>OY998267.1:10235953-15235953 GCA_963922045.1 Persicaria maculosa | reverse complement strand
AAGTTGACTTTGAGAATCAAAGCAAAAGATCTTCATCATCACAATATAACATTGCAGTAATCTAACCTGGAAAAGGTGGAAATTATATACCTTTCACCATGTCTACATGAGTGCATTCCCAAGTTCACATCCATTTGCAGCTACTCAGAACTCAGAAATCTCAATGTTGATGAAAACTTACATAAGTGAATTCAGCTTCCATCAGAAACTTCATATAATACATTCTCTGTGTAACAAAAGAACTTCAAAAGTGCTCTCAGGAAGCACCTTCAATTTTCACTTTTCAGTTTCATCAATGAATGCCCTATCAAGTCAGCATCCAATCATTGCTTCACTGAATTCGTTGTAAAGCTAAATTACTTTGAATTCATTCTATCACCATTAGAAGCAAGAGATGATGGAAAAAGCGAGTAGATTGAGATGAGATCATCGTGAACAAGAACAGAGATCACTCTCACATAAGCATCAGAGGAACAAGCAAAATCATATTCCAAAGGAAGCGATTCAACATTACACTTACACACAGAACTGAACAAAAGGACTAACCACGGAGGATTGATAGCCAAATTGCATCATTTTCACTGTACAAGAACAAGGTTCGGCTCACCCCAACCCTCATCCAAGCTCTCCTCAGCCTCGTCAGCTCCGCCCTTGGGCACAGTCACAACCAAATCGCCATCGGAGTACCTCGCGATCGCCAACTGAGGCCTCGTGGAGGACGGGAGGCGGAACCTCCACAAATCGAGCTCGAACTCAAACTCGTCGAAGGCCGAGACGCCGCCAGGTACCTCCGGCCCCGAGCGGACGACGATCTTGGTGACGCCAGGATAGATCTCGATAGTATCGGCGCGGACGTCACGGGCGACGTCGGTGTCAGAGACGGTGAAGCGGAAGAAGCCGTCGGTCTCCTCGACGGAGACATCAGCGTCGGAGCGGAAGGGGAGTTCGAGAACCTTCGCAAAGATGTGGGGGAGCCGGCGGAGCTTCTTTTGCCTGCAGAGGAGGAGGCGGTTGGCCGGAGCGACGTCGTATCGGAGGGTTATGTTCCTCTTCTTCGGCGCCGGATGAACCTTCATGGTCGTCTCCTTCGGGGGTCTGATCCAATAAACCCTAACCTAAAACGACGTCGGATGATTGGAGGTTGAATTGAGGGACGCTTTGAGGTTGGATTCCCGGCAATTGAATTTCGGATTTTGTTTTTTTGGATTATTTCTTTGTTTATTGCGAAAAAAATTGTCAGAATTTCCGATGATGCAGAACACACGGGACGGGAGGAGGGAGACGGAGAGGGCGTCAAATATTAGGAACGAGGTAAGGGGCTGTTTGGTTTCATCTTATAGGAGATGCACGGACGGAGTAATGAAATTGGTAAATTTACTCGTAAATATCAATAATCACTTTCACAGTTTCACACAATCACCGCGGTAACATTTAGACCCGTCAAACGCGGGCGCGTGCCGGATTTGGAACGGGTTTTTCCCCAAATTTAGTCCTGGTGTTGCGAGCCGAGCTAAGTTCGCTTCATGGGCTAGATTTCATGTCCAAACCCGTCCGATGTTGCAGGCGTGGACGGTCCGCGGGCACCCGTAATATAATACATAATGAATATTGATTTCATATGATTAATAATAAAAACCAAAAAAAAATTATATGACGAAATCAGTAATATACGAAGTTTATGTATATACTATTATATAATAATTTGTATAAGGGGAGGGTCACCGATTGTAATGTACAATAATTTTCAAACTTGTATTTAGACTAAATCTATATTCCCAATCTCAATTCCATTGCGGGTACGGGCGGGCTTAGCCGCCCACCTGGGCTAACCTATTGTCCATTTATGTAGACAAGAAGGGCGGGCCAAGCAGGCTAGCCTAGAGCAGATATGTTATCTCAAAACACCCATGTCTCTCTATCCCTTCTCACAATCCACCCCAACTTTATTTTTTTTTCTTTTTTAATTTTAGGGGTGAGGAGGGCACAACAAGGGTTGTCACTTTTGGAACAACTAATCCCACTCGAACTAGTCCGCATTTGCCCAAGTTTAGTAACATTTGAAAAAAAAAAATTATAACATCACCTATAAGAAAAACTAATTCAGTACCCACATTTGAAAAAAAAAATTATAACATCACCTATAAGAAAAACTAATTCAGTACCCACATTATCTATTGTTTTTTCATGTAAGAGTATCTTACATAGTTTATAATGTAATTTACAATGGATAACTTTTGTAGAAAGTGACTTACATTAAGATTTAAGAATAACCGGTGACAATGGTGAGTGATGACCTATGAACCGGTTTTAGCCAATATTATTGCATTGGAGGATGGCCCACTTGCATTGCCATTTGCCAATACAGCGGTCAAACATGAACATTGCATTGAAGAGCTAGCTAAGTGCAGTGTGCAGGTAGAAAAATCTCTCAATATGATGTAACAAAACTCATAAAATATCACTAAGATGTTAACAAACACATAAAATTATAAAAAAACCACATCCTCAAATTCAAACTCTAATATCTCATCATTAACTATTTCATCGTCATCGAGTGATTAACTTTTGCAGTGAATACAAATTTCTAAGGGAAAACTTTTGGGCGACGAATAATGAAAAAAAAAACATTAATATTATCATACACCGCCATTAAAAAGTACGGAGTATGTGGTGTTGGTGGGGTCCTAGTATACTATTTTACCCGTTTGAAATTGTCACAACTTATTATAACAAATACGGAGTATACTATTTTACTTTCATTACCATAAAAAAAAATGGTCAATTTGTATAGATATACTAAAAAAATTAGCTTTGCAAAAATGTCAATGGGGTAAAATTTACAAGGGGGTGTCAAAATGTTAGATTTGCAAATTTTTCTCACCCGGTAGCAGGTCACCTGGCAAAAAAAAAAAGATTAAAAGATTTGTTGGGAGGGAGGGCAAATGGGATGGTGACAAGTGGCTAAACTTAACTTTTAATTGTTTTAAACTAATTTTCAACCATTTTTATTTGTTAAAATTAAAAAATAAATTTAATTTTGAACTTAATTTAATTTTATCTATCGATAGACACCCACTTTATATATGTTTATGGAAAAAAATATTTCGAAGTAAAGTTAGGTCTACATCGTATCTTGATCTCGATTTGGAGTATGGCATGGATAACCATTTGGATGGCAAAGACAACAATTCAGCTGGCACAGAAATTCATACAACTGGCAAGATAAATCAGAAAACTTGGGCAGAACCGACAATCGTTGCTCCGGAGATGAAAGGTAAAGCTGTCAACGTGGACATGGAGGAGGGGGCAATGCTCATAAAGGAGAGCATGTCGTTTGGGTCCGTCAGGAGCAAGATAATGGAGACAAGCATGTACCCGTCTCGGGGAGAGTTCCTTCGCCGGAAGCGTCGGAGGACATAAGCAAGCGTGGCGTGGCAAGGTGAAGAAATCGATGTCTAGTGAGATAACTCTTCTTCCTTGATGGAGAACCGGAGGAGTCGCCCCTGGAGCTCGTACCATGTCTCACACCTCTTCAATGTCTTCAACTGCCTCTCCAAGAAGTAATGGATAAGGGCGCAACAATACGACACATTGGTTCTGATCATTACAATGCCCCTTAGCCTGTTGTCCATCCACCATGTGGGGAAAACTCTTTGAAACTGGTTGTTTAGTTTGAAGACGTCGCAAAAGGCAAATGTATGTAGGTTTTTTTTGGTACTAGCCAATAGACGATTTTATCTAGCCAGTAACAGAATTTTCCTAGCCAGTAATAAGAAAGTCTAAGCTGATCAAATAATAACCCCTCAGATATTTTTTGGTACTAGCCAGTAGATGATTTCTCAGATATTTTTTGGTACTAGCCAGTAGATGATTTTATCTAGCCAGTAACAGATTTTTCTTGGTACTAGCTAGTAGTTGATTTTATCTAGCCTGTAATAGATTTTTCCTAGCCAGTACCACGTTCGGGCTTACCGAATTCGATCCATTCCTCGAGGAGGGCGAAGGAGGGAGAGAAAACGAACAGCGAGGGAGGGGAGATGAGGGCTCGATGTGGGGTCAGGGGGTATGAGTCGGGTGGGTTCTGGGCTCGGGGGTGCGAGTGAGGGTGGCGGTTCGAACGGTGGTGGTTGGGTGGCCGAAGGTGGCTCGTGGAGGGCAGGGAACAACCGGAGAGAAGAAGAAGGCAGGGCGGTGAAGGCGAACAGCGAGAGAGGGGAGATGAGGGCTCGGTGTAGGGTCAAGGGGCATGAGCCGGGTGGGTTCTGGGCTCGGGGGGTGCGAGTGAGGGTGGCGGTTCGAACGGTGGTGGTTGGATGGCCGGAGGTGGCTCGTGGAGGGCAGGGAATGACCGGAGAGAAGAAGGAGGCAGGGCGGTGAGGGCTTGGTTCAACAGGGATGGTGACCTGTGAAAGGGGGTCATGAGAACCGATTATTTTTGCCAATTTTCGGGCTTATTTGCTACTTTTGCAAATTTTGAAGGGGAGTGTCATTTTTGCAAAGTGCCCAAACATTTGGTATATTGCCTATCATTTCCTCTAAAAAAATTCACTAATAATTATAAGCATTATTCTACATATCGGTTAATATATCGATAATATTTAAAATCTGATATAATAAGAGCATATCAATTTAAATTTATCGGTGAACACCAAAAAATGTTCAAAGACAATATTTAGCGATATTTCATGATATATCGGTGATATTTAGTACATGTACGTTGCAATTTAAATATTATTTTCTCAAGTTTGGAAAATTTGAAATACACATTTTTACTACTTGAGCACTTTTTTTTGTATAAGTGTATAGCCTCGTTTGGTTAAACGTGGGAAGTAGACTTCCCAGGAAGTAACTTCCCATGATAGGTAAAAATATATAATTCCCATGAATTCTACTTCATGGGAAATGTAAAAATATGTTTGGTTAGAAATAATTTCCCATAAATTCAATTCCTATATTTTGTTTGGTTAAACATGGAATTTTCATGGTAATTTATTTAAAATTACTCTTATAACCTTTTGATTTTTGTTTAAAATCAAAATCTATATGGGCAAATTAGAGATTTTATTTATAAAAAAATAAATTTTATAGGAGATTTGAGAAAAGAGAATGGAGGAAGTAGATCTTACCTACCCCCTTCAAGGTAAGTTAAATTCCACCATTTCATGGGAATTAAAATTCCTATGAATTGAAATTCCTGGGTTTTTCTATTTTTAAAAAACATACCAAACACATATATTGACTCTTACTTCCTGGGATTTTGAACTTCCCGGGAAGTAGAGAGCTAACCAAACGAACCCTAATTGAGCTAATTCGATAAAAAAAAACCAATATATCGATCTCTAATATATTATTTTTCCTACTAACCGATACGAACCCAGTAATTATTTGGATATTTCCATAAATCAAAGAGTAAAAATACCTACAATGACATTACTCATATTATGGCAAGAGCTAACGCAATGGATATCACGAAACTTGAACTAAGATGGACATGACTAGTAGTAACCTAAACCAAGATAGATATTTATCTACTACAGTAAAAACTCTCTGGTTCTTTTTTTTGGTTGAAAAAACTATTTGTTTTTTTATAACAGTAAAACCTCAGATTTAACAATGAACTAGAGTAAAAACTCCCTCCAAGTTTCCGACAACATCATCCCAATCTTTGCATGCTCACTAGCTCAACTGATGAACATCCTTGTCTCAAGAGCAATGAAAAAATATTTGGGTATTCCAATCATTAATAAAAGGGTAACAAATAGTATTTTTGAAGATGTTGTAAACAACCTTTAAGAACAACTTACAAAATGGAAGTCTTCCTCACTATCCTAAGCAAGCCGGTCTATATTCCTCATTAGCATAATCGGAACACCGACCTTCAATCGTAAAACATGATTTGGTATACCCAAAGCTTTGATGGTATTAATTAAGAAATTCATTGGAATATAACGGTTGGCCAGAATTTATATATTCATCCGTTTTCAAGATACTATCAGAACTAAGGTATACCTTATCATCTCCTGACATATTAGCAAGTATGAAGTCATTGACATCATTTACAAATTCAAGGGTTGGAGAACGAGTCCTTTTGCTTACATACACCTGTGTAGGTAAGCAATAGATTAGGAGATATCTCTATGTTACACTCGCCAGCATTATCTTCTCCCAATGTACCATCACCCACTTTCAAAATCCATTCTGAGAACTCCCGCAGTTCTTGCAAATTGGAATTTGAAGAATCACCCAACATTCTCACATTTCGGTTAAGTGTCAACACCTTGCACGACTTCCACAAATAGGATGAATGAATCGATACTGAAAGAATATCATGTTTATTCCCTCTAGGAATAACAGATAATATCTACTGAAAGTCACCACCAAGAACAACAACCTTCCCCCCAAATAGCTGAGATGAGCTTTGAGGAACTTTGGATATACTTATTAGTTTGTGTATTTTAGTGAGGAAGTCGGTAAGTAATGATAACATCACATATGCATGTTTATGAAAATAAAATAAAATGATATCTCGCTATAGCAATGATAATACCGGGAGGAAGGTCACGTCTAAGAGGTTTAGGCCGTTTTGATGAAGTTGGGGTAGTGCACAACAAAGATGCTTGCTTTCGTGCTTGACACTTTGATGCCATTGACAATCTTCGGTTCATCCTAAGCTCCTTTGGTGTGAGTCATTATATTGATTCCTCTGGTCGGCATGGAATGTTGCCTAAGGAATAAACACCAAAAAACAGAAGATAACACTAACATAGTATAAAAAAATGCAAGAAAAAAAAATAATCGAAGGAAAGAATCTATAATGCATATGAATTAAGAATAGTTTTTACCACGTAGAGGTGTAATCCGACAATTTGTGGGGTATACACGGGTGAACTGATGCAAACTGAACGAAAGAAAGATACTAAGAATGTACAATCGAAAAGTACTAAGGTACGGTTAAAGGAGGGTAGACTTAGAAAATAAATTTATATTACCATTAGAGATATCCATCATAGGGCTCCTCGGATGCTTATAAGAAGTCGGGGTTGATGCACCACAAGTTGGTAAAATTAAGCGTTAAACATGGAATGTTTGTGTAAAAAACGGTAAATGTCCATCAAATGGGTCACAAGCTATAGTCGAATATAAGTAAAAGAAAGTTGTAATAGGAAAATGAAAACATAAGAATACCATTTTCCATGTCGATAAAAGAGGCCCTCTTATGAGATGTAGATTAAAGGGTAGTACATTTTGCATGATCTGTGAAATATTTCAATGAGACATGATTACTCAATATAATATATGAGAATGAATTAACCGTTGAAGGAATGAAAATGATCAGCCTACTAACTAAGGAAATGGGTAGTTAGTCCATTGGCAAGCAGTGTTGGATCTTGGGGAGAGGCTGTAAGGTCAATTTCTCATCCTTGATGTATAAATCAAATACAATAAAATACTATATATATATGTATATATAGAGAGAAGTATATGAAACTAATAATGTAGACATTGATGGGAAACAAATGAGGATACCGAGAGGAAGGTCACACATAGGACGTTTAGGCCGTTTTGATGATTTTGGGGTAGTGCACACGGAAGGAGCTTATTCTCGCGTTTGACGCTTTGATGCGATTGATAGTCGTCGGTTCATTCTAAGTTGAGTCGGTGTGAGCCGTTCTAGCGAAGGAAAGAAGTCGTCGTATAGTTACAGGATGGCGGCATGAGAAAAATAAGTGTTATATCGAAGAAGTAATAATATATAGTTAAAAGACGGTGACATGAGAAAAATAAATTTATATTACCATTAGAGATGTTCATCATAGGGGTACTCGGATGCTTAGAAGAAGTCAAGGTTGATGCACCATAATCTACTCAAATTAAGCGTTAAACATGGACTACATTGACTCATGTGGATGACCCACGCTAACGACGGAATTTACCTAGATGCGGGATAGAAGAAGACCATCGTTATCCATTGAAGATAACAGATGAGCAGCCGCCAACATCAACAGGTACTACTCGGAGTGGCGGAGATGGAGCAGAATCAAATATTATAGTAAAGCATTGAAATCTGGAAAGAATAAATGGCCTAAAACTAAATGGATATATAGTACGTAGGATATGAAACAAACAACGAAATAATATATATAGTATGTGATGGGGTGTAAGAACAAACATCCGTAAATAATCGGAACATGTTGATGGAAGTTGTAGGTCGCATCGGTTGATTTTCGTGGTTCGGTTTTTGTTGCTCTTGTGAACATGCCATTTTGCAGCATATCCCCACTAAAAGCATTTTACTTTATATGCGAAATTTGTTCTCAAGACCATTCGAAATAAACTTCGATAATCATTTCTAACCTCAAATTGTTGGTGTATATACTCCTTTTGTGAAATTCATATGTATAATTATATCTGTAATATCTTCATATGTGTTTGATAGCACTCTTGACCTCAATGGTAGGTCTTAAAATGTCTAATTGGATATTCACTACCTACAAAGTGCAAACACACAAAGCAAGATTTCAGATGAATTATCAAAGTTTGCAATGTTGTGACCTATGCAACTTTTGATCTGATCATCATCCTGGATATGGAGAATAGGAATGTGATAGAAAGATTTAGGATGAAAGAACATCCATGGTTATTCTATAAATCAAGATAGTTAATTAATCAAACAATAACCAATATCCAAATGATGAAATAAACCAACCAAAATAAGTTCTAAAGAAGTAATGAAACAAACCTCTAAGGGAAACATAATATTAATAATAATACGTTAACAAAGAAAATTGCCTAAATAAGTCATGAAGGTCAAAAGCGGGAACATCAAGAGGCATCATCAACTGACTCAATCTTCACCTCGACCTTAGTATGCTTCGTTGTTGACATCTGTCAGTCCTCATTCTCATCCCCGCTATCGATGACAACATATTGACGTCGTTTGGCGGAAGTAGATAGGGCGAGGGGGGCGGAAGAGCAAACGTCGGAATAAGAGTCATAAGGGTAAAAAGGGTGAGAAATAGTTAGTGTAAATAAATTGATGTGAAAGACATGTTCCTTATTAATATAATTTAGATCGACTAAAATAACTGAGGATAAAAGTTGAAAAAATCAGTAGGTATATATGTAACTCTAAGAATGGGAAAATCTAGATATGCAAATGCAATACCTGCAAGGATGAAGTAGATGAGTTGCACTGGTCAATCAGCGTCGAATTGTCTGCCATGCCCTAGATGGTGTGTGTTTTATCCTTCTGCTGAGAGTAAGCACCCTTCACTTTAACTCGAAACATAAACTTCTTATTTAGCAAGACGTTAAAATCTTCGAGGAGTGCATCCACATCACCAACCTAACATGTTACAAATGCTGGTTATAAGGGTGGACACCTATTGAATTGTGGGTGATGCAATAAGCGTAGAAAGCGAAACTGGATTTAGAATATTGGTGTAATAGTTAGTAGAGGTATAATGATTAAAAATAGATTACCTTAGCTTGTTTCTCTCTCAAGGTGGTAATCGAATAACGGATAAACTTTTGAACATCCTTTATTTGCAAAGAGAATCTATATGAA
The DNA here is from genome assembly GCA_963922045.1 of Persicaria maculosa. Taxonomy (NCBI): domain Eukaryota; kingdom Viridiplantae; phylum Streptophyta; class Magnoliopsida; order Caryophyllales; family Polygonaceae; genus Persicaria; species Persicaria maculosa. The sequence continues at coordinate 15,226,385 of OY998267.1, read as the reverse complement.
ATGGTTAAAAGGATGTTAAGGTTTGGATACCGTTTTAGTTATGTTAAAAAAACATGTATCGCAATGGAATAATGTAAGGAGTAAATACCTTTGTACTGGATATAGAACCTGATGGTCGCGTGTGATACAGTAGGAACTCGATCCATCCATCGCAACACCCGTCTTGCACTTAATGCAAGAATTGCAAAATCATTTATTGCATTTTTTAAATTTAACGACCTTGGAAACAAATGTGTAGAACCCATCGTATAAGGAAACATCCATGCAGTAAAGGGCATAAGAAAATCAGCAAGTTAAACATACATCCTATAATCCACTGAAAATGCGGGAAAGTAACAAAAATTAAGGCAACAACAACATAACAAACATAAAAAAAAAAGGATGCATAAAAGTAACATAAATTAAGGTATTGGCCAACAAACAAAACAACCTCGGTTTTTGCATCAAGCAAATCGAAGTAACCCTTTCAGAGGAAGTGAAATACATGTGGCCGGATTGACGGGAGGACTGGGCAGAGATATGTGTTATGATGAGGGAAGACGAATGTCCATCAGAAAATACCCCATAAAAATATGGATGAATGAGATACTGAAATGAGTAAGGAAAGGGTATGGAAAGGAACAGAAACTGAAAAAGAAAGAAGGATGATGACATAAGTCACAAAAATGATTATTGAAAAGGCAAAAAGTTAAGCAATGGTAGTTGACAGTAAATGGCAACCTCTTGAACTCTTCGATGGTGGGATGTTGTTGATCTAGGATGAGTCAGGAGCCAAACAATGCATTCACACACATACATTAGCTGACATTACAATAGCACCAAAGTGCGAGTTAAACAACAAAGAGAAAGTCCATAAAAGGCCACTATGTGATGCGAAAAGGAATGTTGAATTCAAAAAAGTAAATGAAATGAGACAGTTACCTTCATAGATTGTAAGCTTAGCAAATTGCAATATCACTATAATCATAGAGTCACCGGAGTAGGTAACACGAGCTTGCAATTCAAGAGCGTAGTCATCCCACAAAGTTATTGGCAAGATGTTATGCCTACAATAAAAACCAACATGAAAGTCAACAGAAATACAAACAGTGGAGTATATAAACAATATTAATGTGAATCATATTAATCTTGATTTAACGCTCCCATGATCTTCCAATTTAATGGACATTCTGTTGGAGAATGAATGATCAGCTTTTTCAGTTCTGATTAAATCGGTGCACTCACTCATTTCACCGATAACATCTAGGAAACAATGAAGGAGAGGAGTGTTACAAAGTATGAAGGCAAGGACGAATAATATATAGATAACCCTAACACTATATATAAAATGAAGAAAAAAATGAAAAGAGAATTTAGGAAAAGTTCGAATGCATTACAAAATAAACAATTTGATGGGATGGAGTTGGACAAAATACCACTGAACTCTTAAAAAGCGAAACCACGATGGGGGAGTGTAAGGGCGACATCGCACAAATTGATGATAGTGGAATCAGTCACAATTATTTTCTTGGGATGACGAGTGAACTTGTAAATGAATGTGTTGGTTGCAAGATTGAACTTGAAAATGGTAATTATCGCAAATTTCCTCACATGTTGGGCACTCTTCCAAATCAATTTAGAGGGGATTTTCTGATGGACATTGCAGATCCAAAAACCAAACGAACCTAACAAAAATTATATGTGATGGATACAAGATGCCATGATATATAAAGAAAAATCGAGTTGAGTACAATATAGTTATCAGTAATAATACTAACCATAGAGAGATAAACCACAAAAGCAATCAAATATGGTTGCAGTTCTTGTATTATATTGATGAGATAACCTTTTCCACAACAAGTCATTTGCTTACCCCCTAAAGTAACAAAAAAAAAAAAAAATCAACATCAAGGAAACTTTGCGTGAGTTTTAAACTACCATTTTTTCCGTAAATAGAAGCAGATCGTACCTATGGAATAACCTCAACAATCTGTTGCCCTCTCTTGACATGCACATGTTGATTTACAAATAAATTTTGTAGGTGAATGACCAACTCCATTGATTGCCATGAACCAAAATTGAGATCTGCATACTGTTGGTGCCACACTAAAGCACTTTCTTTGGTCTCTATGCTGGAAACATATGTTGAATTGGTATAAGATTTCATCACAGGTTCTACAATTTCTTTCAAATAAAAAAAAAGAAACCATTGCACTTGATTCCCAGTTAGAGAACTTGTTCCACATGCAATAGATTAAAATAATGCTATATTTAAGCAGTAGATTAGATAGTTTAGAAATTAGCATAACTAATATCATCTTTTTGAACATACCTTGTGAAGTAACCATGATCGGTTGCTATGCCAAGCCCGTCATAAGGTGAAAGCCATTCAACCAGAGAGCTTCAACATTGTGTACAAAAGACTGAAATATAGTAACAAAATCATAAATTAAAAGGGAAAATGCAACATTGTGATCAAAAGGAAGCTAGGATAAAAGTGAATAGTTGAAGACAACAAATAAACTCATATGAAATGGAAGATGAGGAATAGGTGGCAATGCCACAGAGCAACAGAAGAAATAAAAATAAAAATAGATTGACATACCCAGACTAATTGACAAAAAGAAGTGGTTAAGAAAATGGGCGAAAGAGAGAATGATAACTCGACTAGACACAAAAATCCCAACACAAAAATCCTCCAAACACAAAGGAATGCAAGCATCGATCCCAGATCTGATAAGTTCACAAAAATCCGCAGAGAAAAACATTGAAAGAGAGGGGGAGTTAGAGGGAGGGAGAAACAAACCTCGACAATGTGACAAAGGTAGTTAGGGAAGACGGGATTGGGAGGGCAAGAGGAGAAAGCGGAGGAGGGGTCGCGCCCTTTGGAAACAGTAGGAAACGTGTTCTCTCTAGCTTGTAGTTGAATCTCGAGATCTGATCTCCGGCAAACCAGCAGAGCTCTTCTCTCTTGCTTTGTAGAAGGGCAATTTCCATAGCCAAACCTGAACAAAAAAAGATGGAGAAAGATGGAGATGAGGAGGCGGTATAACCTCGGTGGAGGAGGAAGAAAAATAACTAAGGCGGTATAACTTTGGCCGTGGAGGAAGGCGATGCCATTATTGCGAAGCGATCTGGAAACCTAGATACATTAGGCATAAACCAATGAAAATTGAACCTCAAGCAGAGTAAGATGGAGAAGAGGAGGGCGTATAACCTTAGCGGAGGAGGAAGACTATGGGGTGGAACTGGTAGAGTCAAGGGGGAAGAGCTGAAATTGTCAGAGGAGTGAGTCGTGCGAATCGGGAGAGGAAAGCAGGAAGAGGGCGGGGGAGGAATGAACCCTAAGTATTCTTCGTTCCAAAATGTGAAGAGGGGAAAAAAATAAAATGAAAAGAAAAACGTGATTGAGATGGAAGAGAGTGAAATGTGGGGAGGGTGCTACGTAACCGTAAGAAATACGGAATTAAGTGTATATAGATAGATAGATAGATAAATATAGATTATAAAATTGAAATGGGTTTTACCTCAAATATCTAAGCATAATACGATGATATGAGGTGGTAGGTGAATGGTATAATTTATTTAAAAAAACGCATAAGAATGCAAGTAACAAAAATACCGCGGTAGTAAGTTACACAGAGTATTTTTTAACATGAACCCCGTATCATAAATTATTGGGAAATTTATAGAAAATCAAACGTTAAATATAGGCTTTTACACTTAATCACCCGTTAAATATGGAATTATAAAAAATCACCTATTAAATGGGTTCCATCAAGAAAACACCATCCACCACATATTTCCATTAGAACTTCATTAAATATATTATATTTTAATATTTTATACTTAAAATTTAATTTAACCTTGAATATATTTAAATTATATTTATGGTAGGATAAAAAATTCAATAATATCTTAGGGGAAAATGTGTAAAAAAATTTAAATTATATATTTATTTGGAGGATGGGGTTCTAAATGTTGAAAATATTGTTAAATTTTATTTGAAAATTTAAGCAAACTTTTGATTAAGATACTTTTCAAAAATACTTTTTAGCCTGGAAAATATTTTCAAAAATATCTAGAATTTTTTTGATATATGGTGTAGATGTTTACAAATAAAAGAAAACGAGACATTTATTATCATTATAAAAATATTATTAAATTTAAAAATGTAATGATTTACTCCAGCCGTTCGGAAATACATGTCTCTTTACGCCTATGCCCGAGAATTAAGAAATCTTATACTCCCTTCGTTCCAAAATAGATGTCCTTTTGCTTTTTGATACGCTTTTTAAGGAGCAAAAAACTCTATTAAATATTATTTTTAATTAATATTTTTTACATAATTTGATACTTATTAGTAATAAGTATCAAATTATATAAAAAAAATTAATTAAAAAATAATATTTTATAGATTTTTTTGCTCTTTAAAAAGCATGTCGAAAAGCAAAAAGACATTTATTTTAAAACGGAGGGAGTAAGTACTAGTAGAATAGTAATAAATTAAAATTAAAAAAGTTTCTTTTGTTTTTCAATTTGTAAGGAGAAGAGTATGAGTGATGTAAAAATTAGAGTAATGATTAGATTTAAAAAGTAGTTTAAGTGTAATGATTAAATCTAAAAGGATATGTATTTTTGATAAAATTATATGAGCTAAAAAGACATGTATTGACGGACGGAGGGAGTATAGACTTATTTTAATTTTGATTAAAAAGTTGTATGTAAAATATTTTAAAATTTTATAACCCTTTTTATGAATAAAATAGGCATTTTGTTCACATATATATATATATATATATATATATATATATATATATATATATATATATATACACCTCAAATTTCAAAATTTTATTTTAAAAATAATTATTAAAATATATTTTTTAAATATATTTGAGATTCTAATTTAAATATAAAACTTAAAAATATTATAATATCAAATATATTTGAAAAACCCATAACGGAAATAGACATATATATTTTTTAAATATATTTGACATCAGGTGGTGACTTGTTAACAAAAACCATTTAATGAGTCGTTTTATGTAATATCATATTTAATGGATGATTAAGTGTAAAAATACATATTTAACGGGTGATTTTCTATAAATTTCCCTAAATTATTACAGTATGTGTATGTCAGTATATCAAGTCAAAGCACCCAGTCTTTTAGGTGGACCGTTCGAGCCTCGAGGGGGGAGCCTGTTAAATTAAAGAGCTTTCTGAGCTCCACCAACCCGAGGACAATTAATACTGTAAATCTCCCTGGAAATGGATAGTATTTACAACAATGCCACCCACGCCAGTCATCGTAAATTTGACTCAACAACAGTGTCATTTTCGTCAACACTCCATTTTCTCCCTTCTGTCCATAAGACGTCATCTTCCCCTTACTCTCTCTCTCCTCTCTCCTTTCCTCCTCAGTCGCTCCCATTTTCCGTCTCCTCCTCTCTCCAAAGTCTCCCTTTCTTCGTCTTCTTCAAATTCCGAGAGGTTTGTTTCCGAGTCTATCGGATCTGAATCAACAACTGGTGAGTATCGCTCTGAATTGTCGAAATGTGTTTTTCTTTTTCTTCGTGCGGTGTCAATTGCGTGAGTTTAATTTCCGGATCTCGTTACATGTCTATGTGGTTGCAGTGTTTTGAGGAGGAAGATTCAGTTTCACATCTTACAACCAGGATTTGAATCCCTGGATTCGTCGCCGGCCAACTCGTATGTCTGATAGTTTTGTTGCTTTCTCATTTTGACTGTAGTTTGTTCTTGCTGTTCTGGTTGTGGAGGAGATCTGGAAATTGAGTGGTTTTCAAGAGGTGGTTTTGTAAGATCTGTCTGTTGAAATCTGGAAACGAGGAATTGTTGATTTTCGGCGTTGATTTTCTGGATTTTTGTTAAATTGGCTAGAGTCGCTGTTGTCTTATACTTGCAACAGCTTAGTAGCGGTGGAGATTTTGGAAAAACGAAGGTTACGGCTTAGCTGTTGGTGCTTCAGTTGCTTGGTTGAATCTTTGAGATGGAGACTTTAATTGCTGTAGTTCAACACAGAGACCAGTGCTATATCAGGAGCAAGTCACAAGTTTCAGCTGGATTCGGAGACATCAATTGTCGAGCATTCGAATCCGGTGGATGTTCACTCTCAACACCTCTCACGGCCAACTCAAGTCCTGTGCCGGATAGATCCCTGCCATCCCCCAAAACTCCAACTCCTTCAGTTAATATCCCTTCAAACTTGAAGGGAAAGGATGGTAAACAGCCTAAAAAGAATGTTAAGAGTAGTCCGATTGCTATAGATTCGAAGCGTGGAGAAAAGGAGAGGATTTGGAATAACAATGCCTCCTTTCCGGAGCTTTGGGCCGGACCTGCCTACTCGAATTCCCCACCTCCAAGCTCCCTGCCTATGCCCAAGTTTTCTTTCAAACCGAAACGGACTGTGTCGCTTGAATTGCCTGCAGTGGAGTCTGAGGTTGACCTACATCCAATTGCCAAATCTGCTCCTACTTCTCCTACTGGAGGATTGAAGCACTCTGCAATTAGCTTCCTGCAGGATGACGACAGTGCTACAAAGACCTTGCGTCGTATCCTCAATCTTGATATTGCCGATTAAGGTTAGAAGTTCCTTGTTGAATGTAGATAATCAGCTGTAGGAGTGGATGGTTAGTGTAATTTCAGTAGACTGTAGGTAGAAGAAATAACATGGGTGCAACTGTACCAGTGTGACCCATTTCTAGTTAGCTTAGATGTCAGTAGAAGGTGTCACATACAAGAATGGCAGGACCAGCGATGATGAGTCTGTGGCAGGAGAGCTGGATTTACTTCAGTCTATGGAGAGTTTACTAATTTGGTTGTCCCAGTTGATACTTCCTAACTTCATCAAAACCCATTCTCAGGCTTAGCAATCTCTTTAGAGCATCTGTACAGACTGTAGAATCTTCATAATTCTTGTAGATTAATGGACTCTGCTTTCATTTGTGCCAGCTCTTCCCATCCTCGGCCTGTCAAAAATGGAGCACCCTTTCGTACCCCTCTTAACCCTAAAATCATGACCCTTTTTTAAACTCATTTAGCTTCTGTAGGCAACCTGTAATATTCGCTTTGCATTTTTATCTTTCTGTTGCCTCAATCTGATGCTAAGCTTCTATCAGTGTAAAACTTCTACTAGTGCTCTTCCTCATCCCAGTTCAGTTCGTCCTCTCTTTTGAATGCGCACTCCTGTGGAGTGCCTCCTTCAACTCTTCATCGTCTTTTCGGATTTTTACTAGGAAAAGGTGGTGGAGTTGAGCTTGAAAAATTCCCCTCTCGTTCTGTGTTGCACTTCCCTGTTACCAGCTTTAGCCATTTACTTCCTGTTCATATCAGTAAGCTACGCCACTATGCCACCAGTATACTTTTCCGAATCTTCATGTTCCTCAAGCTATCAAGAGTTTGCACAACCTTAAAGGTAAGAACTGAACTTCTTGGCTTTTTCTCCTTCATCAGTCTGTAAATAGCTATTGAGATAATTTCCTTTGTTTGTTACTGCAGGGTTGAATGGATGCATGTAATCAATGGAGGAAGGAGCTGGAGAAAGCTGGCTTTTGACAAAAGTATTATGCATCTGGTTAGCTTCTGCTGAACCAACTGCATATTCCTATCTGTAATGTCCTCGTTTTCATCCTATCAGTCTTTGTGTTATCTGTATGTTAATCGTCCAAGACTAAGTTGTTACAATGTGGATTTGCTTGAACTTTAGGAATCCAGTTGCTTTATATGTACCTTCCCGGAGTTTCTAATTGTGCCATTTCAACTTCATGTTAAGTGTGATTTTCGCATTCCAGGTTTCCCTCGGATTTTATATGTGAAATCATTGTTAGTTCTTCACAAGCTGCTACTTCTGGCGTTTTCATTGTGTGTTGCTTTTATGATAAGATTCATGGAAGTTTACTGTACTTTGGGTACCAGTGGATTCAGTTGAATCCCTGGCAAAAGCAATTTGGGCAGATTTCCCATAATCATCCATTAATGCAGCGTTTGGAGCTCCACCCGCTCCCAAACGCTTCCTCTAGCCTAGACGCTGCCTTGCCAAACACAGCCTAACGAAGCGAAAGCTTTTCTTTTGGTGCTTTTATTGGATAATAAGGTAATAATCTGTTACAAATCATTCAAGCATGACTAGATGACTTCACTAACTAATAAAACGTAGCAACATGAGGATATTTCTGTGGACAAGAACAATCTTTTCAAGAAAGACAAATAAAGAGCACCAAATCTCTCCATCTTACAAGAAAAGAATCACATTCCAATATGCAAAACAAAAAACAACATTAGTACACACTCATTCACTATACATTAGTACTCGTATTAAGCTCAAACGAATCAACCAAACCCCCAAACGCAGGAAAAGGAAACGACGGAAACTCTGGCTATGTTCCTCAAATGGAGTCCGAAAGCAAATCCCAAGCATGGCCTGCGAAGAGTAACAGAGCAGCGGAAAAAGCAAGCCCTGTCTTTGTTACATGCCCCTTCGATGCGTTGACTGAAGGAACCGCTTTTGAACCCGTTGATACGCTTGGGGTTGTGGTTGTACCTGCATTCATCATTCATCCTCGCTTGAAAGATTGATTCGGTTTTCTAACAAATTTGTATGGTTTAGAATGAAGTTGCTGATGATTCTGAATGGTATGGATTGAACATAGATACCTTGAGAGGTTGGTGAAGGAGTGCTTGAATCTGATGTTGATGGAGATTCGCTTGGTGATGATGCTGCTCCAAATATATGATCAAGAACTTGTTAGCTCAACAAACTATGATGTAATTTTATTTCAACTTTTCTAGCATATGTTAAGCATCTTTATTGAGAAAAAATTCATTGAATTCTATTTTTTTTTTTCTATAACATTTTTATAAGGGTTTATAAATCTTTCTAAATCAGATATACCTAACCCATATCTTAAGATATAGTTTATATTGATCATAATTTTTTTTTCACTACATCCATTATTTTTTATAAGTCTTTTGCTATTTATATACGATTTATTAGGATGATAAAAACTATATACTACGTACAACATTAACCTTTTTTTTAAAAAAAAAATTGTAATGATTTTTTTTTATGATAATAAGTATGAAATTATAATTTTTTTAAAAAAATTAATATTTTATATAATTTTTATCATCAAACAAAAACGTCTATAAATAAATAATAAAAGGATTATAAAAAATAACACATGTACAATTGTTTTAAAAAGTTAAAAAATATTTATTCGTGTGTGTAATTTAGGAGAGGTGTAATTCTCTTACCTCCATTGCAGCGGCTGAGGGGGGGAGTCTGGACGCTGCAAGCGGAGGGGAGCCCAAGCGCCGCCGTACGGTTGATGCTGATACCCAACGATGATGCCGCGTTGCCGCTGATGGCCTCGCACAGGCATTTCGGTTGCGACGCCACCACGCTCGCCAGCTGCGAGCAGCACCCAGGCGATGGCGCCGATGAGTTCCCCGTTATGTAGTTCAAGCAAGGCGAAAGGCTTATCAGCACGCTCGTACAGCTCGACGACGTCTGCGCCATCCCCGATGTCCATATGGCCGCCACGACAGCGACGGTGAGTGCTGCAATCCCTGTTTTCGCCATTGCCTTTAAGGTGTTCGATGAATTGCCTGTGAGAGAAATAGGGTAAGAAAACTCCGCTTAAGTGTTTGTGCTGTAGCTGTTATGTGAAGGGATTATGGTTGCGGTTCTATTTGGGCATTTAAAGGGAGGATCTTGGGATAGGAACAAAAGTGGATTGAATAGCTCACCAACTTTTCCTACTCTTGAACAAATACTTTGGTGAAGTAGTAACGGTTTGCTTTGCGGTTGTTTAAATATGAAGCTAGAGTTGCGTGTTTCTTTTTCGCTATAGATCCTTGTGTTTTTCTGGAGTACCTGAACCAGGTGTGCAGAAAGGTGTTTAGTAGCTGTTCCATAAATATAAAAAAAATCATGATGATGATTCAGATGATGTGCACTTTGCTGAAACGTGCTGATCTGTTGGCACTTGAAGGTTTTCGAATGGTCGATATTGTTTAGTAATTAGTATGTTATTATATACTTTATAGTGTGTTTTTTGTAGAGTAAACAATCATACAATAAAGTATGTTGTTATATACATCACTCTTATAGTTAAAAGTGGCTGAGGTTATATGACATAGCTATTAGCAATAGTTAAGTAGAGGTTGATGAACCACTACCTGCTGTGCCAGCCATTAAACCTGACAAGGTGGCTCTTTATTAGAGGGTCTCCAAGGGTGATTTTAATAAGAAACCCGGAGATTTTAGAAGGAAAAATGGTTAAAGAAAGGACAAATAATATAAACTAAGGGGGCTTGGACGTTGTGTTAATTAACATCTCTTGAAGAGGATATTCCATCTGATAAATCTCTTTGATTCTTCTTACTCTTATTTGATGATTCTCATTTTAATTTAGAGAAATTCTCATGGGCATAAGGTGATATTTGACAAAATACGACGAGTTTGATAAATATTTGAGACCTTTTTGAAGGTGAATCGATGAAACAAGTCAAACCCCAGATTGGAATAGATGGAGCTTCTGCCAATCTGAATGGAGTATCTCTTAGTTGCAGAATGGTTCCGGTAAGAACCTGCTTTAATTAGTGATACCATTGGCTTTATTTAGTCCTTGAGATGGTTTCCTCTAACTTGATCTTGATTGGTGAAACATTTTATACATACTAGATAGATTAGGACATCAGATCAATATCACTTTTAAGTAGTAACCAAATGAGCCATTTTCTGTGGGATTTGATGCCTGATAACCTGATTAGAAGCAGTGCATTGAAGTCAAATGCAGATATATTCTTAATAAAATTTGACTTACAATCAGAAATGATGTGTTAAGAATTGGTGATATTCGTCTAGCAAAACACTGAATGACTGGTGGTGTTTGAATGATTCAAACTCCAGGGATTTGCACAGGGTTTGATTTATGGCCATGTCATTTTGGGTCAACCCCCATTGGGCAATGAAAAAAATATACATTATGGTCGTGACTGAACAACTCTAGCCAGCTGAGAGCAGCAAGAGATCATGGGATAAAGGGACTGACCTTGATGCTAAGCTCATGATCATTGGAGTTTGGTTCGATTATGCCATGGCTTCTCTGCAAAACCTTGAGACATTGTCTGTAGCAGTGTGATACGATAAGGGTAGTTGTCCTAGATTTTGAGGAGAAGCTTAAGATTCTCTAAAATGTTTCTTTTCTTGGGCTTTTCTAGATGCTGAGAAAGTGTCTTGGAGCTTAGTGTGATTCGAATGCTATCGAAGAGGGGATGCTATGAAATTTACATGTTCAATAGTGCTCTCTTAGTCACCTCATGCTAGTGCCTGATTGAGCTCTGGGTTTTTAGGAGAGTATAACAATTGAAAGCCATTTAGAAAGCTAGGAATCGATTCACTAATCAGGTGACATTAGAATGAGGCTTTTCTTTTGAAGATACTGAGGATAAAAGACTTTCTTGAGAAACTTCTATGTGCATATTACCAGGAGAGAAACAAGGAATTTGTTAACTATAGGTGGCCAACCTTATAGTATTAGTCATGGTAGTTGGGTTTTTTACACTGAAGAACAAATTCTCAGATATGATGATGTGTGTAGGCGTGTAGCTAACGATTTTATTTTTATATATATTCCTGAACTTTGTATTATTATCAAAGATGCTACTGTTCTTATGACACACCTTTTTATTTTTTCACCAGAACATTATATGCTACATCATGGTAAAGCATCATATAATTCAACGATTTCACCCTTGTCATGATTCCACTAATTCCAGTAGTTGAGGTTAGTTGATCTCCAAAAACCCACTTCAGAACTACCTCCTTCCCTCCAATTACTATCTAAGACAAAACTCATATATAACCCACCCGATTTTGCCTAAAAAACACATCCAAATTGCATACTCTTAAGTCCATAGAGATCAAGCCTAGAAAAGATACAGGGTTAAAAAATGGAGGGTTTCAACTCCAAATCACAACTCGGTGCTCGCATTGTTGCAATATCAGTGTTTGTTTTAGTGCAGGTCTTGAGCACAGCGAATGGGCAAAGCATCAGTACACCATGCACTTCCGCAATGATCAACAGCTTCACGCCGTGTATGAACTACATCACCGGCAGCACCTCCAATGGGACCTCCCCAACAGCGGACTGCTGCAGCTCGCTCAAGTCGCTCATGGGTGCTAGCATGGACTGTGCCTGCCTTCTTGTCACGGCCAGTGTGCCTCTGCCCAGTGTGTTCAATGTCAACCGAACTCTCGCCATCTCCCTCCCTAGAGCTTGCAGATCTAGTGGTGTGAGTGGTGTCCCTGTCCAGTGCCAAGGTGAACTGATTGACCAAAGCCAACCTTTCCCATTACTCAATTTGTTTGAACTGGTGATGAAGTTTGTATTGCCTCTTAAATTTTTGTATCTTGCAGCTTCCGCGGCTCCTCTATCTGCACCAGGTCCTGCCCTGTTTGGACCTCCTCCGTCTCCGTCTTCTTTCAGTCCACAAGGTAACCAACCAACCAAAGACAATTAAGTCACATTTTCGAATAGTTTGTGTTGAGGTCATATATTGGTTATTCTGATAGTAAACTTTCGGTTACCAAAGGGGGCGTTTGGTTAGAATTTGTACAGTATCGGTACGAGGAAACTAGTATAACTGTACAAGTATGGATATGAATGGTATCGATATAGAGTTCTCATTGTAGGTATATATGTGAGTGTTATCGGTATGAAGTTGTAGTATCAGGTTATGAGAGTATAGGGAGGGATTGGGATGAGTTTCAAATCAATACAAAGTCCATCCAAACCTGTCATCGGGTTGGTTCATTCCGATACCATTCCATGTTTCCAACCAAACAATCCCTTACCATCATTGGCTAGCTATGATCACTATTCACTTGTGCTTCCATGGTTCAAACTTCAAACCACACTGAATTAACATTGTTGAATTTTGAACAATTGCCAGCTTCTAAAGCAGCAGCAACTGCACCCGCGGCTGCACCAGAGACACAAGCATTTCCACCAGCGGACGCAGAGGTGCCACCAACGCCAGCTGGAATCCGGCCAGTGTTAACCCCATCTGGCTCAATTCGTTCATACACCGCCTCATCTCCGGCATTGTTCATTCTAATTTTTGCGGGAGTCATGGCTTCAAGGCTGTACTGATCAATCAAACTGCTTGTACTCTCGATTTGCAAAATTAGCTCGAATTCATCTTCCAATTTATTTTTAATATTTGTTTTGATCATACGGGTTCCGAGGTTATCAACTATCCTAAGTACCCACCCGGCATAATGTCGAGGCATATGATCCCTCCCTTTGTCACTAGTCTAAGGGATCATTGAAGTTTTTTTCATTGGTCAATTTTAATGTTATTTATTTTACAATATATTGTAATGGCTTCGTTCTGTTCTTTATCCTAATGAGTGGTTGTGATACTATATTCCATTAGAGTTCGAAGTTTTATAGCAAAAAAAAAAAAAAAAAAGAGTTCGAAGTTTTAAATGAGTAAAAGGGTTATTTCCTTAAATAAATGATAGAGTACTTCGATCGAATTGAACTAAAAAAATAATAATAAAGGTTGAATAAGTTCTTTTACTATAAAGTACAAGGGATATATTCCAACATGTAAAGAGGTATCAATCCAGCTATCTTGTGTTTATTCTTTTAATTTACCAAATTACATAAAAGTACCTTATCATGGAATATTTAGAGTGTTGATGTACATTTCCTAAATACTTTTACATTTTTTTTCGGATAGACGTATCTCAAACAACTGATAAGCTAGTTTGTGTCATAAACCTAGTTCTGCTTATCATTAATAAATTGTAAAAAGTATAATTATCCTCTCATCATTCTCCACCTATAGTACAGACCTACATACTCTGATTCTTCAAGTCACAAACCGTACGTGTTGTCACCAACATTAAATTAAATGTCAACCTAATTTCTATATGTATATGCACTAATCTTTTTTCCCTCTTTCCTTTATCTAAAAGACATTTTGTTTTCATCTCAAAAAAATATAAAGTGTTGGGATCATATCGAAAAATAAGGTAAAAATCATACTATCAAAATACAAGGATGGGTGAAATCGCTACATAATGACTTAAATTTTTTGTGATAAAAAATGAATTCCGATCTTATAAACAATATAAATAATTTCCTAAAATAAATTATTAAACTACGGAGTATTAATTAAAATGCTTAGAAAACTCGTTATTAATATGAGTTATGAATGAAAGCCCTAAGTTTAAAATAAAAATCATGAAATACGTACATCATCCTAAAATACCTAAAAATTAATCATGCCATGTGTGTCATATATAGGTTATATATTCAATACCTAGGTGAATGCTATTAGAAGATAGGTTAAAAATCTAACTTGAAAAAGACCAGCCCTAATATTTAAATATATTGGTAAGATTAGTGCTTTTCCGGTAGAAAAAGAAGCACATTGGACACTAACTAATTAACAGCTAGCCATTAATGTAAGTTAAGCTAGTAATCAAAACAAAAAAGATAAACAAACTCAAACAGATATATAGCTATATATAGCTAGATTAGCTCCAGCCACAGAAAAGGACACAGATCATAACAACACTAAATTAAGCACAAAACAAGCTAGTTCAAACCATTTCTTCGTTTGGGGATTACAATTAAACCCAATTAATATATATATCCTCATAATTAACGTACTAAGGCTTTGGATGTGGAAAGAACTGCATACCAGGCAGCGAACCACTAAAGGGCGGTGTACCAAAGGAGTACTGATCATGGGGATTAGGGTTACTGTAGGGTCCTGGATTGGCACCGCCACTAGCTGGACCAGCTGGTGGTGAAGCTGGTGCCAATTGTTGGTGAAGCTGCTGATGATACTGATGATCAGCTGAAGAGCCCTCGCCGCCGGAACACAGGCCTTGATCATAGAGGATGCCGTTGAAGAGATGACCTCCGATGTTTACTGAAGTATGGTATGCCGCTTGATCCACTGCGTTGTCGCCGGAGTTCATCCAAACCTGCCGGAAATTGGCTACTGTTTTTACCTCTGCTGGGAATAAGCTTTGGTTCCTCCTTCCTTGTAACCCTAAAATACATTATTATACACACATAATAATTAAATATATATATAATCAATTACAACACAAGCAAATTAAAAAAAAAAAAATTAATTAAGCTACATGAAGCTGTGGAATTTCGCTGAATTTAGAATGATATATATAAGTTTAATATTCCACTGAATTTGTATATATCCCAAAAAATACAACTTAACCCAGACAACTTGTTTATCATGATTAATTGTAAGAACAGTAATATCTAATTTCACTTTAATTTGAAAGTTTAGATTCCCAAAGTATAACCATTTAAACACCATAACTGAAATTAGGGTTAGAGCTATATATAGCTAGATTAAAAAAAGAAGAAGAAGAAGAAAGAGGGGTTTCCTTGTACTATTAATTAGGGCTACAGAAATTGAGAGGGAGTTAATTACCAGAGGAGGAAGAGGAGTTGGGGGAGGTGAGGTGGAGGAAGGCGGAGAAGGGGGGAGGGAGGGAGAGGAGGCGGTGGTGGTGGTGACGGCGGCGAGCGACGGGGACCCACGTGCTCTTCACGTGGGTAGGGCAGTGGAAGCCTCTGGACCTGCAGCAAGTCCTGCATCTCAAGTGCTCACACTCTCTCTTGGCTTTGTTACCACAGTCTTGGCAGCTCCCACCACCATTTCCCCTTTCCCTAATTTCCCTCTGTGGTGAACTCCTCATTCTACTCCTCCTCCAACTCCTACTATAATTCAATTCAATTCAGTGGCCGGTAAGTACTCTGATCCCTACTACTAGTACTACACCTTTCCTTTTTTTTTTTTTAAATATATATCATCTCTCTTTGGCCATGTAGCAAACCCAAGTGGCTAGATAAGTTGGTAAAAGGATTACTGATTGCAAGTAACCTAATATATGTTGTCTATATGTGATATTTCTTTTTTTTTTTATTTAAAAAGGCAAGAAATTCGAAATATCAGACAAAATATACATTATTTAACGAATTAGTTGAGTAGACGTATAAAAAATGGCGGACGGAAAACTGTCAAGAATGAAAGCAAGCAAAGGAAATCGAGATTGACAGACAAAAGTGGCAATATCTAACAAGGCGCCAAAATGAGAATGACTCTCTTACTAATGAAGAGGTTGTGGGAAGTCAAGCATTACTGATATATAACACCATCGACTGATAAGTATAATAGGACACGATCTTATGTTAGAAGCTAGTAAAGATGAGAATTAACCTAATGCAGTGAAGCTTTGAAAATCAAACATGTTTAAAATCCACATTGTTGGAAATAGATCGAATAGAGGAAAATCTTGGTTGGTACCCTTTAGTGTTTTCCCATGATAAGAGGTGTCTTGCAATTTTTTCGCTTTTTGAGTGATTGCTATAAGTTTTGTATTTTTTTATAAGGAAAAGATTCAGATGGCAACACAAACACTCAGTTCATTGTCTTTTGAGAGTATCTTTTCGGATGAGGTAAATAAGACTGAAGTATTTTAGAAAAATACATTTCCCCAAAGATTGTGGCAAAGAAGAGTAATCTTATTTGCCCACCAAATGAATATTTGTTAAAAATAAGTGTAGAATATACACAAAACCATATGCAAAAAGTTGTTTAATTAATTAATTATAAAAGACAAAACTAATTATAATAAATCAACCTTTGTAGGAGTGGTAAAAAAAAATATCCCAACCTTTCAATTGTATCATGACTTATTTTTACGACCATAAATTGGGTCAAAACAATGACATGAAATTAGTCAAATTATATCATTCTCATTAAAAACAAGTCAATATCATTCAAAATTCACCAAAATCTTAATTTTGTCAATTATACATGTCTTCATTTTTTCCCCAAATTTATAGTCCAAAAAAAAAATCAGAATACTTTGTTACCGGCCACCTCCTCAAATATTGAGCTATTTTTTTACCGTTGAAATGTGCAGATATTTTTTTAACAGTACCTTCCAAAGATTGGGTTATTTAAAAAAAAAAATTCAAATGTGATTTTTGTCTTTATAAAAGGAAATTACACAAGACCACCCAATTTTGATGAAGAACCGGCAGTAAAATGGGAGCTTTCACAAAGCCATATATCGATATTTTTTTTAGGGGATTTGCTTGTAAACCATTAATTCTTGCATTTAAATAATTTTGTTTATTGGTGGACTACTCCTATATATTGCAAACTAGTGTAGATCTCGTCTCATGTACGAATAATACATTAATACAATATTATAAATAATTTAGATAGATTCCAATAAAAATATAATAATCTAAATATAAACAATTTTTCCACCAAAAAATAATATAGATATAAATAATATTAGTTCGAGAGATTATATATAATCTTAATAATCTAAATATCTTTTATTTAGACCCTCTCAAAATATAAATAAAATTCACATTTATAAGGTAAATGGTTTTTTTTTCTAATCTACAATTAATTGAATAATATAGATATAAATTATTTTGGCCTCAAAAAATCTATATCTATATACATATACATATACTAAAACTGATGCATAGCGTCCTATGTGGCGCATTGTGGTTTATTCTAGGATAAAAATTCCTATGCGGTGTGTTGTGATTGATTATATGATAAAAAATAATAAAATAATATGTTTCCATAAATTATATAAAGTTATATAAGTATATATCTATCTATATATTTTAGTTGATTGAAAAAAATATAAATAAAAAATATTTCATAGTCATACTTACCAAAAGTATTAATTGATAAATATGTAGTATTTGATAAGTGCTATTTTATTTATATCTAGATTATTTTTTGGTGAAAAAATTATTTATATAAAAATTAATTATTTAATAATTGTTATTTTATTTATATATATATTATTTTTTAGCATAAAATAATTTATAAAACTATTATGTAGCCGCAATCCATTTGTGCATAGCTATTTTAGTAAAGTAACATAATAAATATATCATATATATTTAATAAAAAATATTAAAATATTTTTAAATACCAGTTAGATTAAAAAATATTAAAATATTATACGAGATTCAATTAATGTTAGATTAGAAAAAAAACCTTTTACCTTCTAAATGTGAATTTTGTTTATATTTTAAGAGAATCTAAATAAAAGATATTTAGATTATATATATTCCATCGAAATAATTTTATTTATAACTATATTATTTTTTGGTAAAAAATATTTATATTTATATTTATATTATTATTATTATTTATTGGAATCTATCTAAATTATTTATAATATTGTATTAATATATCTCCATGCACGGGACGGAATCTACACTAGTAATAATATAGATATAAATAATGTTTTAATAAATTATTTTAGCCTCAAAAATAATATAGATATAAATAAAATAACACTTATCAAATACTACATATTTATGTATTAATATTTTTGGTAATTATGACTAGGAAATATTTTTTTATTTATATTCTTGTCAATTAACTAAAAACATATATAGATAGATAGATTGTGACATATATAAATTTTTATAAATTATGACAATATATTATTTTATTAATTTTTTTCTAAAATCAACAACAAGCGCCACATAAAATCTTTTTCCTAAAATTAACCACAAAGTATAACATCCTAGGATGTTATGCACCGGTTTTACTTTTAGTACATGTATCTATATAGATTTATTAATTGGGCATATCGCATATATATGTTAGTCCGATCCTATAGTGTCTTGACCAAATCTAGCTCATTTAATTTTGACATGGTATCACGTACTATATATCAGAGGTAGGTTAATTCAATTCAGGACCAAAGAGCCCCGTTCAAGGGCACACGTGTTTATGGGATTGTCCTAAGTAGACCTGGGCAAATGCGGGCGCGAGCCGGGCTTGGGCCGGACTTTACCCAAAATATTATCCCGATGTCGCGGGCGCGGGCCGGGCGCGGGCTACCCGTGGGTACCCGCAAACCTAACTTTTCTTGTGTATATTCGACCCAAAAAAATAAATTTATATACTATCTGAACTATGGGTGGGCACAAATACCGCAAATTACGGGTCCGTTATAGTCCCGTTCCGATCCCAATTGGATTTGGAAAAAAATAGTGAATCTCATCCCGGACATTATATATATAATATATTATATATACATAAATACAGTACATATATGTATATATCATACATAAAAATAATGGCATATATACTGTGTGTATATATATGCATGCACAATGTATGTATATACTATGTATATATGCATACTTTACACACACTGTATATATATACAATGTATGTATATACTTTATTTATTTTTTATAAAAATTAATAATTAATATTATTTATTATATATGTATTCTAATAAATAAAAAAAGTAGCGGGTACCCGTTACGGGCCTAGCGGTCCGCAACGGGTATATTTGTCTTCCCAATCCCGTACCCGCTGCGGGCGCGGGCCGGGCTTAGCAGCCCGCTTGGGCTTCACCCTCTACCCAAGCCTGTCCAACAAGGCGGGCGGGCGGGGCGGGCCAGCCCGCGTTTGCCCAGGTCTAGTCCTAAGTTAGAAATAATTGAGGGAGAAAAAAAAAATTATCCATAATTTTTATATGAAATGTTCACCAAATTTTAATAATATTAAAATGTTCATACCTTCCATTGCCTTCAGTGGCGGATCTAGGAATTTTTGTAAGGGGGGGCTGAAATTTTTTTCCGAAAAATGACGGTTTGAAATGTTCAATTCTAAGATTGTATCAACTGTAATGTAACACTGAACTTCAAAATTTTACAACTAAACTAAAATATCATTTAATTAAATTTTTAATATATGCAGAACCACTGCTCCCAAAGCACAAGTTTATAATTGACCAACTCTGAAATTATGTACAAAATTCTAATAGCGGTTATTCATAGTAAAGTAAAAAATTCACAAATTTATTCTCAAAACCAGGCACAGATCCAGAAATAAAATCTTGGATAGGCTGAATTTGCTCTATAATTTTAATTTTCCCCTATTTATCGCTATATCTATTGAGTTAAAAAATTAAAATAATTTTTTATTTATATTTAAATTGGTAATAATAGAGTTAATTACATATTAAAAACAATTATGAAAAAATTAGGAGTAAAAAGAAAGATAAGAAAGGAGAAAGATTAATGATAAATGATAATAGTAAAAAGAAAGAGAAAAAAAGAAGAAGAAAGAAAAACAAAAAAGGAGAAAAAAATTACGGAGTAACAGATTTGTGAATGAAAGACAACAAATAGGAGAAAGAAAGACAAAAACCGAGGAAAAAAAATTAGCAGTCATTTACGAAGATTCGAACCCGCGCCTCTCTATCACTCCTCTACCCTTACTTCCAATTGTGCTAACTAATCAATATGGTAACTGGAACCCTGTATTATATATACTAATTATAAAATGGGGTGGGTTGTAATATTAACAAAAGGGAAAAGGAGGAGAGTTGAGTTTCGAACCTAGGATGGTTCACTCCCCCAATTAAACTCCTCCAATTAAACTCCTCCCGTGTCCTTTCCACTGAGCTAACTCGTCTTTATGTTTATATTTTACTTCACTTTTATATATTGTTAAATTAACAGATACATATACCCTTATTTTGGCCAGCGGGGGGCTTCAGCCACCCTGAGCCCCCCGCAGATCCGCCACTGATTGCCTTCATCCTTTCCTCCTTTCTCCCTTTTACTTTTTCTTTTTTACTATTATCGAAATTTTTATGCGGACAAATAGATTTCTGAGATTCTAACTTTATTAAATTTTTTATACGGACAAATTAATGGACTGCTGAGATTCTAACTTTATTGGATTTTTTATGCGGATAAATTGACTGTTGATATTTATACTATTATCAAAAAAATTTTGCGGACAAATTGATTGCTCACATTCTAACTTTATTGAATTTTTTTTATTGCGGATAAATGGACTATTGAGATTCTAACTTTATTGAATTTTTTTATACGGGCAAATTCACTGCGGATCTAAAGCAAACAAAGAAATTGAAGCGGACAACATCTCCATGTCCACTCTTTCAACTTCAACTTCTCCATGTCCGCCACAACTACGACGCTCGTGCTCGCCCGCATCAACTGGATTTGTCTCTCGATCTTATGGTGGAACCATCATCGTCAATTGCTCCAAAGCGCTCAATTGTCAACTTGATTTGTAGTTTGTGACAATTTATATTGACTATAATTGGTGACAGTTGTCTCTCGATCCTATGGTGGAACCATCATCGTCAATTGCTCCAAAGCGCTCATTGTCAACTTGATTTGTAGTTTGTGATAATGGATATTGACTATAGTTGGTGACAGTTTTCGCTAGTTCTTGATAATATTTAGTGATAGTGTTATGTTATTAGTGTTAACAGTTGGTGACAATTAATATACCCTAAGAAAAAAATGTCAAAAACAACTGTCACCAAAATAAAAAATAAATTATCGAAAAAACACATAAGCCTAATATAAACGAAATGTTCAAATAAACGAAAATACAAACATCAAATTATTGATGAAAATAAGAAATGGAAAACAAGAGAACTTACCCATTACCTGTCAATGGGTTTATTCATGAAAATAGAGAATACATTTATACCATATAACCCGATAGAAGACGGACTATTTTAGAAAGTAAATAAAAATGGGTGGTTTTCAATTGCTAGTGCAGCCAGTGCACTAAGACAGGTCACAACACCAAATAGAAATGACCAAAACCAAACAAGTTGGATTTGAAAAATGGCAGTATCGCCGAAAATTAGAAATTTTATCTGAAAATTGTTTCTAGATGGAATTCTCACTAAAAGTAGACTAGCAAACAAACGGAGTAGCAATTCCTACCAATTGCGAACTGTGTGACCAAAGTGAAAAGACCCCAAGTCACCTTTTCATCAAGTGTAGACACGTAGACCTTGAAACTGGTTAGAAAAATGAATCCTACAATTTCACAAATACTTAACAGTCTTAATATAAGTAACAAGAACATCAAGGAAAACATAACGAAAATATCTGGACAACTAAAACAAAATTAGAAAATAACACTTGTCACAACTTGGTGGTACATGTGAACAAGTAGAAATAGAAAGATCTTTGAGTAGAACAACTCAACATCGATCCAAATTGTGGAAAATTTCATTAGACAAATGCTGAAAAATTGGGAGAAAACTCAGACTACATATATATATGGACGAAACCCACTAGATAAACAATAAAGGTCCGATTATGACGTGAAAGAAAAAATATTACATCGGAACAAGCCACCGTTAGAAACACATAAAATAAATTTTGATGGTAGCAGCAGAGCCGATGGAAATTCCTCGGTAGTGTATATCATTCGTGATCATTAATGAGAACAAATAACTATTGAAGGGGCACAATTTGACAAAAAGAGTACGCTCTTCTCGGAACCATTGAGACTCAAGATAGGTCTTCTTAAGGCAAATGAGCTTGGTCTGCTACGGCTGCAGATTGAGGGCAATAACCTAACCATGCAACATCAACGTCCTCAAAGGTTCCTGGTCTTGTCCTTGGGAGTTGATGTCCTGATTATAGACGTTCTTCCTATTGTGGTAGTTCGAGGATGTAGACTTTCACCACATTTTCAGGGAAGGCAACCGGTGCACAAACCGTGTTGCCAGGATCTTCCAAATAATTGTGACATCATTAATGCTCCAATATAAAGAAATTAATATCTACATACGTCAAGATACTCTTAACTAATAGTTTAGCAGGAACTAGTCATCACTAAATCATTACTTGTATTAAAAAAAAGCTAATATAAGGTTGCTCGCATGCACTCCCACTAATTAATTGTTTGCAA
The DNA here is from genome assembly GCA_963922045.1 of Persicaria maculosa. Lineage (NCBI taxonomy): Eukaryota > Viridiplantae > Streptophyta > Magnoliopsida > Caryophyllales > Polygonaceae > Persicaria > Persicaria maculosa. The sequence continues at coordinate 15,203,567 of OY998267.1, read as the reverse complement.
AACTCGGTGACTATATAAATATTCGATCAATTTTGATGAGTTAATTTCCACCCCTTCAAACTCTTAATGATTACACAATATTTTCTTGGATTTTTGTTTGTCGCCCCTCCATTACCCACCCTTTAATAGTTTAATAGGTTAATTTTGTCATACTCTTTATTTTTTTTCAAAGTTTGAGTGGAAGAAAATTAATGACCGATCAGACTGATCGAATACATCATGCAACCCTCACAAAGAGATATTTTTATATTAAAGAAAAGGGCGAGGGTTTACAGGCAGAATGTTCCAAAAAAATATATGTCATTTTAGAGTATTATTTTTTTTATTATAAACAATTAGTATCTCGTTTTGTGCATATAGTTAGAATACGTTGATACAATATTATAATAATTCAAATAGACTCTAATAAATATAAATAATAATTTAAATATAAATACTTTCTTTCCCAAAAAATAATATAGATATAATAAAATTATTTTGATATATTATATATACACACTAAATATCTTTTATTTCAATTCTCTCAAAATATAAATAAATTCACATCTATAAGGTATAATTTTTTTTATTAAATCTCTTATGTAATTTAAATAGATAATTGATTTTTAAAAATGTTTTTTTTATTAAATATCTAGTATATCTTTATTATGTTATTTTATTAAATATTTATGCGTTGATGGATTGCGGGGCTACACAATATTTTAATAATTTATTTTGGCCCTAAAAAATAATATAGATATAAATAAAATAATACTGTAATTATTAACTAATTAATATTGATATAAATAATTCTTTTCACCAAAACTTAATCTAGATATAAATAAAATAGTACCTATCAAATACTACATATTTATCTATTAATATTTTTGGTAAGTATGGCTATGAATATTTTTTATTACATTTTTATCAATTGATTAAAATATATATAGATAGATTTATGGCTTATGATAACTTTCTATAAACTATAGTAACATATTATTTTAATAATTGTTTTCCTATAATCAACCATAGCACGCTACATAGGACGTTATGTATATAGGTTTTAGTATACTTATATAGATAGAAGTATGTGTATATAGATATGTTAATATGTGTGAGTGTTTGGAGTTCCAATGTGTGTATTTGGTCTCTACTTTAAATTCATAGATTGAGAATTAAAAAATAATAAATTTATGAAAAATTTAGTGAAATGATGATATATGTTTTTTAAAAATGAAGTGTTTTATTAAAACCTGTGTTAATAACTAAAAACTCATGTATTTTGGAACAGATGGGGTAATAAATTCGGGTATATTTATGGATTTTTTTTATAAAAAAAAATTGAAACAAGATAAGAATTCGAAATATCTGGCGAAACCCTTGTAAGGTAATTCGAGAGGCCGAAAAAATCGACAGACAAACTAACCATCGTGATACAAATGGAAAAAAAAAATGATGACATATTAAGGTGTGAACCCTAAATGAAGATAAAAACGAAAAAAATCCAACACACAGAGATATTATATAGTTTGTTTGACGAATTGAAATAGCTAGTATAGTTTATTTGGATTTGAGATGAACGAAATCTAAAATAAAATAAAATTTTAAAAAGGGGGATAAAATCAAGAGAGATCAACAGCAACAAACTGTTTTCTCATCTTCTCCTTGTACGTAATTATAGATTGACAGCAACCGAAAGAGGAGATGAGATTGAGGGTGATGATAAAACATCAACAGATCTCATGATTTCAAACAAGCTAAGATATATAGGGAGGGAGTAGTTGAATGACTTTTGGTAGAAGGTGAGGAATACTATACAACACACTATTATACCTATTCATTCATCAGCTGGCATATATCATATATGGTACAACACAAACAACTCATGTTTCTGCTCTCATTTTCCATCATGGTGTTCACCCGGAAACTCTGCCCTGAATCTTTTTTTCTTTTCCTTTCCTTTTTTTTTAAAAAAACTTTTTCTTTGTTGTTGTTGTTGTTGATGATAAAGGTTAATTTTCATCACCGTCTTCTTCCAATCGACGAAGCAAACTTGGACTTCTCAAGTAGCAGCTAATTTGATCGCTAGCTACTCCGTTAGGATTTGAACACCTCATCTAAAAAGTTGCTCTACTGCAACGGAAGAGTAAGGGGCTTCGAATATTTGACGGTCGTTCACTTGTAGAGTAGGAAAATGTTGCCTCTCTGAACAACCTCGGCCACCATTCTAGAATGTCCAAATCTTCATCCGGCCTCATCACCACGGAACTCAAAGTCAGTAGACAAATATTCATCGAGATCTGAGTTTGATTTCAACGAGATCATTTATCTTTTCGTGCCAAATATATCTCTAATAAGAGCCTTAATTAGTTCAAGCAATAATACTAGTGCGTGAAGCACTCTAACTCAAAAGAGTGGGAAGAGGAGGTTGAGAAAGTTGAACATCTCCAGCATAATAATCATATCATTCTTGAAGTAAATTCATAACTCTGGTAATTATGGATAAAAACATTGCATGTAGGATTCAATTTATAACATAGGAAAGTGTTTCTAAAAAAAATTGAGCATCCATTGATTTATATCTAGAGTTGAAACAACCAGCTACAAGAAAAATTGAAGGAATAACTTAATAATATTGCAACCACGTATTTTCGACACATCTAAAAAACAGCGTCAGTGATGGAAAGTACCTTCAACTCATGTATCGTTAATCCCTACTGAAATGTTCATAGCAACAAAACCAAAAAAGTTTGAAGTAGGAATGTAAGTATGACTAAATTTTTCGGTAGCGCCATAGAAAACATTGTAAACTTCAAATTACATCTCTAGAAGCCACCCAAACATCACCAAAGGTCTCCGAGCCTTTGATGTGTTGGGCATCAAAAGTGCAAAGATGTTCTCTATATAAATATAAGATTCATTAATTATTTTAATGAATCAATATTTCTACTATTAATGTAAAATAGTTAAAATCATACAAGCTACGTTACGAGCTATGTGTGCTTCATCGAAAGCCCAAAAGGTCAGAACTCTTTTGTGCAAAAACAAACTAGTTTTTTATTGACCTAATGATATGTAACACCCATGTAAGAGTGTTGTTATCAATGATTAGTCCATATATCACTACGAATCGAAACATGTAAATCATCATGTTTTTTCAAAATACTCCATTAATTGTTGTTTAAGGTTATTCTATTCTTTCAATATTTTTCTCTTATTCGTGTTTTGACTAATGGATTGCCAAGTAGGTTGAATACTTTCATTCATCCATTCGTCAAAAACTGTCCTTTGTGAAAAACCATAATTTAAACCTTCTGCTAACCATTTCACCAAAGTTATTACTACAACTAGCGTAATCATAACTTAATAAACCAGGAGAATGAGAAGAAGAAGTTGTGTACCCTCATAATTGTGCCTGGCATTACCTTGCTTCTCCGGTGTTTTTGTTTTGATATGCCTTGTGTAGTTTTCGTATCCACCTAGCTTCTTTCGGATGCCTATAAATCGTTTTACAAAAGTTGTATTTTGCTTGACAACTTCTGTCCGCTCGCTTTAGGCGTACCCTTCATAAACCAAAACTTGAAGATATCAACCTTCACTTACGCCTAGTTGGGATGGTGGAGGGAGTTCTAATGCACCCTGAGGACCGGGATTGACTAAGACTCGATCTTTTGAAAACTCTTTTTTGGAGCTAATATTTGGGGTTTATAAACCTAAAAAACAAGCATATGTCCAGCGGTTCAAAATCTAGTTGTTGCCGAACCTCTGAAAACAGATTGATGGATGCCAAGCAACATTAGAAGAGCAAGGCCATCGGGAGCAGATCCTGTAAACATCGGGATATAAGGAAGATGATTTGATACTCGAACTTGTTGCCCAACGGCTAAATGGGACTTGTAATATTTGGGGTTTACAACTTGATTTTGAACCGTTGGACCCGACGGGCCGACATAGCTATTATATTTTTCAAAATTTGTGACCCGGTGGCTCAACCTATCGCCCATCGGGTCCAACGGTTGTTGTTGTTTTTTTTTTGAGGGGGGATAGGGGTGTTTGAATTATATATTTATGTTGTTGTTGTTGTTATTTACTATATTAATGTTATTGATTTAATTTATATTATGTGTTGAAATTTTTTTGAATTATATTATGTTTTGGGCTTGTATTTTTATAAGTATGTTTTGGGCTTATATTATATTAATGGATAAGAAGAAATTATTATTTTTTATCGCCTTCGCTATATACACCACAAACCCTGCACGTCAATTCCGACGTACAGAGTTAAAGTGGGTTAATTAATTATTTAAAAGTGTTAATTAGTGATGGTGGCTTGCACGTCGAAAGCAACGTGCATTTTTAAAGGTGGATTTGCGGTGTATTTAAAAACACCCTTTTTTTTATAAAGAACGTATTGAGTTTTAAAACTTTCAGACATGACGTATTGAGAATGAGTTTTTTATTATCATAATTGATATTTGATACATTAGAAATATCTCAAGTCAACAACTAATGTTACAATAAGCACATAGTTTCTCTTGTTCCTGCTTCTTCCACTTTCTTGGGGCCTTCACGAAAATTTCTAATTCGTCGGTGATGTTTTTTTCCCCCCTAAATGTACCTTTTCAAGTTGTCATAGTCGAAATTGTTAATTATATTGTACATATGAGATCCATCCTTACAAAACAACTTCAATATAGCCACAATTGAGATTGGTTTCTTGATCACACTTGAAATGTGTTGTAAACAAATCATCTCGAAGAATCTAGGCAAAATCTTCATTTGGATTTGCCATTATGAGGTTAAGAGATAAAATTTGAGATGTTTGGAAAATGAGATATGAATGAAGACGGGTGAAAATAATATAAATATTGGTTCTCTTTTGCATGAAAGATCTATAGGTACGTTCTAATCATTAAAATGGCCGGTTTTGTAGGGTTATTTGATCATTTTATTCCGAGCTTATTTGATCATGAAATTTTCACATTTTCCAATTCATTCAAAGTATCCATATATTAGTCATGAATTTCCCACTCCAATGATATGTTCTTTTAAAGATTTACCCCTCGTTTGTTTTTTGATAGAGAAAGGTAATGATTACCCTTATGAATATAGTCCATATTTAAGTTAAGATTCATTGATCACTATTCTAATCATTCCCCTTCTTCTCCCATTTTTTATACAAATTTATTACCCTTCTATTCCCTAATTTGAAGGAGGGTAACTACACCAAAAAAACCGGGCCGAATAACAATCAATAACAGCCCGTTTTTGGGGGGGAAGGAGCCCGACAAGGTCCCCCCACTGACTTGGCTCGGGGCTGGTAATACCACTTAAGGGCGGATAGACCGTCCACCCAGTGCCGCTACCCACTTCTACTAAGGCTGAGCTTAATAGGAGCAAGAGACTTGGTGGCAGGCGAAACCAATTCCCAGGGTGTGACGGGCGGTGTGTACAGGGCCCGGGTACATATTCACCGCGGTTGGCCCTTCTACTTGACTAAGTAGTATTCCATTTGTTTCGTGCAGTCGATGTACGGCTTTTTCCAGGCCGGATAAGGGCTTATACTGCCCGCCTTTGTTTGATATGTTCATTCAGTACCAATACAAACTACAACTACACAAAAGTGGAAGGGCCACTATACTATAAAAGCTAGAAGTAGCCTTTAGTAGAGTAGTCGGCCTAACAAAAGCATCACGACGACTAGACCCTGACCGGTTAAACTGCGACGATCAAATGCTTTCATATGGTTGCCTGCCTTCGATAGAAATGAAAGGGTGTTAATCCGCACGGGACAAGCCCAGTGAACCGGGCAGAGCACTCGACGAAAGGAACTGAGCAAGTACGATAAATTGGCCCCGCTCTGCTTTCTTAAAAGCAAGGTGACCTCCTGTTAAGGAGGTCAAACCAAGGACCTATGGAAGTCCGGGCCTCCTTGAATGGCGGGGTATGGTAAAGAGACGACCGTGGTGCGTGAGCCGAGAGAACAGTGGATGCCTCACACGAAGATTCGACGGACCGGCTGAATACACTTCTCTATCGAAAGAGCGTATTCTTTGAATCATGCTATTGCTCTAGGTTTACATACAACTACACTTATTTTAGTAAAAGGTGCTTTAGATGCACGTGGTTCCAAGTTAATGCCAGATAAAAAGGATTTTCTTTACTGGACCAATCTGATGGATAGATCTAATACATGAATTTTGTGATCACAGTCGAACCCATACGCAGAGGAAGATCTATGACTTGCCCTGGTTCTCTTGATAAATACCCTAATGATTGTAATTGTGAGATTATCGAAGGAATAGTCCAAATCACTTACCCTAATCTCCTTTCTAAACTCTCTCGTCTATCTCTCCTTCTTCCTCTATCTCTCTAACCTTCATCTTCTTCATCTAATCCTCTTTTCTAATCTCTATCTTCCCTACAATCTCACAAGATCCCACTTTGGGTTATAACATAATCAATGGGAGAGAGTGTCGTATACAAGCAAGCTTGTTCACAATCATTTTGATTTCTATGAAGATATATAAAGAACCTAAAATGCCTTGATAATGTGACTTGTCACCAATTAATAGTCCCAATCTAAAGATATAAAGAACCTAAAAAGCCTTGAAAATGTGACTTACCACGGATAGTCTCAAAGTTCCTTGACCTCTATAGAGATGTGGGGCGACTTTGAACCTAAAAAGTGAAAGAGTTTTTGTATGATGGACAAGTATTTAATCATTTATAAATCACTTTGTCAACATATTTATATATATATATTGTATTGGATATCGAAGGTGCTATTACTATCTACACTTTTTAAAGCATTGATAATCCCATCAAGTCCAAAATATTATCCTCTCGATCTCATCAAGCCTAAAAGATTGCTCCCAAGTAGACCTATTAAAACATAACCGGATCCACCTGATAATTTTTTAGGTTTGAACCCGGTATTTTCCCAAAACAACCCAAACTCAAATGACCCGGGAATTTTAGGGTCGAGACACAATGACTCATTGGGTCAAATTCGATCTGGTGAGTCAACACTATGTAGATGCCACACAAGCACCACATAGACTCCACACGAATTCGTCATGCAATTGTGCTCCTTAATGTCACTCAAAGTTAAATAATGTATCTATTTTATAATTATAGTATGTTTAGAGCACTTATCTGTATAAATATTGGAGTATATTTTTATGTTTACAATATTTATATAATAATATTATTATTATTATATTTATAAACTTAATTATAATATTATTATTTAGTTTAAGTTGACTTATTGATGGCATAATTAAATTTTGATAATATTTTAATATTTTTAAAAAGTCTTTAAAAAGTTTGAGTTTTTTCACTAGTTGGGTCTACCCGAAACCGGGATAAATCCGATTTGGCTCAACTCGAAACAATTTGTGACCCAATTGATCCAAAATCCGATCGACCTAGATAACCAGAATTCAAACCCTACCTAAATGACCAGAATGATATGTCTACCTCCAAGATGTTAGTGAATAATTAAATCAATAAAAGGATAATTGTTATTTGTAATTTAAATATCAGTTGCACTATTTTAGGAGTGTATCTTCTACTCCTCCTGTATAAAGTTATCTATCCTCATCAATATCAGATACAATTGGTTTTCCATTCATTCTATCTTATATGGTATCGAGCTGCCAACGATCTTATCAAACGCTTCCCACCACAACAATGGCTGCTGAATTTGCCACCCAAATTCCAAACCCACATGAACCAAATCAACCTTTCACCATTGTTGTTCTCTCAAACATCATCAAATTAGACCCTACAAATTTTTTAACTTGGAAAGTTCAAATCCAAGCAACGCTCGAAGGATATGATCTCTTCAAGTTCCTTGATGGTTCTCACACCGCTCCTGCGGAAACCATCACAGCCAACAATACCACAAATCCAAATCCGGCATACCTAACCTACAAGCGCCAAGATCGCATCCTATATGGAGCAATCCTTGGAACTCTTGCACCCTCGGTGGCTTGTCTAGTCACAACTGCTACCTCTGCTAAACAAGTCTGGGATCTTCTCAAGACCACCTATGGCAGTAGCTCTCGTGCTCACATCAAACAGATCAAAGAACGCCTTCGCTCTTCTCACAAAGGTTCGCTCAGTGTTACGGAGTATCTGCGGAAGGTTAAAACCTCCGTTGATCTTCTTGCTTCTCTTCAGGCGCCGGTGTCAAATGAAGATGTCACAGACTACATTCTCCGTGGTCTTGATGAACCATACAAACCAGTTGTTCACGCAATCAACGCTCGAGACACTGCAATTTCCTTTGAATTACTCCATGATAAGTTGATTAATCATGAGCTACTTCTAAAGGAGGAGGCAAAGCAGAATTCCAGTCCGGCAACAGCCTTCAACGTCCAAACCCGGTCTGTCAAGGGTAAAGGTAAGCAAAGTACAACTCAGCCTGTCTGGCAACCCTCCATTCCCTCCCAACTGAATCCGTCCCGACAAAACTGGAGCCAACAAAACAAACCAAATACCTCTCCTGTGCCGACTGGCAGTAAGCCCTTTCGAGGGCGTTGTCAGTGGTGCAAGGAGATCGGCCATTTTGCTCAAACCAGACTTGGGATTTGGTTCCGCCCTCACCGGCGTATAACCAAGTTGGATGCAAATGGGTGTTCCGTGTAAAATATCGTCCCGATGGAGAAGTTGACAAGCTCAAAGCCCGCCTTGTGGCTAAAGGCTTTCATCAACGGTCCGGCCTGGACTATCAGGAAACGTTCAGCCCCGTCGTCAAGCCTGTCACGGTTCGGATTGTACTGACATTGGCTGTTTCTAATGGGTGGAGGCTTCAACAACTCGACATAAACAATGCCTTCCTTCAAGGTACTTTGTATGAAGATGTTTATATAAGTCAGCCTCCCGGTTTCATCAATAACTCTTACCCAGATCATTTGTGCAAGTTGCGGAAGGCCATCTATGGTCTAAAACAAGCACCGAGAGCTTGGTACAACGAGCTCAAAACCTTTCTTCTTCAGGCCGGCTTCATTAACTCCATTGTTGATGCCTCATTGTTTATTTATCGCCATGGCCAATACCAGTTGTACTTGTTGGTCTATGTCGATGATATAATCATCACCGGCAATGAGTCTACGGTAATTGATCGCTTGATTGAATGTCTGGCTGCGAAATTCTCTTTGAAGGATCTTGGTCCATTGTCGTATTTCCTCGGGGTCGAGGTCATTCCAAACTCTGCAGGTATCTTTTTATCTCAGAAGAAATATATTCTTGACCTCCTTCAAAAGGCAGGGATGGATGCCTCAAAACCAGCCTCTACTCCTATGTCACTGACGCCTCTGCTTAAGGATGGAGGTATGCGTCTTCCATCTCCGTCGGACTACCGTGCAATTGTTGGAAGTCTACAGTACTTGGGCTTAACAAGACCAGATATAGCCTTCACTGTTAGTAAGCTATCTCAGTACATGCACTCACCTACCTCAGATCATTGGGCTGCCCTAAAACGTCTATTAAGGTACCTTTCAGGAACCTTACATCTCGGTATCACCATTTATTCCCAGTCTTCACCAATTCTTCATGCATTTTCGGATGCCGATTGGGTTGGGGATAAGGATGATTTTGTTTCAACTACTAGCTACATTGTTTACTTTGGTCGGACTCCTGTGTCATGGAGTTCTCGCAAGCAACGTTCTGTTGCCCGATCTTCTACAGAGGCAGAATACAAGGCCCTTGCAGATACTGCATCAGAGGTTCTATGGGTTCTCCATCTCCTAACTGAACTTGATGTCAAGCTTATTCAACAGCCGGTGCTCTATTGTGATAACCTAGGTGCAACGAGTTTGAGCTCCAATCCTGTTTTTCACTCTAAGATGAAGCACATTGCGTTGGCTTATCATTTTGTTAGAGAACAAGTCCGCAAGGGCACACTTCGGGTCAGCCATGTTTCAACTGGTGACCAACTAGCTGACATCCTCACAAAACCCTTGCTGCGACCCAGGTTTCAAGAGCTCCTATGCAAGCTGCGCCTAACTATGAGTTTGTCTGGCTTGAGGGGGAATGTTAGTGAATAATTAAATCAATTAAAGGATAATTGTTATTTGTAATTTAAATATCAGTTGCACTATTTTAGGAGTGTATCTTCTACTCCTCCTGTATAAAGTTATCTATCCTCATCAATATCAGATACAATTGGTTTTCCATTCATTCTATCTTATACAAGAGACCTACTTAACACTTTCAATAGTCCCGAATGATAAATTCATCGTTAGATTCTCCTATGATAAGAGTAGATCTATCAAAATTAATCTTGAAAAACACTTCGATAGTTAACACTATGTGATTCGGTTTTCCCCTCTAGTTATTGATGTGTTGTTCAATATATTCTTCAAGATTGATGATCTTTTTGTCGGATGATAGGTCAAAAATCTTTTGGAATATTTTATCCTTTTCCCCTTTAATTTAGTTTGATCAAACTCAAATCACTTTATATTTAGATAAGAGTATTATATTGGGTGAATCCTAACTTCGAATTTCTTACCATAGTATAGCTTCACAAGTAATAATTTTAGGTTTTTCGGTCTTGTGCCCAAGAGAGTTAAAATTAATGTGAAAGAGTACTCCTAACTTCGAATTTCTTACCATAGTATAAAAGCCTCACCATTAATGTAAAAGAGTACTCCTATATAATCCAACTTTATCAACAAAATACAAACATATTTTAGGGAGAATTGTGCTATATGCCATAATTATGGTCTTTATTAGGAAAATGTCCACCCTTCCCCCCAAATTGATAAAATGTCCACCTTCCTTCCCTTACCCCCTTTGCCCCTTTGCCCCCCCCCCCCACGCGCGCCCCCTGTGCCCCCTCCTGTTTCAGCACATTTGATTTCAGCAACTCCTATTTCAGCGTTTTTTTTTTCGCGCGTTGCTGAAACCGAAGTTGTTGAAACCAAAGGTGCTGAAACCGAAGTTGCTGAAATTGTTGAAAATAGTTTTTTTTTCTTTTTTCGCGCGTTGCTGAAACCGAAGTTGCTGAAATTGTTGAAATTAATTTTTTTTATTTCGCGCATTGCTGAAACCTAATTTGCTGAAATCGGAGTTGCTGAAACCAGGGTTGCTGAAACCGAAGTTGCTTAAATTGTTGTTGCAATTGATGAAATTAGTTTTTTATTTTTTTGCGTCAGTGCTTCGACATCGGAGTTGCTGAAACCGTGTTTCTGAAGCTAGTAGACATGTTATTTTGAATATTATCGGATCTTTTTGAGTCTTTATATTACCTTTGTGATTAAATGTACCAATTCCACCCCTACAAATTGCAGTAGACACGGTTTCAGCAGTTTCAACGGTTTTTTATTTTTATTTTATTTTTTTCTACATCAGCAAAAAATGCTGAAATACTGACATGATGAAATGCTGAAATGCTAATAACTAATTAGTTCCTCTTTCTTCCATTCAAAACTAGCCTATGAAATCTCGTGCATCAATTCCTCTTTATTCCATTCAAAATTAGCCTATGAAGTCTCCAATTAATTAAGTCAATTGCAAAGAATTTAACAAACAACTTATTCTCTTGCTCAACTCAATCAATTGCAAAAACAAATTTATCAACTCAATCAATTGCAGAACTTGAATGCCTTCAACAATCTTTCAATCAATTGACTATGTATAATGCAACAATCTTTTTTTTTTTTTGCTGAAACCGAAATTGTTGAAACCGTGTTGCCGAACATGCTTGTGTGTAAGATATAGTAGCTCATACAATTGTATAATAATTAATTTCAGCATTTCAGCATAACGAATTTTGCTAATAAGAATTAATTTCAGCATTTTCAGATCACACAAAAACACAAGAAGCTAATAAGCTCTCCAAGAGTCCGCATTTCAGCAAAAAAATTTTTGCTGAAATGCGGACACCCAATAACACTCAAAATATCGTTGACGTTAAAAAAATTTTCAGCATTTAAGGATTGCACAGTTGCTGAAATCAAACCAATAAATCTTTGTTTAATCTTCCTTTCAACCTCTCTCTTTCTTGTTCAAAGCAACTCAATTCCAAAATCACAATCGTAACAAAATTGAAACATAATCGATTCCAAGAAGCTCCAAATTCAAACTACTGAATTTCGCAACTATTGAATCAGTACACACACCCCTAATCTCAATTTCATAGAAATTAAAAACTAAAACAATACCTGCGGAAATCAATTTCATAGAAATTAAAAACTAAAACAATACCTGCGGAAATCAGTACTTCCAAATCTGCATATGTACACAATTAACATACATATTCTCTATATGTGCTAAAAGCACAAAGCCAAACAGAAAACATTCTCTATATGTGCTAAAATATGTAAAAAACTGAGATCCTTGTTCAATACATGAGCTTGGAAGATTTCTAGCCATCAATTCCTAAAGCGGTGAATTTCCAAAAACAAATATTTCTAGATTCATAAGAGTCAAATGTAATTTTGTTTCAAAATTGATCAAATTGTAAATGTACTGTCACTTCCAGAATCTAGTTTTTACCTCCTACCGAGCCCCGCCAAGGCGGGAAAATCTCTTTTTATGGCTGTGCAAGTATCCTCAAGTGTCAACATGTTGAATCCGGACCCTCTAATCTTGTCTCCAGGTCTTCCCACTTCCTTCAACATGAAGCCTACCAAGATATAGAAAGATAAAATCAAACACCCCATCAAGAAATGATATTAAAACTAACCTCAACAGCGACATTTGCGAAGCTCACCTCCAATAATCACTACAGTGTCTCCCCCGAAGCAACTTACCTACAAAAGAACAAGGTTATACATCAAAATAACGCATGCACGCTGTATTTGCGATTTCCAGCCATCAATTTGATCTACGAATAGAGTCATCAACAACAACAAGTCCAATTGCATTACAAAACCTAAAATGCAATGATTGATGAATCCATAACAAAATTGAGGACCAATCCAACAAAATCAGATCTAATTTTGCAGACTTCGAAGGCAAAACGCAAAGGATTTGGTTTTGTACCTTTCGGAGAGGAGTTGAAGAGCTAGTAGAGACCTTCTCATCTCTACTGAACAAACCTGCTGAAGAAACTTACTGAAATCATCTTCATCATCTTCATCATCTTCATCATCTGTAGAAGAAAATAGAGATTGCGTTCGTTGTGAAAGGAGGGAGGATATAGAAATGGCGGAAAAGTGCTGAAATCGATTCTGAACTCCGGCGCCCCCTAAATAATTGTCTAGCGATGACTCGATTCTGAACGTGAAGGACGACAACGATATCATACCGATTCAGCGAGAACATGAACTCCGGCGCTTCTTTTCGTCATGCTAGTGAGCTCCACTGCTCCACTCCCTGTAAATCTTCGTTCTAGCCAAGGCGCGACTGAAGCGGCGGCGGAGCCACCATCGCCGACACGGGAGCGCCGAAGAATGGACGAAGAAAGATCCGCCAATCTCAGATCTGATCCGCCAATCTCAGATCTAATTACCATCTCTTTCTTCGCTGCCCTGGATCTAACTCCGTCCTCGCCTCCGTCTCCGACCTCCGCCTCCACTCCGCCGTCTCCCCCTTCCTTCGCTGCCTCATCAACACCAGCAAATTAAACGTGGACTTTCCAGATCTGAGATTTGGGAGAATAGGGGGCACGAATTTAGGGTTAAATTAAAGGTGGACTTTTAGCTAATTTGAAAGGGGTGGTGGACACTTTCCTAATTTGATCCAAAAAATGGGCCGATTTGGCAAATTTTTTCCATATTTTATCCTTTTTTTTGTTTGATAAATTTGGCATTAGAGGAATTATAGTAATTGATTTATTGAATTATCGTTGAAAGCTGGAGTGGTTTGGTGGGGTGTTAAAACAATATCTCCACTCCGCCTTTCAACGATAAGAAAAATAATCTAATTTTTAGGGATGTGGTAATAAAGTATCCCGATGATCTTTGGAGGGGTGTTAAAACAATATCTCCACTTTTCAACGATAAGAAAAATAACCAACCTTTAGGGATGTGGTAAATATCCCGATTTTTTTTTTCGGGTCATAAATTCGGGCCAAAATGATGACATATAACTGGCAAAATTAAGATTTTGGTGAATTTTGAATATAATGAGTTTCTTTAATGAGAATTATATTAGATGACCGATTTCTTATCATTGTTTTGACTCAATTTATGGTCAAAAAAATGATTTAGGATACTTTATTACCATTTTTCCTAAAGATTTGGTTAATTTTTATTACAATTGAAAGTGGGGATATTTTTTTAACTCTCTTACAAAGATTGAGTTATTTTAATTAGCTTTGCCTTTTTTTAAATACGCGTAATACATATAGGTCCATCAATTTTATTTATTTTGATATGAATATATTAGAAAAAATAGAATTATGGTAAATGTATTATATTTATAATTAATAAATCCGGTTCTTGCAAAATTTATCAATTTATCTATTTTGTTTTATATGTTTGAAATAAAAATAATCATATAATAGATGAAGTTGTCGAGAATTATGTAATTGATAAACTTCTAAATAGTTTAATTAAATAAATTGGATTTAGTAAATACTCTTTCCGTTCGAAAATAAACGATGTTTGACTTTATTGCACGTAGTTTTAGAAGCTAAAAACTATATAAAATCTTATTTATTTTAATTAATTTTTTTCATAGTTTAATATCTATTAGTAATAAGTTAATTAAAATAAATAAGATTTTATATAGTTTTTAGCTAACTACGTGCACAAAAGTCAAACATCATTTATTTCCGAACGGAGGAAGTATATTATATAAATAGATATAGGTCACGTTTGTACCAATAATTCAATAAATCAATTACTATAATTCCTCTAATGGCAAAGGGTCTTGTTAGATACACCGCAAATCCCCTTCTTTAAGTACACGTCCATTCCAACGTGCAGACCCTTTTCAATTAATTAGCACGCTTTTTTAATTAATTAGCCCACTGTAAACCTGCACGTCCATTCCGACGTGCAAGATTTGTGGCGTATTTAGTTTATCCGAATGGCAAATTTATCAAACAAAAAAAAATTCGGAATAATTTTATTTATGTAGACTGAAATAACATTAGATCGGTTGAATTTCTTTCATAATAGTCTATTATAATAATCTATTAGTACAATCCTCGCGCCATGACGCGATTGTTAATCAATCAAATTTTAATAACATAACAAAATAATACTATAAAATATTAATAAAAGTTATGATAACATAATGAAAGTAGACTTGAAATCTTTAAGAAAATGGTAAAAATGTTTATCATAAAGTTATAGGCTTCATCAAAATGGTTTTTAAAGTAAGATATTATATTGATATAGATTATTATTGTTGTTGTTGTTGTTGTTATTATTATTGTTATTTTTATTTTTATTTTTATTTTTATTTTTATTATTATTATTATTATTATTATTATTATTATTATTATTATTATTATTATTATGAAAGAGATGAAGAGAAAAGGAAAAAGAAATAATAAGAAAAAATTGTGATTAGTTAAAAAAAACCTTAAATTAAGGAGGTGTTGACACATTATCAAATTACATAGATATAGATTAGATTGGTTAGAATTTTTTTTAGGGTGTTGTTAGATACACCGTAAATCTTTCGTCAGAAATGCACGTCCTTTTCAACGTGCAACCCTTTCCCACTAATTAGCACTTTTAAAAAATTAATTAACCCACTTTAACCCTGCACGTCAATTCCGACGTGCAGGATTTGGGGTGTATATAGCGGAACCGTTTTTTATTAGTTAAAAAATCAACGATTAATAGAATAGATGAATTATCCTTTATCCTTTATTATATATAAAGTAAAGATGCTAAAAACTTTCCATTGGGTGATCACATAGATGACCATCCTAGAGTAACCGCACTCCTTCCTAATAAATTCTCCAAGATAAGACTTGGATGAAAAATCCCTATAGCTGAGTTTTTTTGTTAAATATAAAAATAAAAATAAAAATAGATGCAATTGGCTCTTCAAATATGCATGTGAGGGGCTCAAAGAGAAAAGAATACAAATGTGTCAGTCTAAAAGTATATATAGCTGATGAAGCTTATAAATAAGGTCCCCTAATAACCCTTTGCACTTTGAATAGGAACACTATACTTATAGTACACCATGGTGTACTCTGTATAGGGTTAACTCTCACCTAAACTAGGCAATAATGGAGGGTAGCTATTTCATGTTTGTATATGTTTTTACCATGATTTATGGGACTTATGGTGTTGGGATGCAGACAAATTAACATTCTTCAGGGATGGGAAATGGAAAAGAGAAAGAAAAGAAGGGGGTAAAAATGGAGTATAGGGGGGTGGAGTACTGTCAAAATTGTAGCCTTTAAATTTTGCTGTGTGTCATCCACTCTACCTACTATATGAGAATCACATCAGCCCTAGATGTTGACCCAACTGTTATATATCCTCTCTACTACATGATGCTCAACAATCAAAGATTATGACTGATAGGAATCATGTAAACTTGTATAATTTGTTTGTTACTTTAGTTACTCCAAACTTATTTTAATTACTATAGTTCAAATGTATCATTGTGTATTTTTGTTATATAAGTGTAAGTTTATATATAAGTAATTTAGATATGATTTTTTCTGAAAATTATTCAAAATATTTGACAAATTCTTGGGTTGTAAATGCAATAGTCGAAAAATTACCAGATAAATCGATCATGATACAACGGAAAACAAAATTAATTATAATATATTGGATCCAATCAATGTTGTTAAAATATGAATTTTGGATCGGATCGATAAAAAAAAAATTAAGGATTAGATGGTAGAATCGAATAGTAAGATAGTATGATCCCACCACATGGATGATTTTTTTTAAAACTAAGTTAATACTATGTTTCATATTAGATAAATAGTATGTTAAATCATTAAAAATATTCATAAAGATTGCAAAATTTTAACAATAAACTAAATATAATATAGACTAACCAAATATATTGAAAATTTCTTAGATTTAAAGTGTAAATATTAGAAATTTCTTATAATATACATATTATAGAATCGTTAGAATCGCAAAAAATAATTGAGATTATTTTTCCATTTTAGATTGTACGATTGTTGGAATTGTAGGATGAGGGTATGACGTTATCAAAAAATTATTTTGATGATTTAATATATGTCTCTTCCTTTTAGCACACCCAACAAGATTAGGGGCGGCCCCAGGGTGTGGCGTCCGCCTATCGCTACAACCTTCGGCCATGTACGAATATAACCTTTTTACTTTTTTTTTTTGTGACGTGGGGGTTCCGAGGTTGTCGACTAATCCCCCACGGGTCCGAGCCCTAGCCTGCAAAGGACGCGAACCGGGTAAGCCAGGCGGCAAGCCACCAGGCAGGCTCACCCAAGCCAATGAAGGCTTGAACACCCACTAATTACACAAATGTGTAAATAATGGGATTTGAACCCTTGACCTTTTTACTTGTAATATATATAATATAGGTGTATTTTTATACATGTTACTTAGCTGACATACCACTTCAATTTTTTAATTTTCTATATATCAGTCTTCAATTTTTCCTCCCCTTCTTCATTCTTTTTTGCATCTTCATTCTTTTTTTAAATAATTAACTAATTAATTCCTAAAACTTAAAGGATCTTTGATAATTAAACATTTTTTCATCTTCATTCTTTTTTTAAATAATTAACTAATTAATTACTAAAACTTAAAGGATCTTTGATAATTAAACATTTTTTTCATCTTCATTCTTTTTTTAAAATAATTGACTAATTAATCCCTAAAACTTTAAGGATCTTTGATAAGTAAGTAACTCTATTATTGCTAATTTAAATATAGATAAAAAAATCTCTCTAATTTTTCACTCAATAGATATATAGTGACAAATAGACCTGTCAAAACACAACCCGACCCGGTCGACCCGACCCGAACGCCCGAAAAAATTTCGACACGAACCCGGGAATTTCGACCCGGAAATTTTTTCCGACCCGAACCCGAAAACCCGAAAATTTTCTGGGTAATCTGGGTTTCGACCCGGTGACCCGATTGACTCGGTAATTTTGACCCGATTTACCCATTTGACCCGGTGACCCGATTGACCCGGTTGATTTATAATTATATATGATTAAATTTTTTTTATGGAGATTCTAATTTATTACATTTTATAATTACAATCACTTGATATTTCATTTTCAAATCAACTTTTATATTTATTTGTATTGTGTAATACTCCGTCCGATCGATAGTATTTGATTTTTTATTTTTCAACGGACTTTTTTAAGAAGATAAAAATTCTAAAAAATATTAAAACATTAAAACAATTCTATGCTTATTACTAATTGCATGAAATTATTTTTAAAAAATTATATGAAAATTTGATATTTTATATATTATTATATTTTATTAAAAATTACGAGAAATAATAAAAATCAAATATTTTAGATCAAATATAGTATATAATTACAAGCACCAGAACTTATGAACAACGTCTTTAACTTTATAATTTTAAATTTATCGCAAAATTATCAAATCATGATTTTTTTAAATTTTAAAAAGAAAAAATTGACCAACCCGAAATCGACCCGAAATGACCCGAAAACCCGGTCAAACCCGTATTACCCGGGACCCGAAAATACCTGAAACCCGTATTACCCGGGACCCGAAGTGACCTGACCCGAATGACCCGTTTGACAGGTCTAGTGACAAATATGGAAAACAAATAAAATTATATGCTAATTCATCCCACCTAAGATTGTAATCCTAATTCTGTGCCTGTCTTCGACCAAAATGAACTTATATTATGTACTCCCTCCGTTCGGCAAAACTTGTCATTTTAGGGTGTTATTTTTGTTCAAAAAAACTTGTCATTGTAGGTATTTTGCCCTTCACTTTACAAAAATGTCCTTGATATGATTGATGGTTTGTTAGTTGTAGTTTTCGATAAAGTAAAAAAATAGGGTAATAATTGAGGGTAAATTAGTACATTTGTTAATTGCCTTAAAACTTGTGAAAAAAGCTAAAATGACAAGTTTTGCCGAACGGAGGGAGTACTATTTAATCTTTCATATGTATTCACTTTAAATGCAGATTGAACATTTGAAATTATTTAATCTTCCATACTCCGTATTATATTATGTACTATTTAGTGGATGAATTGATGATGTTACTATTTTCGTATTGAAGACTATAAATTTACAAGTGCAAAACTCCGTCCGACCTTTCAGAGACTCATGATGCTGCCACTGACAAGATTATTTTAAAAAAAAACTTAAAAGTGCAAAACCCTCACGAGATCCAGACTCCGATTGCATATGGTTTAAAATTAACAAACTTTTTGTATTAGTGCGATTGTGCTACTCAACTTATCCTTTTATTTTTAAATTTATTTCTTTTGATTCCCCGTTGTGAAATGATAATCGCACTAGGGACGATTCTAACTCACATTATGCCCCACCAATTTTGTCCGCGTACGGTGTGTGGATCGATCAATACGTATATGCAAACAGAGCAAATCATTTATGGAAAAAAATACACTTTGGAGGTTTTTCGTATCTCACTCACGAAACATTCTGCACCGTGTCTGTTAAAATTTAGCAGACTTCTAAAGGTCTTTAACGGGGTCCCCATCGGGGATCCCCGCGGATTTCCCCATCGGGTGGCGGGGCGGGAACTATCATCCCCGTTGTCCCCGTCCCCCTCCCCATGCGGGGAATTTTTTGCCCCTATCTCTGTCTCCATCCCCATGCGGGGAACTGTTTTTGCCCCTGTCTCCGTCCTCGTCCCCGTTTATTTTCCCCATCTCTGTCCCCATATCGAGGATTCTCCTCGGAGATCAGAGAATCCCCGTCTCATTGTCATCCCTACTGCTAATTACTGCAGAATGGTGCACAGAGATGCCGCGTGTTGTTTCGAATGAAATCAATTTGGATGAATTTCAACAAATCTGAAATCAGGAAAATGTCTCGTATTGTTTTGAGTTTCGGCCCATCAAGGGTAGGTTTGTGGATTATTTTACATCAATTTATTGGAGTGTTTGATTGCACTACTAAAAAAAATCTCGTAAAAGACCGAGATAAAATAGTTGATTTTTTTTTTTGAGTAATAATCTTTCTTGAATTTTAGCAATTATGAAGATGCAGAATATCCATTTGCCGTGCGTATAACAAGTCCGGATTCCCGAAAACATGAGATTAAACAAAGATGATTGACTAGGAAAAGAAAGCAGCAGCAAATGCAATAAATAAATAAAGCAAGCTTTTGTGAGCTAAAAAAATCAGCACAAGATGCAAATATGCCCAAATGAAGAACAAAGGGAATCAAAATACAGAAAAAACAAAATGTTGCTAAATATCAGCAAACCTGGTGTCTTTTTGATCTATGACTGTTACCTAGTTCAACAAAATACCTCCGGGGCTACCCTTGTTGTGTATGAACAAACAACAACAATAGCCCAAATCAAAATTCAAGAAAGATTATTACATTCAAATTCATATAAAACTAGAGAACAATGAGGAAAGTGGAGCATAAAGAGTAAGTCAATAAGAAGTGAGTGACCCAAGAAAAACTTTGATACATAGATTCTGATAGAAATACCCTTACCTTGGCGTGCTGTGAGGAGCTCCGACATGAGGGTGCGAGTTTACAAAAGGCTTCTAACTCAATGGACTCGACTCTGGAGCAGATCATCGTACCTGAGAAGGGGAGCAGAGCAGACCAGATGCATCTGCTCCGACAATGGAAAGCTCACAGACATTACAAAGCTGTCCCTCTTGAGTAGGGACAAAGCGAGCACTGCAATACGGACAAGCAACGTCCTTTTGGCCACGGTAGATAGGCACATAGGTAGCTCCGCAAATTACGAATGGATTTCTGAAATCGTAGTTCAGCTCAGCAGCGTCTGTCATGTTCCTTTCGGCACCCTGCAGAACCTGGCGGGCTGTCTTGGCTTGGTTTTCAGCTGTCGGGTTTGTCTCAAGGAGACGCCTAGCAAAGTTGGCTGCTGTGATGTAATTCTTGGCCTTGTAGCAGATGCTCATCGCATTCAGCAGCGCGAGCCTCAGATGGGGCGTTTGAAGGTTGCAGTGAGTGAAGTAGGCAGCGAGCTCCTGCAGGCGAACTGGATCATCTTTGATTTCTCTCCTCTTGAGTTCCACCTTTAGACCCAAGACATACTCCTTCACTATGATGATCAATTCTTTGACCTCATCAACTTCTCTTCGTGACTCGACGACAATTAGAGGAATGGTGTGGAGAATACCAAGGAAAATGCGAAGAGCTTCAGTGAACTTCCCAGCAGTTGTAGCCTTGTAACCAGCCTTAAGCTTCTCTTCCAATTGTGAGAAGTTGAACACAAGAGCTGGTGGGCCCCTCACATTAGGGCTGGCCTTCTCGCTCCATCCTCTCTCCACAGCAACTGACATCACGGACGCAGATGGGAATCCCCTCACATAGGTATGGCTACCAGCATGAAGATCAAGAAAAATGGGCTTCAATGGGACGAAGTTCTTGATTCCAAGCTGTCGGTGCAATAACCGCATTGCAGTGTCGAAGTTCCCAGCAGCAGCATGCTCAGCAGCAAGGGATGATCTCTGGATCCATATTTGGCTTACAGGCATACCTAGAGGTGGAGCAACAAAAACTGAGGAGCGTGCATTTACAGCCTTCGGAGTTGTTTCTTCCGGAAGATCCAAATCAAGACCCCAACCTGTCTCCTCATCATCTTCTTCAGGAGCTTCCCCGTCTTCCAAACCACCAGGTATATCTCCATTCTGTGCATTCTCATCATCAACTATGTCCAGCTCCTGAACCCAATCACCATCAACCTCATCCTCCTCTTCTTCATCAACATCTCTGCCAATATTTTCAAGGCCACCCTCAAAGATGCCCCTCATGACTCTTAGTAGAGGCCAATCACCTCCACACAGAATAGGAGCTGGAGGCATCAGGAGGGAGGAAACCTTCCCTTCTGGCAAGGCAGGAACATTGTCTCCCAACTCAGAGGCAAGTCTCTCAGCAACATCATCGAGGTGGTGAACTGAAGCTGTAATATAAGCAAGCGGCAAATGACCAGCATTCTCTAAAATCTTCACTCTTTCACGAACATCTCCCAAATACAGGGCATTATGAAACTGTCCCATGACATCATTCTTCATCTCAGCAATTTTCTGCATTTTAGTAAGCATTTCCATATTTCCAGTGATAAGATAAAGAAAGGACAGCCTCTCAAAATTCTTAGTCCTCTGATAAGCATATTCCACAATACCAGCATTTCCCTGACGAAGAGCTTCCACCCCTAATCTATACCAATGATCTTTTTCATCAATTTCCTTGGCAGAAGCAACTGCAATTTCAATGTTGCCACTCGCCAGAGCCAAGTTGAAACGTGTTCTCTCATCTTTCACAAAATGAAGAGCAACTTCAGGGAATCCCTTCTGTTGTAAATAAGCAATCATTGCCTGCCCAACAAGCTGAGAACTCTTTATCATTTTCATAACTTGGTCATACCTCTTCCTCATCAAAGATAGCTTGAAAATATACTCTGTTGCATCAATAACTATGGACTTGTTCTTGCCATCACGGTCCAGGCAGAAAAGAGTATTCCCTGACACCTTTGTGATATATATTGGAACATCGAGTGTTCTGATTATCCCACTATCTCCATTAGGCAAGCAGTATTTAATGTGATTCAAAGTAGTGTAGATGAAAACTCCATTCTCATCCCAGGCTCCACTCTTGACACGGATTGTCTCATGAAGCGTGCACTGATGCACAAGCTTCTTATTTGCAATGACTATCGCGTGCTTGCTAAGCAAGGCAACATTCTCCATGTCAGTTGACCAAACAACATATTTAACAAAAGGGGTTTGAAGTTCACCAAGAACCATCCTCTGCTGCAAATCAAATATGACAACTCTATCTTCTGCCCTACAGAGCACATTGCCAGTTCCAGCATAAAATATTGCATCCGTTGCAATAGGAAGAAGACTCTTTTTCACTACCTCATTCTTCAAATTCTTCAGTAGAACATTATTGCTGGTCTTGTCCAGCACAGCAAACCTGTTACGAGAAACAAAGACAGCAGAACCTCCAGCACCTCTTCTCGCATCCTGCGCCACGTCGCCCCTGCCAAAGCTATCTTTAGGAATGATATACAGCTCATAAGTTCCCCCATCAACATCAGAGCATATAAGAACTGCATTCTCTGTAGGGCTGTATGAAAGAGTACGAGGACCCTGATTCAAGGTAGTTGACCCAGGGCGCCTAATGGGTATCACTTGTGTGTCTTGCTGGGTGGAGAATTCGAAGAAACGCAAGAAACGGTCCTTGGCATAGTACAAAGTGTCACCACTAACTGAAAATGCTGGTCGCTCTCTCTCCAGCTTAAAGACAATCATGCCACTATCATGACCAGCAGCTAGCAAGTTCATTTCAGGGTGAGCTGCAAGGATCCAGAATCGGTCATGCTCCCTGCGGAATGTCTGGATACCAGTTCGCTTTGTGACATCCCAAACACGAATACTCTTGTCTTCTGAATTTGAAACAATTATGTCCTGCTTAGCATGGAACATAACACATGAAACGTTATTCATGTGTCCTCTCAATGTGTCCACTTCCCATGCCTTAGTATCTGTCCACAACATGTGCAGTCATGAATAGTTCCAACCATCAGCATATATCACAAGAAATTCTAAAACAACAAAAGTTGCAGCTTAACCTAAAAAACCAATATATGAAATCCACCAACATCTACAGAGACATTCAACTTGTTGAGCCACTGTCCTGCACTTCAAAATTCTACCCTATCAATTACAAATGCAAGGTTGGGCAGCTTTGGGGTGGGGCAGAAAAAGAAAGCATATCAGAACCAGGCCCAAGTATAGCATAAGTTGTAGAATGAATACTAGATAGAGAGAGAACTAACCGTTCATGCGCCACAATTTTACTTGACGGTCATCAGCTCCGGACACAATTAATGGCAGGGTTGGATGGAAGGCAGCCCAATTGACTCCCCTATCATGTCCTTCCAGAACATACTTGACAACAGCATCTACACCACCAAAAAGATCACTATTCATTTGACTCAATCGCATAATGTCATCAGCGGGGGACACAGACTTCTTCCTCAAGGCTCCAATATCCCAAACACGAACAGTCTGATCAAGAGATGCTGACACTACAAGATCTTCTTTAGGGTGGAACGATGCACACATCACATAATGATTGTGGCCAGTCAAGACAGCGATACATGTCCTAGATTGCCAGTTCCAGATCCGAATTGTCTGGTCATCACTGGCACTGACTATCCATGGGTACTCATGGTGAAATTGAACAGTGCGGATGTAATCAAGGTGCCCAAGAAGGGTAAACAAACACCTGTGTGTTTTGTAGTTCCAAACTTTAATCTTGTAATCATCACCTACAATCACAAACCATTTTAAATAATGGCAAATTGAGTATCCACAAAGGTAAAAGTAAAACAATGTTGAATCCGAATCATTAACTTTACAAGATGTACAGAAATAGGAGGATAGTGGTGGAAAATGTTTTATGCCTATAAGAAATATGACAACATCCAACATAGTTCTGCAATGTATTATTGTTTTGAGAAGGAATGCAAACTAAATGAAAGATTGTTTGAAATTTGAACATGAAAATGCAGTCATTGAGCTAATGCTATAAGAGCATTGAAACTAATAGGAAACAAAAACATTCTGTTAGAAATGGTAGCTTAAATTGCAACAATACTGCACTCATTCAACAAAATTTTATTATAACTTCTGACCCACTTCTTAAGGAAGTTATTAATTCAACTACCTTATCCCCAACATCTTCCTAAATTTTACTGCACATTAATTGAACACCTAATTTTGAGCCAATGAAGGGAGAATTGGCATGAAAAGTCACAATATGTGCAATTTCAGTAACAAACTTCACAACTGACCAATAATTAATTGCTTAAAAAGTATAAAATGAAATCTATTTCTTATCAAGAATTCAAAGCTAAAAGGAATACTTTGTACAAGGATAAAATAAACCATTTGAAGGAAGTAGTGGGCAATGAAGCTGCTAGGAGTTTTTTGGAATCGCTTCTGGTTAATTTACAGATATCTTCTTTAAAACTTAATCTCTTTCCCTCGAAGAATTTGTGAAAAGATCACAATTAGCATAAACCTCAGATAGTACAAGAAAAAATAAACTAAAGTACAGTTAAAGAAAAAGATCAACAGCCTTAACTTAATCGCAACTTTTCTTGGCCACGGAGCAATCTACATCCTTGGTTTAAGAGAAAATGAGAAGAAGAAGCAACAATCATCTCAAAAAAAAAATGTTGGTCGCATATGAGGGGCAATTCCTATTTTGACAATGTACATATAAGAAATTATCAGCCACAATTAGAGCACAAAGTAATATCCTGAAACATTGAACAAATATTGCACATAGTATGAAAAGCTACTCCATCTAAATTTTATGTTAAATATTTCATTATTAATGATTCAATATAACAGATCCAAGTAACAGGACAAAATAGATAAAAGAGCGGATGGAGGAATTACCTCCAGACACAAATAGTGGCTGAGATTTGTGGAAGTGGACACCGCGAACAGGTCCATCATGCTCATCAAATCTATCAATGAGGGTACCCATCCTGTAATCCCACAGCTGGATCACACCACTGTGGAGACTCGCCAGGATCCATGGTCGCTTACTGTGGAAGCTCAATCCCTTGACCCTATTACTCTTGGTCTCGAACTTCGTCAGCATTTTTGGATCACTTCAAGTCACAAACTCTGCAGGAAAGCACTACTAGCGATCAGCACAAATCGTGGTACAAAAACGAACTTACTTCCCGAACAACACAAAATCGTCCATCAAATTCAGCAATCAAGAAAAACCCTAACACTCTCGGTTAAAGAAACCAATCCCGAACACCCGCACGGATCTCAATCAATGCTGCTGAATTGCAAAGATGAACTCAAATACAACTGAGCAGCATCGATCGAAGATGGATCCGAATAAATGAGTGCTGTGAATGCACATAAAAACCGCAAATCGAGTCAGAGAGCTGCGATTTACCTTAGATCTGATCAGGCAATGGACAGATCAAGTGAATTTCACAATCGCCTCAGCATTTGCCGCCGAGGCCCTCAGAGAGCTCCCTTTTTCACAGAGATCTGGATTGACGCCGAAGAGAGGGAAAGAGAAAATGAAGAGTACAGGAGAGATAGAGAGAGAGGCTGAGAGGGAGAGGGTTTGCTTCTTCTTTCCCGCAGATCTGAATTTTTGGTTGTCTGTCTGTCTCGCAGTGTTTAATTCGATTATCGCGATATCAAAATAAAAATTGCATTGATCGATTGCCTTCGTAAAGTACAGTAGAATATAGAGGGTTATATATTTACTTATTTAGACAGTAAACTAATTAAAGAAACGGAGTATCATTTATTTATAAAAATTGGATTTTTTTTTAAATAAATATATATACTCCGTAATAATAATTTTTTGTAACTAATGCATATATCAATATATACTCCGTAATAATATTATTATGAAAAATTGGATTTTTTTAAATAAATAACCAAAAGAATGAAATTTGAAAAAAAAAAAATGGGGCGTTCCGAGAATCGAACTCGGGACCTCTCGCACCCGAAGCGAGAATCATACCACTAGACCAAACGCCCTTCGTGTTATAATTTTTTAAATAAAGATATTATCTTCATATTGTAATGAACTTATTTTCAATTGATGTAGGTTTTTTAATTTATTTATCTAGTCCCTTTTACCTTATTAATGACTTACCTACAAAACTAAATCGTATCAACACATGTGAAACAAGCCCTGCTAAGGCTTAGTATTAGGAAATTCAGTACTGGTTATATTACAGACAAGACAAAATCGAGAAAAGTCCATCCTTTTACAACATTATTATCCATTGAATTGTGAAAAATAAACACTAAAAAATACTACAAGCCTCATTTCAGGCGTCAATGAATTGAAGGCAAAACTGAGGTTTCCCTTATCCACCTTGAATGATATCTATCTATTTTATGTCTTTCTGATCCCAAAGGCCAGAAGGTGTCGTCACTGAAGCACCACTGGGTGAAAATTTCGTCGTTTGATAGTTTGATTGAGAGCTCGGAGCTTGGTATGTAGATGTTTGAGTTTTAGCTAAGCTGCTTTTAGCTTGGCCAATCCAAACCTCTCCATGTCCTCGGAGAATAGCACGCCATTAGGTGAAAGGATGCGTGTCAGCGACAAGAGGAACCGCGCCTGATAAGAGAAGTTTTGTTCAGGAGAGTTGAAATTGAAGAAACCATTTCCAATTTCTAATCTTAGTTCTGTTGAGTTAGAAGGTTTACCCATTGGAACGCGACTAAAGCGCACCAGCACCCTTGTAAGCCTAGTCCTTGTCTGGTCACAAGCTGTCAATACACAAATATCGACGTCCCTCATTGTGATCTTCATAGGATTAGAATGGAAAATCTTCGAATTGAAATTTTTTTAAAACAGGATGTAAGACATACCACCAAGAGAAGAGAGCCTATGGTAAAACATCCACTCATTGCTAGACTGATGAATTTAAGATCTCTTCCGGCCTGCACATAAAAGTATTGGCAGTGTTCTGAATTCGTTGAGCAAAGCGAGATTCACTTGAGCAATATGATTTAATGGAATGCAAAGTATTACGAGGCATCAATTATCAGAGACGTGTTTCAGAAAAGGGTACAAGTTTTTTACTAGACGATTGATATTTACATGTATGAGCATGATTAAGATATTTGCAGTGTATGACAGTTTGAAGGGAATTGAATCGGAAAACAACACTCAAATTAACAAGATCTTAGTTAAAAAGGATCAGGAAATTGCATGTAAAGAGCTGCCCATTCTTACCAGTAACGTTCCCTCGCAGCTGTGCGTACAAGGTGTCACAGACAATGCGATGAAGAATGGTATCAACACTTTGTGCATCTGTGGAAAAAGGCATTCATAAGGCAGTGGAGATAACCTTAAATATGGTAAAGCCTGAAGTCACATTTTGCTGTATATTGTCTTCTTATAACTATGTGTAGCAATTAAATTGGTTAAGGTGTTGCCTTTATTGTTTCTACTTATGCCTTATGGTGTTAATTCACATTGTTTCCCTCGGGTGGATCACCAAACTGGGGCTAGGATGAATGATAACAAACCTGTCCTATAACTGCAGGATCAGATGTGAAGATGTTGGGAAACAGCCAAGGGATAGATGTTCCAATGGTTCCTAAAACCAAGCCGAGAGAGGCGCCAATTATCAAGAGAGACTTCAGCAGCGTCCGGGCCTGTTTCAATTTCAAAGAATGTTAAATCTCTGACATTGTATAATAAAAAAGTACAGGCCCTCGAAAGCCGAACGAGCTAGAGTATGAATCTCATCATTACCCTTTCCAAGCTTCGATTCACTCCATACAACATCTCAGGCATGAATGACTGGGCTGTTTGAGAAAGAGGCTCACCCCACACAACACACATGCTGAACATTTGAATCATGACCTATAGAATACCCACCATTTACAGTGAAGTGAAACTTAATTGCCATACAACAAACAAACTGATCAATACAGCCATTGAAACTAGGATATATAGAGCCAACCTGATGAGCGGCAACCATTTGTGTGCCCATAGAAGTAGCAAAGTAGATGATCAGAGAGTAAAAAGCCACCTAGAGTGTACATTGAAAATGTATCAGATGGGAAGAACGCTGAAATGTGATCCAATCTAGCGCCGTAGAACAGTAGCTCAGTAGCTAACCTTTGAAGCAATTGTTAAAAATACAGGACCAGCTAGTGTAAATATTTGCACGACTTCCGTGAATGATGGTACTTGGATAGAATAACCATTATATCCTTTCTTGTTCAAAGAGTCAATCATCATGAATGCAGCAATGACCTGGAACACATTCCAATAGGTAATAAGAAACAGATTGAAAGATAATCAAACTGGAGGAGATTGTGCGATGGTTGAACATACTTGTGACGTCATTGTGGCCCATGCTGCGCCAGCAATCCCGTATCCCAGGTAAGTACATAGAACTACATGGCCAATCACATTTATGGTACTGGCGACTACCAAAGACTTCAAAGGCCCCCATGAATCTTTCATGCCAAGACTGCAACATTGTTATTAAATATCAATATTTTAGCTCTCCACAACCACACTTAGATGGCATTTCTTTCCAGAATGTTGGCAGAACAAAAACATTGAGATGTTGGCCTCTAAATGAAATGAACAAATTGTATCAGAACGGAGTTTTTCACCTTGCACTCTGAGCAACCCATCCAATAAGAACAGCAGGCCATGCTAACCCCCGGATCTAAGGAAAAAATAAAAAGTTTGTATCAGCACACATCAGTAAAGCAAGATGGATGCAGAAAGACATGTAACGAGAAAGCCAAGAACGTATGAAACATAGCTGAAAATGAATTAATGCTAGGTGATCATCTGGGAAGGGAAAATAAGATACTATACCAACCTGAACATATTTGTTCGCAGCAGGCACAAGATGAACATTAGGTCCAGTAAAGGCTGAGGGGAGAAATCAAACAGGTTAAAGTTTTAGTTACACTTTGTATTGCCCTCTAATCGAGAAACATATGTATGTGCTGATCACACTTTTTAAATAAAGTAACGAAAACCCCGCTTATTCATTTACCTGTTAAAGCCTTTGCACCCAGGAATTTCGTGAATAAAAGCATCAGCACTCCACAAGTCAGACCTACGAACAACAAGATTGATATCTGATGCTGTACTTCTTTTTCATCCTGAATCAGAGAAGTTAAATAAGTCAGCTAATAGAACACAAAAAACTGCAACAGAGCATCGTTTACAGACGACAGGTCATCAGAATACATAGAGACAAACATCTCGAATTTTCAATTGCATTTGGCCACAGGATTTTGCACACCCTCAAGTGATCACATATGAGACTGGACAGATTGAGTTCCAATTAGATTGATACTTTTAACAACAATCAAACAGTTTAGAGTTGCAAGAAGAATTAACTAACAAGTTTGGACTGCAAGATCTGATTCGAGTTTCAACTTTCAATCATGATCAAACCTAATAATCCTCTCATCTATACTCTATATCTGCCACACCATCACTGTTTCATTCATGAAATGGGGGAAAGGGCAAAGATACTAACCCCGCGAGCGAGTGAAGTAGCTACCAAATTGGAAGTGGCAATCGACAGAAACATGAACACATAGCTCATATTATCACAAAGCACCGTCCCAGGGCCTGGAAATTTTGAAAACGAAAAATCAGTAAACCAATTTGATGTTTCATTGTTTCACATTCAAACTTCAAAATCTCACCTAATGCAGCAAGTTCAGTGGAGCTTCCCTGACCAATCACAGCCGTATCAATCAAACTCATCAACGGGCCGCAGATCCACAACCCGGTCGCCGGACCTGAGAATTTCACAATCTCTTGTATCTGATTCCATATGCTGAGGTTCGCCATCTCCTCTCTCCCGGACTTCGCAACCTCCGCCTCCACTTCTTCTCCCGCTCCATTTCCATTCGACAGAGCCAGATCAAGCTCCTCCTCAACTTCAATCTCACCATCCTCGACGACAACCTCCTCGCCGGCGCTCATCCTACCGCTACACAGCACTCTCTCACCGCGGCGAGCTGTTCGGGACGCGGCGAGCAGCAGCCTCCGACGAGGCAGTCGCAGGCCGCCATTGGCGCGAAAATCGCAAATAGAGTTCCGATTCGCCGCAGGAGGGGAGAGGCGGAGCGTACTACCTGTGATCGGATTTTTCGCCGGAAGGATGCTAAAAGGCGCCGGCCTTGTTATTGCTTTGAATTGCATTTTGAACCGCTTCCGGCGACGATATCACGGCGGCAGCGGCGGCGGTGAGTTGAGTGTGTATGGTTATACAGAGAGAGATGCTTTGTATTTCCGGTGGAATTTACAATTTAAGATCAGTTTGTTTTCATAGTTGGACTGTAGAAGAAGGCAGGTTTGAGCAAGGTTTAGGTGCAACGGTGACGCTGGGACTACGCGCGGTTGTTTCTCAGTTGCGGGTCATAGGTGGACAGCTCAAGCAGATGAATGACGTGGCGGTTTATAATTGGAGGGTGAGCGTGACGGGAGGATAGGCGCGTGGGGAAGGAGAGTTAGGAGGAGCTAACCTTCTAACATTGGATCGGCTACCTGCCCGTCGTCGGAATCTCCGCCGGCATTGTTTGTAATTTTCCCTCCATTGCCGCGAGCAGTTAGTTAGAGGGAGCCGAGCGTACCTAACCGTTTGCTCACCAGATTGAAATTTCTTTAGTCCTAGTTATTAACTTACAATAAATGAGGAAACAATTGTTTGGAACTTTAATTGGCGGGGGTAGTGAAATGATAACATATGTTATTACTTATTGGTTACAGAGTTTCTCTATAGTTAAACTATTATACCATCGGGAACGGAAAGTCTCACGGTTTTTAACTCATTTCACATAATTAGTTTTTTATTTTTTTCATTCACAATAGAGAGGGGCCCCTCTTATTTTAATATTAATACATATAATTAAAATAAAAAAGCACACAATTAAATTTAGAAATATTTTATTAAATTGATAAAGTGAAAAAACGTGAAAACAAAAAAAATTACACAACTTAAACTTCCAAACAACATATTAAATAAACAACACACGCGTACAACAAATTTAAACGTTGTCTCCGGGAGTCACTTTTTCATCCGATTTGGAAACCCGACAATTGTGGGTAACCTCTCCAAATTTGTGGTACTTTAATATATTTCAAATTATTAAAATTAATTGTCAGATATAATTATATAATTACATTATAATTTTTTTCAATTGTTGAATTTATTAACAATTTAGTTAAATTTATGTATTTTTATGGTGTAAGTTTATGTTGTTTATGTGACTATTAAATATTTAAACTATGTTACACTTAACAACAACAAAATTCCCCCAAATATATGCAAAATGGGTGTCATTGGATAGATAAAAATAAATATTCGTCAAAAATATTTTTTAAAAAATTTTATTTATGGGTGAAAAGGGGTTTTAATTTAATTAAAACCCTAACAAATGACGTTTTCTTGTTTGCCGAAATCTTGCCAACGGGAGCGCACCAGTGCGCCGACCCAACAGCTGTGACAAAACACCAAAACGCATTGTTTTGGGCCTAAAATGCCCAAAACGATGTCGGCTAAATCATGGGCAAAAAAAATGAAAACCCGAATGATTTCACTTTGAGCCGAAAACTACAAGCGTCGCCCATGCGACTCAAACTTCTCTCTCCTCCATCTCAGCTTTTTCGCTGACTTGGCCTCCATTTATGAATAGCAAGGTGCTCCGTTGTGGGTGGTCTTAGAGGAGAAGAGGTTGGTGAACACATCTTTGAACATCATGATTGATAAGCAAACTTTGCCAATTTATTATCAGGTAATTTGAATTCTTGATTTATTTAGTTATGGTTTTATTATTATAAAAAAAAAGTTGAATGTGAGATCTTTTTGTACGAAAAAATGAATCATACATACACTAAAGAAATCGTCAAGCAAAGTGTTCCTTATATCTACCAAAATTTCATATTGGAAGTTAGAAATACGAAAATTATGACAAAGCTTAGCAAGGTTATAAGCTACAGTTATGGCTTATTGTCACACATAATGCCACTGGTATTTTTGAAAGAGTGTCACCATAACTTTGATTTCGACCATTATCTTGCCAAGTTCCCCCCGACCCTCATCATCTTTTTTCAACCTTGAGATAATCGATAAAATAGTTGTCTTCATCTACACATGAAATATCTTATATTCTCTCGTTAGATTATCCTGGACCCAAAAAAAATCTTTATAATTTCATCCCTTCTCATAAAAAATCAGAACACATCCATACTCAAACTCCACTGCAGCATCACAATTTATTTTCACAAACTCTCTGACTTGGTTTCGAACTCGTTCCCAACTTTAGACACCATGATATGTGATTATGAAGCATCTCCTTCAAAATTTTGCAAGTTTCTTACTTTTCAAATTTCTCATCAAATCACATAGCCCACAATTTCAAATCCTTGTAAGTTATAGGCCATAATCTAGCAAGTGAATAACAACGTGTCATGATTGTCATCCTCAAACCTATTTTAGTAAAAGTAAGAATGAGTTTGCACAACTTTTGAGCTGAGTTATTTTGGATAAACACATGAATTCCATACTTCATACTCCCTCTGATCCAATTTAAGTAACGTTTAACTCATATATGCACATAAATTAAGGAATGATTGGAGTTTAATTCATTCCCTATGAAATAACTAATGATACACTCCAAAAGTGGATTACACACTACAGTAAGCCATGTTCACACTTGAATTACGTATTACTTACTCATCAAACATTAATTGTGATGCACTCCAAAAGTCCATGTTCACACCTGATTGAATTACGGAGCACTTAAACAATTACACATGGAGCCAAAATCTACTTGATCAAAATTGAAACTAGACACTGAAGGCATTTTCACTAATATGCAAAATTTGAACAACAAGAATATGGAGCCAAAATCTACCCAACAAAATTCCATTGCCATGCCATTGTTTATATAAATACAATGGGAGATTGCCATCAAAACATACTCAACCCATGGCTTCCACCACTGACCTTGACTTGAATGTCCTTCCAAACAATGAGTTATAATTCCATCGGAATCGAGTTCTAATTCCGTCGAAACTTGTTCAAATCGAAGTCATGACCGACACCACCACTGTTGCCACCTTTTTTTTTATCAAATCTCGGTTGTCATCAACATTCAACTTATCCGACTTATTGTCACCCTTTTGTCCGATGAGTTCATGACGTCTAGACATGAGACAACAACTCCAACACTCCAC
Organism: Persicaria maculosa; assembly: GCA_963922045.1. Classification (NCBI taxonomy): domain Eukaryota; kingdom Viridiplantae; phylum Streptophyta; class Magnoliopsida; order Caryophyllales; family Polygonaceae; genus Persicaria; species Persicaria maculosa. The sequence goes on along the minus strand of OY998267.1, from coordinate 15,169,737 downwards.
CAGTACACATCTGTCCAGTAGATACTGAACACCTCCAACACTAGTTTCCGCATCACTTCATCTGTATCGAGTTCTAATTCAATCAGAAACTTGTTCAAATCGAAGTCATGAACGGCACCACCACTACCACTCTCTTTTGTCAAATCTCGGTTTTCATCGACATTCAACTTATCCGACTTATCGTCACACTTCTTGTCCAATGAGTTCATGTCCAATGAGTTCATGAACGGTACGCCATTGTCTGAGCTTATATGCAAGGCACGATTGATTATTTGGGATGAAGCGCCTCTTATGCATAGGTTCTGTTTTGAAGCATTGGATCGGAGTTTAAGAGATGTTCTTAAGTTCTCCAATCCTCATAGCTCATCTCAACCATTTGGGGGAAATGTTGTTGTTCTGGGTGGTGACTTCCGTCAGATATTGCCTGTTATTCCTAGAGGGACTAAACATGATATTCTTTCTGCATCGATTCATTCATCCTATTTATGGAAGTCCTGCAAGGTGCTAACCCTTAACCGAAATATGAGGCTGTCGGGTGATTCTTCAAGTTCGAATTTGCAAGAACTGCGGGAGTTCTCAGAATGGATTTTGAAAGTGGGTGATGGTATATTGGGAGAACATAATGCTGGCGAGTGGACCATCGAGATACCTCCTGATTTGTTGCTTACCTACACAGGTGATCCCGTTGCAGCAATTGTTGAATCTACTTATCCCTCTTTGATGCAACATTTTTCTGATCTGAGCTATTTTCAAGAAAGAGCCATCCTTTCTCCGACCCATGAATTTGTGGATGAGGTCAATGACTTCATACTCGATAATATGCCAGGAGATGATAAGGTATACCTTAGTTCTGATAGTATCTTGAAAACGGATGGATATATAAGTTCTGGCCAACCATTATATTCCACTGATTTTCTTAATACCATCAAAGCTTCTGGTATACCGAATCACGTCTTACGATTGAAGGTTGGTGTTCCGATTATGCTGATGAGGAACATAGACCAATCCGCCGGCTTATGCAATGGAACGAGGTTGATAGTCACACGTCTATGTAACCACGTCATTGAGGCCAAGGTTATGGCAGGTAGAAATGTTGGGGACCAGGTCTTCATACCACGTATGGTCATGTGCCCTTCGCAAACGGCATCTTTACCGTTCATGTTTCAGCGACGACAATTCCCAGTGTCAGTTTGTTTTGCCATGACCATTAATAAAAGTCAAGGGCAATCTCTTTCACACGTAGGGTTATACCTTAGGAGGCCAGTCTTCTGCCATGGTCAGTTGTATGTTGCTGTCTCGAGGGTTACAAGCAAAGCCGGCTTGAAAATTCTATCTTGTGATAAGGATGGACACCCGCTGAACACTACAACTAATGTGGTGTACAAAGAAGTCTTGGAAGCTTTATCCTAGCAGGTACATTTGCTAACATGTTTTTTAATATGCTTATTTTGTTATATCTTATACCGATGTTGGTCTCATTGCTTTCATTACTCAGGCTGATGACCTTCACTTTTAGTTGGGGTAACATGTTGGCATCCTAAATTATACATGGTTTGTCTTCCTTATGTAAGTTACACATTTTGGTTCATTATTCAACTTTTTATATTTACAGTTTAGTTAATTTGTATATCATTTATTATTAACCTACATATGATATCCATCATACAAATTCATCCATTTGTATTAATCAATATTTTTTTTCTCCAGGATTTGCATGGACGAAGCCTATATTACCAACTCTGTGCAACTCTGTGCTTTTTCTAAACACCTATGTATAACAATATTGTTGTTTTGGACTTTTGAAACATTTGTTTATATTTTTTATTTGGTCATTCCTTATAATAAATATTTTATATTCTCATTTTTTTTTCATCGCAACCGCGCCATGGCGCGGGAATTCAACTAGTTGTTTATATAAATACAATGGGAGATTGCCATCAAAACATACTCCACCCATGGCTTCCACCACTGACCTTGACTTGAATGTCCTTCCAAACGATGAGTTATAATTCCATCGGAATCGAGTTCTAATTCCGTCGGAACTTGTTCAAATCGAAGTCATGACCGACACCACCACTGTTGCCACCTTTTCTTTTTTTTTTTATCAAATCTCGGTTGTCATCGACATTCAACTTATCCGACTTATTGTCACCCTTTTGTCCGATGAGTTCATGACGTCTAGACATGAGACAACAACTCCAACACTCCACCAGTACACATCCGGCCAGTAGATACTGAACACCTCCAACACTAGTTTCCGCATCACTTCATCTGTATCGAGTTCTAATTCAATCAGAAATTTGTTCAAATCGAAGTCATGAACGGCACCACCACTACCACTCTCTTTTGTCAAATCTCGGTTGTCATCGACATTCAACTTATCCGACTTATCGTCACACTTCTTGTCCAATGAGTTCATGACGTCTAGACACGAGGCAAGATAAAACCAATGAGTGAACCATAAGTAAGTAGATTAACAAAATGAACAACAAAAGAGGGAGTATTGCTGATGAATGGAAGCAATTGACGTCTAATGTGAGGATGGAAGTAATTAATGATGAATGGATGTTTTAAGGAGTACTATATATAAAACCTACTATAGATTAATTGATTCGGACCACAATCCCATTTATCTATCTACTCATACAATAATTCCGAATCACGAAGCTGATTGCAAAATTTCTATTATTCCAGAAGAATCTATCAACTCTTATTTTTTTTTGAAGCAATGAAAGTATTTAGAAAGGAAATTATCGGCGCGCATCCGAATAAAAGCAACACGTTTTGTATCGATCTCCAAACGTTCAGTGATAGAAATGTTGTAAGCAAAACATGCAATCTTTTATGCAACAACATACAAGTGTTGCAACTCACTATACAAGTGTTTAGAATATGAACCTAATTTTAAATTATTTTTTATGTAGACTGTAGAGGATATACTGTGTATATTACATGATGACACAAGCTGACCACTAAAGTATAAAATTTGTGCGGGACAGCTTGTTAAGCGACACGAATTTTGTTACAACTGGACAACCGCTGATCTGTCCCTGAAATACTTTTCACGCCCCCGTAAGAAAAACCGAAAAAATTTCACACCCCACCCCAAAAAATAAAACACGAAATCAACGATTCAACAGCGACGCCTGATTTGATACGATTCCCGTTCTCCCCCGGTCTCGCTCTGCGTTCGTTGAATATCTGTCTCTAGTTTTCAATTCAGAGCGAGACTCCTCCATCTCAGATTTGCTGTTATCCTCTTTCGCATCAGCCAAATTTCACGTGTGAACAGATTCAATCGCAATCCGATTTGCTTACGAGAGCTCTCGGATTCGGACTCGATCTTGCTGGTTTGTTGCATATAAACCCTAGGTCTCCGTGTTTTTTTGGTGTCTGAGATTTGGAGTGAGAGTGGGAAATGGGGAGTTTGGGAGCGATTCTGAAGCATCCAGATGATGTCTACCCGATGTTGAAGCTCAAGTTGGCGTCGAGGAACGCCGAGAGGCAGATCCCCTCGGAGCCCCACTGGGGCTTCTGTTACTCCATGCTTCACAAGGTTTCTAGGAGCTTCGCTTTTGTTATTCAGCAGCTCGGCACTGATCTTCGCAATGCTGTGAGTTTCGTAATTCTTTCGATTTTTAGGTTTTGGTTTGTTTGTTTGTTTCCCAAGAATTTGGAATCCAGAGTCATTGAAGGTTTCGTTGGTTTTTTTCTGCAATTGCTTTAACATTTGGGGATTTTTTTAATTGAAATGTTGCGTTGGTGTTCATGAATCACGATTTGTCATTTGTCGCAACACTTTTAGCTTTAACTACTAATAAGCTTCAATTCTGCAATTTGCTTACGCTTTTTTTTTTAGCTGAACAGCTTTAAGCTAATTTGTTCAAGTTCTGAGATAGTGGTTAACTAAGCTGGAGGCTACAGCTACTGGCTTTTATTCACCACTTTGCCCCCAAATTCGTCTTCAATGAATTTGTGGATGAACAATATTTCAAGTTTCACTGGGCGAGGAATAACAATATAAACTATGTTTCTGTGATCCAAAGTGAATTGCCTTTCTTCATCACCAGTGAGTTGGCTTCTTGTGATATGTCTGTCCTTGAAGCACGTGATGAATGTTTTGGCTTTAGCTATCCAACACTGGTTTAATCCCACATTTGCTCCAACATTTAATGTAAAGTCATGGTTTGTAGTTATACGTGCATCATTTTCTTCATCAACTTGTATCCTTCATATTATGTGCCTAAGTTGCTAACTAATCTAAAATCCTTCTTTGCAGGTATGCATATTTTATTTAGTCCTTCGAGCACTTGACACTGTAGGTTCGTTCCACCAACTTATTTTCCTTAATAACTTCATATGTTCTTGTGTATCCTTGATATTTTGTAGATTATCAATCAGATACAATAACAATACTACATCAGAAATTAATGGTTATTTGTTTTTTTCCTGTCAGGAGTATCCCCTGGAGTTTATGATGTTTTTATCATTTGAATTTTGAAGCACTAATATTTTCCTAACTTTATGGTTGTTTGACTGCTTATAGAGGATGATACAAGCATACCTGAAGATATCAAAGTTCCTATACTGATAGAATTCCATAAGCACATCTATAATCGTGACTGGCATTTTTCCTGTGAGTACCCTAGATCTCTTTTTGCTTCTTATTTCCTCGAATTCTTTCAGTGGGGTTGGTCTAAGTAACTCTATCTTTATTTGAAGAATAAATGAATAATGCTTATATTTTATTCCATCTTGTAGCTAGTTGCTGAAAACATCACAACAAATAAAAATTATGACAAGAAGTGAATAAAAAGCGAAAAGCAGACTTTAGATGTGTATTTCCTTAAAGCGAGGAGGTGAGTGGGTGGCAGGCCCTCACTTTTGTGTTGCCCCTCCCTTTAGGCCTTGAAGGATGGACTTCATGAACTTGAAATAAAATGATACTTCTTTTAATATCAAAATTTAGTAATGTTTCCAAAATAAAATTCCTTGCCCTTATTTTGTCAGGATATGTATGATTAACTTGCATGACTATGGTAAAATATATTTTAGAAATAAATAAAAATGTATCTTGAGTTCTTGAAGCATGCCCTTCTCGCTTGTCCTTTGCTCCTAGTCCTGGACTCCTGGGCAATGGACCCTTAATCATTTTTTCGCTTCTTTTTTTTCATCTCTACTAATGTTTGAAGAAAGAGGTCTAGAAGTGGTGAAATATCATTTAAATTGATTGTTCATGTTTGTAATGAAGGTGGCACAAAGGAGTACAAGGTTCTCATGGATCAGTTTCATCATGTTTCGACTGCTTTTTTGGAGCTTGAAAGAGGGTATTTTCCTATTCCAATGTATTTTTTTATGGCATCTTCTTGATGACAGATATGCATATAGATGTAATGGAGCTTAAGAGTCTAATGGATAAGAAGGCTTTTTTTTGCAATTCTTGATGTCAGATATGTGTATAGATGTAATGGAGAAATGGATAAGAAGGCTTTTGTTTGTGATAGATCTAAGTTGATGCAATTTTTTGTATTCCATGTGTGCTATTTTTCCATTGTTAACATTATTTTTTTCTTTCTTTATCATCTTCTTCTTAAAGTATGATTTTGCAAAAACTATTTATGCTTTTGGTGATGTAGGATGTTATACAAACAACCAATGCATTTTTCATTCTATCAATTTCATGGCTCTGTAAGAGCTCTATTAGTTTGTTCATGTGTTTCCAGTGAAGAACCATGAAACTTGCAATTAATTTCAACATTAGGTCACACTTTGCTCTTTGATCAGAATATTCCAAACCATCTGCAGCCTTACCAGGGTTCAAATGGTGGATATTAAATGGCTTCAGTTTGTCTATGCTATATTCCCAACCACCTGGGAGGGAGGGTTAGACTTGTTGGCTTTACCATTCATGTTAACGTTGTTTCTGTGTGACAACAAGAAATAAAAAAAGCTAATAGTATTTCAAATGAATTTTCAATGATTGGTTAATTGCACCTTTAACTATTAAGTTGCCAGTAGACTAGTGTATCTGGATGGTTGGGAACCAAAGAAGCATTCTTTACATCACAAGTGATTTGATATTTAGCTCATATATTTAAAATTGATTTGATGCATTTTGCAGTTACCAAGAGGCAATTGAAGAAATTACAAAACTAATGGGTGCAGGGATGGCAAAATTTATTTGCAAGGAGGTTTGTGCTGACTATAAATAAAGATATTGATTATTGAATATAATTTATCTTTGATAGAAATGGTTTAGCATTATATGGGATTGGAACTCTTGTCTAGTCAATAGACATGGTTTTGGCTATATCATAACTCTGCTTCAACAATGAATCCTTTTATTCATATTTCTGGCAAAATAATCCACTGATTTCTCAATTAGTAGGAAATCTGTGAATAAGTTATCTATCTGATCTTCTAGATGGTACATACCTGTGAGAAGTGTTCCCAGCATTGAGAATTGTGCAGTGTGCTTTTTATGCCTGTGAAGATTAATTTACAAACTTGCCAATGGATGCCCAAGATAGATGATTTTATGCGCACGAACTTGCTTGCAGGTGGAATCAGTTGATGACTATGACGAATATTGCCACTATGTGGCTGGACTTGTTGGCTTGGGGTTGTCTAAGCTATTCCATGCCTCTGGCTCGGAAGACCTGGCTTCTGATCATCTTTCCAATTCAATGGGTTTGTTTCTTCAGGTAGTTTTTCCCTTAGTGAAGCAACCGTGCAATGTAGGTCCCAATAGTGAGTCACTGCCTTATTCTATATTAATATTTCATTCTCTACTGAAATATTGGTTGCAGAAAACAAACATCATTCGAGATTACCTGGAAGACATTAATGAAATACCAAAATCACGTATGTTCTGGCCCCGGGAAATCTGGAGTAAATACGTGAACAAACTTGAGGTATGTAATTGCACATACTTTAAAGTATCAGACTATCAATATGCCATCCAATTGCATTAGCCAAAAGCCAAGCATCTATTTTGAAGTATTTGCGTGTATATCTACTAATCTTGTTGCAATGCCTTTATAGGACTTGAAATATGAGGAGAATTCAGAGAGAGCAGTGCAGTGCTTAAATGATATGGTGACAAACGCTCTAATACACATGGAAGACTGCATCAGATACATGTCAGCCTTGCGAGATCGTGCAATATTCAGATTTTGTGCCATTCCACAGGTACACAAACTTCTAAACTCGTAGGGTTGCAGTTGTGAATATCTGGCATCTATTCTGCAATTGTTGTGGCATTTAACGAAAGTAGGTTCCAAAATTTGCCAAAGGCATGCTTATCGGGAGAACACAGATGTCTAAACACACTAGCACTTAAAAGAATCTCATCTCGCCAATGTTACAATCTTCTGTCATGATATTAAAGGAGGTGAATGAAGTCTATTGGTTACATCCTCCAAATGAGATAATAAACTTCCATGTAATCAGAAAGAAATATATGAAGTTATGAACCCCTCATTTGAATGATTATTCATTTGCAATACATTGCTATGTCTGATCTTTTCCTACTGTTTGGTGTGAAGAAAATGCTAATGCAATACTTTAATTTGAAGTATCTCATCGATTCTTATCATGCATTTTATTATATGCATTCAGATTTATTGGCCAAATCCAAAGCTATTGTCATTCCTCACTATTTTTCTCCTCACTAGATTATGGCGATTGGAACTTTGGCTTTATGCTACAACAATGTTCAAGTCTTCAGGGGTGTAGTAAAAATGAGACGGGGTAAGATGCATCATTCTCAGTGGTTTCATAAAATATCCATTCTGTTAAGTGGAAATTTGGATTTGCACTGTGATTGCTTGATGATGCATATGAAACTCATATTGTTATATAATTTTAGGAACTTTCACCTTCAATTCCTCTATCTGCCAAGGTTCACGGTGGTACATAATTTATCTTCCTCACATATTTCTTTTCTCTAGGTCTTACTGCCCGGGTAATTGACCGTGCAATCACGATGGCTGATGTCTATGGTGCCTTCTTTGACTTCTCTTGCATGTTGAAGGCCAAGGTAAGCTTTGCTCTTGGCACCATTCTAACCGAGCATTCCAAAAATATGAATCATGTATTCCTGTCATCTATTTAATGATAGATGCACCAACATAAGTTCCACCTGGTATGCTTATTTATATTTTTTGGACAACGCTCCATAAACCCGTGGTCTAAACCTAGGAAGTACACTAGTGACAGTATGAGCTATCAAACATGTTACCATGGTCATGAAGCTTGCCCTTTGGTACTGTGCCATCAAGTTTACGGCTGCCCTGGGCCGTATACTTATATTATTGCTTTAGGGAAATGGGGAGCTACATAGAACTATCCATATAAAATTATGGGAAATTTCGCTTGGTAGCCACGAGGTTTGGTCTTTTTCGCATGGTACCCAAACAGTTCAAAAATTTCGCATGGTAACCATGAGGTTTTGATAAATTTCGTGTGATAACCAAACTTATTAAAAATCATATAGAAATTCTATAAAATGATAAATATATTATAATTCACTCACTTAATAAATCATTTTTGGTGTTTTACTTTTAAAAAACCGTCAACAACCTTTTTAATATTTAAGGAGATTAAATTATTTACCCAAAGAATGAGTAAATTATAAAAAAATCACCTAAAATTAAAAAAAATAAGTACATAAAAAATGAGTAAATTATTTAAAATATGTACTTAATTTATTTTCAAATCCATAAATTAAGTACATATTTTAAATTACCATTCATTCATATTTGTTTAAACTAAATAAAATATTTTTGATAAAATAAACTTTGTATTATATATCTAATATGTAATCTTTTTAAAACATTAGAAAGGTTATTAATGATTCTTTGAAAACAACCAACTACATTGGGTAATTATGTATACTTTTTTCAAATTTAAAAGTTTTTTTTTTTAAAAAAAACTACCTTTATTTTTTTTGTATAATTTATTCATTTATCGTGGAATTAATGTATAGCACTATAAAATTTTTAAATGGTTTTAGTGAACTTTTTAAAAATAAAAAACCAAAATTGGGTTGTTGTGTGAAAAAAATATATTTTATGATTATTTTGTGATTTTACCTATATTCTAAAAGATTTTTAACCAATTTGATTAACATAAGAAATTTGCCCAAACCTCGTGGCTACCACACAAAATTGGTCGAAACCTCGTGGTTACCATGCGAAATTTTTGAAAAGTTTGGGCACCATGCGAAAAGAGTCAAACCTTGTGGCTACCAGACGAAATTTCCCTAAAATTATTATGTTTGTCATGCTAAAACTGGCTGTTTTCATGGCCTCAGATCGACAGGAATGATCCTAATGCAACCAAAACATTAAGTAGAATTGAAGGGATCCAGAAGATTTGCAGGGACTCAGGCACTCTCAGCAAAAGGTTTGTCTTGCTGCGTACTACTTGCCCTCAGAAAATGATTTGAAGTTTTACCAACTAGTTTGCACTTGTCTGTAGGAAATTGTACGTGCTGAGGACTGAGTCACAATACCGTAAACTTCTGGTAAGCATCTTAGGATTCTCTCTCTCTCTCTCTCTCTCTCTACCTGTGTTTCGCAATGATCCAATAAAAAAATTATGATGCTTATTCTAATTTTTTTAACAATTTCTATGCAGATGATCATTATATTCATCATACTAGCAGTACTTCTGTCTCATCTTTCTAGAAACAGGTCTTACAACTGAGGAAGGTAAACTGAAGTTATAATTACGTGTGTACTCGTCAGTCTTTTTTTAATATTTTGAATCAATGTGCTAGTCGATAAAAGGAAATTGCCTCTACCATTCCTCATGCTCTTCTGGAAAGCTGAAAACGAGAAATGTTTTCCCATCGCAATTGTTTGACAATTTGCTATTAGAATTTTGCTGGAAAGGTAAAAAGTAAAAACAAGAAAAATTGTAATTCTGTTGCTATATAGCTGTGGGAGACGTCCTCACCAACCCAAGCTTAGCCCTACAAGTTTTATAGTATGGCTGTGACCGATAGAATCATGGCACCTAATCTATACCCTTGCTGTGAATGATTCGCTGATTTCCATCTTCATAAGGTTTCAGTTCTCTCAATATTGTTCCAATTGGGAAGCGATGTTGTTCATGTGTTCTGCTGAGATTCGAGTTCCATTTGCATCTGTCTCCATCACTGTACTTGACAATCACTAGAAGCAAGCATGTAGTTCTTACAAGTCCTCCGCTAACTTCAGCTGCTCCTTTTTACTCAGGAAGGAAATGCTAATTGAACAGGAAAAGTTGAGGTGACCAAGGATGCAATGTTTGCGAACCCTTCCTTTGGTGTGCAATCTGTTGTCTACTACTATCATGACTCGATACTTGTTTCCGGTTTTCGACTCCTAGATGGAGCTTGAAAGTTTAAGGCACCCTTGCCAATATACCCTCAGAATTGTTAATGCTCTTGGAAATGGCAATGGATGCCTCAAAATTATTTTTTTCTTTCTTTAAAGATATTTGTTTGCCTTTTCCACCGTCATGTATGTAAAAGATTGGAATTGTTTAATTTCATTAACTTAAATACCTAGTTTGTCAGAGGTCTACCAATACATGGCATGCATCATACCTGCCCATACGGGCATACGGTTGACATGGTACGATAATCACCAGTAAATGGTGATTATCGTTACCATACCTTGAATTTGGTAAATAAAGAGCGGTCATTCGGGGCTTGACTTGGGGTACTTTGGGTATTATTCGCAAGTCATTTCCGGTTGAACCATTTCGTAATTGTATGGTAACGACACTGACAAATCCTAATTTGATTATCATTACCATACCATTTATACATAAACCACCATTGTTGTGTTGATAACCACATTTGTAGTTACCAAGTAATTGAGACTAAGAATTTGAAAACTTACAGATGTTGAAAATGAGATTTACATATAAATTAATGTGGGCTAGCTGAATTCCAATTGTGAGCAATTGAGGGATCTTCGTTGGAAGTCTGAAACTGCGCTAGAAGTTTGGAATGATGTTAAAAGTCTGGAATGACGCTACTTTGTTGCGAGTTGGTCGGATTGAGTTAGGATTATTTGTTAGAAGTCTAAAATGTCGCTACTTCGAGCCTTCTACTATTCGATAGAGAAATGCTAGATCTAGATAGGGTAGCCAATTCATTTTCAATTAAGCTTAATATATATTTTCTTTTATTGTTTTACATTTCATATTAAATTACATGATAACGTATTCAAATTATAAGAAAATCATTAATAATTATAATATAGCTTAGTTATACATATTATACATACATTAAATAATAAATTATTATTTTTAAATATATATGTATACATATTTTGTATAAAAAAATTAATTTATTATTTAGTGTTAGTATAATATGTATAATTAAGCTATAGGGTTGGATTCAGGTGAGAACAAATCTCATTGGTTTATATAAAATTAAAATAAATATGGCGCCATTCTCTCATCTCTCCACGCGGGTCAAATTTTACGTCCAATTCTCGCCCATTCGCACACGCATACTTGTAGTTAATTAGAAAAGCTTCACGCACCTTGCTGCAATTAATTAAAAATAATAATTAAGACAATGTTAGGAATTAGATAAATTAATTTAATTAGCAACACACCACACTAATTAATTAGAAAAAGTACCACATGAACTTTTAAAAATTATTTTTTGGTATTTTCACTTGTTAAAAAAATATAAAAAAAATTATTTTTGAGTGTAATTTAATTTTATTTACACATATACATTCACTTTGTATATCTTTGTGGAAAAAATATTAACAAGAAGTAGTTCATGCTTTTACGCACACGTGGTTCAGGACTTGAACAACATGTGGTTCAGAACTTGTAAACTTGTGGTTCAGGGTTTAATACTAAGTGATTCAAAATATATATTAACAAAAACTAGTTCATAACTTGTATAACACATGGTTCATGAAGTTAACAAGAAGTGATTCATGATATATTAACAAGAAATGGTTAAAACATTTTATATTATGTGGTTCATGAGGTTAACAAGAAGTGGTTCATGACTTGTATAACACGTGATTCATGAAGTTAACAAGAAGTGGTTCATGACTTGTATAACATGTGGTTCATGAAGTTAATAAGAAGTGATTCAGGACTTGTATAACATGTGGTTCATAAAGTTAACAAAGAGTGGTTCACGATATTAACAAGAAGTGGTTCAAATATTTTACATTATGTACGTGGTTTATGAAGTTAACAAGAAATGGTTTATGATATTAACAAAAAGTGGTTCAAATATTTTACATTATGTGGTTCATAATGCTAACAAGAAGTGGTTCATGACTTGTATAACACGTAGTTCATGAAGATAACAAGAAGTGGTTCATGATATTAACAAGAAGTGGTTCGGCATATATAACAGAGAGTGGTTCATAGAACAAATATATAGTGATTCATGACATTTAGAGCAAGTGGTTCAACATATATAATAGAGAGTGGTTCATAAAACAAATATATAGCGATTCATCAAATAAATAGTAGTACGTGGTTCATGAAATTTACAGTTGTAGCCACCTCGACCTCACCTCTGCCTCCATCACGGCCACCACGGTTATAGCCACCAAGACCTCTCTTGCCATCAAATGTATAGTTTGCCTCTGGGTTTGAAATCGGAGGGGTGTTTCTTTGGATGTGAGGAGGAGTGGGTATAGATGTCATTTTGATGCGAATCTCACGCAAAAGGTTTGGCTCGATCAATCGAATGGTAGTCGAATTCGATCCCGCGGATGTATAGCTTGCCTATGGGTTTGAAATTGGAGGGGTGTTTCTTTGGATGTGAGGAGGAGTGGGTAAGATGTCATTTTGATGCGAATCTCACGCAGAAGGGTTGGCTCGATCAATCAAATGGTAGTCGAATTCGATCCCGCGAATGCCCAAATCTTACGAACATTTTCGGAATCACGAGGATCAACCCTTGCTGAATCTCACGAAAAGAACGGATTCTTAGCGTCGCTTCTTACAGTCCTTAGGGTTTGCTTCTCATGAACAAGATGAAAGCTTCTTGCTCTCTGTAGGGTTTAGTTTCACGTTGTTTGTTGTAAAATCAGGATATGTCTTTCTGACTTTCATTAACCTAATTAAATAGGAAATACAAGATATGTAATATCCTAATTAAAAGAAAAATGCTAAAATTCTAATAATTATCTATTATTAATCCATGTCTCAAAAAATAGAATAAAATAGAAACATAAATAATGTCTAACACATAAAACACTGACTCATCATCATGGAATCCGATGAACGAGAAGTGTCACGAATCCCGAGTCTTCCTTGTACGGGGACATCGCCCTAGTGATGTTGGACTGTAGCTTGTCAAGCTTCAGGCTCACATCACATTTGAGTGGGTTGGTGTGGCAAGACGAGTTTTATGATTAAGCATATATATGACTATATGATAGAGGATTGTTTTGGGTTCTGGTGGAACTGGTTATATGGATAAAGATGTGACAAAAGATTCATACTCTACTCCTAGCCCAGCAAGCACATATGTGATAAACTCAATGTTGGATACAACCTGACCATCTTACTCCGAGCCAAGTACAACTCCGGCAGGAAGCTCTAAATTTTTGCAGATGTCTCACAGTCTATGACTTAGGCAAAGATGTACTTTCGGATAGCGACGAGGTGAGGACAACCATAACGAGTAGAACTCTAGTGACCCAGTCGTACAACGCCAGGTTCGGAGCACCGTCAGGGGTCGTCAAAGAGGGACGAGGGTGGCTCCCATCAACAAACAGAAGAAGACCTTGAGAGCTGTGATAAGGCCGAACTTGGGCCTTCCATGTAACAAAGTTTTTTTTCTTTTAGCTTTATGGGAAATAAAGCTAGAGAAAGTGGGCAAGGATGAAAACCCAAGTATGAGTGCGGAGGTCTATAGGCAAGGGAGAAGATGAAGAATAAAGGTGGTCATCCATTGTTGTTGTTTCTTGTGTTTTGTGTCTTTCTGTTTGTGTTTTCTTGTGTTTCTGGACGTTTAGTTTTTTATGGGCTCATATACCATACTGTGAATTAGGAGATAGTGGAAAAGAGCTTGTTCGAGCCGGAAAGGATCCGAGGGTAGTATCCGAATGTCCCCGGTTCGACTTCCGAATGACCGCTCTCTATTTACCAAAATCAAGGAAAAGAGCTTGTTGCTTTGTAAATTAGTGCTAGAATTCAATTCAGTACAATGGGAGCTGCTAGAAGACAACTGCATCCCTTTTGTCTGGTTCCTATACAAAGTGGTCAATGTAATTGGGCCTAGTACACTTAATATTTTAGGCCTATTTCAACTCAACAGGAGAAATGAAGGAAACTATGCCTACCATGTTTGAAAACTTCTATTCCATACTCGTTTTCCTGTTTGACACTTCTAGATGGAGCTTCAAACTTTCATTGGGACAACTTTGCACATTTTCAACGCAATTAATATGTTACATTATAAAACATTACTCTCACAATTTTCTTTTGAAATGTCAAATTAATAAAATTTCTCTATGTGCAGTCACAAAATTGAATCCATATTTCCAATTTCTACCTTTTTTTTATATTAGGACTGAGTTGAATGATTATGTCCTGATGTCCCTATAAGATATATAGGGTCAGATACAACAAATATAATTTTCAGGGAATTAAAATTATACGGAGTATTCAAACACAAAACACAATCAAGTACATTTACTACACCTTTGAGAGTCCATGACAATAAATGCCTTTTTTTTTTAATTTTCAATGTCATAGTAATAGATAAATTTCGATGTTTAGCTCCCTTTAAATCATCTGAAAATAAAACAATTAAAAATCCACTTTGCAGTTTCGCTTTGTAGTGTGCTTTTGCTTGTATCTTACACCACCACCTTTGTATTTTTGTTTATGACGATTATCCGTCTGCTGACTTGTCAGCCCTCGAGATTCAGGTATGACTGGCCTCGAATTTTTACCTAATAAAAAAAATCTGAAAATAAAACAATACAACTCGTACGACAGTACAAAATGGGATGAAAACCAACCGAAAGCGAAAAGGCATAATAAGTAACAATATGAGCGAGTGAGCAACTATGAGTTATAGGTTGAAGGGTCAACGAGTGGGGCGGGTTACGGGTAGACAATGTATAATGTGAGCTGGAAGTTCAAATTCCTATTGAAGAAGGCTCGATAATAGAATTGCTAAAACATGAGTCCACCCGAAAAATCAAACCCGTACACCCGATAATTTTAGGGTTGACCCGATTAACATGTCTCCTGGCTACTCGGCAACCATAGCTCAGCGTCGGCGGATTTGGTGCGTAAATTCCTGCCACCTGGCAGCCACAGTAGAGTGGGGCCCACGAAACAAGGTGACTTGTCCCCTACTACATCACTCTCTCCTCTTCTCTCACGTTTCCCTCCCAATTTAAATATTTTCTCGAATGGAAACAACCACCATCGATCCCCGCCCTCTCTCTCTTGCTGCCATGAATTTCAGCAACTAGAGAGATCGAGAGAGCGATAATGGGGAGCTTGGGAGCGATTCTGAAGCATCCGGATGAACTCTACCCGCTGCTGAAGCTGATGATGGCGGTGAGGAGCGCCGAGAAGCAGATCCCTTTGGATTCGCCGCACTGGGGTTTCTGCTACTCCATGCTTCACAAGGTTTCCAGAAGCTTCGCCCTCGTCATTCATCAGCTCCGCTCTGAGCTTCGCGATGCTGTGAGTTCTTCCTCCGTCGTTGCGATTGTTTTAGGTTTTCGTGTTGATTCGTTTGTTGAAATTGGGGAAATTCGGTGCATGATTTGGTTTGTTTCCGACGGATTTGGCCTTCTGAAAGATGGAATTGCACCTTGAGAGCTGAGAATTTCGGATTATTTGTTCATGAATCATGAGATGAATAATCAGTTAAACTAATTTCGATTTCAGGTCCTGCAAATCTACTAGCTTCAATCTCCGTGTAGCAGATTCATTAAATTATTCTTGCTTTCTTTTGTACCTCTTTTTATTTATTTATTAATCGGCTTTCCTGAGAAGCTTATAAATAGGCATCACAGCATCAGCTATCATCACTCTACATTTTTGGAATGAATCTTTTGTTCAGTGAATCTGTGGATGCACAACGCATCAAGTTTCTGTGATGCCAAGTGACTGCGTTTCTTAATTACCAGTGATTAGATTTCATGTGGTGTATGATGAATGTTTTCTTCATCAATTCATCTCTTTCGAAATTGTGTGCTCAAGTTGATGACATATACAAAAATCTTTCATTGCAGATATGCGTCTTTTATTTAGTCCTTCGAGCACTCGACACTGTAGGTACGTTCCACTATCTTATTCTGGGGCATTGTGTTTTAACATGTACTCAGAACCTTTATAGTATTTTATTGTGTTCCTTACCCTTACCAACCAGATACACTAACAATAAATCTTTACATGTTTATTTGACTTCCTACAGAGGATGATACAAGCATACCTGCGGATACAAAAGTTCCTATCCTGATAGACTTCCATAAGTACATATATGATCGTGGCTGGCGTTTTTCATGTGAGCACTGAGCACCCTAGATATCTTCTTGCTTCTTGTATCCCAATATGTTCTTTCTATGGACCTGGCCTGAATAAGTCTATCTGCTTTTATGTTTGTTTTCTTCCAAGATCAGAGTTTTATAATTAACAAAATGTTATTGCAATATCCATAAACTGTGGTTTTGTATCTCTGTTTCCGCTTTGAGTAACCTGGACTCGGTTTTTTGCTCATCATTTTTTTGCAATCCATTGAGTATTGACTGTACTAACTGGTCTGTAGAAAAAGGTATAGAAAAGAGTGATATATCATTGGACATTTATTTTTTTCATGTTTCTGATGAAGGTGGCACCAAGGACAACAAGGTTCTTATGGATCAATTTCATCACATTTCAACTTCATTTTTGGAGCTTGACAGAGGGTATTCTTCTCATTCCAAAATGTTATCTTATGGCATTAAGGAATCTGATGTTGAGTTGGGGTCGTGGGTGTATGTAGATGTGATTTTAGCTCATAATGTAGAAGTGATCTGCTTGATTACAAGGATAGAAATAAAAGAGCTCATATTCCAATTTGGAAACCAAAAAATATGATTTGCATCACAGGCTGGGTTGATACATTAACTTACTTATGCAGAAGGATTTATTCCATCTTGTAGTTACCAGGAAGCAATAGAAGATACCACAAAACGGATGGGTTCAGGAATGGCAAAATTTATCAGCAATGAGGTTTGTCATGACTAAATAAAGACATACTGAATATGTTTTCTTTGATAAAAACGGTTTAGTGACATATGGAATTGAACTCTGCTGTAGGCTATAGACAAAATTGTTTCACCAATGAACCATTTTATTCATAATTCTGACCAAATAATTCCGCTGCTTTCTAGATTAATAGGAAAGCTCTGAATTAGGTTCCTAAGCCCTAACTGATCTCCTAGTTGATATATGTCTTTGAAAAGGTTTGCCTGTGCTATATTTCTGCCTATAATTTCATGCATATCAGGATAAAATTACAAGCATGGTAATCCACTCCTAAATACACGATTTCGTGTCCCAAACCCTCAAGTTTGCGGATCACCTTAAGATCCTGCAATTAAAATGCAGATCCCTGGTGATACCATGTAATCATGTATCAATATAGGAATCTATAGTCTATGAATGCACAAGTTAGATTTCATGTTGGGAGCATTATTTGTCCTGAGCTTCGAGATTCAATCTGATATTCTTTTCTTGCTTGGCAGGTGGAATCCATTGAAGACTATGATGAATATTGCCACTATGTGTCTGGACTTGTTGGATTGGGGCTGTCTAAGCTTTTTCATGCCTCTGGCTTGGAAGATCTGGCTCCTGAACATGTTTCTAATTCAATCGGTTTGTTTCTTCAGGTACTTTTTCCCCAGATGAAAGCAACCATGTAGTGTAGGTCCCAACAGTGAGTCATTGTCTATTTTTCTTCCCTTTCCCCAAATCACATTAATTCATTTTCTACAATATTGATTGCAGAAAGCAAACATTATTCGAGATTACCTAGAAGACATAAACGAAATACCGAAATCACGTATGTTCTGGCCCCGAGAAATCTGGAGTAAATATGTGAACAAACTTGAGGTAAAAATTCCCGCATATTAGCCCAAGGCCAAACATCTTTTCTCAAGTTGGTTGCTTCAAAGTATTAGCTGGATTGCACAAGACATGGAAGCCTTAATTTCAACCTCTTACTTTTACATATTGATCTTGTTGAAATGCCTCTATAGGACTTGAAATATGAGAAGAATTCAAAGAAAGCAGTTGAATGCCTAAATGATATGGTGACAAACGCTTTAACAAACGTGGAAGACTGCATTAACTGTATATCAACTTTACGGGATCAAGCGATCTTCAGATCTTGTGCCATCCCACTGGTAAGAAAACATCTAAACCGGTAGTGATACAGTTATGAATATTTTTCATCTATGTGCCATTTATCGAAAGAGAGACAGATTTCCATAGTTTGCCTGAGGAGACAGATTTTCATATCATCTCATTAGTTCAACCATTTATTGTTCCTTCCACCATTAAAGCATCCATTTCTCTTTATGTCCCTTTATTATGGTATTATAGGATTAATAAAGCTGTACATTAGGTCTTCAAAATAAGGTCATGAGACTCATGACTCATGAACTGCCATGTAATTAGAAAGAAACATATACATCATGGGTCATTTGCATAAAAACTCACTACATTACAATGCAATGTTTGATTTTCGTGTTTGGAGAGGTGAAGAAAATGTATGCACAAAATTTTTAGGTAGCTGCATGGATTCTTATGTTTCTTACATTATCATGTGACTCCATACTGCATTTTGATTTGCTGGTCGAAGCCAATGCTGTTGCCATTCCTTATTTTCTATTTGCTCTTTACTAGATCATGGCGATGGGAACATTGGCTCTATGCTACAACAATATTCAAGTCTTCAGAGGTGCAGTCAAAATGAGACGGGGTAATATCCCAAATTCCTGACTATTTCAGTGAAAATTTGGACATTGCACTTTTGTTTTCACATGATGCGTATAAATTTCATATTAATAGAATATGAGGTTTGGAAACATTCACCATCAAGTCCCATGATTTGTCGGGTTTCAAGGTGGTTCATAATTCTTCTTCTTCCTTTTCCTCTCCTTTTCTTTCCTCTAGGTCTTACTGCCATTGTATTTGATCGTACAAAGACAATGGCTGATGTTTATGGTGCCTTCTTTGACTTCTCGTGTATGTTGAAGGCCAAGGTAAGTTCTGCTCTTGGCAACATTTTGACTGATATCTGCAAATTGTACTTCAACTCAAGTCTAGTTTTTGACTGTTTTATGAGTAAACAAGACCTTTTGCTTGCCTTATCCGCATAGTTATACCTTCTCAGTACCTAATCACGCCTCTCTGAGTGAAAATCAGGATACCCTTATTCAAACCCTTTATGATTTACTGAAGCATGAAACTGATGAAGTATGTTTGTGATGCTAAGACTGCCTGTTTTCATGGCCTCAGATCGACGAGAATGATCCTAATGCTACCACAACACTAAGTATGATAGAAGGGATCCAGAAGATTTGCAGGGTCTCGGGAACTCTACGCGAAAGGTTTGTATTGTGGCCTACTACTTGCCCTTCAAAGATTATTCGAAGTTTAACCAACTAGCTTGCACTTGTCCTCAGGAAACTATACATACTGAGGAGCCAGCCACAGTACCGTCCAATTCTGGTGAGCATCTATATGATTCTCCCTCTATCCCCTCCCCGTGTTTGATGATGAAAGCCGTGATGCTTATTCTGATTGCCTGACATTTCTCTATCCAGATGATCATTATATTCATCATCCTAGCGGTATTTCTTGCTCCTCTGCCCACCATCAAGTTTTCAACCTGAGGAAGATGACTATGGATGTACTTATTAATAAAAGGAACTCGCCTCCTGCGCTATTTTGAGCAACAAGAAGAGGAATGTGTTAAGAAAGATAAATGAAGAGGAAGGAAGGTTTCAAATTTCCTAAAACCCAGGAAGAGAACCACCTTGTCTATTTTATAGGATCCTAATTCCTAATCAAGTATAATCTAGTTTAGTAGATTGATGGAGAGGTACATTTTCCATATCAAACAAGTTGAGCTGTTTGTCTGTTTGTCCATCATTTGTGCCCTCCATTTCTGTTGCTCTTCTTCTTCGTCTTCTTCAGCGTGCGTACGTACATGCATACACAATGCAACTCTTGTCCGAGTAAACTCGGCAATAGTTTGTCAATCACTCATTTGACGATTTTCTATACAGCATGTATGAGGCCGATCCAAGACTAGCCTTTTAGTGTCAAGGATGCTTTGTTTGCAGACTTCTACATTGCATTTGTGCAACTTGTTGTGGTTGTGGTGTATGACTATGATCAACCGTGCCGGAATGGTTCAACCGGAAAGGATATGTAGGTAGTACCAAAGGTCCACTGTTCGAACCCGATGACCACTCTCTATTCAACAAATTCAAGGTGTATGTGATCACGACACGACTCTAATACGTATTTTCTTGAAAGTTGAAAGTGGACAGCCAAAAGACCCTCCTAGAGTCCCCGAGTCGGCCGTCGCCGCAAGATCTACCTCCAGCCAACCCTGGCACCGGCACGCCCCATGACAGTCGGCGAACCCCGCACGTTTTCGACCCGGACGTTTTCGGGATTCCTTCTTCGATCTAGACCTTCAAGGTTAGTTAGTTTTGTTCCTCTATGATAATCAATTTAGATTAGAATTTGTGGATTTGAGATTTAGATTAGAATTTATGGATTTGAGAATCAATTTGGAGACATTTCGATTTAGATTTGTGATTTTGATAATAAATTTTGAGAAATTGTAATTAGAATTTTTGGTTTTTGAGAAATACATTTTGAGGTTTGTGATTTGGAATTGTGGATTATGAGAAATAAATTTGTGGTATGGACAAGTTTGTCATTTGATCCAAGTTATCTATTGAAAGTGTTGGATCTATTCCTAATCATATCACAATATTGATGTGATTGCGGTTGATCAAGATGTTTTACGGTCAAATTTAAATTATTTGTACTATTGAACTTATGTCTGCTATTGGACGTATTTGTATTTTGTAGCATTGCGATGAATTTATTATCGTCCTCAGTTACCAGTCCCCGAACAAAAATCTTAGATCCGTCACTGTTCGCTACCAAGAAGGAACAACAAAGAGGAAGAAGAAGAAGATGGAGATCGGGGTTGTGGATTTGGTGAGAGCAGCTTGGGTGGCCGCTACCCTCCCAGTTTTGGTGGCTTCCCTCCCATCTCCTCGCCTTAACGCCTTCCAACAAACCCTTGTTTCGATCGCCGGCAGGGGCAAAACTTTTCAGGCATCCTCTCCGGTGAGTCCAAATTCAAAGTTTGATAGAGTTTAATTGATTGACATTGATTAATTGATCACATATAGAGGTTATCGGTTTAATTCGGCTGTTTCAATGTTGTTTTGGTAATTTTGTACGGAGTTCGTTTGATCAATACTTGAAAGTTTAATTCTTTTTCACACTGTAATGTCTTGTATCATTTGTGATTTCCATTTTGATTCAATGGTCATCAAATTGACAATATTTTTTCTTGTTTTATTGTAGAAGCTCACAGTGCCTCAGAAGTTCTTCACTCATTTCTACGTGGTGGCCGTGCTGTCAACATCCATCTGGCTTGTTACAACCGGGATATACGCCTACGAAACAAGCTCACTGCGTTCAAATTCGACATCCAGCTACAAAAATTTCATGAACGAAAGATGCAAGGCTTCGAGATCAGTGTTCCTTCTCTTGTTGATGGAAGTCCAAGCACTGCGCCGCTTGTACGAGTGCTTGTGCTTGTTTAAGTACAGCGCCACTGCTAAGATGAATGTTTTCGGCTATCTAACTGGACTCTTGTAAGACACCATTATCCTTTTCGTCGTATAGGACGAGTATGAAAGTGTTGATTTGGATCATAAGACCATCTCCAACGGCTTCTCTACAAAATTTTCCTAAGAAATGAAATCCATATTTTTCAAATTATTTTTGTTTTAACTCCACCAGTTTCCCTATTTCGAAGATTTGGAAAATCATTTAGTTTGGAAAATGCTGCAGATTCAAATAATTCTCTTTATTTTTTCTGCTTTGTTTCTCCATTTTGGAGTGGGGAATCTGTTAGACC
Source organism: Persicaria maculosa (assembly GCA_963922045.1). Lineage (NCBI taxonomy): Eukaryota > Viridiplantae > Streptophyta > Magnoliopsida > Caryophyllales > Polygonaceae > Persicaria > Persicaria maculosa. Next base: position 15,147,557 of record OY998267.1, on the reverse strand, counting down.
AAAAAATACCTCAAACTTTTCCAAAATCCTCAAAATAGAAAAACGGTTGGGGATGCTTTAAGATGGTTGTGCTCAGGTCTATTTGTTTTACAAGGTTAGCTACTATTTAGGAGCGCCATTATCGCTCTGCGTCAACTGTGCACCAGAGGCGCTAAACTATGTCGCAAACCGAGTCACTGAGGTTATTGTGAAGGGCAATGTTCAAATGCCTGGTTTAGACTTCAACCGGATGGGGCATGTCATTCCTCTTGCTGAGCTTGGATGGTGCGAGTGGGCGGGCGCTGCCATCTTCTTGTGGGGATCGGTTCACCAATACCGTTGTCATGCAATTCTCGTGAGTACTGATACATGAATTGAATCATTACTTTGTTCCATAGGTTCATATTGGATGTTGCCCTTTTGGTACCGAGTGTTGATTTTTCGAATGACAATCTCTTGTCAGGGTAAACTGCGAGAAGGCAAGGAGCAAGTTGATGTTTATCTCATTCCTCACGGTGACTGGTTTGAACTCGTCTCCTCCCCGCACTACCTGGCCGAGATGGTAATCTTTTTGTCCCTTTTCTTCTTCCTCTGGACCAAATCCATATTGGAACGGATGGCTAACATGTTCTTGCTTTGTTGTTTAAGGTAATTTATGCGGGTCTCGTGGTTGCAAGCGGAGGCAAGGACGTTACAGTCTGGCTACTATATGGATTTGTGGTATCCTCCTACTTGATACCATTGTAGCTAGTGTTTGTGCTTCGAGATTGCCTTTTTTTCAATGCTAAATAAGTCGCTCAAAGCACTTGAGGATTGATATCTCCCTTTCGGTACAATGCAGGTGGCGAATCTTGTACTAGCAGCTGCAGAGACACACCGATGGTATTGTCGCAAATTTGACAATTATCCGAGCAATCGGTGTGCAGTAATTCCCGGTGGTTACTGATGAATGGCGACAACAAGGTGTCACAGATGTTCCTAGTTATCGTTATAATTGAGTAATGAATAGCAGAACTATAATAGTTTGTATTGGGCTTGTATGTTCCCTTCATGTAATTGTCGTTGAGGCCACTTGCAGGGTATCCAATTTTCAGAACAAAATTCCAATCTCAAACTCTCTATATGCTCTAACCAATCTCGGCTCCTTCGAATCAGCCTTTCTCATCCTTACGGCTGATTTCTAGGTCTGTGATTCTCACCTTCGAACCCAATTTCATTGAGTTTCTAGGCTGAGGTTCCCCTGTTTATCCTCTCTTACTTTTCCACTGTTCCATAAGGCAAGGCAATGGCTATCTGATGTTGTTTAACATTTGATACTAGGAACTGAAATGTCAGAAAGTTTAGCAGTTGAAGAAGCCAACAAGAGTTCCGAGTTCTTGATATCACTCACAAACTTGAAACCGAGTTCTAGAGATCGATTCCCCAGAACTCAGCAGGCTGGTTGATCCGATACTTGCGATCCATGGTCTTGATCAGCTCCATGTCCTCAGCGGTTAGTTCTAGAGGTCTGATAAATGATGAATGGCCCCATCAAGAAGCAAAAAAAAAACTTACCTTATGAAATCGAGTTTTTTTCCCTAGTAAATACCCAAAATAATTTGTGTGCTCGATTTTCATATTTAAATTTATCAGACTCCATACAACTCCTGAAGTGATCGAAATAATTTGAGGGCAAAGTCTTACTTATTTTATAATCCAAATGTAAATTTATATAAATGATCAAGAGGGCATATCTAATGAAATGTGAATAACCCGCCCTCCTCTCTTTTTGAAAGAATTTTTCCTCCATATTACTATATCTCTAGAGTCAATAATTTGAAGAAGTTCCTTTTCTAAATTTGAAGAAGTTCCTACAATCCCTTCTGTTATCGACTTATGAAAGCATCAAAAAGCATTTTGGAAAAAGAAAAATAAGATTGTATAGTATATAGGAATAAGCCTCTTATTTTACAATGAACAGAAACCAACCAATATTGCACTCATATATGACATTCTTGAACCCACCATTTCCCTCCCCGTTTAAGATGAGAATGACAAACAATATGAGATCGCAAAAAGGAAGTCGTTCGAAAAACCACAAAAAATGCCACATATATCACAAAATTACCAAGCTTCACCTCACCCTGCACTGGAACGATGCCTCAGATACTGCCCCTCGAGTTGATTCCAGAAGTGGACAATATTTAGAACACAATACCCACTTTGCTTGCAAGTACGCGTTCCCGTCTCTCAATGTATTCGTATGGGAACCATCCTGCTTTCCCCTTGCACTCTCCTTCAGCCCAACCACTGCCGGAAACCTGCCAAGACATGAAAACATTGCACAAAATCAAGGTACGATTGTCAATGAATGCCTAGTAGGTTCTCACATGGACATATATGAGGAATAAAGAACAATCGTATATAGTTCTGAGATTGTTAACATCAATACTCTTGGCAGTTTAAAAACAGGAACAAGAAAAAACACATCAGCAGCGATACAAGGATAATGTTTGAACCTTTCGGACAACCAAGTAATCACCAACTGATAAATTTAGTTCCACATCAGATCCACCTCGATATGGGAACATAACCTGCAAAGCAATCATAAGCAGTATCATATCAAGAAAATAACAGGAAACTATATACTTTTCTCTACATTGGCTTATAAAATAAAACACAATATATGAATATACAAACATATGATCATATTCTTCTATCATATTCCTATTCTAAATGTGAATGTCATAAAGTCGTAAAACATTCAATACTGTTTCCATTATCAATGTGCCAAAAGGATCCCTTGCTATTTATCACTACAGGCAAACTACTAACAGTTCTACTGCATATTCCTAGTTGAAGATGTTTAGGTCTATTTCAATGCTGTATAAAGAAGAGTCTCAAAAATAGATAGCATGCATAATATTCCTACCAAAATTTGCTAAACAAGATTAAGGCAGCTTACCTCTGCAAGGAAATATGACATGCTATCCATTGATCCATTTTCTGATTGAGCAGCAAAAACACCATTAACTTCTTCATATGATGGCGGTGGAGGCATATTGTTCTCGACATTTGGGGTTGGAGATGCTTCAATGCGCTGTCGTTCTGAGATCATCTATTATTCACCAGAAGTGATCATGGACAATTGGACATAAATTCAGTGCCGACAAAATGAAGACTGAACATATAATTATAGGTAAGATACATAAAATATGATACCTCTGTTTCAAGCTGCTCAAGTATCTGGAGTGCTCTTTGATGATATGCACGTTCTGCTTCCACCTAATGTGTTGACAGAGCAAAATAGTCGGTTCATCTCACATTCTCACTTCTCTCACTATTTCAAATTGTCCCATTAAAAGAAACAAAGCTAGGGAGTTAAAGTTTTGTATACAGCTATCCCCATGAGGGGGGAAGAAAAAGAGGTACCATGGCTATAACCCGTTGAAGCGTAAGTCTCTGCTGTTGAGCTTCAACAGCAGTCATTGCTGCAGTTGCTTCCTTTCCTAATATTCCCATGTTTGATTTCAGATCATGAAGCTTGGCCTCTGCTGCTTCCAGTTTCATAACTAAATCTGGATTCTCTTGCGATTCTCTAGCTTTTGCTTGCCGCTTTGAAACTTCAATAGCCTGTCCAGGCCCAAATGCAAGTGCAAATATAATAATAAATTTTTTATCTAAAGATCCAGATAATAAACAACTTCTAACACAAAATCATTGCACCACCATAATATATATTAAAAAAAAAACTTTTACATAGATCTGTTTCAGCAAAACATGTATACTGTTAGTCAAGGAATTGCATCAGATTAACACGATTGCAAAATACGTATAAAATGAAGTTAAGCAACACAAATAAGTCACCACACTCGCCGCACCTGGGTTTCAGCTTCTTGCCGCATTCTATCATAGCGTTGAGCAAGATGTCGAGCGTCTTCCAAAGGGGCTCCCACAACCATTGCTCTCAAAGGCTCTGCAACCTAAGAAAGGAGTTACAGAAAAATGAGAAATTAATCAGGAGGTGTTCTGCTGCTTCTGCATCCATTCCCCTGCCAACCCTAGTTCGCTCTAAAGGAAATTAAAAAAAATCATTAATATGATGTAGCACGAATAACATGCCTTAATATGAAACAAAATTCTGTGTCAAAAATATGAAAATAAAATTATATTTTATAACAAGATATAGATTTAAAGGCTGGCTTTCAACCTGTGTACCCAAAGCTTTTAGTAAATTTCCACGTTCCTTCTCCATCTGAGCACGGGCTCTCGAGAAGCTTAATGCAGCTTTTGATAGTGTACTCCCGCTGGTACAAGTATTTTCAGCACCATATTTCCTACTGTCTTCAGACAGCTTTGTTCCTGCAAAGCCAAAAATATTGTTAAATCAAATCAAGTTAACTCTCTGAAATGAAATCCGCATTGTATCCCTGAATATGTGCTTTGGTGCTTACCAATTTCAACTTGCTTTGAACCAGTGACAATATATCCTTCAACACCACGGACAATATCTCTTTGAAAATGCTGCACAAAGACTATGTTCAAGTAAAGGCACATTATATAAAGACCCAGAGACCAGGATACATGTGGGAATCAGGCGAACCTTGGCAGCCCGTGTTGATACATAAAGCTTCTCGAGTTTCTGATGCTGCTGAAGCTCAAACTCATCTGTAACTATATTATCAGAGTTATATCCACCCCCAAACTGTTTGAGGACTGCCTGAGAAGACACAAGGTAGGCAACCAAAAAAATCAACAAACCTCTACTTTCAAGTTTCAAATATTCGATCTTAGATAGCAAAGCAAAGAGCATTTATGTACACCAGTGAGCACATACCATATAAATAAATAACAATTCAACAATTGATGACTGGGCACATGTAAGAAACCCTGACACGATCTCATTAACAAGAGATTTCCTTAATGCATTCATTACTCGTAAACAAGTAAATTGAAACAGACAATGCATATCTATATCCTCCACTAGAGAGTTCTTCAATGAAAAGATTAAAAAAAACTCCCAGAGAGATTAGTATATCCCCTGACTTTACAAACAGCAAGTTATCTTTTAGCACCCCTTACCAGCTTATTAACAAGATGGTCGTGCATCAAATCATTAACAATGCGCCAATATACTCAATAGGGTTCTTTGATTCAGGATAAGAAGGTAATAACCAATGATGCAGTTATCTAACTATTGTAAAGAACTATAGGCAGTTCCCACCACAAGAAGGCCCAGAGTGAACAGAATTAATCCCTAAGAAAATATTTCCTAAACCGACTCTTAACTTCTCCTTGCTTGACAAGAACATACACCAAAGGGCAAACGAATAAAAAAAATAAGGCAACAAACTGAGTCTACCAATATCATTCAGATCCACAATTATGAAAGAGATCAACTGAGCCTTAAAAAAAAGCATTCTACATCAGAAAACTAAAGATTCCAACGGATAAAGTGATCCACTATTCCACTCTAATGAGAATTCAAACAGCAATGTGACAATTAACCTAAGAAACAAACGAGGCCATAACAAAGCCAACTAAATCAATCTCCTACATCCAAATCAACCAAACGGAAGCTAGTAAATCTTCCAAATCGCCGGGATTTCCAGATCGGCTAAAACTCAAAATGTTTCTTGAGCACGGACAATTACGAAGGCCCGAGATCGACAAAATTTACAAATTGGCAACAAAATCAAAATCAAACAACAAAATCATAAAGAACTAGCTGGATCTCTGCCAGAAGAACCACTCGAATCAAATAAACCAATGCAACAAACAAATTAGGGTTTGAATCTCATCAAGCTGGGAACAGAGATGCTGAGAAAGAGAAAAAACCTGTTGTTGCTTAGCAACTTGCTCGCGAAGCCTAGTAGCTTGCTTCCTGATCGCATCCATTCACACTAACGGATCGAAAACTGATTCCAGATTTCCCAACGCCGGAGAGCAAGAGCTGAAGAAGAAGCGATGTGAGAGAGAATTTGAAACAAATCAAATTTTAATTTTAACTGCAATGACTTTTTATTCTTTTTTTTTTTGTTTTTTTTTTGAGCCAGTGCATATTTCTATTTGCTATTGGAGGAGATGAATTAATCTGGAATTCTTGATAATTACCTTCTTCCTCAAAAAATAAGCAATATGTCACTTTTTCTTTAATTTTTTACACAAAAAATATTTAATAATACGAAAGATAAAACATTGTTTAAAAATAAAATTATTTTATAATACTATTTTCGTTCCAAAATAGATGTTTTTTTTTATTTTTTAACATATTTTTTAAAGAGGTAAAAACTATATAAAATATGAACTTTTTTATTAATTTTTTACATAATTTCATTAGTTTATTTCATTTGTTATGTTTGATTTCCATATTTCTTTATTATTATTATTCCAACTTCCCATATTAATTTCTCTTCTTGATTGGTCCATTTTTTCTATATCACTTATCTATTAAAATTGGGGATAATTAGGTAATTGTACCATTTTCAGTTTATGTTTTATTAAATATACCTTTCAAGTTTTTATTTTGTTAATTATATTTTTTTCTCTAATGACACTTTTGCTCATGTTTAATTACAATTTCTTTCAGTTACGCATATTGTAACCACAAATCTTTTCCCTTCCATCAACTCTCATTCTTTTTTTTTATAGACAAACCGCATGATTTCCTTGATCAACAAGGATAATCCATAAGGATGATGTTGCAAAGCTCCCTATTTAAAGAGAGATTCAACAAGTTACAAGTTATCCTAGATTTTGCAATGTAGCCCGCACTTCGATTGACTTCTCTATAACAATGACCGAACTGGATGTTGCTAAAGCTCCTTCTCATACTGCAAATCTTCTCAATAGATTTGAGGATTTCCCATGGTATGTTGTTCCCATCGTTGATAGCATTGATTACATCAAGACTATCTCTTTTCAAGATCACATTTATTAACCCTTTTTGGATAACTATCTTCATCCCTGCACAGAACGCTAGTGCGTGAATTGATCAGCCCTACTTAATCATCCATCAACCTTGGTTAATCATCGAATTCTTGTGATGAGAAAATTCCTATAGCGAGTGACTTCTTGATCAATCCACCCTAAAAGGTATAGTTAGTTAGTTATTGTAAAAAAATATGAAAAAGGTACATTTCCTCAAATTTTCACGTAAAATTTTAACCATTTTTTTGTTTATTTTAAACTTTTTTAAAAGTGTAAAATTGGTCAAATGATCAATTATTCGAACATGAAGGAATTATTAAAATTCAAGCAAAGCGTAAATCCATTACCTGGGCCGATCCACAAAAGCAAGAAGGACTAACTCTAAACCTCTGGAGTGGCTTTGGAGAATTGATTGCCCACACAAAAATAAAAATTTCCTTTGGAAAAACATTCTCAACGAAACACCAACGAAAACTAGACTACGAAACAAAGGAGTTGATTTCCCACTGAATTGCCCTCTTTGCATCCATAAAGAAGAAGATGCAACACACCTATTTACTAAATGCTACATAACCTTAACTTTTATCAGTGAAATGGACACACGAATTGAAAGAATAATACAAAGTACGGATAAATCTAACAAAGCATACAACTAGGGATGACAATGGGGCGGGGATTCCCCGATCCCCGTCGCGGGGATGGGGATAGGGATGGGGACGGGGACAATAGTCCCCGCCCCGCCACCGTCCCCATTGGGGACCCCCGCGGGGATCCCCGAGAGTACGAAATCCCCATTTTATTTTAATTTTACCTAAGTTTATAAAAATTTTCTTTCAATTTTAAAATTTTACCTTATAATTTACATTTATGAAATATTATATGTAATATTTATATCATATTTTTAACATACTTTTAATAATATCATATAATTTTCTATAAAATAGGGGAAAGATGAGCTTTAAATGGGAAACCCGACGGAGAAACCCACGAGGAATGCAAACGGGAAAAATTATGCGGGGACGGGGATTCCCCGACACGGGGACAGGGACCCGCCGAGGGCAGGGACGGGCGTGATTTATATTCCCCGAGCGGGGACGGGGATAAGGTTCATAAACGGGGACGGGGAGGGTACCCCCGCCCCGAACCCGCCCCGTTGCCATCCCTACATACAACACACCTATGGAAAACCATTCTCAACGGAACACCAACGAAAACTAGACTACGAAACAAAGGAGTTGATCTCCCATTGGATTGCCCTCTTTACATCCATAAAGAAGAAGACGCAACACACCTATTTACTAAATGTTAGATAACCTTAAATTTTATCGGTAAAATGCACACACGAATTGAAAGAATAATACAAAGTACAGATAAATCTAACAAAGCATACAAGGATATTATTACAAAAATCTGTTTAAAACTTCCAGCTTATTAGAGGGGTGTTTGGTCAATCAGGAACAAAATCCTCTTTGAAAATTATGATACAAGGTACGGGTGAGCGTAGAGGTCCCTCGTAGTTTTTGTGAGACGGAATTCACTATTTTTTTTTCAATCTCGCACGGGTCTTGTCCCTCGTAGGATGAGATTTTTGGGATTTGTGCCCACCCCTAATACAAGGAAAATGGAAGAATGGTTAAAGCATGCAAAACAATATAGGATAAATCGGAAGAAGACACAAGTTGAGGAAACAGAAGAGGACAATGTTACAATACGACCAAAACACTATCAAAACAGACCCAACCAACAGAAAAAAGTAAGAGGAGAAAAACCTAAGAATGGCTTTCTGAAACTTAATTTTGACGGAGCCAAGGTAGCCTCTGGACATGCTGTGTCGGGCTTTGTCATCCGTGATCACCTCAATCGCGTGTTGTCCTGTGGTGGGTGGTATGATTTCCGCGATCCAAGCGGAGAGTTTTGACCTTCATGTTGGTTTTCTGGAAGCCGTGAAGATGGGGGTTACTACTGCTTGACAATTATCAACGCCCTCAAAGGGGCCTGGTTGTGCCTGTGGGTTGTTGAGATGACGATCTCTGATGCGCTTGGCTTATGCAAGGCGTTTGAGGTGATCACTTTCTCCCATTCCTTCCGTGAGGGTAATCAGGTGGCGGACAGGTTGGCGCATCTTGAGCTGATTTCGACCTTTGCCAGGGCGCGATGTCCTGCTAAGATTGATGACTTCGTCCAAAAAGACGCTTTTGGGCAGTGATTTAACCGCGGTTGACCAATACCAAATTATTGCCATGTACGGAGTATCAAAAAAAAAAAACTGGGCGGTCGGGTCTGGTCTGGTCGAACAAAAGAGGCTGAACCGGGTTGAGCGAACCCAATACAAAACAAAGTAAATGATCGAACCGGCCGGGTTTAAAAAGCCCTTGACTCATTTCAGTCATCGTCTTCTTCAGATCACTCACCAAAGTCTGTCCGCCCAACGTCCAGATGATGCATAATCTCACCACCAAACCCTCAACCTCCTCCTTCTGCTCCATCTACCACCCTTCAAACCCCTCAATCTTCAACCGCCATGGCCTACCCTCAACTTCCCATCTCAGATTCAACCCAATCCTCACTGCTTCTAAGCTTCTCTTCACCAATCCAATTCCAAACCCTAAATCTCTCAAATTCAGGCGCCGCTCAGGCGGAGTCCAATCCCTGTTCACCGGGATAGTCGAAGAGATGGGGGAAGTTAAGCAAATAGGGCGCAGCAAGGACGGCGGATTTGACCTGAGAATCCGCGCGCCGACGATTCTGGAAGATGTGAAGCTTGGCGATAGCATTGCTGTTAACGGGACTTGCCTTACGGTGACCGAATTCGACCTGAATTCGTCTGAATTCATGGTCGGATTGGCCCCTGAGACGCTCAGGAAGACGTCGCTGGTTGAGCTTCAGTCGGGATCGCTTGTCAACTTGGAGAGAGCTCTTCAGCCTTCTACAAGGATGGGTGGCCATTTTGTGCAAGTAAAACAGCTTCCTTTCCCTCCGTTTTGACTCTGTCTTTGTGATTTTATAGCTGCATTGTGATGAATATAAATGATTTTGTAAACTCTAGTGTGATGATTCTCACAAACTTGCTAGAAATTGGTTAGTTGCACCCTATAATGAGATTGGCATGCTGGATGAAAATGACTAATCAAATGGCTTTCAACTCTTGAGTGTAGCATAGGTTCAATTTAGGTGGGTTCTCTTGTGGAGTTCATAATTGGTTACATCTGAATGTTGTTAATTGGGACTTTGGATTAGCTTAATTCAGGTTCTGTTTTAACTGAATCTACAATACTACATAATCCATTGTTATTGTATTCTGATAATCCGATCTCAGAAGCTTGTGATTTGTAACCGGATAGCTGTTTTTAAAAAAAGTTTTAGATGATTTATCCAGTAAGATAAAAATGTTTGGAATCAAGCACATCTCATATAGCCATAAGGTCTGCCGTCTATGGTTTTTGGTATACATGCTGATTGTTCTGTTTCAGAGGCCTATGTTACACATAAACGGATAGGGAAAGGATACGAACACGGGAGAAGCGTCAGTTGCGATTATATTTACCATAGTTTTAACATGAGGATATGCGTGTCCACATTTTTGGGTTACACAGGCTTCAACTTTCTTAATAGTTCAAAGAGTAACTCGTGCGAGTTTAATTACTGATCAAATGTTCAGTAAGATAAATAAGGATAAGTAGAAGCTGTGTGAATTTCATCCTGTGTTGTGAGCTTGTTGTCATTTTTGATACGTTTGTGTTGATTTAAATATAGGGACATGTTGATGGGACCGGCGAGATCGTGTCGCTTGATCCAGAGGATGATTCTTTGTGGGTGAAGGTGAAGACATCGCCAGAGTTATTGAAATACATTGTGCCTAAAGGCTTCATAGCTGTTGACGGGACTAGTTTGACGGTAGTAGATGTGTTTGACAAGGAAGACTGCTTTAACTTCATGTTGGTTTCATACACTCAGCAGAAGGTGGTAATAGCATTGAAGAAAGTTGGCCAGAAGGTGAATCTGGAGGTGGATATACTCGGAAAATATGTGGAAAGACTCCTTAGCAGTGGGTTTGTTGGAGCTATTCAATCCCGTTGACCGTGGCTGTGACACAAGAGTCTTCAAGGCTTATGGTATTTTTCCCCTCACCAGCTCTTGCATTTCATTTCATGACATTGACGAGTAATCACTTGGGTTTGCGAATTTGAACATGGAGCTTAAGATGCAGATTGCGTAGAGGTACCTTGACTTGCTCATGTTCTGCAACAAACCATTGTGTCTGTAGTTCTATGCTTGAATTCCATTGTATTTTAGGAGAAGAGACCCGACGTGTGAGCAATTAGGACTAGTTATAATGTTTTGAAATTAAAAAAAAAAAGATTGATCCGGTGATTTGGACCTAATAAGGCTTCTTAACCATATATACAATCGTTTGCCAGTTGAAGCACCTGTTTTCTGCAAGAATGTTTTTGCTGTATCCTTTCAACAGATGTTTACGATAGCCTGCAGTTACGGCTGCCCATTCTCGGGTATTGCTTGATCTTCTGCAGCTGAAGCAATCGAATCGTCCCGTACAAGTTGTATTGCTTGACAAGTAGACCTCCTACATCATCATCATCCCAATCACAATCTCTCTGATCAGTGATCATTGATCAGTAATTAGACTACAACACAAGTCACAACACCCTCAAGTCTTGCATACAAGCAACGTCCCCAATGTGGGAGGCGTTTCCAGTTGACTTCCGCTGCTTCTTTTTTTCTTACCGGAGGGAAATGTCAATTGAACAAGAAAAGTGGAGGTGAGGTGACTAAGGATGCAATGTTTGCTAACACTTCCTGAGTCATGACTCGATGCTTGTTTCCAGATTTCTGACTCCTAGACGAAGCTTGAAAGTTTAATTGTGATGTTGCAGTGCAGTTGATGGTTAGCCGCAGGGCTGTGTTGTTGTGATATCGGATTTGTTTGTCCAGATGAGGAAGGACTAACTTCTGCTGTTGGTGCAATTTAATTTTTCAATCTTCTATGAAATTGGGAAAAAATTGTTTGAAGACTTATTTAAAAAGATGAAAAGAAATTCGACACACTGGCAAGACCTTAGAAGTCTAAGAGCATCTCCGACAGTTTTCTATTTTAGGATTTTGGAGAATTTTAAGGCATTTTTTGGTCTAACAGATTTTCCATCACATTCTCCAAAATGGAAAAACAGAAAAAATAAAGAAGATTTCTTAAATCTGCAGCATTCTCTAAACTAAATGATTCTCAAAATCTTCGAAAATGGGAAAACTGTTGGAGTTAAAGCAAAAATAATTTGAATGATATGTATTTTGTTTCTAATTTTAGGATAATATTAAGGAAAGTGTTGGAGATGGTCTAATAGTTGTTTGATAATTTGTTTAATGCATGAAAAATTTACAAAAAAAAAAAGATTTTAAGGATACTTCTTCTTTTAATTATTTAGTTTTTTAACGTTTTTTTTTAGTTTATTCCTTTAAACCTACAAAAATTTTTCAACTTTAATTTTTTTATACATATATTCTTAGAAAATCGAGTAAACAAACGGTTCAAATATATATAATTACCCAGTCCAAATCCTCTACATCATACCCTACTCCACTCCCTACAACACAAAATTATTTTTACATTTATTTAATCATTAAAAAAATTATATTTATATTACTAACATATATTTTTATATATTTATAAAATTTTATTTTAAAAAATCTTGTTTTATAATTTTTTAAAATTAAAAAGGCAATATTTTATAAAATATAATTATTAGAAATTTGAAAACATGATTTTTCAAAACAAAATTTTATAAATATATAAAATTAGATGTTAGGAATATAAATATAATTTTTATAATTTTTTTTAAGATTAAATAAATATAAAAATAATTTAGTGTTGTAGGGAGTGGAGTAGGGAAGTGCTGTAGAGGATTTGGGTTGATAATTACCTACTCCATCCGTTCACAAATATATGTCGTTTGACTTTCTTGCACGTTTTTTAAGGAGCTAAAAACTATATAAAATATTATCATTTTTATTAAAATTTCAAAATAATATTATACTTAATATTAATAAATATAATATTATTTTTTAAAAATAATAAAAAATGTAATATTTTATATAGTTTTTACATCCTTAAAAAAACGTGTCAGAAAGTCAAACGACTTATATTTGTGAACGGAGGGAGTATAATATTAAGCCAAACATATAATTTAAAAAAATACAATCCAAATTCCCACATATCTCATCTCACCTCACCTCATATATACCAGCCAACAGAGAACCATCAACCACAACTAACCAATAACCACCCACTAACGATCCCTTATTTGGTGAGAGATCTCTCCTCATGTGGTGCAATGGTGAGAGTACTAACATTTCTTTTTTGAAAAGAAAAATGGATTGTTATATTCACATTCTTTTAGTTTTCAGTTTAAAACTTAAATTTCACAATTACACCAAACGAGTCCTTACTCCTTAACAACCTTATCTGATGAGTATTGTTGTATTTAAGAAAGAAAGATAATTTCTGACTATCAATTTATTTCCATTTTCCGGTCTGTTAAACTTGTTTGGTATTTCAAATGGTTGTTTGTTGGCCCATTTGCAGAAATACACCAAATCGGTGTTCGGTTTGCAAAAGTATACCAGTTTTATTAGAATAGCAAAAATAGGATAGGTGGGTCATTTGTGCTAAAAAATAGGTCATTTGTGCTAAAAAATAAAAACTGATTTTACCTTTAAATTTAAATGTAAAAATCATTAAAAGGAGATTTATGAATTAAAAGAAAAATTAAAAAATATATAAAAAATCAAATATACATTAAAATAATGTTTTTAATTTTTTTCTCAGAAATTTAAAAATAACAAAAGTAGCCGGATGAAAATCATCGCCTTAGTAAGAGAATTAATACTGACAGGAATAAATTTTTTGTTGACAAGATATATGTTTTTTATGACAAGGCTAAAAATTAATACTGACATGATGAAGTTTATAATAGGGAAGAGAATAAAGATACGATTTTATCCTACCATAACTAGAAATTAAAGGCATGTCCAAGACAAAGTTATTCGTTCACTACGACAGGATTAATGTTTATAGTGACAAAGCTGCGGATGTACATTGACAGGATTGAAGCTATAATCTAGGAGAGAATCACTGATGATACGGTAAATCATATCTTCAGAATTATTAACCATATTTACAAAAGGATTGTCAATATATATCTTGAAATCATAATATTATCACATTGGCAGGATAAATATTGTTCTTGACAATCCCAAATATGAACATTGACAGGATATAATCCATAATCGGCGGGAGATTGAGTAAAGATACGATTTTGACCTAAATTATAACCACTAGATTATAATCGGCGGGAGATGGAGCTGGAGCCAGAGGTTGGTCTGCTCTTGGGGTCGAGGCCGGAGCCGGATTGCGCCGGAGTGCTCGCGCAACGACGGAGGGTGAAGGCAGCGACAGTCGGGCTGCTCTTGTGTGTTCTGGTTAGGGATTGGGATTGAGTCGGTCGGGGGCGCCGGAGTGTAGGCGCAGCGACGGAGCCGGAGACGCGGGCTCAGGTCCGAGCGCCGGAGACTTGGGGTTGGGGTTGAGCGCCGGAGACTTAGGGTTGGGGCTGCTTTTGTGTGTTTTTTGTTAGGGATTGGGTCGGTCGGGGCTAGGCTATCCTGTTAGTAGGGATTGGGTTGGGATCGGGAAATTTTTTTTTTAATTTCAGTTTTTATTATTATTTAATTATTTAAAATAATTTTAAAATATAAGAAAAATGAAAAATACTTAAAATATTTAACTTTTTTTTTTTCTGATTTTTTGGGGTGGTGGGTAGTTTTGATAATTAAATAAGGTATTTTTGCAAATTTCCATATATTGATGCAATTGTTTTCAAACCTAGGTATTTTTTCAAACCAATTATCAAAGTGGGGTATTTAGTAGTAATTCCCCTTGTTTGTTTTACTCCTCCTATTTAAGTAGATGGTCTTTTATGCACATTTTTTTAAAAAGTCAAAAATTGTGTAAAAAAAATTAATAAAAAAAGTTCGTATTTTATATAATTTTTAGCTTATTAAAAAAATGTGTAAAAAATCAACATCAGCTGGCCTACTTTTTGGTTCATAGGTTTTTTGTGGGTTGTTTTCCTCGTTCTGCCTTATTTGATTGGTTCTTAGATTGTATTTTATTGTGTTTCTCAGTTGTTTCATCACGGGTATGTCCGTATGACACTTTTTATACCCTCTTAATTTACCAATCTTTAGCTCCTATTTCGAATTTTTATCTGAAAAAAAAAATTACAAAAGAAGAAGAGAGTGTGGTTTGTTGGGTGGGGGTAGAGTAATTGGGCTGTTTAGTGTGGGCCATGCTGAAATTGGGCTACATGTTCGGTATAAGCAGATAAACGACGTGACGTGAGGAGGCCCACATCACCAAAACGCAGCGTAATGCACTGGATCCTTTCGGCTAGGTGGGGCCCGCACCCGGCTTCATTTGATTTTGAAGGCGCTCCTCCTCCCCCGTTGTGTATATCCCCGGCATGTGAGGTGTGTGCACGAGAGTGACATGTTCCGCAGATATTTCTACCTCCAAACGACAGCGTTTTGCTCCCTCTGCAAAAACTATACAAACTCTAAAATTAAAGAATTATTTCAAAGAAAAAAAATTAGAAGTTTAAATAAAAAGTCAGATATTTTTAAGACCCAATATGAAAAAAATATATGGAAAAAGAAACTTTATTTCTCGAAGTGTCATTTACTGACATTTTTTTTAAAGAAAATAGTTAAGAAACTCAATTTGAGTATCACAACTTTTATAACTAGAATCGGTATAAAACAAGTTCAAGTTTCTTAATTGTCTATTTGTCCTTGATCCGCATGAACATCTAAGCATGTGTCATGTGTTGTTCTATAAGAGGTGAAAAGATAATAGAACATTTTAACCATTAAACTCTAATTGTTTCTCTATTTTGTACTATAATAGATGCTTTTACCGAAGTCCGTTGAAATTTCATTTTAAACCCAATTGACAATAGAAGAAATAATCCATTAACCCATTAGCTTTTATACTAAGACTTGTTTGTCTATATTTTCAATATAGGCCTCTTTGATCTCTTCACATCTCTCGAGAGTTTTAAATACTACTACTTTTATCTATTTCAAACAAATATATAAAATTTTATTTTCACTCCTCCATTCTCTATGCTTGAATACCATTGAATCTTATACTAACATTCAATGTAGATTGTTTAGAGATTTTTTTTTACCAATGCTACAAATATAGATAATTTTTTTTCATTTCTCTATTTCATAACAGGGGTTGTTGGTTGAAAAAAACCTTCTTTTTTTTTTCAAATTTTCCTACTGCAAAATAGAGATTATGTTGGAGATTAATGGAGAATCAGGAACGCTCTTAAAGCTAGTATAATTTTTTTTAAATATTAGTTGGGTTAATGCTTAATTAATTTGGATACATGTAAAAAACTATGGGTATGTATGGCTGAAAAAAACACTTAAAAAAGAAGTAGAAGTGACAGTTTTTTTTAATCAGGTAAAAGAGGTGTATGGACACCCAAAAATAGTTAAATGTGGTTAAAAATATGAGTTAAAAAAAGCTACAAGATCGAGCTTTTGTTGGTGTTTATTTAGCAAAAAGACCGTTTCGCCCCTAATAACAACCAAATAAACTCTACTTTTTACAAATAACATGTTTTCACCCATTTGGAGTTTATATTTCACGCAAATTTTTAACCTTATTTCAAACAGATTTGAACTTTAACTTGTTTATAAATTTTAGTCATTTTTTTTAACCCCGCCCCATACGGACCCTATGTCTTCATCACTTCATGCACCTTTAGAATATATGGTTCTTATGTACGTAGCTTAGTCTTAAACTTGCTAATTAAGTAGTCAAATATATATATATATATATATATATATATATATATATATATATATGTGTGTGTGTGTGTGTGTATATATATAGGGATGCGCTCCGGTGAAAACCAAAATTGCGGTAGAAACCCGTGAGGACTGACTTTTTAGCTCGGTTCACTTGCTTTATAGCCCGGTTATGAATAGAACCGATCTATAAAGTCATAAATTTTAGCCCGATTTTGAATAAAACCGAGCTATAAAGTCACTATGTAATTTTAAAACATTAGCTTTTTAGCACGATTTTTCGGTTTAACCGAACTATAAAGTAGGTTGAACCGGGTTGTAAAGTCACCGTGTGATTGAGGTTTTTAGCACGGGTTTAAAAAAAACAAGATATAAAGTAGTCCTCACGGGTTTTTACCACAATTCGAGGTTTTCACCGGAGTTCATCCCTATATATATAATATTCATATCCACACACCACAATATTCATATATTCATATCCACATAATGTCATATTCATATTAATATAACGCAATATTCATTCGTTTCACCGTTTCACTGTATTCTTTGTTTCACTAGAACTCTTGCCTATATATATATATATATATATATATATATATATATATATATATATATATATATATATATATATATATATATATATATATATATATATATATATATATATATCCGGTCCTATTGTATGTTGTTGAAGATTTCAAAGTTGTATCTAACCTTGAGTTGCGATTTCAAACTTCGTAATTAAGATTCGATTAATTTAATTGAAAAATCGTGCAAGTATGTAAATTCATATTTGCCAGAATCTGAAAACCAAAAAAAAAAAAAATCGATCTAAACAATTCAAGGTTTATATGTGAATCAAATTTGATACATACTTGATTGGTATTTTTTTTGGGCACTGTCAAACTGTAAACGATTAACACTAGAAGGACCATTTAAAACATAATTGATTGGTATTTGATGTGATGTATTTGATGTGATTAATTAATTATTACTCCCTCTATTAATTAAAACTTGACGTTTTACTATTAACGCACGCTTTTTGAGATGTTAAAAACTATATAAAATATTAACTTTTTTAACATATTTTTTAAATAATATCATACTTGTTACTATTAATTATGAATTTATAAAAACAAATTTTAAAAAATGTTAATATTTCATATAGTTTTTATCATTATAAAAAGCGTGCATGAATAGTAAACGACAATTTTTAATTAACAGAGGGAGTACTGTAGAAATGTATTGATCGATATAAAATCATTCTTTTTAATTAACAGAGGGAGTACTGTAGAAATGTATTGATCGATATAAAATCATTCTTAGGGTTTCATTTCTCATAATGTCAATAAATATAGATTACAAGAGAGTAGGGCCTGAGTCAATAGGCCCGTACACTATACAGTATATAATCTATCAATTACAACTTTTAGGCAACCGTATATATAAAAATGTTTTGGTATATATATAGGTGAAACTAATTAAAATAACCCAACCTTTAAAAAGGTGTTAAAAATATATTCCTACCTTTCAAATGTAAGATAAATATCTCGACCTTTTTAAGGGATGGTAATATAATATCCCAAAATTTTGTCCCCCACAAAAATGCTTACATGACACATATGTGGCAAAAAATAATAATCATATTCACAAGCGTGCCCTTGGATCTTAATGCTCGAATTATACAAAGTATAGTCTAGATTGTCATGATAATTTTAAAAAAAATAAAAGTCTCTTTTGTAACTAAAAAAATCATTCAATTTGATACGTTTTTATAGATTATAATTAAATTTAATCAAAACAAATATAATAAAACAAGTAAATATTTAAAATATAATTTTCAATATCTTGATTGTGTAAAATATCATTCAAGTTTATTAGATTAAATTAGATTGGTTTTTAAATTTATCTTAATTTTTTTTATTTTGGATTTAAGAAAAAATAAAAAATAAAAAAATTACATTCTTTTATATATTTTTTTAATAATAATAATTTACTTCTTATAAACAAATGAACACCATTGAATAATCTAAATAATTAAATTTTCATTTCAATTTCGTAATAACATAAATTTTATAATTGATATAATATTCTTCAGTTTTGATAAGTTAAATCACTAGCTAATCATTTACTAACTGAAAATATGTTATTTTTGCTTTACATTTTTTTATTTGGCTTGTTATAGATATTGATTTAAAAAAAGATATAAAAAGTTAGGTACAAATTAAATCTAAAACTACGAAAGTTTATTAAATAAACATTTAAACTCATCTAATTTAATTTTATACTCCATCCGTTCGGCAAAACTTGTCGTTTTAGCTTATTTCACAAGTTTTAAGGCAATTAACAAATGTACTAATTTACCCTCAATTATTACCCTCCTTTTTTACTTTATCGAAAACTACAACTAACAAACCATCAATCATATCAAGGGCATTTTTGTAAAGTGAAGGGCAAAATACCTACAATGACAAGTTTTTTTGAACAAAAATAACACTCTAAAATGACAAGTTTTGCCGAACGGAGGGAGTATGTTTTATTTGAATTGAAAATACATGAGTAATACAATACAAAAAATAAGAATTTTATTGGAGAAAAGTCATTAAGATATTATATTACAATCACTTATAAAGGTCGGAATATTTTGACAGATATTTTTACCACCCCTTAAAGTTGGGTTATTTTAATTACTTTCTCCAAACTTAATTTGTCCGTAGATTTAATAAACAACCTTGATCGTTAAATAATAATTCAATTAAAGGTTCTTTTCATTCTTTCTAATTTACCAAAGCAAATTTTACTTTTTAGGAGGATTTACTAGTTTGTGAGAGGATTTGCTAAATTTACTTATAGAAATATTGTCAAACTTTACGAAACAAGACCACCAAAAAAATTAGGGTTGGACCGTGTTACAAAAATTAATTACCGTAGCAATCGATTACTAATTGTACTAATATAAGTTGGTTACTATAAAGTCGGTAATTCAAAAAATCGGTAATCGAAATGTCGGTATCAATATCGGTACGGTATACGGTATACAATCTTCAAATATCGGGATACCATGGTACCGACTATATATATGACACGTAAATGAAAGTTGTTTCGGTACCGTGGTACCGACTATATATATAAAACATAAATGTTGGTACTGACCAATATTGGTACGGTATACGGTATACACGTTATTTCGGTATCGTCGGTACCAACGGTACCGTCGGTTACCATACATAAAACCACGTAAATGAAAATTGAACGAGACTGTTGGTAACCATGGTACCGGACGTTCGGTAACCAACATTTTAGGTACCAACAACTTCGATTACTGACAACTTCGATTGGTAAGTGATAATGAATTACATATCTAATGATATCGGTACGGTACTTGGTAATCCAAATTTTCCTACAGTACGGTACCGATTCTGCCCTAAAAAAAATACATAGGTTTTCTTTGCACCAAAGTCAAAAAAAAGACGTAGGTTTTCTTTTTAAGTTCTTGGTGGTTTATAACGCGTGTTATAGACTTATAGAGTTATACTAGCTAGTACACAATTTTTTTAAAAAAATAAGGCGAAAATGTTTAAAACCACTCTTTATTAAGGGTTATTTGCAAATAACCACCCTTTATTAAAAAATTTGCAAATAACCACCCATTATATACAAATTGGTTGCAACTAACCATCCATACCCACTTTTCTTGTTAAATCTCACTTAAGTTAATAGGAAAAGACAATTATACTACACTTGTCAATCAGGTCATTCGGGTCGGATTGTTTTGGATTTTGGGTAAAACGGGTTCCGGGTAAAACGGGTCCCGAGTAGATCCGAGTTGACTCGAACTCGGGTTTGACTCAGTTTCTGGTCAAATCGGGTCGATTTTGGGTTTGTCAATTTTTTCTTTTTAAATAAAAAAAATCAGGATTTGGTAATTTTGCGATAATTTAAAAATGCTAAAATTA
The DNA here is from genome assembly GCA_963922045.1 of Persicaria maculosa. Taxonomy (NCBI): domain Eukaryota; kingdom Viridiplantae; phylum Streptophyta; class Magnoliopsida; order Caryophyllales; family Polygonaceae; genus Persicaria; species Persicaria maculosa. Next base: position 15,126,819 of record OY998267.1, on the reverse strand, counting down.
AAGACCTAGTTCATAAGTTCTAGAGCTTGTAATTATATAATATATCGATCGAAAATATTTTATTTTTATTATTTCTCGTAATTTTTAACAAAAATTTTAGAATATACTGTATAAAATATCAAAAATTTAAATAATTTTTTAAAAATAATTTCGTGCAATTAGTAATAAGCATATAATTATTTTAATATTTTTTAGAGTTTTCATCTTCTTAAAAAATGTGATGAAACATAAAAAATCAAATACTATCGATTGGAAGGAGTATTACACAATACAAAAAAATAAAAAAGTTGATTTGAAAATGAAAGATCAAGTGATTGTAATTATAAATGGTAATAAATTATAAATCAATCTGGTCACCAGGACAATCGGGTACGGGTCCAAACCCAGATGACCCAGAAAATTACCGAGTTTTTGGGTTCGGGTCGGAAAAAATTTCCGGGTTAAAATTTTCGGGTCTTGACCCAAAATTTTCCGAGCGTTCGTGTCGGGTCGTGTTTTGACAGGTCAAAATTATACCCATAACTTTTTAATGTTTTACATATTTCTTTATATTAGTCTCAACTAAATCAAATTTCCAATCTAATTAGCCAAATAGAGGTCCACGAACAAGACCCGATGACCACTAGGAAGTTCCACCGCTGGAGGCGATGAACAGCAGGAGACTCTAGACATTCATCACCCTTTTTGTTTATAATTGGAGAAAACTTAATTAGATTTAACAAGAAAAGTGGGTATGGGTGGTTAGTTACAATCAATTTGTATATAATGAGTGGTTATTTGCAAATTTTTTAATAAGGGGTGATTATTTACAAACAATCTTGAATGAAGGGTGGTTTTATGCATTTTTACCTAAAAATAAATCAATAAAATTAGGTAATTACACTCACGAAAGGAAAAGGGTACACGAAGGGCGGCGCAATTAACGTGGCTAACAGGGAAATTAGGCCAAATCTACTATCCTCAGCCGTGTGCCCCTCTTAACCCCACCACTCTTAAAATTTTAGATTGGAATTCACTGATGGGTATACACATCAGTGAACCTCAATAAAAAAATTTAACTTATTTTTTATTTGTCGTATTAATTTAGGAGTCTCCTTTCAATTTTTTATTATTTACACACTCTTATTTTTGAGTTTGAATTTTGAATTTTTAGGTTACTTTTTACTATTTTTTTGATTTACTCTATTATTGTTGTTATTATTATTATTATTATTAAACAAAAAAAAATATTTATTTTAGACATGATCACGGGTCAACTCAGACTTTTTAGGCCGCCACGGGTCAGTGACCCGCCAGGTCCGGGTCGATGGGTGGCTTAAGTTGGCGAATTTGGGTTAGGGTCAAGCCTCCCCCAACCTGTCGACCCGTCGGGTCAACCCACTGGGTCGAACCATAACCATAATTTTTTTTGAAAAAATTTATTTAAAAAAAATAATTTTATAATTATTTTGTATATTATTCTTAAAATAATTTATTTATAATAATACATAAATTAATATGCAATGTGGGACAAATGCACTTCATTTTTCTTCTTTTATAGATTTGGAAGTCTTTCTTCCATTGCCTCATTTCCAATGTGTGACAAGGACTCCTCCCATATTGAAAATAGAGAGTTAGAATGAGAATGTATGAAGTTATATATATATATATATATATATATATATATATATATATATATATATATGTATATGTATCCCATTATCTTATGGCTCCCACTTCACTTATTTCCCACATTTCTCACATTGGAAGTGAAGTTTGAAAAAAATATATTCTCATATTTTTCTCTTATATCCCACATTGAAATTGTAGTAGATAAAAGAATTGGTATGAAGATATAAAATATTTTCAAATTTATTCCAAATTGGATACTAGAATGTGGTATGAAGATATAATCTTCCCATATCATTTTATTTATTTATTTAATAGTTAAAATTTTTTAAAAACCAATATTTTTTTTAAAAATAATGTAACCCGAGTTGGCAGGTCGACTCGCCGGGTCAACATGTGGTATTTTCGAGTTAGGGTTCAGGTTGATCAACCCTGACCCTTGACCCGATGGGTTGAACCCGTCATGGCCACGACGCCACGCTTAGCTTATTTATAGGCAAAATGGGTGAAAAGATAGCTTTTTATTTGGTGAAAATAATAGTATAGGGATATTATTTACATGATTTAAAAAAAACATATGCAAAATGGGTGTTTATGGCTAGCTAAAATTAATTAGTTGTCGGACTCTATCGAGGTTTAGTTGTCGGACGTTATCACCGGCGAAGATGGAGAAGCTAGCGATAGTTGATGAGGAGGAGGACCAGATCGTCGACGATGGGGGAGCCACCGACACGATGCAGGCTCGACGGTGAGCTGCTAGGGAGAAGCGGTGGTGGATTGGTGATGGCCTGCCATGGGCTGCGAGCTAGGAAAGATGGTAGTGGTGTGAGGAGGCGAGAGGAGTGGGAGGTGCGAGCTGGCATGGGCTGTTGTGCTATTGAATCAAGATATACACATGAAGCGCAGGTTGAAGCGGCGCTTCATTTTTTTTTTAATTTAAAAAATAAATTGATATAAATGCGGTTTACCCAAAATTGATTATAAAACGCGATTTCAACCCGTATTTTTTCATTTATTTTTTTGCCACTTAACCTCTGTTAACGTTTGTGAATCAAACCGTGTTTCTCTGGAAACCCTGTAAAAAATGAATATTTTTTGTAAATACTTCGAATGTGTGAATATTATTGTAAATAGTTATTTTTAGTGAATATTTTGGAAAAAAAATCCATATCATCAATTATGTATAATAAAAGAGAAGTTGTCTATGATATGTATCGGTTTCTCCTTAATTGTAGTATTTTCAATGAGTGAGGCTATTAACAAGACGGCGAAAGGACTATTGGCAAGATGAAATCCGCTATATTACACAAGTTCTTTTCCATTTCGTAACCCTAGCCTCCAAACTTCAATTAGTCATGTGATCAACCTTTTCTTCGTTGGCACCTCTCCAACTCTCCCCTTTACCAAATGTTAGGCTCATTTCTCTCATCTGTGATGTAATTCTAAGTATACAGGATGTTGTATGTTTAAGTCTGATTGTATTGGATTTGGGCTCTTTGGCCTAAATATGATCTCAGGTGATCCATGGGCCTTTAACCCATACAGACACACACTCTCCTGCCTTTGCTTAAGACCAACGACGTCGTATTGCTTAGGCCTCTGCTATATAAGGGTAATGAAACCCTAAAGAGAGGCGGAGAGAGGTGCCAGTTTGAACAATGCTCCGTTCTTGTCTCCAAAGGGTTTCTAGGGTTCTTCATGCCCTAATTGCTTTGTGAGCGTAGATTGAGCTCCCTTCCATCCAAACTCTTAGTGACACAGTGGTGAGAGAGATTTGTAGCTCTTTGCCCTTTGGTTCTGACCTTGGTGGCTGGTGTCCTCGTTGAGGCTAATCGTCGCTACATTATCTTAATTAGCTTTTGTTTTTGGTTTTGATTTGGTTGTAAACTCCTTTTCATTATCAATACATAAGTCTTTGTTTTGTATTCACTCTTTTTGGAATCGATTCTCTTCACCAAAAATCAAATAAATTATCCTTTTTAAAAAAAAATTGAACATAATCGGAGCAAAAATCAACACTGCTTTTAAATGATTAGCCGAAGCAATTCAGATCAAAACAATTAAAATATGCTATTCGAAAACAGGTTTAGGATCGAAATTGGACATGAGATGATGGAAACTACTAGGAAAATCAATTTCACTCTCAACTCAGATTATATATATATCACAATTTTCAAATTTACACATAAATAAGTGATGTAGAAATCATCAAAAAGAATTTACGTTTTCATTAATGCGTCCAATGGATTCAAGTGATATAGAAATCAAGATACGATGACTATATATGCTTTCTTATCCCCGATAAATACCTCTATTCAATTGAAATCCGATGAATGGAATGCGACAAGATTAGATGGGCAAAAAGAAAAGATCCAGTTGCAGAGGATGGAGAAAAATTATAGATTGGTTGAATTGGAGGCACTAGCGAGATTAATAGTTTTGGCAGTGGAGGAAGGTCGAGAATAGAGGGATGCGGAGGTGAGTTCGGGTTGTCGAAGAGGGAAGGTCACTGGTGGTGGATGGAGCTACAACATGAGGTCAGGCCGTTGCATCTTTTGCGGATGAGTACGCGCAGAGTAGGATCAACGAGGAGGTCCCGCGTGGGCGTTGTGTAACGGTGGTATGAGTGAGAGGGGTAGAGAGAGAAGGAATGGGGGTAGGATTCCACACCGAAATGATTTTGGATCTTTGTGCAAGTGAGCAAGTCACTAAAATTTATCTTGTCAAAAGTCATTTTTATGCTTAAGATAATATTTTATCTAATTTAGTTAGATATCGATATATTTTTTGAAGATTAATATAACAATATATGCTTAATATAATATTTTACCAAATTTTTATCAATATATTTTTACAAGATTTTATCCATATTTGTAAAATATGAATATATTATATTATATCTCTTTTATTGGCAGGTTATTAAATATATTCACATAAATTAATTAGTTAAATGAGTGTTAATACAAAATTTATTTAAATTTTTTAAGAATAAAGTAATATATAAAGTATAGTAGTAGTTAGAGTTAATGTTTCATTACAAGTTATTTTATACATTTTTTTAATAACAAATGAATTAATATTACAAAAATCGCACGAAAATATGAAGGTACTTAACCAGATAATTTAATAAACATAGTAAACATACAAAAAAAACCGATATAGACAAAAGCTAAAATAAAAATAATTTAGACCCTATTTTAATTTTGGGCCCGATTGAGACCCTCCCATACCTTCACCATATATGGAAAGATTCCTAGGAGGTTCATCTTCATTGTCCACATATATAGATGCGTGAAACATCGCTGATCAACGATGCTTTTCCTCGATGGTGATCTATGTCCCCAACCTGCTTAGGTTCATCTTTCGTTGTTTGTATTGTCTGGTCTTTTACACATTTTTCTGTGTTTATATTATATGTTTGACGGTCTGTCGACTTGTCAGTCTCTCGAATTTTAAACTTGTCTGAACTTGAATTTTTACTTATTAAAAATATAATTAAAGTCATTATTTAGGTAAATCTAGCTATGTATAATCATAACCAAATCTGAAATATTCTTGTCAGAGCGCGCGGTATAAAAATTGACAACACACTTATTAATTAGAGGGTGCATATTAACTCGTAATCTCACTCCATTAGTCCATTTCTATATATGTTGCATGATTTACATATATACGTAGTATATATTTTAAAGTTATACTCACTTTCCTATTAGTTTATTTAAGATGAATTATTTTTATGTTTAATTAGAACAAATTTGACCACGTACATAAGATCGTGACATATATATTTGTGTACATAAAATCCCAAATGAATCGCGCTAATCCACTTGTGTTGTTAAAACTTAAAATTTTCATGCATGCAAATTGCTTGAACACTATGTCAAGAACCTTTTTTTATTTCTACAGAAGACTATTATTGAAAGCGATTCTACAACTGTTATCAACGCCATCAATCAGATGAACAATATCAACGCCATCAATCAGATGAACAACATACCATGGGAATTTTCTCAAATAGTTGAAGAAATTAATGCTCTAAGCAAGGACTTTGAGTTTATCAAATTTCAGCACTGCTACAGAGAAGCAAACGGTGCAGCTGATTTCATTGCAAAATCAGAACTGAGTTGTAATTCTATCCTAGATTATAGTTGTGAATTCCATAACATCATCTTTTCAGATGATCATGGATAATCTCCGTATCCAAATCTTTGCCCACTGTAAAAAAAAAAAGAACCTTTTTTTATTTCTACTATCAGATTAATTAGATACCCATAATTTAATTTGTTGCATTATATGCATGGTCTTCTATTATGAACAACAATTGTACACCACTCAAAATAAAATCTAAAGGTTAGATGTATACACTAGCTCATACTCCAACATGGTCAGAGCACTTGAGAGCTCTCTAATGTTGAACCAACTAGATAAATTTTCAAAGTAAATATAATAAATTTTTATTTATAAAATTTAATATAAAAGTAAATCTCATAATTCGATCATTCTTAGTCAACGTTCTTAACTTGCTAGTTTTATATTTGTTTTGACTCATCTTGTTGTTAAGTGTATGTTGTCTGCTAGTTTATGCATTTTTTCTTTATAATGTATGTTCGACGATTCTCCATCTACCGATTTATCGGTCTTTTGAGTTTCAGACCTATATGAACTCGAATTATTACTCAATCTAAAAAAACATGCCATATGGAATTCATAGTGCTATTTTTTTTCATATGAGATACTCCGTGGGTGGATCTATAATTTTTTTTAAAGGAGATTAAAATAAGTATCCAATAAGTTTTTGTTTTGTAAGTATATATAAAAAATATTTTTTTGTTTAAATATATAATAAAAAAACCTTAAATTTGTGATTTAAATAGTCATTTTCAGTAGAAAAAATTAAGAAAAATAAAAAATATCCAAAAATGAGATTTTTTATATGTATATTGAAAAATATTTTTTATTTAAAATATTGAAGAAAACAATAAATTTGTTATTTAATTATACAATTTTAGTAGAATTAAATTAAGAGAAACAAAAATTATAAAAACGTAAGGCTAAAGTAGTTTAAACTCATGACTTGAAGGTAATAAATACCACTCTTTATCAACTTAGTGAAATTATTTTTTATAATTCTTCACCCATTTTAAGCCGCTTTATCCTTAAAAGTAGTAAAAATTAGCAAAAAAAAAAGCCATTAAAATTTTTTTTTACTTGTTTTTTATTTCTATCTAAGAGTGACTTAAACAATTGAATGAACTCGTAATCTTATACTATCGAAATGACATTCTAATCAACTAAGGGCTCATTTGGTGTAAACATGTAAGATAAATAGAATGAAAAATAAGTTTTACATGGGAAAATATATCTAGATGAGATAAAAATGTTATTTTTTATATGAAAAATAAGATAGGAGAGGGAATGATTAGAGTAGTATAGTAGATATGGTTACCTATTTGAATTAAATTTTTTAACAAATATATGTTAAGAGTATAAATAAACTACATATATTTCGTCTTTCAAAATTATAACCTGAGGGCGGCTTAACATTCCACAAACATTCTAGATTGGAAAGACAGGGGAGTGGATTGGGTCCATTTGCGTTGGTGAAGAATGAAGATAGACTACGAGAGGCGACGCCTACACGGCCTGCCTATCAAACGTGCATTGTTGCCCACACAAAGACAATTCCGCCATACATACATAACCAAAAAACAGGTCAATTAATGTTTACCCAGTCAAACACTTCCACACTTGTCAATTCCACCAAATATCTCCTATATATTTTTTATTTCATTTTTAAAATTATGACTTCACTTTTATTTCAACTTTAAATTCAAAATAACATACTTAAAGTTTCAAATAACACAAGTACTGGCGGCCGGATACCAATGACCTCTTGCCCTAGTGGTAAGAGTGAGGTGCTTTCTTATGCCTCACTACCATGAGGTCAAGGGTTCAAATCCCACTAGGATCAATTTGTGCTATAGTGGGCACTCATGCCTTGGTTTACCTTGGCATGGATGCGGCTTGCCGCTTGACTTACCTGCAAAGTGGAGGATTAGTCGATAACCTCGGAACCTCCACGTCATAATAAAAAAAAAAAGTACTGGCGGTCGGATCTTTTCATAGGTTAGAGGTGACCATACAAAAAAAAATATTATAAGTTTAAATTTAACACTTGAGTAAAAAGATATGAAACACAAATTAATCACTTCATACATCATTTCTCAAATCTAGATGTTATATTGAAATATTTGACAATTGTGTAATATATTAATACATTATGCACTAGTAATGCATTTATAATTTTGAGGATTTCTTTGAACCTAAATCGACCCTAACTAAACTGGACCTAAATCGAATTACATTTAAGGTGTTGGATCGATTTGGTCCAGTCTTGGACCATCGTGAGATGGTGATTAAAGTATCTATATTCAAAAGATACACTAACAAGTAATGACCAAAACCACATATCTAACTTGCTTAAAGAATTAGCAAACCCCCAAAGCTTAAAGCATTTGCATCTCAACATCAAACTTTTGGTTAAAAGAACATTAGCGAAAACCCAACGCCATCTATAAAGGATCAAAGATCACTACGGATCCTTCAACAATTCAAGATCGCGGAAGAAGATCTTGATCGAACTGCAACAACCAAAGGTTGTAACCACCAATAGGAAGTAAACAATATTGGAGGAGAGAGGAGAATATTTGTAACTAAAAATTGTATTGTAAAACTGTCGAAAAAGGTCTTTACTAACATGCTTGAATACATCAACTTATTTACAAACTTGGGTGTTGATTCAGTTAGTTAAAACGCAACATTCTGACACTCCTAGCTGTTGTTTTGACTCTGAAGAGCTTCAACAACTTATTAACCATTTGACCCAGCTGGCATATGTGTCTACATCTACCCCCCCTCCCCCCCGGCATGGCATGTGCGGACTCAGAAGGAACAAGGTTAAGCTTGGACGCAAGAAACTAGTGTTGAGAAGAAGCTCCAAGAGGCTTTGTCAAGATATCATCCAACTGAGTAGAGGAACTAAAATGTTGAGTATAGAGAAAACCTTGTTGAACCATCTCCCCGATGAAGTGGACATTAATACAAATATGCTTCGTCCATCCATGGAAAACGGGATTGCTAGAAAGTTGTTGAGTAGACTTATTATCGCAGTGTAAGGGAATAGAAAGATAAACGAGCACAAGTATATTAGTAAGAAGATCCTCTAGCCAAACAAGCTCACTAGTAGTGATGGACATGGCACGATACTCACTCTCAATAGAGGATTTAAAAACAGTTTTATGTTTCTTAGTCTTTCAAGAAATAAGAGAAGATCCAAGAATGACAAAGTACCCTGTGAGTGAACGGTCAGTGAAGGAGCAGTTGCCCTAATTAGCATCACTGAAGGCTTGCAATGAGAAATTTGAATGAGCTTTGAAGAATAGTGCATGATGAAATATACAATTAAAATACTTGAGGAGATGAAGAGTGGCCTACCAATGGGGAAGATGAGGAGAATGGAGAAATTGACTCAATTGTTGAACTGTGAAAGCTATATCAGGTCTAGTAAATATGAGATAAAGAAGATGACCAATCAAACGCATATAAACCTTAAGATGTGGTAAAATGTCACCATCATCTAGAGATAGATGAAGACCCTTTTGCATAGGAAAAGAGGTTGGCTTGTAATTCAACATGCCTGCGTCCCGAAGAATGTCCAAGACATGTTTTCTTTTATTCAACAACAACCCTTGATAAAACCTAACAATTTCCATACCAAGACAATAACGAGCAAAACCAAGATCCTTGATCATGAAGGCAGAGTCCAAGGCAACCTTGATAGTAGAAATTTCAATTTGAGAATCACCCTTGATGAGCATATCATCCACATAAACCAAAGAAACAGTGAATGAACTATTGCGATGTTTAACCAAGGAAACAGTGAATCAACCTTGTATTTCACCCAAAACACCCATTTGCAACCAATTGGTTTATGACTAGGATGAAGATTAGTGAGTTGCCAAGTATTGTTGGAATTTGGAGCTTTAATCTCTACATCCATGGCTTTATTGCAATTTTTGTCCTTAATAACCCGAGCATAGGTACTTGGTTCATAGACAATGGTAATATTGAAGAAGGAAGCAACGTAGTCACTTGAGAAAGAAGAAAAATCTTTTGTAGCTATGATGGAAAAAGAATGAGACAATTACTGGTCAGATGAATGTGAAGGATATAGACAAACAAAATCCTTTAGTTTGGATGGTCTACGTTTAGGACGAGTAGATTGACGAACAATGAGAGGTATATGTGGATAGTTAGGAGAATGTGTAGGTGAAAGGTGAAGAGAAGACACATGAGAGATGGACATCAAACGAGATGAGGATGAATTAACAATGTGAGAAGGTAACGATGAAATGTGAACATAATTAAGGAGGAAGATTTTCAGAAGCATGACATGAAGTATGATAAGTAGGTAAGTGAGAAAGATCCAAGAATGTCAATGTCTTGTGCAGAGGAGGATGCAAAAGGAAAGGTAGATTCTTGAAAGGAAACATCTCTGCTAGTGAAAACTAAATGATCAATCAAATCATAAAGTTTGCAACCCTTTTGACCCATCCAAGAAGAATGCACTTTTTGGTAGTAGGAAGAAACTTGTCTTTGTGGACTCTGGACTTGAGAACATAGCATAAACAACCAACGACTCGAAGTTCAGCATATGATGGCTTCAAACCATATGAAACTTCAAATGGAGATTTCCATTGAAGCATAGATGATGGAAATTTGTTGATGATGTAAGTGGTTGCAAGAATAAACTCATCCCAAAACTTAATAGGAAGACTAGCATGAAGTCTAATTACTCTAGCAGTTTCTACAAAATGTCCATGCATGCTTCCTCTCTACACGACCATTTTGATGAGGAACCCCAGGAATATATCTCTTGTGAATAAAACCTTGCTGAGCGAAGAAATCTTTGCACTGGGATGAGACAAACTCAGTTACATTATCTGACCTGAATACTCTATGATCTTAGTTTTGAACCTAGCTTATGGAAACTTGTGAATAAAAAATCATAAGTTTCGAAAAGATTGAGTGAGTAGCCGATGAAAAGTTATGATTCCAAAATCTTATATGAAAAGCACAAATTCTGAAAAGCTATTTTGCGTGCCAAAAAGAGCCTTGGTCACATTAACAATCCTACTCACTTGCATTGTTATGACCCCTTTCGAGACAAAAACATATTTTAGTGGAGTTTATTAAAAATTAGAGCACTCTATTATAAATAGGTGAATTAAAAAAAACAAAGAGTAAATCCAGTGCATTACTCCAACTATTTTAAAAAACAAGTTATTTGACTTTTTAAAACGTTTTTTTAAAGCTAAAAATTCTATAAAATATTGATTTTTAAAAAATATGCACATTTATTAGTGATTTAAGTTATTTTAAAATTTTAAATAAAAAAAAGCTGAGATGTAGGATCTATTAAATTTTAAATTTCAATTCAACAATTAAGAATTACCAAAGTTTTCCTTTTTAAAAAACTCCATCGAAATTACTCCCTCCAAAAATAATCGAACGTTTAACCAGAAAAATTGACCGTTTACTCGGTAATGCGGTTACATTACATAATTAATTTCCTTTAAATTTTTTTTTGAAAAATCAAATCTGGTCTGTGAATTATTAAAAGAAAAAAGAAAAAGAGGGAGAGGGTTGAAAAGCAGAGAAGGAAGAAAGAAGAAGATAAACCATTAACACACCCACCTGTCCCGCCCTCGAATTAGCCTTCATTTTAGTGCCCAACCCCCCTCTCTCTCTCTCCACTTTCCTCTTCTGCCTTCCCTGATTGATTTTCCCTCTTATTTCAGGTAATTTATTATTCCCCCTTTCAATTCCCCCGTTTCCTCGATTTCTCTCCGGTTTCGGAAGTTTTGTTTCCGGCAGAAGAACTCACCGATTTACGGTTTTTACACACCTTGTTCAACTGTACAAACTCCAATTAATTCACTCGCTTCCATTTATTCTGTGTTTCATGCAGTCAATCTAAAACGTACGGACTCTCAATTTCTCACCTGCTCGCGTTTCCTACCTAGGGTTTCGGTAATTTCCTTGTTTTCTTCACAAATTGGTTCGATTATGGAGATTATGGTGGCCAAAGCTTTCAAGTCCAGCTCCTTCTTCTCCGAGTTCGCTACGAAGCCGGTCAATTCTCAGACGCTCGGAGTCGCTGAAGATTTTCTGTTTGTTTCGCCAACCGCTGCCGCCGCCGCCGCCGATGACTTCTCTATCGACGAATTCATCGACCTTGAGGGTTTGTCTGAGGATGAAGGAGAGGAGGAAGAAGAGAAGAGCTCTTCGGTCTCTTCCTCATCTTCGTCTTCCTCCTCGTCTTCGTCCTCGTCCTCGTCCTGTCTCACCTCGCAGGATCAAATCGACGAGGGAAGCTCCTTTTCTGCCGGATTCTCCTGTGCCGCCGTTTCTGGTTTCCTCTCCGGCGCTGACGTGTTGGCTATCCCGGTATGAGCTAATTCCATGATTTCGAGTTTTATTTTCCTTTTTTTTTAATATAATTTTTGCTTCAATTTTTTTCCCATGTCATAATTTTCTGACAAAATATAGTAAAAATCGTAATTTTATTAATTTATTTAGTTATATTTATATTTTTTTTTAAAAAAAAACTAAGCTAAAGTGTAATTTAAAAAAAAATTTCCTTTGAAAATAAATTATGTAAATATTTTTTTATTTCATAAAATCATAATTAAAAAATTCGCCTAATTAATTTTGACTTTATTTGGACCAGAGAAAATCAAATATTCAAAGATATTTAGGCATAATTTGAATTTTCTCACAAAGAATAGTAAAAAGGAAAAAACTCCGTGTATTTATCTAGTTATATAGTTCAATTAAAAAAAATAAAATAAAATTACATTAATCTTTTGCAGGTCGATGATATGGAGGAGCTTGAATTGTGGTCGCATTTGATGGACGACACCCTCTCCGAGGACATCTTTGCGTGTCCGACCCGCAATGTTCACGTCAAACCCGGTCCGGCCACTGAGAAACGGGTCCGCTCCGAACCGGAAGCTAAACCGGTTGCTATGGAACCCGCCCGTTTTCCACCACCGATCCCGGCGAAGCTAAGAAGCAAACGCCTCAGGACCGCCAGCGGCGCCTGGTCCGCCTGCTCGCTACTCAAATCCGATTGCTCTCCCGCCTTGCTTGAATCCGGTTCTCGGAGAGGCAGAAAGCCCGGTGGGAGGAAGCCGAAGCCAGAGGATGGCGGTTCACCGGACGGTCCGGTCCAGCAGCGGAGGTGCACACATTGTCAGGTTCTAAAGACCCCACAATGGCGAACCGGACCGTTGGGTCCGAAGACCTTGTGCAATGCATGTGGGGTCCGGTTTAAGTCGGGCCGGCTTTTTCCAGAGTATAGACCGGCCTGTAGTCCCACATTTTCTAGCGAGGTTCATTCCAACAGTCATAGGAAGGTAATAGAGATGAGAAAGAGGAGTATGGCTGAGCCAACTGGACCGGTTACCCCCCAACAATTTTGAGTTGTTGAAGTGCGGGAAAAAAATCGTGAACCGGTTTTTGGTTTGAGGTGTTTTGGAATTTATTTAGAAGAACCCGGTTCAGTTAGGACGATTTTGGTGGTGGTAGGCAGGGTAGTTGTAACAAATTTCTTAGGGAGGGGTTAGTCATCTGAAATTAGTTTTTAATTTACTCATTTAAGTTCTAGTTCTTGGTTTTGATATTGATAGTCCTAGTAATTTGTTATATTAATTAATTACTTAAATTAGCTATATCACTTTTGATTGACAAGTTTGGACATTATTGTTGAGAAATCTTGTGATTTCTTGTCAAGGTATTGAAAATTATTTTAAAATAATCAACTTACTAGATTATATTTTTATCAATACAAATAAGCAAATTATTAAATTATCAGAATTAAATAATCATTTCATTATGGAAAACACCCTATTATAATGTGATTTTAAAAAAATAATGATGATATCAAATATGTCCAAAGATGAAGTATTTATTAAATGTATAAATTTTGAAAATATTTTTTAGTTTCATAATTCATATTTGGAACTTAAATTAAAGGTAATGGCTTTACTTAGAATGCAAATTTCATAATTGAGAGTCTCTTTTCGACCAACATGTAATGATTTCGATTTTCAAGTCATTTTTTTTCCTTATAAACTAGCAAATGGGAATTAAAAAAAAAAGGTTAAGCTTTGCCGAAAGGAAGTAGGATTAAAAGGGTAAAGAAAGCCTTTAATTACCCGTATTTGTCATTAGGCGCCTTTTTTTTTTCAAAGTTCAAACGATGCTTTTGATAATCGGAGATTTGAACTTCTTAAGCCGGGTTTGTATTTCAAATGTATTGTATTGTAATAATGATTAATTGCATTATTATTTAATCACAATTTTTATATAATTTATGTATTTTTTATATAATCTATTAATTTATTAGGATTGGGCAAAGTATAGTAATACAAACTTTTTAAGTGACAAGGGGTATCATTTGGAATAGGTGAAATGCAAATGGATTGTAAAGATGGTAGTGAATTATGAATATGTCGATTCAAACATGGATCAATGTTGTCCTGTCATTTATGAATATGTTTTCACCTTGTCTCTGTTTTTATGTTTCGATGGTCGATTTAGTTTAATATTATATAATTTTAAATGAAATAAATACTCCATCCGTTCGGCAAAACTTGTTATTTTAGGGTGTTATTTTTGTTCAAAAAAAACTTGTCATTTTAGGTATTTTGCCCTTTACTTTACAAAAATGTCGTTGATATGATTGATGATTTGTTAGTTGTAGTTTTCGATAAAGTAAAAAAGGAGGGTAATAATTGAGGATAAATTAGTATATTTGTTAATTGTCTTAAAACTTGTGAAAAAAGCTAAAATGACAAGTTTTGCCGCATGGAGGGAGTATTAGATTTTAATTTTAACTAGCTTTTGAAATTGTAATTTTTCAACAATTATTTACCCAAATTTTTTAAAAGCTTTTGAATTTCTATTAATAAATTTCCATTACTATCTTAACAGGGAGGTATATCTAACCTTATACGTCGTACTAATTTATTAATATATATTTAAGACAAATAATCTATCAGTTTTAGTTACTCCATCAACTATCATTGTAGCAAACAGAGCCTTATATTAAATATTTTTTCGTCAATTTATAACATTAAAAAAAAACAGTGTTGTAGGATCGTGCGGGGTACACTCACTTCATATGGCCCATTAGTATTCTTTATGTGGGATAGAGTCGTTAATTACCATTAGATGTGCTAGTCACTCATGTACCATATTTTAAGTGTACCTTATTAATGGGAGACAACAAAGCAATTTTATAATAATAATAATAATAATAATAATAAGGGCAAATTGTGAAAAATAGCATGAACTTTAGGGATAGTTGCGTTTAATGGCATGAACTTTAAAAATGTTAAAAATAATCACTAACTTTGGTTCTGGTTGCAATAAGTGACACATTTTTTTTTTAAATATCAATTCTTATTAACATTCTTTGTAGAAAAAAATCATCCAATTTTTAATTTTTTCAAAAATGCCCATATTTCATTTAATTTTTAATTTTAAAAAATATAATTTATTTTATAAAACACTACTTTTCCCCTTTTTTCTTAAAAAACTAATTTTATTTTCTCCATAAACTCAGTTTTTTTTTCAAAAAATTAAATAATAAGTAATGTCTTTAAAATGAAAAATGAGTGTCTTAAAAAGATACCAATTAATATCACAATTATATTTTTTTAAAAATGATGTTTTTTGAAAAATTGAAATTGAGTTTATAAACATGAAAATTGTTTTTTTTTTTTAAAAAAAGAAAATTGTGAGTGGGTTTAAAAAACAATGAAAAAATGTTATTTTTTTGTAAATAAAATGTTAATAAGGGGTTTACTTTTAAAATAAAATGGTTGTGCTATTAACCACAACAACCCTTCAAAGTTGGTGATTATTATAGAATTTTTGCAAGTTGGTGCCACAAAATGCAACCACCCCTAAAGTTCGTGTTATTTTTTACAATTTGCCCTAATAATAATAATAGTAATAATAATAGTAGTAGTAGTAATAATAGTAATAATAACAATAATAATAATACAAGTATTTTTATTTTTATTATTATACAAGTAATTTCAAGAAGTAATAAGAAAAATCTAATGAATTCTTCAAGATTGAGTTGACTTCTTGTTCTTCCTAATTCTTGAAGGAGCCTACTACAAAGACAAATCAAAATATGTACTCCACTGTAAAAAAGATTGAACTTTTCAAAGTAAGCATCCTAAAATTTGAAAGAATAAAAAAAAGGCATCCGATTTTTTATTTTATTTTTAAAAAAAAGTATCCTGAAATTTGAAAAAAAAAATCACTTGAGCAAATGGGCAACTATGAAATTCAAAATTGAGGAAAATACGGAGTAATTAAGTTTGGGGGGGGGGGGGGGGGGGGTGATGGAGACAAAATATTAATCAAGGAAGAAGAGAATGAAAGAAAATTCAAAATTTGAGGCCGCCACGTGACCCCTTCAAATCCAATTGGCATTCCATGACAAAGATTTTTTAAATTTATTATTTCGTCTTTCTAACATACATAGTGTGTTGTAAGGATACAAGTTACGTAGTAATTAAACTTACGAAAATTTCACGAGGTAACCCCGAGGTATCGCTTAATTCACGCAGTGACCAATTGTTTTACACCTTTCACATGGTACCCCTGAGGTTTTGTATCCTTTCGCCTCGTGCCCTTATACATATTTTTTTAACAGATCCCGTTACTCTGTTAGTGGGAAATTAAAAAAAAATCAATTGAATTAAAAAGGGGGAAAGAAGACAGAAGACGTGGTCGAAGTGTCGAACAGAAGAGAAGATCGAAGCAAAGAATAGTTGCTTGTCGTCGGAGGTGATGGTGGCCGGAGTTAGTGCTGGTGGGGGTGCAGCTGCTCTGGCGCCTCATCTGATTTCAATCCAATCCCAACCCTTTCTCCCATCAATCACCACAGCACCTCAATCTCCCCTTTCCCTACCAACCTAACCCTAAAAACAACTCCAATTCCAATCCAGTTTCAGTTTCAATTTCAAATTGAAATTATGATCTAATTCATCCCTCAAATGACCTCAATTTATGATCTAAGAAGATCACAATGCCACCTCGTCTCCCTTGTCAACTCCCCATAAGCGGCCATTGATGAACCCTACACCATCTCTTCTCCAATCCCCAAATCTTGGGAGTGAGGTTGCAACTAAATAGCCTGCATAATGGATCTTTGAATAGTTGCAGTTGACAGTAAAATTTAAACTAATTCAACAAACTTATATTTGTCTTTCTGCAAGTTTGCTTGTCGAACCCATAAGCATTTCAGTTTGCACATGAAAATGGCATGTAAATGGCCCCTAGAAATTATGTTGTCCTCAGTCCGCAGCTTTCCGCTTCCTCTGCCGCCTCCGGATCCAACTCCGCTTCATCCTCCTCCTTGGCCAACCTCCCTTTTACTTCCTTGTCTCTCACCCCACACGCTCTTTCATCTTGATTTCCTCTCTGCATTTGCTTTCTCATCTTCCCTTTTTCTCTCCCTCAATCTCACCCTCCCTTGCCTTCCTTCAATTCGCCTCTTCCGAGTCCATGATCGGACGCCTGCACCGAGTCCCCCTCCAGCCCCAACGCCGGCGACCAGCAGCTCCGACCACCAGCAACTTGGGCTTCCTCCATGCATCTTCCTTTGGCTTCTTTCTTTCCCCCAATTGTTTTATGTCAATTGATTTTTTTTTTTTAATTTCCAAGTAACGGAGTTGTTAAAATAAAGGGAGAAGGGCACGAGGTGAAAGGATTTAAAATCTAAGGGTACCACCTGAAAGATGTAAAACAATTGATCACCGTGTGAATTAAGCGATACCTCAGGGGTATCTCGTGAAATTTCCGTTAAACTTATTAATTGAAAAAGGAAGTAATATTAGAAAAATATTAAGGAGTTCGTACCAAAAAAAAAAAAGAAAAATATTAAGGAGTAGCACCAAAAAAAAAAGAAAAATATTAAAGAGTATTAAGAAAAACTAAAATAATTTAATTTTAGAAAATATTTCCCAACTAAACTTCTTAACGTATGTCCCAGGAACATAGTTAGAAAAACAATTATTATTTTATAATAACTGTTTTTTTAAAAAAAAATTAAATGAGTAATTCATATTTTAGACCCTAATTAATTAATTGTTCACTAATAAATCATTATTAGCTATATCCACCATCAGATAGGTCAACCGATCGCTTCTCTTTCATCTTCTTCACTCGAGCAACTCTTAGTTTTGTTCGATTGGAGGTTTTTGATTTCGATTTCCATGTGTTTTTCTATATCCACATTGGAGTCTAGCGAAGAGACAGTTGTTGGCAAGAGTCGTCGGTGGTGAAATTGGTGAGCCAAGTTAGTGGTGGTCGCTCTGCGAAATGTTTATACTCTTTCTCTTAATCCCTTTTTTTTTATTTTTTATCGATAATTAGCTAATTCGATTTATCTTCTAGATACCAACTGCGAATTGTTTGTTAATTTGACGAAGTCCGGAGGTGATTTATCTTCTCCTAACTTCTAAATTCATACTTGCACCAAATTTCTTCGGTAACAAATTCAATTTCCATGCCAGTTGCATATACTACTGTTTCATTATTTGATGAATTTGGTGGTATGCTTATTATGATGATGTAAATTGATGGTTGTGGCATGATTGATCTCCTGTTAGGTTGTCAGAATCAAGGATTATTGAATCAATCAAGATCAGTTGAGCTATGGCGTAAACGAAGGAAGAAGAAAGAAAGAAATTATGGAGGGAAAATCTATCTGCATTAGATGCTCTCTCGCCTTTCATAATCTGGATTTGGCTTGGACCCATACTGAGAACTTGGTGGAGCTTCGTAGCTCAGCAATGGAGAGCGAGAGGAAGAAGATGGAGGGAATGAAAGGTGTATTCTGTATATTATGTGTGAATGAATGAAACAGATTACAATATAGAGTATATATGTTTGTTTAAGAATGGGCTAACCCAACCAGACGTATGGGCCGAAGGCCCAACCCACTTTCACACATTATTTCTATCAGAAGAAAGCTAAAGCTTCCAATGTCGTCAACACCCCCCTTCAAGCTGGTGCAGGGTCACAATCTCGCACACCAAGCTTGTTCAAAATCGACGGGAAGCTAGAACCAGGGATCGACTTTGTAAGAGCATCTGAAAGTTGATCCTTTGCAGCCACATGCTTGAGAGAGATCAATCCTTCGAGCACCTTCTCGCGAACATAGTGACAATCCAACTTAATGTGTTTCGTTCTTTCATGAAACACGGGATTTCGAGCGATATGGATTGCGGCTTGATTATCACACCGGACTGGAATCGGGGTGATATTGGGCACACCAAGCTCAGCCAGCAACCGAGTAAGCCAGGCAAGCTCGGTGCAAACACGCCGAATAGAGCGATACTCTGCCTCCGCCGAAGACAATGAGATGGTGGCTTGTTTCTTCGACTTCCAGGAGATCAAACTGCCACCGAGGAAAATGACATAACCACTGACTGATCGGCGAGTTAGCGGGCAAGACGCCCAGTCGGCATCACAGTATGCTCGGAGATCGAACGTGGGAGCTCTAGACAGGAACAGGGACCGGTGCTGAGTTCCCTTCAGATACCTTAGAGTCCTAACACCGGCTTCATAATGGCGAGTGCGAGGAGCTTTGAGAAACTGACTCAAAAACTGAACAGTGAAGCTGATATCCGGCCTTGTATGAGTAAGGAAATTCAATTTCCCAATGAGCTTCCTATACAAGGATGGATCAGGAAGGAAATCCCCCCCCTTCAACGACAATTTTTGTGTCCAACACAAGAGGACTAACCACTGATGATGAATCCAGGCAACCGAACTCCTTGAGAGTATCATGGATGAACCGTTTCTGGCTCACAAAGATCCCATCAGGTGTATGCACAAATTCCATCCCCAAAAACAAACTCAAGGTCCCCAAGTCTTTGATTTGGAACTCAGAGTCTAGGAATGATTTGATTGCAGCAATCTCATCGGAATCATTTCCTGATAATAGAATGTCGTCAACATAAACAGCCAAGTAGGTGACGCGATCTCCTGAGTTCTTGATGAATAACGAGTAGTCATTCATGGACTGGACATATCCTTTGAATTGAAGAGCGTGAGACAGCTTAGCATACCACTGTCGAGACGCTTGTTTAAGTCCGTACAAGGACTTTCGAAGTCTGCACACATGGCCAACAGGAGCACTCAACCCAGGTGGTATGCGCATATACACGGTTTCATGCAAATCTCCGTGTAAGAACGCGTTGTTCACGTCCAACTGGAGCAGTGGCCAGTTGTTCTTTGCCGCTACTGTCACAAGGGCTCGAACAGTGGTCATCTTCACCACCGGAGAGAAAGTTTCAGTGTAATCAACTCCCTCTCGTTGAGTATATCCCTTGACCACGAGACGTGCTTTATACCGCTCAACGGAACCATCGACCTTGTGCTTGACTTTGTATACCCACCTGCAGCCGATAGGACGTGCCCCTTTTGGTAATGGAACAAGCTCCCAGGTTTTGTTTAAATCCAGTGCAGCAAACTCATCCTCCATTGCAGTTACCCATACCTTATATCGACAAGCATCATCATAGTTATCAGGCTCTACAGACGGCTTAATCTCAGACAAATTTGTCACTCCCAAATCTGTTGTGGAGGTAAGAGTATGACAGCAATGGCATTCGTTGCTGTCCACATGATTGCACACGTAATCTTGCAAGTAACTTGGAGGAGCTATGGTGCGAGAAGACCTTCTAGGTTCAACTGAGATTGTAGATGGGGCTGGAGGAATCGGAGAAGAGGTTTGAACAGCTGCATCTCTCGCAACAGTGTGCTCATCATCCTCCCAAGTAAGGGTAAGGGCAGGAAATAGAGGTGCATTGGCTTCCTTGTCTCTATAAGGAAATAGAGACTCATGGAAGATGATGTCTCTGGACACTTCAACCTTGTGAGTGTCTAGATTCAACACTCTATATCCTTTAGTACCTGGTGGATACCCAAGGAAAACACTTGGACAGGCTCGTGGCATAAACTTTTGCCGCCCCCCTTTAAGTGTTGAAGTGTAGCATAGGCACCCGAAACTCTTCATCTGAGTATAGTCTGGTGCTTTATGATTCAACACTTCGAATGGACTTTTACCCTTCAGCAAAGAGCTTGGCAATCGGTTGATAACAAAAACAGCAGTTAGCACTGATTCACCCCAGTACTTTAGGGGTAGCTTCGATTGAAAAAGCAAAGCTCTTGCTACCTCCAAAATGTGTCAATGCTTACGCTCAACGACACCATTTTGCTGTGGAGTCGCCACACAGGAGGTTTGATGAGCAATTCCTTTGCTCCGAAAGAACTCAGAGGAGGCATGACTCAGGCCTAGCTCTTGAGCATTGTCGGTTCTAACCGTTTCTACCCGACAATCAAATTGTGTCTCCACCATTGCCACAAAGGCTCGGAGCATAGTAGCAGCATTACCTTTACATCCTAAAAGATGCACCCAGGTATGTCTGCTGAAATCATCCACAATCGTGATGAAGTACCTGTATCCGTTGTATGTATGCACTTGGAAGGGCCCCCAAACATCAACATGTATAAGTTGGAAGGGTCTTTGAGTTGAAATAAAACTTCTGGGAAATGACAACCTCCGTTGTCTTGCCCTTGCACACACCTCACAGGGTGTCAAACTATCCAAACCATCAACAGAAGGAAATAGAGTACCAAGTTTGTAAACAGGCAGATGCCCGAGTCTTGTATGCCATGTTTTGGCGTTTATTACAGCAGTAGCAACTGCAGTGGAACCCCCTTTAGCCAGAGAACCACCATCTTCAAAGCTTCTGATGCTCTTCTCCAAGAAGTAAAGACCTCTACTGCATCTTCCAAGAAGAAGAGCCTTCTTCAAATGCACACCCTGCATTAAACACAATTGGTCTGTAAACAACACTGAGCATCCCACATCTTTGATCAGTTTCCCGACAGAGAGAAGGTTACACTTGAAATAAGGCACATGAAGTACCCCTTTCAATATCACCCCCTCTGCCAGCTTGACATTTCCCATGGTGTCCACAATTAGCGATGAACCAGTGGGCAACACCACAGAGAAAGGCCTTCGCAGGGTTACTTGATCAGTGAGGATCGATTTATCAGTACACATATGATTATTTGCTCCTGTATCAATAATCCAGGTGTACCTCTGAGACTCTTGAGAATGATTCATACCTGCGAATCCAGCAAATTCTTGTCCAGCTCCAGTAATCACATCCCTGCTCTTCTGGTCCTTCACGCTCAACAGATCGAGAAGCTGAGCGTACTGCGAAGCCGTCAACTCAGGCATGCTAGCACGAGACTCAGTCTCCTCAACTTGTGCTGCAAACCTCTTCGGTTTGTTGTTCTTGTTTGGGAATCCATGAAGAAAATAGCATTTCTCCACCACATGGTTCGTCTTCTTGCAATGAGTACAAAACAAGTTAGATTTCTTGCCTTGTCCCTGCACATCAGATTTCTTGCTCTGTCCCTGCATCTCTCCCTTCTTAGTTTCAACATTAAAGGAAGAAGCAACATCAGGATTCATAGCAGCCTTGTTTTTCATCTCTTGCTGATCTTCTTCTTGAGAGATCATGGAATAAGCCACGCTCACATTTGGCAGTGGTTGTATCATCAGAATTGAACCTCTCGCAGCAACAAAATTCTCATTTAACCCCATTAGAAATTGCATAAGTTTTTGCTCATCAGAGAAACGAAATATCTCCTTAGCGGCACCGCATGTGCACGCTGGAAGACGTCTCGCACTATCAAGCTCATCCCATATAGACTTAAGCTTTATGAAATAAGTAGAGACAGACATTGAACCTTGAGAAATCGAGCTCAATTCTTGCTGAAGAGCAAACACTTATGCTCCGCTTGTTCGCCCGAACCTTGTCTCGAGCTCGTCCCAGATCTCCTTGGCCGTGTCTGCATAGATGACACTGCTCTTGATTTCAGCACTCACACCGTTCAGGAGCCATGCCATAACCATGTCGATACAGCGCTCCCAAACCTGAGCTCTCTGCGCATCATAAACTGGTTTGGGGAAGCTTCCGCTAACAAACTGAAATTTGTTCTTCGCGCTAAGAGCAATCTTCACCGATCTCTTCCATTGTCCAAAATTTCTGCCGTCGAAGGTTCCAGTGACCAACACAAGGCCTGGATGATCACTCGAGTGCAGAAACAATGGATCTGTGGGATCAATTGTGAACTTAGCTCCAGCTTCTATCGCCATCTCACTCGTTGTGCTACGATCAACCTCCGATGATTACGAAAAAGCAGATCCGGACTCCTTAAGCCAAATGCGGCTCGGCGATCGACTCAAAACAGTAACGGTAGCTCTGATACCATGAGAACTTGGTGGAGCTTCGTAGCTCAGCAATGGAGAGCGAGAGGAAGAAGATGGAGGGAATGAAATGTGTATTCTGTATATTATGTGTGAATGAATTAAACAGATTACAATATAGAATATATATGTTTGTTTAAGAATGGGCTAACCCAACCAGACGTATGAGCCGAAGGCCCAACCCACTTTCACACATTATTTCTATCAGAAGAAAGCTAAAGCTTCCAATGTCGTCAACACATACAAACATAAAAATAGTCCAAACAAAATATAAAACCCAGATCCAAACCCTTATAACATCCAACACCTCCCCTCAAGAACAGGGTAGGTGATCAACTACATCGATCTTGCCCAGAAGCTCAGAGAAACGAACACCAGGAACGACCTTAGTAAGAAAATCAACAAGTTGCTTGTTGGATGAATCATGGGAGATGGAAATAAGTCATTCCTAGCAACTTCTCATGGGCGTTGTGACGTGGGGAGAATTGAATCGAAATATATAAGAAAATATAAACCAATACAACTCTTAGCCTCTTCAAATAAATTCAAGACTCCCCGCTATAGTAGTAGGGAATCAGGTTCGATCCACGAGGAAGCGAGTCAGCGGGATCCTAGTAGCGTTGAAGACACGTCCTTTCTACTCGACCAGAAGCCTCGATCTCGATGTCAGACCTCGATGTCAACCTTGGCTGTCGATGTCGTCTGCAACAGAAAACCTGCAGAAACAAAAAACGGTAGTCGATATCGACTGGTGGGGGTCGATATCGAGGTTAGTTCACGAAATCGACTGGCTCAGAAGTCTGCCAGTCGATACAGGGGGTCGATTTCGACACAAAGTGGTCGATATCGATGCTTGCAGAAGTTCCCAGGAGTCTCGAGATCGACTCAGAAAACAGTCGATCTATCAGTTTGGTCGATATCGACCTCTGCTGTCGATATCGATGTCTTTCCTGCAGGGGGTTAGTGGTTTTGTCGGCAAAGAAAGGCCGAAGATTTTAGAGTGGAGAGAGAAGCAATGAATAGAAATAAAGCAGGGGTTTTGGTGAATATAAAATATGTAAAGGCAACTCCTAGGATTAGGGTTTACCACAACGTTAACCAATGCATGCGATGAGATAAATAAGACGGACAATTGCGCTATTTCACCCGAGGGACAAGCTTTCGCCGTACACCAACTCTTAGGATTACTCTTTCAAATAAACCTAATTGTCTCTATCAATTTTATGTTTATAACTCAAGTTGTTAGCATGAATCCCTTTTCTTTCGATTAGGACTAAACATAGAATCGTAGGAGGAGAGATAGACACAATGATATCAACATCAAATACTTACCTCAAGCGCGCATGGCTAACGTCGGGCTCACCCCGACCCTAAGAGCTTTGGGGAACTACTCGCTTCTCATCATGGGATTCATCATCAATTGAAAGGAAGAAACTTGCATTAAACTAAACTTCAAAGCTTTACAAATCAACGTCAACTTTCGCAAACGTCAAACCCTAAAACTTCTCTCTAACTCTATTGTCTATGTCTTGTTAATTGATTGTCTGAAAGATCCTTCGATTCTCTAACAAATCAGCCCTAGGGCTTTATTTATAGGCTACTAATCCTCGCTATCCAAGGATTGTAACTCCTATCTAAACTAACAACTCTATCCGAACAATTAGGATAGGTCTTTTATTTTGATAAAACTTAAAGGAACTTAAAGGTAAAAGATAAATAAACTTCAGCTGCCATCTATCTTGAAAGTATGAGATAATCCCGTGCCTCCTTGAAGATATAGTTCCAATCCGCATTCGAAATCGAGTCTATCTTCTGTCGAGATAAGGGGTCGATATCGACACCAGAGGTCGATATCGAGGTCTTTGTTCCTGCTCGACTTGTTCAGCTCTGGTCGATTTCTATGTTGAGGTCGATATGGGGGTCGATATCGACACTGGGGGTCGATATCTACCTCTTCTCAGCTTCACTTGATGTCTATGTTGAGGTCGATATCTATGTTGAAGGTCGATATCTACCTCAGAGGTCGATATCTGGGTCTAGGGTCGATATCTACCTCTTCTCAGCTTCACTTGGCTTCTCCGTTTTGACTCCGTTTTCGCTCGAATTCCTGCATGGTTAGCTTAAAACATGTGCAAACTCTATTTCTTGCATTTTAGCCCATTCTTACACAAGTTTATATTCTTTTGAACCCTTTTCTTTGGAAATCGAATGAAATACGAAGTCAAAAGATGCAATAAAAGAAGGTGCAAATGTGTACATCAAAACACCCCATACTTAGACTTGCTTGTCCTCAAGCAATAACCAAGCAATAACCAACACCTACAACACACCCTTCAAGTCTTTGCCTTTGTCAAAAGCAACATCATAAGTGGTAGCAAAGTAAAGCAAGTGAATTTAACGTCATAGCACATATTTTGGCGATCCATAGGCATATGCAATTTTAATCCAACCTCACAGGGATAATGTGTTTGCACTCAACTCTCATGTGTTTAGGCTATGAAGATCACTCTCAACTCAATTCCATATTCAATCTCATAAACATTGCAATTTATAAAAATCCACTTCGCAACCAATTATGAAAATGCAATAAGAATCATCAGGAGGACTTTCGCTCAATGGAAGACTTCATAGAAGACTCCATTCGGCGGGGTTGTAATGGGGCTTGGTATGAAATAAAGGGTATGGAATTATTTGGCTATGTGGTGCTTTTCAAATTCGGGAATCAAGACTCCTAAATCTCAACACTTGCATTACCCAAACCATAACTCTTCAATATAATGCTCTCAAAGATGCATTCCATCAACCCTTCTTTCAAGTTCTAATACACCTCTCAAAAGTATAACATTCGTATGAATAAAACTTAAGGATTTTGGCTCATGCACTTTATATATATATATATTTTTTCGGATTTTTTTTTTTTCGAATTGAAATAACTATGTGCATTTATATGGTGAGCCAAAACATCCTTTTACAAAATATGACAAAATGTAAATATGTACCATCCTATAATTTCCTTGCTTACAACTAGACATTATGCTCTATTCTTTCCACAAGGCATTAGTCCAACCAATCTAAGTCTCAATTCCCAAATGGGGGTCAGGCTCAATTCGGCTAGGGATAATTTTGTGGAGTTTGCAATTCAGGCTCAGGCTAATGTTCTGGCTTCAAGCAGGGATAATGCAGGGTAGGTAAAGAGAGGATAAAATTGGCTTAAAAGATGCCTCAATCATTTAATTCTTGTTGCTAAGATGGCTCTTCAATTCTTCAAGCCTTTGCTTGATCTGTTGAAATTGGAACCACTCGACAAGACAAATTACAAGTGTTGGTCACAAAAGATGCTGATTTTTTTTTAGTAGATGGAGGTCGACTATGTCTTCTTCCAACCCGCTCTTGTGCCGACATCCCCTTTAGAGCCTGTGAAGAAAGAAGATGTTTTTGATGCTACCGAGAACAAGGAAGGTAAAGTGGCTAACTTGGTTGACCGTCTGAATGAGCTCGTCAGTCACATGAAGACCGAATAGGCTAACCGTCTGAAGGACAAGCCCAAGTCCAAACCGACAGATTCTTGGCCGAGTCCTCTGTGAAATCTGATAGGTCCAAGCAAGAAAACCATCCCGGAACCTCCAAATAAAATTTCAAGTAAAAAAAGGGCCAGGAGTTCAAGAAGTCCGGCTAGCAACCAGAAAAGCAGCAAAAGCAGTCAGGGAATTGCATAGGATTCTATGTTTGTGGGAAGTCAGGCCACAAGGCTTGACAATGCCACAATCATGCTGATTTGTAGAAACAAGGTTAGACAGCGAATAAGCCAGCAGTTCCAGCCTAGCAACAAGCAAATGTTATCCAGGACAACAACCATCTGATTACCATGATCACTAAAGTCAACCATGTGTCCAGCCAGGCTGAGTGGCTCCTGGACAATGGAGCAACTCACCACTTCTGCGCTAATAAGGACCTATTTGTTGAGTTCGAGGATGTGACGAACATTGATCAGGTTTTCATGAGCAACTTGAGAATCTCTCGAGTACTTGGCAAAGGGAAGGTGACACTCAAGCTCACCTCAAGGAAGTTTTTTACCCTAGTGAATGTGCTTTATGTTCTTTCTTTGTGATGAAATCTGATTTCACATGGCTTACTTGAGATAACTAGTATTAAGCAAGTGAATGAAGGTGGCAAAATGGTTTTAACTAAAAACGAAGAATTTGTAGGGAAAGCCTATAGGGATGATTTTCTGCATGTGTTTGAAACCATGATTGAGAATAATGAGAATGCATCTACTTCTGCTTATATTGTTGAGTATGTTGATTTATGACATGCTAGATTAGGACATGTGAATGCAAAGTCTATATGTCGATTGCATGATATGGGTTCGATTCCTAGTCTTACCAAACATGACCATAACAAATGTGAAATATGTGTTGAGGCCGAATTTCATAAACAACCTTTTAAAACAGTAAATGAAAGGACAACTGAATTGTCAGAGTTAGTCCATTCTGATTTGACATATTTTTAAAACACGAAAAGTAGAGGCATCAAGCGCTACTATATCACATTTGTGGATGACCACTCTAGATATACTAAGGTATACTTGCTTAAGTCTAAAGATGAAGCTAAAAACATGTTTTATGTTTAAAAAGTGGATGGGGAAAAACAATTGAACCGAGAAATAAAAAGGCCTAAACCTGATAGAGGCGACGAATATGTCACTCATTCTTTGAGAGAATTTTGTGAACAAAATGACATTATTCATGAATTTACAACTCCCTATAGCCCTCAACAAAATGATATAACTGAAAGGAAAAATAGGACTCTAAAAGAGATGATGAATACTATGCTTTCTAGTTCTAGTTTGCATGATAACATGTGAGGGGAAGTTGTTTTATCCGTCAATTATATTTTGAATAAAGTGCATCATAAGAAACTAGACAAAACCCCTTATGAGTTGTGGAAATGGCATCTGCCTAATCTCAAATACTTGAAAGTGTAGGGGTGTTTAGCTAAGGTGGGGTTACCTTATTTGAAAATTGGATTAATTGGGTCTAAGACTTTTGATGTGGTTCTTAATGGTTATGCTGAAAATAGTGTTGCTTATCAGTTCATGTGTTTGAGTGATCGTACTTTGTGTGAATATCGTGATGCTATTTTCTTTGAACATGTGTTTACTGTAAAGAAATATGCATTACTAATTGATGATTCTACTACTACCATTGCATCTATATACAAGCCTACTGATTTGCCTAATTCTCATGATGATGACTATGAACCTAGAAAGAGTAAGAGATGTAGGGAGGAAACTAGTTTTGGTCCTGATTTTGTGACTGCCATTCTAATTGAGTTGAATGATTTAAATGAAATAGATGAGACATTCATTAGTATTCATATGATAGAATATGATCTTAAGACCTATGATGAGGTCCTAAGTTCATTAGATGTTAGTTTCTAGAAGGATATATGCAATTAACTTTGAGATAGAATCCATTATGTCTTTTACATGGAAACTAGTTGATATGCCTAAAGGAAACAAAGCCATTCGTTGTAGATGGATCTTTAAGAAGAAGCTTAAAGTGGATGACTCTGTTGATAGATATAAGGCTAGAGTAGTTATAAGAGGGTTCGTTCAAAGATATAACATTGACTTTTTTGACGCATATTCTCAATTCACAAAGATAGCTACCATTCGTGAATTTTTTGCCTTAGCATCTAGCTATAAACTGCTTGTACATCAAACAGATGTTAAAACTGCATTTCTGAATGGTGATCTAAATGAAGAGATTTATATGGAACAACCTCTAGGTTGTGTGGTTCCAGGACAGGTGAACAAAGTGTTCAAGCTAAAGAATTGATTATATAGACTCAAGTAAGCGTTGAAGCAATTATATTAAAAGCTCCACAAAACTATACTAAGCTAGCTTTGGATTTGAGGTAAATGGATCAGATGTCTATGTGAATATGTCTATTCAAAATTGTTTTGGGTTGATTATGTGATTCTATGCTTATATGTGGATGACATGTTGCTCTTTGGATTGCACATAAATGCTATAAACTCGACCAAATAATTCTTATCATCTAACTTTATGATGAAAGATATGGGTGAAGCTGATGTGATTCTAGGTGTTAAAGTAACTAGAAAAGGAAATGACTTCATTTTATCACAATCTCATTATGTAGAGAAGATGTTCAAAAGGTTTCACAAATTTGATGTTTTGCCAATACGAACTCCTTATTATGATAGCATACAATTAAAGAAAATTTTTGGAAATAGTGTGTCCCAAACTGAGTATGCTAAGATAATTGGGAGTTTAATGTTTTGATGAATTATACTTGACCTGATATTGCATATGCAGTAAGTAGACTCAGTAAATATACTCATAACCCCAATAGAGATCACTGGATTGCACTTAATAGATTCCTGAGATATCTTAAAGGCACAATGAATTGGGGTCTACGTTATATAGGGTACTCGGCCTCAAGCATTAGAGGGATATTATGATGCAAACTAGGTCTCTGACAATGATGAATTATGTGGTGGTGCTATATCTTGGAAGTCATCAAATGATCAAAATAATCTTGTATTGCTAGATCAACTATGAAATCTGAGTTCATAGCTTTATATTTAACTGAACAAGAGCTTGAATGGTTGAGAAGTTTACTGGATGACTTACCTTTGTGGGAGCATAAGACTCTATCTATTTCTCTAAATTGTGACTCAAAATATACTACATTTGTGTAGCTAACAACAATACATACAATAGCAAGAAGAGACACATGTGGAGCAAACATGAACCTATGAGACAACTGATTGCTACTGATGTCATTTGTTTAGAGTATGTGAAGTCTAAGAGGAAATTAGCTCATACATTGATGAAAGGATTAAACAGAAGGTTGGTCCTTTATTTGTCTAAGGGAATGAGGCTCCAACCTATATGATGAGAAATACACCATATCTAATTCTCGAGACAAGTGTGTTGTAACAAGATGAGTCACGAACTCTTAATGAGTCCATAGCCTAGAATTGGGTGGTCCTAATGAGAAGGATTTGATGGATTCACTAAAAGATGTGGAGTTTGAGCATAATGCTCTTAATGATTCTATAACCCTAATAAGAGTGGTCTATGAGAGGCAGACTTGATGGAATCACCTACAAGAGTTTGAAGGGTTGGTCGCCTTCTATGGAAGACTAGGGCCGTCTTTCTAGAGCATTCTTCGACACCCAAGGTTTGATATGACCATCTACAGTTACAAGTGAGATTGCGGAACCACCAGGGCAGTGAATAAGGTATATGTTATTGAGAACAACTCGCGATTCTAGAAGTTCAAGACTCGTTCACTTCTATGACAAGCGAGGCACTCAACTTCACTATGTGGTGGTTCAAGATCCGTTCACCAACATTTAAGTAATTTTTTTTTCATAAAACCAGCTAAGAACGTTATTTTAAAGCTGATTGAAAAATCCTAGTTCCTCGCATTAGTGGGGGACTGTTGGAAGTAATGCTTATAATGGGGTTTTCCAACATGGTTTTTGAACTTCATTGTCCCACATTGATTTCAAAAAGTATTTGAAGCGATGTTTATAAATAGGAGTTTTAGAGTGGGTTATTGAGAGTTTTGATAGGAGTCCCACACGCACGCACCATCACCGTCGTCGGTTCGTGTTCGTGACACATGCGCGGTGTGTTCTTTTTGTGCCAACATTTAATATTAAGCAATTTATGGCCTCGGATAAGCATCAAAAGAGTTTCTGATAACTTTGTTGAAGCTTATCACTTTGTTGTAACCACTCCTGGATTTCCTCCAGATTTTTCCTTAGTGGAGCAGTTTTATTTTGTTTTAAAACCCAAAAACCTTTTTCAGTTTTCACACACATTCTCGTCTTCTTCTAAGACAGTGATTTCTCTTTATACCACACCACAACAGAAACACGAGTTTTTTCGAGCTTTCCTTCAGTGTTTTTTCATAGAATTTGGGGCCTACATTCATTTGACACTAACACAAACTCATGAAGTAGATGACTAAGCCAAGCTAACTCTGTGCAAAGCCGACAGAGAGACCTATACTTAGCTTTAGTTGAGGACAACGAGATGGATTGTTGCTTCTTTGACTTCCACGACAGCAAATTGAAACTGAGAAGCACCACAAAACCACTAAAAGAGCGATGAGTGAACGAACAACTTGCGTGGTCTGCATCACAAAAAGCTTGAAGCTTGAGGGAAGAAAAGGTTCATAACAATAAACCTTTCGATGTTGTGTCTTTTAGATACCTAAAAACATGGAACGAAGTATCCATGTGTATGGTATGAGGAGCTTCCAGAAACCGGCTAAGGAATTGAACACTATAAGCAAGATCCGGCCATGTATGAACTAAAGAAATTCAGCTTACCAATGAGCCGATGGTATGAAAGAGCATCAACAAGTTGCTCACCATCTGTTGGCAACATTTTCAACTGAGGATCCAAGGGACTGACCACGGTTGAACCAGAATAGGGGAAATCATGAAGGATGTCATGGACATGCTTCTGTTGGTTGAGCACCAGGCTTTCTTTAGTCTCAATAAACTCTTATCCCTAGGAAAAATGGATGTTACCCAGATCCTTAATGCGAAACTCCTCATCAAGGAAATCTTTGAGTGATGATATCTCAACAAGATCATCCCCCGTGGTCAAAATATCACCCGCATAAACTGCCACGAACACCATATGACCACGTTCCTTTTTCAGGAATAGGAATATAGTGGATTTGAGCTCGAGTATCCTCTATTAAGGCTTCATGGATATAGGGAAACCAAACTATGTAAAATCAGTTTGTCCTCTTTTATTTTCTATTGGTTTCAAGTTCGTCTTTTGATCTAGAACCTTGACCTCTGACCTGCGAGGCCAAGAACGTTTAGATCTACAAATGCAGATCAAGGAAGGAAGTGAAATTTTGTGCTTAACTGTTATATCTTTGTTCTGATACCATATCTGGAATCAAGGTTATTGAAGCAGTTAAGCCCAAGGGAGCTATGGCGTAAATGAAGGAAGAAGAAAGCTAGAAAGAAAATATGGAGGAAAAATTTATATGCAGAGGCTCTCTCGCCTTTTATAATCCAAATTGGGCTTCGGCCCATACAAACATACAAGTAGCCCAAACAAAATATAAAACTCGGAACCAAAATCTTATAACATCCAGTA
Organism: Persicaria maculosa; assembly: GCA_963922045.1. Taxonomy (NCBI): domain Eukaryota; kingdom Viridiplantae; phylum Streptophyta; class Magnoliopsida; order Caryophyllales; family Polygonaceae; genus Persicaria; species Persicaria maculosa. Next base: position 15,094,605 of record OY998267.1, on the reverse strand, counting down.
TAGGTTTGTTTAAATGTGGTTAAATTCGGTTGCTTTGATGAATTTTAAGTTTGAGCGATTTTGATTTTCTATAAAAGGAGATCGCGAAATTGTTTGCTGATTATTTTGATTTCAATGTGTGTCGTGTTGCTTTGACACACGAGAAAGTTTAGGTTGCTCGTGGACATCTAATTCTAGAAAGCCCCAACTCAGGGCCGACGTTGAGCACCAATGCAAGATTTTCTGTCATCTTCAAGCCATTTGATAAGGAATTGAAGCCTGAAAGTTGGGCCTTGATTACTCTTTGAGTAATTTCTTGTTCAATTTTATACGTCTCTGAGATAGTTTGTACTTGACTAGATAAACAGGGACATGAGCATAACCATTGGTATGATCCTCTTTTTTTTGGTGGGGAATGGGGATTGGTTGATCCTCTAACCTTAAAATGATGAATTTCTTTAATTTTAGCAGACAAATAAGTTGCAACTCTTACCATCTACACTTGATATCAGATTAATTTACTGAAAACATATTTTTTCGATTTGCCCTAGTTTTGATATACACTTGAAAAAGGCAAATGATTTTAACATATTCTTGTAATTTTTTAGTTAGTAAGGCTGGTTGCATTCCCTCATTTAAGCTCAAATCAATTATATTTAATTAGATCTGAGCATGGCAGTGTCAGGCTGGGCGGGCTTGGGTCAGGCCTATGTGAAAATCTTGGCCCATTATAGCGAGTTGGGCTTGGGTCGGGATTGGGTCAGGCTCGATTTTTGGACTAACTACCTTGTCCAAGCCGCCCACATGGATGGGTCGGGTAGCCCACCGGGCCGCCCATTAGAAGTTTGTGAAATATTTTATTTTATTTTTGTGTTTGATGTCAAACTTTACAATATGTGCTAAGTATCCCAAAAGATTGAAATTTTATACAAAACAAAGCTACACAAATTTGAAATCATACCTTAAATCTATAGTGTAGGTTCGTTTCAATCAAAAAAATCTTTAAAATAATTTATTTAATAATATCGTATTCATTGAGTTACATGTGATTTGAATACTATTAGTAATTTAGTATTAATAAAGTACTAATATATATACAAGTATAAATTATATAATCAATATATCTAGTATTTTACTACAATTCCATATAAATAATATATATATATATAGGCGAACTGGGCCTATTGGCCTGCTTAGGCTTGATTATTGGCCCAAGTCCGGCCCTTTGGGCCTACTGGGCCGGCCCGATAGGACCGCTTAGGCCAATTGTCTTACCCAAACCCGTAAATTTAACCGGGCGGGATGGGCGGGCCGGGCGGATTAGCCCATGTTTGTTCAGGTCTACATTTAATGCAAATGATAGAAACTATAAGCCTGATGTTGCGAAAATTGGGTTAAGTTAATCGGATGATATTTATATTAAAATATTATCATTTATTGTTATATTATATATAAAAAATTATGTCATTTTATATAAAACGATATTGTGCACATATATTGTGCCCCCTTCCAAAATTTTCTGGCTCCGTCACTGCCCATTACACGCCAACCTCAATTGTGTTAGCCGTAATAAGAGGGTCCTCTACTTCTAGGTGCTTTGAGATGAGTGTTAGCCGTAATAAGAGGGTCCTCTACTTCTAGGTGCTTTGAGATGAGTTTACTGTCTTTCTTAAAGAATTTGCCTGCGAATATTGAAGAATTATACGAGGGCAAAAGTTGATCTGTTCATTAGCATAGAGGAATGTATATATATATATACACAGAGGTTACAAGAAGACCTAAATAGGAAATTACAAGTCTTCCCTAGAGTAATTTAATAAGCATATATAAGTTATATATACACATATATATTCGCATACTCCCCCTCAAGTTGGAGCATGAAGATCCCAAATGCCCAACTTGGCCATCTGAAAATGAAATTGGGATTTTCCAAGGGCTTTAGTGAGAATATCAGCTGACTGGACATGAGAACGAATGTGGTGAGTCGAGACTAAACCGTCCAACAAGAGATCCTGAACAAAATGACAATCCACTTCAATGTGCATAGTACGATCATGAAAAACGGGATTGGCAGCAATGTGAAGAGCAACCTGACTATCACAAAATAATCTCATAGGAGCTGTAAAAGAAACACCCAAAGAACAAAGCAAAGAGCGAATTCAAAGCAACTCACAAAGGCACAAGCCATAGCACGATATTCCGCCTCAGCTGAAGACCTAGATACAGTAGGTTGCTTCTTTGTTTTCCAGGAGAGAGGAGAAACGCCAAGCTGAATGAAGTAACCAGTGACCGAACGATGTGTAGTGGGACACGAGGCATGGTCAGAATCACAAAATGCAGTAAGAGTAAGGGAGCTAGACCGAGGCAAGAAAACACCTTGACCGGGATGGCTCTTTAAAAATCGAAGGACGTGAATAGCAGCATCCCAATGATCAGTGGTAGGGGCTTGTATAAACTAAGCCAAAGTATGTACAAAATAACACAACTCAGGGTGAGTGATGGTGAGATAAATCAACCGACCAACCAAACGCCGATAGCGTTCTGGGTAAGAGAAAGGAGAAGCAGTGGATTCAACCAATTTGTGATTTTGTTCCATAGGAAAATCACAAGGCTTAGTAGCTAAAAGACTAGCTTCCTTTAAAATATCAAGACAATACTTCCGTTGAGATAGCAATAGACCCTCAGTAGAACGGGCAATCTCTATCCCCAAAAAATACTTCAGAGGACCCAAATCCTTCATATGAAAACAAGAACTCAGTTGAGTTTTCAAACGAGCAATAGCCGTAGAATCAGAACCAGCAATAATCAAATCATCAACATACACAAGAACATGCAGAACAAGCCCATCTCGAACCCATGAAAACAGAGAGTAATCAGCTCGAGATTGAGTAAAACCAAACCAACGAAGCGCAGATGCTAGTTTGGAGAACCAATTTCGAGGAGCTGGGCCTTCTCGTTGTACTCAAGGTCGTCTTCCCCGATGTGTAACATCTACTGTGCTGGTTACATGTAACTCGCAAGTGTGAAGAGGCCGCATTGAAGATTACCAAAATTTTGCAACTTGCAGTTATATTCAAGAATCACGTGTGGGGTTTATTCCAGTCTTCTTCAGAGGAGTCGTTCGAGCGGCGCCGACGATGGCTTCACGGCCAATGGCGGGCCACACCCGGGCTCATGGGGTATCTGGAATCAGTGTGGCTCATCCACCGGACAAGCCTTGTCAGATGATGCAATGTGTAGGGTTGAAAGCCAGCATAAAGTGTTGAAGGAAGCATTGCACTCGTCCAGGGTGATTTTTGTGTCGTGGTGGATGCTATTCATCGAGTTAATGAATGTCAGGTGCATGATCTCTAGACTGCCATGGAGATAGATCATTTCGAATGGCCAACTAACGCACACAACACCCCCTTATTCGAAGAAGTGTTTCGAATATCTCTACGATCATTGGAGGACTATTGTCGATGGAAAAGTATATGAAAAGTGCACCGACCGGTATTGGAGAATTTGCTATGGGCTACCGTGTGTGCACGACGTTCAGTGTTGTGTTGCTGAAGGAGTTCCAATATTACCAGACGACATCCACCCATTTTGGAGAGATCTGTCGTGGGATGAATCAGAAAATGCTGCCTTACCCTATGCCATGTCGTCTTCGTACACTGCCTCCAATGAAGCCTGTGACTCATATATGCACCCACCCGCGCGTGGTAGCGTACGTTCAAAGGGCAGACCTAGAGGGCGGAGGAACCCTTGCAGAACGAATCCCCTGCGATACGAGGAATATCGGGCGAATTTTGAAAGGGAGGAAGCCAGAGCAGGTCGCCGTGGTAGGGACCGACAGTCCCGACCTCCGTCTGACGCACAATAGTGGGGTTTTGATTGGGGTCACAACAGTGTGGACCTTTTTATGTTCAGGCACATTGCAGCAGTCGTGAACACCGTATGAGATGGTCACTGCGGATATCGGGCTTTGGCACAACTGATGTTAAGACTAGGGGAGGCACGTTTCACAGATATGAAAGGGTTATTGTGAAACCATTTGGAACAGAATCATCAACTTTACACTGGTTGTTACATGGGAGAGTATTCGTTGGAGGAGTTTGTCGACCTGCAGAGTTACTCTGGCATAGTGGGAGGTGACCGAAGATACTGGATCGAGCTGCCGATCATGGGTCTTGTCTTCGCAACCGTCTACCAAGTGCCCCTCGTCGTCTTATCTTGGCACATGCCCTTCACATGCCTCCCTATGTACACCGAACAACCAAATGACGCCTCTCATAAGGCCATACTAGGGCTGGCCTGCATCGGGATCATTTTGCAGCGGTAAGTATGATACGTGTTACTCTCGCTTCAACTACATTTCATCCATAAATTACCAAAATTAACATTCTACTATACTTATTGCAGATATGGTTACATCTCAACGCTCATTTACCTCCTTCAACGCATGAATGGACGACATACCATCACCCGAGCGTCAACGGATGGGATACTCACTTTCAAGACCGATTTGATAGATTTAGAGCATTGCGGGTTCAGGAAGATCGTCCTTTACACCATGTTTAGGAGTCATGACATGATGTTCAATTATCGTTGCTCTATTATATTACACATTTTGAAGCGTTGACATGTGAATGTTTTTTGTTGTCAATAGATAGAAACCATCAAAAACAATAATGCAAACAAAACGAACTACACAAATAAAGTATAACCACCAAAGTCAAAGACGAAAACCATCAAAAACAATAATGCAAACAGCAGTGCCCTGACGCGTCCGCGTTTCTAGGTGTCGCGCCCGTGGCACCCACCAGTGCCTTGACGCGGACTGATGCCGCGCCCGCTTTACAACGTTTAATGCGACGTTGTAGTGTCATAAACGATACAACGTCCATTCCGACGTTTTGAAAACGTCAAATTCTACATTTTGACAACGTCACATGCAACGTTGTTATGTGGCCCGATCAGGCCCGCATTTTACAACGTTAAATGCGACATTGTAAAGTGACCGACCCGCCCCGTCCTGTCCTCAATGTCACAACGTTGCATGAACACATTGCAACGTCGGATCCGACGTTGCGGTGTCATTTCCATTCCGACGTTGTAAAACGTCCTTAGCCCGTGGATTTACGGTGTATATAGGGAGACCCTAAAAATAATCTCCACCCCTTAAAAAATAACATTTTACCAAACAGGGCCTAAGTGACTTGTTGTGAGGGTTGCAACATATGATCAACATTTCCTGCCAAAAATTCTCAAAAAATTTAAACATTGACAACTTGTTGGAAATAGGAAATGCTTTTTTTTAACTAAGTCACCTAAAGAGTCTTATCAAATACCGATTTCTTCTCAACTAGTCGCCATTGGTACGCATTTTTCTTCTTACCTTTATGAATAACCAATTCATCCAAATTTGAAGTTTATGTATAATTCGAACATATATCTATATATAGGTACTAGGTATGTGGGGCGTGCTCTGCAAGCCTCAAAATCAGACAATCGCTAGACGAGTCCCATATCTCCACAGCTCCTCCATCATGCAATGTGACACATTTCACACCAACAAGAATTGAGTTTTTTAGCTGCAAGAAAATTATATAATGAAATAATAAGCCAATAACCAAAATATGGAAGTCAAAATCAACGTATCCATCAACTTTCATTCATGTATATCCTTAGCAAACTCAGTCTTCATTACATATCAATGGCAAAAATAATTCAGACATAAGACAGTGCTTTGGAGGCTTTCATGCCTTGAAGCAAAGTACAACATCGTCCACTGATCTCTCACTCTATATTTCTTCCATTGGATTGTGACAATTGAAATGAAGAAGATGCAAATGTTTTGTATCTAAGGCTATTATTAAGCTGGATAACTCAAATAAACTTACACTATCAGCTCTAACTGATACAAAGCAAATTTTATACTCCTCATAAAACATCGCATCACTCTCTTAAAAAGCTTAGTTGCTCAACAGATAGTCACAATAGCTCAAATTTTACCACTCCAAAACAGTTTGGTGATCTCTACTTTGTAAACAAAATCAATAACTCGAGAATGTTCGATACATAACACAATCACCTAGATCTCACCGTTGTGGCCCATGACTGGACAACCCCTTCAGGACATCTTCGGGTAATGTCCAATACGACAGATTTTGAACTCTTTATTTATCTCTTGGATTTGCTTCAATTTTGTAACATAACTGAAATAAATGAAATGATGATTAAAATAAAAAAGAACTATTTTATATTTATATTTATTTTAGCTGGACTACATAAAGAAATGAGAGAAAATCAGATATTATATAAATAAAAAACAAGAACACAAAATAAGAGGAAAGGTCTTCCACCGTGCATTGTATACTATGTACGATATATGGCATTGAAAGAAATAAATCAAATATAAGATTCATTATATATATAGTTAGTAAAATTAACCAATAAAAGACCACAATAACTATTGATCGATTAAAGCGGTTTTCAGCAGTTTCGTCGACTCACATTTATGCCCGTTAGATTATATTTCCTATGGGTGAAGGAATATGTAGTTTGAAAACTGTTCAATGGCTATTTTTCTTTTTGAGAAGTTACGATCTTGTGGTTTGTGTAAGAGGTATGCTCTATGTTAATGACCAAATTGTTAAAAATTTGGTCACTCCTTGGATAGTTGTAAGGAGAAAGTTTCTGCAGTGAAACCGGCCACAAGAAATGTATGGCTTCCAAAGAGTATGACAACATACGGGTAAACGAATAATGCTGTGCAGAAGGACGTTACCCATTGCAATTAGAGTTGAGTGCTAAGGTAAATGGAGGGAGGATGACCTGTTGCGAGGGTAATGCATCGATCAGTAAAGACTTAGATGCTTGCTGACAGCAAAAGGAGGCTAAAAGAAAATGACAGCTGAAGGGGCTATACCTCCTGGTATGACAGATACAGGAAGGACTGAAATTTTGTGCGATGGTGGTGAGCGGGCTCAGTCTTCCGCTGGGAACAATTTCAAGACAACAAAAGATATAACGGGTTCGATGGCTATGGGGTCGATTAGAGTACAACAGTAACAGAATATGGCCATCTTCTCAACATCTTCCTACTGCTAGGAATTTTGGGTGGTAAGCTCCCATTTCCCACCTAACATAAAAAAAACAAAATCAAGAGTTTACAAAATCCAGTCCATGCCACCTTGAAAATCCAGGTTTCAGAGTTCCGACAAAATAAAGCCAGAACATGAATCAATCAACTTTTAGTCAAATCCCAGCTCTCTACCAAAATAATTAACCCTATCCCACTTTTTTATAGCTCAAAATAGTCCTAACAGAATTGATCAAAATTCATGCAGCACGGGCAAAATTTACAAGCAAGTTTCAATAGTGTCAAATGCATGAAAGAATTATAAAAGAGAACAGAAATTCCATCATAATTACCTGATAAGAAACTCTCCCAAATCCCTAGTATGCTCTCACTCAACGTACTCTTATGTGTTAGCCAACTGTAGATGCATGTACGAGTCACAAACACAAGAAAGCTTGGTGAAAATCATAGAAAAATAGTTACCTAATGCCAACATATAAAATTTAGAACTAAAAAAAAGAGTGGAAATTGCACGCACAGACCAAATTTTTTTTTTTAAATTCAATGGACACCTAATTTAAGAAAATAAAGCACACAAGCCTAATTGAAGCAAACACTTGGAATAGAAAACGTTACTAACACAAATCATTGAACAAAATATATTCCAGGAACTAAAGCAAACTATGGGTCCTTAATTCATGTCAATTAAACCTGCAATTAGGGCACAACAAATATTTTGAGGGAAAACGTTACTAATTCATCCAGAGAAAGAGAGGGAATAGGAGGGGTGTGGCTGGCGGTGTGTGGCCTTAGACGAAGGCGGTGAAATCTGCAGCCAAAAAATATTTCACCCAAATTCATTTTTCCTAGCATCAAAAACATGTTGTTGATCAGATTAGACATGTCAGAAAAGCAAATCTTGCTTCGGAAATCAACTGTCGGATAGACAAAACCCAAAGTAAGCTACAAGCAAACCTTAATCATTTCATCGACCCCAAACTAAGGTATAGGCAAACCTTAGTCATTTCATCGAGCACCTTGAGTGCGTCATAAAATTTGATCATTAGATCCTAAATTTCACCGGTTTGTAATCGTCAAACCTTAAACATAAATCAATACACCCCAACTACAGAAAAAAGAGGACAACTTACATTCCCCCATATTTGCTAATATCCACTCTTGTTATTTTCATAACTTCTTGCATATAGTGCTTGAGGTGCTCTATTGTTTCAGTTGTTATGTTATATTTTTAGGTTCCCACATCTAATATATTATTTGCATATGGACTAATGGGCTTTGGTTCTATTCAAACCGATAAACCTCAGTAAGGGTCATGACCCTGAAAAATTCCAAACTTTTGATACAAGAAAGCATGAGATTAATCAGCTACCTTTTTTTTTTTAATTGGGTAAAAATTCGAGTTTAGACAAGCCTGAAACTCGATAGGCCGACGAATCGGCAGACGGGAAAACCGTCAACATACAACAAAATAGGCACACACAAAACACAGATGAAAGAAGCAATCCTAATAACCCATATAGACCGTCAACCAGCGGAGGAGTCGAGGTAGATCCAAGGCGAGCCACGAATGCCGAGAACACGGGAGAGTGCGATGACTCACACGGCGTCTCGACGCCGAGAAGGCGGAGAACAGTAACCCACCACCGGAAAGGGCGAAACCTGGGGAAGTGCGGATCACCGACGTTGCCCCCACCTAGATGAGGGATCTTCGAAGACCACGAAAACATCCACGATCCTCTCGATCATACAGGAAGCCCGAGACTGCAACCCAACTCGGAGCTAAACGCACCATGCCAAAGCAACAACCCGACGCCAAAAGAGGGAACAAATACAGGCCCAAAAGGGAAGAACTAAACATCCGACGAACAATGTGTGCAAACTCCCGGACAAGACAGAAAGTCTGGGAAGAAATTATTTAAACTTCAATATTCAAAAAATTTCTCAAGCCCTTTCGGGATTTTAAACCAACCCTTTCGGGATTTTATCAACTACCTGATTTGGCTCCTATGCTGGTGTTATCTTCCTTTTTTTTCGTTCCATCCAAATTTAGTTAGACATAGCCATTGGTTATTTTGTACCAATAAATGGCATGTCTGAGGTGTTCTATTGTTTAAGTTGTTATGTTATATTTTTAGGTTCCCACATCTAATATATCATCTGCATATGGACTAATGGGCTTTGGTTCTATTCAAACCGATAAACCTCCGCAAGGGTCATGACCCTGTAAAATTCCAAACTATTGATACAAGAAAGCATGAGATTAATGTGTCATAAATCAAGTTAGGTTGATAGGTTTAAAATATTTAAAAAATACAAATTAACTTGTAGATATCTCGAGGATTCCCATAAATTGTTTAATTAATTTTTTTTTAAAAATATATCTTTATAGCGAGAAAGTAAACGAAAGAGCAATCCAATTGCAATAAGTTGAGGTGGGTGGGGGGATTAGAACTAACGAAAACCACTAAACCTAGGTCGAAACTGGAACTAACAAAAACCTCCCAAACTCGGCCGAAACTTAATTGATTATGAATATGAAGGACAAGAGGATTACCTGGTTAATTGATTATGTATATGAAGCCAAAGAGCAACCTAGTTGTAATCAGGAGACAGAGATGCAGTCAAAACACAGAAGCCGATGAAGGAAGAGAAACAGAAACACCAAGTTGAACAGATAATAAGTGAAGAAGAAGGCGGGCAGAAGACGAAAACAAGATGTGAATTTTACTGGTAGATCTATTTTGTGAATCAACATTAATAGAAGTGAGATTTTTGTTTAAAAAAAGTGCATTCATGCAACATAAATTCTAATGAAGTAGAAATTCAAGTAAATAGCAACTCAAATATCAAAAGCAAGATAACAATAGACATATATGATCAATACCAAATTTAAGAATGAATTAGGAACAACTAAAGTGTGTGGTTGCCTGTAGAATTGAACCATTTGAATACACAAAGTGAAATGTGTGGTTCTAGTGTGAGGTTACATTAAGCTTTTACCATCTCACAAGCCAATAAATGGCGCTGGCTGTCCATAAAACACAGAGCTTAGAAATCCATGTTGTTTATCGAAAAAAGGATCACCTTATTCCGTAGGTGGGGAGATAAATACTCTAAAATGGAAAAGCCTGAAAAGAGAGGAATGGAGATAGCACAACTATGACTCAAAACACTTCCGTTTTCAGTTGTCTGGAAGGTGACTTTAAGGGGCATTAATGGAACATCAAAACCAACCGTAAAAGTAAAAATGAAATCTAAAGCTTGAGTAGACATAGGAGGAAAACGAATGTTAATACAAAACACGATTTCAAAAGAAAATGCACCCGTATGAAAACTTGAGGTTGCTGCAAATTATCAGAGCAATTGTCACGGGACTCGAACTACTAACACTTTGCTCATCTTGAGGAAGTTAGAGGAATTATAAATCTCCTCTTGAATATTAGCAAGGACTCAAATCCCGGTGCATCTATCAAAAACAGGAAAAATAAAGCAAGGTTATAGGTTCAATCTATATCACTACAGGTTGTAGTCAAATAATACCAAGTAATTTCGTTGTTTTAATTCACAGCTGAGTTCTAAATTCCTGCAAGCTGATATCAAATGGGGAGATAGGGCCAATTTTGAGAACTAAAGCGAGTTTATGGCAAATGAAAAGGGGTTTTGGTTGTGGGTGGAGGTAGGATGTTGGTAATTAATTTTAATTTTATTTTACTTCAAATTTATGATTGCAGAATTAACTTCCATATCCTCTTTGATCGATCTTTTGCAATTACCTGGATGGTTCCTCCTCCAATTCAGCATTAAACAATATATGTATGACTGCCTGGCTAGATATCCTAATTTTTGTACTCAATCAAACAAGCTCTTGTATTTTAACAGGAGTATAAAATAACCAATCGCATTAGCTCATGCCTAAAGCTATTTTGAGGCCAATACTCGATAATTTGTTCTTCTGGATACATAGTTTAAAATAATAGTATGATTTAAGTAAAGTATTAAAAGAAGCAGATGAGCAGCCAAAGAAGAAAAGGAATCAGAGAACTTAACATACGTCTATTTAAATCAGCAAGAAATACATCTCAAGGAGAGGTTGTAGTCAGAGTAAGTTTAGCAAAAAAGCAAGCCAAAATATTCAACACTAAGGTTTAAATTCTCACATAAGCATAGAGGAAATTTTGCTAGATAAGAAACAAATATCTAGTTATAAACTTATAATCTTCATTATCTAAAAGAGAGAAAGCCACAAATATTCAGGCAGTAAAAACATATTCAAACAACTACAACTCCGTTTCAATGGCGGTTTTGTTGTGATTATTATTTGAGCTAAGAATCGGGGGTAATTGGTTTATTATGCAACAAGATTCATAAATCACACAGAATCAAAGGGGCCGACTATCTGCTGGCAAATCCCCAAATCAATTCAATAATTCATCACCCAATTGAAAGGAATTAAGGAATAAAGGGGATACCTGAGATTCGTCAAATAAACGACAAGGGGGAAAAATTAGATCAACATACCCAATCTGAACTGATGGCCGCACTCCCCGTTCTTTCAATTCTTGAGAGTCGGAGTTCCTTTGGCATGCCTCAAACTTCCCGAGCGCTGAATTCAGTTATCCCCATCGTCAATTGCCCTAATCCAGAAGCCCTAAAGTTATAGATCCTAGAAAAATATCAGTCAAACCTGAAAATTGAACATCCAATTAAAGGTAGATGAAAGAAGGAATTCAAAGTTTGGGGCATAAAACACCTAAACATTAAGCTGAAGAAATCAAATCTCACAATTTTGCTAAAAAGAAAAATAATTGAAAACTGAACTGAAAGATGGAGAATCACAACGATAGCCGACCTGACAATTGACAATCGACCTTATGAGCCCTAGCCGACAACCGGCCTGAGCATTCAATCATGACGTCCTCGCAGGTCGCAACCAGCCATAGTTCCCCCAAACGCCCGTTCAATTCGACTTGGACGATCCCCTCTCCGGCCGGCAAGTTAGCCCTAACCTCCTTAACAAGCTCGGCATCAAGGTACGACTGTCCGTGGGGATCGGGCACGGGCACCAGGCCAAGCGAGATGGAGAACGGACGGAGATGGCGCAGACGATGAAGAGAGAGCATAGGCGGTCGGAGAAGGAGACCAGAGGCGGTAGGGAGAGTCGAGAGAAGTGGAGGGTATAGGAATTAATTGAAATTACTGAAACATCCCCCTAAACAAAAAAATCAATATTTTTAAATGCAAACTTTGAGGGGTAAGGTGGTAAATTAGAGAGAAAGTGATCTGGGCCTTCCATAATATTTTAAAATTGTAATCCGACGGCCCACGTTTCACCTCATATTTCCTGCCTTAATGTAAAGTGATTTGGGCTTCAGATTGATTTTCGACCGTAGATAACTTTAACAACCAACGGTGGATATAGCATCTGAGGAATTCCTACCGCCACTTTTATAGGAGTAAGGATATTTAATTATTCTACATTTTGAACTAATAAATTTTAATTATTAAAATTAGATGGAACGACGACACAAGTCAAATTTTTGCAAATGAGTAGTTTAGACATAACAACTGCAATGTCAAATCATGACAATAAATAGAAAGGAAAAAAATACTCTGCCATGTCATTATTTACTTCTTACTGCATGCTTGTCAATGAACAACTATATCAAAAACGCCATTTTCTCGATTGGAAAAGATAAATCCCCAAGTCCTGATGGAATGACTACAGAATTCTACCAGACATACTGGGATATCGTAGGTCCATCAATCATAAAGGCAATCAAAGGGTTCTTCCACTCTGGGAGAATCATACCTTTATCACATTGATCCCAAAATATGACAACCCGACTATTCCTAACCACTTTAGACCAATAAGCTTATGTTCAACGATTTACAAAGCTATAGCCAAGATCATTGCAGAAAGGATGAAACCAATTCTAAAGAAGATTATTCACCCCCTCCAAGGGGCCTTCGTATTGGAAAGGGCGATCGAAGACAACGTCCTAATAGCCCATGAGATTTTTCACTCATTCAAAAGTAGACACGTAAAAGAAGGATGGATTGCCGTCAAACTAGATATGGAAAAGACATATGATAGAGTGGAATGGGAGTTCCTATTTAAAGTTTTGGAAAAATTCGGCTTCCGCCAAAAATTTCAGAGATGGATTGAACAATGTGTTAAGACTGTCTCCTTCTCAATCTTAGTTAATGATGGACCTATTGTCCCTTTCATACCGGGGAGAGGCATCAGACAAGGAGACCCATTATCTCCTTATCTATTCATCATAGGAGCAGAAATTTTAGCAAGAAAACTCCAAGCTACTTGCCACCAGACAGACAAATCCACTGGATTTAAAATATCTAGATCGGGAACCAAAATCCCCTTTCTCTCCTTTGCGGACGATATGATGATTTTTGCAAAGGCAAACCAAGACTCGTGCCGGGTGGTGAAAAATATCATTGACGACTACTGTTCCATATCAGGCCAAAAGGTCAATTTCCATAAATCGGTATTCCAAACCACCCCAAAAGTCTTAAACAATAAAATATAGTTGATACAAAGCACGATCCATATAAACAACTAGATAGCACTTGATAAATACCTAGGATGCCCCATTATCAATGGTCGGGTAAACAAAACCACCTTTGAAGAGACAGTATGCAAAACTAGACAACAACTCACGAAATGGAAAGCTAACACTCTTTTACAAGAGGGACGAGCAACCCTAATAAGATCAAACCTGGCGGCCAAGCTGAATTACATTATGCAAAACTTCATGCTCCCTACCAAAATCCATAAAGAACTTGACCAAATAAATAGGTGTTTCTTTTGGAACAAAGAACAATCTTTTTCACCCCTTATTGGTTGGGACAAGGTCTGCAAGCAGAAACGATTAGGAGGAACTGGAATACATAAAACAAAGGATATGAACCAGGCACTACAAATGAAATTGTTATGGAAAATCTTAGCGGAACCTTACAACCCCTTGGTCAAATTGGTTACCGAAAATATTTGAAAGAAATCCCACTCTTTGAATACCAAAGAAAAGGTAATGCCTCCTGGCAATGGACAAAACTAATGGAACTGAAAGAAGAATTATGTAAATGACTAATATGGCAAATTGGAAATGGAAAAATGATCAATTTTTGGAAGAACATCTGGCTAGACGACAAGCCAATGAAGGGGAGACAACATCCCAACTCCACAATCAATGAAAATGAAAAAGCAAAAAAATACATCGACAACATCCATCCATAATATGGAAAATTATACCATTCAACAACTAAAGAACTGGGCCGCTTCTCAGTTAACCTTTGAAGATGAGCCTCAACATCATCATAAACTACGAACAAAAGAACCAAGAAAAAGAAGAAATCTGAGATGGAGCAAGCCGGTTGATGGATCGTTCAAAATCAATTTTGATGGATCCAAACTACCATCGGGTGAGACTTCTGCATGTTACATTATCAGGGACCACCACGGTTCGGTCATCGATTGTGGAGGATTCAGATGTGGGCACATTTCCGCTCTAGCAGCTGAGGGTCTTGCACTCAGAGGTGACGTCGCCAAGGCGAAAGAACTTGGCCTGTCGAGTATCCTGATTGAGGGTGACAGTCTGACTATTATCAACTGCTTGCAAAGACTATGGAGCTGCCCATGGGAGATTGAGATGCTGATTTCTGACACCCAGTTCCTTCTCCAACAATGTGAAAAGGGTGCAATTCGGCCACGTCTTTCGGGAGATCAACTCGACTGCCGACAAGATTGCGAGTCTCCTCCATACAACATCCACACAGGACCTCCTCGCCTACTCGTCTTTGCGTGTCCTCATCCGCAAGGATGCCCTTGGGTGGTGGTCTAGCAGGGCCTGTTCCCACTAAAATCTTTACCTTATCAAAAAAAAAATATCAATTTTTCTTGCCAACAACTACATTTCGCCATGTCATTATTTACTACGGAGTAACAAGTAACAATAATCTAGAACTCTAGAAGAAGGGTGAAATAAGAATAGCTATTTGCTTCTTACAATATTAGTTACTATAACATTTTTTTCAATAGACAAATAACATAATGTTTTTGCTAAGCAAAGATCATCCTTGATTATCCTAGTTACTGTAACCTTCTCATCAATAACTTAAAATGCTATTTTTTACCATGAAATATAGAAGAATGTGGTATCTAATATGGTCATAGTCAAACTCAATGTTATTCGTAAGTATGGTAATTGTTTCTATTTTCTTGGAAGTTCTTTCTGGGAGTATCTGCTTAAATTATTGTGTGATATGAAAGTGTGAGACCAAATATATAACTGGATGAATTACGTTACCTATTATCAATTGGTTTTAGGTTGAAACCTGACTTATATATTGCGTTTTTATCTAACATTCTAACAAACTAGTGGCATCTACATCTACATGTTATCTTATGAAATTAAAACCCAATAAGATTTCACCCGATTATCCACCTCACTACCTCGATTTCTCAAATGGATTAATTAACAAATATTTATATCATTCTTAAAAAAATTTACATTTTCTTTCTTTCTTTATAATTAATTTTATCTTTTATTTACACTTATCTTTTATCTTATGAAATATCATTAATTTATACAAAATAATAAAACCAGAAGCTAGATCGTCATATGCGGATTACGCGGCATCACGAGAGTGCTCCGTTTCATAGGCCATGTCAAGAGCTCGCAACATCATTTGACTATTTAAAATTTTCATCATGTCACACCTACATGTCATTAATGCTCTCTCTCCTTAATAGCCTATTTTATATTACAGTTTTCCTCCGCTAAAACTCTACATTTATAACCTCTCACCTACTAAGCCACTTAAATCTTAAATCATAACTTCTCCATGCTCATATAATTCTACCAAATTTTTTATAAAATTAGATTACCTTAAATTTTATTTCAAGTAATTTCACATAAATATTTTTTTACTTTTTTAAAAAAAAAAAGACTTATCATTGTGGTAGTATCAATATAGTTTTATTATTACTATAAGTAATAATGATATATCAAAATTATAAAATAACTACTAAGAGTATAATTATTTATACAATTTTAATTAAAATAATAAACACCAAATTAATTAATACCAATATCTAAAGCGCGACCCTAACACTAGTTTTTATTTATTATTAATTTCTTTATTTTTATTTTTTCAAATCGTTTTTATATCCCTAACTTTTAACCTATATAATATATAATAAAAATTACAACTAATAAAAATTTATATTATCAAATTTAAATTAATAAATTTTAACAAATCCAAGCCTTAAACTTAAGCCTCTATACATTTAATATGATTGGCTTCAATTTTTATTTTTTCAAAAAGCTTGATGCCTTTACCCGCCAGATCACCTTCTATCTGGAAACACCCAAATTCTTCATCTCCATTTCCTCCTTCTCCTCTTCCGTTTTCCCTTCGAAGCATTCAAATCTAAACTCTTAACCCTAATCCCCTTTTTTCCTTCCCTTTCCCTCCAATTTCACCCCGTCCTCCCGATCTCCGAATCCAGAAACCGAATCGTCTTACAATCAATTCTGCATCCCATTGAACCCTTTTCTTCAATTTGGTTCATCCCATTTTCCCCCAATTTTTTCGTTTGGGGAATCTTTCTAGGTTTTGTCATCTGGGGTTTTCTAGGTTTCCTATTTCCCCTTCCAAAATCATTGTAAATCCCCTCATATTGGCCCGCATTGGGCAATCAAACCACCTCAGAGCCTTCAATTGGGTTCCCCAAACCCTTTTCCTAATGCACATTATTCCTAGTGCAGATTTTTTGGCCTTTCAATTGGGGTCTTCCTCTCCGCTTTACATAGAATTTGGAGTTATGAAAATCAATTGATTTTAAAGGTAGTCAAATTCAAATCGTAGGTGATGGATGATCCTTTAGGACTCCCACACCAAATGGAAAGATGATATATACATGTGTTTTTTTTTAATATAGGTAAGTGATTCAGTACACCAAAATCGAGAGCCCGATTTAATCGGGCTCCGCAGTAACAAGAAGAACTCCACCACTACCAAAACCAGCTCCATGGAAGAATGACCTCAACACCCGATGCACTTTAAAAGCTCTATCATCTGCTGTTGCTTCCCTTGGTTTTCATCCCTAAGGAAGAAATCAAGAGGGACAAGTATGTATTTATATTTTATACTTACCTAACAGATTATTATCTTTAATTAAAAAAATCATGTTCCTATAAAGCTTTTTTGCATTCATGATTAGCTTATAGAAATGTTATCAGTAGCCACATTGCTTGTGTATGTTTAATTGTAGATGTTTAAGTGTGATGATCATGAACCTGAAGAATCAATGTAGTATGTCTAAGAGATAGTTTGATTTGATGTTGGAACTCTCCATTATTGGTTCCCCTCAGCTTTCGGTGTTATGCCAAAGAAACAACGCACATGATGGAAGTGTTATTAGTGTCAAAAGGATTGGATACAATTTGTAACCATGAGCACTTTGTGTGTGAGTGTGTGCGCGTCTTAGTTCATTTTTGGTGTGCAGAAGAGAGAAAATCAGAAACATCTGCCGAAAGTGGAAATGGGCCGAAAGGGCCAACCAACAACATTGTAGCTCAAGCTTTCACCTTTAGAGAGTTGGCCACCGCCACAAAGAATTTCCGCAAAGAGTCTCAGCTAGGTGAAGGCGGCTTCGGAAAGGTTTACAAAGGGAAGCTTGCGAAATCTGGCAGGGTAATTGGCTCCCATCATCATTATCATGTTCTGCATTTCTGTCTTGATTCACCAAAAAAACCCTTCTAGAGTTTTTGCTGCTGCTACGAAAGGCTGATCTTAGATCATCTTGTTTCTAGATTGTAGCCGTGAAGCAGCTTGATCGGAAGGGCTTGCAAGGAAATAAAGAATTCCTCGTTGAAGTTTTGATGTTGAGCCAAATCGCCCATTCCAACCTTGTCAATCTGATTGGATACTGCGCTGATGGAGATCAAAGACTTCTAGTATATGAGTACATGTCGTCGGGCTCTCTTGAAGACCATATATTTGGTAATGATAGTCTCCCCTCTTTATTTGTGTTCATCCTGCATGATTTCTAGTGCAAAGAAGCCAAAGATAGGAACTTTTTGTATCAGTTTCGCTTCCTTTTCACCATGTTCCATCTTGTCGAATCAACATTTTGAGGATCAGAGAAATTCATGCCAAAAACACATCAGGAAAAGGACTCATCTCATAAATTATTCATAGAATAAATGAGAATATGGATCATTGAATATGAACAAGAAAATGGAAATGATTTCATTTAATTTAGTCTTTACAAAAAAAATGGTTAGAAACAACTAGCTGTACTATCTAACTTGTCTGATGATTTGCTGCAATTGACTTTAGCTTAGATGATTATGAAAAAGTTACCTACATTGAAGGGAGATTGTTGGCCAAACTTTAGGAACACTACCAACTATATCTGAGATTATAACAAACTATCCACTAAAATGTTTTGGTTACCCAAACTTTAATAGTATAGTTTTTGATAGTTGGTTTGTTGTAATTAAAATAGTGCATATTTAATACAAACCAACTATCAAAACTAACATAATGTTTGGGTAACCGAAACATTTAAGTTGATAGTTTGTTATAAATTTAAAAAAAATAGTGCATATTGTAATAGTTCAGCGTGTAGGAGACAAGACCTAAGTTACCTAACAATGATGTGCTTGTATGACAGATCTTAAACCAAATCAGAAGCCATTGGATTGGTATACAAGAATGAAAATAGCTCTGGGGGCAGCCAAGGGCTTGCACTACCTGCACGAAAAGGCGACACCACCAGTTATTTACCGTGACCTGAAATCCTCAAACATCTTGTTAAACGAACACTTATATCCTAAGCTGTCTGATTTCGGGCTAGCTAAGCTTGGACCTCTTGGCGGTAACGTTCATGTTTCAACCAGAGTGATGGGAACTTATGGCTATTGTGCACCCGAATACCAAAGAACCGGTCACTTAACCGTCAAGTCTGATGTTTATAGCTTCGGAGTTGTCTTTTTAGAGCTCATTACAGGGCGAAGAACCATCGACACAAGAAGGCCTTCCCAGGAGCAAAATCTCGTCATTTGGGTAATTTCTCACTTTTTTATTATTTTTCATTCATTTCACATAGGGTTCTTATATGAGCCGAGAAACTGCTCGAAAAAATCTTAGCACAAGCCCGTTCATTTATTAAACAACTCGAGTATAGATACATTTTTTATCTCGATTCAAATGGAGACTCAAAACCATATTAATAGTTACATGGATCGTATCTCAAATTGGAACACAATAAACCTCAAAACCATATTTAACAGTTTCCTCTTTCTTGTGAAAAAAAAAGGCACAACCATATTTGAATGACCCAAAGCAGTTCAAGGGCCTGGCCGATCCGACTCTCGGCGGGCAATTCCCGTTGAAGGGCTTGAACCAAGCAGCGGGCATTGCAGCCATGTGCCTGCAGGACGAAGAGGTAGCCCGACCCATGATGAGCGACGTAGTGGTCGCCCTCAGTTTCCTCACGGACCCTCCAGTAGACGAACCAAGTGACTCTCCCGGGAGATACTCGGAGCCCTCTCCTTCGCTTGGCGACCAGACAGCTGCTACAGTAAGTGGCTCGAACAATGTGGTCCACTCCGACGAAGACACGGCCCTGGCTCTGGAGCGGAAAAGGGCACTCGCCGAGGCCATGGAGTGGGGCCAATCCAATGCCATGGCAAGGGCCGGCAACAACTTTTCGACGTAGAATCGGGTGGGTTGAGAACACCTTTCGCTTCCTCCTCCGAGCACTGGCCGAGGCCATGGAGTTGGGCTGAACCAATCCCATGTCGAGGGCCGGAAATGGCGTTTCGACGTAGAACCACCGGTTGGCCATGGAGTGCTGTTGATGCTTATTCTTTTTGGCTTGAAGAAGTTAAAACAGTACAGAGAAATCAACCGATCTAACTCAAGATTTTTGAGCTTGAGAATCATAAAATTTAGGAAAACAAACGTTTCGGTTTGTTGCAACCTGTACATTTATAGGTGTAGATTGAAATAATAGTAACATACTAACATATATATTCACTGTTTGGGAACCGGTTATTTTTGAAGGGGTGGAGATTATTGTATGTGTTATAAAGGTGGAAGAGATAAAGATTCTTGACGGATGGAAAACCTGTCGTTGATTCCGCCAAAGAAAACTCAAACCTATAGCAAGTATAGCAATAAGCAAGAGGTCGATCCACAGGGAAAATTATAACTCAAGTGTAATTCAGGTGTCAATCAAAGTAACAGTTTGGGGGTTTTTTATGTGAAAGTTTCGCCTTTTATCAAAGCGAAGTAAAGAAAGCAAAGTAAAGGAATTTGTTTTAGACAATTTAGGAGAAGTGATTCTACCTACAATTTTCCACTTTATTGGATTGAAGCGATCCTTGTAACTTTTTCTCGTCCTATTACGTTTCCTATGAATGCCCTTGTCCCGACCTAATATAGTTACTAGTCCAACCAGTCCTAGCAACCCTTATCAATCGAACAGTCCCTAAAGAAGGATTTAACCCAATTGATAGCTTTAAGTTCAGAGATTAGCCAAGGTATTTGCAGTCCCTAAAAAAAGATTTAACAACACATTCAACTTCCTACTCACTCAATTAGTTCAACCAGCCCTAAAGGAATAAGTTTGCCACTTAGGTTAAGGTTCACAACCAGGAATCTACAAAACCTTAGCGATTGAATTGATCTAACAAGTTGGCCAGACAAGATAGAACAAATCAATAATCAATCAAGCACAAAGAAGTTGAAACATTCAAATATAGGAAACAAGGAACGAGAATTAGAAACTCACAATCAATCCAAATAAAGCTTCAAATTGCAGGCAGAATAGATGAGTTTAGTTCCTCATGGAAGACATCGCTCAAATCTCTAAAGTGTCTGATGAAAGAATAGAATAGAAGAAGTGCTGTAAAAATAACTAAAAGTCGGCCTTTAAAACACCCAAGTCGGCCATCAAACAAAATAAGAACATCTAGGGTTTTTAATCAAAACGACGCGTATCGCTGACGACCACTGCTGCGGGCGCAGCACACTGTTTCTTCGTACCCCGCTGCAAATTGATTGGCGGCGCCCGCGGCATACATGCTGCGGCCGCAGCCAGGGGCTTTTCACGGAAAATATATCCCGAATTTGCTCTTCTTGTCAACAGGAAAGTTGTAGTTCTCTGAAAGAGCTTTCCAACGCATGGTCATAATAGTCAATCGGAAAACCGAGGCCTCCAGAAAGTGCAAAACAAGTTCAGCATGTCTGACGACAACTTCTGCAGACTTGTTCTTCGTTTAGGTCCGCTTCTTCTTCTTAGGACCTCTTGAGATCTTCATGTAAGCTTCTCCGATCAACTAGACATTCTCATCTAATGCGTTAACAACTCCTGTCTCATCATCGGATCCACGATTACCTGAAATAATCAATAAAAGTGTGTAGATTCCGACTCCACTAACATAGATAACTAATATGCAAATCGTAATTAAATCATGCAGGAAATGCATCTTAACTAAGCTAAATGCAACCTATTATGCCTACCTAAATGCATGCTATCAATTCTTTTCTAAAAATAACTTCGATATGGATTGAGTATAGTGTTTGGTGATTATAAGGTTATTTTTTAGGAAAAATAAAGTGAAGAAATTGCCCTATTTTAATATAAACAAAACCAAGGAGCCAACAACATCCTTCACCATGTACTTAGCAAACCCACCTGGCTTGAAATCCCTCTCCACAATCCTCTTCCTAAAGAGCTCCATCATCGATTCGTTAAAGAGCTCCATCATCGATTCGTCGTCGACCCAGCTGCCTCTCCCCTCACCACATTAGAATAGGCTACAAGACATTTGGAAATTAAAGAGGAATTAGGGATTGGTTAGGAAACTCCATTACAATAGGCTACAAGATAACTGGAGATTAAGGCAAAGACACTAGCTTTACGAGAAGGGAAGTTAAAGACAAATGAACTCCAGATAAGATAACTGGAGATTGAAGAAGACCTATGTTTTATCTGGCAAATGATTTGGGAAATCAGGAATAGTATAATCTTCAAAAATAAAAAACTTGAGTTGCCCGCACAAATAGCCATAAGAATACTCATACAAATTAGAGAATGGAAGGATGCTAATACAATTAATCCCAATAACATAAATAAAATAGAAAGGCGGCGTGTGAATATCAGCTGGAAAAAATCACCAAGGGCCACCTACAAGATTAATGTAGATGACTCTACTAAACCCACTGGCTTTTGTCAAGTGGGTGGGATTCTTAGGGATAATGAAGGACATGTGATGGATATTTTTCAGCAGCAAATAGATAGTGGTTCCGCTATCCAAACAAAAGCAGCTGCCTTTTGCGCATGTGTAAAATTGGCTCTTTCCAGAGGACTAAGAAGAGTCATAATCGAAGGAGATTGCTTAGACGTAATTAA
Organism: Persicaria maculosa; assembly: GCA_963922045.1. Classification (NCBI taxonomy): domain Eukaryota; kingdom Viridiplantae; phylum Streptophyta; class Magnoliopsida; order Caryophyllales; family Polygonaceae; genus Persicaria; species Persicaria maculosa. The sequence continues at coordinate 15,072,091 of OY998267.1, read as the reverse complement.
GGCCATTAACGACATCACAAAACCGAGATGAGAAATATGGCGTCAAGTGGAGCTTATCAAGAACATGATTGTGGAATTTGAGAGCATAGAATTCAAACACTGCTTTCGAGGAGCAAACGGAGCAGCTGATTTCATTGCTAGGTCTATAAACACTTGTACTATGTCAAACATATCTTTTAATAGGGATTTCTGTAACATCATCCACAAGGATGATCAAGGTGGACTTCTACTCAGTTAGAACCACCTCCTTTTTGCCTACGGTATAAAAAAAAGTGATTGTGATTATAAAATGTAATAAATTGAAATCTCCATAAAAAAAATTAATCATATATAATTATAAATGAATCGGGTCAATCGGATCACCGGACCACCGGGTCAATCGGGTCAAAATTACCGGGTCAATCGGGACACCGGGTCTAAACCCAGATGACCCGGAAAATTATTGGGTTTTCGGGTTCGGGTCAAAAAAAAATTTCCAGGTCAAAATTTTCGGGTCCTGACCCAAATTTTACCGGGTGTTCGGATCGGGTTACGTTTTGACAGGTCTACACGCAGGTGTTTGTCACCACCTATTTTCTATTTCTATTAGGGGTTTGTCAAATATATATGATATTATAATATTTTAAGTTTTATACTATCTCTGTTCGGAAATATAAGTCCATTGATTTTTTGACACGTATTTTAAAAAGTTAAAACTATATAAAATACTATTTTTTATTAAATTTTTTACATAACTATATACTTATTACGGAGTAGTAATATACGAAGTATATAGCATCTGCTGTTGCGGGTGTATATAGCACAATCCACGTATAAAAAAATGGAGAGTTTGTGAGAGGGGCACACCGTACAGAATCAGAAGCACGAATGAGGGGGCCGCGAAAGTCACGTCCACGTGTCCTTTGGGGCCCACTTTCCCTCTGCGGAGTGAAATGCAATTCATTCCTCCTCCATCCAGACAGTTGAGGTCGGCTCCTTGGCGTGGCGGTGCCAACTCCGCCTCTCTTTCTCTCCCCTAGGGTTTTCCGCCCCCGTGTCTGCATTTCGAGCAATCAGGGAGCCAAATCGAGGAGATTCTTGTTGATCTGGTTGTGATTTGAGCATGGATACAGAATTCCAACCTACGACGGAGGAGAACAGGGAGAATCAGCCATCCATGGATTGTGTTGAATCGGAGGAGGAGGATATCTCTGAATCCTTCATCTGCTGCGTCTGTTTGTAAGATACACAGTTCTTCTTCTTCTCGTTTCCTCTCTCCGTCCTTTCTCTTAATTTAACCGTATCTGTTTTTGTTATTAATTGAAGAGGATGAATTCTGATTTCGCCAACCTGTTGGCATGTTCGGATGAAGCAATTGGTTGTTTGGTTAAATGAATAATTCAGTTTTGTGCTTTAATTGTTCTAATTGATCACATCTCCGGAGTTCCGTTAGTACTTCGGTGTTTTGTTTTGGCAGCTCTACTGGAAATTGAGCTATTTGCTTTCCTTGTTTGGATTCCTTTTTTTCTTTCTGAGTTTGTAAGGGAACTCCATTTATGTTCGATTGTCGTCCTATCCCAATTATTGCGAATAGACCTGACTAAGCAATAAGCGCTTCTCTAATCTAGAGTCTACTTTAGTGCATGACTAATTGAACCGAATATATGATTGATAAAGTTTGAAACTTCATTCTCATTTCCTCAATCTTGTTGGTAAAAATGCCATTTGATAACTGCAAACTTGAAAAAACTACAATTTTTTGATGCCGTCTACCGATATTGAGCATATGGATTTTTTCATACCTTCACATGATATTGGGCATATGTTACAATGAAGCACCAACCTGGAAAGGGTTGTATTTGCATTTTATGCCTTGGTTTGTAAATCATATGCAAGAGTGGTTCAGAAAATTGCTTTATACTGTAATATTTTATGGTTCTGTAATGTAAGACCTCTTATTGATCTCAAATATTTTTTATGTTGTAGGGATCTCTTATACAAGCCCATCGTGCTAGGTAATATGCTTTTCCTGAAGAACAGATTTTAACTGAAACCTGAGATTCTAGAGTTAACTTCCTTTTTCTCCCACATTGCAGCTTGTGGCCATGTTTCCTGTTTCTGGTGTGTACATATGTCAATGAATCGTTATGGAGTATCTCGTTGTCCGATCTGTAGGCAATCATATCACCACTTTCCTACAATATGCGAAATGCTCCACTTCCTGATCGTAAAGATGTATCCCAGTGCTTATCAAAGAAGGGATAAACAAATGCTTGGTAACTACTTGTCCTCGAGTATTCTGAACCCCCCCCCCCCCCCCCCCCAAGTACTTCGTTTTATTTAAGGACTTGTGTTCAGGGGTTCTCTCTTTGCAATAGCAGATGCATATATATCCTTGTCCAAACTATTTACTGTTCATAATCTTTGAAAAATATTAGCTTATGATTTACATTGTATAATGTATACTTGTCCCTTAATCTGCCTATTGTATATCTGAATCCTGACTGATCTTAATTTTAGTTTGTTGCCGTTGCCAACTTGGTGACACTCCCACACATTTAGTTCAACTGTTATTTCTTGTGTATTTCAGAACAAGAGAAACAAAGTAATTGCTTCTCACCACAGTTTGATGGCAGCTCATTGAAATCCAACAGTGTTGGTGGATCAGCATTTACATCTTTCCCATGTTCAAAATCAAGCTTGTCTACTGAATTTTCAAAGCCAGAGACACCAGAATGCTTGCAAGACAGTAAAATGGCTGTTAGCGAAGAGAATAACCCGTCTGAGACCAATATTAATGTTACCTTGAATCAGATTGCAATCACAGATGTGCTTTGTTCCACGTGCAAAGAGTTGCTGTTCCGCCCTACAGTTTTAAATTGTGGCCATGGTGAACACTTATGCCCCTTTGTTGATGTTCCATGCTATATGTTGTATAAAAAGTAAAAACCTTCCCATATTCTTTTTTGAAATATATTCTCTCTTGTTTGAGCTTCTTGGTTGTTATCTGTGCAGTTTATTGTGAAACTTGTATCACCATTCTAGAGGATGGAACAATCAGTTGTCCAATTTGTGAAATTCCTCATCCTAGTGACTTCCCTAAGGCTTGCTTGGAGCTAAACAATTTCTTGGAAGAAACATTCCCCAAGGAATATTCATCACGGAGGGGTTCCATTGAACGTGATCGAATTGACTTTAAACAGAAGAATCCACCTTCTTGTATGTCTTATTTCTGAGATTAATTTTACTACAGTCTTAATATCATATCTACTGCACTTGAAAGTTTTCTGATTTCTTTGCCTAGCATTTTATTTTATTTGAATGACTTAAATTGAGAGAATTGAGGACATAAAAGGCTTGTGGAGAATAAAAAAAGAACTTTATGTTTACACTCTTTATCCATTGGCACGTCTAATTTCCAAAATGATAGTTTAGTGCATTATCTTTTTGAAAAAGACCTTATTATACATTTTTCATTATATAAATGTGTTAGAAATTTGTGGGAGGCAGGGCTGTAACTCTAAAGATGGGAAGATACAAAGACCATAGAATTCAACTTTGTGCCTCTTCAGACTCTGTGGTGGTGGAAGCATGGAAGATTGTAGTGTAGGTTAACATGCATTTCAAACCCATAAAAGAGGTTAAGAAATTTGGAATGGTCCAGCTATATTAAATTTTCAAAGAAAGCAAAATCGGACAAATCCGATCGAAAGTTATATTCAATCTACATAATAAATCTTTTTCATATTCTATTCTAAGTAATGTTAATATTGGTCAGTGAAAAGAGTGAAAGAGGACTACCCCAGTGAGATCCTTGTGACCTTGTTAACTATCTGTTGAAGAGCTGTTGATATTCTTTATTATTTCTTTTCCAGGTTCAAGTTCAAAATCCTCTGCTAAGAAAAATGCTTATTTATCTTCTTTTCCTTCTGGAAATATCCTTCACTGGTTGACTAAACATGACCCAAAGGTCCACTTCGGTGTTGGTTGTGATTATTGTGGGGTGAGTTTCCATAATTGTCTCATGTTTATAACCCGCTTTTGTACATTAATTTGTTGTTTGTACCCTTCATCTTAATGCTGTTAAAATCCACATCATAAGTTGTACATAACATCGCGTCTACATAGCTCCTGAGACTCTGCATGACAAATCTGCTTTCTTAATAGTTTAGCTCCTTTTTTTCCATGTACAGCTGAAGAACATGCTCATCCATTTATTTCCAACTGTAACTTGTACATATGGGAAATTGGGGAATGCAAGTGAATTGTGACGTTTATGCATGGATCGTAATTTATTTTTGAGAGCAAATACACATGATCCACTGACATGACTTTTGGTGTGTTATCACACAGATATATCCTGTAGTTGGTAAAAGATACAGATGCCAGGACTGCAAGGAAGTAATAGGATTTGATCTCTGTGAAGAATGTTATGATACAAAATCCAAACTTCCAGGCCGGTTCAATCAGCGGCATACTGCAGAACACAAGTTTGAGCTTATAGAGACTTGTAATATGGCAACGAGGTTGATGGCGAGGTTCAGGGAAGTGACAGGGAGCTTGGATCACACCGCACTCTTATCTGAAGTAAGTGAAGATTTTGACGACGGGTCTGAGACATTGGAATTTTCTGATAATCCTCAAGATAATACAAATAGTAATGCCGAAGATTCTACAGAATCAAATAACAACTCCATGAGTGATTGATAAACTCCCGAAAATATGGAAGTAATTGAAGTTTGATCAACTTTTCAAGCTTCGCGACGAAACTTATTTTAGGTAAACTCGGGAATTTTAAGATATATTTATCCTATTCTATTTGAGAGTTTACGGGCATGTTTATGATATAATATGGCTACTGTAGTTATGGATTTAGTGATCTGACTTCCAAGTGAATGAAATTCCATTAGCTTTAAGTTGTGATTCATTTGGTTGTCCTGCTATAATTTTAAGAGCACTATCAATAGGGGAGGGGTTAGAAACTTTTCTATCACAATTGCCTCGAGTAACTGAAGGTCTGTCAGCTCCAATGATTCATTCAGCTATAGTTCAAGAAATTCGAAACCACCCGGAGTTTCTTTGTTTTCAAGCAGTGGGCGAATATCTTCCATCGCCCACCATGTGAAATCTCCTCTAGCTACTCTCTCCTCTTTGATGCCTGCATTCGACAACGAAAGCGTCATCCTCCACAAGTACTGATTTCCCTCCCAGAAGCCTTTTCCGCCACATTCACAATTGTACATCCTTTGACGATTTGACGATTTTGTCGACAGGAAGAAAAAAGAAAGCGGTAAGAAAAAAGAAAGCGGTAAGCCTAGCATAACGGGGGTAACGTGTTACAGGAGAAACAAGATAAGTAGTTCACCAAGTCTCTTGAAATTACTTTAATACTCCCTCCATCCTACAATAATTGTCTTTGGACTATTTATGCACGCTTTTTAAGGGTATATGTATATTTATATATATATATATATATATATATATATATATATATGTTAATTTAGTAATATATAGAAGTGAAGTAAAATAAAATCACAAAGTTGTTTTAGCTCAGCGAATAGGAAATGGGATGAGTTTAATGGGTTTTTTCCGTTTTTTTTAAAATAAAAACACTAGCCCCTTTTTTGTTGCATCACCAACGCCTTCCCCTTATAATCAATACTTATAATAATTTTTTTTTTTAAAAGAAAATTATTATAAGTATTTTTTTTTAATAAAAAAAAATACTTATAATAATTTTCTTTTTAAAAAAAAACACTAACCCCCTTTTTTTTTGTTGCAACACCTACCCCTTTTTTCCCCTTGTAATCAATACTTATAATAACTTGATAAGTACCTAGGGTGTCCAATAGTTGACGGTAGAGTAAATAAAAACTCCTTTGAAGAAATCATCGGAAAAACGACTAACCAATTGGCAAAATGGAGAGCTGACTCTCTATCTCAACACGGGAGGACAATGTTAATAAACTCAAATTTAGCTTCTAAACCACTGTTTGCTATGCAAAGCTTTATGCTCCCGGTGGCAATTCACACCGAGCTAGATAAAATCAATAGGACTTTCTTCTGGAACAAAGACCTCCAATACAAACCCCTAATTGGATGGGACAAAGTATGTAAACCAAAAGCGAAAGGAGGAATGGGATTAAGGAAAACCAAAGAAATGAATGAGGCACTACAAATGAAACTCATTTGGAAAATCATTGCGGAACCGGATAACTGTTGGGTTAAAATCATTAAACACAAGTACCTAAAGTCAATACCACTACTTAATTTTAACAAGAAAGGAAATGCATCGTGGCAATGGACACAACTAAGAAAACTTATTCAGCCATTTAAGGAAGGTCTAGCATGGTTAGTCGACGATGGAAAAACAATCAAGTTCTGGCTTGATAATTGGGCCCCCGTGAAGGATATTCAAAATGCTTGTCTCGACCCAACAAAGGTTAACTGGGAAGAAACGATTGATCAGTACATACTTAATGGAGCATGGAATTTGGATAAATTACGAACAGTGGTATCAAATGGTATAGCGCAACAAATCATAGATATTCCACTCCCAGTAACTCGAATTCAAGACAGAATGTACTGGTGGCCAGACATAAAAGGATGGTTTACGACGTCTAGTGCGTACAAACTCACCACAAAAACAACAGAATTAAATAACGACAATAATGCGTGGATCTAGAACTTGAATGTTCCGCCTAAAATCAAGAATTTTATGTGGAAAGTCTGTCAGAATGGACTCCCAACAGCGGCCCGTCTCGCAAAAAGAGGAATTACAATACCCCCTTATTGTCCCTTGTGCAATCATCACGAAGAAGACACCATCCACCTATTATTTGAATGCAGATTCTCTTTATGCTGTTCAAGTTTATCACCAAAAGTGAAATCCGAAATCAAAGACAATATCAGGATAACAAGGAATATAGAGGAACTAATGACCAAATTAGGCAGATTGCTTGACACACAGCAAAAAATGAAATTGGTATTCCATTGGTGGACCATCTGGATGGTTCGGAATAAACTAATCTTTCAGCAACAAAAAGTGACAAATGAAAGAGGATTTGTGAAACTTGTGGAATCATACATTAACGAATGGAATAAAGCAGGGAAGCAAAGTGAAGAAGACGACAACAGCACACAAAGACAAGCAAATTCCCTCAGGAAAAATGGGAATAGAAGGAAGAAGGAAAAATGGAAAAAGCCGCCAACTGGGAAATTAAAGTTAAATTTCGATGGATCTGCATCAGGCCAACGACAGAGTTCGATAGGTTACATCATTCGTGACAGCACAGGGAATTCAGTAGCAATGGGTAGTGAAATGGTTGGATACCAAACCCCTCTAATGACCGAAGCTTTGGCACTTAGGAGGGGTGTTCTAAGAGCCCTCGATTTGAGAATCTCTAAAATAATAATAGAAGGAGATTCACCGACCATTATCAATCATTTACAATCTAAAACTAGATGTCCATGGGAAATTGAGCTAATCATGGCTGATATTAGCACCCTTCTTACGGGGTTTTACGAAGTATCGTTTTCACACATCCTTCGTAACGACAATTGTGTGGCGGATAAGGTTGCACACCTTGCTCATATTGCCTCCACCCCATCTATATACAGCGACCCAGGTCTCATCGACCTCATCCGAAAGGATGCTGTCGGATAGCGGTTTCGCATCCGAATTTTTACTTAATAAAAAAAATACTTATAATAACTAATATAGTATTAATTAAAATTCAACAAATTTTTTTGTTCTAAGTAGACAACATTAAGCAGCTTGTTTATTACCCCGGCAAATATTTTTTTTTGGATTGAAGTAGATAGCATATAACATTTTTGTTGTTGTCGAAGTAGATAGCATATACCGGACGGGCTTGGATAATGCATTCAACCCGCGAAGCGCGCTAAGCCCGGCCCGCGCGCGCCCGCAACAACGAGATAATATTTGGGGTAAAGCCCGTCCCAAGCCCGCAAAACAATATAGTAGCGTTTTTAGTGTCATTCAACAAATAAGCAGGACTAAAGGTGTCAACGGTGTATATAGGTACAACCTTAGACTCGAACATTCAAACAGTCATTTCTTGGAAAAAAAATTCAGCACCCCATTACAAAAATTTCTAGATCCGCCACTAGGTGTCACAATAACCATCTTAAAGGGTTTTCTCACAATAATCATCCTCTCTCTCTCTCTCTCTCTCTCTCTCTCTCTCTCTCTCTCTCTCTCTCTATATATATATATATATATATATATATATATATATATATATATATATATATATATATATACTCCCTCTCAAAATACATGTCTTTTTAGCCCATAAATTTTTTTCAAAAAATACATGTCTTTTTAGATTTAATCATTACACTTAACCTACTTTTACATCTCATTACTTTAATTTTTACATCACCCCTACTCTCCTCCTCACAAATTAAAAAAAAATAAACAAATACAAGTCTAATCATTACACTTAACCTACTTTTTACATCTAATCATTACATTTAACATACTTCTTAATTCCCGTGCTCCGTCCTAAAAAGACATGTATTTTAAGACGGATAGAGTATGTTTTATTAAATTTTTTATTTTAAAATATCATATTTAAAAAACAATTTATGTTTTCTTTTTATTTTTTTAAATTCATTACATATACCAAAAAAAATCCTTGAAACAAATATTTCGTCCCTTCCTCTACGAAACTCCGTGGTCGTTAATGGTGAAAGCTCATCTCCTGAAAAGGGTAGTGTTATAGCACGTGCACATTGGAGTTCCCGTGGTGAATATATAATGACCAGAGTTGAGAGTAAAGAGTAAAAATGAAGGTTACCATTTTGTCATAAGTCACAAGTGAAGGTGTGGTTTGTACCAACTAGTTCAAAGGATGAAACTGTTTTTAGCCTCTTTGATGTTAGTTACACTTGTAAAGTTCCACCACATTGATGCACTATGAGTCTATGAAGCATCAATAGCGCATGTAGTATATGGTATTGTTTCATCACAAAGTGCTTAATCATTGATGGTGGTGTCGGACATTTGTGTTGTGTGGAGAGATTCTTGATTCTAACTAAATTCACCAAAATATATCTACACCCGTGAACAATATATAATTGTGGGAATATCTCGTCGAGTAAACGACAGTCATATCAAATTTATTTTGTTTTTATTAATTAGTTAGGTTGAGATTCACCTTCTATCACAATAGCTTTAACTATTATTTAGAAAATTTTCCGCCTTTTATTTTACAATGTGAGGCTTCCCAAACACCATGTCTCTATATATTCACTCGGTGGGTTCTTTTCTACACTTATTGAACTATCTCTCCGGGGATTGTGAAAGACGGACACTGATGTCTTTGAGGTCAACTCGGACGACTTGGATCTCCGGAACAAAGGGTCGGAGGAAAAATAGGAAGAGAAAGAAAAGGATGAGGAGGAGAAACAGAGGCAGCGACGGAGGAAGTGGATTCAGCTTTAGATAAACTTGGTTTGCCGTATCCCGGAGGTGTCGGGACAAGAGATAATCAAAAGTAGGGTGGTGATGGAAAGGAACCACGAGGTGCTGGAACATCAATGTACGAAGCACGAGGTGGAGATTGGCAAAGAGGAGGTGGAGAAGTAGCGACATGGCCGAAACAATACAAAGTTAAAATAAGGGGAAATTTCAGCCGTAGATAACTCGTCTATTGAACGGCTACAATCCTTCCGTACCCACGCTTCTATAGTAGTATAGATTATGATAAGATAAATTAAATAATATGGAATGCATAATATATTCATAAGAGTAGATATTACATGTATACTAGCTTGGCTAGACCCATTTGGAAAAACGTATCAGTAGGTATGGACAATGGTTACTAGATCAGGTTTTTTTTATTAGGTGAAATTTGAGCTCAGGTTTGTCTGAAGCTTGAGCGGCCGACGAATCAGCACACAGACTAACGGTCAACATACAACACACTAAGAAACACAAATAAAAGAAAAACTTCAACAATCTGTTACCTACTAGATCAGGTGTTATTCGAGCCTAAGTGCCCTTTAAATTTATTGTATAAAAAACCGAAACTATATTTGTCCAGAACCGTGAAAAAATAGGGCTGGATGGGCTCTAAATTTTTTTTTATCTGGTCTCGTGCTTACAAAAAAAAACTTATAATATACGGTGCACTAGATCAACCCCAAATTTAGGCCTTGCTCAATAATACAAGAAGTTTAATTTTAACCTCACACTCGGAATAAACAAATCATGAAGGATTTGGAATAAAAACGAACGTGGTTGTTCCACATCGGTAATATAGAGAATAATTGAACAACATATAAGGTTGAAGGGCTACTCCTCTCATTGTCAATTGGTTTTGAGATGGAACCCCGTTGGGTTTATGTGTTGTTCGAGTCTCCCGTACGTGGGCTCGCACACACGACCTCCCTCTAGCTTATCAGAGCCGGGTTCAGCTAGTTGCGGTTGGTTCCCATTTAAGCGCATGTGATAATATGTGTTGTTCGAGTCTCCCGTATGTGGGCCCACACACACGACCTCCCTCCAGCTTGTCTTAGCCCCATTGGGCCCAGCCGAGTTTAACATCTGTTTCTCAAAAAAAGAAATTCATTTTTAAAACAAATAAGAATTGTTTTCATGGGTGCTTTCATCCGTAATCTACGTTTTCAACTTGATTTAATTTTGTTTAAATTCGTCTTTTGTAGGGTGCATTTTCGCTTATTTTATTGCATCTTTTCAGTTTTTTATTATATATTTTGACGGTTTTCCGTCTGTCAACTTGTCGATGTATCGAGATTCATGTATATCTGATCTCCAATTATTATTTAATATATATATAAAAAAAGAATTGTTTTCATGGATTAGACAACTAATTTTCATGAATAGAATCGATGTCGATGAAAAATAATATAGGGTAGTAGAAAAATAAGTTTTTTTTGGTGGTTAAAGTAGAAAAAGAAGTTCACGTACTCATAGAGTGTTTTACAACCAATTAATTAATGGAAGACTTGTAAAATCTCTTTGTAAAATGCAAACATACTCTTAAACCAATAAGGAAAACAAACAACTCAACAACATTGAAAATATAATTCGGAGCATAAACGCACCCTTCCAACAAAACAAATAAAGTAAGAAGCTTAAATTATTAGAATTATTTTATACTCCTATAATTTGGACATTATTAAATATATCTCCAAGAGATAAAACCCTAATTTATGTAATTATGGAATTAATTCTTATACATTTAAGTTCTCTTATTCCTATAAGATAGGGAGACGAGAACCATTTTCTGATGGAGTTAGTCATTCTTTAAAACCCTATTGGTTTGTCTACTCTCCACCCACAGAGAACTTTCCTCAATGGAGAGAGTCTTCTTCATCTTCAATGCTCTCACATATATAGTGTGTAGGTTGTGTATGTTCTCCCCTATTCTTGAATCTCTAACGAGATTTAGGACTTTGGAGATCTACTCGATGATTGAATCCGAAGGCAAAACGATCTTGATTCTACTTCCACTATTCAATGTAATTCGTTTATCCCTCAAATTCTTACCTAAACAAAAGATACTATTAACCATTAACAATATGCTAGTGGATGGAGTAGCTAGACTTTCATAAATAAACAAAAAAAATCAAAAATATCGATAACACCTATCTGAAATTTATAAAACTCTCTTTCATTGTTATATACTATGTATTATCTCTTTCATAACTCCAAGGTAAAACCCAATTTTGCTTTATAGTTTTCAGTTCAAATTAATATTGCACTTTTTTCATCCTTTCCTATTTTAAACTCTCATTTGATTCACGCATATTTAGTGCTTTCAATTATATTTTGATCTATTGCTTTGTATGTCGTGTTTCTGTTCGATCATAATATCTTTTTTATGCAGGTGTATATATAGGTAGTTGGTAGTTTATTTGTTAGAATTTTTGTATTCTCTATAGGGTGTTTTCATGTATCTCGTGAGAATATATGTTTATATCTATTCACATCACACATTCATGTAAAATGAGAATTTGACCAAATAAACTATAAATACATATTCTCACAATAAATGTGTATTCTCCCTGTTAATGTTCGTTTAAAATATTTAAAAAAAATTGAAACAGGAAAAGGTTTTGGGATGTGATCTTTGTCAAGATCATCTCCCAGTAGTATCTTTATAGATGAGATCCCAAATGATGGGATCCGAGATACCAGAGGCATCATAAGCAGAATGCAGTAGTACGTGAAGCAACCTAATCAAACATTGAATTGTCACCATGGAGGACATGGCTCCAACCCACCTCCCAGAAGGAACATGAACGGAGGTGATAGTTAGTGATGAGAATCTCGATCTCCCACGAGGACTATAGACATTAGACATGTTGATAACTATAAGACGGTCTCCTTCTAACAACACTCTAAGAAGTCCAAGCTTGATCGCTCTACAGATGCCTAGTTGAAAATTAATCTTAAATATTTCAGATTTTGCTGGCCTTACCACCTCATATCTCCAATAGTAATTAATATTTATTTATTTTTTCAGCATTACTCAACTATATTTATTTCAATAGTGTTTAGTAATGTATAATGGTAGTTATAAAATAAGGTTCAATTGTAAATAGTTTTTATACAATTTTAATATCAAATATATTAATATTTAAAAAGAACTGCACAAGGTGCGGGTAATGAACTAGTATATTAATTCTTAAAAGAGAATATTTTTTGCCTATACTCTATAGGCCATCTTCACCTTAATTCCCTCTCTTTCAACCAATCTCCTTTTTAATTTTATTTTTCTCCTTTTTATGTATCTATAAATATCTATATATAATACTATTAATTTGGATCCTCCCCTTAAAACTATAAAATTCAACCAACTAAATTTTTTAGCATCTTATCTTAACATTATATTAATATATAATTATTTCTTATGATATTACATATTTTCTAATCAATTGGTTCAATTCAACATTTGAATCAATACATTTTTAATCAATCAAATTATAATAGATTTTTTCCCTTGATATATTTTATATTTTCTAATCAATTTATTTAATTCAAAACATTGAATTATTATATTATCTACATCTAAATATAAATCTAAATCTAAATCTAAATATAAATCTTTATCTAACTATCAAATAAGAATTTTTTTTTCTGATAAAAAAATAAGAATTTTTTTATTGTGGTCTCATAAATTGTTAATAAGTGAAATTTTACACATTTTTTAATCTTCTATCTATACCTAACTATTAATTAAGAATTTTTTCTTAAATTTCATAATTACCTTCATTTTATGTGTTTTTGTACATTTTTTACTTTATCAACTCCAACTTCTTATTTTATCCTAACTTTGTTAATATTTTTTTATTTTACAATAGTATTAATTTGTTACTATATTATAATATTTTATTTAAAAAATACGCTATGGTGTGGAGATTGTACTAGTTCTCTATAATAGAGAATTTATTGGACATGAGTTCAAGCACAGACTGAGGGACGGGCTGTGGTCCACTCATACTCGCCCCATTGTTAAAAAAATAATAAAATAATAGGTAAAAACCTTAAGAGAAATTAATATAAAAAAAAATCCATTTATTTATTAAATTAAAAATTTTATTAATGAAAATTGTACCTATGGGAAAATTTTAAATTCTAGTTTAGTGTCATTCCAAGTTAAAGTGGAATTGAAAAAAAGAAAACAATGAAAGTATTGATCGGATAAAATAAAAATGCAACATCCCAAGATATTCCCATTTAAAAACGACAAAAGTCAAAGGGGACGGGACCTCCTGAATTACTCCGTAATTAGTACTCGTACTACTGAATTTAATTACTCCGTAGACTGTAGTTAAGTAGAACAATCAAAACCCAAAATGATAGGTGGGGGTTACCCAAATTGCCCATGTCAGCATCTCCCACGTGTCGATTACTGGTTCGCCCAACGCCAACCGACCAACTCCACTTGTGGGAATCCAATGCTGCCGATAAACTTGATTTGATTTCTTATTAAATTATGCTAAAAAAAGGATAATTTTATTTGGGCCTCTTTTTTTCGGATAAATTACAGAAAACCATCTACTCTTAACCTCCGTTCACTTTTAATTGTCTTTTTACTATTTATGTATGTTTTTTAAGTGATAAAAACTATATACAATGTAACATATTTATTTTTTAATAATTTTTTAACAATATCATAATTATTACTTCCTCCGTTCGGCAAAACATGTCACTTTATTATTCACGCACGCTTTTATTATTCACGCACGCTTTTTAAGGGGATAAAAACTACATAAAATATCTAGTTTTTTAATAATTTTTTTTAACAATTTCATAGGTATAAACTTGTTTAAAAAATTTATAAAAAAAATAAATGCAGTATTTTATATAGTTTTTATCATTCTAAAAAAGCGTGCGTGAATAGTAAACGACATGTTTTGCCGAACGGAGTGAGTATTAAAAAGTACTCCGTATGAGATTATTAAAAAAATATTTAATTAAAAAATTAATATTTTATATAGTTTTTATTATTCTAAGAAAATGTGCGTAAATAGTAAATGATAAATAAACGTGAACGGAATGAGTGTTGTAAAATAGGATAGTTTTCACAAAATCACCCCATTTAAATATTACGGAAAACTACACATGAAATTTGGTTTCTTTCAAATAATCATCTGCTGCCCTTTTTATAAATGAAAAATGCTAAATAAATGTTATATAATCACTCTACTGATAAATATTTTAATAAACATATAATCAATGTTAAGGGTTTTTTTATGCAATATTCATTTTTCTTGTGACCTTGTTAAAAAAAAAAGTAGTAATTTGATCTTGTTAAAAAAAAAAGTAGTAATTTGATCTTGTTAACAAATATATTTTTCCATATAAAAGGGCTTGTGGGTTTTCTTTGAAGGAAAACCAATGTTAGGGTTTTTTTTGTAATATTCATTTTTTGTGAATCTTTTTTGATAAGATGAAGATTTGGGTGAGATCACACCCAGCTGGATCATCACTCAAGAGCATCTTTTCGGATGAGAATACACAACATACGATCATCGAAGAGGGGAGGTTGAGGAAGTGGGTTAATTAACCAGCGTCATTTGGGCAATCCTATCTGCCACCGTGTTCATTTCGCGAAAAACATGAGAAAGACACCGTGTTGAACTTCTAAAGGGAGAATAGAATGTCTGAGATGATGATCTCAATTTCCCACGGACAACTCCAGCACCCCTTGAGCACATTGACAATCGTCAATTTGTCGCCCTCCACTATGATTTTGTGGACATCAAGCTCCCTTTCTTTTGAGATTCTGAGCTGAAGACCTCTAGCTTCCCTGACTAGAGCAGAGCTATATCCGCAAGGGATTCCTCCACAAGTGATTACCTCGCCAAGATGACCATGAATGATGAAACCTACAGGAGAGGAACCATCCGAACTTTTAGTTCCATCAAAATTGATTTTGAATGTGTCGTGTGGCGGTTTCTGCCATCTTAAGTTCCCTTGTTTCCTTTGGTCTGGTGTTTTGGTTGATTGTTTTCTATTTTCTTTGTCAAGTATTTTTTTGTTCTCCCAATTCTTTAGTGTTTGTTGTGTGAGGTATTCTGCCATGTTTTGTATATGTTTTGTATTGTTGTTGTGTTGATATAATCAAATATTTTTTGGTTTCTACTTGTCCATCTGCTTCACCAGGTTGTAACCAATTTCTTTTTTTTTTTCATTTTCTAATTTGCTAAAAATTTCATAGATGTACCTCTTTATAGAGTTATTCTTCGTATATGTATTTTGTAATATATGCTCAATGCATGGCCGAGTAATTAATCCTTTTAACTAATTGAATTGAAGTATTTGGTGTCATTTGATAAACAAATTAATATGATGGGTCTCATCTATCTGGTTACACAATGTACATCTAGTCGTCAGAATGTCATCTAATGACATCTTCCATATGAATTTATTTTTTGGATTTTGTGAGAAAAAAAAACATATTTATGGGTGGTTTTATTTAATATACCTTTTTTTATTAATCCAATTGAAATAAACCATCAACTCTCTCCCTTATCACTATAATAGGCGTCATTGGTTCGTTTAGATTATTTATTTTGAATTGTATAAGCGTTCAAAGAACTTCTTACCCAAATGCAATGTTCGAAAAAACGCTTGGCGTCAGGGTACCGCTAAGCGCCAAGACGGTTTGACGACCTTATTAGCGGTTTCTGGGCAAACAAAAAAGTTTTTACAATTTTCTTATGTTTATCCCATGAACAATGTCTAAAGGACTAAAACACACATGACATTATAATGTATGCATTAATTTTAAGTCTATAACATATCAACTAAAAAGTCATCATGGTCATTTTAAAGTTGTTCGAATCAAACATAAAATCACACACACATATATGTTCAGATAAGTGTCACAACTTCATAATTGAGAAATATATTTGAAATCACAAAAACTAAATAATCTCAATTTAAAACCACCAAGATTGTTAAGCCAATGTCCAGCACCCACCAAAATACTTCCCTGCCAAACCCGATTTGCACCCGCCAAGGTCATCAAATCTCCGTCTTGCACCCGCCAAGGCCGCTAAGGTGTCGTTCCATTCCTGCCAAGGTCCTCCCCTACCAAGCTACCTCGCCAAGGTCAAATGCAAGATGGTGTGGGTCCGCCAAGCGTCTTGGCGCTGTCTTGTTGGCCACCAAGACCGTTTTTTAGAATACTACCCAAATGGCGATGTTAGTATTCTTGTTTACACTCTTTGATAGATTTGCTTCAGGTTGGAAGAGAGGAGCGAAACATTTTCTCAATTCTCCTCAATTCAATTAATTTAGTGAACACAATTACAATTTAAAGAAAAATTAAACCTAAAACTAAACATTTGAGGCACTTTCATCCCCATTAATTTAACCCACTAATCTAACAACTAATTAATCCTAAAATATCTCTAACTACAATATCAGTATATCAACTCACGTACACACACGTTCACAATAATCCAATAACATTAACCTAATTAATTTTTTTGATCTTAGTCCAGTTCGATCGACTCAGTCGCTCTACATCTGGATCGGGTACTGTGTGACCCATTTAAGGGGTTGACCCTCCCACTCACAAGCGACTCCATGTTTCCACGAGGATTCGAACTTCGAACCTCTTGAAGTGGGAAGTAGCCCCACAACCACTACACCAACTTGTGAATCATCCTTCAACATCTCCCCTTGATTCAAAATTTTATTTTATTTTTTTAATTTTCTTCAAACGCAACACATTTTCTTCATATTCAATTTCTTCGAATCTTTCGGATGCACTTCGCATCTTCTTCAGATCTTGATCAATGCACACTTCTCATCGTCTTCTTCCAATCTTGGTGCACTTCTCATCTTCTTCATGTGCTTCTTTGCAAAATTTCCAATATCCATTTCCGATGATTTTGCACAAATCTTGTATATATGAAGCACCCTTTTTTTTTTAATCTCCATATTCGCCTTCTTCCTTGTCCGGACTCGGTTCCTCGGAGCCCCTCTTCTTCTTCGGATTCTTCATCTTGATTCGGCCTTTCTTTTTCAGTCGCGATCTTCATCTTCCACCTTCTTCTTCTTCTTCTTGCCGGTGGTACTGTCCTCCTTCGACAACTTCTTGCCATGGAAAGCTCTCTTCTTGAAGCCCTTCAACTGCCTTTCTTTGGCCTTCACCTTCTTGTCGATGTTCTTCTTCTCTGGACTCTTCATCTCTGGATAACACTTAAACTACGTGCTCTTAATCTCCGCGGATCGATACTTGACCTTCATCTTCGACCTCTCTTTCCTACCATGGAAAGATTCAACACTTTGGAATACATCTCTCGGACACCTCATCACGATTCCTTGGATTGAACTATCTTCAACAAACACATGGAGTGCCATGTTGGAAGAGAGAAGCAAAACGTTTTCTCAATTCTCCTCGATTCAATTAATCCGGTGAATACGTACAATTACACTTTATAGAAAACTTAAACCTAAAACTGAATAGTTGACGCGCTTTCATCCCCACATAATTTAACAACTAATTAACCCTAAAATATCTCTAACTGCAATATCAGTATATCAACTCACATACATGTACGTTTACAATAATCCACTAACATTAACCTAATTAAACAGTTAATTTTCTAATTTAATTTGAATCATCTTCAACCCTTCAAAGTTGATTCTTGACTTGGAAATTTCATTCGCACAATTGAGAATTATCCTAAAGCATTTAAAAATTATGAAAAATGAATATATGTAGAAGAACAAATAAACAGAAAGGTTATTGCTCTTATTTAGACTGAGAAATTTTATTCAAAGTTGAATTCCTAATTGGAAAACTATATCATTTGTGTGATCGGGTTAGCCTGATCTCAAATCACACACGTCTTTTTAAAAATGACCGTGTGAAGTGTGTAAGTGATGGTTAACATTGTTATTATTGTTCACTTTTTTCCCTCTATTGTGCATCAAAAGCAATGTTGTTAGTGATGTTGCTTTCCACGTTTTTTGTTTTAATTTATGCCTCATGTTGGTTTTCTAACTTGTAATGTTACTTCTGATGTTGCATTTTTTTTATTTTCAATGTTGTTTTACATTGTATTAATTTTAAAAATAGCGTGAAAGTATAATCGAAAGGGTGATATTTGACTCAAACAAGCCGAGCTTGGCATCTACAAGCTTGGCTCGGACAGAGACGAGCCGAGTTAACCTCGAGCCCAAAAATTATGCGAGCTTTTTTTGACGCTCAAGCTTAGCTTGCGAACCTAGCCTTCAACTCGAGCTCGACTTGGTAGCCTCTTGAGGGACGCAACAGTATGAACTTCACACTTTCATGGACATTCTGAATAACGCTCTTCAAAGTAACCAATTCATCTTAGACTAACAAATTCAAGATATATGCACAATACCTAATGTGGAAGATCTTCCCTCCAAAGTACAATGCATCTCTTTGAGGCAAGAGACTCAAATTGTTCTTTCAAAGATGTGATGGCGACATCATTCTCACTAGCAATATTGTCTAATGTAATGTTATAGAGATCTTTTTTCTAATTACCATTCAGACAAACAATCAAACATCTTATCCGCAATAGCAACACCAATGTGTGGTGGAGGCAACAAACAAAAGTTCAAAATGCGATTTTGTAACTTCCAATTTGCATCTACAAAATGTTCAGTGATGCTAAGCTAACCCTACCAGCTTTTGTAAACATCTCCTTCATTTTTGCCTTCTCTTTCATATATAACTTTATTGCACGATCTCTAATAGCAAGGCGATCAAATGACCCATATTCCGGGTTACGCATTTGGCTATAAGCCCTAAACGTACAACTTGTGCTCAACCATCATAAATGGGTATTCATGCACCATAATCATCTTCGCTATCATGTCCTGAATCGCCTCCTTATCATACTTGTAAGAAACAAGCGAATCACTTCCACTAGAATCAAAGTTGTTGCACTCCACTAGTACCTTTACTTGAAAGTTTACTTTTTCAGACCACGCAAAGGTCAATGTGCCTTTTGTAGGTAGTTGTTGGACCCCCTTTGGTTTTCATCATTTTAATATCACAATGGTTGCACTTCACAAAGGCTACACCATCTTTCACAACTTCGGTAACGCCATTCCAAACAACAAAAACTTTTCTTTTTTTCTTTTTTTCCCCTCATCCTCAATCCCAATAGTAGTTTGTTCTTCATCAGAGGGAGCTATTGTCTTGTCAGTTTGTTCTTCACCACTCGGATGTGCGAAAGGTTGAGTAATGGAAGCTCCTATATGTTGATGAAGTCGCTCGAATGTGAAGCCGACATAGTCTAATAAACAAGTGAGTTTGATCAACGTTAAACATGAAAAAATTAACACAACAATGCACTTTGTTATTAAGTACCAAATCAATACAACATTTATATTCTAATCTACATTGCACTTTGACTAAAATCTTTATATTCTAATCTACAATGCACTTTGACTAAAATCTCTAAAGGGCTATTTAAAATTATTTTGGGTTCTAAATTGATTTAAGGTGAAGCCTCTGTAACATTTGTTATTTGGTATCTATTTTTAGGGCTTGCCAATTTCATGTTATGCCCAACCCATGCTTCCTCAAATCTTGTGGAAGCCCTTAATTCATTTTCATATCCCCTAATTTACAGTGGAAAAGTAGGAAAGTCTCTGATTTCACAACCCCCAATTATAAACAAATCTATAATGATCATGCCTTTCATATGAAAATTACAAACAAATCTACAATGCCCAACCCCTAAGTGAAGATAAATATGAAGGAGGGATCGAGGGAGTAAGAGGAAGACAAACCTGTTCGGTGACTAGGGGTTCTGCAACCGCAATTCATCAAGGCAGCCGGAAAAAGGGACTAAGAGGAACAAAGGGAGACGAATAGGAAACCGGGAGGGAGTGAAACTCAACTCGACGCCAGGAAGGATTAAGAGGAAAGAGGGACAAAAGTTACGAGACGGCGCCCGCCTGAAGCCAGGAGAAAGGAGGGACTAATGTTAGACGTGGCCACGGGTCCGACCCACCGGTCGAGAACCCGGGGGACATGACCCTAACCCTAACCTAGGAATCCAATTGGTCGACGGGTTTGGGTCACCCGACGGGTCAACGGGGCGACCCGTCGGGTTGTGACACGTGGCAACCCGCCGGGTCAACCCGTCGGTTAGGGTTCGGGTTGAACGGGTTTTGCGGCGTTTTTTCATTTTCTGTAATACCATTTTGTTTTTACCGTTTACGTATTATTTTCATTAAATGTAAATAAATCGAAAATCAAAATCAAAAAAAAATTTTAATTTGCAAAACATTTCAAGAAATGAAATTTGAAAGAAAACAATAAATTTGGTGTTTTTTTAATCACAATTATAATGTTTAATACACACATACACACATGAAAAAACACTTTGAGTCAATTGTTTTTTTTTTTTAACTTTGAGAGTTTATTTTTTAAAACTTTGAGAGTTTAAATAAAAAAACGAAATAATACACACATAAAATACAAGTTTATTTCAATCCGAACAACGATTACAAACCCGTACCTGATTCATTGTCGCGGTCGGGATCGCACTCGGCGCTTCATGCATGCCATTACAACGAAAAATAACTTACTTACTAGTTCCTACATTATTTACTACTTCATAACTTTTATAAACTTAACACAACACAATATTACAATACTAATTACCCGATCCCGATGCTTCGTCGACCTTGTCGGGATGCTTCTTCATTATATGGTTCTTCAAATTACCATAACCCAAGTTATTCGTTATCTTATACTTATGACCACAATAACGACAAACCGCTCCGATCTTCCCGGGCCTTGGACGACCTTGTCAAAAATGGTTGAACAACGAGGAGCTAGAGGATCCACTATGATCGGAATCGGCCATTATGACGATGGAGGAGATGTCAACTTTTTTGGATATTACGAAAATGAAATGTAATTTGACTGATGAGATGATGAAATAAAATGAATTAGGGAGGAGACGGGTGCCTATTTATAGGCTCGAGCCTATGTCAAAGCCGAGCAACGACTACATTTAAAAAAGAATTACCGTTCAATTGGGGCCCACCTCAAACGATCGGATTTTCAAACGGTCGACCCGTGTGACCTGCCAGGTCACGGGTTCTCTTTCCCCGACCCTAACCCTGACCCTCAACTCGAGTCGACCCTTCAACCTTGACCCGGCTAACCCGTAACCCGTGACCACGCCTAATTGAAGTACTCCTTCTATTATTTAATCCTCATATTGCCATAGGGGAAAATTTGGAAAATAGCCCATACCGAGTTTTCGAGCTCGGTTAACTCGAGCTTGAACCAATCTTAAAAAATTGTTTAGGCTCGACTTTATTACAAGATTTGACGGCTATAAATCCTATAATATTTGTTTGTTTGTTTGAGAATAGGTTTGTGGTTTTTTTATTTATACTTTGTTTGTATAAATGTGTATATATTTAGAGCTCGAATGGGTTATGTTAAGCATCATTCAAACTTTCGTCCACATTATTAAATAGGTTTCTTCACAAGTTTTGGTTTAGATTTTCTTCTTGGATGTCCTGAACTCCTAGGGGTTGATTGGGGAGTCCAGATCTCCTGCACCCCACGCTATAACTTACGGTGCAATACTAAATTAGGCATCGTTTAGTTACACTTTTACTTCCTAGGAAGTACGAATTCCTAGGAATTGGCTTTCAATATATGCGTTTGGTACAATTTTTTTAAACTAAAAAACACAGGAATTAGAATTCCTAGGAATTGGAATTTCTACAAAATGGAGGAATTCAACTTACCATGAGGGGGGTGGGTAAGATCTACTTCCCCCTTTTCTTCCCCAAATCTTTTATTTACTTTATTATTTTCATAAAGAAAATATCTAATTTGTCCCTATTAATAAGATAAATTTATTTTTATACAAAGGTTATAAAAGTAATTTAAAAACAATTGCTGTCAATTATCCGTGTTGAACCAAACAAAATGCAGTAATTGAGTTCATGGGAATTTATTTGCAAACAAACATATTTTCGTACTTCCCGAGATGTAGAATTCATGGGAATTCTATTTCCCGTGAAGTAAGTTCAAATGAATTGAAATTCCTACATTTAACCAAACGAGCCCTTATTTTAGTTATACTTTTACTCTAAAAAAAATTTAAAAATATATTTATATTTCAAATACTTGTATTCACATATTTATAAACTTTTATTGAAAAAAATCATGTTTTAAAAAAATATAAAATTTATTTTCTAATATAATTAATCTTTTAATTTTATAAATTTTTTTAAATGATTTTTTTCCCAATAAAAGTTTATAAATATGTAAATATAAGTATTTAAAATATAAATATATATTTTTAAAAAAAAATTCAAAATAAAATTATATCCGAAATAATTTAGTGTTGCACGAAATGGACACAAGGGGAGTATAGGGACGTGGTCATGGTTGGTTGAGGAGGGCCAATTAGGATTTGGGAGATTGGTGGAGGGAGGGAAACTCATCCATCAAACAAAAGGGAATATCTTTTATGCCTTTATGGTAGGGGCATATACTTTTTTGCGTTTTATTTTTTAAAACTAATGGTGTTGATTAATGTGAAAATATTGCATCAGAAAGCCATAAATTTGGGGAAAGTAGGGAATTTAGTGTGTATTACTCGTAGTTAGTAGGACTGGTTAAAGTATAAATGTTTAGCATTTTAAGATATTATGAAGAGAAGGGGACAAAAAAAACACAAAAAAAAAAAGGCCAATATAAATTACACTTCTTTTCATGTATTTTTCTGATGAGGTCCTCCGATCATGATATATGAAGGTTTGGTGGCATTTTTTTTTCCATTCCTGTCATGTTTTTTAGGTATTTTTTTTTTGGAAACAGGAAAGCATTTAGAACTAGCTAACGTATGGAGGATAATAGTTGTTAGTGAGCTACCTTAATTGTAGTTAGCTTAACCGTGGTTAAATGTGAGGTTATGGTTAGCTTACTAAAGTCAGCTAGGACATAGTTGTATATATATACTTTGATGATGTAAATGGTAACTGATTTTGAACGGATTGAACAGAAAACCCAACAAACACTCTCTTTTGCTTTCATGGAGGAAACCAACTAGATCTGGTTTCATCTTGATCATTTCTTCATATGGTATCAGAGCCACTAAGGCTTCGTTCGATCGTCGTCTTCGTTTGATCTGCAATTGGAGTTGGTTTCGGAAGAATCATGGACTCTGGAAATGGTGAGAACACTGGTGTTCATGGAGAGTCGTCTGGTCAGGGAGCAAGGAATTTCGGAGCTAATCAGGCAGATCCTTTGTTTTTGTCTAACTCCGACCATCCAGGAATGCAATTGGTGTCTGTTCCGTTCAACGGTCGTAATTTTCATAGTCGGAGTCGAGTTGTGCGCATGGCGTTGGGAGCGAAGATGAAATTAGGTTTCATCAATGGAAAATTTGAGTGACCGTCGGAGATCGATGATGATTATGACCGCTGGCTGAGGTGCGATTTCATGGTAACGAGCTGGATCGTTAATTCCATGAAACCAGAGTTGCAAGAAAATTTCATGTTCGTGCATTCTGCTAAAGAATTGTGGGAGGAGATTCAAGAACGTTTTGCGGAATCAAATGCTCCACTGATATACCAAATCAAGAAGGAAATCAGTGAGATTAAACAGCATAATTCGAGTGTGGCTGAATACTACAACAAAAGGAAGAAGGCGTGGGATGAGTTGATGGAGCTAGAGTCCATGCCGATCTGTAAGTGTGGAGGTCTGAAAGCTTGCTCGTGTGCTATTTTGAAGCAGCTGTTGGACAGGGAGGCTACAACGAAGTTAATGCAATTTTTGATGGGATTATCTGATACTTACGAAGGAATTCGTAGTAGTATTTTAGCCATGGATCCTCTTCCTTCTGTCAATCGTGCGTTTCATATGGTTACGCAAATAGAGAGACAGAAAGGTATTACGGCAGGGGGTTCTCAGAGTCATGAGGTGCTTGCTGCTAGGAATGCTGGCAATCATGGATCTGGTAGCTCAGGGAGCATGAAGACTGGTTCAAACTCTGGTGGATCGGGCAATTTCAAGGTTTATGGGAAAGGAGCACAAAATTCTGGTGCTAGTTCAAGTTCTGGAACAGGAAATGGTTCTTCTGGTAACTGGAAAACTAAAGAAGAAATGAAGATGGAATACAAGAAAGCTAAAATGGAGCTGATCTGCAATTATTGCAAGGAAAGAGGTCATGTTAAGGATACGTGCTTCAAGCTTGTAGGCTTTCCAGATTGGTATACTGGACCAAAGAGAAATCAAGAGGACAAAATAGTGGCTAATGTTCAAGATCTGATGGAGGAAGACAGTCCTTGTGGTGGAAATGACAGAGGCTTTGGATCTCAGTTTGAAGGTGACAACACTGACATGAAACTTGTCAATGCTGTGGTTGCTGAAGTAATCAAAGCTATGAAAGGCAAGGCTCCTGCAGATTCCTCAGGATATGGATCTGGATCTGGTTCTATGGGTTTTGCAGGTATGATATCTTCTTCTGTGTTTAATAATGTGCAACAGGTACCTGTCACATGGATTGTGGATTCAGGAGCTTCAGATCATATAGCTTGTAACAGGGAGATGTTTGATGAATTGCATCTTCTTGCCAAGCCTATATTGATAGGATTTCCTGATGGCAACACACAATCTGTGAGGTACTCAGGCAGCATCAAATTGAGCAAGAATGTTCTTCTCAAGGATGTGCTGTTCATGCCTTGTTTCAAATACAACTTGATGTTAGTATCAAAACTACTTGATGATGAAGATTGTCTGTTTGTGTTTTCCAAACAACGATGCTGGATGCAGGGCCTTTCAACTGATAGACTCAATGGAATTGGAGTTCGAGAGGGAGGAATTTACAAATTTTCTGGTTTCCAGTGCATACCCAGGCATTCTGATGGCTTCAAAAGAGTGGTTACAAGTTCACTGAATAAGGATGTGAGTAGTTTTGCTGCTTCCTCTAGTACTTTTCAATCTTTGCTTCTGAATCATGCTCGTTTAGGACATGCATCTATGTCTAAGATGAAACAGTTTGAATGGGGTAAACTGAATGACTCTGAAATATTTGATTGTGATGTTTGTCATCTTGCTAAGATACACAAGTTTCCTTTTGAAAGGAGTGCTTCATTAGCTAATCACGTGTTTGATCTGGTGCATATGGATGTATGGGGGCCCTATAAGGTGCCTTCTTTGTGTGGGGCAAGATACTTTCTCACAGTACTAGGTGATCATTCTCGTTCTACTTGGACCTTTCTCCTTAGAGACAAGGGTCAGGTAGGTGGGGTTATCAGCAGATTCTTGGCTCTTGTTGAGAATCAATTTGACACTAGAGTCAAATGCATCAGGACAGACAATGGTTCTGAGTTCGTGAACGAACATTTGAGGTCTCTGTTGGATTCAAAGGTTATAGGTCATCAGAGATATGTGCCTTATGTGCATGAACAAAATGGGAGGGTAGAAAGGAAGCATAGACACATTGTTGAGGTTGCTAGAGCAATTCGAATTCATGTTGGACTTCCATTGAAGTTTTGGGGAGAATGTGTGCTCAGTGCTACTTTTTTTTATCAATCTTCTGCCCTCATCTGTGTTGAAATGGCAAACACCTTATGAGGTGTTATTTCACAAGCAACCTGATTATTCTATGCTAAGGGTTATTGGTTGTCTTTGTTTTGCTCACATTCCCAAAGGGCAAAGATCTAAGTTGGATGCAGCAGGTAGAAGGTGTGTCTTCATAGGGTATCCTCCAGGCCAGAAGGCATACAAACTTTATGATCTAGATAATCATAAAATGTTTGTCAGTAGAGATATCATTTTCAAGGAGAATGTGTTTCCTTTCAAGAAGGACTATGATCATGAGAGTAATGAAGGTGGTGAGGCCCCTTCATTACCAAGAGTTTTGTTTGGTGATGACAAGGTGACAGTTTCAGGAGACATTAGGGAATTGAGTGTTTCTTCCCCTTTATTGATAGAGGGAGAGTCTCTAGTTAGAGCACATCTGGATAGTTCTCCTGTAAGAATGGACTCAGTAGTGGCTGATTCATTGGAGAGTGGTCATACAGGGTCTTTAACAGATAGCCATTCAGATGGTTTACTGGAAAGGCATTTACAACCTGTGTCTCCAGCTATGGTGGATCCTAGGCCATGCAGGAGAATTGTGAGACCTGCAAAGCTTCAAGACTTTGTGTATAAGGATTTGCCTACTCGACAGCATAGGTCTGCTGCAGAGGATTCACCCTCTCCTGTGTTTTCAGTGCTCACTCCAAGAGATTTGCAAGCTTACTCTGAGGATTATGTGGCTTCTTTGTTCAATGTGTTATCAGTGACAGAACCCTCCTCTTTTTCACAAGCTGTCAAGGTTCCTGAGTGGAGAGAGGCTATGAGGAAAGAGATTGAAGCTCTTGAGAGCAACAACACCTGGTCTGTCACTGCCTTACCTCCTAGCAAGTTAGCTATTGGTTGTAAGTGGGTTTTCAAAGTGAAGTTTAGACCTAATGGTGAAGTGGAAAGATATAAGGCTCGATTGGTTGCTAAGGGTTACAACCAATTGAAAGATAGAGATTACAAAGAGACTTTTTCGCCAGTGGCAAAGCTTGCAACTGTCAGGATATTACTTGCTATTGCTTCTGTGAGGAATTGGCAGTTGCATCAGCTTGATGTCAACAATGCGTTTTTACATGGATTCCTTGAGGAAGAAGTGTATATGCTTCCTCCCCCTGGTTATGGTAAGGCCAAAGATGGGGAGGTTTGCAAGCTCCATCGTTCTATCTATGGCCTGAAGCAGGCCAGTAGGCAGTGGAATATGGAGTTGACCAAACATTTGTCTCAGTTTGGCTTCAAGCAATCAAGACATGATTACTCATTGTTTGTCTTAGCTTCTGGCTTAAGTTTTACAGCAGCATTGGTCTACGTTGATGATATGCTTATCACTGGAAATGATGATAGAGTAATAGCTGATCTTAAACAGTTCCTGCACAAGGCCTTTACTATTAAAGATTTGGGTTTTGCTCGTTATTTCCTGGGTATGGAAATCTCAAGGTCAGATAAGGGCATCATGCTTAATCAACGTAAGTATGTGGTTGATTTACTCTCAAATGCTTCAATGCTTAATTGTAAGCCTGCCAAGTTTCCTATGCAAAGAAATCTGCATTTGAGTATTCATGAAGGGGAGTTGTTGGATGATCCTGAATCTTATCGACGTTTAGTGGGACGTTTGCTTTATCTTACTTTGACTAGGCCAGATATTGCCTATACTGTTCAGCAGCTCACTCAGTTCATGGCTCATCCTCGAGCTCCCCATCTGAGAGCTGCTTTGTTTTTGCTTCGTTATCTCAAAGGGACTGTCAATTGTTCTTTATTCTATCCAAGGTCTAGTTGCTTGTCTATTCGTGCTTATTCAGACGCTGATTGGGGCACTTGTCGTGACACCAGCAGGTCTCTAACTGGTTACTGTGTGTTTCTTGGAGATTGCTTAGTCTCGTGGAAGACAAAGAAGCAGAAGATGGTGTCTCGTTCATCTGCTGAGAGTGAATCTAGGAGTATGGCTCATACTGGAAGTGAGGTTGTTTGGATTGATGGGGTTCTTCGTGATCTTTTGATTCCTTCGTCCCTACCCATTCATTTATGTGGGGACAACAAAGCTGCGTTGCAGTTAGCTGTCAATCCAGTATATCATGAACGGACTAAGCATCTTCGGATGGACTGTCATTACATCAGGGATCTTGTACAGGAAGGGTTCATTACCACGGTTTACATTCCCTCTCACTTACAGATTGCTGATTTGTTTACTAAACCTTTAGGTGTTCAACAACACTTTGCTTTGTCTTGCAAGCTTGGACTTGTGTTCCACCATACGCGTCCACCTTGAGGGGGGGATATGGAGGATAATAGTTGTTAGTGAGCTACCTTAATTGTAGTTAGCTTAACCGTGGTTAAATGTGAGGTTATGGTTAGCTTACTAAAGTCAGCTAGGACATAGTTGTATATATATATACTTTGATGATGTAAATGGTAACTGATTTGGAACGGATTGAACAGAAAACCCAACAAACACTCTCTTTTGCTTTCATGGAGGAAACCAACTAGATCTGGTTTCATCTTGATCATTTCTTCATATAACGACCATTAGCCGTAGCCCATCCTAGAGCGTCCTTACGGGCGAGAACTTGCAGTTCTAAATCATTCTCCAAACATCCGTCGGCAGGGATATCAGTTCTAAATCATTCCTGTCATGTTTTTTATGTTTTTAGGTACTAATTTGTGATTAAATTACCCATTAAATGACATTTTTTGAGATTTTTTTAAATCAAGAAATTACCCATCAAATGGCATTTTTTCCCATTCCAATCGCGTTTAATAGCTTTGTCAAAAACCTTGTTTCGGGAGGAGCTTAAATCAAAGGAAGTGCGACATCAACTGATGATTAGGCAAAGGGAAAACATTAGATGGAAGAAACCAATGAAAGGCGCGTTCAAGATTAACATTCGATGCTCAATTTCTGCTCCAATCTTTTGAGTTTGTTGCTTGCTCTCATGTCTTCCGCGAGGACAACCAAGTAGCAAACAAGGTGGTGCACCTTCGACACATATGATGGATCTGAGAACTCTTATTTCTAACCCTGAGTTCATTAGCCTCGTCCGAAAAGATGCTATTGAGTGGTGGGTCAGTAGGGTCTGACACCTCCTAAACCTTTGCTTTGTTAAAAAAAATAGCTTTGCCCAAAAAAAACTATAGTTTTTTTTATAAGGTAATAATTCGAGGGCCAAACAAACCTGACATCTCAAGAGACCGATAAAGTCGGCAAACGGTGAACAGTCAAAACATACAGGGAAATAACAAAAGGTGCAAACTAGGCAGTGACAAGCAAAACAATTCAGGCCAACCTAGCAAACCTAATCCTAACACATTGGGGACAACATAGACTACGAGCCGAAGCCAAGCGCTACCAAGCAGCGACACCGCTGGCCAGCGGTACATCAGGAGTCCATGTGGGCAGTGAAGACGAACCTCCAAGGAAATTTCCGGATCATGAAGACGCCTCGATACACACTGCCTCGACCCCAGCCAGACCCGACTCCGAGACGCCAGAGCCCCAACTAAGAAAAGGACCGTCGAGACCAACCAAAAGAGCAGCGGAGAACCACCCAAGAACAACACATCTGAATACCCTTTCGAGATTTTATTAGAGCCCTTTTAGGATTTAAACAAACTCTTTCGGGGTTTCGTTCGCCCCTTTCGGACGGTTGAGTATCAAAATTATAACAATTTATAATATAAAAAATTCCACCAAATAGTAAAGCTTGCAATGTTGCACAGTAATCACAAAGAATTGGCTCTTTTTTTTTACCTCATGCTTGCACGACAAGCACAAAGAGTTGATTTGATTTTTATCAAAAAAAAAAGATTTGATTTTAATTTTTTTGATTTTGTTTTTTTTTTCCTCCTTACCCTTGCCCAACAAAGATATGGATTTTTGTATTTGTTTTTTTTTTCCGTACGTTTAGAGAACGCCGGTGTTAAAGCTTGAACCAAGGCGGAAGAAGAGGAGCCTCAACAACCGACAGGGAAAAAGGGTCGCATAATGCTCGAAGGGATAACCACCGAGGCCAGCGGAAACAATGGCCCAGGCGCCCGGAGGAGGAGGTACCTGACCGAGGAAGGCAAAGCAAGAGGAGGGTGGACTCAGAGATAGCGCACAACCCACACCAACCCAGCACCACCACCGCCCAAAGATCGCCAAGGAAGACGATCGGACCAAGCCGGCGGGGTGAGAAGGGCACTAAAGGCAAAAGCCCCAAATCAATTTCACAAATCGAAGGAAACCGATACACCTACCCTGGATCAAAGGGAAATCGGATCCAGAAGGAGGATGGAGGGATGCGAGAGCGGGGTAGAAGAAATCGACAATGAGGGTCACCGGAGGAGGGAAGCAAGGGAAGATTTGGCCATGTCCCTAGGAAGCCCCAAAGCCAATAAACTTGAATCAACGGTCCAAATAGACTATTGAAGGGATACGAAACACGTCACCGAAGGAATGAAACCGGGAGAGAGGGAGAAGAGACTAATGTCTAGAGGCGGCTGAATCCGAGTTAAGACGACCGAAACCGGAGTTGGGTGGACAGATCCGAGTTAGGACGGCTAGAGTCGAAGTTAGGCAGCCGGAGCCGAGGTTGAACGGCTGAAGCCGGATGTAGGACTCCCACTCACTAAATTTTCTAGGAGAGAGGGAGGAGGTCTTTTGGGTTAAAAAAAAAACAAAAAACAAAAAACAAACAAAAAAAAACCGCTACCACACCACCACCATAACCCCGCTACCCCACCGCCACCAGAATCCGATTCCATAGTCACTACCATTACCCTCTCCTTTTATCTACCACCACGAATCACCAGACCACCAACTTCCTCACCTATACCGATCAGAATTCTCTACCCTCCTCACTTGGTCTCTCCTCCGCCGATGGTCTCTTGGACACCGTCGAGCCTTCATTTGGTTATTTCGTCGTAGGCATCGTCAATCCATCCACCAACCTCTCTCCAATCTGATAAATTTACTTGTGACATTGGTTTCTCAATCGAGGTTGCCCACATATTGGGTTTCCGGTAGTTCCCCCACCGACACCTTGATTTTGGTAATAGAGAGTGACCATCTGTGGTTCGAACCAGAGACTTTTGGACACTACCCACAGTTCCTTTCAGGTTAAACCATTCCGGAATGTTCCCCACCCCCCTCCTACCCGCCGACACCACTTTGACCTGCACCTCACCTTGTCGCCACCAACTAGACCGGTGTAACGGCCTAGATTTTAAAATTTGGGTTACGTTTAGAGAGACGAATTATCCCTCTGTCAGATCTTGCAATCCAAGTACGAGCTGCTTATTTATCAACTTCCAGTTATAAACCTGTTTAAGTCTTAAGGATTTAATGATATAATTCAAGAAAAAAGGGATTTCAAACCCGCAAAACAATCAAAGAACCCAATCATTATCTGTGCTTTCGCACGTGAACCTGTCCTTATTCAACTAGTCAAAACTCAAAAGAGATAAAACGAGTTTAAATCAATATAAATACAACATGTTTCTAAATGACAAACTTAAACAAAACATTTGTAAAGTCAAGTTATAATAGGTGAAGTCTTCTTAACACTCTCGTCCCATGAGAAAACCCCGTCATAGAAGCAAATCAGCAAGCAAAAGGGAGCGGGTACCTGAAACTATACCACAAGTCAAGGTCGAGCCACTCATGCGGGACCGAAAGTCCTCGCTGAGGTCATATAATACGCCTATACCTAGAATAAAGGATGCCCTAATGCAGTACTGGAATTTAAATCACATAAGCATGCTTTGACAGTTATAATATGCGGAAAAACTGTAAAGGGCCCAAGACAATGCCAAGTGGGATATCCCTCTCCTACCTCTGCACCCTTCCTCGTGGTGGTGCACAAACCACGTCATCATTATATCATATCATCTCATCGCTTGCTCGATGGTGATGGGCTATCATATCATGCTCATATCGACTCGATTGACTCAGGGCAACCCGATGGGGCTGGGCTACCCTATGACCCTAGCAAAGACTCTAGGACTATCACAGGTAACGACCGTTCTGTTTCAAACGCATAAAGAATAGGGATGCTCATTCATAAGTGCAAGTCCTAAACATGATACTACATGGCATGCTTTTATACATATGCAACACCTACATACTATATGACACATCAGGCATGAGGTCCAATCACTTGAGCAAGCCCCGGAGGACTTACCTGGAGTCTTCACATCCAATTAATCAGCAACCAAGCCACTTAGATAATCATCCATCGGGAAACAAGCCACTCAGATAATCATCCAGTCACACTAGCAAGTAATAAGCACGGAACAACTCATCAATACATATTTAATCAACACACAAGCATGTTTCCAAGTCATCACAAGACTAAGTAGATAATATTTTATTCAAGTAATCTAGCATTCTCATCATGGCCATCATTCTCAATTAACCTTGTTCCCATCAAGTATGAAACTTAGTTCAAAGCATTAATAAGGTTATCACTCAAAACATCTTACTTCAGTCAATCTCCGGTTTTCCTTAAACACTTACTCAAGTCATTCATCAATTATCAACTACTCAACAAAATCATAAATGCTCGAAACCAAGGATCAACAAGTCTTATTTATCACATTAAATTTTCATGATCCCAAATAAGACAGTGTATTCAAGGGTAACCAAAGTAGATCAAAGTCATAAGACAACACAACCAAGAGTAGAAACATAGCAAGTTCTCAATACCACTCTTGTATTATTTTAACAATTGTAGGCGATCTTATTAATCTTAATCTAAATCAATCATAACAAGTATCCACTCAATTGTTTCATTCTATCATGATCATATGACATTCAAATAAAACACTCATACCTAAAAGTATGTTCTCTATAAGGAGAATCCTATCTCATTTTCCATTTTATACACTTAGCGAAGTTGTCTAAGGGGTACCCAGGTTGGTTATCCTATTAACAGATCTTCTAGATGAAAAGTCAACAATTATCAAAGTCATACTATATCTACTTTATTTAACTAATCAACCTACTCCACAAGGTCACAAGGCATAATAACTAATAAGTCTTCAAGACGCATCTCTTTATCTAAGATTCCAACTTTACTTATCAAGACAAGTTATTACATCACATCTCAAGGTATTACTTACTCTAAATTGGTTTATAACTCAAAATAATTTAAACTAGGATAAACAATAGACCATTTATAAATTCCTTTATCACAAGCAAGATTAAAACATAACAAGTCCGCAAGACATCTTTTATATGACCTTGTATGCTTATTCATAATTGAACTATACTTATAAGATTTTACTAACCAATTCATTAATCAATTATAATTCTAATCAATTGAAGTTATCACTATGTAAATATAACAACTATCCATTTTATAATTCAACCGATTCTAACTATAGTGAGGAGATCAAATAACATTAGTTATTACCTTCTAAAGCTTAATTGGGTTAAAAAGCATATAATATTATTTTCTTATTTTCAATAGAGATTATAGCAACTATTAAAGCTCATTAATCATTTCGGGTATAA
Organism: Persicaria maculosa; assembly: GCA_963922045.1. Classification (NCBI taxonomy): domain Eukaryota; kingdom Viridiplantae; phylum Streptophyta; class Magnoliopsida; order Caryophyllales; family Polygonaceae; genus Persicaria; species Persicaria maculosa. The sequence continues at coordinate 15,038,512 of OY998267.1, read as the reverse complement.
TCTACTAATCCACTTAATTTACGGCCAAAACCCCTAAAGGAAGCAGCACTCTAGTTATTTAATACATATAAGCATGTATGTGCTAATAAGCTATTATTTCTAATAAGTGAAGTTCATGAGCCCAATGGTAATTACTAACATCATTTGTTTTCCATTTAGCAATGGTGATTTCACAATAACTCAAATAACACAATTCCATTTAGCAAGGCAACATCTTCAAGAGTACAAAGTTACCCAATTCAGCTATGCCAATCAATTCAATTAAATTCAAGGCCAAATCTAATGTAGAAGATAGTTCACCAGTCAAATGAAAACAATTTGAATCTAAGAGAGAAGAAGGATTCCCATAAGGTATACCCAGATTTCCAAAGAAAAGAAAGGGGTCGAGGCTCGGAAGGAGGGTTCGAAGCTGAGTTAGCTCCGGTCCCAAGTTGCAGCTACCAGGCCCCACGCTCACACAACCTCGTCAGTGTCAAGGCTGTAGAAGATGGCTCCGAGTTGAGCGGCCTGGCCCAAGCCTCGCGTCTGCAACAAGAGAGCTCGACAGTGGGGAACGCGGAAGTGGTGCTGTTGTTGGCTTGGCTACTCGTAGGAGGAGAATCGTCGACGGTGGTGGGCTGAAGCGCTGCTCCAGCCTTGAGGACGGACCTTGGCCTGGGAGAGAGCTCAGAATCCGGAGTCGCTTCAGCTTTAGCTTCGGCGACAATGGTCGGGGAGGCAACCCGTCTTCCCTCGATTTCGGCATCAAGCTGATTCAGCAATATGCGAGATGGGATCGAAGAGGAGGAGAAGAAGGGGGGTCGAAAGATAGAGGATGCTAGATCGGAGAGAGAGAGAGAGAGAGAGAGAGAGACGGAGGGCAAGCGAGAACGGAAGCCATGGGAGCTCGAACTGACTTCGGTTTCGAGAGAGAGGACGAGGAGGCTGAACGCGAAGATGAGGACAGACAGTAGGAGGATGAACAGCGGAGGGAGGGAGAAGCCATGAAAGGGAGTTTGAGACCTTCCCTTTTCTTCGATCTGAAAAACAGAAATGGATGAGGAGTGGACTGGTGCGGGATTCCCAAATTTGTCTTGAAGGAGGTGGCGGCTGGAGGTTTTGGATAAAGGAGGAGGAGGATATATATATACTGTCTCAATTAGGGTTAAATGGAGCTACGAGAAATCACAAAACAACCCGCTATTTCTAGGTTTTGGAAATATTAACACAAAAATTCAACTCAATCAGTTTTATTCAATTTAAATATGCCATAAGATTTATCATACTCGCCTTGATAGGTTCAAAACAATATTTATTTCTTTGAAATCGGATATACGTCGGAATTTGATTTGTATAAAACAGAAATCATTTTGATCGAGGACGGAGATTTTCAAAATTTTCGAAATCTCAAAAATTTAATATTTAATTTTAATCATAAGTCATAAAATAATATTTTAAAATTCCGGCCTTTACAACCGGTTTCTCTCCCTCCCCTGTGGCCGTTATTCCAAAGCCGGCATTAATTGCCTGTTGATAGTTCGCGTTGCATCAACGCAATTTGGGGAATCGGGGGGGGGGGATTGTGTATCCTTGCACGCCAAGGAGTAATACACACAAAAAGTCATCCTGGATGGAGGGGAGAAAACAATAACTTAAATAACACCCTGGATGGAGGAGTAATACACACACAAAGAGTCATCCCGTATAAGCAGTCCTTACGGTGTAATTTGTGAGTAGAGAAATTATTCGTAGGTACCAAGCGATTATTCGTGTATAATAATGTAATTATTCATATGTACAAACAAATGTAATTATTCACATGTAACAAAAGATTATTCACATGTATGTACATATGAATAAGCACTTGGTACCTACGAATAATGCCACTGTTCACAAGTTACTTTTAATCTCAACTGTTTGATCTTTTTAATACGACGCTCAAGATTTGCTCACAAATTACACAATAAGGCTTGCTTACACAGGATCTATCCTCTCTATATATATATAGAGAGAGAGAGAGAGGTTAGTTCCGGTGTACACAACCCTTATCGTGTATCATGTACTCCGAAATTATTCGTCTATTTGTTCATGATTATTCATCTGTTTTCACATAATTATTCATCTGTAAAAAGAGTGTAAAAACTGTAAATTTTATTCTAATGAATAATCTCCCAATACCACCGAATAATCTCCCAATACCATCGAATAATCAGAACTTACTTTTAATCTCATCCGTTGATCTTCTTAATTCAACAGCCCAGATTTGTTAACATGATACACAATCAGAGTTGTGTACATTTGATCTATCGTCTATATATATATATATATATATATATATATATATATATATATATATATATATATATATAGGGTCGGGTTCAAGTGAGAAGAGGTGAACCGGTGAGAAGGAAAAAAGTAATCTGATTGGTCCACATGTCCAAAATTGAATTAGAAATAGGAGACACGCGGATTAACCCAATTAATTAGTAACACCTACACAAATTAATTAGTAACACCCTACTCTCACAATTAACACTAATTAACTGCACGCGCCAATCACACACTCTACGTACATGTTAAAAGTGTTTACATGGACTTTTAAAAATTATTTTTTGGCATTTTCACTTGTTAAAAAAATATAAAAAATATATTTTTGGGTGTAATTTAATTTTATCTACACATAGACACCCACTTTGTATATGTTTTTTTGAAGAAAAAAAGTGTGTCACAAGTTGTAAAAAAGTGGTTCATCAAGTTACCAAGAAGTGGTTCAGCCCTTTTACTCTTAGTGGTTCAGCCCTTTTACTCTTAGTGGTTCAACCATTTTACTCTTAGTGATTCATTCCTTTTATTCATAGTGGTTCAGCCCTTTTACTCGTGTGGTTCAGCCCTTTTAGTCACTGTACCACTCTCTATTTAGTCACTGAACCACTCTCTATTTAGTCACTGAACCAATCTATATTTAGTCACTGAACCACTCTCTATTTAGTCACTGAACCACTCTCTATTTAGTCACTGAACCAATCTCTATTTAGTCACTGAACCACTCTTTATTTAGTACTGAACCAATCTCTATTTAGTACTGAACCATCTCTATTTAGTCACTGAACCAATATCTATTTAGTCACTGAACCAATCTATATTTAGTCACTGAACCACTCTTTATTTAGCACTGAACCACTCTCTATTTAGTCACTGAACCACTCTCTATTTAGTCACTAAACCACTCTTTATTTAGCACTGAACCACTCTTTATTTAGTCACTGAACCAATCTCTATTTAGTCACTGAACCAATCTATATTAAGTTACTGAACCACTTGATATAAACCTCTGAACCAATTAATATAAAACCTCTGAATCACTTGGCTTCTTCCTCCCTCTCTCTCTCTCTCTCAGATTTCCACAAAACCCCACCTCAGAATCACTGAATCACATCACTTTCTATGTTCATTCAATCAGTTTCAATCTTCAAACAGTCCAAATCACCATTCATTATCACTCCAAATCAGAAGGTGCTCTACCCGGGAGATGTGTTCGTGTTCCCGCAGGGGCTCATCCACTTCCAGTTCAACGTCGGCAAGACCAACGCCTTCGCAATCTCCGGATTGAGCAGCCAGAACCCCGGTGTGACCACCATCGCCAACGCGGTGTTCGGGTCGAACCCGCCCATCTCCGTTGATGTTCTGGCCAAGGCCTTCCAGCTCATATAGTCTTATATTTGGTAGATCTTCTCCCTAGCTTCCTCGGAGACCGTCGATTCCCTGCACACTCCATAGGCCAATGGCCACCGACGGGATCCGGTGATCTAGCTCCTCCTCCCAATCCAAGTCCGGGATGCGGCCGAACGGCGAAGGAGGCAGATCCGTCAAAGGAGAAGGAGGTAGATCGAGGAGAGACAGAGAGAAGGTTCAAAGGAGGAGAAGGTTGAATGCGTATTGAAGATGGAGAGACGGAGAGGAGGCAGGAGCGCGTGAGAGTTTTTTTCTGGAAAAAAAAATTAGATTTGTTTCAGCCAATCAGAAGGCTTCTTTCCTTCTCACCGGAAGGGATGCTTCTCACCTGAACTTGATCCTATATATATATATATATATATATATATATATATATATATATATATATATATATATGTTTTACTTACATATATAATTATAAGTGGTATATATATTTTTGACTCCCTTGCTTTGCAAGGTCTCGATCATTTTTGGCGTTTGTTGTTCGGGTTTTCAATGCTCATACTCTAGGTGGTCCTAGGTGTTCTTAAGGTGCGTCTTAGAAGTGGCAGAGAGCCAAAATTGGTCGGAGTCATGGTGGTGTGTCCAAGACCACTCCATTTTCGGGAGACAATTTTCTTGGAGCTCGTCTTCACGCCCACATGATATCGAGTCTTGATGTATCACTGGCGAACAATGCTACAATGGTGGGGCTTGGCTTAATTGGGCTTCGTTTGCTTTTTCAACTGCATGGTCTTTATTCTGCTTGGGCTTTACTTTTTGTATAGGGACTCATCTACTAATGCATCTGTATTTTCGTTTTCTTTTTCTGCTTGTCTTAGTTCACGACGATTAACCCGTCTACCGATTCGTCGGCCTATCAAGAGATCATGTGATCTCCTCGAATAATTTCCCGTATAAAAAAACAAAAAAAAAAACTTTTGCCAAAAATACATCAGTTTTAAAAATGTAATAATTTGTGCATAAAATCACACTAACTTAAAGTACACAACACACACAATTCTCAGTTTAATGAATATTCTCAGGGATCATTTTCTTACATATATTTACCATACTTACTCCATCTATCAAAAGATGTCATTTACAATTAACGTGCATGTTTTTAGAAGTATATAAAATATTATTTTTTAGAATTTTTTTTAAAACAAATTTCAAATTTGTACTTACTAGTAATAAGTACAACACTTTAAAAAAAAAATTAAAGCTAATATTTTATATAATTTTTGTCATATTAAAAAAATCATGAATAATAACGACATATTTTATCAATGGAAGAAAATAATATATAAGATAATGTTCCGTACATGCCTTGTTAACTAACCAAACAAGCCATTTACCATTTGTCAACTAAATACAATTTCATTCGACTCAATTATTAAAAAATACTAACAATTTAACAATCACATGTTGATGTGCAGTGATTGTGATATTATATATCAAGAGATTTAGAGTTTAAATCCTCTTCATAATATAGTGTTGGTCATAACTCATAACTTTCTACCAAGATCAAGTGCAACTATCAAAGCAATTAAGCTCACTTCTCAACAAGCAGAATAGAGTCGGAGTGTTATTTGAATCGAATGAGCTGAGTACTTGAGTACTCATTCTTTACTTGTTTTTTACCGAATTGAGTTCGAGCCGAGCCTGGTTTCTGTTTCGAACTAAGAATTTTGCTCATATTCGGCTCGCAATTATTTAACCAAGCTCGAGCTCGTTTAACTCATTTTTTTACGAGCGGAGCTCGAGCTCAAGTACTCGTTATTCAAAAGCTCGTTTTAGGCTCGTTTTATATAAACTCATTTGAACATGTACTAATACAATCTATAAACTCGTTTTAATCTTAGTTTAAGCTCGTTTTATGTAAACATACTAATATAAGCTTTACTCACATATATAAAATGAGTTATACGAGCAACTCGTATAAAGCTCGAACTCAGCTTGAGAAATCTTGCTTATACTCGTTCGTTTTGAAATATAAACCAGTCCGAACCGAGTTTTATACGAGTCCCCGAGATAAGCTCGAGTAGCTCAGCTCACATAGCACCCCTAGCATATAGCATAACGGTTTCTTGCTAAAAGCCTGAAACCCGCATTTCCATAAAAACCTCTTTTTGAACCAATATCAATACGGACTTAAAAATTACTAAAAGATATACAAACTGTTCCACAATAAATCAATTTTGATATGAGAAAATTTTCGGTCAATTTTTCGAACAAAATTTGGATGTGACAACCATAGGTTCGGCGACTGAATGACGTTTGCCATATTTAATAAGTGTTCAATTTATTTTATTTTCTTTTTTTTAGAAAAACACTAATTTTCAGTGTAAATTATATGAGTAAATTAACCCTAGAATCCAATTGTACTGAAAATTAGTTTGTATTTTCAAACATGATATTTGTACATTTAACAATATGGTGCCACATTATTAAATTTCCAAACCTTCAGTTGCCATGTTGAAAAAGTGAATGAAAAATCGAGTGAAATTTCTCTCTATTAAAATTTTTTTTAGTAACTCTATTTTTTTTAGTAACTCTATTAAAATTGGTTTAATGTGAAATAGTTTGTATATTTTTTTAACTAATCTTATGGCCCGCGATGTTGCACGGTGTTTTAATAAATTATGTTTTATTATATCATTAATGTATTATTACATTTATTATTAATTTATAAAGGTTAATATAGTTTACTTAAAATCCTTCTATGGAAGTTTGCAATTATCATAAATTAAACTAAGAATAAATTCACTTTAAATCAATATATAATATGTATAAATAAATAACCGAATCACTTTATAATATCTTGAAAAAAAAGATCAAACTATTTAATTAATTATTAAATATTATATTAATTCCAAATTATATTTCTATATTCTAATTAATTTTTTCTTTATTAGAAGACTTATATTTATATGTTGTTAGCACCGGCTTTGTTTGTACAAAGTTAAGTAAACTTCTTAATGATATGAGTTTTGTTTAGATATGGTTTAAATTGTATAAAATTGTGTGTATATAAACCAACTAAGTTTTCTGAATTACCTAAATTGACCAAAAGATATATATTATAGATATATTTAATTAAACGTGTCATATATATAAAATAGTGGATATATATATATATTTAAGATATATAAAATAGTGGATAGCTTATTTGATCTAAAAAGATAAGTTTTCTACCTAATTAAGATATAAGGTTATATTGGATAGATTATTTGATCTAAAAAGATAAATTTTTTACCTAACTATATTGGCTTGTTAATTGATGTGGCCCAAAAAAAAATACCACTTTAATCCAGAAGCAAAAATAATCCCGTTTTAATCTAGAAAATTCCACGTATGTGAAATCGCATCAGAGCCCGTTTCAGGCCTTTACTTTAGTATTTTACTAGTTTTATTACTCGCCCGTTGTGCGATTTTTTTAATAAATTATATTATATATAACATCTTTGAATTAATATAAATTACTACACCATATAAAGTAAATATATAGTATTCAATTTTGTTATATTTTTGAGAATGTAAACATGTTTGAATCTAGATTAATCATATAATTTGATAAACGATTGTTGGAATTTAAAGCGCAAATTGATATTATATTCAATATGATCTAAAACATAGAATAATTGACCAAATATTGGATAGATTATTTGATCTAAAAAGATGAGTTTTCTAACTAATTAAAATATAAGGTTGAATATTTATAAAAAATAAGTGAGACCATTAATTGAGATAACAAAATTATATTGGCTTATGAATTGATATAGATAAAAAAAGAAGATAATACCATATTAATCCAGAATATTACACATATGCAATATTAACATCATTTTAATCCAAAATATGACACGTATGCGAATCGCATAATAAAACAGTTCAAACCTCTATTTTAATATATTATATATAGATAAATAAAATGGAATTTTTTGTAATTATATTTCATAATACATGCCATAAGGATATGTAGTAGAAAGACCATTTATTATAATTGATTAATTATATGTTTTTTAAAGCCAAATTAACCATCACTCTATCATTCTAAATTATTCATTTATTTATTTTTACTGTTTTTTTTGCCTAAATTTTGGTAATTAAATATGTGATTACGGGTGACTTTTGTAAAATTTTGTTGACATGTAGTTTTGATTTTGTGAAAAGCCACGTATTAAATGATAGAGGGGCAAATCCATCCATATTAATATATATAACCTTTTAAGATAAATTAATCTAACCTTTTAAGATTATGTAGATTTTTTTAGGTAAATTATTTATAAAAGAACTTAAGGTAAATGATAGGTTTTGTAAATAATTAAATTTGCCGACATGAATAATATTAGATAGATTTATATAATGATGATAGAAGGTTATATTGGATAGATTATTTGATCTAAAAAGATAAGTTTTTACCTAACTATATTGGTTTATTAATTGATGTGGCCCAAAAATATAATACTACTTTAATCCAGAAAATGACACGTAAGCAAAAATAATCCCGTTTAATTCAGAAAATTTCATGGACGTAAGATCGCACCAGAGTCCGTTTCAGGCCTCTATTTTAGTATTTTATATAGATATAGATGTTTTTTTTAAAATGTTGATTTTGTTGTTATTGTTGGTCATTTTTTCATAAATAATTGAACGGTTTTAGGGCATAGGATAAGACCCTATATTGGGAAAGATTCCCTACCAAAAAGACAAGCGACCCTAGGAATCTAAACTAAAAAAAAAAGCTAAATTAATTAAAATTTAAAAAACATTTATCAATTTAGGGTCTTCTCCTATGCGTCTGGGCATAGGATAGAAAAATCGATAATCGAATACAGTATATAACAGAAAAAACAAAGCACGGCGTTTTCCCCTGAAAAACCCTAACTTTTTGGGGCGTAAGTGCGTAACATAAACAAACCCCCCTATTCACCTTTTTCCTCTCTACCCCCTGTTTTCTGTTTGGTTTTCCCTCCTCTCTCTCCTCCACCCCCTCCCTCCCCCAAATCAACTGTGATCCGAATCGGTGTCCTCTGTTTCTTCTCCAACCTCCCCATCTACCCCTCCGCTGTTGTGATTTTTGTAGTAATTGATGAGTTCCTGGTGAGGTTCAGTACCGCAGTTGTTTCATCTCTAGGTTTTTTCGACAATGGGCAAGTACGTGAAGAAGGGGAAGATCACATCCAACGTGGCTGTCATGGAAGTTCCCCAATCCGCGCTCGGAGTACTGACCCGAGCTAAAACCCTGGCGCTCCAGCAAAACCCCGACTTCTGCTACCTCCAGCTTCGAAGCCGCCGCCTTGAGAAGCCCCAATTTCCTCCGCCGTCGCCGCCGAGGAGGACGGAGAAGCTAGAGAAGAGCAAGCAGGGCCCCAAGCTTAGCAGGCGTGGCGGTTCGAGGCTGCGGGTCGAGTCGGTGAACCCCGTCCCAGCTGGTTCTGTTTCGTTTAGCCGGTCGAAGAAGGGGGATGTCGAAGAAAAGGCGGGTGCTTTTGGCTTACAGGCATCGTTTGGGGAGAACAATTTGGAGCTTGATGGAGCTGGAAGGTTTGAAATCCTCACTCTTCGTGATTATCGTTTCTAATTTTGAGCCTAATTAATTTCCTAGGGTTTATGAGTCTTGGTGTTCTAATTTGGGGGTTTTCTAAAATTGGTTCAAATTTTGGTTCATGTTTTCTGGTAGCTGTTTTTTTAGGGGGCATTTTTAGCTCTTTGGTGGTAAAGCTACCTTTGAGATTGGGATTCTGAGCTTTCACCATTCAGAAAAGGACTTTCCTTGCATCTTTGCCTGGTTCATATACGTTCCCTTGCCCTTTATCCCCTCAAAAAATGAACACTGAAATCACCACTGTTCCTTTTTTCTTAATTTATTTGAACAAAAAAAATACAACCATTTTTTTCAGTTTTGATGCAAACTCGATCCCTCTAATGAGCTAGATTTACAAATTGCTATGAACTTCATATCCCAATTTTTCAGTTGTCCCTGAGGGTTTGCTTTTGAGATATGAATTCCAACTCTGCAATTCACTCTCTTTAAAAAAGAGGAAAAGAGAGAGAGAAAGTGATGGTTTGGCTCTTCAATGTAGGCTATGGATAGGGCTGGATCATTCTTCATATCATTTTGAAACTTAGGCCTAGACTGCCTTATAGGATCTGAATCTCGTAATGTGTTATGTGACATCTCTTTCTCTTAACCATTATGGGCCATAGAGGAATTGTTGACGTTGAGTTTCTAGAATTTATGCTATATCATTAAATAAAAAATTTCTCTTGAGAGCAAAGGTGTCTCTTCTGTTGTTAGTGCAAAGGTTTAGGAAACTTTGTAAAACTAACCGTTTTTACTTGTACATTTGTAAAAACTACCCCTGTTGTGTGATTTTTTTTAAAGGTTGACCCGACTTATTTATTTTCATAAGCGACTTGTTGTCGCATATGAAGGCCTTGAATTCTGTAATTAAAAGCTACAATTTCAATTTACAACCTAAGATGGGCTTTATCTGCATTCCGCCAGTGTGTGTTGTTCGATATATAAATGAGAAGTGTGTATTAGATTTATAGGGGCAATTACTTAAGTATGCCTTATAGAATTGTTATGTGAGAAGACCTTTTGTTAGTGGGGACCAATGACCATCTAACAGCCTGAAAAACTTGAAGGGAAATACTCTATTATTTTTTATGATACTTCTTCTAAAAGTGACACATCTTAAAAGTCTCACCCATTAATAATGAGAAGTTACATTCACTTCTGCCATGTGTTGTTTAGCATGAGAGCGTGCAACTTCTGGACGCCAGTCTAATAGAGATATGCAAGAAAGAAATATAAAGCATAGCTGCATTTATTTCGTCAATTCTTCTTTCTTTTTGATTATTCATGATCCTGATTACAGTAATGGTACTTGTCTATCAGAATTTAAGACGTGGCATATGAATGCAGGAGTACTCGGGAGAGCACACCTTGTAGCTTGATAAGAGATGTGGGGAGTATTGGAACACCTGGGTCGGCTGTGAGGTCCACATGCTCGGGTGCTGTGAACCAAAGAAGTGTCCAAGACCCTGTACAAAGAAGCATCCCTTCGACACGTGAGATGGAGGAATTCTTTGCCAATGCAGGGAGGCAGGAGCAGCAGCAGTTTATGGATAAGTATGTAACACTTTTCCTTTTCTTTTTTTGGGTTACAAGCGAGGATTTTTCAGCTCCGGGAAAAGTAGTGAGGATTATTGAGGGATAGACTGATATATGCTTATTGAGCTTCCAACAACTCTAGCTTCTTTTGCACCTTTTCTAGTTTAGTGGTTTTCAGCTTATTGAGCTAAGAACTAGATTTAATTTGCTTTCATTGACAAGATACCTTATTTGAATGCAGGTACAACTTTGATATTTTTAAAGATTTATCGCTCCCAGGACGTTTTGAATGGGTAAGAGTAGATCCATAAGGTTGCTGCATCCTTTGGTCTTGACCTTAGAGGACTGACATGAACAGCCTTGTACAATTGTAACCCTATGGAGATTCAGTGTAACATCATCTGATCTGTATTATAAGACTTGAGTAACAAAAGAACCTCCCGACTAATTATACCCTGACTAATAGCCAGACCGAAGGATCTCCCGAGAGACTCGAGTTTGATCAGTCAGACATAAGACTGTAGAATTTAGATCAGATTAGTAGTAGGATTTTCTGTTGGTTACACCCATTGTAATCTGTTCATGGCATAGTCAGAAAAAATAGTTAATGTGAAGCTGCTGATATTGCAAATCTCTGTCTTTATTATTTACACTTCTTGTGAAATAGGTTGGATGGTCCCACCTTGGACTCTTTCTTTCAGGTTTCTGACTTTGGGGTTTTGCCATTTCACCTAATCTCTCAACTTTGGCTTGTTAGCTGTTCTTCTGTGGTGGGTTTTGGCCCATTTCTGTACTAGATAACAATACATTCATCTTACATGCTAACAAGTCCAAGTTTCTGATGCTGAATTGATGGTGCCCACCAGTACAAAATCTATGGTAAGATTGTAATGACAGGGCATCTGCTGCAAAGCTTTGGCTCATTATGCAGATGGTGACTGTTTCTCCCTCACGGGCTCACATTTGCCTCTGATAAGTGATTCAGGTTTACTTTGTATGTATTCTCAAATTTTCAAGCAGGTGATAAACTTTCTCAGATAAAGTCACCCTTTATTACACTTCATTAAATCTAGCTATTCATAAGTACTTTGATAATACCTAACTGTCCACATTCATATACTTTTTCGGCGTTTCTACTCCGAGGAAGATTATCTGCTTGTCGGTTTGTTCAGGTGCCCGGACTATCAAGAAGCTTAGACTTTGGAAATGAACCAAAATGAGTATGACCTTTTCTGGAGCGTAAGCGATCAAAGAAAGTGTGCATTTGTTGAATATGGGTGAGAGGTAAGAAGGAACTGCAATTGAAGTATAGGTAGAAGGGTGGGTGAGGATGAGGGTGAGAAAGCAAACAAATGAGTACCTCCTTGGTCTCAGGCCATGAGCTGAATTAACAAGGGACTGATGAAGGGAGACTGGTGAAGATTGAAGTGGCCCTGCTATGCTTCTGAATGCCTCTGTGTATTTGAATGATTGATTAAACTGTGCAGGTTTAATTTTGGGGGGTTTCAGTACACTCATTCACATGGGGTCATTTGCACTGGGTTTTTGCAACTGGCTTAATTCGTACTCCTCCAATCCAGCATGCGGTTTCTATGATTGTTTTCAATGTTGGTGGGTCTAAAACGACAAAGAAAGGATGTCATATTGGATATCTAATTACACATAACAAAGGAGAGTCGCCTATCTTTAAACCTCTGCAATGCTTGAAGATGGATACTTGAATGAATGTTTAAGAGGGGAAAAAATCAACATTTTTAACGGACTTTCTATTCGCACGGCGAAATCTCGCCAGACGCATGATGGAGGTCCCGACTTCCTGAGTTGGCAAGGACGGTGATGATGCTGGATTCTTGGATCGGTAATGGGTAGGTACTGGGAGTGTAGACACAGACTTGGTTATGTTGGCCAAACAAACCCCTATAAATAGGTCTTGGGTAGGCACGCCGATCTGCAACCACCTGGATGCCGACACAAGGAGCCGGGATCACCTCATACGATGGCCTAGATGCCGACAAAGGGAGCCGGGATTGCCTAAGGCGATGTGACGTCGTAGGCACACCGAGTTGCAGCCTTGCAGTGCATAGGTCTAGTCACCGATAGAACCCACCTGCATGTCGACATAGAGTCGGCTTCGGCTATGGCCTTGTCGTCTCAGGCAAGCTGTGTCGCCAATATCTTCGTTGACTTCGGAGGTCAGCACCGGCACCGTGCCACTTGCGAGAAATTGCCCGTGTATATAACAGCCCCATTTTTAAACAACTAAAATGCCTTTTTCTTCTCTTTATTCAAGTTGTGGAAGTGTGGAACCATTTTGGGGGTTGGGATCTATGTTACACGGAAACAGAAACGGAAACCGGAAGGGAAACGGAAACGGAAACGGGAAACGGCAATCCAAATTTTGTAGGAAACGGAAACGCCGAGGAAACGGCAATATGAATTATATGTTCATTTAAAGGTCTAAATAAGAGCAATAAACATATCACTAAGTGATACACACTGAATGCATCATTAAAGCTACAAATTAAAATGTTCAATACTGTGGTAAATAGTGTCCTTGCTCCTTAACAGAAATCAATACAGACATGTCAAATATATTAAATGTCTTGCAAACCAACAAAATAAAGTAACTTAGTTTTAAAATAACAACATAATCAAGAAAAACACAAAATAATCAATCCAACATCAATCTTCTACTTAGCTAACTCATCCTTAAGTTTTGGCTTATCAAGAGAAAGTTCTACAAGTGAGGGTTTACCGAAGAAAGCTTAGAGGGAGAGAGCACTGAGCAAGTGAGAGGAGGGAAGACTGAAAATGGAGAAGTAGGCGGCAAGGATAGAAGGAAACGGGGGTTTCAGACGAAAAGAAGGGGAAGTATGATTTAGGGTTTGATTTTTTTTTTTTTAACTACAAAATTAGTGGAAACGTCATTTGGCAAGTCAGAAACGTTTTTGACCAAACGGAAACGGTCAAAGTTTCTGACTTTTTTGGTCAACGAAACGGTCAAAGTTTCTGAGCTCTCAGAAACGTTTCTGAGGTGTTTCCCCGGAGTTTCGGAGTTTCTTGATATGCAGAAATGCGAAACCGCTATGAAATGGAGTTTCGGGGTATCATAGGTTGGGATCAAGTTTTAGTCTAGGAAAGATTGTGGTTGTGTGGTTACTAGTGACCCCTTTTTCGTTGATATGATTCCAAGCGTTTTAAAACAAGTCACCAGATGATATGATTCACTTTTCGACAATGCTATGTTTAGTAGTGTTCTCACCCTTCTCTGGTGTCATTTTATCCTCCTTCGATAGGTTGTTTCTCTTTTGTTTTGGCTTTTCCTATTAATGATTCTTTCGCTAGGTTGGGGGCTATTATAACTATGTCGATCTCTCAATTTACCAGAGTTATTGTAGGTGGAGATCTCCTAGGTGTTTTTGGACTGAGTTTTAGTCCGAATGAAACCATGGTCTTGTGGTTTATGATAGCTACTTCCGGGGGATGCAGATCCATGCATTTGAAGCGGAACCTCCTGCAAGATATTTCCTATTAGAGGCGGAGCCCGGGGCATGGGAGCACGTGCCCCCTCCCTCATCCGACAAATTACATAGGTGTATTATCCTCGTTGATAGCTTCGTTCTGATATAATACGTCATAATCCGACATCAGAGTAAGAAGTTGTGAATGTTTGAAAATTGTAGGTGTATTAATCACTTTAATTTTATTTTAAATAGACTCTAATACTTTTATATTTTACTTAAATTGACATTCACATATGATAATTCATCTCTAGAGCTTCGAAACCATATGTTATATTATTTATTTTGATAATTTGGTAAGAAGTTACGCAAGTTTAAATTTTTTTATATCTATTTATACACTATTACATGTTAAGAATACAACAACTTAAATATTGACTAAATGTTTATTTATTGCGTTTTATATCCTTATTTTGTTAGTTTTCTTTTCTTCGATTATTTTATTTCTTTATTTATATTTCTTTATTTTAATAGATAAAAAATAACAGAATTTTATCATAAATCGAAGTCATGTTATGTTAAAATAACATCATTTATAATTATTATATTATATAGAGATCATTATGCTATTTTAATCTAAAACGACATCGTGTGTGTATATATAATCGTGGACCCCTTCTAAAATTTTCTGGCTTTGTCCCTGTTTTCTGTGGACATGTTGTTATGTAGATTCAGTAGTACTTTCACCCATTTCCTGAGATGACTTTGGTCTCCTTTTTCATAGTTTATCGTATTTCCTTTATTTTTGACTTGGTAGCACTTATGTAGGGTTGGTAGCACTAGCACTTATGTATGAGTTTAAGCAAAGCATGTCATTTAAGAACTTTGCACAATTTTTAAGAGAACTTATAAATATATCATCATTTATTACTCTACTTTTTCACTTTCTCAAAACGATTGCAATTAATCATCTACTAGTCATTAAAATGATAACTCTGTTAAGTAAATATTAAAATATCATCTACTTGTTTGGCTTGTCTCGGGTCTTTGATGGTGATGTATATGATGATCATGTTGTGTCCTGTGCTGGTATTGTGGTCATTAATCATCGACATAACCTCGTTCATGACACTTTATTGAATATCTGCTACAGGGCAGAGATTTCTGTCGGTATGGAGGTTGATATTGGTTTGGTTGATGGGCATGATAAGCCCCTCCATCCGGCAGAATAGCTTCTTTATTCCTAGAACAGGGGGCGGGATGTCTGTGTCAATCTGACGGGATCCTTCCCCTTGACTCAGTTTGGGGTGTCTGACTTTGTGCCCGGTCGTGTTGTTATTGATGTTGCTCAGCGCCGTAAGCACGTAAGTGCGTCAACTATCGAGATTTGTGCATGACGGCTGGCTATGGTTTCCTACCCTTCTTCTCTTCGTTGGGGGAGCTGGATACGGATGTTGTTGCCTTGTTGAAGCAGATTCAGAAATTCTCGGTATCTCAAGAGTCAAGATGTTGGGATCGTGTTGCTGCTTATATTTTTATTAGACTTAGCTTTGTTATCGGTAAAGGAGTGGGTGCCTAGATAGTATCTCAGCTACCCACTAATTTCTTGTAAACTATAATAATAATAATAATAATAATAATAATAATAATAATAATAATAATAATAATAATAATAATAATAATAATAATAATAATAATAATAATAATAATAATAATAATAATAATAATAATAATAATAATAATAATACATGACAACCTCTTCTTAAGCTAAAACTTATGTGATGATTTTTCATTAAGTGTGACCCTACCTAAATAATTAATTTAATTTAATCAATTATTAATTTAGTCATATTCACATTAATCTTATTTTTTATTTGATCGTATTTTAATTTATTTTTCAAAACAATCATGTTTTAATTAATCTCTTTCTGTATACTCATATCCTGAAGATCAAGTTCTAATCCTAAGTGATGACTCTCTTTCAGTATTGACCTAAAAATGATTCTCTCTTTCATGTTGAAAGCACATGAGAATCCAGAGACTAAATGCTCGTTTCGTATAAGCATCCAAGATAAACAGAATGAAAACAAATTTTGTATATGAAAATATATCTACATAAAGGAAGAATGCTATTTTTTGTATGAATGAGTAATAATTAGAGGAGTATAGGAGATATGGTTACCCCTTATTCAAATGAGTGATTGAAATAAAGAGGAACAAAACAAATTTCAGATGAAAAGTTGGGAAGAGAGAGAAATAATTAAATTTTTTTAATAATGTATCTTAAACTATAAATTAATTACATTTATTTCTTTTCCCTTTACCCTTCCAAAATTTAAACCAAACGAGCACTAAAAGGATTCTCTCTAATTATTTTTAAAAGGAAATTGGAAAGTTGGGCTGCAAATTGTTGGGCTAGCCTTTTATTATTCATAGCCCATATACATTACACATATAGTGCTGTATTAATGTGCACGTTTATAAGTGGGTGTTGCCATTTTCTCTTGTTAATTAAAGATACTTCTTTCACTCCCTCACTCCAACGGTTGATACATAACCATCATCCTCTTGATTGTGACAACTGACAAATGATCCATATTCCTCGACCAAATTTGATAGCAACATATATTGTACATTTGTACAAGTGTTTTTTTTTTTTTTTTGACAAAAATGCATGTCAATTTCTTTGCTTTGCTTTATGCTCATTCTCATTCAAATCATACACATGTTATTGTATTGTTGTCGAATCGATAATTGCATGTAACATTATTGGAAAGCCTCTCCAAGTCTCTAGTGTAATGTTATCTCTACCAACAGTTAAATTCACAACTTCGATGCTTTATTATGTTATTTCTGAAGCCGCCAGTTGAGTTGTCGATAATTATTTGATCAATGTTTTTATGTTGATTTTTTTAATAAAAAAATTATGTCAGCTAATAATCTAGGATTGGTTAGAGTTTTTTTTTTTTTAGTTCAGCCACAATTATATTCAACTTATGAATAAAAGAAATATATGTATAATTAATAAAATCATGATTTTATTGCAATCAAAGTCCAAGACAATTAATTTGTGTAAGAATGTTTGTTCACCTCAAAAGCAAGTAAGCCATTGAATGAAATTCAAGATTGGCCATCCCAATAATATGACTCTATGAGCGTGCCTCATCTACATTATTATCATATCTTCCTCCCCCAAAAAATCTACATCATCATGTTTCAATAAATTTAGTTAGCAAAAGAGAGAAAAAAACATCGCTTCAATTTGGTGGGTCCATTAGCTTAATGGAGGGCCCATTATCATGTTTTTTTTAGTACTATTGCTCTTCCTAATCACTTTGAAGCCTTGAAGGTGTATGAAAAAAATGACTTGTTGGTTTGAGGAAGATAGTTAGGGTGATTCTGACAAGGTGATCCAGCGGTGTGGAGTAATTAGGAGTTAGGACGTTTCGGATTCAATCCATGTCTCCACTCTTTTACTAGGGTGTGGTGCGTAACTCTTGTCGGTTGGGTCACGTGTTCAGAGTTTGTCATCAAATAGTGGGTTTCCTCATCATTAAAAAAAATAGTTAGGGTTCTTCATTATAGGAGTGTTTTCTACTTGTTTGGCACTTGGTTTTCGACTATAATTCTCAACACTCAGGGACAAAGTCAGAAAGTTTTGAGCGGGGAGTCACCATAATAGTAGACAATAAAATCGAGAAAAAAGTCGTAAAACACACAACATATTCAATAGTACAAACTAGTGTCAAAAGATAATACAAACTAGTGTGAAACGATATTATAAACTACTACAAAGATATAAAACAAAAATAAGGATATAAAACGAAAATAAGGATATAAAATGCAATAAATAAACATTGTATTCTTAGCATGTAATAATTTATAACTAGATATAAAAAATTTAAACGTGTGTAACTATTTACCAAATTCTCAAAATAAGTAATATAACTTATGGTTTCGAAGCTCTCGAGATGAATTATAATATGTCAATGTCAATTTAAGTAAAATATAAAAGTATTATAGTATATTGAAATAAAATTAAAGTGATTAACACACCTATAATTTTCAAACATTCATAACTTTTTACTCAGATGTCGGATTAAGGCGTATTATATATCAAAATGAAGCTATCGACGAGGAGAATACACCTAGGTAATTTGTCGGATGAGGAGAGGGTCACGTGACCCCCTAGGACCCCCCAAGCTCTGCCTTTGTCAACACTCCTATTCCCATCTCGTTGTTCGATTTAGGTCGTACGCTATTTGATCAGTGCTTTCCTTTTCTTTTCTTTTTTTAACACATTTTATTATTTTTCTCAACTTGTCAATTGTATCAGGATTTTCAATTGAAATACTTTCCATTTATTAGAGCTCGTTTGGTTGACATTCCAAAAACCCAGGAAGTAGAAATTTCCAGGAATTGAAGATAATACCAGCATTTGGTTGGTTTTTTTGTTACAGAAAAACCTAGGAAGTTGAATTCCTGGGAATTTAAATTCCCCCATTTTGGAGGAAATGCACTTACCTAGTCCCCCTAGGTAAGTTCCAATTCCACCTTTTTTAATAGGAAAATTCTATTTTCTTATTTCAATTCCTATAATCCAAAATCCAAAACCAAACACAATTTCTCAATTCCCATGATTTTCAATTTATGGGAATTGAATTCCTAGAAAGTTAACTTCCCGGGAACTATATTTCCCACGTTTAACCAAACGAGCCCTTAATAAATAGATGAAACTTTATTTTTGGTAGTTCAAAATAGGATTTGAGTATGAAAAGTTCCTGTTTATTTATAACTCAAATTTGTTGCTTGTATAATGTATTGTGCTCAATGAAGCTAATAAAATATGAATTTTGACGGAAAAAAATGATGGTAAAATAATACAATTATTATGTGGGTTGGGCCAGAGTGCCCGACGACCTACAAAATTTATCCCTATAGGAAAAGCCAATATGTAATATAATATTCAGTAAATTTAAAGCATTAATATTAGTTTATATTTTTACCTACTAATTAGCATTATAATTTTTTTTGTTAAAAAATTAATAGTAAACCTATTTTGTTTGCTTGTCTTCCAAAATTTGTCTATTAACGAGGATTGACCTTTTTGCAATGTTACCAAGTCAAAGATTTCCCCATTAGTAAATCTTGTTACTTTTGGAAAAAGATGCCACAAATTTGAAAAACTTTGATCATTTAAAAGGAGACTGGCATTTAATGAGTGGTATTAGTACAAATCAATCCAACATATAGGGATCATTGTTTGCCCACTTGTAAAAAAAAATCCAACATATAGGGATCATGTTATTCTCACTTACTCTAAAAATTCTCTATTACAGGGAAATAAATATCAAAATCTCTATAATTTTTACACATTAACTGCAACAGAGTAACAACTTCTCTATTTTACGTATTTATGTATTACGATTATCAAAATCCATAACATAATATTAAAAGTTTCATATGAAATTAAAATAAAATGACATTAATCTCTCTCTCTCTCTGATATTATAGTTCAAGATAAGTTTCATAACACAATATTAAAAATGATCAAAATTCATAACACAATATTAGATCATTGATCTTGAACTTTATTTTTTTTAATAACTGATTTAGAATAACATAAAATGATAAATCCATAAAAATAAAAACAAACGGTGAAAAAAATCACTCACATTACAAATTCACAATTGAACTTTATAGAAGATCAAACCTTCAGTGGTGCCTATGTTGAACGACTCCAATTTGAAGGGTGTGAAGTCAAGAATTAAATTTTTATTGAGACATGTGACAAATTATGGAGATGTTTAACCCTCCTCCAAATATACATATTTTCTCTCTCTCATTGGGTTTTTCTATTTTCTAAAAAAGGTTTGAATGAGGTGTTTGAGCTAAAAATTGTCTCTTTTCTCTAATTTTTTGTATTTTCACTATTTTTTGGGATCCATTGGAGTTGCTCTTACTATGTATAAGATTGTTCTTATTATTTTCATGTAGGCATTAGAGCATCTTTATATAATAATAATTGTACCTTCCCAAAAAAATTAAGAAAAAATGGAATGATAAGAAAATATGTTAATTGTCCAAAAAAGTCAGATGGGGTCTTTATTTGTATATGAGTTTCTTACTTTACCTCTAAAATAGGACACTTTTTTTTTATATAGGTAAGAAATTAGACGGTGCAATGGGGAATCGTAATCGAGTAGATGTCAGAGATGGACCATCTTATTTGCGATCTAATTGATCTCTGAATTACTTATTTAATGGTTAAAATATTAATATTTTTTTTAGAATCAACCAACCCCTTCAATAACCTAAATCATTGGTCAAAATCTTATCAAAGTCTAAAGAAAAGTTAGAAACAGTAAGAGTAAAAAAGCCAAAACAAAGTTTAAAATAAGTTGCACCATAGCCCTAATGCAAGCATGGGACAATAGAAAAATGTCAAGTGCCAGCCAGTTCTTGGTCTCAACAAAGTCGAAGGGTCCAAAGAACACATTCCATCTCCACAAGCTTTACATTTGAAGTATCCTGGATTGTTTTTAACTCTTTGAAACAAAGTTTCCTCAGTCGTCACCAAACACAAAACCAATCCCATATAAGTTTTATTTATAAAGAGTTTTTATAACTCTTAACTCGTTAGTATAAGATAAGCTTACATCTTAACCATAAATCGAGTCTTCCCTTCTATGAAGGGCACATTGTCGTGTGATTAAATGTGGGTAGTTGAGTTTGTAATAAAAAAAATCATTGAAAGATTTTGGGTGTTCCTATATATACCACACATCCATGTCACTAATTAATTTTGAAAAGGACGTTGTATAAAACGTTGGATTGGACATTGTTAGTGGAGAAGTTGTCGACGTTGCTCCATGTGAAGTAAATGATCAGGTCAGGCCGAACCGGACTAGCAAAATTGGAACGGGCGTTGTTAGGGAAAATATTACACAATCTCTCTCACACACACAAAAAAAATGTCCTTTTGGACGTTGTTATTTATTTTTTATTTTTTAAATATTTTATGTTAGGCCCAATCTGACCCGTATTAGTAATGTTCAATCCGACGTTTTTGCCCTGCCCAATCCAATCCTTCATTGGCCATCGAGCAACAACGACAACTTCTATACTTAATAATGTCAAATCTAACGTTTTACAACATCCAATTCAACGTTAAAACAACGTCCAATAGAACGTTAATTTGTCGTGTTTCCTATGAATTTTGGAATTGAATAATAGAAGACATGGTTGATAAAAGTTGCATTTATTTTACCTATACCACAAATATATCAAACTCACTTAGAAAAAATCTCACAAAAAAAAAAGTTAGAAAATTTAGGGTGAGAAAATGATATTTCTTTTTTTCTCCCCAAATTCAATACTACAATAGTGTTAATGGGAGTTCTTATAATTCAATTCCAAATATCTGATTTAAGTGAATTAACTCATCCCTCTCCTAATTTTGTGTTTCAGTTCTGATAAAAGAATTAAAATTATTTTTACATTTTGTCCAACTTAAAATTTGGGCGTGTTTGGGACGAGGTGGGAAGGATGAACGATTTTTTTCAGGATTTACAACGGGGTGTTTGGGAGAGGGTGGTGGATGTGGGGTGCTCGGGTGGCGGAGGTGGGAGAACACCTAATTTTACAATCTTTAAAATGGGGGTGGGAGGGGGTGGAGAAATTTTGTCACCCAGTATGGACGCTTTTTGCCCCCAACCCTTCTCTTCTCTCTCTCGCATCACCCGTTCTCCATTAACGAGCTCCTCTTGCCCGAAACAACATTTGTTGTTTCCTCTCCTCAGTCGCCCCAACCGCCGACGACCCTTCTCTTCGACCTAGATGAGGACTTGTTGGCGTCCATGTCTTCTGCCATTGAAGTGAGTATGAAGAAGAAGGAACACAGAAAGAGAAGTATCACATAAATGTTGGACTTTGTACAAATTGGTATCAAATTGAAGTGGCATTCCTTCCCTCCTTGTCCATTACTTTTGATTGTGCCTTGCCTGACTCCTAACTTGTGAATCCTGGCCCCTGGGTACTGAAGTCTTCCTTCTCCCTCCATCCTTCCGTTTCCCTTTCCTCTCCACTGCTCCTCTAATCTGGTTCTATTGCTGTCATGTGTGTCGATTTTGGCTTGGATTCATGTTCCAAGCTAGTTGTCCTCTGCCTTTTGAATGAATTGTGTTCGTTGTTCCCTGTGTCCGTCATTATTGTTGTTTCCCTTAGATTGTTGCCCCTAGCTGGTCCTTCCTCTCGACTTTCTTTGAGCCTACTGTTTGGGCTGCTCTTGCTTAGCTTTCATTGCCTCTGAAACGTCCCCTTTGATGCCCTGAGGTTGCTTCATGTCATGATTGTGTTCAGTTAGATGCACTTTGCAGACTGCTGCTATTTCATTTTTTTTTATTAGGTAAAAATTCGAAGGTTAGACAGGCCTGACTCATCGAGAGGCCGACAAAGTCGGCAGACGGCGAACCGTCAAGCGTACAACCTAAAATACAGAAATACAAATAACGAGTGAAATGAAACAAGCAGAAAAAAACTCTACAACAAGACGATCCAAAAAGACCAACTCCAAGAAAGTTGAGGAAGCCGCCGAAGAACGAAGACAAGCACCACCAAACAGTGGCACCGCGGGCCAGCGGTACAGCAGGACTCTATCTCCTGTGGGTAGTGCAGACGAACTCCAAGGAAACTCAATCCTAGATACGGAGACGCCCTGAGCGCACCACCTCAACCCCAGTCAGTCCCGACTCCAGACTCCACATCCCCCAACCAAGCAGAAGACCTCCAAGAAACATCGGAAGCAGAGCCGCAAGCTGCTCGAACAAAACACCAACAAGATTTAACCTACAAGAATATCGTCAAGCCCTAGCGGGATTTACTCAAACCCTTTCGGGATTTGTAAATGTATATAAATGTAGTCAAATATATATATATATAATGTATATGTATTTGGCAACATGCCAAATACAAATAAATAATGTGATAATTATATATATAAAAAGAGACAACGAACTATATATATAATTAAATCAATTGTCAAACCGGCTTTTATACACAAGTGATTTAATCATTTTTTACTCCTAAAATTAAATTAGGTTGCCCTGAAGACTTGGCGTGCAAGGGGCGGATTGATCCTTGTACGCCAAGGAAAGATCAGTTCCATCACGTGACAACATGCAACCCACGTGAGAGAGAGAGAGAGGGCCACCAGCCACACAAGGAGACGCCGGTGGAGAAGCGCAATCGGAGGGCAAGGCGACGGAGAAGACGGGCGACATAAGTGGACAAAAAACTGGTGCGAAGGGGAAGTAGAAGGCCTAGACAGGGGAGCAACAGGTGAAGGTTGGTGGTGGATGAGGTATAGTCGGGGACCCGAGAAGGAAAAAGATGACAATGAGTGCGGGAAGGAGGGAATGGAGGGAGGAGGCGGGGAAGATGTGGCCCCCTGACAAGAGGACGAGAGCGACGCTGGAGGGATAACCAGATCCGACGACGATGAGTACACAAGACCTGAAGGGCGAGACGGCAAGGGGAATAGCGTGGAGGCCAGCAACCCCGGAACAGAGACCGGTGAGGACGCGGGGAGCGATACAGATGGGATGGCAGAGGAGATGGCGAAACGCCGGTTAGCGATGGCGATGAAGGGTAAACGAAATCAAGGAGGCAGGGAGGCAACCCATCACCCCAAAGACGAGAAATTGTGATGAAAAGCCCAAATTGAACGAGGGGAAATGGAAAGCCAGAATAGAAATCCAAAGGCAGCAAAAACCCCAATTAAAATTGATTTATGCACACCAATTGAAGGTGGAGTTTCAAATCCAGTTTGCCAAACAAGATGGTGAACACGGGAGGAGGAGAAGGGGGTAACGCGGCGATCCACAATAGAGAAGCCGGATGTGTACGAGGCCGAAGCCAGAGATCGGGGATTACCCAAGCCTGAGACGGAAGGTAGATCGGGGTGGAAAAGGGAGCGAGATCCGATTAAGGCGGTCGAACCGAGTTAGCGGCAGCCGATGCTGAGGTTTTAGCTCCCTCTCTCTAGAAAACTAGAGAGAGGAGAGAGTTTATTTATGTGTATTACTAGTTGGACATCACTTTGCTGCTATTTCATTTGGTTCAATAATGGTTGGTGGATCAAAAACCATTTTTATTTTTGGTGTTTTATTTACGAGTGTGATTTTTACACCATAAATTTTACTATATACACCATATATCCCATTTTTTTTTAAATACATCCTGCTCCTCTTGAGTTACAGACGTGTGACGACTCAAGAGGGACAGATGTGTGACTCAAGAAGCATAGATGTGGTGCCAGGTGTTGTGCATATAGTAAATATTATCACTCTTTATTTATTAAGGGTTTGTACGTCTTTTTACTTTGTTTTATAAAAAACTCTATCTTCATTCAAACAAACAATCTCAACCTCCTTCAAAAAAAAAAAAATCTTCTCCCAAACACGCCCAAAATACAAGCTATACATTTTGCTAATCATGGTGATCTTTATAGGAGACAAGTGACCAAGTTTGTTGTAAACGATTTGACGATGAATTGATTGAATTCTTGAATACGGAGTATTGAATATGAGCTGATTGAATTCCATCTTTTAAATCGTGACATTTGCGGTTTCCCATTTTCTTTCTCAATCTCAAAAAGCTTCTCTGTAGACAAAGCGTGAAATTGTAACAACCTTTTCCCTTTCTCCCGCTTTTTGAGTGTGTCCTTTACTCCTTTCCATTTCTTCACCCCCACAAAACCACACGGCAAACCTCTCACTTCACATTCAACTAACCAATTGTTTATCTTCCATGGTCTTTTCTTCGCCCTGTTATTGCGCCTCTTTAACGGCCAGCACTCCCCACTGATTGCTGCTGCCACTGTATGCATATCACTGTCAACCCCCCGAGCAATCTGGGTCTAGGAGAGATAAATTACAGAGATGATGATCATGATGATGACCCACCATCACTGGATAGGAGGAGGAAGAGGCCCATTGCTTTGGACTATACCTTTCCTTGTTTTTGCACACCACCTGTTTGACGAATTTCCCCAAAGAAAAGAAAAATTTTCTCTGCCCCAAACCCAACGGTTCCGTCTGGGTCCTCTCTCTCTATCTCCATCCATCTCCCACTCATTCCTTCTTTGCTCTTTCTTCAGTGACTCAGTGTGATTGTTACTCCCACGCCCCCCCATCTTTGTAGTCTTTCTCCATGGAGAGGGGTGACAGCAAGCAGCTTCAGCGCTCAGTGCTGCCCAAAGCCTCCCGCCAGGAACACTGCAGTGAATGGTTTGTTATCATGTTATTTTTTGAATTTTTTGGAGCTTCTGTTTTTTGTTTTGCCCCTGTTCTTTGATGGGTATTCTCCAATTTTGCTTGCCTCCTTTGAGATCAGTATGTTTTATTAGAGGATTGTAGAAGTTTTGAGCTTCTCATATCATGTAATATGATGTCAATTTTGAGAATGATCTTCTTTGTAAACTGTATGATTCATCAAACTGAAAAAAATGTTACAAGTTTAGGTGTAAGGAGAGATATTATGGACCTGATAGCTAGAGAACAATGGAGCTGAGCATATGATCTCATACAAGTACTTTTATATTCATCAATGTGTTCATCCAAAACATTTAAATCTACAAAGACTGGGGATGTGGGAATGATCACCATTCACCATACATCTCTTAGATTGATAGTTTTATGGGTGGATTGCTTACCTGTTAAGCTGATATTAATAGGAAAAATAAAAGTTATTTCTTGTTAATCTGAGTTTGTAACTAGTTTCAGTTGCATCCATAAATCCTCAAAAATGTTTTTGTTTTTACACCTCACTTCACTACAAATAATCATCTTCTATAGGCCTGTTTCTGACCTTTTAAACATTTGTGCTAGCAGTTACTCAACAAGATCATGGCTTTATTCAGTTGACAGTTTGTGAACTGATGAGCCTGTTGTCTTATGACAGCATTGAAGCAAATTTGCCTACGAGTTCTTATTTTTTAATTTCCTGTTTTTACTGCAGGATTTTTCGGGATGTTCCTAGTGATATTACAATTGAAGTTACCGGAGGGACATTTGCACTTCACAGGGTGAGTTTTGGCCAAACTCATTACAGAACTTTTGTACTTTTTTTTTTCCTCAGTTAGCATCATTCTGCATCGCAAACATCAAGGTTGTACTGATACGGAGTCTATTTATCCATTTGGCTAAACCCAGTTCCCACTTGTCTCTCGAAGTGGGCGAATCCGGAAGCTAGTGGCAGAACACCGTGGGACTGACACATCAAAGATGGAGCTCCCTAACCTACCTGGTGGGGCTGAGTCATTTGAGTTGGTGGCAAAGTTCTGCTACGGTATTAACTTTGAGATAACACCTGCCAATGTTGCTCAGCTCTGTTGTGTCTCTGATTACCTGGAAATGAACGAGGTATTCTCGAAAGATAACCTTGGCTCTCGTGCTGAAGAGTACCTTGATTGTGTCGTGTGCAAGAGCCTTGAAGTGTGTGTTGAGGTGTTGAAACAGTGTGAAAACCTCCTTCCTCTAGCTGACGAGCTAAGGATAGTGGACCGCTGCATAGATGCCATCGCCTCAAAGGCATGTGCTGAACAAATTGCATCGAGCTTCTCAAGGCTGGAATATAGCAGTTCCGGGAGGCTCCAAATGAGCCGGCCAGTTAAATGCGAGGGGGATTGGTGGATAGAGGATATCTCCATCCTTAGGATTGATTTGTTTCAGAGAGTCATAACTGCCATGAAATGCCGAGGAGTTAGACCTGAGAGCATCGGTGCTGCGCTTATAAACTACGTGCAAAAGGAGCTAGCAAGAAGGCCGAGCTTATGGAACCCACACAATCAATCAAGACCAGATCTCCTTGGTGCATCCACCGGGCATGAGAGGATCATGGTTGAGACCATTGTGAGCCTCCTGCCTGTGGAGAAGCTCATAGTTCCCATTAATTTCCTCTTTGGGCTTTTGCGAAGTGCTGTGATGCTCGATTGCTCTGCTGCCTGCAGGGTGGATCTCGAAAGGAGGATTGGGTCCCAGTTAGATATTGCCACTCTAGATGATCTGTTGATCCCTTCGTTTTGCCATGGTGGGGATACCATATTTGATGTTGACACGGTTCACAGGATCCTGGTTAACTTCTCCCAGCTAGACGACAGTGAAGACGAACTGGAGGATGCATCTGTTTTCGAATCAGACAGTCCTCGCTCGCCATCACAAACTGCACTCTTTAAGGTTTCCAAGCTGGTGGACAGTTACCTTGCTGAGATTGCCCCTGATGCGAACCTCAAGCTCACCAAGTTCATGCTCATTGCAGAGTCTTTACCTGCACACGCACGCACCTTGCACGATGGATTGTATCGAGCTATTGATGTATACCTTAAGGTATTATTACTACGAAATTCAGCAGAAAACCTCCAGTCAATAGCTCAATCCTTATAATTGCTATCACAAGCAACTTGAGTTACTCGACCTCATATGATTTTCTTGTTATTTTATTCCTTTTGAATGTGCATCTTGCAGGCCCATCAGGGTTTATCAGAAGGGGACAGGAGAAAGCTTTGCAAGCTGATTGATTTCCAGAAGCTCTCACAAGAAGCCGGTGCACACGCAGCTCAAAACGAACGCCTACCAGTTCAATCCGTAGTACAAGTTCTCTATTTCGAGCAGCTAAAGCTTCGGAACTCCCTCTTCTGCTCTTACCCAGAAGAGGAACCCAAGCCAATGTTCCAGTCCTGGAGGGTCAACAGTGGTGCCCTAAGTGCATCCATGTCCCCAAAGGACAACTACGCCTCCCTGAGACGAGAGAACCGGGAGCTGAAGCTGGAGCTGGCTCGGATGAGAATGCGCCTCAATGATCTGGAGAAGGACCATGTTTGTCTGAAGAGGAACATGGAGAAGACGGGTTCGAACAAGTTCATGAGCTCGTTCTCGAAGAAGATCACCAAATTCAGCTTCTTTGGACATAGTACCTCAAGGGGATCGAGTTCGCCTTCAAAGCTTTCACAGAGGACAGATTCTAAGCTGACTGATACTACTTTTTGAGCCCTATGAATTATTCAGCTTTGTTTTTGCATGATTGTCAGTTATCATACACATACATCTTGATTCTTAGCCGTGCATATGAGCTGTTGCAGTGTGATTCAGTCTTGAAGAAATTCAGGGTTTTATCTGTCTTGTAAAGTAAGAAATTTGAGGAATTGGTAATATATTCTTTGTTTTTAGAGGTATCATCTAACAGTCAACAAATCATCTTCAGCAAGAGTTGAATTGTAGAAAGTATGGCCATACACACAAGGCTTCACATAATGTATTCCGATACAGTTTAGGGTTCGTTTGGCGATTATAAGCTAACTTTTAGTATCTTATCACAACAGATAAGCTCGTTATAAGCTATCAACACATAGTGCCAAACGAACTCTTATAAAACCGAAATAGGAAAAATCACATCTATGGGAGTAAAATGCCTGAAACTAGGGATATAGGATAGAGGTAAAAACATTCCAGTGACAGATTCTGTTGCTGCAAGGGGAGTTTGTTCAGACAGCAACAGCACAATAACAAGGCAACTCGATCCAAATTCGGAACATGTTCAGTGTAAGAAGAAGAAGGTGAACCGAACAAAGTTCTAACAACAACAACAACAAAAGAACAGAATACAATGTGTCCTAAAAAGGACAAAGGATACGGGGAGGGAGTGAGGAGGGGACGAAAATCGGATGCCAAGTTTGGTGACGCCGCTGTGGTTTTCTATGAGGGTTTCTTCATTCTGATTTGGCGTAGTAGCGCATTGCAACCGCCACACCCAGGATGAAAAGTGGGAGGAGGAACATGAGAATTCGCATGACGAACTGGGGTGTCTTGTCCTGGTTGTAGTAGGGCTGCTTGGGCGGAGTGTACTTGACCTTCTTCGGGATGGTTGACGTGTCAATGTCTCCAACGTACATTTCGTCCATCATCGCCTTTGCTGAACTGCTGTGGCCGATATCCTCAAAATCAGCAGTTGCATCCTTCCCTGAAGTATGAATTTGTACATCAATCTAGTTTCTAGATATTTTAGAAGCTCATTGCATAAACATCAATCAGCTTACTACAAGCTGATCTAAAGGATCAAAGACATAAAAAGGGTGACTACTCACTACTGAATAAAAACAAGCAAGAAAATGGTGCACACGACGAAACTGAATGCGAGTAATGCCATCAGTATTGACTACTCGTTACCGAGCAATTGAAGTATAACAGAAGGTGAGGCACGTATTTGTACCTGTGACGGAGATGAGAACTTCAGGACCACCAGGATGGTCTTCCAAGAACTTTGTCACATCATATACCTGTGGAAGAAGACAAAAATTTAAGCTACTAAATGAGGAAGGTGAATGAAAATTACAGCCATGAAACAATTCACACATAACTGTTGATGACACATTGATCAAACAAATTAATCCACTTGAAACTTGCATCCACCAAATCACAAATCAAAGATATATCAATCCATTGTGCTCATTTAGATTCGAAAGTGAAGATCTTAATCCCAGTTTGATTTTTAGTAGGGAAAGGTAATAATCATTGATCAATATTCTAACTATATATTACCATTTATTCCTCATTTTGTATACAAAATTTGTTTTCCCTATCTAATATCCTATGTGTTGGGGTTTGTGGGTAGAGTCCCACACGTGAAAACCAAACCAAAATATAAGGAGAGATGAAGCTCCTACACAATGACTTAGGCTTTTGTGTTAGAAGGATGGATCCCGACCTTATAATCAAAAACAAAAATAAAATCCGACACGACTCCCGTATTCTCGGAATTTGAATCCTAAGTTTTTTCCTTAATTGATGCTCTTTGAGGCAGTCCAAGAAGGTTAAAAACATGCTTAGCTTAAGATATCATCATCACACCTATATACTAATTAACTACATTAGTAATAGACCAACCCATCAATCAATCTAATAAATTCTATCCTAAAACCATCTGACAATAAAAAAAATGTCATATTGAACTTATATCCTCAAATAAAGTTTCTTTTCACATCTACAACCACAATGCAAAAAAGCATATGACACATGATGTTTGGTAGATCCAATCTGGACCCATTGTTGACCAATTTTGTCATATTAAAACCTAAGTAAGAATCATAGGGGGTAGGGGAGTGGACAAGATGTATTTATGAACAATCAATTTATAAACAATTTCTTATCAACAATCAACACATTGCGCCAAACAAACAAAACAAGAAAATGACACCTAAAAAACAATGAGATCAACTCCATTCACCAATGCACACCAACAGGAAAAAGGGAAAGCAAATAGAAGAAAGCACAGGTGATGGGGGAAGAAGATGAAATAGTGTGAACCTTGCCATCAATGATGAGCCAGCAGTCCTTGGCATGGTTGTGTGGGGCCACTTCAGCCAAGGTGAACACCTTCCCTTTCCTACTACCCATTTCCAGGACTAGGAGACAAAAGCTTTTTAGAGCTTAATTCAAAGCAGATCGATCGATCGATCGATAGATAGAAAGACAGATGGATTAGAGAGTAGAGAGAGATTGAGAGTGGGAGGGTTATAAAAAAAACCAGAGGAGAAACCAATGGGGAAAGTAGGAGGGGTGGTTGGTGGGTCAAAATTGAGAGAGGGTTGGGGGTTGGTAGAGATATATTGGATTTTATTTTCATATTCAACAGTTTTCACATCAACCAACCCCCTTTCGATCGTGCATTCTTCCAACTAACGAAAATGAAACCATGGGCTCCAACTCCATGGATTTTTTTATATATCAAGTTTCTTGTGGGTTGTGTATATATTTTATGATTTAGTTTAATAACTATTAATATTCAAGAAAA
Organism: Persicaria maculosa; assembly: GCA_963922045.1. Taxonomy (NCBI): domain Eukaryota; kingdom Viridiplantae; phylum Streptophyta; class Magnoliopsida; order Caryophyllales; family Polygonaceae; genus Persicaria; species Persicaria maculosa. The sequence goes on along the minus strand of OY998267.1, from coordinate 15,007,390 downwards.
TATGTTATCGTAGGTATTTTGATATCTGTTTTACGAAAATGTTATTGTAATGTTTGATAAATTGTTAGATAGTTTTTGAGACAGAAAAAAAAAAATAAATGAAAATATAATAATATATTTATTGAATTTATTAAAATTTATGAAATAAGATTAAAATAACAAGTTTTGATGAGGGAATAATATTTAATTTAGGTCAATACATTGGGTCCTATTATTATATAATCAATAATTTGAATTGTGGTTGATGGGTGATTCTTTATTATTATTATTGTTGTTATTATTATACTTTATTCGTCTTACAAAACTTATTGTCTGACTTTTTGACACGTTTTTTTAAAAATCTAAAAAATCTATAAAATATCAATTTTTTGAATAATTTTATAGATAATTGTATTAAGTATGAAATTATTTTTTGTAAATTAATAAAATCATTGATATTTTATATCGTTTTGAGAGGGAGGGAATATAAAGTAAGACTTAATTAAATATCCAAGTTCGAATAATTTGATCATAAAATCCGTGAGATTGATTAAGCGGTTAAGAAAAAAAAGGTACTACTCCACATGATATCATATGGATTGGAGATTCTATGTTGTTTATTTGTAGTGAATCTAATAAAGCACTACACTTATTGCTGATTTTTCTATCTTCTATTCAATGAACCCTAAAAAGAAGTAACAAAGTAGAGTTAGGTAGATGGGAGCGAGGAGGATATGAAATGATTTTCTTTTCTCCTTAAAAAAGATTTTTATTTTTATTTTGTTAATTATGCAACAAATAGCTTGCTCATCGCTTTTCTTAATTGCTTTTTAATTTTCATTTTCAAAACCAACGCACTACTTTTATAAAGAGGAAGAAGGTAAAGTTTTTTCGACCGTGAAAAACAATCTTGATCTCTCTTCATGCGTGAAAATTCATTTAATTTCGTATCATACTTTCCAATTCAGTTTTAGTTTTTGGATTGGGCCCAATTAGGCCCAAAACTCATGACGAGGCCCAACAATATATGGGCCCTATCCAAAATCCGGTCGCTCTACGTCTGCAACACTCGCCTCATTTGCTGGGCGTCCGAGGTATAAAACTGCACAAATCCTGAAACCCTAGACGGCCGGGGTTTTGCAGAGAGGAGAGACGAAGAAGCCGTCAAGTCAGCGAAAATGGTGTCGGGATCTGGAGTAATGGCTCGCAGGGTCGTCATTGACGCCAGGCACCACATGCTCGGCCGCTTGGCCTCCATCGTCGCCAAGGAGCTCCTCAGCGGCCAGCGCGTCGTGGTTGTGCGATGCGAGGAGATCGCTCTTTCCGGTGGACTCGTCCGCCAGAAGATGAAGTACCTCCGTTTTCTCAGGAAGCGGATGAACACCAAGCCTTCCCACGGCCCCATCCACTTCCGCGCTCCCGCCAAGATCTTCTGGCGTACCGTCCGAGGGTACACTTCTCTTTTCTCTCTCGCTATTTTCAATTTGTATTGTTTCGCGATGGAATTGATGTTCATATTGGTGGATTTTAGTCTGTTTGGTTAGGGTTACCGTATGTTGATTTTGACTAGTTTAGGGATTTGTCACATTGAGTGTAGTTTCAGCTGATTTGCTTGTGCTGCGGAAATGATTAGTCCAATTGCCTGGGGATTTGACCTAATCCTGCGTTTGTTATTTGCGGCTGAGATTTTGTGAAACTCATCGAAGCTACATTTGAAGTTAGGAGCACTGTTTGTGATTAGCTTGAGGAATAAATGTCGTTTAGGTGTTGAAAAATGAAAGCTTTGATGATGATTTCTGCCAATTCAGGATGATTCCCCACAAGACTAAGAGAGGAGCTGCTGCTTTGGCTAGACTGAAGGTATTTGAGGGTGTTCCTCCTCCGTATGACAAGATTAAGAGGATGGTGGTGCCAGATGCCCTTAAGTAAGTTAGCACATTTGAAATGTTCATTGTATTGGATTTCCCCCGAATTTTGTTGAAGAAGGTGTTTTTGCGATTTGATTGCAGGGTCTTGAGGTTGCAAAAGGGCCACAAATACTGCTTGCTTGGAAGGCTATCTAGTGAAGTTGGTTGGAACCACTATGAGACCATTAAGGTGAGCTCATCCTTCCATTTCTTTCAGTTATCTGGATTATTGGTGACAAATGGAACATTGTTGATATGCTTAATGCAATGAGAAATAGGATAGCATTTGATGTTGGAAATGCATCAGGGTGGGTAATGCTTTATTACTTATATAACATCAGATTAGCGATACGGGAAAACACTATATTGCAAGCGAGCTAGTGAACAATGCATGTTAAGTTTGTAAATACGGGTTCTTTTGATTGATGAGTACTTTGAACTTTCTGACATTTGATTCAGTGGTAGGAAATTTGCAATTACATAATAGTATTCACCTAAGCATCAGATAATGCATGTTCTGTTTGTAAATGCAGATTCTTTTAGATTGATGTAATAAATCTAAACAGGGTTTGACATAATAATTGATCCATCTGAGTTTCTTGATATATTTGATCTGATCATTCCTTTTCTTTTTTCCCCTTTTTTGCAATAACAGGAACTTGAGGCGAAGAGGAAGGAGAGAGCCCAAGTTGTTTACGAGAGGAGGAAGCAACTGACTAAGCTGAGGGTTAAGGCCGAGAAGGCCGCAGACGAGAAGCTAGGCTCGCAGCTAGATGTTCTTGCTGCAGTCAAATATTAAATCTTCTCAAAGTATTGCTGTCTTGTGATATTGTTGTCCAAGTGTAGACAATTTTACATTTAGAGCTCTTATCTATTCTGTTTCATGGTGTTCTTATGCACAAGTTTTGCTGTCTTTAACAACCCAAGCTTCGGGTATATGGCTCATAATCTTTTGGTATTTTGCTGGTAATTCCCTCTCGAGTAAGTAATTGTGCGTGAAATTAAAATTTATCAGCAAAAAGCCACTTCCTAGAGTTGTTTGTTGTCTTAGTTTTTCTCTCTTTAAATGAACAAACTGTTGTCGTTTTACTTTACAAGTGACTGAAGTGAGGTTGAATTTTTATGCAAAGAATGATGAATTGGGAAAGGGAAAAAAGAGGTTCATAGATAGCTATCTCACAACTAATTATTTCTTTGATCTTTAAAATAGAAGATTTGAAGATCTCAATTTGAAAGCGATTGAAGAATAACTTTTTTTTATACAAGGCGAAGATTTGGGGGAGTTAACACGGTTAACCCCCCGTCCAAGAGCGTCGTGACGGACGGCGTTGGCACACTCAGCAGGAACACACACGTCGACAAACTGCAAGGAGAGGCCAACGTGAGCCAGCGAGTCAGCCACTCGGTTCCCCTCGCGAAAGTGTGGGAGAAGGTGACCCGATCAAATGCTCTACAGATCCCCAGAGCGTCAGAGACCGCCATCTCTATCTCCCAAAGGCTTCGCTAAGTCCCTTTTAAGGCGTTGATCACCTTTAGGGAGTCGCCCTCCACCTCCAAGCAGGGGAAGCCGAAGCCACGTTTTGCCGCTTCCTGGAGACCAGCCAAGAGGCCGAAACACTCTGCTCGGTCGACAGAGACCTTCCCGTGAACATTAGCCCCGCAAAGAAGAGCTTCACCATGGTCATCCCGGATGACGAACCCGGACGCAGACTCACCAGAGCCGATCTTCGCCCCATCAAAATTGAGTTTGACAACACCCCTAGGAGGCTTTTTCCATTCGATCATCTTTGGCTTTTTCGATTTTGTTTGGCAAGAGTGTGATCTTATGTTGTCCACATCCTCTTCTTGTTCCTTTGATTGCACTTTCTTCCATGTTGTTCTATACTGGTTGATATATTTTAGCCATTCTTTCGTCTTACCAATATCATTATTGTCGAAGAGTATCTTATTTCTCATCATCCAGACTCCCCATAGGGAGAAAGCTAGAATTTATTTTTGCTCCGACGAAAGCTTAGAGAAGATTTCCGAGATGACGTTCTTGTAAGGTTTGTCGTCTTTTTCCGTGTTTTGAATAATGTGTTCAACCTGTCCATCCATTCTTCTTATTATCTCAAGCGTAACGCGACACTTAGTGAAGATGTGCATAGCGTCCTCTTTACAATGGTCGCAGAGCGGGCAGTTCATAGGGACGTGGACTCCCTTGCTTTGTAATCTAGTTTTCGTTGGGGTTCCGTTCAGAAGGTTTTTCCAGAGAAAATTATTTTATCTTTGGAGGGCCATCAATTTTCCAAATCCATTCAATTCGGTCAGTAGTTCCCCGTCTCGACCTAGTAATATGGTCTAAGGCACTAGCAATAGAGAACCATCCGTTTTTATTAGGGGTTCATTATAATCTGTCTTCCAAATTTGTTACCAGAATATGAATCTCCAGGATTTTTTCTATTACCTCCGCAAGGAGTACCTCTGCCAATTTGATTTTGTTCCATACTCTGTTTGGTTCGATGAATTCACTAACCAGCACTTGCTCGTCTATTTGATCATGTGTACATTTTTCTTTGAGTTCTCCTCCAATATCCAACCACCTATCCTTCTAGAATCTTATAGTGCTCCCATTGCCCACTTGCCAGAATAGGCCGGAGCAGAACTCGTCCTTGATTTCCATCAATTTTGTTCATTGCCATGACGTATTCTTTTTTCTTTTGTAGTCCCATAACTTCTCTCCTTTTAGATACTTTTCTTTAATTACCTTATCCCATTCATTATGAGGTTCTGCAAGTATTTTCCATAGTAATTTCATTTGTAGGGCTTTGTTCTGTTGTTCCTGTCCTTTGATTTATGGAGCCCTAGGCCACCATCATACTTTGGTCTACACACCTTATCCCACCCAATGAGGGGTTTGAAGTTTGAGTATTTATTCTAGAAAAAGCTTCTGTTTAGTCGGTCTAGGTCAGTTTGGATACTAGTTGGGAGCATGAAATTTTGCATAATGTAGCTCGGTTTTGCTTCTAGATTTGCTTTTATCAGAACTGCTCTACCTTGTTGACTTAGTTCGTTTGCTCTCCATTTGGAAAGTTGGTTCTTAGACTGTCCTAGAATCTCTTCAAATGTGTGCTTGTTCACTCGTCCATTTATTATCGGACATCCAAGGTATTTCTCTAGAGCTGCTTGGTTCGGGATCTGTAAGATGGTTTGGATTTGTTGTCTTCGGTCAGGAGTTATTCCTTTTGTACTTTGGAAAGCTGATTTTTGAAAGTTAACTCTCTGGCCCGAAATCGCACAATATTCGTCGAGTATATTTTTCACCGTTTGGCAAGCCTCTGGGGATGCTTTTGAGAAGATCATGATGTCGTTTGCAAAAGATAGGAAAGGGATCGGGGAGCTGTTTCTGGATACCTTAAAGCCAACTATGTTCTGGGATATTTCACTTTGTCGTTGTAGTCTTCTTGCCAGTATCTCCGTACCTAAAATGAATAAGTATGGAGAGATGGGGTCTCCTTGTCTCAAATTCCTATGGGGCCTAAACGTGTCTGTGGGTTCATCATTAACCAAGACCGAGAAAGACACTGTCTGGATACATTCTCTAATCCATCAACAGAAGCGATGACAGAAGCCGAATTTTATTAGGACGACCATCAAGAAATCCCAGTTCACTCTGTCATAAGCTTTCTCCATATCAAGTTTGATAGCAATCCATCCATCACTACCTTTCCTAGCTCGGAATGAGTGGAAAATTTCGTGTGCAATAAGTACGTTGTCCTGGATCGCTCTATTTTTTTTATAAAAGCTCCTTGCAGAGGGTGAATTATTCTTCCTAGTATCGGTTTAATTCTATCCACGAGGATTTTTGCACACAAAGGGAAGGAATTGATTTCAAAGAAACTTTCTCACCAGTTGTCAAGATGACAACAGTTAGAGCTCTTGTTTCAGTAGCTTTGAAAAGGGGATGGTTTGTCTTCCAATTGGATGTTAATAATGTTTTTTTACACGGGGATCTTCATGAAGATGTGTATATGCGTCCTCCACAAGGTCTTGAGCTCAGTGATGCTTCCCTTGTCTGCAAACTCAATAAATCTCTTTATGGGTTGCGCCAAGCTTCAAGACAGTGGTATGTCAAGTATTCTGATTCCCTTAGATCCCAGGGATTTGCACACTCAGAGAATGATCATTCTCTCTTTACCAAGCATTCAGGCTCTATGGTAGTTCATCTAGCCATCTATGTTGATGATATCCTTCTTACAGGAAATGATATCTCTGCTATAAATGAGTTGAAAGCTTTTCTTGATGATAGATTCAAAATTAAGGTTTTGGGTACCCTGCATTACTTTCTTGGGATTGAATTTGTGAAGGTTCCACAAGGATTGTTTATGAGTCAGAAGAAATTTTTACTGGAAACTCTAAAAGAGTTTGATTGTTCTGCTGAAAAAGATGATGTTGCTCCATTAGAGGTGGGACTTAAGCTTCATGATTCTACCAGTTCTGCGTTGGAGGATCCCTCTGTGTATCGAAAATTAGTGGGAAAATTGAATTTCCTCACTAATACACGCCCAGTTATTGCTTTTTCGGTTCAATTCCTTTCTCAGTTCATGCATTGTCCTACAACTGATACTATGAAAGCTGCCCTTCATACCCTTCGATATCTAAAGGGTAAACCAGATTTGGGCATTTTGCTTAATTCCTCCCCCAAATTTGATTTAATGGGCTACAACGACTTAGATTGGGCAGCTTGTTCACATACCCGTCGATCTGTGAGTGGGTATTATGTTTTGTTTGGTGGTTGCCCAGTATCGTGGAAAGCTAAGAAGCAGTCAATTGTGTCTTTGTCATCTACAGAGGCCGAGTACAGATCACTCAGGCGCCTTACAGCTGAGTTGGCATGGTTATCACGATTGTTTTCTGAATTGGGTATTGACAATATCACTCCAATTCCGGTCTGTTGTGATAGCCAGGCAGCAATTCACATCGCTCGAAATCCTGTATTCCATGAGAGGACTAAGCATGTGGATCTCGATTGCCATTTTGTGAGACATAAGTTGTGTGAAGGTCTGATTTCTCTTTCGTATATTCCTACGAAGGATCAATTGGCTGATATTTTTACCAAAAGCTTGTCGGGACCTAGACACTCTGAGCTTCTGGGCAAGCTTCAGCTGCTGGTGTCACCGGCTTCAGCTTGAGGGGGGGTGTTGGAGGTAGAAGACGGAGTTCAGCAGAACGACGTCGTTTCCCACTAAAGACAGAGATTAGAAGAAGATGGTGTCCCGCCCTACCAGAACGAAGTCGTTTCTTCTTTTCTGTTTTCCCTCTTCATTTTGTAAATGATAGCACGCATTGCTCACGTGATCTTCGTCTATAAAAGATCATTTGTTCTCCCTTGTACAGAACCAATTTTGATTCAATACAGAACAACAAATTCTCTCTCTCTTTTCTGTTTTTCTTTCTCAAATTCGGTTACAACCAACAGCAACGAGCATGAACACTCTGAATTCATCTAACAGAGGAGAGGAAGAAGGGAAATACCTTAGCGAACTCATCTTCCATATTCTCAATCAATCTTTTTTTAGGCATCTCTTGAGTTTTACTCCGAGTTTTACAAAGATTTGACAAAGATTGAACATGTTACATTGTAGAAACAGAGATTCAACACTAATCCTAACAACTTGATTTGACAAAGATTGAAGATGTTACATTGCAGAAACTGAGATTTAACTTGAAAGTACAATAAAAAAAATAAAAATATGTTATAGGAATCTATTATTGACCTCATCAAAGTACTACACAGATGATTAAGCTCAGAGTACAACTCTAAATAAGAACCCCCGATCCAATTAAACAGATCTTGTAAAAATGAAATTTAATTAGTTATCAGCAAAATAATGGTTCCACCAAGTACAAATAATGGCCGGCGAGGACAACATGTATTAGAATTTGAAGCAGATGATCTACATTCTGCACTGTAATTAAGTCGAGCTCCAAAAAGTCCAACTGTAATCCAAAACATGTCTCAAACTACGGAGAATACATTAATACAATATTATAAATAATTTAGATAGATTTCAATAAATAAAATATTAATAATCTAAGTTTTAATCATTTTCCACCAAAAATCAATATAGATATAAATAAAATTAGTTTGACGGATTATAAAAAATCTAAATATCGTTTATTTAGATTCTATTAAAATATAAATAAAATTCACATTTATAAGAATTTTCTTTTTCTAATCTACAATTAATTGAATCTCATGTAATTTAATAGATAAATGTTTTTTTAAAATATTTTAATATTGTTTTTATTAAATATATAGTACAATATATATTATCTATCCACGGATGGATTATGGCTATATAATATTTTGATAAATTATTTTGGTCTCAAAAAATAATATAGATATAAATAAATAAAAATTATTAAATAAATAATTTTGATATAAATATTTTTTTTCACCAAAAAATAATCTAGATATAAACAAAATAACACTTAATTATCAAATACTACATATTTATCTATTAATATTTTTGGTAAGTATGACTATGAAATATTTTTTATTTATGTTTTTTTCAATTAACTAATATATATATATATATATATAGATTGTGACTTATATAACTTTCTATAAATGTGATAACATATTATTTTATTAAATTTTTTTTATAGAATCAACCATAACGTGTCACCCAGTGGCGGAGCCAGGATTTATTTCCGGGGGGTGCTAAAAAAAATTTCGTGAAATATTTTTTTTTGGTGTATACTTATTAAGAAGATTTTTTGTAAGAAAATATTCAAAAAACACTAAAATTGTGATTTTTTTAATTTAAATATAAATATGACATTTTTTTCAATGAAATAGTTGATAGAAACAAAAAAAATACAGAGAGAAATCAAGAAGAATATTTAATGATATAGTAAAACATAAATATGACTTTTTTTAATGAAAAAACACTAAAATTGTGATTTTTTTAATTTAAATATAAATATGATATTTTTTTAATGAAATAGTCGATAGAAACCAAAAAAAATATAGAGAGAAATAAAAAAGAATTAATGATATATTAAAACATAAATATAACATTTTTTTAATGAAATAGTTGATAGAAACAAAAAAAATATAGATATAAATGAAGAAGAATTAATGAAATAGGTAAAGAAATAAAAAAGCAAAGCATTTAAGATTTGAACCTAAGACCTTTTGATTCTCCTTCATTCCTTTACCACTTGACCTAGACAACACTCTTGTTTTAAATATCCTTTAAAGATGTTATATTACCTTAAAAATACTAAATATATGTAAAAAAAATTATTTTTTTTTGTATTTTTTTCCGGGCCGGGGGTGCTCGAGCACCCCCCCTAGCTCCGCCCCTGGTGTCACCTATGATTTTTTTTGGTCTGCTAAACTGCATATCTAAAGACAATTTGCTGTAAATACTGCGTGCATTTAAAATTGAATATATATGGTAAGAGTATGATCACATTGCCTACCACCTCAGCATATGAATTTTTTTAAGAAACAAATTATTTATCTCTCGGAATAAATATTTAGTGCATAATGGATCAATTTTCATTAATCCCTATTCTTATTTTACAGATTCTCTATAGGCTGTATTTCCTTTTATATTTCTAAAAAACTAGTGTAAATACCAACTCCCCATAGTTCTATATATATTATTATAATAGAAACCGTTCTGCTAAACTGAGGTTTTGAACAAGTACATTGAAAATGGCAGTCAAAAGCATTCCCATCTCCAGATGCTTCTTCGCAGCCCTTTGCATTGCTCTCTTTCTTGCACAAGGTATATATATATATATATATATATATATATATATATATATATATATATATATATATATATATATATATATATATATATATCATCCTTATTTTAGTTATCAAAAGTTTGTGGATTTCAAGGGATTTCGAGCGACAGTGAGGTTTTAACCTAAAACCAATTTATTTAATTTAATTATATAGTAATTAAAAATGATTGATGTGGATGCAGGAGAAGCAGTGAACGGGCTAGACCAGGATTGCATTCGCTTATGCGACCAAAGAGGAGACCCTCCCAACCAGTGCAACTTCGACTGCATATCCAATGGCTTCTCCGGCGGTGCTTGTAAAACCAGTGATCAATATGAATGTTGTTGCTACCATAGCTGATCGAGGATCAGATCGAATCACCAGCCAAACTACTCAAGGATCAGGGGTTTTGGGTTTGATACCGGAGCAAACTAATCCTACTACATCTCCCAATTAAGGATTTTTTTCTTCTTCTTCTTATTATATGTTAAAATCGTCACACATCACATATATAATAAGATCAACTTATAAGTTATAACCAAGTAAACGGATTTGATTAATTTATTGGGTGAGTTAGGTACACTTTTAAAGGAACAAAAAACTTCATTGCATCATGAAATATATATATATAGGCTAGATCCCGTGTAAGCAACCCTTACGGTGTAATTTGTGAGTAGAGAAATTATTCGTATATATATATAAATATATATAATGATAAAGAAATTGCAAAATTGAATTGGATGAACGAAACATCGATCTATTTGTCTTGTCGAAATTAAGTCTGCGTGTAAATCACTTGTATTTTGATATATGTTGTAACTCGATATCATCCATTCCGCATGAAGCAGATCTAGCTGGGATATTTGCATGTTTGGATTGAGTGTTTGTTCTTAATTAATGACGTTATATTCTGCTAGTTCCAAAGTCAATTTATCGAGTTTTTCAATCCCTCACCCTATTGTCTACCCCCTATGTTCACAAATATAAGTGATTTGACACATTTTTTAAAGAGGTAAAAACTATATAAAATATTAATTTTTTTATTATTTTTTTAAAATAATATTATATTTATTAATATTAAGTATAATATTATTTTAAAAATTTAATAAAAATGTTAATATTTTATTTAGTTTTTGGCTCCTTAAAAAACGTGTAAGAAAGTCATACGACTTATATTTGTGAACAGAGGGAGTATTTGAATCAATTTCCTTTAGTGAGGGCTTGTTTTATACTCCCTTCGTTCGGCAAAACATGTCACTTTACTATTCACGCACACTTTTTTAGGGGATAAAAACTATATAAAATATCTGGTTTTTTAATAATTTTTAACAATTTCGTAGTTATTATTAATAAGTACAAACTTGTTAAAAAATTTATAAAAAAATAAATATTTTATATAGTTTTTATCATTCTAAAAAAGCGTGCGTGAATAGTAAAGGACATGTTTTGCTGGGATGGAGTAGCATGCATAAAAATAACTTGATTAAAACCACAAACTTTTTTTTTAAATTTTTTTTTATGGAGTTTATGAATATGAGTTGAGATGTAAAAGGACAAAAATTGTGTTATAATTAAGCCATAAAAGCATGAATACATCAAGCCTAATACGTAAGTTTATGGACCATTTTTCCTATTGTCAATTGATTTTAGGATGAAATATCATTGTGTTTGGGTTTAGAGTGCACGTGCACACGACCCACCTAGAAGATGACACAAGGATTAGAGATGAAGTTAGTTAATTACTTTTTTTTTACAGTAGGCAAAAAATAGATGCCTTGACTAAGTAAGGATCATACTTGATCATCCATACAGATGATGTTACAAAGCTCCATGTTCAAAGGGAGAGTCATCAAATTACAAATCTCCATAGTCCTAGCTATGTAATCAGCAGTACAGTTTGATTCCCTATAGCAGTGTCTGAAATTAATATTGTTGAACCTTTCCTTAATATGACAAATCTTCTCAATCGTTCCCAACGAATATTGGTGTTATTGTTGATGACGTTGATGACTCCAAGACTACCTCCTTCAATAATAACGTTCTGAAGTCCCCTGTCTAGGGCTATTTGTAATCCAGTGCAAAAAGCATAAGCTTCTGTTTGAAGCACAAAACCTTGATGAATCCTAAACTAAAACATATCAATAATTTGACCATCACTGTCCCGGACAATGCCACCAATACGACATTCACAAGACGGCTTGACAGAGGTGTCTACATTTATTTTGTAGAAGCCCCTTGGTGGTCTTTTCCACCTTGTTACTTTTCGTTGCTCAGGGGTTTTAGTGCTTTTATTTGGTTGTGCTTTGTTCTAGCTTTCTATATTGGTGACTATTTGTTGGGCAACTGTAGATATTGGCCGGATCAATTTCCTTTTTTTTGAAAATAATATTGATTTTTAGGTCCCACATAGCTTGCCATATGAAACAAAGATCTTCAAAATGTAAATTTTTATTTTTAATTGACGTAATCAAGTTAATTACTTGGCATTTAGAATAAATAGAGGTTTTGAATCGGGGTGGAAATGAGACAGGTTATGAATGAAAATCATCATTCCATCGCTCATCCCGCGGGTATAAACCTTCACACGCACCACTTCATCACTCATAAATCCTTCACCCGCATCCAACCCGTGATAGTGAGCTAGTGGTGTAGGTGATTATTGGATATTCAATAAGACGAACTAATTGTTTTTATTTTTAAACATTATAAGAAATATTTGCCTTAGAAGCACATACTAACATATCAAGTTCGAATTAAAAAATACGTGAAAAATACAGAATTAATAAAAAAATAAAATAAAATAAAAATATTCTGAATTCTTGTATAACAAATACACGGAAAATAAAACTTAGAAAATAAAAAACGATGTAAATATCTCAATAAATTCACAATTTAGAAACATTTTCGGATTAACTTATGAATCTAATTTTCAAATGAACTACGAAATCTTCTAACAATATAAGTCGAAATATAAAATCAATGTGAGGAAGTGATAGCAAAAGAGAAATTTAGGGCGTGTTTGGTAACGGGGTGGATTTTAGTGGATGGGGATGGATTTTGGGGATGGAAGGGATGAAGATTATTTTGGGAGATGGACGGGATGGAGATTTTTGGTAAAATAATCCCATTTGTGTTTGGTTGTATTTTGATTGTTTGGAGGATGGATAAACGAAAAAAAGTCCAAACTGCCCCCACTAACCCACCTGAGATGACGAAAATGTCCTCAATTTCATAACCTTCAATCCCTTTCAAATTCACATCTTCCTCTTCAATTTTTCACTATTCCGTTCAGCAGTTCAGATGGAGGCTTTGCAATCTTGGGTTTCAGACCACAAACTCACCACCATTGATACTCATCTTTCTTTTTCTTTTTTTTTTTAACTGATGAACATGAACTGATTGATGATGGGCAGCAGGAGGGTTGTGGGCGTTGGCAATCGGGGCGTCATTGGCGTATAATTCGCGTTGTAAATCGGTGCTGAAGCCGAGCCTGAAGCTGATCCACGTGAGGATGCACGCACAAGCGCTGACGCTGGCGGTGCTTTCAGGCGTTGCGGCGTACCATTACTACGAGAAGCGCGCTGTAGCAGATACCGCCCTCGGTGCCAAAACCTCACAATCCAGCGAGAGCTGATCAGCTCCGGCAATAGCAGGGCGGCGGCGGTTGTAAAGATCCGAAATTTTAAAATATTATTTTCTGACTTATGATTAAAATTAAATATTAAATTTTTGAGTTTTCGAAAATTTTAGAAATCTCCGTCCTCGATCAAAATGATTTCTATTTTATTCAAATCAAATTCAGATGTATATCCGATTTCAAAGAAATAAATATTGTTTTGAACCTCTCAAGGCGAGTATGATAAACTTTATGGCATATTTAAATTGAATAAAATTGATTGAGTTGAATTTTGTTATTTATTGTGTGAATATTTCCAAAACCTAGAAATAGCGGAATAGTTTTGTAATTTCCTTAACATAAAGCTAAACCTAGTTCTCGGGTATATAAGCCTCACAGCCGCCCCTCACTCCTATTCACTCTCTTCCTCCCCTGAGCTCTATCTCCACAAAATAAAATCAGATCTGGAGGCTCAAGGCTCCCATGGCCGCTCCCTCCTCCATCTCGGCCTCCTTCTACCAAGTCCGAAGAAGTCGAAGCTTCCATGGCCCTCTCCCCGTCTTCACCCTCGCTCTCCTTCCGTCTCTCTCAAATTTCCGCTTCCCCTTTTTCACCTCCCTCGACCCTCACTGTTAGATCCGAGAGAAATGGGCTCGGGACTCCCTACTCTCAAGGTCACCGGCGTCGGACTGACATGAGTAACCACCGAAGGCACCACCGAGGGCGGATTCGACGGGAGGAGCAACCTTCCATTTCTCTTCTTCCTAGCCAGTTCGAACCTTCGACCTGAGCAACGAACCTGACCATGGTCGCTCTCACCCCAGCTGTTCTCGCTACCTCCCCTCGTTTATTTCTCCGGAGCTCATTGCCCTCCCTATCTCGATCGAACCTCGCGTGCCGCCGGATATGACCCGAGCTCGCCGGAGCCCTCATGGCGCCCCTGGGTTGGTCGACCGCCCCGAGGGCCATCCCAAAGCCGCAACAGCCCAGATTCACCAAGTCACGAACCCTCCTTCGCCTCGGCTCCATCAAACTCGATCTATCTCACTTGAATTCAGGGACATGGGTAAACCCTTGGGCCTTGGGACTCTCTCTAATGTGATTTATGGATGAAAAATGTTTAGATTAGTTGGTGGAATTGAGTTCTTATGCATTATTTCTATTTGACTAAATTGAGTTGATTTGAGGGAATTGATTTTACTTGAGGAGTGTTTTATTGGCTAGCTTGCCTAACCCAATGAATCCTGATTATTGGTTTCAACTATGGCGCTTTGACTTGCAAAAAGAAATAGTAATTGGTTAGATTGAGACGGTAACAAATGAATTTAATTGATTTTAACTATAGATTGAGTATAATTATGACCTTATTGTTTAACATTGAAGAGTTGTTAACTTATCACCTAGAGGGTCGATAAATAGGTTAACCAACTTGAGGTATTCTATAGATGACTTAGCCTAAGTTAATAAAGTGAGAATGAGACATGAATTTTCTTAGAAGAACCGACTTAAGTATAGATATGGTTAAGATGATAGAAAAGATGTTGTAATACTTGTTATGCTTGTAAGCTTACTTGTGATGACTTATGAGTTGTGACATTATTTGAGTCTGTTTAAATTGATTAAGTAGTTTGACTAGATTATAGCTATAGAATGGGAATTAATATTGGTTGTAAATAGATGACTTGGATATAAATCCTATAATTGAATTTAATAAGTGATGAGCGATCGATTTGGTAATAACTAGACAATGAAATCTTGGAGAGGAGGCTAATTCGGGTTCATGTTAAGAACATCTGTTATGAGAAATATCCTACTTGCATGGTTACTTGACAACATAAGCATGTTTGGTGAATCTTATGAAGTGCAATGCTTAATTATTTGGATAAACACATGAGTGATATTATGTGATCTCTTGACTTATCCTATATTTGTAGTTAAGAATTTGTTATACGTATAAGTTGTTGTTGTACTTTGAGCTATGAATGTGGTTAGTAAGACTATATAAAGAAAATGTTTTATAAATTCTTATACTCGCGTGCTTTAAGCTTGATGGTAGTGCTTTGTTGTTGAGTAGTTCTTATAGTTGAGATTATAAATGAATTCTTGAAATATCAACTTACCTTGGTTACTTATTGAGCATGATTTGTTATGTGAGTTTTGATAAATAAGACTTGTTGACCCTTGATGTTGAAAACTTATGATTTTGGTTAAGTATTTGAGGATTTGATAAATTATGAATTACTTGAGCACTTATGTGAGTTATGGTATGAAATATATGAAGTATGTAATTGAGATATAAATATATGAGGTAAAAACATGATTGATACATGGTATCTTGAGTTGATTTACGGAAAGGGCTATGAAAGATGATGAGATGTTATACGATGTTATATAATGATGATGATGAATCACTTAAGCAAATGTGTAAGGAAAACCCGAGCTTGAACTGAAGTAAGATGTTTTGAGTGATGATATTGGTAAGACTTTGAGCTAAGTTTCATACTTGATGAGAACAAGGTTAATTGAGAATAATGGTTATGATGAGAATGTGAGGTTACTTAAATAAAATATTATTTAGTCTGGTAATGACTTGGAAACCTGTTTGTGTGTTGATTAAATATGTATTGATGAGTTATTCCTTGCTTATTACTTGCTAGTGTGATTGGATGGTTCTCTGAGTGGCTTATTTGCTAATGGATGATTCTATGAGTGGCTTATTTGCTGGCTAATTGGATGTGAAGACTCCAGGTAAGTTTCCTACGGGAGCTTACTCAGTAACCAGGACCTCATGCCTGATGTGTCATATAGTATGTAGGTGCTGCATATGCATAAAAGCATGCCATGTAGTATCATGCTTAGGACTTGCACTTATGAATGAGCATCCCTATTCTTTATGCGTTTGAAAAGAGAATGGACGTTATCTGTGAGTCCTTAGAGTCGTTGCTAGGGTCATTGGGGCATTCGTGTTTCATATCGTTTCGGTCCTAGTCGAGTCTTATATTATGATATGGCTGCGGCGGTGACCGAGCGTCCTACCTCGGAGTTGGGTACGGACATGTGATGGATGCGGCTCTGACCGAGCGTCCAACCTCGGAGTTGGGTACGGACATGTATGACCCCGGAGTGGGCACAGATTGAGAGATTGGGGATATGCTACTTGGCATTCTGTGTGGATCCATTTAATCGCTTTCTGCATATATATAAACTGTCAACATGCTTGTGTGATTTAAATTCCGTACTGCACTAGAACATCCTATATTTTAGGTATAGGCGTATTATATGTCCTTAGCGAGGTCTTTAGGGCCCGCATGCGTCTCTTGGCCTGACTTCGTGGTTAGTTTCAGGTACCCGCTCCTTTTCCTTGCTGAGTGCTTCTATGGCGGGGTTTTCCTCACGGGACGAGAGTGTTAAGAAGACTTCGTACAACCTTGATTTTATAAGTGCTTTGGTTTAATTGGACATTTAGAAGCAATGTACATTTATATTGATTTAAACTTGTTTGGTCTCTTTTGCGTTTTGACTAGTTGAATTAGGACAGATTCACGTGCAAAAGCGCATATTATGATTGGATTATTTGACTGTTTTGAGGGTTTGAAATCCCCTTTTCTTTTCTTGAATTATAGCATTAAATTCTTAAGACTTAAACAGGGTTATAACTTGAAAATGATAAATAAACAGCTCGTACTTGGATTGCAAGATCTGGCAGAGGGATAATTCTTCCCTCTAAACGTAACCCGAATTTTATAATCTGGGCCGTTACAGCGGTGGTCGGCCAGCAAGGGCGGCGATGGAGGAGGAATTAGAGGTGAGGGTTAGTGGTGGCGGTAGAGTGGGAGGGATGAAGGTTGAAGATGATGGGGGCAAATTTGGGAGTTTCACATCCCCATCCCCTCCCACCTCCTTTTACTAGGTAGAAAAAAATCCTCAAATTTTGGTGTTCCATTGCCATCCCCATCCCCCTCCATTCACTTCCATCCCGTTGCCAAACACCATGGCACGGTTCCCAAAATCTATCCTCATCTCCTCCATCTACTCCCACCCCCTTGCCAAACACACCCTTAGAGTTTTTTAAGGGGTAGAAAAGTAAAATAATATGTTTAATTGAGTTATTGGATACTTATTGGGTGATTATTGGTGCGGGTTAATACTTAATAGAGAGAGTTAAGGGGTGGGTTATTAGAGCGGGTATTGGGTGAAAAATCATCATCCATACCCACTCCGTCTCCCACTTCACCCGTCATGCATTCACATCATCAATCACCCACTTTATTTGAGGGTTTTTTATAATCTTTTTTATTTGACGTACAAGACTCGTCCTATATATCCCGTGAGGGATTTGGCCCGTTTGAAATTAAAAAAAAAAAGAGAGTAAATCCCGTCCTGATCCAATCCCACAAATATTATGTGAAACGAGATACGGGACGACCCCCGTCCCGTCTCGCATTCACCCCTAACCTACGCGCAATCAGGAGTTATAATCTTGAATTAAGTTAAGTGATAGTTTTGAAGATCTCATATAGTTAATTTAGTTTGTAATCCCAAAACAACAGTGGAAGATACAAAATGTACGTATCCCACACTGAAATTATGTAAAATATAATCCTTATATATAAGTCAATGTGCTAGTCATTTTATTGTCAATTGATTTTAGTATGGAGCTCCACCAATCTTGCGTGCTCGGTTTTATTAGTGTATGGTGTGTGTTTGGACGTGTGACCTAAAAAGTGGTATATTGGTAAAATTTTTGTTAAGGTGTAAAATTTGCAATATCAAATACCCTAGCCCTTAGTAGATTTAGAACTCGAAAAAATGACAATTAGTAAAAATGTTTTTTAAAGCAAGATAAAAAAGACACTTTTAGCATGGTTTTTTGTGTCTTAAAAAACGAGTGAAGACTTTTTAGCCCGATCTAGTGGTCGGTGCAGGCAACTTTTTAGCTCGATTTTGATAAGGTCTAGGCTAAAAATATATTTTGTTAAAAAAAATCCGATCTTAGCGACTGTTAGCACATTGTGACCACCTTCTTTTTTTAAATGGTCGTTAGGACCAATAGTCAATTTGGTCGTTGCAATCAATTGTGCACTAAAGGAAAATTTCACCTTACGCTAAACAAAATTTTTGAAAATGAAACAACAAATCAATAATTTCTATACATTTATATTCGTATCTTTATTATTTTCATGTAATATTATATACTCCATCCGTTCCACAATACATGATCTTTTAGACATTTACACAAAATTTAATAAAACCCTTCACTTTAAAAAAAAACATTATCATTCCACTAACTTTTTCATAAATTTTATTATTTTTAAATATCCACATCACATTTTAACCAATCACAATCTTTTAAAAAGTCAACAACACACAAATTAATACTCCCTCCCTTTTGAAATATAAGTCCATTGATTTTTTGCACTCTTTTTAAGGAGTTAAAAACTATATAAAATAATATTTTTTTATAAAAATTTTTACATAACTATATACTTATTAGTAATATATATAAGACTATGTAAAAAAATTAATAAAAAAATATTTCAAAACGGAGGGAGTACAAATCATTACAATCCTTTACCTAGAAAACATAAAAGACCATCTATTGTGAAACAAAAATTATCATCTTATAGCCATGTACGAAGAGATTGGCTGAATTTAATAAATTAGCAAAATTATCATCTAAAAGCCATGTATTGTGGAACGAAGGGAGTATATACATGGATTTGGATCCCGTGAATTTGATGGTCAAATTCATGGGTGGAGTTGGGCAAATCTTAACCGTCAAAAAAATAACCGACGGTTAGATTTGGCCCCCTCCTTCACCCCCACCCCCACCTTTTTTCTTTTTTCCTTTTTTCTTTTAATTTCTTTTTTTTATTGTAAAACCCAACTCCACCCATAAATTTGACTATCAAATTCATGGGATCCAAACCTATATATACACATACACATATAATATATATATATATATTATATATATATATATATATATTATATACAAATAGATTGACTGAATTTAATAGAGAAAAACAGTACAGTATTAAACTATTAATGAATTAAATTCAAACATCTACCATTATATAGATTTTCTTTTTCAAACCGCGAATCTCTGGTTAAAGGGCGGAGAGACTCCAATCAACTCATGGATGGGTCTTGTCGGTTCCATTATATAGAACTTGTGATTAATTATAGTTTCAGGATCTATATGTACTTTGAACTAGTTGATATGAAATTATAATGTAATCACTATTATTTGATTATGGCCAAGAAATTAAGAATTCAGCTCAAGTTCAATGCAAATTAAACATATAACTACGATCACCTGTATGCCATTATTGGGAAATAAACATATAATATTTTCTTCTATATTTTATACTCCGTAGATTGTAGATTATCTATAAAACATATTTCCTTCTATATATATTTATTTATTTTTTATCCGCCTTCTATATATAATTCTAAAAGATTATTATAAATAGCAAGTGTCACAGCACTACACTACCAGTTTTATATATATTGTACGTACTTCCCCATCCAGAAAATAAAATTATCTTACAAAGTTAAGAGAGAGCAAGTATTGTACAAATTGAAAATGGCAGTCAAAAGCATTTCCATCTCAAGATGCTTCTTCACAGCCCTCCTTTTCATTGCTCTCTTTCTTGCACAAGGTATATATATTTTTTCCTTTTTTTTTACATGACAATTGACAAGGCACCAATTGACAATTGTCGTGTGTGTGGAGTCTGCTTATGTGTTTATGTTCGTGTTTGGGCCACTTGGAAATATCGTTTCAATGTAGTAGGGGAGAGGATGCGTACGACTGGGCTCTCTAGAGCGAAATAATAAACTTGAAATGTTGTTGTTGTAATTGACAAGTAACAAAATTGATCTAATGAGATGTGTTAATTGTAGCTAAAATTAAGATAAATTTGGATGGATGGATGTGGATGCAGATGCAGCTGCAGTGATGGGGTATGAAGAAAGACCACCTGTGTGCAAATACCACTGCGCCAATGGAACCAAACCTGAGAACCAAAAGTGCAACCATTACTGTGTGGCCTCTAACTACCTTGGCGGTAGATGCATCCCGACGCCGGCCCCCATGTCCCCGTCGACTGGCCTATACCTTTGCTGTTGTCACTAAACTTCGTTCTGGCCGGATTCATGGTCTAGGGTTCTCAGGAATGGATTAATATATTTATGAGATGTCAATCATTTAAGAATAACTTAATTTATATATGCTTTTTTCATTTTCTTGTTATCCTTCTTGGAAGAATATATAATTTCTTACAGTACGTTATTGTATGATATCAATCTAGCTAGTGGCCGGTACGAACCTAACTGATTCTCCTAGGAACTGAATTGAAGAACAAAGCATCTTAATTTTGTGTCATTCGACTAACTGATCGAATAGTATATATAGATCGAAAGATGCATCTTTCAATTATATACACTTGTTTAATCTCGATCACCATAAGTTTACTAATTAGCTATCGAAGTTCTTAGTAACTAAACAAATGTTTTGGTTAATAGGTATTTAATTTAGGTATTTACTTTCCTACTGTTGATGTAAAGAGAAAAAAGTTTAACAAATACCCTACATTGAAGTTAATTTGAATAATACAAAACCATGTAAGTTATTTACATTTTGATATATGGATCAAAACGGGATTCTAAAGGATCTTTATTAGATTTGTAATCCGAGATAACAATATGATATAGGCTTAAGAAAAGTTGTAAGTTTTCATTCACAAATACGTACAATGAACTTCTACATGTTCATTGTAATATCTATTCTTTATTCTATAGATTGAGTGATGTGATTGTTCTTATCATATACGGAGTACAAGACCAATTTTCATTACTACTCCGTATTCTTATCTTATGGTATAATCTTACGTACTCTCAACTCAAGTGTTTGGATTGAGAATGTAAGAAGTAGTGGTCTTTTAGCCATTAAAAAATACGTAGTGCTAGGCTTAGGGCATGTTTATCGGTAAAAGATTGAGAGATATATTTGAGCTTTTATTAATAAAAAAGCTAAACAGTGCAAGTATCGGACATTTGGGATACTAGTCCAAGTATTGTACGTAGCAAGTATCGGGTAATTAATATTGTATCAATCTGCAATTTTTTTCGGAAATAATGAATTAAAACGACGCCGTTTAATCTCATAAAATGGCAAAACGCAACATTCCACTATGCATGTGTCAGAGAACCTGCAGTGGGGGGAGGGACATGTGTTGAGCTGTGAGTGAAGGACGATTGAAAGGCTAAGAGGAGCTAACTTGAACGGTTGAGATTTAATTTGCCGCTTGTTTGTTTAAAATTATAAAATGTAATTTTCGACAGTGAAAATAAAAAAAAATACCACTATACTAGATTCATTTTCGACAATGAAAATGAAAAATGAATATAATAAAATTACCACTATACTAGATTCATTTTTCTCTATATATAGAGATCAATTTCGAATATGTTTAATCATATTTAAAAAATAATAATTTCCTTTTAATACAATCATGTATAATAATGTCCCAAAAAGTATTTTTAATGATCTTTCATTAATAAAATTTATATATTGGGTTATATATAGTTATCCTTTTAGTTTATAAATAACATCAATTTATGAATAATATTTTTATAATAAAAAATGAATATAATAAGCTAATCTAAATTGAGATAATTATTCAGGAGGGGTATAATTGTAAAATGATTTGATAGGAAATGATGAAAATAATTATTGAAGAGGGGTATATTTGTAAATTGAGTTGGTATGAAAAGATGAGTTTTGGGATACTAGAGATGCTATTGATAAAGTGGAAAAAATGAGAATGAGATGCTATGATGATGTGGCAGAAAGAAAAGAATAAAATATTAGTATTCCTAGTATCCTTTGATAAACATGGTCTTGGGTCGGAGTTGGTTAAAATTTATTCATTTAAATTTAATAATATAGATTTATTAGTTGTAATTTAATTACATATTATATGTTATAAATTAGGAGATACAAAAATAATTTTAAAAATAAAACTAAAAAGAACAATAATGCTTGAGCAGTGAGTTTAGTGGGGTGGTTAGTCGGAGAGTGACGATTTATAAAACAATAGGGTGGTTACTGAGATAATGGGGGTTGTGGAATGAGTAATATATATGGTGAGATAACATGGATTGACTTATAATAAGGATGTTTATCATTGGTTTATTTAATGACGAAAAAGCAAGTGATCGATCAACATGACATGTTTTAGATCGTTAACATGGATTAACTTATAATAAGGATGTTTATCATTGGTTTATTTAATGACGAAAAAGCAAGTGATCGATCAACATGACATGTTTTAGATCGTTTTCGTCATATGGAATAGGGGTTTCTGGTGATGCCATCTGGGATTGAAATGCTTCAATTATTATAGTAGATAGATAATAGATTTTGATATACATTAACGTTAAAGATCTGTTATCTCCTTCTTTAGGGGTGTAGCCAACCAACCAATCTAGTTATTTCAAAAAAAAAATTGGGAGAAGAAATTAACTTCATCGAATGAAAAATAGGGGCAAAAAAGTCATTGTTCATATAATAAGACTTAATTAATTAAATATTCACTATGCAAGCTTTGTTAATTAAATGTCCACCGAGCACCCTAACAACCTACCCGCGTATCTAGCAAGCTCCTCTCAACTCTTTCAGTCACGAATTTTGCTATCCAATTTCTCTCTCCAATTTCGCTCACCAATTTCTGCTCTCAATTTCACTCAAGTATTTATCAACACATGTAACAATTAAAATAATTCACTTGTATTCAGATTGTCATGAGATAATATTATACAATCAAGCACACACATGCAACTGGGATTTAGATCTAGACATTGCAAAAAAAAGTTTCTTACACTATTGTCGCTAACAAATCATATATATTTTTCAACTTCTTATTACAAATAGGGATATTGAATGAATATTTTATTATGCTAACAACGCATACAATCCAACACAGATTATGAAAAAGATGCAGAAAGATCATAAAATTTCAATCACTTATTGGAAAGCACGGAGAGCATCGCAATTGACACATGTGAGAATTATATTGTTCTAAAAAACCCTTCAAGGTCAACCTAAACCCCCACCTAGACCCTTGATCTCGCCCCCGCCGCCAAGGCCATCAAGGTCACCAAAACTCGCCTATAGACCGCAAAGACTGCCATGAAATCCGCCTAACCCCGCTTTACCATCATACTGCCACATGATTGCGGAGAAGAATCCTGGGATAATTCCTTTGTTTGCTCCCGATGAAGTTGTCAGATTTAAATATTTGTTTCTATCATTCAGGCAATGTGCACGAGCATTATTCCATGTTTTGAAGGAGGTTCGTATGAAGTGTTTAATTACATATATAATACCAGCATCATATAATATATATTTTTAAATGATGTCATTATTAAGTATCCATAAACAGAGTATATTATTGTCAACATCATTTCAATACCTTTTTAGATGATGCCAACATCATTTGACAACAGTTTACAACACAATAAATACAATTCAAAGTTGCATTTTATAGGTTGTTGTTGTTGATGGGACATTCCTTACTGGAAAGTGTTGATTAAGGCTCATTGTTAGAAGCAGTTGCACAAGATGCTGACATAAGTATATATGATATATCCGCTTGCATTTGGGATTGTTGATTAAAAAAAAAACAAATCCTAGAAGTGGTTCTTTCAGTAGTTGATAAAGGTGACACCACAAAGAGAAGATCTGGTATTTCATATTTGTCTCTGACTGACACACTAACATATCAAAAGCAATTTTTAGCTTTACCCAAATGTTATCCACGACATATGTACATAGCACCTTAAACAAAACATCATGGTGACAATCAAGAAAAACCAACTACGTGATTTATTCCAACAAGCATTGTAGAGTTATATGATTAATGATTTCAATCCCCACAAGCTTTTGTGTTAAAATGGTGGATTCCGACAATCATGGAACCAGAAATTAAAATTCGGGTAGGCTAGGTAGACTAAATTTTTCTCATACGCATAATTTTATCAACAAAATCCTTAATTTAATAAATAAGTGAATAATTTTCTTAAATTTTTTTACCTATTATTTTATTTTTGTAAAATTGATCGAGTCCGCCCCTGGATTTGTCCCGGCTGGATCCCGACCTTATAATAAAAACCAAAAATAAAATCCGATACGACTTCCATTTTTATACGACCTGATCGGAGTTTCTCAGACTTTCGAAGTCTAACATTCTATAATACGAATTCAAAGTCTAACATTCTATAATAGTATAATACGAATAAAGTTTAAATGAAAATAGTCACGTACGAATCCACTGGCTTGGGCCTAACAAAATAGCTACTACTCCGTTAACTTTAAGCTGGCTCCAGTCGAATGTAAAGATGGTGTAGCCGAGTCTTGCCCGGAGTCTAGACCCGTCTTTATATATTAATTACATACTTCATCCGTCCCATAATAATTGTCTTTGGACTATTTATGTGCGCTTTTTAAGAAGCTAAAAACTATATAAAATATTTATTTTTAATTAATTTTTTAAAATAATTCTATACTTATTAATAATATGTATGGTATTATTTAAAAATATTTAATAAAATGTTGATATTTTATATAGTTTTTAGTTTCTTAAGAAAACGTGCCTGAATAGTTAAAGAAAATTATTGTTGGACGGAAGGAATATATATTTACAATTATAATTTATAAATCGGTATTTCTATTCTATAGGTACCTTAAGCACATATGATATAAAAATCATAATGAAAAATATTTTCTATATTTAAATGCATGTGTCTTAAAAATATTATTAAAAATGGTTAAAATCCTTTAAATTTAAAAATCTTTAGAAAAAACTGTATATAAGAATCCATCTAATACACCGATCCACATGTGCAAGAAAAAGGTACGATTAGCCCAAGTTGGAAAAGTTCAATGCATGTATGTTTTTTTTTTAGCAAAGTTCAATTCATGTTTTATTTCAATTAAATATTAAATATACGTACTGAATTTAAAATTGAACGTACATACCATAATCACTTACCACCTCAGCATATCAAATTTGTTAAGGAATAAAATATTACTAGTATATCGGCATAAATATATCAACTTTAATTTCCATTAATATTACTATATATTCCGATTTTACAGATTATCTATAGACCATATGCATGTTTTCTTTTATTTTCACAAAGAAAACTAGGATTATGAAAATACGGAATTGGCTAAGATACATTATACATTAGAATAAATATAAACCATTAAAATCATTTTTTTATGGTAAAAGATATGTTTCGTTTTTAGGACCCACCTAACAATTTATTTTTCTTTTTTTAAAAAATAGAATATTGTGAACGAAAAGGAAAAGGAAATGTATATAATTAATACATTAAATTAATGCACTAAATTAATAAAACCGAATAAATACCAAGTGGCACACCCTATTGTACTTCATCAAGAAAACAAGTCACAAAAATAAAGGTTTTGCATTAAGTAGAAGGTGAAAATGGCAGCCAAAACCCTTCCCATCTCCAGATGCTTCATCGCAACCCTCCTTTGTATTGTTCTGTTTCTTGCACAAGGTATACAATATGTACTATGTAGTTATTTACTATCACTAAACCTTTAATTTCATGAACAAAAGGCAAAATTTCAGAACCTCTTTTCCATTCATTTCTCTCTAATTCAAACACACATATATATAGGTGGAGTTTCACATGCATTCACCTTTCAGAATGCATTTGTCAGACTCTCTATGAACCGTCGAATGATGAAGATTTGGATGATTGGATTTGAAGGAAATAATGAAAATAATATAAATAAAGAAATAAAAATTCTCTCTCTCCAAATCCCTTGTCTATCTCCTAAATAATACTAACATGGGATTTCATCTCAAAAAAAAATGTAGGATTTCAAGTAAAAAAAAGTGGGAATATTCATTTGAATATTTATTCAGATGAGTATTCAAATGAATATTTAGTTAGATGAATGAATAATAATTTATTCAAATGAATAAGTCGATTGTATTCAAACGAATATTTATTTAGGAGAATATATGAATATACTCCGTACTATTTATCTTTTCATATATATTCATAACGAATATTAATTCATAGTATTTTCAATGTAAATGGGTATATATAAAAGGCAATTAATTTTTTAACGGTTTTTCTTGGGGCATAGGATAAAACACTAAATTAAGAAAGATTCCATACAAAAAAGGCAAGCGACCCTAAAAAATCTAATTAAAATTTGGCTAAACTAATTAAAAGTTTAAAAAAATTTCCCAATTTAGTGTCTTATCCTATGCCCTTGGAGCATAGGATAGAAAAATCGATTTTTTAATTATCATGTGTTGATCGATTTTCCACAAATTAATCTTTTTAGTTTCTACAAATTACTCTTTTTAGTTAATTATCACATACATGTTGACTTTTCATCATAGCAAATATTTTGGATATATAGATATATATAAAATTGGTGTAATTAAGGTGAATGTGGATATGATGCAGATGCAGCAGTGCCAGTAGTGAAAGGGCAAGAACAACCAAGTGTATGCATCGCATTCCCATGCCCGGGAAAGGGGTATGGGGATTACATGTGCAGCAATGCCTGTCTTTCCTCTAACTATAACGGGGGTGAGTGCATCGAGCAGCCACCGCTCGGCTCTGCTGTCTTCAAATGCTGTTGCTATCCTAAGAAGTAAGAAGTCGTCGTCTGGATCCACCGTCTAGGGTTTCAGTTATGGATTAACCAGCTCTGGATGGAAGCCAATTTCCGATATTATTCACCTCCTCTTTTTATAATTCCCTAAACGATATATCTCAATAATATTAAATATTAATATATTATATTTAAGGATATCCTTATGATCGATTTGTTTTTTTGTTATCGATCCTTATATCTAGCTAGTAAGCTAGTGCCTAATACTTTTCTTACACAATTTTTATCAACTAAATTCATAGTAAAAAGTATTCAAAATTTTTTTCAACACTTTTTACCGAATCTTTTTTCAAAATATTCAAAGAAAAATAAAAATTTACAAAAAAATTCGCAACTTGAAAATATTTACAAAAATATTCAAAATTGGCAGGAAAGTCAGAAAAACGCGGTCTTAGACCGCGTTTTATTCAGAAGAAATAAAATCTGGAAGTTAGAAAAAATAAGCGGAAAAAACGCGGTTTCAAACCGCTTTTTATAATTAATTTGAAGTAAAACGCGGTTTCAAACCGCGTTTATTTTAATTTGTATTTTCAAATTAAAAAATATTTAAAAAAAAAAAAGAAAAGAAGGAATGAAACGCGGTATCAACCCGCGTTTCATTTATAATCACCACCTGCCTCGTCTGCAAGCCGTGCTCTGGCAAATTCTTCGTCTCCCTTCTCAAGCTTGTTCTCCTTCTCGAAGCTCTTCTCCGGATACTGCAATTGACCCGGCGCAAGATGCCGCTTCTTCCTCGACTACCGGTACATGATATGGAGCTCCTCCTCCTCCGCCTCCTCGTCGTCGTCTGCAGCTTCGCCCTCGGCTGATCGGCGTCGTCGCACGTACGTTCTGCCCTGGAATGCCGTTTCTGAAGTTCGCCATTGACGGCTCTGTAGAATCGGAGATCCATAAATTAAATTAGTTGTTCAATTGATCAAATTGAACAATCTAATTTAATTTTTAGTTGTTCAATGAAACTCCTCTCCGCCATTGACAGATCAAATTGTTCAATTGATCAATTGATCAAATTAAATTAGATGTTCAATTTTTAGTGAATAAAATTGAAATTAAATTAGTTGTGAATATTCGATAAAACTCGGATCTGTGGGTTGGGGGCACCATGGATGAGGGCTGCATCTCTCTCGTCTCGACCTTTCCAGGGCTGCATCTCTCTCGTCGCGACCTCGGTCTCCCATCGGCGACGACAGTCGGGGGCGCCATGGATGAGGAGGCGGAGAAGGTGGAAGAAGAGGAACAAGAGGATAGGCTGGAGATGGGGCGCCGACGAGGGAGTAGAGAAGAAGATAGCACAGGGCGGCTTACACATGAAACGCGGATTGATTCCGCGTTTCATTCCTTTTTTTCTTTTTTTTTTTAATTTTTTTAATTTAAAAATAAAAATGGGGATAAACGCGGTTTCAAACCGCGTTTTACCCAAAAGTAATTATAAAACGCGGTTTGATACCGCGTTTCTTTCGTTTGGATTTTTTTGGCTTTCAGATTTTACTTCTTCTGAATAAAACGCGGTCTAAGACCGCGTTTTTCTGACTTTCCTGCAAATTTTGAATATTTTTGTAAATATTTTCAAGTTGCGAATTTTTTTGTAAATTTTTATTTTTCTTTGAATATTTTGAAAAAAAATTCCTTTTTACCAACATTTCATTCCATCCTATATTTTTTGTTTTGAGCCAAGTTCAATTGATGTACATTTAAGGGCTCATTTTCGAATTTTTTTTGAAATATTCATTAAAAAATAAAAATTTACGAATAAATTCATAGGTTGAAACTATTTACACAAATATTTAAAATTTGCAGAAAGCTTAGAGAAACGCGGTCTGAGACCGCGTTTCATGTGTTAATTGGTATTTATCCTCGGATCTTGAAAAAAAAAATTTCTTATAAAAACGCGGTCTTAAACCGCGTTTTTCCCTTTTTTTATTTCTTTATTTTGAAAAACAGCTATATATATAGGTATAAAACGCGGCCCGAGGCTGCGTTTTACTAAAAAAAAAAGGAAAATGAAAAGGGTATGGGAGAGGAGAGGCCGGAGGCGGCTGGAGGAGGAGGAGAGGCCGGAGGGAAGACCGCTTGCTGTTGCTCAATTTTGGAGTTGATTTGGGGCGACAACAACATTGGCGATGAAGAATCGTGTAATTGAGCAATCTCTTGCAAATCCTAGAGCTGAAGAAAATCCATTAATCGTGTAATTGGAGGAGAAGACGGAGTTTTAGCCGCCGCTCAGCACATCCTCAAGAGCCTCCGAAACTCCAAAGGATGGTAAGTTGCACACCCGGGATCGCATGCGGGATGCATTTCAGATCGCTCACCGTCAAGCGCATTCCGGGTGCGCCCAGTGCTACCCCGTTCTCCCGCACAGGTTTTTACAAAAACTTTTTTTTAAAAAAAATAAATTCCTTTTTTTAAAAATCAATTATTTTCCAAAAAAAACCAATTCGATTTTTGTTTAAAGACATGTCATTTTTTCTAATTAAAAATTAAATTAAATATACAATTTTTTTTGACATACAAATTCATTTTTTATAAAAATATATAATTTTAATATTTTTCCAAAATATATTTACCCTCCTCAAAAAATTGATTTGTTATCGATTTTTTTTCCAAATCGTCTCATCCATTTGATTTGTTATCGAATTTTTTTCCACAAAAAATTGAATTAAAACAATGATTTAAAAAATCAATTTCTCCTTATTAATTTTCATTTTTGTAAATAATGTGATATATTTTTTACAAAACATTTTGAATTGTTATTTTTTATAATAAATTATATTACTAACAAAATCCAATTAACTTTTACAATCCAATTAGTTTCTAAAATAAAATGCGATTTCTCGTCACAATGCCCTCCGATTAACGGTCATTTGCCGAAGCTTCGATACATCAGCGGGCGACCATGTGGTTTATCGCTATCCATTAACCCCTCCACCTCCTCCTCTTCCAAGCAGCCGCTGCCGACTCCAATGGGCTATCCTCCGACCGGGTTCTCTCCTCTCTTTCTTTCTTCAAACTATTTTTTGGACGAATTACTTTGAGATCTGATTTGTTCTGCCTGTTGTCGACGATAATTGATTGATTTGTTGTATTGAATTTTCTAGGTTTAGATGGATTTTTGAAAATGGATTTTTTAAGAAAACAAATGAATTTAAAAAAAATTGAAATTTTTTTATTAAAAAATTGGATTTTTTTTACAAAATAGAATTTTTTAAAGCAATTGGATTTTTACAAAACAATTGGAATTATTTTTTAAGAAATTCGAATCGTATTTTTTTTATAAAAAAAGTGCGAATCGCCAATTTTTGAAATAATGAATTTAAAATTGTGTTTTGTTTCGATTAAATAAGAAGAGCAAAATACGAAAAATCAAATCGATTTTATTTGTTACAGTATTAACACAAACAAACTCAAAAAATATATGAACAACCGATTTTATTAAGTATAATTTTTTTTAAATTACATAATTGTTAATTTCTCCTTGGACATGTTCAAGAGGAATGATTTTGTTTTGTTGAGTTATCATATCCCATGAAGTTGATGTTTATGTTTGGGGAAAGTTTGGAGACGTATCTAGATGTATAAATTGTTTATGATTTTGGAAGAAATTTTAGGGTAAAAATCCCAGGTATAACATTTTATTTTAAATTTAGAAGGGAATTTATAGCCCGGATCGTTATATAATTTGGGTTATAAAGTCCTCTTTTGTTACAAATGGTGACTATATAGCCCGGATAAATAAGTTATATAGCCCGAGTATTGGTAAAATATAACCTGGATATCAAGAGAATATATCCCAGACAACTGAATAATATAGCTCGGATATTGTTCAAGTGTAACACTATTCTTTGGTAGTAACATATTTGGTTAAATGTAACAAATTGGACTAAGGTAACATTTATTCTAAAATGTATGAATATAGGCTTACATATGTCACCGATCTATTCTTTCCGGCTATATTTTTGAAGAATTATTACATGGTCTCGCTATCGACGAGCTCAAACACACAAACATCTCCAACTTGTAGATGATGACACGCAACAAATAATAATTCTTAAATAATATAACTGATAAGAATAGATCGACCGATGACATATCTAACTCTATATCCATACCCAATCAATGTGCTTATTTATTCTCCTTACGTTTTCAGAGAAATCTTATGTCCTTTACGTTTTGAAACAGTTCTGTATACAAAAAATGTCCACCTAGGGAGGACGCAGAATTTTTTTTTCAAAATATTCACTCAAAAATAACTATTTACCATAATATTCACACATTCAAACTATTTACAAAAATATTCATTTTTTGTAGATTTAACAGAGAAACGCGGTCTGATTCTTACGCAAACCGTAAAATTTAAAGCTGAATAAAAAGTTGAGAAAAAATAAATAAAAGAAACGCGGTTTTAAATCGCGTTTTATATTCAATTCCGAATAAAACACGGGTTAACCCGCGTGTTATATTTTTAAATTAAAAAAACTAAACTAAACTGAAAACGCTTCATCAAACCGCGCTTTACTATTAAGAAAAAAAAAAAAGGAAAAAAGGTTGGGCAAAAGCTGCAAATTATTTCTTCTCCAATGCCAAGCCGTCCACACTCCACAGTACCATGGCCGGCTACCTGTTCACCACCTCCAACCTTCTCCGCGACTCCGCCCTCCTCCGACCCACCGCCTCTGCCCTCCTCCAGCCCACCGCCTCCTCCGAACCACCGCCTCCGGCCTCCTCCAGCCACCGCCTCCGCCCTCTTCCAGCCCATACCACCGTACCGCCTCACCCTCCTCTAGCCCAGCACCTCCTGCTCACCACTTCCCCCTCCGATTCCGCCCTCCAGCCCTTGCCTCCGAGGCTCCGACGCCTCCGCGCTTGGCCGCCCCAATTCAACCCCCTTTTCCTTCAACATGTAACAACAAACAAGGAAAAAAAAAAGGAAAAGGAGAAACGCGGTACAATAACGCGGAATATATAAATATTATTTACCCGGAATAAAATTATTGAAAGAAACGTGGTTTAATTTTAAACCGCGTTTCTTTCAATAATTTTATTTCCTATTACCCTACAATTTAAAATATTATGTGTTGTTAATAAAACGCGGTATGAGAACGCGTTTTTCTGTCATATCTGACAAAAATGAATATTTTCGTAAATAGTCTGAAAGTGTGAATATTTAAATAATTATTTATTTTTGAGTGAATATTTAGAAAAACAATTCAAGGACGCACCCTAGGTGCGCATGCATATATTCAGAACGCATCCTAGATGCGTATCGAGTGAACACACTAAATTTAATAATAATAAATATATATATATATATAATAAATTGATAAATACATAAATATAAGGGTAAATTGCAACTAATATCCCAACCTTTAGGGATAGTTGCTTTTAATACCCTAACCTTGTAAAATTTCACAAAATATCCTAACATATACCATTAGTTGCACTTAACACCCTGGATGAGATTCTTAAATTTTAAAAATTACCCACATCATACAAAAATTAAAAAAATCCCATATTCATAAAATGTTTTCAATAAACTCCTAATATATTTTAAAATTTGAAATTAAAAAAATCTCTTACAATTTTAAGCTCACCTAACCCACCATCCAAAAATAATTATAACAGGTATATAAAATCTACTCCTTTAAAAATATAATATAATTATTTTAGCATTTACTCATTTAATATTTTAATATAATTACTCAGAATAATTAATTATTTATCTTAAACATAATACTTTTACAAAAATAAAATAATGAAGATTTTAATAAATAAATGGTATGAGATATGATAATCATTTGTAATAAATAGTTACATAATAAAGATATATTAAAAATAATATGGTAAAATTATTATTTTTTACCATATTATTTTCAATATAGCTTTATTATATAATTATTTATTGCAAATGGTTATCATATCTTTTACCATTTATTTTTGTAAATCTACTTTATTTTATTTTTGTAAAACTAGTATGTTAAAAATTTCTTATAGAATCATTTTTTTAATACCATAAAATTTATGTGTGATACATTATAAGATGTTATGTATTAGTTTTAGTATATATAACATAATATTAACCAAAAAGACAATATATATCATATCAAATAATATACAGGGAATATATAGATGCACAAATCGGCATGTATCGAGACAGACTTATATAAATTTAGATTTTAATTATAATGTATGTTTTTTAGATAAATAATTAATTATTTTGATTGATTATATTAAAATTTTAAATGAGTAGATGCTAAAGTAATTATTTTAATTATAATGTATGTTTTTTAGATAAATAATTAATTATTTTGCTTGATTATATTGAAATTTTAAATGAGTAGATGCTAAAGTAATTATATTATATTTTAAAGGAGTATATTATATATATACATATATATTATAATTATTTTTGGATGGTGGGCCATGTGGGGTTAAATTGTAAGATATTTATTTAATTCTCTCTTTTTTTAAATGTATTAGAGGTTCATTGAAAATATTTTATGAATATGGGTGATTTTTTGTAATTTTTGTTTGATCTGGGTTATTTTTTAATTTAAGAAACTCATTTAGGGTGTTAATTGCAACTAATGATATAGGTTAGAATATTTTGTGAAATTTTACAAGGTTATGGTATTGAAAGCAACTATCCCTAAAGGTTGGGATATTAGTTGCAATCAGTGGCGGATCCAGGATTTCTGATAGGGGGGGCTAAAAACTAAAAAGGCATATAATAAATTCATCTTGCGGTTATAAATAGGTTCAATACTAAAAACAAGTTTAATACTAAATATAAGTTCAATACTACAATTCTACAAACAAGTTCACTTTGGTGGTAGAGGAGGTAAAGCCATCTTGCGTGTTTTCATGTTCTGAAAATGTTGCAAAATAACTTCTTTGTCAATGCTCTCGAAAATATCACTCTCGATGTAGCATACCAAAGAATCATTTAGATACTCATCACCCATCTTGTTACGCAAATCTGTCTTTACAAAACTCATTGCAGAGAAGGCTCTTTCAACCGTTGCAGTTGCGACAGGAAGCACCACAATTCCAAATTACAAATCACAAATTCACAAATTCGTTTATCACAATCACAATCACAAACCACAATCGAAATTTATTTCTCACAACCACAATCACAATTACAATCAATTTTCAAATCACAAATCACAAAGGAACAAATTTATCACAAATCACAAACCGTCAAACCCTAATCGAAATTCCCCAATTCATTCTCAATTCCACAATTCTAATCTAAATTGATTATCAATCAATCAATTAAACTTAAAAATAAATAAATTCAAAAGAGGATGAATTGAGAAAGAAAACTAACGAGGCAACCCGGGATGAAGAATTCGGCGGTTGGGGGTGGTGGGCCTGCAGCAGGTTGGGGTCGGGTGCCGCTGCGCGAAACGAAGATCTGTCGATGTAACTGTAAGTCACAAAGGCTGAACACAGTAAATAAAAAAGGGTTAATTTTGATGTAAAAAAAAACAGATACAAGGGAAAAGTGGGTTGATGGGGATTCGAACCCGGGATTGAAGGGTATAGGAATAAACCCAGCCCACGCCTTTACCATTGAGTTATCTCGTCTTTCTGATTTTATTTTACTTCAATTGTATATATTACTAATTGAACAGATATATGAAAATATACATAAACCCCTTCATAGGATAGGGGGGGCTTCAGCCTCCCCGAGCCCCCCCACAGATCCGCCACTGGTTGCAATTTACCCTAAATATAACAATAAAAACAATAGTTATTACAACTTATTGTAGATAATTATTAATGAATGTATAAAAATAATTAATACTACGTAAATTACCTTTCTTGCCAAAAATTACATATTCCTGCTATACGGAGTAATAACTATTAGATCGATTACTACTACCATCATCACCTCCAAACCAACAAAAGGTCGAAACCCCACTGACGATTGTCGAAACAGCAGACCCGAGAGCAATCTTGATCCCTCCAGATAATCGAGCTGCGATAAGAAAGATGTGCTAGCTGATTGATGTTGCTGTTACAAGTTGCATAAGGAAAAACAAACCTCGATAGCCACAACGAGAGGAAAGCCATGTGCTCTAAGTCACTTGCATAGCCCATGAATTTATTCATCCATTTGCTCTATTTTTTTTTTTTTGATTAGGTAAAAATTCGAAGGTCAGACAGGCCTGACTCATCGAGAGGCCGACCGAAGTCGGCAGACGGCGAACCGTCTAACAGAGCAATCTAAAAACAGAAATACAAATAACAGGCGTAATGAACAAAACAGAGATAAACTCTACATCAAAAGTTCCAAGAAGACCAAACACCCGAAAAGCTGAGGAAACCACCAAAGAACGCAGCCAAGCACCACCGAACAGTAGCACCGCGGGCTAGTAGTACAGCAGGACACTAACTCCTGTGGGTAGTGCAAGCGAAACTCCAAGGAAGACTCAATCCCGAATACGGAGTCGCCCTGAGCGCACCACCACGACCCCAGCCAGACCCGACTACAGACTCCACGCCCCCCAACCAAGCAAAAGATCTCCTAGAAACATCGGAAGCAGAGCCGCAAGCTGCTCGCACAAAACGCCAACAAGCTTTCACCTACAAAAGTGTTGACAATCCCTTGCGAGATTTCGTCAAATCCTTTCGGGTGGTTATACTCAAACCCTTTCGGGAATTTATCAAGAACCCTTTCGGGTGGGTGTAAAGGGTCATTTCTGACCATATCTTTTTAAATGTTTTTTATAAAGGAAATTAAATATAAAAAACATTTAATATTTTTTAACCAAAGCCTTTGCGTGCAAGGAAAAAAAGCTACCCTTGCACGCCAAGGAAGCCAAACAGTACGGAAGTGAAGGGACAAGCCATGGCTTGCATGGAAAGGGAGAAGGCCGGAGTAGGGACGGCGGCGAACGGAGAAGACGCCGGACATGGCCAATCGAACAAACCCCGAAACGAAAAGGCTGGATCTGGAAAGCGACTCCAAGCCGGACACCCACAAACCGAGATGGATGCCGGAGAGGAAAGACTGGTATACGACCGTGGTGTGGGAACAAACCAAACCAGGGGAATAGGCAAAGGAAATAGAATTGTGAACGAAACCCAAATAACCCCAAACACGTCGAAAGAGGCCGGAATCGACCACGGCGACAGGAAGAGGGATCAAAAAGACGTAATCGGCGACGCAAAGGGCGGTTAGAGGAAGGGAATAAGGGAAAAATTAGTCAACATCGGCGCGGGCGGCCGGAAAGATAGGGGTCGCCGACAGAGGGAGCCAGGCTTGGACGCCGACCGGAAAACAGAATCGTCTACCATAGACAGTAGAAGGTAGAAAGGAAGGGATGGATCCAAGAAGGAAAGCGCAAGGGTGAAGATTTGTCCAAGGATTGAAAATCAACGAGAGGAGTTTACTCAAAATTGAAAAAACAGATGGAAGATGCTCAAGATTGGATACACAGATGGGAGTTTCTCTCTCATAGGAGAGAGAAACTCCTTTCATCCATTTGCTCTATGTTGCGTTTTGATAATCGCAATTCCATTTTTTTTTTGGAATAAGAAAACGAAATACGCTTTTTAGGTCGGGCTATACCACTTCTTATCTCGGATCTTACCAAGAACCGAGTTAAAAAATCAGGAATTTCTTTTTTTTTTTCATTCGTTCCATAAACGAAAAGGTAAAAAGGTTGGATGGCTCTAAAACTCGATATGGAAAAAGCATGCGATAAAATCAACTAGAACTACATTGAAGTTGTTCTCACTAAGTTTGGTTTTCATAAAATCTGGATTAATTGGGTTATGAAATGTCTAACCACCACTACATTCTCAGTCCTAGTGAATAATAAACCAGGTGTCGATTAAAACCCCAAAGAGGCATTCGCCAAGGTGACCCCTAGCACCGTATATATTTGTTATTATCATGTAAAACATTGCTAGACAACTTATAGAAGAATCTAATAGGGACGATGCTCTTGTGGGGATTAAATTAACCCCGGATGGCTCGCCCAACCCACTATTAACCTTTTCCGATGACACAGTACTGATTTTCGCGAACGCCGCACACAAAAGTCTGCATACAATTCAGAACATGCTAAACAATTTCTCCAACCAATCAAGACTGATTATAAACTACCAGAAAAGTTCTATGCAAATATCGAGGAATGTCAACACCAACTTGGCTCGCTCTCTCTCGCAAGACATGAATATACCAATCTCAAAAGGGATAGAAAAATACCTAGGTATACCCATCATTCATGGCAGAGTAAAGAATAGTGTTTTCGAGGAAGCAATCCAAAGTCTGACAAAATAGCTATCAAAATGAAAGGCCTCAACCTTACCCCAAGCAGGAAGGATAACTCTTATCAGGGCAAACCTCAGCTCCAAACTCAATTATCTGATGCAAAACTTCTTGCTCCCTAAAGGGATGCTTCAAAAATAGATCAGATCAACAAAAAAAAATTTCTGGAACAAATTCACTCTGAAAGGTACAACCCTCTGATCAGTTGGGAAAAAATCTGCAAAACCAAAGAAAGTGGTGGACTCAGTATTAAAATGGCAAAAGAAATCAACATTAGTTTACAGCTAAAACTACTTTGGATAATCATCTTAACCCCCCATAATATATGGGTCAAAGTCATAAAAGAAAAATATCTACAAAATAACTCAATTTTTTACTACAATAAACAAACTACCTCGTGGCAATTTGGAAAGGTTACTCCATCTTAGAGAAGTCTTTGGGATGGAAATTCCATTAATATCTGGTCAGACCCTTGGATAAACAATCTTCCTCTCAAAACGTTTCAAAGAACTCATTATCCTAACATGAAGGTGGCTCAGTTTATCACCCCTAATAAACAATGGAACATTCCTCTATGAAGACAAACCTTCTCACCCAGGTGATGCAAGCTATCCTGGATATTCAAATCCCGTCCTGGAACATACCAGATATCTAGAAACTAACAACAAATGAAGAATTCCCCACTAAATCTACCCAAAAATCAAATAATATTTGTAGCACTAGAAACCTCGAATGAATTTGGAAGCTAAGATTACCTTCTAAAACCCAAACCTTTATCTGGAAGGTGGTGGCTGATGGATTGCTAACAAAAGAGAGACTCAATAGACATTTCAACAGAGTGCCGACCCAATGTGTACTTTGCCAAAGTGTCGCCGAGGATGCACATCATCTACCTCCTTGGTTTCCCATTTAGAAAAATAACTATAACTAACTACGAATATCTAACTGGGAAAAGTTTCATCAACTTACAAGCAGGACAATCGATCCAAGAAGTCCTCAAGGAGATCAACCATAACAATACCAACTTTGAGGATCTCTGCTTCATATGGTATACCATATGGGAAATGAGAAAAAAAAATAAATCATCTTCAACAACCACAAAGTATAACTATAGTCCAACAAGTTTGCCAACAAATTTGAGATTGGAATAACGCTTCATCAAATGGAAGGAAAACACCCCTCAAAGATAAACGTAAAACCTCAAGGTGGATTAAACCACCAATCGTCATCTACATAATTAATGTACGTAGATGAATCGGTTAGAGCCCCTAATGATTGTCAATCTAGGGGCGTCATTAGGGACAGCTCGGGCCAGGTGATCGACATCTTCCAACAAAGAAGTTCAAGATCCATCATTGAGACTGAAGCTGAGGCCTTCCTCCTAGGAGTTCAGCGAGCCATAGAGAAGGGATTAAAGAATGTGATCATTGAAAGAGACAGCTTGAAAGTAGTGAAGGCTTTTAATGACACCACCAAGATCGACTGGGAAATTTACAGGCCGGACTGTCGAGAAGATCAAGATGTTGAGTGAACATTTCGACAAGATTGAATTCAGACGCTGCTTCATAGAATCAAATGTGGCAGTTGACTATATAACTAAATTTAATTAGGAGTAGTAGTTTGACAATCCCCTTGAATGGGGAAATTCTTAACAACATCCATAGATATGACATGAATAATCCTTCTCCGTCAAGACATTTTATGGAAAAAAAAATGTATGTAATACGGAGTATTTTATAAATTTTGTTGTAACAAGCGAAGGAAAAAATAAAAAGGAAAAATCCTCTATAAAATAATACAGCACATAAACATAGGGGTGGGCACAAATCCCGCAAATCCCATCCTGTCCCGCATCCCGTCCCGATCCCGTTCCGATCCCGGTGGGATTTAGGAAAAAAAATTTGAATCCCGTCCCGCAAAAATTACGCGGGACGGGACACGGGACGGAGAATTCACATCCCGCAAATCCCGTCCCGTCCCGCATATATATGTAATTATATATATAATTAAAATTAATAAAATATATAAGAATATATTTATATTATACCTTAACATATATTTAAATTTCAAATTTCAAATAAAATAATAAAACATTAAAAATATATAAGACTACTGTTTTTTTTAATTGTGGAAGACTACTGTTTTTTGTAGTGAAATTTATTGTGCAAAACTTCTGTTATTTTGTAAGGGAATTAATTATGATTGATATTTTTGACACATATACGTACTGGTATTTTTCACACACATACATACTATTTTTCTGGTATTTTTCACACATATATAGACTATTTTTTGCTTGATATTTTTTTATTGTGTTTTAATTTTTTTACGAGAGACAAATCCCGTCCCGTCCCGTGAGGGATAAGACCCGGCGGGATTTGGAAAAAAAAATCAATTCCGCCCCGATCCCGTCCCGCAAAAAATACGCGGGACGGGACGCGGGATTACCCCAATCCCGTCCCGTCGCATGCCCACCCCTACATAAACATACTCATCCCACCTTGACCCAAAAATCATTCTCAATTTGTGAGCCTAAGAAAACAAGACAGCCATGGCCATTCCAGAGCGACCGCATAACCCAGCAAAACTCCACGTGGCATTCTTCCCCCTGCTGGCGCACGGCCACATGCTCCCTCTCCTAGACATCGCCCGCCTCTTCGCCGCCCGCGGCGTCAAGGCCACCCTCATCACCACCCCGGCCAACGCCGCCGTCTTCGCCAACTCCCCAACCATCCACCTCCAGATCCTCCCCTTCCCGGGCGAGCAAGTCGGCCTCCCCGCCGGCATCGAGAACTTCGAGCACATCGTCGGAGACGACGACAGCGACATGTTCGTCCAGGCCTTGGAACTCCTGGCCGACCCGCTGGAGCGCCTCCTATCGCAGCTCCGGCCCTCCTGCCTGGTGTCGGACCGGTTCGTCCCGATGACGGCGGACGTGGCGGCGAGGCTCGGGATACCGAGGGTGTCGTTCCACGGGTGCGGGTACTTCGGGATCTCGGTGCTGGACGCGATGAGGAGGAACCTGGAGGCGATAATAATGAAGGGGGAGGAGGAGGAGTTTGTGGTCCCGGAAGTGCCGCGGGAGGTGAGGATGACGATGAGGAAGGTGTCGCCGCAGTGGAAGGAGGCGGCGAAGGGGAGGGAGAGGGGGATAATGAGGATAGCAAGAGAGGGATTGGAGGCGGAGGGGAGGAGCTACGGCGTCATAATGAACAGCTTCGAGGAGTTGGAGTCGGAGTTCGCCGACCATTACCGGAGAGTTCAGGGTAGGAGAGCATGGAGCATTGGCCCCGTTTCATTGTGCAATCGGTGAGTTGCATTTTCCATTAATAATTAATTACTCTTTTAATTCAATTCAATTCAATTCATATATTAATTGCCTGCCTTCAAAAACTTCCTAATGAGGTCGATCATCCGCGTACTGAATACTGAATTCATTGTACGTACGTTGATTTTGTGGAAGTCAGTGATTCACATGAAATGAAATTCTACGGGAAATTGGATGGATGCATATATATTGGTTTGTTAATTATGGGATTATGCATGCATGAGCGGGGCCGGGATAATCGGGTCGGGTAAACTAGATCGGTTTTGAGATTAAGAGACAGGTACGAGAGTAGGCAACGTAAATAGAATGAAAATAAAAATTTTATAAGAAAATATGTTCTAGAAAAGTTTTATGAATGTAGATTAGAGAAAATGTTTATTTTTTAATTAAAAAAAGTAAGATAAAAAGAGTAATGATTAAAAAAGTATAAGTGATGTAGTTACTCCTTACTAAAAAATAAAGTTGGAAGAAGGGTGCAATTTCTAAAAATGTATCTTGAATTATAAATGGATTATATTTGTTTTGTTTTCGCTTACATTCTCAAATTTTATACCAAACGACACCTAAGTTAATCGGTTCAATTTATTTATTTTTATTTTGGGTATCTTTTGGGTTGAGTTACGTTGATTCAATTGAATTCAAGTTTTATCGACAAAATCCACATTGAAGGTGATTCCATTATAATCATTAACTATCTGAACAAATCATCTAAATGTCCTTGGAAAATTGAACTGATCTTGTCAGATGTTAAACTTTTATTATCGACTATGAAAGAAGTTTCATTCTTTCATGTTCCCCGATTAGGCAATAGAGTGGTGGATAAGGTTGCACACCTTTGTTACTCTGCCTGGGGTCAATATTTACAACGATTTTGGTCTTCTTGACCTCATTCGTAAGGATGCTGCCGGTAGAGTTCGCTCGCCTGAATTTTTTCCTAATAGAAAAAAATTGAATTCAAGTTTCGATTAAAAAAATTGCCGTATGATTGAAAACCCATAAGCTTGTAAAATGATACTGTACTCCGTATTTTACTTTTCACCACAGTTCAAAACTTTTAATTGAAATGGTATTTTTACTTTGGTCAAGTTCCAGAAAACCACACTTTAAATACCTTATTCGCAAAAAAAATACCCCTTAAATTAATTAAAATTTTCAAGAAACTACCCTTAAAAGCTATATGCTTAAAAAGATCACTCATCTCACATTTTCTATTAAGATTGTGTTAAAGGTGTGAATTATCATTTTGCTCTTGTACCTTTAATATATTTGAAGAATAAAAAGGGATTGTCCTTCAAGAGTTTTTATTTTTCCATTCGAGAAAAGGATTGAGAGATAAGGATCGATGAACACTTGGGGAGAACCTCGAAACAACTAAATAAAAAATAACCAACTTTAAACCAACAAAATCAAGGATGAAACACCTGGAAATTGCTAAGAGATGAAGTATAGGATATTGGTGATGAAAGAGAAAAATAGTAATTTTGCACTTTTAACATCAAACTTAATGTAAAAGATGAGATGGGTGGTATTTTACAAATATATATCTAGCTTTTAAAGGGGCGGTTTTGTTCAAAATGGTATATTTAAGGGGTGGTTTTCTAGAATGTTTGACCTTTTACTTTTGAGTGAGTCTATTGACAAGATTTTAAAATGATTATTGATAGAGATAACTTGCAACCAAACCCTTTCCACTTTAAAACATATTTACAAATTAATCGAACCAAGAGCAAATGAAAAAACCTAAACATGGTCATCTATATACTCAACCTACTCGTCCTTCAAGAGTTTTCATTTTGTCCCGTGCCAAAGGGTTGGTAGAAACACCAACCCTAATTAACCTTTTCGTGATATTTTAGAGCTAAAGAAAAAGGAATTTGAACTTTCAATTTTTTAAAATTATCATGTGAATAGTCATTTCAGACTTTAGTGGTTTGTCAATAACCATTATATTTACTTTTACAAACTTGTGGATAATTTCGAATGTAGAATAACAATCCTGTTTTTTTTTTTTTGTTGGTGTAATCGGTTAACCTATCGGATTGGTGATCACACAGGAACATAGAGGAGAAGGCTACGAGAGGAAAGAAAGCTGACATAGATGAGCATGCCTGCCTTCAATGGCTCAACACCAAGCCCCCCAACTCCGTCATCTTCGTCTGCTTCGGCTCCATCACCTACATGCCCGTCGCCCAGCTCCACGAGATCGCCATGGGGCTCGAGTCCTCTGGCCAGCATTTCATATGGGTTATAAGAAGGCCTGCTGGTGAGGCGGTCAACGAGAAGGAATGGCAGCTACCGAGCGGGTTCGAGGCGAGGACTCGGGACAGGGGACTCGTCATTAGAGGGTGGGCCCCGCAAGTCATGATCTTGGACCACAGGGCCACGGGGGGATTCGTGACGCACTGCGGATGGAACTCGACACTGGAGGGGATATCGGCTGGGGTTGTGCTGGTTACGTGGCCAGGGTTCGCTGAGCAGTTTATGAATGAGAAGTTGATAACGGAGGTTCTAAGGGTTGGGGTTCCAGTCGGGGTGGAGGAGTACTGGGACAGGAAGGCAAAGGAGGTA
The DNA here is from genome assembly GCA_963922045.1 of Persicaria maculosa. NCBI lineage: Eukaryota > Viridiplantae > Streptophyta > Magnoliopsida > Caryophyllales > Polygonaceae > Persicaria > Persicaria maculosa. The sequence continues at coordinate 14,964,183 of OY998267.1, read as the reverse complement.
GGCGTTGGGAGGGAGGCGGTGGAGGCGGCGGTGAGGAGGGCGATGGTCGGGGAGGAGGCAGAGGAGATGAGGAAGAGAGTTGGGGAGTTGAAGGAGAAGGCTTGGAAGGCTGTGGAGGAAGGAGGTTCTTCTTACAAGGGGCTCAGTAATTTGTTGGAGGAACTTACTTCTTTTCAGGTTGCTAATTAGGCAAACAAGATCCTCTAAAACACCTTTCATACTCCACTCTCTACTCCACCAATTTATTTTAACATTTATTTAATTTTAAAAAAAATTAAAAATTTATATTTATATTCCTAACATTTAGTTTTATATATTTATAAAATTTTGTTTAAAAAATCATGTTTTAAAATTTTTAAAAATTAAAAAGGTAATATTTTACAAAACACAATTATTAAAAATTTTAAAACATGATTTTTCAAAATAAAATTTTATAAATATATAAAATAGATGTTAGGATTATAAATATAAATTTTTTATTTTTAAAAAAATTTAAATAAATAATAAAATAAATGGGTGGAGTACGTAGGGAATGGAGCATGGAGGGTTGTAGAGGATCCCTACTGCTAATTAGGCTATGTTTACTCATTTTTTTCCTTTGCTTTTTTCTTTTTTGGGTTAATTTAATCGCGGGGTATACTGGTGGTTGTTGTTTACACAAAAGATTCATTGTATTGACTTTGATGAGGTTTCAAATTTAAATCAAAATCTTCAGCTTCAATTGTGTCTTTCCAATTTAAATCAAAATCAATAACTACCGAAGATTGGATACCAACTTAATTAATACTCCAGTAAGTAATATTTTCAATTGGTAATGGTACAATTTCAAATTTTTACATACATGAATGAAATGCAAGTTCAAATTATAACATAGGCGTACGTGGAATTCAAAAGATCCTACTTGTCAGCATCGTAATCATGTTATCTCACTTCAAAGATAATTCTTTCGTCCATTTAGGCATCTCTTCATTGTCAGCTCTCAAATTGTCTGCATCCCCACCAATGTCCGCTCCCTTCTCCTCTTTGCCAGCTCCCTCCTTCTCTTTGTCAGTCTTTTTAGTGTTCTGAATTTTATTTTTCTTCAATGAACCAAAAACAAACATTGACTCAAATCTTTTAGACTGACCCCTCCTTAGAATGACATATTAGATTTATTTACTCTTATGCCTCTTTTTGCCCTTCTTACCAGCAACTAAATTAGGAGCCTTTCGTTTCAAGCTCGCGCTCACGAAAGGGATTTCAAAATCAGCAAAATCAGGTGGAGAAGTAGTAGAAGCAGATGTAGAACCCACATCAACAGAACCTCTAGACCTCATCATGTAAAAATCCTTCCTAACATACCTTAATGAGGACCTTTTGGGGTTAGGAAAAAATAGGCTCACAAACTCAGTTAAAAACCTCGTCAGCAACTTATTTTTCAAACTCCATTTCAACCTTCCTTGAAAACTCTTCATAATTTGGATAAACAAGGGCCTATTGTACAAATACAAGAATGCTGATAATCAATTAAATAACACAAATGTTGAAAAATGATCCATGTATAAAAAACTGATGATAATCAATGAAAGTTACTGATAAAAAGCTTACAATTTCTTCTTTAAATAATGAAAGTACTTGTTCATAAGTACTTTTGATATTACACACCCAATGTAAAGAAGTTGAGTCATTGTCAACATAGTTAAAGTTACACCCGACCTTTTCAACAATGCAAAGAAATGCTTCCAAAATCCAAGTTATTAAATACACACAAAACAAGCTGATTTTTTTTAAAAAAAAAAAACTTACACATATAAATAAGTGGTGAAAGCCAACATGGAATAAAAAAATCACATGGAATGCTAGTGGATATCTGAAAAGCTCATATATTCCTCTATCTTTGACACCATTTTCAACAGAAGACACATTTCTCAAACATTTAAATAAGGCACGATAACATTCACGACCTCAATGATATCTTTCAAATTTTTCAGCATCACAAGCAAGAGCTAAATGTCTCAAGTTCACAGCCTCAGAATGTTTAAATAACAAGACCTTCCTAATAAACAAAAGCTTAGTCATCACTAACTTTTTTGAAGATTTTTTAGGTTCAAACCTGAAAATCTTAAGTATGTCTACAATAAGAGACCTTAGCCTTCCCAACAAACTAAATGTAACATCCTTAAGAGGTAAATGATCATACTCAAGAATTGGTAGACCACTTATCACATGGAACTCGAGTATAGAAAAACGAGCAACCAGACCATCAACTTTAAACCACATTTTCATCTTTTTTTTTTTTTGTTACAACCTCATGTATTAACATCTGATTAATTAATTGAAAGTTAAATCGCAATTTTGATCCTTGAAATTGGGCTAATTGGGTCCGAGACAAAGGCATGTTGGATCGCTCGACTCGGATGACTAAAAATCTATACACTACTTATTAAAATATACAAAATGATCCCGATACTCGAGAGTCGTTTGCTTCACACCATGACCACCAATTGTACTACTCAAGTCAGGTGCATGTAGTTTATGTTTAATTTGAACAAAAACCTTTACCTGGATCTCTGGATGACTTGACCGGGCATCTACGTTAGCAGGCCTGACTAAGGGCGAGGAAACTTTGTCCCTCTAACTTCTGTAATGTAACCCTAATTTCGTCGTCAGCTGACATTTCCCACTAGCCACCTAACTTATCAGGCTTGTCTAAACAGGGTGCAGAAACAGGGAGATGCTAGCTCTTTATAGAAGACAAAACGTCAATAACGGCTTTTTCAGATACAGGGTCAACAGGTATAGGGCAAGAAGACTGACCTCTAGCACCCATTGACATATAAAGTGTAAACCTTTTTTCAAGCATGGTGATTTTAGCAAGAATGTCGGATGTCACAATTGAATCCCGGTTGGTCGAAATAATTTTCTCCAACCTATCCAACCTGTTTACGAGATCCTTTGCCCATTCAGGCATCTCTTCCAACTTATCCAGCCTGTTTGAGAGGTCCTTTGCCCATTCAGGCATCTCTTTCGCAAAACTTTGACTCACTGGAACCTCTATAAATTGGTTCCCGTCGTCTCCACCATCATGACGGTCACTCTCCATCCCGTTCCAACCTTCTACTGGATAAGTATAAGCTTCTTTGTCCGCTCCCTCTTTTCCATCTTCAGTCTCATGCACTTCATTTGGAAGAGGTTGCTCTTTGTCAGCAACATCTACAAATTCAGTCTCATACGCTTCATTGGGGGGAGGGTGCTGTTTATCAGTATCATATGGAGGAGGGTCCTCTTTCTCAGCAACATCCCCACCCTTGAGCCCAATCTCGTTCGTGTATCCGTTTGCTCGAGATGCTTCTTTCTCAGCTCCCCCTTGACACTCGATCTCATCCTTGTCTTCGTTTGTTGTTGTAACCAAAACAGGGGCACGTGCCTCGATTGTGAGCAGGGCCTCAATGACAGCAGCATCAATATCCAATGCATCCTTGCATCCTTCGGTTAGGGACGGGTCCTCTTTCTCAGCAACAGTCTTACCAGCAGATACCCTCTTAACTGCGATTCCCTGCGACTTAATTTTCTTGTCAGCATCACTCTTCCAGACATTTCTGCGTTGTTTAAAATTCATCCCTAAATTGGAAGTTGATTTCTTGTCCTTCACCACCACAACTGCTAACCCCTCTGACCGATCCCTCCTTCCAATGATAGGCTCTGTAAGCTTCTGCTTCTGATGCTTCTTAGAACTCACCTCTAAATCCTCGTGTCTGCGCTTTAAGCTCTGTTTGGGTGATTCAATATCATCTGAGTCATCACTGTCATCAGGTACAACCTTACCTTTCGACTTAACATCTCCAATTGGAAGTACAACGAGGGCAGCGTTGTCTCCAAACCTCAAATTGTAGATATTTTTTCTCAATTTTTGAACTTCATATATAGGATCCTCACGGGTTTGAGAAAACACAGGTTCAATAATAAAATCAACAATATCATCAGTAACCTCTTCTTCAAACTCCATGCCTGGTTTCCTTGCAAACTCGCCATATTTTGGGAATGTAGGCTCCTAAAAAAATGATAATAAAATAAAACAGGACAACCATGAGGATGGATGGTAGCATATAGTATAAGAGTTGATATAATGCTGGCAATGATTTTTCAAAATAAAAAAAAATAAAAACAGTTGATGACACAGAGCTTACCATTTTCCCCTCAAAAAAAAATTTTGTCTGATCATACGTATGCTTGACATCGCAAGCCCAATGTGGCGAAAAAGGGTCCCCCTCAACATATTTAAATGTGCACTCAAATTTGTTAGCAACACAAGGCAAAGCTTCCAAGATCCAAGCCTGCTTACGTTCCAACACCAGATTCAGTAGGAATAAAAGCACCATAAATATGTAAATAAACTAAAAAAGGCAACATAAAAAGGGAAATATTACCTGAAAAGCTAATGGATACCCATGTAATTCATAGGTACCCCTATCATCAAAGCGATTGACGATAGAAGCTCTTTTCAGTGACCTGAACAAAAGCTCATATGATTTCCTACCCCACGGATACTTTTCGAACTTCTCAGGGTCAGAGGCAAGAGATAGATTGAACGCGCTTACAACCTTTGAGCGTCTAAATAATAACACTTGCTCCACCAACAACAATTTTGCCATTATGAGCTTTTTGGGGGAGGACTTCTGTTCAGATTTGAAACGCTCCAGAAGCTCGCTGTAGGAACACCTAGGCTTGCCAAAAAACTTAGTAAATGACACATCTTTTGGGGGGTCTTCATGAGATTTGATACATGGCAGCCCCGTCACAACATGAAACTCTAATAGTGAGAAGCGGGAAATTAATCCGCCTACTTTGAACCACATTTCCATACGCTTCTTGGTCTCCACCTCATGTAACATCATGTGGTGGATCAGCTGAAAGTTTGTCTTCATGTTCACACCCTGTACTAGAATAGCCCCCATACATCCTCGTCGTAGCTGCTCGTAATCAGATGTTGACAAATGATCTTTGATAATGGAGCAAACAATCGGATAACAGTACATGTTGCTCCTGGCGCGAAATCGTTCATTTTCAGGTATGCAATACTGCATATTCTACAAAAATATAATGTGAAAAAAAAAATCAAAATGTCAGCATAGACACATGACCTCTCAGACTACCAATATACACTATAAAGATGAAACCATATGATAATCACAACAACACTCACATCAAAACGACATTTATATATGGCCAGATCAGTCACAGTGGCATCTACACAACATTTCCACCAAAAAAGGAAAATGTCAGCTTAAATCGAAAACCCTTGAACCCTAAGCCCCTAAAGCACATGAAAGAAATTTGGTTAAAACATCACTCACCTTCGCTTGTGCGACTCGATTCACCCATAGGAGTATGCTGAAAAGCAAGTTTGTAACAAAAAAGGGCAGATTAAGACACTACTGTTGAATCGCCTGCGTTGCTTGCTGACAAATTCCAGAAACTGATTTAGTGAGCGTGGCTTATGTTTCTGGTCATAAGCTCATATCCTTGAATCAAAAATGTGAATTTCAAGTAGAGTAAATCGACCATAATCTGGCACACAGTGAAGAATCTTAACAATCCTATTTGAAGAAGCTTATAGCTTTATAACATAATGTAGGTAGTGTGATGTAAAAAAATCATTGACAATATGAACTACCATCTAATAATCACAACTTCAAAAATTCAGTAGCAATATGATCTACTAGCTGCAAAAAAAATTAGTTGTTAAACCTTAAACCTAAATTACAATATGCGATGAAAAGTCAATTCAACTCTCAGTACTATCCAATCCAGACCACAAATCGACTGCATAAAAAACTTTAAATGCTAAGTTGATTGATCATTTGTGCTTTCTGACTTGTGATGATGAATCAATATCCGCCAAGCATATGGTTTATAACTTTCCACATATGAAGGATTTCTAGATGGTTTTGTTCCAAACTAAATCTTAAATCAGTAGAAGTCCCAAAAATAGAACCCTAAACCCTAAATCTGAAATTCCAACCCTTAATCCTAAATTCGAAAGTTCAATCCATCCCAGTGGAAAACAGAAGGAGAACTTACCTCTGTCGCGGTTGTCTTCGTCGGCCTACTCCCTCAGCCTGTACCTCCGACTCCACAGGCGTCGAGGTCTTCAGAAAACCGGCTTCCTCCCTCCTCGTCTCTCTCCTAAGAACGTCCCCCTTTTCTTTTCTTTTAATTAATTCATTTTATTCAACAAGAAGGTTAAGGTGAATGTTAAAATTAAAACAGTAGGTGCAAATAGTCATGGCTCACATTGTCCCGTTCCAACACCGTTCGCTCTCGCTAGCTTCGATCTTCGTTCTCTAGTTTTGTTCGTGGCTTTGTTGTTTTGATTGTATTTCGGTTCTTTCATAACGGTTTGTCCGTTGCCGTTCTTTCGGCCTCTCGTCTCACTGGGCAGGTCCGGTGAGTCGAATTATTTTCGGTTCAAAAAAAAATGTTCTTTCAGCCTCTCGTCTCACTGAGCATGTTCTAGTATAATTATTAATAACTTACTTGGAATATCGAAATGTCCTTGGGAGATCGAACTGATTATGTCAGATGTTAAAAACCTTTTATCGACTTTGAAAGAAATATCTTTCTTTCATATTCCCCGCTTGGGCAACAGCCTCTCTCAATTTAGCAAGTCTTTGTTAAAATGTCGACCCTCAGCTTTGGCAAAGTACGCGCGAAACTCAAATGCCCTTTGTTGCAGAGAAAACCCAACAAAGAAAATCTAGATCTTTCGAGATCGGCAATCCATTTCCGTACACAACCACCATCGATGTTCAATTCTCTGTCCTGAAGGTTGATGATGGGCCTATTAAATCCCATTTACAGGCTATTAATTTCCTCTCCTGGGGGTGTGGTGGCGATTTCCTGTTGGCTACTCGTTTTCCTTGTAATCCAGGGTTAACGTGTTGGATTAACACTACCCTCTATCAGTTCTGGCGATTCATGTGTTGGAGGTGCTTGGTTTCTCTGTTGTGGTGGATTGATCGAGTTTGGTCACATCGTCCCACCCCCCATGGCCTAATCGTAGTTGTACGGGCCCTAATCGGATATTACTGTGTCGATTGGTGGTTGGCTCTTCGGTCTCTTATGATCGTTTTGCCCGATTTCCCTCCTGCAACAAGGGATTTGGGGATGGGCTTCTGCTCTTCGCCGTTGAGGGTTGTTCGCTTCTCATTTGCTCTCGTTTTTGTACTCATCAGACTAACAATCACACTATAAATTGGGAGGTTTTCTGGTTTACTGTGTGCACCTTCTCCTTCTTTCTTTCTCCCTACCTTACTACCATCTCTAATTCTGCTAATCAATTTCTCTTTGTCTCTTTCATGTCTTCATCCGGTGTTGACAAGGGCAAAAAGCCCATGGGAGCAGATGATCCTGCTCTTCACCAGTCTAAATCTCAAAAAGGACAACCCAAGCCGGAGGGCTCTAAACTTAAACTGGGTAACGCTGGAGCTATGAATCCATCTGAAAAGAAATCTGCGGACAAGGCTGAGAAAAAGTTCAAGAGGAGGACTCTCAACAGGGAGAAATTGATCGCTCTTCAGGGCCGTGTTCAGGAGAATATCTCCTCCCTTAATCAATCCTCCTTATTTGCTACCATTATTGGGGAACCCATGGAGGCTAAGGATCTCAGGAAAAAGATGAGGTACGTGTGGAAATTCCTCAGTGGAGGCTTTTAGCTTATTCCTGTTGTCAATCATTGGTTTGAGAGATTTCAAGAACAACATGGTGGTGATTCATCTGCTATGTACTCTTAGAAACAGAAATCAAACTAGCAGAATCAATATCAGAGTCGGAATCAAAAGTCTGAAAAATCTAAGGGAGTTGTGCCAAAAAAGAGAGCACCTTATATGTGCACTCATTGTAAGAAAATCTGGCACAAAGTTGAGTTTTGTTACAAATTATTTGGTTATCCATCTTATTCAAATGCTTCAAAAGAGAAGATAGTTGCAGCTCAAGCTTCAGGGGATACAGAAAATGGTGAGCATATTTCAACAATTCCAGTATTCACAGTTGAGTAGTGTGCATAATTGATAAGCATGTTGACCAAAGGTGCATCTCAAGGTCAAAATCAGAGGATGGATCTTGTTGGATGTTCAATGGCAGGTAATCCTTTTGTGCTCTCTAAGTATTTTGAGTATATGTCTCTAACTGCGCAGTTAGATGTAAATAAATGTGATTCTTGGATAATTGACATTAGTGCAACCAACCATATGTGCTTTGTTGAAACCTCTTTTGTCCATATTCAACCTCTCCCTCAACCCTACAAAATTACCTTAGCAAATGCCGCTAGGGAAGAAATAGAACTAGTTCAGTCAGAAGTTTCATGGATCTGTTCAACTTTTGCCTGACATTATCATTCACCATGTGTTTTTTGTCCATGAAGTTCAACCTCCTTTCAATAAGCAAATTAACTGCACATCTTGGTGTTACTGCTTGTTTTTCACCCACCGTTTGCCTCTTGCAGGCCCCTTTTCTGAAGAGGCTAGTGGAGCTTGTTAAGAAGCAAGGAGGACTGTATCTAGTGATGTTGTTTTTAAATCACATAAACACAACCCAAATGCCATGCATTCTAGTGATGTTGTTTGTAAATCTTTTTCTTGTTCTTCTAATGTTTCTATGCTTTGGCATTTGAGACATGGCCATATGTCGTTTCATAAACTCGGATTGTTGAAATATATGTTGTGATTCTGTGACAGTTTCTAAAGATGTTGTTTGTGATGTTTGTCATAAATCACGACAGCACAAATTGTCTTTTCTCCATAACATGTTAAAAACCACCCATCCTTTTGATTTGGTTCACATTGATCTTTGGGGCCCTTACCATACTCCCACTTACAATGGTCACAAGTATTTTTTAACCATTGTGGATGACTTCACAAGGTGCACTTGGACACACCTTCTCCTAAACAAATCCATTGTTTTTCCCTTAATCCAGAGCTTTATCCATATGATTCAAACCCATTTTTCAACCACTCCCAAAACCATAAGAACAGACAATGCTTTCGAGCTTGGATCCAGTCACCATGCCTTGACCTTCTTCTCTTCTCAAGGCATTATCCATCAAGCAACTTGTTCTTACACCACAACAAAATGATGTTGTACAGAAGAAACACAAGCACCTTCTTGAGACATCCGGGGCATTGCTTTTTCAATCCAAATTACCTCTTCAAATATTGAAAAGAATGTGTTCTCATTGCCACATTTCTTATAAACAGATATCCTTCCTTACTTCTAAAAATACCACCCCTTTTGAACGACTATTTCATACTCAACCTTCTTATGACCGGTTGAAGCCTTTTGGTTGTTTATCCTATGCTACCACTTCTGACAGAGGCAGGAAGAAGCTTCAACCTCGTGCTCAGGTCTATGTTTTCTTGGGGTTTCCTTATGGGAAAAAGGCATACAAACTGTTGAACATTGAGTCAAGGGAGATTGTGATCTCCAAGAATGTCATTTTCTATGAAACCACATTTTCTTTTCACACCATTTCGGCTACCCTTTCATATTCATCAACTGCAACCTTTCCTATTGCTGTCACGGAGAGCCTTGTTGACCTTTCAGTTGCACCTTCACCTACCATTTCAGTTTTTCCACCTTCTCAACCAGTTCATCAACCTGATTTACATCCTCATGTACGACGTTCATCTAGAATGCATGCACCCCCATCCTATCTTTCTGACTTTGTTTGTGGCAATACCATTACCTCTGCTTGTTTTTCTCCTAAACCCATATGGGCCAGTGTTTTATGATCATCGTTTTCTTTCAAAATTAATTGTCATGAAAGAGCCTAAATCATATGCAGAGGCAGCTCAGTATCCTACTTGGCATGGAAAAAGAGTTCACACGACTTGACTATAGTATAGGTCGGATGTTTTCATGAGCAGTAAGTAGCAAATCTCCCCTTATTTTGGGAAAGCTGGTGGCCGCGTATGATGAACTCAATCAGACATGGGATGTTGTTCCTCTTCCTGCTAAAAAGAAACCAATTAGTTGTAAATGAGTTTTCAAAATTAAATTGAAGGATGATGGCACTCTAGATCGTCACAAAGCTTGATTGGTTATCAAATGGTGCACACAGAAAGTAGGGATAGATTTCACTGAGACTTTCTCTTCTGTCATTAAGATGACAACAGTGCATGCTCTTATTTCTGTTGCATTGTAGAGAAAGTGGTTTATTTTTCAGCGTGATGTTAACAACGTTCCTTCCTTCGTGGTGATCTTCATGAAGATGCTTATATGTGCCCTCCTCTTGGTCTCAACATTTATGATCATTCCTGGGTCTGCAAGCTCAACAAGTCGTTACATGGACTTAAGTAGGCGTCTAGATAGTGGCATGCCAAGTTGTCTGATTCTCTTCATTCCCAATGTTATGTTCACTCTCAAAATGATCATTCCCTGATCAGGTGACTTAGTTGCTCATCTTGCCATTTATGTCGACGATATTTTGCTCACAGGAAATTATATTGCTGCAATGAATGATTTGAAATCTTTTTTGGATGATCAATTCAAAATTAAAGATTTGGGTGAATTGCATTATTTTCTGGACATTAAGTTCATCAGAGTTTCTCAAGGGTTTATAAGTCAAATAAAAATTCTATCAAAGATGCTTTAAGAATTTTATTGTGATTCTGTTTCTTATGCTACGGCTCCTTTGGAAGTTGTTTTGAAATTACACAAGTCCACTAGTTCTTCTGATCCTACAGTTGACAAACGTTTAGTAGGCAAATTGAATTTCTTGACGAATACTCGTCCTAACATTGCCTTCTCTGTTCAATTTATTTCTCAATTGAAAGGTGCACTACATACTCTGCGTTATTTGAAAGGCAAGCCTGATTTAGGGATTCTCTTGAATTCTTCCTCTGCATTCAAACTGGTTGGATACAGTGATGCAGATTGGGTTGCATGTTCTCATACTCGTCGATCGGTAAGCGGGTATTTCATTTTGTTTGGAGGATGTCCTATCTCTTAGAAAGCCAAGATACAGTCATTTGTTAGAACATGTCTAACCTGAACAAGACATCCTGCTAACTGAAATTGTACCAAAAATGTTTGGCAAGTTGAGGCATAAACCTGTTTGTGCAAACGGTGTTTGCCTTCCTAATAGATCGCATTAAACAGTTTAAACACATCATCAGCGGGAGAGAGAACAGCAGCTTCTGATCTGAAAGATCATAGGATTGATGTATACACTAGAGAGGTCATATTCACAAAATTTTTTGAGGCTCTTTCGCCCATAAGAATGACATGACAACCTCCCACCCCACCCTGCCGATCCAAAACAGTAAAGGATGAAAGAAATAATACATGCACTAGACTATGGGGGCGCGATGAAACAAGGCCCCACACGATCAGCGGAAAGCCTGAATAACAGCTAAAAAAAATAGACATGTAAAAAGGAAAAGGAGAAATGGCGCCCCTGTACACATACCTCTTATCTGTCTCTATCTTGCAAAGCTCTAAGCCCAGATATAATATACATGATTACCCAAAATGAGTTCTGCCCGACTTGGTCATGTCGCCATGTCTTTTCAACTTCTCGTAGGAGGCAGCAATTCATCTATCTCCTCCCATCATCATGCCCTTGCAAAAGTGATCAGCTTCGTCTGCAAGGAGCCAGTATCAAAAGACAGCTCCTTGTCAATTTGTTGGAGTCAGGACAATTCATCTTCTATTCCATCCACAGTTCAAAGACCCACAAAGGGCAAGTAATTCAGGTGCACACTCAAAGAGTGTAGTGAAAGTGTCAAACAAGCCCACATCCATAGAAGAATCAGATGAAGTGATCTGCCTGTACTTTGACCAAGGGTCCAATTCGACGAGATATTGCATAAGACTGAACACCAGAATTGACCAAGGGTACCTGTACAGAGCGCTTTAGAAAGGGCATGGCCATCTGATCCCAGGAAGGATCAGCTCCCCGAAAAAGGCATGTCATTCCAAATTTGAGTTAGAAGACCTTGTGAAGGTATTGCTCTGTGATGTTTGACCCTGAGGCTGAGGATGCTGGCGTAGCAGCGGCTGCCTCGGGGATGACTGTTCTAGTTGCTGCTGATGATGGGGCTGGTGCTTTTGTTGTAGCAATACTTGACTGGGCAAGGTTGTTTGTAATTGTTGGATATGCTTCCTTTGTGTCCCAAGACTAGGAGCCGAGCTATTCAGCGTCTGCTTTGGAACAAGACCATGAGTACCAGGTGCTACTGATTCATTCCCTGGTGAATCTGACATAGGGGTGTTACCTACGGGACCCAACTGAGAATTAGGAACTGATGAACCATTTAGGGATTCTGAAGCTGGGGCAGCATTTGCAGACTTCACAAATTTGGGTGGAATCCCAGAGGTTGCACTCATACTGTTGGCCAATTGCTGCTCAGCTTGACCTTTATCATTTTGTGCTTCGGTCACTGGATCAGAATCCGGAACATGACTTTGGGAAACTGCCTTGTGAGTGTTAGGCTGCCTTTGATTTACCAATTTCATGGGAGGATGCTGATACACTTTCGATTGCTGATTTGAAGTCGAAGCTGCAGAAGCAGATGATACAGCTGGAGCCTGGGTTGGTGTGCTGCTATCAGTGTGCAAATGCACTTGCTTTGAAGATGCAAGTGCAGAATTAGTATAAGGTTTATGTTGCGGCTGGGACTGAGTTGATGGAGGAGGTGCTGCAGGTTTTGATGATTGACTCGGGTAAACCTGATCTTGCATCATATTTACTGACGGCTCTCCTTTCTCCGGTTGGCTACCTGGATTACTAGAAAGACCATTTAGATGAGATGAGTCTATTGGATGATGCTGATGAATCAATGTATTGCCTTTTCCCATTCCCTTCAAGAGTTTAGCTTGCTGTTGAGACTGAGGTGTTTGACGCTGTGGAGGATGATGCCTGCCAGATTGCTGCTGCTGTTGCAGTTGTTGAGATTGATTCTGTCTTTGCTTCCCCACTTGATTTGTCATTCCACTCGCAGCACTTTGAGCAGTCCGCCCATGACGTGAAAGTTGGTGTTTCTGTTGCTGCTGAGAAGGTACAGTAGTGATGGGAGAAGACGGTGTTAGGGGTTGAGAGCTAGTTGGTGATTGTACTTGAGAATTATTCTGTAAAGCAGTAGATACGGGGAGCTGGGATTGTGAAGGAACATGTGGCATCAATGCGCCGGATGTTGGAAATGGTTGCTGGTGTTGCTGCTGCTGCCTCTGTAACATACGCTGCTGCAAATGCCGATTCATCGCAAAAGCTTGTTGTTCTGTGCTGCCAGACTGAGCAGAGCCTTGTGAATGTGGATGATGAGAATTAGTCAAAACATTAGAGTGCTGCTGATGCATTTGATGCTGCTGCTGGACTGGATATGTCGGACCAGAAGAAGTGGACGGGTTAGGGAATGCAGAGCCCAGCCCACTAAAACCAGGGACTCCCCGACTGTTTGCATGTGGAACCTGCATTTGCATCTTGACATTATGAGCCTATGATTCCCTGGACTCTGGCCAGGCCGAATTGCAATAAAGTACAAGAAGTACTTTCAAAACAATAATCGTCATCAACAGACTCTCTATTTTGAGTTTCACTTGGTCATTATGACTTGTATTAAATTCGATGGAGGCTAATACAGCTTTTTACTAATTTTCACAGCAGAAAGATTCAAAGAAGTTTCATGGATTAACTGCAGCCAATAATATACTCCGTACCATTAGAGCTATTAGAAAAGGATCAACTTACCCGCATCATTAAAGCCTCACGAGGTCTTAGCATAGAGCTTCCTTGACCAACACTAACCCCAGGTTGCATATGCAAGCTGCTTGGGATCCCCGTCATGTTGGAAGCAGCACTTCCCGAAATCGATTGGAGTCCCGATCTTGGTATTGGTATGCGTCCACCCAGATCATTTCCTGAAAACGCTCCAGTAGGCAAGTTGGGTTGCTGAAGATTTCTGCTGGATAACAAATGATTGTATTGCTGAATTCTTTGTTGCTCATCAATTGGTAAACTCGCCTTTGGAATACCATATCTCCCATCCCTAACAAAGTTGGCACGTACGCAAACAAACAATATCATAACTGAACTGTTAAAGCAAGGGGATAACCTTGTCTTCATTTACAGCATATTACCTGACAGGGACATTGGCTTGAGCAGATGAAGAGAGATTACTACTAGGACCTTGAAGTGAGGTGCTCGTGCTAGAAGATGGGAGCATCGACTGACCAACGGCCTGATTTGGCAATGGTAAACTACTGGTGTGGGGGCCTTGGTAACCACCAGAAAATACATCTGGGCTTGATGAAGCCATGTCACACAGATCAAGAGGCCTTCATAAAAAAGGATGTAGAACAGCTTAAAATTACTCTTATTTAACAACAGATGTTGTAGGGATAGAATGAAATTAATTCACATAAATCATAGTCAAATACCAAGTACATATATTTACAAACCAAAACTTACGTTAAAACGCATCCATTCATGTTAGTTGTGATCACTTGAGAAAGTGCAGCAAGATGCGAACTGTGGACATGCACTAGCTGTTTTGGCTCCTGAACATGAACCACATTAAATTAAAGATAAAAAAAAACAAAGAAATAGCTAGTTCAATAAATTCAGCACATAAAAAATTACATTATTGAGGATAAATGTGAATTAAGAAATCATGAATGATAGATAATTAAGAAACAGCAGCTTTTATCCTCTCAATATAATAAATGGTCTACCCATCATCTTTCTTTTCATCAGTGTCCGTGACATTTAGATATGATCAATGAATTGCAGGATAATCAGGCCTGACTCAGGAAATTGTCAAGATAACAGACAGTTAAAGGCTAAGGGTTGAGGAAACAATAAATGCATGAGTCAGACTAAAATTAGGCATTTAAAAGCGTTAGCTAAAGGCAATGTTATTTTCTTTGCAATACATCTAATGACTTAGATAAGTTTAAGGCATTTTTTTATTTAAAAAAAAGAAGAAGAAGAACAAACAAACAAACATAAATTCCACATTTAATCATGTCCCAATGCCTGCATTAAGACAATAAAATGCAAGTTTACTGCAGGTGGCGGGGGTGTTGGGGTTCATAATAAGAAGACACAAATTAGCATCATCCACAACAAACCAACAAGGTGAAAATCCTCACTACAGATTACACAATTGACAAAGAAATCTGGTTATTAATAAAGTAAAGACCACTCATGCTGAGCAAACAGAACCAGAGCTGCTTCAAAATACACCCATTTTGCTTTAAAAATATTTAGCACTAACAAATTAAAAAGTAGTTATTTACTGAAAGAAACTATGCTGAGGGAGGAACCTTCTATATCTGATATGAAATAAAACTGAAAAAAAAGGTAAATGGGAAGATCTACAATTATTTCTAGGTGTTAGGCCTCTTTGAGGACATTATCAAAGATTACCCCCCAGAAAATAAAACCTTCACAAAATGCGGAAACTGGAAAGGACAAAAGATCCAGGAATGACGATTGTCATAATTAGATAAAGATCCAGGAATGACATTAACATTTGTCATAACTAGATAAAGATCTGTAGTCAGATATGATGTTAATACATTTTTTTTACTGCCGCAGCTCGAGTGCGACCATCAAACATATGACAGCAAAGAAATACCTGCTTTCTGGCATGAAGCTGCTGTCCAATTAATATGATCTTCTCAAAATGAGATTTAATAGTATCTTCTTCCATTGGTCCACGCAGCTGTTGGAACAATTGTCTGGCGCCACCCTGAAGCATGGAAACATGTGTTTTAGAAATTCCCTAGGCAGACAAACACATACACTCATAATTCTTAATTGTCTGCCTCTTCAATCAGCTTAAATAAAATACTCAAAGATTAAGTTTAATGGGGAACATAGTCATTGCCTTTGGAATGCCCGGCAACGTAGACGGATAAGGCTGAGAAGATCCTGAATCCTCAGTATCAGCCCCATCTCCCCAACTTTTCTCCAACAATACTGCATGGCGCTCCTTGCATTCTTGAGGCTTTCGAAAAATGCACTGAAGATGTTCAGATAAAAACTATATCAATTATTCATTTATTAACATCAATGTAGTAAACATGTTAAAAAGAACAATCATTCCCATAAAGAAAGTAGAAGGCGAATCCAAGAGGCATAAGCAAATAAAGTTTTGAGCTCATTTGAAAAAAAAAACAAAAAAAAAAAACAGAAAAGGTCACTCTGCTACAAAAGATCAAACATCTAAGCCATACAAACAATTGAAACCACCCAGGGTGAAATCAACTAGGGTGAAGACACGAATTTCAGGCTTACCTTGAAATGCAAGGTACTGTTGATAGCATCACTTACAAGTTCCCAATTAGGGCCCATATCATGAACAAGCACAACAAGAGCCTGCAAGAAGATTGGAATCATTTCAGGCAAAACTCACTGAACCCAGTGATCAATGCAAAGAAGTGACAAGAAACAGTACCTGGTCTTCAAATAAAGACCACGGACTACCAGACCCAGTTTGTACTGACGACATCTGCATGAAAGAACCGATGCTCAATACACAGAACATAACAATGTCAAATAAGATCACCAAAAAAAGAGTGCCCCCACCATTTATTCACAATTAGTACCTTGAGTGATTTTGTTTTTCTGCCACGGTCCCTGCCACCGATCAATTTAATGAGCTTGTTTGAGTTGGACATATTACTCATTTGGGAACCCGCAGGAGAAGACCCACTCAACAAAGTTCCGTTGTCAAATGAATTTTCCAATGATTGCTTCATTATCTTGGGTTTCTTGGCATGAGGAACAAATGGATCTAGAAAACGGAATGTTAGCATATATAAACAAAAAAAAAAGCTTATGTCTGATTCAATAAATGGGATGAAGATGACAAACTAATTAAATAAAAATTAAATAGAAGCGATACCATTATTTCCATTCGAATCAATTCGATGACTTTCCAATCTTTTCTTGAAATGGTCCCTCTGCATAATAACAAAATCATAAGCTACTACGGAAAAGAACAGATGAATTTCAAGGCAATCAAGGCAATCAACACACCTAGGTATGCAAGTGAATGAATACTACAAATTAGTCGTTTAATATTATAGACCAGACAGTAGTTCAATACGTAAAAATTTCCATGGCAGGGATTGACACAAAAATTACCAAAGTCTGGACTAGATAAAACTAAACCAACTACTTCAGGTTGGATTAATTAGATGGTTTAGATTTTCTTATTGGACAACAACTCATCTGCTTTGACCCGCAAAAAATATGTCCAATCAAGCCACATATTTTGTCATTTTGTTTCCTGAGAAATAAGATATATTGTGTGTCCAAAATGAAGCTGGTCTGTTGTATTTACATACCATCTAAAGACTGCAGCTAGAATTTCAACGGACTGCAATTATTATTTTTATTTTTTTTCACTAATACCCTTTCTTAAATCTCTAATGAAACTTACTGAGGAATTTCAAAAGGAATGGAGGAAACTTCCATACTAAAAATTTTGTTGACAAAATTCTTAAATTTACAAAACTATTATAAATTATACTCCCTCCGTCTCAAAATTTAAGTCGTTTTAGAATTTCGCACAAGTTTTAATAAAACACTCACCCCTTAATCAACATCATCATTCCACTAACTTTGTCATAAATTTTATTATTTTTTAACACCCACTATATTTTTTAACCAATTAAAATCTTTAAAAAAGTCAACAACACACAAATCGATACAAATCATTACTATCCCCTACCTAGAAAACCCAAAACGACCTAAATTTTGATACACGAATTAAAGGCTAAAACGACCTAAATTTCGAGACGGAGGGAGTACCATATATATCAATGTAACCCATTAAAGAGTTTCACAAGGTATGGACAAAACTTCCAAACTAATATTATGAGTGCCAAACTCACAAATTTATGAGACTATCATAAAACTTGCCCTGTATGTTAACGAAACTCAAAAAAAAACTTGGATACTTTGTTTGCAAAGATCCCCACATTATTTTAAAGACATCCTAATGCAATTAGTGACTGTTCTTATTTGATCTATCAGCTACTCGGCCCTTCTCTCAAAGTTAGTATTCAAAGTAGATGTGCCGTGAGAATAATATAGATGTAGGAGGATCTGTCTAGAAAGAGCAGTCGTTTTGAGATGGAGTCCTTGGCGCCCACATGCGAAGAAAATGAAGAACTGGAGATGCTGCCTGAAGTGGTATAGCACCATTGGAAAATACATATATTTGCTATTCTAAGTATGTCTTAGTTTGTAGTATAATTTACTTTGGAACTTTAGGTTTTCTTCGTATAAAACCCAATTGATTTAGATCGAGAAAAGCACGAATTTATCTGATTTGGTTATATATACTAGCTTAACAAATTGATCTGGATGCAATTAAAATGACAATAAATTCATTTAGATAGCACTGGATTATAATAAGATCAAATTGGATTTGAACTCAAAACTCACAAATGCTTATCTAGCGATTAGGCAGAAAAGTATAAGAAGAGGTTGGTAACAACTCTTATTATTATGTTCTTATATTAGTAGACAACTTCTGTGGCTTGAAAAGTTTTTCCAGGTTGAATGACAAAATGGTGAAACCCCACCCCCAACACACATTTTTATCGCAAACCATGATTTTAATAAAGTTTTTATCAACATAGAAGCAAGTAAAGATATGTCGAAAGTTGCCAATCTCTAGGCCAATAACTACATCACATTAAAACATTCAAGTCAAAAATTTAGGATCATTTCACATAGTTTTGTTAAATTCCCATGGGTGACAAAAAAAATTGCAATCAAAATTGCGAAGTCCTTGAGCTATTATCTTGCAACTTATTACGCGATATTTTTTTAAGAAGATATAAAGATTGATAGGAAGTTCCAAAGTATCATTATTCCTGAAATGCTACTAACCTGTTCAATTTGCATGCTGCAGTCAGCCTGCCATCGCTGTTCATATGCCGTACCCTGGTATCACAGAGGGCAACCATGAAAAACGCATATGATAAACAAGGAAAATGAATGCAACACCTACTATTCTTGAGTAATTAAATAAAGCACAAACAAAACACTCAGCCAAAATGAACCAGACATAGACCTTACCCCCACCCCAACCCATAAAAGAAAAATGGTGTCGACTACGGCATGTTATTTACCATACCTGATGCTTAGTTTTCTTCTTCTTTGGTTTAGCTGTAATTTCAGCAGCATCAAATGCTGACTGCTTATCATAATCCATTCCAGACTCAACTTCCAAGCCTTTGGGGATGAGTGAACCACCATGAAGACTCTGGTCATCTTGAAAGGAATTAGTATCCCCACTGGAGGCATCAGTCCTACTGGGAACAGACGTAAACCCAGCAGCTCCACTGCTGAAGGGACCTACAACTCTCTGTCTAGACGCAGTACGTACACGTTTGGTTGGAATAGGACATGCATTAATCCCATTTGCAGGCCTTTTAACAGCAGACTGCGGAACACCAATCCTGTTCTTGATGCAGTGTCCATATGACAAATCACCTCCCGCCTCATAAGACCTAGGAGTGTATAACTTGGGGTTTTTCCGTTTTTTCTGAGCAAACTTTGATGCCTTACTAACTTCAAAAGAACCAGGCAAGTAATACGCATTTTCACCTTCATCCTCTCCATATCCAATTTCTTGATATCCAAATTCTGAATTTGTTGAATATATATTCTTGTTGAGCAAATAAATAGATAATGATCTTACTGTCAAGAAAAAAGATATTAACAATGACATGATCTTAAGATTACCTCCCACAGCATTATACATGGATGTATTAACTTCTTCTTGCATATTTTTACCAGCTCTCTGCAGGAGGATATCAATAACATAACCAACAACATTAAAAAAAAAAGGGACATATGCCAGCTTATTTCAGTAGAAATCAATTTACTCGCAAAGAAGTGTTCAGATTGTTTCAAAATTCCTACTGCCTCTGTAAATTGAAAAGAGTAAGAACTAAATGGAAAATAAAGAAAGGTGTCTAACCAAGCACTGCACCAGATATCTTTCAACAGATCGTCTGTAATCTTCCATTGCACCACGTGGGACCGCATAGAAAAGATCTTCCTGCCAATAAAAGAGGATAGAAAAGAATAAAAAAACAAATGGAATGTCAAAACATTTTCTAGCTAGAGAAAGTATCGCCCCACAAATTACTTTTCAAATAGGAAAAAGTACAAATGCCTAAAACAACCAGCATAAACATTGTTAGCTGCCTTATATCATGTTTATGCTGGTTGTTTTAGGCATTTATAACATGATATAAGGCAGCTAACGAAAAAAAGCATTTATAACATGTTTATGATGGCTTATATCATGTTTATGCTGGTTGTTTTAGGCATTTATAACATGATATAAGGCAGCTAACGAAAAAAAGCATTTATAACATGTGAGCTGCCTTATATCATGTTTATGCTGGTTGTTTTAGGCATTTATAACATGATATAAGGCAGCTAACGAAAAAAAGCAACAAATATGAAATTTTGCAAATTTAGAATAATTGCTTCCCACAAGAACCACCCAGGTGCAAGAAAAGTAGTTACTGATGATAAAAGCTAAGCATGTCATACTAAAAATTTACACAAGATATCATTGAGACAGACTTCAAAATACTCTCATATCCTCCAATGCATCCTTAAAGAGAGAGAGTTAAAGAAATGAGAGGCTTAATGACTATGAAACTGAAGAAGAAACTGACTTATCAAAGGCAATACTTACTTCAGCGTGCTGATTCTGATATGTCATCCCATGTGTACCAATAGTGGAAGCTCCCTCCACAGTTTGTGAAGTTGCGTCTTTGACAACTGGCATGACAGAGCTATTAAGCTGCAAGAATCTGACAGCATACCTTTGAAGGGCAATTTTGATATTCTTTTTTACATATACCTGATAATAAGAACCTCATTAGAAGCAATATTAAAAGTTTACAAAACTTTGCATAGAAATTTCATATAATAATAATATGAAAAAATTATGCAAGTTCAAAATCAGAACCAACAATAACACAATCTTCAGCGTAATAAATCAAAGCCACAAATAGCATGTTGACACATACGAATCCTAAGCAAGATTACCTTATTAAGACCTCCACCCTCAACTTTGGCATTATTGTTGCCATCCATATTTTCAGAGGTAGATGTACCATATTCACAAGTTTCCACGCCAAAACCATTACCATTCACCCCTACAAGCAATGCAGCGGAATGCCAGAAATCCATGACAGCCTTAGCCAAAGTTTGGGCCACAGCTTTGTCTCTAGTTTGTTTATCTTGTTCCCCAAACCTTAACTGTGAAGCAAAAGCAGCCCGGTGGCATAACTGAGTAGCTGCTGTCCTCTTCCATACACGCTCCTAAACAAAAATTGGAATCATGCAGGTCAGAAATAGTAAATATTGAATGTATAGTGGTTATAATTTTGTGGCATTGGAAAGAAGTAGATACAAATAGACAACAAGGACAAAGTCACAAACTTGTGCAAAGTCATTAGCCATCCAAGGCATCTCCTCAAGGACAAAGTCCCAATGAGTCTTGTGGCGGTACTCCTTGGGCAATGAACCAAGGGATAACTCTTCAATTATTTTACGTTTAGCCTGCACAGCATCAAAACAACATGTTAGATCTTGAAAATCCAAGATCCTTGGAAAAAAAATCTTTTGACGCTAGCAGAATAATAATATCACATATTACAGAAACATTAAAGTTACCATAATATTCTGGGCCCTTTCCAAAATTCGGTCTTCATGTGCTTTATCAACCACTTTTGTCAGGATTTCATCAGATGGTTGAAGCTCAGGAACAGAAACTGGACAGGAAATATCAGTAGTAAGCTCATGCATAGATGTAAACCGAGGCCCTTCTGGTTTTTTTGGAGAGTGGCTGTCCACTTTGTAGATGGAGTCATCTAATGTACCTTGCTGCAAACCTAATACAGAATCGGTAGGGTGATTAGATTGCACACCCTCAGCACAAGGGGTACATTTGGCTTCATACTGAGCAGAAAGTTGGATTTTGTTCGTTTCCTCCTGATCTTTGTCAGGAAAACCATTGGTTAGGCAGATCTGAGATAACTGGTTATCATTGATGCAAGAATCGCTTTCTGCAATGTCAGCCATTTTCCTATCTTGTAAGATCTCCTCAGCTTTAATATTTCCTGTCAGCTCAAGAGACACATTTTGCTCCATCTGTGCCCCAGTACTATCCACATTCATCTTAGTACATAATTTACTTTGAGTATTTCCATTTCCAATGACACTAACACTAGTCCTTGTGCAAGATGACTCGTCCAAGCCCTTCGAAGTGACTGCGAGGCTACTAAGACCACCTTCAGTTTGAGTACACTCCCCATCACCTTTCAATCGAACTGGTTCCCTCTCCTGCTCAGGACCACCATCCTTCTCAGGTTTTTCAGCACCTGAACAGGGAAGGAGTTCACTAACTGCAGTCATCTTCTCTTCTTTTCCCATGCAAGGATCGGATTCCACAGAAGGTATAGCCACTGAAACTCCATCGTCGTCGATTAAATTCTGGTTGAGTGGTTCATCATGCATGTGTTTGGAGCTAGACATATCTAACTTACTTTCCAACAACCCGCCATTAGTTGGGTCAGCAGCAACCGCAGTTGAACCATCCACCTTAGTATCAGATGGGGGCTCATGCACAGCAGCTTCAGATACCATACCACAGCGATCAGATAAAGAAGAATTGTGAGCTCCACGAGAACCAATATCAATGACACTCAATCGAGCACTATCACGATTTGTCTTTGTCCTATTCCTTCTCCTGTACGCCTTTTTAGGGTGAAAAATTGGTGAATCTTCTGACTCTCTGACATTTTGACTACCACCATGCTGAGAAGAATGTTCTGATGGGGTATTGTTACTCTTGCTAGCATATCTAGGCTTACCCTCACTTTCAATTATTTCATTCTCACCATCAAAATTATCAGCACCATTTGGCTCACAAGCTACAGTAGCTCCCAATCTGCCACTACTCCCAATGGAATCTCCAAGAGGAGAGGCAGCCGAAGAAAAGCCACCTTTTGCTTCACTATAAAAAGAAAAGATAAAAGCATGCTCCATGAAAAAAATTAACAAAACCATACAACTAACTAAAAAGTAGCTGGTTAAATGTTGTGCAGTTCAAAAAAGCCATGAAATAGGCATTACCAGGTTCCAAACTGATCATTTGGTTGATCAGCAAGTGAGGAAGACTGGACGCTCAAAGGAGCTGTGATTCCAAATTTAAAGTCAAGAGGATTTCCACCCTGTAGATAAATAATCCAGTACCCTGGGTTACAAAACAGCAGAATAGAGTCCCCAAATAGAAAACCAATATCACATTCTCTTACTTTCTCCAGAAAATCAAGCTCCCTTCTCCTTTCCTCACGAATATCATATTCCAATCTGCTATCAGACAGACATAAATCATTATCACGCAAAACAAGAACATTTTCAAGCTCAGATGTAACACCACTTTACCTTAACTCCACTTGAGCTTTCTCAATAGCAGCTCGGCGTGGAGAGGTTTTGGTACCAATACCAACTCCACCCTCAATAATTCCACCCATGGAATCAACCTCAGCATTTACTAGGAGAGGAGAGCCCGAGATAAATCCATGCACTCCTGACTTAAGATCTACAGGTCCACGTCAATTCCAGAATAGCAAGTTTCTGAAGTAAAAAAGGAGGGACTTTAGCTTCATTCCATTTAATCTGTCCAAATGATGCTGATCAACTAAGGCAAGTTATCTTCTAAACCAAAAGGCAAAATAGCTCTCTTAAAAGAAGCAAGAACAAGGAAAATCAGTCCACCTTCATCTACCCCACCTTTAGCTTCGTTCCATTTTAATCTGTCCAAATGACAAGTAGCATCAAAAGAACCATTGGATCAACCAAATTGCACATACACTCACATTCATAGTATCACTGCCTCAAGAAGAAGTCAACAAGAGATCTAAACAACAAGAGATAACACTGAGATTTAATACTACCAATTATGAACAACACAATCTAGAGGAGGCCAACATTGAAACACAACTACTGAAGGACAAACCATTTTCTGGTGGTTAAAAAAATATATTTTACCTTACAAAAAGGCTAAAACATGAATGAAGAAATCATTAAGATATCACTTTGATTTAAAATATTCCATGAACAAGAGTTGAATGGCTAAAGATACTAATAGACAAGTGTGGAACATAGCAAGGGAGCCAGTAAAGGATTTCAGCTACTGCAAATATAACCCAAAATGCAAAAGCATTAAGGAAATTATAAAAGGAAATATTCTATAATTTATTAATGGATTAATAACATGAAAGCATCACTCTGGATTAACAAAGTGTACAACTTCCAATTTAAGTCAGAGATGGATAATCCATCATAGTTGTGCCTATCAGTATTTTAAGTTCCATTTTTTTTCTGATTTGCTACATTTACTTGAGTTGCAACATAATCAAGACCTATAAAAGTCCTGCAAAAGTCGATGTGCACATTGAGCTACCTAGACACCATAAATGATTGACTGGTAAACTAACTTAGAAATAGAAGGAATATGCATCCAACCAGAACAGTAATTTTTTTAAAAAAAAAAAAAAGGATGAAAAGGTAGTTAGATTAGATACATGCAGTCCATGCCCCTCATATGTGGCACTAACCGGAAATCAAATTCGAAAGAACAATGAAACATTAGTACAGGAATATAAGTTAACAGAAACAAATTTTAATGTCAGAAAGGAAACAAATGCTTGATGCATTAATGGAAGCAAATGTTCAATGCATTAATGGAAACACATGTTCAATGTGATAATGACCAATGCGTTAACAAAAACAAAGGCACAACGAGTCAACAAAAACAGAGGCTCAATGCACTATTAGTAGGATATCCCATGTATGACCAGCAGATAACTGTGTTTTCAGAGGGAAGGAGGAAATAAGCATCATACACAGCCCTTAATTAATGCAGATACCATAAGTAGAAAACAAACACTTCAAAGATAGCAACATTAGTTTTGTTGAGCTAGAAAGTACATTGCACTCCTGCCTCCTGTCATCACACTCATCACTGCCCCCATCAAGGCATGTTTATGTTAGCCTTTAGGGCATTCAAATTGAATATCACTAAACAATACAACACTTTAAGCTGTAGCATAATTCACACGTAAAGTAGAAGTGTAGCAGGAGAAGAGAAGTGATGGAAGAAGAGCGGTAAGAAAGAGTTGCCCTAATCAAACCACTGAAACAAGGCCTAATTTACCAATTGAAGCCAATCTTACATCAGTATGAATGATTCCCCCATAATACGGAACCCTAATTCGATACAAATCGGATAATAAAAAAAAAAACCTAAAATTTTTTCCACATCGAAATTGACCGAATTAGGGTTTTGGATCATGAATGAAAACCTAGGAATTGATAGCCGATAATTGGCCTGAGAGCGTTGGACTCACCGTGCAAGGGCGTTCACAGGGAGAACGGGTCGAACAGGGGATCAATTTGGGGGGAATGAAACCGTTAGGGTTGTGTTCTTGACCTCTTGTATTGAAATTCGATCTTTTCAAAAGGGGGAAATGTCCAGGGAATTCGCAACAGCCATGGGAGGCTACAGAACATGCAATTGTTCGCCTTCAGAGACCAATTCGAGTTCCAATTAAAGAAAAGTGGGGATGGAAGGACGAATTTGGGGGAGATACGGATGCAGGCAAGAAATTTGCGAAGAAAGAGAAAGAAAAGAGGGACGATTAAGAGAGAGAGAAAATGGTGCGGAGTTTTGGACTGGCGGGTTTGGGTCGTGATTCCCGGGTAGGGAGAGGGAGGGAGAGGACGAACTTGAAACGGGTACAATTACGTACGCCGAATACGCTGCGTTTCAGCATAGATGTAAAGGATACGGTGCGCTTTAGTCTGTTTTTTTTATCCGACCCATCCTTGAAAAACAATGATTTCGTATGAGATTGTGTTAATAAACTGACTAAAATTATAAACAGGGTAAAATTTATAAACTGTTGGTAAAAGTAGTTAAAAATTTAAACAACAAGATAATCTCCGTATGGGGCGAAAAACAGTTTATTTGTAAAAAGTTGAATTTATTTGGTTGTTATTAGGGGTATTGTGGTAATTTCAAACCAAATAAATAAAATAAACACCAAATAAGCTTGTTGGTGTAGCTTTTTTTTAACTCATTTTTTAACTATATAAACTAGTTAAAATGTGAACTCATACACCAAATAAGCTAATTCTACTACTTTTTTTTAGTAGTTAATAAAAAAAACATGGGCATCCATACATACCCAATGATTAATCGACATTAAACTAAAATCTAACTTAATATTATTATAATCTATATGAAATTTTATGAAAATCTATTAATAGATTAAACTTTTGACCTTTAATGATAGATTATATAATTAATATATTATTTAATATGCCAAACTATATAGCTTTTTACATATTAACATTTTTAGAAGACCTTTTCCATACTAATTTTAAAAACTCTTTCAAGTTTCAACCATTAAGTGTTGTGATTTGTGAAACTGCTATTTTATATGGGTCATATTATAGGCACGACCCAAGCATAAAAAAATTAGGGTTTAATACAAGAGTCTCACAAAAGACAGGGCTACGAATGAGAAGAAAAGAGAGGGTCAATATGAGATTGGGATGGATAGGCTCATAAGTCCACTCCACACAACTCAGTCCATCTGTTGGTTTGAGTTTATAGTTAAAATAATATACAAATAACAACTCTTGATTTTTTTTATAGAAGTAATGATTTGGATGTGACTAAACTCTATTAGACCGCCATCCAATGACGTCGTTATGGATGCAAATACAAAGCTCTATATCTTGAAGAGGCGACACCGACACATCTAACTAGAAGAGGCGAGCAACGCGGTCCGCACACCCATTGATCTCTCGAAATATGTGAGAAATTTCAATAACCTCGAACTGTTGGAGGATAAGAAGGATATCTGTGATAAGGATTTCAATCTCCCATGGGCACGTCCAACAACCTTTAAGGGTGTTGATCACTGTCAAATTGTCTCACTCAATTAGGATTTATGAGAGACTTAACTCTTTCGCCTTCAGGTGTCTAAGGTTGAGAGCGAAAGCTTCCGATGCTAGTGCATTCTTCGAACCCAACTGAGCTCCTCCGATTGCAATAGGATCACCCAAGTAGTCACAGATGATGAAACCTACAGTTTGAACAACTCTTGATTATTGTCATAGGATAAGACAAGGGATCCATTATTAAACATATTTAATATGTTTAAGTGCTCTTTTTTTATATTTTATACAATAGGAAACCATTAGAATGTCTTTGAAGGAAAGATCATTCATGATCATCCCGTCGGATAATGTTACAAAGCTCCCTGTTCGAAGGGAGGGTACTAAGATTACAATCCAAATGATGTTTAGCTATATAATCTGCCGCTGAGTTAGCCTCTCTAAAACAATGACGAAATCTTATCGTTTAGCTATGTTTTAGTGTCCTTGAATAACTCAGCTAATGTCTTATACAATGCGAGTGGATAGTACATGTATATTATTTCAACCATAAAATAGTTCTTATTAGAAGTTAAGTCCTAATGTCACACACATGCCTAAACTATTACATAGTGTAAAAGTTTATAAAACATAACAAATGTCCTCCTAAAGCATGGATTTGGAAACCACAAAAGAAAAAATAAAACTGATGAAAAAATCAGAAGTTGATCAAGAAAAATAATAAGTAAATTTATTGTCATTGTCTTATGGCTTGTTGCTCAAGCCTTTCCCGTGTTTGGGCTCCAAGGTGTTGACTTTGACAGTAAAGCTAATAAACATGAAATAGAAATACGTGAAATATAAATTGACTTTGTGGCTTATTAGATTGTTTTTAAAACACAAGTCGTATCAATGCAAGATTCTTTTAACTTGGAAGGCTTCTTACTTTGATAGGCTTGTTTCAAATAATCAATGAACACAAATCATTTACAACAATCAAGGTATTTGCATAGTTGAGAAAAGTCAGTTGAAAATATATATGACAATTAGAATTATCTAAAAAAATATTGTACTTGTGGTACTCCCGACCTTGTCTAGCCTTGTAGTGTTAGTCATTTTGCCTTTTTGTGTGGTACATTATGTGGTTTCATGTTTAGTTTCGGAAGAAGGTGTGGTAGTGTTTGAGGTCTCAGAATATCCCTCATCTAGGTGAGGGGGACGTCGTGTGGTCCACACTTCCCTAGGAGTCGTCTCTTCTATTGTCATGGATTTCTCCTCTCTGTCTTCCAACGGTGAGATGTCAAATTAGCATTTCACTATCCCATGTTCTCACTATTCACTTACTGTTCTAGGGCCTTCCAAATCGGGCATGGTGCTGCTTCTCCAAGGGTTGTGGGGTTTTCGTTTAGTTGTTTATTTGGTTTTTTGTTATATCATGACGGTCAACCCGTCTCACGATCTTTCGCCCTCTCAATTTACCAAATAATGGGTTGTCTGGTATTTCAAATTTCTTATCTGTGTGTGTCTCTATATATATATATATTTGATACAAGGCAAAGATTTAGGGGTGGTCAACCGCGGTTGAGCCACCACCCAAGTGCGTCCTTACGGACGAGCTCGTTAAATACAGTATCAGATCTCCAATCAACAGGATTTGGCAACAGACCAAGGTGAGCGAGTCGATCAGCAACTCGGTTGCCCTCTCTAAGTGTATGGGAGTACGACACACTAGCAAACGAGTGACCGATGGCAAGCGTGTCCGACACTGTCATCTCAAATGCCCTCCTAAATCTGTCATTCTTGCTTCATTATGCCTCCATAGCAACTTGGTATCTCTCTCGTTCGCCCTTGACCCAAATGATGACTTTTTCCAAGGGGTATTCTAGATATGCAGGTCAATTCCTACAATAAGCAAATTTGTTAGTTTGTGACAATCTTGGTGTCAAAATCAAAAGGATTTAAATCACTCTTATCTTGCACACATTAAGTAGTTTGTGTTTGACTTCCTGAAAGGTAAATATATAGACAAGTGATCAAAGTGATCTAGTTACAAAAGAAGGTTAGATCGACGCCTAACTCCAAAATGGCTAACCCGGCCATATACCACTACCAAAACCCAATCATAACTACCCTCTAAGTATTCCAAAACCCAATCGCTACTTCCCAAATTTGTGCATATCAATTTTTTTTGTTAGTCTCTTAAACCACATCCTCTCTCTTTGTATTTTTTTTTTGCCTTTACACAACAGAGAGATCCTTTTTTTACAAAGTTTCATTACATGATTAGCCCATCCTGTCGAATTACAATTATCCTTTTTAAGGACAACCCTATTTTTAGCTATCCAAGTGACACAAACAAAAGCCAAGAACACATTAAGCTTAGCTTGGAATATCACTCCTCTCTTGATCGATATGTTTGGTTAGTTTGTGTTTTGACTTTTTTTTTCTGATATAGTGAAGCCCGACATCAATATGTTTGGTTGTTTCATGATATAGAGGATCTTTGCACATATAAATAGCACTTTGATTATCAATGAAAACAGTAAGCTTCTTTTGTAGCTTTTGTGGTTGTCATATATTCAGCTTTTGTAGAGGAGAGAGCTACAATTGATTGCTGATGAGATTTCCAAGACACATAATTGTCAGCCCAAGTAAAATAGAAGACAGTAGCATAGTTTCTCTATTATCTCTATTGCTAGCAGTATAGTATAATCATAGTCTACATAATCAACAAGATCATTCTAAGAGTTGTGTTCAAAATAAACTAGGTATTTTTTTCTCAATGCCACATAGATATCTCAACATGTATTTCATAGCATTCCAATGGGTTTCACCAAGATTAGACATAAATCTGCTCAACACATCGATAACAAAAGCAATATTTGGTCTAGTACACAACATAGCATACATAACAGATCCAATAGTTACATCATAATGCACTTTACTCATTTTCTAGATTTCAGATTGGGTAAGTAAACACATGTTGCCCATCATTCTAACTTGGGACCTCAATGACAATAAAAACACTACAGAAAAAATTGGGAGGAGTTACGCCAGCTCTTGCAAGGTTTTGGAGACTAAAAAAAATAAAAGAGGAGTTGAATCTTCACACTATCCCTTTCAAAGGATTGCCCTTCATCTGGGTAAAGAACAACAATATGACAAACAACATATATGAACGATTAAACCAAGTTTTAGCTCACCAAGATGTTATTTCAAAATATCAAGATCTATACGTGTAACACTACCCCTTTACCCCTTCGGACCATTGTCTCATCACTTTTATAATTGGGAACAAAGATTTAAAAAAGGCTCCCTTTTTAGGTTTGGAATGGCTTGGACGACTAACCTCATTATGAGAACCTTGTTCGAAAGGTTTGGGAAAAAAACTAGTGGGCTCTTTCGACTTCAAGTTGATGCAAAAAGCAGAAGCTCCTAAAAAAGAACATGTTAAGCACAAATCAAGAACTTGTGAATCAAATGGTAGACAAGATGGTGAGTAAAGATCTCCTACAACACCCAATGAGACCTTGAGTATTACACAAAAACTGTTAAGATATTTTTTAGTGATAAAAAATATATTTACATTGTATATCTTTAATAATATATATATTTATATATATATATATATATTTAATAAAAATAATATTTTAAAAATATTAAAATTAAAAGAGTCGTTATTTTAGAATATTAATTATAAGACTTATTAAAATATCTTTTGTAAAAAAATTTACAAATATATGTTATTAAACATGTATAATGTAAATATAATTTTTATATCACTAAAAAGTACCTTAAAAATCTTGTGTAACACCTAAAGTCTCATTTAGTGTTGTAGGAGATCTTTACTCGCAGCTATAGGCCTATAGCATAGAGCTCTTACCCTTGAATCTTCCCTTGAATCTCAAGAGAGGAGATCTCCTACACTCCAAATACACCATTGGTGTGACACAAAAATAGTAAGGGTATATATTTATGATAAAAAAAATTAAAAAATTATATTTATGTTATAAATAACCAATGATATATATTTATTTATTTTTCTCATAAAAAAATATATTTTAAAAAATATTAAAATTGAAAAGATGATTATTTGATGATAATAATTTTAATATTTTTTAAAATGTATTTTTTCATGAGAAAAATAAATAAATATATATCATTGGTTGTATTTAGGGGTAGGCGATCTCCTCTCCTTGGACGGTGGAAGTCTGGAAGCCCGCAAAGTACTCGAGGATTTCCTTTAGAGAGAGAGAGAGATGAACCCGATTGCCAATCGAAGCCCGCAAAGTAATAATTGAGTTGGAAGTCTGGAAGGAACTCAATCAAGCCCCAAACTCCACCATGGCTGCAACCACCGCAGTTTCCCCGCCTCCGGCACCACGTCGCGTGGTGGTCCTTCCTTACCCCGGCCGTGGCCACTTCAACCCCGTCCTCAACCTCTGCAAGTCAATCGCCTCCAAATCACCCGAAACCCGCTTCACCTTCGTCGTCACCGAGGAGTGGCTCGGCTTGATCGGCTCCGAGCCCAAGCCACGGTGCATCAGCTTCGCCGCCATTCCCAATGTCCTTCCGTCCGAGAAGATCAGGGGATCTGACCTCCTCGGCTTCCTTGAGGCGGTGCTCGCATTCCTGGCGGAGCCGGTTGAGGAGGCCCTCGACCGGCTCCCGGCTCCGTCGGATCTGATTATAGCCGACAACTTCTTGACTTGGGCGGCTCAGCTCGGCCGGAAGAGGAATGTCCCTGTGGCTTCGTTTTGGCCGGCTTCCGCCGCCACTTTTTTGGTCACCCTTCACCATCACCTGGTGGTCAACACCAGAGTTTACCCCGTTGACCTCTCAGGTAAATAATTTCATTCAATTTACTTATTACAGATATTAATTTGATTAAATAAGGATTTTCAAAAACTAGTTATATCTTTACTCCATGTAAGAAATTAACGCATGTATTATTCCTAATCAACTCCTCGTTAGAAATCAACACACATGACGAGTACTTCTTATATGTTTTATTAGTTATTGAAACTAAAGTTTAATTTTATTTAATTTGAGAATATGAAAATTTATACTTAATGAGAGTACTTCTTTGACAATATAATTGTGGTAGAGGAATATTTTTTTTAATTTGAAAAGAAAGAAAACTAAAGAAATATATGAAAGTAATGGTTAAATGAATTGAATGAGTAATAAATGACCAAAAAAACTTATTTTATTATTGAGTAATAACTAATAACGATTGGGAATAGATTTTTACCCAATTGTTCCACCACATAATACGCATATAATAGCCAAACTAAATTGGTTATTTTGTGGTGGAGCATATGAATAATACTCCGGAACAATGGAAAGTTCAGAGTTAGGAAGGGTTTGTTAGAAACCAACTAAAAAATTGGGAGAACACTAAAACTTTATACTCAGACGATGGAGAACAAAAAGAGTATTAAATCCCAAAAACAGAGAAAAATAAAAAATTTAAGATGGAAAACACCTTGAAGTGGGAGTTTTAAAATTAACTTTGATTGCTCCAAATCGACTTCCTTCCGGTGAAACTTCGACGGGTTTCGTCATCCGGGATCAGGTTGAGGATGTAGTGGTTTGTAATGTGTCACTTTATGGGTCTATCTCTCTGCTCATGGATGAAGCTCACAACCTTTATGATGGTCTGTTGGCTGCTAAATCCCTTCGCCTGCATCACGTTGAGATTGAAGGCGACAATCTTGCCATTATCAACTATGTCGGAGGTGTGTGAAAGTGTCACTGAGAGGTGGAGATTGTCATTTTTGACATTCTTTTGTTGTTTCGGGATTTTGCTTCAACCTCATATGAACACATCTTTCAAGAAGTCAATCTGGTTGCTAATAAGGTGGTCCATCTTCGGCATTCAATGGACAGGGTTCAAACACTCACTCTCCGCCATATGAATGGACCCCGTCAAAACAGCACAGAATCAAGCAGTGGATCGGGTACCTGAAACTATACCACAAAGTCAAGCCAAGAGTTCGCCTGCGGGTCCTCGGACCGCGCTGAGGACATATAATACGCCTATACCTAGAATAAAGGATGCCTTCATGCAGTACTGGAATATTAACCACACTATCATGCTCCTAATTCATATATGTAGAATATGAAGTAAGGCCTTAACAAAGAATACCAAGTGGTATATCCCTCTTCTACCACCACCCCCCTTTCAGATAGGGTGGAGACTAGCCAGTTCGATGCTATAACATATCACATCTCATCGTCATATCGTATCTCATGCTCATCTCGTATCTCATGATATATATATATATATATATATAAATGACTCAAGGAGGACAACGCCCGATGAAGCTGGGCTACCCTATGACCCTAACAACGACTCTAGCACTCATAGATAACGGTCGTTCTGTATTCAAACGCATACAGAATAAGAATGCTCATTCATAAGTGCAAGTCATAAGCATGATACTATATGGCATGTTTTTATGCATATGCAACACCTACATACTATATGACACATTAGGCAGGAAGCCCCGGTTACTGAGTAAGCCCCGGAGGACTTACCTGGAGAAGCGCAGAATCCAAACAATAATCAGCAATGGCAAGCAATCCAACAGATCAAAGATCACCTAGTAATCCCATAAATAACATAATCAGTCTAATTTACGCAAGGCACACAAGTCACATATGAACATATAAGATACACATAAATGTGATAACTCGACTGTCTCATCATTATTAACATTATCATCTCATCTTCAGTTCTCATCTCGTCTCAAAAAATAACCTCTCTCTCTCTCTCTATATATATATATATATATATATATATATATATCATACTTAGCCAAATTCGCATATTACCATTTCATACTCACACTTAGAATATAATATATATCATCATCATCATAACTAATTAACACTTAATCTCTTAAACTAATTCACCACAAGTCATGCTATTAGTCACACATATCATACTGTTAGTCAAACGATCATATATATCATCATGCTAGTTAGTCATCGAACAAATCAGATTCCCAAGTTAGTTCAAAAACTGTTTCAAAATCCAAGTCAACGGTTACGAATTCCGACCCTTAAAAAAAATGTTCGCCCAAATTTCTTTTCCAATTTATTTATTGAATCATTTTCCAAGCTTGAAATTATTTTCTAAATTTCTTTTTAAAACTTCAAGTCTCACATAATATATTTTAAATCCCAATTAATATTATGTAATATTTTAATATCATTTATTCAATACTTTCGAAAAAAATATTTCCAAATCCTTTGAAGTCCCAACCGTCTTTATTTAATAATAAAAACCGACCCTTTATAAAATCTTTGAAATAATATTTTATATTTTAATCCTCAAATAATATTATAATATTTTAAATACCGTTAAATAATTAAATAAATATACGAATAAACCCGAACCAAACCAAACCCATTTAAACCCAACCGAACCGAACCGAACCGAACCCGTCTAATTATATAACTCCCAAACCGGTTCAACAAACCCAATAAACAAAATAAAAAAATATGGAGGTGGGGCCCACAAGAGCACCCTCTTCCTCCAAATTTCAAAACCATCCCGTAGGCGCCATTGTTGCTCGCCCGAGCCGACGTCGATCACGCTCGTCCCCGTAGTTCGCCCAGCTCGCTCGGACTCGCGGCCCAAGGTGCTCGCTCATGCCCGGACATCTTCGACGATCGAAGCTCACCCGCTCGCACTGCTCTCGCTCCCGCCTCTGCTCAGCTCGCCGTTGGTTGCCTCGCCTCGCGCCCTCGCGCTCTCGCTCACGCCGACCGAGCTCCGACGATCGTCGGAGCTCTCGACCTCACCCGATCGTCCCGCACTCAGCTCACGCACACTCTCGACTAGTCTAAGCATCGAAAAAGACTCAGAAACGAATCGAAACGAGGATAAATTCGGAGCTCACCGAGATGGATTTTTCGCGACTTCGGGGCTCTCGATCGGAGTTCTGGGCTTTGTCATTGGCTCGCGATCGCTTGTCGGACCTACACCGGATGTGGGTGAGTGTGATGGTGAAGACCGCAAGCAATTTCGATCAAAAACGAAGGAGGGACGATTACCGGAAGTTAGCTTGCAAAACAGAGCAAGGAGGTTGGATCACCCTCAAACGGACGTGGGATCTTCGGAGGCTCATCGATGACGCCAAGAGCTCCAGGGGCGGCTGCGATTGCCCTTCGATGAAAGAGGAGGAGACGATGGTGGTGTTGGCGGTGATGGCGCAACGAGGCGTGGTGTGTGGTGGTTGTGGCGAGAGGAGGAAGAAGGAAGGAGGAGTGGTGGTGGTGCCGATGTGGGAAGGGCGATGAAAAGAGCGGGAGATGATGGAATGGTGAAGGATGGGAGTTTGGTGAGGGTGATGATCGATGAAGAATGACGGTGATGATGGTGATTTAAAGGAGGTATGGGTTCGGGTTGCAGGGTATGGGGAGGGAGTAGGTGATAGCGTGTGGGAATGGGTAAAATAAATACCCGAAATAAATCCCGAATACGTGAATTTCGAATCCCGAAATTAATCCCCAAATGTTAGTTTCCCCGACTCTCGCTTTCTCGATCAATTAGATTTTTTTTAAGTCGACAAGGATATCGTCATCCGATAATCATTTTAAATTTTCGAGGTAAAAGGATGGAAATTATTCGTCAAATTTTATATTCCGGTCGGAATCCGCTAAACGAGTTTTAAAACCGATTTAATTTCATTTTTAATTCTCTTTTTCCGACAAAATTAGGATTTAAAAATCCTAGCCTTTACAAGTACGGTTTATGCTTTTTTCTATTTATGCTAACACTAAAATTGTCCCTTTTTCTATTTTAAGTGACCAAATCTTGTTTAATTAATTAGTTAATGCTTTTTGTTAGGTTGTATGCAGGGTCGGACCTGAGGCGAGGTCCAACAGACCCTCGCCTTTGGCCCAATCGGCCCAGGGACCCATAGTATATATCGAGTTTTTTTCAATAATACATAGAAGTGAAGTGGATTTTGATATTAAAGGGTGATTTGGCTCAATGGTAAAGGGACGGAGCGTCTTTAATTGAAAAAATCATTGAAGAACATGTGCATTAAATTTGCTTATGTCTCTTTGTTATTATGTGTAAGAGATAATGACTTCCTTCCGGATAATAAAAACAAATCCCTTCTTATTAGGGGGTTAATTCTCATCTCTCATCCAAGCAACCATGATTTTTCTGTTACTAGATCTCGCCTTGTTAGTATTGAAAATAGTAGAGGCCCTATTTTGAAATCTTGCCTCAGACATTAAAAATCTTAGGTCCAACCCTGGTTGTATGAATCGAATTTAAGTAATACTCCCTCTTTCAGCTAATGTGCACATGTATATATACATATAAGTAGGGGTGGGCACAAATCCCGATCCCGTCCCGGACCCGTCCCGAACCCGTCCCGGTCCCGGTGGGATTTAAGGAAAAAAAAGTGAATCCCGTCCCGGTCCCGTCCCACAAAAATTATGCGGGACGAGATGCGGGACAAGACTATGGGATCCCGCAAATCCCGGTCCCGTCCCGCATATATATATATTATATAATTTATATATATAAATACAAATTTATATTTATATTTATATTTATATTTATATTTATATTTATATTTATATTTATATTTATATTTATATTTATATTTATATTTATATTTATATTTATATTTATATTTATATTTATATTTATATTTATATTTATATTTATATTTATATTTATATTTATATTTATATTTATATTTATATTTATATTTATATTTATATTTATATTTATATTTATATTTATATTTATATTTATATTTATATTTATATTTATATTTATATTTATATTTATATTTATATTTATATTTATATTTATATTTATATTTATATTTATATTTATATTTATATTTATACGGGACAAGAGTTTTAATTTTGGTAGTACTAAATTTTTTAATAATTTAGTGATTTATATGATATATTTAGTTATTTTAAACACAAGTTACAATAATATTGTAAGGCTTGTAAGCAATTTGAAAATAAAAAATTATTATGAGCTTGGGGGTTAGGGATTTGGGCTCTAGGAGGCAAACAAAACAATTTATTCTACATTTTGAAATAGTGAAATCTCTATTCAATTCTAATCAATTAAGGTTACAGGAGGCTTGTGCTGCTGACAATGTTTTTTTGTATGAAATTGTGCTGTTAGGAGTGTTAACATTATGATGATATCATTCTATGAAGAATGAACTATGAAAACATTTTTTTTATTTTTCAAGTTTTATAATATTTTATTATTTTTATTTGAGGGACAAGTCCCGTCTCGTCCCGGTCCCGTCCCATGTGGGATAAGGCCCGTGTGGGATTAAAAAAAAAGGTAAATCCCATCTCGAAAAAATTAAAGCGGGACGGGCCTCATCCCGGTCCCGTCCCGTTCCATCCCGTCCCCCCTACATATAAGTATCTATCTATATATATACATATACTAAAACCGATGCATAGCGTCCTATGTGGCGCGTTGTGGTTGATTCTGGGGACAAAAGTCATATGTGGCGCGTTGTAGTTGATTCTAGGAAAAAAATAATAAAATAATATGTTATCATAGTTTATAGAAAGTTATATAAGCCACAATCTATCTATATATATTTATATTTTAGTTAATTGACATAAATATAAATAAAAAATACTTCATAGTCATACTTACCAAAATATTAATAGATAAATATGTAGTATTTGATAAGTGCTATTTTATTTATATATAGATTGTTTTTTGGTGAAAAATATTTATTTGTGGATAGATAGATATTTAGTAAACTAACTTAATAATAAATCTATACTATATATTTAATAAAAAAAACAATATTAAAATATTTTTAAAAAACAGTTATCTATTAAATTACATGAGATTCAATTAATGATAGGTTAGAAAAAAAATTTTACCTTATAAATGAGAATTTTATTTGTATTTTGAGATAATCTAAATAAAAGATATTTAAATTTTTTTATAATATGCCGAACTAATTTTATTTATATCTATATTATTTTTTTGTGGCAAAATAATTTATATTTAGATTATTACTGTATTTATTTATTTATTGGAAACTACCTAAATTATTTATAATATTGTATTAATGTATTTTCTGTACACGGGACGGGACTTACACTAGTATAATATATAACAAAGAGTCTGGGATTCAATTATTATATTTATATCAACGAAAGCTAAGATGAAAAAAAGATATACCATACATATATAATTCAAAGGACTATTGCATATAGATCGATGGTGGACCTTTTATTGAAATTAGTTAAACATAAACTAAATTAATAGTTAAAGACTAAATTAAAGACATTGAAATAAAATTAAAACCCTAGGAAGATGATGGAATTAAGGGCATTTAGGGCCACCCTCCTTAGTCTTCCAATTGTTGTAGCATGGGCATTCTTCCTTGTGGCCGTAAGTCCCCGACGGCACGCACAAGCATTTTGCGCAACACTTGTTGCAGAAGAACAAACATGGCTTCCTGTGGTGAGTCTTCGAGCATCTGTACTCGCACGCACCAGGGCATTCTGCAACACAACTCAACACATATAATAAGAATCCATATATGCGTGGACAAGATACAATTATAAAGTTTATTACTTACCATTTTTAGTCAATGACCTTTCCCCTCCAGCCTGCAAAATGGGAGGAATTAAATACAAAACACAAATTAATGAATCATATTAAGATGAAGTAGGGCAAATTAAGTACCATGGAAACTTGAATGATGGACATGGAAACAAGGAGGAAGAGGAAGAAAGTGAGTTGGGAGTATGCAAAGTGACCCATATTATGTTGTGTTCTTCGATCTCTTAGTTGGGTACTTTAGAACCTCAAAATTGATTCCAAATTGTGAAGTTGATGTTGCTCTTTGGCCCACCCAACGCCTATATATGAGTGTGTGTTCATTAAGCCCTATTAATTAGGAGACATTTACGGCAATGTGAAATTGATCTTACATGATCCTTTTCATTAATTTGAGGATCGAATCGCAAATCTTGGGGGAAAGAATGAAAACGTGGTGATATAGTCAAGATTCAATGCTTTGAACTCGTGGTAATTAAACCACTACTCCGTGTTTTTATGAATGAGATTATCTGGATTGATTACATTTACAATGCAGCTATTTCATACGGAGTGTATTTGGTAATTTTTTTTTATAACTTTATATGTATAAAAAATGTTTGGTTGTAGGATCGTAAGCCCCGTTCAGTTAGGTCAGAGACCCAAGTGGATAACTGTAAAGATTCGGCCATGACTCTTGGAAGAATGGGCCATTGGGCTCCACACACGTCTCAGCCCGTCGAGTAAAGAACAGGCCCATCCTGGCCCAAAGAGGACCCTGATTTCCAGGGTTGCATTTCTGCAAGCGGGCCCGGGGACTTTCCTGTGTTTTGGGCCGATGAAGTCCCTTTACACAACCACTTCGGTCCTACAACCATGTTGAACGTGTATCAAGGAAACAAGTATTATAACCCCAAGCAAAAGACCAAGCACTTCCGATGTGGGATGGACTATCATAATTTTATTTTATATATATTAAAAAACAAAATAAAATACAAAGCTATTAGTTTAGCAAACGATAGAAAAGTATATGGTTGTAGGCTCTAGAAATCCAAAAAGGTGTATTGAAGGTGAAGGTGAAGGAATTTGGAATTACAATAGTGTGTTATCAAATTTGGAGATGGGAAGTGTCCATGAACTATTACATTCGGATACTAGGATGGATTTGCTGTCTTTCTCTAATATTTCTATCCATCATATTTTCAGATAAGTTAATTCTATTGTTAATAGGTTGACCCAACTTGCTTATAGTGTCCTTGCTCATGGAGAGTTTAAAAAAATCAAAATATATGGTTTCTCATCCTGCGGGATGCTCTAGGATGAACGACTACTCATGACTAATAGTTGTAGTTCTAATTTCTTTCTTGGTATAAAAAAAAGTATATGGTTCGATAATTGGCATGTGAAGTGAATTGAGTTTGTTCAATTTTAAACGTTCAGACTTTTTTTTTTTGCTCGGATGTTGTATTAGGGCTTTTAATATGTCAAATTAAAGCTATTGATGAGATGAAGATATGTACTATGGTCATGGCCACCTCAAGCCCTTAAGGGATCCTCCCCACATACCTCATAAGTATTGTTAGCAAAACAGTAAATCAATCTCAACAAGGCAGTACGAATAACAAATTGAAACTAGTGAACACACAAAATGATTTAGATTGAGAAAGTAAGAACAGCAATCCGAAACAATCGAACACAAGGCAGAATGGAGTCAATCGAATAGCATAACGAATGTAGCAACCACAATCAAACACAATCGAATCGTAAATTAATCAACCACAATCAGTGAACGCAACAACGACAATCAACCACAATGGAAGGGCAACAGTTGATTCTTCTTTTGAAAAATTGAACCAGTGAACGCACAAACCAGCGAACACAAGGCAAAATGGAGTCAATCGAAAAGTAAGGTAAAATTTGAACCAATTTGTAAAGTTCATATAATCTTGGAAACTCTTATAATGTAAAAGTTCTCATGTATGGCTTACACATATCACACACCACAAGTCAAGTCAACCAAGCAGGTACATGGTTCGGAACAACACGAGCCAAGCTGATTCAAGCTATAACCATCTAGGTCAACCTTGAACCCGATTCAGGTTGGATGGACCGGAGTCGAGCTTGATAAGTAGGCAACATAGCTAGTGAGATTGGGCCGGAATCGAGTGGCTCAACATTGGGCTTTAGTTGAGTCCACAAGCTTGAAACTGGAAGAGCTTGAACCTTCAACTAACTTTGAGGCAAAACACTGCGTTTGAATTAGGGCTTGTGTATATAAGCTCGTAACTCTCGAATAACGTCAACATCTTGTGTCATTGTGTGTCCTGATCTTTGGTTATTGCGATTCCAGATTACGTTTTACGAATTCTTTGCGATTGTTAAAGGTTTTTCGAAAGCGATTTCCATAACACAACTCAACAAAAAATTGGATAGTCGGAGTAACAATCTATCGAACAACAATTTAGAATCAAGTTGGGATGAGAATTAAAAATCTAACCTTGCTCTGAAGTAGATTGAACATCAAGCAAATGGAGTCTGAATCTATGCTACAGTGGCAACGACCTACTCTGGAGCCGAACAAGAAGCAAATGAGAATTATAAATCGGCAATTTGAAGCCTCATGCTACATTTCCAATCGATTGGAATGAGGATTTGTGAAGAATTTATTTTTTAACATTAGTAATCCTTCCTCTAAATTTACCTGAAAAAATTTCTCCTGATATTAAATTTTCTATTTTACAAAATCGTTTATAGGGTTAAAAAAACCCATATTTTCTCTAAGTTTTTCTTTTTCTTTTTAAATTTTCTTTTAATTTTTATCTATATCGAGTCTCGGATAACCTAGCTAGTCGAGAATTTTCATATTTCAATATTATTTGTTCATATAGACACCGTCAAATGTAACATTGGTATTTGTCATTTTGTAATAACCTCGGCACATACGGCCGAGCTAATTAAGTAACCTCGACTATATGTGCCGCAGTGCCGAGGTTACTATATTAGCTCGACAAATA
Source organism: Persicaria maculosa (assembly GCA_963922045.1). Taxonomy (NCBI): domain Eukaryota; kingdom Viridiplantae; phylum Streptophyta; class Magnoliopsida; order Caryophyllales; family Polygonaceae; genus Persicaria; species Persicaria maculosa. The sequence goes on along the minus strand of OY998267.1, from coordinate 14,922,608 downwards.
TTCTCGACCTTAGTTTCGATGAATATTGTAATAGAAAACCATCTAGTAGTCGTCGAAAACCATGAATTTGAAAAGCATATTACGTTATCGAAAGAATTCAGTAATCTGACTGAGTTGTTTCTTCATACATTTCAATGATTTTATCATGTATTTGAGATTAAGGTTCAACGAATTTGATAGGTAGATAAATTGTCAATAAGTTTTCTCTTATGCTCTCAGGTAAATTCATAAATATTTTCGAAAATAGATAAGGACTTATTTATCATACAATTTGGTGATAACGGTCTTATCAATAGTCATTCTGACGTCTTGTCAATAACTGTTGTGTTGCTGGATATGCAGAAACAATGTCTGATAAACAAAATAGCTACTGATAACAAAGTAATTATAGTGGATCAACCACTTAATTAGGTTAATGAGGTGGACGATTTATCTGTTTTTGGGTGAACCTTAATAGCTAACCTTGATCTCCCATACAAAAGTAAGAAATAATTAGTTCGTCCAATTTGAATGACTATCAATATATTTGTCTTGTATATAGATGGAAAGTTAGCAATTTCATAGAATTGCAGTTGTTTAGCATAGGTGCACACCAGATTCTTTTTGGGTGAAATAATGAATCCGTAGTCAATAAAATAGCTGGAAATCATAAGTAGTTGCTTCAAATCGATCTTAACTCCTTACATCAAATATACCTCAACAAAAAAATCAACTACATCACCAAATGCTCCCCACTCTCTCGTGTAAACAATTCTAACTTTTGTCAGGCTCTTTTATGTTACCTCCAGCAGTAAATTTTTTTTGTTTACAGTTAAATGAATCTAAATTATTTTAAGTGCACTCTATATACTAATATACACCACAAATTAATGTTCAATTAGACGTTATTTAACATTGAATTAGACGTTGTACAAACGTAAGATTGGATGTGGTTGAGTAGAGAAGTTATCGACGTTGCTCGATGGTCAGTAAAGGATTAGGTCGGGCCGGGCAACAACGCTGGATTGAACATTGCTAAGACGGGTCAGCCGGATCCGGTCTTTCAATTCACATCGAGCAACGTTAAAAACTTCTCTACTCAACAACATCTAATCCGACGTTGTACAACGTCATTTTCGATGTTGAATAGCGACACATTATGGTGCAAATATGTGGTGAATATAGGAACACCCATCATTTTAATATCCTATTTGGAAGAGGGGATTAGAAGAGATTTTAAAAAAGGAAAGGGAGGAGAAAATTATTTTAGCAAAAAAGAAAGGAATCTCAAATTAAAATGACGGCTTTATTTTTAGAGATTTTACCATATATTTAAAGGGTGAAATTTGATGAAAAAAATGTACTAGTGATTTTTTTCTTTCTTGTCATTCCCTTTCACTTTTTTTTATAATTCCCCTTTCTCTTTCCTCTCTTAAAAACTTCAGAGTTCGTTTGGTTGACATTTAAAAAACGCAGAAAGTAGAAATTCTCAGAAATTGAAGATAATATCAGCGTTTATTTGATTTTTTGTTACAGAAAAACCCAAAAAGTTAAATTCCCCATTTTGGAGGAAGTGCACTTACCTAGTCCCCTAGGCAAGTTCTAATTCCACCTTTTTTAATAGGAAAATTCTATTTTCTTATTTCAATTCTTATAATCCAAAACCAAATACAATTTCTCAATTTCCATGATTTTCAATTTACGGGAATTGAATTCCTAGGAAATTAACTTTTTGGGAATTATACTACGCACGTTTAACCAAACAAGCCCTACCAGATGCCTTGAAAAACTAGGAGAACTGCACAATACCCACGAGTTTTTACAACTTTCATATGGTTTCTAAAATTGTTGCATACTATCTGCGATAACTGGCATCCCTTAGCTTTTGTTATTATTGTTGGATATAAATATAATGCCTACTTATAAATTTCATAAACAAATAGGATAAAAATGGACACACTTTTTCCTAATAATCTCTCAAGTATACTTTTTTTAAAATGGTATTTAAAAGTCTAGTTTTCCGGGTGAGCAATTTGTAAGCTTGGTTGTAAAACTTGAATGGAAGATTGCCCATAAATGACCTACTTATAAATTCTTAATTACCAATAAATCAATATATTATTAAGTAAAGATTTGAAATCATGCTAACCCGATTCTCAAAAGGCCGACGAGTTGGCAGACGAAAATCGCCTAAATAAACAGAAAATACTAAAATCAGGCGCAATGAAACAAGCATAAGAAAGCTCTACAACAAGACGACCTAAACAGATCAACTCTCAAAAAGTTGAGGACACCGACGAAAAATGAAGAAATAATGAAACTTCTGGTTGTATTTATTTATTAGTTTTTCTATCCTATGTCATAAAGGAATATGATAAAATCCTAATTGAGAAAGATACCTTATAAAAAATAAACGACTATTAATTTAAAATTTAATTAATACATTTTAAGTAAGGATATACTTTTCCTAAACGAAAATCTTATCTTATATCCTTGGAATATAGGATAGAAAAATCAATTATTTATTTAGCAAACACATTATGTATCAAGGATAGGGTCCGATCCTTACTTTCATTTGTACACCCGAAAACAAAAGAAAGGAACCGAATCCGTTCCAATATTTAAAATTTTGGGTTTTGTGGACATAAATCACAAGTACAATGTGAGGCAGATATGAAATATGACCTACAGTTGGACACCACATTATTTAAGATAGGAAGGAAAATCATTTACTGATAAGGTATTTTTGTTAAAGAATATCTTACAATTTTCCAAATTTTTTGTTATGCTATATGGTTTTTTCGGCCTTTCTAACCTATGTCTGACATAGATTAAAAATCTTATTTAAGAAATATTTCCTACTAAATATAGAAGCGACTCTAGTAAAGTAATATTGAGAAAAATTAAAATAATTTAATTTGAAAAAATATTTTTCGATTGAGTTTCTTAACTCTCTAGGAGTATAGGTTATAAAAACCGTTGATTTTTTTATCTAGAATTTTAGGCTTGTTTTCGGTCTAATATTTTTTTAATACCAGTCTCTAAATTATAAATGAATGAGAAAATATTTTTTTTTTCATACTCTAGCATTTTTTTCAAAAAACATTAAGAGATTTTAGAGAAATGCTCTAAGATTAGATAAAAAAAAAAAGGAGATAAGAGTACCCCAACCCCTTCTCCATTTTATGAATTTTTGGGTTTTTAGATAATTTTAATATTTTATTTGTTCAATAAATTTCCAATCTCATTTTTCAAAATAGAGATACAGTAAGTAAATTAGAGTTTTCCCAAAAGCTACAACATTCTCCAAAACTTAATGTTTTTCCAAATCTCTTAGATAAGGAGAACTTTTAGAGTTATATCAAAAATAACTTGGAGTATATGTCTTTTGTTTCTCTTTTGAAGAAAAATTTGAAGAAGCTATTGAAAATGATCAACTATTAAATCTTTTCAATTTGAACAAAATGGGTTCACTAAAATAATCATGGACTGTTCATCATGTACCTGCCTTTTTTTTGTATGCAACTCCTTATCACTACCTCGCACTTGGAAAAGCTTCCAAATTCCTAGCAATAATAGTTTGCTCAACCCCAATTACCCAAGCCAATCTACAACCTTCTATAAATTTCCTTCCTCAAATTTCTTTTATTTAATTTCTACCAGGTAAAGTATAATTGGCGTTTCTAACTCATAACCTTAAAACATAGGTTAAACAAACTATATATATGTTCACAAAAAAAAATGAAAAAGAATTCTTAAATTTGAATGTTTAAAGCTTAGGAAAGCACAATTAAAAATGAATAAAATAATTAAAATTTGGACAAATTTTTTAAATGTACACTCTTATCCTATGCTTTTGTAATATAGGTTAGAAAACCTGAAGTGTCCTATATTACTTTTGTTCTTCTAGATAAACACTTAAATTTAAAAAGAAAAATCTACATAAGCTATCATATGATTTTTTTTTATTATTAATTGAAAATTTTATTTGCATCCAAATCTTTTTAGAATCAACCAAAGAGCTCCCCATGACCAAAATAGTGCCAAGTATGCTCAATTGAACACAAATGTATAAGAGCATCAATTATGTAACAACAACAAAGTTGGCCTCTCGAAAACCATAAAAGAGTTGCACTATGTTAAAGCCGTCACAAAGCCATAGAATATTGGAAATACACATTTTGATTTTCCATGAATAATTGATGCTCTTAGACATGGAAAATCAAAAGATAGACCGAGAACTTGAGTTGTAGTTTTACTTCATTACCTTCAATTTTAACATTCATCAATCCAAGTTCTGGTTTATCTTTTGAAGAATAGTTTCGACCAGTTGGAATTCAAATATTATTTTAGAGAAACAAATAAGATAGCCGATTATATAGCTAAGCATGATATTATCTGTAATAGATCTATTCTCCTTTATAATAGATATCTTTGTACCATCAGGATGATCATGAGAACGGTTTACAATTTCTGAAAATCTCTTTTAATGTTTGCCTACTGTAAAAGAAATTCAAGTTTTCGGTCTTTAATGAGACCAAACTCGAGTGCAACTGTCTGAACTCAACCATAAAATAAGAAATTGGTACACAATTCTTAGGACTTAGTTCTAATAATAAACTCCACTAAAGCCTCTTCTTTCGTATGGGAGTTTGGATCCATCAAATTAAAATTCAATTTTATGAAGTATTTTAACTTTAGTTGTGTTTCTTAAAAAACTACAATGTGAAACTTAAAAGGAGAAAAAAAAATCTCCAAATAACAATTTTAAAAATAAACAGGCCCTTTCTTTTTCGAGCGTGAATTTAGACCGGTTCATCTCCCAATCTAAAATTAGGTGATTGATAAAGGGCCCCACAATATAATTTGCGTCTAATTTCGTATAATCTATGATTCCTTCGCCTTTAAATAACAATTAAAAGGTGGGTCCCGGTTGACAATGAGAGGGTTTTTGAATTAATAATTAAAAGAAAAATGAGGGGTTTTAGGATTCGTCTCACTCTCCTCCCACCCATCTCATCATCCCCGCAAATAAAGGTCACTGGTAGTAACGCCAATACGCCATCACTCCATCCCCATCCCTTTCTGATCTCACATCTCTCTCTCTCCTCATCTCCCACTTCTCTCCTCCAAAAGGCCTCGATCATTACCGATAGACAACGGCTGAACCGATCATCTGTGTTTGGATTTGATTGAGAAATTGGAGGAAATACAGATTCGATCGACTTTCGTTTTCGGTTTCGGTTTTTCCGTTCCATTTTTCTATTGAAGAGTGGAACTGTAACCGTTTTGGATTTCGAATTGGAGATCGATCGGTTACCGGATTGGAATAGAAGCTCTGAAAACGAGATCAGATCTGAGATGCTCGTGGTGGACTGTGCGGTGGCGACGGCGGCGGTGTTTGTGTGTTAGCTGGACGTCTGCTTCGTTGCTACAGCCTACAGACCGGACAAGTAAGGTATCCAATGCTCTTTTTCTCTCTCTCTCTCTCTCTGTTACTCGCTCTTTCTGTAGCGAATAGCGATTTGTCGTTTTAACTTTTAAAAGGACTGGATATTCAGTACAAGTGGCAACTCATCTCTTCGGATCTCAATGTGTCTTGCTTTGCTTTTGGATTCAATGGAAGTTGCCGAATTTCTTCGGGATGGTTCAATTTTTTCGTACTCCAATGTACTTTCGTCGAAGTGTGAATTCGTTTTCAAAAAGATTTCCAGACAACTTCCTTGTTGATGCATTTTATCCTAAATTTCTCATCTACTTCAACAAATTCTGTTCTTCAAAGCTCTCGATTTTTACAAGTGTTATCGATTTTGAGAAACAAAAAATCATCTCCGAAACTGATGATCGAAGTTTCTGCTGCTGGCAATTTCGCCAAGGAGCACTGAACTTCACGCGAATTTGAATCTTCTGGTAATTTCTCGATCTAAATTCTCGCTTACGAAACGAATTTTCTCTGTCTATCAGGAAAATCCGACTGCTGGGATGGCAAGTGTTGGGGGACGAGCAGAAACCCTAACCTCTGTGCACTCAACTCTCCGTGAGTCCTTTCTGGCCAGCGACATCGCCGAGAACAACCAAATCCCCAGGAGCCTAGCCCGCGTAACACTAGCTGCCGTTCTCAACAACGAGAGAAGCTCTAACGCCAACAGCGACGTCGTCCGGACACTTCTCGACATCATCAGCGCCGAAGAAACCCTAGCGAATCATCCAACAAGCCACAATGTCACAGGCAAGAATACCTGGAGGTTGCTGAAGGAGCGCTTGAGGCTCCGGCGCAACAACAATGACTGGATATCAGCTACACCAGTTCCCCAGCCGGAATCCATGGCTCCACTTCCACAGTTGCAGATATTGAGCCAGGATTCACTCAGGGACTTGCTTGGAAACAGCTCAATCCGGGCGGGCGCTGAAACCTTGCCTTCCGATGACATGGTGGAGAGGGAGGAAGGCGATCAGAGAAGGAGAAGTATAAGGCTGTCTGATGCATTGGCCGCAGAGAGGGAGGAGACAAGAAGTAGGCAGTCCAGGGAGTTGGATGCCATGGAGGGAGAGGGTGCTGCTGAGGCAGGGAGCTCAGCTGAAGGAGATGTTAATGTAGGTGGTGGTGAACCAGCTCAGGAAGAACCGATCAGAATGTCTTTGATGGAGTTGTTGGATGAGTCGGAGCAACAAGCTAGAATACAGGGGCCTATATATAGATTTGATGAGGATGAAGATGAAGATGAGGAAAATGGGGATGACAGGAAAGGAAATGAGAACGAGGAGGAAGCGGAAAAGGAGGGAGGGGCGGGAGTCGGTGAGGCATCATGTTGTGTGTGCATGGTGAGGCACAAGGGTGCGGCATTCATACCCTGCGGGCATACGTTTTGCAGGATGTGCTCCAGGGAGCTGTGGGTTCAGAGAGGCCATTGCCCTCTTTGCAATAACTTCATCCTGGAGGTCTTGGATATCTTCTGAAAGACATAGTAGGATAAGTATGATCTCTACCTGTGTGTGGGTGATTTGTAATGTGTTGAAACAGATCAAGGTCATCAAACAAACAAAAGAAGAAATGAATCTGATATCAAAACCATGTGAGATGGATCACTTCGGATCCTCGTTCTTGGCTCTTCACTGACTTTATGTATACCGAAATTGATGTCAGGAGCTGTAAATGGTCTACTGGCGAAGTTATCATGTAGGAGATGAGTGGAGTGGAGGTATGTTTTCAAATCAAGTGGTTCCTTTATGTTCTTCTGTCATTAATAGTAGCTCATAAGCTAATTACAAACTATACTTGTGTACAGTTCTATCAATGTTACCATCCGGATCGAATTTGAACATGAACAAACTATGCATTGTAGAATGAAAAAAAACTATCTCCAATCAGAAAGGAAAAAGCAGAAGATCAAAAGAAGAGAAATCTATGGTAAAAGAAGATGAGATAAAGAAAAAAAGAAGAGACATCACTATCACTGAGTAGGTACCACATGATCACAGCCTTATACTTGGGCCAAACAGCAAAAGGAAAACCAACAATTTCTAGCCTTTGGCTTGTATCTATGCCTTTCAAAAAAGCTAGTCTGAAGGCATGGACTTGTTACACATTTTGTCTGCTGAGTTGAGCACATTCATCCCTTGCCTATCTCAAGGCTGAGAGCCTTAATTTCAAACTATTTTTGACCAAACAGGCCATCGTCGCCTCTCAAATAGTTGAATTGAAATTTGTGATATCAGACAAAGATGATATCTACCCTGTTTGTGGCACCATATGGAACGGATACAAGTAAACGTCAATTCCAATTGTAATTGCCATGCTCCGGGTAGCACAGGTTGGTGCCCGGAAATAATACCAGAGAGATATGAATGCAAAACATTGCAGCTTCTGGCTTGCTCTTCGGTTCTTATTCCTTATACATCAACCATCACTTGTTGATCGAAGTTGCATACTATATAGTTGGTGAATTTGGTTGATGCAATTGCAATGCTGCTTACAGTTTCTCTCTGTTGATGAATGTAACAAGTTGATCAGTATTTTAATGCAAACGAAATGGTAAGTCAAATACATACGAAATCGCCCTTCTAAATTGTTATAATGCACAGATTAGTGTATGTAAGACTGGATGAGAGGAATGAAAGGGACTTGAATGAATATAAGAAGAATGAGTCCTATTATACGTAGGGGAAGAACACGACTCGGTAAACTCTCACAGTCGTTGTCAATCCCCATCCGTCACCGCCACTAATCCATTCTCAAGACAGATTCAAGGGATTACATCTTACAAAAGATAGCCTCAAATCCCCCTTATGTGATCTTTGTTCAGTTTGATTGAGTGTTTGTGTTTGTTTCCTTTTGTGTGGGGTTTCATCTTGTTCATAACTGGGTGCTGCTATTTGTCCTTTTTTGCTTCCTATCAGAGTTCGACTGCAAGGTTTTCTGGTGCTTTCATGGCTGTAAGTTGATCAAAAGCACTCCTATTTTGATATCATTTTTGACACTTTCTTTTTCGTCTTGTCCCTTTGCTTCTTCTGTCTGGGTATCCAAAACTGACTTGTCATACCCCTCTTGAAATAAATCTCTTGTTATCATTGATGGGGTTTAGTTACTGATTCATTTCAAAATTTATCTTAACCTGAAACAAAACCCACTTTTATTATTGGCCTACCTCTGAAATTTTTTAATAGAAAAAAAATAAAGTTTCTACTTATGTGAAGGTAACTGGGGATCGTGCACAAGCTCGATAAGCCCAACATATGATTTTTCCTGTATAATTTATGTGGGATATGATTTTCACAATCTCAAAAACATATGACCTTATTGTTGAGATTTTTTTTCCTGTACTATTAGTCTATTACCATGAATGTTATGAACCTACTCTTTGCAGATATACTCCCTAGATTTTTAAGGAAATTTCATTTAGTAGCGATGAGGTTTGACTTTTTTCCATGGTATCCAAGCTTTTTAAGAATTTGCTGTGGTAGTCACGAGGTTTCGACAAATTTTGCATATATGGTGACCAAACTTGTTTAAAATCATAAATCATTTATGTAAAATAACAAAGAAAAAATAATCCCATATATTATAATTTCCTTACATAATCACCAAATTTTAATGTTTTATTATTTTTAAAAAGCCATCAACAATCGCTTTAATGTTTAAAGAGGCAAACTTATTTGCACAACCACCTGATCGAAATAAATTATGTGAACCCATCCAAATTTGAGGTTTAGTTTTCAAAGAATCACCATGACTCTTTGAATGATTAAAATTGTTAAATGAACTGCATAAATAAGTTGGCAAATTATGCAAAACAATCCAAAAATTAGAAAAGTATTTTATTATAATATAAATTATTAAAGTAGAAAAAAAACCCTTTATTTTAAAAATCCATAAATTAACTACATATTTTAAATTACTATCCATCCAAAATTGTTATAAAATATACTAAAATACTAATTATGGGATGCAATATTTGTAAAACTTATTTTTTTTTTGTTTGTATAATTTAGTCCTTCACTATGCAAATATGCAACTAATGTGTGGCTTCATGAAAAATTAAAAGTTTGTGGGTTATTGTGTGGTTTTATGTGAATTATTTTCTGATTTCACAAAAATTTTAAAATTTTTAATCTAGTTTGGTCACCATACAAAATTTGTTGAAACCTCGTGAAATTCTTAAAAAGTCTGGGTCCAACACGAAGAAAAAACCAACCTCATGCTACCAGGTGAAATTTCCTTCTCTCTTTTTAAATTTTTTTTTTTTTAAATTGGTTTTGATGATGAAGATGGATTACTCGTTGAATATGAGATCATAAGCTATTTTCTTATGTGATTCAGCAGCCTAGAATACCAAGATATGGCATCTGGAAAGACGAAGAAACTCATGGCTTCACCATTCAGTTTGAAAAGGTTCGAACGTTCAGAAAAACTGGCCCAGTAATGAACCAAGATGTGTTACCTGCACCATCAACTACAAGTACAACTCCTACGGACCCAACAGAACCTCCTATGAACCAAGATATGGGTCTCACCCCGCCACCTGAAACGACTTCTCCCGTGGCCAAAGCTAGGTCAGACATTAATGAAACTACCAAGGCTAATGATGGTGTTAAGAAACCGAATGGGAAACCTCGAAGCAAATCACCTCCAAACAGAAGTCCAAATGTGAGCCCTCCTGTTCCAGAGTTTGGTGCCTGGGATAAGTCTCAGAACTTCACAGATGTTTTCAACCAAATTCAAAGGGGCAGTAATGTAGATTGCAATCCAGATCCTCCTCGTCGCCCCACCAAGAAACCCAAGTCGCGTAATGTAAGAAACTCTGCGGTGTTCCACGTTAATTTTCTTGCTAGTTTTGGCTGATGTTTGATTTCCACCTCACTTTAACAACTCTTAATTTGTTCTTTGATCAGAAAGGCAGCTTCTGTAAATGGCTCTGTGGATGTTGCTTCCTCTGATGGAGATTTCAGGCCACCCGCAACAACCGTTGTTGCGGTTTGTTTGGAGTGGTAGACGTGTTTTATTGATCGACCTTGTGAATATGTCGTGCAGTGTTCTGGTTTCTTGCTCTAAACTTAGCATTTGGAGGGCCACGAAAAATTCATATACTTGCTGTGATTGCTATATATTTAATTTACGACTGCTACTTGGTTCGGGGTTTCCATGTCGGCGAGTTGGGTTCGGGGTGGGAAGTACCCTTCCAAGTTCTCGTGTGAGAACGAGCCTGATGCCATTTTTGTGTGCACTTTAATTTGGATTACTTCCCATCAAGGTTGGTTAGTTTGGTGTCAATGCCACCTATAGGTAGGAGGCATTCATATGAGAACGGATGCACTTTAAAAGAAGGGGTATTATTTGAGCCAAACGAACCGAGTATTGCTTGTTTATATTCGGCTCGTTAGAAATGAGCTGAACTCGAGCTGAGCCTAAATTTGAACTCGAGCTTGAAATTGTGCTCATGCTCGACTTGTTTAGTAAATAAACAAGGTCGAGCTGATTTTTTTTTTTCGAGTCTTAGGAAATGCTTCTTGCTTATGACCTAGTAATTTGAAGGAAATTTTATAAATTTCACAACATTCGAGTAGTTCGAGTTTAAATCAAGTCGAGTCGAGCTTTGAATAGAGCACAATACTCGACTCGTTTAGTAAATAATTGAATTCGCGCTACTCGATTCATATAACAGTCTTAGCTAAAAGTGAATGAACGAGTCTCTTCTACTCACATTTTTTTGTGTATTTTTTATATTAATGTATTTGGTATTAAAAAGATGTAAAAAATTATTTTTAATTAAACCTTAAACCACATTGGTCCTATATATATATGCTTTCATTGTTCTTGAATTTAAGTAAAATATGTATTAATATCCCTTTAACTAATTAATTTCATCCAATGTTTGTTGACTATTATATATATCAACTTAAAGCAACAACAACAACCCAGTGTTTCTCACAATCAAGCGGGGCTTGGGGGGCAAGGTGTACGCACTCAACTTCAAGATGACAATTAAAAGAGAACAAATCAATTTATATAAATTTTTTCTACTAATTAATTCCTTATAAATAATATTTATGAATTGTTACATGCATATTTTAATGATGCTAAATCAAATCAATATTTTAAACTTGGGACAAATTTTTTTATTTAACCTTAATCGAAAACTAGCTTGGATTCTTAAATGAAAAAGGATTGCTTAGTTACATAATTGGATTAATTATTCATGCTAAAAAATTTTAATAGATGAATTGAAATAATTGTTTATAATTATTTAAACCTAGTGGCTCGTTGACACGCGAGAGGTCATGGACGTGATCAAAACCTGATGGCTCGTTGACATGCGAGAGGTCGTGGACGTGATCAAAACCTGATGGCTCGTTGACATTCGAGTCTAAATATGAGGTTTTTACAATAGTTCCTTAGGATACCCTGCGTTGCCTCTACCAACAGGCGAAAGATAAGCCAAACATTGATCCTGGACTACCTTTATTCATCTATTCCGGTGGTCTTGTTGCCCATAGTTTTACTCTATATATGTTCATTACCCATGTGTTTGGTTTGCTCATGCGTTGTATGTTTGTATTTTAGGACGTTATTTCTGTCGCCGATCTTATTGGCTTCTTGACTCACCGAACATGTCTGATGCGTCGAATTATTTTCTTGTCAAAAAAAAGTTACAGTGATTATCAGCATGAAGTTCGATTGCCCTTGAATACGGAAGATTTTGGGGTAGCTTGAGAGGAGAAAGGATTTCCTACCACTCACAGTTCACCCCACAGTGCACCATACTATTTAAGTTATAATTTAATTTGAAAAAAAAATTAAATAATATATTTACATCCCACATACTTGTATTTACATATTTATAAACTTTTATTTTAAAAAAATCATGTTTTAAAAAACATAAAATTTATTTACTAATATAAATTGATCTTTTAATTTTATAAATTTTCTAAAACAATTTTTTTTATAATAAAAGTTTATAAACATGTAAATACAAGTATATGAAATGTAAATATATTTGTTAAAATAAAATTATACCCAAGATAACTTAGGGGTGCATCATGGAATGCGTCGTGAATTGTAGAAGATTCTAACTCGCATGAGAGACAGAAAGAGAACAAGTGAGGCCCACCATGTCAATCGTTGTGCTGATGCTCAACAATCGTTCGATTGCTCTCCCTAAGTCGAATACTGACTTTTTCTTGGTGTAATGGTAGGTCGGAGGCAATCAACAACAAACAAGTCGTCGATCACTCTCCACTGATGGGAAAACGAGCGGTGATTTGAAATTACTGATAAGGAAAAAAAAATTGTATCCTGCCGATGGTAAATAGAAGTGGAATTTTATATCTATTGATAAATATGTAAACAATATAACATCCTTTTTTTTAATAAAATCCTCAATTTTAAATAATACGTAGTAAATCCTACAAATTATAAAGCTATTAAGTTGTCATCCTTAGAAGTTAGAAGAGTTGATAATATAATATTTAGTGTTTAGTATAATCACAAGATATCTAGTATATAATTGATATATAATATCAAAATCAAAACAAGTATATCTTAATATCAGTGTCAAAATACTCGTGGAATTACTCGTATCCAAATTATTAGTTGGGGTTTTCCCCACAAGAGAACGCGCCAATATATTGCAACAAAGAACACGTGGCATTCAGAGGGAGATCCACGTGGATAAAGCGCGAATCGGGTGTCCCGTGAAAGGGACCAGCAAACGTATAAAAAACAGAGAATTTCTCAGCGGAAACAGACTCTCTGATTATAAAATTGCTTTGCTTTGTTTGCGATCACCCTTTTCAACTCCAATCCACCGCACCCGATTTCTGCTCGCTTTCGATCCTCTCCGTTTCCAGGTTCTCTCTCTCTCTCTCTCTCTCTCTCTCTCTCTCTCTACTGCTTTCTTCACTAGATTTTGGTTTTGACCCGTTAAGGAAACTTCGCAGAACCTGCACAGCGATCAATTTTCTGGATGCTCGGTTTCACGCTCTTGTGTTTGCTTCGAGATTTAGGGTTTTCTTTCATCCCTTTTGTTTGCGATTAGCTGCATTTTTGTCCCGTTCGTGTTTGGGTATTAGGTTTATTGATGCCCGATGGTTTGATTGTGGATTTTTGGTACTGCCTAGGGTTTTGAGTTTGGGCTTGATTGTAAGAGAACGCAATTAGGTTGAGTTTGGATTTTCTTTCGGATGGCTTTTCATTTTCATCCTTCTATTTAAGCCAATGCTAATTTTTCTTCATCTTTGACGTATTTTGGGGATTTCTCTTGCTGAAATCTGACGTTGTTGCTGCATCCCTTTTTCCCCCTTTCTGAATTTTGAACAGGTCTAGTAATCATCTATTGCTTCCTTGGATATCGCCAAGTTAGTGTTCAACTGATAACTTCACATTGGGAACTCAAAGGTGGTGGCTTGAGCACTAGGTTGAGGAAGCACTATGGATTTTCAGCAGAGAAAAGGGCTTTTAGATTTTGATCTGAATGTGCCTGCAATTCAGAATCCTGAAGAGGGAACTTCTGGCAATTTTCCCTGGTCCGAAGCCATGGCAGGTGCACAAGAAGGAGCTTTGGATCTAGATCTCAATTTTCCCCCAATTCAGAACCCTAATGAGGGAACTTCTGGTAATCTCCGCTTGTCTGAAGCCATGGCAGTTACACAACTAGGGTTTTCTCCGCAGATGGTGACAATTGATGCTGGTTTTTCGTATGGAGAAGCTTCGTCTAGCAATCCTTATAACCATTACAGATTCTGTAGGGAAGCAAGGACACAGCAGCTAATCAACTATGTGAACTTGGTAAGTGGATCTTACAATTCGGTAAGGTAACTTGTTAGGTTTTGTTCACTACTACTATTAGTAACTGGCTTACAGCATAAATAAACCTCCTCATGTTTCTATGTTTTTTATTAACCGCACTGTTATTGTTAAGAGTATACTACAGTATGTCTCATACAGTATTGGTGTTCGCCAATGTGCGTATCAATTGTGTTTTTTTTTAATCTGCAATTTGAATGTTATTATCTATCCATGTAAGGGAGAGCACTTTGCTTTTTATCTATTTATCCTTTCCCTTCCAGTTTTCATTAGAACACACCCTGAATTTCTGTACTTGATAATAGAGGGCGAATGACATAGGGGATGAAGAACATGAAGCTCCATTGTATGATTTTCTTGCCCAGTCTGAAGCCATTCCTGTTACACGACAAGGGTTTGTTTTGCAGATGGTGCCAATTGACGTTGATTTAAGTGATGATGACATCATGTTATCATCACCAAGATCTTTTGCTGAGGTCTCTTTCCAATCCATTCCATTTTACTTTTACCATAACTTATGCGCCTGATTCATTCCAGTTAGTACTGAGTTGTTTGTTTTTTTCTTATCCTACTTAATTTTGGTTATATGACAGGCAAAGAACAATGCGAGGAGGAATAGAGGTGGACTAATTGTTGATGCAGCAGGTAAAGGATTTTTATTAGCGTGTAAAGCTTCTTCTTTTTTTCTGTTTACTATGATAACAATCACTAAAAAAAATTCCTTGTTTGACCAAATTGTTTCCTTGAAAAGTTTATATCTTTGTCCTACTTTGATATCTTTTAAAGCAGAAATTTGGAACAGAATATTAGTAGAAAGCAATAATTCTACTTCTTTATCACTTTTCCTCTATAAGAAAAGTTCAATAACAGAATGTTGGCAGAAAAAGATTGTCCTGCTTCTAATGGAATCGTTTATCACTTTTCCTCTAGAAGGAAAGGTTCTAACCTGTGGTGGTTAACATGGTAGCCAGACTAACGGGATAGCAGACAGAAATTCTATACGTGTCAGAAATAGCAATTATCTAGATTTGATACTATTTTTTCATTGACTTATTTTGCTACATGACAGTAGCAGTTCTAATTGGATTAGAATTCGTATTCTACTAGCAGTCCTATTTTCATTTTTGAATAAGACCTATATCATTAGTTATTCAAGTACTTATTAATCAGTTTTCAGATTTTATTAGGTGGATTTATAATGCTGTGCAATTGTATCCCTTATGACATTACAAGCTTTAACCAACACTGAGAAACCAACAAGTGATTTACTGTAAATCATATGTGAACTCGGAAAGTAGAACTTACAATTTGGTTACGAAACATCGTTATGTGTGTGTTGACCGCAAAGCTGTTACAGCCCAACATCACGTTTCTATATTTAACCTTAATCTGCTTTCTTCAGGATATTTTTGTCCAGTGAACATTCCATCTAGGTTTTCTTTGCACTATGCGATTTGAATGTCATTAGTAAATCCATTTTTACATGAGAATTAAGAAAACATGGATCCTTTGCTGATCTATACTTTTTTCTAGTGGAAAACGACGAGGAAAGTGAAGAAGAGGCAGCTCTACAGTCTAGGTTTCTTCAGGATATTTTTGTCCTGTGAACATACCATCTAGGTTTTCTTTGCACTATGCAATTTGAATGTCATTGGTAATTCCATTTTTACATGAGAAAGTAAGAAAGAAAACATGGATCCTTTGCTGATCTGTACTTTTTTCTAGTGGAAAATGACGAGGAAAGTGAAGAAGAGGCAGCTCTGCAGTCTCCTCCCAAACATCCTACAGTCAATTGCCCTGTTTGCCTGGAGCCAGTGGTTGAAGAAACGACAACAAAATGCGGCCATATTTTCTGTGAGGCTTGCATCAAGACCGCCCTTGCTACCAGAAAAAAATGTCCTATATGTCGAAAGAAGCTGAATAAGAAAGATTTTTTCAGAGTCTTCCTCTCCTACAACAGAAGATAATCTTTGAGGTATTAGGATGTTCTGAGTTCTGTCCTTGCACAAACTCATTTATTTGGTGATGATTAAAGTGTTCAAAAATGAAAATTTGAGCAAGACAAATCTGTAACAGAAGAATTTACCATGTCAGATTGACATACAATGAAGATGTCTCCCTGTAACATATTTATCATACATAATTACATATAAAATATATTACAATTGTTTAGGGGAAGAGATTTTAAATTGTTTTCTAATCGGCTAAAAACTAAATTGCAGAGCATTCTTTTTTATCTGCTTTCTATACCTTGTTGAAATAAGTGGGTGTAAATTTGATTGATGTTGCATTTATCTTATATTAGCACTAACTTTTCCCCTTAACTGAAATTTATGATATTTTCTTGCAACTTTTTTTTTTCTGACACGTTAGATACCGCCATTGCTTCTTTTTCCTTACTCTTGTCAGTCAGTTGCTCTAGAATTAGTTCTGTTCGGCTGATCAACTTTCAACTTCGGTTCCTGTTCCTTTGATGCATAACTTGAGATGCAGTTGAAATCTAACGACCAATTTACTATGATGCAGGATTGGCATATCATCGGTTTGGGATCGTCACAAATTGCAGATCAAAATTTAGAAGTAATAACAGAAGTTCTATTTGTTATTTTAGCATTGAAGCTATTGAATTGCACATATTGGTATAATGATATTAGAATACGAGTGATTCAGCTGCATATATATTGGGTAAAATCGTTCATTTAAGAGTATATCAATCAGTATTCATGGTTCTTATAGGAATGGTTTCTTTTAGCTCAATATTTCCTGTCAATAAATATGCAAAATTTGAAGCCTGAGCACATCTGCGGACACTGCTGCTGGATACATGGAAGATGAATTGAACCAAGGAAGATAAAGACAAACTTGAAAACATTACACACAGTTGTTCTTCTATGATTAAGGGAGCTGAAACCATCTCATCCTCTCAGAGGCTTCTTCCTCCACTCTGTGCGTCCCCGGTTTACTTCTGCATTGTTGCCAGATAATCTCAATAAATGGAGAAACTGGCGAGAATCAGAGTCATCTTCTGTTCCATTGGCCACTGGGATTGTTTCAATCCCTTCATCCAATTCAGCTGTGGTGAGTGAATCAATTCTGTCGCCCTGCTGACATTCTCTTCGGTAATCCAATGTAATGCTTCGAAGCTCATGGGTGTTGATGACCTCTCGGGGCATGCTCTGTCCAGAAGACAGTATTCTAATGTCAGGTTCATATAATGCAACACAAGCACTTGTTGCCAAACCACAAAAATCAATCTAATGGAGTTATACGCCCCACACAAAAGGGGAAATGTACCTACCTCTAGAACCCATCCGATATAGGTCACATTGTTCACAAGCTGATTCATGTCGAGGTCTACTCTTCTTGGCTGAAGAAACATAAAGAGAATCGAGAATCATAAAGTGGAACGAGCAGAAACGAAGGAGAAAATAACAAGACGATCTTACAACTAGCCCTGGCCTAGAATGGTGGGGAGGATCTTCCAGCTTCGGTATTTTCCTCAGACTCTTGTTGTTCTCCTCAGGAAATGCTAATCTGAAACGTCGAAGCAGTCAAGGCATTGATTTGCTATATGTGCAATGAAGACGACGAGTGAGCCAACAAAGAGTTTGCAGTTTGCACACATCTTAGCAATCTTTAATCTCCTTGGATGTACATTTATCTGACATAATATAAATGGAGGACATACCTGAGTTCTCTTGGACAGAAAATTAAATAATCCTCCCGGATTTCAGGCCTGGCCCTCTCGAGTGGTCGTGTATCTTGGTTCATCATCACCCATGTGCTGAAACAAGACACCATTGCAAATCACTTGCAGGAGAACCATTTTTTATGTCATAATACAAAAAATGAATACTGAAGCTCGTAGTTAGCTAACCTTAAGAAGAATAAACTTATAAACTAGTAAAAAAAAATCCAAAGTAATCATCATCAATCAATATCAATCAATCATCATCATCAATATATATAATACTAAAACAGATGCGTGAAAATCCTATGTGGCGGGCTCTGGTGCGATTCGCTTACGTGTCGTACTCTGGTGCAATCTGGCCTGATTTTTTTGACACGTCAATTAATGAATATCCAATATATTTAAGTCACATCAATTAATGATTCCACATCTTTTAATTAAATGATAATTATAATTAAACAAATTTAATAAAAAAATATTTAATAGTTATCCATATCTTGATTAATATTTACCTAAAAGATTTATATCAAATCTTTTAACAAATAACCTTATTAATATATCAATGAATAACGTTATTAACAAAATAACGTTGTTTGTAAATGAATATAGTTCTTCTCTCGGTGGGCATGCAATCAACATTTTCGATATTTTTGTAAAAATTTATCGAAGGATGATATTATAAAAAAACCTATATTAATTTTTTTAGTATTTTACTTTTTTTAGATGGGTGAAGTGTCATCACATAATTTAGGCTTAGATTTGAAAATTGGTTGACGGTTAAAAAATAAGAACATTTGAAAAAAATTTCATAATGACGGTCCAATATATTTAAGCCACGTCAAAAAATAAATCTATCTATTTATCCACTTGTCATTCTATGTGTCTAACTTAATGATGAATATAATTAATTTTTGGAGTGCTTAGAAATTCTATGATTTGAGTTATTTAACTTATCAATATGAGTGGTTACAATTAATTTGTATATCTTCAATGGTTAAAAACCTTATCATCTATATATTAATTAAAAGCAAAGCCCCTATGCCACGTGTCACACCCTCGCGCAAAGTTATTTTTGGCAACATTTATATTGAATATATTTAGAAATAACTTTTTTTAAACAATCTATATATTAATTAAAAGCAAAGCCCCTATGCCACGTGTCACACCCTCGTGCAAAGTTATTTTTGGCAACATTTATATTGAATATATTTAGAAATAACTTTTTTTAAACAATGAGATTAATTCAAAACTTTTTTTTAATAAAGTTAATATTAACTATACAATATTATTTCATTCTATATTGAAAAATATTTTTGTTTTTTTTTTATCATAACCTTAATCAATATCTATATAATTACTTAATTCAAACGACCTTTCGCTTACGTGGCATCATCCCCACGTTTCACTCCTTTTCGACCAATCTTTTTTTCTTTTTAAATTTTTTTTCCCTATTAACCAATCAAAATACTTTTTTTTTTCTGATTTATTTCCATTTTGCAATGAAAATACCTAATTGCACGCTCACACCTAGATATATGTCTGTTTCGTTACTTCTTGGAACTCATTTCCGTTGGTTTATTTCATCATTTGGATTTTGGTTGTTATCATTTGATTAACAATCTTGATTTAGAGAATAACACTGGATGTTTTTTTTATCTTGAATAATTGTATCACATTTCAGATACAATTCAGTTGAATTGGTGAGCAATTGACAACATCAATTAAAATCCGACATTCAAAATTCAATCTCTGTAACTTGCTTTATAAAAGTTTAGAAAACATTACCTTACATTTCTTTATTAATTTTGGTTAATTTTTGAATATTTTTATATTGTTATTTGGTTTTTCCTTTTAAAAAATATTTTATATTTATTTTATTTTTGTCTCGCAAACGCGCCATGGCGCGGGAATTTCACTAGTTTTACCTTAAATTATATATATATATAGAGAGAGAATCAGTTTATATATATATATATATATTCTATTAAATTATTAAACAATCATATTAACCAATAATTTTGTTTTATGAAAAAAATTAGGAAAAGAATAATGAAATTACATCACACAAATTTAAAATTAAATGAACTTAATCCGGCCTATAGATTAAATTTTACCATTAAGTATTCATATATATATATAATGTCAAAAAATAATTTTTATGATCTTACGCAATTTGTGCATGAATAATAAAAGTCATATAAAAAAACCGCGAAGATCGCGGGCAGTAAAACTAGTTTGGAAAATAACCAAATTTATAAATTATTTTGGAGAATAGCCAAAATCAACTATTATCTTTTGTGTAATTTTGAATTTTTCCCATAAAGAAAAAAAAATTATAAAAACAAACCCTACATTTTAATAAGTTTAATTTATATCCTTAGTTTGTGTTCTTAACTTTCTAAATTTAGCTTTAATATATTTTAGTACTTTTATATTTTTACCGTGATCCTGAAATTTGGTATTAGAGCCAAAGTTAATTAAAAGTTAAATTGTGTTTATCTATAAGCCAATCTGAGGGTATCTTCTAATTGTCCTCATAAGTCTTATTCCCCTTCTTTATATTTACACAGAGATGATAAACATTATGGAGCAATTTTAAATGCAATTTCAGATCGACTTATAGATCTAAAATTTGAAATTTGAAAATTAGAACAATTATATATTGATGTTAGCAGTAAGATTTTTAGAACTGTAAAAAAACAGGTGAAGTACATCAATCGAATAATTTAAAAGCCGTCAACGAAATTAGCCATCAGATAAGCCTAAACTTAGGTGGTGAAATTAAAAAAGGAGATCCTTCTAAATATAGTTATCCATTTAAAAAATCCAAAAAGAAGTTTTCTACTAAGATAAAAATATAAAGAAAAAAGGGATTATTGTAGAGGAAGATCAAGAAGAAAATCAAGTCCTAAAAAATGAATCAACCTCCGCCTCGACAAATAAGGAGGTTTAGAACTAAGTTAGATGAACCTGAGTGGAAGTTGAAACTACAAAAACTTAAAAACACAGAAATCAACTTCATGAACCAGAAAATTATGAGCGACGATGAGTTTGAAAAGAACTCGGATGAAGAAAATGTATATCAACAAATGGGGTTAATTAGTCTAAAAGACATGTATATCAACTTTTGTTGGACCTTGGATATGGGGATTTTTTTTCTTCATCAAAAAAAAAATCCCCATATCCAAGGTCCAATAAAGGTTAAATGAGATCTTAGAACAAAGAAGCCTAAAAGAAAATAATCCAAAATAGCATAACGAAGCCAGAAGAAATTATAGAATCTATGAGCATGGTTCAACCAACACTTATAGGCCCAGGTTAAAGCCAAAAGAATTTCTAGAAAAGAAAGAGAGATTTGGAGTCAGCATTATGCCAAACCATAGGCCAAATCAAAGAGAAATGAATCTAGAACCTATAAGTGAGACATGTTGTAAACTAAACTTGGATGGAGTAAGAAATAGGCGAGAAATCATAGAGTTTTGGAAGAAAAGTATGATGAGTGTATTAAACATGAATGTAGGTTGGAACTCATCTCCATTTCTTAATTATATAGAACACAATTTCTATTGATGTATTGCAGACTGGTATGGAGCCCTTAGCGATGAGGTAAAACAAGAGCTTAGGAATTTGAGAGAGTTAGTGAATATGTTCACATTAATATGTGACTTAATAGAAGAAGAATTCGTTGGAGAAAAAGAAGATGAAGATAAAGAATCTTTAAAATGGAAAAGAATATTAAACAATCTCGAAATCTGTAACATGAAATATGTTGATAATTACATAACAGAATTCGAGAAGTATTAATACAAGATGGGAGAAAACGACACTAAGTTACAAATGTTCTTTGATAAACTACTTGCCCCAATTAATGAGCAAATAAGTGAAGAGTATCAAGAGTTAGTAAAAGGTGGAAGTAAAGATTCTCTTGGTAACAGAATTTCCTATGTTAGGAGATGGGTAAAGAAAAAGTGTCGAGATGTAAGGAGCACACAAAGAATGAAAAAACAATTTCTAACTTGTTGGGAGACCCCTACTGAGTGGGGATGCAACAATAGAGAGTATCAATGCATGAAGAACTATAAAAGAAAAAGTTTTAACAAACAAAGAGGAGAAAAATATTATACGAAGTATTACAAAAAACCATTCGCGAAAAATAGAAGGTTTTTTTAGGAAAGCCTCATTCTGTCATGAGAAAAAAAATTTGAAAATGTTAGGCATGCGAAGAATTAGGTCATTATGCTAATGAATGCAAAAACAAGAAGAACAATAAATTAGCAGAAGCCCTAGGCAGGTTGGATTACATCTAACTATCAAAGGAAGAAGTAGTAGACTTAGCTCTAAGAAATAACAAAGAGATAGTAGAAATAATAGAAGAAAATCTTGAAGAAAATGAAGAGTCTGAAAGTGAGTCAATAGAAGGTGAAGAAATTAACGAAATGATGGAAGGAGAAGCTCCTAGTGAGTTCTCTGATGAGTATGAACGACCACCTTAGCTCAACTTGAGCAAACTAAAACCTCTATTGATGAGGAACAAGTGGAAGAAATGATTACATCAGGGGTTGATTTCCCGATCATTTCTAAGGAGCAATTTTTTTAAAAATCTCTATTATCAAATTATGCTAAGTATGTGTGTGAAGAGATGTCTGGGGATATATAACTATCAAAAATAATGAAAATCAAACACCTGAAGTAAACTTAATTAATTGGGCAAATATTAAAAAACACAACAAAGACAAAAAATGTAAATATATCTTCATATGTGGCATCAAAGTGATTATAACTCCATTACAGGGATATGGTAAAGATGTGCAATGCATTAATTTTTCTTTTTCTGAGAAAAGAAAAATCGAACAACATTGAACAAGAGGCTAGAAAATCATTTGTGGTACTGCAAGCAAGAAAGACTCGTTGACAAATCCTTACAAGAATTACTGCAAGCAGGAAAGACAAATCATTTGTGGTAGATGAAGATATAGCGAGCATGATAGTAACATTGAACAAGAGGGTAGAAAATAAAACTATAAGAGAACCAACCAAACGTAGTCTAGACTTGGGTTCTTGTCCTTTCAAAGAATCTGGTTCAATCTCCTTAAATCCTCCAACAATGGAAATATACTTAGAAGATAAAGAAGGGTCATCCAGCTTCAAGCCAAAGGGGAAGATAGTAGGGTATCAAACTAGAACCATTAGTGAACCCATCTATGAAAATGATCTAAGAGCGAAAAACCTCAATGAACCCCTCAAGGAACCGTTTTATGAACATGAAATAGGTATGGGGATGGAGTTAATTGACCTTGGGTATCTTTATGAAGAAAATACGAGAGTAGAAGAGAGTCTTGAATATGTCAGCAGAGGATCATTGAAGAAAAATTATAGAATTTCCAACACTAATAGCATTTATATCCCAGTAAGTATCTGTTTAGAAGAATTTCCAATACTAATAAAATTTCCAACTATGCTATCGGAGAACCTCGAGATGCAAGTCCTACTAAGCGATTGGAAGAAGGCAGATGAAAGAAGCCAAAGGAACCACCTCTCAACCGAATCAGACCCGGATGAAGGAGTTGATGACGAGACATCCATCGGGAGTTCAGACGGTGACGACGCCGGAAGGTAGGCGAGGATTCAAACAGGTAAAAGAGCTATGTGGTGGGCTTTGATTCCTTCTCCCCGAAAGGATACGTAGGCAACTGGAAACGTTGTAAGCCCTTCTTCCCCTTTTTTTTCCCAACCGAAATTACATTTTATAAACATTTTTTTTCTAAATTAAATAAGTTCTCGACCCGTTGACCCGACGGGTCGACCCGTGACCCGCCAGGTCAACTGACCCGCCGACCCGCTAAACCCCCGGGTTCGGGTTCGGGTCATGCCTGTCCCGATCCGTGACCCGTCGGCGGGTTCGCCCCGTGGACAGGCCTACCCACAAGGACACTATGAATGAATAGTCATGCCATTTGGCTTAAAAAATGCATCACATATATTCCAGAGAAGAATGAATAACGTTTTGAAAGAATTTAAATATTGTTGTCGAGAGTAATGTTTTGGAGGAGCTGGGGAATTAGAGGAGAGAAAGAGAAACAATTAAACAGTTAATATAATAAATGTATAATAAACAAACAATTAAAAATTTTAAATATCATCAATAACCAAAAAAATAGATACAATTTATTCGTTTATGTATTTTTTAACTCCATTGTAATTTCATTTCTTTTTATGAAGATATTAATTTATTTTATTTATCATTTATTTTTATATGTTTTTAATATATGTTTGTAATGCATAATGTAATTTAACTTCTTTATTATTTTCTTTTTAAATAATTAATATAATTACAAAGATATATAAATAAATTAAATTTATTCATTGATAAATTAATTAATATTAAATTGTATTAATTTAAAATCTTTCGTAATAATTTTTGAAAATAAAACTCAATTAAATGTAATAAAACAAATAAACATATATAAATAAAAAATCAATTAAATAATGAAATATATATATAAACAGTAAAAAATAAATGAATAATTTTTATATGTTTTTAATATATGTTTATAATGCATAATGTAATTTAACTTCTTTATTATTTACTTTTTGATAGTTTTTTAATTTCTTTTTGTAACTTCTTTATTAATGAAAATAAAATTACATTTAAGGAGATAAAACGAAAACAATAGATATTAATAAATATAAAATATATAAGTAATATAAAATTTTAATAGACAAATAATTAAATAAATATATAATAACAATATAAAATACGCAGGGAGTATTAGGAATACATGTATTATTATTTACTTTTTGATAGTTTTTAAAATTTTTTATTTATATTTTTAAAGTTATTTTTATAATTTTGATATATTTTTTAATTTCTTAAATATTTTTTAATTTTTTTAATTTCTTTTTTATAATTTTGATCTTTTTTTAATTTCTTATTTAATTTTTTTCTTTTTTTTTTTAATTTTTTTTTAAATCCCCACGTGTGGTAACACGCGGGATTTCCGCCGTGGACGTGCCACCCCCGTGCGTATGCTAGATGCGCATGTGGGTGTGCGTATGCTGCATGCGCACGGCGGTGCGTCTCAGTTAGCCGGATGATAATTTTGTACATGACTAAAAAACTTATTTACAATGGTGGGAGTAATTAAAGACTTCCATTAATTAATAATACTCCTCCCGTAACTCCCGTTTAAAACTAAGTGAACAATAAGTTATGTTTTAGTTTATTCTCGGTAACAATTTACCATGGTTTGCTTGACTTGAGTTTTGAATCCAATGCTAGGTTTTTTTCTTCATCTTGGACGACGCCAATTGGGGATTTCTCATGCTGAAATCTGATTTTGTTGCTGCATTTTTTTTAATCATATGGAATCAGCAACTAATCAACTATGAATCGTATATCGTTTTTTTCTATGGTATGTCTTAAGGGTATATAATAAGAGTACTAATTTGAAAATATTTTTTAAATTTTAATTAGTTTAGCTTTTCTTTTAATTAGATTCTTATGGTTGATTATTTTTTTGGTAGAGAATTCTTCTCAATTTAGGATCATATATTAAGATTGATGGAAGAAAACCATTAAACCACAATTTTTAACGGGTAAGATCGAATCTAAACTGACTTAAACTATCAAGATAATATCTTAATATAAAGGCGAAACTAATTAAAATAACCCGACCTTTAAGGGTGTGTTAAAAATATATCTCAATCTTTCAAGTGTAAGATAAATATCTCGACCTTTAAAGGGGTGTTAAAAATATTTCTCAACCTTTCAAATGTAATATAAATATCTCGACCTTTATAAGTGATGTTAAAATAATATTTCAAAAAAATTTATACAAAAAAAGCTAACAGTACATGCATATATGGCAAAAAAAATTTAATAAAAAAATAAAACTTTAAAAAATCTATATAAAAAATTATAGATTTACATATGTTTCATCTTTTATATTTTATACACACTATTTTCTTATAACTCTATATTAAAAACCTTGTTTTATTAATCCAGTTTTCTTTTTTTTTTATCAAGGGAAAGAAATAAATTAATAAAATATAAATATAGATAAAAAATGATAGATTTACAAGTGTTTAATCTTTTATTTAGATGATTTTTATATTTAAGGGATAACACCCATATTTGTATAATGGGCCATTTAACTAATTTTGCATTTTTAATTAAAATTTAAAATAGAAAGAAGAATAGTTAGAATTTTAGTAAATAAATTATGTAAAAAAAATGGGACAATTGAACAAAGAAGAATAATATGGAAAATTGAAATATTAATAAAGTGTCTTGAAATTTTTTTAAAAAAATAATAAATGAAAAACCTTGTTTTCTTAAACCCTTTTATTAATTTTTTATATGTATTTTTTAAATTTTATTTTTTTATTAATTTATTTTGCCACATACGTATGCCATGTTAGCTTTTTTTATCCTAGAGAATTTTTTTAGATATTATTATAACATCACTTATAAAGATTGAGATATTTATCTTACATTTGAAAGGTAGGGATATATTTTTAACACATCCTTAAAGGTTGAGATATTTATCTTACATTTGAAAGGTTGAGATATATTTTTAACACACCCTTAAAAGTCGGGTTATTTTAATTAGTTTCGCCTAATATAAATTATTAACCTCTTCACTCATTACCATTGAACCACCACATTAAGGACAATTAACCCCTCGTTTTTGTTTTAAGGTAAATAAAGGTAATGGTTAATTTTCCGAATCTAGTCCATTTTTAAGTTAAGATTCATTGATCAATATTCTAATCATTACCCTCATTTCCTCATTTTTCATACAAAATTTAGTTCATTTCCCCATTTGATTACCTAATTTGAGCTTTGATTACCTAATTTGAGCCTAGGGTAACCATATTCTATAGGATGCTCTGGCCATTTCCATCTCCCCTCCCCTAGACTCATAAAAACCCTAGACTCATAAAAAAAAGTGATGATCATATAAATTTTACACATAAAATTTGATTCATTTCTCTTTTATTTCCTCCTACTCAGACAAACAAGGCCAAAGAGTCTAATTCATTTCTCTTCTATTCCCTCCTACTCAAACAAACAAGGCCTAAAGAGTATACTGCAATCAGTAATGATGGTTCTTGTAGCAATGATTTCTTTTAGCTCAATATTTCCTGTCAATAAATGTGCAAAATTTCAAGCCTGATCCACCCCAAAAAAAAAAAAAACACAGAATTTTACATAGCTCAGCTCAATTGGCAGGGAACAACATAGATATGCTATACATACATAACACATCTGCAGACACTGCTGCTGGATAAACACAAACTTGCAAACATTACACAAAAAGTTCTTCTATGATTAAAGAGTAAGGGAGCTGAAAACATCTCATCAACTCAGAGGCTTCTTCCTCCACTCTGTGCGCCCCCGGTTTATTTCTGCACTGTTGCCAGATAATCTCAATGAATGGAGAAACTGAAGAGAATCGGAGTCATCTTGAGATGCAGTATGCGACCCATTCGTTCCATTGACCGTTGAGATCATTTGGATTCCTTCATCCAATTCTGCTGTGGTGAGTGAATCGACAATGTCTCCGTGCTGACATTCTCTTCGGTAATCCAATGTAATGCTTTGAAGCTCATGGGTGTTGATGACCTCTTGGGGCATGCTCTGTCAAGGAGAAAGCATTCTACTGTCAGGTTCATATAATGTAACACAAGCGCAAACTTGGGAAACAAAGAAAATCAACATAGCACATTTTAAATTGAAGGCTTGAGCTAAACCGAGTTATATGCCATACACTCAAGACACAAAGGGGAAAGGTAGCTACCTCTAGAACCCATCCGATATATGTCACATTGTTCACATGCTGATTCATGTCCAGGTCTACTCTTTTGGGCTGAAGAAACATAAAGAGAATCGAGAATCATAAAGCGGAACCAGCTGAAAAGAGCAAAAGAAAAGAGCTAGAAAATAATAAGATGATCTTACTACAAGCCCTAGCCTAGAATGGTGGGCAGGATCTTCCAGCTTTGATATTTTCCTCAGACTCTTGTTGTTCTCCTCAGGAAATGCTAATCTGAAATGTCGAAGCAATTAAGGCATTGATTGGTATATGTATACTGAAGAGGATGAATTACATACAGATCTTGATTTCTTCTGTAGTTTACATTTATCTTACCATTGCCTTGTAGTTGTAATGGTAAGAAGTATTAGAATCAATATATTTAAATATTATAAAATTACTGGTCAGTTCCTTCGAAACTAGATAACAAAAGGAAAAAAATTCAGCCATCGAGGACCAACCTCGGTTTTCTTGGACAGAAAACTAGATACTCCTCCTGGATTTCAGGGCTGACTCTCTCGAGTCGTCTTGTATCTTGGTTCATCATCACCCATTTGCTGAAATGGAACAGACATATGAGGTCATTACTCAGATTCATTGCATTAGGAAAGCTAATGTTTGATTTCAAGAAGCATGTTTCCAACAATAATCACGGAGTTTCTTGGAATGTATATCAACCCAATACTAAGCAAAGGCGGAAGAGCCTAAAAATCTGGTACAGCTTAATACAATTAGGCACATTCTCAGAGCCATAAACTGATATACAGAACAACAATAAAAAGGAGATTATCTAGCAGGAAGAGTGTTTTCTCAAATGTGCACAATAATATACTTTCCAGAAACTTCATGATTGGAAACTAAGGACACAAGGACGGACCACATGTACAAGTATGGGCCAAATTACACGAGCAACAGTAATTACATAAATTTGAGATGTCCGTTCTCAAGGAGTTAAATGGAAACCAAAGACTCGTTTAACAAGACAACATTTCAAATCACTTGCAGGAGACCATTTTTTATGGCATAATGCATTGAATTGAAGCTTGTTGTTAGCTAAGTTAATATAGGGTTCAAATTTTAGAGAAGACATATTAGCTAATAGCTTACCTAATAAGCTAAAAAGTCTAAGATAAGTGTGGAAGCTTAAAACACACCTGGTAGCTCTCCCAACAACTTCTCCAGTCGCATAGTCCTTCATAATGAAATCACGTCTAGTTCCAATTCTTCCTTCGGCCTGAAACCATGTCTCCATCTCAATAACATCACTCCTGCTCCAAATAGGCGACTCGACATAGTGAGTAACCAACAAAAGTCAAAGCAAGAATTAGTATAACATATACTTGTTAAGAATCATACCAAGCAGGATATTTATAGATCTCAATGTGCATTCGAGCAGTAACCCATATTAAGTGAAGCTTTCTCATGGTAAGGGTTGTTGCGAATCCATCAGTAGAAAATCCAAGGCTTTGAGCATGGTTGCATCCAACTTCCTGCATCATTACCAGTTATCTATACAATATTAGAAAAAGGGATTCGGAAAGGAGAAAAAAGAAAAACCAGATCAATTTTTCCTCAAAACTCCAAAAAAAGAAAGCAGATGTCAAAGGCAATGGAAATAACTCTACAATCTATATATTTTTGGAAAGCAGTGGTCAACAACATTGCTAACTCAAGGAAAAAGAGATCCCCCAGCAATCCAGTCAACTCATTGTGTTAGCTATCAAAAGGATCAAGAAAATGTGGCACATTATGAAATTCCCTATCCAACAAAATCTGTTTAGGAAAGCTACCGAAGAATTTAGGTTTTTTCACGAGTCTTGATTGGTAACGAGAATTTGATTGGTTCATATAGACTAAACATTTTCTTTTAGTCTACTAAACATGTGACCATAAGATGCTTGTTTGCCCAATCTATTCAGAGCTCGTCTATTTTTTTTATTCCCCTCTTCTTGTTCTTCAAAGCATAAGTGCTTGCCAAAATAGCAACAAAAAATGGTTCACTAATAACCAGCTGAATGAATAAAGGGGGGAGGGAAGGGAAGGGAAATCACGCAGTTATTTCAATCAACCTAAAGAAGCATGTTGATCTGAAAGACAATCCATGCAGGGTAATATATAAGAGGAAATTCAGATTTAAAAAAAAAATATATATGAGGAGTTTCATCAGAATCACACGATAAAACAGTAGCACAGATCAGAGAGGTGTAGCCAAAATTGTACACAAGCTGATTCATGACAAACTGTTTTTTCAAGTCCTATTAGAATCACATAGTAAGACAGAAACAGATTGATTAAACATCAAAATCATTGTAAATTCAAATTGCCAAAGTGCCAGTAAAGCACCAAAATACAACAGGACTTGAGCCATAAGCCACAAAAATAAGATTAAATAATCAATTTCATTTAATTTTTAGGTTATGAACCAATTCATCAAAGTCACAATCCTCATTTCATGAAGCCGAAGTCTATCTATCTAACAAAAAAGCAACCACCTCCATTGCACATTTCTCAGGAATCTCTGCAGCCATGCACGGATGAAACTAGAAACAAATCGGTACGAATCCAAGGAATTCTATCAAAATCGACAAAATTAGCAGCCCCAATCGAGCGCAATTACCTGCATCAGATTAGCAATCGTTTCAACCGTGGCGGTTTTGTTGATCCCAACCTCATAAGAGCGGATGATGAAGCTCTCCTTGTAGGACAGGCCGTGGTCGGCGAGGCTGCCGAGCCGGAGCCGATCAGCCAAGCTAGCCGGCTTCTCGACAGAGCTGACTCCATTATTCACCTGAGCCTGCGAGGAGAGAGAAACGGCGAAATCGGAGGAGGCGGCTCGCCGAGGCGCAGAGGAGCACGAAACGACGGCGTTTCGCCGCCGATGAAGGTCCGGCGATTGCCGCACCCGGCACTGCGTTAGGGTTTGGACCTTGTCCGCCACAATGCAGGATCCCTTCAACATCTCTCTCTCTTGCTCGATCTGTAGAATCGCTGGGTGTGAAACTGTGAATGGTAAACCTCTTCGTCTCGTCTCTCTCACACCCTATTTAAATTCGGTGCCGATCTCCGTATGACTTCCTGCATCGTTTATTATCATAACTCAATAGCCACGTGCACTGTGCACACGTGTCTTTCACTAAACATATTGTAAAAAAATCGTATCAGATCGATATCAGAATATATATACTCCTATGTCTCAAAATTCTTTTTATCACATCTAATTTTGTCAAAAATACATATCTTTTTAGATTTAATTATTACATTTAACCTACTTTTTACATCTAATCATTACTCTAATTTTTTTCATCACTCCTACTCTCCTCCTTACAAATTGAAAAAAAAAAGAAACAAATACCCTAATACCAAAGTCTAAAATAGTATTATCTAAAATAGTATAATTAATTAAATGCAATGGAATCCAAAAACACCATAAGTTATGCACATTTTTTAGCATGATAAAAATTATATAAACTATTAAATTTTTAAAATAATATCATACTTATTAATAATGAGTATAATAATATTTTTTAAAAAAAAATTAAAAATATTATTATACTCATTATTAATAAGTATGATACTATTTTTAAAATTTAATAGTTTATATAATATTTATCATGCTAAAAAATGTGCATAACTTATGGTGTTTTTGGATTCCATTGCATTTTAATTATAATGTAATTACTTTACCTCGTTTTATATGAGCGTTTGGTTGTACAAATAAAAATCTCGTAAAAAGTGAGGTAACACAGTAATTTAACCAAATAATCACATAAATCGAGATAAAAAATAATTGCATTATATTTATTATATCGTGAAATTCAAACACACCATGAAATTAAAACACCTTAAAAATTATGTTAATCAAATACCTCCTTATCTATTTGCATTATAAAACATACTCCATCCGTTCGTGAAAACATGTTATTTTAAATTTTTGCACAATTTTTAAGAAATCCAATAATATACTCTTTTTTTTTTTACTAATTTACCCTAATTTATTACTCCCTCCTTTAATTAAAACTTGACGTTTTACTATTCACACATGCTTTTTGAGGTGTTAAAAACTATATAAAATATTAACTTTTTTAACATATTTTTAAAATAATTTCATATTTGTTACTATTAAGTATGAATTTATAAAAACAAATTTAAAAAAAATGTTAATATTTTATATAGTTTTTATCGTTCTAAAAAAGCGTACATGAATAGTAAACGACAAGTTTTAATTAACAGAGGGAGTATTCTACTTTTTTACTTCATCGAAAACTACAACTCACAATTCATCAATCATGTCAAGGGTATTTTTGTAAAATAAACGCTAAAATACCTACAATGACATGTTTTTATGAACAAAATCGAACTTTTAAAATGACATATTTTCACGAACGGAGAGAGTAATACAATTGGAATCTAAACACACCCTCAAAAAAGTTAATTATATACTCCTATAAACGAAGGGAGGAATGAGAGAAGGGACAAGTGTTCTATAATGTCAATATATTCCAATTATATACTCCTATAAACGAAGGGAGGAATGAGAGAAGGGACATGTGTTCTATAACGTCAATATATTCCAAGTGGAGGGAGTATCGAATGGAGGCTGATTCTCTTACCCTCTGGTAAGCTTATCCGGGGGTAAAAAAGTAAACTCCTTCTGGTCAAAAGTAAGTCAGACTTTAAAAAAAAATGAAAAAGGAGAGAGTAGGGCAATAATTACCTGTAGAATTAAAGTAAACATTGATACTAACAACAATCAATGCACCCTAATCCATCCCTTTCGACGGTAATTTCAAATGTTAATCCGATTTTACTCTCCATCTCTTTCAAACGGTCGGCATTTACAAATCTTAATCCAATTTTACTCTCCATCTTCAAACGGTCGGCATTTACAAATCTTAATCCAATTTTAATCTCCATCTCTTTAAACGGTCCGGCGATGATCGATTATCGACGGTACTAGCGTTTAGAGTTCCGGCATCAACTGATCGAGATCGAAGAGCTTGCAATCGATCATTTCCCGATAACTGAACTCGCCGGACATCGAAGGTTAGTCGTACATATATTCTTCAATCCGATCGAAAAGAGTGTAATTGTAGTTCGAACGTTAAATTAATAAGAATTTCATATTTCTCCTGCAGATTTAACGATCATCCTATTTTTTCAGCAAGAATGATTCAGGACAAGAAGTTTGATCTTAACATGGACTATGAAGGTGGGTCCGATGAAGATGATTCGATCGGTGGGTCGGGCTCGGAGCACACCTTGTTCGGAATTGCGGATGATGAGAATATAGGCGGTTCGTCAAACAGTGATAACAAGATCGTGGAATACTCTGTTGAAGGAGACGGTGGAGAAGAGCCCCTGTCCGGTGGTGTTGACCCTCTTCAGAATCACCAGACAATCCATCCTCCCCATGTTGGGCTGACGTTTGAGCATGACAGAGATTTCTTCCAGTTAATCCACGGATATGCAAGACAAAATGGATTCATGGGAAGAATTCAGGGTTCGGAATTGTTACCCCCCGAGGAAAGAGGTAGTGAGGTTACGACAGACAGGTACAAGACCATTAGGATGGAATGTACAAAAGGGGGGAAGTTTGTATCGAAGTCGAAAAACCCAAGCAAGGGATCCACTTCAACTATGACAGGTTGTAAGTTCAGGGTTAATGTTGTCCGTGATGGACCTGGTTCATGGAGGGTAATTGTCGTTGCGCTTGAGCATAACCACGAGTGTTAGGTAGGGCATTCAAAATACCTCACAAATTACAGATATATGACCGAAGGCAACAAGAAACGGATCTTAGATATGGATAGGGCCGGAGTACCTATAGCTAAGAACTTTACATCATTTGTGGTTGAAAAAGGAAACCATGATAATGTGGATTTCACTTAAAGAGACCTGCGAAACCTGGTTGCCAAGTCTAGAAGGAGGGACATGGAGCTGGGGGACTTCTCTGCAATGAGGAATTATTTCGAAGAAATGTCTTCAGGCAACTCGAACTTCTTCTACGCTTATGATGTGGATGCAGACAGCAGATTGAAGAATGTGTTTTGGGCTGATGGAAGGAGTCGAACAGCATACTTGGAATTTGGGGATATCATCACATTCGATACGACATACGTCTCAAAAAGATACAAGATGCCATTTGCACCATTCATCGGGGTCAATAACCATGGGCAGAGTGTGTTGTTTGGGTGTGCCCTACTCGTCGGAGAAGAAATGGAACACTTTGTGTGGTTGTTTAGCACTTGGCTCAAGTGTATGTCCGGGAAGGCACCAACAGGAATCTTAACCGACCAAGCCAGCTCCATTGGTAAGCCCTTGGTCATTAAAATAAGAATTCAGGTCATCAGTGGACGGGAATTTATTAACTATATATTGCTATTGTGTGTATTCTATGTAGTTAATAGAATATTGATCGATAATGTCGATTTGTTTTCAAGCAATGCGGTGGCGCAGGTGTTTCCCAATGCTTCGCATCGTTGGTGCATATGGCACGTGATGCAGAATGCTCGAAAGCATTTGATGTACAACCCCGCCAGGAATGACATACTCAAGTCACTCCAAGATGCTCTACACGACTCCTTGAGTGAAGGAGAGTTCGAAGACGCATGGTCTGCGATGCTGGACAAGTTTAGTTTGCGTAACAACAAGTGGTTGTGCAAGATGTACCAAAATAGAAGGCGTTGGGTTTCTATATACTTCAAGGACAACTTCTGGGCCGGGATGTCAAGCACCCAAATATGTGAAGGTATGAACCATTTCTTCAAAAAGTATGTCAATTTCAATACTACTTTGAAGATATTCATGGAGCAGTACGGTCTAGCATTATCGAAAAGGGTAAGAGAGGAGGAGACGGCAAACTTCACATCGATAAATTGCCCAACCAGGTGCATGACCGAGCATGTGTTTGAGCTGGTGTTCCAACAGTTGTACACTACTACAAAGTTCGAAGAATTTCAAATTAAGGTGCGGAACCTCGTGTACAACAATGCACTGAAGGTCCTAGAGGATGGCAATATGTGCACTTACGACATTATGGTAAAGCGGCCTTATTATGGTCGTACACGGTGCTGACAATATAGGGTTACACTTCAAAAAGACACCACCGAGGTAAAATGTGAGTGCAAGAAATTCGAGTTCCGAGGGATATTGTGCACCCACATTTTCTGTGTCTTCAACGAAGAGCAGGTGGATTACGTTCCGGAGAGGTATATTATGGATCGTTGGCGCAAGGACCTACCTCGGGAACACTTGAAGGTTGTGGTCCCTTACTATAAGTTGATAGAAAAGAAGTCCGACGGAATGAAACGGTATGATGATATTCATAGTAAGTTTGACAGAATCGCCGGATTGGCGATGTACAATGAGGATTTGTACAAGATTGTGATGGCTGCACTCGGGGAAATGGAACACACTGTCAAGGAAGCTGCACTGGGGAAGCATATCCTACACTTGCACAACCTCGATGGCATTGGGAAAGTGTATGGGCGTCGAGTGGTGAACCCTACTAAAACGGGCATGAACGAGGACGGGCACGAACCGGCTAACAATCTATCCCCCGTGGTAGATCCAGTAGACAAAAGAGGTAAAGGTGCCATGAGAAGTAGGAGGTTAGGCTATCATAGGGAAAAGGCGCGGGAACGTGAGTGTCAACGGAAACGGGTCGAGGCAAACAGCCCTGCGGAGAGCCAAGCAGGGTCCAGCTATGGTCGTCGCCACCCCAACATAATGCACATGCCACATGGGCATGGGATGCATAATCCTCATCTATTTTACAATTCGGTACGTAACTGTGAGTACATGCTATCATGTCACACTCTTTTTGGTAGCATGATACTTATGATCATTTATTCCCTTCTCTTATGGTAGATGATGCATACACAAGGCTTGCAACAAAGTGGCCTGGGCAGATGAGAGCCATGTAGCGGCTCGAACCCTTCTGGCGGTTCTTGTTCCCAATGCCTAGCGATCAGTGTGATCATACCCCCCAAGACTAACTTCCCCTTCGGACTTTCGCTTGTTGGCGTTGTTGCATCTCGAATGCAAGATGTAACAAATATAGATGCCCAGTCAGGCACGTCATTACAGTCTTGGAAGAAGCACCGAAACCATGCCAAATCCGCAGCAACAACCTTGCTAGTCTCGGCCTGACCGCCAAAAGCCATCCTAATCACTTTGTGTGCCAAGACCAAGCACGGATGCCCAAGACTGGAGTTAGTCTTGCCCCTGTGACCGTCAAACTTTGCACCTATGATGTCAGTCCAAACCTCTTTGACCTTGTTAGACGATTTTTTCTACCCGTTTGTAGGTTGACGAGAAACCCCAAAGATGTCCCGCAACTCATCGTATGACAGGGACCGCTCGACATCATTGAGGTGAAATGAAATTCGGTTGCCATTATGCGAAGATACAGTGGAGAGGAATTCCAGGAGATATCTTCTATAGGTTGGTGCACTCTTATGCAGAAATTCTGCCAGCCCTGCGTGATCAAGCATCATCTTCGTAATGTCGAACATGCCTAGGCATCTAAGTGCGGGAACATCGTAGAATCTAGTGGGAACAATATCCATTCTCCATAACATCAACCATCTGGCCTTGTGTAGACCTGGGCAAACGCGGGACGGCCCGTCCGGCCCGCCCGCTAATACA
Source organism: Persicaria maculosa (assembly GCA_963922045.1). Taxonomy (NCBI): domain Eukaryota; kingdom Viridiplantae; phylum Streptophyta; class Magnoliopsida; order Caryophyllales; family Polygonaceae; genus Persicaria; species Persicaria maculosa. Next base: position 14,886,172 of record OY998267.1, on the reverse strand, counting down.
AGCGGGCATGGACAAGGGAAAAAGCCCATGCGGGCTGCTAAGCCCGGCCCGCGCCCGCAACGGATACGGGATTGGGAACGGGTACCCGCTATTTTTTTATTAAAATTATAAAATATATTATATATATATATATTTTTCGACATTACAATGTATATAAATATATTACTATGTATTTTTACCAATATATATACATATATTATAGTTTTATTACAACAATATATATATACTTACAGTGTATATGTATACAAATATATATACTTACTAACTTACAGTGTATGTGTATACAAATATATATATTACACAATGTACATAGATAGTGTATATACATATATATTACTGTTTTTATATTACTATATTACTGTTTTTATATTACACAATGTATATACATATATTATTGTTATAATTAGATATTGTATATATATATATTATACTCCCTCCGTTAATTAAAACTTGACGTTTTACTATTCACGCACGCTTTTTGAGGTGTTAAAAACTATATAAAATATTAACTTTTTTAACATGTTTTTTAAATAATTTCATACTTGTTACTATTAATTATGAATTTATAAAAACAAATTTAAAAAAATGTTAATATTTCATATAGGTTTTATAATTCTAAAAAAGCGTATATGAATAGTAAACGACAAGTTTTAATTAACAGAGGGAGTATATTACTGTACATGTATACAAACACATATATACTTAGAAATATATTACAGTGTATATACATATAATACCGCGGGTACCCGCGGATAGCCCGCGCCCGCAATTCCGGACGGGCTTGGACACGACATCCAACCCGTTAAGCGGGCTTAGCCCGGCCCGTGCCCGCCACACCGGGACAAAATCTTGGGTAAAACCCGTCCCAAGCCCGGCCCGCGCCCGCATTTGCCTAGGTCTAGCCTTGTGTTCTTCGGTAAGATTATTCAACTGGAGATATTCCGGCTCCATTATAAACTGATTTGCACGCCAACAAGTTTTGTTTCAGTTTTGTCAGTACCAAAAACTTAAACCCTAAGCCTATCCACGAGCACCCATTACCCACCTGATAAGCCCAATATCTGAAATCAACTATTGATTAACATAAAATCAAACATATTGGAATGATTGCAGACATAACGACTTACCAATTTGAAGATTGAGTCGTGGTGGTGTAGCCCTGACGAGACGACTGGCCCGACCCTATGGATACAGAAAATCGGTTGGAGTTTTCAATTGGGAGAGACGCAATCCGATTTTTCCCGGCTGCTACGGGAATGATTTGTTTTTTTACAGTCGAAAGCCGTTTAGAGGGAGTGAAGAATTTTGGAGAGGGTTACTCTGTTACAGTTTTCAATTTGCAGCTTCAATTTACATCATGACGAAGCATGGAGTAGGTTGCAGCTCCATGGTGAGCAATTGGGCCGGGTTTATTTGATTTTTTATCACTTGGAAGGGAGTAGTTATATGAGTTAGGTATTATATTATGCAAGACTGTATATAATTTATAAATATGGAAATAATCATTTTAGTATATGTTGAGAATTCTCATGTAAAGTATAATACATAAATATAGATATTTTCAATCACTCAGTAATAATAATATCAATATCATTGTAACTTTGTTTAAATGTGATGTGTCATAACCAATAGTTATATTCAATGTTTTTAATTAAGTCAATCAGTTAGTAAATATGTTAAGAAGAAAAGAAAACAATTTTATTTGTTTGAAGAAATAAAAGGAATAATTAAATAATAATAATTACGTGAAATATGTAATTACAAAAGGGAAAAAAGAACTTGATTGGTGGAAAGGAGATGATTAAGGAGGGGATGACACATAAGCATTAAGTATTATAAATTAAGATTATATATAGCTATTAGATATGTTAAAAATAAAAGAAAAAATTTAATTTATTTAAAGAAATAAAAGGATTAATAAAATAATATTAATTATTACAGTAATTACATAATTAAAAATGGAATAATAAAGTAATAGTTATTAAGGAGAATATTACACATAACATAAGCATTACGTATTTTAAATTTTATAGTATAAACAAAGTCTAAAAATTAGGGGTGGGCGCGGGACGGGACGGGATGGGACGAGGGTCGTCCCGCGTCCCGTCCCGCGTAATTTTTGCGGGACGGGACCGGGACGGGATTCACTACCTTTTTTTCAATCCCGCGCGGGCCTTGTCCCTCACGGGACGGGACGGGACCGGGACAGGACGGGCCTTGTCCCTCAAATAAAAAACATTATAAAAAATTCTTAAATTCCTATATATTTTGCGGTTTTTAAAGGCGTAACATATATATATATATATAATATTTTTATATAATTTTACGATTTTTAGATATATACACATTATACATATAATTACAAAATATATATATAGAGAGAGAGACATACCAATACACATAAGTGGGCAATGTGTATATATACAGTATATACAAACACACATGTATATACAATGGACAAAGTGTATATATGTGTATATACAAACTGTATACTACTTTGCATATACATAAATTGTATACATATATACACACACTGTAAGTGTATATATACATTGTGTAATATATATATGCGGGACGAGACGGGATTTGCGGGATTCGGAATCCTCGTCCCGCGTCCCGTCCCGCATAATTTTTGCGGGACGGGACCGGGACGGGATTCACTATTTTTTTTTCCAAATCCCACCGGGATCAGGACGGGCCCGGGACGGGACCGGGACGGGCCCGGGATTTGCGGGATTTGTGCCCACCCCTACTAAAAATTATTTAATTAGAAATTATCAATCGTAAAAAATAAACAAAGTATAACAAAAACCCCAAATACTACTTCAAAAGAAAGTAGCTGTTATGAACTACTAATTACCGCATGAAATTAGTTAACCACACTTGCAAGAATACCGCCAGAAATTAGTTAACAGTTAACACACTATAGTATTTAATAGGAGGACAAGTAATAGTGGGGTAGTAATTATGATATAGGGTTAAATTGAAGTCAACAAAAAATCATCCCCTATTAAAAGATTTCTTTTTATTCCCTTTTTTACTTGGACATCCAAATACCCTTGACTAAGCTTACCAGAGGGTAAGAGAAGCATTTTCCTATCGAATTCAAATACATTGCCTATTGTCCGTACTACATAACATAAGTGTCAAATGATACAAGGTAAAAGTGTACAGTAAAATCTTGGAGAAAAGCACGTACGGTGTTGTTAGATACACCACAAATCCAACATAAAAAATGCACGTCGGAATTGACGTGCAAGTCTTTCTGACTAATTAGCGTTTTTAAAAAATTAATTAACCCCCTTTAACCCTGCACGTCGGAATTGACGTGCAGGATTTGGGGTGTATATAGCGTTTCCGTAAAAAGAAGTAGAAATGATTGTAATAATTATTATCTTAGTAATTACTCCCTCCGCTTCATAATAGATGTTCCTTTACTTTTCAACACGCTTTTTAAAAAAATTAATTAAAAAATAATATTTTATAAAGTTTTTTATTCCTTAAAAACTTGCCGAAAAACAAAAGGATGTCTATTGTGAAACGGAGGGAGTACGTACTAAACGAAACCATATACATTTACACTAGGTGTAAAATTTTAATCTTACACTATAAATTAAAATATAACACGTGACATTGGATTCTTTAATTTAACAGTTTTCAATGAATTTTAATATGATGAAATTAACAATTTTTAATTTTAATTTTTTACCTTAGAATATTTTTTTATTATAAATATATTAGTGGAAATCATGCATTTTATTGGTAGTGTAAAGTATCTATTCTTACACTTAGTGTAAGTGTAGACTTTTCCTACTAAACGAAGTAGTAGCATTTATCTAGTGGTGTGGAGCAAGGGAGTGGTAAGGAGGTCTCGGGTTTGATCTCTGACTTCACCCCTTTCTTTTGATAAAAAAATCCAAGGTTTGTCTTGCTCCCCTACTACTGGGTCGAATCGGTTCGCATAAGCCGTTTTATTTGATATGTGGCTCTTGCCGACTAAGTCACGTGCTTGAGGCCAGGTTTACCACCGAAGGTGGATTTCTCGTCATAAAAAAAAGTAGCATTTACCTTTTTTGGTCAAAGGAGAGTTGGAGCTTTCCGCGCATCTAGACGTAATTTTATTGAAATAGAAAAAATGGGCTAAGTAGTCAGCATACGAGGGATAGCTCGACCCCTAACACCATGATGCAAGAAAGATAAAATACTCTCAGGTGGGTCAAACAATACATAAAAACCAATGTCATAAACGAAAGCTAAACTAGCCAAGTGATCCGCGACATCATTGGCTTCGCGGAACACATGTCAAAACTGGATATTTCAGTCTCTTCACACTAAACTAAGCCTTGACACATCATAACAAGGCTGGCTAGCGGATGGCCCCAGGGTATATGTTGGGTCCTCAAAAGGGTGTCTATGACATGTGAATTCGTTTCCAAAATCACTTGTCCATAGCGACTCTCCCATGCCATGCCCTTGGTACACAGGTTGAACACAAATTTTTGTGTTTTACTACCTGGTGTTTATCATTTCCACGTTGAAGGTGATGTGGTGGAGAAATTTTGATTATGCATAAAACGATGCAAGTGCCCTAGGTAAATGCTATTTTCCGGGTCTTACCTTCAACGCGGAAATGATAAACACCAGTAAGGAAAACACAAAAATTGTGTTCAACCTATGTAAATGTCTATTCATTATTTCTCCTGTTAACCATATCAATGTACAATCTTTTTTAAAACTTACCCCCGTTTGTTTTTTGATAGAGAAAGGTAATGATTACCTTAATGAATCTAGTTCATATTTAAATTAAGATTCATTAGTCATTATTTTTAACCATTACCCTCCTTTCCCATTTTTCATATAAAATTTGTTATCTTTCTCCACATTTCATACCCTAATTTTATGAAGGGTAACTATTACCCTTAGGATGCTCTAATAATCCCCTCTATCCCTTCTTCTAGACTCACAAAAAATGATGATCATCTACATTTTCTATGTAAAATTTAATTCATTTCCTTTTCATTCTCCCCTCTAAAAACAAACAACCCCTTAATATTCCTATTTTTTCATACAACAATACCATTAATATAATATGAACAATCCTTTAAATTGGACAGTTAAAGAACTAGGGATATTTTTTTAATAGAAAAAGTAAGGAGTTTTTTTTATTTAAAGGAAAAATGACTCAAAATAATACCAACTATCACATATGAACCAAAAATAATACGAACTAAAAAAAGTCTCAAAATAATACAAACTATCCACCTATAAACCGAAAATAATACAAACTCTAAAATCAACTAAAAATAATACAAACTATGAACTTTTAACTTAAAATAATATAAACTTTTGAAGTTAGACTAGGAGAAGAATCAACACAAAACATTATTTACAAAAATTACAGAATTTCCAACATCATGATAAAGAACATTTTTTCTTAACACTTTTAATGAGAATATTGTCATTTCTAAAAACAGTTCTAATACCTCTTTTAACATTAATGTCATAACCAACGTCATCAAACATAGATTAAGACAACAAATTTTTCTTCATATCTATACCCACCTAACTTGTTGAAGGACCCCTTACTATAGAATCATGCATTTTAAAAGGGATGTTGCCTATGCATTTAATAGAGAGATTAGAATGATCATCAAGTCTAACTACCCTCCCCCAACAAATTCATCAAGATAATCAAAGCAATGCTTATGAAGTGTAACATGCATGGTACAACCAGAATCAAGCACAACAGAAGTACTATTTTGCAATTTCTTTTGATCATCATCTCTTTTCTTATAACAGTCAACAACAAGATGATTGTTTTTCTTACAATAGGTACAATGTTTTTTTCCGGTTTTAAAAATCCTATCCTTGTCCTTTTTCTTGTCCCTTTTTTTTGTTATTTCCCTTTGTAAATAGCACATCAACTTTATTGTTAGCTTTTTCAGATTTGTCACCTTTCACTTTAAAAACCTTAAATATCTCATTCTTTTGTGTAATAGCCTCAACTATCCTTTTATTAGTCAAAGACTCGTTATTAAACTGGATAACATCCTTAAACATATCAAATTGAGAGGGCAGAGCATGAAGAAGAATCACAGCTTGCTAGCATTTCTCCTTAATCAATATTGCCTTCATGTTGACTTGCCACATGTCAATGTTTGTAGTCCCATCAAAGGGTTTGATATGGTATGTGCTATTAGACATGAGAACAATGGTTTACTTAAGAAAACAGTAGACAAATCAATAGATATTTTGACACATGTGAGCACTCAAACCCTACAGCTTGCATCTAAGAGTTTGAATCTCAAGAAAATAAAGATATCAAACAGTGAGCACTCAAATCCTACAGTTATAGAGCTAAGGATCTGAATCTCAATCACTAATGGATGATCGAAGCTCAAGAGTTAGTGAACTGAGAGCTTAGATCTATCAATGTCGCGAGCGAAAACAAAGGAGAGTGATAGGGGAGTCGTTGAAGACAGGTTTTCGATGACTACTTTAGATCTTTGGTTCGTTCGATTCAAACACATAATGGCGCCTCAGATCGAATACGCCATGCAGAGAAACATGAGCTCTTATAAACCCTAGATCCGGAGTTTCCTAAAACAAACTTAAATCATTTAGATCTGAGCTAGAGAAGAACCAAATTCTAGAAAACTTCAACGAATCCAAAGCGTTTCAGAGGCCTTGCAAATCTGGAGTCTAAGAGGATTGAGAGCCTCGAAAACTTCAATAGGAGCAAGGACCGATCAAATCTGGAGCCTAAGGAGATAGAAACCCCAAAACTTCAACAAATTTGAACTTTTGAAAACCCTAGCTTGGCTCTGATACCAATTTGAAATGAAGAGAGAGAGAGAGATAAACGTTACTGAATGAAAACTTGTATTACGAAATCAGAAAACCGATTTACAAAGGAGTTGATTCGAAAACAAGAAGCGGAAGGAGAAAATGACGTTAGCCTCAACTAGGACATACACCGGTCATCAAGGATGGAACCAAAAAGCAATCGAAGCTTCAAATCTCTCACGCTCTCAGCATCTTTGTGTTTGGATGAAAGGGGGCTCTACCTATGCTTAAGAGCACAAGGGATGAAACCCTAGCAAAGCTCAGGAAGCAAGGGGGGAAGTGTATGAAGGAGCCGCTCTATTCTTTCTCTCTCTTGGTCGACTTTTAGGGTTTGCAAACCATTATAAAGCTGAGCCATGTGTGAGACGACGTCGTAGAGCTCCAGCGGGAAGAATTCCCATTTGAATGTGGGTTGGGTATAATGGGCCACACTGAGATGAGATTGGGCTATGGGCCCAATCCAATACCATCCGCTATCATCCACGTTTCATACACATATATTACACCTTATAAATATGCTCTAGAATTACATAGAGGTTTATAGGAGATAGGCTTAACACTAGGAAGAGAAGAAAGCCACCCCTCTATGGGGACTTCCAAGATTAATTTTGATTGTTTCAAACTCCCTTCATGAGAAGCCACGAGGGGTTTTGTTATTCATGACCATGTAGATCTTTGATGGCATGTGACGCTTCACACTGGTTCTTTTTCAGTGTTGTTTGCAGAGGCACGTACTTGGCCTTCACATGAGACTTGTAGCAGTAAAGGATATGGGGCTCCATCACATCGAGGTGGAGGGTGATAGTCTGACCATTATCAACGTTGTCAACAACCTTTGGAAATGCTCATGGGAGATTGAGATAGTGATTTCTGACTCCCTTCTTCTTTAAAGTTTCAAGTTAGCATATTGCCGCCATGTCTTCTGAGAGGTGAACCAGGTTGCGAATAAAGAGGGACGCCTTCGTCGGCACTTGTTAGATTTGTGAATTGAACAAACCAGATCCACATTGAACAAGAACACAAAGCTTCATTTCTTGCTCCAACTAACAGAACCGAAAATCTGTTACAGATGATTGAATGAAGAAGAAGAAGCAACCGAAGGTGGATTGCAGTATTTAAAGGCTAACTAATTTGGGTTGGGCCGGCCCATGTCTAAGGCCCAACACTTATTTACAAAATCAGAAATGTAATGAAGGCAATATGTGTAAACTATATTATATACACCATCACCCCCCCTCAAGTTGGAGATGGAGAAACCAGACCCAACTTGCTGATCAGAGGATGAAGATGAGTGCTTGGTAAGTTCTTGGTTAGGATGTCAGCCAATTGGTTGTTGGTTGACACGTGATGTAAAGAAACAAGCCCTTCAATCAGCTTCTCTCTCACAAAGTGGCAATCCAGATCAATGTGCTTCGTACGCTCATGAAACACTGGGTTTTTGGCAATGAAGATTGCTGCTTGATTGTCACAGTGCAAGTCAATAGGCCGAACACCAGGAACACTCATGTCATTAAGGAGTCGACTTAGCCAAGCTAACTCTGTGCAAGCCCGACGCATAGACCTGTATTCTGCCTCAGCAGAAGAAAGTGAAACACTTTGCTGTTTCTTTGATTTCCAAGAGATCAAAGTATCTCCTAACAAAACAACAAATCCACTCACATACCTCCTGGTAATCGGACAAGATGCCCAATCTGCATCACAAAATGCTTGCAATTTCATCCCTGGAGACTTGCTAATCAACAATGCATGTTTCATTGTCCCTTTAATGTACCTCAGAACATGCAATTCAAAATGAGGCTCTCGTGGGTTCTGCATAAACTGTCTGAGATGCTGAATGGGAAAACTCAAATCTGTCCTTGTGTGAGTTAAGAAGTTTAATTTCCCAATCAGCTTTCTATAAACTGTAGGATTCTTCAATAAACTACCTTCTTCTGGTAATAGCTTCTGTCCAAGCTCCAATTGTGAAGCCACTTCTTTTGAGTTCTCACAGTTGAACTCTTTAAGCATTTCTAGGATGAACTTTTGCTGACTAAGAAGTATACCATCATGAACCTCATTGAATTCCATTCCTAAGAAAAAATGAAGTTGACCAAGATCTTTTTTCTTAAACTCAGAATGCAGCTCACCCTTTAACAACTGTATCTCACAATCATCACTTCCTGTTAGAAGAATGTCATCCACATAAACTGCTACAAATACTTCTGTTTCACCTTTCTTCTTAAAGAACAAGGAGTAGTCATTCAATGACTGCACATACCCTTTGCCCTTGAGGAAAGAAGATAATCTAGCATACCACTGCCTAGATGCTTGCTTCAGTCCATAGAGTGACTTATTCAGCTTACAAGCTTTATTTTTACCATCAACAAACAGACCTTGAGGAATCCTCATGTATACTTCCTCATGCAAATCACCATGCAAAAATGCATTGTTGACATCAAGCTGAGACAGCTTCCATCCTTTCTTCAAAGCCACAGTGACAAGAGTTCTAACAGTTGTCATCTTGACTACAAGTGAGAAGGTCTCAGTGTAGTCAGTTCCATGCTTCTGAGTGAACCCTCGAACAACCAGCCTTGCTTTATGTCTATCAATGCTACCATCAGACTTCCTTTTGACTTTATAAACCCACTTGCAACTGATTGCTTTCTTACCCTTTGGCAAATCCATGACAGTCCATGTGTTGTTAAGATTCAAAGCATCAAACTCTGCTTTCATTGCATCTTGCCACTTAGCATATTGGCAAGCTTCATCATAACTAGTGGGCTCACAATCTGGAATGACATTAAACAGATCATTGTCCTGAATAGGAAACTGAACTGTAGATGTCAAAGTGTGAGCACAGAAATGGCCAATTTTAGTGTCATCCAAATCTGTGTGAGCAGCAACACAAACATAATCATTCAAATACCCAGGCCTATGATGATGCCTATCTGATCTCCTTAAACTTGTATCAACTACTGTCTCTGATTGCTGTGAACTGGGAGCTGTCAATGTCTGATCATCAATTATCTCAGAAACCTGAGGAGAAAAACTCTGAGCAGTGGGAAGAGATTGTGAATGATATGGAAAAATACTCTAATGAAACACCACATCTCTTGAAATCTGAATTTGCTTAGTGTCCATATTAAACACCTTATATGCCTTCTTTCCTGGAGGATAACCCAGAAATACACAGGAACTAGCTCTAGCTTCAAACTTATCTCGACCTTGCTTTAGTGTTGACACAAAGCACAAACAACCAAAACTCCTAAGGAGTTTATAATCATGGTATCTTATGATGAAGAACCTCATAAGGTGATTTACCTTTCAACACCTTTGAGGGCAGCCTGTTGATCAAATGTGCAGCTGTCAACACACTCTCTCCCCAAAACCTCAATGGTAACTTGGCTTGGAAAATAAGAGCTTGAGCTACATCCAACAGATGCCTATGCTTCCTTTCCACAACTCCATTCTGTTGTGGAGTGGCTGTACATGAGGTTTGATGAACTATGCCTTTATTCTGCATAAATTCTTTCCCCTCTGAACTAGAACCCAATTCAAAAGCATTATCTGACCTTATAACTTTGATCCTTTGATCAAACTGATTTTCTATCAGTGTAACAAACCTTTTCAAAACACTCATAGCAGAACCTTTGGTGCTCAGCAGCTGTACCCAAGTAGACCTTGAAAAATCATCTACTATAGTAATGAAATATTTGAACCCATCATGTGTTGATGTATGGTAAGGTCCCCAAACATCAACATGAATCATTTGAAAGGGATAAGAAGTTGAAATAGAACTAGTAGGAAAGTCAAGCCTAGACTGTCTTGCCTTAGCACACACACTGCAACTTGACAAAAGATCTTTATTCTGCTCACAAGTCTTTACAAAAGGGAACAAACTGAGTTTGTAAAAAGGTAAATGGCCCAATCTAGAATGCCATACAAGGATATCATCAGATCCATTGTCACTTACTTTGCAAGAAAAATCTACATTATCACCATTTCTACTGATCTTTACTGAGCTGCAACCCTCTTTGTTGTTGCTCATGAACTGATCAACATTAGGACTTGCACTTGTCCATTTCACCTCTGCTTTTCCATCCAAGTAGTACAGATGTCTGTAAGCATCTCCAATGACCATCTTCCTAGTCATGGAAGGATCCTGTAGGAAACATCTTGTGGGTGAGAAACTGACAATGCACTGTAAATCTCTTACAAGCCTTCCCACAGACAGCAAATTACACTTGAATTCAGAAACAAACAACACTTCCTTCAAGCTAAGACCATTCAACACAGGTACATTCCTAACATACTGAATCATGGTGACCAGTTGATAATGTAACATTGTAAGGATTTGCTACCCTTGTTTTGACTTCAAACAAAGAGGCTTCTGAACACATATGACTAGTAGCTCCACTATCAATAATCCAAGTTGCTTTAGAAAAAAGATGAACAATAGGCTGCACATTACCTGCAAAACCTGAAAACTCATCCTCTGTGCCATTGTTATTGCTTCCTTTATCTCCTTTGTTAAGCAACTCCATCAGCTGAGTATATTGCTGTTGTGTTAACTCAGGTACAACAGCCTGACGATCCTCACTGCTTCCTTCTTCTTGTGCACAACTTGTAAATCTCTTCCCTTTGGTAAACTTTCCATTGCTATCTGGAAAGCCATGAAGAGTATAGCACCTGTCAATGTAATGTCCAGACTTCTTGCAGTGAGTGCAAAACCTCTTGTCACTCCTCTTGACATAACCATTCGATCCTGAAAATCCTGATGTTCCTGAGCTTGAATTGGAGCCCTTTGAACCAGCACTTGACCCAGATTTTGAACCAGAACTAGATCCCCTTGATGAATTCGCATAACAAGACATCCCTGTTTCAACATTGCGACTCCCATTCTGATTTCCCCTCTGATCCTCTTCTTGCAACAGCAAAGAGTAAGCATCACTTAAAGATGGTAAAGGATTCATCATCAAAAGATTACCCCTGACAGCAGTGTAAGACTCATTTAACCCCATCAAGAACTGAATCATCTTCTGATTATCTTCATACCGAGTAATTTCTTCCATAGCCCCACACGTACAAGCTGGAAACCTCATTATGCTGGCCATTTCATCAAGTAATGCTCTGTACTTGGTGAAATAATCAGAAATCGAAGCAGTACCTTGAGACACAGAGACGATTTCTTTCTTGATGTTATACATCTGTGTACCACAAACTTTGCCAAATTGAAACTCCAATTCATCCCAGATCCCTTTCGTTGTGTCTATATACACCACACTACTTCTGATTTGCGGCCCCAATCCATTGACCAACCAAGATATAACCATGTCGTTACACCGTTCCCACTCTTCAAATCTTGGTGCATCTGACGGTGGCTTCGGCAATCTACCATTGATAAAACCCAATTTGTTCTTGGCAGACAAAGCAATACGCATGAATCGCTTCCATTCCCCAAAATTCTAACCACTGAAGACCTGCGACACCAGTAGCAACCCTGGATGATCACTCGGGTGAAGAAACAATGGATCTCGCGAATCTTGAGCTGCAAACGCCATCCTTCACTCTTGAAGCTGATCGGCGAACAGAAAACTCAAAATCCAGCAACCAAATCAACAAACTTTAGCGGAAAACAAAATGAGAAGTGATCGATATCACTGCTCTGATACCATGTTAGATTTTTGAATTGAACAAACCAGATCCACATTGAACAAGAACACAAAGCTTCATTTCTTGCTCCAACTAACAGAACCGAAAATCTGTTACAGATGATTGAATGAAGAAGAAGAAGCAACCGAAGGTGGATTGCAGTATTTAAAGGCTAACTAATTTGGGTTGGGCCGGCCCATGTCTAAGGCCCAACACTTATTTACAAAATCAGAAATGTAATGAAGGCAATATGTGTAAACTATATTATATACACCATCAGCACTTCGGCAACGATTCACTAGCTTTCCATTCGGAGCTCCGGGTGCTCGTCTTCAAGGATGCTATTAGGTTGTGGGTCAATCGGGCTTCATACTATCCAAAACCTTGCCTCTCCAAAAAAAAAAAGTTTTTTCTAGTTGTGCATAAACAATTAACATTAATCTGAGATTTTTATGAACCTAAACCTAATTAAAGGTTACAAATTGTCCAAATACAATAAATAATGTCAGTCCACCAAAGAAACTGAGAATGGTTCATGATCATTAATAATCGCAAGTGTCATGATCGAATCAAACAACAGTACCTGCAACTACCAAGTAAAAAAAATTTACCTAAACAACAAGATGCTTATTTTTCTTGCACTCTAGGAGGGATGGATGATCTAGTTACAGTAATACCATCAGTTAACATGAGGGGGTTTGAAGTACATTGTATAAGAGGACTCAATTTCATCTTCTGGAAGGAAGAGATTTAAAACATCCACCTGGAGGATGAATTCACCACGGTTTGTCGGGTCTTGATAGGCGTCGGCTGCTGCTCTAAGTTACCGTTCCGCTTCTTCATGATTGAGGAGACGGTGGGGCTGAAGTAGTCGTTGCTCCTATGGGAGGTCGTGCCTTGTGAGTAAGTCCTCCTCGGCTGGGTGAAGCTCCTCTGCTTGTCGAAGGAAGTCTTCCGAGCCACAGGATACTTGTGTACGGCCCATCTGTTGTAGTTGACGCAGCTCTGGCTTCGTCCTACCGACTGCTGAAACTTTGCTTCTCTTGGGCTAGTGTAGTTTCTGCTCTCTGCTGTTTCGGCAGAGTACATGGTTTCCACCTCACTTTGCCCGTCTCTCAATTCTGATCCTGCCATGGGCGATGAACTTGAAAGGACCTCACTATGGGCCCCATTCACAGACCCCGTGGAGCTAACTTCTGCTATCTCTTCTCTTTTGCCTCCCTCTTGTGCTTCTGCGCACTCTTGACCTTCATGTTGTGGAGATGTGTGTTTCATGCAGTTTTCATCCGAGCCAGGATGCAGTGCCTTGTTGGGCTGTGAAGGGATTAAAGCCTTTGAAACTCTTGGGGGAAAGTTGATGTCCAAAAGTGGGACTTGTGGGGTTTCCTGCTTTCTTATAGGAGTAGCTGTCACCTTGGGCGATTCATATATTTCTGGAGTTGGAATTCCCTGCGCATGAGTTTTGGCAGTGGTAGCGTGTGGCCCATTGGCAACTGCCTTATCTTCTTCCTCGTGAGCCTTCTCATTGGCTGAACCGCTAGAGCCAGGTAGCTCCTGCGGTTTTGAGATCACGTTGGAAGACGATGAGGCAGAAATACCTGGTTCAGCATCATTTGGCTTGAAAATTTGCCTCTTTGTGAAAGAAGCTCCATGGTGCTCACTCCTGTGTCCAGCAGACACCAATCTCATCAATGGTAGTTTAGGTTTGCTTTGTTCATCAAGACTGCCCTCCCAGTGCTGGCTCAACCAATCACAGATAACGGGAATGGGAATGCCGAATTGCATGGGAAGATCTTTCTTCCATGATGACGAGGAGGAAGTTGAGGTTGAAGAGGATTTAGTGTGTGGAGAGGTGGCCATCTTCATAGGATCACAGATCATGAAAGCAAGGTTACCATGGCCATCAAACCCAGCAGACCCGGGGCGCCATATTACTCCATCAGTTGAGAGCTTTATGAGGTTGTCCGTAGTAATGATTACTTTCCCTTCACCAATGGTCAGCTCCTTTTTTGCTGTGTATCCTAAGAGGTAAACAACGCTCCCCAGGTCCAGATTTGGCTTGGAACAAGTCTTCAGGTAATGAGTTTGGTGTCCATGGGCATTTGAATCTCCTTCCGTGTAATCTAATCCCACAATTGTCAGATCAAGAACGGAACTAGTGATAAAGAACCTGCTTACACGCAAAAATCATCACAAAAGAATCAGAAACTGCTTAACTGTGGACTTTTAGCACAGGCCAACTTTACACCCATGTCAGTAAAAGGCTTTTTGCCAGCATGAAATGACCATTAGAAGTAACTTTACAAGGTCAATAAGAAGGTAAAAATGCATGATGACACTCACTGTTATTTAAATTATTGCAGTCAAATACATTTAACTGACATTTTTCTTTTGCATATGGGTGAAATCAAGTTATGACAACCTAACTACGAAAATGGCAGAAAAATGTAGATGAAAGTATATTTCACTGTCAAGACATATGTGATGTACTGATGTACCAGAAATTTCTAATTCATTTCAGGCATGCTACAATCTACAGATATCAGAAATACAGGATACGTTCTAGTCCTGAACTCAATCTTGATGCAATTGAAAGAGTAGAACTCCCGTACAACTAGAATATATACTGCTACTGCCAATCCGAAATCGAATACAGCAACATAACAAACAAGTGAGAGTAAAACCTTTGCACCTGACATCCTTCATTTTCCTGATGATTGTCCCATGATGCTTAACAGGGACATAAGCAATCTATGACTTAACCAACTCCAACAAGAAAGAAAACTTGTGTATCTTGGTGGATGAACTCATCCATAAAAACACCTCTCCTCTCGATCTTTGCATTTAAATCCATAATCAGCTCAATCTTTCACCCGAAAAAATGCTCAACTTTAAAGACAAAAAAGCTGTTCTAAATTCGCTCTCAATAACATGGAATCAATAGCAAGATGGTAGCCTAAATGTGCTTGATTGCTTGAGCACTTGAAATAGAGTTGAAGAACAGTAAGAACTATTTATACACAACATGTGTCCACATATGTAACAAGGATTCCATCACCTCATTGAACAAGCATTGCAGTAGTGATATCAGAAATCACATTTCTATATGTTGTTTCGACTTTGGAGAGATGGAATTTCTTCACCTAATCAAAGAATGTCTCATGCTGCATTCTCAAACAATCAACTTTGGGAGCACCAATGGAAGCATGAAGTCTAGGATCAGTTCAGTGAGCTAAAGATTAAATCGACCTAGATCCGATCGAGAGGCAGATACATACAGTGGCATCCAACAAGTGTGAAGAAGCCGAGATCCAAATCAAAGCAATTACCACAAAGGGAATAAAGACAAAGCCACTAGTCATTTATTCAACACAAATTCTAGGGTAATACTCTTACACAAACGAATCCGCAGCCACCAATTCAAAACCCCCAATGTCGAAGCAAACAGAACAAGAGAGGAGACTGAAAAGAAGGTAGAGGTCGAGATTCACCTGTGAGGAACGACGGTGGCAGAGACGCCGTTCTGGAGGCGGATCTCGGCTGATTCGGCGGCGGATGCGGAGGGAAGATTCACATGAGTAGTGAGGAGCAAGTTCCGGTGGATGAGAAAGCCACTTCCGACAACTTCTCCTCCGCTTCCTCCACCGTTTGCGCCGTCAGAGGAGAAAGTAGAAGAGGCGACGGAGGAAGACATCATAGCCATGGCAGTACTCTTGGTGGAGAAAATGGTGGCCTTGAGACGCTCCGACTTCCCTCCGCCATTGCAGAAACACCAGGAGTCGCTCAGCACCCGCATTTGCGAAACCTGGCACCGAATCCTAAATGTGGAAATTAGAAATCGCGAAGATTTCTTCCAAATTGGAAAGGCTTCAATGCAAATCCAAAGGCGATGGTGTGATGAATCGGATAAAATGCGAGTGGATAACCGGTGAGAAAAAGCAAGAGACGGCGATCGAAAGGGAACAATTTGGAAGCAGAAACCAGAAATTGGCACTTGATTGGGGATAATTTGAACGCGCTAAGCTCCCTAAATTTGATTGGCAATGGAGTATGGAGAGTTGAGGGGAGAGAGAGAAAGAAGTACCTCCATAGGAGGAGGAGAGATGAGGTCTGTGCGTGTGTGTAATAATAAGACCACAACGAATACCGACATTTGAATTTAGCTACTTATTACACCTTTTTTCTCTTTTAAAAGGGAAAATCAGTTGCATCAATTCCTAATTCCTAATTTTGAGCTCTTCAAATATTTGTTCAAAGCAGATTTATTATTATCGGATTTTCTATCTTACTATCAGATTTATTCTTATTCTTACTCCGTTTTTTTTTGTGTAATCAAAGTGGATTATTATGGATTAGATGTTAAAGGATGCTCTCGTAAGTGGAGTTATTTTAATCAATCACAAGTTGGTGTAGTGATTTTGGAGTTACATCTCATGTCAAGAGGTTCGGAGTTCGAATACCCTTGAAAATATGGAGTTGTGAAGTTCGAATACCCTTGAAAACATGGAGTCGTTTGTGAGTGGGAGCATCAACCCAGCTTTATGGAGTTATGAGTGGGTCATATATAGCAACTGAGTCGATCGAACTGAACTAAGATAAAAAAAAACATACGAGTTATTTTATACATTAAGATAGGACTAAAATAAGAGGAGAGATCCTCTAAAACCCGGCTTTATGTGTTACATAAAATTATTTACATTATAAATTTATGATATTTAAAAAAAATTATATTTATATTTCAAAAAATTATTAGTATATGTTTATAAATAATAATTTGATGAAAATACATGGTTTATAATTTCTAAAAAATCATATTGCAAAATAATTAATTTTTCATTTATATAAAAATGTAAAACATAATTCTTCTTATTTCTTTTAATAAACATACACTAAAAATTATTTGAAATACAAATATATTTTTGTAAAAAAAAATATTATAAATTTATAATGTAAATAATTTTATGTAACACGTCCGTATGGGTCGGGGTTGAAAAAATGACTAAAATTTATAAACAGGTTAAAGTTAAAAATTTAACCTCAAATAAGGTTAAAATTTTGTGTGAAATATAAACCCCGTATGGGATGAAAAACAGTTTATTTGTAAAAAATGGAGTTTATTTTGTTGTTATTAGGGGTATAATTGTATTTTCAAATCAAATAAACCCCAAAAACACAAAAAAAAAAGCTATCAAATGTGACTTATTTTTAAACCCCAAATTTTAACTAAAACCCCACAAATAAACAACCCCATACACAACTAATAATTTAAGCTCTTTATTTTAGTAGTTTATAAACTACTAAAACAAGCACCATACACACCCGTAAAAACACATGAGGTTATATCGACTGAAACTGCAAGTAATCATTAATTTTGATCACATACCACATACTGTACCACCTAAATTTGCTAGACCAAACCTTGCAGTCTTGCGCCACATTATCAACCAACAATTTTTATTTTTATTTTTATTTTTTTTTAAGCAAGATAAGAATTCGGTTCACTAGATAAGCCTAGTGAAACTAAGAGGCTGGAAAAGCCGATAGATGGACTAACTATCATATATAACTGAAAGCAACATACAGAAGCAAATGACAGAAAGGAAATTACAAAAGGAAATGACATAAATAAAATTATAAAAGGAAACGTGCAAGTCATCCTACACTGCAATCACAAGACAAAAAGACAAATGAAACGATCGATCAAAGGGACAACGCACACAGACAACTTTAGAGACACTAGTAGCAGACATCTCAAATTATGGACTCAAACGAGCCATCTGATATCGATCGCACATCTTTTTATTATGCATGTCACAAAAGTAATTATATCAAATATTCATATACAACCTTCTTTACATCTCTATACTTATATTTTGCAATGCGATTGCTGCATTATAACGCCTTAAATCGAGATGTATTATCAACCAACAAATGCCTACAAGGCTACAACCTTCTATACATTTATTATGCATGTTACAAAAGTAATTATATTAAATATTTATATACAACCTTCTATACATCTCTATACTTATATTTTGCAATGCGATTGCTGCATTATTACGCCTTAAATCGAGCTGTATTATAATTTATAACATGAAAATAAAACTATATCTAATAGTTACATTATTTTCTAATATAAAAAATCATATTCATCTAAATAGATTTAGGTCAATTAAATTATTACTTAAGAATTACAGACAAGAAAAAGAAGAGAATTGAATAAGTGAAAATAACATGCGAGCGAGGAGAAAGCAATCACTAGAATCACATAGGTTGGAAAAGGGTGGTTAGTGAGGAGTCGTCGAGAAGAGAGGCTGAGATCGATGAGAACATCTCGTCGAGTTACATAGAAAATAAAATAAAGATATAACATATTCGGTAACCATAGTTTCCAATGGTTAACAAAAAACTGTACCATCTAATGTATCACATAATTCCATTGGTTCGATAATATCACACCGCCCATTGGATTACCAAAGCGCTAGGTAAAGTTCGGTATGTGGTTGATACAGTAATTTAGTGAACAAAAAATGCAATAAACCTAAAAGTTGGGGGTTTCCCCTGCAATTTTGCAAATCAACAAGCTCTATACAATGGGTTCGTATGGAACGGAGTTAATAAACTGACTAAAATTATAAACAGGGTAAAATTTATAAACCGTTGATAAAAGTAGTTAAAAATTTAAACAACAAGATAATCTTCATATGGGGAGAAAAACAGTTTATTTGTAAAAAGTGGAGTTTATTTGGTTGTTATTAGGGGTATTGTGGTACTTTCAACCCAAATAAGATAAAGGGGAGAATAAACACCCAAATAAACACCTAAAAAAACACCGATTTGTAGCTTATATTTTAACCCCTTTTTTAACAGTTTTTACTTGTTTTTAGTTTCTCATACACTCATTTAAACTACTTATAAAATAAACATCTGTTTGTACTTAATTTTTACCTTTTTTTACACACCCATACACACCCAATGAATAAGATAGCGGATTATATCGTTAAAAGTAGAGGAAATTGTAATTTGTCCACGCTTCCTTTTAATAGGGATCTTTGTAATATCATCCAGCAGAATTATTAAGGAAGTGCTTTGCGTTTCTAGCAAAGTCTTCCTCTGGTTTGCCTACTGTCCAAAAAAAAAAGAAAAAAAAATTTCTATACAATGATGAACCAGCAAGAATCAACTGACAAACGGAAGGAAGAATATGTTTTGAAATAACCCAACCTGAATTGTTGATAGCATGTGGTGGTTATTGTGGCATAAGATTTGTAGCACATTAGTTCAATGTAGCTTAGCTACACGATAGAGGGGGAGCATCGATCACGTGGACAAGGACATCAAATTGATCGACGTTATGCGTAGCTTTCACTTGATTAGTTGGCATCCATTTTTCTAATAGTATCCATAAGAATGCCATTCATCATTAGAGAGTGTAAAGGTTTTTTTATATGCCAACTGTATTTGACAAGGACACAGCCCCATCTCTTTGACTATCATCATCTCAATCTCAACACAACAAACCCATCTCGTTTTGTTTTAAAGAAGCTGTTAATAAATAGTGATTTATTACCTGATTTTGACATTAATCCAGCTCAGCTAGTTGACAACACCAGGCGAATCATGGATGATAGTGAAATCAACAAATGATGCAATCCCATTTTGCCAATGGGATCTGCAGAGGGGGAGTCAAGTGTTCGTTCTTTCAGTGTTCGTTCTCCCGGATAGTGATGGCTCTTTGTGCAGCCAGCTGCTGTTCACGAGCTCGTTTTGCAGCAAGGGCTTCTTCATCGAGGACTTTAATAGGTGACCACTCGGGTAGTTTCAGTTCCTTGCTAGATATGGAATCGCGATAGTTCTCCAAAACAGGGAGTAGATTGATTGTTGCGTAATCAAATGCGGTTCCTACAGCGGCGAAGATGAAAGAGTACCGGATTGCACCCTTCTGGCCACCTATAATTGAAAGAATGGCAATCAGTGCCATGTTAAGCTCAAAGAGCAAAAAGACAAAAATAAAATTCTGCAAGATCATATTTTTGAATGGTTGTGACCAGATACGGGTATTCTTCATGTTGAAGGTGATTATCCTTTTTCTTATGACAAAACACTTCATAAAGGGACAACTGTGAATAACATACTACAATATTGGACTTGATTTTGCCCCAACACACGGGTATCATTCAAAATGACTCTTTTAAGTAACCGTATGTATCAACACAAGACTGGCAGATTAAGGATAAACATAGGTATCATATGAACTTGCCCAGATCTTTTACAAGGTTGCAAGAAAATATAGAAAGTTACCTTGAAGTCGGCCAAGGAGAGCACCACAACCGAAACCTCCAATTGCAGAGTTCAGTAGATCATCAGGCCCTGATTTTCGAGTAACTCGAACAAACTCACGTGCTCCTATGAATTTCAAAACTCTCATCAACAAAGAGGCTAGATATATTAACATGGGTAACCCATTGAGCACCAATCAGAAGGAGATCTAACACAGTATGGAAAACAAGACTGAAGTAAAAAGCCTTTAAAGCAGAACACACCTCATGCCCAACAGGCAGGAAAGTCATAAGCAAACAAACAACAACAACAACCCATCACAACAATTATTAAGCCCTGAACCCGAAGCACTACCTCCTAAGTCCTCCCCCTATTTAGTACTACTAAGAACCCTATACCCTACGAGCAGGAGTCTGTTACGGAAGTCATAAACAAACAAACCATGGAATTAAAAAAAAAAACAGATTCCTCTAGGATTTGAATTCAAAGATCCATCCTGCGTTAGCCCTTCACATTGTCTTACAAAGCAGCATATAAAGTACGAAAGAAGTAGCAACTCTCTAGCCAAATACTTGAAAAAGCCGCTTCAATTCATTCTTACTCAAGATGTAGGCTATGTACCGCTAGCAAAAAACATTATTTTCCAAGGTTTTCAGGTTCAGGGTTTTATAGAAACATTTCACATCTAAGCAACCACTGCAGAGTAATAATGCATAAGCATTGTTCAGAATTTAAGCAGTTAAGACAGAGGTACTCCAGCATTGCAACAAAAAAATATCAAACATCTTCTTGAAACCTCTGAAATTTTCTTAAAGATAGTTGGTGTGCCACCAGAAGACAAAGGTTTAAATAGCCACAGTGTCCAACTAATACATCCTTCCATAAGTTAACAACCAAAGGTCCTCTTCAGTGCTTTATTCACATTCCTTTCCTCCACAGTAGAGTCCTTCCAAATTACTTCATGGCCAGCTCTCTCAACCAAAGGGGATCCACGGAATCATCTTTGACCATCACATATTTAAGATTTAAAAGATTCCCCTTCTAACCACACTAAAATATCAGCAAGGAAGCAGGAACTAAATATGTTGTTCAATATATAAGGTCCTCAAACAATCATTTCCGCTCTGTCAATGCTTCTTGCACAAGCTGGTAGCTACGACAAGGGAGTGAAAATCGCAGCTGGAAGTTTCCATGATTCTTTAACCTGGTTTTGGTAAAACTCATGAAGGGGAAGGGGGTAGTTTATCTTCTTCTTTTTTACAATGGATCATTCAAATTTTATTCCATAAACATATAACAAGAATACAATTGAAGAATGCAATTTTAGGTGTTGCTTAGCGTCTTTGATTTGATATAATAGGCCCTGAATACAATTGAAGAATACATGTTTGAAGTGTTCTGCTACTAATTCTCCGGTCTAACGAGATTCAACCCTAGAAAACAAGAAAAAGAATGGCAGTTCCATTTCAAAAGGATCAAAGAAAACCAACAGTGATTCATATCAATAATTGCAACTCAACAGATCTAAAGGCGATAATGAAATGGCGAAAGTGTGAATAAGGGGATTAGCTACCGCAATAGCAACCGGAGACAATCGCGAAATTGGTAGCATAGGTTGCAGAGATATTAGCAAGGCCGTACACTTTCCGATGCCTGGAAAACAATCCATATGCTCCGCCGACAACTCCTGCTCATCCATAACAGAACATCAGAACAAAATAAAACTTCCTCTCCTTTCCTCGCCATATATCAGAAGAAAAAAAAAACTTCACAATGAGAGGAGATCATCTATCCTAAACTTCCTTAGTTTTGCTCTTTCTAGATCAATTCAAATCACACTCAGTTGAAATTGATATTGAAGCACGCGATTTCCTTTCAGAACAAATCGATTATTCTGGACTTTTGGAGTCAAAACAAAGAAATTGGAGAGAGAAAGAGAAGGGACCTGCGACAACTGTGGGGTAGAAGATACGCTCCTTCCAGCCATCGGAGGAGGAGGGAGGAGACGAAGCGATGTCAGGCGGAGACGCCATTTTTTCTCTCTTCCAACAGCGACGGTGGGTGGGAGAAGGCGGCGTGCAGGCCGCACCAGACGATTCACGACTGTATTCATGCTAGCAGCGCTGCCGCTGACTGCTTAATTACTTCTAAACGGCGTCGTTCTAAAAACATTTTTTCAATTCATTTTTCTTTTTCAAAATTTGAAGAAAATCATTATTTAAAAAAAAATCAAAACTAAACTACATATTCGACATATGGATTTACAAGATCGTGTTCTTCTGGGAGTGTAAATCATATGTTCTCGATCCCGTCCCCCTCTCCTGTCCCCTCTTACAGAAATCTCATTTTTTTTAATTTTTTTATTCCTTTTATTAATTTAATTTATTTTTTATTTTTTCTTTTAAATTGAGGTTTGTGAGGGGGAGAGGGCTGGAGATAGGAGGGAGGATAAGGTTGATGACAGGGGATTTGGCTCCGTTCTTCTGGTCTCTCAATTTTTCATGTAATCATAGATGCAAATGTTTTTCGATTTCAAAATCTATGCCAAGTTATAAAAATCAAAATAAGAATAAAAAAAATAGGAAAAATACTTGTACAGAAACAATGCTCCTTAATTTAATTGTTAGCATATATATGAAAGTGATTCAATTAATAGACTTATGTGACAAATGGAGAAACCAGCTTTTTTTTACATAAAAACTTAATTCATTGGGTTTCTCCTTCTTTATATTTTGGTTTGATTTTCATATTATTTTTCAGTGTGGAACTCTACCCACAAACCCAACATAACCAAACATCTTTTAGCAATTTCAAGATTCATTTCATTATTTGTTTCTAAAGCGGGGGCAATTTTGATGTTATCTTAATAGATGTATTATCTTAATAGATGTGGTTATGTAGTTGTACTTTTATAATTGCTTAACTAATCTCAATGGATCACGAGTTCAATCATACTTCTCTTTTTTTCTTTCTTTCTTTTTTATTTATATATTGATCTTAACTAACTCTTCATACAATTTATTTAACAAGCCAAGATAATATGTGTAGACAATGTAGTCCAAGTTCGATCCCTATATTTGTTCATAAAAAGGCACTTTGAGTTGAACTCTTCCTCCCATACTAAGACCATCTTTAACCATTTCTATATACTTTTTTTCTCCAATTTCAACAGATTTTCTAATTAAAAGTTTTCAATATTTCTAATCAAGTTATGAATTTTAGAGGTTGGTAATTAATGTTGTAAGTCATGTAACTATTTTTTTTTTAAAACAGAAAGGAATTTGACACATAAAAAATATCTTGTAGATCGATCAAGAGGCTGAAAAGATCGAAAACTGACAAACGGGTAACTATTGTACTATACTATCGCTTCTTGGAGATACATATAACTAATATATATAATATAGTAATAAATTAGTGGGGGGAGTATCCATTATACAGGTATACACACGCATGCATTAAATCTACAAGCACCATCTGTATTACATGAAACCTGTAGGAGTAGGACCATATATTATTAATTTGCTAAATATTTCTTGCATTGACCCAATATTAATATTAATTCCCTGGTAATCAAACCATACTGTACTGTACGTAACTACGTACCCTCAATCTACACATCCTTTCTTCTTCTTCATCTTCTTCTTCCTGTGGTGGTTAGGGTTTAACCACCCAACCTTAACCCCTTTGAAGGCCTTTGAGATCTTCATTCCAAAATTCATCTTCCCAACTGACAATTTCAATGCCTTCAAGCAACAAAGACTTGCAACTTCTTCCCTTTCTTCCTCCTCTAAATAATCCACTATCCTGCTCTTCTTCTTCTTCTTCTTGCTCTCCTCCACCTCCTCCTCCTCCTCCTCGCCGCCCCCGCGGTTTTCTCTCTGCTTTCCCTCCTCCGACGTCGACTCGTAAACCTCCCATAGCTTATCCATCCCCTCCCTGGCACCGCCAATTGAGCTGCTCCGCTCTAGGAAGATCTTGCACGCCAGCGTCGCGCTCCACTCTCTCTCCGCCCTCATCGACCCGAGATCCGACAGTGTGTGGCTGGAGGAGGAGGAGGAGGTCGATTTAGCTTCTTCAAAGTAGTCAACGTTTGGTCGGAGCGAGGATTCAACTGGACTCTTCTTGTTGAAGCTACTACTGGACTCACATTCGTGGTCGTCCTCAGGGAGTGAGGCGTTGGGGCCTCGGAAGAGAGGGAGGAGCTTGAGGAGCAAGAAGGAACATGAAACAAACACGACGACGACGACGTCGGAGATGAATTGATTGATCTTGTTGGTGGGAATGGCGGTGCTTCCCAAACAATAAGAGTTTGGCATTGTTAAGAGCTTGAGAGGGGAGATTGGTAAAGGGAATTGGTGAATGGGAAGAGCTAGATTGGTTGCTTTGGGGGAGGAGGAGGGGAGAGCGTGACAAGTGTGAATTGCATAATTCTAGGTGGTTGCTTTATTTCTGGCCCTTCTCTTATGCCAACATTTATTACTTTTTTTCTTTTATTACTTTTTTTTATTTGCATCTAATTTGTTACGGATAAATTGCTCTAATATACCTTTTGAAAATCCAAAGTAACTCCTTCCCTAAAAAAAAATTAACCCCTAAATTGAGTAATAATAGTCAATGGTCAACTGGTCAACTATTAGACTGTCGATTGATCAATTGATTGACCGTTGATCAATTTTTTTTATGACACTTTTTGTTGGATTTCATGTCACTTTTTTTATTATAATAGTGATGAAATATTTTTATTGAATTTTTTCATTATAATTTGAAGCCACTTTTTTATTATGACCTTTTTTTTAATGTAACTTTTTTGTTATAATTTCACGACATTTTTTTAATAACATTGATGACTTTTTTTTTGTTATCACTTGATTTCACTTTTTGTTATGATATTAATGCAAATTTTTTATACCACTTTTTTTTATGATATTTGATGCCACGTTATATTGTTTGATTTCACCTTAGATGAGGATATACTGGGATTGTTGTTGTTGATGATGATGAATTGATATATGACACATTTTTTAGTTAATGACACATTATAATAGCTAGGTGGTTTTGAGTAGATAATTTGCTATTTAAAGTGTGTGGGAGAGAATTATTTATTGATGCCACAATTTACTGATGACATTGTATGAAGATTAATTTCTTTGTTGATGTCATATTAGAATGTGAATTCTATGTTGGTGACAATATTTATAAATGAAATTATATGTCAATACCACATTTTTACAAGGTGAATTATATGATACCAACTTATAATGTGAATCATACAATGATGACACTGGATCGGTGATCGGACCGGGACCGCAATATACAGTCTCGGTTTTTCCAGTCCGTGGACTAGTTTCAAAATTAAATGGATTAAAAATAATTAAATAGATTAAAAAAGAATT
Organism: Persicaria maculosa; assembly: GCA_963922045.1. NCBI lineage: Eukaryota > Viridiplantae > Streptophyta > Magnoliopsida > Caryophyllales > Polygonaceae > Persicaria > Persicaria maculosa. The sequence goes on along the minus strand of OY998267.1, from coordinate 14,860,019 downwards.
TATAATATATTTTGAAGTTATTTATTAAATGTAAAAATAGACTTAAGTAAATCACTCTTACTAATGAATGAATAAAAAAATTATAATGTTTTTTATCTGGTCACTTTAATTTTATTTAAAAAATTAATATATATACACGCACACATAGACCTGTCAAAATATAACCCGACCTGAAAACCCGACCCGAACGCCCGGTAAAATTTGGGTCAGGACCCAAAATTTTTGACCCAAAATTTTTTTCCGACCCGAACCCGAAAACCCGGTAATTTTCCGGGTCACCTGGGTTTCGACCCAGTAACCCGATTGACCCGGTAATTTTGACCCGATTGATCCGATTGACCCGATGATCCGGTGATTCGATTAACCCGATTGATTTATAAGTATATAATTAAATTTTTTTTATGAAGATTCCAATTTATTTACATTTTATAATTACAATCACTTGATGTTTCATTTTCAAATCAACTTTTATATTTATTTGTATTGTGTAATACTCCTTCCAATCCATAGTATTTGATTTTTGATTTTTCATCACATTTTTTAAGAAGAAAAAACTCTAAAAAAATATTTAAATATTAAAATAATTCTATACTTATTACTAATTGCATGAAATTATTTTAAAAAATTATTTAAAAATTTTATATTTTATATATTTTTAAATTTTATTAAAAATTACAAAAAATAATAAAAACTAAAAAAGGACCTCAATCCGTACGGCGGTATGATTAAAAGCTCTCACCAGGATTGTGTATATTTTTTATCAGTTATAGTATATAATTACAAACACTAAAACTTATGAACCACGTCTTTAATTTTAGCATTTTAAAATTATCGCAAAATTACCAAATCATGATTTTTATAATTTAAAAAAGAAAAATTTGACAAACCCGAAATCGACCCGATTTGACCCGAAATCGGGTCAAACCCGAGTTCAAATCAACCTGGATCTACTCGAGACCCGTTTTCCTCGGAACCCGTTTTACCCGAAATCCGAAATGACCTGAACCCGACCCGAATGACCCGATTGACAGGTCTACGCACGCACACCCACACCCACACACACACACATTCTGGTTCAACCGGTCTTGGATCGAAAATTCCGCTCCGGTCCCGGTCTTGAACCAGAAATCGAAATTTTAGTTTTTATAGACTGTAGACCAGACTGTTATATTTTCGGTTTGATTCAGGACCATAAATTAAAATTTAGATAAGTTTAACTTCATGTAAATTAAAATTTTGGGTTTTTTTTGTTGAATATGAACTTTTATGAGAATTTGTATAAAATTACTTTTATAACCCTTATTAATAAAAAACTATTTATTTAAATTATGGGCAAATACATAATTTTTTATTTAAAAAGAAAAATAAAAGATTTTTTCAAATAAATAATGGATTTCAACTTATCCACCCCACATGGTAATTTCAATTCCTCCATTTTGGTGGAATTGGAATTCCCGGAAATTCTACTTCCTGGGTTTTTTAAAAACAAAATTCTAATCCAAACACATGTATTGAAATCTACTTCCTGGGTTATTTCGATTCCTGTTTTATTTAATGTAATCCAAACGAGCACTTATTGAGCGTTTTTTCCTAAAATTTTCAAACTATACTTGGGAAATGTTAATATATGATTCTACTTTTAACATTTCCCAAGTATAGTTTAAAAATTTTAGGGAAAAAATAGTGTAGTATTCTACTTCTCACATATATATTGGATTAGGGAAAAATTCAGAGAGGGAGAAATCTACTCGATAATATCCTTTTGAATGAGGTTATGGAGACTCAAAACATGTGGATTATATGATTAAAAAATGATGGTTTATTTTTATTTTCAAAAGACACTTTGGGTGTGTTTGGATTCCAACTGTATTATGTTTATAATGCAAATAGATAAGATAATGTTTGGTTAACACATTTTTTAAGGTGTTTAAATTAAAGGTGTGTTAAGCTTCCACAATATATTAATTATAATGCAATTATTTTATCTCAATTTATGTTATTATTCAGTTAAATTATTGTTTTACCTCAATTTTTATGACTTTTTTGTACAACCAAACGCTCACATAAAACGAGGCAAAATAATTGCATTATATAATAAAAATGCAATAGAATCCAAACACACCCCTTATATAGTAGAGATTCTGTAACAAAACACCTTTTTTTATTAGGAAAAAATTCGGGTGGGCAAGCCCTACGCGAAGGCATCCTTTCGGATGAGGTCTAAGAGACCAGAATTGTTATAAACATCGGCACCCCAGGCAGAGTGGCAAAGGTGTGCAACCTTATCAGTCACTCTATTGCCAAGACGGGGTACATGAAAGAAGGAGACTTCTTTCAAAGACGATAGTAAACGTTGTACATCAGACAAGATAATTTCGATTTCCTAGGGGCATGTGAATTTGTTGTTTAAGTAGTTTATGATGATGCTGGAATCTCCTTCAATCTGGAGTTTATCAATACGGAGTTCAAGAGCATGTTCAACCCCAAGTTTAAGGGCAAGGGCCTCCGCTTTGAGTGCGCTTTTTCTGCTGAGCTTTTGATATCCTATACGTATTGGGCTTCCATTCCAGTCCCTTATGACCACACCCGCCGAGCTGACGTTATTTGCGATTGTTGATCCGTCAAAATTGAGTTTGAAAGTACCCCTCGACGGTTTTCGCCACGAAATTTCTCGATCCTTTTTCTTCTTTTTAGGTTGGTAGAGTGTGCGCGATTGAGATGGGGTATCTTCGTCAAGGGTGCTGTCATAGCGAAGAGTGTTACTCCAGTTTATCTCGTGTGTTTAATAAGATGTAAGGTGGCGTCCCTTGAAGGGATAGGTGCAAGCCTAAACATGTGTTGGTTTCGAATGTACCAGACCGACCACCAAGCAAGAGCAAGTTTAGATAATGCTGCCTTAGAGAGATTAGTTCCAATGAAATGAATAATTGGTTTTATATTTCTAGACTGGGCAATCATATTGAATATAGTAGATCTAATGTGTGCGGGGAGTTGAAAGGGAGAGCTTGTAAATTGGCATTCCAGTAATAGATGAACATCGTCTTCTGTCGAACAATTACATAAATTGCAGGTAGAAGGAATAGGGACACCCCGGAAAGCAAGCCGATCTGCCGTTGGGAGGACAAGCTGGCAAACTTTCCACAAAAAAAAAATTTTACCTTAGGAGGAGCATCTAGACTCCAGATCCACGCGTTGTTATCAACCTGAATAGAGGATTCGGCTGCGACGAGTTTATACGCACTGGAAGTGGTGAACCAACCAGCCCGGTCCGGCCACCAGTATAATCTATCCTCAAAGTTTGAAGTTGGAAGGGGAATGTCAAGGATTTCTTCCACAATGTTGCTTGGGAGTACAGTAGAAAGTTTCTCCTCCCACCATTTACCACTTATGATGTAATCGCTAACAGTTTCCTCAATGTTGTTAATAATAGGTCAGTCTTCCCTAGATAGGATGGAGGATGTTGTGATACAATTATCTGTCAAAAAATGAATAGAGGACCCGGTACCAACCGACCAGATAAGACCCGATTTAAACTTGTCGATGAGCGTTGATAATTTGGCCCATTGCCAGGAAGAGTCTCCTTTTTTCTTGTATTGAAGAATATTGTCTGACCGAAGGTACTTACGTTTGATTAGTTGAACCCAAACATTATCTAGTTCAGCAAGCGTTTTCCATAAGAGTTTCATTTGAAGGGCTTCATTCATCTCTTTTGATTTCCTAATTCCTATACCCCCACATTTTTTTGGCCTGCAAATTCTATCCCAGCTAATCAGGGGGCGGTGTTGAAGATCTTTATTCCAGAAGAAAGTTCGGTTGATCTGATCAAGTTCCTTATGAATCGATGATGGCAGCAGGAAGTTCTGCATTGTATACAAAGGTTTGGCAGATAAATTTGAATTTATGAGGATAGCCCGACCCTGTTGAGATAATGAATTTGCACGCCATTTACTTAGTTGTTCTTTGGACTTGCAAACAATGTCTTCGAACGTCTCTTTGGTGACTCTGCCATTGATAATTGGACATCCAAGGTATTTTTCCAATGAATTAACATTTGTAATGTTTAGGCAGCCGCTAAGTTCCAAGAGTCTGGAGTTAGTAATTCCTTTAGTTGCTTGGAAGCAAGATTTATGGTAGTTTACTTTTTTGGCCAGAGACTTTACAGTAAGAATCCACAATTGTTTTTACTCTCTTACCCGCTTCTAAACTGCCTTTTGAGAAAATAATAATATCATCAGCGAAGGATAAGAAAGGGACACGAGGACTGTTCCTCCCAAACATGAAACCCAAAGAGCTTCTTTCCAGGTGCCGAGCAAGAATTTCTGCACCAATAATAAACACAAATGGGGATAGGGGATCCCCTTGGCGAAGGCCCCTCGAAGGGAAGAACATATCTGTAGGGCCGTTGTTGACAAGAACTGAGTACGACACCGTTGTGATGCATTTCATGACCCAGGAAATGAAGGTAGGATGAAACCCAAATCTGTCAAGAATCTTTTTCGTGAAGTTCCAGTCAACCCTGTCATATGCTTTTTCCATGTCCAATTTAATTGTCAGTCACCCCTCACGCCCCAATCGTAATCTAAAGGAATGGAAGATTTCATGAGCTATCAGCATCAACCTCTATTTTTAATAATTTTCCACTGGTATTTTATTTTATTGATCGAAACACCATTATTTAACTAACATTTTTTTTAACGGCACCTTAAATAAGGTGCAGTTTTTTTTTTAAAAAAAAAAGGTTAGTTAACCAAGGATATTTCGGTTAACATGTCACTCAAAAACAGAGGTTTGTTTTTGTTTAAAAAAAAAATTAAAGCATTTTGCTATATAAAAAAAAAGTGACTTTCGGGGAAAAATCAATCAGAGTAGTGGAAGAGTCTCTCATATGAGGAAATGTCATATATAGATGTAGGTATATACAACATGATGATGAGTTATGCACCATGGAAACTAAATAATTATAAACCGACTACATTTTGGGTTTAGCCCCAACATAGAGGGACCCTCTTAATACCAAATATCCACTTAGTCCAAATGGGTAATGTATAATTTACACAAGCTAGGTAAGTTTTACTCAAGTGATGTGATCAGTACTCAATGACCTCTTGAGACAATTTTCATCCTCGTCTCATAAAGGCATATGCCCCCTAATATAAATACAATCGACTTTAGGTGGAAGAGGAATCTTAGTCCTTTGTGGAAAATGTCATATGTTCACTCATCATATACTTTTTCGACATTCATGTTGCGCGCTAATCGTTGAGCACATCGCTCGCTAACACGAGTCTTTGTGCGTAAGCATGTGTTCTACTCTATCTTCATGCTTTTCTTGATAAAAAGGATTGGTAGAGGTCCACACGAGGAAAGGGTATGGGTCCAAGTCAATTCACAGCTGACTTGGACCTTTGGACTCGATCACCAACCTAACTTGGGAACACATTTTTTTGATTTTGTATGGTTAGTGGTGGAAATATGAAAGATTTGAATCTACAGGAAGGTAAAATAACCACATGAGCTACCAAACTTTTGAGATTTTGTTTTAATTTCCTTTATATTCATACTAATACTTTCTAGATCGAGGGCTCAATTAAGCCTACCCTCTGTATCTTCGGGTGGCAGATCAGTGACCCTACCAACTCGAGGACGGGTAAAGGTACAGATCTAGGGTCACAAAACTCCATGACTTAACTTGGCTTGACCTACTGCATTTAATTAGAATATCTCCAACAACTTTTCCATTTTACGTAAATGTAAGACCATTTTTTTATCACTATTTTTTATATATAATCAATTAAGTTGAATGAACTTAATTAATGAATGAGATAATCCATGGGCAAATAGGAATTGAATGGTGTATATGTATGCAAATCTTGATTCTTCAATTCCCCTGTACACATACATGCATGTAAGTGCAATTATGAATTGATCCTCCAAAATCATTTTTAGAGGTAAAAATGTGATTATGACCATCAAGAACTATTAATTAGTGGATATATCATTTCCTAATTAATTTATCAGATATTCCTTCAAATTCTCCTATATATAATAACAAACTTACAAATTACAATCACCACACAAGCAAACATCTTGCCAATCAAATATTCATTCATATATTCATCTTGTTCGATCTTAAAGCGATGACATCATCCTCTGGGATGCTGATCTTGGTTCTGCTGACATCAACCCTTGCAGCGCTGACAACATGCTCATCATCTAGACTTGCCGATGACTTCGAGCATCACGTGGTGATAAAGAACAGCCTACAAAGTCAGCAAATCTTACAGGTTTGAGGCTAATTTCTGTTCAATTAGGTTAATTAATTAATAAAACAAGTGAAATTAATTTGTACTAAAAAACAATTCAATTGAAGGTGCACTGCAAGGACAAGAACGAGGATTTCGGAGTGTGGAAGATTCCATATGGGTACGACTGGGAGTTCTTGATACACCAGACATTGGGGGCGGATTACTATTGTGGATTCGTGTTCGACAACAAGCTCCATTGGTTCGACATTTACCTTCAGAGACGAGATTATACCCGATGCAGTTCCGGTAATATGGATTGTCTTTGGTCTATCAAGGAGTCTGGCCCTTGCTACAAAGACAATGAGGCTTGTTATCCCTGGAATTCAGATGCCCTACTCAATAAGTATAACTCCACCATACTTAACTAACTCTTTCTTTTTTCCATCGCCATCATCGATCGATCATCTTGTTAATTATATGTATAATGTATGTATGGTGACATATATATCGTACTTTATAGAAATAAGATTCGTTTCTTAATAATTCCATATCTCCTTTTGTGTGCAATTTTGAATTGATTCTCCAAAATCTTTATTAGAAGTAAAAATGTGGGATTAATTCAATTAATTGAATGCTCATCCCTAACGGGTCCGGAATTTGCGAGATTTGTGTCCACCCCTACTCTTTAGATCTCCAACGTAACACGATGAGGAGTTTTGCACCACAATAATTAATTTTCCATCAATAACATTTTGGGTTTAACTCCAACACAAAGGGACCCTCTTCCCACTTCGGTTCTCCAAATTTTCACAGTCAAAATCGGTTAAAAACTACTAGTACAATGTAATTTACACTAGCTGGTCAATTCACAAAGTAATGAGTAATTAGTACTGAATGGCCCCTTAAGGGCAGGTTTGATAGATGATTGTTCTTTAACGGATGAAGAGGATTAATGAGACAGAGATTATTATTATTATTTTTTGTAGATTATGAAACTTGAGGAGATGAAAATTATATTTGTAAAAATAACCTCATTGGTGTTTAGCAGAACAAGGATTATTGTTGGATAGGTAAGGAAAAAAGACAATAATTCTTCATCACAATCCTCTAAATCTCAAAAAATAGGATTGTTCAATCCCATGTCAAATACCATTAATGCAATCTAATGCATTTTCAAAAATATTCATTCTAAATAAATTCGGGAGTGATATGGGAACATCAAATTTTCACCAATAACACTAGCATTGTCACGGTTTTTGAAACCATAAGAATTATTATCGTAAAAAGAACTCACTGTCACGATTTCCGAAACCATAGACTTTTTTTTTTGAAATTAAAAAGGACAATAAATTGGCTTATTGGTTCGTAAATCTCCCAAGAAGCTAGCCAAGCAAGTTCAATACTTGATCAAGCCCTTTAAAGAGAGCAATTTTATAAGCTCTGAAGACCACTATACTATTATGTACCTTATGTCTTTTCTTCACATTAAACATATACGGAGTATATTATATATAGACAATGACAAAAGTTGTTATTTCGGATTAAGTGAGCACTCTCATGGCTCGTAGCCATGGGAGCCACTCACAGTTTATAAAACCGCAACCACCCCAATTTCCCACGGTTTCATAAACTGTACGCCTATAGCCATACCTGTTTGGTGAGATTTTCACCGTGTAAATAATAACCCCGTCAATTTTCATCATCATCTCATAAAAGCAGATGTTCCTAGTGTGAATATATACAATCGAGTAGCTGTAGGTGGAAGAGGACCCCGGTGTTTCATATCGCACTAAAGCCACTACTTTCATCCAAACTTGGTTGAGCTGTCACAACAAATGACATACGTAGTATTCAGTAAATTTACAAGTTATCTGCAGATACTTTAGATCTTCCGCCGAGTTTGTAAATGCTCCAAAACCCTACTTTTTATCGCAATCAATCAAGTGAAATCTGGCCAAAACATGCTCCTTTCCAGGCAACAAAATCAGTCATCGCTCTGACACATACAGGCTTGCACTAGCTAGCATATATATATATATATATATATATATATATATATATATATATATATATATATATATATATATATATATGCCTTTAAACAACGTTAGCTTTTACTTTCACACTTCATTTGCACTCCCATCTTCTCTTCACATGGGAAGGATCCAGTTTTCAGGCTCCCACTCACATCTGTACCATTATATGATTAAAGATCATATCCATGCTCCTTGTCGGACAAGAAGTGAAACAATGGATGGTAAAGCATATATACAAGCGAAAGATCAGAAAGCAAAGATCATCAACAGATTAAGCCACCAAGCTTAAATGTATTGTGATAATACAATCAAGAACGAGAATTGTTGTTCGTTTCTTTTGCTTTGGACACGTACGTTTAATTGGGACCGGAACACAGGCCAATTTCATGAAATTTGGCTTGTTGCTGACACAATCCCAAGCATTTCAACTGATGCTTTCATAGCTTTGTGATCTGTTGGTGAATAACACCATTTCATCCATCCAATGTGCAAATTTGAAGACTACATGGATTTGTAACCATAATCTTGTGCATATAAGCATATCTGAACACAGTGATCAAGAGTGTCCAAAATTATAGAAAAGAATCAATTCTCGCTTGATTTCATAGTTCTTCGAGCATTTTCTTCCTGTCAACCACCTCCCCATCAAGGGATAGTTTTTTGGTGATAACTGTGGCATGTGGCTTGTAGAGAAAAGAGTGTATGTAGATCTTCCAAATCAAATTGAGAAATCCGTAAACTTGAAACTTGACAAAGAAAGATGACCAATGAATGATCAATATCCCACAAGCAATTAGACGATATTTGTTCCCCATCAATCACTTGTATAACCAGACCTCAAATTCGTTTCAACAAACCCCTGGAGATTGATACACTAAATCCGAAATCGGAAGAAATCTGTTACCAATGAACCCCCACTGATTCAAGGATTGTACCAAAGGAGTTGCAATGGTGTATCAATCTACTAAAGCCCCACTTTCACACGTAAGATTAACTAGCATAACAAATCAGCTTACACGCGACCAAAAACAATGATGCAAATATAATAAATGGAGGGGGATGGTGTGCGAGGATCATATAGAAATTAAGCCATCAAGCTTAAATGGTAATATAGAAGAACATGATCTGCCAAATTGTATTTGAAAAACTAATAGATGAAGAAACAGTTGGAGTTCCACACGATCCCATTGCAGCCAAACCTAATAAAAAACAAAGAGAAACACAAAAAAAAAAAACCTCATGAGCTCCCACAAGCTGTATAAACTTCATCCATCTACGTCAATCATTCGTTCATAACTGGCTTGTTCTCGTTTGCTTTTGGCCTCTGCTCCTTCGGCTTTTGCTCTTCAGTTTTCCTACAAATTCAAAGCCAAGTCAAATTTCACTAAAAGTATCCATAAATCAGATGCATGCTAATACAGTAATACAGTACTATATGACAGTGAATTATATCGAATGCCCATCATGAGGAGGAAATCATGCTTGCAAAATCCAAATAAAACCAAAAATTCATAAACAATAGAATTGCATCTAGAGATGATTAGTTAGTTCAGATTTTGTTTCATGGCTTTAGAGCTTGATCAATTTCCTTTTATAAAAAAAGTTTTGCCAAATAAAGCGATTGCAATGGCAGCAGAAACCACAACAACTATCCCTAACCAAACCAGACCAGATTTCATCGACCAAGACACAAAGATTCCCCTTTTTAGTCATGAAGGGAAAGAGATGGAGTTGTAAAAGCCTCCAGCAAAGAAAAGGAGTAACAATTGTTCAACATTCAAATTCCAACATCCGTTCACATTTCAAACCAACTGCCAACTAAACCCTAGAATCTGCTCTCGTTCAAATCAGTAAAATCCAACTATCCAAATTAGAAATTTCCAGCACAACAAGATACATTCAAAGAAATACAAGAGCAAAGGGACAGGGAATAAAACCATCAAACAACTACAATCGTTATCCAATCAACAATCAATCAAAGGGGAACCAGAAAACTGAAAGCGAGGAAAGAAAATGGGGAAGAGAAAGAGATGGAAACCTCTTGTCAGAAGAGCCTCCCTTCTGGCTGAGGAAGGACCTGAAGAGGGGGGAGTTGACGTCGTATATCATCTTCGAATGAGGTACTGGAAAAAACCCTAGCTCTCGATTTCTCTGTGACTCGCAGTTTCGAGGAGGTCCGGTGATTAGCTGGAAGGAGTAAGAAAAGGGATGTAAGAAAGAACGGGACTTTATATCCCTTCAAATCAGATGTGCAAATTGGATGATGGGCTGATAGCCCAAATGGTTGGGCCCAATTATTACACGAATTGGTCCATTTCCTAGCACCGGTCCCCGGTGCAATAAAAATGGATTCATAGCGCAAGATTGTACGCAACGAACGGAGAGTTAGCATAACATCCGAATCGGACGGGAAAATAGGAAAAAATGGCTCAGACCATCCATAATAACGGTGTGTAAAACTGCAAATATCTAATTGTGCAAATGTGTATTTTTTAGACATTTTTTAGCTTCATTGGTTCTTTTGAGTGTGTACAAATGTACATATTTGAGCATATGCATATGCATAAAATTTTACAAAAAGTAAGACTAGTTTCATTGGTTTATTATTATTTTTATTTCCTTTTTTGTTTTAAATGAATTGTATTTGAATGATGTGTAAATATGCACATTTTACCAATTGAGCAAATTACTAAAAAGTGATGTGTATTTTTACACATCTTGTGCAAATGTGTATATTTTAAGCAAAACCATTGTGGATGGTCTTAGGTCCGCAAAGGACATACTTCGTGGTGTTCACAAACATGGACGCCACCATAGTTTGTCCATTACGAACACGAGAGTTTTTTTTTTAATTTACTAAAAACTATAAAATATTTACTTTTTTAATATTTTTTTAATAATATCATGTTTATTACTAAAAAGTATGATATTATTAAAAAAAAAATAGGCGAAACTAATTAAAATAACCCAACCTTTAAGGGGGTGTTAAAAATATATCTCAATCTTTCAAATGTAAGATAAATATCCCGACCTTTATAAGTGATGGTAATATAATATCCTAATGATTTCTCTCCAATAAAATTCTTATTTTTTGTATTGTACTAATACTCATGTATTTTCAATTCAAATAAAACATAATGTATAAAATTAAATTAGATGAGTTTAAAAGTTTATTTAATAAATTTTCGTAGTTTTAGATTTAATTTGTACCTAACATTTTATATCTTTTTTTAAATCAATATCTATAACAAGCCAAATAAAAAAAATGTAAAGCAAAATAACATATTTTCAATTAGTAAATGATTAGCTAGTGTTTTAACTTATCAAAACGGAAGAATATTTTGCCAATTATAAACTTTATGTTACTACGAAATTGAAATGAAAATTTAATTATTTAGATTATTCAATGGTGTTCATTTATTTATAAGAAGTAAATTATTATTATTAAAAATATATAAAAGAATGTAATTTTTTTTAAATCCAAAATAAAAAAATTAAGATAAACTTAAAAACCAATCTAATTTAATCTAATAAACTTGAATGATATTTTACACAATCAAGATATTGAAAATTATATTTTAAATATTTACTTGTTTTATTATATTTGTTTTGATTAAATTTAATTATAATCTATAAAAACGTATTAAATTGAATGATTTTTTTTGTTACAAAAGAGACTTTTATTTTTTTTTTTTAAATTATCATGACAATTTAGACTATATTTGTAAGCATTTTTGTGGGGGAGAAAATTTTGGGATATTATATTACCATCCCTTAAAAAGGTCGGGATATTTATCTTACATTTGAAAGGTAGGGATATATTTTTAACACCCCCTTAAAGGTTGGGTTATTTTAATTAGTTTCGCCAAAAAAATATTCTATATAGTTTTTTTGGTAAAGTTTTATATAGTTTTTATCATCCCAATAAAATGTGGAAAAAAAGTGAATGGAGGGAGTAGTACATCACTCGTGTCATTGTGTCGTATTTTTAAAAAAATTACAATAATACATCTCCTAACAGAGATGAAGGCATGTGGGAGTACGAGTAACCTCAATGTCTAGAAAGTAGTGAACATCACCAAGATTCTTCAAGGAGAAGGCATAGTTAAGCCGCTCAATGAACAAGACTGGTATAAACTGAAGGCCTTGTTGGATGATAAAGTAGGTGTAAGACCCCGAACATCTTAATAAACCAGTTCGAAGGGAAATGCTTTGGGAACATGATTTGACACAATAGGTAGACGTTGACTCTTGCCTAAGGAACAAGACTGGTATAAACCGAAGGCCTTATTGGATGTAATAGGTAAATGAAATTGATGCAACTTGTATTGTAAAATAGCTTGACTAGGATGACCTATTCTATTATACCAATGCGTTGGAGATGTTCGCTAACCAACCAAAGCTGATGCAACTTTTATAAGCCATCACTAACAAGTCCTTTGTGAAGAGTTCGCCCCTAATCAAACAAAAAGTTGGATGAAATTCAAGGAAAACATTATCATCTCATGTTAGTTTCAAAATGCTCATAAAGTTTTTATGCATGGAAGGTAAAATAAAGATGTTTGAAAAATTAATGGGGCAAGAATATGTAGAAAAGGATGTGTTGCCATAATGTGAGATGGGTAGTGTAGTACCATTACCAAGGGCAAGTTGATCACCACCAATGTAGTTCGAGTTGATCGAAACCCTGTTGAAGTCTCTTAGGTGTAGCGCAGTTTGGTAATCAATATGCACTACCTCCTCCACGATCTCCCCTAAACGACGAAGGAAACTCTTGTTGTAATAATGTACTGGGAGCCCAGGCTGCTGAGCCCACACCACCATCGATTGGATCCTATGCGTGCAGGCGTCAAACCCAGGATACCATCTTTCCATATGCAAATACGCATCAAACATAATAGAATCCAAGGACCATTCTTCAAAGCCATCATCGATCTCTTCTCAGTAAATGGTCTATCTTCTATAATAGAAAGAAAGAGTTTCCTTTACTCGCTGCGACTAGACCCTGATCGGTTAAACCGCGACGATCAAATGCTTTCACTATTCTAAATGCGATTGCAAAAAGTATAGAAAAAAGAATGATTGATCATAATTTTCCCTTGCCTGACAATTGGACATACATATAGAAAGGAGATTATTGGAGAACCAGCGGGGGATCTAGTGCGTTTATGTGATGTTTTGAAAGACCTGACCATGTATGGATCAATCGACTAAGAGGACAAGTCGAGGGAAGGGGTACTGAACGAACGATCACCCGTTGAAGCAGCTTCCTTGAACCTTTCATCTTTCCACATCAATCTTAGGGATTCGAGTGAAGCAGCGCGTTAAGAGGCCCTCCTGGCCCAACCCTACACACTCTAAGATCCTTTTTCAAACCTGCTCCCATTTCGAGTCAAGAGATAGATAAATAGACACATCCCATTGCACCGCATCTCCTTAAGGTAATAAAAAAATAATGCTGCTTGATTGAACAATGAAACAAACCTAAGAACTTGTACCCTCCCGCTTCAAGAGCAGAACTAGATGGGGATACAGATCTAGATGCGAGATGATCCCGAACCACCATCCATCACCAGAAAGTCTGCGAAACTCTTGTCTTAGTCTTCATTTTTCAACAGAGGATATATATCACATGATCAATATCACCCATATCGATACCAAGCCGAGTCTTGAATAGATAATGAGGAAACTGATCGAGCAAGTAGAAGGGGTTGTCGGCTGGTGTTGATTGAGATGCTCGGTCGGATGACGAGACATAATTGCCTGCAAATTCAGGCTGGTGAAGCAATCCTTCACCAAGTGGGCTGAGCGGTCACAAAGTTGACATTGAAAGTATGGACAAGAGCGGGCTGCAGGCTCATCGCTACCAGTTGAACGTGAAGTGGAGCGTTTAGGAGGTGCAATGCGTTGCTTTTGGGGAGCGAACTGGCTGGACCGAGAGGTAGATCAGTCAGGACGAGATTAGCCATAGTTGGTCATTGGCTGATGTGTTTAAAGATAGCAGTCGACTTCAACAAGTGTTCCCCTTCTCGGAGTAGAAAACCAAGTAAATTATTCAATGTCAATGTGTCTAGACGGACATTGATGGTGGCACAAAAGGCACCATAAGATGGGTCAAGACCGTGAAGAACCGAGGTTATGAAGTTGATCTTCCTCGGATACAAGTTGTAGGCAATCTGCAGAAGCATCCATAATATCCCCTTTTTTCTCAAACACTCCAGCATAGGGAGAGTGCCTTTGGGAAGAGAGTGCAATTGTGTTTTGAGGTCCATGGAATGAGCACGGGAATGGGCTTGGAACATGTGTTCTAGCGTGAGCCATTCATCATGGGCATTATTAAATCGTGTGACATAGCCAAGAATGTTATACAAGATTATTGTCAGTATATAGACTAGAATGAATTTGTCTCTGGTAGTCAGGGTTCGAATCAATGCAAGAAGTTGTTGTGTCCAAGGGGGAAACTACAATGATTTTGGACGAAGATGAGCTGGCAAAGACACGATCCTTCAATTCATACGCATCCAACATGTCAATAATATTGGCATGCCAGATTGTATAATTGGAGCGATCAAGTATGACAGTGAAAGTGGGAAACTAGAGGCCGGCGTTGCAAGAAGAACTGAGGCAAGCAACAAGAGTGTGACAAAGAATTATCGTTGGAGTTTGGGGGGTGGGTTGGAGTTAGGTGTGTCTTTGTCACCAATGTGGCTGCCGGAGGAGCTATCGGTGGCAGACATGGTGGCAGTGATGGACAACAGGGGAGTATAAGAGATTGTTTATGGGAAAAACTGGTTGTGATACCATAAAAGTTTTATATGAAACTCGGTGATTCTCTCATACAGAAGTTATGATATTATATACTCTCTCCGTTCGGCAAAACATGTCATTTTAGGGTGTTATTTTTGTTCAAAAAAACTTGTCATTGTAGGTATTTTGCACTTCACTTTACAAAAATGCCCCTGACATGATTGATGGTTTGTTAGTTGTAGTTTTCGATAAAGTAAAAAAGGATGGTAATAATTGAGGGTAAATTAGTACATTTGTTAATTGCCTTAAAACTTGTGAAATAAGCTAAAATGACATGTTTTGCCGAACGATGGGAGTAGAAATTAGGGTTGCAAAAGTATAGATGCAAATCTCTGTAGAAAGGAACGAGAATGAATAATATATACATATATCCTAAAACACAAAGAGTACATCGCACCACAACTGTTGAATCCTACCGTCGGTGTTGAAGGTGACACAAGCCTCCACAGCAGCACACCACAATTGCTGACTTCTGCCGTTGGTGTCGATGGTGAGATCAACAGCAAACCACAACCGCATACCACAAATGGCGAGATCCTTGTCGACTTCGAAAGTCAGTGTTGATTGACTAATTGCCTGGCTCTCAAATTCGAGTTAAATCAAACATGTGTATTATTATATCGGGTTGGGCCGAATCGGACAATTATTTCCACCTCTAGTTTCAATCAGTCCAGGCATGTGTTTGTGTATTTGAAGAGCGACAGGCGATATTTTTTCCTTTTGCCTAAAAAGGAGTAGTATTCCTAATTCCTATTCACGAGTGAGTCAGTGAACTGGGAATCCGACTTCCGAACCCCCAAAACACCGAATTCGCAGTTTGGTTGACAGATTCATCGGGCTTCCCCAAATCTTTCTACCTCGGCCCCCGATTTATATAATGGCAGCTAATTTCTGGACTTCCTCCCACTAGTATTTCTTCCTTCTTCCTCCCTCTCTCTCTCTCTTTCTCTCTCGCGCGCTCTCTTTCATCGATTTCAATTGATTCTGGTGCCGATTGATGCAGCCATAATCTCGTGGACCCCGATAATGTGGATGCGGTGCAGTCACTTGACAAGGAGCGAGGGATTACCGTCGAAGATTTCAAGCTCATCAAGATGCATATGGCCAATTGTATCTCCCTCTCTCCCTCTCGTGTTTCAGAATTTCTGTGAATGTTGCACTGATGGCTTACTTGGTCTCTCTATTTTCGGCAAAACAAGTACTCTTTCCCCAATTTAGCGCAATTTCTGTGTAAATTCTGCTATTCATCAGCTAAAAATGTTGGGTTTTTTTTGTGAAAATAAATTAATAAATTTATTTTTAGGGTAAAGACTGAGGACCGGGAAGTGATTGTACTGTTTTCCTTTTTAGGGTTCTTGGCTTTCCTTTTTAATTGGCGATTTGTGTCAGCTTGGAGACTTGGGAGTGTTGTTCAGTACATGGCATTTTTGCTCAATCAATTAACTCAGAATCCTTTTAGGTTTTCTGTGATGAATTTCGCCCAATTAATCAAAATTTCCTGTTTGGGCCAAAGCAAATGTTTTAGGGGGTTAATTTCATTCATTACTAATTGGAAGGATAAATTCACTAACTTGTTCCCCCTGTTTGATTTCTTCCAGATATTGTGAAATTGGCCAACCAAGTGAAAGTGAGGCAAAGGTTTGATGCACATTTGCACCGTCTCTTTTCTGTTTGGTTATTGGATCAGTGGAGCTAGTTGCCATAATGTTTTTGTGGTGAATTTTGAATTAAACAACAAGGTTGAGTTGAAATGTATATGAAGCAATCGAAATTATGTCAGATTGAGACTCCTCATCTTTGGACAATCTTTGTGGAGTCATTTAGTTCTACTTTTAAACTGCCATTTATACTTTCCAATTCTATGTTTTTTCTTTTGCTGTTTATTGTTTCAGGGTTGTAGCCACTGCGATCACATATCTGAGACGTGTTTACACCCGGTAAATCTTCGTCTGAAGTACTTTTGTTATACTGAATATGAGATGTTTAATGCTTCAACTGTTCCATTTTCTGTTTCTGAAATGTAACAACAACATCAACTATCTCATTTAAACTATACTTCAACGGGGCAACATTTATCATGTGCCCCTCTATAATTTGTTCATTAGTGGCAATTATCCTCTTTACACAAGGGAAAACATATGCCACAACTTTGAACTCTAGTTAGGAATCTAGTATCGTTTGTTTCATGCAGGAAGCCAGTTTCAATAGTCTAATACTGTTACTATCTTCTCATGTCATTTCAGTAAGAGTATGACTGAATACGAGCCGCGTCTACTTGCTCCTGCTTGCTTGTATTTGGCATCAAAGGCAGAAGAAAGCACAATTCAAGCCAAAGTTGTTCACTACTACATGAAAAGAATATGTGATGACCTTTTCTTTATGATTTTTGTGGGTGTCTATCTACCAAAGCATCCCTCATGCTTAAAAAATTCGCTAAAGTTGCATGATTTTGCTCAGATACAGATGAGAAGTACAGATATGAGATCAAAGATATCCTCGAAATGGAAATGAAGATTTTGGAAGCTCTTGACTTCTATTTGGTTGTGTTTCATCCTTATCATTCATTGAATGAGTAAGTGCTCTTATCATTGGTGCATTGGTTTATGCTTCACATTTGATTTATTTAGTCTTTGTCCTGCTACAATGGTTGGCTTAAGCAAATTCGTCATTTGGAATGCTTTCTTAGTTTCCCGCTTCCTGCTCCCTAACCTTGAATGTCATTCTTTGTTTCTGACCTCAGACCTCATATTTAATTGTCACGTAGGCCAGTCTTCTTTCTATTTATCATTGCACAACTAAGAGATCAGCATGGTGTAGCTTTTTGTGCAAAGTTGCCGTTCTGATATTCTTTATTTCATGCGTTACAGATTGCTTCAGGACGCTGGCATGGGTGATAAAGGAACTATGCAATTTACCTGGTAAGAGCTTGCCTTGAGGCTGATTATGTGTTTGAATAGTTGCCCTTGTTATGGACGAATGAATGATCCCAAATTCTGTCCATGCAGGGGACTTGTCAATGATACGTACAAGATGGATCTTATTCTCGTGTATCCTCCACATATGATAGCTCTAGCTTGCATATATATTTCGAGCGCAATCAGAGAGACGGATACCATCGCATGGTTTGAAGAACTCCACATTGACATGAACACAGTAAGCCATCATTATTTGGTTATCACGCTTTTTTTTTTCCCGCATGTATCATTATTTTAAGGTGGCAAATTACAGAAAATCACCTGCTAAAATATGTAGTTTTTAGAAAAAAAAAAAGTTATGTTAGACAAGGAACTGCATAAAACAATCTCAAAGACCGCATCCTTTAGCAAAAGAGCGTTACTCAAGGGTGACGTTTTGATAATGGAGGTGGCGGTTGGGATTTTTCCTACTAGGTGTTCTGTGAAAAATGGTTCATCAATATTCAATTGAATTACCAACTTCAACTTTGATTTTAAATATAATTTGCTCTGGCAGGTCAAGAATATATCAATGGAGATCCTGGATTTCTACGACGGTCTCAAGAGAAACAATGAAGATCAGATTGCTGCTGCTTTGAGCAAGCTACCTCCAAGGCAATGATCTTTTCACTTCAATGCCCGCTAAACGGATGCTAGGAGATGGGCAATGTTTTGTAATAATGAGCTCACATTTGACGGGAGGCATCAGATGCTGCGTTTAGAGCTTCAAACTGATCATGTGGAATTGCGGCTGATTCAAAGCTTATTCATCTGTGGTTATGACAATGGGGAAACATAATGTAGAAGCTTCTTGTTTCCGTTGCTATGTGCTGCTCTAGGAACGAAGGTGTAAGTGTAACAGTACTATATATGTGATAAAAGATTCTGAATTTTTGGTGGCTGATAGATAAAAATTCGATTACACTTGAAATCAAGAAACTGAAACTGACTTGTTTGATAGCAGTAGGAATACTGCCCAACATCTTTTCATTCCTTTCTCCACTCAACAGCATCAATCGATTAAACTAGAGCCTCAAAAAACCCTTTTCAAATCTAGAGAGATTTACGGGAATAAACAAAAAACAGTATGATTAGCAACAACCAGCAGCACATGCACATTCTGATACAGATTGCAGAATCTGGATTGCACAACAAAGATCCTCATCTGCTCTCCTAAAAAAAACTTCAGAACCTCAAGGTTGCCGCATATCGGTTCCTGTGTTGTCGCTTCATTTCTTTCCGTGCTTTCGGGCTTGCTTCTTAGCTGCATCGAAGCAAGCAAATTTGTTGCAATCGAAATTCAGCTAGTTTTATGAATGCAAACGAAGCAAAAGGACTGAAGGTCGTAAGTGAAAATGCTGCATAGTGAATGATGATGGTAGGATAGTACCTTCTCTTCTTTTAGCCTCAGATTTTGCAAAGAGCTCCCTCCATTCATCAGTCAGAACAAAAATTGGGTCCTCTTCTGCCTCCTCTCCGAACTCCTCATATACATCCTCTTGTTGTTCAAACACCCTTCCTCATGAATCAAAAAGAACAGAATAAAAAGGCTGAATTGCTGAAGAAACAATAGATTCATTGACAAATGTAACGGTAACCTGCACAGCAATTGGTAATTCAACCCCTAAACCCAAATCAATCGAAGAATTAAAAACCCTAACCTGTACAGCCATTAAAACACACACAAGTTCAATCCCCAATTTGCTAGGGCAAAAAGGTGAAAGACAATTGCTTACTGAACTCGATTGATAGGAAAAACCCTAATCTTCGACACAATTGGGAGTAAAAGCAGATATAGAGCAACGTCGAATCGTGAAAATTGATTAGAGGAGGAAGAGAAAGGGTGACATTACTGAGAAGATTGAATTTCTAGGTCGCCCAAAGAGGGCTGCAAATCAGTACTTATCTCCGGAATTGTAGCAGCGATTGGGCGTGCAAATGGAGGTCCGTTTGGGGGTGGAACAAAACCGTGGATAGCGCAACAGTGAGGTAGCATCACTAGATGGTGGTGGTGGTGGTTATGGTGTGTGTGGAAGGGCAATAGAATCTGGTTGTGGTTGTTGTTGTGGTGGTGGTGGTGGTGGTGGTGGTGAACCGGGGGCATGACGCTATCAGTGGAGGGGTTTTGGCCGTCGGGGGTGTCCATGGTCGATAGTTTGGGTGTTTACGAGGAACGACGATACCAATTTCGTTCCACACTACTTTAACCGGGTCCAGACCGGGTTCAACCTTTTTTTTTTGGCTTTCTTTTTCCTTGGTTGGGGACAATGGGGGGAGTTTGTGGGGTCGAATAGATGTAGGGTTGCTCGTCGATTTAAAACCGGGTCGAATCGGGCCGAACCGAACCAAATCTAAAATTGAATTTGGAGAAATAGTAAATTGAAAACCTAACAAGTTAGGTTCCGTTTAGGTTTTGAATCTAAATGAACTTAATTGACAATTAATTATAAAAAATTAAAATATTTAATTTAAAAAAAATTATGTTATAGAAAATATCTTAAAAGTACACATAATATCTTATAATGGGTTATAACTTTTTCTTTATGAGAATTGATTTAGCCTAAACTAGTGTCATATAATGTTTTTAATTAAATGGCACGAATTTTCAAAAATTAAAAAATAATCACCAACTTTGGTGGGTCATTGCATCCGTTGGCACAAACTTATGAAATATTTAAAATAATTACCAACTTTGATTGTGTTGCATTCAATAGCACATCTATTTTTTCTTAAATATCGCCTCTTATTAATATTCTTTTAAAAAAACCACCCAATTTTTTTTATAAAGATGCCCATATTTCATTTTTAAAAATAATTTGTTTTCATTATTCAATTTTAAAAATAATTTATTTTAGAAAAATACTAATTTTTTACCTTTTTTTAAATCACCCCTTGTTAGGCATGGAACTAAAAATTAAAATTCGGGTGGGCTAGATAGGATAAATTTTCTTATACACATAATTTTTATTAATAAAGCCCTTAATTTAACAAATAATTGGATTTTTTTAATTAATTTCCTTTAATTTTGCCTATTATTTTATTTTTTTCAAAATGAGATGGCCGGGAGCGAACCCCAACATGACCCTCGGTCCGTGACTGCCCCTTGCTAACTTAATCACATTTTTTAATTTTTTTAACCTACTCATAATTTTCAAATTTTTAAGAACCCATTTTTCAAGTTTATAAACTCAATTTTAAATTTTTTCCTAAAACAACATTTAAAAAAATTGTGATATTATTTAAATTTATATATTTTGAAGAAACTAATTTTTCATTTTAAGTATTTAATTTAAAAAAAAGTGATTTATGAAGTAAATAAAATTAGTTTTTTAACCAGGATTAAATAATGAAGGTATTTAAAGAAAGGAAAAAAGTAGTACTTTCGAAAATAAATTATATTTTAAAAATTGAATAATGAAAATGTATTATTTTAAAAAATAAAATATGGACATCTTTATAAAAAAAAATTGAAAATTGGGTGGTATTTTTGCAAAGTATGTTACTAAGAGATGATATTAAAAAAATAGATGTGCTACTTAATGCAACCAAATCAAAGTTGATGATTATTTTAAATATTTCGTAAGTTCGTGCCAACGGATGCAATGACCCATCAAAGTTGGTGATTATTTTTTAATTTTCGAAAGTCCGTGCTATATAATGCAACCACCCTTAAAGTTCATGCTATTTTTTGCAATTTGCCCTTATAAAAAAAGCTAAACTAATTAAAATTTAGAAAATATTTCTAAATTAGGACTTTTATCATACTATGTCTCAAGGGTATAGAATAAAAAACCCTTATAAATAATAATTTAGTATTCTATTCACCAAAAAATAATAATGATTTAGTATTCTTTTGTCAATTTAGGGCTGTTTGATAAATGGGTAAGGGAGTGATTAGTCCAAATTAATAATCTTGAACTACTAGAGTCAGTAGAGTGCGCCCTAAACGGAAAGGCTATATGCACCCAACCATAGGCGGATTAAGGGGGCAAGGGGGAGCATCCGCCCCGCCTTTCATCCGACGAATTACCTATATTTGTTCTACTCGTCGATAACTTCGTTTTGATATATTATAAGCCTTAATCCGATAACCAAGTAAAAAGTTATTAACGTTTAAAAGTTAAACACATATTAATTATTTCAAATGTCTTTTAATAAATCATGATGCTTTTATATTTTACTTAATTTGATATTTTGGTAATATAATTAAACCCAAGAGCTTCGAAACAAGAGGTTATATTACTAAATTTGATAATTATATAAGAAACTATGCAAGTTTAAAGTTTGTATATCTTGTTACACGTTATTGTATGCTAAGAGAATAAACAAGTTACATATTGACTTTGTAGGTTTCAGATGGTATATTTTTGGACGAAAAGAATGTTGTTATAGATTAAAACGACATCATTTTTTTCGTTTAAAGAGAAAAAATATATAAAAACTAATGACACAATTTTAAAATAAAAAACCAGTGTTTTGAACAAAAAAATTGTGTTTTTAACTAAAAAAATGTTGTCTTAAACTAAAATATCATCGTTTAATCTAAAATATCTTAGTTTTGGTTCGCTAAACTATAGAAAAATCTATCGAATAGTGAAACAACAATTTGTACAAAAGCTCGCCCTCCCCTTCGATAAAGTTCTGGCTCTATCCCTTCACCACGCCCAGGTGATATGCACTCAGTACGAACGGATCTAGGATTCGTTTGACTTCCAGCTTGACACGTGTTCAACATTAAATATGTCTGACATTAAAACAAGTAACGAACGGATCAGAGATCCGTTCAATATAACGAATGAATCAAAGATCCATTCATGTGTTTTTTTTTAAAAAAAAAACAAGTTTAGTTTTTTTTAAATACATATATATATATACAAACGTATCTTTGATCCGTTTTTTATTTATTTTATTTTATTTTATTTTCAAACTTTTTTGTATATATACAAACTGATCTTAGAACCGCTCGTTACTTTTTTAACGTTATTTAATGTTGGACACGAGTCTAGTTAAGGTCAAACAAATCTATAATTCATTCCTGTCGAGTTTGTATATATAGCCCAGCACTCGGTGCATTTAGCAAGAAGCCATGAACCATCACTAAACTGTAAATAATTCAACTTAACATGAACAAAAGCCTGTTCATAATTTAGGGCTGTTTATAGGCTAATAATAACATGTACGTAAGCCCTAGCCCAACATAACGCTGTGATGTGCCCTTTCGGTGCAACACAGTCTCCCTCCTAAATGAATACTCCATCCGATTGGAAATATAAATCTATTGATTTTTTAACATGCTTTTTAAGGAGTTATATTTCTAAACGGATGGACTCTTCCTCCTAAATGAATACTCTCTCCGTTCAGAAATATAAAATCATATTTTTTTTAATTAATTTTTTACATAGAATATATATTACTAATATTATATATCACTAATAAGTATATAGTTATGTAAACAATTTAATAAAAATAATATTATTTTATACTCTCTCCGTTCGACAAAATTTGTCATTTTAGCGTGTTATTTTTGTTCAAAAAAACTTATCATTGTAGGTATTTTGCCCTTTACTTTACAAAAATGCCCTTGATATGATTGATAGTTTGTTAGTTGTAGTTTTCGATAAAGTAAAAAAGAGGGATAATAATTGAGGGTAAATTAGTACATTTGTTAATTGCCTTAAAACTTGTGAAAGAAGCTAAAATGACAAGTTTTGTCGAACGGAGGGAGTATAATTTTTAACTCTTAAAAAACGTGTCAAAAGTCAATGTACTTCTATTTTAAAACGAATGGATCAATTCCCAATTCAAGCCACCGTTGTCCAAGTTTGGTTTGCATTCATGGTGTTGAAGTGTGTATAAAGTCATCACTTCTACCGGCCACAACTCTTCCTCTAGTCAAGCTCTGCACTTACAATTTCTTGTTGAGAGGGATAAAGAAAGATGGAGAATGAAAGGAATTGAAAGAAACCCAGATGAGGATCTCCATTTAGCAATGTTCCCATGGTTCGTCTTTGGCCAAATAAACCCATTCATCCACCTCTCCAACAAGCTCTCGTCCCATGGCATCGATCAAGATCTCTTTCTTCTCGGCTTCTGGCAACATCCCAAGAATCAAACAGACCCTTAGCCAATCCTCCAACACCCACCTCATCCCTCTCCATATCCCCTCCCAGCCGGATCATAGTTTTAACATTGATTTGGAGATCTTTTATGCTATCTATAAGCGGTTGCTTACGACATTTTATCGGCATATAGTATGCCTTATGAGCACAAAAAAGGTCATTGTTAATTCATCAAGATCTCAGTGTGATGTTTTCATTGTGTTTGATGCTTCTCTGCAAGATCCCTCCCAGCCTCATATCTTTCCCTCGTTTCGTTATTCACTAAAATGGCGACATAGATGCTCTAGGATACTCGGATGTAGTGATGTTGTTGAACGACTCCTTATGATGAATAGAGTTCAAGGTTAGGGAACTATTTCTTATTGATTCGGAATAACAACTGTAGATTTTACAAGTCCGAGATGGCAGTTGAGTGCATCCCTGCGTGAATTCCAGACCGTAAAGCATAGCTTCCATGAGATTAGTCGCGAACCAGAAGAGAATAATACAATGATACAAGTCATCTTTTCCAACAAGACAAGAACCTACAGAACATAAAGCACCAACTAAACAGAGAAATCAACTACCACAAAACATAGAACACCTGTTTTGTGAATAACATCAAGAAAGTCCTTACTCATCTTTCCAAGCCAAAGCCTTTAGATCCCTGACCAAATCATAGACATACTTTTCTTGAATCTCTTTGTTCATCACAAACTCTCTCCACTTCCTCTGGTTTGCTCTTATGGACTTACCTGGCTCTTTGTCAACCTCCACCATGAGAGTCTTCACGGCCTCTGAGACATCAGTTTTCGCAAAATACCCATCATCGTCCCTCCTATTTACCTCTACACCCACCTTCAGATCAAGATCAAAGAGCTTAGAGTTGAAGAATTGATCACCCTTCAAGGGTAGGAAAACAAGCTGACAATCACCAACTAGGGCTTCCACTAGTGACCCGAACCCGGCATGGGACACATAGCATCCCACACTCTCATGGGCCAGGATTTGTTGCTGCTGGACCCATCCAGTGTGGATCATTCCCTTGTCCTTAACCCTTTCCATGAACCCAGTTGGGAGGGCATCGGCTGGGTCAGAATCTTCTGGTAGGCTCAAGACCAGGATGAATGGATGGCCAGTGAGCTCTAACCCAAGGGCAAGCTCTTTGATTTGGTCATCATCCAAGAAACTCTCACTCCCAAATGAGCAAAACACAACTGAT
This sequence comes from Persicaria maculosa, assembly GCA_963922045.1. Taxonomy (NCBI): domain Eukaryota; kingdom Viridiplantae; phylum Streptophyta; class Magnoliopsida; order Caryophyllales; family Polygonaceae; genus Persicaria; species Persicaria maculosa. Next base: position 14,834,657 of record OY998267.1, on the reverse strand, counting down.
TTCGGCGGGAACTGGGCTAGCCACGTGGCAAATCTTGGTTCAAGGAGACCAGATGGTGGCTCAGGGAGGACTAGACCAGCAAGTAGGACTGGTTTGCCAAACTGGGTCTTGATGTATTCGACGTATGAGGCTTCCATTTCATTGCAAGACTTGAAGGCTATGGCATCAGCACCTTGTATGGATAGGTAAGCCCTCAAGATAACAGGTGGGCTACCATAGAAGCACTTGAAAATATATGTGAGATTTTGGGCTACAAAGGCTTTGTAGGAGAGTGACGGTTTTGGGTGCCCCTTCGGAGGGTTTTTCAGCTCTTCAATGGTGGGTACTTCAATTTTTGTTGTTGCCTTCAAGTTTAGAGGTGGGCCCCCTTTGATGATGGTGGTGTTGAATCGTGAAGGGGTGCAAGTGTATGAACATGCAATGGCAGAGAAGACGGAGAAATTAACAGTCTTGATGCCTAGCTCAGAGGCTAAGGTTGGGAGCCAGTGCTGTGCAAAATCAAACAAGACAACATGGGGCTTGAGATCAGCTAATAGGGTCTTGACTTGGGGCTGCATCTTGTCAAGTGCTAGCTTGAGGAGCTCAGGCATGGAGCCATCTGTCATGTTAGAGGTGCTCTCAAGGCCTGCAGGGAGACCTTCAATGGAGGGGATATGGAGAGGGATGATGTGGATGTTGGAGGATTGGTTAAGGGTTTGTTTGATTCTTGGGATGTTGCCAGAAGCTGAGAAGAAAGAGATCTTGGTACCATGGGAGGAGAGCTTGTTGGAGAGGTGGATGAATGGGTTTATGTGACCAAAGGCAAACCATGGAAACATTGCTACATGGAGAGCCTCATCTGGGTTTCTTTCAATCCTTTCATTCTCCATCTTTCTTTCTCTCTCTCACCAGGAAATTGCAAGTACAGAGCTGGCTAGAGGAAGAGTTGAGGCTGGAAGAAGAGAGTTTATACACCATCAATTCAACCCAAACTTGGACACCAGTGACTTGGAATGAGGTGACATTTGGCAAAATCCAGAGAGCTTCATCTCTCAGTTTGTCACGCCTCTACATCATTTATGAGGTGTATTGAACCAACCCACTAAAGAATAAAGTAATACCGAATAAGCAAGAAGAGTACAGAATCATTCAATGCTAACATCACAGCGTTAGCTCTTCATCTAGGGTTCATGTAAAGTTTTAACCTTGGATTGAATTATTTACTGATCCAGCAGTTCAAGATTATAAAATTGGACTAATCCAATAGAAAACCCGAACCCACGAAAAGAACAGAAGGAAGAGTGCACACCAGAGATATGAGGCATAAAAGGCGATGATATTAACAAATTTGCTCATCAGGTTTGTGAGCAGACAGTATACAAACTGTGATCCCCATTGACAGCAGACGCCTTTCTATGCTTTTATGTTGTTTAAAATGAAGGGCATGTAAAAAAATATGACACTAATTACAATACCTCATCTCTGCAGGGTGCCCCACCCCCACCTTCTCCTCCTTTCTTCTCTTTATTCACTAAAATTAGACATAGAGGCACAGCCGGGATCATATCAGAGGTAATTGCTCTGTTGGAGGGAAGAGGGAACAGCCAGGAATGGCGAAGTGTCTAGGATACTCGGCTGCAAGGATGCGATTGTGAATCCTGTTGAGTGCGCGACTCCAGTTGGAGGGTGTGATATCGTACTGTTAATACAACGGAAGATCACGGCATCAAGTGGTTTTCTATTAATCCCAACATGTAGATGATAAATAAAATTCAAAGGAATCTAATTATTAACGGAAAATGTATAAAAGCATATAGTGCAATCTGACCTGAATGAAAGAGACAGAGAAGATTCTACAGGAGGATTGGCCCCATTTCGACAGGGTGAGTAAAGAGACCAGAAAACTGAAACAGACAGTAGCTTGTCAGCTGGAAGCAGCACAAGACAATTTTGGTCAAATCTAACCTACTGAAAAACAGCAGAAAATACCTGATTGTTCTGGGTGATCATGGAACCCAGAGGAGAACAAGATATTCTGTATAAAAAAGATGATTCATTTCTTAAATATAAAGCACAAGACAAGGAGCTCAAACACTACAGTTCGACAAGTTGGGCAAAACATTTTTGACTTTATACACACCTCTCTTGTTCGCTGAGAAGTTGAAGGGACCATATCTACAAAAAAAAAAAGAAGTCATGTGGATTATCAGTGTCAATTTGAAACATGAATGCCATTTCATAGAAGCACCAACAGCAGTATATTGGTTAGCATTTCATCATGTAAAGTTGGGCTTTCAGTACTACCATGCAAATCATTGGAGATATATTCAAAGGAAATTTCAAATACAAATACTACTACACAAAGCATTTGCTTACCAACAAAGCAAGCAACATGGCCAAGGAACTTAAACAAACTGAGATGGGTCCTACAGCTTAGTATCTATTTCCATATCCATAACAATTTCACCGAGTTAAGCAATTTAATTACTTAAGACAACTTGAAACAAGCAGTACACAAGTTCTGAAATTTGGATTTTTGGGGCTAAATCAATCTTCTCACTGCATTACAACTGCCCACTAATATAACTCTGTCCAACATGAGACAATTTTATGATTGATAACTGACTCAAAGCATATGAATGGGGTTTGGTAACAATCTAAAACCATAGTTCAAGGTAAATGGTTTGCCCATGGTTCAAATATCACAACTGTAGAAAGTATCAGGCTAAAAGCTGTAAGATGCATGCCTAAAGCATGTCTTCAGCTCTGACACAGTGCAAGGCATAATCAACTTACCTAAATCTGTAATGCTGGGCTTCACAGCTAGTGTCAAACCAAGAGAACAGTCATCTGACTTGCTATCAAAATCCCAAAGATTCAATTCAAGATTCGGCTCTGTTTAAGTAGAGAGAAAAAGGAAGGCATAGCAAAATAAAATTAGGTCTCTAGTCAAACTTTTCAACAAGGTTCCAGAATGATGGGAGAAAAGAAATACCTTTGTTACTTGGTTTGGCCTGATATTCTTCATGAATTGAACGAGGAACCCACGCTTGAACCTGTCATTAACCCATGTTAGGCTGTGACAAAATAGTCAGATCTCAAAAAGCGACCATAATACAACATACGTGGAAAAATGGATGCCGTAGTGATTCTTCAGCAGTTGGCCTTTGACGTGGGTCCCAGGAGCAAAGTTGCTGTGTAAGTGTGAAAAAATCAGAACTTTTGAAGCAGCATACCACAGTTAAGAGGATTCTCTTACTAAAAACACATGCAAATGACACTCACCGTAATAAAATCAATAGCTTCCATGCTCGCATTTGGGATCATCTGTGACAGATCTGCTGGCATGATCTATCCAGAAAAGCATGACAAGTGGCATCACAAGATAGCATTCAAAGAGGGAGGAAAATCCCCAAATCTAATTGTGTAGAAGGAATGTTCTTGAACTAAAAAATCACCTCCGAACAGCTAATACTGATCAGCTGTGTTATATTCTTTGCTTCAGGGAAAGCGGTCCAATCTGGTGCACCAAGAACACTGCATATTTTGTACAATTGATCTGCTTCGCTGCTCATGGGAAAAAAAATTAATTCAGAAGAAATAAGAGGGGATTAAAAAAAAAGTATCAAAGAGATTCACAAGCATTACCTTTCCCCAGGAAAAATAGGACACAATGTAAAAAGCTCAGCAAGTATTGCACCAACTGCCCACATATCTGCGAATATTGCTTTTTTTGTTAATCAGTAATTCAAAAACTGAAACAACTGTTGGGACGACGTGTTGAAAAACTATTTGAAAAGAGCAAAATTGTAATGCATCTTCTCCCAGTGAAATCCTCTTCATTCCAGTGGTATGGATGATCAAGCTTGGATATAAATTAGGGAAACTAAAACCAAATTACCAATCAATCTTCCACTAATGACACGATTATTCAAGAAAAATCAGGAGTTTAAAGCCCCAAACATGGAATCTAACACGTTTATCACCACACAAATGACAATGTTGCAATGTTAATTGTGAAAAATTGTGCAGCTTATAAAAATCCTAAATTAGAGTTGTACCAATAGCAGGTGTATAGGATGAAGACTGCAACAGTACTTCTGGTGCACGGTACCTGGCATACTCATATTCAAAGGCATAAGAAGGCGCACAATACATATCATTACCAACTGTTATGATGAAGTAGAAGTTAAAACAACAATCACATGATACACAAGTAAATACATATGTACAAAAAGTAGGGGGGTCTAAACAAAAAAAAGGGGGAAAGGGGATGCTCACCACCGTGTGGAAACATAATCAGTATAAGGAGGCATTGATGATACTTCTCGGGCTAGTCCAAAATCAGCAATTTTAATCACATCGTTTGTCACCAACAAATTTTCTTCAAGGAAAAAGAATAAGAAATAAGATTTCAGAATAGAAATCAATGATGTACACATGAAAATTCTCTTTAAGCTATGTACCAGGCTTCATATCCCGGTGGAAATATCCATTTTTGTGCATGTGAGCAAGGCCTTTCAGTATTTGAGTCATAAAGCTTCGAATCTCTTCTTCTGAAAACAGTCTTTGCCTTTCCTTCATTAATTGGTATAGATTACATTCCTGTGCACATATTCACATATGTTATTTGAGATACTTCCTGGGCATCTCATATTTCAATGAACTAGATACTACACAGCAGAACAACAATTTTTTCTGGAGGCTATGAAATTATATTCTCACCATGTGTTCAAAGATGAAGAACAACTCATCATTCTCCCTCACAACTTCTTTCAACTTTATGATATTGGGATGAACCAATTTACGAAGAGACTGCAACATCAAATTCCTCAAAATATTAAACGGATGCAGATGTATGTGATCAGACAGTGACCAGAGAGATATGCTCCATTTATACCTTGACTTCCCGCAAATTCATGCATTCCCAAAAATAAAACTTTCTCTTCATCTTTTTAACAGCAACCTGAAAAGAATAAACCCAAAATTATATAAATGTCCAAGTGAAATGGGAATAAAACAATAAAGTCTGCTTATGCTTCATTAAGAAACAAAATAAAGAAAAGAGCAGGAGGTGCATAAAAGAGAAATTGATAATGCTTCAGAAAATCATACGTTTAAGCCAGCGTACCAACATGCAATGTTACCAATTTTTAAAATTTTATAGTGACTATTGATATTACATAATTGAATATTTATTGTTAAATTGTTATTCAAAATCATTCGATAACTAATATGGTAAATATAAGCAAGTTAATTAATGCAATTTTCAATAGGAAAAACATGTTAACATCGTAAACTGGAGGAGAGTCTAAAATGTATATAAGAGAGGAAGATAAAGAAAATAGAATAAAGAGAAGAGGGGATAAAAGGCGGATTAGAATGGAAATCCGGGTTTGTAAACAAAAGCGACACAGCAATCTTAGTGTGTTTATAATTAGATTAAACAGATGAAAGCCTACGTTTCTCAAAGTCCCTTGACATCAGAATTTTAGTGAAATAGATAAATGTAACCATTAAAGATAAACACCAATCCTGAAACACTGTTCAATGGGCCACTTACAATCTCGTATGTTTCCTTATTGACAGCTTTATAAACAGTGCCACAGGTCCCATCTCCCAGCTCTTTTAAAATTTTAAATCTGCACCAACAAAAGAGTATGGTATTAACAAAAAGCACATGCTACAAAAAGAAATAAACAGTTCACTTGGTTTTTGATTTGCATCGTTATCATTTCATTACAAATAAAAAAACCCATTTACATGTAACCCAAACAAGGTGAGAAAATATATCTACAACAATTTAATCCAAAGCAACTCACCTGTCCATTGTTGGACTATGACCAACGTTCATGGCAATTGCTCAGTGAATTTCTATAACCTTGATGGAGGGGTCTTCACATATGCAACATTGTGTCTCTGACTTGTAGATTTTTGCGAAGTTTAATTGTGATAAAACATACAAGTTGTTGTGAAAGGTCCAAACTTCATTATGGAAATATACATACATCAAAAGACAGTCTAACAACATGCTTGAATGCAGCACTAGAAGCTGCAAGCAACCAGTATCATCTAACACACACTGGAGATTATAGCAACGCTTTTCACATTAGAACCACAAAAGTTCACAAGTGCTCTTTATATTTGCTCCGTATATTGCCCATAGATCAATTTTTTGCTGCAACTTACCTATAACAAACGATGAACAAGTAAAACCTCTAGAATAACGTATTCATCTATATAGAGATAAAAAAATCATACAAGTCGAGCTGTCTGACTTTCCTGAACATCAAACAACAATGATAGATAAGAAATTAAGAGGCTACAGTGCATAGAGCTAAGTGACTTTCTTTCATCACCACCAACTCCAGAGAAATCCAACAGAACGATGGTATTACTTAATAGTTATTAAGTACAGACAATAAGATCCTTCATTGCTGTTATCCTTTTATCTAGGAGGTTCGGGAATTCGGAAGACAATAGCTAAAATAGAGAATTAAGCTACCCAATCACAAAAAGCATAGACGACAATAGATAGATACTGCCATGGCGGGGAAACCCTACCATCCGAAGCACAAGAACCAAAATTGAAGTATGGATTATTCACATTAGAAAAAATAAAATTTCCGGATGAAAGTTCGGAAAACTGGACAAGATTAAAAATCACAACTTGAGTAATTTGAAAAGGAGAACAAGAACCTCCTAAATCTGTACAGCACAGATACAGAAATCATAAATCAAAACCACATAAAAGAAACAATCTAGCCGGTAAATTCCATGAACGTCAAACAAGCAATCAACCACAATAATTGATGGATATCAAAGCGTCTCAATTTTCAAAGAATAGTGAATTTCAAGCTAAAAAGTTCTAATTCTAATCAATTCAGAATTAAAAACCTACGCCGGAGAAATTCTTAAACCCGCCAGAAATTGTGCTTACCGATTTCGGCTCTCCGGAAAGAAATAAAAAAAACGCTTCAGAATCAACGCAGCATGAACACTCCGATCAACAATGTGAGATGGACGATTTCGTTTGGATCAAAGAAGAGGGAGAGAAAGAGGAAAGGGAGAGAGTGCAGAGAGAGAAAGAGAGAGAGAGGAGGGAGAAAGAGGGAAATTAATTTCCCTTGTAAATATAGTGTTTCGCATAAAATTCGCAGAAGAAATTTTTTTTTTTCAGGAACGCAGAAGTAATTCGAGGAAGAAGAAGCTGAAAGAAATTAATAAATTATTTTCTCCTTATTAAATTAACAAATCTCTTTTTGATAAAAAAATTTGTTAAAGTTGATTTATATTATTAAAAAAATAAAAGAGTGTTTTGTTAAAAAATGAGAAACGCCAATGTTGGGTGGTGGAGGTGGTGGGGAATAGATACGTGGTCCCCGCTGGGCCCCACCCTCTTAAATGATAAGGATTGCTATTTTTTTAGCTTTCGTAATTACGAAAGTACCCTAAACGACTGTAAACGGACGCGTTTGTGTGTGTTGACGGTACTGCCCCTCGTCTTTACTCGAATTCGGAAGTTGTTGGGTGAGGGCAATGATGTTGATATGCGGGATGACCAGGGTTATTATGGTCAGTTCAGTTTGAAAAAAGAACGCCGTTTGATTTTATCGTTAAATGGGGTCCAAAAGCGAATATGCTGTGAAGATTTCAGGATCGGCCGGAGTCATTTTTATCCGGCCGTCGGAATCGGTGAGATCGACCGGATAATTTTTATTAACTTATGCGTGTGAAATTTATCAATATAGAAGAATCTGTTAAATAAAATATATACTTCACCCGGTCGGAAATATTTGATATTTTAGGAGGTGAATTTTGATCAACCAAATAAGTTTTAGAAGTAATAAGGCGAAACTAATTAAAATAACTCAATCTTTAAGGGGTGTTAAAAATATATCCCTACCTTTCAAATGTAAGATAAATATCCCGACCTTTTTAAGGGATGGTAATATAATATCCCAAAATTTTCTCCCCCACAAAAATGCTTACAAATATAGTCTAAATTGTCATGATAATTTAAAAAAAAATAAAAGTCTCTTTTGTAACAAAAAAAAATCATTCAATTTAATACGTTTTTATAGATTATAATTAAATTTAATCAAAACAAATATAATAAAATAAGTAAATATTTAAAATATAATTTTCAATATCTTGATTGTGTAAAATATCATTCAATTTTATTAGATTAAATTAGATTGGTTTTTAAGTTTATCTTAATTTTTTTTATTTTGGATTTAAAAAAAAATAAAAAAATTACATTCTTTATATATTTTTTATTAATAATAATTTACTACTTATATATAAATGAACACCATTGAATAATCTAAATAATTAAATTTTCATTTCAATTTCGTAGTAACATAAAGTTTATAATTGGCAAAATATTCTTCCGTTTTGATAAGTTAAAACACTAGCTAATCATTTACTAATTGAAAATATGTTATTTTGCTTTACATTTTTTTTATTTGGCTTGTTATAGATATTGATTTAAAAAAGATATGAAATGTTAGGTACAAATTAAATCTAAAACTACGAAAATTTATTAAATAAACTTTTAAACTCATCTAATTTAATTTTATACAGTATGTTTTATTTGAATTGAAAATACATGAGTATTAGTACAATACAAAAAATAAGAATTTTATTGGAGAGAAATCATTGGGATATTATATTACCATCACTTATAAAGGTCGAGATATTTATCTTACATTTGAAAGATTGAGATATATTTTTAACACCCCCTTAAAGGTTGGGTTATTTTAATTAGTTTCGCCAAGTAATAATTACTCTTTTTTTTAACTTTTGCACTAATATAATAAATGTGATGGAGATTAAAAATTACTTCGTATTTGATAGGGTATTTAAAGGTGAAAGTAATAATTAAGAGGTTTCTTAATTTGCGCGCAAAACTCTAAAATATCGTTTATTTCCGACCGGAGGGAGTATTATTTTATTATTTACTTTTTTTAGTTATTTAAAAACTTTATAAAATAACAATTATGGATTTTTTATATTTTTTATAATTTCATATTATTATTATTAATTATAAAAAATGAATAAAATTTTTGATAATTTTATTTTTGTAAAAAAACATGTTTGAATAGTAATTTCTCTATTAAGAAGAAACATGTCGTTTTACTTTTTAATACATTTGTAAGATATTAACAATAACAACAATTTAATGTGTCCCGCTACAAGCGAGGTCTGGATGATCGAATTGTACGCACCATTTATCCGACTATGTCGACAGGGTGTTTCCGAGAGACCTATAGGAATCACCCTCTCGAAATATAAAATATCAAAATTGTTATTTGTAAGATATTAAAAAATATTAAAAAAATATCAAATTTTTCGTAATTTCATAATTATAAGTATTATAAGTATGAAATTATGGGAAAAAATTAATAAACAAATTTGATATTTGAAATATTTTCTAGTTTCTTGAAAAAATAAGTTAAAAAGTCAAACGATATACAACGGAGATAGTAAATACTCCCTTTGTTAATTATACACAATATTTTACTAATCATGCACGTTTTTTTAGATATAAAAACTATATTAAATATCAATTTTTTAATAATTTTTTGTAATTTTATATTTCTTACTATTAAGTATGAATTAATTAAAAAATTATAAAAAAATTTGATATTTTATATAGTTTTTATCATTTTGAAAAATGTATATAAATAGTAAACTATAAGGGAGTAACGTATTTTTCTTTTATGTACTAAACTTCTGCTCAGTACTTTTTGTTTTGTTTTTAGGATCAATTAAGAATGGGACTACTATACACACAGTGGATACAGTGAATTTTAACAGGTTGACGTCGATAAGTTATTTTCAAGCAAAAATATCAATACCAAAACTATGTATTTAACGAAATTTCAAACCAAATTGAGAATCTCTCAAATTTGCAGAACTTTTTTTTTCCAGGAAGAGACACCAAAAAAATTCACAGTGAATAAGGGAAATCAGCTCAAATTTTGGATTGGTAAAAAAAAAACATGGAAGTCAATGGTCAGAACATGCCGTTGAATATACAGTATATATTTGCCTCGAATAATTGTATGAAAAGAAAATAGTTATAATTAAAATTAAAATTAACGAAAGTCAAGGATAATATCATTTAAAAAAATAAGGCCGAAAAGACAAATAGGTATATTAAATGACCCCCCTAAGACATATTGGTATATTAAAAGACTCAAGAGACAAATAGGTATATTAAAAGTGTTCATATGGACAAATTGGTATATTAAAAAACTCTAAGAGACAAATAGCCCTTTTGCCTCATTTGGCTTCATGTCATTTGATTTTTCTTAATAAAAAATTTTCATATATTTTTAAATAATTAATTCTTTATTTAACTCTTATTCATTTGAATATATAATCATAAAAAAATAAAAATTTGGATATATTTCTATAAAATTATAAAACTATTTTTTTGCCATATGTTTGTAATTAATAATGTTGTATAAAATCTTATTACATAAAAAAATTATTGGTTTTTTTGTATAAATTACAAAAAAAACGCTTATTTAATAGTTGGTTTACAAATTGCAAGTTAAAACACTTATTGCTTATTTTTAGAAAATAAATCATAATAATAATAATAATAATTAATAATAATAATAATAAAAATAGCATATGAAATATAATTTTAACTTATTTTATTCTGCAAGGTTTTATAAAAATTCTCCTATTTCATTTTTATTTTATTAAATATTTTTTGTGGTTTCTAAACAAATATTAGCTCATATTTTGCAGGACAATTTAATTTGTGCAATTTATATAAACAACCATTGTAATAAAATATTTATTTATTAAATTTATATAATAAATATTATTAGTGACAAATAATGATAAAAATCCAATAGTTTTATAATTTGATAGAAATATATGCAAAATTTAATTTTTTTTATGATTATACAATCAAATGAATAAGATTATATGAGTATGTAACCAATTAATCATTATAAAAATATATTAAAATGATTTTATTATTAAAATAAAATGAAAAGGAAGTCTAATGATGTAAAAAAAAGGTTATTTGTCCACTAGAGTCTTTTAATATACCAATTTGTCCATATGAACACTTTTAATATACCTATTTGTCTCTTGAGTCTTTTAATATACCAATATGTCTTAGGGGGGTCATTTAATATACCTATTTGTCTTTTCGGCCAAAAAAATAATACAATTTACTTTGATGCTTTCCAATAAGAAAGGAATTTAAAATTATACATCATTAAGGGGAAAACAAAAGCTTAAATCTAACCTAAAAAAAATAGGTGGTCAAATATCGATTTTTTTTAATACAAAGAAAGGTTTTGGGATGTGTCAGACTTTGCTGATTCACATCCACCACTCAATAATACTCCGTATCTTTATGCACAAGTGAACGGAACTCCGAATGCACCAAGACGTTGTGGTTTATCTCATGACGCGGCTTAGCCACTTGTTGACTACCTGGTTGACTTCGCGAAAAATGTGAACACACGATGATCGATTAAAAAACTGATCAAAATTATATGAATCATAATAAATTAGGGTGATATTCCTTTTTTGGTCATTAATTAATAATTATTAGGGTGATATTCTTATGAATTTAATATTAATTAAGTATTTAATTAATATAGTTCATTCCTAGAATTCATGTTAAAAAATGGGTTCATTTAAAAATTTTAGAATTGTTATTTTTCATGTTTAATAAGACTAATTAAATGTTATTTTTAAAATTGATTAAAGTGCATAAATGTTTTTGAGTATCTCTTATAATTTTTGTTCGCTTATAATCTTTCTAATTACTAGGAAGGCAGATCTGTGCTATGTCCGGAATATGCAATTTTTTTGGTATAATAACAAATAGAAGGATGATCCAACTTGATAAATAATCGAAGAAATAAAATGCAGAATTAAAAGTTGTGAAATTGTAGATCTTATTAAAAAAACATTGTCAATGACAAAACATTCTCTAAGAAAGCTCATACGTCTAGCCGAGCGTCATGTGTCCCTTTTGCCAACCTCTCCTCCAGCTCAACCTACTAGGCTTCCAGTATCCAAATCCTCTTCTGTTTTGCTGCAACTTCTTGATTGAGGTAGTCATTCACTACCCCCCTCACCTGAATATTTACGCGATGAAGGAACTCCGTATCCATCTCAACCTGCTAGGCTTCCAGTATCCAAATCCTCTTCTGTTTTGCTGCAACTTCTTGATTGAGGTAGTCATTCACTACTCCCCTCGCCTGAATATTTACACGGTGAAGGAACTCCATATCTGCTGCGGAGATTCTAATCGCGGGAGATTTTGCTCCTTGCTCTGCGTCGTCCCCGTCATCTCTCTAAGGTTCCTCCTCCTAAGGGTCTTCTTCATCATTAGCTAGGAGGGTTTCCTTATCCTCCTGGGGCTCCTATTCCACCATAATGGGCTCTAGGTACGAGGAGCCAAACTCATCTACCTCCAGTTCATTCTGCGCAGGGTTCCCAAATAGGTCTGAGTGGTGATGGGTGACCATTTGCCACGAGGAAAGGGAATGGTTAGAACTGAGCACACGAGAGTCTAATTGGGCATCAAAATCAAACCCTTTTTAGTAAATAACTTCTTCACAATCACACTTAAAATTTTGGTAATGAAGAAGTTCCAAATCCACATAAGAAGTTTGAAAATGGAGTTTATAAAACCTAAGGAATAGTAGAATTTTATTTATCTCATTAGTTTTTTTTTCGTCAAAATCTCAAAACATTGAAACTTTTATGAAAGTTCGGTTTGGATAAAAAAATCATTTTTGGAAATTTTTTATAGGAAGAACTAGTTCCGAAAAACTTTAGCCCTAATACCACCTTTTGTAACACCCATTTTATAATTCAAAGGCATGTCACATCGCTAGTGGTTATTTGGACTTTAATGCCTTCATAACCATCTTAGGCTTATAGGGATATGAAATCATTCTCCCAAAAACAAGATGATAATAGGATAACTAAAGACTTTAAATAAAACAATATCTTTACAAATGTCCAATAGCAAATAAAAGAAAAAATTATACATTGATAATAAAGAAATTCTTGTACCAATATTATAACCAAAATATTAAAACATTTGAAGACGATTCTGACTCACATTCTAACCTTCGACCTTTTAGTACTTTATCCTAAACTTGTGAAAATCGGCTTGACATCCAAATGAAACGAATGACACCAGCCATCCAAATAAAGAATGGCTAGTTCGCAAGAACTAACAAGTGACAACAGGAAAGCAGAGACAACTCAGGACTTAAGTGGCCATAATAAGATAAAAATTAAATCCAAATGAGATGGTTAGAGTATTTTAGGTGAGTTGACTTATTTGAGACCCGACCCTCCTATAACACGGATAACCCCGAAGGGTTGAGTAAGAAAGGATGTGAGTGACAAGCGCTCTTAGGAACCATACTTATAATACATAGTTTGACATACATAATAGGATAGTTTTAGATGCATTTGCATCGTAATATAGCCCTCATTCCGATCTATTTAGTTTAGTGCATTGCACTCTTTGTGGAAGAAGTCAGAATTTACACTAATTTAGTGTTTATTTGCAGATAATAGATCTGATCTCGGATAGTGAAGAAAACATGGAACAATGGAGATAAGGAGAGCTTGAGAAAGGAGTTCCAAAGAGTGTGGAGAAAACTGAGGAGCAAGAGAGCGAGGAATCAAGGTCCAAGAGCTAAAACGACAACGAGCCGCAAAAGCTGTCCACGCGACGAACCGAACTTAAAACGCAATTTCTCAAGGCAATTGTTGATTTCATGATCCTTGGGCTTTTCTCCGGGTAAGTTGGTTTCTACTTAGTTATTCTAAGGTTTGGTTTGTGTACATACTCTAGTAAGCTGCTTATTCGATCACCACTTAATTCCCTTACTTTAGCATGGGAGCGAGTAGTAATAGGTCAAAAACTCCTAGTATATAGGCACTAAGGCACTATTTCTCCCATCTCATCGATCTTCTCATCTTGTTGTCAGCTCAGTCATCACTTCCACTAAAAGAGATAATCTCTATCTGTCAATCTTCCTAAAAGTAAAAGAGATATAATCCCTATCTGCCAATTGTCTTAAACCATCAAGATTCTCGAACCGTTCCTACAACCTCATATAAAATCTTATCATCAAAATATTTATATTAATTCGCAACCTCATATCTTAACTTGTTACAAAACCTATTACTTTTAGCACAAATAAAATTATTTTACTTTAAGTTATTTTGCATGATCTTTTTATACTTACTATTTAATATAAGAATCTTACCAATATTTTCTTTTTAAACCATTTATTTTATTTAAAGCTCTAGTTAATACCCTCACGTTTGTGTGGTTTTTGTAATATTAATTCATTTGAGATTAAAAGACATATAAAATAATTTATAATTAAATATTAATTCTAACTACCACTATACTATATATATATATATTATATTACTTAAAAAAAAAAATTTGTATTAACACCCATTTAACTAATTAATTTCTTCCAATAGGTTTAATTGACTACTAATAAAAGAGAGATAATATAATATATCGATATTTAACAAACATGGGTATAATCTTGTAAAAATATATCAATATCTAATGAAATTTAGTAAAATATTATCGTAAACATATATTGCTATATTAATCTTCTAAAAATATATTGATATCTAACTAAATTGGGTAAAATCTTATCTTATACATATATTTCTATATTGATTAAGTGGAATTGGATAAAAAAAAATTAGTAAAATCTTATCTTTAGTATCTACATTGCTATTGTATTAATTAATGTGGAAAAATACAATCGGTTAAAAATACTGGAGAAACATACACATGTATTCTTGATTGATGCTTAGATATTAGATAGATTATATATATAGATATATAGATATATAGATACGGATAAAAAAAAATTAAGATATATAGATAGATGGATGATTATGGGTGGAATATTAGGATCGACTCTTCTCTTCTCTCTAATCGTCGACGCCTACCTCCCTCCTTTCCCCACCAGTCACCACTCACCACCGCAAATCCCACATTTGGTAATTCGCCTAGTTCTAGCTACTTCTGAATCTGAATTTATCTCTTTTTTTAAAATAAAAAATAAAAAATAAAAAATAAAATTGTTGTATGTATTGTCGAAGATCTGAGTTTTTATTTTGTTGAAAATCTAGTTCGGAGTTTGAATATGAGTTTCTCTATAAAAGAAATTGTTTTTATATATATATACATATACCTAAAAGTAATGGTAAAAAGGGGAAAGGCGCGTAGAAACTTTGATTTTGTTGAATATCTGAATTGAATTTTTTTTAAAAATATTTAAAAAAAATAATTATTTACAATAATATTCACACATTTAAAATATTTACGAAAATATTCATTTTTTGCAGGGTACACAGAGAAACTTTCATTCAGAAGCGTTGAAATCTGAAACTTGGTAGAAAAAAAGTAAAAGAAATTCGGTTTGAAATCACGTTTTATAATCAATTTTGGGTAAAACGCGGTTTAAAACCGCGTTATATAGTTTTTATATATTTGTTTTTTTTATTTAAAAAAAAGAGAGAAAAACAATGAAGCGCGGCCTTATGCCGCGCTTCATGTGTATTTGTGCATCATGCATAGTAGACGTAGTACAGCTTCATTCCATTTTTTTTTCAATTTTAAAAAATAATTTGATATAAACGCAGTTTAAAACCGTGTTTTACCGAAAATTTATTATAAAACGCGGTTTTAACCCGCGTTTTTTTGTCTAATTTTTTTCAACCTCACTTCAGTTTTCAGATCTTAACGCTTGTGAAAGAAACGCGGTCTCAACCCGCGTTTCTCTGTGTACTCTGCAAAAAATGAATATTTCCGTAAATATTTTGAATGTGTGAATATTATTGTAAATAATTATTTTTTTGTGAATAATTTGAAAAAAAAATTCATCTGAATTTATATTTTGGTGCAAACTTGAAACTTTTTATTCGATTAATTAAAGGGTTGAATCTGAGAGCATATGGTCTCCCAATGGATCATATGCATCATTTATATAATGTGGTCTTCATGGCTAAAAAATTGTGACAAACTAAGAGCATCTTTAATAGTGGTACTCTAGTTGAGTATCATAACCTATTAAAAAAAAATAAAAAATACAAAAGTGGGGGAGAACCAATAAAGTGAGTACCATATTATGATACTCATCTCACATCATTTACATTGGTTTGATAAAAAATCTGACATTTAATTTTATTTTATCTTTTTAAAATTAGTTATGATACTCATAGTACCACCATTAAAGATGCTCTAATGGATCATATGCACGTACACGCTAGAGAGATAAGAGAGAGAAAAGACGATCAGTAGGGGGATTGGGTACAAGTCCATGTGGACCTGTGGAAGGAAATCGGAAAGCGTCTCGTGAGTAGGCTCGATATCTTACGCTTCCGGTCAGTGTGTAAGGCATAGCGGTTGTCTGTGCCCTCACCAACACGGCTCCCGTTGTGGGTGCCGCGCAACCACCCTGTGACGATCAACTCTTGTCGTCGATACTCGATGGCGTTCCTCACTTCATCACCGAACACTTCTTTTACATGGTTGATGTAGGATGGGAATCATGGCCCATCCGACGAGTGCTCATGGAATTCGAGGAGGCTGATCAAGGCGGAAAGTTTCATCGTTATGCATTTGGTCCTAATGAGTTCAAAATTGGGCCCAAAGGAATCATTCATGACGCCAGGTCCAGACCATAAACTGTCCTTTGTTGGTAAGGCATACCTTCTTTGCATGGCACCAGGGCTGGCCCGTGACCCGTGCAAAATGTGCAATCGCACGGGGCCTTAAAATTTTGAGGGCCTCATATAAGTTTTATAGTATATATATATATATATATATATATATATATATATATATATATATATATATATATATATATATATATATATATATATATATATATATATATATATATAAATTCCAAGGTATATTACATTGTAGTGGTTCATCAGTTGGTACATGCCTCCGCTTGTTCCGAATTGGTCCGAGTTCGAAACTCAAAATCAGCAACCCCTCTTTTTCCAATTTTTTCCCAAAAGAATTTACAGCTGTCCGTTTTTTTATACAGTAGCCCGATTTTTTATTTTTTGTCACCATCCTACAATCTCAAGGATTTCGATAGGTAATCTAAAATTTTAACTATATTATTTTGCAATCGTCCCTTCAGTTTTTCGAAAGTAGTAGCATTGCATTAGATAGATTATCATGTCCTTTGGTAAATGTTTAGTTTTAATTAATTATTCTTTGTAATGACTTTGCATCTATGAGAACATCTTTTTTGTTAGTAGATTTGGTGGATTATTTTTTTTCCACTTGAATTAGTTAAAAAAAAGGGCTCAACATATAAGTTGCACAAGGCCTCAAAATATAACGGAAAGGCCCTGCATGGCACTCCCCGGATTTGATTCACTTGGGAAAAGAGTTGAAGGCAAGTGGAGCTTCCATGAAACTTGTATGGAAGTGTGCAAGATCGTCCTAATATCTTCGAATGCAGATAGTAATTATTATGCTCCCGTCTTCGAGCTTAGTGTACTCACTCTTTTGGCAACTAGTAAGAAACTGGCTGTGTTGAGGCTAGGTGATCCTAGTTTCTGCAACGATGTTTTCATGGACATTGCGACTTACAAAGGCCAACTATGTGCGGTTTTCGGGGAAGCACTTTCATTATGGATTACAACTTGTTACAAATGACCAAAGTTGCTGCTCCTTTGTCTAGTTATCCACATCTGAGAGGATGGAAGCAACTCATCGAGGTCGAGGCTTGTGGAGACTTGTATTTGGTCCTCAAACCAGAGGAAGGGTATGCCAAGGTTTATAAGCTAAATTTGCAGTTCCATAAGTGTGTTGAGGTTGACAACATAGGTAACCAAGTTTTTTCCGGCAAGAGAGTTGCAACATTTCGATTCCAACAGACATACTCCTCGTTGGTAATTATGAGAGGGTGATGTCGAAATGTGAGGGGCAATGCCGCTATTTTGAACCGCATTCTTTGGTTTTTGCTGACCAACACCCCCACGGGGATGACTACTATCAAAGTGACAGTTTTTGTTTACTTGGCTTAAGCATGTGGCGACGTGGCGTTGTACTCCATGACAAAAAGCGCCAACCTCGCCATCCGTGATGACAAGTGACAACCACCTCCATATTATCTCAATATGACCGTTCTGTAATTGGTCGTACTAACTACCAGGCTCTTGTAGAATCACTTATGAACTAATTACAACTAACCAAGGTTTGTGTTTTCATAATACCAAATATGCTATATATATAATTCTTATTCTTATTTGTTAATTGTCTTATTTATTATTATTTTTGATTTTTGATGAGTCGTTTTTTTTATTTCTTTTGAAAGACCAAACTTAGCCCTTATTCTCCCCATTTTTTTTTTTTGACTTGTTTAAGTCTTGTTTGGATGTGGACAACATGCATTCATTACAAGGATATATTATTTAGGTCACTTCATCTAATTTTGTTTTTGACTTGTTTTTGGCTTGTTTGAATGTGGGCAACATGCATTCATTACAAGGATATATTGTTTTTGACTTGTGTTTAGCCCTTGTTCTCCCAATTTTGTTTTTGATGAGTGGTTTGTTTGAATGTGGACAACATGCATTCAAAATCCAATCAAATATGACATCAGAAACAAACCTTGAATAGATATATGAATGAACAGTAAAGAGCAGCAGTTTCCAAGCCAGCCAGTCAACAGGTAAAAAGCCAACAACAACAGTTGGCCAGCCAGTCAACAGATAAAAACCCAACAACAACAGTTCCAGAAAAGCAAGGTTTATGTTTACCTCGGTCTTCTTTTTCTCAGCCAACCCACCAAATCCTTGATTAAGTCTTCAAGAAAGGCACCAAACCCATTTTTTAGTCTATGAGACACCCATTTCATGAAATCCTCATTTGCCTTCCCCATCTCTTTAAAGTCTTCTTTAACAATCTCAAGTTCCTTCTTCATTATTCCTTGTATCTGCTCTTGTATTTGCTTTATCTTTGTCCTCGTCATGCCCTTTCCCATCAGCAATGCTAGGCCAAAGCCAACCATAACAAGGATGGGTTTCCATCAGCTTTCATACATATAAAAAAGTTCAAGTTTGACTTTGAAAGTCTACTGCACTAGATATGGACCCCATGGTAATAGCTTATATTATTATTAACAATAAAAAGAGAAGTCCACCACCTTATATACAAAGTATTATTATGCTCAACTTTCGATGTGGGATATGAGACTTTTAATGTCAGCGATAGTGGACATCATTATTACTGACATTAATATTGGACACCAAAATTGGTGAGTTTTAATGTTTGCGATGTTTGACATCACTAATGTTAACGTTTTTAATGTCAGCGATATTGGACACCAATATCAACACATTTTTAATGTCAGCGATGTTTTTTTAAAAGTTTAAAGCTTAGGGTATTTTTTGTAAATAATCAAAATATAGGATAGTTTTTATAAATAATCTAAACCATAAACACCACTTCCGATTGAGTGAGATTAGAGACAAGACAATAAAATGACTATTGACAAGATTAAATCCACTTAATTGATGATAAGTCCTTTTCATTTCTCAACCCTAGTCTCAAAATTGGGAAAATAAGAATCTGTCGATCAACCTACAGACCTTCAATCACCATTGTTAAACAATTGGATCAAGATTGGTTGAGGAACACAAAACTCATGAAATTGAAAGCTTCAATCATCCAATACATTGCTTCGAGCCCAGATTGCTGGATGGGGACGACAGGTCGAGCGGCGACAGAGGGAGTGTCGAGGGGATGGTGGAAGTGGAGGGGGATTGGGATTGATTCATTAGTGGGTATTGGCTCTGTTGTTCCATTTCAACTGCGACCTACGATTCAGCCTTAATTTGGAGTTGTTGATGGATTTGAGTGATTAGGATGATATGCCCTTGTTTTATCGTCTCACCTTTCAACCGCCATTAGAGAACGACACATAGGAAGGGGACGACGGAGTCGGGGTAACGACGGAGGGAGTTGGGGAGGAGGAACTACTGCCTCTAGACGCGATAATTGCTAGCTCGGCTGCCGGAGGGAGACAACGGGCCAGGGCAGCGGTGGTGATTGCTAGCAATCTCCATGGCAGGCGGTGCTTTGATTCCAAATGACTCGTAACATAAAAAAGAATAATTAGTAATTTAGTTAAAAATATCTTGTCAATAGTCATTCTTTCATCTTACTAATAAATTAGTCCTTATGCTTCCGATTGTGCATCTTGTGTTCGATTAATTTCATCACATCAAATTCCGTGGAAGAAGAAATTAATAATTGATGTGAATGGGTTGAACTATGTACATACGACTAGGCCTGTCCACCCGTGACCCGGCGGGTTTGGCGGATTGGTGACCCGGCGGGTCATGGATCCGAAGGGTTCTGGTCAGACGGATCAAGGATCATGGCGGGTCACAAGTTCGGGTTCGAGTCAAGAGTTTTGTGAAATTGACCCGCCTGGTCGACAATTTTTTTTTGAAAAACGGTGTTTTTTGGGTAAAATTTTTAAAAAATCGATTTTTTTAAAAACGGGTCGACCCGTGACCCGCCGGGTCAGTGGACCCGCCGACCCTCCTATCCCACGGAATCAGGTTCGAGTCGTGACTTCCCGACCCGTGACCCGCCGGGTCCAACCCGTCAACCCGACGAGTTCGACCCGTGGACAGGCCTACATACGACCTTGGATAATCTCCCCGAAGAGACATTAATTGAAATTCTATATAGATGGGGCATCAAACCTCTCTTCCGATTCACGTGTGTAACAAAAAAAAACAAAAAAAAAGACTTCGATCACAAACCATTTACTAAAGCACCGTTTGACAAAATACTAGCTGATGAGGTAGCTGAAACTAATGAATGTGTTAAATATATGTTAATAAGCTTATATTTTGTTTGGTAAAACTAGCGGTTGGAATAGCTGATGGAAATTTGTGAATAAAAATTCTTAAGCTCCGAAAAGTTTCGGGGAGTAGCTGTTGAAATACTCTACTTCCAAAAGCTAATTAGGCTAAAATCTTATATTCATTTCATGTACAACTATATAATATCAAAATAAAAAAAGTCTAATAAACTAGTTGATGGAATTATTTTTGTCAAATGGAACCTAAACCAAGATTTTTCTATCTTATACTAAAATTCATATGTTAGTACTATAATCAAATCCAAAAACCGTAAATTAGTAGATTATATTAAAATATTTGACAACTATGTACTCCCTCCGTTCGTTTACTTTTTATCACGCTTTTTTAGAATGATAAAAACTATATAAAATATTTATATTTTTATAAATTTTTTTAACAAGTTTGTACTTAACTACAAAATTGTTAAAAAAATTATTAAAAAACTAGATATTTTATATAGTTTTTACCTTCTAAAAAGCGTGCGTGAATAGTAAAATGACATGTTTTGCCAAACGGAGGGAGTAATAAATTGAAAACTAGTTCTTTTCCCGAACCATGTTCGGGTTTGTTTTTCTTCATTCAAAGAAATTGATGAATTGCGAATGATAACTTATCAAAGTTAAAATCAATCGAGCAGTACTTACGGGCCAAGATGAGATGAAACATGTCTCTCAAATAAAAAAGAGTATACAAATACCTACAAATTAATTCATTTGTCCTTATGATTTGTTGTCTTACAAGCACAAAGTAATATATCTATAGCTCACTTACTGTCATAAAATGAAACAACATTTTTAAGTCTTACCTCTTTGGTGTCCTACCGAATAAAAAAAATAAATAGAAATTGTTCAAATGGATCAAAGAGTGTTGGTATGTATGACAACAAAATTAAGCCCAAATAGATAACTGTGAGGAAGAAATATAGAAGGTGGGAGAACGTGGAGAATTTTTTTTTTAACTGCTCATATTTTAGCTTAATTTTTTTTTTCTTTTCAATGGCTCAGATTTGGCCACGTGGCTCAATATTTTACAAAAGAGTTGCTTATGAATTTATATGTATTAAGGGTGGATTTTTGTTCATCAATTTTTTATTTTCTGTTTGCTTAAAAAAAAACGTGGATCCAATCGAAATTTTTTGGCGATAGAAGAAACATCCTTGGGAGGTCAACCAAAATAAATGAAGAAAGGGTAATGCAAGATGATTAGCAAACCATGAGCCATAGTTGCTGATCACGATCTTCTCCCAAGCTTCTTCGGTTTTGTGTAGAGGATACGTCGAGTCCACCACCGTCGACTTTAGTTTCTCCTCCTTCACCAACTCCGCCAAAGCCACCAGGTAAACTTCTTCACAGTGAATGTCCACAAGAAGCCCAGCTTAGCTCCGGACACAGATTGATCACCTTCCCATGCCTGCTCAAGCTGGCCTCTAATGTTGCCCATGGAATGCCGGGAGCCAAGTTGATCACGTAGTCGCACTAGTCCTTCCCCGATGGGCTCTTCAGGGCAGCAACCTCCGGGCTGGGTTGGGTTGCATAGTCCAGGACCTCATCCGCGCCCAGGCTCCGGGCTGGGTTGGGCTGCACCGCATAGTGGCCCACGCAGCCTGAGGTGTCGTTCGAGACCATCAGCTAATCGCTCATCCGTTACTTTCTGCTTATAAATCATCTCATTGGAGAATTCGATCAAAACGCAATTTAAATGGTTTTCCTTTAGGAGAGGAAAAAAAGGGTAAATTATAGTGTTGCTGAAGAATATAAATTTTACAAAAATTGTGTGACTACTGACTATAAACTAAGGCATTTGAGAATTGATAACTGGTGTTGTGAAACTCCAAGAATATCAAATTGGGAGATCATATAGAGTTTCATAATCTATTTTTATGACAAAAGTTGAAGGTATTATATAATAGCTTCACCGTGCCTTGTAATCTATTCCGCGGGTTGCGAACACCCTATCCCTAAATACGAACCTGCCAACCCGCTTACTCGGCCATACGTTGGACCCGAACCCGCCGGATCACGAATCAACTTGTGACCCGTGGGTAGCACTAGCGGTGTATATATCTTTTCCGATTATTTACCTAATGAAATAATGTTTTGAATTGGACCTAATGAAATAATGTTACCGAGGGAACATATAGAACTTGTGCTAAAAAAATAGGAATGATAACATTCCATCTAATTTCTTCCTCTAAAAATCCGAAATTAGATCCCAAAATGAAAAGTGTTACAGTTGCTTGGGTGGTTTCTGAGATCAGTGACTTTTAATTCAACCAATCCTCTTTTGAAGTTGGGTTCCTTATCAGCTAACGAGAGGGTAAAGAGGGATAAGGACCAACCCATTCACACTTCCAGCTTCAATCCATGCTTCCATAAGAATATTAATGATCACTTCTAAGGCATGCCTTTGAGATCAAGCACCCCAATGACATGTTTTTTACCTTTATTTAAACCCATATATGAACTTATAATGACAAGGCCCTACAAGGCTACAATCAACACATTATACATTCCATAAGTTTATACTCGAGTTCGTGTAATCATATCATATGTGCATGTTCTTTCTTAGGGCTCGACGATTACCTTTCCAGTGGCGTGACCACCCATGCTTTTCTCCCAGGCATCTTCAGCTTTGCTGAGAGGAAACGTCGAATCCACCACGGTTTTCAGCTTCTTCTCCTTAACCAGATTCACCAAACACTCCAGGTTCTCGGCCTTTGCACTCATCATCAGCGGAATCAGCTGCTTCTTCGAGAAGGTGAGCTTCTTCAGGGCAAATGTCCATAAAGCAGTCGGCCCAGGGGTCAGGTCAATGACCTTGCCATTTGTGGCCAACTTAGGCTCGAAGGTGGACCAAGGAACGCCCATTGTTCCATGGATAACGTAGTCGTACTGCTTGCCAGATGGGCTCTTCAATGCAGCACCCTCA
The DNA here is from genome assembly GCA_963922045.1 of Persicaria maculosa. Classification (NCBI taxonomy): domain Eukaryota; kingdom Viridiplantae; phylum Streptophyta; class Magnoliopsida; order Caryophyllales; family Polygonaceae; genus Persicaria; species Persicaria maculosa. Next base: position 14,810,798 of record OY998267.1, on the reverse strand, counting down.
GGGGTTCTGTAATCTATGACCTCGTCGGCGCCTAAGCTCTTCACGAAGTCTATGTTGCGTGCCCCACAAGTAGCAGTGACGTGGGTGTTTCCGAGCTTCGCTAGCTGGACAGCGTAGTGCCCAACACCACCTGATGCAGCCGTGATCAGGATGTTCTTCTTTTCACCAGTTCCGTCTAATTTGACACCGCAAACTTGGGTTAGGGCCTGGTGAGCTGTCAGGCCTGCAATGGGCAAGCTTGCACCTTCAGCTGCAGAGACTTCTAGTGGCCTTGAAACTGTTAGGCTTTGTTTTGCCACTGCATACTCCGCCAGCCCACCTCCATGCTGCCAGCCAACATGAAGGTAGTAATTAGAGAATGAAGCAAAAAATTCCAAGCGCCAAACAACACATGACCAAGTATGAACCTTTAGCATTGAAATTGTTTTTCTTGAAGTAAAACAGGAAATAATTAGTTAAAACGGAGAGAGGCAGTTACAGCGTGGCTAAGCAAAGCTACAACTTTGTCCCCAGCTTTAAATTTGCTAACTCCGGATCCAACCTGGATTACTTCTCCAGCTATATCAGTTCCTGAGACAATAGAAAAAGAAACTAATCACCAAAACATTATGAAAAGGTAAATACAAATCAATGTTCAGCAGCTTATAACAACCAGATTTCAAAAAGTGCCTTAGCATTCAAAGTTGATGCTGTCTTTTTCTATAAACAGTTCAGTACTCTAGTATCCAAGCAACTTATTCATGAAATAGATTGGTCATTGTTTCTAGAACTCCAACCAGGCTGTCGGATGCCCTGGATGTATAGAACTGTTGACACTTTTGTATTGAACTTGCTATGGATAATACTCTTCAGAAATAACCCTTCACGAACAATTTTTCTAGGCATTATTACTTTCTCACAAACATTGACAGAATAAAGATCTTAAATATTGGTCATGTCCATCCTTCAACAACAAAAACAAAATAACATTATCTATGAAAAGGATGAGAAAGTTTACTAGTTTGGACATCCTCAAACTAGAAGTTGCAGAAGTGCCATAGTACCACAAACCTGGAATTGTAGGAAATTTGCGGGGTAAAAAAGGGCGTATCACGCCTTTCTGAATCTTCCAATCAACTGGATTTAGGCTTGTTGCCTCGACTTTCAGCAATACCTCATCAGCCTTTGCTTCAGGAACTGGAACTTCAACATGCTGAAAGAAGTTGAAGGTTAGATCAAACATGAGGACAAGCACCAGCAACACAATATTCACGACATGAGGTTAAGCTTTATATGTTTTTGCATTGTAAGTTTACAATAAACCACTAGGGGTTCAACTTATTTGACAAGCTGGAAGCTAATTATACGCATTCAAGATAACCACAATCACATATATGCCCAATGAAAACAATCCTTGAGGCCGTATTATGGAAGAGATCGCAGAACATAACAGTTCTGAAATCATCTATGACCGTTCCAAGGCTTCTGGACCGTGCAAAATGTCCTATAATGGATGACTAAAAAAGAGGATTCAAATTTAAACCATAGATGAAATTGAACAGCTTGTATCAGACATTCTTCACCAAGATCCATTCAGCCTAAACAATTTTCTCTACATATCCACCACAAACAATCTCAGTTCTATAGATAAAAGGTGATGAGATAATGTGCATATTCAATCACTTTGCAGCCAAAAACAAACGGACAAATCAAATAATAAGGCAGCGTTACCAAATGCTAAGAAAGTGAAACCCTAAGCCCCAACTCCCTGGAATTTGAATTGGCAGAAACGGACACCTAATCCACCAGCAAGATGATTAACACAATGTCGCCAAGTAAATTCACTCAATTGAACGCTTAAGCATCAAAATTAAGCTCGAGAATAGAACAAAGACACTTGAAAGGGGGAAACCTTTAAACCGGCGACACCGCCGCCATAGCTAGAGTATTGAAGTGCTCGCATTAGCTTCCCCGCCATTACTGCAGAAACTTCGACCACAGAAAGAGAAGTTGAAGAAAAAAGAAAAATCGGTGCTTCGATTTGGTTCTGGTCCAGTCGAAACTGAAGAGTTTCACTATATAGGGAGACGATCAAATCAGAAGACGACATTTACAAAATTACCCTACAAGACCTTGTTGTGCAGCATTTCAACATTCGATTCATAAGAGGGTATATTTGTAATTTGAAATCTCCAACTGCCGTATGTACACGAGAGAGAGCTTGGTCGTAATTGGTAAGTGAAAACTGAAAACGTAACGCATTACGACAGCAATACGGCGTCGTTCGAGTAATTAGCCATCGGCTAATCACTCATCCGTGGGGGTAGGGGTGTTATTCGAGTCGAACGAGCCGAGCTTGACATGTTTAAGCTTGGTTCGTTTGTTAAACGAGCTCGAGCTGAGCCTAATTTTTAAACGAGCTTTTTATTTTGTTCAAGCTTGGCTTGTATAAGGAAATGAATGAGCTCGAGTCGAACTTTTTTCGAGCTTTAAATAGTTCTGCTTGGTTATAACATGTTAACTTAAAGGAAATTTTAGAAATTCCATAGAATTCGAGCTATTCGAACTTTATTCGAACGAGCCGAGCTTTCAACCGAGGTTAAAATTTTGTTCAAGCTCGGCTTGTTTTAATAAGTGAGCAAGCTCGAGTCGAGCTTTTTCGAGCCGATCCCGAGCCGAGCTCGAGCTGTTCAGTTCATATAACAGCCCTAGGGGGGTTGGTAAATTATAGTATTGCTGAAGAGTATAAATTTTACAAAAATTACTAGTTCAGTACCCACATCTTGTGCGATTTTGTAATAAATATTAATGCGTTTTAAATTAAAAAACGCATAAAATAAATTTATAAACAACCTTAAACCCTAATATTCTTTCATTTTTTTGAATTTATATAATTTTTCTAATAACATCTATTCAACTTATTAACTTCCTTTGATATTTTTTTTATTGTTATGTCAATTTAAAAACAACAATCAAATGAGACGAAATCATTTATATCTATTCTTTCAATTTTTTTGAATTTAAGTAAATTTTGTATTAAAAACCGTTGGATTAAAAGTTGTTAAAAATATATATGTAGCAAAGATACTTAACAAAATTGCAATCGTAAATAAAGTCGTAAATAACCTACAATAACAACACCAAAAAGAAGGGAGAAGACGTCAACATTTGTGAAATAACATTAACAATCTAATTCTAAACTATATATAGGTCAAAATCTACAAATCTATCCATAATTATATATGTATAAAATCCAAAAATATATCTCATAAATATATCAATACCTTCAAGATAGGAAACTTTTTTTCTTTATCCACAAAAGTGATAGATCTTCCATAAAAAAAATTGTGATTAAACTCTCCCAAAATTATATCCATATCTAAAAAAATTTAGAAAAAATATATTAACAAAAATTGAATTTCATGAGTTGATAAATTTTATACGGCTAAGTATTATTTCAATTTTGTCTAAACCTTTTACCTTCTAAAAATATGTTCATATTGATAAAGTTATTTAATTAGTATGACCATGCTAAGTATTATTTCAATTTCGTCAAAACCTTTTATCTTCTAAAAATATGTTCATATTGATAAAATTATTTAATTAATATGACCATATTGATAAAGTTATTATCTTTTAAAAATATATTCATATATAGCGAAAATAGGTAAAATATATCTTATCTTATACTGTATAATGGTATTTAAAATTGTTTAATATCTTCTAAAATTTTTATCTTATGCATATATTGATTATTTCAAAAATTTTTGATATGTTCATACGACTAATATCCATATCTAATGAAATTTGGTTAATATCTTTTAAAAATATATCCATATCTAATCAAATTGGGTCAAATATATTGATCAAATAGAGTTAGAATAAAATTTTATCTTATGCATTTATTGATTATTCCAAAATTTTGTGATTGGTTCATAAGACTAATATGCATATCGAATGAAATTGGGTCAAACTTTATCTTATGCATATATAGATATATTGATTAAATAGATTTAGAATAAATTTTATCTTATACATATATATTGATTATTTCAAAAAAATTGTGATTGGTTGATATGACTACTATTAAGGAGAAGTCGTCATGTGTCTCAACCGACTTCTCCTTTATTATAATAGACTAAGAAATGTGGTAGTGGATTAAAATTTGGGGATGAAGAAAATTATCATAGTGAAGTTTATTTTTGTAGATTACGAGAATAAATTAAAGGAGTTAAGATGAAGATTATTTTATAATCTTGTTAGTATTTGATGGAATGAAGATGATTATTGGGTAGTTAGGGAGAAAATGCAATAATTCTCCATCCCCATTCCCTCAATATGGAATCCCTATAATATTTGCATGACAACATTTAATAGTTTACTTAATAGTTAATTTAAACACGAAAGAAGTAAGCGGAAGAGATTTCAAGCGTAAAATGAAAGATCAAAGAACACGATAAAACATGTAAGAGAACGAACGAGTTTTATGAGCTTCGTCTATGCCTACATCTTTGGGGCCTCAGAAGTTGGCCGAATCCATTTTAAACGTTCGTAAAGGGACAAGCAAGTAACAAATACAAATTAACAATTCTAGATCTAGCATGCATGTGAATTAGAGATATGCAAGAGCGAAAGAAAATCCCCCTTTGTCGGTCCAGAAGATTGAAGAACACTTCGATCTTCGACCCGACCTGAATCTTTAGAGAGAGAGCAGCCACCCAAGCCAAGCATCGGAACTCCTGCACCTCTAGAAGACCGGCCACCATCCGACACCTTCTTGTCCACACTAGCTCCGATATTGGAGGATAAGGGCATAAGAGTGCAAACCATAGAAAAAAAACTAACAAAGCGTATGAGGAGAAACAAAGAGGCAAAGTTGAACAGTGAGCAAATCAACCAGGAGGGAAGTTTTTATAGCTAGGTCACTGAGAAAAGCATCCGAGTCATCAAAACGTTGTGTTCCACATAAATGAAGACCCGGAGAAGCTAAGGATTTGGGCTACCAGGCTCCACCTCTCTCTTCTGACTCTTTGGGCCATTGGGTTAAAGCATATATGAATTCCACACATATAACATATTAATACACATTATACATATTATATACTATAAGCTATATATTATCACACCACTATTAATTGTCCATTAATCTCATTCAAGTCGATTTCTCGACTTAATTCTTAATTCTACTCAGTCGAGACTAACTACAACCTTGCATCTATACATAGTATATATATATATATATATAGGGTTGCGCTCCGGTGAAAACCAAAATTGCGGTAAAAACCTGTGATGACCGGCTTTTTAGCCCCGTTCACTAACTTTATAGCCCAGTTATAAATAGAACCGATCTATAAGGTCACATATTTTAGCCCGGTTCTGAATAAAACCGAGCTATAAAGTCACTAATGTAATTTTAAAACATGAGTTTTCAGCACGGTTTTTAGGTTTAACCGATATATAAAGTCATGTGTTATTTTAAAATTGGAGTTTTTAGCACGGTTTTTAGGTTGAACTGAGTTGTAAAGTCACTATGTAATTGAGGTTTTTAGCACGGGTTTCAAATAAACCAAGCTATAAAGTAGTCCTCACGGTTTTTACCGCAATTTGAGGTTTTCACCGGAGTCAATCCCTATATATATATATATATTATCACTCATTATATAGACATACATATATGTTATAAACACATTACACATAACAAATATTTCCAAACATATAAAAACAAGACATAGGGCGTATACACGTATCGTTACAATTAATTAAAAAGCACCAAAACCGATCCTCAAACCATATACATATTTCTTTCTTAGGGCTCAACTACTATCTTTCCGGTAGCATGTCCACTCATGATCTTCTCCCAAGCATCTTCAGCTTTGGTTAGAGGATGAGTCGAATCGATGACTGTCTTCAAGTTCTTCTCCTTGATCAGATTCACTAGATACTCCAGGTCCTCGGCCTTGGCATCAAGAAACAGTGGCACCAATCGCTTCTTCGAGAAGGTGAGCTTCTGCACGGTTGAGGTCCAAAACATAGTCGGACTTGGGGTCAGGTCAATGACCTTGCCATTTGTGGTCAAGTTAGGCTTAAAGGTAGACCAAGGTACCCCCAATGTCCCATTGATAACACAGTCATACCGCTTCCCAGACGGGCTCTTTAGGGCAGCGCCCTCAGGTGTCTTGTAGTCTATGACCTCATCAGCACCCAGGCTCTTCACCAATTCTATGTTGCGAGCCCCGCAGGTGGCTGTGACGTGAGCATTTCCGAGCTTCGCTAGCTGGACTGCATAGACCCCAACACCGCCTGATGCAGCCATGATCAGGATGTTCTTCTTCTCACCGGTCCCGTCTAGCTTGATGTCGCAATCTCGGGTGAGGGCTTGGTGTGCCGTTAGGCCTGCAACGGGCAAGCTCGCACCTTCGGCTGCAGAGACCTCTAGTGGCCTTGTAACCGTTAGGCTCTCTTTCGCCACAGCATACTCTGCCAATCCACCCCCATTCTGCCCCATCAACAACATGTATATATGAAAACAATCATTAAAACCAATTGGCAATAGAAGGAATAGTAACCAAACACAGAAAGAAAGTGGTTACAGAATAGCGAAGCGAAGGGCTAAGCACAGCAACGACTTTGTCACCGGCTTTAAACTTGGTAACTCCGGATCCAACGTGGACTACTTCCCCAGCTATATCGGTTCCCGGAATCATAGGAAACTTGCGGGGGTGAAAGGGGCGGAGCATGCCTTTCTGGATCTTCCAATCGACCGGATTTAGAGTCGCCGCCTCGACTTTCAGCAATACCTCATCAGCCTTCGCTTCAGGAATCGGAACTTCAACGTGCTGAATCAATTAAACGAAGTTGATCGACTCTCACTTTATAAAGGAGAACCATTGGATGCATACATAATATTGTTAAGATGGTGTGGAGTTAAAGGAAGACCGTACCTTTAAACCGGCGACACCGCCGCCGTAGCTAGAGTACTGAATTGCTTGCATTAGCAGTTTATTAAGCTTCCCCGCCATTGAATCCCAAAACTTCGATCGAAGGGAGAGTATTGTGCTTCGATTTGCTCCTGCTTCAATTCGATTGCAGTAATAACTAAATAGATGAATGTGTTTAAAAAGGAGGGAGTTGGTCGTACTTTGACTATTACTCCGTAGTAACGTAACACGACTGATATCTCATTTTCAAAATTCCATCAAAATAAGATGCGATGTGGTAGTTGCGGTGCCATGCATTACTTCAGCCGTTTGGATATCCTATAAAGTCTATAACTATTTGTCTATTACAGTGGTGTTATACTTCATTATAATTCAGGTATAAATTAACATTAAAATAATTATATTTATACTTGTATTAATATGTTTATAAATTTTTATTATTAAAATACATGTTTTAGCAAACTAAAAAATTATTTTCTAAAATAATCAATCTTTCAATTATCCATAATTTTTAGTAACAATTTTTTATAATTAAATTTTATAAACATGTTAATATAAGTGTATAGAATATAAATATAGTTTTTTTTTTAAAAAAATTTAATGTGAATTTATACCAAAATAATTAACTATAAAACCGAGTGTAACACCCGGTGTTATAGGCGATCCGAACTGTTATTTCTGTAGTGCTCGGTTATTTTTTACGGAGTTTTTTACGCGGGAAAGTTTTTTTTTTAAAAAAAAATATTGTAAAAGCCTTAAATTTGTGATTTTAATAATCATTTTTAGTTGAAAAATCTAAGATTTTTTTTATTTCTTTTCTTCCAAGCTAGAGAGGGTTTGAGACACCATATGCCTCGTAGCTTGAGCAACAAATCCTCTGTCTTTAAATTCCCCTCTCCTATTTTTTTTAATCGGAAAGGAATTTAACGCACCAGACATACCTGGTGAGTTGAGAGGACAAAAAAATAGGTATAGTCAGACCGTTATAAACAAGAAAATTAAAAATAAATGGCAAAAAAAACCGTCAATGAATACTACGCCGAGAAAAAAAAACTAGAAAACGATAGATGAAATTGGCATGGGCAAGCGATGTTGGAATCTGGACAATGTGAACCTTCTCTTCTAACAGTTGGTAGAGGCAATACAGGATATCTATGGGAAATAAAGTGGAGACTTTAGATTTGGACTCGACCATCAAGTCTCAATCACAACGTCTCGCACATGGCAAAAGACAAACCACATAGCTCAAAATAACACCACATCCAAAATCAAACAATCAACACCCAAGTTTTAAATGGATATAAAAGGGTAAAAAACTTCGTAACATGAATACACAATTGATTTTAACTTGTTTTTTTTGTATACTCTAAATATACATCACCAAAAAATATACTATATATATTGTTTTTTTTTAAATTGTATATTTGTTGGGATAAAAAGATAGACATTCCACATTGATTGTGGGTGGTATAACCATACAAAATATTAGAAAAGGAAAGCCCCTACACAATGGCTTAAACTTTTGTGTTAGAAAGGTGGATCCCGACCTTAATTATAATAAAAAACAATATAAATCTGACACAACTCTCGTTTTTATACGACCCGACCGGAGTTTTCTTGAAATTTGACAATAGTTGATCCTTTTAATTACTTTAGATTTGTAGAAGAGGAAAACGATTTTGTCTCAGTGTGGTGTGATAGTTTGAGTTATATAGGCCTGAATCAAATTTGGCAAACACTAAGCTTACAAAATAACAACACCTCAAAAGTACAGTATAGATAAGTGGTGGTGCATTATGTGGATCTATATATAGGTCGAGACAATCAACAAGACAACAACCGAGCCTGATCTAAACAAACACGTACTGTATCAATCGCAAGCCAAAGGTCGGGCAACGGGGCAAGCATCCGGTTTTTGGAAACAAAAGGGGTTCACCCCAAGGAGAGCAAGCAGTGGCGTGCATGCAGGCAGGCAGTGCAACCATTGAAGCCGGCCCACTGAGTAAGTTTGGGTTCAACAAAGGCTTGATTTGCATCGAAAGAGAAGATAGGGGCGAGTCATGGAGGTAAAGATGAAAAGGTGGAAAAGGTTCGATAGGCGGATGAAAGCATAAGAAAAAAAATCTATTTTCTCTTTTGAGCTAGAGGGGCCAGGCTCGAGCCACTCCATGCCTCCGGATTCTGCCCCTTGAATCTATAACAAGTTTACTCATACAGGAATAGGTTGACCATAACCAGTACATGGTTGATCCTTTAAGAGGCCAAAGAGGGCTATATATCATATCAACCCCTCAGCAAAGAATTTTTAATAGTATGTACACGCTGCTCTTGTCGAGAGTTTCAATTTGATATATAATAAGTTACAATATAACACTTAAGCAAAAATTGATTAACATTTCGAAAAATAAACAAGCGCAAGCCATTTCACACACAATTACTAAATCGAGAAATTTTTATCTTTTGCTAAACTTCATATCGGGAAATTATGCAAGATGAATAGCAACCATGGCATACTCTTCACGAGACATGCATTCGTGGAGAAAAAATCATTTACTTCATTAGGGCTCGACTATTATCTTTCCCGTGGCGTGCCCACTCGCGACCTTCTCCCAAGCTTCTTCGATTTTGTGTAGAGGATACGTCGAATCCACCACCGTCTTCAGTTTCTCCTCCTTCACCAGATTCACCAAAGCCTCCAGATTCTCAGCCTTCGGAACCATCATGAACGTCACCAATCGCTTCTTCGAGAAGGTGAGCTTCTTCACAGCGAATGTCCACAAGAAGCCCAGCCCCGGACACAGATCGATCACCTTCCCATGCCTGCTCAAGCTGGCCTCGAATGTCGCCCATGGAATGCCGGGAGCCAAGTTGATCACGTAGTCGTACTCCTTCCCCGATGGGCTCTTCAGGGCAGCACCCTCCAGGGTTGCATAGTCCAGGACCTCATCCGCGCCCAGGCTCTTCACTAGGCCCACGTTGCGGGCCCCACAGGTTGCGGTGACATGGGCATTCCCTAGCTTGGCTAGCTGCACCGCATAGTGGCCCACGCCTCCTGAGGCGGCTGTGATCAGGATGTTCTTTGTCTTTCCGGTTCCATCGAGCTTGATCCCACACGCTCGCGTGAGGGCCTGGTGTGCCGTTAGGCCTGCGATGGGCAAGGCTGCGCCTTCGGCTGCAGATACTTCTGCTGGCCTTGCTACTGTCAAGGCCTCTCTCGCCGCTGCATACTCCGCCAGCCCGCCTCCAACCTGCAGCCATTCGGAATGGAAAATCGTCGTCATAAAGGCGGCAAAATCGCTTTGTTGAAGCAAAACAAGATTGTATATAATGAGCTAACCAAGTGAAGTGAAGCTATCACTTTGTCGCCGACTTTAAATTTGGTAACTCCGGATCCGACTTGGACTATTTCTCCGGCAACATCAGTTCCTGAGACATCCAAAAGTATACAACAACATTTAATTGTTTAATTCTTACTCCACTTATTTTAATCAATACATATAAAACAGGTACATGGATCTAAACATCTATTGATTGATCCAGATTTAGGTGTTTACAAAATGCAGCTAGAATCAACCTGGAGTAAAAGGGAATTTGCGAGGAAGAAAGGGGCGGATCACGCCTTTCTGTATCTTCCAATCAGCCGGATTCAGACTTGTCGCCTCCACTTTCAGCAATACCTCATCAGCCTTTGGGATAGGAACTGGAGATTCAACATGCTGATCAAACAAAGATTTGAATATTCCCACTTTAATTGCCATACAATATTCAATCTAACCATATATATGATTTTTGCATCAAACAAGGAATTCAAGCAAGATTGTTTCTTGATCAGCCATTAAATCAATTAACCAATACCATCAAACAGCTCAAAATTTCAAAAACCAAAGGGAGAATTCAAAATCACACACAAAAACAAGCTATAGGAAGCCGAGGGATAGTTGGCATATAGGAAAGATGAGAGGGAAACCTGTAAAGCAGCAGCACCGCCGCCATAGCTAGAGTATTGAACCGATTGCATAAGCTTACCTTCCATTTTCGCGATAAATTAGCTCAAAGGAGAGAACTGAATGAATGTTTTGGCTGTTTTGCTCCTTCAAATAGAGTTACAAATAGTCAACCATAAGGGGTTTCCTTTGAGATGATCACACCTCATACACCACCTGTTTAGGGAAGTAGTCAAACAGGTCATTTGATTTGGATCATTGGAATGATATATATATGTATATATATATATATATATAGTCCCTGATGAAACAATATGAAAAGAAGAAGAAAAGTACAATAACTATATGTAAAGCAAATGTTAAGCAACAAATTTAAGATGGGCGGTATAGAATATATATATATATATATATATATATATATATATATATATATATATATATATATATTATAGTTTGTGCCAATGGGCACAGTTGTGCTCCATATTTAGAAATACTGTTTTAAGAAAAATGGTATATTTTTTTTTTCAAAACTAGTTTTATTACTCGCCCGTTGTGCGATTTTTTAATAAATTTTATTATATAAAATATCATTGAATTAATATAAATTATTACTGTAAATGTATCCAATTGAAAAATAATATCAAATTTTTTAAAAATAACTTGGGTTTACGATTTAATTATATGATTAAGAAGATGCTACCAATTTATACCTTACAATATAAATTTCTTAGAAAAATATTATATCAAAGTTGAAATTAAATTCATCAAAGAAGGTGGAAGTATTAAATATCAAGTATCGATCTAACTAAGATAGGAATATATATTTTTCTCAAAAAATAGATAGGAATATATATAAATCTCACGTACTATTTATTTAAACTATTTAATATATAATTTATCTAATTAACATATAAGGTTATATTGGATAGATAATTTGATCTAAAACGATAACTTTTTTTACCTAACTATATTGGCTTATTAATTGTTGTGGCTAAAAAATATAATACCATTTTTAAATTTGTTTGTTTCTTTTGTTTAGATATACAAAACGGCCTGTATGGTCTAAAAGGTAGGTCAAAGTAACTACTTGACATACAATATCAATACTAAAATTTTTACTGCCCCATGCATTATATCGTATAGTTAACATTATAGATAAATATAACCGAAATTGGATAATTATGGTTTAATATAATAGAATATAGCATATCCAACATATATAATTATATGTTATATCAAAATATTATAACCCAAATTCTAATACATTATACCGTATGGTTAACATTATAGATAAATATAACCGAAATTGAATAATTATATATGGTTTAATATAATAGAATATAGCTAAAACGATAAGTTTTCTACCTAATTAAGATATAAGGTTGAATATTTATAAAAGACCTAATTAAGATATAAGGTTATATTGGATAGATTATTTGATCTAAAAAGATAAGTTTTTTACCTAACTATATTGGCTTATTAATTAATGTGGCCCAAAAATATAATACCACTTTAATCCAGAAAATGACACGTAAGCAAAAATAATCCCGCTTTAATCCAGAAAATTACATGGATGCGAGATCGCACCAGATGTCGTTTCAGGCCTCTACTTTAGTATTTTAGATAGATGTTTTAGCCCTAGGGTTTATTTACTTAATCATGGATACAGTTTAGAGGAAAAAAAACACCATTTGTATAAATTTTATTACTTTTTTTACAGGTAAAAATTAAAATGTCTTTCTAAAAGAAGACCATATCCATAAGTGAAGTGTTTTATAAGACTTGAGTGATATTCTTTAATCAGGACAACATAAATCCCATGGTTGATTTTTTTTTTGATAAGGTGACAATTTGGGTGGAGTCAGGTCTTGTTAGGCCACCGTCCCAGAGTATTCTTTTGGATGAGAATACACAATTCATGATCACTCAGGAGGGGAGGTTGAGGAAGTGGGTTAGCCAACGTCAAACGGGTAATCTTGTCCGCCACTGTGTTGATATCTCTCGCGAAAAGCATACAAGCTGGCAACAGTCGATGTCTATGACGATGTCTATGACGATGGTCGGGGCTCACCCCGACCCTAAGAGCTTTGGGGAACTACTCGCTTCTCATCATGAAACTCATTGTTGATTGAAGGAAAGAAACTTGCATTAAAATAAACTCCGAAGCTTTACAACTCAACGTCAACTTTCGCAAACGTCAAACCCTAAAACTTCTCTCTAACTCTAACTCTATTGTCTTGATTGATGATTGTTTCTTGGATGATCTAACAAATCAGCCCCTAGGACTTTATTTATAGGCTACTAATCCTCGCTATCCGAGGATTGAAACTTCTATCTAAACTATGAACTCTATCCGAATAATTAGGATAGGTCTTTTATTTTGATAAAAAACTTAAAGGAAAAGATAATAAACAGCTGCTAATATCTAAAAGAATGAGATAACTCATGGCTTTAATGATAGAATTCACAATCCGAGCCTCGAAATCGGATTTATCTTCTGTCGAGGTAGGGTCGATATCGATGCTTGTGTTTCTGCTCGACTTGTCCAGCTCCAGTCGATGTCTATGACGATGGTCGATATCGAGGTAGTATGTCGATATCGATGCCTTCTTGTCTGGTCTGTGTGGCCTCTCTCGACACTCAGAAGTCGTGTCGAAATCTTAGGTCGATATCGATGTCTCAGGTCGATATCGACCTCTTCTCAGCTTCACTTGGCTTCTTCGTTTTGACTTCGATTTCATCGAATTCCTGCATGGTTAGCTCAAAACTCGTGCAGACTCTATTTCTTATACTTTAGCTCATTCGTACACAAGTTTATTACTTTTGAAACTTTTCTTTGGAAATCGAATGAAATATGAAGTCAAAAGATGCAATAATAAAAGGTACAAATATGTACATCAAGCCATGCCCACAAGGGACTTCATCATAAGTGATCACCTTGCCAAGATGATCACGGATGATGAAACCTGTAGTAGAGGAACCATCCGAACTTTTGGTTCCATTAAAATTGATTTTGAGAGTGCCTAGTGGCGGTTTCTGTCATCTTAAGTTCCTTTGTTTTCTTTTATTCGGTGTTTTGGTTTGTTGTTTTCTGTTCTCTTCGTCGGGTATTTTTGTTGCCTCCCAGTTCGTTAGCGTTTATTTTATGAGGTATGCTCTGTTTTGTATCGTTGTTGTGTTGATATGATCAATATTTTTCGGTTTCTACATGTCCAAATGCTCCATCAGGTTGTAACCAACTTCTTTTTATGTTCATTTTCTAATTGCCCAAAAATTTCGCAGATGTATCTCTTTAGAGAGTTGTTGTTCATATCTGTATTTTGTAAATAGATGTTCAATGGTTGGATCAATACTTTTAACTAATTAAAGTGTGTGGTGATATTTGATAAACAAATGTGATAGGGTTTCATCTGTCGGGTTACATAATGTACATCTAGGCGGTAGGTCGATTCCTTTATTTGCTAGCTAGTCTAGTTTTGGTCGGTATGCCATCTAGAGACATCTCCCACAGAAAGTTTTTTTTTTAAATCTTTGGGGCTATCTAGTTTCTATATCCATGTCATATTGTTCTGCTCATTAATGTTGTGTTTCATAATGTGTGCTAGTGCACTAGCAATAAAGAAACATCCTAATTTGTTTGTCTTCCAATATAGTCTATCGTCTATTGGGTGTTCAGGTATGTAAGTGTTTACTATTTTTTGTATTAGTCATGTAGGTAGGATGTTGGAGAGTTCTACGATATCTCATCTTTGGTTGTTATCAATGAATTTTTTGATCTTATCATTTTCATTTATTTTTCGGTTTTGTAACTGTCGCCCAAGTAATGATACTCCATCTAGCCATTTATCTTTCCAAAAATTGTTCGTTTTACTATTTCTTATTTGCCATATTAGTCCTTTACAAAAATCATTTTTTTAGTCCCATCACTTTTTTCCATTGCCATGAAGCATTTCCTTTTTTTTCATAATTGAGAATGTGATCATTCTTTGAGATATTTTTGTGAATGACTTGGACCCAAGGGTTTTGGGGTTTAGGCAAAATCTTCCAAATTAATTTCATTTATAGTGCTTGGTTCATGTCTTTGGTTTTGTGGATTCTTACCCCTCCTTCATCTTTGTTTTTACATATCTTATCCCATCTAATCGAATATTTGTATGAGAGATATTTATTCCAGAAAAAAGTTCTATTAATTTGATCAAGTTTCTTGTGGATTTCCGTTGGGAGCATAAAGTTTTGCATAATGTAATTGGGCTTTGCTGCTAGATTTGATCTAATAAGTGTTGCTTTGTCTTCTTGTGATAAGGCGTTATCTCTCCATTTGTAGTTGTGCTTTTGTCTTGCATATCTTTTTCTTCGAAGGTTGTTTTATTTACTCTCCCATTCATGATCGGGCATTTGAGATATTTGTCTAGTGCATTTTGGTTTGCGATATTAGTCAGATTTTGAATCAATTATTTCTGTGCATTTGGAACTTTCGGAGTAGTTTAAAATGCTGATTTATGAAAGTTCGCCAGTTGTCCTGATATCGCACTATATTCATCAATGGTGTTCTTGACCATTTGAGCAGATTCTTAGCTGGCTTTGGCAAAGATCATCATGTAAAAATTGGAACTGAGTAAATTATTGTTTAAATTTTAAACTAAAAAAATTTTAATACGTCAATTAATTTACATAATTAAATTTTCATTCTAAGTTCGTACTTGGTTTGATTTCATCTGAATATATTAAATTCGGATCATGATAATTTATGGGTATGGCCGTATGGGAATTCATTCTTTAATTTTTCTTAAAAAAACAACAATGAATGGTGAAGTTGGACTTTTTATTTGGTAATCTAATTTTACAATTACTTTTTAAAATTTAAATAAACATTTTTATATTTTAAAGGGCTATGTTAATCCCTTAATTTAGCCATTTAGCCACGGGATATTTTTATAGAGTAGTATTACCTATGTTTAAAAATAGATAGCATTTGACTTTTTAACATAATTTTTGAAGAAGCTAAATATTATATAATATCAATTATATTTTAATCTTTTTATATATTTTAACAATCTATATAAATAATATTATATACACTAAAAAGAGACTTGGAGTCTACGTATTAATCTCTGGTCGAATTCATTTATGATTCATTTTTTTGGTGTAATGTTCAGACCCATATCTTTTAACCATGTTAATTAATAATTTTATATTTTTTTAGCCATGTTAATTGATTCATGACTTTATATTTTTAAGTCCCGTCATTCAACAAGGTCTACTTAAATTAACAAAATCAATTTAGAAACAAATAATATCTTTTCTATTATATATATTTAATTAAGTTTTTATATAATATCCTAACAAATATTTATTTAATATAAATGAGATTTTTAGTCTATCTATTAATGATTTAATCTAATCTATTAAAATAAATGTAACTTTCTCACAAGTGAGTATTTATGAAATATAAGAAAGATTTATCATCTATCTGTTACTGTTTTCAGATATTCCTTCATTAATATAAAAGGCATAAACTTTAATTAAACCTTTTTTTTATCATATGTCTTATGTACATCTGTTTTTCATGGTTATATTGATATATGATCATATATGATAAAGTTTGATTATATTTTACTACTAAATCAAACAATGGACCTTTTAAATTTATGAGTTAACCTTTATTTGTATTAGTGAATGATTTTTTGTATTTTCAAAGAAAATTATCAATAATATAAATAGTTATCCATATCTTTAAGAAACATTTGTTTTTAATGTAAATTTATTAGTTGGGTCATAGAAGAAGCTCGAATTATTAAATAATAATATAATATAATAGATTATTTTATTTTATTAAGCTTTATACATTTTTATTAGTTGTAACACATTTTTATTTATTTTTATCTTTAATTTTGTTAATGATGTTATTTATTTAATTAAGATATTTTAATGGATCTTATATTGATTTTCTAGAAAGTTTTCAATCAAGTTATTTTTAATCTTCATAATTAATAAAAAAAATCAAAGATAACATATATAATAAAATAATATTTATTAAAATACCGCGTAATACGCGGGTAATAAGACTAGTATCATTTAGTTTCAATTGCTCCTCTTCCTCCTTAAGCTCACTATTCACCATCCCCTTGAGACAAGTCTTCACAATCTCCCTCTCAATCACTCCGGTTTCAGTCCACTCTTGATCACTCCTCTAAGCTCAATCTTCATAAAAGCCCGATATCCACCCCGTTTCTAATCTTATCAAACACCTACTATTTAAAGCTTCTTCTTCAAATATATTATTGAACTTTGTTTATTATTATTTTGGTATTCAAATATTGATTTTGAATTAACAATCTCAAGTTTCTTTTTCTTTATTGCTTGTATCTGCTCTTGTATCTGCTTTATCTATATCCTCACCGTGCCTTTAATTTGCTCTTGTAATTGCTTCATCTCTACTTCAATCCCTTCTTTTAGATTTTTTTTCCATCAGCAACGCTAGGCCAAAGCCAACCATAACCGGCATCGGTTTTCATGCCCTCCCCTCTTCATCTTTCATACATATCCTATTTTCACCCATTGCCTTCTTGGTCACATCAAGATTCGGATGGGTGTGGGACTGATGAACAAAAATTTATCCACTTGAAAAAAGTTCAACTTTGACTTTGAAAGTTCTTCTCACTTCATATTGACCCCATGATAATAGCTTAATATGGTCCTCCAAAACATCCTTCAACGTAGGTTTTGAAGGATGTAGTGATGTATTTCCCTATCCTATATAGAGCAGTTAATTAGATATTTAGACCCTACCCAGTAAAACTCCCAAAATCCATAACCTAGTAGAAATAGGCCAAGGCCAACCATAACCGGCATCGGTTTTCAAGCCCTACCCTCTTCATATTTCATACATATCATATTTTCACCAATTGCCTTCTTGGTCACATTAAGATTCGGATGGGTGTGGGACTGATGAAGAAAAATTTATCCACTTGAAAAAAGTTCAACTTTGACATTGAAAGTTCTTGTAACTCTATATTGACCCCATGGTAATAGCTTATTTTGACCCTACAAAACATCCTTTAACACCTACGTTGAAGGATGTAGTGATGTATTCCCCTTTTCTGTATAGAGCAGTTCTATTTAGACACTACCTAGTAAAACTCCCAAAATCCATAAGTTAGTCGATATAGATTGAATAATAGATTGAACAACCTCATTTCCTAATCAATTCCTATGTTAAAGTTTATACATTGTGAATTACATTTTCATTTCAATTTGAAATTCATGAAAGTTAGAAGGTTAGATTTTCAATTTGAATGCAATTTGTAAATAGGGATAGTTAGGGTTTGTGGAATTTGAGAACCAATTGGGTCTGATTTTTCAATGTAAGGTTCATTTGGGGCTTTTGAATTGTTTATTGTAGGAGAAACATGCATCCTCATGCTCAAGTAGAGGCTGAGATAAATAATGCGGTGCTACGTGAAACTCCGTCGTTCCCTTTCAAGTTCCTCGTACGCCCTTCCTTCAGTTGTTTTGCCTATAAGGTGAGGGGGAATACTCTGTTCAAAACTGCAGTGGAATATCCAGATAGATTGACATGGTAAGAAAATGGTTTTACCTTAGTTACCACAATGTTGAATCTCCTAAAATCAATAACGATGAATTGCTCAGTTTGGTCTCGAATTAGGGCAAGGCTTTTGCTACCTCTCTGACAGAAATCCTAGATCAACAATCCAGCCAAATTTGTTGATTTCGTGTTGATTTTGCTACTCATCTCGAATAAAAACTCAAGACCGCTACTCAAGATATTGAGATGTTGAGTTCTGAATTTCCAATATCATTTAGTTTCAATTGCTCCTCTTCCTCTTTAAGCTCACTATTCACCATCCCCTTCAGCCAAGTCTTCACAATCTCCCTCTAAATCACTCCGATTTCAGTCCACTCTTGATAACTCCTCACAGATCAATCTTCATAAAATCCCAACATCCACCCCGTTTCTAATCTTATCAAACACCTACGTTTTAAAGATTCTTTTTCAAATGTATTATTGAATTCTGTTTATTACTATTTTGGTATTCAAATATTAGTTTGTAATTAACAATCTCAAGTTTCTTCTTCTTTATTGATTGTATCAGCTCTTGTATTTGCTTTATCTCTGTCCTCACCATGTCTTTAATTTGCTCCTGTAATTGCTTCATCTCTACTTCAATCCCTTTTTTCATATTTTGTTTTCCATCAGCAACGCTAGGCCAAGCCGAACCATAACCGACATCGGTTTTCATGCCCTCCCCTCTTTATCTTTCATACATACCCTATTTTCACACATTGCCTTCTTGGTCACATTAAGATTCAGATGGGTCTGGAACTGATGAAGAAAAATTTATCCACTTAAAAAAAGTTCAACTTTGACTTTGAAAGTTCTTCTCACTTTATATTGACCCCATGATAATAGCTTAATATGGCCCTCCAAAACATCCTTCAACATAGGTGTTCAAGGATGTAGTGATGTATTTCCCTATCTTATATAGAGCAGTTAATTATATATTTAGACCCTACCCAGTAAACTCCCAAAATCCATAACCTAGTCGAAATAGGTCAAGGCCAACCATAACCGGCATCGGTTTTCAAGCCCTCCCATCTTCATCTTTCATACATATCCTATTTTCACCCATTATCTTCTTGGTCACATTAAGATTCGGATGGGTGTGGGACTAATGAAGATAAATTTATCCACTTGAAAAAAGTTCAACTTTAACATTGACAGTTCTTCTCACTCCATATTGACCCCGTGATAATAGCTTAATATGGCCCTCCAAAACATCCTTCAACGTAGGTGTTTAAGGATGTAGTGATGTATTCCACTTTCCTATATGGAGCAGTTAATTAGATATTTAGACCCTACCCAGTAAAACTCCCAAAATCCATAACCTAGTCGAAATAGGCCAAAGCCAACCATAACCGGCATCGGTTTCCATGCCTTACCCTCTTCATCTTTCATACATATCCTATTTTCACCAATTGCCTTCTTGGTCACATTAAGATTCGGATGGGTGTGAGACTAATGAAGAAAATTTTATCCAATTGAAAAAAGTTCAACTTTGACTTTGAAAGCCCTTCTCACTCGATATTGACCTCATGGTAATAGCTTATTTTGACCCTACAAAACATCCTTCAACACCTACGTTGAAGTATGTAGTGATGTATTCCCCTTTTCTGTATAGAGCAGTTCTATTTAGACACTACCTAGTAAAACTCCCAAAATCCATAACTTAGTCGACATAGATTGAATAACAGATTGAACAACCTTTTTAACAACTAAAGTCATAGATTGACATGGTAAGAAAATGGTTTTACCTTAGTTACCACGATGTTGAATCTCCTAAAATCCATAACGATGAATTGCTCAGTTTGGTCTCGAATTAGGGCAAGGCTTTTGCTACCTCTCTGACAAAAACCCTAGATCAAGAATCCAGCCAAATTTGTTGATTTCGGGTTGATTTTGCTACTCATCTCGAATAAAAACTCAAGACCGCTACTTAAGATATTGAGATATTGAGTTCTGAATTTCCAATATCATTTAGTTTCAATTGCTCCTCTTCCTCTTTGAGCTCACTACTCACCATCCACTTCAGCCAAGTCTTCACAATCTCCCTCTCAATCACTCCGATTTCAGTCCACTCTTGATAACTCCTCACAGCTCAATCTTCTTAAAATCCCAACATCCACCCCATTTCTAATCTTATCAAACACCTACGTTTTAAAGCTTCTTTTTCAAATGTATTATTGAACTCTGTTTATTACTATTTTGGTATTCAAATATTGGTTTATAATTAACAATCTCAAGTTTCTTCTTCTTTATTGATTGTATCAGCTCTTGTATTTGCTTTATCTTTGTCCTCACCATGTCTTTAATTTTCTCCTGTAATTGCTTCATCTCTACTTCAATTTCTTTTTTCATATTTTGTTTTCTATCGGCATCGCTAGGCCAAGGCCAACCATAACCGGCATCGGTTTCCATGCCCTTCCCTCTTCATCTTTCATACATATCCTATTTTCACCCTTTGCCTTCTTAGTCACATTAAGATTCGGATGGGTGTGGGACGGATGAAGAAAAATTTATCCACTTCAAAAAAGTTCAACTTTGACTTTGAAAGCCCTTCTCACTCGATATTGACCCCATGGTAATAGCTTAATATGGCCCTCCAAAACACCTTTCAACACCTACGTTGAAGGATGTAGTGATGTATTCCCTTTTCTTGTATAGAGTAGTTAATTTTATTTAGACCCTACCTAGTAAAACTTCCAAAATCCATAACTTAGTCGACATAGATTGAATAACAGATTGAACAACCTTTTTATCAACTAAAGTTATAGATTGACATGGTAAGAAAATGGTTTTACCTTAGTCACCAGGTTGTTGGTGAATCTCCTAAAATCCATAACGATGCATTGCTCACTTTGGTCTCAAATTAGGGCAAGACTTTTGCTACCTCTTTGACAAAAACCCTAGAGCAAGAATCCAGCCGAATTTGTTGATTTCGGGTTGATTTTGCTACTCATCTCAAATAAAAACTCAAGACCGCTACTCAAGATATTGAGATATCGAGGTCTGAATTTCCAATATCATTTAGTTTCAATTGTTCCTCTTCCTCCTAAAGCTCACTATTCATCATCCCCTTCAACCAAGTCTTGACAATCTCCATCTCAATCACTCCGGTTTTAGTCCACTCTTGATCACTCCTCTCAGCTCATCTTCATAAAAGCCTGACATCCACCCCTTTTCTAATCTTATCAAACAGCTACTTTTTAAAGTTTTTTCTTCAAATATATTATTGAACTCTGTTTATTACTCCCTCCGTTGCAAAATATAAGTCCCTTTACTATTTGACACGTTTTTTAATGATTTAAAAACTCTATGAAATATTATTTTTTTATTAAATTTTTTACATAGTTTTATACATATTAACAATATGTATAATACTATGTAAAAAAATTTAATAAAAAATTAATATTTTATAGAGTTTTTAGCTCATTAAAAAACGTGACAAATAGTAAAAGACCTTATATTTTGCAACGAATGGAGTATTATTTTGGTATTCAAATGTTGGTTTGGAAATTACTCTTGGTGGTTATGGGGAGAGTTTTACAGGTTCTAAATATTTAAAATCTCAAATAGGATCCTCTCCCTGCTTTAAGGAGAATGCATCCTTATATTCCCGTTTTAAGACCATCTTTGAATAATGCTTTGTACACTATTCACCTATCACATCCATATCTAATGCATAGGATTGTGACTGCATCAGAATCTTAATATGGTCAGGAGGTTAACAAGTGATGACATGAATTACAAGAAGGTAATTAAAGTTGAAGAGGGGATGGAGGGGAAACTCTCATGTTGATTATTATGGGTGTGGTGCTTGGACTTGGCCAAACCTTTCTCATGAAAAATAAATTTGAGAGAAGAGATGAGACAGGAATGAAGCAAATACATGGCATGATGAATAAGGAAATCATACAAGGGATTGAGATGGTGAAGAAAGATGTAAAAGACATTCTAAAGCTTCTTCTTCAAATGTTATTGAACTCTGTTTATTATCCTTTTGGTATTCAACATATTGGTTTGCGAATTGTTCTTGGTGGTTATGTGGAGAGTTTTACTGGGTTATAGGTTCTAAATATTTAACTGATCAAACAGAAACCCCTCCCTGTTTTTAGGAGAATGCATTCTTATATTCTCATTTCAACACCATCTTTAAATGATGTTTGGGCCACTATTCACCTATCACGTCCATATCCACTGCAAAGGATTGGGACTGTTGAACTGCCCCGATACTACACACATCAGAATCTTAATATGATCAGGAGGTTAACAAGTGAATACATGCATCTAAAGCTAGAGAGGGGAGGAAGAGGAAGCTCATGCTGATTATTATGGGTGTGGTGCTTGGACTTGACCAAGCCTTTCTTATGAAAAAAAAAATGAGAGAAGGGATGGAGAAATGAATAAAGCAAACACAAACCATGATTAAGAGGGAAATCATAGAAGGGATTGAGATGGTGAAGGAACATGTAAAAGAGATTTTGAAGGTAGAGGTGAAAGAGACTGTCGATGGCCTAAAATATAAGAGTTCATCTGTTCATTCATCTAACACAATAAAAAATCAATCTTTTTCAAACAAACAAAAAAATAGCCGTTACAACTACTGAAAAAGGCAAGAATCAAACAATAGTAAAATAGTACATAAAGCATGATGACTAAGATGGCATTGGCATACATGGAAAGTGATTTGGGTGCCCACTGAGATCTCCTATTGTCAAAAAGAACACAGCATCTATTGATTACAATGCAGAAACATGGGTATCCAAATCACTACCCTCCCCATAAAATGGTTAGCCTAAACCACAAAACACCATCTTTTGTTGTCACTCAAAACATAAAATTGTTCCAAGGAATAGTTTCGGGTTGTCTAACTAAGCGTCACACTCGGATACTTGCAATATCCGTGGCCTGCAAACACGAAAAAGAAAACACAATAAGTGTATGATTTAGTGTTATGAACCAAAAGCGCCTTGGCATTGGATTCCCATTTCATATAGAGTCATCACAAATATAACATAAACACGAAAAAGAAGGCGGAAAATGGGGCGTGTGAAGGCATCGCTTACTTGGATCTTTAGTAGTCTGCACGGCGAGACCATTGAAGTAACAAGTTGCACCTTGGCTTCTAAACTGCGCCCAATACGAACTAAAAGCATAGCTCGCGTGCACAAGCAACAGGTTCGGCTTGTAGCATGCTTTCCCGGGCTGAATAGCGTCACAAGTGGCGTTCCCTTGAGAGCAAGCGTATGCCACAGCAGATCCCACCTCCGACATATTAGCTCCTCTACCGAGGACACACCATATCTTCCCCTTGTAAGGCGCATTGTTGGTTCCTTCTGCTATGGGCGGGTAATCTGAAGTTGGCGTCTTACCGGAGAAATCAATTGGATAAACCTTCCTACCATTCGGGTTGTAAACGCCCCAGTGCCGCTCAGTTGCTGGCCCCGGCTTTTGGTTTTCGTTATACAAGGAAAATATAAATGCTGGCAAAACCACACCCGGACGTGCAGGTGTGCCGAGTGGTGGTTTTGCGGTCAATTTTTTCACTAGGTTTTGATTGTAAGTGGCGGCATTGTGAGAATTCCCTCCAATCTGATCGAAATCACAGCCGTTAGGCCAGCCAGTCTCGCTGATCCAAAGCCTGACATCAGGAATGCCGAGCTTCTTCATTGCGAAAATGACAGCATCAAGCATCTGATCAAGCAGATTGGTGTAGCTCAAGCCACTGACCGGGTCAGTGTAATTCACCCCGCCATTAAAGAGGGCGTAATCTAGGTTGATGTTAGGGTAATTCTGTGACCAAACAAAGTAAGGGTAACAATCCACAAAGTAGAATGACTTGGTCCTCCAAAGAAACTGCAACATGGGCTTCACAACCGACACAGCAATGTCGGACCTAAAGGTTCCGTTAGAGGGAGGGAACGAGCTCTCGAGGACATCCATGGCCATGGGTGTACTCACTTTGACCTTGGTGATATTCAAGGTCTTAAGTGCCACCTTGATCTTTCTCATGGCAGGCACAAGACAAAACCAAATCTTTTTATCGGCTTCATCGGTGGAGCTAAGGATTTCATTCCCTACAAGGATATACCTAATCAAGGTCTTAGGGTAGTATGGAAGCACATTGTTGTGGATCCACTCGTTCGTCATCGACTGGTTACCGGACATGTTGACAATGAGGTTATTTGGAACCATAACCGAAACTTGAAGGCCAGTGCCTTTGAGGGCATTGAGGATTTCAGGTTGTGCGTCATAGATTTTAACTCGGCTTCCATTGATTCTCTTGATGAGCTCAATTGATTCCGATGCAGACGGTAAATTGTTGCCCAATACACCATAGTTGATACCAACCTTAGGATGGAACTCAGCACCTATACATAGCAGCAACAAACAAAAATGAAATGAAATGAAGTGTACAATAGAGATGATCTTGTTACAATGTATCATTCCTCATTGATTGAACTATAGATTTCCAAATTAGATATCAAAAGCACTAAAAAAAAGACTCAAAATTGCAACAAATTTGTGCTCCAATTTCTTCTGTCAAACATGACCCATTCTCCATTTCAGAAGCTAATTCATCACAATCAATGACAGAAAGAAGACAGCAAATTAACACCAACAACAAAATGTGCAAACAAAAAAAAGCCCCAAATTCATCACAATCAATGACAGAAACAAGAAACCAGGAAGAGCAGTAGTTACCAGAAACGGAGACAAGAAGAGAGAGCATGAAAATGGAAGCAATCCCCATTTTCATCTCTTTATCTCTCCACTCCATAGCAGAGAATTAGAGTCCTGCCTGATTGATTACTCTGAAAACAGTATTAACACGCTCAGAGAGAGAGAGAGGAAATGGGTTGTTTGTGGCCTTTACAGAACCAATGAAAATGTTGTATTTGTAGCGATAGATCTCATTCGTGAAGGTGAAGGTTCAGTCTGAGAATCTGTGTGAAAGGAAAGAAAAAAGGGTCGAAATTCGTGTCGGATTGGAGCTGAGATTAAAAAATTGAAAAAAATATATAAAAAGAGTAAGGAGAGATTGTGTATGCTCAGCTCATCTTTTGGTGGTTGTGGTGTCTTTATGGCAGTGAAAGCTGAATTTGTCAAAGGTCTGTGTAAGGTCGTCTTTTGGGAAAGGAAATTCGCCTATATCGCTGCAATTTAGGGTTCAATTACTGTATTGGGTTGGGAGTTGTTGACTACTTGACTTGAATCAACTATTCAACTCTATGCAGACATCAAAACCTACATTACATTTTGTTAGAGGAAGTAGTCGGTGGCGACAAACTTATTTGTACAAAGCAAAAAAAAAAAAAAGAAGAATAAATTAACAAAACCACCTAAAATAAATTAGGTGAAACCATCCAAATTTGAGGTTTAGTTTTCAAATAATCACCATAACTCTTTCAATGATTGAAATTGTTAAATGAACTATATAAACAATTCAACAAATGATGCAAAATAATTCATAAATTAAAAAAAATATTTTATTATAATATAAATTATTAAAGTAGAAGAAATCATCATTTATTTTCATATTCATAAATTAACTACGTATTTTAAATTACTATCCATCCAAAATTGTTTCAAAATATACTAAAATACAAGATGCAATATTTTTAAAACTTAAAAATGTTATGCATGGGTCTTCGAAAACAACCATATAAATTGGGTGATTATGTATAAATATTATAAAATTTGACGTTCTTTAAAAAAAATATCGTAATTTTTTTTTTGTTAAAATCTCATAACTATCTCACAAAATTCCTAACAAGTTTGGGAAATCTCATGACTAGGCAAAATTTCCATAAAATAAAATAAAATAAAATGGGCAGATATCATATGAATAGGCTTTTTAACAGGAAAAAAGGGGGAGAAAGAAGGGTAGGCCACCACGGCTGGGCATCTGAAAAAGAGCTTTTGCTTTGGGCCAAGATTTTATGACTCCTCTTCCACAACGGCTACTTTTATCTCATTTACTGGTGTACCCTATTCCCTATGGTACCCTACTCTACTACTATGGGTGTAGAAAAATAGAAAAAAAATTATAAAATTTTATTATAAAAAATTATGTTCTGGAAAAATAGAAATTATTTTCTAAAATAACTCATATTTTTTAAATATATTTTTATGATAAAATTTTCTAAACCTATGAATATAAATGTATAGAAGTTACATACTGTATAATTTTTTTTTAAAAAAATTATATTTTTTTATAACAAAAATAATTTTGTAGTGTACCATATAGTATACTATGACTCTATCAAGGTATAAAATCTCCTTGTGTTTACTAGGATTGGCCTAAAGACATGACCATCCAATCAATTTTGAAGGCTTTGTATAATACTCCGTAATTATTAAACTGACTTATGGTATTATAGTCATTCTTACAAATGAATATTATTATGCATACAAGAGCACTTGAATTCTTATACTAATGAATATTATCATGAGCGTAAGGGTAGTTGAATTCTTAAAAGTTAAAACAATAAAAATATGTTTTCATAACTTTATATTCATGTCATATGATTTGACACTAAATGAGTTGAATTCTTAAGACTTTTTTACAATAGAAAATTAATTAATTATGGGTTTTAATTAATTAAAGTAAATTGAATTTGTTTAATTGGATGTTGAAATTTTGAATGTTTTATTTTTTGTGTAGAGTATTTAAGAAATCTTATATATATATTACTGAAGTTGAAAAAAATAATCTAACATAATGTCATCATCCTGTATTTTTCTTGTAGAAACAAAACATCCAAGATATGCTAAATAAATAAATAAATAAATAAAAGTATAATTAAATTTTTTTAATATAAATAAATTACTTACCATTATCGTAATATAAATAAATTTACTAGGCAAGTTGGGGCGCGAAGCGAATCCTAGGCTCCCTTCGTTGCGGTGTTTTGTAACAATCTTGTGAAAGTTAAGAGTTGACTTTTGATGATGAAGAGTTTGTGCATATACACAAGTGAGAGGTCGTTTTGTTGTGGTGTCATTCCAGTTTCGTTCATTTCACGCTGATATTTTCTACCTCTTTCCCTTGATGAATCTACAATAACGAGAAGATATAGGTAAGCACATTTATTCGACATAATAGAAAGCAAAAGATTATTAGTAACTTTTATCATGAAGAATATGGATAAACATGGCCATCACAAATGAAGAATATAAACATTGAGTTCGATATCAGAAGCTAGAAATGAAAGTGGTGCCACCAAGAAAGGGAATTCCTAACCATCATAATCTTATCTATATTGAAAATTACCCATGTTTGATGTAATATAACTCATTCAAGAGGTACAAAGTATAAATAACTTGAAAGTCTGAAGTATTTAATCAACCAATAACTCGTCATTCTAAAATAAAGATGAATCATAGCACCAACATTAAAAACCTGGATATTCTAATACCGTTGAATTCTACAAATATATAGGGGAATCAGTAAATAATATGGATTGTTTACCTTCAAGTGCTTAGCACCTTCCGTGTTCAGGACCAGATTTTCAACGGCTCCAACAGATTCAATCTTAAGTACACCTTCAATTGTTTGGGTTTATTTTGGGCATTCTGACGTCAAGCTGCAACCTTGTCAAAGAAGCATAAAATTGTTCGCATTATGAAAGGATACTAGTAAAAGTAATGAGGCTTTATATGATTTATCGTTGTATACTACTCACAGTAGCATATGCATCTTAGCCTAGCTGTCCAAGCTGGAAACCGAGAGCTTTTTGTTTATAAGGATTTCTCGTGCAAGAAACAACTCTCCAGCTTGGACTGGAATGCCATTACCTACAACTACAATGACCTCAGTAGTAGAAATAAAAATGATGCAAACTCAAGTGGGTATGACTTACGAAGAGCTTGTAAAACATATTTTTATGCCATTCGATAAAACTATTATGGTAATTGGTAAATCAATAAATCATTAAAACTTATAGCGTCTTTCTAATTGCACATTTCACTGTAATATTGGTAGGTACCTCTATGGGTGTCTTCATCATCTTTTCATTCTCTTTCTATTTTTTTGTTGTTTCTTTTCATGCCCTGCCAAGGAAGACCGAAAGAAAGGTGCAAAACATGAGACTATAGAAATGGTGAGGGTAAATATAAGATGATTCCTCGTATTGCATCCAAAACAAAATAAATTCATGAATAGTTCAACCTAATTCTTAGGAAATACATAAGAAAGTGCAAAACAAATAACTCAAATGCATTATGTGCCAATTAGATTCAAGGACCTGGGAAAGGAAGAAAATAGCCTGATCAATTTTTGTGGTAAGCTCTATTTCTTTGCAGTGCAATTATAATTAAGGTGGTATTGAAAACCTGCCTCAAAAGTCAAGTAATACAGAAAATTGTTGATAAAGTTGAGCATGCCTCTAGAAAGAAGCGAAGACGAGTAATTAGAGCTTCTGTTATTTTCTTCTCACTGACTCCCTTCAAAAAAATGATAACCTTGAGAAGGAAAGATGATTTAAGCACTTAAGCAGCATAGTAGAAGGGTGAAGATCAACTCATATTTGGTTAGCGCCTTTCTTGATATAACAAAAGACAATGGTCATTGTACTTGAGCATGATACAGATCAAAAGCATCAATCATTGCTAGATCATTCAATCTTATAAATTGTAAACATTGTACTGAAATGATTTTCTCAAGAATTTAACTAAACCACTAATAAAGTCAAAAAGACCAAGAATAGCTTGGAAGTGGATAGTACAAGGGGAAAAATTCACATTCCGAAAGTTTGATGAAGGCAAAGTGCCATATGGCAGTAAAATAAATAGCTCACTAAAATGGGTAAGACAAACCTTGTAACTCAAAGCAAAGGTTTCACTTTCAGCCCAGTGATGCTTACAGTCTCATTGAAATCATCATTTGCAGGATTTCCCTACTAATTTAAGGATCTTTAGGCAACCCTGACCTTTTTAGTAGAGTTAGAGCTTTCCTGAAATTAGAAACACCACCCATAATGATTATAGGTTCAGGGAAAAGAAATTTCACAAAAACCCGTTCTAGATAAGAAATAAATGATGATGTGAAAGTATCTTTTAATTACCCCAAAAGATTAAATTCACAGATGACAGGGGACAATTTTCCCCCTAAATATATGGAAATGAGAATTTTTGCATCTATGCCCTGCACATAGAGACACAGAGTACATTGTGTCACAAGCATTTCATTAAGCATATTAATGTGTCCAATACTTCAAATCTTCCATGGAAAACATTTCACCAAATTAACTAAATATTCTACAGGAATGTGGACACATCCAAGCTGTAGGAAACCATAATATCAACAAATTAATCACTACAATACTCAGACAAGACAAGAACAAAGCCCATTAAGAGACTCATCTTCCAAATTAATCCCAGCAATACCAATTAATGAACTAAAAAGCAACCGGGTACATGAACTTTTTCGTTAGTTCTTTTAAATGCAAATATAAATCACAATTAATGAATCATCTCTCTCTAATTAGGCTTGCAACACTCACCACAAAAATGACGAAAGATAGAAAAATATTAGGATCGCGATGAGCAGATCTCTGACCAAGGATAATCCATTTTTACCATAACTTCGCTATGTGCAGCTGAAATTGTCCTGGGTCTGGATGCAATCTCACAATTTTGTTTGTTTGGTTTTATACAAAAGGGTAGTTTTGTCCTTAAGCCAAAATAAAAGGGCATCAGGATAGTGAGTAACTGATTATGTGCCACTCCCCGTCATGACACCAAGATCAACCAACCACATGCCCTCAGATCCTCAATCGTCTACATGCAGCTAACGAAATTACCGAACTACCCTAGATCTTGCCTCAAATCCCCTATGCTTAGCCTCAAAAAATAAAAACTCACAGAGAAATTGGATATAGAATCAACATCAACATCTCAATAAATTCAACA
This sequence comes from Persicaria maculosa, assembly GCA_963922045.1. NCBI lineage: Eukaryota > Viridiplantae > Streptophyta > Magnoliopsida > Caryophyllales > Polygonaceae > Persicaria > Persicaria maculosa. The sequence continues at coordinate 14,780,442 of OY998267.1, read as the reverse complement.
TCTCAATAAATTCAAGTTCAGGATTCAATGCAGCTTGTCAGAAATTGCATTTAAAGTAACAGATAAACAACAATACAATAGCAAATATAGATCAAAATCTCGAACCTGAATGTCCAATTTCTAAAGAAGCGTTCACCTCAATCCAGGAGCGAGAAAGTAAACAAAAGAGCAATCCAATTGCAATAAGTTGAAGTAAAAGGGGGAGGGGGTGAGATTAGAACTAACGTAAACCACCAAACCTAGGTCAAAAATTGGAACTAACGAAAACCCCCAAACTCAGGTGAAACTTAATTGATTATGAATATGAAGGACAAGAGGATTACCCGGTGAATTGATTATGGATATGAAGCCAAAGAGAAACCTAGTTGTAATCAGGAGACAGAGATGCAGATCAAAACACATAAATCAATGGAGGAAGAGAAACAGAAACACCGAGTTGAATAGATAATAAGCGAAGAAGAAGGCGGGCAGAAGACAAAAAACAAGATGTGAATTTTACTGGTAGAACTATTTTGTGAATCAACATTAATAGAAGTGAGATTTTTGTTTTAAAAAAAGTGCATTCATGCAACATAAATTCTAATGAAGTAGAAATTCAAGTAAATAGCAACTCAAAGAGAGGGTCAAGACCTCAAAATCACAAAAGAAGCTTGGACAGGAGAACAACAACATCAATGAATTACACAAAACCCAAGCTATTGCTCCAAGTGATAAGCTACATATTCCAAGTTTCCAACACAAAGCCTAACTCAGATTCGAACACTATACCCACAAAACAATCCACCGGTAAACGTAAACAGTTCCTAACACAAATCAGTAGACCACAAACCCTAACAAATAAAACAGCGAGGAGAAAAAAGAAAGATACAAAAGCGATTCACTAACCTGAACGTAAAAAAGAACCGTTCCTATTACCCTAACCGTGGATTTCCGCCAATTTGTTGCCTAACTGAGCAGAAGTAAGGGACTACTTGAGCTTCGTCTTGAATGACGGTGGCATTGGACGTCGAAATCGAGCAAGGTGGTGAAGAAGAAGCCAACAATTGAAACTGTTTAAAGACGAATCAGCAGACCACACACAAACCCAAATAAAACAGCGCGGAGAAAAAGAATGATACAAAATCGATTCATAACCTGAATGAGAAAAGAACCGCTCTTGAAACCCTAACCGTTGATTTCTGCCAATTTGTTGCCCAATTTAACGGAAATAAGGGACTACCTAAACTTCGTCTTGAATAACAGTGGCATTGGACGCCGAAATCGAGCAAGATAGAAGAAGAAGCCAACAATTGAAAGGGAAAGAAGATAATGTAACCACGAGGGAGTACGAAAGCGTTAGGCGGCGATAGGGGTGAAGAAAGCAGGAGCCAGCGCCGGTCGCCGGACGACGAGGGAAGGAAAGAATCAAAGAAGAGAGGAAGAAATAAAGGTCGATTCTCCACCGTCGATCTCCAATTTTAACAATGGGTAATGGACGGCCAGATACTCTCCTCTTCCCACACAACTTACCGTACAGTAAAAAGGGGTAACAGTCACACTTCCACTTGCTTTTTGTGCCACTCTCACCCGCAAAACCCTCCCCCTTCGCTTGACGATCATCCATGGCTGATCCAGTTTAATCGTTGCTGCTCCGGGAAGCTGGATCTTTTCTTCTTTCTTTTCTTCGCTGAATCATCGCCACAGTGAAGCTTCATTTTCGTTTGATCGCACATTTGCGCTTCGTTTCTGAAGTTGGGAGATTCTCAACCGGCGTAAGCGGTGACTCTGGTGGCTCGGAAGCAGTTAAGGTCTGCTTCTCTAAACTCAATTTCGTATATTTTCGCAATCTGAACTAAAAGCATTTCAGTTACTCGGTAGCAATTAGGGTTTTGTTTTGTTCAGAGTGATTTCAGAGCTTTTTTATTTAAATTTACAGTCTTTTTGTAGGAGGATGACACTTTGAAACTTGTAATTAGCTCATCATTTAAATTGCGCATTCAGAACTATATTGTGTTGCTGAAAACTATATTGAAAACTATATTGGAATTTTTTTCATCCAAAAAACTTAGGTGATAAGGAATATTCATAAGAAGGGGACCGCTATGAAACATATCGATAGTAACATATATGATAAAGGGTGTCACATAATATACTCGGACATTAGTTATGTATGATAAATTGAAGGTTATTAAATGCAGGTGGCATAATAATAAAATTCCAAAAGCTTAGTTTTGTTTTTTTTTTTGTAATAATCAGCGAGATTCGTAGGCTTTTCGAAGAGGAATAAAAACCATTACCTCAATTCATGGCCAAAAAAAAATTTGAGTCATGGTGTTATATGCTTGATGATTAAGGTGACAGTAAAAACATAGTGTTGGTCAATGGTTATTTTTGGCCTGTATAAATGGCATAATAATGTGTTGATAGCTATCAGCTATGATAATCTAGGTGAGAAGATATCAATACATAGAAGAAATAATTGCTGAGGAGGACAAAGAACCATGACCAAACCCAGTGGAATAACCCCAATGATCAAAAGAGCCCGTCTCATGGAATACTCCTCGAGAAGGGAAGGGAAGATGGACTCTGCAATTTCAAAAGTTAAATTTGTTGGGTGGATGAACCCACCCAAATATTGGGAACCATGGGTTCAGGAACTGTGCAGTGCCCATCAATCCACCTGGAAGGACGCAGGTATGCTTGCAATGTTGTTTGGACTTGTGTGATGCATGGTATTAGCATTTGGTGGTGAATGGTGATTTGATCATGACTTGTATCGCACTTGCATAGAGTTCATAATAGGACTTAGGGCGCCGAATTCTGTGTTTCATATTCAAAATCAGATCCAGTTTCCGCAACTCAGTGTTCTATGATTGTTATCATTGAGAGTACAGAAAAAATCCTCTAGTGAACACTGTTATGGTGAGGTTTGATGGGCGGTTTAGATGGAAATCAAAGTGTTTTTTCCTTGTTTGCTTCATATATAGGAAGTGGAACGAATTAATGCTTTCTTGTGTTAGGAAAATAATCAAAATCTTTCTTTTATTTCATTTTAAATATTTTGTATCCTTTTGATAATCTTTTCTTTTCTATTTCTTAGTGAATATTCAAACAAAATAAATTGTTTTCCTCCAAAAGGATTCCAATTTTCATGTTTGGCTGGATTGAAAAGAGGTATCAGGTTATTACCAATACTGAAACTACTTTGCATCCAATGAATGGAACATACAAGTATACAAGACGTTGAGCATGGCCATTGAACTCTGATCAATTAATTTACATTTTCATTTGAAAAATGTATGTGTGTACTAAAATATATGGAGTATGTTTACTTAACTTGCTAATGTTCACCATTTCTTACTGTTGGAAATCTCTTAGTAATTCCATTTTCAAAAAGGAGCTTACAATTTTTTTCATTTAGGTATCTACGAAGCTGTCATGAATTCAACCTATACAATCAAATTTCATGATGAATTGATATTGGAGCTGGTTTCAAGATGGTGCTCACAAACAAACACATTTGTTTTCCCATGGGGTGAAGCGACTCTGACTCTGCAGGATATGTTGGTTTTGGGTGGCTTTTCTTCTTTGGGCATCTCTGCCTTAAGCACTCTAGAGAATGATGTGGAATCGGTCAAGATTGAGAAACAGTTGGAGCTAGCAGCAAAGGAGATCCGAACGAGCACCAGAACAAAAATAGCACATCAAACTAAGTGGATGAAGAAATTCAGAGGAAGTGGAAGTGACTTGGAGCATGCAGCTTTTCTTTCGCTGTGGCTTTCGAGGTTTGTTTGCCCCCAGGGCTCTTCTTTTGGTAATATCATCAACAGGCAGGTCTTTCCCATTGCAGCTCGACTATCCAGAGGGATCGAGGTTGCTCTCGCACCAGCTGTTCTTGCAATGTTATATGGGGAGTTAACTCATTTCAAGGAAAGGTTGAATTCCACTCAACTGGTTGATAATTTGGGGAATAAGGAAAGACCAATTGAGCTCTGTGCCCCGTTCCATCTTGTCCAGATCTGGGCTTGGGAGAGATTCCCAACGCTCAAACCAGTGCCTGATCGTATATGTTCCATTAAGGAATTTCCGAGATTAGCTAGATGGAGCAATGTGAAGATCTCCAATGACAAAGACTTGAGATCTGTTGTAGACTCTTCCAAAAAGGATTTCTTGTGGTGCCCTTACAGTGCGTTTGCTAAGCTTGAAGGAAGACATCTCGAGTCATTTGCACGATGGACAGAGACAAGTGAGCTCGTAGGATTTGATTGTTGCATTGAAGCATATCAACCTCAACTTGTTACTAGGCAGTTTAGGCTAGATGGAGACATCCCTACTGACAGCATAACAAGGGCTACTAACCGGAATACCTCTTATTATGTGAATTTGTTTACTACATCATCAAGATCATTTCAGCCAACTGTTGCCGCATGCTTTGAGAAATGGCGCAAGCAGAAAAGATGCTCAACGAGCTCACAAGTGAAGGTGGAAAACATGGTGGATTCTTCTCCTCCTCCGGGATTCCCTCCCCGCATTGAAGTCCCAATTGTCGTTTATTCTGATTCTGACAAGGATTGCTACGCAACAATGATGGAACACTCTAAGCCTCCTGCTTCGAAAACTGTGGCCACATGCTTTGATAAATGGCGGAAGCGGAAAATATGCTCGACAAGCTCACACGCGAAGGTGAAAAACATGGTGGATTGTGATCCTTCTGGGGGATTCCTTCCCCACATTGAAATCCCAAGTCTCAGTAATTCTAGTAATTCTGATTATGACAAGGACTGCAGTGTGATAATGATTGAACATTCTAAGCCTCCTGTTTCTGAAACTGCCTTAAGAAGGGCATTTCCGTCTTCAATTGCATCATCAGATTCGGATGTAGCAGTAGATATTAAAGATAGGCGCTCCATGCAGAAAATCAAAGAGCCAGAAATAGCATACACAGCAAACTTTCCCCTTGAAGAGTGCACGGATCAATGAGAAGGCTGATGAGAATTGTGTTCCTCCTCCGGGATCCCCTTCCCACGTCGAAATCCCAAGTGTTGGTGACTCTGATTCTGACAAGGAATGCAGTGTGACAATGATAGAACATCCTGAACCTCGTGTTTCTAAAACTATGTCAAGAAGGGTGTTTCCATCTTCAATTGCATCATCGGATTTGGATGTAGCATTAGAAGGTAAAGATACGCACTTCATGCACAAAATCGAAGAGCGTGAAAGAACATCCATTAAGCAAACTTTCCCCTTGACAAGTGCACATATCAAGGAGGAGACTGACGAGAATCATGATCCTTCTCCCCACATTGAAGTCCCAAGTGTTAGTGATTCTGATTCTGACAAGGACTGCAGCGTGACGATGATAGAACATCCTAAGCTTCCTGGTTCTAAAATTGTGTCAAAAAGGGCATTTCCATCTTCAGTTGCATTATCAGATTCGGATGTAGTAATAGAAGTTAAAGATACATGCTCAATGCACAAAATGGAAGAGCCTCAAAGAGCATCCACTCAGCAAACTTTCCTCGTGATGAGTACGCAGATCAAGGAGGAGGCTGAGAACAATTGTGTTCCTCATGGATTTGTTTCCAGAGCAAAACTTGTGTGTGTAGATGGCACTGATGAAGACAATGATGGCCAACTGCAGAATTCAAATTTGGTATCCCTGTCCTTTGACGCTGAGCCCAATGAAGCAGTGGACATTGTGAATGGATCAATACATGAAAAGGATGATGTATTAGATGCCAAACATAATGAAATAGAAGGTGTGACAGGTAAAAGCACTGGTTCCCTTGGAGCTGATAGTTTATTTCTGCAGAATGAGCTTTCCACGAGCTGCGACGCTGAGAGCCATATGAGTGAAAGATCTAAGGATTCGGATCTTGACTTGGAGGCACGGATAAGCAGATTGGAGAATATAGTGTATGCACACATTAATGCTCTCAAAGCAGCCAGGTAAACACTAGCAAGGATGCAAGAAAAAACGACATATTTGGTTCCTTCACTGTGAGATTTTGTTATCTCTATAACTAACATCTTGTAATCTGTCTGTGAGATGTTGTAATGTATGAAACCAATAACCTGTAATCTGTATGTATGTATGTATTTGTATCATTTTTATGCTTGCAGGTTGTTTATATATACTTGTATAAACTGCTGAAGTTGTAATTTACATGTATATTTTTGTAATTTTATGCTTGCATGTTGTTTATAATTTCTGCTGTTGTATATACTTCTGAAGTTGTAAACTCGTAATATATATATATATATATATATATATATATATATATATATATTTGTCATTTAGTTTCTACTGTTGTATTAACTTCAAAACCTTTGAAGTACATCCAACTGATTGTAAGTGTCAGATAACTTGGCTTGGGTCCTCGTTCATTCCAGTTGGAGGAAATCTAGTCGCATCTTCGGCTTTCCTGGCTTTGGTTTGTCGTCGATCAAATTGAGATTGAGAGATAAAGACAAGTAACACACAAGTCTTACATGGCATATCAAACCATGGCCTGTTTATTTTCCAGATTTAGCAATTCCTGAACTGATTGGCCATTGATATGGTTTGGTCTTGGTTCGGGTACAAAAAAAACACACACACGCAGCTGATCGTCGATGTCCTTTCTTTCTCTAGTGCTGCAGATTGAGATAGCGTCTACTTGAGTTTCATCAGGTGATCCATGTAGTTGCTTGCTAGATGCTATCTGTGTAGGCTTTTGAATTTGATTTGAAAATAGGGCAGTGCTGTGATCTTTGGCTCCTTTTGAGTCGTCGACTTGTGTTGGTTGCTCGGGGAAGAAACCCCAACTTCCAGCAGCCTCCCGAACGAACCTCAATGATTTCATTCATGATCTATTCAAAGTGTGTTGTTTAAAATCTTCTTAGGGCTTGGATTTGGTCCAGTCTTTTGCGAAAAAACCATATAAATAATGCCATTAAACAGGTCCTGTTAGGAAGATATAGCTAATGGCCTAAAGTGTGCCATAACAACAACCGTAGGTAATCGTGTCCACGGGTCCAACCTGTCGGGTCGACGGGTTTTGATCAGAACGCTAATCGGTGGGTAGGGCGGGTCGGCAGGTCCAAGCAACTCATGAACAACAATAACAACAACTAAAAACATTCATTTTCAAGCAAATTTAAATATACGGTGAAAATCGTACCTAATTTATTACAAGTTTGTTCAATATTTTAATATAATAAGAGGCAGAGCTAGAAAAAATTTCCTCCGAGTTAAGGGGCTCGAGCCACCCATGCCCCTGGCTCTGCCCTTGAATATAACATATGTAGACCTGTCAAAACACAACCCGACCCGGTCGACCCGACCCGAACGTTCGAAAAAATTTCGACCCGAACCCGAAAATTTTTTCCGACCCGAATCCGAAAATCCGAAAATTTTCTGGGTAATCTGGGTTTCGACCCGGTGACCCGATTGACCCGATAATTTTGACCCGATTTACCCATTTGACCCGGTGACCCGATTGACCCGATTGATTTATAATTATATATGATTAAATTTTTTATGGAGATTCTAATTTATTACATTTTATAATTACAATCACTTGATATTTCATTTTCAAATCAACTTTTATATTTATTTGTATTGTGTAATACTCCGTCCGATCGATAGTATTTGATTTTTTATTTTTCAACGGACTTTTTTAAGAAGATAAAAATTCTAAAAAATATTAAAACATTAAAACAATTCTATGCTTATTACTAATTGCATGAAATTATTTTTAAAAAATTATATGAAAATTTGATATTTTATATATTATTACATTTTATTAAAAATTATGAGAAATAATAAAAATCAAATATTTTAGATCAAATATAGTATATAATTACAAGCACCAGAACTTATGAACAACGTCTTTAACTTTAGAATTTTAAATTTATCGCAAAATTATCAAATCATGATTTTTTAAAATTTTAAAAAGAAAAAATTGACCAACCCGAAATCGACCCGAAATGACCCGAAAACCCGGTTAAACCCGTATTACCTGGGATCCGAAAATATCCGAAACCCACATTACCCGGGATCCGTATTACCCGGGACCCGAAGTGACTCGACCCGAATGACCCGTTTGACAGGTCTAAACATATGTATTGATTTGAAACTTTTTGATTTAATTATAGTATGAATATATATTAAGTTTTTACTCAAAGGTAGAAATATTTTTGTTTAGTAAATGACGCGTGAAGTTATTTGCGCCTATTCATTCTTCAAAAAATTCATAATTTTTTTTTATTGAGTGTCGGATTACAACTTATTATACAGCAAATTAAAACTCTTGACAATAGAAATCCCCCACTGGATGTGTTATCCATTTTTTTCGTATGGACTATGGACTATAAACCCTGCAAATTAACGGCAAAATGGGCGTTATATACAACACTGGATTGAACGTTGTTGAGCAGAGAAATTGTCGACATTGCTCAATGGTCAACGGATGATCGAATCAGGCCAGACTAACAATGTAGAATTGGGATGTTGCTACTACAGATCAGATCGGCCTTAACACAAAACATTTAAAAAAATGGTATACCAACGTCCAATCTGACGTTGCTAAATGCTAATTGACTCGACCCGATCCTCCGCTTGTCATCTAATAACATCGACAACTTTTTCACTCAAGGATGTCCAATCCAACATTATAAAAAGTATTGTGGAGAGAATTTGCGGTCAATCTATATAAAATACTAAAACAGAGGTTAGAAACGGCCTCTGGTGCGATCTCGCGTCCACGAAATTTTCTGGATTAAAGCGGGATTATTTTAGCTTACGTGTCATTTTCTGGATTAAAATTCTATTATATTTTTGACCCACATCAATTAATATATATCATACACGTAATATACTTATTGTTGAAAATATATCCAATCTAACCAATCAAATATAATACGGAGTAATATACCAATCTAACCAATCAAATATAATAATATATATTGTACAAAAAAAAATTATAATAATATATAGCACCGAATTGTATTTCATATAAAGAGTTGTTCAGTTAAAAAAATTATAATAATATATAAAGATTTGTAATGCTAAGATTTTGAATCCAAATAGCTTATTACGGAGTAGATGAGAAACGAATTGTGCTTGCTCTGCAAAAAGATAAAACATTGAGCGTCAAAATGCATCGATCGTCAAAATGTACAATACAATACACATCTTTTATTATTTAAATTAATTAATTATATAAATCATAAAAAAACTTTATTTTAAATGTATCTTATACTTCTATCGAAAAATTATTTTTTAAAAATCTATATATCTATATAAAATCTATATAATATACTAAAACAAATGTCTGAAACGGGATCTGGTGCAATTCGCATACGTGGCATTTTCTGGATTAAAATGGTATTATTTTTTCATACGTGTCATATTCTAGATTAAAATGGTATTATTTTTTTGAACCACATCAATTAATAAGTCAATATAGTTGGGTAAAAAACTTATCTTTTTAGATCAAATAATCTATCCAATATTATTTTATTTGTAAAATATTATTTAACTTTGTAATCTATAACAAATATAATATTTAATTATTCTATATCTACGTTTGCTGATTTTTTTAGATATTAATATTTTACTTTAGCCATTTAAACTAAATTTAAGGTTTAACCAACTTATAAAAAGATCATGTAGATAATTTTTTTTAAAATAACGTATAAACCTATAAATCTGTTTGGATAATTTTTTTAGATATTAATATTCAACCTTATATTTTAATTAGTTAGAAAACTTATCTTTTTCGATCAAATAATCTATCTAATATTTGGTCAATTAATATTCTATGTTTTAGATCAAATTGAGTATAATATCGATTTGCGTTTTAAATTCCAACAACCGTTTATCAAAGTATATGATTATTCTAGATTGAAACATGTTTACATTCTAAAAAATGAAAACTATATATTTACTTTATATGGAGTAGTAATTTATATTAATTCACATATGTTTTATATAATAAAATTTATTAAAAAATCGCACAACGGGCGATTAATAAAACTAGTACTCTATATAACAACAACCAAATTTTTTCCATTTATTTGTTTATTAATTTATTCATATATAAAACATTTGCACAGTAAAGTCTAATTTTGGAGGCGATCGAGAACATAAGGCCAGGGAATTCAAAATTCTTAGTAATTAAACGAAAAAAAACACGTTCTTAACCATCAGTTCATCTTTCACGAAGGTTCTCCGATCAATCGAGAACTCAAAATTAATTTCATGTTTGACAAATGAGTGCATGCAAAAGTTCAAATGTTGATTTTTATAAAGATGAAACAAACAGCTAAAGCAGAGGCCTAAAACGGGATTTGGTGCGATCTCGCGTCCACGGAATTTTCTGGATTAAAGCGGGATTATTTTTGCTTACGTGTCATTTTCTGGATTAAAGTGTTATTATATTTTTGACCCACATTAATTATAAGTCAATATAGTTATGTAAATTTTTTTATCTTTTTAGATCAGTAATCTATCCAATATAATTTTATATCTTAATTAGTTTTTTTTTATAAATATTTAACCTTATATCTTAATTAGTTAGAAAACTTATGGTTTTAGATAAATTTATCTAATATTATTCATGCCAGAAAATATTTATTTAATTCAAACAATACGTTATTACGCCAATTATGAAATCTACTTTAATTATTTATAATATATCAAAATAACATAACCAATATTTTTATGAAAACGTTTTTTTTATCAAATATTTATTAAAAAGATAACGTATCATATTACATTTCATAATAAACGGAGTCCTAAAAGTTTAACCATAAACTATTTTGACCATTTTAAATTATGCACTTTTAATAAATACGGAGTATTATACCAAAAAGATTTTCTAAAAAGATAACGTATGATATATTTATAAAAATAGATTTTAACCATTTTTTAATAAGAGAAAAAATATGATTAATCTAGATTCAAACACGTTAACATTCTAAAAACCATAACACAATTGAAAACTATATATATTCAGGGCCGGTCCTACGGTTGTAGGGGTCCTGTTCTATAATAAAAATTAGGCCCTGTTAATAACAAAAATATAACAAAAAAAATACAAAAATTAACATATATATTATAATAATCTTAATTCTTATATATGATATATTAAAGACTTAGTTAAAACAACAAATAATTTACTTGAGATGCGTCATCCTTATATATGATATACTGTATTAAAGACTTAGTTCAAACAACAAATAATTTACTTGAGATGCGTCATCCTTATAACATTTTTTGAAGCAAAGTCTTCTATAAACTCTTCATAATCAACAAACAATTGATTAATTGAAGATTTTTTTAATTATCGTCTTTTAATAAAGGAATAGGTTTAAAAAAATTAAAGAACAAAGCTAAATATATGTATTATGTATATATACATATCAGACCAACCCAATATTACAGGGCCCTATAAATTTGGGGGCCCTGTGCGGTCGACCCACCCGCGCCTCCCTAAGGCCGGGCCTGTATATATTTAATTTATATGGAGTAGTAATTTATTAATGCAAAGATGTTTTATATAACATAAATTTATTAAAAAACCGCAGAACGAGCGAGTAATAAAACTAGTAATATATAACAACAACCAATTTTTTTCCATTTATTTGTTTATTAATGTATTCATATATAAAACGGAAATTTCACGAGGTACCCTCGAGGTATCGCTTAATTCACGCGGTGACCAATTGTTTTACACCTTTCACGTGGTACCCCTGAGCTTTAGAATCCTTTCACACCATGCCCTTCTCCTTTTTTTGTTAACAGTTCTGTTAAGTAAAAAAAAAAGTTGATTGAATCAGTCTTCCCAGTTCTAGGCCGCTCCGGCAGTGTCGGCGTCCCTAAGCACTTCCCGGCGAGGATAAGGGCCCGGCGAAGCTACCTTTGCACCTCCACCCTTCCTTTGCTTCCCTTCCCATCGGTTTTACAACTATAGCCCCTCAAAATCGAACCCAAACACAAAAAATCCATCTGTTCGCAGCAGCGTTTTATTGGAAAAGCTTGAGGTTGCGCCGCCCTAGGCTATGGCCGGAGGTTTCTGCACCTCCGTTAGCCTCCCTGGCCCCTTTGCTCTCTGATCCATCCGGTTACCCACCAGATCCGGCGAGTATTGTCTCAGATATGAAATTTCACTACTGTTCATCGTCTTTCTTGTTTGGCTGCTCCCTCAAAGGCGCTTTCCGGCGGCTCCAGGCCCTTCCCGAAGCTCCTCCAGCCGCCCACGTCCAGATCCATCCTGTTATTGCTGAATCTCGTCCACAATCGACCCTAATCTACATCCTCGTGAAATTTCCGAAAAATCAATTGAATAAAAGAAAAAGTGGGAAAGAAAGACAGAGAAAGCACGTTCTTGATTATCTCACCCGAAGAATAGAAGGCGACCCGCACCGCCACTGATTTCCGAGTTCTTGTCCATCCTCAATAGTCAATCCCTCCACATAAAACCAGCTTCTGATCTGATCTCAATTTGGCCTCAATTTCCTCATCCAAATCATCAATTTATCGCCACCGCGCCTCCGCCGCCCGGAGAACCGCCATGGACACCTCCCGAATGAACCATCTCCCAGACGACACGCTCCACATGATATTCCTGGCCTTCCCTTGCGCTAAATCGGCGTGTGCCGATCTGTCTACAGATCCCTCCACCATGCCCTAACCTCTGCCGACTTCCTCCACCTTGTCGCTGCCTCCTAGCCTCCCCTCTCCATCTTGGCCCTCCGCTCTCCCCACCTGCACCACCACCAGCGACGCCAACGACCAGCGACACCGGCGAGTCGGCGACCAGCAGCCCCGCCTTCTGTCCGATCTCCTGAAACAATGGAGAACATGCCTCTTCTTTTGTCTTCTTTTTCCCCCTTTTCTTTAATTCAATTGTTTTTTTTTTAATTTTCCACTAACAGATTTTTTAATTTTCCACTGACGGAATCTGTTAAAAAAGATGGATAAGGGCACGAGGTGAAAAAATTTATAACCTCAGGGGTACCACGTGAAAGGTGTAAAACAATTGGTCACCGCGTGAATTAAGCGATACCTCAGGGGTACCTCGTGAAATTTCCGTATATAAAACATTTGCACAGTAAAATCTAATTTTGGAGGCGATCGAGAAAATAAGGCCAGGGAATCCAAAATTCTTAGTAATTAAACAAAAAAAAACACGTTCTTAACCATCAGTTCATCTTTCACGAAGGTTCTCCGATCGATGGAGAACTCAAAACTAATTTCATGTTTGACAAATGAGTGCATGCAAAAGTTCAAATGTTGATTTTTATAAAGATGAAACAAACAGAATTTAAATCAGAAATGTATGCACGTGATATAAATTTAACGCACCAAACAGAATTTAAATCAGAAATTTATTCTTGATTTTTTAATATTATTCAAATACTTAGTACTACTCCATATAAGTTTAAAAATGACTTACTACTCGTATTAAATTGTGTACGCACTACGTTGTGGGCCTGTGGCAAGGGAAAAAAATACATTTGTCCGGTGAGAAATTTTTTTTTTTTTTAAAATGAAAGAATTCGGTTGAAAAATTCCTAACTGATAGCATTCCGACGGATGAGATCAATAAAATCTGAGTGAAATTCGAGTGCGGCCTCACTAACAAGGCGACCAAGGTGAGCAACCTTGTCAGCCGACCTGTTACCCTCACGGGGCACATGAGAGAATATTACACTATGAAACTTCCGAATAAGTCTTTTAATGTCCCCCATTAGAAGTTCAATTTCCCAAGGACAACGACCATTAGATTTAAGGTGATCAATAATGATAAGAGAGTCTCCCTCAATCACGATCTTGTCTTGCCTAATATATCTTGCGTAGGTAATTCCTTCTCTTAGGGCTATCGTCTCGGCTAACAGTGGCGACAGGTGACCTAACCGCTTGGCACCCACTTGTTATGGCCGGAGCCTTAACAGATGCTGTTGCTAACTAACTAGAAAGAGAGAGAGATGAGAGAGGCAGAAATAAGGTGAGGTGAAGAGTGAAAGAGAGTTTTAGGAGGGAAGATATGATTTCATTTTTAGTCATACCCATCCTCAATGGGTTTACAAGTCTACTTATAGACTATATTTGGCCATAACAGTGCCTCACCCATATAAAGCCTTGTCTCAAGGCTTGAAATACTAACCATAACAGTGCCTCACAGTAAGACTCATGTCCCCCGTGTATACCTCCATCTAAGGACTAAGTTGAAAATGAGGGAATTGATTGAGGATATGAGCCGCTGCTTCCCATGTTGCCTCTGACTCCGACAGATTCCTCCATTTGATGAGCCATTCAGTCACTGGATCCCCATTCTGCAGCTTGTGCATCCTAGTATCCAAAATCTGCTCAGGCTCATTCAGTATCTGCCCCTCATCATCCGTGAGTGGCAATGAATCACATAAATCCCCTTTGCCCCCATGCTTCAACTTCAACTGAGAGACGTGAAACACCGGATGGATCTTCGAAGAATCTGGCAATTGCAACTTATAGGCCACTGGTCTTATCTTTGCCAAAATCTGATATGGCCCATAGAACTTTGAACTGAGCTTGAGGTTTCTCCTGACTGCAGCAGAGACCTGTCTATATGGTTGTAACTTGACAAATACCCAATCCCCCACGTTGAAGGACCTGTCAGTTCTGTGAGCATCAGCAAACAATTTCATGCGAGCTTGAGCTTGCTGAAGATGGTCTTTAAGCTGCCGAGTTATCCGCTGTCTTGATACTAACCAATCATCCACTGGCGATCCTGTTGCAGATAGAGTGGGTAATCCCAGCTGATGTGGAGGATAGCCATACAATGCCTCAAAGGGGGTCATCTTGATGGCTGACTGTGAAGTGGTGTTATACCACCATTCAGCTAAGAAGAGCCACTGACACCACTTCCTTGGATTGCTTGATGTCATGCATCTCAAATAAGTCTACACCTGTTCACTCTTTCAGTTTGTCCATCAGATTGTGGATGATAAGCAGTGCTTAGATCAAGTCTTGTGTGCAATGCTTTGAACAAGTGTTGCCAGAAATGACTCACAAACACCTTGTCCCTATCTGAAACAATTCTAGTAGGAATGCCATGAAGTTTATAGATTTGTTCCATGAACAAGGAAGCCACCTTTGCTGCAGTAAAGGGATGACTCAGAGCAAGGAAGTGAGCATACTTGGTGAGTCTATCCACCACCACCAAAATTGTATCCTTTCCCTGGGAACGAGGTAATCCCTCTATAAAATCCAAGCTGATATGACTCCATGGTTTCTCTGGAATTGGCAAAGGATGCAGCAACCCTGGAGAAGGCACATTCTCTGTCTTACTTCTCTGACACACATCACTGTCCTTGACAAAATTAGTCACATCCTCCTTTAACCCTTGCCAATAGAAAATGCTCTTCATCCTGTTATAGGTAGCATGTATTCCTGAGTGACCACCCACAGGTTCCTCATGCAATGCTGCTAATAACTTCTTCCTCAATTCAGTTGTGTTCCCAATAAGTAACCTGCCTTTGTACCTTACCAAGCCCTTTGTGACAGTAAAAGGACCTGGCTCCCTGGATAAAGCTTGAACCAAAATTTCCTAAACCTTTTTGTCATGATTATAACTCTCCAGAACTTCAATGAGCCACGCAGGTTGCACCACTGTCATTGCAGCACAAGAGTCATTCTCAAAAACTCTTGAAAGAGCATCTGCAGCCTTATTTTCCACTCCTTTCTTATAAGCAATTTCATAATTCAGTCCTAACAATTTTCTTACAGCTTTCCTCTGCACCTGTGTTGACAATCTTTGATCAAGTAGATGC
Source organism: Persicaria maculosa (assembly GCA_963922045.1). Lineage (NCBI taxonomy): Eukaryota > Viridiplantae > Streptophyta > Magnoliopsida > Caryophyllales > Polygonaceae > Persicaria > Persicaria maculosa. The sequence continues at coordinate 14,764,662 of OY998267.1, read as the reverse complement.
TTCAAGGGTTGATGGTCTGTCTTGATTATGAACCTACGGCCTTTCAAATAATGCCTCCATTTATCAACAGCAAGCAAAATAGCTAAGAGCTCCTTTTCATACACTGCCAAACACAATTGCCTTCCTTGCAATGCTTGACTGATGAATGCTATAGGTCTACCTTGTTGCATCAGTACAGCCCCCACACCCGAATCACAAGCATCAGTCTCAACAACAAATGGAAAAGAGAAATCAGGCATGGCTAACACTGGGGGAGCACTCAAAATCATTTTCAATTTGCTAAATGCCTTCTCAGCATCTTCTGACCAAACAAAGCTATCTCTTTTTAGCAAATCTGTCAAGGGCTTGGCAATGCAGCCATAACCTCTAATAAATCTTCTGTAATACCCACTAAGACCCAAAAATCCCCTTAGAGCTTTGATGTTTTTGGGAGGAGGCCATCTCAACATAGCTTCAACCTTCCTTGGATCTGTTGACACCCCTGCAGCTGAAATAATATGACCCAGATACTCAACCTTTTCTTGAGCAAATTCACACTTAGACTGCTTGGCAAAGAGTTTGTGAGTCCTCATCACAGATAACACCTCCCTCAAGTGGCTAATATGTTCCAATACAGACTTACTGTAGACCAAAATGTCATCAAAAAACACCAATACAAACCTCCTCAAAAACTGCTAAAAACATCATTCATCAGACTCTGAAAAGTTGCAGGTGCATTAGTCAATCCAAAGGGCATTACCCTGAATTCATAGTGGCCATGGTGTGTGCGAAAAGCAGTCTTTGCAATGTCCTCTTCCACCATTCTGACTTGGTGGTAACCAGCTCTTAAATCCAACTTAGAAAATACACAAGCACCACCTAACTCATCCAGCAAATCCTCTATATGTGGGATAGGGAACTTGTCTTTGACAGTAATATCATTAAGTCTCCTATAATCAATGCAAAACCTCCATGTGCCATCCTTCTTTTTCACCAGTAAGGTTGGAGATGCAAAAGGACTGTGGCCTAATAACCCCACTAGCAAGCATTTCTGCCACTTGCTTTTCAATTTTAGTTTTCTGAAAATATGGGTATCTGTAAGGCCTTGTGGCTACTGGTGCTGCCCCTGGCTTGAGCTTAATGGCATGCTCATGGTCCCTCACAGGAGGTAATCCTTTTGGTTCAAAAAAGACATCTGCAAATTCACTCAGCAATTCTGTAATATTAGAGGGTAAATGGTCCTGTGTCTTTCTGAGACTGCAAACTTGAGCCACCTGCACCACCATCACAGAGGGGTCCCCATGATACAGCTTACTCAACTCCCTTCCTGTCAACATCTTAACACAAGCTGTTTGAGACTCTTTATTCTCTTTGAACCCTTTTAGTACCACCTGTTTGCCTAACTTGGTAAAAGAAATTTGGACTTCTATAAAATCAAACAACACAGGATTATATCCAGCTAACCAATCTGTACCTAAGATCATATCACACCCTTCCATTTTCAACAATCTGATGTCATGCTCATAGCTACTGCCCTGCATTTCCCATACAAAAGCCTTGCATACCTTGTTGCTAAACATTGTGCCACTAATGGTGTTCACCTGCATTATCCCTGCTACGCAAGCCCCAAATCCAGCTTCTTTTGCTACCCTTGAATCCAGAAAACTGTGGGTTGCCCCACTGTCAATGAGGATTGTCACTTCTTTTCCCTTCACTGATCCTTTTACTCTAATCGTACTCCCCGATTCATCCCACGTAAGCGCATGGACATACACTTCATCTTCTTGCTCTTCCTGACTACCCTCCTGAACTAACTCCTCTGATACAGGCTCCCTATCTTGAACCTCTTGGGCAATCAAACTGAACAGCGACTGAGTCTTGCATCTATGCCCATGAAAGAATTTATCTCCACATTTGTAGCATAATCCTTTCTTGGCCTCAATTGATCTACCCGTACTCACCTCGGATGCTGCAGGAACTGCCCCTTTGCTATTATCCCCTGTACTACTCGTATTGCTTGCAGAATTCCTCGAATCCCCCTTGAAGGATGAATTCCGCGTCCAAGAAGACGATTTCATTCCTCCAAACTGGGATCCCCCACCTGTTGGCCTCCATTGCGTTCTTGATACTCGAATTAAAGATTGGACAGCCTTATAATGCAAACGAGCTTGATCAATTACCTCCGCCATTGAAGCTGGTCTTCCCAACTTCACCAAGGATTGGATCTCAGTCCTCAGCCCACTAATGTAGCTCGACACAAAATACGATTCCGTCAATTGCTGATTGAAAGAAAGCATGCCTGCCCTCAATTCTTCGAACCTCTCATTGTATTCCTCTAGATCGTCCTGTTGCTCCAACTTGTTGAACTCTCCCACGATCTCTGCTTCCCTTCGATCCCCAAATCTCATACAGATTGCGTCACAAAATTCCTCCCAACTTACATTCCGATTCTGCATCACATACCCCTGAAACCACGTATCTGCTTTATCAGTGAGGTACATTGCGGCGATTTCGACCTGCTGTCTCTCCTGGATCTGAAAAATGCCAAAATATTTCTCACACTTCCTAATCCAGTTGCGCGGCTTCTTACCATCAAAACTCGGAAAGTCGAGTTTAGGAAGGCGATGGAAGCGATTATCTGCGCCTCCCATTCCCGAATTCTCCTGACCACCATTAAAGCTTTGGTGCCATCTTGATCCTGATATTTCTTGCTCTGGCGGACCATTTCCCATCAGAGATGCGCTGCGCTGACCACTTCTTGATCCCAAAGCTCCCCCTCGCGAATTAACTCCTCTGTCCGATTCTGAACGGAATTCTTGCTGATCGCCAAATTGAGGGGGGTGACGAACGAAGTCCGCCAATTGTTCCATCCTCTGGTCATTTAACTTCTTGAAATCTTCAAATTGCTTTGCCTGATCCTCCCTGTACTGCTGAGAATCGGCCATGAACTTCAGAGTTGACACCATGAATGCCTTAGTGTCCTCCCTGAATTCCTAGAACTGGAGCTCAAGTGTCTTCGATCTTGTGCCCTCCGCCATTGCTCACTTGGACGTACGCAGACCCACGCCGCCGGCCGGAAAAGGCTCTGATACCAAATTCTGTTATGGCCGGAGCCTTAACAGATGCTGTTGCTAACTAACTAGAAAGAGAGAGAGAGATGAGAGATGCAGAAATAAGGTGAGGTGAAGAGTGAAAGAGAGTTTTAGGAGGGAAGATATGATTTCATTTTTAGTCATATCCATCCTCAATGGGTTTACAAGTCTACTTATAGACTATATTTGGCCATAACACCACTCTGATAACCTGACCTTTCCAATCTCTAATTAGAAATCCTGCAGTGGCTTGTCCTTCAAAGTTAACTGCTCCATCAAAGTTTATCTTTAGATATCCATATTCCGGTTTGCGCCATTTTACGTTTTTCCTACTTAATTTACGTTTCTGTTTCGTTTTCAGGTTCATAGCCACAAGTCCATCCAATACATCATCTGATGATGCTTTTTTCCAGTTACTCCTGACGTGATTTAGGAAGACGTGGACTTCTGTATTTGAAGGCTTATCCTTATTTCGAAACGAAATTTGGTTTATAAAGAACCAGGTAGTCCACCATTTGATCGTCATTTCCTTTTTATCCTCCTTATTCAAATGAGTATCTAATTTTTGCAAGATCGTTTTTCCACACCAAACATGGTCCCGAGTTCGTTGGATTAGTGTCGATATTTTCGGGGAATTTAGAATGGAGTTTTTGACAAAAGGACACTCCACAAATAAATTAAACTCGTCCTCCACCCAATTATTGCAGAACACACACTGATTCGGAATTGGAGAGCCACGTCTGTTTAATCTATCCTTTGTAGGTAACCCATTCTGAGCAATATTCCATAAGAAGTTTTTAATTTTTGGGATTGTATCCACCTTCCAAATCCAATTACAAGGATCATCATTGAAAGAGTACTCCTGATTCGAAATAAGTTTGATTGCACTGGAGGTCGAGAACCAGCCTTGTTTATCCGGCCACTAGTAGAGCCTATCCGGCATAGGGCAAGTGGGAAGGGGGATGTCCATAATCTTTTGAACTAAGTTTTGGTTGAGGTCATCAGATAACTTTTCTTTATTCCAGTTTCCGTTCGTAATGAATTCACTTACTTTTACTTCTAGATTCCGGTTGGGGGGGGGGGGGGGGGGGGGGGGACACACTGCTGGATCAATGGTAAATGGGAAACCCATCTGTCCATCCAAAATTTCACCGTTTCTCCATTATCGATGGACCACACCAGGCCTTCCTTGAACTCCTATACGAGGGAGAAGGCATTCCTCCATTGCCACGAGAAGGTCTTGACTTTACTACAATTTAGTATGTCAGACTCTTTCAGATATTTATGTTTAATAATTTTAACCCAAATATTCTCTGGCTCCGCAAGAGTTTTCCAGAGCAGTTTCATATGGAGGGCTTCATTCATCGTTTGAGATTTTCTTATACCTAATCCCCCTTACACTTAGGTTTGCAGATTTTATCCCAACTAACCAGTGGTTTGAACTGAAGGTCTTTATTCCAGAAAAAAGACCTATTAATCTGGTCTAGTTTCTTATGGATCGAGGCAGGTAACATGAAACTTTGCATAGTGAATAGAGATTTAACTGATAGATTGGAATTAATAAGAACAAACCGACCCTGTTGGGATAAAGAGTTGGCCCTCCATTTGTCAGGTGAGAAATGCTTGCTCTTTGTTCATTGTTTATTTTTATTTTTATTTTTTTACGTAAGGTAATGATTTGGGAGGGGTCGTACGCCATTAAACCACCATTTAAAGACATCTTTAAATATACACATATTTAGGTTAATGAAAAGATTAAGAGGGGAAACTGATTAAGAGGGGAAACTGAGTAGAGAAGATCAGCAATCTTGTCGACAGCTGTATTGATCTCTTGAAAAACATGGTTGAGTTATTCTTTATTTATTTAATTTTATTTTTGGTGTTGAATTATTCTTTATTTATGACTATACACTTTATTACTTGTTGGTTTTTTTTTCCTTAAAAAAAATTATAGTCAAGATATTCAATTACTAGGAGAAATGATGAACATCTTATATATTATTGGAAAAGTAATTTATCGATCATAAAAACGGCTAAAAACTCCTAAGACCATCTCATATTATTGTTTAAGTATTTAAAGTAATTTAGATATGGTTTTTCTATCATATGCCCCAAGGGTATAAGATAAAAAAAACACATTGGAAAATATTTTCTTTACATACACACAATTTAGCCAATTTTTAAATTAGATTATAGGGTTTACCCATTTCTTTTTAGGGTTTTATTTTCCAATAAAGTATCTTTATCTTATACTCTTATGACACACAATAGACAAACCGATCCAGATATTGTGCTCATATATATTTGAACATCTTATATATTCCCTTCGCTCAGTAAAACATGTCATTTTAGAGTATTCATTTTGTTCAAGAAAATATGTCATTGTAGGTATTTTGATCTCTATTTTACAACAATGCCTCTTGTAATGATTAGTTGATTGTTAGATATAGTTTTCGATAAAGTAAAAAAAATAGTATAATAAATGAGAATATAATAATATATTTGTTGGTTTTCTTAAAATTTGTGAAAAAAACTAAAATGATATGTTTTGGTGAAAGAAGGAAATATAAATAAATATTTACATTTTGAACACCCGAAAACCTTAAAAATACAATTTGTACCTGTTTTTAATAAAGTAAAGGACAACTTTATTGGTTATTTTTGGATTTCCCCCCTCTTTTAATTTAATTAGATGCATTTAGAGAAGTAAGGGGGAGACTTTTTTTTTTTTAAAAAAAAGTGTAAAATGTACATTTAACTAATAGAGTAAAATATCAAAAAATAATATATATTTTTGCACAACTTATACAAATGTATACATTTATACACTCAACCATTAGAAATGCTCTAAAGATGGAGTGGATGTATAGATTCGAAAACGCGTACGTACTTTTTTTATTATTATTTGAAATGTGCAATCGCGAAGTTTGAATATGCACTTTTTTGTTCATCTTCTCTTCAAATGTTGGTTCTGCTTGTCTGACACCTTTTGTTATTTTTGTTGTATGTTTGACGGTTCGCCGTCTGCCAACTTTGTCAGCCTCTCGAGGTGCTAGGTATATATGACTCTCGAATGTTTTTCTACTAAAAAAGTCGACTGGACAATCGAGATCTCCATAAAATGCATTACAAAATCAGTTTGTTGAGCGGACAACTTTTTGTTGATTTGTTCTTTGTTTCAACTCTCTTCTTCTTCTCGGGCCTCCACTCTTATCTCGTTTTGGACTCTTCTTAACCCTTCCTTCGTTCATTAGCCTCCTCGTCCTAACTAGAATCTACGTGTACTTGAAATCACCAATAAAAACGTGTAGATTTTGAAATTGCTAACATTCTCCCTCTCTTCTCTCTCATCTTTATTAGTGAAAACGAAAAATAGAATCTTTTTTTTATGGAATAAAAAATCAAAGGAATATTGGGTGTTTAGGTCTTAGAAGGTATTTTAATTGGGGTATTCAGATGGATAGGTAAATTGTCATCAATTCAGTGGCAATAGAGGGAATTGATTTTGAAGTTAAGACAAGCTCATAGCTATTGATTTGAAGAAATACAATTGTTGATATCAGTGGGCTACCATACTAATAGGATGCAATTATATGATAATATTATGTTATATTCAACTTAGTTATATTACATATTGTGCATCAATTAGGTAGTATTTACATATTAGGTCATATTTAGCTTAGTTATAGTGCAAATAGATCTAAGGTGGGACAATAGGCTAATGAATAAAGAAGAGTCGTGAAGAGTCCAAAATGAAATAAGAGTAGAGGCCTGGGAAGAAAAAGAGAGGCGAAACTAAAATAAGTTGGCAAAAGTTGTATTTTTGGCAAGCTAATTTTGTAACACACTTTATGGAGTCCTTGATGATCCGATTGACTATTGTGAGTATGCGTTGGAAAACTCTTTTCAAGAGTTACAACTTTTATGTTGACATCGGAACCAAATTCAAAGAGGAGGTGAACAACACTTCGCGATTGTGGTTAATTGCGTATTTGCCAAAAAAAAGAAGTATACGCACATTGTGAATTCGCGCAAATTCGCAATGTGTGTTCATGAAAAAACCTGCAAATTCGTATTTCGCGTTGACACTAATTTTATGTATACGGAGTACTTTGTAGATGGATATACATCTCACTTTTAAAATTTGATGGGTAGTATCCGAATTAACGAGTTTTTGTGGGTATATCCCCAATTATTCTATAATTGTCTGTCTGAATATCAATTTGTATGGATTACAGATTTACAGCAGACAGCAGTGGCGAATCAATTTGCTTGTTTCCTTGGGTTTGTTTATTTTTAGGGCTTGAAACCAGTTCAATCCATGGCAGTTTGAAATTTCACACTTTAGGTGAGATTGGGATGTTCGTTGCTGTAATTCTTATTTATCAACCGCGTCAAATTACGTGTTCCCAAATTCCATATAGATGGGCGAAGTATTCATATTATGGGACTGCATTCGGAAAAGTTCTTCCGATTCCAACCAGAAGGAAGAGTATCTCAATTCATCTTCCTCCCATCTTGTAGATTTTCAGGTATCGTACAATTTTAGAGTTAAGGGATTATTTTCCCTTTAATACCGTTGATCTAATATACTTCCTTTTCAGTTTCATTAATCTGCGGGAGGTTTGAGCTTCTGGATTGGATCTCACTGAGGTGAGGTGTGTTCTTAAAATTCATGTAGATTTGACTTTAATAGAAGTGAATAAAAAATTGAGTCTGGGTCTGAGAAATAGAAGGCAAAAGGAGTGTCTTTGGTGTTCTTTTTAGGAGGTTCTGTTGGTGTTTCTGGGTTGTGATTGCATATATTATTTGTGCTGAACTGCCAGTGAGATAATGAATGGAAAACAAACAGAACCTTTGTTTCCCAGATTGGGTAGAGAAATGGCAAATGGGAAGAGGAGGAGAAAGATTCAATTTAGCAAGATCTACACATTTGGATGTGGAAAGGCACCTTCGACAGAAGAAGAAAATCCGCGGATTGGGAGACCAGGGTTTTCCAGGGTGGTGTATTGTAATGAGCCAGATAGTTTTGAGTCTTCCATCAGAAACTATCCGGATAATTATGTGAGGACTACAAAGTATACACTTGCGAGTTTCGTACCCAAATCCTTGTTTGAACAGTTTAGGAGGGTTGCTAACTTCTACTTCCTTGTGGTTGGGATCTTGGCCTTCACTCCTCTCGCCCCTTACACTGCAGTGAGTGCAATCATCCCATTGATATTTGTGATTGGGGTGAGTATGCTCAAGGAAGCTATTGAGGATTGGCGGCGGTTACAGCAGGTATGTCTTGCTTATGGAGAAGGATACTTGGATGATTGCTTTAATGCTTAAAGTTTAGACTTGTTTCTGACAAATATTGGCTTGCTTAGCATGATAGGCTTGAAGGAATGCTTTGTATTTTGCTCTTCAAATGGGTCTCTTGATGGAAAATATATTCACAGAGAATATGCATTTTTTTCTGCTCAGGCTTTATCTGATCTGATGTTAACTGATCTCTTAAACCTACACTAAATTTTGTAAAATTGGTGTTGAAACATCTAGATATTTTGTTTTCTTTCTGTGGTCAAGCGACTCAACATTTAGATGGCAGTTCAATGTCACTGAACCATTAGGGCCCATGCCGAGGAAATAGAATCTACTACAATTGGCCTTTTGGTTATCAAGCTTCTCCTAGCCTGTAATTTCAAAACATATATTTGACGGGTTCAAACTATTTTTTTTAATCAATGTTAAATGTTATTGCGAGGTCTAAATCCACGATTCAGAAAATTATGCTTCATCAGTGTTTTTGCTGCATTCTTTATTTTGATCTATAAGTAATTTAGCTGGAAGGCATTTTTTTTTCCTTTAAATGAGACTAACTAATAGCTGGTGGGCTTGTTTCTTCTTCAGGATTTAGAGGTAAATAGTAGAAAGATTAAGGTGCACCGTGGTAATGGAGTTTTCGAACAGTTGGAGTGGAGGAATCTACGGGTTGGGGACATAATCAAGGTGGAAAAAGATTCATTCTTTCCAGCTGATCTTCTTTTGCTTTCTTCTAGTTTTGAGGACGCAATTGGCTATGTTGAGACTATGAACCTTGATGGCGAGACCAACTTGAAACTAAAGCAAGCATTGGAGGCAACCTCATCCTGGAACGAGGACTCCAAGTTTCAGGATTTCATAGCTACCATCAAATGTGAAGATCCTAATGCAAATCTTTATACGTTTGTTGGAACCTTGGAACTCGAAGAACAGCAACATCCCCTTAGTCCCCAGCAAATGCTCCTTAGAGGGACAAAATTAAGGAACACCGATCATGTCTATGGTGCTGTAGTCTTTACAGGACACGATACAAAGGTTATGCAGAATTCGGTTAACCCTCCTTCAAAGAGAAGTAGAGTTGAGAAGAAGATGGATCGCATTATCTACGTGTTGTTTTGCCTACTGGCTGTTATAGCACTTGTTGGATCTATCTACTTTGGAGTTGAAACGAAACGTGATCTAAAAAATGAGATAATAAAGAGGTGGTATATCAGACCAGATGATACTACGGTTTTCTTTGATCCCAAGAGAGCACCTCTGGCTGCGTTTTTTCACTTCTTGTCGGCCCTAATGTTGTACACATACTTGATTCCAATTTCTTTATACGTGTCTGTAGAGCTTGTGAAGATTCTTCAGAGCCTTTTCATTAACCAAGATGTTAACATGTACTGTGAGGAAGCTGACAAGCCAGCACATGCCCGTACTTCAAATTTGAACGAGGAACTTGGTCAAGTTGATACGATACTCTCTGACAAGACTGGAACTTTGACGTGCAACTCTATGGAATTCGTCAAGTGTTCTGTTGCTGGGACGGCTTATGGGCGTGGTGTCACTGAGGTTGAGAAGGCCATGGCCAAGAGAAATGGTGCACCTTCATCCAGTGACAGTGATGCCAATCATGAATCCTCCGAGGAGCATGTTGGTACAAATCCTCCAGTTAAAGGTTTCAACTTCAAGGATGAGAGGATCATGGATGGTAATTGGGCCAACGAACCTCATGCAGATGTGATCCAGAAGTTCCTCCAGTTGTTGGCTGTATGTCACACGGTAATACCTGAGGTGGATGAAGAGACGGGGAAGATATCTTATGAAGCTGAATCACCAGATGAGGCCGCCTTTGTCATTGCAGCTAGAGAAATTGGTTTTCAGCTCTACATGAGGACCCAGAACACTGTCTCTTTGCACGAGTTTGATCCCCGGTTTGGCAAGCAAGTTGACAGGTAATATTTTGAATGTAATGCTAATTGTGGTACTTAATTTTCTTCAACACTAGGTGACAGATTGCTTATCCTTTGTATTTTTACTTGCACAGGACATACAAAATTTTGAATGTGTTAGAGTTTAACAGCTCAAGAAAACGGATGTCTGTGATTGTAGAAACCGAAGAAGGAAGATTACTGCTACTCTCGAAGGGTGCTGACAGGTTTGCTTCATGCTTTTCTACACTGCTGCTTTGTTCCTGGTCATTTGTACGGATTTTAGTATGATAGCAAGTACCAACATAAATTACTTGTATGCAGTGTAATGTTTGCAAGGCTAGCCAAGGATGGTGCGAATTTTGAAGCGCAGACGATAGAACACATCCAGGAATATGCTGATGCTGGCCTGAGGACGCTAGTTCTTGCTTACCGTGAGCTCAGCCAAGAGGAATACGGAGAATTCAACGACAAGTTTTGTGCTGCGAGGAACTTAGTTAGTGCAGACCGAGATGCATTGATTGATCAAGCGACTGAGATAATTGAGAAGGATCTATTTCTTCTTGGTGCTACTGCTGTTGAAGACAAACTTCAACCAGGAGTGAGTCTATGCCCTACTTTTATCCCACTTTAATACAGTGTTCAACATTCCATGAAGAAAATAAAATTTATGACTGTTTTGGCTGCTTGTTATAGGTCCCTGAGTGCATTGACAAACTCGCCCAGGCCGGGGTAAAGATATGGGTTTTAACGGGAGATAAGATGGAGACTGCCATCAATATAGGGTATCATACAGTATTCCACCTCTGACATCCTGATTGGTTGTTCTTTTTTCACTGAACAAAAATATTCTTGGCAGGTTTTCCTGTAGCTTGCTTAGGCAAGGGATGAAACAGATAAAAATAACTCTGGACTCGCTGGAAATCAAAGATATCGAGATGGAAGGAAACAAGGAAAAAATCACTGAGGTTGGTTAAACATTTGACAGATAATTACAACAACAACAATCTCTGTCTATCCCATTCAGAGCAGGGGTTGGGATGTACACACTACACACCCTTTCCCCGACTACGTCGAGAGGGTGTATGATTCAAAGTGTTAAAAAACTTCACTTGGTCCGAATGTTAACTAGGTTGTCATTACTACATCCTGCAGGCAATGAAGGAGAGTGTACTTGAGCAGATCAACCAAGGGAAGAATCTAGTGGCTGCTTCATATGCAGAATCTGCAGTTTATGCCTTGATAATCGATGGAAAATCCCTCACATACGCTTTGGATGATGATGCAAAACAGGCGTTTCTCGAACTAGCTATGAGCTGTGCATCTGTCATATGTTGTCGGTCGTCGCCAAAGCAGAAGGCACTGGTGAGCTTACATAAAAAGATAAAAAAAAAAAAAAAAAAAAAAAACAGAACTTTAAAGAGCATGATCTCTTAGAGCTTTTATTTTTGATCCCTTTGAACACTTCTCTTTAGTATACAATTTATCTCCTAAGAGAGTGTGGACATGAACTTGTACAGGTTACTAGGCTGGTTAAGAATGGGACTGGTAAGACAACCTTGGCAATCGGTGATGGGGCTAATGACGTGGGAATGCTTCAAGAAGCAGACATTGGAATTGGAATCAGTGGCGCTGAAGGAATGCAGGTATATGATGACTGTACTTGTAGGACCAACTTCATTTTTATCGTTGTGTGGTTCTGACCTTTAAATCTGTGCACTTATTTTAGGCCGTCATGGCTAGTGATGTTTCTATTGCTCAATTCCGATATCTGGAGCGTTTGCTTCTTGTTCATGGACATTGGTGTTACAGAAGGATCTCATCAATGGTAAGAAGCTATACAGTGCACTTCTAATGTCAAGGTTTGTATCTGTCTGAACTTCATTTTACAGTCTCCTTACAAGCGCTTTCTTTTTGGCAGATATGCTACTTCTTCTACAAGAACTTGACCTTTGGCATGACGGTATTTTTGTACGAGGCATACACTTCCTTCTCTGCACAACCTGCATATAATGACTGGTTTCTGTCCCTCTATAGTGTATTATTCACATCGCTTCCACCGATTGCTCTAGGAGTTTTTGATCAGGACGTGTCAGCTCGATTTTGTCTCAAGGTAAATTAAGTACAATATTCTTTTTCTCATCCTTTATATAGATTCCATGTTGATTGAATACAGCGAGTGTACTATTCGCACAAGGGAAGTAATTAGATAGTATCTTACTTTCGTAGACCTTATAGAGGGCATGGCTCAGAACTGGGCACTTTCGAGGGAGAGGATCAGGGTTGAGGGGTGATTGTTAGGGATTCCTAGCCTTATGGTTGGGGTTAATTTAGTTTCACTAGTTCTTGTGAATGGGCAGTGCTTTCCCTCCTTGCTTTCATATCTTTTATACTTATTTTGTTTCTTTGCACAACTCCTAATGTCTATCATTATTGGTACTTGTCCACTACTAATTATGCACTGGCCTCAAAGGAAACATCCTCTCGCCCTTGGGCGCAGGAATGATGCATACGTCTTGACCCTAGACCCTACTTTGCGTGGGAATACATTGGGTAGTTTGTTTGTTTGTTGTTGTTGTTGTTGTTGAGTGTTTTCCGTATAAAACTTTCCATCATTCCACAGTTTCCTCTGCTATACCAAGAGGGCGTCCAAGACATCCTCTTCAGCTGGGTTCGGATCCTCAGCTGGATGGCCAATGGACTGTACAGTGGCACTATGATCTTCTTCTTCGCCAAACTAGCCCTCGAAATTCCGGCTTTTAACAACTCAGGTAGAACCTGTGGATTTGAAATCTTTGGAGCCACAATGTACACTTGCGTTGTCTGGGTTGTCAACACTCAGATGGCCCTCTTTGCCAACTACTTCACCTTAATCCAACACGTTGTAATATGGGGTGGGATCATCCTCTGGCACCTCTTCCTCTTGGTTTACGGAGTCATGAACCCGTCCTTCTCCACCACAGCGTACTTGGTGTTCGTAGAGAAGCTGGCACCGTCCCCAAAATATTGGCTGATGGTCCTCTTTGCGGTGGTGTCCACGCTGATTCCATACTGCTGCTACACGGCCATTCAGATGAGGTTCTTCCCAATGTATCACAACAAGATCCAGTGGCTTAGGCTCGAGGGACGGGCTGATGACTCGGAGTTTTGTAATCTCGTGAGGCAGTCGTCGATTCAAAACTCCACCGTTGGCTACACTGCTCGTCGTATGAGACTAGAAACATGATATGTAGGATTTTGTATGCAACATTCTTTGGTCGGCTTATCATGTAGGATTTTGTATGCAACATTCTTTGGTCGGCTTATGAGCTTTTACTCGCGAAGATTCTTGTGTCTTGCTCGAGTCTTGGCTGGGCACTCGGAGAGGGCGTGAAGATCGGCAGTGGGTTTTCTCCATTCTTTGATTCTATACACGGGCAGAGATTGTAGAGTGAAGATGACAGACACTGTACAAAGAAGAGGAATTTTTTTTAAAAAATTATTATCACGCACAATGAAGAATTATTATTATTTTTATTACAATTTAAGTTTACGTTTTTTTAGTAGAACTTTAAAGGGTTTACTTGCTGACTTGTATGTGATAATATGATACTGTAAAGGGTTTACTTGTGTTTTAACCTCATCTTGAATGTATATTAGGAATATACATATATTTGTTGTTAAATTATCTTAGTTTGCATTAAGTGACGGATCTATTTTAATGCTCTACGGAAATCAATGGAAGACAGAAAGGAGATAGAAATGGTCAAGAGGCAGTCAAAAGAAAAATAGACTTTATAAACACATCAACAGCACCATGGACACCTTGTTCAACAAATCAACAATATCAAAAGAATTCATTCAACATACAGTCACACTTATTGCATGGGCAACCTGTACAATCCGCAGGCAGCTCAGATGAAATGTGGAATCAATCGTCAACAGGGTCCTGCGGAGTCTCCTCTGCCTGACGCTTGATTGCAATAACGGGGCACTCGGCATGCTTGACACAGAATTCACTCACAGTCCCTACGAATACCCTAAAGAATGGAAGGGGCTAAGTCACCCAAGTGATGTAGTCATATGAATTTCACCATTTGTAACAATAAGAAATTTCACTAGATCTCATCTCAGGTCTAGTTGGCAAAATTGGTGAATCAATGGAAATGGGCATAATTTATAGTGACAGGTTGTACCTTTGGAAGGGTCCAAGTCCACGGCATCCTACAACAAGGAGATCAGGCTGGACACGCCTCACCTCATGGCAGATTACTTCTTTTGGGTCGCCCTTCCTAATCCATGCTTCACATGCAATCTGTCCAGTCAAATATCAACAGATGAATCAAATATTTACAAGTTTGTACTTCATTCGTAACATAGACAGGATTCAGTCTCTAAGGGAAAGGCCTTAAACTCAATACCCCAAGCTCATGGCATCTGTTTACAAAGAACTCCAGCAAATGAAGCCCTCTCATTTTTTCCTGATTCTTCATGTTTTTGAAATCATCAGGTGATGCGTATATACTATCCATGTCGTCGAAACCTACAGAGAAAGCAGTCCCATAACAAAAGTGGTAACTTCCCTCATTCTAGATGCATAAACTAGATACAGTTATCAAAATTATAGTAAGGTTGAACTTGAAGATTGGTGAATGAGGAGAAGGGCACTACGGAAAGAAAATTTTCATTATTTATGCAGCAGATAGCCAGATAATAATCTGGGTTAAAAAATTTTAAGGGTGAGGGGATGATGCCCCAATTCCCAAACCAATGCAAAGAAAGCCTCCAGAATATGAAAGCAGGACTTCTGCCTAGTTCCACTAGAGACCAACCCCCTTGGGGTTCGAGGCAGACCCTAATCTTTTGGCAACTTTTAGCACTTAAATTAATATAAATACAAAAGTTGAACAGATATTTTGGATACAATCTCAAAGGAACTTAACAATATACAATATGTTTTAAGTAATGAAACTTAAGAGCTAGACCATGCTTGTCTGCTAAAGTAAACATATAAAAAGATGTAAACAACACATTAAGATTTTGTCAAATTCTCAAACTACAGAAACAGTTCATCAGTAAAACTGTTAAAATGAAAGGTGGGCTGCAGAGAACGAAATGAAACACATGCGCTTATTAATTGAAGACAGTCTGAACTTCTAATTCACAAGTCATGTAATTAAGCAAATGCAAGACATGATTCAAGAATTTACATTATTAACTACTTTTAAACTTCAACAGTATTCCAATAAGATAAAGAAACTAATACGGAGTAACAAAGACAATTAAACCAAAAAACTACATCCAACTATAATTTTTTTTAAAAAAAATTCATAATGTTATTTTGCCCTAAATCTTTTCTTATGCTAAGCTATATGCCTTTCTGAATGGAACACACCTTCTCAATTGATTGACGGTATAACCTGTTCAAAATATCATGAGGTTCTGATAGCTACTAGAGGCTTTCTGGTTTTGGATTTAAAGTTTTCCAGTCTACTTAACACACACAGAGACAAAGAGGACTAAAAACAGAAATTTCAGCAATTTGTTGACATCTTGGATGGATTCTAGACTGATATTGGTATTTCAGCAATTTGTTGAACCATTTCACTACTCAATCTAATTATATATATTTCTTCAACTTCGAAATTGAGAGGAAAAGAGGAAATGAGAAGCCCCCAAAAAACAGGAAATCGCTTCGGAAGTCAACTCTGATCCAAGTTTTTATCCATTATCGATAATTCCAGAAGCTTGCAAGTTGAACTAGCTTAAACCTAATCCAATTCCACATAACAAACTTCAAATCCTAGCCTTAATTTCCCCCTCAAGATAGGTGGACCAGATTCCTCAAAAACCTAGTCGATTGGATAACTGATGGCGTGAGATACGAATACAAATCAAATGCGAACTCCAAAAGAACTAAAAGAAGAAAGAAATCAGTGGAGAGGGAGAACCGTCTTCGTCGGGAACTTGAACATGGAGAAAGAGGAACTTGAAACCGGAGATGTTGTGGCGAACGATCTTTTGGAGAGTCCACTCAAGGGCACGGCAGCTACTGATGGAAGGATGGGGATAACCCTTGATGCTGGACTCGTTCACTCCGATCAACACCCGAGTTGGATCGTTCTGACTCATCTTCTCTCTCTCGTCGAGTCCGAAATCCGAATGCCCAAAGCACCGTCGTGCGCGGAAAGGTAACTTCGCTTTTCTTCTTCCTTTTTCTTTTCGTTTTTTTTTGCAGGAAAAAATAGAGTAAATTACATAAAACCATCCGTGAAGTTTTGAACAACGGACCCACAAACATTATTCAAACCCACGAGGAGGGTTAGATAAGGCGATCCTCGCGCTCCATTTCTTTTCATTCTTGGTGCAGAAGTTTTGGCAAGAAAATTGACTCATGAAAGTAATATTATTGATGACAATATTGGCTTCAGATTTGGCAGGCATGGCCCTCGGATGATATCATTATTTTCACCAAAGGCAGTTCTGATGCTTATTTCAAAACATAGCGTATTATTGGTGACTACTGCAAAATTTCAGGTTTAATTTCCATAAATCAGCATTCTAAATGGCTAAGGGTATCCCCGCTCAAGGATAGATGTGCTCGAAGGATGCCTTGACATCCACCACGAAAATAATCTTGAAAAGTATCTTGGATGTCCTATTATTAATGGCAGAGTGAGTAAGGAAGCCTTTGAGGAGATTATTTGTAAAACGAAAAATCAATTAAGTAAATGGCGTGCTAATACGTTATCACAACAAGGACGTGCTACCCTGATTATGACAAATCTAGCTGCCAAACCGTTTTACTGTATGCAAAGCTTCATGTTACCGGGGGCAATACACAAACAATTAGATTAAATTAACAGATCTTTCTTCTGGAACAAGGACGTACAACACAGTCCACTCATTAATTGGGATAGAATATGTAAACCTAAACGAAAGGGTGGAATGGGAATTAGGAAATCAAAAGAAATGAATGAAGCCTTTCAAATGAAACTTTTATGGAAAATTTTAGTTGAACCTGATAACTCTTGGGTCAAACTTATTCAGTACAAATACCTTCATAACTGTCATATCCTAAACTACAAAAGACGGGGCGCCACCTCATGGAAATGGTCCAAGTTGAGTAATCTAATCCAAAAATTTTAAACTGGTCTGGTTTGGTCTATTGGTAATGGGCAGTCAATCAAATTCCAGTCCGACAATTGGCTCACTACTTCCCTATTTGTTCAAGAGATGAATGTCCTATTATTTACAACTCTGAGCAAACAGTCGGTGAATACATTCAAAGTAGACAATGGTGGATCAAAAAACTTCGTCAAAACTTACCTCAGAATATTGTTAATGCATGAGATAGTAAACATACCGCTAGCAACTAATCATATTGATGACAGATTATACTGGTGGCCGGATAGAGAAGGTTGCTTTTCGATGGCAAGTGCTTACAAACTCATCACTTCTCACAATGATTCGGTTGACGATGAAAATTCTTGGATATGGAAAGTGAATGTAGCACCTAAGGTTAAAAATTTTCTCTGGAAGTTATGCCACAACGGGCTTCCTACGGCACCCCAATTAGCTCATAAAGGGGTTTCAGTTCCTTCTACATGTGTGTTATGCAATTGTATGACAGAGGATGACACTCATCTTTTCTTGGAATGTAACTACAACAATATCCAGTCAACTCTTGGTGCAGACATATGGCAGCACATCCATTCCATGATTGCACAATCTAGGGATATAAAACCAATTCTACTGTATATAGGCAAAACACTTCAACTTGAAGAGAAACTTGCAGTCACCTGGTGGTCTACCTAGTTTGTTCGAAATAAAGTTATCTTCATAAACGAACCCCCGGAAACAGACAATGCTATCAAGCTATAGGTTTCTTCTCACATGGATAATTGTAGGTGTGGGCACAAATCTCGCAAATCCCGAGTCCATCCCTATCCCGGTGGGATTTGGAAAAAAAAATAATGAATCCCGTCCCGATCCTGTCCCGCAAAAATTATGCGGGACGGGACGCGGGACGAACATTTCATATCCCGTAAATCCCGTCCCGTCCCGTATACATACATATATACATATATATAGAGAGATAGAGTATAGATCCTATGTAGGCAAGGCTTACAATGTAATATGTGAGCAGATCTAAACCATCAATTAATGAGAATGGATGGTGATGATTAATACAAAATTTAATGTATTTTTTATTAATTGGCAGTGGGGCCCGGCTTGAATTCAACCCTACTCTCTCACCCCGTGCGTGTGTTGATTGGAATTTCTAATGTATTATTTCTATTTAAAAAAAATCAATATCTTAACTTTTTTTAACAGCCAATATCTTTATCGTAATTACTTATATTTAAAGACTTCTAGTCTTTTCCCCAAAAACCCTAAAAGAAAAGCGCTACTCTCATCTTCATCCTCAGATCCCACCTCCTCTATTAATCCATCATATCTACGCTCAACCACGACCCCATTTGCTTTTCAGGGAATCCGATCGATCTAATCTCACAACTTAATTATCAGTTGCCTCACGTACACCGCCAACAATCTACTCCGACTGATTTTTTATGCCAGATCCAGATGAGAACTCAAAACCCTTCCATGGCAATTTGATCGAATCTCACATCGGTTTGGATCATAAAGTGGTTTGACATCTTGGTTACATTTTTTAACATAAAAAGGTTTATGACTTATGAGTGAACCTATGGGTGATTTTTTTGTAATTTTATAATGTATAGATGATTTTGTAAAAATTATCATGTATTAAGGGTAATTTTTTTTTTTTCCAAACCTATCTTCAGCCTAGTCAATATTTTGTTAAAGTCTCTAATAAAAAGATGAATTCTATTAAGAGTGAGGCTTTAGACAACATTTTAAAATAACTATTGTCAAGATAATTTCAACTAAATTATACACATGTTCTTCTCATTTTTTCTAAATAAATTGCAAATAGGCCCAAAACTCTCTCGCGACATGAAATTGGTGGAAGAAAGAACAAATCGCTTTGAGAAGGTATAGTTGAAACTCCCCTTTTCTTCTTGACGTCAACCCCCGATCTATCATTTGTTGCTGGTTTGCTGTTGAATTTAATCAACTCCTTCAATCAAAGATTCTCGCTAGAATTGATCGAACGTTCGAATTTGTCTTCGCTTGAAGAATTCCGTCAAAACCCTAATCCATTTTCGTCCCTCCCTCGGAACCCAATTGGACTACAAACTCAAGTAATTCACACTCTATCACATGCTTATCCGTACACGCGCCCGTCATGTTAGTAGAATGATCACCGGTAGCAACAAGTTGACCAAGCACAACTTCCCCTAACAAGAAATCGTCGTTATCCATGTGAAAGATCACTTCATCTGAATTCTTTTCAAATGCTTTCAGATCAAAATCATTCCCGCTTTCCTTGAGAAACATGTTGCTGGACTTTAAATTCGGAGAGTCCAATTCATTATCATTAGAATCAAAAGGGTTATACAATTTGTGGGGTGGGCTTTATTGTAAATTCACAGGATCTTTCTCTGCGGGCAAAATGAAATCATTTCATGACATCAAAATTTATAAACGTAGCGACAAAGATGACTCTACTCTCGCTCAGTGTTCTAAAAATCGCGACTAGGCACCATTTAGGCGCCGCCTAGGCGTTAGGCGGGAGGGAACCTATGAATTTTTAAGCTTAGGCGGCCCTCTAGGCGGAAATCCACCTAGGCAGTGCTTGGGCGCCACCTAGATCCGCCTAGGCGCCGCCTAGACCCCGCCTAGTCCCGCCTAAGCGCCGCCTAGTCATGCCTAGCCCGACGATTATTCAATTTTAGCTTTTATGCATGTGATTAGTCAACTTAGAGTTTTTTTTTATCCACTAGGTTGAGATATATTTGTTTTTTACTTGAACCTATGGTTTTGGATTTTAGGAGGTTTAGAGTCGTTAGTCAGACACGTACTTTTGTGTTTATTTAATTTAATGTTAGTTAAACACCGTAAATTTAGGTTTATGAGGGATATTATGGATTATTATTAAATTATATGAATTATTTACAAGTGTTAAACGTTAAAGATAAGAAAATAATCAAATTTGTTCTAAGTCTGCCTAGGTGCCGCCTAGGCACTCGGCGGTCACCCGCCGCCTAGCGCCTTTTAGAACATTGCTCTCGCTAAACGATTATTCGACAGAGTGGCGGGATTAGGGTTTGGAAGAGTGACGGAAAACCGGATTAGGGTTTGATGGAATTCGTTAAACGTTTTCCGCTCTTGCTGTCTATTGATAATTAGTCATTGCCGATCTAGGCATCCAGAGACATTGAATATCTAATTAGCACTTTACTAATTAAAAATGATTAATCAATTGGAGCTTTGAAGGATTGCGGATCAGTCCATCAAATTGAAGTTTTCAATGAGTGAAATCGGTGAATTAATTGTTTCAAATGTGTGTCAGAGAGAGTTTTGGACCTATTACAGTTTGTTTAGAAAAAATAAAAAGGACGTGTGTGTAATTTAGTTTTTTTCTTATAACGTGGGGGTTCCGAGGTTGTCGACTAATCCCCCACGGGTCCGAGACCTAGCCTGCAAAGGACGCGAACCGATACGCTAGGTGGCAAGCCACCAGACAGGCTCACCCAAGTCAATGAAGGCTTGAGCACCCACTAATTACTAGGGATGTGCATGATTCGGTCCAAACCAAATTTTTGGACCGAACCAACACAAACCGAACTGAACCGAACCTAACCGAAGTTTTTCGGTTCGGCTTTCGGTCTGAGAATTTTCATTTTTCGGTTTCAGTTCGGTTTGTGTTCGGTTTCGGTTCGGTTTGTGTTAAACCGAATTTTTTTAAATATTCCACTATATATGTGTGAGTGTATATATATAATACTTTTTATACACTACATAAATAATATATATATATTTGTATACTTATATATACACATACAGTGTATATACATAATACACTAATACATATATTTTTTTTATGTGTAGTGTGTAGTGTGTATATATACACATATATACAGTGTATATACAAACATATATACACTAATACATATATTTTTTTGTGTTCGGTTTGTATTAAACCGAATTTTTTTTAAAAGAAATTAAAATTTTTTTTTTTTATGGAAATTCGGTTCAACTATGTTAAAACCGAACCGAACACAAACCAAACTGGTAAATAACCGAACCGAACCTAATGCTTTCGGTTCGGCTTTCGGTTTGAAATTTTGAGATTTTCGGTTTCGGTTTGGTTCGACCCAGTTCGGTTAGGTTCTGGACCGATGCACAACCCTACTAATTACACAAATGTGTAAAGAATGCACAGCCCTACTAATTACACAACCTCTCCGGAGGTCGAAAACCCTCCTTCGGGAGTCTTAAACAACCTTTCGAGGTCGAAAACTCAAGCCTCCGTATTGGGGCCTTAATTGGTGCATTTCTCTAACTCCGATATGGGACTTTTGGCCGCCGGTCGGTGAATCGGGTGAGGTGTGGGGCGGTATGGTTGGTCGGTGGCTGGTGTGCCGCGTCCCTCTCACTCGCTGGAACCATTGGTGCTGCCTCGACAGTCTCTGCCTACGCCGATTGATTAATCGCGGATTTGCACTTCCTTGGGGATTTTGCAAATCCTTGGACATGGATCCTTCCATCCTTCGTTTTTATCCTGTCCTTTCCCTCCCGTCCTCGATTTAATGGTCTTGGGTTTGGTAGATCTTGAACTTCCGGGCCAATCCGTCTCTCTGGCTTCTATCGCTCGCCGCCGCCCTCCTTGTTGGGGCTTCGGTGCAGTGGTCACTCACCCTATCTCCGGTGCCCACCTCGGCGTCGCCGGCGACCTGAATCCCTTCTCGCATCACCCTTTGCTGTTTCCGGCTTCCTCCTTTGGGAGAACGCTCTATCCACCGCCCCACCCCTCTCCTCCTCCGATCCTCCTTCTGGGTGGGTTTGGTCTGGAAATACCCTCCCCGTCTGCCCTGTTTGATCGACATTTGGGGCCTTCGGGTCTCGAGGTTGATCCGCCTGGCTGCTCCGGTGCCTGGGTGTTTGTTCACCGGCTTTGCTTCCATCAAACCCTTTCCTTCAGCTATTGTTTCTTTACTTGGGCCCGGAAAGGCCCGTAACATGGTGCTTTGGGCCCAAGGTTTTGGCCTTGGGCCCGAAGCCAACCCACCACAATTTAAAAAAAAAACTATATATATTCTTATATATAATCTAAACCCCGTACTATGGAAAATTACATTATATAATTATTAATTTGCTAAGTTTAATAATGATTTTATTAATCTCGCTCGATAGGGAGTATACTAAATCCCGCTAGGGTTTGGACATTTCCATAAAAGTAGGAATAATTTTGCTCCCTGCCTGTCTTGGTTGGTCCGGGAGCACTTTTCACATTTCCGACGATTGATTGTTTCTCTTCTTTGGCCCGTATTTGTTCCGTCTTCTGGCGTCAGGTCGGTGCTTTGGTGTGTCTACTTTTGCTCGGTCTTGGGTTGCAGTATCGGGCGTTTTGTTTGATCGACGACGGATCGTGGATGTGTTCGTGATCCTCGAAGATCCTTCATTTAGGTGGGGGCAACGTCGGCGATCCACACATCCTCTGGAGTCGCCCTTTCCGGTTGGGGTACTGTCATGTGTCCTTGCACTCTCCCGTGTTCGCGGCACTCGTGGCACGTCTTGGTTCTCCTTCGACTTCTCTGCCGGATGATGTCTTGTATGGGTTGATTGAGTGTTTCTTTCTTCTCTAATGTTTTGTGTTGTTTATGTTCTGTTTGTATTGACGAAGGCCATCGAGTTTCAGGTTTACCTGAACTCGAATTTTTACCTAATAAAAAAAAAGTGATTTTTTTTGAGGAGGGGGGGGGGGGGGGTGGGGAATTAAATAAATTAGGGCTTTATTGAAAATATTTTATGAATATGCTTGATTTTGTGTAATTTTTCCATTATTTGTGTAATTTTTTGCTTTAAGAAACTTATCTAGGGTAGAGAGCGCAACTAACACCAAAGGTCAGGATATTTCACGAAATCTTATAAGGTCGGGATATTAAACGCAATTATCCATAAAGGTCAGGATATCTAGCGCAATTAACCCTACTAAGTATTATGTTATTTATACAAAAGGAAAGTATCATGTTTTTTTAATACTTTTATCTTGAAAATTTTATTTCAAATTCCTATCAAGATTCACTAAACAATTTGTTATAAGATCTCATCCATATGCTAGTTAGATGTAAGAGAAAATCAAAAGAATCTCTCATTAATCATCAAGTAGATGAACAAACAACATACTATAAAAAAGCCACCAAGAGTAAAAAAGCCAACAAATATTAGAATTTAATTTTTTAATTTAACTTTTTTCACACGAAAAGTATTCGAAAAGATGCCCATTAATTGAGATCAAATATTCTGAAAAAATAGGCTCTCACCCTTAAAATGCCATAGAATGAAACTCTCGTATGCTGGAAGGCTACAACTTCTGAAATCTGTGTGTTCTGGCATTCATTCTTTCTGGAGCCAAACTATTCTGCTTCCTAAGGGTGTGTTGGACAACACTGAAGGGACGATGAAACAATTTTTGTGGAACGTGAATAATGAAGGCAAGAAACATCTAGTCGCTTAGGATGTGGTGACGAAACCATTCTCAGAAGGATGACTGGGCATCCGTGAGCAAGGAGCTTGGAATAAAAGTATTTTTACTAAGCTTTTGGGCGATCTTCCGCTGTAGAAACATTCAATATGGTTGCGATGGTGCAATCATAACCATATTAGGGCTGAAGATTTATGGAACATAACCCCGAAAGTGGATGATACTTGGGCCTGGCGAAATATCCTTAATGTTAAGGAGGACTTGAAAACTAGAATGGAGGATGGGAATGGTTTGAGCCTTGACATGCATGGGATCGCTGCTGAATGAAAAAGGGGTTTTTTATGTGCAAAGTTATATCACCTTTTCAGGAGTAGAGGGCATGAGGTTGATTGAGGAGGGCTCCTTTGGGGTCGAATGCAGTGCAAACGGTGGGCATTCGTCATTTGATTGACTGTACGGAAAAGGTTGCAGACGGTAAATAAAGTGAAACATTGGCGAGGAGAAGAAGCATTGTGTGCTGTGCAGAAACAGGGTGAAAAGTGAAGACCACCTTTGGTTTAGCTATCTAGGAAGTACATAATGTGGTTCTTGGTTGAATAGGTATCTCGTGCAGGTTTAAGACTATTCATGGGTGGTTGCTTTACTCAGAAGTCCCAAATGTTCAAAGCGAAGCTGCAGGTGTTCCAAGCTCTAATTTATTTTACATGACTTGCTAGGAACAAGCATGTGTTTAGTAATGAAGTTTTCAATGCGTCTATATGTGCGTCACAAATTATAGCTAGCTGTCGATCCCGGGTTGCCACGAAGTGGAAGTGCAAATCACTCGTGAGAACCGAGATCGAGGGGGTACTTGATGGGTGTGTGGGGACGCAGATTCATTCTATCGACTAGGAGTCCTTAAGAGCTTTCGATAGTAGTTAAGGGGTTGTAGGGTATAGGGGGAACTTTTGACATAATTATTCCCCTTTTGCGTGAGCCTCTCTAATTCTGATAACCGCACGCTTTCGCGCGCGGTTTTGTCGTATTTTCATTCTATATCTATATGTATCTTTATATATGTTGTCATATTTGTTTTTCACGTCAAAAATCTTGTCCATGCTTGAAACAGAGATGACATGGGGAATGGGTTTGTTTGACTATATTCCCTATAGAACAAAATCACTTCAAGAATATAGCAAAAAAAAATTCAAAGTTAAACAGAAAGTTGCTTACCTGACAATAACCACGAAGAAGCAGCACAAATATATAGCTAATTTAATCATACAGAACTTCTTCTCAGCACTGAGTGTTCTCACAATCTCCTAGATAACATACAAAAAAAAAATCTAATCTATGAATCATGTGCATATACTCAACATTTCATACATACTCGGTATTTTAGAATTCAGCTTAGTACATATTCAGTTTCACGGATTTTAGCTTCATAAAGATTCAGTTTTACCGATTACAGATTTACAAATGCAGTTTTTTAGATTCAGATTACAGATTACATTTTTTCAGATCACAGCTTTACAGATTACAGATTTCAGAAAATTTCATGATGAAAACTTCATTGCTAAAAGTTACAATAAATGCACAGTGAGGATTCAGTATAAATAAAATAACCAAGTTAAAATGTCATATAGGAAAATGGCCCCTAAAAATACAGATTCAGTAAATGAAGAGAAAACAATGACGAGGCCAGACTGGGTTCATTTTACCAATCGAACCGGTAAATCATACCCGAACGACATCGTTTCCCATTTAAAGCTACCCTCAATTGAATTACTTTTTGTGCGTCGCTAAATCATTTTAAGCTAGCCTAAATAAACATTTCAAAAAATATTATAAACAACTACTCCGTATTTATGTAGGTGCAATAAGATAATCACATTTCCAACTTAAAAACAACTTTCTGACAAACAAAATGAAAGATAACAAACCATCCCACACTGTATGCCAATGCTTGCAGAAAAACATTAATTTAATGTCAAGATGTGTATGTATGCCAATGCTTGCAGAAAAACATTAATTTAATGTCAAGATGTGTACTTTCTTGGTGATTATTGAAAATATAGCCGAATTTTCAGCTGCAAATGTTCCCTTCGGAAAAGGTTATAAGCAAGTTGTGGAAGTATTTCTCTATATTGCCACACAAGGACAGACACGACAGGGTTGAAATTACAGCAGAACATACTTAAGAGTTAAGAGTTTCCGGGTGATAGCAACCTAACATCACATACCTACCAACCTGACACGTGTCAATCTCTACGAAACAAATTCAAATCTCACAATGAAAAAGAATAAGAGAAGCCATTAAGCCAAAGTTCTCACCTAAATGTGCTAAGCAAGATAAGAAGGGAAGAGAAGGGCTTTCACACTGCAAAATGTTTCTTTGTTCTATAGGGTGCCCACTCGATCAGTGAAGCAACACAGCTGAAAGAACTGATTCCACTTCTATTCAGAACCAACATTGGAATAACTCTAGCATAGTTTTCCCTCTCACTTCAACCACGTACCAGCAAAAATAATCCACCAAAAATTCCTTCAAAAACACGAAGAAAGAACAATCAAGGTCCATTAGAAGCACAATTCTCAAGTTAAACTTCAGCAGGTAATGGTGTCAAGCAACAACCAAAAGATACTTGTCTGTAAGGTGTTGCCTGAAGTAATTAGACACATCTTCCTCCATAAATGTACTATCTGCAGGGAATGTCAAGTAAATTTGCCTAGCCCCAGGAGCTGAGTCTCCAAATCCCATCTCCGAAACATAGTTTCCTCCCATTAGAAATCAGCTTGCTTGTTAAGCTCCTCTCCCATCACCAGTGCTGCTGCAGCAGATCTACAATTGCTCTCCTAAGCTCTAGGTACAATTCAACAGCTTCTACATACGCTGCAACAGGAAATTGGTTTTAGTAGATCAAAGATGCAAGTGAATCAAGCAAATAATCTTATAATCTATGAAAACTAAGATTATTTTTGTACTTTGAAAGTAGTGGCCTAAGTAACACAAAGCAAATCAAACTATTGAAGAAATAATATTATTCATGTTTTTTCAATGTAGTGGACTAAGCAACACAAAGCAATAATTTAGGAATTAGTGGAGATCGGAAAATACAATCTGAAACCCTAAATTGTTTAACAAGAAAGATTAACAACAATCACATTAGGAAACCTAGTCTCTGATAGTCTAATTCTATAAAAGAGAGGGAATGATTAAACCAACACATTTTTTATGGCTTTTCAAGTAAGCTTCACAGAGTACTAATGTAGCAAAAGATATAGTTTAGGGAGCTCAAACAAAGCAACTGGATTACAAAGTGGTCTTTATTTTTTTTAATGTTACTATTAAGTAGAGCAAAAGACTTGATTACAAAGTGGTTCTTTGAATTGAAAATCACGCATTCACGTTGAAAATTGTTCAAGAAGACAGAAATTAGCAAGTTAACACGCTACGTTTTACACTATTTGTAACTCTCAGTGAAGATATGATTATATGAACACCTTCAGCTAGTGAAAAGTCCTTTTGTTCAAAGGGATATATAATAGCTGGTAACAAACTGCATCTTTCCGTTTTCCTATTTAATTTACCTTTTCTACTGAATGGATCTGATTCACTAACTGATTGCTGAGGATGAGACGCTATCATGCTAACAAGTTTCCAAAATTCTAGTCAAGTTCCAAATAATGTAAGCGTGCATTGCAGTTTTCTGATTACCTTGTTAGCATGCGGTAAGGCTCCCTTAAATCTTTGGTAACCAAATCATCAATTAAAGTTCCTATGTAGTTGCTTTCCCTCTCCAAAACAATGAGAGACTTTCCCTCTGCATGTCTGGCAGCATTAATCCCAGAAACAATGCCCTAAAATAAGATAAAAGTGATTTCAAAATGTAAATTCCTAAGCTTAACAAAGGCCCCTCAAAAGTTCGGTAGAAAAAAAAAAGAACCTGAGCAACAGCTTCCTCATAGCCTGTTGTCCCGTTTATTTGACCAGAGAAGAAAAATCCCTTTATCTTTTTGCTCATAAGTGATCTGGAGCACTGGTATGCTGGCAAATAATCATATTCTACAGCATAAGCAGGCCTTAGCATTGTACAGTTCTCAAGCCCAGGAAGTGTTCTTAACAGACGCAGCCGCAGTCTCTCAGGCAAACCAGATGAAAATCCTGTAATTAAACAAGTTTTTTTTAAATAAACAAACCATTTTTAAATATTGGGAGATAAAGACAAGACTTTCAAACAAAAAAGGATGTAGTTAAAGCATCATCTCCAAACTACAGTTAGAATACCTGGACATATAGGTCAGGCACAGTTCGACCCTCTGGCTCAAGGAAAATCTGATGGGATTCTTTGTCTTGGAATCTAACAATCTGAGATTAAAAATAAAAATAGGGTCCAATAGAAATTTAGAAACATTTGAACCTTAACAGTAAGCCCCCGGATGAAACCCTAATCGAACTCTAAATCAAGTTATAGGCCCTGCGAATTGAAAGGAGAGGGATCACATGGGTTACCTGAATTTCACCGAGAGGTATCGCGAAGAACGATGGAAGTGGTGAAGAGGCTGGAGAAATGGTGAAGAAGAAAGAGGAGGAGACGACCGGCGGCGCACCAAAAGACCAGCGGTGAACGGTGGCGCACCCATATGGAGAGACCGGCGATCGACGGAAACCAGGGAGATCTCGCCAGAGCGCGATACACCAGAGATGGGCAACCACAAGACTGAAACCGGCAAGGATGAGCCTGATTGCTGCACAGTGAGATGAAATTGGGGGAATCTAATGCAGAAACGAAGGTAGGAGAGGAGTTATCGAGGGCAGGAGGCTGCGAAAAACCCCGATAGAGAGATATTGGTCGGGATTTAGGGCTAGAAGTGTCCATTGAAAGAAAAGTGGATTGGCCATTTAACGGAGTAAGTTAACGGACGTTAAATTACTATTCATTCATTCAGTTGGCTCTTTTATAAGTTAATAGATCTATAATTTTAGATTAATCACCTCATCTATATATATTTTCGGGTTATATAATGAAACAAATAATCTACAGTAATTTATGGTCTATTTTTTATTTTTATTTTTTTTTCTTTTAAAAAAAGAGCTCCCAGACCCCAGTAGCAAAAACCGAACCATAAGTTGTGATTTGAGTTCTACTGCAAATCGAGTGAAAGCCGTTGAAGCTGGGAGATCAAATCCCTAACGAAGAAGCCCTAATTCGAGAAAGAAAAAGGGGAAAGTTGAAACCAATTTTCGAAACCTGAGCGAATTAGGGATGGAGAATCAGGAGGAGATGGATCGCGCAGCAGCTTGGGAGACATTAATGGATGATGAGATCCTTCAACAGCAATCTGATATTCTCGCCCACGAGTCCAAGAAAGTCCCCTTCATTGGCGACAAGGTTAAACCCTCATTCGTACTACTGTCTGTTCAGCCAGCGAGATCTCTCTAGATATTTATCTTTTGTAATTGATAATGATAGATCCATTAACAACTCCAGTAGTCCAGTCGTTGATTTCAGGATTTCATCACTTTACTCGATCATCAATTTAACTTCCCGAATTCAGTTTCTTGTCCAATTTAACTTCCTCAAAGTAAAAGTGAAATCTTGAATTCATTTCTTGTCCAATTTAACTTCCTCAAAAGTAAAATGAAATCTTGATTGTTGCCTGTACTTAGGGTTTGAACAACATAAAGAGATCTGTACAAATTTCATATATAAGAAAAGTTGGCCGATACCTGAATTTAAGTTGTAGGATTACTGCTTTTGTGCCTTCTTTATATTTTTGATGATGTAGTTGAAAACTTATTTGCACTCTGCAGTTTGACCTCTTCCAAACACTTGTTTAAAACAAGAGGAAAACTATGATTCTGGGGAGATGGGACTGAATTATTCATTTACTAGCTCAAAACAAAGCTGTAATGCCAAGTTAGTTCCAGAGAAATTTTCTTAGTTTGACCCAGGATATGGGCCAATGCCCTGCAACCAAAATACACAGTGGACTTTTCACTAATTTATCTGAGCATGCCATGTTCCTCTAATGCTGAATTGGGAGGCTTTTTTTTTTTGCATCTGTACACAAAAATCTGAAAACTTGCATCCATTGCTTAAGAAAAATTATGCAGCTTGTTATTCTGTTCCCAATTTTTTATGCATATCCCAAGGCTTCACATCCATTTATTTGTTATCAGCTTCTTTTTTGGTTATAAATGTTTTAAACTGATATCATCCTTGCCTCCAAAATCCTTTTACTGGGTTATAGGTTTTAAATAATTGATTACAGGACTTATTTATCTGTTATATACAGGAACCTCTCTGTGCTTTAGCTGCTGAATATGAATCAGGCAGTCCTATATTGCTTCAAAAAATTCAGGTTTGGGTTGACCCTTTATTATCGGGGCTCTATTTTTTTGGTGTCTTGCTGTAATTTATTAATTTTCTTAGAATTTTGCAGGTTCTCAACAAGGAGTATTCTGGGATTAGACGAACAAGGGGAGATGGTAACTGCTTCTTTCGAAGTTTTATGTTCTCATATTTGGTATGTTTCATCTCCTTTATATGATTATTGTTTCTGTTTGTTTTTTCTTCATGAATCCTTTTTCTCCCTCTTTTTATGTATTTATGTTTAACTTTGAAGCGATTCTTGAGGTATTTTTATGTTTCCCTGATAAAAGCGATACGGATTTTACTTAAACAGGAACATATTCTAGAAACACAAGACAAAGCTGAGGTTGACCGTGTTGCTGCTAATGTAGAGGAGTGCCGAAAAACTCTTCTGAATTTGGGCCATCCAGAATTCACATTTGAAGACTTCTTTGCGGTAAATCTGTTTTTTCTATAGATAGCTAGCATCAAGCTCAGATAATGTTTTGCGGCAACTAAGCTGCTTTCCTGAACTGAGTTGTCTTTGGCTTGTCACTTTTATCTTTCTAGTTCGCACAGAATATCATCCAGAATTGGATCAAACTTTGAGATCCTTCCTGTTCAGAATTGGTTCAAACTTAGAGACCCTTTAATTTCTAATTGCTCGCATCATGCATCCCAGCTGACAAACTACTCTTGTTAGTTAAAAACAGTTGTTGAGCTAGAGCCATATGTTCTCTTCTTAGTCTCTAAATTCCATCAAGATACTCCTTGATCTGGGTGTCAACGGTTGTTTGGGGGGGGGGGGGGGGGGGGTCAACAAGCATAACTTCAATGGGAATCAGAAGGCTTAAAAGTTGTGACGGAGATTAAGATCTTTGTATGATATGATGAAAATTGTTTGATATATAAATCGTGTTTGGCTTTGTTCTCCTTCAACTCTACATTTGTTTGCTTTTTAAATGCTCTTAATTTCTTTTTCCTTTTGTGTGACAATCTAATGCTTTAACTTTGTATAAATTTAGTTATTCTTGGAGCAGCTGGAAAGTGTAGTTCAAGGAGAGGGTGCTCCTGTTAGGTGCTAACTTACTTCGATCCTTTACTATCGTTTTAGTTTCATCATGTTGACCTTCAATTTATGTCAACCTTGATATGTCCAGTTTGCCAATTTATACAACTTCCTTCTCTTCACTGTGGCCATTTCAGTCTTGAGGAGCTTGTCCAAAGGAGCAGGGATCCATCTGTGTCCGACTATGGTTAGTGAAGTCGGCTTTTAAATATTTTGTTGTCTTTTTCTTATTTGGTATATCTATTGACATCATTTGTTGGACAGTTGTGATGTTCTTTAGATTTGTGACTTCGGGGGAGATACGGAAACGTTCAGAATTCTTTGAACCATTCATTTTGGGATTGACAAATGCTACGGTGGATCAGGTATCATCTCCCGACTCAAGAGGGAAATCTGAAAGTGAATAATCTGTTCAACACTTTCAGTATAGTTGTGGTTCGGGGCAAGCTGTATTTTTTTTATATAGTAAAAGCAACTCTCAGACGTCTTTTTCTCATTATTGGTTTGTATCTATGTAGTTCTGCAAGTCATCAGTGGACCCTATGGGGGAAGAAAGTGATCACGTCCATATTACTGCTCTTTCCGATGCACTTGGTGTCCCAATTCGTGTAGTATACCTGGATCGCAGTTCATGTAGTAGTACTGATGATGTCAGCGTTAACCATCATGATTTCCTTCCCGCTGCTGCTGTGACTAGTGGGAGTGATTCCAAGGTCATCAAGCCCTCCATTACCCTGCTCTACCGTCCAGGACACTATGATATTCTCTATCCCAAGTAAAACAATACGCAAAAATGGTATGTTCTGTGAGTCGGTGAGATGCATGCATTAATAAATTCACAGGATGTATGGATTGATTGAAGATAGTGAAGTGTGAACTCACATTCTGTTAAAAATTTCACAGGATGGGACTGGATGGCTGATTCGAATTGTACTTGGATAGGCAGGCAGCTTTCGCAAGTGAAGACTGTCATGGAAATGAAAGCTTTTTTTTCATGTTATGATGTTGGGAGTTTAGTTTCTTGCTGCATTTTGTACATTCCTTTTAGCAGGCTTGGGAGTTTATTCCCCCTCTTAAAATCAACCCGTCGAGCCTTCTTTGAACAATGGGGGATTAATCCTACTCTTTCGTTACATGTTTATCGCTGGCACCAATAGTAGTGTATGCATGTTTGGTGTTTCTTAATCACATCTCGCATCTTACATCTTCACCAGCCTTCGGAACAGGGCGATACAAAAATATCTAGGTACAAAAATATCTGCCTTTTGGCTAAAATATCCCAACTGTTGACAGGGAGAGGCTGTGATAACAACATGTACTTTGTTTCTGATAATACTAAACGTCGTGTGGATTAGTCGAACCCACAAAGTGATATTCGTAAACCGAAATGATAATGGCATGGAGTATCCAGCCCTTGACAGTCTCAGCTCCTAGGCATCTCCACCTTCACACCACTAAGCAACTTCCTCCAAGGCAGTGGAACTATGCGATTCGTTGTTGCAAGAGAAGATCAAAGGAGGAGCAGAAGACGACGAAGGAGAAGAGGAGTTACTATGAGCTGCTTGGAGTTTCCGCGGATTCAGGGCCTAAGGAGATCAAGGCTGCTTACTGGAAGCTTCAGAAGAAGTACCACCCTGATATCGCCGGGGAGGAGGTGATAAACTCTCTTCTTTTTCGGTTTGATGGTACTAGATTCGTGTTGACTTCAGTTTACCTTGTATTATATCAGGCTCATGAATATGTCCTGAGGCTGAATGAGGCATATGGGGTGCTAATGTCAGAGAATTCGAGAAGAGAATACGATGCTTCCATCAGTCAAGTAAACGCAGGTTTTGGGCGATACAGTGGTGTGTCCTACAGCTCTTGGAATGGACCTGTGACACCGGAGGCCCTATTTGTCGACGAGAATGCTTGCATAGGTCGTGTTTTCGACTCTTTTCTCGGGTAAAAATGTTAGAAGTTATTTTGACATGTATGTTTACAGGATGCAGAGAATGTGTACACCATGCTTCTGGGACATTCATGATGGATGAAGCTCTAGGATCTGCTCGAGTCAAAGTTCAGTTCGGAGATGATGACCAAAATATTCAAGTAATTTCCTTCCAAATAGACTTGCAAGGATCTTTATATGTGCTGCTGATTGAAAGCTTTGATAGGTTGCTGTAGAGTCTTGCCCTGTAAACTGTATCCACTGGGTTGATAGGGAAGAGCTGTCTGTGCTGGAGTTCTTGACCCAGCCTCAGCCGAAGAGCGGCCATGGTGTCTTCGGACAAGGATGGGAAAGGCCAAAGAACGTGTTTGCAGCAGCCAAAGACTTTAAGAAGCAAGTGAAAACTAAATTTGAGCACCGCAAAGGTAACGAGATTCGTCAATAGCCAGACTCCACAACCAAGAAGAACTTAACAAGAGTTGAAGTTGTTTGATTTTTGTAGGAAATGAGGCTGTTCAAGAAGAGACTGCAGCTCAAGCCGAAGCACGAATTAAGGCTAGTATGGAGATGGCGAGGATGGGGAGGTTTTCATGGATATGGGATTGGCTTAGAGATGACATCCTTTAGCCTTGGATCAATGACTTAGCTTTGTCGATATATACCAATTAGTTCTTCCACGACCTCCCGTTATTGGTCCACCAGACTAGCAATGAGTCTCATAGAACAGATTTGTACATCAATCCATCAATTTACATCCATATTACCCTTGCATTGATCTATGGCAACTACGAAAGTTGAACTGCTTCTGCTTGTTTCGGGAGTACTACACTTACTCGAGTTTAGCCACTTGTCCATGACAGAAATTGGGGATGCTGGTTGTTGCCCAGTATTTGTCAAAACCTCAACATCCCCATTGTCTGTTGGCGATGGTGTTGTTGTTGGTGGCTTCATGATTTGCGCTGTGTTCGTGTTCGTGCTCATATCCGTTTCCTCAGCCTCCTTTGCATCATAGTCCATGGTCGCAATCCTCTCCAAGGCCTCCAGCACCTCTTCCATTGAAGGCCTAAGTTTCCTCTCTGGCTGCAAACACCGAAAAGCTAGCTCTGCTACCGAGCTAGTCATCCTTTTAACCTTGAAATCTTTCTCAAATCCGAGGCCAGGGTCAACCAATCCGCCGAAATCACTACACTGGATCCTGCACATTGCGTAGTTCGACAAGTTAATCTCATGATGTTGCCTCCCTACATCAACTGCAGGCAATGATGATATGAGCTCTATAAGTACGACTCCAAAGCTATAAACATCGCTCTTATCGGTGAGATGGTAGCACTGGTGGTACTCTGGGTCAACATAACCCGGTGTCCCCTGAGGAGCAGTCGAGATGTGAGTAACATCTGCAGGGAAGAGCCTTGAGAGCCCAAAATCCGCAACCTTAACACTGAAATTGTCGTCTAGAAGAATGTTGTTGGTCTTCACATCGCGGTGTATGATGTCATTGGCGTGCAGGTAGGACAATGCTGTTGCTGTTTCTATCGCGATTTTCATTCGGATGGACCATGGGAGTAGCACTGACTTTGCTTGATCGCCGTGCAGATGATCTGCCACTGTTCCATTGGAAATGTATTCGTAAACAAGGAGAAGCTCCCGGCTGTGTCGAGTAGTACAACCATACA
This sequence comes from Persicaria maculosa, assembly GCA_963922045.1. Taxonomy (NCBI): domain Eukaryota; kingdom Viridiplantae; phylum Streptophyta; class Magnoliopsida; order Caryophyllales; family Polygonaceae; genus Persicaria; species Persicaria maculosa. The sequence continues at coordinate 14,729,809 of OY998267.1, read as the reverse complement.
AGCTCACTAGATTCGGATGCTGTAAATCCGTAAGGATCCGAATCTCGTTCTTGAACTGCTCGATTCGCTTGTAGTTCTTTTCAAATAGGCGCTTCACCGCAACCTCCCTCCCGTCTTTCAGCTTACCTATAGAGTGTCATGTTAGCCATTACACAACCCTCAAACAAAATTGTACTAGTTTTCATTCCTTACCGTAATAAACGACTCCGAATCCACCTTCGCCAAGCTCTCTGTTGGGATCAAAATCATGTGTAGCTTCTACAAGTTCCTTGTAGGAAAAGACTGGCACTCCCTTCATGCTTTCGTCGTCCAGGTCTGATCTTGCGCGACTAAAGGACATAACCATTGAACCGATAAATGACCCGAATTTGCTCTTTCTTCGTCGCTTGTAAACTACGATGATGACTAAGATAATGAGCAATAGCACACCTCCTGATAGCACTGTAGCAAGAAACACCTGCCATTAGTCATCCTTACCGGTTTTCAACGATATTTGAAGCAAGCTTTCGGTTTACAAAGGAACACATACCTGAGCCAAGAATGATTTTCAATTCTTTCCCTATAAAGAAAAACAACATAGTTACCAAACTAGACAGACAGATAGACAGACAGATAGAAACAACCAACCAACCAAGCATTGATTAAACGGAAAGCCCTCACCTCGAGTAGGGTGGCAAGAACTCCGGTGAGGCCGATCAGGGCAGAAACAAAGGAACTCCAAGGTGGTGTTGTCCAGCCCACATCTACCACCACTTTTTGAGCAGTGACTGCAATTGTTTGCTTCATACTTCACAACAATCCCCTTCTTCAATATCGCTTCAATACTCGAAAAGCTGCCATTAGACTCTTTCTCATCATAAGGCACCACAACAGGTTTTCCGCAGTATTCGAGAAACTCGCCTTGATTGAAATCCTCCTCATACACCACCACATCAAGCTCATTCTCACTGCACTTGATCTGATCAAAACCATTGCTACTATTAGCTATCTTTGTTGAGCAATTCTGAAGCAAAACGATATGTTTCAGCTTGGAATCGGTGAATCGGAATCCCAAAGCACCGGACGAAGAGAGGTTGTGAACCGAGCTGGAACAGCTAAAGTTGGGGCTGGAGAAAGCGGAGTTGGTGATGTTAACCGACGAATCCTCATAGGAGATATGGTTGATGATGTAGTCATCAAGAGATAGTTTGATTATCGTCTGGTTATCGGCGTTGCAAGACACTCCGAATGGCTGCAAGCCGCAGTAGGAAGGCTGTCTTGATTGAAGATAGAAGGGGTAGCTTATGTTAAGGCCTCCACATTCAAAGGGCTTGCAAGCTGCAAATTGTGGGTCTTCTGTGCTGGATTGGGACCTTTGTGAGATGATTAGTAGTGTGAGTGTTAGAAGAAGAGGGGATTTTGGGTTCATTGTTGGCCTTCCCGTGCAGATTTGGAGGATGAGGATGAGATTTCAATGTGCTGGAATTGGATGATACACAGAAGATAGAGAGATCAATTGAGAGGAAAGGGGACGTATAGGAAAGGTCAATGATTTCAACTGTAATATATTTTTTTTGAGCACGTAATATATTCAAATAAATTGAATTCAACTTGTTATGTGTTTTTTTTTTGGATGTTACTTAAGGGCATCCACACTTCCAACACTTGTAAAAAGACAATATATTTTGATTTTTTATATGAGATTTTTCCATTTTTCTTTATAAAAATCAAATAATTTTATCAAATTCTTTTGGCTTATTTTTTTTCTTTGTTTTTTTAACTAAAAATGAGTATTTCAATTCTCAATCACAAATATATATATATATATATATATATATATTTTAATATATTTAATTTTTTTTCACATATACATATAAAAAATGTATTTTTTTTTAACTCCCCCTTAAAAAAAATTCTTGAATACGATCCGTCACCGTCCTCTCATTTTCCTACACTCGTCATTTTTTTAAATTTAAATTTAGAATTTACTGTAATATTTAGTTTATTATTGACTTTTATTTAGAAAATTTATTATTAACTCAATTAAACAACATTCTCTATTTAATTACTCTGCCACTCTTGTTTATTTAGTCTTTTGTCGTATTATGATGGTCAGTCGATTTGACGATTTTCACCCTCTTAATTTACCAGACAATAATTTATCGGATACTTTCCTATATACAAAAAATCCCTTTTCTCCGATTGCTTTATTATTATTATTTTTATATAAAAAATGTACCCCAGTAAAGGAGTTTTATTGGAAGGTGGGTTTTATTGACCATTCAATTATAAACGAGTCTTCCATTTGACTTTCAATTATCAAGATGTATAATTGGTGGTCCTTAATCCTTGGTATTGTTAAAGCAAAGGTTCCTAATCTATACTTGAAAGGGTCCTTTCCTTGGGTATGGGGTATAGAATCAGGATTAAAAAATTTAAGTAGGATGGATTTACATAAAATTAGTAATAAAAGAGTTAATTACATGATAGTGATTATTATAAATGAAATAAATTCATCATATTTTTGGGAATTTTTGTATAAAGGAAAAATTAGAAATTACCATCTGTACATTTTTTAGAGATAAATTCACTGTTATTTATATAAATAAAAAAGAATTAATTAAGATGAATTATTCATTAACATTGAGTTTGGATTTTTGGTAATGAAAGAAGACTTTTAATTCTACCAATAAAATAATAATAAAAGCAGACTTACGTTAGGATGGAAAAAAAGAAGAAGAGCCATCACATTCACACTATGAACAATTTTTCAGGTGACAAAAATAATGTCAAATCTTAGAAATTTGAAATTCAAAGCATTCTTCAACAGTGTAACTTTTGAAAAATACAAGATGTGTTTTTTTTTGACGCAAGATAAAAATTAGGTCGGATCGGACGCAGCCGAAATCCTTCCTAGCGCATCCTTGCGGATGAGAACCAGCAGTTCTGGGTTATCCTGGAAGCTGTCGTCGACAGGGGATGCGTGTGCACTATGAGCAATAAAGTCTGCCACATCATTCGATTCCCTGAAAACATGACGAATAGCAACATAAGAGAAGGACGAAATATCTAACAGAATATCCGATTGTAGGAGCTCGATATTCCAGGGGCATTTCCAATCCCCTAGCAGAGCTTTAATTACTACTAAGTTATCTCCCTCGATCAGAAGGTGTGTAATCTGTAATTCTTTTGCTATGGAGATACCCTTTTTTAACCCAAGGTTCTCGGCGTAAACGACAGAGTTATTTGAGCAGGAACCGCTCCCTAACTTAACAACCTCTCCCCTCGAGTCACGAATGATGAAACCGTAACAATAGGAGCCATCCTGCCTTACAGAACCGTCGAAATTAAGTTTGTAGCATCATAAAGGAGGCTTATCCCAAAGGCCGGTTCGCAAATTTTGGCGTATTTGAGACCTCCCCGGAGCATCTGTACCCCGATGAAAGGAAGTCTGTACATTCAATTGTCGTAAAGCACTGTTGTTAGTGGGGTCAACCTCTAAGATCTTTGTCTGGTTCCAGCAATGTCTGAGAGTCGTATAGAGAAGGATGATTTCATTGATGTTGATAGTGACAGAAGGTTTAAAGACAAGTTGATTTCTAAAGAACCATAGAGACCACCAAGCACAGGCTAGCGCGGCCATATTTTTTGGTCCCAACATCATTTTAATATTATTTAGCGGTAGTTGCCCATTTGCAGAAATATTAACTGCGCTAGATCCTAAGATGTGTAATTGTGAATCAGCGAGTGAACAAATAAATATTGGAAAAAGTTGTATCTTTAATCATGAATAGTAACTTTCCACTTGTAATTTTTAATTGTTTTTTGGGTGAAAAATACCTATTTTGCCCTCATAAATTATATTCTCATCTTATATTAACTATGTCCTTTTAAGTAATTTCTATATTTTTTAATAAAATGTTTTTTTTTACCCTTAAAAGTTTGAATTTAAAAATATTAATTTTTTTTATTTCAATGTCCTTTTATGTCTTTTCAAAATTATAACTTGTCATATTTCATGAATTTCACCTAACTTTATATTTTTACTTAAAAGGCCCAAATTACAATTTGAAAGTTTTCTCAAATCAACTCTACTTTATATTTTTAATTAAACTATCCAAATAACAATTACAAGATTTCTCAAATCAACTATACTTTGTGTTTTTAATTTAAGTACCCAAATTGTAACTTTAAGGTTTTCTCACATTAAATCGACTTTATGTTTTTTAATCAAATAATTAATAATAATGATAATAATAATGATAATAATAATAATAATAATAATAATAATAAACTTTTAATGTGTAATGATCATGATTTTCGAACTCTATATTTTTGGATTTCTTTTTTGTTTTGATTAATAAAATTTTTAAAAGATTACCCTTCTTATTTTTTTAATTGAAATACATCATTCTTATTACTGATGAAAATTTTAAAAGACTATCCTTACAATGTCTTATAATGAGACAATTAATGTTTTTATTACTATAGGATTTAAGTTATATGAAAGTTCACACAATCGTACTTATTTGCACATATAAATATTTACACATATATAAAAGGTAACATGTACAATTTAAATACGAATACGCGCGGCGCCTAATCTAGTGTACTATAAAAGCATGAAGGTTGTAAATGAATAGTAAAACCTACTTTGATTTTTTAATTACTTTTCTCTTGAATGTAAACCCCATTAGAATTATTTTATTCTTTATTTTTTAATTCAATTTTCTATTTTGCCCTTCTACATTATTTTAGATTTTGAGTTTGCTCCCATTCATCATGTCTATTTTGGTCTTTTTATTTTATTTTTGTAAAATCTCATATTTACCCATCAAAGTTTGAATTTAAAAATATTTATTTTTTCTATTCATGTCTATTTTGGTCTTTTTGAAATTAAATTTATAATCTTTTTCTCCAAATCACCCAACTTTATATTTTTTGTTAAACTACCCAAGGCAAGCTTAATAATATTGTCAAAATGCTACTCTTATTTTCCTTTTTTTTTCAAAATACAACCTATTTATTGTTATTTACATTTTTATTTATTTTTTAATTCAATTTTCTATTTTGCCCTTATACATTATTTTAGATTTGAAATTTCCTCCATTCATCATGCCTATTTTGGTCTTTTTATTTTATTTTTGTAAAATCTCATAATTACCCATTAAAGTTTGAATTTAAAAATATTTACTTTTCTCTTTTCATGTCTATTTGTTCTTTTTGAAATTAAATTTGTATTTTTTTTTTCAAAATCACCCAACTTTATATTTTTTTGTTAAACTACCGCAAAACTTAATAATATTGTCAAAATGCTACTCTTATTTTCCTTTTTTTTTTCAAAATACAACCTATTTATTGTTATTTAAATCTTAGAGTATATTTTATTATTTACATTTTTGGGAATATTTTTATCTCAAAACCATGCCACTTATATTTTTTAATTAAAGTACCCAAGTTATAATCCTTGAAAATAATTTAAAAATCATCAATATTTATATTTTGCTCACAAAACGCTATTTATTATTGTTGTTACTACTACCATTATTATCTTAATTATTATTATTCTATTGTTTGTATTTTTATTATCATTTTTTCTTTATACTATTTTTGTAATTTTATTGTTTTTTCCCACCCGTTTGAATACATCCTTATCCTTTATTTACATTTTAATCAAAATATAACCTTATTATTATACATCCTTATCCTTACAACTACAAAAACGAATTCTCTTGAATGAATAGTAAACCCCATTAGAATTATTTTATCATTTATTTTTTAATTCAATTTTCTATTTTGCCCTTATACATTATTTTTTATTTTGAGTTTGTCTCCATTCAATCATGCATATTTTTGTCTTTTTGTTTTATTTTTGTAAAATCCCATATTTACACATTAAAGTTTGAATTTAAAAATCTTTAATTTTTTTCTATTCATGTCTATTTTGGTCTTTTTGAAATTAAATTTGAATTTTTTTTTCAAAATCACCCAAATTTATTTATTTTTTTGTTAAACTACCCAATGCAAGCTTAATAGTATTATCAAAATGCTACTCTTATTTTCCTTTTTTGCAAAATATAACCTATTTATTATTATTTACATTTTTGTTTATTTTTTAAGGGTCATTTGCTAAACTAACCCAAAAATCCGGTCCCCTTTGCACCCTCTATCCACTATCCATACAAATTGCAAAAACTAACCCCCTCCCTTAAAACCTGCCGGTTCCTCACCTGCTGCACCTAGTGGAGAGAGAGAGAGAGAAAAGCAATAGGGCATTAAATGCTCATCACTGTCACCCATCCAAAGCCCTTTCTCTCTATGTCTCTCTCCACCTCTCTCCATTGAAGAGCTCCATTGGAGCTCGAATTCAGCCTGTGCTACTGGTGTGAATCGCAGCCGGAGCACTACTTTGATGCCTTCGTCCTTCACCTTTGTTCTGATGGCTTTTTCATGTCAATTCGAGGTGAGTGGAGTCCGGATTTGGAGTAGAGGAGGTGGAATCGAAGTGGAGGAGCCCTCGCAGAGGCTTGGTGAACCTCTTTGTTTTTTTATTGATGAATGAACAATATATTAACTTTCCACTCTATGGTTTCTTACTGAACACCCATTGGCACTCTACTGGACACCCAAAGCAAAATGACATGTCACCTATTGGAACCGTCTGGACAAGAGTTATCGGAGAAACAGATTCACCACCGACTTCGGATAGAAAATGGGTAAGTTTGCTTTCGATAAAAAAAAATCAGAGAGAGAGAGAAAGTGCAAAGGGGAGAGAAAGTCTGCAGAGGGGAGAGAAAGTTTGCAGAGGAGAGAGAGGACAGGAGAGAGAGGAGTGAAAAAGAAAAGAAAAGTTGCAGAGGAGAGAGAGGATATGACAGAGAGAGATGGAAGAGTGAAAGTGATGGGGCATTAATATAATTTGAATTAAATCTTACGTTTCGGATAAAAACCATCAAAGAAGAAGCAATTGGGCGAGGGTTTATTTGTAGGTTGACATGTAAGCAGTTAGTTTTAACTGGACACCCAAAGCAAACCGACATGACACGTATTGGAATCGACTGGACAAGAGTTATCAGAGAAACAGATTCACCATCGGCTTCAGATAGAAAATGGGTAAATTTGCTTCAGATTTGATGGAGACACCTCTCGCATAACCTTTATCGAAAGCAAACTTGCCCATTTTCTATCCGAAGTTAATGGTGAATTTGTTTCTCCGATAACTCTTGTCCAGTCGATTCCAATATGTGTCATGTTGTTTTGCTTTGGGTGTCCAGTTAAAACTAACTGCTTACACATCAACCTGTAAATAAACCCCCGCCCAATTGCTTCTTCTTCGAAGTGAAAAAGCAACAGTAAAGTCGCAGAGAAGAGAGGACTCTTCCATCTCTCTGTCCTATCCTCAATGTTTTCTCTCTCTCCTCTGCAACTTTACTTTTCTTTTTCACTCCTCTCTCTCCTGTCCTCTCTCCCCTCTACAGGATTTCTCTCTCCTCTGCATACTCTCTCTCTCTTTTTGATTTTGGCCAGGTGTCGATCAGTGGAACCCAAACCCCTCCCCCCACTTACCTGCTACCGGGGGAACCCTTTATCCCATATCCGGTTTTGCCCAATTTTAAACCGGATTGGGTTAACCTTGCAAAGAAACCGGATAAGTGGGTTACTTTGTGCATATCCCTCATTTTTTAATTCTATTTTCATTTTGTCCTTATACATTATTTTAGATTTTGAATTTGCCTCCAGGAATGTCTATTTTGGTCTTTTTGTTTTATTTTTGTAAAATCCCATATTTACCCATCAAAATTGGAATTTTAAATTATTTACCTTTTTCTTTTCATGTCTATTTTTTTCTTTTTTGAAATTAAATTTGTAATTTGTTTTCAAAATCTCCAAAATTTTTTACTAAACTATCGCAAGCTTAATAATATTGTCAAAATGCTAATCTTATTTTTTTTGAAAATACAACCTATTTATTGTTATTTATATTTTAGAATATATTTTATTATTTACATTTTTGGGAATATTGTTATCTCAAAACCATGCCACTTATATTTTTTAATTAAAGTACCCAAGTTATAACTCTTGAAAAAATTTAACAATCATCAATGTTTATATTTTGCTCACAAAACGCTGTTTATATAGTTGTTACTAACTCACTACTACCATTATTATCAAAAATTTTATTATTCTATTGTTTTTATTTTTATTATCATTTTTTTATCTGCACTATTTTATATAATTTTATTGTTTTGCCCCACCTTATATTTCTTATAAACTAACCACTTTATAGGTTTAAATTTATTTTTTATAACCCTTATTTACATTTTAATCAAAATATACCCACATTGTTATACAAACATGAAAATCTCGTGCACAAATGCGCGCGATCCTTAAACTAGTGTAGAACAAAAGAGCAATTGTAAAAATGGAGGGTAAACTCTCTATCACATGAAAAAAGAGCAACATTAATAAGAGCTAACTTAATATCAAATCAAACTATTTGATGCAAAGCTTTATACTTCCGACAATCATACACAAAGAATTGAACAAATAGGACTTTCTTTTAGAACAAAGACTTAACAGAATCTATATACCTAAATGAAGGGGGGGGGGGGGTTATACTAAAAAAATAAAAAGATATGAATGAACCACTTCAAATAAAACTTTTCTGAAAGATTTTGGTCGAGTAGGAAAATATTTGGGTAAGAATAGTAAAGGAAAGTATTTGAAAACCGAAAGTATTTTGGAGTGCAAAAAGACACCAAATGTCTCATGACAATGGAACAAATTAATGGAATTAAGAGAAACTTAATTTCAAAGGGCTTATATATATGGAATATAGGAAATGGAGAATCAATCAATTTCTAGATAGATTGATGTGTATCAAATCTACCAATCATGGATAGGTGTGGACCATTGTCAAATACACAAATCAATGTAAAAATAATCGGGTACATTTACCATAATAAAAACTTGATTAAAAGTAAGATTTAACACGCACTTCCAACATTGAGGAGGAAGCCATAAAAATCCACATTCACAACAATAATATCTAATACAAGTTGACACAAATCAATGTAAAAATAAGCGGGTACATTTACCATAATAAAAACTTGATTAAAAGTAAGATTTAACAAACACTTCCAACATTGAGGAGGAAGCCATAAAAATCCACATTCACAACAATAATATCTAATACAAGTTGTATTAGTGGCCTAATTGAGATAGATGGTTCACTACAACTAGTACTATGAACTTTATCTCCAATTCAATAGAATCAATTTGAATAGTGTGGAATGGATTTAGAAGATCAATATGTTTTCCAAAGCTAAAAACTTCCTATGAAAAATGAGCTAAAAAAGACTCGTGGCAAAATTACGATTAGTATAGGGAGGGATTGATGTCTCCCTCGGTTACGTCTTTTGTATAACCAATGCAAGGACAAGGTCCACCTATTTTTCGACTCTAACCCTACCAAAAATTAGGTTAAATCAAACATGTCGATCCCACATATTAACAACGCTTGATAGACAAAATAGGCAAATCAAACACCTACTTGAGGAGCTAGGAACTAAAATAAAGGAGAAAGAGAAAGCGTATCTAAACCAATCACAAGTTGGTGTAGTGTTTGTGGGGCTACATCTCATGCCAAGAGGTTCGAAGTTCGAATCTCATTGGAAACATAGATGTAGAGCGACTGAGTCGATCGAACTGGACTGAGATAAAAAAAAAAAAAAAAAAAAAAAAAGAGAAAGCGTATTTAGCAATGGTATGGTGTGGAGCATATGATATTTTAGGAATAAAATCATATTTGACCAAACATAGCTCCCTGAAGGACAGCAAATAAAATTGTTTATTCAAAAGCATAAACTAAGGCCAAACAATTCCAAGAGAGTGAAGAAACACAAAAATATACAAAATGGAGTCAAACGAAAGCTAAGGCATACTGTGAAATGGCAAAAGTCTAGTGTCGATGGGTGAAACTGAATTTTGACGGATCTACACTCCAATCAGGTTAGAGCGCCATAGAATTCATTATCGGGAATGAAAAAGGAGAACATATCAAGATAGGTTATGGAAGGTGTGATACACAAACGATAATTGAAACCAAAGCATTAGCCTTATACTAAACTATGCACTAAAGATCTCGGTTTCAACAATTTTGAGATGGAGGGATATGAAAATGTCTTTGGGATATTAAGATGATCATGACAGACTTCCCTTTTCACCTAGCAATCCAGTCGGTTTTTTTTTCTTCTCATTCTTAGCTTTCATGAATGCAATATAGTGACAGATAAAGTTGCACACCTTAATTAGTCACCATGTGAGCAGAACCCAACTCATCAACAATCCTGATCTTTTAAACCTCATTTGAAAAGATACACTCATGAGATAGAGGACTCGATCCTAACTATCATCCTCAATACTTTCATAATAGTAAAAAAATGTTGTGCCAACAATTTTGATGTATACTACTATATCTATTTTATTTTTAAAATGGGGTGGGTTGCAGCAAACTCTGTTATCCTACTCTTAAATCCGTCCGTCTTAAGATAAGTTATTTTATTTTTATTCCATAAGTTGAAATATATAAACTATAAAATTATATTTTTTTTTTCAAAAACCCACATAATAAAATAAATAAAAATATTTTCAAATTATACTCCTTAATTTATAAATCAGCACATAAAATTCTTCACATTAATGGCAAAACGAAATTAAGAAGAAAAAAAATTTATTTGTTCCATAACTAATGTTTGCCACACTAGAATAATAGAGTCCTCAAATTCCTCACAATCGCAAATTGATAATGCTATTAATCCGTTGTTTAAATAGTCATCTTATATATATAATAATTTCTAAAAATATCTACTTGATGGGCCGTCAAAACCAACGGTAAAACGAAAATCTATCCCTCCAATACCTTATATAAAAAGGCATCCATCCTTAGTTACATTTCAATCTACCCAACAATCTTTTCTCTTTAATTCGTTTCATTCTTGCCTCGTGAGAGGCAAACACTAGGAGATTCGTTCTTGATCGATATTTCCTGTGTTTGCATCTCCTAAATTAAGCCTTTCCCCCCTCGTTAATCCATGGCTCGCTTTGTACACTTATCTCTCCTCACTTTCATTGTTCTTCCCCTTTGTTTGAACCCTATTTTCACTCAGGCGACGACATCCAATGTCATCGATCGCTGTTGGAAGGATGACGCGAATTGGTCGAGTAATAGGCAGCGTCTAGCCACATGCTCGGTAGGGTTTGCCGGGAAAATGACCAACAATGTTGGTAATAGCGTTACATTTTATGAGGTAACCGACCCTAGTGATGACCCTATTAACCCTAATCCGGGCACTCTCCGGTATGGTGTCACCAAGCTTAACGGTCCCATATGGATAACCTTTCGCGAGAAGATGAAGATCAAGCTCCGAATGCCTCTTGTCATCGGAAGCTACACCACCATCGATGGCCGAGGCTCTAGAGCTCACATTGCCAATGGCGGATGTTTCTTTCTTGACAAGGTACATAATTCAAACTTGCATAAATGTGCCTTTAATTTGTCGCTCAATCCTAAATGAGTAGTACATTTGTGGTTTTAGGTTACCGACGTTATCATCCATGGGCTCGTATTCCACCACTGCAAGCCCCAACCCGCGGGGCAAGTGATGGGTCCGGGCTCAAAGATATTAATGCTTGGTGCTGGTGACGGGGATGCAATTAGGGTTTATGGTTCGACAAGGGTTTGGATTGACCATAACACGCTCTTCAAGTGCAACGATGGTCTCATTGACGTCACTCTAGGATCAACTGGGATCACCATATCCAACAACTGGTTTCGAGACCACGACAAAGTCATGCTCTTGGGACACGCCGATGACTATGAGCATGATCGGAATATGAAGGTCACCGTGGCATTCAACCATTTCGGCCCTAATTGCAATCAGCGCATGCCTAGGTTAATTGCTCCATCTTTTTATTTTTCAAACTCGTCGTTATCTGATTCTGTAATTGATGACAACTGCACATAACTTACGATACTATATAATTTCGATTTTAGGGTTCGTTGGGGGTACGCTCATGTTGCGAACAACTTGTACCAAGGATGGAAGCAGTACGCGATTGGAGGGAGCATGAACCCGAGTATAAAGAGTGAGGCAAACTACTTTGTTGCCCCAGAGACAAATGAGAATAAAGAGGTGACATGGAAGTTAGATGGGGAAGACAAGAACTGGAACTTCAAGTCGATAGGAGATTATTTTGAAAATGGAGCGATGTTTAAGGAGACAGGGGAGAGGGTGAGACCAAACTATACGAGTGAGCAAGCCTTCCAAGTCGCCGATGCAAGGAGTGTCAAGCTTCTTACTAGAACATCCGGTGCTTTGCGTTGCCTTGTTGGAGCTAGATGCTTATAATCTGCTAATATATATGTTCGTCGATCTCACATATATGTATAAGAGTTAAGAGAGTTCACAACTCGTCATTCGTTCTTTATGAATTCTAGTTCAACTTTTGGATCTACTCATTATATACATGGTTCCGAGTTGAATTACCATGTGTATAAGTATTCGAATGTATTAATGATTTTTTTTAGTCGAGGAACATCTTATAACCTAATTCACATGAGGTAACTCTTTCTCACACGAATGTTTAGCCAAACACTTCAACTGGGTGAAAATGTCTTTCATTTATACTCCACCCGTTTGTTAAAATATGTCATTTTAGCCTGTGCACAACTTTTAAGAAAATTACCAAATATACTACTTTACCCTAATTTTTTACACTATTTTTTACTTTATCGAAAATTACAACTAACAATCAATTAATTATTACAAGGGTATTTTCGTAAAGTTAATGCCAAAATACCTATAATGACATGTTTTTCCGAACAAAATTAATACTATGAAGACTTGTTTTGCCAACAGAGAGAGTATAACAACAACAATTTCAATTATATCTATTCAGCTCATAATAGCGTTTGGAGGTCGAGATGTGCAACCTTTCCACTTATATTTATTTTTGGTGAAAACCTTTCCACTTATATATATACAATACAAACTAGTGTGTGTTCCGTCTCGTGTACAAGAATATGTTAACATAATATTATAAAATTATATATATTGTCTATATAAAAAAACCTATTAAAAATATGACAAAATAAGAGCATGTTTATCAGTGAGCCTCGTTTCGGGCTCTTAACTTATTTTTCAACTGCCACATCAGTTAAAGAGCCCAACCTAATTTTTTACCTTTTCAGCAAATTATCAGTGTGCCCACTCCGGGGCTTTTAACTTCACTTTTTTTTTAAAATAACATATGCAATATAGGTGTCTATGGGTAGATAAAAAGAAATTACATTCAAAAATAATTTTTTAAAAATTTTTTACATTAACAAAAATAGAGAAAAATCAATTTTAAAAAAAAATAATCAAGCGCTGCCATATGGCCCTCCCTTCAATGAGCCCGGGCTCATCTTCAAGGTTGTTTTTCCCCGGGCTCATGGCCACCTCACTTCTTCTTTCATTTTTCTTTAATTTTTTTGCCTACGTGGATTATTGGTGAGCCCCTGGGCTCACCAATAATCTTGCTCTAATAAATTTGAAATATAATGTGGGCATTAAACTAATATGTAATTGAAATAATTGTGAGGAATGATGATATACTCCGCAATAAACAAATAAATATATAATTTAAACATAACATTTTCAATTGAAATAATTATGAGGAAATAATGATATAATAAAATAAATAAAAGGGGGTAAAGAAAGGGTTGAGATTTGAACCCAAGAGTTTTTTATTCTCCATCCTTCGTTTACCACCCGAGCTAGATAACACTTTTATTTTAAATATCATTTAAAGATCTTATATTACCTTAAAATACTAAATATATACAAAAAAAATTGTTTTTTTTTTCGGTCAGGGGGTGCTCTAGCATTTCCGAGAAACCCCCAACTCTAACTACCAATGAGTATTAGTATAAATTTGTAACGGCCCAGATTATAAATCCGGTTTACGTTTAGAGGGAAGAATTATCCCTCTGCCAGATCTTACAATCCAAGTACGAGCTGCTTATATATTAACTTCAAATTATAACCCTGTTTATGTCTTAAGAATTTAATGAAGAAAAAAGGGGATTTCAAACCCTCGAGACAGTCAAAAGAGATAAAAACGAGAACATGTCATAATTCAACTAGTCAAAACTCAAAAGAGATAGAACGAGTTTAAATCAATATAAATACAACATGTTTCTAAATGACAACTTAACCAAAACATTTGTAAAGTCAAGCCAGAATAGGTGAAGTCTTTTTAACACTCTCGTCCCGTGAGAAAACCCCGCCATAGAAGCAAATCAGCAAGTAAAGGGAGCGGGTACCTGAAACTATACCACAAGTCAAGGTCGAGCCACTCATGCGGGACCGGAAGTCCTCGCTGAGGTTATATAATACGCCTATACCTAGAATAAAGGATGACTAATGCAGTACAAGATTTAAATCACATAAGCATGCTTTGACAGTTATAATATGCGGAAAAACTGTAAAGGGCCCAAGACAATGCCAAGTGGCATATCCCTCTCCTACCTCTGCACCCCTTCCCGTTAGTGTAGAGACTGGCTAGTTCGTTGCTATAGCATAGCATATCCTCGTGGTGGTGCACTCACCCACGGTATCATCATCATAACATAAATTAAACATGCCCGATGGTGCTGGGCTATCATCATGCTCATATCGACTCGATAGACTCAGGGCACCCGATGGGGCTGGGCTACCCTATGACCCTAGCAAAGACTCTAGGACTATCACAGATAACGGCCGTTCTGTTTCAAACGCATAAAGAATAGGGATGCTCATTCATAAGTGCAAGTCCTAAATATGATACTACATGGCATGCTTTTATGCATATGCAACACCTACATACTATATAACACATCAGGCATGAGGTCCAATCACTTGAGCAAGCCCCGGAGGACTTACCTGGAGTCTTCACATCCAATAAATCAGCAACCAAGCCACTTAGATAATCATCCATCGGGAAACAAGCCACTCAGATAATCATCCAATCACACTAGCAAGTAATAAGCACAGAACAACTCATCAATACATATTCAATCAACACACAAGCATGTTTCCAAGTCATCACAAGACTACGTAGATAATATTTTATTCAAGTAATCTAGCATTCTCATCATGACCATCATTCCCAATTAACCTTGTTCTCATCAAGTATGAAACTTAGCTCAAAGTCTTACCAATATCATCACTCAAAATATCTTACTTCAATTCAAGCTCAGGTATATTAAGTTCACAAGGCACATCAAGCTCGCAAGACATTTCTTACATAATTACACTAGTCGAAGCCGATTATCACTAAAATTTAATCGATTAACAAACCTAAAACATCCATAATATTATATGAGGTAGTGATATCAAGTCAAACTAACCAATTTTAAGCATAGCTAATTTATCCATTTAACAAGGTCACAAGACATCATAAATTCTCAAGACATATTTTAATCATCTTAAACACTTTAACTAGTTCTAAAAAGAGAGAAGTCCAATAACATCTCATGTAAATTTTTTGGGTAATTAATCAATTTAATCACAATCAAATAACGTCACAACTCATGAGTAATCCACAATTAAGTTTACAAGCAATCATTATGTCAATTTAGCTAACTTAATTGTTCACCCTCTAAATGACCAAAAGTTTCACTCAATTAAGTTAAACACGTCCCATTTTGCATTCTAAGCAATTTAGTCCATTAGAAAGCCAAAGTCAGTGAAAGTATCCATACCAAATAAATAAATAAATCAAAGATCCAAACTTTTATACCCATCCCAAATCCAAATCCAATTCCAAATTAACAAAATCTTAAATTAACACAGGCATTAAGGGTGAAGAGGCCTGGAATTTATAACCTGAACTCGCAAGGGTCGGGAGGGCTCGGATCGGGAGAGATAGAGTTTGGGGCTGTAGAGACAGGAGGGTGGGGCGTTGAGCTCATCGGCATCGGCTCTTCGTGCAGTGAGCAGGGGCATTGACATCGGCAGCGAACAGGACTCCGCGTCGACATCCTCGGCTCCGGTGTGGGTGGCCCAAGGCGTCGTTGGCAGAGGCGGCTTACGGTCGGCCTCGATCTCGGCCATTGCATGAGAGAGCAGAAGCGACAGAGAAGAGAGCAGGGGAGCCCCGCCGGAGTTGGATCTGAGGAGTAGCTGCTGCCCTGGTCCCCTTCGTCTTTGTTGGTGAGATCGAGGGCAACGAGATGGAAAGCAGCGAGCCAGGGAGCGAGAGGTCAGCAGAAGAACTCCGAAACTGATTCAAGAGAAGAGAGGAGGAAGGTCGAGTGCAGCAAGATGATGAACAGGGAGCGGCGGGAGCTCGAGTGCTCAGATCTGGAAGAATAGGGAGGAGTGGACTGGTGCGGAATTCTCAAATCCGAAATGAAGAAGGTGGCAGCTGGAGCTTGGAGCTGAGGACGGGAGAGTGTTTGTGAGGCTTAGGGGAGATGAAGCAAGGTGGCGGCACACATAAGGATAGAGGGTATATATACCCGGTGAACTAGGGTTAGGTTAACTTATGAAAATTTACAAAATCAATTCGCTATTATTAAGTTATAGAAATATTACCACTTCAATTAACAAATTTAACCCCAAAAAGATTCTGGTATAAGAAAACGGAACGAGTCTGTTTTCAATCGAATGCAATGTATGCCGGAATTGACTTAATAAAATAAATAAATAATTAGAACATTTTGATCGAGGAAGGGGATTTTCAAATTTTACAGAAATCTCAAAATTTTAATATTGTAATTAAGTCATAAAATATTATATATATATATATATATTTTTAATTTCGGGTCTTTACAAAATTATACTTCATCCGTTCAGAAATAAGTGTCATTTGACTTTTTGACACGTTTTTTAATGAGCTAAAAACTATATAAAATATCAAATTTTTAATTAATTTTTTATGTAATTTTATACTTGTTAGTTATAAATTTAAAATTATTTTTAAAAAAATAATAAAAAATTAAATATTTTATACTCCCTCCGTTCTTAATTATTTGTCGTTTTAACCCCTTTTTGAGTTTTGCTAATTATATGTCGTTTGCATCACATCATAACTCACTTCATTATCTTTTTTTGAGCTGTGCTAATTAAATGGATTATTTAATTTCAAAATTTTGAGTGGCTAAGTCTTTTGGGATTAAAATAATTACTGCAACACTCTAATATGAAGTTGCAGAATCATTAGCTAGATGTAATAATTACGAAGTACTCTATTTTCTTAATCTGTGTGTCATTGCATTGAACGACAAATAATTAAGAACGGAGGGAGTATAGTTTTTAGCTAATTAAAAAATGTGTCAATAGTCAAAACGACACTTATTTCTAAATGGATGAAGTATGAATTAAGTTAATCGTGATTTTTTTTTCATTGCATCAGTTTTTCTAAATTTAATTTTAAAAGTTAATATTTTCTGGTGAAATATGGTAAACATTAATACAAGCAATGATACGAATATTACTATATATGATGATTTGAAATTTTGAATTGAAATAATGCATTTATTCTCTTACAGATTTAGGATGTCTTAACTGTTATTCACTTGAGCTAAATTTAGAAATATATATTGCAAATTAATAAATGTTAGTAATAAATCCTAATCAACATCATCTAAAGTGTAACAGATTGTATAAAGAAAAATATCTCAACTATAACCTACTGTTTACATGCATCACTCCCGAACTTTTAAATTTAATTAATAATACAATGCACAATATTTCTTTTCACTTAAAAATAAACATTAAAATAAGCATATATTTACACCTTAAGTTAAACAAATCAGGTCATATTGTATTTGCAATAAGAGTTCATTTGGATTTCAAATCAATTATGTTTATAAATATAAACACTTAATTTAACACGATTTATAATATATTTAAAATAATATAAATTTAAAATAAAATAAAATTATAACTTATGTTATTTAATTATGTTAAGCTTAAAATGTAATTATAAACTTTATATAGTAGTCCAAAGTGAGTTAACACAATTTAGGTGGTATTTAATATTAAATTCAAATTATTACAAACAAGCTAAATAAACACTTTCAAAGTATTTTTATTTTTAATTATATTAAAAATATAATAAATTGTTTTTGATTAAGATATCTATAATTGAAGGGGGATAACATTTTACCAAGCTACTGTGCTGTGAATTCAACCATTTCCCATCTTTTTGGGGGATTAAAGAATAAATATATTGTCCAAATATTATAAGTTATTTTAAAGTTAGACAAAGTAAAATGTAAAAATTTAGTTCCACCTATTTTGAGTTGGTATCCATTGTACACATAAAATTGGAGAAGAAAAACATTTAATTTCACATTGGGAGCATAAAATTAAATTGACTTTACCCCTATGTACAGATAAATTTGAAATGCTTTATCCAAAAAAATCTTTTTTTTTTTGTATGTGTGACATTAGATAGTTATGTAATAAATAAAGAGAAATAAATTGAGTTTTGTTTTCTTGTTCCTCCCACTCACTCCTACCAACTTCCAACTCCACACCCAACCCCTCCCCCACTGTGTCTATATATACTCAATTCATTACTTCTCCTCTCCCTCCCATTTCCTCCTCTGCTTTCATTTCTCTCAGATCTTCAATTTCTTCTGGTAAATCTCTCTCTCTCTCTAGCGTTTTTCGGCTTCTTGTGTTAATTGATTCCTCTGCATCTCTTCAATTGCATGATGATCCATTCGCTTACCTAATCCGACACCGGCGATCGCCGATCTCTCTTCAAATTAAACTCGTTCGATCTCCATTTCCGGTTCTGTGGCGATCCGATTGGAATTCGGTGGCATCAGATCCGATTCGCTTGCTTGAATACTTGTTCCTCTTTTGCAGTTGCGGCGGATTAGCGCTGGGAAAATGGCCGGCGAACAGTTGAGCGGCGGCGTGGCGAGAGGTCGCTGGAATCCGCAGCTAATCGAGCGCGATTTTAGATTGAGGAAATGCATGGTGAAATCGGGAGCGATCGGACACCGTCGTCGGGAGCGGGCGGAGCCGATTGAAGGCGGTGTGAGACTGACTAGTATTGAGAGATTCCTCAAGGCAATCACGCCTCGTGTTCCTGCTCACTACACCTCTAAGGTCTCTCCTTCTCTCTTTTTCTTTTCAATTTCAATCACATTTCGGTTATTTTCGCCCTTATCCGAAATGTAAAGCGGCATTACTTTGGTTTGATAAGTTAGAACATGTTCATAAAGTATGATAATATTATTATTAATAATGCCAATTATTTAGCAATCCAAACAGGTCTCAATTTACGATAAGAGTGACAAAACCACCCCTGATTAATGCTATTTTGCACAAAAACACCCTTTGTTTTGTAAATCGCATTTAACACCCTTTATCTATGTTTGATTTTTAGCCTAAATCACCACCCATACTCATTGTATCGTTATTAAAACGTTATTGGTGAAGATCGATATTGAACATTCAGTAGAGTTTATTACTGTATTGTCTTATAAATGCGAGGCTAAAATGAGGGGTGATTTTGTTTGTTTGTAGATGGCAATGAGGGATTGGAGGAGCTCCAATGTGGAAGACGAACCTCACTTTGTGCTGGCTGATTTGTGGGAATCCTTCAAGGAATGGAGTGCTTATGGGGTTGGAGTGCCATTGCTGTTAAATGGTCGCGATTATGTCATCCAATACTATGTACCTTATTTGTCCGCCATTCAGATTTATGTTGATCCTACAAAATCCTCTCCTATTTCCAGGTATCTCCTCTTCTTGGCTACTATGATTTTTTCGTAAACCAAATGTCGACAGACATGATTCAAATGACATGCTTTTGGTTGAGATCATGCCTTGGACTTGTTGTTCTTACTGATTTTAGCTCTATCAAATCCTGGTTTCCAAATTGTTGCCTTGGTTCTGTTAGTCTGTTGGGTGTTTTTACAGTGATGCTGCTCATGTTGGATTTGAATTTGTTGCAAATAATTTCAAATCATGGTTGAGTTTTAGCGTTTGTTAGTTGCTTACTACATGAGCATTGATAAGAAAGCATATGATAAAAAAAACAGAGGGAGGGCTTTGAGATATGGAAATAAATAAGTAAAGACATTATTAAATACTACAAACATGGACCATCTTGTTAGAAGTTTGCATCATATATCATAAATGTTGCAAATATGGAACATTTTGTTAGAAGTTTGCATCATATATCATAAATGTAGGATCAATGAATTGATGTTGAACATTACTGTAGGGATTGTTAATGAAAGAAATACCTTATTGAAGTGATAGGAAAGTAAGTCATGCACTTTGTCTTGGGCCTTATTGCTTTACTTATGTCGTCATAGACATGAGACAAAAATTATGATCCCATGTTTTCTTAAAGTTTCAATATGTTTGTTAAGATACACTGCAAACTAAAATTAAGCAGCACCAAAATCATCTCTTAAGTTTGTCCCAAAAAAACAGTTTTCCCTACCATAAGACTTTATTTCCTTCTAAGTGGATGTGTGTAGATAAATTGCATGATATATTGTGTTCAGAATATAGCATATATCGATCAAAACAAAATATTAGTTTCTCGTAATTACGAGGCGTGTGCCTTTCACCTTTAGCCCTATTCGACTTTTGTTCTCTTCACTTTCTTATTGAATAGCTTTGGTGGGCTCTGAGGTTTTCACTCCATATGTTATATCGATGATTTATATGTTGGCATAGATAGATATGTTCTATAATAATCATATCATTAGAGCCGCCATTTGGCTTGGCGGTCTTTTCTTGTGTAAGAATTTTGGTCATATCGGTGATTTATGTTTTGGGATCAGTAGATGCGATCCATCATCCATAACAGTTATGTAACTAGAGCCGCCATTTGGGTTGGCGTTCTTTTCTTGTTTAAGAATTTGGTCATAATATTGATGATTTATATTTAGGATAAATAGATTTGATCTATAAAAATTATATGACTAGAGTTGTTGTACGGTGTGCCGTTCTTTTCTTGTGAAATGTAATTAAACTATTAATAAACCGTTGTCCGTTATTGTTGCGGAGTTTGAGGTTCACAATTCTCGATTATTTTTTGTCATTTCTTTGTTGGAAATGGATATATCATCTAGGACAACTCCATTAATAACCGCCATTTTCCTTGGTGTTTGTTTCCTTAGAAAGATTGGGATAGAAAATAGTCTACATGGAAGTTTATCATTAGATTGTTATCCATTATTGTTGTGGAACCAGTGGTTTTCAATTCTTGATTATATTGTTGATTTGGCTTATTGGAAAATGATTATTATCTTGGACAATTTCAACGTGGCATTTGTTTGTATGGAAAGATAGGGTGGAAATTAACGAATCTAAAGGGATATATCCACGGATGTAGGGTTCATTTTATATCAAACTGATCTACAATGGATATATCCATGGATGTTGAGTTTTATTGCATCCTATAGCAAGCTGATTTGGTCTTTTGTTTTTCTTTTAGTAGCACAGAAGTAGCTCTTCCTTCTAATGTGCGGAGAAGTCAGGAAAATGAAGGCAAATGTATTGTAAAGGATTCAAGGGTGCAACACATTTCTTTCCATCAAACAACTGATTTATCGCCTAAAATGGAGAATAAGACTTTGAAAGACCAGCTAACTGATGTGAAGGAAGGTTTCTCTAGTGATGATGATGGCGGGTCTGTTAATTCTCAAGGGTGTTTGCTATATCAGTACCTTGAACAAGATACTCCTTTTAGCCGTGACCCATTATTTTGCAAGGTATTCCCTAAGCTTAAGGAGAACTATTTTTTCCTTTTCTTGTTTCCTTCTTATGCATGTTTTGTCCTTGTCTTTGATTGGAACAGATATCCGACCTTGCTTTAGATTTCCCTGAGCTGAGGAGTTTGCGGAGTTGTGATATGCTGTCTACTAGTTGGATTTCTGTGGCATGGTATGCATTCTGACAGTGCTCTTAAAAGTATCCATGCATGTGATTTAATGTGTAATCCCCATTTCTATATATGGACTTCTTTAGGTATCCAATTTACAGAATCCCAACCGGCCCGCCAATGAGAGATCTAGAAGCATGCTTCTTGACATATCATTCTTTAAGTACACCACCTTTGCCTTTGGGAGGTAAGCTGATTTTTTCGGTTCAGTCTACATGAGAAAGATCCAAGTATCTAATGGAACCTGATGAGCTAGATATTCGGACTTGTTTTAGGAACTTCTAGGTGATGCGTTTCCTTCAACTACTAGCCAGTGTAGGATTTAGGTTAAATTCTGTTACATTCTTACCATTGTGAATGGTGGCTTAAGTGTTCTTAGTTTGCATTTTCAACCTCTGACAGATGCTAGTGGTGTTCAAGTACCGATTTTGACAAATCCGAATGGGATAGATGGCATCCCCAAGATCCCTCTGCCTAGCTTTGGACTTTCATCATACAAGTATAGAGGATCTATGTGGACCTCCGGTAGCAGTAGTGGCCAGCAGATGGTGAACTCCCTCTCGGATGCAGCTTCTAATTGGCTGAGGACTCTTCAGGTCCATCATCCTGATTACAACTTTTTCGCCAGTAGAAGGTAGTTTGCTACCGTAGAATATATGGTCATTAAACGCAACCATGGGGAAAAAATATGCTCCAGTAGAAAGTGAATAGAAACAGAAAAATCTAAGCAAAGGTATGTAGCAGAAAGTAGTGTAAGTTGAACCTATGAATTTGGTTTCTATGCTTTTATGAGAAACTGCGCATTTCAGTCTGTAGTTGGTGGAGGTCGAGACAGGAGTATGTACTTCAATGATCAATTGTGCGTTATTTGCAGCCTGATCATATTGCTGACTGAGCTAGATCAAGTTCTTGATATGGTTAATGGATGAGCAAACAGTTTGTATTTCAGTTGTGCAATGTATACATGTTTGCCATCAGACAGTTTGTACTTGACCAAAGACACATGAAAGAGATCGGCATATTTTCCGAACTGCTATGGAAGAAGATACGAAAGGAAGGTAGACCGAGGGTCGGATAGATACATACTAGCTTCCTAGTTCCTACTCGCTGAGGAGGTTCTGAAGCTTAGTCTCTAGCGTGTCCGAACAGATCTGCCCCATCATGTAGTAGAATGTCATCATATCCGACAATTGCTCTATCGACATCTTCCCGATGATTGCCCTCGCGTTCAGCTCCCGTTCCTCGTTCATCTTCAGCTTCCGGTAAGCCGAGTTGTTCCTCACCGTCGCCCCCACTTGCTTTAGCCTCTGCTCCTGCTGAGCGCTCAACGCAGTATTCTCCTACGAACCGAAATTCTAAATTAGATCACATCAATACACAGTGGTTCGTTCTTACTATCCATGAATGCTACAATGTAGGTACCTCCAAGAACAGCGCTCCTGCCTCGAGGTCGGAATCTTGGACAGGATGCGACCCCTTCCCAGATGCGTACATGTTCTTCGCTATTGAGAAGCTTTTGACGATCATCTTCCGCTTGTTCTCCATTTCTTGGTTGAGCTTCGGAGCCCTTGGGGTGCTCGGTGACGCCCCGCTTATCTTCTTCTTGTAAGCTATCACTGCCTTGACAAACTCCTGCATACATACATAGAAATCGAATGAACATAAACAGCACAAAACCCCCAAACTTGCAAGGGTTAATTGAGAGAGACTACTACCTTGTAAGCAAATGTGCAACCAGGGTAGTCAAATTCATCGGTGTCACCATGCCTCATTCGCTCCGGATGGAACTGAAGCCCCATGATGAACTTCCCCTCTTCGGGATTATACGCATCCGGATCATAGAACCCTTCGACCAATCCATCCGGAGCAAATGCCATAGGAACGAACCTCTGAGCGAGTCTCTTAACACCTTGGTGGTGGTAGCTATTAACCAACATCTCCATCTTCGACTCGTCAAGAGACTCCTTGAACCAATGGTGCAAAGGAGTGTTCTCCTCGACCTTGACAACGTGCCTATGTCCATCATAGTCCTCGTAGTCGATATGAGCGACATTCTCGCTACCGCCAGGGCGGCTCTTCGAGAGCTCCTTCTCGACGTCGTGGTAAAGGGTGCCTCCACAAGCCACATTGAGGATCTGGGACCCCCTACAAATGCCCAAGTAGGGTATGTTCCTTTCGAGGCAGAGCTTGGCGAGCCCTAGCTCGATGGAGTCCTTCTCACGGTCTATGGCTGTGTCGCTCGCGTGTGCCAGCCTTATCTCCTCGAGCTCCTCGGGGCTGAAACTCGAGAGCTCCGAGTCGTAGAGCGATGGATCGATGTCCTCTCCCTCGCAAAGGAGGACTCCGTGGACCGGCTCGAAGCTCTCGAGGAGCATGTGGAGCCCCGTCACTCTAGGCACTATTACCGGCACTGCCCCATAGCTCACTATTAGGTCTAGATGGTATTCGCCTGCCACACACACATATTGATCGATTTATCATTTATTCACCATATGAAACTACATTGCAATCTCTTGATTCGAATTCATTATATATGATCAATTCAATCTACATTTATATATATAATTCACAATTCAATTTCGAGATTCCTAGGGTTTCCGTGTTTCTAGGGTTTCTCCATCGGTTAAAAAAAGATGACGATCAAGGTCGAAGCTTTAACATGTAAATCTGGTAGAATCGACATAGAATCAAAAGAAAATGCGGAATTACCGACGAAATCGACGAACTTGTTCTTGCGAACGGTACGGCGGGAGACGATGAGAACTCTGGGGAGAACAGATGAAAGATCGGTGTTTGATTTCTCCATATACGATTCGTTCTTTGTTTTTGGATTGGATTTCGATCCTTTTGAAATCTGTATTGGTTTATTTACTTGTTTTTTTTGTATGTATATAAAATATTTGGTGACCTATATGAATTTGAAGAGGGGATGAATAAAGGAGGAAGGAGGTGTGGAGATGGAAAGAGGAGATTTTCAATCCAAAATTGTGAAACTAATTAATTTTGGTGGAAAGACAAATTAACGAAAATCCGATCTTACATATATACGAGGCGCCGAGTATTTGGATATAAAATATTTTTGAGTTTCTATATACAGAAATTGAAATTAAATTTAAATTCAAATTGATGTGGTTAAGGGGGTGCATTTAAAACGGAGATAAGTCAAGGCTTCATCACATGCTAACGTGGCATCCATATGCTCAGCCAGTAAGCCATCCCACCAACTCGGCCGATGTGGCTTTTTTTTTCTTTTTCAAGGAAAGAAGTTTGGTTTAAATACATTATCATGATCTTGATGTAATTTAATCAAAAGAAATTTGGATGGCAATCCAAAAGTTGTCTTGATCTTGATATTATATAGTTTAATCAAAGATTTTTGGATGATAATCTAAGGGTTTTTTTGTTGAAAAGATTAAAGGTAGTGATTGAATTATCTAAATTGGTCAAATGATTAGCTGCTGTTATTATTTAAGTCGAACGAACCGAATATTATTTATTTAAATTTAGCTCATTTTTAAATTTAGCTCATTAAAAAATGAGTTGAGTCTAAATTTGAATTGGAGTTTAAAATTAATTGTGTTTAGGCTCGACTTCTTTAGTAAATAGACGAGTTCGTATTGAGTTTTTTTAGTATAAAGCAACATTTCTTGCTCATGGTATATATAGTAATTTGAAGGAAATTTAGTAAATTTCACAATATTCAAATTATTCAAGCTTAAATTGTGTCAAGTCAAACTTTAAATCGAACTTTAAAATATGCTCAAAATCGACTCATTTAGTAAATGAATGAGGTCGAGTTAAGATTTTATCAAGCTGAGCTCAAACTACTCGATTAATATAATAGTCATATTCGCTACACAATAATTTCTTGAATAAGTGTAAAATTTGAATGTTGTTAAATTTTTCAATATTTGTTGAGAGTCTGAAATAATTATTTTAATCTCTATATGCAACTTTATTTGCCCCTTAATATGTTAATGATATATAGATTATCATTTCAATTATAAGGTTGTAAATATTAAGCATGGAAAGCTTCCTTGGGTTATGTTTGGCAACACCAATTACCTTTAAAAGTTTTTGGCTTGATATTATACTAGTTCTTTTCCCGAACCATGTTCGGATTTGTTTTTCTTTATTCAAAGAAATTGATGAATTGCGAATGATAACTTATCAAAGTTAAAATCAATCGAGCAGTACTTACGGGCCAAGATGAGATGAAACCCGTCCCTCAAATAAAAAAGAGTATACAAATACCTACAAATTAATTCATTTGTCCTTATGATTTGTTGTCTTACAAGCACAAAGTAATATATCTATAGCTCACTTACTGTCATAAAATGAAACAACATCTTTTAAGTCTTACTTCCTTTGTGTCCTACCGAATAAAAAAAATAAATAGAAATTGTTCAAATGGATCAAAGAGCGTTGGTATGTATAACAACAAAATTAAGCCCAAATACAGGGCCGGCCCTTGGGCTAAGCCCAAGAGGCATGTACCTAGGGCCCCCAATCTATATGGGCCCCAAGTTTTAAAAAGAAACCTTGTAATAAAAATCAAATGGAGAGAGGAGTACGGGAAAAAATATATGTCTTTTATTTTAGTTAGGGTACTATTTCTTTGCCGATTGCAATCACCGTTTCAGACCCAGTTCTTCTCTCATTCTTGTGCTTGGGGCATGGACGTTCTCTTTCACAAATTTACAATTGTTTTTCCCTTTATTTAGCTTTAATGGGTATTTAATTATACACCCTACTGCTTGTCGCCTACCGATGTTTCGATTAACCACAATCAATTGAAAGAAATTAGAAGAAAGTGGTCATTCATCATCATTGATCATCTAATTTCTTATCTAAACACCCCTTAAGCCTTTTTTCTTTCATTTAAAAATCATGCAATTTGGAATTATCAATTGATTTATTTCTTATTGCTATTGTTAGATCTGTTATTGACATGGCTCCAGGTGGTAGGAGCTATCCTGATGGTGCACAAAAGAGAAAAATCAAACAAAGGAGAGATGCATTAACTAAACAGATTATTCTTATTACCAAGTTTTACGACAAAAAAAAGGTAAACACACAAACTTCTATTGATTCAGCTGCTGTACAGGAGAATGAAATTAGGAATGAGCATGATGCGGGTGACATTATTGATGAAGATAGTGGTGATCAAGGAGAGAAAAATCCTACACTAAATGAGGAAGAAGATCTTGTTGTTGAAACTAGTATTAAGGGTGATGAGGA
The DNA here is from genome assembly GCA_963922045.1 of Persicaria maculosa. Lineage (NCBI taxonomy): Eukaryota > Viridiplantae > Streptophyta > Magnoliopsida > Caryophyllales > Polygonaceae > Persicaria > Persicaria maculosa. Next base: position 14,702,638 of record OY998267.1, on the reverse strand, counting down.
AGAAAAAAATCCTCTGCTAAACGAGGAAGAAGAAAATATTATAGGAGATGATCAAATCAAAGATGTTAATGGTGAATTTGATAAGAAGGCCCCAACTTTGACCCCGCCTTTAGCCCCGAAACACTCAGGGCCGGCCCTGCCCAAATAGATAACTGTGAGAAAGAAATATAGAAGGTGGGAGAACGTGAAGAAGTTTTTTTTTTCAACTGCTCATAATTAGGCTTAATTTTTTTTTCTTTTCAATGACTCAGATTTGGACTTGATTTAGCTTCTTTTTAATGACTTAGATTTTGCCACGTGGCTCAATATTTTACAAAAGAGTTGTTTCTGAATTTATATGTATTAGGGGTGAATAGTTTTAAATAAAATAAATATAAAATTTCAGTTTAATTAAGTTTTTAAAATTAGAGACTTTCAATAGTTATTCATCCAAGCTGTTCAAACTTTTATTTATTAAACATCATATATTATATACTAGCTTATTAACATATATTTAACATAAATAATCAATCAACTTCTACTACTCCATCACCTATCCTTTTATCAAACATAACCCAAGTTAGCGGCATTTCTTTTTTAAAATATAAACAAATATTTTTAGTTTGATTTTTGACATAATTAATTATATTTATATTTTATTTTACCTAGAATAATTTGGTTGATCACGGTAAATATTCACATACTATTATATAGCAATCTCGATCAATTGTCGATTTTGCCTTTACGTGCAATATTTAGCTTATTATCCCCAGAGTTTGTAAAATTGAAATTATACATTACAATGATCTAGATGTTTAAAAATTAATAATGAAATTTTAGGGTTGCGACATTTTTTCGGCGAGGATCTCATAAAATGGACAAATAATTTTATGAATAGAGTTTAGGAAATCTAAATAACTCAATCTATATATATTAATTAAAACCAAATCACCTATGCCATGTGTCGTCCCCTCACGTAAAGTTATTTTTGTAAGGCATTATTTACACAATATCATTTAATTATGGTAATTAAACTATCTAATATTATTTACACATTATTAACATAATATCATCTCATAATATATTTTTAACCAATGGGATTAATTCAAAACTTTTTTTTAGTAAAGGTAATATTAACTATATGACTATATAGTATTATTTCATTATATATTAATTACATGATATATATTATAGTAATTAAAATATCTAATATTTTTTTTGAATGCAATCTAATGCCTACTATTAATCTATATGTAAATCTTTTTATCTATACCTATATCTATATATTTATTCTTAAAACATAAGAGTTTTAGCCTATGTTATCCTTGCTGTGTTTTTAATTAACTATTTAAACCAATCAAATATTTTTTCCTTTAATTATTTCTTCTTCTTTCATTTATCTCTTTAAATTAATTTTTTTCTTTTATTTTTAACACATTTACTAACTATCCATATATATTCTTAATACCAAATTTACAATGATATTTTTTTTAAAGTTACAATGTTTTTATTATTTTTCTAACCAATAAGAGTGATTTAAAATTTCTATAAATTTTTATATATGCTAATTTAAATGAGTTTTTTTTTTAAAAAATATATAAAATTATTTCCGTGATACTTTTATGGTAATTTTTTTATATGTTTTACAAAATTGCGCCATGGCGCGGGTACTGTACTAGTTCAAAGTTAATAGTACTCCCTCTCTTTATTCATAATAAATATTTTTAACTTTTAATATGAAATCGATGGAGTTATATACAGTATTAAAAAATGTATTTAAATTATAATAATTAAGAGGTCACTAAAATCAGCACGGATCACCTATGTACACTTTTGGTATTACACTTCTTAAACTGATCTAAATTATGAATTAAATTATGATACGGCATCTTAAGTTTAAATTTATATATAAATTCTAAGTGTTTAACCCATAAAAAATATATTTTGTACATAAATTTTAATATTTTAGCTTCTTAAGGTTTATGCATTAATTTAGTCCTAGGATATCATTTATAAGAGGTTAAGACATTATAAAAATATGCATTAAACATCAATTTTTTTAATGTTTTAGCTAACTTCTAGAGTTTATAGATTTAAATCTGAATTTTTTTTCAAAATATTCACTAAAAAATAATTAAAAACCAAAATATTCAAACTTTTAAAATATTTACAAAAATATTCATTTTTTGCAAGGCCGTCAGAAAAACGCGGTCTCATACCGCGTTTTATTCAAAAGGTGAAAATTTTAAAAATGAAGGAAAGGGGGAAAAAAAATTAACGATAGAAACGCGGTCTCAAACCGCGTTTCTATTGTTAATTTTATTTTGGGATCAATTATGTAATTTTTTAATTTTTTTAACCTAAAGACGCGGTGTGAGCCCGCGTCTCTATTTTCTTTTTTTTAAGGAAAAATGAAGACAAAGGTAAAAATGGAGCTATGGACCGTCGGTTGCTGGGCCGCCGGAGGAGGAAAGAACAGCGCCTGAGGAGGATGGAGGAGAGGCCAGAGGAAGGAGGGGACATCGGATCTCGCTTGCAGGAGGAGAGTTCGGAGCCCAAGTCCCTTCGGTCGGTTCAATTCGCTCAGGTGGTCGCTGGGAAGGAGGCGATTTCGGTAGCCACCGGAGGCGACCTCCGACCTCGATCTCGAGCGCCCCCGGAAGAGGAGAGAGGAGGCGAGCAGGAGGCGACCTCGATCTCGATCTCGACAGTAGCCTCTTCCTCCTTCGGCGCCTCCTCCTTCCTCTTCCGTCGACCTCCGACCCCGACGCCCTCTCTCCTTTCTTTTCCTTCCCAGCGACATCCTTTCTCCGGCCTCTCCTCCTTCCAGTGGGATCGGCGTCCCTCCTTCCTCCGACCTCTCCTCCTTCATCCCCCGGCGTCGTTCCTTCCTCCGTCGGCAGCCTAGGACCCGACCTCCATTAATCCCGTTTCTCTAGTTTCCCTTTTAAAAAAAATAGAGACGCGGGCTCACACCGCGTCTTTAGGTTCAAAAAATTAAAAAATTACATAATTTATCCAAAAATAATCCCAAAATAAAATTGACAATAGAAACGCGGTTTGAGACCGCGTTTCTATCATTAATTTTTTGTCTCCTTTTCCTTCATTTTTAAAATTTTCACCTTTTGAATAAAATGCGGTATGAGACCGTGTTTTTCTGATGGCCTTGCAAAAAATGAATATTTTTGTAAATATTTTAAAAGTTTGGATATTTTGATAATTAATTATTTTTTAGTGAATATTTTGAAAAAAAAAATTCTAAATTTAGAGTATTTTTTCTCAATTATATTTATTTATATTAATTTAAGAAATGTAATATAAAAGGTAACACGAAAAATGTAACAAATGATCCGAACGGAACTAAAACGTAGGATTCTCCACGTGTACGCAATTAGTACGTCCAATCTTTTATCATTATCAGGAGTTGATGGGTTTTAAGAGGGGTGGGGCGGCTACCACGAGTCTCTTAATTTGTTTTTGCATCGATTATTTTAGAATTTTAGGTCTAATAATGCCTGGATATATATACATATACATATATATATATATATATTCTTAATTAATTTAAAAGTCAGTCATAGTAAAATGTACTCGTATTTAATTGGTAGCCCAGTTGCATATACATGAATTCCGTACAAATGTTGGATAACATGACGAAGACTTTGATAGTTTGATCGCATCTGCTTACCTCATTTGCAAATTTAAATATCCTTATTCCTTATCTTCAACACATTAGCAACGTCTTTCCTATCTTAAAAGTATAAATGCAGTAATAACATAAATTTTATGAAATTCCACTCTATCATGAATAATCGATTTTTTTTTGTTAAATACATAAAAAATTGTTTAATATATAACAATCAAATTGCCAATCTTAGAAAGACCGTATTAAGAATTAGGATGTGGTTAAAATTTGTTGGTTAGATTTTGATCCCCATTTTGTTTGAAACAAACTTCAAATTGCCAATTCTAGAAGGAAAATGGTTCATTGACACTAGTTTTTTTTATTATTATTAAGTAAGAATTCGAGGGTCAAACAAAACTGACACCTTGAGTGGCCGACAAAGTCGGCAGACGGCGGACCGTCAAGCATACAACATAAAATAGAAAGGTGCAATACAACAGTGGAAAGCAACAATTAAATCTAGGCGAACAAATTAACCTAATCCTAATACGCTGGGGACAACATAGACTACAACCCGATGCCAAGCGCCAGGGGCGGAGCTGAGGGGAGGCCTAGGGGGTCACGTGCCCCCTCTCTCGTTTGACGAACTACGTAGGTGTATTATCCTTGTCGATAGCTTTGTTTCATATATAATACGCCTTAATATGATGTCTGAGTAAAAAAGTTATGAATGTTTAAATATTAAAGGTATATTAATCACTTTAATTTTGTTTCAATAGACTATAATGTTTTTATATTTTACTTAAATTAACATTCACATACTATAATTCATTCTGATAGCTTTGAGCTTCACAGTCGTTGATTCACTCCCCCTCTTCAATTCATTCAGCGTTTCGAGTTTGAATTACCTGGAAAAGAGGGTCGACCCTTACCAATGGCGATACAGACTAGGTACGCAATCTCAAAGTTACCCTCATCGACCGCCAGATTGGCCTCCATCAACCTGGTCGTCCCTCACCATCCTCTCCATCTCACTTTTTGTTGATTTCGAATTCTGATCTTCATGTAAATATTTTTGTTTCTATTTACTAAAATTTATTTGATTATTGTTTAAATTTTCAATTTTAGGGTTTCAGCCAATGCAGTTCGGTACCGCCAATCATTTATTCAATCAGACATTGAACAAGAAGGTCTCAGTTGCATCACATTTGATTTGTGTCTACTTTTCTGATTTGATCCATCGCCTTTTATTTAAGGTATTTGAGATACTTGATCTAGATCAAGTATAGAAATTTCCAATGCAATCAGTATCTCCACTTTTATTTCAATTGTGTCGTGACAACAAATGAGTTTTCCTACTGCCATTAGTAACCATGTGCAATCTCAATTAATAACCATGTGCAAAGGAGCTTCTATTTTGTCAACCTCTTGGTGTTTTGTTATTGAGATTTGGTTGAACTCTATGAAGATTTGGGATGAAAAAGGCTACGATTTGCAAGGTATGAAATTTTTTGATCAGTTGGAATTCGAAGGTTCATCTATTCATCAATTTGTAACTATAAAGAATTAGATATGAATATTTTGGCTCAATTCAAACTCAATTAGGGGTTAGGGTTTCCTTAAAAAAAAATTAGGGGTTAGGGGTTTGAATTAGAGAATTAGATACGAAGGCATGGGTGTTGTAACCTATGGCTGTAACGAACCGCTACATTGACATGGAGAGTCTGAGTGTGCGGATTGAGAACTTCCCTTTCCCATCCGGGTTTTGTGAATTTAACCCTCTGAAAACCCACAATCACAAAATCAATAACTCCAAGAATCTGTCATTTTTTCCAATTCTTTGCTGAGGGCATTTCAAGCTTCGTTTATGAATTTTTTTTCAATCTGAATTTTATTTCAATTGATCACAAAAGACTAAAAACTAAGGAAGATGATAACTACACAATTACACATAATCATAGATAGTTTATACAAGATTTGAACTTGTATTGTTTAAACGGTTTTTCTATCCTATGCCCTAAGGGCATAGGATAAGACCCTAAATTGGGAAAGTTTCCCTACTAAAAAAGGCAAGTGACCCTAGGAATATAAATTAAAAAAAAAAATTAATTAAAATTTAAAAAATATTTCCCAATTTAGAGTCTTATGGGCATAGGATAGAAAAATCGTTGTTTAAAATGCATTAATTAATACTCCCTCCGATCCAAAAAGAATGTCGTTTGACTTTTTAACACGTATTTTAAGGAGCTAAAAACTATATAAAATATTAACTTTTTTTAAATTATTTTTTCACAACTTAATATTTATTGGTAATAAGTATTAGATTATAAAATAATAATAATAAAAAATTTAATATATTATATAGTTTTTAGCTCCTTAAAATACGTGTTAAAAAGTCAAACGACATCTTTTTTGAATCGGAGGTAGTACGATAAAATCCATAAAAATAAGACAAATATACTCAGATTAATTTAAAAGATCTTGTACGTAGCTCACAACATATAGGCTAGTTGTAGTAAAATTGAGAAGATTCTAGTAAAAAGAAAAAGCTCCACGTGTCAACCTCCCTAATGTGTCGATGGTTTTGAATCCACTCCCCCCGAATGTGTTGTTAGTTCTACACCCCGGCTTCTCTCCAAGAAGACTCCAACTTATTTTCTCCCTTGATTTTGAATCCACTCCCGCATCGGATTTGAAGGTACTTCCTCCATCTCTCCCTTTCACTTTTCGATCTGTTCATCAGTTTTTCGCTTTCTTCCTTTTCCCCTCCTGTAATTACCTGAATTTTTCATCTTATTATGAAACTAGGGACTTGGAATTTGAATTATCTTTTGATTTGCAGAATCTGCTCAATCTGATTTACCTCTACTTTAATTAACCTCAGGTTTAAGAGTTTATTTGAGGATTCAACTCGAGATCATGTGCTTTAGTTAGTTTGTTTATGTTTTTTTCCCACTGAATTCATGAACGATCGAAGTCGAATCAGTTTCTTTGAAAGATGCTGCAAATCAACTTTAGAAAATTATATAGCTTTGAAGCATGTAATCTGATGCCTTGTAAAAATTAGTTACTCGAAGAATTAACTTTAGTCAGTGACGATCCTAGGTTAAACACTCGTCTGATGCTTGGATATTATCTGTAACTCGTTCCATAGTTAATGCTATTTTCTGCAATGTTGAAAGTTCATATTATTTTCTGCAATAATTTCCCCTCTCATAAATTAAATAGAGATCCTCGGTCTGTGTTTTATCTCTGTGATGGTTGTGGTTTACCTCAAATTCCCACTTCTGTCCATGTCTTTTGCGGGAGTGTGTAACTTGATGTTCCTGAATGTCTTACATTGGTGCTCTTGTTTTATATTTTGAGTTTTTTTGAGGATGGATGAGGGAAGCGAATTCAATGGCACGAGGAATCCATTCGATGTATTTGGTGGATTCGGAGCCTTTGGAGCCTCTACAACTTCAATTTTCGGAAGAAATCCTTTTGACGATCCATTTTTCACCCGTCCATTTGGAAGTGAACCTCGATTAGGTCCAGCTTCAAAAGGACCAGTTATTCATGAACTGAACTCTGATGATGAGGGAGAAGGAGAACAAGAAAATGAAGGTGACACGGATGATAAAGACCCGAAAATGAGTAAGGAGCCATTCGTTGAGCTCCCTGATGAGGAAACTAAGAGTGAGTACTGTTATGATTACATTGTTTGTGTTTTCTGTTTGATCAGTAGTCAAGTAACTTTTGCTGTTGCAGTTGGAAAGATTGAGATTGCTCATATGGCAGATTTCAACAAGGCGGAGGGGGCACGAGCTCGGACTTTCCAAGTCCATAGCTGTAAAGTCACTTATGGTGGGATTGATGGAGCATACTACACTTCTTCCTCAACTAGACAAATGGGTGATGATGGAGTGAGTTATCTCATTGTTTTTTTCACTAGTTTGTGTTTTTATCTTGTTCTTGGGTTAGTGTGGCCTTTCTGGTGCTGATAATGTGTATTCTTAGGTTCTAATGGAAGAATGCAAAGAAGCAGATAAGCGAACGGGTGAAGCACAACATAGGATTTCGAGGGGAATTCATGACAAGGTATTATGACAAATTGACAGTACAATTTTATTTTTTTTACATCTTAGAACATTAGAAATATGCAATTTTTCGGAATTCACACATATAACATTTGGTATAAAAACACTGATGTTTTTCCTGGTTCTTATGAAGGGCCATTCATTAACAAGAAAGCTGAAGGCTGATGGTGAAATAGAGACGTTACAGACGCTGCACAATCTCAGTGAAGGTTAGCACTATACAATATACTTCAAGCTTCACTAGAGAACAGTTGGGATGAATATATGTTCAATTGCACATGTCACTTCTTCGACAGATGAGCTGGACACATTTGAAAACTCCTGGAGAGGAAATGCTGGAAGGCAAATCCCATCATCGATGGGCAATTCGTCTACTGCTCATACAGGAGCAGGTGAGTTTCGTTCGCAAGATAGAAATAACTTAAAAGAATGTAGTATGGTTGATGCTTAAAGTGGTTCCTATTGTATTTATGCACTTTAGGCTTCCATGGTGGTGGCATGTTGGACTGGGTAGGATTGTTGCCTTCATCTCGACGAGCATGGGGAGCAGAACTTGGGGACGAAGCAGCCAATTCTTGCAACAGGCAGCAGCTGAAAAAGGTGGTGAGGATCAACATAGAATAAGCACTGAGCAAGCATCCATATTAGGAACTCCGTATTGTGCATGTTTGCCGAAACAATTGTCAAGTCATGTTCTTCTGGGTAGCATCGAGTGTGGTTCACCTCCCCTGTGGTTTTGTAAGATTATTATTTGATGGGGACTTGGTTGTTGGATTCGCATGAATCTATAGGACTTTGTCTATAGCCCTCTCTGTTCTTCAACATCTGGTTGATTCAACCAGCTTCCAGTAGCCTATCAGCAGCATCTACTTGAGAGTTGATCAAGGCAAGATACAAAGGTGTGCTGTGAGTATGACTTGTATATGTTATTCCAGATACTTTTTCCTTTTACGCTACATTACATTCTGCAGATGACATTGTTTGGAATCCATAACAACCATCTTTCAGTAAAAACATATCTATAGGCATTACAAAACCACTTATTGCAAGAGCACGTAACCTCCTGCAGAGGCAGAACCAGGTGATTGAAATCAGCTGCAAAATATTATGTGAACTAATCAACAATCATGCCATGACAGGCCAATCGATACTAGCAGCAAGTGTTTCTCTGCTGAGGGCCAAGCCAGCTGCATTGGCAATACCCTGAAAAAGAAAACATAAATCAGAAAGCCACCAATCAAGCATATAACACCATCATCCTTATTCATTCAGATACAGATGAGAGTGGGAAAACAAAGTAAAGTGAACCTGCAGTAGCTTCACCACCAGGAGTTCAACAATCCAAGTTGTTTCTTTTACATCAGTAAAATCGTGCAGCGCTTGTTAAGCGAAATCATCCATTCTGGCTGATCAAATTGTCAACAACAGTTGGCCCTGGATATGCAGGTAGGCTCTGGATATGCAGGTAGGCTCTTCTATGCTTCTTCTATGCATCGACAGTTGGCCCTGGATATGCAGGTAGGCTCATTATACGCTTGTCGACAACAGGGGCTCCAACAGTGAAATGGTATAGACTCTGATACCTCGATCCCTTCAGTCCTAGAACCTCATGCACTGCAAACCCAACAAATATAGCAATAGCAGTACCTCGTGTTAACCGATTATTGCTTTTATGAGGGTACCATCATATCAATTCAATATTCCCAATGATAAATCATTCTTATCTAGAAGCAAAGAGAAATACCAGCATCATCAAAGAAGCATCCAATTCCAGTAGCAGAAATACCAACTGCATGTGCTTCAAGATACAGAACCTGGCCAAGAATGCCCGTCTCCCAGTACAAGCGTGGATACATCCACACCCCTTTTTCACGCAAATTAGGCTCCATATGCGCTACCATTCCTAGACTGAAGCATCCATCACCGGCAATATCCTATATGCAGACACAAGTACACAACATATAACCACAATTTACTGAAAGAAACTTTAGAAAGCAGAAAGGATTAATCAACAAGTGTTTTCAGTAAAAATGGACGTATTTCCACCGCAGTTTATTTAATTATTTACAGAAGCGTAAGCAAAAGGCCACCATGCTTGTACAAAACTAAGGGATCATAAGCTATAAATTTTCCAAACACTAATATAACTATATATAATCCCGGGTAGGATAATCTTCTGTTTAGTAAAAGGGTTGTTCCAGGGTAAAGCGGACGACATCTGTAACATATTCAGATTGGTGTTATGTTTCTTACAATAATCTATTATTGCTAATTTTTCTGTCATGTTTCCTATTGGCACACACTAGCTAACTATTATTTTTTTTAAGTTAGTGTTTCCTTATCCAAACAAGAAGTATAGTTAACCTCACCTACTAAGTTTATCAAACTACTCATACATGGAAAGTGTGTTTTTTTCCCTCAGTTACCTTTCCTTCGGAGAAAGTGATAATGGTTGAAATAATGAGTGTATGAACACACCTGATGACATGAAAGTTTCTTTGAGAGCTCCCTACAGTCCCCAACAAGAAGTTCGTATAGCGGAAGATCATCAGGACAACCATCCGGTTTGTTCCACGAAAACTCTTTCCTCATTGATCTCCTAAGATCGTCAAAATGGTCTTCGTTTCTCACCAGGAAATACAAACCCCTGGACAACCCAGAGACCCTATGAACAAATAAGGCAGCATGCACCTCACTATCCCAAGAAAGAGCTCTAAAAGGCAATGCCAATTGCTTTCCTTGCTTCCCGCCACTCATTGAACCCGAGGGAAGACAATGCAATAGCATCTGATAAAATGTTTCCTTGCTTATCATAGTGACTCCATCCATATCAACAGCACTTCTCCTCTTCCTCACCACCTCCCGAATTGTAAGCCCCTTATAGGAATCTTCACTGCATAATCCACTTTTTCGAAAAGGATCAACACTAAAAGCTTCATGAATTCTAAGAGGTTTCTTCACAGCCTCTGCAGTCCTGTATATTACATCCCAAACTACATGCTCTTCACTAAGCGAATTCGGCGTTCCCTTCCAATCCAATCCAGAGAACTCGGATATCGCCCGACTCAACGCCTCATAATCCACACTGAAACCCCCTACTCCATTAGGGAAAACCATCAAAACGCAATCCGGGTGCTCGAATTCAATCTCAGGGAACCTCCCTTTCACAGGGCGGCTTGGGATTGGCAACTCCGGTGAGAACCCAACACCCATCAGATTCTGCAACTCAGAATACCCCAAACCATCAAGCAACTTAACATCCCAGCCTAGTCCAGCAGCAGCCATAGCCACCGCGGCAATGGCGTGGCCAACATCATGATTACAATACCTAAAAGCCCTCTCGCCGTACTTCCAAGCTTCCCTCCAAAAGATGGAGGAGAAGCCAATAAGAAAGGAGCCATCTTGAAAGTAATCCCTAAAAAAACGGGATGGGATTTCAGCTCTAACCTCTAAGGCGTGATCTTTAGGGGAGTAATGCGCCACAAAGGGGGAAACGGAGACGGAATCGATCGGCGGAGCGATGAGATAGGCCTCCGTTGGGTGCAAATTGCCGCTGCTAGGGTTTACCCGGAGGGACCAGGTGGAGAATCCGGTGGTCTTCCAGGCCGAGAGAGCGAGGGAATCGAAGAAGAGCTGGGAAATTGAGGAGAGGGAGAGGGGTTTAGGAGGAGGGAGGGAGAGGAAGAGGGAGGGATAGAGCGGGGAGTGGGAATTGGGGTCAAAGTGGAGGAGTTGGAGGAGAGGGGAGGGAGGGTAGCGGCGGAAGGGGTTGGGCTGGTTGGCCCAGTCGAGGCCGGCAGGGCCTCTGGCGTACCGGTTGAGATGGTGCTTGGTCTGGTTGTGGTACTTGAAGACCTCGTCGAGGAGCGATTGCGAGGAGGGGGAAGAAGAAGAAGAGGAGTTCATGGTGCAGATTGAGGAGGAGTGTGGAGCGGGTTTGCGGGGTGGGATTGAGAGTGGGTGGAAGCAAGAAAGGGAGCGATGGAGTCTCGTAGGAGGAGGAAGAAGAGGTGGCATGATTTGAGATCTTCAGCTAGAGAGGCCTTCAATGGATGCTTTTCATTTCAATTCATGTTTCTGTTGAAACGGTCTTCTAGATGCTTGGAGACAGTTTTTTTTTTCCTCTTTGGTTTAAATTTATAATAACGAAAAATGACTTCAAATAATATTTCGTAGAAACTATGAAGTATCGATTTTTAATCAAAATAAATAAATTTTAGTTCTAGCTAATCTATGTACAAACGTGGGGCTTTTATAGCTTCAATCTACAGTACTGATGAAGAAGTGTGTTTCTTAAATCCTGTTTTAGAAAGGCTGAGTCGTGCTTCGGCTGTAATAATGCTTTGCCCCTACAAGTCTGACTCGGCTTCATTCCATCTGACGGGATCGGCGACCAATCGCTCAAGTAAGTGGCTTTGCCGCTGTTTGTCCTCGGTTTGTCGAAGATGCATAATTTCTGCTATTGGTAAAATTGCTCAATGGGTTGGTTCTGATCGACCTTGTGTGTGGGTTGTCCTTTACATGAAGAATCCTTCTTTGTTCATTTTGGCAAGTGAAATGGAGTGGTCATTGAATTATAAAACAAGGAGTTCAAGTAAGTGCAACAGAACGTGTGTTGTTCCTCCTCACAAAAGCACTAGCCTTTATGGTCTTGGCTTAATTGATGTTTTAAGTGGTTTTGAGAATTGGTATATTGATAATCTTGTAAATGCTCCTTGTATTATAAATCTTTGTAGGCAAAAAAATGGGCCTCTGGCTTTCTTAAAAAACAATCGATGGAGTTCTTCTGCGCCTCTACTTAATCAATTTTTGGGTGAGTTGTCCGGTTCCTTTGCGACTCGGTTGAAGGCCTTGAGCATGCATTGCAAAATTTGGAAACAAATCCTGGCGTTACATGGTATTATTATACCATGGCCTTTATTCAACTGGGGTGGGTTGTATCCGAATTCGGCCTCCGGTAGGCTGCCGACCAGTCTCGTTGGGCCACTTTCTTGTTTTCTGATGGCCGCTTGTTGCTCCTGTTGCTGCAGGATCAGCCTTTGGGGCTACTTGATCAAACTCACTGCCTCCCGACTCCGTATCCCTCTAAGAAAAAAGGGCATCGCTTCGATGCTTGTTAAAATTATCATTTCTAACATGATCTTGTCGATAGGAGGGGGGTTTCACTTCTGTTGCTCAATTATCCTAAGTTGGGACATGTTCTGGCATGTCTTTGCTCTTTGGCTAAGAATCATATATAGTAAAACAATGGATCATAGTGGATCCATCCAAAGCACTCACGATAGTTATTATGTATGGATCAAATAGCTTAATCATTATAAATCTTTGTATTTACATTGTTTAATTATTGATCAACTAAAGAATGGTGGTAGATGCTCACGACTGAGTGCCTTGCTACTTTCCCAAGCCAAATCTGAGACAAAACATCACTTTTACCTCCCTTACATGGGCTACATTCAAAATAAGCTCAATAGGTATCACAAATGGAATAAGACGGTTGCCCTTCGCTTTCCAAATACATATTTTTTCGCCTTCAGAATACATATTTTTTCGTCACACCAATTCAGACTTGTAGTTAAATTGCTTTTTTGATATGAGGACCCTTAACCCCCGTCCTCATATCTCCGACAGTTATAAATGAAAATCAATTATTGGAATTGTAGAGGTATAGGAAAAAAAACATTTTGGGTTGAAGTTAACTCTTTGTGCAAAAATGAACATATTCAAATGCTAGCACTAGCGGAGACTAAAACGGAATCCATTCCTGAAGACAAACTTTGGAAATACGCAGGCTTTGATGAGGCTATCTGGTCGCCTGCTACTGGGCGATCGGGTGGTCTTGGTATCTTGTGGAAAACCCACCAATTATCAAACGAAATTATTTCTGTAGTATTTCACCTACCAAGAATCATAGGACTTCGATACGAAAATTTTAATGATAGGTTTATGATTCTCCTTCTATTTGTGTATGCCCCTCCTGTCTCTCACGAGAAAGACTCGTTCTGGGAAACTCTAACTAAAATTGTGAATGATTCGTCTATCCCATGCATTGTGTTAGGAGATCTTAATGAAATTCTATGTAGTGGGGACAAACTGGGCGGTGCTAGCTCCCGTTCATCCCAGTTCACTCGACTCCTAAATTTCAAAAATGATTGTTCACTTATGGATCTCCCTACTTTCGGGAATCCCTTCACCTGGAGAAAGAATCCTGAGGGCGAGAACAACATTCATGAAAAACTGGACCGAGTTCTAGTTCACCACCAAATCCTTCAGAAATTCCCCAGCCTCATCACTAGTAATGGAGCTTTTTCATCTTCAGATCACTGTCCCATATTAATAACACTCGAGAGTAGTACAATTTTCAAAGCGCCACCATTTAAGTTTGAGAACACATGGCTTCAACGGAAGGATTTTCGTAACATAGTCAAACATTCTTGGCGAGCAACTTGCCCAGGTTCTACTATGTTTCAACTTATCTTTAAACAAAAAATTCTAAAGAAAAAGGCTAAAGAATGGAATAAATTCACCTTTGGAAACATATTTCGACAATTAAAAGAAGTAGAAAATGAATTGCTTAAAATTCAAGCATCAGTATCTACAAATAACTCACAGAGAACCAACAGTAAGGAAAATTGCCTTCTTAGAAAAAAGGAAAAACTACTCATGTTTCAAAAAACATTCTGGAATCAAAGAGCGAAAACAAAGCATCTTAAGCTTTCTGACTCTAACACCTCATATTTTCATCGTGTTGCCTCTGGGAGAAGACACGGGAAACAAATCCGCAACATCACTACCGTTGAAGGTACTTTAATAGTAGGTGAGGAAAATGTTAGAAACGAAATTAAAAAAGATTTTGAAAAAAGATTCAAAAATGAGTCTATCGATGATAGACTTCTTAGTGAAATGCTTAACCTAATCCAGCTGTCTATAAATACAAAGGAAAATGAATTCCTCATTCGACATCCTTCTAATAATGAAATAAAATCTGCAGTGTTTAGTTTGGGTAAAAATAAATCTCCAGGTCCTGATGGAGTTACGGCCGAGTTCTATAAGAAATATTGGGATATAGTAGGAGTGTCTATTATTAGAGCAGTCAAGGGTTTTTTCCACTCCGGTAAAATTCTTAAACAAATAAACCACACATTTATTTCATTACTACCAAAGCGTGACAACCCTACTTCCACCAGTCACTACCGTCCGATTAGCTTATGTTCTACAATATACAAAATCATATCAAAAATTTTGACAAAAAGAATCAAAACGATTATCGGGAAACTAATTCACCCTCTACAGGGTGCATTTGTGTCAGACAGGGCCATTCAAGATAATGTTTTGATAGCTCATGAAATATTTCACTCCTTCAGGTCGCGTTCGGGCCGGGAGGGATGGTTGGCGATAAAACTAGACATGGAGAAAGCGTACGATAGAGTTGATTGGAATTTCACAAAAAAAAATTTAGAAAAATTTGGGTTCCACCCCACTTTCATCACTTGGGTGATGAAATGTGTTACGACTGTGTCTTTCTCTGTACTAGTTAACAACGGCCCTACAGATATTTTTCTCCCCTCACGGGGCCTTCGCCAAGGGGATCCTCTGTCCCCTTTCTTGTTTATCCTAGGTGCAGAGATCCTAGCTCGGAAACTCTCAGCTGAAACAAATTTGGATCATAGTGCAATTGGATTTACATTTGGTAGGAACGGCCCTCAGGTTCCTTTCCTATCTTTTGCCGATGACATCATCATTTTCTCACGTGGGAGTGTTGATGCAGGACGGAAGGTTAAAACAATAATTGACACATATTGTAAGGTATCTGGACAAAAAGTTAACTACCATAAATCAAGCTTTCAAGCTACAAAAGGTATTTCGAACTCTAGGATCTCAGAACTTAGTAGTTGCTTGAACATTACAAACGAAAACTCGTTGGAAAAATATCTCGGTTGTCCGATCATCAATGGGAGAGTAAACAAACACACTTTTGAAGACATCATCTGTAAATCCAAAGAACAACTAAGCAAATGGCGTGCTAATGTGTTATCACAACAGGGTCGTGCAACTCTAATCAATACAAATTTATCGGCTAAACCGCTGTATATAATGCAAAACTTTCTGTTACCCACATCGATACATAGAGAGCTTGACCAGATTAACAGAATGTTCTTCTGGAACAAAGATCTCCAACACAGGCCGCTGATTAGCTGGGATAGGATCTGCAGACCAAAAAAGTGTGGGGGAATAGGGCTAAGGAAATCAAAAGAGATGAATGAAGCCCTTCAAATGAAACTACTATGGAAAATACTGGCTGAACCGGATAATGTTTGGGTTACTCTGATTAGACACAAGTACTTACGTTCCTCAAACATCCTTGAATATAAGAAAAGAGGTGATTCCTCGTGGCAATGGGCTAAACTGACAACGCTCATTGACAAATTTAAGACATGACTTATTTGGTCAGTGGGAAATGGGAGTTCTATAAAATTTTGGACGGATAACTGGATTACGACTTCTCCTATACAGTCAAGGGATGATTGCCCCCAAATTGATAACATAGAAGAAATTGTTAGTGATTACATTTTGGGTGGTAAATGGTGGATGGAAAAACTAAACAATATGTTACCTGTAGATATAGTCAAAGAAATTTTGGATATCCCACTCCCGGTTTCTCCCTTTGAGGATCGTCTTTATTGGTGGCCTGATAGAGCGGGATGGTTCACCACTTCGAGTGCATATAAATTAATCACAGCTCAATCCTCCTGGAACTTAGATAATAATGCATGGGTATGGAATTTGGATATTCCGCCTAAGGTCAAAAATTTTCTCTGGAAAGTCTGCCAAGATGGACTACCAACGGCCTCTAGGCTCGCCTGTCGCGGTGCTTCTGTTCCTTCCACCTGTAGCTTGTGCAACTGTGCGGCCGAAGATGATGTTCACCTTATGTTTGAATGCCATTTTGTGCGCTCTCTCTTCCGTCTCCCCACACACATTAACTCAACAATATTTAGTATGATAAATCAATCAAGAGATATAAAACCTATCATTTCCTTCATTGGAAACAACCTTACCTCTGCGGCTAAGGTGGAACTTGTCTTTGTTTGGTGGTCAATTTGGTACATTCGGAACCAACATGTGTTTAGGCAGGTCCCCATCCCTCACAGAGATGGTGCATTACACATTATTAAAACTCACAAGGAAAATTGGTGCAAAACATCTCTACTGGAGAGTAGTTTAGAGGACTCCCCCTCTCTTTCACTAAGTGTCAATCACCCAAGAAAGAAAAATAAGCATGGTAAGGTTACGTGGCGTAAACCACCGAGGGGAACTCTTAAATTAAATTTTGATGGATCCACAATTGATAACAATGATAGCTCTGCAGGAGCCATAATCCGGGACTGGAAAGGGCGACCAATACACATAAGCTATCAAAAAGTTGGTAAACAAAGTCCCCTGAAAGCAGAAGCTCTTGCAATAAAATTGGGAATCCAACATGTCATACAATTCCGCATTGACAAGATCCACATTGAAGGGGATTCTAGTATAATTATAAACCACCTAAACAAAACATCTAAATGTCATTGGGAAATCGAACTGATCCTATCAGATGTTGAACTCTTATTATCGACTTTGAAAGAAGTTTCTTTATTTCATGTTCCCCGTTTGGGCAATAGAGTGGCTGATAAGGTTGCACACCTTTGCCACTCTGCCCGGGATGTCGATATTTACAACGATTTTGGTCTATTAGACCTCATCCGTAAGGATGCCGTCGGGTAGAGCTCGCTTGCCCGAATCCTTTCCTAATCAAAAAAAAAAAAGATGTGTAATGAATGAGAATATTGGATTATAATTTATAAATATCCAAGATGTATTGCAAGGGAGGAAGAGGAACACATGAATATATATTTTCTTCTTACCCCTCTTCTTCCCCTTCGTCTAAACATCTTTTTTTCTCTCTCCCAATCTCACCTCCTATCTAACTTCAATCTCCATTCTCCATGGTAGCCAGAGCTATCTCCTATTCGACCCTCGGGTTTTAACAATCGGTATTAGAGCAGTCGAATCTTGCAACATCGACATTATGAGTTTTCTCTTATTTTTGTGTCCGAAAAATCATGAATCAGAACTCCTATGAAGAACTACGACAATGATGGTCCATCTTAAAAGGCTTCAACAACTGTTGGCATCAGATCCCGAAATTCCGGTCAATTTGGTTATCACAAAGAACCTCTAGATAGGGGTAGAGCAATTACTATCAAAGACGGAATTACAAACGAAGCAAGGTTTTGATCTTTTGAATCGAAGTCTGTTGGGAACACCTTCTAAAGGGCGAAGATTGAAGCTGTTTCAAGAACCCGGGAGTCGGACTCACAAATTTCAGTAAAAACCAGTCGGCAACAAATTCTTCTTCTAATTCTTGGGAACGTACTATAGAACACCAAAAACTCATAAAAAAAAACAAAAGGGAAAGTAGATGCATAGTATGAACAATGAAATAGTACAAAGAGTTAAAAGACCAACAAATGATACGAAGCTTAAGATCTTCCATTTGTTCTGACTTGAAGAGATTATTACTCAAAAACTTTATAGAACACCAGGAAAGTCGGAAAAATAAGAACTCTCTCGTAAAAAACTCAAATCCTCAAATCACTCTAATAACTTATATGTCTTCAACTGATTTGGATTAGTTATTCATGAAAAGCAATAACTAACATCATCAACTTGATTTTGTAAACTTACAAGACTAGGCATTTTATCGAGCATATTAGAGGCGTGCTAATATGCCATGAGAGCTTATAAACAAATAAGTTATTAGTTATGTTAATAACCAACTGCCACACACAAACAAAAAAATCACACAAATCTCAAATTCAATTTCTTATAACCACAACTTCTAATTTAGTCAAAACTAGTACAGTACCCGTGCGTTACGCACGGGATTTATAAATTATTTTATGTAAATATACCTATTATATGCAGTTTCATGCACAAGCATTATGACAAGCATCCAACCGCGAGTATTCAACTGTTGGCAAATCTTTACACTGAATGTTTTGTACTGTTGTGTATGTGAAGATAGTTTTGTGCATATTGAACCTCTCGTCGAAGTTCCATCTAAATGTGACAAGATCTAAAACATCATTTGGACTGGAACTTGAAGCTTCAATTATTATAGAAAAGATAGGTAAGCACATGGCTACCTAAGCTTTTCTGTAAGAACCTCACAACAGATGATAACAATGCAGGAGGTGTGTATTCATAGACAAAACCAGAAATTGCATTCAGAAACCAAAGATGTAATGTAACAGCAAAATTTGTAGAACTTGAGTGTTCAACCCATGTTTGTTACCATGTTGAATTAATGAAAAAAATTAACCAACTGTCACTGACACTATTATTCATTGAGCTGCTAATTTGATCTGGAAATGCCAGTGACAGAAGCTCCAAGTCCGTTGTTTGAAACTGTTGAATTCAGGACATGATTCATAACCGTCGCGTGTGCAGCCCACAATAGAATTACTCGTCAAGAGATCTGTAATCGGGCAAAGAAGCTGGTGAGGGCAAGGGAAATAATTAGCCGACAGATCTTACAAAATGGACCTTAGTTGTCCTAGACAAAAAATGTAAGTCACGTACACGAAATTTATGGGGAGATGAGAAAATTAATGACAAGTGAAAAGTCGAATGATAAAATCATCAGCGGTATAGGGGACTCTACAACAACATATATTAAAGAAAGATAGAAGTAGTAAAAGATGTTGATCTACAGAGGCAGAAGCCACATTTCGTTATTCAATGACAATGCCAGAAGGTGATATAGAATAGCAAAGATCTAGTTGGAAGTCACTCATATGGAATTTTGATATATTTGTGTTCGGTATTTTATTAATCTGGTAGCATAGATACCTATATGTTAATTGTATTCACAAAAACAGCCATTGTACTTGTTTTTTTTCCCTCTAAAATGACATCAAAATGGGAAGGCAATGGTTTTGAAGAGCTAACCTTTTTTTTTTCATATATTGAGACTCGCGTCATCAATTTGCAGGCTATGAACTTGAATGATACAACTCCGGACGACTCCATGACACCTGTTGCAACACAAGATGAAGGTACTATACCTTGTTGAATATATAGACCATCCACAAATACAGAAGGTTCGAAACTTCTCACGCTACACTGTCTTCAGTAGAAGAGACCGGGATGGAGCTGGGATGGGAGTCTCACTTCCTTTGACCACTCTACTGCATACCGCTTTGAAGGGCTGAGAACTATATGGTATCTTAAGCACACTTATTGGCATTCTTCAACAACAGCAGCTTCAGATTCCTTTGGTTCTTTCTCTTCAAAAGATGCTACAAGCTCTTCATCTTTAGCAACTTCTTCAGAGCTTGGTTTGCTCTGAGGTTGATCCGATTTGTGTTTGATCTGCATGATACAAATAATTCCAAGGAGAGTGATCAAGCAATGTTGACACTACAAAGCCCTTTTATTTTCCATGACAAATCATAGCTTCTTTCCATATTCATTGAAGTATCATTAAGAATGGAAAAAAAGCATGAAATGGAATGAGTTGCAAGAAATTAGTTAAAAGAAAATAACTTGACTTGGAAACATAAGTAAGATACATCCGAATTCACGCACTAATGCATCATGGATTCATGGTAGCACCTACATAACTTGCATGTGATTTCATTCAATTCAATAAGTTTGGGACTGAAGACTTTAGCTTATTCCAATGCATGCACTTGCATCAAAATCAAACTCACTATATCAATCATCAAGTCATTCAGAACAATTATTCTATCGAATTTCTAGGCAAAGTACTCCAGTGGGTGTGAAAATTCCTGTCTCAATCCACTGCTGAAAAATCCAGTCAGGACCATAACCTTGTTTACTTTTCAATTTTCATTCGACACTTGAATCTTTAGACATAATTTATTTTATTTCTCAACCACAACAACTTGTAACTTGAAAAACTGTGAACAAAAGTTTACGATCTACTCCGGTTCACAACCAGCTTCTGGTTCAGTCCCCGTTATCACTTGTGATCTGCCTAAATTTCAGTCCAGGATCCTAGTCAGATCAAGTTCTAGACAAATGCATGCCGACAAGGAAA
The DNA here is from genome assembly GCA_963922045.1 of Persicaria maculosa. Taxonomy (NCBI): domain Eukaryota; kingdom Viridiplantae; phylum Streptophyta; class Magnoliopsida; order Caryophyllales; family Polygonaceae; genus Persicaria; species Persicaria maculosa. The sequence continues at coordinate 14,681,847 of OY998267.1, read as the reverse complement.
ATGTAACATACCTTTGAAAAAAGGTTTTTCGCTTGGCTGCCACAGAGCTCCTTTTGGAATCATGCATAGGATTTATGTAATCAAGCAACTTGGAAACACTTACAAATAATTTAAAGAGAAATACCACAAGTCAAAATATTATATAATAATGACAAATATCCTTGTTGACACTAAAGCATAGCACTGTGCATGAAACTGCATAGATGGTGCACATTCAAAATCTTGGTGTGGAGGAGGTAATGCTAATTATACAAATATCCTTATGCAAATGTACAACAGTCAAAATCTTGAATGCCTTCACGACCTCTTTTAGAGCACCATAGGTTTAACATATATGATCCTGGATCCTCAAAGCACATGCACACCCAAGTTGGCAATTACTAGAAATCATAAAAAAAATCCATGCAAAAATCAAAATATACCAGGAACCACAATACACAACTAACAACTAAAACTTTACATGCACTAGGAGCTATTTCAATTGTAAAACTCTGGTTTATAAAAAAAAATTGATCACATATAAGCAAAAAGATGAACCAGCTACTTACATGGTTCTCTGATGCATTTCCACCAACATCAAGAAAATTGGCAGGAGTACCCCCATGAAGCTTGATTATGTCCATTGTAGCCATTGCCAATCCAACACCATTGACCATGCAGCCGATTTCTCCATCTACCCCGATATAATTCAAATCGGCCTTTGAAGCAGCAACCTAAAAGGTAGGGAAACAACTTGACTTCAGATAACTCAATTAATACAGGAAATTTGGTCGTTCATGTACAGTTCTCATACTCTCCTTACTGCAATCAGGGTTTTAGGAAAATACCACAATCATAAACCATTAATCTGTTCAAAAATCATATACAACTACCTATGCTTTGATTAGATATACTTCAATTTTCCTAGTTTCATTGTAGTTTTGGAACATGTATTTCTTATTAATTGACATTAGCAAAGGCACTACACACTAGAAAAAATCTCAATACTTTTTTCCTTTACTCAATCAGAAATTATCTCAATATTATTGCTATTGACTAGAAGTGCACACAATAAAAAAATATAGACTCCATATACTTACCTCCCGAGCAAAGATATCTTTCTGACGGAAGGAAGCATTATCGTCAAAAACTCAAAATTCAATTTTGCATCTGCAGCCACTAGTCGCTTATCATCAGTTTCTGCAATGCAATCAGCAGGGTGGAAGACGAAGAAAGGGAGTATGTGACGAGGGTTAAGTTTCGGGAAAGCGAACCCAGGAATTGGGGCTTTCTTCAAGGACAGAAATGGGAGGCTGAGCTTATAAAATTAGGATCTTTGGAGAAAGGTAAATCAAGCTAAAGCAAATGAAAGGTAGAGGTGGAGGGATGGTCGGAATTGAGGACCTTAACGGCCAAGAAGGTGGAGGTTTGAGGATTACCTTGTTGACGATCGCAAGTCGCAACGATGAGAATGTACGGCGTCCTCTTCACTGGCTCCGAGGAGAAAGATACCGCCTGAGAGAGATGGAGAGCGAGATAGATAAAGATTCCGGCCTCCGCCCTCTTCTCCGAGCCTCACCCCCTGCTCCCTCACAAATCTGGCGCTTCCATCCTACAATTCAGAACCAAATATTAGATACCCACAATTCAAGAAAAGAAGTGGAGAAAGTGAGGAGGAAATTGAAACCGCTTGAGAAGAGCAGTTACTGAGAATTAGAGGGGGAGGTAGGGATGTCGGAGTCGCCGAAGCTGAGGAGGGAGGGGCGTCGGAGTCGTCGAAGCTGAGGAGGGAGGCGTCGGAGTCGTCGAAGCCTTAGAGCTCGGGTAAGGGGGAGTTGAGGTAGTCATCGTCTCTTGTTCGCATCCTTTGAAAACTGCTATTTCAAGCGGTTCTGGTAAAAACATAAAAAAGGAAAGGGTAAAAACGGAAAAGGAAAAAAAATTAGATGGACCCTCCACGTGGATACCTTCACTGCTCTCCAAGGGGGAGAGCTTTAAGTTCTAGGGGAGATTATCAAAACAAAAATCAGGATTACACGGTAACCTCACAAGCGCTTGCAATTTGTTGTCGGCGGATTTTGGTAGGTCGATTGTACCTAAGAACGACTTGATTGTCTTCTTCAGAGCCTCAGTACTCGGTGATGCTCCATTCCATGCCTCCGGTCTGCACTCCGTCCGTGTTCAATCTCTTTTGCGCCCGATTCCTCCGATCTGCACTTCGTCCGTGCTCAATCTCTTTTGCGCCCGATTCCTCCGATCTACACTTCATCCGTGCTTCATATCTCTTTTGCGGCCCGATTTTGTAGAGAAAGAAGATGGAAAAGCAATCCAGCCGATGATGAGAAGAAGTGAAAGAAAAAGTTTTCAGATTTGGATGAAAACAGTTAGAATAGAATGAGGGTTATTATAAATCAATTGTCGAACTCATCGAATCCGGCATTCTTACCTGTGTTGTGCTTGGTGGGAAGAAACGGGGCGTTCTCGTAGGAGACTTGCTTGCTCCGACGCGACTTCCTCTCTCTCTTCGGTGGCGACAACTCTCCAATCGTGTTATATCCACGTATCACAATTTTTTTTGTAAGAAACTAAAATTGAGGGCTAAACGAATTAGGTTTTTTCAAAATAAATCAATCGTGGGCAAGGAGATGAGAGAAGGATGCTGGATTCAATGGAAGCTGCTTTGACGGCGAAGGAGGAAATTGGAGGTGGTAGAGCGAAGAGGCAAATCGTGGGAGAGAGATTTAGAAAGATAGAAGGACGGAAGGGGAAAAAAAGGAAAGAAAGAAAAAAAATCGAAAATTTCGCGAGGTACCCTTGGGGTATTGCAATTTTCGCGAGGTATACAACTCTTTTGCATATTTCGCGTGGTGCCCCTGTAGTTTTTAAGTTTTTCGCCTCGTGCCTTTTATGGTTAATTCTAACAGATTTGGCTTTCTCCGTTAGTTTGCAATTAAAAAAAAAAAGAAACGTGAAGAAGAACAGACGAGAGAAAGAAAAGAGAAGACGAGAGAGCGAAGAGAAAGTAAGAGAGCATGAACGCGAAGAAGAGACGAGAGAGCGAAGAGGGAGCACGAACGCGAAGAAGAACAGCGCTGCTCGAAGCTGCTGCTCGAAGGCGAGGCTGTGAGGGCTGTCATGGAAGGAGAAGCAGGAGGCGTTATGCCTGAGAGCGAAGGCGGTAGCGGCCCATTGCCTCGGTCGGCGACCGGAGGTGGAGGAGACGAAGTTGCTGCTGCTGCATAGAGGTAAGTTATTGTCAATAGAAATTTTGGATTTAGGTTGAAATTGAAGCATTTGGGGTTTTTTTGTGATGTGAAAATTTAGGGTTTATGTTGAAACTGATGGATTTGGAATTCAAAATTTCGTTTCTCGATTGCAATCCGATTTGATAATAAAATTCGTTTCTCAATTTAGGGTTTAAGTCTCCATTGATTCATTTGACTCATTTGAGTTTGTAAATCGGGGATTTTCAGTTTGAATTTGTGAATTTGAGTTTATGAATTGAGGATTTTCAATTTCGATTTTAAGCTTGTGTATCTATGGTGGATTTGTTAATAAGATTGCAAGGCTTGCTAAGTTACTTACTGTCAACTGCAAGCCTCGCCTGAGAGGAGAAGAGAGGCTACACAGAGAAGGCAAAGTAGGTGAAGAAGCCGACACACTAGTGAGAGAGAAACTCGATAAAGAGGGCGTTACAGAGATTCCAGCGCTGAATGGAGTACAGAGGTGGAGTTCGACTGGAGTTTGGAGGGAGAAGCTCGAGAGAGAGGCGACGCAAAGAAGGTATGTTTTCTTTGAAAATTTTCGAAAATTAGGGTTTTGAATTTGGAGTTTTGAATATGATTTTGTGAATTTGAGTATTAGAGTTGGGAATAAAACTAGATATATATATATATATATATATATATATATATATATATATATATATATATATATATATATATATATATATATATATATATATATATATATATATATATATATATATATATATATATATATATATATGAGTATTGGAGTAGCTATCTTAAGTTGTCGAGTTTGAGTTTTCAATTTGCAGTTTGGATATCTGTTTGCACTGAATTTGAGTCTAGAATTTAGTTAGTGGGAAAGAACTAGATAGTTGCATATGGGAAGTTTGTGAATTTTTGTCATTCACTCATTTGAATTAGAAGTGTGTGAATTAGAAAATGGAAATAGTTATATGTGAAGTTGAAGGACTGAATTGAATGGGAAAGAACTAAGCAATTCCTCAACAAGTTCATTATTGTCTTGTTTAATTGAATGAGAAAGAACTAAGCAATTCCTCAACAAGTTCATTGTTGTCTTGTTTAATTGAATGAGAAAGCACGAAGCAATCTAAATGTTAGGATTCGATTCATTTGTTAACATTTACTACCCCGTATATCTTTAATCTTTTTCTTACCTTTTGTCTTTTTGTTCCTTGAGTTTTTCAAGGGATACTTCCCTCTTATATGGCGGTCCTGGTCGAATAATAAGGAGTAAGTTGAAGCACATTCATCTTTGAAGGTGAAATTTGCATTTTTAGTCAACACCATTATCAAATTTTACACTTAAATTCTCTATAATAGATTTTAAGCCTATTAGCTCAAATGGTAGAGCAATGTGCAAAAGTACAAAGATGCGGGTTCAAATCCCGCATAGGCTAATTTAATTTGTCTCAATGAAACCTATACACTTCTTTGAAATATAATTTAGAACTTGACTTGCTGCAATTTGTTATTGAGCTAACAAGCTTCTTATATATGTTATGTAATGCTTATTTCAAGAATGCTTAGATTCTTATCACTCGAGCTTTAAACAAAGATGGTCTTGACCTCATAAAGTTTGCAGGTTCATATTTATCGATCTGTTTCTTTTGTTTACTGAAATGTTAACAAACGTTAACAAAACAATAACAATCGGGCAGAAAACAGGCCGCGATAAAAAGAGGAGCTGGACAGGTTTACATACACAAGGAATTAAAACAATGAATTTAAGGTGGGCGCACACTAGGGCAGCGACCTGACTGGAACTTGCAGCGGCTAGGTGGCTGAACAGAGACAATGATGAGTACAGATCTCTATGTCGATTGCACTTGTGGTGAGAAAATCTGCAATTAGCTTCTCTTCACACTTTTTCTTTTAAATCTGGCGAATGTGTCCACCCAGTTCAGGTACGGATCAACCCAGATCCTGTCATTTTTCACTGCTGTGTCCCACCTCTCCTTGAAGATCTGGAGCTCTGTAGTTGCCTGTCTCCTGATCTGCATTATCACAAACCAAGATGCCAAGTCACAGTTAGTCCTCAAGTTTCAAGTAGATCCCAAGTGGTCAAATGCAAATTTGTTATTCAGCAGCGCAACATGAATCACATTTAAGGTGGAAAATGGAAAAATGCTATCATGTAAGCAAACAGAAAACATCCATGAAGATTCGAAGTGGTTAAAGTGTGCTATCTAGTTAACTGAAAGCGTGCTAAGTATTGCTGGTTCCACAGTTGAAAAAAGGGTGACCCTAGTATTAAGCTTCAGCTTTGAGCTTCTTGATCAAGTAACACTCCCTCGAAACACAAATCACAGAGACGAATTGAACTTGTGGAGCACCATGATTCCTCCATAAGCTAATCTAAATGAAAGCTTTAAAAAGAACAAGGCAGCATTTTAACTAGGAAGGTTTCAACAATTCCAACATTCTTTGTCCTATCACCCTACATAATTTCATTCAATTGAGTAAGAATCTGAATACAGGGCAGGAAAAAGACAGAAGGTTGATGCAAGATGGAAGGATGGATGCACATTAACAACACAATATGAATGCAATATATATTCAACCATCCGCCAAAAAATAATAATATTCCATATTTCCTATATTTGTCGACTAGCAGCCGCCCCCGAATTATGTCCATTTACACAAAATTCAAAGCTCCTTGGCGATAAATAGGTAATAACATTACTATTACATACAATCTGATGCATCCCTTTTATAATTCAAAGTTCCTTGGTGGATGCACAAGAGCCTGATCCAGAAGGATGAGTTTCACAGTGGGATAAAGCCAGTGTACAGGAAATGAAAGACAAGTTGATGCGGGACCATCCCAGACACCTTCAGACACACCTATACTTGGGGATGGACCTATGATTTGAGCTCACGAGAATGATGTTATTCTCAAGAGGAAGAAGAAGGCTCCACCATGGGAGAAGGTGCAAAGGTGGAAGCTTGACGTTTTTTAGATTCATTCAGCAGTTTGACAGCTTTTCGACGTATCAGTAAAATGGGTCGTTCGGAGTCCTTATTTATCGGATTGGGTCGTGCCATACCTTGTCGGAACGAGGACGAAGAGATCTACAACTTTGTTGTTGAAGGTTTTCCAGATTCGACCTAGAGATTGGCCGAAAATCACATTCTTGCAGCTGCCATTGTTTTAGACGGAAATTCTTAAGTGTTGGAACTTTGTTTGTTACTATTTTTAGAGACCTTCTTTAATTAAGTTATTTTAGGTAATTTAGGGATTTATTTTAATTTCCATTATATTTATTATTTTCATTAAAAATCAGCATTAGGGTTATAAGTAGGCTGATCCTTCCATTGTAAACAACACGTTGAATTCTTATGAAAAATTTCTCTCTTTGGGGAAAAACACAATAGTGCAAGTCAATCGATTCGAAGCGTTGCTCATCGATTGCAAATTGGTTATAGATCCTGCTTGGTTTGCTTTGAGTTCGTCAACCTCGCGAGAGCTTGGTGATCCAGGTAATCACAAGTCCCCTCCTTGTGCCTCCAAGTTGTCCGTTTGGTTGTGTAGGGTTGTAGAGGCGGGTTATATAGTCATTGGTATTGGTTCCTACCCTCTTAGGAGGCCTGGGGTCTTTATCTTGTTCTATATAGATCGACTTAGTCCTTATCGGTCGTGTCTTTCAATTATTGCTGCGTTTCTTTGAGTCTTTTGCTTCCGTTCTTTAGTTTGTTGTTTGATTGTTGAAGATCGGGCCATCCTACGGCTAACCCCTTATCATTACCGCTTCTAGTTTTGAGCCAGTGTCGATCCGGTTTGAACCTATCAAAACAAAAATAGAGAGAAACTATCTATATACTCAAGAACTCAACCCCCCACATCAAGATTTGAAATAAAAAGAAAAGATTGTGAATCCCCTCGAGCCCTCTTGTAGAGGTTTTGCGAATCTAGTAATAGTATCTAGTAAGATCCTTTATCCCCAAACTCTCACATTCCTCTCAATAAATTAACCCTTTTTTTATTTTGTCTTTGTAATTTTAATTACTTCTATTTTTTTTAAATAAAGGGATAGGTTGTGAGTTGTGACTTGGGTGCTTTCGGCTGTGTGTGTATATATATGGATGAGATATGGAGTTTAGGGATAGAGACAAGTTTCCCGTGCATTAGAAATTGCACATATATATGTCCACTAAATTATGCTTTGGCACCTACTACAAGATTAATATTATCGGCTAAAACATCAAATATCATTTCTTATGAACACTCACTTTGAACTCCTATTAACAAACCATATTGACAGGTCAAAACCAATACCCCCACACCAATGGGCCCAAAAAACACGCTTATGGTCTTACCCCTAAATATGGACCCCCACCATATGTGCCGACTTACTTATAAATGGACTTGTGAGCGTCTAAAGATCCCCAGTTGAAACCCAGATGACCGCTCTTTATTTATCAAATTTAAAGATTAATACTTACGAATGTTTATTTATCAAATTTAAGGATTAATACTTACTCCATTCGTATTGAAGTTTAGGTCATTAGTACTCCATCTGTTCGAAAATATAAATTCATTGATTTTTTTACACGGTTTTTAAGGAGTTAAAAATTACTCCCTCCGTTTGAAAATAAATGTTGTTTGACTTTTGTGCACGTTGTTTAAAAAAGTAAAAATTCTATAAAATATTATTTTTTTAATCAATTTTTTTATATAAATTGATATTTTATAGAGTTTTTACTTCCTTAAACAACGTGCACAAAAGTCAAACGACATTTATTTTCAAACGGGGGAGTATATAAAATAATATTTTTATTGTCTTGTATATATTATTAATAAGTATATAGTTCTGTAAAAAATTTAATAAAAAAATATTATTTTATATAATTTTTAACTCCTTAAAAAGCGTCCTAAAAGTGAATAAATTTATACTTTCGAACGAATGGAGTAATGATTCATATTGATTTGTGTTGTTAACTTTTTTAAAAAAATTTGATTGGTTAAAAAATATATTGGATAATAAAAAATAATAAAATTTATGAAAATATTAGTGAAAAGATAATGTTAATTGATGAATGAGTGTTTATTAAAAGGTGTGCAAAATTCTAAAATGAATTAAATTTTGAGAATTTTGAGGACCGAAGACACTACTACTTCTATTTAGTAACTTCATTCAAACTTTACACCAAAGCTACTAAACAAAAGTACACAACTGTTGGTATAACATATAATTACATCATCAAATTCTACATTACACATGCATACTTTATATCACAACACAAAACATCAAACTTTCAAAACGGCACATCTTCGCTTGTCCTTTTTATGGCCTTAATTTTTAATTGCATAAACTAGCCATATGTTTATATACATTTTTGGATTTTACCACTTCCATTTCTTTTTTTCTTCCTTTTTTTATTCCCATCGGATAATGGCTTCCAAAATTATTTAATATCTCAGACTAGACTAGAGTGGAGCAGGTAGACGTGGACGGATCATACAAAGCCGGAAGCAGATACTTCCTTCCATTAACGCCATTGGCATTATAGCTGGCCCCACTTCTGGGGTCCACCAACAGCTGCCCCGCATACCCCGGGTAGGCTCCCTTCCCGTACACCCCCGGGCACGCCGAGGCCGCCTCCAGTGGGGCCTCCTTCGGCCCTTGGTAGAACCCATTCCCGAAGGGGTTGGTGGCGGTGCCCGCCAGCAGCGTCGCAAGGTTCATCACCATCCCATCGAGGCCCACGTCGTTGTTGGGGGCCACGAGGGGCGGGCCCTGGGGCCCGTAGATGGGCTGGTGGAAGGGCCACGCGCACTGCCCGGGGCACTGCTTCTCGGAGTTGCCGACCCATATGTACGGGCTTCGGGCCCGAGGTCCGGCCCGGATCGACCCGTGGGTGCCGCACCGGCTCATACAGAACCTCTCGACGGCGACGTCGGAGGCCGTCAGGACGACGGTGACGGCGCTGGCCTGGACGCCGCCCTTGGAGGCGAGGGCCTGGACTTGGGCCAGGGTGAGGGATTTCCCGAGGGAGTAGGTCTGGTCGACGAGCTGCTTGCCGAGGGAGAGGGAGAGGGAGGGGGCGCGGCGGGGGCTGGCGAGGCGGTAGTACTTGCCGACGGAGCCCCACCAGGTGGCGACGGAGGGATGGGCCTCGGGGTGCGGGGAGGAGAGGGAGGCGAGGAAGTCGGCGATGATGGCGCGCTGGGCGGGCTTGAAGGAGCCGTACCAGACGAGGTTGAGGGTGAAGCGGCCGCGGAGGAGCGGGCCCTTGTGGTACTCGAAGGCCATGGAATTAGAGGTAGAAGAATCATCGGAGGAGGACTGAGTCGACTCGGCCAGATGGCCAGACGCGAGCGAGGTGGCCAGGAGAGTTAGCAAGAGAGCGAGTGGGAGGACGGATGAACACGCCATTTTAGTTGTCTTTTGTGTTTGAGTGCGTTTTGTTGATTGTTTTGAGAGAGACAAGGGGGTTTATAAAGGGGTCTGGGAATTGGGTGTAGAGAGATGGGGCCCGGAAGAAATGGTGTCCTTTTGCTTATGCTTCTATAAATAAATCGGTCTTTCTATCCCCTACCAAAAAAAATAAGCGACCCTAGGAAATCAATTTTAAGAAAAGCTAAAAATAATTTAAATTTGGAAAATGTTTTCCGATTGAGTTTGTTATTCTATGCCCCGGATAGAAAACCCGTAAATAATTAAATAAACTGCAGTGGAAATACATTACTTGGGAAATGTTTTCATTGAATAATATCATTTGACAATTTGGTCAGCCAGAATGGATGAATTCGCTTAACAAACGCTGCACGATTTTACTGATGTAAGAGAAACAACTTGGATTGTTGAACTCCTGGTGGTGAAGCTACTGCAGGTTCACTTTACTTTGTTTTCCCACTCTCATCTGTATCTGAATGAATAAGGATGATGGTGTTATATGCTTGATTGGTGGCTTTCTGATTTATGTTTTCTTTTTCAGGGTATTGCCAATGCCGCTCGCTTGGCCCTCTGCAGAGAAGCACTTGCTGCTCGTATCGACTGACCTGTCATGGCATGATTGTTGATCAGTTCACACACTATTTTGCAGCTGACTTCAATCACCTGGTTCTGCCTCTGTAGGAGTTTATGCGCTCTTGCAATAAGTGGTTTTGTAATGTCTATAGATATGTTTTTACTGAAAGATTTGCCTTGATCAACTCTCAAGTAGATGCAGCTGATAGGCTACTGGAAGTTGGTTGAATCAACCAGATGTTGAAGAACAGAAAGGGCTAATAGACAATAGTCCTATAGATTCATGCGAATCCAACAACCAAATCCCCATCAAATTATAATCTTACACAACCACGAGGGAGGTGAACCACACTAGATGCTACCCAGAAGAACATGAGTTGACAATTGTTTCGGCAAACATGCACAATACGGAGTTCCTAATATGGATGCTTGCTCAGTGCTTATTCTATGTTGATCCTCACCACCTTTTTCGGCTGCTGCCTGTTGGAAGAATTGGCTACTTCGTCCCCAAGTTCTGCTCCCCATGCTCGTCGAGATGAAGGCAACAATCCTACCCGATCCAACATGTCACCGCCATGGAAGCCTAAAGTGCATAAATACAATAGGCACTGCTTTAAGCATCAAGCATATGGCATTCTTTGAAGTTATTTCTATCTTGCTAAACTAAACTCACCTGCTCCTGAACGAGCAGTAGACGAATTGCTCATCAATGATGGGATGTGCCTTCCAGCATTTCCTCTCCAGGAGTTTTCAAATGTGTCCAGCTCATCTGTCGAAGAAGTGACACGTGCAATTGAACATATATTCATCCCAACTGTTCTCTAGTGAAGCTTGAAGTATATGTATGTTGTATAGTGCTAACCTTCACTGAGATTGTGCAGCGTCTGTAACGTCTCTATTTCACCATCAGCCTTCAGCTTTCTTGTTAATGAATGGCCCTTCATAAGACACCAGGAAAAACATCAGTGTTTTTAATTTTTATACCAGATGTTATATATGTGTGAATTCAGGAAAACTGCATATTTCTAATGTTATAAGATGTAAAAAAACATATCAATTATTAGTATTGTTGATTGGTCATAATACCTTGTCATGAATTCCCCTCGAAATCCTATGTTGTGCTTCACCTGTTCGCTTATCTGCTTCTTTGCATTCTTCCGTTAGAACCTAAGAATACACATTATCAGCACCAGAAAGGCCGCACTAACGCAAGAACAAGATAATTAGATAAAAACACAAACAAGTGTGAAAAACAATGAGATGACTCACTCCATCATCGCCCATTCGTCTAGTTGAGGAAGAAGTGTAGTATGCTCCATCAATCCCACCATAAGTGACTTTACAGCTATGGAGTTGGAAAGTCCGAGCTCGTGCCCCCTCCGCCTTGTTGAAATCTTCCCTATGAGCAAACTCATTCTTTCCAACTGCAACACCAAAAGTTACTCGACTACTGATCAAACAGAAAGCACAATGTAATCGTAAAAGTACTCACTCTTAGGTTCCTCATCAGGGAGCTCAACAAACGGCTCCTTACTCATTTTCGGGTCTTTATCATCCTTGTCACTTTCATTTTCTTGTCCTCCTTCTCCCTCATCATCAGAGTTCAGTTCATGAATAACTGGTCCTTTTGAAGCTGGACCTAATCGAGGTTCACTTCCAAATGGACGAGTGAAAAATGGATCGTCAAAAGGATCTCTTCCGAAAATTGAAGCTGTAGAGGTTCCAAAGGCTCCGAATCCATCAAATAATAAATCAAATGGATTCCTCATGCCTTTGAATTCTCTTCCCTCATCCATCCTCATAAAACTGAAAATATAAAACAAGAGCACCAAATGTAAGACATCCAGGAATATCAAGTTACACACTAGAGCAAAGGACATGGACAGAAGTGGGAATTTGAGGTAAACCACAACCATCAAAGAGATAAAGACACATACCGAGGATCTCTATTTAATTTATCAAAGGGCAAATTGTTGCAGAAAATAATATAAACTTTCAAAGTTGCGGAAAATAGCATTAACTATGGAACTAGTTACAGATAATATCCAAGCATCAGACGAGTGTTTAACCTAGGATGATAGAAACCAAAAAAAAAAAAAAATCGGTGCGAGTGATTGTTAGGTCATTATCCACAACTCATCCCAGATTTGCTGAAGTTGATTTGCAGCATCTTTCAGAGAAACTGATTCGACTTCGATCGTTCATTAATTCAGTGGATTTCAATAGTAAATGTCAAATGTCTTCAAATCACAAGGAAAAACATAAACAAACTAACTAAAGCACATGATCTCGAGTTGAATCCTCAAATAAACTCTTAAACCTGAGGTTAATTAAAGTAGAGGTAAATCAGATTGAGCAGATTCTGCAAATCAAAAGATAATCCAAATTCCAAGTCCCTAGTTTCATAATAAGATGAAAAATTCAGGCAATTACAGGGAAAAAAAAGGAAGAAGGCGAAAAACTGATGAACAGATCGAAAAGTGAAAGGGAGAAATGGAGGAAGTACCTTCAAATCCAATGCGGGAGTGGATTCAAAATCAAGGGAGAAAATAAAGTTGGAGTCTTGGAGAGAAGCCGGGGGTATAGAACTAACTAACGACGCATTCGGGATTTCAGGGGAGTGGATTCAAAACCATCGACACATTAGGGAGGTTGACACGTGGAGCTTTTTCTTTTATTTAGAGGAGCTACTAGAATCTTCTCAATTTTACTACGGAGTACAATTCAAATATTCTCTACGTTTTCCATGTCACTTTATTATTCATACTAGTATTGGTTACCCGCGCGGTTGCGCGTTTTGTTAATAAATTACTGTATATTTTATTATATTAATTATATTAAAATATTATATTAGATAATTAATTGACGTGGCTTAAAAAAATAAAATCAAATTGACATGGTTCACAAAAATAAAACCATATATAAATATATTATATTCAATTTGATCTAAAAGGTAGAATAATGCACCAAATATTCCTTCTTCATCTTTTAAAATAATAAATAATATAGTTTATTAACAAAAGCATGAAAATAATAAATATGTATAACAACTAATTCAAGTTATATTGGATAGATTATTGATCTAAAAAGATAAGTTTTTAGCTAACTATATTCGTTTATTAATTGATGTGGGCTAGAAATATAATATCACTTTAATCCAGAAAATGCCACGTAAGCAAAAATAATCCCGCTTTAATCCAGAAAATTCCGTGGACGTGAGATCGCACCAGAGCCCGTTTCAAGCCTCTGTTTTAGTATTTTATATAGATACGTTTTTTTAAGAAATAAAAAATATATAAAATATCTATTTTTTTAATAATTTCGTAGTTATTATTAATAAGTACAAACTTGTTAAAAAATTTTATAAAAAAATAAATATTTTATATAATTTTTATCATTCTAAAAAAACGTGCGTGAATAATAAATGACGTGTTTTGCCGAACGGAGGGAGTATTAAATTATCATTTTCTTTTATTGTTGATAGAATTAAATTATCATTTTTTAATCTCATTTTAGGCATATCATTCCACTTTTATGTTTTCTCTATCTATCTATCTTTGTTTGGTTTTCACATCTTTGTTTCCATCTTTTACAATATTTTTGTATCACTTCAGAAACACTCTCTCGACATATATACATTAAAAAAAATTACTATACAAAGTATATTAATTAGACTTGTCAAAACATTATCTAACCCGTATACCCGGTAATTTTATGGTTTTGTTCCCGGTGTTTTAGACCTGAAACTCGAAATCGACCCAAATCCGAATTACCCGGGACTTTTAGGGTCAAGAGTCGGTGACCCGTTGAGTCAAAATCGACTCAATGAGTCAGCACTATGTAGACGCCACATAGGCACCAAATTGACCCCATACAGATTCGTCATGCAATTGTATTTCTTAAGGTCACTCATAAGTTAAATAACTTATATATTTTATAATTATAGTATGTTTAGAACATTTACTTGTATAAATATGATTTTTATACTTAAAATATTATTATAATATTATTATTATTATATTTATAAATTTAATTATAATATTATTATTTAGTTTAATTTGACATATTTATATTATAATTTAATTTTGATATTATTTTAATATTTTAAAAAAGCCTTCAAAAAGTTCGAGTTTTTTTGACCCGGTGGGTCGACCCGAACCGAGGAAAAACCCGGTTTGACTCGACCCGGAACGACCGGTAACCCGATTGATCCGAAACCCGATTTATCGGGACCCGAATGACCCGAACTCGAACCCGATCTGAATGACCTGATTGACAGGTCTAATATTAAGCCATTGCATTTTTATTAATTATTTGTATCGTGATATATATATATATATATGGTGGTATTAAAAAAAAGAGTTTTTTTTTTTGAACCGGAAAAAATTTGGCATATAGGGTCAGCATCCAAGCGGATGAGATTACGAAGCATAGAATCGTCGGGTGTCTCTGGTCCTGAGAAAGCAAGGTCCAAATGCGATAATTTGTCCGCAACCCGGTTTGCTTCCCTGAAAACATGACGAATCTCGAAGGATTGGAAGTAGCCTAAGGAGACTAGACTGTCCGAGACAAAAAAAAAAGAGTATTAGTTTTAAAAAAATCAAAACAAAAGTTGGTTAAAAGAAAAGTGATTGATAAATTTTTTTTTTCGAGAGTGATTCCGAATCAAACCGATTTTCTCCAATCCAATTTGTTTTAACATCGAAACAATTTCAGATTGATTATCATTTTTTTTCCTAAAATACCGGTTCTAGTTTTGAGCCAGTTTCGATCCGATTTGAACATATGAAAATGAAAATAAAGAGAAACTATCTATATACTCAAGTACTCAACCCCGCACATCAAGATTTGAGTAGGGAAGGCATCCAACCGTCTTCGAAAATTGAGAGATTAGAGTATTCAATCCATGACTATCGAGATTTTTTTATATATATGGGGCAAAGATTTGGGGTTAATCAACCGCGGTTGAACCAACGTCCAAGGACGTCATGACAGATGAAGGCATGAATCTCGGCAGGTGGGCAATCAACTAGCATCAACGAGGAGAGACCGAGGAATGCCAGTCGGTTAGCCACATGGTTCCCCTCCCTAAAAATGTGGGAAAAAGAGACAAAGGCGAATGATATGCAAAGCCTGATGATGTCAGAAATCATCATCTCGACCTCCCAACACACCTACCAAATGCCCTTAACAGCATTCACCGTCAAACAGTCCCCATCCACCTCAAATGCGTGAATTCCCTCGACGTAGCATCCCGAAACCCAGCCTGAAGGCCTAGACACTCTGCTTGCAAGGCGAAAATCGATCCGTGTCCCTGAGTGCCACAGGAAATAACATCACCCAGACAATTCCGAATGACAAACCCGGATGTGGCAAGACCAGAAGCAATTTTAGCTCCATCAAAGTTTAGTTTCAAAAATCAGTCTTTGGGTTTCACCCATTTAATCACCCTTTGTCTTTTGGTTCTTTTTTTGGTGAGCTTTTGTTTGATTGGTTTCCACATCGTCCTCTACATCGTCAGTTTTGGCTTTTTTTCCAGCTCATTATCTATTGTTTGATGATTCTGATCCATTCTTCCATATTCCTAGTGTCATTGTTGTCGAACAATATCTTATTTCTCATGGACCAAACACCCCAAAGGGTAAAAGCTAAAGTCGATTTTTGTTCTGAAGAGAGCTTTGCAGAAATTTAAAAAACTATCGAGATTTGTGGTCATTCCTCACTAGTTAGAACAACAAACTCGAATGTATCTCTCGATAAACAAAAAAAATTGTGAATCCCCTCGAGCCATCTTGTAGGGGTTTTGCGGATCTAGTACTAGTATCTAGTGAGATCCTTTATCCCCAAACTCTCAGGGTGTGTTTGGATTCCATTGCATTTTCATTATAATGCAATTATTTTACCTCGTTTTATGTGTCCGTTTGGTTGTAAAAATAAAAATCTCGTAAAAACCGTAATTTAAACAAATAATCACATAAATCGAGATAAAATAATTGCATTTTAATTAATATATCGTAAAATCCAAAAATGTCATAATTTAAATGCCTTCAAATTTTTGTTAACCAAACACTGCCTTATTATTTTGCATTATAAACATAATGCATTTGGAATCCAAACACGCCCTCACAGCCCACTCAATAAATTAACCCTTTTTTATTTTGTCTTTGTAATTTTAATTACTTCTATTTTTAAATAAAGGGATATAGGTTGTGACTTGTGACTTGTGAGGAGGAATATGGATGAGATATGGAGTTTGGGGGATAGAGACAAGGTTCCCGTGTATTAGAAATAGAGCGCGCGCACATATATATATATATATATATATATATATATATATATATATATATATATATATATATATATATATATATAGTGTATGGATCATTTGTACATAGTCCTTAAAGTTTATCTTGTTCACAAATATTATTCGGTGAAATTTGAACCATTATTCGGTGAAATGTGAAACATTCTACCGAATACTGTTATGTTTTCTTTTTTTTTCGTTCAGTTCAGATGAAAACGTTCCATTTCCACTGAATAATTTGTAACATAACAGTATTCGGTAGAATGTTTCACATTTCAACGAATAATGCTTTAAATTTCACCGAATAATGTTTCACATTTCACCGAATAATATTTGTTAACAAGGTACACTTTAACGGGTGTGTACACCCGAATCACACCATATATATATCGTCTTTCTTCAAAGAGAAAGAGAAAAAGTAAAGAGGCCCTTAAAGACGACCCGTACGCCCGGTAATTTTACGGGTTTGGACCCGGTGTTTTAGACCCGGGACCCGAAATCGACCCGAACCCGAATTACCCGGGACTTTTAGGGTCAAGACCCGGTGACCTGTTGGGTCGAAATCGACTCGGTGAGTCAGCACCATGTAGACGCCACATAGACACTAAATTGAACCCACGTAGATTTGTCATGCAATTGTATTCGTTAAGGTCACCCATAAATTAAATAATTCATATATTTTACAATTATAGTATGTTTAGAACACTTATTTGTATCAATATGATTTTTTATGCTTAAAATATTAATATAATAATATTAATATAATAATATTTATAAATTTAATTATAATATTATTATTTAGTTTAATTTGACATATTTATATTACAATTTAAATTTGATATTATTTTAATATTTTTAAAAATTCTTCAAAAATTTCGAATTTTTTTGACCCGGTGGGTCGACCCGAACCCGGGACAAACCTGGTTTGGCTCGACCTGAAACGACCGATAATCCGAATTACCCGAAACCCAATTTATCCGAGACCCGAATGATCCAAACCCGATCCGATTGACAGGTATATATATATATAATAAAATACGAGTTTGACTCAATGGTAAAGTGTAATTGTAAAGTGTAATCTCAATATTCATCCAACATTCGGGTAGAGTTTTTTCTCCCCCGAAATTTTTCCTAATAAAAAAAAATCAATATTCATCCAACATAAAAAAAGTGTAATCTCAATAAAACTTAAATTTTAGAGGTGTAGAGTTTAAATCTCTTCATTTGCATATTTTTATGTTTTTTTAATCAAATGACTCTATATCTATTTAATAAACACAATTATCTATTTTCATGTTTTTTTAATCAAATGACTCTATATCTATTTAATAAACACAATTATCTGTATTTTAACCTTTTCAAAACAATATTAGCCATTTTTTTTTATTATAATGTGATAAATAAAGCTCTATAATTTTCTAGATTTTGTCATTTGATTTTATACAAGGTTCATATCGATTTTTTTTATTATATCTATTTTGTCATTTGATTTTATACGGGGTCGTATCGATTAGAAGTAAAAATGATATATCGGGGATATATCGAGATATATCGGATTTATCGGTTTCGCTAATTTTTAACTATAAGTACTATATTTATACTTCAAAATGTAAAAATATACACGAAAAAAGAATATTTAAATTACAAAATTACCAAATAAACTTGATAAAATAAAAATAACTTCATTCATAAAGGCTAAAGTTACCTTATTAAAGTTGACAGTTCTAAATATCCCCGATATTGGCCTGATATATCGACGTTGACCCGATATATCGCCGATATTAACCCGATATATCGGCGTTGACCCGATATATGACGCTGACCGATATTTTTCACCCGATATGCCGATATCGTAGCAAATTCTAAATATCCTCGATATATCGCCGATATATCGGCCAATATATCCGATATTTAGAATACTGATTTTATATATGTTATACATAAATATGTTAGAGGGATTGTTAGTAACTAACCCACATTTCCAAAATGTTTGCAAGGTTAACCCAACCCGGTTTTTAATTGGGTGAAACCGGATATTGGGGAACCCTTACAACCGGTAACAAGTAAGGGAGGGGGGGTGCAACCTTGCAATGTGCGACACCTGACAGCGTCAGACTGAGGGAGGGAATGTGGGAGACAGAAAAAGGAGAGAGAGAGGGGGGGGAAAGCAAGTCCCATCTGCAGAGGAGACAGGCAGAGAGAGAAAAAGCAATTGAGAGAGGACAGGAGAGAGAGAGATGAGTGAAAAAAGAAAATTAAAGTTGTAGAGGAGAGAGAGATCAGTAAGGATAGGACAAAGAGAGAGATGGAAGAATCCTCTCCCCTCAGCGACTTTACTGTTGCTCTTTCACTTCGAAGAAGCAATTGGGCGGGGGTTTATTTGCAGGTTGACGTGTAAGCAGTTAGTTTTCACTGGACACCCAAAGCAAAACGACATGACACATATTGGAATCGACTGGACAAGAGTTATCGGAGAAACAGGTCCACCATCGACTTCGGATAGAAAATGGGTAAATTTGATTTCGATAAAGGTTATGCAAGATGTGTCTCCCTCAAATATGAAGCAAATTTACTCATTTTCTGTCTGAAGTCGATGGTGAATCTGTTTCTCCGATAACTCATGTCCAGTCAATTCCAATATGTGTCATGTCATTTTGCTTTGGGTGTCCAGTTAAAACTAACTGCTTACATGTCAACCTGCAAATAAATCCCCACCCAATTGCTTCTTCTTCGATGGTTTTTGTCCGAAGCTTAAGATTTAATTCAAATTATATTAATGTCCCCTCACTGTCACTCTTCCATCTCTCTTTGTCCTATCCTCACTAATTTCTCTCTCTCCTCTGCAACTTTACTTTTTTTTTTCACTCCTCTCTCTCCTATCCTCTCTCTCCTCTACAACTTTACTTTTCTTTTTCACCACTCTCTCTCTCTCTGCTGTCCTCTCTCTCCTCTGCAACTTTACTTTTCTTTTTCAATCCTCTCTCTCCTGTCCCCTCTCTCCTCTGCAGACTTTCTCTTGCTTTCTCTCTCTCTCTGATTTTTTATCGAAAGCAAACTTACCCATTTTCTATCCGAAGTCGATGGTGAATCTGTTTCTCCGATAACTCTTGTCCAGTCGGTTCCAATAGGTGGCATGTCGTTTTGCATTTGGTGTCCGGTTAAAACTAACTGCTTACACGTCAAACTGCAAATAAACCCCAGCCCACTATCTTCTTCTTCGATGGTTTTTCTCTGAAACTTAATATTTAATTCAAATTATATTAATGCTTCGATGGATTTTCTCTGAAACTTAAGATTTAATCCAAATTATATTAATTCTCCCTTACCGTCACTCTTCCCCCCTCTATCTCTGTCTCTGTCTTATCCCCTCTGTCCTCTCTCTTTTTACCGCCTGGGCTTAGCTAGGGGGGAGGGCGACACTAGAACCAGGGAAACATTGAACAACACGCAAGACAGGAAACAACCATAGGGTGTCCAGTAGAAAATCATTGGGTGTCCAGTAGAGTACCAAAGGGTGTCTAGTAACAAACCATAGAGTGGAAAGTTGCTATATTGTTCATTCTTCAATAAAAAAAACAAAGCGGTTCACCAAGCCTCTGCGAGAGCTCATCCACTTCGATTCCACATCCTCTACTCCAAATCCGGCATCCACTCAGCTCGAATTGACCTGGAAAAGCCATCACAACGAAGGTGAAGAACAAAGGCACCAAAGTGGTGCTCCGGCGGCGATTCACACCAGCGGCGCAAGACGAATTCGAGCTCTCATTGAGATCTCGTCACCCTCGAATGCAGAGAGATAGAAGACATGAATCGAAAAATAAATAAACTCTTCAATAGAGCTCTTGAATGGAGAGAGGTGGAGAGAGACATAGAGAGAAAGAGTTTTGGATGGATGATAGTGATGGGCAATAAATGTCCTGTTACTTTTCTTTCTCTCTCTCCACTGGTTGTAGCAGGTGGGGAAACCGGAGATTTTGAGGGGGGAGGGTTAGGTTTTGCAATTTATTTGGATAGGGGATAGGGATTGCAAAGGCAACCGGATTTTTGGGTTATTTTTGCAAATGAGCCAATATGTTATTAGTTTTTGTAATATTAAATATAAAATGTGCGGAGTATTAATTTATAGTTTACATGCATACATGACTCTTTCAATTTTATTTGAGAAATTGTATTGTTTTTTTAGAACCTTTTTTTCTTTATACTAGGTCAGGCGTCGCGCGCATGTGCACATGATCTAGTCGTATTTAGATTGTACAAATTTCATTTTATACGTGTGTAAATATTTATAAGTGCAAATAGTTGTAACTTGGTTGTTTTCCTTACAAATACTGTACACATTATTTTTTATATGCGTGTAAATATTCATATGTACAAATAGTTCTAATTGGATTATTTTCCTTATAAATTTCTTTAATAGTAAAAATAATAATTGCATCATTATAAGAAACTGTAAGTATATTATTTTCAAATTTTCATTAAGTTAATAAGAATGATGTCTTTCAATTAAAAAATGTAAAGAAGGGTAGTCTTTTAAAAATTTTATTAATCAAAACGAAAAAGAAACTCAAAACGTACTATAAAGTTCAAAAATCATAATCATTACAATTAAAAAAAAGATATTATTGCTTTTTATTATTATTATTAGGGCAAATTGCAAAAAATAACACGAACTTTAGGGGGGTTGCGTTTTGTGGCACCAACTTTCAAAAATTCTATAATAATCACCAACTTTGAAGGGTGGTTGTGGTTAATAGCACAACCATTTTATTTTAAAAGTACACCCCTTATTAACATTTTGTTTTAAAAAAATCACATTTTTCCATTGTTTTTTTAAACCCAATCACAATTTTCTTCTTTTAAAAAAAACAATTTTCATGTTTATAAACTCAATTTCAATTTTTCAAAAAACATCATTTTTAAAAAATATAATTGTGATATTAATTGGTATCTTTTTAAGACACTCATTTTTCATTTTAAAGACATTACTTATTATTTAATTTTTTGAAAAAAAACTGAGTTTATGGAGAAAATAAAATTAGTTTTTTTTAGCGGGGTGTAAATAATGAGTGTATTCTTTTAAGAAAAAAGGGGAAAAGTAGTGTTTTATAAAATAAATTATATTTTTTAAAATTAAAAATGAAAATGGATTATTTTTTAAAATGAAATATGGGCATTTTTTAAAAAATTGAAAATTGGATGATTTTTTTTTCTACAAAGAATGTTAATAAGAAGTGATATTTAAAAAAAAAGATGTGCCACTTATTGCAACCAAAAACAAAGTTGGTGATTATTTTTAACATTTTTAAAGTTCATGTCATTAAACGCAACTATCCCTAAAGTTCATGCTATTTTTCACAATTTGCCCTTATTATTATTATTATTATTATTATTATTATTATTATTATTATTATTATTATTATTATTATTATTATTATTATTATCATCATCATCATCATCATCTTCTTATTAAAGTCGGGTTGATTAAGAAAATCTAAAAGTTGTAATTTGGGTAGTTTAATTAAAACCATAAAATTAATATGGTTGATTTGAGAAAACTTTAAAGTTGCAGTTTGGGTATATTTTAAGAAAAAACATAAAGTTGGGTGAAATTGATGAAATATGACCATTTATAATTAATAAAACCTAAAAGTTACAATTTGGGTAGTTTAATTTAAAACATAAAGTATGATTTATTTGAAATATGATTTATTTGAGAAAACTTTAAAGTTTTAATTTGGGTATTTTAATAAAAAACATAAAGTTGGGTGAAATTGAAGAAATATGAAAATTTATAATTTTGAAAAGACATAAAAGGACATTGAAATAAAAAAAATTAATATTTTTAAATTCAAACTTTCTAGGTTAAAAAGGACATTTTACAAACAAATAAGGAAATTACCTAAAAGAGCATAGTATATATACGATGAGAATTATATTTGTGAGGACAAAATAGATATTTCAACCATTAGAGATGACAATGGAAGGTTGATCGCTTACGATGCCAGAAGATGCGAGACGCTATCGGTGCTTCTAGTTGAGGTGGTTGGCCTACAGCTTGGGCTGGTAGAAGTCCGGAAGAGGGGGATTTGAAGGCTCGTTGTGGAAGGGATTGCCTTGTTATCGCGAACGCGATCAATGGAGCCAAGAAGTCGTCCTAGGAGATCGAAATTCTTATTTCTGATGCTCTCCGTCTTCTTGGCTCTTTTGAGACGGCCTCCGTTTACCACATCTTTAGGGGGCGAACAAAGCAGTAGATCATCTTACACACTTGGTTTTGGCTTTAGATCCATCTTTTTAGAGTTCTAACCTAAAATTTCAGACTCTTATCCGCAAGGATGTGCTTAGGTGATAGTACAACTGTGATTAACATTCCCCAATTAAATTCTCACCTTATATAAAATAAAATTACCCAATCAGAATCCAACAAAGGAAACCAAGTGATTCCATTCCAGCTTTATTCCATACAAAAGAACATCATGTGATCCCGGCCCCGTATTATTATACTTGCCCTTCACTCACCATGCTTCCTCCCTAATTATAATATCCATCTATTATTATTACTTACTTATTATATATGTATTTACTTAATATTCTTTTAGTAAACTAGCTACACTTTAATTAGTTGGTTGTTAAGAGATGTAAATAAAAATTAAAAGAATTTCACATCGAAAGTTGAATATATAACAAGCTTTATTGTCTTATACTCCCTTCAATCGGAAATATTTAATGTTTTAGGAGGTGAAATTTGATCAACAATATTTGATATTTTAGAAATAATAATTACCTTCTTTTTAACTTTTACCCTAATATCAATATAAGTTGTACTTTTTTTTGCTTAACCAACTACATTTGTGTATAATAAATGCGATGGGGGAATATTAAAAGTTATTTGATAGGGTATTTAAAAATGGAAGTAATAATTAAGAGATTTCTTAATTTGCGCGTAAAACTCTAAAACATCGTTTATTTCCGACCGGAGGGAGTATCTAAGTAGGTGGATACACTTTTTTTTATTATCAATTGGTTTTAAGAAGGAACGTCACTCGACTTATATATTAGGCTACTAGTGCATGTGGTCATATACACGCATGACTTCCGTTACGAGTTCTAATAGACTTTAGTATGATATCAGATCATTAAAGTCAAACAGTTTGACCTCGAGAGCGTGTTGAGAGATGTGGAGAGACAAAAAAAATCTCATATTTATGTTTTAAGATGAAACAACATTCGACTTATATATTAGACTCGTAGTGCATATACGTCATGTGCACACGACCTTTCGATAATGAGTACTAATGGATTTGTGTATTAGTAGTCGCCAAAACAAGAATATATATTATTATTATGCTTTATGAATTTGAATTCAAATTGCTAATTAAAGTGAATGAGCTCGACCTAATACGACAAAACATCCTTGTATATTTCTCTAAATATCACTTTCTCGTGATTCAATATAATTCTATAAGTAATTAATTCGATCTTTTAATAATAGATTTAATCTATATTTTAAAGATATCTTAAAAAATCATTTTATGTTTGACAAAATGGTAGAGTAGCTAAAGCTGATGATTTATTTGTATTAAATATAAATTAATAAGCTAGTATGATGTTTGGTAAACTTAGCTGTTATGATAGATGATAAAAATTTGTGAATAAAAAAAGCTCTAAAATGTTTGGGTGAGTAATTGTTGAAAAACTTAGATTTTAAAAACTAATTAAACTAAAATTATATTTATTTCATTTAAACTATATATTATCAAAACCATAAACTTCAAAAAGCTAGTTATTGTTGTCAAACGGAGCCAATTATCATGAATTAATTTGTCCAACCGGACCTTTTTTGGACCTTTATTGGAGGAGTGTCCACCAAACCCATTAAATTAGGTTTTTGTCCACCTCTAATTTTTTGGACAAAATTGTCTCAGTTCTCTTATCTCCCTCCCCTCGTTCATTCATGGAAGTCACACAGGAGAATCATCTCCCTCCCTCCGTTGCTTAGTTTCCCACGCCGCCGCCGATCATATCTGGCCACCACCACCTACAGCGCACCACCTCCCACCCGAGCCGCACCTGTCGAGCCCAGCAGCGGCCTAATTGAGCCGCTTTCGAGCCACCGACGCGCGCACAACACTAGTTTCTCCCTCCCTTGCCCACGCCGCCATCGACCATCTCCGGCCACCACCACCTACAACGCACCATCTCCCACCCCGAGCCGCACCTGCTGAGCCCAGCAGCACCCTGATTGAGCCACGTTCTAGCCACCTCGAGCTCACTTGTCCCAAATTGATTTTTCGCAAGTTATGGTTCGTTACCGACCCAAATCTTGTTCTTTTTCTTCCATTCTTATAGTTTCTAGTATGATTTCTCCCCCTTTACCTATTTATTTCAATTTATTTAATTGATGTGTTGATTTGGGTAAAGACTGAAAACCTAGGGTTTGAGTTTACGATTGAAAATTGGGGCTTTTGCTGAAAGTCAAATTGGGAGAAATTAATGATATTGTTGTGTTGTTGGGTTGATTTGGAGCTACTTTCATGTTCATTGCATTGTCAAATTCTTGACGGATTG
Organism: Persicaria maculosa; assembly: GCA_963922045.1. NCBI lineage: Eukaryota > Viridiplantae > Streptophyta > Magnoliopsida > Caryophyllales > Polygonaceae > Persicaria > Persicaria maculosa. The sequence continues at coordinate 14,656,753 of OY998267.1, read as the reverse complement.
TGTGCTAATTGGAATTTTAGTGTATTTGCGCGTTTCAGCAACTGCTTTTCAGCAAAACTTTATGTGTTTATATTGTTGTCCACATCTTTTTAGTGCATTTTCGGGTTTCAGCAACTCCGGTTTCAGCAACACTCTATGAGTTTATATTGTTGTCTGCATCTTTTTAGTGCATTTTTTGGAAAAAAAAATTTAACGTCAACGGTATTTTGAGCGTTAGTGGGTGTCCGCATTTCAGCAAAACTCGTTATGCTGAAATGCGGACTCTTGAAGAGTTTACTAGCTTCTTGTGTTTTTCTGTGATCTGAAAATGCTGAAATTAATTCTTATTAGCAAAATTTGTTATGCTGAAATTAATTATTATACAATTGTATGAGCTACTGTATCTTACACACAAGCATGTTGAGCAACACGGTTTCAACATGAATTTTGATGTTCCTTACTTTAAATCTCCTTTAAAAGCCTCTTAGCTCAATGGTATAACAATGTGCTTATGCGCAAATACATGGGTTCGAATCCCGCATATGCTAAATTTTATATCCCGCAACACGATTTCAACAACTCCGATTTCAGCAACTTAGGTTTCAGCAACGCGCGAAAAAAAAAAGAAAAAGAAAATAATTTCAACAATTTCAGCAACTTCGGTTTCAGCAACGCGAAAAAAAAAACGCTGAAATAGGGGTTGCTAAAACCAAATGTGCTGAAACATGAGGGGGGCACGGGGGCGCGCGTGGGGGGGCCAAAGGGGGCAGGGGAAGAAAGGTGGACATTTTGCCAATTTGGAAGGGAAGGGTGAAAATTTTCCTAATAAAGGCCCTAATTATGGCCTATAGCACAATTCCCCCAATTATCATTTGATGAAAGCCTTTATTGCGTACAATATATATGATTTTGAAGTTCAGGGGGGTTAGGAGAAAACTTCTAAATATTATATATGAAAGTTTTCCAAATAATCAAACTTAAAATGTACCTATGTTATAATTAATTTATATTATCCTTGAAATAATTGCATTATAATTTTATTTTAATTAATTTTAAATTAACTGAAAAAATACCATAATAATAATGGTGATTTCATATTTTATAGAATTGGTTTTCTTATTCAGAAAGAGGTTGGAGTTCAATTTGTTACGAGACTTCCAACTAACTTTATATAAGTCTTTTTATAATAATAATAATAACAACAACAACAATAATAATAATAATAATAATAATAATAATAATAATAATAATAATAATAATAATAATAATAATAATAATTGTATGAAATAAGTTAAAAAATTAATAAACTGAAATTGATTTGAAATGGTAAGAGATGGGGATGGAAGGGATATATAAATCGATATATATCTAACAATTTATGAGAGAAATCCTTGACCATGATTAAGAAAATAAACAATCGAGTATGTCATTGATGATAAGAATTAACGTCTTAGTTTTTAGTGATCATAATTAATAATTAAGAAGATAAAAAAGTGATGAACAACCCCTGTTTCATCATTAATCATTTCATAACAAAACATTGATTAAATATCATTGCTCATCATTTGCATTATATTGTTCTTATATATACATATATATATCCGTGTAATTCCTTTTAATTTTAGTTTTCCCCGCCTGGATTGATCATTTCTACTCATAATTATTAATTAGTTTCCTTGTCATTTACATTTATTAATCAATACTCCACTAATATGTTGCTATCATGGTATTCATGCATGTATGCCTTGTAATTAGTAATTAGAAACTAATTACATACATGGGCCAACAAATGACCTTTTTGATAGACGCGTTAAACAAATAGTTGAAAATAAATTAAAATAAAATGCGAGATAGTAGTATATAATTTCTTTTTCTTTTTTTTCACAAAATTAAATAAAATGGATATATGTAAGAAAAGGTAATAAATTTACTACTTGAGGAACAACCACAGGTTGCTGCAATTGCAAGGCACTCAAAGGGAGGGCCGACCATCGATCCCACAAATTGACACTTCCAAGCCCCAATTGTTCTGTTTTTTTTTTTTTTTTTAATAGTCCCGTCCACGCTAAAGATACCCTTTCAATTATTAATGAGAGTAAAATTCCAATTTAAACTTTTAAAAATAAAACGTACTGCACGGTTGATTATCTAATTGAACTATTATATTAATTAGAATGTGTTGAATTCGAACAGTCGGTTATTAAGTTGTTTCAGTCGATCTGTATTTAAATTTGGTACTATATGTTTTATAGAGAAACCATAAAACATGGGCATAGAATGTGGGGTTTCAGGAAGAAACTGCTGATGAAGGAATTAGGATTTTTGATAGAGAAAAAATATTTATCTAAATTTATAGCTTGCCATATGACGCATTCTTTTTAGGAACAAAGAAAATGATGCAACTTTAATATTGTAGGGGTTATTCCATTCATAAATTCGGATATCAATGTGTGTATATATACCTATGAACTTTCTAGTGAGAACATTTCTTTATCATGAACCGTGCGAAAGTCTGTGAGCCATTGTATAGTTTTTAAATATGAATAGTTAAGTAATTAAGTTTGCATATATTTCATGTCAATTCAACCTACTTCCACTCCTTAATTTTATGTGTATATAGGCACCCAATCCTTTAATTTAATGCCAAACTTTTTCTACTCCTTGATTTGATTTGATCTCATCGATCATCTAAGAGTGTATTCGATCAACTTTATCAATGGAGATGGATCGAGGAAGTTGTGGAATCTTTTAGAGTATATTTGATAGTGTCAAATATTCATATTTACACAATTAATCGTTGATACCACTACCTACATCTGACACTTTAGATTTCCTCCGTTTCATGGTAAGAACTAATTAGAAGTGTATATATAAATATACAATGTGAGACACCACACCACCACATTTTTAACAAAGCAATAAGAATTTTGAATGGGTTATTTTATAGATAGATAGAGGTAGGGAGAAGATGGAGATGTTTATGATTCCATTCATCTCATGTGACACATACAGCGGGAGGCCACATAAGAGCTCTGCCATCATGTTGTTGACAACCCCCCCGCCACTTTAATTTATTACTAACCCAACCCCCGCCCCAAACTAACCCAAAATTTTACTCCAAGCAACCACCACTCCCCTTTACCATAAAGCCTCATCATATCTGTGATCTGTCCATATATATATATATATAGTACACTCACTCACTCACATGATATCGCCCTCCCTAAAAATTCACACCTATCCACTCTTGATACATAAGATTAAGCTCAATTAAGTAGCCGATCGAGATCGACCACCATGTTACCAGCTACTACTCTCTTCCTCGTATTCGTGTTCGTATCCCACGCCAGTGTCTTAGCAACGACGACGGCGGAGGCGGAGGCCGTGGGCGACCGATCCCCCCACGGCCTCGCCTACCAAAACCCGTCCGTCGCCATATCCCCATCCGCGTTCGACTTCTTCCATCCCAAAAACAGCAATGCCGGGGCCCACCAACCGGCCGCGGCTGACGCTGATGATATGTGCGGCTCCAAGTGCTCCGGGTTCCCCCTGGCCAGCACGGCCGCCCAAGTCCGGGCGACGCAGATGCATCAGCCCACACTGCCTGGCTCGCCTGCTAAGACGACGTCGTCTTCCGTTGGCCCTGGGGGGATCGCTGGGATAGTCCTTGGCATTGCCTTTGCTCTGCTGTTGGCCATGGGGGCTTACTACGTCGTCGTCACTCGTCGATCCAACTCCGACAGGGCCATGTCCGCTGCTCAACCGGATGTTTGAAGTACGAATATAGGAGTCGAAGAAGAGCTTATAATATATATTTAGTGGTGTTTTAAATTCCGCAATATCCTTATATAGCTAGATTTAGAGTCGAAAATGTTATAGAACATGCGTGAATCCATTTGATTTGTCACCTCTTTCTTATTATAGATCGGTTATGTACTAATGTACTTTATATATATGTGATATATTTCACTGGCTCAAAGTCTTCTTACACCTTTTTTTTTAGGTAGGTAATTAGACTATTATAATAGAAGTATTCGAATTTACAATCTATTAATAAGTTATATATTATATACATCGTACTTTCTCTCCGTTTCTTTTTAAGTGACTTTTTCAAGTCAAGCATGTTGTTTTAGAATGGTAAAAAATTGTATTAAATATTAGTATTTTAATATTTTTTTAATAATATTATACTTATCACTAATAAGTATGAGATTATTAAAAAAATTATTTAAAAAATTATTATTTTTTATAATTTTTTACACCTTAAAAACGTACATAAATAATAAAAGTCACTTAAAAAAAACAGATAGATAGAGTAGTAATGATCTAACTCGATGGACTTTTTTTAGAGCAACTAATTTATTCCATATGTTGTTTGTTAGGGAATAGTTTAGACATTGGTAGTAAATAGCTCATAATTTCAAACTTTTTTTTTGTTTTTGCATATTTAGCATTTCATTTTAATTAATTTTGCAAAAATCGGGTTTTAAAAAACTTTAAGGAGGATGTGCATTGTTTTATGGTGTCACAGGAAATAGTAAAGCCACATGGAAAATCATGAGCTCTTGCAATTCTAAGAAGAAAAGCAATGTGCCAGCTGGGGTGGCTTACCAACCACCCTAATTTGTTTTTCTTATAACGTAAATATCTGCAATTATTGCTCATATATACACTCCGTACCATTGAGGAAGGGATCGCAAATGTTAAATAGAGAAACATATGAAATTAAATTTCAATGGCTCCACTACATCAATAGTCACATAGATTATATAATCAGAGATTGGAGCTAGGGGTAATCCGATCAACATAAGACACAAAAGTATAGGACGATAAAACGCACCTGTGACAGAAGCTCTGGAGTTGTGTGAAAAGGCCTTAAGAAATCATCATTAAATACTTGCATCTAAAAGATAACTAGTACAGTACCTGCGCCATGACGCGATTTTGTAAAAAATATATAAAAAATTCATATTATAAAATATTAACAAAAGTTAGGATAAAAATCATAAAAATAATTACCATAAAAGTATCACGGAAATAATTTTATATATTTAAAAAAAATCATTTAAATTAGCAAATATAAAAATTTATAGAAATTTTAAATCACTCTTATTGGTTAGAAAAATAATAAAAACATTGTAACTTTAAAAAAATATCATTTTAAATTTGGTATTAAGAATATATATGGATAGTTAGTAAATAAGTTAAAAATAAAAGAAAAAAATTAATTTAAAGAGATAAATGAAAGAAGAAGAATAATTAAAGGAAAAAATATTTGATTGGTTTAAATAGCTAATTAGAAACACGGCAAGGATAAAATAGGCTAAAACTCTTATGTTTTAAGAATAAATATATAGACATAGGTATAGATATAAAGATTTACATATAGATTAATAGTAGGCATTAGATTGCATTCAAAAAAAATATTAGATATTTTAATTACTATAATATATATCATGTAATTAATATATAATGAAATAATACTATATAGTTCATATAGTTAATATTACCTTTACTAAAAAAAAGTTTTGAATTAATCCCATTGATTAAAATATATTATGAGATGATATTATGTTAATAATGTGTAAATAATATTAGATAGTTTAATAATTACCATAATTAAATGATATTGTGTAAATAATACCTTACAAAAATAACTTTGCGTGAGGGGACGACACGTGGCATAGGTGCTATGGTTTTAATTAATATATAGATTAATATATAATGAAATAATACTATATAGTTCATATAGTTAATATTACCATTACTAAAAAAAAAGTTTTGAATTAATCCCATTGGTTAAAAATATATTATGAGATGATATTATGTTAATGATGTGTAAATAATATTAGATAGTTTAATTGTCATAATTAAATGATATTGTATAAATAATACCTTGCAAAAATAATTTTGCGTGAGGGGACGACACGTGGCATAGGTGCTTTGATTTTAATTAATATATAGATGGTTAAAAATATATTATGAGATGATATTATGTTAATAATTTGTAAATAATATTAGATAGCTTAATTACCATAATTAAATGATACTAGTCTTATTGCCCGCACTTGTGCGGTCTTTTTATAATTATACTATTTATTTTATTATATTAATTATGTATTTTTTTTATTAAAGTGTGAAGGTTAAAATAGTTTCCTTGAAATATTTGTATCAAAAATAAAGTTTCCTTGAAATATTTCATTGGAATATTTCATTTAACTATAAACTAAATTAAGTAGTATTTTATTTCACCAAATCAAGTAGATTTTCTTCTTCTTTTGAGTTAATTTTTTAACTATATAAAATACCAATATACCTTTAATAAAAGAATTTATTTTTATAATGGTTTATTTATCAATCAAGATGGACACATAGGATTATAGGTGGCTAAAATATATAAGGTCATTGTCTGACATGACTTCTTTAATTTTACTTTGTCTATTTTTTGCTAAAATTCCCAAACTTTATCATATTTTTTTTGTATATTACGGAGTAATTACGAATACTTTTTTCTTTATTTAATATTAAGGATTTGGTAACATCGTTTTTTATTTTTATATTTTGATAAAATTTTATAATTTATTTAATTAAATCTAATGAATTTTAATAAATGAAAATACCTTATAAATATACCATAAAATCAATTGAGTTTAATTTAATTGGCTCCTAAATTTAAAACAGTTATCATAACTTGATTGGAGTTTAAATATTTAATTAGTCTTTATTTAGACATCTTTTACGAAAAACGTAGAGGAAATATAAATAAGATTTCTAAACCTACAATAAAATTATGATCACTTGACAATCATACCAAGGTGCACCGTACAAATCTTATGAATTGATATCAAAGACATTGAATATCAATCAACGAAAACAAAATTAGAGCCACATGCACCAAATTCAGATGAATTCCAAAGGGGATTGTGCCCCGCGGTTGCAATGCAAAATCAAAATTTGGCAGATGAACCTTGAATATTTATATAAAAAAAACCTAGGATATAAAGTTATATTGGATAGATTATTTAATCTAAAGAGATAAATTTTTTAATTAACTATATTGACTTATTAATTGATGTGACTCAAAAAGATAATACTAGTTTAATCCAGAATAGTAACAATTTTTATGGCTATATGTTGTACGTAGTTTATATATTATGATTTTGATTGTATTTTGCAACTCATTTGAATAAAAATAATTATTTTTGTTTTTATTTGTTTTTAATCATGCTTTGTGGCCTAACTAAACCATGAGGGCTGATCATACTCTTTCCATTAGATTTTTGTATAAATTATCAAATTATATATTTAACTGTTTCATCTAAAAAGATAGAATGTTTACCTAATATATTAATTTGACTAAATTCATATTATCGAACTTGGAAGTTGGATCCCACTAACAGTGCTATATATAAGTATATTTTATATATTAGATAGTCCACTTACGGTTTATTAATTGATAAGTTTCTCTTTCAACTTGTTAATTGATATATGATCTAGAAAGATAAGTTTTTAGCTAACTATATTTGTTTATTAATTGATGTGGGTCAGAAATATAATACCACTTTAATCCAGAAAATGCCACGTAAGTAAAAATAATCTCGCTTTAATCCAGAAAATTCCGTGGACGCGAGATCGCACCAAAGCCCGTTTCTGGCCTCTGTTTTAGTATTTTACTAGTTTTATTACTCGCCCGTTGTGCGATTTTTTTAATAAATTATATTATATATAACATCTTTGAATTAATATAAATTACTACATCATATAAAGTAAATATATAGTATTCAATTTTTTTTATATTTTTTAGAATGTAAACATTTTTTATATATAACATCTTTGTTGACATGTAGTTTTGATTTTGTGAAAAGCCACGTATTAAATGGTAGAGGGGCAAATCCATCCATATTAATATATATAACCTTTTAAGATAAATTAATCTAACCTTTTAAGATTATGTAGATTTTTTTAGGTAAAATATTTATAAAAAAACTTAAGGTAAATGATAGGTTTTGTAAATAATTAAATTTGCCGACATGAATAATATTAGATAGATTTATATAGTGATGATATAATGTTATATTGGATAGATTATTTGATCTAAAAAGATAAGTTTTTACCTAACTATATTGGTTTATTAATTGATGTGACCCAAAAATATAATACCACTTTAATCCAAAAAATGACACGTAAGCAAAAATAATCCCGTTTAATTCAGAAAATTCCATGGATGTGAGATCGCATCAGAGTCCGTTTCAGACCTCTGTTTTAGTATTTTATATAGATATAGATTGTGTAAATAATACCTTACAAAAAAAACTTTGCGTGAGGGGACAACACGTGGCATAGGTGCTTTGGTTTTAATTAATATATAGATAGATAGATTACCTTTGGAAAATAGAGTTGCTGATAAGGATATCAAATTGATAACATAAACAATCTAGTCTAGGAAGTAAAATTTTATCATGTGGCCCGTGAAGATAACAGATTGGCCGGCAAGATTGCAAATCTTTGTTGCTTTTTAGGGTTGAGATGGCTACAAACACAGATCTTACGCTTTAGGAACCGAGTTAATGTTCAGGGCCTAAGTTTAAGGCCCATAACGTAATTATACAACACAGGCCCAGGCCCAAGCCCACTCCTCCCCCGTGCAAGCCTCTACATTACGACGCCACTGACTCGCAAATCCAAAACCAAACCCCGCCGGCGAAACCCACATGTCGATCACCTACCGATTCCGGCAACTTATCTCCTCCCCACTCTCTCTCCGCTCACTATCCTCCGCCGCTGCTGCCACCGAACACCTCCATCACAGCCTCCCAGACACCCCTTCCCAATCTCAACCCCCACAGCTCCGAAACTCTAAAACCCGAACTCCACTCGAGAAGCAGTTCGAAACATGGACACAAACCCTAGCGCCCGGATTCACATCCGCCGACGTCGATCGTGCCCTCCGTTCCCAATGGGATCCGGACCTCGCCCTCGACATCTTCCGTTGGACCGCTCATCAGCGCCACTACAAGCACGACTCCTCAACCTACCTCACCATGGTCGAGATCGCCGTTAACGGGAAACGAATCGGCCACGCCGAAACTCTGCTCGAGGAAGTCCTCGCTGGCGCCTGCCCTCTCTCCCTCCCTCTCTACAACTCCATTATCAAGTTCTGTTGCTCTCGCAGATTCCTCTTCAAACGAGCGTTTGATTTCTACAAAAAGATGCTGAATTCGGCGGATTGTAAGCCTGATTTGGATACTTACACTATGCTTTTCAATGTGCTTCTTAGAAGGTTCAATAAATTGAATGTGAGCTACCTGTATTTGCACGCTGTTAGGTCTTTGACAAAGCAGATGAACTCGGTTGGTGTGATCCCTGATTTGTATGTATTGAATATGATCATCAAGGCCCATTCCAAGTGTTTGCAGGTTGATCAGGCGATCAGGACTTTCAAGGAGATGGGATTGTATGGCTGCGAGCCAAATTCGTACAGTTATGGGTATATTGTGAAGGGTTTGTGTGAGAAGGGGAGGGTGGGTTCTGGCTTAGGGTTTTATAAGGAGATGAGGGAGAAAGAGTTGTTTCCGAGTAGCAGTTGTTTTTTGGTGTTGATTTGTAGCTTGGCCATGGATGGGAAGGTGGGGGATGCAGTTGAAGTCGTGTTTGATATGCTTGGGAGTGGTAGGTCACCGGATATGCTGACTTATAAGACGGTGCTGGAGGAAATGTGTAGGGCAGGTAAGGGTTTCGAGGCTTTTGAGGTTTTGGAAGAGTTCAGGAAGAGAGACGTGGGCATGACCGAGAGGACGTATAAGACTCTGTTGGATGAATTGCATTTCATAAGCCGGGAATAGGTGATATGTTGTGGGGATTCTTTGGTTGCTCATTTCCGATTTCGGTTAAATTGTGTGAAGCTCTGAGATTGGGGCGCTGAATGGATCAATGCTGGTGAATGAAACTATGAATGGAGATCTTTTCAAAACTTGACAGTGATTAAGAAGACATTTGAGAAGAAAGATCGAAGTTCGTGAGTATGACTATGGCGGGATTTGATGTTGTGCTGTGCATTGGTTGAACTAGTACACTGCAGAGACATTGATCAATATAGGACCCTTCGTTCACTTCATCTTGCGCAAACGGCAAGAGGTTTTAATTGATTGGCAATGGCTTACTGTGGGTGGATCAAGCATCCCTTGCCCAAAAAGCTAGTGGATTAACAGATGAAGAATGCTTTAGGATTTTACTGTCTGATGCTACATCCAGCATGAATTAGGGTTTGTTTGGCAAAATAAGACTATGTTAAGTTTAAGATTGTGTTTTAAGTTGAAATTTTGTAGTAGGGCTTTGGATGTGTTGTAAAGGAGATGGTGACCTCCAAAAACGTCCTTCTAATTAGAGGAATAAGGCTTTGAGATGGTCTGCTGTCTGTATGTATCCAGACAGTAAAAGGTTGAACATCTCTGTAAGCTTTGGGTGGTGCTGACAGTGCTGTTACCATTTTTTTTAACAAGTTACTAAAAGTTGTATTCTATCTCTGATCTTACTATAAATTTCTTTGATTTTGCATAATATTGTTGGAAAAGAATATCTCATCATAGCAACTAATTATGCAGAAGGGATTCAATGTGGGAATGCTGCCCCTTTAGCCAGCCAGAGCAAACAGGACCTTTGTATCAAGCTGCCGTAAGTTTCTTGAATCACCTCGTGTTGTCTGTAATTCTGATTTTTCTTTTATGATAAACTGCAGACCATCCATGGGGAGATATGAAAACTGAAGAAAGTGCAGTCCTTGATGTAGTAAGAGAGTAGCTTGTTATTATGTTTTAGTGTTGGAGGGTATTAAGTTGCTTTTTGTTTAGGGGAGGAGATGGTATATTTTTGTAGGCTGATATTACCCAGCTTTCGCACCAAACCCTCTATATGGTCCTAGTTTTTGTAACTTGGTTACGAGTCACTAATATAATCTTGGAAAGCAAGCTCATCTATGTTAGTTTTGGTTACGATGTTGTTGTCTTTCCGTACATGGCTTTGGTATAGAAACCCACCAAAATGTCGTTGAATGAGACTTACACTTGCCTATATAGTCTCTGTGTTTGAATTGATGTGTTGTTATATAAGTACTTCTGATTCTGAATCCCCCAAAGTGTGATCCCTCATTTGTACATCTTGAATACAATCATCAAGGTGTTTGTAGGTTGATCATGTGAATGATGTGATTAGGACTTTCGATCAAGGAGATGGGATTGTATGGTCGCTGGATATGCTGGCCTATAAGACGGTGTTGGAGCTTGGAGGAAATGTGTAGGCTTTTGAGGTTTTGGAAGAGTTGGGGTAGAGAGATGCTTACTTTGTTGGGGCGGGTGAGTGAGTGAGTGAGTGATTCTTGAATTTGTTTATCCTTTATACAAATCTTTTGGGTAAGCTCATTGCCTTGATTTGCTTTCTAGTTTCTACCATATATGTGTATCAGGATTGTTAAACGCGATTTGGTGCTCATCAAATTTTGATCGCTAAGGGACTAGTTTCCAATTTGGATGAATGGAAATGTGATGCAATATGTGGTTTTCATAATGCAATGATGTTTGATTTCAAAAATCACCCTGATGACACCTTCATCTTAGTTTTATAGTCGTATGCAAAAAGGTTTGTGGACATTATAGAATTCGAGGATCGAAACAATGGAAGAAAATCTGGTAACAAGATATTACCAGAGAGCTTTCTTGATTGAAAGGTTGAAGACGATCTGTTAGATCGGTTACAACAAACCGAGCTCAAGCTCGTTATTTATAAAGCAACACTACAACACAAACTAAAACCAGCTGGGCTGGGCCGGCCCAATCTGACAAAACCTAACCCAAGTTACAAACAGAAATGAAAACCCAAATTGTGTTTTAACCCGTATTTGATTGACCCGGATCTCTTCTTCTTCAAACCCGGAAACATCATCTTCTTCCTCATATAATTCCATAGACATGCTATTGTGCTTTGCAATTAAAAACATACCTTATGATACCTGATTACCGTCCCAATTAATGGAAATTAAGTGAAATTTCCTTCGGCATTTTGTTCTTTTTAGAAGAACAAGGCATTAAAATTAGGACATATTGGGTACGACGATCGGCTGGGATATTATTATGAAGCTTGTTTTCGTCGAATTGTTATTGTGTTCGGATAGAATGGACCGATGTTAGCAGAGGATGAGATAACGCACAATCAAAGGGAAAAGACTATTGCATATATTCGCAACAAGATCATTGGTGACTGCATATTAGGACATATAGTGTCGAAAAGGTAAAAGAGCTTACAAGATGAATACAAATGAAACGAGGTTGAGAGAGTGATAAGCCAAAAAGTCCCTTGTTGAAAATATAAATAAGCTAATCTTTGTAAGTTAGAGGGCTGCTTCTTTTATTGTCAATTGGTTTTAGGATGAAATCTTGATTATCGTCTTCTATGCCCCTCACAACCAGGGGCGGAGCTGAGGGAGCCTAGAGAGTCACGTGCCCCCTCTTTCATTTGACAAACTACCTAGGTATATTCTCCTCGTTGATAACTTCGTTTTGATATATAATACGTCTTAATCCGGCATCTGAGTAAAAAGTTACGACCGTTTGAAAATTAAAGGTATATTAATCACTTTAATTTTGTTTCAGTAGACTACAATGCTTTTATATTTTACTTAAATTAACATTCACATACTATAATTCATCTCTAGAGCTTCGAAATGAAAGGTTATACTAATCATTTCGACAATTAGATAAGAAGTTACGCAAGTTTAAAAATTTTATATCTGATTATACATTATTATATGTTATGAGTGCAACAAGTTATATTTAGCTCATTTAGAAACAAGTCAAGCTCGATTCGAACCTATATTTGAACTTGAGCTCATACTTGACTTGTTTAGTAAATGAACGAGCTTGAGCTGAGTTTTTTCCCCCAAATATTATACAACTTTACTTGCTCATGACATAGTAAATTAAAAGAAAAATTATAAATTTCACAAAATTCATGCTATATGAGTTTCAATCGAGCCAAGCTGAACTTTGAATCGAGCATAAAAAGGTGCTCATAATCAACTCATTTTGTAATTGATGCCTGAGTCGAGCTTTTATTGAGCAAAACTCGAGCCAACCTCTAGCTACTTAGCTCATATAACAAACATAACCTTAACTTAATGTTTATTATATTGTGTTTCCTATACTTATTTAGTTAATTTTTTCGGATATTTCATTTATATATTTATATTTCTTTTTTTAGGCGTGAAAAAAATGATATCGTTTTATCATAAACCGATAATATTTTATCTTAAAATAACATCATTTATTATCGTATTATATATAATTTTTTATGTCAATTTAATCCAAAACTATATCGTAAATATATAATTGTGCCCCTCGAAAATTTTTCTGACTCCGCCACTTCTCAGTTCTCACAACCCTCTTCATTTTTCTTTTAATCAACAAAAATAATTTAAATAATAGAGATATAGATCCCTGAGAGGTAACGCGTGTAAGTATTAAGTCACTGCACTAAATTAAACTTGCACTTTCACAGTTTCACCACTATGTCATCATAATTTCGTTTATTAGTTGGCCAATTGTATGAGTTGGTTGGTTTCTTTATTTGTTAAGACTTTATCTTTGAGAATCTCTTAAAGTGGTCTCTTCTCTCTCTCTTTTTTTTTTTTAACAAATTGAGATTAATCTAAATCCATGCAAAACTAATATTTAAATCCATGGCCATGATATTAAATTTTGATTTATATTTTAAAAAACTATCCTACTTATAAATAAACAAATGAATGGTTTGATTAAGTCCAGAAAGGCATGGGTCTATATATGTCATTGCCCCTACAAGCTAGGTGTGCTTAATTAATTTCCAGATCCATGTGTTTAACAATAAACTTTAATTTTCAAATGCCTGGTTCCATAATGATAATTGATAAGTCCAAATATGATTTAAAAAATAGCTATGCAACTTTTGATTAAAATATATACTCTGCATATATTAATTAAATCAGGGGTTAAACAGATTTTGTATAATTTATCTACCAAGTAATGGCCTATTCCTTCAAGACGTTAAAAAATACCACAAAAAATCTATCTTGTAAACACAAATTCTGACACTATCTAATCTATATATACCTAATCTTATTGTAAAGTAATTAATTAAATGTAATTAATTTTTTGATTTCCATGAACCAATTATAATCCACTTTCACAACTTAGATTTCCATGAACCAATTATAATCAACTTTCACAACTTAACCAATTATAGACCACAAATCACACATCTCTTTTGACATGAAGTAACGTAGCATTCGACATGGATTAATTGTTTTTCTAAAGACGATTGGAAACATGATTAATTAACAATTATACTGACATCAACGTTTACACTATGTAATTTGCGGTAAATCTAACAACACCTTATTAAAAAAAAAAAAGACTTGGCATATATATACATGTTTAAGGTCAACGGTAAACCCTAGAAATTCAAAGACAATAAAATAATAAGTTGAACAATGTAATATGGTTTGAGGCCCATTGGGGGTTAAACCTTGGATGCACAAAAGGGTCACTTGGCCCTCAAAACAAGCTGTGATATTTTCCAAGGGACAACCACTTAATTAGTCACCTAATTTTGACATGGCTTAATTTAATTATTTATATCAATTGCTCATCTTAGAACCGTATATTCCTCTGTATTAAGCATTATCCACGTTTATCTTTTTCACACCTTGTATTTTAATCTTTTAAATATAAAAATATATGCAGAGTATTTTTTTAAAAAGCTAAAATGGCGGCCCTATTGAATTAAATAATGATTTATGGGATTATCAGATTGATTTGTTCATGTGATGAAGATCATGGAATTGGATCAAATAAGATGCCGTCTGTCTAAATCTGTCAGGATTTGCTTGTTTTACACGTACTTTAATTAATTGTTCAGGAGTTTAATTTTTTTTTTTTGATTCTAAAGGTGGGCAAAGCCCTTGTATTATTGAAAACTGCAGTTATGAAGTAACAGTAGGAAAAAGGTTGCTAATAGAAATTGGCAGTGAATGGTGGATGGTGAGTGATCCATCAAGGGACATACCCCAATTTGCGATCGCATCTGCCACCTTATTTGTCTGGCGTCTAACGAGCTTAACTTGAACTTCCCAAGGCGTCTCTCTTAGAACTCGCCGACTTCGACAAATGAGATTGTAGTCGGCGTATGCTCCCTCTCCAACACCATTTAGCTCTCCTGCTATAGCAGCGCAATCGGAACTCAAACGTGTTATGTTATCAAACTTGTTTCTGTACCAAATAAGCGTTCGATCAATGTGTGAAATTATATACTCCGTATATGCGCAATGTATGTATACAACCAAAAAAAACTTATAATTAAGAAACAACTAGATGATAGATATATATTAGTATGTTGTTTGATCTTCCCTTTATTAGTCCGTATTTGTTCTATCTTTTGGTGTTGGGTCGTTGCTTTGACATATTTGCATGTAATTCTGAGTTGGGTTGCAGAATCGGGCGTCCTGTATGATCGAGAGGATCGTATATGTTGGTGGTCTTCGAAGATCTCTCATTTAAGTAGGGGCAATGTCGGTGATCCACACTTCCCTAGATTTCACCATTTTCAGTAGTGAGTTATTATTCTCTGCTTTCTCGGCATCAATTCACCGTGTAAGTCGTCGCACTCTCCCGTGTTCTCAGCATTTCTGGCTCGCCTTGGATCTTCCTTCACTGCTCCGTTGGCTGTCAACTTTTATGGGTTCTTTTATTTTTTCTTTTATCTGTACGTGTTAATTATTTGTGTTATTAGTGTGTTGTATCTATCTGCCGATTCGTCAGCCTACTGAGTTACTGGACAGCTTGTTGTCTAATATCTCAAATTCTTACCTAATGAAAAAATAGGAAAAATGACCAAGAATAATACTAATTATTACCTGTGAACAAAAAAAAATACGAACTTTAAAAATTACTAATTGGTATACAAACTATAACCAATTAAACCGATTTTGATACCATGACTAAAATTTTTAAACGAAAAAGCAATTTAAACTCAAAATATAATTATCAATAAGTTCGAAATTTTTTTGTAAAATCGGGAAAAAGTGATCATTGTTCATCTCCATCCCTTACCTCCTCGGCGTGTCCAGTCCCCGACCAGCTCCCCGTCCTCCTCGCTGCCAGCCGCCCAATCTCCTCCCACCTTTGCTTCCCCTCCTTCTACTCCTCCGCCTACATCCTCCCCTCCACCGGTGACCGTCGCTCCTTCCCCATCGACCCGCCGCCGACTGCTTCTCCTCCTCCCGTCGTTCCCCCTCTGGCGCTGGCCACCCCCACCTCCCTCTCTACCATTGGCGACCGACCCCCCACCAACCTGCTCCGACCACTCCCTCGCCTACTCCCGGTCCAGCGACTTCTCCTCTGGCTCTCGCCACTCCTCCTCCAACCGCAGCCCCGGTCCCCGACAATGGAGATCAATAGCGAAGATGATGATCTGTTGATCTAATTTCTCTCAATTTTACAAAAATTTTCCAACCTTCTTTTTAATTATATTTTTAGTTTAAATTATTTTTTTCATTTATAAATTTTAGCCATGGTATCAAAATCGGTTTAATTGAATATAGTTTGTATACCAATTAGTAATTTTTAAAATTCGTATTATTTTTGGTTCACGGGTGATAGTTAGTATTATTTTTGGTTATTTTTCCAAAAAAAAAAAATAGGTATACAGGAACACAATATAGCCCGGATCAGATTATCGGAGTATATGTAATGCAAATTACATCGCGCGCGTTTATTTTAGTATAGTTCACTAATCAAACGTGTACCCCACCAATATATGAATATTCATCTAACTTTTCTCTCTGCCCTCTCTCTAGACACCCTTCTAGAGAGGGAATGGAAAACCCCCTGGCAGGGATGATCTCAAACACCGAACCACCATCACCACCATAACCACCACCAATACACACAACTAGTGACTATACCGACAAGTAAAACAATAACAAGGGTTCTTTGAAACCTCTAACTCCGAGACCCTGAACCCAGTGGCCCTCCGCCGCCGCCTCTCGCCGACTGCTGAACCACCTCCATCGAGCCTGGTACACCTACCACACCACCGCGCTACACATTCCTTTCATTGGCTTTCGGCGTTTCCGATTTCAATGTTCAGAACTTCCGATTCCAAGGCGAAACCCCTCTAAATCTACACCTTCTCTTCCGCTTTGTGTGTGTGTTTTTTGGCCTTTTTCATGAAGGTCTGGTACCAATGGCCACCACACACCTCTCTGTCAAAAACTTAAACTTCACAATCTCTAATTAACTCCTCCCTTAACCCATAAATCACTAGAATATGCCCAAAAATAAACTGACAGTTCAAATTACCCAAAAAATCAAAATTGGAAATTGCTCATCTTCGATTGCTTGTGTACTGTACTCAGGCAATTGATGATCCAACCTATTTTCTGCCTAAAATCAACAATGAATATCTATACTGACATAGAAGATGAAGGAATCAGACCTATTTTCGGGCTTGCTGTACGGCGATTCCGGTTCAATTTTGGCTTCAAAGCCTCCTAAGCCTCGGACCCTATGCTCCTCCGGCAACTCTAAACCCTTTCCATCACCTGGTATTCAACTCTTGAGGGCTGTCGGTCTGGAATACCATGGCATTTACACACTCCACCACCACCAGTTTCCCTCTCATACTCTGTTCACTCGAACTCGAACCAGATCTCAGATCTAGGGTTTCTTTTTTTTTGTCTCCCTAGCCACTCATCCTTGTTGTATTCCATTTTGGAAACTCCTGGATTTTAGCTTCTTGACCAAAACAAGTTTTCGATTTTCACTTCTAATTTCGGGGGCTATGGGTTGCGCCGCCGGCCGTCTTGGTGGTTCCTCCGCCGTCCCACCGCTTGATCGTTCTCTACTATCACAATCAATATCCTTGGCGTGCAAGGGTTTTACTTGTCCTTGCACGCCAAGCACTTAATTGAAAAAAAATAAAAATAAAAAATAATAATCTCATTTACATCTTGTATTATTAAGATTATTACTGTATTATATAACCACTAGCTCGGAACGGCGGAGGGAACGAGCCTTTTAGCTTCAACTACATTCACAACTCCAAGTTGGGCCCAAATTCTTCTTTACTTGCTTTGGGCCAATTAAATTCATTTTTAATCCACTACATAACTGAATTATGTTAATTTATAATTCTTTGTTATAATGAATCTATATATTAACCTTCTCGGAGATTTGCCCCGACCTTTTTCTAGAGTTTATGTTTGCTTATTTCTAGCGGTGGTATCTCAGTGAGCTTTGTGGTCTTTCTTCTGCAACCGCGCGAGAGGTCGTGGACGTGATCGAGATCTGATGACTCGTTGTCGACTGAGTCCAAATCTGAGGTCTCCACTTTTGTTCCCCAGGGTGCCCCTGCGTTGCCTCTACCAACCGCCAGGAGTGATGATGCACATTGTCCCGGTTCCAACACCATTCGCCTTCGTTAGTTCTGGGCTTCTTTCTCTAGTTTGTTTGGGGTGCTTGGTCTCTATTGTTTGGTCTTGTATTTTCGTTTCCTTTCATGACGGTTTGTCCGTAGCCGATCTTTTCGGTCTCTCGACTCACTGGGCATGTCCGGTAGTCGAATTTTTTCCGATTCAAAAAAAAAAAAAACGTGTACCCCACCCAAAAAAAAAAACTAATCAAACGTGTAACTAGGTTAGATGGGCTGGTGAAGGATATGAGATATCGTAAAGTCGAGATAGGATCTGATTGTTGATTTGGCGGTTGTTGGAAAGTTTAATAAGCAAAAGGACATACAATTAATGAATCCTTCAGGAAGAATAGTTTCGCTTTTGTTAGATTAATACTTTGCACTCTTGTTTATGTTTTCATGTTGGTCGTGGTGTCAATCAATTGACTCATATAGCGAAACTTGATAGAAAATTTGTTGTAACTAGAATGATAATAGAGAAAAAAAAAGTTAAGAAATAGAGATTTACGTGATTCGACAACAATACGTTACCTATGTCTATGAGCAGAGAATCAGTTTTGTATTAGAGAAAGCGAAAACAGATTAGGGTTACAAGGGGTCGGTGTTTTATGACTATATGTAGAGACTAATGAAACCCTAAACAGACAATTGACTAAAAGCCCAAAACAGATAGATGATAGACCCGTTTATAATAAATATTGCATACCGTAAAGACGGGGCTAGCGCTGCCCCTCCTAACCCCCGTCAAGGATGCGTCGCCTCCTAGACCCCCGACTCGTTAATCGGTCAGTGAGATTACTGTCGGCGGACTCCGCCCCCCAAACCTCCGATGCGTCACCGATCAACAATGATTCAAGGCACATTCACACAATTTACATTAATGCATTGATTGTACATAGTTGATTAAAAAAAGGTTAAGACGGGTTCAACGAACAATGGACTATATAACTCTAAATAGTTGTTCATAAAGCCCAATATATAATTAACCTATAAATAGTTGTTTATTGGCCGTTGTTAATCAGTTGATGATACGCACTATATATAGAATGTGTTAGTCTTTAAAGTATGTCATGTTTTTGTGGATATAATGGACTTGGGTAACGTACCATTGTATTAATTGATCATCACCACAAGACAAAGTATACATCGATCTGAAATGAAGGAGGGGTAACGTACAGTAACCAACCAGAGATTGAATTGAGACGGACTTATAACACCAAATACATTAGAGTTCATCCGATGCGTTTTGCTGTCCCAATCCAAAAAACGCCCAGCTAGGAGGATTTGGCATGTGATCAAACTAACTAAAGGGAATACCTATCATTGTCGACCTTCACTATCGCCCAGAGGAGGCCCCGCCCAATTTATCTCTTAATTCAAAATCAGTGATCTGAATCGAAAAGGTTGTATGTTGAGAATATGATCATGGAAAATACAGTGGAGTATATAATTGTGTAAGCCACCCCACCTAACGCCAATTGATTTTATGATAGAATCTCATTCGATTGGTGTGCTCGACTTGGTTAGCACATGTTCGAGTACAAATTGGTGTTACATGGACGGAAGTTAAGCTTCAGCTTTATTATGGTTTTAAAATTTTAACATGAACGAATAATTGATCCGTTTATGCTATTTTTCAAAATCGAATGGATTTTGATCTGTTTTTGTTATTTTCCAAAATTTCTGTAATTATTGGATACATGTTAAATTATGGGACAAACAAATTATAGATCGATCCATTTCTATCTGAGTGTATATAGCACTATAGCAGTATAGCACCTAATTTGGGTGCATATAGCAACAACCATTTACGCTGATGAACAAGCTAGGAAAGATTAATTACACTACTATTTGAAATAATAACTCCGGAATAAGGGAAAAAACTGGCAACTACATGGTGGTGCCTTTGGACATCCAAAAATAAGAAAATCTTCGACGATGGAAACACCGTGACAATCCAAACATGAAAAATATGACAAGACAAACAATCATGATAGAATTGGGAAAAAAACGAAACATTTGGATAAAACTAAACATTAATATTACCATAAAAATAACAAGAACCTGAAAGAAACGACACATGCGATGGAATAAACCACCCGAAAGAATATTCAAAATAAATTTCGACAGTAGTAACAACTAATCTGGTACTTCTGGTGCAGTTTTCATCATCGCAACCACATGGGTTCGTGGATTGTCTGCAGAGACAAACAACTTACACTTAAATCGCCGCTCATGACTGAAGCAATATGACCTCTATTGGACATCTAGATAGCGAAGGAGTTGAGTTTGTCTAGAATCCACATTTAAGGTGATAGTCTAACTGTACGTGATCAACGCAATTAAGGGATGTTGGTTCCACACTCCTACCCATGAGATATCGAGATGCTCACGGCGAACATTCTTCTGCTGCTCCGATCCTTTGAACATGCATGTTAGCCTCTCACATTGCTTTCGGGAGATTAATAGATGCGCTAACTACATCTCTCGCCTCTTTCAGCCTGACGCCTCTCAAGATGCACGGGTAGATAGACCTATATATTGTAAATAGTAAGCCCTTAAAGAAATCGTTACAAAAATCAAATAAATTAAATTATAAAACAATAGAGTAATTATTAATTAAGTTCCAACTATCCATAAATAAATCTTGACCTCAAGTGTTATACCATGCCTAGTTCCAACTATCCATATATAAATAAATCTAGACCTCAAGTGTGTCTATGTTCATGGTGGTGGTGTCTTATAAGTGTCTATGTTCATAGTCAGGAAATAAATGAAACACTAGAACATACCATCCTCTATGCCTTAATTAGTCTATGCATGACTAAAGACCTCAGCATTGGTCAATCTATAGGCGTGCTAAGCCGAGTTTTATTCCAAAGTTTAGCCTATAAAAAAAAAACTGTTTTTCTATTGTATGTATTAGAAAAACCCAAACATTAGAACAAAAAAAATTCCAAACATAAATTGGGATGCACAACAAAATATTTTTAATAGGAAAAATGACTGAATAATATGAAGTGGTAAAATTTATTTGTTTCAATCGATTAAAATATTGATTTAATAACTGATCAAAATTTTAGTCAAAATTTTAAAATTTCATATTTTCGACTGTTATGTCAATATTTTGGTCAAAATTACAATCTGACTGCAAAACGATATTATTTTTAATTAATATGAAAATAATTTGTATATAAATTTAACATTTCTAAAGCTTATATTATTTTTTATTTAAAAACGTTCGTATTATTCACAAATTTTATTTTGTGTCCACTCTTTACTCATTTTTTTCGTGATAATCTCTTCATTTTATATCTAACTGGGGTTGTTATGTGAGTCGAATAGTTCCAGCTCATTCATTTTCTAAAGTAGTTGAGTATGAGCACATTTTTAAACTCAAATGGCTCGAATTTTCTGAAATTTCTAAAATTTCCTTTAATTTACTATATTTTAAGCGAATAGGGATGCTTAATACTAAAAAAAAGCGCGGCTCAAACTCGTTTATTTCCTAAATGAGCCGAGTATGAGCGCGTTCTAAAGCTCGAGTCCATAATTAGACTCGGCTCGTTTCTAAACAAATTTAATATGAACAAACAATACTCAGTTCGTTCGGCTCGAATATATAACAACCCTCTACCCCAATTCTAACATCAGTGATTCAGTGTTAAACATAGATAAACTTTTAAAAAATCGAGCAAAACTT
This sequence comes from Persicaria maculosa, assembly GCA_963922045.1. Taxonomy (NCBI): domain Eukaryota; kingdom Viridiplantae; phylum Streptophyta; class Magnoliopsida; order Caryophyllales; family Polygonaceae; genus Persicaria; species Persicaria maculosa. The sequence continues at coordinate 14,634,576 of OY998267.1, read as the reverse complement.
TATAACATTCCAAATAGAGTTTCATGTGAATTTCGAAAATACTTTAGAAATACCATACTTTCCATTTTTTTTTTATAGAGTAAAAATTCGGCTGGTTGGACCTAGCCGATAGCATTCTTTCGGGTGAAATCAATAAGATCTTTGTTTGATCCCAGTGCGACCCCGGAAGAAGAGTGACTAAGGTCTGTAACCTTATTTGCCACTTTATTCCCTTCCTGGGGCACATGAGAATTTTTTGTTCTCAAGAAAGATTTAATTATCTATTTAATGTTCCCCATTAGAAGCTCTATTTTCCAAGGGCAGTAACCCTAGTGTTTTAAGTTTTGGATAATTGTAAGGGAGTCACCTTCAATGACTAGGTAGTTGATATTTAATTGACTTGCCTGTAGTAGCCCTTCTCTTAAAGCCAGAGCTTTTGTCATGATAGGAGTCTGTTTACCAAATATTTTGTTTCCGAGATTGATAAGGTTACCGCTACAGTCTCGAATAATGTATCCTCCACTACTCACCCCATCAGGGGAAATTGCACCATCGAAGTTCAATTTCATGAATCCGTATTCTGGTTTTCTCTATCTAGTATACCATACTTTCCAATTGAAAATAAATACTTCCGATGTTCGACTTTTATGCATGCATAAAAGATCAAGCTTTTACTAATTGTTTTTTACAATTTAATACTTATTAATAATAAATATTAAATTATCAAATTAATAATAAAAATTAATATTTTTATATAGTTTTCAGCTAATTAAAATATGTGCTACCAAATACAGAGTATATACAAATTTTAGTGAATTTTTCAACCCATTACATACAAACTCGAAATCTGCAATAATTGGAATGTACCACATCTAGTGATTGATAAGATTAATCTAAAAATACTTAGAGAAATGACCAAAAATAACAATTATGAATAAATATTAATACAAACTTTTAAAATAATTTAAAGGTATATAAAATATTACACATTAAATCAATTGTAGTACAAGATAAATTCTACGGAGTAGTTGATTTTCAGCCAATTTTTTGACGTGAGATAAGAAAACTCAAAATTTTAATGATATATAACTCTACATTACAAGTCCAAATTTTTGCAAAAAAAAAACTAATTTTTGTATAAATTACATTATAAAATTAATTAACTCCTCCAATTTATACTCAAAATTAATTATTTTTTTCAAAAAATTACATCACATGTAATGATGTGACACACATCATTAAAATTTTGAAGCTTCAGGTTCCACGCTACGGTAAAAAAATTCATCGAAAATTGAGCGAAATTTGTCTCGTATCTAAACCGGTTTAATGTGCGACAATTTACTCCCTCTGATCGGAAATATTTGATGTATTAGAAGGTGAAATTTGATCAATAATATTTGATGTTTTAGAGGTAATAATTACACTCTTTTTTACTTTTACACTAATAATAATATAATTTGTACTTTTTTTTGTTTTAACCAATCATATTTGTGCATAATAAATGTGATGGAGTATCAAGACACAGCTAGAACTACTGTATCAGATCTCTCTGAGATCTAACTTGGATCAACCAGTGAACACCATTGGAGATGAATTTCTGTAATTTCAGTATTATTTTCTCTAACTGATTACAATCAACTAACAACTTATTTATACAAGTAACTACATCTAACTAACTATAGTTCTAATTGCCTAACTCTAGTTAAGTCTACTAACCCAACTGTATATACCACTCTCCATATCCCCCCTCAAGGTGGACGGGTAGGATGAAATACCAGTCCCAGCTTGCAAGACAGATTAAGATGTTGGACAACACCAAGAGGTTTGGTAAAAATGTCTGCAATGTGAAGGGACAAAGACCGTGGATATCAATTCTTCATGAACCAACTCACGAATGTAATGACAATCTATGCGAATATGTTTTGTACGCTCATGATATAGAGGGTTGAGGGCTAATTGTTGTGCCAATTTGTTGTCTCAGTACAAAGGAATAGGAAGAGAAGGTGTCTCAAACAAATCATCAAGAACATCGGTCACCCAAACGATTTCACTCCTTGTTTTGGACATGCTCCTATACTCACTTTCCGCCGACGATTTGGAAATAGTTTTCTGTTTCTTGGTTTTCTAGGACACCAAATACTCCCCTAGGAAAACCCAATAGCCTGACAGAGATCGACTTGTATCAATACAACTGCTCCAATCCGCATCTGAATAAGTTCGAATATTCAATTTACTGGAACAAGGATAAAAGAGGGAGTAGTGAACTGTGCCCTTCAAGTATCTGAGCAGAAACAGAGCAACACGCAGATGAGGAGTCCGAGGTGAAGCCATGAATTGAGTCGATTGTTGGACAATATAGGCGATGTTAGGTCTAGTAAGTGTGAGGTATAAGAGTCGGCCAACTAGTCGACGATATGACTCTGCATCCTCCAAAACCTCACCATCATGCACACTTAGGTGCTGATTGCGTTGCATAGGAAACTTAGCCGTTTTGCAATTAACCATTACTGAATTTGATAACAAATCCATAACATATTTGCATTGATTCAAGAGAATTCCTTCATCTGAACGAGATATTTCCATCCCAAGAAAATATCGGGCAAAACCCAAGTTCAGTTCAGTTAGCAATTCAATTAGCCTTAGCTCTTTTATTGTGAAGGCTCTGTCAAGGGACTGCTTCACCAAGGAAATCATGGACTCATCGTTCCCTGAGATGAACATGTCGTCGACATATACAAGGGCCATTGTAATCATTGCACCCTTCTTGAGCACAAATAAGGAATAATCATGTTCGGACTGCTTAAAACCCAGAGAAGTCAAGTGCTTCGTAATTCCATTAATGGTTCGCTTGTTTAAGATCATAGATCGATCTATTAAGTTCGCAAACCTGTCCAGAGGCAGCTTTCTCATAATCATTGTGATGTCTTGGAACCTTTATCCCACATCGAAAAACACGAGAACCCGAGCCTTGCATATAAGTTAGTGGGATGGAACCCTGTTGGTCACGTGTGCTCGGCTTGTGTGCACATGATACGTTCTGACGTGTGGACCCCCACGTTATATGGCCCACCGGGATTCATTATGGTATCAGAGCGGTGCGGTTCGGGACCCTGGTCTATTACTGGGCTAGCCGGCCTTAAGGCAAGACGTCAAGTGCAACTGGCATATATTGCGGGGCCAGACAGTTGCACTTGAGGGGGCGTGTTGTGATGTCTTGGAACCTTTGTCCCACATCGAAAAACACGAGAACACGAGCCTTGCATATAAGTCAGTGGGTCATTCCTCCTATTGCCCATTGGTTTTAGGATGGAACCCCGCTGGTCTCGTGTGCTCGGCTTGGGTGCGCATGATGCGCTCTGACATGTGGACCCCCACGTTATATGATGTGCTCTGACGTGTGGACCCCCACGTTATATGGCCCACCGGGATTCATCAGGGGTAGTAAATTTTATTTGATGGGGGTATTTAAAGGTGGAAGTGACCTTTCTTAATCTTTGTGCATATCTCTAAAATATCGTTTATTTCCGATCGGAGGAAGTATATAGCTTTTTAGAACAGGGGAAATGTGTTCTTTAGAACTCAATAATATTACCCTAAAAACTCAAAGAAATTACATAATGTACCCTAACTCTATCTCCCTCATCTCTTCTGATCAATTCCAACGCCCTCTTGTAGCGCCTCTACTGGCATATTAGTTAATTATGACTACTTCCCCAATTCGTTGTCCTCCGCCTTCCTCTTCCCTGGAAAACCCAAAAATTCGTTTCTTAGCTCGATTCATTTAAAATTCAAGCTAAAAAACATGATAGTTGCGACCTACCCCTGCCATGGTCGGTGCGACCAATACTGGTAGTTGCGACCTATCCCTGTCATGGTCGTTGCGACCAACTTCACGTATGGTCATTGCGGTCAATTATACACTTAAACAACAATTTCAAACTGAGCCAAACAAAATTAGTGTTTATATATGTTTGAACTAGTGTAGGTCCCGTCTCGTGTACGGAGAATATATTAATACAATTAATATATATATAAAATAAAATTAATTTGATAAATTATAAAAAATCTAAATATTTTTTTATTTAGATTCTCTCAAAATATATATAGAATTCACATTTATAAGGTAATTTTTTTTCTTCTAATCTACAATTAATTGAATCTTATGTCATTTACTCCGTATTAAGATAACTGTTTTTTAAAAATATTTTAATATTGTTTTTTATTAAATATATAGTATATATCTACAACTAATATTGCTTTTCCTTATATAATATTTACTCTTTTATAAGATATTTCATCTTTTCAATTATATGAGTTAATGGTAAAATAAAATAATTATTTTTATTAAATTTTCTTTTTGACAGGAGAAAGTTTTGCGAGATGCACTCACGCGCTGCCACGTATGCAGATGCACTCACGCGTCGTCACGTAGGCAACAATGCATCGATTTTAGTATATGTATATAGATAATTTTCGAAATTCTTATCATAATTCTGTATTTAATATCACTTTTCCAAAAATATTATATACAGCAATTTTTCAATTTGCAACTTAAAAATTTGTAGTTATCACATCCACATTGGTAGATGGTGGTACCCTCTGGTGCCCCATCTGCCATGCCCAACTGTTCTCCCTAAGGGCCAACCCATCCCCTACGTGCCACCCCACGCCCTTCCCTAAGAGCCATCCCTCCCTTTCAATCCTAGCCGTCCACCTCCTCCTCCCTCCTCCCTAACCACCGTCGGATATCCGCCTTCTCATTTCTCCCCCCGGGCATATCCCTTTTCCTTAATTTCCCCTCCCCTTAAACTAAAATCTATATTTATAATCAAATCCCATTTTAATTTTAATTCATAATTAAATTTACACTGTTTTTTCTCCCCCCTTATCCGAATATTCCCCTTTAAAATCCCCTCTTTTCTCTCTCCCTTATAAGAACTCCTCCTTCCCCCTTTCACATTCAAAGCGCTTCAAACTGTTTTCCTCTTCTCTCAATCAATGGCGATGTATGTCAGGTCCAGGAGATTGACGGAGCCTTTCAACGAGAAGGTCAGGGAGAGGATCTTTGGCTTCGGATCCCGCATCAGCAATGCCGGCAGCACCAGCGGTAGCGAGCACGACGCTTGCACCGATCTCGCTTCTTCTTCCTCCTCATCGTCAACCTCCTCGACTTGTTCTGCTTCTCCGTGCCTCTCGTATCTCGTCCAGAACTTTCTAGAAAACGCCGACGGCGTTGAGTCCTCCGTTGCCGGAGATCCGTCTTCGGCTAAAGACGCCGGCGATTCGGAGGACGAGTACCTCGTCCCCGATCCGACTGCCTTGATTCGTGATAAGATCAATCCGATTGTACGGAGTAATGAAGATCGGTTCCGTACCGATCTGCTCGTGCACGTTTCCCAAGCGGTGGAGGCGTTCGCTCTCTTCAGGCAGAATCACTCGGTGTTTAACCGCAACGTGATGGCTTATCTCCGCCAGATCGGGTATAATGCCGGCGTCTGCAAAACGAAATGGCAGGCTACTCCCGGTGGCGGCCTCGCCGCTGGAAGCTACGAGTTTATCGATGTTGTACGGTCATCGCCGTCACATGATGCCTTTACTCAAGATCCAGACTCCAGATACATAATCGATCTCGACTTTTTCGGCCAGTTCGAGATCGCGAGGGCGACGGAGTGCTACCAGCGGTTGCTCGGCGCGTTGCCGAGAGTGTTCGTAGGGAAATGCGACGATGTGAAGAGGATCGTGAGACTGATGGCCGACGAGACGCGGCGGTCGATGAAGATCAACGGGATGAGCCTCTCGCCTTGGAGGAAAAACCGTTACATGCAAGCGAAGTGGCTCGGTCCGTACCGCAGGACGGTGAACCAGCTAGCTACGTCCTCCACCGCCGCTCACCAAGCGACGATGAGCGGATCGGCGGTGAAATGCAGATCAGTTGGATTCTTCACGTCCGCCGTGATCGCTCCGCCGACGACGCGTACGAGATAAGATAATTTAATCGGAAAAAGAGGAGTCAGATTTGAATAATCAGAAATAGATTTTGTTAGATGAATGAAAACGTGAGTTGTTAAATATGGCCTTGTCGCTTTGTATTTTTCTAATTTTAAAATTATAATATACACTATCAGAAAATAAAATAGATTTGTTTGGAGCTCAATTTTATCTGGATGCGGAGAAGGGACATCGTTAATGGTGGAAGGAGGCGGCGTTCGACGGAGGTGTTGGTGATAGGTGGCAGTGGTGGTGGTGGTGATGCGGCGAAGAGAGTTTTGTTAGTGATTGTGGGGGCTTGAATCACGTGGGATGAAGGTGTAGCTTTCAAACGGTGGGGTTGCGATATCAGCCGAACAAGTGTCATAGATTCATAGCTATATTTCAATGAAGGGAGGTGTAAGATTTTAAAGTAATTGGATAAGGTGTATTATATCAATTAATATATTATAGGAAATGGGAATATGTTCAGTAAAAAAAATATAGATAATGTTAGTATTAAATTATTAATATAATGAGAGAGAGAAAATGAGAAATAAAAAGAGGTGGGGTACAGGGGGTGGGGTTGTGCAGGTGTCAGGAGGTGAAATGGATGTGGATAAAGGCATTAAAAAAATACTAGGTGAAAGGGAAAGTGAAAGGGAAAGGTGGGACCTACAGGCAAACAAGTGTCTTATTGTGAGAGAAGGTGAAGTTGGCAAGAATTCAAAGTACGTGTGCGTCTGATATGTAAATAAAAAAGTTTATGAATTTTAATTACGGTTTTTATTAATTTAAAAATATTTTTTAAAATTTTAATTAAATTTTATTTTAATTAGATTTCAAAGATTGATTTTTTTTTAATAAGGATAGGAATCCGAAGTTATTTTACAACAATTAGTATGATTCCCGCGTCATGACGCGTTTTTTTAAACTAAAATATTGTATATAAAAATATTACTAAATGTTAAGATAAAAATCATAAAAAAAAATTTACAACAATTGTATCTTACAATTATCGCAGAAAATTATTTTTTAAAAATCTTATGTAAAATATAATACATAAATATAGATATTTTAAATTACTCAGGAATAATAATATCAATATTATTATAACATTGTTTAAATGTGATGTGTCATAATCAATAGTTATATTCAATGTTTTGAATTAAGTTCAACAGTTAGTAAATAAATTTGAATTAAGCTCAATGGTTATATTAGATTGAATTCAATGTTTGAATTAAACCCAATAGTTATTAAAAATAAAGAAAAAAGAGAATTAAAGGAATAAAGAAGAAAAAAAAGAGAATTAAAGAACATCAAAGAAAAATGGCAAAAAAAAAAAAGATTGGTCAAAATTCCTAAAATGCCTCTAAGATTGACACATCAACCTAAACTCTTCTAAATTAAGAGTTTATATAGATATAACTCTGGGATTTTAAGTGCAAAATATCTAGGTGAACACCTAAAAACTATATGTATTTTTTTTATAAGGTAAAAATTTGAGATACTAGATAACAGGTTATCTGATAACTCAAGAGACTGACGAATCGACAATTGGACTAAACGTCAGCATACAACACACTAACTAATATAGATGAAAGAAGAGCCCAAACAACCCATAAAAGTCGTCAGTCAGCGGATGAGTTGAGGAAGATTCAAGGTGAGGCACGAATATCGAAAATACGAGATAGTGCGACGATTTACATGACGTTTCAACGTCGAGAAGACAAGGAACAATAACCCACCACCTCCGACTTGTAAAAAGGAGTTTAGGTCAATTTACTTATTCATGTCTTGCTAATAGAAGTTTTTAATCTTGTTAATAGACATTCCCTTGAAAAAAAAGCCAAAACTCTACTCCATGAATCATGCGGGATGTATAAAATAAATTAATGAAAAATCTTCCCATCTTTGAAAAAGGGAAAATAAAAGAGATTATAACACTCATTTGAAAACAGGAAAGTAAAATGCACTGTTCTACTTAACTTCGCATTTTCTAACGAAAATGGGTCCACTACCTGTTGAAGACAACTTTGGAGGTTGTGTCAAACATATCCTTATGGGAATTTCAAAAGTCTGAAGAAAAAAAAAACGAAAATTAAATATAAGGACTTAGCAACATGTTACGGAGTCTCATATCTCTATATAAAAAACAAACCAAAAAAAAAAGTTTAACTTAAAATACTCTGCAAATGGGTGCAGACTTTTTAAAAAAAAACAATTGTGTGTTTTTTTTTTTTAAAAAAAATCTCTCATGTAGTCCGCAAGTAGTTGCGGACTGAAGATTTATAATGTTGGTTGTTCACACAGCGCCTGCAGGATTCCGCAACCGGGTGCAGACTCATTTATACAAGAAGCCATGCAAATTAGCAGGATATCTATTAAAAATTACGGGTTTTAAAAAAAAAAAAGAGCACTCCGTATTATTCAACTCTATGCCTTCTATTTGAAAAAATGGGAGTAATGTATACTTTAAACTTATCTTCGGTAAATCAAATACATAAATTTAAGACATTTAAACAAAATAGACTCCCATATTGCAAACACAATATATAGTACAAATATCTTCTCCACTTCTCAATTTATCAGACTTATATACTCCGTATGATATATTAAATTTTTAGTTAATAAAAAAAATAGTACAAATATTTTTTGAGTACCCTAGATCTTTTGGACTGAAGTTAGTGACTGAATGTACGAAGAACTAAGGAAGAAGAAAGGGAACAGTGAATTGAGTAAAAAACTCAACCCAACTGTATTTTCTTGATTGTCCAGAAACATATTTATTTGCATAAATAGTTAAATACAACAAGATGATCATATGTAAATTGACCCTTTTGCCCCTACTGTTACACACACAAAAAAGTAGAGGAGATAAAAGAGGGAGGTATTTAAAGGATAAGGGATGAGAGTGCAACAGGTCACACCCAGGTATGCATATTCCTGTCCTCTTTGAACTTGACAAATCCATCTCATCTCATCTCATCTCTTCGAGCTAACCAAACTCTAACTATGGGCGTGGCTATCCGTTGTTCCGATTAATACCAGGTTTCTATTAGATTCCCAGTTGACTGACTTGCAATTGTTGTGAATACAGTTTCAAAATCACACCCCAAATTAATTGAGGGATTTGTGATCCAAATCCAATGGATTCAAATTAAATTAATCTATCCTTTACAGTACTAATTTAATTAGTCAGGAGGGGTACATATATGATCGATCCACATACCATTAGTTCAAACTTACACATCTGTCGGAATTATTTTCCATATTTCTTCTTTAAATTAAATATACGGATTGATTAGTTTAGTGCCATATAAATATATAGGGGAGATATCTAATGAGAAGTGGCATTTGGGTGAGAAGATGAGAAGTAAGCCTTATACCCCTTAGATTAAAATGATCTTTTTTATATGGATATATGGGACATATCTAATGATAAATATATCAATATTTTTTAATTAGTTTTTTATGCTATTTTTCTGGGTGGTGAATGAAAAAACTAATTTAAATTAGCATAAAACCCCTAAAATGACCATTAAATCACCATCTAGAGAAATAACATAAAAATTAATTTAAAAAATAAAACATTGATATATTTATCATTAGATATGTCCCCTATATCCATATAAAAAAAATCATTTTAATCTAAGGGGTATAAGACTTACTTCTCATCTTCTCACCCAAATGCTACTTCTCATTAGATATATCCCCTATATATATATATATAGGTTGGGTCATGTGTTAACAACTCTTACGGTGTTAAATGTTAACAAATCAATATTCGGCAAAATTTATCAAATATTCATCACAATCACTCAATTATTCATCAAATCTTTTGTTAAAATTAATCAAATATTCATCACAGTCACTCAAATATTCATCACAGTCACTCAATTATTCACAATTTCCCAAATATTCATCAATATTCGGCAACATTTAAGAAATATTCATCACAATAACACAATTACGAGATTGGGGGTGGATACACACGCTAGGGTTTGAGTTTATTGGGTGATAATTTTTTTTAATTGGCAATAATTATTAATTGAAATGAATCTCTTAAATGTTGTCGAAAAGCTTTGATGAATAATTGAGTGATTGTGGTGAATATTTGATAAATTTTGTCGAATATTGATTTGTTAACATTTAACACCGTAAGAGTTGTTAACATTTGATCCGTATTCTATATATATATATATAATTTAGATATTTTGGGGTTTAATCATTCAAAATATTGGTAATCACTTCAATTCACTGAACTTAATTGGAGCTTCTAACATATTACACTTATAACATAAATTAAAATAAGGTACGTTGTTGACCTTAATTGAGTGAATAGAATATCGAACCACAAAAATATCAAGGTGCACTTCAGTCTCTATCTATATATACATTCTTATTTTTCGAACGTTTAGAAGAATATATGCTCAATTGTAATTTGATAATTAATAATTAAATAACTTACTTTCGAGTTAATTAATTTTATATCTAGGAAAAAAAAGAAGCACTCATAATAAATAAAGGCTAATTTGCATGAATATACCATAAAAAAAATGGAAGTTTGGAAAAATGGCAACGCTATAGCCTAATTTGCACTATAGAGGGAGAAATGAGATTTCTGCAAAATTTTTTTCAACCGGTTGTACAAGTTGCAGGGGAAAAACTCACAAAAAAAAAGAAAAAAAAAGTGTTCAGGTGCTACAAAAAGAAGAAAGAGAGAGAAGATGCATTAAATAAAAAAGGTGAGAGGATAGAGAGAGGGAGAGGAAAATGGGGGCATTAAATGCAGATGAGAAAAAGGAAGAAAGAGGGGGACAACTTTTTGCAGAGGAGAGAGAGAAAAGTCATACCATCTAAAACACATACGCTTTCAAGTTCATTGAATATGCAAAACATGACAAAAATTAGCGTGTCAGACAATACGTTTTTCGTGCCACCACAAGCAAATGTGTGCATCAATGAGTAAACACGTGCCATAATTGATTGGGATTCCTCATAAATGCACCCAAGTCCAAACATATGTGCCAAACAAAATTTACGTGCCAGATAAGATGTTTTACGACCCACCAACAAGTAAATTTGTGCCATTAAAATAATTTTTAATGTCAATGATGTTATGACGCCTACGAATTATTAAGAAATCCATGAAGTCCACAAATCAAGTAAGCAAAGATAGGAGTCCTATTACCAACAAAGTTATACGGCAAAATCCTAAAACCAACAAAAAAGTGCAATCTTAAAAACAACAAAATCGAGCAAAGTCCACGACGAAACCCAACCCTTTCTCCTCTGCAAAAGAAAGAGAAGAACATGGTCTTATCACTTTACGTTAGGGATCCTTGTATGTTTAAAATCTTAACTTGAAAAATTACATTTATATTCCAAACAAGTATCCTTGTATGTTTAAAATCTTAACTTGAAAAATTATGCTTTACAAACTTTTAAAAATTAAAAAGATGCTTTTTTACAAAATATTTATAAAAAAAACATGATTTTCCGAAACAAAAATAATTTTAAGATGAAGCAAGTGATACACCATGGAAGAGAATCACTATAGATTTATTTCAGTTTCTGGATCTACCAAACAAAAATACCAGATGAGATGCCATAGGTGGTATAGCTATCACCATCATCATCATCATCAGTGGTGAGTTTGGTGCACCTATTGGCTATTGCTATTGGAAGGGTGAAAGTGGATGAACAATTGAAACACCCTTTACTCTTATTGGTCTCTAATTTGACGTTTTGTCCCAATTAACAACATACGGAGTATCTCTCAATTTATATACCACTTGTCAACACCATTGGACATGGATCCAGGAGACAATATGATATGATCAAAATCATTTCATAACATTTATCAACTTTATGCCAAAGTTAAATCAACCTCTTTAATTTGTTCAATGTGCTTGTTCCACTTAATTATAGATGTTATTTATTTATATTGATAATTTGATAATACCAAAATTGATTTTATCATAATACAAAAATCTTCAAGCATCAAGGTATCCCAAGGCATTATGCTAATAATCTTGTTGGCATCAAAACTATCCAAAGAGTATTATGCTATTTGATCCCATAAAGTCCACAACCTCCCTAATTTCCATATGTTTCAATTCAACCCATCACCCATAAATTTTTTTCTTTTAAAAAAAAATTATCTTGCGGAGGAACCTAGACTACCTAGTAGCATATTCTAGGAATGTGTAGTGGTCAATGTTTACTAGGAATGTTTAATGGATAGTTTCTGTTTGTCTGCTTTGTCGCACTATTTTTACTATTATTTGCTTGCCTTTGCTTCTTTATTTTGGCTTATGTTATGTCGAGTTTTTTTGGAAACACTATCTCGATTTGTTTGAGGTAAGAGTGTGTATATTCCGACCTCTCAGACCCTATCTCGTCGCAGGATATACTGAGTTATTGTTGTTTTTGTTTTATTTCCACTCTTGTTTAGTTCTCCTTATATAATTGAAAAATCTAATCTATTTTACTTTCAACTTGTGATTTGCAACTATTAAACTTGGATCATGAATTAAGGTAGTGATGGATTTCAAATGCTCAACTTAGAGAATGAAATTTTCAAATCAACCTAAAGATTGTTTGATACCACGAATTTTTAATACTGAAAGCATTTATATTATTACACTTAAGGTACTTTATTGTGCTTCATAAGATAAGATTGCTTGTAAGCTCAGGGGCATTTCATTGTATAAGACCTTTTCAGATATATTGAAGCAGAACCAAAACTCGTGAACCATGTGTCCATTGAAACCGTTTCATAATGGACCCATGGTTCACGAGTTTTCGAGATGAGTTCTAATTCGCTATATATAATGGGTGTGTATCAGTATTGAGTGTGTTTCCATTACAAAAGAGGGCATTGTCGTCAATAATGCATTGTCAATTATGCGCATTCTTTATCATTGTTGGTTTCATTCACCACCAGCCAAAAACACTCCAAGATATTGGATATATTCACAGTCCAAATGGAAAGAAGAAAAATGATTTAACACTAAAGTTATGGCCTTTTCTTGAAATTAGATGAACCCCAATGGCATTCAATCTCGGACGGCATGTTTATCGAGTTGATCGTAATAGTGTTCGTAGTTTACGACGATCCCTCATTTAGGTAAGAGAAACGTCGTTGATCCATACTTCTCCGACAGATGTCTCCTACCCTTGGTGGTTTTCTGTTCTCGTCTCCCCCACATCAAAACACCGTGTTAGTCTCTTGACTCTTTCGTACTCTCAGCATTCACAATCTATCTCTACTCTTCCTCAACTTCCAAGCAGGCCCGACTTATTATTGTTGTGATTGGTTGTGCTTGTCCGGGTCTTTCTTCTTTTGTTTCGTTTTGCATAGTATCCTTTGTTGTATCATAGCAACTGCTTTTTCGGCCTCTCAATTTATCATACGAGTTACCTGGTAGATTGAATCGCTTTCTTCTTCAAAAAGAAAAAGAAGTCCACACATTTGGTAATTTTGGAAGCACAACAAAAATCCACTAAGATGTTTACCGAGTAACTCTTAATGCAACAAATCCTCCTTAAAACCAGTCTTACCAGCATTACAACCTCCACATTTTATCCATCTCATTGTCAAACTCAACTGAATGCTGGCTCACTAAAGTTTTCGGAAACTAATAAAAATCGATATTATTATAAAGGATCATTCGTTACCCAAAAGAGGTCGGATGAACTTGAAAAGGCCTTTATTATCGAACACGAAGATCTATCATGTACGGTGCACTATGGGATTACTTTCGCAGATTGAGCTGCGAGGATGTAACAAGTTTTATATACTAACCTCGGGATTCAGAAGATAATGTCCTCGTCCTTTTGTAGAGAGACCTTCTCAGCAACCAGATCCTCTGCAAATTGCTTGGCTGCAACAGTCAAATGCTGGCTATGGCTCGACATTTTGACGCTCTACCTGTATTAAAGACAATGGGAACTACTCCATGTCATAATATAAGTATAAGATGCCTGGGATGGGATGATTAAACCGACGTTGCACAGGAAAAGTTGCGTAAACGTTTGTTCCACATTCAGCATCAAAACTTGCACATTTTTTCTGCTTTGATCTGAATCAAATCATGTACACATAACAAAAGTATGTAAAAAACAAAATATGTGCCAAAATTCGACGAGTCCATAAACAGTATTTGGTTAAAACGTCACCTCTTGATAAGATGGCTGCAAATTCTAGTCTTGTTGATAGCTTCTTAGAGCCGTTTACATGTTATGAATCCCTTGTCTTCGCCCACAGTCTCATTGTTGAAACTCCTGCATCATCCACTCGCAGGGAATCTGATGCTGGAGATGAAATCTTGTCGAATGAAAGCTTCAGATCAAGCAGCAAGTCAGTTGAAGCTTTCCATAGTCTCCCTGCGAGCTTCAAGTCGTATGACAATGAAGAGGAACTTATAGTATTGCCCTTGCCGCCGAAAAAATATACTCCAGATGTCCCCTGGAGAGCACATGAATAAAGATATGAGAGCAGTTATGCTCGTAGAAAGTCTAATGAAATTCCTCATCCTTCTTCCTGTGTAGCTCTCAGGGTTTCCAGCATGTATGCATCATTTCCTATGCTTGTTTTAATTTGTGATTTCTTATATGTTTGATGCACAGATTACCTATAAAGACAGATCATGTAGCTAAACAAATTAGCATATAAGCACTTACCGGAGGAGCAAGGGCTGCATCCAAAATTGAGCCAACCCCATCCTCAGGATACTGCAACAGCCCTACAAGCTTCAACACGACAAACGCGAGCTGTGAAGTGCAAGAAGGCATCTCTCGCATGATGTTGGTTTTTACGACTCCAGGGTCTGCTGCTCTGGGAATAGGGAAGCAGAAATAAGGTTAAAACACAACAAGAATACACGGAGGAAAAAAAAAACAAGAAAAGGTGATCTATCTATAAATGTTCATATAAACTAGCAAGTTAGTAAAGAGTCACTGGAGATGCAATGAAGAGCCGAAGGAAAATGCATAACACAAGTCAAATGTAAATGAAACCAACATGACAGACACGTGACTAGTTTCCTCCTTCGAGCTAAATTGCCGATGAAGCTCGTAGCTGAAGAGTAGAAGGCACACTGTAGACAATAAGGTATGATATCATTAGTATAGTTCGCTTGAACCAAAAGGTGGTGCCAATGAAGTTCTGCTCGATTAATTTGTCTTACATTTGGAGTATTCGTATAAACGGGCAAATGGATATGATGGAGATGTAGAAAAGGGCGTTCCAGTAACAAACTCCTTGTCAACCTGCATATCACTCACTGAAGCAAGCTGCTATGTATTTAGAAAAGGCTAGGCTCTGACAGCTTGAGTGGGAAGATCCAACCAAAGAAGTTCTTGGCAACATCATTACCATTTCGATGGGTAAAAGATGTGACATTAACAACTCGAGCTGGAACACGGCTGCTCGTCAGCAAGGGCATTAAAAGATTTGTCACACAGAATGCACCAACATAATTTGTAGCCATCATCCTGAAAAGGTAAAAAAAAAAACAGGTAGGGCACTGAACAAACAAGCATAACATCTGCTGTCAATGGTGTGCATTTTGCAAAGGACGAGTTGGTATGAAGCGACTGAAGAGAAACAAGTATAGCGAAATGTGATATAATGATAATCATAGAAGTGGGAAAAATAAACATCAAAAAAAGAGGAATGGGACTTCTGTGTCCATGAATACTAAATAGAAAGGCCAGATGGGGTTTCAAAAAATCATAATCACAACAGTATCGTGTGGAATTATGGACAGTCTATAGGAAAAAGAAAGGATTATTACTCATCAAGACCATCAGCTGTGCTCCTGTATGTTGTGGCGAGAATACCAGCATTGTTGATCAACAACTGCACTGATCGATCCATATCCATGTCGACCAGCCACTGATCGAAGGAGGCTTTGAACTTCAAAATAGACGAAAACGATGACATGTCTGCCTCGAAAGCTTTAACCAAGGCATTTTCATTTCCCTTAACAATCTCCGCAACAGTCTACCACACAGCCAAAGGGCACACTCAAATTCGAAAATTTTGAGGTAACTCATGAAAGATGTATGATAAAATCCATAGTTGGTGAGATATACCTTTGAAAGCAAATGGTTTGATCTTCCAACTGAAAAATCATGCAAACTTCATCTCATAAGCTACACTAGTTTGAGCTCAAGGCAGTCAAATGCAGAAAGCAAATATCGATTCGAAACCGCAAACTTCGTTCATTCTTACCATCTACAATTCGGAACTATCTCAAACTCAGTATATACTTGATGTAAACGCCATTGTTTAAAGTCTACAAAGAGAAATATGATGAACAAACTTACCTAAAACCACAAAGAAACCCTCCCTAGAAAGAGCATGAGCTGCTGCAGCACCCAAACCAGAAGTAGCCTAACAACAACAACAACAACAAAAATGTGAATTCAATGAGATCAAGAGAGAAAAAAAACTCCTTTAACAAGAACAGAAGATGATAATTACACCAGTGACGATGCAAATAGGCCTCTGAACACCAGCAGTAGCGCTGGTAAAGAAGTGGGATTTGGAACGAGAATACGATTTTGACTTTTTCTGGCCGATTAGGGCTCCGAAAAACAGTCGGAAGTATGAGGAGATGAGGGAAAGTGTCCAGAACACCGCCATCCTCCAGAATTCGGGTGTAATAATGAACCGCACGGTTCTCAACAGCTCTTCCATTGATCGAATTCTGCAGCATATCGAATAGACCACAATGAGGATTCAGGAGTCGTTTTAAACAGGCGAATCAATTGAAGGATAAGTCCGAAACATTTATCAATTTCGATTAATTCGAGAAACATTTATCAATTTCGATTAATTCGAAGCGAGATTGACATACTGAAGAGATCAATCTGGCGATAATGGCCATCTGAGTTGGGAGTGTACTCGATAAATTACTCATTTTTTCCGGTGTAAACAATAACAGATTTCATCAACCATGTCGAATATCGAATAACACCAACCAATGAAGCAGCTCGAGATTAATCAATTGGAAGAAGCAAGAAACTAAAGAACACCATCGAAAAAACATTATAGAGCACGAAAATAAGGATAAATAAAAATAAAAATTGAACCTTTTTTCATACCACTAAACAGGAGCAACGGCAAAGAAAGTATGGAAAGTTTGAGGAAGTTCGTCGGGCGGTGGAGACGTCGACGGCAGCACCGGGGCGGTAGATCACGAAAATCGAACCGAATTAGTTTGGATACTTGGGCTTAAATCACAGTGATGAATAATGAATGGGCTAGACTCAGCTGGGCCAAGAAAGAGCGATGAAAATCTGAATGTTTATATGTAGTGCACTTCCTACGGAAGCACACCAATTGCCAACCAAACTCTGCAGTGATGGACCAATGATTTAGAGTATTTTGTGATATTATCAATTACAAATTAGTATAGTGATTGTGGGGATACGTTCATATCAAAAGGTTCGAAGTTCGAATAGAGGGTCAACCCCTTAACCTTTAAATGAGTCAATACTCGATTCAGATATTGAACAACTGAATCGATCGAACTGAACTAAGTTAAAAAAATATATTTTGTGATATTTTAAAATCTCAGTTACCAACCAAACACATAAATCTAGGGAAATATTGTACTAGGAAGTGTCCCAATATGTGTTGCTCCAACCATTCCTATTGATTACTGGAGTATAATACCGGAAAGATTTCACAAAATTAAAATATTTTTAGCTTTTTTGAAAATTGATTTCTTATGATCGTTTGTTAGGAAATCTTTCTCAATCCCAATGACATTTGATAGAAAAATCGTTGGGTTTTATATTTAAATTGCATTGAAAGTGTAAATATATTATCATGTACTTATCATAATCTCCCCCAAATCTTAGTAATCATTTTGTTTTAGATTAATGTTTGAACTTTTAAACCATGGAATTGATAAAAACATCAAAGCAACAGCTAGCTTTGCAAGGAGCCTTAAGGGTAATTGGGTAAAGAAGAAAGTCACAAAAAGGTATAATTATAAAATGTGTTCAAAGTAGGCGTGCTTGCTTTTTATGTTTTTCTACTCTTAATATATGTACTTAGTTCAGACTACTTGAACACTAAATTTATAGGTTAGTTTACTATATAATTTTTTGAAAGTAAGTTTACTGTAGAATTTTCTGTCTTGTTTAAATACTTGAATTATTATTTTTGTTCAACAAAACATATAATTTAATACCTATACATACTTTATCAAACGGGGCAACATTAGCATCTATCTCGTAGAGTAACCTAAGGGTTCTTTTCAAAGCAATTGAAACTAAAACGGAGTATCCCGTATGTAAGGTTGTTGAAATTTGCTTGTTCAAAACATAATCATTTTACATAGCAAAATGAAATGGAAAATGGCGTGTTGTTTGTTGCATTTATGCAGTTGAGAATGAGACAATGGAATCTCTTTCCATGGAAAGGGACCCCCAATCTTCATCAAATCAGGCCTCACTGTTGAGTGTTGATCTCTCTCTCCCTCAACTGCAAACACACACTGCAAAATAAAATGTCACTCACATCACCCGACACAGAGTGTCTAGCTCAGTCAACACTCCCACTCATCACCTTTCCCCAAATCAATTTTAAAATAAAACCCTCTCCCCCCCCCTTCACAGTCCCTACTTGCACTCTCCCAAGCTCTTCCAATGGCGGTCATGAAACCCTTATTATGCCTTCTCCTCTTGGTCCTCTCACTCTCCACTTGTTCCTCCACAGACGTTGAGCTTCTCTTGGACAAAATCAAGCCTGCTTTGCAGGGCGCCATTACAGGAGGCGGAGATTCAGAAAGCCTCTTGCTTTCCACATGGAATGCAAGCACCCCCCTTTGTCAATGGAGGGGCCTCAAATGGGTCTTCTCCAATGGCTCTTCTCTCACCTGTGATTCCATTTCATCTCCTCATTGGTCTAATTTCACTCTCTTCCAGGACCCTGCTCTCCACATCCTCTCTATCCAGCTCCCATCGGCTAATCTCTCCGGTTCTTTGCCCAGGGAAATTGGTGAGTTCTCTGCACTCCAAACCCTCTATCTGAGTGTTAATTCCCTTTCTGGGTCAGTTCCTTTGGAGCTAGGTTACAGTTCTTCACTTACTGATGTTGATTTAGGGCACAATTTGTTAACTGGGTCTTTGTCCCCTTCAATATGGAATCTTTGTGATCGCCTTGTTTCTTTTAGGCTCCATGGAAATTCCTTAACTGGGCCTTTGCCTGATCCTGCATTGCCCAACTCTACCTGTGATAATCTAAAGGTTCTTGATTTTGGCGATAACAAGTTTTCTGGGGGGTTTCCTGAATTTGTAACTAGGTTTAAGGGCATTGAGGAGCTTGATCTCAGTCATAATGTGCTTAGTGGGAGTGTTCCCATGAGTGTGACTGAGCTGAAGCTTGAGAAGTTGGACTTATCTTACAATAACCTTAGTGGGTTGCTGCCAAGTTTTGAAGGGAGTAAGTTTGGTGTGGAGGCTTTTGAAGGGAACAGCCCTGGTTTATGTGGGTACCCTTTGGGGAGTTGCAATGGAGGTTCCGGTTTGAGTCCCGGGGCGATTGCTGGGATTGTTATTGGTTTGATGACTGGGGTGGTGGTTTCGGCTTCGTTATTGATTGGGTATTTACAGAACAAGAGGAGGGTCAGGGGGGAGGTTGAAGATGCAATGGAAGATGATTATGAAGAGGATGAGTTTGGGGATGATGTAGGAGGTGAAGGGAAGCTTGTTGTGTTCCAAGGAGGGGAGAATTTGACATTAGATGACGTTTTGAATGCTACCGGGCAGGTTGTTGAGAAAACCTGCTACGGAACCTCTTACAAGGCGAAGCTAGCAGAAGGAGGGACAATTGCATTGAGATTGTTGAGGGAAGGGAGTTGCAAGGATAGGAGCTTGTGTTTGCCTGCTATAAGGCAGCTAGGACGTATTCGGCATGAGAATTTAGTTCCCTTGAGAGCTTTTTATCAAGGTAAGAGAGGTGAGAAGCTGCTCATTTATGATCACCACCCACACAGGACACTTGACGAGCTTCTACATGGTGAGTTCATCTTCTAAGTTCTGTTTAGTTGTCGTGGTTAATATATTTCTGTTATGCTCTTAATTGAGTTGTCTAGGTGGATTGTATTTCTTGGAGTCTGCTTTTCCAAACCAAATGTCGACCAATTGAAGTTGAATGAGTTGAACCTTGGCTGTAAAAATTACCAAAAACTTTGCCATTAGCTATTCACAAGCGATGATTCATTGTATTTTTTAAATTCATTGGTTGAAATTAGTAACATATCCTTGTGACCATTGTTAATGACAATTAGTTACGATGTTAAGCTGTCGATATTCTGATGTTCTCATGACTTTGTGATGGCAATGTATGTAATCAAAACCAGAAACCAAGGCTGGCAAACCGGTGCTGAACTGGGCAAGAAGACACAAAATTGCACTGTGCATTGCCCGTGGGCTCGCATACCTTCACACAGGACTTGAGACACCGATAATTCATGGGAATGTCAGGTCCAAAAATGTGCTTGTTGATGACTTCTTTGTGGCGAGGCTTGCTGAAACTGGACTGGACAAGCTGATGATCCCTGATGTAGCTGACGAAGTGTTGGCCCAAGCGAAGTCAGATGGGTACAAGGCCCCGGAGCTTCAGAAGATGAAGAGCTGCAATCCGTGGACAGATGCTTACGCATTTGGCATATTGCTTCTGGAGATATTGATAGGCAAGAAGCCTGGGAAAGAGAGCAGAAGCCGCGATTTCTTGGATTTACCCTCCATGGTGAAAGCAGCTGTTCTAGAGGAAACAACTATGGAGGTTTTCGACGTTGAGGTTTTGAAGGGAATAAGGAGTCCAATGGAAGACGGGTTGGTTCAGGCACTTAAGCTAGCAATGGGGTGCTGTGCTCCGGTGCCTGCAGTTAGGCCCACGATGGATGAAGTCGTGAAACAGTTGGAGGAGAACAGACCAAGGAACAGATCTGCTTTGTACAGCCCAACTGAAACAAGAAGTGGGACAGTTACTCCTTTTTGATCTTCTATTGATCTGTTTCGTTGCGAGTTTATGGATTAACCTATGTTTCCTTGTCTTTACAGAAAGGAAATTAGGGTAGTTGATAACTTATAGCAGTTCTTTATGTTGCAACACTCGAACTTGGTTTCACCTTAGATAGTTGGCTGTGATTTCAAGTAATATGAACGAACTTACCTTTTTTTGTCAGCATGATTGTGTGTTCCCTGAAATACAAGGTTCCTATATTTGTCAGCATGATGATAGCAGTTCTTTATGTATCAAGCCAAATTGCAGTGTTCTATAGTAGCAAGTAAGAAGAAAAAAATCTTGCATTTTAGTGGATATGATTCAATGTTTACATCAATGATATTGCAGTTTCATCTCCTATGTCTTCCAATTAGAGCAGATGTGTAGGGATATGAATCAGGTGAAAGGGATGAAGTAGCAACGACGAACTGATGACGGGTTGAGATCAAGGAGCAACCAAGAAGAGATGAAGTGAACAACGCTTCCAAGCGCGCTCCATTGGCAATCAAAAAACAGATTCTTTCGAATGAAGCGGTGGAGGTTGAGCAAATCAAAACAATGGCTGGATTCGGCGAGGTAGAAGAAGGAAGGTGGGTAGGGCTAGAAGAAACATATACAGCTTTCGTTACTCGAAATATGAGGTATTGCGTCGGGAAAGCTAGCATGGATGGCCACGACGACATCTAAGAGTGCCAGCACCTGAGGTCAAATATCCGACCAAGGACGAGGACTTGGCTGCTAGGCTTGACGCTTTAGCGTAGCTGGATCCTGAATTACTCCCTGATGGTGTGAAGTAGGCTCCATTGAGCATAAGATCTCCATTTGATCTCCAATTCCATCCCGTCCAAGCTCGCTGGTTCGTTTCAACCCTCTTAGTCACCTCCTTCGCGAAGGGGTTGGCTGGCGCAAGGTATCTGTTTCCCTCGCTGTTAATCGTGGGGCTTGCACTTCCGCCGATGGCATACATCTCCCAGTGCGTGTAGTCATTGTTTACGACATGGAAGTATCCATGTCTGCACCTGCAATTCACGCAATCTTGCTAAGTATATATAAGTTGCGAAAAAAAAACAAACACGAAGAGCAACACAGCGAAAATTTTCGTTACCTTGGCATTCGTTGTATAAGACCCTCGCCGAAATGGTTGTAGGCGATGGTGACCTGCATCACCTTATCCTTGACATAGGAGTCACTGTGGCCAAGCAACATCACCTCATTGTGGTGAGTGAAGTAGTTGTTGGAGACGGTGATGGCGGTGGAACCGATGACAGCATCAACGAGTCCATCGGCGCACTTGGCAAGCGAGTTGTGATCGATCCAAATGTGGCTGGACCCGAAGATGGAGATGCCATCGCCGTCAGCCATGGTCCTCCATCCGTAATGGGTAGGGGAGCTCCTCACCATGGCATTCCCAGTGGGGATGCAGTCATGGATGTTGAGGCCATGGATGATGATGTTGGTAACAAACTGGACGGTAATGCAGGCGCCGTTGGCTATATGGACGCTGGCACCGCGGCCATCGATGGTCTTGAAGCTGTTCATGATGAGCTCTTGCTTCAAGGTGATCACCATGTCCCTCTTGAAGACGATCCACAGCGGCTCGTCCTGGATGACGGCGTGGCGGAGGGTACCAGGCTTGGGGTTGACGGCGTCGTTATCACTCGGGTCAGTGACCACATAGTACCTCCCATTGCGGCCACCAATGGCGTTGCGACCAAAGCCGATAGCGCAGTCTGCGAGGCGCTTCCTGTTCTTGTGCCAGTTTGGGTCGCACCTCCAGCAGTCGTCGATCGGATTGCCCGTCCCGCAGGAGAAGTAGCCCAGGCCCCTCCTGGCCGTACTGTTCTTGATGCTCCTGATATCAAAAACAAAGATTTTCGGCATTTTAATGAAATCTTCGATACGGAAATATCGATTGCTAAATTAGGTGGAATTGAAGTCCATAAATATCAAATAAATGTGGTATCATATGTTGATGATTGTTTTATAAACGAATTAATTAATTATCATATGATAAAGATCTATATGTATCGGATATATGGTAGATCGAATTAGAAACTAAATTGAATAAATGTGAGGAGGGAGAGTGTCGGTGGGATGGAATCACAGAGAGTATGTTGATGGAATTTAAGGAGGAGGTAATGGGTGACCACATTGAAATTGAATAGTCGAGAAATGTCAGTTTGAGATTTAACATAAAACTCCAATCTCAAATAGGACGGTGCTGACAATAGCCGGTGAGGAGTACGTGAGTACTGAGTAGTACCCTTTGTTTTTAGTTATTATTTTTTGAAGTGGGTAAATATGAATCTGTATCAAAACTCTATAAAATATTAATTTTTTCAGTAAGTATGAAATTATTTTAAAAAATTAATAAAAAAGTTTATATTTGTCAAGAAAACAAAACCGTACGGGTTTTTATAAATTATAAATATTACTCCGTAGATCATTAATTGATGTGTCTAAAAAGAGTAGAGTCAAATTGTACCATGAATCGATAAGTACGATTTTATTATATAATATAGAATTATTTTAACATTTTTCAAAATTAATTACTTTCTTAGAGTTTTGGTAGGAAATATTATCTAATCATGAAACATATGGTAAATATAAATACAGTTTTAATGTCGTACTTTGTAAGATGAAATGTTTGTGATAATTCAATTGAAAGAGGGAGGGAATCAGTTTCATATGGAAGAAGATCTTGGATTTGGGAACACTTGACAGTGAAGCGAGTCATGTGAGTTACCTTTGTTTGTATTCATATTGTTTTTTGTATTATTTTATTGTAACTTGGGGGCCAATAAATGAGCCATATTTAGGAGATGGTATCAAACTATATAATATATATCAATGTATATATGCATGAATTGCAGACACAACTGTATATACATATTATATGACAGAACAAATTAAATTTCTAGGAAAATAATGAATAAATTAATCCAATGGCGATCTTATTTTTTTTTTTTAAAAAAAAAAATAAAAAATGAATTATAAAAGATGTGCGGATCTCGTGGCCAAGGCATGTGGCGTTATTACGTATGACAGATGATCGATCGAGGAGGGTATGTAATGTAACCTGCCATTAATTACTACTCTACTAATTAATTACAGCTTAATTTCTAATATGGACTTTAATTAATTAATTAATAATTACCAAATAGTTGGGATATATGGATTTATGGAGGGTTTGGTAATTCTCTCATGCAGTGTTTTGTTTGAGGTGTTTGTGTCATGTGAACCCATTCAACTCTCACCTTCCTCTACACACTACTCACACCTCTATATTCTAACTTACATAAATTCCATATTAATTACCTAATTTCATCAAAATAATTAATTTAAAAAACATGTATATATCCCTGATATATAGATTTAATTAGTACTTACTCATGAACTGCCATTACAATGTGTTGAGGATCACTCATTGCTTCTTTGTTTAGCAATTCAACTTCCTCTGCTCTGCACAAATTAGTATATATCCCTGTTAAAAGGGAATAATAATACACAAGAGGAAATGATCTTTTTTTGGCTGATTTATATCCTAATATATATATGACATTTTATATATATATATATATATATATATATGCAATTGGAAAATAAATAGAAATGGAAATTAATTATGATTCGAATCACAACCAATGAAACTAAAAACTCGATCCATAGAGAGACATATATTGCAACTCACCTTTTCGCCATTGACGAGTTCTTGATGCTCTGCAGCTGTTCCTCCACCCTAGAAATCAATCAAAAAGCGGGAGATTTTCACGGATCCGCCAATCAAATTCAAATGCAAGCTGATGAACTTGATGATCGATAAGGTTTCACCGGGAAATGTTGTATCTAGCACAACCTCCGATTCGATCGGTGAAAATTGAAATGCGAGGGTTGATACCTGAGCTTCGCATGTTCGTCGATTTGATCCGTTCCGGTAGCGGCAACGGCAAAGAGGAGCGCGATCAAGATTGAAGAAAGCGCGATGAATCGCAGAAAATCCGCCATGGTTAGTATCTGTCTGTGTGTGTATTTTTGGGGGAGAGTTGGGAGAGAGGTAGATGGAGTGCGGCGTTATATATAAAGAAGGAGATGGAGGGGCAAATCTTATGGTTATGGAAATGGGCTTGAAGGCGGTCTTTGTTCGTTGAAACAACCGTAATTACGGATATGATACGATTACTCCAAATATTTTTTTTTTGAAAAAAATAAAAATATGAGAGATGCTTGTGTTTACATTTTTATGGATAGTATTATTGGGCAACACATGGGTGGGGGATATGAAGGTGAAACAACAATTTTAATACTTCTAGTAGTTTTCGGATATTTTAGTTGTAATGTTACGTGGTTTTAAATAAGTTAAATATAAGATTTTCATTTAATTAGCTTTTGAAATTGGATTTTTACTAACTACTCACCTCAAGGATTTTTCTAGCATTGTTCATTTTCTTATATTTGATTAGGTAGTTTGTATAAGTTCTATCAGTTGGGATAACAAATACAAACATCTTATCAACAATCTAATTTAACAAATACTTAACTCACTTAATCTATCAACTCCAGTTACCCTGTCAGCTATGTGTAACCAAATATATCTAATACTCCTTTGTATCAATTGGTATTTTAAAAGATTTTTTTTACAATAGGTAAGAATTTGGATGTCTTATGGCAATTCCTACCATATGCCATAAAATGGGTTTTGACATTTTTTTCTTCCCATCATAGACCCAAAATTTTTTGGCCTATTTCTAAAATGAAGACTAATGGTGTGTTTGGTATTAGATTTAGGGGTAGATTTTAGAGTTTTAGGAGTTTCCGAAAAAAAAAACTATTGTACTGGTGTTTGGTGGGAGATTATTGGGTAAATTTGGGAGTTTCAACAGGAGGTTATTTTCCAAGGAAAAAAAATTTTTGGGGAGGGGGAAGCTTTTGGAAATTTTGCCCCATATTTTTTTTTCAAGTACAAGTCACCGATCATTTTCGTCTTTTTACCACAAAAAGTCTTCAAAACCTTATAACTATCAAACACCATTTAGCATTTTTTTTACAAGATTATTTATCAAAAAAAATCTCCACATTCCACATCTGCATAATCTAAAAAAAAACTCCACCTCCCAAAAAACCTCTCATTTGCCAAACATGTAATAAATTTGGCTTAAAATGTTGGAAGGTTAAATGTGAATTTCACCCTTTTATTTTTAATTTTTTAATATTAATATAAATTTATAAAGTTAACAATTAATTATAAGTAAACTATCGAATTATAATTTTTTTTTTATCAAAACTAGCTAAGAGTTACATAATAGTAAAGATATGAACAAGTTCTTCGATATGACTATAATGTTTAACATGTTTGGATTATCTTTGCATAAATAATATTTTTAGAAAAAACACCTGCATTTTTTATTATTGTATCTTCATCAAAACTATACCTTATAAATAAATATTGAGTTGCATAAACTACTACATTTGAAAGTAATTTAAAAACAACACATCAAAATCATAATTATATCTAATATCCTAGCAAATTCACATCACTCTCTCCAAAGCCATTCTTTGTTCTAAAGTCATGACTCGTCGTCTTCATCCATAGGTTTTTCATTGCTTGTTTCAAAGTTACTATATGGGACTTGTGAATAGATATCAAAATTTTCATAATGACATACAACTTGCAATTCACTTTGAAATTGGTTAATGCAACTCGTTTGTTTTAATTTTTTAGTTAAGCCATTTTCGACGTGTTGTGACACAAATCTTGATCCATAAAGCGTCGAAAATGGCTTAACTAAAAAATTAAAACAAACGGAATAGTCTCTCCCCGTGTCCCTCTCTACTATATTCACTCTTCACACTTCGAAAAACCCTAATCATGCCCATTGAAGATGAATCTCATTGTATCTCTGAATGGTTAATTAGTACTCCGTATTTTCTTTAGTAGATTTTAAGCAGACCTTTGCAAAAGTCATCATGTGACATGTCTGCACTAAATATTCCCTTTTAAGTAATCTGGACATGTAAGGTAATCTTCGTTTGCAAGTGTCTCTAATAAGTTTGTATCTAGGGTGAATATGATGCATCTAGAGTGCTTCAGGACATCTAAAATGCTCTTGAAATTTACTGACCATGGGAATACTTTTTTAATGTTTTTGTGGTTGTTGACAGTTAAAGATCTCTTCATTAAAGTCCAAGCTTTTTCCATTGAGTTCTCACGGATAAGTGAAATTGCTGGATTGTTCAGGCTAGACATTTGAAAAGCTTGAAGATCACTGAGCCCTTTAGCTACCCTCCTGTTAACATGCTCAAAGATAAAAGGGTAAATCGTACCTCTAGACTACTAGCTTGTTTTGTTTTAGTTTTATTTTCTTTATATCATCATCAAGTCTATTAAACTAATCTATGTTTCTAACAATTAAATAGTATCTGTTTTGGTTTATTTTTTGAGGACTTGCACTTGTTTTAATCATCCATGGTCATGATAAAACTACTAATTGAGTAATCATATATACTGATGAGTTTATATGCTACGTATAATGGAAGTGATTTTTGAGGACTTGCACTTTTTAGGTTTTCGATTGATTTTCTTATGCTTTCAATTTGGGGAATGTTGCTTGGTTGAGATACAATTTCCCTATCACTTCACATCTTATTGGCTTGCTGATGATAGTCATATCTTATTGTGTTATTTATTCTGTGATTTGTGTTCTCTTATGTCTCACATTCATAAGTTCTCTTATGTTTCACTTTTGATTTCCACTTTGCAAGGCTCCTCATTTTCTGTATGGTGTATTGCCCTCAAATCTAATGTACTCTATGTATTTTTTGATTTCATATGTTCTCTTATGTTTCTGATATGAAACCAGAATAGGCTTGGTTATCTCAAGCTTGGCTTGATTCTACAGAAAATTGCTTGATGTAAGCACATTAGAAAAGTTTTCATCATCTTGTTAAATAAAAGGGGCTTGAAATGTGCAACACCTTGTGATTGCTCTTATAGTTTGGAATCAATTAGGTTTGTCCTATGTTCTTACTGTATAGCAGGAAACAGAATGGGGCTTGCATGATAAGGGAAACATTTTATGAGGTTGAATCTCCAGATGAAGCTGCCTTTTTAGCAGTTGCTAAAGAGGTTGCTTTCAACTTCTATAGGAGGCACCAGTCAAGCTTACTGCTGCACAAACTTGACGCTAATAGCGGAAAAATTATTGACAGGTAGTTAGGATATCATCCTTATTTAATGTTTTGCTTGCTTGTCCATTCTTTGATGGACGAGTGCTTTCTGACTTTTCTTATTCTTTGATGGAGGATTTCACTTGTTAGCGTTTCTTTTGCAGGGAGTATAAGCTCCTTAATGTTCTTAAATTGAGCAGTCACCGTAAACAATGTTTGTTATTATAAGGAATCCTGAGGATAAGATTTTACTCCTCAGCAAAGGTGCTATGTTAATTTATTAATTAACTGAATAGATATGCTTATAAAGGATAATTTTTTATATTTTCTTTCCTTGATTATTCGCCAGTGTCATGTTTGAGTGACTTTCGAACAAGTGGAGAGAGCCTTTGAGCAGGAGACTAAGGAACACGTCAATAAATATGTTTCAGGTTTAAGGACACTAGTCTTTGCATATCAAGAGCTTGAAGAAGAGCTTAGAGACTGGGTCAGAAATTTCCAGGGCAAAAAAGTTATGTGGATGTAGACCACGATGATAAGATTGATGCCACTGTTGAAAATTGAAAGGGATTTGATTCTTCTTGGCACCACAGCCGTTGAAGACAAGCTCCATAAAGGGGTAATACCTTCGTTTTGTTTCTTTTTTATGTTTCCTTGCTGGCCCTGTTGACAAGATTCGGAGAGTTGAGCTTTCGGTGTTGAGAAGTTGTTGGCAGCACCTTTCTTTTTTCCGTTTACCATCGGGTATCTGTTTCTCAGGTTCCAGCGTGTATCAACAAGCTAGAAAAGGCTGGCATTAAGATATGGCTCTTAACCGGTGATAAGATGGAAACTGCAATAAACATTGGGTATGTATCGTACGATTAATAGATTTCAGTCTCTCTCTGTATCTTGACAGATTTTAGCTTCTATAATGTAAGGTGTTCTTGTATACACAGATTCGTGTGTCGCTTAGTGCAGCAAGGAATGACGCTGCTTACGATGTCGTTAGATTCAAATGAAGTAACTGCACTGGAGAAACGCGGGAAAGAAGCTGTTGTAATGATAGATTTTAGGAGTGCCTACTTTCAACACTGTTATATATAGTGGATTTGTTAACAGATGTTACATCACATATGTATCAATTTATTTATTTCCTAAATGCTAAATTAAATTTTGTTTTACTTCCTAAATGCTAAAAACCTTTTGCCTAATTAATGCAGATTACTTCCTAAACCGTAACGTATGTGACTTATCAAAGATACATACATACATACATATATATATATACAGTTATGCTTTGGTTAATGTTTTTGTCTAATTAATGTTTTAGTTTAGAAAAGAGGAGAAAATAAATAAATATATGTGCCAATTTCGACACACTAGGGCTTCGAAAATGGTTGGTAGGTCAAGCAGTGACATAAGCCATTTTCTACGCCCTAAGGTGTCGAAAATGGCATGTCAATCTCGACGCCCTAGGGTGTCGAAAATGGCATGCCAATCTCGATGCTTTTAGGCGTCGAAATGGGCCCCGACATAATTTCGCGTCGAAAATGGCAGATTGTCATTCGTGACGCAAAAAATACTGACACTTTCTTAAAGTGTCGAAATTGATTTTTTCGACGCTATATGGTCTTTAAAAGCGTTCAAAATGGCTTGCTTTTCCAGTAGTGGTAGGTAACGCATCAATGCTTGTTTTCCAAATAAAACTTTTATTTTTGGTTGTAGGTTGAGCTTCCAAATCCACGAAACATCATAGTTTGGATGATGGACTAGGAGAAGGGATTTACAAGCCAATTAATTTAATCGTGAAGACATCATCACGGGAACATTTATATTAATAATTTTATGGACAATATTGTCCGAAAACATAGTTTTGGGTTTATGGACTTCCCAATTTTTATTGTGATCTAGAAGATCAAAGACTTTTATATTAGTGTTATTGTCAGCCAAGAAACATTCAAGAATATGACATCCGACCAAGGGGTCATATATACCAGACATTAATAGATTCACTATTACCAATTAGTCAAAGAAAACCTTTATCAAATATTTCTCTTATGTTTAGAAGTCGGCCAAATTTCCATTACATCTTATGTTTGTTCTTGGTCATCACAGTGTCCCGCTGTAGGTATTTTCGTTTTACAATCCTAACCCAAATGTTATGTGGGTCAGTATAAATTTTTCAGAGAAACTTCAACTGTAAAGATGTATTTATGCCTTCGGCCTTTTTAAAACCATGGCCATCATGCACTTTGGGGGCGCATAAATGGTCCCAGCTTATAGTTCGATTTGTAGTTTATTCCATAGAAAGTTTTTATAAATTTTATCACTTTATTCTCAAACCTCTTTTGAAAGTAGAAAACTGTATACAAGATTATTTGTTTTAGAATTCAAATTTGCTTGGATTAGTACCGATCTATCTGCAAATGATTAGAATGCCCAGGTATTTCTCCAACTTTTTAGCAAGTTTTTTTTCCAAAGAGTTCAAAGAATCATCAAAAAGATCGCACAAAAAAAATCATCAAATACACTAGTATTGACTCTACCACAAATGATTGAAATGTCTAAGTATTTCTCCAACTTTTTTGTCAAATGAATATTATTTGATTAGTAAGGGAACTAGTCTCAGATGGGGAAATATTAGTGAATAGGGCTATTTGCATGGATATACCAAAAAAAAATTCAACTTTGTGAAAATGTCTATGTGAATCACAATTTGTAGGGAGGTAAGAAAATGCCATTTTTGCAAAATTAATTACTTCCCTCACAATCGATGGAAGGTAACCAGGGGAAAAAAAAAGAAAAAGAAGCAATGTGGATTAAGGAAAGAGAGAGAAACTGCAAAGGGTCAGAGACCAGCCCCCCCCCTCTCCCTGAAAAGGGATAGAACTGCAGAAAACTTAGTATTACAGTTACCAGCCAATAAAAAAGAAATTCGGGGCAACAACAGAATATTTTGTGCCATACAAAGAGAAACACTTAGACACTATATTGCAACGAACATGAATACGTATGCTTCTAGTATTCGATGGAATTGTACAACTCAATGCCAGTAAAGAACAAATACATGCCAATCATGTCAACATTCATGCCAGTAAATACAATATATACCACTACACAACAACTTCTAATATAATTTACCAACCCCAAATGAGCCTCTTCAAAGAGATTCTCAAATGCTCATCGGACAACAATATGGAATGTAACAAATGAAAAAAAAAAAAAGATCTAGCTATAGATTTTAAATGCCACTATTTATAAAGGAAACTCAATCTCCAAATTGTCCCCAACTTCCCCAATTTCAAATTCTAAACCCCAATCCCAAATTCGAAACCCCAATTTCTAAATTCTCCTCAAGTTCCCGTCTACCATATCCAATATTATTTAAAGCTCAACTCTCCCCAACTTCCCCAATTCAAAAAGCTGAACACATATTACTAAATCTTGCCACACAACCGTTTCACCAAGCCAGACGAACAAATCTGCCTGCCCTTTTCAAGTTTTCTAAATCCAAATTCGAAATAGTAATGGAGGTTTTCAATTCCTTTCTACCCTATTTGGACCTTCAATTTCATCCTCAACTTTGCATCAATGGTGATTTCCCAACTATATCCCAAACCACCCAACACCCATAAGGTTAGGGTTTGTACATCATTTCACCCCATTCTCCAAAAAGTCCCCAATTCCACATTTAAGAAATTCAACCCTCGAAACAACTTTTTCGGGAGAAGAGAGAGAGGATAAGAGCTTACTTTTCATAGGAGGGTCTTCTTCTTCGACTGTCGTCAACCCAGAGGATCCATTCGCACTCATCGTCCTCCCTTTTTGACTTGCCTAGTTCCCTTCTTTCTCTCTCTGTTGCAGTTTCAGTTCGCCCTCGATTGCTTCTTCAATATCGTTCTCTCTCTCTCTCTCTCTCGAAAGTCCTTCAATGGTGGTTGACAGGAGGAAACTGTCGTTGTCCCTATCAAAGTATAACTCAAACCTACAAACTAGTATAGCAAGCAAGTAAGAGGTCGATCCCACAGAGAATCAAGTATTCCTAAGCAATGTATATTTACCAATTAGTAGAAAAGTGGGGTTTTGGTGATTGAATATAAGAAAAGAAACTATACACAAGTTAGTAGAGATAACAATGAGAAAATAGTTTCATCTACAAATATCCACTTTAGTTTGGTTGATTGATCATCGATTCTTCTTCGAGTTCTCTTTTCATCCTATTATTGTTCCTGTCCTGATCTTGTGTAAATTACTAGGCCTACGAGTCCTAGTAACCCTTACTAATTAGATAACCCTAACACGGTCAAGATTTAACCTAATAGTAGCATTAAGATTAAGGATTAACCAGGATACATGCAACACCAAGCTACGAGTCAGCATTTAACATATAATTGATTCTCTACACACCAATTTAGTCCTACGAGTCCTAAAAAGGCATGATTGCTACTATGGATTAAGGTTCGCTACGAGGAATCTACAAAATCCTAGCAATAATCTCAACTAGTTGTACGGACTAGAAGAAATCAACAATATTCGCAAAAGAATCAATACGAATCAATAGGAATAGAACAAGAATAGAAATCTCACAACTTTATCAAACCAAAGCTTCAATCCATAGACGAAACTGAAGAGTTTAGCACTCCATGGCCATGGAGGCTCCCTTCTAGGGTTCTCTCAATTGATAATCTCCAAGTGTATAAACTAAGGAATTAGATGATTAAAATAAAACCCTAAAACGTCCTTAAAAAGCCTCAAAAGAGTCGGCCAAATAATAATTCTAAAAACCTAATTAAGTGGATAAAAAGTCCATTCGGCGTTTCTGCAGAGGCCGCGGGGCAGCCAACCCTGGCCGCGGGGCGGCCAGGCGATTGCGAAATCCTTCGTCAGAGCTTCGGGCCGCGGGGCGGCCAGGCGATTGCGAAATCCTTCGTCAGAGCTTCGGGCCGCGGGGCGGCTTTTACTGTTCACAGCGATTTTTCCGTTTCGAATCTGGTCTCGATGTCTACATAAAAGTTGTAGATCTCGGAAAGAGCTTTCCAACGCATGCTTATAATAGTCAATCGGACCACCGAGGCCTCCAGAAAGTGCAAAACAAGTTCAGCATTTCTGACGACAACTTCTACGGACTTGTTATTCACTTAGGCTCTCTAACTTCGACTTCGCTCCCGTGCTCTTCACTTTTCCACCTCCTCTTCACTCTTCCTTCATCCATGAGCTTCCTCATTCCTCGTCGGATCCACATATACCTGAAATAATCCATAAACGCGTGTAGATTCCGACTCTACCAACAACACAAGTATAAATGCAAATCTAGCTTAATCTATGCATTATATAAATCTAAATCATGCTAAATCCAACCTAATATGCCTACCTAAATGCATGCTATCAGTGGTCGACTCCCTCCTCTCTAACGAAATACCTGCCCTGTGAAGAACTTCCAACCGAAACAAAAGGAGTGCTTTTTATACTTGATTTAATGGTCAAATTAATAACTGTAATAATTATAGTTAACTCGGCTATCACAGATTTTGGACACCGGTTGTTTTTGCAATTGTTTTGGCTATTTTGACAGTTTTGCAATTTTGGACAAAAAGGGGTCAGTTTTGCTAACGACCCAATATTTTGGTAAATGGGTTGTCAATCATAAATATATCAATATATCAATCAATATATAATACTAAAACAAAGACGTGAAAATCCTATTGTAAAGACCAGAAATATTTGAATAATATTTAATTGGATGATGGTTTAAAAATAAAGAAATTTCATAATTTTGAAAATTCGATTGATAATTTTGAGTCGGGATTGGTTCGAGCGAGCGAGTTTTGGGGTTTGTTTTCCGGGTATTTGAAATTGGGGTTTTGGGACCACTTTATATTTTTTCTTCTTCCCCTTTAATTTTTGGCATCTGCCCAGTCTTCCCTCCTTCTTCCTCACACCCCCTTTGCTTTCCCATTTCTAGCAACAAACACAGCAAAGCCTACCCCTCTTTTGAATTCAAAGGAATCAGCTTCCCTATTCACCTCTTCCACTTCACTGCCTCTCCGGCACAAAACAACAAACACTTGCTCCCTTGTTCCTTTCACACCACAAGTAGCAACACAATCCCCTGCCTCTCTTCGTCACTTGCCCAAATAGCTCCAAGCACCACCCTTCTCCTCCACCTTACCGCCACCGCAACACACACCCAAACATCCTCTTTTGTTTCAATTCAAAACCCAGAACTCCCTCTTCCCTTCTCCTTCTTTCTCCATCACCCACCTATGTTCTTCCGAGAGTTGTCGAGCCTAGCAGCTGCACCTTCGAGCCTCCTCACCCGAGCTCGCTGCCAGCACACCCACACAATCATCAGAAGTAGCCCCAGGAGCCTTCACGAAGTCGTCGAGCCACCCGAGCCTCCTCTTACCCCTGTTTTCCTGTTCAAAAGTCCCGGTAAGGTCTCCTTTCCCTTTTCTGACCTAAACCAAGAAAAGTTCCACCCTTTTGACCCCCTCCTTCGATCTAGGACAAGAACGAGCACCCCGAGCCCCGACGCAACCAAACCATGCCTCTGACGAGTCTCGATGCACCTCCGGCGAGTCCGTCGTGTCCGAATCCCCTCGGCGATCTGTGACCTGTTGGCTAGTATCTTTGCTTGCTGCGTTACTTTTGCTGATCTGCTTTTCCAGGTACGTCCTCCGAGGCTTACTCAGTGACCGGACTTCATGCCTGATGTGTCATATAGCGTGTAGATGTTGCATATGCATAAGAGTATGCCATGTCGTATCATGTTTAGGACTTGCACTTATGAATGAGCATCCGTCTTCTTTATGTGTTTGAAAAGAGAACGACCGTTATCTGTGAGTCCTAGAGTCGTTGCTAGGGTCGTAGGGCAGCCCAGCTTCATTGAGTTTGTACCTATTGAGTCTTATGAGTCTGATTATCCGAGCATGATGTTGAGACATTTATATATGAGCATGACATTGACATTAAATGACTACGGATACGGCTGAGTCTCCACCCTAGGTATAGGAGTGGAAATGGAGTCGCCACCCTAGGTACGGGAGTGGTAGGAGTTGCCACCCTAGGTATGAGAGTGGTAGGAGTCGCCATCCTAGGTATGTGCGTGGTGTTTGAGTGGGATATGCCACTTGACATTCTTTAGGCCATTTACCGCACTTTCTGCACACACACACACACATATATATAAACTGTCAGCATGCTTGTGTGATTTAAATTCCCGTACTGCATTAGACACATCCTTTACTTAGGTTTAGCATGTTTTATGTCCTCAGTGTGGTCTTTAGGGCCTGCATGCGTCTTTTGGCTTGACTTTGTGGTTAGTTTCAGGGATATGATCTTTTCTTGTTGCATGCTTCTATGGCGGGTTTCTCTCTAATTTGGCGAACTATTGATCGAGAGGCTGACAATCACCAAACTTACATACTTTGATGATTTATACTCATTTACTTGGTTTTGACCTGGCTATGTCGTGGCAAGTTGTACCCTGATTTCCGTTTCTTTCCATTTTGATCGTCAAACGGTTTTGAGCGACTTAGTCACTTAGGACAGGTTTTAGGTACCCAACGGCCCTTTGCACCTTTTGGGGTATGAAATCCCTTTGTTCAAAACACTAACATTTGGGGTTTGAAACCTCGACTCGTACTTGTGTTGCAAGATCTAAACGAAGGTATCCAACCTTTGAAACGTAACCCGAATATTTATATTTGGGCCGTTACACCTATGTGGTGGGCTCTGGTGTGATTCGCTTATGTGTCATTGTCTGGTGCAATCTGGCCCGAGTTTTTGACACGTCAATTAATGATGATCCAATATTTAAGTCACGTTGAACAATGAGTCTATCTATTTATCCACGTGTCATCATATGTGTCTACCTATAATGATCATAATTAATTTTCATATCTTATGTGGTTATAAATTCTATCATTTAAATTATTAAACTTATCATTATGATTTTTTACAATTAGTTTTTAGATCTTAAGTGTTTACAAAACCCATCATTACCGTAAGTTATTTTATAAATATTTTCCCTAAAAAAGATTAGATTTCACAATAATAAAATGATGGAAAATGATTTTAGTTTTTTGTCTTCAAAATCAAACGTGCAATTCTCTAATAAATTAATTTCATCTCAAATAAAGATATATAGAACTCATAAACTTTTTTTAAGTGCTAATTCTCTAATAATTGATTTTATAAAGATTCAAAGCTTTTTTGTTTAAAAAATATATTAGATAGAACTCATAATTATTTTTTGAATGTCATCTCATATGAAGATAGAACTCATAAACGTGCACTTATGTTATCAACTTTTTAATATAATTTCATCTCATAAACTAAAGGGCCATACAAAATTATAAATTGAAAAATATTTACAAAATAGCCATACCGAACTAATATATTTTAAATTAATTTATCTTATCATTTTAGAACTACTCATAATTATAAAATTAATTATTTTTTAAATAAACATATATTTTTTATAAAGGCATGGGGGAAATTGTGTTTAATTTATATTTATTTTTGAAATTTGAAGGTTATAATAATTAATTTGAACTATCTTAAATTGTACTTATATGTGAATTAAATAAAAAATGTATTATGATTTACAATGTTATTATTACATAAATATTGGATAAGGGTGATCACAAAGAAAAAAATTACAATCTCATATTTATTAGTAATAATTATAATAATAAAATATAATAAAATAATATATATATATAATTTACTCCGTATTAAATAAGAAATCATGCATTATATTTATTAGTAATAATTATAATAATAAAATAAAATAAAATAATATATATATATAATTTACTCCGTATTAAATAAGAAATCGCGAAATGTACGAGTAATAAAACTTTCCTGTTTAAATTAATCAAAAGAGCGAGAAAAAAGGATGACAATAATGTAGCGCCACGTAATCACGTGCACAATATAGTGAACTTGCCGTACAAGCATGTGCCATGGTATTTGTATAAGAAAGGTTATGGTGGGGTAAAGTCACTAGCATACAAATCTACAATGATTTTCCCCGTAACCTAATAATCCTATTTTATAGTATACTAGTATTTTTTTTAAACGGAAAGAGATTAGGAAGGACTACAAATGATTCGTAGTCCATCCTAAAGCATCATTTTGGATGAGAATTTGTAGTTCTAAATCTGTGTTAGGGTTGGTGATAGTGGTTGAATGACCTAAAAGGGTCAGTCTGTGCACCACGCTATTAATTTTCCTAAACACGTGATGAATGTGAACTGTTTGAAACCGACAGAGGTCTATGAGAGAATCGAAAATGATCATTTCGACTTCCCAAGGGCATTTTCAAATACCTTTAAGTGCATTGATTATGTAAAGGTTATCCCCTTCTATTTCGATGTTTTGAATATTAAGATCTAATACTCTACGGATTCCCTCTCTCAAGGCTGTAGCCTCAGCTCTGATAACCGAGCAAGATGGGATGCTGCCTCCCTTTTGTAAAGACCGAGATTTTTAAATAATATTTTTATAATTATAAATTTCATTTCGATTAAAAGTTATTCAATTTCTGAGACTCCGAAGAATTTTAAAAATTTCCGTTCTCAAGCCAACGACTTATTTAAATTCTTTCGAACAATTCCGGCATAAACTTGTTACTCAAATTGAAAAAGAAATAATTCCGCTTTATTTTTCCGAGATTGGAAAATAATTTCAGGTTTCGTTATTTAATTCGGATTCGAATGTCTATTTTAAATTTATTTTAAATCGAGCCGGGTTAAGGTCGGAAAGCCGGTTTCGGGATTTATTTTTGGGTAAAATAGTTGACTTTCACCACAATTAATAACTCCCCTCCTAGCCACCCTAAAACCCCTACCCAAACAGCCCTTAGACCCCCCCTTCACCGGACAACAGCAGCCTCACCTCCATCCCTCCTTTTTCAATTTATCTCCCTTTACATTTCACCCACCTCCTGCAATCACACATGACACAGCTACCCCCCATCTCTCTTTACTTTATCACCTCACCTGCTTCTCTTCACTCCCTCTGTTTCATTATCAGCTTCAAAAGCCCTCCACCAATAGCTCCTCTTCTCTCCTTCATCACCCTCCCCTTGTTTTTCTTTCAACAACCACCGAGCTCACCCACTCCTCCTTCCTTGCCCGAGCTCCACCACCACCTCTGCTGAACCGATCCACGTCCTCCGTCAAATTCAAGCCGCCACAACTCCCTCCTCCTGCACTCCCCTCGGCCACCATCAACGCCACCACAACACCACCCCCAAACTCCCCTGTTTTTGACAGCCAGCAACGACACCTGATCCCCTGACTTCACCTCCTCGTCTCCCTTTGACAAAGCTTTGTGGCTGCCCAGGAGCTCCCCAACGCCATCGGTGAAGCCACCCGAGCTCCCGAAGCGTCCCAACGCACCCCCGACGAGTCCCGACTTCCCTCGGTGAGTCCTCTTCACTCCTATTTTGTTTTTCTAGCCCATAGGAAGCTCGTGCTTCTGATTTTCGGGAACGGGCGAGGTTAAGCGGAGTGTGAGGTCGAAAGTCGCGAGCGAGGTCGAGCGTTTAGCGGGCGAGAGCGCTGAGAGAGAGAGAGGACGGAGGCGAGTGAGTGCGATGGCAAAGGGGAATGGGGAGAGCGAGGGCTGTGAGGGCGAGGTAGAAGGCAAGCGCTAGAGCGGCGAGGTCGAGCCAGGTGAGGGCGATGGAGGCGCAGCGGATGCGTGCTGGGCGGGAGGTTGAAGATGAAGGCCGGTTTGGCCGGTTCTCTTCTTTCTTTTTCTCTTTTTCCTGGGCCGGTTCCTTCCTTTTTCTTTTCTTTCTTTTTTTGGCTCGGTTAAGGGTAAGGGGATCCGGGCTTGGGTATGGGCTGGGTATGGATCCGGGTTTTGGGCTAGAGGTTTGGGCCTTTTCTTTTGATTTGGAAAATCTGTTTTGTTATTTTATTATACATTATGATATATATAGCTAGTATATAAATTGTTGATTATTATTATTATTATTATTATTAATACTATTATTATTATTATTATTATTGTTATTATTATTACTATTACTATTATTATTATTATTTTGAGTTTTGATATAATTAATGTTTTCTATAAATAATTTATATATTATAAGTTGTTTGAGAAGTAGAATTATTTGGGATATAGTAAAAGTGAAATATTCTGAGTACTTAAATTATTATTGTAAGCTATTAAAAATCTGATTTTAAGTATTATTTAGTTATTTGATTAATTATATTATTTTAATGTGTGAAGGTTATTTAAATACTTCATGGATTGTGATTCTTTCTATTGTTAAGTTATTTAATTATCTTTTCTCTGATTTATTTACTTAGTAATTTAAACTGATTTATTGAGAATCATTTGCGTGAATAATCTAATTGCTAAGTTTTGATATTTAAAATGGGTAATTTGAGTTGTTGGGTTGTTTATGAAGATTTCTAAATGCCGGAATCGCTTTAATAACCTGACTTGTTGAAATGGATTTAAAAGGAGGTTTAAATACTTAATATCGGAATCGGCTAAGTATTAATTTAGAATAAATTGTTTAACTATTGAATTGACTTCCTTGAGATTTAATGACTTGAGGAACTGTGGAACACATTTACTTGAGTTGACTTGATGAATTTATTAATGAACCTTACTTGTAAATTATATGAGTTATGGCATGAATATGAATATATGTGAATTGAAGCACGATTGGACATGGTAGAATCTTGAATTGAATTATGGAAATTGATGAGATGAAATATGATGATATAAGATGATTGAGATAAGTGGAAGTGATGATGATGATGATGATGATGATAATGAGAACGAGATAATATATGATGGAATATGAGATGAGACGAGACTATGCGAAGATATGGCCTGATAATGATAAGTGAGTTTCCTTTAGCTTTACTTAGTTCTGTGTAACGGTAAATGGGTCCTTTTGTGCATTAGACTTATAACCGTTGCTTATTAAATTGTTAGGTGATCCGTGATGTGATTAGCTTACTGTTGTTGCTTTACTTTGCTGTTCGGCGCCTCCAGGTAAGTCCTCCGGGGCTTACTCAAGTTAGAACCTCATGCCTGATGTGTCATATAGTATGTAGGCATTATAATATCATGTCATGTAGTAGCATGCTTAGGTTCTGCACTAACATACGAGCATATG
The DNA here is from genome assembly GCA_963922045.1 of Persicaria maculosa. Lineage (NCBI taxonomy): Eukaryota > Viridiplantae > Streptophyta > Magnoliopsida > Caryophyllales > Polygonaceae > Persicaria > Persicaria maculosa. The sequence continues at coordinate 14,594,290 of OY998267.1, read as the reverse complement.
TATTCTGAATGCGATTGGTAAAAACGGCCGTAAGTTGTGAGTCTAGAGTCGTTGCTAGGGTCATAGGACAACCCAGCTCCATCGGGTTTGTCCCGATAGAGTCATCTGAGAACATGCTTTACTGAGTTATATATATATGACTGCGGCGGTGACCGAGTGTCCCACCCCGACTGAGGTGTGGACTGAGGAATGAGATATACTGTGGCACCGACTGAGTCGTATGGCCCCGACTGAGGCAGACATCCGACCCCGGCTGAGGTACGGATATGAGAGAGATACCCGCCCCGACTGAGGCATGGGTTTTGAGAGATTGGGATATGCCACTTGGCATTCTGTGTGGGCCCATTTACTGCATTTCTGTCATTATATATAAACTGTCAGCATGCTTGTGTGCTTAATATTCCAGTATTGTATTAGATCATTCTCATATAGGCTTAGAGCGTATTATATGTCCTCAGTGAGGTCTTCAGGGTCCGCATGAGTGGCTCAACCTTGACTCGTGGTATAGTTTCAGGTACCCGTTCCCTTACTTGATTTCGTGCTGTTATGACGGGGGTATCTTATGGCGCAATTGGAGGGAGAATCTGACTATGGACTACGCACTTTCGCTACTTTACATTTTCTCATATTTGGCTTTGACCCGGCCATGCTGTGGCAATTTGTACTATGATATTTCCTTCTTTAGGTTTTTCGAACATAAAACGTTTTGAGCGACTTAGACAAGTAGGACAGTTTCAGAGTAACCAACGGTCCTATTGCGAATTTAGGGTGCGAAATCCCTTCTTTGAGCACTAAAAACTTTGTTTTAAAACTCAACTCGTACTCGAATTGCAAGATCCAAATGACGGTATCCAATCCTTCGAAACGTAACCCAAATATTTATATTTGGGCCGTTACACCTTCATCGCGACCCAATTGGCTTCGTGATCCCGGATCACAAAGCCAATTGCAGAGTTCCTGTTATCCCAGAAGGACCCGTCAAAATTTAACTTGAAACTTGAGCCTTTTGGTTTTTCCCACTTAATGCCTTTTTTCCTTTTGTTTTCATAGCCAGTTGAGTTGTTAGGATAAATAGATGTAGACATTGCGTTTGTCTCTTCCTCGTCAATTTTAGCTATATTCCAATTGAGAGTTTGTTGGTTGATAAATTTGATAATATTGTTGGCAGTATTAGCCTCGTTTTTTAAAACTATTTGATTTCTGAAGTACCAGATACTCCACCAGATGGTTGCCATTATACCTGTTTTCTCAATGCCGATTGTTTGTCTCAGAGTTTTTATAATGGAGTACTCATCTCTCACATTTCTATTCCATTTGTCGATAACTTTAAAAAATTTAGCATCTACTTTTTGGATGATATTTTTGACGAAATTGCAATCCATGAATAAATGGAAGAAATCTTCTCTATGGTGGTTACAGAATTCACATTGCATAGGAACTGCGATTCTGCGTTCTTCCAATTTTCCTTTTGTTGGTGTTCCTCATTGGGATGCCTTCCACAAGAAGTGTTTAATTTTAGGGGTGCAATCTAAGTCCCATATCCAGTTTAGGTCGGATTTACAATGATTTTTTTTTATTCTGAAGAAGATTGATAGATGATTTTGTTGAAAACCACCCATCTGGGCTTGGTCTCGAATAAAGTCTATCCGTGATATTATTACTTGGGATTGGAATGTTTGTTATTTTGTCAAGTGTGTCTTGGTTTAAATGATTTCCAAGTTCTCTCATAATCTTTTCCTTATTCCATGTTTTATTATTGGTAATGAAATCGTTAACTCTGGTCATTTCATTTATCGAGTTTTTATTTTTGGCTATTTCAATAAGAGGAGTGTCCAAGACCCAGTTATCGAGCCAGAAATTGATGGTGTTCCCGTCCCCTACTTCCCACTTAAGGCTCGAGGCAAAGAGCTCCTTTAGGGACATGAGTTTAGCCCATTGCCAAGATGTGGAGTGTTTCTTTTTGTATTGCATTAAATTGCAGTCTTTAAGGTATTTTTGTTTGACAACTTTGACCCATATATTATCCGGTTCTGAGGTGATATTCCATAGTACCTTAAATTGTAGTGCAATGTTGATTTCCTCGGCTTTCCTAATACTTGTTCCTCCATTTTGTTTAGATTTGCAAACTTGATCCCATCTAATTAGAGGGTGATACTTTCCTTCTTTATTCCAATAAAAGTTTTTATTTATTTTGTCAAGTTCCAAGAGTATGTTTTTTGGTAGTAATAGGATACTAGTATTCGTTACCCACGCGGTTGCGCGTTTTGTTAATAAATTATATTTTATTATATTAATTATATTAAAATATTATATTAGATTATTAATTGATGTGACTCACAAAAATAAAACCATATACAAATATATTAAAAAATTATTTTAAAAAGTTAATATTTTATACACTCCATCCGTTCAGAAATAAATGTCGTTTAACTTTACCACACGTTTTTTAAGGAGCTAAAACCTTTATAAAATAATAAAATTTTAATTACTTTTAAAAATAATTGTACACTTTTAATAAGTATAAAATTATACAAAAAATAATTAAAAAGTTAATATTTTATATAGTTTTTATCTCTTTAAAACCCGTATCAAAAAGTCATACGATACTTATTTATGAATTATATTTAATTGGGTAACAAAAATTGAAGATATATTACGTGAGATATATGTGATAAGATCTATATAAAATACTAAAGCAAAGACTTGAAACGGCTTCTGGTGCGATTTCGCATACCTGGAATTTTCTGGATTAAAACGGGTTTTGAAAATAGATATAAACTAGTCTTATTACCCGCGTCTAGACCTGTCAAACGGGTCATTCGGGTCGGGTTCGGGTTCGGGTCATTCGGGTCCCGGGTAAATCGGGTTTCGGATCAATCAGGTTACCGGTCATTCCGGGACGAGCCAAACCGGGTTTGTTCCGGGTTCGGGTCGACCCACCGGGTCAAAAAACTTGAACTTTTTGAAGACTTTTTAAAAATATTAAAATAATATCAAAATTAAATTGTAATATAAATATGTCAAATTAAATTAAATAATAATATTATAATTAAATTTATATTAATTATTATAATAATATTATATTAATATTTTAAGCATAAAAAATCATATTTATATAAAAAAATGTTCTAAACATACTATAATTATAATATATATAAGTTATTTAACTTATGACTGACTTTAACGAATACAAGTGCATGACGAATCTGTGTACGGTCAATCTGGTGCTTGTATGGCGTCTAGATGGTGTTGACTCACCGGGTTGGTTTTGACCCACGGGGTCACCGGGTCTTGACCCTAAAAGTTCCGGGTAATTCAGGTTCGGGTCGATTTCGGGTCCCGGATCTAAAACACCGAGTTTGAACCCGTAAAATTACCGGGCGTACGGGTCGGGTTTTTTGGGTCGGGTCATGTTTTGACAGGTCTACCCGCGTCGTACGCGGTGTTTTATAAATTTTATTTATATATAATAATTTTTATGGATTTAAATAAATTAATAAATTACTTTTTATAATAAATTTTTTTAAAAGATTAATGTACTATAAACAATTATAATTTATAAATTATAAATAGTTTGTTCTAAAATCTATGATCTGGCCAATTGTAATAGTAAATTTAATCAATATTTACTCATTCTTAAATAGACACTATGTTTATATTAATTATATTAAATTTTAATATAAATATGAAATCTCATATATTAAATTGTTACAAAACCTATTAGCAATAGAATATTTTATCTTAAGTTATTTTATATAATATTTTTATACTACGGTGTATTAAAAGATCCAAAGATTTCAACCAAACTATTATTATAACCTTCAAATTTCAGAGAGAAAATATAAAGTAAACAACACTTAATTTGTTTATTAAGAAACCGCGCAACGGGCAGATAGTTTACCTACTAACTAGTCTATATCTACCAATACCTGCATAATTCAACCTCATAAACAAAATAAATTAAAGCCCACATTGTACAACCTCCCCATATCCTCCATCTCCAAACCCTTCCCCATAGGAATTTAGATATTCCCAAACCGGGGTAGAGTGATCTGCCAAAATCGTACGAAATCCGATTAAACAGATTGTATATCTCTTATTAGAATTAGCAGGAGGCTTATAGAGTTTTGGTAAATATTTTACATAGTTTTTGTTCACCATCACCTCGGCGAGAACAGTCGTTCTTCATTATTCTCTTAACGTGTTGAACAACATCGGGGTATGGCAACTCGTAGTCAACTGGATCTTCGTTTAAAGTCACTGGGTCAAGTCTATCTTTAAAATTTACTTTATACTTTTTCATCTTAAAGGAAAAAAATAACAAATAATTTAAAAAATCTAGAGTTATAATTTGTTATTATATTGTAAAATCTAAAGTTATAAACCATTAGTATTATATTGTTTTTTTTTAATTTTGATCATCTCCACATATCCAAACTCAATCTTATTCAAATTATATGTTTCGGAGTGATTAACAAACCAAACTCAACAAGAGAAGGGTGCAGCGTGTCGCTGTGATGAGGCCAAGAAAGCCGAGGCGACCGAGGAGAAAGCCGAGGCAACCGAGAAGAAAGTCGAGGCGGTCGATACCCTGAAAGAGAAGGAAGATGACCTCCAAAAGGCCGAGTCCTCCTTGGAAGATGCTTTGAAGGAGAAGGTCGATGCTGAGAAGGCCATGAAAACTCTCCTCGATGAGATTGGTAAGGCGTAGGCAAAGGCTGCCAAAATCTCAAGGCCATTGCTCCCTTGCCTTTCTATCTTCTTCCTCTTCCTCTTCCTCTTCCTCTTCTCGGTTACCATCTGTTACTCCAATGTCGGATGCAGAAGCATTGCACCTCGGGCACGATGTCCACCCGCCCAACCTCTCCCCCATCTAAATGCTACTGCTCGCATTGTTTGGAGATGGACTCTCCTCAATTGCTCGATCATATTTGTTGTCGTTAGATCCTATTTATTGAGAAAGATTCCCTCAGGGGGTGTTTTTCAAGCATATTGACCAGTAGCTATGATTGGACTCACGTTGTGTTTGAGTATTGTGTTAGCTGTTATTGGGTGTGCTGGATGGGTAGTGACGGAAAATAACTTGTGGCTCAACTAACTAAGTTTCCTTATATCGGTTCTAGTCTCTGTTGTAATCAATTTACTTTGTTCATTTCTGATGTAGCGTTGGGGACGACTCCGGTGGTATGTTTGTATATGATTTAGGCCTGGTTTTTGGTGATCACTACTGGGTTTACAGCTCCCCTTGGCTTGGTGACCTTATTGGGTATTGCAACTTTATCACAATCGATGCGATGCACAACAAAAAATACTCAAGATTGGGGTTCCTGATTATTTCGGTAATACTGGTTCTTGTGCTACAGCTTATTCCCCCTGGGTAAAGGGCAAGTTATTCGTCAGTCAAGATTCGAACTCTGTTTTGGAGCAAAAACCAATTGACATTATGTGGAGTAGTTCATCCACTTATATGTTGAGTTCAGAATCCTCCCACTTCTGATGTGGGATTCACAAGTGTCCCAACAAATCCCCCTCTTACCAACAAATCCCCCGGAGTAGCCCATCCACGTATATGTTAGGTTCAGAATACTCTCACATTCCAAACAAATCCTCCGGAGTAGCCCATCCACTTATATGTTAGGTTCAAAATCCTTCCACTTCCCTCTCACCAACGAATCCCCCGAAGTAGCTCATCCACATATATGTTAGGTTCAGAATCCTCCCACATTCCAAACAAATCCTTCGGAATAGCCCATTCACTTATATGTTAGGTTCAGAATCCTCTCACATTCCAAAAAAATCCCCCGGAGTAGCCCATCCACTTATATGTTAGGTTCAAAATCCTCCCACTTTCGATGTGGGATTCATTAATCTCCCTCTCACTTGTGAATTTATCAAAGTCTAGCTCGATCGGAATTGAGACCCTCACGGTTCGACTAACCCGTTACCGTATACAGATGTGGAGTCCATCTCAATCTTCGGTGCAACCGGGCCACCTCGAACTCGGATCTAATACCAGTTTGTTGGAGGGAAAGTCTTGTTGGGCCCGATCATAAAGCCCAACATATAAGTCAGACTGGGCACCATCCCAAAACTAACTGGCATTAGGTGGAGTAGCCGGCCCATCCACTTATATGTTGGGTTCAGAATCCTCCCACTTCCGATGTGGGATTCACAAGTGTCACAACATCTCTACTTACCACTTTTTAGGTAACCTCAAAATTCAAACTCATTCATCTCCTTCTATTCAAAATCGTTTTCTTAAAACGTATTTATATTGATCAAGACCTGCACGCAGGAAAGATATATGATTGGGACGGGATATGAACGATATGGATTATATTGCCTCGACTCTCACCCACACTCCAGCCCTTGTAACGTTTCTATCTCGGACCCCCTATGGCACCAACGAGTTGGTCACCCATCACCACACGTATCTTCTTTACTTCCAGTTTTAAAAAATAAAGGTTCAACCGAACATTCATGCATGTTTAATTTGTCCTTTGGCTAAACAAACTTGGAATTCTTTTCCGCTACGTATTTCCACTAACTTATCTTGTTTTGATCTTATTCACATGGACATTTGGGGTGGTTATCGTGTTCCTTCTTTAACAGGATCAACTCGTTACTTTCTAACGATTATCGATGATTATTTCAAATTCACGTAGATTTATCTTATGAAGAGCAAAGTCGAGGCTCGCTCTCTAGTCATCCAATTTCTTACACTTATTGAAACTCAATTTGGTAAATGTGTTAAATTTGTTCGTAGTGATAATGGTCTCGAGTTTATTTGTCATGATTTCTACTCTTTACACCAAATAAATTGTGTTGGGGCTCAACATCAGGATTCCACACATCCATGATATTACCGCTTCCCGTCATGTGTATGTGGATAGAGTAGAGAACATATATACCTAATAATAGTGATTACAAAGAGTATAAATAATTTAAAATTATGACTAACAAGAACTCTTGACAGATCCAGTCTCAATCTCATTCAAATCATATTGTTCGAAGTGATTCGGAGTGATTAACAAATCAATCTCAACAAGAGAAGGTTACCATTGTGACGACTAGAGATGAAGCACTGCAAGTCATCGTTTCATGCCAATCTTAAAAACATAAAGTATCTTCGCCTCTGCCACATCTAAGATATAATTGAGATTGATCATGCAACGAGTATATAAGCGAGATCTCATTCTCACCCCTAAAAGCTAGCCATTAGGGGTAGTGGGGCTCCCGTTTATATATCGACATCAGAGTTCATTAAATCTTTTATTTAAATGAATATAAATTACTTAATCATCCATATTTTGAAAATAACTAATCAACCTGCTAACTAGTCTATAAAATACCACCACCTGCATAACTCAACCTCATAAACAAAATAAAGCCCTCCTTGTACAACCTCCCCATATCCTCCATCTCCGAACCCTTCCCCATAGGAATTTAGATATTCCCAAACCGGGGTAGAGTGATCTACGAAACTTGTACAAAATCCGGTTAAACAGATTGCATGTCCATTATTAGAATCAGCAAGAGGCTTATAGAGTTTCGGTAAATAGTTTCGGTTATATGATAATTGTACGTAGCAGTGATTTAGAAGGAAAGATTAATTTTAATATGTGAAAAAATTATGTGAGACATATGTGATAAGATTAGTTTTAATTAATTGTGATAATTAATGAAGGTGGTCAGGTTAGAGGATAAGTAAGAAAATGTTATCAAAATTAACCAATTAAGATATGTAAAAAGATAAGTTTTTTACCCAACAATATTGACTTATTAATTGATATAGCCCAAAAATATAATACCAATTTAATTCAGAATATGACACGTAAGCAAAAATATTCCCGTTTTAATCCGGAAAATTCTAGGTATGCGAAATCGCACCAAAGACCGTTTCAGGTCTCTACTTTAGTATTTTATATAGATATTTATAAATTAAATACAAATTTTAATTAATAAATAAAATGATATATAAAATTTAATTTATTCGATTAAAACAATGATACAAAGGGTGTCGTTTGCCCCAAAATTTTAAATTGTTCTTTCCCTGGTTTGTTCCAACGTAGATCTTATTTTATCTAATTCTTGTAAAATTTGTTAAGATCGTTTTGCTAAAAACTGAAAATTTCATTTATTGAAAATTTAATTAATGTGATGCGTGATAAACCGAAGGAAATAGAGATTAGAGAGATGGAGGCATAGAGAGAAGAGAGGAGAAACTGATGTGTATTAGGGTTACCAATGAGCCCTATTTATAGGGATTACAAGCCTTGTGCTCCAAGTACAACTAGGGTTTCCCACGTATATCCACACATAATAATATTATAACACTCCCCCTTGGATGTACATCACTAATAATACAAAACTGTCATATTAAAAACCTTGCCTAGAAAACACAATGGGACCAAAACCAGGAACAAGGAAAAATACAAATGACATGTGATACGCTTTGGTGATACTGCATCGTTAAAAACCTTGTCAGGAAAACCCAGTGGGACAAAACCTGATTGAAGGGAAAAAGAGTGCAGTGCGTATATACTCCCCTGAATTCAACGCCCTTCTTGCAGTCTTCTCATTCGGGTAAGCTCTTTGAACTTCTTGATGATACTGATTGTATGAGCTGCATAATCGAGTCTCAACTTTGCCTTTGACGTGTATAAGTTGAGATGTCTTCATAAATTACAATTGATTTCGAATGCTTGACTTTCATTTGTTGACGTTGAGCTGCTTTCAATGCACAAACATAAGGTACTTCAGGACCTAGTATGCCACTTGATCATGGGGGATCTGGTGTATTAAATGGTGCCTGCATTGCCTCATTAAAAATCTTAACTTGGAAAAACTCTATGGGATAAAAACCAAGATCAAGGAAAAGAGTACAACATTGTATGGTACTTCGGGACCTAATGCAATGTCACCATTTTCACAATTATAGGTACTTCTGGCACTCTTATAAGGATCTTTAATCAATTATACGTGACGGGGTTTTAACATTAATGCTTCAGGCATTTTCAATCGATCTTTTTCATTTATATGCGTATTTAAGTAACACGTCCGTCATTTACATTTAGATCCAAATTATATTCACTTCTGGTGAATACATTCTCCATATAACCTTTGATAGGTTTTTGTGCAATCAACTTGGCTTTATATTTTATTTTGTACGAACACCCACTTAAAACCAAATGATGTTACACTTTCCGGCATTGGAACTACAGGTCTAATGCCATCATGCTTAAAGAACTCATTCTTGCATGAATTTCCTTTTTCTAGCTCTTTACTATCATTTCGATGTCGACATCCATTGTTTATTTGATGATCATTATATTCTCATAGGCTCTTTCCACTTCTGGGGAATCGTATACCAAGAGCCCAGTGATCTCAACACTTCTGGTGTACTTGAGAACCACTTGATATTTATTGAGTTGGAGTTACTTCCGGAACTTCCAAATGAGCTAGTATCTGTGACTTTGTCACTTTCTTGGCCTTTAGTAAATGCTTTCAATGGCATATTTGCTAATTCTTATAATCATTTCATTTATTGAACTTCTGGTTCACTTGTATTTATCTGCGGATATGAAATGATAGAGAAGTTGCTTCCGTGCAATCTCTTTCTTAATATTTAGTCTCATTTCCTCTCCCTCTAAATACCGAGCATTTTATCACCATTATAAAGCTCTAGGTATTTTATATCAATAGGGACTCAAACTCCATGTATCATCCAACTTCTTTGTAGTCTCATTGTAGTTCATTTGGAGGAGGTACGTCTTGGAACATGTGTTGCTCATTCAAGACTAGGGGTGGGCGCGGGACGGGACGGGACGGGACGAGGGTCGTCCCGCGTCCCGTCCCGCGTAATTTTTGCGGGACGGGACCGGGACGGGATTCACTATTTTTTTTTCAATCCCGCGCGGGCCTTGTCCCTCACGGGACGGGACGGGACCGGGACGGGACGGGTCTTGTCCCTCAAATAAATAACATTATAAAAAAATCTAAAATTCCTATATATTTTACGGTTTTCAAATACTTAACATTTATAGATTTATAATATTTTTTATATTTTGCTATTTTCCTTATATATACACACTAAACATATTATACATATAATTTACAAATAATACAAATACATAAGTGTATACATATACACACTGTATATATACATATATACAGGGAAGAGTGTGTAACACTTGTATAGAAAGTGTATATGCATATATACAGTGTGTATACACACAATGTACACGTACTGTACGTACATGTATACTTACAAAAGTAAATATATATAATTTATATAGTATATATATATGTGTGCGGGACGGGACGGGATTTGCGGGATAAGAAATCTTCGTCCCGCGTCCCGTCCCGCATAATTTTTGCGGGACGGGACCGGGACGGGATTCACTATTTTTTTTTTCAAATCCCACCGGGATCGGGACGGGACCGGGATGGGCCCGGGATTTGCGGGATTTGTGCCCACCCCTATTCAAGACCTTTGAATGACATGCTCTCTTCTGGAGATAATTAGAGAGATGTTATTGTGTCAAATTCGAAATGCAAACTAGCTTGCATGGGCCCATTTAACTAATGACTCTTCTGGGTCGTCGTGATAACATTCTCTACCTGTTTGTTTCATATGACCAAAGTGTCGAGGCATCTATAATATTGGAATTACATTGGTCTATATGGTAGTGTTCCGTGGGTGTCTCATTGAATGCATTCAAGAGACATTAGAGACTTTGCATTCACTCTCAATATAGACGTCATGTTGTTAATTTGCCAAGATAACAGACCATATATGTTCGGGCACCCTTATTGAGGATCTTTGGGTCCTAGGATCTTCTGGTCCTTTTAGTGGGTGTTTATGTGAATTTCAATGATCTCGCACATCATCGATTCACATGAGTGACCAGATGCCACAAAGAAAAAAAATATTTTATCATTAACTAACTTCTGGTTAGTGATAAGTTTCAATGGGGTAAATGAGCGTCAAATAAACAATATATATATACATTCTCATTTATGTAAGACTTGCTTCTGGCTAGTCATATGAGATATTGGTGTTCAATACCATGTCAAATCATACATATGTGTAATTGTTACTTCGGGTAACAAGATCAATGCTCTTCTAGAGCTATATGGTATTCATCTTGGTTTTTCCATTCAAGATTGTTTGAGAAAACTTCAACTTTTCAAAATTGTTTGGCACTTATAAAACCATAATATTCAACTATTGAGCTTTGAATATGGTGATCCATTTAATTTAGATGTCATTGAATGGGTATTGTCAGAACTTTCGTTGGTGTCATACTTCAGGTATGAGTCATTTATAATGTTCTTCAAGACATTTAGAATTAACCGTATAACAACTACCTAGTTATAAGCCACAACAATAACATCGGTTGCGCGCTTAACCTTAACCTCTTTCGTACCCTTTACTGACGAGGGGCATGCTTCATGTTATACTTAGAGGAATGTCAGGAAGTGGCATTGTTAACCGGATTGTGTTATGTGGTTACTTCTATTAGTTGTACCACCGAATGATAATCGTTCTGAACTTGATAAAAAACCACATTCCATGTACTTCTTCAAGAGTACACATGATAAGATTAGAATCATATACTCTTCTGGAGTTTGTAGAATTATTTACTCTTCTAGAGTTAATAAAAATATATCCATAGGTCTTCGGGCTCTTAGGGAGATGATGAATAATCTCACAATTTATTGGATTATATAACCAAAAAATCATAATAATCTACTGGATTATGATAAGTCTTTCTCCCAAATTGTCATTTGTATGCTCGATAAAATAACTTCAGGTTTCTCAAAATAGTTCAACAAAGTCAATCAAAACCAATCACTCAAATTTAGATTGCGACTAAGGTAATACCAGACTTAATTAATAAGCATGAAATAGTTCAAAACATAACAAATCAACCAAAACAACCAAAAATAATCTGAAACAATTCAAAACAGTCCAATGAAAATAAATGCTAAAAAAAGTCTGAAAAAATAAATTTAATAGTCACCATCATTCTTGAGAGTAAGATCATTTGGGTTATTGTCGGACAAAAGCACGCCATCTTCACCCGGTTGTAAGTTATCGACGATATCGAGGTGGTTGTTCTCAAATCCCTCGAAGAAATCATCATTGGCAATGTTTGTTCCTCTTCCGGAGGAGACTACATTTGCTTGAGACTGATCAAGGTGTGGTGCTAAATCAGTGGGTCGACTCTGATGGTTCATATGTAACTAGTTATTCTCCTCAGCTAACAATAAGCTATATAGGAGTTCTGAATAAGTCGTAAACCCATGCTTTCTGTACTGCTGCTGGAGTACCATGTTAGCTGCATGAAAAGTAGATAATGTTCTTTCCAACATTTCATCTTCAGTTACAGTGTCTTTGCAAAGTCTCAAGGTTGAGACAATTCGATACATCATGTAGTTATAATCAGAGACACTTTTAAAATCATGGAGTCTTAATTGCGACCATTCATACCTCGCCTTGGGTAGAATTATCATTTCTCATGATAAAAACGATACTTCAAACTCTGCTTGTAGAGCTCAGCGGGATCCTTCACAGACAGTTATTGAGTCTTCAGACTCTCGTGAAGGTGGTGGCGGAGTATAATCATCGCCTTGGTCTTATCCTTCATGGATGAGTCCGATTTTTCATTGATCGTATTTCTCAAATTCTGGTTGTCCAAGTGGAGTTCCGCATCAAGCACCCATGTTAGATAGTTTCTTCCAGAAACATCTAGTGCGATGAACTCCAATCTTATGAGATTCGGTATCTATTATAAAATAAAATAACATAAATATCAAGAAATAAAATAAAATAAAATCTGATTGCCAAATTAAACGTATCTTTGATTCCATATATTTGATAAAAAAAAAATAGCGATGTATATAATATCATATGTATACAAAATCATATTGACATCCAAAAAAAAAACATATATCTTTGATTCCAAAAAGAACTAGGAGCCGGTGTTTTTTTTTTTTGTTTTTTTTTAGATATATAAGACATAATAAAGATAAAATAGTGCAAAAAATAAAATAAAATCCACTTCAGAGATATGATGAATAGATTCAATCGCTTCAGGGATTGAAATTAGTTTATCCGCTTCAGGGGATTGTTATAAATTTGATTGTTTCAATTCAACCACTTCGGAGATTGAAATTAATTTATATCCACTTCAGGGGAAATTAATTATTTGATTGATTCAATCAATTCGGGGATTGAAATTAGTTTATATTCACTTCAGGGGAAATTACTTATTCGATTGATTCAATCCAGATAAAAAGAACACAAAAAGAAAAATATCGAATGCCGGAGTAGCACATTTCATATTGTAAATTTAACAATATTTTCTCGTATTTGCCGTACTCGATCAGATGTGAATATGTAATTGCAAATTAATTTAACAATTGGTCATATTTGCAATGCCGTAATCAACTTTGCTAGTTTAGGTTTTGATCGGATTTGTTAATTGTCGAATAGATACGAAGCGAAGATATAACAAATATAACCTAAGCGCATTAAAAAAATAACATCCACTTCAGGGGATACGGTAGATTAATTCAAATGCTTCGGGAACTGAAAAATTAGTTTATCCACTTCAATGGATATTACAAATTTGATTAATTCAACACTTTGTGTTTGAAATTAATTTATATCCACTTCAGGGGATGTGAAAATTTTGATTAATTCAACTCTTCAGGGTCGAAATTAATTTATATCTGCTTCAAGGGATAATGAAAAATAAATAAATAACAACGAAACGAATAAGTGCATACAAAGATATATGCTACCGAAGTCATCATCATACATGTATAGAGAACAATGTTGAATTAACTAGGTAGGTGAGAAAGGTTAGAAGAATAGAAGGAATCGGGGATCGATTCAATTGTTATTATACCTTTTCCTCCTTGGAGCAACTCGGGCTGATAACGTGTGATAAAGACGGAGACATAGAGAGAAGAGAGGAGAAACTGATGTGTTTTAGGGTTACAATAAACCCTATTTATAGGGATTACAAGTTTTGGACCCCAAATACAACTAGAGTTTCCCATTTATATCCATATATATAATAATTTTATAACATGATGAACATTTTCATGTATTATTACACATTTACACTTCATATAAGTTTTGAAAAATATATTTGGTTTAAAAATGTAATTAAATCGACGGTTTGATATTGTATTTTTAGCAAGTTTGGCGGTAAAAAGATGAAAAATATCTTATTCAGTTATACACTTCCATTGAGATATTAGAAGGCATTTTATGAGTTTTTTTTCAGGATAAAAATTCAACTAAACATATATATTTTTAACAAATAAATTTTCTATTCGTCTTGTTTTTCTAGTGTTAACCATTAGCTAACCAAAAAAAATCTCTTCGTTCTCACTCTCATCAACTAATCCGTATGATATACCTTATTAGTTACCATTATTAAATATCTTACTAACTTATAATAAAATATAACGATTTCATTTGATATATATTTTACACTTACACAACTATCCTACTAGTTTCACCATCCGCTCCCGTTCAAAGAAAAATTTCTTGCACTGCAGGGGAGAAACATTATTGTCGAGAGTGACGAAAATCTCCTTCTCTCACGTGACTGATAAGGTTGCACACATTTGTCGCTCTACCAGGAGCCTAAATATTTATTCCGATTCAGGTCTTCATAACTTCATCCGTAAGGATGTTATTCGGTAGGATCAATCCGCCCAAATTGTTACCTGATAAAAAAAAAATTGGGTCTATTGAGCTCACTTATATGGGCCGGTATGCTAATTGAAGTAATAATGGGCCAATGCTCAGAAGGCATTTTATGAGTTTTTTTTTATAAAAATTCAACTGAACATATACTCCCTCCGAGATCCAAAACAAGCGTCGTTTGACTTTTCAAGTATTTTAAGAAGTTAAAAACTATATAATATATTAACTTTTCTATTATTATTTTTGAATAATTTAATACTTATTACTAACAAATATTGAGTTATTAAAAAAATTAGTAAAAAGATATTTTATATAGTTTTTACTTTTTTAAAATATATGCTGAAAAGTCAAACGACACTTATTTTAAATCGGAGAGAGTATCTTTTTAACAAATAAATTTTCTACTCGTCTTGTTTTTCTAGTGTTAACCATTAGCTAACAAAAAAATATCTTAATTCTCACTCCATCAACTAATCTGTATGAACTACCTTATTAGTTACAATTATTAAACATTTTACTAGCTTATGATAAAAATATAAAAATTTCATTTAACATATATTTTACACAACTAATAGGCCTATTAGTTTCAGTCCACTCCCCCGTTCAACGAAAAAAGAAAAAGAAAAAGAAAAATTTCCTGCACTGCATTATCATTGGGCTTATTGGGCTCACTTATATGGGCCAGTATACCCAATTAAAGTGAGAGTGGGCCAATGCTCTACACAGCTAATTGGGGATGGGTATTTATCAGGTGAAACGCACAGTCGTACACCCTGACTCGTCATTTCTATATTTGCCGCCACGTTACGGCTGTTACGTTACGTACACCTTCCCCCCTGGTACTGGTACTGGTAGCCTGTAATGCCGTAAACCGGGTTCTCTTACGTCGAATCGAATCGAAGCTTCACACTCTGTACTCGCAATTTCGGTTTCTATAAAATCCGAAAATGGCCGGATTTTGCATCACATTTCACTCCATTTTTTCTCTCTCTTCCCTCACTCGTCTCCTACCTCATGAATCCCTCATTCTAAAATATCTTCTCTTTCTCTCTCTACTTGTTTTGCGAGATTCAGCTACAAATCAATCGCAGCAACCTCACCAGGTGCGTACCAAACCCTCGTTAGTTGCAAGCAGCTGTCTTTTTCTTCTTTTTTTTTTCACTTCAATTTTGTGTCTTTTGCAAAATTCTAGCTTTCTTTGTTGATGTGGTGATGAGATGTAGTTTAGTATTCGGTTTTTATTGTCCTCTATGCTCGAATGCGGCAATCCCTGTTTGTTGATATGTAAAACCGGTGGTGAAAATTGTTGGTTTTTATAGGGATTTAGCCTTAGGGTTAGGGTTTTGGTTTGTGAGTCTCCGAATTTGAAGTCAATTTGGGGGAATTGATCATCTTTTCTTCAGAGATCAGAATCCCATGCCTCCGACAGCTACTTGGTTTATTTTATCATATTATATAATATGAGATTGGCAATGTACTTACCTGCTTGAATAAGCTCCCATGCCCCCAAATTGTTGTTTGAATTCAGCTTCTGACTGTTCGTAGATTAGTTACTTGGATTTTTTGGAAGTCACTCTTCTATTCTCACTCTCTTCAGTGTGTCCAAGATGATGGCTAGTATAAAACGAAGCGTACAGACTGATTCAGGTATTTGTGCTCTGCACAAGGAATGCGATGAAGCTTTGTGCCCCATCTGCATGGAGCACCCACATAATGCAGTTCTTCTGGTCTGTAGCTCATATGGGAAAGGGTGCAGGCCTTATATCTGCGATACTAGTTATAGGCATTCGAATTGTCTGGATCGATACAGAAAAGTGAAGATGGATTGTGATGCTTCTCCTGTTGACCGGCAGGATCCTAATAATACTCCAGAAAGGTCAGAAGGGCTCAGTGGGGACGATATAGTTGAAGTCTCACAGAGTCACTATCCAATGGAAAGAAGCTCCACGGATCCAAATCAAAATGATAATCATGATGTCCAGCTTGAAGATTTGGAAGTAGCTGATTTTGAGGCTTCAATGGATGGAACTGACAAAGTGAATCTTAAATGCCCGTTTTGCAGAGGAGATGTGCAAGGTTGGAAGATTGTGGACGAGGCACGGAAGTTTCTCAACATGAAAACTCGAAGTTGCTCTAGCGATTCTTGTCAATATGTTGGCAATTATCAAGAATTGCGAAGACATGCCAGAAGCATCCATCCCTCTGATCGCCCGGCTGAGATTGAACCATCAAGGCAACAAGCTTGGAGAAGCTCTGAGGTCCAGTGGCAGCATGATGACGTTGTTACTGCCATTCGCTCAGCCATGCCAGGTGCTATAGTGATGGGAGATTACATTCTTGAAAACGAGAACAATGATAGTAACACAACCGAGAGAGGGAGCTCACCAATTTGGACAACTTACTTCCTATCACGGATGCTTGCTGAATCAAGGCGTCGCTCAGTGGGGACTTGGTCAAGGCACAGGAGAGCTTCATTTAGGGAGCGGTATCTCGAAATGTTGGGTTTGGGATTGGCAGATGAAAGTGATGATGACATTCATTCTGAAGTTGATGCAAACAATGTCAACAATGAGGAGTTTTCGCTGCCCAGAAGGCGTCGTGACGAGGCTGATGTAATTGATGTTGATGAAAGGCAAGAGAATGAGTATAGGCGTGTGTATCTCAATCTGTTGGGTTTGGGAGATGAAAGGGATGATTCCAGTCATTTCAATGTCAACCATAATGATCCTTCTCTTCGCAGAAGGCGTGATGAGGTTGATGTAATCAACATTGACGATGATAATGAAAATTTGCCAATCCAAAGACGCCGCCGTTTGACCCACATGGCACAAAACAGGAATGAACAATGATGGATTAGTGCAGGATATGCAATCTGGTAAAATGTTCAAACCAAAGAGTTCCTTTTTCTCAGACAAAAAAAAAGAGTTCCTTTTTTATTCATCTGCATTGCTGGTGATGAAACTCAGTGATGCTTCTGCTCAGCCACGTGCTGTTTTATGGCCTGTTATTCTGTTTGGTTCTCTCTTCCTAGGAGTAAAACACCAGCTTATGCTAATATGAATAGCTCAGCTAGTGGCATTGTTTAGAATCTGTAGTGTCAATGAAATGCTTCCAGTTAGTTTCGCTTGGTGTCATAGATGATGTTTCTCTGGCCATCAGTGTCAAAGTCGTCGGACACCAGGTAGAGCTTTTCTTGATGAATTAAACTTCAAAATCCAGATGGAGAAGACTGCATATATTCGGTCCGCTGATCTTTCAGGTTTGGTATAGGAATTCTTATATGCTTTCATCAGATGCCTCCAGAGAGACCTGGTATGGTTGGATTAGAACTTGAATCATCTTTCTTTTTATCTGTCCGGTGGACAAACTATGAATTTGAAAGGACCTGTTTTTGTTTAGAATTGTTATTTGACATGACAGAAGGGTATGAATGAGCAAAGTGGGCATTTTTAGTACTGTCAAGTTCAATAACCATGAAAGTAAAGTTCTTTATATAATACTCTATACTTTGAAGCAAGGTTATTAGGATCAGGATTCTATAATCGAATCACAACAGGGTATATGTATCGGATCCTAAGATCCTCAAAATATAATTAAAAAATAAAATATAAAATTGTATATAACAAAGTGGCTTAATTTAAAGTTCTATCATTATTAAAGAAAGTGTTAGTTACACAATATATTTTAGTTTCAACACAAAAAGCTACACTTACGGCCTTAGATATTGTCATATTTGTTAAAAGATTCGAAAACAATTGTCGGTAAGCCATTCGAAAACAATTGTCGGTAAGCCATTTTCACATTTCATACATGAATGTGTATGTTTAAACACCTCAAATTAACTAATGAAACAAAACAAATGTTTAAAAAATACAAATTGTTAATAAAAAAAATAGGATCTTTAGGATCGGGTAAGATACTATAGATCTATTAAGATTCTAAAGATCCAACAGTAGGTGTTACGTAAAAAGAGATTCTATTCATAGATCTTAATTAGGCTCCTGAATAGGATCATATGATCTTAAGACTCTAAAAATCCTGATCGATATTCTAATAACATTGTGTAGAAGATCAAGAAACAACTAGGTTTAGGTACATGTAGCATCTACAATCTTCGTTTTATGCAATTCATTTAATATGATTGGTTAAGAGCCACCTGAATTTGGTGACCTACCCAAATGCTTAGTATCTAAAGAAGCACATACATGATACATGGGTATGGGTTGATGGGTGTCCTTCTCCTTCATTCATCCTCTCTACCTCCTCCCATTAATTCTCCCAAAGGGTCACAATCCTTACATTCTCCGAATGTCTAAAATCCATCTTTACCATCCAGGTGAGACCACGTCGGCGCCATGTCAAAATGATGGCGCAGAGAGTGACACGTCACTCACCATCACACTCAAGCTGGGTATCTTTCAAAATTAAGGGAAAAGAAAAAGATTTTTTGATAGGGAACGGTCAGTGAAGCTCACACACAAGTAGAAATGCAAGGCCTCAGGATTTCCTCCATGGCTCCATCCAACTAGACAATAAAAAAAGAAAAAGATACTAGAGTTTTTGTAACCCTTAAAGTTTAAATCATACTTCATCCTCCAATTAAAAAATGTCAATGCTCAATTAAAACTCGTCAATTTAGCATTTTATATGTACTACTGTAGGGGTGGGCGCGGGACGGAACGGGACGGGATAGGGGTCGTCCCGCGTCCCGTCCCGCGTCCCGTCCCGCGTAATTTTTGCGGGATGGGACCGGGACGGGATTCACTATTTTTTTTTCAATCCCGCGCGGGCCTTATCCCTCACGGGACGGGACGGGACCGGGACGGAACGGGCCCTGTCCCTCAAATAAAAAACATTATAAAACAAATCTAAAATTTCTATATATTTTGCGGTTTTCAAAGGCGTAACATATATAAATTTATAATATTTTTTATATTTTATGATTTTCCTTATATATACACTAGACATATTATACATATAATTTATATATATAGTATATATAGTGCGTATATACAGTAATATATGTGTATGTGTATATGTATACATGCAGTATATAAGTGTATATATATACACTGCACACACGGCATAAAAGTTTATATATACACTGTATATTTATACAAACTACCAGTATGTATATTCAAACTACCAACAAAACTGTATATATAAAGTATACAATGTATATACATGCATACATATGATATACACATATATATTACTTAATTAATATATATATATAATATATGCGGGACGGGACGGGATCTGCGGGATAAGAAATTCTCGTCATGCGTCCCGTCCCGCATAATTTTTGCGGGACGGGACCGGGACGGGATTCAATATTTTTTTTTCAAATCCCACCGGGATCGGGACGGGCCCGGGATTTGCGGGATTTGTGCCCACCCCTATACTACTGTATTCTTTAATGAGACTACTTTTTACTTGTTTGAAAACTACAAGTAACAATTTACAAATGATTTCAAAGTAATTATGTAAAGTAAATAAAAAATATATAAAATGATGTCTTTTATTTAAGAAGAAATACATCTTAAAAATGACATCGTTTAATTAACATAGGGAGTATATTCTTGTCAATTGTCATTATGTGATATTGTCTATATACTGAATTCACTTTCTGTATGGTGAGCTGTGGTTATGTAAGTTCTGAAAACCAACAACTGAAAAACTGCCAGTTATTTCATAACTATACATATCCTTGTGTAGATGATTGGACAAGGTCCTAAGGTTGTAACTTGCTAACATTAATCACCTTCTTTGGCTAAAAAATATAGCAAATGACACCACATTGAGATGTACTCTATTAGTATACTACTCTTCATGAAACCCCCAAATTTGGCATTATTAGTGCCCTCCTAAAATGGCTAATGGCCCCTCCACATTGTATTTTGAGTAAAGCACACATTAACCTATTACCCATGAACACTAAAATTAAATTCCCACAAGTGCCAATGGGTGTATGGTCTATAAAATTGCCACCAAGGCCACCAGAATTTTGCATTGATCTTCCCCTCAGCTTCTACATTGCTCACCCTTTAAGTCATCCTAAGTGTATATATAGATACGAGTACCCCAACTTTATATGAAGAAACATAAGCCAGCCAACCAGATCCATTTGGAAAAAAAAATAGATTTCAACCTAAAACTTGAAAGTTGTCTTCTTCTGTGAACATTTGACAGGAACCTTCTGCATACAGACAGCACAGGTAGATCTCCCTTATTTCCCCGTTTTGACCTTAAAAGACATCTGGGGAGACCCTTCACTCGGTATAAAAGCTATGCAGGTGAGCTTCTTTGTAAATTATTGCTAGCAAGTCTTATTACCTTCCCTTTTATCTTTACTAATTTTCTCACGGTCGTAGAAGAAAAGGTTTCTAATGCTTATAAATCATCTGCGCGAAAGCAGGTTCTTCAACGGCTCATCAAGATAATCCAACAGAAGCAGTCTGTAAACACTGCCAACAGGAAGGAAATTGGTTATCATGGTAAGCCATTTTAAGAATACTAACTAGAACTTCAGTCTTTTATGGGTTTATAATGATCATCACATCTCACATGAGTTGTTGTGGCTTTCCATTTTTGTTCGTCTGTTATCAGGTGGAGAAGAGGAGGAGATAACCCCTACGAATCAAACGGCTGGCAGGAGATCTAGGAAAGGCAAGCGGATAGACTTGGACTGCAAGGACTTGAACAGGCACTTGGCGTCACTGCTTAGAAGGGAAAGGTTGCGAGCTTGCTTCTCTAACACATTATACATGTACTCAGTGAAGATAAAGAAGGAAGACATTGTTCGAGAGCTGGCCAGAACTAGAAGTGATCAATCAGCTTCTTCACATCATGTCGGAAACAAAGTACTGCCAGTAAGCGACACTTCACCCACATCATCAACCCGAAGACTCAAGCAAAATGAAAACGGAGGAAAATCCAAGGGAGTGTCTAAGATGAAGGAGCTCATGAGATGGTCTGCAGCCACCAAATCACAGAAAGGCGGCGGGAAGCAAACTGGAATAAAGGTGTGCATTTAAGGAATTACATGAGGTTCTGTTACTGAAGTTACACTAAAATGATAAATATTGTGTTTTTAGTTTCAGGTTTCGCATTTTAGGATCAGGGAAAGTGTAAAGGGATTGCCTAGCAGTGATCATGAACACATAACTGAATCTCCAAAGATCAGTTTCCAATTATCCACCATCTCATCATCTCCTGCGCCGTGTTCTCTGAAATCCGATAGATTGGATCAGTACCATTGGTGCACCAAGGAAGGAAAATGGATCACCACAGATGACGAATGTAAGCATCGATCATAATCCAAAAGTTCAAGACTTTTAAGGATATTTTCAAGTATATTCACTTGTATTTGATTTAGTGATATGCCCTTTTCAATGTTCCTCTTACCTTAATTTTGTTTTGGACTAATACAAATCAATTCATCTGTTGGACGAACAGTTGTGGTGCTTGAGCTCTGAGGAAGACGAATCAAAGTGCCTGGTTAGCTAGATTTCCTTGCTACTTTGATCTTGTTTGTATGTATGTATTTATGCAAATGCAAATGTTTTAGAATACTTTCGAAGAACAAAGCCAAAACCAGGGGATCGATACTCATAAACTGGTGCTTTTAAGTCTTCATAAAATGTAGTAGTACAAATATCTTTGTACACGTGTATTTTTTTTAAATATATATATATACAGATAATGAAATGTGAATTTCATTATTCTACGGATCGGAGTATAATATCGATTGCCCTTTGGTTATTCAGTTTGAAGATTCAAAGGGTATCTTCTAGCAGCGGCGGAGCCAGAAAAAAAACGAGGGGAGCTCAACTATGTTATCGAAATTTTTTTTTTGAAGATATATGTAAGATATAATTTTTGTTGTAAAGAATACAGTAGAAAACACATTAAATGTATAATGTAAATAGCTATTTTAAGTTTAAAAAAAAAAAAAGAAAAATCCATAAAATGAAACTATAGGGATTTAAACTCAAGACCTCATCATTTTAGTTCTCAACCCATACCAACTAAACTAAGTACACTCATTGATTTATTACTCTTTTTAACTATTTTTAATCCTTAAATTATCAAAAATTATAAAAAAATACATATTTTTAATTATTTTTTGACGTTTTCCTCCGACCCAGGGGAGCTCGAGCCACCTCGTGCCCACCTCCCTCCGCCCCTGTCTTCAAGAGATCATTGCTAATACCTTTTTACACAGCAAGGTGTTTAAACAACCTTCATCTTCATATCTGGGTATTTTACTTGAGGAGTTACAAATATTTGAAAATTTAATAGCCCTGTATATATTAATTCTTTTACATATCTTTTAATAAATCATAAACTTTTATATTTTAATTTTGATATTCTCATACTATATAGGAGTTATAGATAGAAACTGTAATTAAGAGTTAGTTAGGGTTAGTTAGGTTGTTAGAGCATCTCCAATAAATTTTCCATTTTGGGAATTTTGAAAATTTTAGAGAATTTTAAGGTGTCTTTTTTTTTCCAAAACGAGAAAGCAGCAGAAAAAATAAAGAGGTTTTCCCAAATGTATAGTCTTCTTCAAAACTAAATAATTCTCTAAATCTTCAAAAATGGAAAAACAGTTGAAACTGAAGTAAAAATAATTTAAAAAATATGTATTTTATTTTTTCATTTTGAATAAATTTTGAGAAAGTTGTTAGAGATGGCCTTAGACAAGTGGTGTATATCAGCTCGTTATAGCTCTATAAAATATAAATAGCAACCTCCATCCTGCAATACACTGAATTTTACAAAATTCAATGACAGCACACATTGTTCTCTTTTGTAGATCTTCACCTTCGTCCTTCATAGTTCATACTTTAATTTATTTCGAGTTTTGAAATGAGAAACTATATTCTATATTTTTTAACTGATGAAAAATTAGTTAAATCCCGAAGATTTAAATATTGTATATGAAACCGACACTATTACCACTGGCTAACATTCTTCTTCGAAAAACTTTCTACCCCCGTCCATGTCATTATTGCTTGTATTCAGTTTTTTTTTATATCAGAGTAACGTGGAGATTCTAAATTCAACTAATCCTATATGAGTTCGAAAACTAGCTTGTAAAATACTCGAATCGAGAAAGTCAAGAGGTAAGCCGCTAAACAGGCTCACTCAAACCAATGAAGGCTTATCACTCACATTCTCACCTGAGTTTCCCCAATGGCAACCATCAACCCTTCCCCATTCCAGGTTGCACGTTGTTTAAGTCGTTGTGGTCGATGAAGAAGAAAGAAATGGATGAATGTTCTTTTTGGAAAATGCATAATAATACATTTATCGAGACAAAACCAAAATTATAAAAAGTGAGATTTAAATCCTTAACCTTTAACAAAGGACACCTCTCCCTTACCACTAGGGTAACTAATCCTTGGTTGCTTGTATTTGGTACTCCGTATTGATTATAATCAAACACCTTCTAGAACCTAAGGTAATCTTTTATAATTTTCTTCTAGATACTAAGTACTCCCTTATTAAAAAAAATACGATATATATTATTTATGTATATTTTTAAACAATGATAAAAATATATATAATATTAAAAAAATATTAGTAATTTCAAACTTATTACTATAAATATAAAGTATTAAATTTTTTATATAGTTTTTATTACTCTAAAAACATGCATAAATAAATAAGTAAATGATATTACATCCATTTTGAAAAATATGTCACTTTACTATTTATACACGCTTTTGTAAGGATATGTCATTTTACTCTTTATGCACATTTTTTAAGGAACTAAACAAATACTATTTTTTAATTTGATACTTATTAATAAATATAAAATTATATTAAAAAAATTATTAAAAAGGTGATATTTGTATTTGTATATATGTTTTATCCAGCGAAACGAGAAGTATTAGTAATTTTTTTAATGGTCTTTCTATCCTATACTCTTAGGGCATAGGATAAGATCATAAATGGGGAAAAATACCCTACTAAAAATAAGTGACTCTATGAATCTAATTTAAAATTTGGTTAATGTATTTTAATTAATGATGTTTTTTTTTCTAAAACGAGCATCTTATCCTATACCCAGGATAGAAAAACCGTTTTCCTAAAAACAAAAAAAAAACTAAATGGTCACATGATTGTGCTTTGTATAAGATATTAGAAAATTTTTGGTGAATTGAATTCTTAATAAATGGCATGTCTTGTCTTTTATTCATGAATTTATATGCTCTTTATTGTGATTTGTTGAGTGTGGTGTCATTTTTTCTTATTTTAATTTGTGTTATTTTTAATTTTCTATATTATATCATGACGGTTAGACTATTTATCAATCCATCGACATCTCAAATTACCAAACAATATATATACAAATATTTTCCTATTAAAAATAAACCAAGTCAACTACCGGTCTCAACCACGATTCCACTCCAATCCCTCCCTCCCCCGATCCCCTTACTTTTACAACATTTCTACTTTTGACCGTTTTCATTCCGTTTCATCCTTCCTGATATCTCCTGCTTCCTTTTTTTTGGGGTCGAAGATCTCCTACTTCATTTATTGCTTTATTAATGTAACATAAATTTATTTTTATTTTTATTTTTATTTGATCCTATAAAAATTATAAATATTACATTTATATTTCAACGATTTATTTTTATATGTTTAAGAACTTTTTTCTTGAAAAATCATGTATTTAAAACATTTAAAATTTTAAAAGATAATATTTTACAAAATATAATTTTAAAACATTTTAAAACTTGATTTTTCAAAATAAAATTTTATAATCATATAAAAATAGATGTTTGGAATATAAATATAATTGTTATGATTGTTTTTAGGATAAAATAAAGACTACAATAATTTTATGTTACACCGATGGAATCACATCAATAATTTTCAAATTAATGCAAAATAAATTTGAATAAAGATATAACTCTCATTTGTGCTATTTTGTGTGAGAATATAAATCTAGGCATGTTTTCTACTTTGTGCCTTTTGGTAAATCACAAACCTCAACTAGTATCATTCCCTCGACACGATTTTTTAAAATAAACTCATAATAATTTAATATTATAAATTTAAATAAAGAATTAGCAAAATTTAGTATAAATACGAAATGTAGAGTTCATAAGGTAGAATTTTAGAAAAAAATTGTCATTATAGTATATTGAAAATATTTATTAAAATCATAATATGTTTTTTTTTAAATCTTCTCATTTAGATTAGTGTATAGATATCTTGCTCAGAAAATAAAGAGTGAAGTTAAGAAAAATAATTAAAATTTGATTAAAAACACCAATATAATTTGATTAGCTTCATCTAAAGATATAAATGATATGGAGTATCTCTTTAAAAAAAATTCTCATTTAAAATAATTAATAGATATAAATATAAATATAAATAATTTTTCCCTTTTAATGGAAAAAGATATCTCTTTAAATATAATTGGTTAAATATAATTTTTTCCCTTTTAATGTAAATAGATATCTTCCTCAGAAAATAAAGAGTGATGTTACTGACATCCAGGCTTACAAACTTACAAGTTACAACCAAAGTCTGTGACAAGAGTTCTTTTGAAAAAACTAAAGAGCTACTAATTGATCTAACATTAGCCATAGCATGTGTCACCGCGCGTGTTACCTTCCCGTTTTACATGAGATCAAATCACGATGAAAAAAAGTTAATTAACCATAGACTTGATCGATGTTATTAGCTGTTGTAGCACACCAAGGTCCTTGTATCCCCTTATGATTTTACCTATGAGTGCCAAGCAACCAGTCTCGACATGTATCATCGACCATAGATTTCTCCCGAGAACTTCGTAGTACCCATCTAATGCCCGCACTTCATTAATTACTCATAATCCTTAACTACCAATAACATTTGATAAAAATGTGAAAAACAACAATTCTCATATCTTAATGCTTAAAAAAAACTTAAGAAGATATATTACAAACAAAAAATTAAACTTAAAAAGGCTATAGTGAATTTTTTAACGGAGGGAGTGAAATGACGGGAGTCAAACCCTACACCTTCCATTACCCCTTACTTCTTACCATTGAGCCCTCATCGGAAAATAGAATGACTATCTATTTTTATTTTTGGTGAAAGTGAAATGACTATTATAGTTTCTTCAGAAACATCTGATAAAATTGAAACGATACCGGGAACGATTGTCTATTTATTTATTTTGGTGTTGAGGGAATGACTATCTATAAATAACCGTTACAGTTTCCGAATAAAGGCCGTTGTCTTCTTGGCGCGACGTGTATGGTGTTTGTTTGTACCCCCTTGAGGAATCCAACTAACCACCTTCTTAGTTGACTGATTGATTGACATTACAGAGACCCCCCCAACCCCAAACGCCCAATTTCTCTCTCCCCCTTCCCCCAATTCCCTCCCTCTTCTATGGCGACGGAATTGGACCTATCAGATCCGCTCTCCCAGTCAACCTGGGATCCCCTCGGCGCCGACCTCACCGAGCACATCCTCTCCCACCTCCCGATCCGCTCCATCGTCCTCGCCGCCGCCGCCTGCAAGCCCTGGCGCTCCCTCGCCTCCTCCCCCTCCTTCTCCTCCCGCGTCTCCGCTTCCAAGAAGCCCTGGTTCTTCCTCTACGGCCTCAACAACGTCTTCCCCAAGAACAACCAGGCCTTCGCCTTCGATCCCGAGTCCCATGACTGGCTCCGTCTCCCTCAGTCCCTCGTCCCGGCCCCTTCCTCCCAGGAGCAGTCCTTCATCGGCTCCGGCGGCTTCTTCTTGTCCACCACTCCTTCCTCCTCTGCTAGCTTCTGCTTTTCCCCTATCCTCAAGTGCTCCTGGAAGCACACCTCGCCTTTGAGGTTCTCCCGCTGTAATCCCGTCGTCGGCGCCTTCGTTGATGCTGATGGCGCTCAGAGATTCATCGTTGTCGGTGGTGTCAGGTATGAACCCTAATTTCACCAGATCGTTTCTCACGATGGTCTTTTATTTCAGATCTGATGGGGAAATTGCCGAATTTGATGCAGAATTTCGATTCATTTCGCCTAATTGCAAAATTGATGTATAATTGTTGAAATTTCCAATGCTTGAATCGGATCGATTTTGAGGAATTGGAGTGGAGCCAGTGTTTGTGAATTGATATCCTGTGATCTGGATGGTGCTTGATTAGGTTCATCGGCGGATTGGTTGACATCGAAGATCGATTGGCAGTCGAGATCCACGACCCGAAATTGGACACATGGGAGCTCTGCCCTCCTCTCCCAGCTGCATTCACGCCAGGGAATTCATCCCAATCGCTATCATCAGCCTTGTTCAAGGGCAAGTTCTATGTCTTCGGCATCTACTCGTGCTTCGTCTCAGCCTTTGATCTCAACCGGCGTTCTTGGACCGAAGTCCAGACCCTCAGGCCTCCTGGAGTGCTATCTTCCTTCCTGATCGCGTGCCAGGACCAGCTGGTTCTCGCCGGTCTCTGCAACAGCCCACCAAGAGGCCCATCCGTGATCCTCTGGAGAGTCGACGAGACAACCATGGAGTTCAGCGAGATTGCTGTCATGCCCCAGGAGTTGTTGTACTGCTTGTTTGATAAGGAAGAGGACGATAGGTTTGCGAGCTTGAAGTGTGTAGGACTCGGGAACTTGATCTATGTATTCAATGAGGAGCACCACAAGCGCTACCCGGCTTGTGTTTGCGAGATCAGCAGCAGCTCGAATGGGCATAATAGGTGCAACTGGAGAAAGGTTCCCCCTCTGCCTATGCCTGTGAATAGCTTCCATAAGGTGATCAGCTTTTGCTCGTCCATCTCGCTCGCAGACATTCTCCAAAATAGAGACCGACAATAACAAGGAGGTTTGGGAGACTGGTTTCGTTGGATCTCTACCTCTCAAGTGACGATCTCTTGATGGTAAGCTTGATTTTAAGTTTGCCAGTGTATTGTAATTCTTCAAAATGTCTATTTATGTACTATAATACCCTATATACTATGGTACTGTGTATTGTATAATGCAAACCACATTGATTTGTAGTGTAGCTCTTAAGATGGATTTAGTGATGTTGAGCTCAATAGCTACAGATTGAGTTCCTACTAAATCCTGATTCCTATGCAAGTAAAAACTCTGTAATTTCTGCAAATACTTCAATGTTATGATCGTTGTTGGTAGTGCATTGTCTTGTATTTGGGTGATCTTTCTTCCCTTTGACATGATCTCAGTCAGGTTCGTTTAGCACCGCCCAGCTGAATGTACGAAATCCTTACAGCCATATCCTTGTTTTGATTCATTAAATCTCATTCTACAAGTCTTAAAATTGTTCTCTCTCATCTCACTTTACTGACTTTTGCTAGGAGTCATGTTGTTAAAGTTGAAAGGCCACTTTCAACTGTTATCTGATATGCATCTTCCATCTTTAATTTATTAGATGCAATTTAAAAACAAAAAAATTCCTGCAGCTTCTACCAGAATAGAATAGAACAGAAATCTAACATGAGTGTTGAAATAATGTAGGGAGGGCATAGTCGAATAGATCAGTCGTTGAAAGAACAAAGCAATATGCCATTTGCACCAGTGGCATGAAATTACGGTATAAGCAACCAAATGATAACTCAAACTCATAACAAACCGACATTGCTTGTAGAGTTGTAGGTATAAAACGAAGAAGGGTTCAACAAGTACTCAACTCAAGTAGCGATAATGACAAGGGAAAAAAAAAATAAAAAACGACCTATACACACCATCTTGCATTAACAAAAATACCTATATAGATGTGAGAAATAGAAGTGGGAAAGGGGGTTGCAACTGCATAATAAAAAAAACCAAGATTCCAACAGACCAAAACACAACCTCGCAAGATCAGTGACCGCATTTGAAGCCACCACAGGCTGAGAGAACTATTATGAGGATCAAGGCAACAATGATACCGAGAACTATCAGCTTTATCTTCATGTTTTGCAACCACATTCTCCTCCTAATCTGGGTTCCCTGTGTTTTGAAATCTTGTGCCTGCCACATCATAGCGTAATTGTTTATACTGAAGCTCAGGAAATTTAACTGCAATACTGTTCCATTTAGTAGTTCGGGGAAGATATGCATGCTCACCTGAGAGTGAAGGTTGTCTGTTTTATCAACCAGAAGCTCGATCTTTTCACCACGGTCTAGGACCTGCAAAGATAACATACTTTAACATAATTCACGCAAAAACTCAATGTTCAATCTTCGTGGCAGGGAAGGTAAACGATCAGCATCATATACTTTTCTATGAAGTCTAAACTACTTTGCCTAAGACTTACTCATTACCTTTTCAATGTTTTCCATCATTACTCCTTTAACTTCAGTAACCTGGGCCTTCACCTTTGCAATCTTGCTGATTTCCTCTGGATGCTCGACACAGTACTGCATGTGCTCCTTAAGCTTAGGCCTAATGATCAACAGAAGACTGTATCAGAGCATCGTTTCACAGGCAAGAGAAGCACACACCAATCTGGCAGTAGACTTACCCAAACTCCTTGCTGAGGCCGAGAGCAGCAGCTGTTGTAGCCTTTCCTCCTTCGTATCTTTTGGCAAAATCATCCTTAATTCGCTCCAGGAAAGCAATGGGAACCTGCCTGCCAAGAGATTCCACTGCAACAACGCAGTAAACTGCAAGGTTGGGAAGAATGTAATCAGTTCAGGGTAAGAGAGATTAAAGAAAGGAGGCAAAAAGAAAAGAAAATGATTGTCAGTGGAAATCCTGCAAACAGATGTTCCAAAAAGAACTGACAAGGTAAAAAAAGCGGTCAAGGTTAATGAGTAATGGCCTTCATCATTATAATCTTACATAAACACCATCAAATCCATTAGATGAACCTAAAATAAGTAACCTATACACTAAGAGATATAGACTAATTATCTTAATCCAATCAATGTGGCACTTGTGTGTGTCCTCTATTTAAACTTCCCAATCAATTCCATCATAGCAAACACACATTGTGACTCAAGGGGGCAAAATAAATAAAAACAAGTCTGAAAGGACAAAATGAGGTAAAACACATTCAGGATATCCTTAATATCACTTTCAGTTTAAATTGTTCAAGATGTTTACAAGCTTTGTAAGGAAACAATGCTGAAAATGGTAGAGATTGTGTATGAGAGAATCCATGGATGAACACATAAAGTAAGATCCAAACTTCATACTGCATTGGAATTCTGTTTCTCCCACGCTCAAACACTCTCCACTCCTAACTATTAAGGAATTCCGAATCTGATGAAACTGTCATGCACAGTGCTTACACCATGAACTAGTGATCACCAAAACCAAGATCCGAACTGAGACCTGTCTAACACTAGTCCCGGATGCACTAAAAGCAAGCAATTGCTCTTGGTTCGATGAAATCGGAAAAGGAACACAAAATGACATCTTTTACAGATGATTTTGCACAGGTTTAAGAAGCGGTATCAAGTCTAGATCATGTCATAGATCAAACACAAACGCATACAGGAGACAGAGCCGCTAATAGAAAACGGGAAAGCAAACATCGATCTAAGCAAGGAAACAAAGGGAATAGAGAGAGAGTGGGGGTACCGAAGCCATTATCGACGAGGTAGTTGAAGGTGTGATCGTCGCAGGTGTAAGTGAACTTGTTGCTGGAGGAAGGGAGTTTCTGGAGGCACTGAACGGCGACGGAGGTGAAGTTGCCGGTGAACTCCGTGTACTCCGCCAAAACCACCGTACCGCGCGCCACGAAGCTGTAGATCAGCGATTGCTGTCCCATCTCCTTCCTCTTCTCTTCACAATCACACCAGAAAGAGAGTGAAGGGAAAGCGATAAAGGAAACCACAACACAACGCAGTTGAGAGAGAGAGAGGGGGGGAACAGAAGTGCCGATTGCTTCCTTTTGATTCGAGGTGGGAGAGAGAGAGGAAGGGGGGTTTCTTTTTGCTTTTACACTCTTTTCTTTTGAGTAAATTACATTAAACCTCCCTAAAATATCATATTTTTCACAAAATATCTATAATTATGAAATTATATATATAAAAAACTCACTTTAGTTTGTGTTCAAAGAATTACTCATGATCAATTCTTATTAGTTTAGTTAATAAGGATAAAATGTAAAATATTTGGTAAGTAGACTCCTATCATGACAGAGGTACTTGCTTTAATGGAGACAAGACAACTAAATATCCACAACCTAATCATTAAAGGTGACTCCCTTACAATTATCCAAAACTTAAGACAACAAAGTAATTGTCCCTGTGAAATAGAGCTTCTAATGGGTGACATTAAATGATTATTAAATCTTTTTTGAGAACAAAAATTTCTCATGTGCTCCGGGAAGGGAATAGAGCGGCAGATAAGATTGTACACCTTAATCACTCTTCTAGCATCACAAAAAGATCTTATTGATCTCATCCGATAGGATGCTATCGGCTAGGTTCAACCAGCTGAAATTTTACCCTATAAAAAAAAGATAAGGATAAAATGTAAGATTAATTTACTTATAAATATTTTAATAAATACAATATATTTTATGATAATGTTCCTAACATAAATAGAGCAATATTTTGATAGTTTATTTATAAACATTTGTAACACATTAAAGTGGGGTTGAGTGATTTATGGGAAAAATCAAATTTATTGGTATTTTTTTTATATAATTTGTAATGCATGCCCCATATGGATGATTTTTTATGAAAAAATGTATATTTTAAGGTGGGTATATGCAATTTAGCTATTGTGAATATTTTAATATTTCAAATTTAAAAGTTGAAATTTTATTGGTAGAGGTGTAAATGTTTGTTCCGATAGGTGCCGACCGACTATCCGAAAGATGGGATTGGGAAGGTGATTTGCTTCGAGGAGAAGCAAATTGTTTTATGGAAAATTAGTTTACTCCATCAAACTCAATAGAATTTGGGTTATCCAGACACCTTTGTATATAAATATAATATAATTGAAATTTAAACATATCTAAAACTGTAAATTTTTTTTTGCGTCTAACAATCCTCCGTACTTCATTAGTTGAATAAAAAATTACTTTATTATTCACATATAAAATGCGAGTATCAACTATTTTATTAAAAAATTATCATTTCATATATTATAATAATAAATCTAAAGTTATTTTTAAAAATAATTTAAAAGTTGATATTTTAAATAATAAAAGATATATTTTACCTAATAGATGTATTATTAATTATTGATATTTTTGTACTTTAAATGTTTTTTAATGAAAACCACCAGCTTTATTTCGAAATCATAAGGTCTTAAAAATTAATGTCAGACAGAATCGGATTTAAATCATCCTCTGAAAAAATAAATACTAGGAGGTCTCAACGTAGCTAGATAATGGGCAGCTTTATTGCCCTCTCGCTTAACAAATCCCCATCGGCATTCTTGGAGCCCATGAGCCTTTCGTCATATCGCCGCCATCAACATTTCAACAATTCCTCTTGCCAGCAGCCCTTCTTGTAGCACCTTCACCACCTGAGAACAATCAGATTCAATAATCACTCTCAGCACGCCTCTCTCAGAAGCCATTTGTACAACCCATAACATTGCTTCCAACTCAGAAATAACATGCTCTGACCCTCTTTGGATAGTTCTTGATGCAACCCAGATCACAACCCGATCTTCATCTCGCGCTACTGTACCCATCGGACCCACTCCACACCCCTTCTCCTCTGAAAAAAGATGCATCATATCGGTGTTGATTTTGGTCAGGCCTTCGTCCGACAGTCACCACTTAGCATAGGTCCCCAACGCCCCATCGCTTCTTCTTGTCATGCCCGAAACAACTCCACTATCTATCTCCTTCGTGTTAAGCTCTCGAGCATCCTCCACCCTAGAATCCACCAAGTGAATCCTTAAAATAGCTTCAGCATCACACAAAAAAAAATCGAGTTGACCGCTACTTCATCCTAACAACCCTCCCCCAATCAATAAAATCTATCACTCTAGTCGATTCATTTCTATTTAACGGATTGAAGATCACTTTGAAAGAAGCCTATGAATCTACTTGTCCTTCCAAACCTCCAAATTCACCTCATTACCCACCATCCTAAACTAACCATCCTCCAGCACCCTTCTAACCTTGAAGATGCTTCTACACGTATAGCTAGGAATAGAATTAGAATTATGTCCAATCTTTGCCTGCAAAAAGGAGGAGTTCGCGAAGTACCTTGTTGGCCTTAAGAAGCCTGGAGGACAAGGAGTCTGGTTCATGCATAATCCTTCATCCTTGCTTGGTCAAGAGTGTCAGATTAAATACTTCCAAGTCCTTGAATCCCAAGCCCCTCTTTTCCTTGGATAGTCACATCCTCTTTCATGATAACCAATGTATCTTCTTCTTCCCACTCTCTCCCCCCCACTAGGAATCGCACATAAGTTGCTCAATCTCCTTGCAAATATACTCAGGCATAATAAAGCAGGACATTGTTTACATTTGGATAGCTTGTACCACTCAGTTTAGTAGCACCTCCTTTCCTGCTCTAGACAGAGTTTTCTCCTTCCACTCCTTGAGCTTCTTCCAAACTTTATCCTTCACACTGCTGAAGATGACTTTTTTCGATCTTCCAACCATCATTGACAATCCTAGATATTTCTCATGTTTTTCCAGTTGTGCAATGCCCAATATCACTTGAATCTCCTCTCGCAAATCCCCATCGGTATTCCGATAGCTTAGTTTTAGCAAGGTTGATCTATTGTTTTGTTGCTTCTTCGTACCGCTGGAGGATATGTATGAACAATTTCTTCGCTTTGTTGAGAGCTAGCTCTTGCGAACATAATGCTATCATTCGTAAAAAAAAAAGAAGATGGGAAACCACCGGAGCAGAAGAGGCAATCCTAATACAACTCCACCAACCATTCCGCTCACTGCATCTGATCATACTCAAAAAAGATTTAGAACACATAAGAAAGAGATGGGGTGAAAGAGGATCACCTTGGTGCAGACCCCTAGTTGGAGTGAAAACCTGAGACAGAACTAGCTTCTCCCACCAATGCCAAGAATGTGACCGATCTAACACATCTCATAACTAGGTCCGTTCAGTCCTTGTGAAAATCCATCTTATCCATACAATGCTCCAAAAAGGTCCATTCCACCATGTCGTATCATATCCAACTTGAGTGCAATAAAAGGTTTCTTGCCCTTCCGTCTATGTTTCATGTAGTGAAAATTTTCAAATGCTAACAATTAAAACATTATCCGTTATGAGCTTGCTTGGGAAAAAACACTCTGATTCGGGGAAATCTCCTTAGCAGGACAAACTTTCAACCGATTAGTTGAAAATGTTCGAGATGATTTTATATAGTATATTACATAGGCTAATTGGTCGAAGAACCTTCATCCTGAATGGCGAAGGGACCTTCGAAATCAGTGCAATATACGTGAATATACGTGTGATTAAGACCA
The DNA here is from genome assembly GCA_963922045.1 of Persicaria maculosa. Classification (NCBI taxonomy): domain Eukaryota; kingdom Viridiplantae; phylum Streptophyta; class Magnoliopsida; order Caryophyllales; family Polygonaceae; genus Persicaria; species Persicaria maculosa. The sequence continues at coordinate 14,559,200 of OY998267.1, read as the reverse complement.
TTAGGAAAAGTAGCGCCCATACTTTAATGGTTAACACTAATCTTCAACTGTCTTCTTCTCCTCCGTTTTTTCGAGCCGGTGCAATGTATCCACATATTATATTGAGGTAAAAAAATGTAGATTGTGGAACTTATCCATTCAATTAAATCTCACATCTTTCTCATAGATCCAAAGCTTTATATCATAATTGGTAGGATGTTCTTAGATGATAATGCAATAAGATTTAATCCTATCTAAATTTTTATGTTATAAAAAACTTATTGTATAGCCCCTTAATTAAGAAGTAGATTTCTTCTCGCAAATTAGTCTATGTAAAGAAAATTCGAACTAAATTTTATGCGGATAATACTTAGCACTACAATTTACAACCATTATTAAATTAACTTAGATTTGTTCAATTGCTTCTTTTTATCGTTAACATCATCAATTACATATATAAAAATCATCGCCATTAATTTCTCTTGGTGTTAATAGATAGATTCTAGATCTGTTCTAAATTTCTAACACCTTAAAAACCATACCTGACTAATAAAACGTTGTATTTTTATTATTGTAGGGAGTATTAGCTAATTCACTAATCACTAATGTATTTATATTTAAAGCATGTATTTATATTCATCAAGGCAACCTGGCAAAGTGAATAAGAAGGAACCATTTTTGCACTAGATGGGATACAGGCCACATACACAATTTCCCAGTTTTTCATTTCTCAACACAGGTATTTATAAAGCACAGGATTTGCTGTCACAGAAAACCCAAAACATGAAGAATATTGTTTGTAAAAGTATAGAGATACACAACATCTACCATACAAAGTATTTCAATCTTAGACTCAGATAGTGAATTACTTGTGCCATGGAGTGTACATTGAGTTGAAGTTGAAGGTGGAACAAAAACTCAAGTCACCGTCGAAACCCAGTGGAAGCAAACAAGAAGCAAATCTTTGGGGATTTGATATGAAATGATTACAAAACCAGCAAAAGAAGAACAAGTTGAGAGCTAGCTTCAATCGTTAGCATTGGGATTTCGTAAAGAGTCTGCAATATATTGTTAGCACCAGGACATCGGTGTAAGACCCGGGGTCTTAAGAGGCGCCAGCCCATGCCACCTAGCCTCTCAGGTCCGTTGTCCTCACTTGGAGCCTGAAAAGGAAGATGGGTAGGGCTTGAATCACTTATAAATCACTCCCAACATCCTTATGATATCCGATGTGGGACGGGGTGTTACAATCGGGACCATGATTCTCTTACCCTCTAGTAAGCTTACCCGGAGGTAAAATTGTAACATCCTTTTGGTCAAAATTAAGTCAAACTTAAAAAAAAAGAAATGAAAATGAAGAGGGTAGGGTAATAATTAACTCCAGCTTTTAGGGGAGTAATTAGTAGACAACCTTGATTATAGCATCAACAATTAATGTCTTTTACCTCACTCATCTCCAATGGAAACTTTGGATTTAATTATGTAAAATAGGTAAAGTTTTAGAATAATTTTCATTGTTATTCTAAGTAAAATAATTATAAGAATTTATTTAAAGTGATAATTGATAAAACCCCTTATTATTCTAATTATTTAATTTATGCATTTTAAATTAAATAAAATAAATAAATTCCAACATATATAAGTGGATATATGATTACATGTAATACGGAGTATAATTTGTGGTCTAAGTTGACTCACTGAACTGAGCCCAGGGGAGACGAAAAAAAGTGAACCGAACCGGTTCAACCTCATCATCTTCAACCTCCCGTCCGTAAAAATGGGTGAAATTCAACCCCTCTAATCTCGCTCGAAACTCAACCAAATACATTCTAAGAGCTTCCATATGTGTTGTTATGTAGATTTACATAACCAATTTTGAGATTTCGGATAAAAACAAGCTTAAACGATGTTATCCCTAATTCAGAGATTTCACAAAATTTGGACAAAGGATCGAGGTGGACAGAGACGAGGGTGAAATAAAAAACAGACATGTTCATAAAAACCAGGGCGACGGAGAGGTTGACAGCGATTCAAAACCGACACCGGTCAGAGGAAGACCAGGGCGACGGAGTTTTTGGCGACGAAGAGGGCGAAGTTGCGGAGGAAGACCAGATCGGCAGTGATGGTTGCAGCAGCAAGCGGAGAAGATCAGGTCGACGGGAATGGTGACAGAAGTGGGCGAAGAAAGACCAGGACAATGGAGATGGTGGCGGCAGTGGGCGGAGGCGACGGAGATAGTGGCGGTGAAGAGGGCAAAGTATCTAGCGAGCGGCTTTAGGGTTTTTTGGGAATCTGATGATGATATTGGGCTATATTGGTATGGGCTTTATGTAGAGAGCATTTTGTTCTTACAATCTGATGCTTAAACTTCCTATATTTTTAAAAATAGCACCCTATTTCTTACGTAATTGTCTAAAAAAAAATTTTCTCTCTCAAATGAACACCCTAGTTCTTGTATACCAACCCAAACTTTTCGATTTTGTTCAAACGAGCACCCTAAGTTCAACCCCAAAAGACACTATAATAAAAAATTTAGTACTAACATGAAGTTATACATATTTTTTATTCAAAAAATATTGTTAGTATAAATGATAAAGTACGTCAAAATCATAAAGTAATATATATAATGTTGCTAGATATCATAATTAGACATGGATTGGAAAAAACGTTTGTTTTGAATTTATCATACTGGTTAAAAATGTGAAATATAATTTTTCACAAGTTGAAATTTTATGTTGTTTGATGTTTGAATTTATCTCGTACGTAGTTTGATGGTTGATCAATTAGGTTCTCATAGTAAGTTTGATTCTTGTTTATCTAAATGAAACTTTATCTTATATATATATACTAGGAAGACAGACCTATGCCCACATACAGGACATATATATATATATATATATATATATGTCTTATACGCAATAGTTGTAAAGGCTCGGAATTTTAAAAATATTATTTTCTAAATTAAGATTTAATTTTGATTTAATATTGATTAGTTTTGATTTAATTCCCAAGGATTCGGAAAATTTTGAATAATTCTGTTCTCGAGCAAATGATTGTTTGAACTCTTTCGACCAAATTCCGGCATAAATTTGTTATTTAATTCAAAGATGAATTCATTTCGCTCTATTATTTTAAGACTTAGAAATATTTTCGGGTTTCGTTATTTATATCGGATTCGAAGGTTTATTTTAAATTAATTTTGATCGCGTTGGGGTAAGGTCGAAAAGTGAGTTTCGAGATTTATTTACGGGCATTTATTTTAACCTTATACCATCCCACACTCAACCTCACCCGGCCTCACCTCTACCCCTATTCTATTCTGTAAACTCATACCCTCCCATTCCTTATATTTCATTTCCCATCACTCCATCAGTCACACCCTCACCTTCACCCTCCTCCTGCACTCCTTTGCCTCCATCACACCACCGAGAGCCACCACCACCGGCCCCTCCCCACCCCAGCTGAGCACCACCACCCATTGCTGCTCCTCCTCCATCACCATCACGTCGAGTCCCAACGGCACCATCACGTCGAGCACCACCACCCATTGCTGCGGCCGCGGCTTGGCCGTGCCCGCGGCCTTCGTCTTCAACCTCCATTCGACGGCTGGTTCGTCCTCGTCGTTGGAGCTCGGGTTTTTCCCCCATTTTCACCCCCTCTCATCCCGCACTCAGCCTTCACTCACTCTCGACTAATCTAAACATCAAATAGGTGACGTGGGGAGAATTAAATCGAAATATATAATAAAATATAAACCAATACAACTCTTAGCCTCTTCAAATAAATTCAAGACTCCCCGCTATAGTAGTAGGGAATCAGGTTCGATCCACGAGGAAGCGAGTCAGCGGGATCCTAGTAGCGTTGAAGACACATCCTTTATATTCGACCAGAAGCCTCGATCTCGATGTCAGACCTCGATGTCGACCTTGGCTGTCGATGTCGTCTGCAACAGAAAACCTGCAGAAACAAAAAATGTAGTCGATATCGACTGGTGGGGGTCGATATCGAGGTTAGTTCATGAAATCGACTGGCTCAGAAGTCTGCCAGTCGATACAGGGGGTCGATTTCGACACAAAGTGGTCGATATCGATGCTTGCAGAAGTTCCCAGGAGTCTCGAGATCGACTCAGAAAACCGTCGATCTATCAGTTTTGGTCGATATCGACCTCTGCTGTCGATATCGATGTCTTTCCTACAGTGGGTTAGTGGTTTTTTCGGCAAAGAAAAGGCCGAAGAATCAAGGATGGAAAGGAAGCAATGATCAGAAATAAGCAAAGGTGTTGGGTTTTTCGATGACTCAACGAACGGCGGGCAAATTTTAATGTAAACTCAAAGGAAAAGATCTTCCAAAGTCAAGGATTACCGCGACGACAACCATGATAGTAGAAATAAGGATCAACTAAAGAAGCATGCTTTTATCATAAAGGAAAAGGCTTTCACCTAAACCGACCAATAGGAAAAGAGATTTTTCAATTACTTAACCTAATTGGTGTTTACCCTAGTCATAATTGAGTTTATAATATTTCGAAAAGAAACCCTAATTACTACCCAAGTTTTACAACATGAGTTCCTTAAATTCGCATTTAAAGATGAAGAACAAGGTAGAAGGAGATAAAAGATACATTCTTTAACGACGTACTTACCTTACCATCATGGCTATCGTCGGGCTCACCCCGACCCTAGAAGAAAGGGGAACTACTCACTCATATTGATCGTAGACATGTCTTGAATTGAAATAACTTGCATAAATGGAAAATTTCGAATCTTTACAATCTCAACGCCAACTATCGTAAGCGCTTGAAACTTTAAAGCTCAAAATAAACTAACTATCTATTGTCTATTGTTCTTCTCTTTGATGATTCTATGATTGGATGATTAACAAATCAGCCCCTAAGGCTTTATTTATAGGCTACTAATCCTCGCTATCCGAGGATTGTAACTTTTATCTAAACTAATAACTCTATCCGAACAACTAGGATAGGTCTTTTATTTTGATAAACTTAAAGGAAAAGATAACAAACAACTGCTAATATCTAAAAGAACGAGATAACTCATGGCTTTGATGATAGACTTCACAATCCGAGCCTCAAAAATCGGATTTATCTTCTGTCGATGTAGGGTCGATATCGACTCCAGAGGTCGATATCGAGGCTTGTGTTTCTGCTCGACTTGTCCCACTCCAGTCGATGTCTATGACGATGGTCGATATCGATGCATGTGTGTCGATATCGAGGCTTCTAGTCTGGTTTGTGTGGTTATCTCGACACTCAGAAGTCGTGTCGAAATCCCGGGTCGATATCGATGTCTCCAGTCGATATCGACCTCTTCTCAGCTTCACTTGGCTTGCTCGTTTTGACTCCGATTTCATCGAATTCCTGCATGGTTAGCTCAAAACTCGTGTAGACTCTATTTCTTACACTTTAGCTCATTCTTACACGAGATCATATGCTTTTGAAACTTTTGTTCGGAAATCAAATGAAATATGAAGTCAAAAGATGCAATAAACAATAGTACAATTATGTACATCAAAACACCCCATACTTAGACTTGCTTGTCCTCAAGCAATAACCAAGCAATAACCAACACCTACAACACACCCTTCAAGTCTTTGCCTTTGTCAAAAACAACATCATAAGCGGTAGCAAAGTAAAGCAAGTGAATTTAACGTCATAGCACATATTTTGGCGATCCATAGGCATATGCAATTTTAATCCAACCTCACAGGGATAATGTGTTTGCACTCAACCCTCATGTGTTTAGGCTATGAAGATCACTCTCAACTCAATTCCATATACAATCTCATAAACATTGCAATTTATAAAAATCCACTTCGCAACCAATTATGAAAATGCAATAAGAATCATCAGGAGGACTTTCGCTCAATGGAAGACTTCATAGAAGACTCCATTCGGCGGGGTTGTAATGGGGCTTGGTATGAAATAAAGGGTATGGAATTATTTGACTATGTGGTGCTTTTCAAATTCGGGAATCAAGACTCCTAAATCTCAACACTTGCATTACCCAATCCATAATTCTTCAATATAATGCTCTTAAAGATGCATTCCATCAACCCTTCTTCCAAGTTCTAATACACCTCTCAAAAGTATAACATTCGTATGAATAAAAAACTTAAGGATTTTGGCTCATGCACTTTATATATATATACATATATTTTTTTTCGGATTTTTTTTTTCGAACATAATACTAAACTATGTGCATTTATATGGTGAGCCAAAACATCCTTTTACAAAATATGACAAAATGTAAATATGTACCATCCTATAATTTCCTTGCTTACAACTAGACATTATGCTCTATTCTTTCCACAAGGCATTAGTCCAACCAATCTAAGTCTCAATTCCCAAATGGGGGTCAGGCTCAATTCGGCTAGGGATAATTTTGTGGAGTTTGCAATTCAGGCTCAGGCTAATGTTCTGGCTTCAAGCAGGGATAATGCAGGGTAGGTAAAGAGAGGATAAAATTGGCTTAAAAGATGCCTCCATCATTTAATTCTCGTAAACATAAACATATATATGCATTGGTTTTGAATAACTATCACAACATTTAGAGATGCATAGGAAGAGTAAATTCACTCAAGAAAGCGGAGAGATTTTTGATGTTCTCCCTATAGGCCAAAATTCTCACAAGGACAATTTTTGTTGGATTTGCTTTTTAGCCTAGGATCATATGTGCTCAATTTCATCACAAGTTCACAATCTACATAAAAATTTAAAGACTTAGGCTAAACCATCCAAATATGCCATAGGGTTTATATGATCAAGTCAGCTATTGAGTTTTCATCATAGGACATCTAAGTAGGGATTAAAGAAAAGTAAACTTAAAAATAAACATGCTTTTTTTTTTTTTGTATTTTTGACATTTTTAAATTTTTTTTGGATTTTTGACATTTTATAGACTCAACAAAATCAAACTAAACGGTTGAGAACTTAAACTTTAAAATGCATAAATGTTAAATATGATGCAATGCATACAAGTAGAATGTAAATAAAATACATGCCAAGTTTGCCAAATTTTAAACCCTCCCACAACCAGATAAAGCAGTTTATAATGTCCAAGTTCAATCCCCACCCCATACTTAAAGATTACAGTGTCCTCACTGTTAGAAAAATAAAGTAAAGGGAAGGATCACTCACACTCACTTACGCTAGATGTATATCACTGCTCAGGGGGCGGGGGAGGTGGCAACAGCAAGGGCCAGCCCTGTGTAGGAGCTGTCCCTGAGTAGTCTGTCGGGGCGGTCTGTGGGAAAGTGGAAGGTCCAGCCTGCTGATCGAAGGAAAAGCCCATATATGAGCCCAAACCCTCGAGGAACCTCCCATAGCGTCGCTGCTCCTCGCGCATCTTAGAGACGGAAAGCTCCAGCCTAGTAAAGCGGGCAGACATGTCTTCCTGCCAATCAGTGGTGTAGGCAGGCTGGAAGGGAGGAGGAGGTGGAGGTACATAGCTATGGTGGCTATGGTGACTGTGGTGGCTGTGGTGGGACCCCTGCGGGCCCTCTCCTCCCCCAATCGCATCATCTCTGGCGTCATCATCGTTGTTGCCATCCATGCCACCCTGGTAGGCTGGGGGCTGCTCAGCTCCGTCGGAATGTGGATCAGCGTCCCAGGACATAGCATCCACCTCGGGCTCGTGGTTGTAGAGCGGGGGTCTCCTCCGTAGGGTGGGGTCAGCGGTCGGATCTATATCCGTATGATATGGCTGCCCAGTCCAAGACTGGTACCAATCAGGGATATACAGCAGATCCATGAAATCGTGTCGCAGGCGCATCCCCGTTTGGGGGTGTCTCCATCCCTGGGCCCCTGTTGCGATGACTCCGCCCTGTCGCAATACCGCCGCGTCTAGGTACGTGAGCTGGTAGGCCGTGTACCGTTTAGTGTGGACGCCGAGAGCCTCAGCGAGGATGGCCACCATGCCGCCGTCCAAGATGTCTGTAGAGACCGTTCGTCTGCGGTCTACGATATGCTCGAGCCAGGAGTGGAGGTATGGTAGAGGGTCATCCTCGAAAAGCATCCTCCGTAGTGTCTCCGTCTCACGGTGTGTCGGGCGACGGAGCTCAGGCCTGGCCCAAAGGGTACTCGCCAGGATCCTCAAGATCACCCTAAAAAGTGGGCTCACAACCCTAGATGTGAAGGAGTCTGTAGGGGCAGGGTAGGGTATACCTGATATGTAACTCCAGATGACATTGGGGTCGTGGACCCTAAAGGCGGCTGAAGTGTGGATGAACCCAAAAATATCGCTCATCTCCTCGAGCGATAGTCTGTGTCGCCTGTTGCCGAGCTGGAAGATGACTCGGCGGCTAGTCGAAGTGCGCTCGGGAACCTCCAATGTGGCCATAAACTCCCCAGTGAGAACGGGGTAGTGCGCCTCCAGGGGCTCGATCAGCCTGTGTAGAGAGACGTTCTCAAACGCCTCCTGAACGCCTGGGTGAAATCCTAGCTGGATCATGTCAGGGAGATGGTACCATCGTGCCCTGGTGGCTCGGGGAATTAACTCCTCAGCAAGGGAGCGCTGCTGATCATCCTCAATGCGGAGCGCGTCCTGAGGGATGTTCTTGGCTCTAACCATCGTCTGCAAAAGAAGCCAATACCAAAGATAACATTCCCTTTGATTAAAATGGGGAGAACCCCATACTTAGGTTCTAATTATGCTAGAAATTTTGTAAAAGTAAATGTCTAAGTGGAAGAAAGTACACAATTTCTTAAAGTTTTAACACTAAGGAACCTTATGGCATAAATAAGTGTTGCCTAAAAAAAATCAGATTTCTAATTATAAAAAAAATCAGAATATAAACCCCCTAAAAAATCAGATTTACAAAATCAGCCCATATATATAAAATTCAGATTCCTAGCCCAAACTTATGAAAAATTCAGATTATTGCCCCACATGAATTATAAAAGTCAGATTTTCCCCCTAATATATATATAAATCAGATTTCATGCCCATGTATAAACAAAACTCAGATTCATAGCCCTACATATATATAAAAATCATCCATGCCATACAAATACTTTTTCCCGCGCAATCTACGTTCAAAACCTAAACACCCAATATGAAATTTCTTCCCAATCAACTAATTAAGTATGAAAAATCAGAAAAGATAGAGGAAGGGTGAAAAATCATACCAGAAGAGTGTTGGAATTAGGAGAGAAAGAGGCAAGCAACCGCAAAATCGAGAGAGAAAACCGACTGTCGACGGGGGGTGTCGATATCGATGCCTAGGGTCGAAATCGACCGGATGCTGTGTGTTGTCGGGGCTGCTGGTGGCTGTGGTGGGTCCTCCGGTGGCGTGGGGCGGCCGGATCTGGCGATTCTTGGCCGGAGACGTGTAGATCTGGGCGAAGAGGGTTGAAAACGAGGGAGAGAGAGGGGGCTAGGTCGAGGAAGAGAGGAAGGGATCTTGTGGCCTAGGGTGTTGATGCACAGGACGAGGAAGGGTGTGGTGACAGTGGGTGGGTGTGGTGGTTGCGGCGATGGGAGGCTGTGGGGAGGGTGATCGAAGGGAGAGGGATGAAGAAGAAGAGGGGCGGCTAGGGTGTCGACAATGGGAGGAGGGTGTCGAAGTCGGGTATAAAGGGGATGAAAACCCCAAAAATTAAAAACTGAAAGAAATTAAATTCTGACCTGGCTTACCTCCATCTGTAGTCGATATCGACCTTAGAGGTCGATATCGACCCCCCGTCTGCATCCGTTTAACACGTCCTGTTACTCCTTCTGTCGGCTGATCGATATCGACCATATAGGTCGATATCGACCTCTCTTCTGGGCTGGATTTCTTTGTTGACTTTAGATAAAATAGCCACGAATGATCTAAAAAATATAACATAAACAAAAAACTAAAAAAGGAAAGAAAAAGGAAAAGAACGGGTTGCCTCCCGGAAGCGCTTGAGTTTAAGTCGCTAGCTCGACATATTTCCCGTTTTGCGCTAGTTCAACGCCAAGGTGGCGCGAATCTCTTCCTCTGGGTCCTCCTTGTCATAATATTTCTTTACTCGGTGGCCATTTACCTTAAAGGTTGATCCATCGTCGCAAAATAACTCCACCGCTCCATGAGGGAATATTTTATGAACCTTGAAAGGTCCGCTCCATCTTGTCCTTAGTTTCCCTGGAAATAAGCGAAGCCTAGAATTGAAAACAAGGACTTTGTCACCTACCTCATATGTTTTTGGCACCAACTTCCTATCATGCCATTTCTTAGTGCGCTCTTTGTAGATTTCGGCATTCTCATATGCCTTTAGGCGCAACTCTTCCAAGGCTTGTAAATCAATGAACCTCCTCTTTCCCGCTTCGTCGAAATCCATGTTAAGCTCCTTAAGAGCCCACATTGCTTTATGCTCAAGTTCAACGGGCAAGTGACAGGACTTACCATATACCAAGTTATAGGGAGTTGTGCGAAGCGGTGTTTTATAGGCCGTTCGGTAGGCCCAGAGCGCATCATCCAGTTTGGACGACCAATCTTTCCTTGAGCGAGAAACCGTCTTCTCCAAGATGGCTTTGATTTGGCGATTGGAGACTTCTACTTGACCGCTAGTTTGAGGGTGATAGGGTGTTGCCATCCTATGGTTTACCCCATACTTAGCTAAAAGAGCTTCAAAGCCTCTCTCAATAAAATGCGAGCCACCATCTGAAATAAGGACTCTAGGAACACCAAAACGAGGAAAGATGTTAGTTTTCATAAACTTAGAGACTACCTTCGCGTCGTTGGTCCTAGTTGCTACAGCCTCCACCCATTTAGAGACATAGTCCACCGCTACTAGAATGTATTTGTAGGGGCCTGAAGCAGGGAAGGGTCCCATGAAGTCAATACCCCATACATCAAAGAGTTCGACCTCTAAAATGCCTGTGAGTGGTGTCTCATTCCTCCATGTGATATTACCTGCACGTTGACACTCATCACAAGAAGTTACATAGTTTTTCACATCCTTGAAAAGGTTAGGCCAATAAAAACCACATTGAAGAATTTTCGCCGCGGTCTTGAATCCCTTAGCATGACCTCCTGTAGGGAGAGAATGACAATGGTGAATCACGCTCTCTACCTCGTCCTCCGGGATACAACGTCGGAAGATATGGTCTTTCCCCTATTTGAATAAATAGGGTTCATCCCAATAATATTGTTTGACGTCGTGCAAAAACTTCTTCCTTTGTTGCGAAGTTAAGCTTGAAGGAATCTCGCCTCCTACAATATAGTTAGCAAAATCCGCATACCAAGGTACCTTCGCCCTTCTTACAGCAAATAGATCATGGATAGGACTAGAAGGAGGTGTAAAGAAGAAATCCTCACCGAAGCTTACCTTTTCGTCACCTTCGGAGGGTTTTGAAGGTGGTCGATATCGACCTGCTGGGGTCGATATCGACTGGTCGGCGTCGACAGGCTCAGTCGACATGGGCTTCTCGATATGGGTCCTCGATGTCGACGTCTGGAGGTCGATTTCGACCTCTGCAATGGACAACCTGTGATCAAAATTGGTCGACATCGATGCAAGACTTACCTTTGGGACAGTCGATATCGACCTGCTGGGGTCGATATCGAGTGGTTCTTCTGCCCGTCTTACCTCTTGCCTCATTAAGTACGCGTCAGGGCGGGAGTCATTGATTGGTATGTTGTCATGTGACTTTTCCAGAAGCCCTATGGGTAGCCGTGAAAGATGATCGGCTACGGAGTTCTCCGTTCCTTTCTTATCTTTAAGCTCAACGTCGAACTCTTGTAGTAAGAGCACCCATCGTAGGAGCCTAGGTTTAGCATCCTTCTTTGACATTAAGTACCTAAGAGCTGCATGGTCAGTATGCACAATAACCTTAGAGCCCACTAGGTATGAGCGGAACTTCTCAAAAGCGAAGACCACCGCCAAGAACTCCTTTTCCGTCGTGGTGTACTTTGTTTGAACGGCATCCAGAGTCTTGCTTGCATAGTAGATGGCATGAAGCTTTTTGTCTCTCCTTTGTCCTAGGACAGCACCTACGGCATAATCGCTTACGTCGCACATGATCTCAAAAGGTTGCGACCAATCGGGTGATTGAATAATTGGGGCGGATATGAGGGCCTCCTTCAACCTGTTGAAAGCTTCAAGACAATCACTAGAAAATGCAAACTTAACATCCTTCATTAGTAGGTTAGTTAATGGTTTGGCAATTTTAGAAAAATCTTGAATAAACCTCCTATAGAAACCTGCGTGACCAAGGAAGCTTCTTATGTCTTTAATTGATGAAGGTGGTGGTAATTTTTCAATGAGTTCTATTTTTGCCCTGTCTACCTCAATTCCCCGTTTAGAGACTTTGTGGCCTAGCACAATCCCTTCCCTTACCATAAAGTGGCACTTTTCCCAATTGAGAACCAAGTTTGTCTCTTCACATCGTGCAAGTACCCTGCGAAGGTTAGCAAGACAAATATCGAAAGTAGTGCCATAAACAGAGAAGTCATCCATAAATACCTCCACGATGTCCTCAATCATGTCGGAGAAGATAGCCATCATACATCTTTGAAAGGTAGCAGGGGCATTGCAGAGCCCAAATGGCATTCTCCTATATGCAAAAGTCCCATAGGGACAAGTGAAGGTGGTCTTTTCTTGATCGTCAGGATGAATAGGGACCTGCCAAAAACCAGAATATCCGTCCAGGTAACAAAAATAATCATGTTCGGCAAGTCTCTCTAATACTTGATCAATAAAAGGAAGGGGAAAGTGATCCTTTCTAGTGGCATTGTTGAGTTTCCTGTAGTCAATGCACATTCGCCAACTAGTTGTGATTCGCTTTGGCACAAGCTCGCCTTTCTCATTCTCCTCAACGGTCATTCCGCCCTTTTTAGGCACCACATGGACTGGGCTCACCCATTCGCTGTCGGAGATGGCATAGATGATTCCTGCATCCAGCATGCGCATGATTTCCTTCTTCACCACCTCTCTCATGTTGGGGTTGAGCTTCCGTTGGTGTTCTATAGATGCCTTATGATCATCCTCAAGGAGGATTCTATGCATACAAGTAGCAGGTGAAATACCTTTTATGTCCTCAAGAGAGTATCCAATAGCCTTACGATGAGCACGAAGTACTTCCATAAGCTTATCTACTTCCTGTGTGGTTAGTGAAGCATTGATAATTACAGGGAAAGTAGAATTTGGACCAAGAAACTCATACCTAAGTGTGTTGGGTAGAGGCTTAAGCACCGGAGAGGGGCCTTGTGGGATAAGGATTGGCTCTACCTCTTCCGTCTTCATAATCTCACCAAGGTAATCCGTCTCAATTCTCTTGATAGAAGTTCCTAAATCAGTTATAGGAGTCGGTGTGGACCAAACATAGAGTGATGCTAACTTTGATTTGGACTCTTCAAAATATTCCTGCAGAAAGAAGGTCGAGGGCGAGTAGGAATAATCAATATCGACTGAGAGTTCAGCACATACCTCGGCTTCGGAGCTGTTTGGCGTCAAGTGGTAAAGGTCGATTTCGACTTCTGATGTCGATATCGACTGGTCGATTTCGACCTCTTCTGTCGATTTCGGCTGGTCGATTTCGGCCACTTCTGTCGACATGGGCTGGTCGATTTCGCCTGTAAGAGAAAAAGGGAGAACTTGACTTACTGAGTGTGTCGATGTCGACTGAGAGCACTTGATATCGAGTGGATTGGTCGATGTCGACCTGTCTTCGTCGATATCGACTTCGTCTTCGAGCTCCATGGATAGAGCATCGTCGAATATTTCCTCATCACTCGTGCATGTAGCCAGGAACTCCTCAATGTCCTCATCGGTAAGCTCCTCTGCAGCTAGGGCTAGGGCCTCTTCAGGAGTTAGGGCCCTTTCCGTCGGTTCTTTGCAATCCATGATGCTAGTGTAGACCGACTTGATTTCCATACCGTTAACTTCCTTCATTGTGGGGTTGAAGGAGAATTCAATGACTTCGTTCCCTATAGTAAAGGTTAGTAATCCTCTACGTACATTAATATTGGCATCCGCAGTAGCTAAGAAAGGCCTACCAAGGATGATAGGTACAATAGGATCTTCAGGCATGTCCAATACAATGAAATCAGTAGGCACAAAGAATTTACCTACCTTAACAGGGACGTCATCAACTATACCTGTGGGTCTGACGAATGAATTATCAGCCATATAAAGTTTCATATCCACAGGTTCAAGTGCTCCAATGCTCACCTTTTGCCAAATAGAGAGAGGCATGAGACTTACACTTGCCCCTAGGTCACATAGGGCTTTGTAGCGATGTTGGCCAAGTCCCACGGTGATTGCAAATTTCCCTGGATCGCTCCTCTTCTCGGGGAAATCCATCTTGGAGCATTCCTCTGCGATCTCTGCCATGGATCGCTTCTTGCTAAGGATGTCTTTTAAGAATCGAACATAGGCGGGCATCTCGCTTAGGGCTTCTGTAAGAGGGATAGTAATGTTCAGTCCTTGGAGAATCTTTACAAAGCGCCTAAACTTGCTTTGAGTGGGGTCCTTCAATGCTTTGGAAGGGAAGGGTAGCGTCTTCTTTGGCGGAGAAGTCAAAACAGTGGTCGGAGGAGCCTGCTGAACCTCGATGTCAACAGGAGGGTGGTCGATATCGACCGGTAGGGTCGATTTCGACCTATGTTGTTCTCTCTCAGGTTCTGCAGTGTCATCGACGTCGGCGAAGGGGTCGACAGTGGTGTCGATATCGACCTCTGGGTCGACATCGACTGGGTTGTCGATGTTGACAGGCTCTGTTACTTCTTCCTCCGTCGCCTTTTGTGGCTTATGAACTTTGGTGCCACTCCTTAGTTGCATGGCTGCAATGTGTCCTGACCCGGATTGCCCCTTAGGATTGGTAATTGGTTGCCCAGGGAATGTTCCGGACGGTCTGGGGATTTGCGCCGCCAATTGACCCAGTTGGGTCTCTACGTTCTTCTTCCAAATGTCCATCTCTCCAATCCTTGTGGTAAGGTGATTGAGTTGAGAGTGGATAGCATGGTTGGATTGATCATTCTTAGCTTGGTTCCGCCTTATCTCGTCTAATACAAGTTGAAGATCATCCTTCTTTTGGTCTCTCTCAGGGTGCCTAGGAGCTCTATATAGTGGGGGGTCCCTAGGGTTAACCTGGTTCCGTTGTGGTTGTTGGAACCTTTGGTCTCCCCAATATTGGCGATTGGGACCCCTCATGAAGTTGGCTTCCTCATGAGTCTCCGCTAGTTGCACTTGCTCAGCATGGGGGCACTCAATGGTAGTATGTCGCTGTGATCCACATTCGATGCAATCCTGGTTTGCCGATAGGAATCTCACTTGTTTCTGGAGCTTTCTAAGTTGATCCCTATGAAATTGTTCTTTTACATCCGGATCGATCACCTTAGAGGGTTCGTACAATGGCATAGATGGGGCAGGCCTCGACGATGATGGTGCGTCGGAAGCCTCAGGAGTCCCATATGTATTGTCAAATTCCACCAACCTTTCAATGGTTTCCCAAGCCTCTTGAGGAGCGAGTTCAAGGTAGCCATAGGCGGTGTATGTGTTGATCCTCTCCTTGGTTGCAGCGTCAAGAACATTGTATATGATCTCCTGGATGACGTACGGTGGTTGGCCATGCGTCGGGCATGATCGTAGGAGGTCTTTATACCTCTCCCAAACAGTTGCCAGAGCCTCACCAGGCTTTTGTTTGAAAGCTGTGATTTTCTGTCGAATCAGCGCCGTCTTAGAAGGAGGAAAGAACTTGTTGAGAAACGCGTCCTTGACTTCATTCCAGGTGCGGAGCGATCTTGGGGCTAAGCTTTCCAACCACTGCAATGCTTTTCCTGTAAGAGACCAGCGAAATGCTTTCAGTTGAACATAGTCAAGACTTTGTCCATCAGCAATTGTATCACAGAGGTCTAAGAAGGTTGATATATGTGCCATAGGGCATTCGTTAGGTTTCCCTTCATATTGATGCCTTCTTATTTCAGTTAAAAAATTTGGCTTAATTTCAAAATTAGAAGTAGGGATTAGAATAGCCGATTCAGGCACTGTGAGCGATGGGTGCAAGTATTGCTTAGCATTCCGGGGGAGGGCGTTGATTTGAATCTCATATCGTCTCCTGGCTTCCTCCTCCCTGTCAGCACGCTCTCTTAGTGCCGCTTCTCTGGTAGCGTAATCCTCTACTTGCTTCCTTAAGCGTTCAATTTGTTGTGCCTGGGTCTCGTTGTCCGCCATGATTCTTTGGACTCGAGATCTTAGGTGGAGAAAGCGTTCTGGTTCGTCTAGTCCTTCAAATTCAGGTTGGTCACCAGTACGTCGCATACACCTACAAAATAACACTAAAAAGAACCGTGAAAATAAACTACTAGGGCGCGATTGATAGCTTCCCCGGCAACGGCGCCAAAATTTGACGTGGGGAGAATTGAATCGAAATATATAATAAAATATAAACCAATACAACTCTTAGCCTCTTCAAATAAATTCAAGACTCCCCGCTATAGTAGTAGGGAATCAGGTTCGATCCACGAGGAAGCGAGTCAGCGGGATCCTAGTAGCGTTGAAGACACGTCCTTTATATTCGACCAGAAGCCTCGATCTCGATGTCAGACCTCGATGTCGACCTTGGCTGTCGATGTCGTCTGCAACAGAAAACCTGCAGAAACAAAAACTGTAGTCGATATCGACTGGTGGGGGTCAATATCGAGGTTAGTTCACGAAATCGACTGGCTCAGAAGTCTGCCAGTCGATACAGGGGGTCGATTTCGACACAAAGTGGTCGATATCGATGCTTGCAGAAGTTCCCAGGAGTCTCAAGATCGACTCAGAAAACCGTCGATCTATCAGTTTTGGTCGATATCGACCTCTGCTGTCGATATCGATGTCTTTCCTGCAGTGGGTTAGTGGTTTTGTCGGCAAAGAAAAGGCCGAAGAATCAAGGATGGAAAGGAAGCAATGATCAGAAATAAGCAAAGGTGTTGGGTTTTTCGATGACTCAACGAACGGCGGGCAAATTTTAATGTAAACTCAAAGGAAAAGATCTTCCAAAGTCAAGGATTACCGCGACGACAACCATGATAGTAGAAATAAGGATCAACTAAAGAAGCATGCTTTTATCATAAAGGAAAAGGCTTTCACCTAAACCGACCAATAGGAAAAGAGATTTTTCAATTACTTAACCTAATTGGTGTCTACCCTAGTCATAATTGAGTTTATAATCTTTCGAAAAGAAACCCTAATTACTACCCAAGTTTTACAACATGAGTTCCTTAAATTCGCATTTAAAGATGAAGAACAAGGTAGAAGGAGATAAAAGATACATTCTTTAACGACGTACTTACCTTACCATCATGGCTATCGTCGGGCTCACCCCGACCCTAGAAGAAAGGGGAACTACTCACTCATATTGATCGTAGACATGTCTTGAATTGAAATAACTTGCATAAATGGAAAATTTCGAATCTTTACAATCTCAACGCCAACTATCGTAAGCGCTTGAAACTTTAAAGCTCAAAATAAACTAACTATCTATTGTCTATTGTTCTTCTCTTTGATGATTCTATGATTGGATGATTAACAAATCAGCCCCTAAGGCTTTATTTATAGGCTACTAATCCTCGCTATCCGAGGATTGTAACTTTTATCTAAACTAATAACTCTATCCGAACAACTAGGATAGGTCTTTTATTTTGATAAACTTAAAGGAAAAGATAACAAACAACTGCTAATATCTAAAAGAACGAGATAACTCATGGCTTTGATGATAGACTTCACAATCCGAGCCTCAAAAATCGCATTTATCTTCTGTCGATGTAGGGTCGATATCGACTCCAGAGGTCGATATCGAGGCTTGTGTTTCTGCTCGACTTGTCCCACTCCAGTCGATGTCTATGACGATGGTCGATATCGATGCATGTGTGTCGATATCGAGGCTTCTAGTCTGGTTTGTGTGGTTATCTCGACACTCAGAAGTCGTGTCGAAATCCCGGGTCGATATCGATGTCTCCAGTCGATATCGACCTCTTCTCAGCTTCACTTGGCTTGCTCGTTTTGACTCCGATTTCATCGAATTCCTGCATGGTTAGCTCAAAACTCGTGTAGACTCTATTTCTTACACTTTAGCTCATTCTTACACGAGATCATATGCTTTTGAAACTTTTGTTCGGAAATCAAATGAAATATGAAGTCAAAAGATGCAATAAACAATAGTACAATTATGTACATCAATAGGCTCGAAAACGAATCGAAACGAGGATAAATTCAGAGCTCACCGAGATGGGTTTCGCGACTTCGGAGCTCTCGACCGGAGTTCTGGGCGTCTTCGGTGGCTCGCGATGGCTCGTCGGACCTACACCGGACAGAGGTGAGCGCGATGGTGAAGTCCGAGGGCGATTCCAATTGAAAACGAGTGAAGTTTGGTTCGAGAATGAATCGGGCGGAGACCTTGGTGGTGGCGCTAGAGGCTCGGGGTTGCTTCGGGGGCTGGTGGTGGCTCCGAGGGGTGGCGGTGGATGCCGGAGGAGGTGACGGTGGTGGCGCTGGGCTGGTGGAGGGGTGGCGGCAAGGTGGTGGTGGAGGGGTGCGGAAGATGGAGATGGTGAATGAGGGTGATGGTGTGGGATGGTTAAGATGATGAGTGAGGAAGGAAGTGACGGGGTAGGGTGGTGGTTAAGGTGAAGGGTGGAGGTGACGGGGGCAGGTGAGATTGGCGTGTGGGTTTGGTTAACCCACACCCGGAATTAAACCCCGAATACGTGAATTTCGAATCCCGAAATTAATCCCCGAATGTTAGTTTCCCCGACTCTCGCTTTCCCGATCAATTATATTTTTTTTAAAAAAACTTAAAAGGATATCACCATCCGATTTTATTTTAAATCTTTTTGAGGCGAAAAGACAGAATCGTTCGTCAAACATTTAAATTCAGGTCGGAATCTGTTAAACGGGTTTTAAATCCGATTTAATTAAATCTTAAATTTCATTTTTTTTCCGATAAATTAGGATTTAAAATCCGAGCCTTTACATTTCTTTAAGTTAATGAATTTTGCATACATGCAGGGTGTTGATTTAGAATAAAAAAGAAAAGTATGGACAATTATTAAAGGCTAGAGTGTTGATTTAAACAAAAAAATAATGTATGGGTGGCTGTATAACAATCAAGAAAAAGAAAAGTATTTTTTTCCCGCAAAAAATTTCATCCAAATTTTGATTTTTAATTTTACCCGCCTAGCTCAATATTTTTTACAGAAAATTGAAACAGTGAGAGAGTGGAGAGTCCGTCGGTGGAACTTCGGTAGGCTCTCGATGACAACCTAGGTAAAGGTGACAGCGGCTACGTGACCGTGGTGGCGTGGAGAGTCCGTCGGTGGAAACCCCTAGCGGTTTCGGTGGCAGCAAGGCGCTGGTTGATGTCAAAGAAGCGGAGCTCCGGTAAAGGTGGTTTCTGGTGGCAGCGTCGATGGAGGCCGGTAATTAGTGGCGATGCAGGTGGTCCGATGATGGCGGTCCATCCCTTCCCGGCAAAGATTTCCCAAAATTAAGACTTTTGATTTTCTGAGAGATTTTCGAAATTTCTTTGAATGGAGTGTTTCTGAGAGTGTTGGGAAGGTGTTGGGATCGAATTAGAGCTCGGAGGTATGCTTCAATGGAGGTGTGAGATTGAGGACTGAAAAATCATGTATTCATAGGCGGGGTAAAAATTGGGGTGAGTTGGCTTCAATCAATCCACAAATCCCGTTTGTAATCAATCACAAAGCCCTAAAGATCTTCAATTTGATCTGATTCCTTCAACTTCGCCGGATTTGGGAAGATTTTCAGATTTGGGATGTTCACATTCGATCCGATTTTTATGCGAATCTCTCAAAATTCTTCTAAGAAATCTCATTAGAAACTGATAGAGAAGATTCTGAAATGATTTGTTTGAGATTTGGGGCGAGATTTGAGGAGTTGGATTTCACCTTGCTTTTATAGTGACTTCGAACGGTTGGAGGTAGGGGAAGGGTTCAGGGTCCCGGTTCGACCTTTTTCTTTTTATTTTCTGATGGTCCGGTTCGCTTGAACCAGATGAAATAAAATATAACCGGTTCAAACCTATTTCCATTTATAAATGTGTGTGTGTAAATATATTTGAAATTTCATTTACTTAAATTCTACACAATTTAAATAATAACATAACATTTAATTATATTTTATTTTACATAACAATGTTTAAATAAATAACAATTATAAATCCCTCTCTATTTTGAAGAAAACTATACAACTTTGCCTTAAATAATATAACAATCAATCCACATTTATTTATTATTTATTATAAGTGTACATAAGAATAAAACTGAAGTGTCAAAAAAAATAGTTATAAAACTTGAAATGAATAAAATATAAAATCATAACTTTGTTTAGACATGAAAGATAATAATTTGTTACCCTGACGTCTGGCCCGATAGTATGGATACATCTTCAATTAAACATAAAAATAAAATCAAGATGCTTCGACCAAATTAAAATTTTATTTCATTAAACTTAAACAAAACAATTTTTTTGTGAGGAAAAATATGTTCTCCATACCAATTATATAAAAAATGGGTGAAAATCACATTTTATCTGTATGCAAGCTAATTTAGTGAAGCAAGTGTTTTTTTACTTTATATTATCGATTCCTATATCCTGTTTGATTTTGATGGCATATTCCATATTGCATCTGTGCTTGTATGTATCCGATCCGGGTTAATGAGAGTTCGAACTAATTACATTTCAAAGTATAAAAAATAGGAATTCGAACTAATTAAATTGTATAATATAAACAAAGTATAAAAATATTTAATTACAAAGTATAAATTGTAAAATGTAAACAAAGTATAAAAAAAATTGAGATCCAACTAATTTATCGACAAAGTACTTATATACTTCAAAGTATAAATTATACGGAGTAAAGTAACATATAAATAATTTAATTACCAACATTTTCGTATTTAGTAGGAGAAATAATGGTAGTTGTAGTAATAAGGGGTAATAATTATGATATAGGGTAAATTGAACTCCACAAAAAGTAATTATGATATAGGGGTGCATGGACCCTCACAAAAAAGCAAACCTATTTATCCCATATTAAAACATTTCTTTTTATTCTACTTTTTCCTTGGATATGGGAATACCCTTGGGTAAGCTTACCAGAGGGTAAAACAAGTATTTTCCGGACATGGATTTCAACGTGGCATAGCCATGGAATTTTTGGCATCTTTTTTTATTTCACTGTGTTTTTTTTTTTCAGGCTTTCAGCCCAGTGATGTATAATTTAATTACAGGGAAATGAGTTAATTGAAGAACCTAACTTGCAGTTTCAAGAGGGATATCTTTGGCATGGAGAAAGAGGAATATATTTCGAAAGCAAACTATCCCACATCAAAAATATAGATATTTCTCAGTAACGTAAGTTTGTGACCCAAGTCGCGACATTAAGGTGTTGGAACACGGTCTTGACTTGCCCTCTCCAAGTAGGGAGTTGAGTTGTGTGACTTGAGCGAAGGCTTGTGTTACATGGCTCCTAAAGTGAAGGGCAATGCGTTAAGCTGGCTTTACAGAGCAGCAACTACCTCTCGCTCTCTCCAGTGGAAGGACAACGAGTCAGTGCCACCTGGATCCAATAGTGCCTTGTCTAGCCAGTCCTTATTGGACCCTCATTTTTTTTATTTGAAAGGTTCTTATTTTGTACCGTTTTGTGGTGGTTGAACATATAATATAAGTTTCGGTTTCTTACCATTATGAACGATGGTGCGAAGCTCTTATAGCTTGCGAATTGGTTGACAATGAAGCTTTACCGCTTTTTCGAATGTAATCACCAAGCATTCATTCGACGGTCCTTTGTACAAGTTCATAATCAAAGACTCTCTTGGCTTTTGGCCATTGTACAAGTTCAGGTGGAACAAAAACGACTCACCCTCCCATTCTTCCAAAGTACAGTCTTCTTTTAGCCGAAAGCCGGTGAAAGCAAATCCTTTGGCCTTTGATATGAAATGAAAGCAAACTCCAAATTTAAGCTGCAAATATTAGCAAAGAAGAACAAATAAAAGGGCTCCGCGAGTCGGAGAGTAAAACAAGTCTCCATGCATAAGGGTGGAGAATAAAAATGGCTTTCACAAGAACGGAAAATAAAAAGGGCCTCCACAAGGGGGAGAATAAAAATGGTCTCCACAAGAGTGGACAATAAAAATGGCCTCTACAAGGGTGGAGAATAATTAAAAAAAAGGCATCTGCGAGTCCGAGAATAAAACAAGTCTCCACAAGGGTGGAGAATAAAATAAGCATCCGATTGACATGAGATAATAAAACAACATCGTTCGTGTGACTCTCTTAACACGCTAGAGCTCAGAATTGCTAGCGTGAATATTCTTAGGACACTAGCGCTAGAGCTCAAAATTGCTTGTGTGACTCTATTAGCACGCTAGAGCTAGAGCTGAAACTTGCTTGCGTGACTCTTTTAGCATGCTAGAGCTCAACAATTGTTTGCATGACTCTCTTATCATGCATGTCAGAGCTAGGGCTCAAAAATTGCTCACATGACTCTTAGCACGCTAGAGCTAGAGCTCAAGTTTCGGCCCCAATCGTGAAATGAGAATGAACGAAAGTAGATGCATCGTTTTATCAAACCCCAATCGGTGAGGACGCGACTTAGGTTTGAAGAGCTATGACGATGCCCTAAAAATAGGGTCAATTAAACGCTATAATTAATATAACAAAAAGGAGGTCGATTGTATGGTCTTAAGTGATAAACAAATAGAGATTTCCTGCTATACAAATTAAACCTCGAACTAACAAAGGATATTAATCGACTTCGGTAGTTTTAAGGCTAAAACGAAGGATCGTGAAACTATGAGTATACATCTTATTGCGAACAAAGAAAACAAGAACGATAAGGATACACATAGTGAATGATTTGTTTCTTGAAGCTGAAACACATGTGTTTACGTTTCATTTGAAATTTTTTTAAGAGTTACATGCCTCAAAACGTATGTGAATAGTAAACGAATAGTAAACGACAAATAAAAGTGAACAGAGGGAGTAATTTTCTACATATTAATAATAAGTATGAAATTATTTTTAAAATATATAATAAAAATGTAATATTTTAAATAGTTTTTAAACTTTTAAATAAATGTGAATAAGTAATAAACGACTTAGAAAATCTTTGATGGTGGTACTCTAGTTGAGTATCATAACCTATTAAAAAAATATATAAAAATATAAAAGTGAGTGAGAACCAATAAAGTGAGTGCCATATACTCCCTCCGTTCAAAATTTTGTTTAGAAATACGGAGTATAAGGTGTTCTAGGCATTGGGATAAAAGAAAAGTACTCAAGTAACTTTTTGACTTTTTTATGAAATGTTAATGGTTTTTAGTGGTTGTGGATAATTAATGAGGGATATAAAAGTAATACTTTTGTACTTTCCTTAATATGTGTGCAAACACCTAGAAAGACTTATAATTTTGAACATAGAGAATATATGATACTCTTCTCACATAATTACATTGGTTTAATAAAAAAAATCTGATATTTAATTTTATTTTCTCTTTTTTAAATTAGTTATGTAATTATAGTATCATCGTTAAGATAGTCTTATAAGAAAACACAAAGATTAATAGAATTTTTTTTTTTTCAAAATATTCATCGAAAAATACAAAAATACAAAAATATTCACACTTTGAAACATTTTACAAAAAAATTCATTTTTGGCATGGAAATCAGAAAAACGCGGCTTCAGACTGCGTTTCATTTGTAAAATGTGAAATTCCATTGGCGCGCCAGAGGATGTTTGAAAATTAGTAAAGAAACGCGGTTTGAAATCGCGTTTCTATGGTGGACTTTCCACCTGTCCAAATGTTGTCTGACTGGGCTGAGGTGGCAAAAGAAATGCGGCTTCAAGCTGCGTTTCTCTTTGCTTTATGCAGTGAACAAAAACAGAGATTCCCTGGGTGACGGACCTGACAAGTAATACGCGACCTCAGGTCACGTTTTATGACCAATGTTTTTCTAAAGAGATTCTCCCCTCCTCCCCTAGGGGGAATCTTTGTAACCCTAATTAAAAACGCGGTTTAATCCCGCGTTTTTATGTTCACTAAATTATGAAAGCTCCGCTCCTCCTGGTTTATCTTTTTCCTTTGCTGGTTTCCAGCTCAAAACACTCTCAATCTGAAGATATAACTTGCGGCACATAAATCCTTCTCCTTCTCCAATATCCACATTATCTCATACTCTGTATTTAGTTAAGGTAAGTTATTATTTTTATTTTAATTTCTCGCTCATATTTCGATGATATATATATTTGCTATTGTTAATTGAGAAATTGGAGGATTAATTATATAATTTTGTTATTGTTGGTGGCATATATTGAATTAGGATTACGTAGTTCATAGCATGAGTGAGTTTATGGAAATATAATTGATATTTGTTGATGAAATTTATTGAAATATGAGTGAGTATATAAAATTTGGTAGTTATTATCGAGAGTAATTGGAAAGTTGATCTTATATTGAGAAGATTAGTGAGAACATTTAAGGTTTCTAATAAACTAACTTTTGTCAATGATAACGTAGGATGGATGGATATAAAAAACATATCCGAGCAGAATGAGATATACGTTGATGCTCTCGGGGTTGATCACAAAGACGACTTGGACGAGTTTGAGGAGGACGATGATGCTACTAGGGAGGCGGCGATGGCGGCGATTGAGGATGAGGCCATTAATCCCAATTGGAATATTGCGGAAGATGATCCAATGATAATAAATTCTTTGCAAGAATTACATTCGCACATACAAAAAGAAGATGGAAGGCAGTTTTTTCGCGGGCAACTATTCAACTCACTTGGTGAGTTGAAATGTGATTTGACGAAGTAGTCTGTTAAACTGAGGAAGCCATACCGTACATCAAAGACGAGTCCAGATTGGTACACAGTCGTTTGTGATAGGAAGGACAGTTGTGGGTGTCCGTGGCGATTGTCTGCTCTTCGTGTGGACCGAACTGTTGAAATGTGGACAGTTGTCAATTACAGTGGGCCTCATGCGACCAACTATTCATCATACATTTTACAGTTAGATAATCGTAATGTCACCTCATCTTTCATTAGGGGTGAGATTCTCAGGTTTCTCCACAAAGATCAAAACACGAAGTCAAGCACCATACTGGAGCATCTACAGAAAAGGTATGGGATTTGTGTGTCCTACATGAAAGCCTGGAGGGCAAAACAGAAAGCTATAGCAGAGATTTATGGTGATTGGGAGGAGTCGTACATGTATTTGCCTGAGTTCATGGCTACACTCCAAGCTACAAACCCGGGAACTGATGCGAATCTCATGCCTAAGGGTTCCCGATCGCTTCGAATAGGTAGTCGAATTGGATCTGCGAAAGAACTCGAATCTCACGAATCCTCCTTTAGACAAATGAGTTCTCAACTTGCTTGAATCTCACAAACAAATTAATCCCTCAGCGCCGCTTCTCACGGTCCTTAGTTCTTCGAATCTCACGAAGAAGATGAACGCTTCTCACGTTCGTTAGGGTTTCTCAAGAAACTTGGTTTACCAAATATAGGAAATATAAAGCTACCATAGTTGTCCTACCTGAAGCAAGATGACGGGACCAACAATCTCAGATTTCTCTCACGTCGTTGCTATGCAAAGCTTGCGATACATAAAAGCAAGGGTAGCACTACCCCAGTTGTACTGCCCAACAGCCTCCAAATCAGCTAGCAATGGAAGGTACAATAAATGCACCTGCCCACCACTACTATCAGCACATAGGACCCCAACCATTGGCAACAAAATATATCCCCTAGCTTGGCATTGAATGACATGATCCTCAGCATCTTCTAGTAAGGGCACCAACAATTGTCGTAGCCAGGCCACCTTCATCAACGATCCCCTAATCTGATTCGTCGGGGGTCTTTGCCCGAGCAATGTTTCTGCAACTGTTGGCCAATGCGGATCCAGTAACTGCGAGCCCATCAACCCACAGACCCGATAGAACTGACACATCTTGTAGTGTGATCGTCGCCTCCCAAACGTTCAAGTACAAGGTGTGGGTCTCAGATCTCCATCTGTCTATTAACGTCGTTACTAATTCATTGTCTATCTCGAACGTGGACCCGAGCTTGTATATATAGTGAAATCCTGCCAACTGTATGTAATGCAGGACTCGAGGGTCTGCAACTAGATCTCTCCCAAACTTCCGCAAGTGCATCCTATATTGAATCACACCATTCGTCTACAAACATAACACTTACAAACATTATGTTTCCGATTTATTTGTTCCATTTATTTTACTTTTAAGACTTGGTGTAAACAATATATACTTACATATTCCTCGCGATTCCATACATCAGTTGACCTATGGAGATGTTGTCTGTGGAGCACATCGCTCACCAACGGACCAAGATTCAATTTCATTTCCATTTTCAACTCCCTAAGACAAAAAAAAATTTAATTTTTACAAAATGTTAATATAAGGTTCTGAATCTAAATTACTTTATGGTAATAAAAATCTATTCTTCTACTATTTCTATGCTCACATTCAAATTTAATCGATCACATTCATATTTACACAGTTTCATATAAACTCTACAATTTACTAACTTATATTTTATATTTTATAACAATATATTTTCACAAATCTATAATTTAGTAACTTATATTTTATGGTAATCAAACTCTACAATTTACTAACTTATATTTTATGGTAATCTAAATTACTTTATGGTAATCAAAATCTGTAACAATATATTTTTACAAATTTGTTTTATAGTATGTTATTCTAATTAAAATTTAATCTCCTACATTCTCGGATGAACGAAATCTACTCTACTATTATTTTATACTTATTGCAATACTTAATCTATCACACTCATTTGGGTATTTCACATTCAATCACCCCTTCCTATACAATTTCATGTATAATCACCCGTTAAAATTTCTCATCCACAAAATCAATTCACACAACCGAAATTGATAAAAAAAAAAAAACAACTAATCGTTTCAACCATTACAAATTTCATATCTATACTCATCACAAGTTCAACTCACAATTTCATATCTATAATAATCACAATTTCAACTCACAACCGAAATTAAAAATTCGTTTCAACTCACAATTTCATATCTATACTAATTTCATAGAACTCTACAACATTCCGATGACGGATTTCATCACCATTAAAAACCGAATTTAAAAAAGAAGAAAAATGAATTTAAAAAGAAAAAAAACTAACCTTTGAGACGAAGGACGACGACGGATGACGGATGAAGAACGACGACGGCTCTTTCAGACGAAGGTTGAAGACGACGTTAGTTGCTTCAGATGAAGAATGGAGGGCGCAACGAAGGATGGAGGCCGCAGATCGGAGGGCGCAAGGTTGAAGACGAAGTGAATGGGGGTAGGAGGGCGGTTTCGGGTAGGTTTTAATGTTGATCTAAAAACGCGGTTTGGGAACGCGTTTCATTAAATGCCACAAATAACATGCGGTCTCAAACCACGTTTTTACCAGAGAATCTTTGACTTTTTTTTCTCTGAAATCACACAGAGAAACGCGGCTTCAAGCTGCGTTCCCTTGTCACCTTAGCCCATCAAACAAAATGTTGACAGGTGGAAAGTCCACCATAGAAACGCGGTCTGAAGCTGCGTTTTTCTGATTTCCCTGCCAAAAATAAATATTTTTGTAAAATGTTTCAAAGTGTGAATATTTTTGTAATTTTTTATTTTTCTATGAATATTTTGAAAAAAAAAATCAGATTAATACTCTCTTCAATAAAAAATATTTGATGTTTCAGAAAGTGAAATTTGATCAACAATATTTGATTTTTAGAAGTAATAATTACACTATTTGTTACTTTTGCACTAATATCAATATCACTTGTACTTTTTTTTGTTTAACCAATTATATTTGTGCATAATAAATGTGATGGAGGAGTAAAAATTATTTGATAGAAGTATTTAAAGGTGGAAATAAATTTTTTAATCTTTGTTTTCTAAAATATCAATTATTTTGGATCAAATGAATTATTTCTAAGTGAATTTATAGATGGTTTGAAGGGCGGGTAGGCGTACATCCTCCAATCGTTTTTGAAAACATTAGTGTGCAACAAGTGTCAAAAGTACTTACCACTTTATTAGGGACTAGTTTTACGCCCGTTGTGCGATTTTTTAAATAAATTTTACTATATAAAACATTTTTGAATTAATATAAATTACTACTCCATATAAAGTAAATATACAATTTTCAATTGTGTTATATTTTTGAGAATGTAAACATGTTTCAGACCTCTGTTTTATTATATAATATATATATATATTATATTGATAAATAAATAAATAAATAAAAATGTAGGTATTGATTATGTTTGTGCATAATTGTTGCAAATACTCAATTCTTACATAAAATCAAACGTAGGATTAGCTTTTTTTTTAAATCAATGTAAATCAACAACTTTTTTTTTAATCTCAAAAGATTTGATCCAAATCAACTGTCATCCTCAATTCAGTGTGCCTAATTTGCTTTGATTCGCAGTCAAATGTGGCCTCTCAATTGAGCTCCACATCGGTGTCAATGACACTGCCATCCGTTAAAGAAACCGATATAGGTGATTTCTTATCCCTTTTGAATGCCTTAGTGGTTGGTTTAGTTTTATTGAGTTAACAAAAGCATGAAAATAATAAATATGTATAATAACTTATTTAAGTTATATTGGATAGATTATTGATCTAAAAAGATAAGTTTTTAGCTAACTATATTCGTTTATTAATTGATGTGGGCCAGAAATATAATACCACTTTAATCCAGAAAATGCCACATAAGCAAAAATAATCCCGCTTTAATTCAGAAAATTCCGTGGACGCGAGATCGCACTAGAGCCCGTTTCTGGCCTCTGCTTTAGTATTTTATATATAGAAGATTAGATTAGATTCACTTTGAAATTAGCAGTCTCTCTTCTTCAGTCCCATCGCCTTCCTTGTAATAATGATCACTCAGCTTTTATCTACTACAGTGCTACACTACACTCCCTAACTTCGACTGTTAAACTTCTTAAGTACTCCCTAATTATTACGGAGTACTCTCCTCTCACCTTTATTTCTATTATACTCATATTCCTGCTTGGACTGCATCTCTTCACTCCGATTGCAATGGTGTTCTTACAGGACCTGTATCTCAAGGAGCGGCGTATCAAGCATTACAGCAACCACCATAAGATCTTGCTCGTCGGCGAAGGCAATTTCTCCTTCGCAGCCTCTTTAGCTACTGCCTTTCGCTCCGCCACTAATTTAACCGCCACATCTCTCGATTCGAGAGGTCTGTATATATATATACACATCTATATCTATCTATATAAAGTAAGGTATTGATGATGAAATTGTATGTGCATTCATATATAGATACAGTAGTTCGGGTGTATGCGGATCAAGGCGATACGAACCTCCGCGATTTGAAAGATCGCGGAGCCATTGTTATCCACGGGGTGGATGCATACCAGATGAACAACCACCGTAAGCTTCGACATCAGCGTTTCGATCGGATCGTCTTCAACTTCCCACACGCAGGTGGTGATTCCAACGCCGGTATCTGGGAATGCTCCACCTGGTACATTGAGTAAGTATTCCGATTTCAGGCATAGTCGATGACTCGATGTTAATTTGAAGCAAATTTTTAACAAGTTTGTGTTCAATTCAATGTGTAGATGTCACCAAAGGGTTGTAAGTGGCTTCTTTAAGGCGGCGAAGCACATGCTCGCCGACGGAGGCGAGATCCATGTCACCCACAAGACGACGCATCCGTTTAGCAGGTGGGATGTAGTTAGATTGGCGGAGAATGAAGGGCTGGTGCTGAAGAGGGAGGCGGAGTTCGACAGATGTGATTATCCGGGATACATCAACAAGAAAGCGTACGGAGCGAAATGGAACAAGACGTTTCGTGTGGGCGAGTGTTCTACCTTCATGTTCTGCACCAGATCATGAAATGTACTTTTTGTGATTGCTGCCATGGGATTTGGTATTTTGGGGCTGTTGTTTTGTTTTTTGATCAAGTATCCCACATCAGAAATTGGATGAATTGATATTCCCTTCAAAACCGCACAAAATCCTTTGTTAGAATGTCGAGCTCAGTGGCGCGAGCTTGTGACCCAAGTGGGGACATTAAGGTGATGGGAAGAAGGCTTTTGGGGTTAGCTAAGCTGGGTCTGTAGTGGCATATGCTGGCTCGCCCTCTCCAAGGTAGGGAGCTGAGCTGATCTTATGTGGCTTAGGCGAATGACCTGGGTCACATGGTGTTACTAAAGTGGAGGTTGGTTCGGCAACCGAACCACTTCCCGCTCTTGTCTTTGGAAGGACAATGAGTTGGTGCCACCCAGATCCTCACTAGTGGCTTGGCTACCACCTTTAAGGAATGCATGGGCAGTGTCAAGCTACGTTATTGTTTTGAAGGTTTCCAACCTTGTCAAACTAGGAGGAGGTTCATCTTTACACTTTGTCATTTTTTCCCATCATTTACCTTCTTTCGAGATCTAAATCTTTTCACACAAAATTCAAATAAACTCTCTAAAATTTTAACATGCGATCGGAGGAATTATTAAGGATAGTGATAGTCTGATTATCGATGTTTTTTAACATGCGATCTAAAGTGAATCTGTGTTACAAACAGAAATAATAACCTTTTGCATTGGAATCAAGATTGCAATCGAGAAAGGGATTAGAAACTTTATTTTTTATTTTTATAAAATATTACCCCGGGTAACTTTTTTTATTATTTTCAAAAAATAATATTATATTTATTAATATTAAGTATAATATTAGTTTTAAAATTTTAATATAAATATTGATATTTTATATAGTTTTTGGATCCTTAAAAAACGTGCAAGAAAGTCAAACGACTTATATTTGTGAACGGAGGGAGTATGAAATTATTTTAAAAGTTATCCCTCCGTCATAAAATATATGGTCTTTTAGACCCTTGTACGTTAATTAAGGAAATCTATTTATATTTAAATCTCATTATTATTACAGATATGGAAACACTTTAATTTTACTTAATATTGTACTTTTTTAGGGGTAATAATTAGAGGGAATTGCACTAACTAGCACATGACCCGAAATGATTTGCAAATATATTATATACATTTTTTAAATAAATACTTTATTACAATGGTTGTTTATATAAATTGCACAAATTAAATTGTCCCGCAAAATATGAGCTAGTATTTGTTTATAAATTACACAAAAAATGTTTAATAAAATAAAAATAAAATAGGAGAATTTTTATAAAACCATGCAGGATGAAATAAGTTAAAATTATATTTCATATGCTATTATTATTATTATTATTATTATTAATATTATTATTATTATTATTATTATTTTGTAAAAATAAGCAATAAGTGTTTTAACTTGCGATCTGTAAACCAACTACTTCCTCCGTTCGGCAAAACTTGTCATTTTAGCTTATTTCACCAGTTTTAAGGCAAGTAACAAATGTACTAAGTTACCCTCAATTATTACCCTCCTTTTTTACTTTATCAAAAACTACAACTAACAAACCATCAATCATATCAAGGGTATTTTTGTAAAGTGAAGGGCAAAATACCTACAATGACAAGTTTTTTTGAACAAAAATAACACCCTAAAATGACAAGTTTTGCCGAACGGAGGGAGTATTAAATAAGTGTTTTTTTTAATTTATACAAAAAACCAATAAATTTTTTATGTAATAATATTTGATACAACATTATTAGTTACAAACATATGGCAAAAAATATATTTTTATAATTTGATAGAAATATATCCATTTTTTTATGATTATATAGTCAAATGAATAAGAGTTAAATAAAGAATTAAATATTTAAAAATATATGAAAATGTTTTTATTAAGAAAAAGCAAATGATATGAAGCCAAATGAGGCAAAAAGGGCTATTTGTCCCTTAGAGTTTTTTAATATACCAATTTGTCTACAATAACACTTTTAATATACATATTCGTCCCTTAATTCTTTTAATATATCAATACGTTTTAGGGGGTCATTTAATATACCTATTTGTCTTTTCGGCTAATTTGTAACTCAAAACCAGTGACGGACGTCTATTGAGGTCAGACGGGGTATGGCCCCACGGACGTCAAAAGAAAAATGAAATAATTTGTCAAACATGCCATTTTTTTAGCCTAAATTGGATAAATGTCCACCCATAAATTTAAATTGGGGAAAAGTCCACCTATTTTTTAACCCTAGTCAGCGCTCCCCCTGTGCCCCCTTCCTCCAAATCCAGTGCAGTAGAAGGAGCCGAATTCGAGGGGACGCTTCAACCATGGCCATCTCCTTTATATTCGATTCGCATCCGACTTTGTAATCGACCGAAGCGGAATCGAATTCGAGGGACGACCGTATCGGAGGCGGGGAATTGAAGGCGTGAGGGAGTGGCGGAGCGTCCATCTGAGCTTCAATGGAGGCTCTTTCCTCCATTAACACCAGTGCTTCTGTCTTCAAGTTCGTCGATCGTCTCCGTAATCAACCTGGCGCTCCCGGTCGATCTCTCTGGCAACGTCGATTCCGAGGTCCTTCCTTTTTTCTCCCCTTCAAGGCTTCAACGCATAAAACTTGTTTTTCCCTTATGTGGAAGGTTTAGTGTGTATATGTGTAATCCTTTGGAAATTTTGGATTTTCAGTTTCTTTTGATTAACAAGCCATGAATCTATGACTGTCTTAATATCTAATTACATTTTTTGAATGATCGAAAGCAGAGCATCTTGTTTCTTCTTCCTCCTCCTTTTTCATATCAAATTAATTTGAGATCTTTAGATCATGAAATTTGACAGAGCCTCTCGGCAAAGGGCTTATAGGCCCCATAATTGATCACACACTTATAGACTCCATAGGCCATAATTGATCACACACACTTGTCGACTGATTAGTAAAAATTGTCATTATATGAAAATTTAGATATTCTCACTAGTTTATCCATGAGATTCCTTTAAGGATTATGTGACATGTGACTTATGTAACACACCGAATAGGCCCAATGTGCAAATTTCTCAGGTTTAATCGTTGATTGGGTTAATGACTCAAATGTCATTTTCATCATTTTATATTCTTTGACAATTTGGTATAATTGTTTTATCATACGGTATGATTTCAGCATCTCAACATTTTTTGCGGACGCGAAAAAAAATCATTTCAGCATTTCAACAACACGGTTTCAGCAACTCCGGTGTCGAAGTGCTGACGCGAAAAAAAAAACAACTCCGATTTCAGCAACACGTTTTCAGCAACTCCGGTTTCAGCAACCCCAGTGTCGAAGTGCCGACGCGGAAAACAAAAAAGAAAAGCAACTCCGATTTTAGCAAACCCGGTGTCGAAGTGGTGACGCAAAAAAAAAAAAAAAACTCCGGTTTAAGCAACACGGTTTCAGCAACTCCGATGTCGAAGCACTGACGCGAAAAAATAAAAAACTAATTTCAGTAATTGCAACAACAATTTAAGCAACTCCGGTTTCAGCAATCTTGGTTTCAGCAACCCTGGTTTCAGCAACACGGTTTCAGCAACTCCGATGTCGAAGCGCTGACGCGAAAAAATAAAAAACTATTTTCAGCAATTGCAACAACAATTTCAGCAACTTCGGTTTCAGCAACTCGCGGAAAAAAAAAAACAAATTTCAACAATTTCGGTTTCAGCAACTTTGGTTTCAGCAACGCGCGAAAAAAAAAACTAATTTCAACAATTTCAGCAACTTCGGTTTCAGCAACTTTGGTTTCAGCAAAGCGCGAAAAAAAAACGCTGAAATAGGAGTTGCTGAAACCAAATGTGCTGAAACATGAGTGGGGCACAGGGGCGCGCGTGGGGGGCAAAGGGGGCAAGGGAAACAAGGTGGACATTTTGTCAATTTGGGAGAAAGGGTGGACATTTTCCTAATAAAGACCCTAATTATGGCCTATAGCACAATTCCACCAAGAAAAATTGCATCTTGTTTTCCCACATTTTGAAATAATGACGTCAATATTTACATGTGATGACGTCAATATTTCCAACTAGTCAAGCCTACAACTGCAAGTGGACTCGGTGAACTACTTTATTTTGATATAATTATAATTTTAAAAAATAAAAAATATATATTTACATTTAATATACTTGTATTTACTTGTTTATAAACTTTTATTATAAATATTTTATTATACAAAAAATATATAATTAAATATGTAAATACGATAAAATTTATAAATATGTAAATACAAGTATGTAGAAGGTAAATTTATTTTTTTTTGAGTTTTTTTCAGTAAAATTATATCCAAAATAATTTAGTGGTGCGCCGTGAGTTGTATCTTATCTCAACAACTATGTATAATGATTGTATTAATACTACCTCCGTTTGGAAATATAAGTCCGTTGACTTTTTAACATGTTTTTTAAGGAGTTAAAACTCATATAAAACAATATTTTTTTATTACTTTTTACATAATTATATATCGTACTTATTAATAATATATATAAAACTATGTAAAAAATTAATAAAAATATCTTTTTATATAGTTTTTAACTCCTTAAAAAACGTGTTAAAAAAGTCAATGTACTTATATTTCCAAACAGATTGAGTATTATTTTAGTAATAAAAGAAGTTACTCCCCCCTTTAATTAAAATTTAACATTGTACTATTTATGCTAGCATTTTTATGTGTTAAAAACTACCTAAAATATTACTCCATCCATCCTAAAATACATGAGCTTTACAATTAATGATAAAAATCCAATAGTTTTAAAATTTGATAGAAATATATACAAATTTTTTTTTTATGATTATATAACCAAATGAATAAGATTATATGAGTATGTAACCAATTAATCATTATAAAAATATATTAAAATAATTTTTAAAAAAAAACGAAAAGGAAGTCCGATGATGTAAAATAAGGTTACTTGTCCACTAGAGTATTTTAATATACCAATTTGTCCACAAGAACACTTTTAATATACCTATTTGTCCATAAATTCTTTTAATATACCAATTTGTCCTTAAGAGATCTTTTAATATACTCATTTGTTTTTTTGGCCGTTACAAATTCCTCACATCTTTCCCTTTTTATTTATTTATTTTTTATTAAGTAATAAGAGTCAAATCAGATTCTCGAGAAACTGATGAATCGACAAACTAAAACCGCCTAAGTCGTCACATCTTTCCCAATTACCAGTATTCATCTTTTTGTTTTCTTATCAAATAAGACCTTTTTTTTTAATCCTTGAGATTTTTCATTGACCTTGTGAGGCAAGGAAAACAAAGCATCTGAGTCAAAAGTATAAACAAGCAAGATTATTTTTCTTTCTTTTTCTCTCTTTTTCCCTCCCCCTATATATTTTCCTTACTTTAACCATCGCCATTTTGTACCTCTCAAGCTTACAAGGGAAGGCAACCAGGAGGGCCCGGCTGATCAGCGAATCGACGAGGAACAGGTGTGTTTGATTCCATATAATTATAATTATAATACAATTATAACTTAAACACTTTAATATTATTTGCTTAATACATTATACAAAGTATATGGTTAATACCTAGTATATTTTTTTAATGTTTTTAAAATAATGTAAATTGATACTCCCTCCGTCCCAAAATAGATGTCTTTGGACTATTCAAATACGCTTTTTAATGAGCTAAAAACTATATAAAATATCCACTTTTTAATTAATTTTTTAAAATAATTCTATACTTATTAGTAATATGTATGATATTATTTAAAAATATTTAATAAAATGTTGATATTTTATATAGTTTTTAACTTCTTAAGAAAACATGCATGAATAGTAAAAGACATCTATTGTGGGACGGAGGGAGTACAATTTAAAAGATATTTTATTTAAATTTTACGTTATTTTAATACATTGTAAAATATGTTAACCAAGTATTACCCAACTATTTAATTTAATACATTCATCATAACTAAGTCTTCGTTTAACAAAAGCAAGTAGCTTTTCAGAGCTTATATTTTGTCATTTTGATATTATATAGTCTTAAATGAAATAAATATAAGATTTTAGTTTAATTAGATTTTGAAATCTAAGTTTTTCAACAGCTAATCACCCAAGCTTTTCGGAGCTTGAGTGAGTATTAAAAAATAATAAAATTTATAAAAAAAATTTAGTGAAATAACGATGTTTTTAAAAAAGTGAAGTACTCCCTCCGTTCGGTAAAACTTGTCATTTTAGGGTGTTATTTTTGTTCAAAAAAACTTGTCATTGTAGGTATTTTGTCCTTCACTTTACAAAAATGCCATTGATATGATTGATGGTTTGTTAGTTGTAGTTTTCGATAAAGTAAAAAAGGAGGATAATAATTGAGGGTAAATTAGTACATTTATTAATTGCCTTAAAACTTGTGAAATAAGCTAAAATGACAAGTTTTGCCGAACGGAGGGAGCAGGGGCGGAGCTGAAGGGGGGCCTAGGGGGGCACGTGCCCCCTATCTCATTAGACGAACTACCTATGTGTATTCTCCTCGTTGATAGCTTCGTTTTGATATATAATACGCTTTAATCCGACATCTGAGTAAAAAGTTATGGCTATTTTAAAATTAAAGGTATATTAATCTCTTTAATTTTGTTTCAATAGACTATAATGCTTTTATATTTTACTCAAATTAAAATTCACATACTATAATTCATCTTGAGAGCTTCGAAATGAGAGGGTATACTAATAATTTCGACAATTAGATAAGAAGTTATACAAGTTTAAAAATTTTATATCTGATTATACATTATTATATGTTATGAGTGCAACAAGTTATATATTAACTAGGTTGTTAACTTGTTATTCGAGCCAAACAAGTCTAGTATTGTTTGATTATATTTAGCTCATTTAGAAACAAGTCAAGCTCGAGTCGAACCTATATTTGAACTTAAGCTCATACTCGATTTGTTTAGTAAGTGAACGAGCTTAATTGAGCTGAGTTTTTTTTCCAAGTATATGCAAATTTACTTGCTCATTACATAGTAAGTTAAAAGAAAATTTGTAAATTTCACAAAATTCTTACTATTTGAGTTTCAATGGATCCGGGCTGAATTATGAATTGAGCATAAAAATGTTCTCGTAATCAACTCATTTTGTAATTGATGCTCGAGACGAGCTTTTGTTGAGCTAAACTCGAGCCAAGCTTTAGCTCATATAACAACCATAACCTTAACTTAATGTTTATTATATTGCGTTTCCTATACTTATTTAGTTAATTTTTTCGAATATTTCATTTATATATTTATATTTCTTTTTTTAGGCGCGAAAAAATGATAGCGTTTTATCATAAACCGATAACATTTTATCTTAAAATAACATAATTTATTATCGTATTACATATTATTCTTTATGTCAATTTAATCCACAACTATACCGCACATGTATAATTGTGCCCCCCCTTCGAAAATTTTCTGGCTCCGCCACTGGGAGGGAGTATTGTATTAAAACTTGTGTCAATAGCTAAAAACTGTGTATTATAGAATAGATGGAGTATCAATTTATCCATAAGAACACTTTTAACATACCTATTTGTCTATAAAGTTTTTTAATACTTCCTCTGTTCACTTTTATTTGTCTTTTTGTTATTCAGACACGTTTTTAAGGTGATAAAAATTATATAGAATATTTATTTTTTTATAACTTTTTAACAATATCATACTTATTACTAAAAACTATGAAATTATTAAAAAAAATATCATTTTAAGAAAACGTGCGTAAATAGTAAACGACAAATAAAAGCGAACGGAGAGAGTATACTACTGTATTTGTATTTGTTTTTAAGAGGTATACTCCATACTCATTTGCTTTTTAGCCTGGAATAAATAGTACAGTACAATTGTAGGAGTACATTAGGCTTGTAGAGGTGTAGTAAATGTGAATTGACAACATGTCATATAGAGATGACTAATGGAGTAGTGGGTACGTAATACTCCTACCTTTTTTAAACTCGACGGTTAAACTTCCTCGGCAACATACTTGTGCAGTTGTACTTTATCTTTTCCTTTTTACTGTATATGCTAAAATCTAAATTACTGTTACATGACAATCTATCTCAAAATGCCCTTTTATTTAAGCCATGAATAATAGATGATCCAACTCTACATAGACCTGCATCCCTAACCTTCCTTGATTGATATGGTGTTCTTCAAGGAGAGGCGCATTAACCATTACAGCAACCGCCATAAGATCTTGCTCGTCGGCGAAGGCAATTTCTCCTTCGCAACCTCCTTAGCTAATGCCTTTGCCTCCGCTACTAACCTCACTGCCACATCTCTTGACTCCCGAGGTACTTAATTACTCCAAGATCATGGCTTTATTTTATCTAAGCTTCTATATAAATGAATGTGCTGTGTGGTGGTTCAATTTTCAGATACAGTAATCCGGGTGTATTCGGATCAAGGAGAGACCAACTTGCGGGTTTTGGAGGATCGCGGAGCCGTCGTTATCCACCAAGTGGACGCTCATAGAATGAACCATCACCCTGAGCTTCAGCACCAGCTTTTTGATCGGATCGTCTTCAACTTCCCTCATGCCGGTTGTGGTTACAATGCCAGTGTCAATGAATGCGAAAGATGGTATATTGAGTAAGTATTCACAATGCAGGCATTTGTTTTTGTTGTGTGTTGAATTGAAAAATGTGTTGACAAGTTTGTGATCAAATGTCAGGTGTCACCAAAGGGTAGTAAGTGGCTTCTATAACGCGGCGAAGCACATGCTTACCGAGGGAGGCGAAATCCACATTACCCACAAGACGGCACATCCGTATAGCAGATGGAATGTTGTTGAATTGGCGGAGAGGGAAGGGTTGGTGCTGAAGAGAGAGGCGGAGTTCCGCAGGTCGGATTATCCGGGATACATCAATAAGAAGGCATACGGAGCGAGACCGAATAGGACTTTTCGTGTCGGCCAGTGTTCTACCTTCATGTTCTGCACTAGATCATGAAATGTGTAAGTGTAATTGCTGCTATGGGATTTGCTGTTTTGATCTCACTGTGTTTTTTGTTCTACCATGTTTTTAGTAATGGATGTAATCATGTACAATGCAAATTAACCAAGCACTTGACTTGCAGCTTCAAGAACTGTTTGGGAAAATGTCCCACATCGGAAATTTAAAGAATGAACATACACTTCATAAAAGCGCAAATCCCTACAACAGCCGTCGAGCTTGGTAACGCGGGCTTGTAACCCATGTGGGGACACTAAGGTGATGGAACATGGTCTTGGTTAGCCTAGCCGGATCTGTTGTGGCTTGTACTTGCTCGCCCTCTCCAAGGCAGGAGTTGAGTCGTGTGGCTTAGGCGAAAGCCTGGGTCACACAGTTCCTGGAGTGGAGGGCACTGCGTAAGGCTGGCTTCACAGAGCAGCGACAACCTCCCTCTCTTGTCAGTGGGAAGGATAACGAGCCGGTGCCACTCGGATCCATTAGTGCTTCGGTTGGCCTGTCCTACTGGACCATCATCTTTTTGCCAAAATAGAAATAGTGCGAGTCTATCTCGACCTTGTCTTCAATCATGCGCAACCCATACATGCCAATCTTTTCTTTCGCAATGCCATGTTGCAGGGTCCAAGAGAGTAACCACAGTGCGAGTCTACCTCGTCTTTTCTTTCGCAATGCCATGTTGCAGGGTCCAAGAGAGTAACCACAGTGCGAGTCTACCTCGACCTTGTCTTGAATCATGCGGCTAAAATGGCAGATGCCATGTTGCATGGTCCAAGAGAGTAACCACAGTGCGAGTCTATCTTGACCTTGTCTTGGACACTGCAACTAAAGTGGCAATGATTCCGTTAACCCCCATCAATATGCTGGAAGCCTCGCGAATGGCATTCATCATAACGCGAATGGCATTCATCATAAAATCAGCAAGCAATAGATACCATTGAAACAGATCTTGTTTAAGAAACTAAAGCATGATTTATAAGAATCATCAGTTCAAGTTACAAGACCATCAAAGACAAAATTGTCAAAACCTCAACCAAAACAAAAAGACCTTAATGCAGCTGCACTTGCTGCACCACCCCATCCACCATATATGATTTCATCCTCACCCCAACCAACATTCGTCTACAAAGATAAGCTCGAAATGCTTCTTTAAAACATTAACAATCACTCATCTTCCCCGTCAACGTTCATAGAAGATCCTTGACGGTAATCAATCTTGAAATCATATGAATCACTGTCTTCATCATCTTCCATAGCATCCTTTGAAGTGGCCACCTTGCTTGCCTTTTTCCTTCTCTTTTTATCCGATTTCTTCATCTTCGTTTTGAGCATAACTTCTGCAT
Source organism: Persicaria maculosa (assembly GCA_963922045.1). Lineage (NCBI taxonomy): Eukaryota > Viridiplantae > Streptophyta > Magnoliopsida > Caryophyllales > Polygonaceae > Persicaria > Persicaria maculosa. The sequence goes on along the minus strand of OY998267.1, from coordinate 14,519,016 downwards.
CATATAGCTTCTCGTTTTGCTCAGTCGTGTCTGATTTCCCATTAGCATTACCCATCTTCACTTCTTCGGTTTCCATTGCTTCGTCCTCACCATCCTCGTCATTTTCAACAGCTTCTTCACCCTGCTTGCAAGCACAAAAAATAGTTTAGGCAGCTGTTAACACAAGGAACTGCAATAAGAACTAGAGCTTATTCAACTTTTAACTCCGTCTCCACACCAAAAAGCACTTGGAACTTCTGTGTTCTGGGTCATATGCCGCATTTATAAAACTATGTTTGCAAAGGGAAAGTTGGCAAACCTTAAGCGTCTGCTCGTCAAAACGAACAGGGGGGTTTGAAGGAACTTCAACAGGTTGGAGATCATCAATAGATTTTAGGCTTCCAATATATGCAGTTTCAGTCCCATAGACTGCATCGACATTGAACTCCTCCCCAAGATCTGAAACAATCTTAGTCTCCTCCAGGAGCTCCCCTTGGTTTCTAGTAGGAGGCACAGTGTAATATGGGATCTTACCTAAAAAGGAACACGACAAAATGTTAGTAAACACTTGCATCGGAGGCTATTCTTATTAAAGAAACAATTCAAAATAGATTGTTGCTTATCAACCCAGTGACTTGTACCTTCATTCCAATCATGCAACACTATTTTTGCAGTGGCATCAACATCAACCACACCGCCCTTTTTAAGCTTTCCCTTAACAGTGGCTGTCTTCTGAAGAAAGTCATCAACTGAATCGAACGAGGGAATCTTATACAGAGTCACCAATAACTTTTGAGGGCATAGCCTTAGAATCTCTTTCACTGAAAGGTTCAAAGTACAGAAGAATCAGCATGATGTTGCACAACATACTTGATACAAGGAAACCACAGCAAAACAACACTAGGGCAGTGCAATAAATTAAGTAGCTTCATTGTATCAGGGTATACAAGATTTACCAGGAGTGATAGGATCCTCCAGCTTCTCAATTCTTTTGCAGTTTCTAAGCGCTACGGAGGCATCACTCTGCTCAGATGGAAGCAAAACAACACCAGGGCAGTCCAACAAATTAACATTTTTGTCCAAATGCACCTCCTGAATAGCTCTTGTCAAGCCAGGAGTAGAACCAGCTTTGGCAACATGAGATCTCTTCAGACTATTAATGAGGCTACTCTTGCCTACATTTGGTAATCCTACAATCCCAATAGTGAGTGTCTTCTTGATCTGCAGAAGAGCAAAATCATAAATAATATCAACTCAGTCAGCCAGTCGACAAGTTGCTCCAAAAATTACTGAAAATGCTTAAACTATTGGATATTAAAAAAATATTTAAATGAGATAAAAGAGTTTGGCATACATCGTGACTCCTCGAGTAGTTTTTCAGTAACTTGATAAGTGTTTCAGCTCCAAGACAATCGCTAGTCTGGAGAATATTGCTTGGTGTGGCTGCCTTTGAAGACTTCCACCCCAAGTTTGACTTCTGCTTCTGAGTGCTGCACTTAAAAGCAACAGTCGGTAATTCTTCACGAAGGTACTTGAGCCACTTCTCAACAACTTCACGGGGTACAAGATCTAGAATCAAAGCAATAATCTGATCAGGGGCGAGAAATAAGTAATAAGAGTATATTTGCATGATGCAAATGTTTAAAATTAATGTCCCGAACAGACAAGGGGAAAAAAAGGGTTTTAGTGTACTAAGATATTAAAATCTTTTAATGCAACATGAGACAGGATACCTATTTCATCTTTTTTGTAGCCAAGCAATGTGCAGCATTAGTAACCAAGCAAAAAATATTGAAGATTACTATCCTCACTTAAGATAAAATCATCTATAGTTGAGTTTAATTTAAATGAGAACCTTCAATCAATTATTCTTTGTGGTAAATTTTGCTTGGTAAGGAGGGGTTTAATAGGTCAGTGGAGGTTTGAAAGAAATACTTACCAATCTTGTTTAACACCAACACAAGTTTCTTGTCAGGAATGGATGTAACCATCTTTTCCATGTCAGGACATCGGCTGCCAAGTGGATCTCTAGCATCGAGAACTTCCAATATGACATCTGATTGCTCAATAACTTTTACAAGATCCTTGTAAAAAGCCCTATCAGAATTATCTGCATCAATGTCAAAAATTATTATTAGAGCCAGACAACAAGTAGGAAGTGCTTTAAGACTCGTATGATGCTTGGGGTCATTGGAATCAGATGAATACGCCCACAATTGCACTGGCAAGGTCATTTCATTCACACATACCAAGAAAGGAAAAAAAAAAACAAAAATACAGAAGTCAACAAGCTGGAGATTTTGAAAGTAGCACAAGGATTTTTCAATAAACTACCTCTACTTGTTCCAGCCCCACTAACATTAGTGTCCATGTTTTTTTCACTTCCTTGTGCATCTTCATCACCGACTTCATTGGTTCCAAGCAACCCCAACTTTCTCTGCTTGGCCTATAAGATGGAGTTTTAATCAATCAGCAGAACATAAAATGTTTAAGATACCATCTTTACAATAAAACTGATAATAAACAACACAAGAATTGGATACACATTTGATATAGAAGCAATGTATCCGAGACATAACAACCAGCTGCTGAATGCACTGATACTACACTATGTTTCGTTTGAATCACAGCCTCGAATTTTCATCTGACTCTACAGTGTGACACCACAATAAACATCACCAAGAACCAAATTTCATTGGTATCATAGAGTTACCTGGCTAAATAAAAATAATCAAGCAGGTCAGTCCACTGAAAAGTAGCAAATTACCCACCAATTGCTCATAAACGCCTCTCCTTTCCCCAACAAACCATTCTCAAACCTCCAATGCAAACCAACAGGTCCTCAAAGGCTTATATCAAACGAATTAACCAACTGTTAAACAAACTAAGCAAGTATTCACAGACCTCGAGCATCAATGGCAGCTAATGAACAAACTAACTGTAACACTAAGCAACAACTGTAAAGGAAATTGAAATCAAAACAGGCATTCATTACGGAAGAGAACAAAATTAGGAAATACCCTCTCTTTGCGGGCTGCTTTCTTCAGCTCGATCTCTTCGAGGGCGCGAGCACGTCGAGCTTCAAGGGACTTGAGCTCCTGTTCCTTGAAAGGCCAGTCATTGGGGATTCCAGGGTCTTTCTCGACCTTAGTCCTCTTGTGAAGGCCGAGCTTCTTGGCCTCCTTGTCCTTCTTCTTGTGGTGCTGCTTCACCCTCTTTATGATCTTGTACTTCTTCTTCAGCGAAACTCGCTTACTCTTGCTCTCTGCAGTCAATCCCAATCCAAACCACACCAAAATCAAATTCTGAAATAAGAAAGGATTAATGTCAATTCAATTTCAATTGCTGCGGTTTGGCTTACTCTTGCTCTTCTTCACCATCTTCGATTATCGGAGAGAAAGAGGAGAATGGATTGTGGAAATGGCGGTAGTGTTGTTGTTCGAGCAAGGCGGTAGGGTTTTAGTTCCAAGGGGAGAGGGAAGGGGAAACCATATAATTTCTGTACGGGTAAACCGGGCCGATGAGTTTGGGTTAAAGGGCCGGACTCGGATCCTACAATTTGGATTTTTGACGGCCCATCATGACTTGGATCGGCCCTATAATTTAGATATTGATCGACTCTCATCATGTGTCTCGACAGTAACTAAATCCGGATTAGCCGTAGAGATGGAAATCAGACCACTTATATTAATCCATCCTGAAAAATGAAAATATGAATGAAAATCCAAATAAATGGGTAAATAAGTGAATGATTGATTGATGAAAGATGAATCGTATCGGATATGATTTCCAATTCACCACCTGATTCACTAAACTTGTTTATTATTATTTATAGGTAACTTAATTCGAACTTTTACATGTGTTTTTAATAGTATTTATCTTGATTTGGAATTTTCACCTTATTTTGTGTAGATGAATGATTATTTTAAATTTATAATTATAAATTTTATAATTACATTTACATCAGTGACGGTAGACATTTACATTTACATGAAATTGTCCACCTAAATATTTCATCTAATCCATGCAATAACCCGCGGATGATAAGTGGATCAGACATGAATGAAAGGGCTATTGGATGGTGGATGGATTGAGTGTAATAAAATCGTTAGTGGATCAAGGGGTTGAATAGATATAGGCCGATTTGCAGAAATACACAAAATCGGTGTTCTGTTTGCAAAAGTATATCCGTTTTATGAGAATAGCAAAAATATGATAGGTGAGTCATTTGTGCTAAAAAATAATGACTGATTTTACCTTTAAATTTAAATGTAAAAATATTTAAAAGGAGAATTATAAATTAAAAGAAAAGTAAAAATATATATATATAAAAAAAATGAAATATATATTAAAATAATGTTTTTAATATTTTTTTCTCAGAAATTTAAAAATAATAAAACTAGCCGGATGAAAAACATTGTCTTAGTAAGAGAATTAATACTAATAGGAATAAAATTCCTTTTTGACATGATATAAGTTCTTTATGACAAAGCTGATAATTAATAGTGATAGGATGAAGTCTATAATAGGGAAGAGAATAAGGATACGATTTTATCCATATTATAATTAGAAATTAAAGGCATGTCTAAGATGACAAAGTTATTTGTTCCCAACAACAGAAGTAATGTTCATAATGACAAGGCTGCAGTTTACTTTGACAGGATGGAAGCTATAATCGGGGAGAGAATCACTGAAGATACGGTAAATCATATCTTCAGGATTATTAACCATATTTACAAAAGGATTGTCAATATATATCTTGAAACCATAATATTATCACATTGACAGGATGAATATCGTTCTTGACAATCCCAAATATGAACATTGACAGGATATGATCAATAATCTTTTTTTTTAATCTGGATATGATCAATAATCTGCGGGAGGTTGAGTAAAGATACGATTTTGACCTAATCATAACCTTGGGTCGGGGCTAACTGTTAGGGATTGGGATTGAGATTTTTTTTAATTCCAGATTTTTTAATTTAATTATTTAATATAATTTTAAAATAATTAAAAATATAAGAAAAATGATAAATACCAAAAAAATTTAACCTTTTTTTTCCTTATTTTTTTGGGTGGTGGGTAGTTTTGATAATTAAATAAAGTATTTTTGTAAATTTTCATATATTGATGCAATTGTTTTCAAACCTAGATATTTTTGCAAACCAATTATCAAAGTGGGGTATTTAGTAGTAATTCCACATAGGATATATCCACTTATAATCGGATCTATTTGGATCTCTTAGACAGTCAGTAGACTATACTCCCTCCGTTCGGCAAAACTTGTCATTTTAGGGTGTTATTTTTGTTCAAAAAAACTTGTCATTATAGGTATTTTTCCCTTCACTTTACAAAAATACCATTGATATGATTGATGGTTTGTTAGTTGTTTTTTTCGATAAAGTAAAAAATGAGGGTAATAATTGAGGGTAAATTAGTACATTTGTTAATTGCCTTAAAACTTGTGAAATAAGCTAAAATGACAAGTTTTGCCGAACGGAGGGAGTATCAAATTCCCTTGAAAGATGGAGCTAACTCTCTATTTTTTTTTATTGGGTAAAGATTCGAGCTCAGACAGGCCTGAAGCTCGAGAGGCCGATGAATCGGCATGACGGATTAACCGTCATCATACAACATAACATACAACATAATAAACACACAAATCACACAGATGAAAAGAAAGACCCAAAGAACCCATAAAGACCGTCAGCTAGCGGAATAGTCGAGGGAAATCCAAGACGAGCCACGAATGCCGAGAACACGGGAGAGTGCAACGACTCACACGGCGTCTCGACGCCGAGAAGGCGGAAAACAGTAACCCACTAACGGAAAGGACGAAACCTGGGGAAGTGCGGATCACCGACGTTGCCCCCACCTAGATGAGGGATCTTCGAAGACCACGAACAAAGCCACGATCCTCTCGATCTTACAGGACGTCCGATACTGCAACCCAACTCGGAACTAAACGCACACACGCCAAAGCAACTAACCCACACTAGAAGAAGGAACAAATACAGGCCAAAGAGGGTAGCTCTAAACATCAGACGAAAAATTGTGTGCAAACTCCCGGAATCAAATTGAAATTCTGAGAAAGAGTTATTATAACAATTAAAATATTCAAAATATTTTCAGGCCCTTTCGGGATTTTGGTCCAACCCAATCGGGAATTTTGTCGAGCCCTTTCGGAATTTTAGTCAAACTCCGTGTATAGTAAAAAAATATAAAAATACGAGTAAAATTATTTTTTTTTGTTTTTTTTTTTGTTTTTTGCTTCATGCTTGGCGTACAAGGCCAAACAAGCAGCTTGCATGCCAAGCACATCTGACAGCACTCGTGGTGACAGGAGGCCAGCCCAGCAAAGGCCGGAGGCAAGGGTCGCGCCGAGAACAGGCCACAATGCCCCGGGACTTCAGGTGGCGAAATGACACCGGCCGCGGCAAACGACCGAGGCCGCCGTCAAGACCGCCTGAAAAAATAGGCGCGATTTCGAGCTCACCGGAGTCAAAAGAAGGGGATTTGGTTAGTGACACTGAAATCACAGAAAAACTGAAATTTCAGAGAGAACCGATTCCGAGGAGTAGAGCTCCAAATCCGAAGAAGAGACCGATTCCGAGGAGGAGGAGGAAGAGGCCAAAATCAAATCCGGATTCGAGAGCCAATGGTTGTCATGGTGGCTATCACTGGGAGGCGAAATTGGCCAACGAAAGGTGAAGCGGGGAGGAGGCGCGCAACGGAGCCGAGGCTATCGGAAGCGGTAGCCGGAGGAAAGCCCCAATTCGGGAGCCGAAACAAAACATGGGGACGATGGCCGAAAAAGCAGCAGAATCCGGCCAGACGACATAACAGGAAGGCGGTGAGAAGGAGATGGATTCGAAATTAGAATTTGTAGGAGATGATTTGACAAAGGATGGATCGATTTTGGAAGAGGGTTACAAGCGCCCCTTTTGGGACGGGTTCACCGAGAGTTTCTCTCTCTCAGAATATTAGATATGTTGGACCTAACTCTCTATAATTTTAAATAGGTCATACAACATCTGATCTGATATAAACCATCCAGTCGAATCTAACTGAAGTAATTAATTTAAAAAAAAGTTGACTATATCAAATTGGATGAAAAAAGAAAAATGAAACTACTAATGGATAGAATACCCAACTAACTAACGTATGTAAAATAATGCATGAAGAAAGGGGGTGCTTACATCTATTTCTAGAGAGAGGGGCTCCTCCCTCTCTCTAGAATTTGCCAACCTCCATTCAATAACTATTTCTTAATCTTTTTCTTGTCTATCCCTATCCTTATAGCTTCCAAATTTTGTGTCTTAAAGTGGCCAGTGTCAAGCTTCTTGGTGTAACTCCTTTGGGTGTTCGACATTCGGGCCTGGATTCCCTCTATTTTGGTGTTTTCGGGTTGCGTTTGTCCGGATCCTCTTCCTCCTTCCTTCTCGGGTTGGGCTGGGTTTTGGTCGTCGCTTCCTTCCGTCGGCCGTTGGTCTGTTCTGGTGGTGCTGGGTGGCGTCGGGTGCTGGCGGCTTTGGTCGCGACTGATTTGCATCCCTCCTTCGGGAGTCACAAACCACCCTTTCGGGTTTTGATAATTAAAGCCTTTGAATTGGGGCTTTTGCTATCCTCTTTTTGAATCCTTAATTTGAAGCTGTTTCGTGTCGATCGGTGTATCTGATGGGTGGCCGTGAGGTTTTGCTTAACAGTGGCTTGCCTGCCGCCTATTTTCTCCTCTTTGCAACCCTCGTCGACCCCTCCGCTGCCTCTGTCTCTGCAGGCGGTTTTTCTAGTTCCCCCATTGTCCAACTTCGGTCGGCGTCGCTTCCTGGGTGGAGGTGAGTCGGGTCTGCTTGCGGTTCCGCCTTCCTTCCCCGTCGATGGCCGGCTTCCTTGCTGTTGAATCCTTGGCGTGCACGCCTGACCCAAAAAAAAAAGTGCAATAATTTTTACTGTGCTTTGTCAAAATCTGCAATCTTTGCAGCTGCTTGCCGTGCAAGATTTGATCTCTGTCAAATCTCTGTACATATGTGTAAATATATTGGTAGTTGAAATTTTTCTTTCTTTGGGCTTTGTGCCTATTTTTAGAGAAAAGTTTTAATCTATATTATAATTTATTTATATGAACTCCGTTTTTCTTTCTTTATACATATATTTTTATGTATAAAAAAAAAACGTGAAAAATCCAGATGGGCTCTGACTTTGTATTTGGCATGTTGCCAAATACATATACATTATTACTTTATATATATATATATATATATATATATATATATATATATATATATATATATATATATATATATATATATATATATTTGACTACATTTATATATACATTTACAAATCCCGAAAGGGTTTGAGTAAACCCACCTGAAAGGGTTTGAGTAAATCCCATAAGGGCTTGACGATATTCTTGTAGGTTAAATCTTGTTGGTGTTTTGTTCGAGCAGCTTGCGGCTCTGCTTCCGATGTTTCTTGGAGGTCTTCTGCTTGGTTGGGGGGTGTGGAGTCTGGAGTCGGGACTGGCTGGGGTCGAGGTGGTGCGCTCAGGGCGTCTCCGTATCTAGGATTGAGTTTCCTTGGAGTTCGTCTGCACTACCCACAGGAGATAGAGTCCTGCTGTACCGCTGGCCCGCGGTGCCACTGTTCGGTGGTGCTTGGCTTCGTTCTTCGGCGGCTTCCTCAACTTTCTTGGAGTTGGTCTTTTTGGATCGTCTTGTTGTAGAGTTTATTTCTGCTTGTTTCATTTCACTCGTTATTTGTATTTCTGTATTTTAGGTTGTACGCTTGACGGTTCGCCGTCTGCCGATTTTGTCGGCCTCTCGATGAGTCAGGCCTGTCTGACCTTCGAATTTTTACCTAATCAAAAAAAAAAAAAAGTATGTAAAATAATGCAATATTATTACTACATATACAGCTATATATAGTAAAAAAGTATTGCACATATATGTCAAATTATAAGCTTTCCTTCCACCATTTCTGCAACCTTTTGTATTCTTTCTCTATAAATATAGGGAGTACTGACCTATCAAACATTCATTTATGCATGCATGTTTCCACATTCATGCCTTAAATATTATTAAAAAAATGAATCTATTTACTAGATGCTGGGGGCACCATTGACTAAAGTGCCCTATATGGTCTCCATCCAAGATTGAATTGAAAACATGAGTTATTTCATATTGAATTGAATATAAAAATTATAAATTTATTTATTTATGTTAGGTTTTTTTTTCTTGAACATACAAGAATTTGACTGATTGTCAGAGCAATCTAGTCAAGGGCATCCTTGCGGATGATACTACTAAGTTACTAACAACAACATTGGAAGGGAGGATAGAGCGGGAGAAAGCGATCCCAAGGTGAGAGGCGGCCTGCCACTCGATTATCGTCCTTATAGATATGAGAGATCTCAGAATCAGAAAACTGACGGAGAACAAATTGCTAGAGAATCAGAAATGAGCATCTCAATCTCTCCCGAGCTTGAAACCCCATAATTGAGGCTATTTATAATGCTAAGATTATCGCCTTCAATACAAATTTGTTTAATGTTGATATCAACAACCTTGAGAACTCCTTTCCATAACCCGAAACCTTTGAATCTAATAACGGGATGAAAAGGAGAGGGACCTGATTATGCAATAAGAACACATCCCTTCCTCTGACCCACAACATTATACATTAATTAGCTTGAGTTTTATCATATACTTCAATTCATGGGCGACCATAGGAGGTGCATAGGGGGGTGGTCGCCCCTTCCTCTGACGGCGGAAAAACGTAGTATTTTTTTAAATAAATAAAATAAAATAAATATGAGAAAAAATACAAATGTTGTCTAACTTAGTTGGTAATGAAATGAAATAAAGCATAGGGGCATTTGTAAAAATAACCCAAAAATCCGGTTGCCTTTGCAACCCCTATCCCCTATCCAAATAAATTGCAAAACCTAACCCTCCCCCCTCAAAATCTCCGGTTTCCCCACCTGTTACAACCAGTGGAGAGAGAAAGAAAAGTAACAGGGCATTTATTGCCCATCACTATCACCCATCCAAAACTCTTTCTCTCTATGCCTCTCTCCACCTCTCTCCATTCAAGAGCTTCATTGAAGAGTTTATTTATTTTTTGATTCCTGTCTTCTATCTCTCTGCATTCGAGGGTGACGAGATCTCCATGGGAGCTCGAATTCGTCTTGCGCCGCTGGTGTGAATCGCCGCCGGAGCACCACTTTGGTGCCTTTGTTCTTCACCTTCGTTGTGATGGCTTTTCCAGGTCAATTCGAGGTGAGTGGAGGCCGGATTTGGAGTAGAGGATGTGGAATCGAAGTGGATGAGCTCTCGCAGAGGCTTGGTGAACCGCTTTGTTTTTTTTATTGAAGAATGAACAATATAGCAACTTTCCACTCTATGGTTTGTTACTGGACACCCTTTGGTACTTTACTGGACACCCTATGGTTGTTTCCTGTCTTGCGTGTTGTTCAGTGTTTCCCTGGTTCTAGTGTCGCCCTCCCCCCTAAGCCCAGGCGGTAAAAAGAGAGAGGACAGAGGGGATAAGACAGAGACAAAGATAGAGGGGGGAAGAGTGACGGTAAGGGAGAATTAATGTAATTTGAATTAAATCTTAAGTTTCAGAGAAAATCCATCGAAGCATTAATATATATAATTTGAATTAAATATTAAGTTTCAGAGAAAAACCATCGAAGAAGAAGCAAGTGGGCTGGGGTTTATTTGCAGTTTGACATGTAAGCAGTTAGTTTTAACTGGACACCAAATGCAAAACGACATGCCACCTATTGGAACCGACTGGACAAGAGTTATCGGAGAAACAAATTCACCATCGACTTCGGATAGAAAATGGGTAAGTTTGCTTTCGAAAAAAAATCAGAGAGAGAGAGCAAGAGAAAGTCTGCAGAGGAGAGAGAAGACAGGAGAGAGAGAGGAGTGAAAAAAGAAAAGTAAAGTTGCAAAGGAGATAGAGGACAGGAGAGAGAGAGAGTGGTGAAAAAGAAAAGTAAAGTTGTAGAGGAGAGAGAGGACATGAGAGAGATGAGTGAAAAAGAAAAGTAAAGTTGCAGAGGAGAGAGAGAAATTAGTGAGGATATGACAAAGAGAGATGGAAGAGTGATAGTGAGGGGGCATTAATATAATTTGAATTAAATCTTAAGCTTCGGATAAAAACCATCGAAGAAGAAGCAATTGGGTGGGGATTTATTTGCAGGTTGACATGTAAGCAGTTAGTTTTAATTGGACACCCAAAGCAAAACGACATGACACATATTGGAATTGACTGGACATGAGTTATCGGAGAAACAGATTCACCATCGACTTCAGACAGAAAATGAGTAAATTTGCTTCAGATTTGAGGGAGACACCTCTCGCATAACCTTTATCGAAAGCAAACTTACCCATTTTCTATCCGAAGTCGATGGTGGACCTGTTTCTCCGATAACTCTTGTCCAGTCGATTCCAATATGTGTCATGTCGTTTTGCTTTGGGTGTCCAGTGAAAACTAACTGCCTACACGTCAACCTGCAAATAAATCCCCGCCCAATTGCTTCTTCGAAGTGAAAGAGCAACAACAAAGTCGCTGAGGGGAGAGGATTCTTCCATCTCTCTCTTTGTCCTATCCTCACACGCGAAAAAAGCACCTTTAGGTGCCAAGAGTGCGGCGTCCAGCCACATTTGCTGATCTCTCTCTCCTCTACAACTTTATTTTTCTTTTTTCACTCATCTCTCTCTCTCCTGTCCTCTCTCAATTGCTTTTTCTCTCTCTCTGCCTCTCTCCTCTGCAGATGGGACTTGCTTTTCCCCTCTCTCTCTCTCCTTTTTCTGTCTCCCACATTCTCTCCCTCAGTCTGACGTTGCCACGTGTCGCACATTGCAAGGTTGCACCCCCTCTCCCTTACTTGCTACCAGTTGCAAGGGTTCCCCCAATATCCGGTTTCACCCAATTAAAAACCGGGTTGGGTTAACCTTGCAAACCTTTTGGAAATGTGGGTTAGTTACTAACAATCCCTCTAAAGCATAAGTAATGCAAGATGTCATGATTCAATTCTCGTTCTTTACTTTTTACTCCTACCAAATTTTTTCTACTATAAATGTCATATTTAAATCAAATTTTATAGTTTTCTTTTAATATTTTTCATAAGAATATTCATTATGTTATACATATATTTTCAAAAATTCTTCTAATTTTTATTTCTATGATTTTTTTACTATCAATTTCATATTTAAACCACAACTTATGAGTTTTTTTGCTACACTTTTCACTCCTATCAATTTTTTCCATTTACAAATGACATATTTTAAAATATATATATATATATATATATATCATTTTTTTCAATATTTTTTAAAAAAGTATTTATCATGCTACACATATATATGAAAAAAATATTAAATTTTATTATATAAAAAATCATATTTATAGCACAATTTATGAATTTTTCAATATTTTTTATACAAATTTATTTTTTATATATATCGAGGGAAAAAATTCCAAACAAAAATTTTATCCTCCCTCTAGAGAATCCTACGACTTCCACTTCTTCGATTCCAATATGCACCTTCCGTTAATTAAAACTGGACGTTTTACTATTCATGCACGCTTTTTTTAGGTGTTAAAAACTATATAAAATATTAACTTTTTAAATAATTTTTCTTAATAGTTTCATATTTATTACAATTAAGTATGAATTCATAAAAACAAATGTAAAAAAATGTTTATATTTGTATAGTTTTTATTAGTCTAAAAAGGCGTGTAGAGCTGGCAAAATCTGACCCGGCCCGAGAAACCCGGCCGACTCACCTGAATCCGAACCCGACCGAAACCCGAAAATCTGGAGTCATCCGTAACCCGAACCCGAGACCCAAACCCGACCCGACTGTCAAATCGACCCAACTCTCAACCCGACTCGACTCTCAACCCGACCCGATCCGACCCGACTTGAAATGGTTGTTTAACATCAACATTTTAATGCTTGAATGTGATTTTTTTTTATTTTAACACAAACTTAGAGTATCTCCAACAACTCTAAAAATTCTCTAAAGAGAGAACTAAATAGCAAAATCTCTAAATTTTCACACTTCAACTTCAACAGTATCTCTATTATACAAATTTTTGCATTTATTATACTCCCTCCGATCCAAAATACATGTCGTTTGACTTTTTTTACACGTATTTTAAGAAGTTAAAAACTATATAAAATATCAACTTTTTTTAAATTATTTTTTTACAACTCAATATTTGTTGGTAATAACTAATAAGTATTAAATTGTAAAAAAATAATTAAAAAAAAGTTAATATATTATATAGTTTTTAGCTCCTTAAAATACGTGTTGAAAAGTCAAACGACATGTATTTTGGATCGGAGGTAGTATATTATAATAAATGCATAAATTTATAATATAGTAAATGCATTTATAAATTAAAGCTTAAGGTAATTTAACAATTCTAAACTTAATAACTTAATTCAATTCTAAACAAGTTAAAAAAACTTCTAACGTAATTTAACAATGATAAACTTCTAAACTAACAACTTAATTTAGTTCAGCTGAAAACTATGAGTTTTTATTTATGAATATTAGTTTGTATAAGTTTATAATATAGATAGCATTTAGAAGTTTATAAAAAATATATATAAGTAACACTTATGAGAAAATACATATAACACTTATGAGTTTATATAATAGTTGATCTATAAGTTCATACCAATATATATATAAGTAGAAATTTGATTAAATTTGATTATCTAAGTTCGTATAAGTAAATATATATATATATATATATATATATATATATATATATATATATATATATATATATATATATATATATATATATATATAAAAGTAACACTTATGGGTTTATATAAGAGTTGATCTATAAGTTCATAGCAAGATGATATACTTTATAGATATTATAAATTGTGTACCTTTTTCCCAATTGGACTCTTCCATTACTAAATTCTATTAGACTATTAGTGTTAATAATTCTATTAATTCTATTAGTTTTCGGTTTTTTATTAATGAATTTCTTATTATAGATATAAATATAATAATTCCATTAGTTTTCATAATTAAGGTTATTCTATTTGTTCATATTCCATAATTTAGATGAATTATGATATATGATTATTTTTTGTTGGAAATAATTATTTATATCCAAATCAATAATTTTATAGTTGTTATTTTATTTATATATATATATATATATGTTGTTAGTTACACCCGAAAATTTTACTATTTACACCCAAAATCCAAGTTTTTGTTTTTTTTTAAATAAACCCTACGCCTGAGTCATAGGTGTGTGACTCAAGAGGCGCAACTATTTTTTTCTATATACATACCCTGCCCCTCTTGAGTCACACGTTTATGACTCAGGAGGCGTAGGGTTTATTTAAAAAAAAAAAGAAAAACTTGGATTTTGGGTGTAAATAGTAAATTTTGTGGGTGTAAAAAACAACACCCTTATGTTTTCATAGAATGAATTATTTATATCTAGATTTGTTAAAAACTAATAATAATGAAAAAAAACTAATGGGCCAAACCGCCAAAGTTGAAAATGAAATGGGCCAACTTATTAAAACACAAAATTTATCAAATGATTATTTTGTAAAAACTAATAGTAATTAAACCAAATACGAGGTTGTTGTATGTCGAATTTTCGATTATGACTTTTTTGAAAACCGACCGACAGCCGATGAGGCGATGAGCCACTGAGTATATTTAACGAGTCAAAATTACATATTCGAGTTTTCAACCGAGTCAAAGTCATTTATTTTAAGTAAATTACATATTCAAGTATTCAACCGAGTCAAAATGAACCGAAAACTCAACAAACTATACCCACTTTGATTCGAAACTCTAACGAGACCGACCCGTCTCTTGACCCGCTTCGACCCGAACCCGAATGGGCATGACCCGATTTAACCCGAAACCCGACCAATCTAAAATTCATCATGATCGAACCCGACCCGACCAGTACCCGACTATAAATTTTACCCGAACTGACACGACCCGTCAGTGACCCAACCCGACTGAGCCTGACCCGAATCCGACCCGAACGACCGAATTGCAAATAGCAAACGACAAGTTTTAATAGATAAATCATCCTTTCACGTATATCAAAACATTTATCACTAACACTAGCTAGCACCGGTAGGCGATACCACTTCCGATTTGCTCCCGATGGCGATGGCAAATGGGGCCACAATTGTTGAAAATCTTGATATTCTAACGTCGATGCGCATGATTGAACCACAATGCTTTAGTGGACTTTCTTTTTTAATACAGTAGCAGTTTTCAAGTAAATCTTCGATCTCATCTCATCTTAATATCACTCAAATTCTTTAATTAGATTTCTTATTAATACAATAATGGTTTTTTCTAACTTATATTTATATCCCGTTATAGCCCAAAGTATAAGTTATGAAATTGTATTTTTATAAAAAAAAGTCGGGAAATAGAAAACCAAGTGTATATAATATATGGTTAAATAAAATTTTCGTAGAAACTAAATACACTGCAAATTAGGGTTTAGGAGTCCACGTCCATATGAACGTGGTGTTCTAAATCCTGATTTGCCTTTAATTTCCCATGTATGCTTGCACGTTGATTCGGATGTGGCACCACGTCAATAAGAACGTTCGTTTGCTTAATCAGTATTTGTGGTGTATCTAACAATATGACACTTGGATTGTCGATGGTCCACTATCAAAACTTATCGGAAATTAATTAGTATTTGTGGTGTATCTAACAATATGACACTTGGATTGTCGATGGTCCACTATCAAAACTTATCGGAAATTAAAGTTGTATTATTTTGAGTTAATATGGTGATCATTCGTATATAAAATCGTCATTTATGAAGTTCAGATTGTTTTTTTTTCAAAGTCTAATACTTCGCATTATTTTAAACTATTTTTACTTATATTTAAAAAGAATGAATAATAAAGTAAATTTATCCCAGAGAAATGTTTTTGGTGTCCCTGAGTTTTTGATAATTTCGATTGGTGTCTCTCACTTTTTTTGTTCGGATAGTATCCCTGAGTTTTGTCAGAAGTTCGGTCCACGTCCAAAACTCATATTTTATCCTTAATGAATAAAGCCACTCTTTATTTTTTCACAAAAAACCCCTTTACTTTTAACATTGAACAAAACTACCTAATATTTGACTAAATTCAACACAAAATTGACAAAAACCACCTTTATTTTTAAAATTTAACAAAATAACATATATTGCAAATAAAAAATCACAAATTGTTTCCAAATTTTTTAGAAGAAATTCAACCATTTTTTTTTAACAATACACAAAAGATATGTTATATATTTTTCATATTTTGTAAAAAAATCTCATTATTTGCCAAACATTGCACGTACATAACCACTCATTATTTACAAAACTTTGCACAACTCCACCATCTTATTATGTGAACAAAAATAGTTAACCTATAAATTACAAAAAAAAAAGCCCTTCATAAAACCATGCTTTTCGTAAAACCGCCATTATGCTTTAAAATTGCACAAAACCACTTCTTATATAATAAAAGAAGGGATTATTAATTTTTTTTTGTTTGGAATACATACAAGGTACAACCTTAAGAATGATTAATCTTTTATTATATTTTTCTTTTACAAGAGAATAAAATAAAATAATACAAATAAATTTTACTTTCCTTTTTCAGTCAAATTCTAATCGAGTATTTGGTTAAATAGATCAATCACATTACAAATATTTAAAGTTAGTGAACTATATATTAAATATTGTTTTGGAAAATAATAAGTATTAAATATTGTTTTGACAAATAATTAGTTTTTTTTTTTGTAAAATATGGAAAATAATAGATCTTTTGTACAATTTTAAAAACCATAGTGATTTTGTTCTAATTTTTTTTTCAAAACAAAGGTGATTTTGTGATAAATTTTTTGTAAATAATATGTGATTTAAAAAATAAAGGTGGGTTTGTCACTTTTGTACTGAATTTAGTCAAATAATAATAGGTAGTTTTGTTTAATATAAAAGTAAATGAGTTTTTTTTTGTGAAAAAGGGAAAAATAAATGGTGGTTTTATTCATTAAAAAGGAGAAAGTATGAATTCTGGTCATGAGCCGAACTTTTGACAAAATTCAAAGGTACCATTTGGACAAAAAAAAAGTGTGGCACCCCAAAAGCAATTGTCAAAAAGTCATGGATACCGTCACGCACCCGGTAAACCGGCTAAACCCAATGGTAAGAAACAAAGTTTTCACCCAAGAGAAAGGACGGAGTCAAAGATCGAACCTAAAACCTCCTATTAATCCTCTCACTCTTTACCATTGAGCCACCCGAACCCTTCCATTTATTAGCAACACTATAGTTTCAAGATGATTCGAAACTTTGGAATATCATAGCCCGCATTATGTTATGTCCCTAGCTACCTTACCCATTTCAATTTGGACCAGTACTTAAGTTTTATTTTTATGCAAACCAAAATGTGTTTGAAACTTGAAAAGCTCCTTAATCCTAGCAAGCTTGTTCTCTTACAGTCTCCCCTCCAAGTTGAGGTAGAAAGCCCTTGAAGTACGTTGAAGGGGGGGCTTTAAGGTGTGGTTAATGGATATTGAGTCATTGTGTACTCTTTGGAGGGTGCTGCTTCATTCTTTCTTTCCTTCCATTAATTCCTCTTTTGATTGATTGAGTTTATGGCTCACTATAAACCTCATTCCTCTACTCCATCACTCCCCATCTATCTCTCTAAACTCCACAGCACCTCCTCATCTTCATCCTCATCCTCATCCTCATCCTCATCAAAGCTACACTCTCTCTTCCTCCTCATCTCCGTCGTCTTCCTCCTCCTCCTCCTCCTATCACAGCATACCGAACCAGCCCTAGCGTCGTCGGACTACTCTTCCTCATCCACGGTGTCCATGTCAGCCTTCCGAGCTGTACCCGCGCGAGATCCAGCTGGAAGAGAGTTCATGGTAGAAGCCCATGAGGTACCCAGTGGACCCAATCCCATTTCCAATTAACAAGCCAGGATGCAGATCAAGATTTATCAATTGGGTTTGGTGATACCGATCGATCAGCTCTTCATCACGATCAGATGCATGGTAATTGATGGCTATAATTTTTCTACTTGTTCTGTAGAGCGATGTAGGTTTAGTATATCCAAAACTGGTACTGTAGTTTTTACAGTTATATATATATGTATGTTGTTATTGCTTATATTATATCCAGTTTAATTAATTAATACTGTTCCAGCTTTATATATGCTTAATTAATTTGACACTCGAGATTACAATATATAGAATTTGAGCTTGCAATATAGATAAGATAGTAGTTGAGAGACGTAATTATGTGTGAACAGTGCACAAAAAAACCAATTTGCTCTATTCAAGTATTCATATAATTAAGTTTGAATTGGTTAAACAAATTAAAGCAGTCAAATTGGGGCCGCTTTATAAGCTTTTGAGCAAAACATCAATGATGATTGTATCTTTTTTATAAAATTGAGGGTTTAGGGTTTATTGTTTGCCCTTAATTTAGAGAGAGAAGATTGAAGATTACACAGAATGGTAGATAGGAAAGGGAATCTGAGGAGGGTCAGTGTGGAACCACTTTAAACATTGGTGTCAGCTCTCACAATATAATGCTGATAGGATAGGCTTTTTTTTGTTATGAGTTTTTTTTTTTAAAAAAAAATATCTCGCGATTTATAGATAGATTTTGCATCGATTGGTTTAATAAAGGTTAAATCGTTCACTTACAAATTTAAAAGTGATTCATTTTCAGACGTTGAATTCTGGATTGTTGGTTAAGAGAGAAGATAATCCACATCAATGAAGCTGGTTGAATTGGTTACATGAATTTTGTTTATTTTTTGATATGGAATTGAAGGAGATTTAATCAGTGTTTTAAAAAGCAATAGACGGCACTTAGAAGGTCAAGACGTGTCTAGACGCCCGCCTAGCTCTAGACAGAAGGGGGTCGCCTAGCGTCTAGACGAGATTTTTAGAGTAGAGATATAATATATTCTTGATCCCCATGATTTCACAATAATTGAAGCACTTGCAATTTGCAAAGCACCTATCATTTTCTTCACAGATCTTGTTGTTTGGATCATATGCTACACAAATGTCAATCATATGTTGCATCATTGTCTTCTTGAATTTTTTTTTTCTTCACAACAACAGTGCAAAAGGACACATCACACATGCCAGGCCAGCCATTTTTTTTTAATTGAAACCAAAAGGCAAGAACTAAAGAAGGGAGGGTAAGTTCAAATTTGACTTACCTTTTTTAAAGCATCACCCCAAAGTAATCTTATAGAAAATGCATTCAAAGATTTGGTGGTGACCGACATATACAAGCATTCATTTCTTCCTGTTTATGCAATTAAACATATATTCAAAGATTTGGTGATGAATGATCTATCATTTGCAAATTTGCATTAGACAGGGCTAATGAGACGGTAGATCATTCTGTTAGATGTAACAAAAATTGTCATGTTTGAAATTGCGTATACATTTAGCCCCTGTTTAGAAATAATCACACAACACAAACATTAATGTTATGCACTTTCAAAACATAATTTTTTGCCATTACAGAAAAAAAAATTCATCTTGTTCTATATGAGATACATTTTTATGTCACTTTATTGTCTATAAAAAAAAATCATTCTTACTTATCATGTCATGAACATCATATGAAAACTTATACTCACCCTTGAACTTTTGTTTCGTAAGTAATAGCTAAATATGACACAACAAATAAAGTGATCAATTTTTTCTTAAAACAATAACACGATCGAAAATCTAGAATGAATTACATAGCGAATAAAAACAAAAAAATTTAAATTTAATAGGCTCAAAGACACATTTTTTATTTAAAAAATATGTTATTATTCTATGAATATATGAAATGATGAAACACTTGTCACAAATTGTGGAAGAACAATGAACCTTATTGAAGGTTTGGGTAGATAGATGTACAAAGTGATTCGTGGAACATCGCAAAGAGTAGACCATTGCAAACATCGAGTGAAGGAAATATTCAACAAACAGCTCACAAAAAATAAAATTTTACCACATTTAAGCTAGGGGTAGTGTGCACGGGCGCATATGCGCCTAGCATATAAGTCGAGTGAAATTCTATTCTAAAACTAATTGACAATAGAAGGAGTAGTCACCGGCTTATATACAAAGATTGTTATACTCGTACTTTTGATGTGGAACATTTTGTCATTACACATTCTTAACAAATAAGAAGAAATCTTCATTGGAAACGGCCAACTTAACTTTGATGGAACAAAATTTTAGGCTGGGACACGATAATGGGGTTCACCATCTTGAGATTTTGAGAGCAAAATCTTTGCCTACAATGCAATGTCTTGTGGCAACGTGTCCATTCTCATTGCCGAATTTTGAGATCTCTACTAGGGTCTACTTGCATCTTGCGTTTAAAAAATTGAGGTTGAAGTTGACAACCTCATTGTGATCAATTTCGTCCTTGGTATCTCAAAGCCTCCATGGGAAATTGAGTTGATAGTTGTGGATATCCATGCTCTCCTTCGCTGATTCGATTCTACTCTTATGTGTGCACATCTTTCACGAGGTTAATCGAGTGATGAACTGGCAGTTTCACTCAACCAATATATGAAGTGTCATATCATACTCAACTTTGTAGGTCCTTGTCCCAAAGGACGTTATTGAGTTGTTTTCAATCTGAATCCTTGATTTAAAAAAAAAAAGAAAAAAGAAATGATGAAGCAGACATTGGGCTTGAAAATAAAATTATCTAGATTTTCCTTTACGTCATTTATTTCAAGTTATATTTCTGTCATTTACTTATGTTATTGCTTCTATCATTTGTTTCTTATTGTATATAATGGTTAGTTCATATACTGGCTTGTTCAATATCTCGATTTCTATAGGTTTGGCTTGTTCAATATCTCGATTTCTATAGGTTTGATTAGTGAATCGAATTCCTTACCCTAATTAAAAAAAAATTCAGATTACCCGGGCTGGCCCGGCCCATCCAATTCATACAGGCCTCGCAAAAAGAAAAAAGGAAAAGGAAAAAAAATACAGTATTACCTTCCCCTTCCCGCTTCGAAGGTCAACCGGGAACCGATCGTTGGAATTCGAATGATTGAATGAACAGGCATGCTTTATTGGTGAAGCTAGGTTTAGACACCACTCCGAAGATCGCCACCCAACTTCTCACTAGCTATGCATCTACCCGATCTCCATTTTCTCTCACCTTCGCCCAGCGACTGTTCGATCAAGTCCCCAACAAAGACACCGTCTTATGGAGCTCCCTCATTTCAGCTTACGCGAGGTCGGATCTCCCAATCAAAGCCTTACAACTCTTCGCTCTTTACAATCATCAATCTGATTCTGCCCACAAGGCCAATCCCTTCATCTATGCTACCACCGCTCATGCCATCAGCTCTTTGTCGGAGCCTTGCATCTATTTGGGTCGATCCCTGCATGCGCAGGTGGTAAAACATGGGGTTTTGTGGACTAGTGTGGTTGTGGGAACGGCATTACTTGATATGTATTCGAAATGTGGGGTCGTGGGATGTGCATGGAAGGTGTTTGATGAAATGCCTGAGAGGAATTTGGTTACTTGGAATGCTATGGTTGCTGGGTATGTTCGGAATGGGATGCTTTTTGATGGTTTGGATTTGTTTTATGGAATGAAATGTTGTGAGTTGTTGATGCCGGATGAGTTTACGGTGTCCACTGTGTTGACTGCTTGTGGTAATGTTCAGGACTTGACCTTGGGAATGCAGTTGCATGCTTTCATTATTGTCACTGGTTTGTTTTCTGATTGTGTTAACTTGTTGTGCAATATGTATTTCCAATGTGGTCAAATTCTATACGCCGAAAGGGTTGTTGAGGGGATGGATCCAACCTTTAGTTCGAGTCTTATAACAGTCAGAGGTTATATCATGAATCATTGTTACAAGAAGGGATTGGAGTGCTTTGTGGTTTATCATCATAAAGTTGCTGAACTTTTTGAAGCTGATCATACTGTTATTGTCCCGTTGCTTACTGCATGCACTAGGCTTTCACTACTTAAAGTTGGGAAGCAATTACACGGCTTGCTTGTGACCTTGGACAGGTTCAGCAAGTCTTGTTTATCCTGGGAAGATATTGTGATTAATGGGTGTGCTTTGATCGACATGTATGCCAAGTGCTATAGTGTTTCTGTGGCTCGAAAGGTTTTTGATATTTGGGCTTTTCCTCAACAAGTTCCCCACTGGAACTCCATGATAAATGGATATGTCTATAATGGCCTGATTCGAGAAGCACGTGCCCTATTCGAAGATATGCCTGGGAAAAATGTGGTGTCTTTTACATCCTTAATGAGAGGTTATGTTCAAAACGATATGCCCAAGGAAGGTTTAGAGTTGCTGGCTCGGATGCATTCTGTGGAGCATGCTGATAGGATAGAGGGAAACTCATATACATTTGTAGTTGGTCTTGAAGCCTGCACAAAGTTGACAGATTTGAATAGAGGGAAACAAATCCATGCCAAGATTATTAGACGTTTGAATAGCGCTGACTTCCATAATCCCATTTTAGGCACAAGATTGATTGATATGTATGCTAAAGCAGCCAGTGTAAGATATGCGAAGTTTGTGTTTGATTCTGTGGCAGAGAAAAATGTATTTGCATGGACATCAATCATAACAGGCTATGCTCTTCATGGGGATAGTTTCCATGCCTTAGAGTTGTTTGGACAGATGATTGATACTGGTGTTGAGCCAAATGAAGTCACATTTGTGTCTGTATTGAGTGCTTGCAGTCACTGTGGTCTAGTTGAAGAGGGCTTGGGTTACTTCAAAATGATGTCAGAGAAGTATGGCTTGGTTCCGAGGGAGGATCATTTTACATGTTTGATTGACATGTTGGGACGCATCGGAAGACTAGGTGAGGCATGGGACATTCTGGAAGAAGTAGAGAGGGGAGAGATGTACCAAAGTGTTTCGACTCAGTCCATCTTGGCTGCAATGGTCGGTGCTTGTCAGTTGCACGGGGACGTAAATTTAGGTAGAAGAATAGCTGAAAAGTTGTCGAAGAAAAAGGAAAAACCTTCTTCAACACACATAGCTTTATCAAATGTTTATGCATCAGCCGGTTTATGGCAAGAAGCACATCAAGTGAGAGAGGCAGGAAAAAAAGGAGGTATTGTAGACTCAGAACCTGGACTTAGCAGGATATGGATTGGCATTGAAAATAATGATTGGGAATGCTGAAAGTACTTGGTTACGGTGTTAATGTGTTATTAACCCCATGATTAGATACATGTGCTCGCTGGTGAAACGGACCTCGTTCATTGTTTTTGCATCACTGAGATGAATGAATAAGAGTGACCACACATCACTTTTTGCCGTCTGTCTAGCAGCATTAGAATCAAATGACTTTGAGACTGTTAAACAGCTGGAATTGCCATTTCACTGAACTACACTCAATGAAAGGTTTGCTAACCGTATAGCTTCACATCTAACTAGTTATGTTGTTTGATCTATATAATTCCAAGGGGTTGCTATCTGGTTAGCTGCATTCGGAATTTGACAGTGCAATGCCCAACTTTTGAAACAGCTGCCACTTGACATCTCAAATCTCATACCGGAGCGGACCAAAGAGATTTGGCGAAAGTAAGGAGCAACTCCAGTGGAAGGTAATGCAATTTAGCTCTTAACTCATTTTTTTTTTGTAGTTAATGAATCACCTCCCTGTAGCAGACCAAAGATAACATATAGTTCATGAATCAACTCCCTATAGGCTATAGCAGATGAATACATATCAATATATGTGAAGATAAATATTACAACTCATAGTCATGATTAATTTCAAGATATAAATCAAAGGCGTATGAATAACATATGAATACATATCAATATATCAATTTTGCTTTGCATAAATAGACGAGGCACAATGATATCTGTCGAATGGTTTGAAGGGTAGAAAAGACGCGTAAGCTAGGTTGCTATCTAAACCCTGTAATCCATTGCCATGATAGTGCTGAGGTTCATCGGGTTCATATACTCAGTAGAAGCCGTCATCATTTGCTGAACTATAATCCGGTTTGCCTTCTCCGTTGGATGAAATGCATCCCAGAATGTGTAGGCATTCCTGTTTGAACACAAACTCGAGGTTGGATTGCAAACTCCTAGCCCGTTGTAGGGACCTTGTCCGCAGCAAGCCATCTTAGATGTTTCGAACCCTGTTTGAAATTTCAGTGGCACATTACGATACGTTACAACAAGTAGTTTGATCTGACTTTGTAAAATGATTCAGTGATACGTGAGGATCGATTAATTGAGTACCGAAAGCTTGGGGGTCGGAGATGAAATCCTTGTGCATCTTGGTGGTGTCAGCTGCAATGAAAACATCAGACCCCAGTTTCTTGTTAAGCTGCTGCAGCATCTGCACCAGCAACGGGTTGTAAATGGCTGCAGCTTTCATGGGCTCAGCGGCACACTCCCCCTTCTGGCTGTTGGATGAGTACAGCTCCGCTGGTACGCACCCAAGTGGTCCGCTTCCAGGCACCATCACCCTCCTCGCACCCAATTCGTAGAGTCTCTGTGTATATATATGCAAATTGAATGAATGAAGGTGAGCGAAGTTCTTTTTGAGAATGCGTTCATTAACCTATTACAAGTCTGTTACCGTGAGAACTTTCTCGTACTCGGAGACGACGTATTGGGCGTAGTCAGGGAGGGAATATTGCTGCGGTCTCATGGAGAACGGCAAGAAGTAGTTGTTGACGAAGTCGTTGCCACCTAGTACAATAAGATAGAGCGCGTTGTTCACGCGTTGCTTCGCTTGATCAGCACCGATCAGCGCTGACAGTCTCGTTTGGTACTCCTCAAACAGCTCCAACTGCCTCTGGATTCTTATGATATTTAGCTGCATACATCAACAGATTCATCAACACCACGGTGGTAAAATTTGCTCGATCGACAAGAACTCGTATTCGATGTGGGATAGGGGTACCCCAAATTGAAGGCCGGTGTCATCGAGGACTCCGATTCCAGCAGAGGCGAAATTCGCACCAATCAGCAGCTTCTCTCCGTTGAGCTCCGGGTTCAAATAGGGCAATGTAGATTCCGACCCGATTTGTTCACCTTCAATCAAAACGTTAGCCACATTACATAATGTAATGACAATGTCCCATTAACAAGACAACATTTACATAGGGATAGCATGTCAAAAAACAGACTGATAATATCAGCGATGTTGAGGCCGTTTGAGAAGCGGCCGGTGGGTTGGTGCGTGGGGTAGTCGACGCCATAAGGCGGGGAGTCGGCTCTGGCGGTGGTGACCAAGTAGTTGTTGTTACCGCTGTCAACGAGAGAGTCTCCGAACACGAAAAATGCACGCGCCGCCTCGGCTGTGGTGTGATTGTTTGAAGCTAACACAAGCAGTAGTATTGGTAACGAGAAAGCGAGCCTAGTAGCTGACAGAATGTTGAGCAAGAGAGTTGTCGGCATTGTTGGTCTCTATACATTTTATGCATAAAGCATAAGCATGTCATGTGCTGTGTTATATAGACACCAGATATCAACTACAAATCAATGAGACAACAGATTTTCTTGTGGCTAAAATTGATAATATTAAATATTTATATGTATTACCTTCAATAGGTGTATCTGTGTTGAAGGCTAATAAAGGGGCCTCTGTCCGGCTATTAATTATGAAATATTGAAATTCATGCCCTTGATTTTTTTTAAACAATTTTTTCGGACAGAGGTATCGTGAGATAAGGGTTAATTAATAGAATGTAAAATTATTTGACATATTTTACCTAGTTCGTATTTCTTTTTTTTTTATCGTGTTCTTAATAGTTAAATTTAATCGGTGCTATCAGGAGTTAAAAATAATGGAAGACCATTTAATTGAAGCACAAAATCAGAAGGCAACTCAACACATGTGTTGGTATTTCGAATTCTTGTCATGTATCAAAACAAAAGTAGAAGGCAACTCAACACAGTAAAACAAAGCTTGACTAGTGGCGACAGTTCGCAGGGACGAGAAGTTGACAGTTCGTAGGGAGGAGAAGGCTCGATTTGGAGACAACTTGTGCCGACGTTGTGAAAACACAAAATCATGTAGAAGACAACTCAACATAGTAAAAGAAAGCTCACCTAGTGGCGATAGTTCGTAGGGACTACTGACTAGGAAGGAGAAGGCTCGATTGGGGAGAAGGCTCGATTGGAGATAACTTGGACCGGTGTCGATGCTATGGGGGCCTAGTAGGCGTGGAGTCATTGGCGGACCTAGGGGGGCTCGGGTAGTTTTTTTTTACTAAAAATACCTAATTAAATATAAATTTAAGTCTCCAATATATTTAAATAAAAATATTCTTTTCAATATATACATGTAAAAAAGTTTTCATTTTTTTGATAATTTAAATTTTTTTTAAACAAAATTTTCAACTGAAAATGACTATTTAAATCACAAATTTAATTTTTTCTCTAATATATTTAAATAAAAAATTTATTTTTCATACATACATATGCAAAAAAAATTCTCGAAATTTTTTTTAGTCCCCCCTAAAAAAAATTCTAGGTCCGCCACTGTATGGACTCCGGCTACGATGGGCTAGATGGTGAGAAGGATTTACAAAGTTTCAAAATGTCAATGTCAGGGATTTGAAACATCAACAACAATTTTAATGTATTCTACTACAAGTTAGGTCTAGGAGATCGAATTGTACGAATCCTTTCCTCGACTACATCAAGAGGGTGTTTTCGAAGAAGCGAGAAAGAAGGAAGCATGGATACTACTCCTCCATACACGTCGACACCACCCATATATAGCTAGCCTTCCTTAACTCGAATAACACTCCTCTATTGTACTTTTTCACACGTCATCTCCTTTGTGAGTCCCGAAGCAGCAATGTCTTGTCTAATCACTTCATTCCAATTCTTCTTCGGCTACTCTCTTCCTCATCGAACACCCTCGATCATCAAGTTATCGGACTGATGTACGCATATCTCTCCTCTGCACGTGTCTAAACCACTGAAGCCTCAACTCTCGCATCTTCTATCTAATACTGATTACTCATACCTTTTCACGGATAACTTCGTTTCTGATCTTGCATGTTGAGTTTGGTATGATCGCACATCTATCTAATCATTCTCGTTGCAACAATGACTCTCTACTCATGTGAATTCTTAATTGCCCAACACTCTGCCCCATATAGCACAACGGGACTCCTACCACTCTATAGAATTTACCTTTAAGTTTTAGTGGAACTATTTTGTCACACGTGACTCTCAATGCCATCAGTGAGTTGAAAAACTACTATAGGTTTATAACAGGTATGAAATATATTCCAGTTTCAAAATGTCAGTATTTGCAAAGTTTCAGGGTCACAAGGATTAACTTTCCATGATTGTTGAACCAAATGAGCTGATTTAAGTTCTACTAAGCCCTAATTTCGCAAAAGGGGCAAAATTGGAGAAAAGACATACCAGCTTGTTGCAGACAACGAGTGGAAAACATGCATTGATGGATTATTTGTCGGACTGGTACCTCCTGCCGAACTGTCGTCTTCTCCTCCCTGTGTTGTCGCCCTTTTTCTTCTGATTGTGCCTTCTACTTTCGATGGGTTTTATTTTTTAAGATATTAACGATATATAGCTGTTAAATTTAACTACGAAGCACATGAGGCGGAAAAAATTACATAATGAGGAATATCATGCAAAATATGCTAAACAATTATACACTTTGCGAATTAACCCCTTACCTCAAGTACCTCATAAAATTTATGAAATTTTTATTTTTTTTAAAAAAAATTAATGATTTCAATCTTCACGATATCATTACTAGGATTTCAGAACTATTCTAATTAAGGGTGTAAAGTTTTCAACCAACTAACTACCTACTTTGTTTTAAATAATTTTTTGGTACTCACTACCGTTTGTAAATTGATCAAAATCAAACTAATAATGTAGTGATGGTCATGTTCACGTGTGAATCAGTGATACACATTAGATGAATTGTAAATTTCAGTATGTCTCTATATTCATGAGAAAGAATTGCAATGTTAAATCCGTGGAAACCAATAATTACTCTCACCTTTTAGTTGAAATTTTATAATGTGTAGGTACTAAACTTGTAGGTGATATGCCTTAAACAAGACAAATGAATGAAGTTGCATGTTTTCATGTGACTATACTTTTACTTAAGATGAATCACGTAGGTACAAGTGATTTTATCAAAACACACGTATATATAGGTCTCCTCCGTTCTAAAATATAAATTTTTTAGTAAATAAAATTTTTTAGCTTCTCTAAAAAATTCATAATTTTTTTATATAAATTTTATTATTTTTAATATATATTTAGACATTTTAACCAATCAAAATAAATTTTAAAACTAATAACAAACAAATCAATACAAATTATTTCAATTCACCAACTAAAAAAAATCTTTATTTATTGAACATAGGGGCTTTAGGCAAGATTCAAAAATGACTATTGTCAAGACGATTTCAATTAACTTGCACGTAAGTCCTTTTTATTTTTTTTCAAACAAACTGTAAATGAGGATGAATTCTCCAAGTTAGGGAAACGGATTAGGGTTTTGACGGAAATCAACCCAATTCAATCCGGGATTTGATGGAGGAAGAGGATTCAATCGATCAATCCACCTCAGATACCTCACTACTCCACCTCCAATGGCAGATGGATACCAACTCCTCTCCCTCCTCATCTTCGTCCTCCTCTTCTTCATCGTCCGCCCTCATCCCACGCGTCAAGATCCCCATCAAGAGCCACCATGTCTTCATCACCGGCGGATCCAACGTCATCGGCCTCGCCCTCGCCACCGCGCCGCCTCTGAGGGCACTAGAGTCTCCATCCTCGCCCCGCAACTAGTCCAAGCTCGACGAGGCCAAGGAGGCCATCCGCCCGGCCACCGGCGTCAACGTTTTGCAGCCTTCATCGACGGTGGATCCAGCGGCATCGGCATCGGCCTCGCCCACCGCGCCGCCTCTAAGGGCGCCAGAGTCTCCATCTCGCTTGCATCCAGTCCAAGCGCGCTCGAGGAGGGCCAAGGAGGCCATCCGCCTCGCCACCGGCGTCGATGAACAGCGAATCAACTTAATTAGCAAAGGGTTCCGTCGATGCCCTGTGTACATATGTGCTTAAACTCTCAAATCACCTTAACAAAGGGTTCCGCGCATCGACGAGGCCAATTAACAGCAAATTGATTTTGTAATTAAGTTTGTTAAGTTGATTTTGAAAAGTCAATTAACAACAAATTGTTCACTTTGTTAAAATTGATTTAAGGATTCGATGAACATCGAATTGATTAAAAGGGCAAATTGATTGAAGGGTTCGATTAACAACAAATTGATTGAAATTTGTTGACGGATTTAGTAGTGTATGAATTTAGGGTAAATTGATTCGCAATGTAGATGGAGAGTTTTAAGCCTCTTTGCAATTTGTTTGGAAAAAATGAGAAGGACATATGTGCAATTTAGTTGAAATTATCTTGACAATAGTCATTCTAAAATCTTGTCTAAAGCCTCACTCTTTATTGAATGAATGTTTCGCCCTTTACCCTTGGGGTATAGAGAAATTCGCGAGGTGGATGAAAGTTTGACATATTTCGTCAAATACCTCTGAGGTTTTTATTTTTTTGCAAAATACCCCTCATTTATTTTTTAATGAAAAACGTTATAACAGGAATTAAGTAAAGAATCCATTGATAACAGCAACTAAATTGATAGGATCCCTTGAAAGGATCCCTTGGAGTAGGAGTCTCCTACTAAGCCATTGCTTTTTGCTTCTTGATGCCCCCCGGTCATGGAGCAGATGGAGTCATGGAGGTTTTTTTTCTCTCTTTTATTTTTTAGCGAAAATGTTAACAAATTTAAACGGAGGGGGTATTTGGAGATAAAAATAAAAAACCTCAGAAGTATTTGACGAAATATTTTAAACTTTCATACACCGTGTGAATTAGACTTTACCTCAAGGGCACCACGCGAAAATTGTGATTTTATAGTTTTAGCATTATTTCATAAATATAGTTTATTCCGACTACATACCAAACAATAAGCTCCGAAAATGGCTCATTTCGATTTTCATATTTCAGTTCTCATTATGATTCTAACATTCACATCAAACGGGGACTTAATTAGATTTGTTAGTCAATGGATTGTAATTATGTACATTCTTGCCTTTTTAAAGGCTTTTTATTAGTTAAAAAATGGATATTAACTAATAGTAAAATTTATCAAACAATTAGTAAAATAATATTTATAAAATAAGTAAAATATTTTTTAAAATATTTTTTCTATCCTATGCCCCAAGGGTATAGGATAAGACCCAAGGACATAGGATAAGACCCTAAATTGGGAAATATTTTTTAAAATTTAATTGATTTAGCTTTTCTTTTAATTAGATTTCTAGGGTCGCTTGCCTTTTTGGTAGGGAATCTTTCTCCATATAGGGTCTTATCCAAGGGCATAGGATAGAAAAACCGTTTTATTAAAACTTGCGTCATTCGATTAAAAAAATGATTTGATATATCCTTTCTTGATTTTAGATGTGGGTAATTTCTACCATATATGAATGATCAGTATAAAAGTTGATATAATTATTAGAAATAGATGGTTGCCGTTAGACAAATGCTGGAAAAAAGTGTCATTTATTAGTATCGAGTCGCCCCAACCACTATATAGGCAATGAAGAACACAACTAATGTACATTTATGGCATCAGCCGATAGTTTAGATGACCCCCTATTATTGACAATTAGAGCACTTGCCCTTACATTTTTAGATAGTATTGATAAAATTGATGTATAATTCATAATCATGTTGCATTTACTTGAGTGTTAAAAATCTATTTTTATTTTCCCCTTGTAGGAGTATATGGTAGGGAGAGCTAAGGGTAATTCTGTAATTTCCTATTCGGAGGTGAAGGTTATATAAATACACCTTCTCCTTCCTCAGCTGAAGCAAGTTCGTTGTAACAAACTCCATTCTGAAGATGGTTTTCTGTTGAATGAAATTCGATGCTCTCTCTGTTTCTTGATTCAAGTTCTTCTGGTTTCCATTTCTGTTTGTTTCAAATGGTATCAGAGCCCTAGGTGACGATCGCTGGTTCGGTTGTTGATTCCGCTGATAGAGCAAGCGCAGATCGTTGATATGTGCTTCGTGATTTCACGATTGATCGTCGTTCATATCTCGATGTGGTGACTGGAATGGCCGGTCATGCATCAGGTTCTGGAAGTGGAGTAGGACGAGGCACGTTTGTAAGTGTAACACCTCCTGCACTGGGATCAGGAGACAAATGCTTCAATCTTGGCGCCAATGGAGGATTATTTGGAGATTTTGCGCAAGGTACTGGTTCTGTTCACTATAATCTGTTGTATCTGTCGAATTCAGATAATCCTGGAATGCAATTAGTCTCGAATTTGTTCAATGGCTCGAATTTCACTAGCTGGAATAGGGGAATTAAGCTTGCGCTTGGAGCTAAGATGAAATTGGGATTTATTACTAGTTCGTGTGTCAAGCCTCCTGAAGGTACTGAAGACTATGAGAAATGGTTAAGGGCATATTCGATGGTTATGTGCTGGCTTATAAACTCAATGACTAATGAGATTGGGGAAAATTTTATGTACGTTCAGTCTTCGAAAGAATTATGGGATGAGTTGATGGAGAGGTTTTATGAATCAAATGACCCCTTGATTTTTCAACTTCATCGGGATTTATGTAATCTCAGGCAGGAAAACATGTCAGTAGGGGTGTATTTTGGCAAGCTTAAACGTATTTGGGATGAGCTGCAGTTGCTGGATGCAATTCCCACTTGCACATGTGGAGGTTTGAGCCATTGCAGATGTGCTCTTCTAAAGAGGGTGATAGAGCGTGAGGAGAAAGGGAAAGTGATGCAGTTTCTCATGGGGCTTAATGATGTGTATGAGCCTTTAAGGAACAATGTTTTTTCCAAGGAACCAGTTCCAAGCCTTAACAAGGTATTTCAGATGGCAACTCAGATAGAAAGATCCAAAGGTGTCACGTCTGTGATACAAGGAGATTCTCATGTGCTTCTTGCAGCTTCCAACCATAATCTTGCAGTATCTGGGAATTATGTTGACAATGAGGCTAATGTAGTAAATCGATTTTCTTCCAACAGACAGAGTGAGTACAACAGGCAGGCTGATTCAGGAAGAAGGGATTACAAGAAGACTAAGTATGATCGGTTCTGTGATCATTTTAATGAAAAAGGGCATACTAAGGATTTTTGTTTCAAGATTGTGGGATATCCAAAATGGTTTAAGGGACCAAGGGATGGAGACAAAGGACTGATAGTAAGTTTGCTGCTAACATGGAGGTGGCTCAGTATGACAGTCCTTTTGAGCATCCTCAGGGTGAGTCTAAGCCTGATCCAGTGATGGTAAATGCCATATTCCAAGAGGTTCTTAAGATGATGAAGGGCAAAGGCACTGCTGAGCATGGAGATCACTCAGCCAATCAAGCTTTTGTCCACTTTGCAGGTAATCTCAGTGTTTCATTTTTTATTGGAGTTAATAAAGGAAATAAGTTAGACTGGATTGTGGATTCAGGGGCAACGGATCATATAGCCTTTGATAGTAGTATTTTTCTGGATATTGAGAGGTTACATAAAGATATTTCTCTTGGTCTGCCTGATGGATCTACCATATTGGTATCTCAAATGGGAACTGTTCAGTTGAGAGATGGTTTGATGCTGCAGAATGTGTTGTTTGTGCCCCAATTTAGACACAATTTGTTATCTGTATCAAAGATTTTGAAAGCACATCCGTTAGTATTCAATTTTGATGGAGTATCCTGTTGGTTACAGGACCATACAATTAGAGAGATTACTCGTGGCGTTGAAGATGGAGGTTTATATATGTTGCAGTCTACTCACAGTGGGAGGCAGAAAGAGGATTTGTGTGCTTCTAGTTTGTTAAAACACTCAAGTTGTAATAATGTTGAGCTTCTTCATGCTCGTCTTGGGCACCTGCCTGTTTCAAAAATGAAACAATTGGATGGTTGTAAAAATCTAGATTTGAGTTCATTTCATTGTGATGCATGTGCAATGTCTAAATCTCATTGTTTGCCTTTTAATCGTAGTAGTAGCATTGCTGCTTCTCCTTTTCACTTAGTTCATATGGATTTATGGGGGGCCATATAGAACTCCTTCATTGTGTGGTGCCAGATACTTCTTGACAATATTGGATGATTGTACCAGAACAACATGGGTTTAACTGCTTCAGGATAAATTGCAAGTGCTTCGAGCTATTTCTGGGTTTTTAGCTATTGTAGAAACTTAGTTTTAGTCTTCTGTGTTGCTGAGTTATTTGAGGCTCGAGGGATTTTTCACCAGAGATCTGGACCTGGTGTCCCTGAGCAAAATGGCAGAGTGGAACGAAAGCATCGTCATTTGATTGAGACTGCTTGAGCAATCAGAATATATGCAGGATTGCCCATTCAATTTTGGGGTGATTGTGTTCTTAGTGCCACAAATCTTATAAATAAGATGCCTTCATCTGTGTTAGTTTTTGTTTCTCCATTTGAAAAGCTCTACCATAAGCCTCCAGATTACAATTATTTGCGTGTTGTGGGTTGTTTGTGTTACTCTGTGCAACCTAATGATCCGAGGGACAAGTTCAAAGCCACTGCTAGGAGATGCATTTTTTTGGGTTATCCTCCTGGTCAGAAGGCCTTCAAGTTGTTTGACTTAGAATCCAAGAAGGTCATCATCAGTAGACATGCTACATTCAAAGAGAATGTATTTCCTTTCAAGGTGTCCCTATCCGCCACTCAGTCTTCAGCTCATTTACCACTTATTGATATGGATGATGACATCTTTGATATGGTTCCACCAGTTCATCATCTTTCTCATTCTCCACCAGTTCATGTTGTTGAAAATTCTCCATCTTTGCCTAGTATATCTCAGCCTATGGCTTCATCACCTGATCATTCTTTTCAATCAGATTCTATTTCTCCTATGTCATCTAGAGAGAATGGATTGCAACATGTTCAGGAGGTATGTCTTCCCTCAAAAAGGCCCATTTCTCGTCCACCTAGACTTCAAGATTACATTTGCTCCCAACTGCCTAACAGAGGATTTACTAGTGAATCTGAATCTCAGTAATTTGTTGTGTTCAAAGTACAAAAGTTGGCTCATCTTTCATCTGAGTACATTCAGTCACTTATATTGATGTGTGATACATATGAACCAAGCTATTATGATCAGGCAAAGGGTTCAGTGCATTGGCAACAAGCTATGAAGACAGAGTTGGATGCTCTTGAACAGAATAACACCTGGACATGACAGAGTTGCCTTCAGGTGTCAAGGCTATAGGGTGTAAGTGGATTTACAAAATCAAGTACAAGCCTAATGGAGATATTGAGAGGTATAAGGCTTGACTGGTGGCTAAGGGGTATAACCAAGTTAAACATAAGTACTACAAACAAATTTTTTCTCCAGTGGCAAAGCTAGCAACTGTCGGGGTTATATTGGCTATGGCTGCATCCAAAGGGTGGAATTTACATCAACTTGGTGTAAGTAATGCGTTTTTACATGGCTATCTTGATGAGAATGTATATATGCAACCACCTGCTGGATATGGCATTACTCCAGGCTTAGTGTGCAAGCTTAATCGATCCTTGTATGGGCTCAAACAGGCTAGCAAACAATGGAACCATGAACTCACTCGATTTTTGGTTAGCCTGGGTTTTCATCAGTCTAAGTATGACTACTCTTTATTTGTCAAAGCAAGGAGATCTGAGATGACAATTGCGCTTGTATATGTTGATGATATGCTATTGCTTGGTAACTCTTTTGCAGAAATCTCTCTCACCAAGAATGCTCTTCATTCTGCATTCACCATCAAAGACTTGGGGACAACTCGATATTTTCTGGGTATGGAAATCTCTAGATCTGCTTCTGGTATCCTTCTTAACCAACGAAAGTACATTTTGGATATCTTAAAAGATGCACAAATGGAGAATTGTAAGACAGCTGCATTTCCAATGCAACATGGAACCAAGCTTTCATCCTCAATTGGTGAGCAACTAGACAATCCAGAGAGGTATAGAAGATTAGTGGGTCATCTCTTATACCTTACTTTAACCAGGCCTGACATTACTTATACAGTTCAGCAATTAAGTCAGTTCATACAGCAGCCGTTAAAGCCACACTGGGATGCAGTATTATACTTGTTAAGATACCTCAAAGGTAGCTTCAACAAGGCTTTGTCTTACCCTGCTTCTTCTACATTCAAAATTGTTGCATATAGTGATGCAGACTGGGGCAATTGCTTAGATAAAGGAAGATCTCTCTCTGAGTATTGTGTTTTTCTTGGAAATTCTCTTATTTCTCGGAAGACAAAGAAGTAGAAGGTGGTTTCTAAATCTTCCACAGAAAGCGAGTACAGGAGCATGTCATCTGCTGCTAGTGAACTTGTATGGCTTCAGGGGTTATTGGGTGATTTGCACATCAATGTCTCTCTTCCAATTACACTTCATTGTGATAATAAGGCAGTTCAGCACCTTGCGACTAATCCGGTGTTCCATGAGCGGACAAAACACATGAGAATTGACTCCCATTTCATTCGTGAAACGGTTCAGCAAGGGTTCATTTGCACTACTCATGTGTCGTATGCTTCTCAGATAGCTGACATTTTTACAAAAGCTTTAGGTGTTGCTCAACATGATTTCCTGTGTTTCAAGCTTGGTCTTGTTCATCTCTTACCAAGTCCAGCTTGAGGGGGGTATGTAGGAGTATATGGTAGGGAGAGCTAAGGGGTAATTCTGTAATTTCCTATTCGGAGGTGAAGGTTATAAATACACCTTCTCTTTCCTCAGCTGAAGCAAGTTGGTTGTAACAAACTCCATTCTAGAGATGGTTTTCTGTTGAATGAAATTCGATGCTCTCTCTGTTTCTTGATTCAAGTTCTTTTGGTTTCCCTTTCTGTTAGTTTCAAACCCCTTTATTTCAAAATATTTTAAAATTTATTGAAATAGTTGTACTATATCTTCAAAAATTGTTTGTTATATATATATATATAAAAAATTATTTTAGATGAACAAATTTGTTATACACTATCATATATATTTTAGTTTATTAAAAAAACATATTAATATTATAATTTTGACTAATAATATTTCATACTTGTTTTTATTCTCTAGTAGTTATGTAATCATATATTCAATATTTTTTTATCATGTTATATTCAAATATAACTATTTATTCTCATTTGCCTTCTCTATAATTTATAGGTTAATATATTGGATAACATTTCTTATACCTATTTATTCGCATTTATTACAGTAAATGTCTTAATATTAGTTATACTTAGTTTCTTTTATAAAAAAAAACTCAATATTTCTTTCATTGTTTTTTCTAACCTATATGCTTTTAGAAATGTAGGATTGAATCGGAGTTTTTTTTTTTAAATTAATCATTTTAGGCCATCTCTTTAGTCTTTC
Organism: Persicaria maculosa; assembly: GCA_963922045.1. Classification (NCBI taxonomy): domain Eukaryota; kingdom Viridiplantae; phylum Streptophyta; class Magnoliopsida; order Caryophyllales; family Polygonaceae; genus Persicaria; species Persicaria maculosa. The sequence continues at coordinate 14,482,567 of OY998267.1, read as the reverse complement.
TAATCTATGCCCTAGTTCAAATATTTTACAATTTGGTCTCTTAATTTATGGTTTTAAAGCATAAGTTAATTAAGAAAAGTGATAGATATATTCAGCACAAAACAGATCATGAATGATTTCAGAAGAAAAATAACCACTAATACCACAAAAACTAATTGATGGAGAAATTGAGAAATCAACAAATGACATACCATCATAATACATAAGAAACCAAAAATAGGCCAGACAATTAAAACATCAAACCTAAAAATAAAGAAATCGAAATCAGCTAATTATCAAGCAAGCGAACAAACGATATGGAAGACGACAGAGCCATGGGATCGATATTTCAAATCTTACCTCATTCATTACCAACACTAGTGTGCTTTCCTTTCCATATTGGACTGTTGTATAAAAAGTTTTCCTGATTGGGCTGAACTAGTTACGACTTGCCTATGGTTTTGGGCCCATGACTACATTCCTATAAATAGAAAAATAATATTGGACCAAAAAAGGAAATTAAAAATGGACTAAGAAAAGAAAACTAAAAAATTTCACGAGATAATCCTATAGTTAAGCGTAATTCGAGTTAACAAGGTTTTTCAAATTTTCATTGGATAATCCTAGGGTTTCAAGAAATTTTACGTCGGGCTCAAAACTTGTGTTTTGAATTTTGATAGAAAATCGCGAGTTTTAACTTTTATGGGGTAAAAAATTTAATGTTGATAAATAATGGGAAAGCTTTTTTTTTTTTACCAAATATACCATCTTCTTCTAAACAGGGAGAGAGCCGAATATCTAATCTCTCAATTGGGATCTTCTACAACCCTCCCTACACCCCTCCCTATTCCATTAATTTTTTTTAATATTTATTTAATCTTGAAAAAAATATAAAAATTATATTTATATTTCTAACATCTATTTTTTATATTTATAAAAATGTATTTTGAAAAATCATGTTTTTAAAATTTTTAAAAATTGTATTTTGTAAAATATTGCCTTTTTAATTTTCAAAAATTGTAAAACATGATTTTTCAAAATAAAATTTTATAAACATATAAAAATAGATATTAGGAATCTAAATATAATTTTTTTTAAGATTAAATAAATGTTAAATATTTTTGTGATGTAGGGAGGGGAGTAGGGTTTGTGATGTTAAAAATAGATATTAGGAATCTATACAATGTTTGCTTCCAAATTAGGGTTTTAATTAACTTCAAAATCACATATTTGAATTATTGATGGGAAATAAGGCAATCATGATTGGCATCGACAATTCGGAGTGGATGCATATCGGCGATTACAATCTGAGCAGGTTTCACGTTCAAGCAGGAACGGGCTCGGGTCCGCTCCAATCTGCCCATTTTTTTTAAAAAAAATAATAGACAAAAAATTAAGAGAAATTAATTAAAAAAATATCTATTTATTTACTAAATTAAAGATTTTATTCATAAAAATTATAAATATAAGAAAAATTTAGACTACCTAACCCACCCGAATTTTAATTTTTGATTCTATGTCCAAGTCCAAGCAGACATTGTCAACATTATTTACGGTGCCGAAACCTAAGTCTTTTAGAAAATCTTGTTTAACACGTGAATTATGTTTTAACCATGTGAATTATGTTTTAACCATAGAGTTAAATCGTGAAATTTCCGAAAAGAAAAACTGCATAAACTTGTGCAATATATTATTTAATTTTTGATTGGTCGAACTAGTGATTTTAAAATTTTGGCTTATTTTATAGTCAGGGACGGGCTGAATCTGCTCCAATCCGTCCCATTTTTATAAAAATAAAATAGTAGGTAAAAAAGTTAAAAAAAATTAGTAAATATTATTTATTTATTTATTAAATTTAGGGTTTTGTTAATAAAGTTATGTGTATGAAAAAAATTTCACCTACCTAACTCACCCGAATTTTAATTTATGGTTTTGTGTATGTTTATAGAGTCGAAAAATAGCTCTTTCAATTCTCTGCATTACAAAATTATCAGTACAGTAACTAGTTAATTTGCAAGAATAGGATATTTTAAGGAGTTTTGTTTCAAGAGGATATATGTATGTGGATAATGGAAAAAAAATATCTTTTCCATAATAATAATAATAATAATAATATCACTATGATTTTGTGCTAAATATAAAGTGGATCTATTTGCAACAAATGCGTACCTGCATGTGAGATACCATCGTGTTTAGTGGATGATTACTTCACATTCCAAACTAATTAAATAATATTAAAAACACATATATGCCGTGGTTAAAAAAGTCAGGTCCATTATTGGCTTACTTTAACGGATTATATTCTTAAATTTTCAACATTAATCTAGCTTAATTGTCAACTTGATAAGGCAAAAGATTTTATATTATTTATAAGGATGTAATTAAATACATCAAAAAGTGAGGTCCATCTTTGTATATTTGGCGAAGAAGTAGATCAGAATTATATGAATGAAGCTAAGCAATTTAAATTACAAAACAATTCAATCGATATGAAAAAGTTTGTTGCCATAAAATAACGACAAAATGAGTAATATTCACAAATCTGGATATCCAATATTACAAAGAAGTTTAGCTGGCCGGTCCATTGTTGTTTTTTGAAACCTTGTGCAACTTATATGTTGAGGGTTTTTTTTATTACGGATTGAATAAAGAAAACGATGCACCAAATTTATTAGAAAAGAGATATTATCATAGATACTAAGTCATGTGTTGAACCTAATGTGAGAAAGATAGTAGATAAGTAAATATATAAGTAAAGATTTTAGATTATTTTTCAAAATCCTCAATGGTGATGGTCGAACAATGAGATTCGAACATAGCTACAGTTAGAAAGTAGAAAAAACACTCATTGTCTAGTGCCAATTGAGCTAACAAATCATTTATTACTTCTTTCTCTAATTTTTATTTATATTAATTATATATATGCTTTAAAAAAATTTGAGGCCCTGTGCAATTGCACGTTTTGCCAAGGCAACGAGCTGCCCCATCTTATTTTTTAAAACCTAGTTACGAAGAAAAAACCTAAAATGACGTCATTTTAATAATAATAATAATAATTCTTATATTGAGTATCGATAACCGCTTCTCTATATTAGAAATTTTTAAAGTTTTAAAAAATTTAAGTGTTTTTTTATTTAGATACCCATCTTATTTTTTAAAATAGAGAAATTGAGAAAACAGAATAAAGAGATTTCTCTAAATCTATAACATTCTTCGTATTTTCAGAGAGTGTAAATATTTTTCAAAAATCTTAAAATTTGAGAAAAAAAAAACAATTTATAAAAAAATTATTTTTCTTAAATTAATTGTTAGAGACGGATCACTGCCACTAAAAGTTTCCTAGAGAAAAAGAAGTTATATACTAAAATATGAATTGATACCACAAAGTGCTCAATAATTTAGCTTTTTTATACTTTCTTTTTTTTTTAAAAGAAAATAATTCGAAATCCCATACAACAACATAAATTCGAGAAGTTGAGGGGCCGAGGGGAATCGACAGACAGACTAATCGTCATGAAACACGTCGATCCATAATTTCAATGTGGGTTCCACTTCCAATGTTTTTTTTTTAAAAAAAATCATATATTTATAATTAATCTTCACCGTACATTTTATTTAATGGGACGATCTGAATGTGTTCATAATTTACATTTGTAAAATATATTTACATCGGTCTATCCTTACAAGTACAGTATATAGTTTCAATTCAAAAATCGGTTCTAATGTTCATATATATTAGTACGGATTACGGAGAGTATGAGTGATTGAGTGTGTCTATTAATTGGTTGGTGATGTCAGGTGTGAGCTAATTAATTTCAAAATAATGTGTGTTACTGTTGTTAGCTACATGGACATGGATAAGATCGATTAACAAGATAGAGTGGAATATGATGTTCCTAAATCCTAGTGGCAAACAAATAATTATATCAGATATATTGAGTGTGTGTCTCTATATATATATTATGTTACCTGACAAATTGCCAAAAAAAAAAAAACATAACGTAAGAAACCACAAACCCAACTTTCAAACTATTAACACAAAGTAGCAACAAACCCTTGGTTCAAAGTAAGACATTAATTGGATAAACATGTATGCATTTTGTTCTCAACTATATTAAAAAAATGTTTTTAAGTGACTTTAAAAAAAGACACTAATTAATGACTAGAGAGAAAGGAAGAGGTACTTAATTAATTTTTCCTTTCTTACAAGAGGTTATGAGTTTAAATGTTACATTTTTTTTATGATATAAGTTGTGCTTGTCTAATTAATAATCTGTCATTTCATTTATTTGGTGTTCGACTACTGTATTTTGCGTGTAAAAACAAAAGAATAAAAAGGGAGTTGATGGGTGATTATTATAAATGGAGTAAGATTTCATGTTAAAACCAATTAATAATAAAAAATAATTTATTAATTTATATATTAAAACTTATTATACTCACTTTTAAAGCTAAGATTTTTGGTCTTTATACAACTCTCAACAAAACCTCATATATAACTCACTTTATTGTGACACACTTATGACTTATGAAATGTACCTTCTCTGTTAATTTCATGTTACTTCTTTACAATATTAATTTAAATTGCTTAGTGATTTCCATGCAGGTAACCATTTTGATTTTTTTAGTGCTCAATGACTTGAATAAAAAAAAAATTTAAAGCTGACATTAAGCGATAAACTCCGTTATAATTGACTAAAATTGCTCGAAGTAAATACAAAGATGGTTTTTCTAACCTGCCCTTGAGAACCTTAATGTAGAAATATTTTTTCAAATTTAATTATATATCCTCAACATATATTATAAGAAGCATCTTTTCTCGTACGCTAAATTGGAAGAAAATAGCTTATTAAAATAAAATATTTTATAAAATATTCTTTTTTACCTTACTGTCCATTATTTTAGTTTTCTCGTAAGATAATTTTGGCTTGCTAAAACTCTTTAAACTATCCATAAATTAATAAACATTTCTATTGATATATATATATATATATATATGACATTATGGAAATTGTGGTAGTTATTCACAATTTTCAAGTAGTAACGTTAGAAAAAACAATGAAAATTTTGTGTATTAAGATGGTTAGAGGTGAGAGTTTGGAAAAATGAATGGTTTAAAAAAAAAGTGATATAGATTTATTAGAATATTAGATGTGATTTTAGTTTTGATGTGTTTCTTGGGTTTTTTTATTTTCAAATGTAGTGGTTTATGTAACTCGGTATTTATTTATGAGGTATGATTTTGAAGAAGATATAATTAAAAAAAAAAAGTGAATGTGCTTTTCTAAAAATATTATTTATGGAAAGATAATACAAACATGTTAAATATATTATAGTCATATGAAATAACTCGTGAATAACTTTACAATACTTTAACTTTTACTTTTGTTAAAAATTATAATTAAATAGTTTATATATAATTAATTGTATAATTTATAAATTTATATTAATATTTCATAAAAAAAAAAGTGAAATCCATATTTGGCACTCTAAAACTTATTACTAGTACTATGTGTTTTTTGGTGCAAAATGTTTTCCAATTTGTTGATCAAACTTATTTAAATATATTCTCTCAAAAAAAATATATAATTATCAGATTTTTTATCCTATACCCAGGTGGATAAGATAAGAAATCAAATTGAGAAATATTTCAATTTATTTATTTTTAAAATAGATTATAGAGTTCACTCATTTTTTCTTTTAGGATTTTATTTCTCAATAAAACAATCTTATCTGATATCTTTACAACACACAATAATCAAACTTTATAATTATATATCACTCTTTTGTTTTTGAAAGTGAGAGTAATGGTAGGGAATCCTATATGGAATTCCATTGCTTTTGCTTTTGCGAACCTTCCAAATTAACTCGATTCTTTTTCTCTTCAATTAACTCGAGTTTCTCATTATCAATTAAAACCAATTTTTTTAAAGATGCCAAATCTTCATCAAAATTTTCTTCTTTATTAGCTTTGTGTCGCTTCTTTTTTTTCCTTAGGCTGAACGAGTTGACATCAAACTCTTTAATTTCTTGAAGTTCACTCTTAATACTTCAAATAAAACTGTAATTTAAGATTATGTTGAATGCAAATAACAAGCTTTATTAAACTTATTAGAAATTGTGAAAAATCTATAATTACATCAGTTAATAATCAGATAAAAATAACTTTGACAGTCAACCACTCAAACCTCCACCCAATACTATACTCCAAAATTAAGGTAAAGGGAGCCCAAAAAAAAAAGAAAAATAAAATAAAATAAAACCGTGAGGGTGTAATTACCAAAAAGCCCCTGTTCCAAATCCTACATACACTAGCTATGTCATCAAATCTTTCTCAACGATTTTACTTACTATCGCCTCTAAGAGACGACTGCAGCTTTGGCGCCTCCACGGCGATTACTGGCCGGAGAATGTGGCATCCGAGAGGCACGATGACAACATGCGTAAGGCCAGCCCTCTCGAGCTCCATTCTCGGTGTCTCCACATCAATACAAGTGTTTGCTTCGACATCTTCGAAAATCGTAGGCAAGCTGCGGCTATGGTTATCTCCCTTGATCGCTTCCGGAATCTGTTCTTCCTCCATAGATTCGATCATCTCCTTGTGTTTTCCCCACAAGACGAAACATACCCCCGTTACCATCAACGTCCCCCCAATGATCCTGCACTCGCAATAATTTTAACCTTCGTCAGTTCCTGAAATCAAACTCGTGACCAATTGATTATATAATATCTCCAAATTGTTATCAAAGAATTGAATTATTTAATTACCCTCCGAGGTAGATTTTGTCGCCAAGGATTAAAGTGCCCATGATCGCGACAATAATCGTCGCCATAGGGTTGAAAGAGGTAACGAAAACAGGGCCAGCTATCTCCACCACGAGTCCTTGCACATAGTATGCAATCCCGGATGTAACGATACCCTAAACAACAAGAATAACGTTACTATAATTGACATATTCTCGTTATCTTAACGGTACGTATCAGATACTTAAAATTTATATTTAACATATATACTTACAGCGTAGGCAACGGCAAAGAGGTCGATGTCGAAGCCAATGCTCCAAACCGAAGGACTCGGCTCCATCACGAAAGCCACGGCGCTAGACTGCAACGCTCCCAAGGCACAGACGACGGCGGTGAGGGAAAGAGGGGCAGGGAACTTGCTCAATGTCGTCGCTTGAAGAATGCAAAACGACGCCCAAGCTAGGGTGCTCGCTAGTATTTGGAGGATGCTACGAACTCCATGGCCGTCGTGGAGGAGGATCGTCACCAGAGCTCCGGCCACCGTCAGGGTAGCTCCCACTATCTTGGCTTGGCACCTCGTCTTCCTTATATCCACCTTCTCCATCCTACATAAACCGCAAATCGGATATGTTATTAGTGTTCGGGTCAATGACTTGGGGTCGTGTATGAGTACAGAGTTTATATAACACATAAATGCATACCTGAATAAGGCTGCCATCAAGAAAGTGATGACGGGGAGGAAGTTGGTGACGGCGGAAGAGACGGTTGGGGATGTGAACTTGAGTCCGGAATAATACAGATTCTGATCAATCACTGGCCTGCCATTTTGAAAGTCAGCAATCAACACATCGAGTCAAACGAATCACTGAATAAGTTAATGATTATTGAGGAGGAGTAGTAGTACCCTAGAAGGCCCAGTACAAACATGTGCATGAAAATTGGCAAGGTGATGGTAGGTCTCACTTTTCTGAAACAGGGCAAAAACAGAGCAAGTTAAATAAAAATAAATAAAATAAAAGTATAGAATAAAAATGAAATATGTTAGGAAGGGGGTTAAGGTAAAGAATGGGATGAGTACCGCTCAAGGAGGAGAGCAAGAGGGGCGGTGATGGCGGTGGCGAAGGCCTGGCGGTAGACGACGAGGACGAAGTGGCTGAGGCCACGGTCGAGGGAGACCTTCGACACGATGTTCATGCCGGCGTAGCCGAATTGTAAGCAGATCATGGCTACATAGGGCTTCCAGCTGCGGCCTTCCATTTTGTACTGTCGATTGAATTTGAGAGTGAGAGATGGAGAGAGAGAGGATGAAGGAGGAGGAGGAGGATGGTTTATGGTGTTGTCCATGTCCTTAAAGGAGGGCTTGGCTTATTTATAGGCCTTATCCAACATATATATATATATTTCATATGTTTTTCTTATAATTATACATATTGGAAGGATTAATTATTTCATTTGATTTTTATACTATTGTTTTATAAGTGAGATACATTCATCGATCATATCAATATTTTTTTGCATCAGTTTAATGTTATACAGAGAGTCCATTTGTTGGCAACTTGAGAGCCTATAGGCAAAAAAGTATATATGCCAATAACTAATAAAATAAGGTCTCGTTTGGTTACTCGGTTAAAAACCCAGGAAGTAGAATATATTACTGTGTTTGGTTGACAGAAAGACACAGGAATTCAACTTCCCAGGAATTTCAATTCCTCCAAATCGTAGGAAGTTCACTTACCTAGGGAACTAGGTAAGTTCAACTTCCACCCTTTTTGATATAATTTTCTTTATTTTCCTATTTATATTTCTAAAAAACAAAATTCAAACAAACGACTTTTTTCAATTCATGGGAAGTACATTTCACGGGAATTCAATTCATGGGAAGTAAGTTCCCGGGAATTGTACTTCCCGCATTCAACCAAACGAGCCCTAAGTTAAACGTGTAACATAAAGGGTGTGTATGGACAACTAAAAAAGTTGTTAAAAATTAATGATTTGTGGGTGTTTATTTTTTAAACAGCTTTTTTGGTTGTTTGGATGACCAAAATAAACAAAAACGTGTTAAAAAATAAGCTACAAAATGGAGGTTATTTAGGTGTTTATTTGGGGGTTTATTCTCCCCTTTATCTTATTTGGTTTGAAAGTACCACAATACCTCTAATAACAACCAAATAAACTACACTTTTTTACAAATAAACTGTTTTTCTCCTCATACGGAGATTATCTTGTTGTTTAAATTTTTAACTACTTTTACCAACGATTTATAAATTTTATCCTGCTTATAATTTTAACCAGTTTATTAACCCCGTCCCATACGAACCCAAAGTAAAGCGAATAATAATAATAATAATAATAATAATAATAATAATAATAATAACATGTTTAGCTAAATCAATGAAAGTTATTACTTTCATAATATCACCCTTAAAATAAACATTTTCATAATTGGTCTTCTTTCAAAGAATCGCCTAAAACCAAAATATACGAGTTTAGAGTAATAATTTGAATTGTTTAAAATATTTTTTACGCTTAAAAAGGATTTCGGTGATTTCTTAAAAGTAAACCAAGTTTATATGTGTTTTTATAAAAATAAAAAAATAGGGCTATTTTTTACAAAAATGCAGAAATATTTTAAGGGAGAATAATTAAGCCAGTAAAAAGATATATAGTGATGATGGGCCAACCAACCAAAGAAACCAATTGAGATTGTGGGTTTGAGTTAGCCATATAAGTATATAATGGTGCTTCTGATATCAGCAGGAGGGCCCCAATCTTCTATGATTGTTGATGCCATCATTGTTGCAACAGTTTCTTACGTAGCAACCAACTTTTGTTTTTTTGTTTAGAAGGAATGAATTCAGCTTCTCATCTAGCCTGAGTGCATCCTCGAGGTCGCAAAGAACAAGATGTATAAGTAGAGAGTGCTCGTCAGTAGAGTGGTCCAGGTATGCGACCATATTCGTCACTCTATTGTTTGAACGAGAGACAAACAATATAAAAAAAAAGTTAGTATTATTTTAACATTTGTCATAATAAGTTCAATTTCCTAATGACATCTACCGATGTTTAAATGATTAATAAGTATTTGAGAGTCCCATTTCACAACGAGTTTTTTTATTCCCAATTCTTTAGCTTTTATTATTCCTTCTCTAAGTGCGAGTATTTCTACCTTAGTCAGCGTTTATTTTCTCAATTTCTTATGACCCATAGTTATTGTTATACCCTTCCAGTCACAGACAACATAACCTCTTGTACTATCATATGTGTCCATCGAGGACCCGTCATTTACTTTAAGTCATCCATATTGAGGTTTTCGCCATTTGATGATTTTTGCTTTTTGTTTTAGAGGTTTGGCTTTGGTGGTAAGCCGGAAGTCAAACTAGTCTCCAGAAGAGATGTTTTATGCCAGTTTTCTTTTTGTGCAGTTATAAACGCCCTGATCTTGCCATTAGTTGGTGTACTCTTATTTCTAAAGGTGATGTTGTTCTTGTAATAATAGACACTCCACCATTTTAGGGCTAATGTTTCATTGGTCGTTTCATCTAGCTTATTGCTTAGCAATGAAAAAATCTGGTTAAGGTCGATAGAAATGTCCAATAATGTTTCAGTTATTTGTTTGACAATGGATATTTGTAGTGGGGGTTTGTTACTAAATTCACATTCAAGGAATAGATGTTTGTCATCTTCAGTTACACAATTATACAAATCACATGTAGTAGGTACGAGAAATCCCCATTATGCTAGCCGTGCTTTAGTAAGAAGTCCTGATTGACCCATTTTCTACATAAAATTTTTAATTTTTGGATTTATATTTATATTCTATATCCATGTGTTTGGGTCATCTGGTTGTATTACTGAGTTAATTTATGAGTTTTGCATCCAACGTTGTATTGAACCATCCTTCATTTGCCAGCCACCAGAAGAGTCTATCCGAGAAGGAAGTGTGAGGGAGAGGTATACTGGTGATGTCCTTCACAATATCCGGATCCACGTACTATAAGTGATAATTTATCAATCCATCATTTCCCACCCAAAATAAAATCACTGATCATTAGCTTTTTGTCCACAAAGTCTGTTGGGGAGACTCTTTGGATGAGAGGGGAGGTAGTGAGCCAGTTATCTTCCCAGAAGTTTATCAATTTTCCGTCTCCAACAGATCATACTAATCTAGTGTTGAATTTCTTTAGGAGGGGAATGAGTTTCCTCCATTGGTAAGATGCATGTCCTTTTAACTTGTATTGTAGAAGGTTTTGATCCTTAAGATATTTATATTTTACTAATTTAACTCACTGGTTGTTAGGTTTCGCTAAAATTTTCCATAGTAGCTTCATTTGAAGCGCCTCATTCATATCTTGGGATTTTCGTATTCCTACTCCTCCTTTTCGTTTTGACCTGCAAACTCTATCCCATCTAATAATCGGCATGTATTGCAAGTCTTTGTTCTAGAAAAAAGATCTATTTATGTGTTCAAGCTCTTGTCAAACAGTGGTTGGTAACATAAAGTTTTGCATTGTGTATAAAAGTTTGATAAAAAGGTTAAAATTTATTAATATTGCCCTTCCATGTTGGGAAAGGGAGTTGGCTCTCTATTTGGTTAATTGATTTTTGGATTTGCATATTAAGCTTTCAAAAGTAGTTATATTTACTTTATCATTGATTACTAGGCAACCTAAATAGAACTCCAAGTTGTTTGTATAAGGTATATGTAGGTTACTTTATATTTCGGCAATTCTTCATTCTGTCACTCCAGAAGTGGTTTGGAAGACAGATTTGTGAAAATTAACATTTTGGTCGGATATTTGACAGTAGTCATCTAAGATCCTACGGATTTGCTGACAGGCGGATGTTGTGGCTTGGGTGAAGATTATTATGTCATCTGCGAATGCCAGAAATGGAATTCAAGGTCCCTGGTTCCCAAACTAGCTTGAAACCTATTGGGCTTCGATCATAGTCAGTCAATTTCTGTAAGTTTTTTTGCTAATATTTATGCACCAAGAATAAACAAAAAAAGGTGATAGCGGGTCGCCTTGTCGTAAACCACGTGTTGGTTTAAACATTTCTGTAGGCCCATTGTAGAGTAAAAAAAATTGTTGTATTGCGTGTTTATAAGAACTATGTTTTAAAAAAATCAACGTAGATTATTTATATAAAAAATATTTCATCACTTAAATGAGGCAATACTAAAACTTTATGTAATTTTTTTTTGGTAATGTATGTGAAATTTTATTACAAGCCAAGTAAGATTTATTCAAATCTTATAAATATGTCATTTTATTATTTATATGCTTTGTAGGTAGTTAAAAGTTAAAACTATATAAAATATTTTATTTATTAAGTATGAAATTATTTTTTAAAATTAATAAAGAATCAATATTTTATACTGTATAGGTTATTGTTTTAATGACCATTTTTTAACGGAGGGAGTACGTTCTACGAAGTAATGTATAATTAAAGTGTTTTTCTACCAACTTTTAATTTAAAAGGGCTATTATATGCACAATTAATTTTCTACCAACTTTTAATTTAAAAGGGCTATTATATGCACAATTAATTTTTTGATAAATGGACTGTCATTCATCAACTTTCTATATTAGCAAAATAGATCGATATTTTTTCGATACGGAAAGTCAGTGTTAACAACTTATTTTTAGGAGAAAAAAAAATTACAGTATAAACATCAAACGTGATTAAAACCACCGTACGATTGACGATATAAATGCTATTTTAATGATTTGAAATTGGATATGGAATATTGGAATCATTCATCCTGATCGATGGAGTATATATATAGACATGACATTTCTCAATCAATTGGAATTTAGACTTTGGCGGTGTCGAACTAGATTTGGTGCAACCGAATTACTCTGCCCGCATAAATCGTCTCATCACTCACTTTAATTTTTTTACCCTGAATAGATTTCATTACCCGATTCCCTTTTCTCGAATTTAGAAGATAAAAATTATATAAAATATTAATTTATTATTATTTTAAAAATAAATTTATTATTTATTACTAATAACATTAATAAGTATTAATTTTTAAAAAATATTAATATTTTATATAATTTTTAGTTTCTTAAAATACGTATAATAAAATCAAACATCTTAACATAGTTAACTTTTTCTTAATATATACATATTTAGTTTAATTCTCTCCTAAAATGGACGAACAATAATCTCCGAAAAAAATTGATATTTTATATAATTTTTATTAGTTTAAAAAATGTATCTTAACAGATATGTTTTGTCAAACAAAAAAGAATTATAAAATATTCAAATCAAATAGAAAATAGTTTATCAACTCCTCAATATCCACTAGTGTATATATATAGGAGTATTCCTTTTTAATAGAGTGTGGGAATCTTATGCCCCATATTAATATTTGATCAGTTTCCACCAAAAAAAAATATATTTAATCAGTTCATTAATTTGAGGGACAGCAGCAAGATTTCGTAGAGAGGGGCAAAATATTAGTTTTAGAATTTTTAATATATATAATGAAAAAATTTGTTGGTGATAAAAAAATTATTAAAAATATATTGAAAGAAAATAATATATTATGATTTAAATATAATATTTTAAATAAAAAGTTCATAGGAATAAAAATTAATATATATATATATATATATATGTGTGTGTGTGCGCGCGCGCACGTGCGTAACATAAATATTTTTTTTGAAAATTATTGAAAAAAATATAAAATTCTATTTGAATATTTCATTTTACTACCTCCGTTAAAAAATACTTTGTATAAGTCTTTTTAGACATTTTCACACAAATTAAAAAAATAATAAACTTATTACCTTTATACCCTTTATTAATTATCTACAACCCTTATGAACCAATAAAATTTGAGAAAAAGTCAAAAATAATAATTCTCATATCACAATACTTAGAAAATTTAAAAGGAATTATATTTTCAAATAAAAATTTAAGGTTAAAAATACTTATATTTTTTTTGTATTTCACCAAACCGTCACCACAATATGTCCTCCGGCGAGGCCTCATCCTTTCTTCCGGCATTACCCGCCATTTCACCTCCTGTTTAGCCTCCTTCTTTGGTCGTCGCCTCGTCAAACTCACTCCGGCTCCTCCTTTCGCCTCTGTCCCGTACGGGTTCCATCACCATGGGTTTCCTATCTCTCACCGACGTCACCCTCTTCCTCTCCGGTCGCCCTCCTCTTGGGTTGCCTTGTTGCCTGTCTGAGGCTACGCCGCATCCTCTACGCCCACCCGCCGACGGCCACTCCAACCACCTCGGGTCCGCGGTGACCCCGTTAATCACACCCATCCCTTGCGGCTGTCAGGTAGTCGCCCTCTGCCTATTTCGGTTCTAGAATAACCCACTCCGTAGCTCACGTTGCCAACCTCCACCGTCGGGACTTTTTTTTTAAGAGTTTTCCTTTCCATTCCGTCCGTCTTACCTTTACCTTTGGATTGTTATTCAATTTCTTGCTCTGTCCCATCTCGATCAGTCACCTCTATTTTGACTACCTAGTAGTCTCCTACGATCTCGTTATCGTCCTTGAGAGTTTGAGACGGGTTGGGGTTTTTTTTTTATTGAGCAATGGTTTGGCTTGGGTTTGGATTTGCGGCATGGTGTGCTGTGTTGTTCTTGTTGTGATACAGGCCTCATGTAAACGGTGTTTGATTTGTTGTATCCGAAGACGTTGTGGATTTATTATCGATATCTGATGGCTCTTCAGAGTCCATAATATGTGCGTCCTCCGTTGGCTGATTGATTCATTTGTCATGTTGGTTTTGTTTTACGGTGTAGGATAGCTTGCACGTTTATTTTATTTTCGCATTTTCAGCGCAGCTATTTATCCACCCGATATCGATATATAGGGTTCTATTATTTGCTTGGAGTTTTTCTTTTCTGTCATTTGCTTCTGTTAATTGATTTGGTTGTACATGATGATTAGTCCATCTACCGATTTGTCCGGTCTCTCGGTTTCTCTACGCTTGTCTAGAGAATTGAATTATTATCCTACTAAAAAAAAACTAAAATGTATTTTTTTTCTATTTTTTGCTTTTTTATATATTTTTTTTGGAGAAGGCCCTGTGGCCGGCGCCGATTAATTTTATGTATGAAATGAAACGTGGAAACTGGGAAGGGATGTCGATGTAAATTAATGGTTGGGGATGCATCTTTCTTTTTCATTTTTTTTTTCCTTTTAGGAAGTTTCGATCAAACCGGGAATAACAAATGAATGAGAATGTTCCAAATTTTATTCGATTATTATTGATTAGGTAAAGATGCATGCACTTGAATGTGTTTGAGTTGTGTATTGATATTTGATTCACTCCATATCTTCAATATACTTTGTCATCGTTACCCTCAATACTTTCAAATGTATTCAATTTTCTAATTCCATAAACGTGTATACTTGGATGTGTTAATGGTTGGGAAAAATACCTTTTTTTTCGACTTAATATACTTGGATATATCAAATTGCTTTAATCTTTTTTTTTGGTTGGAAATTGCTTTAATCTTTATGGCAACTTGAATTTGTAATTTTCCGACGACCATTGTTCTAAAAAACGATCTTGACATCCATTAAGACATTGCTAAAGCTAAAACGATTGGCGTAGGTTGACCATTAAGACACCGTCAAAGAACTTGACATTTGATACTTTAAAAATTTGTATAGGATTTAAAATTCATTTATGTTGTTTTATTTTTTGTAATGTAGAAATTATAAATTGTGGTGTTTATTTAAACATGTGTATATAAATTTATGATTGATTCCATGTTTGAATCGACGATAACAGATAAAATGACCATAATATTTATTTATTTACTCTGTAGTTGGTTTACATGATGTTTTCTTAATTTAAAGATGCTAAGGATGTTAAAAATACATAGTTTATTACGTTATATGACGCTTGGATATGGATAAAAGCAGTGTTCTAAAAATCGCGCCTAGGCGCTAGGCGGGAGGGGACCTAGGAATTTTTAAGCCTAGGCGGCCCTCTAGGCGGAAATCTGCCTAGGCACCGCCTAGGAGCCGCCTGGACCCGCCTAGACCCGCCTAGGTGCCGCCTAGACCCGCCTAGGCGCCTCCTAGACCCGCCTAGGCGCCGCCTAAACCCATCTAGGCACCGCCTAGTCTCGCCTAGCCCGACGATTATTTAATTTTATCTTTTGGGCATGTGATTAGTCAACTTAGGGTTTTTTATCCCCCAAGTCGAGATATATTTGCTTTTGAGTCAAACCTATGGTTTTGAATTTTAGGAGTTTTAAAGTCGTTAGTCGGACGCGTACTTTTGCGTTTATTTACTTAAATGTTAGTTAAGTATCGTAAATTTGGGTTTATGGGTGATATTATGGATTATTATTACATTATATGAATCATTGACATGTGTTATACTTTAAAAGATGAGGAAATAATCAAGTTTGTTCTAAGTCTGCCTAGGCGCCGCCTAGGCACCCGCCTAGCCGCCTAGGCGCTAGGCGGTCACCCGCCGCCTAGCGGCCGCCTAGCACCTTTTAGAACATTGGATAAAAGTTGATGGGCCCGAGAACTCTTTGAGTTAACATGACCGATGACAAGGTTCCTCTATTTAATGGATAAATAGCAAAATTTAGACCTCTCACCCTTAAACCTTCCATCTCAATCCTCTCGGAATCGCACTCGCGGATGTCACCAAAGGGCTTTTACACAAATGTTCAACTTTTAACTCAAAAATTCATCTTTGACTTGGAAAAAACAAACCTTACACAATATATAGGATAAAATTACTGCCTATTAAGGATTTACAAGCGATGCGGGACATTTTTAAAATCTAATAGCTTAGATCACATCAAGAGTTGAATATAAGAAAATAACTCAAAATTATTATATTTGCCAAGAATCTGTCGATAATGCAACCAAAATCGTCTTGATTCATGATGGTACCCTATCCTCAAGCATCTACAAGGGCTGTCTTTCAAAACATTGGAGGAGGAAGATGGGAATAAATTAACCGATGACACAAAAATGCAAACGGAGTGGGACCAAGGGAAGTGAAAAGGGGCAATGAATGGAAATCCACGTACAATCACTAACTATCATTTATGTTTCTCCCATTTACAGAAATTGAATTGAAATCCACAACTGGTTAAAATAGAACCCAACATTTTAAGCCACATCACTCCATTCACTCTTGTATGGGTCTCCCATTTTTTCTTAAAAGGCGAAAATGCATAAAATCACCCTTTATTTAGGGTTGTTTGTAAATAACCACCCCTTATTAAAAAATTTACAAATAACCACCCATTATATACAAATTGGTTGCAACTAACCACCCATACCCACTTTTCTTGTTAAACCTCACTTAAGTTAATAGGAAAAGACAATTATATTACACTTGTCAATCGGGTCATTCGGGTCGGGTCGTTTCGGATTTCGGGTAAAACGGGTCCCGGGTAGATCCGAGTTGACTCGAACTCGGGTTTGACTCAGTTTCTGGTCAAATCGGGTCAATTTTGAATTAATCAATTTTTTCCTTTTTAAATTAAAAAAAATCATGATTTGGTAATTTTGCGATAATTTTAAAATGCTAAAATTAAAGACATGGTTCATAAATTCTAGAGCTTGTAATTATATAATATATCGATCTAAAATATTTTATTTTTATTATTTCTCGTAATTTTTAACAAAATTTTAAAATATATCAAATATCAAAAATTTAAATAATTTTTTTAAAAATAATTTAATGCAATTAGTAATAAGCATATAATTATTTTAATATTATTTAGAGTTTTCATCTTCTTAAAAAATGTGATGAAAAATAAACAATCAAATACTATCGATTGGAAGGAGTATTACACAATACAAAAAAATAAAAAAGTTGATTTGAAAATGAATGATCAAGTGATTGTAATTATAAAATGTAATAAATTGGAATCTTCATAAAAAAAAATTAATCATATATAATTATAAATCAATCTGGTCACCAGGTCAATTGGGTACGGGTCCGAACCCAGATGACCCAGAAAATTACCGGGTTTTCGGGTTCGGGTCGGAAAAAATTTCCGGGTTAAAATTTTCGGGTCTTGACCCAAAATTTTCCGGGCGTTCATGTCGAGTCGTATTTTGACAGGTCTAAATTATACCCATAACTTTTTAATGTTTTACATATTTCTTTATATTAGTCTCAACTAAATCAAATTTCCAATCTAATTAGCCAAATAGAGGTCCACGAACAAGACCCGATGACCACCAGGAGGTTCCACTAGAGGTCGTCATTGCTGGAGGTGATGAACAGCAGGAGACTCGATCTAGACATTCATCACCCTTTTTGTTTAGAATTGGAGATAACTTAATTAGATTTAACAAAAAAAGTGGGTATGGGTGGTTAGTTGCAACCAATTTGTATATAATGGGTGGTTATTTGCAAATTTTTGAATAAGGGGTGGTTATTTACAAACAACCTTGAATAAAGGGTGATTTTATGCATTTTCGCCTTTCTTAAATATATGAATAAAGATTGTTAATGTGTTAGCTCAATTGATAAGGACGATTTAGTTCCTGTAAAAAGGTTATGTGTTGGATCTTGCTGCCCAGTACATTAAAGTAGGGGAGTTATATGAGCTGAGTACGTAGCTCGAGCTCGGTTCGATAAAAGTTTGGTTCGTGCCCGTTCATTTCTAAACAAGTCAAGTATGAGCACATTTGTAAGCTCGAGTTCAAATTCAGGCTCGGCTCAAGCTCGACTCGCTTCTAAATGAGGTGCAAGTAATATTCGGCCCGTTCGGCTCGAATAACAACCCTAGAGTTGTATTGGTGAATGATTTATAAGTAAATCTATAGTAGATGAAAGAGATTGTTATAGATTACAAGTCTTAAAGAGAGTGAGCAATAGGAAAAAATAAATAAATCAAATCTTGAGGTGCCTTTATTTTTGGTTGGTGTGGAAGTAGATCGAAGTCTATATATAGTCCTTAAAAACCAAAGAGGATTCCACCAGGGGGGGTGGGGGTGGGTGCAGCAGACTAGTGGTGGTGGTGGTGGTAGTGGTGGTGGACGAGGTGGTTGCCGCGGTGGAGATTTATTGTCTGCTAAAGAGGGCTCTCAATCTTTTCTTTCTACTCCACATTCCTATGTCCCTGTTTTGTTCTTATCTCCCTCTTCTCCACATAGATAACATACCCTTAGCTATGAATGACAAAATGAGAGGCAGAGATCACTTGATTTCTGATATACTACATAGGCTTTGACTCTTAACTTCTTTATCTTTGATGACTCAACTTTGTCCTCTAAAGTTAAAATCATTTCCCCTCCAACTTTTTTTTTAATGACATGGAATCACCTATAGTTGCAAACTCCGGCTTGACTACTGATAGGAAGCAAGGCAAATATTGGATTTTCACCCAAAAAAAGAGATGGAAGTGGGCAAACTCCATTGACTACTAATAGGGAGCAAGACAAACCTTTGATTTTCACCCAAAGAAAGAGATAGAAGTAGGAATCGAACCTAAAACCTTCTGATTTCCCCCTTAATCCCACTACTGAGCTACCCCGACTGGGCCCCTCCAACTTTAATACTGAGTACAAAGATATATGACAATGATTATTGATTAATGAGGTGGGGTGAAAAAAAGTCCTTGATTTGCCTGTAGATTTATGTTGTGTTTGCATTCAACATGTCCAAAATATAAGTCAACAATCCACCATATGAATTGTGATCTCTGATGTGTATGTATAATTGTATATGCTCTTCCTACCCTAATTCTTGCATTTAGGGTTCGTTTGTGTTGATAATGTACTACTCCTTCCGTAACAAAATAACTGGCCTTTTTGACCACTTTTTCATGTAACAAAATATTTGTCCCTTTGAACAACATTAATGACAAAAATTTCTAATTTTATCAATTAATCTCATTAATTATGTTTGATTTCCAAGATACCCTATTAATACTCCAACTTCCCATACTATTCTTTTTTTTCATTGGTCCATTTTTTTCCATATTATTTATTTGCTAAAATTTTAACTATTCTTCTTTCTGTTTTTAGCTTTCTTAAAAAGTGTGAAATTGGTCAAAGGGTCATCTGTTACGGAGGGAGTACTTATTATGAATAGGTTGGGTGCACCAAACGAACCCTAAATCTACA
Source organism: Persicaria maculosa (assembly GCA_963922045.1). Lineage (NCBI taxonomy): Eukaryota > Viridiplantae > Streptophyta > Magnoliopsida > Caryophyllales > Polygonaceae > Persicaria > Persicaria maculosa. The sequence goes on along the minus strand of OY998267.1, from coordinate 14,462,747 downwards.
AGGTTTTCTCATTTGTTTGAAGTGCTTTGCCATGAGATTGGTTCATACTATGCTCTAGAAATTTCAAGAATCAAACAAATTTGTGGCACAACTTTCTTTTAATTTCTTTTTGAGCCCTTATAATTGCCAAAAAAAACTATTAAATCCTTCATTCTTTTTCACACACTTTTTGATGGACATTGACCCTTCACACAGATGTTTGGTCTTTGTAAATCCAACTCTCCATATCAGACAATGAAGCTTCACTTTCTTTACAATACCAATATAAGGACATTATCAAGTTATTATAATGTAATAATGAAGCACCATACTTAAAAAAAACAACAACAACAACATTATATTTTGGTCCAAGCTAGCCTAAAGCAACCACCATTTTCATTCAAAAAGAGTGTTTGTATGCTTTCAAGTTTTTGCATACCGACTGTTAATCCAAAGACGTAAAGAGGATCGCGCACAATCAACAGGAAACTGTTGCTATAGTTGGATAGCCAAAAGAGAAAAGCAGATGGACTAAAATTATTGAAGCTCAAATCATGTTTAAATTATGTGAATGATTCAATCTCATCCCTCCAACTGAATTCAAAAAAAACAAAGATGATCTGGTCAAAAAGATTCAAGCTCCTCGGATCCGTGTACAGTCATTCAAGATATATATATACAAGAAAACTTCATTTTAGAGGGCCTTTTCAGGCCTAATCAACGACGATTTGCGCATAAAATAAGCTTATCTATGATTAAAACCCAACAAAAAAAACATACTAATGCATTCACTTTTTCTGCTTTACTCCCTTTGAAGGGGCTAAGATTTTTATCTAACAATTGACAGATAACCAATCACTGATTTCATTCAACCTAATTTTGATTGTTTATTCTGCTGTGAAAGCATCACCAACTAAGCAATAAGCTGGTGTATGATGCTTTTAAGTTAAGTTTTGGGAGGATGGGCTTATCATCAATTTAGAGGATGACCCACTCTATATGCAACTTTTGCTTATGCAATTAAAACTGTATGATTATTTGTTTTCAAGTGTACTTTCGAGTTCACAAGCGTGTCTTCTCTTTCGATAGGTTTTGTTTAAAGGGAGTTTGCTTTTTATATGTTAGACCAGCACAGTGGTAGATTTTGAGTAGATGACCATTCCATGAATGAACTTTGACTTATCAACGACTCTTCAATACTACAACTAATCACATGCCAGTACGAGGACTTCCCAGGAGGTCACCTATCATTCTTGATGCTACCCTCATCCAAGCACACTTAACTTCAGAGTTCTTTGTTCAACTTGAAGCCTGAAAAGGAAGAGTGGTGTTACGAGCTGAAAACCGCAACATGAAGCAAGTGGAGAATGGAGATGCATGTTGTGTTGCTTAATGGTTTCCTACATCAGATTTTTGTGAACAGAGACTTAAATTATTGATGCCTGGGTACCAGGGTCTTGAAAGCGCAAGGAACGCTGAAGAAAACGTCATAAAATGTCAATCTCGGTAAATAGGCTTTGTAAAACTATGGTTTAGTGGTAACCCCAGTGATTTAGCTTGTGAGCTTTTTAGTTCCAAATAGACCAATTTTGAGGTAGCACTGAAGAGATTGTGCACTTGCAAGATAGAATTGGATAGTACTTGTTATGGAGGAACTGCAAAAGCTACCATCAATTATTTGGATGTACAATGCACCTAAATGCCTAATCCAGCTTTGATGTGTTAGGCGAACTTTATGAAAATTGGCCACCATGAAACAGATTGATGATCCAATTATAAATGCAGTTATCCACTCCACGAGAAACAATGCGAGTAGTTTTCCGAGGAAAGAAACTATGAAGCAGATAAGGCACTTTGGAAAAGGCCATGGGAGGAGTGTATATGCAGTATGTGAAAGTTATCAGTATCTTTCAGACTGGATAAGTTTAAATTGACTATGAAAACTTTGAGAAAATTGACTGTTTGTTACCTTATGCAGGCAACTTCTAAGGTTTCCCTTTCTTATCAGGATAAACAAGATGATACCAAACTAACTTTTACATTGCTTACATACTGATGAATCTCTTTTAAAATTCAGATTCAAACTTAGATGCAAGTATGCAATCATATTACCTTTCCCCTTTGAAGCGAAAAGATTCTATCATATGGGAAAAGACGTAAGGGACTCTTTTTCCTTAATCAGAAGTCTCGAGTTTAAGTCCTTCATTCGCACTGGGCCACCAGAATGACATCTAAAGCATACTATGAATGTGAAGCAATTCATCAGTCATGGATGAATTCAAGTGATTGTGTGAAACTTTGAAACTGTCTAGACAGTTGGCTGGGGCGACGACTGAGAACGATGACCTATTCAAACAAAAGCGAAGTGGATAAACAATATGGTGTATGTAGCGCCTTTTACTGGTGTCATTATAATCTGTTGGCCCATACCAGATGATGAATGCTCCTTTTTTTAGCTCCATGTTGATGAACCAACAGTTCATCTCTCCTCCTCCACTGTCAAAGAACCAAGGTAAGTGGGCATTAATAATTTTAGTGGAACGAGTAGGAAATCCACCCGTTTTATGATGCTTGTTCGAGATCCTACCACTACGTTGGACGCGCAAATACCTTGGTGCGTCAGCACTCGACATAACAGCAGCTCAGCAACAGCGAAAACAGTAGGTATCATTCAGAAAACAATCACAAGAACTACTATCATTTGTATAATACAGGAGACTAGCACTTGAAAAAAGAATCATCCTTTATCACAGGAGCAAGTACCCACAAGCTGATAGTGCTTGCTTAGCTCTGCATCTTCTTCCTAAGATTGAACCTTCTCAGATGTATTGTGGCCACTGATCTACACTCATTGGCATGTGCAGCGACCAGAAACCGGTATATGATTGTGCTTCGATGTTCAGTAAGATTCACTGTACAAATGCAATCAGCTTTATCAAGCATTGCTGTGCAAGTGCACCTGTCAATTTGCTGATGTAGCATTGCAATAGATGGAAGGCAATAGGAACCTCAAACATCTGACGATTCACAGTAATAGTGCTACTATTTTCAGGTGTATCCACTTGTATAATCTCAGTTTATCTGCAGAATATCCCTACCCCAAAACAAAGAATTCTTGAAACGAAATTGGAGATGAGCAATCTTGTAACCCACAAAAGAATCAATGTAACATTACGTAACAACGCCGAGTCCTGAGTCAGCTTTGCTCAAACCATATTGGGCAACAGAAACAAAATTGGTGCAACCTCAGCTATAGCAATTTCAGTTACTGATGAACAATTAATGATTCAAGGCCTTGTAATTTCGGAACCCTAGTATATTAGTAGTATAAAAGTCTTCTTACAGATTCAAACAATGTGATGATAGTACAATCAAAATTTTGTGGCCTTCATATGCCCGTATAGACTTGACAGCTGCCTAGAAAGGACAGTAGAGGCGTCACTTAAAGTCACTGCCAGAACTCAGCAATTAACACAAATCAAACAGAGCTTGCAATCTCAACCATCACCCAAAGAGGCAAGCATCGCTTACAGAGATCTGATTTCCAGGATGTGGAGGAGAAGGCATCAGTCATGGGTTTATCTGCGGCTTTTCTTTTTAGCCTTTTCCTGCTCCCTGTATCTATCTCTGCGTTCCTCTCGTTGGCGCTTCTTTGATATTTGGTCGTCCTTGGCCTTCTGCGCCTCATAAGCTTTCCTCTTCTCGTCATCTTTGCGATGCTGTTTCTTTAACTGTGCATTCGCAATGATGGGACACAGATACATGAGAAAACAAAACACAGGCAGTCTAGTTTGAAATGAGATGACGGGTAAGTAGTAATTTTGACACTTGGTTTAACTTTTTACAGGACTGTACAAACTAATCCTGCCAAGTAGGACTAGTGAAATTGAAAGATGCTATACATCTCGATAAACATAACTAATATTCTTAAGCTGGTGACCATCTAGGAAACGAGAAGCATTACTCGTAAAAGAATTCCTACCTTAGCCGATTGCATCTGCTGAAGCTGTTGAACGAGTGAACGTACTTTCCGCTCATGGGGTTCAAGGACAACGGCCCTTCTAGATTCTAGAAGGCCTCGTCTTCGTCTAGGTGTGTCCTTAGGCTTTGATGCGAAGGGAAGGGCCTCTTGCAATGACTTCGGAATAACTAGGGGATTGAACTTCTTAGGCTTCCTTTCAATTCCACCTTTCTGCTTGGACAATGACATTAGCAACTTAAGAAGAAGTGACACGGAAAATATCAAAGAAATACAAGCAAGCAAGAAAGCGCTGAGAATGCCCAAAGAATAAAACTAGGATAACAGCTATGAGCTCATAAAATACCTCGTATTCGGAATCCTTGTTCACAGGGATGGGAATATTGAGCATCCTCCTCAATTCTGAAACAGTTTTCATGCCTTCCCAAGTCTTATCACGAGGTTGCAATGCTGTTGTTAGTGGATTGAAAAAACAAGGGATGTCTACTTGTGTCCATGCCCGCAAGAACACAATATCACTCATCAGAATCTTATCCTCGAATGTGCACCTAGCAATCCCTTCCTTGGGAGTGAATCCGTTTCCTTTGACAGCATTGCCTAAAAGTTCTTTAGCAGCCTGCAAAGAAGGGGAATGGCATCAAAATTATGCGCTACATAAAAGACCTAAACGTTTCCCCCTAAAAATTAGGGCACATTAGAAATCTTTGGAAACTTTTAAAGACTGTAATCATGCCACAAGATCTGATGTAAGATACAACATAAAATACCCATCTCGTCTTACCTTCTTCACCTGTCCACGGATACCACTAACAGTACGAATTACTGCACCTTCAAACTTGGCTACTTCAAGATCTGATGTAAACATATCCTTGATGAGGGCCGTCTTCTTGAAAATCTTACAAGGATGGCCCACAAGTTTGATCTTTTTCATTATTTTGGTGGAATGGTTGAACTCAAGAACAACTGCAGTTGCTGTGATTCTAAAGGAACCCTGAAAAACTCAAAGTGGAAGCATAAGGACAAAAGAGTATGTGGTGTGAGATGTAGAAACAAATAACTCTCATCAACTACATGTCACCAATGCTAATAGACAATTTTGGGTATATAGCACCAGATGGTGCAATCTAGAAAAAATGAACACAAACATCATACTGGATAACATTCAGAGTAGCTAGTTCAAAGAAATTGGCAGAGTATGGCTGTATGAATATGGTGAATTACTTAAAGGATCTCTCATGATATGGTGATGGTACACGAACCTGATTGTTAGACAGTGTCTGAACAGCAACCACACCGGTGTTTGGTGGAGCAAGAGGTCCCCAAAACATAGCAAGACAATGCATGTGTTCAGGCGTGTATTTAAGCATGCGGTGTCGCCCATTTTGATCCTCAATAGCATAAACAGGTATTGTCTGGTAACGCCTCCATCCAATGGAGACAACAATCGGATCCCGGGTCTTCAGTACTTTCTTGTGCCATCTATGTCGCTTTATCCTGACCTGTAGTGAAGCCAAATCATCATCTTCCAGCAGGCATTTCCACAAACTCAATCGAAATACTCATAGCATCATAAAGAAGAAAAACAACCACAAAATTGAAGACAGATTGTAACAATGTATCTGTTAAATCGGCTAAAACAGAGAAGGTGGAATTTAAAACATGGGAAGACAGTATACCTGCATGTATCCAACATTTTCCTCACCAAGACCAATCCCACCAACCAGTACAGGATGACAGGGGTCAAAATATTCCACCATCTCATATGGCACAGCATGCACTTCCAATCTTAAATACATTCCAGTTTGAAATCCCTCTATCTCTATTCTACTTGCTTCATCCAGATCATTAAGTTCCGCTAAATTCCTTTGTCTCTGAAGTTCAACTTCTTCCTTTAACTGTAACACAATGCATAAGTTACAACTTTCACCTAAGAGCTCATAAATAAATAAATTCTAACATAATCAAATACAATAGCATTACTAGTATATACATATACTCACCTTCTCATAAAATTCACTTTCATTTGCCTTATCCCGCTGAAACGTTTTTCCCTTTTCTTCATCATCTTCATCTTCTGGTAATCCAGATCCATCAAACGTGATAACATTAAGGAATACAAATGCTTAATTGCATAACCTATTCTGATTGCAAAGGCAGAATCAACTGAAGAAGTCCATGAAAATGGAAAACCCCCAAAGCATATACTGAAGGGGAAATTACACATCAAGCCAAAAGTAATTGCATGCCACCTCATCTTTTATTTACAAAGAAACCAGCAATGCAGTTTCATTTATAAGGTAAATAACACTCAATGAAGAACTGAACCATAAGAAAATGGAAAAACATTGAAAAGGATATTGTGAGTCAAATTTTGCTCGTAGAGCAAGCTTTTTTAGCCTCCGCTCCTCAGAAGCTGAAGTGTCAGCCACACTTGCCGTGTCATTCTTTGACGTGACGGGTGCTACAAACTTCTCACCTGTCTCCAAATCTTCAAAGTCACCATAAGCATCATCACTTTCATCACTTTCCGCATCTAAGGCTTTATTCCTCCCTGCAGCCTTTGACCAATCTCCAGTGACAAATCGGTCACGGACAATCCTGAGTGTTTCTTCATCTTTCCAGTCTCTCACACTTGAAGCACTGGTAAATTTAGAACAGTCATCCATATCAAAACTTCCAGCATCTACACTTGCTTCTGATTTCTGAGAGCAACAACCGTGAATAATAAGCTAACTGATTTCAATCAACTCAAGATATAAGAAAACACAAAGTACACTATCCCCTAACAGATTAAAATCAAACCTTCCGCATCTCCCCTTTCGGTTTGAAAAATTCATCATCACTTTCTTCTTCATCACTATTTCCTAATGCGTCAGAAACTTCAGATTGCCCGTACACTAGTTGTGTTAGATTAGTGTTTGGTCTCATGGCAATTCTTTCTGACAAGGACTCTTTCCATTTTGCAGCATTTCCTAATTCCTCTTCCACTGTAATAATCATTTAAAAAGGTATCAGAGAAAACCATATTCCACAAGAACACGCAGAAAATGAACACACTAACTACCAAATATGAAAAGTAAAGACAGGCAGGAAATATTTGTGACACTTTTTCTTAGTGAAAATTTTGTGCCAGATATTAAACAAGTATATGTTTAAGCTTTCCATTAATCCCTTAGATCAGCAAATGATTTCACCAGGTTCCTACGTCAACAAATGATCCTTTTTTTAGAGCCAACAAATCATATCATTAACTTAAATCCTCGTACAATAAATTGTCAATATCCAAAGGAAAATGCAAGGATGGATCAATATAATGAAACCTCATTCTTTTTCCATAGAAGACAGTAAAGTATAAAAGTATAAGTAAAAAAATAGTTTATAAATAGACAAGAGAAGGCCAACAGACGCGATTAACAAGACAGATGATCTAGTTTTTTTTATCCATAGTGGCTTCCGTTGGGATCGCTTCTATGCTTGTATGTTTCTTCAAAACCATATTGGGACAGAAATCTTTGAAAACATTAAGACATATGATAAGAAAAGAAGCAAAGCAGCCTCACCCCATGGAGGCACACACTGAGATGGGTTCTAAATTTCTAATAGCCATCTATCAATACAGTAATTAAGTGCCAAACTGCAGCCATCAAAAAGAGACATATTGCTAACCAGAACCTTCCATTTATTGCCACTTTTAGGCAATGAAGCCTCCAGTGAATGCGAGCAGGATAACAAGAAGCGTGTATGACATGCATCACAATGGAAGATCTATGAGTGTAATCCTTGCACAAATACATGGTTCACATGACATGCATCATAATAGAAGATCTCTTCATTGATCAGCCCAAACAAAGATTATTACCTTACATATTCCCAAACATTGATCATCAACCAATCTCATCTAAATTGCTTTTATTTATCTCCTTACACTAATTTTCATAAAACAAATCTTTAAGAGGAAATAACTTCATGCATTATTTGGCATCTGTTTGTGAACTTACTTTCTATATCACCTTCCAATCCTTTGCCATCAGAGTCTTCAGAACCTGCCTCACTTCCATCATCATCATCACTGTCGTTTGAAGTTGAATCATCATCATCCTTCTCATCTTCCTCTAATCCCTGTGCAAAGACAGCAACAGATGGGTTACTTCAAACAATCTCCTTGAGAAGCCAAAGAACAGAGTAAACACAGATACTTCATACGCAATTTGAATGTTTAACCCACAACGAAAAGAAAAGTGGAACGAATTCAGCAAACTTTAATGCACAGCATGAAAAATACAAATATGCATAGAGCTGCTTAGTGGTGAATAAAAAATACAAATATGCATAGAGCTGCTTAGTGGTGAAGAATTTCCCAAGTCTTACATTTTCATTGTCGTCAACAAATCTTGCTCCTCTCCTCATCCTACCATCAGAGAACTCAACATTTTCTACATAAGTATTCCTCAAAGAGCGCCTATTCGGTCCATCTTGTTCATCTTCAGATAGTTCTAGCTGATCTCCATGATCAAATTCTTCATCAGATTCATCAGCTTCAGTATCTTCTAGATCCGAATTTCCCTGCCTAGAAGTCTGCCCAGCAGTATCCTCAGCAATAGATGATACATCGGGTTTCCAACTGTAGAGTTGAATGTCACTCTTCCCTAAACGTTCGTCAATAGAGTATTTTGTTTTCTGAAGTGATTTCACCAAGGACTCACCAATGTCATGCTTTTTTCCTGATGAAAAAAAAACACCCGAAGGAGGGAACGCAAAAGTTTAAGACAGCAATAATTAGAATTGGTGTTGAAGGAACAAAGCAAATTGCTGAAGGGTTTAAAATCATGAATGCATTAAGACAAATGGCTCCATACCTTTTCCATCTCCATTTTCATCATCAGTCTTAGAGTACTGAACCAGGTGATCATTTATGTTTATATAAACAGCATCTTTGTCATACAAAAGATCCCCAAGACCAGACATAGGAGCATAAAACAGTCTCTCTTTGTCACGCAATCCTTTCTTTTTGGCAACTGAAGGTAGAGGGCAAGGATCAGCCAAGCAAGAAATGTTAGCAAGACTGACGTCACCAACACCTGCAATATGAACCTGGTAAAAAAAAATAGAGATTCAAAGACTGCATTATAACAGAGAAACAAGAAATATAAACTAGATAAAATCATAACAAAACCTGCAACAGCAAACAAGAAGAATGCGCACCAGATAAAATCATAAACATCAGATTCCTCCCAAAATCAAGAAAAAAGGAAGAAACTTCCCCTTACAGACTCATTTCACTTTGAGAAAATGGAAATGGTTGCAGCTGGCACTGTCTAACCATTTTACGAAAAAACAAATTATGAATGAAAAAAGGAAGAGTACAACAAAAGATTAATCACACTACCACCAATAAAAGCTAAGGTTATGAAACTATGATCTGTTCATCAACTAACATATTTATCATACGGAAGAAAATTAATTTTAAAAAGCCAAGGGATACTAAGGTCCTCCTAAAAGTTCATATTAACAAGAACTTTTAACTTCATTCATAGAAACTCCAAGAAAATGTCTTTGGTTGGCAAAGAGGTACTTTCCTAAGGCCATCTCCGATAAGGAGGGTTATATGAGATCTCTAACCCTACTTTCTCAAAAAGAAACTCCAACAAGAAAGAACTAAAGGGCTAGAGGTGGAGAAGGGGATAGAGAGGGCCAAAGATAGACTTTGAAGTTACCCTAAAGCCCTACAGTTGTGCCCACAAATGAAAAGCATTAATTAGAAAAGAACTGCTTCCATCCAATAGAAATATACATAAAATAAAATATTAAAGAGTTAAATTTAACCCTTTGTTGTTGAAGATGGTTAAACTCTCATGAATAAAATATATTATTTGAAGGGCTAAAATGTTAGACCTATCCCAAATATAGCTCTCCTTATTGGAAGTGGCCTAAGGAACGAATCTCCATTGTTTCACTGAACTGCAAGCTGATTGTTCAAAAATATTCTTATTACCAAAATCGAAAAGTCATACAGCCATACATCCATCCCAACTCAGGCTAAAGTTTTAGACCTAACCCAAATATAGCTCTCCTTATTGGGGATAGCCTAAGGAATGTATTTCCATTGTTTGTTGAACTAACAGCATGATTGTTCACAAAGATTCTTATCCACAAAATCGAAAAGTCATACAGCCATACATCCATCCCAACCCATGGGTTGTTTGAAATCCCAGCATTGAAAATCAAAAATATATTACCCATACTTTTCAGTGCAAAAAAAAAAAAGACAAATACCGAGTTAAAGTCAAAAGCCCTTCCTTTGCCTCAATGAGATTAAAGAACCCTACCAATAACTTATTATCATGAAGACATGAACAAAAGTTACGTACCTTGGATCCTTTTTTCAAATTACACCCTCGTAAATAACCATAAATTGTGACATTTCGGTCACATTTTTCATCCAATTGAATCCTTTCTGGTGGAGTGATATCTTCAACACGGTCAGCCACTACATAAGGATGATTTAATCGCCAAGACAAAGGATTGAACTTCGTAACAGAAATAAATCTTGCAAGATTATGAACTTCACGTTTTGGGTACCTGTTAATTAACATCAACATTACTGAAATCAGCAGTGATCAAAATTGAAGCATTGAAGGTTAGGAAGAACTTCAAAGGTTCAAAAATAGAAGACAATGCTATCACTTACTTCCCATGAATAAGACCCGATAAATAGAACAACTTCGCTCCATCATATATTTCAGTCCAGAAACGATGCTTGAGACGCTTTTTTGTTTTCTTCAGTTTTGTTACATCTTGAAACTTATCAAGATGTGTAAGAACTCCCATTACCTTAGGGAACCCATGAACTTGCATAATATTAAGGAACTCAAATGTTTCCTGCAGTTATTGGACCAGTTTCATCAGCTTGAGTGTATTTATTTACTAACGGAAATTTTATCATGGCTGCATCACTGAATAATCATTCTAACCAGAAATAATCCTCACGTGAAGAATAAGTGAGAAATAGCAAAACATGTGTCTCGTTAGCTGTTAACCATAAAGCCATATTCTAGAGGACAAAATGAACGTACGTAAAGCTGAATAAATTTTAAAAATAAGGTCAAAGGGAATCTGCAAATCTACCCAACAACATCTCAGCCTACATAGAATTAAGAATTTGGGATTATAGGGATTATAAAGATCAATAGTTACCATGTCATAGTGTCATACCAGTTCATGGAAGAAAACAAAGTCAATACATAGAGGAAACTGTATCTCACCATTTCAAATCCATAACTTCCATCTATCAGAAGCAACGCCAAATCAGCAATTTTTGCACAATCAATCATGCCATTAATGTCATTCGGACACTCAATGAATTGGAGTCGCCTTTTCTTACCTGTGATAGATAGAAATTGATACGGTTATTTATCCTCCACACACAAAACAAGTAAAATGGAGGTATTGGCGAAACACAACAGTCCAGGCATGTTTGTGTAACACAACAGATAGCCGACTATAACACTCATACATATTGAAGCGAAAATAAATTAGGTGTGTCATATAAGATATACATGAACATAAATGCACTAATATAGGAGAAAAAGTACAAACCTGATACAATAGTGATTGGACCTCGAACCTCGGGTAGGTTATGCTTGGTATAATATTTCACTAGACACTTTATAACAAGTGATTTCCCAACCTACAAAGTCACAGTATTTAACATTATTCCAAAATTGTAGCTCAAATTTAAGCCTCCAGAAAGCTCAGTTCAAAGAACTAGTAAAATTATAAAATAAATCATGAGGAGCAGATACTACCTTAGGCGGCCCATGAACTACGACAACAAAGGGCGGATCTTCGCCTGTCGAACGATCAACGGTGGGAATATGCAGCCGGCGCTGCTCTTTCTCCACTGTACGCGACTGCAACCTCTTGGCTTTCACATTCGAACGGAACGCGAATGCCTGAGATCAATTCGGCCAAATTCGCTCAATATCGAAGGACATGTCAAACTTAAAACTGAATTTATTTATTTTTTTAAAAAAAAGAGCATAAACCTTGGGGTTTTGATTGGGGTTTTCAGACTGACCGCCCTTGTTCTTTCCTTGTTTTGCCTTCTTCTTGTTTGCGGAAGTACCTGCTTGGCGAGTGCGATGAGTTTTTTTAGTGAGTTCGTCCATTGCAGCACAAACTCGGAGCTCGGAACTGGAAATCTCAAGGAGGAGGCCGGAATAGGTTTTTAGGTTTTGTACTTGTCTTGCTGCGTTTCTTTTTCAGATACAAATTGGAGCGGAAGATGGAAGGAGGAAGCGACACTCCGAAAAACAGCACCTTTGTAATGTATGGGCCGGCCCAATATTACATGGGATTGGGTGTACAGCTCGGCCCAGTAGGATTGATGTGTTATTGTGTGGTTGTATTTTCTCTTGTCAAAAAAATCCAGCAACATGAAAGTTCTTGTAAAATATACTCCCCGTTTTAGAATATAGTTTTTGTTTCAAAATAAATGGTCTTTTATATTTTCTAGATAGAAAATTATAATAGTTTATTGATTTGCATATTGATGACTTTTTAAGAGATTTTGATTGATTAAAATGTGTAGTGGGTATTGAAAAATAATAAAATTTATGAAAAAGTTAGAGAAATGATGATGTTTTTAAAAAAGTGAAGTGTTTTATTAAAACCTATGTTAATAGCTAAAAACTCGTATATTATGGAACGGAGAGAGTAGAAAGTATACCCTAATTCTTCTATCCTTTTTTAACTATCAAATCTTTTTTTTTTGGTTTAAAACTATCAAATCTTATGTTTACCCCCATGAATCAAATCCCTTATTTGTCATCTTCGGTTTTTGTTTTCGTATGCTTGCTTCCTTTTGTATCATAACAGTTAATTCGTCTTCTGATTCTTTCAGCCTCTTAATTTACCAAAATCCTTCATGTATGGATGGGTGGAGTTTATAATCTAGTTGAATTTGAAAAGGTAGATTTTTATTTTTGAATAGTAAAGTTTTTATTAGTGCGTTTTTCTCGTAAATATAAATAAACCCTAAAACAAGATGGGAAACTTAATGTTTAACCAAACAATAGTACGATTATGTGCCAATGGACTTATTTCAGCATATCAGGAGTCCCATGCAGAATTAGATGTAGCAAAGAGAAGAGCACTCGCTTGCGATGTAACAATATACTACGGAGTATGTTTTTGTGCTTCCTCGTAGTTTGGAGTCTCTTAAGTTTAGTGGTTTCGTAAGTGTGACAGTGATGAACTACAGGGGATCAATCTCATGTTGCTTCATTTGTAAACTTTAGAAATTTGTGGGATGCTTCATTTGAAAACAGGGCGTGGGGGGCAATCCGCACAATAATTATGGATGAAAACATGATTGAGAGCAAGACTGCCATTAGCGGATTTAGAATAAATTTTAGGCGATGGCTAAATAATTTTTTGGATAAATTTTTACTTGTACATGTATTTATAAAAAAAAATATTTTTTATTTAAATATGTTGGCAAATACCTTAAATATTTTTTATTTAAATTTGCTGTTTAAATATAATGTTTTTTGTTTAAATATATTTGAGAAAACCTTAATTTTGTTGAAAATTATAAAAAAGTGAGGTTATAAGGGTTAGAATTTAGAACCCATGTAACCTCACTCAACTAAATTTTCTAATTTGAGATTCTTTATTCTTTTTAAACTCTTTTATCTATAGAATTAATAAAAATTAAAGTAATTTTTGTTTAGGGGGCTTCAGCCTTCAGCCACCACGAGCCCTTGGATCCGCCACTAATAATGGTAGATAGCATAAAAGCTTATTTGAAAAGAAACTTTAGGGTTTGTTTGGTTAAACATAGAAGGTATGCTTCCTAGAAAGTTACTTCCCGTGAATTATTCTCGTGAATTTTAAAAAGTTGTTTGGTTAAGTTATAAGATGTAGGGAATTTATATGGTAGAAGTTGAATTTTTCCATAAAAAAGTGTGGAATTGCAAATTACCTAGTTCCCCTAAGTAAGTGAAATTCTCCCATTTTGTAAGAATTGAAAATTCCGGAGAGTCAAATTCCTGAATTTTTTTTAATTAAAAAAACAAACAAACACCTATATTTATCCTAACTCTTATATTTTTTAAATTTCTTGAGTTTTTTAATTGTTAACCAAACGAGCTCTTAGTGTAGCCGTGCAGCAAGAAAAACTTGCATTCATGCTAGGGAAAAGAAAAAGACTATCAACCTATTTACTTGTACTTTGGTAAGTGGATGCCCTTTGATTAAAGAAATATGATCAAAGAAGATTAAGGAGACCCAACAACTTGTAAATGAAAAAAGACAAAGAGAGATGCATTTTTCAATCTTTAAAAATGTATATTCTCATTAATCTACGTCTCAACCTGCTAGTTTTAGGTCTGTTATGATTCATCTTTTATTGTTTGTAGTGTCTGTTCTTTTACACCTTTTTCTGTATTTATGTTGTATGTTTGATGGTCTGTTGTCTGCTAACTTGTCGGCTTCTCGTGTTCTAAAAGGTGAAATCGCTCACTCCGGGCGCCCCTTACCCCAGCCCGAAGGGAATTGTGAGAGGAGGTAAATCATGGTGACTCAACCGACCACAGCGGCCAAGACCCGTGCTCACTGCGCACAAGGAGCCCCCCTCATTTGAGAGGTTGCTCCCACACTGCCGCTGGTGAGATTCGATCCTTGGCCTCTTGTTCCAAATGTCACTTCTGTGGCCAGTTGAGCTAAACCCATGCGGGCAACTTGTCGACTTCTCGAGTTACATGCTTGTTTGGGTTCAAATTTTTTCTTAATAAAAAAATGCATATACCCATAAATAAACCTAAACCTAGCTACCATTCGATATTTTCCTTCTGCATATATCTTTTTTTGTTAATGAGGGTAACCCACATTTGGTGTTAAACCACGGACATGTGACTGGTAACCCACCTTTGGTGTTAAACCTCGGGCATGTGACCTAGCCAGTCTTACCGGCTGGACCAAATGATAATAAGTAAGGTGAACCTTGATTATTTCACCAAGAGAAAGGGCAGAGGTAGGGATCGAACTCGAGACCTCTCATAAACCCTCGTTACTCTTTAGCATTGAACCACCCCGTTAGGGACTGCATATATCTTTTTGGTTTGTAGAAAAATCGCAGTCATTTCCGTTATAAAGTGTAAATTTCATCAATTTTAACTATTTATGATTTGATACAAAAGTAACATAATGTAAAAGGTGTGCGTGCTAGGCTTGAAAGAGAAGATAAGTACTTAAGAAGGTTGTCATCTTGTTTATTCGAGTAGTAGTATTTGAGATCAAAAGTGGTATAATCCTTTCTATCTACCAATTTCTTAAAATATTATTTAGTTATTGTGTTCAAACATGTCATTGAAGAATTGAGGGATCCTAGGCTCGCAAGTTGAAATGAAGAACGGTGCGTGCTAGACTCGCAAGTTAATTCTTTTGCAAAGGGTCGATCGAGAAATGAAATAGGGAGGGTTGTTAGGCTCGAAAGTTAATTCTTTTACCACTACCTACATTCGATTTCATGCATAAGATCAATTCATTGGGATGAAGCTCTATCAAAATGTTATGTTATTTAATCTTTGTAATATGTTGTAACAAAAATATTGGTTTATTTGGTTGTATGATGCATGATCACTTAGGTTAGGTAAGACCTCTTATAGCTAAGTAAGACCAGTCATGTTTATAGTCAAGGAAAATATCATTCACTACAACAAAATAGGCTTTCTGCGAGGAAAATTTTCCTCGCAGAAAATAGAGATTTCCTCGCTAGAAGTGTTCGACGAGGAAATAAATTTCCTTGTCGGATGGTCGAAGAAAGCTCGTCAATGAAAGTATTAACGAGGAAAAATAAGTTCCTCGCATGCAATTTTTTGCGATGGTTATAATTTGTCACTATTATAATTTGGCGACGAATATTTTCCTCGTCAAAAATCAAACATTTTCATTGCCGAATAAGTTCCAGGATTAGAAAATGGTCGTCGAATATATTTTTCGATGAAATAAAATTTCTCGCTATTGTTTTTATTTCCTCGTTAATGATGACTAGTAATTAAAACATTAAAATTTTAAAAATAATTTAAATTATTATTTTTGTCGATGAATATATATTTATCGTTAAAGGATAATATGGGCGAGAAATTATTTTCTCAAGAAAACCTATTTACTGCGAGGAAATCAAAACCCCTCTCTATTTATATATCATTTTAGCGAGAAAATATTATCTCGGCACATATAATAATCAACGACGATTTCATTTTGTGGGTGTAGAAATTGCATTTTTAGCGATGAAAATCGTTTCATAGTTTAGGGCAAAGAAGTCGTTCCTCGCTTTAGCCCTGTCTTCAACTAGGATATTAAATTTCATCATATTATATATTTTTTTAGTGAGAAAATATATGGTTTGTCGGTGTAAGAGAATGTTTTTAGCAAGAAAACATACTCATGCTAAATATATGGATCAAAGAAGAAATTTAATTTCATCGTAATTGCCTTATCACGAGAAAATAATGGAAAGTATACAAATAAAATGCAAATTATATTAAAATTGTAATATAAATAATTCTCACTTTTTCCCTCTTAGAAATTTAATAAATATAAATGACTAGACAATACCTAGCATAAGTATCTAATTCTACGTCCAACCAAACTAGAAATTCTACCGAACCAACTAAATTCCAAACAAAAAAATAATTCAAAAAGTCTCTACTTCTCTAGTTGTTGGGCAGCCAAGTATCTATTGAGCGGGTTCCATCTTCTTGAGTTGTCTTGGCTCAAAGGAACACCATTTCATCCTGCAAATGAAGTCAAACACGAGTACAAAAGCTAAGTGACCCAGTGTGGGTAGAACTGCTGGTGAACATTAAACAATACGATTAAAATTTAAATAATAAACAAACAACAATGAAGAGTACAGTAAAAACAGACACATATAACAAACTGGAGTTCATGCTACTTCTCTAAAAGCTACACCACTCCCCTAATAGCACACTGATGAGACCCAAGCTTAGTCTCTAACCCTCAAAGCCCAACAATCCAAGCGCACATTGACTCCGGTCTAGATTTCCTCAACCCGCATCGAAAAGTGTATAACTTTATAGATTTATTAGCCTCCATCTACTATTAGTTGCCTTAGA
Organism: Persicaria maculosa; assembly: GCA_963922045.1. Classification (NCBI taxonomy): domain Eukaryota; kingdom Viridiplantae; phylum Streptophyta; class Magnoliopsida; order Caryophyllales; family Polygonaceae; genus Persicaria; species Persicaria maculosa. The sequence continues at coordinate 14,445,647 of OY998267.1, read as the reverse complement.
AAGATTGCTAAAACAATCATTAGATCTTCTAGTAGTAACTAACCCAGTTCTGTGTTACTGCTGCAAATAGTTTACAGAAGTACTTTTAATACACCATCAAGCTCTACACATTCCATCTGTCCCATTCAGTTACTTAACCAGATTTGATAAGGTCTTTAATATTCTGAAGATAATGTTAGTACCCTACTATTACAAAACACTAGAATACAAGTTGTGTTTAACCAAATTATATGCCGACTTTGTTCCATTCCACGAGCGTTCCTCTCCATATTGGGTACTTTTACTCTTGGTTAATGTCAAAGTAGCATGTTGTATCTAATCGAGAAAGAGGGAAAAAGTTTGTTGGTCCACTTAGTTGTAGTTCGCATCATTCTGTGTGCAGGATTAGTGAGAACACATATACAACATGACAAAGATAGGTTACATGGATAAGTTTTATAAAAAAAATTATACATAAAAATATATTCGGGATGAGCATCTATTGAGCAGGAAAGTAAACCAATATGTTCACAGAAACAAGTATTTCCTTATTATTGTTTCTTACTATAGAGTATAGCTGGCTACTTCATAATTTCTATCAATTCTAAAGTGTTGTTTGTAAAATAGAATTTGTAGGCGAGCATCATATTGACTAGTATCTCCAAAGTAGCAAGGAAATTTAAACATAAACAAAAATGAGAAAGAACATCCAATGAAGTAGGAAATATGAGAAAAGACGTTGTATAACATGTTTTCCATATTGAAACAAAACACATATAGAATAATCACTTGAGCAGTCACTTCATTTTTTGGAATAAAATCATCTGTCATCCAACCATACTAAACAAAAGAAGCTGATTAAATGAATATATAATAATTGCTAAATAAATATAATAAAGATTAAAAAAAAAAGTAGGCAACATAGCTCGGTGGATACCCTGGAGGACTTTACTTGGCAATGTACACACATAAAGGAAAAGTGGAAGCCATATACAGTGAGCCAGTTGCTAAGTGGAAGCCATATACAGTGAGCCAGTTGCTAAGTAGCTAGGCTGTGACGGGAGAGGATATTGTTAATTATAGGCGCCATAATAAAGGTTTTGCTACAAGTGTGTAAAAAGACAAGGTGAAGGCGTGCTTAGGCATGGTCATCGCCAAGCTTGGCCAAGGCATCTATGAAGTGGAAAGGCAATCCTAAGGTGCATCTAAGACGTTACGTATATTCTATCAAACACAGAGTGCATCATAGACATTTTACAAGGCAAATTTATGTTTAAATCTCCTATTTATCACATAGACATTTTATCGAACACATAGAGTGCATCATTTAATCATTTAATCACATGTATTCGCTTTAAACTTGAAAAGCTTTGAATCTACTTCTATTCATACATAATCAACTGCACGTCAACATAATCCGAATTTCAAAATCAAATCAACTAAATAGGCCCGAATCAAATTTAGGGAAAAAAATTAACCTAAAAATTATTGAACTGTCGAACCTGGACTGCTATATCGACAAAGAAGAGAGCGAGATCTACCAGCGTTTGGAGTGCTAGAGTAGAGTCGCAAAGCATCGGAGCGGATGAGAGAAGATTTGTAAGCGTCGGGAATGCAGCCTGAAGGAGGAGCAGATCAGCGGAGGAGAAGATACGGTGTTGAGGATTTTCATTAATCCCTTTTAATGTGGGTTGGGGCAATGAAAAAAACTGTTACCGCCCATTACTAGGGGTTCAAAATTTTGGTGGGATTATAGAATTTGGCTCTTGACTTCTTTAGTTTTACAATTATCTCTCCTAATTCATGTATATCCTTCCAAATTTCATTTTTTTGAAAATTAAATATCAAATTTTGAAGAAATGTTATGAAGGGAATATAGAATTTTATTTTTTATTTTAATTATTTGCGATCAAGGGTTTATATATATATGTTAACATACTTTTTTTTTAATAAAACACCTTAAATTTTTTTAAAAAATAAAGCCACCTTATATAAGATACGGAGTAATTTATTCAATTTAAACACCAATCTATATTTTAGTTAATTGTTCCTTACCCATACTTTAGGCCTCGTTTGGTTAGTCAGTTAAAAACACAGGAAGTTAAAAAACCTAGGAAGTAGGATATATTCCTGTGTTTGGTTGACAGAATAATACAGGAATCTAACTTCCCAGGAATTTCAATTCCTCCAAATCGTAGGAAGTTCACTTACCTAGGGGGGCCAGATAAGTTCAACTTCCACCCTTTTTAATGTGAATTTATTTATTTTCCTATTTATATTACTAAAAACTAAAATTTAACCAAACAACTTTTTTCAATTCATGGGAAGTGGATTTCACGGGAATTCAATTCATGGGAAGTAAGTTCCCGGGAATTGTACTTCCCGCATTCAACCAAACGAGCCCTTATTTATGTCTATATTATTTTTTAGTAAAAAGAATTATTTAAATAAAATTTCATTATTTGATAACTGTTATTTTATTTAAATATATATTATTTTTGGTAGAATGAATTATTTATATCTACATTAATTTTTATTTTATATTTCCCGCACAACTTGATTGTTATTAGTTTATTTCTCATATTGTAATTCAAATTCATTATTTTTTGTTACATTTTTAATAGGTTTCTTTTATAGATAATAGATGTAATTTTATAACATTATGTTAAAAGGCACTCGATCAATTCACTTAGGAGTTTGATTAAATATATAAAGAGGGAATTGACATTCGGAATGATAGTGTCCAAAATTGTGGTCCTAATGAATATATAATATTAATGATATGTTAAATGTATAAAGAAAGTCATGATATTAATGAAATCTATTATTATATATAATAAAGGAGAAGTCGGCTGAGACATGTGGCGCTTTCTCCTTAATCGTAGTCATATGAACCAATCGCAATTTTTTGAAATAATCAATATACATGCATATGATAAAAAATTTATTTTAACTCTATTTAATTAATATATCTATATATGCATAAGATAAAATTTGACACAATTTCATTAGATATAGATATTAATTAGTCATATAAACCAATCAATTTTTTTGAAATAATCAATATATGCATAAGATAAAACTTTATTCTTACTCTATTTAATCAATATATCTATATATGCATAAGATAAAATTTGACCCAATTTGATTAAATATGGATATATTTTTAGAAGATATTAACTAATTTTAAAACATATCCATAAGATAATTTTTTTCTAACTCTATTTAATCAATATATCTATATATGCATAAGATAAAATATGACCCAATATTAATTTGATTAAATATGGATATATTTTTAGAAGATATTAACTAATTTTAAATACTATTATATAAGATAAGATTTTACCTATTTTCACTATATATGAACATATTTTTAGAAGATAATAACTTTATCAATATATTAAATGGACATACTAATTAAATAACTTTATCAATAATTTCATCAATATGAACATATTTTTAGAAGATAAATTTTTTTGACAAAATTGAAATAATACTTAGCATGGTCATAATAATACTTCATCAATATGAACATATTTTTAGAAGATAAAAGGTTTTGGGTAAATTGAAATAATACTTAGCAGTGTAAAAGTTATCAACTTATGAAATTCAATAAGAAATAAAATTTTCCTATATATCTTGAAGGTATTGATATATTTATGAGATATATTTTTGGATTTTATACATATATAATTATGGATAGATTTTTAGATTTTGACCTATATATATTTTGTTAATGTTATTTCACAAATGTTGACGTATTTTCCCTTCTTTTTGGTGTTGTTATTGTGGATTATTTACGACCTTGTTTACGATTTCCTTGGTAAGCTTTTCGAAATAATGTGCTGATTGGTTACAAGGTATGTTATTTTGTTGTTTTCACTAATATATACTAGCTTTTCATATGTTGTTTCATATGTTGTCAATAAAGTATAAATTCATTCAGATTTGAGAAATTAGCAGTATGAAATAAATTAATTAATTGAATAAACGAGTTTTATTATCAAATTTATTTACATTAAAAAAACCGCACATAGTGCGGGTACTGAACTAGTAATGATATAAAAGACCACATGGAATGATAGTATCCAAAATTGTGGTCCAATGTATCTTCTCTATGTACATAATCTTCTCTATGAAAAAAAAAGAAATAATAAATATATTTAAAATAGATCACAAATTGATATACGCATATCAATTTAAATAATCTTCGTATGAAAAATAGGAAACAAATATATTTAAAATAGGAAACAAATAATTTTAGTAATAATATTGACCAATAAGAAAATACTATTTAAATAAAAAAAATTCAACTTTAATTTTGGGCTTGATATGTCAGCAAAATGCTAACAGAATTAGTAATATTAATAGAAGTTAAAAAGTGTATCACACTTGTGTAAATTTAAAAAAAAAATTAGTATCAACACCCGTGCAACTATATAATTTCTTACAATATTTATTTATTGTGTTATCAACATAAAGATGGGGATCAAGTAGGACATAGATTTATATATATTCTTTTATTTTTAGTTTTAATAAAATTGGATTTAACACTCGTTTTACTAATAAATTCCTTCTAATATTTGTTAATTATTATAACAATATCTAATGAACATTGGTAAAATGCTATATATGTTTTGAAAAAATTGGGCAAAATAATATCGAAGCATTTATTGCTATATTTATTAAGTAAAGTTGTATAAAAATTTAATAATTGGAGCCGGGGATCACTTAATTTATTATTACTTTTTTATTTAAAGTATATTATTAGATTATTAAATTGGGTTCAACAAATATTGTTAAATTTTATACATTTTGTTTATAAAATAGTTAGGTTACTGTTTAACAAGAAAATTAATATTATCTTATAGAAATTGGAAAAAAGTATTATGTTAAGATTAAGATTGATTAAATGGAGTCAAACGATGAAAAAAAAAGATAGAATATAAGATATTGAGATCTAACAAAATTTAGTAAAGTTTAACAAAAAAAAACAAAATTTGGTAAAATCCTCTAACAATATATCTATATCTGACAAAATTGGATCAAATCTTATCTCATACATTTATTTCTATATTCATATTCTAAAAATAGAATATGTAGAGATTTAATAAAATTGGGTAAATCTTCAGAAAATATATTCCTATCTAACGAAATTGTTCAAATAATATTTTAAGTGTCTATTGCTATATTAATCTTCGAAAAATATATTTAATTATATTTAATTATTTTTATTAAAATTTATGTGAAGATTAAAATAGTTTATTTAAAAATTTTTAATAAGAATTTTCAAGCAATCACAATTTAACTTAAAGTATAAAATGATCATACAAAATAACTTAAAGTATGTAGATATAGATAGATTAGATATTAGATATTAGATTACTTAATATTATTGTAAGATAATATTTGTTGAAGATAATCATTGGAAAAAAAATCCTATTAACGATTTTTTGCTTAAATATTGTTAGTTAGATTTCCAAACCGATTTGTTACTTAATTATTGTTCATTTTAAGTATAATAATCCGATCCTAGTATGGTTGTTACTTACTTAATTATTATTAGTTATTAATTTATTATCATTATTGAGTTAACCATATCGGTTTGTTTATATGCAAAATTTCATCCTTATTTTAAATATATAAATAATTCAATAATCATTAGGAATTTTTTTGTCATCATTAAATCTCTTTATATGATAAATTATATAAAAGACCACGATAGTTTTGTGGAAGGGTTGCCATGTAGGAATATTTGTTTGGTGATTTTTTTAGGAATATTTGTTTGGTGATTTTTTCATTAATAAGTTAGATAATGCGATTGTTTTTGTGATTTTGTAAATTTGGTGATTTTATAAAATCTAATATTTGGTGTTTTTGTGGTTTAAATAAGAATACCCTGGTGGGTAGTTGTAGAGTTATATTTTATTATTATTATTATTATTAATTTGTTACCCGTACTTTTGCGCGTTTTGTTAATAAATTATATTTTATTATATTAAAATTAATTTTTTTAATTAAATTTTATGTAAAAAATAAAATAGTTTATTCGAAATTTTTTTCAAAAAGCAATTATAAAAAATAGGTTTTGTAACAACTATAGATATGAGGTTAGGAAATAATATAAATATTTTGACGATAAGATTTGGTCTTTGTCACACATTTGTAACTAGATTACACTATTATATATATTTCCCTTTTTGAAACCAAATATACCTTAAATTTATTTTTATTTCCTTATTTATCTTAATATATATTGAATTCCTTAATAGTTATCATTTTAGGTTTGTGTGTATTATTTCTTACCCAAATATATTGCTTCTTAATTTATTTTTATTTTTTTTCTAGAAAGAGATAAATAAAAAGAAAAGACCACTATAAGAACAAAGGGCAAGGGATTTAAACTTTTCTCGCCATTGAAATTGGGTCGTTATTTGCTCTAATTTCACATAAACCAACAATAGCGAAAATGATATTTTCTCTCTAATTAATATGTTTAGTGATACATTTGTTCATCGAGAAATAAATACTTTTAGCAATAAATAACAATATTTGTCTCCAATAAATTTGGTGATTTTTCCCCATATAAGTTGCGACGAAAGTGATATTTTCTCATTAAATAGTTGTTTTAACGACAAAAATATTAGTCGTAATCATCAACATATGACGAGGAATTAAAATTTTTCTCGTTAATAAATTTGAACCATTTTTCCATGTTTCACCCAAGCCAATAACGACGAAAATGGAACTTCCTCGTCGATTAATATGTTTAGCGACAAAAATTTCCTCGAGAAACACATACTTTTAGCGAGTAATTACAATCTTTGTTGCTAATAAATTTGGCGGGTTTGACATAATTCCCACCAAACAAATAACGACAAAATTAAAAATTCCTCGATGAAAGTATTTTTATTGATGAAAACATTCCTCGATAAAAACTCTAAATTCGTCGCTATTTTCCTTATGGTTATGCGACCACATTATACTAGCAATTAGCGACGACTCAAAAATATTGTCGTTGAATACCACTTTTAACAAGGAATATAGGTTTCTTGCTAAAGTTCATGTGCCATTTTATGAGGAGCTAGTATGTTCGTCGCCAAAGACCACATTTACCGAGGAAAAATAATTCATCACTAAAATTTTGGTCGCTAAAAGGCTTTTCTGTTGTAGTGATTGTTCCCATGGTTCAAGCCATATGTGGCACCAATCGCTAGTCTTGAGTCACTTGCTGAGACTATGGTGAATTATATATGCCTAAGTGTGTTATATGTTATATTCGGTTTGAGCCTGTTCTGATTGAGCCTTACAAATATATGGGTTGACTAGCTCAGCTCATATCTTGGCCCAGCTCAATCGGAATTTTCTTACCTAGCTATATATATATATATAAGGTCGGGTTCAGGTGAGAATAGGTGAACCAGTGAGAAGAAAATAAGTAATCTGATTGGTCCACGTGTCCAAAAGTGAATTAAAAATAGGAGACATGCGGATTTCCCCAATTGATTAGTAACATCTACACTAATTAATTAGACAATGTACGTACATGCTAAAGTATTTACATGGACTTTTAAAAATTATTTTTTGGCATTTTCACTTGTTAAAAAAATATAAAAAATATATTTTTGGGTGTAATTTAATTTTATCTACACATAGACACCCACTTTGTATATGTTTTTTTGAAAGAAAAAAAAGTGGTTCACAAGTTATAAAAAAGTGGTTCATCAAGTTACCAAGGAGTGGTTCAGCCCTTTTACTTTTAGTGGTTCAGCCCTTTTACTCTTAGTGGTTCAGCCCTTTTACTCTTAGTGGTTCAATCATTTTATTCATAGTGGTTCAGCCCTTTTACTCGTGTGGTTCAGCCCTTTTTACTATCAGTGGTTCAGCCCTTTTACTCTTAGTGGTTCATCCATTTTATTCATAGTGGTTCAACCCTTTTACTCGTGTGGTTCAACCCTTTTACTTATAGTGGTTCAACTCTTTCACTCATAATGGTTCAGCCCTATAAAGAAGTGGTTCATGAAGCTATAAAGAAGTGGTTCATTGAGCTATAAAGAAGTGGTTCATGAAGCTTTAAAAAAGTGTTTCGTGAAGCTTTAAAGAATTGAACCACCCTTTATTTAGTCACAGAACCACTCTCTATTTAGTCACTGAACCAATCTCTATTTAGTCACTGAACCACTCTCTATTTACTCACTGAACCACTCTATTTAGTTACTGAATCAATCTCTACTTAGTCACCGAACCACTCTTTATTTAGTACTGAACCAATCTCTATTTAGTCACTGAACCAATCTCTATTTAGTCACTGAACCACTCTATATTTAGTCACTGAACCACTCTCTATTTATTAACTGAACCAATCTCTATTTAGTCACTGAACCACTCTATATTTTTTATAATTAAACCACCAGCACTGTAAAATCAATTAACTTTACTCTTCGATCATTATACAAAGTAATATTCATTCAATTAATATTTATGTTTATTCAATTCCACTAATCAAACATATAATAAGAACTTATATAGATAATGACGTGGATAATGCCCAATATTTTGGTTACTAATCAACACTCAGCAGAAAAAAATAATATTCAACACTACAAAAAAAATCATTCTCCGTGTACAAAAAGCCATGGACTATGGAAACAAGGTAACATAAAACTCAAATGACAGCAAATAGAACATGGACATCCTGGGGAGAAACATTGAGACCAAAATAACATGCAGAAAAGCTTCTGTGGAAGAAAGAGGGGAGTAAAAATTTCTCCCCCTAGAATCGCAACCTATATCAGAGAGGAGCAATGTAGAGAGCAATAAATGCATTTGATGTCGATAGCTCTGGGCAAGATTTGGAGCTCTTCTCCCATGTAAAAAAATAACAAACAGATACACACTAGAGACTACACTACGCATGATCGAATACAGAGAAACCAGAACAAGGGATAAGGATCGGAGCAGAGGGCTAGGGTCGGTACTTGGCGTTGCCGACACCGTCGATATAGTGCTCATTGTGGCGGGCTTCATAGGATCGGTTGGAAGCACCATCTCCGACGACACTCGGGTGAAGAGGATGAGGGGCGGCATAGGCGGAGGAGAGAAAGGAGTCGTGATCGGAAGATGCTCTTATCGCCTTAGTGGCCATCGAGCCTTCTTCATCCTCTTCCGGCGTTGTCTCGGCCTGCACAGCTGTGTAGAAGCCTTGGAGTCGGTGGGATCCGACCGAGAAGAGACGGCCAACTGAGAAGGAGTTGAGTCGTTTGAGTGATTGATGGATCATGGCTGCCGGTTGGTGAGTGTGCATGGTTTTAGCTTAGGGTGCTCTACTCCACGGTAACGCCGCTGATGTCGGTCAGATGGTGGAGGGAGGAGGCGGAGGAGGGAGAAGAAGGGGAAACGTCAGATTGAGTAGAAGAGAAAGAGAGTAGGGGAGAAGAAGGAAAAGCGCGTGAGTGGATTAAAAATGTAAATCTGTTTGAGACAATGAGATCCCTTCTTTCCTTCTTACCGGACTGAGTTCTTCTCCCTTGAACCCTCCCCTATATATATATATATATCAACCCTAGTAAATTGTAGCATCTGCTCTCTCTTCCTCACATCCAAGAACGGTTAGGGTTTGAGAGAAAAGCTAGGGTCTGGCTTGTGTGCTATCTGTCGACAACGATTCTTTCATAAGGTTCTCATCGTATTTGGAGCTACCTGAGACCCTGCTCACCCGACGAAGAAGAATACAAATGAGGGTTCTTGGTGTTGAGAAATCTCCCCAAAGATTTCTCGATATCCTACATGAACGATTTCTAACCCTATTCTCTGTTTACCTTCATGTCGAGTATTCTAGGAATCACTACCTTTGTGCTTGTGCATCTCTGTAACCTGTTTTTGGCCTTGGATACCTAGTGAATTGGGTGAATCTCCCCTCATGAGGTTTTGCGAACTAGGGAAATCAAACCACGTAAACAAAGCCTTACGTGTTTTCTTGTTCTTGTTAGATTGTTTATCTGTTTTGTTTGTGCTATAAACGACCGACGAAACCCTAGATTGAACACAAAATTTTGCCCAAATGATCTAATTCTTTTACAAAGCACTTGTTTCCCAATACATTCAACTCGAAGACCGATTAACCAAATGTTAGAGCAAGCCCAACAGATTTTGTAAAAAATCTCTAAAATAGAGATTAAAATATCAAAATCTCTAAAAAAAATGCACTCCAACTCCAACAGTTTCTCTATTTTACAGATTTTTACATTTATTACAAACTATGATAAATAAATGCATTTATTAAAGATGTTTAATTCTACATTTCTAAAAACTTCATTTAAACTTAATTCTAATATTTAGCCTCATATTTGTTGGTGAACTCGTATATGTTACCCATCCTCTTGCACAATATATTAATTATTATTATATTCTCACATGATATTTTTGTAAACAAACTCTAAGGATAAATTTGATATTTATTTTTAAATGGTATTAATATTAAATTTAGATTGTTACTATAAAAGTTATCATGAAATTGGATAAAATATTATTCAAATTTAATCTTATTATTTTCAAATGGTTAATATATTTTTTATTATAAATTAGATTGGCGATTGATCATATATGATTAATTAATAAAATTAATTAAATAATAAGGCTTAATTTATAATTTATAAAAATAAAATCATTCCAATATCAGTTATGAGTTCAAGTGAATATTTTTTGAAGTGAAAATTTTATAGACTAATTTTTTAATGTGAACTTTATAGCATAAAATTGGATGAAATTAATTATCCTATTTTATTTATAAAAGTTCACATAGAATTATGATGTTTGGTTTATCTATCTATATTGATTTAACATAATTAATTTATATATTATATCAAATCATATCAATTTTTTTTATTAACGTTTAAAAATAATTATATTTTTATTACTAGTAAGTATGAAATTATTATTTTTTTCTATATTATGGGTGAAAATGTGGGGTTATGTCATTAAATTCTATCTAGGGACAAGTGAACATTAAATTATAGAGATCAACTTCTCTTCCTACAAATTTAGAGATTTTTTCACTCTCTCCATCCATTTCTCTATTTTAGAGATGAGTTTAGAGAAGCTGTTGGGGAGAAAAAATTGCTTTTTTCTCTAAAATCTCTCACTTTCTCTATTTTAGAGAAGTTGTTGGGCTTGCTCTTAGTCCATAATTCCGAATGTCATGTATATATGAGTGCACATACACTAAAAACCCGTCGATGATTTTATTTTTATTTTTTATTAAGTAAAGATTCGAAATCAGACAAGTCTGATTCCCGAGAGACCAATGAGTCGACAAATAAAAATCACCTAATCAGGAAATAAACAAAGTAAAATAAGTAGAAACAAACTCTACACCAATTATTTTAACTGATGATTTTATCTTAAATCAATGGATAATAGTTATAGGATTATTAAACCTGCGGATGTGATTTGGTATATAGTGCATAAACCAAACACACACGTAACATGAAGTATACAAGGCACCTTTCTTTTTCATGCTTTTGAAATCAATCTCCATACTCTTCATTGCTTTAGGTTCTTTTTATGCAAATGCATCCATCATCCATTGCTCGTGTGTTTCTTTTTGTAAATGATTCTCATCGGGATCTAAACTAAAGTTTTTTATTTGCACTACTACTTTAACAATTATCCTCTCTTTTTTTTCCTTAAAAAATTAATACAAACCCCACCTCTTTTCAATTCATCCGATCCATCAATTTTCATGAAGGTTTTCACGTTTGATATCAAATTTTACACTATGATAAGTGATAAGTAAACAGAGCGGAAAATAACTAGTGGATATTTGATTCATTCGCTCTATTCAAATTAAATTTATGGGCGAAAATTCATACTAAAGTGGATGATGAGTGCCAAGTGGTGCAGGTGTGAGTGATAGATAAATTATGGGTGAAGATTTTTCAATTATTACCTGCCCCGTTTACTCACATAAAAATCTTAAAATATGTATTTTAATTTATATTTCTTAAGTAACATGATGTCACAATGTATTCTATTTATTTGACTTCTAATACAAACTCATATTTTTAGATGTTTCTATTACGTGTGTTAAATATTTATATGTCATGCTTGGTTTTTATTATTCAAAATGGATGCCGTTTTAATCTCTCAATTTTACCCAAAAAAATCACATCTTTATTTCATCAGTTGATCGATCACCCGCATGAGTTGAATGATGATAAATATAAGTGAAGATCTTTACCTCGCCTGACGAGTGGTGAAATAACAGATAACTACATTCATTTATAACTCGCCACATTTTCACCCTTATTCATGAGTATTGAGTAGTAACATTACAAAAGTTTGTTTGAAAGACACATTTACAATACAATGACCATTTTTCTATGGAAAATTATAAATCAGCAATTAATTCGTAACTAGTGTTGCTTATAAGGGTTCGTATGGGACGGGGTTAATAAACTGACTAAAATTATAAACAGGGTAAAAATTTATAAACTATTGGTAAAAGTAGTTAAAAATTTATGAAAAAATATAAACTCCGTATGGGACGAAAACAGTTTATTTGTAAAAAGTGGAGTTTATTTGGTTGTTATTAGGGGTATTATGGTACTTTCAAACCAAATAAACAAAATAAACCCCAAATAAGCTCCCTCAAGTAGCTTTTTTTTTAACTCATAATTTTAACCATTTTTATGATTTTTTGGGTGTCCATACACTCTTTAACTAGTTAAAAAATAAACAACCTATTCTACTTATTTTTTTAACTAGTTAAAAAGTGCATCCATACATACCCTAAGCTAAAATTATATTGGTTAAAAATTAATGTTTATGGGCAAACGACTTCACAACTTTAATTCGAATCTCATCAGGCATTGATTGAGCATGTTAACGAGAAAGCTATATGATTGCTTCTTGAAAAAATGTTGAATAAAATGTGTATGGACACTAAAGTAAAGAAGAATCTTATAAAAAGAAAAGAAAACAAAAAAATATAATGATTTTATTTACGGTTTACTATCCTATACTCTAAAGGTATATAATAAAAAAAATTATTAGAAAATATTTCTGAATTAAACCTAGCATAGAAAAACGGTTTTATTTATATATACTTTCATATTTTGCAAATGACCCTATAATCCTACATACATTCGTCAAATCTCAACGTGCATTATTGTGAAGTTAGAGAGTTTTCAAAATGAAGTCATAGGGTGTGTCTCGATTCCAATTATGTTTATAATATAAATAGTTAAGATGGTGTTTGGTAACATAATTTTTAAAGTCTTTAAATTTTAGGTTGTGTTAGGATTCCACGATGTATTAAATATAATGTAATTATTTTATTTCAATTTATGTGATTATTTGATTAAATTACTATTTTACCTCGATTTTTATAAAATTTTTATTTGTACAATCAAATATTAACATAAAACGGGGTAAAATAATTACAGTATAATGAAAATGTCCAAACACAACCTATAATTAACAGTAGTAATGCTTCCTGAATCTCCAACTTTGTCTATAATAAGTGACAACAACCTTTTTTTGACGATTTAATGGATTGTTATAAAATTTGTGCGTATAGCGTATTAGCGTGTAATTCGACGATGTAACGACACCCGAGTAAAATTTAAAAAAATTAAAATTAAAAAAAATGGGACAAGGTTTGGGTGAGAACGGGTTGACGGTCAAAGCCGTTTGGCCAGACAACACAACTGCCACTGGCAAGTGCTAAGCCACTACTACTACTACGACGGTACTACCTCATCAACTCAAGGTAACCTCCAACGAAAGCAGATCGGGCGCGGTGGGCCCTATGGACCCCACTTTCTACGCGTTTTCTTCATCTCCTCCTATTTATTCCTCTTTCCTTTCCCACTGTCTTTCAATTGCTTCCATCACCCCCTTTCCCTCACAAACTCACCACAACACAATGGCCTCCTCTATCGACAATCTGGATTTCCTTGATCACCTGCTGTTCCCGCCATCATTCGACGGCACCGTTGAATCTTGGTTCTCCGGCGCTGACATCTTCGCCCTCGCCGATCAGTCTCCCTCTAGTTCCGTCTCCTTTGCTGATGACTCGCTCGCTCACCTTCTCTACTCCTTCCCAAGCCCCAGCCCCAGCCCCGATTTGTATTCCAGCTCGGACACCCCTCGCAGCAGCCAGAGCATTACGATTTCCGGATCCGGATCCGATTTCGAGACCGACTCCAACCGCAAGCGCGCCCTCCCGCTCGGGCCGGTTAGCGGTCGGGTCGCCAAGAGGAAGCCTCGGCCCTCCAAGAAGGCTCCCACGACGTTCATTGCCGCGGACGCTGACAACTTCCAGCGGATGGTTCAGCAGGCCACCGGGCTCAGCTTCCCGCCCTCCGCTAGAGTCTCATCGGTGAGGCACCACCAGGTTGAGGTTCTCAAGCCCGAGGCCAAGAGAATCACCGACATTGGCGCAACCTTCCACGCCTGTCTTCCCACGCTCGACACATCAGCCTTCCTGCTCGACCACCACCACCACCACCACGATGTGGCAGGTCAGATTACGCCGCCTCCCGCGGGTGGCGACGGTGGTCGGCGGACGCGCCCTGATTTTGATAAATTCGGTTGCTTTCCCACTCTAGACTCCTGGAAAGTGATGTAGCCAATAGTTTGGTTTTTCCGTTTTCCTTTTTTTTTTTAAAAGCTTTCTAGAAGGCATTGATGGTGGGCCATGGGCCCTGTTTTTATACCTTCTATCAGCTTGATCATCAGTTTTTAGCAGTTTGATTAGTTGTATTTCCCCTTTATTATTACTAATGTTATATTATGTGACCATACTATATACTATTGGACCTATTGGTTATATGAGTTACTGACAAAAATAAATTTTTAAAATAAAAAATAAATAAATTCCCTCTAATCCAACATCCATTTGTGGACCAAATGACATCACGGCTGGCGTCATGCATTGTCATGGTTAGATCATTGCTTTTCTTTATTTAACAAATTGGTCAATGAATGAATGCTTTGTTTCCTCAAAGATAACAACACCAAAAGCATTAACAAGGTTAGAAAATTACAAAATAAACCTATCAGGAAAAGCAATCTACCAACTCCATCTTGATATATAGTTTTGCAAGATAATTCATACACGTTATACACCACATGCTCATGGAGGGATTTTCTACCATGAAATCGTAAATTGTCAAGTCGAACTAAAGTACTTCTCAAGGATCTCCCTGGCCTGGGGAGATGACTTCTATCCCTAAACTTTCGAGTCTCTTGACGGAAGAAAAAAATACCCCAAAAGAGAAAGGAACAAGTTCCTAGTGCCCATGGAATCGGAGTAGTGTACCTATTTCTGGACGACCTCTCGATGAGCTCTGTAGGACAGGATCACATTCCATACCACGGCTATAAAGTTTGCTGCAAGAACCTGAAAAACTCATTTCAGCAAAGAAAGCTTCTTAAGAAACTGCAATGTAGATTTGATCTGTATTATTAACAGCTTAGGGTCTCCACTCTGATAATGATACCTGAAATTGCTGGGGTACAAATCTGAAATTCAAGAACTGAAACGGTATCCATAGCTGCCAGTTCGCTATAACAGATGGGAACCATTCCTGCCGAAAACACAGCAAGGAATATAACCATCAAAATAACCCATTAGAGAGAGAAATAGGTACAATGGTAGCCGGTAACAGTTACAAGTACCTGTTTAAGCTTTGGTATGACTTCTGAAGGCCGCCCTTCCAAGGTTACCAGGGCGGAAAGAAAAACTCCAATGAATGTCGGCGAGAAAAGAAACTGCAATGAGCAGAGCAGAAGAATTTCGATTTCAAAAAATTCTCCTTCACAATACTCACTAGGGGAAAAAAATTCAAAAATAAAACTCACCTGATCAAGTAGTAGGCGAAGCACTGCACCAGATGCTCCAGGTCTAGTAACCAGTTTACTAAGATACAAGTACCTGACAGATAAAATGAACTTATCAGAAAACACCTATAGTTGCACCCGGGCTCGCCTCAATGGTAAGATTGAGGCCCATCATTAGCATAGTGTGGATATAAAGCAAATTGATGCTGAACAAATTGATCGTAAACACCAACGATATGGTAAATCCACGATACATGACAACGGAGAAGTATGGTTGGATTCTGAGGCATACCAGAAATGCAATGTTGGGCCCACCAAAACCATACCCAAAAATGTGAACATGAATGTCCTTTTGTAGTCCAGTGATGGATTTTTATCTATTGCAAGCTGAAAGGGATGACAATATACATCAGCAAGTGATTTTTATCTCAGAGAATAAAATAAATACTATAATGAATCAACATCACCGCGTAATCAAGGGTAAACCTATATATTCCCTATACTTTTGTTGTGCGATTTACAAAACATATAAGGCATGAGAGTTCACACAACAAGTAAGTTCATTTAAAAGCTATTTCCTTTTTTGCTCCTGCAATGTTATGTTGAATAGACACTAGGCAGGCCTCGAAAGATATAAGTATAAATTTGAATAGCTGGAATACATTTATGTCATTTGGACTTTTGAGACACTCTAAACTTTACATCTCACAGGTCCTTCAAATGATAAAATTTTCATTCTGTCATAAGCAATAACCACACCAATATAGTTCCAGCAACCAAATATTTTCTAAAGCTTGCTGGGCTCCAGACAGTTAATTCACTAGAAATTGAACTTCATTTTCCAAGTGTTTTGGATCCTCGAGCCTACGCTCATGTCCAAAAATTTTGAGGAATAGGAAATCTACAATTTCCCAACAATCAGAAGATAAAGGAAGCAAGAAGATCAAGAGATACCTGACAAATTAGATCCCCAATGCAATTCAGTAGGCCGGAAGTAACAGCTTTTGTCACGACAGGATACTTTGCAAGAAGATCAAGGTACCTATCACTCACCATGTATACACACTTTAAATATCATGGCCTGTTCATTCTTAGGTTGAAAGAAGAACACATACACAACGAGAATCGTAAAACAAAGAAACAACATGTGGCTTGTAAATTCCAGCATAGTCTAGTATTTTCTACGAATCATTCTCATTGTACTGCTTTATCACGAAGAATATGAAACTGCAAGTCTAAAATGGCCACCCCGTACATCCTTTGAAAGGTAACCATTGGAAAGAATGCTGTCCTCTTGAAAGGAATTCTTCCCGGCAAGATCTAATCACAAAAAAGTCCAGAGTACATATGTTGTACTGGTCATGGAATAAAAATGCGAAAACCGGCAAGTTGGTATGTAAGTCACTGATCCGAGCATTTCCTTTCATCTCTCTTTCTCTCTCATTGATGAAAAATAAAGTTGGTATGTAAGTCACTGATCCGAGCACTGTCATGAACAGGTTAAAACTCGTCTATTCAACTATTCAAGACACACAAATACTATATTCAATACTCACACGATTGACATGCTCTAGAGTAACACTTCTTAGTCTGTTTCATAGCATTTCTTTTAATTTATTATTATTGCAACTATAATATGAAACTAATACTGCTTAGAGACGTGCTTGTATCATATACAACGACTAGTTCAACCAAAACTGTACTACGCACTTACAATCCCAACAGTTTAGTCAGACTTAGAATCTTTGTCCTGTAATTAAGGCCGTCGAACATCCAATTAAAAAATAAAAATTGCAACTTTCTACAAAACCATACAGAGAAATATCATTTGACATTGCTGCATTTTGTTAGCAACACTATCTCACATGTCACTCATGTGAAGATAAGCAAGCAAGCAAGCAACTAGATGATGTGCGGCAATAGGTTATCATGTATAAGTGAAAATGAAACGCATAAACTAGACTCGGGTACAACATTTTGGAAAAATTCAGACAATAGAATAAGAACAGAAATGCAATCAGTATCCATTAGAAATCCATTAAAGCCCCAACAGAGGTCATATTCATCCTCATCCAGCAGAAGCAAACAATTATCAGCATCAGCATCATAAACTCGCAGCATAAACTCGAAATTGGGGGTTATCGGGATAACATCAAACTGAAATGTGAGTATAAGAAAATAAAGATAACGTTTTTAGACGAAGTTCCAACTGAAAGTAGAGATTTTTAACCCACCATAGAAGAGGCGAGTTAGAGTTACTATCACCATCACCGCCAAAACCCTCATCGCCGCCTCCTCCACCGCCGCCACCACCGCCGCCTAGGCCTCCAGACCCGCCAATTCCACCAGAGCCACCATCAAGTGCCGAAACCCGAGCAAACTCCGTACTCACGCCGCTAAACCTCAGCCAAGACGCACCAAAACTTTTCCACGCGCTTATACCGGTGGAATCTGAACCAGTTGAGCAAGATTGGGGTCTCAACCTCGCGAATTTCGAGGGGTTTGAGGGGGAGGCGGATTGCTGTAAAAGCCGCGAAGTGAAGTTGGGAGAGATGGCTACGGGGCGGAGACATGCCGGGGATTTGCCGAGGACTGGTGCGAAATTGGCAACCATTGTTGGGTATCTTCCTGAATTTGGTGATTGGGGGTTTTAGGAATGGGAAATGTTATCTACTCGAGGAAGCACATGAGATGCAAGATGGGGAGCGGGAGAAATGGAGAATGGTGCGAGAATTAGCTTTCAGGGTTTTTACGATTTTATATTAGAGGGAATTCTTCCTCTTCTTCTTAAAAGAGCCCGCCATGGCCCACTCATGGTCTACCGTCTCTGTAAAAGTGAACTCGATGGCAAACTAGCTAGTAGTTACTGCACTCGAACCACACAAGGGGGAATGCAAACAGGGTTGGTGTTGCTAATTGGTCACTCTAACTACAAAACTCGTTGATTGACTACTCGGCTTAACGAATTGTATCGGTGCTCGAACACTTAAACTACTTGGCAAATTTTTTATTATTATTATTTTTATATGATGAAAGAAATTTGATTCTAGTTTAGAAAAACCGAGAAATCGGACAAGCCGGTAGAAACACTAATCATCATGTACAACATGAATCTATATACGGACTATAATACTAAAACAGAGGCCTGAACCGGTCTCTGGTACAATTCGCTTACGTGGAATTTTCTGGATTAAAACGGGATTGTTTTTGCTTACGTGTCATTTTCTGAAATAAAATTGTATTATATTTTTTGCCCACATCAATTTAATATATATTATACACGTAATACACTTATTGTTGAAAATATATCCAATTTAACTAATCAAATATAATAATATATATTGGACCAAAAAATATTATTTTAAGATTATTTGTCACGTCAATTAATGGCGATCCAATAAAAATATTAACCTCTTGTATTAATCGGGAAATAAAAATATTATTATTAAGATTTTAAGTACCCAAGTACAAATTATTAAAACTTATCATTTAGTAATATTATTTTATTATTGTTAAAAAGCACGGACACGAAATGATTTTTTTCAGTTAAATAATGCAACCATTGATAACAATGGTAACGGTTGATTATACAGTAACTTGAAACCACCATATTGTTTTCAAATCTTAACCCAAAGTAGCTTTCAAATCTTCAAAAATAATCTTAAACGGAAATTGGTTTTCAAATCTTATCAAATGTTAATAAATTTAACTCATGTTACCTAACGATCCAATCTATTTATCCACGTGTCATCTGACGTGTCTACCATAATTGTTGAATACAATTAATTTTTAACAATTAGTTGCAAAATCTATCATTTTTTAATATTATAAATATTAAACGTATATCTTAATTATTAACAAAAACATAACATTTTAATATAAATATTTGATCTAATATATTAATTAGTTACATACAAAAAATATTATTTTATGATAACTAACTACAAAAAAATACAGATGACAAACTATTATAAACTTCAAATTTTAGAAAGAAAATATAAATTAAACATTATTTTATTTATTAAGAAACCGCACAACAGGCGGGTAAATAAGACTAGTAAAATAACAGAAGAAAATTACCAAAAGAAAATAATAAAAAGTAAATGACGGAAAGAAAAATGCAAAAAACTTGACAAGTTTTAAATAAACATGGGGCACTTGCCCACATTTAAAAAAACTCACTCGTGTTTGGTAGTAGATGGAGATTATAGAGATGAAGATTACGGAGTTGAAGATATGAAAAGTGAAGTTTATTTTAAAAAAACATGATGGAGTGTTTGGTAGTTGTAAGGTTTATAAATAGTTATTGAGATAAAGTGCCTAAAATACCCCTACCCCTTCCCCTTCCTCTTCTTTGCTCCAATTTCTCCGGCCTCATTCTCAGCCATCACCGACAAATTGAAATCCCCCGGTGACCTCTCTACTCAGCCCTCCCGTGTCCAGCTTTGCTCGAGCCATCGGAGTCATCATCGGAGCTCAACTCTCTCATGTCCTACACTGTCATTGAAGCCGACCTCTCTGCTCAGCCCTCCCGTGTCCAGCTATCAAAGTCGTCATTGGTGGCCTGCACCGCCATCATCCTCCTCACCCTCACCGCCTTCTGCATCTTCCATCCCCCTCCTCCCTAGTCTACCACCCCACCCCCTCCTCCTGCGCCACCACCCTCCTCCACACCCTTGTTTCCAGTGGTTGTACATGCCCGATTTCTCCCCGCCATTGAAATCAATTAAAAGGTAAGGGTAAAAAAGTGATCAATTTTTATACCTCCCAAATAAATTCCCGAAGCTTGCAGCACCCATGTGCCAAATCTATGAAAAATACCCCCCACCTGCACCTTCGGACCCTCCATTCACACCTCCCACCAAACATCATTCTTCCAGCTTTTTTTTAACCCCCTGCACCTCCAAACATCTTACTAAAGTTGTTGTCAAACTCGGCCTTAGTTTATCTATAATCGAATTGAATAAAATCTACATCAAACTTTATGTTATAAAAGAAAGACCAATCTTTCGAAGGTATATAAAAATATTTCGAAGGCATATAAAACATGCTAATATCCAAATTTTCGTACATATTAGGGGAGTGTCCACGTTTTGTGACAAATTGGATAAATGTCCATCTAGTTTTTTAAAAGAAGCAAACCCTAAATTAGACAAATTGGGGATCTCCTTCCTCCATCTCCTCTATCGCTCAACCCGGGGATCTCGGAATTGAAGCAAGGACAGCGCCGACGATTGTGCCCAAGGTCTTCGATTTGGTGGTGACTGTGCCCAAGGAAAGCGCCGACGACGACGAGGAGCATGGAGGAAGCCGGAGAAGCGTGCCTCTGGCTCCTTCTCCCTTGCAAGTGAAGGATTGCTCCGCGCGCTTCTGGATCCGTGTGCAGCGGCGAGATCCAACAAGATCCGGCGAAGCTCCTTCGCTCATCGTGCTCCCTCCCTCCCGCGGCCGCCAGATGACGTTTTGCTCTCGGTGCTTTCTCGATGTGCAATTTGGACAGATTTGAAGGATTTTTGGCCATTAATGAAACCAGATTTGTTCGTCTTGCCCGATCTACTTCTGGATTGTTTCTTCGGTTACTCTTCAACTCCGATCGTTCTTCCAATCGAGGATTGCGGTGTGTTTGTCTTCCTCCGATCGTCTTCCTCGAGGTTTCATCCAAATCTAGAGCAAAGGAAAGGAGTTTGATTCCTCCTGTTCCTCAATCGAGATCTGCTCCGTCTCCAACTCCACTCTCTGTCGCTCGAGGTCTTTGGCTTCTTGCAATCGAGATCTCCCTTTCGATGGCATCAACTGGTTCGTCGATCTCTTCAATTACTTCATTAACTCTGAATATCACGAAATCTTCAGCAAGGAATTGCAACTCCAATGCAAGGTACTTCGAAAATCTCTTCTTGCAATCGTCTTCGAAAATTTCTTTACTTAATTGAATTGTTGCTACCTATGATTTGAATGTGAGGAATTTGGTACTAGCAGCATCAGTTTCTTGGATTTGAATTGCTGCTATACCTATGATTTGAATGCGAGGATTTTGTTTTTCCTTTTGCTGATCTTTTCAATTCACTGTAAGGCTTCGTGTTTGTGATGTTGATCGATGGAATGTGTATACTTCATTGACTCACATTGTTGGGAAAAAAATACGCTCTACTTTCCCGAAAATCAGAATAATGAGAATGACAATGATAGAAAACACACACACAAGATGTTTCTAATCTGCCGCAAAACTTTAATAGAATGATAATGTGATTACAACTTAACACCCACAACCAAAACTACACTCTGGAATTTTACGCCGAAAATTCTCCCGAAAGCTTCTCTCTGTTTAATGCTTTAAACTAAGCTTTTCTCTCTGTGTTTTTGGATTGAATCTCTAACAAATGAAATCCTATGGATTTATATAGGTTTACAAGATTTGAAACGGACAGTGGAACTCCCACACACCTCTCATTGTAATTACCCCTTTTACACAACCTAATTAAAAGAATGGTTATTGTTTGATTACTTTCTTTCATTAAAGCTAAAAATAGGAAATTGCTATTTCTTCAACAATCTCCCACTTGAAGACTGATTTCAATCTGTCTTCACACACATGGTCTTGTCACTCATGCAGGCCAACTGAAGTTGAACACAACTTCAATTTGTCAATAGTCACCGTCTTTGTTAACATGTCTGCTGGATTCTTACTGCCTTGGATCTTCTCCAGTTTCAATAC
Source organism: Persicaria maculosa (assembly GCA_963922045.1). NCBI lineage: Eukaryota > Viridiplantae > Streptophyta > Magnoliopsida > Caryophyllales > Polygonaceae > Persicaria > Persicaria maculosa. The sequence continues at coordinate 14,423,107 of OY998267.1, read as the reverse complement.
TTCATCTTCCAACAATGATATGATGAAATGATATCGAAGTCCAATGTGCTTGGTTCTTGAATGAAATGCCGAATTTTTTGCCAAATGTATTGCACTTTGACTATCACTGTACAACACATTATTCTCTTGTACGAATCCCATCTCAGTTAACAAACCTTGAAGCCATATCATCGCTTTACTAGCTTCAGTCACTGCTACATACTCAGCCTCTGTAGTCGATAGAGCAACAATCTTCTGCAATTGTGACATCCAACTAACAGCTGTATTTCCGACAGTGAATATGTAACCGGTTGTGCTCTTCCGATGATCGACTTCACCTCCAAAGTCAGCATCTACATATCCTTGTACTTTTAATTCACCATCACCAAAGTACAAGCATTTTTCTGTCGTTCCTTGTAGGTACCTTAAAATCCATTTCACCGCTTCCCAGTGAATTTTCCCGGGATTTGACATAAACCTACTTACAGCTCCCACTGCTTGTCCAATATCTGGTCTTGTACAGACCATTGCATACATCAAACTCCCGATGGCCGAGGCATAAGGAATCTTAGCCATGAGAGCTCTTTCTTCTTCTGTTTTAGGAGATTGATCCTTGGATAAGCGAAAATGGTTAGCCAAGGGTGTCCCAACTGGTTTTGCATTGCCCATGTTGAACCTTTGCAAGACACATTTGATGTACTCTGACTGAGACAACTGCAATGTCCCTTTGTGCCTATCTCTTGTAATTTGCATTCCAAGAATCTTCTTTGCTGGACCCAAGTCCTTCATGTCAAACTCTTTTGATAACTGGTTCTTCAACCTTCTGATATCATTCATATCAGAACATGCTACCAACATATCATCAACGTATAAGAGTAAAATGATATAGCTGGACTGATATCTTTTGAAGTAACAACAGTGGTCGGCGTTACACTTCTGGAAACCTTCCTTGTGCATGAAACCATCAAACTTTTTATACCACTGTCTCGGAGCTTGTTTAAGGCCACAAGCTCTTCTTGAGTCTGCACACCATCTTCTCTTTTCCCTTTTCTGAGAAACCTTCTGGTTGATGCATGTATATCTCCTCATCTAAGTCTCCGTGAAGAAATGCAGTCTTCACATCTAACTGTTCAAGATGGAGATCTTCAGCGGCAACAATACTCAACACTGATCTAATAGTAGTATGCTTCACAACGGGGGCAAAAATCTCTGTGTAGTCAACACCTTCTTTTTGCTGAAAGCCTTTGACAACTAGTCGAGCTTTGTACCTCTTAGAGCCATCATGCTCATCTTTCACCCGGTACAACCATCTGTTGTGAAGAGCCTTCTTCCCTATGGGCAACTCAGCAAGTTCCCACGTTTGGTTAGAAATCAAAGACTGCATCTCATCTTTCATTGCAAGCTCCCACTGGCTTGCTTTACTGCTCTGACAAGCTTCATCATAACATTCGGGCTCCCCTCCATCAGTCAACAATAAATAATTCATATATCTCCTGTTAGGCACATGTGGCCGAGAAGACCTTCTCAATACAGGAGTTGGAGTAGAAGGTAGTGTCGTGTTAGACTCTTGTGCACTACTTTCTCCAACGTGCTCCTCTGACTGAGGATTTATTGCGACCGGTTCTGTCATAGAACAATCTGGAAGATAATCTGCATCTGCAAATACTGGGCCATTCTGCTTTGAATTAATGGCGTCACTTTTTGTCAAGTCCTTATACATGACTGACTCATTGAAAATCACATCTCTGCTACGGATCACCTTCTTCTTTTCATCATCCCAAATGCGATAGCCAAACTCATCCTCGCCATAGCCGATGAAAGTGCATTTCTTAGATTTCGGATCAAGCTTATTCCTGCCATGATCACTAATATGCACATATGCTACGCAACCAAAAACTTTCAAGTGCGAAAGTTTTATGTCTTTACCGCTCCATACCTCTTCTGGTATTTGGTAATCTAACGGAACCGAGGGACCTCGATTGATCAGGTAACATGCCGTATTGACTGCTTCTGCCCAGAACTGCTTCGGTAGACCTAATTGTATGCGAATGCTTCTGGCTCTTTCTATCAATGTTCGGTTCATACGCTCAGCTACACCGTTTTGCTGAGGTGTACCTGGAACCGTTCTCTCCATTCGGATCCCATGCTCATAACAAAAGCTTTTGAATATGGTGTCTACATACTCACCACCATTGTCGGTTCTAAGCCTTTTAACTTTCACACCTGTCTCATTTTCAACCATAGCTTTCCATCTTTTGAAAGCCTCAAAAACTTCAGACTTATGTTTCAGAAAGTACACCCATACTTTCCGAGAGTAATCATCGATGAAAGTCACAAAATAGTGCTTTCCGCCAATGGATGCTGTAGTGGTTGGCCCCCAAACATCGGAGTGGACAAGCTCTAGCTGATTCGTCTTTGGAGATTTGCCATTTGTTTGAAAGCTTACCCTCTTCTGCTTTCCAAGTATGCAATCTTCACACATGCCCATTTCAACTGAGCGTAAACCTGGAAGCTTTCCCTTTGAATGCATGAGTTTCATCCCTTTCTCACTCATGTGGCCGAGTCTCTGGTGCCACATTTTGGAATCTTCGTTGCCTGATGCAACTGCGATTGAGCAACGTGCCACTGTTGTCATGTAAAGAGTACCGCTCTTCTTTCCATGAACTATTGTCATTGCACCCTTTGAAATCTTCCATTTATCACCATTGAAGATTGTATCGTAGCCTTCATCTGCCAACTGCCCTACTGATATCAAGTTCTTTCTTAGATCAGGAATGTGTCGAACGTCTTTTAGCTCCCAGAAAAAGCCATTCAACTTAATCTTCACTTGACCTTTACCGATAATTGCACAAGGTTGATCATCACCAAGATATACATTTCCAAGGTTCCCCGGGACATAGCTCTCAAAGAGCTCTTTCTTCGAAGTAGCATGAAATGATGCTCCAGAATCTAACACCCAAGATTCGTCCTTTCTCTCCAAGGAACATATCAATGCATCATCTCCTCTAGAATTAAAGCTAACATTTGCCTCCACCTTCGTCTCTTGTTTATGTGGAGCGCTTTTGCATTGATTTTTATAGTGCCCGGTATTCCCACAATTCCAACACTCGATGGTCTTCGAGCTAGAGGAACTATTGGGATTCCTTGACCTCGACCTCTTGTCCTTTGGTTTTTCTTGATTGTTCGATCTTTCGTGTCCATTTCCTCTGGTTGAATTTCTCCCTCTTGACTCTGTACGTAAAACTGAAGAGGTTGATGATTCACCCGACCCTCGCCGTCGGATCTCTTCACTGAGCACCAGATCACGAACATCATCGAACTTTAACTTATTGCTTCCCGTTGATCTACTCACAGCCGTGACAGTAGCATTCTAGCTATCTGGAAGAGAAGACAAAAGTATCAAGGCTCGCACTTCTTCATCAAATTCAATCCCAACTAAACTCTACTGGGTTGTGACTTTGTTGAGTTCATTGAGATGTTGAGCTACCGATGCACCTTCTGTCATCCGCAAATTGAATAATCGCCTCATCAAATGAACTTTGTTAGAGGCAGATGGATTCTCGTACATATTAGAAAGGGCTATCATAAGACCTGCCGTGGTTGTTTCCTTTGCTATGTTGAAGGCAACATTGCGTGATAACGTCAGTCGGACAACTCCAAGGGCTTGTCGATCAAGAAGATTCCAGTCTTCATCCTTCATGCCCTCTGACTTCTTTTCTGACAGAGGTTGATAAAGATTTTTCTGGTACAAATAATCTTCGATTTGCATCTTCCAAAATCCGAAATCTGCACCATCGAACTTGTCTAGTTTCACCTTTCTATCTTCTGCGGCCATTGCTCCCACTCAAATCTGACTTTATGTGGATTGTTTATAACCAAAGCTCTGATACCAATTGTTGGGAAAAAAAATACGCTCTACTTTCCCGAAAATCAGAATAATGAGAATGACAATGATAGAAAACACACACACAAGATGTTTCTAATCTGCCGCAAAACTTTAATAGAATGATAATGTGATTACAACTTAACACCCACAACCAAAACTACACTCTGGAATTTTACGCCGAAAATTCTCCCGAAAGCTTCTCTCTGTTTAATGCTTTAAACTAAGCTTTTCTCTCTGTGTTTTTGGATTGAATCTCTAACAAATGAAATCCTATGGATTTATATAGGTTTACAAGATTTGAAACGGACGGTGGAACTCCCACACACCTCTCATTGTAATTACCCCTTTTACACAACCTAATTAAAAGAATGATTATTGTTTGATTACTTTCTTTCATTAAAGCTAAAAATAGGAAATTGCTATTTCTTCAACACACATCTACTAGCTTGATTGCTTTAGGGCAAATTCAAATCGAATTAGGTCTCATTTGTGTTAGTGTGGTTGGTAATTGCTTCTATATGTAGTGTTTGAGGCTTTTAGAGTTTTGACTGCTAATTGAAGTTGCTGATATATACCACAAACAACTACAAATCATTGTTTTTCTCGTTTCTTTTATACTTTTTTATTTGTGAAAATTGATCTTTGAATGTATGTTTTACGACAGTGTTTAATATAAGTTAAATATTCATCCATGATGAAGGAGATCACGATTTAGTGGTTTTAAGCGCTCAAAGTGTGTGATCCATGGAGGAGATTTATCAGGTGATTGTATGATCAGGTGAGTCTTTTCTAACGCAGACATGCCCACTCGAATGAAAACTAGAGGCTACATGGGAGATTGAATTTGAATTTTTAGATTTTCTAAAAAGATTGGTACATGGGAGATTGAATTTAAATTATTAGATTAATTTTCGTACATATTAGGGGGGTATCGGCCTCTTGCATTTCAAGTATATCTGAGCTCGAATTATTACTTAATAAAAAGACAAAATTACAGAAAACCACCCTTTAAATATGGGTGTTTTCACTTAACCACCCCTTAAATTTAAAATTACAGAAAACCACCCTTTAAATGGTATTTGTTTACAACTCACCACCCATTCAACTATTTTCTTTAATTTATCATTAAATATATTATATTTTAATATTTTTAAACTCAAATTTGATTTAAATATATTCATATTTTGAATTTAAGGACTCGGTCATATTTTAGGGATTATTTTATTTATTTTAAAAAAATAATAATAAATATAACCTAGAATTATTATCTTAATTTATGGTTGAAAATGTTTATAAAATTTTAAAATATTATGGAAATTACTCTTATTTATTTATATTTTAAATAAGAGTAATTTACATAATGTTTTAAAAATTTATAAATATTTTCAAACATAAATTAAGATAATAATTCTAGGCTTTATTGATTATTATTTTTAAAAATAAATACAATGATCCCTAAAATATAATTGGGCCCTTAAATTCAAAATTTGAATATATTTACAATCAAATTTGAGTTTAAAAATATTAAAATATAATATATTTAATGATAAAGTAACGAAAATAGTTGAATGGGTGGTGAGTTGTAAACAAATACCATTTAAAGGGTGGTTTTCTGTAATTTTAAATTTAAGGGGTGGTTAAGTGAAAACACCCATATTTAAAGGGTGGTTTTCTGTAATTTTCCCTAATAAAAAAAATATGAAAATGAGCTGCCATTTGCAATCCTAAAAATCCCATGCAAGGTAGACATCTTTGTGCAATAACACCCAGCAACACCATTAACTTGCACCCTCCCTCACAATTGTTGAACAAGTTGCGAGACCAAAAGTCCATATCACCACTTCAAGCTCTACCACAAGAGAATCATAGTTAAATTGTTTATGTTGCCACTCAAACCAATGTCTCGTCCAAAGTTTGAGCAATAGTTCCAATTCCAAATCCCTTATTCATTAATGATGAAGCATCGCAGTTTATCTTTATATATCCCTCCACCGACAATCACTGTCTAGCAAACCGACCTCCATATTCTTCACAACAATGTATTAACATAGTACCATGACTAGGTGTAGTTGAGGCCATCTACATTAAAAAGGGTGCATGCATAACCAACTCACCCAACCCACAAAACTAATAGCAAGAGTATGTAGTGATTCTCCTATTTCATATAACATTTTTACAAGGTAGAATCTCATAGCAAGCACGTCAATATAAAACTTATCACTTGAGGTGCGGCTTTGATCCTCCTCGTAAACCTCCACGCCTTACCTCCCCCACGGTTCCGAGCATTCCATACCACCTAGGCACCTACCTCCAAAAAATGATTCTCTGTATATAACAAGCGGACTTAACATTGACGTTCCTATCCTTTTAGCAATAACAAATTAATCAGGGAGTCGTCCACCATCAAGTCAACTAGATGTATATTCTTAATGACGTTTGGATTACATGATTTGCAGGGGAGAGAAATTGTCCTAATTTCAAACTCTTCCCAACAACCCCTATGTTTGTACGAGTTCTAAAAGTATTGACGAGTTTTTCGATATGACTATAATATTTAATGTTTGGATTATCTTTGCATGAATAATATCTTTAGAAAAATATATTTATTTTTTATTATTATATCTTCATCAAAACCATATCTCGTAAATAAATACTGAGTTGCACAAACTATGAAATTTGAAAGTAATTATAAAAAATCCAAAAAACACATCAAAACCATAATCACATCTAATATTATGGCAAATCCGCATCACTCCCTCGAAAATCATTCCGTGTTCCAAAGTCACCATTTTATTCCTCTTCATGCACATATTTTTCATTACTTGTTCAAAAGTTACTAATTGAAAATTGTGAATAGCTATCACTAGTGGCGGACCCAGAAATTTTTTTAAGGGGGGCTGAACAAAATTTCGAGAATTTTTTTTACACGTATATATAAAAAAATATATAGAAGATATTTTTTTTAAAAAAATACATTATAAAAATCATTAAATTTATTATTTAAATAGTCATTTTTAGTAGAAAAAACAAAAATTATCAAAAAAATGAGAATTTTTTTTATATGTATAGGTAGAAAAAAATGTTTTTGTTTAAATATATTGGAGAGAAATTTTACTTTGTTATTTAATTGGGCATTTTTAGTAGAAAAAACTAAGAGAAACAAAAATTATGTGTATTGGTAGAAAAAAATATTTGTGTTTAAATATATGGGAGAAAAACTTTAATTTTTTATTTAATTATACATTTTTAGTAGAAAAAAAAGGTAATAGAAACAAATTGAAAAAATCAATTCTCAAAACCACAAACCCTATTATAAAATTTAAAACCCTAATGTGTAATGCTTAAAAAAAAGGGCGCAAGATGGGGAAAAAAAAGACGGGGTGTAATGCTAAAAAGGAAAAGAAAAAGAAAAGAAAAACAAATAGCACATGATGGGATTTGGGAATCGAACCCGGGTCTGCTCTTTTGATCAAAATTCCTCTCCTTTCCATTGAGCTAACATAACTTACTGATCCCATATGCTATCTATTTATACTTATTACAAAAAAACCTCTATATATAAATTTTTTTTTACCTCCCGAACCCAGGGTGGGGCTAAAGCCACCCCGAGACCCCCCTGGGTCCGCCACTGGCTATCACCAATGACATGCAATTTGTAATTTACTTTGAAATTGGTTAAAGTTACCATGCATATTCAAATGTAGTAGATCATGTGAAGAATCAATGAAAATATGCATTAATTTATAGATAATTTTAAGAATTTTAGCAGACCAAAATTGACTTATGGGGAAAACTAAAATAATGAACGATAGACAAAAAAAAACATTCTATAAAACCTTCCATTTTAATAAGCTATTTTCCTAAAAGACATCAACCTAAAAGACATCAATTTAGGGAATCCAATTACCCTTTCAAGACTCCAAGCTAGCCCCATTGCCAACCGCCCAATAAGAACGTACCATCCTCTAGTATTGAATGGGCCTTGTATATGAACACTTCTCCAAGCATAGTCGATGTTATTATTATTTTTTAACACAATTTAATTATCTTTTTTTTTTGTTGTGACGAAAGAACAAATATTTAAACAAACAAGATCAACACACATAATTTATCGTGGTTCACCAAATTGGCTACATCCATACTGAGATATTTCATTAAGGAGTTTCCTGAAACCAGACGAGGATTACAAGATGTTTCATAGCACACTGACCAATAAAAGATAAACATAGAATATCGTTTATGAACCATCACTAGCCCTTGGAACCTGACCCTGTTGGTTAGGGCTTCACCCAAACCCTTTTGGACCTTTGATGGTCGGAGGCTCTGCCCCCAAAACCCTGTTGGTTATCGGGCACTTAGTCAGGACTCAATTTAATTGTGTTGAATTGAGTTGAATATCGCTAGGGTATGTTTAAGGGAGATTAAGGGTGTTATTCGAGTCAAACAAGTCGAGTATCTAAATGCCCATGCTCTACTCGTTTTTTATCGAGTCGAGACTGATTTTTGTTTTGAGCTGAGAAAGGTGATCGTACTCACCTCGCGAGCATTGTAAGAAGCTCGAGCTTGAGATCATTTTTGTTCGAACCGAGCTCAAGCTCGTGAGCTCGTTTTCGTTGAAAGCTCATATTGAGCTCATTTTTGTTGGAAGCTCGTTTTGAGCTCGTTTGGAGCAAACAAATTTGAATTTTTGTTCAAGTTATACCAGAATCTTCACCTTGACTTGAATCCTCTCAGATATAACAGATGAGTTGTAACGCCATACGTACCAGATGCAATGCAATGCAATGCCAGTTATACTCATATACTAAATGTGCTGCAATGCTAGATGTACCGGATGCGCTCCAATGTCCGATGTACGTACTGGATTCTCCTCTCTCTTTCTGACCCAAATTTGCCCCCTAATTAAGGCCAAAACTTATCCGATATAGATTTTTCAACAAATCCAATCAACATTGGAACTTGCTACAGGAAACAGACTTGGCAAATGACCCGCATGGTAATCTCTTCGTCTTAGCCCTTAGTGATGACACCATCTACAAGACATAACATGGTTGTTGAATATGCCTTCTGATCCAGTGTGGTCATCTCAACAGGTTCGCCCTTGCCGACCGATAGCGACCCCCATAAGCCCTATACTTTACACAACTTGCATGATTGCATCCTGATCTGTCATAGACTGAAACTGTTTTGCCTTCTCCTCCAAATTAGCCATCTTCACGACTTCTTCCTGCTTCCTCGACAACGGCCTACATAGGCCCCGTTACTAAAGCAAAGCTCGCATCTTGATTTGGCAGAGATTGAAATCACTCCTCCTTGTGAACTTGTTAATCTTGATGTTCGAAACAGACATCTTTCTTAGTGGATTACAAAAACTGAAACCATAGGTCTCATACTATTTTGTTGTAATGAAAGAACGAATATTCAAACAAACAAGATCAACGCACACAATTTTGCGAAACCAGACGAGAATTACAAGATGTGTCATATCACATTGATCGATAAAAGATAAACCTATGAACCTGAAAACATATAATATAGTTTATGAACTGCCGCTAGCCCTTGGACACTGACCCCACTGGTTAGGGCTTCACCCTAAACCCCTCTGGCCCTCTGTTGGTGCCCCTGAACCCCTGATGGTTATCGGTCAAGACTCAACTTAACTGTGTTGAATTGAGTTGAATGCCTCTAGGGTATGCATAGGGGAGATTATATAGTCTTAAATAAATCTAATACTACTATGACAAATCTATCAACAACGCCCAAAAGGATAAATCTAAATCTAAATAAAATCTATCTTATCTAGATCATATATATTATAGATAAATCTATCTATAATAAATCCTTTAAGATAAAACATATTAGATTCAAGTCATCCTAACATTATTATATTGAATAACTCGATAATTTTGAAATAAAGCTTGTATTTTTGTTTAAAAATTATTTGTATATATACACACAATATAAGCATAGTATGTAGACGTGGAATATTCACTTGTTTTGTTTTGCACCTTTTTCGTTTTGTATATGTTATACGCTTTGACGGTTTATGTCTGCCGACTTGTTGACCATCGAGATTCAGATTATATGATCTCGAATTCTTATACAATAAAAAAATAAAATAAAATATAGACGTGGAATAGGAGTTTTTCGAAATCATCCACAAATAATTGTTGATATTTCCGTAAATGAAAATTTCACACATAAATACTTATCCAATTAAAATACATAACCAGTGAGGAAATTCATTATTATATATATATATTTTCTTTTCTATAGCGAGATATGCCTAAAATGAACTAACCAATTTATTCGGCTTGAGCTTTGACACCATGACACTAACTTACAAACAAAAGACATCGATACTACCAAGAGATGATTAATTTTTCTCTTAAGTGACTTTGCTTTCTAGAATAGTTAAGTTTGATTATACACAATCATTTTGTATCTGATCGGATATTAATTTTGTATTTGAATCGGATATTGTATTAACTATTGAAGTAATTTACTTAGTCAGAAGCAAATAATTTACCTTTTTAGTCAGAAGCAATTCTATGTTTTCAAATATGAATCTCTTAATCCTGGTGGTAGCAACACAATTCCTGACTTTCTAACCGTGTAAACAATTGCTTGTGTTCTTGTCTGGTTTGTGTGATATCGCATTTATTCGAAGTTTTTCAAGCGATTTCCATAACAGAGTGGGGAAAGACCGGGTTTGTTATTTCGTGTTTGGGGGAAAATCCCGGTTCATTGTTACGGTTTTAGGAAAAAGCCCGGGCTTTTTATTTCGGTTTGGGAGGAAAAGAACGGGTTTTATTTTTATTTTGACAGCTAATTCTTAAATTTAATTTGAGTTAGGTGGTCTCCGGCACCGCTGTGGATATCTGTGGGGTCGGCCCCCGAACCTCTCAAGACTCAAGCCACCAAAGTCGGCGTTTCTGTTGCCCTCATTTCAGAAATTCGGCTGTCATCTATAAAGACCCGTTTCTTTAGGTTTCTCTGTTTCTTCTCTCTCATCATCCTCATCCCTCTCTCTCTCTCTCTCTCTCTCTCTCTCTCTCTCTCTCTGTTCTGCCTGAAAACTATCGCTCCCTAGATTGTCGTCTGAGGGACTTCCTCTTCTCTTTCTGCAGCCTCCTCGATTGTAAGATCACTTTCCCCGCTCTTGCTCAAGCACAAATTTGTTCCTTGAATTGATTTTCTGTATCCATCCTCTTGGTTTTCGCCAATTAGAGGGGTAATCGGTTCGGAATCTGAACCTAAGCATCTTCCTTTTGGATTTGGTGGAGTAAAAACGGATTCCGTTTGCATCTGATTTCATCGTCGGTGTTTTTGATGTGCAAATGGGAATGAAATCACGGAAAACAAACTAGTCCGATCTCGAGTCTGGAATTTTGAACACATCCGTTTTTTACAATCGGTGATTTAGAGGTGGATGCCGATTGGTATCCTCTGCCTTGTCTTGTGTCTTGACTAGTAAACGGTGATTAAATCTGCTGTTGAACTTCACATACTGATTGAGTTGGTTAGGGATTTATAACCGAGTCTATGGAAGTTCTGGAGTGAAATTAAATTAGAGAAACAAAGAGGAGGTTGATGATAATTTGACCGAAATTTGGTGTTATCTTTCACGTTGCCGCTTTACTTATCTCCTTATATCTTTATGTTCTTTTTGGTATGATTCTATGATGATATATTGTTTTGATCAAATTCAAACATCTATTGACATTATCTGTTGTGAATTGTTGTTCCAGGTGTGGTGTTGCCCATAGGATTAGACAACCATCATTGTTGCTGAGACTCTGCTTGGGTCTCAGTATTGCTGGTGTTTATTCTGAGTAGTGATTCTATTTTGGTCCATCTTGTAACAGCGAACACTCTGAGATTGACCATATTTTATGTTCTGTATGTGTATTGATGTTCGTTAAAAAGACGTTATGTAACTGTATATCTATTTCGATATTTGACTTTGGTGATAATTTGGTTGCTCTAATTGAAACTCAGTGTTTCTTAGCCATTATTTCTTCTGTGCTTTACTGCTTTATCTCCACTGCACCTAGACCCAAAGTTGGAATTTCATGGTAATTTTGCAGATAATTTCAGCTAATTTGGAAAAAGGAGAAGAAAAAGTTTCTGTTCGCTGCTTGAATCTCTGAATTTTGAGTATCGTTTGCCTGGTCCGAACATGGAGAATATGGGGCAATTTGAAGCACTTTGTGAAAGGCTATACAATTGCCGAGATTCTGCTGAACGAGCTTTTCTAGAGAGTACTTTGAAAAACTTTTCTCTTGATCCCAATTGTATTGCACAATGCGAATACATACTAGACAGTGCAGAAACTCCTTACGCCATATTGGTGGCTAGTTCAAGCTTGTTGAAGCAAGTGACAGAGAACAGGCTCCCATTGCAACTCCGGCTTCAGATTCGTAATTTTCTTGTTTGCTTATCACAACGCTAATTAAATAATTCAATTTGGATATTCAATCTCTTGTATCCAAGTACTTTCAGGAAAAAATTGGCGCACATACGATTCTTGAATTTATTGCATTCTATCATATGAGTTTCCATATTTGGGCTCTCCAAATATTAATTTAGTCCATATATAGTTACTGAGAAAACGCTTATTCACATAATCACATGCTATTACCTCTCTGCTGTATGAATCATTTGTTTTTTGTACTTAAATTTAACCTGTCTAATGTTATTTGAAGGTGATCATCTGGTAACTTATCTGGCTACTAGAGGGCTTAAGTTGGAGTCTTTTGTAGTGACATCATTAATTCAGCTACTATGCCGGTTGACAAAGTTTAGCTGGTTGGATGATGACAGATTCAAAGAACTAGTACAAATTTGTGCGACTTTTCTGGATCAGGTAAAGTAATATCACTGTCTGGCTTTTCTCCATGATAATTGATAAATTGAGTTCCTAGAGGTGCAATTCATTTCGCCCGGCCAACTTGTTTCTTACTACTTGCAATGAGATGGGATACCATTGAAAGATAAACATATTCTGAAACTTTTTTGGTTTGTTCATTCCCATTATGATGATTCAGGGTTTCCCTATCATGAGGTGGATGTGGGTGGCTGATTTTTAATTGCATTTATTGTGATTGTAGTAGTTCTTCTATGTGACATCACTAAGTTTATTTGCAGGAAGCATTTCAGTGTGAGATAGGTCTGAAGATATTAAATCAGCTTACCAGTGAGATGAATATGGTAAGCATGAAAAATCTTATACCTGATGTGTATGCGGCCAATTACGTGCTAGAATAATATATGAGTCTGCATGTTTGATTAGTATTGAAAATCAATGTATTCAAAATCTTCACCCCTCTAATCTCCAACTATCTTCATTTATCAGCAAAATCCTGAATTAAGCTTCATGGCACATCGGAAGGTGGCAATATCGTTCAAAGATGAATCGCTGCTTCAAGTATATCAGATGTCTCTTGCTGCACTGCGTAAACTTGAAAGTGATGGTATCAATCCACTGATAATCATTCCCTTGTCTTTGCTTATACTTTTCTTTGTATCTTTTATGCCTATCTTTTAATCTTTATGCAAATTGTTTCTCAACTGTCACAATGATTGCAGGTCGAAGCAAACTCCAAGAATTGGCTCTTTTGCTTTCTCTAAGATGTTTGTCTTTTGATTTTACTGGGGCATCTTCTGATGAAACCTCAGATGAGATTGGTACTGTGCAGGTAACAAGTCACTCGTTAATATTTTAGAAAAGATGCCCGGTGAATCAGCTGAAAGATGTAGTTATTGTAGTTTAATTAATTCTCTGCACTATCTTGATGCATTAAGTTGAAAATGGTTTGTTTGTTTGGTGACAGTTGCCCTCTTCCTGGAGACCAATTATAGAGGAACTGTCAACATTGCAGGTCTACTTTGACTATTATGCAATCACTAAACCTCCTCTTTCAAAGCAGGTTAGCTTAATCTTTTCCAGCACATTATGACATTAATAGCTTTATTATTTGAAATTCCTTATGTATGTATTTATATAGCAATAAGGGAGCTGGTCTCGTTCATACCATCACATATAACTCACATAGGATGAAACAAGCTCACCATGTAGCTGAACGGCCGAATAGGAAATATCATTATATCCCATGGATTTTTACTTCAGGAAAATATGTCTTCCAAATGGGCTACGAAGCACGGAATTGCCACTCGTGTCATTTCTTGTGTCTGAAATGCGGAAGCGACCTGTAAGGGCTGTTAGATGTGTGCGTGGATTGGATGTGAACACCATTAATCAGCCTGGAAATTTGTTGTTGTCATGAATCTGTCCATATGTGATAGCAGCAGCGGAGGGAGGGAGAAGAGAGGGTAGGGTTGTGTGCATGGGTTAGGGTTTTTTCCAAATGAAAGTGGTGGGCTGGTGGGTTAATAGGCTAGTGGGCTAGACTCTAGAAGTCAAAGTATAATGGGCTATGTAGATTAAAAGGGCATTTTAATTAACTTACTTTTTAATTATTTATATATTAATGATAGTTAGTATTTAAAATACTTTGATATAGTGGGTTTGCACTTATTTTTTTTTACCAAACATGTACTTATTAAATTTACAGGCTTAAGATAGCATATAATTTATACCACGGTTTGGTTGCTGTCTATGTTTCCTTTGTGTTTTGGAATTGCCGCTTCCTTGTGTTTTACTGTGTCCGTTTCCCGTATTTGTTTCCTTGTTCATGCTTCATAGCCTAACGTTAGTATACGGTTCCCTTGAATTGAACTATGTTGAGGTCTTATTGGAACTTCTCTCGGCGGTATTACGCCTTCTAATATTTAATGGGAAACCTTGTAACTTGCAAAAGATCAGAACTTTTTCATTAATTTTTTTAGATGGAGTGACATATTGAGATGCTGGTTGATGTGTGCAATTCTTATAGTACGCCATCTTTGTATCTTTTGCCTTTGTTGTGTCTTGTGACTTTGTGAGGTTTATGGCAAGTGTGGCTCATTTGCACTGACGGATGCTCTTACTTTTGCTATTCAGGCTTTAGAATGTTTGGTGTGGCTTGCTTCGGTCAGAAGATCCCTGTTTACAAACGACTCAAACGACTCTTCTCGCTTGATATATTTGGCTGCATTGATGATAGGGTCTAAGCAAATAATGGAAGCAGGAAGAGGTCAATTGGATGACGATAATTATTTCTTTCTATTCCCCCCCCCCCTCTATTTGCAATGTCAAATTGGTCTGATTTTTCTATGTTTTGAATGCTCTAATACAGAAGTGTCCATACCTTAACCTAATGCTGCCCCTTGCCCAGTTTCCATCAAATCTTACTGAAAAATTACAAATATGATTGGATCTGCAAGTCTGAAATCTGTAATTCTGCTCTTGCAAATCCGAACTTCCATGTTGTCTACATTTTACTATATTTATTTCTGTCATGTTTATGGCAGTTCAAAGAATCAAATTCCAGAGTCTCAGTAAGTTGCTAGCGTTATTATCTATGAGAAATATAAACTGTGTTCCTTTTCTTGATATTGTTGAACATTTTTCTTACTTTTAAAGTCAGCGTACATAATAACCAATTGTACTTACCTCTGTTATTTTACTTCATGCACTAACATCCAAGTGTGAATTGCAATAGCTACAAAAGCCTGGGAATAGGTGTCTGGGGGGAATCATATCAGTGGATCCGTAACCATTGTGCCCTCTATTTCTTGAATCAGGTCTGGATGATCATGATAATTACCATGAGTTTTGTCGTCTCCTTGGACGTTTCAAAGTGCATTATCAGGTAATTCTGCAGCACCACCTTCAAGAGTCAAATAAAATAAGATGGAAGTATTTTCACCATTGCTATGGTTTTAATAAGATAAATTGAGACTGGTTGAGTGTGTGTTTAGTTTTTCACACTGATTTGCATCCATCAGCACACTTGGTTGTTTCTCCAGGATAACTATGTTTTCTTGGGTAATGCTATGTGTTTATTTAGACATTTATATTTAGGCAACAAGTTTTGATGTTCAGAGAACAGCCTTCAATCCTACTCTTCTTTGCTTGAATTTATTTGTAAAACAAGTAATGAGTTGATTATTACAGTATTATGTTTGAAAAAAAATTATGATGTCCCTCAAAACACATTCCCTTGAGTAAATTAACTTCATAATTTGATACGGGGAAATGTTTGTATGGGTGTGAGTTAATAAGACAGGATTTTATGGGCATTGTTGCTAATATTATAACTTAATTAATGGTCAAAATAGCAATTCATGGTAAAGTTCACTTGAAGGGGCATTGCATATGGTTTCCAAAGTGGAGGTGCATTTTCTGAATTTTGGTTTCATTTTGTTCTCAGTGTTGGTATAAAGGCATCATGTAAAATTTTCCTTCTCTCTCAAAAAGAAGCAAGAAGTTTTTGCTAAATTACCACAAACCCCTTTTATGTTCATTGGAAGGGCATTGCATATGTCTTTGCCTTTGTATTCTCTCATTGTCCATCATGATTATGGTCACTTGAAGGGGCATTGCATATGGTTTCCAAAGTGGAGGTGCATTTTCTGAATTTTGGTTTCATTTTGTTCTCAGTGTTGGTATAAAGGCATCATGTAAAATTTTCCTTCTCTCTCAAAAAGAAGCAAGAAGTTTTTGCTAAATTACCACAAATCCCTTTTATGTTCATTGGAAGGGCATTGCATATGTCTTTGCCTTTGTATTCTCTCATTGTCCATCATGATTATGGTCGAAGCCCTTTTTTCATGTTTTTAAGTAGCAGTTAGATTTCATGTTATTAAGAGGCTTGAGCTTGGAAGCCTATGTAACTGTGTGATTGAATGTGATTATTAATTTAACCTGACAAGTAAGCACATCATGCTTTCTCAGTATTTTGGATTTTGTTTCTAGATATCTACATATATGGCTTAGGCTTACATAAAGCAAAATTTACCTGGTCGCAATTATTTTTTTCTGTAATAATTTCAGCTTTCAGAGCTGGTGAATAGGGAAGAATATGGTGGTTGGTTGGGTTCAGTGGCAGAATTCACCGTGAAATCTTTACAGTCATGGAAGGTAATTTAGTTTTTTTTTTTTTTTTTTTTTTTTTTGTAGACATTGTAATCAATCAGTTTGCTTAGCTATTCCATTACAGTGAAAAAAAAGATGAAGTTCAGTTACTTGTTTGTGCATTTATAAAAGCTGTTGTTCATTTCATTGTACTAATGCGACTTAACATTTGTTTTAGTGGGCGGGAAGCAGTGTATACTATCTTCTTGGGCTTTGGTCCAGGATGGTAACATCACTGCCCTATTTTAAGGAAGGTACTGCTCACTTGGAAGATTATGTGCCCATGATTTTGCAGAGTTTTATATCATCAAGATTTGATTCTCTACAGGTTTGACGCACATATTACATATAAAGCAACTTGTATGATTAAATTTGGAGTTGTATTCTTCCATCTTTCTCAGTATTAATACTTCATTTTGGGCAGGATGCGACCTCTGAAGACATTTCAGAAGACCCTCTTGACAATACTGAATTGCTTCAAGATCAGCTCGATTTTCTTCCGCACCTCGGCAGATTTCAGGTATATAGCCTGATGCTTATATAGTTATTTGAAAAATATTCTGATTCATGAATCAGGTTCATCCAGCACATTCTCTGCTTCCATTTGCTCTAGTTTGTTTTTGCTTAAGATGTGATTTGATGTATTGGCTTCCTGCTTTGTAGTATGAAGGCTGTGGTACGTACATTATGACAATTATGGACCCACTTCTGCAGACCTATATGGTAAAAATGATTGTTTTAGCTGTCTTGTTGCAATTTCTGTTAGGGAACAACATTCTCTAATATGTTTCTGTGCTCTGCTACACTTGCAACTATTTGGCTAGGATGGGGCTGGCATCCAGGACCATTTCAGTGCAGACAAATTCGCAATTGTTGAGCACCAACTTGCTTGGATGGTACATGTTATTGCAGCTATTCTCAAAGTAAAGCAATCTTCTGGCCCCAGGTGAAGACTTTTCTTTGTCATTGTAGGACATTATGTGAAGATCATTATTCTAATTAACTTGTTGCTCCTGGCAGTGTGGAGTTGCAACAAACAATAGATGCAGAACTTTCAGCTCGTGTATTTCAGTTGATAAATGCAATGGACAGTGGAATGCACTCTCAGGTAGTATTAAATGAAGAAGATATGTATCTTCTGAACTCATTTGACTTTCTTCCCAAATAAGTGTCTCTCGCTGGAAAGATGTCAATACAAGTTCATTGCTGGGTGAATGTAAAAAGGGTAGTCTTTTGGCCAACTTTTGAAACTTATGGTCATCCTAATTTGATTACTTCATCATGGAGCAGTGAATGCATATGGCAGCCTTGTATATTGACCATCTGTTTGGCAAGTTCAATAGGTTGTGCTACTGAAACCAGGATTTGGCACTACATGCCTTATACATGCCAATTTGTCCTATTAGTTGATGTCCAGAAAGTATACGTTTCTAACCCGTAGCAAATTTACAACCTTTAGGCTTTAACCACTCTATTTCCATGTGGAAGGGGTTTAAGATTTACCTGCCTCACAAATGAGATCACAACCTTTTTTTTTACTCATGGGGGAAGGCTTATTTTACATCTGTCTTGTAGTAATTTTTTTTCTCTTCCTTCTAGCAGAGATATTCCGAACGAAGCAAACAGAGACTTGACCTTGCAGTTCTTTCATTCTTTGAAAGCCTTAAGAGGTCTTACATAGGTGACGATGCAATGTATGCATCTAAGGTAAATATTAATTTAAGAAAAGGAAATTGATTTTCTGATCATATAGTCAAAAATAGTTTCCAGTCTTATTGTTATGATCTACTTTTTCTTGCAGCAGTTTTATGTTCGATTGTCGACACTTGTTAGATTACATGATCATCTCTTGGTCTTGAATGTAATGATTCAAAAGCTTGCTACAAATCTCAGGTGTTACGTACAGGTAATGGTTGTTGCATAAATGTAGAGAGATCAATCTATTTATACAAGACTTCATACTCCATACTTCATGTTTTCTGTAGAGTAAAGAGATCGTTGATCAAACTCTGAATTTTTTCCTGGAAATGGCATCAGGGTATGTTGTCTTATTGGAGAAATGTATTTTCAGATGTGAAGTTTTAGTTGCCTTCTTTGTGTAAGATAGTGTGAATCTTGTGCAGGTACATGACTGCGAAGCTGCTTTTAAAGTTGGACTCAATTAAGTTCATCACATTACACCACAGCGTAACATATCTCCTTCCAATTTGTATCATTTACTGTTGCCTGTTAATCAGATTTGACAGCATACTAATATTTTGGTTTTCTCCAATCAGAGAGAGCACTTCCATTTTCAGGAAAATTACAACTTGTCCCATTCACGAACAACTTTCTACTATGGCATTAGCTCGTTGGTGTTCATGGAAGACAATCTGTCAGTTATTTTTAAGCGCTTCATGGAGCCACTATGGCAGGTAATATACAAATAAAATACTGATGAAAATGAAACAAAGATAAGAATAATGATTCCTTAAATGAAGTCCAAACTTTCTTATTGAAAGTAACTTCTTTCTTTTGGAACTAATTATCCAAGCTCATTTGCCTTGTATTGTTCTCTATTGACTGTATTATACTTATGTTGACTTGTTCTCAATTGATTGTTTTATATCTATGTTGATTTGATACTAGTCTATAAATGGACAGAAATCACAATAATGGAATGCTGGTATTACAATTGTTTTGTTTTCAATCTTTTTAACTGTCAAACTGAAAGTTCAATTATCCTCCAATAAGGTTTTTGTGACCTTAGAGTCAACACCTGATGCCTTGTTCCGTAACGATGGTATAAAATATGCTTTAATTGGCTTGATGCGGGATCTTAGAGGAATTGCAAGGGCTGCTAGCAGGTGAATTGATTAATCACCTTTCACTTCACATAATCCTCATTTGATCTTTATTTATGATCCTTGACACACACTCATTTTCTGCAGCCGCAAGGCATATGGGTATCTTTTTGATTGGTTGTATCCAGCGCATATGTCACTTATATTAAAAGCTGTGGATCAGTGGGCTGATACTCCCGAGGTATGTTTTGGATTAATTTACCTTGGGCATCTTTTCTTCCTTGCAATAGGCAATCACACTAAAGAATCTTTCCTCTGAATTTTTTTTCCTCCAAATTTATATTGAATGCTTAAAATCTAGTACCTCTTAATGAGAATCGCAGTATTTATGCTGATAGAAATAACGTTGCAGGTGACAACACCAATCCTGAAATTCATGGCAGAGTTTGTGCACAATAAGTCTCAACGGATTACGTTTGATCCTTCATCGGCAAATGGCATATTGCTTTTCCGTGAAGTTAGCAAGTTGGTTGTTGCTTATGGATCAAGAATCCTCTCTCTTCCGAATCAAATTGATCTATACAGCTTCAAGTACAAGGGGATATGGATTTCATTATCTATGTTATCTGCTGGTACGTGCTTCGATCCATTTATCCTTTTACATGATAATATTATATGAAGGCCATGTATTTTGCTCTTTTCCCATCATTGATGCTTGTTTCTCTTTTAAGATTTATAAATGAAAATGCAAACCATGAAATAATAAGCTGCAATCCAATGCCCATGGTGGTGGTAGCTTAATGAGCACTTAAATGAAATGCTCTTTAGAATGTTGATTGAAAATTGGGGCATTTATCTTTAGTTTTATCCCCTTGTAGAATCTCTCAATGTGCTTTTCCCTGTAAACTGCAGCTCTTTCTGGGAACTATGTAAACTTTGGTGTCTTTGAGCTATATGGTGACACAGCAATGTCTGATGCTCTTCATGTTGCAATTAGGATGGTGTTGACAATTCCATTTGCCGACATTATGGCATACCGTAAGGTATTTTATATATTTTTTTTCTTCTGCATCCATATATTAAGCATTAATCATTGAATGCTGGAGCTGGACCATCTATCTTATGATGCAGTATCCTCCATTACCCGTTCATTTTATCACATGTTCATGTTTCCATCTGATCACAAGTAACTCCCTAGTGCTTCTTGCAAACCTGCCTACTAATTAATTGAGATTATTAGAGGTTACCTTGCATGAAATTGTTAGAAAATCCGTGAATGCATTTTGTATCAGGTTTATAATTTCATCCTGCATCATTGATATGGCTGAAGTTTGTGATGTTGTAAATATCAGCCTTATGCTTCCATTCCTTCTGATGAAAAGTTAGAATAGCTCTGTGCATATCTTTTATGGTGTATTGATCTTCCACCCTTTATGTTCTCTCTACATTTTTCCAGGTCACAAAGGCCTATTTCAGCTTTATGGAGATAATTCTCAGAGATCATATTAAGTTTATTATGGGTCTAAGCACAGATACCTTCTCATATATAGTCAAGTCTCTTGAGTTAGGCCTTCAGGCCTTGGATACCAGTATCGTACCTCAGGTTTGCTTTATGTAATAAATATTTTTTTATAAACGCACTCAGTTTAACTATGAACTAGTGGCTTATTTATGACACCTCCATGGATGATAGAAAATTCATCAAACCATCTTCTTTTCCCGTTAAAAGGATTGTATTGGGAATGAATAAAGCATGGAAATCTTGTCTATTTTATGGACACTAGCATTTGTCTGACTTTTCACTAATCCAAAATATTGCTTGCCAGTGTGCTTCCTCCATTGATCATTTGGCAACTTGCTATTTCAACCATGTTATCATGAGAGAGTCACCAGCATCACCTGTTGCAATAAATTTTGCAAAGCATGTTTCAGAAGGTCCAGATATCTTCCCAAAAGTGAGTTATATTTTATGTTTCCCCTTGTGCTCTCTATGTTGAGGTTTGATTGGTTGATTGCCATGGCGAGTCTTAAGAACATTCCTGTTATATGGAAAGAGGAGCAAGCAGGATCGATAGTCTTATTATGTATATATTTTGGATGTTCAGACAAGCATTGTTGTCGTGCGTTGACATAGCAGTTTCCTAACATGTCCTTGTGTCAACTTCGCCTCTGGGTTGACCAAATCTTGTTTGATGGCAGATACTCTGATTCCTTTTTGAAATGATTTTATTTCACGAGAATAGCAGTTTCCTAACATGTCCTTGTGTCATCGTCTCTGGGTTTTCTAATAATGAGAGACCAAATCTTGTTTGATGGCAGATACTCAGATTCCTTTTTGAAATGATTTTATTTCACGAGAACAGCAGCCCTTGGAGTCTCAGTAGACCAATTCTGAGTTTGATACTAATGAGTCAAGAGGTATTCGTATTTTTATCTTTCAACTTTTGTGTGTTTTTACTCTTGGGAGTATGCCCAAGTGCCCAACATGCGCATATATACTAACTGAAACACTTGCATTTCTTTATAGATGTATGCTCATGTGCAAGCACAAATCTTGGCTTCACTGGTAAGTTTTACTAAGCTTTGAACAATGTAAACTTGGAAGCTTTTCGTTTATGCTGATGTTAGTCTCCTTTTCCTGATCCAGCCTGCAGAACAGCAAGTCAGACTTCAGCAGTGCTTTGAGAAACTTATGGAGGATATCACTCCAAGCCTTGAATCGAAAAACAGGGAGAGGTTTACACAAAACATGGGGAAGTTTAGGGTCGAATTCAAGGCAAAATAGCGTGCAACTACAGATTGCCCATCTTGAATCCCATGCTGAAAAACTGTGAATGTAATAGTTGTTATATTTATTTATTTATTTTGTTGTTGAAATTAAAACATCTGATATGGGTAACAAAAAAATAGTTTCAGCACTGGGGTAGTGTTGTTTAATCCCTTAAGCTGGCATAGGAATAGCTTTGTGCATAACTTGTAACTACACAAGGTAGCTTTATTACAAGCTTCTGTATAGTATATTGATTGTAAGTGTGCGCAGTTTACATTCGATTGATAATTTGAAATTCACTACTATTGCTGTTATCTTTCGATACTGATGCTCATGAAATTAGACCAAGCATCTGATTCCTATCCCTTGACAACAAGTCGACGTCCTGCAGTTGTTTCGCATTTGTTCATTTGCTGTTACCGCTATTTGAATACATGTTTTGTTTTCCTTGCACTCAACTGAGAGTGGGCAAGTTGACTATATTCTGGATTTGATGTCTGTTTTTGCAGTGATGGCGAATGATGGGTTAGCTTGGAGTGTGATTCAATCTCAACAATATCTCCAACGGCCTTAGTGGAGCTATACGCCCGTGTTAAGCAAGCAATTTCTATGCTTCTAAGCCAGAAAATTAGACAAATGGTTTTGGATGATTTGGGTATTTCCCTCACAAATTGGCAATTAACAAAGGTTCTTCCTACATAAAGCTGAGGCGTAATTGTCAAGTTTGGATTAGCATCAAAGGCACGCAAAAATTCCCCCTTTGAATTAATTAATTACAGCAACTTGCACCTCCTAGAGGCCTAAGCCTAATTAAAAATAAATTTCCCTTTTTATATATATAAAAAATTAAAATTTAAATTTGCCATATTTGTTGATAGGGCTGTTATTCGAGCCGAACGAGCTGAGTATCGCTTGTTCATATTCAATTCATTTAGGATATGAACGAGCTCGAGCCGAGCCTAAATTTTGACTCGAGCTTAAAAATATGCTCATACTCGGCTCGTTTAGGAAATGAACGAGCTCGAGCCGAGCTTTTTTCGAGTTTTAAGCAATTTTACTTGCTCATTACACAGTAATTTAAAGGAAATTTTAGAAATTCCATAAAATTCGAGTTATTCGAGTTTAATTCGAACGAGTCGAGTTTTGGACCGAGCTTAAAAATGTGCTCATACTCGGCTCGTTTAGAAAATGAACGAGTTCGAGTCGAGTTTTTATCGAGCGAGTACGAGTCGAATTCGAGCCACTCGTGTTCACATAACACCCCTATTTGTTGATTTCGTTCTACCCACATTGGTTCATTTGGAAAAGAAATTAGTTATGATAATATTTAAAAAATATGCAAATTGCCTGTTCTATTGCTAATATCCTATTACCAAAAAAGATTGACTGGTATCGGTGTGTTAACAAATTTGGATAAGTTTTGGACTAGGAAATGAAAGAAGGGAAGACACTCAATGATAAGGTGTGGGGACCGGTCATATGAGATGCAAAAAATCCCAAATGCGAACTGGGAAGGCAAATTAAGGCCGTAACGTGAAAGCAAGGCGAAGAAGAACACAGAAACACTTGTGTTCTTCAGCCTCTTACCTCTATGATCACCTTTCAGTACAGCTTCACCCAGTCACTCCAATCTCTATATAAACCCCATTTCCTGTCCTAATTCTGTACCAAATCTCCCCTTTCTCTTGTGGGGTATCAAGATTCAAGTCTCATCTGATTCCTGGTAAGAAATTTGTCATCTACTCTTTAATTGTCCTTGGATTTTAAGCCTTTAAAGCTTACTAATTTTGTTTGAATGTAATCCAGTTTTTACATTAAGCAATTGATTGATATCTGCAATAGCGTACAGTTCATTGACTTCCTCTTCATTGTTTCACTGATCAACACACGTGTGAATTGCCCCCAAACGTGTGAGGCACTGTACTGCCCTTCTCCTACAATTCTCTTCCCGAGCTAGTTGTTACTTGCAAGCTATTAATTGGTAAAGCTTTGATTTGGTCAAAGTTTGGAAGTGTCAGTGTATCAGCAGATAACCCACTTTTGAGCTGGGGTTTTGATTTTTCTTTTTCTTTGATTTTGTGTCCTTTGATTTGATGATTGAGAATTGAGATTGGTAATTGACTGAATTTGGGTTTCTGCTGATTTCTGAAGACTACCTAGAAAAAGAAGATTGATGTTGTATTGTTGTGTTGACGGCAACAGCAAAGCAAATGGGTTCATCTAAGGCTATATACCACTCTCTTCTTCTGGCTTGCCTCTTGATTGCCTCGAGCAGTTTTTGCTGGTGTCGCCATCATCATCATCTCTTGCAAAATCAGACTGCAACCCTCCTTATCAATGCTTCTATGTCGAGGTCGATCCCCAATACCCTTTTTGGGATCTTTTTCGAGGTGAAGTTTTAATCTCCAAATAAGTTTTTATAGTTTATGATATCCAATTTTTACTTTGGATGTCCTTGATTTCTTATTCAACTGTGTTCTGGACTTTTTTGGTAGCCTTGCCCACGCACTCATCTTACTTCATGTGGATTAATGAATATTTGTGAAATGCTTATGTAGGAGATCAATCACGCTGGAGCTGGTGGATTGTGGGCTGAGCTTGTGAACAATAGAGGTAGATTCTTTTCCGAAGATGCAAACAAGCTTGCTCTAATATGGAAGCAATTTGAGCTAGTTAATTCCAATTTCTAATGAACACACCACTCACAAAATTTCCTTTTTAGTTCATTTTTTTGTGGGGTGAGAGTGAAACAATTGTACGAGTTTGTCTAAGTGGTAAAACGTGGTTACAGGCTTTGAAGCAGGGGGACTTCACACTCCCTCCAATATTGATCCTTGGACTGTGATTGGGGATGAATCAACCATACAAGTCCGGACCGATCTCTCTTCATGCTTTGAGCGTAACAAGGTGGCACTCTTGATGGAGGTGTTGTGTGATGATCAAGGTGCTACCAAATGTCCAACTGGTGGAGTTGGAATCTACAATCCTGGATTTTGGGGCATGGTAAAAAATAATTTATCATTGTTTTATTTGAGAATTGATTTTCCGTACATTGTAGTTGCTTTACAATCCTTTAGCTGTCTCTTAAGTTTGCTCTAACTTCTCTTGCAGAACATTGAAGATGGTAAAACCTATAAAGTTACTCTATACATTCGCTCGTTACATGCAGTCAATGTATCTGTATCATTAACTAGCTCAGATGGATCACAAGTGCTAGCTTCCTCTAACATAGTGTGAGAATCACACCCTTTCTAAAGCTTATCATAATTTGTTTGCTTACCGCGTTGGTGAGTGTCATTGAAGTGGCATGCTTATTGTAGCTCTGATGCTACTGAGTGGATGAAGAGGGAGCTCACGCTGACAGCTACAGGGTCCCACTCAAATTCAAGACTTCAATTGACCACTAATAAGAAAGGAGTAATCTGGTTTGACCAAGTTTCAACTATGCCCACTGATACTCATAAGGTATATATGTATATGTGTATAACATTTACATAGAGGAGATATGTGATTTTCTCTTTTTCCTATTGGCTGCTCATGTATATTGTATATACATATATTCTCATAAGCTATACATGGATATATGTGTATATTTCCATAAAAGACTCACAATCCTACTAACTAGGGATTGAAAATTTGACAGACTAATTGTTGAGTTAAACATCCAAATGCCATAGACCAAAACCATATATTTTCTATAGAGCGAGTGTTTTGGCTTTATTTATCTAGTATCTCTTGTTTTGGCTTGTGTAGGGTCATGGATTCCGAATAGATCTTATGGATAAGCTTCTTGATTTAGAGCCTCAATTTATTAGATTCCCAGGTAAACTTGAGTATTTCTCTCTGTTTCTAGTGCTTATTGATGTACGTCTACTATCGTATGAACTTGTGATGTTTTATTTCAGTTGCTTCCACTATCGAAGTTTCATTATGGATTTTATGAGAAACATTTGTATTGTGACAGGGGGTTGCTTTGTTGAAGGGGAATGGTTAAGAAATGCTTTCCGATGGAAAGAAACAGTTGGACCATGGGAGGAAAGACCTGGACACTTTGGTGATGTTTGGATGTACTGGACTGATGATGGACTTGGTTACTTCGAGTTTCTTCAAGTAAGTGATAGGTTTTTCACTTGAAATCTTCTTATAGTTTTCAAGTGTTGTAGAAGGTGGCTGATGAGATATTGTGCTAGATACTTGGATGATTGCATCTAACAACTGCTAGTATCTTTGTGTAGTTAGCTGAGGACCTTGGGGCTACGCCTGTATGGGTAATCAACAATGGTATGTATGAGTAATCAGTCTCGACTTCTTCAGGACCAACTTGATCATGTTCCGTATCTAAGTTTCTTGGCTTCAATGGAATGCAGGAATCAGTCATCGAGATGAGGTTTCTCCCTCCAACATTGGTCCTTTTGTGCAGGTATATCTTTAATTCATGTAAAAATATATCGCAATTTCATACGCAATTGAAATATGACTTGTACTTTATTGATTCCACTCCATCATGATTTTTCTCCCAATAGGAAATGCTAGACAGTATTGAGTTTGCTATAGGTGACAGTAATTCCGCATGGGGTTCTGTCCGAGCTGCAATGGGTCACCCTGATCCTTTTGATCTTAAATATATTGCAATTGGAAATGAAGATTGCGGAAAGCCAAACTATAAAGGTATGCACATGGTTCTTTGTAAATTATTTTCTTCCAAACCCAAATGAATACATTCTCTTAGAAATGCTAATTGATATTCAAGGTTTATTTCTATAAGTATATATGTATATGTATGTATAGGTATCTGTATACTTTATGTGTTTACATCTATGACTATGAGTGGAGATATGTGATATAGTAAGGTATATAGATATATATGTCCACAAAAGACTTATAGCTCTGGCAACTCGGGGATCGGAAATTTGACCAACTGACTTAAAAATCCAAATGCTTTAGCAATTCCGCTAGAGATTCTAACCTTTAAAGCCCTGTTTTTTTTATTGGCCAGCAAATTATCTCAAGTTCTATGCTGCCCTTGCAAATGCCTACCCAAACATCAAAGTAATCTCTAATTGTGAGGCATATCGTGGTCGTTTGGATCATCCTGCACATTTCTATGATTTTCATGTAAGCCTCGCAACTTATCTTTTATAAGAGATGAGTTTGATATATTTTTGAAAAGATATAAAAAAATCACAACTAATTGGGTAACATATCATATGGATTTGTTTTCTTCACAGAGATATGCATCAGCTGCCTCAATATTTTCTATGACTCATGTTTTTGACAAAGGCCCACGTGATGGCCCAAAAGTATGGTGATGTATTTCCTAACAAGTTGTTGGTTCTGTTTGAATTTGGATTTTGTTAAATACTTTCACTGAATACAATCCAGGCTTTTGTGAGTGAATATGCCGTCACTGGAAGTGATGCTGGAAAAGGAAGCCTTTTGGCTGCACTTGCTGAAGCTGCATTCCTTCTTGGAGTGGAGAAGAACAGGTCTGCCTTGTATCATATGCATGTGTTTATTTTGATTATCTCTAATCGATTAGTCATCACATATCATTTCAAATGGTTAAGAAGATAGGATTTTTTCCCCATGTAGGTGGTCATTTAACGGTCTTGTTTTTTTATATGCTCACTACTTAATAGTTAATAGTATCTCAACTCCCTGACAAACTGAATTCTTTTCAAACGAAATGCAGTGATCTTGTTTCAATGGCAAGCTACGCTCCACTTTTTGTGAATGCAAATGACAGACGGTATGTTTTTGTTTTTTGTAGATTTATTTTCCTTTTATGAATCAAGATTGTCTTGTCATTTCTTTATATATATATTAATTTGGCTTCTTTTAAAAAAAAATGGTTAGATGGAACCCAGATGCAATAGTTTTCAACTCGTCACAATCATATGGAACTCCTAGTTATTGGATGCAACATTTTTTCAAGCGGTCAAGTGGAGCAACTCTTCTCTGCTCCAATCTCCAGACTAACTCGAGCTCTCTTGTGGCATCTGTTATCTCATGGGACAATCCAGCGGATAACGAGACCTATATCATCATAAAGGTAAATTTGTCAATATTGAACTCAATTTATATTTGTTTATGATGATAATAATCTATGTTACCCCATTTGGAAAACATATGAAGAATCCAGAGATGTTCTCATCCGCCTTAATGCTATAATGTTAAACTGTATTTTGGAATTGATGTTTTCCCATGTGTCTGAACCATTTCCTGTTTTCGTATTTGTTTATGCGTAACCTAGATAATAATTCTCATTCTTTCCATCTTATTCAATGGTTTATCATCTCAAGTGTTGATTTGTTTTTTACATTCCTTCAATATGTTTCTAATTCTTGTTAAAATATTAATCTCCCAGGCCGTCAACTTTGGAAGTGATTATGTCAACCTCGATGTCTCCCTAGCTGGCCTTGATAATGATACATTGGACCTAACAGGCTCAAGCAAGACGGTACTCACTTCCAACCATGTAATGGACGAGAATTCATTTGATAATCCGACCAAGGTACTTCCTGCTCGTCTCCATAGGGAAGTACATTATCTCATTGCATAAGACACTGTTGCTTTTGAGCCTATTTGATACATCATACTTGTATGATACTAACTTGACTTATAATCACATTGATAAGTCATACTGTCATAGTCCTCCATGATTTCACTGAGCTGGGATAATTTGTCGATGGACTTCAATTTGTGTTGTTTATGATCATTATTTTAGGTGGTGCCGGTGTCGGATTCATTGGAACTATCGGGCACAGACTTCAGCCTGGTGCTCGAGCCATATTCTTTGACTTCTTTCGACGTGCAGGCGGTGTCGTCGAGCTACATTAGGATCAATGGAAGGAGTAGCATTCCGAATTCGTCAATCTAGATAATAAATGCAATTAGATCAAGTTGGATTCCTTGTGGTGTGTGTGACGGGGTATCGATCAGCTCGTGCACACTGCTGCTGGTGTACATGAATCTCAAAGGCAGATTAGTTGTGGAGCTGTAACATAAGCTTTGAAAAAATAATCATGTGTTGTGTTCTAACAAGTATATTTTAATGTTGTTCGCCTGCTTTTTAGGTGTTCGAGTTCTTACTGGTAAAGAGTTGATATATATATGCATTGTGTGAGTTACTAAAATTGAGGATTATATACCGAACTCTTTCCATTATGCATAAAAACTCACACTGACAATAATGATAAATGTTAGTTAAATAAAAAGTTTTTAGCTAAGGGTTTTCTTTAACAAAAATACATTTTTTTCATCATAAAATTATTTCAAGTAATGATATTACCTTAGCAAACCATTATAATTATATTTTATAACAAATCATTGGAATTGTTCTAAGGAAAAAAATATTATATATTTTTTGTAACTAATAAATTGTGGGGATAAGAACAACTTGTTTTTAAATAAACAATAAATATGTATACATATTTCTAAATCAATAAAATATCTTCTTTAAAATATTCACCTTAATGAATACTTATCGATATATACATTGCAGATTTATGCATTTTGGGTTAAAATAAACTTATTATATACAACAAGTAAGATTTCTTTCGCTACGGTAGTTTTATATTTGTTGTGCTTCTTCTTTCGTTGTTGTATAGCTTGGTCCTTCGCACCTTTTATATATTTGTTGTATGTTCGATGGTTTACCGTCTGCCGACTTGTTTGCCTCTCGAGCTTCGGGCTTGTTTGAGCTCGAATTTTTACTTAATAAAAAAAATGAATATTGATAAGGATATGATATATATGCTTTAAAATGGCTTTGTTGGATTATGCATCGATTGAATGGTTCAAAATGAATAACACCCCACCAAGAGATTGAATAAATATGTGAATTATACATTCAATCTAAATCTATGATTAAGGAGTAATTGTCATGTGGCTCAATCGACTGCTCCTTTAGTTTTATAATAATAGTTTTATTACTTGCGCCTACATTATTTTTTTTTATAAATTTTATTTTGTTTATTATAGTTGCTCAATTAATATCAATATATTAACTACATTAATCTAATTAAATATATTCACGCATTTAAATAAAATTAAAATGTTATCTATATAATTCTTTTTAATTTACATATATGATATTCTTTTTAAATATATTTGACAAAACTTTGAATGCTTCCATATATGATGTTTTTTAATTTACATATTGCAATTCTTTTTGTCTTAATTTATCGAGTATACGACAAAATTAAAAATAATTATCCATTTATACATTATATAAAATTATATATTTTTAATTAAAATAAAAAATACTTACAAATCAAATAATTACTTTTCCAAAAAATATTAATATGTTGCGCCTCTTGATTTACACATCTGTGACCCAAGAGAGACAAAATATTTATATTAATATTAATATGTTGTGCCTCTTGATTAAAAATAATATTTTCATCAATCACTCCGTGGGGATGGGAGCATTTATTCCTCCCAACCCAATTCATAAAGTATCTTTGTTTTTGTGATTTATGTATCTAGTGGTTGATGTTTAAACTTTAAACAAGCTATCGATTGAACCGGGGCTACTCTTAGCACTCTTTCCATCCCCACGGAGTGATTGATGAAAATATTGAACCGGGGCTACTCTTAGCACTATTTTCTAGGGGTGATATACGAGCTCACGAGCTCGAGTACCTGATGTTCAAGCTCAGCTCGTTTGTAAACGAGCCGAGCTCGAGCTCGAGCTCCATATGGAAACGAGCCCAAACATCTACTCGAGCTCGGCTCGCGAGCTGGGCAGGGTGCTCGAGCTCGTGAGCTGGGCAGGGTGCTCGAGCTCGTGAGCTCGTGAGCTCGTTTTGAGCTCGAATACGAGCTCGTTCGCTCGTTTTAAGCTTGAGCTCGTTTGCTTATTTTGAGCTTGTTTATATTCAAATTGAATATTACATACAAAAGACTCAAAATTTACACATAATCTCAGATGTGAAAGTTTGAAAAAAAACATGTTACAAACAAATACATAGATTCGAAACAAAACAAGTTCAATTACGAATTCGATTAAGATCCAAGTCATGGTCTTTCTAGGTCTTTTCTTCCTCCATTTTCACACAACCTGAAGATTAAACAATGAATAAACAATGTTAAAAATAAGTGAACAACCACAAGATATCATAATAACCTGAGCCATGAACAACTGAAAAGAGCACTATATAGCAATTTCAAAAAATTCAAAGTTCAACATTTGTGCACAACATATTAACTGCACATTATGCACAACATTTGCAGTTAAACGATTGAAACAAATCGGGCAAATTAGCATCACTAAACCTAAATCAAATCAATATCTTCAGCCAAGGAAAGCGACCAAAGGAAAGCAAACAGAAAGAAGAAATTATATTAACAACAAGCAATAACCTAAAAAGAGAACAAAACCAAGCCAACTATTAGCATATTTAAAAAAAATGGAAGCAAAACTTTGAAAGAAGAAGATTTAAACAAACCTGGAAGCAGATTCGATGACATTCACAATAACAAGGGACGCCCGACCAAACAGATGAAGAGGATGAAGGAGGCGACAGGCGAACGAGGAACTACAAACAAGGAACAACGAGAAGAGACGGAGAGCACAAGCCGGAATTAACAGATCCAGATCCAGATCTGGAGGATGAAGGAGGCGACGGGCGAACGAGGAACTGCAGTTAGCAAGGTCAGATACGTGGATATGAGATTAAGTCAAAAATCGGAATCACCTCTAATTGAGCAGCCGGAGTCCAGAGAATGAAGATGGGCACCTTGCGAGAGAGAATGAAGATGGGCGATCTCGATGGCTCGATGGAAGATGGGCGACCTCGATGGCTAGATCTAGAAGATGAGCGCCTTGCAAGAGCGGCCGCCGACTGGCTAGGTCTCGATCTGGAGACTAGAGAGTGGAGAACGAAGGGAGCGTTGTTGGTTGCTCTCTGGAGGCTGAGAGGGACTAAGGAATGAATGGGCTGGGTTTAGCCTTTTAGGGTTAGAAGTTTAGGAAAGGAAAATAAAATAAAATATAGGGGTAAATCCGTAAATTCATTTTCTAAACGAGTAAAACGAGCATACTCGAGCTTGGCTCTAGCTCACTGTCGAGCTCGTGACGAGCTCGACAATGAGCTCGAGCTCGGCTCGTTTTCAAATTCGAACGAGCTCGAGTCGAGTTTTTTTCGAGCCGAGCCCGAGTCAAGCGCGAGCTACTCGGCTTGAATAACAGCCCTACTATTTTCATCAATCACTCCGTGGGGATGGGAGCATTTATTCTACATTCGCCTATCGATTGATCCGGGGCTACTCTTAGCACTCTTTCCATCACTGAATTCCCTATGTGATCCGCGCCTCTTGATCCACAGAGTTGTGACCCAAGAGGGGCAGAGTATTTATATCTTTCCAAAAAAATAAAAATATCCTATGCCATAAGATGCGTAAGAATTACAATTTTAAAAAGCCAAATGAAATTTGTGGTGCGCATAGTGATTTTTTGTAGTGCGAATAACAACCCCGCAGTTTATTTCATTAGATTGTATTGTCAGGCTGATGTTGGGCTGTGTATTTTTTTTTATTATTACAAGGCGAGAGTTTGGATGACGTCAACCTCGGTTGTACCACCCAAGAGCGTTCTTTCGGGCGATAGCCAGCAGCTCAGAATCAGAACAACGTGAAGAGGCGTCAGGGCTAAGTCCAAGATGCGCCATCCGATCAGCAGCTCGGTTGCCCTCCCTAAAAGTGTGGGAAATAGACGACACCTCAAAGGAGTGAAGAAGAAACGGGGCTTCTGAAATCAGAATCTCGATCTCCCACGGGCACCTCCACGTACCCTTGATAGCGTTGATGACCACTAAGCAGTCCCCTTCTACCTCGATCCTCCGGACACCCCGCCTAAGGGCTTCCTCTAGCCCAAGCCGCAACCCCAAAACCTCAGCCTGTAAGGCAAAAACACCTCCGTAATCTCTGGCATCACCAGCAACAAGACACCTCTCGGCGTCCCATAAAACAAAGCCAGCTGAAGCACAACCCAAAAGGGATCTTGCACCATCAAAATTAAGTTTCAAGAACCTGTTAGCAGGTTTCCGCCAGCGAATAGCCCTACACCGACGTGGGTTGGGTAGAGTTTTGTTTTGCGAAGTTGTCTCATCATCATCTTCAAGGCTTTCCTTTTGTGCTTTCTTCCATCTTGTCACATGTTGTCTTATTGTAGTAATTTGTTCATCTAATCTTGTGAGATCTGGTTTTCAAATATAATTTTGTTTCTCTTTGTCCATACACTCCACCACGAAAAGGTCAGAGTAGCAACTTGTTCTGGTTTCAGTTGTTGCATTATTTCTGACGTTATTGTCTTTATATTTTTGTTTCTCTTATCAGTGTTTCTTATTATTCTTTAAATGTCATTATCCATAAGTCCAATAATTTTTAAATTGGTTGGGCATTCCATAAGAAGGTGTTGTGCATCCTCCTCCTTGGAGTCACATAAGATACATTCCAAAGGCGTGTGTATAATTTATCTCTGAGTCTCAGTTTTGTCGGTAATCCATCCATCACCACTTTCCACAAGAAATTTTTTAGTTTCGGTGGACAGTCCACTTTCCATATCCAGCTTCCCATATCCGGTTCATTTTCGTTTGCCTTTGTAATATACTCCAAGGCGCTTGAGGTAGAAAACCACCCATTTATATTATGTTTCCAATATAGTCTGTCATGGATGACCAAATTTGGAAGAGGTACATTGCAAACTTTTTCAACTATATCCATAGGCAGGACTTCCCTTAGTTTCTCCATGTTCCATGTCTTTTGTGGATTCATATAGTCTTGGACTCTTTCTTGTTCATTGATTTGGTTGTTCAATTGTGATTAGCAAGGTTTCTATCATCATTTAATCACATATCCTTCCAGAATCTAATCGTTTTTCCATTTCCGATTTGCGAAATGAGCCCTGAACAAAATTCATCCTTGAGATCGATCAATTTTGCCCATTGCCAAGACACATTCTTAGTTTTTGTGTAGTCCCATAATTCCACTTCTTTCATGTATTTTTCTTTTATAATATGCACCCATTGATTATTAGGTTCAACAAGAATTTTCCAAAGAAGTTTCATTTGTAACGCTTTATTCATGTCCTTTGTTTTGTGGAGTCCCAACCCTCCATCCTTTTTTGATTTGCAAATTTTGTCCCATCCAATCAGTGACTTATAATTATGGTCTTTGTTCCAAAAAAAGCACCTATTCAGTTTGTCGAGTTCATTGTGCACAGTTGTTGGGAGCATAAAGTTCTGCATGATAAAGTTAGGCTTTGCCATAAGGTTGGTCTTTATCAAGACCATTCTTCCTTGTTGGGACAGAGTGTTTGCTCTCCATTTTGTCAGTTGTGATTTTGTTTTACCTATTACGTCGTCGAAGGTTTCTTTGTTTACTCTTCCATTTATAATAGGGCAACCTAGGTATTTTTCAAGATTTCCTTGGTTCATTATGTGAAGAGTACTATGGATTCGTTGTTTTTGACTGTTTGGTACCCCCTTTGTTACTTGGAAAGCTGATTTGTGAAAGTGAACCTTTTGCCCTGAGATTTGACAATAGTCATCTATTATTTTTTTCACTATTGTACACGATTACTGGGATGCTTTGGCAAAGATCATTATGCTGTCCGCAAAGGAAAGGAAAGGTATCTGTGATCCATTCGGAGTCATCCGAAAACCGATCGAGTTTATTGTTTCATTGCATTGCTGTTGTAATTTTCGTGCCAGAATTTCAGCCCCTATGATAAAGAGGAGCGGGGATATCAGGTCTCTTTGTCTTAATCCTCTTTGCGGTCGAAATACCTCAGTGGGTTCATCATTGACCAAGACCGAGAAAGACACGGTTAAAATGTATTCCCGGACCCAACCCAAAAATTTCTGGCAAAAAACAAATTTCTCCATGATCGCCAAAAGAAAGCTCCAGTCAAACCTGTCATAAGCCTTTTCCATGTCTAGTTTTATTGCAATTCACCCTTCTCTTCCTTTCCGGGTTCTAAATGAGTGAAATATTTCATGTGCTATAAGAATATTGTCTTGGATTGCTCGGTCCGAAACGAAAGCACCTTGAAGGGGATGAATGAGTTTTGTTAATAATTTTTTCATTCTTTCCGCAATAATTTTTGCAATTGTTTTATAAATTGTGGAACACAAACTTATCGGTCTATAGTCATTTGTCTTGGATGGGTGTCACATTTAGGAATTAGGGTTATAAGTGTCTGATTTATTTCCCTGATTCAAAGAAACTTTGTATCGCTTTGGTTATCGATGGCCCCACAATGTCCCAATATTTTTTTTTATAGAATCCAACTGTCATTCCATCCGGTCCAAGTGATTTGTCTTTTCCAATAGTGAAAATTGCAGATTTTATTTCTTGATTTGTAATTGGTTTCATGAGTTGGTAGTTATCCTCCGTCGTAATTTCAAGGTTTATAAGGAGGAGGTATTCATCTAATAGTCTCTTGTTTATGTTTTCCTTCGCAAATCGTTTTTCAAAGTCATTTTTTACTTCTTTCCTGATATTTTATTCTCCTGTTACAAGCATACCCTCGTGGGTTCTAATCTCTCTTATAATTTTTCTGTTCCGTCGCCTAGAAGCGACCCTATGGTGATAACCTGTGTTTGAGTCAGAAAGCTTTAGATGTTTTGTTTTTGCTCTTTGGCTCCAAAAATTTTTATGGTATTGCAAAAGTTTGTCTTTTTTGTTTATTAGTCTTTGTTGTTGTCCGTTGTTACCATTTTGATTCCCGGGGTTGTAGTCCTTCTGCATTTCCACTAGTTTTTCTTCAATCTCTCTGAATTGCCTGAAAATATTTCCGAAAGTTTTTTTTATTCCACTCCTTTGTTAATCTTTTAAGGAGTTGTGTTTTCTTCATCATCTTGAACATGTAAGAGCCCTCAAACTCAGTCCGCCAAGCCTGGATCACAATATTCTTATAGTTCTTTCTTTTGAGCCACATTTTTCAAATTTAAATAGTCTAGCCTTCCTTGTGTCATTTGTTCGTAATCGTAGTTCTACAGATATCAGACAATGATCGGAAGAGGAGAATGCGTGATTTCGAGTTGTTAAGCTAGGATACCACACAAGCATTTGTCCATGGGCCAAGGTTCTATCTAATTTTTCATAGATATTGTTTATGTCCGATTTGTTTTTTCTCCACGTGAATCCATTGCCTATCGTTGGAATATCAAGAAAGCTACATTGATCCTTGAACTGTGTCAACCTTTCGAATCGATTAGGGTGAGGTATAAAACCCCAAACCTTTTCACTTGCGCTTTTAATTTTGTTGAGGTCCCCAATAAGGATAACCGGAATAGTCAAACTCTGAATGTGCGAGGTCAAGAGACCCCAGAACTGAACTTTATCCCGCTCATTTGGAGGGGCATAGACAAAACAAACAACGTAAATTAATCCTCTGTCTCTTTTCTCAATTTTTAAAGTGATGAATCGTTCTTCCTTGTTCATGATAGATACTACTTCATTTGTAAGTTGGTGATTTTTCCGCATCACACAGATCCCCCCAGCTCTGCCTATGGCAGGGCTGTTACACATTGGACTGGGTATTTTCTTTGTATTGGGTCAAGCCTATAAATATTGTAAATTCACAGATAGAAAAAAAAATCAGAAAACATAATTGTGTTTTTCCCTCTTTTCACTGTCCATCACCTTCCTCCTCTTTCGATTCTTAGTTGCGAATTATGAGTTCAATTCATAGATCGATGTACATTCCAACAATCTCTCTTTTCATCTGCAATCTTCTTTTTATAGGAATTATTGATCGAATTGAAGTAAATGAGTCCATTTAGGGCGACATATTATTCTCTTGCTTACTTCTTTGCTGTGAGTACCTTTTGCAATTGTCATCAAGATCATCTTCTTCTGCAAAATCATACTACGACCCTCCTTATCGAAGCTTCTAAGATGAATCCCATCCCTGATACCCTTTTTGGGATATTTTTCGAGGTAATTAGTGATAAAGAGGTGAATATACATATACAAAGTGTAAAAACAAAATTTTCATTTCTATGATCTATTTTCACCGTGAGAAATGTTTGTATTCCTCTTATTGTGTACGCATTTCTTCTCAACTACTCCTTTAAAAACATAAAATTAAAAAATAGAGGGGCTTAATTGTAATTTGATTCTATTCTTTGTCTACTAAATTTTCATTTTTTATATTCGTTATAAATATCTATTTAATTTTTAGGTCTTAATAGAATATATTTCCTCAATTTTTTGAAATTGTAGTCAATTTATTCATGAAAAATTCAATCTAATGCATCATTTTTAACAAAATACCAACCTTTTAATATTAACTGAACTCAAATATACAATTATTTTTTGTTTTATTAAAAAATATTGACCCAAGCTTTTTTGCTATTTTCAAAACGCACATTAATATTGCCCCTAATAATATAGGTAATTCAATTTTTGTTGGTCTTATTTTGTTAATTTTATTTTTTA
This sequence comes from Persicaria maculosa, assembly GCA_963922045.1. Classification (NCBI taxonomy): domain Eukaryota; kingdom Viridiplantae; phylum Streptophyta; class Magnoliopsida; order Caryophyllales; family Polygonaceae; genus Persicaria; species Persicaria maculosa. Next base: position 14,385,218 of record OY998267.1, on the reverse strand, counting down.
ATTAGTTTTGAGTCATTTAATTAGGTAGGTTTGCATGGAGGTTCAATTTGAAATGATTTGTTCTTCAAAAAAATGTTAAGATGTTTTAACTTCCCCCAAAAAAAATAGAGGAAAAGGTTTAATTGTTTTTCATTTTTCAACCACTAATTAACAATAATGGAAACAGTTTGGGTGGAGTTAATAATATAGGTTTTCCAATATTGTTGGCCTTACTTTGTCAATTAATTGTAGTAAATTTTGAATTGTAACACTAGCAATTTTTTTACATGATTAATTAGTGTAATGTTTTGAATCAAGGTTAAACCTTGTTAATTTTAAAGAAACGGAATAAAAACTAAAAAGTGCTAAAGTTTTTACCAAAACAAACTAAAAATATAGGTTGGTTTGAAGGTTTAAGCTGAAAAAGCTTCCCCAAATGGTCCATTTTTTAAGAAACTGAGTAAGTAGAGGAAAAAGATTTAAAAGCTCCGAAGTGTTGAATTGAACCTTAGAAGTTTTACACCAATCTATACACGTTATGCCCATTGTGAGTGAACATTTTTGGATCTTCCCACAATTGGAATGATGTGTATAAGTTGGTGTAAAACTTCCAAGGTTCAATTTAACACTCGAGAGCCTTTTAACATTTTCTTCTACTTACTCCGTTTCTTAAAAAATGAACCCTTTTTTGGGGAAGAGGAAGCCATTTCAGCTTAAATCTTCAGACCAACCTACATTTTTTGTTTGTTTTTGGTAAAACTTGAGCACTTTTTAGTTTTTATGTCGTTTCTTTAAAATTAACCATTCTTAACTTTGATTCAAAACATTACATTAATAAATCATCTAAAAAAATTTTCTAGTGTTACAAATCAACAAATTTACTACAATAAATTAACCATATATATTGGAAAAACCTATATTATTAACTCAACTCAAACTGCTTCCATTTATTATTAATGAGTGGTTTAAAAATGAAAAAAAATTAAACTTTTTCCTCCATTATTATTAATGTCTGTATGTATGTATGGGTGTGTATGTATGTATATATGTATATATGCATGTATGTATGAAAATTTTGTCGAATAGATAAACACTTGTCACATTGAAGATATAGATGAAAATCTTATTTTACACTTTATATATGTATATATTCATATCTTTATCACTAATTCCCTCGAAAAATATCCCAAAAAGAATATCGAGGATGGGTCTTGACTTAGAAAAATTGATAAGAAGGATCGCGTTGTCATTTTGTAGGAGAGGATGATCTACATAACGGTTGCAAAAGCTATTCATAACAATGAAGTAAGCTATAAAAAGAGAATAATATGTCGCCCTCATTTGCTTCAATTCGATCAATTCCTCCTATAACATCAAAATTGAGGATGAAAAGAGTGTTAGGACTCAAATGGCGGATAGGTTGAAGCTATGACTTCTATGTGATTTTATGAGAGAGATAGAGAACCCAGAAAAGGAAAAGAGAGGAAGATTTCATTCTTTATCACCCTCCAGTACATCCATAGTTATTTATTTATCAAAATACCAACTTACTAGTATTTACACTTATAACCCCTAATATTCTAATTCCTAACAAGGGGAATACAAAAAGGGGTTAAGCTCCCCTAAGGGTCCATTTTTAAAGAAACAGAGAAAGTAGAGGAAAATGTTAAAAGGCTCCGGAGTGTTGAATTGAACCTTAGAAGTTTTACACCAATCTATACATGGCATGTCCATTGTGAGTGAACATTTTTAGAACTTCCCACAATTGGAATGATGTGTATAAGTTGGTGTAAAACTTCAAAGGTTCAATTCAACACTCAAGAGCATTTTAATCTTTTCCTCTACTTACTTCGTTTCTTTAAAAATGAACCTTTTTTTGGGTGGGGTTGGGGAAGCCATTTCAGCTTAAACCTTCAGCCCAACCTACATTTTTAATTTGCTTGTTTTTGGTAAAAAATTGAGCATTTTTTATTTTTTATGCCGTTTCATTAAAATTAACAATCCTTAACCTTGATTCAAAACATCAGATTAATTAATCGTCTAAAAAATTGCTAGTGTTGTAATTTAACAAGTTTACTACTTTCATAAAAAAAAAACAAATTTCCTACAATAAATTAACAAAATAAGGCCAACAATATTAGAAAAAACTATATTATTAACTCAACTCAAACTGATTCCATTTATTATTAATGACTGGTTTAAAAATGGAAAATAATTAAACCTTTTCCTCCATTATTATTAATGTTTGTATGTATGTATGGATGTGTATGTATGTATGTGTATGTATGGTATGTATGTATGAAAATTTTGTCGAGTAGATAAATACTTGTCACATTGAAGATAGAGATGAAAATTTTGTTTTTACACTTTATATCTTCACCACTAATTACCTCAAAAAATATCCCAAAAAGGGTATCGGACATGGATTTCAACTTGGAAGTATTGATAAGGAGGGCGCAGTGTCATTTTGTAAGAGAGGATGATCTACATATGGAAGTTGCAAAAGCTACTCACGACAATGAAGTAAGCTAGAAGAAGAGAATAATATGTCGCTCTCATTTGCTTCAATTCGATCAATTCGTCCTATAACATTAAAATTGAGGATGAAAAGAGTGTTATGATCCAAAGGTCGAATAGTTTGAAGCTATGACTTCTATGTGGTTTTGTGAGAGAGATGGAGAAGTTAGAAAGGAAAAAAGAGGAAGATATAACAGAGGAAGAGAGTAGGAAAATGGTATTTATATATCAAAATACCAACTTATTAGTATTTACCCTTATAACCCTTAATATTATAATTCCTAACAAGGGGAATACAAACACTTATCACAATACGATAGAGAAGAAATGCGCCATTCACAACAAGGGGAATACAAACACTTGTCAAAGTGAAGATAGAAATGATTATTTTTTACACTTTGTGTGTGTGTATATATATATATATATATATATATATATATATATATATATATATATATATATATATATATATATATATATATATATATATATATATATATATATATTCACATCTTCATAACTAATTACCTCAAAAAAATCCCAAAAAGGGTATTGGGGATGGGTCTTGACTCAGAAGAATTGATAAGGAAAGCCACAGTGACATTTTTTAGGAGAGGATGATCAATTCCTAGCTATACCATGAAGAACATTTAGGGCAACATGTTATTGTCTAATTGTACATAAATTGCAATCCCCTCCAAACCAATCCATGCTTTTCAGATCTAAAATTCCAAAATCGGATAATGAACTTCTTCTCCACCTTTAAGTGGAGATTTGTGTGTATATCTTTTCATCTTTAAGTTGAGATATATGATTTTATCTTTTCTCTATTGGCTACCCATGGATATATATAGGTACATATATACATATATACATATATTTTGTGTTTTTAGCCAATTTATCCGTCTTGTTTGTAGTTGCCTAGTAAACTTAAAATCTTAGCTTGTGTAGGGGAATTGATTCCAAATAGATCTTATATATGGATACGCTTTTTGATCTGGAGCCTCATTTTATTAGATTCTCGAATAAAGTTGAGTATTTTTTCCTATTACTTTATGAACTACTAAAGTTTTATGTCAGCTTCCTCTATATATAAGTTGTATTATGGATCGTAAAAAAAACATTTATCTTGTGCTAGAGGATTGCTTTATTGAAGAAGAATGGTTAAAAAATGTTATATTGAAAAGAAACGGTCGGATAATGGGAGGAAAGATTTGGACAATTTGATCATGTTTGGATGTAGGGATGATGAAGGACACTTTTTTATGTGACTTTTTTATTCAATTATTTGATGAAATTTTTTAATCCAATTGTTTGATGATATTTTTTATATCAATTTAATAATGCCATTTTTTCACATTGATAACACTTTTTTAATCCAACTATTTGATGCCACTTTTTAATACTTTTTTATCTAATTGTTTGAAATCGCGTTTTATGATTAATTTTGTATAAAACGCGGCTTCAAACCGCATTTTCACCAACTTTTATTTTTAAATTAAAAAAAAAAGAAAAAGGACTGAAACGCGGCATCAGACCGCATTTCATTTGTAGACCCTTCTTCTTCCTTCAAAAAAACGCAGTGTCTTCTTCATTCCGCCATCGTTGTCATCTTCTTCATTTGTACGCTGGCCATCACCATCGTCTTCTTCATTTACATCGTCGGAACACGCAAAACCCCTCGAAATCCAGTGTCTTCTTCATTTGTAGGCCGCCATCGTCTTCTTCATTTGTAGGCCCGCATCGTTGTCTTCTCCGGTGTCTTCCCCATTCCACCTCAAAACATGTCGAAACACGCAATTGAACCTCTCAGAAGGCCGAATCGGAGGCGAGGGGAGAAAGGATCGCTCAAATTGAGGCGGAGAATGCGTTGCTGGAGGAGACGGAGCTACAGATCGGGGGAATTAGGGTTGGGGGTTGTGGGTGAGAGGAGATGGAGCTGCAAATCGGACAGCACGAAGGACTTGCTGCCGACAGTGGCAGGTCTGTGGGGGGGCTCGGGGTGGCTGAAGCCCCCCGCTGGCCAAAATAAGGGTATATGTATATTTTTATATATCTGTTAAATTAGTAATATATTGAAGTGAAGTAAAGTAGAATCACAAAGATATGTTAGCCCAACGGATAGGACATTGGGCCAGTTTGAAGGGGGAGTGGGGGCATCCCTGGTTCGAATCTCAACTACCCCCTTTCTCCTTTTGTTGGATCTGTTTTTTTTTAACTCAGCCTCCCCCTTTTGTTGGATTTGTTTTCTATTTAAAAAAAAAACACTAACCCCTCAACTACTGTTGTTGCATCTCTTTTTTTTAAAAAACACTAGCCCTCTTTTTTCCTTGTAATCAATACTTATAATAACTAGTACAATATTAATTAAATTCAACAACTGCCGTTTTTTTGTTCTAAGTAGACAACATCTAACAACTTGTTCATTACCCCAGCAAATATTTTTTTTTTTGGATTGAAGTGGATAGCATACAATATTTTTGTTGTTGTCGAAGTACATAGACAATTTAGATTTTACGGGTACTCGTGGATAACCCGCGCCCACAATACCGGACGGGCTTGGACAATACATTCAACCCGCGAAGTAAGCTTAGCCCGGCCCTCGCATGCCCGCAACACTGGGATAATATTTGGGGTAAAACCAGTCCCAATCCCGACTCGTGCCGACGTTTGCCCGGGTCTAGTTACATTACAATTGGTGATTAGGTTCTTAAATCCGCAGAACAGTATAGTGGCATTTTTAGTGTCATTCAACAAATAAGCAGGACTGAATGTGTCAACGATGTATATAGGTACAACCTTATACTCGAACATTTCAAAAGGTCATTTCTTGGAAACAATTTTCAGCCCCCCCTTACAAAAATTCCTAGATCCGTCACTGGCTGCCGACGAGGTCGCGGGCGGCGAGGAGTGTCACTGAGATCCCTAGCCACTGGCCCACCGCTCCGCCTCCATCTTCGTGCTTCCCTCTCCCCCTTACTTTCTGGTTTGGCGACTGAAAGCAAATGAAACGCGGCCTGATGCCGCGTTTCAGGCCTTTTTTTTTTACATTTAAGAAAAAAATTGGTAAAAATACGGTTTAAAACCGCGTTTTACCCAAAATTAATTATAAAACGCGATTTCAAACCGCGTTTCTTTCGTTTGCTTTTTTTTTCAACCTTCAGACTTTGTTTCTTGTGAATGAAACGCAGTCTCAGACCGCGGTTTTCTGATCCCTGCAAATTTTGAATATTTTTGTAAATATTTTAAACTTGTAAATTTTTTTGAAAATTTTTATTTTTCTTTGAATATTTTGAAAAAAAAATTCTTTAATTCAAGTGATTATTTATTTATATATGGAGTATTAATTTATTTAGTAATTAGTAGTGAAGGGGGATGAAGCGACGGTGTTGCAACGATACCCCGTGTGACTCAACGAGCCCTGCGGCTGCGGGACAGAGGTGCAACAATGCCTGTGCGGCCTTTCACTGTCGAGGTGGTGGGGTGTGCGTCCAGAAAACTCCAGGCGCATTATACCAATGCTGCTGCTACGTTAATTAATCCATGATCCATTTTAAAATTTTAATGAATCTCAATAACGTAAGGCCCGCGGATCAATACATGATATCTTTAAGGGCAAATTGTAAAAAATAACACGAACTTTAGGGGTGGTTGCGTTCGGTAGCACCAACTTTTAAAAATTCTATAATAATCACCAACTTTGAAGGTAGTTGTGGTTAGTAGCACGACCACCCTTATTAACATTTTGTTTACAAAAAAATCACATTTCCATTGTTTTTTTTAAACCCACTCACAATTTTCTTCTTGAAAAAAACAATTTTCATGTTTATAAACTCAATTTTAATTTTTCAAAAAACATCATATTTTTAAAATATAATTATGATATTAATTGGTATCTTTTTAATGCACTCATTTTTCATTTTAAACACATTACTTATTATTTAATTTTTGAAAAAAAATTGAGTTTATGGAGAAAATAAAATTAGTTTTTTTTAACCAGGTGTAAATAATGAGTGTATTCTTTTAAGAAAAAAGGGGCACCCTTATTAACATTTTGTTTACAAAAAATCACATTTTCCATTGCTTTTTATAACCCACTCACAATTTTCTTCTTAAAAAAAAATTTTCATGTTTATAAACTCAATTTCAATTTTTCAAAAAACATCATTTTTTTAAAATATAATTGTGATATTAATTGGTATCTTTTTAAGGCACTCATTTTTCATTTTAAAGACATTACTTATTATTTATTTTTTAAAAAAAACTGAGTTTATGGAGAAAATAAAATTAGTTCTTTTTTTAACCGGGTGTAAATAATGAGTGTATTCTTTTAAGAAAAAAGGGGAAACGTAGTGTTTTATAAAATAAATTATATTTTTTAAAATTAAAAATGAAAATGGATTATTTTTAAAAATGAAATATGGACATTTTTTTAAAAATTGAAAATTGGATGATTTTTTTTTCTACAAAGAATGTTAATAAGAGGTTATATTTCAAAAAAAAAAATAGACGTGCCACTTATTGCAACCAGAACCAAAGTTGGTGATTATTTTTAAAATTTTAAAAGTTTATGAACTACCCTAAAGTTGATGCTATTTTTCACAATTTTCCCTATTTTAATTATCATTTGCTTGCTTACTTTATTGATTAGATTGATCCTTGCCTTGTAGCTAGCACACATTGTACGATGAGTCCCACAGACATTTTTTTTTTTAAAAAAAAGGGGATTTTGACCTATTGGATATACCTTCATAAATTTAACCAAAGACGAGTGTAGACAAACTGCGTAAAATTAGGGGAAATGATAAAAATGGCGCTAGTGTAAGACAAACGATAACTGATAGTAACATATAGGGTGTGTTTGCGATACATATAACGTTTTGGAGCTTTTTGTTTTAATATTATACTAGTGTAGATCACGTCTCGTGTACGGGAAATGCGTTAATCTAACTATAAATGATTTTTTCCTCCAAAAAATAATATAAATATAAATAAAATTAGTTCGACAGGTTATATATAATCTAAATATCTTATAATTAGATTCTCTCAAAATATAAATAAAATTCACATTTATAAGGTACTACGTAAAAGTTTTTTTTTTCTAATCTATGGTTAATTAAATCTCATGTAATTATTTTGTCCTCAAAAAATAATATAGATAGATATAAAATAACAATTATTAAATGATTGATTTTGATATAAATAATTCTTTTCATCAAAAAATAATCTAAATATAAATAAAATAGCACCTATCAAATATTACATATTTATCTATTAATATTTTTGGTAAGTATGACTATGAAAATTAGTTTTATTAATTATTTTGATTATTACTACTATTACGTTTAATTATATTGATATAGTTTTTTCCTTATATAATATTTACTCTTTTATAAGATATTCCATCTATCCAATTATATGTGTTAATGGTAAAATAAAATAATTATTTTTATTAGATTTCCTTTTTGACGGGAGAAAGTTCTGCGAGACGCGCTCACGCGCTGCCACGTAGGCAAATTCACTCACATGCCGCCACGCAGGCACCAATGCATCGGTTTTAGTATATGTATATAGATATTTTTAAATGAAATAAAACTAACATTATTCGTTAATTAGCGTTTTGGAATTGAATTCCCACCAGCTACCCACCCAGGCTTTTCGGAGCTTCTTCTTTTATATACACAAATCTCCTCTTTTATTAGCTAGTTTTATCAGCCACCTATTCAGCTAAGGTTACCAAACACATTACTAGCTTAATTTAACATATTTTTCACAATAAATCGTTCAGCTTCAGCTACCCATTCAGTTTCCTATTCAGCTTCAGCTACCCATTCAGCTCCCGTTACCAAACACACCCACAAGCAAGGCAATATCCGAGACGAAGGGAATAGAATCGAAGAAAACCAAGAGTGGGCTGGGCCTTGACAAATGCAAAGGCAACAGATCTTGATCCTGTTAGTTTGGGCCGACCCAATAGAACAAAGTGAAGATGCAACAGAGTGCTTGCCTGACGTATGAGTGTATGACCTATGTCTCTCCTAATCATAGAACCCGATCGAGCATATCATCCTAGGCCTCAACCGTAAACAACACAACCATCTAGTTTATTGGATTCGTTTTGTGCAATAAATAACAACGTCTAGTGATCCACAATGCGAATACAATTAATCCGTTGCAACATCAGCCAATTTATCAACAGTGAGTAGAGACATGTGATGGGAGACACGAAGGATATGATGTCTTTTTGAACCTGGTCTCGTACTTGTTAGATGTAATATATAAGTCCAATTTCCCAATTATAATTATGTTTCATTATCAGTGAAAGACAGGAGTTGCACTTTAAACTATTGGCTCCCATATTCACGGGTGGGGTTAACTACCAACTGACCCAACCCGATATTAACGGGTGGGGTTCAACTCGGAGACCTTATATTTTTGAAAAAATGACTCTTGACGTCCCAACCTACATTAGGGTACATTGTGTCGTTGTTATATGAAATGAGTAGTTCAAGTTTGACTTGGGCTCGGATCGATAAAATTAAAGTTCGGCTCAAACTCATTCATTTACTAAACCAGTAAGTATGAGTACATTTTTAAATTCAATTCATGCTCGAATAACTCGAATATTGTGAAATTTACAAACTTTCCTCCAAGTTACTTTGTCGATCATGAACAAGAAGCATTGCTTAATACCCGGGAAAAAAAAATAGATTCGAACTCGTTCATTTACTTTTTTTTTTGGTTTAACTCGTTCATTTACTAAACAAGTCGAGTCTGAGTACAATTTTAAGTTTGAATTCAAATTTAGACCCAACTCATTTTTAAACAAATCAAATTGAATATGAATAAGTAATACTCGGCAACTCAAATAACAACTCTAACCCGCACCCAATATAATGCTGGCTTGTTACTTTCAATTAAAAGTCTTTTTGTAAATTCGTATTTCGAATATTTATATATTCATTAATATCCCTCATTTATGCCTCCTTCAAAATTAAAAAAAAAAACATAAACTCTACCTAGAATATGCATTAAAATTCATTTGTTTTGCCTAACGACAGAAGGATACAATTGGGAATAAAAAAGTTGAAGATGTTCTAATGCTTTAGTAATAGTAACACGGATGTGGATCCTGTGAAGTTGAATATAAACTCCATTGGTGGAGTTGGAGTAATATCAGTCCTCCAAGTTAATGAATGGCTAAGATTTGCCAATTTTTTAAATAGTTAAAAAAAAGGAAATAAATATTTGTTGAATTAAAAAAGGATAATCTCGATCTCGCTAATCTCTCAAATTTCAGTTTTTCCACCAATTCATTATCACAGAAGATTTTAACTGATCCTTTTCATTTCAGTTTGTATGCCATCGCTCCAAATTGTTCATGGTATTAATCTCATTGTTCTCAATTAAACCAGTGTTGTTTAAAATCAAATCTTGTATTTGTGCAATCACACAGTGCAAATTAAAAGGGTAACAAGTGTATATTTGGTTCTCTCATTGGCGCATCACTTGAAAATTAACATTATGGAGGTATCTGAACCTTGGATCCCTCGAGAAGGTATGGAGTTTGAATCGGCAGAAGACGCTTGGAGATTTTGGCTAGTATATGGAGGAAAGATGGGTTTTAATGTTCGCAAACAGTATGAGAACAAGAATAAGGATGGGGAAGTAACTTCAAGAAGATTTGTATGTGCAAAGGAAGGGCATTGTGACAAGAAAGGCAGTGCATCAATTCGTCCTCGGGCTGAAACTAGAACAGGTTGCAAAGCTCGCATTGGGATTCAATTGATAAAGAAGACAGGCAAATATCAAATACATGATCTTGTGTTTGAGCATAACCATCCCTTACATTTACCAGAGACAACTCACTTGTTGTCATCGCAGAGGAAAATATCCGAAGCCCAAGCAGTTGAAATTGAGCTTGCCGATGACTCTGGAATTAAGCCTAAAGCAGCACATGAGTATATAGGAGCACATGTTGGTGGATCGGCTAATCTTGGTTTCACACACCGAGACCACAAAAATTACTTGAGAAGAAAGCGTCAACGAAACTTGATCTACGGAGAAGCCAGTAGTCTGTTGAGGTACTTTCACACGCAAACAATAGAACATCCTTCATTTCAATATTCAATTCAATTGGATAATGAAGAACAAATAACAAACATCTTTTGGGTTGATGCAAAGATGCTTATTGATTATGCTTTATTCGGTGATGTCGTTGCTTTTGATACTACATTTGGTACAAATAAGGAGCATAGGCCTCTTGGTGTGTTTGTTGGCTTCAATCATTTTAGAGAGATTGTTGTTTTTGGTGTTGCACTTCTATATGACGAAACCATGGAATCTTTTAAGTGGTTGTTTGAAACTTTTCTGGCAACACATGATAATAAGGAACCAAGGACTATTTTCACAGATCAAGATATTGCCATGGGGAAGGCAATAGATGAGGTTATGCTAGAGACTTTTCACGGATTATGCACATGGCATATAATGCAAAACGCAACCAAACATTTGATACACGATGGGTCTAATGTTCTTCGAGATTTCAAAGCTTGTATGTATGACTATGAGAAGGAAGTTGACTTTGAAGAAGCTTTCAATGCATTGCGTGAGAAAGTAAAGAAAAGTTCTTGGCTAGATAGTATTTATGCCTTGAAGAAAAAGTGGGCACAATGCTATATGATGGATATTTTTTCTTTGGGGATGAGGAGCACACAGTTAAGTGAGAGTTTGAATCGAGACTTGAAAGATTATCTGCATTCCAACCTAGATATAATACAGTTCTTTAAACAATTTGAGCGAGTTATTAGGCAAAAACGTCAAAATGAGATCAATTCTGAATTTGAGTCTCGAGAAAAATTGCCAAGAATGAAGATGAAGAGGACACCCTTACTCAGACAAGCTGGTCATTTATACACTCCTAAAATTTTTGAGGCATTTCAAGATGAATATGATTGGTCTACAGCTGCCTATATCAAGCCACCAGTTGAAGGTCAATTGAGCAGTGAGTTTATTGTTGCAATTTCCAGTTTTGATGAGAGTGAAGTTGCTGATGCAGAGTATAAAGTTATGGGTGATCCTTCCACTCAAACAGTTTCGTGCAGCTGCAAAATGTGGGATAGATTGGGAATATTATGTGCTCATGCTTTAAAGGTCCTTGATGCAATGAATATTAAATTGCTTCTAGAAAAATATATTCTTAGGCGATGGACTAAAGAAGCTCGATTTGGAATTGTGCGAGATATTAGTGGCAGGGTAGTTGTTGAGGATCCTCTGTTGGACTGTACAAGAAGATATAGAGATCTATGTCGCAAATTTGTAAACATAGCTTCTCAAGCGGCCAATTTTGAAGAGTCATACCAATTTCTAGACAGTAAGTTAAATGTTGTGATTGATGATGTTGCTAAGATGTTGTCGAGCATACAACTTCAAGGGCATGAAGCTGCTTTGTCCATTCCTGATCTCAATACAACTATTCAGCAATGTGGTGCAATAATTCCTCCAACTGCTCAGTTGAAGAAAAAAGTGGGGCGAAAAGGAGGAAAGCGGTCAAAAAGTTGGACTGAGAAACTACATGGGAAGAAGAAGAAGAAGAAGGATGCAACTCATGATTCGGTAGATCAACCAACAGAAAATCAGAGAAAGAAAAAACAAGCTTGTCAAAAACAACCACCAAAGGTATGGTTGACATATGAATCCATTTAAAACAAAATAATCATAGTTTATATTATCAAATTTAATATGTTTATGTTCTCTGATTGTTTGTTAATAAGCAGGAAGCTAGACATATATATCAATTTCCTGAAATCAGTGGCAATACATGTCAGATTGTGTACAATGACAATTTTCCAGAGCAACCTTTGTGCATGAGCACATCGCTCTTCCATTTGAGCTAATAGGCTAACATTGTGATGCTATATATTGATGTTTACTAATACTTTACCTCTTCTTTCACACACTTACCAAACACATATGCATATAACTTGGCCTAAATTATACATGTCAATAGCAATTCTGAATAATATAGCTAAACATGAATTATACATGACAATAATAATTATTACATCTATATATAAGTTATCCTGTCAGTCATCAACATGATGAAAAAAAAAATAAAAGGAAGCTTTTCTATCATAACTCAAGTAAGTCATTAGCATGATCAAAATGAAGCTCTTATATCACCAAAAAAAAATCAGCCTTCTAACTCTCAATTGTCAATTTATTACTCTCCAAACTAGATAATGAATTAGTAGGTGATGTATACCACTATTGCTTCCTTCAATAATGTCATACAACTCCTCAAAAAGGGCCAAACCTTGATTGAATACAGTTCAAGATACATAAGGATGCATCCCGATAATCTTATAGGATGAATTGGCAAGATGACTAAGAGCAAATTTGAGCACAATGAGTACACGAAGTCCATGAATCAGACAGAGGAGAAGCGAAAAGACCATGAATCAGACAGAGGAGAAGCGAAAAGACCATGAATCAGACAGAGGAGAAAAGAAAATTGAAGATTAACAAGGTTTTGATTTCCAACTGACATGAATAAAAAGATAATCTGAAGGAATTAACAACTAATTCATTCAAACTATAAATATCCAAAACGCAGAGAATTCTAAGTCAAAACTTAGACCAGACCCCTTTTTCATGAAGATAAAAATTCATACTGATCACTTTTATTGGAAATGTGCCTTATATAGAGAATAACCATTGATATTTCAAGCTTTAGGAACACAGACCCATAGTTTCTGTTATGTATATGACATGGTAATCTATTATTCATTTCATTTAAGAATCATAAGTTTAATGCAATAATACAGACCAAAAATCATATGAACACTTAAGGAACTATTATTCATCCCCAATTTGAGCACATTTTTTTCCAGGAATCCTTGATTCCAATAACGAGGATTTGCTGCTCAGTTGTCTGCTCAACGAAGTCCATGAATCAGATAGAGGAGAAACGAAAATTGAAGATTAACAAGGTTTTTATTTCCAACTGACATGAATAAAAATAAAATCTGAAGGAATTAACAACTAATTGATTCTAACATATAAATATTTAAAAACGGAGGGAATTATGCCAAAACTAATTTCTTCGTTCCTTTCGGATCGAAAAATTCCAAAACCCCCAAATTTATTTACCCTAATTCACAAGTCCATGAATCAAATAGAGGAGAAAGGGAAATTGAAGATATGCTGGGAAAAAGATTTGTTCAATTGAAGATAAATAGGAGCAAGGATGTACCTGGTATTCTCGATCGGTGCAGAAGAGGTAGGAGCCATAGATTTTTCCAATGAATTCTCCACATACCGGAGGCAATCTCTTCTTGGTGCTCTGGAGAACGAGGAAAGGTAATTTCTTTTTAACTTTTTCTAATTAATATTCTATATGTTATTTTTTTTCAACTATTTAAAACATTGGCAAATCTTAGCCATTCATTACATTGGACGGCTGATATTATTCCAACTCCATCTGTGGAGTTAAATATGCAACTTCACGGGATCCGGATCCTAGTAACACATACACTGCACAGCTAAGGAATTCGGATCCTCTCCTAATGTAAGGATGCCTAATAAGTCAATCTCCACCATCCAAAAAATTAAATGGCCAAGATTAAACCATGTCTTTGAATTTTTTTTTTAAAAAAACCCTTTGTCTTCTCCTCCCCTCCACTCCTACGGGCAACCGTTTTCTTCCCCAGCCCGCAGATTCCCAGCCAACAACCACCATTGTCGTCGCCACCGTCTACAATCCAGTGCCCGCCACCTACTCCGCACCTATAGCCCACCATCTTCTTCCTCGCTTGCTTCAGCGTTCCCCAACGAGTTCCGGCAGAGGGATTCGACATTGGGCAGATGAACACTTAAATTAGACCGCAAACACTCGACAATGTTAAAATTACAAGGCGGTGGGAGGCTGGCGAAACCCTTGACCACGGAATACACACGGTCAAACACGTCTTGATCTTCGATGCAGAACAGCTCTCGATCCGAGAGGTCGAACGACACACCTGCGCCGGCATTAGGACATCAATATCAGAGAAATTAGAAATCATTAATTGGGGTTTAACAGTGGTGGATGGAGATAACACCTTTGACGAATTCCTCGACATCGGTTGAGCGGAGAGATGAGACGTTGACGGGGCGTTTCAGTCTAACCCTATTCAGTATTCCCCTTTCAGTCTATCCCTCCCTCTTCAATCCATTCCTCTCTCTCGTTTCTCAATCCCGCCTTCGACCTTCTCAATCCCTCCTCCGATGCCTCCCTCCCTCCCTCTTTGACCCCTCTTCAATCCCACCTCCGAACCCTAGTAATCGCTCCCTCTTCGAACCCTAATCCCCACCTCTCACTCCTTCGAACCCTCACCGCCGTCGAAGAACGGAAGGAATTGAAGGCGGCTCCGGTCCCACTACGCCGCCTCCACCATCAGCTCCACCGCTGGTGCCCCCTCTCGCTCCTTCAAACCGGATGCTCCGACCACAGGTGCCTCTGGAGCTTCACCACCACCAGCTCCCGCTCTCGCAGTCGAGCCCACTCCGGCCACTCCTGCAGGCGGTGACCCCCCTCGCCATTGGAGCTGCCCCATCGAACTCCACAACGCCAGAAGCTCCTGACGCACCCTTATTCAGCGCGCATGCATAAGGTGCAAAAACAATGGAGGTAATCCTAAAATTCCTAAAATCCATCTCTTCCTGTATTTTCTTTGAAATCCATCCATGGAATGTGCTTGTGGTTGAAATCCAGTGATTAAATGTGCTTGTGAGATTTTGGTGAAATCATGCAGTGAAATCCAACGCTCGTGCTTGTGATTGAATGTTTTTTTTAGCTCATATATTTTCATGTTAAGATAATCCAGTGATTGAATGTGTTTTTTTAGTTGTACAGTTGCTTGTGCTGGTGTTGTATTTAGCTGATGCCCTATATTTTCATGTTAAGATAATTTAGTTCGTTAAGTGATATATGTGGTGTACTTGTCGGACTCGGACTTAGTCACCCATTTTTACCGAATCTGACTTCCCTTACTTGTCTGTTGATTGAAAAGAATGTTATCTTAAGGATAACATTCAAACTTTATGAACTAATGTCATCTTAACTTTGAATCTGCATTTTTTTTTTAATTGTAAAGTTTGAATGTGGTAGTGTTCCTCTAATATTTGGAATAGTGCCTCAACCTTTTCAGTTGAAATATGGCTCATTTACATTCTTTTTAGGTGAGGGGCGAGCAAGGCAGCGGAACGTGGTGAGCTCTAAGATGAACCACTTGGTGAAGGCTTCCGGGAAGATCAAGATTGAGTGGTCAGACTTCCATAATGGGCCCACTAGGAGGATCTTCAGTCTCTTGGTCTGGGACATAGGCACCATTGTCAAGACCCATGTCCTCACACTTAATTTATTTTGTCATTGTATTTGCAGGTAACCTTCTTTAGCAAATCAAGATATTTTGTCATTGTATTTGCAGGTAACCTTCTTTAGCAAATCATCTTAATCTTTGCAACTTAATTTATTTAATTTGACTAACTTCTGAATTTTTTTTTTGGTAGAATTTCTACGATATATCACCAACTGATGCAAAGCTCCTGATTTACATCAGGAAGAATGCGGGGCAGAGGTACTGTGATTGGAAGTATAGATGCCACTTACATATCAAGAGGTACCGTGATTGGAAGTATAGAACTTATTCAAACTACATTTTATATCTGAAAGTTAAAAACTTATTTAAACTTCATTTTAAAAACTTCTTTCAAATAGTTTTTGTCTCCGAAAGTTGAAAATACTTGAAAATAGATAGACAAGAACTAAACATTGTATATCTTCGCTAGAAATGTTGCTCAACTTAGAAAAACAAATCATATGCAAACTCAAATTCAAGTGTGAATTTTTCTGTACACTACCTTTACTTTCTAAGTTTCTGCACACTATCTGTTTTGCTTTCCTTAAACTTCTCTTCCCTCTGTATGGATTGCATCTTTGCACTTAAATTTGATATTTTACTTTAGGTGTAAAGTAATTGATTTAAGTGCCCGGCTTAACTTTGTGTGAATTCTCTTTGGATTAGGAGAGGGGCCAGTGAAACACTAAACCGTGGTCATCGTCAAGACAAACTACGTACTTGGTGAAGTGACCGGAAGTATAGGCGTCGCTGACACTTCTAGAAGCATGGGACGGTTCTCCCAGACAATTTCAAGCGCCGTCCAGAGTAGTGGGACTGGCTGGACTGGCTTCTAAAGCACGAATTCCTTGATGAATCCAAGATGGTAATGCTTCTCTATAAGTTTCTGTTTTACATTCTCCCTAATTTTGTATACTTGGATTTTAGAACAGATCTTTAAGTGAACTTTCTGTTTAGGTTATATGTCCTATGTGTGTAGCTTACTTATATGCTTTGTTCTATGTCATGTGTCCTATATGCTTACTTAACTCATATATATACATGTGATTTTTCATTCATGAAGAAAATGGTAGGTGAGTAAAGTTGGATAATCATTCATGATGTATAAAATGTTACATTAGGGTTTATGAAGAAAATGGTAGGTGAGCAAAGTTGGATATAAGTGAGACATGTTGCTGCAAGTGTTGTTTTTAAAATGAGTTTTATATAGAATGAATCAGACTGAAATGTTTTATATGAACTTATGAGTTAGCTATTTAGGTCTTAGAACTTTAAGTTAAATATTTAGATTTTAGAACTTTAACTTAAAGATTAATGTTTTTATCTTTTAGAACTTTAACGTACGAGTTAAATATGTTAGCTTCTGAATTAAAGTTAAATGTAAATTCTTGTGGTCTGTTTTCAGTCCTTTTTTTTTTCTGGAAATTCTTACTGTTTTGGAAATTATGTCAACTACTGTAATATTTTTTCTGGAAATTCTAGAAATTATGTTAAAGTTGACTTATTAGTTGATGTAAATTATGTTAACGTATGAGTTAATGTAATTTTTTTTTCCTCCTGTAAATTCTTGCTGTTTTTCTGTTGTTGGTTTGCTCAGCTGTATAGTACTTGTTCACTTCTGTTTCGTATAGTCCTTTAAACTTTTGTGCCCTGAATGTTTTCCTTTCACTGAGATTGGGTACGTAGGGATGGGAGCAGCTGTGTGCAGGCCTGCCAAGAAAAGAGGGGGAGGTTGGAACTCGGAGGGTTCTACAAAGAGGCAACAACTTGAGGAGAGGGCGGAGAGGGCCAAGAAGGCGGAAGATCGATGCTAAGCAGGCTAACTACAAATGTGACCGGGTAATCTGTGAAGGTGAAGATATGAAGAAGCGTATGGAGGCCTTAGAGTAACTTGTGCGACAATTTATGCCTTCACAACCAGCCTCTTGAACTCAGCCTATATGTAAGTGTTTCGAAAATCACTTCTTTTTAATTTGGTCAAGAATTGTTGGGAAGTTGCATGAATTTTGGTTGAACATGGAAGGTTTTAGGTTTTGGATGTGATGAAAGTAGTTGGGTTTTAGGTGTAGCTTTTTCGGTGAGAAAGATGGAACTTTGTGTATTGAACATGCAAAGGTGTAAATTGTATGCAGCTTACTTTAACATGGCATGTTTTGGTCCGTCAAATTGTGTTGTGCATTGAGGGTTTGTGTTGTGAATGTCAAGTGTAGGATGTGTGTTGCGATTTATATTGTAAGGTGAAGTGTAGGTTCTGAATGTGCACAGGGCAGGTGGGATTGGCATATTGCAAAATTGCTTCTTTTTTTTTCATATATAAAACTTAAACTCGGGCGATGGACTTAGGTAGGGTAATATCCATCTTTTTGAGGCTGTCACCTGAAAAAAATGTGGCCGCTTAAGTTTGAAGTGACGAACATAGGTGGTCGCTTGGACACCTGACAGTGCCAGGGAATATTCAAGCGACGGGTAAAATTCGTCGCCTCAGTGTACTTCCAGCGACGGATTTCACCAGGGGATTACGATGAATTGAGAACGGAGGCTGTTTTGTTTTGCCCCATTTTGAGTTAGGTTTTTCAAGATTTCTCCAAATCATGCATCCCTGTCAGTATCACATTGCTCTATCTAAACATCATACATCCAATTTAGGATTTCAGGGTAGATTGGTTCCTTTAATTTAACATGATGCCAAAGCCTTAAGCCTCTGTGACTAATTATATTAAGTTACTTTTGATACCATCCAATTTTTCTTGGGTATATACATTGCTGTCATATTCTCTGGATTTTCTCCAGTTTAAAAATTGCCAATTTTGCATTTTGCTATGAATTGTCCAATAGCAATATTATTAGAATTTAGAGCTTCTCCAAAAAAAAAAAAAAAAAATTCTTCATAGCTGGTGATGGGTGGTCCTTTGCTAAAAAAGAGAGGGTGGTCCTTACTAAACTTACTAAAACCATAAAAGTAAAGTAAGTTTAGCAATGCAAGTTACTACCCTTTTAATAAATCATTTATTCCCCCTTACTAAACTTTTAGTTTTTTTCATCCAATTTTAGATAGAATACTCACGGAATTAATGAATGGGAAGTTCTTTGCTAAAAATGAGTATATATATAACTATATAAGGGGTGATTTTATGCAATTTTGCTTTTAACAAGTGATTTATTGTAGCTTGTCATATTTAATGAATGGTTTTCTGCAATGTACCCTTCTATACATATTGACCAAACTACCAAAGTGATATTTAAAACTAACATCCTTGATATATGAGTATTAAAAAAAAAAAAAAAAACTCTGGTGCCATAGGTATATTTAAAAAAATCACCAGTGGACATATATGTTTTTTTTTCCCGGAAGTTTAGTTCTTATCCTAAACTTGTATTGAACCCACTTTAGTAAGTTTGAATCAGTTCAATTTGTTAATAATTCATAAAAAAAATACTTATATATATATATTAAAAAAATAAAAGTTTAGTAAGTTTGAACCGGTTTTGTTGATAATTTTTTTTAAATATGCATTAATATATCTAAAAATATATAAAATCATAAAAGTATAGTTGTTGATATTTTTATTGGTTGGTAGTTAGATTCTCACATATTAGTATTTTAAAAAACCTATTTTGTTCACAAATAAAATTGAACAAGGTAATTACCATCATTAAACCATATATTTTTATTGGTTGAAATTAGGTTTCTTTTAACAAAAATATATATGATTCTATAATGGTAATTATCTTGTTCAATTTTATTTGTGAAAATTTAGGTTTTTGAAAATACTAATTTGTGAGAATCTGATACCTCATTATAGTGTTTACACTTATAATCTCTAGCTAATATTCTCATACATGACAGACGACTTCAATATAATATGCCTTTGGTAGTAGAAGAGAAGAGTTATCAAGTACATGAGTCTTGACACAGTTGATCAAGATACCCCGCTACACAAATATACTCCCCTCCCTACATTATAAAAATATTTTAGCATTTATTTTATCTTATTTTTTTTAAAAAATTATATTTATATTAATAACATCTATTTTTATATATTTTTAAAATTTTATTTTTAAAAATCATGTTTTAAAATTTTTAAGGGAAAATTGCAAAAAATAACACGAACTTTAGGGGTGGTTGCGTTTAGTGGCACCGACTTTCAAAAATTCTATAATAATCACCAACTTTGAAGGATGGTTGCATTAGATAACACAACCATTTTTATTTTAAAAGTGCACCCCTTATTAACATTTTGTTTACAAAAAAATCACATTTTTCCATTGTTTTTTAAACCCACTCACAATTTTCTTCTTTAAAAACAATTTTCATGTTCATAAACTCAATTTCAATTTTTCAAAAAAACATCATTTTTTTAAAAACATAATTGTGATATTAATTTGTATCTTTTTAAGACACTCATTTTTCATTTGAAAGACATTAGTTATTATTTAATTTTTGAAAAAAACCGAGTTTATGGAAAAAATAAAATTAGTTCTTTTTAAACGGGTGTAAATAATGAGTGTATTCTTTTAAGAAAAAAGGGGAAAAGTAGTGTTTTATAAAATAAATTTTATTTTTTAAAATTAAAAATAAAAATGGATTATTTTTAAAAATGAAACATGGGCATCTTCTTTTTAAAATTGAAAAATTGGATGATTTTTTTTCCTGCAAAGAATGTTAATAAAAGGTGATATTTCAAAAAAAAACAATAGATGTGCCACTTATTGCAACCAGAACCAAAGTTGGTGATTATTTTTAAAATTTTGAAAGTTCATGCCATTAAACGCAACTACCCCTAAAGTTTATGCTATTTTTTACAATTTTCCCTTATTAAAAAATGATATTTTGTTAAATATTGCCTTTTAATTTTTAAAAATTGTAAAACATGATTTTTCAAAATAAAATTTTATAAATATATGAAAACATATGTTACTAATGTTAGTAATATAAATATAAATTTTTTTAAGATAAAATAAATGTTAAAATATTTTTATGATATACGGAGGGACCAGACTAGTACATTCTGGAGTAGAAGATCTCCAACGAGTTAGCTAGTTTTTGAAACTTAGGAAGCATATGTGAATTTCGGAGAAATAATTTATTTATTACAATTTCCCTTTCAGTTACACCATATGAATGTTTTTATTTTTTTCATCAAAAAAAATATGGATGCTTTTATTTTTGTTACATTTGCTAAAGCATATCCAACGTTCCATCACCTAACTCATTCATCACCCACATTAATTCTTATTATTGCATTTGCTAAATACCTAACCCATCACTCATTCAATACGTATTAGATCACAGGCATAACACAAAATAGTTTTTTTTGATTAGGAGGCATAACACAAAATAGTGTTATAATAACATTAAATCTTAAAACATAAGAGAAATTGGCATACAACATTCAACTAGCTAGTAACATGCATACAAGCTATATAAAAAAAAAAAGTAAAGATGACACATAGACTAAATTTTTTTTATTTGAATTAATTGGATTTAAACTAACCGATATGTACAAAAAATACACATGATAATCAACCTAGATGATCTTACCAAGGCAAAATAAAGCAGCCAGATGTAATTAATATTATCACCTCTCATTCTGCATTAGAGAAACCATGTATATGTTTCAACCCCAAAAAAAGAAAAAAGAGAAACCATGTAATTAATACTAAAGGAGAAGTCGCCTACGACATGTGGCGGCTTCTCCTTTAATGTAGCTTCTTTTTTTTTAAATGATTTTAATTGATTTATATTAAAATTGATTTATCATGATTAAAATCTAAACAAACTTATTTTTTAAATGCTAATTGATTTATCTTAAAATAGGATTTGTTTTAAACAAGCTTATCTTCAACTCACTCAGATGATCGAGACTAGGATATGCAAATCTAAATAAAAGCTAAATAAAATTGATTTATCTTAATCAATAGTATAATACTACAGGAGAAGTCGTCTATGACATATTGCGGCTTCTCATTTAATATAGGATTGTTGGTTAACCGATTAAATATTTTTTAATATTTAAATAAATTATTATTATTACTCCATCTGTTAATTAAAACTTGTCGTTTACTATTTATGCACATTTTTTTAGAATGATAAAAACTATATGAAATATTAAGTTTTTTTAAAATTTGTTTTTATAAATTCATACTTAATAGTAACAAGTATGAAATTATTAAAAAAATATATTAAAAAAGTTAGTATTTTATATAGTTTTTAACACCTCAAAAAGCGTGCGTGAATAGTAAAACGTCAAGTTTTAATTAACGGAGGGAGTATTATTTTTTGATTAGGTAAGAATTCGAGTTCAGGTATACATGAAACTCAATGGCCGAACAAGTTGGCAGACGGAAGCCGTCAATACAAGTAAACACGGTAACACAAATCAACAAAGAAGAAAGAAAGACCCAAGTAGCCCATACAAGACGTCAGCCAACACAGAAGTCGATGGAGATCAAGACGCGCCACGAGTAATTAATTATTTTCTTTTTCTAAATCTTAACCGATTAATTTTCTTTTTAAATTACTTTTTTTCTATAAAAACATATAATCTTTTCATCTTTTGTAGTTTTGATTCATGGGATAATATATAAATAACGATTAGATCCATTTAATAAATTACTTTGTTATAATTTAATTATATATTTACATTTTTTATTATATATTTACTTTAATCAATTATTCTCATTTAAATTATAACAATGAAGGTTATATATGTGTGTGTAGTATAATCTATAGGTAATAATAAGTCAGGTAATAAATTACTTTATTACATTTATGAATATTAGTTCATTTTAGTTTAGTTGTGAAAGATAATAGATTTTCGAATTTATAATATATTGTTGAATTAATGAAACTATAGTAAAGAAAAATCATTAGTTGAACGAGTGTTAATATGAAATTTATTTAGATTTTAAAAAGAATTTAGATAAAGTGATAAGAATCCTTGATAATTGTATTTTAACTTATATAAATGTTTTACATATGTATGAAACTATTATATAAAAAGCATCCGCACAACTGTGCGGGTACTAATCTAGTATGTAAAGATGGGAACTTGCCTTGTGGACTAGAAATAGTAAGTGACTAAAGGAAATAATTATTATGTTTAATTTTGGCAAATAATAAGTGGGGGAAGATGACTCTAAAAAACTTCCATAAAAACAATAATGTACGTAACTCGGATGAGATGCATATGGTATAATTAATTCCTATGAATATGATGCATGCAGCATCTTTTGTGTCATTCCTTAACATTGATTTATAGGGTTTGTTTGGATTTTCAATTAATTATTTTTATAAGTATAAATATTTTTTAAAGTGTTTGATTAGCGAATAATATAAATTTAAAATAAAATATTTATAAATGGTACCGTATCATTTAATTATATTAAACTTAAAAAATAAATATAATTATAATTTTATCGTGACCCGTTAAGAGCTTTTTTCTCTAGTTCTAATGGAGTTAACACAATTAATATGATATTTAATTTTAAATTTATATTATTTTAAACACATTATTAATAATATTAAATAAACACTCTTAAAATATTTACATTTATAACTGCATTACAAACATAATTACTTGAAATTAAATCCAAACACTTTACCTCTCATCCCTCTCCTAACTCTCTCTCTCTCCTCTATATATATCTTCAAATCTTTCCCTCTGTCTGATCAGTACTCATCCCTTTCCTCTAGTCTAAACTCATACCTCTCACACCTCCTTCATCATCTTCCCTTCTCAAAATCAACCCGGGATCATCTCGAATTGACCCGGGACATCACACCCTCTGATCGACCCTCATTACCCTTACACCCTTCTGACCCTCGATCATCTTCCCTCATTTTCAAGTATATATATAATTAAAGGATCATGGGTTCAGTCTCCTACGTCGGTCTTGTTGTGCTTGTTTGTTTGTTGACCGCATCAAGCTGCAGTTTATGCCGGTGTGTCTCACTCAATCAGACTGCTAGTCTCCATATTAATGCTTCTAGATCAAGGCTCATCCCCGATACCCTTTTCGGGATCTTCTTTGAGGTACAATACGTACGGTGGCGTTTTTATCCCCATCTATAATATATAATTAATAATTTTTTGTAGTAATTTATGTTATGATGTCCATATTTTTACTAATTAATGAACATATTAATTTGTGAAATACTTTGCGCTGCGCAGGAGATCAATCATGCTGGAGCGGGTGGATTGTGGGCTGAGCTCGTCAACAACAGAGGTACGTACGTACGTAACGTTGTTTCTTTTTCCCTTTCACTGTAAATTTAAGCTCACTTGGAAATTAGATTGCACCTGAGTCCTGAAGCCTTTGAATTAATCGGACAGGTGTACACTTATAATATATATTTTATTCTTCTTCTTAAATTTCTTTTTTTTTTTAAAAAAAAAAGTAACAAAAATTAAACTTTTTGGCTTGTTGGTACCATCAACAAGGCAAATGATATCATTGATACATCCCTGTAGTAAAAAGGCTTGAGGGCAAACAATACAAAAGTAGCAAGAGAATTCCCATTCCCCCAAATAATAATGGAAATGAACCAAGAAAATAAGTATAAAATATTGAATATTACATATTGAATTGCAATTTGGAGATAAGTTGAACAACTCTAAAATAAGTGGTAAAATGTGATTACAGGATTTGAAGCAGGGAGACTTGAAACACCCTACAATATGGATCCATGGTCTGTGATTGGGGATCAATCAACCATACAGGTAATCAGAATATAAAATTACATAATTTACATTTTTGTTACAGTCCTATATATTGTCAAATGATACTGTTTCTCTATTTACCTATATACTGTATTGTAGTCATTTAATTTGTTTACCAATTACCACCTGAGTCGTCCGTCCAACTATCGTTAACAGGTTCGGACTGATCTTTCATCGTGCTTTGAGCACAACAAGGTGGCGCTCGTGATGGAGGTGCTTTGTGATGATAATGGGGCAATCAAGTGTCCCTCTTCTGGAGTTGGAATCTACAACCCTGGATTCTGGGGCATGGTAATTAAGCTAAATTCTATCTATAAGTAGTCTCTAATATATATACTGACTTCATCAATGATTTCAGTTAGTGCACATTATCTAGTTAGCCTTGTTTCCTACTTGGTAGTTTAATTTAGTGCTAACATGATCGAGCTGATCGATCTAGTATGCATTAAGTAAACTTACAAAGTTGTTTTCTTACATAAACTTTTAAATATGTGCTAACTAATTCTATTGCAGAATATTGAAGAGGGTAAAACTTACAAAGTTGTCCTATACATTCGCTCGGGAAATGATGTCAATGTATCCATATCTTTGACTAGCTCAGATGGATCCCTGGTGCTAGCTTCCTCTACCATACTGTATGTTTGCATATCTTCTTTAGCTTTGCATCTTTTTTTTTGTTAAGTATGTGCTAGTGAGTTTGATTGAAGTGATGGACATTGTTATTGCAGATCTGATTCAACTCAGTGGGTGAAGAGGGAGCTTATGCTGAATGCCACAGGCTCTAACACAAACTCAAGACTTCAACTGACCGCTACGACAAAAGGAGTGATCTGGTTAGACCAAGTGTCAGTTATGCCTACCGATACTTACAAGGTATATATGTTTGTACCTTTCAATGGCATGGAGATTGTGGTTTTCTCTTCTCTGTTTTGCATAGTCCTTTTAAGTTTTAAGTCAAAACTGAAATTAAAAAAAAAAAAAAATTTCTTAGCTTTAGTAAACTATCCATTTTAATCAGAATTTGAGATTCAAGCATTAGACAACCTAGAAATTGGCCTCCACAATATAAAAACTAAATAGAGGCCATTACTTTTAACCATGTTTAAGGTTTCTTATTCACAAGGTCAAATTTTGAATAAGCACTCCAGAATTTAAAGATTATAATTTTGTAGACTGTGATCCTTGACACAAAGAACCAAATTTACTGTTGAAAAATAAATTTGTTTCTGAAAGATATTCTTTAGTTGTCCTGCCTTTTCTCAATTTAGATTGTATCTCTTGTTTTATTTGTCGGGTAAACTTAAAATCTTGGATTGTGCAGGGCCATGGATTCCGAGCTGATCTTATGGAGAAGCTTCTTAATTTGGAGCCTCGATTTATCAGATTCCCAGGTAAATATTAGTGTTTCTTCATTGATTTTTTCATAATTGTCGTCCCTTTTAATTGTTTGGTTGATTTAGGAAAAGGAAAGGGTTAAAATTTAAAACTCTATTTAATTTTTGTCAGTTTGAATTTATGTTATGTGAATGTGAATTTTCATGCTTTAAGCGCATTGTGTATGACACCAATAAATCTAACACCAGGCTTAAAAAAAATCAACCAACAAATTACATATCCAAAACACAAATTCATTCATTGCATATATCTAGCAATCAGCACACACAAGTTACAATCCCACAGAAATTGATTGAGATGGAAGGTTGCATCCGAATTAAGTAGTAGATCTCGAAGCAAACAGTTGAATTAGCTCTAGATCGGGATCAAGTACAAGAACATGTAAATCCTCGATCTAACCATGCTTTCAGCATTCACACTACATTTGCTTGGCAGGAACCGAACCAAACCAAACCAAACCAAACATTTTTATAGAAAGTTTGGGATTCCTTGAATGTTTATCGACTTAGCTGCCTTTGTACATTGTATGAGAAGCATGTTTCATAGCATTTTTGTTGTGCTAGGTGGATGTTTTGTTGAAGGGGAGTGGTTGAGAAACGCATTCCACTGGAAAGAAACGGTTGGATCATGGGAAACGAGACCCGGACACTTTGGTGATGTCTGGAATTATTGGACTGATGATGGCCTTGGCTACTTGGAGTTTCTTCAAGTAAGCCATATTATGTTCACCTGAAATCTTCTTCTAGTTCTTAGTTGTTGTTGTAGTATAAGGTGATTGATGAGATATTGTGTTAGATACTTTTGGATGATTGCATTTAATAATTGTTAGTATCTTTGTGCAGTTAGCTGAGGACCTAGGGGCAGCTCCTGTGTGGGTAATCAACAACGGTACGTATATAACAGCAATTATTCTCTTGACTTACTTAGGATCATCTTGATTCATGTTCACTATTTCTTTTTTTTTTTTGGCTTTGATGGAATGTAGGAATCAGTCATCGAGAAAGTGTTCCTCCCTCCCACGTTGGTCCTTTTGTTCAGGTATATATTTCATTCATATAAAAAAAATATGTATAGCAATTTTAGATGCAATTGAAATACAACTTCTTGTATTTTATTTATCCCACTTCATCATTATTTTTCTGCCAATAGGATATGCTTGATAGTATAGAGTTTGCTAGAGGCGATGTTCATTCCAGATGGGGTTCTATTCGGGCTGCAATGGGTCACCCCGAGCCTTTTGAAATAAAATACATTGCAATTGGAAACGAAGATTGTCCACTGCCAAACTACAATGGTATGCAGCACATATGGTTCTTTGCAACTCCATTTTCATCTTCTTTAATGCTCTCCTTAAAATGTCATGTAGAGGAGATGTTTCTAAATCTTTTGTCATGTTATATATATAAATAAATTGTATGTGGAGATTCTAATCTGCAAAAAATGTACTTCTAACTTCTATATATTGGCCAGCAAATTATCTCAAGTTCCATGCTGCGCTTGCAAAGGCCTATCCCGACATTAAAACAATTTCTAACTGTGACGCATCTCATGGGCATTTGGATCATCCTGCTGATTTTTATGATTTCCATGTAAGTATCTCAACTTCTCTTCTATAAAAGATTGATCTAATATATATTCTTGAAACGATATTGGCTAACCTATCAGTATGGATTTGTTAATTTCCTTCTTAGACATATGCCTCAGCTGCAAAAATATTTTCTATGACTCACTTTTTTGACGATTCCCCACGTATTGGTCCGAAGGTATGGTGGTGTATTTTCTAATCAATTGTTGGTTCTTTATGAATATATTTGGATGTCCTTCAGTTTTGACACTCAAATATAATCCAGGCTTTTGTGAGTGAATACGCTGTCACTGATAAGGATGATATTGGAAATGGAACTCTTTTGGCTGCACTTGCTGAGGCAGCATTCCTTCTTGGAGTGGAGAAGAACAGGTATCTATGCATTTGTATCATATCTAATATTTATGAAGACAAAAATAAATACGATTAAGTTCATAAGGTGTCCATGTTGTTGGTCATTCAACGCTAGCTGTCGTTGTTCTTATATATGGTCAGTACTTAGTAGTATATCAAGTCTCAAACAAACTGAATTTTTTCAACTAAAATGCAGTGATGTTGTTTCGATGACAAGCTACGCTCCACTTTTTGTGAATTCAAATGATAGACGGTATGCTTTCCTTCTTGTATCTTTTGTTTTCCTAATTACAAATCAAGATCATCTAACCTTTTTTTTAAAAAAAAAAAATTGTTAGATGGAACCCAGATGCGATAGTTTTTAACTCGGCGCAATCATATGGGACTCCTAGCTACTGGATGCAGCATTTTTTCAAACGGTCAAGTGGAGCCAGTCTTCTCTCCTCCCATTTACAAACCAACTCGCCTTCTATTGTCGCGTCTGTTATCTCTTGGGACAACCCAGTAGATAATGAGACCTATATAATTGTCAAGGTAAAGTTGCCTTGCACCAAACTCAAAAGTGTTGATTTGGTTTTTGACAATCCTTGAGGACATGTCACTAATGCTTGTTAAATTACTAATCTCCCAGGCAGTCAACTTCGGAAGCAATGATGTGAACCTCAGTGTCTCCTTGGTTGGTCTAGATGACCATACAAGAAGCTTGAAAGGATTCAGCACAACAATCCTCACATCTAAAAATGTGAAGGATGAAAATTCATTTGATAATCCAACAAAGGTATTTCGTACCCATACACAAATGAATGAATCAATATGTATGTCAGTACTTGTGGCTGAACTGTTGTGTTTTTTTATGATCAATCAGGTGGTGCCAGTGACGCATTCATTGGAAGCATCAGGCACACTCATCGAAGTTGTGCTCCAGCCACATTCATTCCACTCCTTCGATCTGCAGGTGGTGCCAGAGGCTGTTTTGCCCCCTTCTGAGTTAGGTTTCAAATCTCCATAGTTTTGTTTACTTGTGATATGTTGATTTCTCCAAATCATGCATCCCTGTCAGTATCACATTGCTCTTTCTCTAAACATCTTACAACAATTTCGGATTTCAGAGTAGATTGGTTGCTTTTGATACCGTCCAATTTTTCTTGGGTATATAATTACAAGTACATTGCTATCATGTTCTCTGAATTTTCTCCAGTTTTCTTACCAATTTTGCATTTTGCTATGAATTGTCCCAGTAGCATTATATTAGAATTTAGACCTTCTCCAAAACAATTTGGACTAGAAATTGAAGAATAGGAGATAAGAAACTCGGTTCCGCAAAAGCCCTTTCTCAATTTGAGTTTTGATCGAAGTCTGAACAGGGATTTCGGAGCTAGGGTTCGCCGAACACGTTTTCCTCAAACCCTTCACAGCATCAATTTCGATTCATCTATCCTTATATGTCCCCCTTCCCGTAACCTTGCAGTTTTGAAGCACAGTCGATGTCGACGTTTAAGCCGAGCTGCACAGGTCGCGAGCGCTGCATTGCTTCTGGAGGAAGACGATCAACAGTGACTAGTTTCCCACAATTTTACAAAAATTTCTCAAACTTCTTGTTAATTATATTGTTAGTTTAAATTATTTTTTCGTTTATGAATTTTAGCCATGTTAATTAGTTATAGTGTATATACCAATTAATAATTTTTAAAGTTCATATTAATTTTTTTGTTTATGGGTGATAGGTGGTATTATTCTTGACCATTTTTCCTTCTGGCCATTTTTCCTTCTAAAAAAAACTTATCACTAGTAGAAATTTTTTTTCTACAAAAGTTTAGTTCTTGTCCTAAGCTTGTATTGAATCTGGTTTAGTAAGTTTGAATCAATCTTTTTTTTTAAAAAAAAAAATATATATATATATATATATATGATTTAATAATGCCAATTACCTTGTTCAATTTTATTTGTGGAAAAAAAATAGTTTTTTAAAATATTAATATGTGAGAATCTAACTTCTCTCTAATAAAAATACCAATATGTGAGAATCGGTTAAAAAAAATTATTAAATATTAAATATTCTTAATAATTTAATTATTAAATCAAATCTCTATATATTAACCTCATATTGTAATGTTTGAATGTAATGGAACTGATGAAGATTATGTTTACTTGATATTATAATTATTATAATTGTTAGATACTAAATTATATGGGTATTCGATAAAATATGGTAATATCATGATTTTTTTTCATAGAAATATATGCAAAGTGGATGTTTATATGTAGAGAAAATTAAATTAAATTTGAAAATAATTTTTTTATAATGTAATCATGGAAAAAATTGCATTTTATGCTTTTATTTTAAAAGCGCTGCCACATGGCAACCCTTGAATGGGGTCGTGTGGCAGCGCTGCTCCATTTTTTTTTGGCCTGTGCAGCAGCAAAACGCTGCGTTTCGAGCCGCACCCCCAAAAACGACGTCGTTTCATGTTCAACCTACCAGCATGCGCACGTGCTCCTCACGTGTCTCTTCCATAAATCTCCCTTTTCACGATTCTTGTAGATGAACCTGCATGCATGGGTTCATCTCTTTTTATTTTTTTTCTTCCCCATTTTTTAACCGTTGGCATCCGCATGAACCCATGGGTCCAATGATGCGTGGGTGCTCTAAGATAACTAGTATATTCCCTGTGCTATGCACGAATTTAATGTAAAAATATTATAAATGATTATTTTCAAATTTAATTATAAAAAAATATTAACCTACAAAAATAAATAATGTACATTCATCTACAAACAAAAAAATAATCTAAATATTATATAATTTAATATTAAAAAAATAAAAATTTGTTTGAATAACAACAAATGGAGTTGTTTTTAATAACCCTCAAGCAACTTTAACAATTCGACAATCACCCTCCACAATGATATCATGATATGTGTCAAACTATCACCTCATGTAATTGCAAAACATAAATGATATGTTCATGCATCTGCCATCTCCAAGGTTGGTACCATTTAAATAGCTCTTACACACAAGCAAGAGTCACAGGGGTATTGAGTGGCTTAAGCCTCCTCTAGCTAAAAAGGGAAAAAATTGCATGCTTTTTAAAAATATTTTTTTTACTAATTTTATAACTAAAATAATACAAAAAAATGATAATAAATTATAAATTTTATTTATCTTAATTTGTACAAAGTGAGTATTAAATCATGAAGTCATGAGTTCAAATTCCTTTGACTAAATTTTTCATCCTCTTAATTTTTTTCAATTAAAAATGACGGTTAAAATAATAAATTTAAGGGTTTTTAAAATATTTTTTCTAACATTCCTTCTCTTATACGAGTATAAAGAAAAATTATTTTAAAAAAAATTGAGCTTCCCTAATAAAACAATTCCTAACTCTATCATTACTCACAAGCCCATAGTTGTTATCATCCTTTATGTTTATTTTTTTTGTAAGCAACAATTAAAAAATACCTTAGTTGAACATCATTTTTGTTAATTAACTAAGACATCAAATCTTTTCATGGGTTTGCACTATATGACTATCCCTCCACACCCCCCTCTCGATATTCAATAATATATGGCGTGCGTCATATATATGACAACATTTTCTCTTGATATTTAACATTGTATGATGTGTGATTTTATTTAGTCGATTGAATTTCTGACTTAGCTCATAAGTATCATGGATCACCCATTATGACTTGTGATTCATCCATTTGAAGAGAGACTGATTGTGAATCCACCAAAAACTACATACCAAAGTTGTATAAACATGTTGTATACTTAGTAACAATATAATGTAACTAATTATATATCGTACTATACCAAACTCAGTAAGCCTCGATTCAAGATCTCAACTCACCTTATCAAAGAAAAATCCTTTGAATAAAACACTATTTTAATTTAATAAATTTCAAGATTAAAATGTAAAAGTACACAATTCTTATACAAACAACAATGAATTAAAAATGATTGAAATGTTATAAAATAACATAACGTAAAAGTATTAGAAAAGTATTGACTCGGAAGATATTTTTATATTGAAAATTTGATTAAAATATAAAATTAAATTTGATTAAGCATTTGCAAAGATTTAATTGATTTTTAAAACAAAAAAATAACCAAATCAATTTATAAACATTATCCAGATAATAATATAATTTATCCTTATCAAAATCAAACAAATAATGAAAAAAATAACTATCAATTTTTTTTGAAAAAATAAAAATTTATGTGATTAATTTATTTTCAAATTTTTAATTAATAAAATATTTTAGAAATCATCAATGTGTGGTTAAATACAAGACATTATTAATGAGATGTAACAATTTAATTGATTAAACTTTTGACTATAAATTTTTTTTTATCAAAAGATGACATATAACGATATTAATATATAATAATCACATATCATAACAAACTTATTTGAGTTTATCTAATAGGGCATTAATCTTGTAAACTAAAATCTTGTTAACTAATTAGAGTGTGTTTGGTGGTAGATTACTGAGATTTTGGGGGGGGGGGGGGGGGGGGGGGGGTTTGCTTATGTTTGGTAGGAGTTTATGGGGAAGCTTTGGTAATTTAAGAAGGAGCTTTCGTAGCATATTTTTAGATGAAAATGGAAGCTTTGGGGGCCCCAAGATTCTGAAACTTTTGTTGGAGATTTGATTTCATTTTGCCCAACCTGTCCCTCATCTTCAATCGCAGAAACTCAATTCTTGTTCCATCTCCTCGGTCTCCGTCGCTGGCTAGCTCTGGCCGTGTCTTTACTCGCACAACTCTCGTCTTCAATCTCGAGCCCCTTCACATCTCTCGTACTGTCTTTCTCCACCTCTATCGTCGTCGAGCTCCTTCGCCACCATCGAACTCCTTTGTCGCTGCCGCCGTCGAGCTTTTTCACCGCCGCCTCCGTCGAGCTTCTTTGCTGCCGCCTCCGTCAAGCTCCCTTGTCGTCGCCGTAGTCAAAACAAATGGAAATAACATCGTCTCCCGGGTGGGTGAATCAGCTCCCCAACCACCCACCTTCAATCGCATACAGAAGGTGGAGGTGCATTGATTGCTATGGAAGGCGGAGGCAGAGGTGCCCTAATTGCCATGAAATTGGAGCTCTTCTGGCACATCGAGCACGTCTCAAGGAAATCAGAATGATTTCCATGGAATCAGAGTTCTTCGGGTTCGCAGTGAAACAAAACGGTAGCCATTAATTGGATTGGATGAGAAGATTTGAGAAATTGATCAAAATTTGATTATTGATTAGCTTCACAAGATGTTCATCCTAACAAAAACTTCAAAACCTTATAAACACCAAACACCATTCAACTTTTTTACAAGATTTTTTTTGTAAAAAAATCTCAAACCCCAAAATCTTCATAATCTAAAAAATTCTCAAACTCCAAAATCTTCATAATCTACAAAAAAAAATCTCTCATTTATAATCTATTGTCAGACACATGATTAGTTTACCAAATTAATGCCCTTATTTACTTTATTTATTTATTTTATTTAGAAATATTGTGTATTTATGAGTAAGAAAGATAACCCGTTAAATAAATTATATAATATACGATTTTTTTATACAAGGGGAAAATTTGGGGGTGGTAACCTCGGTTGAACCACATCCCAATAGCTAGCGTCCTTGCGGATGATGGATGAAGACAAACCATGATGCGCCAATCTGTCCGCAACCTGGTTACCTTCTCGAAAGGAGTGAGGGAAAGAGATCACCTCTAGTGCCTTGCAAAGGTCGAGAACATCGGTGGTCATCATCTCAATAATCCACAGGCACATCCCGATTCCCCTGATGGCATTAATGACCATCACACAGTCTCCTTCCACTTTGAGGCATGAAAAGCTCTTCTTCATAGCTTCCAAAAGGTCTGCATGAAGTCCGCGACACTCAGCTTGAAGGGCAGAAACATTCCCAAGGCCTTGCGCACCGCATGACACCACACTACCACGACAATCTCAGATGACAAAAGCCAGCATCGACTTGCCGTGAAGCGACCTTTGCTCCATCAAAATTTAGTTTAATAAATCCCTCAATAGGTTTATTCCATTTAACTTTGTTCTGACGTCTCGATCTATTTTGAGAATTGTGCGATATTGTTGTGGTCTTGTCATCCTCTAAATCATCTTCTTATGCTTTTTTCCAAGATATCCTATATTGATTTATATGCTTAACCCATTGTTCCATATTCATAACATCATGGTTTTCAAAAAGAATTTTATTCCTCATAGACCAAATCCCCCAAAGGGAGAAAACTAGTATTGATTTTTAGGCAGCTGAAAATATTTCAATGACTATCACCTTATAAGTCTTGTTAGTTTTATCAATATTTCATATTATTCTTTTACTATGTTTTTTCATTCTTCCAATAAGAGTCAGAGATGTCTGACATTCAGTGAATATATTTGTTACGTCTTCTTCACTATGGTTGTAGAGAGGACACCCCAGAGGCCAGAGGTACATCGATCCCCTTGTTCCTAAGTCTAATTTTCGTTGGGGGTTATTGAAGATATTTTTCCATAAGAAAGTTTTAATTTACGGCGAGCAATCAATCCTTCATATCCAATTTAATGGATCGATGTTAGCTCTTTTTTGCTTTTGTGATGTGGTCTAAAGCACTAGCCGTAGAGAACCAACCATTTCTATTGTCTTTCCAATATAATCTATCTTCGATCTTTGTTGTAGGGATATGAATTTCAAGGATCTCATCCACAATATTCGTCGGGAGATTTTCTTTTAATCTTTCTACATTCCAAATATAATATACGATTTGAATGTATAGTGCAGCTTAATCTAATCAAACCAAACTAAAATGTATTTTTCTTGATCGAGCTATATATGTTTCATATACTTTTCGGTATAAATCATGCATATACACATTTAGACTTGTGAATCGGGTCACTCAGGTCGGGTTCGGGTCATTCGGTCCCGGATAAATCTTCGGATCAATTGAATTATCGGTCATTTCTGGTCGAGCCAAATCGGATTTGTCCCGGGTACAAGTTGACCCACCGGGTAAAAAAAAACTCGAACATTTTGAAGACTTTTTAAAAATATTAAAATAATATCAAATTAAATTATAATATAAATATTTCAAATTAAACTAAATAATAATATTATAATTAATTTATAAATATAATAATAATATTATTATATTAATATTTTAATCATAAAAAATCATATTTATACAAATAAATGGAATTTTTTTCAAACTATTCACAAAAAAATAATTATTTAAAATAATATTCACATATTTAAAATATTTACGAAAATATTCATTTTTTTTTGTACAGTATACAGAGAAACGCGGGTTGAGACCGCGTTTCTTTCACAAGCCTTAAGATCTTAAACTAAAGTGGGGTTGATAAAAATAGATAAAAAACGCGGGTTGAAACCCCGTTTTATAATAAATTTTCTGTAAAACGCGGTTTAAAACCGCGTTTATATCAATTTATTTTTTAAAATTGAAAAAAAAAGGAATGAAGTGCTACAGTGCGCTGTTACACAAAACAAAACACATGAAGCGCGGCCTCATGCCGCGCTTTCATTCTTCTTCTCTTTTTTTTTTAAATTAAAAAAACAACTATATAAAGACGCGGTTTAAAAACGCGTTTTACCCAAAATTAATTATAAAACGCGGTTTTAATCCGCATTTTTTCCATTTTTTTTACCAAGTTTCAGATCTCAACGCTTCTGAATGAAACGCGGTTTTAAACCGCGTTTCTCTATCTATCCTGTTAAAAATGAATATTTTCGTAAATATTTTGAATGTGTGAATATTATTGTAAATAATTATTTTTTTGTGAATATTTTGAAAAAAAATTCCATTAATAACCTTTCTAATGTTTTAAAATGATTATATATTAGATATACAATACAAAGTTTATGTTAACCAAAATATTTTAGTATAGTTTAGAACAAATATGAATGAATGATAATTTAAAATATGTAATTAATTTATGGATTTGAAAATAAATTAAGTATATATTTTAACTAATTTACTCATTTTTATGTACTTATGTTTTAAAATTTTAGGTGATTTTTTTTATAATTTACTCATTCTTTGGGTAAATAATTTAGTCTCCTTAAATATTAAAAGGATTGTTGATGGTTTTTTAAAAGTAAAACACCAAAAATGAGTGATTAAGTGAGTGAATTATAATATATTTGTCATTTTTTATAATTTTTATATGATTTTTAATAAGTTTGGTTATCACACAAAATTTGTCAAAATCTCATGATTACCATGCGAAATTCTTAAAACGTTTGGACACCATACAAAAAAGACCAAACCTCGTGGCTACCAAGCGAAATTTACCTTGAATTAATATACGCATCTACAAATATAGAAATTATAGATTGTGATAAATTTCAAAATCCTTACTGTCATTTGATTTATTTTGAAGAGAAAAACGTCATCCAAGTTCAATGCATGTTCATTTTTTAATTTTTAATTTTTTGAGAATCATGCATGTTCAATTTGCGGTAAATACTAAATACAGACTATTTTACGGACTATAAAATTGAACATAACCGACGTATACTCTCTCTACCTGTTTCATTATATTTGTCATTTGACATTTTAGTAATTTTTTTAAAAAAAAAAAACTAAAACTATATAAAATATCCACATTTTATTAATTTATTTTATAATCATATTTATTAGTAGCAAGTAAGAAATTGTTAAAAATTAATTTAAATTTTTTATTTTTTAGCTTCTAGAATCGGGAAGTCAGTTACAAATATAATGAAACGGGAAAAGTAATATATTATAATCACCTACCAACTCAACATATCTAATATATAAGGAAATACAATATTACTTTCTCTGAATAAATATTCTATGATAACTTTTAATTACAATTCTATTATCTATAAATACCATGGTTCTATATTGTAATCATCCCTAAAAATAACAAAGAAAACACATTTGAAACAAAGGGTTTATTTAGTTTTGAACAAGTTCAAAATGGCAGTCAAAAGCATTCCCATGGTCAGATGCTGCTTCGCAGCCCTCTTTTGCATTGCTATCTTTCTTGCGCAAGGTATATCCGTATTTATATATAATTATTAAAAAGCTGGTGGTTGGTTTTACTCCTAGTGATTATGTGTTTATAAATTTAATACATTTGGTGGTGTTTTATAAGAAATGTGAAAAGTAAGTGATTTTTTAAAATAATGATGTTATTATACGTAAAAGTGCTCAAACACAAATAACCTTCTTTAACTATTTTTGTCTCAATTCCCTGATTTTGGTAAATAGAGGGCAGTCATCCCAATTCCACTCTCATGTCCCTGCACATAATTATCTTAAATCTATTTTTATTCATATATTCTATTTTTTTTATTAAGGTTGTGGAAAGGAATGGGTGAAAGGGGCACAAATATGACAACATGTGATTTGAGTCCCCTTTATCTATTTAATAGTCACTTTGATCTCTGTATATGATTTGTATTTATATGTTTTGAAATTAAAATTGATTTATATTTATTTCAAAAATATTATTTATATTTAAAAATATATTTATTATAATAGTCATTTCTGTAGAACTATTTTAGTGTTTATATTTTTTATACTCAATATTTTATCAAATTGTCCATTTTATTTGTGCATTCAATTTGGTATATATATATATATATTATAAAAAACAAATTTTCAATCTAATTAATTAGATCAATATTTTTTTCACATTTTTTGTACTTATTTTCGGCTTTTATCACTAATATTTTATTGCTCAGAAAAAAAAAACTAATATTTTAATATAATGTGGATATGGATGCAGAAGTAGTAGTGAAGGGGGAGGAAGCGACAGTGTGCAACGATACACCATGCGACTCAACTAGCCCTGCGGGACAGAGGTGCAGCAATGCCTGTGCGGCCTTACACCTTCATAATGGTAGGTGCGTTCAGGTCTCACCAGGCCAACCTGGACGCCCCGGTGTGCTTTACAAATGTTGTTGCGACCTTCATTAATTTAGATCCAACCAACAACTCGAGCTCGACCTCATCAATCGAGCAAGGATTGATGGCCTTTTGTCTCAATAATTTAACGCATAGAGGCTATCTTTAATCTCTATGCTTTGCTTTCTATCTAGCCAAGTTACTTATATATATATATTGGACTTGTAATTTTTCTTAATTGTCATTATCATGCCAATTCAATAATATATCAAGTTCAAATCTTACTTTAAAACCCGCGATATCCAATTCATCCACTGGGGGACGAGTGGTGCGAGTGCAAGAAACTTAATATTGAATCTTGAGTAATATGTTATTGTGTGTATTTATATACATATATATGTTTTTTTTACTATTTGACCCTCTAATTATACGTGTGTATTACTGTATTTTTGTGTTTACTATATATATAATTTTGTAATTTTTAAGTAACTTGTTATTTTTATGTATGACATTCATTCAAATATCATAAACTCATATTTTTAGTATTTGTAAATTAAAAGTTAATTTTTATTCATCTTTCATTTTTATTAAAAAATCATCTATATAAAATACTAAAACAGAGGCCTGAAACGGGCTCTGGTGTGATCTTGCGTCTACGGAATTTTTTGGATTAAAGCGGGTTTATTTTTACTTACGTAGCATTTTCTGGATTAAAGTGGTATTATATTTCTGTCCACATCAATTAATAAATGAATATAGGTAGCTAAAAACTTGTCTTTTCAGATCAATAATCTATCCAATATAACTTGAATTAGTTGTTATACATATTTATTATTTTCATGCTTTTGTTAATAAACTGTATTATTTATTATTTTAAAAGATGAAGAATGAATATTTGGTGCGTTATTCTACCTTTTAGATCAAATTGAATATAATATATTTATATATAGTTTTATTTTTGTGAGCCACATCAATTTAATTTTATTTTTTTAAGCCACGTCAATTAATTATCTAATATAATATTTTAATATAATAAAATATAATTTATTAACAAAACGCGCAACCGCGCGGGTAACGAATACTAGTAACTATATTAATTTCCCCCATTGATCAACCTTTCTATCGCGGGTAGAATTATTTATCCGTGAAGCAGGTGATGAAATGACTTTATCCACCTATAACCCGCCCCATTTCCACATTAGCTCCTTCAATTCGGATTCTCTCTATGAAAGTCGGCGTACGTAGAGGATGATCATTCCTTGCCTTCTATATATATAGCACACCACACCGAAAGCTCGAATTAACAGTGCCTTCTCCTTTGAATCACCACAACCAACTCGTGTTTTTTTTTAGGTATTGCAATGGATTGTTTGTTTTTTTTTTCCTCCAAAAGTTTTCACTCTCCACAAGTTATTGTTCAAATATTTTTTAACACCTAAATTTTATCACAAATTTGCATTTGTTTTCACTATTTTACCTATACGTGGGGTTATAATTTTGATTAAATTTTTTGTTACAAAATTTTTAAAATCAAATTAACTTAATTTGTAAAATAAAATTTACCTTGTAAAATATCACCAATATAGAGTCTTAGAGTAATTTTTTTTTGAAATCAAGAGTCTTAGAGTAATTTATTACTCCATTTGTTTGGCAAAATATTTTATTTATTATTTATGATTTTTTTATGATAAAAATGATACTATCAAATATAAAAAAAATTATCGGTTTGTCTATTACATGTCCTAATGGTAAAGAATAAGAATACTTTATTAGAAAAGAAAATCCTAAAAAAATAGGTGAACCTTATAATTTAATTTAAAAATGGCTAAACCGAGTATATAAGGGAAATATTTTCCAATTGGGTTTCTTATCGTATGACCCCATAGAAAAACTGTTTTTTTATCAATATTTTTAAATAATTTTATAGTTATGAATTCATCATTTGAATTTTTTTAATGGATAGAGTAATGTTTTATATGATCTATATATTATTAGTTTATCGATTTTTCTATCCTATGCCCCAAGGGCATAGGATAAGATGCCCATTTTAGAAAAAATACATCCTAATTAAATTCCATTAGCCAAATTTTAAATTAGATTCTTAGGATCACTTATTTTTGGTAGGGTATATTTCCCCATTTAGGATCTTATCATATGCCCTTAGGGCATATGATAGAAAAACCGTTAATTTATTATTTGACTTTTAAAATTACACTATTTACGGCAGTTAACTATACTAGTTATAAAGATATATTGTGATTTGTATGATTGTGATCAATTTCAAAATCCTCCCTATTATTTTATTTTTATTTTGAAAAGAAATTAAAACGCTCAGCCCAAGTTCAATGCATATGTTTAATTTGCAGAAAAAGTAAATTAAATATTAAATACTACATTTAAAATTGAACATAGACACATAGTATAATTTCCTGCCACCTCAGCATATCTAATTTATAAGGAAATATAATATGACTTTCTCGGAATAAATATTATAAGATCAGTTTTAATTACTACGAGTACAAAAGGGGGACCAGAGCACACTTTTTTTTTTTATGCATGGGAGCACACTTCTCGTATTGTGTTTATAGTGGGTGCGCTCTCAAACAAGCACGCTTATTATTTAATCGTGATCCCATATTTAAGCACGGTTTTGTGTTGAAGCGTTCTTAAAATTGTAATAAATGAGAACGCTTTAAAAGAAAAATGTGTTCCCTCTAATTAAATTTGGTTTTGGGAAGACACTTTTCTTATAAAACCGTGTTCGTTTTAATTTTTTAAGCACGCTTTATATGAAAACTGAGCTAATTATTCCTTTAGAAACAAACGAGAACGGTTCTATAGAAAAGCGTGTTGATTTTAGTTTAAGTTGGTTTTGGGAACACACTCGTAAAATGAAACCGTGTTCGTTTTAATTTATTTTTAAGCACGCTTCACAAAAAAATCGGGCTTAATAGTTTTTATAAATACACGAGAACGGTTTTATAGAAAATCGTGTTCGTTTTAGTTAAATTTGGTTTTGGGAACACACTTTAAGTATTAAACCGTGTTCGTTGTAATTTTTTTAAGCACGCTTTACATGAAAAACGGGTTAAATATTTTTTTACAAATAAACGAGAACGGTTTTATAGCAAAGCGTGTTTGTTTTAGTAAATCTCGTTTTGGGAACACACTTGTAAAATGAAACCGTGTTTATTTTAATTTATTTTTAAGCACGCTTTACACGAAAATCGGTCTAAATATTTTTTTAGAAATAAACGAGGACGGTTTTATGGAAAAGCCTGTTGCTTTTAGTTGAATTTGGGGTTGGAAACACACTTTTAATATAAAACCGTGCTTAAAATAAAAAAAATAAACACGCTTGTCAAAAACCGTACCCAACTTGCCGTGCTCCACCCCTTATATTTGTACTAGTATATCCCTACAATATAATAGCAAAAACCATGTCTTTGCAAAAGAACTTGCCACGTGTCGGGCCATCAAATTTCAGGAGAGTTTTTAATTTTTTTTTTTCCGTCCCACTACTTCTCTCCCATTCCTTCACAAGACACCCGCCGCTCAAGTAGTTCTCTGCCATTCGCTGCCCGCCTCGAAGCCGGAGGAAACCCACTGCTTCTCTCCCATTCCTATTACAAAACACTCGTCGCTCAAGCGGTTCCCTGCCATTCGCTCCGCACCTCAGAGCCGGGTTCAAGGAAACCCACCGCTTCTCTCCCATACCTGTACAAGACAACCGCCGAAACTACTGCCAGATTCATGGAAACTACTGCCTGAATTCCCCAAATTGAATTGCTTGATTTGCCTCGAAAAACTCTAATCTCCGTCAGTTGGGATTTTTCTAAAGGGTTGGGACTACCAGTTGGTGAGTTGAACAAGATCCGAGTCTTCGGTGGTTACGAGGGGTCGTCAGCATTGTCGTCGGGAAGAACTCCGGTGGTTACGACGGGGCGAGGCTCGGTCGTGGCTTGGTGGAGATAAGAGGCATGACGGAGGCGCACGGCGGCGGAGGAGCTACCGGCGGCACAAGTATTTATTTGATTTGCATTTGTCTTTTTTTTATATAAAAAAAGTTAGGGTTTAGAGGATTCAAAAATGAAATACGTCGTATAATGAATTGGAGATACAATTAAGCTAAAACTCATGGACCTAATTTGTTCAGATTGATCAAATTAGGGCTTTTTCTTCAACGAAAACTCAGGGAAGTTTATGGTTTCATCAAGTGGAACTTAAGGGTTTTTTTTCTTTTCTGTAAGGTTATGACTTATGGCAGCGTCTTTGTTGAGACACATAAGATTATGACTTATGTCAGCCTTATCACAGATCCTTTTCTTGGATCATATGATTCCTCTTTTAGGTCTTATGTTCTCGTACTGCAACATTACAATTCCAACTTTTGAAGAGGAGGTAATTGCTTCTCAATTTCTCCTTCTTTTCACTCCCAACGCTTACACTCTATTAGGTTTTTGTTTGATGTTCATTGCTTGATTAAAGTTGAACCTCTTTATCTTGCAAAATCAAACAGATTATCAAACATTCATACGGTTATTTGAATTTGAAATGGAATGGCTTTGTCAGGATATAAACGCCTTTAAGTTAGATCATTGTTTTTGGTATGATGGAGAAATCATAAAATGTCTGTTCTTTTGTTCTCTTCTCGTAATGGCAATCTGATTTATAAGGAATAGATTTATGCTTACATCTTTGCTATATCACAGAGCTTCTCGGGAATATAGATCTATGGAAGATGCATTTGATAATGCTCAAATCTGGTATGAAATATAGATGGAAATGAAACAGATTAAGCAAATGAAAGCATGTTTTTGGCACAGTGGTGGCGCCTTGGTTGGTGATGTTTTAAAGGTAGTTGGTTGTTCACTCTTGCAATATAGACAAATCAGTGTCCTTACAAAGCACTACAAAAATAAGAGGTTGAATGACCCTGAGTTTGTGTTGGATTTTGAGGAAATATAAGTCCTTGATTCAAAGACAAAGTCTATCACTAGAGCAAAAGTTTTGGTAAAGCTGAATTTCAAGTATATCAGATTCCATCTATTGGTAAGGCTGAATTTCAACCATATCAGATTCCATCTAACAATAGTGATTTTTTTTTAGGAATATGGTACAAAGCTTGAAAGGTTTGGGCATGGCATTCACCTTTACCTATATTCTAAAAGATTTTATGATTATTTTGTGAAAAAATAATCATAAAAGATTTTGTTGTGTGAAAAAATATATTTTATGATTATTTTGTGATTTTACCTATATTCTAAAAGATTTTTAACTAATTTGATTAACATAAGAAATTTGCCCAAACCTCGTGGCTACCACGCAAAATTAGTCGAAACCCCGTGGTTACCATGCGAAATTTTTGAAAAGTTTGGACACCATGCGAAAAAAGTCAAACCTTGTGGCTACCAGACGAAATTTCTCTTTTTTAAATAAAGTTGCAGAAAAAAGTTTTAGACTAATAAATCTAATTTTATCTTAATTAAGGGATATCTTTAGTAATATAGAAATTACCAAAATATTATATATTAATACCGCTTATATATTGTTGTGGACCTTGTGGTTGATCTCTTTTTATGTTAATTGATCTAATATTTATAGATAGATATATTCATGTTAACTAATTGTAAGAACACATATTTATGATAGTAAGAATTTCTAACATAATCAGATGAACGTACTTACATTAATTTTAAAAATTCCGTGCGTAGCGCACGGGCTCTAAGCTAGTTATCTATAAATACGGTACCACAGTTCTGTAGTGATCCATCATCCCAAAAGAAAACACAAATATATATAATTCAAAAAAGGGTTTGTGTAAGTTGAAAATGGCAGTCAAAAGCATTCCCATGGGCGCCAGATGCTTCTTCGTAGTCCTCTTTTGCATTGCTCTCTTTCTTGCAAAAGGTATACTAAAACCGATGCATAGCGTCCTATGTGGTGCGTTATGGTTGATCCTAGAGAAAAAAAATCCTATGTGACGCGTTGTGGTTTATCCTAGGAGAAAAAATTAATAAAATAATATATTGTTATAGTTTATAGAAAGCTATATAAGCCACATTCTATCTATATATATTTTAGTTAATTAACAAAAATATAAATAAAAAATATTTTATAGTCATACTTACAAAAAAATATTAATAGATAAATATTTAGTACTCGTATTTGATATGTGTAGATTATTTTTTGGTGGAGAGAATTATTTATATCAAAATTAATTATTTAATCATTCTTATTTTATTTATATCTATATTGTTTTTAGGCCAAAATAAATTATTAAAATATTATGTAGCCACAATCCATCCGTGCATAAATATTTTAATAAACTAACGTAATAAATATGTGCTACTGATTTAATTAAAAAATAATATTAAAATATTTTTAAAAATCAACTATCTATTAAATTACATGAGATTTAATTAACGATAGATTAGAAAAAAATTATTTATATATAATACGCCGACCTAATTTTATTTATATTTATATTATTATTTTTTATTTATTAGAATCTATCTAGATTATTTATAATATTGTATTAATATATTTTCCGTACACGGAACGGGATCTACACTAGTTATATATATTTACTTATTTACTATCCCTAAATGTTAATTATAAACCCTTCAAGGGTTTTTTTCCTTCTATTTTTATACTATTATTTAGTGGTACATGTTTTAAAATAATGATGGATATTGGTATTGCGCGTATTTTTTTTTTTTTGATAGAGTAAAATTCGGCTGGATGGACCTAGCCGATAGCATCCTTTCGGATGAGATCAAAAAGATCTGTATTTGATACCAGTGTAGCCTCAGGGGAGAGATGGCTAAGGTGTGCAACCTTATCTGCCACACTGTTTCCTTCCCGAGGCACGTGGGAAAATTTTGTTTTCGTAAATGTTCTTATTAACCATTTTATGTCTCCCATTAGAAGTTCGATTTCCCAAGGGCAGCTTCCGTTCTCTTGTAAGTTTTGAATGATTATAAGGGAGTCACCTTCGATGACAAGATTATGGAT
Source organism: Persicaria maculosa (assembly GCA_963922045.1). Classification (NCBI taxonomy): domain Eukaryota; kingdom Viridiplantae; phylum Streptophyta; class Magnoliopsida; order Caryophyllales; family Polygonaceae; genus Persicaria; species Persicaria maculosa. The sequence goes on along the minus strand of OY998267.1, from coordinate 14,340,351 downwards.
ATTTAGCCTAGTAGCTTGTAGTAGCCCTTCTCTTAAGGCCAAGGCTTCGGCTATGATCGGAGACTTTTTACCAAAAATTTTGTTTCCAAGACGGATTGGGTTGCCACTCCAATCACGAATAATGTATCCGCCACTTCCCACCCCCGTCGGGGAGATTGCTCCATCGAAATTCAGTTTCATAAATCCGATGTCTGGTTTCTTCCACCTAATATTCTTTCTACTCAATTTTCGCGATTTTGTATGGTGTAAACATGCAGAGTGATTATCTATTCCATTTTGGAGAGTTTTATGCCAAATTTCCCGAGTGGCTTTGACTCTTCCCTCAACTTCCTGAGGAGAAGGGATTCTGGAATTTCCGAATATAATTTGATTTCTCATACACCATATTGTCCACCAATTTACCGCCAATTTTTCTTTTTCCTCCTTGTCTAGCTTTTCACCCAACATCCTCATGATTTCTTTGATATCCCTTGTTGTCTCCAGAATGGGTCTCGTAATACCTTCCACCATAGCAGAGAAAAGGCAAGACTTTTTGATGAATTCACATAGGAGAAAAAGATGGGCTTCATCTTCCCCCTGAGCGTCACAAAATGGACAGCCATTTGGGATAGGAACCCCCCTGTTAGTCAATCTGTCTTTTGTAGGAAGACCATTTTGGCAAAGTTTCCACAGAAAATTTTTAATTTTTGGAAGGGTGTTTAATTTCCAAATCCAGTAATTTGGGTCATCATCTTCTCTGTCTGGATTTGATATAACTTTCATAGCACTAGCCGTTGTAAACCATCCGTTGTTGTCAGGCCACCAGTACAACCTGTCCGAAATTGGGTTAATAGGAAGAGGAATGTCCATTATATCTTTTACTATATCAGCCTCCAGGTCCTGCTCGAGTTTTTCCTTCCACCATTTACCCCCCATAATATACTCACTGACCCGGGTGTTGGGGTGAAAGTGATGGTTAGAGTTTATTCGGGTTGATAGGGGTTCAAGTGAAACCCAGTTGTCCTCCCAAAATCTCACAGATTTCCCGTCACCAATGGACCAAATCAGTCCTGATTTGAATTTGTCTATTAGAGTGCTGGCTTTCCGCCATTGCCAAGAGGCATTGCCTTTCAGCTTGTAGGGGTGAGAAGTGCGAAAATAGGGGTGACTGTCTAAAATTAATTAATTTTATCCCTCCTTATTTTATTAGTTATTTTTTTGAAAACAAATACCTTTTTTTGGGTAAGATTTGAAAATAATAATAACTAGTACGATTCCCGCGCCATGACGCGTTTTTTTTAAAACTAAAATAGTATATATAAAAATAATATAAAATATTAATAAATTTTAAGATAAAATCATAAAAAACTTTACAATAAATGTATCTTATAATTATCTCATAAAATTATTTTTCAAAAATCTTATGTAAAGTATAATACATAAATATAGATATTTTAAATTATTCAGTAATAATAATACCAATTATAACATTGTTTAAATGTGATGTGTCATAATCAATAGTTATATTCAATATTTTGAATTAAGCGCAATAGTTAGTAAATAAATTTGAATTAAGCCCAATAGTTATATTAGATTGAATTCAATGTTTTGAATTAAGCCCAATAATTAGTAAAATTAAATAAAAAAAAGAGAATTAAAGGAAAAAGAAGAAAAAAATGAGAATTAAAGAAAATCAAAGAAAAATGGCAAAAAAAAATATGATTGGTCAAGACTCCTAAAATGTCTCTAAGATTGACACATCATCCTAAACTCTTCTAAATTAAGAGTTTATATAGATAGTTAGTAAAATTAAATAAAAAAAGAGAATTAAAGGAAAAAGAAGAAAAAAATGAGAATTAAAGAAAATCAAAGAAAAATGGCAAAAAAAAAATATGATTGGTCAAGACTCCTAAAATGCCTCTAAGATTGACACATCATCATAAACTCTTCTAAATTAAGAGTTTATATAGATAATAATAATTTAAAAAAAACTACATACAAATAAATATGAAAATGGATTGATTTAGTTGAAATTAATTATGGGAGAATATGGATGCAGAAGCAGCAGTAGTGAAGGCGGACGGTGAAGCAACGGCGTGCAACGATACCCTTTTGTCCAAGAAATCATTTATATGCGTTCTTTTCGTAAATAGTTTTCATTCTGATATTTTATAAACTCAAGTCACCTAAGTAAAAAAATTATAAACTTCTGAAAATTCAACACATATTCATTATTTCAAATATATTTTAATAAAACACGATAATTTTATATTTCATGACTTAATAATTTGATATTATAATTTAGATCGATAGTTTCAAAGCGAGATGTTATATTACTCAATTCAACAATTACGTAAAAAAAACATTTGAATTAATGAAAACATATAAAATATAAAAAAAAAACTTTTATACTCCGTATTTTATATATAATTATACATTATTAATTACATGCTAGTAGAACAAGTAATTACATATTGACTCATTATGTTTTAAAATGTGTTGTTTTGCCCAAAACAATGCCTTACTGGCTAAAATAACATCGTTTTTGTTTGTTTTAAGAGGAAAAATATACAACGTTAATGATTCAGTGTTAGCTTTAATTCAAAACGACAGTGTGCCCTCGTTCGATAAAATTCTAGCTCCGTCACTTGGATAATGTGAACCGAAAAAAACTCGATGGATCAAGAACATTCAAAAGGAAAAAGAGAAAAGGTAGAAACGACACTCGACGTACATTCACGGAGTCTAATAAACCGATCTCAAATAATCCACTAATAGAGTTTGGGCGGAGAGGAAGTGATCAAAGAAAACCAAGAGTGAGCTGATAGGAACAGATCTTGATGCTGTTAGTTTGATGGATCGATCAACACCGGTCTTCAAAGGCTGGAGGTGTTGAACCATCGGTCCGAGCTTGATTTGCACAGTTGCGCGTACCTCACTTGATTGAGACCATTCTTGACCAAAAAAACTTGATTGAGACCAATAGACGATAATAAGTGTTTGTCTGACCTATGACTAGACCAACAGGTCGGGCCGGTCGGGTTTGGATCGGGCCCATTACGGGTTAGGTCATTTTGGGTTATGCGTCATGAAATGCTCAACACACAAACCCATATTTAACAGGTTTGGGTAGACCCAACGAGTCAAGTGCATTACTCATCCAAAAAATTATAAATGTCATTTATTATTCATACACGTTATTTAAGGATGATAAAAATTTGTAAAATTTTAATTTTTTATCATCTTTAAAACCATATATGAATGGTAAAAGGCATTTAAAAGTAAACATATATATTATTCTTAATGAATATTTACATAGTTCATAAACCTAAAATTGTTATATTACCCTGATAATCGTTATATTATTGCAAATAAGTAATTAATGTTGCTACAATAATAATATGTATTTCTATATACATAACAATTTGCAAGAAAGGTAACCACTAATTATCACTGATGAAATATTCCTTGAAAAGTTAAGGATTAGTCATCCTTTTTAGAAATAGAATGGATTTGGTCTCATACATACGCGAGGAAGGTAATCGAAAAAGAAAGAAGATGAGTTCTTTCTTTTTTCACTAAGGAGCCGTGCGAGATGAAAGTCTCGTGCACGGTTTTGAATGAGAGAAGAAACCCCTTTGATTGGAATGTTAAATTATAAAACTAAAGTTGATGATAATAAAAAAAATAATAATATTCAATCCTAATTATTATTAGTAATAAATTTCAATATTAGGTTATATTGTAATTTATTTATGTTTTTATTATCTTAGATCATGACCCAACAAGTGACCCACGGGTTGACCCAACCCGACCCAAAAAATTACGGGTTGAACGGGTTCGGGTTGCTTTCGGGTTTTGGGTTGAAATATTTGCGCCAAAACCCACGTTTTACGGGTTGGATTGGGTCGGGTCCTCGGGTCGGATCACGTTTTGACAGGTCTACCTATAACCCATGTCTCTACAAACAATAACATACACAACCTTAAGATTCAATTCCCTGGAATCAATACTAATCTCTCATAATGTCAACTTTGGAAGCAATTATGTCAATCTCAATGTCTCCGTTGCTGGCCTGGGTGATGATATAGTTTGCTTGAAAGGCTCACATCTAGGAACGTAATGGACGACAATTCATTTGATAATCCAACCAAGGTACTTCCTAGTAGTTCCTACCATTCACAAGGGAGTGAATGAACAAGGGGCCAATGTTGCTTCAGGGGTCTCTATTTGATACGACAAAGGTTTTTGTTTGTGGCTGAACTATTGCAATGTTTATGATCAATGATCATTCAGGTGGTACCAGAGTCGCATTCATTGGAAGCGTCGGGCAAACCCATCGACGTTGTGCTCGAGCCATATTCATTCGCCTCTTTCAATCTACAGGCTGACAAGTGAACATGTGTATGTCATACCCGGAGTATATTTTAATTTATATATGGTAGGAACTATATTTTTAACCCATAAATTAATATGAAGCAATCAAGAATCATATATTAGTACTCTCTCTTTTTCTTCCTTTTGTTTTTTGCAAATATGATATGGCAGAAAACCATTTGACGGCCTAATTTTGAGGCGAAAAATCCAAACATTTGGAACCAACCGTTGGTTGTTGGGAATACAAGAAAACAGCGGGAAAGAGATTGGGGCCAATGGAGAAGCACAGGAAAAAAAACCATCAACTTGAATTGATCTTCGAACCCGCCCTAATCTAATTGAGACACCAAATTCATTTGCAGGGGATAGATAAACTGCTTCTTCCCCCTGCTTAAATTTCCTGCATTCATCTTCCATCCCAAATCCTGCTTTTGATGGGTCTCTGATCTTTCGAATCAAGCGAAATGAACCCAAATGCCACTGCATCTGAATCCACACCCGCTCCGAAACCCAGAAGGCTCCATACAGTTTGGCCTGGAAACAATGTATCTCCACCTTCCTTTATCTATCTTTATTTTGAAATTTCAAGTTGCCATCTTTACAAGTTTTCATCTTTTAGGATCAGTATCGTTATAACGGCATTGAATGACTCGTATCGAGGGTAAAAGGAACGATATCAATTTGATACCCATATCCGACTATTCTAAACAATGGATATCGAGTTTGTTGGTTTGATACAGATACCAATCTGATACCTAATGGATACCAAATCTATTTCTCAATGCATTTCCTGTTAGATTAATGTTTCAAACAAAAGAGGGGTGCTGATGAGTTTGTTTCTTCCATGTCAAACACCGGCAGAAATTTCTGTGTGATGGAAGATTGGTGTTGGGTTCCGACGCGAAATCACTCTACACGACTACATGTATGATAGGCTGCCCTGCTGTGATATTTTGCATAAAATTGGTGTTGAGAGTAATAGCTAATGATCCCATCTTCGGTCGTACGATACTGATTGTAGGCATCGTCCTCACTGTCCTGGTAATAGCTCTTTAACCGACTTTGCGACTCTCATTTCGCAGATCAGCTTCAGCTATGTAACATGTGTACTTGGTGGTGATGTTAAAATCATGTTAGGCTTTGTTGTTCCTATGCATGACATCAGCTCGGGATCCTGGGATCATCCCTAGGAACTTGGAACCCACCCCCAAGGAGGAACCAGCGGACTTTTCTTCAATGACATGGGGATCAAATTCGAGTGCCAAGCTTCCACCGCTTCCACCAACAAAGGACGTCAAGGTTAATGGATATACGGTGAAGGTGAAGTACTGCGAAACTTGTCACCTGTATCGGCCTCCAAGAGCCTCACATTGCTCGGCCTGCAACAACTGCGTGCAAAGGTTTGATCATCACTGTCCTTGGGTGGGTCAGTGCACTGGATTGGTAGGTCAAATAATCTGCACATTGCGAATTCCTTGAAACTAGGTGAATTGAATTTTCCGCAGACTAATCAAGATTCGCGTGTTGTGGATTGATGGTTGCAGCGTAACTACAGATCCTTCATGTTCTTTATATCATCGTTGACATTGTTGTGCATATACGTGTTTGTGCTCTCGTTGATCAGCCTTCTTCATCGCGGTGGCAACATCTGGCATACAATGACAGATGATCTCCTATCCGTTGCTCTTGCTCTTTACTGCTTCGTGCTTGTCTGGTTCGTTGGAGGTCTTACCGTCTTCCATTTCTATCTCATCTGCACAAATCAGGTAAGGAATATATGATAGATTCATGAATTGATCTCCACCGTTCCTAATATACACTGCACCCTTTTCCTTGTGATAGACAACTTATGAGAACTTTCGGTACCGCTATGAAAAGAAGAAGAATCCATACAACTTAGGCGCTCCAAACAATCTGAAACAGATCTTTCTCCTAAGAACAGCACCCAGCCAAGTGAATTTCAGAGAGTTGGTTCTTGTGGAAGAGAACCGTGGGAACGAAGACCGTAGCTATCATGATGGGAGCGAGTGGTGAGGATGACTAGTTCATGAAAGTAGAGGGAAATGGTTCTGCCTTTCGTCCCCACGGTCAAGGAGCCAGCTCAACAACATCAGATTTCAACATCAAAGGAGACCGGGGAGGATATCAAGTTCAGGATTAAAATCAGTGAAATTTCTCAGTAGGGTAAAGAAAATCGCAGCATTCAACCTTTCTTAGAGAGAGATGGGCACCTTGTAGGGACTCATACGACTAACCTTCTAGCCTCTACCGGAGCACCTTGCCTTCTGGTCTTTGGGTTAAAGTGTTCAGTGAGTGCTCAGGGGATTCCACTTAGCTGCTTTGGCACCGTGGTTGAAGTATGAAGAAGACAGATGCTAGGAAAACGCAGGTGCCAATGTTTTAGATTAACACCACCCCACTGTTCGAATTGTTGTTTTATGTTTTAAATGTCTTTTTGGATGAGTTTTTGCCTCCCCAAATAGATACTTTCTAGATCAAGTCCCTTTCTATATGGTCTCTAAATGGACTGATCAATCTTGTCAAAACATAGCTAAGCAATGTATAATTTTGTTCTTCTAGCAAGGGAATGGATTTCAGATGCTGTGTTATAATCACTTCTACTGTCTTCATGCCCTAAAACACCATATAAGTTATGCAGTAGTCCATTCTTGAGTTAAAAGATACGAATTCTGGCACATCTTTGGACCATATTCAATACTCATTCACCAATATCATAATCCTTGTTTCAAGTGAAAAACGAAACTATCAATCAAAGGCAACATTCCAACAGAACTTCCCATTGACAAACAAAATGACAATGGATGTAGAGCAATTTATGATACATCCGCTAAACTAGAGTCAACGAAGAAAAACAAAGTAGCATGCCATAAACAATGATAGTACTTACAAATTCCTTCTAGGGATAGAAGGGAGTTCCCCATCTAGCACTTGCTAGATCGCTTCTTGGATGCACTTTTCAGTCTGCAGAATGTACAGGAAGCTCGGAAAAGAATTCAGCATAAGCTTCAAAACAAGCTATTCAGATTTACTTTTCTTATCTTTAGGTGTCTGGAACAGCAACCTTGAAACCCACACAGCGAACAAGGTTGCCACCACTGGCGCAAGCCAATAAACAACGATGTGCTCCTGGGTTATGTGATCACCGCGAACAAATGCCCATCCCATCACCTGCAAAATCGATGATTCAGTGTTACTTATCTACATGAAACATATTTAGATCAGTTGATATGAAAACAATTCATGAGCACATACAGAAGCCGGGTTCATGCATCCACCAGTCAAGTCAGAACCGAGGATGTGAAGGGTGATCTTGGCAACACTCGAGATCCAATTCTTCCTGAAGAAACTTCCAGATAAGTTTCTTTTAAGCCCTATTGAAATGATCGCGATCATAAATGACAGTACTCCTTCTGTCAATGCACCTTGATGAATTTCAACATTCAACTTTGGCCCTCGCCCAATATCGGGGATATTAGCAATTAGTAACTTAACCCCTGCAATTGACCCTAAAACCTAAAAATCACACACCATATCTTATCAATCTACATAGAACCATACATATAGTAATCTTTAAGCACCGTTGAAATTACAAAGGAAGACTCAATGAGAGGATCACTCATTAGTTGGGACAATCCATATCCCAATTCAAAATGTTGGCAATTCGACATTTCAATCAATGAAATTGCAAATCGATTTCCAATCTAATCGACTAACCTGGACAGGGATTCTGGCGCCGACGGTGAACAGAAATTTACTAGAATCACCGGAAATGGCGGCCGCCAAAACCGTGAGGGGGTTATAGGATCCGCCTTTGGTGATACTCATACACACGGCGAAGAAAAACATGTTGATTATCTTGAAAGCGAAGGTAACGATTTCGGCGGTGAGAGTGTGAGCAAACCCTAATACTTGATGGACCAGTAGCTTGATGGCGGGACCAGAACAAACCCACATGAATGACAAGACAAAATCGGAAATCAAAATCTCAGCTTTGCTGTTGCTTCGATCATCTGCTCGCTCGTTCTTGTGGGGTTTGACCTGTTTCGCCTCTTTCAATTCCTCAGTTCCTCCCATTTTACCCTAAACAAGATCGTAACTTTGTTGTAGGAAGGCTCTTTCCTGAACAGATTCTAAGAGAATTCGAGGTTTATCCGAGTTTCAAGTTACGATTGAAGTCATCTCTCCAAGTCGTCAATGGCGAACGTGAAAGTTGGCATCTTCCCGCAGAAAAGAAAAACAAACAATTCAACCGGGAAAATAAAAATAATAAATAAATAAATAAAAATACATGTGGAATCAGAATCCGACAAAGATAGTGATGAGGGCTACCATACATTTTATTTTAGCTTTTCTGTAATTTCATTTACTTTTTTGGATTAGGCTAAAAATTACCAGCAAATAGCATCGTGCATCCAATGTACCACAAAAGTGGGTTGGTGGCAAACTAACCCATCGCAAAGGCGCTAACCCGTTTTAACCTGAACTCTAACTGGTGGGTCGACTCATCGGGTTTCGGGTCGACTTGTCGGGTTCTAACTCGACGGGTCGACACATCGGCCCTGTGACCCACTGGGTCACCCAAACCCGTGACTCATTGGATTTCCGAGTTTAGGTTTGGATCACCCCTCCACAACCATTGATTCGACGAGTTGAACCCGCGTCGAGTCGGACCCGTGGCCACGCCTAGATAAAAACAAGAGTAATGCCTTCTCCCAAGAACGAGCCACTTCATTGACTCAATTTGTGCAGTATATCTATCCATTTGATTTTAAGACTTTCTTAACTTTCTCTCATGTATTTATGATTCTCCAAACCACCTATTCTTAGGCAATTGCCTCCTCTCAAAGAGTTTGATGGGGAGGAATTCAAGAAAGTAGTGACTTTGATGTTCTTTGCAAATCGGTGTTGTCTAGAGTGATCATTGATGTCCTGCTAAGACATGGTGCCTCGATGTTTTAATTTACAATGGAATTGATGAATTTTACCCATTTAGATTATTGCTTTTCGTTTCTTTTAGCTATACCTAAGAACTAAGAAGTGATCTTTTACGTTGACCAAAAAAAAAAGAAGTGATCTTTTACTTCATTTTTTTACTTAGATTGTTAAAATTAATGGTGTTACACTTCAAACATGATATATATGATGGAGATCATCTTCTAAAAGGCCAATTTAGTTCCGCAACAAGTTCTTGGACACTACTTTGTATTACATATATGGTTCCTAAGAAGCTTGTAATACATATGGGGTTCTCTTCCATTGTATTCCTTTTGAATTTATTCGACTCTTTTTGTAGAATAAGTTTTGCCCAAATAGAATAGAAAATTTGGTCTAAATCATACTGATTGTGTCCCTTTAAATATGAGGAAGTTATTGCGAATTTTGGAATTTCAAACCATTTAAAAGTTTAATATCTTGAATGATTGAGATTAGGTCCTTCATATAAGATTGAGGTGTGATGTTGAAAAACAACTTGGTTGAGGTTTAGGATAGCCGAAATCATCTTTCTTGAACAATTCACAATCTTTTGCTAACATTCAATTATGCCTAATTTATTTGAATTTATCAATTTTATTGGTGTTTTATACCCATACTATGAAATTAATTAAAGTCGTAATTAAAATAATAATACACATCATAAACGTTGGCAGATAATTTCATAGGGTTTGTCATAACATACAATGCGGTTGTGAAAATTTTAAAATAAAAATCGGCATTTGAAGGTGATATTGTTATTGTATTCCAAAGAAAATAAACATAGCCTTAAACAACTCATAACACACAACATTGATATTTTTAATCATAGATTGGTCATGAAATAAAATATCCCTTTGCAAATAAGGGTTCACTATGAAATATAATACAATACTCCCTCCGTTAATTAAAACTTGACGTTTTACTATTCACGCACGCTTTTTTAGGTGTTAAAAACTATATAAAACAATAACTTTTTAAATAATTTTTTTAAAATAAATTCATACTTCTTACTATTAAGTATCCATTTATAAAAACAAATTTTTTAAAAAAAAGTTAATATTTTATATAGTTTTTATCATTATAAAAAAGCGTGCATGAATAGTAAACGACAAGTTTTAATTAACAGAGGGAGTATGCTTTTAAAAAAGATGAAAAAAAAAAATTTCTTTATATGTATGAGTTTGTTGTCAAATCTTTCACACAAAACAACAATTATAAGAATGTTATCAAGTTGGTTTATAATTTATTGTTTAGCTATATGGGGTTTATACATTTAAACTTAAGATATTTTTATCAAATTGGTTTATAATTTAGATCAGTTTAAAAGGTGTAACATGATATATAATAGATAAATTATCGTAGGGGATTTGAACTCAGTTTTCTCAAGTCAAAAACTATAAAGTTTCTTTTCTTTGCATTTAATTAGGATGGACGTTAGAAGAAGCATCGAAGCGGTTGATTTATTATTCTTTGTCAAATTTGAAGTATCGACATATTGTCTCAAAAAAAAGAGTATTTCATCGTGATAACCAAAGATTTCGAAGAACAACATGACAAGAACCATGGGTAATATGTTAGTAGAATGTTGACGTGTCGAATATTTTGTTTAAAACGTCAAACTTGACCGAAAATATTATAAAATAAAACTCGAACCCTTCGGGAAAAGCACTAGTTGTTATTATTTGAATAGACATGCATGCGCATGGGCACGGGCACGGTAACCCGTCACCAGTGGCTGATCCAAGTGTGGGCGACACCGGGCCATCGCCCACCCCGATCCCGAAAAAAATATAAGAATATATGTGTTATGTAAAAAAAATTGAAATGTAAAATACAATTATCTTTAGTAGCTTAGTGGTTAAGCTCACCCCATTTTAAATAGATTTCAATCAACCCTTATTCAAATCCCAATAGCCACATATTTTCATTTATTTTTTTTCTCAATCCATTTTTAATAATTTTAAAATTCTGATAATTTATTTGGTATTTTCCAATTAATAATAATAATAATTTTTCTGAAAAATTTAAGATATTCTCTTCATATATTTTTTAAAAAATATTATAAAAAATTATCCATAAAAAATTGTTTCCACCCTGAAAAAATTTCTAAATCCGCCCCTTATTTATTTTTTCCCAATCAATTTTTCATAATTTTAAAATTCTTATAATTTATTTGGTATTTTAATATTAATAATAATAATTTTTCTTACAAATTTAAGATATTTTCTTCATATATATTTTTTTAAAATTATTTCTAATAAAAATATTATAAAAATTATCCATAAAAAATTGTGTCCACCCCGAAAAAATTGCTAGACCCGCCCCTGCCCGTTACATGACGGGTCATGAAACGAGGTTTAGAGTTAGAGTTCCGCAGGCATGAAACGAGGAAATAAAATTTTAGTCCGTTGAATAGACTAAATTTTTCATATAATCACAATTTTTATTAACAGAACTCTTATTCTAATAAATAAATACATAATTTCATTAATTTGCATTAACTTTTCCTCTTTTTCCCTCTATTTTTAATTTTTTTTAAAAAAAAATGAGACGGGGTGGAGCGGACCTCATCCCAAACAATCATCCATTGTGTTTATGGAACAATATTTTATTATTATGTTTATGCAACAATTTCTTCTTTCCTCTTGTTTCATGAATTGTATTTCATACTAATAAGTATGGGTCGTTGTGGCTCATCTTCTCCAATCTTCAATTGTTTAATTTTCCAAAGTTCCATTAAAACTAATACTTACATTAATTAATAGTAGCATGATACTAAAATCTATATGATATTTTGTTCATCTAAGTTTTGCGCTCATTACCGTATGGTCTAAGAAGATTATCCAATGTTTTTTTTAACTGGAAAGAATTTGGTAGATTGACAAAACAATCTAACAAAGGGCATCCTTGAGGATGATACTACACAAAACAGCATCTGAAAACAGCATCTGAAGGGGGAGTGGAGCAGGAAAATGGAATTCTTAGATGAGATAGACGGTCTGTTGCCCGATTGCCTTCCCTAAAGATGTGGGAGATCTCAAAATCTGTAAAGAGACGGAGGGAGAAAAGAGAGTCAGAAATGAGCATCTCAATCTCCCCAAAGCATGATAACCCAGTCTTAAGACTATTAATAATGTTTAGGTTATCGCCTTCGATACAAATATTTTTGATATTAAGGTCGGCTGCCTTTGAAATGTCTTTCCACATGTTGTATCCCTCAGCACCTATAATGGAGGGGAAAGGAGAATCACCGGCTTTCGCGAAGAGAACGGAACCATTCTCATCGTGGATGAGAAAGCCGTACGATTCGACGTTAGTGTTGGAGACTGCACCGCCAAAGTTAAGCTTACACCAATCGGCCCTAGGCTTGGACCACTTACAATGATGGCGAGAAGTTTTGCACCTTGCCATATTCAGTTTTGGTTGTTCCGAATCTAGATCTTTGTCTATTTCTTTGGCTTTATCCCAATTAAACAATTGTTCTTTAATGAAAGAAACAATGGCTTTAGGATTTGGGTTAATGTTGTCAAAGAGAGTTTTGTTTCGGAAGTACCAGATGTTCCACCAAGTCGTTGCAAGGGTGGAGAAGTTTTGATTTCCTAGGGTCGATCTAATGCCTATCAATGTTTCATATATGGTGGTCGACATGTCGTATGTTGTGTTAACTTTGTTAGCTATTTGTGGTGAAAGAAGTTGGATTGATGCTTTTGTAACTGGGCATTTAAACAGGAAGTGTTCGATGTCTTCGTAAGTCATGTTGCAAAGCGGGCAGTCAGTAGAGAAACCTAACCCACGACAAGCCAACTTGGTAGAGGAGGGGAGACCATCTTTGGAGATACACCAGATGAAATCTTTAATTTTAGGTAATGTGTCTAATTTCCATATCCAATGAAAATCCGATAATGTGTGGTGCTTGGCGTAATGGATCATTTCAATGGCCGAAGTAGTGGAGAACCAGCCATTATTACTCCAACTCCAGTATAACATATCTTGATGAATGTGTTTGGGTATTGGGATTTGGGTAATAAATTTAATGATATTTGTGTTCAGGTGGTTACTAATAGTGGTTTTGAGTTTGTCGACGTCCCAAGATTTATCCGCCTTAATGAAGGACCCGACCTTGAGATCAGGGTCAGTATGTATAAAGTATGTGGCCTGGGTCCATAAGGGGACCTGATTGAACCAGGAATCATGCCAGAAGCTAATGGAATCACCGTTTCCAATGCCCCATCTCAAACCCTTTTTGAATAGGGGTAGTAGAGTAATGAGTTTTGACCATTGCCAGGAAGAACTCCCTTTCTTGGTGTATTGAAGGATCGTTTTTTCTTTAAGGTATTTTTGCGTGATTAGTTTAACTCATGGGTTGCACGGTTCTGCAAGAATTTTCCAAAGAAGTTTGAGTTGTAAGTGTAACGGTCCGGAAAATAAGGATCTTCTTTCCCCTATTTGCCCTCCCTTGGGCCTAGGAAAGAAAATCTAATTATCCGAGTTACGTTTAAGAAGGCAAGGTTACCTTCCAACTAGATCTTACAACCCGAGTACGATTCACAAGTTTTCGCAATAAAAGAAGCAAGGTTTAAATCAAAATACAATCCAAAAGAGTGCCACGACTGAGCCGGGTCAAAACGATGCAAAAGATTTTAAAAGAGAGGAAGTTTAGTGGTCTCTCAAGCTCTCGATCTATCGCCAAAAGTCTGAACCCACCAAGCATCAATATGAGCAAAGATAGCGGCTAACGGTTACCTGAATCTAAAAAAAAAAGGGGATCTGGGTCAATCATCGGGTCACTCCTGCGCGTGTGTATAAACACTCTGAGAGGCATATAATAAGCATCCTACTCCTAAGATGAAATGCGTAATGCAAAATGTAAATTAAACAGATGAGCATGCAGATAAGTAAATGCATAAATAAATAAAGAAGCGCGCCAATTACAAGAAATGCCAAACAGCATGTCCCTCTAGGCTCTTAAGAATTCCTATAGCAACTCACCATCAAAGGAGCTACCTCACCCTACGGTGCAGGCCAACCCCACGCAATGAGCCTACTAACTATGAAAGAAGGCAAGCAACGGCGCTTATATAAAGCCTAAGGCTCTAAGAGTCCTATGGCACTTACTAAAAAGTCTACCGCATCATCGAGTGCAAGCAACTTTCTATACCAAAAGCCTACCGCATCATCGAGTGCAAGCAACTTTGTATATAAGCGCCAACTAGGATGACAAGAATAAAGAAAAAGGTCTCAACCAATAAACACCTATAACGGCCGTTTTCTAGCAAAGACATATAGCAAGTCATATGGTTTCCGTTTTAGATCATAAGCATGATTCTAAGTCGTATGGTGCATGAACACTAGCCTACTATATAACACCCAGTGCATAAAGCGCTCATCATGAGTAAGTTCAAGGAACTTACCTGGAGAAGCGCGGAATCCAAGCAACCAACAAAAGTAATAGCAAGTCCAGACAAATCAGAGATCACCTAGTAATTCAATATATAAAATAATAAGTCTAAGTCTAACTTACACAACGCATATATAAGTTAACCATCCCATCATCACCAACATTCATGTCTCAGTTCAATTTCCCATCTCGTTTCCACAACTTGGGCATATTCTCATCATCACATCTTATTCATATCAACATCATCGTCATCATCATCATCTTCACAATTCCATCCTCATTCTCAAAAATCATCTCAAGATCTCAACATATAAACTCATAAACAACTCAATAACAAACAATTCTTTTAAAATCATACTTAGCCAACTCCCGATATTAAACATTTGAATTCTTAAACAAATTTCCCAAAATTATATTATTAAAATAATTCCGGCTTATCGGTTTTAAAACAATAATCCATTTGAGAAACATATCTCAAAATACAAGTCAAAGATCACTATCGAAAATATTAACTATGATTTCAACATCCTTTAAAACAGTGTGGAAAACCTTAAACCTTTTTAAACAATTTCTCAAACATTATTCAACTAAATTAAACACCAAATCATCCCATTTTTAATAGACCACATAAATAAAATAACATTAATAAATCACTTTAACTTTTCTAAAAAACACATGTTAAAACATCATATCATAACATATAATATGCCAATAATTCTACTTTTGAAACAACTTATAATATATAAATAATTTACAAAATATATTAGTTTTATTAATAAACCAGGATAATGATACTAATAATAATCTAATAACAATTATAAACATGTAAAACAATTTTAGTAAATATTTAACATAATCATATAACTAACACTTTCAAATAGAATCTTAATAATTTAATTATAATAAATATCAACTCAAAATTAGCATTATTATAAAAATAACATCTAATAAACATTTCTAACATTTTCATCATTAAATCAACATATAATATATAATTAACTAAATAATAAGTAAATAATATGTGTAAAATAAGTAATTAAACCCTTAAAACAAATCACCCCAACCGGCCCAAAAAAACCCAAACGAATGGCCCAACCCGAGCCCATAACCCAGATCCATCTGCCCATACCCGGCCCAAGAACCCCATGGCCCAGATTTTTAAAACAAAAGAACCGGACCCATAGCTTTTAAATAAAACCGGACCAAATTGGGAATAAATCACTCAGACCCAATCTGAAAAAGAAAGGAGGAAAGAAGAAAAGAAGAGGAAGGATGGGCCGAGCCCAGAAGAAGAGAAGAAAGAAAAAGGAAGCCAAACCCATGAAGTCAAAAGAAGAGAAAGGAAAGGGAGGGCCCGGCTGAGGTGGCAGCTGACGGGGCAAGCGGGGTCCACATGCCCGGCTTCTTCTTCCTCAACTTCCCTTCGTATCCAATGGAGATCTCCTACTTCATTATATGCTTCATTTCCTATAACACAAAAATGTTTTGACATTTATTTAATCTTAAAAAAATTATAAAAATTATATTTATATTACTAACATCTATTTTAATATATTCATAAAATTTTATTTTGAAAAATCATTTTTTGAACTTTTTAATAATTATAATTTGTTAAATATTGCCTTTTTTATTTTTTTAAAATTATAAAATATGATTTTTCAAAATAAAATTTTATGAATATATAAAAAAATATGTTAGTAATATAAATATAATTTTTTAAATTTTTTTAAGATTAAATAAATGTCAAAACATTTTTATGTTGTAGGGAGTGATATATATAGTGAAGTAGAAGATCTCCATTGCTTCGTATCGGCTCGCCCCGTCTGAGACAGAGCTCCGCCCTCACTTGCGGCCAGCTCGCTGTCTCGCAGCCCTCACTCCCTCTCTCTCTCTCAATCTCCCTCTCTATCTCTCACCCGTCAGCCCTCCTCCCCTCCACACTCGCAGGCTCCATCGCTCACACGCTGCCCCCTCGCCTATGCTCGCTTCCGGCGACCTCGCCCACGTCGGCCACCCTCTCTCTCGTCCTCGCCCCTCCCGGAGTCACGAAAAACAATTCTTAAGACATGAAAGAAAATTGCTTCAAAGGGGTGCTCACCAAGAGAAAGGTTTGTGCTCGTCGGAGGTTATTCGGACCCGTTCGGAAGTCGCCGGAGGCCTGATGAGCTCGCCGGAGGCTCAGGGAAGCTTCTGGGCAGCCACTACGCTTCGTCGGACGTCGGGCTTGGTGAGGAAAGGACGTGGTGGTGCTGGGAATTGAAGAATGAAAAGGTTGGAGATGGTGTGGAGATTGAAAAGATATGGAGGGTATGGTGGTGATGGGTTGTGACTGATGAAGAGGGATGGATTGAGCTTTTACATGAAACAGGGGTAGGGGAGGGTTTTAGGGTGGCTATAAATTGAAGGGTAATAAATGTGAGGAAAGTCAACTTAAGTACTCGAAATTAAATCCCGAACCCCGCTTTTCGACCGTAACCCAACACATTAAAATTTAAAATAAACATTCGAATCTAAATTAAATAGCAAATTCCGAAAATATTTTCAAGTCCCAGAATAATAGGGCGGAATGAATTCATTTTTAAATGAATTTCGAGTTTATATCAGAACTCGCTTCGAAGAAATTAAATTCAAATTATTTGTATGGACGGTGGTTTTCCAAAAATTTTCGAATCCTTAGAAATTAAATCGAAACTAAATTAATATTAAATCTAAAATTAAATCTTAATTTAGAAAATAATAATTTAAAATCCCGAGTCTTTACAGTAAGTCTTTATTCATGTCCTCAGAGAAACGAAGATCGAGCCCCCCATTCCAGCGAGATTTACAAACCTCAAACCAACTAATAAGCGGTCTATGCTTAGGTCCTTTGTCCCAGAGAATTTTTTTATTAATTTTATCTAGTTCTTTGTGAATGGATTATGGTAGCAGGAAACACTGAATTATATGGAGGGGTTTGGCGGCTAAGTTAGATTTTATTAGAGTGCATCGGCCAGCTTGGGAAAGATTGTTGGCAGTCCATTTTGACAGTTGGTTTCTGCTGGAGGTGTTAATTTCTTCGAATATTGAGTTTGTAACTTTACTGTAAATGACCGGGCATCCAAGATATTTGCCTAGGTTGGTGGTATGCAGTATATTCAGTTCATTATGTATGGTAGTTTTTATGTGGCCATCAATATTCGATGTAACTTGGAAAGCAGATTTGTGAAAGTTGATCCGTTGACCGGAAAAGCGGCTATAAATCTGTGAGATCTTATTGATTTGGTCACAGGCCGTTTTAGACGCAGAGGAGAAAATGATGATGTCATCAGCGAAGGCTAGGAAAGGGACCTTTGAGCAAGAGCGTGTGATTGAGATACCGATATGGCTTCTAGGCTGTAGGGATTCTTGTTGTAGCCCTCGACCTAGGGCTTCAGAGACTAGAAGGAATAGATAAGGTGACAGGGGGTCACCTTGGCGAAGGCCTTTAAATGGTGTGAACATGTCCGTGGGTTCACTGTTGACTAGTACTGAGTAGGTGACAGTTGTTACACATTCCGTGATCCAAGAAAAGAATCGGTTGCTGAATCCGAACCTCTTGAGAATATCAAAGAGGAAATCCCAACGAACCATATCGAAAGCCTTTTCCATGTCCAATTTGACAGCCATCCAACTGGATTTCCCTTTTTTCTGTTGGAAAGAGTGGAAGATTTCGTTAGCTATTAGAATATTGTCTTGGATGGATCTTTTTGCGATAAAGGCACTTTGGAGTGGGTGTATTAGTTTGGGTAGGACATGCCGAAGTCGGGAGGCTAGGATCTTGGAGATGATCTTGTATATGGTGGAGCAAAGACTAATGGGTCTGAAATTATTTGCGGTTACTGGATTGTCACATTTGAGTATAAGAGCTATAAATGTGTGATTTATTTGTTTGAGCGGTTTCCCACTAGTGAAGAAACCTTTGACGACTTTAATGACTGAAGGACCGACGATATGCCAGTAAGATCTGAAGAAACCCGCAGGGAAACCATCAGGGCCTGGAGATTTGTCCCTAACAAGGTTAAAGACTGCTGATTTAATTTCATTGTTGGTGATTGGTTGGGTGAGCAAGTTGTTATTCGATGATGAGACCTCAGGATATATATAATCAAGCAACCAACAATGGCCCTGAGTTCTAGGGGGCAGAGCTAGAAACGTTTAGCAAAGTCATTCTTAATTTCGTCCCTAATTTTCGAAACTGACGAGAGGTTAATTCCATCATTAGTTATCCAATGTTCTTTGGAGATGGAAATGTGACAAATGCCAATGTTTTCTCTTGTCTGCTTACAAATTCAGTAGCAGGCACTGAACCAGAAATTAAAATTCAGACGGGTCAGATAGGCTAAATATTTTTCTCATATGCATAATTTTATTAACAAAACCCTTAATTTAATTAATAAATAAATAATTTTTCTTAATTTTTTTACCTATTATTTTATTTTGTCCGTCCCTGATCAGTAGGCGATAAAACCATATATACCTAAATACCAAGGTGGAGGTATATCGTGATTCACTGTCGAATAATCAATCCAGACAAATTCGCACCGAGCTCTTCAGCAGCTGCCTTGGCTTTCGCTTTGATGGCTTCCTAACATTGTCAAATATAATCAGAATCTCACAAGCATTACAAACACGCACAGATCTGGCAGCAATAACTAAACAACAGAGTTACTACTAGAAAAAAAATCCAGATGAATTTTAGCAGCACATTTGGTATAAAAAAAGGATGTCCCAGTTATGCTCCGCTTTACCTTTTTCACAACATAGGCGTAAAAGGACTCCTTAAATTCTTTCATGCCCTTCGAGTATTCATCCATGCGCTTCTTAGCCTCCTCCACAAGGGGCTTTGTCCTGAACCAGTTTCAAATTGTATACAATTATAATCAATGGAACAAAATCAATTAAGAATATATCATTAATAATTTGAGTAGCTACTTACAACATCACTCAAAGTTTCCCATCTACAATGGCAGCTCTGTAGATCTGCATCGTTGTATATATATATAACAATAAAATGCATTAGGTAGGCACTGAAAATCTGAAGATGAATGGCAAGCAAGAACTAGAAGAAAACAAAGAGAAAATGGAATTTAAGAATTAGGAATAATTATGAAAAGCAGTACATACATCAGTGCCCCTTGCTTTGTGGTAAGTAGGTTTTTCCAGGGATTTCCTGCAGAATTCATCTCTGGTGAAGAGGGAAAATATTAGAGATCAGCCTTCCAAAGAACCATGGATGTAAAATTTAACCCCTAACAACCACAATTTGAAATCCAAAACACCAGAAACAGCAACAAATCAACAATAAACATACGCGAAAATGAGGAAATCATTGAGAGGGTAGCGAGGAGCCTTCGGCCGGTCTGATTTCTTAAATCCCTTAACACTACACTTCTTAACCGACAGCCTGAAAACAACAATCAGCAAAAACTCAATAAGCACATCCACAATGCATAGCAGATCTGGAATTCCACACAACAACAGAAGCAGCAGCAGCAACAATAGAAGCAGCAGCAACAAAAGGTCACAAAAAAATCTGAATCGAAAAACTCACATCTTGTGGGTTTGCTTCGCCCCGGAGCTCGACTTCCCGCCTTTCATCACAAAATCCTGCAAAATTAGAAGAAAAAAAATCACTGGGTCGGTCAGAACTAACTGAAAACAGTCCGAATCGGCTCGACACAGTGCCAAGCAAGGGGTTTACCTTTTAGGGTTAGGGTTTCGCAGAGAGGAAGAGAAGCAGATTCTCAAGTGCTTCCCGTCAGCCGTCCAGCGTTACATGCGTCTGGAGTGGGTATAATCGGTATCTCCAAGGCTCTATATGTCTTAAGTTTATTTTAGCAAAAAAAATACATATATATTTCCAAAAAAAAAACATTATTGTTATAAGGAAAAATGACTCAAAATAATGATGAACCAAAAATAATATGAACTATAAAAAATCTCAAAATAATACAAACTATCCACCTATAAACCAAAAATAATACAAACTTTAAAATCAACCAAAAATAATACAATCAATGAAATTTTGACTTTAAATAATACAAACTTTTGAACTTAAATTAGGATAAGATTTAAAATAAAATTTTATTTATCAAAATTATAAAAAAAATCTATAATTATTCATACTTTGCATAAATCCACTTTTTATATTTCAAATACATCAAACCCGCTATTTGATTGTCTAACTTTGTATAATACAACCCCAATTTTTAGAAATTACACAAAATTACATGAATTCTAGGATATCATTTTTTTAATAATTATGAATAAAGTGGATGTGATTTTATTTAATTTCAAAATAAAAAGTGGTTTTTTGTAAAAGTTGAATAAATAAATAAATAAATAAATAGTGATTTTGGTATATTTATAAATAAAGGGGATGCATTTGTGCAAAGTGTGATTATATACACATATTTTTGTAATTTTGGTAAATAATGTTTTTTTTTATTCTTCTCCTAATCCAACTTCAAAAGTGTGTATTATTTTGAGTTAAAATTTCATAGTTTGTATTATTTTTAGTTGATTTTAACCTTTGTATTATTTTTGGTTTATAGGTAGATAGTTTGTATTATTTTGAGACTTTTTTTAGTTCGTATTATTTTTTGTTCATATGTGATAGTTGATATTATTTTGAGTCATAGATAAGTAAGACATAAATTTCACATAGATAAGACATAAATCTGACTATTTGGTTTTCCACCATGTGGGAGTCAAGGGAGGTGAAAGGGTGGAGAGGTGAATCATCCATCATTCATGGTTTCATAACACTCTCCCTTGGATGTACACCTCTAAGTCTCTAACATTACAAAATGTCTCGTTAAAAACCCCGCCTAGAAAAACCCAATGGGACAAAAACTAAGACTAAGGGAAAAATAGTACAAATGTCGTTTGATACGTTGTGGTGATACTTTCACGTTAAAAACCTTGACAGAAAAACTTAGTGGGACAGAATCTGGCCAGAGGGAAATAGAGTGCAGTGCGTATATTCTCTCCCTAAATTAAACATTCTTCTTGCAGCTTTCTCATTCTGATAAGCTCTTCGAACTTCTTGATAATATTGACTTCATGAGCTGCATGGTCAAGTCTGAACATTGTCTTTGACATGTACAAGTCAAAATGTCTACATATATTTCAATTGACATCAACGCACTTGACTTATATGTCTTGGTGTGAATTAAGCTGCTTTCAATGCACAATCATAAGGTATTTCAGGACCTAATGTGCACTTTATCATTTGATTTGGAGGATCTATTGTATTAATCATCATTTGATTTGGAGGATCTATTGTATTAAATGATGCATAAATTACCTCGTTAAAAACTTTATCTTGGAAAAACCCAGTAGGATAAAAACCAAGATTAAGGAAAAGAGTACAACTTTGTATGATATTTCGGGACCTAATACAATGTCACCACTGTCACAATTATAGGTACTCCATATACTCTTATAAGGATCTTTAACTAATTGCAAGTGACGGGGCTTTTACATTAATGCTTCAGGCATTTTAATCGACCATTTTATTTGTTTATATAGGTATGCTACTACCACGTTCGTTAATTATATTTGGAACCAAATATTATATTCACTTATGGTGAATACATTCATATAACCTATGATAGGCTTTTGTCCAATCAACTTGGTTTTATATTTGCTTTTGTATGAATACCCAATTAAAACCAATTGATGCTATAATTTATGTTCTTGGAACTACAAGTCCAAAAATATCATGTTTAAATAATTCATCTTTGCATGAAATGTTTCTTTTTAGCTCTTTACCATCATTTCGATGTCGACATCCTTTATTTGTTTGATGATCATCAATTCATCATATTTTCATGAGCTCTTTCCACTTATGGGGAATGATATAATAAGAGCCTAGTGATCTTCAATATTTTCTCCGTATTTGAGAATCATTTGATATTCATTGATTTTGAGTTACTTCTGAAATTTCCAAATGAGCTAGTGCAATTTAATTATGTGACTTTGTCACTTTCTTGGCTTTAGTAAATGCATTTGATAGCTTTTTGCTAAAGCATGTAATTTTCATTCGGTGCACATACGTGTTGAACTTCTGGTTCACTTTCATTCATCTGCGGATCCCAAATGATAAAGAAGTTGATTTCATACAATCTCTTTCTTAATATAGTCTAGCATTTGATCACCTTTGTAAAGCTTGAGGTATTTGATATCATTAGGGACTCAAACCTCATGTATAGTCTAAATCCTTTGTGGTCTCATTTTAGTTAAGTGTGGAGGAGGCCTCAGAACATATACTCTCTTGTGGAGATAATTTGAGATAAGTTATTTTGTCAAATTCGAAATGCAAAATTGCATGAGCTCATTTGACTAACGACTCTTCTAGGTCGTTGTGAGCTACTATATGCTTCACAATGTGATTGATAACATTCTCGACCTTTTCATATGGTCAATGTGTTAAGGCATCTATACTGGAATAACACCGGTCCATATGGCAATGTTTCATGTTCGCAGTTGTCTCATTGAATTCGGTCAAGAGACATAAGAGACTATGCATTTACTCTTGATTATAGATGGTCTTTTTATTATTTTTGTCAAGAGAACAAGTCGTACATTGTAACATTTATAGTCACCCTTATTGAGGATCTTTTGGTCTTAGGATCTTCTAGTCCTTTTGGTGGGTATTCATGTAAATTTCAATGATCTTGCAATCATCATTTTACTTGAGTGATCAATGCCACAAAGAAAAAATGTCTTATCATCAACTAATTTCTGATTATTGACATTGTAAGTTTCAATGAGATAAATAAGTATAAAAAATGGTGTGACACATATAATCAACATTCTAACCATTGAACTTTGTACATGATGATTTATTTATTTAATCAGATATCGTTAACTGGGTATTCTCAAAACTTATGTTGGTGTCATACTACATGTATGAGACTTAACTAAGTGTATTTATAGGACACACTTTATGATTATTCATAATGTTCTTCAAGACATTAGAATTAACTCGATCACACAACAATGAGCTAATTATAAATCACAATAATGACTTTGGTTGTGCGTTGAACCATAACCTCTTTAACATCCTCTATGGAGGGGCATGATTGAGGCCATACTTAAAGGATTGTCAGAAAGTGTGCTTGTTCACTAGATCGTGTTTTGTGGTTGTTATGACCATGAAAAAAATAGTTCCAAATAATTCATATTCCATGTACTTCTACGGGAGTACAAAAATAAGATCATTCTTGAATAATTGAGATGTATTAAAATCAATCATGGATTGCCCTGTGCCCTATCCATCATCGATCGATTCGATTCATTTTTGTGAAAAAAGCGTAAATAATTAAACAGTTGATCCTGTAGATTTGTTCAAGTAGCAGCAGCATTTGTAAGTGCCAGAGGTTTCCCGGACACACTCACCGCCACCATAGTGAAAAGCCACACACGCAGTGTTGCAGCGGTAGAACGCCGGGCTGGTTGAGTCGCACGGGGTATCGTTGCACACTGTTGCTTCATCCCCCTTCACTACTGCTGCTTCTGCATTCATGATTAGCCTTGTGTACGTTAATTAATTGGGTCCAGTCTAAAGAAAAGGATTATTCGCATTACAAAAGAAAAAGAAAAGGTTCATTTTAGTTTTGGACAAATTTTATAAAAAAAAAACATAAATAAGGAGGGTTTTTTTTAAAAGTAAATTACTGATCAATCCATTCGGCAAAACATATCATTTTACGGTTAATTTTGTTGAGAAAAACGTATTATTATAGATACTGGAATTTTCCTTTATGAAAATGTCCTTATAATGATTAAAAGTATATATTATCAGTTGTAGTTCTCGATAAATTAAAAAAAAATAGTGTAATAAATAAGAATAAAATAACATATTTGTTAAATGTTTTTAAAAAATTATGCATAAAGGTAAAATGACATTTAACAAATGGATCGAGTAATTAATTTTAGAAAACCACTCCTACTTTTTGAACTTTTCAATTTTCACAATACCATATCAATTATTTTTTTAGGTAAGAATTATAGTTCAGAGTGTTCAGACATATAAATCATTATTTTCAAGAAACACTACTCTTTTTTTTTTAATCTCTTTAGTAGTATAAAACACCACTAAATTAGCTTATATAAGTAATCACTTGAATTGAAGGGCTAAGACCACCAACTTTGTAATTTGTCCATCCCAACTATGTATTCGAAGAGACCTTAAAACTATATATATATATATATGATATTTCGAAAAAAAATTAGGGATAGTAAATATGTGTATATACCTTGTGCAATAAAGAGGGCAATGCAGAGGAAGGCTACGAAGACGCATCTGGCCATGGGAAGGGTTTTGACTGCCATTTTCAACTTGTACAAAACTTACGAAACCTTCGTTTCTTGAATTGTGTGTGGTGTACTGTGTTTTCTTAATGGGATGATCGATTACAATATACAACTATATATGGTATTTATAATGGTTCGTCAGAAATATAAAAGGAAACATGGCTGGCCAGTTTATATGATAATTAATGAGAATAGTAATGAAAATTGATCTCATAATATTTATTCAGGGAAAGTAATATTGTATTTCTTTATAAAATTGATATAGGTGGTAACTGGTATGTCTATGTTCAATTTAGTATTTATTGCAAATTGAACGTACATTCAACTGGGTTGAACTTTTTTTTTTTAAATAGATGAGCGGTTTTTCTATCCTATATCTCAAGAGTTATGTTCCTCTAAAATCTCCGGTGCACCACAAAATTATTTTGATTATAATTTTACTTTAAAAAAACTAGTATAATTACCGTGTCATGACGCGTTTGCATAAAAAAAAAAAAACAATACGGAGTAGCTTATTGGCAATTATAGTAGATACATTATAACTGACGCATTAGTAAATGCAAAAAACTACATTAATCCATAAAATATTTATTAAAGTTAACCAAAATCGTTTAGATTGGAGATAAATTTAAATTGAAACATAATGAATGAAATCATTGCCTTAGCCTTACGTATTCGTCGACATAGGTGTTGTGAAAGAAAAAAAAAAGATAACAAAATATATGACATAAAATACCAAATTATATAACATAAGATAAACTTTCATCGGATATCTACTTTCATCCGCGCACATCCCTACAGTAAAGAACAAATATAATTATATCAAATGAATTAAATAAAAAAAACATAATAGAAGTAAAAATTTTAATTAATTAAAAATTAGTTAATTGTAATTGCCAAAGAGAGACTTCAAGCAAGCATGTCAAAAGTTGACTTACCGTTTTGCCCTTACCTTTTGTCATTGTGCAGTTATAATTACAAAATTGCCACCGTCCTCTACAAGTCCAAACAATCGTCGCCTCTTTTACCTTGGCACTGCACCATGTCTCTGGCAGATCCATCTCTCTCGGCACCGCACCCCGCTCCGACGCTGTTAGCTTCTTCCCGGTGTGGCGGCGATGGAGACCCTACTTGGCTCTTCCTGCACAGCTAGCGGTTACTGCGTAAACCTTGGCACCGCACCCCGTTTTGACGCTGTTGGCTCCTCCCCGGCGTGGCGGCGAAGGCGTCCCCACTTGGCTCTTCCTCCCTAGCTAGCGGCTACCGCTGACTCAATCCTCTTCCCGCTGGCCGCTGCCTACAACCTTGAATTTAAAGGTAGGATATGAGCTAGAATTCGTTTAGGATTTTAATTTTGAAATCCATTTTTTTTAAATTAGGGTTTGTGATTTATAGAACCAATTTTATGAAATTTAATTAGGGTTTGTGATTTAGAGAATAAATTTTGTGAAATTTTGATTATGATTTGTAATTTGAGAATCAAATTTGTTAATCTGTGAATTGAATTTCGGGTTTATGAATTGAATCTAGCACCCATCTCTTGTAGCAATGTAGTAGTAATGTTGCGTTTGTATATTAAGATTATGTGATAATAATTTTATAGGATTGCCCCCTGTAGACACCTTTGTCTCCGAAGATTTCTTAGGTGTCCAAGGTTGCTTCATCAGGTCAATTTGATTTATTTGCCTATTTCATTTGATTTGTCAACTTGATTTTAGATTCCCAAAATTGTGAACCTTAAAGCCCTAATTTTTGCCTGCTATATCATTTTTCATGAAATTAGTTGTAATTGCTTCACTTGGTGCCTTTCTTTGATTGAGATTTGGGTTTAGTACATGTGTTCAATTTTGGGAAGAATTATAAGTACATTCCAACAATTAGGTTTGGTAGCTTTTCTTTCACCTTCTTGCAACTCTCGCCTGTTCATCCTTCTTCTTACTCTTTACTTTTTTTCATCCTTCACTTCAAATTTATTTTCCTCAAAAAGTTTAAGGCTTTAATTTGAAACTGAAGAGTTACCCATCGGTTATTATTAGTTCTTCTGCTATTTTTTATGTTGTTACTACTCATTATTTTGTACTTCTTATTGTTTCAGATTTTAAATTTGACAAATTTTGGGTAGGGTTTATGTGGTAAATTTCAATTTTGATTTAGGGCTAAACCTTTAGATGTATGACTGTAATTTCATATTTACTTTTGAGCCTTATTTGTAAGCTTCTGTTGCCCATCGGTTATTATCAGTTCTTCTGCTATTTTTTATGTTGTTGCTACTTGACCAAGGCTTTTTATTTAGTTAGTTTTGAAGCCTTATATGTTAATGGCTATTTTGTTTTAAGGACGTTTAAGGGAACAAATCTACTGGACATTAACATGTTTATCTGATTGTTGCCCAAATTATCGCCGCTGGGTTGTGGTACCACCTAATGCCGCTGTTGGCCTGTTTGAATAAAAGGTAGACTTTAAAGTTCAAATCATTTTGTAATCGTTCTAATTTAATTTAAGGTTTGAATTACTTTGTAATTCTTTTAATTTGATTTAAGTTTAACCAATTTATGTTTGCAATTTCTAGAATTGTCACCTGTGCAATTTAAGGCTTTTCACTTTGGATAGTTCGGATTAGTACTCAAAGAAAGAGTGAATACAACGCTCGAATCGTTATTTCGGTATGCTTAATTTTCTTAAACCTTTAATTCAATGTTTAATTTAATGTTTAGGTAATTTATTCCATTTTGCATTAGAATGAATTTGCTTAATTGCCCCTTTTTTCCAATTTTTTTCCTCTGTAATGGAAACTTGGAATTGCACATTTTGTGCTTTTGTTTGTGTGCTTCTGTTTGAAAGAGTTGAAAGAGAAAGAATTAGTCAGTGTCAAACTAATTTAATAATAAAATAGAGAAATATAAATTATTAGTAAAAAGGATAAATTGAAAAATATTTAGATAAGCAGTGTCCTTGTTTGATGGACCATCCATTTTTTTATGGTAAGTGTTTATAATATCTTATACCATTTTATTTTCAACTTTCTATAAAAAAAACTGTATGGCTTTAGATGCAACTAATTATATGTACTGTTGTATACCTTTATAACATTAAAAACGAGCTGAAGATAAGATCTAATGATTAGCATTTTAGGGAGCTTTCCTGGGAGTGTTCTTTAGATAGTTTTCTATAGATGATCTATTGATTAGCATTTTACTCTTTAATTATGGCAATCGATGATGCAAATTGGGCATTTTTGTGATTCTTTTAGGTATATATATTTCCTTTTCGGCATGTTTTAATACTACTGACTTGTGCAGTTTGTTCCTTAATATTAACTGGTGCTTCAGCTACTGGTTGTATGCAACTATTAAGGGCAAGTGCTTACTTATAACCAATGAAAAAATGAGAGATCACATATTTTGCAGGGGCTTCATATTAAGTTGATTTTTAATACTTTATTTTGCTTTCTCAAAGATCAGCGAGAATCCTAGGTATGTCAAAATCAAATGCATTAGATAACAATGATCTAGCTTATAGCCATATTTAATTTCTTCGTATCAAAGAGATAGATGGGGACCAGTTGATCTTGGCTTTGGCTAGAGATCAAACATGTTCCTAGAACTTGATATGGTATTTTGATTGTACTTTAATGCAGAGTAAGCAAAAATCTCATGTTTGGAGTTGGTTGCACCTTTCACAGGAAAGAGGAAAGGAAAAGGAGGAGGACTTCTTTAAGAAGTTGCATGAGATCATGACCCAGGAAGAAAAGCAACGGATACTGATTGCACAAGGCCTTCCTTGGACAACAGATGAACCAGAGGTTAGAATCTTTAGAATGTATAACTTCATAATTAAAGGGTAAATAGGAGTTCAGATAGACTGCTCTGGGAGTCCGGGTATAACCAAAAAAGCTCAGTCCAAAGTCAATAGCAAAGCTCAGCATAAGAATCTTCTTTTGTTTTCCATTTTGTGTTTCGTCTGTCTGATTCAGGCAAAACCTCCAGTGAAAGACAACACAAAACCATTAAATATTAAGCTGCATACTGATGTCAAGGTTGTGGACCGTTCTGAGTTTAACCATCAGGTACGTTCCTCGTGATCACTAGCGCATTCTATATTTCGTTTTTTGGGTGACCACATATGATTGTTAGTGAATTTGTGTCTGGTATGTTGTATTATTGTATTGAAGTTTTAATCCTGTAGCTGCTTACAAATTTTGCTTGCCATATGAACTTTTGCTGATGTTCTATATATGAATCATCATTTATACAACGCTAGCGCCTAACAGTAATTCGGAAATTTGCAATTGTTGATCAGGTAGCTGAAAAGATGAGTCTAATTGAGCAATATAGAATGGAAAGAGAAAGACAACTGAAGCTAGCAGAGGAGGAAGAGATAAAGAGGCTAAGGAAAGAACTGGTGCCGAAAGCTCAACCAATGTCTTACTTCAACAGGCCTTTCCTTCCCAAGAGGTATAATCCTGAAAATTTCAGACTCCATGTTCATAGAACCTCTATTAGAAGAAGCTGAATGTTATCCTCAATAAATAATGCTGGTTGTGTTATGTCTGCTTCTTTTTAGGTCGACGAGCAACCAACAGTACCAAGAGAGCCTAAGTTTCATGTTCATCAACACAAGAAGATGAGGCCTTGCATGTCTTGGAATGAATTCAGCAGTCTGTGTGCACAACAACACCAACACTGAGTGCACCCGGGTCAAGTCAAATTACATTAGCACCAAAGAGATGTAAGGGGAATGAATTCAGCAGTCTGTCTTGGTAGTTTTGAATTCTTATTTTCACTCCTTTGAAATTAGTTATACATATGCTTATAATCTTGGTTTGATTCCACACTGTCTCAACCTATAAAAGTAAGGAGATCGTTCTACATACTGTACTACTTGACGTGGTTGTTACCAAAAAGCTCGCTAGATTGCGCAGCCAAGAGGACAAGTAGGTTTGTCAGGCTTACTAGCTTAAGATAGAATCCTTGGAATTTTGTTGTAATCTACCAAGGGAACATGTGTAATCCGAGATTTTATTTAAGGTTAAACAGTATATTAAGTAGGGTAAGATTACTGCTATAACATTTTTCTATCTTTAGTTTTGTATTTTAAAAATATCTGTATGAAATGCATAATACAAGTTTATGTTTTGTAAAATTGATGTTTTTAAAATAGTTGTAAAGCACCTGATATTGCTATTAGAACTAATTTTTCTACAACCTTTTTATGCAAATTCTTCTCCAAATTAAACGAAGCCAACCGGCTATATAACTAGTATTTATAAAATTGTATAGTTGTATTAGAAAAAGTCATGTTTTAAAAAAAATATAAAATTTATTTATTGAGAACCTCTCGTATCATACAAACATCCCACAATACAATCATAATAATGCCAAAAACACCTCAATGATACGAAAATTAATGGTGTAATATTGAAAAAAAATATTCATAAAATATTTACTACATTCAAAGATTTATAAAAGAAAAAAAAATGAAGAACGGAGAATAAAAAGAAAGTAAACTAAAGGAAAACTAGAATTACAAAGAGCGTAGTAAATTAAAAGAAGTACAACAATTAGAGGTTCATAATTATCAAAGTATTTAAATTTATAGCCAAACCAAGCATTTCTTCTTACAACTCCAAATTCCAAACCACTGATAGTTGAGTGCTCAGGAAAACGCAATGAGATGGGGAAGAATGGGTACACAAAGTAAGAGGAGCAGAGAAACCATAGAAGAGGGAGATGGATGAAGAGCTGTGTTGGCAGAAGACTGGGGCAATGAAGCAGCAGGCGAAAAGGCGGCGTCAGGTTCCGGGGAGGCGTTGGAGGCGTCCGGGTTCGGAGGGCTCGGGCTCGACGGAATGATTGGAAGGGAGGACTCCATGGGAGAAGGGGTGACCTTTGAACCGCCGGGTGTTGGGAACAGTGGGGAGATGTCAGGAGAGGCAGAAGGCGGCTGCGGGAACGGAAGCACTGCCGGGGAAGCCGATATGGTTGACAGCTTCAGGCTTCTGTACTGGTGGGCGCTTGAGAGAGATGATAGTGTGACCATTACTAAACACACCAAAAGTGTGTGTGGAAGTGGAATTGCCCCAGAGAAAGGCCTTGATGAACCCATATATATAAATTTTTGGTGTGAGGACTAATTTATTAATGATTGGGATTTGGGAGTAATCAAGTGTTGTTGTAATTGTTGCTCAGATGGAACTGAAATCAATGCTGCTCTCTTTGGTTTCTCAGTTGGGGGGGGTGATATGTAGAATGTGGGTGGGAGTTGTTAGTGTGATAGAACATTTTTTCAGTGGAAAATAGAGGTGTGTCCAAACAAAGGGAGGAGGAGGAGAAAGGTGTAGTGGGAAAACAGCTTGGCATGTTTCACTAAGTGACAACTTTGATAAATGATTTCTTGGCACCATGTTCAACCACATGACTTGGACTTGGAGGTGTATTACCCCTTTCAATTATTTAACCATTTTTGTAAACTATTTTCATTATCTTTTCACCCTAAAGATTCTTGATTTAAATGGGCTGTGGAGGAAACAACAAAAGGACCTTTGGCCCCCCTCCTATCTTTTGAAGTTTTTATTATTTAAGCTTTAGGAGGAATCTAAAGTTAGCAGTTCTCATTCTATGATTAGGTGATGCCTAGTGCTTCAATCAAGTGTATTATTATTTATTTAAATGTCCGAATTTCGCAAAGATCTACTTATATTAGAGAACATATCCTCCATTATTACAATAAGATGTGAAGCAATAGAATTGTTCCATATCAAAAGTTTGAACAAGCTTAGTATATAAGTTGTTGAAATATTCTTTCTATTGTCAATTGTTTAATTATGGATTAATGATAGAATATCACTGGACTTATTTATTAGACTATTCGTGTGTTGAAGGGCAAAGTTTTATAAAAAAAATGCCATTACATGTCACAAATATAAACATATGTATAGGGTCATGCCATTGCCGACTATGCATATATTATGTATATCATCAAATACATCTACGTATAATGGCTACGCTAAATTAAAGAGGGGGATGAATGCTCAAAGACTCGTAGAGGGCTTGAAACATTCCTATTGCAAACCATTTCGTCTCTTGCTCGAAGACTTGTAGAGGGCTCGAAACATTCCGTTTCGCCTCTCTTACGTATCGGTGGCTGGTCGTCTCTCCAATGTGAAGAATGGGGAAGAGCAAAACAAATCCAGACAACACTTCACATCCGACAAATAATTAAAGAAGAGCGGATGAAAGAATTGAGAGCCCAATATTTACCTTCAATGTGAAGAGCTCTTGCGCCTCTGAGATCTTTCAATTGAAAGTAAAAAGAGTGATGGGAGAAGAACACAGAAGTTGCAGAATTTATATAGCTCTCAAATAAAAAAAAGTATGGCCAAGGAGCATCACTGCCGATTATAGAATCCCCCGAATCAAAGGAAAAAAGGCAAGCTGATCAAGGATAGAACATACATGCTGGTGTGCTTCACTGCTTGATCTGGTAAGAGAAAAAAAAAATCACAAAATTAAAGGGAAGTGTGGATTCAAGCAATCTCCAGGATTCACATTTGGGTAAAGCCACCCGTTGGAACTTTCATGATCACCAACAGTCACCACAAAAGGAGCCTATCAACATTGCCAACAGCTTGTTCTCGGAAGCCGGTGATTCACAACGGAGCCTCCCCGGTGATCCCCATCAGCTACCCAAGGAGTCCTACACTCTCTCACAGCTCCAACAGCCTCAAAGGTCACCAATATGACGCCAAGACGATCATCAAATGCAGCTCAAGGAGAGACATGATACATGGCCAGCAAGGCATCTTTTCGCGACTCTCGATCGGTCACCGATGGTCTCGACATGCCTGCAACCCAAGTTACCAAGCCTATGCTATGCCACCTACCATCGAAGGTTAACAGCTTCCCCTGAAAATTGGTCGAAGCAGCCCCGAATGCCTAACAAAATGAGCAACAAAAACAGCCTCAAAATCATATACATTTGCGGAGAAAAGCTGCTCAAAGAGCAAAGTCACAGGCCGTGGTACGAACAGATCGAAAGATATCCAAGACTGTGAAATGTTGAGTCCAAAAGAAGGCTATGCAAGGAGTACGTCGGAAGAACCGGCGGCAAAAACGGAGCTCTGTAGTGGCCGCAGCTGATGCCAGAAGTTGGCCCCTCGACCACATTTGAATGGTTCCTGCACAACATGGCATCTTTGCACGCGCCTCGAACGCCCGATGATAATCCTTGCGTGCTCTCGACCCAATTTTCTAATATTATGCCATGCAAACTACATCCTAAGACCCACAAATTTCCCCGAGGATTGATCGAGTCAGTCTCGAACACCATGCAAATGGATCCACGCAAAACATATATATGTTATATAGCGAGAAAATATATATAACAGTCAAGTTGGCGACACTATTGTGGACAACTCCATCTGTTTCCAAGCATACAGAGACTGGAGATCGATAAAGGGCACTGCAAAGAACGGGTCCGAACAAAAAGCAACAAAAACAGAGCTCTATAGCAGCTGTGGAGACGCTGTGAAGTTGACACCTTCATGCGGTTTCTTCGAAAAAAGCTGTCTAGCAGCTCAATTTAAGGCTCTATTACGGGCAGTTCATGGCATATCTAGGGTAATAAAAGGTTGAGATCGATAGAGGATATTTTAAGAAACATGTCAAGATAAAAATCATCAGCAACAAAGCAGCGTAACAGCAGCTGCAACGCCCACAAGTTGACCCGTTGACACACCTTTTCCATAGATTTTCGGTGGTGTTTTCTTCCTCTTCTGGCCAGCTGCTGCATCGATGCTTGCTAGGCAGCCTCCTAAGTGCTGGCAGAGCGAAATGGTGGTGGTCAGCAACCTCGGTTTCACTCACAACGTGATCGAGAGGATCCGAAACAATCGAAAATCAAGCTGGGATCTATATGTATCATTTCCACCATTGCCACCGTGAAAACAACACTTTGAAACATTCAAGCACGTCCAAAGTCGGAGTGCCAAGCTGTAGGTGGTGGCGAGTAGGCCGAAAGAAGAGTTGGATTCGTTCCCGTATAAAAAAATACAAGAGAGAGGCATGCCATGTCCTTATACAATCACCCGGCCCTTGAAAATTAAGAGGGTGTAGGAAATCTCATATACGGAATTAAGGAAAGAAACCCCAACTATGTGACTCAAATTTAATGAGTAATTTACCGCTCAAATAGCATCCCGACCCAAGCAAGTTGGACCTCCACGTTCGAAGCCGGTGCGAAAAGAGGCAAGCTTTGTATGGTTGCAAATATGGAATTGCTAAATCACGGTCATTGAGTTCAGTCATGACACAAAGTCACAATCAAGCCAAGTATTGTCCGCAAAAAAAAAAAAAAAAAAAAAAAACTTGGGTGGATTAACGCTCTCGACGAGCTACTCGACATCAAGTTTTACAACAGTCGAGTCTAGCCCCAACGCTCGAACAAGAAATCAAGTGGAAAAAAAAAGAACGGTCTAAACGGATACGTAGGAAATCCGATATATATCGGATCCAGTCACAAGTCCAAAATCAAATGAAGTTGTTCGTGGGAACTACAACGACTTGATACAAATGGCGATATTTCTCGTCGGATCCAGTCACAAGTCCAAGATCAAATAAAGTTGTTCGTGAGAACTACAAATGATGATATTTCTTATTGGTCCCAATCACAAGACCATATGCTCAAATCCAATATGCCCGAACTACGAAGGCTTGATGTTCTCAAACGAGCTACGTAGGAAACTTGATATTCAGTCATACGAATGTCAAGTCCAGCCGCAAGTTCCAAATCAAATTCATACCTTTGAACTACGAGTGATTTGATTCCGTCATCACGGATACGTAGGAAACCCATATCCGGGCCCAATCACAAACCTCAAAGAAAGCAAATCAAACCCGATATTCTATCAAGTTGAAACTCAAACACATATAACCAAACACATAACCAAATTCAAGTCAAACACCAAGTCTAAACCAAATAAAATCCAAACACCTTACGCCAAGCTAGACACAAAGTCTACCCAAACCAACCCCAAATACAGAAATCCTATATTTTCGAACTACGTTGGACTTGATCCTTCCCATGAAGGTACATAGGCAACCCTCGTCAACGGGTGCAGTCCAAACCACCAAAAAACCCAAATTTTTGTCATTTTAAAGTATCCGCATAATTTTAAATTGTGAGGGAGTACAGATAAGGGTCGAACTTTCAAAATAAAATTCAAATTAAAATGTGTTATACGAGATTGTTCCTTTAACAATTTTTGTTTAACATATTTTTAGCACGCCCAGTGGGACCCTTTTCTTTCTTTGTAATTTTTATTTATGTGGATTCTTACATTTTTTTTCTCTTGATTAAAGGAAGAACATGGCCCCAAGAGCAGTGATCAATGTGAGCCAGCTCCCAGCGACCTTCGTTGTGAACGGGGGAAGATGGATGAGGAAACGCTCATTCAAGATGATGTTTGACGTCACCCGCAAAACGATTTCTGCGACAATCCCAATGGAGAACCAGTTTGAACCTCTTCAAGGTC
Organism: Persicaria maculosa; assembly: GCA_963922045.1. Lineage (NCBI taxonomy): Eukaryota > Viridiplantae > Streptophyta > Magnoliopsida > Caryophyllales > Polygonaceae > Persicaria > Persicaria maculosa. Next base: position 14,304,730 of record OY998267.1, on the reverse strand, counting down.
TCAAGGAAGCGAGGACATCTACCAAATTGGTGCCTGCTTCATCGCCTAACCAAACAGGAGGAGGCCAGTGAAGGGTGGGGCATTTCAACCCATTATAACTGTCATCAAGAACAACGGAGCTCCATCAGCATCATTCCTACCGGTGAACACTTCTGCAAACAAGAAGAAGAAGTTACAGATCGAGGCGAGGTCGCAAGAACGGATCTAAGTGCCGAGTGACTAGTACTCCCGCCAAGCTGGTTGTGTCACCCGCCCTAGAGTTGGCCAAGGTTACTCTACAAAAGGCTGCCCAAGAGCTGGAAAAAGGACTAGTCCCAAGGCCTCATATTATGGTAGGGGCTTTCCCTTGCTATATCAAACAAGTAGAAGAGGTGAACATGGCCTCACACTTGGAGGAGGGAGATGTTCAAGCTGGAATTGAGAAGGAGAAATTAGTTGCCCCTCCTCAAACTAAGAAAGGAAAGGGGCAGCGGAAGCCTTCGGTCCATGAGGATTCTAAGGCATACACCGGTCCAATGACTAGATCAAGGACCAAGGAGAACTCATATATCGAGGCAGCGTTAATTGTCCGAATTCCCGATCCAGATCAAGAAAGGAAGCATGAAGTGGGTGAAACTAATAACGAGGCTCCGAACGGTGCTTCAGGAACAGCCTCTGGTGCAACCATCTCGGTCGATGAGATTCGAGAGATGATTGCTTGGGGCATTAGAGATTTCCAAATTGCCCAGAATCCACCTGTGATGGATACAGAAAGCCATACCCTCCGCATTACGATGTCGTACCATTCCCGCCGGGTTATCAAAAGCCCAGCTTTGATAAGTTTGATGGTATACATGGGTCACCGCGCGAGCATCTTGCTCACTTTTACTCAGCATGTGGTGAAACGGCCCTTATCGATGCTTTGTTGATCCGTCAGTTTGTTCAGTCCTTGAAAGGGTCTGCATTTACATGGTACACCCAACTCCCTCAAGGATCAATCGAGACTTGGGATGACCTGCAAAGAGCTTTCTTGGCTCAGTTTGTGAGCACGAAGATAAAAGCCTCTATCATGGACCTGGCGAACACCATACAAGCCCAAAATGAGAGCGCAATGACTTCATTGCAAGATGGAGAAGTTTAAGGTTGCAATGCCCGGAGCATCTAAGTGAGTTGGCTTGTGTCCAAATGTGCACAAATAACTTACTTCCTGACCTAGCCGTTCATGTGGGAAGTACCGAGCCATTATCGTTTGATGCATTGGTATCAAAGGCTTGTAATGTGGAGTGACAACTCCGACGAAAGGTCACATCGAGTCGTTCTCAAGCAAATGAAAGTAGAAGGGAGGACACAAGGCGTCAACCTAAACGAGGAGAGTCTATGATGACTTTTGTCAAGACTGGCCGGTGGCAAGACAATCGGTGGTAGCAATAACAAAGCCCAAGAAAAGGGAAAAGAGCCGCCAAAAAGACTTTCATTGCAAGAAAGGAAGTCGAAAAAGTATTCATTTGATGATGAGGATGTTCAAGGAATATTTGATCAGCAAATGGCGGTCAAGATGTTGAATCTCTCGGAGCCAAAAAGACCCGAAGAAGCCAGCCGAATAGAGGAGCCTAACTATTGCCCATACCATCGCATTCTTGGACATACAATCCAAGATTGTTATGTTCTAAAAGACAAGATAGGAGGAATGATTCATTCAGGAGAGATCGCGGTTGAAGGGGCAAAACTAAAAGCGCCTTCTGCCTCCTCTAATACCATTTCAATGGTTGAGGTAGCAGAAGCACTTCCTTCACCAAATCAGGGATCGCATGAAATATCTTCAGAGGCATCATCCGAGGGCATCGAGAGTGGTGACATTCCCACGGTCTCCTTGCCTTTTATGGCTATACCGGTCCAATTCAAAGTCGGTGACGAGGTGCGCATTGTCTGGGCATATCCCGACATGTCAAGAGATGGTCCGGGGCAACCTACATTGTATGAGATCATGACGTGTTCCGATATTGAAGACCTATTCTCGGATGATGATGGCGATGATGAAAGTCTCTTTGAATGGCAAACTGCCACGGGTCGGAATAAATCTCAATAAGCTGCCACTTGACGTGTGGAGCATGTAGGTTGTAGAATCATTGGGAGAGGATCTGAAAAGAAGAAAAACAAGAAAAGAAAGGGTGGCAAAAAAGCTAGAAAATCGAAAGCGGAGCCCGAAGAGGAGTATCTTCAACCCAGCCGAGTCCCTTTTACTTTAAAGGACTATGTCCCTAAGGACTTCACTACGGATGAGATTTCTGATAGCAATGATGATCCCTTTTGGGGAGAAGACGTGATGCAATGCTACATGACAAGTTGGGTCGATGAGGTGGAGGAGCAAGAAGAAGTGGATGAGATCGGTTTTCGATCGGGTCGTCAATTGCCTCCTCTCCCCTTAAAAGACAAAAAGAATGGAAAGAGTTCAACCTCAAGTGAAGGAGAGGTGATAGGCTCCAAGGATCACACTACGCCTCAAGCTACTACTTCATTGGGAGTAGAGGACAAGACTATGCCTCAAAAAGACATGTCGTTAACAACGCCTATGGTGGCTCGAAGTGCACCGTATAAAGTACGGGTCAAGTACGATGTGGCCAATCACCTCAAGCGTATTCCATCACGTTTGAGCGTCTATGATGCTCTTCAAATGTCGAATGACTTGAGAAGGGCGCTAATTCAGGCTCTCATGGACCCCGAGCATTACAAAGATCAGGTGGATCCGGTTGAGGTTGATAACACTTCAGTACCTGCAGTGACTCATTGTGATTCATGCATGGCGGCCATTACTTTCTCCGATGAAGATCTTCAATTAGGGAGCGAGCATCATAATAGGCCCTTATATGTGACGGGTACTATCGGAGATACTCAAATCAATCGCATCCTACTCGATTGTGGATCAGCAGTTAATCTCCTCCCGCTTAAATCCATAAAGGCAATGGGTTTGACAACCAGTCACTTGTCCCCAACTTTGCTCACTATCCAGGGTTTTAACCAAGTGGGACAAAGAGTCATGGGCACCATTGCTTTGAAGGTGATGATGGATGATTTATATAAAGATGCCCTATTTCATGTCATTGATGCAAACACGTCCTATAACGCATTGTTGGGACGACCTTGGCTCCATGCAAGTAGGTCCATTGTTTCAACACTTCACCAATGCTTGAAGTACATCGATGAGGGTGGGAATGTGTGTGTGTATATATAGCCTAGGCACAACGACTCAATTATCAGGGGCGCGCTCTACCGCTGAGCTAATAGCTCATCGTACGGGCCCTCAGTGGGAGGCCCACTATTCCAAAAGCGAGAGAAACCCCCTCCCTCTCTTTCTTTTTTACGTCCCCTGTCCCCATGTCCCCCGTGTGGCGTCATGGGACCGATCCTATCAACTTGTTCCAACCTAGGATAATAAGCCCTTCATTCCATACCGGACTAGGTCGGAAGAGAGTTATATAAATTTTCATTATGAGAAAGGGTCATTCGAGCCTATATAAATAGATACTCTATTTCCATATGGATCCTCACGTCCTTACATTCCATTTCGAACCTTCTTTTTACATATCTCTCGTTATTTGATTTGGGACCCTATTCATTTCTTTTGGCTTCTAGATATAAGTAATGTTTATTGTTTACAGAAGAAATAACATATAAGTTTATAAACAAATTAATGTGGGCTTACAAATAGGCTAAAAAAACTCATATAAGTAACCCTGTTTTTATTTAAATAGATTTTAGGTTGTTCATTTTGGAAAAAAAAAATAGAAACCTTGAAGGATTAGATGAAATTTAGCTATGGTGTTTATTTCGATAAAAATGAGAAGTTATGGTGTTTATTTCGGTAAAAAATTGAAGCGAAATCAGATGAAACCATAGCTCCCTGACGACGGAAAGTAAGGAGGAGGTGAGAGAGACACGGGCGGCAAGATTCCAGTGGCGACGGTATGGCCTATCTCTGGTGGTTTTTGACAGCCTTCTTCCTTTTCTAATATTGGACACCGGCCAAATTACTATACTAATTAAATTCACATTGAAACGTATTAATACATTAATGGTAGCAGTAATTTGTTTTTGTTTTTTTTTTGACAATAGTCATTAATGTAGAACCCACTTTATTGCCAAGTAGGATTCCATCTCAGGGTGGTAGACTACCATGGAGGTATTCAAAACATTGTCCCACATACTACTAGCAAACAGTAAGCCTGTAAGCTAGCTAAGCAAAATTTATTCCCATGGATTCGGAAGATCACATTTCTGAACCAAAATCCCAAACATAAACACATACTTATATAGGTTATAGCCAAAACCAATATCATATATATCCAAATATGATGATGTTAATGGCGGGATGATCGAATCAAGCTTTTGCAGCCTCCACTTGAGCTATCTCCACCTTGTTCTCTTGGACTACTTGTGCTTCCACCGGTACTGCATCCTTGCAGTCTTTACCCTCCTCCAGCTCCTTGACCCAGTTGCGAATCTGCTCGACCATCGCCTCATCTGCCAAGAAAAACAATCAAACATAAATTCAGTTCGACAAGATCCAACAAGAGATCATTGGATAGAACATAAAGAGGAAGAAAAGCACCTAGCCTGGGCACAAGATGACCCCCGGGGTGCCTGATTACGAGAGGGTCTACGAATGCAGTCACGAACTCCTCAGATGGAACCTTCAGATGATCCTTGGCCCCTATGAAATGGACCGATTTCACCTTGATCGGGTCCTTGTTAGCGACCTCACAAATCCCCGGGTCCCTGAACTTTGTACCTGAAATCGACACGAATAGTTTGAAGGGTGGGTGGTCCTTTAGCAGCTTCCCTTGTGCTTGGTAACCCAACAGAAGTCCTGACAGTGTTGCACCCTGAAATCAACAAGCATCATGTAATGTAAATGAATGATTTTCTATTTCTTTCATGATCATTCATTTCAATATGTTACCTGGGAGAATCCTAGTAGCCCGTCAAAGGGTCCGTTCTTCGTGATGTATTCGCACAAGTAGGCGATGCATTCGTCCAGATTTGTGTATTCTGTGAAGTCCTAATGAAATCACAACATACACATTTTATGTTATGCAAAGTTAAAAAAAAAAACACTATCAGCAAAAAATCCTTTAGGAATTGAATGTGATATGTACCGGGTTGAATTGGAACCATTCGAAGTAAGGCGGTGGGAAGAACCCTTCTATATCTGACTTGCCTCCAGCCGGGAACTTACCATCCGGAAAATCCTGTTACAAGACCGCTTAAGCTATTATGTAGGGGCTTTACCATCTCTTTTATATTGTAACGATTTCATTTTTACAGTCGATGCAAACATACCATGTCGAAATGGTTAAGAATGGAAGGATCCCATCGCCCTACTTGCTTCTTGAGGAAGGCACCACTGGTTCGGAATCCATGGAGGCACAACACCTTCATCTTCTTCCTCTCATCTGCAACAGCTCCTTCCATTGTTATTGCTTAATGATTACTCCAGACCTCTCTCAGGATTAAAGGTTAGGTTTGATTGCTTGAAATCTATAAATGTGTTCACTGATGAGTGATGAAAATCACACACTGCACCTACCCCATGTTTGAGATTGGAGGTCCTTAGCAGCTATCTACCTCCCCTTGAAAAGTGGACACTTTTAATTTAATGTGATTTTGAATGGTTAGTAGCGTTGCACGTGCATTGTTTCTTCTAGCTACTCTCCACACTAACCCAAGTCCAACCTACTAAAAAGTTAACAAGTTTCCCTTTATAGTTTATGCGTCGAAGGATCCAGTGTCGGATATGCAGTATGCGTCGAAGGATCCAGTGTCGGATATGAGTTGGGAATCAACTTGGGGTTGCTCAACTGGAGCATTTCCACAAGGTTCATGCGTATACCCGGTGGTGTTGTGGTTGTCAGTTGTACCTAGTTGTCATCTCTTGTCGTTATCAAGCAAGAACAAATATCAAACACGGACAACACACAAGTTTTGAATTGCCACAATTGGATGTCATTCAAAATAGTTCTAGGAGCAACAACTATATCATCCCAGATATAATATCATTTTAATGTATTAACCTATTACAATTTCTTTCTTCAAACCTCAAACGGATCTGCGAAAAGTTTTTTTTTTCTTAGTACGAGTTGGGTAAGAATATTACTTCGCCATCATCACCTTCACAAACTCATCATAATTGATCTGGCCATCGCCATCCACATCAGCCTCTCGAACCATCTCGTCAACTTCCTCATCTGTGAGTTTCTCGCCCAAGTTTGTCATCACATGGCGGAGCTCAGCAGCAGAGATGAAGCCGTTCTGGTCCTTGTCGAAGACCCTGAATGCTTCCTTGAGCTCCTCCTCAGAGTCCGTATCCTTCATCTTCCTAGCCATCAGGTTGAGGAACTCTGGGAAGTCGATGGTTCCATTGCCATCAGCATCTACTTCGTTTATCATGTCTTGAAGCTCAGCCTCTGTTGGATTCTGCCCCAGTGACCTCATCACTGTTCCGAGCTCCTTGGTAGTGATACATCCTGCAAAATTTATTTAAAAAATCAATCATTTTTTTATTCATGCCAAATTGTTCAACTCCGGAAAAACTATGAAACAAAGCACTACAATACAAAAGAGTAAGACACAATAGCACCACATACACCAATCAAGAAGCTAAACAGAAACACTACAGCAACATCATTTTAGGATCTTCTACTTTATTTCTATAAAGAGGTTAACCAGCTTATTCATTGGCATCACTGGTTTGCAATATCAAAACTCAAGATACTCATCGAGGAAAATACATAAAAAGAGGTTGTCCAAGGCAATCAAAAAATACATAAATCTCAGCAAGAGGTTCAACACTTCAATCACGACGACGAACCATATATTATATATGCAAAACCGTAAACTGAAATCACCAACAGAAAGATCAAGCCTAAAAGTTAACAATAACAAAACTTCATTCATATTAGATGGCTTTAGGTTCCTTGATAGATCACAGTGTGCTCTAAATTCTTATTTAGAAGCTACATTAGGTTCCTTGATAGATCATAGTGTGTTCTAAATTCTTATTTAGAAGCTACATTAGGTTCCTTGATAGATCATAGTGTGTTCTAAATTCTTATTTAGAAGCTACATTAACATCAGAGAAACGTTTTGTCAAACAAAAGGTTGCTGAATACTTTGTTTCAACCACCACCAGAATCAAAGTTCGCAATCCAAGCTCCTGTATGAAATTCAAATGCAGAGGGGTATAAAACTAGGGTTATTAACAAAGGAAAGAAAATGCATAATTCCAAATTTGTGTATTCTATGAAGTCCTAATGAGTAGGCGATACACAATAGCACCATCTACTCCAGTCAAGAAGATAAATAGTTCGATGATCGTGCCAATCTTCCACAGTCAAGCCAGGGATGAAATCTGAAAGAGTTGCATGATCACAACGAACTTTAAAATCCCCTTCAAAAAGGTTAGATCTAGATCTCAAATCAAACATTCATTTTCCATCAGATTTTAGCAAAATTTTCAACATGGCCATGAAAAAAGACAGTCTGATGATAGGTTACTGACTTAATCCAATCATCCAAACACACACAATCTCCATTTTTAAACAATCACGCAGATATCCAAACACGAAAACAAGAAAAAGGAAACTCTCATTAGAAAATCTCCGGCTAAATGGAGAATAGAGGGAGAGAAAAGGAAATCGCAGCACACGAAGTTTCCACCCAAAAATACAAACGAAACACGAAGTCAAACCTAACAAGTATCCAATCTCGACAAAAACAGATTTAAGGAGCGATCGATCAAACAAATCCAGCAACAACAACAACGACGACAAATTAGGTCAACAGCGATGAGCGATCCAATAAAACGAACATCAAAGCAACGCAAAATAGAGAGAAAACAATAAAGAGGAGAGAGATGTGAGACCGTCTCCATCCTTGTCGAACAAGCTGAAAGCTTCCTTGAACTCGGAGATTTGATCGTCGGTGAGTTGATCAGCCATTTCGCCTTCGATGTAAGATGTTGATTTGGGAAACCAAGAGCGACACCGGATATTCTCAACCCTTTTCTTCTCCGCTGCAATTTCTCGCCCTCTTTTTCTCTCTCCCCTTTATTTGTCATTTTCCGTTTTCTATTTCTATTTTCCGATGATTACGTTGACGGTTGACCGCTTCAACATCGGCTCCCACGTCGGATGTCTTTTTTTTTTTTTTTTTTTTTTTAGGAAAACGTCGGATGTCTTAATTTCAGTAACAGTCCAACATATATTGGGCCATGGACCCACACAACACCTATTCGGCCCAACCAATTCCCCTTTCACCTCATTTGAGATTTGCAAATTGCAATACATTATTTTGTATAAAAAAACAATTTAGGAATACACCTTTATTAAAAAAGGTTCTATAGGTTTGTAAAAGACCACTCATCTCGCCTTTTCCGTTAAGATAAAATACTTGTTAAATAGAGAGTGTTGTATTTCAGATACACTTTGAAATCCATCCTAAAAAATTTTCACTGAATCCAAATCGATGCAAAACTGTTTCAATAAAGTGTCATTCAACTCTATTATAGATTTTATTCATTTTAATGTTATTATTTATTAACACAATTTGTCATTTATTAAAGAGCATAAATCCTTAACATATGTATTAAGATAATATGTATGATAGAGGTACGTGGGAATGTTCAATAATAATAATTTGATTTAATTCCAAGCATCTCGTAAGTAATAGTTAATTATCCATAATTTACAAAAACAACAACACACATAATAATATTATCATAGATTTCTCGCTATAGGCATAGGATATAAAAGGCTTTATTGAAAAAGATTTTCTAAAATTATACTACTATTTTAGCTTTTTAAAAATTGTTTTTCTAGGATCGATGTTATGTTTGCTATGGATTTTTCTCAATAAAGTTTCTTATCATATGTCATTGGGGTCAAGGGCGAAGCCAGAATTTTTTTCGGGTTGAGCACAATTTTTTATGGATAATTTTTATATTATTTGTATAAGAAATAATTTTTTTTTAAGAGAATACCTAAAATTTGTAAGAAAAAAATTTATTATTTAATTATAAAATAGCAAATAAATTATAAGAATTTTAAAATAATGAAAAATGAATTGAGGAAAAAATGAATAAAAATATGGGCCTATTGGGTTTTGAACAGGAGTTGATTGAATTCTATTTAAAATGAGGTGAGCTCAACCACTAAGCCACTAAAATTACTTGTATTTTGAATTAATTTTTTTTATATAACACATATATTCTTGTATTTTTTTCTGGGTCGGGGTGGGCGACGGCCCGGTGTCGTCCAACCTTGGATCTGCCCCTGATTGGGGAATAGGATAGAAAGACCAGTAATCAATTATCTATATAGATTACTGTTTTATTTAGATATATATATATAATATCAACTTTTATTAATTTTTTATATATATTTTTATATTTATTACCAATAAGTATGAAATTATAAAAAAAAATATAAACAATAATAAATGATATGTTTTCTTGAACCAGGAGAGTGTCATTTTATAAACTACACAATCTTTATATACAAAAAGACATACCATCCAAAATACCTTAGCTTAGATTTATCTAAATTTCCACGTGAAAAGTCCAATTTATCAATAAGATCTAAAATATACTGTATTATCCAATGGAAAAAGCATACACACGAGTTAGTTTCCTACTATATCGCTGGCCCCCCATTGCTATCTTTCAGAGGTGTTTGGTTTCGTTCTTCGTCAGCGTTCTCAACTTGTTGGGATTAACTTTTGTTTAGGTCATTTTGTTGTAAAGTTTGTTTCCGCTTGTTCAATGCTCCTTTTTCTGTTTGTACAATATATTTAGACGGTTTTCGTCTGCCAAGTCGTCGACCTCTCAAGAATAAGGTCAGTCCGATCTCAAATTTTACTTAATACGGAGTAAAAAAAAAAGCACACATATATAGGCACTAAATCTGTTACAATATAAGTAAGAAAAGAGTGGATTTGAACTCATAACCTATTCATAATTATATGTCATACTTAATAACTAAACTAATAAGACTTGACAAGATAGTTGGAGTTTAAGTTTTTTTTAAATATAGAGTCGCGATCTTTAAAATAAGTCATTTAATACCCAATTTAGTTATAAAATAGGTCAATCTGCTCTAATTATAGACTAAAGTAAAAAAATGCTTAATAAATTTTACAAGTCAAATAAGTGCAGTACTCAAGTGATTATTTTTTTAAATGAAAAACAATTAGGGCAAACTAATGATCAATCGTCCAACCTAGAATATTTTTTCAAATGAGAACATATAATTCTAAATATGTAATACAATATTTGACAATAGACCGTAAATTTCGGGTGTTTTCTTATGAGAATTGTTAAATACATCAGTATTTTTTACTTAAAACACCGCTAATAGATTCGTAACAAGTTGTCGTTTCTTATTTACAAAAATCCTCCCCAAAGAAAATAAAAGGCCTAATTGGACCTCACTCTTTACAATGGACATCCTCTACTTCATTTCCTACTCCACTCCCTACATCACAAAATTATTTTAACATATATTTAATCTTAAAAAAATTATATAAAATATATTTGTATTACTAACATCTATTTTTATATATTCATAAAATTTTATTTTGAAAAATCATGTTTTGAAATTTTTAATAATTGTAATTTGTTAAATATTGCCTTTTTAATTTTTTAAAATTGTAAAACATGATTTTTCAAAATATAATTTTATAAATATATAAAAATAGATGTTAGTAATATAAATATAATTTTGATAATTTTTTTTAAGATTAAATATATGTCAAAAATATTTTTGTGTTGTAGGGAGAGTAGAGTGTGAAATAGGAGACTCTTCAAGGTTGTCAGCGGAAAAAAAGGAAGGTGGGACCCACCATGATTATATACACGCTTTGAGAGGGAGGAGGAAAGAGGGGCCGATCTGGGGTTTAATGCCGTCCTCCCCGTCATTTTTCGGTTAATCTCTTTCTCCCTCCTTCAAAATCTTCTCTTTTTATGCTTCCTCTTTCACCTGTTTTCTGTTTTCTGTTTTCCTCTCTACCCCTTTTGACTGCGCATCCATTGTTTCCTTGTTTATGTGTTTCAAGCGCTTAGGTGTTGGGAGTTGCTGGCTGGGATTTCAATTTCGATTGATTGTACTGTATTAATTGATGCTCGGTGGCCTTGGATTGCCCGATTATCGAGCTGGGTTTTTTTTTTTTTTTTTTTTTGTGTGTGTTTGTGTCTAGTTTGCTGCAGTTGGGGAGCTATAGCAGTTGCAGTCAGCAAATTAGAGGTTGGTTTGCTTGTCCATTTTTTGAGGTTTTTCCTGGCTGTGGAATTTGTTACCTTCAATCTTCTTGGTGATTCAAATTTAGGCGTATTTCGATCTGGGTTTGGGCTATTTGGAAGGCATTGCTTGTGCTTGTTTTGATGACTAGGTGTTGCAAGATTGGAAACTCTGTAGACTTTCAGACACTCATTCTTGTGGGTTTAAATAACAAGGCTATAGGGAGTGATGTAATTAGGATGTTACTTCTTGATTGATTTTGTTTGCTCTGAGGTCTGATTTTTTTAGTGATCAGTAATTCAGTATGTTTACTTACATTGGTACTAGGGACTGTTTCCTTTCTCTAAACATGTGTGTGAAATTTTTAGTAGTTGCTTCTTAGCTGGTCAGTGTGGGAAACTTATTTCTTAATTTGTTTGGAAAGTGGGCCTTTGTGTTTCTTGGTATCATTGTTTGTTTTGGAAAATCTCATATCTATCAACTTCTAATATAGGATTGGTTTTTGTTGATGAAAATCCCATAGATCATATATCAGTATTTGTTTATCCCGAAGTAAACCAATCTTTAGTTTTTATTCAGCTTGAAACTGTGATGCATTATAATTCAGGTGGTTCAAGAAGAGCATATTATTTGGCAAAACACTATATAAAAGAAAAGTGGATATATTGCTGGATTTATAAGTGAGCCAGTGAGGGTCGCGGATCGCTGGTCCAGGACTGTGCAGATAGGTAAGGCACAAGTCACTAGCTTGTATAAAGCTTAATACTTGTCTATGGTTGTAATTGTTCTTCTATTCTCCATTTATGTGCGTGACTTGTTATGACGTTGATGTGCTATGGAAATGTGACAGAAGGGTTTGAGGTGCACATTGTTGTGGCGAATCCAATGACTCTTTAGTTGAATTTTATATCAGAACCTGCTAAAGTGTGAAATGAAATCCATTATAGTTGGTAAACAAAAGGAAAAAAACACTATGATAGATATTAGAGAGTATTTGAGCAAAGTATTCGAAGAGTTGATGTCGTTTCCTTTTCTGGTTAGGAGATTCGTGATATGGCTGACATGTATCAAGCTCAGATCTCAACCACAAGTTTTGTGCCAGACAGCGATCAGGCCCCTAATTCTGAAGCAATTGGTGGTGCTGGTATGACAAATCCAACTCCTTCAGGTGGACGTGGAAAGCAGCGATTAAAATGGACGGGAGAGTTGCATGAGCATTTTGTTGATTCCATCACACAACTTGGTGGGCCAGACAGTGAGTTTTTTTTGCTGTTTTGTGTGAACATTGCTGAATTTATTATGCTCGTTCCATCATCATGATAACCGAACTTCTTTGTTTCTCATGTTCCTAGCTGAGCATGAACAGTTGTGCACAAGATCAAATACTAAAACAATCATCAAAACCAAATGTCCACTCATAGTTCGTATAGACGCATTGCTATCATGAATTCATGATTGTGGCACTCTTTTGATAAATCATCACAATTTTTTCAAGCTTTGACAATGGCGCTACAAGATATATTATTTTTTAACTTTGAAGCTAGCAGTGTACTCCCTCCTTTCTATTTCAGTGTCATTTATTTAAGTTCATATGTGTCGAAGAAAGTGTCATTTTAGGAAATCAATGAAGAACATAACAAGATGTTAAATATACACATGTTTTCTCATCGTCCTCTCGCTGTCCTTTCTACAAATAAATTCCCTCTTTTTAAAAACATTTTATAGGGTTATTTTACTCCATTCTTTAAATTTTTGTCATTACAATTTCATAACAAAGTCGAAATAATAATTAAATTATACTCCATATTCGTTATTTTCATTCGAAAAATCTTTCTTAAGATCCATTTTTCTCAAATTTCAAAATATGTTGTTATTTTGACATTTTAAATCATAAAATATTGATACTTGACGCTTAAAAATAAGCAGAAGTAGATTAGTGGTTAAAGTAAAAATTTATTTTATTGCAAACTACTATGGCATGAACATAGTTTCTATGAACCTCAAATTCTCACGCTGGATGGAATTTAATTACATTTTACATTGCTAATATCTGGTGGAAATATTTATTTCGTAGGGGCAACACCAAAAGGAGTCTTAAAGATGATGAATGTACCTGGTTTGACCATCTATCATATTAAAAGCCATTTACAGGTTGGTTTTGGAAGGATGTCTGATCTTAGCTTTTAGCTGCATAAGTTATTTTACAACTCTAGTTTTCATATCTCAATTTCTTGTTGAAGGGACTTTACCACATGGATAGAGTTATTAACAATGGAATTTTGTTAGTGTTTTATTGCATCATATTTACACTTGATTTCTACTTTCTGCTATATTTTGTGTGCAGAAATACCGCCTAGCCAAATATCTGCCAGAGTCTCCATCAGATGGTAAAGGTATGTATCGTTTTTAGTTATGTTAAACCTTTGTTGGTTAGCAATTCTGATGTTTATAGCTAACATGATCCTTTGGTTCCGAAGACGAGAAGAAAGATTTTGCTGATGGTAGCTCTCACCTAGACTCTTCCAAGTGAGTCCCTAATCCTGTTGCGGCTTTGTGGAATGTGTATCACTAAAAGTAGTTTCTAGTAGTAGATGACAGAAACTCGACTTTAATGTGCCACGACTTCTTTCCATATATGTTTCAGGGGAACGGAGATGAGTGAGACACTGAGGATTCAGACGGAGGTTCAGAAACGCCTTGCTGAACAGCTTGAGGTTTGTCCAAAAACTTAAAGCGGCCCCAAATTGGATGAAGTGCGCATTCATTTTTGCTAGTTTCACTGCCAAGTTCTAAAATATGGCTAGTAGGTGTATTTTGTTCGGAGCAAAAAAACTTCTATACTTGTCATATTCTCTCAACCTAATTAGGTGATGATTTTGAATTTCATGGGTCACAGGTACAAAGGCAATTACAAATGAGGATTGAAGCTCAGGGCAGGTATCTAGAGAAAATCATAGAGGAGCAGCAGAAGCTAGGAAACACTCTAAAGGCTTCTGAAACCTTACAATTAGCTGACGAGACGGACAAACCGTCTGGTTCCGATTCTCCTCCAACACTAGATACCTCTCTACGCCCTCCTTCGCCCCCTCACAAGAGGCAAAGGCTTGACAATTCATCGCCTACAGGGATAACCGTAGCAATAGCCCCTCCACTCATTCCGATGCCAATGCTGACAGACCCGAAATGTTTGAGTTTCCTTGACCAGTAGGGGTGGGAGATGTGGAGTTCAGACTTGACTTAGAATTAGAAAATCCCGCCATAGCATTGCTGCTGACCTTTATAGCCGTTACCTTGTGACCCTATTTTCTTCATCTTTTTCCTTTTCTTTTTCTTGTAATTAATTGAATTTATAATTTTAGATACAGAGAGAGAAACTGAGAATTTGGATCTCATACGACGATTTTGTACTGATTCCATGCAGGAATACCGCGCCCTGTTCTCTTTGTAGCTGACAGTTATTGCATTTGTCCAGTTTTGTGCTATTGCTTGATAAACATATTTTGTACTACAACACCACATAAAACACTATCTGTGTTGCTATACAAGCATGTTTGTACAAAGCTATGTTTAGGGATTACAGCATGGTCGTATGATTTAGACTGGTCTCTCATTAGAAGTGGGTATCATCTTGGAGCTTAGGTTGTTTGCCTGAATTGGAGCACTTGGCTTAGATACAGCAGAAAATATTTTCGGCTGAAACGTCTCCAGCTACAATGAGTAGAGCGGACTAAAGTAAGAGCTACAATGGATGCTATCGTCTCCAGCCTGCATTCTGATATGGTACTTCTTGAGGGAGGTAAAACCAGATGTTGGTATGCTCAGGGGCGGATATTAGTGCAATTAACAGATTAGGCTCCTTGAACTCACTGCCCTCTATCTGCTTAACCTTTAGATTGAGAAACATATTGATCTTCAGAAATTATGGCTGTTCTCTTGAATGGGCGACACGACACTATCTCCAAATACAAAACCCTTGGTTGAAACTGGATGAGGTCGTGTTCGAAATTTGGTGAGAACAAGTATCTTGCAATTTTCGCCTTTGCAAGGTTAAGGTACAGTTTATCTTGACTGAGATCCAAACATCACAGGGAAAACGATTGCCACATACTAAAACTTTTGGAAAACACCCAGATTTTGGGCTTCGGCACTGTCTTTAGATACAAATCCTGAGAAATATGAGCTTTCCACAAGTAACCCAGATAGGCCACTTCGTTTCAAGTAGGTTACTATGTACACAAGCACTCTGTAATCACTACAGATATATCTTCTATTATACATTACACTTTTAATCAAATTGATCATATACAGCAGCTGACCCAAAAAGAACATAAAACACTAATGATCTTCCTCCAGTGAAACTGTGAAAACCAACACAGCACAAACACAAGCAATTCAAATCACAACACCAAAATCACTGTTCATCACTCTTTGATCCTAACTTTAGATCCATCTCCACCAAAAAATACATGTCTTTGAGAAACAAAGAGATTTAACTTTTTAATGACAGCAACTGAAGCTTACAACAGCCTCGAAACCTCAAAATTCCCTTCCAAGATTGAAGAATGTAGAAGGAAATAAAAGCCTCCCCTCTTCCCCATTTACCAATAATCTAGGGTGGGTGGGGGAAGGAAGGATTTCTCACGACAAAGACCACAATGCCCTGACTCGTATAACGGAAGCCATCAAAAAGGAATGGTAGATCGACAGATCGTGTCTATATATAATACTACCATGTATTACTATGACTATATGAAGCACTCAGTTATAATGCTGTAAACTACCTAAAATACTGTTGCAGCACATCATTTTTCAGCATATGAAAACGATTTAACAAAAAATATGGGCACTCAAAATAGGAACTAGTACTTCAGAGACTGTGTTACTGATCTCAGCAAAATTCAAGTATACATCAGCTTCACATACCAAACTATTCAGCAGACCTTGAAGTTGCAACTGTAACACAATAGCATACCAATAACACTAACCATCCCCATTAATAACCTTAAGCAAAATATGCCTCCTCTCTAACCCCCCTACCATGCTCTCACCAAATTAAAGAAAATACGTAGCTAGCATTTGATGGCTTACCTTAAAACTCATTCTGCTGAAGCCCTTTGGCCTTTGTGAAGTTGGCAATTTGTTGAATCGGGATGAGATCAAAAGACCTCTGACCTCCCCCCGTTAAGCACACTCCAGTATAAACAAAGATAAAAGATAAAACGCAAACAAAGATGGATTACTTAAAACAATGACCCATTGGAAAAGATATCCATAACTACTTCTATAGTTCTATCCCATTACCCTATATCTAGAAAGGGTATTGCTGGTCAAAGTTTGCAACTATCACTTAAATAATTACTCCAATATATTAACTACAGGAAGTGCATATTTACAAGCATATATCACAATATACAATATGCTTTTAATGCAAATGCTTAGATGACCAACCACTAAATCCAGTAGCTCAAATCAAATGATTCTTCCTGATTTCTCATCATCTGTCTTTCACAGCTTAAAAACTTTGAAATCCCTTAAGAACACAGTGTTTCGAAATTTACAGAAATGTTTGTTCAAGTTTAGAGTATCCATCACAGATCATAAAGTAACAGTACAAATAGAACTAACATATGCTACCATGCATTTTCAAAGCCATAAATGACTAATTTAATAGGCAACCATTTCCATGGTTTTTCGCCTAGCTCAAATCAAATAGAAACATTTTCTTTGAAGATACCATAAAAGGAAATGAAAGTGCATCAATGAAAAAGAACCAAGATCACCTGATAGTAAAATATCCCGAACCATTTTTAAAAGGCAAGTCTTCAATAGCAGTAGGGGAAAAAAAAGCAAACTACTGGGGCTTCAAAGCCTTCAAAATATTACAATAATTTAAGAGTACGAAAATGGTAGAGAAAAAAGCAATTCCATTTAGCGGTTAAAATACTGAACTTGTTCTAGAAAGGAAACATTAAAAATTCATAAAGATCTCGTTTGCATAGCTCCAGAAACTTCAGGAGATTCACCAGGCCAGTAATTAAACACTGATGCAACACCTACTAGGATCTGCAAAATGAATGAATAGACCACACAAATTATTTTAGAAAAGCAAAAGGTTTAGTAGCCAAAATAATTGTCAAGAAAAGGAGGGGAACTGCCTTGAATCCATAGGTACAATATATTGTGAAGAAAGTGCATGGTTAAAGATCATTTTGACTTCAAAAGAAAAAGGTGTCTTCAGCACCATCCATCAGAAAGTGTAAATAGCAATTTCTTTGAAAGAAATGCTGCTCAACAGTATATTACTACCTTTTTGTATTAACAACTTGGAGTAACATAAACACGGCATTCTGCAGAAAACATTATAAAAATAATATTTGGACACGAGACATATTTGCCATTAGAAAATAGCACTTCGGTACGAAGTAATTAATCAAAATAACATTTTCAACAAGTCATCTGCTTGATCTCATCAATGAGCAAAACTTAAATAGAATACAAAACTTCCATAATCACGGCTTTTTAATGAATAAGAAATACCCAAGCATTGCATTCATTTATAATCCCCAATGAACCTATCCTTGACAACAATTGAGAGAAATGCGCAAACAAATCCCTGAGAGTAAATGTTAATAAATCCCTTACTTTCCTCATTTACTAGCAGCAAATTCATAAAGAGCATTCTAAAGAAGCCATGTATAATTTTACCTAAGAAGTGTTAATATTCTATACTTCTATGACAGCATCCTTTCCTTAACTTTCATTTTTATCATATTTATAGTAAGTGAAATTAAGATCTTCAATTATTTCCATTGAAAAAAAAAATACTCCGTTCTACCCATAATGCTACTTACCAGTAACTCTTAAATACCTAAAAAGTTACAATAACAAAGATAAGTCAGGGTTCTAATCGTGAGAAAATTCCAATTTCGTAGAATTTTACTTTGATTCTTTTTTACACTACCTACTTAACACCAAAGCAATGTCACACATTCTCAACCTGTGCCAACACTTGGGCAAGAGAACTGAGTCACAAACAAGCAAACAAGATCAGCAATGCAATGGATGGCAATAAAATCAATAATATTATGATCAAGGCTTACGATCTAGCTGGCAGTAAATATACCTAAAAGACGCTCAATGACCCGTGTAGGGTCCTGCACCACCCATGTGACCCCCTCCATGCTGCGTTCTGGAAGCGCTCTGTTGTGGATTTTGGTAGGCACTCTGCAATCCAGCTTGAGTCCCATAACTGCCCAACACTCCTGGGGTCATAGTACTCCCGACTGTCTGATTCCCATAACCTCCCTGAATCCCATGTCCAGCCCCAGGAACTGCAGGAGCAGCGCCAACTCCGGCGGTCCCAAGGGACCCCAACAAGTTATGAAGTCCCAAACCGCCCTGTGTAGCCAACAGAGCAGTAAGAGCTTGCCCAAGAGCTGGGTTCAATGCAGCAGGTGGAGGTGCAGCTGCCCCTTGGGTATATGGAAGTGCAGAAACCGACTGGCTCATTATCTGTGCAGCACCACCACCTCCTCCAATGGATCCACCATAGTTCTGGTTATCATTCCTCCCATAGTGTGGGTTTCTCTGCTGCTGGTTCTGGTGTTGCTTTCCATGTTTAGGCCCATCAATTGCCTTCTGGACATTCAAGACGTTCCCTTCGAAGGTCTTATGAGGCTCCTCCAAGGCCTTCCTCGCGCTCTCCACACTCCTATACACAAACAAACAGAAACCCTTGGGCTTCCCAGTCTGCTTGTCCAATCCAAGGGGGCCTTCCTCGATCTCCCCGTACTTAGCAAAGAAACTGTAAAGCTTCTGAGGATCCAAATCAGCCCCAACGTTACTCACGTAGATCTTCCTCTGAGTATACTCAGAAACAGGGGTCTGCGGAGCCGCCGCAGGCTGACTTGAACCACCGGCGGCGCCGGTAGCAGGGACAGGACCAACGGCTGCTAGCTGACACGCCGTCATCCGGCTTCCGATCTTCTTCTGGGGCTGCTGAAGCGCCTTGTAAGCCCCGCTCCTCGACTTGAAAAGGATGAAACCATAACCCTTCGATTTCCCGGAGATCTTATCAGTCACCGCTTTACAATCCTCGATCTCACCGTACTGAGTGAAAGCGCTCCGGAGAGTGTCCGTGGTGGTGTCCCATCCGAGACCGTGGACGAAGATCTTGCGGTGGACTGGATCCTCATCAGCGATCTTCCTTACACGCGCCGCCACCTGCGGATGCTTCTCAGCGGCCTCGCAGATCATGGAGATAAGCTTCTCCTTGGTAAACGGCTCCAAAAGCTTATGGATCGGCTCGCCGTCGTCATCGACGTCGTTGCTCTGGTTCTTAGCGGCATCGTCGTCGTCCTCTTCTTCTTCTTCTTCTTCAACCTCCTCCTCCTCCTCCTCTTCTTCCTCCTCCTCCTCGACCTCTTCTCCTCCCTCCACTTGCTCGAATTCGGCCTCTTCTTCCTCTTCCTCCTCCTCCTCCTCTTCCTCCTCCTTCAATTGTTCCTGGGAAGCTAATTGTTCGGCGAGCTGCTGTTGTTGTTGTTGTTTTTGACGGAGCTGCTCCTCCTCTTGCTTCTGTTGCTTGTGCTTCTGGGATTCGGCGGACTTGGGGGTGAGCTTTCGCTTCTTCGCCATGGATTTAGGGCTTGAATGGGGCTGGGGAGTGGAGAGATCGTGCGGCGGGAGAGGTAGGAATCGGAGGAAGACTTCAGATTTAGGGTTTCGAATTTGGATTGTATCACAATTTTATAATCGTTTTATTATTGTTATTTATTTTTGGCGTCAATCTGTTATTATTGGAGATAAATATATTAAATAGTGGATGGGGTGCGTTTGCAATCCACCAAGCTCCGCGTCAGAAAATAAACTTTATTCAAGTATCTCCTATCTTCTATCATTATTTTCTTTCCAAAAAATTTAATATTTAAGTATCCTTTTTTAAAATAAAAGGAATTTGTTAAAACTGTATAAATATATAAGGAATAACATACCACTATACCAGAAAACCCAATCTCCTTACAAGAGTTGAGTATTTATAAAACACTTGAGCATCAAAAAAGCGCTCTCTTTTGAGCACCGGAGAAAAACAAAAAAAAACCATTTAGGGGTTGGTGAACACCACCGTCGAGTCCTCATCGGAGACCGGCTAACAACCTCTTCGGAGGCTCGAAACCCACCTCATTGGAGGCCTGAAAAACACCTCTTCGAAGGCTCGAAAACCACCTCTTCGGAGGTAAAGGAAAACACTCGGAAGGAATTCGTTCTCTCCTCTCTCGAGCTTTCTTGTGTGAGTGAGCCCCGGCCTCGGATTCGGCCGTCGTGCTCCGGATCCGGCCAGATTAACCCATCTCCGACCGCCCTTGTGCCGTCGCGGTTCGCCTTACCCTTTCTCTTGTGAATTTCGTGTTCCGAGAAACCCTAATCTGAGTCTCCTTGCTTGGATTGGACTCAAAAACCTTAAATTGGGTTGGGATTGCTGTTGATTCTGTGTGTCTCTACCCGAATCATCCTTTGCTTTTGCCAATTTCGTGTATAAGCCCTCATTTTTCCTCCTCCGGGTTGTGATGTTTCAAGGGTCTCGCGTTTCCGTCGCTGCCCAATAACCGTCGGCGAGGCTGGCCTGGATTAACCTCGGTTGGTTGGGGTGGTGCCCTGTGCCTCGGTTCCTCTCCGGTCGGCCTGGTTTAACTTCAGTGGGGCTGGGTTGGGAGGCGCTCTGGCTTTGCCCTGCTCATCTGTCTCGACTTTCGCTGGTTTCCGACCTGCTGTTCGCCGCCTTCTCCGGCGTTCTGGCTTGGTTCGGCGCCGCTCTCATCTCCGCTCTTGCCGGTGGTGCTTCCTTCCCACCTTTCCATTGTGGTGGCCACCAGTGGCCGGCGCAGCCTGCCCATCCGGCTGCGTCCCTTTGCTTCCAAAGTTGCCCCAAAAAACAAAAAAAGGAAAGGAAAGAAAGAAAAAGCTAAAGATCGTTTATATACATTTACATATATAAATGCTCCTTGTGCAGCAACCAGGGGTGAAGCTAGGGGGTTCCTGGGGGGTCACTTGCCTCTCCTCTCATACGACTAACTGCCTAAGTGTATTCTCCTCATCGATAGCTTCGTTTTGATATATAATACACCCTAATCCGACATCTGAGTAAAAAGTTATGAATGTTTAAAAATTAAAGGTATATTAATCTCTTTAATTTTGTTTCAATAGACTATAATGTTTTTATATTTTACTTAAATTAACATTCACATACTATAATTCATCTCGAGAGCTTCGAAATGAGAGGTTATATTAATCATTTTGACAATTAGATAAGAAGTTACACAAGTTTAAAAATTTTATATCTAGTTATGCATTATTATATGTTATGAGTGCAACAAGTTATATATTGACTATGGGTGTTATTCGAGCCAAAAAAGTCTAGTATTGCTTGATTATATTTAGCTCGTTTAGAAACAAGTCGAGCTCGAGTCGAACCTATATTTGAACTTGAGCTCATACTCGGCTTGTTTAGTAAATGAACGATTTTTTTCCAAGTATTATGCAACCTTACTTGCTCATGACATAGTAACTTAAAAGAAAATTTGTAAATTTCACAAAATTCGTGCTATTTGAGTCGAGCTTTTATTGAGCAAAACTCGAGCCAAGCTTTAGCTATTCAGCTCATATAACAACCATAATTTTCACTTAATGTTTTTATATTGCGTTTCTTATACTTATTTAGTTAAATTTTTTGTTTCGGGTATTTCATTTATACATTTATATTTCTTTTTTAGGTGCGAAAAAAATGATAGTGTTTTATCATCCGACATTTTATCTTAAAATAACATAATTTATTATTGTATTATATATAATTCTTTATACCAATTTAATCCAAAACTATATCGCATGGACAATTGTGCCACCCTTCGAAATTTTCATGGCTCCGCCATTGGCAGCAAGGCTTGCATAGTTGCAATGAGTATTGCCAACTGTTGACGTAATTTAACAACTCTAGTGGTGTTGTCAAATAAAAAAAAATTCCCTCAGTAATTAATTACCATATGGGTAATATGTCTAAGAAGAGGGGGTATTATACACCAAGAGTTTGAGAAGGAATTCAAACAACGTTTCCGTTCTTCTATGGGAAGTTCTACAAACCTTTCAAGGGATCTGGACATTATTCCTTCTTTGGTTACTCAAACAGACAATGACATGCTTACAACACCTGTATCCAATACAGAAATCAAAGACGCGGTGTTTTCTATGAGCCCGGACAAAGCCCCTAGCCCTGACGGCTTTTCAGCTGGTTTCTACCAAACATTATGGGTTACTGTCGGACCATCGATCATTAAAGCAGTCAAAGCCTTTTTCTCTAGTGGAACACTTTTACAACAAACAAACCACACTTTCATCACGCTTCTACCGAAAGGAGAGGACCCTTCCACAATTAATCATTAGAGACCAATCAGTTTGTGTTCAACGGTGTATAAAATCATCGCCAAAGTTATTACTATAAGACTGACTAAGATGTTCGATAAACTTATACATCCCTTACAGGGTGCCTTTACAAAAGGTAGATCTATTCAGGACAATATTTTAATTGCTCATGAGATTTTTCACTCTTTTAAACAAAAAAAGGGTAAGACCGGAATGGTCGCCCTTAAACTCGATATGGAAAAGGCTTACGATCGTATAGAATGGCCTTTTCTGTTTCAAGTTATGTCTAGTTTCGGTTTCAACGATCTTTTCATATCCTGGATCAAGGAATGTGTGACTACAGTTTCGTACTCCGTGTTGGTCAATGACGAACCAACTAATATCATTAAACCTACAAGGGGTCTAAGACAGGGAGACCCTCTCTCACCATTTCTGTTCATACTCGCCGCTGAGGTTTTATCTAAAACTATACACCATCAGAGTATTAACAACAAAGATATAGGAATGACTGTCGGCAGGAATGGAATTAAAATTCCTTTCTTGGCCTTCGCCGACGATATTCTTATCTTCTGCAAAGCATCACAAACAGCATGCTCATCAATCATGACCATTTTAGATCGTTTCTGTGCCATTTCGGGGCAACAGGTCAATCTGCATAAATCTAGCTTCCAAGTTTCAAACAACACTACTCAACCAGCTGTTAATACAATTATTTATGTACTGGGAATTCCCCAAGCAAATAATTTCGATAAGTATCTGGGATGTCCGATTGTCAATGGTCGGACCAATAAGGATACTTTTAGTGAGGTTGTCCTCAAAACTAAACAACAACTTACAAAATGGAAAGCGTCCTGCCTATCGGAGGAGGGACGAAAAGTTCTCATCAAGGCTAACTTAAGCGCCAAGCCGCTATTCTTAATGCAAGCTTTCTTACTTCCGACACATATCCACAACGAACTAGACAGAGTCTATTGACAGTTCTTTTGGAATAAAAGCACAAAGGCACCACCACTTATTAGCTGGGATAAGATCTGTGTCGACACAATGAAAGAGGTCTGGGTCTTCACAAAGCTGAGACTATGAATATAGCCCTTCAGATGAAACTCTTATGGAAAATTATTTCAGAACCGGAAAATATATGGGTTCAACTTATATCTACCAAATACCTTAAAGGAAAACACCTACTAGGTTACCAAACTAAAGGAAACACATCTTGGCAATGGAGTCGTCTCATGTCCATCAGAAACCAGTTTAAGTCGGGAATTCAATGGAGCGTCGGTGATGGATTCTCTATTGATTTCTGGACTCAAAACTGGGCTTTCATGAATTCTCTCGAATCAAGAATCCTTAATCCTATTCCGCAGGACCTCATGGGCATCAAGGTTTCTCATTTTCTTACTTCCGATCGTAAATGGAACAAACCCTTACTGCTTACAACCCTGAACAACATACTTCCTTTGAATGATATTAACCACATTCTCGCCATCATCCTGCCTGATAACCAAATAAGGGATCGTCTTTATTGGGGACCGAGTAAAACGGGTTGGTTTACAACTATGTCCGCAAACAATCTGCTATCTATAAACAAAGGCCTACAACATTTTGATTGTGGTTGGATTTGGAGACTAGATGTCCCTCCCAAAGTTCGACATTTCCTGTGGAAAATATCTCGCGACGGTCTTCCGACAGCACACCGTCTGCAGGCATCTCATATTTCTGTACCATCTGGGTGCCCTTTCTGTGGTAATGCAAATGATTATGTCACACACCTATTTATCGATTGCCAAATGACTAACCGTCTTTACAATGTATACATATTCCTAGCTTGAGCTTTCCAATAACTGGTCATACTTTGCCTACTGACCTTAATTATCTAAGGGTTGCTTTTGGCCCTCGTACATTCGCTGCTTTGGCCTGTGCTTGGTGGTCTGTTTGGTTCTTTAGGAACCAACTTGCTTTCAATCATATTCAAAATGTTTCTGTTCAAAACATTCAAATTTTCTATGAAACTGTCACTCAATGCTGGAAACAAACAAAGATTCTGGAGCAAGACGATCCGTATGAGTACTCCGCGAAATCTACCAAGCCTATACAAAATTTCTCTGGTGGCTTGGCATCACGTAAGAAAGGGCGTTCCGGAGTTTGGGTAAAACCACCAATGAATTGCTACAAGCTAAATTTCGACGGCTCTGTCGTCCCTGGCTCAGCTTCTTACAGATTCGTCATCCGGAACTGGCTGGGTAATCCAATTGCCATGGGCAGAAGCACATGCAGCAATATCTCTGTTGCCTATGCAGAGAACCTAGGCCTCAAAATGGGAATTTTACGTGCGAAACAACTGCATTTACAAAATATCCTGATTGAAGGTGACAACCTACTGGTCATTAAAGCTCTGATAGGGGACTGGAAATGCCCTTGGAACATCGAGCTGTTACAAACGGATATTCTGTTAGATATTTCGTCCTTTTCTTATGTTGCTATTCGTCATATTTTTAGGGAATCGAACGCTGTGGCTAACTACCTTGCTCTTAGTGCGCATGCTTCCCCTGCCGACGACAGAAACGACGGCTATGACGACGATCCAGAACTGCTTGTTCTCATCCGTAAGGATGCTCTAGGAAGGATTTCGGCTGCGCCCGATCCGACCTAATCTTTATCTTGCGTCAAAAAAAAAATATACTCCTAGTACGTCAAGCACTTGTGTCGTTTTGTGCTTTAATTAATTAAATTAATATTTTGTGCTTTAATTAATTAAATTAATACCAATAATTATGTTGACTAAAATGGTTAGTCTCGTGGTCTTTCGTGTTTAAACCCACCCGTTTTTATTAAACGGGTTTGAGTAATCATTATTATTATCTTAGTAATAATTTGTAGGTGCGTTTTGTTCGGGCTATTTTCGGCTTCACTTGGTGTGACGTGGCGGTCTTTGACTTTATTGGGGTTTTGGCAGTCGAAGTCGGAATTGGCTGGGTTCGTGGTGGTGTGTACGGGGCGACTTCGTGTACAGAAAGATTCCTTGGAGGTTCATCTTCACTACCCACAGGGATGCCTGATATTTCGCTGGCCAACGGTATCATTTCACGATGGTGCTTGGCTTCGTTCGTAGTCTACGTCCCCGACCTGCTAGCTTTAGACTTTCTATGTTTCATCTTTTGTTGTTTATATAGCCTGATCTTTTGCATCTTTTCTGTATGTGTTGTATGTTTGACGGTCTACCGTCTGCCAATTTATCGGCCTCTCGAGCTTCAGACTTCTCTGAGCTCGAATTTTTACTTAATAAAAAAAAACCCAATCTCCTTGGGCCGGAAAACCCCTTCTCCGACCACCTCTTCGAAGGCCAATAACCTCTCTTCGGAGGTCTATAACCCCCTTCTGCTGGCGTTTATTCTTCCGGCTAGGGGATAGAAAACCCTCTATCACAAACCTCTAATTCATCTTCAATCCTCTTCAATCTGCTTTAATTCAACTGATTCGCTCGGCGTTGCCATCGAATCTTGGTTCTAGGTTCGTTTGGGTTAGCCTTTAGGTCTGCCTTTGTGTTCCTTCGCCGACAACCACCGTCACCAACCTCCTCCATACCTGGTTTTGGCGTCGGTGATGGTGCCTCCCTCCTCTCGCAACCTCCCCTCTAATCGGCTTGGGTGGGGTTTGGTTTCGGTTAGTGCGGTTTGTCTTCACATTCCTTTCCTCCCCTTTTCCCTCAGACTCTTCCACCCCCTTCGTCTGGCATATTCGGGCTTGCCCGCTGTCGGCTCCGACCCTCCCTCGCCGCCTCCTGTCCTCCCTCGTCGGCGGTCGTTCGGTGCTGGTGGACAACGTGGTGCACCATGCTTTGCCCCTTTGGGTCTGTTGAGCCCGAAGGTGGCCCTCGGGTGTGGAGGGTGGGCTTGTGTATGGTGCGTTGGGCCCAAGCTTCGACTTTGGTCACTGATGCCCGAGGGGAACAATATTGTAGGAAAACTTATTGTCTTAAATTGATAATACTAATCCGATATATATTTATTTATATATATGTAATCTACCCTAATTATATATTAAGAGATACTCCGTATATTTTGATATATGTCTTTGTCTTCTTATATAATTAATAAAAATTCCGAAAGGGCTTCAAACCTCGCTCGTAAGGGCTTGTATTAAATCTCGGAAGGGCTTGATTAAATCCCGAAAGGGCTTCAATTAAATCCCGAAAGGGTCTCTTGGTGCGTCGTACAAAGGCGGTTCTCGGCAGCGAGTTTGGTTGTTCATGACGTTCTTTGTTTGAGTTGGAGCTCTGGCGTCCGGTATCGGGTCTGGCTGGGGTCAAGGCAGTGTGTATCGAGGTGATTCCGCATTACGGAAATTTCCTTGGAGGATCGTCTTCATTGCCCACAGGGACTCCTATTGTACCGCTGGCCAGCGGTGTCACCGCTTGGTGGTGCTAGGCGACGGCTCTTAGTCTACGTTGTCTCCTGCATGGTTGGGCTTGGTTTGCTTGTTCGATTGCATTTGTGTGCCTCCCTTCTTTTGTACTGCATCTTTTTTATGTTTCTATGTTGTATTTTTCTGATTCTATGTTGTATGGTTTGTCGGTTAGCCATCTGCCGAATATGTCGGCCTCTCGAGGTTCAGGGTTTGTCCGGCCTCGAATTATTTCCTATTCAAAAAAATAAAAGGAATAACATACATGAGTTGGCTTTGGAATAGAAGACAATCAACAAAAGAGTTCTGCAGAGAACTAATAACGCATTCTGAATAAACTACAATAAAAAAATGGAAATAGTTTTGAATTTTTGTGGATCTTGTGATTCCTATCACGATCAAACCTCTTCTTAAATCTTTACCTACTTCACATTACTTGGAAAACAATCGAATCAACTCTTTCTTCCAAGCCTATCGAACCAGGCACATCCTCGCTCAAATCTCTTTTATAAAGGAGATGGAATAGGGAGTGTTCAACATCCCTATCAATTACTTAGTATGGTCAGTCTATAGTGCTTCTAGCTAGTCTGACTTAAGAAAAGATCTTCCAGCCAAGCCTGTTTCAGTTGAAATAGAAGTAAGCATTTCTCTGGTTTTTAGCGATATATCCCTGTAACTGGTTATAAACTTGGTGGAGCAAGAGAACTAAAAGATTAAGTAAAAAAAAAAGAGAATAAAATATCAATAAACAAAATCCTCTTGGCGCACATTTGTAAAATATAATACTTTCTCCGTCATAAAATACATAATTTTTTAGGCTTTGAAATTTTGTCAAAAAATAAATGGGTTCTTAGGTTTAAAGGGTAATTATTACCCCTAAAAAGGTACAATATTAAGTAAAATTAAAGAGTTCACATCTCTATAATAATAATGAGATTTAAGTATAAATAGGAAAACAACCTAATATGGAACCCCAAAAACCCAAACCCGTCCCAAAGAACGCGCGGAGCCACGCGCCCCCAATTCACCCTTCCCCCAACCTTGTTCACTTCCTCAGATCTGGAAAAGTTGGTGTTTTCTCTGCAATTTCAGACTCAATCTCCCTCTTTAAGCCTAATCAAATCTTCTTCTTAAACCCTAGAAGTTATTGGCACTGGTTATGGTACAAATATGTGATTTTGGGGGAGGGGTTTTGCCTAATCAAATTCGATTTAGGGCTAAGCATGCTTCGTCCTGTCAAATCCCCATGGCTGATTCCTCTTCTCAACGGCCATCTGCTCATATCTTC
The DNA here is from genome assembly GCA_963922045.1 of Persicaria maculosa. Taxonomy (NCBI): domain Eukaryota; kingdom Viridiplantae; phylum Streptophyta; class Magnoliopsida; order Caryophyllales; family Polygonaceae; genus Persicaria; species Persicaria maculosa. Next base: position 14,276,362 of record OY998267.1, on the reverse strand, counting down.
TTCAACGATTGGCTCTATTTGTACTCTGTACCGTCGATTGGATAGGTCTATTCTCTCCTTTTGGATGACTTGGTGCTTTTCTGGGTTCTGTCTCTGGCTTTGGGTTGATTCATGCGCTTGGGAGTGTCCTAGGCGCATGGTTGACTTGAGCTCCCTCGTGTTTGCCTCTGACGGTTCCGTACCGGCCCTATGGTGGCCGTACCTTCTTCATCGCAATCTTTTGAACTGGAAACCTTTTGAAGCTAACCTCGGCTATTGCAGTCCTCTTCTCTGGTAGATCTATGGATCTCGCATAAACAGGTATGATTTCTTAATCCTTAACCCTCTTCTGCACCCCTATCAGCTTCTGGAAAACAATTATAATTTCCTTAGTCTACCCCAATACCAATTCAAATGTAACAACCCTCTTCTGCACATCTGCTTGCTATCTAAAATTGAGAAACCTTCTGGGTTTTGGCTAGTTTCTCTATTCTATAAAAGCACTATTAGCCCCAACTTTAATGCACAACAAAATTCCCCTCCCAACTCTCCTTTCTCTAGCTCTCTATATTTTTTTATTGTATTAAATTTCTAATTTATTGCTCTACCCTACTGTTTGTCATGACGAGCAACAAAAAAACCTCAAAAGGGAAGGAAGGTCTCTCTGAGGCCTCTCCGACACCCACTACTGCTAACTCCTCTGGGAAGCCTTCGGGCAAACCCCCACTACCCAACACTCCCTCCAAGTCACTTAAGGGTGACAAGGGAAAAGGGAAACTCGACATGACCTCTCTCTTTACCCAGTTTCAAAATTATGCTCCCAAATACAAATTTGATACCAAAGCTCTTCTCTTTGGGCGTACTTTTGGTGCTCCCATTGAGCTGCAAAAAATTCAAGCAATACACAACAATCTCACTCTCAACATAACAATTGTTATTCTGTTTGTATATGCTCCACCCCATGAATTAAGTCGACTACTTTATCTTATTTGGGCTACTGCTAACTATCTTTCTATCACCTATAATAGTCACAAGTTATTCATTATGTATGCTATAAAGCAATCTCATTTATTACCAAAAACACATTCACACTTCAATGAGTTATCATCTCTCAATCTGCTTGCCTTTGAGGATGTGTTTAATGTCAATCTGGCTATATATCAACATAAAACTAACCCATTTAAACATTTTAATCTTTTAAGGCTCTGCTGCTACAACCTTAATTGCCTAGCTAATTCCTTCATGAATGTTGAATTAAATTGTTCACTTACTAATGCTGCTCAAGAGATTCACTCTCTTGAGCACCTGAAATGCAAATTGTTGCAGGTTCACCCATGGGAATCACTCTCATATGAATTCTCCCTTGGCAGCAGATCAAGCACTCTTATTTTGGTACACAGTGTTGCATCTAATCATAGACTGATGTTGTTTGCTCCTTTGACATCTATTGTAAGTGATTCTACTGTAAGCTTAGTTACTTTTAAGCTTTTCATCTAAGATGTTGGGGCTTGGCATTATCTTCCCATCCACTGTTTAAAAACACACTTTCCTTTGATAGAACTGATGTATAAGTCATTTATGGAACAATTATCTCCTATCATTTCAGATACTAATGGATGGGTATTTGGCGTTGCTGCTAAAGACCCTTTACTACCCTGCTGGATGATCTCGGGTTTATCTGGCTGCTCTTTCCTTTGGAGCCTACAAATTCACCGGGAACAGATACTCTACTCAATACCAAAGCACCCTGCATGCACTTTATCATCGGCTTACTTGGTTGGATTTATCTTTGTATATAAACCATGTCCTCCTCCCCTACTCGATCATGAAAATACTATTACCTCATTGCTCTATAAATATAACATTCATCAATATTTTAGTATTGTTACTTTTATATTTGAAATGAATTATGTGTTGGTATTGGAACAACCTTATTTCCTATCCTCTCTCCTCACCTTTGTAACCTTATACTATTTTTGTATCATTCTAATTATGATTCATTATTGCCTTCAAAAGTCATTGGGTATTTGGATTTGCTCTCTCTACTTATCACACTTCAATGAGTTATCATCTCTTAATCTGTTTGCCTTTGAGGATGTGTTTAATGTCAATCTGACTATATATCAACATAAAACTAACCCATTTAAAAAATTTAATCTTTTAAGGCTCTGCTACTACAACCTTAATTATCTAGCTAACTCCTTCACAAATGCTGAATCAAATTGTTCACTTACTAATGCTACTCGAGAGATTCACTCTCTTAAGCACCTGAAATGCAAACCGTTGCAGGTTCACCCATGGGAATCACTCTCATATGAATTCCCCCTTGGCAGCAGATCAAGCACTCTTATTTTGGTACACATTGTTGCATCTAATCATAGAATGATGTTGTTTGCTCCTTTGACATCTATTGTAAGTGATTCTACTGTAAGCTTATCTACTTTTAAGCATTTCATCACAGATCAAGCATACAATGATGTTGTTTGCTCCTTTTGACATCTATTGTAAGTGATGTTGTTTGCTCCTTGGAGTTGATGTTGCACATAGCCCCATCAAAGACGAAGTCGTTGAAGGGGCAGATATGTCCGGGGCAGAGAGTGATGAGGAGGGAGATGGCGTCGCCGAGGGCGAGTAGGGGTTTCGATTTGGTGATGGGGTAAGGGACGTGTATGAGGAATGGGAGGAAGGATTCGTTGTACAGTAACTAGAAATGGCAGGCGAGAGATTGTTTATCGTCAAAGTAACGAGTTCATTCCCGATTAATCGTCCACTCGAAAACCCATGAAAGTTCTCAAAAGCCATATAAATGAAAGGAAAAAATCAAAGACAAACTCCAACAATATTTTAAACACATTTTAACGAAAATAGAAGTGTTTTTTAAATTTCAGGATTTCAATACAAAATTCGGTTTCTCTCTTTTATGTGGCTAAGCATAAATATTTTAACAAAATGAAAAGAATTGAATGGATTTTTTTTTTCCAATCATCTTACCAATAGATAAAATGACATCTCTTCAATAGGTATTCTAATTTATTTAGTCAACTAGACTAATTAAATAAAAGGCCAAATCGCATGACACCCCCTTTAAATGTACTCATTTTCCATCAACCGCCTCTTAAATTGGTATTTCTATAAAATCACCCTTTAAATAACTCTCGTCACCAAACCATCCCTAAAAATTTTCCGTCCAAGTCTCAGTTAAGCTTAGTAAATTATAATTTACCCCTTCTTTATATTTTAATGAAAATTAACAATTAAAACAAGAAAAAGTGTGAATAACTAGAAATTGAGAGGACCGACGGACGTCATTTTTGCTCCCAATCTCCTGTGTAGTAGCTAAAAGAGAATTAAAAGATGAGAGACAAATCTCATACAAGTAGTAGTGATAGTAAGTGTTTTCCCGAATATGTATATATTTTTTCCCGATTATAGACAAAAGAGGAGAAAAACGCAAGATCTTAGGCCGACCATTTGGATTGTTCTTCATCCTTTTTCTTTGATTGTCATACTAGCCAGTTCATGTTCCTTGCAAACCAAATGATGCGAGTAGGGTGCAAGCAAGTCATTTCTTCTTTGTTGCACTTCCAATACTTGTACCCCAATATGAGGTTTCCTTTCCTTTTTTATTTTTCAACTAATACAATTCCCACGTCATAGTGTGATTTTTTTAAAACTAAAATCTTAATAAAATAAAAAAAAATCAATATTATAAAGTATAAATAAAAGTTAAGATAAAAATTATAAAAATCTTTACCATAAATGTATCTTATAAATCTTTTAATTTTTTAAAAATTTTGTTTAAAATAGCATATATAAATATAAATATTCTAAATAACTCTGTAAAAATAATAATAATAATAATAATATCATTGTGACTTTGTTTAAATGTGATGTGGCATAGTCAATGTCTAAAATGATATTGGTTATGCCACAACATCATAAAGGCTGATATATTGTATTATATATGGATTATATATACTAACATATCGGGACAAAACCCATTATTTGGGACGGAAGCTCCATAACACAAAGTCCACAATCAAGTTTAGGGTTCAATTCGTTAAGATCGACAGTGGAAAAACCAAGGCCAACAAGCACAAACTTGAAATTTTTTACAATACTTTTCGATTGGGTTAATGTTCTCGAATGTAGTTGTCCCAATATTTTTTGGGTAAAAAAAAAATTCATATCGTCAACAACCATTTTTCATATCATGGTTTCTTGGAAAAAATGGGTCAACCTCTTATTATAGACGTTTTTCATTTCAACCATATTCGTCTTAAAGGCCTTGATAAACAAAAGAATTTTCAAGTGTTCTTTTCATGTCAATATTTTTTTTCTTCCTCTCTTTTTTTCATTTCATTATTTAGTTTTCTTTCCTTCTATCGGAGGAAACTCAAAGAAATTTATGAGGAGATGAGCGCAAAATTCAAATATCAAAGGGTTGAGGAGGTGGTACCTAGTCCTTTTGTTCTTTACCTTTTCTCTCTGACCATTGATAAATAATTCATTTTGAATTTAAACCATATAGAGTGGTCGTCATGTGAGATTTGAGAAGGATGTATCTCACTCCATGCTAACCATTGAGAGCACAAAAACAAGGCAGAGAGATGGCCAGTTCCATTGATGACGGGGGGAGAGGAATCCAATCCCAACACACTGCACACTAAAGCTTGGCCATCGAATCTTGAATTGATCGAGGGAACACCATCTTCTTCTTCTTTTATTTATTAATTTTTGAGATTTATCCTCTTCTGGCATTTGCTTATTTTTTGGTTGCAACGCATCTATGTACTTATTCTTCCTTCCTTTCTTTTCCATCTTGTCTTCCATTTTTTTACTTATCTTTTTGGACCCATTCTTTCTTTTGGGACAAGATCGAGAGGAGTTATCAACTTCTTTGATCTTTGGCACTTTTATCTTGATTTGTGTTGTGTTTGGGGCTGAATTCGTCTCCAGTTGTGGCTTTTCGATGTGTTTGGTGAAGGGGGCAACTAGAGCTCTTTTTAGGATTTTATCTCTTTTCTCTTATTTCACTATGCGGGTCCTTTGTTTGCGGCTATAATGATTTTATTCAAGGCCTCTTTGCATAAATAGACAAAAAAAAGGGCCATTTTGCTAAACTAGACATGTCCCCTTTTTATTGGCTAGGGGTAGAAAGTGGTATATTTTTGCAAATGCAAAAATACCACCGGGAGAGGAAGTAGCAGGTGAAGGGAAGTTGAGCACTGTAGCTGCATCATTTGGCCGAGAGAAATCAGGAGGGGGAGGTACTGGACATGTCAGAGAAATAGGGGTGTGGCTCCAATAAAGTAGGGAAATAAGGGGGAGCATTTATGAGGGGAAATTTAAATGATTGGAATTAAAGGTGTCAATCAACTCTTATAAAATCTTGATTGATGGGTGTCATTCCTTATTAAATGTTCTGCAAAAAAGAGAGTCAACATAGGAGACGAGTGGAAAGGTGAGGGCACAGCATCACCTTCAATTGTGGGAACTGGACACGTTTGGATTACCAATAGAAGACATTCGTCTTACCAATAGGCCAAACATGTCCTACCATACATGGAAATTTTGGAGATAATATGGAGGGGATTGTCCGTAGCGGTTTTGGCGGGATGTCCGTGTAATTTTGGCGCCAAAAAAGGGTTCTTCATTGGGGGAAGAGGGAGAGCATCTGTCTGACCAATATGGTAAAGTTATCTTACCAATAGAATATAGTTATCTTACCAATAGGCTTAACACGTCCTACCATAGCTGAAAATGTTGGAGAAATTTGGAGTGGATTGACCGTAGCTGTTTTGGCGGGTTGTCAGTGTAATTTTGGCGCCAAAACGGGGTTCTTCATTGGGGGGAAGGGGGGAGCATTTATGAGGGGAAAATGCAATCATTGCATTGATGGGTGTTCCCCAAGCACATATATAAGGTTGAGAGGAGGATCTCAAACACCCCAACATGCCCTGCAAAAAGTGAGGCAGAGCAAGAGAGAGGCGGAAATGACGGGGGAAAAGGCACACGTGCATCCGAGGAAACGATACAGTTACTATCCTACCAATAGTACAGTTCTGGCCTACCAATAGTGTTCAACTGTCTTTCCATTTGATTAAGGAAAAGTGCAACAAGCTTGTTGGTGGCAGTGGCAGCGATGGGTAAGTCATCTTGTACCTTTCCTTTGTAGTTGTTCCTCTTTCCTGTATCAGAACTACCCCCCAGGGCGATGAAGTGGGACAGCTTCACAAAGTGGATGACCCAGAGAAGGATGGCGACGTATACCCCGTTGCATTTACCATTGTCGACGGGGAGAATGACGCATCCTGGGTTTTTTTTTCCGTCAAATGACGCATCCTGGGGTTCAATGGGCACTTCGAAACTCATCAAATACTTGGTCTTTACTATTACGATGATAAATAGCCTATTAGCTCAATTGGTAGAGCATTGTGTTTGCACACAGAGATGTGAGTTCGACTCTCACATAGGCTAATACGGAGTGTGTGTTCATAAGTCTCCGATATATTGTGTTGTGGTAAAGTCAATTATGCATTTACATATTTCCAATAGTATAAATATATCGTACCATCAGTGTGCATCTATCCTACCATTAGTTTCCATCAATCCTACCATTCTGATCCTACCGATATCGTTGTTTTCTCCTACCATTAGTTTTCATCTATCCTACCATTTTTGTGCATCTATCATTAGTTTCCAGGGAAGAATTGACAGAAACACGCTTAGACGACGAAGAACAAGGCGAGTCCTCCATGTCGCGACGCCGCTTGTTGAGGCACTTAGCGCGGCCTAGAATCCGGAACTCCTCCGCGCCCTCCCCATCTTCATCATCGGCGTCGTCTTTCTCCTCGGGATCCCTGTTGAGCTCGAGGAGAGGGCCTCTCTCATCGAAGCATGCAGAGGGATCGACGAATTCTTACGCAATCGGGAGTCGATCTGGAACGAGATCGATTCGTCGTTCATCCGCGGGGCCCTAATCGTGTTCTCCAATGGTGCTCACCCAGGATTTGGCTCGGAGGAGGCAGCGACGGATCTGAGTTCTAGCCTCTCTCATCTTTTCTCTTCCCAGGTCACCTCCTACAAGAGGTAATGAACAGTGCCAAAAAACCTGTTGTTATATTTGCTTGGGGGTAGAGAGGTTATTTTGGGCCAATTTTTTGGCTAGTGGTCTATTTGTGCAATTAGGCCCAAAAATTGGTCTAGTTACTACCTTTTCCTCTTTATTCAATTCAATGATGTTGTATAGCTCATAAATGTAAGAAATCGAGAGATATTTTAAATGCTCTACTGAGTTGTCTAAGCTTATTGACCTCCCAATTTCTAACCCCTCGGGAATAGTTATTGGCCCTCACAATTTCTAAATATTCACTTTTTCTTTTTTAATTGTTAAATATTCATTAAAATATAATATAAACAAAGGGGTAAAATTGTAACTTACTAAGTTTAATTGAGATTTGGATGAAATTTTTTTAGAGATGGTTGAGTGGTGATGGAAATTATTTAAAGGGTGGTTTTATGAAAATACTAATATAAACGACGATTTATCACAACTGGGTTGAACACTGCTTGATTTGAGCTGAATTCGTGATAATTCATATTTTAGATAGGCATTATAGATAGTTTTAGATGCATTTATGATATGTTTCTTGCATGTTTTATAGTTATTTTGCATTGTTATCCATTTGGGAAACCGAGTTCGAAATCTATGTTATTTTGTGTTTATTCTGTATTTTTATAATCCGAGCTTGATGAGAGGCTAAAGATGGTTAGAAGAGACTGGTTTTGTGCTTAAAAGAGGCAAGAAAAGATCATCAAGGTAGATACTAAGAAGAAGATCGAAGCAAAAAGGAAGAAATCGAGAAGCTAAAGCTAGTAGCTGCGCCCGCCACTATTTAACCGGCGTCTGCCAGTTTCGCATAATTCAGCAATTGATGATTTAATCCGTATTTATCCTATTAGTTTATTATTATTTTGTTCTAGGGTTTAGAAGGGGCCGACTCTTATGCTATTTAGGCCACCTTTTGTTAGCTTAGAGAGACATTTATAGACACACCAATCAATAAACACAATTCATTGTTTGTTAGATTATGAGTTGCTAAACTCATTATTTCGCCTCTGATTCGAAGACATGGTAGGTTGAATTGTGAGGTGTTGATTTCTATTGTTATTCATTAAGTTATATCATTACCTTTGTGCTCATAATTCTTGATTGCATATATTCTCTCTTGATTCATCATCTAGACAGGATTTTCATTCACGCTAGTGATTAATGATTTTGTGAGAATAGTTAATCCATGACAGTAAGCAATAGGTAATTGATCCCGTGAAAGCATCATTTGGCTATACAATGTAATGACACTTGGTTAAATATCGGTTCCTTTGAGATTAGGGTAAAGGATTTGCAAACCTTTGACATACTAGTTGATTATGAGGGTTGGTAATGACAAACCATCAAGTACTTTGGGAAGTTGTGTTGTTATGTGTTCGGAATAACTCCATCATCAGTTACATTGAATTGAATTAGAATAACAATGAAATTAGACCAAGGATCATGAACCCCAACCATTGTTAAGAATTACAAGTGAAGCGCTTTCATCCTATTGGTAACAACTTCAGAATCATTACTTTATTTGTCTTACTTTATTCATCTCAATCTTATTCTTGTTTGGGCTAAATCAACATTAGAATTACGAAACTAGATCTCTTTATGGGTTCAACTCCTTACTTACTCACTATATTAGTTTGTTTGTTTGGATTATAAATATTACTTTTGATAGGGATCAACGAAAACATAAATCCCGCCGTCAATTTGCTATGCATCTAAGGGAACGACTGGATTGAGGGGCAAATGTGGACCAAATACTCCTTCCACCCCCCACCCTCGCCTCACAAGGTGGGAAAAAACGTTCATCTCCACCCCTTCCACTGTAACACCCTCGTCCTACATCGGATATCATAAGGATGTTGGAAGTGATTTATATGTGATTCAAGCCCTACCTATGTTATAAGAGCTCTTCCTTTTCATGCTCAAAGTGAGGACAACAGACCTGAGAGGGTTGGGTGGCATGAGTTGACGCCTATTAAGACCCCTGGTCTTATAGATGATATCAGAGTCGACTCTAGGAAAGGATGTTGAGAGTGATTTATATGCGATTCAAGTCTTACCTATGTCACAAAAAATCTTCCTTTTCAGGATCTAAGTGAGGACAACGGACTTGGGAGGGTTGAGTGACATAGGTTGGCGCCTTTAAGACCCCAGTCTTACATCCACCTCTTCCACCCACCGACCTCCACCCCGTGTATTCCCAGCCAAATAGCCTGCCTCGCCTCCCGAGAATTAACCGTCACTGGCCTCACCCAGTTAAAAATGACAGGAAAACAGGGTCTAACTCATAAGATTTTTTTAAATACATTTGTGAAGTCCAATAAGAAGCCACAAACACATTCGTAGTGGTACCTCTTTATGAACATATTCTTCAATAAGACTGAAAACTAATTTACCACACATATAGGAATTGCAATTACTTATGAAATTGTTGCACATTATATTGACAATACCATATATGAGAGGTATTCAATTTCCATGAAGGGTTCACTAAACATGTAATGATATTGATGAGTTTGTAACATTCACATTATCATAACGGGGTGGCTATATGCACTCATGACATGTACTATATGCACTCCTTAAGACGGATTTATGATCCGTCCGTTGTAAGTTTTTTTTAAAAAACGGACGGATCTAGGATTCGTCCATTATAAAAATATAAAAAAAAATTACAAAATTTAAAAGAAAAGAGAAAGAAAGTTTTGCACATCAAAGCACCTTTTTCCTTTTAAAAAAAAATCTACAAAGGACGAATCATAGAGCCGCCCTTATTCTCTCTTCTTTCTTTTTTTGCTTTTTAATTTATTAGGATGAATCACGTCACCTGAGAATGCTATGCTCATTTTCTTAAATAACTTATTATGGTTGTTGTTCCTAACTTCATTTTTTATATAAACCAAATCAACCCACCGCTTGTAGCATTTTCATGTGAATGCTCCTTTCTGAATGTTTGAAGTGGCCATTTTCTTCTCTTAGTAATACTCCTTATTATTTAAAGCTTGTAGAATATTTTATAATTGGTCTGTATTTGATGCTAAATTGATGCTTTAATATGATGCTAATATACTGTAAAAGCATGGTTTTTTTCCATTGAATCTATTTTGAGCATTGATTTGTGAACAACACCAGAACATGTGATTTTATATCGGTGTGTCAACCATTTTACTTCCTCTTCCTTTTTCTACTTGGTTCTGAAGTGCTGACACAATATTAGTGCGGAGGATCCGTTTGATTTTGAGTGAGTTGTGTCAACAATTTGCTTCCTCTTCCTTTTCTTTAATATTTGCACAACAAAAAGTGCTGACTCGAAAAAAAAAAGTGCTGGCGCGAAAAAAATATTATATTTGCACAACATAATGTTATATGTGCACAACATAAAATTATATTTGCACAACAAAAAGTGTTAGCACAAAAAAATATTAGATTTGCATAACATAAAGTTATATTTGCACAACATAATATTATATGTGCATAACATAAAGTTATATTTACACAACAAAAAGTACTGACGCGAAAAAAAAAGACACGAGAAGGGGGTACAGTGGCAGGGGGCACACGCAGAGGCAGAAGGCACATGAGGTAGATATTTTACTAATTAAATCAGGATGAACATTTTGCTAATTAAATCAGTAGGGTAGACAACTACCCCTAAAATATTTTTCTCCAAGTAAAAGATGTCGTTTGAAACATGTAGTAATAAGAAACGATTTTTCTATCCTATGTCCAGATTCCCATTTTAGAAAAAATACATCCTTAATTAAATTCCATTAGCCAAATTTTAAATTAGATTCTTAGGGTCGCTTATTTTTTGTAGAGTATCTTTCCCCATTTAGAATCTTATCCTATGCCCAGAAAAATCTTCTCTCCCACCTTCAAAAATCAAACTCATTAATCATGTCTCATTACAAAGACTCTCTCTTCTTTCACTGTTAACGACAGACATTACAACTCATTTATTATATATATCCATAAACAATTATACTTCCATTTCACTTATTCATACTCAAATATATTCACGACATTCATAGTCCATTTCTAAGGGCGTTATCACTCGACTTTCATGTGGACCAGCTTGATTGCCTCATTGGTATCAACCATCCAGTAGAATTGATTTGAACATCACCCTTTACTCCCAAGATCGAATAATGTTGACTTATTTTATCATCTACTCAGTATTCCATAGAACCCAAACCAGCAAATTTCCAAAAAGCTTGAATCTTGAAAAAGGGGGCCCCCACCATCAACACTTCTCCTTCTTTTTTCTTATTCCACCTATGTCCTCCACTCCCAAGGCGTTGGGATTGAGGAGGATCTTTTTGTTGTATTCCCCCTTGAAGGGCATATCGGTAAACACATAATCATACCATATCATCTCTGTGAAGCAGCAGAAAAAAGGCTCCATGTGAGTACACAGTGGGTAGTCCTCTGGGTGAGGGGGTTTGGCTCACGCAATCCACGACCTCTCCCGGGAGGAAAACGACGACGATCATATCACTTCATTCGCCTTCTTCCACCTGCCCCGTATCCCCACTTTCTGGTTAAAAAATCCTCCCTTTTCGAATCACATCCAAAACGGGTTTCGCATTTTTGTTTGGTCTTTGAGCAGTACGGCTGCAAATCATTGCTTTCTACGCTTCCAAACAAATTTCGATTCAAATAGCCCCTTTTTTTATGCAGAAAAGGGTTTCAGAATCTCTTTCTCATTTCAAGGTTGGGTTTTGATGGCCTCTGAACTACGAAGAGCTGGAGATGGAGAGAGGGGTTTCTTAACCGGTAAGCACTTAGTTTCGACTCCTTATTGTTGGTTGATGGAACTATTTTCTTCCCTTTCATGTTGGGATTTCCAGATTGTTCTTTCTCTTGAGTCTCGTGAAATTAGTTTGAAAGGCTACCAGTTTTTCTAGGATTTTTGCTTTGAACATAGCTACTATTGCAATCTGTATGTTGATTAGTCGCCATTGTTGAAGTTCTAAGGTATTTCCTTTAGGGTTTTGAGTCTTTTCTTCTCCCTCATTTTTGCATATTGGGGATTGGAGTTTTTGGTTGGTTGCCGGAAATTAAAGTTTTGATTGTGTGAGCTGCAAGGCATTTTTTTTCTTCATTTACCGATGATTTTTGTTGTTGCGTGTTTAAGCTTTGTGATTTGTGAAAGAGAATTAACTGGTACTATACTCCACTTGTGTACAGCTTCATTCAATGTTTGCATTTACTGAGCTTTGGTTGTCCAGTCCAGCTGCATCTGATAACTGTAAGGTCATTTTAGCCTCCCCCCCCCCCCCCCCCTCTCTCTATATCATCTCATTTCATGGGATTTGAGTTTTTGTGTTATCTGGAAAATCATAACTTCAAATATGTATAATCTATTCTGCATTTGTATTTGTTCTCTGGAATGGAACTCAAACCCTAAGAGCTTGGAAACTTTTTAAATGGAAGAACTAGGGTTTGGGAAATTTATACAGCATTGTTTTGTTTGGTGGTGGGGGAACTAGGAAGTTGTTAATTGATTTGGGGTTTGTGGATGGTCCATTCCTGGGACCACTTCCATATCAATTACAAACTTTTGTAGTCAAACTTGAAGGACCAACCACACCTCTTTAATGAATAATTTATCTTTTGGCTGTATCAATTTGATGAATAGTTTATCTTTGATGAATAGTTTATCTTTGATGAATAGTTTATCTTTCTTCAGAATTTTTGTCACTGTATATAAGCCTTTCTGCAATGGAGTAATATCTGGGAAGTACAGTCACATTGTGGGCCTTCATTGATGCATTAGTCTTGGTCGGATGCCCTATGCTTTGTGTATAGTTTATTAGTGTGTGTCAAGCATTACAGTTAAGTCCTGTTAGTTTAAATACATGACTGTGTGTTGCTATAAATTTCTATGGACAACACTAGCTTGTTTGATAGTGACGTTTCTTAGACATTTGAACCATGGTTATGTTGTATGTCAGAGTGGTTTAAATGGGGTTGCTTTGGTAACTATACAATCCTATGACCCATGTTGTAGATATTTACAACACATGTTTGCTTAGGCAATTATGTACCAAATTGAAGCATATTAATGTTTGCCAATTTGAATGCAGAGTGTGCTTGGTGATTACTTGAGTTAGAATGCTGAGGTGTTGAGACATCACTTTTGAGGCTTGTACTATTATTCGTCGTCTGCATGACTTCACCGAAGATGCCAAACCCCAGCTTGCAGGAGTATATAAGCTTTGCCCTTGGTAGTGTTATCTTTTGCTTCATGTGGGCATCGTTCTGCACTGCCTCATATCCTCCGGATGTTCAGTCTCTATATGAACTTAGAAGCTCCCTTGTCGAACGAAGAGATACAATTCCTGGTTGGTTTATCGGTACATCACCATGCAGCTGGACAGGCATCAGTTGTGAGGGCTCAACTGTTCAGGAAATTGATTTGTCATGCAACTCATTGCCTCTGAGCCTTCCATTTCCAATCAGAATCGGAGCCTTGAAGAACCTGAAATATTTGAATCTCAGTCACTGTGCACTTTCTGGCCAGCTTCCCATGAGCTTGTGGAGTCTAAGCAGTCTTGAAATCTTGGACCTGAGTGACAATATGCTCACTGGGACGCTTCCTCTCGCTATTTCGGGATTGAAAATGCTCCAGAGGCTCGTGCTTGATGATAACAACTTTTCTGGAAGCTTACCGCCTAGTATTGGTCTTCTGGGCGAGCTTGTAGAGCTCTCTGTTCATGCAAATGCATTTTCTGGAACTCTTCCACCAGAGATTGGAAATCTTTCGAGATTGGAGTCACTTGATCTTAGTGTGAACTCCTTCTCTGGGAATCTGCCTTCCACGCTGGGAAATCTAGCCCAGCTCTCTTCTTTGGATGCTAGCAGAAATAGATTCTCAGGGCCCATATTTCCCGAGATAGGGAACTTGATAGGGATGCACATCATCGATCTTTCATGGAATTCATTCTCTGGACCTATACCAGTTGAAATCGGCAAGCTGGTGAACCTGCATTCATTGATCTTGGGCAATAACAACCTGAATGGAGCATTACCATTGACACTTGGCAATTTAACGCAGCTTGAGGTGCTGAATCTTCAGAGCTGCAGGCTTTCAGGAACCATCCCAAGGGAAATTTCTAGGCTGGTCAATTTGACTTTGCTCAACATAGAACATAACACATTCGAGGGAGAACTGCCTACGGTTTTTGGCCATCTGAAAAACTTAATATTCTTTCTTGCTTCTGATTCAGGATTGAGCGGAAGGATTCCCGGGGAACTGGGAAGTTGCAAGAGTCTCCAAGTCCTGGACTTATCATTTAACTCACTCTCGGGTCCATTGCCTGATGGCCTCGCAGGACTGGAATCTATTCAATCATTTATGCTCAACTCTAACCAACTGGCTGGGCCAATTCCTCTGTGGATATCAAACTGGGGACAAGCAGTGTCCATAAGTTTGTCACAGAATCTCTTTACTGGATCCTTACCGCCGTTGGATTGGAGGTCTCTTGCCTTACTTGATGTGAGTTCCAACATGCTTTCAGGTGAGTTATCCCCTCGAATATGTGACACAAAGCCTTTAAGAAGACTCGTACTCTCCCATAACAACTTCACTGGTACTATTGATGCCACATTCAGAAACTGCCTCAATTTGACTGATCTGATCCTCTCTGGAAATAATCTATCTGGAGAACTACCTGGCTACCTTGGGGAGCTTCAGCTGATCACCCTTGAATTATCAAAGAACAAGTTTTCTGGAAGGATCCCTGATGAACTGTATGAATCAACAACTCTCCTGGAGGTATCTCTTGCTGATAATGAGCTTACAGGAGTGTTACCTGAAGCAATTGGCAAGTTTTTGAGTTTGCAGAGGTTGCAGCTGGATAACAATTTTTTCGAAGGTCCCATTCCAGCTTCAATTGGGGCGTTGAGAAATTTAACCAATCTGTCGCTGCATGGTAACTTGCTGACTGGAGAGATTCCTTTGGAGCTATTCAATTGTACGAGTTTGGTTTCACTGGACCTGGGTGCTAACAGGCTGAGAGGACAAATCCCAAAGTCTATTTCTGAGCTGAAGCTGTTGGATAACTTGGTATTGTCGGGAAACCGCTTATCTGGTATAATCCCAAAGGAGATCTGCTCTGGATTTAAAAAGGTACCCTTGCCTGATTCGGAGTTCGTTCAACACTATGGGATGCTTGATTTATCTGATAACGAGTTTGTCGGCCCAATCCCATCAACAATCAGTCAGTGCATTGTGTTGACCCAGCTGCTTTTGCAGCGGAACAATCTGAGTGGCGATATTCCTTCGATTTCTTCTCTATCAAACCTGACCTCCCTTGATTTATCCTTCAACCATTTGTCAGGTAACCCTTTTCCCGCATTTTCCTCACTTGGAAACCTCCAGGGGCTAGTTCTGTCACATAATCACCTAACCGGTTCTATCCCCGAGGACATGGCGTCCATGATGCCTAGCTTAACCAAACTAGATTTGTCGTGGAATCAGTTCAATGGCGTCTTGCCTCCTTGCTTGTTCAATATGAAGAGCCTGTCCTATATAGATGTTAGTACCAACTCTTTTTCCGGACCCATTCCTTGTGATATAGGAACCCTCAGCTCCCTTTTCCTTCTAAATGCCAGTGATAACATGATATCCGGTCCGTTGTGCAACTCCCTCTCGAATCTAGCTTTCCTATCTGTTCTTGACCTTCACAACAATGCTTTGACTGCGAACCTGCCTCCCACATTGCCAAACCTTGCCTTCTTGACATACCTTGATTTGTCCGGTAACAAGTTGGAAGGCCCCGTGCCTTTGGGTATCTGCAACGCGGAAGGTCTCTCATTTGTTGATTTCTCGGGCAATAGATTCTCCGGGTTTGTTCCTGGAACATGTATCAAGGGTGTATCGCCTGCTGAAGCCCTGCCTATTTCCACCCCTCCTGAATTCTATCCACGAGCACGAGGTCTGTCTAAGTCTGTTTGGGGAATAGTGCTCAGTGCATCGTTGGTCTTCATTCTTCTTGGTATTTGTCTGCTGATAGCAAGGAAGATGTTGAAGCAGAATGCAACACATGTCGATGATGACGGGAATGGCAAGCTTGTCATAGCGGTTGAGGAGGATTCTTCCGATGAGCTGCTGGGGAAGAAGTTGAAAGAGCCACTAAGCATCAACATCGCCACGTTCCAGCATTCCCTCACGAGGATACATCCAGCTGATATCTTGTCAGCAACCGAGAATTTCAGCAAGAGTTGCGTGATTGGTGATGGTGGATTCGGCACTGTTTACCGAGCTGCTCTCCCCGAAGGACGAATCATGGCTGTCAAGAGGCTCAATGGCAGCGGCCTGCATCATGGGGACCGGGAATTCCTAGCTGAGATGGAAACCATCGGAAAGGTTCGTCATGAGAATCTGGTTCCATTGTTTGGATACTGTGTGTTTGGGGAGGAGCGGTTCCTGATCTACGAGTACATGGAGAACGGGAGCCTTGACATCTGGTTGAGGAACAGGGCAGACGCAGTCGAGGTCCTCAACTGGCCAACCCGCTTCAACATCTGCTTGGGCTCAGCCCGTGGCATCGCCTTCCTCCACCATGGTTTCGTGCCGCACATCATCCACCGAGACATCAAGTCGAGCAACATCCTCCTCGACGCAAAGTTTGAGCCCAAAGTATCCGACTTTGGCCTGGCAAGGATCATCAGCGCATGCGAGAGCCACGTGAGCACCGTCCTGGCAGGTAGATTCCGTAAACCAGTACAAGTTGCCATAGCCATAGCCATAGCCATCTACATCTCTGATTGTTCTCAATCTAACTCGCAGGTACATTCGGATACATCCCTCCAGAATACGGACAGAGCATGACAGCCACCACCAAAGGCGACGTCTACAGCTTCGGGGTGGTGATGCTGGAGCTAGTCACAGGCCGAGCACCCACAGGACAAGCCGACCTTGAGGGAGGCAATCTGGTTGGCTGGGTTCGGCAGATGGTGGCTCAAAGAAGGGATGACGAGGTCTTGGACCCGTGCTTTGCAGCCATGCCACACTGGAAGAGCCAAATGCTACACGTCCTCGGGATTGCTCGGATGTGCACGGGCGATGATCCACGTAGGCGTCCTACTATGCTTGAAGTGGTGAAGCTGTTAGGCGAGATCAAGACGCTGCACTAACTTGTTAGTTGTACTACTGTTGGTTTATTCTAATCTATTAAACACTAGGCTTTTATCAGTAGGTAGTTGGTAGTTGTACTACTGTTGGAGAGACTATGATGTTGTTCAAGTAGGAAACCGAATCAATGGAATGTAAATAAATGTCTAACAAGTAGATCAAAGGATGAACAAATGTCCTTCACTCAAACTAGATATCATTAGTTTCTAGATTTTCCTTATAATTACCACTTTTAGTGTGCGTTCAAGTGTTAATTACTACTGTACAACACTTGTGGGTTAATTGAGTCAATATCGGGTAGGGCTGTTATATGAACTAAGTAGCTTGAGCTCATTTCAGGATCAGCTTGAAAAAAACTTGACTTGAGGTCGTTCACTTACCTAAACAAGTCGAGCCTGAACAGGATTTCAAGCTCGGTTGAAAACTTGTCTCGTTCGATTTAAGCTTGAATAACTCGAATTTTATGGAATGTCTAAAATTTCATTTGAGTTAATATGTTATGACCAAGAAGAACAGCTTAAAGCTCGAAAAACGCTCGGTTCGAGCTCGTTCATTTCCTAAACAAGTGTAGCTTGATCAAAAAATAAAGTTCATTTAAAAATTGGGTTTGGCTCGGCTCGAGCTCGTTTAACAAACGAACCAAGCTTGAATATGTCAAGCTCAGCTCGTTCGACTCGAATAACACCCCTAATATCGAGTTTGTTTTAGTTAATGGGCCGGGTCAAAACAAGTTTTTGCCTAGTGGGTCAGTTTTACGAGTAAACTCATAGTATAACCCAACTCGTGAAACCGACCCACTAGGCAAAAAGAGGAGATAATGAAGAAAGTGAGCAGAGAGACAGTCCTAACAACTTTGACTAAATCAAAATTAACTACTTAAATAACCTAGTTAATAATAAACACCAAACACCTTTAATACAACAAGTTTAACAGATAAGAAGGGAAAGATGGAAATGTAGGTTTGGTCAACAAGACAACGAATTGGTTGAAATTGCACATGCTTAGACAGCAAAAAGCAACAGATAACTTGCAATCAGAACAAGATTGAAATGCACAGCTTAACCACTCCTATATAAAATTGAAATTAAGGCTCCAAGACAAAGGGAAGATTGTTTGCTAATAACAACTGCACATTTTTCTTTCAATTGCATATTTGTCTAAATTCATTAGCCAGGTATGAAGGTCCGGTTCAGAAGATGGATCCTACTTGGCTTCTTCGCGCGCTGCTCGTCAGAATGTAAAGACGAAAGGGCGGAAAACCCTTCGAGTGCAAAGTCAAGGGCTTCTTTTAGGCGTGGAATCGGTAGGCTGATCCGAAGCTTCAGAAATGTTTACTCCATATTCAGTAAGTCTTTTTTGTTGTAGCTCTTTAAGTTGAGTCAAGATTTGTACTGTCATTACCCATTTATTTTCCGGTGTCCAGTTTATAGAGACGAGGAAGAGGAGGAAGTGGAAATGGTGATTGGATTTCCAACCGACGTCAAGCATCTAACGCATATAGGATGGAATGGATCCATCACCACCACCACCAGTAACGACGACGACAAAAGCAAAGGTGAATCCATGGGTTGTTCGGATAATATGAATGCCCCGGAAACAGCGTCTTTGCCAGCGATTTCTCTCAAACAGTTGGAGATGGCCATGGCAGCTCAAGCCCATCCCTCCAAAGCTAGTTGCAGCACAAACACATTACAGCTAGATGATGTTGTATGATATCACTAATGTCTATTGATTTAGGGTCCATTTGACACATTACACAAATAGTTTATTGTGTATTACAGTTGTGTATTTTTAACATATAGATCCAAATCAATAACAAACGTAATCAAATAATCTTGATCGTTGTTAAAATGTTATAAAATCAAGAAGATTATCATTGATGATTTAAAAGATATTTTATTATAATTACAATATTTAGCTCCAAGAAAACAACTGTTATTTTGAAGCTAATGGGCCGTCATGAGAATAAAGGCCCAAAAACGCCTTAGGTCGGCCCAACAAGCCAGCCCAATAAATAAGTATCAGGCAAGATCTTCAAACCCTAGTCTACGAATTAGGGAAGGGTAAAGCGCCGGCAACCAAATCTAGGGTTTCCGAGAGATCAGGCGACGCTCAGTGATCAGGAAAAATGTCAGGCAATCCATACGAGATAGCGAAAGGCGGGAGGCTGTGTTTCAAAGGCGGAGCTCTGGCGAGTCGCAGCGATGGCGTTGACAAGAAGAGCAAGAAGAAGAAGAAGGACAAGAAGCCACGGGAGGAAGCTGTCGAGGAGCAGCTCAACGAAGAACCTAACCCCGCCGGAAACGGCGAATCCGGTGGAGGAGAGGTGATTTACACCATCGACGCCGCGAAGAAGATGAAATACGAAGAGATCTTCCCGGTGGAGACTAAAAAGTTCGGCTACGATCCGAAATCATCAAATTCAGCGGCGAAGTCGGTCGAAGAGGCGCTCGATGATCGGGTCAAAAAGAAGGCCGATCGATATTGTAAATGAGATTTTCGTAAGCAGTTTGAATTCGTAGCCTTTAAATTGGTGCTGTTTTCTTCTCTATCAATGCTACATGTTGAGTTCAGTTTTTCAATTTCTGAAGCAATACAGTATTTTGTAATTGAATCTGAAAGAAAAAAAAAAGAGAAAGAAAAGATGTATGCATCACAGCGAGCCACAAAGCTATAGATAGGAGCAAGGTGGCTTTCTGGAGATGATTTGATTGCTGTTTCAAATCCATCACAGAGAGCTAGAGTGTTTAGCAATGGCAGAGCCTCACTCTAGCCGCATTTGGAGGATGGATTTGAGTTTATGGTTTGCTGGAAGTTGTTAACTCGTTATTTATAAGACGAAGGGGTCGGATTGTAGCAGATCAGTTGGGCCTAGGGTTTTGCTGCTGAAATTGGGATGTAAAACCCAAATCTGGTTCAAATTACTGCAAGAGTTAAGAGGGTTACATTGAATTCAGAAACAAATTTTGGATGATTTGTTTGGGTGTAATGATGGATTTTACTTGTTCATCCATTAAAGAAACAGAAGTCAATTTTCTCAAAAAAAAAAGAAAAAAAAAAAGAAACAGAAGTCAATGGTTTCCAACTTACAAGAAGTTTAGATACTATGGATTTTACTTATTCATCTCTTAACGAAAAGAAAAGCCATAGGTAGTGAGATGATACTAGCAGTAGCGCTTTAATTTGTTATAAGCTGAAACTAATAAAAATAACTCCACCTTAATATTTCACCTATTAACGGTAAGAAAAATAACCAACATTTGGGGACGGTGTGGGCTTTCCAAAGACGACACCCTTGTTAATACTACTGCAAGTAAGCGCAACACTAGTGTAATTGGCATTTGATGTCTTTATTGAAGTGAGCATTGAGCAGGAGCTATCCCATGTTGTCTCGAAAATTTAAGGAGTTGTTCCATGTTTTATCATTAAATGACATCATTTGTTATTGTAATATATAGAGTTTTAATATTAATTTAACCTAATAAAACGATGTTGTCATTGAACTTTTTTTAAAAAAAAAATAGCATTAATATATTACTCTGTGTAGTACTGAGCTATTTATCTTTTGGAACTATTTTATACTGCAGTATTGAACAATATTGTTTATTGTATGAGTTTTTACTATACATTGTTGTTCGTTACTAAAGTGCTTCCTCTTGAATTATTTTACTCCACCACGTATTTATAATTGATACTCCGTATATAAGATAGTCGTATTGTAGTTGTGTAAATCGCAACATATACTATATGTGAATTCGTGTAATTCAAAATTCAAGTATGATGAAAATATAAAACCGAATGAATGTTATTTTATCAAAATCTAGTTCGGTCGAAGTCGAATAAAAACTGTTTAAACCAAAACCGACATACTTCACCCGATTTTGACTCAAACACTCGACCACGTCACCACGTTACACTGAATCGTAACCCACCCGACCCGATCCAAAGCTAAAAAAAAATTTTAAAAAAAAATAGGTGGATATATGCTCCTCAAAACGTTGCCTTTGGGTTTTACCTTTTACCTTCCCCAAATTCTAAAACCCTTTCCGGCGGATAAGCCCTACAGACGAAGCACTACCATCCCAATTCCCAACTGCAACTCCTATGGTTTTCCCTCAGGCGAAGCTTCCGGATAACTCCTCCTCGGCGGCCACACCGCCGCCGGAAAACCCTAACTTCCTCCAACAAGCTTTCTCCAATCTCCACACCAACTGCAATGGCTTCTTCCGCGGCCTCCATTCCTCTTTACAGCGTCATTTCCCCCTTCCCTCTCCCTTCCAAAACCCTAACGCAGCCCTCCTCAACTCCCGCCTTCAATCCGCTTTCTCTAACATCCAATCACAAGCTTCTGAAGCACTTCAACCCCGTCAATCTGCTGTTTCCTCGGTGAGGAGTCCGGCCTGGGCTCGAATTCCTTCCCCCGGCGACTCCCAAGCTGCGCCAGCGGTTAAGCGCTCCGGTGTTGCTGTGGCGGATGACGATCTAGAGGACCGTTTGTCTGGTGTTGTTGTCTACTCCCTCTGCAATTCGAATGAGAATTTCGTGCTGATCTCTGGTCCCCGCTCTAAGGGGTCTATGAGCTTCTTCTTTTTCGCCGAGGATGATGCGGATTCACTTCTTCAGCAGATGAAATCCATTGACCCGCGGACTTCCAATGGAACCAAAGTTGTTGCTGTTCCTTTGAATAAGGTTCGAATGCACTCAGTTACTTATTTATTCTGTTTGATTGATGGTTAAAGACACTATCTTTGTATAATTTTTAATTTTTTTTTTGTAGGTTTACAAGCTCAAGTCTGAAGGTGTAGCCTTCAGGTTTATACCCCAGTCATCACAAATCAAGAATGCGGTGCAGGTAATTCAGTTTATTTGCTCTTGATAATGGTGAAGGCCTTTATTATAATGCTTAATTTCCCTGATTTGTGGAATGGGGAGTTTGGTGGGTATTATAAATGGTATGTTAGTCAGCTTTGAAGTAACAATCAATTTAGCACAGTTCTATATGTGGAATCAGCGACTTATTGCAACTTTTACATAGTTAGAAGATCATGTATGTTTTTTGGTACATTTGTTCAAAAATTTCAAGGGCATGCATGATAAATTGATAATTAGCGTCATCATCAGAGCTACTATTTCGCTTTAGTAAACTTGGCAAGGAATTGTAGTAGCAAAGTGATACTTTACTAGCAATTAGATCAATCAACTGACGAGCTGTTATTATGTAGAGAAAAACTCTTATCATCTGTACACCTTTTTGTGTATTTGCATATATGTAGTTTGTTATGCCTAAAAAATCCGAAAGGAAAAACTCTGGTGCAGCTTCTGGAATCGACTGGAGACGTGATCCAGGGTGCTGGCAAGTAAAGCTGCCAGGGCTGCGATGGGGGTTTTCTAATGTAACTGACAGTGACTTACGTATTACGAGGGTAGTATAAATAAGAGAGTCTGAACCATGCTTTAGGTATCCAGAGAATTTACTTGCTTGTTTTGTGAGTGTTAGGCGTATATGCCTTTGTCCAGGGCTGTGATTGGAGTTTTTTAATGCAAGAGGCTTACCTCTGCTGTTTAATCTCAATTCCAGTGAATTGTTGTTGTTGTTAGGCTAAAACCATTTTTTAGTCCTAACATATTAATTTAAGTCCAGTGAATCCTACTACATGCTGGCCTATATTGCTCTGGGCTTCCACCTGACTGCTTTTTATGTTTCTATTGATCAGGAGATGCAGAGAGCAGGTTATAAAGGCTCATTTTCTGGTGTCCCAGTTTTTCAGGTTTGGTTGATTGTAGTTTTTCTCTCTTTCGACACTCAGTAGTCAGTACCATTCACGAAGGAGATTTTTTTTGGTTAATACTGTCTGAAGCTATTTCCTGCTTTCTATTAGCTGAAGCTTTGGTGTTTTAATGGACAGGTGATCTCAATAAGAGAATAAAGAACAAGTGTTTCCAGTGATTAGTGAACAATGATAGCATATTAAGCATCATATAAACTTGCCTGTTTTTCCACTGCTGTGTGCTATAACTTGATTAGATTGTCTGGTTAGGGCAGCAGCTCTGCGTTATTTTACATGATCCTTGGTATCTCAAAATGATTATTGCCTCTTGTCACTTTTGAGTATGCTTTCTCTAATATTTGAACCTTATACTTGTCTTCAGTCTGAGAGCTTGGTCGTGAAGGGCCAGAATAAGACATATCGTCCAGTTTTTTTCAGAAAGGTTGGGCTGAATCTTAATTTGAAAATTTCTTGCATTGCTACAAAATAGGTACTTTTTCCTCTTGTTCAGCCTTTCTCACTTGTATGTATATATGTATTAAAGGAGGACCTTGAAGATATATTACGGAAAGCCTATGGTGTACCAGGGAACTTGTCTCCTATGCCCAAACAAGTAGATATTCAGGTATTTTATTCTCTATATTCTGTCCACATAAAATTAATTATTTACTCCATACTAAGTTTATTTTTTTGTAGGTTGGAGCTTTTGAAGAGATGATGAGTGTGATGAAGGTAAAACTTTGTCTTGATTTCTGTATTTTGTTGATCCTTTTTGGTTTAATATACAAAACTTGTGTTGATTTCTCATTGTTTTGTTCATTATATTTTTGCTCAATATTGAAAGCCTTACAAGTTATCTTTATGACAGGACTCTTCTTCCAACTTGGAGGATGTTGTTTTCATTCCACCTGGATTTGAGATCGGAAATGATCCTTCACGGGTACGACCAGCAACATCTTCCTAGCTTATGGCATTAGGATACTGATTTTGTATAGCTGTGTGCGGAGAGCTCTTAATCAACCAGAAGATGGGTCCATAAAACAAAGAGGTCGCATCACTTTACCCACTAAATGATCCGTTTTTGGTATTAATATGCACTGTCTTCCCATCGTGCACAA
The DNA here is from genome assembly GCA_963922045.1 of Persicaria maculosa. Taxonomy (NCBI): domain Eukaryota; kingdom Viridiplantae; phylum Streptophyta; class Magnoliopsida; order Caryophyllales; family Polygonaceae; genus Persicaria; species Persicaria maculosa. The sequence goes on along the minus strand of OY998267.1, from coordinate 14,252,245 downwards.
CTCAGACACAAACTCAAAAAACTAGTCTTAAGTTTCTGAATTATATATATTCTATACAGTTCTAGGAGTTGTAGATTAGACTTGAAATTCAATTACATTTATAATCTACCTGTTTTGATGGTTTTAGTACACTTTTGTGCAAAAGAATTTCAATGTAGGACTGATTAGCCAATTAGGTAATGGATTAGATTCGATTGGGTCGGATGCAGCTGAGCTCAAACTTCCTCCCGTCATCTTACGTACATTCACTATATATGCTTGCAATCTCGTATTTCATCTTTTCTGTTTCTTCGCCTTGTAGTCACTGTATTCCAACCCTCTTTACCGACCAGGCAATGGATTGCTCAATAATGCAGTACTCCCCTGGCATAGACATGTTTTTAGGAACACCGGATGCGATCACATTCGGGTCATTGGTTCCAAAAGAAGATACACCAGGTTTCTGTTACAAAAAATGAGTTACTACTCGTCTCACAGCCGAACTTGGTACATCGGATAGAAGTTTACAAAATAACACATTCTACACAAGAATTTGAATTTCCATGAGAGATGAGAGTTGGCGAGTTGCAGTACTTTGAGCATAAATATATGTATAAAGACGAAGCTGAAGAGCTAGAGATGAGATCCGAACATTTTGACACAACGCAGCACATCTTGATCGAGCTGCTAATAAGAGGTAAACATGGTACAGGTGGTGTTGAAGTGGTGGGTGCGATGCTTGATGTCGTAACCCTTTGTAATCACTAACAAACAGCGCGCAAGGTGATGGAACCATGGCTGGATGATCCCTCCAACCACGCGATAATTCGACACCAGCCTCACCTCAACCACCAACGGCAAGCCTCCCCCGGTATCCAGCATGTCTTGCATCATCCGCCCTGCTCCATACATGGGCTTGCTCCTCGTTCCCAGGTACATCTCCAACCTCGTCAATTGCTCTCTTTCCGCCACCATTTTATCCCCCTGTACACGATATCTCAACCGAGTGAGTCAAGAGTATATATTGGGTTCGAAAACAAGTGTTTGTTTGTACATACGCACGTACCTGAGAGACTGCGAATGTGAGATGCTGGAAGGACATTTGGAGGACGGGAGGGAGAAGGTGAAGCTCGAACACTTTGGAATTGTTGTCTATGAGAACTTCTATCGAAGCGTTGCACCTCATTATCTTCGTTGACACCCCTGAACCATCCACTCCCTCGGCGAGCTCAAACTCCCTTACTGCTCCAACCTTTATAAATCATGATTTAGTTAAAAGGCAAATATGATCTTATATGTGTATAGACTAGTGACTACCTAGCTTACATACAATTCAATATCGTACCTTGACGAAGATTTGAGGTGGCGGAGGTTTTGTAGCGACGTAGAAGACGAGCAAAGCAGCAGCCAAGCTCACCATGAACCTCCAGCTCAGCTGAAGAGCTAACCACATTGACCCATCGTATGTTCCGAACGACAAGTACTTCCTCCAACCAACTGATCTTCCTCCATACTCACCTTTCTCATAACCATCATGAGTGCTGTCAAAAGGCCTCAAAATACCAATCTTGCTATCATCATCGTCGTCGTCTTCATCATGCTTACCTGCGACTACACTGCTCTTACGACCATGATGAAGGCCATTTCCGATTTCAACGAGAGCCAGCTTGTTGCTCATGAGAGATTCCCTCGTCGATGAGCAACGAGAAGACGAGAAGGTGGTCCTCCCGGAGGCCAACTCAGGCTGCTGGGAGGGCTTCGTCTTGGTTATCTGGAACTCAAAGGTGCTTGCATTGGAGACTGTCGTCGATGGGCTCTGAACGAAGTAAGGCGGAGGAGGAGGAGGAGACGAATATCCGAAGAGAACCTCCTCTTCCTCTTCTACATCCATCCCCATTTTTTACCCAAATCTGGGTTTTAGCTTGGATGCATGTGATTGTGCAGTGCAGTGCAGTGCAGTTGCTGGATCTGTTATACACAAAGAGGGTTTTAATATAAGATGGATGCATAAACTGAGGTACAAATGAAATGAAGACTAATAGATTTGCTTTTGCTAGGTAGCTCCTATAATTTTTGAGCCATTATGAAAGTTGATATAAAAAGTATAAAACTCATTGATTATGTTTAATTATGGTTGCTTCACATAAACTACAGGTTACCTAAAGTATGGATTTGTATTATATTCAAAGTAATCTTAAGCTTGATAACGCTTGATGGAGACAAAATCAAATGATGGTTCCCTAGTACCACTACCTTGTGATCCTCACCAATGTAATTTTAATTTTATATTAGGGAATTTTCATAAAAGCACATTAGCCACAGTATCATCAAGTTTCATAACAGAGTTATACTCCATATACTTTGGAAATAATTACCTAAAAAATGTCATTTTCACTATTTGAATTCAAGACACTTTTTTTTTTAAATACAAAAAGTAATTTGAAACTTTAGACATGTCTGTCTCTGGAAATCGAGAGTCAATATAAATCGGAAGATAATCAAACCATCATGTATAAACATCAAAAACAACCTAGAAGAGAAAAAAGGCAAACATATAACAAAATGAGAAAATAAAGAGCAATAAATTGATAATGACACGAGTAATAAATTCGAATAATTCAAAACTTTTAACCAAGTACTAAACAGTTTTAATCATGTGAGAGAATGAATTAAATATTTGAATTCGAATAATAAAAATGAAAAAGCTTTTAGGTCTCGTTTGATTACTCAGTTAAAAACCCATGAAGTTTAAAAATCCAGGAAGTAGAATATATTCCTGTTTTTGGTTGACAGAAAAACACAGGAATTCAACTTCCCAGGAATTTCAATTCTTCCGAATTGTAGGAAGTTCACTTACCTAGGGGGACTAGGTAAGTTCAACTTCCACCCTTTTTAATGTAATTTTCTTTATTTTCCTATTTATATTTGTAAAAAACATAATTCAACCAAACGACTTTTTTCAATTCATGGGAAGTACATTTCACGGGAATTCAATTCATAGGAAGTAAGTTCCCGGAAATTGTACTTTCCGCATTCAACCAAACGAGCCCTTACTCGGATAAAACTTAAGAGGGTAATGTACCTCTCATTGATTCGAATCTAAAGGCATTATAGGTAAGATTAGGGTGATTGACCCAAATCAACTTAGGTTTTAGCCTTGAAAATCCATTTTACTAATAATATTGGGCAGCGAAACTTACGGGGAAGATCACACACACTCGATTAGGGCAACATAAACAGTAGACTAATCTCCTTGAAACATTGCTTTACACCGATTTTGATTTTGATTTTGTTTAAAAAATCGGCATACTTTCTTTTTTTATTTTTCTTTTTCTTACCCCCTCCCTTTTTTTTCTATATTAATTTTTAATTAAGATCGATGCAACATTTTTTATATCACCAAATTATTTTCACATTTATTTAATTTTTTAAAAAAATTATATTTGTATTTCAAACATCTATTTTTATATATTTATAAATTTTTGTTTTGAACAATCATGTATTAAAAGTTTTAAGATTAAAAAAGTATTATTTTACAAAATATAATTATAAAAAATTTAACACATGATTTTTTAAAATAAAATTTTATAAATATATAAAAAAGTTTGAAATATAAATGTAATTTTTTTACTTTTTTAAGATTAACTAAATATGAAAATAATTTAGTGAGGTTAAAGAGTGTTATAGTTGATCTGATTGGTTAATGCTTGGGTAGTTGGGTAGATTTCACAAAACATCTCTCAAATTAGGACACTTCTCACAAAATGACTCTTGGATTAGAAGATGGTTTGGTTAATTTTTAACAAAGAAAAATACCAATTGATAAATAAAATAATAATATCGTGTTTTTTGTTCCCAATTTAAAGGTGATTTTGGGCTCCGGTTAATCAATTTGTTATTTGGTTAAAAAGAGGGCTTATCACATTGTGATTTGGGAGGAGGGTGTAATTATGGATACCTCTTGGGAGTTCCCACTGTTCTTGAGCCCATTGATTAATTATTAATTTAATACCAACTAAAATAATTACTACGTATCAATTATAAAATATGAAATTTGCAAAACACGCTTGAGAGTAGAGCCCCTCTCATTATTACGGAGTATAATACAAAGTATTTATCCACGTTAATTAAACATTTAAACTAATGTAATTTCTGTCAGGGTTAATCTATATATATCCTATATTATTATTATTATTATTATTATTATTATTATTATTATTATTATTATTATTATACGTACACCTAGTTGGAATTATTTTCACTCATTCTTGCTTCCAAAAAAGTCCGATCATTGGTATAGAATCGATTTTTTCAATCATGAATACTTGATCGAGATTTTTTTTTTTTTTTGAGAAATGATTGATAATTTAAATCATGACTACTTGATGGAAAATAATGTGACATTGTATTAATTATTTTGTAAATGGAGGAAATCAAATGCAGAGAAGGTTTTCTTTAAGGTGAAGACATGAAACTCTACTTTCTCAACTAGAGATTCAATTCAAGTCAATGAGAATGTAAAGTAAACTATACCACTAATATAATTCAGAACAAAAAAGAAATAATTAAAAGGGACTTCTAAAATCAAAATCTCGCTCGTATGGACTTATTAACAATTTTTTTCTAATTTATGAGTACATGAATTAATTTTTATATTTACATTAGTTAGGAAAAAAAAAAATCAAATCAAGTCACTTCAGTCAACTATTTAAAAATCTTACAGTATTACGGAGTATTGAAAAACTTTTTGCGCCACCAATCAAACTAATTTAATTTCTGTCAGGAAGGATGGATGTTCTGTATAAATTCATTATTCTTCAAATCATACAACTTATTGCATTATTCTCGAATCATACAACTTATTGCAGTATTTGAACTTATTTATATAAAGCTATAAAATATCATTATGAAAGTGGATTTTTTTCCATTATGAGTACTCGATGGCGAATTTAAATAATGTATGTATACCCTATATGTGGAAGAAACATAGTAGTATTTCGTAAATGAAGAATTTAGAAAGCCCGAAGGTAGAGATCCAACATTTTGAACAAAAAAAGGTAGGATCCAACATCGGTCCAAAATTCAGGTAAGACCGAAACAAAAATGCCAAATATGTTAGACTCGAAACCGAACCGAATCAAATCAAGACGAGTTTGGTTATGTTTTGATCCAGTCCACAATATGCGAACCCAAATTTTAAATAGATTTCAAATAGTTCAAGTTTATTGATGAATGACGCATTCTTATATAAGTTTAGATAATCGAAGTTAAGATGGTTTGGTCACATATAAATAATGTTTTTGAATGTCCCAGTTCACATATGTGAAGGTTTGATCTTTTGATGAGGTTTTGCTAGACGAGAGTCGTCTCAAAAAGAGTTAGAATGAAGTTATTATAAAGGATTTAACTCATTTAGCCATCACAAAAGATATGATATAACATCCAACTTTTTGAAATATAACAGGTGGAGGACACACTAATTAGGTAGGGGTTAGAGAGGCTTCTGAGACAAGTTTAAGTCTCTTATCGGGTGAAAAGTGTAGGATGATTTGTGAGCTTAGCTTTTTATTCTTATTCGTTAGACATGCGTCTTTCTTGCTCGCTTCATTCCCTCTTTTATCTTATATTAGAGTAAATATGATATAAAATCAAATCTTCTATATTTTGTATCTGTAAGTATTATTTTCCATATCTATATTGTATAGCTTGATCTCCAAGTATTTATCTTATACATCCATCTATTAATATAATTCCCCTCTGATTAAACATCATCTTGTTTTTTTTGATACAATATAGATAAGGAAAATAATATTAATAGATCAAGTTATACAATATAGATAAGGAAAATAATATTAATAGATACAAAATATCATCTTGTTTAGTCGAGAAATGAATGTGTGTGATTATATAGCAGACATTGTTGTTAGATCATCCACAATGGTGGTGTGCAAATATGCAAATGTGTATTTTTATACACTTTTTAACTTCATTGGTTGTTTTGGATATGTGCAAATGTATACATTTGAGCACACTACCTCCCCTATGTGCAAAAACTTTTACAAAAAGCAAGACAATTTCATTGGTTGATTTTTTATGATTTTATTTTCTTTTTTTGTTTTAAATGGTGTATTTGAATGATGTGTAAAAAATGCACATTTCACCAATGCAGCGAATTGTTAAAAAGTGATGTGTATTTTTACACATCTTGTGCAAATATGTACATTTTATCCAAAACTATTGTGGATGGTCTTATTGCATAGTAAAACCGGTTTAAACTGAGACAAGAGAAAAATAGATTGAATCAAAGCCGGAAAAAATCATAAATATTGTGGACCAAGCAGCAGATCTTAATAGTCCAATTTGAATCTAGATGCGCGGAGAACTCCGACTCTTCTTTTGACCAAAAAAACAACAAACCTTTAATTGGCCAATCCAAGTCCAAATACACGGTTTACAACGAGGACCGGGTTTAACTCACCCCGGTCCTAAGGTGCTCGGTTACTTAATTTACATACAATGTGCAATTTAAAGGGTTATAATTTATTTGAATGGCAGACAAAATAATTAATAAGGCTACACGCCCAAACAACTCACAATACATTATCTATAGCCATCATTCAGCACATACAAAGTAGTGTACTACTACTATATTTCTTACATTAACCCAACTTTACAGTTTACATACCAAAAAAAAAATGAGTAAAAAAGAAAAATGCAATTGCCATCATTTTCTATTATTGATTATGCTTTAAATAGACTACTTTTCAGTTTTCACCAATTTTTTTCTTAACGTACAAATTATAAATTGTTTCCCCGTATGATTTATGATCTTTCGGCTAAAAGTTGTAAGGTCATTTTTTATGGTAAGTCAAAAAATGGATTTTGATCTAATTTTGTTTTCATCATAGGTCAAAATCATTTTTGTTTTTGGCCTATTTCTAAGAGAAAGTCCAAATTTGGCTTCCTCTTTTGGAAGGCCAAATGCTATTTATTTATTTTTAAGTGTTTAATATTTATGTAAATATATAAATAATACAATTATAAACCTATATATTTTATAGTTATGGTTTTTAATTAAAAATCAAAGTTGTTTTATTGTAAAGATATTCAAGAGTTCTTCAATATGACTATAATATTTGACATATTTGAATTATCATTGCATAAATAATATTTTTAGAAAATAACATTAATATATTTTTTTTATTATAGATTCATCAAAATTATAATGAAAAAATAAATATTAAGTTGCTTAAAGTTCTAAAGAAGAAAAAACAAGCACAAAATGAAGAATTTTTTTTTGAAATATTCATAAAATAATAAATATTTACGTAAATATTCAAAGGTTGAAACAAATTACAAAAATATTCATTTTTTGCAGGTTAATCAGAAAAACGCGGTCCCAGTACGCGTTTTATTAACAAACCTGTTAAGAGATTTGGGCGCCATGAGGGAAATTTGAAGTTACGAAAGAAACGCGGCCTGAGGCCGCGTTTCTAATTAGAAATAAAACAAATTTTATTGCAGAGAGAGTATAAACCTACGTGGCACTAGAGACGCGGCCTCAGGCCGCGTTTCTATTCTGCATCTGGGACCCACAGCAACATCAGTTGCTGACTGGATGGGACGGAAAGAAAAACGCGGCCTGAGGCCGCGTTTTTCTGTATTTTCCGGAAAAAAAAATGCGATCAAAGGATAATTAATGGGGTAGGTGGGGTTGCACATAAAACGCGTGCCCAGGCCGCGTTTTTTGTTTAAATAACCCTAGGCAAACCGCCTCCTCCCACTTCATCTTCTTCGTTGCCCTCCCACTTCATCTTCTTCGTTGCGAAGGAGAGTTTTTTTCTGAAGGCCGCCGGTTTCACATCTAGGCAAACCGACTACCCATCCTTCATTCAAATCGTTGGAAGTTTCACATCTATTGCTCGTTTCGCCGCCGGTTCGAGGTGCGTTTTTTTTTTGAACGAATATGGATGAGAGAATGTTGATTGTTGAAATTGTGTGATATTTGTATGGTTTTGATTGTTGAATAGTGATTATTACAAAGCCGAAATTGTGTGATAGTTGTAGATCCGATCTAAAATTGTGATTGTGTTAATCCAAAATTTTGATAGTTGTATATTTTGATAATTGATACAAAAATTTGATGGTGGAATTGTTTTCATAGTTGATACAAAAATTTGATATTTGTATGTTTTTTTCTAACGAATATAGATTAGAGATTATTATAGATCCGGAATTGTGTAATGTTTGTCATATATCAAAGATTGTATGATTAGTAGAAGAGAATTTATTTTCGGTGTCATGAAATAATAGAAGAGTAATTTTGATTGTGTATATATACTTGAAAGATTGTATTATATAATAGTAGAATAGCTTTAGAAAATATTATTGATTGCATAAAATAAAAGTAGAATAGATTCTGTATAGGAAAAGAAATTATAGAAGTTTAGAATTGAATTAGGGTAAAAATAAAAATAGGGGGATTTTGATTGCTAAGGGATTGTAGGATAACTACTTTTGAATTGTATAAATACAAAATTAAGATTCAAAACACATAATTAAAGATTCAAAACACATAATCATAAGCATAATAGTAACAACATCATAATTAAAGATTCAAAACACATAATCTTAAGCACACATAGGAGATTATTAAGGATTCCAAACCTCTTCCTTATTCAAATAAAAGTGAAAAACTTAAATAAGAGTATAAAACTAACCTTAGCCAAACCTTGATCAACTATGAAACAATATTAATTGAAGCGTTGATGCGCTTAATCGACGCTAGGAATTTGAGAGCTTCATATGAGGAAGAAGCAAATGGAAAGGAAAGAGGAGTAATGGTGAACTACTCGGACTCATACACACCATATGCCCTCAACCTTCATATTCCCTCAACAGATTAGGGCGAATCTTGGCAGGGGTGCTTGAATAAAACGCGGCCTCAAGCAGCGTTTTATAACCAATACACTCAAAGAATAAGAATCTTTGACGTTGGTTTTCTGCAACACAGAAAAACGCGGCCTCAGGCCGCGTTTTTCTTTCCGTCCCATCCAGTCAGCAACTGATGTTGCTGTGGGTCCCAGATGCAGAATAGAAACGCGGCCTGAGGCCGCGTCTCTAGTGCCACGTAGGTTTATACTCTCTCTGCAATAAAATTTGTTTTATTTCTAATTAGAGGCCGCGTTTCTTTCGTAACTTCAAATTTCCCTCATGGCGCCCAAATCTCTTAACAGGTTTGTTAATAAAACGCGTACTGGGACCGCGTTTTTCTGATTAACCTGCAAAAAATGAATATTTTTGTAATTTGTTTCAACCTTTGAATATTTACGTAAATATTTATTATTTTATGAATATTTCAAAAAAAAATTCCAAAATGAAACTACCAACTATTGAATCATTATCACATCTAATATTTTGGTAGATCCGCATTACTCTCTTCATAACCATTTTTTGTTTCGAATCCATCACTTTGATCATCTTCATGTATATAGTTTTCATTGCTCGTTCGAAAGTTACCATAGTCATAATTTTCAATAGTTTCATTTGAAAAGTGAAATGATGATGATATTTGAGAAGAATTCATTGTTGATTCAAATCGGAAGGATAAAGATAGAATCAAATGACAGAAATTAGATGTGAAATTTCTAAATTATATTAGTACTTATAGGAAATTTAGCCTGTCAAAATTGGCCTACGGTGGGAACAGTAAATAATTATTTAGGGGCTTCAATCATTGGCGGATCTAATGTTCCAAAGCTAGGTGAGCGAAAATATTCGTGATAGAGACAAAATTTTACAAGCCAAAATTCAATTAAGAAAATTATACCCCAGACCGGTAACAACTCGCTTGAGATTTTTATAACTCTTAATTAATTAAACTAATGTAGCTCACTATGAAAAAGGTTTATCGATTTCCAGATCCTGAAAACAAAAAACTATAAATGCATTTTCACAAAAGTCGAAAGAACAACACGTGGAAAGAAAGTGCAACATCTCTTCACTAAATTATCAAGTTCCTTGTTTATCTTTTGGTTTGGTTAAAAATAAATTGAGATTATAATTATTTATGTCCAGCAAAATTATGGAGTATTTTTTAACTACATACAAAATTTTCTACCCAGCAGCAACCGAGTTTGCTTACACTGAGATCCACCTCTGGCCTCAATCCTACCTTTGTATCAAATAAAAAAAAGTAGTAACTTGAATTCTCAAACTAGATCGTAAATAAAAAGGACAATGATACATTTACACCTAGGATACCTAAAAGATTTTAGAGTAGAGTTGAAAGGTTGGACATAGGATACCTACAAGAGGTTAAGGGTTCAAAACCCATTCTTTACACAATTTGTGCAATTAGTGGGTGCCCAAGCCTTCATTGGTTTGGGTGAGCCTATCTGGTGGCTTGCCACCTGGCTTACCGGTTCGCGTCCTTTGCAAGTTAGGGCTCGGACCCGTGGGGGATTAGTCGGCAATCTTGGAACCCCACGTTACAAAAAAAAAATAACAAGATTTTAAAAAGAAATCTCTCATGATTAAGTTTGTGTTTTAAAGTGTAGTGATTATTTTAGAGGAGAATAAGATAAATATTATTTTTGATGGAAGAGAATGAACTTATTTTTGAGAAATAAGTCGTAGGTGTTTCAGTAATTGAAGATTATTTGTTGGTAGTAGTAAAAATATCATTTTACCCTCAACGCCTTACCGCAAGTTTTGCGTGGGGGTGATATCTTCCAATTTCCATTTCCAATTTCCAGAAGGTAGCCGCCCTATCAGAAAAACGACGTCGAGACCAGAGGTAGCCGCCCTCTCTACTCCACCATGATGGAGTTGTTAGAGCTCCAGTGGTCCTTCATTCGCAAGTAGACCCGAGCAAATGCAGGCGTGGGGCGAGTTTGGGACGAATTTTACCAAAAAAATTATCCAGTGTTGTGGGCACGGGCTGGGCTAAGCCCGCTTAATGGGCTTGACGCTCTGTCCAAGCTCGTGTGCTACATGGCCCATGGGCGCCCGCAAATGTATACTCCCTCCGTTCGGCAAAACATGTCACTTTACTATTCATGCACGTTTTTTAGGGGATAAAAACTATATAAAATATCTAGTGTTTTAATAATTTTTTAAATAATTTCGTCGTTATTATTAATAAGTACAAACTTGTTAAAAAAATTGTAAAAAAATAAATATTTTATATAGTTTTTATCATTCTAAAAAAGTGTGCGTGAATAGTAAACGACATGTTTTGCTGAATGGAGGGAGTATTATGATATTTAAAAAATAAATTTAATACAAATTACTTAATTTATTAACAGTAATAATCAAATAATTGAAATGTAAGTAAGTTAAATAAATGATTTAAATATAGAACTTGTGACTTGTGACCTGTGACCCTATTTGTTAGGCAGTCTAAGCACCATTTCATATTCCATCTAATTTCTCGTTTATTAATTTTACCACGCCATAATTAAAACTATTTTGTTAATTGTTGTAAAAAATTGTGTAGATACTTCATAATATAGGTAAGTAATTTTTTATTCGGATCACAATTAATTTGATCTTAATTTTTTATACATATATTTTTTTAATTAAAAAAAATAGCGGGTACCCGTTGCGGGCTTATCGGCCTGCAAAAGGTTTATACATGTTCCCAAATCCGTACCCGCTACGGACGCGGGCTGGGCTTAACAGCATGACTAGGCTAACATGCGGGTGGCTCGGGCCGAGTGGGCTAGTCCTCACTGGCCTAGGTCTATCCACAAGATCTACTGCATCCTCACTATTCAACTTCTTGCCACTCTTGCTTGGGTGAGTAGTTGTTGAAAAGCTATGATTTAAAAAGCTAATTAAACTAAAATCTTATATTTATTTCATTTAAAACTAAAATTTAATTGCTTAGAAATAGACCCAAGCCACGGTAAAGAATGTTGTTCCTGTGTTGTTTGTAATTAACTAGGAATCACGTGGCTATGTTTGACAAAAAGGTAGTTGATGGGGTAGCTGAAGTTGATAGGGTAGCTGAAGCCGATGAATTATTTGTATTAAATACAGTTTAATAAAAGGATTTGGGAACTGATCAGTTGATTATCATCATACTGAGGTTATGTATTTATATATAGAGATTACATAGAAGATATTCCAAAAGATACGCATTATACAAATATGGATAAATATATCTACATATATGGATAGAATAAAAGATAGATAGAAGTATATCTCTAATACCTCCTTGCAAGCTCATGGAGAAGGACCGACATGAAGCTTGGACCTGAGCTGATCAAAATGGAGAGTCCCAAGGGCTTTTATGAAGATGTCAGCAACTTGCTCAATTGCGCTGACGTGACGGACATGAAGCTCGGAAGACTCAACCATGCCTTGAACAAAATGGAAATCAACATGGATGTGTTTGGATTGATTGTTCAAGACAGGATTGCGAGCCATGAAGGTAGCATTGAGACTATCGCAGAGTAGAACAGTTCGAGTGAGGAGACGATGCCTCAGGTCAAACAAGAGAGACCTGATCCAAGCCAACTCAGCTGCGGTAGCAACAATAGCATGGTATTCAACCTCTGTGATAAAACGGGCCACGACCTTCTGCTTGCGAGAGGTCCAGCTGATAAGAGTGTTGCCAAAGTAAATGGCAAAGCCAAATTGAGACCGACAGTCGTCAGGATCCGATGCCCAACCGACATCGAAGAAGGTCGTGAGCGTGAACCAGGGAGCGGGACTGATGGAGAACTGATGGGTGAGCGTGCCCTTGAGATAGCGGAGAATGCGCTTGACAACATTCTAGTGAGAATCCACGGGGAAATGCATAAACTAACACACTCGATTTACGACATAGGAGATCTCAGAGCGAGTGATGGTGACATACTGAAGGGCACCAACAATGCTGCGATACAGAGTGGGATCCTAGAAGGGATCACCGTGCGTTGAATGCCGAGAGTGCGGCTCAGTAGGACTCGAGATGGGCTTTGAATCCGCCATCTTGGATTTGGTAAGAAGATCACGAATGTACTTCTGCTGACATAGGAGTAAGCAATCAAGAGAGCGCACCACCTCAATACCAAGGAAAAAGTGAAGATCGCTGGTCCTTAAGGGAGAAGGCATGGTTAAGCTTTGTAGTGAAAGAAGCAATATGAGAACCTGAACTGCCTGTGACAATAAGATCATCAACATATACCGGGACATAGATCACACACGCAGAGTTGGAGAAAACAAACAGAGAGCAATCAGACTGACAGCTTCGGAACCCAGAGGCGAGTAAGAAAGCCTTGAGCTTACTAAACCTGGCACGAAGAGCCTGTTTGAGGCCGTAAAGGGCCTTGCGAAAAAGGCAGACGTGATTCGGCCGAGACTTGTCAACAAATCCCGGCGGTTGCTCCATGTAGACCTGCTCATGTAAATCACCATTCAAGAAAGCATTGTTAATATCAAGTTGCTTAATCGGCCACTTGAAAGTGAGCGCAATCGTTAGACCAGACGAATTATTGTAGGCCGAACCACTGGGCTGAATGTGTCAAAATAATAAATACCCTCTTCCTGGTGGTATCCCTTGGCGACAAGGCGCGGTATACCCACTTGCAACCCACAACGTTAGTAAACCGAGGACGAGGAACTAAAGACCATGTGCCATTTCTAGACAACGCATCGAGTTTTGACGTCATGACAGTGACCCATTCAGGGGATTGGTTGGCTTGGCGAAAGGTCTTGGGTTCATTTTCGGGATGAGGATCGGGAGTAGCGGATGTTTTGTAGTGTGAAGGGCTTTGGGTTTGAGGTCACTGGTCCGAGCACGAGTTGCCATGGGATGAGTGCTGTTGTCAGCAGGGCGGAGGTGTTGGAGGACAGGTGGGAGAGGCGGGACGGGGGTGGGTTCAGAAGCGGGCTCGGCGGATGGTGTAGAAGGTATGGAGGATGAAGGAGATGAAGACGTATGTGTAGCGGGTGGGGAAGGGGATGTCGATGGCCAGAGGATGCAGCGGTTGGTGGGGCTGCATGGGCTGTTGTAAGCCATCAACAACGACAAGCAGCGGCGGTAGCGACTGGTTGGCACGGTGCACAATCAATGGAGAGGCTTGGGCTAGCGAGGACGGATGGACAACCGATGACAAGAGGTCAACGGAGAGGGGTGGATGGGAGGACTCGGCGGTAGGAGCAGCGGGCTGCTCTACAATGGCCGGAAATTCTGACTCATGAAAGATGACATAGAGACTGATGTAGACACGTCGAGATGAAGAGTGGTAGCATAGGTAGCCCCGATGGGAGGAGCTGTAACCAAGAAATACACACGGGAGTGTTTTGAATTGCAGTTTGTCCGATCGATATGGACCAAGGAAAGGAAAACATAGACAACCAAACGCGCGCAGAGACAAGTAGTCAGGCGAGCGATTGTACAGATACTGAAAGGGAGACTTGTTACTCAGAATTGGAGTGGGAAGACGATTGTGAAGATATATGGCTGTGTGGAAGGCATGCTCCCAAAACTCAGGCGGAAGGCAAGAGTGAGCAAGAAGGGTTAGACATTTTTCTTGGATGGTGCGATTTCGACGTTCAACCATTCCATTTTGAGATGGGGTATGAGGGCATGAAATGCGGTGTATGATACCCTGCTGAGAGAGAAGATTGGTAAGGCTGCGATACTCGCCACCCCAATCAGTTTGAAGTTCTTTGATGGAAGCTTGAAGTTGAGTGTGAATCATGGTTTGGAACAATTTGAAAAATTCAAGCACTTGTGATTTGTGGCTCATAAAATAGATCCATGTAAAGCGGGTGCAATCGTCAACAAAAAGAACAAAGTATCGACTACCATTGATAGATAAAGAAGGTGCAAGACCCCATACATCAGAGTAAACAAGCTCAAACGGACGAGTTTTGGGAACATGAGACGATGTAATGGGTAAACGATGACTCTTTCCTAATGAACATAAAGAACATGGCAGAAAGACCTTATTTAACTCAACATACAACTTAAACCGACGCAAGGTAAACTGTAAAACAGACTGACTAGGATGACCCAAACGATTGTGCCAATGACTTGCTAAGGTGCGCTCGCCAACCAGTGCCGACTTGGATGCCGCAGCTGCTGAAGGGCACAACTTGTATAAGCCATCACTGACGATTCCTTTGAGAAGAACCCGCCCCTGCAAATCCTTTAGCAGCCAATGATTAGCATGAAATTAAAAAAGATATTGTTTTCTTTGGTGAGTTTAGAGATGCTAATTAAATTTTTGGTCATGTCAGGCACAAAAAGAATATGGGATAAGTTTATAGGGTGAGAGTAAGATGGGATTTGAGTGTGGCCATAATGTGTAATAGGGAGAGTGTTACCATTGCCAAGAGCTAGTTGATCACTACCATGATATTCAGAGTCAATGGACATCTTGCTGAAGTCATCAGTCACATGATCTGTAGAGCCTGTATTGAAGTACCAAGCAGGGTCGTGAGTGGTGGATTGAGATGTTGTATATGCAGCAGGGCCAGACGGAGGTGTTTGATTAAGGCGATCCGGAGGATGCCTTGAAGGAAAGGCCTGAACGTTGAGGCGGTTGAAGCAGTCCTTGGCGAGATGTCCGGAACGCTTGCAGATCTGACAGAGATAGCGAGGGCGAGACGGGCGATCAGGGTCACTAGACTGACGATCAGAAGGGCAAGAGGAAGAGCGATCTGCAGGAGGCTGAGAAGGGGGCTGGTGCGATGACTGGCGAGATGGAGGCCGATTAGAAGACCCTCTGCATGAGGGCCCGCTGCACTGCTGGCCAAAGTTTGCTGCCGGTTGGGAGGCGGCTAAAGTCCAAGCCTCTTCAGCCAAACGTTCCTCCTCTCGAAGGAGAAAGTCGAGAAGGTTATCCGGATCCAAATTATCCAGCTTGATGTTGAGGGCAGCCCGGAGTGGCCCATAGGACGAATCCAAGTTATGGAGAACAACCGAGATGAAATCGTCATCAGACACAAGATCAGAGCAATCAGCCAGAGAATCAACGATGTTGCGCTTCTGCTCGAAATACTCAATCATAGGTAGATTACCTTTTTGAAGAGTGTTGAGTTGTTGCTTGAGATGCATCGACCGAGCGTGAGACTACGCCTGAAACATCCTTTCAATAGTAGTCCAGGCTTGAAAGGAAGTTTCAGACTTGGTGAGATAGCCAAGCAGTTGCTGCGTGATGGTGGTGCGGAGCCAGATAAGAACAAATTTGTCCCGTCGCTTCCAGGTGAGGAAGGCAGGATTGGGAGATGTCGTCGGCGGAAGAGAATATGAGGTTGCCGGCGTGGTGATGGTGGCCGGAGGAGCCACACCAGGGGTGACGAAGGCCTTCAATTTAAAGGCATCTAGGGCATCCAAGACATTGGAACGCCAGATGGAATATTTGGTGCGGTCCAATTTGAAAGAGAAGACCGGAAAGTGAAGGGATCCAGAGGAATCTTCACCAAGAGAAGCGGCGAGAAGGGAGGCGCTGGACTTCGAAGACGAGCCGGTGTCATTGCCGCCGGTCGACGCCGAGGAAGAGTCGTGGGCAGGGGTGCTTTCAAAGGTGGACATGGTGATTAGGGTTTGTTAAAAAAAAAAAGGATCTTGCTCCGATACCATAAAAGGATTTGGGAACTCAGTTGATTATCATCATACTGAGGTTATGTATTTATATATAGAGATTACATAGAAGATATTTCAAAAGATACACATTATACAAATAAGGATAAATATATCTACATATATGGATAGAATAAAAGATAGACTGGACTTTCTTTCCGTGTGATGGGGTTCTGGCAGTCGGAGTCGGGACAGGCTGGGGCCGTGGCAGTGTGTATCAAGGCGTCTCCTTTTTCCGGAAGGCTGTTTCCTTGGAGGTTCGTTTTCACTGCCCACAGGTGTCTCCTGATGTGCCGCTGACCTGCGGTGCTGCCGCTGGGGAGTGCTTGGCTTTCGTCTTTCGTCTACGTCCTTATCCCTTTTGGTCTGGTTGTTTTTAGTTTCGCTTTTGTAGAGTGTTATTGCTTGTTTCTGGCACCATCTTTGTATTTTGTGCTTGTTTAAACGGTTTTCCGTCTGCTGACTTGTCGGCCGTCGAGGTTGAGGTTTGTCTGACCTCGAATTTTTTCCTTATAAAAAAAAAGATAGATAGAAGTATATCTCTAATAGTTAATAAGCCTGTATGGTGTTTGGGAATCCTAGATGCTAGGGTAGCTTATGAAAACTTGTGAATGAAAAAATAAAAGCTTTGAAAAGTTTGGGTAAGTAGTTGTTGAAAAACTATGATTCCAAAAACTAATTAAACTAAAATCTTATATTTATTTTATTTAAAACTATATAATATCAAAACAATAAACTCCGAAAAGCTAATTACTCACATCTGATTTGACAATATGCTAGCCAAATGAAGCCTTTACTTCCAAGGAGAATTTTAGAAAAATGCGTGTATACTGTGCTAATCCACTCTTAAGTCTTAACCCCAACATGAATACAAAGGAATGCAATTTCCAAAATAGTTCACAGTACTGAATCACATTGAGTTGAGCTACAACAAGTAACAAACCTTTGTAGGACATCTTAGGCCCCGTTTAGTATGAATGCTGGAATCGGAATGAGAATCGGAATCGGAATAAAATCAGAAAATCGTAATGACATATTAATGGAGCTGGTTGTTTGGTATGCTGTCGGAATGAACAATTCCTGAAATAATAATAATAAATAAAAATTAAAATAGTGATAAAAGTAACAATATTAATAGAAATATATTATTATTGTTATTAAAAATAAAAATATAATATAATATATATTAAATAATAAAATATTGATTATAATAATATAAGTATAAATATAATATAATATAATTAATAATAATATAAAGCTAATATTAATAAAATATTGATAAAAATAATATTATTAATAGAAATATATTATTATTAAAAATAAAAGTATAATATAATATATATTAAATAATAAAGTATCGATAACAATAATATAAGTATAAATATAATAGAATATAATATAATCAATAATAATATAAAACTAACATATATATATAATAAAATATTGATAAAAATAATAATAGAAATAGAAATATATTATTATTATTAAAAATAAAAATATAATATAATATATACTATTAAATAGTAAAGTATTGATCATCATAATAATATTAGTATTAATATAATATAATATAATTAATAATAATAACAACAACAACAACAACAAGCCCTTAGTGACTCAAAAGATTTAACCCTCTCGGATGATTGGGAATGGATGATTCCCGAGAATCATTACTATTCCAAGTTTTGATCATACCAAACACTTAAATCGAGAATCATCCATTACGATTTCGAGTTTTAATTCCCGGGATTGGATACCAAACAAGCCCTTAGTGACTCAAAAGATTTAACCCTCTCGGAGTTGTCTAAAGATATAGGAGGGCGTTTATCCTTGTTGCTACAACAACAACAAAAAAGACTAAATACAAATGCTCACAAAGTCATATACAGTATCTAATTAGGGATACATCAAGAATTGAAGATACATACTTAAGTGAGTGAAGTCGTGCCGCTGCCCTATCCTCTTGCTGCCTTTGTGTTGAGAGATGTGAATGAGACCAAAAGAGTTTCACATCGAAAGTTGAACATAACGAGTCTTAGTATATAAGTCGGTGGACTACTTCTTTTATTACGTACCAATTGATTTTAGAATGGAACCTCACTCGACTTATGTGCTAGGTTACTAGTTCACATGCGCTCGTGCACACTTTTAGCAAGTTCTTCAATAAGATAACTCTCCTGCCAAAACAACTCCAATGTCGGATCACATAAATCAAATACATAGCCCACCTTCGTAAACCAATTACATGACCTGATGAGCCACATTCTTGTACCAACATTCACTCGTAAAACAACACAAATAATTTAATCCTTGCTACATAACATGGCAACAGAAGCAAAAGCAAACACATAGATAAAGGACAACTGATCAAGATGTAGGAAGCAAGGAAAGTTTTTGAATGTACAATCTTAGATTCTATGACTTGGATCTCGATTTTAGTTACTACATTAATATCAAACTAAGTTCATATGGAGAAGGAACTCATTAAAACATAGGGTCTAGCAATTAATATAAAAGCCTCACATTCCTTTTTTTTTTTTATTTAAGTGGTGGGAAGACAAAGTGGTTAATTAAGCAAGAGAGAGTCCTGGACACCTATATCTGGAGATAGATGATTTTAGGCATGACAAGCATTCTGACTGTGTTGAACTTTAGGCATGACATCAGAGAGAGACTTACAATTAATCCATTTTTTTTCCTTCTCGTTTCCTCTTTAATTCAGTTACATTCATCCAACACAAAATGATTCCATGCTTCCTAGATTCAAATGTGCTTGGGCATTAAAAGAATACATGGTCTGCCAAATAGACCTTGGGCTAGGGTTTGAAATGTTTTGAACATGTTCCCAAGTTGTTTCAGACCCAAATGTAGTTTATATGCTACATACAAGTGTTGTAAAAGCTTCTAAACAAGAAGCACATATTTGACAATGAGACCTTCAGTTTGAAATCAAAATTCCATGCATCCTTGAGCTTTCAAAAACCAACAGAAATAGATCAAGGTCATCGATCGAGACAAACAAGAGAAGATGATGAGAATCGGTGCCACAAGGTAAAGGAGAAACCAAAAGATATAGAGAGCACACAACAAAGTCATAGAAAGTTTTTGTTGTGACGAAAAGATATTCTAACATACAAGATCGACACACAATTTATTATGGTTCACCAATTGACTACATTCACACTGAGAACCGAAACCAGACGAGGATTACAAGATGTGTCACCCACACTGACTGATAAACAATAAATCTATGAACCTGGAAACATAGAAAACCGTACGTTTACTGAACCACCGCTAGCCCTTTGGACCCTCTGTTGGTCGGGGCCCAAATTTTTACTCATAAATTATTTTGGAACGAAAGGAGTAATTCTCAAGCAAGTTCATCTTCCGAGAAAACAATAAAAGTACTAACATAACATAATTGTGAAAAAAAATGCGCCGCTTGATTACCATCCCGGCTCACGAAACTCCACCTGCATGCTCGGAATTCCCTGGCTAGCACCCTAACCTTACCCAATTGTCTTGACTATATATATGTCATCCAACAATAAGTGTATTTGCAAAGTCAATCCAGTCTAAGCACATGTACACATGCATTGTATGAGTTGATTTTTATACATAAAAAACAACATCATATTAACATTAAACAAATACCATATTAAAATTAAACATCTAACGAGTAAAACTCATCATTTCACAAATACAATTAGTTATTATATCCCCTACGCTTTCAAATCCCCCTCCCCTTCATCTTGAGCCACCTTCACATAATCGGCGCCACCACCATACACCCAAATCATCAACAAATAAAACGACATCGCAAACACCGCATTGCCAATTAACAACCAACTGAACTCAATGTTGACCAACGACTTGGCCCGGTGCAGCCACTTCTCCCCGTCGCACCGCACCACCGTGTGCCCCACCTCCTCGTTCATGAAACACCCTTTCGGGATCAACGCTGGGGTCCACAGCATCATCCCCATGAGCATAAGCCACGCGCCTTGAAAAGCCACGCTCAACGACCTAACGTAGCTGAGGACGAAGCTCCTGGGCCACGCGATCCCCAAGAGCGTGGTCCCCAACGACACGACCACGACGAGCTGGAGGAGCCAATGGTAGTGTCCCTCCAGCCCCGCGTGGTCGGACGAGTGGAGGTGGAAGAGAAGTAGCTGCTGGGCGAAGGCTACCCCGCCCACGAGCTGCAAGATCTTGTCGTGGGCGGGGCGGCTCTCGCGACTAAGCAGCTTGTCGAAGGCGAGGGCGAATGCGGCGTAGACGAAGAAGGCGAGGGAGATGGAGGCGTGCTCGAAATTCTGCATGTGGTTGGAGGGGATAGTGCCGTCGGCGTCGAACGGCGTATGTCGGTCGGGGCCGATGACGAGCTCCATGGCGACGGAGGCCGTGCAACCGAGCATTATGAAATATAGCTCGGCGTAGCGGCCCCCAGCGCAAACGGAGGTGGAAGGGAACCACGGGAGGGATATGTACTTGTCGTTGTTAATGGCGAATAGCTTCGTGTGATTGAAGAGGTGCCATAACCCAATCAAGACGAAGCCGAAGCCAGGTATCACATGGCCTATAAAAGTACCCATAATGATTAAATTGAATTTTGATGAACCAAAGTGTAGATTTTGGTGAGGGTTATTAAGTAAGTTAAGGTGGAAAGTGGTTACATTGTAATTGTGTACTAGATAGTTTTTAGGGAGGTTGGGGGGTGTATGGAACAAGTGTAGGATGTAGAACAAGTCAATTGATAGTTCTTAGGTTGAGAAATCCAGTTATCTAGGTACCTTTAATCAACGTAAGTCTCTCGTGACATAATTATATTGCTATTTTGTGTACAATTGTTTTGATTGGTTAAAATTAATTAATTATGTATAATATTCTTTATATGGATACCATTGTATTTTCTACTCCATCCGTTTTGATAATAATTGTCGTTTGACTTTTGTGCACATTGTTTAAGGAACTAAAAAATCTATAAAATATTGTTTTTTTAATTAAATTTTTTTTTTATAAATTGATACTTATTACAATTATTTTTAAATGGAGGGAGTATTTAATTTAAGAAAACAATTGATGATGATGAAATGTCATATAAATGATTACGTGATCTTGACTTTGGGGCTAACGATTTTACAAACCCATAATGGAAAAAAAAATGCATTTGGTAATACACATTTGTCAAGTAATTTGTTTGCATCCAACATCTATAATTAACCTATCTTCGGTTCAAAAGCAGCATATACTCCGGAATTAATCAACTATTTATAAAATCTTTGTCTATTAAATATGATTAGCTAGTTCATACTCCATCCGTTCGGAAAAACATGTTGTTTACTATTCACATAAGCTTTTTTAGAAAGATAAAAACTATATAAAATATTTATTTTTTTATAAATTTTTTTAACAAGTTTGTACTTATTAATAATAACTATGAAATTGTTTAAAAAAATTATTAAAAAACTAGATATTTTATATAATTTTTATCCCTTAAAAAACATACGTAAATAGTAAAGTGATATGTTTTACCGAACGAAGGAGTATATAAATCAGTTTTTCAATCCTATATCCTAAAGATACAAAATAAGATTATTAATTTGAAAATATTTTTCTTCAAGTTCTCTTCATCTTCTCCCTCGTTTAGTTGAGGTAGATGCCAAGCCTCGAACTTGGACCTATGGGTTCATGAGCAAAACCCAGGCCAATAGAGTCTACAAGATTGACTCATATAAAAATATTTTTTAAATTTTAATTAATTTAGCTATTTTTTAATTAGATTGCTAAGATTTATTATTTTTTTGATAGGAAATTTTATATGGTGTGGTGTTGGTTAACGCATGGATTAAGTTATACCTCGAAGATACGTCGTGAAATTTCAAACAATATAATTCCAAAGGATTATTTTAGATTAGAAAATTAAGATTCTCTTTGATTGTTGTTTTTCAAATAATTTTAAACGGTCATATAGTATTTGTTACAGATCTGCACAAATCATATGATATTGATGGAACTGATACTATTTACAGGTCACTTGCCTTAACTTTTTACAGTGACCACATAGTCACATACTCACATACCTAACTAGTTTTACTGTTTTAGACTTTTAGTCACTGTTTGTCTCATTATTTAGTTTAATTTTATGAACATGAAATACTCCCATATATATTTTTTTTGGGTACTAAAATACTCCCATATTTTAATGGAAGTAGTACGAAGTAATTTTAAATCCTAGTAAAAAGATAATGTACCTAAACTATCTTTAGGCGGGGATATATGCGTCATTTTATACAGTACATTTTAAACAAGCGGGGCCCACTTGTTCTCGCTTGCGTGAAAATGCTGGAATACGATACGGAAAGAGGGGGCGGACACGTCAAAAACCCTTCAAAAGACTGCGGGCCCTACTCAGTGAAAAAACGAAGACTGGGCCCCACTTACCACCCTCTCTCTCTCTCTCTCATCAGTTTCTCTGCTTCCGTCTCCACTCTTCCCACCCCCTTCACTCTTCACTTCCGTCTTCAGTCTTCACTCTCGCTTTCTCCCATGGCTCCCTCCCCCTCTCCGCCTCCAGTTCCATCCCTGTGAGCTATCGTCTGCGCTAGCACTGCCTACTCTACTGTACGTGATTATTCTTATCTACTTCTGCTTTGATTTGCTCGATAAATAATCATTGTCTTTTGTAAAATAGGTTCTTTTTTGGTGTTTTTGGGGGTATTTGAACTGCAAGCGCTCATTGTGTCTTTGATTTCGGGAAATGATTTGTGCGAGTTGCTAATTTGATACTCGATTGTAGCAGGTTTTAGCTGCCTCAGTTCTCTCCGCTCGTGTTCAAAGATGTCTTCCAGAAGCGGTGAATCGTCGAACCAGCCGCCGCAGAAGCGGTTGACCCGGACGCAGACGGTCGGAAACCTTGGAGAAACCGCCTTCGATAGTGAGATTGTTCCATCTTCTCTAGTGGAAATCGCTCCGATTCTTCGTGTTGCTAATGAAGTCGAGAAGCACAACCCTAGGGTTGCTTATTTGTGTACTCTCTCTTCTCTCTCCTCCTTCTCCTCTTTTTAGTTCTTCATTCTTTTTGATGATAGGAGAAATATCTTGCTGAGCTGCTTACCATTCTTTTGATACTGATGATAATTCTTGGAACTTTAAGTTATCAACTGTGGGCATGTGGGCATTTTAGATTATATTAGATGTTGATTGCTTTTGAATTTTGGTGAGCATGTGAGCATCTTTACTTGGATTTAGTGGTATCAACTGTGGGCAGGAGGGTGGGGTGGTGGGGTGTTGCAAAAGATTGGGGTTTTAGGGGTTTTGACTACATTTAACCACCCGCATTTCACTCCTTTTCCACTTCACGATCCTTTGATTGACACTTCCGTTCGATCTACAACAACAAGCCAAGCTGACTTAGAAGCACAACTGAATGCGCACTTCCTTCCTGGAGGCGTTGACATTACTGATTTCACCAACCGAGTGACCGTTTCACCAATTTGAAATATTTCCTTTTCTTTTTATCTAAGGAGAAAGGATACAAGGGCAGTGGAATGTTAACTGAAGTAATAATACAGTGTGGTTTTCGGCAAATTTCAACTTTAAGGGTGGTTAAGTGAAAAAAGAGGATAGTGAAGGTTGTTAAATGTGGTTTACCATATATATTTAAGATATAAAGTAGTGCATCACTGTATATTTTTTTCCCACATTGTGCCGCACAATTATGTTCAGCTAAGTTTCTTTGTGCTGTCAACATTCTAAGCTTGAGTTTATGCTGCAGTTTCTTTGTACTATTAATGTTGTATAAAAAAAAATTAATGTTGTAAGGTTGAGGTATTTTGCTGCAAAATAAGTTAGCAACCATGCTATGATTTTTGGTAGATGGATTTATTTTTATTGATGACGTTTCTCAGGCTTATGCTTCACTGAACCACACAAGTTTCATGGTTGATTGTTCTCTGTAAGAAAGTTTGAGCTGGCTGGTTCATTTATTGGTTATTTGGTTTCTAGACCTTGTGCTTTCATCAAGAAGTGACACTAACAACACATGATCTTGTTCTATAATTTCTGTTTGTATGCACTTAATGAATTATTCAATGCATTTTTATCTGGTAGAATGTGTGTATGTCCATGCAATTCTTATTCATTTATTCATCTTGTACTATAGGCCGATTTTATGCATTTGAGAAAGCTCACAAGTTGGACCCGACATCTAGTGGCCGTGGTGTCCGGCAATTTAAAACTGCTCTTTTGCAAAGGCTGGAAAGGGTATGTTTCTTCACTTCCTAGTCTCTAATAACTCTCTTTCTGCAAACCATTACAGATCTACAAGAGCATTGGAATGGAATTTGATGAAACATTACGAAGTAGTCGATACCACAATGAGAAAGTAATTACCAATTTAGTAGGAGATATATAGCTGGACTCTAGAACTTTGTCTTAAAGTCCAGGATTTGGAAAGAGAGCAGAACCTTTCTTGAAAATGAGCTTACTGATTAATGTGGTGCTATAGTTTCTCAATTTGACATAAAGATGAGCTTTCTTGAAAATGATAGAAACCGCTAAAGGCATGTTGAAATGGCTACTCTCCTATTAAATTCTCTTGCTATTCATATTAACATCCATACTAGTAGGTTCTCGTTTTTCTTTTTGTTGCTTTCTTTCTGATTATCAAGTTCTTCTTTCTTAGGAGAATGACCCAACATTGGTGGGTAGAGCTAAGCAAAGTGATGCACGTGAAATGCAAACTTTTTATCGGCTTTATTATAAGAAATATATCCAAGCTCTGCAAAATGCTGCTGATAAAGCTGATCGGTAAGTTATTTCCACACACTATGTAGGTAAATAGGTAGCCAGTCCCCCCCCCCCCCCCCCCCCCCCCCCCCCCCCCCCCGGTTTACTCCACTATCATTCTTGGCTAATGACTTGATGAAATTTTGTATTCAGAGCACAGCTAACAAAGGCCTACCAGACTGCCAATGTACTCTTTGAGGTATTGAAGGCTGTTAATCAGACACACAGAGTTGAAGTTGACCACGAGGTGAGAAATGGTGATACCTTATTGATCCCATACTATTAACTTCTGTCAGTGCTAATGTTGGTTAGGCTGTTTATCTCCATTGACATGCACTTTATTTGTTGCACATACAGATATTGAAAACTCATGATGAAGTGGCATTAAAAACAGAAATCTATGTTCCTTACAATATTCTTCCTCTTGATCCTGATAGTGCTGATCAGGCAATTATGAGATATCCAGAGGTTTGTTTTTTTTTTAAATATTCTTTTGTGCATTTTTGGTCAATTTGTAAAGTGCTACTATGAATTTTCTCGAGTTTTGTACCTTTGTATTGAAGATTCAAGCAGCTGTAGTTGCACTTCGTAACACTAGGGGTCTTCCATGGCCCAAGGAATATAGGAAGAAGACAGATGACGATATCTTAGACTGGCTTCAGGCAACATTTGGATTTCAGGTAATCTATGGTGCTTGAGCTCTCATTTTTCTTTATATGTGCTTATGTACAAACCTTGACTGATCTGTCATTGTGTTTTCTTATGCAGAAGGATAATGTTGCAAATCAAAGGGAGCACTTGATTCTGTTGCTTGCAAATGTGCACATAAAACAGTTTCCAAAGCCTGATCAGCAGCCCAAGGTCTGTTGGTTAGACTGTTGGCTGTTTCCCTCTGATTTTCATGCCCATTTAATCACATATATTTTTTAAAATCTTTTCCTGGTGTTTTCTGCTACTCATTCCATTTCTATACCAAACATCAACTAATTTTCTCGTTATTAAGTTTCTTTAAAAGGGGCGCGAAGGGAAATGTCCAGAATATGATTTATGATTGGGGTTGCTTTCATTGCATTTTACATATTGTAAATTTGTAATAAGGCAACTGATGGCTATAAACTTGAAGCACGGACGATTTCTTCACTGACCTGATTTATTACTGCTTTGCTTTCCTAGTTGGATGACCGTGCACTAACTGAAGTGATGAAGAGATTATTTAAAAACTACAAAAGGTGGTGCAAATATCTGGATCGTAAGAGTAGCCTCTGGTAAGCCTTTGAACTTCTCTATTCTTAAAAAATGGTGTGGCCACTTTGTTTAAGTTCTTTGCAGTAAAATATGTTATGTTTACAAATCAACACGCAGAACCTATGGATGGTTTAAAGTTGACACAAATGAGAGTCATCATTCATTTCCTTTCCCCTCTCTCTCCTTTCCAATAGCAGCCTGTTACATTTTACAAATTGCATGTCTCAAGTCCCATTAATAAAGATGGAAGTTTGATGAATACAAGGACAGTAAGTAAAGGCATCAGAGCATCAGAAGGTCAGCACAAGTCCCACACTCCCACGCATAGCTCACAGCAAAATCACTAGTAGAAGAGGAACTGATTAACAGTTGTCACCACTGACCAATAAAGGTCTATAGCAGCAAATTAAGTAGGATCTGTAGAAATATTTGAATATATTTGCTTGAAGATTTGTAGAGAAGTATATATCTACAAAGCAGTCATAAACTACAGACAGCTCTCCTTCAAGGCAAAGGGTCATACTCAAGCTTATAGTCTTAACTACAAAATTGGTCTAAAAGATTTTCTACGTCACTCTACTCTGTTATTTATGCACAATAACAATACAGTATATTTTTTCTTTAACCCTGGTTAAGATTAAACTCTTAATGCAAAGCAATCAAAACCTCCTTTGGGTCTGTTTGGGATGGATGCTTCCGGATTATAAGATAATTATATCCTAATATAGTAATATGATAATATATCTATAATTGGATACAGTAAGTGGTGTCTGTTAACTGCGAATCGAAACTTTTGTGATTCATCTTCTGGGCCTTGCTAGTGGGCTTGTCCTCAACTCCTGATTGCTTTTTTGTGTATGGATCCCCTCCTAGTTTCTCATTTGTGGTTCTTTGCATAATATTGCCAGTACATGTATCAAATAATTAGTAGAGTTAAGAGGAATTGATAAAAATAAATTTGTTGAATGTAGTAAAGAGTTGCAACCATTGTAGTGTAGTTTTGACTGAACAGTTTTAAGTTTTGACTTGCAATAGAAGCTTATTATTAGGCTTGCCAAAAGCTGCTTGATGTTGGGATTGAATGCACTTGGTACTCCTTCCGGCTTTACATGATCTCATCTGTTTTTAATTATTAGTACATTGTTGTTTATACAGGCTGCCTACTATACAGCAGGAAGTGCAGCAACGTAAGCTGTTATACATGGGCTTATATCTGCTTATCTGGGGAGAAGCTGCAAACCTGAGATTCATGCCAGAATGCCTCTGCTATATTTACCATCATGTATGCTCTTTCATGGAGTTTAAACTCATGGATTCATTTTTACTGATGCTTTCACTTTTCCTTTTTATAAGATGTGCTTAAAAAATGCAGTAATTGTGCATAAATATATGAAACACTGTTATGATAAATTCCCATACACCTATAACAATCTTTTTACCAGGTTGCTCCATTGGTTTTACCGTGGATCTGGATATTTTGCTTTCGGATGAACTGTGGTGTTCTATTTCTCTACCCTATATTCTCTGTTCTAGAGTTTGGTTATATTGATTGTATTGTAGGGGACCGGCCTAGGGGTCAGTGTTGATTGATACTTCTTGTTTTGACCATTTTCTGACATTACTGTGAACCTGATTATCTCTGTGTTGGGTTGCTCTGAGGTTGACTGGTTGTGATGGTAGCAAGACTCTTTTATTAATGTAAGAAACTCGGAGCAAACATTCAAATGGGTGTGCATGAGATTCTAGCAAGTCTGGAATGTAACGGAATCAATCGATAGCTAAAGAAGTTGGAATATGGGATTCATTTCAAGTGAGGGTGCTGATACAATGAACTTGGATTTTCTGGGTGTTGCTGCAGATATATGATGATTGGTGAATGTTTTGTGCTACATAGAAGTAATACAACTAATTAGAAAATGCATGGTGTCAAGAAAGTAGTTTTAACGTGGAATTATTGGTTTGTCAGTTCCACATTACAACCACTTGATCTAGCATTAGAAATATAGTAGGAGCTATGAAGTTATCACCCGTGGGCATCTGTTGATCAGTCTCAGAGCTCTGTGATTATCCAACATTCATTTAATAGGTGTTATTGATATTTCTATCACTAGTTTTTTCATTTTGATCTAAACCTGTTTTTTTTTGGCAGATGGCGTTTGAACTTTATGGAATGCTAGCAGGCAATGTTAGTGCTACCACAGGTGAAAATATCAAGCCAGCTTATGGCGGTGAAGAAGAAGCTTTCTTAAGAAAAGTTGTTACACCGATTTATGAAGTCATTCAAAAGGTGTTCCATGTATATGGTAATAAATTAATTGTGTTTTCGGACATTAAACTATGTAACTCATGCTTATTTTGTGCGCAGGAAGCCGAGAGGAGCAAGAGAGGAAGATCAAAGCATTCAATGTGGAGGAATTACGATGATTTAAATGAATATTTTTGGTATTTTCTTGTCTATAAAGCTTAAGGTTTTCCTTTTAGATGGCGACATGTTCAGAAGTCTTTTATGTTGTATTGCAGGTCAGTCGACTGTTTTCGGCTGGGTTGGCCTATGCGAGCTGATGCTGATTTTTTCCATGTTAATGTAGACAAGAACCACCATTTTGATAAAAGTGAGGTAAGCATTTTAAATGCTTTACCTTTTAATTTCTCTGAGATATAATCATTATTTCCCACTTCCCCTGTTGTTTGGGCTCACAGCCTAGCTTTTCCGACACTGACAATGGTCCACCTGAGATGTAAATCTCTAAGATGTGGATTGCTTGAAGGGAAAAATGACATTGAAGTAGATGATAGCTCTATCTTTTACCTTCCCGAGCTGCTGAGTATTGACTTTTTCTTCTATATAGCAAATGAAAACTCCGATCTTTGAGATAAGTAGTTGATATGCTCCTGTTAGAGTAAAGAGCAATACAAAATAAACAGACACCAATCCAAGCAACACTCATTGGAAGAATCCTTTCTGTGATTTAATTCCTTTTAACAACCAAAAGATAAGGTCAGCCTCTAGCCACAGGTAAACTCTGTACATTTGACTATTTGAGATTAAACCAGCATACACTAAATGTTAACTTTCCCGTTCTTTACACCAAGTACCCACCAAAGTATCACTCGGTAATTGCAATAGTATCTATCCTTGTAGCTGTTGCAACGGAATGATCTTGCTAACCAATCACTGTCCCTGGCCCTAAACTTATTCCTAGTGTATAATGTATATTAGCACAATGGGTTTCCCTTGCTAACATTCCTTCCCTGGCTAGAACATTCCATTTCTACAGGGCTGCAATAAGAAATTGTGAGTTCAACATAGGTCATTGGCATGGACCGTGGTCCGTGGATCATTCTATTCCCTTACCATAAAATTAGAGTCTTTTGACTATCTGATTCCTTGTGTGTGAGGTCTCAGTTCCAAAAGCACTAAATCACTTCTTCAAACTCCACTTCTCTTGTCTTCTCATTAGTAGATGCGAACACCCTCAACTCTGTCCACGCTGCACTTTAGTTGCCCAAGAATTTCGTCACAGTGCTGGATAAAACTGTTGACAGTGAGAATTACTCGGGCAATTATTTTCATAGCTATAAATAAATTTAGAAAGGATTTCTCTGTGGTATTCGATGAAATGTGGTATTGTACGAATGTTCAGTCAGTGCAAGCACCTGTGTTTCCACTTCCATCACTTGCTTTCTTGACCTTTTGGCATTGGGATCAGCAGTCTTATTGCTGTTTGTTGAAGTGTTTTGCATTGTCCAACAATTCAGGGTAATATTTCATATAAACTAACAATTCATTCTCTTTGATCTGGTATAGCAAATGATTACATTATAGCTTGCAAAATAGATGTTGATGACGTAGCATAGTTTGAAAATTCAACCTAGCCTATAAAATTCATCAATGAAGTGGTCTTAGATTATAGAAACTGAATGTAGAATGACAAAATATTAAAATAGGTCGTTCCATGGCTATGATAAACACAAATGACGACAAAAGGATTATAACATGAAAGTATAATATTAGTTAGCAACCTTAATATGATTAAATATCGTTCTCATGTTGCAAATCGTTACACCACTGTCGTCATGAAATTCCATCACGTCATGCTGTTACAACTCAAAAAAATGAAACATGCATTTCGGCTCATGAAGTGTGATGTTCATCGCTTTGTTGCATAGGCAGGTGAAACTGCGCTCTTCTTATACCTAGCTTGCTTTAGGCCTCTCACTGCGATCCTTGTTTCACACTGTCGCCTAAGCATAAAACGTTCATGTAAAGGACAGTTTTTGTAGTCTCTGATTATTCCTATGTGATTTTTACCAGGATGATAAACCACTTGCAAGGGATAGGTGGATTGGGAAAGTCAATTTTGTCGAAATACGCACATATTGGCACCTATTCAGAAGCTTTGATCGAATGTGGACCTTCTTTATATTGTGTTTACAGGTAAATGGTTTGCTTTTACTAAGTTGGTTTTCCCAACCATTTTTTTTTCCTTTCATCTAATAACACGGTTCTTTAATTTTTCCCTTGCCTTTCAGGCTATGATTATTCTTGCATGGGATGGATCAGGGCTGGGTTCAATCTTTTCTTCAGACGTTTTCAAGAAAGTGTTAAGTGTGTTCATAACTGCTTCCATATTGAAGCTTGGACAAGGTGGGGACTAAAGCTTGGATAAGCTAGCTTAAACTTATGACAGCTGATGTTCCATCTCATATAAACCTTAAATTGCATTGCAAATTTTGATGACAGGTTTTTCACTCTTTTAGGGTGTGTTTGGATTCCATTGTATTTTAATTATAATGCACTTGTAATTATAATCACTTGAATAATGCTTGGTTACACATTTTTCAATGTGTTTAAAATAACGTAAATTTTCAAATAAAATATCTTACAAATTGCGTCAATGAAACACCCACTATTGCATAAAATTTATAATTACGTTATAAATTTAATGTAATTGATTGACACACTTTACAAAGTATTTTATTTAAAATTTACGTTATTTTAAACACATTAACTAATGTGCAACCAAACACTATTCAAGTAATTATAATTATAATTGCATTATAATTAAAATGCAATGAAATCCAAACACACCCTTATTTTGTATATACTGGATGTTTGAAATGCTTATCTGCAACTCGTGTCAAATGTATGCAGCTGTCCTTGATGCGATTCTAAGTTGGAAAGCAAGGCTGAGCATGCCATTTCATGTCAAGTTAAGATATATTTTGAAGGTTATGTCTGCTACTGCATGGGTGGTAATTCTTCCAGTAACTTACGCTTACATGTGGGAAAATCCTCCAGGGTTTGCTCACACCATCAAAAGTTGGTTTGGAAACAATTTCAGTTCAAATTCACTATTTCTTTTGGCTGTTGCTATCTATCTGTCACCAAATATGCTCTCTAGTATATTATTTCTATTCCCGTTGGTTCGGCGAGCTCTTGAAAGATCGCACTACAGAATTGTGATGTTGATTTTATGGTGGTCACAGGTGAATGATATTCTATACTACTAAAGATTCTTACTTTTTTTTTTTTGTGTGTATAGCTTTTGATGTTAACAAAATTAGTTTCTGTTGCTTGGCAGCCGCGACTCTATGTTGGAAGGGGAATGCATGAAAGTGCATTTTCATTGATCAAGTAAGGCATCGTTGTTTATGTATAGATGAGTATTGACCCAATGGCTGATATCTCTTTGTTTCTGACATTTCAAGTTTTTTTCAGGTATACAATGTTTTGGGTGCTCCTTATTGTTACAAAGTTGGCATTTAGTTACTATGTAGAGGTATGAGTCAATGTTTTTCTGCAGAAAATGTGATGTCACATTCCAGTTTTCATCAATGTATTTTTGGCTTGCATGGCTTGTTTATTTTATTTTATATATAATTCTTTGCCATTCATTGTACTTGTTCATAAATTGTGATTGATATTCTTTTTCATTGTCTGTTATGTAAATGAGTGGTGCCTTTGACTCATCAAGTGTTAAAGGGAGAGGAGCAACACGGAGAAAACATGCATAAATCTCACGTAAACACCCAAGAGAATAGGAAAGCCTCTGTGATGGATTTCCACAGATAAAACGTATAGAGGGAATCTATTAGCTCAAGCACTAAGGAGGGTTGGGCGAGGGTTTGATACTTGGATGGGTAGGTTGGGTGAGGTGGATGGGGATTAGGTGATGTGATGTGATGGCAACATCCACCCATCACCCAGCCATCAACTTATGTACTGAGAAGTGCCCCTGATGTATGATATAAATATCTGTGCACTCTTGGTGCCTGTCTTTGCTTTATTGGAAGTAGTTTTTCTAACAGCCAGAAATGCATTTTCCTCTGGTGAATTTGCAATAACAGCATTAGTGGGACTACCGGAGTTCCCACACTCATATCTAGTTATTAGAATCATAGAATGTTGTCCTGTTCTATATATGTTAGAAAGAATGTTGTTTGTGTTTGCAGATTATGCCTTTGGTTGGGCCAACAAAGGATGTCATGAGGATTCAATTGAGTGGTTCAAGTTACAAGTGGCACGAGTTTTTCCCCCATGGTAATTGACATCGCTTGGACTAGTTGTTTAAGGAGTTGTTCCTTTTCCCTTTTACCAAGGCTATCAGAATGTGATATTGTAGAGAGAAATCACAACTAACCTGATTAATGGCACAAAAGAAAACATAATCTTAGGGAGTCTCAGGGATCCACATGATTTCTGAAGGCCGAATTCCACTAAGCCATTAAGAGAGAGACACTTTCTGGACAAGAAGGCTATTGCCTCTTATAAAACATATTTTCTGGATGCCTACTGCAGGGTTAGAACTCCTTATGTATACTCCTTACCCTAGGTTTTCTTTTCTCGCCCCAACTTCTTCTACGCTGAACTAGAACCTCTAGCTTAAGTCTCCTTTGGTTTATTCTTGTTGCACATAACAGCATGTCTTGCACGTGTTTTTTTTTTTTCGGTTTGCAGCAAAGAACAATCTAGGTGTTGTCATTGCACTTTGGGCTCCAATTATACTGGTATTGACTAAGTCATTAAGTATTATCCACATTATGTCTTTTCCTACCCTATATAAGGGAGGTTTTAAACCTGTATATAATTGCTGGCACAGGTATATTTCATGGATGCGCAGATTTGGTATGCCATATTCTCTACAATATTTGGTGGTATTTATGGTGCTTTCCGTCGTCTCGGTGAGGTATAGCACATTTTTCTTGACTGTTCTCTGTGGTCCCACTGTTGGCTCTTATTGTTTTTGGAGGACAATGCATGGATTAATTTATCTTTACCATTCCTTTCTGAGCTCCCTGATTATCTTTCTTTTATCCAGATTCGAACTTTAGATATGCTGAGGTCCCGATTTGATACATTGCCTGGTGCTTTTAATGCCTGTCTTATGCCACCTGAGAAGTTTGAACTGAAGAAGAAAGGATTGAAGGCCGTGTTATCCAGGAGATTTGATAAGGTGAGGTTTCCTGGAAATACACTGTACTGGTATCTACTATCCATTCATGATTTGTTATTGCTATCTTTCCCCCAATTTGTGGGTTAGAAAACCAGTGTTAACATTTACTTTTGATGTTGTGTCATTCTGTTATGTCTTTTTGCATACTCTCCTGGCTCATTATTTGACATTTTTCAGGTACCATCGAACAAAGAGAAGGAGGCTGCCAGGTTTGCTCAGCTGTGGAATCAAATCATCACTAGTTTTCGAGAAGAAGATCTCATCAGTGATAGGTATCTTTTCTGCAAAACCTTCTTTTTTTGGTTGGGGGGGGGGGGGGGGATGTTGTTGTGGTGACATTTGCTTGGTTGCAGCCTGTGTTCGATAAATTCAACTGAATATATTGTGCAAATTTAGTCCAAATGTATACATTCATTTATTAATGTATAAATGGTCACCTTATTTTAGGGAGAAGGATTTGCTGCTTGTTCCATATTGGGCAGACCGTAATCTGGATCTCATACAATGGCCGCCATTCTTGCTGGCTAGCAAGGTTCAAGGATAAGATATCCTCTATTATCTATTTGAATTGTATTATAGTCCTTCGTCTTAGTTGAGTTTGTATCCTATACAGATTCCCATTGCTGTGGATATGGCCAAGGATAGCCGTGGAAAGGAAGCTAACAACAATGAGCTGAAGAATAGGATTATAGAGGATGACTACATGTTATCTGCTGTGCGGGAGTGTTATGCATCTTTTAAAAGCATTATTAAGATCATGGTCCAAGGGGACCGTGAAAAGAAGTAAGTTCTCAAAATCTACTTCTCATGACTGACTCATTGAAAATTGTATTGATATAAATGCTCGAGCTCTTAAAATTTCAGGGTGATTGAGCATATCTTTTCTGAAGTTGAAAACGATATAGTAGATGGTAATCTTAATGATCGCTACACGATGAGTGCCCTTCCTAGCCTCTATGATCACTTTGTTGAGCTCATTAAAATTCTGGTAAATAATTTCATCACGTGTATGTGTTTATATCTGTGGGAACTTTGGCATATGACAATCTCACAACTTGCAGCTAGAAAATACGCCAGAGAAGAGGGACCGGGTTGTGATTCTTTTCCAGGACATGCTGGAAGTGGTTACAAGGGATATCATGGGATTCATGGATGATCCTTTGTCGGGGTGAAGATTCTTTTGATCTTTTATCTTGAAGGCCTGGTCTTTGGTGCTTTTCTCACTTTTTTTTCATTTTATTTCATAGCTTATTAGAGTCTATACATGGAGGGTCAAGGCATGAGGGGATGATTCCCCTTGATCAGCAACAACAACTATTTGCATCTTCTGGGGCAATTAATTACCCACTTGAGGCAACAGAAGCCTGGAAAGAGAAGGTTTGTGACGGCAGACTGAATTGTGACTTGTGAACGATACCATGCTTTGTCAAAGTAAATGCTAATCTCTGGATTCTTTTGTGGCAGCTTAAACGGCTTGATCTGCTGCTCACTGTGAAGGAGTCTGCTATGGACGTTCCTTCAAACCTGGATGCTAGGCGGCGTATTTCTTTCTTTTCAAATTCTTTATTTATGGATATGCCATCTGCTCCTAAAGTTCGGAATATGCTTTCATTCTCGTAAGTTTTACAAATTTATCCTTTTTGTCACTATTTTATTGCTTCTGATTATCCTCTTTGTGTGTATAATACTTCGAAGTATGTGGTTAAGCAACATATTCGTTTGACTCTGCCCTTCTTGCTTTATTAATTTGTAATTTATACTATATTGATGTTTTTGTTGCTGTACATGAGAGGATGCATAGGGCTTGTTTTTACCCTTTTTCTTTTTCTTTCCTGACTTCCTTTTCATCAAAATTCTTTTTGCAGTGTATTGACTCCTTACTACACCGAGGATGTTCTTTTCTCACTACAAGAATTGGAAACACAAAATGAAGATGGAGTGTCCATCCTTTTTTACTTGCAAAAGATCTATCCAGGTTGGTCAGAAATCAGGAGTGATGCATAAAGATCTTTATTTCGTTCATGATTCATGCCAGAAAATCTCACCATATCCTCCGTGTAATTAGATGAGTGGAAGAACTTCTTGGAGCGAGTGAAGTGTACAACTGAAGAAGATGTTAAAGAACAAGAAGACAAACACGAGGAGTTACGTCTCTGGGCATCATACAGAGGCCAGACTTTGACAAGAACTGGTATTGTTCCCTTCTCCCCCCCCCCCTACACAGTTACACACATATATTCAGGATTAGAGTGGAATATTCTTTTTCGAATGAAAGGTTGTCATTCATACGGGCAAATACAAATTACAAATGAATAAAAAAGGAAACAACAACGAGTTCTGGTGGTCCGTTATAAGGAACACCCTTCAACATGAACCAACCAGATCAAGCAAATAAAGAACCACATTCCACTTTCATCGAATGGTGACAATTTTTGTGATTAATCTTGAGAAAGGAAATTCTGTTTTTTGTCATTTCCATTTATCATGCCAAAGAGTACAGAATAAATACAGAAGAGAGGGTTACAGCCAGAAGCAACTAGGAGTAATTACATATGTAAAGATCTTCTATTCCTAGCTTGGAAGTAGGCTCTTGAAACCGGCTACAATGAAGACCTTTGTTAAGCAAGTCTGCAAGTTGTAGTTGCGTTGGAATGTAACCAATCTTGATCATTCCAACCTTGGTTTTTTCCTTAATGAAGTGTCTATATACCTCAACTTGCATAGTCTTTTGTTGAATAGGATCACGAGCAATGCTTATAGCAAATTTATTGTCACAATACAACCCAGGGCGGAACTAGACTCCTGGTGATGAGGGGCCCTGAAATTTTTGGATATTTTTTTTATCAAGAACAATTTATTTTAAAAAAATATTGACAAAAAGGATAAATTTGTAGTTTAAATATGCAATTTCTTTTAAAAAATTGACAAAAAAAATGGGGGGCATACTCAAAATTTTTGGATTTTTTTGTTTATCGTAAACAAAAGTGTTTAAAAAAATATTGAAAAAAACTATAGCATTATAATTTAAATGTTTAATTTCTTTTAAAAAAATGTTAAAAACAAAAATTGAAGGCATACTAAAAATTTATTGAGAAAATGTTGTTTTGTTTATCATAAAAAAAGTCTTGGAAAAAAAACTATAAAATTTTATTTTAAATGTGTAATTTCCTCTGTAAAAAATTGTCGATACAAAATTTGCCTAAATAAGAGGTATTAAGGCTTGAACTTCTAGTCACTAAATTAAAGTGGTTCCCTTTACCAACTAAATTATTTATTATCTTACTCTTTCACTACTAATATCATATATAATTAATTATATATATAATATATAATACTAAATATATAATTAGCCATATATTACACAATAAAAAAACATTGTGTGGGCCTGGGCCATCCTGGGTCCCTGAGTAGTTCCGCCTCTGAGCACAGCTTCATAGGATCCTCCTAATTGCCCTTCAAGTCCTTGAGAATAATTTTAAGCCATAATAACTCACATATCCCATGGGCAGCAGCTCAAAATTCAAATTCAATACTAGACCATGCTACACCCCCTTTTTTCTTGCTTCTCCGGCCAATTAGATTTGCAGCAAGCCAAATGCAATATCCTGTTGTAGACTGTCTATCAACAATACATCCTGCACAGGGTCAGTCCCTTGTTTTGTGAGGCCCTGTATGACTTATAAAATCTTTTAACAAAAGGTTATCATATCCTCTTTTTATAAAACACAAGTATGTATAATCTCTAATTACACGGCTAAAGTGCCTGACCTCAACTTTAGCTACAACAATTAGAAATACAAAAACATAAAAGCATATCTGATATCTTCACATTTAGGAAGTAAAAGATTCATTACAATGGAAAACGTGTGCCCAATCAATTGAACTATCAGTTCAGTTATTGATAATAAGTTTCACTTTTTAATTTTGAGGCCCTAAGGAATTGCACATTTTGCCAAACTAACGGGTCACCACTATTCCTGCATAGTCAGCATTAGTGGAGGCTTTCATTTACATGAAATTTATATTGGACGCTTGGAGTATAGAAGTAAATGTATTTTTCCTAACCTTGTTTATAATTCTATATACATGTGAATGTGTATTATAGTGGTGGTTTTTTGGTGTAGTTTTTTTCTATGCATCCCTTTATTAGCCTTCTATGCATATGTGCATTGATTCAATTCTTTTTAAGAATCCATATTAGCCTGACCATTTGCGCATTAATCCTGTTCGGAAATGAGAATTTCAAATGTGCATGTTAAATAACTGTTATCTTTCAGTCAGGGGTATGATGTACTACAGAAAAGCCTTGGAGCTTCAAGCATTTCTTGATATGGCCAAGGATGAAGGTACTTACTCCTGGGTCTTGTACCTTCTTTCAATTATTTGCACACTTCTCTAGTTTAACTGCTGTTCTAATTTTATTGGGAAGGTACATACAAGGTATTTAACTTGCCTTTTTTTTTTCTTCCTGAAACTTTCTTTTGCATCTTCAAGTTCTAATGGACGGCTACAAAGCTATTGAGTTAAATGCCAAGGATGACTCACAAGGAGAAAGGTCACTTTGGGCACAGTGCCAAGCCGTTGCTGACATGAAATTTACATATGTGGTATCATGCCAGAAATATGGTATTCACAAAAGATCCGGTGATCAACATGCACATGATATATTGAGGCTTATGACAACGTATGCTTCTAACTAGTGTAGCCATCTTGCTAAAATGAGAGGGAAAATGTGAACAATCCATGTTTGTTTATTCCTCCCAATCTTGAAACTTGTGGTACTTATCTATGTTGGCAGATACCCATCTTTGCGTGTAGCATACATTGATGAAGTTGAAGCACCCAGCAAGGACAGATCAAAGAAGGTCCATAAGGTCTATTATTCTGTTTTAGTGAAGGGTCTGAAGGCAGCTGCATTGCCCAAATCTGGTGGATCCTTGGAGGCTGGGCAAGATTTGGATCAGGTATTCCATTTTACAGTTGCCAGGTTGATCAATAACATCTTGCAAGTGCTATTGATGTCACAAAATTTAGGAATGAATTTTTTAGTAAGAAAAGTAAGTCGAGTACATGCCAAGATTGGCTACATAATGAATGCATGTGGCCCAGGTATGCCTAGGAGTACAATTTCAACAGATCATAATATAGTTCTGAAATGCATCAAGTTAGACTTCTTTCACAATCGATTTGCTAGATAGTTGTCTATGAATGCTGTTCACAGGCATCACTCTAATTCACAAGAGGTTCTTGAACTCTTTACTAAGGCACTCGCAACTGTTTTCTTTTCAGTTGATTTACAAGATAAAACTTCCAGGACCTGCTATCTTGGGTGAGGGGAAACCAGAGAATCAGAATCATGCAATAGTTTTCACCCGTGGAGAAGGCCTGCAAACAATAGATATGAACCAGGTGGATATTGGTGTAGAGAATCAGAATCATGCAATAGTTTCCACAGCATATGGTTCACTGGCTGATGTAGACATCTTTTTTTTTTTTTTTTTTTGGCGTGAAGGATAACTACATGGAAGAAGCTTTAAAAATGAGAAACCTGCTTGAAGAGTTTCGTACAAAGCATGGTGGTGTCAGGATGCCTACTATTCTTGGACTTAGGGAACATATCTTCACTGGAAGGTTGGCTTCTTATCTGGATTCTCAAAGGGTTCAATTCTCATAGTTACACAACTACTTAATTTCGTATTTGCCTTGTCAGTGTTTCTTCCCTTGCATGGTTCATGTCAAATCAAGAGACAAGTTTTGTTACCATTGGTCAAAGATTGTTGGCCAACCCGCTGAGGTAATTCCCGCACTTAATCTTTTTCTTATCCCACCACTCCAATTACAGATGGCTGATCCTTGATTAGTATCTAACATACTGTTGAGTATCTATAACCAATTTGTTTTGAATTATGGCAGGGTACGCTTCCACTATGGTCATCCAGATGTCTTTGACAGGCTGTTTCACCTTACTCGTGGTGGAGTCAGTAAGGCATCCAAGGTTATCAACTTGAGTGAAGATATATTCGCCGGTATGTTGGACAGAACCTTGCTTCCTCCTAGCCCCAACAATGCCATTTCCCACTTAAGGCCCTTTTCTCATACTAGTTTTCTTTTCTTTTTTCTGCATTGGTATAATTAGAAACATGACTTACTTTCTTTCATGTCATTACAAGGATTTAATTCGACTCTTCGTGACGGCAATGTTACTCATCATGAGTACATACAAGTTGGAAAAGGTCGAGATGTGGGACTAAACCAGATTTCAATGTTCGAAGCAAAAATAGCTAATGGCAATGGAGAACAAACACTGAGCCGTGATATGTACAGGCTTGGTCATCGTTTTGACTTCTTCAGGATGTTGTCCTGTTATTTCACCACTATTGGTTTCTACTGCAGCACACTAGTATGTTGCATAATTAACTGCCTAAAATTCATTCTAGTTTTTTCATTAAATTAATGGTTTCCTAACTTTCTTTTTTATGTTTTGACAGATTACAGTGCTTATTGTATACGTTTTCCTTTATGGACGACTCTATCTGGTGCTCAGTGGTCTTGAAGAAGGGTTAAGTAACCAAAAGGCTTTTAGAAACAATAAGGCTCTTCAAGTGGCGCTTGCTTCTCAATCATTTGTTCAAATTGGTTTTTTGATGGCCTTGCCTATGTTAGTGGAAATCGGATTAGAAAGAGGTTTTCGGACAGCTCTTAGTGAATTCATACTTATGCAATTGCAACTGGCCCCAGTTTTCTTCACATTCTCATTGGGGACAAAGACCCACTATTATGGGAGGACATTACTTCATGGAGGTGCAAAGTACAGGCCTACTGGTCGAGGATTTGTCGTGTTTCACGCCAAGTTTGCTGAAAATTACAGGCTCTACTCTCGCAGCCACTTTGTTAAAGGAATTGAACTCATGATTTTGCTTATTGTATATGAGCTTTTTGGCCAGTCTAAAAGAGGTGCAGTAGGATACGTCTTGATAACGATATCAATGTGGTTCATGGTGGGCACCTGGTTGTTTGCTCCCTTCTTATTTAACCCTTCTGGTTTTGAATGGCAAAAAATTGTTGATGACTGGAATGATTGGAACAAATGGATAAACAATCGCGGTGGAATAGGTGTCTCTCCGGAAAAGAGTTGGGAATCTTGGTGGGAGGAGGAACAAGAGCATCTTCATTATTCTGGCTTACGTGGAATTGTTTCTGAGATACTGTTAGCATTGCGGTTCTTTATTTATCAATATGGGCTTGTTTATCACTTAAACATCACAAAGCAGACTAGGAGCGTTCTGGTATTATTTTTGCGTTCAATCCGCGCTTTCTTGTGCACACTTTTCTTTCACTACGAACAATCTCTGTTCTAATTATTTTGTTGTTTTCAGGTGTATGGCATGTCATGGTTGGTCATCTTCTTGATATTATTTGTGATGAAGGTAATTGTCAAATCCTTTTAGGAACTCACATTTGATCTTGACTTCCATTTATTCCTTGGTTTGTGCTGTGAATCTTTGCATATGTTTACATATATGTTTCCTGTAATTCATCTAAATCTATTTTTCATGTTGATAGACGGTCTCTATTGGAAGACGAAAGTTCAGTGCAGACTTTCAACTGGCATTTAGGCTCATCAAAGGAATGATTTTCGTGACATTTGTCGCGATTCTGGTGATCCTTTTCGTGCTTCCACACATGACGGTGCAAGACATCTTTGTCTGCATTATGGCTTTCATGCCCACTGGTTGGGGTTTGCTTCTGGTGAGATTTCTGCAATCAGTCCTTGCTCCAAATCAGCATTCTAGCTTATACTAGTTTCGAAATTTGTTGCCGAGTTTTCAGGTTTTGATGTTTGCTTTCTGTTTCATGTATTTCTTGCCAGATTGCACAAGCCCTGCGGCCCGTTATTCGCAAGTTTGGGATTTGGAGTTCAATCATGACTCTTGCCCGTGGGTACGAGATCGTGATGGGATTGCTTCTCTTCACCCCTGTTGCCTTCCTTGCTTGGTTCCCGTTTGTGTCCGAGTTCCAGACGCGTATGCTATTCAACCAAGCCTTCAGTAGAGGTCTTCAGATATCGCGTATCGTGGGCGGGCAAAGGAAGGATAGATCATCTCGTAACAAAGATTGATCCTGCAGGTGGTTTTTTTGCTTGCTAGTGTATGCTTGGTGTAACTGAGGTGAGATGAGATGTGCTCTCTCTTCAACTGTATCAAGGATGTGCCTTTAGTAATATGTCACTGTATATTATCTTGTTTGTAGCATTGTTTACATTTGTAACCATGTTTTAACCATCCTTAGAGAGCTTCACATTTGTCTTTAATCGAATGGGTGAGCTGCCAATCATATTGGATTATTTTTTCTCCAAAAAAAAAAAAAACTAACTTTTAGCCGCCTAAAAAGTTGCACTAAAATCAAACACAATTGCTTCAAATAATTAAAAAAACCATATCAATTGCCTCAAGCACATGTAAACCTTAGATTTCAATTCGTCGTACGTAAGTTAGAAGTATGTAGATTGATCAGTGCTAATCCACACAAGACCACAATTACTTGCTTGCAGCCTTGCACTCAGTGTTTGTATTTTTCCTTGATTCTGAATTGTTATTATTATTGGGACAAGTGTAACTCTTGTCCTATACAATATTTTAAAATTATCATTGTCTATAAAAATATACTACCTCCGTTCGGCAAAACTTGACGTTTTATTATTCACGTATGCTTTTTTAGAAGATAAAAACTATATAAAATATTTAATTTTTTAAATAATTTTTTTAACAATTTCGTAGTTATTATTAATAAGTACAAACTTATTAAAAAAAAATTTAAAAAAAATAAATATTTTATATAGTTTTTATCATTTTAAAAAAGCGTGCGTAAATAGTAAACGACAAGTTTTGCCGAACGAAGGTAGTATTAAAAATATAAATAAATATAATAAGTCTGAATTATTATATGAAAATTAGACTAATACTATTTTTTGGTAAGTGCAACCATGTAATAGTTTTGATCTCCAACAAATTTGATAAAAAAATTCTAAAATAGAGAAGAAAATTACAAAATCTCTATAAGTTTTACCCTACAACTTCAACCGTTACTCTATTTTAGAGATTTTATATTATTTTACTAATTCCTCCCTGTAGTGTTTTTATTGTAGGGGTATGTTTATTTTTGTCCGTCTCTTAGTGCTCGATCCATTTCTCCACGGCGGCACAAGTTAGTGTAGCACTTTAAGAATTTAATAATGTATCGATGATAAATAGAAATAGTCTAGATGTGCATGAAACAAGTTGAGGATATAGATCACCAGGATTAATTAATCACTATAGAAATAATGTGCATGAAATAATAAGTTGAGCATATAGATCATTAGACTCGGAGCTTTTAACCATAATATTGTATAGTTTTAAACAAGGTAAAACTTATTTTATTAAGTTTCTGGATTAATTATAAAATTTTCAACTACATACCTTAAACTTTTTAAAACATTTTCTTTTTATATTTATAAATCTATTATTTCTCCCCTCATTTATTATATACCCTATATTAGTCGATGTTAGCAAATATCTTACTAACATTAATTTTTGTTAATAATTTAATTCAATATATATAACTTATCAATTTCAGCTACCTTATTAGCTTTCTGTTACCAAATGAAGCGTTGTAAAAGAGCGTCTCACCCTCGTTAGATCTACTCGACGCGAAGTTGGCCACTCTTAATCATATTCGGCCGACTTGCTTATTATAAATACCACGTATTGTGTGACTAAATTGCAAGCAACCAAATATTGGATCTTAAAACGCCCTCATAAATTTGAGTTGATTAAGCAAACATGAAGAAATGCAACAGTACATATGGTTGGCATTTTCCACTGGCGATTTTGTCGATCATAGCGATAGGTGCAAGAGCTCAACTAAGCTTTGATTTCTATGCAACATCTTGCCCTAATCTTACCAAGATAGTAAGGCAACAAGTTCGAAGAGCTATCATCCAGGAGACGCGTATGGCTGCTTCACTTCTTCGTCTTCACTTCCACGATTGCTTTGTCAACGTACGTTACTATATATATATATATATATATATATATATATATATAT
Organism: Persicaria maculosa; assembly: GCA_963922045.1. Taxonomy (NCBI): domain Eukaryota; kingdom Viridiplantae; phylum Streptophyta; class Magnoliopsida; order Caryophyllales; family Polygonaceae; genus Persicaria; species Persicaria maculosa. Next base: position 14,208,106 of record OY998267.1, on the reverse strand, counting down.
ATATATATATGCTTCATATATACTTTCCGTATAAACGTTGCTATATTCGTGCACACATGTTACAAATACGCCGATTTATAACTTTTTGTTGTATGTATATAGGGATGTGATGGATCGGTTTTATTGGATGCAAGTGACGGAGAGAAGTTTGCTAGAGGAAATCTCAACTCCATAAGAGGATTCGATGTGGTGGATGCGATCAAAAGTGCCGTTGAGAGCTCATGTAGCGGAGTTGTATCGTGCGCGGACTTATTAGCCTTGGCTGCCCGCGATTCTGTTCTTTTTGTGAGTATTCGAGTTGTATTATAATGTCGTTATATACGTAAGAAAAAACACATGTAACATATATAGTTGATGTATCGCAGAGTGGAGGGCCTTCTTGGAGAGTCCTACTCGGAAGAAGGGATGGGTTGGTCTCCAACCAAACACTAGCAAACAATAATCTTCCTTCACCGTTCGAAACCATTGATGCTATCGTCGCCAAGTTTGAAAACGTCGGACTCAATCTCACAGACGCCGTCGCCTTATCAGGTTCATACCGATGATTTTTTCACTTCATGAACTTCGGATTCTTATCTACAAGGATGCCTTTAGATGGAACATATCTCTACCTACAACTTTTGTGTATATAATATGCACGTTTGTATATGTATGTGTATATGTGTGTAGGTGCACATAGCATAGGATTAGCGAGGTGCGCGACCTTCAGCACAAGGTTGTACAACTTCTCGGGAAGTGGGGCCGCGGACACAACCATGGGCACGAGCTTGGTGTCGCAACTCCAGACCTTGTGTCCGCAAGGAGGAGATGGAAACGTAACTACTTCCCTCGATCAAAACTCTACTGATTTATTCGACAACCATTACTTCAAGAACTTGTTGAGCAATAAGGGCGTCCTCCTCTCCGACCAAGAGCTGTATTCCAGCGACGATGATTCTGGTGCGACAACCAAAAGCCTCGTCGAGAGCTACAGCGGAAACACTAGCCTTTTCTTCTCGGATTTCGTTAATTCCATGGTTAAGATGGGGAATATAAGCCCCTTGACGGGATCCGATGGGGAAATCCGCAAGAACTGTAGGGTTATCAATTGATATTATCAGTTATCACTCTTGTAGTCTGTAGACATGTTATGTTGATAATAAGTTGGCCTGGCTTTGCTTTATCTAACCATTAGGCCGGGCCATGGTCCATGGAGGATCCAATTAATATGTAGCTATTGTCAAATTGTGTATGCATAATGTTTAACTAAACATGATATGCTTTGTTTTAATCTGAATACCGTACGTACAAATTAAACATATGTACAAGAGTAGGATATACTTTCAATAAAATGATTTCAGTACATCATGTCAATTAAAAAAATCAATGGTAATTTTCATCAAAAAAAATTAAAAAATCAATGGTAATTTTCATCAAAAAAAATTAATGGTAACTGATTGCTGACGATATTTATATCACGGCTTGTCCATCTGACGCTATTTGCACCCTCTTGATTTACATTTAATATAAAATATCTCGAATTTTTATTTGATAAAAAGAATATGGAAGTGTTGTTGGGGGCTTTTATGCCTTTTGATGAAAATATAATAATAAATTTTTTTTTTTCATAACCGAGTGAACTCATAATCTAATTTAAATATGGCTAAACTTGGTGTATTTAGAGAAAACATTTTCCATTTTGAATTATCATCCTCTACCCTTGGAGCATGGATAGAAAAACCAGTTACAAGTTACAGTAACAAATATGGGATTAAAATCAAATTTAGGGTGTAAATTGTAACTTTGATAGGAATTATACATATTTGAAACTGTTTTTTAATAACTCAATGGTAAACACGACTCAAAATTATATGCACTCCGTTTGTTAATACATAGCTTTGGGTATATGAAGTTGATAAAGTAACTAAAGCTGATGGGTTAGATATGTAAAATATATATATTATAGGCTAATAAAATATTGAGGTTGTTATTGACACGACCAATATCTTGCCAAACGCACGACCGTGTTGTCGATTCTGCTGTGGTGTCTGCAAAACCAGCCCCCATCCCTTGGTGACTCCAAAATAGTACAACGGCCCCGTGTTGTCGACTCCTCCAGTTGGTGTGGGCAAAACAAACCTCATCCCCTTTGCAGACTCCTCAACTAGCCCCATCCTCTTTGCCGACTCCACTACAAAAAATAAATAAATTAGCTTCGGCAAAAAGCCGTGGCAAAAGGCATTCAAGGTGTGGCAACAGGCCTTTAACTTCGGCTTAGCTACGATAAATGGGGGGGGGGGGTGGCGAATTTTGGGGTCGCAAAATTTGGTAGCTTCAGCAAATAGCCGTAGCAAAAATATTTGCGACGACTTTGCTACAGTAAGCAACCCCTGATGAAAGACATGACACATTTGCTACGGCAAGTTGCCGTAGCTAAAATGTGGGTGAAAAATAAAAAAATCCTGCTTTTTAGCCTAGATTTTTCAGACCCGGGCTAAAAAGTTCAATATTTTTATATTAGAAAAATAAAATTTCATTAATTACACAAAATTTACATATATAATAAAATGTCAAAACCTACATAATTTATATACAATAAATATACATAATTATAAAATTTACATATAAATGTCCAAAACTATATTTTAACCAAAAAACAGTTGCTCGACTAAAAGATATTCCACTCCATATTGCCTCAAATATGAAAACAATTGTTGTGTGTATGGGGTGATTCAAATACCGGTGTTACAGAGATGTAATAGTCAATTGAATATGAATGCAAGTAGAACAAATGCATATAAAGGCTAACAAATGCCTATGTTACAAAGACAACTCTCAAACTTCACCAATTAGTTGAGGATACTAAGAAAGCCTTTAGAAACTTGAACAAGAAAATGCAGTTTATTTCAGCTCTCAAACTTCACAACCATAAGCAATATCACATTCCTTAAGAGTACACTAGAAACATCAAAGTTCAAATTAGAGGTGAAAAATCTTCAAAACAAGGATATCTCGTGCCTTGTTGACCCACATGTTTTTTTTTTTCATTTCACAACAGCTACATGCGACTAAAAGAAATTAATTGAAAAGATAAACTCCAAGCCTACCTATCATGATCACCTCCCAAGCATAATGATGAAAGAATAACCTCAGCAGACTCATCATCGAAGTAGACATCCTGCAAAATATAAAAATGAGATGCCACCAATTATTTCTTAAGCCATTCATCGCAGCACCATAAGATTGATAAAAGAAGTGGGTAATTCTTGCTTAAGCCTTAAAGTACACAGTAGGTGCCCTAAAATGCTTGAAAGGTGGTATTAGGGTGGTCCAACAATACTTGTAGCATAGCACAATCAAACTAAACATACCTCATCATCTCGATCTACTCATCCTTGGCCTTGAAATCACATATGTAAACTATTAATGAACAAGAACATGTTATAACAGTAGCAATCGAAACATAACATATTTCATGTCCATATGTCATGATCGAACCATTTTAATCTTTATTGATTACTACAAGAAAATCAATTACACGTACGGTACAATGACTCTTCACTGTTAATTAAAGATTCTTGGTTTGTATTGAGTGTTGTAGAGAGACTAAAAGAAAGTTTCGCATTTAAAGTTGAGCATCAGTATATAAGATAGTGCGTTACTGTACTGCTTTTATTGTTAATTGTTTTAAAATGAAACTTCACCCAGTTTATGTGCTAATGAGTGATGTGCACATGACGCCCGATCATGAGTACTAACGGATTTCAGTATGGTATCAGAGAGGTAAAGTCTCAAACTGTTCGATTCTTGATCCTAAGCTAGCTAAAGTCCAAGTCTCAACTGGAGGCAAAAAGACCCTAGTTGCCTAAAATCCGAATCTCAACTAGAGGCAAAAAAAACCTAGTTGCCCATAACAAGCCTCAATATATGGGAGCATGTGCACATGACCCCCGATCATGAGTCTTACCGGATTTCGGTAGTTCGAATCCTGAAATATAATAATTTTTTAAATGAGAAACCCTTTATTAGATACGCTGAGAGATGTGAAGAGAGCAAAGATTCACATTGAAAGTATAAATAAGCAAGTCTTAATATATAAGCTAGTGTGCTACTTCTCTTATCGCCAATTGATTATAAGATAAAACCACGTTCTGACTTATATAGTAGGCTACTAGCACGAAACAATTACATGATACGGTCTCTTTATTTATTTATTTCGGGTAAAAAAAAATTACATGATACGGTCTCTTTATTTATTTCACGAAAAAAATCACAACAATACAACACAAGTTATTACAAAGATATATGAAAGAAAGAATACATGTTCATACAATAAAATGAGATCGGTTTCATCGTTAAAAATAAGTGGTAACCCATTTCACGTAATTCCATGGATAGATCATATGGAAATGCTGTTAGGGACGCCCATACCGGTGACCCCATCCTTGGAGAAAGGCTTGAGCAGCTCGTACGGAACCACACCTGCCCCGAACCTGTTCCTCAAACCCTCGTTCCCATTCCTCTCATCGATCACCTTCTCCAGCTCCTTCAGCCTCCCCTGAAACCTCCCGAACGCCGCCTTCACCGCCTCGTCCTCCTCCCACGCCGGCTCTATCCTCTTCCCGATCTACTCCTCGTCCTTCGAGTGCGTCGACAACACCTCCAGCACCGCCATCACCTTCGTCGCTTGTATCTTTGTCGGGAAGCTCTCCAAGAGCACCTTGTCCGGCCCCGCTAGGAACCTCTTCCACCCCTCCTCGGTCGGATCCTCGTCGGGCATGTTGTTCCTTGCTATCGTCGGCCTGTTTGGGAAGTACCCGGCAAACGTGTATTGCCCGAAGTTCACCGCCGCGTGATGCCCGGAGCTCACCCATATCATCGTCGTTAGGATGCCTATCAAGTCCTCCCGGGTCTCCAGCTTCGGCCACCACGGCTCGTCTTTCTTGTCGCCGTGTCCCACCTCCCGAATCTCGGTCCACCATGCTTGGAGCTCATCGTCGGATAGGATCGGGTTCGGGTTCGATTGCGAATGCGGGTAGTAGTGGTGAACGTATTCCCTCACCCACTCCTTGATCGCGTCCCATAGGATCAGCCCGTCGTTTGCGAATGGGTAGTCTTCGATTGCGAGCTTCAGCCCGTGTGGGGCCGATGGGTCTTCTACAGCCATTCCCCTGCATCAATTGACAATAGGCAGAGTAGATATGTTAGCCTCGGAACCTTCCCACTTCTGATATATGAGAATAATGTAATGGGCTTACCGGCTGATGAGGTCGGCGGGGAGTCCTTGTAAATCGAACCTCCATTGTTTATCGTAGACCACCGAGCTGAACTCCATAGCGTAGTTGCGAGCAGAGAACGAGGTCTCGATGATGCCATCCGCATTGATGAGGGCTTGTCGAGCGAGAGCATTGATCTCCATGGTGTACCGGAAATGAGGGCACAACAGCCTATGGATCGGGTGGAGGGCGCTTAGTTGTCGGTTTGACGCAATTATGTAAGGCTCGGTACAACAATGAGTCCTCAAAAAGTGGCTGATGAGTTGATGGAAGGCGGAGTCATGGGCAAGGACATGGGCTTTGGCGAGGCGCCATAGCCACGAATCCGTGGTGTTAACCAAACTCGGAGTATAAGCTCGCTTCCATTGGGGCTTCTCGTCGAGAGGAGGCCGAGTGAGCTCAATCGCAAGGGGTACGAGTGTCCCTTGAGTGCTCAAGTAGAACAATGTTCGCGATCCATATAATGTGGTGCCTTCGATCTGTCTTACTTTGCCTACATAAGGTAGTAACACATCATGGTAGTCCAACATGAACAACTTCTTTTGCGATACTGCCTGCAATAGATCAATTGATTTATCAATCTCAACTCAATCGAATGATACAATAACTAGTTTGTTAGTCGTAATTACTCTATCAATCTCAACTTAATAGACCGATCGATCTATCAATCTCAACTCGATCAATTGATCGAGTAATTGAAGATTTGAATGGTTGTAGTCAAACCTCTTCCACGGTAGAAGTGCCAATTTTTGGTAGAATGAGTTCATCGGTTATCGCTGACTCTTGAGGGCCGTACTCCCTGGGATCAAGCTTGCTCCTCAAAGGCCATTCCTGTAAATTAAATCACAACTAATTAATTAATTAATAACTTAAACTTTTGTGATAGGAAGTGGATTAACGGAATGGTGGATTGGTTGACATTCATACCGTGACCAATTGAATACCGTAGGGATTCATACCACCTAGTGTTTGTCGAGCAAACTCTTCGTCTCTAAACCAACCTAGCTCATCTCCTACAATAAATACAAACAAAAAACATTTGTTAATTAATGTTGAGATGTGAAAGGTCAAAGTTAGTCCCACATCAAAAGATATATAAGTAGACACGGACAAACGATGGTTGGTCCACCGACCCATCCAACCCGCCCACAATAACAAATGGGTATGGATAATGGATGAAGCCTAAGTGGGTCATTAAGCCCGACCCATACTCATTGCGTTGCAGGTATGTGACATTGAGGATATAAATGTGCTCGTTACATACCGTTAAGTCCATAACGAGTACCCATTATTATTTTTAATTAAAATATGTAAAAACTATTAAAAATACTAAATATAAATTACAATGTAAGAATTAAACTAATAAAAATCAAAGTGTGGTTGAAATATAAAACAAAAAGTAGTCTAGACATAAATAATTTATTGTACTGAAAAATAATATCTATCTATCTATATCAATTATTATGGCCAAAAAGACAAATAGGTATATTAAACGACCCCCTAAGACATATTGGTATATTAAAAGACTCAAGAGACAAATAGGTATATTAAAAGTGTTCATATGGACAAATTGGTATATTAATAAGTCAATATAGTTAGGTAAAAAACTTATCTTTTTAAATCAAATAATCTATTTAATATAACCTAATATCTTAATTAGATAAATCTATCTAATATTATTCATGCCGGTAAATTTTATTTTTTTTATAAAAAATAAAATCTATCTAATCTTATACAGTGCGTAGTATCTTATATCAAAGGTATGTTTTTTTTTAAAAAAAAGGTAGACGTACATATTTCAAATAAAATATAATACATATCTTATGGAGTATTTCTCTAGCTAATCTACTTTGTAAAATTTCAAATAAAATTCCATGCAGTCAAATTTGTTGAAAATTTTGTAGGTCCGTCAAATTTGATGAAATTTTTTTACAAAAGAAATCAATGTATACCACCGTCAAATTTTACGAAACACATATGTATATGTTTTATTATATTAATTATATTAAAATATTACATGATTAAGAAGTAAGATTTTTTTAATTAGAGTCATCAAATTAAACGTAAGATTTTTTAAAATATTTTTTTGGTACGCAGATTTTTTAAAATTTAATAAAAAAAACTGAGCAAAGGTATAATATAGTTGTATTATAAAAAAACGTACAATAATTTGTGATAAATATCTTATGACCCATTAAAATAAAAAGAGAAATATATATTGTTTTAGTATATACGTATTTATTATGTATAGATTTGATAAGATTGTTTATATAATTGGATAGGGTACTAATAAACACGTACTAAAAATATTATTATTAGCAATTTCATTATACGATTAAAATATATAATATTAGATAGATTTATCTAATTAAGATATAAGGCTATATTGGATAGATTATCTATATCAATATCTATATCTATATAAAATACTAAAGCAGAAGTCTGAAACGGCCTCTGGTGCGATTCGCTTACGTGGAATTTTCTGGATTAAAACGGGATTATTTTTGCTTACGTGTCATATTCTGAATTAAATTGATATTATATTTTTGGGTCACATCAATTAATAAGTCAATATAGTTAGGTAAAAAACTTATCTTTTTAGATCAATAATCTATCCAATATAATACTATATTTTAATTAGATAAATATATCATACACGTACTATAGTTATTGTTGATAACATATCTAATCTAACTAATCAAATATAATAATTGATAGAATCCAAATCGAATGTATCACTCGCAAATCACAAATAAATAAATAATTCTTAATTTAAGATAGTTATATTTAAAATCTTATTGGCCTTCATATTTTTTTTAAATCAACATAATTGATATAAGAAAATAATTTATATTTATTTTATATGGAGTAGTAATTTATATTAATTCAAAGATGTTTTATATAATAAAATTTATTAAAAAATCGCACAACGGGCGAATAATAAAACTAGTAGATATAAATAAAATAATAACTATCAAATGATTAATTTCGTTATAAATAATTCTTGATTTATATTTTTATCAATTAACTAAAATATATATAGATAGATTGTGACTTATGATATCTTTCTATAGATTATGACAATATATTATTTTTAATAATTTTTTTTCTATATATTATGTAGCTATGCATCGATTTAGTATATTTAGTATATGTAATATAGAATATAGATACACAGAGGAGGTGTTAGATCAAGTGGTCGATCGATTGATCAACGGATTGATATATCGATGAATTAATGAACTTACTTTCAAACATATCAGTGGGTTTGAAGTGAAGAACATCTTTGCCAGCATGAGCATCATCTTCCAAGAACGGCAACGCCTTTCTCATTTCCTTTTGATTCTTAAACCTTTGCAAAACCGTCCCTTGCTTGAACAATCCATTGATGTCAGTGAAATCCTCGAAGCCGGTATTCTTACCATCGTTATCGACAAAGGCCGCCTCCAACGAAGGTATGAGCGCGCTCAGCACCCCGCTAAGCAAGTTGACGCCGAATGTGAACTCCTTTATATCTGCGAATTGTTCATCCCTTGGCACATAGAAGTTTCCGCTCCCTCTCGTTTCCGAAAAGGGATTGGCCTTGGACTTAGGACGCCCCGTCCTGCACCGCCTCGGGTAAGGGTGCTCTCTTCCTCCAAGAACGGGCCGTAACAAGTCGGGGTTCTTGTCCGGGTCACCCAAGTCATTGTAGGTGTCGTAATCGTAGATCCTATCATAGCTCTTTCGCTCTCCTTGGCCGTTACCTCGAACAAGCTCGAGCTCGTGCTTCCTAAACTTCTTCAATCCACTAGGTGTTTGTAACGGCAAGTACGACTGTTACAAAAAACATATAGTAAGACTACAAGCAATATTAATTGATGTATTTATACTGAATCGAATTACATCGTTTTTTGTGAATATGGACCTTATTGGTAAAGAAAATCCTCTTTTCGGGATTCTCATATTTGGAGTGGATCCATGAATTGCAGTCGATGTTCACATTTCCGTGAGGTACACCTTCGAGAACGATGCTACGGAGGAACATCTCTTTATGGTGCTCGTTCCGGACCAAGATGGCACCAATCTCTCCGAAGTCAAGGGGAACCTCAAAGTTAGCCTCGTACTCCATTTCTTGCAAGTCGTGTGCCTTGATTAGAAAAGCCGCAAGGCCAACTAATGGATGCACAACTAATGGATGTGCATCCGCCTTCACCGATTGCTTCTTCAATTGCTTCTTCAATTGCTTCTCTGATAACAAGTTCCCTACATCTAAACCATAACATGTACGGTCAGAGACGGAGCCAAACAGTTTTGAGTGGAGGGTCACTATAGTAGTAGACAATAAGATGAAGAAAAAAGTCGTAAAACACAACGTATTCGATAGTATAAAATAGTGTCAAACGATATTACAAACTAGTGTCAAACGATATTACAAGCTACTACAAAGATATAAAACGAAAATGAGGATATAAATCGCAATAAATAAACATTGTATTCTTAACATGTAATAATGTATAACTAGATATAAAAAATTTAAACTTGCGTAACTTTTTACCGAGTTCTCAAAATAAGTAATATAACCTATGATTTCAAAGCTCTCGAGATGAATTATAATATGTGAATTTCAATTTAAGTAAAATATAAAAGTATTATTGTATATTGAAATAAATTTAAAGTGATTAATACACCTATAATTTTCAAAATTCCTAACTTTTTACTGATATCGGATTAGGGTGTATTATATATCAAAACGAAGCTATCAACGAGGAGAATAAACCTAGGTAATTTGTCGGATGAGGGGAGAATCACGTGAGTACGGTCATACATTATCTACATATATGTACTACAGATCGATTCTTTTACCAGCTGAGTCATCTGTAAAAACCACTTACGAGGATCAGGATGTTGGGTGTTAATCAGCTCCAACTGGAGAGCGGTGCCATGAAAGAGATTGGAGAAGTTGTCAAGGGTTTGGCCTATGCTGAGGTTCTTGAAGAACCCTCCCACCGTCTTTTTCTCCTTGACGATTGCTCTCACATTGACAGAAGTTGGAAGATCCATGCCCTTTGTTTTTTTTCCCCTCTATATATGGTATAGGAAATGTGAAATTAATGTGTGTGGTTGTATAAGAAATGAAGGGTACGTAAATGTAAGCTAAGGAGCTAGATGAATTAAGAAGATGAGGTATTAGTTGAGAAGTTTGAAGTAGGATATATGTGGAAAAATGAGGAAGTATAGCCATGTGCATGTATTTATAGAGAAAGAAATCAAGGCCAAATGAATTGACAACGTACTTACCTATCAAGATACGTTCTACCATGAAACTTCAGTTTGTTTGTGTATTATTCATACATCGAATGCCCATTAACAAAAAAGTAAAAAGTAAAAGTTTGAAAGGTCTTAATGATGGTGAGATCTCCAAGAGTCCACGTATTATTACTACTCCGTATTATCAAGACTTTAGTACAAGTTGATGCAACCCCAAAACTGACAATTCCCACATTATCTAACATGTTTTACAAAGGGGATTGTTAAATATACCGCAACAAGGACTTATTAGCGGTGTATCCATTAAAAATTATCGTTGTATTTAGCTTTCCCGTTTACAAAATATTTGAGATGGATGTTTAATTAAGCAATCTTCTTATTAAGATATACTAGGTAGAGTTAAATTTGTACCTTAATACTCCATCCGTTCGAAAATATAAGTCCATATATTGCCTTTTTGACACTCTTTTTAATGAGTTAAAACTATACTCCCTCCGTTCGACAAAACTTGTCATTTTAGGGTGTTATTTTTGTTCAAAAAACTTGTCATTATAGGTATTTTGTCATTCACTTTACAAAAATGCCCTTGATATGATTGATGGTTTGTTAGTTGTAGTTTTCGATAAAGTAAAAAAAGAAGGTAATAATTGAGGGTAAATTAGTACATTTGTTAATTGCCTTAAAACTTGTGAAAAAAGCTAAAATGACAAGTTTTGCCGAACGGAGGGAGTATATAATAATTTTTTTTATTAATTTTTTTACATAGACTTATATATATTACTAATAAGTATACAATTATGTAAAAAATTAATAAAAAAAATATTATTGTATATAGCTTTTAACTTCTTAAAAAGCGTGTCAAAAAGTCATGGACTTATATTTCCAAATGGAGGGAGTAGAAATTAGTAAACTCTTAAAAATATTAAATAAAAATGAAAAATGGATACATTTTTTATTAAGTAAGAATTCGAGATCAAGCAAGCTTGATTCTTGAGAGATCGACGAATCGGCAGGCGAAAACCGCCTAAACATACAATAAAAACAGAAAAGGGCGCTATGAAACAAGTAGAAATAACTACAACAAGAAAGATCTAAAAAGAGATACTCCCAACAGTTGCGGACAACGGTGAAGAACGAAGCCAAGCACCACCGAACAGTAGCACCGCAGGCCATCGACACAACAAGAATCTATCTCATGTGGGAAGTGCAGACGAAACTCCAAGGAAACTTCTTCTCGAATATGGAGTTGCCCTGAAAGCACCACACCGACTCTAGACTTCACACCCCCAATTAAGCAAAACTGCATAAGACCTCCTAGAAACGCCGAAAGTATGGTCACACACCGCTCGTGCAAAAACGCCAAAAGATTTAGCCAACCGGAATTTAATCTAGTCCTTACGGGATTTAGTCAAGCCCTTTCGGGATTTAGTAATTAAGTCCCTTTTGAGCTTTTGTTCTCCATCATTTATAAATAATTCTGAAAAATATTTACAGAAAAATATATAAATAAAAAACAATACATATTACATTTTTTTATACAAGGTGAATATTTGGGAGTGGTTAACCGCGGTTAAACCACCGTCCAAGGGCGTCCTGCCGGACTGCGTCATAGTACTGGCCAGGAACAGAAACGGCAACGAAGTGTGAGGAGAAGCCCATATGAGCGAGCAAATTAGCGACACGGTTCCCCTCACGCAAGGTATGAGAGAAGGAGACACAATCAAAAGCTCGATATAGACCCAGAGCATCGGAGATCGCCATCTCAATCTCCCATGGACAACGCCAAACCCCTTTCAAGGCATTGATCAACTTTAAACTATCTCATTCGATCTCCATGACGGAGTAGCCACGTTTCACAGCTTCTTAAGGCCGAAACACTCTACACGATTGACAGAAACCAATCCATGATCCTGGATGCCGCAGAGCAGAACCTCTCCATAGCAATCCCTAAGGATAAAATCGGAAGCCACATGACCAGACCCGATCTTCGCACCATCGAAATTCAGTTACAAGTGCTTGTAGGTGGTTTTTTCCACTTTATCATTTTATTCCTACATAAATCGTTTACATAAAAGTGGAAAGGAATTTTTTTTTGGGGGGTCAAAAAGTAAAGTGTGAGGGGTTTAAGACGTACGGACAAAATCATATGAGTAGTATGTAAGGGACATAGGTTAAATTGATCATCGAGGTGGTAGCTAATAGGCCTCTTTGCATAAGTAGACCAAAAAAAGGGCCCATTTGCATAAGTAGACATGTACCCTTTTTTTGGCTAGGGGTAGAAAGTGGTATATTTTTGCAAATGCAAAAATACCACCGGGAGAGGAAGTAGCAGGTGAAGGGGAGGCCAGCACTGTAGCTGCATCAGTTGGCCGAGAGAAATCAGGAGGGGGAGGTACTGCACATGTCAGAGGAATTTGGGTGTGGCTCAAATAAAGTAGAGAAATAAGGGGGGAGCATTTATGAGGGGAAATTTAAATAATTGGAATTAAAGGTGTCAATCAACCCTTATAAAATCTTGATTGATGGGTGTCATTCATTATTAAATGCTCTGCAAAAAAGAGAGCCAACATAGGAGACGAGTGGAAAGGTGAGGGCAAAGCATCACCTTCAATTCTGGGAACTGGACACGTTTGGATTACCAATAGAAGACATTCGTCTTACCAATAGGCCAAAACTGTCCTACCATACATGGAAATTTTGGAGATAATATGGAGGGGATTGTCCGTAGCGGTTTTGGCGGGATGTCCGTGTAATTTTGGCGCCAAAACAGGGTTCTTCATTGGGGGAAGAGGAAGAGCATCTGTCTGACCAATATGGTAAATTTATCTTACCAATAGCATAGAGTTATCGTACCAATAGGCTTAAGACGTCCTACCATAGCTGAAAATGTTGGAGACATTTGGAGTGGATTGACCGTAGCTGTTTTGCCGGGGTTGTCAGTGTAATTTTGGCGCCAAAACGGGGTTCTTCATTGGGGGGAAGGGGGGAGCATTTATGAGGGGAAAATGCAATCATTGCATTGATGGGTGTTCCCCAAGCACATATATAAGGTTGAGAGGAGGATCTCAAACACCCCAACATGCCCTGCAAAAAGTGAGGCAAATCAGGAGAGAGGCGGAAAGGACGGGGGAAAAGGCACACGTGCATCCGAGGAAACGATACAGTTGTCATCCTACCAATAGTACAGTTCTGGCCTGCCAATAGTATTCAACTGTCTTTCCATTTCAGGAAAAGTGCAACAAGCTTGTTGGTGGCAGTGGTAGCGATGGGTAAGTCATCTTGTACCTTTCCTTTGTAGTTGTTCCTCTTTACTATATCAGAACCACCCCAGGCTGATCCTCTATTCCCGTGGCGTACCCCAGGTGATAGGGTATGTATAAATGTCGTGTGCGGCGGTTGGTGGGCTCCCGGGAGTGGGAGCTTGGTGTTCAAGGGAGAGGCACGTACGGCAGCTATGGTGGTGGCACAGAATATTGCCATTGTCGATGGGGAGAATGACGCATCCTGGGGTTTTTTTTTCGTCAAATGACGCATCCTGGGGTTCAATGGGCACTTCGAAACTCATCAAATACTTGGTCTTTACTATTACGATGATAAATAGCCTATTAGTTCAATTGGTAGAGCGTTGTGTTTGCACACAGAGATGTGAGTTCGACTCTCACATAGGCTAATACGGAGTGTGTGTTCATAAGTCTCCGATATATTGTGTTGTGGTAAAGTCAATTATGCATTTACATATTTCCAATAGTATAAATATATCGTACCATCAGTGTGCATCTATCCTACCATTAGTGTCAAGTTATACAGGAATTACTGGGTTTCAATTATGATCCTACCAATATTGTTGTTTTCTCCTACAATTAGTTTCCATCAATCCTACCATTCTGATCCTACCGATATCGTTGTTTTCTCTACATTTTTCAGAAAAACAACCAAGGGTAGAGTCCTCCCTGTCGCGACGCCGCTTGTTGAGGCACTTAGCGTGGCCTAGAATCCGGAACCCCTCCGCGCCCTCCCCATCTTCATCATCAGCGTCGTCTTTCTCCTCGGGATCCCTGTTGAGCTCGAGGAGAGGGCCTCTCTCATCGAAGCCGTTCTCAACCCTGGAATTTTGCGTGGACTGCTGCAGAGGGATCGACGAATTCTTGCGCAATCAGGAGTCGATCTGGAACGAGATCGATTCGTCGTTCATCCGCGGGGCCCTAATCGTGTTCTCCAATGGTGCTCACCCAGGATTTGGCTCAGAGGAGGCAGCGACGGATCTGAGTTCTAGCCTCTCTCATCTTTTCTCTTCCCAGGTCACCTCCTACAATGGGTAATGAACAGTGCCAAAAAACCTGTTGTTATATTTGCTTGGGGGTAGAGAGGTTATTTTGGGCCAATTTTTGAGCTTGTGGTCTAGTTGTGCAAATAGGCCCATTTTTTGGTCTAGTTGCTACCCTTTCCTCTAGCTAATACTCCCATCCCACCGTAAGTTAAAATATACTCCCTCCGTTCGGAAATAAATGATGTTTGACCTTTCTGCACGCAGTTTTAAGAGCTAAAAACTATATAAAATCTTATTTATTTTTATTAATTTTTTTCACAATTTAATACTTATTACTAACAGATACTCCCTCCATTCGGCAAAATATGTCATTTTAGCTTCTTTCACAAGTTTTAAGGCAATTAACAAATGTACTAATTTACCCTCAATTATTACCTTCCTTTTTTACTTTATCGAAAACTACAACTAACAACTTATCAATCATGTCAAGGGCATTTTTGTAAAATGAAGTGTAAAATATCTACAATGACAAGTTTTTTTGAACAAAAATAACACCCTAAAATGACATATTTTGTCGAACGGAGGGAGTATCAAACTATGAAAAAAATTAATTAAAATAAATAAGATTTTATATAGTTTTAGCTCCTAAAACTACGTGCACAAAAGTCAAACATCATTTATTTTCGAACGAAGAGAGTATTATTTTAGAGTATTAATTTTATTAAAAAAATATATTTCTCTTTAAGAAAATGTCATTGTAACGATGAGTAGAGTATTAGTTTTAGTTTTTTAAAAAAATAAAAAAGCGGTGTAAAAAGTGATACTATTATACCCCTATTTAAACTAATTTTTTTTATTTTCATAAAAACTACAGTATAAGTTATCATCTACTCCGTACTTATAATTATAAAGTCATCTAAAGTTTCGTCATAAAACAATTATACTCCCGCCGGTCAAGAACATTAGACATTCAACGGGAAAAATCTTGATCAGTTTTAACTTTTAATTGATGTTGTAACTACTCCCTCTTATAAAAAAATGTTTGATTTTTTACTTTTTCGCACATATTTTAATGCATGTGTTAAAAAATTGTATAAAATATTATTTTTTAATTTATTTTTTTAATATTTTAATATTTATTAGTAAGAAGTATTAGATTATAATTTTTTTTAAAAAAAGTCAATATTTTATATATTTTTTAGCTCATTGAAATATGTGTCAAAAAAGTAAAAAATCTTATATTTTACTCCATCCGTTCGGCAAAACTTGTCATTTTAGGGTGTTATTTTTGTTCAAAAAAACTTGTCATTATAGGTATTTTGCCATTCACTTTCCAAAAATGCCCTTGATATGATTGATAGTTTGTTAGTTGTAGTTTTCGATAAAGTAAAAAAGGAGGGTAATAATTGAGGGTAAATTAGTACATTTGTTAATTGCCTTAAAACTTGTGAAATAAGCTAAAATGACAAGTTTTGCCGAATGGAGGGAGTAGATCGGAGGGAGTATGTAATAATTACTACTCCATCCGTTCGGCAAAACTTGTCGTTTACTATTCACACACGTTTTTTTAGAATGATAAAAACTATATAAAATATTCATTTTTTTTTAAAAAAATTTAACAAGTTTGTACTTATTAATAATAACTACGAAATTGTTAAAAAAATTATTTAAAAAACTAGATATTTTATATAGTTTTTATCTCCTAAAAAAACGTGCGTGAATAGTAAAACGTCAAGTTTTGTCGAACGGAGGGAGTACAGAGTACTGATTTACATTTTGCACTATAGAGGCTCATTAATTTGCACATTATCTGGGCATATACTCCCTTTCTCTCTCTTTATTTCTTTCCTTTTTTAACAAATACTTTAATCAAATCAAGCTGCGGGGAGTACTCCGGAGTATGAATTAAGTGGAGTGCAAAGTATTTATTTTTTTCCACGTTTTATTATTTTTACAGCTTATTATGTCAATTCAGTGTGGAGTACTTAATTATAGGTATAGCTCCTTAATTATTGTGCATAATTTTAGAATGTCTAATATTTTTGACCGGAGGGAGTATTATTTTATTAACAAAACTAATAATGTAAAAATGACATATTTTATGAAACGGACATAATATTACTCCATAATGTTTTTTATTCACTAATTGTTCTTAGGCGCCATTAATTTCCAAAGAGGTTAGGCGCCATTAATTTGAATTGGAAGTACATCGGCCGGACCACTTCACGTGATTTGAATGTTGAGTCAACTATAGTTAGGTACGTTAATATGTATTGGGTTAACGTACTAGCTAGAGTTCAACCCCATGCTCTCAAATCTCAATTTCACTTCCCCTAGAAAATTGTTCAAATCTCAATTTGAGGAGGCAAAAATTAGTTATATTGGATTAATGAGATATAGGTCATCTACACATGTGCATATAACTTTAATGAGTTCCACGAGAGTAGTGAGTTTTTATTTCAAAGCAAATTGTCAATATAGCGTAATTCACCGATTGTATATCCTTAACTTAATTAAATTTTACAATTTTTGAATATGAAACATTTGTTTTTTCATATCTCGAATATTTAATTAGCAGATGGATGAATTCAATGGTAAATGGTCCCTGGTTTCTAGATGATTCCTGGTCTTAATGTTTGTTGGTCACATCGATGCTTCCTATGATCGTCGATAGTGCAATTTGAGAAGGAATGGAATGGGTCGTAACTCGTAAGTGGCTGTTTGTGGATAATAGGGATTCCTCGTATTTGACAAATAAACTGGGGGGTCAAATAAACTGTTCGACTGAGACTTTTATAAACAGTGACATTTTGTTAATGCCTGTCAAATATGAACATCAGTGCATGTCAAACGATTTCTAAAGACCGCGTTATTGAACGGTTTAGAGCGTGTTTGACAAATGAGAGGTTTTTTAGGGGTTAGGTATTTTTTAGAAGGTGGTGTTTATGGTTTTTAGGATCTGGATCCTAGTGTGGGATCGAGACAAAGGCGTAGGATCGAATCGTAGGATCGTAGGATCCTAGACAAAAATTAAAAATAAAATAAATAATAAAATAAAAACAAATCATCCTAAACAAATACCTTAATTTTAAAATAAAACTAAGCTTTTCCTCCATTAAACAAATTAAGTAACTAAAATAGTCCAATAATAAGCACTTAACATTCATAATTTGTCAAGAATAATGTCTCAAAATGTGACAAACAGACAAGGATAATGTCTTAAAATATGACAAACATACAAGAGATAAATCAATATCCAATGCCATCTCTAGTTTCAAATGTCATCATCGCAATTAACCACATCATGAACAAATTCAGGCGCTCAGACGTGGATTTGTCGAGTTGAGTAACGAAACAAAGGGCTTAGGGTTTCAATTCAACGTCTTCACTCTTCTGCCTTCAATTTCTAAGGAGATGGGCTGCCAAAAAATAAAAAATAAAAAGGCTCATCGTATCCAGAAGGCCCAATATCCAAACAAAACAAACACAATTACACAAATATGATTTTTGCTAGGATCGGATATTTTTTCTAGGATCGGTAGATCCTACTGATCCCATAGGATCCTAGGAAAATCCTAGCACGAAGGAGTCAATATGCCCGATCCGGATCAAAACCTTGCCTAGAATCGTAGGATCGTAAGATCCGGATCGGGATCCTAATAACCATGGTGGTGTTTATTTTGTGCATTATGGGGGTGTGAGAGTTGGAGTTTTTTTTTAAAAAAAATAACCTTCTAAAAAACCTAATTGGTGTTTGGTGGCCACTAAACACCAATTAGGGGTTGGAGATATATTTATGGGATAAATGAATTTAATGCCCTCACTTTTATTTATTCTTCCCTTACCCATTGCCCTCTTTTTTTCTTTGTGTGGGTCGAACAAACAGAGGAGGAAGAGAACTCTAGGGCGTGTCTGCTGGCTGGCTGCTCCAAGGTAACCGTTCCTCCTCCAATCGTTGTCGATTTCGACCCAAACAGGAGGTAGGGATGCTGGTTCAATGTGCCTGAATCGGACAACTTCTGATTTGTGTTATTTTTCAGGAAGCAAGCCGCGTTGGAGTGTTGAATTCGGCTGCCCTTTATCCCCACCCACCAGGTAACCTCCTTCGAGTCTTCGACTCCTCTCTCCTCTCTCTCAAGCAATGCACCAGCTGCACCGTCCTTGAATCTCCCTCTGCTTGCGTTGTGGTTGTTGATGTCTCTCAATTTGTTTGGTAATCTGTTCGTTTGTTATAGCCACCGATTGGAGTGGAGAGTTGAAGTCAAAGTGTGAATTGAAGAATGAGAAAGATGGAGGCCGATGGAACAAGGAAGAAGAGGAGGCGTACCTGAAAGTGATGGGCGAGCGAAGAAACCGACGAGTGCTGCGATGCGAGGGCTCTGAAGGGAGAAGGGGTAAAACTGAACAATTTTTCCTTAACCCCATCCATAACCTCCATAAGCTCGCCCCCCCCCCCCCAGCTTCAGAAATCAGAGGAAATAACCTCCAACTGCAACTCCTTGAACTCTACCATGAGTTGCAACCAAACACACACCCGAAGAGCTCAAATTTTTGGTGAAACTCCATAACCTCCATAAGCTACTCCATAAACCCCTACCAAAGATGCGCTTAATTATATCTAGTTCTACATTCCTATGTGTTTCATCTCATACACGAGGATATATTAATATAATATTCTAAAATCAGACGAAGTGTGTGTCTATATATATATATATAATATATATATATATATATAATACGGATCAAATGTTAACAACTCTTACGGTGTTAAATGTTAACAAATCAATATTCGGCAAAATTTATCAAATATTCATCATAGTCACTCAATTATTCATCAAAACTTTTCGACAACATTTAAGAGATTCATTTCAATTAATAATTATTGCCAATTAAAAAATAATTATCACCCAAAAAACTCAAACCCTTGCGCGTGTATCCACCCGTAATTGTGTTACTGTGATGAATATTTCTTAAATGTTGCCAAATATTGATGAATATTTGGGAAATTGTGAATAATTGAGTGACTGTGATGAATATTTGATTAATTTTAACAAAAACTTTGATGAATAATTGAATGACTGTGATGAATATTTGATAAATTTTTTCGAATATTGATTTGTTAACATTTAACACCGTAAGAGTTGTTAACACATGACCCAACCTCTCTCTCTCTCTCTCTCTCTCTCTCTCTCTATATATATATATATATATATATATATTGGATCTTTTGTACAAACCCCTTAGGGTGTACATTGTACACATAATATTATTCGGTGAAATGTGAAACATTATTGTGAAATTTGAACCATTATTCGGTGAAATGTGAAACATTCTACCTACTAATGGTATGTTTTTTTACGTTAAGTTCAAATGAAAATGTCCCAATTCCACTGAATAATTTATAACATTATACTGAATAATGTTTAGTTTTTTTATTCATCTATTTCAAATAAAAGAGACCTCAATTCCCTAAAAAATACTTATAATTTCTACGAATAACGCTTCAAATTTCACCGAATAATGTTTCACATTCCCCTAAATAATACTCACATTTCACCGAATAATGCTTCAACTTTCACCGAATAATGTTTTACATTTCAGTACAATGTACACCCTAAGGTAGACATGGCCACGGGTCACGGGTCGGGCGGGTCGATCCGTGACCCGCCGGGTCGGCAGGGCCGGTCCTACTGTTATATAGGCCCGGAGCAAATAAAATTTTTGGGCCCTAATAATTTAAAATTGAATTAATAATAAAAAAAATAAAAGCTACATTCTAGTAAACAAAAATATATTTCAATCACTAAAAATCCATTTATTTTCTACAATAGAATACTAACTTTCATCCATTGACAAAAATATGTCATTTACGAGTCACACATATTTTTTCAAGAAAATTGAAACTACTTAATATATAAAATATTTTTTTTAATAAAAAAAACACAATAAAAAAGGATCGATACAATAAGCAAGTCCATAAACACGACAACAACAAACTAATTGACAGTAATAATACTACATGCCCAAAGACTATAATTTATATGTAGTTAATAAGAAAAGGGGTAAGGAAATAAAAAATTAAAAATGAAACATATCTTCACAATAATGGGTTTAATTTTGGAATAATTTTTAAATAGTTTTATTAAGTATAATAAATTATATGAATCCAACCCGGGCATCTTGTTTCTATACATTTGAAAATGGATGACATGTGAGTTGCTCTTAATTTCTTACTGCACGTTGTCTATTGTTACTTAAGACTTAGTATAGCAATGTTGATATATCACTACTAATTAAGTTATGGGCCTATTCTGATTTTTTTTTTAAAAAAAAGAAGTAGAAGAAGGAGTTATGGGCCTATTAAATTGTTTAGGCCTATTATCTAAAAGAGAAATGGACTAAATAGATATTTGGGCCTAAAAATGATGGGTTAAATGTAACATATATACACAGATTTTTTTTATTATTGGGCCCCAAATTTATTTGGGCCCCAAATTTATTTGGGCCCTGGGCCATCGCCCAGCCTGCCCTTGCCTCTGGGCCGGGCCTGCGGGTCGGTGACCCGGTGGGTCAATGATCCGCTGGGTTAGGGTCAAAGGGTCGAAGGGTTGGCTCGGGTTGAGGGTCAGGGTTAGGGTCGGGTAAAATATAACCCGTGACCCAGCGGGTCGACCCGCCGGGTCACACGGGTCGGCATTTGAAAATGTAGCCGTTGGATGTGGGCCCCACTTGAACGGTTATTTTTTAAAAAAAAATGTAGCCGTTGCCCGTTGGTCGGCTTCAACATAGGTCCAAGCCTATAAATAGACATTTGAAAATGTAGCCGTTGGATGTGGGCCCCATCGTCGCTGTGGAGCAATTATTTAGCCAATGTGGACAAATTCTAACCGAGAAGAGATCTAGATTGCTCCCCGAAAACCTCGAAGCACAAGTATGCCTCACCGATTGGAAGAGGGCAGAGATGAGAGTTCAGAGAAACCTCTTATCCACCGACAAAGACCCTGATGATGGAATAGACTCGGAATCGGTCGGGACATCCGTAGACGGGGGAGTCGTCGATGCCGAAAGACAGTCCGATTCCGACGAATAGTCGAATAGGTAAGCGGGGTTCAGACAACAGGTTAAAGAACTACGTGGGCTTTGAATCCTCTCTCCCGGGAGGATACGTAGGCGATTGGGAAACCGATTCAAGCCCTTCTTCACTCCTTTTTTTTTCCCCAACTCGAACATCACAAAATCGTTCATCGCAAAGTCGAAATACGTTCAACCCGGGTCTGACCAGGCGGGGCGACCAGGCGGGTCACACGGTTCCTACCCTCCCCTGCCACGTGACCCAACCCGACGGGTCGACCCGTAGACCCGTTGGATTCCCGGGTTAGGGTTCGGGTCTTACCCCCCGGGTTCTCGACCCGGCGGGTCGGACCCGTGGCCACGTCTACCCTAAGGGGTGTGTACACCCGAACCACACCCTATATATATATATTAAAAATATATTAAAAATAATAAATCGAAATTACAATGTGAGAATTAAACTAATAACGATTAAAGTGTGTGAGAAATATAAAATAAAAATAATATAAATATTAATAAAATAACATCTATTAAATAATTAATCTGGATACAAATAATTCTTTTCACAAACAAAATCTAAATATAAATAAAATACCACCTATTAAATATTTATCGATTAATATTTTTCGTAAGAGGACAGTCGAAGAAAAATTGGAATAAGATGATTAGACATGAACTTGCTATTTTGAAACTCATCGAAAAGATGACATGTGATATAATAGTACAATAAAAGAGTGCTATCCGCACTGAGAAAGGTTAGCTTAATGTAGCATCGAAGTGTGTAGAAGTGTACCTTGTATCTATGCACCCTTCTTGCTCCTTTCTTTCTTTTCTCTTACAAAAAGATGGGTTAGATTTCTTCTTTATTTTCACAATGGCTTCACGATCGGACCCTACCTCGGTAGGAGACTGTCTGACTGTTGTCAACGCCCTTCGTGGAATCGGTACCTGCCCGTGGACTATTGAGATGGTGATCACTGATGCTCTCGGCCTCTGCAAATCCTTCGAGGCTATCGATTTCTCTCACACTTTTCGGGAAGGTAACCAGGTCGCTGACAGATTGGCGCACGCAGGTTTGATCTCCTCTTTCTCTGTGGAGCAGTGCCCTGTTGAGATTGAGGATCTCGTCCGTAAGAACGCTATTGGGCAGTGGTTCAACCAAGGTTGACCACCCCAAATTTTCGCCTTGTATAAAAAAAAACAACAACTTCACGATCGGACCGTACCTCGGTATATATCATATGACTGGACATGATCCCCAAGACTTTAAAACTTAAATGAATATAATGATCATTTGAAAAATACTCCCAACGATTGCGAACGTCCAGAAATGTCACATCGATTGCAAAATGAAAACATACAACATACAAAGGTAATATAAAATGATGAACCCAACAAGATTTACTACGGAGTAATTTTGAGTTGGGTTAAGTTACCGTCTTATATATGGGTTACGTTTTTAGAAGTTTGGTGATCGAGTTCAACCCGGTCAAAGATAAGATGTGGAGTGAAGTGTGATTTACAAACACAAGTGCAAATAAACCAAACAGAGCTCAAGTATTCGATACAAAGGAAGTGTTTACAACCAGATCGAATAACAAAATAAAAGAGAAAGTAAAGCGACGATTGTTTAGCCTCAACTAGGACACCAGTCACCAAGGCTAGGACTAGAAGGGCAAAGTGGCTACGAATCTCTCAGCTTTGTGTCTGCTCTCAGTGTTTTGGATGGAAGGGAGCTCGATCTATGCTCACAAGGCGACTAGAGTGTTGGAACCCTAGAAATCGCCATTGGAGACAAGAACGAAGTAACAGTAAACCCTAGCAGCTCACTCACTGATTTAGGGTTTGACAAACCCTTTTATATCAGAGACATAAGCTAAACGATGTTGTCAGCAAATGGGAGAGCCAGACAATGTGTAACTGAGTGGGCTTCAAGACCATGGGCTTCTGAGATCAGAGTTGGGTTAAAGGCCCAACTCCAATTCAATCAAATAACCTGTACACATACAAATCCATATAACACTTAGAATTCCAGACATAAGCTTATGAAATGAGCCTAACAATTGCCCTCCTAATTTTAAGTTTACATAGATCGTAAATCATCCTTGTTGTAGTGTGAACTGGCTTTACTCCTTTATCTATCACCGACTATTTATACTCCTTCTCAACATCAGTTGGGGTTGATCAAATGCAGAACTTCCCTACAAAAGAGAAACTTATCAGTGGTTATAATCTTAGTACCAAAGTCTGCGGGATTATATTTCCTATCAATCTTTTTGACAAGGAGAAGATGTTTAGATACCAACACTCTAATGAAGTGGTATCTAACATCAATGTGCTTAGTCCTCTCATGATAAACAGGATCTTTGCACATGTAGAGTGCACTCTAACTATCCATGTGCAACACAGATTTGTAGTTCTTTCTATCTACTTCCTTCAAAATGCTTTGGAGCCAAATTGCTTCCTTGGAAGCTTCAGTTGCAGCAATATACTCATTCTCTGTTGACGACAGAGCTACTATTGGTTGCAACTGTGCCTTCCATGAAATGCAATTGCCACACCAAGTATAAAAGAAGGAGGTAGTAGATTTCCTATTGTCCTTGTTGCCAGCATAGTCAGAATCCACATAACCAAACAGCTCAGTAGGTAAAGTATGCAAACCATAAACCAAACCAATATCAAGTGTTCCAGCAATGTATCTCAGGAGGAACTTCATGGATACCCAATGCTTCTCAGCAGGATTGGACATGTGCCTGCTTAAAACACTCACAACAAATGCAAGATCATGTCTAGTACAGATCATAGCATACATAACTGAACCAACAGCTGCATCATAAGGGACAGATCTCATATAGTCTTCCTCCTCCTTACTCAGGGGTTTCTTGACCTTTGTAAGGTCAAGATGTCCACCTAGAGGTATAGGAGCAGGCTTGACATTAGAGACCTTGAACCTATCAAGGACTTTTAGAAGATAGTCCTTTTGAGACAAGAAGATCTGATGTTTAGACCTATCTCTAGAGATTTTTATTCTAAGAATTTTCTGGTCAGGACCCAGATCTTTCATGTCAAAAAATCTCTTGAGTGAATCCTTAACATCAGAAACTTTTGCTTTAGACTTGCAAATAATAAGGATATCATCCACATACAGCAAGACATAAAAGGGGGATTCAGACTTCAAATGCATGAAATACAAGCAAGGATCATAGCTGCTCATTTTGAAACCAAGTTTAAGCATGCAAGTATCAAATTTCTTGTTCCACTGCCTAGGAGATTACTTTAGGCCATACATAGATTTTTTAAGCAAGCAAACATGATCAGGTTTAGACTTATCCTCAAAACCCTTAGGTTGTCTCATATAAATAATCTCATCAAGATCACCATGCAAGAAGGCAGTTTTCACATCCATCTGATCAATCTCATAGTCATAAACAACAGCAAGAGCAAGCAATAATCTCATAGTCTTGTATTTAACAACAGGAGCAAAGATGTCATTATAATTAACCCCTTCCTTCTGGGTGAATCCCTTCGCTACCAACCTAGCTTTATAGCTAGGTTGGCTACCAGAGCTCACACCATTTTTGAGTTTATAAACCCATTTACAACCAATAAGTCTGGCCTTTTTAGGCTTAGGAACAAGTTCCCATGTCTTATTGGTTGTCATGGAATTTATTTCCTCTTTCATAGGAAGCATCCATTTATCAGTATGAGTACATTTCACAGCATGTTCAAACAACTCAGGAGTATAAGCATCAAGAACCTCAGCAATCATGAAAGCAAACTCAACTTCATTGTCAAAATATATTCTATTAGGAACTCTAGCTCTAGGTGATCTGTCTCTAGTCAACTGATAATTAGCCAAGTTTGGAACTTCATCAAAAGATTCATTTTCATGCACAAATTCATGCTTAGAAACATCAAATAAAGCATCATCAAACTCATCATTATCATGCTCAGACATAGAATCAGTCAAAGCATTACCCCCCCCCCCCCCACCTGATTGGTGAGGGTTGTCTTCAGTATTTGCAGGAGCATTTTCATGCTCTATAATGTTGCTGCCAATGCCAAAAGGCCCAATGGGAATGCCAATATCAAACTCATCATCAAGGTGTCCTTGGTGAGTTTCTAGGTCATAGAACTGAGTAGTGGTACTTGTATTCTCAACAATTTGGTCAGATAATTGTTTGAAATGAAATTCAGTTTCTATGAACTTGACATCCCTGTTAAGAATTACTTTGTACCCTCCTGGTTGGATAAAAATTAATTTATAGCCTTTGACCACCTCAAGATAGCCTAACATGACACATTTGAGTGATCTTGGTTACAACTTACCTATGCTCTGATGAGCATAGGCAGTGCATCCAAAAGGTCTCAAATGACACAAGTTTGGCTTGGATCCATGCCACAATTCATAGGGTGTTTTAAACCCAATTGTAGCAGAAGGGGATCTGTTGATCAGGTAAGCAGCAATGGTAACTGCTTCCCCCCACAATGATGGCTTCATGCCAGAGCTAATGAGTAGGTATCTTGCTTTTTCAAGCGAGGTCCTATTCATTCTCTCAGCTGTTCCATTCTGTTGGGGGTTACTTGGCACTGTGAGATACCTTTTCACACCATTTTTTAAACAGAAATCATCAAATTCTTTGTTGCAAAACTCAAGCCCATTATCTGTTTTAAGACATCTCAGTTTAAAAGCAGTTTGACCCTCAGTTTTGGTTTTTCAAATCTTAAAAGATTCAAAGGTATCACTCTTAGCTTTTAGGATGCTCACCCAAACCTTCCTAGAATGGTGATCAATCAGTGAGAGAAAGTACTTTCTCCCACCAATTGAATCAACCTAGGCAGGTCCCTATAGGTCTGCATGAACATACTCCAAAGGCTTTTGAGCAATAAACTCTGATTTTTTAAAAACATATTTGGTTTATTTTCCAAAAACACAATTTTCACAGTTCTGTAAATCAGAGGGTTTGCTTTCAACTAAACCTTGCTCGAACAAATAATGGAGGCCTTTGTTACCAATATGACCAAGTCTTGCATGCCATAACATAGTATCATGAAGATTCATAGAAGTATGACACTCAGCAGATAAAGATGATGCACAAAGAACAGGATGTCCAACAATGTGATATAAGCCCTTTCTATTAATACTTTTAATGAGGATTTTACCATTCTTAGAAATAATCCTAATCCCCTTAGAAGTATTAATATCAAGGCCAAGGTCATCAAACACAGATTCAGATAATACATTCCTCTTCAGATCAGGCACCCACCTGACCTTTTGAAAAATTCTAATTTCCCCATCATGCATTTTAAAAGGAACATTACCAATGCCTTTGATATGAAGAGATAAAATGTCTCCTAGTCTAACCCCCCCCCCAAACAGATTCATCAAGATGATCAAACACATGCTTATGAGGTGTAACATGTAAAGTGCAATCAGACATCAGAGGAATCATCAGGGGCAATCATAAGCAGCTCATGGGAATAGAAAGGGGAATCAAGTACAACAGTTGTTCCATTATGCAATTTCTTTTCCTCATCATCTCTTTTCTTGTAACAGTCAGAGATGAAGTGGTTCTTTCTTTTGTAGTATGTACAATGCTTTTTAGGAGGATCAAAAGACGATTGTTTATCTTTCTCCTTATCCTTTTTCTTGTTCCTCTTTTTATTCTTAGAGGTTCCTTTAGTAAAAAGCACATCAGGTTTAGGATCAGATTTAACAGATTTATCACCTTTCACTTTAACCACTTTTATAACCTCATTTTTCTGAATAATGGCCTCAACTATTCTTTTCTTAGTTAAAGATTCATTACTAAACTAAATAACATCTTTAAACATATCAAATTGAGAAGGTAGAGCATTCATAAGGATAACATATTGGTGGGTATCATCAATTTTATCATCACAACGTTCAAGTTCTTGTGTCATACGTAAAAATCTATCATTACTCTTGCATCCTTGTCCAAAGAATCTGGAAAATCGTCCTCTGCAGCAGCCCAACACTTTTCTTTGATTAGGATTGCCTTCATCTTCACTTGCCACATTGTGAAGTCAGAATTCGAGTCAAACGGTTTTATCTTCCCATAATTTTCTCCCATCTTGTAATTTGTGCTTAAGTTTCTTTAGGTTCCTGAACCAAGAAACGTTGTCAGAACAAAGACAAGATTTATCAAGGGCAAAAACAAGAAGCAAAGTACTGGTTTATAGTAACAAAAAAAGGAAAAACAAACGCCAATAAAAAAACTGAGATAGCAACGGAAGCTAGGAGATCACTTAGAACCTAATGAGTTCGAGATGAAACTCAAGGATCTTATGATTTCAGGCACCAGATCTTTCAAGAATCGAGTGTATGTCGAGCCTAGGGCTTTGATACCAATCTGTGAGGCTAAAATCGAGCAGACCTCAGCCCACACAAGTTTGGGTGGAAGACAATTGAATTCGCTAAACAAACAATCAAACGAACAAATCCAAACATCAAACACCAGAGATTGTTTACGGTGTTCGGATCCTCGATCCTACATCCCCGGGGCCTCAAGATAAGCCCTAATCCACTAATTCAAAATGAATACAAGAAGGGAAAATGTTTGACAACACACAAGAGGCACACATAAATACAGAACTGGAAGAGAAAAGAGATTAGAGTTTAGAAGGAGATAGTCTGTATGAGGCTGAGTCGAATCGAAGCCTCGTAGTTGCCTTCTTCTCCAATTGAATCTTCAAGACACTTCTTCAGCGCGGATCTTTACAGATGGGAGATCTCGCTACAGCTCCGGATCTTCAACACCAGATCACCGTCGGACTCTCTTCAATGAAGACTCTCCGACGCCCTCGCTCTCAGCTTCGCTCTCAAGAGGGTGAATCGCTCTAGGGTTGTCTGATCATCCGTGTACAGTAGCTGAAGAGAGCCTTTTATATGGGAGCCTTTGATCAAGAAGATATATTTAGAGCTCAGGAGGATAGGTGAGCTTCCAGGCTATCTTAGGGCTGAGTCTTCATGAGCCTCTGGAGCATCTTATACTCGGGCTAAGGCCTCAATCAGCTTGGGCTTAAAGCCCAATCCGATTTCCTTTAATCCTCAAATATAAAGTACCTCCATAATGCCTGCAAGAATACTCAGACCATATATCAAGCCTAGTTCCTCACTTAATCCATTATTCTCATCTTAGCTCCATACTTATGTGCACTCTTAACCCTAAGTAAACTTAGGATTAACCTATCATTGCATGAAGTCTACAGGAAAGTCAATTTTGTCGAAATACGCACATATTGGCACCTATTCAGAAGTTTTGAACAATATGCTGAATTTTTGCTTTACAATGCGTTTATGTTATTTCATCCATACACATATATGTTTCGGTTTATTTTGAAGGCATAAATGCGTAGATTTATGTAGGTTTATCAACTGTGTTTAATTTGAATGAATTCATTAGATATCAATCCGATATATACCATACATCAATCTGTTTTTTTTTTCCATGTGAATATGTTTCAACTATTCATGATTCACTTGTTAGTTAACTCGATCGATCTAATCGGTCGGTTGATATATCATGTTGTTTCCATGATTGCTTTTATCGATTTCAATTATTTTAAATCTTTAATCTTGTTATTCATAAATATAAAGAAAGGCCATGGACAGTGTCGGCATTCCCCGTGCTTCCCCAAACCCCGTTAACCCTCCTCCCGACGCCGTCCACTACTTCTATACAGCCCTCATGATCTGCTTATGTTCTTATATGTCACCTGTGTCGCTCTATATGGTGCACGTTGATGTCACAGGGAACTCGGCAATGCGGCCGACGTCGAACCCACAGGCCCTTTGTCATCGCCCGATGAGCAGAGGATAAAGGAGATTGCGCCATTGCGGCGGGGTACGAAATCAAAATAAGGTGTATACTAATCTCTTGAAGGAAAGCACACGGGGAACTGAAGACTACTCGAGGCTCATCGTCGACGCCTCCTCGCCATCCTCGGATCTGCGACCCCATGGAAATTGAAGCCTCCCTGCGCGCCGGTTTCCTCCTCCGCAGGTCTTCGATGCCGGGATCTGCCGATGGTGAGAAGAGCCTCGGAAACTGCCCCGCTAACCAGTTCTGCCTCCATGGGCGATGCCGTCGACCTCCACGGCTCCACGCGAGACCCGACTTGAGAAGAATCGGGGCATGAAAGGGCGGACGTTGAAGCATAGACGTCGCCGCCGCCTCTGGGAATTCAAAACGAGGAAGAAAGGTTTACTGCAGGTTTTATTTATTAATTTCGAAAACGGCCCGCAATTTTTTAAAAATTGCCGATTGGCCCATACCTTTCGACCACCCAAAGTGGTTAATTTTAAGGGATTTTTTTTACGCCCACAAAATTTACTATTTACACCCAAAATTCAAGTTTTTGTTTTTTTTTTAAATAAACCCTACGCCTCTTGAGTCACACACCTGACTCAAGAGGCGTAGCTATTTTTTTCTATATACATACCCTGCCCCTCTTGAGTCACACGTCTATGACTCAGGAGGCGTAGTGTTTATTTTTTTTTAAAAAAAAAGAAAAACTTAGATTTTGGGTGTAAATAGTAAATTTTGTGGGTGTAAAAAACAACAACCTAATTTTATCCATTGAAGTGCATATAAAATATATAATTATCTATCACTTGAAACACTAACAAAAAACTCCCAAAAACGCTCTCTCCTCTCTCTAAAATATAGAGAGAGGGAGAGTCCACTAAACTCATTCTTCACCATCAGTTTTCCACCATGAACATCAACAAGAACAAACCTCCATGGAAAAGAAATCAAATATCATTTCAGGAAGATAAAATAAGCTCTCTTTGGAGAGCTCCAACCCATCTCCTCCGGGAGCCCAAATCTCCTTGGGGAGCCAAAATCTCCTTCGGAAGCCCAATCCGGCCTCGGCTACTTCTTCCTGGTTTCGGCCATCGTCTTTCTGCAGTGCTACCGCCACCCATGTGGTCCGGTTTCCCTGCTTGGAGTCGTTGGCTCGCTTGGAGTCGTGGTTGCGCCGCCTTGCTTCGGTCACTGATGTATAATCCTCCGCTCAGGAGATCGAAAACTTCTTCTTCCTCAACCTTCTTAATCGAACAAAAAGCTCAATCTCTTTAGGGCTTTTACTAATCCACGATTGTGGAGATCGGTTCACCTTTCGCTCTCAACCAATTGGAACAATTTTGCCTCGAATTTCAGATCTAGGATTTGTTCCCTTCTTCCCAAAATTTCGGCCCTAAACCCGCCTCCGGCTGGTGTCGCTCACTGCCGCCCTCCCTGTCGGGGCCTCGGTGGTGCTGGTACTTGGGTTCTTGCTACGGCGTGCCCCCGAATTGGATCCCCACATCTGGTTTCGATTTCACCTTTGTCGGTTTTCTATCAGTATTATCGTCCCCGTCGGCGCTGGCTTCGGCCTGGCTCGTCGTGGTCGCCCCGGGCTGTGTTGGTGTTGGCTTGATGTTGTTCCTTTGCATCGCCGACCGCCGTTAGTTCTCTCCGGCTGCGTCGTGTTGAATCGATTTTGTGTTGAATCGTTGTTGTGCAAGTACAGCAAAGGAAAATTAAATAAAAATATAAAAAACATCCGAACTGTTTGCTCTTTGGGCCAAGAAATCTAGGGCTAGTTGTCTGCGCTACTCCCTCCGAATTGTGGTTACAGTTCAATGGGCCGGATTATGTAAGCCCGAAGGAAAATTAAAATTAAAAAAAAGGGCTAACTTTATTTATATCATTATACATATATAAATAAATCATATATATATATGTTTATATATTTTTAAGTAACCCCCGGTGTGGGCTAGTTTATCGCCCGCTTGGGTTTATGGTGCGCTTTAGATTCAGGTGGTGTTGCTCTGCAGTTTGGGGGAATTGACTTTACTTCTTCGGTTGATGGGGTTCTGGCTGTTCGGAGTCGGGTCGGGTTGGGGTCGTGGCAGTGTGTATCGAGGCGTCTCATTTTCCCGGAAGGCTGCTTTCTTGGAGGTTCGTCTTCACTGCCCACAGGTGTCTCCTGATGTACCGCTGACCTGCGGTGTTGCTGTTGGTAGCGCTTGGCTTCATTCGTTCGTCTACGTCCGCATCTCGTCCGGTTTAGTTGGGCTCGGTTTCTCTTTGTTAGAGCTCTTGTGCTTGTCTCTTGCACCTTCGTTGTATTTTGTCTCTTTATGACGGTTTCCGTCTGCCGACTTGTCGGCCTTCGAGGTCCAGGTCTGTCTGGCATCGAATTATTTCCTAATCAAAAAAAAAAATCTATCACTTGAAACAAATAAATTAATTACCAATCTCATCCCCGAAGTAGATGTAAATAAGGAAATTGATATTACAAATCACTAGACATGATTAATAAATTTCATCCCTGCAACGATGATCGAGTCGATAAATTTCATCTCCATAGTGATGAAATTATATTTGTTGTTTATGTTTATTTTATTTATATATATATGTTATTTTATTTAATTTATTTAAACTATACTCCCTCCATTCGGAAATAAATGATGTTTGACTATTTTGCACGTAGTTTTAGGAGCTAAAAACTATATAAAATCTTATTTATTTTAATTAATTTTTTTCATAGTTTAATAGTTATTAGTAATAACTATTAAACTATGAAAAAAATTAATTAAAATAAATAAGATTTTATATAGTTTTTAGCTCCTAAAATAAATAAGATTTTATATAGTTTTTAGCTCCTAAAACTACGTGCAAAATAGTCAAACATCATTTATTTCCGTGCTATCATGCTCCCATAAACAAGATGAAAATAAGATATTTAAAGCGTAAGACTTATATCCAATAAATAAACAACTAACTAAATAAAGACGAATAAAACAACATTCGAAAATGTAATCATTAAAGAATAAAATCTTTATCAACAGACTTCGAAGGAATACTCAAAACACTTTAAAAATGATTCCGACTTTGATTCCAACCTTCGACCTTGTAGTGCTTTATCTTAAACCTGTAAAAATCGATCTGGCAATCCCAATACAATGAAGGACGCCAGCCATCCAAACAAAGAACGGTTAGTTCGCGACAACTAGCAAATGACAGCACGAAAGCAAAGACAACTTTGGATTCAAGTCACCATGAAACGGTAAGAATTAAATTCAAATGAGATTTGAATACTTGAAGTAAGTTGGCTTATTTATGATCCGACCCTCCTATGACACGAATAACCCGGAAGAGTTGAGTAAGAAAAGATGTGTTAGAAACCATATCCCGAGTACAGATGGAATATGATATAGTTTGAAACAAGTTATGATTACTACCCATTACGTTATTAACACGTTGTCTAAACTAAGTATTGGATTAAAAGGTACTCGATGTGGCCCAAAATCGACCCAGAGGGCAGGACTCTTCCGGAGAGTTTTAAACCGCGGTTCGAGACAGTCAATTAAGGGTTAATCTTGTGTCCCCCAATACATAGTGCAACCTACGCATTGCTAGATATACATTAATCTTCACTCACGTACTCACATTAAATGGATTGACGCACAAATCACTTTTTATCGACTAACACCGGTCCCACCCTAACATAGTGGATATGACCTATAACCGTTTTGGTTGTGTAACACTTCATCTGAAAGTGTGATAGTTTCATGAAACATTTAGACCGAGAAATAACGGCCCCGACCTGACTCTAGAATACCACATTCACATGACTGCACACATTATACGGTTCACAATATTGCTTTACATTGATTGATCTTAACTCAATTGAGTTCCAATTATAGCACACAATCCCCACATTGTTACTACTTAAAACATCCTAGGTGATCACAACGAAACAAATAGGACGCATACTTAAAAAACATATCCCTTTCCTAACCAATTAGTATGAAAGAACAAAATAAATCATGCTTTAATAAAAAGGTGGGTATCTATGTCATTATTTTATATTGAAGTTGAATAATAACATTACCCAATTATACTTGTCAAATTCAAACTAACGGATAAATAAATCACACAAAGCGGATGAATTGCAATTTATTTAAATAATTTGGCAAGCAATTAACGAAAGAAAATAACTTGACACGAATGCACCGAAATGAACAAAAAGGCTCTGAAAGTCACTTGCCTTAATTCGAAGTTACAAGCTTTAACTTAAGCGATTGGTTGGACTCGAATTCCTTCGTATGGGTGTAAGGGTAGCCTAGTCTCTGCGAATTAACGGAGTTGGAAGCAATTTATGCCCAAATAAAAATACGGGTTAAATTCTGAAATTTTGAAAACTGAAAAATGGGCATATTTTATCAAAACTGAAAGTATGGGAGGTTTTACGTGAATACCCTTCTTCAACCTTGCACCCGACAAGGTTTCAACAGTAGCTTCAGACGCGCCAACGGCTCTACTTCGGCGAATCATAGTGGCTTCGATAGTGCTCGGAACGATACGTGACTGGCGGCTACAGGTTCGTGGCGATGCGGCGCATCTCTCAGTGGTGGCTTGTGGCTCCAGCAGTGGCTAATGGTGGCAGACGAGGGCGGCAAAGGCGGCTCCGACGAGGGGTGAATTCGAAATTGAGATTTTCGGATACGGAATGTTTTTGTGAAATTTTCGGATATCATTCTTTCAATATTGTATCATATCACATACCATCTTCTCGGTGATCGAGTTTCAAAATAGCACGTTCATGTTTATTCATCTTATTCCAGTATTTTTTTCGATTGTAGTTTTACCAAAAATATTAATCGATAAATATTTAATAAGCGGTGTTTTATTTATATCTAGATTATTTTTTGTGAAAATAATTATTTATATTCGGATTAATTACTAAATACGGAGTAGATGTTATTTTTATAATTAATATTTGTATTATTTTTTCGTAAAATGAATTATTTATATATAAATTAATAAATTTTTATTTTATATTTCTCACACACTTTAATCGTTATTAGTTTAATTCTCACATTGTATTTATTATTTTTTTTAATATTTTAATAGATTATATATATAATTCGTATAATTTTAGAATATTCTGTTAACATATTTTCGTTTATGAGACGGGACACACATTAATATAGAACTAGATATAATTAAACCGTTCAATAATGCGGCCTTTATAAATCGTTTGACACTTTTCTTTTTGGTTCACTAGTGGACTACCCCGTATTACGCACGAGATTATGACTTTAAAAATGATAATTGGTTTTCTACTTTTAAAATATTACATAATTTGATTAGATAATGTTAAGTTAGACTTTTTAACTTCTTATAATTAAAGATGATTTTTACTTAAGTGATGATTAATTTTTATTTTATTTTTCAATATTTCTCGTTATTCAACTTCATTTATGTAAAAAAAAAAAAAAAAAAAACTCTTTTACTATATAGAAAAGATAGGTAGGCACTAGGTGTTAGAATTTGCGGGAAAGAGAATCGAAAAGAGAGGAAAGAAGAATCTAAAGGTTGATTAACTACTCAACTAAACTCGTTGCCGTTTTGATATAAAATCAGGAAAGGG
Organism: Persicaria maculosa; assembly: GCA_963922045.1. NCBI lineage: Eukaryota > Viridiplantae > Streptophyta > Magnoliopsida > Caryophyllales > Polygonaceae > Persicaria > Persicaria maculosa. The sequence continues at coordinate 14,172,811 of OY998267.1, read as the reverse complement.
ATTCGAACTCATGATTTATTAGACATTACGTATGTATCATTCTTACCTTAGCAACTAAACTGGTATTGATATTTGACATAGTCATTAACAAAATGTCACTGTTTATAAAAGTCTCAGTCGAACAGTTTATTTGACCCCCAATTTAACGTAGGCCCTTTTTTTATGTGTAAGATCGGCCGGAAGTAAAGAATATGGTAATTAGATATATCAAAATTTCTCAAATTGCCTATTATTAAAGAGGTTAGAGGTGGATATGAAGAATCCCGATTATCCACAAAACAGCCGCCACTTACGACCCATTCCATTCCTTCTCAAATTGCAGTATCGATGATCTAATTAAACTGCACCACTTGAATGTGAATATATAGGAAGCATCGATGTGACCAACTAACATTAAGACCATTTACCATTGAATTGATCCATCTGCTAAATATTCAAATCTATTGAGATAGGAAAAAACAGATGTTTCATATTGAACAATTGTAAAATTTAATTAGGATATACAGTCAGTGAATTACGCTTTATATTAACAATTTGTTTTGAAATAAAAACTCACTACTCTCGTGGAACTCATTAAAAAATTATATGCACATGTGTAGATGACCTATCTCAATAATCCAATATAACTAATTTTTGCCTCCTCGAATTGAGATTTGAACGAATCTGTTTTTGGATAAGAAAAAATAAATAAAAAATTCTGATGGTTTATATATATATATATATATATATATCTATATAAAATACTGAAGCAGAGGCCTGAAACGGGCTCTGTTGCGATCTCGCGTCCACAGAATTTTCTAGATTAAAACATGATTTTTTTTCTTAGATGTCATTTTCTGAATTAAAGTGGTATTATATTTTTGGATCACATCAATTAATAAGTCAATATAGTTATGTAAAAAACTTATCTTTTTAAGATCAAATAATATATCCAATATATATAACCTTTTATCTTAATTCGATCAAATAATTAATTGATCAAGATAAAATAATTAACAATAAACAAAAATAATTCCGTACAACATATAGCCTTTATTCAAAAATATATATAACCTTTATTCAAAAATAATTATTTTTATTCAAATGAGTTGCAAAATACAATCAAAATCATAATATATAAACTACGTACAACATATAGCCATAAAAAATTGTTACTATTCCAATCAATTTTATTAAAAACAAATAAATTCAAGTGAATATTTTTACAAAAGCTATTATCGATAGAATATAATATCTAAGTTATTTTGTATAGTTTTTTATACTATGGTGTATTAAAGAATCCAAAGATTTCAATCAAACTAATATAACCTTTAAATTTCAAAAAGAAAATATAAATTAAACATAATTTTGTTTATTAAGAAACCGCACAATGGGCGGGTAAAGTAAAACTAGTCTATATAAAATACTAAATTACTTATCTTTGAATAACAATTGAAAATTTATCCTTTTTAGAATAAATTAAATATATTTGTATCATATATATCTCCTAAGATTTTTACCTAATTAAATACAAATTAACGTGCGGCTCTTGAACGTGAATTTGGATGTAGGTTGGATTCCAAGTTTATCTATTAAAAATTACTTATCTTTGAATAGGCATATTGTTTGAACAACAATTGAAATTTTATCCTTTTTAGAATAAATTAAAAATATTTGTATGATATATATCTCATAAGATTTTTACCTAATTAAATATCTATATCAATATATATATAATACTAAAACAGAGACGTGAAAATCCTATGTGGCGGGATCTGGTGCGATTCGCTTACGTGTCGGTCTCTGGTGCAATTTGGCCTGAGTTTTTTTTTACACATCAATTAATGATGAACCAATATATTTGAGTCACGTCATACAATGGCTTAATCTATTTACCCACGTGTCATCTTATGTGTCCACTTTAATTGATAATTAAATATTCAACATCATTTTTTTATTAAATATAAAATCTATCATTTTTGTTTATCACAATTAAAATTATTTTACCTTGATTATTTTCCACGATCTTTTTATACTTCATATTTTAGTTAAGATTCTTACCAATTTAATCAATTTAAAAGATAAATATTCACTTGAATTTATTTGTTTTTTAAATAAAATTAGTTTGAATAGTAACATAAAAATGGCCATAGGTTGTAGTTCTTCTAAGAATAAGCTTTCACCGCACGGCATAACTTTTATAAATTAAGTTCAATATGAAGTTATCTTAATTTGTCTCAATTTCACAAAAGTCCATTTATTAAGATAATTACATATAACTATCCAGAACTTAATTTATCTAATTGAAACAAATTATTTATAATATATAATTATATTATCATTATATAAAAGAAATATATATATATATATGTTTTAGATCAAATTGAGTATAATATCAATATCAATTTGCGCTTTAAATTCTAACAATCGTTTATCAAATTATATGATTAATCTAGATTCAAACCTGTTTACTTCTCAAAAACATAACACAATTGAAAACTATATATTTACTTTTATATGGAGTAATAATTTATTAATTCAAAGATGATTTATGTAATAAAATTTATTAAAAAAATCGCACAACGGGCGATTAATAAAACTAGTATATATATAGAATACGGATCAAATGTTAAAAGCTCTTACGGTGTTAAATGTTAACAAATCAATATTCGGCAAAATTTATCAAATATTCATCACAGTCACTCAATTATTCATCAAAGCTTTTCGACAACATTTAAGAGATTCATTTCAATTAATAATTATTGCCAATTAAAAAAAATTATCACCCAAAAAACTCAAACCATTGCGCGTGTATCTACCCCCAATCCCGTAATTGTGTTACTGTGATGAATATTTCTTAAATGTTGCCAAATATTGATGAATATTTGGGAAATTGTGAATAATTGAGTGACTGTGATGAATATTTGAGTGACTGTGATGAATATTTGATAATTTTTGCCGAATATTGATTTGTTAACATTTAACACCGTAAGAGCTGTTAACATTTGAACCGCATTCTATATATATATATATATATATATATAGAATGCGGTTCAAATGTTAACAGCTCTTACGGTGTTAAATGTTAACAAATCAATATTCGGCAAAATTTATCAAATATTCATCATAGTCACTCAATTATTCATCAAAGCTTTTGTTAAAATTAATCAAATATTCATCACAGTCACTCAAATATTCATCACAGTCACTCAATTATTCACAATTTCCAAATATTCGGCAACATTTAAGAAATATTCATCACAATAACACAATTACATGATTGGGGGTGGATATTGTGAATAATTGTGAATAATTGAGTGACTGTGATGAATATTTGAGTGACTGTGATGAATATTTGGGAAATTGTGAATAATTGAGTGACTGTGATTAATATTTGAGTGACTGTGATGAATATTTGATTAATTTTAACAAAAGCTTTGATGAATAATTGAGTGACTGTGATGAATATTTGATAAATTTTGCCGAATATTGATTTGTTAACATTTAACACCGTAAGAGTTGTTAACACATGACCCAACCGAACGCGGATCAAATGTTAACAGCTCTTACGGTGTTAAATGTTAACAAATCAATATTCGGCAAAATTGATCAAATATTCATCACATTCACTCAATTATTCATCAAAGCTTTTGTTAAAATTAATCAAATATTCATCACAGTCACTCAAATATTCATCACAGTCACTCAATTATTCACAATTTCCCAAATATTCATCAATATTCGGCAACATTTAAGAAATATTCATCACAGTAACACAATTACAGGATTGGAGGTGGATATTGTGAATAATTGTGAATAATTGAGTGACTGTGATGAATATTTGAGTGACTGTGATGAAGATTTGGGAAATTGTGAATAATTGAGTGACTGTGATGAATATTTGAGTGACTGTGATGAATATTTAATTAATTTTAACAAAAGCTTTGATAAATAATTGAGTGATTGTGATGAATATTTGATAAATTTTGCTGAATATTGATTTGTTAACATTTAACACCGTAAGAGTTGTTAACACATGACCCAACCTCTATATAATAGAGAAATACATACATATAAATATTCGGACTCATGATTTGGACTCATGATTTACTAGTCACCACATGTCATCTTTATCAACTAAACTAGTAAGGTTTGATCGATGATGACTGCTATTTAAAGTAGCTTGTCATCTTTATCAATTGAGTTTGGCATTTTTTAGGGCAAGTGAAATTAACTAAAGGATGTTTGGAGAGTTCATTTCTTATTATATCGATTATCATTTTGTTTGGATGAGATATATATTGATTATCATTACTTTTATTGTTATGTAAGGAATTTACCATTTGTTATGTCGTTGATACGGGTTTTCTAACTTATATTCCAATTGGATAGGTTATTATTCATAATGGGAAAGATTATCCAAATATTAACTATTTTAGCTATTTTTAATAGATTCTTAGGGTTTATTTATTGAGATTTAGAAAATCATTTCTAATATCCGTTTTTAACTTGAGAAAATAACAAACATATAAGTATATTTGGATTAATTTGGGTAACAAATCTTATATTTATATACACATTATTAGATCGAGCTGTCGGAGAATGATCAAGCTGAAAAATTTATCTTAAAGAAGCATTGTCAAAATGGTCTTTCTAACCTATATAGTATGAGTCTAGGTTAAGAACTATCGATATCATTAGAAAAGATTCTCTATCAGAAAAAATTAAATACTAAAAAATATTATAAAAAAGGAAGTTAATTACGGAGTAAATTGTAAGAAATTTTACCAAATGTAGGTTGATAGTATAACAAGTGGCCGGTGCAGACTATATAAAAGAGACGGGGAGGGGAATGTTGAAGAGTTTAAGATAATGAGAGGTTTAGGTTGGAATCGTATATGAATTTTGAAATCCTAAGTATTAAATGAATTTTACATTTAAATTGAATGACATTTAATATCAAAATTATAAATTTCGAAAAACTATTGCTTTTACCAAATAGGGCCTTATTAATCTTTTTGAACTGTAGTTAACCCAATATATATATATATATAGAGGTTGGGTCATGTGTAATCACCTCTTACGGTGTTAAATGTTAACAAATCTCTGCCGTTGATTAATAGTAAATAAAGAGTGTAGATTAATTTAGAATTTTCAGATTTTTTAATTAAAAGTTAGTGGGTCCCATTGTGAAAATTCAACCACTTTCACCTTTTTGGAATTGTGGCGCGTGTCATCGAAAATTTTAATCAAGGAAATCAACACTGTGTGAAGTTACAAATGGTGATTTGTGTAGGTGAGTCTCCTGGGCTAATTTTTTACCGATTTTTTTAATGTTGTTTCAGTTTCAACGAATAATTCTTTGCAGTTCAACGAATAGTTCTTTCAATTTCAACGAATAACATATCAATTGACCTTTACTGATTTTTCTAATGCTGTTTTACTGATTTTTTTTAATGTTGTTTCAGTTTCAACGAATAATTCTTTGCAGTTCAACGAATAGTTCTTTCAGTTTCACCGAATAACATTCAGTTTCAATGAATAAAATATCTCACATATAAACGAATAATTCTTCGCATTTCAACGAATAGTTCTTTCATTTTCAACGAATAACATATCAATTGACCTTTTATGATCTATTATTCAACAGTTGATAGTAATTATTCGCTAAATTGTTCGTTATTATTCGTCTGTAAAAAGGAGTTATCGTTTAGATAATAGCAAAATGGTTGGTTAATTTTGCAACTATTCGCTAGGTTGATAGTAATTATTCGCTAAGTTCATAGTAATTATTCGTTAGGTTGAAAGAGTATGTAAATGTAATTCTTATTTTCCCACATCTAATTATCCACATACATATGAATAATTCCTTATTATCAACGAATAGTGACTCTAAACTTGCCGAATAGTCGATAACTTCGTGAATAATTTTAGACAGAGTTTGAATTTCAAATAATTCCTTATTATCAACTGGATTCCTCCAATTGATTCAATTACCAGGGAAACATATCGGATTCATCGAATAACCCTAAATCCAACACATCCAACAATCAATCAATCGAGCAAAAAAAAAATAAAACCTTATCAATCGATCGGCTACAAGCCTTGTTCAGCCTTGTCGGCCGAAGGTTGCCCAAAATCCGGCCTCGTCGTCGTTGAAAGCACAGATCTGCCACCTTCCTTGGCGAGATCTGAAAGTTTCATCATCTTCTCTACCCACAATTTTTCAGATCTGGGCACACATATGGCGGGGGAAATTGGCGGCAACGCTACTCTTGGTGAAGGAGGAAGAAGCGGAGATCAGGATGTTGAGAGAGGAAGAGAGCATGATCCGAGCAGCCATGGACGAGCAGTCATGGAAGAGAGCATGATTGGCGGCGGCGCACTCTATCCTCACGTTTGGATCAACACCCGAATTTAAGCAGTTAGAAGATGAAGTTTGTAATTCACACGCCCAACCTAGAAGAGTGGAATTACTATTCACGTGGGTCTCCCTTTTATTTTTAAATAAATCATTAAAATCTAGAATTAATCGTAGTCTTTGATTTGGATTCGATCAACGGCCAAAATTTGTTAACATTTAACATGTTAAGACTTGTAAACATTTGATCCGTCCTATATATATATAAATATATATATATATATATATATATATATATATATTGATAAAGTGAACCCAATACATATTAACCTAACTATAGTTGACTCAACATTTAAATCATGTGAACTGGTCCGGCCGATGTACTTGCAATTCAAATTAATGGCGCCTAAGAACCATTAGTGGATAAAAAACATTAATCGTCCTAAAACCTAGTCGGGTCTCAAATCGCACCGTTCTGATACCATGTTAAATCCTGATAGGTCATATAATTTGGGGGTCCATACGGCTAAGCGCATCATGCGCATCCAAGCCGAACACATAATACTAGTGAGTTCCATCCTAAAACCAATTGCAATAGGAGAAGTGGTCCACTGACATATATTCAAGGCTCGGTTCTCGTGTTTTTCAATGTAGGACAAAGGTTCCAACACATCACAACACTATCCGTTTCATAAAATATGTCATTTTTTATTAGTAATTTTGTTAATAAAAAAAACTATCATTGTTTTATGACGAAAATTTAGATGACATAAAGTAAATAATAGGTCACGAGTTTGATTTCCGCTATTAATGTAATGAATCTAAATGGCTTCCTATAAACAAAAAAAAATGACATTATAATTATTAGTAGAAGATTACTTATAGTTTTTAAGAAAATAAAAAAAAATTAGTTTAAATAGGGGTATAATAGTATCATTTTTTTTATTAGGTAAGAATTCGAATTCAGACATATCTGAAACTCGAGGGCCGGACAAGCCGGCAAATGGGAGAACCGTCTAAACAACCAAACAAACATCATACAACAATACATAAAGGTGCAAACTCAAGCCAACGCACTCTACAAAAACAGCGAAACCAGGCAGACCTAAACCAAACAGGAAGTGGTCGAAGACGACGGACGAAGCCAAGCCCCACACTGAAGCAGAACCGTAGGTCAGCGATGCATCAGGACCCAATCATCCCGTGGGTAGTGAGGACGAACTCCAGGGAAGCAGTCAACCTGAATATAAGAGACACCGCGATACACACTACCACGATCCAATCCCAACCTATCCCGACTCCGAAAGCCTAAACCAAGTCCACGGAGAAGAACACCAAACCTCGCCACCGCAGAGCAACACACCACATGAGAAAAGAGCACCGAGCAACCTCAAAAGGATTTAGTCCACCCAAACGGGAATTAGTATTCGCCCAAACAAGCGGAATTTGATACCCTTACGGGAATTTTGTTATTATTATTATTATTATTATTATTATTATAAATATATATATATATATATTTTTTGACGCTCGATAAAGATTAGGTCGGGTTTGCCGCAGCAGAGGCCCTTCCTAGCGCATCCTTCCGGACGAGAACATGCAGTTCTGGATCATCCTCACAGCTGACGTCGGCAGGGGATGCATGGGCACTACGAGCAAGGTAGTCGGCCACCGCATTAGATTCCCTGAAAATATGACGAATAGCAACATAAGAAAATGACGAAATATCTGACAAAATATCCGCTTGTAGCATCTCGATTGTCCAGGGGCATTTCCAATCCCCCAGAAGAGCCTTTATTACTAGTAAGTTGTCCCCTTCGATCAGAAGGTTTGAAATTTGTAGCGACTTAGCACGCAGAATACCCATTTTGAGGCCAAGGTTTTCGGCATAAACCACTGAGATGTTTGTACAAATGGACCGGCCAAGCACGACAACCTCACCAACCGAGTCACGGATGACGTACCCGAATGATGCTGAACCACCTGGGATGACTGACCCATCAAAATTAAGCTTATAGCAATTAGCAGGTGGTTTATCCCACTTTCCAGAGCGACGGAGAGACCTGGTTGGAATAACACCAACCCTGTGGTCCGAGTGGGATGTGCTGCCAGTAGCATGATGAGAGGGAATCGTACAAGAAGGATCGTCCTCCAGAACCTTAGATTGTTTCCAACAATGGGTACTGGTACTGTGGAACAGAAGGATTTCGTTAATAGTTACCTTGTTCGTGTGGTTGAAAACGATTTGGTTCCTAAAGAACCACAATGCCCACCAAGCTGAGGCTAAATCAGCAAACTTAGTGCTGCCAATAGCACGTTTGATCTCATTCAGAGGAAGCACCGAGTCCGTACCAAAGATTACAGCTATATTCCTTGGAAGACGAATTCGTAAAGCTTGCAGAAGATCATTAGCCATGGGACAATGAAGAAAAAGGTGGTGTACCGATTCATTAGTGTTACTACAGTAAGCACAGCCCGAAGGCACTGTCACATGCGACTTTTGCAGTCTTAATTTAGTCGGAAGACCATCACGAGAGATTTTCCATAGAAAGTGTCTAACTTTAGGGGGCACGTCGAGATTCCAAATCCAACCACAATCGAAAATTTTCATCCCAACATGTTCTGATAAAAAAGAGTTCGCAGAACTGGTTGAAAACCATCCATTTTTGCTAGGTTCCTAATACAGACGATCCGTTATTGGATTGTTAGGCAAAATGAACCCCATGATATGGTCAATCTCTTCCCTTGGTAAAATATTTGTTAAAGAGGCATTTAGTAAAGGCCTATTCCACTGACGTTCATTGTTGATGAAATGGGCAACCCTAATCCCCCTGAGAGAGTCAGGAATCGGACTAATTGTTTTGGAAACCAACGGTTTTGGGAAGGCCCAGTTATGGCTCCAAAAATCTATAGTTTCGCCGTTTCCGACATTCCACTGAAGAGCAGTTAGTATCATTTATTACACTGCAACTTTTTTTTTTTTAAAAACTAAAACTAATACTCTACTCATTACAATGACAAAAAAAAAAGACATATTTTTTTTTTAAAAAAATATTCTAAAATAATACTCCGTACTGTATATTTTAGCATACGGTGGGAGTATTTAGCTACCAGTACCTACATGATCAATTTAACCTATGTCCCTTACCTAGTACATATCAATTTAACCCCACCCACTTTACTACTTTTTGACAAAAAAAAAAAAACAAAAAACATTTCCTTCCCGCTTTTATTTATCCATTTTTCATTTTTATTTAACATTTTAATAAGAAGATTGCTTAATTAACTCTACCTAGTATATCTTAATAAGAAGATTGCTTAATTTTGTCTGCGACACTATCAATCGTATTTGATAAACTGATTACCCATTACAAAGTACTTTTACTAAAGGTAGATCCATACAGATAAATATACTAATTGCCCATGAAATCTTCCACTCCTTCAGAACAACTAAAGCTAGATGTGGATATATGGCTATATTAAGCTAGATATGGAAAAAGCATATGACAGGGTAGAATGGTCTTTCCTTTTTTCTTTACTTGGAAAATTCGGCTTTGACAACAAGTTCATCCACTGGATTCAAGAGTGTGTCCAAACGGTTTCTTATTCGGTTCTCATTAATGACGAACCTTTTACACCATTTATCCCAACGCGAGGCCTGAGGCATGGTGATCCTCTGTCACCCTTCCTATTCATTCTTACGGCTGAAGTACTTGCAAGAACGCTACATCGGCAGACATCTGTGTCAAAAGACATGGGTTTCTGCTTGGGAAGGGGACGAGTTAAAATGCCTTTCCTCGCCTTCGCAGACGATATAATGCTATTCGGTAAAACAAACCAGTCAACTTGTGTCAAACTAAATGATACTATTCAGTGTTTCTGCCAGATCTCGGGCCAAAGGGTCAATTTACACAAATCGAGCTTCCAAGTTTCTAAGAACACCTCAAACACGGCTATCCAAATGGTTGCATTGACAGTTGGGATCCCACAGACAAATAATCTTGAGAAATACATGGGTTGCCCGATCATAAATGGTAGGGTCAATTGCGATACATTCGCGAATGTGGTTCTTAAAGCCAAACAACAGCTAACTAAATGGAAAGTTGCTTCTCTGTCTGCAGAGGGCAGAAAGATCCTCATTAAAGCAAACTTGAGCGCACAAGCGCTATTTATAATGTAGGCATTTATGCTCTCTTCGATGATTCTGCATGAGCTTGACAGAGTTTACAGACAATTCTTTTGGAACAAAGGTCCTGAGTCAACTCTACTAATTAGTTGGGATAAGATCTGCTCAGATACTCTGTCTGGTGGACTTGGCATTTACAAAGCAGAAACTATGAACCTTGCTTTACAAATGAAGCTGCTTTGGAAAATAATCGCTCAACCAGATAACATCTGGGTTAAAGTAATCACAGCAAAATATTTGAAAAGTACAACTCTCATGAACTACACAAAAAAAGGAAACACCTCCTGACAGTGGTCAAAGCTTACCTCTATCAGACATTTATATAGACCGGGGCTTCGATGGTCGATCGGTAATGGTCAATTAGTTAATTTCTGGGGGGACACCTGGGTTTACCAGAAACCCTTAGCGGATCTCGCACTAGGACCAATTGGGGAAGAAGCTTCCAAATGGTCTGTTAACCGTTTTATTAATACCAGTATTAATGATTGGAATGTGTCGGCACTACACACGGAATTACAAGGTTTACTAAATACTGCTATCATTGACAACATCACCCAGATTAAACTACCAGATAACAAATTCCAAGACAGACTATACTGTGGCCCTGGTAAGGATGGCTGTTTCTCAACTTGCTCGGCCTCGAGTATCACCCCGCTTCATGACGGGGACCCAAATTACGGTTGTAACTGGCTTTGGAAACTGAATGTCCCGCACAAAATTAGACATTTTTTGTGGAAAATTTCTGGCGATGGTTTGCCCACTTCCGATAGACTACAACGATCTCATGTATCAGTTCCATCCGGTTGCAGCTTCTGCGGATGCTCTTTGGAATCTACCTTCGACTTACTGTTAGATTGCCCCCATGACAAACGATATGTTTTCGGCTCTTAGGATTCGTAAACCTATTACTAGTGGAATAACGGTAGACTCAAAACCAAATGCAATCCTAAACTTTATTTATTCAAACATGGGCAAGCATAAAATTGGGGATATGACATATGCTTGGTGGGGTTTATGGTTTTTTAGAAACCAGCTGGTTTTCAACAACGTTACATCTGTCACGGCTCATGAGATTGCACTTTTCTGCAATTTATCTAACCAAACATGGTATGCAAGTACAAAAACAACTGACAAGCATCAGAGTTCGACCAATATTAGTGCCTACCCGGCCCGAAAATACAACTCGACCTCGACTGGTTGTACACCTAAGAAAGTAAATGCTTGGGAGAAACCGTCTTTTGGGTATTATAAGCTAAACTTTGATGGTTCATACTGTCAGTCGGAGGCAGGGTCCTACGGCTTTGTCATCCGTGATCATAATGGTAATATTTGCTCGTTAGGGTCAGGGCGCTGTAATAATAGTTCGGTTGTTTATGCGGAGGCTATGTGCCTACACATGGGCGCTGCAAAGGCAAAACAACTGGGGATTCAATTCCTTCTGATCGAAGAGGATTGTCTGGTCATTATAAAGGCTCTACTGGGGGACTGGTCGTGCCCTTGGAACATTGAGTTGTTAATGGCTGACACGATTATTCATCTTAACTCTTTGTCTCATGTTGCTATTCGTCATATTTTCAAGGACTCGAATGCGGTGGCTGACGGGATTGCACGTCTGGCATACAGCATCCCTGCTGATGATAGCATGGTGACTGATCCAGAACTTTGTGTTCTCGTCCGCTCGGACGCGCTAGGAAAGGAGCCCGGTCGTAGACGACTCTCCTAATCTTTATCCTGCTTCAAAAAAAAAAGATTGCTAAACATCCATCTCAAATATTTTGTAAAACATGTTGGATAATGTGGGAATTGTCTTGCTTAATTAAACATCCATCTCAAATATTTTGTAAAACAGGTTGGATAATGTGGGAATTGTCAGTTTTGGGGTTGCATATATCGGGATGCGCTCCGGTGAAAACCAAAATTGCGGTAGAAACCCGTGAGGATCGGCTTTTTAGCCCGGTTCACTTGCTTTATAGCCCGGTTATGTATAGAACCGATCTATAAAGTCATAAATTTTAGCCCGGTTTTGAATAAAACCGAGCTATAAAGTCACTATGTAATTTTAAAACATTAGCTTTTTAGCACGATTTTTCGGTGTGACCGAACTATAAAGTCATGTGTTATTTTAAAACTGGAGTTTTTAGCACGGTTTTTAGGTTGAACCGAGTTGTAAAGTCACCGTGTGATTGAGGTTTTTAGCACGGGTTTCAAAAAAACCAAGATATAAAGTAGTCCTCACGGGTTTTTACCACAATTTGAGGTTTTCACCGGAGTCAATCCCGCATATATCAACTTGTATTAAAGTCTTGCTAATAGTAATGATACGTGTACGTGTAGATCTCACCATCATTTAGACCTTTCAAACTTTTACTTTTTCGTTTTTGTTAATATGAATAATACACAAACAAACTGAAGTTGCATATATGGTAGAACGTATCTTGATAGGTAAGTACGTTGTCAATTCATTTGGCCTTGATTTCTTTCTCTATAAATGCACATGCCTATACTTCCTCATTTGTCCACATCCTACTTCAAACTTCTCCACTAATACCTCATCGCCTTAATTCATCTCCTTAGCTTACATTTACGTACACCCTTGCTTTCTTATACAACCCCATACATTAATTTCACATTTCCTATACCATATATATAGAGGGAATTAAAAAGCAAAGGGCATGGCTCATCCAAGTTGTATCAATGTGAGAGCAATCGTCAAGGAGAAAAAGACGGTGGGTGGATTCCTCAAGAACCTCAGCGTAGGCCAATTCCTTGACAACGTCTACAATCTCTTCCTTGGCACCGCTCTCCAATTGGAGCTGATCAGCACCCAACACCCTAATCCTGGTAAGTGGTTCCACATATGACTCAACTGATAACAGAATCCATCTGTGATACTCCCTCCGTTTCCAAATAAGTGACTTTTTTCAAGTCAAACACGTATTTCTATGAGAATAAAAACTATGCTACCTCTGATCCAAAATAGATGTCGTTTGACTTTTCAACACGTATTTTAAGAAGTTAAAAACTATATAATATATTAACTTTATTATTATTATTTTTTATCACTTAATAATTATTACCAACAAATATTAAGTTGTACAAAAAAATTTAAAAAAAAATTGATATTTTATATAGTTTTTAGCTTCTTAAATTACGCGATGAAAAATCAAGCGACATGTATTTTGGATCGGAGGAAGTATAAAATATTAAAATTTTAAGGGCAAATTGCAAAAAATAGCATAAACTTTAAGGGTAGTTGCATCCTATGACATGAACTTTGGAAAATTAAAAAATAATCACCAACTTTGATGGATCATTGCATCCGTTGACACGAACTTACGAAATATTTAAAATAATCATCAACTTCGATTTGGTTGCATTCAGTAGCACATCTATTTTTGTTTTTTTTTAATATCATCTCTTATTAACCTTCTTTGCAAAAATACCACCCAATTTTCAATTTTTTTAAAGATGTCCATATTTTATTTTTAAAAATAATACATTTTCACTATTCAAATTTTAAAATATAATTTATTTTTGAAAGTACTACTTTTTTCCTTTTTTTTTAAATACCTTCATTATTTAATCCTGGTTAAAAACTAATTTTATTTACTTTATAAAATCACGTTTTTTCAAAAATAAATACTAAGTAATGTCTTTAAAATGAAAAATTAGTTTCTTGAAAATATATAAATTTTAAAAAAATGTGATTAAGTTAGCAAGGGGCGGGCACGGACCAAGGGTCATGCTAGGGTTCGCTCTAGGCCATCCCATTTTAAAAAATAATAGGTATAAAATTAAAGGAAATTAATTAAAAAAATTATCCAATTATTTGTTAAATTAAGGGTTTTATTAATAAATATTATGTGTATAAGAAAATTTTAGCCTATCTAGCACACCCGAATTTTTATTTCTAGTTCCATGCCTAACAAGGGGTGATTTAAAAAAAGGGAAAAAATAGTATTTTTCTAAAATAAATTATATTTTAAAATTGAATAATGAAAACATATTATTTTTTAAAATTAAATATGGGCATCTTTATAAAAAAAATTGGGTAATTTTTTTTGCAAAGAATATTAATAAGAGGTTATGTTTAAAAAAATAGATATGCTATTGAATGCAACCAGATCAAAGTTAGTGATTATTTTAAATATTTCGTAAGTTTGTGCCAATGGATGCAATGACCCACCAAAGTTGGTGATTATTTTTAAAAGGACAAATTGCAAAAAATAGCACAAACTTTAGGGGTGATTGCGTTCGGTGGCACCAACTTTCAAAAATTTTATAATAATCACCAACTTTGAAGGGTGATTGTGGTTAGTAGCACAACTTTTTTATTTTAAAAGTGCACCCCTTTTTTATAATAATCACCGAGTTTATGGAGAATAAAATTAGTTGTTTTTTTAACCGTGTGTAAATAATGAGTGTATTCTTTTAAGAAAAAAGGGGAAAAGTAGTTTTTTATAAAATAAATTATATTTTTTAAAATTAAAAATGAAAATGGATTGTTTTTAAAAATGAAATATGGCCTTTTTTTTAAAATTGAAAATTGGATGATTTTTTTTACAAAGAATGTTAATAAGAGGTGATATTTCAAAAAAAACAATAGATGTGCCACTTATTGCAACCAGAACCAGAGTTGATGATTATTTTAAAAATTTTGAAAGTTTATGCCATTAAACGCAACTACCTCTAAAGTTCATGCTATTTTTTGCAATTTGCCCAAATTTTAATTAATTTTTTTAATAATATTATACTTATTATTAATAAGTATGAGTTTATAAAATAAATTTAAAATAAATTAATATTTTATATTGTTTTTTATCACTTTAAAATACGTGCATATATAAATACGGATGTAGTCAACGTATGACCGTACTTGTTATGGTTTAGACGTAGGGAACTTGGTACCAGAGAAGCAATCGGTGAAGGCAGATGCACATCCATTATCTCTTCTAAGCCAGGCACCCGACTTGCAAGAAATGGAGTACCAGGCTAACTTTAAGGTTCCCCTTGACTTTGGAGAGATCGGTGCCATCTTGGTCCGGAACGAGCATCGTAAAGAGATGTTCCTCCGTAGCATCGTTCTCGAAGGTTTACCTCAAGGAAATGTGAACATCGACTGCAATTCATGGATTCACTCCAAATTCGAGAATACAGACAAAAGGATTTTCTTTACCAATAAGGTCCATATTCACATAAAATGATGTAATTCGATTAGGTATAAATACATCTGTTGCTTGTAGTCTTACTAGTATATGTTTTTTTGTAACAGTCGTACTTGCCGTCACAAACACCTAGTGGATTGAAGGTGTTTAGGAAGCACGAGCTCGAGCTTGTTAGAGGCAACGGCCAAGGAGAGCGAAAGAGCTACGATAGGATCTACGATTACGACACCTACAATGACTTGGGTGACCCGGACAAGAACAAGGAGCTGTCACGGCCTGTTCTTGGAGGGAGCAAGCACCCTTATCCAAGGCGGTGCAGGACGGGGCGTCCAAAGTCCAAGGCCGATCCCTTGTCGGAAACGAGAGGGAGCGGAAGCTTCTATGTGCCAAGGGACGAACAATTCGCGGATATAAAGGAGTTCACATTCGGCGTCAACTTGCTGAGCGGGGTGCTGAGCGCGCTCATACCTTCGTTGGAGGCGGCCTTTATCGATAACGACGGTAAGAATACCGGCTTCGAGGATTTCACTGACATCAATCGATTGTTCAACCAAGGGAAGGATTTGCCGAGGTTTAAGAATCAAAAGGAAATGAGAAAGGCGTTGCCGTTCTTGGAAAATGATGCTCATGCTGGCAAAGATGTTCTTCACTTCATACCCACTGATATGTTTGAAAGTAAGTTCATTAATTCATCGATGCATAATGTTTTATATTATGGGAAAAAATTTGCCAAAAAAATTATTAAAAATAATATATTGTCATATTAATCTATATAAAGATATCATAAGTCACAATCTATCTATATATATTTTAGTCAATTGATAAAAAAAAAAAATTCTAAATCAAGACTATTTCTTAGTCATACTTATCAAAAATATTACTAATAGATAAACATTTGATAAGTGTTATTTTATTTATATAAAGATTATTGTTTTCTGAGTGGAAAAAATTATTTATAACGAAATTAATCATTAGATAGCGGTTATTTTATTTATATTTATATTATTTTTTAGTAGAATAAATTATTTATGTCTAGACTACTTTTTATTTTATATTTCAACCACACTTTGATTTTTATTAGTTTAATTATCACAATATAATTCATATTTATTATTTTTAATAATTTTTTCTTATTTTAATTAAAAAAATAATGAGTACTCGTTATGAACTTAACGGTATGTAACGGGCAAATTTAAATTCTCAATGTGATATACCCGCAATGCAATGAGGGCGGGTCGAGCTTAGAGCAACTCCAACAGGTTCTCCATAATGGATTTTTGGAGAATATCAAGGTTGATTTTGGTCCAACAGCTTCCCCATTACATTCTCCAAAATAGAGAGTGAGGAGAAAAAATAGAGATATTTCCTTAAATTTGGAAAAAACTCTATATATTTTGGGGTAAACTCCATAATGGAGAATCTGTTGGATTTCAGTCCAAAAAAATCCAAAATATGTGATTCATAATTCTCCATTTTGGAGAATTGTTTAGAGAAGCTGTTGGGCATGCTCTTAGTGATCCACTTGGGCTTCATCTATTATCCATACCCATTTGTTATTGTGAGCGGGTTGGATGGATCGGTCGGACCAACCATCGTTTGTCCGTGTCTACTTATATATCTTTTGATGTGTGACTAATTTTGACCTTTCACATCTCAACATTAATTAACAAATGTTTTTTGTTTGTATTTATTGTAGGAGATGAGTTGGGTTGGTTTAGAGACGAAGAGTTTGCTCGACAAACACTAGCTGGTCTCAATCCCTACGGTATTCAATTGGTCACGGTATGAATGTCAACCGATCCTCCATAGCGCACTTTCTATCACAAAAGCTTAAGTAATTAATTAGTCGTGACTTAATTTACAGGAATGGCCCTTAAGGAGCAAGCTTGATCCCAAGGAGTACGGCCCTCAAGAGTCAGTGATAACCGATGAACTCATTCTACCAAAAATTAGCACTTCTACCGTGGAAGAGGTCCGACTACAACCATTCAAATCTTCAATTACTCGATCAACTACGTACCACTTATAGACTAGTTATTGTACCATTCGATTGAGTTGAGATTGATCGATTAATCGGTCTATTGCAGGCGGTAGCGCAAAAGAAGCTGTTCATGTTGGATTACCATGATGTGTTGCTACCTTATGTAGGCAAAGTAAGGAAGATCGAAGGCACCACCTTATATGGATCGCGAACATTGTTCTACTTGAGCACTCAAGGGACACTCGTACCCCTTGCAATTGAGCTCACTCGGCCTCCTCTCGACAAGAAGCCCCAATGGAAGCGAGCTTATACTCCGAGTTTGGTTAACACCACGGATTCATGGCTATGGCGCCTCGCCAAGGCCCATGTCCTTGCCCATGATTCCGCCTTCCATCAACTCATCAGCCACTTTTTGAGGACTCATGGCTGTACCGAGCCTTACATAATTGCGTCAAACCGACAACTGAGCGCCCTCCACCCGATCCATAGGTTGTTGTGCCCTCATTTCCGGTACACTATGGAGATCAATGCTCTTGCTCGACAAGCCCTCATCAATGCGGATGGCATCATCGAGACCTCGTTCTCTGCTCGCAACTACGCTATGGAGTTCAGCTCGGTGGTCTACGATAAACAATGGAGGTTCGATTTACAAGGACTCCCCGCGGACCTCATCAGCCGGTAAGCCCATTACATTATTGACATATTGTGAATCCTACATCGTAAGTGGGAAGTTCCGAGCCTAACATATTTACTCTACCTATATATTGTCAATTGGTGCAGAGGAATGGCCGTAGAAGACCCATCGGCGCCACACGGGCTGAAGCTCGCAATCGAAGACTACCCATTCGCGAACGACGGGCTGATCCTATGGGACGCGATCAAGGAGTGGGTGAGCGAATACGTTCACCACTACTACCCGCAATCGAAGCCGAACCTGATCCTATTCGACGAGGAGCTCCAAGCGTGGTGGACCGAGATTCGGGAGGTGGGACACGGCGACAAGAAAGACGAGCCGTGGTGGCCGAAGCTGGAGAACCAGGAAGACTTGATAGGGATCCTAACGACGATGATATGGGTGAGCTCTGGGCATCACGCAGCGGTGAACTTCGGGCAGTACACGTTTGCCGGGTACTTCCCGAACAGGCCGACAATAGCGAGGAACAACATGCCCGACGAGGACCCGACCGAGGAGGGGTGGAAGAGATTCCTAGCGGGGCCGGACAAGGTGCTCTTGGAGAGCTTTCCGACAAAGATACAGGCGACGAAGGTGATGGCGGTGCTGGAGGTGCTGTCGACGCACTCGCCGGACGAGGAGTACATCGGGGAGAGGATAGAGCCGGCGTGGGAGGAGGACGAGGCGGTGAAGACGGCGTTCGAGAGGTTTCAGGGGAGGCTAAAGGAGCTGGAGAAGGTGATCGATGAGAGGAATGGGAACGAGGGTTTGAGGAACAGGTTCGGGGCGGGTGTGGTTCCGTACGAGCTGCTCAAGCCTTTCTCCAAGCCTGGGGTTACCGGTATGGGCGTCCCTAACAGCATTTCCATCTAATCGAGATAACGTATTATGGAAAATGGATCGCCACTGATTTTAAGATGAGATGATCTCACTTTAATTTATTGAATTGTTTGTACATGTATTCCTTCTTTCGTATATCTTTGTACCTTGTGTTGTATTGTTGTGATTTTTTATGTGGAAATAAATAAATCGATCAAATCATGTATTATTAATTCTATTGTATCAGGTAATTGTTTTTCTTGTAATAATCAATAAAAATAAACATCCGTTTGTTTTTCTTGTAATAATCATGTATTACATTTATAAATATAGTCAATATTTAAATTAAGATTTATTAATCACTATTTTAATCATTACTTTTTTTTCTTTCATTTTCATACAAATTTACTACATTTTTCCATCTTTTATTCTCTAATTTTAAGGAGGGTGACTGTTATCTTTAAGATGCTCGAATCGTTTCCCTCACTACCTTCACTAAACTCACAAAAAATGATAATTGTGTATATTATTGCTCATTATGAAAGAACAATAGGTAAACATATATATTGGTATCAACAACAGACAAAATTTGGATATCTCAGACTTGTTAAACTCTAGCACAAAATCTTTCTGTGTTTGAAGATCTTGGATTTATTTGGCAAACAATCTGAAATACTAGAAATGAAATCATTTTCAAAAATAAGAACTTGCCTCCAATCAGGAACATTGTCCAACAAGTGATCACTGATATTAATAACTGGAAAAATAATGATGGGAAACCTCAATCTGCAAAATCTAAGACGAATAGGAAAAAAGTTAGGTGGACTAAACCAGAAGGAGCTATCTACAAAATTCATGTAGATGGCTCGGTTAAACTCACGGGTTCTTGCCAGGTGGGGGAGTCATTAGAGACTCCAAAGGTATTGGGATAGAATTTAGTCAAAATGGGGCTAAGTCGCTGTTTCAAACAGCGACTCTAGCCCAACTTATAAAAAATAATAAAATAACAAAGTCGTTTAGAACAGCGACTTTGTATTTTTTTTTTAATTTATCGTCATAAAAGAGGTAAAAATTAAAACAAATATATATACGGTAGAGTCATTGTTTGAAACAGCGACTCTACCTTTTTTTTTAAATTTGTCCATGTCACAGATCAAACAACAAAAAAAAAACTCCCCTTCCGTATTGCTTTGAGAAAAACTCCCCTCCGAGGGCATCTACCTCCCCTTCGGGGGCCCAACCATCCTTCGGGAGCCATCAACGCCTCTTCCGGGAGCCACCACCACATCGGTTCTCTCTGTCGGTGCAACTTTACACGCCCCACTTGTGTCTTTGGGTTTTCGATCTTTTAGTCTTCCGATTCCAGGCCCAAATTGGGGATTCGGTCCTCCTCGGTTTATCGCAGACCATCTCCTACCCCCGGTCTAGTTCCGCTAGCCTGCTCCCTTGCCTAATTTGGTCTGGGTGCGCTGGCTCTGGCTCGATCGGTCTCTTTCCGGCGTCTCTGATTCGGCCTCTTTCCGGCGTCCCCTTTTTTATCCACTCGTACTTCCCGGCCATGGCTGTCCCCTCCCAAATCAGCGCTGGCTTCTCCATTTCGACATGGTTTTGGTGGCTTTGGGTTCCCCGTCCTCTGAATCTCGTGTCTCAGCCGGCGATTTGAAGGGTTCTGGTGCCGCCATGGCGGCTACTGCTTTCCTTTCCCATCGTGGCCTCTCACCTCCTCGCTTAGCGTTGTGTTTTGACGGTTCTCTGTCGATTGGCAAGTGGCGCCTTCCCAGATTGGTGTGCTGAGGCTTCTCTCCTCCCTTCCGGTCGACGCTTCTCTCGGGCCGTCGCTTCCCGGTTGGCAGGTGGCCCATTACTCCCTCCTCCCTTCCGGTCGACGCTTCTCTCGGGCTAGGCTTGGTGTGCTGAGGCGGGTTCCCAAGAACCCTTTTCCTTGTGCCCATTGGCTGTGCCTTGGCCCGAGAAGGCCCGATATCCTGTTCTTGGGGCCCAATTTGGCTATTCCTTGGGCCCAAAGTTGGCCCGAAACTAGGGAAAATTAAAAAAAATTAATTAAAAAAATAAAATAAAATCAATAGAATATAAAAAACTTTTATTTATATATAAATAAAATTGTAGTTTTTATTTATATATAAATAAAACAATAAAAATGTCCGAAAGGGCTTACTTAAAATCACGCAAGGGCTCGAAATACCACTCGAAAGAGCTTGGATTAAATCCCGTTTGGGCCTGACCGGTCCGTTGTGACCGGTCCTTTGTGGTTTGCTTTGCTCGGGTGGCGTGCGTCTCTGCTTTGGTGCGGCTGGGGGTTCTTCTTCTATGTTGGGTTTGGTACGAACTTTAGGGGTGGTTGCGTTCGGTGGCACCAACTTTCAAAAATTCTATAATAATCACCAACTTTGAAGGGTGGTTGTGGTTAGTAGCAAGACCATCCTTATTAACATTTTGTTTACAAAAAAAAATCACATTTTTCATTATTTTTTTAAACTCACTCACAATTTTCTTCTTAAAAAAAACAATTTTCATGTTTATAAACTCAATTTTAATTTTTCAAAAAAAATTATCTTTTAAAAATATAATTGTGATATTAATTGGTATCTTTTTAAGGCACTCATTTTTCATTTTAAAGACATTACTTATTATTTAATTTTTGAAAAAAAAACTGAGTTTATAGAGAAAATAAAATTAGTTCTTGTTTTAACCGGGTGTAAATAATGAGTGTATTCTTTTAAGGAAAAAAAGGGGGAAAAGTAGTGTTTTATAAAATAAATTATATTTTTTAAATTAAAAATGAAAATGGATTATTTTTTAAAATGAAATATGGGCATTTTTTTAAAATTGAAAATTGGATGATTTTTTTTCTACAAAGAATGTTAATAAGAGGTTATATTTCAAAAAAAAATAGATGTGCCACTTATTGCAACCAGAACCAAAGTTGGTGATTATTTTTAAAATTTTAAAAGTTCATGCCATTAAAATCAACTATCCCTAAAGTTCATGTTATTTTTCACAATTTGCCCTTTTAAATATTTCGTAATTTCGTGCCAACGGATGCAATGACACATCAAAGTTGGTGATTATTTTTTAATGTTCGAAATTTCGTGCCACAGGATGAAACTACCCTTAAAGTTTATGTTATTTTTTGCAATTTGCCCTTATTTTTATTGATTATTACAAGAAAAACAATTATCCGGTACAATATAATTAATAATACATGATTCGATCGATTTATTTATTTCCACATAAAAAATCACAACAATACAACACAATGTACAAAGATATATTAAAGAAGGAATACATGTACAAACAATTCAATAAATTAAAGTGAGACCCATCTCATCTTAAAATCATTGGTGATCCATTTCCCATAATATGTTATCTCGATTAGATGGAAATGCTGTTAGGGACGCCCATACCAGTGACCCCGGGCTTGGAGAAAGGCTTGAGCAGCTCGTACGGAACCACACCTGCCCCGAACCTGTTCCTCAAACCCTCGTTCCCATTCCTCTCATCGATCACCTTCT
This sequence comes from Persicaria maculosa, assembly GCA_963922045.1. Taxonomy (NCBI): domain Eukaryota; kingdom Viridiplantae; phylum Streptophyta; class Magnoliopsida; order Caryophyllales; family Polygonaceae; genus Persicaria; species Persicaria maculosa. The sequence goes on along the minus strand of OY998267.1, from coordinate 14,150,114 downwards.
CCAGCTCCTTCAGCCTCCCCTGAAACCTCCCGAACGCCGCCTTCACCGCCTCGTCCTCCTCCCACGCCGGCTCTATCCTCTCCCCGATGTACTCCTCGTCCGGCGAGTGCGTCGACAGCACCTCCAGCACCGCCATCACCTTCGTCGCCTGTATCTGCGTCGGGAAGCTCTCCAAGAGCACCTTGTCTGGCCCCGCTAGGAACCTCTTCCACTCCTCCTCGGTCGGGTCCTCGTCGGGCATGTTGTTCCTCGCTATCGTCGGCCTGTTTGGGAAGTACCCGGCAAACGTGTACTGCCCGAAGTTCACCGCCGCGTGCTGCCCGGAGCTCACCCATATCATCGTCGTTAGGATCCCTATCAAGTCTTCCTGGTTCTCCAGCTTCGCCCACCACGGCTCGTCTTTCTTGTCGCCGTGTCCCACCTCCCGAATCTCGGTCCACCACGCTTGGAGCTCCTCGTCGAATAGGATCGGGTTCGGCTTCGATTGCGGGTAGTAGTGGTGAATGTATTCGCTCACCCACTCCTTGATCGCGTCCCATAGGATCAGCCCGTCGTTCGCGAATGGGTAGTCTTCGATTGCGAGCTTCAGCCCGTGTGGCGCCGATGGGTCTTCTACGGCCATTCCTCTGCACCAATTGACAATAGATAGAGTAGATATATATGTTAGGCTCGGAACCTTTGCACCAATTGACAATAGGTAGAGTAAATATGTTAGGCTCGGAACTTCCCACTTCCGATGTAAGATTCACAATATGTCAATAATATAATGGGCTTACCGGCTGATGAGGTCCGCGGGGAGTCCTTGTAAATCGAACCTCCATTGTTTATCGTAGACCACCGAGCTGAACTCCATAGCGTAGTTGCGAGCAGAGAACGAGGTCTCGATGATGCCATCTGCATTGATGAGGGCTTGTCGAGCGAGAGCATTGATCTCCATGGTGTACCGGAAATGAGGGCACAACAGCCTATGGATCGGGTGGAGGGCGCTCAGTTGTCGGTTTGACGCAATTATGTAAGGCTCGGTACAGCCATGAGTCCTCAAAAAGTGGCTGATGAGTTGATGGAAGGCGGAGTCATGGGCAAGGACATGGGCTTTGGCGAGGCGCCACAGCCACGAATCCGTGGTGTTAACCAAACTCGGAGTATAAGCTCTCTTCCATTGGGGCTTCTTGTCGAGAGGAGGTCGAGTGAGCTCAATCGCAAGGGGTACAAGTGTCCCTTGAGTGCTCAAGTAGAACAATGTTCGCGATCCATATAATGTGGTGCCTTCGATCTGCCTTACTTTGCCTACATATGGTAGTAGCACATCATGGTAGTCCAACATGAACAGCTTCTTTTGCGCTACCGCCTGCAATAGAACGATTGATCGATCAATCTCAACTCAATAGAATGGTACAATAACTAGTTTGTAAATCATAACTGATCGAGTAATTGAAGATTTGAATGGTTGTAGTCGAACCTCTTCCACGGTAGAAGTGCCAATTTTGGGTAGAATGAGTTCATCGGTTATCGCTGACTCTTGAGGGCCGTACTCCTTGGGATCAAGCTTGCTTCTTAAGGGCCATTCCTGCAAATTAATTCACGACTAATTAATTTATTAATCACTTAAGTTTTTGTGATAGAAAGTTCGCTAATGGAGGATCGGTTGACATTCGTACCGTGACCAATTGAATACCGTAGGGATTGAGACCAGCTAGTGTTTGTCGAGCAAACTCTTCGTCTCTAAACCAACCCAACTCATCTCCTACAATATATACAAACAAAAAAAAATCGTAAATTAATGTTGAGATATGAAACGACAAAGTTTTTGTCACAGAAAAATTTGTACTAGTTAGAACTCATATAGATGAATGAAGTTACTTTCAAACATATCAGTGGTGTTGAAGCGAAGAACATCTTTGCCATGATGAGCGTCGTTATCCAAGAACGGCAACGCCTCTCTCATTTCCTTTTGATTCTCAAACTTCGGCAAATCCATCCCTTGGTTGAACAATCCATTGATGGCAGTGAAATCCGCGAAGCCGAGATTCTTATCGACAATGGCCGCCTCCAACGACGGTATCAGCGCGCTCAGCACCCCGCTAAGCAAGTTGACGCCGAATGTGAACTCCTTTATATCCGCGAATTGTTCATCCCTTGGCACATAGAAGCTTCCGCTCCCTCTCGTCTCCGACAAGGGATCGGCTTTGGACTTAGGTCGCCCTGTCCTGCACCGCCTCGGGTAAGGGTGCTTGCTCCCTCCAAGAACGGGCCTCAACAACTCGATGTTCTTGTCCGGGTTGCCCAAGTCGTTGTAGGTGTCGTAATCGTAGATCCTATCGTAGCTCTTTCGCTCTCCTTGGCCGTTGCCTCGAACAAGCTCGAGCTCGTGCTTCCTAAACACCTTCAATCCACTAGGTGTTTGTGATGGCAAGTACGACTGTTACAAAAAAATATATAGTAAGACTAGAAGCAATATTAATAGATGTATTTATACCGAATCGATTTACATCGTTTTATGTGAATATGTACCTTATTGGTAAAGAAAATCCTCTTGTCGGGATTCTCGAATTTGGAGTGGATCCATGAATTGCAATCAATGTTCACTTTTCCGTGAGGTAAACCTTCGAGAACGATACTACGGAGGAACATCTCTTTATGGTGCTCGTTCCGGACCAAGATAGCACCGATCTCTCCGAAGTCAAGGGGAACCTCAAAGTTAGCCTCGTACTCCATTTCTTGCAAGTCGTGTGCCTCGCTTAGAAGAGCCGCAACTCGAGCTAAAGGATGTGCATCCGCCTTCACCGATTGCTTCTCCAATGACTTCTCTGATACCAAGTTCCCTACATCTAAACCATAACAAGTAAGGTCATACGTTAACTACATATATGTATTACATATCGATTCTTTTACCGGCTGAGTCATCGATTTTTAGAACCACTTACGAGGATCAGGGTGTTGGGTGCTGATCAGCTCCAACTGGAGAGAGGTGCCATTTAAGAGATTGGAGACGTTGTCAAGGGTTTGGCCTACGCCGAGGTTCTTGAAGAACCCGCTCACCGTCTTTTTCTCCTTGACGATTGCTCTCACATTGATAGAACTCGGAAGATCCATATATGCCCTTTGTTTTTTTTTCCCCTCTATATGTTATAGGAAATGTGAAATTAATGTGTGTGGTTGTATAAGAAATGAAGGGTACGTAAATGTAAGCTAAGGAGCTAGATGAATTAAGGCGATGAGGTATTAGTTGAGAAGTTTGAAGTAGGATGTGGAAAAATGAGGAGGTATAGCAATGTGCATTTATAGAGAAAGAAATCAAGGCCAAATGAATTGACAACGTACTTACCTATCAAGATACGTTCTACCATGAAACTTCGATTTGTTTTTGTGTATTATTCATACATCGAATACCCATTAAAAAAAAAAAAGAAAAAGAAAAAGTTTGAAAGTTCTTGATGATGGTGAGATCTCCACGTATTATTACTATTATCAAGACTTTAATACAAGTTGATGCAACCCCAAAACTGACAATTCCCGTATTATCTAACATGTTTTTACAAAATATTTGAGATGGATGTTTACTGAAGCAATCTTCTTATTAAGATATACTAGGTAGAGTTAAATTGGTACCTTAATAGAAATTAGTAAACTCTTAAAAATATAAAATATAAGGGCTCGTTTGGTTGAATGCGGGAAGTACAATTCCCGGGAACTTACTTCCCAAGAATTGAATTCCCGTGAAATGTACTTCCCATGAATTGAAAAAGTCGTTTGGTTGAATTATGTTTTTTACAAATATAAATAGGAAAATAAAGAAAATTACATTAAAAAGGGTGGGAGTTGAATTTATCTAGTCCCCCTAGGTAAGTGAACTTCCTACGATTTGGAGGAATTGAAATTCCTGGGAAGTTGAATTCCTGTGTCTTTCTGTCAACCAAACACAAGAATATATTCTACTTTCTGGGTTTTTAAACACAAGAATATATTCTACTTTCTGGGTTTTTAAACTTCCTGGGTTTTTAACTGAGCAACCAAACGAGGCCTAAATGAAAAATGGATTGAAGGAAATTTTTTTATTTTTCGTCAAGAAGTACTAAAGTGGGAGGGATTTAAGACGTACGGAAAAAATCATATGAGAGGGACATAGGTTAAATTGATCATCGAGGTGGTAAAATATAATCCGTATTATTTTAGAATATTAATTTTATTCAAAAAATATGTCTCTTCTTGAGAAAATGTCAATGTAACGATAAGTAGAGTATTAGTTTTAGTTTTAAAAAAAAATAAAAAAGCGGTGCAATAAATGATACTACTGTATTATACTCCTATTTAAACTAATTTTTTTTATTTTCTTAAACACTATAAGTAATCATCTACTAATAATTATAAAGTCATTTTGGTTTTTTTTTTTCGATTTATAGGAAGCCATTTAGATTCATTACATTAATAAGGGGAGGGAGATCAAACTCGTGACGTATTATTTACTTAATGTCATCTAAAGTTTCGTCGTAAAACAATGATATTTTTTACGGAGTATTAACAAAACTAATTATCTAAAATGATACTCCGTATATTTTATGAAACGAATAGAATATTAATGTTTCTTATCCACTAATGGTTGTTGGCGCCATTAATTTCCGAAGAGGTTAGGCGCCATTTTAATTTGAATTGCAAGTACATCGGCCGGACCACTTCACATGATTTAAATGTTGAGTCAACTATAGCTAGGTTTGGGTTAAATATAGAGTTCAAAAAGATTGCTAAATATCATTCAATCTAAATGTAAAATACATTTAACCTTTTATTTAATGTACTTAGGATATAAAAATTTGTATAGATAAAAGTTGGAGCTGAACCCCATGATTCCAACCTAAAACTCTCATTATCTTAAACTATTCCACTCCCCCCCTTCCCGTCTCTTTTATATAGTCTCCACCGGCCACTTGTTATATATACTATCAATCTTCATTTGGTAAAATTTGTTAAAATCTAATTAACTTCATTTTTTTAATTGCTTTTTTTTAGAATTTAATTTTCTATGACAGAGAATCTTTTCTAATCATAGTTCTTAACCTATACTCTTCCTACATAGGTTAAAAAGACCGTTGAAAAAATGGCAATGCTTGTTTAAGATAAACTTTAATCTTGATCATTCTCCGACGGCTCTATTAATGTGTATATAAATCTTGGTTGATGTTTTAGTGATAACGTTTAAGATTTGTTACCCAAGTTAATCCAAATCTACTTATATGTTTGTTATTTTCATAAGTTAAGGAACCAAATTAGAAATGATTTTTTTTTTTTGGTACTAAACCCTAATTTTTTTTTATTAAAAATAGCTAAAATAGTTAATATTTGGATAATCTTTCCCATTATGAATAATATATAACCTATATAATAGGAATATAAGTTAGAAAACTCGTATTGTGAAAGTCTCTAATATATATCTATTTCATAATAACCTATGCAATTGGTAAAATCGATTATCATTAATTAATGTTAGAAAACCCGTATTATTCATAATCGATTATCATTGATTAATGTTATTGTTATGTAAGGATTTTACTAATTACATAGGTTATTATTCATAATAGGATGTAACCTATGTAATTGCATTTCGTATTATATCGATTATCATTAATTAATGTTATTTTTTTAGATAATTTCACTTCCTCTAGAAAATGCCTAACTCGAACCTCTGCCAAATGTAGACGGCAGGCCACTTTATATAGCAGCCATCGGAATTTTTTTTATCCAAAAGAAAAAGAAGATTCGTTCAAATCTCAAATTGAGGAGGCAAATTAGTTTATATTGGATTAACGAGATAGGTCATCTACACATGTGCATATAACTTTTAATGAGTTCCACGAGAGTAGTGAGTTTTTATTTCAAAACAAATTGTCAATATAATTCACCGATCGAATGTACATCCTTCATTTAATTAAATTTTACAATTTTTCAATATGAAACATCTGTTTTTTCATATCTCAATAAATATGAATACTCCATATTTGGCAGATGGATGAATTCAGCGTACAGAGGTCTCAATCGATGGAAAATGGTCCCTGGTTTCAAGAACACATGGTCTTAATGTTAGTTGGTCACACCGATGCTTCCTATATATTCACATCCAAGTGGTGCAGTTTAATTAGATCGTCGATATATACTGCAATTTGAGAAGGAATGGAATGGAATGGGTCGTAAGTGGCTGTTCGTGGATAAATCGGGATTCCTCATGTCCACTTCTTTAAGAATACGCAATTTGCCAAATTTGGATTATCCTATCTAATTACCATATTCTTTACTTCCGCCCGATCTTATACATATAAAATTGCCGTACGTTAAATTGGGGGTCAAATCGATCAACTGTTCGATTGAGACTTTTATAAACAATGACATTTTTGGAATGCATGTGTCAAATATGAAAACCAGTGTCAAACCATATACTCCGTATAGGCCGCGTTATTGAAAGGCTGAGATCAGCTAGTCCACAATTACGATCCATTATATAGTTTGTATCGCTTGATTAGATGTGTCGAATTATTTTATTATTTTTCTTAATAAATGGGGTAATTTTATACTCCATCTGTTCCAAAATAAAAGTCGTTTGTCCTTTTGTACACGCTTTTTGAGGTAAAAACACTATAAAATATTATTTTTTAATAATTTCATACTTGGTAGTCATAAGTATGAACTTATAAAAACAAATTCATTAAAAAAATAATATTTTATAGAGTTTTTATCTTCTTAAAATACGTGCCTAAAAGTCAAGTGACTTTTATTTTGGAACAGAGGGAGTAATTGTTTTCAATCAATAAAAAAGACGGACTATAGAAAGGACTATAAATGCGAACTAGATGATCCTCACCAGTTATTGAACAATTTTATTAAATCTAGTTCTACATTAATGTGTGTTCCGCCTCGTGCACGAGAATATGTTAACATAATTTTCTAAAATTATACGAATTATCTATTATATATAAAATCTATTAAAAATATAAGAAAAATAATAAATTTGAATTATAATGTGAGAATTAAACTAATAACGATCAACATGTGTGAGAAATATAAAATAAAAATTAATCTATATATAAATAATTCATTTTACTAAAAATAATATAGATATTAATAAAATAACATCTATTAAATAATTAATCTAAATATAAACAAATCTTTTCACAAAAAATAATCTAGATATATATCAATAAAATACTACATATTCAATATTTATCTATTAATATTTTGGTAACAGGGCAATCGTAGAAGAACTAAGATGATTAGACAAGACCTTGCTATTTTGAAACTCACTAAGGAGATAACATGTGATATAATACAATGGATGAGTGATATCCGTGTTGAGAAAGGTTAGCTTTGTGTGGCGTCGAAGTGTACATAGATGTGTACCTTGTATCCATACTTCCTTCTTCCTCCTCCTTTATTTCTTTTCTCAAACATTAATGATATAGATCAATTTTAATATATACATGTACATACATAAAAGATGGGTTAGATTTGTTCTCTTTTTGTTTTCACAACGGCTTGACGATCGGATCCTACCTCGATATATATCATATGACTTGACATCAGTGTTCTAAAAAGTGCTAGACAGATCTTAGGCGGTGAGGGACCGTCTAGCGCCTAAGCAGCACCCAGACGGTCAAGACGGACGCCTAGGCTTGCTTAGGCGACAGTTTAACTTTAGGCGGAGGAGGATCACCTAGCACCTAGGCAGTGCCCAAGTGGCACCTAGACGCGATTTTAAAACTTAATGAATATATCTTCCTAGCACCTAGGCAGTGCCCAAGCGGTACCTAGACGCGATTTTAAAACTTAATGAATATAATGATGATTTGAAAAATACTCCCATCGATTGCGAACGTCCAGAAATGTCACATCGATTGCAAAATATGAAAACATACAACATACAAGTAATATAAAATGATGGACCCAACAAGATTAATACGGAGTAATTTTGAGTTGGGTTAAGTTACCGTGGTTACGTTATTACAAGTTTGGTGAGTTCAACCCGGCCGGCCAATGCAATTTGTACTATCAAAGATAAGATGTGGAGTCTAGATTACGGTTTGGATACATGTAGAGGAGGTCGTCTTCGACTCTTGTCTAGAGATGCAGGAGTCAAGGCCGGTAAGAATACGTGAAGAGCAGGTCGTCTTTGACTTTTATGTGTAGAGATGCGAAAGTTTGTCTCCCAATCCTTACTAGCTTAGCTGGTAAAGATGACATTTAGTGACCAATAGGTCACGAGTTCGAATCCCCCTCCCCCTATTGTAATGGCATAAGTGCCTACCTATGAACCAAAAAAAAGAGATAAGACGCGGAGAGTCTGGTTTACATTGGTTTTACTGATAAAAAAAAAAAGAGTTTATGTTGGTTTAGACACGTGTAGAAGAACACGCCGTATTCGACTCTTGTGGGTAGATTCAAAAGTTTGGCACTAAGTGAGTTTAGGCATAGTACATAGAGATAGATCAAAGAAGAGCTAGATGCATGGAAGTTATTCATCATGACCTCTCACTTCTGTACCTTAGAGAGGGTATGATCATGGATCGAGACCATTGATAACACTACATTTGGGTGGATGATATTTAGTTTTAGACGTCTTGTTTTCTACCTTTGTCTTTGTTTGCTCTGTCATCCTCTCTTTTACTTTGAGTGTGACTTTCGTCTGCTAGTTGTTCGTCTGAATAGTGGTCAGTAATTTTCAGGGCTTTCGAAAGCATTCTATCGACTATGTTGAGGTAAGAATGCCCACATTTCTAAGAGCATCCACATTGGTGGGGACTGGGGAGGTTACCTCCCCACTTTACTTTTTCCAATCATTTGGATAACCCGACTATTGTGAACAACCTCTCAATTTTTGGGTGTTTCAATATATTGGGAACAGAGGCGGAGCCAAGGGGGGGCATGTCCGCCATGCCCCTCCCCTCATCCGACAAATTACCTAGGTGTATTCTACTCGTCGCCAGCTTCGTTTTGATATATAATATGCCCTAATCCGATATCTAAGTAAAAAGTTATGAATGTTTGAAAATTGTAGGGGTATTAATCACTTTAATTTTATTTCAATAGACTATAATACTTTTATCGCGTTCCCTATATACACCGCAAATACTTCGTCAGATTGGACGTTGTAGCAACCTTGGATTAGACGTTGTAGCAACGTTCAATCCGACGTTGTATTTGGTGGTGAATTTTGCAAAGGGGACGGGATCCGACGTTGTAACAACGTCAGATCCGACGTTGTAGCAACGTCGGTTTGAACGTTGTACCTTGGAACAAGTGTTGCGGTATTTATGATGGCCTAACTAACAACGTCCGATTGGACGTTGTTATGGGATATCACAACGTCGAATATGACGTTATTACAACGTCAAATATGACATTGTTATGTGGCCCGCCTAGGCCCACTTTACAACATCTAATTTGACGTTGTAAAGTGCTCGTCCCGCCCCGTCGTCCTTCAATTCACAACGTCGTGTATGGCATATGACAACGTCGGAATAGACGTTGTAACAACGTGACATTCAACGTTGCTGCAACGTTATATCTGACGTTGTATTAGCAGCGCTATCCGCATATTTGCGGTGTATATAGGGAGACCCTACTTTTATATTTTACTTAAACTGACATTCCATCCTTTTTCATTTTTTTTAAACTTTCAGTTTCTTTTAAAACTTTTAGCCCTTTTCAGTTTTCATTATATTTTTTTCAACTTCCATTTTTTTTTAACTTCTAGCTAGGTCATGTAATTTCCATTATTTTTCAGTGACAGTGTATGCTTAATTTAATTTTATAATTTTTATAATATTTAATATCAATTGTTTGAGAAATACAAGTTTAACTTAATTTGAATTTATATAAGATTTTTAAGATATCGATTAAATTTGTGATGGAAAGTATTCAGTTGATAATTTTTAATTTTTGAAATTATTAACAAGTTTGTTAAAAGATTTTAAATTATTAAAATTAATTATGAGATATAATTATAAAATTAAATTAATTATTTTTTAATTGTTAAATCAATCCAGTTATTTTAATATTTAAAATTATAGAGAAAATATATTAGGGTATGGAAAAAGTGATGAGATAGATTTATTGGGGAACCCGACCATTGTGGAGGATAGGAAATGAATTGGGGCATTTACTAAAATGGCCAAATTTAAGGCATTTATTAGTAAACTGTTCACCAATGTTTCTAAATTAGCAAAATGTCTACATCTCTTCCCTTGCCCCCTTTGCCCCTGTTCCCCCACTCCATGTGTGCCCCTGTGCCCCCCTCATGTTTCAACATTTTTTTTTCGCCCGTTGCTGAAATCGAATTTGCTGAAATAGGAGTTGCTAAAATCGGAGTTGCTGAAATTGTTGTTGTAATTGCTGAATTCTTTTTTTGCGTCAGCACTTCGACACCGGAGTTGCTGAAATTGTTGTTGTAATTGCTGAAATTAGCTTCTTGTTTTTTTTACCTTTTCGCGTCAACACTTCGACACCGGAGTTGCTGAAACCGTGTTGCTTGAGCCAGAGTTGCTTTTTAAAAAAAAAATTTTCGTCGACATTTCGACACCGGAGTTGCTGAAATGATGAAATATTGAAATGCTGAAATGATGAAATACTGAAATGTTGAAATGCTGTCATATATGCTTGAGTGGAAATTGCTAATGTGATTTGAGTTTGCTTTGTTGATAGCTTTGGATATTGATAATTTCAGCAATTTTTTGCCTTGTCGAAACTTTTTGTAGAACGCTGAAATGCTGAATTAATTCTTATTAGCAAAATTCCTTATGCTAAAATGCTAAAATTAATTCTTATAAAATTGTATGAGCTACTATATATTACACACAAGCATATATTTCAGCATTTCAACATTTTTTTAGTATTTCAGCATTTTTTGAAAAACAAACCTTCGGTTTCAGCAACTCCGGTGTTGAAGTGGTGACGTGAAAAGAAAAAGAAAAAAAAAGCAACTCCGGTTTCAGCAAATCCGGCTATCGAAGTGGTGAAGCGAAAAAAGAATTAGAAAAAAAAAGCAACTCCGGTGTTGAAGTGGTGACACAAAAAAAAAAACTAATTTCAGCAATTACAGCAACAATTTCAGCAACTTCGGTTTCAGTAACTCCGGTGTCGAAGTGCTGACGCGCGGAAAAAAAACGCTGAAACATGCGTTTGCTGAAACCAAATGTGCTGAAACAGGAAGGGGGACACAGAGGGCGCACGTGAGGGCACAGGGGCAAGGGAAGAGATGTTGACATATTGGCAATTTGGAAGGATGAGTGCACATTTTCCTAATAAATGCCTTAATTATGTTCTATTGCTCAATTGACCCATTCTTTTGATCCTTTAACATCTTAAACATAATCTCATACCAATTTACCAATATTGCGTTATTATTTAAGTACGTGAAACAAGAATGATTTTCGTATACGTAATGGGATCCATTTGACTAATCTGATGACCCTTGCTTGATGGAAATTACGGTGTAAAAAATTGTTGGTACTAAAATGGCCGGTAATTTAGTATTTTCAAGCATACTAAAAAGGGCAAACTAAATACTGCTTTCACCCATTTATATTTGACGTTTTATAATATCGTACGCTTGTTAAGAAACAATTTAGCTAGTGTATGTTTCTTTCTGTATACTAATAATATGTTAATATAATATTATAAATAATTTATATAGATTCCAATAATTATAAAATAATAATTTAAATATAAATTATTTTTTCCACCAAAAAATAATATAAATGTAAATAAAATTCACATTTATAAGGTAAAAGGTTTTTTTTTAATCTATCGTTAATTAAATTTCATATAATTTAATAGATAGATGATTTTTTAAAAATATTTTAATATATTTTTATTATTAAATATGTAGTACATACGGTATTTATTATGTTAGTTTACTTAAATATAATTTACGCACAAAAGTTTCCTAAGGAGGATATTGTAAGCTAACTCATCCATTTTCATTCTTTAACTGTGTCATGTGAATTTAACTTAAAACCCTCGTTAGCTTGCCTTTCAGTAATTACTCTGCTTATGTTTCTCATCCATTTTCATTCTTTAACTGCGTCATTTGAATTTAACCGTGACAATACAGGGTTGGTTTTTGTATTTATGTGTCATTTACTGATCACTTTTTAATTCTTTCTCCAACATATATGAGATCGAGGAGCCATCAAAGGCCAGATAATCAAATACTTTGAAGCTGCTATTCTTCAGTGGTTTTAAGCCGAAACATATACAAAGAGAAAGCATCATCATTGGTACTTGTTTTATCACATCCAAATGAAGAATATGTTGGTCCGGTCTTTAAACTTTATAAGTTTGGTACTTGTTCTTGCACTAGTGAATATGCACAATATAATGTTATTTTTGAACAACTAAAGGTTATATTTGCATGGTGAGACTTTGTTCTTGCACTAATGAATGCACAATATAATGTTATTTTTGAACATAGTGCTATGGTTGCACAACACAATACTCCCTTCGTTCAGCAAAACATGTCGTTTACTATTCACGTATGCTTTTTTAGAATGATAAAAACTATATAAAATATTTATTTTTTATAATTTTTTTAACAAGTTTGTACTTATTAATAATAACTACGAAATTGTTAAAAAAACATTACTACATCCGTTCAGCAAAACTTGACGTTTTACTATTCACGCACACTTTTTTAGGAGATAAAAACTATATAAAATATCTATTTTTTTTAATAATTTTTTTAACAATTTCGTAGTTATTATTAATAAGTACAAACTTGTTAAATTTTTTTTAAAAAATGAATATTTTATATAGTTTTTATCATTCTAAAAAAGCGTGCGTGAATAGTAAACGACGAGTTTTGCCGAACGGAGGTAGTATTAAAAACCTAGATATTTTATATAGTTTTTATCCCCTAAAAAAACGTGTGTAAATAGTAAAGTGACATGTTTTGCCGAACGGAGAGAGTATTATATTTGCACAACAACATATTATTATATTTGCACAATAAAAAGTGCTTACACGAAAAAACTCTAATTTGCACAACAAATTTTTATATGTGCACAACATAAAGTTATATTTGCAAACAAAAAGTGCTAACACGACAAAACTCTAATGAGCTAGTTGATTGGTTTTATATATTTTGTGGTTTTATATATTTTGCCAAAGCCTTAATTTCTTAATTTGTGTGTTGTCTCCTTCAAACCTCAAGTAATTTAAAACGGAGGGAGTACAAAAGTGACCGATATATCTAAAATTGAATAAAGTGTAGGCTTAGGTGAGGGATATTAATTACTTGTCAAACAGGCTAAACGTCTAATTGATAGTAGTACTGTAGTTGGCACATTAATAAAAATAAATGTGGACTCTACCCAAAAAAAATATATATGTGGAAAAAGGTGGAGTTAACTAATCCAACCAGATTCCACGAATGGAATAAAGGCATAAAAGTCGTCAATTTACAAGTTACATTGTGTGGAGGGAAGTGCAGTTACGTACGTTTCTACTGAAAATGATATTGTTGAATTTTCATTATATTATATATGTTGAATTGAATTTTTTCCACAACCATGTAAGTTGAATTGCTTTACTTAACTCAAACAAATTAATCAAAGGTACGTAATTCTGTATTTATTCATTTTAGTCAAGAGTTTTAAGTGTGTGAACCCGTTTAATTATTTGTTTAGACCTCTTGCTTTCATTATATATGTATAAAAAAATATACAATTTGGTAGATAAATTTTACATTTTTTCTACTATTCACATGATTATTTCCTCGTCATGATTTGGATGATTATGGCTTATGGAGCCATAGAGATATCCCATGGTTACATGCGCCCGCAAGGGTTTTCACAGTTTCAAAAACCATAGTTATAAGGAGTATGTGTTTCGGAAACTGTAGTTGTGAGAGGTATTTTCCACGGTTTCATAAATTGTTGTTGTCATTGTCTTTTTGATGAGAAATTCACCATCCCAATATCAATCCACGTATTTTAGGTATTGTATATAAACTTTTTTCTGACACTAATATACACACGATCAATTTATCACCAAGTACATGATAATTGCTATGAGTTCTAGAACCGTAGAGGATTTGGGTGGTCACAACTTGATCTGGAACCATTGAGATCTCTCACGGCCACATGCGTCCGCTTATACGAGGAGGAAAGGCTTTCCACAGTTTCATAAATCGTGGTTGTGGGATCGAGGGGATTGGGGCTAATTTTACCCAATTTGGATTCCCACGATTTCAAAAATCTTAGCTGTAGTAAGTGGTTTGAGCCAATTTTCAAGTGATTTATAGAGTGTAAGGGTTTCCACGGTAACTGTGGTTGTAGGAGGTACGTGAGGGGGTCGATTTGAAACGATTTCCCACAGTTTATATAAAAAAAATCCTAGTTATCACCGTTTCTTTGATGGAAAAATCACCGTCCCAATATCAATCTGGTCTACTTTTCGTTGTTTATATTTTTTTTGCAAAATTTGAATGGTATATTTTGAGCTATTTCAAAAGCCCACATATTATTCATGTGGTTTTAATCATTAAAATTCATAGGGTAAATTATATATAAAACCACCATTTAAATAAGCGAGTTTTCACAAAACCACCCTTAAAATAAAAATTTACATAAAATCACCCATAAATTTATTTTTCTTTCAAAAAACCAGCCACTACCATTTTTATGTCTAAAAAGTTATAAAAAAAATGTTATTGTTCCATATATTCTTAAATGTTTTGGTTAGTTTATTGTACAATTAGCTATATTGATGTAAAGACCTAATATATTCCGTATTATATAATTATTTTAATTAAAATTTTTTGAAATACGAATATTTTTCGTGTGATTGGAAGAAAACTTGTCCTCGAGCAAAGTCTATATATTTTTTATATATATATATATAAAATCCGACCGACCTTATTTTAAAATCTGGAATTTGACGGAATTAAATTCCGCTTTTGAGTATTCGAGAATTTATTAAAAATTTATTTTATTGCCCGATATGATTTTATTTCGATTAAACTCGAGAGTCGGGTTTCGGGTTAGCGAGCGGGATTCGCGTTATAAGTTGTCGGGATTTCAAATTTTACCGTTATGGGACCACTCCTTTCCCTCTCTTTCTTTCCCTCTCTTTCTCTCTCACTCTCCCTCTCTCTCCCTCCCTCCTCCCACGCAGCTACTGCCTCCCAACAGTACCCCCTCCTATTTTTGGCTTGAACACACACCTCCTTTACCTCCTTCCCCACTTTCTTGTTTCCCCCCCAATTGAAGCAAGAAGCCAATTGAGCTGCAGGAAATTGCCGTGGCAAGTTGTATTCTACTTCCGTTTATCCTTTCATTTGCAAACGAATTTCCGCGACTTAGATTTAGGACGGCTCGAAGACTCCGCGTGGCCATCAGGCTATTTTGGGGTCCGAAATCCCCACTTTTAAATACTAATCTTGAGTTTCAAAACCCCGACCTGTACTCGAATTGCAAGATCCGAACGAAGGTATCCAACCTTCGAAACGTAACCCGGATATCTATATTCGGGCCGTTACAATTGAATACAAAAGATGAGAATCGAACATTTTAGAAACATTTTTTTACATATTTAAATGGACACGAATGACTTTTTGAATGAAAATTAAATTTATGGTTTTATGGGTGGTTTTACTAGTAAATAGTACCTTAATAAATACTCCGGTAATTACAATTTACAAAGACGTATATGATTAGTTAGAAGTTATTAGTAACCCAAATTTCTGCTATTGTTCAAATTAGTGTTCGAGTTAAATGGATGGATCTTATATTCTTATCTCATCGATTAACAAAGTTGAAGTTGGTTAGTCGAATTAATGTAGAATTTGTAGAGTATTATTTTTTACAATATTGCAAAGTCTATATAGCTAAAACTGCTATCTTTAAAATTCGTGTTATTTGATGCAATTTTATGAACGTGCACGTATATTATGGACACATTTGTAGGTTGTGATAACTTTGTAAATTGACCGATTACTTTACTTAGCTCAAACTTTATATATTATTCTAGCCTTTGATGAATTCATTAAGTACGATCGAATATATGAACGGAAGTTCTGTTTTTATTCAATCCAAAAAACTGATTGGTGGTGTTTGGCGTCGACTTTTAGTCTATATTGTCTCCAGCTTATTTAGGTTAGGTTCGCTTGTACGATTGCATTTGTTTGCTTACATAGTCTTATATATTACTAATAAGTATATAATTATGTAAAAAAAATTAATAAAAAATATTATTTTATATAGTTTTTAACTCCTTAAAAAGCGTATCAAAAAGTCAATGGACTTATATTTCCGAACGGAGAGAGTATATATTTTATATAGTTTTTAAAACCGTATAAATTTTCATTTTTCACATGTTTATAGCATTAAATACTTCATAAACTACAAGGGAATGCCATGAATTGGAAATAATGGGCCAATCTCATCCCATCGGCCCAAGCTTATACGGAGTACAATTCCAAATACCAAATATCGACGTGATGTATAAATTAAGGGTAAATTGCAGAAAACCACCCCTAAAATATGACATATTGCTTAAAACCATCCCTTTTTTAGCTAATTACAGAGAACCACCTATAAAAGCATGTATATTAGCAATTAACCACCCCTTGCTAGATTTCCGTCATGATTCCGTGAACAGTGAAATTAAATTATACTCCCTCCGTTCGGCAAAATATGTCGTTTACTATTCATGCACGCTTTTTTAGAATGATAAAAACTATATAAAATATTTATTTATTTTATAAATTTTTTTAACAAGTTTGTACTTATTAATAATAACTACGAAATTGTTAAAAAAATTATTAAAAAAATTAGATATTTTATAGAGTTTTTATCCCCTAAAAAAGCGTGCATGAATAGTAAAGTGACATGTTTTGCCGAATGGAGATAGGATTCTTTAATTTTTTAATATAACTAAAATAATTTAATAAACGATAATGAGGAGGAAGACAAATCTGAGCCGCCAGCTAGCACAAGATGAAGGAGTCCATTGTTGGAGTCGACTTGGCCAGGATTCTGGTGGAGTCTGTTGCTGGAGTCGACCTGGCCGAGGTTCTAGCGGAGTCCGTTGCCGAAGGAAGGCAAGCTTTCCATTCGCATAATTTTCTTCCCTCGAGCTAAGGTAGCGGCATCCGTCGTTGCCGAAGTCGACCTGGTATGCACGAGGGGGATGATCGATATTGCTGAGGAACTCGTAGGCAAGGAGGGGAATGAGATTGCGGTTGGCCTCGTAGGCAAGGAACGAGTAGGCGTAGACCATGGGAAGGAGTCATTCTTGCGGAGGAACTCGAGCATGGGGCGGAAGACGATTCTACAGGCTCCGATTCCTCCAAATTTGATGGCAGAGAGGTTTGCAGTAGCATCCTAGTTAAATTTGATAATTAGAAAGGGGTATTTTAGTCTTTTTAAACCAAATTTTAACAGAACCCTAACGAAGTCCATATGTGGGTGGGGTTTTGCTAATATCTATCATATAACGGGTGGTTTCTTGTAATTTTGCATCTAAGGGGTGGTTTTGAGGAATTGTCGTATTTAAGGGTGGTTTACTGCAGTTTACCCATAAATGAATACTATTTGCAAGATAGTAGTAATTAAAGAGAGGATATAGGAGGAATTGATGTGTTTCATTAGGGTTTCAAATGACCCTTTATATAGGAGTTTATAAGGGATTCTAGAGCTTATCTAATATTTCTTGGCATTTATCCAATACGTACTTAAAGATAAATACAATTAATCTTATAACACTTTCCCTTGGATAAACCTCCCTAAATATGGCCTTATTACAAATCTTGTCTAGAAAACCCAAGGGGGCAAAACTGGGACCAAGAGAATATATACAAATGACAATCAATATGTTTTGGTAATACTGCCTCATTAAAAACCTTGTTAGAAAAATTTAGTGGGACAAAACCTGATTAAAGGAAAAAAGAGTGCAGTGCATACTTCTCCCCTGAATTCAACATCCTTCTTGCGTTCTTCTCATTCTGATAAGCTCTTTAAACTTCTTGATGAGACCGACTTTATGAGCTTTGTGGTCGAGTCTCAACTTTTTATTTGATGTTGTCAAGCCGAAATGTCTTAATATATTACAACTGACCTCGATGCGATTGACTTCTATGTCTAGGTGTTGAGTTGCTTTCAATGCACAAATATAAGGTGTTTCAAGAGCTAGTTTGTTTTCCATTGTTGATCCGGGGGATTTGATTCATCGATGGTGCATAAGTCGCCTTGCTAAAAATCTTACCTTGGAAAAACTCTGTGGGGTAAAAATCAAGATTAAGAAAAAAAAGTACAACTTTGTATGGTACTTCGGGACCTTATACAATGTCACCACTAATTATAGGTACTTTAGGTACTCTTATAAGGTTAATTATAAGGATCTTTAATCAATTGCATGTGACATGACTTTGACAATAATACTTCAGACATTTTCAATCGATCATTTCCATTTACATGGGTATGCATTTAACATGTCCGTCATTTACATTTGGAGCCAAAATTATACTCCCTCCGATTTTTAATATAAGGCATTTGACTTTTGTGCACGTAGTTTAAGGAGCTAAAAACTATATACAATATTAATTTTTTTTAATTAATTTTTTTACATTATAATACTTACTATTAATAAGTATTATAATGTAAAAAAACTTAATTAAAAAAAATAATATTGTATATAGTTTTTAGCTCCTTAAACCACGTGTATAAAAGTCAAATGTCTTATATTAAAAATCGGAGGGAGTATTCACTTCTGGTGAATACATTCTTATATAAACTTTAATATATAGGCTTTTGTGCAATCAACTTGGTTTTATATTTTCGTTTGTACGAACACCCACTTAAAACCAATTGATGTCACACTTTCAGTGTTGGAACTACGGGTTCAATACCATCATACTTTAAGAATCCATATTTGCATGGATTGCTTCTTTCTAGCTCTTTATCATCATTTCGATGTCGACATCCATTATCTATTTGATGATCATCCTATTCTTATGAGTTCTTTCCTTTTCCGCGAAATCATAAACTAAGAGCCTAGTGATCTTTAACACTTCTGGTGTATTTGAGAACCACTTGATATTAATTGGTTTGGAGTTACTTTTGGAACTTCTAGTTGAGCTAGTATAATTTATGTGACTTTCACTTTTTTGGCCTTTAGTAAATGCATTCAATAACATATTTGCTAAACCTTATAATCATTTCATCTATTAATTTTCTAGTTCATTTGTATTTATCCGCGGATCTGAAATGATAGAGAAGTTGTGTCCATGCAATATTTTTCTTAATTGTATATATAGTCTCATTTCATCTCCCCCTAAATACTGAGCATTTGATCACCGTTATAAAGCTCTAAGTATTTGATATCAATAGGGGCTCGAACCCCATGTATCATCCAACTTCTTTGTGGTCTTGTTGTAGTTTGTTTGGAGGAGGTATCGAAACATACGCTGCTTATTCAAAACCTTTGAATGACATGCTCTCTTCTAGAGATAATTTGAGATATATTATTGTGTCAAATTCGAAATGCAAACATGCATTGGCCCATTTAACCAATGACTCTTCTGGGTCGTCGTGAGCTACCTTATGCTCAACAATGTATTTGATAACATTATCTACCTTATGTTTCATATTACCAAAGTGTTGAGGCATCTATAATATTGGAATTACACTAGTGTTCCGTAGTTGTATCATTGAATCCATTCAATAGACATTAGAGATGTTGCATTTACTTTGAATTTAAATGGTCTTGTTGTTGATTTGCTAAGATGACAGACCATATATGTTCGGTCACCCTTATAGAGGATCTTCGGGTCTTTTTTAGTGGGTGTCTATATAATTTCAATGATCCCACCCATCATCATTTCAAATGAATGACTGAATGCCACAAAGAAAAGTGTTTTACCATTAACTAATTTCTAGTTAGTGATAAGTTTCAATGGGATAGATGAATGTCAAATAAATAAGATGTATATATTTTCATTTATGTAAGACTTGCTTCTGGCTAGTCATATGAGAAATTAGTACCATGCTTTTTCATGTATATATGTGTCATGTTACTTCAGGTAACAAGATCAATGCTCTTTTGGAGTTATATGGTATTCACACTCGTTTTTCCATTCATGACTTTTTGAGAAAACTTCAGGTTTTCCAAATTGTGTGACACTACATAATTCTTAATGCTAATTAAGTCATTGAAATTATATGGTGATCCATTTGTTTCATTTAGATGCCATTAAAAATGGGTATTTTCAAGACTTTCGTTGGTGTCATACTACATGTATAAAACTAATGATCAATTATTTGTATTTATTATATACACTTTATCCTTATTCATAATGTTCTTCAGGACATTAGAATTAACCATACATAACTGTTACTATTTGTACACATTTTCTTAACATGACTTTTACTATTTGTACACATTTTCTTAACATGACTTTTACTATTTGTACACATTTTCTTAACATGACTTTTACTATTTGTAAATATTTTTTTGTGATGATAAAAACTATATAAAATAATAGTTTTCTTACACAAAAATATAATTTCATACTTATAAGTATAAAATTATATTTAAAAAAACTTAAAATTTTACGTAGTTTTTTTTTTATCATTTTAAGAAGGGAAAATGGCAGAAAACTACCCCTTAAATATGGTCTTTGCAGAAAACCACCCCTTAAAATTGAAATTGCAGAAAACCCCCCCTTAAACTCATTATGTCTGTAATTCGCCACCCACAACCTTTTTTTTCGTTAGCTTGCCGTTAAAAATGATGAAAAGTCATTTTTACCCTCCCTTTTAATGTTATTTTAATGAGAGAAAAATGTATGAATTGAAATAAATTAATAAAATCTATTTATCCACCCCTTTTAATGTTATTTTAATAGAATAACATACTTTTTTCTCTCATTAAAATGGATGGGTAAATAGATTTTATTAATTTATTTCAACTCATACATTTTTCTCTCATTAAAATAACATTAAAAGGGAGGGGTAAAAATGATTTTTCACTGTTTTTAACGGGAAGCTAACGGAAAAAAGATTGTGGGTGGCGATTTACAGACATAATGGGTTTAAGGGGTGGTTTTCTGCAATTTCAATTTTAAGGGGTGGTTTTCTGTAAAGAATCATATTTAAGGGGTGGTTTTCTGCCGTTTTTCCTTTTAAGAAAACATGCATGAATAGTAAAAGTATATGAGTTTAACATTTATCAAGTTCATATTATTTTGTGTTCAAAGGTGATTCTTCGTATTATCTAGAGCCATTTTTTATAAACTGTGTCATTTTTATCTATCTATCTGTCTGTCTGTCTAATATCTAATATCTAATATCTAATATCTAATATAATACTAAAGCAACTGTTTGAGATGTCACGTGTCACACAACCCTTAAAATTAGGCTTATGTGGAAGTTTTCCATCACTCATGGGGCCACCTTACTATTTAATTGACTTTTACTAATTAAATTATTTAATTATTCACCAAAAATATTTGATTTCAATTGGGCCCATTTTTAATATGTTTAGCCTACTTTTATTATAAAAAATAAATAAATCATGCTTGCTAAGCAGGATTTGAACTCACCAAAAAGATTGTGCAAATCCCGGGTATATTATGTAACCAATTAATTAATACTTTTCTTTTACTTATCCAATTAATTCAAAAGAATGGATCCTTATACTTTATAACCAATTGATTGATCATTTTTATAAAAAAAAAACTAAATTACCGTTTATTTTGGTTCATAATAAATCTAAACAAATTAAAATCCTTCAACTATATCCTTTTCTTAAATCTTAGCATGACAATTTTTTTCCTCATTTTAAAATTTGAATTCATACTAATCTATACTCCTTCGAATCATTATTATTAGATCTTGACACAATAATTAAAGAAAAATATCTCTCATATCATTAATTGAATGGTAGACTCCTTATACGTCTCTCATTTTTTATAACTTGCGGGGCAAGATTTTCACTCAATTAATTATGGAATTTTAACCTAATCTAAATTAGATTTGACCTTTCAAATTTTGAAAATGAGATTGGAGTAAATTTTAATTATCCTTTTCTTAATATTTTTAAGTATATACTTATGAATTTTTTTATAGTGTAGGAACGTTGCTTATTTTTCTTTGATTTGTTTATGTTTATCAAGTTTATCGATCGATCGGGATCGGGTGCATGAGCGAACGTTGTTATATGTTGGTGTTCTCCTCACTAAAAAAACAGGACATACCTGCCATACATGATCCAAACGTCGAGTCGTGAAGCTTGATTGAACTAGAATAAGATCCAAAATAACTAATGCTTGATTTGATTTCCTTGATTTCAATTAATCTAATTTGATTTAAATAAATAATAAAAAATATTAGAAATGTTATAATGTCTAATTATTCATTAAAATAAATCATTATACAATTTATTTAAAAAAATTAAATGAGAAAATCAAGAGATTTCATAAACTTCTTTATTTGGTTAGTTGATACTCCAATATATTTGGGTTATTAATTGAGTAAATTACACATAACCACCCTTAAATTAGGCTAGTTTTCACATAACCACCCATAAAATTATAAATTACAAAAAATCACCCATAAATTACATTTATTTTCAAAAGACCACTCATCCATTAAACCTCTATTTGTTTTGTTTGAAAAGACTAAAATACCCCTAATTCAAACTTATTTTTTAAAGGAAAGACTGAGGTGGCAATTGGGCGAGTCGAGTCGGATTCGGTTAGTCGGGTTTCGGGTAATGTCTAATAATTTGATCATTAGGTTGGGTTGGGTTCGGGTTTCGGTTGTATCGGGTTTTGATTGTCTCGGGTTTCAGTTATTTCGGGTTTGGATTGTCTCAAGTTTTCATTATTTCAATATTCATTTTAAAAAATTTACTAGAATCTATCTTCGGGTTATATCGGGTTTCGGTTATAACGGGTTCGAGTCTTAACGGGTTTCGGTTGAATCGGGTTTGGTTCATTCGGATTTGGGTGAGTTTCGGTTATCGGTTATTCGGATTTCGGGTCCAAAATGGGCCGGGTTGGGTCGGTGTTCAGGACAATCGATTCCAAAACACATACAATAACCCTAGAGCTGGCAAAACTCGACCCGAACCCGAAAACCCGACCCGGTCGACCCGAAACCTATTGTCCT
The DNA here is from genome assembly GCA_963922045.1 of Persicaria maculosa. NCBI lineage: Eukaryota > Viridiplantae > Streptophyta > Magnoliopsida > Caryophyllales > Polygonaceae > Persicaria > Persicaria maculosa. The sequence continues at coordinate 14,126,961 of OY998267.1, read as the reverse complement.
GAACACCGACCCAACCCGGCCCATTCTGGACCCGAAATTCGAATAACCGATAACCGAAACTCAACCAAATCCGATTCAACCGAAACCCATTAAGACTCGAACCCGTTATAACCGAAACCCAATATAACCCGAATTTTAAGATAGATTCTAGTAAAAATCTTAAAATGAATATTGAAATAATGAAAACACGAGACAATCCAAACCCAAAATAACTTAAACTCGAGACAATCAAAACCCGATACAACCGAAACCTGAACCCGACCCAACCAAATGATCAAATTATTAGACATTACCCGAAACCCGACTAACAGAATCCAACCCGACTCGCCCAATTACCACCTCCGTCTTTCCTTAAAAAAATAAGTTTGAATTATGGGTATTTTAGTCATTTCAAACAAAACAAATAGAGGTTTAATGAATGGGTGGTCTTTTAAAAATAAATGTAATTTATGGGTGGTTTTCTGTAATTTATAATTTTATGGGTAGTTATGTGAAAACTAACCTAATTTAAGGGTGGTTATGTGTAATTTACTCTTATTAATTTTCTTCATTATTTTTCAAAGATAATTATTTAGTTACCATATTCAATAATTTCTTTTTAAAATTGTTTTGAGTTATAATTCAAAATTTGATTTTACCACCTAAATTTATGTTTAATTTGAACATACACTCTCTCACACACGCATGATCAGTATTAGCTTTGAAACATGTTGATTAAATTTTGGTGAATATTTTTCATTGTCAAATTTATTTTTACATATGGAATTATAACCCATTTGTCAATTTTGAGCGAATTCATGTGTTCATGTGTTCATATGAGATTATTAAAAAAATTAATTTTTTAATTAATATTTTTTAATAATCTCATACTTCTTACTAATAAGTATGAGATTATTAAAAAAATTAATATTTTATATAGTTTTTATTATCTTAAGAAAACGTACCTGAACCATAAATGACTTATATTTTAGAACGGAGGGAGTAATTTAGTTTAATTTTTTAATTAAGAATTGTGAAGGAAAGGGGGTTGGAGGGAGGGGGGCGTTGTAAATTTGAGAACATGATATTTCACTCTTATTTAAAATAAATTTCGTTTCGGTTGTGTTTGGCACAAGGTGTTTAGGGGTTTAGGAGGTTTAAAAAAAAACCTATGAGTGTGTTGTTTGGGTAGGAGATGCGGTGCGGGGGTCAAGAGTTGCAGGTGAAGCTTTTTTCCTATGATTCTACACCCTCACCAACCAAGGTTCAGGAGGTGGAGATTTTTTTTCTGTGGGGTTTTGTTCCAATTTGCTCTCCTTCTGCGGTCCTCTCTCGCCCCTACTTGGTTTCTTTAGTCACCCTTCTTCTTCAGTCCTCTCTCACCTTTTCTATCAATCTCCTTTTCCAGGTGGTTGTTGGTTGTTGTTAATGCTTTAATGAGAAGATGTTGCATGCTGCTACTGTTGCAACAAAGATGTTGTTGGGTGCTGTTGTTGCAACGGTTGGTAGATGTTGCTAGCTGCTGGCTATTGGGCATGAAAGAGGCTCTATGAAATCGCCCCAATCTTCGTCGTCTGCCATCAAAATTGCCCTCTGCCCTCGTGTCTTCACTCTCGCCCTTTAATCTCGTCTTCACTCTCGCCCATTGCTTGAAGCACATCGGCCTGAAGCTTCCACCACCACAATTGCAAGAGCAATGCAAAACCTAAAAGTCCAAATAGTCACTTGAAATACAAGAGACAAACACATCAGAAAGCACAATTTGCTCGCAATTCCTTGTCAAATTATCCTTTTTAAGAAATCAAGGGGAAATTAAAAGCCTCAAATCACCCTGATTTGAGTTGTTCGGTCTGCAAATAGTGAATGGGTGAAGACTGAAGAGAGAAGGCAAAGGCAAATTAAGGGTAAAATAAAGAGCATTTTAGACTTTTTATATACAATAAAACCTTATAACTACTAAACACTCATTCAAGTTTTTTACAAGGTTATTTTAAAAAAAAAATCTTCACATTCCACAACTCCATAATACACAAAAACATCTCCACCTCCTAACAAAACCCTAACAACCCCTAAAAAAAACTCATTTGCCATACCTAGAGTTTGGCCGAATGCCGAGCTGGGGGATGGTGTTGGTGACTGGTGCTTGGCCGAACACTGTTCACTTGGTCCCGATCGAACTAGACTAAAACTAAAATTAAAAATAAAATTTATCTAATACTCCCTCCGTATCAAAATACATGTCTTTTTAGCCCATGTAATTTTATAAAAAATACATATCTTTTTAGATTTAATCATTACACTTAACCTATTTTTTACATCTAATCATTACTCTAAATATTACATCATCCCTACTCTAATACCAAAGTCTAATCATTACACTTAACCTATTTTTACATCTAATCATTACGTTTAACCTACTTCTTAATTCCCGTGCTTAGTCCTATTTGAGACGGAAGGAATAGATTTTTTGGTAAGATTATTTATTACTGTAGATTATACTCCATCCGTCTCGAAATTTAGGTCGTTTTAGCTTTTAATTCTTGTATCAAAATTTAGGTCGTTTTAGGTTTTCTGGATAAGGGATAGTAATGATTTGTATCGATTTGTGTGTTGTTGACTTTTTTAAAGATTTTGATTGGTTAAAAAATATAGTGTGTGTTAAAAAAAATTTATGAAAAATTTAGTGAAATGATGATGTTGATTGAGAGATGAATGTTTTATTAAAACTTTTGCAAAATCCTAAAACGACTTAAATTTTGAGACTGAGGGAGGGAGTACTAAGTACAAAATTTATTTAATACAGTATTTTGTACTAAGTAGAAAATAGTAATAATAACGTTAGCAACATACGTCTGCAACGGGCACTACTAGTGTGGCTAGAGGATCTCCACTCTCTTCTCTCGCCTGCCTCCAATCGTCTTCTATTCTCCCGCGTAGTTGCAAATTGCAAAAATCCCAGATTGCAGTTTACTTTGTCCAGACAATTGGCGTTCATATGGCAAAACCCCAAATTTCAATTATCGGAGCTGGCATTTTTGTCAAGACTCAATACATTCCCAGATTATCCGAGATCTCCGATCTTATCGCTGTTAAATCCATCTGGAGTCGCTCCCAAGTACGTTTCCTTTGCTAATCTACGTTTTTACCTCTTCTGTAACACTCTAGGGTTTCGGATTTTGTTGCTAAATCAAAGTACATTCCGTAATCAGGATTCAGCGACATCTGCGGTTGATGTTGCTCGGAAGACGTTTCCAGGAGTGGAATCCAAATGGGGTGATGAAGGCCTTGAAGATATTATTCGAGATCCTTCCATTATTGCAGTTGCTGTTGTTCTTGCTGGCCAGATTCAGGTTTTCCTGACCTCTATTTTTGCTTATTTCAATCAGATCTTTATTTTTATGATGTGAACTAATCTCTCATACTTTTTGCTATCAACCTTGAACTTGCTTATGGCAACTCATAATCTAGTTTTAACTTGGAGATTTATGTATGCATTGGTCAATTCAGATTAGAGGTAAAGAGATCTTTTACATAGGGCTTGAGAATGAGAATAAACCCTTCAATATTGAGTAAGCTTCTTACAGATAAGCCACCACCCTCCGCTGAAGTAGAAAACCCCTTTTAATATAGTATGATCATTCGAACTTGTCGTCCAGAAATTCCATGTACATGACACGTGAGTATGCTACTATGCTATGTTGGAGGGATTTAATGGTATGTGTTGATCTGCATTTTTCATCTGGTACAGGTGGACATGTCACTGAAGCTACTTAAGGCAGGAAAGCATGTTATTCAAGGTGATTGTTGATATTTACCAAATTAATTTAATGAATGTCTTATTCATTCTGTCTTCAAAGAGATTTTCGTAAACATTGTCGAGTATACAAAAAGCTACAATTAGGCATCAGCTACTAGGTTGCAGAAGTTTCCTCACTGTCATTGAACTATTCTTCCAAGAGTGTGTTCAGTTGCTTTTATTTTCATGTATGAATTATCTGCCTTTTACATGAAGTACTTATTTGCTTCTTTCTCTTCTTGCATGTACACTTCCATGGGATCATTTTGGATGAACAGAGAAACCAGCTGCTGCTAGTGCGTAACTTCTATATTTTTTTCCCCAGTCTAGATGCTTTTATTGTGCTTTGAAAATCTATCGTCTTAAATTAAGGATTACAATTTCACCTGAGCGGAACCCAAATCACCCAAAAAGAGGATGAAAACCTAACAGGTCTGGAGAAAAACATGAGTGTAATATATGACAGGTCACTTCAGCCCTTACACTTAAAACCCAATATTTAAATATACATTGCCCATAAAAAAACGAGTGTAATATAAAATGGTAAATAGTTTACAATGTCTGGCTGTTTGCTTTGCAAAAACGAAGGATATTTTGCTAGCAATGTTGGATAAAGGGATGCTTTATGGAATTTTAATTATAAAGGATGGTTTTGTGTAGCTTACCCAGTTGTTTATTATGAAAGCTCAATGTTGTACATTTGAGTACAAGATACATAATGTAAGGCAGCCAATAATTTACTAGACCCAGAAGATTCAGCCATGGGTGGAGGGTTTGGGGTAGAAGTGGATCATTGCTCGGTGACTAGTTGGGTTGAGTGGATGGATGGTATTAGAGAATCAGATGACAACCCATTGCCATCCTATCCTATCTCAAAATTTATCTCCTACTCGAGAAGTTTCATTGTCAAAACAAATTTTCACTGCATTCTGCCTTATCCACAGCTTAAATATAAAGATGCAAAGGCCAAAAATAATTCCAATTTTAAAACCTACTAAAATAATAGAGATTGTTAACTTATTAACCATAAATTATATGGATCATTTTTTCAGTTGAAGTTTTGGTTTATGTCCAATAGTTTGAATTATTTTCCCATATAACTTTTAGCATATTTTCTATGCACTTCTTTGTGAAGACATTGATGAGGCCGAAGCTGCACTGCTATCCTACAAATCCATATCTGCTGGTATTAGTGGCTCACCAATTTGGGCTGTGGCAGAAAATTATCGGTTTGAACCTGCATTTGTCGAGGTTGAAATCCTTGTCTCACTTTTATATTTATCATTAAAAGCTTCACAGTGAAAATCTAGTGGTTGTATAGGGCAAGAAACTGGTGGCTGATTTGGGAAATTTGATGAGTGTTCAAGTTATTGTGGAAGGATCAATGAATAGTTCTAATCCTTATTTCTCGAGTGGCTGGAGGAGAAACTTCACTGTAAGCAATGTTACTTGTGAATTTGATAATGCTTTGAGACACAGTCCACATCATACATGCTTCTTCTGCATATTGCTGTGGCAGGGAGGTTTCATTTTGGATATGGGAGTGCACATGATTGCAGGATTGAGGATGGTAAGTGTATTTCAAACATGTTTACTTCCAATATATTGACACACATTTTCCTACTGTGGCTGTAGAAACTGCATTGATGAAACTATACATTTTGCTCAGATCTGGCTTGCCTCTTATATCCCTATAACCACTTACACCTATTACTTCTCTACAAGTTGTATAAGATCGTGGATATCAGACTGTGTACTCAATGTTCATAAATACCTATTTTACTTAACTAACACCCGTATTGCAGTAATGAGATGGAATTGGCTGCATTTTTTTCATCCCCTAGGCTTCCTCCTTTAGAAATAGGGTGCTGTTGTATGCTAGTATGAGATACCATTTTGCTAATGTTTCATATTTGTCATAATAAGCTTGTTGGTGAGGTGACCTCTGTATCAGCTTTGACATCTCATGTTGATGTAACCCTGCCTCCACCAGACAATATTTCCTCGACATTGTAAGTTATAAAGAATACATGCGATTTAAGTACTCTTGGACCAAAATATCTTATTTTTTGTAATGGAGTTCTCATGTGAGACACTTCATACAGTCTGTTGGAAAACGGCTGCTCTGGTGTTTTTGTGATGTCAGTATCCACGAGAGCACCCAAGGCAAGTGATAATGAGACAATTAGATTCATTTTAACGATATTAATCTACTATCTATTGGTGACTTCTGAGATGCTGTACTGTAGATATTTTGGCGAGTAGTGGGCTTGAATGGAACTGTACAAGTAGAACGTTCCAGCGTTGATGGACGACATGGATACATGGTATGTGAAAAAATAAAATATATAACCCTCCTAGCTTATCGCCTTGTTTTCTTTAGTGTAGTTTTCTTAGCTTATTGGAAAGGACATTATAAAAGAATCTGATCTTTTCTTTTGGGAGATTTCTTAGAGAAAACAATTAGTTTTAATATGTTGACTCTTAACTTGATAATTCGATTTTTTAATGCACATTTATAGCTCTTGTTACCTAGTATGAAAACCCTTCAAATCTGATGTCTGTTACAGGTTTCCAGCTACAATGCTGAGGGGAAATGCACTAACTCCTTCCACTCATTCTGTGGAGTAACCGAAGAACTGAAAACTTTCATACATGACATTTCAGAAGTCTCCCTTAAGGTACTGTAAGATGACCTCCTGTTCAGTGAGGCCTTTTATGTGCCGAAACTCTTGTGTGGTTTTCCACAGATGTTATTCGAGCTTTTTTTATTCAAGGGGCCGTAAACAGAACTCCTTGACTGACAGAATTTTTGCACTTGCAATTGAAATTCTAAATGCAGAAAGTGACTAACCACCAGGCTGAGCCCCGGCTGTCTTACGTTGAAGGCATGAGAGATGTTGCCATTTTGGAAGCGATGCTTGAGTCCGGATCAAAGCAGGGAGTCATGCTACCAGTGAGAAGAGCGTGACAACCAAATGAATGCGGAATGTGCTGCTTAGTGAGTAAACAGAATTCGCCGTGTAATTGATTGTTTGGAAGAATCAGAACACTTAAAAATGTGAAGATATCGTTATTGTTTAGGCCATTTATGCAATCCTCGTGGGCGTGAGTCGTGACCATTACAGAGCTGCATCAGTTAAACTTGCCACTATATGGTACTTCACTAAGCATCCCACTCATAGAGAGTCATATTCATGTCTCTAAAAAACTTTTGTTACTGAATAAAAATGGTATTTTTGGTGTTTTCTGTTCATCTTCTTCGTTTGCATCTTGTATGTGGGAACCCTCAACTTGTGTTATTTTCCATGTTGTAACGTTGAGACCATCTGCCATGATCTATATTATCAATATAGCTTACAAAAAGAGAACATGTTCTTGTGTGTATATTTTGAGTGAATTCCACCGTAAGGTATACTTTAATAGGGTATAAAATTTGAATGGATTGCAACAGCTATATTTTGGCAAATTTTAAACTTTTCCAACGAATATAGGAGCAATTCATAGGCAATAAAATAGTAGAATTCCAACTCCAACATCATTATTTCGTCATACTATTACATCACCCATTCGCCCTCCTATAGTCCTATCTCAAATTTCATTACACCATGTGATTTCTGATAAGGTTTTGAAGAGTCGGTTATCATATCGTGTAATTTCTGTTTTTGTATTGTGTTATGAAAGTATGAAACCTTTATTAATGATTATTTAACAAAGTAATTTAGTATGATTATATTCAAAATTAGACAATTAAAAAAGCTTGTTTTTTTAGCAAAAAATAAAAAAGCTTGTTGAGATTAATGTAATGGTATAATTTTTATTTTCATCAAACTTTACTAGCATATTATAAATTCAATTGACAAATGACCCATATGTGAAATTAAAAGAATGAAAAAGAGCAAATGAGATGGATTGGTATATATAGCAAACCAGTGGTGCAATTGGCAAAAAAAAAAAAAAAAAATTTGGAGAGTTGGGATATACAGACACTCTTTCATCCGATATAAATGGGGTTTTAGGGATATATGGCTTACCATGATAGATTGTCAGAAGTGTCAAAAACTAAAAAAATTAAAAAATTTTGGCTCGATGATAACATACTTATGAAATTCATCGATCCTCCCCTTCACAATAACTTGCAATTTGCAAAATGTAATGAAAAATAATCTTAGTTACCACGCGGAATTTGTAAAACTCGTTACGGGGAATTTCCCGTGACAAAAATACCCTTTTTGACGATAATCTTAAAAATGATATCGTTGTAACCCTTTATTTCACGAGCTTGATCGATCCCTCTCGCCGTTTTAATGGCCTAGTGCCTCTTAACTTTACATGTAACAAGGTAGGGAAAGAAAGGGTATGACAAGTAGCAGCAACAAAGAATCAATACCAGTATTGATTTGAAAGAGTAAAATGGTTGCTTCTGCATCAAAGTATCAACACACAGTAATCATATTCGATTTAACTACTTAAGAGCAATCAATTTTGTAAAGAGATGCTAACTAAGCATCTTTCTGATTGCAAATATAATTGAGCTACAAATCACAAACTGTCACAGACTCACAGTTATATTCGATTGGAGTAGTAAACTTGTGAGAATTGAATTGAAAATCACCACCTCTTAGGGACACTCTCACACACCTTTAACGGAATTGATAATAACAAGACTATCATCTTCAATTTCAGTGTGTTATAGGCCTATAGATTTTACAGCCAAGATACCATCACAAAGGTCGAAAGCTTTAACCATGAACAGAGAGACAAACTCACAAAACAACGCATCGCAAGCCACCATCTCCCCATCCTGATCCTCTTTCAAAGTGTTTCGTACAAAATTAGAGTGGAAAAAGATAATTTCCACTCTAATATGTCTTAACAACATACCATGGAAATATGGAATCAATCAGAAAAAATACATTGTGATGAACCGATGATGTATCTCACATAGTCACATCTATTTTACATAAAAAAAAAAAATCAAGTCGCCTATTAATTGATTTTAGAATTCAATCTCACTTGTTCCATAATCAATCTATATTGTGAAATGACGTAGTCGATGAGGTACATTGCGCAAACCAATTCAATCATTGTCTAATATCAACAGAAATCGGGCTAACCCAACGATATTCATGGCTGCTGGCCCTTTTTGTTTCCTCTTCTATTTGTCTCTTGTAGTTTCCTTCCTTCGCCAGAAAAGCGTCCAGATTCAATGCCCAACCCTTGAGGGCACATGCTTTCAAGGTGCACTCGCGATACAGGTGATCCTCACCTCTACACTGTGCTCGTGTTTTGTCCTTTTCCTTTCCAACGCCCCCACGCCCGCCACCAAAATCTCTCCCCTCCACTTCGTCGCAGCTTCAATTTGCCGAGTCCGTTTTCTCCTCCCCCTCTCGTGCTAATCTATTCCGATTCGATCAGAATTTAGGGTTTGCACACTCCAGGTTCTCTTTTAATTCTCACGCAACAATGGCTGATTTGGAGGAAATTGGAGCCGACTACAAGTAAGCGATTCAATCTCGGCAATACTAAAACGAAAAAAGATCCCTGCTTTCTACTACTCTTCCTGTCAATCTCGTCTGTAATGATCTCCTTGTAGTTTGCGTTTCCTGTTATGTAGTTCAATCGTCCGCGTTAGGGAATTTGAAATTGAATGACCAATGATTAACCGTTTTCCCGTGGCCGATCATTTCCGTGATTGCTATATATGATGATTTAGATTTAGATTTGTGTTTTAGTCTCTATACATTTTGCTTTCTCAGTGCTACAGAGGTGTTGAATAACTTGCTATTTGAAATTTGAGAGGAGAAAGAAACGCTAGTATTTTGATCATTGTGTGTTGAATGCTTGTAGTTCTGACCTAGATGTAGACGACATCGAGATAAATATCGCGGAGAAGGATGTAAGTGATGAAGAAATTGAGCCAGGAGAATTGGAGAGGAGAATGTGGAAGGACCGAATTAAGCTTAAGAGGATCAAGGAGAAGCAGAAGCTTGCGCTGCAACGAGCCGCGGAGAAGGAGAAGACGAAGCAGCCTAGTGATCAAGCCAGGAGGAAGAAGATGTCGCGAGCTCAAGATGGGATTTTGAAGTACATGTTGAAGCTGATGGAGGTGTGCAAAGCTCGGGGATTCGTGTATGGAATCATTCCAGAGAAGGGAAAGGCGGTGAGCGGTGCATCGGATAACATACGAGCTTGGTGGAAAGAGAAGGTCAAATTCGATAAAAATGGCCCTGCAGCTATAGCTAAGTATGATGCAGAGTGTTTGGCAATGGTCCAGAAGGCTAAAGGGAAAGGGAATGCTCAAAGCACGCTGCAAGATCTGCAAGACGCGACGCTAGGCTCCCTCTTGTCCTCCTTGATGCAGCATTGTGATCCGCCACAGAGGAAATATCCGCTGGAGAAGGGATTGGCTCCGCCTTGGTGGCCTTCGGGGAATGAAGATTGGTGGGTAAGGCTTGGTTTGCCAATGGGTCAGAGTCCTCCGTATAAGAAGCCACACGACTTGAAGAAGATGTGGAAAGTCGGGGTCTTGACAGCAGTAATCAAGCACATGTCTCCTGATATTGCGAAGATAAGGAGGCTTGTGCGCCAGTCGAAATGCTTACAAGATAAGATGAGTGCTAAGGAAAGTTCAATTTGGTTAGGAGTTTTAAGCAGGGAGGAGTCTGCCCTCCCGCAGCCTAGCAGTGAAAATGGTGTATCAGTAGTTACGGAGAGCCTGCCAGCGAGTGAGAAGAGAAGGCCTACAGTTAGTGGTGATAGTGACTATGATGTTGATGACGGTGTTGGAACTGCATCGTCGAAAGATGAAAGGAGAAACAAACAGAATGTTGTCCATCCAGTTGGTGAATTCAGCAGCAAATGTGAATCCACTGTCCTCGATAAAGACTTGGGAGAGAGAAAAACCAATCTGAAGAAAAGAAGGCGTAAATCAAGCACTGTTGAATCTCAGCCTTTGGTGCTTAGAAATGAGAGTATTGATGGTGAAAAGGAAAACGCGGTCCCAAATATAAACAGCAATGGCACGCACTTGAGTGGATCCCGAGTGGAAGAACCACAGGAATCTGCCCCGTCTAGCATTCAGAATACGGTGTTTGAACCTGGAAACATGCTTCTTGATGTTGACCCTTCTGTACAAGTGGATACAGATTTTGAGGGCCATTCCCAGCCACAGTTGTTAAGCTTCAGCCATTATAACCAGTTTTCCACTCTCCCAGAAGACAATACCTTGCCATTGCCGAGCATGTATGTGAGCCAGCAACAATTCCCATATCCATCTATGCGGAACACTGATGTTCAACATCAAGTAGATTATGATCACTTCAATACCCCCATCAGTTTTGGGCCCCAGCATGATGAGCAACATATCGGTGTTGGTACGAGCCATCCTCATGTTGACCCCAAACATGATGAACTACACCCTCAGCTGCTAAATACTAGAACTGAATATGACATCACTGGAGGGGACTTAAGTCAATATACAGCAGATTCATTTCATACAGAGAGGGATAGACCTATTGAAAGCCATTTCGTGACTCCACTTAATGATTTGTCCTTGGATTTCATGGCCAGTCTCAGCCCACTTGGTTTCGAGATTGATGGTTCAGGCATACTTGCTGATGACTTCATTGACGATGGTAATTATATGGAATATATGCAACACTTTGGGTCCTAAACTGGCTCCTATCTTTGCACTGTAAGTTGCATCCGACGTGGCTCCTTTATCTAAACACACGCAAACACCGCCTGCACATTTTTAACATGTATTTGCTTCTGTTTTTCCTCCAGGAATTTCTGGCTGACATTGGCATGTCGTTAACAAAGGTGATAGCGCATTTAGTTCTTGACATTGTAAGTCTGCGCGTTTTATTGTGTTATTATTTTTTATATCATCCTCCACATTGAAAAATAGGCAAACCAGATTGCACTATGCAACAAAGATTGCTGCATACGCTAAATTTGTTTATCTGTTAAAGAGAGAGCTAGATTTACGAAAGTATTGGACATGGCTTCGCCTATTTGGGCAGCCAGTCGCTTTTCGCACCTGCCACCATGTGTCTATATCCACATGTGCTGCTGTACTCTGAATGATATCCCTACTCCTAACTGTCTTGACCCAGTCTCAAGATACAGTTTTTTCGTCTTGAGGAAGTGGTTCCCCACATCAGGTCATGTAGGCCAAATTTGAGGGAAAGTGTTTCCTTATAATCTCATCTTACATCAATTGTAGGCAGATATATTAGTTTGCATAGCAGTTCTGAAACATAGATAGCTTATTGCTCATTTGTGAAGTTTGACATGGCAGTAATAAATCTTTTCTTGATTATGATCACTGCTGTTACATTCAAGGCAGGCTGCATCCATGTTTATTGATGGGCGGTTTTGCTTTAGGGGCACCGCCACAACTCTTTAATCTCGCCATGATTTGCTTTGCTTTGCTTGTCCGCAAGTAAAATGCGGAACAATTTGAGTTTGAATTAGACACAGAGATGGCTCAAATGCACATCTATGGGACTCATTTGAGTTCTCAGTTGCATTTTTGGGTATCTATTGAAATGTCAGCACAGAACGGAAACAAGTGAAATGGAAACAGATCCGAGTTCGAACATATTTTGATTTCGCAATTATCTTGAACATCATACCAAAATGATCTACTACTAGTGTACAAATTAGCACATAGAAAATGAAATTTGTTACTTCAAGGGTTTGTACCTGCAGAGAACCTTACACCTGAGGATCTTGTCCTGGACATAGAATCCCGGCATTACCATTACCTTAACTCGACTCGTACCCATCTGTGCTCTTTGCTTATCTGTCTGTATATCGTCCATGTAATGGTGATCGAACGGCCTGTTCTCTTCCACCCGGAGAATGGTTAGAGGCGGGTAACAGGAAAACGCTAATAGGTGGAGCAACCAAACGCATTTGGCTGCCACGAAGAACGATTCGAGCAGCTGTTCAGACCACGGTCTGATCCAGTTGAGGGTCGAGATGATGCTGCTCATCTTCTGATCACAAAATTTGCTGAAGTCTTCACTGTAATACTTGGTTCCTTTTCTCAGCACCTCGTTCCAGCTCAGGTTCCTCAGTGCGACGAACGACGAAAACTGTGCTTCCCGATCCTGTTGGGGATCAAGCAGCTTCGGGGATCCGTTTCTCTGAAACACGCAGTTCTCAAAGTCTTGGTGGAGCGATTCGTTTACTATCGCCTCTATATGGTACAGAACAGCCTTGGAGTACTTTGAACCAAGGAGAGACAGCTTATAGGGCTGCAGGAGAGTGTCGAGGTTGTCGATGAGTTGATCATCTGTTTCGTCAATTTGCCCGACAAGTGTCTTGCAGAAGTGCTTTACCGAAAGCCTTGTCTCTGATACTATCTGTAAGAAACCTTCTACCATTACTTCCTTGCAAACAGGCATCTCATCCGCGTCTCCTTCACCGCCATCAACCAATTTCCCGCTCTTAGAGAGTGGTTGTTGACGAGGTCCTTGTCGAAGAGCCTTCTTCAGCTCCTCGCAGTAGCCCTCTAGATTGTCGAGTTTCTTCCTCAGATCTCCGAACGAAGACTTCATCCCTTCCATCTGCGCTAAGGCCGCGTCTCTCTCCCTATTCGCTTCAACGAGCTCCTTCCTCAAGGCATCAACTGACACAACGCCGAAATCCCTGATAACTTGAGAGAACCCCTCCGATTCCATCCCAATCGCAGAGCTCAAACTCTCGCCCTTCGCCTTCTTCCTCAGCCTCGAAAAGAACCTCGAGAAGATCATCTTCTTGGCCTTGCGCTGCGAGTGAACCGCCACATGCGTGTCTGTCATTGGTACGACGATGTTCGAATGCTTATAACCACTCTGATTCACAATGCTATCGGCATCACTGAAACCGAGCTTCGAGGAGACCGATTTGAAGTCTCCCAAGCTGTTCCTCCTCCTCCTCCTCGAATCGAGCACTTCAGCAGCTGCAGGCGAACCTCCGAAGGTTGTGACCGATCTTGTTTCTTGATGATCTCCGTAGTAGTTGTGGAACTGGGAATAATTCGACCGTTCATCATCTTCATAGGTCTAAAAGGAAACAGTTATAGCCACAGACGATGTAGAATGAATGGAAGTGAATCGAAAGACGTACGTACGTGGGGGTTAAGTTTCGACTTACAGGAGTGAAGACGGGGTAATCGCGAGAAGACAGCGAGGGAGGAGGAAGACGACGGAGAGTAGTAGGGCTGGTGCCGTGCAATAGAGCGGCATGGATGGCTCTGAGCTCAACAGCTTTGGCAATGGCTGCCTTGATCTCATTGCTGTTGCCTTCATTCATGTGTCTGTGACCTCTTGTGCTTGTGGTGGTGTTGGTTGCAGCCATTGATAGCGAATTGAAGAACACAATGCAAGGTCTCGGTAGTCTATACTAGGATTACTAGCTCTACAGTGTGTTTTGCATATTGAGATGGATGTTTTGTTTGTGGTGTGATGTTTTGTGGGGCTCGATCTGAAGAAAGAGATGATAATCAATGGAAGGTGGTTTAGGAAGTCTTGATCGAGAAGGGTTAGGTAATACTTTGTTTTTATTTGTTTGTGGGCAGTCAGATCCTCACCAATCTTCGATGGCCTCGGAAAATCACAATGAGGAGGTAAGAAGAAATTTTGGAGTGTACAAAATTAGGAATGACCAAATCTAGGAAATTTTTTATTTTTTTTCTTTATTCAGGTACGATTTTTAATTGTAATAAAAAAAATTATATTATATGGTCTCAACTTTTTTATTTATTAGTAATAAGTATTGAATTATGAACTAAAAAATTAATAAAAAATAATAATATTTTATATAGCTTTTATCCTCTCAAAAAAAACATATATGAATAGTAAAAATAAAAATAAAAATAAAAAAAGGTAGTATAAATATATGCATTTGATTTTTTTATGATAAGAGCATGAATTACATCAATGATATTTCAAATTTTGAAAAATATTTTTCAATTACTTTTTCAAATTATTTCAAAAGCATGAATTTCTTCAAATTATTTTTCAATTACTTCCACTTATCTAACTAAGGGCATCTCTAAGCCCCTAATGGGTGACTCAATGGTAAGAAGTAAGGGGTTAATGAAAGGTCTCGAATTCTATCCTTGCCTCCACTCATTCTCTTGTTGAAATAATCAGGGTTTACCTTACTTATTACCATTGGGTCTAGCCGATTGGCGCTTACCACCAAAGGTGGGTTGCCATCGTTAAAAAAACATCTCTAATGACTTTTAAATTTGTAAAAAAAATTCTAAATTTGAAAAATAAAAATCATATTTTTTAATTTTTTTTTTGGAGTTTTTTCATTTCAAAGAGTTTGAAAAAAAAAAATGATAACAAAAATTTCTCTAAAATTTTTTAAAATGTTGCAAATTTAAGGAAGAACTAGGATAAAAGAGCTCCTGATTTACATCTCTAGCATATTCCAACAAATAGAGGATGGGCCCTTAAGAATTGAGATATAGAGTTTTGAAATCATATTTTTTTAACTATTTTTTTCTCAAACTCTAATTATTATTTCATTTCAAAGATTTAAAAAAAATTATAATAAAAATTCCTCTAAATTTAAAAAAATGATACAAATTTAAAAATGACTATAGGATTAAAGACACTCGTGATTTACATCTCTATATCTATCATATTCGAACAAAAATAGAGGATGAGCCCTTGTTAAGATAGAGTATTTTGTATTCTTATTGAACAAGGGTAGTGCCGTACGTTGGGGCGGGTGAGCTGGTTGTGACCACATGATCCACCTAGTCTCACCCACCGCCTACTTCAGTTCCCATAAACTAACATCAACTTTACAGTTTACCAAAGAGTATATGTTTCTTATTATTAGCCTTTTTTCAACTAAAAAGTGTTATATATAGTAATTACTTTTATCAACTTGTGATGCCTTTTTTTCATCATGACAAAATTAGGGATCAGAATAGATTCCCATTTCCAAGTTCGGAAAAGGCCTTCAAACCTTTTTAAAGTTTTTTACATTTACGTATTATTGGTATACTTCGGGTGTGTTTGGATTTGTATTGTATTATGCATATAAACATTTCAAATAATCAGTTGAACAAGATGGTAATGAGGTTCTAACAAATGTCAAAGCAATTAACCAGAGGACTAAGGCTCTGTTTGGCAAAAAAAAATCATCAACTAGTTTATTGGACCTTTTGATTTTCATACGTAGTATTATATAGTTGTAAATGAAATAAATATAAAGTTTTAGTTTAATTAGCTTTTGAATGGGGAATATTTCAACAGCTACTCCCCAAATTCGGAGTTTATAATTTTCTATTCACAAGTTTTCATCAGCTACTCCAATCGCTAGGTTTACCAAACATCATACTAGCTTATTAACATATATTTAACACAAATAATTCATCAGCTTCAGCTAGTCCATCAGCTAGTATTTTACTAAACGGAGCCTTACACTGAAAAACAATCAAATGGAGAAAACCTCTACAAGGCACGTTCAAACTCAACTTTGATAGATCAACTCTCGTGAATAACAACAGTTCAACTGATTTTATAATACGTGTGACTGGGAGGGCCGACCCATCCATATTGGCTATGACAATTGACAAGATAGGTAACCAGACTTCCTTAAAAGTAGAGGCCATTACTCTTACGACAATTCAATGCATTATCCAATCATTGCAACTGGATATAAATAAATTAGAAATTGAATGAGACTCTCTAACAAGTAATAATCATAAATCACCTTAAAACACAAACCAAATGTCCTTGAGAAATTGAAATGACTATGTCAAATGTTAAAACCCTTTTGTCGAGTGTGAGAGAAGTGTTCTTCTCTCACATACCTCGAGATG
Organism: Persicaria maculosa; assembly: GCA_963922045.1. Classification (NCBI taxonomy): domain Eukaryota; kingdom Viridiplantae; phylum Streptophyta; class Magnoliopsida; order Caryophyllales; family Polygonaceae; genus Persicaria; species Persicaria maculosa. The sequence continues at coordinate 14,110,345 of OY998267.1, read as the reverse complement.
GCAATAGAGTAACTGATAAGGTTGTACACATTTGTCGCTCTGCTAAGGGTCTTGACATCTACAACGACACAGGTCTCCAGAACCTTATCCCAGAATGGGTTTTCCTGGATTAATTTGAGAGGAACATTACATTAATTACATCACATCATGATCTATTCAGATTTGAAGTTTTGCATCCTTTCGAGAGTGATATATCTATGGGTTTGTTTACCGAAAAATAAACCAATGTAATTTTTTCTGTTTATTTGATGTTCGGATAAAAGACATTAATTAGTAACTAGCATGATTTGAAAACAATTTTTTTTAAGCAATGTGTTAAGGATATAAGTTAAAAATATCGATTTAATAATTGTTTTCTTAAGATATGTTTCATTAATTTAAGTATTTTAGTTTATAGTACTAGTAAAGATAGAGGAAAGGTTTAAAAAAACATTTGAGAAAAGGCAGACCAAAAATACCGGGATTGTGCATTTCCTTGGTCTCGCAATATGAAAAAGCAATGATGGGAATCAATTAGCTTCTTACTGAAGAATCTCTAGATTTAATAAAAACTGCACATATATATTGCTGCATGCATTAATTTCCTTGTTTATGGGCATATATGGATTTAATATTATAAAATACATAATCTAAGATCTTTTTTTGTAGATTATATTTGTAAATCTGCATCTAAGATTATTTAGTCGAGTAGGTTTTGTTTGTACGCTGTTGGGTATTAGTGGAGGCCGCGCGCCAAATTATGATTTAACAATCTATTGTGAATTAATGGAATTCCAGGTAAGAGACTTTACAGAGAGTTATAGTGGAGTATTGTATTGTTTATATTACTACTTCCGTTCGACAAAACTTGACGTTTTGCGTCACGCACGTTTTGTTAGAAGATAAAAACTATATAAAATATCTAGTTTTTTTAATAATTTTTTTTAACAATTTCGTATTTATTATTAATAAGTACAAACTTGTTAAAAAAAATTTTTAAAAATGAATATTTTATATAGTTTTTATCATTCTAAAAAAGCGTGCGTGAATAGTAAACGACAAGTTTTGCCGAACGGAGGTAGTAATTTCATTTAGAAGCTGGTAAATTACACAAAATTCCCAATACCCTCGTCTGATTTTCACTTTAACACCCCACATAAATGAAATTACACAAAATCACCCTATCAACGAGTTCCCATTATATATATATATATATATATATATATATATATATATATATATATATATATATATATATATATATATATATATTAGTTAGGTTAATTAGAAGGTTTCTTTTTGGGTAAATTACTTTGGTAGTCCCTAACCTTTAAGGGTTAGCCACTATCAGTCCCTAATCTTTTTAAGTGTTAATTTTAGTCCCTAACCTTTTACATATTGCTACTATTTGGTCCCCCATCCAACTAAATGTCAACCTTTTTATTAAATGTACATTTTCTAATTGCCTTTTCTAAATGAAAAACTATTTTAGTTATTGGGCCTCCTTATTAACTATTTTTATTTGTTATTTTAATACAAACTCTTGTATTAGAGTATAATTTATTATATTTTAAGATTTTCCACTTATATATTCAAAATTTTATTTGTAAATTATAACTTCACACAATGAATGAGTTTTTAATGTGAAAATACTATAATACACATCTATATGTATTGATACACAATTAAAAAGTTAAAATATATGACTTCAAATCTAATAGGAAGAAGTCCTATATTGAATTTATTTGGGCATTTTTTTTATTATCTTATTTAAAGGAATATATTTATTGTACATAATTTACGTGCTACATGTTTTTGAAAGATCGGTAAATGTAATAAGTACTCTATTCGTATGAAAATAGTGGATGCTTAACTTGTTGACATATTTTTTAATAGGTTAAAAACTACACATAAAATATTTTTTTAATAATTAGCAAGTCGGAAAAAAATCAAATATTTCAAGATTAGGGTAATATTGAACGGGGCCCCTAAAATTCATTGGACGACCTTGCTTGTAACCCTAACCCTTCTATAATCTTTCTCGGATTTATTTAGAAAATTAAATAATTTTATCGTTTAGTTTAACTAGAAAATAGACGGGAGGATTAAATAGTAGCAATATGTAAAAGGTTAGGAACTAAAAATAACACTTAAAAAGATTAGGGACCGATAGTGGCTAACCCTTAAAGGTTAGGGACCCTTTCTTTTTTTATCCGAAATTAGAAGGTTTCTTGTGTTGGCGAATGGGTTAGGTTTTTCATGGATTAGGTTTGAACTTTGAAGGGACCTTTGTTTCTCGAACTTAGTTCTACTTATTAATTAGCTAATTAAACGATATTTATACCAACGGAGTATGTTATTAGGGTATTTTTAGTCATCTCAATTGTAATCATATCTGAAACTCGAAGACTGGTCAGACTGATTTTTCATCTAAACACAAAAACATATAACAAAACAAATAAAAAATCTTTTAGATTTAATTAATAATTATAAAAAACACACAAGTTAAACTTTCCATCTATAAAAGTGCATTCTTCCATGTAAATTTTTATCTATAGGAAAATCATGTAAATATATCTATTCTATATATTACAACATACTAATTTATTTTTAGTAGGATATCTCTAATTTAACCAATTATGTTTAAACTATATTTATATATTTTAATTAAAAATATATCTGATATATTAGTCAAATTTTCTCTCTTCCTTTTCGATCAATTATAATATTATCCAATTAATTATTATTTTATTATTAAAAGATTTTAGTATATGTAATAGAAGAACAATACTATCCAATTCATAGTTATTTTTATTTTAAGTACAAAAATTATGATGATAAAAAAATTAAAATTTTATTTTATGAGTCAAAATAGAGTTTTACGATAATTAATTTATTAATGCTAGGTTTATATATATAATAATATACTATAATAATTAATTTATTATTTGAATTTTAAAATTAGACAGTTATACATTTATACCGCATGAGAATCATCTAAAAATGTGCACCAATTGGGTGGGCATTTTGAGCTAACAAATACAGTAAGTACCTTTGTGTAAATTCATTTAGAAAAGATGGTCATGAAAAAAGTATGATATTTAGAGAGTGCTTTTGTGCAATTACCCTAATTTGAATATTGTATATTTTGTTGAGCATGTTACCCATGCATTGCAGAGCCATATATTGGTTCATGATAGGATGGTTTCATTTACAAGTTTTCTTCTATTAATGCTTGTTTGGTTGAATATAGGAAGTATACTTCCTAGGAAGTTAGTTCCCATGAACTCAATTTTCATGAATTATAATTCCTACGAATTTTAAAAATTTGTTTGATTACATTATAAGAGGTAGAGAATTTAAATGGAGGAATTTGATTTTTTCCATATAAAAATGGTGGAATTGCAACTTACCTAGTCCCCTAGGTAAGTAGAATTCCCCCATTTTGTAGGAATTGAAATTACTAGGAACAAAATTCATGTGTTTTTAAGTATTAAAAAAAGCAATCAAATATCTATATTTATCTTATTTCCTAGATATTTAAACTTCCTGGGTTTTTTAATTGTTAACCAAATGAGCTCTAAGTCTATTATAAATTAGGTATATTGGATCTCGAAAATCAGGTATGTTTGATCTCGAAGTAATTCCTTAATATAGTGTGCATATATAGGTTCATGATTCATGAATGTATTGGTTTAGAAATATGAAACTTTTACTTTAGACAGTGTTTTCGACCAAATTAAAATCTAATTAACTTTAGTGTACGTTTGGTAGAAACAAACCAACAACTCCGCTAAGAAAGTAAATAAAGGTGGGTTGATAAGGTTTGTCAACGTCCACCCATCCACATGGATTAAATCAGAGTCCTTTCCCTCTCCAGCTTTTCAACTAATCCAACTATAATGGGATATATATGAGCATTAATTATAATTTGTAATGCACAATATTGCATTATACTCCGTAAGTTATAATTAAGGGTACTTATCCAAACCGACTTTATATAAATGAATACTCACCTTGATCTCGGGTCTTTTGAGGGGTAGAGGTGACCATAATTTTAAGTATATATCCTTTTTCTCTAGTCGATACTTTCGATTTCATATATATTAGAAGTTTTCATTCAATATTTGAGGACAAAAATTTTGAATCTTTAAATATTGAATAGATGTGAATCATTCACATGTAAATTATTTACTAAATTGAGGTATTTTTAATTTTTTTTTGGAATTTCATATCTTTATATTATAATTCAACTCTAGAGTTTCGAATAAGTATATTATATTAAATATTTGATAATCTTATAATCATAATAATAATAATTACAATTATTATTATTATGAATGCACGATTTATGTTTTATTATATAAATAAGTTTTTAGGGTTACTTTAAAAAAATATGGTGTATTTATTTTCACTTTGAATTTATTCTAAAAAATTGGCTCCATTAGGGTTGTTCAAAATTCGGTTCAAATCGAATTTTTGGACCGGTCTGAGCCAATTGAACCTAATCTCTTAGTTTCAATTTTTGGTTCGTGATTTTTAAAAATTCGATTTTCGGTTCGGTTCGGTTCAATTTAGGTTTGGTTCGGTTCAAACCTAACTTTAGTTAAATTAAATAAAAATATTACACGACATTTCACATTAGTTTGGGTTGAATCAATTCTCATAAAAAAAGTTGTAACCCATTATAAAATATTATGTGTATTCTTAAGAAATTTTCTATAATATAATTTTTTTTAAACTAAGCATTTTATTTTTTTTATAATTAATTGACAATTATGTTCTTTTAGATTCAAATCCTGAACCAAACCAGCTAAATAATTAAACTGAACCGAACCTAAGGTGTTAGGTTCGATTTTTCGGTTTATAATATCTAAAAATTTGATTTTAGGTTCCATTTGATTTGACCCAGTTCAATCCGGATCCGGTTTATAAACCGATGAGTAGCCATTGATCCATTACAGAATTTTGGTTGATGACAATTTTTCACCCCATTCTAGAAAAGAAGTTTGATCCACACCACTGCCCTCTCTCTCTCCCTTTGCCTTCTTACCTCCATCTACCCCTGCGTCATTACCCTCTGTTATTATGTACAGTAACTAGCATAATTATAAGGGAAACACATGCATTTTGATTTGGACGTGGGTTTCGAGGTTGTCAAATAATTCCTGGAATTTAAACCTTCACCTCCTACAAGGATTATCTCTCTTTTACCAATAGAGCAAGGGTCATTCGTTTTGGATTTGGATATATAATACTACCTCCGATCCAAAAAGGATGTCGTTTGACTTTTTAACACGTATTTTAAGAATCTAAAAACTATATAATATATTAACTTTTTTATTTTTATTTTTTTATAATCTAATACTTATTACCAACAAATATTAAGTTGTAAAAAAATAATTTAAAAAAAGTTGATATATTATATAGTTTTTAGCTCCTTAAAATACGTGTTAAAAAGTCAAATGACATCCTTTTTGGATCGGAGGGAGTAATCAGTTAATCACCCTATAATTGTCAAATACGGAGTACTCCGTAAGTCTATTTGCATTGGAATTTGGAACCATTAGCGCCTCAAAGGGATATATCCTGCCCGCCCACTTACCTAATTTTGACTTGTATCCCCCTTATAATTTCTTTTCTCTCTTTTTTTTTAATTAAAAAAAAAAAAGATAACACATTAACACATCTAAAACCCAGGCAAATCATTTCTAATTACTCGAGATCAGGCAAATCATTTCTAATTACTCGAGATCTCGGAGAAATTCAGCAGACAGAAAAATCTTTAAATAGCACAAATAAATAAAACGATTTTTCTATCCGGATAAGACCCTAAATTGGAAAATATTTTTTAAAATTTAATTGATTTAGCTTTTCTTTTAATTAGATTTCTAGGGTCGCTTGCTTTTTTGGTAGGGAATCTTTTTCAATTTAGGGTCTTATCCTATGCCCTTAAGGCATAGGATAGAAAAACCGTAAATAAAAATGAGGTTAACATAAAATATGTCAATTGTCAACCAACTAAGCGCCTAACCAATATTGATTCTCTTGTCAATTTTATCATATGTCTCCAAAGAGACTGATTCTCTCTTCAATGAAGAAAGTGTGGGAAGTAGTGGCCGATACAAAAAAAAAATAGGGGGTGGATATTTTTCAAATATTTTTTTCATTTATATATGAAAATTGATTTTTTTTGGTTATGTTATGAAAAACCTTAATTTTTTTTTATTGAAATAGTCATTTTTAGTTGAAAAAATTACTTCCTCCGTTCGGCAAAACTTGTCGTTTACTATTCACGCACGCTTTTTTAGAATGATAAAAACTATATAAAATATTTATTTTTAAAAAAAAAATTTTAACAAGTTTGTACTTATTAATAATAACTACAAAATTGTTAAAAAAATTATTAAAAAAATAGATATTTTATATAGTTTTTAGCTCCTAAAAAAGCGTGCGTAAATAGTAAAACGTCAAGTTTTGCCGAACGGAGGGAGTAAGAAAGATAGAAAATATCAAAAAATGAGATTTTTTTATATTTATATGTTAAAAATAATGTTTTTATTTAAATATATTGGAGAGAATGTTAAATTTGTTATTTAATTAAACATTTTTAGTAGAAGTCAACTAAGAGGAGAAAAAATTATATAAAAAAAATGAGGTTAAATGGGTTTGTACTTTGTAGTTGTATCCATGACCTCAAGACAATAAACATCCCTCCTTACCAACTAAGTTAAACTATTTTTGTGAATTCTTTACTCTTTTTAAACTCTTTAATCCCTAAAATTAGTAAAAAAAATTATAAAAAAAACATGTAAAAAAATTCCCGGTTTTTCTTTCGATCTAGGAGGCTAACACCACCCCAGGCCCCCTAGGTCCGCTAATGGTGGGAAGCCAAACACTACTGCAGTAGCACCGCCAACAAGTAGGTACACTGGGATACGATCTCCTGTGAGAAGTGAAAACGGGACTCCAGGAAAACATCTCCCAAAACCAGAGTTGTGTGAGAACATACTACCACAACCCCCACCAAACACGACTTGTACAATCGTACCACAACAAAATTATCAACTAGCATGAAAACCAAGACACATTAAAAGGAAAACATCACAAAGATTTAATCAATTCATTTTTCAATATTGCAATTGTTTTATTTTGTATTGTTATTCTGTTGATTGATTTTTTTTTGTCAATTAGATGCCTGGTCTTTTGACCTTTCCCTCTATATGTGCATCTATTTGTTTGCAATCCTTTCAATATAGCACTTATGCGTACATAAGAAATGTAGTTTTTTTTACGTAAATCAAAATGTCATTTTGATCCAATCTGTAGGAATCAATAGAAAAGGCACCAAAGATGCAATTTTTGACTTGTTTTGGGCAGTAAATATTTATCAGAACGTGGAGTGTGAATTAAACCCATGTTTGAATTGAAATTGAGATACTGATATAAGTTCTTCCTTTCTCAATCAGATAGATTTGTATCGGAAAGAGGTTGACATGTCTGAACCATAATTTCAAAATGAGATTTATAAATACACTATTAAACTTTTGAAAATACATTACTAACAATTCTTTTAATATTAACAATAGATTAATTCAAAACATAACATTAATAACAATGAGATAAAATTAATTTCATAATAACAATGAGATTCATTAAAAATATGTTATTAAAAAAGGCGTACTTCTCACTCAAATCTTAACAATATATCATGTTTATCTATGTCATATGTTATCTATTAAAGTAGAAAACTTTTATTCATACTTCACATCCTTATTATGCAACCTAAACTTATTAATTATATTTCAATAAATAAACTCTTCATCTCTTATCATTATCATTTTTATAATAATCTACACAAATCAAACCTACTCAGTTCTTTCTACTTCCACAACGATTCACAAAATTAATAACTACTAGTATCATATAAGTGTTCCATAATTTGGAGTTGTCCAATCAATAAAAAAAAGTATTTTTGTTTTATCTTATCATATTAATTTATGTGTCCTATTTTACTAATTTAGAAAAAAAATTATTACGGTGCCGGAATTCGGAATTGTACTAGTTAAATCGGACCTTAGACCATCCGCAACCATAAGGTTACCTCTTATCCAATTTTTTTCCTCTCTCCCTATAATATTTTGACACCTCATTTATTTTTTCTTTTAAATAATTTTCTACTTTATCAACCTCTTTCTTTTAAGGTTTTCATATTTTTACTCCACAACCACGAGTTTACCTCATTCTTCTCTTTTTTCCCATTTATTTATACCAACTATATGATTTCCACCAATCATAATCTTATTAGTTAAATATAAAAACATAAAAATAAACAAAGCATCATACTTTTGCACATGGTCCAATGCACTTCCTACCTCTTCACACCAAGGTAACCCCTTTCCTCTCTTTACCTTAAGGTTTTGCCTACAACCATGGGGTTACCTTTTAGCAACCTTAAGGTAATTGCTCATGCTCTTAGTTGTTTAGACAAATTAATGAATTCATCATAATGGGCCGGCCTTAAAACCAGTTTTGGGCCAATCAAGGTGGCCCAACCTGGCACTGCTCCTTCTTCTTATAGTACGGACTACGGTACTGTATCATTTTTCAAGTATAGAAAAAAATAAATTTAATTCGATGTGAATAATAATATGATATTGGCGGTAAAAGGCGGGAACTGCCGAACTGAGCCAGAGAGAGAGAGAGAGAGATTTTGCAAGCTAACGGGATTCACGAATGGATCGGTACATGGTGCCGGTTGATCCTTCGCCGGAGTATACGAAACCAGCTCCAAGGTTAATTCACATCTCTCTGTACCACTTTTGATTTTGATTTTACACTGTTATGCAATTGATTTGGAATCTTACTGAAGCCCTAATTTGTCATTCCAATTGATTTCTCGGTTTGGGTTGGAATTGAAGGCCGAGGTGGAAGAGAGCGGCGGTTGAATTGACTGGACGTTTTGCATCGACTTATCGCAAGGACATTTCGACCTTGCTAGTTCAGTCTTATTACGAGGTTTGTCTACTTCATCAAAATTTGTAATCGTTTTTACTTGTTCAATACCAGTTCCTTTATTTTTTAAGCTTCTCTTGTTTGTGGCTGAAAAGGTTGGCGTGTTTCCTCATTTGTATCACATCAATGGAGCTCCATGCCCAACCCATGTATGTGGAATCACCGGTTCTCATTGATTTTTTTTTTTAATCTCTAATTCTTATTTTCCATACTTTAATCCGTGAGCTGTATGCATCTGTATGCAACCCAGAGAGTGTAGAGCAATTATAGGCTGACTGTCTTTTGGCAATGGTTGTTTCGTGCTTAACTAATACAAACATATTTAACTGCTATATAGGTGAATAGGATTATGAATCCCGCGGCCATAAATCAGCAACTGTCTTTTGGGAGGTTCGACTTGTTTCCTATGTACAACTGCATTTTCATTTTCTCCATTATCGCCCCTAAATTCCGTTGAGAAAATCTAAAAACATGTTTTTTTTTTACATGAACATACCATTGTGATTGTGATTGTTGATTTACTACAACACTTGATTACTTTGGGATAATTGATAATTCGTCTTGTGATCAAACTTTCCACTTCCAAACGAACTCTTTCATAATTCCGACTCCATTTAATAATCTCCTGAACATGTATCTCAATCTGCTGCTTTCCTCTCATCTTTCACATTTTTTTTTCTCAGATATGGTGTATCTGCACTGGATTTTGACAACAAGGTGAGTTCTGAGAATGTGATCAGTGTTGCTATTTAGATCTGAAAGTATCTACATCTTCTTAGGGATATACTAGGCTACTAGCTCTGTTTGACTGTTTTCATTTACATGATTCCCATGTATATGTGTTTTAATATCCAGGTTCTTAACATTGTTTAATAATTGGCAATGGAATTGGATCATGTTCTCAACTTTATGACATGTGTGATTCTTCTTCTTACTTGTGGTTTTGAGACAGGGAATCTTCTTGGCATCTGTAACCAAATCTGGGTGCTTGATGATTCATGACTTTGAATCTCTCTACTGCATGAGTAATGGAAGATCAAAATGTGAGTCATGTGATTTCAGTTTGTTGTAAAACTGAGCCTTTTCTATTTTCAAGTACATGATCATTTGGCGTGGTAACTTAAGGGATATGGCATGCTTGTTAAAGGGAAGCTGTCATGCCTGAGCCCTTGTGACATGTCCAAGTGTTGCATACTTGAAATAAGGCTTGATGTTAGGCCAATGTTTATTTTTTAAAATTGATGGAATATGTAGATTGTGACCTTGACTTCAGTCAAACATGTAATGGTTATCAGTTGTCTCGTTGGGATTGGAGGACCAATATCTAGTTCTTCAAGCACTTATCATTTGCTCCTGGTCTTTTTATTTGAAGAATTTTCATTTTCTACTTTTATAGCAAGGAAATTGTGGTATATTTTTTGTGTGTGTGTCAACTGCTGGTGTATCGTTTCAGTGTTAGAGGATGAGGCAAAGCATCTGTTACACATTTTACCATGTCAGCAACTCGATGCTATTCGATGGAACCCCACCAATCAGGATGAGGTGATGATTTCATTTATCTGCTATTTTAAGATACCAGGTCTTGCTTTTGCAACATGTATGCTACAACTTGGATGTGTTTGTTGGCATTGCTCCATTAAGCTTTTCATTTTATTTGTTCAAGTTTAGAATTAGATGTTTATTGTTTCACTTACTTCACGAGCCATGCATTTTTGTTATCCTTCACATTTTTATGAATCTAATGAAATCAATCAAATATTAGCTGATGCAGAATAACAATATTTGCATTTGCTATCTTGCTTCATTGGTTTCATTGCTTTTGCAGGTTGCTTGCACATCTCTGAAAAGAAATGAAGTGCTTATTTTTGATGTTGCTTATGTTTCTTCGGAGCCAGTTGAGGTGAACTTCTTTCTCTTTACATAATTATTTTTCTCCTTGACAACACTGTGTGTCCGTTTGTTATTTAAACAAGTACATCCTTTTTTTTTGTATTTGCCTAGTTCTAACCCTTGAGTTGACTGTTTGTATGTTTATTTGAACCTACGAAGGTGCTGAAAAAGCGGCCCACTTTAACCATCCATGGTTGTGATGCATATAAGGGGTTATCAGATGTTATCTTTTCTACAGACAGTGATTCAAGGTATTATTAGTATAATAAACTTGATGTTATAATTAATTGCTAATGCTATTTCTCTTCACACAAACTCTAGATGGAATATGGTTTAACTAACTACAAAATTACTTTTGTTATGGCCTTTCTCAATAGAGTTGTTGCTTCAGATACTCATGGTTCTGTCAATGTGTGGGATAGAAGAATAAGCAATCTTCCATCACTTGAGCTTGGTACAAACTCTCGAAGTGCACTTACTAGTATTGAATTGCATCATGAAAATCAGGTTTGTGTAAGGGAGGCTTTTATATTCCACAAACACATGAGTTTCAAGTATGCATTTCCACTGCTGAATAATTGTTGGATGATGGGTACGTTGAACATATACTTTGTGCTTGCTTGCATACTTCCGCATTCAAAACAGAAAAAGACTAAAAAGGCAACTACCTGTTCTCTTCGCTCTCTTACAGCTTATTGAATGTATGGACTCATGTGCCCTATATGTTATAAAATAGTTTGACTAAGATGGAGTATTGTTCTTAGTTGATCCTGATCATGGTATCCTCTTTTAGATCATATTTGGCGCCGACAAGCAAGGGTTTGTACATATGTGGGACCTGCGTGGAGGAAAAACATCTGCTGCTTTTGTTAGTAATAAGGAGGTTAATGATCGTCCCTCTGATCTTTTGCATACTGGTTGATTCTTTGGCTTGAACTAATTTCTTTATCCATTCAGCCATACCATCTTCCATTGGTGTCAATCAAATTGGTATCGCTGCTTGAGAGAATAGAGCCTTTAAAGGTAACCAAAATTGTTGAATCAAAAGCTAATTTTAATGTTTTTATCAACAATAATCTGAGTTGGGAACTTCGGCTGCTCTGGTTTAGGTTTCTCATTTCACCTCCTTATTTTTCCAAAACAAAAAACTCTCTATCTATTGTAGGCACAATCAGCTATTGTTATGAAGGAGATTCACTCAATTGACAAGGACCCCTCATGTTCACATCGATTGGCATTCCATCTTGATGATGGTTGGTGAGTACGTTATCAATTAGCAATGTTACATTGTTACTCCTCCAAATTTTTCATTACTGCAAATCATGCACTAAACTGACTTTCAATCTTCATACTTCCAAATTATGCAGGTCTGGTGTCCTTGACGTTAGCACTACAAAAGTCACGCATATTCATTGCCCTCCACCAGCTTGGTTGTGAGTGCTTGGTTCTGTAGAAATTCAACACACTTTAACTACTACTCAGCTAAACTGCTATCGGCTGAAAAAGAAAACATCAATATTATCACTTTGTATCTGTGGATTTTGAATATGCAGGAATGACTCAAATTTGTCAACGAATTCATCATACTTGAGAAAACCATCATGGATTTCAGCAACTGGTGTAAGCCATCTTCCTCTCATAAAGAACTGCATGCTCCATTTTCCCCAGTTCTTCACACTGCTGACTAACTTCTGTTTCAATAACTCAGCTCTATGCAGTTGGATCATCATCTAACGATGGACTATATCTTTTGGATTTCTGTCCTGATCCAAGTTCTCCCAGTCATGTAGACTATAGGTAGGGAACCATTCAACATATTTCGACGAACTATCAAAGACGTTTAGTTATCAATTCCTGTTGAAGTGAACACCGATTTATGTTTTTTTTCCTCTTCTTATGCAATAGAGAGGAAGACATGAGCACATCCAGAGTGAGGCAAAACAGATTTGTCCCCTCATCTGAAGCCATAACTGCTAGTGTCGCACACCCTTTCAACGGCACCATTGTTGCTGGAACCAAGGTTAGCTCTTCTTCTCTTGTTTATGCTTAGTACTCTGACATCCGTGTTTCATTGACATGTTAGTATCAGCGAAAAGCAAAAAAAGTTTACTAGTCTGCAGTTAGACAGATACTTATGTTTTTGTTCCCAATGGAATGGTTTCAGCAAGCATCTTTGTTAGTGGTTTCTCAAAAGCAGCAGTCCTGGAAAGGTGAAGATATTTGTCCAACAAACAATTCATAATCCTGGAAATTTGCGCTGTTAGCGCAGCTGAATCTGCAAAGTATATATACTACTAGATAAGTTTAAGAAAGTCATGCTGAAGAGGTTTCGTCTGAGATAAGAGCATCAACAAAGGAATTTTGTAAACACAAAACCTGTCTTTTTTTTCCCTTATCAATTTCCTGACTCTGTAGCTGTTGATTTACAAGCAACTTCTACATAAAATGATCATTATGTACATGAATATGTTCTGCTTAAATAGCATTGCAGAGCAACCTGAATTCACTATATATGTGCTGTGAATTCGAATCGGGAGAGAGGAGACTTAATCAGGATACAAAATGCAAGATCAAGAACCAGACAACAAGCCAGCAGGGTATGCAAAATCAGTGCAGGTTTAAGAGGCTTGGCACAGGGTCATACGGTCATACCCAACTATTTGGGAGTGAACAGTTGTCGAATCTGAACGATGTATTCCCACCCGCATCGTCTCTGTCCAGTCTAAGCTCTATCGTCTCATCGTCATCACTGAACTCCAAATCTTGCCCTTTGAGGGATGGATACCCGGTTTGCAGCGGTATCATCTTGACTGGTCCACTGCTCCGAGGAGGACTAGATGGCTGGTCTTGGTCCCATAAGAAAACATGAATCAACATCGTTACCCCAGCGTGGCGGTGCAGTGACAGCTTCTGGCTGACAGACACCGTGTCAAAGCATCGGATTGCACCAGAAGAAGAGACTAGCCAAGGCAAAACTTTTTGGTTGTCTATTCTCGACACAACTAGCAGCTTTCCCGCCCTCGTCGCATCCTTGTGCAGATTGCTTAGGCCTGATCTAGAGGAAGGCACATTTTCGTCTCCCTCTAGAACCGACGAAATGTATATGAAGCCCTGTTGATAAAATATCATCGTCAATTCGTCATCATCAGATCAGTTAAGTAGTATAATCAAATGCTCATAACATGAGTGATGAGTGTATGAGTGTGATATTTAACCTCTTCAGTCCGGCTGATGGCGAAACCAAGCTTTATATCACCCTCTACTACGTCTATCGTCACTCTGTATTCCTCTCCTATGGGGGAATACCAGAGCCGAACTGCTCGAACAACACCAATATCAACGCCGTGGTAGTCCTCAAACCCATACAAGCTTGCGTTGGCGACATTGGATAGATCAGATAACGACGACGTATTCCTACAAGCACCCTCTCCGGATATCTACTCGATCAATCGTCCGATGTTAGATAACAGAAATCAAGCACCATACATCGGAAATTAGTCAAATTATAGGTCAACCCAAGCAGCTACATCTTTGTTATAAACCAATTTCTACAACCCTGAATCCTGAATTGAAGGCCTGAACTTTGTTCTAATTTATATATAATCACAATCTACACTACATGTATATAATTGGAGTCAGTTCAATCTAGCAAAGCCTGAGATTTGAGGTACTGTTAATGTACCATTAATTTGACATTGTTAACCAATGAACTTCTTCTTTGATGCCAGCATATACACATATAGAAGAAATAGATAGACATTGCAAGTGGGAATCGATTTCGATCGATCGGTGTAAGAGCATACCTTGGTAAGAAGAGATTCAGTGTGAATGTTGGTGAAATGAATGGGAACCCCAGAAGCCTGAGAGGCATTGAGCCAGGCATTTGCTCGGGCAAGAGTGTCGTCGATATCGTTGTGGCTCGAAGCAGACGCTCTCAGATCATCTGAAGCCTTTGGTAGGAAGAGGATAGAGAGGAAGCTGCTGGAATTGGGGATCTTTAACATACATTGCATCCTCTTCTCCCATGGGTACGCCATATACCCATCTTGTAACTGTGCTGTAACTAGTGCTTGCTGTACTCTTGAGCTCCTTGATGCTGTATTATTGAATTTGAAAATGGGATATCAAACCCCTAATAATTAATATATAACCCATAACTACTATATTACCACTTTGGGTGGATTGACAAGACAAGCTTTCGAGTTAGTTGAAAGTTGATATGGTAAATGAAGCTCAGAGAGGTTGGAATGAGTTGCTGATTTTTTCAAGTTAAGTCCAAGTTTGATAATGTAGCCTCTGAAGCAGGAAGTGATATATAAAATATTGAAATAAGTATAGAGTTTGGAAATGAGAGATTAGTGAGCTTGTAAATGGAAAATGAAAAGAAATAGGTTATAAAAATTATACTATGTACTATTTTATCACCCACTTTATAAGAAACAATGTAAAAACTTCTTTTAACTTGATTATAATGTAAAATAAATAAATAAAATTAGGTGGACCATCTTAATTTTAGCTGGGATATTTTATCATGTACTCCTTAAAAACATGTCTTTTATGATATAAATTTTATTAAGAAAAAGAAATCATTTTAAATATTTTGGTCCTCATATTACAAAATTACCTATTAGAAACAAAAAAAAAATAGAGTAATAATTAGGGATGTAAGTGTGTATGTATTTTTTGAAGGGGTGAGAATTGTTAGAATGACATATTTTGATAAACAATTTGAGCATATTTAATTTATACTCGTAATACCGTAGTAATTATCATTTTCTTTTTTTTTTCTTTTTTTTTTGGTCTAGTAATTATCATTTTCTTTAATTCATGTACTATCTCTGTCTCAAAATATTTGATATTTTTTATTGAACAGTTTTTTAAAGGTGATGAAATCTCAACTTTTTTTTTATAATTATATACTTATTACTAATATGTATGAAATCATTAAAAAAATTGTCAAAATTTTAATATTTTTTATAAATTTAAAGCTTCTTAAAAACATGTAAAAAAATTAAACATCAACTATTTTAATTATGGACACAATTGAGATCACCTATAACATGCTATGTAACATTCCATCGTGACTGAACAATATATTTTCAAATTCGTTTTTTTTTTATTGTGTGTCCTCATGCACATATTAGAAACCCAAAATAAGAAAAAAAAAAAACTCTAGGTTTAATGTATATTATGTATTGACAGTTAATGCATTTTTATATATAAAGTAATTTTTCCATTTTTGGGTTGCTTAATTTGTGCCCATGTGGCACACATTAGATAAACCCATTCAAATGAAATAAAAACTCTTTTATTAATAAGTAAAATAATATAAAATTTAATTTATTTAATCAAAACAATTATATATAAAATGGTGTTATAGGAAATTTGTAGCGTTAAGTAAAGTATTGACTTGACATGAAATTGGTAATTGGTTAATAGGCCTCCAAAATAGTCCAACGTCCAAATAATAGTCAGCGGTATCCCGTATCCGTTTGATTCATTTATTTATTATTTTAATAGAAGAGACAAATTACAAGTTTATAACTAGCGGGTCCACTCTCATCGGCCCTAAACCTTATTAAAAGCTAACTAAATTGCTAGGTGGGCCAAATAAGACAAAAACTAATAGTACTATAGTATATATTTATTTATTTATATACCACCCCCTATCGAAATTTAAGTTAATTTTCTCATTTTTTTAGTACTTTTTTTCAAAAATCAACTTTATTTTTATAATGTTTTTTATATAACTTCATATCTATTAATAATGAAATTATAAAAATTATTTTATAAAGATTTTATATTTTAAAAAGCATGTTAAAAAGAGATAAATTGTTATTTTATAAAGTTTTTTGGGTGGTGTTTCGAAAGATACGGGGGTCTATTTAATAGTACTCTTAAATGGGTTTTTAGCACAGTTTTAAACTTAATTCAAAACTCAACTCCAATCTGCAAGTTTGAATAGTTCAATTCAAGTGTTAAGAAATTTACAAAATTTTCTTCAAATTACTATATCATCAAATTACTATATCATGACCAAAAAGTATTGTTTCATAATCGAAAAAAAATCGGATTGAGCTCGTTCATTTACTAAACAAACTAAAATTGAGTATAATTTTAAGCTCGAATCCAAATTTATACTATGTTCCAGCAATACTCGACTCATTTATATACTATGTGTTAGATTTGACTCGTTTATAAATGAGCTGAATATGTATCAGCAATACTCATCTCGTTCGACTTAAATAACATCATAATGAAATTTATACTAGATAAAAAGAATCAAATATATATCGAGAATATTTATCCTTTATTATTTATGTATATTTTTTTATGATAATAAAAACTATATATAAAATATTAATTTTTTTAAAATAATTTTTTTTAAATAATCTCATATTATTAGTAGGAGTAAATACGGTATACGTTTAAAGCAAGTAAGCGTAATTAAGAGGAGTGAAGGTTAGGAGTCAGGTTTGGTGGCCGAACCTTGCAAGTCCAAGCACTCAGCCTCGGTTCGATCGAAGAAGCTAATTGCGTAATGAGGGTCGTTGATCCCTCTTATCACGTACTGCTTCTTCCCGCCCACTACGTTCGGCACGATGCACGCCTGCAACTCCGACACCTCGTCCGAACCGCCGTCCCGCCCCCGCCGCACCACTCGCACGGCGATCGACGTCTGCTGGTTCTGGAAGGAGTTCCGGAGGAGTTTCTGGACGCCGGATCTGCCGTTCTTGAACGGCGACCGGTGGATCTGCTCCCCGATCTGGATCTCCTCCACTATGTCTCCCGTGTGGAGGAGGCTCCCGCTCCACTCCTCCGCGTTCGACGTCCCTCGTATGCACTCCACAGCCAGCACCGTCGCGTTCCTCGCCGACGTCGACGCTGACGACGACGACTCCGTCGACAACCGGTTGCGCTCCGCGGTGTGCTTCCTGAAGCTGAGATTCATCAATCAGCCGATCGAATTGACCTAGGGATCGGAAATTGAGAGGGAATTTGGGGGAATTTATCTGGACAGGTCAACACAGGAGGAATCGGTAATGAAGGAGGGCGGTTTGAGTGTTTAATTAGTTGAAATGGTTGGTGGTGGGGGATGAGATTGAGACTGGAATTGAGATTCCGTATTAATTTATTATTATGGAAGTCGACAAGTTGCAGTGAGGAAATGAAAATTCAAAGATTGGTGGCGCAGTTTGCTGTCGGTTTGTAGGCTGCGCTGCGCCTGCGGGGGGATCCATTTTCGCACTTCGCACGGATTGGAGAAGAAGTCGAGGAGACCCTCTAGAAAGTATATACCCTTCATTTTCGTCCTTTTCTACGAATCTTCATTTCATATACGTAGTATATTTTTTTTAATGGCCCGCGTAAGTAAATCGGTTTGTGTCGACCGATTTGATTCAATAGTAGTAAATAAGGCAAATAAGGTCGAATCCGACCTCCTTTTCTCCCTCTATTCATCCTTCATGTTTGCACGGGCTTAGCTCAATTGGTCACTGGGTATCATTTGAAGCAAGAATTAAGAATCGAGTATCACTAGTGGCAATGTGGGAGCAACCTCTCAAATGAGAGGGGTTCCTTATGCGTAGTGAGCACTAGTCCCAAATCCTTATTATCCTCCTCTCACAATCTCTGTTGGGCCGAGGATGAGAGGCGCTTGGGGTGAGCGATTTCACCTCTTGTAACGAGGTTCTCAGTTTCATCATTCATACTTTTATTTTAACATGTAAAAAATGTTACTCCTTAACATTAATATAATACAAGTGACCGATCATGAAAAGCCTAATGACTTGTTTGATATTGATATGATAGGTAAGTGTTTGGTATAACCTGATATTCATATAATTTATTGGAGAGAGTACAATTTTATATGTCGGATGTTTAAAATATAGGTTGTTTTACTTTTTGACATGTTTTTTAGTAGACTTGATTATGGGTTGGGTTGAACGGGCTTGGACTGGGCCTATATGAAAATCTTGACTCATTATAGCGGGCCGTGTTTGGACCAGGTCCGGTTTTTGGAACAACTACATTGTCCAAACCCGTCCACATGGACGGGCCGAGTAGCCCACCGAGCCGCCCATTAAAAATTTGTGATTTTTTTTTATGTTTGCGTTTGATGTCAAACTTTACAATATGTGCCAAGTAACCCAAAAGATTGAAGTTTCGTACAAAACAATGGTATACAAGTTACACAACTTTGAAATCACACCCTAAATATTTAGTGTAGGTTTGTTTCACTGAAAAAAATCTTGAAAATAATTTATTAAATAATATTGTATTCCTTAATTTATATGTACAGTTGAATACTATTAATCATTTAGTATTAATAAATGTATAAGTATAAATTATATAATCAATATATCTAGTATTTTATTATAATTCTATATAAATAATATAATTAATATATATATAAGCGAACCGGGCCTACCGACCCACTTGGGCTTGTTCCTTGGCCCAAGCCTGACCCTTTGGGTCTATCGACCCGCTTGGGCTAGTTGTCTTACCCAAGCTCGCAAATTTAGCTTGGCGGGTTAGGTGAGTCGGGCGGGTTGACTCATCTTTGTTCAGATCTATTTTTTAGAGAGCTAAAAACTACTCCCCTCATTTCCAAATAAGTGACTTTTTCAAATCAAATACGTATTTTTAGGAGAGTAAAAACTATATAAAATATTAAAATTTTAATTAATTTTTTAAAATAATATTATACTCATTATTAATAAGTATGAGTTTATCAAAAAAATTAATATATTATATTGTTTTTATTATCTTAAAATACGTGTATGAATATTAAAAATTCACTTATTTGGAAACGAAGGGAGTATATAAATTATTAATTTTTTAAAATAATATTATACTTATTAATAAGTATAATATTATTTTTTAAAAAAAATAATGTATATAGTTTTGAACTCTTTAAAATACGTGTTAAAAAGTAAAACAACCTATATTTTGAGATAGAGATAATATTGTTCAATTATCTTTCAACATATTCTTCTTTGTTTTAGAAGACCAAAATGGCTCCCACCAAAAAAAATGACCAAAATAATGGTATTTTAGTTCAAAACAGTTTCACTTGTTATTGTAAATTTTTTATTCTCATGTGAACAAAATGATGTCATTTTATCGTATTAGGTATTGTTTTGTTTAAAAATGTACCGTTTTAACATTCAATCCTAATGAATCAATATGTAACTTATTATTCTATTAACATAAAATAATGTGTAATTAGACATGAAACTTTAAACTTGAATAGTTTATTATCTAATTGTCAAATTGAGTAATATAATATCTACTTTCAAAGCTTTTGAGTTGAATTATAATATTAAGATATCAAGTGAAGCACGATATACAAAGAGAAGAATTGAATAACAATATATCCCAAAATAAAAACCTATTTACAAATATAAAAGCATTATAATTTTTTAAAAGGTATTTAAAGTAATAAATCTATATTCAATTTTCACATATTTATAATTTTTCACTCTATAATATTTTAAAACGAAATTATTGATGAATATAATATACTAGTGTAAGGCCCGTGCCTTAGGCACGGATATGAAATATTTTTTTATACTATCGATGTAATTTTATAAGAATATATAGAACGTTTCATATCTCATCTTTATATTATATTTCTCTTCCTTGAAAATAAAAAGGTTGAATCTTTATCGAATGTCGAGTATCCAACCAAAGTAGAACCAACTCCGATCCAATCATCCAACCCAATGTGAGTACACAAATCAAACAACATTATAAATAGAAAACAAACAGTAAATGTCGAATAAATTTGGATGAGGAAAAAATAACGCAATTATTACAATTGTTAACCGTTACATAAAAATAATTATTGGAATAGAATATGATCAAAAGGTTGTATATGGAAGTGCCCTTGGGAAGTCGAAATGGTTATTTATGACTCATTTATGGACCTTATACATTTCCAAGCAGCCCATATTTCACCATGTGTTTAGAGAAATGATCAGTGTAGTAGATAGATTTGCCTTATTAGGTCATACAACTTCTACAACTCTACCACGTATGTAGAGCTAAAAGTTATCATCCAAAAGGATGCCCTATAGGATGGACTATTGATTGTGCATAGTTCATTTTAATGGCTTTTTTCCCCAAAGGTAGAGCAATTTGAAGTATTTTTCGCAATTACAATACTAAAAAGAAAAAAAATATCAAAACATGTTTATATGATAAAATTTAGGCGAAACTAATTAAAATAACCCGACTTTTAAGGGTGTGTTAAAAATATATCTCAACCTTTCAAATGTAAGATAAATATCTCAACCTTTAAGGATGTGTTAAAAATATATCCCTACCTTTCAAATGTAAGATAAATATCTCAATCTTTATAAGTGATGTTATAATAATATCTAAAAAAATTCTCTAGGAAAAAAAAAGCTAACATGGCATACGTATGTGGCAAAATAAATTAATAAAAAAATAAAATTTAAAAAATACATATAAAAAATTAATAAAAGGGTTTAAGAAAACAAGGTTTTTCATTTATTATTTTTTTAAAAAAATTTCAAGACACTTTATTAATATTTCAATTTTCCATATTATTCTTCTTTGTTCAATTGTCCCATTTTTTTTACATAATTTATTTACTAAAATTCTAACTATTCTTCTTTCTATTTTAAATTTTAATTAAAAATGCAAAATTAGTTAAATGGCCCATTATACAAATATGGGTGTTATCCCTCAAATATAAAAATCATCTAAATAAAAGATTAAACACTTGTAAATCTATCATTTTTTATCTATATTTATATTTTATTAATTTATTTCTTTCCCTTGATAAAAAAAAAAGAAAACTGGATTAATAAAACAAGGTTTTTAATATAGAGTTATAAGAAAATAGTGTGTATAAAATATAAAAGATGAAACATATGTAAATCTATAATTTTTTATATAGATTTTTTAAAGTTTTATTTTTTTATTAAATTTTTTTTTGCCATATATGCATGTACTGTTAGCTTTTTTTTGTATAAATTTTTTTGAGATATTATTTTAACATCACTTATAAAGGTCGAGATATTTATATTACATTTGAAAGGTTGAGAAATATTTTTAACACCCCTTTAAAGGTCGAGATATTTATCTTACACTTGAAAGGTTGGGATATATTTTTAACACACCCTTAAAGGTCGGGTTATTTTAATTAGTTTCGCCTAAAATTTATAAAGGCCACCATTAATAATATAAAAAAGAAGACAATGAAAATCTGGAATCATGAGGTGACACGTTTGTTGAATAAGAATATCTCGACATTTACCTTGAAGGTTTCTCATTTGAAACAGACAGCCAGCAGTGATAAGAACATATTATCTTGAGTCTAATCCCAAGACATGAGTCTAATCCTACCTTTTACTGTCATACAGAATTTTGATTCCCACCACACTCTCCTACAGAATTTTGATTCGCACCTTTTACTGTCATACATGATTCTAATCCCAAGACAACAACTTCCTTACCTTCCTTTATTGAATATGTGTTAAGCCTTGAGCTAACAACTTTCAACTGGTAATTGTCACACGCTGTCTTGTTGATGCAAAGATTCCCGATCCTGGCATTTTCTTGTGTAACTCCTTTCCTGTTTTCTGTCATACAACCTGCTGTCCCCCCTTGTTCCTCCTATAGCTGCCTTGGTAGAAGGGAAATACGTATCATATCCTCACTTTCACTTGGTAAATACCATCCTTGTCCTCTTCGTTTGTACAAATTCAGTCACAGATGCAATGCACTGAAAAATTGCAAACAACCTCTCTACTGGAAAATTTTCAGGTCCTCTCATGAGCAATTCCTGCTCTGCAGTTTCTTTCTTCTCTATTTGTTTCTCTAAACACCTGACAGGATAAATGTACACTTGAGTACATCTTAGCAAAAACTATATTCATAAATTAGTGAATGGACATGTACACTTTTCAATGAGACAACTTACAATTTCATGGCACCAGATGGATACTTCTAATGAACAGTTACGATAACATAAAATGTTTTATAGTCACCTTAACTTCTTTTTAAGATTCATAAACCAAATATAGTTTTTTTTTCTTCTTCTTCGGGTTTGTGTGAGCAAGTAACCATATGTTTCTTATATGAGATAAGGAAATAGACTTTAGAAAGTTATTAGAGAATTTGACAGATAATGTAGAAATCGAAGTGTGAGAACTACTTCTATGCAGCAGTACTAAGCAGTGAGGGCCAAGGTGAAACAAAGCAATAAACTCAACCTATTTGCACTAAAATCCCCATGACAGATGTGCACATTTTCCCAAAGTTATAAAAACGGCAAACAATTGATTGAAGAAAAAAATGGCAAACAATGGATATTTTTTAGGTTTGATCTTGCATTTTTATACCTCCTTTCCTGTTTTCTGTCATACAACCTGTTTCAGTGAACTAAAATCCCCATGACAAATGTGCACATTTTCCCAAAGTTATAAAAAATGGAAAGCAATACCTCTGATGTTCCTTTGATCTTGCATTAAACATTAAACATTCTTTAAATAATCAAAACAGGCGACCGATCACGAAAAAGAGAACGAAATATATATATATATATATATATATATATATATATATATATATATATATAAGCAATTGATCATTATCATCACTATTAACGACTTACTGCTGCAGTAGAGTTATTGGACGCCAAAGTTGGTAGTTAGTTCATGATGGACCTGGATAAATATAGAATGAAAGCATATGATTTAAAATTGAGAAAGCAGAAGGTGCAAACTAAAGAAATAGGTAGGCAGAAGGATGAAATATAACATTACTCATCAACCTGACCTGATCTACAATCGTATGAAGACCCTTGTCACATAATTTAAAAATGAGAAAGTAGAAGGTAAAACTAAAGCTTATTCTTAAAATAATCCTCCATCTGCTCCAATGCAATTCAACATGACAGGACTTGGATCCTAGAACAATATTATCCTATTGCAATCAAATAGTATACTGTAAGGACTTCAATGCACATGGGGATGCTCTTTCCAATATAGATACTTATATGGATTAAATACGTTCTATCGACCATAAGTATCCCTGAGTTTTGTAATTGTATCTAGAGCTGCCCAAATTACCCAACTTAATTTCCTAGGACCTGTGTGGACTATTTGCGATCTTTGGTCTGAAGGCATTCCGGTTGCACTCCAATGTTGCTTCAACAACTTCTTGCCTAGCAGCCTCGTGATCCACATTGTTGTGACAGTTAATGCAGTTGCAACCATCACAATAAGTTCCCGATGCAAAGCGCTCACAGTACCTATGCATAGCTTTGATTAGCCCCAGCAGATCTTTGAAATAAAACTGAAGAATGCAGAGATCATGACACCAGCACTTACAATTTTAAGGGCTTAAGAGTTTTTGCAGTTGCATTGCTTTTGTTTCTTTGTTGTGGAATCCTTCTACACAGGATTAGTTTGCATTTGCTGGATAGGGAGTCAGGTTTACTGAGTAAAGTCAACCACATAATCATAAGCAAGTATTCACAATCGTTATACTGAAATGCTTAAGCTTAAAAGATTAAGAAATAAACACTAATCAGAAAATATGCACAAGCATGTAGTCTAAATCATACATTTTCAAGCTATTTTCATTTGCTGCTTGGTATTATACCTTTTAAAGCTAATAAATATCATAATTAGACCAAATAGAAGTGACTGAGCTAAACATTGATAAAAAAATTTAACATATAATACATATTCCAGATTAAATTAACTCAGCACTGACGATGCAGAAGGGTAGGAGACTCACTGTTTGCAAACATGAAACTACAATGAAAATGAATGCAGAAGCGATCAGAGAGCGATTCAACAGCACAAAATGCCCAGCAAGAAGCACAATGGCCCTAAATATCATAAGACAAGTCAAAATATCACAACCAAACTCCACTGTATTGTAGATTTGGAGTTTATTGTCAATATACTGCATAACAGAGAAAAGTAAGGAAAAGGCAAGGAAATGTGGACTTAAAAATAGACAACTTAGAAGCAAGCTAATGATAAACTATTGATTTTGTTCAAGCTTGAAACTCATAATGGGTAACTCGGAAATCGAAATATGTCATAAAAATGAGAACAATAATCAATCGAAGTCGAAAAGATTCCCAAATCTGATTAGCTCTAGTAGTCAGATTAAGAATTCAGCATAAGAGAGTTTTTCCTCATAGTAAATAGACTGCCAACTTTGAAGAGTTGCTTATCAATTGAGTGGCTACCCAAGTCAGCTTTGTAGATGCATCATAAACAAACATATTCACACAATCATACAAGCTGAAAATCTATGTTAAGTGGATTGTAAATGAAAACTTTGATGAGCTACCAATTGATTGAGTGGCTACACAAGTCACCTTTGTAGATGCATCTTAATAAAAAAAAGCATTAACACAATCATCATCATATAAACTAAAAACCTAACAACCGCTAGGAGCCAATAACATGTAGATCTGATGAAAACATTAATAGGAGAGATTTCAATCTGTTCCAAATTCCATCACCAACTCCATATCGATAAACATTGAAATCAGATTCCATACCCAATTGAACCCAGAAGGAACAAATAGAAATTGGAAAAAACAAACCTATGCCACTGATTTGGTCATACAAACCAGAATTTCAAGAAAATTGAAAAAAAAAAAACAAAGTGAAAGCAACAGATTGAAATTGAAATTGATAAGCATAAGTGGCTGATTTGGTCATACCAATGCCGCTGTCAAGCCTTCGAACCGAATTGTCAGCCTTCTGTGCATCGAGCTTGCTCTTGTCCGTCAAGCCCTCGAACCCAATCTTATCCAGCACTTAAACCCAAAATTAAAATCCCAAACCCTAGAACGGTGATTTTGAAATTGAAATTGAGAGGACTAAACAATACCGGCCTGTGTAGAAACAAAATTTGAAATCGGAGCTACAATCCAAGCCGAGATTGAGAGAAGGGGGTCTGAGCAACGACGAACTTAAGCACCATGTTGCCCCCTTCGGCCCTTCGGCATCTCCTCCGGCACAAAACAATATCGATCCGAAAGGAAAACAAACCTTGAAGGAGTTGGGTGGTTGACAGTGCGGGCGGTTGAGAGTTGAGACTATGGAGGAAGAAGTGGAGAATCCAGTGGGTAAAACAAACGTTGCCAGGTAGTTGCCACATGGGTGCCATGTATGGATGGAGAAGGGAAGAGCTTTTGACATCTGAAATGAAGAAATATGGTGAAGCCACGTAGGAGGGGTTTGCTTCTACTTTTAGGTGTAGTATAGATATTAGTAATTTAACCGATGGAAGGGGGCATGTGCTCCCGATTCCGCCTCCCCCTGTCAAAATGGATTAGTAGGATAACAACAACCAAGTCAACACATGTCTTGAGGGTTGAAATTGTTGGATAAGAGCTAACTGTAAGAGATTTTTCATTTTAGAGAATATTAGACTTTTAGGAGAATTTTGAGTTTTTTTTTGGTCCAATAACTTTCCAAATCTATTCTCCAAAGAGATGGAGGGAAAAGAATAGGGTTGCTTCCTTATATTTGCCACAATCTTCAAAATTTTGGAGAATCTTTTTCCATATTTATTTTCATTCTCTCAATGTCAAAGACTAACTAGATGAATAATTACTCAATAAATTCTCTATTATTTTGATTGATAAGAGTTGTAGATTCTGATTCCCCCATTCCTAAGTATTGATTATATTCGTTTCAATTATGGTTGCTAATTTTGTTTCTCTTGTCAAAATAGTTTGGTGATTTCATTTTTGGAAAATTAGTCATTGAAAATTACGAAAATTCAAACTAGTCGTTATATTCAAATATTTTTTTTAAAAAATTACAATAAATATGTGATTATGCAAAATAGGGAAGTTGTTAGAATTGAGATTAAGATAATTTGGAGAAAATGAGCTCTGATTCCCTATTTTTGAGAAATTTTCGGAGAAGCTATTGGAGATGGTCTAAATAACACAATGCGCTTAAAGGAAACATAGGAGATATGGAGATAGCCACGAGCATGTAAAACACCTCTAATTCCACGTATTATTAATGCCTTTTTTAACCCAAAAATTTAATCGATAAAGATTATCTATCAAATTAATTTGAAGAATCTTTTTTAATTTAAGTTTCTTAAACATAAAAAAACCTCATTACTAATTTGGCTTTAGATATCACATAAAAAAAATAAGAAAGTGCAAATTTGGCACCACTAGCTCAATTTTAGGCTATGTTTGGTAAATGAGTGGTTGATGGGATATAGATAGCTGAAATTGATGGGGTATCTGAATCTGATAGGTGATTTGTGTTAAGTATATGTTAATAAGTTCAATTCAAATCCTCTACAATACTCCCTATATCACTCCCTACATCACAAAATTATTTTCTCATTTATTTAATCTTTAAAAAAATTATAAAAATTATATACATATTCTAAACATCTATTTTTATATGTTCATAGATTTTATTTTTGAAAAATCAGATTTTAAATTTTTTTATAATTGTATTTCATAAAATAATACATTTTGAATTTTTAAAAATTTTAAAAACATGATTTTTCAAATAAAAACTTATAAACATATTAAAATGAGGGTTTATAATATGTATGTAATTTTTATAAATTTTTTAAAGATTAAATAAATGTGAAAATAATTTAGTGATGTAGAGTGTGTTATAGGGAGCGTTGTAGAGGATTTGGATTGTAATAAGTTAGTATAGTGTTTGGTAAGCCTAGCTGTTAGGATAGTCGGAGGAAACTTGTAAATAGAAAACCCAAAAGTCCGAAAATCTTGGGTGAGTAGGTGTTGAAAAGTTTCGATTCCGAAAACTAATTAAACTAAAATATTATATTTATTTCATTTAAAATTATATAATATCAAAATCAAAAGATCCAAAAAACTAGTTGATAGTGCATGAAATTACAAATAAAAAAGGAAAAAAAAATGAAATCCCTTAAATAATACTTATGTTCAAACTTAAACTAGCCTTATAGACATGAATTTTGATCAATTTCAAAACTTCTAACAAATTTCAAATATTCAAATATGGTGAGTTTAGGATTCTTCCTGTAGGCTTCCCTAAGAAGCACCAAGAAGGTCACCTACGTGTTCTTTCGTGTGGGCTTTCTTCCAAGTTCAGTAAACAATAAGTTCTGTCCGGAAAATGTTGGGGCTTAAATTTTGTGTTTTTGTTCTTAGAATGGGCTTACTTCAGGCCCAAAAGAGGTTTAATAATTTATGTTTGGTATGGTTGTATTGCGTTCAAATTTTTTTTAAAAAAAAATAATTCAATGTACTAATCAATAATCATGTGAATCAAAATACCTCAAAACGATAAATCATCATGCTAAAAGAAACGTCATAGACAAATATAGAATTTCAAAGAAAACAAGAATCACATCGATCAAGAAGATCGACAAAGTGATAGAGCATTAAAAGACTCGAAATAATAAGAAATAGCTTGGTATCTTGCCACCAAAGTTGAGACATGGTTGTTTTTAGGCTTGGACGATCAAATCTCTTGTTACCTTCTTTTCATTGGGGTAGGGTGAATTTATGTTTTTAATGTCAGGAAAATATTAGGATAAGTTTGATCATATAGATAGATTTTATCATATCAACCACAAGTCTTATTAATATCATGTAATCTTTATCCAAGCATTATAGATAAAGAAAAACATGTGTATTGTATATCAAATCAATAAAATCAGTACATAGCCTTTCACAGGAATCTCAAAATTCCTTACATAGTATCAACCTAACTTCGCTTTTCTCTGAAATCTCCACACTTCCGTCCCCAATTCATCATGTCCACTGATGAAGTCTCTCCCCCAAACCCCTTTCGATGACCCTGGTGATCCAATAGCACCAAGAACATTGGGAATCTTTTGTTTGCTACTATGGGATTAGGCCAGCCTTATGCTTGCATGCCCTGCAGTTTCAACGCTCAATGTTCAGCTTGATCGAACAAATTACACCATTTGGAGGCATATCGTAAAATCTGCATTGGAGGCCTTTTTGTCTTGAATCATTTTTGCCAGCCGATTCCAAGCCTGATGAGAGATTATCAGCTGCAACAACTTCCACCGATCTGCAGTGACTGGCACAAGAAGGATAGGTTGATTTTGCTTTGGGTACGAACTACCCTCACCACATCTCTGTTGGCTCATGTTGCTCGTGCTTAGATAACTCATGAAGCTTGGGGAATTCTTGAACGTATGTTCTTTTCCCAAACCAGGGCTCGACTAATGCATCTCAAACAGCAGATGCAGAATCTCAAGAAAGGTAATCTCATTTTTCTTGATTATGTTGAAAAGAAGTGTGGTTTCTCTTGACGCTTTGGCGGAATGCTCCTATATTGTGCCAAATTCGGACTTTTTGGAATGCATTCTTAATGGGTTGGAAGCCTCTTATTCGACATTCCTTATGTCGTACATCATGCAAAATGAGTCGTTCTCGTCCGATGAATTGCTTGGTCTTCTCCTACGGGAAGAGGAGCTTATCAATGCATCCTTTACACCCTCTACTAATGCTCCTCTAACGGTTAATGTGACCAGCCATGGAGCCAAGTCGACCTAGTCATCCCTGCGCACTGAATCTTCTTCATTTGATTCCTCTCACCCTCGCCCCAGTACCAGATTTGTTCTAGGCTCGGCCATGAAGCTATCAATTGTTGGAACCACCTTAGCACTAGTGAGTATCCACCCACCAACACCACCAACAACAAATGTGGATGGCGTGGTGGTTCCGACAGAGGGAATGGTTAGTTCGATGGGGGTCATGGGTCCTCACTCCTCACACACAGAATTTGTTAACAAGATACACCATAAGGGTTGTGTGTGTTTATATATACACACACAAAATAGATCATTTGTGAACACCTCATACGGTGTAATATATGAACAAATCTCAAGCGTTGGATTAATATATAAGATTAACACTTGAAATTTAAATGAAATTTAGAAGAGAAAATTTATTCGTCTATAATATATAACATGATCATTCATACATAACTCATATGAATAAGTACGAATAATCATGTTACAACAGATGAATAATTTTAATATGGAAAAACTATTAACACATATGAATAATTATATTATACCAAACGAATAAATATGGAGTTACCTACGAATAATTAGTTTATTCACAATTCACACCGTAAGAGATTCACATTGGATTCATCACACTGAATTCAGTTTATTCCCGGTCGAAAAATGGTGCTTCAATTGCTTCTCTCACCGGCTTTCAATCCCTCTCTCTCGCCCGAACTTCCTTCTACAACCGCTCCGCTATCCTTTGAACTTCCAAAAATGGGTTTGTCTTTTGTAGTTGATTTGATGGGCCAATTAATAACTGTGATGATTACGGTTACCTTTCAATGGCAGTTAGGGGCACCGACTACTTCTGCTATAGTTTTTTTTTGCGTAAATAATAAATAACATATTTTATCTAATAGAAAAATATTATTATAATATTAATTTTCTTATTCACATATTTGTTTTTTAAATGGTGAAATATATATAAAATATTAAAATATTACAATTAATTTATAATTATTACTATTAAATATGAACTTATTTTAAAACTTAAAAAAATTTAATAGTGTATATAGTTTTTTTTGTGTGGATAATAAATAATATGTTTTATCAACTAAAAAAATATTATTATAATATTAATTTTCTTATTAGAAATTTATTTAATATGAGTACGAAACTATAAAGGAAAGAGTAGTGAAACAATTTTTTTTAACGAGATAATTAATTTAATTTGAGATAACAACGCTCTTTGTATGAATTTAGAGGAGATTTTTTTTGAGAGATTAGATAACTACTAGTGTAATGCCCCCGCCTTAAAGACGCGGAATTTGTTTAAAATATTATTCGATTATATATTTGATTCGAACGCCATTCTATCTATCTATATATTTATTTACAAAAGAAAAAAACGCGTAACATAATTTTTTCGAATTTATAAATTAGTTGAAAAGAGATACAATATAATTAATAAAAGTGATGAAAATAATTTAATAAGATAAAGCGGTAATAAACTCAAACATACCACATAATATAATTTGAAATACATACATATATAATTATTATCATTACTACACAACTAAAATGGAAAACATAATTAGCTAACATGTAATGATAATTAAAACGATTCATTCAATATTTAATTTTAACATAATAAAAAATAATGAAACCGATTCAATTATAATTCACTTTTCAATATAATAAAAAATATTAACCTTTACAATAAATTTAAATTATGTAAAAATCATTGATTCATTTATAATTCAATTTTAACATTATACAAAATTAAACCGATTCAATTATAATTCACTTTTAACACAATAAATAAATAGTTAACTTACAGTAAAGTGAAACTACCTAAAAATTACCGATTCATTAAACATTAAATTGATTGCTAAAAAAAAGTCGGATGACTTTTTCGAACACATAAGTCATATACTGACGGTACAACAATCGAGGTGAAGAAGAGCAAGAATGAAACTCTACGGTCTGAGTGGGTAAATTGATTGAGAGTGTGAGAATGAATTATCAGACATCTATATATTAATTAAAACCAAAGCACCTATGCCACGTGTCGTCTCCTCACGCAAAGTTATTTTTGTAAGGTATTATTTACACAATATCATTTAATTATGGTAATTAAACTATCTAATATTATTTACACATTATTAACATAATATCATCTCATAATATATTTTTAACCATCTATATATTAATTAAAACCAAAGCATCTATGCCACGTGTCGTCTCCTCACGCAAAGTTATTTTTATAAGGTATAATTTACACAATATCATTTAATTATGGTAATTAAACTATCTAATATTATTTACACATTATTAACATAATATCATCTCATAATATATTTTTAACCATCTATATATCTATATATTAGTTAAAACCAAAGCACCTATGCCACGTGTCGTCTCCTCACGCAAAGTTATTTTTGTAAGGTATTATTTACACAATATCATTTAATTATGGTAATTAAACTATCTAATATTATTTACACATTATTAACATAATATCATCTCATAATATATTTTTAACCATCTATCTATATATTAGTTAAAACCAAAGCACCTATGCCACGTGTCGTCTCCTCACGCAAAGTTATTTTTGTAAGGTATTATTTACACAATATCATTTAATTATGGTAATTAAACTATCTAATATTATTTACACATTATTAACATAATATCATCTCATAATATATTTTTAACCAATGGGATTAATTCAAAACTTTTTTTTAGTAAAGGTAATATTAACTATATGAACTATGTAATATTATTTCATTATATATTAGTTACATGATATATATTATAGTAATTAAAATATCTAATATTTTTTTTGAATGCAATCTAATGCCTACTATTAATCTATATGTAAATCTTTATATCTATACCTATATCTATATATTTATTCTTAAAACATAAGAGTTTTAGCCTATGTTAACCTTGCCGTATTTTTAATTAGCTATTTAAACCAATCAATTATTTTTTCCTTTAATTATTTCTTCTTCTTTCATTTATCTCTTTAAATTAATTTTTTTCTTTTATTTTTAACACATTTACTAACTATCCATATATATTCTTAATACCAAATTTACAATGATATTTTTTTTAAAAGTTACAATGTTTTTATTATTTTTCTAACCAATAAGAGTGATTTAAAATTTCTATAAATTTTTATATATGCTAATTTAAATGAGTTTTTTTTTTAAAATATATAAAATTATTTCCGTGATACTTTTATGGTAATTATTTTTATGATTTTTATCATAACTTTTATTAATATTTTATAATATTAATATTTTTATATTTTTTACAAAATCGCGCCATGGCGCGGGTACTGTACTAGTTATATAATTGTGTAAATGACTCCAATATGTATGTCCACATTAAGAATAATTATATTTGGAAAATAAAAACAAATATTATGATCATACACTTTCCTTTAATAATGCATTATATGAGGTAAGAGAATATTTTAATATGCATATTTTCATATTTTTTAATGTTAAATATTAATTGTACGTAGACGATGTGGGGAAGATTGTAATCGATTTAGAATGTGAAATACATAATTTTAATTTTCAAAAATAAATCAATCAAGATTTAACTCAAGTTCAATGTATGTACACAGTTAAGAAGACCATTGCAATCAAAATGAAAAAGGAAATATATACCAAAGATTTCCAATAATATAACCAACCAATAAGAAAAGAGAAATAAATTAAAATAATCAGGTTTAATTGTGGGTGTGACACGTCAGCAAAATGCTAACAGAATTAGTAATATTAACATTAATAGATTATTTTTAATTAATAAATCTTAATTTAAAAATATCTTATATATACTCGCGTCATTGAGAAAAACATATTGTTTTAGAGAGAAAATCATGTTAAAAAAATGCCATTTTAGGTATTTTTGTGTCCACTTTTAAAAATTGTTATTGTAATTATTATAGAGATGTTAGTCATAATTTTCAATAAAATGAAAAGTAAAATAATAATTAGGGGTATAAATATATTTTTATTTATTTTCTTAAAAAATACTCCCTCCGTCCCACAATGATTGTCTTTGGACTATTTATGCACGCTTTTTAAGGACTTAAAAACTATACTCCCTCCATTCGGAAATAAATGATGTTTGACTTTTGTGCACGTAGTTTTAGGAGCTAAAAACTACGGAGTATATAAAATCTTATTTATTTTAATTAATTTTTTTCATAATTTAATACTTATTACTAATAGATATTAAACTATGAAAAAAATTAATTAAAATAAATAAGATTTTATATACTCCCTCCATTTGAAAATATTTGTCGTTTGACTTTTGTGCACGTTGTTTAAGGAACTAAAAACTCTATAAAATATTATTTTTTTAATTAATTTTTTTTATAAATTGATACTTATTATTAATAAGTATCAATTTATAAAAAAAATTTGATGAAAAAATAATATTTTATACTCCCTCCGTTTCCTTTTAAGTACTTTTTCAAGTCATGCACGTAGTTTTAGAACGATCAAAACTATATTAAATATTAATATTTTAATAATATTTTTTTAATAATATTATACTTATCACCAATAAGTATGAGATTATCAAAAAAAAGATTTTAAAAAATTATTATTTCATATAGTTTTTCACACCTTAAAAAACGTGCATGAATAGTAAAAAGTCAATTAAAAGGAAACGGAGGTAGTAGATTTTTTAGCTCCTTAAATAACGTGCATAAAAGTCAAACGACAAATATTTTCAAACGAAGGGAGTATTTTTTAGCTCCTAAAACTACGTGCACAAAAGTCAAACATCGTTAATTTTTGAACGGAGGGAGTATAAAATATCCATTTTTAATTAATTTTTTAAAATAATTCTATACGAAGTACTTATTAGTAATATGTATGATATTATTTAAAAATATTTAATAAAATATTGATATTTTATACTCCCTCCGTTCAAATATGTAAGATCATTTACTTTTCGGCACGTAGTTTAAGGAGCTAAATACTATATAAAATATTGATTTTTTTAAAATTATTTTTTTACATTTTAATACTTATTAATAAAAAGTGTTATATTGTAAAAAATTAATTTTAAAAAAATTAATATTTTATATAGTATTTAGCTCCTTAACTTACATGTCAAAAAGTAAAAGATCTTATATTTCCGAACGGAGGGAGTATAGTTTTTAGCTTCTTAAGAAAACGTGCATAAATAGTTAAAGACAATCATTGTGAGACGGATGGAGTATACTCTGTAAAATTTTAAAATACTCCGTAACATATTTTAATTAATAGAGCTAGTAATCTTTATGTTGTACTTTACCTTTCCAGTGTAATTGTTATGATGTTGATTTGAAATACTCTGTACTTTTCATTGAAACCTAACCCTGTCCCAATATAAAACCTTATCGAACCAATTGTCTTAATTACATATGGGTGATGTAATGTCAAGGAAAGGATACGTATGTACGTAATCAAATTAAATTTAAATTATTTGAAAGTATGGGTAGCCAAATGAAAAAAGAATCTGTTTCTATTCGTCATGTTTTCAGGGAATATAATATTGTCGTCGATAGGGTTGTACACCTGGTTTACAACATCTCTGTTGACGGAATGGTGCTGAATGATCCGGTTCTTTAGAGTCTCATCCTTACGAACGCTCTAGGAAGAAGCTATCTTCGTTAGATTTAGTTGTTCCCTAATTCTTTCCTTATATTAAAAAAAAATCGTAAAAAGGATCTCATTCTCATCCCATCTTCCTGGTTTAAACTATTTAAGTTACAAATTTGGCTTCAAATTTAGTTTTAGTCTATGTATTTAATGGGGTATTTAATCTATCACATTAAAGTTGTTTAACTATGAAACTTGGTGTACCTCAAAAAAAAAAAAAAAAACTATGAAACTTGGTGTCGATGTAGTCCTTTTTGTGAAAGGAAATTAACTAAAAATCTCATGATTTAAAACTTTTGATTTGCGCATTTCCAAAGTTGGACTTAATTGCCACACACACAAAAGTCCAGGAATATATTTGTAATTTTCTCCAAATGTCAGGACTTCCACGGATCAAGACAAAATTCAAGATATGATTCAACTTTTCTATATTATTCAGACATAGATGGGAATTTTAATTTGTCATAGATATTTTAACTTGAAATCCAAAATGATTGGAACCTATTTTTTTCTGTAAATTTTCAGGTCGAGTTGAGTCAACATGTACTGGAACATTATGACTCGTTAGATTATACTCTAGGATAATGAAAATGTCCATAAATTAAAATTGAACCTAGTATTGTCAAAACTATTGAAATTTCCTTCTTGATCTATACCCGTCCATGACCTCTTTTCTCTACTACCTAGACAAACCGACTGTTAGCATCAATCAACTTAATTTTGTGAGCTTTTCTAATTTTACTTGTATTAAAGTTCAACTTATTGCATTTTGTAAGGCATCCACTATGAAAATAACATTATGTACTTTTACATAATTTGTAAATTGAAATTTACTATTATACTAATAATAATCAATATTGAATAATGCATATAACAAAATTACTTAGTTCTTTTTAAATAAATATTAACCAGCAATATGATAATATAACAGTTTTAACTTTTGAAACAATACTGTATAAAAAGTTCACTATTAAAAAATAGAATCCATGACTTGTTGAATTGACCCAAACCGTTAAATATATATTTGAGTTGAGCATTTTATAATCTGCAATCTAAAACAACCCGACTCATAATAAATCTGAATCCGTAATAATCCGATCTGAACCCAACTCAACCCACCCAATCTATTTGACCGGCCTAGATGACATTTACCCATCTGAAAATATCATCTTTATATATGTATTTCCGTTTATTATTGAGGAGTATTTTATAAAATATTTCACAAGCTTTCGGAATTTAGATTGTATTTACAAACTTAATGGCTCGTTTGGTTAAATGTACGAATTTCAATTCATGGAAACTTACTTCACGGAAAATAGAATTCTCATGAATTCTACTTCTCAGAAAGTATGAAAATATGTTTGTTTGCAAATAAATTCTCATGAACTCAATTAATACATTTTGTTTGGTTCAACACGAATATTTGACAACAATTAGCTTTAAATTACTTTTATAACCTTTATATATAAATAAATTCATCTTATTAATAGGGAAAAATTAGAGATTTTCTTTATAAAAAGAATAAAAATAAATAAAAGATTTGGGGAAGAAAAGGGGAAATAGATCTTACCCACCCCCTGATGGTAAGTTGAATTCCTCAATTTTGTAGGAATTTCAATTTCTGAGAATTCTAATTCATGTGTTTTTTGGTTTAAAAAATTTGTAGCAAACGCATATACTGAAAACCACTTTCTAGGAATTTGTACTTATCGGGAAGTAAAAGTGTAACCAAACAATGCATTGGGTTATATGGAATGAAAAGTGCTATTTTTCATCAAAGTTAGGAGATCCTAATTAAACCATTAATTAAGCGCATGTTCGTGCATCCATAAACCAAATCTTGACTCTTAGGTTTTTTTAGTAGAAGGAAATATTAGGAAGGTGAATCAAATTTATGTATAAAAATCACTTTCTATAAGTCTAGAAAAGGTGAGGGATCGAAATGGTTAGTGTCTCAAAATTAGGTAATCAAAACCGAAAAATGAAATAAATTTTGTAAATGAAATAAATTTTGTATGAAAAATAAGGGAACGAGAGTAATTATTTGTCAAGAATTAAAAAAAAGAGTAATTATTTGTCTCCTCTTTTCTAACATAATTTGCTAACTCGACATATACATAAATGTGTTTTTAGCATGTGACCTCTGCAATTTATTTATATTTTTTGATCGAAAATACTATTTGACATCAATCGTATGATTAATTGATGAAAAAAAGCACGCATATATACGCTAATGTCTCTAATTAAAATAACAAAACAAGTGAAATGCGGATAATATAAATCTAAGTACGTACAATACTATATATACACATATCTATCTATATAGGTTTATCAAAAGTTGGACGTACAAATCCAAATTTAATAGACCTAATAAAAACATCTTAATTACCAAAATAGGAAATAAAAACAAAAAATATAAAAAAAGCTACTACTGGTCTCACCATTTTTGGCTAATAATGCATGATATAACTTCAGCCATTATTGGTGCCCTAAACCCCTTATAAAGGGTTTCCTTCCGCCGGCTCCACTTCCACAGGTAAACAAGCAAACCCACGGTCTCAATTAATTAAGTTGAGCAAGTACACGTACACCTCCCCCTCTTATTTGAAAGTGTCTGTACATATGTATCCAAATTACACACACAAAATTAGAGGCATTAAAAAAAATGACTAAAATTTAAAAATAATAAAAATTATGTAAAATAAAGGTTAAAAGATTATGGAATAATATAAACTCCAAATCAAGTTTATTTGATTATTATTAGGGGTATTATAGTAATTTCAAACAAAATAAACTAAAAACAGTAAAACTAAATAAACTAAAAACATAAAAAAAAACCAAAAAAGTTCTTGATTTATCTTTTTTGTAACACTGTTTTAAACCTATAAATAAATTTTTGTAAACATCCATACACAGTTTTTTTTAAACACCCGCATTTTTTAAGTGTTTTTTTTCCATGCACAGGTAAAGTAATTAAAATATAATTTGCATATGATGCCAGATGTCAAGATCGAATTAAGAAAGGACAGATTATTAACATACTTATCTTAATCATGATGAATATAATATGGTAAAAGGGACTGAGTTTGGGTTAAATATAGCTGTGGGGAAGAAGACAAAGTGCATACTTTAAGATGAAGATTTGTTTAGCAATGAAGATGGTGGGGGGACCAACATCAGTACATCAGTGGCCTATGCCCATCACTATCAAGCATTCAATTCATCCCACCACTTATTATGGAATCAAACGCCTACCAAGTACTAATCTTAACCGAATTAAATAGGGTAAATTGCAACTAATATCCCAACCTTTAGGGATAGTTGCTTTCAATACCCTAACCTTGTAAAATTTCACAAAATATCCTAACCTATACCATTAGTTGCAATTAACACCCTAAATGAGTTTATTAAATTAAAAAATTACCCATATCAAACAAAAATTACAAAAAATCACCCATATTCATAAAATATTTTCAATGAACCCCCAATACATTTAAAAAAAAAATGAGAATTAAATAAATCTCTTACAATTGAACCCCATCCGACCCACCATCCAAAAATAATTATAATAGATATATATATATAATATACCCCTTTAAAACATAATATAATTACTTTAGCATCTACTCATTTAAAATTTTAATATAATCAATCAAAATAATTAATTATTTATCTAAAAAACATACATTATAATTAAAATCTAAATTTATACTCCGTATAAGTCCGTCTCGATCCGATTTGTGCATCTATTTATTCCCTGTATATTATTTGATACGATATATACTATCTTTTTGGTTAATATTATGTTATATGTACTAAAACTAATACATAACATCTTATAATGTATCACACATAAATTTCATGGTATTAAAAAAATGATTCTATAAGAAATGTTTAACATAATAGTTTTACAAAAATAAAATAAAGTAAATTTAAAAACATACATGGTAAAAGATATGATAACCATTTGCAATAAATAATTATATAATAAAGATATATTAAAAATAATATGGTAAAAAATAATAATTTTACCATATTATTTTTGATATATCTTTATTATGTAATTATTTATTACAAATGGTTATCATATCTCATACCATTTATTTATTAAAATATACATTATTTTATTTTTTGTAAAAGTATTATGTTTAAGATAAATAATTAATTATTTTGAGTAATGATATTAAAATATTAAATGAGTAAATGCTAAAATAATTATATTATATTTTTAAAGGAGTATATTTTATATACCTGTTATAATTATTTTTGGATGGTGGGTTGGGTGGGCTTAAATTGTAATATATTTTTTTAATTTCAAATTTTAAAACATATTAGGAGTTTATTGAAAACATTTTATGAATATGAGTGATTTTTTGTAATTTTTGTATGATGTGGGTAATTTTTAAAATTTAAGAATCTCATCCAGGGTGTTAAGTGCAACTAATGGTATATGTTAGAATATTTTGTGAAATTTTACAAGGTTAGGGTATTAAAAGCAACTATCCCTAAAGGTTGGGATATTAGTTGCAATTTACCCAATTAAATATGGCTTGGGTTTGTGCCATGTTTGGATGGCCATTAATACGGAGCAATAAGCTTAAGCTAACACTGACCTGCAATTGTCTCTGAAGGTCTTTGATGTAATCTGCAGCCAAATCTAGCATGTCTGATGTGTTTGTTTGCTGCCATTTAATACCAAAGCATTTCCCTAACACTTTCAATCATGCCTCTCTTTAATTTGATCAAATAATTCAGGGTGACCCAAATATAGAACAACTTGAGCATTTAAAGCCTTTACCTTGTCCATGTTGGGCACTAGATCTTGCAGCTTCCTCATCCTCTCACTTATCTTGGTTCTTCTTACCTGCATACATCAATCAAACATCAGTTAATTCACCAGCTAATAATCTTTATGCAATAAAAATAAGATTAAGAGCTAGTAAAATAATCAGTTAATTAATCACCCTCTCAGCAATACTCCTTGGGTGGGTAGCACATCCTCGCTTGGCCCTCATCTGACAGGGTACAGAGTCCTGCAACTGCATCAGTTTCTCCAACGACGCTTTCGGCAGGCTCAGATGGTGGGCTAACATCCCCCATGGCCGATTTCCAACCGCTCCTGCTTTCTCCTATTTGTTTTTTTATTTCAAAAACAGAAGCAGCAAATCCAAAAATCCACCGCCCAACTGTTAATTTTCCAGACCATAATGAAACAGCAAAACGGAGAAATAAAAGGAATCACTGATACAAAACTCGTACGAACTCACAACTACCTGGTTTTCAGACGGATTCAATTCACCGACGTCAATCTCCGGCTTCGGAAACTGGCCGGGGAACATGGAAGATTCGTCCCATGTGCCAACCGGGAAGCTGCTGATGAAGTTACCTTCACCAGCGGTAATCCCCAGGTTGCTACCGATGTCGGTGTTTGCGCTTGACATCCCCGTTGAATTCGCAATTTGGCCTTGATTGGTTGATAGATTCATTTCAGCGTCGTTGATTGATTTGATATTGGATCCAGGTGGTGTGGTCATTAAATACCCTGCAATTTAGGTTTTCTCATCAATTTCGCAATTCAATAGGATTTTATAACGTCGATGATAGATCGAATCATCGATGTAGTTAATTCCATTTCCAATTGTAAAATTCCTGATTCCTTGAGAAACAAGGAGGATAAAAAACAGAGAGAGCGAGAGAGTGAAGCAGGTGATACCGTTCTCGATGATAATGTCGTCGAAGAGGCCGGCAGGGGAGCTTTTGAATCTGGAAAGAGTTGAAGCGTTCCTGCCACCACCGAAACCGGTTTCCATCTTCATGGAGGGCAAGGTATTCATGCTCGGAACCCTAAAATTGCTCTCCAACCCGCACCTCGAACCTCTCATGAACGAATTGCTACTACGCTTTGCCAGTGGAGGTTTGCTGCTGCTGTGGTAACTCATCTGATTACAAGACACGGACGAAGAACGACTAGAGCTCAAGTCTGGAATAAGCTGCTCGATTTCTTCTTGCTTCACGGTAACCGCGAAATCCGGTTGCGCGGTGGCCGGTGAATCGTCTCCGAGCGCTCCTTCGCCAGCGTCCGTCACGCTCTGCAGAAACTGCGCGAGGAACGACTCCGTCTCAGGGCTTAGAGGCCTTGGCTGCGGAACCTCTCGAGCTGCTGCTGTGGCGGCGGCGGAGGCAGCGGGGTCCATTAAGGTGGAGAGGTAGGAGCTAGGGGCGGAGCGGAAGCGCGTGAGGCCACCGCCGCCACCGCCGCCGGTACTCATCTGCTGTGCCGGGAGCTGGAATTGCCTCTGGAGGCCTTGGAAATGGTGTTGGAACGGTTGCTGTTGAAGATCTGAATCCATGGGAATCAGGAAACGATTCGAAAACGAGAGAGATCGAGGAGCAGAATAAAAAGACGGAGAAATTGGAATCGAAGTGGAATCAATCCATATTTGGAGGAATCAGATACCGAAATTGGAGAGATAAGCAATCACAGTTACAGCTGTGGGTGCTAGATGCTAATGGTTAGTACTTAGTAGTAGAGAGAGTGATGATGGAGGACAAAGAGGAGGGGGGGACGCCATTTTTTTTTTTCCTTTGCCAAGTTCAGCGTCCATGTGATGACAGTTTCATTAGCCAATGAAGAGGAAGCACCACGGCAGATATAAATCTGCTGCGGCGCAACAGATATTATGCACTTCCGCACATTTACTATCTTACCCCTTTATATTTGTCATAATTTATCAAGGCTGCCCTTTTTGAAATATAAGCAGACAGATTGATGGGGACACTTGGATGTGAAGAGTATAAGTCATGGTTGCATGTCACAAACAAAGAACAACTATACATCTACTCTAGACATCGACAAAAACACCAAACAAGGCGATGAACTTCGAGATGAGATGACAAGAAACTCCCTGATCTTCTCAGATCTTGGATCAGATAAGATATGGTAACAGGATGACAGATAACACAAGGAACCAGACGTCGTCTTCAACGATCTATGACAGATCTGACTCAGGAAGCTCGAACAGAGCTTCTCGAGCTTCCTCAATGGTGGAATCTCTCGAAGCTTTCTCTCGACGCTTCAACTTCTCTCTCTATCTTGGCTTACTAGATTCACAAAAGCAGCAACTGAGGAGCTCGGCTAGGGTTTGACCCTTTATAAAGGGAACCCTAGTCGAAACGCTGCGTTTCACTTAGCAGGTGGCTTAGACGGAGACGAGGTAAGCAATCTGGGCCAGTTGAGCAGTGATGGGCCGTTGAGCCCAATTACATGATCCGATCCAAATTGCAACACATAATCTAAACTATCATACAAGAGATTAACCTATAGTTTACATCTTTAATGTGACATGCCATCCTATGACTTAAGATATACAAGATTATAAAGCATAACAAATATGCCCTCCTAATCTGAATGTCCATCTTGAACTTCCAGTAGTGAAATCTTCCTGGGGTGTGAGTGAGCACTTATCCGTCATCGGCTCATGTACCTGCAGATTAGCGGACATAAAAAATATACAAAGCATTCCTGCAAAAAACTTGTTAGCAGGAACAATCTTGGTTCCAAAGTCAG
Organism: Persicaria maculosa; assembly: GCA_963922045.1. Taxonomy (NCBI): domain Eukaryota; kingdom Viridiplantae; phylum Streptophyta; class Magnoliopsida; order Caryophyllales; family Polygonaceae; genus Persicaria; species Persicaria maculosa. The sequence goes on along the minus strand of OY998267.1, from coordinate 14,067,694 downwards.
CTGGGTTATCTTCGCCCTTGATCTTCTTTACTTGCAGTACCTGTTCTTCTACTCTATGTCTAATATAATGGAACCTCACATCTATATGTTTGGTCCGTTCATGATATGTAGGGTCTTTACACAGGTATAATGCACTTTGAGAGTTTGTATTAGTCACAAGTATAAAGGACTTTCGAAAAACCTCTTCCCAAATTCCTTTCATCCAAACACCTTCCTTAGCAGCTTCAGTGGTTGTAATATATTCAGCTTCTATGCTAGAAAGTGCAACAACAGATTGTTGTTCTGACTTCCATGACGCACAGTTCCCAGCCCAAGTGAAGAAATAGGCAGTAGTTGACTTTCTATTGTTCTTATTGCTTGTATGATTAGAGTCAACAAATCCTGACACTTGGGAAGCAGGTTGATAGGAAATATATACCAAACCCAGATTTCTGGTGCCATAGATGTACCTCAGAAGATATTTCATTGCTGTCCAGTGAGCTTGACCTGGATTTGACATGAACTTGCTCAACACACTAATAGCAAAAGCCAAGTCGTACAAAGCATGGCATACATCACATAGCCTACATCAACATCATAAGGCACATTTTCCATCTCTTTCCTTTCACTCTCAGTCTTGGGGCACTGAACTTTAGAAAGCTCTAAGTGCCCTCCTAATGGGATATGTGAGGTTTTAGTGTTATCCACATTAAACCTCTTCAAAACCTTCTCAATGTAATCCACCTGGGATAACATGAGTTGCTTCTTTTTCCTATCCCTTATCAGAGTGATGCCAAGGATTTTTTGAGCATGGACAAGGTCTTTCATCTCAAAATGTTTCATTAAGTCCCTTTTTACAGTGGAGATAATAGGCATAGAAGGACATATAAGCAGTATATCATCCACATAAAGCAAGATAAACATGGGAGACAGAGATTTAAGACCCTTAAAATACAAACAAGAATCATATTCAGATCTCAGAAAACCAAGCTTCTTCATGCACATATCAAATTTAATGTTCCACTGCCTAGGAGATTGTTTGAGGCCATACAAAGATTTCTTAAGCAAACATACATGATCAGGTTTACTTTTATCAACAAACCCCTTGGGTTGTTTCATATATATAGTCTCATTTAAATCTCCATGTAAGAAGGCAGTTTTAACATCCATTTGCTCCAATTCCCAATCAAACACAGTGGCAATAGCAAATAGAAGCCTTAAGGTTTTATATTTAACCACAGGGGCAAAGATAAATGTGTAATCCAACCCTTCCATCTGAGTAAAGCCTTTGGCTACAAGCCTGGCTTTAAACTTTGGGGGATCATCCTTAGAAATCCCTTCTTTTACTTTATAAATCCATTTATTTTCTATGAGCTTAGCATGAGCAGTATTTAGGAACTAAAATCCAAGTTTTATTAGCAAGCATGGATTTAATCTCATCAAGCATAGCAGGAAACCAGTTTTTAGCTTCACTAGTTCTCATAGAAGATTCAAAAGTCTCAGGAGGATCATGCTTAACAATCTCAGAAGCCACATAAGCAAACTCAACAATATGCATATAAGAAGAATACCTCCTGTTAGGAATAATGGTTCTGGGAACCCTATCCCTAACAAGTTGGTAGTCAGACACAGACACAAAAGGGGTAGGAATAGAAGTAGAAGTAGAAGGATAAGAGGAAGAGATGACACCCTTATCTGGATTGTTCACAGGTATTCCTTATTTCCTTTCCCCCCTTAATTGTTGAGTTGCTTGATCAGGGGACTGATGTTGTGCTTGATCCTCAGCTGGAGTAGTTGTCACTAAAGAGGGGGTTGCTGGCTCAAGGCCTGCATCCAGACCCTCATCCTCATCAGGCTCTTGTGCATCATTGGATCCTTGTTTGAAATACTCTTCAGGCACAAAGAACTTGGAGCTTGCAGTGTTGGTACCTGATGGATCATCAGAAGCCATTAGATTTTTGAAATGGAAATCATGTTCATTAAATGTGACACTTCTAGAAGTGATCACTTTATAACCACCAGGCTGGATGAGCAAGAGCCTATACCCCTTTACACCCTCAGGGTAACCCAGCATGACACACTTCAAGGCTCTAGGGTGCAACTTGCCCTATGAAACCTAATGGTAGGCACTATGCAGTGCATCCAAAGGGTCTCAAGTATGCCAGGTTGGGTGACCTTCCAGTCCACTTTTCTTGTGGAGTGGTGAAGTTTATTGCAGAAGATGGATATCTGTTTATGAGGTATGCAGCAATGGTAACTGCCTCACCCCACAAACTGGACTTCATCCCTGTAGTAAACAACATACACCTGGTTTTCTCAAGTAGTGTCCTGTTCATCCTCTCAGCAGTTCCATTCTGTTGAGGGGTGCCAGGCACTATGAGATGTCTTCTTATCCCACATTCCTTACAAAAATCATCAAATAGCTTATTGCAAAACGCAAGACCATTTTCAGTCTTTAAGCAACCTATCTTATTTCCAATTTGGTTTTCAACCTTCGAGAAAAAAATTCTAATACGTTACGATACATTTTAAAGGTAAACAGACAGCACAAAAAAGAGATACGACTAGGAAGAGATTTAGAGAGAAAGAGATCCTCCAGAGTTAACCATAGGACTCTAGGGTCAGTAATTTTAACCACTTGACGAGCAACTTCATCTATCAAACGAAGCATGCTCTCAGCATAGGCCTGCTCTGCCATTTTTGGATCTACATGCTCTTCAGGTGGCTTTATGGAGCTAGAGTCAGTCTTCTTAGGAGTATGTTCTTGTATTAAGATGCCCTTCATCTTGAGTTCATCTTATTTCTCAGATGTGGCAGTTGTTGGGTTTACTGCTTTCCAACATTTTTCCTTTATCAAGATTGACTTCATCTTGATCTGTCACATTGCAAAATCGATCTTGCCATCAAATGGCTTGATCTTGACAGACGTTTTTGACATTATTTGCAAGATTTGGTACCTAACAATGCAGGAAACACAAGCAACAAAGTCAGTAAAACGTATACTCAGTAATCTTTAAGAACCTTAAAGATTAATAACAAAACAAAAAACAAAAACAAACACAGAAACTGGGTTTTGAAAACAGTGGTACGTCAAATAGAGGAGGAATGGCACCACGCGTGAGCGCTCTCTAGACCTGGGCAAACGCGGGCCGGCCCGCCCGGCCCGTCCCGCCCGCCCGCGGAGTTGGACAGGCTTGGGTAGATGGAAAAGCCCATTCGGGCCGCTAAGCCCGGCCCGCGCCCGTAGCGGGTACGGGATTGGGTAGACCAATCTACCCGTTACGGGCCGCTAGGCCCGTAATGGGTACCCGCAATTTTATATATATATATTAAAATATATAAATAATATAAATAATATAAATTATTAATTATATATTAATTACCCTAAATACCTAAATCCCTAATTCTCTGTTGGACAAGTGTGTGTATATATATATATATAGGGATGCGCTCCGGTGAAAACCAAAATTGCGGTAGAAACCCGTGAGGAGCGGCTTTTTAGCTCGGTTCACTTGCTTTATAGCCCGATTATGAATAGAACCGATCTATAAAGTTATAAATTTTAGCCCGGTTTTGAATAAAACCGAGCTATAAAGTCACTATGTAATTTTAAAACATTAGTTTTTTAGCATGATTTTTTGGTTTGACCGAACTATAAAGTCATGTGTTATTTTAAAACTGGAGTTTTTAGCACGGTTTTTAGGTTGAACCGAGTTGTAAAGTCACCGTGTGATTGAGGTTTTTAGCACGGGTTTCAAAAAAACCAAGATATAAAGTAGTCCTCACGGGTTTTTACCACAATTTGAGGTTTTCACCGGAGTCAATCCCTATATATATATATATTAACATATTGTCGGACTTTATTATTCTCTGTTGGACTTATTTTTCCATGATTAACGATTAAACAACAACTACTAACAACAACTCACCAAGTATTGCAATTTTTTTTTACATGTTTAATGAGTACAGTAGTATAAGGCTAAAATTTAGCGGGTACCCGCAGGCCGCCCGTTCCCGCAATAGCGGACGGGCTCGGACAATGTTTTTAACCCGTTAAGCGGGCTTAGCCCGGCCCGTACCCGCAACACCGGGATAAATATTGGGCTAAAGCCCGTCCCAAGCCCGGCCCGCGCCCGCGTTTGGCCAGGTCTAGCGCTCTCTAGGTCCACACAATGCTCTATTTCCGATTCCTCTTCCTAAAGCCAACAATGACACAGGAAGGTGGGAAAAGGGACACTCAAGCTCTGTACCACGATTAGAGAACCTGGCTCTGATACCAATTTGTAAAAACCTAAATCGAAACCCAAACTTTATGACAAGAACTAATTCAATAAAGTAAATGCGAAAGCGAAAACGAAACAACACAAACAAGAACACACAGAATTGTTTACGTAGTTCGACGAACCTACTCTGCGAAGCCTCAGGAGGGAGAGACTCAACCCTGAAAAAATCCACTAAGCAGATCAAGAGTGCAAGTCATGGTTGCATGTCACAAACAAAGAACAACTATAGATCTACTCTAGGCATGGACAGAAATGGCAAACAAGACGATGAACTTCGAGATGAGATGATAAGAAACTCCCTCATCTTCTCAGATCTTGGAGCAGAGAAGATATGGTGACAGGACGACAGATAACACAAGGAACCAGACGTCGTCTTCTAGGATCTATGAAAGATCTAACTCAGGAAGCTCGATCAGAGCTTCTTGAATGGCGGAATCTCTCGAAGCTTTCTCTCTCTCTCTCTCTCTCTCTCTCTCTCTCTCTCTATATATATATATATATATATATATATATATATATATATCTTGGCTTAGTAGATTCACAAAAGCAACAACTGAGGAGCTCAGCTAGGGTTTGACCCTTTATAAAGGGAACCCTAGTCGAAACACTGCGTTTTACTTAGCTGGTGGATTAGACGGAGATGAGGTAAGCAATCTGGGGCAGTTGAGCAGTGATGGGCCGTTGAGCCCAATTACATGACCCGATCCAGATTGCAACACATAACCTAAACTATCATACAAGAGATTAACCTATAGTTTACATCTTTAATGTGACATGCCATCCTATGACTTAAGACATACAAGATTATAAAGCATAACAAATAAAATTCGAATCTAACAAATAAAATTCGAATCTAGCCATTTTATAGCTTGTTAAAAAAACTAATGTAAATGGCTACAACTATCATGTTGAGCAATTTTACAAATTCAAGTAGCAACATAGCGAAATCGTGTCATTGCATTGATATCTATTAATAATTCTAACTCCATATCAATATATTTCGTCTTGGTATCACGAAAATTTCAAACTTTATGGGGTTTTAAGTCAACATCCACATATTCCGAGTCGGAATCACAAAAAACACAACTTTATGAAGTTTTGAGTGAGTTACATATTCCAGTTCCGTATATAATTAATTTGAAATTTAATTTGGAAAGAATCCAAAGTTGTTTCCACCTGCTGGGTCGGTATCCGAGTCCTTTATAGCGTCGAAATGATCTGGTTGATGGTTCTAACCCGAAATCCAATTATCCTGTCCTATAATTTTGATGATTCTTTTCTTTTTAGACTCATGTTCATGTTTTATATTTTAGGATTTATGTATATTGTGTATTTTAGGATATTTTTTTTATTTTATTAGTATTATAAATACCTTAGATTAGTTAAGACTTGTAAAATTGTAGAAATTTTTGGGTGAGGGGGTAAGACACGAATAAGGTTAAGAACTATTGGTTTAGACCTAACCCGAACCTAATGGTTTTTTGTTTGTAATTTCTAAAAATTCAGTTTTAGGTTCGGTTCGATTTAAGTTCGGTTTGGTTCAAACCTAATTTTTATTAAATTAAATAAAAATATTATACGACATTAGTTTAAGTTGAATTCTCATAAAAAAAAGTTAAAGGTTAAAAAAATTAAGAAATTTTCTATAACATAATTTTTTTAGTTAAAGATTTTATTTTTTTATAATTAATTGTAAATTAGGTTCATTTAGGTTCGAAACCTAAACTGAACTTAAATAAACTGAACCGAACCTAAGGTGTTAGGTTCAGTTTTCGGTTTGTAATTTTTAAAAATTCAATTTTAGGTTCGGTTCGGTTCAGCTCTGTTTTGAACCTATGAGCAGCCCTATTATGGCTACTACTACTTTTTTTTATCAAGTAAAAATTTAAAATACCAGAATAAGTCTAGTAAATCGCGAGGGCACAAAAAGCACCAGAAGGACAACCCGTCAAGATACAAACCGACAAATATAACAATTCTTGGTTGCAACAACTTTTTATTAAAATTCTTGTATGTTTTTAATCTTTTTATTTATTTTGATGTTGGATTTAAATAAATGCTAATATATAATATAAATATATTCTTAGATATTTTTATTAATTTTAATTATATATATGGGTGATGGGATGGGATTGAAATTTTTTTTTTCTAAATTCCACCGGGATCGGGACGGGATGCGGGATAGGATGGGATTTGTGAGGCGAGCACTCTCCATCCCTCGTTCCATCCTGCGTAATTTTTGCGGGATGAGGTTGTTTTTTTTAAATCCCACAGGGATTGGGACGCGATGCTAGGCAGGACGTGATTTGTGCCCACCCTTAGTATATTGTATACGTACACTATAAATATATATTTACTATTGTAGGTCACGTCCCGTGTACAAAGAATACATTAATACAGTACACTATTATAAATAATCTATATAGATTTTAATAAATAAAAAATAATAATATAAATATAAATAATTTTTCTGCCAAAAAAAATATAGATATAAATAAAATTAGTTTGATATATTATATATAATTTAAATATCTTTTATCTAGCTTTTCTCAAAATATAAATAAAATTCACAATTATAAGGTAAATTTTTTTTTTTCTAATCTACCATTAATTGAATCTCATGTAATTTAATGAATAACTTATTTTTAAATTTTTTTTATTTTTTTATTAAATATATAATATATATTTATTATGTTAGTTTAATTAAATATATATGTACGGATGGATTGGGGCTACATATTATAGTTGAATAATATTTTAATAAATTATTTTTTCCTAAAAATAATCTATTAAAATAATTAATTATTAAATAATTAATTTTGATATAAATAATTCTTCCCACCAAAAAATAATTTAGATATAAATGAAATTGCACTTATCAAATGCTACATATTTATCTATTAAAATTTTAACTTTCTATAAACTATGATAAAATATTACTTTATTATTTTTTTTCCTAAATCAACCACAACGTGCCACATAGGACGCTATGCATCGGTTTTAGTGTATATATATATATTTGTACGTGTATGTGTGTGCTGGGCGGGCGGGGCAATATTTACGGGATCAAGAATCTTCGTTCCGCGTTCCATCCCACATAATTTTTGTGAGACAGGAGTCACGTGACTGAAATTGGATTCACTTATTTTTTTCCAAATTCAACTAGGATTCGGATGAGACCAGGATTTGCAAGATTTGTGCTCACCCCTACTCATTTCTATCTAAAATATATTGTTTTCAAATAATATGCCATTTTCAAAACAGGTTAAACTTATATAAAATATTAATTTTTTATAATTATTAAAAAAAATATTAAATTAATAAAAAAAAACGTTTTCAATACTCATTTTTAATTCATTAAAATACATGTTGAATAGTTTAATGACTTCTATTTACTTTGATTTTTTCAATACATTGAAAATATATTCAAATACTTAGACCATCTTCAACAATTTGCTCTAAAATTTCTCAAAAATAGCAATATAAAAGACATATTTTTAAAATTATTTTTGTTCTAACTCCAACAATTTTTTCATTTTGAAGATTCGGAGAAGTTTTTTATTTCGAAGAATGTAACGTATTTGGAGAATCCACTCTATTTTTTATGTTGCATTCCTATTTTAGAGAACGAAATTCATAATTTATTGAATAGAAAAACTGTTACCAAAAATCTCAAAATCTCTATTTTGGAAAAGCCGTTGAAAATGCTCAACAAGCTTGAAAAATTAAAAATCCTAATCGATGGTTGAATAAGATCGGCAAAAAGCAAACAAAAACAAGAAAATAAAAAACCACATGGTCCACATCCATAAGATGATAGAAAGCAAACTATCCATTAAAATTTTAAAACTAATTAATACGAGTATATTACTTGTTTAGGCAGGTAATTTGAATTGGATTTTCAATGTGTCATTCAACAATTTATTTTGAAAGAATAAAGAACTTGAATCTTTCTTTTTTGATGATAAGAACTTGAATCTTGCGTCATCGATCATAAGATGTCTAATAACGTGTTATGGGTATCTACCATTAAAATGGAATCAAGTATTCCCACTAAATAAAAACGGAAAACCTAAATACATCGCAAATTTTTACTTGATACACCGCTAATCTTCGGCGACTCTAAAAGTATACGTCCGACTAACGACTCTAAAACTCCTAAAATTCAAAACTATAGGTTTGACTCAAAATCAAATATATCTCGACTTGGGGGATAAAAAAACCCTAAGTTGACTAATCACATGCCCAACAGCTAAAATTAAATAATCGTCGGGCTAGTCGGGACTAGGCGGCGCCTAGGCAGATTTCCCCCTAGAGGGCCGCCACCGCCTAGGCAGATTTCCCCCTAGAGGGCCGCCTAGGCTTAAAAATTCCTAGGTCCCCTCCCGCCTAGCGCCTAGGCGCGATTTTTAGAACACTGATCTTCGCAACTTATTGTAGAGTTAATTCCGCAACCTGTTGCGGACTTGATTCTGCAACCTCTTGCGGAATGCATATGTAACCGCACTAAATACGACTTTAGGGGAAGGGGAAAAGATTTTGCAACTAGTTGTGGAGTCCTTAGAAAATGGTGGATCAACTCCGCAACTGGTTGCAGGAGTAATTTACTACTAAAAAAACGCTTGATAGCTACAAAGATTTAGACACGAACTGATTCGGGGGTAAAATTGAGGCTACTGCCCTCGCATATGTCCTCAAAAACAATCGAGGGCATTTTCGAGGCTAAATGTGAGGCTAATTTCGATACTAACTTCAAGGCTATTATGCGTTTTTCTAGTAGCCTCCACAATTCATCGTCTTCTTTGAGACACTTCGCAGGTCGTGGTCTATTTTTTGGAGAATTCCTTTTGGAAGCAGGAAAGACTGCATTAGATAATTTGTTTTTGAGCTCAAGTTTGCGTTTATGAGAATCGATCGGCCTGCTTGGGAGAGTGATGAAGCTTTTCATTTTGCAAGTTGTTTTTTCAGGTTGCTTATAATGTCATCAAACAGATTATTTGTTCGTGTCAAACACATCCGTTGGGCAAAGATCGGGCAACATTTGAGCTAATGTTGCCAGAGACCTGAAGGGAGCTTTTACTGTGGTTGATTGCAAGCCCTGATAGGTTAGAAAATTGTTTAGTATATTTGAATCGAATGGAAACTTTTTATTTTAAGCTCCTGTGAAGATTAGAGGTTTAGAGTGCCATCCGCAAATGTGAGGAAATGGATTGGGCTCCCTTGGGGGAGGGGGGTTAATTTTATACCAGTCAAGGGGTCATCTAGCCTTGCTTCGTTGTGTAGACCTCTTGCTAATAATTCCATGACTACAACAAAAATGTAAGGCACCAAAGGATCAACCTCTCGGATGCCTCTAGACGATTTGAATTTCTTCCAGGGGTATTGTTGACCAGTATTGAAAAGGTGGTGGTGGTGATGTATTTCATAATACAATTTACCTAAACTGAGTGAAAACCAATTTTTAGAAGTATACTCTCGATGAAATTTCAATTGATTGCTAGTTTCAGAGCCATCCACCCTTTTTTACTTTTTTTGTTTGTGGAAATTGTGAAACACTTCATCGATAATATGTATATTGTCTTGTATTGCTCTTCCTTCAACAAAGGCGCCTTGAAAAAGACTAATGATTCTTGGGACAATGTGTTTTAGTTTGTTTGCGAGTATCTTGGCAATTGTTTTATCTACTATATTGCACAATCTAATTGGTTGATAGTGGTCTATGTTCGACGAATTATCAATTTTAGGTATCAACTCTATAAAGGTTTGATTTAGTTCCGCCAACATATATTTTTTATATTTAAACAAACGAGCAATTATATTGCTTTTCACAATGTATAAAGAAGTTTTTCACAATGTATAGTTTGTACTTTGTACTTTAATTAATTTTAAAAATTTCGTGCGTGACGCACGGGCTCTAGGCCAGTTTCTACTAAAAATGACTATTTAAATCATAAATTAAAAGTTTTTTCAAATATATTTAAACACAAAAATATTTTTCATAAATATATGCAAAAAAAATAAAAATTCTCCAAGTTTCTTTTAGCCCCCTAAATTTTTTTTTCTAGATCCAACATTGCTAACTTAAGAATATTAATTTAAAAAAATATATTTAAGACTTGAGAGTAAGTGGAGTAATATTTTATTTTAAATATTATACCCCATTATTATATCATTTTCAAGGCTTCAACCAATTTGTCCAAATTCCCTATATTTTTTGCCCCTACACTGCTGCATCTGCATACTCCGTAATAGATTAATGGCTAACGTGAACGTGATCCGTTACGTTTCTGACTTTTCATTTCGTTTTTTTTTTGGGTCAAACAAGCTGTCGTCGTCGCCTTTTCATTTTTTATTTCGGGGTTTGAATGTGTTGGCAATTTGGCATTGATGTTTTTTTTTTGTCCAGAGTGATACTATTTGGTTTCATTCTAAATGGGGTTAGACTCTATGCGTAATGTAGTCTCACAATCACTATATTAACTTATAATTAGTTAGATAAAATAAATTAGATGAATTTTAATTGTAAACTTTGGATAGGGTAGTTAACATCTTTTTAACTCTTATGTTAGTTAATCCCCTTATATGGGTAAGGATTTAGAATGTTTATCAACTCGAATTCGACTAGAGCAACTTATATGCAAACAAGGGTTATCTAGAGAAAAAAAATTATATAATTTGTAAGTTGCGACTCTAATAAACTCAATTTGTTAATATTATGTGAAGTGGACCAACAAACTTCGGATTTTCATCGATCAGAACCATTATTGACATATCTAGAAGCTTGGGATGGTTAAAGCCCCTCCTAATCCAAAAAAAAACTTATATCTTTTTTAGTAATCTCTACTAATTTTAGATATAAAAAATTAAAAAGATTGAAAAATCACGAAGAAACAACACATAATGATCTTTTTGCATTTTTAAAAAAAAATTATTGACCTACTTTTTTACTACACTACATTTTGTTAGCACTTAGCACCTTACTCCCATTTCCGTGCTTGTCTTTTTTTTTAACCGAAAAGAATTCGACGCACCAGACACGTCCGGTGGGTTGAGAGGCCGAAAAGATCGACAACGGACAAACCGTTATGAAAAGAACCGAAAAATACAGGATACATTAACAAAGACAAAAACACCAACAAACTAGAGAACGAAGGTCGATACTAATAAAGGCGAACGATGTTGAAATCGGGACAATGTGAGTCATTTCTGTGCTCGTTTAATTAGCAAATAAAATCAAATATCTCAGATCACTCTGACTATCGAATCACTTTTTCTTTTATAGGAAAAAAAAAAGAACCAACCAATTGGCAAATAAAATCAAATATCAAAAGTAAACTTCACAAAAAAGTTTGTAGATGTATGTAAATTATAGTAGTTTCAGTAACATTAACCATAGTTTCTATTTTTTTTAACCTCCGAAACCTATTCACACCTACTATCAAACACACCCGAAGTCATTAACGTAGTGACACTGACAAAGTGACAAACAAACTCCCGAATTTCGATCACTTGTTTTGTTAAAATTCTCAAAATTTTAATTATTTTAGCCTTTTAAAATTGGTTTGAAAATGTGGAGAAATTCTAACCAAAATCGAAAATATAACGTGGAGTAAAAAACGGACTGTAAGTTCAACACAAGTGGAACCAGATTATCATATACATAGCCATTCAGTATATATTGCATTATTGCATCACCAGATCCTGTATGTTTGAGAGCACATTTAGAAACCAATTGAAGTTCTAAAATAACTTATCTTCTAAACAGCTAAATTTGAAGAAACATACAGTAGAAGGATCCTTGTTACATTACGCCTGCATCTGAAGTCAAGTTTGCGAATGTGGCTAAACAGGAATCCAAGAAAGCAAAGTGAAAATGTAGTTGAAATTTAACTCAAAAGCAAAAGGGAGCAAATGGGTAGCAATCAGCAATAAGTATAAAACCTAGCAGGAAGCTGTTTAGAACATGTAGATTCTATAAGAGGTTGCGTTTTACAAAATGCGCCCGCCCGCCCTAACGTCTCCTCTTTTTACGTCTCTCTCTGTCGGAAGAAGACTCTGACTTTTCTGATTCTGATCCGGAGTCAGAACCAGATTCGGATTCGGATTCAGATTCGGATTCTTCCTTTTGCTGCTGCATTATCAGTCTGGGCATGTTCTTCAAGTACTCTCTTAAGTTCTCGGTAATGCCACCAAGACCGATAGAGGTGAAGAAGTTGATCGCGAATCTTGTGTTTCTAGGATTATCCCTCGGGAAAATTGATTCGAACGAGTCTTGCATAGTGGGGTCATTTAACCGCTCGTTGAGCAAGCGGATGCCCAAATGCTCCGACAACTCCTGCACACGTGGCACATAAATGTTTCAGGTGGAGAATTATGAGATGGAGCTTCATAAGAACAAGTGCAATTTTAAGTTACCTGGAACAGGATTTTTATGAATATACGAGAAGATGATGTCGTGTCCTCCTCAGTCAAGCGTATGTAAGAAAGCACGTGCCATGGGAGAGCAAACGTCCCCAGCAAGTGAGCGAAAAATTTCGCCACATTACGCAGTTTATTAGTCTCAAGCCGGTGGATCATCGAATATTGATTGACAAAACACGTTTCGAAGTTCTCCTGGTGTATTCTATTGATCATGCAAAACCGTTGACCCAACAGACCATAATAACGCAGATATGTTCTCTCCTGGCTGCAGCATTCCAGTAACATGATACAAAGTTCCATCTGCAGCCACAAAATGAATCAACAATGAATTCAACAAGGTTCCAGATAATGTATGAAACCAAAATCACAAACCAACATGGAGCTTCAGGAGTTGGTAGATGACAAATGTGCGATTTTCAGTCAAATATTTATATAGGCCAGGGGTTGCAAAATTTAGGTTTAAAATCTACAATTCAATCATTTTTTAGCACAAAACTGAAAAATGCGCAACTAGTGGTGGCCAAAAAAAGACAATTACCCATCAACACTCAATTTAAACTCTGACAGTTAATCAATTCAAATTAGTTCCCTACACATACAGGTCTCATCAGAGTACTCTGGCAATATTCAATCAGTTCATCACCCTAAATGTTGAGCTATTGATCTACATGAGTTTATACAACAATCACCTCGACAATATCATCAAAGGAAGTCTGTGTTCAACTAGTTATGGTTATTACCTCTGAATTCAAAAGCAACATAGAATCTGAATAGCATAGTACACTACTGCTTAGGGCCAACTATACAGATTCAAAGAAAAAAAAAACAATTTTAGTCCAAGCTGATTCCTAACCACGTGATTAGAAAACCTCGCGTGCTGCTCGTCAAAACACAATTTATAGATATAATGACTTTAACAAAAATATTTATAGATATAATGACTTTAACAAATACGCACACATATCAGAGTTCAAGCACTGTCGGAATTATGTTAAGACAGTGAAGTCTAGTGGCAGTGACATGTAGTAAAAATTGCAGGACAGAGAGCAAGGGGAAACAATGTTTAAACGAGCATACACAGAATGTCATTGGCAGTATCGGTACAGAGGCTACTCGTAGGAATTCAAGAAAATCTCACACTGATTAAAAATTATTGAATGGTAAGCTTACCTCTTGTCCGGGCTCGAGTTTAATTTTCAGCAGCTTGTGACCAGCTTCCTCAAAGTCCACACTTGACATGATTGTCAAGTATATGGTCCTCCGAAGATTCACCAAATTCGTCTCAGTTTGGTCCTGTATCTCCATCCTCTCCTCTTCGTCCATTTCTTCATCATCATCGTCATCCTCATCATCCTCCCCAGACCCTTCATCTGAACCATCCTCTTCTTCTGACTCTTCACCAAGTATAGACTTTTTCAGATCTTCATATCGCTTCTCATTTTCCAAGTAGTCTGGATCTGGCTTGAAAATATCTGAAAGTTGGAACATCAAATAAGTTAACACCTCATGCCACAAAAGTAGAAAACTGGTACACCAAATTTCAAACTCTGAGATAAGGGTGACCAAGTACCCAAGGAGATCTCTTGATCGACATCCTCGTCTATGATAGATATTTCATGTGTCAATTGATCCTCAGGCTCCACGAGATCCAATTCGGGCCGAATAGCCGGGTGACCCTGCACACGAAAGAAGAAGTATCTGATGAATGAAGTACAAGGCAAAGCAATAAATGAATCTCTATATACTTTTAAGCAAATTCCATTTATGGTCATTAACCTTCGTCTCTTGTCCTAAAGGTTCTTAAACTTTATTTTGTCCTATTAAAGACGTTTAACTCATTGGTTTTGTTTCAAAATTCATCCTTCCATTAGTTTGGCATTTGACATATGCCATAAATGAATCCTTAACTAATACATTGTTTCCTAAATGGAGGGTCTAGCTTTTAACTATATCCAAGATGAGTTTGCACCTAGATTGTTTCCATAGTCTTTGTAATTAAACCAACAGAAAGGAGTGTTGAGGACTTTATTCGGGATAGGGCTAAAAGTCTAGGACTATCAATCACATTTACACTAAACATATTAATCAAGTGAATTAACCAAACCAAAGAATCAGTTAATGGACCTTAACTTTTTTTAATACCTATGAATAAACCTTATTCCTCTATACAATGTAAGGATAACTCCCTCAATAGTTCTAGACACATTAAAGTGGAGGATGCACCCAAATATTTGTGATGATCACACTCCCCACTACATGTCCCTTTGGTGTATTTTAGTTAGGTTCCAGGCCTGCGTGCCTTGGCCTTTCCCCTTGTGTGTTTTCTTGACCTTTTGTATGTGTCCGGATGATCTATGTATCGGATGGAACATACCCTTGTGTTTGTTTTGGCTTCTCGCTCTTGTTAAGCTTAGGCTGCGCCCTAGCTTTTGGGAGCATTAGCCCGGATTTTCGGTCCCCTAGATCTCCCCCCATTCTTTCATTCCTCGAATTTACATGAAAAAACAAACCCCTCCTTAGTGGGGGCGGTTTCTTCTAAAAGTGCAACATCACTTTGCAGCACAAGGTCATCGACTAGCATAGACCCATCTGAAGAATTACTCTCAATTAACCAAATACTACAACTACCTTTATGAAGCTTATCTATGAAAGATGCAACTAAAGCAACATATAAGGGGTGTGAAACAAACCTGAAACTTAGCTTTGCGGATAGCAAATAGACCTTCAATTAGAAACTGCACACGTTTGTCTATTTCTCCTTCATGAAGAATTCCACGAAATCGCTCAAATATCCCTGCAAGATGAAAAATCCAAGTTAAAATACAAAATTGCACACATGCATATTTCATGTACATGATGGCAAAGGCAAAATATAACATTTATAAACATCTAGGACCTCTCAGCAATAATTTATATTTGAAAGACACCCCTAAACAAAAAAGTAATAGCATTACCTCCTCAAAATATTACTTTCAACTTAAAAGATTATGCTTTACAAGAAATTTAAGATTCAACAATCAATTTCCAAAGCATAACTACAAAAGGAAATAAATTCCATCTCGCACATATAACATCCACAAAAGTAACATATAACATATCCAGTATCCCACATGAAAGATCATATGCCATCACTAGTCTACCTAAAAAATTATGTTGATAACACAATCCGCCTCATGCTAATGTCAAAATGATGCGCTAGTTCTTGCATTTTTTTAAATGGGCATACTCTAAGCTAATTTGAATCAATCTACCATCTAGATTTTGCAACTGATATTATTTGTTGGATAATGCTTAGCTATGTTTCAGTAGCCATGTGTGTTGGCAAGCTTATAGAATCATAAACCAAAATATTTGCATGCAATCGATAGTTCCACATAAAACTGCCATATACACTGGAGCAATGGCTAGTAAATTCTACCCAAGTTCACAACTTCCCAATCATGCTATGAACAAAGTGATGTACTAGCTTGTAGAAGATTGACCAAGACTTCAAGCTCATTAAAATAACATTCAGGAGTCAGATTTCTATAGCTTTATTGTGATATTATAGTGACTGCAAAATAAGAAAGTTCTTCGTGAATATTTTTAACATGTTTAAACAACTGATTGTATTAGAACTCAAATCAAATCATAGCATGTGAGACCTCAATAAATCTTCAAAGCATACTCACCATGCAGACCCTTGGGTGAAAGATCCTGAAGAATCGCCCCACAATCAGTGACAAAACCAACAGCAACTTCAACGCTGTCATCAGTTGGCTGGTCAAGTAGAATAGTTAACAGTTCTAAAGCTATCAGCTCATGAGCCACCTGCTGATTCACAAGATGAGCAACAAACTTCACAGCTGCAAGCAGTTGAGGCTGCAAACAATAACAAAGTTAGAAACACTGGTTGTCAGAGAAATAACACCAAAGAGCACATCCAAGCAAGGGGTTTAGCACAAAGTGACTCACCTTGTCATTACGTTTGTATGCCCTTCTCAGCTGCAAGACAATTCTCCTCAAGAGAAGATCTCCGATTTGAGGAAACTTCGTATTAACAACAGCAACCAACGCAGCAAAAACATGTGTAAAACCTGGGGATGCAAACTGCGACTTCATGACAGCTCTACAAAAAAGACCCCTACCCCTTATCAAATTCTCACCAAGTAGCTCAGGGATTATATTCTTGATATTGGTGCCATTGACCTTGTTAACCAAACCATTTATACTCTTCCTAAGTGCATCCCAAGTCAATCTCTGATACTCTGCACTGCTTTTATCCTCAACTTCTTTCATCATCCGAGCAAGCTTAAAGGGAGGAATATACACACCTCCAGTTCTCCCTAGTGTTGCCACATTACCGGCAGGATTTGATTCAATTTCAGTGGGTTGCTTTTGAGCTTTAGCATCTTGATCCACCTTCATATGACTTTCTTTATCCTTTGATTCACGACGCTCTTCCTTTCCATCCCTCCCAACCTCCTCCTCCCTCTGCCTCCCATGGATCCTGGGAGACCTGCGTCGATCCCTTCGCCTATGAATTTCATCATTGTCTCGTCCCCTATCATCATTCCTGGACTTCCCATTGCGCTCCTTATCTCGTCTGCTTCTTTCATCATCTTCTGAACTCTCATGAACATGTTTTCTTCTTCTATAATCACTCCTATGTCTCCTATCTCTCATTCCTCTCTCCGAAACCAACTCCCCCTCCTCTTTATTGCGATGCCTCTTTCGCTTCCTCTCGACATCACTATCTTCTTCATCTGACGTTTTGGGACTTTCTTCCCTCTTACGCTCTTGTGCCTCTACCCTACCTCTTTCACTTACTTCCTCATCCTCTAAATATCGATTTCGTGATTTCTCCCTCTCGCTTTCCTTCCTTTTCTCTCGCTTACTACTATCATCCTCTCTATCAGAATCGGAATCACGATCGACTTTACCTCTCCTATGATCACTCCTATGTCTCCCATCCCTCTTTCCTCTCTCTGAAACAAACTCCCCGTCCTCTTTATCTTGGCGCCTACTTTGCTTCCTCTCAACATCACTATCTCCACCATTAGAATGTCTGGGATTATCATCCCTCTTACGCGCTTGCAGCTCAACCCTACCTCGTTCACTTGCCTCTTCATCCGACTGTCGATTTCGTGTTTTCTCCCTCTCACTTCCCTTCCTCTCCTCTCCTACTCGCTCTCTATCAGAATCAGAATACTCGTCAACTTTACCTCTCCTATCTCGAACCCTAGCCGAATCATCCCTCTTATCCCTCACCGTCTCTCGGCGCCCTCGATCGGAATCCGATGAATCACTGCGGCGATTGTGGGACCTAGAACTCGTTTTGCGGTCGTATCTACTCCGTCTCTCCACCGGAGAGTCCTCGTTTGACTCATTCCCGTGTCGGCGAACCATTTCAACGGAAACTTCGTCCGTAACCCTTGCTACCACTAAATTTACGGATTCAAAAACTAGGGTTGCACAACTTGGATGAACAGGTGAAGGATTAATAGACAGAGTTCAAGATGACATACTGAGATCTAGAAGCGGCGGCGAGTAAGGGCGGCCGGAGTCGAGTGGTACAAGGAAAGCAGCGGCGACGGTGGGATTTGGGAGCGGAGCTGCGGCCTGTGTATACTGATAATTTGGGTTTTACAATTTTACTCGATCTTTTTATTACTTAGCAAATTACAACAAGTATCCCCAAATTTTGAAGATAGTTGAATTATATGCCCTAAAATTTCAAGTCTGCCGAAAAAAGCACAAGTTGTGATTTGCGAATAATAGCACAAACATTTTTTTTTTATTTGGTAAAAATTTGAGTTCAGGCAAACCTGAAGCTCGATGACCAACCAGGTCGGCAGACGGAAAACCTTCACTACAAACAAACCCAATAACACCAAACATCAGAGAAGAAAGAAAGACCCAACCAACACATACAAGACATCAACCAGCAAAAAAGTCGATGAAAAACCAGGGCGCCCCACGAAAGCCAAGAACGTGGAAGAGTGCTAATAGTCATGACAATACTCCAGCCGGAAAAGGCGACTCCTGAGGAGGTGTGGATCGCCGACGTTGCCCCTACCTAGATGGAGGATCTTCGAAGACCACGAACACCACCACGATCCGTTGTCGATCAATCAGGACGCCCAGTACTGCAACCCGACACAAAGCAAACGCAGCCACACCAAGGCACCGACCCAACGCCAGAAGACGGAGCTAATATGGGCAAAGAAGGGAAAATCGCTCAACCGTCATAAAAGTGGACATAACTACCGGAACCAAGTATGACGTTCGGGGAGCATTATTATTTCTTTTATTAAAAATATTTTCCAAACCCTATTGGGATTTAGTATACGTCATTTCGAACGGGATTTGAAGCTCTTACGGGGTTTTTATTAGTTATATATAAATTTACAAATATATATATATATCCATATATTTATATATACATATACAACCATATATTTCGGCAAAACTTGTCGTTTACTATTCACGCACGCTTTTTTAGAATGATAAAAACTATATAAAATATTCATTTTTTTTAAAAAAAATTTAACAAGTTTGTACTTATTAATAATAACTACGAAATTGTTAAAAAAAATTATTAAAAAAATAGATATTTTATATAGTTTTTATCTCCTAAAAAAGCGTGCATGAATAGTAAAACGTCAAGTTTTGCCGAACGGAGGTCGTATAAATATATATATATATATAGGGTTGGGTTCGGGTGAGAAGCACACTACCAGTGAGAAGGAAAGAAGTGATTTGATTGGTCCACGTGTCCAAAAATAAATTAAAGTAGGAGACACGCGGATTCCTTCCGATTAATTAGTAACACCCACCCAAATTAATTAGTAACACCCCCACTCTCACAGGTTACGCTAATTAATTACACGCGCCAACACACAAAACTTACTAATTAATTGAAAAAGCTACGTACACATATAAAAACCTTTACATCCACTTTTAAAATTTATTTTTTGACATTTTCACTTGTTAAAAAAATATAAAAAATATATTTTTGAGTGTAATTTAATTTTATCTACACATAGACACCCACTTTGTATATGTTTTGTTGAAAAAAAAAATTAACAAGAAGTGGTTCAGCCATTTTATTTGTATTGGTTCAGCAATTTTATTCATAGTGGTTCAACCATTTTATTTGTTGTGGTTCAGCAATTTTGGTCATAGTGGTTCAGTCATTTTACTCTTAGTGGTTCAGACTTTTTCTTTGTATTGGTTCAGCTATTTTACTCGTATTGGTTCAACCATTTTATTTCTAATGGTTCATGAAGTTATCAAGAAGTGGTTCATGAAGCTATAAAGAGTCTATTTATTTGATGAACCACTTGGTATAAAAACCCATGAACCACTTAGTATAAAAACTCTGAACCACTTAGTATAAAACTCTGAACCACTTAGTATAAAACTCTGAACCACTTGGTATTAAAACCCTGAACCACTTGGTATTAAACCCTGAACCACTTGATATTAAAAAAAAATTAAATTTTTTAGTCACTGAACCACTCTCTATTTAGTCACTGAACCACTCTCTATTTAGTCACTGAACCACTCTTTATTTAGTACTGAACCAATCTCTATTTAGTCACTGAACCAATCTCTATTTAGTCACTGAACCAATCTCTATTTAGTCACTGAACCACTCTCTATTTAGTCACTGAACCACTCTTTATTTAGTACTGAACCAATCTCTATTTAGTTACTGAACCAATCTCTATTTAGTCACTGAACCAATCTCTATTTAGTACTGAACCAATCTCTATTAAGTCACTGAACCACTTGGTATAAACCTCTGAACCACTTGGTATTAAAACACTGAACCACTTGGTATAAACCTCTGAACCACTTGGTATAAACGTCTGAACCAATTAATATAAAACCCCTTAACCACACGACAAACTTATTAAATTCATTATACTATTGAAGTAGTGCAACACTGCAATTGCAACTGCAATTCTGAAACCATTGAAGTAGTGCAACACTGCACCAGCATGTGCATTAAGCGTGTCCTTGTTGTGGTCGATCAAGCATGATCGGACGGTGGAGGTTCGTTGAGATCGATGTCGAAGACCTTCGGCGCGCTGTTTAGATCTGGTCGGAATCGCTTTGAACTCCTCCTGCTAGCGGAGGTTGGAATTCAAACACAGATCTAGGACCCGATTGGTAACTCTTGAGCGGCGCTTGTACTTGCTGGTAGCGGTTGGTAGGAAACCGAAGGTCCGGCCTCGCAAACGGATCGAAGATTAAAAACTGCCTAACCGCCGGCAAAAACTCGAGCATCTGGAGGGGATGTTGAGGCCAGAAAAGAATGGCACCACCGCTACCGAGGTTGATATCTAGAGCCGGAGACGGCGAGGACTTGTCGTGGGCCGACGTCTGGACGGTGCCGCTCCGGCAGGGGATGGAGGTGGGGAGGGTAACGAGAGGGGTGAAAGGAGGAAGAAAAGCCATGGAGGAAGGAGGGAGAAAAGACGTTTAGACTTTAGATTTGAAGCAAGCGCTGGTGGGGAAGGAAGCGCGTGAGTACTATTTTTTTTTTTTAAATTTAGATCCGTATCAGCCAATGAGATTGCTTCTTTCCTTCTTACCGAACCGAAGACTTCTCACTTGAACTCAATCCTATATATATATATATATATATAAGTATGACTTCACTGTTTTTTTTTTGAAATATATAAAAATAGAAAAAAGAGACAAATACGTCCTCCTTTACCCAATTTTTTTTTTAAATGGTTGGTGCTTGACGTGCAAGGGAGAAAGAAACCCTTGCACACCAAGGAGATTGGAAGCATGCCGACACCAGTCAAAGCCCGGAAATCCGAACACCGGGACATCTAGCCGCACAAAAGGCGTCGACCGCAGGACCAAGAAGCGGAGATTGAGAGGGGAAACCACAACCAAGAGGAGGTGATAGAGTCAGGCCAAAGGGAAGGGTCTGATTGGAGGAACAGACCGGCTCCACCGCACAACCACCGACCCGACAACAACCAAGGGCTAGACGAAGAAGGAGGAGGCAGCATCAATTGAAGACCCAACCAGAACGGGAGAGAATCTGGGTCGGGAGAGTCACAAGGTTCGAAAGCCTAGGGAATCCAAGAACAATCGAAGGCACGACAAGATCTGGAAACCGGGGGGGACAACATCGGCAACTAGCTGATGGGGTGAGATAGAGTGGAAGACAGAGGAGCTGAAACACATCCGCAACCACCCCAATCGAAAACCGAAAGGACTCTGAGAAGGAGGGAAGAGAGGGGGATGGTGCGGGGAGAAAAGAGCCCCGGAGAATCCGAAGAGAGGATGCTAGGCATTGCCCAAGGACAATCGAACAAGGATGGACAACAACAGAGCAAAACCCATCGACAACCGAGGTTAGAATCGAGCTCGACGGCACCAAAGAGTACCAACCAGGACATGGGTGGTGCGAAGAAGAAACAGACCATTGGCGGCGCCGAGGTAGGTTCCAAAGATGAGGTGATCGAGGCAAAACGCCAATGATGACGACATCGGAGCCGGACTCGACGAGAACGACTCGGGAAGTGGTCAGAACCCGCTCCGTGGGAGGTGGATGCCCAAGAGGAATTTAGGGCTCCCTCTCCCTAGAATTCTAGAGAGAGGAGAGACTTTCTAGTGCGTCGTTGGATAATAATAATAGCACAAACATTGTTCATAAGTCATGATTTTTTTTATTTTTATTTTTTTGATAAGGTAATAATTCGATGGTCAGACAGGCCTGACTCATCGAGAGGCCGACGAAGTCGGCAGACGGCGAACCGTCGAATATACAACCTAAAAACAGAAATACAAACAACAAGCGAAATGAAACAAGCAGAAATAAACTCTACAACAGGACGACCAAGAAGACCAACTCCCAAAAACAGCTGAGGACGAAGGCGAAGAACGAAGCCAAGCACCACTGAGCAGTGGCACCGCGGGCCAGCGGTACAGCAGGACTCAATCTCCTGTGGGTAGTGCAAACGAACTCCAAGGAAGCTCAATCCCGGAAACGAAGTCGCCCTAAGCGCACCACCACGACCTCAGCCAGTCCCGACTTCATACTCCATGTCCCCAGCCAAGCAGAAGACCCCCTAGAAACGTCGAACGCAGAGTCGTATGCTGCTCGAACAAAACGCCAACAAGGTTTCGCCTACAAGAATTTAGTCAAGCCCTTGCGGGATTTGTTCAAACCCTTTCGGGATTTAGTTTAACCCTTTCGGGGAGTTTTGGTCAATTTGGGCTTCTTTAAAAATATATTTTCTATTTTCTATTTATAAATATATAAATATTTAAGAACGTAAATATTTATATATAAATAAATAAAAGGAACTCAACAGTTTTTTTTTTGTTATTTAATTTTTCGGGCAGCCTCGGGCCCAAGGATTTTCCTTGGGCCCGAAGCACAGATTTACGGGTCAGTGGGCCTACCACGGGCCCAAATGAGAGCCAACGGGCCCAAGGAAACAAAGGAAAGTCAGACGCACAAGTCGACTGAAAAAACCCGATCAAACTCCGACTAAACGATACTCAAGCAGCACGCCAGTGAACAAGAGAGAACCGGACAAGATGGAGAGGGGCAGAATCCATAGATCCACAGAAGCCCCAAACCAATTTCTCAAGGGGGAGACCCGTCAAAGTGGAAATTTCACAAATACGACCGAGAGATGAATGACTCATCACCGATCGGAGCGAGGGATCTTCCTTGGCGAGTTTAGAGCCCTCCGACTGGTTTGATCCCTTTCGGGGTTTAGTCAATCGAGGAGCAGGAACATCGGATGTAATAGGCTATAATCTGATGCCAACTCCAAACGGAGCTAAGAGCACCACAGAGACAGAGAGGTAGCGGACATTGAGAAATCTCAAATAGACAAAGGAAGGGGAAAAGAGCCCCGCCCAGACAAGAGATCGCCAAAACAGCACCTATTGTAGATAATGAGGAGCACAAGAGGAGGAAGACTCAAACCAGCGAAGAAGCCGCCGAAAATCAAGATTCACCGGAACAAGGCTTGATAGAGCGAGGAGGAAAACTGTGTAGAGGCTGACCACCAAAACGCCGGCGGAAGAACAAATAACGGGATTTGGGATCGCAGAAAGGATATTGTAGAGATTGATTTGGCCAAGGATGGAAGTCATGGAATGATTTGGAATAGGATTTGGGCGATTCTATATCACCAAAGAGGGTTTCACAAAAGAGAGTCATGATGAGCTTTTAAATTACTAAGAAAATTTTATTTATTATATAATTGATGACTTGTTAAATACAACTATCGATAAAAATCCCGAAAGGGTCTTTGAACAAATCCTGAAAGGGTTTTAAAAATCTCAAAAGAGATCGAAAATTCTATTTTACAAAACAAAATTAATATTCAAACATTTTGTACACAATCTTGTTAAGGTTCTGACTAAAATCCCGAAAGGGTTGAATAAACTCCACGAGGTCTTCGAAAATCCAAATTGTAATCGTAATAATTTGTTCTCCCCAGACGCTCTGCGTTCTCGGGAGCTCTACACAGAAATTTTCGTTGGATTTTTAATCTTCCCTTTTTGGTCCGTTTTGTTTTTGTTCTTTTGGCTTCGGGTCGTTGCTATAGTGTGGTGGCGTTTAGTTCCGAGTTGGGTTGCAGTATCGGACTTCCTGTTTGATCAAGAGGACTGTGACTGTGTTCGTGGTTTTCGAAGATCCCTCATCTAGGTGGGGGCAACGTTAGTGATCCGCAGGTTCGCCCTTTTCGATTGTGGGTTACTGTTCTCCACCTTCTCTGCGTTGAGACGCCGTGTGAGTCATCGTACTCTTCCATGTTCTCGGCATTCGTGGCTCGCCCTGGATCTCCCTCGACTCTTCTGCTGGCGGACGACTTCTTCGGGTTTTTTGGTTTTTTCTTTCATTTGTGCTAATTTGTGTCTTTAGTATGTTGTATGTTGACGAGTAGTTCGTCTGCCGATTCGTCGGCCTCTCGAGCTTCAAGTTATCGTAGAGTATGAACCTATGTTACATGGAAATAGAAACTGAAATCAGAAGAGAAATGGAAACGGGGAAACAACAATCCAAAATTTGTAGGAAACAGAAACGCTGAGGAAACGACAACATGAATTATATGTTCATTTAAAGGTCTAAATAAGAGCAATAAACATATCACCAAGTCATACACATAAAATGCAATATTAGGCTACAAATCGAAATATTTAATATCGTGATAAACAGTGTCCTTACTATTTAACAGAACTCAATACAAATATGTCAAGCATTTTAAATGTTCTTACTCCTCTTCGACTCCATCCGGTGCAGAGTCGGTTTCTTGGCTTTGTTCAACACTATGACTTCCACTAGGACCGCTACTTGCATTTGAGGAGGACATAGTGAAAGCCGAGAAGGAGAGAGCATTGAGCAAGTGAGAATTTACTAGAAGAGCACACCGAGCATAGAGTCGTTGGAAGGGAGGAGTAGGGGAAATGAGAGTTTCAGACGGGAGGAAGGGGGAGCATGATTTAGAGTTTTGTTTTTTTAATTTTTTTCCAATTAACATTAGTGAAAACGCCACCTGACAAGGCAAAAACGTTTCTAACCAAGAGGAAAATGGTTAAGGTTTATGACTTTTCTGGTCAATCAAATGGTCAAAGTTTCTCTCAGAAACGTTTTTGATGCGTTTCCTCGGAGCTTCGGAGTTTCTTCATATTCAGAAACGTGAAACCATTATGAAATGAAGTTTGTCTTACAAATCAATTTGGAGATGTGAAGTGGAGCTTCGTAAGGCGGTACGTCAACAAAGTGGCTAATTTCATGGCGAATATTAGATCGGTTGTCGATCTATTTGTAGTTTTGTTTCATCATTTCCTTGTAGTTTGAATTATGTACTCGAAGATTAATCAATGGTTGAGTCGATTGATGATTTAGTCGTTTTTTATATATAAAAAACTAGTCTCTTAATTAGTGTTACTTTTCATCACTTTAAAAGTTTGGATCATTTTTCACTCTTCTTAAATTTGGGATAGGGTGCAATATTTCAACGATCTAGGGTATATTTTTGGTGCTTTGTAAAACGGCCGAAAAGATAAATTAGTATATTAAATGACCCCCTAAGGACAAATTGGTATATTAAAAGACATTAGGGACAAATAAGTATATTAAAAGTGATCTTATGGATAAATTGGTATATTAAAAAACTAGTGGACAAATAACCTTTTTTTACATCATCGGACTTCCTTTTTCATTTTATTTTTTTTAATAAAATCATTTTAATATATTTTAATAAAATCATTTTAATATATTTTTATAATGATTAATTGGTTACATACTCATATGATCTTATTCATTTGATTGTAATAAAAAAATTAAATTTTGCATATATTTCTATCAAATTATAAAAATATTAAATTTTATCATTATTTGTCACTAATAATATATATTATATAAATTTAATAAATAAATATTTTATTACAATGGTTGTTTATATAAATGGCACAAATTAAATTGTCCCGCAAAATATGAGCTAATATTTGTTTAGAAACCACAAAAAAATGTTTAATAAAATAAAAATGAAATAGGAGAATTTTTATAAAACCTTGCAGAATAAAATAAGTTAAAATTATATTTCATATGTTATTATTATTATTATTTATTTTCTAAAAATAAGCAATAAGTATTTTTACTTGCGATTTGTAAACCAACTATTAAATAAGCGTTTTTTTTTGTAATTTATACAAAAAAAACCAATAATTTTTTATGTAATAATATTTTATACAACATTATTAGTAACAAACATATGGCAAAAAATTGTTTTATAATTTTGTAGAAATATATCCAAATTTTTATTTTTATTTTTATGATTATATAGTCAAATGAATAAGAGTTAAATAAAGAATTAAATATTTAAAAATATATGAAATTTTTTTTATTAAGAACAATCAAATGACATGAAGTTAAATGAGGCAAAAAGGGTTATTTGTCCCTTAGAGTTTTTTAATATACCAATTTGTCCATAAGAACACTTTTAATATACCTATTTGTCCTTTGAATCTTTTAATATACCAATATGTCTTAAGGGGTCATTTAATATACCTATTTGTATTTTCGGCCTAAAACTATTCCTAAAATTGAAAATAAAATAAAAATAAACAATGCCCCGTGCAATCCCTAATTCCACTCCTTCAAGCTTCGTTCTTTTTTGGCTTGTGCGATTGTGGAATTTTTTGATAGATCGACAATCACGAGTGCCGAACTGCCGATTGGAGGTTTCAAATTTGCAGTCCAAACCTAATCTCAGGTTAGTTACAATTTCAATTCAGTCGCAATCCCTTACCCCCATTTTCCTATCAAATTCACCCGTTGTTTGCTAGTTGGGTACTTGGATCTGCGAATTGAGTGAAGGTCATGTCCAGTTAGCTCATACATTGCTGCATGTACTCTACAAACTTTCGACCACTGAATGGGAATTTTTCCATCAGATTAATTTGAACAATTGCATCATGTCATGTTCTTGATTGATACTCATTGACTGTAAATTGCTCGGAATTCGGATAATTTATGCGATTGTGCATTAGCTTCATGTATATAGTCCTGTTAAAGTTGACGGGTGTGCGAGATTTTAGCTAGTGGTTGCAGCTAAACTCTCATGTCTCGCATCAGCTGGTCTTTGACTGTTCTTGTGGCTATGTTATGATGTTCCCTCGATGCTTTTTGAGGTGTTTTTACATGGCTGTATATATGAACCCAATTGTTCTAAGATGCTTACAAGCACTGAAGTTCGAAAACCTAATTTGAAGCTTATGGCAGTACTTCACAAGTCATAAGTAACAACATTTACTGTAAAATGCTTGGAGTTTAGTTGCAATTTGACATTACATTCATGTGTGTAGTCTTGTTAGATTAAGCTAGCGGTTGCTACTAAATGTACTGTGGTCTGCTCTCACATGAGCTGGTAATTTAGCTGTTCTTGTTGCTTCTTGAGGTGTTGTTACATGGTTGTGAAGACGATGGAAACTTTAATTGAAACTGATGGTGGTACTTCATAAGTCATGCATTATGTGTGCCAACTAGTTTACCACTATATGCTAATGCCTCCCCCTTTTATTTGTGTGTTTTTGGTGTCATGGTGTGCTGCCTCCCGCCTTCTTGGCGTTAAGGGCTTTTACTGTAGCAGCTCAACCAGGAGAATGAACTCTCAGCAAAATCAGAAGCTGAGCTCGGAGCAGTCTCCTTCATTCGACGACGTCTCTAAGCTCTTCTCTTTGCCCCTCTCTGAAGCCGCTGATATCCTTGGTGTTTCTGCAGTTGTTCTGAAGAAGATATGTGCTGATAATGGTCTTGAGAGATGGCCGCACCGCAAGTATTTAGCCGGGAAGAGCATCGAAGAAATCAAGGAAGCTGCAAGAGAGAGAACCAAAGGACTTGCAACCTCCTCTGGTTCCCAAATCAAGGACAAGGCGTTACAATCTCCTCAGGAGATGTCCAAGTTGAATGCTCAACAACAGCCTGGAAGCAGGAGTGTCTTCACGTTGCAGCCCCACCTGAATGCGTTTACTCCAAACTTTGCTATTGAAACCTCATCCAGCTTGGACGAATTCAAGTATGGATTCCCATCAGATGGATTATCAGCCTCCAGTAATAAATGGTGGGGTTGGGGAAGCGGCAGCCCTGCTGATCATGATAAATCTGAATCTGTTGGCGTGCTTAAACTCGAATCTGAGAGTGGTATGAATGATGATGATATCAAAGCTGATCTCCCTGAGCAAGCTGAAGGTAAAATGAACGCACCTGAATCTGAAGGTGGTGCCCAAGAAATGGGTGCATTATCGGCTATTAGAAAACGAGCATTGGAAGAAGGACAAGAAACTCTCAAGTTTGGATTCTGGAATGAATTTGGAGTTGAGAAGGTTGGCAAGAAAGAGAAGCTGTTGATTGCTCGTATATTCGGCTAAAAGTTTGTGGAAGATGACGACAATGAATGCCTTATCCTCTTGGGCAATAGAGAAGGGTTTAGGATCAGTGGTTTAGTGTAGTTTTTGTCAGAATCTCATCTGCTGGATAACTTTGAATGGCATTTGTTCTGAAATCTGTGGAATCTGGAATCCTAATTATCATTTGATACATCCTTCAGGGTAATTTGCATCTCATTGGATGGATCATCTCACTGGTCAAAGAGGCCATAAAATAGAAATGATTCATATTGAAAGAACTAGGAAGTTAATTTGGATCATCTTGTCTTTAAATCTTCGTTCTGTAAACCATACATAAGTTTGTTATACGATGTAACTATCAGAGCAACAATACATCTTCACAAGCAATTTACTAAACCAAATGGCTCTAAATTAGAATTAAAATAGCAGAGTAAATTTATTAGAATTCAAATAGCAGAGTTGGTCAATATAGAATTATAGACACAAGTATCATAGAAAAAGAACCATTATAATATTTTATTTCTGATTAATAATTTGTTCATTCAGTCATTCCTAACACATCAACAATGCATCATTTACAAGATTTGTTTTTAAATAAAAAAAAATTTAACAAAAAATATTGCTTAGTTTGTTTTAAAAAAATTAAAAGTTTTGAAAAAATTTAAAAATATTTTAAAGCAAATTGTAATTCTTTTTTTATTTTGCATTTATTGTTTTGAATTTAATAATTACTCTTTTTATTAAAAGAAATCTATCTAAAAAAACATTATAGTATCCATATCTTTATAATATCACACAAAATCTGACATAATCTATTTGTTTAGCCTAAGCAAATATTTAAAGATAAATTGATATAATTGTTAATAATTAATTGAATTAAAATATTGATTTTAGACGGAATCCTATCACATACTAATTGATTATTTTATTTATTTATATATAATTATATGAAAAGATTGATTAATATCTATCAATTGGCTATAAATAAAAGAGATAGAATAAAATATATTTCTATATTTATTAATCTTGTAAAATCTTATCTTATATATATATATTAATTTTATTAATTTTATCTTAAACATATATTGTTATATTGATTAAGTAAAAGGTAGATAAAAATTTGGTTAAATCATATCTTCAACTTGATTAACATAAAATAAATTTTAATTGGTTAAAAATACTATGACTAAGGATAAACCATCATTTGATTCTAATTTTAAGCAAAATGGATAATTTTTTTTATTGGTAATACTATTATTAAAGATAAATTATTGTTTGACATATGCGAAGTTTGTATATTGAATTTCACTGAACATGATTTTACTTTAATTTATTTTATGATTGACTAAAATTTTTATTAAAATATTTCAAGCATAAAATTAAATAAAAAAATATTTTAAATAAATTAATATAATAAAATATAAATTATTAACTAAACGTGCAAGAACGCTGGTACCAATTCAAATACTAGTTCTTATTTTAAGTAAAATGGATAATTTTTTTTATTGGTAATATGAACCCAAATATTTTAATAATTTGTTTCAAGTTGTCGTTTGACATATGCGACTTTTCCTTTATTATATGTAATAGATAGATATTTTCTAGGATTTAGAAAACACAAATATTCAATTATCATGGATATTTATAGTCAATGAATATTAACAACATTATTTTGAATTTAATAATTACTTTTGAAAATTAAAATTAAAATTAAGGGAAAATGAAACACACAAAAGAAATCTATATACAAAGCAATATAATATCCACATGTTTAAATAATATCACACAATATCTATGACATAATCTATTTAATATTATACATAGATAGATTGATAGATATATTTTTAATATTATATATAGATATATAGATATAAAATAAGTGTTTTAGTATTATTATAGATAGATAGATATATTGATAGATGAATAAAGATATTACTTTTAATTTAATAATTATTTTGAAATTAAAATTAAGAAAAAAAATGAAACACATACAAAGCAATATAAATATATAATATCCTCATCTTTATATAATATCACACAATATCTATGACATAATCTATTTAGATACTCTTCTCCAGGTAAACTTATTTCCTTTCCATAATTAAGAAAAACAAAATAAAAATCTAAACGAAACTTGCCATATATTCATTCACAAAATTCAACCGAGCTTAGACGACAAGCAACATATAACGGTCACAACATAACCCTAATCTCCTCTATATATATATAAATTCAACCGAGCTTAGGGATTCACCATCAAATTCTACAACTCTCTCAAGCAATTAGAGCATCAATGACGTCAGTAGTCGGCAATCATCTCCCAATTACTCGCCGCGGCGCTCCAAAATTCGGCGTCATTGGCGATCGGCGCTTCCGTAAGCCTCCGGTGAAGAAGCACACTTTCCTACTGTCGGGTCTCCCCTTCGAGTTAGACATCAAGTACGCCCCTGTTCAGGTTCGCGGAAAAGGCTCGTACGGCGTCGTTTGCTCCTGCATCAACCGCGAGACAGGAGAGTCGGTGGCTGTGAAGAAGATCGGCAACGCCCTCAGCAATACCCCCACCGCCCTCAGCACGCTCCGGGAGATGCAAATCCTCCGCCAAATCCGCCACGAAAACGTCATCTCCCTCAAAGACGTGATGGTGTCGTCATCTCCCGCTGGAAAGGCCGATTTTCAGGAGGTGTACCTGGTTCAAGACCTGATGGAAGCGGATCTTGGTCGCGTAATCAAGTCGCTCAACGGAGACCAATGCAAATACTTTCTCTTCCAGATCCTCAATGGACTCGAATACCTCCATTCAGCAGGCGTGATTCACAGAGATTTGAAGCCTCAAAACCTGCTTATGAACTCGATGATGGAGCTGAAGATCTGCGATTTCGGGCTTGCGCGCACCAAATACTTCTCTGCGCAATCGATGACAGAGTACATGACTACTCGGTGGTACCGTGCCCCGGAGATCCTACTCAGCTCCGTCCGGTATGGAAGCGAGGTCGACATCTGGTCAGTTGGCTGCATCTTCGCCGAAATGCTAAGTGGAACCCCGATTTTCAAAGGAAGCGACTACTTAGACCAGATCAGAAGAATCCACAGAGTTGTAGGAACGCAATCTGCTTCAGAACTGACATTCATCGACAGCGAGAGAGCGAAGAATTTTCTAATGGGGCTGCCATTCTCTCCTGGAATGAACTTGGGGAGATTGTTCCCAGCAGCAGATCCGTTGGCCATCGACTTGTTGAGGAGGATGCTGGTTTTGAATCCCGATAAGCGGATTTCCGCCTTGGAAGCACTCAAACACCCCTACTTTTCAGAGATTTTCGATCTTTCTACAGAGGAGATGCCGGTGAAGAAGGTGAAGTTGGAAGTCGATAAATACCCCGAAGCTGTCGAAGAGAGGTTGCTGAGAGATCTTATCTGGGAAGAGATGTTGCTCTACCATCCAGAACAACGTTCTTAGTCGCTTACATTCAGTACTCTTATATATGTTTACATGATCAATTTTCAATTACAAAAAATTGATCGTTTTTTCTTTCTTTTAGAACAGTATTATTATGGTGAATGCCTGAATGGACATACTTGTATTGGCCTGTTTGCAGTAATAGATATATAAAAAAGTGTTTTTATTATAACAATATATATGGATCTTCCATTGATTTTTCATTGAGTTATGGAACCATGATATAACATATGCGTTTTCAATTGGTTTTACTGCTAAATTCTGATAGATCAAATTGTTACAATACTACGATCATGAACTTGTGGTAGATGAAAATGATGAAATCACTAAATTCTGATGGAACCAGATGAGAACCAAGAGAGCTAGATTAGAGAATTTATCACATCGTAGATCCTCGCTATTGAGCGGTTTGCCTCCGGTGCACTTACTGTATTATACATTTGTAACAGCTGCTGACCAAATGTATAATACAGTAATAGATTAGAGAATTTATCACATCGTAAAGGAATCATACAGGGAACAAACATATTCAAGCGGTGTATATTTCTCATGATATACTAATGTTATCTAATGTCTCCATAGTTTAACTGAAGTTGATAGGGTGTCCAAAGTCAGATCAACTACATATTTCGAGCTCGATGAGAAAATCTACAATTACATAGATTATAATTTATAAATTATAACCACCTGGAAGGTGTATGAACTGACGAACAGTTCTCACAACTCACAGGGGCATTTTCCTCAATCAGTTTGACTTTGTAAGAACATTCAACAAGTGTTCTGCAATAAACTCATAAATTCATGAAGAGAAGGTTATCTAAGTCAGGAAAAGAATCTAACATACCACCATGATGATCCATGTATGATATGAACCATCAGTACCAGAATCAGATTTACTCTGATCACTAAACTCATCATCATATTTGAATTGTTTGCCATCTTTGCCTCCGTAGACAAGATGAGAATCTCAAGATATTCGAAGACCAGTGAGAAAATAGTGGTAGAGTTGTTCTACACTGGCATGATATGGAGTCTAAGCCCTTTCCTCACCCTGTTCTCCGTCACTACGATGTTCAGGTGTCATTCTATGCAAATAGAAGAGAGGGGTCCATCTCTGATCACTAAACTCATCGTCATATATATGTGAATTGTTCGCCATCTTCGCCTTCATAGACCAAAGAATCTACAGATATTCGAAGACCACTGAGAAATTCGTACTATGATTCTTCTCATCAGCAAATTCATCATATCGATCTGTGTTGATTGCCATCTCGACTATCGAATTCAAAGAACTCGGTACTTACAGATGGCGCAAGCCTCTTTTTGCTAGGTCCTGGGATTGTACCACTCGAAGGGGACAAACGTCGAAAATGGAGAGAGGAGAAAGAAACAAGGAAGCCAAATCCAGTACGAAATTTGCATTAGTAATCTATCCTCTCTATCATATGCAAAGTTAACCAAATTCAAAACTCCAATCAATTTGAAAGTCAAAACCTTAACTGATGATTACAAACCCTAAAATCAAACGGAAAAAATCTATTTCATATCTCTGAATTTCAGCGGTTTCTTCAGCATTCAACACATAAAACACCTTGGACTGAGTAATTTTGGAGGTAGTAATTGGCGATTTCGTGCTTTCCCCTCCCGCTCTCGCAATTCGATTTCGCTCGAGGTTCAAAGTTCAAACGTTTAAATTTTAAACCCACACCCAGGTTTTTGTATATTTACAAAAACTAACCTCTTGTTGTATACATCTTTTATAGTAATATTACTTTATTCGTGTGATATTTTATAATTCATCATTTGTATGTTTTTTTTAACCTTTGTTAAAAGAGGAATTAGTAGTAGCTAATAAGTAGTCCTCATTTGCAAACAATTTGCCCTTTCAGCCCTAAGTACATACAATACAGGTGCAAGTGAAGTAGATTACGGGGCTATATATGTTATCATTACAAAAAATGGGTGATAATATTTACACCCATAAATTTTACTATATGCATCACACCTACGCCTCTTGAATCACACCCCTGCTCCTCTTGAGTCACACACCTGCCCCTCAAGAGGCGCAATGTAGGTGTATGACTCAAGAGGAGCAGAGTGTATTTTAAAAAAAATGTAAAAAGTGAGATATGTGATGTAAATAGTAAATTTTGTGGTGTAAATAGTTGCCTCTAGAGTTAGAATAGATGAAATTGATACCACATTACCATTTCAACGCTTGTTCGTTTCTTGAATTGTCTGTATTATAAAAATGATTGATAACATTGGTTTGCGATGTATATCTTATCACAACAAAGTAAGTATCATTGCGTTTATTTGCACCACTAGAACAAAATGCTCTTTGGTTCATATACTTTTTCTCTCAATACCTAGGCCTGATATACGAGCCTACGAGCCCGAGTACTAGTTGTTCAAGCTCGGCTCGTTTATAAACGAGCCGAGCTCGAGCTCAAATTCTATTCGAGTATATATATGAGCTCAAGCTCGGCTCGCGAGCAGGGTGTAGGACTCGAGCTCGGCTCGATGAGCTCGTTTGT
This sequence comes from Persicaria maculosa, assembly GCA_963922045.1. NCBI lineage: Eukaryota > Viridiplantae > Streptophyta > Magnoliopsida > Caryophyllales > Polygonaceae > Persicaria > Persicaria maculosa. The sequence continues at coordinate 14,033,135 of OY998267.1, read as the reverse complement.
CCTCGAGCCCGAACACGAGCTCGAGCTCGATAAGCTCGATTGGGCTCGTTACGAGCTCGAACTCGGGCTCGATGAGCTCGATTTAATTCAGAAACCAAATCAGACTTCAACCAAATCAGACTTAAATCAGACTTAAACCAATTCAGAAACTAACGTGAGCAACATTAAAATTCTGCAATTAAAATTCAAACATACATCAACAAAGTGAGCAACATTCCAGTAGCATTCAAACATTCAGAATTAATTCAGCAAACAAAACCCAATTGGAATTGAAATTAAAGTGAGCAACAAAGAGCAACATTCCACACCATCTTGAGGGAAACAACAAGATTTCAGCACCATTACAGCAGCAGCAGCATTACAGCAACAGCAGCCAGCAGAATTCCAGCAACATTACAGCAGCAGAAAGATTCCAACAACATCAACATTGGAACTAACTAGAGAGAAAATAAGTAGAATCATATAACTAAAATTTAAAGTAACTAAAATCATATAACTAAAATGCAATAAAATGAGAGAAGGAATTACCTTAATTTCAATCATCAAGGCATTGCAAATCGAGGAAAGTCAAGTAAGAAGCTCAACTCTTTGTTTCTTTATCCAATAAACTGGTAAGATGAAGCAAAACAAATTCAGCTGAAAAATCAACAATTAAAGAGACATTTAATAAAACATATTCAGGGGAATCACAAACAGATGAAATAAAATCACAAACAGATTCAATAAAATGAAAATCACCTGAGTCGATAATCTGAAAATTACAAGATGAAGCTTACAAAATTTACAAATTACAGATTTTTACAGATTACAGATTTTTTTACAGCTGGTATATGATTACAGATTTACAGATTTTTACACAGCTTACAAAATTTACAGATTACAGATTTTTTTACAGCTTGTACATGATCACAGATTTACAGATTTTTTTCCCTGATTACAGATTTACAGCTTCTACATGAATGGTGACAGATTTACAGCTTCTGTTTACAGATTTTTTTTCCAGTTTACAAGCTTTTTTCTGATTACAGATTTTTCTGTTTACAGATTTCAGTTTTTTTCCCTGATTACATAAATGGTTACAAAATGTTAATAGAAATTGTATATGATAATTAACATATTGTAAACTTCAGAATTTTCAGAATGCAAAATACACGACTGAAGAGGAAATTACCTTTTGTCAATCAGAATGCAAAATTCAAGCCTTTCCACACACATACAATGGGAAAGGCAACAACCAGATACAATAAAATTGCAAGATGAAGCAACAACCAGATTCAATAAAATAAAAATCCCCTAAGTCGATAATCTGAAAATCAATAACAGATTCAACAAAATTGCAAGATGAAGCAAAAAACAGATTCAATAAAATGAAAATCACCTAAGTCGATAATATGAAAATCACAAACAGATTCAACAAGATGAAGCAACAGAGAGAGGCAATGTTGATGTTGCTGGAATAAAATAAAAATGAAGCAAGATGAATCTGAAAATCGCCCATCGCAACAGACTAACAGAGAGAGAGAGGCAATGTTGTTGTTGCTGAAAATCACAAACAGATTCAACCGGAGAGGCAATCTTGTCAAGATTTGCACAGATCTGAACACTTACCAAGGGATGCACCGCCGGCGAGAGGGGATGCACCGCCGGAGAGATGCTGCACCGTAGGGCGACAGCCGGAAGCCCGGAACGCAGCAGCTGCAGAGGGTTAGGGAGTTAGGGAGTTAGGGTTTCAGGGGGTTGGAAGTGGATGAACTTACCAAGGGATGCACCGCCGCCGGAGAGATGCTGCACCGCCGGAGAGAGGCCACACCGTCGGGGCGCCTGCCTGTGCAATGGCCGACGGCCGGAAGAGCAGCTGTAGAGGGTTAGAGAGTTAGGGTTTCACGGGGTTGGAACTTGGAAGTGAGCAGATGAAGCGGCTTAGCGGCATAACAAAAACCAACCTAAAAAGTGAGGGGCAATTTTGTCAATTCCAGTGGGGACACGAGCTGGCGAGCTACTCGAGCTCGAGCTCAGAAATAGGCTCGAACTCGGCTCATATATGCATTCGAGCGATCCCGAGTCGAGTTTTTTTCGAGCTGAGCCCGAGCCGAGCCCGAGCTACTCGGCTCATGTATCAGGCCTATCAATACCCAAAAAAAAAAAAATTCCTCTCGAACTCTTTAATTCGATAATAAATGTTAAAACTTTTTAGCCTATTTAATTTCTTATAATTTCTTTTCATTGTCATATAAAATGTCATTTTCAGATGGATGTAGAATTTCTGCCTTACTCTACACCTATTATCTTTCCTCTATTTACTTTGAGGGTGGTTATATGCACCCATTACAAGTACTATATGCACTCCTTAGAACGGATCATGGATCCATTCGTTGTAAATTTTTTAAAAAATACACGGAGAGATCCTAGATCTGTCCGTTATAAAATAATATAAAAAATTACATATGACGAATCATAGATCTGTCCTATATAAATTATAAAAAAGAAAAAAAGATATAAAGTTGTGCACAACAACTTTTCTTTCCTTTTTGTTTTAATAAACTACAAGGGTGGATCTATTATCTGCCTGATAGATTACATATGCATATATTGTATAGTGGGTCCAACAGCCCAATACCTTTGTAACCTATATATATGATTATCAATGAATGGAAACCCTCAAGGAGTATTTTACATCAATTCCATCATTCTACATGGTATCACAACCTTTAGGGTTTCATCTAAATTAACCCTAATTTTTTTTCCGATCCCTCCACGCCTAATCTCCTACCTACTGCCGGCACCGGACCTCCTCCACCCACAGCCGCCGGTCATCCTCTTCCTCAAAGCCTCCCTCTTGCTCTCGATCTCATCGCACTCGCAGTCGCCGACATCCCGCGTCTCCCCTGAGTCGAGTCGCCTCTGTAGAGCATCACCGCCGGACCATCGCACTCGCCTCCGTCCGCTGTCGAGCGCCCCGCCGGAGATCACCCAAGGCCAAGCCGCAGCCTCCGCCCCTGTTCGACGCCGCACCCACGGTCGACAGCGAGCGAAATCTCTTCGCAATCGCCGGCCGCGCCGGCCGCCCCGTCGCCTACACTTGCCGCCCCGTGGCCCCTGACGGTAAAAAAAAAATAAAAAAATATGTGTACCTCCGATTTTAGCCGCGGCCGCGGCATATGCAGCGCCCGCGGCTCTACGCAGCGGCCGCACCACTCGCCGCCGCACGGCCCTCGTCCTTGGAACGCCGCCTATGTTCCGCCTGCTCCTGCTACGCATCACGCCTTCTCCTCTATACAGCCGACATCTCCCGACTCTTCTTGGTACATGGACACTGGTGCCACCTCCCACATGACGAACTCCTCAGGTAACCTCTCATCTATTTCCTTTAAGGGTCCTGCACACTCTATTATCGTCGGCAATGGTGGTCGTCTTGCTACTTCAGGAATTGGCCACGCCAAATTACAGACCCCAACCCACCCACTACACCTTAACAATGTCCTCATTGCCCCAAAGATTGTCAAAAACCTTATCTCTGTCCGTCGGTTCACTACTGACAATAATGTTTCCCTTACGTTTGATCCCTTTGGTTTCTCTGTGAACGATCTTACTACGGGGGTTACTCGCATGAGATGTAACAGCACTGGGGAGCTCTACCCTGTCACACCACCTCCTGTGTCCAGTCAGTTGTGCCCGGTCGCCCTCTCGGCATCGTCGTCCAGCCTCTGGCATGCACGCCTGGGTCATCCCAGTCCTGCCGTTCTAGATGTCCTCCGTTCTCAGAGTCTTGTCACCTGTACTAAAGACCTACGCTCTGGTTTATGCTCTTCCTGCCAACTAGGCAAACATGCCAGACTGCCGTTCCAACGGTCTTTGACCTCTACCCTTGCTCCCTTTGATATCATTCATAGTGACATTTGGATCTCTCCTATGCCTAGCAATGAGGGTCACAAGTACTACCTCTTGTTTCTTGATGATTACACTAATTTCTTATGGGTCTTCCCGTTGCATTTCAAGTCCCAAGTGTTTCATGTCTTTGCCAAATTCCATGCCTACATCAAAACACAGTTCCACACATCCATCAAATGTTTCCAATGTGACAATGGCCGTGAATTTGACAACAAAGACTTTCACTCTTTCTTTGCCACAAATGGGATCTCCTATCGGTTGTCTTACCCCTATACCTCCCAGCAGAATGGCAAGGCCGAATGAATCATCAGAACCATAACCAACATGATGCGCTCTCTCCTCTTCCACGCATCTATTCCCCTTCCCTATTGGCCTCACGCCTTATCCACCACCTGTTATCTCCTAAACATTCTCCCATCTACCACCCTTCACCATCGCTCGCCAGGACAGGCCCTCTATTGCACATTGCCTAGGTATGATCACCTTCGTACCTTCGGGTGCCTGTGCTTCCCAAACCAGTCCTCCACTGCCCCGCACAAGCTTCACCCGCGCTCCACTCCTTGTGTCTTCCTCGGCTATCCGTCTGATCATCGCGGTTACCTCTGCCTCGATATCAAGACCCATAAGCTCATTGTGTCTCGACATGTCACCTTCGATGAGTCTCGCTTCCCCTTTGCTTCTCCTCCCCTCCCCTCTTCTACACCTCCTGTGCCTCAGTCTGAGTCAGAGTCATCGTTCCCTCATTTTCTTCTCCCCCAGGGCTCTCCCGGTGCTCCTGCCTCCCCCCCTACACCACCTCCACCACCCCCTACCATCAGACCACACACCCGCAGCGTCTCTGGTGTCTTCCGACCCCGTCAGATAGTCTCTATGACCACCACCCATCGCCCCGCCTCTCATTCCCACACACACTTGCCGTCATCCCATCCTGCAGTTGTGATGCCGCCTCCTGCAGCCCACCCCCCACCCTCGCCCCACCCCGCTGCCGCGGCCACCGCCCCCATGCCGCGTCCGCAGCCTAGTGCTGCGCCCGCCGCACATCCCGCCGCCTCACGGCCCCCCCTGCGTCCGTCCCTTCCGCCTCCCTCTCCCCCATACCCAACTCCCACAAAACAGCCCTCCTCGACCCGAATTGGCAGGCGGCTATGCTCGACGAATACAGGGCCCTTACAAGGAATGGTACTTGGGTTCTGGTCCCTCGCCCTCCTGATGCGAACGTCATCCGATGTATGTGGCTCTTCCGTCACAAGTTCCGCTCTGACGGGAGGTTGGAGCGCTACAAAGCCCGTCTTGTGGTCAACGGTCGTTCTCAGCAGGTAGGTATTGATTGTGATGAGACCTTTAGCCCCGTAGTCAAACCTGCCACTATCCGAGTGGTGTTGAGCTTAGCATTGTCGCGCAACTGGGCCATTCATCAGCTGGATGTCAAGAATGCCTTTCTTCATGGTCATTTGAATGAGACAGTTTACATGTTTCAGCCGCCGGGGTTTGCTGATGCTGATCGTCCCCAGCACGTCTGTCTCTTGAAGCGATCTCTGTATGGGCTGAAACAGGCTCCGCAAGCTTGGTTCCAGCGCTTTGCTTCTCATCTGCTACGCCTAGGCTTTATTGGCAGCCGCTCGGATTCGTCTATGTTCATCTATCGCAGAGGCTCAGACACGGCCTTTCTCTTACTGTATGTCGATGACATCATTCTCACCGCCTCTTCTGATGCTCTTCGGACGTCGATTATTTCGCAGTTGAGTGCAGAGTTCGCCATGTCCGATCTGGGTCAGTTATCCTACTTCTTGGGGGTTGCTGTTCAGCGTCATGCGTCTGGTCTATTTCTCTCACAGAGTAAGTATGCTGCTGAGATTGTTGCTCGGGCTAAGATGGTTAACTGTAATCCTGTCGCCACCCCGGTCGATACATCTAACAAGCTCAGTGCTCATTCTGGTCTTGTGGTTGATGATCCGACATTGTACAGGAGCCTCGCTGGTGCTCTTCAGTATCTCACCTTCACCAGACCTGATATCAGTTACGTCGTTCAGCAGATCTGCTTGTTCATGCATGCACCCAGGGAACCCCACTTTCAGGCCTTGAAGTGGATCATTCGGTACATCAGCGGCACCCTCGAGCTAGGCACCACGATCACTCCTTCTGCTAAGCTTGACCTTGTTGCTTACACTGATGCGGATTGGGGTGGGTGTCCTGACACACGTCGCTCCACTTCTGGTTACTGTGTCTTCCTCAACGACACACTTGTCTCGTGGTCAGTAAAGCGTCAGTCTGTCGTGTCTCGCTCCAGCGCCGAGGCAGAATACAGGGGTGTTGCCAACGTCGTCTCCGAATGCTCTTGGTTTCGCAATCTCCTGCTTGAGCTACGTTGCCCTCTTCAGAAGGCCACTCTGGTCTACACTGACAACGTCTCCGCAGTCTATCTAGCTAGCAACCCAGTCCAGCATCAACGCACAAAGCACATTGAGCTTGATCTCCACTTCGTCAGGGACAAGGTTGCAATTGGACATGTCCGTGTTTTACATGTCCCGTCCTCCTATTAGTACGCTGATATATTCACCAAGGGTTTACCTCGACAGTTATTCATTGATTTTCGCTCCAGTCTCACTGTACGGCCCCCTCCAGTTTCGACTGCGGGGGTTTGATAGATTACATAGGCATATATTGTATAGTGGGCCCAACAGCCCAATACCTTTGTAACTTATATATATGATTATCAATGAATGGAAACCCTCAAGGAGGATTTTACATCAATTCCATCATTCTACACTGCCCTTATTCTCTCCTTTTTATATAAAGTTGCTTTGAATTTTTTCTTTTTTTTTAAAAAAAAAATCCGCCCTATTTAATTTTTTTCATAACGGATTGATCCTAAATCCTTCCATGTATTTTCATTAAAATTTGCAACGAACGGATCTATAATCCGTCTTAAGGAGTGCATATAGCACCTCTCTCGGCGTATATAGCACAATCCTTTATTTTTAAATAAAAACCAAAGTACTGCATTATTTTAGTTTAAAAAGTATAGTAAATTATGCTAAGCCATCATGTATATATATGATCAGAGGGAGTATAGATGTAGCTACTATTAGAATTCCTCAAGAAGTGGCCATATATATATAGCTTAGACCATCCACAATGGTTGTGTGTAAATGTGCAAATGTGCACTTTTTAGACATTTTTTAACTCCATTGGTTGTTTTGAGTGTGTGCAAATGTACACATTTGAGCATGAAATGTGCAAATTTGAGCACACCACCTCCCCTATGTGCAAAAACTTTTACAAAAAGCAAGACAATTTCATTGGTTGATTTTTTAATGATTTTATTTTCTTTTTTATTTTAAATGAATTGTATTTGAATGATGTGTAAAAAATGCACATTATACCAATGGAGCAAATTGTTAAAAAGTGATGTATATTTTTACACATCATGTGCAAATGTATACATTTTACCCAAAACTATTGTGGATGGTCTTAAAATGTGTTAGGCAAATTCCAATATATGTCTTTGATCATTGAATCAGTTTGACAAATGACCACCCACCAAATTCATAGTCAATACTCAATAGTCATGGTCTCCTCCTGCCCCCTTTTGCCCACATTCTCTTTAGATTTACTTACCACTGACTTTGTTATTAGTTTAATTAATTATACCATGATTAGCAATTATTTAGTCTATCCCCAGTTTTGTGTTCCTTGTCTGGTTGTTGAAGGACCAGATCACTAAGCTTGGTTGAGATGGCAAAAAAGCCAATCAGGCCCCACACGAGAAATGCAATTTCTTTTTTATAAAGGGCAAGGATTCCGGAGGGTTAGACGCGACTAACCCACCGTCCGATGGGGTCTCAACGGACGAGATCGACGATCTCAGTTGGAACGCAGCCGGAAACAAAATATAAGGACAACCCAGATACGCCAGTCGATCCGCAACCAGTTACCTTTCCTGAATGCACAAAGGTGACCCAATGAAGTGTCACGAGCAAACGCAAACAAATGAAGAAAAACTACCCAAATCCAAGTGGAAACAAAAAAGAGGAAAGTTGTGAATGATGTATAATGTATGACTAAAATGTGGGAGGTCCATTGGCTATCCTTATTGCCTACAAGTTTTGGGTTTATATGGGCGCCCCTATTAGGATGTAGGACTCCCTAACCCTACAACTCTATTTTTGTTAGGGGGCAAAGATGACAAGATGAAAGGTTATTAAAAATATAAAAAAAATGACAAGATTAAAGAGTCACGAGGAGTGTTTGGGCCAAAAGTTTAACTTCATTAATGTAATTTGTAACTATCCGTTAACTATCTTGGTAATAAGATTTTCTTAAAAGATCGAGGGATAAATATGAGTTTGTAAAACATATACCAATGTTGATTAATTAGGGATTTTGTATTTGTACCCTTGACTTAGAATGGGCGGGTCGAGGATTACTCCTCTTTTAGATACGTATTATTTAAGTTATTTTTGCTTAGCGTCAATAACTTTCTCATTTTTACGATTTGGAGAATGATTTATTTTTGGAAAATACTGCAGATTTAGGAAAACATCTCTACTTTTTCTACTGTTTCCCTGTTTTGGAGAATGAGATAGGAAATCTATTAGACAAAAAATACCTTAAAATTCTCCAAAAACTTCAAAATCTTCAATATGGGAAATTTGTTACATATGCTCTTAGTAGAAGTGTTATATGAGCCAAGTAGCTCGTGCTCGATTTGGGCTCGACTCGATAAAAGCTCAACTTGAATTTGTTTATTTTCTAAACAAATTGAGTATGAGCACATTTTTAAACTCGGTTCAAAGCTCGACTCGCTCGATTTAAGTTTGAACAGGTCAAATTTTGTGAAATTTTTAAAATTTCCTTTAAATTACTATGTTGTGAGCAAATAAGGCTACTTAATGCTTGGAAATAGCTCCGTTCGAACTCAATTATTTCCTAAACGAGCCGAGTATGAGCACATTTTTAAGCTCAAGTCCAATTTTAGGCTCGGTTCAAACTCGACTCGTTTCTAAACGAGCTGAATATGAATTTGATTTTCTTTATTCCCAAAGGAAGGCGAGATCACTAAGGTTCGCCTTTGTTGGAGAATAAAAAAATGAAATTCATTTTCATTTTAATGTTTGATAATTGAAAAACTATTATCGATCCTATCTTATAATGGGTCGTCTCCTCCCCATTGGAAAATCCTTATACCCACTTATGTTTTATCACTGATATTTTTTTCATGGGTTTACTATTTGAAACACGTGAATTTCGTTGTTTGTTGATAAAACTATACGGAGTACAATTTTTTTTTTCATGACGAGGAACACATTGTTAGCATATTATTTTAGGAAGTTTATAGTTGTGCATATCGAGTATATATTTACGATTATACCCTTAAAGTTTTCACCCAATGATATATATATACAGGAGTAGACCTCTGAGATTCGGCAATGACTCAGTTATCCAAACACTTACATGGTATCAGTCTTTTTTGTGAAACCATAATTTTTCGTTTCATAAATTATATCTATCCCCCGTCGCCACCGCTCTTCTAGCCGCCGCCGCTCCAACCGCTGCCCCCCACCCTCCTCCTGCCGTCACCGCCGCCCCACTTTTCAGCCGCCGCCGCACCTTCTCGCCGCCGTCGCTCCCTACCGTTCCCGATGGCTGACGTTGTCGACCCCCCGACGCCACCACAACCACAAAACCTTTTTCATTCCGCCCAATCCGTTACCAACATCAAAAACCAAATTCCCCTAACCCTAAACCTCAAGAAGGTTTAATACCACACCTGGGCGGAACTCTTCACCACCGCCTTTCGGGGCCATGATGTCATCGCCCACATCGATGGCTCCAACCGCCCCGATGATGTCCCCGAGCCTCTTTGGAACCGACTCGACTCCATCGTGCTCGGATGGATCTATGCTACCATCTCCGATGATGTTTTGATAACCGTCCTTAAACCCGGCTCCACCGCTCGTGATGTTTGGCTTCGCATCAAGGGCCTATTTCATGACAATCAATCCGCTAGGGCTGCGCATCTTGAGAGCAAGTTCATCAACACCCGTCAGAAGAGCTTCTCCACCGTCTCCGACTATTGCCTTGCCATCAAGGCCATCGTCGATCAACTTGGCGACGTGGGACACAAGGTCAGTGAAGAGCGCCTTGTCCTTCAACTCATCAATGGCCTCTCCACTAAGTTCGACGTCGTCGGCGACATGATCAGCAACACCTCACCGCTCCCGACTTTCATGGTGGCTCACAGCATGCTCTCCAGGGAGGAAAGTCGTCAGGGCCGCCCTTAGACACCGTCCCATGTCCTTGTGTCCTCCAAGGACTTCCTGCCCACGGACCCTTACCCTCAACCCCCACCCACTAACCAACCCAGGCCAACCCAACAGCGCGGTGGCCGAGACCGAGGCCGTGGCAAACGCCGTGGCGCGGCAACCAAGGTGGCGACCGCCGCTCATCCACGCAGCCGCCGTGGTACCCCCAGGCTCACTGGGCGCCCCCACCCTGTCCCTATCCGACGTGGGCGGGCTACCCCCGCCGTAGATGGTCCGCCCGTACCGCCCTCCACCACAGGCGGCCCAGTCCCCGGCGTTATACTCCTCCCAGCCGCAGCCGGCGTCACCCATGCACACCGACCTCTCCGTCGCTTTCTCCACCATGGGACTTCAGCAGCCGGACGACAACTGGTATATGGATACCGGGGCCTATTCTCACATGACAAACGCGCAAAGTAACCTACAAACTGTTTTTAATTCTAGCACTTTACCTTCTGTCTATGTCGGCAACGGCACACCCCTTTCCATTGTCGGTTCGAGCCAAGCAACCCTCCCTACCGAGCCACCCTTTCCCCTTAATAACGTCCTACTTGCCCCTAATCTGGTCAAAAACCTCATCTCTGTTCGTCAATTTACCATTGATAATCACGTGGCCGTTCAATTTGACCCTTTTGGTTTTCTTGTGAAGGATCTACGTATGGGACCCCAATCATGCGGTGCAATAGTTCTGGCGAATTCGAATTCGACACCCGTCATCAGATCCCTGTCACCACACCCCAAGTCCCTACCGACTCTGACACATACCCACCCCTCCTCCGCCATATCCTTGGTCGTACCCCACCCATCTCGCGCCCGCCGCTCCATGCAGCGCCCGCTGCCCCACCCGCCGCAGCACCTGCTGCAATTCCCCCTGCAGCGGCCGCCGCACCATGCAGCGCCCGCCGTAGCGCCTGCTGCAACTCCCCCTGCAGTGGCCGCCACACCCATACCGCAGCCGCCGCCCCTTGCAGCGCCCGCCCCACCCATGACAACTCGGTCCCAATCCGGGATCTTCAAACCCAACCCCAAGTACAACCTTCTCACCCCATCCACACATATATCCCCCCTACCTAAATCACCACAAAAGGCCTTACAGGACCCGAACTAGCATGCCGCCATGGTCGATGAGTTTAGTGCTTTAATTAAAAATGACACGTGGGACCTCGTTCCTATGCCTTGGGACTCTAATATCATTAACTGCATGTGGTTGTTCAAACATAAGTATAGGTCTGATGGGTCACTTGAACGTCACAAGGCTCGCCTAGTTGTCAATGGCAAGTCTCAGGAGGTTGGTGTGGACTGCGATGAAACCTTTAGCCCGGTCGTCAAATCCACTACCATACGCACTATTTTGAGCATCGCTCTCACTAGGGACTGGCCTATTCACCAGCTGGACGTCAAAAATGCCTTCCTGCACGGTGACCTGCAGGAGACTGTGTTATGCATCAGCCGACAGGTTTCTATGATCGCTCACGCCCCTCCCACGTCTGCCTTCTCCGGAAGTTTCTATATGGGTTGAAACAGGTGCCTCAAGCCTGGTATCAGCGATTCGCCATGTACCTCACTGGGATTGGTTTTCAGGGCAGTCACTCTGATCACTCCCTCTTTGTGTTCCATTCGGGGTCTGACACTGCCTACCTCCTACTGTACGTCGATGACATTTTGCTCACTGCATCCTTTTCATCCCTATTGTCTCGCCTGATGACATTGCTGCGTTCGGAGTTTGTCATGACTGATCTTGGTCCGCTGAGCTACTTCCTCGGCATCTCTGTGACTCGCACTCGTGATGCGCTTTTTCTTCATCAGAAGAAATATGCTCTTGAGATTGTCGACAAAGCCCGGATGACGTCTTGCAAACCTGCCACTACCCCTGTCGACTGCAAGTCCAAGCTCGATGTTGTCTCCAATCCTAAGGTTGATGATCCTACAGCCTACCGTAGTCTGGCGGGTGCCCTCCAGTACCTGACGTTCACTAGGCCAGACATCGCCTTCGCCGTCCAGCAAATTTGCTTATACATGCATGATCCCCGTGAGCATCACCTCCAGGCTCTCAAGCGGATCATCCGGTACATCATAGGCACCAGTGACATGGGTTTGCACCTCTGTCGCGGCCGGTTCGACACCCTCACAACCTACTCGGACGCCGACTGGGCGGGTTGTCCTGAAACTTGCAGCTCTACCTCTGGCTTCGCGGTATACCTCGGCGATAACCTCGTCTCGTGGTCCTCCAAGCATCAGGCGACCATCTCTCGCTCCAGTGCCGAGGCCGAGTATCGTGGTGTAACCAACGCCGTGGCAGAGACCAGTTGGCTCCGCAACCTTCTTTGCGAGCTTCGTGTTATGCTTCGTGCAGCCACCTTGGTCTATTGCGATAATGTCTCCGCCTTCTACCTCTCCTCGAACCCGGTTCAGCACCAGTGGACCAAGCACATCGAGATTGATATCCATTTCGTCAAAGAAAAAGTCGCCCTAGGCCAAGTTCGGGTATTACATGTCTCTTTTGCACATCAGTATGCGGACATTTTCACAAAAGGATTACCTACTCCTCTTTTTACTTCTTTTCGTTCCAGTCTTGCTATTTGCTCACCTCTAGCTGCGACTGAGGGAGGATGTTAGCAATATTATTTTAGGAAGTTTATATTTGTGTATATCGAGTATATATTTACGATTGTACCCTCAGGTTTTTCACCCAATGATATATATACAAGAGTAGGCCTCTAAGATCCGGGAAGGACTCAGTTATCCAAACACTTACACACACCTTCGGTGTTAAATTTCGAGCACGTGACTCGGTCAACAAAAGTCATGTATGTATCAGGTAAATCGACTTGTGCCGATCGGCTTGACCCGGTAGTAGGGGAGTAAGACAAACCTTTGATTTTAATCAAAGGAAATGGGCGGATTTAGCCTGTAGGGATCGAACTCGAAACCTCTTTATCACCCCTTTCTCCACATCACTAGACCACCCCGACTGGAGTAAAACTATATATACAGTTTTGCTACAACAGTTAAACCATATATGTAATCTAATTAATACTTTACTACATTAAACCTATGAAATTGACATAAATTATACTCCGTAGGAAAAAACTCTCGTAGGGAAAAATGGTAGTCCACACATTTAGCCAGCTCCCATGTCTATTGTTTGGGACAAGGTGGGGCGGGCAGGTACGGACCGAGAGACGGGTTGATATTCGTTCAAGCCCACCCATTTTGGCAAAAAATAAAATAATAGGTAAAAAAAATAAAAAAATATTCATTTATTCATTAAATTATAAGTTTTGTTAATATAAATTATGTGCATGAGAAAAATTTAGCATACTTGCTTTTTGGTTCAGTGTTGGAGTTGGAATTAGTTGGAACTCATCGCATCCTCATCTCCCTAGATTGCATTTATTTTTTGTGGCTAATGAAAAAATATTTTATCCTCTTTTCAAGCTTATTTGATACAAAACTAGTACAATTCTCGTGTCATGGAGCATTTTTTAAAACTAAAATAATAATATATATATATAATATAAAAAAATATTAATAAAAGTTAAGATAAAATTCACAAAAAACTTTACCATAAATGTATCTTATAATTCTCTCAAAAAATTATTTTTTAAAAAATCTCATTTAAAGTATAATATATAAATGTAGATATTTTAAATCACTCAGTAATAATAATATCAATATCATTGTAACTTTGTTTAAATGTGATGTGTCATAACCAATAGTTATATTCAGTGTTTTGAATTAAGTCCAATAGTTAGTAAATAAATTTGAGTTAAGCTCAATAGTTATATTAGATTGAATGCAATGTTTTGAATTAAATCTAATAGTCAGTAAATATGTTAAGAATAATAGAAAAAATGTGACTGATGTAAAGAGATAAAGGGAATGATCGCAACCATGGCCACCACTGCAGCGCCGCTCCGACATTCAAGAACCGCACTCCGGCGATTGTCCTCTTCAAGTTTCCTCTCCGGCCAGTCTTCTCCGGCGATTGTCCTCTTCGGCCTTCAAGAACCCCGCTCCGGCCTTCAATTCGAGAAGCTCTGCGAATAAATACTCAATTAACACATAAAACGCGGTCTGAAACCGCGTTTTTCTGACGTATCTGCAAAATTTTGAATATTTGTGTAAATAGTTACAATGTGTGAATTTATCCGTAAATTTTTATTTTTTAATGAATATTTCAAAAAAAATTCAATTATTCGTGCTCTGTATTGATATTGAAAATATTGTTTTTTGACCAGCTTCTTATTCCATAAATTAAATATGAACTTCAAAGTCAGTTATTTAAGATCGTTTTCCTCTATAAGGTAAACTTTTGAAGTATCGGACTAGCTTATGCTTGGGGCTTGGTGGATCGAGAATTGAAGAAAACTCTGGGATCGGAAATATCGAAAGAAGACAGTTATTCAATACCATAAAATTATGAAGAACGGATTTTCTATAAGGTACATACCGAGATCATCTTGGTGAGTTGATCGAGTACGGCGGAACCTCGTGTGGCCATTCCTCGATCTTGTTCGTGGAAGCTTGGGGCCTCGAGCAAGGAATTAAGAAGGCTCGGGATCTCAGATGCGAGAAGATTCTTATCAAAGATGACAATCTGTCTATCGTCAATGCAGTGAAAGGAATTTGGACATGCCCTTAATGTGGAGATCGAAATCCTTATTATACAGATATCCTCTTCTGCCCCCAGAAGTACACGTACATCTCCCACGTGTTCCAAGAAGTCAACACGACGACTGATAGGATTGCTTGGATTTCTCACGCCCAACCTTCGTCATCACTTCTTTCTGATCGTGAACTTAGTATTATCATTTGAAAAGATGCTCTTAGGTGGTTGTTTAGCAGGATCTAACCAGCCCCACCCAAATTCTTGCTCCATAAAAAAAAATTAAGTATACAATAATACAGTTTTCGAGTCTTGTATCGTGCAATTTTAATATTCATATAATAAATTAATT
Organism: Persicaria maculosa; assembly: GCA_963922045.1. Lineage (NCBI taxonomy): Eukaryota > Viridiplantae > Streptophyta > Magnoliopsida > Caryophyllales > Polygonaceae > Persicaria > Persicaria maculosa. The sequence continues at coordinate 14,017,981 of OY998267.1, read as the reverse complement.
ATTATGTCATATATTGAAAAAGAATAAATTCAATTGTTTATCATTATAATTTTTTTATTGAGAATAGTAATAAATATAAATAGGATGATATTATGTAAAATTAAAATTGTTACAACTTTCAATTGTAAGAAAAATAACTCAACATTTGGGGATGTAATAACAAAGTATTCCAACTCATTTTTTCAACCATATTTGGGCCAATACAATGACATGACATTGATAAAATTATATCATTATCATGAAAACAACTCAGTATCATCCAAAATTTACTAAAATTTAATTTCGCCAGTTATATATCATCGTTTTATCTCGGATTTATGGTCAGAAAAAAAAAATTGGGATACTTTGTTATCATCTCCCCCAAAGAGTATGTTATTTTTCTTACTGTTGAAAGATAAGGATATTTTTCTAACACCCCTCCAAAGGTGAGGTTATTTTAATTAGTTTTTCCATATTTATAATATACATATATTTATTGAGAATAATAATTATATAATATTTATAATGTATAATCGATTATATATTTTAGTTTGTTGTTACATATATTAAAATATTTTGATAATCAATAATAATTAATTTATAATTTTTATTAAAAATTAGTGTGGTATTAATTATCATTTACCACCCATTAAAGCTAGTAATTATATATTTTAGATTTTTATTATATTAAAATAGATATATTTAAATGATTTTTCCTTTTACATAGATAGAATTTATATTTTTATAAAAGGAAATTTTGTAACAAAATAGATATATATATATATTATTTTCTTTTTATATAGATAGAATTTTACATAGAATGATATATTTTTATAAAAGAAAAGGTTAACATTTATACTTTTATAATTTATTAATTAAATCAAAAGACTGTTTTTCTTTTTTGAATAATAATAATATGTATTATTTATTTATTTATTATTATTATTGTTGTTGTTATAATATCGATTTTTCTATCCTATGCCCCAAGGGCATAGGATAAGATCCTAAATTGGGAAATGTTTTTTAATTTTTAATTAATTTAGCTTTTTTTTAAATTATATTCTTAGGGTCGCTTGCCTTTTTGGTAGGGAATCTTTCCCAATTTAGTGTATTATCCTATGCCCTAAGGGCATAGGATAGAAAAACCGTTATAACATTATTTTGACTATATTTATAATTGAGATAATTAAGGAGAGTGTGACGCGTATGTAGGATTAGATGCTTCTATTTTAGTATATAGCATTTGATCAATTGATGATTGATAATGTTATCAAGAAAAATCATATTTATAAATTTATAAATATACTTTAAAATGATTATTTGAGAATAATAATTATAATATTTTTAAATAAATATGTTTTTTCATTATAATACAAGTATATAGGATTTATTATTTATAATTTAAATATAATTAATGTTTTTTATTACCATCAATATCCACCTTAAATAATTAAGTGTTTATCACTTGAATATTATAGGAGATCGTCATTCAACATCATCTCCCCGATCATGTGATATCTTTGGGTAAGATACCCTGCTTTTATAATATGAAATTTATTTATTAAGTTGATGAGCTTATGGTATGTGACCTTATATCATTTGGTGTTTAGCATAATTGATAAACCTTGCAACATTAGTTAAATAATTAAGCCCGGATTAGATCCATAAACCTAGGGATAGTAAGACAACACCAAATTCAATGCCTACGAAATCAAATCACCGCAATATCTACAAAAATTATCGATCAACCTATAAAACACAGTATTAATCAAGTAATTTAATATTATATATAGATATATAGCTTTAGATGTTCATGCTATGTTTGATGAGACAAGCTAGGAAAAATCGATGAAAAGAATAGCTTGGGCATCAAATAATATTCTCCAAAATAGTAAAGTCTTAATATATAAACTAAAAATAATTGGACAATAGATACCCTAGTGGATTCTCTCATTTCATATGACTATATGAGAACGATCTAATATTCATTTCACATTCCAAATGAAACCCTTATTAGCATTAATTAATATTTAATACAATTTTTTAAACCTATATTCCATGTGTTAATAAGGTTAATTAGTAAAGATTCTCATAAATTAAATTATTTTTCTATTAAAAAAATCTTTCATGATAAAACTTTTAACACCCTTAGAAGTTTCTTACATAATTGTTAAAATAAAGTAATATATATAGCATCTAGTTTTAAAATTCTCGAGCTAAATAATATCAAAATATTAAGTAGAGTAAAATATAAAATATCGCATTTTATTCAACGACATTTAAAGTGATAAATCTTTATTCAATATTCAAAAGTTCATAACATTTCATTCATGTACTGAATTTAAGCTTATTAAATATTTCAACGAAACTATGAATGAATAGAACAAATATAAGTTAATTATCATTTTTTTTATAACGTGGAGGTTTTGATGTTATTGACTAACTAATCCCTCATGAATCTGAGCACTAGTCTGCAAATCACTTGTATCGAGAAATTCACATAGCAAGTAGCAAGTCGTTAGACAGGCTCAACTTAAGCCAAGACATTTTGGACATTCATCTAGCATATAAAATACTAATTGTGAGATTTAATCCCTTAATCTCTTGATATATAGGTATAAGGAATTAAGAAAACACGTATCTCTTACCATGAGGACAAATGGAGCAGGTTATGGATGGATATAGTCATTCCACCCTCCGCCCCGTAAGGTAAATAACTCCACGCACTACTCGTCACTCACAAATATGTGCACTCTCATATAACCCGTACAGGTGATCAATGAGGGAAGCAAATAGCTAGGCATGTGATTTTTTTTAAAAAAACCTAAAAGATTAATACAAGGACACATTTTAATCAACAAATACAACTAAAATAAGCATAATATATCGCATAATTGTTTAACATACGTAATAGAAATATTTAGAAATATGGGTTCATAGTGGAAGTCAAATTAGTAGCATACATTGTGATATCATGTTGCTTAAGAAATACAAATCAAAACACATATTTTAGGTATATTATGCAGGTATATTGGGCGGATAAATGAGGCGGGTTGATGGGTACGTGGATTGTTGGGGCCGGCGGGTAATGAGTGAAAAATCTTCACCATAATTCATCCATCATCGCTTCACCTGCACCCACACTACATCATCCACGTACTTTAGTGTGGGTTTCGCCTACAAATTTAATGTGAATGAAATGAATAAATCAAATACTAACGGGCAATGTTCTAAAAAACGTTTGGCGGATGCTCGGCAGTAGGGTATGGTCAAGGGTCTAGGCGAGGTCTAGACGGATTTCATAGCGGATCTTTATGGTCTAGGCGGGGGTCAAGAGTTTAGGCGGGGGTCTAGGTGGGTCTTGAAGAGTTTTTTAAAAGAGTGCTCACGGGTTATTTTTATCTAAAAATAAACACCCACTTTTGCATATGTTTTTTTTTAAAAAAAACTCAGAGATATCAATATCCATATCTCACTTCTTATTAGACATGTTAAACGGGTCATTCGGGTCGGGTCACTTTGGGTCCCGGGTAATACGGGTTTCGGGTATTTTCGGGTCCCGGGTAATACGGGTTTGACCGGGTTTTCGGGTCATTTCGGGTTGGTCAATTTTTTCTTTTTTAAATTTAAAAAAATCATAATTTGATAATTTTGCGATAAATTTAAAACTCTAAAGTTAAAGACGTTGTTCATAAGTTCTGGTGCTTGTAATTATATACTATATTTGATCTAAAATATTTGATTTTTATTATTTCTCGGAATTTTTAATAAAATGTAATAATATATAAAATATCAAATTTTCATATAATTTTTTAAAAATAATTTCATGCAATTAATAATAAGCATAGAATTGTTTTAATGTTTTAATATTTTTTAGAATTTTTATCTTCTTAAAAAAGTCCATTGAAAAATAAAAAATCAAATACTATCGAGATCGGACGGAGTATTACACAATACAAATAAATATAAAAGTTGATTTGAAAATGAAATATCAAGTGATTGTAATTATAAAATGTAATAAATTAGAATCACCATAAAAATATTTAATCATATATAATTATAAATCAATCGGGTCACCGGGTCAAATGGGTAAATCGGGTCAAAATTACCGGGTCACCGGGTCAAAACCCAGATTACCCAGAAAATTTTTGAGTTTTCGGGTTCGGGTCGGAAAAAATTTCCAGGTCGAAATTCCCGGGTTCGGGTCGAAATTTTTTCGGGCTTTCGGGGTCAGGTCGACCGGGTCGGGTTGTGTTTTGACAGGTCTACTTCTTATCTATTGAACAACAATATAATAATAATAATAATAAATTACATAATGAATAATGACAATAATAATAATAATATGTAGTAATAATAATAAAAATTTATGTAATAATAATAATAATAATAATAATAATAATAATAATAAATTACTCCATATGTAGGAGTAGGAGTAGTAGTAGGGAAAAATTGGAATAGATTGAAAAATAAGTTAAAAGCCCTGATTGGGCTCACCAATAATAAGATGAAAAGGTGAAAAGTTAGGACAATCTCTTAATAAGGATGAAAAAGAAGAAATGACACTTAAGTGGTGGACAATATTGTTCTTTAGAAATCAAGTCTCTTTCAGGAATCAGAAAAAGCCTTCGGATGCAGAATTACAGATTTTTATGCACTCCATCAAAGAAAATTGAAAGAAAGCGTCGGTCGATGACTTCCTCTTAGATAACGACGGCAATGGAATTAGGTCGACGCAACGACGGAAATTGAATAGGAAATGTTAGATGGAGAAAACTAGATCATGATTTTTGAAAATAAATTTTGACGGTGCATCATCCTCGGATGAAAACGCAAGTGTCGGATACATTGTTGGAGATTGGGAAGGGAAAACAATCAACATTGGGTATAGAAACTTGGGGATCCAATCACCACTAATGACATAAACAATTGCCCTTCGAGAGGGCATTATGTATGCAGCAAATATTAAGACCAGTAAAATTATTGTTGAGGGCGACTTGCAAATAATTGTAAACCACCTTAGATCTAATGATCCATGTCCTTGGAAAACCGAATTATTATTGGAAGATATTAAAAAGGAATCTTCAATCCTTCCAGGAAGTAGTTTTTTTCCCATGTGCCCCGTGAAGGTAACAAAGTGGTTGATAAGGTTGCACACCTTTGTCGATTTGTTAGCGGGTCTGCACTAGTATCACATACAGATCTTCGAGATCTCATCTGTCAGGATGCTATCGGTTAGGTTTTCCAACCGAATTATTACCTAATAAAAAAAGGTAAAAAGTTGGTATGAGACTCTTAAACTAATGTGACAGATAAAAAGTAAGTTAAGAACTCATAATGAGACTCACTGACAAACATGCTTTTTAAGCTCCTTTTAAGCTCCTCCAGCGCCAAGGACTTGTAGTGTTTAAAAAAAATGTTTGCCCAATAATTAGACACTATTCATATTAACCGAATTAATATCAATATAAATATAAATAAGTTCATAAATTATAAACCAATATTGCAATAGACAATATACCCTGTTATATGTTTGATGTTTGATGGTTTTCTATCTATTAATTTATCTTCAAGTTTCAATCTGTCTGATTTTTCTTACTTTATAAAAAAAAAATATTAATATATCCATCATTACTCACTTGAAATTTAACCGTGTTCATCGCCCTACTACGAATCAAACACATTATTACCCCCTTGGATTCATCATACCACTACACGAGTCAATTCCCCAAAAGCATAATTTCTTTTCTTAACCAATCAATTTTATCTCCTCTTTATGCAAATTTAATTTCACCATAGATCAAGTAGCTCGATCATTGTTTTTTTTTTAAAAAAAAAACATATGTTCATATCTTATTTCATACAGTACATATTTTGTTATCTGATTGCTGAAATAGCAATTATTGAGATGCAACTACTGTATAGTTTTGTTATAATCATCCTTAATCATACACCAACTCTGAATTAACCAAACAAAACATAAAAAATCAGAAATCATTACACAATATAAGAGTATGTATATCAAAGTTTCTAGACATATATGGGAACAATTTACACCTTCCTACTCTTCATTATTTTTTACTACGTACAAATTGTGAGGTAATTTTTTTTTATAAAAAAAGAAAACAAAAATTATTTGTAACAAATTTGTAAAAAATTTTATCCAATTTCAATGTCAAAATTCCGTTAGTGAGATTTTATTCTGAAACTCTGACGACAAACGTGACGGATCTTCTGACGCGGGAGGCGGCGCCGTCAATCCCTCGAAATATTCGCCGATGCCGAACCCCTCTCCCCTTGCCATCGCCGCCAGCACCTCCTCCTCCTCCGCAGACGGCACAAACGGCGGCCGTAACACCTCCGTTAGTAGGTCCCACCTCAGCCCCGTAAAGAACGGGTGCCTCCGAATCTCCTCCGCGCCTCCGTAGTAGCCGAGCCTCTTAACCGGATCCTTCATTAGCAGCCGTCCGATTAAGTCTGTGAGAGCCGTCCGATCCCCGACGATCTCGGGTTCCTTCATCAGGACGTTTCGAAACGTTTCCTTCCTGTTCCTCCCACGAAACGGCGTCCTCCCGTAGAGCATCTCGTAGGCCAGGACCCCCATGGCCCACCAGTCGACGGCGAATTCGTGGCCTTCGCCGCGCACGACCTCAGGGGAGACGTACTCCTCCGTCCCGACGAAGGAGTTCGACCGCTCCCCGTCGTCGCGGCGGCGGCTCATCGGCGAGACGCGCGCGGACTTGGTCTTCATCAGGGGCCTTCTCTGTTTCGAAACAGGGGAGTCGAAATCGGGGATCTCGGATCCGAATTGCTTGCGATTGAGGCGGCGGGAGAGGTCGAAATCGGTGAGCGTGACGTGGCCGGAGGCCTGGACGAGGACGTTCTCCGGCTTGAGGTCGCGGTAGACGATCCCGAGGGAGTGGAGGCGGGCGAGAGCACAGAGGATCTCGGCGAGGTAGAATTTGATGGCGGAGGGGGAGAAGGAGCGGTCGGGGTGGCGGAGGCGGAGGGAGTTGAGGTCGCCGCCGGGGCAGAAGGGGAGGGACCAGCCGATGAGGGAGGGGGAATCGAAGGTGGAGAGGAGAGAGGGGAGGAAGGGGTGCCGGGAGAGGGAGAGGGAGGAGAGGAGGGAGGTTTCCCAGAGGGCGCGGCGGAGGGAGGAGGCTGAGGAGGTTTTGTCGGCGACCTTGAGGGCGAAGAAGGTGCGGTCGACGACGTCGTATGCTAGGAAGACGGTGCCCATGGCGCCCTTGCCGAGGACTCGGAGGGCTTTGACGAAGGTGAGGTCGAGCTGTTTAGGGGTTGGGGCGGGTTTTGTGTGGAGTGTCTCCATTTTCATGGCGAGAGAGAGAGAGACGGGGTGAGGGGTTATATAAGAGTAGAGTAGACGCCATGGCTGTGTTGGGGAAGCTGTCTGTAACGGATTTTACAAGGGAAAGATAAGTTCTGTATTTTACTAATTTTCATTAATTTTTGGTGTATATTTTAAGTTGTGTTTAGATTTTAATATATTTTAATTATAATGAATAGCATTTGATTAATATGGAATTTTTATATTGTACTTAAAATAATATAAATTTTAAATAAAATATATTATAAATTGTGTTAATTAATTATATTAAATTTTTAATAATAAGTGTTTAATTTATAAAATAGTGGGTGTCCTGTATTTTAATTAAAAAATTAAGTTATTTTAAATATATTATAAAATATAGTAAATAAACATTATTTTAGTATTTATATGTATAAAGGTATTATAATTAAAATGTACTCGAACCCAAGCACATACTCATTTAGATTAACACCAATTTTTTTAAAAAAAAATATGATTGATTAATTATGTGTTCATTTAGATTAACATCAATTTTTTTTTTACAGGAGACAAAAGATAGGATATCTTTGACAAATCAAATATCATCCTTGATCATCCCATAGGATTATGTTACATAAATCTTCATTCAAGGAGAGACTCACGTGTCACCGTCAGCCTAAGAGGCGTGTACCCCACCGCCCTTGGCGTACGTCCATCCTCCATAGAGTGGCACCCGTCCCTTGCCTTCATCTGTAAACCAGAGTCCGTCCCCGCCGCCGCTGTTCCTGGTCTCCAATGGCCCTGAGCAACTGCCCCTTCCAATCCCGACCTTCCTCCATTGTTGTGTCACCCTTCCACCTAGTTTTTCATGTTCCTGGCCGTGATGGGCACTAATGGCGCCTGTATGTCGACCCTCATCGACTTCCTGGCCGCCCACATCTCCCTATCCTTTGGCACCCTCTTGCTTGGCCCCTGCTTCGTCGCCACACCCTTTCCTCTTACCAAAATTTGTTCACCTGAAGTCGTCCAGTGCGAAACCCCTCGACTGTCTGGCTTTCCCCTTTGATCTATCCAGTTGCTATGTTATTGGGCTTTGCTATCGATTTCGATCTAACGAACCCTCACCACAGATGTCTAACTACATATCTCCAAAAACTAAAGACAAAAAAAAAACCTTTCTCTCAACTCCAAAAGAATATGTATGTGAGCTAGCTCGTCACCGCATCCGATCAGAACCAGAACTGCATCCATCACTGCTTGCTAAACCAACTAGGCCGAAGCCAATAACTTCATCAGCATGCAAGCCGTCCAAGCCAACATACCAAATTTCATAAAACAAGGGCTCAATTTTTTTATTAAAAAAACTTCTAAAATCGCGAGAAACACCTTAATCGGACCGTTCTATGAGCCAATATTGATGCTTTTATTTACAATTCAACATAGATTATTTTAATATTAATTATTCTTGACAATTTTATTAGCTCAAACTTTTATTAGGAGGGAAATGCTGAATTTAAGAGGATTAGCTGACCAAATTTTGAATGAGAAAGGATCAAATACGGATTTATATATATTGGTGATCAACCGAATGAGCAATTGCTACAAAATAAAACAGGAATATTAGCTAGCTAGGGTACGTGGTGTTTAGATTATGTATTATAATTCTAACAAAAAAAGATTATGTATCGTAATTATAAATTTAAATACTTTTTAATTATTTAGTTGTACATAATTTACAATGTATTTAAAATAACATATGAATAAACTATTTCAATAAATTACATTGAGTTTATAACATATTATAATTATTTGAAAATAATTTACAAAGTATTTTTTTAATCAATGTTATAAAGATATATATTAAGAATTTTATTTTAAAACTATTACCCTAATTAACATATAGTTTGGAAATCAGCCTATACCCAATCAGGATTATATAATATCAATATAAGAATATTGACCAGTACTTATTAATAATAAAATATATGAATGGTATAATGGTGATCTGCATGCCTTCACGTTAGGTAATGCAGGTGGATCCTAATTATCTCCTTCAGAATCTCTGCACAATATAAATATATATATATATATATTGTGCAGGTCCCAAGCCGTGTACAAAAAAATACCTTAATATAATATTATATGATAAATTCAGATAGATCTCAATAAATAAAAATTAATAATCTAAATATAAATAGTTTTTTCCAAAAAAATAATATAGATATAAATAAAATTATTTAATAGATTATATATAATATAAATATCTTTTATTTAGGTTCTCTCAAAATATAAATAAAATTCACATTTATAAGGTAAATAGTTTTTTCTTCTAATGTATCATTAACTAAAACTTATGTAATTTAATAGATACCTGATTTTTAAAAATATTTTAATATTTTTTAATTAAATATGTAGTATATCTTTATTAAGTTAGTTTACTAAAATATCTATGCACTAATGGATTGTGGCTACATATTATGGTTACATAATATTTTAATAATTTATTTTAGTCTCAAAAAATAATATAGATATAAATAAAATAACCATTATTAAATATTAATTTCAATATAAATAATTTTTTACCAAAAAATAATCTAGATATAAATAAAATAGCACATATCAAATATTACATATTTATATAATAATATTTTTGGTAAGTATGGCTATGAAATAGTTTTAATTTATATTTTTAACAATTAAATGAAATATATATAGATAGATTTGTGACTTATGATAACTTTCTATGAACAACATATTATTTTAATATTTTTTCCTAAAATCAACCACAATACGTCCCACACCACATAGGATGACGTTATGCATCGATTTTATTGTATATATATAACTCATATAAATAATTTTAATATAAAAAGGCGGTTAATACATGCATTCGAATAATAATATTACATTAGACGAATAATTATATTTTACGTATGATTAATATCTCTATATTACTATATATAGAGAGAGAGGTTGGGTCATGTGTTAACAGCTCTTACGGTGTTAAATGTTAACAAATCAATATTCGGCAAAATTTATCAAATATTCATCACATTCACTCAATTATTCATCAAAGCTTTTGTTAAAATTAATCAAATATTCATCACAGTCACTCAATTATTCACAATTTCCCAAATATTCATCAATATTCGGCAACATTTAAGAAATATTCATCACAGTAACACAATTACGGGATTGGGGGTGGATACACGCGCAAGGGTTTGAGTTTTTTGGGTGGTGATTTTTTTTAATTGGCAATAATTATTAATTTAAATGAATCTCTTAAATGTTGTTGAAAAACTTTGATGAATAATTGAGTGACTGTGATGAATATTTGATAAATTTTGCCGAATATTGATTTGTTAACATTTAACACCGTAAGAGTTGTTAACATTTGATCCGTATTATATATATATAGGGTGTGGTTCGGGTGTGCACACCCCTTACGGTGTGCACTGTGCACAAATATTATTCGGTGAAATGTGAAACATTATTCGGTGAAATTTGAAGCATTATTCGGTGAAATTTGAAGCATTATTCGGTGAAATGTGAAACATTCTACCGAATACTGTTATGTTTTTTTTTCCATTTAGTTCAGATGAAAACGTCTCAATTCCACTGAATGATTTATAACATTCTACCGAATAATATTTAGTTTTTTTATTCATCCATTTCAAATAAAAGAAACCTCAATTCCCTAAACAATACTTACAATTTATACGAAATGTTTCAAATTTTACCAAATAATGTTTCACATTCCCTTAAACAATACTCACATTTCACCGAATAATATTTGTGCACAGTGCACACCCTAAGACATGTGCACAAATGATCCATACAATATATATATATATATATATATATATATATATATATATATATATATATATATATATATATATATATATATATATATATATATATATATATATATATAGGGTTGCGCTCCGGTGAAAACCAAAATTGCGGTAAAAACCTGTGAGGACCGGGTTTTTAGCTCGGTTCACTAGCTTTATAGCCCGATTTTGAATAGAACCGATCTATAAAGTCATATATTTTAACCCGGTTCTGAATAAAACCGAGCTATAAAGTCACTAATGTAATTTTAAAATATGAGTTTTCAGCACGGTTTTTAGGTTTAACCGAGATATAAAGTCATGTGTTATTTTAAAACTGGAGTTTTTAGCACGGTGTTTAGGTTGAACTGAGTTGTAAAGTCACTATGTAATTGAGGTTTTTAGCACGGTTTTCAAATAAACCAAGCTATAAAGTAGTCCTCACGGTTTTTACCACAATTTGAGGTTTTCACCGGAGTCAATCCCTATATATATATATATATATATATATATATATATATATATATATATATATATATATATATATTGGGGGCATTTATACCCGAATCCAACAAATCCATTAATTCGTCCTAGCATGATTCCTCTTTGAGAGATTCTTCCACGTTTTCTAAAAGCATCTCTCTTATCTTACCCAAAATTTAACAATTGGCTTGAGTTATTCCCGGATACGGAATTAGAAATTAAAATTCAGGCGAGTTAAGTAGATTAAATTTTTCTTATATGTATAATTTTTATTAGTAAAAATTTAATCTAATAAATAAATGGATAGTTTGTTTTATTAATTTTAGTTAATTTTTTACTTATTATTTTATTTTTTAAAAAATAGTGAGGGTTGGAACAGATACTAACCCACCCCTCATTATATCCATGATTATAACATTATGAAGAAGCTGTATTGTTAGAAATTTTTTGAAAAATTAACCACTTAAAAACACGATTTCTGTTTAGCGCAATGCAAAATTGCCGTTTAGCGCATACCAAATGATCGCAACGACCATTAGTAAAATGGTCGTTGCGACCATTAATTTTTTAAAAACCAACACCTGGTCGCAACGACCAAAGTTGAGTTGGTCGCAATGACCATTTGTGAAATAGGTCGCAACGACCAAGTACTGACGGGTATGTCTAATGTGGTCGCAACGCCCACAACTGATGATGGTCCCAACGACCAGTGGCTTTTAGCTCGGTTGTAAACTGAACCGAGCTAAAAAGGGTACACTGAATAATAATAAAAGGGACCTTTTAGCTCGGTTCTTTTTAAACCGGGCTAAAAAGTCCCTTATTTATTGCAATGAAGCACGGCTCCTACCTTCTGGTTCAGCAGAGCGTCACGAGGCGGGAGGGTCATTCTTCTCTCCTTCATCTCATGTCGATGGCAGCACGCGCGTCCAGGAATGAGCTGCCACCAAGCGCTTCTTCTCCGGTGGTGAGGGTGGCCATCGAAGGCACTCCGACGGGCTCGGGCTTGCAGCGAGCTCACACTGACGTCCGAGAAGGAGAGCTGAAGCAAGAGAGAAAGAGAGCAGATGAGATTGATGGCTTAGTGTGGCTTCGTCTCCGTTGTCGAGGGCGTCCAAGGGTGACGCTAAGCTCCTGGTTGACGGGCGTGGATGAGGCGACCATGGAAGGGGGTCAAGGTGAGATCGAGAGCTTCAAATCGCCATTATAGAAGGGGAAGAAGCCATATCGTGAGGGAGAGACATTTAGATGGAGAGACAATTCACAAAATTGTTGAGCTAATCAAGAAGCTTTTAGGGTAAAATATCAATTTTAGCTTCCAATTCATGCTTGAATCCAACAAAAAACACAAATTTTAGATTTATTGTTTTGATTTTTTTACGAACAGAGGAACCCTAATCCCCCAAATCTTCAAATTCTTCAAGCTCATGGAGTACTGATAATCAACCCATTACAATGAAGCATCAAGAATAAAAAATCATTACAACCCAAATAAAATAAAGCCAAAAATTTGGACTCTTCCATCTCCTTGCTAATTTACAATCTTGGGTGCAAAAGGTACTGGGTAGTTGTAAGGGGGGAAGAGAGCCAAGAGAAGAGAAGGGTATTGGGGGTAAATTATTACAACTTTAAGGGTAATTAATTTTTTTGTTCTAAATAGCAATTTTAGAATGTTCTAAAAAGTAAAGCCCAAAAAAATTACTCTCTCGGTTCAATTAACAATAGTTGCCGTTTGAGCATTTTTCACATATTTTTTTATAAATAGCAACAAAAATATTACTCCATCCGTTCGACAAAACTTGTCATTTTAGATTGTTATTTTTGTTTTAAAAAAAGGAAATTTCGGTTGGTGCCTCTAAGGTTTTAGCAATTTCGGATGGTGTCCCATAGTTTTTATTTTTCCGGATGGTGCCCTTAAGGTTTTGCAAAAGTTCGTCTGATGCCCAAAATCAATGTTTTCACACCTTTATTTTTTCAATAGTGCACAAAACCACCCTTTATTTTTAAATTGCACATGATTATCTATATTTTTGCCAAAAATGCAATCCAAAAGCATACTCATTTTTAAAATTAAACAAAATCACCAATTATTTTAAAAATTTCAACACAAAACACCCAATATTTTTAAAATCGCATAACATATAAATTACTTGCAAATTTTGCACATAACCACCCATTTTTAATTTGTGAACAAAATGGTTAAGCTATAAATGCTAAAAATATATATATATATATATATATTAAAATAATACTTGTTACAAAATCATCCTTTGTATATTTTATGGGGGATGTATATGAAACTTAATTAAAATAATCATAGATAATATAAATGTTGGCTCAATTAGGTGAGAAATCTTCCTAAAATAATTAAAACCCATTTAATTGGATGCACTTTCAAGGTGCAAGTTCACATGTTGTTGTTATTTATTCGATCAAATAAATTTGAAACTCAATTGCGATATCTCACAAATTAAAAACTTTATTGTAGTCAATTTAAATAAAATAATCAAAACTCATCGAACACATGACTAAAAAATAATTTTAATATATAAGAATTAGAATATGTTATCCGAAATCCATATTCAAATATCTATTTAATAATAAAATATTTATGAGTAAGATAAAATAATTCAAGGTAAATTAATCTTAATTATTCTAAAAATGATAGGTTTTGTAATGACTTAAAGATATAAATGATGTTGAAGATTTATGACTTAACCATTTTGTTCACAAAAAAGGGTGGTTACTTGCAAATTTTGATAAGTTATTGAAATGTTATGCGGTTCTAAAAATATTGGGTATTTTGTGTTGGATTTTTTAAAATAAATAAATAAAGGGTGATTTTGTTTAATTTTAAAAATGAGTGTGCTTTTGTGTTGCTTTTTTAGCAAAAATATAGATAATCATATGCAATTTAAAAGTAAAGGGTGATTTTATGCAATATTGAAAAATAAAGGTTCATTTTTGTTTATGAAAAAGTGAAAACATTGATTTTGGGCATTAGAAAAACTTTTGTAAAACCTTAAGGGCACCATCCGGAAAAACAAAAACTGTGAGACACCATCCGGAATAGCCAAAACCTCAGGGGCACCAACTGAAATTTCCCTTAAAAAAACTTGTCATTGTAGGTATTTTGTCGTTCACTTTACAAAAATGCTCTTGATATGATTGATGATTTGTTAGTTGTAGTTTTCGATAAAGTAAAAAATGATGGTAATAATTGAGGGTAAATTAGTACATTTGTTAATTGACTTAAAACTTGTGAAAGAAGCTAAAATGACAAGTTTTACCGAACGGATGGAGTATTATATATCGATTCTTCTCTACTCTACCCTAATAGGATAGGATTTTCTGTCCTATTATATATGTCCATTGTTCCTATACTTTTTGTTTTGGTGAAAACTGCTATTAATTTTTTTTTTATCTTAATCCAGTTCAATCGACTCAGTCGCTCTATATCTAAATCGGGTATTGTGTGACTTTGATCCCTTGACATGAAATATAGCCCCACAATCACAACACCAACTTGCGATTTGTTGAAAACTGCTATAAATAGTTACAATGATATTTACGTAGAGGAAAGATCAAAATAGTAAAAATATAACTATTATTAAACGAACGATTTTTCTATCATATGCCCCAAGGGCATAGGATAAGACCATAAATTGGGAAATATTTTTTAAATTTTAATTAATTTAGCTTTTTTTTTAATTAGATTCCTAGGGTCGCTTGCCTTTTTGGTAGGGAATCTTTCCCAATTTAGTGTCTTATTCTATACCCTTAGGGCATAGGATAGAAAAACCGTTAAACGAAATAAGAGACGCTAAAATGATATTATTGAACAGAAAGAATATATTTAATAGTTTATATTTGAATTTCGTTATTATTTTCCCTTTTTTTAATTCACTTTTTTATTTCATACATTAAATTGTACTAATATCAATTAATTAGAAAAATATATTTGAATCATGTAATGCAAACATAATTAATTAATTCATATCCAACGTGGTAATCATATATCCTTCACTTTGAGAGGGGACATATAATCATGTAGTTATACATGTGTATGTATGTATATATAACAACATGTGAATATATAAACCACAAGTGGCAAGTAGTATAAAGTAAGTGTGTGTATATTTGAATGATTATATATAATTAATTATATATTATAGAAAATGATCGGCTTAGCCAATGCAAATCACAACCACTACACACTTTAATGGATTGAATCTAATGTACTACGTAATTAGAATTGGATCGGCCAGTTGAATAACCCGTTATTATATATATATATATATATAGGGGTTGGATCCCGTGTAAGCAGCCCTTACGGTATAATTTGTGAGCAGGGAAATTATTCATAGGTACTAAGCGATTATTCGTGTGTAATAATATAATTATTCGTATGTACGAACAAATGCAATCATTCGTATGCAACAAAGGATTATTCATATGTATGTACATACGAATAATCACTTGGTACCTACGAATAATGTCACTGTTCACAAGTTACTTTTAATCTCAACCGTTCGATCTTCTTAATCCGACGCTCCAGATTTGATATATATATATATAGAGAGGATAGATCCTGTGTAAGCAAGCCTTACTGTGTAATTTGTGAGCAAATCTGGAACGTCGGATTAAGAAGATCGAACGGTTGAGATTAAAAGTAACTTGTGAACAGTGACATTATTCGTAGGTATCATGTGATTATTCGTATGTACATACATATGAATAATATTTTGTTACATATGAATGATTGCATTTGTTCATACATACGAATAATTACATTATTATACACGAATAATCGCTTGGTACCTACGAATAATTTCTTTGCTCACAAATTACACCGTAAGGGTTGCTTACACGGGATTCAACCTATATATATATATATATATATATATATATATATATATATATATAATATGTATATATATAATATGTATATGTAATGTACTATAAATTAAAGGGGTGGGTTGGACGGCTCTCCCTTTCAGTTAGTGTGTGGAAATGGGTAGACATGTTTCCCTAAACAACCGCTTACTTCACCCTCCCATGTCTACCATGTCCACCTGCAAGTCCCCTCTCTCTCTCTCAATGGTGAAATGTTGAGATGTAAAAGGATAATTTGCCGTATATTAGAAATATGATACACTCCAAGCTTAGTATATAAAGTCGGTGAATTGTTTCTCATGTTGTCGATACATCTATTGTCCATTGATTTTGGAATTGAACCCCACTGGATTTGATCTGATGCATATATGGACATGTTTCCCTCCTTTTATAACGTCCCACATTCCCACTAGAGTTTTATCATGTAAAGATATGAAGCGATTGGATTAAAAGTATGCTTATTATCCGAGACAAATAAGTCGATCGAGTATATATTGTATCATGTTTAGCTTGTTTAAAAATGATGAGTCGAACTCACCCTGAGCATTAATTTGGATTCGAACTTAAAATTGTACGGGAGTTGTTATTTGCACTGCTAATTTTTACTATGTCCATCGCTAATCACCGTAGCTGGCGACGGTGGCTTTAATGACGATTACCGAAAGCCACGTACCGTTGTATGTAGCGATGGGGTGGACCGTATCAGGTCAACCACCGACGTATATGATGGTGGTTAACTCCGTCTGGGGGAAGACGGCGTTAAAATGGGGTAACCCACCGTAGCCATATACGGTGGCACCCACCCCAGCCACCTACGGTGGAGTAGGCTGTAGGGTTTACGGTTTGGGGTTTAATTTTTAGGGGAGAAGAAGGGACCGACCCGGACCGGCCCGGACCGGCCCAAGTAGTGAAGGTAGCCCGACACGTACTGACCCGAAGATTATCAAAAATTCAAAAACATGTCCGAAATGAATTGTTTTCCGGACCGGATAACCTCATTTTTTGTAGCTCTTGTACTCCCCTAATCGAACTTGAAATTTGCAATCAACATCCACAATTTCAATAATAGCGTACATTGGTGGGTCGGGTCGGTGTAGACGAACGAGCATATTTAAGTATATCAAAAGGGAGACGGATAAAACCAAGTTTGGAAGAATGTCATAAAAAACAACGTAGTTAAGACAATAAGATACATAGAATAACATGTGTCAGGAAATGAAAGACAGAAAGACGGAGGCTGCAAGTACAGGAAACATGAAAATGCTAATATCGCAGCTGACGACCACCATCTCACCGGCGGTAGGCTCTGTATCGTGCAATCCTAGCTGCGAACTGCTCGTCCCACCCATTTACTATTGGATGGTGGTGCTGTGTCCACGTAGAGTATACAGGAGGTAAAGGGGATCCAGGAAATAACCAAATCTGCGTAAAACGTATGGAACAAAGAAGTCAGAAGGGAAAAAACTCAATGTGAAGAAGGAAATGCATATGACATTCGAAACATATCGGTACGAAGTGGTTGTTGTTTCCGACTAAAGCTATCCCATCTAACTCGTCGTACGACGATACGGACGGGCCTCCAGTGGCGTAAAAAGGGAGGCACAACATTGGCATCATCTGTGACAGTATCACCAACGGACGTTGGTGCAGCGTGGCAAACACTTCACCCATTATCGGAATCTCCATCCAATACGTAGCATCATGACACGCACCAAAGTAATTGACCCTCATGAGAAGCTCATCCAAGGCAGGGTAGTAATGGTAGCGATTTGCATGCAACTGTAACTCAATGGCCAAATCCCGGCGAACCTGTGGCCATGCATCTTCACCCAAGTTCAGAAGACAAGCGAACGATCTATAACCACAATGACCATCCCCTGCAACGTTTGTTACAGCTCGAATGAAAGTAATCATGAAGTCGTCGATGTTGCATGTTCCCTAATCGAAACGTAGGTGAGGGGGATGCTGAGGCGGAAGTGTATGAGGTGGTGCAGATGGGATGTCCCCTTTAGACTCTGCCGTTGATTGTCCTCGGCCCCGTCCCCGGTAAGGACTGCGACCACGACCTCTTCCTCGTCCTCTTCCATAGCCAGTAGGACAGTTGTCACCGTGAAGTGCATTGGACCCAGTGCCCTCTTCATTTTGTGCAACTGTTTCAGCGTCCGTAGATGAAGATCGACCCCGCCCTTGACTTTGTCCCCTCACAGATCCGCTGTTGCCGTCTCTAGTGGCTCTACCCTCGGCCCGAGCACGCTCCCGTTCCCATGGTAGAGGCCCGAGCACGCTCAAGTTATATGGATTTGATTACTTCTGAAGGGTGTGCTATTTGCTCGCAAGCCTTAATTCATTTGAATTGAATTAATTTTAAAATATAATATATCATACGTACTCGAGCCATTTAGTAAAATTAATTTTAGCTAAGGACATCTTCTACTATAGGCTATAAAATGAGTTTTGACTTAATTTTAGCCAAAACACATTTTGGTCTGCCAAAATTTTTCTGGCGTAATTCTAAAATGAAGGCTAAATTTGACTTAAATTTTTAGAAGGCCAAATGTGAATTTCATCCTTTTTATTTATTTTTAATTTTTAATGTTAATATAAATTTATAAAGCACATAATTAATTATATAAAAACTATCTAATATTTATAATTTTAATGAAAACTAATTATAAAAGTTATAGTACGTATTGTAATGATATTGATGAATTCTTTGATATGACTATAATATTTAACATGTTTGGATTATCCTTACATAAATAATATCTTTAGAAAAACACATTCGTTTTTGTATTATATCTTCATCAAAACCATACCTCATAAATAAATACAAAGTTGCATAAACAATTACATTTGAAAGTACATATATAATGAGAAAATCCCAAAAAATCACATCAAAACCATAATCGATCGTATTTAATATTCTAGCAAATTCACATCACTCTCTCCAAAATCAATCTTTATTCGGAAGTCACTACTCTGATCGTTTTAACATATTTTTCATTAAGTTACTACTTAAAAATTGTGAATAGTTATAAAAATTTTCAATATGATATGCATCTTATGATTTACTTTGAAATTGCGCAGTTACAAACTAGGTAAATCGTATCATTCAGCTTGGCTTAATGATAAGAAGCAACATATATAGGACATGATTTTTCACTCAAATAGAACGAAGGCAAAAATATTAGTCAAATTCAAAACTTCACAATATTCCCTACTACTTTTTTTTTTTTTTGTTGTTGTTCATGTTACATGTACATACACGTCTTCCAATATGCATTAGAGATAGGATTGTGCATAGCTGGGTATCCAGTATCAAACAATATGGTATATCGGACACACGAAATTGTTAACACTGAAAAGACCGATTCGAATACGATAAGATAAGTACCGGGTATCCGACATGGAAACATGAAATGGTTTCGTATCGAATACCCGTGTAATACGACACGAACCATTTATAAAAACCTATTTTTTCTTGAATGGCGTGCCCTGTACAGTAACAGTACTAGGAGGGGGAGAGAGAGAGAGATTGCAATGTTTTCTCCAACGGTGGTGATTTGAGCGAAGGAGGGCTGGAGGAGTGAAAACGACCATAGAAATGAAATTAGGAGCACTTGATAGGGAGAGGCAACAACGAAGGCGAGAGATTAGCTGGAGATGAAGAGGCTTCTCTAGATCTGAGTTTGAATGTTTGTCGAGTTCTTCCAATCGGAGTGGCCAGTGGTGATTCTAGCGGAGAATGGCCATGAAAATGAAATTGAGAGTCTGGTTAGAGAGGAGCGACAACGAAGGTGAGAGATTGGTCGGAGATAGAGAGCTTTAAGCCGGCTAGATCTGAGTTTGATAGAGAGTCAAAGCTGAGTTTGAGAGGGAGAGAAAGTTGTTGCGAGTGTGAATGAATGTGCAGTCGGACTACTGGTTTAAGGTTTTGTTTGTGGAAAGTTAAATAAATAAATAATTAATTAGGGAGAAAAATGCAAAAAGTTGAAGCAATTGGAGAGTCGAACCCCAAACGATTACCAAATATGAAGAACCTTGACCATCTGAGCTAATTCATCCTTGCATTGTGTTATGGGTGGAAACTTGTATTACTTATACCATATTTTTTACAATTAAATTTAAAAAAATATATAAAAGTGTCGTGTTGGGTATCTGATAAATAAAAAATTATGATCCGTATCTAACACGTTTATTACCATGTTCTAGCGTTTCGTGTTATATTCATGTCATATCTTTTTCGTTTCGTATTTCACCGTGTCGTTTTATCGTATTTTTGTGTTGTGTTAGTCATATCATGTTTTTCTGCACCCCTGATTAATTAGTGAGAGAGTGCTGAAAATTGTTTTTCTGCACCCCTGATTAATTAGTGAGAGAGTGCTGAAAATGAAAGAAGTGTGAAGGTAGAAATGCTTAATTCTAACCAATTTCTACCCAACTTAATTTCTTATTGTAGACCCATATATAATTCTAACTTCCAAGTTCTAGTCAAATACACCACCTTCAAGAATACAATAGTAAGTAATCATAATTAAAGTTGAAAAAACCGCTCATAAATCACAATACTAATTTTCTTTTAAGATAAAACATGCGATATTATCATTCAACTTTAAGCAATTCGTGGGGTTATATTACAACTTTGCATTGAAAAGAGTCACGGATTATATTCTTACCAAACATATTCATCTAAATGTCTATGTATATCTTTTCTTGTACTACTTGTAGATCGATATCGATCCAATTGATCGAGAGAGGGCGATTCAATTTTATTTTATTTTATTTTTTGGGAAAAGTTTGGATGGGTTATGAAGAGATCGATCAATCAATCAGCTTGATTATAAAAAATATCCTAAATTAATTGTTTACAGCCTTTTATAACAAATTTCTTGAAAGATTAATGGAAATTCAATCTTTGAAATTAATTAAGCTGACTATAAGGTAAAGTTAACTTACATGTTATGTTAAGCCTTTGTAGGGGACAAACCATACCCCATCTTTTATTTGGCCCTCATCAATTTGAACCCCAAAATGTACATTTGAAAAATAAAAGGGTAAGTTTGAAACATAGAATTAGTCATTGCTTTCCTGCCGGCCATAATTTTGGTGGATGAAAAAATGAAGGTTACCTGCAGCCACTTACCCCTCTTTTTTTCTACAAAGTTGTAAGCACTCAATTAGGTTTGGTACACTTGTAATTGATACATATGTATATAATATAATAGTAGTTAATGCATGAGCTCTTAATTAACCATATATTGTGTATTATATTATATTCCTTCAATTAACCCTTTCCATTAGATCTGCCAATCGAGTTATTCGGGTCGGGTTTGGATCGAGTTATTTCGAGTTTCAGGTAAAACGGATCTCACGTAGATCCGGGTTAATTAGAAACCGGGTTTAACCCGATTTCGGATTAAATAGAGTCAATTTCGGGTTTATCAATTTTTCCTTTTTTAAATAAAAAATAGTATTTTGATGACTTTGCGATAACTTCAAAATGCTAAAGGTAAAAACGTGGTTGCTAAGTTGTTCTTTTTTGTCCCTATACTTATTAGAAGATGTCATCGTAAGCTTGAGCGCTTGTAATTATATACTACCTTTGATCTGATATATCTGTTTTTTTTTACTATTCTTCGTGATTTTTAATAAAATTTAAAACTCTATAAAATATCAAAGTTTTAATTAACTTTTTGAAATTATTTCATACCGATTAGTAACGAGTATCAAAATTATTTTAAAATTTTAATTAAAATTTTTAATATTTTATAGAGTTTTTTTTAGCTTTTAAAAAAAAAGCATGTTGAAAATATAAAAAAATCAAATATTACCAATCGGATGGAGTAATATACAATACAAATAAATATAAAAGTTGATTTGAAAAAGAAAGAACGAGTGTTTATAATAATAAATTGGAATAAATTGGAATCTCCATGAATAAGTTTAGTAATATATAATCATAATAAATTAATTTTAATAATATATTAATTACTTAACTTACCTAATATAACTTTGGGATTTTGTTGGCTTTTAATTAGTTAAAGTTTTATTTTAATACTGCTTTTTTGGGTTCGGATCAAAAAAAAAATTTGGGTTAAAATTTTCGATTCTTCATCCAAAATTTTTCGAACGTTCGAGTCGGACAGTTGGATCGGATTGGGTTTCAACCGCTCTACTTCCCATATATTTATGCATATGAAAGTTTGGAACTACTCAATCTGAAAAGGGCAAAGAAATATGCTGATAATGTATGTAATATACTTTGATAATGATGACTTTTGTCGGCCATTCCCACAAACAACAATCACTTTTTCTTCTTCTTCTTTTTTAATGTGTATATATTATAAGGGCAATCACATTTTTTTAACTCAACAATATAATTGTTTGGAAAATACTAAAATGACTTACACTGTAAATTAATATATAACTGTAGCGAGCAAATTAAAAACATGCAGGTAGAGGAGATCGATTTGATGCAATGAATATATTTTGGCTTCTACGCATCATCTCAACAACAACAAAAAAGGGGCATCTCCATCACAGAAGAACGTAGTGTACGTGTAGCAGATCCTCTTGCACCTATTTCAAGCATTCCACAATGTTACACATCAGAAACTCAGAATAGATTTAGTTAGTTAGTTAGTTGACCACTTGTACACGTCTCCTTCCTCTGTTACACATCAGAGACATGGATCTGCGATGCGATTTGGTGCAATGAATTTTTTAGCCGAACAAATTAACTTCTTATTTTTAACTAGTATTGAAATTTTATCCGGACTACTATTGAAATTTTATTTTGAGTGATTATTATTTTCTATGCAAGTTAGAGCATTTCTAACATTTTTCCTATTTTGGGGATTTTGGAGTTTTTGGAGAATTTTAAAATATTTTTTGATCTAATATATTACCCATCGCATTCTCCGAAATGGGGAAGTAGCAGAAAACATAGAGATGATTCCCTAAATCTGCAGCATTTTTCAAATTAAATGATTCTCTAAATTTTCAAAATGGAGAAACTGTTGGAGTTAAAACAAAAATAATTTGAAGAATGCGTATTTGTTTTCCCATTTTGAGAAAATTTTAGGGAATATGTTGGAGATAGTCTTAATAAAAAATTTAGTCTCTATTCTTATTCCATTTTCTATTTCTGTATACATCAACAAACAATGTTATATTTATGAGACGGTTTCTAATTACATCCATGTAAAAACCGCTTTAGTCGGTGTCATCTTTACCCGTAGTTTACTTTATCACAATTTTCTTCTTTATTGCTATTTTTTCCTCTTTTCTTAACACATCATCATCAAGGGAGAGCAAGTGAAGATGTCCATGGGAGATTGAGATGACTATTACAGACATTTTTCAGCTGTTTCATCATTTTGAGTGGTCGTCTTGCTCACATGTCTTCCGTGAACTCAACCAGGTGGCACCCATGCAAGGTGCCGCATTTACAACATTCGATGGAGCACGAGGAAATCATGTCGCAGCCGAAGCTTCTTGCCCTCGTTAGGAGGGATGCTATTAGATAGTGGATCAGCAGAGTCTGGCGCTTTCCAAATCTTGACCTTATAATAAAAAAAAAAGTTTTTAAATATTAACCGCGTTTTTTTTTGCAGTTTCTTAATAAATTATATACCACCTTCATCCGAAAATATTGTCTTTTTATTTTATTAATAAGGGTATTTCTGGAATTTTGGTGCATTTATATCATTTCTTTCTTCTTCCTCTCTTCATGCCATTATCAACACCACACTGTAGGACTGGAAACTCACCGCCCACCGTCATTTGAATTCGACTACAAATCATTCAGTTTGTCACAACTTCCTAACCGTAACTAGAAGTAAAATTGCCCTACTTTGCTCAACCCACTAGCCAACAGGACGGATCCTCTTTAGGGTCAGAGGTGGCAGTCGTCCCCACAATTAAAAATAAAATTTAATTAATTTAATATATATTTCTCTCGTCGATAGTTTCAATTTGATATATTATAAGCTCAAATTCGATAAATGAGTAAAAAGTTATAAACGTTATGACCACCAGAGAAGACCAAATACTCAAAATTAAGGCTTTAAGCAGGGTGACACGGTGCTAATTCGAGGGATTTCATCCTCGATTAAGTGTGATTTAGGGGATTTCATGTTCGATTTAGGTTTGATTTTGAGAATTTCATGTTCGATTTGTGGGTAGCGGGTACCATGGACAAAAACATACTGTATTATGCCCATCTCTGGGGTCTTTTTCTAGGCCTAGCCCAGCCCAATTATAATATTCATGGATAGACTGAAGCCCATTTTCCATTGAATCTCGGAAATAAGACTAAGCCCATTACAAATTATGTGTACACATTCACAAGTTATGTGTTCAACACTTCAATTATGCACAAATATCTAAAGGTTTAGACCTCTTCAACCATTGGAAAACCTTTTTCCCTCGTTTTTTCTCTACCCTAATAATAATTTATCACCTCATTTATTTTTTCCTTTAAATTAAATTTAACTTTATTTACCTCTTCTCTTTAAGGTAATCTCTTTTTTTTTCCTACAACCATGGGTTTACCTTGTTATCTTTATTATGACATATGTATCATCATGTATTTGTCCATTATTTTTATTTATAATTTTATAAATAAACATTATAACAAGTACTTTATATTAATATATTTTATTACACCAAGATGAAAATGAACGAAATAATTATAAACATTATAACATGGTTAAATCAATAGGTTAAGATGATTGTTAAGCATTTATAACATTGAAATTGGAGATTTTTTTTTAATAAGATTTAGATCAAAAGAGGTGGGGTATTTAAATTATCGTGATCTATGGTTAAGAAAGTGATAGATGAGAAAATAAGTACAAAGTACAAATGGTCAAGATGTGGGTATATATAGGTCAAAATTGGGTTCAAATTATAGAGAAAAATAAAATTAAACTAATGGTATAATTTATTTGGGAAAATAATGATATATATATATATATGTTTTAATTCATTTTAATCATCATTACAATTACTAAATGTGAATGAAAAGGGTATGATTACTTTTACATTATAAAAAAACAATTAAAAAATGAAAATTACTAAATGTGAATGAAAAGGGTATGATTACTTTTACATTATAAAAAAAACAATTAAAAAATGAAAGGGAAAGAGTTTATCTCTCTCTACTAAGGTAACCTCTTCTATTTCATTATTTTAAGGTTTAGGTTACAACCAAGAGTTTACCTTTTAGTTACCTTAAGGTAATAAAAAAACTCTTGATTGTAGATGCGCTTATAAACGGACAACCGATGAGAGTGTAGACAGTCTGGATCCCCTGTAACACCGGGTGTTACACTTAATTAATTTGGGTATAAATTCATATTTTAAAACTTATATTTGTATTCTATACACTCATATTAACATGTTTATAAAATTTTATTATCAAAACTAATATTAAAAATTATAGATAATTAAAAGATTGATTATTTTAAAAAATATTTTTTTATTGTTTCTAAGACATATATTTTCAAAATAAAAGTTTATAAACATGTTAATAAAAGTATATAGAGTATAAATAAAATTGTTTAATGTGAATTTATACCCGAATTAATTAAGTGTAACACACAAAGTGTTTTAGAGAATCCAAACTGGAGTGCATATTGATCAAGTTTTATTTATCAATTAAGATCTCCTACTTCACTGTATACTCCACTCCATACAACACAAAAATATTTTGTTCTAGACTTCCAGCACATGCATCAATGTAGGGACGACAATTAAGTCATCACTCATTGCCTAATGATAATACCAACTCCGTTTGTCAATAGATTGTCTTTTATTTTTTAGCATTGTAATGAGTTAAAAACTATATAAAATATTAACTTTATATTTATTACTATCAAATATGAAATTATGTAAAAAAAAATCTTTTATATAGATTTCAGTCCATTAAAAATGGGTTAAAAAATAGCTACTATTTATTATGATACCCATTTTAAATATTACTAGTATCAAAAACAATATTCAGAAAGAGAAGATTTAAAATGGTTACTGGATGCATAGATTTTTATTTCATTGATGCCACCGAAAGTAAATTTTGTGATTCGTCTGACCTTCAAATTATTATCTTATCAAAAAAAAATTGTGATTTCTTTTGTCGGATTAGTTCGTTTGTTCTACTAGCTTGTAGTTTACAGTGTAGGTTGGCTTGTGCTTTATTTTTGCGTTTTCCTTTCCGTCATTTGTTTCTTGTTATTTCCATTCAGTCATTTATTTCTATTATTTGTTTCTAGTTGTACATGATGGTTAGTCCATCTCACGACTTATTCGGGCTCTCGGTTTCTCTAGCCTTGTCTAGAATTTTTTTCCATATATATAAAAGTATCTCACACATATATGGTGACGAGTTCACAGTTCACATACCATTAAATTCAGGGTATTCAAATTAATTTTAATACAACATACTATTTGCAGCATATTATAAATACGTGAATATTTATGAATACTTTTAGAATTTACTACCCATGTTACCAAAATGTCTAATATTCCGTGTATATTTGACATCACACCTTAAAACCAACAATTAGTGCCATAATTAGTAAATAAATCGAGAATAAATAAGTCGTTTGATAAGTTAAAATTCTATTTGAGACGAAGGAGAAACGTTGGGAACTGGACATACTTTCTCCGTTTTAAAATATAAATCATTTGAGTATTTGATAAAATTTATTAAAAGTTAAAAAACTATATAAATATTATTTTTTAATTAATTTTTAAAATAATTTTATACTTATTACTAATAAATATGAATATATTTTACAAAAATTATTAAAAAATTTATATTTTATAGAGTTTTTAACTTTTTTAAAAATATGTTAACAAATTAAAAGACTTATATTTTGACACAGAGGGAATATAATTTACAAAATTAATAATTTAAGAATCGACTACACATTAATAATTGAATAAATCAGGAAAAAAATAAGTAAAAAAAAAAGTGCACCATTCAAGAGCGTAACAATTGAGACCATCTTTAGATGGAATCGGATTCAATGCACCAAAATCAACTAATACGATGTGTTGAGACAAAAATGGCTCAGATCAAAAGTTTAAATAACACAATTTTAATATATAAAGTTGATAAAATAATTACCGAAAAAATTTGCCGCAAAATTTACCGAAAAATATTCAAAAGTTGATAGAATATTTTTTTCAAAATATTCAAAAAAAATTATAAATTTACCGAAAAATTCACAACTTCAAAATATTTACAAAAATATTCAAAATTTGCAGGAATGTCGGAAAAACGCGGTCTGAGACCGCGTTTCATTCACAAGATGTAAAATCTAAAAGTGAGAAAAAAAATAAACAAAAGAAACGCGGTTTCAAATCTCGTTTTATAATTAATTTTGGGTAAAATACGGTTTGAAATCGCGTTTATTCCCATTTGTATTTTTAAACTAAAAAATATATAAAAAAAAAAGTGAAACGCGGAAACAACCCACGTTTCATTTGTAGCTCCTTCTCCGCTCCCTGACCTCCCTCATCCATGGCTCCCTACCTCCTCTCCTCTTGTTCCTCTTCTTTCATCTTCTTCGCTCCGGCGCCCCCGGTTCGTCGCCGATGAGAGACCGAGTATGAGACGAGAAAGAGAGAGAGGCGGTCGTGGAAAGGGAGTCCGGTGGCGGGCGCTCGAGGTCTTGACGAACGTGGTGGCTAAGTAGCACCCGAGCACCATGGAGAATTGTGAAGAGGCTTCAGGGCTGGGCGGTGTTTGCAATTGTCAAGGGAGCCAGGAGGATTGTGAAGAGACTCCATGGACGCGGGAGCAGAGATTCAGAGAAGATCGAAGGAGGCAAGGAGCAGATTGCATAGGGCGACAAATGAAACGCGTATTCATTCCGCTTTTCATTGGTTTTTTTTTCTAATATTTTTTAGTTAAAAAATACAAATGGAAATAAACGCGGGTTGAACCCGCGTTTTACCCAAAATTAATTATAAAACGCGGTTTAAAATCGCGTTTCTTTTGTTTATTTTTTTTCTCACTTTCGGGTTTTACATCTTGTGAATGAAACGTGGTCTCAGATCGCGTTTCTATGAGATTCCTGTAAATTTTGAATATTTTTGTAAATTTTTCGGTAAATTTTATTTTTCTTTGAATATTTTGAAAAAAAATTCATTTTTTTATATGATAAAATTTATTGTGAATTAATTTTAGAATGAGAAATATATTTGTATCACACATTGGTAAAATCCAATGGATCCACTCAAGTTGAGCATAGAAGACCGACGGATTCATTATAAAATTAATTAATATTAGGAGAAATAGTCGAGTTATGTACAAGGCTTGTCCAGCTCGTATAACCAACGTGGATATTTATGTTCACATGGATGGGGGAGGTAAGCGGTAAGCCTACAATATTTGACCAACACTGCGCAAATTAGTTGACAGACAACTTCGCATTCACGTCCTACACAAAGTTTTACCACGTGCCTGCACACCACCTTTGAAAGCTACCCCCTTTCATTTTGCTCTTTGAGTTGGAATGCCCGTTTCCTATCATCAGATTTTTTTTTTAATGAAAATAATTCGAAATTCAAGACGACAACAGAAATCTAGAAAATCGAAAAGTCGAATAGAGTCAGCTGACAGATCACTAGAGAGTCAGTCGAAGAACATTAAGTGAATAATGTGAATGCCAAAAACATGAAAAAAGTTAAAAGACTGATACGACGTCTCGACGCCGAGAAGAAAGAGGCAAAATTGCAGAAACCTATTAGCAGAAAAGACGTCGACTATCATCCGATTTAAATCCTCTATTTATAATCTTACTTCCTCTCACAATAATTCTATTTTTTTAATTCAAGAATTATTGAGTTGGGGTACAAAAGGAGAGGACAAATTTAGGGTTAGAGAATTAGAGGCCACCCGCTAAATTTACAATTCGAGACTCCTAATTCGATATGTCCTCTACAAACAAACTAAAAAAAAAAAATTGTTATTACTTTTTTTTAGGCGTATGTCAATAAAATTGATGGGAAGAAATGAAAAGTGATTTAATAATACATGCCGACCTAATAATAATATATTTAAAGCGTAGGTATATTATGGTTTATTATTTTTTTTTTTTAATGGACGCGTAAAATTATGTATGTTTGATAACGTGACAAACAAACCCCAAAAGAAAAGCAATCACTAAAGGAGAAAAATAAAAATAAAAATAAAAATAAAAAAACAGTTCCCACAACCACAAGTTACGACAAACGGAAATGACGATATTACCCCCACCCATCTGTCTAATTTTCAATGCTTATCCACCTCCCCAATCCAATCCCTCCCTCTCTCAGCTATGGTCCATTCATATTATTGCCGACGAATCAGCCACCTCAACCACATCACAACCACACCTGACCCGACCCAACCCAACCCTTACCCGACCCGACCCGTTGAATCAAAGACCTATCCAATTGAATCAAATCTGATCTCATCTCTCTTCAAATCTTCAATATCTTGGAGGCTCTGACCACCGGGTTGTCCCTAGCGATGGCCTCCCGTCCGGCCGCCTTGTAATCGAAGCTGCAGTCGTGGCGATCCGAGTACCTGTGGGCCGAGCAGAAGAGCTGGCCGCACCTGCACCTGAAGCCCGTGAGCCCGACCCGTTTCGCGCAGCCCGAGCACCTGTTCACCGCCTTCTTCGTCGGCGCGGCGTCCTCCCGCGCGCTCGCCTCCGGGATCCGGATCTCCGCGGCGTCGGCGGACCTTTTACGGGAGGGAGCGGGGGCCGCGCTGCCTGAATCGATCCGGATCGGGTCGGAGGAGGCGGATCCGGCGCCGGAGAAGCTCTGGGAGGTAGAGGCCGCCGGGATCTTGCAGTTGTCTGGGCAAAGAGGGGTGAGGGTTTCTGCGGTGGGGACTTTGAGTTCTAAAGTCTCCTCCTTTTCTCGCTTCTGAGCCATTGTTTTATGGTTTGGATTGGGATTTGGATCTCTCTCTCTGCGGATCTGATTATCTGGGTGGAAGATGGAGAATTCAGAGAGAGGGATTTGATTTTGAAGGCCTGGAAATGGAGATGGGAAGCTTCAAGGGAGGGGTTGGAGGGAGATTGTGGGGAGGAAGAGGGATGGGAAAAATGTGTGGAAATGAGTTCTTAAGGCAATCAAAGGTCGGCTTAGTGGCAAATGACAAAATAGATGAATTGTATTTTTGTCCTCTACTTTTAGAGAGTTTTGTATCTAGTCCCTATCTTTTATTTTGTCTTCATATAATGTCTATAACTATTAACGTTATTAACAGATTAGTCTCGATCTTGCGAGTGAGGTTATTGACACGACGATGAAATGACTATTAACAAAACAAAATCTACTAAATTGAACCTAATAAATCCTTTTCCATCGAACAAACCTAAGTGGCAGTAATTTAGGATATCGAAGTTGTTTTAACTCTTCAAATTTCTAAACACCGAAGTTGTTTAACCCTTTAAATTTCTTCATCGATCGATTAAATCTAAATAGAAGTTAATTAGAATATATCAATCATGCTCAAAACTATAGAAATCCAAACCTCATGTCAAAGCTCTAGCATCCGAATGTAATGTTCAAAGGTTTAGAAATACAAATGACAACAAATATTCCTCAAAGACTTGGTAGAAACAACCAAATTAATCAAACTCTAGATATCTCAATCAAATTCGTATAATTTAAGCAGTAAACAAATTCACCACAAACACAGTCACAAATCTATCATTTACCACCAACAATCGACAAACCTAATCACATTGGACTTCATCCCTGGTATCCATCGCATTGCGCAATTTAACCCTCCACCAATTAGTAGCATTCAAATAAGGGACAGAGAATCAAAAGACTTAAAAGTATTCTAATTCGACATCTTCTTGTCGTTGTCTCTCTAAAGACAGTTTCAGCGCTAATAGCGAGAGTAGTACTTGATGCAGAAAGTAGTGAGGGGGTTGGAGGTGATCAAGAACTGCCATCTTGTATGGCAACCCATTAAAGCATAATTACTAAATAACTGGCTGGAAAATAATTGTATTGAATCAGTCAAAATTTCTATCATACACTAATTGATACAATAACTACTTAAAAGCAAAATCATAGAAAACTATCAACAACGTTTAAAGAGGGAGACGCCATGGGTGATAGAGAACTCGAGTGAAGACCTTTCATGGCGCAGCAGATCAGAATTATCGGATCATAAGAGGGACTCTAAATAAAATAGGGTTTATAGTGGTAAGGACCTCAATGCAATTTCGGTATACTTATACTGTAACTATCCTATGTACATCTTGTTAGTAGTCCTTGTGTGTTTTTGTTTATATACATACATTAGTAGATGTGTCAAATGGGTATGACATGTCAAATTTGGACATGACAATTTTGAGTCAAGTTATGTTAAATATACAATACACATTGTAAAATGGGTTAATCAAATAATATTCAAGTGTTTATGTTTATAAATGAATTATAATCATGTGAATCCAAATACACCCTCAACCTTAAAAAATGAAATATAGATGTGTCAAATAGATTAGACAGGTTGGAGTCGGTCATGCCAATTTTAAGTTGTGTTAATCTGGAATTATAGATTTAAGTCACTTATTTTCGAATCAAAACACGAGCTGAACGAAGTTCAAATAAGGTATTGGTGTGTTAGAGCGCGATTCAAGTTAAATAGTTAATATATCGATTAAGTTACTTTCATTTACAAAAAGTTAGAATTGAATTGAGGTATAAGTTAAATATGCCAAGTTTTCAGGTTGGGTAAAAATAAGATTGTACGATGGAATTACATAAAGTTTTTTTTTATTAAGTAAAAATTTGAGATTAGATATACCCGAATCTCGATGATTGCTGAGTCAGCAGACGGAAACCGTCAAAGTGTACAACATAAAAACGAAAAAGGTGCAGTACAAACCAAGCGAAAATACGCTCTATCTAGATAGTACGCAACTAGACAAAACTAAAAATAGGACGCTGTCGGACGAAACTAAGCACCCTCTAGAGACAGCACCGCTAACCAACGATACATCAATGATCTATATGGGCAGTGAAGAAGAACCTTCAGGAAGCGATACATAAAGTCAATGGAAGGACCCGTTTTCTAACACTTGTTGGGATTTTATTATGATAAAAATAAAAGTAGGGAGCATTATATGAATACTCAAAAAGTTTGAGGAGCAAAGATGCAAATGGGAAAAATGGGGCCTTCATTGAAGCGCGTAACATAAACTTTGGTGGGGCCAGGGGGAGGAGGTTGGACGAAAACACCCCCTTTGACTTGACTGAATGGCAATAGGCAATGGAGTCCGTATGAGTTGGGACTTGGGGGGGCTCATTAAAATTAAAGAGTGGGCCAGTTGGGGGCATAATTGGAAAGGAAATTCCTTGGTGGCAACACTTGCAATTTTTGCAAGGTTAAAAAAAGTAGTGTCTCGTTTCCCTGAAATTCCAAACACAATGCCTACTGGATTGGTTGTAAATTGCATATTTTTCTCCATTTTTTTATTCCTTCTTTTGTTTATTTGCATTATCTTTCCTTTTTTAAAAAAAAATATATATATTTGTTTTGATTTAATAATGAATTTTTTTTTTTTATTTGGGTGGCGTTGTTTGCTTTTGTGAAAGGGATTGATGGCAACTTGAGCGGACTAGGTCCACCTCTCAAAAGAAAAAAGGAAAAAGAAAAAGGAAAGATCACTTGCATTTGCATTTTGCAATTTGCATTTGCAATACTGTTGTTGCACTCCCATGTTGTTGTTTAGTTGCCTATGCCATGTTGTTTAGTTGCCTATGCCATGTTGTTTGAAGATGAAAAGAGGGGATGTGTTGGGAGATGACCGATTTGTTTTGGCCTCTTAGGATCCCTATAGACTCGGGAATATTGTGTCTTATCTTCTCCACGCGATTTACCTCTTTCACCCGGTATAGGATAATCTTTTTCTGTTTTTTTTTTTTAATCTTCGGCGTCATAATTTGTTGCATCCAAATTTTGCTCTTTTATATAGATTTTTGGCCTTTAAGATATATCCTGGTTGCCCAATTTTACATCATTTCATAAATAAAATCTAAAGATAACTCGATTAAAGCATTTGATTTATACCCAACTTTGGGTTGGGGTGTGTTTGGGACATGACAATCTTTACTATCTATGACTTCTTTACCAATACACCATCTATTTATCTCTAAAGATGTGTTTGTTATGTCAATCGACAGAGATAGTGTTTTAAACTGCTTAATTTCTTTTGATTCTGGTATGAAAACATTACTGATCTATCCGCTGAACGCTAACACTATTTTACAAAGTAATATTTACTTTAATTTAAATGCTTTGCAAAACATGTTCACTTAATCTGTTAACAAATTTCATTGAACATTAAAAGAGACTTGTAAGAAAAAAATGGTAGACGTCAACTAAGACATTACACATTTGAAAGACAAAATCTTGCTCTTTTTTCCCCTCTTGTTTCATGCTTATAAAAGTACAGTGTATCTAACCGGATTTCATAACAAAAAAAATTAAAAGCACTACAATAGTACCATATAACTACACTAATCTGCTTTCAAAACCCACTAGTAGAAAAACCATATAACTACACTAATCTTCTTTCACAACCCACTAGTAGAAAAATGGGTTTTGGCGACGGTGAAATTACGATCGCTCCATGTCTCAACGTGATAAATTCGCAATTTTGTATTTTGACCATGGTTCCTGTTTACCATGGTTTAATTAAAATGTGTATTGAATTTGCATACAAGAATATTACCACGTCAACAAAACTACTACGGATGATCAATATTACCACGTAAACAATTTTACCATGGATATCAAATTTACCACAGTTCTGTTAGCAGTATAGTTTATATTTGTACATATTTACGATTGTACCCTCAGAGTTTTCACCCAATGATATATATATATATATAGGAGTAGGCCTTTGAGATCCGACAAGGACTCAGTTATCCAAACACTTACATGGTATCACAGCCTTTTGTGAAACCCTAATTTTTCGTTTCACATATTCTATTGATCCCGCCGCCGCCGCTCCTCTAGCCGCAACCGCTCCACCCGCTGCCCCCCACTCCCCTGCCGCCGCCGCCTCCCCCTTTTCAGTCGCCGCCGCTTCCTCTTGCCGTCGCCTCCCCCTTTTCAGCCGCCGCCGCTTCCTCTTGTCGCCGCCGCTCCCTCCCTTTCCCGATGGCTGACGTTGTCAACTCCCCGCCCCCACCGCAGCCACAAAACCCTTTTCATTCCGCTCAATCCGTTACAAACATCAAAAATCAAATTTCCCTAACCCTAGACCTCAAGAAGGTTCAATACCACACCTGGGCGGAACTCTTCACCACCGCCTGTCGGGACCATGACGTCCTCGCCCACATCGACGGTTCCGACCACCCCGATGATGTCCCTGAGCCTCTATGGAACCGCATCGACTCCATCGTGCTCGGTTGGATCTATGCTACCATCTCTGAGGATGTTCTGATAACCGTCCTCCAACCCGGCTCCACCGCTCGTGATGTTTGGCTCCGCATCAAGGGCACAAGGTCGGTGAAGAGCGCCTTGTCCTTTAACTTATCAATGGCCTCTCCACCAAATTTGACGTCGTAGGTGGTATGATCAGCAACACCTCTCCGCTGCCGACTTTCATGGTGGCTCGCAGCATGCTTTCCAGGGAGGAAAGCCGTCAGGGCCGCCCTCAGGCTCCATCCCATGTCCTGGTGTCCTCCAAGGACTTCCTGCCCTCGGACCCTTTCCCTCAAACCCACCTACCAACCAGCCCAGGCCGACCAACCAGTGCGGAGGCCGAGAGCGAGGGAGGGGTACTCACCGCGGCGGCGACCACAACAACATGCCGCGGCCGCCGCACTACCCGCCACAGCCTTGGTTCCCCGCCCCGCCGCCCTGCCCCTATCCGACGTGGGCAGGCTACCCACCGCCGTCGATGGTCCGCCCGTACCTAGACATGGCCACGGGTCACGGGTCGGGCGGGTCGACCCGTGACCCGTCGGGTCGGTGACCCGCCGGGTCAATCACCCGTCGGGTCCGGGTCAACAGGTTGAAGGGTCATCTCGGGTTAAGGGTTAGGGTTAGGGTCGGGAAAAAGTGAACCCGTGACCCGGCGGGTCGACCCGACTACGACCCGGCGGGTCGACCCGTCGGGTCGACCCAATGGGTCAAATTTTTTTTTAAAAAAATTATAAAAAAACTAGAATTTATATTTATAATTATTATGAATTTTATTTATTCATAATATATAAATTCTCATGCATTGCATGTTATGAAAATCCTACCCACCATTTGGTTCTTTTATAGACTTAGCACCTTCCCCCTCCCCTTTCCTCTAGTTTTCAATGTGGGATGGGATGTGGGACAAAAATAAGTAGAAACTAAATCATATCTTCAATCTCGATCATTCGGTTTTTTCATGTCAATCCATACTTATAAATTTTTATCATATACAAACACTAGTACTACACTTTATATAAATATTATTTTTTTGAAAAATATTTTACATATCAAGTATGAAAGATTAAAATAACGAACGGGTAGCAAGAAAGTGTGAAGTTCAACACAATACCTTAAACATTTGTGTTATTTGGTAGCTCCACTATGAAATCATGATATATGATACTAAGTTAGGAGTCTTTATGATATAATTTCAAAGAATACAAATATTGTTGTTGATAAAGTTGTTACACATGTATGGTATCCTTAAAGTCGATTTTCACTTATTTTGAAAATGTTATAGAACTTCGGATTTTCAAGCACAATAATGAAATATATTATTGGGCAATACTTTTCAAATGTGTCTTTTCATTTTATAACATGCAACACAAATAGGTAATTCAATAACATCATCATTATGTGTATACACAAAATGTGGCTAATTCAACTTTAAACGAGAAAGATTATCATATATCTATATATGAAGATGAGCCTAGATTTGAAATCAACAACCAAGAAATTAACATAATGCAAGTAAAATAAAACACTTATGATTAATCAATAGATCAACACAACTATCAATTGAATTAAATAGAAAGATTAATCCAACAAATTTGATATTATGTATCATGATGTTCCATCACCATGTGTTATTCATTTCATTAAATCGTAAGAGGTAAAGACTTTAATTATATTATATGTTACATCATATAATCCAAAGACTTAAATTACATTATATATTCCACCATATAATCCAAATACTTAAATTACATTACATTTTACATCATATAATTCGATTAGTCGAAACATCAATTTCTACAATTTCTTTCATATCCCATTTTTCTGTCCCACATCGAAAGTGTGCTATCTACCTCTATTTTCTCTATATATATCTTCTCATATCCCTACTTGTCATTCCCACAATCCAACCTTTTCTTTCCCACATACCTTTTCTTTCCCACATCTAAAGTGTGATAAAATGATGGAGTGGAATGAAGGTATATATATATATATATATATCTTCCCACATACCATGTTTTGTCCACCTTAAATCTTTTCATTTCGAAAGTGTGGTGAAAGTTAAAAGTACTCGATGGGTTGAGTTTTTTTTTTTCAAAACCAAATTTTTTTTTTAAAATGGTTGACCCGACGGGTTGACCCGCCAAACCCGGCGGGTACCCGGTTCCTTGCCATGTGTCCCGACCCGGCGGGTCAACCCGTCGACCCGTCGACCCGCCGGGTGACCCGAACCCGTCGACCCGTTGAATTTCCGAGTTAGGGTTCGGGTCATGTACCCCGGGTTTTCGACCCGGCGGGTCCGACCCGTCGACCCGGCGGGTCGGACCCGTGGCCACGTCTACCTGTACCGCCCTCCACCACAGGCGGCCTCTTCCCCGGCGTTGTAGGCCTCCCAACCGCAGCCGGCGACCCCCCTGCACACCGATCTCTCTGTCGCTTTCTCCACCATGGGACTTCAACAGCCGGAAGACAACTGGTATATAGATACCGGGGCCTCCTCTCACATGACGAACGCGCCAGGTAACCTACAAACTATTTTTAATTCTAGCACTTTACCGTCTATCTATGTCGGAAATGGTGCCCCCTTTCCATTGTCGGTTCAGGTCAAGCAACCCTCCCCACTGGCCCACCCATCCGCCTTAACAACGTCCTACTTGCCCCTGACATTGTCAAGAACCTCATCTCTGTTCGTCAATTCACCATTGATAATCACGTGGCAGTCCAATTTGACCCTTTTGGTTTTCTTGTGAAGGATCTTCGTATGGGGACCCCAATCATGTGGTGCAATAGTTTCGACGACCTCTATCCACTCGCCACAGCCCGCCGTTCGCCCACTTCCGCCCCCACCACCCTCGTCACCCTTAGTTCCGACTTGTGGCATGCTTGTTTTGGCCACCCTGGCGATCACGTGCTTCAATGTCTCCGCTCTAGCAATTTCATTTCTTGTAATAAAGCCTCGGGCGTTTGCACTTCATGTGAGATCGCCAAGAGCAAAAGACTTCCCTTTAGCATTTCCCATTTTCTTACATTTGCACCTTTTGACATTATTCATTGCGACTTGTGGACATCGCCTATTCATAGTGCTAGTGGTTTTCGATATTATTTGGTTGTTCTTGATGACTTTACCAATTTTGTTTGGGTCTTCCCTCTACGCCATAAATCGGAAACACATGGCCACATTGTTAGCTTCCACATGTTTATCTTAACCCAATTTAGTTTGTCTATCAAGGCCATTTAGTGTGACATGGGAGGCGAGTTCGACAACAACATTGTCCGCTCCTTTTGTCAACAACAAGAGATAGCCCTCCGCTTCTCTTGTCCACAAACATCACCTCAAAATGGAAAAGCGGAACGCATTCTCTGCACGCTCAATAATAAAACCCGAACAGGATTATTAGTCGGGGGTTAAGAGAATTGTCAATCAATCTTGTATTTTGAGATTGAGAAGATTGCGAATTGTCATTTTCCCTTAACTACCCAACAATAATCTTCATTCCGCCAAATACTAATAGGATTATTTTTACAAAATAATGCCCATCTCCCCAACCCTCCTAATCTAAAAAATAATTTTCATCCCAATAATTATCTTAACCCCTCAAAAAATAATTCATTATTAAACATGCCCTAACAGTTTAAAACAAAATTGCAAGTTTATATAACCACAAACAAGGTAGTGAATAAACATGCAAGTACAACATTAAAAGAAAATATACAGTTAACAACCACAATTAAATAAAGGAGTCACAGGAAGTGTCCACTGTCCATACCATAAAGAAGGAGAAAGAGGGATAATCATTATTAAGATGGTGATGATAAGCATCAACCACCAACACCAACTTTAATTTAATTGTATAATGGACATGATTAGTAAATCAGAACAATTAAAGATTTCAACACAAATTGTAGTCCCCCTGCACAAACAAAACATGGAATTGTTCAGCAGCTCGATCCTTAAGAATTGCAATTAGTCTGAAACTACGTATGTATTAATCCATTCAAAATAAATATACTAAAAGGGACCGGGGAAAAAGAAGGCATGATCGATCATGTAAACCACCTATTTTTAGACCATTCCGCACTTGTAACCTAAAATGAGATATATATGAAATTAATTTCATTTAGAAAGAAGTCATCAAAACAAGCTTATTAGTAAGTGCATGTTAGTGCATGTTTGACGCATTATAAATTAATCTAGTTTAAAATTAAAATTTAGATAAATTTATTTTATAAAATTTTAGTCTTTATTGATAGATTTAAAGAGTAAATTATTATTTGACATGAAAATTATATAGAGTTTTGTAAAACTATTTTTTCAACAACTGCAAAATTTTTTGTTACAACTCTTAACTTTGAGAGTTCCAATAAACTTGTGACAAACAGACCCTAAAATAACACCCCCATCGATCCAGAGGCAGAGTCGGGGCAAAGGGTGGCTAGCTAGACTAGTCTCCCACCGGCTCGAAGCCAAAATAAAAATATATGTGCTAGCTTTTTTAATATAATTTAAAAATTAATAGAGTAATAAATCATAAAGTGTATTTTTTTTCACAGTAGACAAATATTAAGAGAGCTTTACGACAACCGTAAAACACCTCCTTGATCATCCTGAAGGATGGTGTTACAAAGATCCCTATTCAAAGGGAGAGTAGACAAGTTACAAATATCCCTATACTTAACAATGTAGTCGGCTACCTTATTCGCCTCTCTGAAACAATGACTAAACTCAATGTAATCAAACTGGATCTTCATAAGACCAATCTTCTCAATGTAGCGCATAATCTCCCACTTGATATTGGCATTATCTTTGATTGCCTTCATTACTTCTAGATTGTCCCCTTCAATTATAACTTTCCGAAGTCCTTTGGCTATCGCTAGCATCATACCAACACAGATGGTCGAAGCCTTAGTTTGGAGAATTGTGCCTTGACATGTCTCCTGCTAAAAAATATTTAAAACCTGACCTTTCGGATCCTTGATGCCCCCCCCCACTCGGCAAATGCAAGTGGAATTCAACTGATATTCTTTTTTTTTCGAAACAAGATAAGATTTAAAGAGGGTCCCGACGAGCGGCGAGCCTTCCTAGTGCGTCCTTACGGACGAGATCAGCCAGCAGAAGATCAATCAAACAGTTATCCTCGGCAGGGTTACTGTAAGTCAGACGTGCAATCCTGTTCGCTACAGCCTACATCATTAGATTCCTTGAAAATATGACGAATAACAACATTTCTAAAGTCAGAAAGGTCAAAACGAGTATCCGATTGTAACAGCTCAATGTTCCAGGGACAAGCCCAGTCATCCAGAAGAGCGTTAACAACCACCAGACAATCACCCTCTATAAGCAGATTGTCCAGATTAAGCTGTTTAGCTTTAAGAACTCCCAACCGGAGTGCCAAAGCTTCTGCGTACAGCGCGAAGTTGTTATTGCAAGGACCGTTACCCATGGAAACAATACTACCAGTGTCATTTCTAATAACAAAACCGAAAGAGCCGGAACCATCTTATCTAAAGGAGCCGTCAAAGTTAAGTTTATAGAAATTCGAAGGCGGCTTTTGCCACAGAATATTCCTCTTGTTTTTATTAGATAGATTTCTAGCTATCGTAGTTCCAGCAGAGGATCTGCTACCACTACGTTGCCCCTTGTTGTACCGCCAAATATCCTTAGTGGCAGACCAAGTAGTCCGAGTGGTAGAAATGAGGACAGAAATGTCGTTAATCTTCAAGCTAAAATCTAGATCGAACACGACTTGATTTTTGAAGAACCAAGCCCCCCACCAGACGGTCTCCACAAAAGCCATAGAAGATTTACCGATAGAGGAGTATAAGTGATTGGGCAGTAAGTTGAGGTTGGTGTGCCTAAGAGTGCCCAAAAAAGCAGGAAACTTGAGATGGAATATGTTTAGAAGGCAGTGAGTAATATTACATTCAAGAATGAAATGGAACCCCGTCTCATCAGTATTACCGCAGAGCGGGCAACCTAACGGCACAACCAAATGCGACCGTTGCAAGCGATCAATGGTAGGCAGACCGTCTCGCGATACTTTCCACAGAAAATGATGAATTTTATATGGAACGTCCAATTCCCAAATCCAATTACAGCTATAATTTGGGTACCCTTTGGAGGAAGGGATAATCGGTCTAGCAGATTTTGCAGAAAACCATCCATCCCTGCTCGGACCCCAGTAAAGGCGGTCATGAAAAGTGTTAGTCGGTAAATGCAAAGTTAGAATATGATTAATATGAATAAGGGACATGAGACCTTGTAGATCATTGGATAGTTTGTTATAATCCCAAGAATTATTAGAATTGATGAAGCGGGAAACCTTTCAAGTCAGAA
The DNA here is from genome assembly GCA_963922045.1 of Persicaria maculosa. Lineage (NCBI taxonomy): Eukaryota > Viridiplantae > Streptophyta > Magnoliopsida > Caryophyllales > Polygonaceae > Persicaria > Persicaria maculosa. The sequence continues at coordinate 13,976,684 of OY998267.1, read as the reverse complement.
CCGAGTTCGAAAGAGAGGAGCTAGCCACATGCAAAAGAGGTTGTTCATAGATCCAATTATCCGTCCAAAAATTGACATTCGTGCCATCATCGATAAACCATCTCAGACCCGGTTTAAACAAGTGTTTTATCGAGTGAAGTTTAGACCACTGCCAGGTTGTATTCCCCTTTTGTTGGTACTTCATGAGAGGAGTTCCCTTCAGATATTTGACAGAAATAAGGCGTACCCACGGGTTGCTTGGTTCAGCAATAATTTTCCATAATAATTTCATTTGCAATGCTATATTCATGGTTTCAGCTTTATATAAACCCAACCCACCCGCTAGAGTGTCCGAGCAGATCTTATCCCAGCTTATCATGGGTGTGCATTTTGTATTCTTATTCCAGAAGAAATCTCTGTAAACTTTATCCAACTCGTGTAAGATAGAAGTCGGCAGCAGAAAAGCTTGCATTGGAAAAATTGGTTTGGCACTGAGATTTGCTTTAATAAGAACCTTTCATCCTTCTGTAGACACAAAGGAGGCTTTCCACTTAGTTAAATGTTGTTTAGCTTTTAAAACCACGTCGATAAATGTTTCACGATTAGGTCTGCCGTTTATGATCGGACAACCTAAATATTTTTCTAAATTATTCGCTGGAGGGATGCCCAAAGCAGCTGCCATGGTGTTAATCGACTGCTGGGACGTATTTGGTGATGCTTGGAAGCTGGATTTATGAAGATTATCTTTCTGTCCGGAAAGAAGACAAAATCTTTGTATAATGGAGTTGACTTTGAAACATGCAGCTTGCGAAGATTTCGCGAAGATGATGATGTCATCTACAAAAGCTAGGAACGAGATATAGAACAAACCTCTCCCAAACGAGAAACCTAAGTCTTTGTTTATGTTTGCTTCTTTTTTAAGGTGCGAGCCAAAACTTCAGCCGTCACTACGAACAAAAACGGTGAAAGAGGGTCTCCCTGGCGTAGGCCCCTTGTGGGGATAAACGGAAAGGATGGTTCGTCGTTAATCAGAATAGAGTAGGAGACAATGGTAATGCACTCATGAATCCACTGGATAAACCTTGGAGCAAAGTTGAAAGGCCGATTTGCATAACTAGACAAAAAAAAACTTTGCAAAACTAGACCATGACATGGGAAATTAGCAAAAATAGCATATGGTTTAGTTTTGCAATTTTTTGGGTTACCGGGTGGATGGGTTTCAGGTGAAAGGAAAGGAAGAGAGAGAATGGGAAAGGGAAAGAAACGGAGAGGGTTAATTTGTTCATCGTCAGATCTTGGAAACGGAAAGCTCAAACCCTCCATGGCCTTCCTTACTCTACCTTTCGCCTTCTCTGACCTCCATTACCGCCTCCCTCACCACCACATCCTCCACCAGAGCACCGATGCTCTGCCATTTTCTCTCTCATCTCTTCTCGGTGGAGTAGAGGAGGAATCGAAGAAGAGGAGGAGCAAGATCTGCGTTGGAATCGAAGAAGAGGAGGAGGAAGAAGAGGCGACTAGAGGTCTAAGATAGGGCCGCCCTGAAACCCTATCTCTTTCCTCTCCCCCCAACCCCCATTAGCGCCGCCCTATATCTCTTCCCGCCATTCCGCTGGCGATACTCCTCCGCCAGACGCCGCCAAATCAACCTAAATCTCTTTCTTCTCCGACAGCGCCGAGATTGCAGCCCCAATTTCAAGGTCGACGTACATTTTTCTTCTATGGCGCCGCTGATACCTTGCGCGTTTTCCACCGTGCTTATGTTATTCTCCTTTTACCTCTGGCATCTCATTTATTTAAAATTCGTAGCTGTTTTCGATTTTTGCTTGCTTGTGTTGTGGTTCCTAGATCTGAAATCTCACTATATTTGATCATGATTAGTGTCAATATAGATGGAATTGGGAGATTTTTTAGTGGATTGGTCTAATCTGAATGTAAAGCGTAATATAAATCATCCGTTATTCGTTTTGGGCTCTGGATATCTTGAAGGATGGTTTGGTGTGGTTTGCAATTGATGATTCTATTTAGTCTGTTTAATTCTGGATTCTTGATTAATTCAGTGTACATTGGTCTCATACATGAATGCAAATCTGTACAGAAATGGCTCGTTTTGATCGGTTACTCGAGAAGAAGAGAAAATTGAAACAACTTCAATTGGTTTATGTAATGGTTAGTGTGTTAACTGTGATGTATATGATGTGGCAGCGCCGAGATTGCAGCCCCAATTGCTAACAAGGTATGATTGTTGTCTGTCGTGCATTCTCTTTTGTTGTCAATGACTAGCAAGAACCTTCGGATTGAGAAGCTTGATATCTTCCAATTCTTTGCCTATTTTCATTTCTTTGTACCTTTGGTAGGATAGTTATGGTCATTTGGCATGATATGTTTGTTCTGTTGGTAGGATAGGGTTATTAATTATAGGTTTGTTCAGTTGGTAGGATAGGCTTGATCATTTGGGAGGATATGATTGCATCTGTTTAACATGTTTGCATTTAGGATATGATTGCATCTGTTTAACCTAGTCGTGGTGTCAATGGCTTCTTCTGAATTAGCCAGTGAAAGTGACAATCGAGAGAGGCTTCATGAAAGGCTGAAGGCAAGTCTGTCAAGCTCTTTATTTTGTTTTTCTTTTGTGTGGAGCATTACAACGATAGCTTTAATCTTACACGTTTTGATGAACGACTTAATGCAGGCTGTCTAGAGGGAAATGGAAGAGAGGCTAGCCAAATTCTTGAATACTTTTCTCTTTCTTAATCAATATGTTCATGGTGACAAGAAAGGATTCTTAAATTGTGCCGAGTCTGAAGCTAAACGACTTTATGATGCAGGTTAGTGATGCTTCTCCTATCAAATTGTTTCTTGACTTCTGAGTTTGATCTTCATTGATCCCTTTATGTTTTAGTTCTTTATTTACATTTACATCTATGGTCCTTCACTACTTGGTATGCGACGAGACTCGTGATGTATCATTGGGCTAAGGGCGGTACCGCCTTTGCTGTTGGTGTTTGCATCAATTTGGTAGGATAGTTATGGTTAGTTGCTTCTTGCCCTGTTAATTTATCACTTCTTGATGCCTAGATGATCATAAGGAGTATCCATTGAAAATAGCCTATTAGCTCAATTAGTAGAGTGCTGTGTTTGCACACAGAGATGTGAGTTCGACTCTCACATAGGCTAATACGAAGTGTGTGTTCATAAGTCTCCGATATATTGTGTTTTGGTAAAGCCAATTATGCATTTACATATTTTCAATAGTATAAATATATCTTACCAGTAGTGTGCATCTATCCTACCATTAGTGTCAAGTTATACAGGAATTACTGGGTTTTTATTCTGATTCTACCAATATAATTGTTTTCTCCTACCATTAGTTTCCATCTATCCTACCATTCCGATCCTACCAATATCGTTGTTTTCTCCTACCATTAGTTTCCATCTATCCTGCAAATCATGTATATCAATAGTTCCCAAAGTGCAAGTCAAGGATTGATTTATGTTGCACGCATACTGAATTGGCTTATCTCTATGTACATAATCATAAGTTGGCACACGAATATACTCTCAAGCACAGTTAGTTATGGAATGGATGATGGTGATGACATTTACATGCGCTCTTGGACAGGCACCATTATAGGCCCTCTCAATGTAATTTATGTTTATTAATACTTTGCTTTGCTATATTCTGATGCAAATGAGAGTGTTGATGGAGTTCCTTAGGCATACGTTCAGTCACTTAACTTATTTTATTTTATTTTTATAAATGGGAATGCTAATATTTTTTATGCAACCCTTTTTCTTTTGGCTAGAGCGTAGAGGTGAGGTGGCTAGTTGCAGGGCAATTATCAAGCAAACTCTTTCAATAGGGCATATTTTCTTAAAATTAGTTGCCTGTTGTATGCATATCTGTTGTCATGCAAGTATTCTGCAACAAAGTTCAATGGAAAATAGCTGACCAACAATATTGGTAGGATATTGGTAGGATAGATGGAAACTAATGGTAGGAGAAAGCAACGATATTGGTAGAATAAGAATGGAAACTCAATAATTCCTGGATAACTTGACACTAATGGTAGGATAAATGCACACTAATGGTAAGATATATTTATACTATTGGAAATATGTAAATGCATAATTGACTTTACCAAAACACAATATATCGGAGACTTATGAACACACACTCCGTATTAGCCTATGTGAGAGTCGAACTCACATCTTTGTGTGCAAACACAGTGCTCTACCAATTGAGCTAATAGGCTATTTTCAATGGGTACTCCCTATGATCATCTAGGCATCAAGAAGTGATAAAAACATGTGGCATGTGAATCAAATGCACCACATACTGGACAGGCAGAACATTTTCTATAAGATATGCATCAACCAAACAAAGTATCCAAGAGTTATGCATGTTGCACATGCATAATCCACCTCATCAGGTTGCCATTTAAAAGCACAAATTAAACAAAAGTTGTTGATGGATGAACCAGAAATCAACCAACCTTCTTGGTTGCCCCACATCGCTGCTGCTTGGGAGTCCAGTGGTGAGCTGATATTTGGTTCTTCATTCACAATAATCACCCAAAATGTAATTAGAAAAAGTATCAAGTAAAAGCTTAACTAAATTTGATTATTGTTATACCTCCAAGCAAGCTCTGAATGGACAGCAAGATTGTCCTCACATCATAAGCAGAAGACCATTTATCCTAACAAATTCAATTCATTCACACTTCAAATATCAATATTTGAACTCCAAATTCATAGTTAAACAGCCCTAATTTCTAATTTGATTTCTTCAAACATCAATGAAACTCACCTGAAGGATATCTAAGCAGATGTTACCATATACATCTATATTGGGTGGAAACACCTAGTCTCAAACCTGACCTTCGGAGGCTTGAAAGGGTAATCGATCGGATGGGAAATTGAGGCTAAGATCGTATTCAGTGCCTTAAAAAACAGTGTCTTTGCTTCCATGGATGGTGCCTTTCCAACTCAATATGAAATCCTCTTTTGGGAATGCAGAAATCCCTAGATCTCCACTCATCTGAAAATCCCCAAATTCGCAGAAAATTTAGGCAAAAGATTCTCTGATCCAAATCCACTTAATCCAGAGAACTATAACCTAAACGGGGAGTTTGAAAGTTCCTACCATGAGAGACATAAGCTCCGATTGTAGACCTAAGCAGACATGGGCTAACCCACCCGGCCCGCCCAACCCGCCCTGTAAAATATGCGGGCTTGGGTAAGGTAATTGGCCCAAGCGGGCCGACAGGCCCGACCCGGTTGGCCTATAGAGCCGGGCTTGGGCTAAGGGTTAAGCCCAAGCGGGCCGGTAGGCCCGGCCCGCCTATATATATATTACTTATTTTTATTTTTATATATATGTATTAAAATACTACGGAGTATATATATTGATTATATAATATCTAAACTTTTACATCTATTACTTTATAAATACTAATAGTATTTACATCGCATATAAATTAAGAAATACAATAGTACTAAATATATTATTTTCAAAAAAATTTCATTAAAATGAACCTACATAAAGATTATAGTGTGTAATTTCACATTTGTGTAACTTATATACCTTTGTTTTTGTATAAAATTTCAATCTTTGGAGACACTTAGCAAATTTGTGTAGTTTGAGATCAAACGTAAAAATAATAAAATAAAAATAATATTTTACGAAATTATAATGGGCGGCCCGGTGGGCTACCCGGCCCGCCCATGTGGGCGGGCTTGGACAAGAGAGTTGGCCCAAAAACCGGGCCTAGCCTAAGCCCAGCCCGCTAAAGTGGGCCAAGATATTCTCATAGGCCCGACCCAAGCCCGCCCAAGCCCGCCCATGCTCAGGTCTATCCGATTGCAATCTGATTTCAGCGGCGAACATAAACTGATCAGAAACGCGCCAGTTTGAAATCGGAAAACCCTAAATTGAAGTTCTGTCGGCGAAATTGGGAGTTGACAGATAAATATTGTACCTTTTGAGAACAGATTGGGCGTCGGCGCACTTGGCGGGAGTGAGGGATTGCTTCATCGGGGCGTTGTCCCGGTCCCCTCCGTTGACAGTTGCCATCGGGAGAAATTCGAATCTTGAACGACGGGAATATCGTTGATTGGCTTCGGGCAGAAGATTGACCAGAGAAGCCCCTTAACGACCACAAGGAGATTGTCGGTGTCCTTGACGAAATCATCCTCCTTCGCCGGTGCCGGCTTCTTCCTCTCCAGCGACTCCCCGTTCGATCTACTGTATTCCGATTGCTCCTCCATTTTCGCACATAGTGACTCTCTCTTTCTCTCTGTAATCGACCGGTTACAGCCCTTCCCATCCCCCCTGATGACTTGCACACTTTTGCAAATTCTTGGACCAGTGGTTAGTTTTGCAAATTTTTGGGTCGGTTGTCTAGTTTTGCAAAAAGGCCCATTTTTTGGTCTATTTAGTACCATTTCCTGAAGCGAAAATTTGTCAAAATTTTGAAAAGAAACAGACACTCAATGCGATAGTAGGCCTTTTTCATATCCAATTTAATAACGAAATTTTGAACAATATTCTATTTACATTTCACCCTACTCATTGCATTTTCACAATGTTTTTCATAGTCTTTAAATATGGATTAAATTAGTTCTCACGCCTAATCATAAATAAGGACAGATAAAGAGCAACGGCTAAAAGCAAATTGTAAAACATTGTAATTTTATATGAAAAATGCATAAATATGGGTGCTTAGTTTAAATATGTAATTTTCTTTATATATATATATATATATATATATATATATATATATATATATATATATTATATACAATAGATGTGGGACAGGGGTATTACAATATATACTTCCTCCGTTCAAATATGTAAAGATCATTTAATTTTCGGCACGTAGTTTAAGGACCTAAATACTATATAAAATATTGATTTTTTTAAAATTATTTTTTTACATTTTAATACTTATTAATAAAAAGTGTTATATTGTAAAAAATTAATTTTTAAAAAATTAATATTTTGTATAGTATTTAGCTTCTTAACCTATGTGCCAAAAAGTAAAAGATCTTATATTTCCGAACGGATGGAGTATATTTCATTAATATTTTAAAATAAAGTTATTTTAATTTTTTTATGAAAAAATAAACATATTGATATTTTCAGTTCGTGTCGGATTTCCTATTTCTGAAGAAAAGCTTGTTTCCTGTTTCGGATATTTTTCCCCCTCGTTGATCTATTTCTTGCTAAACAATGCACAGATGACCGTGAACAGATAATAAACGGAGAGCCGCCCAACCCCACCACCGTAACATCGCCGTTTCCTCAAACCAGTGGGTAGCACCTGGTATACTTCGATTACGAAAACCGCCGCCCGATTCCCCCCTCTCGCTCTTCCAATCGATACTAGGGTTTCGCCCGCCGCTGAAAGGTACATTCGATTTCCGCTCTTTCTTTTCTGATCTGATCCATTTCACTCTATGCGCGGATTTATTTCTTTCCACTTTCGCGATTACATGAATGAAAGCGACTGAATCCGTCTGATTAGTTTATTATCATCGATGGATGAGAAATTGCTCGTTGATTGCCCTCGAATCGCTTGTCAAAATTGGATCTTTTGTGAAAAGGAATTGTGGATTTTGCGTTTCGAATTGATCGTGCTTGAATGATTGATTGGAAACCAGGTTGCCTAATCTTATTTGATATCGTTCAATTTCTCCTTGCTTGTTCCTTCCTGTCACTTGATTGGCATTAGGTTTGTTTGCGTAGATTGCTTCCTAGAAATCGTATGTTTGGCGATACATTTTGCGAATCAAGCGCGCTGAGATGTGATTCTGATGTTTTCTTTGATTTGGATGCTAACCAAGGATTTTTCTGATTAGATTGGTTTTTTCCTCAGCGTCATATTCTGATGTGATATTTTCTTCCTAGAAATAGCTCAAATTCTCTTGATTTGTTCTTCTACTAGCAAAATTGGCTAATCTGTCCGGATTTGTCATATGCAGTTTGCACTCTACCGAAGCGAAAATACAGATTACGATCTTCAGATCAATGTTGTTTATGTTTGTTTAGGTAATTTACTAGTTGGTGATAATCATGGTGAGAGCATACAAACAGGAGCATGTCTACAAGCACCCATGGGAGAGGGTGACTGCTGCCTCATGGAGAAAGTTCTCCGAACCTGAAAACAAACGCATTCTCTCCCACATCCTTGAAGTCGATACCCTCAACCGTAAACTTGATCCCGAGTCTGGGAAGCTCCATACCACAAGGGCAATAACAGTACACGCCCCAGGGCCATGGATTGTCCGCAAGGTTGTTGGTCAAGATATCTGCCACTGTTTGGAGAACACAGTTGTTGACGCCAAAACTCGATCAATGCAGCTCTGTACTCGTAACGTGAGCCTTGAGAAATTCGTAGAGGTTGAAGAGAAGATAAGATATGACCCTCACCCGGATAATCCAACTGGGTGGACTCTGTGCAGGCAGGAAACTAGCATTAAGATAAAGCCATTCTCTGCTTTGGCATCCATGGCAGAGAAGGTGGAGCAGCGCTGTGCGGAGAAGTTCATGCAGAACAGTGCAAAAGGTAGAGAGGTGATGGAAAGAATGTGCAAGTATCTCGAGGCTGAATCTTGCGGAATTTCCCTCTGATCATAGTTTCTGTGCAAGCTTCAAAAACTATGCTTTCAAGTCCATGATTTTGCATGATCTGTCTCACGTAAGAACTAGGAGACTGATACAGTAATTCAAGATTGTGCAATTGTGGATTTAGGTCTTGGAATCATCCATTTGCCTTTGCGGACAGTTCACTCGCAGTTCGCAACAGTCCATGTTTTTTGAGGTTTCTAACCTGTCTCACACTCTTTACTGATTATGCTAATAAAGCTACTCAATTTTGTTCAGTCATTAAATTAGCCTTTCCTCAATAGCTGTGATGTATCTAGTTGTTTGGTAAGTGCTTGAAGATGACACTAATGCGTCATCCAGAGACCATTTGCGCGAGAGACCATGTCTGTTGCTGGTTTCAAGCTACTTTCGCTTTATACTACCCCATTTTGCTATGTTCTGAAGCATTTTCCTATTTACCATGTTCATTTGTTAGTTCAGCAATCAGCAGCTTTAAATTCTGTATTTTATCATGGTTCAGGAAGGACTGGTAATTGCTTTTCTACTAAATGTAGTCGCAGCTTTGTCTACTCCTCACAAACTCTGGCTCATACTGTATACGTTGGGCGCGTCAAACAAACCCTATATCAAAACGACGTCGAAATCGGATAGGTGTGTTGTTGGGTATCCTAATCTGTCTCAATTGATTCTTTGATCCTTCATGGCTTTATACAGCATAGATGGGGTTTTTATCAACTTTGAAGCTGTGTAGACACAAATGATACCCATAAGGCAGTAACTTCAAAGAGCAAATGGAATAGAACAAATGTTTAAATGTATCACAAACCATTTCATAATTTACAAAACTGAAAGAGTGGAGGGTTTGTCTACAAGATCTAGAAATTGCATAAACCATACTGAACATAAACTAGTGGTTGATGAAATGCCAAATTTTCGCATCCACTCGCAACGACACAGCAGAGATGCTAACCCACGAGATTTTCTATCACATAATCACACAATAGATAACAGGTTTAACATCTCGATACCCACCAATAAAGTTTGAAGCTGCAAGGATAGGTGCATAACACCGTGCAACGAAGAACATCGGCATTGAACTTGAGAGGAGTCTCCAAGGCAGCATCATATATCTATTAACGAGCAGGGCTTCAAATCTTGTCGAGCTTCTCTGCCTTGACAACAGGATTGGCCTTGGCAATAGCATCACGGCCAGCAGTGCGATAATCGAAGGGGCAGTCGTGTTTGTCCGAGTAGCGGTGAGTGGAACAAAACAGATTCCCACAACGACAGCTGAACCCTGTCAGACCGACTCGTTTCTTGCAGCTGGTGCAACGACTGGGGCCCAGCTTTGGTTCGGCTTCACTACTCGCTCCCAAACCTGATGCGCACGCATCTGGTGTAGTAGCGATGAATTTCAGGTTCATCGGGGCAATTTCCACATCACTGGTGCCAACAACAGCAGTTTCCTTCCCAATGCCAGACGATGGCCCATTCACTATGCTTCCAAAGGACGATGCGGCGAGCTTTGCTTGATCCTGCTTCAACATTGTGTCTTTGTAGCACTTGGAACACATGTTCATGGTAGCAACGCTCCCGAAAAAGCCGCAATTGTTGATGCATAGGATGGGTCCCTCCGGAGGAGCTTGGCACCCAGTCTCATCATGATCCATTTTCTAGTGCTGCACCGAAATCTGCAACAAGAGTTGTATGGTTTCCAAATTGACTAATTATAATGGCTAACATGAAATTAAGCTTCTTGAGGAGCAATGATCCTTGGATCAAGTTTCAGCTTTGATATGAACAAGATAATTCATTGCAATCAGGAACTAACAAGCCATTCATGTTATAGCAAAATCCAAATTAACCAATTAAATGAAACCCTTATTTGAGGCATACAAAGAGGATCAAGGAATCACAGAGAACACCCCAACCCCTTTTCCCCAAAAGAAAACCCTAAAAAGGTGATCTGATGGGACAAACAACTGAAGCTTCTTCCAGATTCTAAAAGCTGAATTGGACAGGAAAAAGCAATTCGAATGTCAAATTATCTGAATGAATGATAGAACCAGAGGTGGCACAACTCAATACCACAAATTAAGAATGAAGGGGCAATGAAAGTTATGAAAAAAAGGTTTCATCTTTTTCAAAACAAAACACAAATTCAAAGTACGTGATGCAATAAACAGGAAATGAAGAAAGAATCTGATCCAGATTAGGTGATAGACAAAGCCATGCAAAATCCCTAACCTTGAAATTGATCGAGGAGGCCGATCTCGACGAGCAACTCGAACCAATCGGGACCTGTATAATCCCCAGGAGTTGCAAAAAACGGAAATCAAACAAGCAATCAGGAACTGATCGAAAGGCTAAAAAAAAACCCAAAAGATAAAAGGAATTAAAATAGAAAAAGGTAGGAAACCTTTGGAGAAAATGAAATCACAACCTTGAGAGAGAGAGGAGAGGAAATTGGTTGGAGGAGAAAAAGATGGCGTAAACGAAATGGTCGAGAAAGAGGGGAGGAAGAAAACCCCTCTCTCTCTCTCTATCTCTCTATCTCTCTCCCCGCCAACGAACGCCTAATTTACTGTGACTGGAAAGATACGAGTGGGTATAATTTCTGCCACGACCCTCTCTAGTCTCTACCATTGCTGCAATCAACTGACTTTTTTTTAAAATAAAAAAAAAACAGAAATCGATTAGAACGAATTAAGCAAGATTAAAAAATTTTAAAACGGGGTTGTTATTTTCACCGTTAATGTTTACTACTTTTATGGCTAATCATTTGTGGGTTTAATGACAATTATTCACCCCATCGCAGTACGATGCGGTGCGTATTTGGTGTATGAAGATACCCACCATAGTATGGTGCGATGGGGATGACCGTCCCGTTTGAACTACACCGCTCTTTGATGCGGTGGGTGAAGACGAGCGAAGCTACGAGAAGAGAGGGAAATGGACTGGACCGGACCGACCCCCACCGCGGCATGTTGCGGTGGGGTGGCTAAAGGATTGTAAAATTAAAAGGGACCTGACTAAAACTGAAATAGAACCCAAAAAAATATTGTTCGAAAAATGCAGTGTAATAACAATAATGAAATTCTTCATATGATAACATAACCAATAAAGATATCTCTCTAATAATTTCCGCATATCTCCCCTATGCTGAATGTACCACATCCTCTACGAGGATGTCCACGACCATGTCTTTGTATCGTCGGAGCCGGCTGCATTTCAAAGTCAAATATTACGTTAGCATTAAATTATATCTTTTTGAAAATATATTTTATTTTCAAAATACGGAATTTTGTTACCTGTAGTGGATCTCGCGCTCTACGACCACGACCATCACCTCGACCCCGGCCTCTCCCACTAGCACTACTACCTTCACTCACCATTTTCTTTTCGGAAATACAACTCAAAATAACCACACCCACCCACCGAAAGGCGGAGAAAGTGAGGAGAAAGGAAGACACAAAAGGCAGAGAAAGGGAGGACAACAGAAGATACGCAAGGCGGACAAAAACAGGAGTTGAAAATCATATTACCAAATTTGTAATATCATTTTGAGGATATTGAAATGAGTAAATATTTATTCCAAGCATTTGATGTGAATTGTAATTACATTAATCAAGCTACCAAGGAATCATTTGTAGTTGGTAAATAAATTGTACTCCCTTCGATCCAAAATCAGTGTCGTTTTAGCTTTTGATACAATTTTTAAGTAAAATATTAATTATCATTGATTTTATACATTTTTTCTAAATCTTATCATTTATTAAATGCTTAACAACTTTTTCAACTAATAAGCGGAGAGTTTGAAAGAAAAAGTAGTCAACAAATACAACTTTCAATAACAATTTTCATTAATCAATATATTAAATTGCATAGAAAATATAAAACGACACTTATTTTGGATCTAATTCAAAAGTATAAAACGAAACTTATTTTGGATCGGAGGTAATAGGTAAGAATTGCTTTTTTTTTTTCTAATGAGTTTCCTATGGTGTTTATGACCTTACATCGCTTGATTTAATATAATTTAATATTTTTTGCTTTTCTTATAAAAGCACAAGGAAAAAAACTACTTTTCATGCATATCACATTATTGAGTAAATTTGCATAAATGAAACTACTTATCATAGTAGTTTTTATGTGTTTCCTCACATTCCTTTCCTTTTCCATTTTTTTAACATCACATTTCTTGTCATTTTATGTAATAATTTTTGGGTAAACGTAAAAAAAACCACCCTTAAAATAGACCATATTGCTCAAAATCACCATTCTATTGACAAACATGTAAAAACACGCTTTTACCTTATTTTTAATAATAATTTAATCTTTTTTTATAATGAATTATATTTTAAAAAACGAAGTTAAAAATGAAGAAATTTTATTAATCCATGAATAATCCTTTACCGAGAGCTGAATGTCTAATATTCAATATTAAGTTGCAAATATATAAATTAAGGAGGAATCTTTACTATTCTTAATCAAATACGGAGCAACAAATAACACAAATTAATAAAGGAAGTAGATGATGGTGAAGACGGCGACGATGTGTGGTGGTAGGGCGACAACAACTCCTCCTTTCTCGATCTTTGCATTGGTGACCTGCTCAAGCTATAGAACAACAACTACCCCAATCCTTTTCTTCCAAATTTCTATTAAGTTCATGGGCAGAATGGTAATTCAATAGAATTTAATGCATAATTAACCAAAAACTAACGAAATTAAGGAATGGGTAGTTTTTTTTGCTAACGAGTCTATTTAGGAGGTGGTTTGCTGCAATTTCACATGTAAAAGGTGATTTTGGACAATATAACTTATTTTAAGGTGATTTTAAACGGTTTATCCTAATTTTTTTTACCACTATAGTTGGAAGCCATTTTCTAGCTAACCTTTTTGTACTCACAAGCTTTGCATTATGTCATGAAGCACTAAGTTATATAAAAACACAAACTAGGTAGAATAGCATCATATATGATGACATGATGTAGTCATGTACCATAGAGATTCCAATTTGAAAAGACATAGGCCCCAACACCTTTAAATTTTTAAATATTTAATTTAATAGTATGGGATATAATGAATTTTTCGCTTGTTAACCAATGCCCGCCTTCGTTGTCTTCATACCCACCTCTTGTATTGTATTCCCTTGGCAATTTGACAACCTTATGGCATTTTGCATAACTAATATTATTATACATCCGAACTACTCAAATAAGAGTAACAACCTCTTAAATAAATAACATGGTATTTATTAATCCATATTTGGAATAGTTGAATCCAATGGTTTCATAATAAAGATGGATTCGCATTCTTTATCCCCCTCTACGTCTCCCTCACAAACATTAATTAAAAAAGATTAAAACAATAAAAAAGAAAGGTTGTTTGTGAGAGGAGAGAGTAGAGGAGAACAAACTTGAGGATAGGAGATTTGAAGCCAATAAAGATAACCCAAAAAAATAAAATTTCAAACTCAACAGACGCGATTAGTTGATAAAAGTTATTCTCCTTTAATTAGAACTCTTTGAAAATGTACTTTTAGACTTATTAGAGAGGATTTTACCCCTTTATTAAATAAAGATGGTAAAACAATAAATCTTATCTTATATTTTGAAAAAAAAGCGATAATAACAATTTTTTTTAGTGAACCGAGAGGCAAGCCTCTCAAATGACATGTATAAAGCAAACAAATACCACGGGCTACACAAGAACAAAGCGGAGAGTAGTCCTTTTTCAACAATCATCGTTTAAAAGCGACAAAATGCCCTTCGGGAGGTCCGACAAAAAATGAAAGTCTTAAGGGAGAGAGAGAAGCGAAAAAGACAAGGGAGTCAGCGACAGAGTTCGCTTCACTAATGACATGGTAGAGCTGTACTTCCCATTTCATGACAAGAAGGGGATGACAATTAGTAACAACCTTCCGGATAAGGGATGATAACCAATTTATAATCACTCAACATACATCAAACTTTTTATACAATCAATTACAACCAATGGGACAAGTTAGACCTTATGAGAAATGGCACAATTCCATCTCTTATTGAGGTTGGGTTTCCTTTTCATGTGTTTTCTCAACGTTCATTAGGCCTTTGGTTAGCCAAATGGCTGTCTCCCTCGACGAAACAGCCTCTTCGCCGAAGGGTTTTAGGATCCCGGAGAGCTCCTCGTACCTTTGTTGTCTAAGTAACCGCGCACACAGCTCAAGAAGCGACTCCAAAGCCTCTGCTCGTCTGTGGCCAACGCTGTCCCCTTCATTGCCTGCCTCATCCTCCGGCAATGAAGTTATGCTGCTTGTTCTTGTAATGCCAGAGGAGTCTATTTTGCTTAGCTTCCCATTGACTTCTTGTGTTTCCATTCGTGGAAGTGAGTTGGCACCTTCAGATGCACGCAATGAGAGCTTTCGACAAGCTTCGTCTGCCTTGGAAATGTGATCGCGACTACTAGGAACACCAGTTTGACAGATGACTTGGAGCTTATCAAGGAGTTCTTGGAGGTGCTCAAGAGTTGGATTCAAGGCTGATTGAGCATCTGTGATCTGCGGAATGTAGGTGCAGAGGATCTTCAACCCTTCTTCGGCTTTAGATATTCTGTTCGAGCAGCTAGTAGGATCGACTCTTTTCGTCTCCTCCTTGGAGTCTTCTTGCAAGTCAGAAGAACAAGAAGAAGAGGAAGGCTTGTCTTTCTCAGATGCCAAGATGTTATTCATTTCTGCTTGAGTATGACTGATACTTCTTCTGACTGCTCTCGTCTTCCTACCTACATTGTCGTGGCTGGCTTTGGGCTCGACACTGATCAAGCCTGCTGGGTTTCCCTTGTTGCTTTTGCTTCTTGGTAACTCGGACCTTACAGGCAAGAATACTGGGGAGAGGTTGTGATACTCAGACAGGTATGACTGTAGAAGTGGGTCTCTTAGCAATTCTGCAGCCTTTGCAATTACATAGAATCAATAAAAATTCAGCAAAAGGTGCAAACTAAAACAAAGGGGGTAAATCCATATATGGCCCCTGAACATTGGAATAGTTACAAATGAGTCCCTGATTTTCTTTTTGGTCAATTAAAGTCCTTGAATTTTGGAGAAGATTACAAGCAGGTCTTTGAAATTCCTTAGTCCATGTTAATTTTTTTTTTTGGTAATTTAGTTTGACAGAAGGACTATATTGACATCAAATTTCATGGTTCTGTTGAGATATGTGAAGAGACCAAAGAGAGTCCCACGTTGAAAATATGAATGAACAAATCTATTGTCAATTGGCTTTAGGATGGAACCTCACTCGGCTTATATGCAGGGCTACTAGTGCATTATTCAAGGAGCCGTTTATAGCTTTCTACAAAGTTCAGGTACCATAGATGGATTTTGCCGAAAAAAATAAATAAATCAATTGATAGACATTAACAAGATAATGTACTCACTGTTGGTCTATTTTCCGGGCTCTTCCTTAGCATACTCTTGATCAGGCGTTTCCTTGCGGATAGAAACATATAAACAACACCTACAATCAGTTTATGTTTTCAGGCTTTTAATTTGCAGCAAAGTTATATCACTTACAATGCAGCAGAGTAGGCAGGTGGGAGAGGTGAAATTGAGCCTCGGTTAATTTTGTTTACCAGCGTCGCTATATCCTGCTCAAAACAAGTACTGAAATTGTACATAAGCTTCATTTTGAAAGAAAAGGGTATGCAGATTGCAGATTTGCAGGTTAGTACTTACAGGAGCTCTAAATGCAGGTTGATGTGCAGCTATCTCAAACATACAACAACCTAGATAAACGAAGAAACATCAACATAGGACAAGTTTTTCTGCACATTATGAAACAAAATAAACTGTGTTCTAAATTAAAATTTCTCACCCAGAGACCATATATCAGACTTGTAGCCATAGGGTATATCAGCAAGGAGTTCTGGACACATGTAGTTTGGAGTTCCCACAACCTACCAATTTTTTTTTTAATGACCACCAGTACTGTTAAAAAGGAATGGTTGTAGATGTATTTTGTTGCCATAATAAACATGATATGTTACCGAGAATGCAAGGTCATCATGGCCGAGAAGCTTTGCAAGTCCAAAATCACCTAGCCGAATATCACCTTCTTTAGTGAGGAAGATGTTTGAGCACTGCAAATAAATCACAAAAGACAGAAAAACTTTTCAACTTGACTACTTAGCTCTGTCCAGTGTTCTCTTAAACAAAATGCGGTAATGGTAATGGGCGATGAATGAACCTTTATGTCCCTGTGCAAGACGCGGTTGGAATGGAGATAGTCCAAGGCTAGCAGCATCTGGGTTAGCCATTTGCACAGCTTCTGCAGAGTGATGAAACAGTACAAGCTCAGCTGTTAATATATAGAAGGCCGAATGCTCTAAACTTTAGTCCCCTTTTTAACTATCTCACCTCTTCAGGGAAATATTTTCCTCTGGATTTCTTTACCATCACAGCCCTGAAATGCGCAACAACGTTAGGCGGGTAAATAGCCATGATCTAAAGCAGTGCCCAGAGTCCCAGACAGTGTATCAGAATACCAGATCTACCATAGGTATATAAGAAGACATCATTCTTACTTACATGTCCCCACCTTCACAGTAACGCGTCACGATACAGACATAACTTTCCTGTGCCCAGGTGAAGAATAAAAATATTTCAAGATTCCTTCATGGAAACAGACTCTTCAGACATGAAGCTAAATTTAGTTTGGCCACTGATTTACCTTCTCTACCCATGCATCTTTGAACTCCACAACATATTGGTTGCTCAATTTCGCTATCAAACTCATCTACATAAAATCGATGAAGGCAATGTCAGAAATGTATCAGCAATTGTAGAGTAATAATGTAACAGAGTGAATCTTCACCTCTTGAAGCGCTGTGCGCTTGAACTTCTCCGTTTGCTTAGCCAGGCGAATTTTCTTCAACACATACCTATATGTAACAGAAAGAAAGATGCATAATTGAGACAGTTGAATTTGCAGATGATAAATGACAAGAACACCAGCAAACCAAATGCTTTCTCTTACTTAGCGTTTTCCCGTCTATGAAGCACGAGATAAGCTGCACCGAAAGCGCCTCTTCCAATCTGCTCCAAGATCTCATACTGATCCATACTGGATAAAATTCTATCACTCTTCTTAACATCCATCAGAGCCCCCAAAAACACTATACTCCCACGAGAGAGCTTATTCAATGATATCTTGAGAACGGGCAAACCACTTCACCAAATTGATCTAAAATACCTACAAATCTGTAATGTCATTTAATGCCTTGAAGAGACACTGATAATGTTCTTACCAACACTGATATCAAACTCACAGATTACAGATGGATGTGGAGCCAGGGACATAATAATCAATCTCCCTCATGCAAGAGGTATGAGGAGATGGGTGCATTTAATTATGCACACATATGGTGCACACAGCACGCAAAGCACAAGCATAAAACTCCTATAAAGCAATCACCCCTCCAACACACACATAAAGGACTCTCTCAGTCATTTCATCAAACAGCTTCAGGGCATGAGATCTCAAATAATCATTATATATGTGCAAAAAAGGGTAGGAAGTGGAAGATGGTAGCAATGTATGATCCATTGACAGGTGTACAAAAGGTTAAAACTAGAGGAAAGCTTGTAGGTAGTGATTGCTTGCACTCTCAGATTCCTGAAGAAATCATTAGGAATTTAGGATCAAAGTGAGTGCTAAGTCCCTTTCCTTTAACTGAAATGTCACACACTTGACTTTCTTTCTACACCTTTACCAGCTAATAGCTTTAGCCACTCGCCAAATCTTAGAGTGTAGGCTCCAATCCCTGATTTCATTGAAATCACATATGAAACATTAATGCAGGTGTGACTATGAGAAAGAAGAACTTGTTATCTTCAAACAATCACACACTTGACAATGACAACTGTTTAGCATCTTATTCTCTTTTTAACTAGCTTAAAATGGAGATCTTCATATCCTTTGTCTAATCGTTCTAATATTAACTTGCAATTCGACTAATTGCTCTAATACCATATTAAAATCCATTTGAACTCATAAATTAGCTTAAAATCAAGACTCAGTATCGTTCTAATACTATATTGTAATTCGACTAATTGCTCTAAATATCATATTGAAATCCGTTGGAACTCTGTTTACACGAACTCATATGCGCTACAGGATTAACATATAAGCATTAATCCAACATTATATAATAGACTTAAGTTTTAATACTACTTTTCTACGTAAATATTATCGCTTCACGTCTTAACCGATCATATTAGCAGTGAATGATTTTCTTATAAACAATTTAATAAATTGCGTCCAAAAAAATCATAAAATTGAGGGACAAAAGTTCCCCTACCAACCAAATACGTTATGCAAGCTAATTTAGAGGGAAATGTAAACGTTAGGTATAAGTGAGGTATGCAAATTGATATGAACTATTTCATGTGGGTGAAAAAGACTACCTAACACCCCCAATTATACCATACTCTAATTGGTATAATTGGGGCTACAATGAAAATTAGCTTTGGTATCTTTTGAGATATCCTACTTTGAGCTTTGAAAGTGTATATATAAACAAAATTGTAAAATAAAGGCCAACATGGTGGGGTGGGGATGAACAAATTATTTAGCCCTAATTAAGTACAACTTTATTCCTTGCCTTACAAGAGGGCATTAATTAAGAAATCAACGTCTTCCACCTCTTCAATTGCTAACATATACATATTTGATTGCTACATTTCATCTTCCTATCAAATCATCAATTCATTGTCTTTATGGGTGTTTTTTTTTGGTCAGATTTTACACATTGAGATTTATTACTCATCTACTCCGTATTTCAAGCTTGTTATTAGGGCTCGTTTGGATGATTGCAGGAAGTAGAATTTCGGGAAGTTACTTACTTGGAATTGAATTCTCATGAAATATACTTCTAAAGAATTGAAAAAAGATGTTTGATTGAATTTTAGTATTTAAAAATATAAATAAGAAAATAAAGAAAAATATATGAAAAAAAAAGTGTAAGTTGAACTTACCTAGTTGAACTTTCTTCAATTTGGATGAATTGATCCGAATTGAAATTACTGAGAAGTTAAATTTCTGTGGTTTCTTGTCAACCAAACATAGGAATTGATCTTACTTCATAGGGTTTAAACTTTTTGGGTTTTTAACAACTAACCAAAACGAGCCTTAATTAGTTACAGGGTACGCTAATTAAAATAACTTGCTCAGAAATTTCCGAAGAACAACAATACAGAGTAAATTAGCATACAATAGAAATATTTTGTTGAATTTATCCTACAGTGTACGCTAATTACTTGAGTAGGACATGATCCCTTATTGTGGAAAAAGTCCAACCAATTATAATCTATGATACCCCGAAACTCCATTTCATTGCGGTTTCACGTTTCTGGATATGAAGAAACTCCGAAACTCCGGGGAAACACCTCAGAAACGTTTCTGACAGGTCAGAAACTTTGACCGTTTCGTTGACCAGAAAAGTCAGAAACCTTGACCGTTTCCGCTTGGTCAGAAACGTTTCTGCCTTGTCAGGTGGCGTTTCCACTAATTTTATAATTGAAAAGAAATGAAAAATCTAAATCTAAATCATGCTTCCCTTCCTCTCGTCTGAAATTCTTGTTTCCCTCTAGCCTTGCCGCCTTCTTCTCCTCCATGTTTGGTCTTCCCTCCTCTCCTTCCTTCCGGTGACCCCCTTCTCTCTGCTCGGTGTGCTCTCCTGGTAAACTCTCACTTGCTCAGTGCTCTCTCCCTCTCGGCTCTCACTATGTCATCCTTAAATGCGAGTAGCGGTCCTAGTGGAAATCATAGTGTTGAACAAAGCTAGCAAACCATCTCTACAACTAATGGAGTCGAAGATCAGGAGTAAGGACATTTAAAATGCTTGACATATCTGTATTGATTTCTGTTAAGGAGTAAGGACACTGTTTGTTACGATACTAAATATTTCAATTTGTAGCCTAATGTTGCATTCTATGTGCTTGACTTGGTGATATGTTTATTGCCTTTATTTAAACCTTTAAATGAACATATAATTCATGTTGTCGTTTCCTCGGCGTTTTCGTTTCCTACAAATTTTGGATTGTCATTTCCCTGTTTCCGTTTCCGTTTCCCTTCCGGTTTCCGTGTAACATAGATTATAATCTTCCCATTAATGGTTTCAAATATAAGAATTTCTGCTGACAGAAATATTTTGTTGTACTTCAATAGTTTCCTTAATTAATTCCTCTAATTTGCTTAATAAGAACTTATAATTTTGCTTAATACTCCGTGCTTTTTTTTTTAATACTCCGTACTTTTTTTGTACTCTAGAGGATGTGAAAAATAGAATACTAAATAGTCTAAATTCATTTTGATTATTATGATTCTTTGTGTGGCAGCATCCAACTCTTGTAAGTCTCTAAACCAAGACACTTTATTTGGTGACAAAGTAGATACGACCCCTTACAAAAAGTTAAAGGTTTAAACTTTAAATCATATTAGCTTATTCATTATTCATTATGCAAGAATGGGTATAATGGTAGAGGGGTATAACGGAATAGTGAAAATGGCTTTTTGTTAACGGTTTGTGTTTAATGGGTGATTCCTGCAATTTTTTATATGACGGATAGTTTAGCGCAATATAGCATATTTAAAGAGTCGTTTCATGCCATTTATCCTTTCTTAAATGCAGATTTAGCAAGTGGGCCTTGTTGTAAAATAAACGCAACAAAGCCCCATAAAGCCCATTTTCACACCAGCCCCCCTTTTTGCAAATATAATAGGGATAATATTATTTAAAAGGTTTTAGATTTTTTTTTGGTAATTTGTGGGGAAATTAAACGAATTTAGAGATGATTGTATTGTTGAGTATAAATCATTTGTACACAACTCTATGGTGTACATTGTACACAAATATTATTCGGTGAAATTTGAAACATTATTCGGCGAAATTTGAAGCATTTATTCGTATAAATTGTAAGCATTGTTTAGAGAAATGTAAAACATTATTCGATGAAATTTGTGATTGAGATATGAGATTTGTCGATATTATTCATTGAATTCTGATTAATTATTCATTGAATTCTTAAGGCAACTAAACAAAGTAGTAACCACTTTTCTTGGGGCTCGTTTGGTTAAATGTAGGAATTTCAATTCCTGGGAACTTACTTCACGGGAAATAGAATTCCCATAAATTCTACTTCACGGGAAGTATGAAAATATGTTTGTTTGCAAATAAATTCTCAGTACTCAATTACTGCATTTTGTTTGGTTCAACATGGATATTTGACAACAATTGTTTTTAAATTACTTTTATAACATTTGTACAAAAATAAATTCATCTTATTAATAGGGACAAATTAGATATTTTCTTTATGAAAATAATAAAATAAATAAAAGATTTGGGGAAGAAAAGGGGGAAGTAGATCTTACCCACCCCCTCATGGTAAGTTGAATTCCTTCATTTTGTAGGAATTCCAATTCTTGAGAATTTTAATTCCTGTGTTTTTTAGTTTAAAAAAATTGTACCAAACGCATATATTGAAAATCAATTCCTAGGAATTTGTACTTCCTAGGAAGTAAAAGTGCAACCAAACGATGCCTTGAAACATAGTCAAACAAGAACTCATAGAGTATGCAGCGGAAAAACGGTAACTCATATAAGAACATGAAGAGCAAAAGATTTCAAGCATAATCGACAAAGAGAAACATGCCAGAAATCAATTCAGAGCCAATCTGGCTCTGATACCAATTTGTAAATCCAGGTTTAGGTATATCTAGGTCAAGCATTCAATAGTATAGACTCGGATCTAGAGTGAACCGAATCCCTATCAAACGTAAACGAAAATGGACACGGTGATTTGTTTACGAGGTTCGGGAAAAATCCCTACTTCCCCGGCTCAAGAGAGCGTGTCATTATGCTCTAAGGTGCGATAACGAAGCATACAAACTCCTAAGAGGGAGATCTAAGCAAGAACTGAGTACAAGTCTCAAAGCGATAAACAGGCAATTGAAGCTACTGTGATACACAAAGGAAATCAGTTTTAAGAAGAGAACTCCCTGATCTTGAGATGACGTAGCAACATCGTCGGATCGGAGTCTAAGCTGGGTTGACATGCCCAGCCTGAATCTTCCTTCAGATTCCTTCGTAGCCCTTTGAACTCCTGTGGCTTCGTCTTGTGTTAGTTGCAGATTGAGACCAAGAACTCTCGATCTTTCTTGCTGTCGTTCTTTGAACCTTCATCTTGTTCAACCCTTGTGATTCGCCTTCGACACCTTCTCGGAATCTCGCTCGAGGTAAGCCCCATGAGATCGTTCAGCAATGGGAGCTTTCGTTCTCTTGCAGGAACTCGGATCTTCTCAGATCCACGAGCTTCCAAGGTGCAGCAAAGGCGCCGATTCTCTCTCTGTGGTATGGTGTCTCATCGGAAATTCGGAATGCTCTGCACCTATTCATCTCCGGAGTAGCTATGGGAGAAGCTCCCAAGCTCTCTCGGCGGTGCTCGAGCTCCTCTTCCGAAAACCCTAGGCTTCGCTCTCTCTCTTTGCCGCTTCTGATTTTTCTCTGCAGCTACAATGTCGAGTCTTCCTTTTTTTTGAACCAGGAAGGAGCCTTTTATATGATGCTTCATCAAAACGCTGTGTTGCGGTAAGTGAAGCAATAGGAGAGCTGAAGTTCTTGCCGAGGGTGTATTGCACAGAGTTGGGCTTGACCAAACTGATGGGCTACAAGCCCATTACAGATTTAGGCTACATAGGACATATTCTATAAGATCTCTCTCTCTCTCTCTATATATATATATATATAACAGTTTATGTAAACTAGAATTATAATATCTCAACATAATTAGTAATTAAAGGATAAAACGTTCTCTTACTAGTTTTAAAAGGGTTCAGAGGAACTTAGAGTATCTTTAACAGCTTTTCCATTTTGAGAATTTTAAGCTGTTTTTTTTTGTTCAATTGATTCTCCACTTAATTCTCCAAAATGAAAAAGTGGCAGAAAAAATATAGAGGTTTCCCTGAACCTGCAACATTCTTCAAAATTAAATAATTCTTCAAATCTTAAAATGATAAAATTGTTGGAGTTGAAGCAAAAATAATTTAAAGAATATGTAGTTTATTTCCTTATTTTGGAGAAGTTGTTGGAGATAGTTTTACGAGTTAATATCAATGTGAATGAAAAAGAATTCTTCGCAACTCAAATCTCCATTGCTAAATAATTTGAGCGTGAAAACAAATTGCTACATTTGTGTTATAGTTCTATCTTCCCCCAACTTAATAAGTTCCCTATTCTGCTTGGTCATGCACAATTAAAAGTTTAGATATGAGAGTGTTGACTCGCCTCCACTACTCCTAATCAACTCCTTAATTGTAAATTAACTAATTAATATAAATCAATGCATCACACATTCACCCCAGTTATGTGTGTATATATATATATTTGATTAAGTAATAATTCGAGCTCAGATATACCTGAAAGTCGAGAGGCCGACAAGTCGGCAGACGGATGAACCGTCGAACATACAATATAAACTGAAACAAATAGAAAAGGGTGCAGCCAACACGAACATGCACTTTGTAAATAAAGAACCTAAGCAGAACTAAGCCCGAAAAGTTGAGGACAACGGCGAAAAACGAAGCCAAGCACCTCCCAAAGAAAGCACCGCAGGTCAGCGGAATGGCAGGACTCTAACTCTTGTGGGTAGTGAAGACGAAACTCCAAGGACCACTCTCCGGGAAACGGAGTCGCCCTTGACACACTACCACGTCCTTAAACTGTCCCGACTCCGTACGCAGCAAACCCAACCAAGAAGAAGAACACTCAGGACCTCCAAAGACAGAACCACACGCAATGTGTAGAAAAAACACCCGAGAACCGGCCAATCAAGACCCGGATTTCATGACTCGAAAAATGAGGGTTATTATTGCAAAGCAAGTGATTAATATATATATATATATTAAGCAAGCAAAAACTTTTATAAAAGGTAATAAGAAATTACAGAAATAAAAGCAATTGAATAAAATTATATAAAGGCAATTTCCTTTCTTCTTTTTCCTTTTTTTTTGGCAACCGGCCAAACCCTTCCAAATTTAATTCCCCACTACGCCAAACGGATTGATCGAACGGAGCAAGGAAGGGAAGGGCAAGGAGGCCACCGAAGGGGTATCGCCACCGAGGACCGCCGGAGAAACCAGGTCGTTGACGGCTCCAAGCAAACCAAGCGGAGGGAGGATACGAGTGGGAAGAGATCGAACTCTGGAGTGGGGGTGACTGGAGAGGCAAACACCACGAACGCCGGAAGTTCAAACGAAGTCCAGGTAGCATAACAGGAGGCAGCCGGAATGAGGAAGAGGAAGGACCGAGCCGCATCGGGCGTGAATCGGCCACCCAGCCAAAGCCGAGAGGAGAAGACAACATTGCCGGAGGCGGAGATGCACATCGGCGACAAGAGGGACGTCAAGCGTAGGGCGCGCTGGAGGGCCAATTGGACATGGAGGAAGATGGATTCAGGGCCAAGAACACGAAATCAACAAAAGCCCCAAATTTATTTTGGCTTTGAAACTAAATCCGACCATGGCGTTCGGAAAGGGTTTTGTCACTCCACACACAACAACACCCCAGACAAGGGAATGGTGGAGATAGGTGGCATTACAACGGCTTGGATGCGACTGGAGTCGAGGTCCGAGGTGGCCAAACCGGAGTTGGGTGGCCGTAGCCAAGATTAGAGCGCACTCACACTAGAATGCAGGTGATGGAGGAGGCGATGTGGAGATTCCTTGAGGAGGAAGAGATGGCTCCCGGAGGAGAAGGAGGTGCACTACCAAAAACACAGGAAATAGCCACGGATTTTTAGCCACGTCGTACAGTCGTTGCCAAATCCGTAGCTGATAGCCACGACTATAGCTACGACCTGACAAGCCGTAGCTATAATAGCGTCGAATGAAAATATTCGTGGCAAAGCCCGTGGCTAGGGATGAAGAAATAATTTCGTGTCCAAAATTTCGTGGTTTTTAGCCACGAATATAAGTGCCGTGGCTGGTATCATGACTATTAGCCACGACTTTGGCCACAGTCACCTTTTCCGTGGCCGATTTCGACGCCATTTTTGACGAGTCTTACCCGACGTGTCAATGTAGCCACGAATTTAGTCACGAATAATATTCGTTGCTGTACTCATGGCTAAGAATGTGAGGCAATTAGCAATTATGACCCGAGTTGGAGGTGAACAACCACGAATTTAGCCACTGTTGGATTATCCGTGGCTGTATTCGACGCTAACAGATATGCCCATTATCATTTTTGGTGTATCCGAATTGAGGAAATTCACAAAAAAGGTCAAAAGATATTCACTCAATCTAAACATGGTCAAGCCCAAAATATCAATTTGTAAGCCCAAAATCTCACAAAAAAAAGGTAGGGCCAAAAGATATGGTCAAGCCCAATTTTAGAGAGTCAAAGCCTAAAAAGGGTCAAGCCAATTAGTATTAGTCAAAGCCCAAGGAATATGGAAGCTCCAATTAATAGCCCTCGACGTATGAAGGAGCCCATCCTTAGTACCCACGGATACGACCGTGGCTAATGCCGTGGCTATTTTCAGTTGAGCTCATTCAATGAAATTCATACTTTCTACTTCAATTCGATCACTTTTACTGGAGGGTGAAAGCACACTGCGCGCACAGAGCAAGTTGTCGTCTTCTCTCCACAGTGCAATGGAGGATTGGTGGGTTTGAAGAGCCATTTTGTGAATTTGAGAGGTACGTGTCATATATATAAATTATATTATATATTTAATATATTATGAATGTATATACATAGATATTTATATATTATGTGTGCTATGTGAGATATATTTAACTACTTATACATAGATATTTAAATGGAATTTGAAGAGTGTATATATATAAATAATATATATTTAAATGGATTTTGTATTTGATTTTTGGAATTTTTAGACTTTTAATAGTATAATTTAACACTTAAATGGTTAATTAGTTGTATAGATCTACATCATTACTTAGTTGTATAGATCTAAATAATTTGAAAATTTGGAGAGTGTAAAAGTGTTGTGTTTATGGAATTTGTGTATATATATTTGATTTTTAAATAATATAGACTTTTAAGAGTAATGTAATTAACACTTAAAATGGTTACTATAGATCTACATAATTACTTATATAGTTGTATAGATCTAAGTAGTTGTATAGATCTACTTATTATTATAATATACAATAATTTGTATAAAGTTGAATATAATTTTAATTATAGTACGTAGTTTATATATTTTACATATGTACAGAAATTGAATTGGGGAAGTGCAATGGATGATCGAGCGTGGATGTATGAAGGATTAAATGATGAATTCTTCAAAGGGGTGGATGAGTTTATTAACTTTGCATTGGAGCATCCACTTTATGTCGATGAAGGCAAGATTAAATGTCCCTGTCGGCGATGCACTAATTGCAAATGGTACAGAGCAGATGAGGTTAAGAGTCATTTATATCATCGTGGCTTGGCGGAGGGATGGCTCCCGGAGGAGACTTGGACCAAAAACTATAACCATACCGAAAAATTCAGTTTTGGACCAAAAACCAAAATTTTTTTAAACCCTAAGTTGCTAATTCTTTCCTTTCTTTCCTTTTTCTTTCACGCGTGCAACCTCACTCAGTCCCTCCCATTTCTTTCTCTTTCCTAACAGTGAACAGGCGATCCGCCCCTAACAGCGGTGAGAGGCCACACTCCACAGTCGTAGCAGCTGCCCAGCGCCCCAGCGCGTTGTAGCCCGTCTCCGGTTGGACTCGCTGCCGCCAGCCTCGCCAGCTCCTGTCGTAGACCGTACGCCCCCTCTCCCATCGCAATCCATGGTAATTCGGTTTTTTTTTGGGCCAAAAATCGAAAAAACCGTATCCGAAAATTCGATTTTCGGTTCGGGCTTCAGGCCATCCTTCTAAAAAATCCGGGCCATCGGTTTCGGCCCGACCCATTTTGGTCTATTCGTTTCGGGCCATTTGCGCCACCCTAGGTTGCTCATTGGTTTGATTGTTCTTTTTTTCGTCATCGTCATTTGGGTCATCTTGTTTAGTTTATTCCAATACCCTAGAATTATATATTGAAAAGTGGGGGGGGGGGGGAGGGGGTAGATTATAAAGCTTTTTCAAGATTTTATAGCCTACTAATAACAATAATAAGGTGAAACTAATTAAAATAACTCAACCTTTGTAGGAGTTTTAAAAAATATCTCCACATTTCAATTGAAAGAAAAATCAACGATCCCATGTATGAATACCCTTGAGTTGTTGTTATTGTGGTTGTACTAATGAATCAATCCAACATTTATTTCTGGATTGCCCAACGACTACACAGCTACACCGTGATAGTCACATTACAGTTCCACAGTTCACTTGGGATTACAATAACAAAAAATACAACCTGCTTCTTAAAAGAATATATTCTTCTGTGGGAAGTAAGTCGATGGCACGCTTAGCCCTCTCATAGTGGACTATCTGTTTTTTTAGAAACCAGTTGGTCTTCGATCGGCCACCAAAGTACAATATCTAGTAAGGAAATTTCCCTTTTCTACCAAACTACGACCCATACGTGGGTTGAATCAAAGTCGCTTCTTCATAACGGAGATCAAGGGAACCTTGCCCCCTCAGCTACTTCCAACCAACACTATCTCACTACGGGACTAAGTTTGTCTACCATGACCGGGCTGTGCCATGGAAGAATTAAACCACCAGACAGGTTTCTCAAATTAAATTTTTAAGGGGTCCTTCCACACATTTGGGGATGTGTCTTACGGTTTTGTGATCCGTGACTCCTAGTGTTGATGGGAAATGGCACTTGTAACAACAACTTCGTCCTTTATGCTGAGGATTTGGGCCTCCGGATGGGGGTCCTCAAGGCTAAACAACTTGGGCTAGTCAACCTTCTTATCGAGGGTGATTGTCTAGTGGTTGTAAAAGCTCTCTTAGGTGACTGAAATATCCCTGGAATATCGAGCTTCTACAATCTGATACGATCTTAAATCTCTTTTCTTTCTCTAATGCTGATATTCGTCATATTTTCAGGAATTCTAATTCTGTGGCTGACAGAATCGCACGTCTAACTATAGTAGCCCCGCCGATGATAGTTGAGAGAACGACTCAGGACTGCGTGCTCTCGTCTTTCTGGACGCTCTAGAAAAGAAGGTTGTTCACCGGTGTCTCTCCTAATTATAATTATCCTGCTTTAAAAAATATATAATTTGGAGTCGCACAAAGAGGAAAATTACGGATCCCATAGTTAAATAAACAAGTAATAAAAGAGATTGAGTGTGCTACAATTAACCATCATATATAACAATTAGAGATATGGACATACAGTACACTTAGCTTCATCCACACTTGCTCATATCAAAGTTCGACCAAAAAAAAACTTGTTCATATCAAAGGCAAAACCTTGTATTATGTGACCAGCTAGTAGTCGAAAAACTAGGGCGTTTTTAACATGCCATATATACTAATATGTTATACGATAACACCTAACAAGGTCATCCCGCGATAAGATAGAAACGCGCTGATCGATATATCATATCGTATCAGCGCGTTATAGTGTCATGCCATGCCAAACACGTACATCTCCTCGATAAGCCCTTTAATATATTACCATATGAATTATATATATATATATATATATGATACCAAACCTCGATCTTTATACCTTATTTATTTGACCTCAGTACTGAATTGAATCATTATCCTGCTCAATCTCGGAAGCTGGCTCGTCGTCGTCGTCCTCGTGATCAAAGCAGTCAATCCCGCTGGGCAAATGGCCGCCACCGAAGGACTTGATGTGGTTCTTAAGGGACCTCTTGTGCTTGAAATCAGAACCACATGTGCAGTACCAAAGCTTGCCGCAGTTCTTCTCATGTGTCCTCCAATCTCCCCTAACCGCAAATGTCTTGCCACATTTCCTGCACGTGAAGGGCTTCACCCCGTGCTTCCTCTTGTAGTGTGTCTGTAGGGTCCTGAAGTCCTTCAGAGGCCTCGCCCTCGGATGGTCGATGTTGTTGTTGCACCCCGGTGCACAGCAGTAGCACGGTAGCCTTAGCATCGCTGTCGGCTGGATTCCTCGTAGCGACTCCGGCCCCTTCCTGTATTGCGATCCATGGCCCCACATGTGCATCTGTATCAATTGTTTCAATTGGTAAGACATATTATAAAGTCTGATGAGCCAGTAACTGATACAATCTAACATTTTTGATGTGGAAGCGATCGATACGAGATACGAGCTGATCGGCTCATTTGTATATATATAGAGTTCTTTTAAGTAATGATTTGGGTCAAAACTACAAATGTGGGAGCTTTTACAAAATTGATTTGATGAAATTAATATATATTTAATTTTGGATAAATAGCAAAGGTGGGTTTGCTTGCTTTAAGGTAGTGCAAATAGCAAAGGGTGGTACAGTGTGAGGAGCTGTAATTTGTGCTTTACACATGAGAAAGCTGGGTTTTGGAAATGATGTATTTGTGTTCAACACCTTCAAAGTTTAATTTTGTGGAGCCTCTTTTAAGTAGTGGTGGTGGTGGTGGTGGTGGTGGGCTAGCTTCATAAGCTGAATCATGCTTGGTTATAGATTATCGTTTCGCTTTGTTCGATGCAATGTGCTGATTATTTTTAACAATCTTAACTGATCAATTGATCACTCAAAATCAAAGAAAACTTGCACAGAATTGTA
Source organism: Persicaria maculosa (assembly GCA_963922045.1). Taxonomy (NCBI): domain Eukaryota; kingdom Viridiplantae; phylum Streptophyta; class Magnoliopsida; order Caryophyllales; family Polygonaceae; genus Persicaria; species Persicaria maculosa. The sequence continues at coordinate 13,946,394 of OY998267.1, read as the reverse complement.
GGGAAGCAAAGTGCATAAACCTGATATCTCTCAGCGCGCAGTTCTTTTGAAGACACAGCGCTACAGATTTATATCTGAACTTCAGTTTGGACCAGAAAGAAAGATACATATATATAATTTGTGTGTGTATATATATATATTATATATATATATGCTAATAATTTAGCCCCTAAAATCTCCAAGCTAGCCCACAAAACCATATATATACACATAGGAAAAGAAAATATAAACAGTAAAAAATATGATTAATTATAGTATCTGATCCTATATCCTATATAGAGCAAAAATAAAGAAAAAGGCTAGGGGGGTCTTTGTTGCTGAAGGGGGGCCTTAGGGGAAAACCCTAATTAATTTAGGACATATATATATATATATATCAATATTACTTATATTACCGTTACTACCACACTTAGATTGTGCAATTAATTTTGAAAATTGTGAAATAGAAATCAAGCAACAAGAGAAGTGTAGGAAGAAAAGGAACAGAGGAAGGACATAAAATTTCTCCTTTTCTTGGCAAAGGTGAAGGGTAAAATAAATCTTTAAGGATCACAAGACAAAAAGTGATGGGAGAGTAAAGGGAAATCAAGCAATATTTGAGGTGGGATCTTATAATTATTAGGAGTTTTCATTCTCCATGAAATTATAAAAAATACATATAAGAGAGGAAGATATAAGATATTATAAATTGATTATAGATATAGTTATTAATTAGTAATTAATATGAATACAAAGTACCTGCATGTTGTTGTATCTGTTGAAGGTCTTGAAGCAAAGAGGGCAAGAGAACTGTGTAGGGCCAATCAAGATCTGGGCTGCGGTTGGGATCCAATACTGACCCTTAGGAAGACCACCATTAATGTTTCTCTTTGCTTCAGCTGGTTCTGATCCTGTGTTTGCATCCCCACCAGAGCCAGCTGTGATCCTCACCTCAGCTGATGTTGATGCTGATGCTGATGCTGAGGAGACTGAACCAACTATTGGTAATGATAACCCTAGGTGGAGAGCAACTGACACCCCTAATTGATCATCATCCCCTTCATCACAGTCATCTCCATGATCAAGGTGTGTTCTTGAAGGGCTTAAGCTGAGGAGGGGAAGGGCTTTTTGGGGAGGAGATTGGGGCTGGTTGAAGTGGTAATTATCAGCACAAGATCTGTTGTTGTAGAGATTGGTACTGTGAGAGCAATAGGAGTTGAAACATGGTGCATAGTGATTGGAGAGATGGTCATGATCAGACATGGCTTATAGGCTTAATTGGAGAGGGAAGCTGCAGGTAACTGAACTGAACAAGGTATAAATTCAACTGGATTGGGGATTTGGGCTTCTAGGGTTTTCAATTTTGAATAGTTTGTGTTTTGTGTGTGTGAGAGAGAGAGAGAAAGAGGGAGAGAGACAGTGTATTACTGCAGCTTGCTACATCATGAATGGGAGAGAGATAATTGAAGAGGAGAGGTGATGAAAAAAGGAGAGACAGAAAAACCAGATCTGACAAATGATTGAGAGAGGGAGAGAGAGATTGGGGGGAAAATCAAACAAATTAAAAAAAAAAAGATTATATAAGAAATATATATATAAAAAAAACTGTGAAATCAAATTAGTGTAAAGAAAATTTTACCATATGTAACAGAAATTATATGTTGTGAAAAACAGTGGAATTAAATCAGGATATAGTGACAAAAACAATGGGGGGAGGAAGAGGAGCTAGCTAGGGTTTGTCTCCTCATCACATATCTCATCGTCCTCATCAGTTTACACATTCAGATCAAGAAAATTAACCAAAAAAAAAATACTGTAAAAATAGAGTAATTTTAGGGAGTACAGTATAAAGTTGAACTTCTTCTGGGGCTGCTGCAGATGGAGTTAATTACAGTAGATTTGAATTCCTCTCGATCGGTATTTGCTTAATTAGATAGATCGATGATCGAGTCCGTACACTTAAAAGTGACTGTTATAATTAGGTGGAAATTCAATTAATTAAATTAATTGAAGTAATTGAAAATCTCACTCTTCGCTATCATATACGGAGTATGCTACTATTATATACCTCGGAGTACTACCAACTATCGACCCCTAAATTAAAATTTAATTTCAATTAATTGAATGTCTACCCCTCGTTACAATGCATCACCATCAAACCGAATGCATTTGAGTAGTATTGAACTCCACTTCGTTCACACAAAAAAACTATCTAAGGGATCTCGTGTTCGATTCTTCCTGTGTTTCTTCAGATAAATAGTCTAACCAAAGATAGATATAAGGGGTGATGTTTCTTCAGATAAATGCATCACCTTAATACACGGTGATGTTTTTTAAAACCGTAGGAGATTTAATTAGGTGGTCATGGTTTCAGAAACCCTGAGGAAGTACAGCGACCACTGTTTCAGAAACCAAGAGAATATTGTTATAATTAAAACCAAATAAGTTTTTTTTAAAGAAAATAAAACCTACCTACTACTATGACTTGGCAATTTGATATATATAGAGAGAGAGGTTGGGTCATGTGTTAACAACTCTTACGGTGTTAAATGTTAACAAATCAATATTCGGCAAAATTTATCAAATATTCATCACAATCACTCAATTATTCATCAAAACTTTTGTTAAAATTAATCAAATATTCATCACAGTCACTCAATTATTCACAATTTCCCAAATATTCATCAATATTCGGCAACATTTAAGAAATATTCATCACAGTAACACAATTACGGCATTGGGTGTGGATACACGCGCAAGGGTTTGAGTTTTTTGGGTGATAATTTTTTTTTAATTGGCAATAATTATTAATTGAAATGAATCTCTTAAATGTTGTCGAAAAGTTTTGATGAATAATTGAGTGACTGTGATGAATATTTGATAAATTTTGCCGAATATTGATTTGTTAACATTTAACACCGTAAGAGTTGTTAACATTTGATCCGTATTCTATATATATATATATATATAGGGTTGCGCTCCGGTGAAAACCAAAATTGCGGTAAAAACCTGTGAGGATCGGCTTTTTAGCCCCGTTCACTAGTTTTATAGCCCGGTTATAAATAGAATCGATCTATAAGGTCACATATTTTAGCCCGGTTCTGAATAAAACCGAGCTATAAAGTCACTAATGTAATTTTAAAACATGAGTTTTCATCACGATTTTTAGGTTTAACCGATATATAAAGTCATGTGTTATTTTAAAACTGGAGTTTTTAACACGGTTTTAGGTTGAACTAAGTTGTAAAGTCACTATGTAATTGAGGTTTTTAGCACGGGTTTCAAATAAACCAAGCTATAAAGTAGTCCTCACGGTTTTTACCGCAATTTGATGTTTTCACTGGAGTCAATCCCTATATATATATATAGAATACGGATCAAATGTTAACAACTCTTACAATGTTAAATGTTAACAAATCAATATTCGGCAAAATTTATCAAATATTCATCACAGTCACTCAATTATTCATCAAAGCTTTTCGACAACATTTAAGAGATTCATTTCAATTAATAATTATTGCCAATTAAAAAAAAATTATCACCCAAAAAACTCAAACCCTTGCGCGTGTATCCACCCCCAATCCCGTAATTGTGTTACTGTGATTAATATTTTTTAAATGTTGCCGAATATTGATGAATATTTGGGAAATTGTGAATAATTGATCAAGTGACTGTGATGAATATTTGATTAATTTTAACAAAAGTTTTGATGAATAATTGAGTGACTGTGATGAATATTTGATAAATTTTACCGAATATTGATTTGTTAACATTTAACATCGTAAGAGTTGTTAGCACATGACCCAACCTCTATATATATAATCTTTTTATCTTATCCGATTGATGTTTAAGAGGGAAACAATTTGACATCTCTCACATTTTGTGAAACCATAGTCGAATTATTTTTTCACAGTTTTCAAAATTGTTGTAGCAGATATCCTAATGTTTTAAAAAAACCATTCAGATAGCAATTTGGTAGTTATAATATCTTGAAGTAAAAAAAACATGTATGCATTATTATGATCCTTTTTTTTTGTTCCGAAAATGAAAGAGATTTGGATATATAGTTTAAACTAGTGTGTGTCTCATCCCGTGCACGAGAATATATTAACACAATATTCTAAAATTATATCTATTGTTTATAAACATATTAAAAATATGAAAAAACTATGAATTACCCTGCAATAATTAAACTAATAACAATCAAATAATGCGGGAATATAAAATAAAAATTAATCTAGATATAAATAATTCACTCTACCAAAAATATATAGATATAAAGCAAATAACAACTACCAAATAATTAATTTTGATATAAATAATTCTTTCCACAAAAAAATAATAGAGATATAAATAAAATAACACATATCAAATAGTTATCTATTAATATTTTTAATAAGTATGGCTATGTAATAGTTTTGCTTTATATTTTTATAAATTAACTAATGTATATATATATTACATATAAATGGAGGCTTATGATAAATTTCTATAAATTACGACAATATATTGTTTTAATAATTTTTTTAGGGAATTTTTTTCCTAGAATAATCAACTATAATATGCCATGTAGGATGCTATGCATAGGTTTTAGTGTATATATATACTAGATCATATGTATACAACCCTTATTGTGTATCATGTTAACAAATCTGGGTTATTGAATTAAGAAGTTCAATGGATGAGATGAAAACTAACTTTTGATTATTCGTTGGTATTGGGAGATTATTCGTTGGAATGAAATTATTCGGTGGTTTGGGAGATTATTCATTAGAATAAAATTTACAATTTTTTACACTATTTGTACAGACGAATAATTACATAATTATAGACGAATAATCATGTGAAAACAAACGAATAATCATGAGTAAATAGGCGAATAATTTAGAGACAACTAGGTGGGGGGGCCAATTTCCTTCCCTAATTAGTCCAATGTCCACCGGGCAGTCTAAATTAGTTTAATGTTCACTGGTCAGTGACAAAATTACTCCCACTCAACCCTTGCCTTAAACTTATCTCTTGTGCTTCAATTTCCGATCCAAAAGGAGCGGACAAAGAAGAACTGAAATCATCGGCGCTGCTCTGAGATGCAGATCCAATTCCTCTGTTATTCATCGTCTTCATTTTTGCTTCGTTGTTTGCTCTCTCTCGATAAGTTTCTCCTTCTTGTCACCATAGCCCTTCTCTCATCGCCTACTGAGGAAAGAGTGGACAAGGAGGGGGTGAGTTGAAGGAGCGAGCAAAGAAGGAGCTTGAGAGCTTGATAGGGCCTTCAATGGCGGACAATTGCTGGCTCTCTCTACACTGATGGCGAAGGAGCAAACAATTTGTTGACGACGTCGTCTCTTCCCCCCCCCCCCTCCTTCCTCTATGACACATGCTCTCGTGTCCGCTCTCCGACGTACTCCTCTCTCTCTCTCTCTCTCTCTCTCTCTCTCTCTCTATCTCTATCTCTCCCCCCCGGTTGGGATCTCACTCTGAGCAGGTCTTGCTCGAATTCGACAAGCTCCTCTCAGTCGCGTCGACCGTCTAGCAGCCACGATATGCAGACAGACAATGACGTTTCCACTTCTCTCAAATCGAAAATAACTTTGCATCCCCGTTTCCCTAACTTACTCCAAGCTTACATCGATTTCCATAAGGTTGTGAATGTGTGTGTTCGATAGCGTATTCTGTGTAAGTGTCCTCATATCTGAGTTGGTTCGAAGTCTCCATCGATGAAGATATGTTGTTGATGTCGCATCTAAGCCTCTCTTCTCCTTTTGAAATCTTTTATAAGTGGCGTCTTTTTCTTCCTTTATTAAGTTGAACTTATGCTTTAAAAATGGTTTGAAAGAATGAAGCTAAACAGTTTCTCAATCATCATTCGTCCTCAAAGATCAGCCTACAACCCTGAGTGCTAGGTAATTGTCACCTGATACTCTGATAGTTGTGTTGTATTCTCTAAAAGGGCTCATTTGTTCACTGATTGTATTCGTGGAGTTTCTTTCTCATTTTTATCACCAAAGTATATTGTAAAGACAATCTTGGATGTGCAAGAAATTTTTATGTTGAGTTTTTTAATTTTTGTCAAAAAGATGCTGAAAAAAAATCGAATGAGCTGAATTTTTTTGTCAAAGAGATATTGAAATTCTTCAAAGGATTTGTCATGAGTAAAGAGATGTTGTCATTCAGGAACTTGCTTGTAAGAATTTTTTTTTTGTCAAAGAGATGCTGAAATTACAAGTGTTGAGTGTTGATAGATTTTCTTTTTGTCAAAGAGATGCTGAAATTACAAGTAATGAGTATTGCTGATTTTTTTTCAAAGAGATGCTGAAATTTTTGTTGGTCATAATAAATGCTGAATTTTCTTTATCAGTAGTTCGTTTGTCAACTATCTGTCAAAGTTAGAATCTCAGTAGTCCGTTTGTCAGTTATCTGTCATAGTTCCGTTGTTAGCATAAAAAATTCGATGAAGTTAGAATCTCAGCAGTTCGTTGTCCGCATAAAATTTTCGATAAAGTTAGAATCTCAGCAGTTCATTGTCAGCATAAATTTTTTAATGAAGTTAGAATCTTAGTAGTCGTTGTCAGTATAAAAATTTCGATGAAGTTAGAATCTTAGCAGTCCATTGTTAGTATAAAAAACTTCAACTAAGTGGGAGGGATTAAGGGAAGGATGGAGGGAAGTAAGCAGGCAGCAGTTAGGAGATGACCGGTGGTCATTTAAATAATAAATCTTGAATGGTGGGCATTTAATTAATTAGGTCTTATTACGAGGACACTTATTTTTTTCACCCAATAATTTATGCATACACGATAAGACATATGTGTATACTATGAGGGTTGTGTATAAAATACACATTCAACCAATTGAGTAAAATATCAAAAAGTGATGTGTATTTTTGAACACTTTATATGTAAATATGTACATTTGCATACTTAATCATTGGGGTTAGTCTAAATACCCTAAATATGACACATCTCTTATAAGTTATAATCCTTAGTATATGGAAATTACTTAATAAAATCTTTTTATATGACATGTTTTTTTTGAAGGGATTGAGTAATGTTAATAAATATTGGAACAAACATCCATCATGAAGATGAGTACGTGGACATTCAATTACTGATGAGGGATAATTAATACTAACAGAAAGTAGAGATGTAATTAAAAACCAAGTCCAAATCCCAACTCTTAACAGGGTTTTCTAATTTCTTTCTCTATGGAAAGTGGAAACCCTTAATCCGTACAGTAAGTAAATTTAATGTGAGGGGTACGTATAACAGCGGTGAAGATCAGACAAAACAAAGTGAGGCTCTGCCAAATGTTAAGGGAAGGAGAGCAAAGCTAACTAGGTAAATGAATAGTGACTAGAGAGGTCCAAAAGTTAAAAATGAGGGTGATGAAGTAAGATATGCATGTGTAGGGCCCACTTTTCTAATTTATTTATTTTTGGGGTTTTGTTCCATATATATAGATATATTGATCATTGTCATTGATGTGGTTATCCAAAGGAGTTTTAAAGTTTTAATTAACTAGTTTTCCTAATTATTACATTTAAGGTTTGATTTAGACTCAAAGAGAGCCTCATACTTAATCATTCACATTTAGGAATCCAATATTAATCCTTCATTTGTCCATCAAATACTCTTCCACTCTCTTCAACCAAAAGGAAATGGATATATATATATATGGTGATACGTACACTTAATTCCTGGTCGGGCACTCGACTTATATAGTTATATATCTTATGAACTTATATATGTTATGGATTCAACCTGATAATTAGCTATGTAGAGTTATCATTCTACGACTGATTTCTTATAACGAATATGTCTAGCTAACTACGTGAAGCAAAACAAAACAAATGTTTCAATATTAAAATGTCATGAGTCATATGACATTATAAAGAATGTGAAGAAAAAAATAGTCTCTTTGATGAGTTTTTATATTCTTCAACCTTTTTTTTCATCCTGTTTTGTCACTTTGTGTAAGACGCCAAGGCACCGCACCACCTCAAGATTTGAGTTTGATTCTTTATTTGTACAAATCACTTCTTAATATACAAGTTTTCACAATGCAAAAACATATGAGCTAGGCAATTATACAATATAAAGAGAGGAGTGTCTTTGTATCTTTGTTCTTTAATATCGGCTTGTTATTGTGCCGTGTTATTTGAGCTCTTAATATAGCTAGTACAGTATATCGAATCTTTTTTCTTTTAAAAAAATTGTAAGAGGAGAGTCAACGGGACATCATTGACGGTAAATAGTTATTTTTATATATTGTCATACTCTCTTTGTTAATTAAAACTTGTCGTGTACTATTCATTCACGTTTTTTTATAATGATAAAAATCATACGAAATATTAACTTTTTTTAAAATTTGTTTTTATAGATTCATACTTAATAATAACAAGTATGAAATTTTTACAAAAATATATTAAAAGAGTTAATATTTTATATAATTTTCAAAACCTCAAAAAACGTGTGTGAATAGTAAAACGTCAAGTTTTAATTAACGGATGAAGTATTAAACTAATTAATTAAGAATCCCCTTAAGCCTTTCTAATGATCTAAATTGGCATTACCCTATTTATGTGTAGTTTTTTTCTTATGGTATCATGGCTAGTTGATGGTTTTGTATATATAAATACTAAATTATCTGTTGAATTTTTTTATTTATTAAATCTCATACATTTAAAAGGTGTTTTTTTGGTAACTTATGCAGGCATGCACCTTCATTCCAACATAAAAGAAAATTGAAATAACAATCATTGCTCTTAGCCTCTTACAAACAATTACTGTACTTTTAGAGAACCACACTACATAAACATTGAACTTTTTGAATAAATAAAAATATTATGTTGAAACTTATTTTCATGATCACTTACTTTAAAGACCAAATATAATGTTCATATAATAGTATGTTCACAGGTTTGACCACTACACTCTGCACTAGCAGGACTGTAAAAAGGATGGCCTTACACCTGTATTTCAATTTTCAACCCCTGTTTTCTCTTCTTTTTTAATCTCTTTTTATTATAAAAAAAAACAAGAAAAATATTTTTTTTTAATACATTTGTTGGTACTCATGATTGAGAGCAGAGGCGGATCCAAATGGGGGCATGTGGGGGCACGTGCCCCCACCCTCATCCGATGAACCTTATATATATATTCTTTTCGTCGATAGCTTCGTTTTGATATATAGTATGCATTAATCCGATATCCGATTAAAAAGTTATGAATGTTTGAAAATTTAAGGTATATTAATCACTTTAAATCTTATTTAAATAACCCACAATGCTTTTATAGTTTATTTAGATTGACATTCCTATATTATAATTTATCTTTAGATCTTTGAAATGAGAGGTTATATTACTCATTTCAACAATTAGGTAAGAAGTTACAAAAGTTTAAATGAAGAAAAATGTTAGATTTTCTACTTTGCAAGATAATAGTGATGTTTCTAAAATGATGAACGAGGTAGGAATTCATAAAGCTTTTGATTTGGTATATCATCTCATCGAGTTGGTTTTAGTGTTACCGGTTGCAAAAACTATAATGGAAAAAACTTTATCTACTATGGGTATTATCAAACCATATTTGCGCAACAAGATAAGAGCAGATTTTCTCTTTGAGACTTTTGTCAGCTAGATTGAGAAGGATGTTTTCAAGCGCATTGATAATAAGGTTATCATTCAATATTTTTAGGCTATGAAAACCCATAAAATAGATTTACCCCGTGTCGAGTTGAACTATTTTATTATAAAACTCTAATTAGCAATGAAGAATTTTTTGTACTAGTGAACTCTTTTATTTTTATTGCTATTTTGTAGTGTTGAAGACGTTATGTGTTGTACGAGTTCGTGTTATTTATTGTTGTTTATCATCGGTGTGCCCCCACCCTCTTCGGGTTCTGGCTCCGCCACTGATTGAGAGTACTGTACTCATGTAACCATACAGCATAGTAAGTATTTATTTTAGAATGAATTGATATAAAATAAGAATAGTTAACCGACTTATATATAATAATAGAGTTATTTATTTTATTTTTTTAATTCCCACAAATACAAATAACTAGTTGACATTTAAACAATGGAACTAACATCTCATTCTCTTTTTACGTAGTTTGAAATCGAAATTCAGAACTAGTAGCCTTGACCAACATATAAGCATTATAAAATTCAATGATAAACTCAATCGAAGATAGAAAAAGTAGTCCACCGCGCTTATATTTTTATCACATTGAGGTTTCTGAATTGGGAGAGGGGTGAGCGGTGAAAAAAGAAAGAAGGGTAATTCCAACAGAGATAGTGTGAAAGCACCAACCAGCAGATGGGGTTAAATAATGCTATATATATTATATATATTATATATATATATATATATATATATATTGCTAGCTACTACTTACCCGGCCAGCGATTCTCATCTTGCTTGCTTCTTGTTCCCCTACTGCATGTATTAAATATGTTCAAGATGTATGATTTTATTTTGGCGAAACTAATTAAAGTAACCCAACTTTTAAGAAGGTGTTAAAAATATATCCTCACCTTTCAAATGTAAGATAAATATTCTGACTTTTATAACTAATGGTAACATAATATCCCAAAAAAATGCTTACATGGTACATATGTGGCAAAAATTAATGATCATATATATTCACAAGCGTGTCCTTGGATCTTAAATTCTTAATGCTCGAATTATACAAAGTATAGTGTAGATTGCCATGCTAATTTTTAAAAAATAAGAGTCTTTTTTGTAACTTAAAAAAATCATTAAATTTAATACTACATATGTATTTATATATTATAATTAAATTTCATAAAAACAAATATAATAAAACAAGTAAATCTTTAAAATATAATTTTTAATATCTTGATTGTGTAAATATCATTCAAGTTTATTAGATTAAATTAGATTGGTTTTTAAGTTTATCTTAATTTTTTTATTTTGGATTTAAGAAAAAATATAAAATTTACATTCTTTTATATATTCTTTAATAATAATAATAATTTACTTCTTATATATAAATGAACACCATTGAATAATCTAAATAATTAAATTTTCATTTCAATTTCGTAGTAACATAAAGTTTATAATTGAAAAAATATTCTTCATTTTGATAAGTTAAATCACTAGTTAATCATTTACTAATTGAAAATATTTTATTTTGCTTTACATTTTTTTTATTTGGCTTGTTATAGATATTATTGATTTAAAAAAAAGATATAAAAAGTTAGGTACAAATTAAATCTAAAACTACAAAATTTTATTAAATAAACTTTTAAACTAATCTAATTTAATTTTATATGTTTTATTTGAATTGAAAATACATGAGTAATACAATACAAAAAATAAGAATTTTATTGTAGAGAAATCATTAGGATATTATTACCAACACTTATAAAGGTCGGGATATTTATCTTACATTTGAAAGGTTGAGATATATTTTTAACACACACTTAAAGGTTGGGTTATTTTAATTAGTTTTGCCTTTTATTTTTACCCTAATCTGATTTCAGAAGCTAAGGTTCAAAAAAAAATCTAAAATCTATTATCAAGTTTGAGAAATTTAGCTATAAATTATTTTAGATATTAGTAATAAGAGCCCCAACAGAAGCTCCAAAATAGAAAAAAATGAAAATTTTAGAGAAAATAATGGGTTTTAGCCTTTTAGGTGTCCAAGAGCTCTTCCATAGTGTTTTGTAAAATAGAGAATTGAGGAGAGAGTAAAAATTTCTCTATATTTAGAGGAATATAGAAAAATCTAAAATTAAATGTTTTATCAAACCCCGTGCCAACTATTCAAATCATAAATAAGATTTAAATGGAATTCAAAATATAAAGCTTAGTTGGACTTATAAATATTATATAGTATATGAAACTAAAATGGGATTTAAAATATAAAGCTTTGTTGGATTCATAATTTTCTTATATAATTTAATATACATTATAAATATTAAATAGTATGAAATTAAAAAAATATTGATATTTTATAAAGTTTTTATCATTCTTAAAAACATACGGAGTACATGATTAGTAAATGACAAATAATAAAATGAAGACGTTGGTATTTTCAACAAAAAAATTATAATAATAAATAATCGAATTTATTTATTTTATGGGATAAATACTGTACAAGGTACGAATACTATACTAGTTAACTAAATCTCAATAAATACATTTATCATATTATGAAATTATGCATTTATTATAGTATATAATAAATGCAAAAATCTGTATAATAAAGAAACTGTTGGAGTTTGGGAGTAAATTATTTAGAGATTTTGTTATTTGGTTCTCTATTTTAGAGATTTTTGAAAGGACCTGTTGGAGATGCTCCAAGAGCATAGGATAAGATGACAAATTGGAAAATATTTCTCATATATACATATATATATACCCGGTTTAGTCATTTTTAAATTAGATTATAGGGTTCACCCATTTTCTTTTAGGGTTTTCTTTCCCAAAGTATTCTTATCCTACGCCCTTATGGCACACAATAGACAAACCATTCTTAATATTGCTTTACTAAGGTCACTTTTAATTTGGTAGGAAATCTTTCTCAATTAAGGTTCTATGTCTTAGCCCTTAGGGCATAGGATAGAAACAATGTTACTCCCTCCGTTCTAAAATAGACGGGCTTTTAGATGATATTTTTTGTTTCAAAATAGATGGTCTTATATACTTTTTAGGTAGGAAATTGTAATGATTTGTATTTATTTTTGTGCTGTTGACTTTTTAAAAGATTTTGATTGGTTAAAATATGTAGTGGATGTCAAAAATAATAAAATTTATGAAAAAATTAGTGGAATGATGATGTTTTTTTTAAAAGTGAAGTATTTTATTAAAATTTGTGCAAATTGCTAAAAGTCCATCTATTTTGGAACGGATGTAGTAATATATCAAGTTTGACTCTCAATATACTAAACCATTAAAAAAGCCACAACATATACTCAAATATTACTACTGCTAATAATCTCTATGATCAAATTATGTGATAGTAATCTAACTTTTCACTTTATTACCTCTAATTATGTCAATTTAGAAATTTGTATATTTTTAAGAAAGCAAATAAAAATTCTCATACTATTAATTACTTTTTCACTTTATTCAAAACTATAACTAACATCTTATTTATCATTACAAAGAAAATTTTGAAAAGCGGACATAAAATAACTAAAATGATATATTTTTTCTTAACAAGATTTTCTCCCTAAAATAACATATTTTTCTTAACGGATGAAGTATTTAATCAACATGCTTTTTAAAAGTTAAAAACTAGTATACTAGTACAAAATATCAATTTTTTAATATTTTTTAAATAATTCTATACTACATATTCCATCTGTTCAAAAAAACATGTTGTTTACTATTCATGTATTTTTTTAGGATAAGAAAAACTATATAAAATATTTATTTTTGAAAATATTTTTTTAACAATTTAATACTTATTAATTAGTAACTATGTAGTTGTTAAAAAATTAATAAAAAAAATAGATATTTTATATAGTTTTATTATTCTAAAAAAATATTTCATATATGTGAACAATAAATGACATGTTTTAGCAAGGAAGAGAACACGCAAGGAAGAGAAGGAAAAATTCAAAATGGTGTAAACCACCTAGGGCTATCTACAAAATTAATGTGGATGGCTCAGTGAAACCCACTGTCTTTTGCCAAGTGGGGGTATTAGGGATTGGAATGGAAGGATCATGGACATCTTTCAACAGGAGACTTGTATCACTATGACTCTCCAAACAGAAGCTTATGCTTTCTGTGCAGGTACACAATTAGCCGCAAACAAAGGCTTGCGAAATGTTTATCATTGAAGGGGACGACTTGGAAGTAGTTCAAGCCATTAATGATAAGACCAAGATCAAGTGGAGATGATCGATCGGTTGAAGACAAGTTTTGACCACATCGAATTCAGACATTGCTTTAGAGAGACAAATAGAGTGACCGACTACATAGCTAGGAATACTTATTGTTGTAGTATTTCGACTCTCCCTATTAATAGGGATCTGTGTAACATTATCTGCCAGGATAATCAGGGTAGTGTCTTACTCTTATAGTTCGTCCGCCCATTGTTTACTCACCGTAAAAAAATGACATGTTTTAGCAAATGCTCTAGTAGGAGTAATTTTTATCACATAAGGAGTAATAAATAAAAATAAAAATATTTAATATTATTTTTTTAACTTTTTGAAAACGTTAAATATTTCCAATAAAAGGGACAATAAAACAATTTAGGCAGGTAGGTCCAAATAGCCATATTGTAGGGCATGTGAATTAGATGGGTCAATGTCAGATTGGGCTATTTACTCAAATACTAGAGGGATGGAGGGGGGGACAATTTGGATGATTGACATTCTGTATCAATTCATGACCAGAAGAACATTTGTACCTTATCTCTCTCTCTCTCTCTATACAATATGCATCCATCTATGATCTATCTATATATCTTTGTTCTTGTTCATCATCATCACCATAAACAAAAGTTTTGATCATCTGCAAGCTATCTGCAATGTGACATGAGGTTGAGGATTATTTGAGTGAAGAGGGCATGGCATTTAATGAAGTAAATCAGACACCCACCATGTTCCCAAACAGTTATTTGTTTTGTGGCCTTTTTTAGAGAAAGAGCTAAAACAAAGTACTATTCCCTCTTAGCTAGCATGAAGTAATAATTAATCCAACTACTGTTGGTGGGTGGTCTGCAAATCTGTATAGTAGTTTGTGGTGATTGGTGGATGAGATAAGCATGAGGGTGGAGGAGGGGTAACTACTAGATCCAATGGTAAGGTAACTAAGCTTTTTAGGTTAAAAGAGGGCTCCTTGTCAACAGTTTGTAGCTGTGGGGATTGGGTATTTTGCCATTAATAGGGATGTCAAACCACCCCCTCACTCCCAACTAGTTTTATGACAGTAAATCAGCAGCTACCTAGCTCTGTAAATGCACTTGCCTCCTTACCTGCACAAAAATCATGGGTATTGGGTTTTACCGCGTCATATTGATGCTTTTTTTCTTTTATTTTGTTTTGTTGTTGTTGTTGTAAAGTCATTGATAAGGTGAAAAAAAACATGTAAGAAAGCCTTGAATTGATCTGTATCATCCACTAATTAGGGTTGGTTTGACTCAATCACTTTTTTTAAAAAAAAAAAAAAAAACACTGCCAAGAGCTGCCTAGATTCCAACTAAACCATTAATTTCCCCCTTCCGCCTAGGTCGTCAAGATTCGATTAGACCACCAAGATCTCTCAAGCAACCCATCAAGAAACTCGCTTAAACCCTTAGAGAATGAACAACCATGAGGTTACCTCTTTCCTCTTTTTATTTTCATGCCCTTATCATAATTTGACAACTCATATACTTTTTTCTCTAAATTAATTTCTACTTTTCTACCTCTTCTTTAGAGGTTTCTTTGCAACCATGAGGTTGTCTTATTTCCCACGTTTTCTACCTCATTTATTTTTATTTATAAACAAAATTCATAAGTGCTTGACATTTATATTTTTTATTTCATGTAGATGAAAAATCACAAAAATAATAACATTACATTATAGGTAAATAACAACTTAATTTGGATCATTTGAATTAGAGGATTATTGATAAGATTTGAATCATTTGAAATAATGACAAAAATAATAACAAAAATAGGAAAAAAAAAATATATATATATATATAGGAAAAAATTATACTCAAATTATGAAGAAAAATAAAATAAAATTAATTGTATACTTTATATATTAAAATAATTAAAAAATATATAGTATTAATACATTTGAGTTATTAACATAGTAAATAAATATGAATAAGATGTAGTGGCCCACTTGTTTATTTAAAAGAGTTTACATTGGTAGAGAGAGGTAACCCTTCCAAGTTCCAACCTTTTCCCTTAAGGTCTACCTTGCAACCAGAGTTTACTTTTAAAACTTATAAGGTAATAAAAACACATGGTTGCACATTGTCTTAATCCTACCTTATCGTTGAGCACCCGCCAAGTTATTTTTAGAACATTGAACTCAGTAGTTAAGATAAGGATTATGAGATATTGTTAGATAAATTAGATTGGTTTAAATTTGATCTTATCTTTTAATTAATTCTCTTAGGATTTATTATTATCCATTTATAAGCTCTATATATAAAGTATTTTATAATGAATATAAGTGTGGTTTTGCCCCACCATTTCCTATAATGATATTAGAGTTTACGTAGTTCTCTTCACTTGATTCAGGTGTCTCTTGGTGAATCCAATGTATAACATACGTAGAGTGAAGTAGTTAATAGTTATATACTCCCTCCGATTTTTATTATAAGGCATTTGACTTTTCTTCACGTCGTTTAAGGAGCTAAAAACTACATAAAATATTGCTTTTTTCAATTAAAATTTTTTACATTATAATACTTATTATTAATATGTATTATAATGTAAAATAATTTAATTGAAAACATTAATATTTTATATAGTTTTTAGCTCCTTAAACTACGTGAAGAAAAGTCAAATGCCTTATATTAAAAATCGGAGGGAGTACTAAGGTTCGATCTAGTCAAACGGTAGGTGGTATAGAGTTGGGTAGTCAAGGTGTACGCACCCTTTCTCCAACTTCTTTTAAAGGGTGTTTCTGATTAACCCAACCAATAAGATCAAATTCACTTCCTAATAATCTCATTATATAGGAAAAAGTAAGTTTTATATATACATAATCTCATTATATAGGAAAAAGTAAGTAAGTTTTATATATGCCCTTTTCTAGCAATCATCTTTCAAAAGAAAACAAACAAAGTGTAGCGTTTCGATGGTGGACGATATGGTTCCTCAGAAATCAAGCTATCTTCAGGGATGTCAGCATTCCTTCTACAGAGGGTCTAAAAAGACTCATTGCGGAAAATGTTGAAAATTGGAAAAAAGCAAGTAAAGATTTAGCAGAAGATGGTGCATCCTCTCTTCCTAAAGGGAAAAATGAACAATCAAAAAAAGAAATTGAAAGGAAAAAGATCCAACAATGGAAGAAACCCCCTATAGGTAAGTATAAACTAAACTTTGATGGATCATATATTTCGACCTCTAAAAGTTCTATAGGATATATTATTCGAGATTGGGAAGGTAACCCCATCAGTATGGGTGGTAAACTAATGGGTGGCCTTTCGCCTCTTATGGCGGAATCTCTTGCGTTAAGGCTTGGGGTGGAAAATGTCATAGGAATAAAAATAAACATCCTAATCATCGAAGGTGATTCTAAGATAATTACGGACTTTCTCCAAACTCACACCAACTGCCCTTGGGAAATAGAACTAGTGATGGCGGACATCCAAACTCTTCTTCTGGGTGTGAGAAATATTGACGTTTCCCACATTCCCCGCATTGGTAACCGAGTGGCAGATAAGGTTGCACACATTTGCTACTCTGTCAGGGAACCAAATTTATACAACGATATAAGTCTGCTTGACCTCATCTGTCAGGATGCTTTCGGGTAGAGTCTTCTCACCCGAATCATTACCTAATAAAAAAAAAAGATTGAAAAAGGGAGACAATCATCAATTAAAGCATAACAAAAAGAGAGTCTTCCTCTTCTTCAATTCAGTTGCTTAGAACTTTTTGCTTTGGATGTCTAATGTGTACCTTGACACACATTAAAAAAAAAAATAATATAAATAACACCCTAAAATAACTTGTTTTTATTTAATGAAAGTAGTATTATGAACTACCAGTATTAATCAAGTATCATAATAATGTAAATAAATTCTTTGCTATGCTAACTTTTTATAAGAAATGAGTGTTTTAAACTATATATATACTTAAGGAAAAATTGCAAAAAAAGTATAACCTTTAGAGGTTGTTGCGCTCAATAGCTTGAACTATAAAAAATACAGAAAATAGCCTCAAGTATTTACTTAGTTGCATAAAATAGCCTCAACCTACATTCGAATTCAAATAATTACTTTCAAATTCAAATTAATTACAAAAAGTAGCCTTAGGTTGCCTTTAAATTCAAATTAATTACAAAAACTCTCCAAAATAATTTTTATTTAAAAAAATCATCACTTCTAATATAAAAAATATTACACTTAATTTTTATTATCTAAACTCATAGCTGAATTAATTATAAAAACTATCTCAAACCATATAAATATAACTTAAATTTATTATTTTAAAAAATTAATTAGATTATTTACATATCATTAAAAGTGAGTAAATATTTATACTTCTACTCACAGTTGATCTAATAAGTGAGTTAGGGTGATTATTTTTTTTAAATAAAAATTGTTTTGGAGAGGTTTTGTAATTAATGTGAATTTAAAGGCAACATAAGGCTATTTTTTGTAGTTAATTTGAATTTGAAGGTAATTATTTGAATTAGAATGTAGGTTGAAGCTATTTTCTGCAACCAAATAAATATTTTAGGCTATTTTCTCTAATTTTTTTTATAGTTTAATTAGGGCATTGAGTACAAATAACCCCTAAAGATAGGACTATTTTTTACAATTTTCCCAATGAAAAACTTGAACTTGACAAAGTAAATTGTGGTTGTACATCAAAGTGGGCGGTCATGTACAAGAAGATGCATAGCTTGAAAGTGTATACAAGTACACATATACATATATGTGTTTCTTGGGAAAGCAAAGGTGGGGAGTTTGGTAAGCGTCCAGTTGCAGTAATATGCCAAAAGACAAAAGTCAACCCACAAAGGTTTTTCATGTCTTTCTCCTCTCTATTGTCAAATCCTTTCCCTCTCTCTTCCATCTAAAATTGAACCCCCATCAGACTTATCAGTAAATCACCCAGTCAAAAAGCTACACTCACTGTAAATCCATCCAAGGAGAAAGGTTAAAAGGGGTTAAAAGGTTGAAGCTCTCGAACAAGCAATTTCTTGACACAATAATACATGTATTGTGAAAACTAAATACACTTCAAATTAGGATTTAGAACACCATTTTCATACGAAAGTAGTGTCCTAAAATACAATCATATACGTAGTATATTTTTTTTAATTCTACATATTACTAGTAAGGAATCGATGCCTTGTCATATGATTTTGGTTGTCGGGTAATAACCATCACACGCCTATCATGGTACTATAAAGAAGGTATATTGCGGGATGAGCAATACCTAGTCGAATCCATAACCATGGAACGCGCACCGTTGTACCATGTTCGGGAGCTATGTCTCATTGGTTTATTTACATGATAACTAGACCTTTTTCTTAGGTCCTAAAAGTGCTTTAATTGGCTAAATCATGGAATTTTTCGGCCTCCGAAAACGGCAAAAAGGAACAAAATGCATATTTTTAAGAGAGAATAAGAAAAAATAACCCACTTTTTTGAAAACTTGGTAAAAATAGCCCCCTCCTTGAAAATTGGCAAAAGTAACCCAAAGCCCAAAATTTTGCACAAATGTCCCGGTCTCTCAACCTGGAATAGGAGGTCATGGGGCCAAAAAAGAGGGGAAAAAAAGAAGGAAAAGGTGGCCAAAAAAAAGAAAAGGAAAAAAAACATTAAATGCTTCTAATCATATTCTCTCTCTCCATTTCAGTTTCTCTCTCTCCATTTTAAACGAAAGAAGAGGAAAGAGGAACGAACGAACGATTTTGAAAGGGAGGAGGCCGGAGAAGATTCACCAATGTCAGAGTGTGGAGGAGAAGCGAAGAACGCCGTCGCCGGACTATAAAGGTATGCCCCCCTCTCCATCAACCTAAAATCATTCTTTCTCTTCTCCGTTTTGTGCGAATGTGGGGTGTCGGGTTTGTGGGTGAAGGAGTTGCAATGGAGTTTAGGGATTGAAGGGAAATGGTGGGTTGAGTGATGGGTTATGGAGGGGTGACAATGGTGGGTGCGATTGAAGGATGAGGAGGGTGGTTTTGGGTATGGTTAGGGAAAATCTGCGGTTAGGTTTTAGGGAGGCCGAAGAGGGTAACAATGGTGGGAGTTGAAATTGAAATATGAGAATGTTTTGGTGGGTGATTGAAGAAGAACAGTTGAGGTTTGAGCCGTATTTGATTTGGAATTTTTTTGTTTGAAAGAGAAATTGGGTGACATGGGTTTCGAATTGGATGGGAAAGTACGTCATTCATTCACATATCTTCGTTTTCTGCACAATCTGCATAACTTAGGTGACAAGGGTAAATGGACTCCTGACACGTGACATTTTCAAGGTGACACGTAAATATTATGGATACTGTCCTAATCATTTCGATTTGAAATTAAGCGACGATTAGAATCTGATATGAATTTGAATAGTCCTATGAATACCACATATTCCCTTTGATGTCATTCTCTTGTTTTTTATTTTAATTTCATTGGTTGTTGGACGTCATTTTCTATTTTAATTGGGCTTGTTTCAGAATTATAAATGAGTTTTGACAAACCCAGGTCAGCTGATGTTGTTTTCTGAACGCTTTTGTTCACCTTAGGTCGTCGATGGACCGCGGGTTGCTAAAGGGATCGGAAGAGTCGGGGAAGAAAGAGAAAAGGATGCTAGTGCTTCTTTTGACATTGATGCAGAGAAGCAGGGTGATGTTGGGAAAGATGGAGCTGAAGACAAACTTTTCGATGAAAAGGAAGGAGATGGGGGCGGAGGGCACGAAAGGATGAGGAGGTAAGTTTGTTTTTATATGACATGGTGTTTTATGTTGAGTGACACGGAAAATCGGGGATCCACTTTAAAGTTTGAATTTGTTTTTCAGGACGTTCATATCGATATGGTTACAGCGATTGCACCTGAAGCCAGGGAGAAGCCCCTACAAGGAAAAGGTGATAAGGTAAGCTCTTGTGGTCCGTCGAAAGGATGGTGTTGAAGATGTTAGCAAGGAATAGGTTGTGGAGGTGCTTGTCAAAGATGGGGGGAAAGGTAGAGAGGACCCGGACATGGATGTGAGGTTGCGATTTAGCAATGAACAAAAATGAGGAGGCTGAGGACAACGACCACAAGGGCGGGGAGACGGGATAAAAAAATCTGGGAATGTCATATATGAATCTGTTTGTTGTTAGTTCATGTGACAAGGTTGTTGATGTTGGGTGATAGGGTTTATTTAGTTTGGTGACACGGGATAAAAAAATCTGGGAATGTCGATCATAGGAATCTGTATTAGTTGATGTGACAAGGTTATTGCAGTTAAGTGACATGGTTTACTTAGTTGGGTGACATGGGATATCCAAATCTCGGAATGAGATTTTAAACTCCATAAGCATTTGTCAGATCTCTGAGGCTGCAAAAGTTGAGGGTGTGAGAGGCAAGAAGACTAGGAAGGCTCCAGGAGCTTATGAAAAAGTGGATGGCAAGGTACAAACGATGTCATTCACCTAACATTGTCATCGTGGATGTGTAGTGGGGATGGGGAGAAGTAGAAGTTATGATCTATGTTGTGATCAGGGCGTACATGCAGTTGCTTGCTATTGCCATCTTCCATGGTAGACTGTAATAAACCACCACCAACTTTTTATCAGGGCGTACTTTTCATACCCCTAGATTGTTATGAACTTTGTTGGGGTTGTATTTTCTGAACTTTATTGCTCAAAACTTGTAGGATGTTATGATCTCCGTTAGTTAGTAGGTGTAGTATTTTATGACATTGGTTGGTCAGTAGATGTTAGTCTTTTATGCATTTGGGGATTTTCTTTACAAATTAACATACTTGGTTTTGAAATGTTTGGGTGGAAAAACAGACACGTTAAATCCTTCAAGTGACACGACCATACAAACAAGTGACATATATGGTTCATTTCGAAAACAAATTTAAAGTGAAACCCCAAACTGTGACACATTAATTCTTTCATGTGACACGACTATACAAACCGGCAATAGGGGTTATTTTCTTAATAAATTGGCAGACACTAAGAAATGTGAAATGTCAAAATCAAACAAGTAACACGTTAAATCCTTCAAGTGACACGATCATACAAACATGTGACATGATTCATTTCGAAAACAAATTTAAAATGAAACCCCAAATTGTGACACGTTAATTCATTCAGATGACACGACCATACAAACAAGTGACATGAGTTATTTTCTTAACAAATCGGTAGACACTTAGAAATGTGAAACGTCAAAATCAAACAACTGACACGTTAAATCCATCAGGTGACACGACCATTCAGACAAGTGACATGCATATTTCATATTGTTGACACATGTTTTACAAAATAAGGAATTGCGCAACCACAAAAGTTGGACACGGCAAAATAAAACTCAGCTTTGTCATATGTGCATGGACCCCATGATACTCCCAAGTACTTAACCCATTTCCAAAAGTACTCCCAAGTTCTTAACCCCTTACCTAAGTTTTGTCATATGTTATATAGGTTAATAGATGTATTGTTTCATGAACATATGTGTGGTGACAATTATTTTGTGCAGTATTGCATGTAGTCGAACATGGGTTGGTTTTGTATGGAAGTGCTTGGACGTGAAACGATTTCATTGAAACACAGAAAACAACAAATTACATCTTTCAAGTGACACGATGATATGAACAGGTGACAGACATTATTTCCAATTGTTGACATGAGAAAATATATTAGGTGGCACGTATAATTCCAATTGTTGACATGTATCATTTATAGCAGAAACAGTTGTTCATACACAAAAGCTTGACATATGTGCGTAACCCCAAAGTACCAAAAGTTTGACATATGTGCTTAACCCCAAAATACATAAAGTTTGTCATATGTGCTTCCCAAAATATTAAAAGTTTATCATTTGTGCGTAACATCAAAAGACCTAAAGTTTGACATATCTGCGTAACCCCAAAGTACCAAAAGCTTGAGCATGATCGGGTTTTTCAAAGAGGTAAAGTCGATGCCCCTTTGTATCATGACATTTTTGTGCGCCTTCTCACCCGCAAACACCCATCGGTCTCCCTCGAACACCCAACAACCATTGAAGATGAGAGTGATGCATACCAAAGCGTTTCCACCTAAAAATGAAATGAGGGATGAGAAGAAAGGTTCATTGGTATCTACTTTTCACCATAGATGAAAAGTATTTCGTCAAATACACTTACTTCCTGCATCTGAGAAGAAAAGTTTCTGGAAAATCAAGGTGACACGGGGATTCTGATCACTGACATGGGCACCGACTTTGACAAGTGCTCTGCAACTGGAACTGCAAGCCGAGAGCTTGTCTTTAATGGTGGAACGTTCTCTATCTCTTTCTCCATCTCTTTCTGCAGTAGAAGATGTGAGAGAAGGGAGAAAATGAAAGGCTTCTCCCCTCCTCCCCTTTTATTCTTGTCTTCCATGGTGGAACTTCAGGCCGAGAGCTTGTCTTCCATGGTGGCCATCTTCTTCATCTCTTTTGTCTTAGATTATACAGGGGGAAGAAGAAAGTGAGTAGCAAACACCCATCGGCCTCCCTCGAACACACAACGACCATCGAAGATGAGAGTGACGCAAACTAAGACGTTTCCTCCTGAAAATGAAACGAGGGACGAGAAGAAAGGTTCAAGAGTATCTACTTTTCGCCATAGATGAGGAGTAGTTCATCAAATATACTTACCCAGTTACCCATTGCATCTAAGAAGAAAGATTTTTGGGAAATCAAGGTGACACGGGGATTCTGATCACAGACAAGAGCACCGACTGAAGGCGACAAGTGCTCTGTAACTGAAACTGCAAGCCGACATCTTGTCTTCAATGGTGGAACGTTCTCCATCTCTTTCTCTAGGTAAGTTTATGTTGTAGAAGATGTGAGAGAAGATAGAAAAATAAAAGCCTTTTTCCATTCTTCCTTTTTTATACAATACAAAATGGTAAAAGGAAACCTAACATCACATCACCCATCCTCTCACAATTTTTGGCGCCAAAATCAATCAGCCCTTCCCTCCTCAAGTGTTCCCTCCTCCTCCAACCTGCAACTGGCCCAAGAGGTCACAAATTTTATTTGCAAAAGTATACTCCTAACCCACTTTTTTATTTTTCCCAAGTGAGGGTTATCTATGCAAACAATCCAAAAAATGGGTTATCTATGCAAAGGGCCCTATTTTTAATGGAAAATCACATAAAACCAACCATAAATCATCAACTACCCTTTTAGTACCGACGAAGTAAAATGTCAATTATCACATTGTTTTTTTTAATCAAGCTTAGACTTGTTATAAAAAAAATATTAACCAAAAAAAAATTGAAGTTCAGGTTATAATTTAATATTTTTAAAGCAATCTCTTAAATTAGAGAAGACTTCCAAATTATTCTTTGAAAGAGAAGTTACTTTATAGGCGGGAAAAAATGAAACGAACATATTACTTTCAATATCACATGCTATATGTTTTCTTCAAAAAAAGAATAAATTATTGCACTACTCAAAAGAAAATGGAATGGTAACCTTGAATTTATCAAGCAACAAACAACTCATAATATTACTTCCCTCATGCATCACAATAGTTGTCTCTCAAAAACTTTGTTTTAAATAAGCATTTAGAAAGAAATTTTAAAAATTTAGATCTACGAGTAATAAGACACAAATTGAGTATATATTACAACAATCATGCAAAAACTTTATATTCAAGAGAGGGGTCTGAATCTTATGTCTCCAAACTTGTCCCCTTCTCACAAAACTCAGTATTCTAAATATCGGATATATCGGTGATATATCGGGGATATTTAAAATCCGCTACGATATCGGCATATCGGGTGAAAAATATCGGTCAACGTCATATATCGGGTCAATTCGGCGATATATTGGGTCAAAACCGATATATCTGGCCAGTATCGGTGATATATCGGAGATATTTAGAACTGCCAACTTTGATAAGGTAACTTTAGCCTTTGTGAATGAAGTTGTTTTTATTTTATCAAGTTTATTTGGTAATTTTGTAATTTAAATATTATTTTTTCATGTATATTTTTACATTTTGAAGTATAAATATAGTATTTATAGTTAAAAATTAGTGAAACCGATAAATCCAATATATCTCGATATATCCCCGATATATCATTTTTACTCCTAACCGATACGACCCTGATACGCGATATTTAGAACCTTTAACAAAACCCTTCTCATTTTTATGCTTTTAATCTTTTCTTCTTATTCTTGTTTAATTAAAGCTTGTGAGGAGAGGGGGTTAGAAGATAGAAAAGATGAACAAGGTTGAGGACAGGTGATTTTGTGCCGTAAACAGAAATTTCCAAGATACAAGAGTGTAGTGTAGTAATAATATTTAGAGTTAAGAGACATCGTACAATAGGTGCATAGGATGTGCATGTGCAATCTCAAGTGTCTTCTTCCTTGTGACAGTTTACTAAATACTTACACTAGTACTTTTTAATATGTTTGCCTTCCATATGAGGGGGTAGGACATCTCAATAAACCCATTTTAAATTTTATTTTATTTTATTTTTTAAAATCTTATAAACCAAAAACGTTGATATATGAGTAAATGCCACCTCAAATGAAAATAAGAAATCATAAATCCCAAATCAATAATTTATAACGATCTTTCTAGGTCCAATAGTCCAATATTTAAAAAGTTTCGATTTGAAAACTATTTCCTAAATATAAAAGAATAAACCACATTAAAAAAATAAAAAAAATGACTAAACGAGTATATCTAGGAGAAACATTTCCAGATCAAAATAGTGAGATTGAGAAGCTATTTAAGATGCAGTGTTGTATTGTATGTCCAAAAAAAAACTAGAAGTTTTAAAAAAATGGTTGAATGTTTACAAAAGAAAAAATGACTAGTTTAAAATTCACATGTTAGTGGCATATGAAGAAACTACTACATAAGAAATTAGTTTCAATGATAATGCAAACACTTTAACACCACTCAATACACATCACATAAAGGCCTGAAATCTGGATCTGCAGACAGGAAAAAGCCCAATCCAGCTTTGACGAGGTTTCTACTTTACGAAAGCCAAATCGGATCAATGTGGCCAAAAAATAAAATAATAATAAAAAAAACTTGTTGATTGTGTTTAGCTTTGAAGTTAACAAGCAACACAAATCTGGATTTTACCAGAAGCAGATGGGGGATGGGTTTTGTGGCCAAAGGAGTAGCAAATCAACTACCAAGTACCAACTCGCCTATTTACAAGTTATAACAATTTTAACCCAAAGAAGAGTTTAGGGTTCATGTGAGGGCTCCCCACTTTTTACACCTTCAAAATTCGAATCATGCAAACAAGAGCTGAAACAATCATTGTGGGCTTCTTAGATGCAAGTTTTCATGACTTCCCAAACAAAAGAACCACTGGTATCCTATATGGAGCCGAACGATATTCACATGGAACAGCTCGGGACTGCTTCATTTATGCTACCCTCAAAATGAAAAAATTGCGAACAAAAGATCTAGGCAAGATGAAAAATGGGAGGGAGAGGGAGGACCTTTGCTAGAATCTAGTTTCGGTGACCTACACCAAAATGAAACCTCCTGTGAGTCTTGTCGTTGAAAGCATATTCGAGTCTCAGGGGTCCCAATGGAGAATCGACCCGAATGCCAAACCCATATCCATATCCACTTCCAGGCTTTAATCTTGCTCCAGCAGGGTCACCTATTTGACATTACAGACCAGCCGAAATAATATTAGCGCATCAAGGAAAGAACAAAATGCAAGGTTTAGGTGAAGATAGGCGTGATTTCACATGGTTTTAGAACATTGATAAAGCCATGTTTCAGAGCATCTCTTACAATTTGCCAAATCAGAGAATTTGAAGGGAAATGGAGAAACCAGAGAGACATACCGGGCACAGATGGGCCTGAACCAAGGTCAGTCCCATAATCAGCAAAGAGGACTCCATCAACAGGACCAAACTGCATGGGGACAAGCAAAAATATAGTAAGACCTAAAGAGTGAAGTGCATAAATGTTCCTAATAATCCAAGATTTAATTCCTAATGAATCCCTAACAAAACTGTATTTGGTCAAGGAGAGACAAAACTTGGAAACCAGTTTCAAACATCTGCTCAGCATCCTGTGTAGAAAATGAAGCCATTTGAAAAAAAAAAAAAGGTGCATTGTGCATACCAAAGGAAAAGAAACTTCTCCACAACCAACCACATAGGATCGGCCAGACCCAACAGCCCCTTCTTCATATCCTCGAACACTATTCGTTCCACCAATAGCAAAAGCTTCATGGGGAGAAAATTTCCCCACCACATGGCCCCCAGACAAACTGCAAATGAAAATTAGAAGGCTTATATGAGGGGAATGAACAGCTCAAGAAAAAATATATGCTTGCAATCTCCAACAGATGGATATGCAGTGAGGCAAATATATCATCAATGAAATTAAGTTTAAAAATGACAGGAAATTCCAAAACTAAGGATCTGGCCCACAACAACCTCTTGAGACTAGACCTGATTGCTATGGAAAATATAGAACTGATTGTAGCACTATGTGTTGCTTTATCATATTCCAAGGACAACCATAAATTCCATCTGATGATACGGTCTTACAGTAACATTATGACCACCAAAGGTAAGTTGGATCACTAACCCCAAACATAGTGCTCAACAACTATCTATAATTCAACTGATGTAGCTATGTTCCCGTTATCTGTTGCTGCTGAGAGGTAACAGGCAAAACCCCTTCGTTCGTTTTAAAAAGAAATGATGAAATCAGAAATCATACCTAACGAGAACAGAAGCTGGTCCAAGTGCCATACCAGTCCTGGCACGAGAATTTACCCGGAAAAAATTCAGCCACTCGGGAAAGATAGGCAGACCTTGTTCCATGCTGAGCATGAACTGCATATGGAACCCTAGTAGTGAGTAAAACAAGGAATAATTGATGATTGAAGTTTTGTGCCAACTGCCAAACATAATAGATAAACTGACCATTGAAGAACCAAGGTCACCAGTATAGACAGTCTCCGCTTTGGCAACCAGCATATCATCATGGATCTTGCCACTGCAGTTGTAATCAGTTATCAATATAGGGAAACCATATGATGGTAAATTAAAACAGCTTTGAGATATAGGCAGAAATTTTTAACTACCTAGCAGTTAGAGGACTGCTGAAGAAATCCTTAATGACAGGGTCTCCTTGATCATCGCGGGCACCAGCTCGCTGTAACATGAAATTTTTTCGTAAACGTATACATGAGGCCCTATTCTACAACAGGAAAAACTCTAACAAATCTGGTCCCAAGCCTCCTGGTCAGGCCAACTCGGCACCTACTATGTCAAACTTATGGGGCATCAACATTAGACAAATGCTAACGACAAACTATTAGAGCCGTGAGTTTGTTGAGGGCGGGTACCTGAAAAGTCATTCCTGCTGTTCCACTCCACTTTGGCCTGAGGGGTCGACTAAATTCAACACCAGCCGTAACACGTCCAATGGTCAGATTACTATTGTCAGGCTGATTACCATGGACTAAGGTACCCGGTGTTCTTGAGTTCTGAATAAAAGTGCTAAATCAGAGCATTTATAAGTGAAGACTCAGCCATAATATATAAATAAACTAACTACTACCTGAATCGTAATTGACCTTGATGTACGCTTGTCATCACCTTCAATCCATGGGTCGGTATAATTCATTCGAAAAATTGAGTCAATCTGACCCCTTTCTAATGAGATGTTCGCTTTCTGATTTCTACCAAAGAGATTACGGTGGGAATATGCAAAGCTGCATACAAGTCCAAGAGAAATATCAATAAAATGGTATTGAAAATGACAATAATAAAAACAAGCATCCATAGAAGAACCATACCTTCCAATCAAGCCTGACAACGGGCCACTTGTTATCCTAAAAAACAATGAGTACCGTCAAGGTAATGCAAGACAAAAGATCACAACTCGCGTAATAAAAGATATAGGAATCACACTTACCCACTTGAAATACCACCACCAGCAGAGAAGCCCCCACTAACACGCTCAACCGCATTTATGACCAAATCAACCTTTCCAGTGTCTTTAGTATGGAAATGAAAAGAACTAATGAATTACTTAAGCATGGTTGAATTGATTAGCAAAATCAAAATCACATAATTTCGACACAGCAAGTTGTACAAGGCTTAAATCTTTGTCAACTGAAGTTATCATTTACCTCTTGCTTGAAAATATATTTATGAAAGTGGACAGGTGGAAAGAGAAACTAAGCTCTATTGTTTGGTAGAAACGAAATGAAAATCATTTTTGGGTTAAAATATTACAATCAATCTGCTAGGTTATCAACTTACCAAATTCGTTCATAAAAAAAAAACTTACCAAATTGTCCTCTCACAACTAATAGAGTTAATGTGCACATCAATGCAGCTCCTTACCTCCTGCAGGTTGTGGGAAAATGCTGACATCTTCCATAATTCCCATGGTTAAGAGGGTTTCTACATCTCTTTTCCCCTGATTCATGCTGTACACCTAGAAAAGACAAGCAATGGTACATGAAATCCTGTTAGCAGATAGATATAGCTACAGCCTACAGGCATTATTTGGAATGCCCATCAACATTAAAATTTGCAATACAATTTCAAGACATGATTCCCCTGGCTCTTACTAATTAAAAGACAATCAAGTACAACACGCATTATGACTACCCTATGAATCAAAAATTTTATTTCTAGTCATCCTTTATACATAGTCAGCCAAAAACAAACTCAAAAAATATGTAGTGGTTACAATGTGTTTCCACAATTCTTGTTGGTGCTAATATACAGGAAGGCATGATGATGAGCAGAAAGATGGAACAGTATCAGAGACGAGGTGACAAAAAGTGAACAAACATTACTGAATATCAGATACCATATGAACACTTTTGAAACATAGAAATTACTAGTGTCAACTACATTTATAAGCTAAGTACACAAAAGAATACCTGCCCCTTCTTGGTTGTCAACTGGCGAAGTATCGTTTCTGGCTTTGTTTTTCCAACAGTCGGTTCACGACTGAAAGCACAAGAACCTCAAAGCATTAAGATTCAGATGCAATTAATAATAATAAATAAATAAAACAATGCAAATGCCTAAAAAGTAACAAGCTTTGATTGCAACATACGACATCATATGGCATCGATGTAATAAAAGTATAAAACAGAAGTCGGAAGCAACAAAAGAAGAATTAATTGATGAGACTACAAAGCATTCCTAGTAAAAAGTTCTTACGTCTTTCTATCAAGGAACCGTATAGATATGTCATTAACCTCTGCTTCAGCAACTTGCAATCTTATTATACCCCCTGAAAGAATATCCGCACCTGTAACCTGTAACAATAGCACTACCCAAGTTCACTATATACTTAAGTAATATTACATATTTAAGAACAGGTAACTCAACAAAATACAGAGACCCTCTGCTGGGCAAGACATGTACTAACCATTCCGAATAGGCCACGCTCCATATACCAACTATTAATGGAATGAATCACTTCATCCAATTTGCGAATATTTACCACCTTTCCTGCACAAGTTGTAGCAAAATATCAACTTTGATGCAGGATAAGTTTTAACTAGGTCAGATCCAACAAGCCAAATGAGAAAGAATTTAACCCACCATGTCCATCGCGAAACGAATCTTCTAGAAATTTGGATGGAAGAACATTTGCTCCTTCACACACCAATCCATGAAACTCCTGATTCGGTTCTACCTTATGCCATGAGAAAGAAACAGAAAGAAGAGTTGATTAATCAGATAAGTGTAAAACAAAATAATCAAACATATAGCTATCCCTCATAATGTAGAAGAGGGAAATGTTCTTGAACTAGGATGTAATTGTGAGTCAAAATTCTGTAAACTCAAAGGATTTCTGTCATATTGATAGTAAGAGAAAGCCCCTCAAAAGTTACACCTAATCATAGCAATTCTTCAAAATTGCATTCTCCCCTGTTTCCATCAATTCCTCCCGATTTATTTCATTTCTGAATCCATTTTATTCAAATAAAAACAACAATTTCAAAATACACAGATGCAATACAATGCACAATGTACAGAGTCAAATAATACTTCAATCATTTACCTGAAAGACCAATCTGATGCCATCCCGGGTGTCAACAGCAACCGGCATACACGAACTGAAATACCCGGTATCAATAACCCTGTGAACGTCCTCCTGAACCTCTCTAACAGTCAACGCGGAGTTGGGGCGGCACACTTTAAGCGCTGTCAAAGCCTCCGTCTCCAAGTCCTTCCTCTCAAGCTCCTCCCCGTCTTTGCTCTTCACCAGCACCTCGCTGATCAACACTCTCTCCTCGTCCTCCCTCCGAGGGCGATTCACCGACTTTAGCGGAGCCTCTTTCTCCCTCACCTCCACCGCGCCCTCATCCGCCCGTGCTACCGCCATCGTCGTCGAACCGAACACCGAAAGGGGGCACCTGCTGGAGTTCTTGCTCACACGCGGGGGCCATTTGATCGAATCGAGGAACTGACCGACCGAAGATTGAGCTTTCCAGAGCGCGGATGTTAGGGTTTGCGAGATGAAGGGGGGTTGGGAGACGGAAAACGGCGGTTTCGAACTAGATTTGCGAAATTGCACTCGAGGGACTTTGATCGTCGACGATGTGAATCGAATCCCTTCGTTCTGGCCCATATTAGATGAAATGTGGGTCGATGGTTTTGGATTCTGAGAGACGGGAAGCTAAGATTGGATCATCCTAGGGTTTTGAGGGAGTTGAACAGGATAAACCCTAGACCTAGAGGATGGATTGAGGAGAGTGTCCAGTTCCGGACCGCTGCAACTGAGGGGATTTTGCGTATATTCTACGGCCGCTACTTCACAATCTTCTACCCGAATAAAGCATATGGAAGTAAAATGACGGAAATTACCTTTAAATAGAGTAAATTGCTAAAACTCGCTTGTTAGATTGAAAACTGTTGGAAATCGCACATTAAATAGGTTAAATTGCTCAAAACCGCCGGTTAATTTAGATATTATCGAAAATCACACATAAGCTTACTACATTAATCGAACGTCTCCCCTAGGTATTGTTTGGTGTCATAGGGTTATTTTCAGCGAGTGGTTTTTGATAATTTGTAGAATTTGCTGGATGATTTTGAACAATTTATCATATTTAATGGGTTTCATAACCTATTTGGCTATTTCATATGCTTTATCTACACCAGTTTTTTAAGAGTCATTTTGAATAAAAACATCTAATGGCAAAAGATTAATTTTGGATAAATTGTATCTAAGTCCTTTTCTAATTTGGAAAATATTTACGAATTGGAACGAGATATATGGAAAAACCAACTCATTAGTACAACACTCCCACTTGATCCAGTTATTGGATAATCAAATCCACCAACACCGCGATCCCTATAACCCTACAAAGTGCATTTGCCATCGACTCACACCCCGCAACATGCACAATCGGTGTTGACGGTGTATTTTTTAATGTCTGATTTCATATCTTGATCTCCAATGGAGGATTTATATAGCGAGGGCCAAAAAGTTGAACGAGTTTGATTGCACTTAATCGATTGAACAACTAATTAGATTTCCTCTCCTCAACTTTGTCCATATATGATTCGATTTCTTCTTCTTAGTTTGCAAGAGTGGAATCCTTGAAGTTAATTGTTGCGGCTAGGGCTCCTTCTAATAAGCTAAGTAAATGATTTTTAAAAAAATGTATTTATTGTGTGGTTCTGGAGCTAAGCATCAAGGGTCTGAATCTCATGTCTCCGAGTTTGTCCCCCTCTATTGGCTTCTCTCATAAATTTCCTTTATTCTTTATTATTTTAATCTTTTTTTTAGTTAATACTTGTGAGAGAGAGAGGAGGTTGGGAGATAGGAGGAGGGGACAAATTTGGGGACATGTGATTTGGAGCCAGCATCAGGGTGGGTTTGATTTGGTGTATCAATTTGTAGAGTGTATAGGTTGATTTTGTGAAATATTTGGGTATCGTATCTTTAATAGTTTTTTTTATTAAGTAATGATTCGAGCTCAAACATACCTGAAACTCGAGAGGCCGAAAAAACGGCTGACGGATGAACCGTCAAACATACAATAACAACCGAAAACACAAGAAAGAAAAAAGGCGCAATCGAAACGCATAACATGCACTCTGAAACAATCGAAACTAAGCAGAACTTAAGCCGTAACGAAGAGGACGCCGACGAAGAACAAAGCCAAGCACTACCGAAGGGAAGCACTGCAGGTCAGCGGTACAACAGGATACTAACTCCTGTGGGCAGTGAAGACGGAACTCCAAGGACCAATCTCCTGGATACGGAGTCGTCCTAAGCACACTACCACGATCCCAACCTGTCCCGACTCCGGACGCAGCAAACCCAACTAAGCTGAAGAACTCTCAGGAACATCAAAGACAGAGATACACAATACATGAAGAAAGACACCCAGTCAAATCTGACACGGATTTTAACACTCGACAGAGGAGGGATAATGAACCTTGTAAATAAGGGGTTAATTATATATATATATAAAGTAAATAAATAAATATATAAATAAATACGGTTTATTTTTAATTTATTTATACATGTATTTAATTATATTTTTTCTTTTGACGTTGGGTTGAAAGGGCCAATACTTGGGCCCCAAAACAACACCAAGAATCATTGATTGGGCCACAAACACAAGGGGCTCAAGGAAGCACGATGCATAAGCACCAGGAGACAAAGAGCAACCAATTCAGAGAGCCGTCAGGTCGAAGGTGGCCGACAACGCGACCGGAGCACACCAAACCGGAACCACAACAGACGGAGCCGACCACGCCGAGGCGAGCTAAGACTACTGCCGACATGGGCAACCCGACCGAAGCAAGTTCCGACAATTGATTTGAAAAACGGAGGTGAGATTCGATTTTAAGGAGCGCTAGAGCGCGACCCAGGCAACCAGTCTAGCACCAAGGCCCCGACAGGGAAAATGGTGGTGAGCGAACCAACCGGAGGCGGGCGGAGATCGACACCAACCGGAAGCGGATTTGGGATCGGAAATCAGGACGAAGGCAAGCCAAACCCAAGTCCTGAAACCGAGGCTTAAAAGACCAAATTGAAAGAGGGTGAAAGGAGGGCCGATCACCACCACAAAGGATCTATCAAAGCCCCATAAAATCGATCAACTTGTTCGATTAATAAGGGAGCGGATGAAGAAAATTTCGTTCTCCTGAATGAAGGATTAAACGACGGTGATCGGAGCCGAGGAGGGAGTCCAGCGGGAGGCCGGAGCCGAGGAGGACGGCTGGGCACGAGAAGACAACTCGGGGGTGTTCATTCGCCTGAACCAAGGAGAAAGGTAGGAGGCAAAGCGGGTGGTAGGCCTGAGGCCTTGTTCAACGAGATAGATTAACAACCTCCGAAGAGGGGTTTTAGCCTCCGAAGAGGTGGTTTTAGGCCTCCGAAGAGGTGGTTGTTGGCCTCCTAAGAGGTGGTCGGCAGTGGTTGTTAGCAGGTGGTCGGCGGGGAAAAGTTCTTCAACCCACCTCAACGGGGGTTTTGCAAGCGCTCAGAAAGAGAGTGTTTTTCTTCCTACGGGTATCTTTAATAGTTGTTGATGAAAGTTGTAAATGCATTACAAATTTTTTATTTTTATGATTTGAGAACTAGAGTGATGAGTTAGGGTTTATCTTAAGTGGGAGTGAAACCTATATGTTGGGATTTGAACTTGCAAACTATAGACTATAAGAGCTCATAAGAGAGGAGGGCAATCGTAAAGCCTTACTAGATTAATTAACAAAGATGACATATGGTGATCAATAAGTCACTAGCTTGAATCTCCCTCCCCTATTGTAATAGTATAAGTGTCTGCATATGAAGAAAAAAGAGAGGTCAGGGGGCAACCAAGGACAAGAGCGACGAGATGACGCCCAAATCAATTATACTTGATGAGATGACGCCCAAATCATTTATACTTGGAGCAGGTTGAACGTCCTTGATCAAACTAGCCGACGATTTAGGGTTCTTCACAAAACCAATCATGGCATAGAAATATCATGCTTGGATCATATGGTCTTATGGTGGCTCTCTTTGACAAAAATATTGAATAGCATGGTAAGGAATGCATGATTGGAGAGTGTCAGTGGCGGAGGAAATGCTCAACCTCCTTGAGTTCGTGGTTCCTATTGATTTGATATGTTCGGAAACCAAGTTAGTGGTAGTTGCTAAAAACAGACTTTTTTAATATGTATTGATTTTAATTACCGATGAATTTTATGCTGATATTAGTCATTCAATAATCATTAGCACCACTTCGCTCATCCGCAGGGGTTAAATATGAATAAATAGGTTTGTAGAGTGATGTGTGAAGGTGGGTGGAGCATTAGCTCCATGAGTGGGTGGTGATCTAGTTATTTTCACTCGTAACCCCCCTCTCCTAAACCTCCATATCCACCCCTACTCATATAAGAAATAAGAATGAGTTCGAATCGCGTTTTTTTTCTACCCGAGCTTGAGCTGCTAGATGAATGACTTTTTAGTCACATAAACCGTATCAAAATAAATTCGAGCCTATCTAACTAATGTAGTGTGATAAGTACAATTCGATCCCACAGAAAATCAAGTTATTCCTAAGAAAAAATTAGCTACAAATTAAGAGAAAACGGGGGTTTTTGTGTGATGGGATTAGTAAGAAAATAAAAGAAATTATAAACAAATTAATGGAGATAACAATTAAGAAAGGGTAAACTGTTGAGATATACCACATACAGATTGTATGCACCCATAAATAAGGGTGGGCATAAATTCTGCAAATCTCGGGCCCGTTCCGGTCCCGTCCCGGTCTCGTCCCAAACCCGTCCCGGTCCCGGTGGGATTTGAGGAAAAAAAAGTAAATCCCGTCCCGCAAAAATCATGCGGGACAAAATTGTGGGATCCCACAAATCCCGGACCCGTCCCGCATATTATATATATACAAAATACGCGGAATTTTTATTTTTATAGTAGTAATTCTTTATATATATATATTAATATCATGGCAACATTACAATTTTTTAATTTACATATTTAGTTATTGTATTTACATTTAAATTTTAAATACTTGCATTTACCTACTCTAAAATTAGGATTTAGGGCTAAAGGAGGCTATTAAAACACGCACCTGCTTTCTTTCGGCTTCCAAATTCCAATCTGTATTGCAATGTTTAAGAACTTAATGGTAGTGGTTTTTTTTTGGTTATAAAATTGTGCTACTAGATGTGAAAACAATTTTTTATTTTTTAAGTTTTTATAGTATTTTAATATTTTTATGTGAGGGACAAGGTACGTCCCGTCCCGTCCCGTGTGGGATAAGACCCGTGTGAGATTAAAAAAAAACATAAGTGAATCCCCTCCCGGAAAAATTAAGCGGGACGAGCCCCGTCCCGGTCCGGTCCCGTCCCACGCCCACCCCTACCCATAAACATGCTTTGTGGTTCGCTCACACTTAGGGAACCAATGAGTAAGAATTTGTTACACTAGGGGATTTCATGGATATAAATATGCACTAAAGATATAAAGTAATAGTCAGTAATATACTCCCGTCCTTTTTTCCAACTCAATCAACATATACCTACCATACTACACACTTAAACAAGAGTTTATTCGATCCATCTGTATAGAGTACAATCAACATATACCTACCATACTACACACTTA
Organism: Persicaria maculosa; assembly: GCA_963922045.1. Taxonomy (NCBI): domain Eukaryota; kingdom Viridiplantae; phylum Streptophyta; class Magnoliopsida; order Caryophyllales; family Polygonaceae; genus Persicaria; species Persicaria maculosa. Next base: position 13,909,966 of record OY998267.1, on the reverse strand, counting down.
AACAAGAGTTCATTCGATCCATCTGTACAGAGTACATATAGTAATACAACTTTTTGTATTGTTGACATCAAACGGGACAATCACTCATAAAGTTGTGCAAAATTATATGCAAACGTTAAAACGAATCCTCAAAAGTTAAGATTAATTTTGTTGGGTGCAATTCATAGTGGTTTCAATGGTGCACAAAAAGCCCTAGGCCTAGGGCCCAAGAAGAAGGCACCAACCAAAGAAGAAGAAGTAAAAAAAAACGTTTCAAATTTTCGAAAATTTGAAAATGGGCCCCACCGCCTTCCACTATATAAATTTCTCTCCACTTCAATTTTTCCCCACCTCTTTGCGTTCTGTGAGGCCTGCCAGCATCTTCTGGTCTTTTCCTACACATCGACAGAGCAATAAGCCCTATCCCTTCGAATAAAGCGAAACCCTAGAACGTCTCCCCCGTGGTCCTGTGACATCAAATTCCCACTTCAAATCCTCATAATTCACCACTTTCCACGAATCCCTAGCTTTCTCGCCATAAAGATTCCGTATTCAGACCAGAAAAAAAAAATCAGGTAAAATGGTCCACCTTTTACACCGATACGTGCTTTGCTGAATGGGCGTGGTTTCGTTTCGTGCTCGATCGTACTCTTTAATGGTTAATTAATTGATCTTCAGTGCTTTCGTAGTTGAATCCCAGGTGTATATGTGTTTGCTTTGCGTCATCGTCGCTGTTTTAATAGTTTGATTGTTGTTAATTGTTGGTACGAGTAGTATAAGTTCGTTAATCAGTGATGCTCTTATGCCTCCGGTGTTTTAGGTGAATAATGGAGGCTAATAACAGGGACGATTTGAAGCTACCGCTGTTGAAATCGCCTGAAAGTAATGGTGGATTGAATCACCTGAGTAGAGAGGGAAGCCGAGAGGTGAAGTTCACAATCAAAGGCATTACGTGTGCATCTTGTTCGTCGTCAATAGAATCTGTGCTGGGACAGCTCGATGGCATTGAAAGTGTCATGATTTCGCCACTTGAAGGCAACACTGTTGTCAAATATACACCAGATCTCCTCTCTGTAAGTTACCTCATCAAGTAGTTTATACTGTGAAATGGTGTATCAGTTGCTTTTGTTCTGGTAGATTTGAAGTGCTGTAGCACTATTTTTGAATTGAAATTTGTTCTGCTGTACAAGACCCCGTTCACTTCATTATCTAATACGGAGTATTTTACATTTGTCTAGGTCCTTTGGGGTGATTTTAAATTGTTAATTCTCATAATGATTACTGGCTTCTAGTTAACACCTCTTACTCTATTTTTTTCACAACAAAAAGTTACTTTGTTTCACAATCATTGGTATTTTGGTGGTTGTAGGCTAAAACAATCAAAGAAACAATAGAAAACTCGGGTTTTGAAGTTGATGGATTTCCAGAACAAGAAATAGCAGTATGCCGTCTTAGGATAAAAGGAATGGCTTGCACTAGCTGCTCAGAGTCGGTTGAGCAAGCTCTTGCAGCTGTTAATGGAGTGAAAACAGTAGCCGTAGGGCTAGCCCTCGAAGAAGCCAAAGTCCATTTTGACCCGAACATCACCAGTGTTAACCAAATCATGAAGACAGTTGAGGCTGCTGGTTTTGGATCAGATCTTATAAGCTCAGGAAATGATGTTAACAAAGTTCATCTGGAGATTGAAGGAATTCGCGATCCAGATGATGTTGCCGTCATCCAGTCTGCTCTTGAATCAGCTGTGGGAGTGACTCATGTTGAAATAGACATGGAGAATAAGGTTACTATTAACTATGATCCCGATGTTACTGGTCCAAGGTCTCTTATACAGTGTGTAAATGCTGCCAGTGCCTCAGGCTCCTATGATGCTAAGCTATATATTCCTCCTAGACGAGCCGAGACAGAAAGACAGAGTGAAATCCAAATGTATAGGAACCAGTTCTTGTGGAGTTGCCTTTTCTCTGTTCCTGTAGTTCTCTTCTCCATGGTACTTCCCATGCTTCCTCCTTATGGGAACTGGTTAGAGTACAAGATTCACAAAATGCTCTCTGTTGGGATTGTTTTAAGATGGGCCTTTTGCACACCAGTGCAATTCATCATTGGCAAAAGGTATTAAGTCATAATCAACTTCCTTAGTTCCTCAATTATCCTTATGGGTAGCACAAACACTGTTTTGTCTGTTACATCTCTGATCATTGAATACAATTTAATTATACATGCTCCTTTCAGATTTTATGTTGGTGCATATCATGCGTTGAGACGAAAATCTGCCAATATGGATGTTCTGGTTGCACTGGGCACTAATGCTGCATACTTCTACTCTGTGTATATAGTGTTAAAAGCCTTGACTTCTGATAAATTTGAAGGGCAAGATTTCTTTGAGACTAGTGCTATGCTAGTATCTTTTATCATCCTGGGGAAATATCTGGAGGTTATGGCTAAAGGGAAGACATCAGATGCTCTAGAAAAATTGATGGCTCTCACACCTGAGACAGCTGTCCTGGTGGTACTAGATGTTGATGGAAATGTTGTCTCTGAGATGGAAATAAGCACTCAGCTGATCCAGCGAAATGATATAATAAAGATTGTTCCTGGTGAAAAGATTCCTGTTGATGGCATTGTTATTAGTGGTCAAAGCCACGTAAATGAAAGTATGATCACTGGAGAAGCTATACCAGTTGCTAAAAGACCTGATGACAAGGTGGGTGATTGCTGATTTTCATCATTGATTTCAGTAGCTTGTATTTTTTTTTGCCTTGCTATATATGCTTGTTCAAATGTCGTAAACAGGTAATTGGTGGAACTGTCAACGAAAATGGATGCATCCTTGTAAAGGCCACCCATGTTGGGTCTGAGACAGCACTTTCTCAAATTGTTCAACTAGTGGAAGCTGCTCAGCTTTCCAGAGCACCAGTTCAGAAATTGGCTGATCAGATATCTAGGTTTTTCGTTCCAATGGTAAATTAATCATTCTTTACCTTCTCTTGGTTTGTTTGTTTTATGGAGTATCACCTTTTCCACATGTGGATTATTGTTAATTTGAGTGTTGGATTATGCATTAATGTTCTAAGTTAGATAGTTTCACTGCAAAATGTATGATTGAGCCTTCAAGGACTCATTTTTTGTACATGGGAGCTTAAAAAAAAGGCGCTTTCAAATACAATAATCAACTGAAACCTGAATGTTGCATAATCCAACACTGGAATTGATGGCATGTCTAGTGTGCTTGTGATCGCCATTTGAATTGTGATATTTCACTCAGGTTGTTGCAGCATCATTCATCACTTGGCTAGCATGGTTTATCGCCGGTGAAGCTGATCTTTACTCAAAATACTGGATACCAAAAGCCATGGACAAATTTGAACTTGCTTTACAGTTTGGTATCTCTGTCCTGGTAGTTGCATGTCCCTGTGCACTGGGACTTGCAACCCCTACAGCAGTCATGGTTGCCACTGGCATGGGTGCATCACTTGGTGTGCTGATCAAAGGTGGAAATGCACTTCAGAGAGCTCACAAGGTAGGCATATCAACACCCGAGGAAAAGAAGCATGAGCAACTAGTGCAGATTCATTCATTTCTTACACACACCCCCACCCCCCGGCCCCCCCTATACACAAACCTAAAAAAAAAAGGAGTAAATGGTGTTTAGATCTTGAAATTCATGTTCATTCTCTGCAGGTTAAAGCAATTGTATTCGACAAGACAGGAACTCTCACATTTGGAAAACCAACAGTGGTTAGTGCAGTGCTCTTTTCTGGATTCTCAGTGGAGGAGTTATGCGATATGACTGTTGCCATAGAGGTGAGGTCTTCGGATTTTTCGGAATGTTCATGCTCTCTATCTAGAATATTTTTTATTTTCTTGACTCCAGCTTATGTTATTATTGTCCAGTTCATTCTACCGGTCATACTAGACTTCTAGAGAAAAGATGTGTTTCCTGCATCTCTTGTTATCGCAGCAAGTTAGTTTGCCAATGAAATGATTACTGAAAATAGAATGATTTTTCTCAAAAAAATAAAAAAAATAGAATGATTAATTGGGTACTTGGAGCTTTTGACCGAGTAAAATTTACATTGCCAAGTTCCAGATTGGGGAGTCATAAGCGTGTAAGGTCTGTAAGTATCGTGTGAACTTCTAGACAAAACCTGTGAAACATGTACTATAAGTGTAAAGTCATGCCATGTATGGAAGAAATTTTCCTCTTCATTTCTTTCGTTCTGCTTACTGGAAGCTGCCGATTGCTTCAACTACGCTAAAATTTTATGCCTTTTCCACCATTCCAATATATTCTTCAGGGAAATAGTGAGCATCCGATAGCGAAAGCGGTAGTGGAACATGCAAAGAAGCTGCACCAGAAACATGGAGCATCCGTAGCAAATCTTGAAGAGATCAAGGATTTTGAAGTCCACCCAGGAGCTGGAGTCAGTGGAAGAGTTGCGAACAAGGTAGTTTGTGTTGGTAACACGAGGCTAATGCAGTCCTATGGAATACCACTTGGTCGTGAGGTTGATAAATACATCACAGAATCGTGTATGCTGGCTCGCACTACTGTTTTGGTTGCCATTGATGGCAAGATAGCTGGGGCTTTTGCTTCCACAGATCCTGTGAAGCCAGAGGCTGCAAAAGTAATTTCTTTCCTCAAATCCATGCACATCACTAGCATCATAGTAACCGGTGACAATTGGGCCACTGCCACTGCCATAGCAAGAGAAGTTGGAATTGAGAAGGTCTTTGCTGAAACAGACCCAGTGGGAAAATCTAATAAGATAAAAGAGTTGCAGGTTAGCCTCTATTGCTGTTTTTAAGGTTACTTAATTATATTTGATGAATCATCTAGAAGCAAACAAGTACATTGAAGTTTTGTTCTCTTTATTTTTCATTATGGTGAATTTGTGATAATAAAGCTTTATAGTTGATGTAATTTTATTTTACCCGTGGCATGAAGTGAAGTTACTGTGAAACCAAATTCACCTAACAATAGATAACCTGAAATATCATGTGTGATGTGCCAATGATACAGATGGGAGGGACGGTGGTGGCAATGGTGGGAGATGGCATCAACGATTCTCCAGCTTTAGCAGCTGCTGATGTGGGGATGGCAATTGGCGCCGGCACCAATGTAGCAATTGAGGCTGCTGATGTGGTCTTGATGAAGAGCAACCTGGAAGATGTGATTACAGCCATTGATTTGTCGAGGAAGACAATGTCTAGGATCCAGCTTAACTACGTATGGGCACTTGGTTACAACATTCTGGCCTTGCCAGTTGCTGCAGGCATACTTTTCCCCTTCACTGGAATCAGATTACCACCTTGGCTCGCAGGGGCCTGCATGGCTGCTTCATCTCTGAGCGTCGTTTGCTCGTCTCTGCTCTTGCAGTCGTATAAGAAGCCCTTGCACTTAGCAGGTGCTCGAGGACAACCTTGCTACTCTAGGTCTAAATGAGAAGCTAACTACACCTGGTAGGCCTAAATCCCTCTTGCAGTGCATTATCCGACAGATGAAGCTGATTGGACTTTCCTTATTGGTATAGTTTTAGCTTGTGATTTCCACGGTATGTACCTGTGATTAATTTAGTCAGCATTCATGACTGTCTCTGATCATTCATCTGCTCAGTACAATTGTGTTGTTTCGTACAAGCGCTTGATAAAGTTTCAACATTCTGCACTCTTCATCAATGTATATGGGGAGATGTTTGGACCCATTGTGGGTCTTATGACAAGCATAATCCATCTCAACTGTAACACCATCACGAAGACGCTAGATTCTTTCCTGTTGAAATCCTTGAAACATTAAGAGGCTGTCGGAGAGTAGTAGCACTGTTGAATGCATTGCTGCATGAAGATATTCGTTAATCAAGGTGTTCGCCAAATGTCTTGTAAAATGATTTGGTACCTATGGATATCTAGATTGATGGGGCATCTGCATTGTGTGGGCTGGCAATCTGACAGAATCACATCATTTGGTTGAATTTTTTTTCTTTTGGGGATAATATGTGCTTATTGAATGGATGATCAGTTGATCATATGCCATTGTCAGAACATGACAATTTGCAAGAATCTTCAAAAGTTGCCCTGTTGCTGCGTGCTTGAAAATCAGTCCAGTAAGTAAATGTTTATTAACACTTGTTTCTAGCAAATTCATGTCATTAACCTTAATCATTTCATTAGGTACGAATTCTGATTCCTTCTTGATAGGGAAGACCGCGATTATGCAACCTTTCTGATATCTGATTATTATTTGTCTTGACAGCAAACACACTTGCTTGCTGTCTTTTATGTCTGCTGTAGTTAGCGCGCAGTTGCTTGATGATCTTGTTTTCGCCATTCACCACATCTCCTTACATCCACAATCCAGTTCGCCATATCAGACGGATCATGTGAATGCCATACAGATCAGCTGGCATGCTTGTCGCGCGAGCTAATCATATAAGAGAGAGGGAGGTAAAAGTGTTGTCTTGATTTACAAGGAAAGATATAAAGAAAAGAAGCAAGGAGATGCAATACACAAATACACCTAAAAAAAACCTATCTGTTGTTTTCTTCCTTAGTGGATGTGGAAAACCCTCCACAGACAAAAAGGCAAAAAAAAAAAAAGAGGGATTAAGAAGGGAATATATATGAACAGCTTTTGTCCTTACTTGCACGCTAGGTTTCCTAATGTCTTTCTTCATAATATCATGTTGTTAATCTCTTTCTTTTACCTTCTTTATTTTTGTTTCCTGCAAGTGCAGATGGTGTGGCCTTTCTTTAGCTTTCATAATTGAAGAAGAAGCTGATGTGCTTTGAATCATTTGCAGGGGGACCCAATTAACTTATATGACATTTCACTACTACATGGTGTGCCTTTTTCTGACCATTATTATTGTTAGCATATGGGTTCTCCTTTCTTCCATTTACCCAAGGCATGTTTAGTATGGTAATTAGTTAATCAGTTACTAATTGAGGATAAATTAAAATCAATGTTCTAAATATCGTTGATCGGAATCATATCGGTTAATAGGAAATTGGAAAAGTGATATGTTAGGGATATATTAAAGATATATTGGATTTATCAAATTAGCTAATTTTTAGTCAAAATTGTTATATTTATACATTTACACAAAAAATTGTTTAGGTAAGGAAAATTTATACTTCAATATGTCCAAATAAACACGGGAAAAAATACCCCTATAACCCCTATTGGGTAATGTAGTGATAAGGAGTGAGGGGGTTAACGAGAAGTCCCAAGTTCGATCCTAGTCTTCACCTCTTCTCTTGGGTGAAAACACTAAAGTTCACCAAGTCTAGCTAGTTGACTGTGATTAAATGTAATTTCAGTAATTTTGATATACTACTGTACTCCGTAATGTTTACTACCAAATTACTGTCATAGGGTGGTTAAGTGTAATTTACGTTTTGTCGTTGAAATTTCTTTTAATACTCCGAGAATGTAATTTTTTAGGGTGAAATCTCGAAAACCATTCCACCCAGTGACCGTTAAATACTTAAATGGGGGTGAATTTGTGTAATTTGCCTTATTTAAAGGGTTGTTTTTGACATTAAACTCTTTTTCACTCTCATTTTTTAATGCTCAATTGTCAGTCGTTCTGTTCTTGTTGGAAAACACAATGATCTTGTCTTTTACAGTACTCTCTAATTAGTTGTTGCAAGTTTGGTGTTGAGTGTGGGTCACAGACACAGTAGTAGTGTGAGTACATACATACATCTAAATCAATTTTATACCTTAATTTTTTTTTACACACAGGATATGACCAATTTAGCTTTTGTACTCCCCGAACCAATTCAAGTTTTGATCTGATGGAGAATATTTTTTACGCAGGAGTTAAAAATTAAAATGATTGATGATTTAAAACTTGTCGTTTACTATTCATGCAGGTTTTTTTAAAATTATAAAAACTATATGAAATATTAACATTTTTTTAAATTTGTTTTTATAAATTAATAATTAATAGTAACAAGTATGAAATTATTTAAAAAATATGTTAAAAAAGTTAATATTTTATAGTATAGTTTTTAGCACCTCAAAAAACGTGCGTGAATAGTAAAACTTCAAGTTTTAATTAACGGAGGGAGTATATAGTTATGTAAAAAGTTTAATAAAAAATATTATTTTATATAGTTTTTAACTACTTAAAAATGTGCTAAAAAGTCAATGGACTTATATTTCCGAACGGATGAAGTATGCTTTTTTGATGGTTATATCAAATGCCTGAAATAGAAGGTGGTAGATAAACTCTTTTAACCTAAAACAAGGTGAAATGACAACTATCTTTAAAGCAATAAAGGTTGAGATTGGAATCACATCAATTTGGTGACCATTTCTATCTACCCATTTTAATCTCCTCCTCACTTTTGCTTCTCCTTCATTTTCTGCATTTGTCCATCCATATCCACCCACTTTTCATTAATCACTTATATTAAACCAAATCCACCTTTAAAAGCAAGAAAAAAATATTAATCTGTAATTAACATCCAAAATCCAGCTTAATCCCATCCTAAATCCTAGGATTATTTCCCAGTCAGATCGGATTCTTCAAATGGGCCCCCTTTCTAATTTATTAAAGAGTGGAGGCCCACTTCTGTTTTTCCCCTTGTTGTTGTTGATGCTTCTTTTCTTTAATGTAGTTTTTTGGTCCATGTTGTTGAACAACACTTTTTTTCCCCTCTTGCTAGTTTGTTTGCAATTTCATTTTTTGGTGGTGAGGTTTGATTCTAGAGCTTGTTTGGTATTGAGAGATTGGAGTTTGTTTGGTGTGGTAGCGTTTAGCGTTTAGTGGAGCAAGGGGGTTAGAAAGGAGGTATCGGGTTCGATCTTTGCCTCTGTATCCCTTTTTTGGGTGAAAATTCAAGATTAGCAGATTTGCCTTGCTCCTTACCAGTGAGTCAAGTCGGTCGGTGCAAGTCAGTTTACTTGGTGCATGATTTTTTTCGATTGGATCACATGCCCGTGATTTGCTACCAAATGGTGGGTATCTTCGTCATAAAAAAATATTTTGTCACTGAAATAAATCGTTTGAAAAAATTATCTTTTAACATTACCATCAATCCATATAGCTACCTATACTGCTTGATAAGCTAAATACCACCAAAATGTGTTTTATTTTCTAAAGCTTAAAAAAAAATGTTGTATGTGCAGATCATTTTGTAAACTATGTAAACCTACAAATGCTATTTAAAAAAATAGCCTACTAGAAAAAATATCTATTTTTTTTCCAAAAAAAATGTACCCTAATTTTGAAGTTTGACAAACTTTAAAATAGATTTTGTGAAGCATATTTTTTCTATTTACACTTTTTAGCCTGCAATTCTAGACTTCTAGGTGATTGTAATAATCAATACTCATTGTATACTGCAATCAATGGATAAATAGGACTAGGAGTACTCTATGTAAGATTGTATAATGTACTTTAAGACTATCTAACAAATGATTACATTTGTATATTTTAATATAAATTATGCTTCAAGGTCATATTTAGGTTTTTAAAGTTTACACAGTCTCTAAAACATTTTACCATTTTCAATAATGTAAATATCATTCATATTGATTGTTTTTTAGTGTTCTTTTTCTTTTTAATTTAAAGTTATTTATTTAAAGAGATGATTGTTAAATGCACACTTAACTAATAAAACAAAATACCAATACTCAAAAATTGAAGTTAGTCTAATACATAAATAAAATGCTTTTTCTAATGTAACCTAAAAATAAAAAGATATATATATATTTCCTAATTTCAATTCATTAGTTTAGGGTCATGTTACGATCATTCACTGACTTTCGATGTCGGAAAACATTTTTTGTCTGAAAAAACTTGTTGAAACGGAAGTCAATGTCAGCAAAATTGACAGCTATTTTGCCTACATCGTCTTTTCGTGTCAGCAAAATTTTTTCAGACAAAACACATTTATCGACACTGAAAGCCGGTGATCACTGTATGTTTGGCGAAACGGAACTATACAGATAACAAGCCGGTTAGCTTAAGATCAATGTATTTTTTTTAAGACTTTGGCCGAAAACCATAAATAAAAATAGAAAAAAAATAAGTATAAAATAGGGAAAAAAAAAAGTTACGTGGCATGTTCTGTCACATGGCGTGATCATAATAATCCCTTCTTAACGGAGTTCGCGTGTCTCTCTCTCTCTCTCTTTCTCTCACTCACAGGAGGGCTCTGAAGAGAGAGAGATGGCAGTTTCTACCTTTTACTGATTCCTCCCTCATTTTCATGCGCGACCTTCTGAATCCATCCACATTGCCTGCCTGATTGATTCAGAGCGAGAGCGAGAGCGAGAGCTTAACACTTACCAAGTACTCCGCCGATCCTTCCAGCAAAGCCGATCAATGTCGGTTCCTCTCTCCCTCTCAGTTGATCCACTGCCTCCAATTCCGCATTCGTGATTCTTTACTTTGTTTTGTTAATTGGATTTGTTGATCGATCTTCTGACTGGCTTTTACTCCGATTCTCGATTAAATTGGAGCTCGTGAACGATTTATTTTGTTTTCTTTTCTTCCTCTTGATTTTTTGTTTTGGTTGTGATCAGTGGATTCGGAATCGGTGAGACCTGAGAAGGCGGATGGTTATCAATTTGTTTCGGTCTCATTGTGGAGTTCTGTTGCATTTGACGTTTTCTTGATTGCAATTTGGTTGGATAATGGATAAGATGATTGCGCTGGAGAACATTGCATTTTGTTATGTTCCGAGGATTTCGTTTTCCCAGTTCCTTTATTGCTTTCTAAAGATGTAGGATAGATTTGATTTGAGTGTTTTGAGCATTTCATATTGACTCGTTTAACTTTGCTAATTGCTATCGCTGGTTTGTTTTGACTGATTTTTCGGTTTCGGTTTTCAGCGTGTTTGTGGGATGGCTGTTACAAGGTGAACAACTGATTAGATGAAGAATTTGGCCCAGTGTATGATCCAGCATTTGTGAATTCACCTCAAACACCAAGTTTCTTTCTGTAGGTCAGATTTGACTCTTCTTTTTATATAGTTGGGGTTTTGATCTGTTGAAAGGTATCTAGGAAATTTTCACGTTGATCTTGAGAAGTGGAAAATTTGCAGTTTAGCGCGCGTCTGCTGAGAATGAGTTGGAATCAACAAATGGACTTCCATTACGTCGGAAGTGGCGCTTCTTATGGTACAGCTGGAGGTTTTATGGAATTCTTTGAAGGTTTTACTTATGACCATGTGAACTTCATCTTTTCAGGTGCATCACATATGCAGGTACACTATCTTGAATGCACTTATATTTAATCAAGTTGCTTATCTTTACATTTGATATGAACTTGATGATTACCAGGATATTTGTTAGTATCTCTAAAGATTTGTCTCATTGAAGTCCTAGCAACTGATGCATGCCAACTAGATTTAATTGTCCTAGCAACTTTAAATTGTCCTTAAACAGTTACTTTTATCTTGAACCTAACGTGCTTGCTTTTTCTTTTGATGCAGGATAGTGCATATCCACATCTAAGTATGGGTTATTACAAATTTGGGCAGTCGGATCCAGGGACTACTCAATATTTTGGTGAAGAAGAGCTATATGAGGCCTATGATCATGCAGCAGCTACAAATGAGTTGAGGGAGCCTGTTGATTTTTCCACTAGCTTTACAAATGAGCAAACAATGTCACTAAACCAGCAGTCAGAAGGAGAATCAAATACAAATGCTCAGTCAAGAAACAGAGAGTGTAAGTTATCTACTTCCGGATTTTTTTCCTAATATGCTCAATCCCAAACATATTGTGTTGGTTTGGAATCGATAATCTAGATAAAGAGTTAATGACCATGGAATTTTGGAGAAGCAAAGAACTTGGTGCTCTTGATTCAAATTGAGACATGTTGCATTATTTGGTTTTATTTGTGATCTCTCTATAATTCGACTCAGGTTCAGAAAACTGTGTTAGAGACTGAGAGAGTCCGTGCTGCTTGTAACTGATCATATTCCTGGAAATTGTTGAGATCTTCTTGACTTAAAATTCTTGACCATTAGCCGCTAGGCCCCACTTTATAATAACTGGTAATATGAAAGACATGGTATGGATATCTGCCGTGTATAATGCTGATCTATTTTTGTTGGATGCATTCTGATGAATCTTCTAATATACTTTACATGGCTTCAAGCCAGTCTGATACACGAGACATATTGTTTCCAATTCTGTACACAATCATGCTAGTTGGCTTGCGTTGAAATTATTTGTATGATTTAAAAGAAAAGCTCAATTTTTTTTGGTTTAGCAAAAGTATTTCATTTTTATAGGTGGTGCTATCTATAATCCATGGTTATATGATTTCATTGGTTCCATCAAGTTAGTTACTAGCTGGATGTGCAGCTTTTTGTACCAGTTTGGAATTTTCCCTGATTTCGCTTATCTGGGAATTTTTCAGGTCCAAGGAGTCATCAAAATTCCCATGATTATCAGGTTCTATTCAAGTATTCATTTATTTACAGAACCTATTGTGTGGTCTCCCTCATATCGGTTTTACTTGAGAAAGGCTTAATGGTCTCCCTCGTGTATTTTGAAAATAATGCCTTTATCATGATTACTTTCTAAGTGGATAAAATCATTCTTTTCCAAAGCTCTTGTGAATAAGCTATTTGAATCGTACATGTATTTAACACTCCGTTGCAATTGCTTTCAGTCCCTGGGCTTCTCTCTTCCCTCATATTATTGTATTCTGCCTCCTCTTCTTCTTTTCACTTTTTTCCCTAGCCGTAAAGGTTACTTATCTGTTCCCTTGACCTTTTGGATTCAGGTTATTTGGCAAGATTACATTGACCCTGATGACATGACCTACGAGGTGACGTGAATCAACTGTTGTTAATTCAATTAACTTTGCCACTATACCATCTATAGAGTGTATTATTAGTTTCTACTGAGTGCTGAGGATGCCTTTTTTTGAAAAAAATGTCTAAACAAAAAAGAAAGTAGTTGGGATGAGAATAAATAAGATTAGACATTTGGAACTTGCTTTGAGATTAATCGGTAATTAAGTTCCTTTCAAGTATTCAATAGAAAAAATATGCAAGAGCAAAGAACTAAATATTTTGAGCAAAATGAACAAAATTGTGCTATCAGTTACAGAGCTGGGAATCAAGAAATTTTCCTGTGCTGAATTCAGAACTTGCTTCATATGCACAGGAATTACTTGAGTTAGGTGAAGCAGTTGGAACTCAAAGTCGAGGTCTGACACAAGAACAGATTGCATCACTTCCGGTCTCAAAATTCAGATGCTGTTTCCTCTTGAGGAAAAGATCCCAGTGTGAGAGGTAACTAACATGTGTTTTCGGAACTTAATTTGAAAGCCATATTTCGACCTGGCATGTTCAGGATTCCCTTGATTACCAATTAATGGCAAGTGCTTTTCCTGGAAGTTGAGAATTGAAAGATCTAAAGTTCTCTGCATTTTATTTTTCCCGGGAGAGGCGTATACCTCATACCAATTATTTGTTTCCCAGAACAAATTATCCTCTAGAACTCAACAGTATCTATAGATAAAACCTGATTCATGTCTCCCCTTGTGCTCCAGCTTCTGGTAGAGACTAAGCAATTTACCTCATTGAAATAAAATGAGCAATTGACTTGAATGAATATGGTTTTCTTGCTACTTAATACATTCCTTTATGACGCAGGTGCGTAATCTGTCAGATGGAATACAAACGAGGAGATCGCCTGCTCACCCTCCCTTGTAAGCACAAATATCATGTTGGCTGTGGTAGTAAATGGCTTAGCATCAACAAGGTAAATAAGAGCAGCTTTGGAATAATTGAATAGCCCAAAAGTTTATTCAATCTCCAGTCCCCGAAGCCCCAACTAACTACTGTGTTTTCCAGGCCTGCCCAATTTGCTACACTGATGTCTCCTTGGTTGAAGGAGCCAAGACGAAAAAATGAATAATAGTCGATGCAGTGAGCACCATATAAAGGGAGAGCCGGAGACGGTTCTCGTTCAAAATTCCATTGGATACAGGGTTTCGCCCTTCTCTTTTAGATCTTTGTTTCACGTTCCACATTTTCGTTGATAGAAATGCTACTTTAAGCAATAGCTTCTCTTGTTGTCGCGTTTTTCATTCTTACAAAACTTCACAGCAGCAAAGCAATGAACTCTTATGGCAGTGGTTTAGTGTAGGTGAGAGTGAGTTGGTATTATGATAGTGTATCTATTTTGACAGTTATCTTCATAATTCAACTTCACACTGTACATGCCTCCCTGTAGACAATGTACAGAAGAAGTTTGTTAGGGCAGTTATGGAAACAACCCAAAACGGTAAGTACCATGGTGAGGATACTGTAGTTTTACAATCATTGTTAAAAAGTAACTCCGGTTATTAAAGAGAAATGATGAAATAATCCATTTCAACCAATGAAGGTAGGTTCATATTGTGAATTGTACAGCATAAGCTGATAACGACACAAAGGTGCTATAGGAATGACCATAAAGCATCTCATGAAATGCCTTATTTTTTGTTTTTACACTTATCAGTAACTTTATCAATTAGCATGACATGTCCAAGACTCCCTATTTCAAACACATGATTTTGTAGATGCTATGATCGATTTCCATTACCACATACACCGACCTTTTCGGTAACAGACAGCAAGTGCTGAACAACATGTACTGTTCAATCCGGTGTTTTAGTGCAATTTATTCATAATTTATTTTCAAAAGGAATGGATGTGCAAGCAGTAGGACATCTTTTGGAGATCTGTACAGGGCAAGTTGACAACTGAAGCTCTCCATTAAACACTTAATTTTGGCCGGAATTCGGGATCGGCGAACTTCAGAGTGAGTTCATCCGCACATGCCATTCTGATTCTTTCAGGAGTGGCCGGATTGTCGAGAGGAAACCATCCCTTGAGGCCTGCCTCTGCTCTCGCAGAAATGATGGCGTCCTTGATGGCAAAGAAAACGGCTGAAGCCAAGAAGAACGGAGGTTCCCCCACGGCTTTTGATGAATGTATAGCTTTCGGATTTGGAGCTCCCTGCCAATTAAGTTGTATGCCATGTTGCATATTAGAGGCTTGGAGCAAAGGTCATGAACTGAAATGCGAAATTGCACAAGAGTTTGTTATCTTGGCGTGGTCTACTATAATTACCTTGAGAAGCGAAACATTCATCTTGTACGGGACGTCGTTAATGGATGGGATCTTATAGCTTCCGGGTCCACATGTATATAGATGGCCAGGTCGGACCCATTTGTGAGCTCCGTCTCCCCATTTTAGCTCTTCTAGAGCTACCCATCCAAGTCCTTGTATAAATGCTCCTTCAATCTGGATAAGTGACATCTCACATCAGTAATCTTATTAAGGCACTAAGGGAACCCATAACGACTTCAACTACTATTTCCGTAAGACTGACTAATCAACATTTTTTATCAATAGTCTGAACAAATGATAGGACTTCAATTTAAAAATGGAGCTACGGATCAGAGGAAGCACACCTGACCAACATCTAAAGCAGGATTAAGGGAATATCCAAGATCGAGGATGATATCTGCTGATCTTGTGTGGAAATCTCCAGTCAAAGTGTCAATTTCAACCTCAGCAAAGGCAGCCCCATAGGTGAAGTATCGGAATGGAACCCCTTTCCCAGTCTTCCAATCAAAGCCAATGTCAGGAGTAGCATGGAACCCATGTGCGGAAAGGTCTATTCTCTCCATATAGCATGCATTTGCTAGCTGTACATGTTCATAGCATGTGTAACATGTCATCACTGAGCCAGGCACACGGAAAAAGAACTACAACTTTGAGGGAAGAACTAAGGTATACAACACATTTTGGCCCTATTTCAGCTTCTGGGTTTAAAGCACCAGGGTGGAGTTCAGAAAGCTTTTCAAATTCTAGTTGTTGGATTAGCTTTTCGATCAAACTAAATCAAGAATATTGAAAAAGAACATAGTTAGGCCAATCAAAGTGAAGCAGACTACATGATCAGGCAAAAATACCTCAGCAAACGAACTGAAGTTCCTAATTGAAGTAACAGGCTTCATCCTTGACTTAATTTGTTCGCAAGCATCCAGAACAGCAGCCCCATACATATCAGAACTGGCAGAAGCTGCTGTGGGCGATGCATTTGGGACCTGAACACCAGCAAAAAAGATGGCAATTGATTGCAGTGATTCAAACTCACTCAAAAGTTTTTAGAAAAGTAATGAATGTGGCTTTTAGAGAGTTATCAGCATTTCGTCAGCCCTTCTGATTCAAACGATATCATACGTTTTATGACTTGAATAGCATATAAAAAAACAGTCAAACATAATGTTTCTTGTTACTCTTATACCTTATCTGTGCTTGTCTCTGATATGAACACCGAATTCAGAGGAATATTGAAGGCAGAAGCAGCAATCTGAGCAACTTTGGTGTGTAAACCTTGTCCCATCTCAACACCCCCATGGGTAACCAGCACAGTTCCATCAGTGTACACCTGAACAAGAGCACCTGCCTGTGATAGAAAGACGCAAAATTAATAAATTAGTATATTACTCCTGAGGTATTGAAGGGAAAAAAAAAAAGAAGAAGAGAGATGGTACTTCCAAGAACTAAGCTATTATTTACAGGGTAAATTTGAAGGGAGAATTTGACAAGATATAAGTAACACCTTAACTGATAATTACCTGGTTCATGAACTTGGTAGTAAAAGAGATTCCAAATTTAGTTGGAATCATTGCAACGCCACGTTTTCTCCACCGACTGTTAATGTTAAAGTGGTCAACTTCTTCACGGACTTTTGGAAAGTTGCATGACAACTTCAATTCATTCCAGAGTTGTGGCAGTGTGCACTGGTCAAGTTTCTGGCCATAATGTAATATTGAACCTTCCCTTTGGAAATTCAATTCCTGAAAAGTTACAAGAAATTCAGAAATTAAACCTCTTAATAAGATGGCATATGTATAAATATAAAATAAAATGTTGTATTAACTTAAGACAGGACAATAAAAAAGATAGAATAACATTTTTTTGAACTAGTCTTACCCTTATCTCCTCGGGACTTTTGCCAAGCTCCATAGAAATTCTTTGGATCCAATTTTCAGTAATAAGCATTCCTTGAGGACCACCAAATCCTCGGAAGGCAGTGTTGCTGGGTAAATTAGTGAAGCAAACGTTTCCATTAATTCTGATGTTTGGTATCGTGTAAACATTATCTGAATGAAACATGGCCCTTTCAAGAATTGCGAGTGATAGATCAAGTGAATTTCCAGCATTGTTGAATATCTCAAGATCCAGCGCCAACACCTTTCCCTCATTTGTAAATCCAACCTGGATTGAATAATGTACGACTATAAGATCTGTACATGAGCAAACAGAGAACATTCCTACAGTAATCATAATATCAAAGCTAGCAGTAGAACAGTACCCAATTTCAATGCCGAGAGTGAAATACATTGACACCACCAATACAAAATCCAGACCAAAATATATTCTCCATAAGTATATATCCATTCCTTTATTCTTGCTGGGCTTGAAATAAGCCTCGGTGACATCTTAAAGAATGGGGAATATATTATCCATAAGTATATATCCACTCCTTTTATTCTTTTTTGCACCTTTTACCCTCAGGTAAAGTGAACTTGTGAATATTCACTACCTCTATCTCAGTCACAGTATACTTTTTGAAAGGTTCACAACAACAACAACAACTCAGTATATCCCGCAGAAGCAGGGTATGGGGTCAGGATGTACGCACTCATTCCCCGAATCAGTCGAGAGAGTGTTTCCAATAGACCCAAAACAATAAGAAACAAGAATTACAAGAAAGCGTGACTCCTAGAAAGGGAAACAACATCGGAATCGAAGCAGGAAGGAGACAGAAATGCAGCTAGGACAAAAGGTTCACAGAAAAATTATTTTTTTACTACAATATTCCAGAACTAAATAATTATCCATTTTTATAAGGAAACCATACCTTATACTTCCCAAGAAAGCTGTGTCGTTGCCCTGAAGTCATCATGTCTATATCACGGTCTAATATAATTTTAACAGGGCGATTCAATAGATATGAGGGAACAGAAGCTACAGCGGCAATGAATGCTGATCTTGTCTCCTTTCCACCAAAGCCGCCGCCAATTCTTTTGGTTTTGCAGACCACCTTTGACATGGGAAGATCAAGTGCATGAGCGACATACTTCTGGTGCTTTTGTGGGGCCTGCAAAAATAACAGTTTTAAGTCATCATGGATCAGACAAAGGTAAAAACCACATACCCAAAAGGAGACAAGACGAAGGGAGCAAGTAACTCAACTCTACAGCCATTTACATTCATTTCACTTCTATGATGATGAAGTTATTTGATGAAGTTCATAGCCAAGGTCATTCCAGACCGTGCAAAAGGTGGTGGGATCAAACCGAGCCTCAAAATATTAGGGGCCCAAAATTTATGAAATTAAAATTATTATGAGTATGAGATGAACATTTAAAGAATTTCAAGAAACTTTTGATACTTTATTTGTGAGAATTACCATTATTATCAACTGTGGGGTAAACTTTTGCATTTTATTATTTAATTTCTTCTATTGGTAGGGGGTATCTTTGAATTTAGCACAGGAGATGACCCTGTTCATAGAACTCATAATCAACCTGAAAAATCTAATCCAGCATTGACAAAAATAGAAGCAGTATCTATTATCTAGCTCCGAGTAAGCAGTGCAAGAAATCATGCTTGGAATTCAATTTCAATTATTCACATAGAAGAATGGTTGTAAAGTTTACAAAAGCACTTCTTACTTGGGTAGATGAGATCATATGAACCTCATTTCCATTATCCATTGTCCATATCAAAGTGCCATGTGGCTCTAAATAGAAATGCTCCTGTCCACCCACATGCACCTCTCCCTCTATGATCCTGTCACACTTGCCAGACTGAAAGCATAGATCTACATCACCATTCTGTAAGCATTTCTCTGAATTAGGATGAAAGCTTCTACTTTTTAGCGCATCCTCAATGGATAATATCGGAGGCAGCTCTTCGTACTCAATGTGAACTTTCCCCGCAGCTAGCTTTGCATTTTCATGTGTATCTGCAACTACCACACCTATTACCTGAAGCAGATATGCATATAAAGTTATGTATCAGCTAAAAAGAGTTGAAGATGATTGCCGCAAAAGCTTAATACCTGTCCCACGCAAGTGACAAACTCAGTTGCAAAAACCTCTTCATCAAGAACAACAGGACCAGTACGATTGTCTCCTGGAACATCTTTGGCAAAGAATATGCCTGCAAATCCAGGAGATGACTTTGCGCCTGAATCATCAATGGAGATAATTCGAGCATGAGGCTTTGTACTCATTACTAAAGCAGCATGCAATCCATTTGGAGGCATTGGCACATCATCTGTGTATTCTGCTTCCCCTGTTACCTGGAAACATAAGAAATAATCATGTCACCACCAGAATATCACAAAGTAAAAAAGGGGGAAAAATGGAAAAAGAAGAAGAAGAAGATAGCAGGGAATCAAACAATAGATTAGATGGGGCTGCTGCAATCTTGCAAGACATAGTGCAGACCCTCTAAAGCGTTATGAAAGATTTGAAGGGCTAGCTATGACATAGTACAAAAAGGAGGGGGGGGGGGACTTCTACCAATGAAAGTATTATTTATATTCTATGAATTACAAGAAAAAAATTTAAATAGAAGTCTGATTCTTCACAACACACACCTGAAGTCTTGCAGACTGGTGAATCTCTGGAGACCCCACAGATGTCCCATGTTTAACTATATCATAATCTTGACTTCCTAGGATAGATGGCCTATGGTATGGATGTACAGCAGAAAGATGGGATGATGGTAAGGTCTCAGTAAAATACGTCTTCCCGTTCATCTGCTGGCAAACCCAAAGGAAATATTTGAAGAAGAAACTCTGTGTCAAGGATTTTCTGAACTCCACCATCCCACCAGGAGCATTATCCGACAGCAAAATGTCCTTTTCCAAGACCTTCAATGCACCATCCAACAAGTCTTTGTTCCAGACCTTCCCTAGGAGAAATTCATTAGTTTTTGATGCTAAAAGGGAAACAGGTGCAACTCCACCATAAGCAATTGATGCATCAGCAACTATCCACTTTTTATCCTTTTCTACAAGATGGACACGCATCCCAGCATTAACAATTGCAATGTCATCATCTCTACGATGAGCTTGCTTAAACTCCCTCACAAATTCAAAGGGTTTGTTCCAAGGCAAGATTATTGAAAGCAATAGCTCATCCCTAGCTAGATCTACTTTACGGTAACCAAGGAAAAAGGTTTCTGCTGAAGTTGTTCGAATATTTCCATTTTTATCAATGATCTGAAACTTAGCTCCTGTTGCCATCCAAAGGGGATTGAGATCTGAAATAGGGCTGGCAGTACACACATTCCCACCAACTGATGCGACATTCTTGATTTGAGTCCCAGCAAACCATCTTATTTGTTCAACAAGTGCCTTGCAAGATGATGTTTCATGAGCAGCACGCTCCACAATAACTTTCTTCAGGACAATAAGGAGTTCAGAAAGCCTAACAGCAGCTCCTATTTCCAAACCATCATCTTTCACATTTAAGATGTTCAATTCAGGCACTTGTGCAATTGATATTAGTACTTGATACTGAATTCTCTTTAACCTCATTTCTATTCCTATCTCTGTGTTTCCTACAACTAGCTTTGCCTCTGGGTTTCTTGCTTTCAGTTCCAGAACATGCTGCAGCTTCGAGGGTCTATACCAATTAAGCCCACCAAATCCAGACAAATGTAGAAAAGATGGTTTTCTTAATACTAGTTCAGGAGGAAAAATGAGCTCTTTCTCAACATATTTACTTCCATCTATGTCACTGTAAGAGACTGGTTGATACGACCTATTACATGTGACAGTTTCCTGTGAGGTGATGTCTTTACTGACAGAACTTTGTCCACATGAACAGGGCTTACCAGTAGATGGGCAAATAAACTCACCATTTGCATGTTTCGCAGAGACTGGACGAGTATATAAAGCATCATCTGTTTTGGCAAAGACTCGAAAAGCATCAAAAATTGGCCTGTAGCCCGTGCAACGGCATAAGTTCCCTGCAAGACTTTCTTCTATTTGCTCCTCTGATGGCGGATTTGGACTTGACCTTAGCAATGCATACATGGACATGACAAATCCAGGAGTGCAAAATCCACACTGTGAGCCATGTGATTTTGCAAGGGATTCCTGCAATAAAGTAAAAAGAACAAGAGACGACTTAAGAGACTCAGCTTTCCCAGTAATATTTGTTGTCATTGGGTTCAAGGAACCCCTCAGAATCCATTGCAATATCGAAGACAACATTTACAATGCAGCATTTCATACCTGAACTGGATGCAGACCGCCTCTACGACTGCCAATTCCCTCTACGGTGATCACATGCATTCCTTCTACTGAGTATAGAGGAGCCAAGCAAGCATTAACTGCATTATGCCTGGAAAAAAAATATCCATCTACAACTATCAAACTGCTGCTTCAGGCTGCTAACAAAGATATGCAAGAGCATAAGTTCATCTATAGCTAAAATTTCAATAAATCACTAAGAGGCAATTGAGTAAAAATATGCAGAAGAGCATGGAAGAAGACGAAGAACCGAAACTTACACACATTTCTTTAGTTTCGGATTGTAGTAAGAGACCATCACGGTACAAGCACCACAACCACCTTCTCCACAGCCCAATTTTGTTCCTATCAGTCCCTGATCTGCATGAATCATGGAACCAGCAGAGCAATAAACTGATCAGAGCTATTCCATCGCAATTTCAAAGATAAGGCCTTAAACTCCAAAGATTTGCACAAACAGCAACACATCAATGATAAAAGGTCGGAATTTTGCATAGTATTTTCCACGCCAATCTCCTTAGCATAAACGGAGTACATCAAATTGTATCCCTAGGTTCCTACTCCATCTATCTATTCCAACCGAATAGCCAAAGCAGCAATCATCTACTCGCAAAAAATTGAAGAAAATCACAAAGCAAAAGGGAGTGGTTTCACCTCTGAGGAACTCGAGAAGAGTCAGGTGAGCCAAACCATCAGGAAGAACTCTCCGGACTCCATTGATGAAGACAATCGCTTCCGTGGACACCATCTCCGCGGCCTCCAATTCGCCGTCGCTCTTCAACGATCCCATCTTCTGGATCTTCTACAACTCCAGAATTTTGCAAAATCCGGTTCCCGGATCCCAATGGATAACCGACTGAAAGCAATCGCCGACCTAGCGGTAGTCAAGATGAATTGAGAGAGGTGGGAATGGAAGGAAACGGATGAGAACGGGGGGATGATTGTAGTCCGACAAAATAGGAATTCGACAGCGATACGAGTCTGCACTCTATATACGAGTTGTCATTTATGGGCCCCGGTATATAAAAGTTCATTTTTTCAAAACTATATTTAATATATTATTTTTAAATACTCCGTAGGGCATAGGATAAGACCCTAAATTGGGAAATATTTTTTTAATTTTAATTAATTTAGTTTTTTTTTTTAAATTAGATTCCTAGGGTCGCTTGCCTTTATGGTAGGAAATCTTTCCCAATTTAGTGTCTTATCCTATGCCCTAGGGCATAGGATAGAAAAACCGTATTTTTATTATGGATGTAGCTATTTGATATTTCCACACCAAAATTTACTATTCAAGCAAATTTCATCCCGGGAGGCAAATCATTGACAATGTTGTGATTGTCCAAGTAGTGTTACACTCTATGTTCTCACCTCATTGATGTTATCATGAAGTGTCAAATTTCGTGAGCTATGGAGCTGCTCTGGAATGGGACAAAGGCGGGCCGATTCACTTCATTGAGAGGGATTAGATAGGGTGACCCCTTTTCTCCGTATCTTTTTTGTTCTTTGCATAGAAATGCTTGCACATTTGATTCAGTCGAGGGTGAATGACAGTCGATGGAAGCTTATCACATTTGGACTAGTGGGAGTCCCACTGTGATAAGCCTTGAATTTAGCATGATTGGATTTTGATAAATTTACAATCCTAAATATAGCAAAGGCCTGAAATTTCGTCTCATCGGCTTGAAATTTCACCCCACCTTTCAAAAAGTCCTGCGGCCGCCACTGAGTGGGAGTCATCCTGCTCTCCCATTTTTTTTCATGGATGACTTAGTTTTATTTGCGAGGCCACGGGGAACATGGAAATGTGATAAAAGATTATTTTGAGTCGTTTTGTTTGGATTTAGGTGAACGAGTGAATTACAAAAAAAAAAAAGCAACATCTTATTCTTTCATGGTGTGACAGAGGTAAAGTAAGACCTTATTAGTAGTCGATTGGCTATTCCAACAGCCAATTGATCGGGTTAGAGAGCATTTGTCGGATGCTTTCTCGCCAATATGGAGGTTGTGTTGGGTTGTCCTTGTCCAAGCTTAGCAACGTGTGCGATTTTTCCTATATATGGTGGCTCACAATGCAATTCCTTTGCAATGCGAACCGAGTCCATAGAGGGTTGCCTACACCTCCTGCGTGACTGCCCAAGCATTAGAGTGGCATGGATGTCTGTAAGTGTGGTAACACAATCCATAACTCCTTCTTTGACAGTGTAAAAGGTTGGATCCTATCCAACATTAGCCGGGATGTGAGATGGTGTTCTATGTGTACTATGGTTTACGGATTGCTTCAGAGCTTGGCTGGCCGAGAATACTCATAGAGACTGATGTTAGCTATCCTGGTGATGTTTTATGCTCCAGGGATCAAGTGACACCCAGATTTCTACCTCATCTATCAATGTCGTCATTTGATTGATGAGCCCGAATGGGAGGTCAAGATCATACACATTAGAAGACATGTGAATAAAGGATTGCTATTTGCAAATTCTAACATCCCTAGACTCAATCAACCCATCAACACTCTCACTTTTACTCGCGTATAGTATAACTTCCATGATCACATCTATGAACCTTTTGCCCATCTTTTTTTTTTTTTTTTTTTTTTTTTGCAATTGGATTGCTATTTGCAAATGCGACCAAGACACAGAGGCTTCCTTCACAACTCACTGAGAAACAGAGAGGCTTCTGTCAATGATGATCCAGGCTAAATTCAGTTCATAGCTTTCATTGACTGCAGTCCAAATGCAACATCAACCTAATAGCGCGATACTTGTGCAGTTCAATGCTTTTCAGCTAGGTAAACCAGCAGATTAGCCATAGCACTGCAATTTGTAGGCTGCTGCTTAGAACATTTCTGCAGCAGCTTCAACTGACGATTCGTCATTCATACCAACAAGCAGAACAGGGGCAACAATTCATCCATTTGGGTTAACAGGACATATGACAAAATTCAAGCCACTACTTGTATCAAAAGGTTACTTCTTCCAAGAGCCACTTGACACTTCTAAACCACATGGTGATAACATTTCTTTTCCTCTGCCTGATCTTCCGCTACCCTTCCTTGGTCGTAACATATTTCTTCTTCTTTGGAATTTATCTGCCTTTTACAAGGGCTTGAGTGGTCTGACATGAATGACATCTTGCCTTAGCTGACATTATCCTGAATCCTGATGACCCTTGGCCTTCAAACCTTCCTTGAAAAACCTATGCTTTCCATCTTAATCCCAAATTGCTAACATTGCAGTAAAAAGAAAAGAGCAAAACCATCTCTCCAACATTCCCATCCCTCTTTGTGCAACATCAACTGTTTTATCAGCAAGATGACTATTGATGAACAAGAATGAATCAGATATATTGCAATTCATACTAATGGGTGATCTCATCACCAACAACCATCACGCAACACAACACAGTTCTCAGATAGAGCAAGAAAACTACCTTTTCTACTATCTCTCTCAAAAAGGTGTTACCTAGTTTTGTACAAATATATATTAGATCACACAATGGGATTCAGGCAAATAGCACTGAACCGATCTCCAGCAGATGCGCACATATCTGCGACAATGAATAGTATAAGGTAGAAGCACAAGAGGAAGACTACTCCGGTGCCAACACTTGCAGGAGCTCAATGTTAAGATCGAATGTCGCACCTGGCTGCAAATCAAATCCAGATGAAATAAAACCTTAAGTTAATTGAGATGGTAGGTAGCAATAGCACTGCACAGCAGCTAAAACTGAAAGAGCTCTCAAGGTCATATATATATATATATATAATTACTGGGATCTCATTCATTCCTTTCTGTCCGTATCCAGCCTCTGGGGGAACAATCACTGTCCTCTATTAAAAAAGACACAATTAGAGAAGAAATAGAGCATTGAATCAGACAGAAACTGATCATCTCATCTCATCTTGGATTGAATGGAAGACTCCTTTACCTTGCCTCCAACTCTCATCCCTTGTGTGATTTTATACATAGCTGGTGGAGGTTTAGGGGCTGCTTGTGCTGAAAAGAGTCCATTGGGATTGTCAACAAATTCACGCTTCCTCTCTTTTCCAGGAGGGGATCCGACCTTGAACTCGTATGGCTGTTAAAATTGGCGCCCAATGATTCAACAGTAAACCTAGAATTTGGACTGAGTATAAGAACGAACCTGTGCAATTATACGATTTCCCGCTAAAAGCTTGGACTCTCGACTTGATACAGCGGTAATACCCCGATAAACACAATCAAAGTGCACCTACCAGTACCACAATGCATATTAGTTGCTGACATTGTGAAAATATCAGTAGGACGGTACAATTTTCACCTGAACGGTGGTTCCTTGGGTAACTACAGGGCCCGTTCCCTGAACATAATCGTAGTATTTGAGGCCATCAGCTGCACACAATCAATTCAAGACGGAGGAAATGTTTCTAATTAGATTCATCAAAATCAAAATGAAAATGGTAGATGAGTAGGCAGTGATTTTTGAGATAGGCAAGCAATGACTGACGGCCGGTGAGGTAGTCGTCGGGAGAGATATTGGCCTTCCGGAAGCGTTTCTCCCGGGCAAGCGCCGGTGGGATAGGAGACGGTGAAATGAGGCCGAGACAAGCGGAAGCCACCACTGCAACTGCTGCACATCTTCGTGAAACTGAGCTATCTAATTGATCTCTGATTCCAACAGGCGGAGTAAAGGAATCTTGAGATTTTGAAATTGCACATAATTTGACTGCCAATTTGACAATGGAGGTGGGAGTGGAAGCCATACTTGGTAACCTGTGAGAAATGGCAAGTTCCATGTCCTATCCACAAGGAAGGACACTACCGCACCTTCTGTTCTTTTAGGTCAGATTACCTTTGTACCCCTCAAGCACCAAATCCACCATCAGGGGAGGGGCTATATATATTATTGTTTTTTTTGAAGTAGTAAATTTATACAGTAGATTTGTAATTCGTAATTACAGAACGGACATGCTATTGGCACGGTTGTATATAACCAAACGCACGGTGTCGCTTTCGATTGCCGAAGTCGGTGAACGTCCTGCCGATCCCGGACTCCGAAATCGGTAAGATAGGTCGGTCATAATTCCATAATTGGATTCATTAATTAGTTGATAGATCACCACGCCACAAATGCACCACACCCGCGGAAGTCACCGAACTCGGAAGCCGGTGGCGGCAAAAGAATTGTGTCATGATGATATAATTTCTTTAATTTGATGCTCTTGCAGCTGAATCTTTGCCCAGCCAGGGGTCTTCAACCTTTCGCCGACTTCGGAAACTGGTGGCGGCAGTTTTGATGTCGTCTCTGGTGGTCGGACTCGATGAAGTGGTTGCCGATTTTGGAGGTTGATTTCGCCGCCGTGCAAATGGCGATATATTGCCCGTCCGAATAACAACCCCCTTACAGAAGGTAACAAGCCACTATGGCTTGTCGTAAAATGGGCCAAAATCGGTAATGTATGCACCCAAGTATACCCAAAAGTCTAACCCTCTTACTCAGATTCTCCATACTACACTCCTCGCTTCAAGCACTAGTACTCATGACTACCATATATTTTCAATTAACCTTTGCAACCAACGTTTCTCGATTGACGACTTGCCTTTGCACCTAATCGAGATGCGCAATTTACAAGTCTCCATTCCTATTAATCCGTGTAAAATACACAAAAGCTAGGAACACAAGTAGCTTGACCTTGAACATTGTCTTCTTCCTCACCCTCAGCTCTACATTCGCAAACCATCTAAGTCACTCCACTATGCCACCGACCTGCTGAGGAAGGCCAATCCACTTCCAGACCACGTCCCG
The DNA here is from genome assembly GCA_963922045.1 of Persicaria maculosa. Classification (NCBI taxonomy): domain Eukaryota; kingdom Viridiplantae; phylum Streptophyta; class Magnoliopsida; order Caryophyllales; family Polygonaceae; genus Persicaria; species Persicaria maculosa. Next base: position 13,882,890 of record OY998267.1, on the reverse strand, counting down.
AGCCTCTTTGATAGCAATGCACCCAAACCACAAGTGATGTTCGGATTCCTCTTCTAGTTTGTACAACGGGCATAGTGCAACTTCCAAGCCTTTCCAGTGCTTCACTATTCTCCCAGTCTTCAGGCGCTTGTTAGCGCAGCCTTAATAATCTGAAGATAGCCAGCATACGAGATATTTTTTGTGGCCCAAACCTTCACACGCTTCTTTACCTTCTCCAATAGTGGGTTATACTCAGCTATATTGATCCGTCTGCCATGAAGAGGGGTTCCCAAATAGGTGACTGGGATGTAGTTTCTATCCCCATTTATAGGCAAGGCACAAGGTGTCATGCTTGACACTTGTCCCTAAGATGGTGACACATGTTGATTGAAAGTCACGTGTCCATGCTAATATCTTAGTGGGTTTTCCCACATTTTTTTCGTATCCGTAATAGTGCGAAAAGAAGGTCCAGCTCCAAGTTGTTCATAGTGGCGGATCTTAGGGGGGGCTCGGGGTGGCTGAAGCCCCCCGTAGCCCGAAAGAAAAACGTAGGAAATTTTTTTTTATGGATTTATTTTGTAATTTTTACTAATTTTAGAGATAAAATAATGTAAAAAGAGTAATGAATCATAAAGATAGATTAGCTTAGTTGGAAAGGTGGGGTATTTATTACCGTGAGGTCATGAGTTCAATTCCCATTAGGCTCACTTTTTTACAATTTTTTTTCCTATTAGTTTATACTACTAAAAATGCCTAATTAAATACCAAATTTAAGGTTTTCTCCAACATACTTAAACAAAAACTTTCTTTTTATATACAAAAATAATATATTCTCAATTTTTTTATAATTTTTGTTTATTGTTTTAAAAAATTTTCTACTAAAAAAGACTATTTAAATAATAAATTTAAGGTTTTTCCAATACATTTAAAAAAATTATTTTTCATATATACATGCAAAAATAATTTTCTCAAAAAAAAAATTTAGCCAAATTTAAGGTTTTCTCCAATATACTTAAACAAAAACTTTCTTTTATACATATATATATCCTCATTTTTTAAAATAATTTTTGTTTTTTTTAAAAAAATTCTACTAAAAATAACTATGTAAATCATAAATTAAGGTTTTTTTTTTCAAATATATTTAAACAAAAAAGAAGTATTTTTCATACATACATGATACATGCAATAAAAATTTTCTTGAAATTTTTTTAGCCCCCCTTAACAAAATTTCTGGATCCGCCACTATTCCCACATATGGACGGGTCTTCAATCCGCGGAAGGTTTCTTATCCGCGGACGTCTTGAGCCCGAATCTCGACTCGTATCCGCCCATTTTTCATGTATGTATCGTGCCTCGCGTACACTCTTATTTACTCATGGGCCCGTAAATACTACTATTTATTTTAGTACATTGTCAGATTTTGACCCAACGAATCATCGAGTCTCGACCCTAAAATTGTTAATTCATTCGAGTTTGGGTCGTTTTTGGGTCCCGAGTTTAAAACATCGAATTTAAACCTAAAAAATTACCATACGTTCGGATCGAGTTTTCTGGATCGGGTTATATTTTCACAAGTCTATAAGTAACCAATTGAATTGACCATTACATCTGTCAAGGAAGGTTCCTCGCCCAAACATTCTTGCATGTGTAAAAACTAAAAGGACATTAGGTCACCATTGCCAATCTAACTTTATTCTAATACAAATGTTTATTATAATTTTACATGCTCTTTAATTTATTCCACAATTTATAGGAGTAGGTTATTACTTTCTCATGGCTTATCGTCTTTTTTTAGTTGGTGTATGTAACTTGACTTTCCTTGCAGGTAATTACTTGTTTTCCAACAATTTGAAAAATCAAGCATGATCTAGTCGATCTTCCGCATGGGTACATATTTTATAATTGATTATCTTCGACTAGTATAAGTCTCGTCCCATACACGGGGAATACGTTAATACAATATTATAAATAATTCAGATAGATTCAAATAAATATGAATAATTTTTTCCACCAAAAAATAATATAGATATAAATAAAATTAGTTCGATAGATTATATATAATGTAAATTTTTTATTTAGATTATTTCAAAATATAAAGAAAATTCATATTTATAAGGTAAAAGTTTTTTTTTCTTCTAATCTAACGTTAATTAAATCTCATGTAATTTAATAGATAGCTGATTTTTAAAAATATTTTAATATTATTTATTTTATTAAATATGTAACATATATTTATTATGTTAGTTTAATAGTTTACAAAAAGGGGTGTTCATCCAAATGTCATTATTTAATGACCTTATTAGCAAGTTGTCCACCAACGTGTATATATTAGCAAACAGTCCACTGTGCGGAAAAAAAAAGTGTTGACAGAGAGAATCTTGGAAACCAAGCTATCTTCGACTCCTCCCAAATACGGATCTCGATCTCCTGTTGTAATCTATTGTTCTCTTGCTGCAAATCTACCATTCTCTTACTACAAATCTATCATTCTCTTGTTGTAATCTATTGATCCCTTGCTATAATACTTCGTATTCTTCAATTTTTCGTTCTAAACATCTTCTCAAATCCTAATCTATTGATTTATTGTTGTAATTCTTCGCAAAATATGTTTTGAGCGTGATTATTGATATCGATGCAGACATTGTAATTGTAATACTGATCAATTTATATTTGTACTTCTCTATTTTTTAATTGGATTATTGTTGATATGTGTATACAGGAATCAATTGTAATGTTATTGACATAGATTCGAATACTGTGTTGCTGATCTATAATCTGACTCATCTGTAATTTACTTGATTGCTTGCATGTATTAGAATCATGTTTACGAAACATTTGTTGACATGGATTCGACTATTGTAATGCCTATTCGATTGTTGATATGTAGTCGAATAATTATCAGTTGTTGGCATGGATTCGAATAACATAATGCTTACTAAATACTCCCTCCGGTCGAAAATATTTGATGTTTTAGGAGGTGAAATTTGATCAACAATATTTGATGTTTTAGAAGTAATAATTACCCTCTTTTTAACTTTTGTACTAATATCAATATAAGTTGTACTTATTTTTTTTTGCTTAACCAATTACATTTGTGTATAATAAATGTGATAGGGGATTAAAAATTACAGTATTTGATAGGGGATTTAAAGGTGGAAGTAATAATTAAGAGGTTTCTTAATTTGCGCGTAAAACTCTAAAACATCGTTTATTTTCGACCGGAGGGAGCATGATAATATAGATTAAAATGAATCTTAATACACATCTATACATATTTTTCATTTCAACACAGTTGCTGACATAAATGGATATGCAATCATGCTGACATGGATTTTTATACATATTAACAGATGCTACCATATTTTTTATTTTGTTTGGCTTACTTAATAACACATTATATCTAATGTGTATTTCCATGCATACATTGTAGCTGACATGGTTTTTTAATACCCATGAAACAAATAGATATGCAAAGGATGCTGACATGGATTTTGTGGTTTTTATACACATATTATGCATGGAAGGAAGAAAAATGTCACTACATGTTGTTACAGTGGTATATGGTGGATTGGTGGAGAATGGAGCTTCACAACTGGCAGAGGGATATCATTCATGGGTGACACTACTTCAAAGGCATTTATATTGGATGATTCAATCACATTGCAAAGCTTAGGGAAAAGGTATCCAACAGATTCAATATGGATGCTTTACTTTTTGATTTAGAATTCAGTCATTTACATCCTTTCAAAACATTGAAAGCCTTGCTGAAAGTAGATTGTGACGCTGATTTACAAGAATTCATGCTAAGTAAATTAGATGGTGTAAATTTGACTGTTGAGTTGTGTGTCAGCAAACAAAAAAAAAGATCAACACTCTCTCTTTGCTACTTGTTGTCCATGATCATGCAGTTCAAAAAAATAATGTTGTCGTCAAGCTTCCTGCACATATGCTTGCTAAAACTGAGGACAAATAGAGTCGAAAAACATTTGAAATTGATGAGTATTTTGATGGTGTACAGATAATAGAAGATATATTTGTTGATAAATTAAGTTGGGAGAAAGGGAAATATTATAGTTATATATGGTATTGACGACAATGAAAGAGGTAGTGAGTCATTATATTGATTGCTAACAACAAGATGAAGGGTGTGCAACTAGAGGATGTGGATGGTGAATTCTTTTTCAGATTATTCTAATAGCGACAACCATGAAAACACATTTGAATAATAGAGTGAATGTTATGCTTTAATGAAAAGAAGGGGTAACACAATAGATGAATCTGATGCTAACAATTATAAAATGGCCAGTTTTGATAGCAAGGATTGAAGATTGATGTATGTTGGGAAAACCTTTGTATCAAAACAAGCAGTGATGCTTTGTACAATATGTCGATGACAAACATTTTTGGATTTGAGATTAAAAAATCCGAACCAAGGTAGTATAGGGAAAAATGTATAGATACGTATTGTGGATGGAAATTGCATGTAAAGAGGGTGTCAATAAAACTTGTTATCAGGTTATACATGCACATGGGAAGTCAGAACAAGACATTGTAGACAAATCCCCTGTAATGTGGTAACATGCCTTATACAATCAAGGTGACTATTTTTTACTCTCAGCATATAATTCTTACTGTTTGCATAACATTTCTCTTCTCCTAAACTCCCCTAATTGAATATAATATTGACATGTGTTCAGATTTTTACATAATTAAAGTGTTGACAGTGGATGCAATCTAAAGCAAATAATGGCCAAGATGAGAATAGAACGCAAGATTCCAATTAAGTATTGGAAAGCATGAAAGTCGGCACATATAGCACAAGTGAGAGCAAAAGTTACTGGAAAGCATGAATGTCAGCACATATTATCCAAAAAATAGATGACAAATTTTTTCAAGCAATTGGACATAAATGTGAGAGACGAACACTCTATTATTAAAACTCTCAAGAAAACAATTAACATCAAGAAAACATGTACAGACAATCATTTGGTGGAGTATTTGGTACTTAGGAATCAACAATATAATAAAATTTATCAAACAACAGATTAACAACTGGAACGTGGCTAAGAATGACGAGGAAAAGGCAAACGCAACATCTACTCTTAATTATCCAAACATCTCAAGTGGTTGCGAAAGCAGAAAGAAAAAAAAATGATCAAATGGGAAAAACCAAAAAACTTATGTTTCCAACTAAATTTTGATGGGTCATTTTGAGAAAACGAAAAATTCTACTATCGATTTTATGATCTGGGATTGTGAAGCAAATTGTGTCTCGATGATGGGAGTTAGCATCCTGTCATGCTCGGTTATCAGAGTTGAGGCCTGCTTTGAGAGTTGGAATCCGTAAAGCACTGGAACTTAATATTTAAAATGGAAGGTGACAATCTTTGCATTATTAATGCACTTAAGGGTACTTTATACCCTAGAAAGTCAAAATGATTATTTTTGACTCCCTGATGGATTTCTGTCGATTTCAAACCGTCCATATTCGGCACGTGTTTAGGGAAATTAATAACATAGCTAACAGATTGGACTATTTGAGTTATACAATCACTACCCTCAATCCTACCGCCGATTTAGAATTACAAGTTCTCATCCGTAAAGATTATTTAGGATAAATCACTTATCGAGCATATTCCATTCTAATCGCTTCCATTTAAAAAAAAATAGAGAAGGGACTCACCGGCTACCTAGGGAAAGTAGCAAACCTTGGCTTTTCTTGTTTTGGTTGAATAAGATTTATCTCCGGTCAAATCACATACTCTCGGAATAATTATTCGATCCTTAAATAAATGGGTCGAACTTTTTTCATTCATACTGTATTAATTTAATGATCGATCAACATATATATATATATGCACAAAAACCAAATTTTAAAATCAATCTCCCCTTCCTGCTGCTATATAAACCCGGCCCCTAATTAATCTCCTTGTGCAACAACCTCCCCTTCTAGCTTGAATCCTCGATCACGTACTCACTGATCTTAATTCCCATCTTCCCTCCTTTTCTTAATTAATTTAATTTGTGTAAATTAATTAATCAAGCAATGGAGTCAGCTAACAGGGCGGAGGCCTCTAACGATCCGACGTCGGTGGAGAAGCTTTTCGAGGGAAAGCGAGTGCCACCGTGGCGGGAGCAGCTGACGGCGAGGGCGATGCTTGTGAGCATTGTGCTGAGCGTCGCAATCTCCTTCATGATAATGAAGCTGAACCTCACAACCGGCATCGTCCCTTCCTTTAGCGTTGCTGCTGGCCTTCTTGGCTTCTTCATCGTCAAGATGTGGATCAAGTTTTTGGACAAGTTTGGCCTTCTCCGGCAGCCCTTCACTCGCCAGGAGAATACGGTCATCCAGACCTGCGTTTCTGCTGCTACCACTATAGCCTCCAGCGGTACGCTTCCATCTCTCTCCTTTTTTTGTTTTTCTTGTACGCCATCGCCATGAAATGGAACTCCATCTAGGGCTGTTATATGAACTGAATAGCTCGGGATCGATCGGCTTGAAAAAAGTTCGACTCGAGATCGTTCACTTACCTAAACAAGCCGAGTCTGAACAGGATTTTAAGCTTGGTTGAAAGTTTGACTCGTTCGATCTAAATTTGAATAGTTCAAATTTTATGTAATTTCTAAAATTTTATTTAAGTTAATACGTAGTATGTTATAACTAAGTAGAATTACTTCAAGTTCGAAAAAAAAGCTCAACTTGAACTGATTTATTTTCTAAACAAACCAAGCTCAATCAAAAAATAAAACTCGTTTAAAAATTGGGTTCAGCTTGACTCGAGTTTGTTTAACAAACGAACAAAACTTAAACATGTCAAGCACGGCTCATTCGGCTTCAATAACACCCGGCCCTAACTCCAGCCATCTCATTAATTGGGAAAAGCCTTCTCCTAACATTTTGACTAATGAGTTTTTCCGAAATGTCGTCAAATTTTCTTATTATGAAAATAGTATTTTCTCGTGATGACTATTTAATTTTCAATAGTTGATTACAGATTTACAGGCTAGGTTAATATATAATGACAATATCAATTAGTGAGATGTTATTAATATATACTAGCTACTTATATTAGGAGATATTTAGTTTTTTATTTGAAGTTTCTCTTTAAAATATATGGTATTGAAAATTAGGTTTTGAAAGCGTACGTCATTTTCTTCCACCAATCTAGCTATGATTCTATATCATGTCATGGGAGTGATAAATTTTGATGGCCGGGCCAATAATATATTAATATGGAGATCTATCTCCATATGAGTGATAAATTTTGATAAGCTAGTATAATAAAAGTTTCGTTTTTATCTATTGACCCTATACATTAGGTTTGAGTTAATCATATTTCTGATGTGAGGCATAGCTAGACCTGTCCACGGGTTAGTCCCGTCCGTTGAATTGGGTCGATGGGTCACGAATTAAGATAGGTTGATCCAAATCTGTGGACAAGGCAAGTCTGCGTGTTAAAATGACTCGCCGCTGAGTCACGAGTCGACGGGTTGACCCGTAGTATCGACATATTTAAATAAAAAATTTTAAAATTTATATAAAAAAATTATACTAAAATGGTTTCAGGAAAAACCTAAGTTAAAATAGAAGAGAAAATGTTGATATATATATATATATAGTTAATGGATCAAATGTAAAATGTCCTTAAGGTGTAAAATTCTCTAAATGGGTCTAATTCTAAGTAAATGGACCTAATTTTTATGGGTAAATAGGTAAATGAGCCTAACTTATAAGTAAACAGGCCTAATTTAATTAGCAAAATGTCAACCCCATGTGCCCCTTGCCCCACGTGTATGCCCCCTTTCCGGGTTTTTTTTTTCGCGTCAGCACTTTTTTTTTTGTCGGCACTTTTGGTTGTGCAAATATAACTTGATGTTGTGCACATATAACATTATGTTGTGCAAATATAACTTTATGTTGTGCGAGCATAATGATTTTTTTTCGTGCCAACACTTTTCGTTGTGCAAATTTAACTTTATGTTGTGCAAATATAACTTCATTTTGTGTATGAATAATAATATGAAGTGCATGAATAAGATTATGAAGTGCACAAATAAGATTGTAAAGTGTATAAATAAAATGATAAAGTGCAAGAATAAAATGACGATATGTATGAATAATAATATGAAGTGCACAATTAAGATTATTATTAATGTGCCTTGAATCATTTTTGACCGGCGACGCATCGGGGGGTCCAGGGGGCGGTGGTCCAGAGGGTGACGCGCCCTGGCAGGGGTTAGGGGGGCAGCGCCACCCGGCCTTTACAGTATGCAATGTTTATTTTAAACGGGCCTATCGTCTATCTGTTTTTTACGTATAACAATTTCAAATTAAATTGCATAATTAAGATTAAAAAGTGCATAATTAAGGTTAAAAAGTGCATAACTAAGATTATAATGTGCATGATTAACAATTTGGGATTGTTGTGTTCTTGTCTATTATGTAAGCTATGTGGGATTCGAACTCACATCTTTATGCATATGCATCGCTCTGCCAATTGAGCTAATAGGCTAGAACAATACCTACCACAAAACAGACAACCCAGCTACAATTGTATCGTTTCCATCCTTCTGTAATAACTAAAGCTAAAAAAAAGACATCAACAACAAAGAAGATAACTAGGAACAAAACCATCTACCAAAACGATTCCTAGCAAATCTAAAAATACAGCCACCCATCCAAATCTGTAATATTATAGTTTTCACGAGTCTCCATTGTCTAAACTTACCCAAATCCTAGAATTTCAACTTACCAAGCCGTACATTTGATGAAGTCAAAACATATTAGTATCATATTCTTTATATTATAGGTTTTGGAACTTAACTGCACTACCGCCTTCCACAAATCTCAACACTTAATTTCTACATCAAATCATCACTTGGAAACAAATTAAGACACAATCTAACATCACAATCCATATAGAAATTCCGCAAATCAAAGAAAATCGATCAGATCAGTGAAAACAACAAGCGCAAAGATATGCATCCATTTGAACAGAGCTTGATTTCACACTCTGATTACTTCATCATTTACTCATCTTTCTGTAAAGATCTTGTGTACTAATAAAGTTTCCTAAACAATGTATTAGCAAAAACATTTAGAAAGTTTCCTGAGCAATGTATAACACCAGTAGCAATAGCCAACAGTTAAAGAAGGATTCTCCATCACACTTTGTTGTCTCTCAATGATCACTTGATATAATCAGTCTTCATAAAGTATTGGTTGATAAAATCTACCTGCAAACGCCAGAGTAGAACAAAATTATATATTGATTAAAAAGCAGAAGTCACAATCTATTGAAAAACATACCTTGACATTGGAGATGTTCGGTGATTCAGGCGAATCCACCGGATAGAACTTGTAAACCTTCATATTTCTAAATGACGGAGGGCGAGTGAGTCGGTGATCGGCGTCGGGGAATGGAAGGCGGTGAGATTGGGGAACCGGGGGAGGAAGGAGGGGAGGAGATCAGGCGAGAGCACACGCACGGAGGAGCAGATGAAGCCCTCAATGCGAAGCCACGCGATGGAGAAGGAAAGAGATTTAGGGTTTCTTTGGGCCGGACCCGATCTCAAATCTGGGAATGGACTTTGGTGTTTAATTTCACTAAAAGACAAAATTTTACACCTTAAGACAATTTTACACTTTAACCTCTCCATATATATATCTTCATTGCACTTCATTCTTTCACCACATTTTCAATGTTATATAGAAAACGTGGGAAGGTATATATAACTTCATTCCACATTTTCGATATGGGATAGAAAAATGTGTGAAAAGATATATATCTTATTCCACTTTATTGTTTTACCACATTTTCACTCTAGGATAGAAATTATGAGAAAAGTAGCTTTTCTATGTGTGATAGAAATTGTGCCAATATTTGAGATAATATTTCAATATTTTGACGGTACAAGTGACAAGTAAATGACATAGAGTTTTGCAATTCTAATAACTAATTTTCGATGCTAGATTCATCCAAGCGTGCTCAACTATTTAAGGCAATGTTTGATATCATACTTGACTCTTAATTAACGTAACGTTTAAACAAGTACTTATGGATTAACCATTCATTTGTCTTAAGAAAATGAAATTCGGTGATTGCACAATTTCCTAGAAAGAAGACGAGATTACGTGAGTGCAGGATAGGAAAATGTCTTCCAACACTTGTTGATCCAACAAGTGTTGAAAGTAGTGATTGACGAAAAAAATTAACGTTTTAAACTAGTACAATTATCTCCTCTGAAGTTAATTTAATTTGGAATACAATGAAATATTGTTGAACTCATTTGCTCACATGTTACAGGAGGCTTTGATACTTACCTCTTGGGTATGACCAAAGTTGTTGCTAAACAGGCAGTTGTAGATGACAATCCAACAAACATACAGACCCTTGCTCTTCCATGGATATTTGGATTTCTGTTTGTTGTGAGCTTCCTTGGAGTTTTCGCAGTCGTCCCCCTCCGAAAGGTATGCTAAATTTCATTATTCGATTAATGTCGTCGATTGATAGATGATGGACATTGTTAATTTAAACCAATTCAACCTGAAATGAAGTTATCATATATGTGATGATATATATAGTAGAGATGGACTAAATGTTTATTGCCTACATCTATCTTTACTTCAGACCATGATAATAGATTTGAAACTTACATATCCAAGTGGCACGGCTACAGCTCATCTTATCAATAGCTTCCACACACCACAAGGTGCAGAACTGGCAAAGTATGTGTTTGTTCATTCTCGATATGATTCCTCGTTTTTACTTGAATTAAAATTAATTAATGATTTTTTAAATATAATTAATGTTTGAAACATTACATATATATTTGAAACTAGGAAGCAAGTGAGATCATTGGGGAAATACTTTTCCTTTAGCTTCTTATGGGGTTTCTTCCAGTGGTTCTATGCAGCAACAAATGGATGTGGGTTTGATAATTTTCCAACCTTTGGCTTGAAAGCCAAACAACAGACGTATGTAAATGAAACCCCTTACAGTTAGAATCATCATATGTGAATATTTTATCTCATCTATTTTCCTTAATTAAAAAAGTAAATATGCAGGTTTTACTTTGATTTCTCAACAACAATGGTAGGAATTGGCATGCTATTACCTTACATTGTCAACATATCTATGCTATTGGGAGCAATATTATCATGGGGTATCATGTGGCCTCTTATTGCCGATAGAAAAGGTCATTGGTATGATGTGAATCTTGACGAAAGCAGCTTCCAGGGTTTAGAAGCATACAAGGTAAGGTTTTTGTTTCGACAAAGTAGAACCATGTTAATAATTTTGGCTTATATGACTATGTAATTAAAGAAGGTGGATTTGAACACTCATTAATTCCTTTACATTGACTCCATATATAGGTATTCATATTTATCGCGATTATCCTTGGTGATGGATTGTTCAACTTCTCTGTGATTCTTTACAAAATTATTGGGGGTTTATACAAACGATTTCGCAGCAAGGCCTATACTGGTATCATCTCTTCTAATCCAAGCTCTTCACTTGATGGCTCTTCAACTGATCTATTATCATATGATGACCAACGTCGAACTCCACTTTTCCTCAAGGATCACATTCCAACATCAATAGCAATGTGTTGCTACATTGCATTAGCTGCTGTCTCCACCATCACACTACCATTCATATTTCACCATCTCAAATGGTACTATATCATAGTACTATATATTGTTGCTCCGATTTTGGCCTTCTGTAATTCATATGGGGCTGGTCTCACTGATATGAACTTAGGGTTTGCCTATAGTATATTGGCTGTCTTTACCATTGGAGCTTGGGCTGGACCAAACCACAGTGGGGTTCTTGCTGGTTTAGCAGCCAGTAGTGTCATCATGAATATAGTATCAAACGGATCGGCTTTGATGCAAGACTTCAAAACTGGTTACATGACCTTAGCCTCTCCGAGATCAATGTTTGTAAGTCAACTGATCGGAACATTAATGGGATGCATTATTTCTCCGCTGGTTTTCTGGGTGTTCTACAAGGCCTACCCTGATATGGGAAGTGTTGATTCCATTTATCCCGTACCTAATGCGCTTGTCACGAGGAACATAGCCATTCTAGGGGTGGAAGGTTTCTCTGCTTTGCCCAAGCATTGTCTTACCTTATGTTATATTTTCTTTATTGGAGCTATTATTATGAATGGCATCAAGGAGGCCGGAAGGAAGTACAACCAGAATTGGGTCAAGTATATCCCTATTCCAATGGCCATGGCTCTACCATTCTACCTTGGTGCCTACATCGCCATTGATATGTGCGTTGGAAGCTTGATCCTCTTCATATGGCGTTGGAGAAACAAGTCTGAGGCAGACATATACGCATCTGCAGTTGCTGCAGGCTTGATTTGTGGTGACGGGGTGTGGAGTATCCCAGAGTCCATACTCACTTTAGCAGGTGTGAAATCACCCATCTGCATGAAGTTCTTATCACGAGCAACAAACACCAGAGTTGATACTTTCTTGAGCAATTAATAATTAAAATCCTACAGCTTATGATAACGTTTGTTGTTCTGTCAATGGTTATTCATGATTAAAATCATTATTTCATTTTCTTGAATGTGTTAGGTTACAGAAAAATTAATTAAAATAAATACATTGCCACTTACATATTGTCGCAAATCTTGTTGATTGTGATTTGGATGTCCACTCTCGCTATTCATGGAGAAAAAAGCACAAACTTGTCATCCTTTGCATTGGTGGATCTAGGGGGCTCGGGCCACCCCTAACCCAAAAAGAAAAACCGAGAAAAAAAATTATTTTTTGTGTTTTTTTTTTATTTTTACTATTTATAGAGATAAAAGAGTTAAAAAGTGTAATGAATTACTAAGACATCTTAGTTTAGTTGGTAAGAAGAGATATTTATTAGTGAAAATTTGAGGGAATGTACCTTTTTCAGGTTTTTTTTGTAACTATACCCTTTAATTTTTCTTTTTAGTAATTATAATTTTTTAGGGTGGATTATAACTAAATACCATTAAACTATATTTTTTATTTTTTTTAAATTAAAAAAATAAATAGATATAGATAAGATGGTTTAGATTTTTTTTGGTGAGGATAAGATTGTTTAGATTATAGATAAGATTGTAAAAAAAAAAGTATCCAACATGTTTTTTCTTCTTAGGTCTCCTCTTTCGATGAGGTTACGAGCTTTTAAATTGGAACTCATGTTGTTATTCAGATGTGTCCAACATTTGGAGAAGCCCCTATCATTCAAAGACATGTTCTAATGTTTGATGCATTGATGGACGGTGACAAGTTAGGCCTCAACAAGAAAGGATTCTTTTTGGGATGAAGATCCAATACCATCAAACCATGATTGCTAGAACTTGGTAGGGCGTCGATTGTAGATTGCCAAGGAGGCAACATATATGAAATTGGGCATCGGTTGTAGTGATTATAACTTATTGTAACTTATTGTAAGTTATTTTGGTTCACAATGCGTTTATCATTAGTTTTTTTATTGGCATCCCTACAACTATCCATTTTATTCGGTTAAGTTGATCTTTGTAACTTCCACTTGTCCTTTCAAGCTTCCTATGAATGTCCTTATTCCGACCTAATTTAGTTACTAGTCATAGAAACCCTTATTGCTTAAGTAGACTTCAAAGGAGGATTTAACTCAAGCATTAGTTTTAAGTTCAGAGATTAGCAAGGTATTTGTAATCCCTAAAGAAGAATGTCACACACGTTCAACTTTCTACCTATCCAATTAGTTCAGTCAGCCCTAAAGGGATAAGTTTATCACTTGGGTTAAGGTTCGCAATCAAGAATCTACAAAACCCTAGCAATTGAATTGATTCTAACTAGTTGTACGAGCTAGATAGAATAAAACAATGTGTTTATCATTAGTTTTTTTATTGGCATCCCTACAACTATCCACTTTATTCGGTTAAGTTGATCCTTGTAACTTTCACTTGTCCTTTCAGGCTTCCTATGAATGTCCTTGTCCCGACCTAATTTAGTTATTAGTTCAATCAATCCTAGAAACTCTTATTGCTTAAGCAGTCACCAAAGAAGAATTTAACCCAATCAATAGCTTTAAGTTCAGATATTAGTCAAGGTATCTGCAACCCATAAAGAATGATTTCAAACACATTCAACTTTCTACCTATCCAATTAGTTCAGTCAGCCCTAAAGGGATAAGTTTGCCCCTTGGGTTAAATTTCGCAATCACGAATCTACAAAACCCTGTCAATTGAATTGAATCTAACTAGTTGTAGGAGCTAGATAGAATAAAATAATCAAGCAATCAAGCGCAAAGAAGTCAAAACATTAAATATAGGAAATAAGAAATAAGATTCAGAAACTCACAACTCAATCTAAACAAAGCTTCAAATTGCAGACAGAATGTAGAGAGTTTAGTTACTCGTGACGAACAACGATCTCAAAACTAACCTAAATTGTCTTGAATGATTGAAACCCTAGGCTAAGAGACTTTAAATAGTGTTAAAAGTTGGTAAAAAGATAGATGAAATTGGTTTAGATAGATTAAAATGAAGTCGCGTAAGACCTAGATGTGTTAGATTGCGGCTGTTGCTGCAGCTGATGTCAGCGCCACCTCCCTGCGACGGTCGCCGCAACTTTGCAGCAGTCACCGCACTGTTAACTGCAGGAATTTGGTCTTGTCATCAACATGAAAGTTGTAGATCTCGGAAGGCGTTTTCCAACACATACTTATAATAGTCAATCGGACAATCAAGACCTCCCAAAAGTGCAAAACAAGTTCAAGCTCGGGCGACAACTTCTGCAGACTTGTTCTTCATTTAGGCTTTCTTCTTCTTCTCAAGACCTATTTAGATCTTCATTTAAGCTTCTTAGACCAACTTGACTTTCTCGATCAATGTGTTATCAGCCTATGTCTTCTCTTGGGATCCAAATTTGCCTAAAATAATAAATAAAAACATATAGATTCCGACTCCACCAACCTAGAGAGTAAATATACAAATTCTACTTAAATCATGCATGTTATGCAGCTTAATTAAGCTAAATGCAACCTATTATGCTTACCTAAATGCGTGTTATCATGATCATATTCACTTTAGGTTAGGTGGTCGCAACGACCAGAGTACAAGATGATCGTTGCGACCACGGTCGCAATGGCCAGAGTGCACTCTGGTCACTGCAACCATGTTCATTCCGACCACCTTGCACATTGGTCATTGCGACCATGGTCGTTGTGATCACTTTGCACTCTGGTCATTGTGATAATGGTCGTTACGACTACCTTGCACTAAAAGGAAAAAAAAACTTGCGCTAAATAGAATATGTATTTATTTATTATGGTTTGATTCATAAATAATTACAAAACTGGTTTAAATAATCGAAAATCGAATTAAATAGGCGAACCAAACTTTTTTTTATCCCCGGTGAATCTAACTCTTGTGAGGGAAAAAAAAAGCTATTTGTCCCACAAAACACTTTTTATATACCAATTTGTCTCTTATTTCTTTAAATATACCAATATGTTCTATGGGGATATTTTAATATACTAGTTTGTCTTTATAGCCTCCAAAAAACTCAAAGTGTTATTGGTATTTAAAAAAAATCAATTATAGGGATTTTTTTCGATTAAGTAAGAATTCGAGATCAGATATACCTAAATCTCGATGACCGACAAGTCGACAGACGGACGACCGTCAAAACATACAATCGAAAACCGAAAAGGGGAAATACAACAAGCAGAAGTACACCCTACAAAGACAAATCTAGGCAAAACTAAATCTAGCTAGTTGAGGATGTAGACTATGAACGAAATCAAACACCGTTATGAAATAGTACCGCTAATCCGTGATACATCAGAAATCCCTGTGTGCAGTGAAAATGAACTTCCAGGAATCAATTACAGGGATTGACAATGTATAGGAGTTTTTGTTTGTTGGTTTTTTTAATTTCTTAAATCGTTAAAATGTTCTTGTGATATTACTATTTACAACCCATCAAATAATTTGTGCTACGTTTTCAGAATCTAGAAAGTTGATGCGTTTTTTTTATAATTACCCCAAAGCTTGGGTTATTTTAACAGTTTATCTGTCAAGTAGGCGAGGAGCGCATATTGATCACATGATCTCTTCACTTGGCCGGGTCGCGGGAAGGATCAGCGGGAGACAACCGCCGAACGAGGAACGGCGTCGTCAGTGTCACCGGGCGATTTGGGGAAAACATGGCGGCGCCGCCGCCGACGTCGTATCATCAGCCACAAACCTTGGAAGAAGTGAGGACGCTTTGGATCGGCGACCTGCAATACTGGGTTGACGAGTCCTATCTCAGCTCTTGCTTCGCTCACACACGCGAGGTTCTCTCAATTCACCCCCTTTTGATTGTCGTCAATCCCCTTTTGCCTTTATTTTGTCTCTGCTCGAATTTTCATAGGCTACATTCTCCATTTTGGGCGAATGATTGATCATAGAGCACTAATTGCTCAATTTCGTTAGAAAGGACATTGAAATTAGGGTTTTTGTTCGTTTCGCCTGTTACATTGTTTCTGTGCCTTTAATTTACTAATCACTAATTTACTAATCACTTGACTCTTCTTTCTGGTTAATTGTTTCTGTGCCTTGGAATTTGTACTCATAACAATAGATGGCATTGTAAGCAATTCCTATAGGAGTTTTATCTGATCAGATTCATCATGCTTGTTACTTGTTAGTGGAATATGGCAGCATTCTGGATTTACTCATAAAGGGGCGTTCCTTATCCATTGGGTATATCAAGTTGGAATGGCCGGGGATTGGAATGAAACTCATTTGAGCAGTGGCTGAAATTGACTCTGTCATATATACCCAACCCTAGAGGAGGGTATGACTCATTCTAGTAATTCCAACCTATTTCGAAGCGGCAAAGCTCTCTTTAAACGCCATGTATCCAAACTCCATGTTGATACCCTTGCTGATTCCCTATAATCAGGCACCGAACTAGAAATTAAAACTTGGGTGAGCTAAATAGGCTAAGTTATTCTTATTCACATAATTTTCATTACCAAAACCATTATTCTAATAAACAAATAGATAATTTTCATTAATTTTCCCTTACTTTTTTTACCTATTTTTTTTATTTAAAAAAAATGATCCGTGACTGCTTATACTGATACCAATTCTACCCAAACTCCTCGCAACTTTTTTCTGTTTGGTGAGCTCTCATTTGAATGTGATTTATCTTGTGTGATGTTTTTTTTTGTCTATTGTCTATTTGCAGGTTTTGTCTATAAAGATAATACGTAATAAGATTACTGGTCAGCCAGAGGGCTATGGATTTGTGGAGTTTACTTCACATGGAGCTGCAGAACGAGTGCTTCAAACGTACAATGGCACTCCAATGCCGGGAACTGAACTGCTTTTTAGGTTGAATTGGGCTTCTTTTGGAGTAGGAGAACGGAGATTGGATCCTGGGCAAGACCATTCTATATTTGTGGGAGATTTGGCACCTGAGGTTACCGATTATATGCTGCAAGAGCTATTTCGAGCTCATTATCCATCGGTTAGAGGGGCGAAGGTTGTTACAGATCCAAGTACTGGCCGCTCCAAGGGATATGGCTTTGTTAAATTTGCTGATGAGATGGAGAAGAACCGGGCCATGCAAGAGATGAATGGTGCGATGTGTTCATCGAGGCCAATGCGTATCAGTGCTGCGACACCAAAAAAGACGACCGGTGTGCAACATCAGTATGCTGCAGCTAAGGGTACTATTACTCCATACCTTTTGTCTATTTTATGACACTTTTGGGGTCCTTTTTATCATATCATTTATTCGTTCTTATTAGTTCAATAGCAGATTCATTTTCTTTTTCTTGGCAGCCCTATATCCTCCTCCAACATATGTTATCCCCCAAGTGCCAGTGCTGCCTCCAGAAAATGATCCATCCAATACAACTGTAAGGAAATCATTGTACTTTAGATCTATATAATGTATTTTCAGTTTCATTACTTAACTGCACTGTTTCTCTTTTTCAGATTTTCATTGGTAACTTGGACCAAAATATCACTGAAGAAGAGTTGAAGCAGCTCTGTTTGCAGTTTGGGGAGATTGTCTATGCCAAGATTCCAGCTAGCAAGGGATCTGGTTTTGTACAGTTCGTAGCCAGGTATTTATTGAATCATTATTTGATTTTTGCCAAAGCTACAGTGCCTTGAAACTCTTCACCCTTGGATTTCCCTCTTTACAGAGCCTCCGCTGAAGAAGCTATGCAAAGGCTGCAAGGTACAATGATTGGTCAGCAAGCAGTTCGTGTTTCATGGGGGAGGAGTACCGCTAAACAGGTAGATGATGTTCTTGGAATCTTTGATTTTATCAACTCTTGGTCCTGACATACCTAGTACTCAATATTGACATTCCATTTCATTCATTCTCGTTATACTACCTTGAAACTGGGGTAGACTATTTCTCAAGACTGCTATCACATAAATTAATAAGAAGTACTGGATGGTCTCAATCAATGTTTATATCAAGAGAGAACATTTTGAGTGCCTATCTGAAATGAATTTGTTGGATTAGTGTATTCAGTTACTGTAAAAATTGTCCTATCATTATCCTTAATTTTCACAGAAGTTCAATTTTGCTGTGACTATTCAGTCATGGGTTTAGTTTGTCTTTGTGCAATTGCTAAAATTTTATCTCAAATGCATCACAGGACGCTGGTACTTGGGCTCAGCAAATGGACCCTAATCAATGGAGCATGGCATATTATTCTTATGGACAAGGTTATGATGCATATGCTTATGGTGGTGTTCAGGATCCTTCATTGTATGGATATGGTGCTTATCCAGGATTTACGCAATACCCTCAACAGGTAGGGTTATTCTTTCTCAGGGATCTCCTTTACTATAAATTTTTCCCCTTTGAGAATATCATGTTTTATGTTGAAAAAAAAAAATCATCTCATCTTGATGTTCCCGAAAACAAAATTGTGCTGCATCCCCCACTCCTTCAGGAAGTGGGTCAAACTTTTGCCCCTTCTTGTCAGAAGGTTAGCTTCGTGTCTGTAAAAAGAACTAAAATTTGTCCCGGAGCTACATCATGCATGCCAATGCTATTGTTTGACGAAGCAAGCCCTGTCCCTTGCTATGGTTTCCTTCTACGCTTTTCCCTTTCTCCTCCAAGGCTCAAAACGTTAAGGCAGTCAGACCTGACCCTACTTTTTGTAACCATGGAAATTGTTGCGTGGCAAATCATCTGGTCTGTATTCCCCTAAGCAAGCAAGCCATCATTAGAATTATCTAGAATCTATTCGGTTAGGTATGATGCTCCATGGTGGCATATTATCTTGTAAAATGCTGGTGGCTGCAATATAGCAGTGGCCTTTAGACACTGTCTCAGATTTTCCTTCTGTTTTGCCTTGTAAATTTCTTGTTTGTGAGTTTGTCTCTCTTAACAGAAAGTGATGTCTTTCTTTAGTAAAGACAAACACCTTCCGTCTCATATAGACATGGAGTTGCATCATTTTCTCGCCATGAGCTTGTAAGAAGTTTTAGAAAAATGGGATTCCAATAGACTGTCAGATTATCCTGTTGCCGAAGAGATAGAGGGAGATTTATAGGCTTATCATTAGGGGATTTGGCTTCTCTACAAATCATTTGTTTCTTATCCTGTTGGCCTACATCAGTTACCTGACATCGGAACTTTGTCTTCAGGCGGATGGTGTGCAAGACATGACATCTGCTGGTAGTTTTACCTCAACTATGGAGCATAAAGATGAAAGTTTTGATCCACTGGCCCCACCTGATGTTGACAGGTATTTTTCTTTTTAAATAGTCATAATGTGGAAACTTCCATCTGTTTTAACTTTTAATAACTAATAAAACCATTTGTATATTTACAGGTTGAATGGTGAATATCTTGCAGTTCATGGAAGCGCCATCCTGGGGCGACCTATGTGGTTAACAACCTCATCACCTAGTAGACAATCTTCCTCTGCAACTAGTGCTTAGTTCACCTTCTATTTGCATGTCTAACTTGATCTCATTATATAAATGCAAATGATCTACTTCTGGTCAATCCCAATCAGGCCATCCTGGCCTTTGTCTTCAGCAAAGCAGGGTAAATTTTTGTTCATCTTCAATTGTTCGTGCAACGTTTCTGACCAATTAACCTTATGGTCAGAGTGCTTAAGCTCCTATTTTTTTGCCATCCCAAGTCATTTGCTTATAAAACCACTTATGGACATGTTCATCTCATGGAAACATTCAGCAAGCAAATCAACTGGACCAGTTCCTTGTGTAGCAACAGGCAATTTGTAAATAAACTGTTTGGTAAAGGCAATAGCAATTGAATGCCACTTCATTTGGGGGAAGAGAACAACAGAAAGGAAAAATAATCTGCTATATTAAGCACTGTGTGAATGCTTACCTTGAACTTAATTTTAAAAGTCATGAAAGAAACTTTTCATGTTTACATTAACACAACAAACAGGGAAAACTATTATACT
This sequence comes from Persicaria maculosa, assembly GCA_963922045.1. Taxonomy (NCBI): domain Eukaryota; kingdom Viridiplantae; phylum Streptophyta; class Magnoliopsida; order Caryophyllales; family Polygonaceae; genus Persicaria; species Persicaria maculosa. The sequence continues at coordinate 13,862,464 of OY998267.1, read as the reverse complement.
TTTGGCATCTCAGATTGGGAAATAATCCCATGGTGATTCCAAACATGGATAAAGAATGTTCCAATTAACTTCGTACAACACTAATGAATCATCATCTCTGAATTGCCATATGCGTGATCAGAGGTATTTGGCCAACCATGGGATCTCCTTGCAGTCCTTGAGAGCGAAAACAACATCATCGCTGCAAACAACCCAGCAAAAACATCAAAACCAAGAAACGCTGAAACTCCTTGAGTTAAAACTTGGCATTGGACAGATTCAGCTAAATTTAGCTTGTAAAATAGAAACTTACTTGGGGAAATTAAGTTGCAACTTTTGCAGTCTGTGCTTATAACCTGGCTCACATAATATGATCCGGGTTTCACCAAGCTTACACCTGTATAAGCAAAACCTTGCTATAGTAAGTTTCACGAGATGGAGGCATTAAAAATTAAAATCTGTGTTCTACATCATGAATGAATAACAAGAATGCAGTAGTATATATAAGCTTACCCAACACGTAACAACATATCACACCCAGGAAAAGTTTCACCATTGCTTGCACAGAAGTTGGACACAATGATTACCAGCTGCATTGGAATGAGACAGATTATCGGGGCATGAAAATGAGGAAGAAAAGAGATGGCTTTAACCCTTAATCTGTAAAGAGGAGAGCACCAAAAGAAAGAATGAAGCGGATCAAGAGGTTCACCTTCTCAAAGGTTGTCTCACTCATCCCTGTTTTGTAAAGCTCATGCACCATAGCAGTCAGAAATATCTTACTGAATTTGCATGACTGCTTCATCACCTGCAAAAAGAGTCACTCAATATTCCCATATGCAAGCGAAAGCCATAGCACAATCAACAGATTGTTCTGAATCTAGAAATTGGGTTACCAAAGCCGCCACTTGACCCAACTTCAATAACCAATGCTCAATCAACTTATATCAACTTCAGAAAACTGGACAGTAACCCAACTTCAGGACACTGAACTAGTACAGTGAAAATAACCAATGTCTAATGGTAGCGGTATTCATAAATCATAATCACTTTTGATCTTCTAGCACCACTGTGTTTCATTCATATTCAAGAGCAACTTACATAATAAAACACAAATCCCTTTTGTGTTGGGTATTGAAGCAAATGGATGGAATCAATTGACCTAATACAAAAAGTTGCACAGTGCTATCCTTACCATAATATGTGGAGCTTGGAACATTTCCTGAATAGCCGCTTCAACTTCTGACATTCCGACCATCACTTTCCCTGTATATATGAAATGCACCAATATAAGAAAGATAGGAAGTACTAGTTAATGGCAGGGAAATATGAACCTTGATGGTTCAGATGTGATTGCTCTAGGAGTAACAAATCCCAGAACGATAAACAGGACATACCAGAAGGGGTAGACTGGGGGATTTTGGCTTGATTCTTAATACGATAGTCTGCAATTTCTGCAGCTCGCCGACATATTTCAAGAGCCCGACGTGCATCACCTGAAATGGCTGCCACCTGTATAGGCGAGCACAAAAGTTCTGAGGAAAATTACATATTGGGGATAAAGGTGGAAATGAATAATAAAATGAACAACCTTTCTCGAAGCAAACTCAATAGCCTGTTTTTCAAATGCATCAATTCCTTTCAGACGGCTCAAAATAATTTCTTGAAGTTGCTGGTAGTTGTATGGACCAAAGCAAATCCTCTGAATACCCAGACGGCTAGAAATGCGAGGAAGAAGCTTCTCAGGAAGATCCATTGTATTTGCTATGCCTGCATTTAGGTTTTTATAAAGGGGACTTGTCAGTTCTGTGATTGTTTCATACCAGGGATTGCCAAAATTAAATGAAACGACAACCTTAATAAAAGTTAAGCAACAAGTTTACCTATTACCACCAACTTGGAATTTGGTTTATTGGGCCAATCAAGAATGTTGTATAGAACCTGATAGGAAAAAATAGTTGAATATAGAAAAAGGTTTGGATTCTGTTGGTTCAATACTGTGCAAAAATTCAAACATAGGCCTTGCCCTTTTCCCCTTTCAAATAAATTACTTACTGATTGATTTCTTGTTACAAGAAGATCCAATTCATCGATTAGAAGAATACATGGCTTGTTTACTCCCTTGCCAATTTGTTTTCCTTCTGAAAAACGTTCATTCAGAAAGTGCAAAGCTTTCTTCCAGTTTACCCTGTGTCCACTCAGTGCTTCATAAATGACCTGAGAGAAGGTTGAAATCAGATTGAAGGGATCACCAAAAATTTCAGCCATGAAAATTCAATTTAAGGCCCACCTTATAAATATTCTCTGGGGATGACAATTTAAGGCCGTTGATCTCCACAAAACAATAGGGTTTGATATTTCCAGCCTCAACCTCAGACCTTAAGCTCCTCATCACTGAAAGTACACTCATTGTCTGCAGTTTGAAGCACGTGAAACAAGTCAGTTTTTAGATCGAAAAAAAAAAAAAAACAAGTCAATTCAATATCAAATGCATGCAAGATGAGAAACTGTTTCATAAATATGCTAATAAAAGGTAAATTATATTGAAGCAATGATGCTTGACCTTTCCAGTTCCAGGAACACCATGAATGTAGAGGCAGCGCCCAAGGCATTGATCATCACATATAGCACCTTTTACGTATGTAGTTATCTCCTCCATTTCTCTGGATTACAGGAAATGCTTTATTAGATGTGTAATAAGAAACCAAAACGGAATTGAAAGCATGTATTTTTTATCATACTTGTTGCGGCATGGAAGAGACTTTGGAAGAGTCGCCAATAGAAGGGTTTGTTTAGCCTTCTCAATTTCCGTTTGCTTATGGCACCTGATGTGCTGAGGAATGCTTTTTGTTCCTATCTTCTGCAATCCATAGATCCAACCTTTTCTGCAATTCTGTCGAGATGATGTGATTGATTCAGTGGTTGGTTTCCTACAAAATCTATAGAGTACATGAAGTAAAGAACATCAGATAAAGGACAATGATCATACTGCAGCTATCTCCCGAGCAGAGGGTCCAGATAGTTCCCTCTTTGCACTTTCTTTTTCGAAGTCTGTATCCTCTTCCTGATCAGACTCTGAATCAGCATCAGAATTCCAATCTTCATCACATTCATCTTTATCATCATCCTACAAAATTAGAAACTATCACAATCAGAACTGTCCAATGATAGGTACCAAACGTTTTGGGAGTCTGTTGAGTTATATCTACACTGCTCACCTCTTCTATACTATCAATCTCAGAAAGCCGCTTGAAACTGTGCCAACGAACGTCATATTCATATTCACACAGGAAAACATCATCTCCTTCATTTATAGCCTTCTCAAACTCTTTGGGGGGCAAGACAGTGCAATGCCTAATGATAGACTCCATCTATATAAACAACTGAAACAATTGAATTGCTTTCCACGGGAGGACGAAAAAACATGAAAGACAATAATAAGGCATCCTCATCCAACATTTTACAGCCTACATTAATCTCAGAGTCCTGCTTGGACACTTGTTGAAGAAATGGCTCTCTAGACATTAAATACACCATTAAAACAATATGGAAAGTTCCCTTCCACTGTATTTTGAGAGCCTACAAAATTAGAGCATACATACCTCGGCATCAGCATAATCATTAGTTATGTATAGCTCCCTCCTTAAGTTATGAGGTTGCCTTCCTGATGTAGTCTCTTCAGGAATCATGTACCAATGGGCTTTAAACCAAAATGTTCCATCCACTTCCTTCCATATACTGCATAAGAATCACAGGCAATCTTTTTAGAAACCACAACCACATTGCCTGGGAAGAAGATTCAAAGTGTGTGTGATTCAAATAGAAATCATTAATAAATCACTAGGAAACTAAAACTGGCATGTCTAATATACTTTAGAATCTCACAAAAGCCACATAAATGTAAAAAAAAACTTGTAATCTTTCAAATAAAATCCGCCACACCAACACCTAATAGCTGCAAAAATCAATAGAAATGGTTGATTCGTCTGAAATTAAGTACCTTTCAATACGGGCTGCCCATAGATCACTAGAAAGGAGCTTCTCTCTCATGGTCCTGGCCCTCTTCTTTCCCTTCGGAGGCAGAGGCATCTTAACCGGCTTCCCTGCCTTCTTCCCCTCGCAGAACCCACAAATCCAATCCCCTTCAGGCACCTCCTTGAGAGGAGGCTTATGGCACTTCAAGTGAAATCCACCAAGGCAGTCATCACACTCGATCATCACAGCCTTTCCAGCCCTAAAACAGATCCTACACTCCTCAAACTCAGGATCTTCGTCATCGGAGGTTGCATCCTCCCTCCTCTTTACATAAACACTTTCCCCAACCTCGAATTCGGTCCCATCGTACCCTACTCGCTTGTAATAAACCCTCTTCCTTGGCACATTTCGGTTACTGCGCGTCACCCTAACCTTCACATCCTCCGACTTCCGCCCCCTCTTCCTCTTCTTACTATCAGCTATCTCCGGCGATTTAGGGCCGAGCTGGTCAGAAATCGATTTAGGGATCTCGGATTTGGAAGACCTCTCGGCGCGTTTGGGGGTCTTCGATGCCGGTGAAGAAGCGAGAGTTTGGGAGACCTCATTTTCGGGATTGGAGTCCTTCGAATTGAGGGAAAGACGGCGAGAGGAGCGCAAAGGAGGAGTCAGCGCCGGGAGCGAGGAAGAAATGCGACGCTTCGGGGTTGAGGTTGACGGCGTCGGAGGGAGGAGAGAGAGTCGGGATGGCGAAATCTTGGTGGCTGCATCGGTTGAAGCGGGAGCCCGCTTTGATTTGATAGGGGTTTTCGCCATTGTTGAACTCTGGAGAGTTCAGTAGAACAGCCGGTAGGGTTTTCTGCAGTCTGGAGAGAGAGAGAAATGGCGGGAAAAGAGGCGCGTGTTAAAAGGCCTTTGAACGGTGGGCCATTGGGCCTTTTTCTATGGTCCAATTCCGTCTTTTTCGAATTGCTGTCCAATTTTTGTGATCTTTTAGCTTTGGGAAAATTACATGTGGTGCCCAAACTTCTTGATAATTCCACATTATACTCCCTCCGTTTCCTTTTAAGTGATTTTTTTACTATGCATGCACGTTTTTTAAGGTATGAAAAACTATATAAAATAATAATTTTTTCAATAATCTCATACTTATTGTTGATAAGAATAATATTATTAAAATATTAATATTTAATATAGTTTTTACCATTCTAAAACTACGTGTTTGACTTGAAAAAGTCACTTAAAAGGAAACGGAGGGAGTATTCAATTTTGTTTTCCAGTTTTCGTTGGCAACTCTCAAAGACTAAATCCTTCATCTCTATTGCTACTAGTTATGGCCAGTCCGTCATTTTACGAGGTCTTTCGACTCGCAATGCAAAAAACATCAAACCTTCTAATAAAAGAGGTATTATGATACATTCTCTACTTACCAAACATAAGTAAATAATTTATAATTACATTGTTAAAGTGTTAGATAAAGTTTAAATACAAATATCAGAAATACAAAATATATGTTATGGTGAACATAAAAGAATGTCCAATTCATTGACATCTAACAGTAACAAAAGTCATTAAGAAACATTAAAAAATCAAACAATTTGCTTGAAAACGCATGCCCAACCAACTAGCTATCAATTCAAACAATTTGCTTGAGGCCTTCTTAAAATCCAAGTCTATGATTATATAATTTGTCAAACTAATTAAACACTTTATATTATTTTATCAACTCATGGGAACATATATGATAAGTTTCTTTTAATATAAAAAAAATAAGCTTCTCATTACTTTTTAGACAGTCACATAAATATATACATATTTAACAGTTATCGAGCCCAAAAAAATATCGAAAATATTTGATACAACGACAAATTTAGAAGAAAAAAAAACATATGACTATCCTAGGGAATTTCCCATACATTTTACCATTGGGTTTTAACTATTAAACCATTGAATTTTAGTGAAAGGGTTATAATTATAAACTACAGTAATAAGTAAACCTTTAAAGAGGACAGTTTGAATATACAGTACACCTGTTTTTCACAAATCTCATATCAATCTTTTAAGAAATCGCAACATCAATTGATTAGAGGATTAGTTTTATGATGATTTTAAGAAATTATGAAAAGTTGTGTTAGACCAATTCACCGTTTGAAAACGACCTGTAAGCTCAGTTGTTAGGTAGGATGGCAATGCCCTGTGGCTGTGGGTAAAATCCTCATCATACATGGGGAGTTTAGATGAGAATGGGATACTAACAAAGTAACAATTCCACAGGTACCGTCGTCCAGATGATAGAGATGTCGATGGATGATATGGGTTGACGAGTAACCTCGTGTCTCCCGAATCATCACAATGGTTCTGCACGAAGATGGGGATGGGGATGGAGCGGATTTGAAGTGGTTATGCATCATCTATCAAGTACAAGTGTCAATCCTCTATCCCAAATGGTGTATTAGCCCTTCATACAAGACCTTAATGTGAAAATTACACAAGGCTACAAAACTAGCCTTCAAAACTACATAGTACAGGCTCTGATTACATTGGCCTTTTGGAATTTTCAAACCTACCCTGCGAATAAAAAGGGCAATTCAAGACCAAAATAAAGACTTGAAATCTGGGAGGTTGTTACCTTGTAGCTGATCCATGAAAGTGGATTGTTTCAACCAGCAGCTTTTGAACACATCTTCGAGTGTGAACGAATTTGAATCTTATCTTGACCAACCAGACACCCAATCTACCATCGACTGAGACGATACTTAATTCGTCGCGTTCTTCATCAAAGTGCCTGGATTGAGTGCAGGAAGAACCAGTCATTAAAATGAATAACTAATCTCTACAGATAACAAGATCACTTCCTACCCAAGCAATGTTGACACAATGACACACATACATTAAGAACAGTGGACATTCTATATACCTAGACACAAAAATAGTATGATTAGAAGGTCGATGTCCAAGGAGAGGTTTTCCACGCAACCATCAGAATAATAAACAAGTCACGTATAAATATTGAAGAAAAGAAGCTCAATAGAAAATAAAGCTACACAGACCATCAGAATAAAAAGGTTGGACAACTGGACAGCTCCACTGTACTCTATGTAATGCTATAACTAACAACTACTGTAAATGGATTTGCGATAAACGAAAAAAGGTCACGATGATTGCATCATAGATCTTACAAAATCTAAGACAACACTCCTGGCAATTATGTTAAATTAAGAAAAAGATTAAAATCTAAGTAAACATTGTAAGATCTTTATTAAGGCCAGCACTGCAGAACAGGCTGATTCAAGCAATTTTAAACCGAGCCATCAACACATAATAATTTGTATGTACTGTATCATGCTGTGCTCCCTAACAATTGCTAGAGGATAAAGGTCTTATCTAGCAGATATAGCTATCAATTACCAAAGAAGTAGAGAACACCTTTCTCACCCATAATTGCACTGTCTAAGACGATCTTGTGGCACCAAAGTTCTGACGCTTCAGTAACATAGAGATACTGTGCAATTCAATTATACAGCAATTTCAGCTTTTTTATGTAGTACAGCCCCTGGTTGTGATTTTTGATTCGCCAGAGCACCTGAAACGGAGGTAAGATCATTACAACTTACAAGTCAATCATTCCTGGCTTATCCACGAAAAATTAAGAGGAATCTGACTTCTTATGATGGCATTTAATATTGTGACACAAGTAAGATCTGAACCCATAACATAGTCTACACCAATTCAGTTATCTCACTTCGAATATATAAGACGACAATAAGTATTTACTCCAGTTACAAAGCCTGCAAATTTCACTAATATAAATAAGTCACATAATGGTCAAACAGCCAGCTACTAACCAGCACGCTTCTCTGATTTTCTTTTACTGCGCCATAAAAGCCGAATTGGTGTTCCCAAAAATCCTGCATTTGTGCGCAATTGCTTCTCCATATAACGCCGGAATGTATCAGTGAAGAGTTTGGCGTCATTAACAAAGAAAACAAATGTGGGTGGTCTTATAGCTGCCTAGAAAACATCACAATGTAGACATTATTCACTCGAGTGAAAACTGATAAACAAACAAATACACAGTTAGCAACTTGGCGCTTACCACTACAGCAATTATGTCATTAATATTTAATATAATGACGATAGATGAAAAAATACACAACTAATATGAGGCATTCCAAGACAATATTGAGGTGTACTCCCTCCATCCTGTTGTGATTAGGTGATTGTCATGCTCAACTTTTTTAAATCAAATCTTAAAATATATGAAAATAATTGTACAAAATATACTGTAACACTGGAAGTTTGAAAACTTTGAAACACAAAATAACAGAGGTTTCACTTTATTACTACAAAAATATTTCACTTAACATTATTCAAAGATAATATTGGACAGAGATGCATCTTGACTCTTGAGGACTGTAAAAAGATGACATCACAATCACAGTGGGACTAAAGGAGTATTATCAATCCAAGAAAACCTCGAAGCATAGCCAGACAGCAATACCTGAGTGCAGTAAAAGACCCTTCCTCTTTTTCCACCTCTAGTTCTTGGAGGAGGTTTAAAAGCTACAGCTTCTGATACAACTTGATTTAATAGGGCTGTACTTAGCCTTCTAGATCTCTCCTTTTCAACCGTGCTAGCAGCAGAAATGATCCTGAATTCAGAGAAAAGGAAAAAACATTAACCAATTACCAATCCATAAGGAGGAAGAAGCAAGATTTGTGTAAGCGAAAAGAAACTTGGCTTGATAATGTAGGATGTGGATGCCTAGGTAAATCATCCTCACAATGTACAAAGACAATGCTAATTATTTGCCCCTTTGATGGAAGGGAGAACTTTTGTAGAATAAGGGTTTAAACTAGTACGAAGGAAATATGTTATTTTAAGCCACGTTTCTTTCAGCATTTTGAGTAAACCCTGAAGGTTTATAAGAGTAATGTCTCACAAATGTAGCAATAAACAACTAGCAAGCTACAACATACTTGTCAACACTATGGCCAGATAATGCAGTTGAATAAACAATAGGCGCCCAGTTAAGAGCGCGTAGCTTCACTCTAACATCTTGTTCATAATATTGTGCAGTCTGATTGTTCTTATCCGGTATTGTGTCCCATTTGTTTACGACAATCAGGCAACCCTTGCCCTCCCTTTCTATTCTTTCTGCAATCTTGCAATCCTGGAGATGAGGCCAATACAGATTAATGAAAATTAATGGTTACATATCAGAGGGAATGCATATGATGCATTCATGTGGCATGGATCTAATAACCCTACAAAATCTTTCAGTTTCGACATCATTAGCTATTCAATAAGCAAACCAATATGCCCTGGACATTTTCATTTCATTTCTTTCCTAATTGAAACCTGGTAGTTAAAGAAAGCTTAGGAATGACTCTGACAGTCTGACTTGACACTTTAGGGGGCATTATCCCCAAAATGAGATTAAATTTGTTTATTGAAAGGTAACAGCAACTAATTGTCTGGCATTTTGGATTAATTAATGCTACATACTATAATATGCACCGATCAGTTCCACTTAAAGGTACACTAGATTACTAGTTCAGGAAAGCCTGTGAAGTAGTTAAATACATCACAATTTTAGATTGTGTAACCAACCCAGCATCACAATTTTAGATACCCAATACCATTCAAAGTAACCGTATAACAATATACCTGTTCTGTAATGCAGGCCATGGCCTCAATAATTAGAGCCACAACATCAGAACGGCGGATGGCGCGAAAGGCTCGATTTACCGATAACGCCTCTGTTGTGCTGCCAGATGAAGCTATAGATGCTTTTCTACGGATTCCAGCAGTGTCAATAAGTCGGAACTTCTGCAAAAAACACCAAACAACAAAGTTCATGAGAAAATCTAGGGGTTGAAGATGAGAACAGTTTAAAAAAAAGAAGAAGAAGAGAGGAGTCCAATATTTATGTATACTATAATATAGTCTCTCTTAAGTTTCTTTCATTTCTTTATGTACTTGTTCTTAGCCCTCATTCTCCAGGAAAAAAAAAAAGAAAAGAAAAAAACACTTCTCGCACTTAAAAGTAAATTTTTGAAGGGTTGAATATAAAACAATATTTCATATTGCCCTACGTCCTTCCATCAGGGGATCATCAGCATTTACCATGTCATAGAAGCAATAGAAATGAAACACAAGAATCGCAGGACACTGCGAGATACTGGAATCGAATATCAATATCAGCATCCAGTGTGGGAAAAAAATAGAGGTGAACAAGACATATACCAAGACCAGAAACTGCCCAAATCTGAACTCTAATAATAAGAATGAAAAAGGATCTAGTAAACTTGAGAAGTAAAATGACCCAAAGCTAGAGAAGAAAGGACAACAAACCTGGCCATCTGGTCCAGTATATTCAGTATCAATAGCATCACGTGTAGTGCCACTGACTGGGCTGACAATAGTTCTATCCTCTCCCACTAAGGCATTCAGTATGCTGCTTTTACCAACATTTGGTCGACCAACAAGAGCAATAGCAGGAACATAATTTTCCTCCTCTTCTACATTCTCTAAGTCCTACATAAATACGAATCCAATTCTCTGAGGCAACCATACATATTAACTGTAATAACTAAATAAAGCAAACGACAGCCAGACATATTAAAGATTAAAACAGATGCATAAGTACACTCAGCTGCTAAATATTCTAGCTGGCATATGTTCTATAACTTCGATTCATTGTTCCTAAAAGAGAAATAGAAATATGAACCAAATGGATTTATAATCAAATATATTATGGAATCAATTTTAGTACTTAAAACTATGGCCAGCTATTATGCTACCCACACACCATATGCAGGATGCATGTTATAACAATGTCATATCTAAACCAATCTCATCAATAAATCCCTTCAAAACTCATCACTTCATCGTAAATGATAATCAAAGAAATATTAGTTTCCCCTATTCCATTTGAGCTCAAGGTATTACACTTCTATAAGGCTATATCATCGGTGAATTAATCTTTCACAGCACTCTAAACAGGCGACATACCTCACCACTTCTGAGCCCTGAGCAAACAAGATCAAGGAGCTCCCCTGTGCCAGTACCAGAGATGGCAGACACTGGAATTGGTGAATACCTAAGATGCCAAAAGAACAATCATTAGACCCAAAAAAAATGCCAATAAAATAGGCAAAACAAGACAAATGAGAAGAGAATTAGATGATGTTCTAGTAAAGTCAGTCAACATTTGCTAAACACTTCAAGAAATTATAAAACAGAAAATCTCCAAGGAGAACCAAGTTGAAATCTCCATGCAACATATGAATTAGTGTTTTCATTTAATCGATCTAAAACCAGTAAGAATATTAAAGATAGCACATTACCCTAATGACCAAAACTCAGAAGCTTGCATTAATCCTTTACGTGGAGATTCACATTTGTTGACTGCAAGAATAATATTCTTATCTGAGTAGTTTCTTCTTAACCAATCTGCTATTTCCACATCAGCTGCTGTTACACCTGACTGTCAATAATTATTTTTCAGCAAATGTTTTGAACATAAGAGAATTGAAGGAACATATACATATAGAACCAGTGATAAGGACAACAGAGTCAACCTAGCTTCGGCAATAACTACACTATGAACAAGAAATCACCTACTGCAGCGTTCTCCATACTTCAGCACATTACTTTGTGTACATATATCATATGGCATCAGATCTATTAAAATCTGAACTGAAAAATACAACTTGAAATCAACTTAAAGATGATAGATTTTGGAAGGGAAGCCTAAAACTAAACCAGAGACAACATAAATGTAAAAACTCGAAATTCTAGGCTGAACAATCGACCTGAGGATTTTAGGGGTAAGAGCTTTTTGACTCAAAAGTAAAACCATTCCCTTCCTAAATGACCGGAAACCATAGGCTACCCTTGACAAGCCTATTGAGTATCCACCAAACCAAGTTCTAAATTTTAATAAATATGCATAAGCCTCCATTTTGATTACTAACTCAATTATTCATCATAAATTTGTAACAATGGGATCAAACAGGCAACAACCAACAGTTTTCCAGGATAGTGTCTTAGAAAACCATAAGAGAGACAGAATCAAGAAGATGGAGAAAGGCAAAACAACAACAAAAGTTTAAGCCAAATAATAGACAGTGAATATTCCTTCTCTTAGAGGTGCATCATGGCTCTAAAGAGCCAAGGTGAATCATGGCTTTCAAGCAATCGTTTTATGAGCTGGGTTTACAAATTTAAGTATATTTAAAATTGAAAGCTGAAAATACTCATAGAGATAATTAGGTATATATAAAAGTAAAAAGATAATAGAAATCTGTTAACTAGGTAATACATACGGACATACCTGACCATCAACCAGAAATATAATCACGGATGATTCTTCCACTGCCACAGCAGCTTGCTTCTCAATCAACGATGGCATCTTGGAAATAGCTGCTTCCCTAGCAGCCAACGGAATTCCTTCCATGCCAATAGTGGTTGAAACATTCAAATCTTCCATAAGATTATCCTGTGATTTTGGAATAGTCAGGACACCTCCCGTATCGATCACCATGAACTCATGACATCCCCAAAAGGCTCTACCATATAGGCGGTCCCTGGTAACTCCAGGCTCATCTACTACAATAGCCTTGTTTCCCTAATATAAGCAAAGCAAACAGTTAATGAGGGGGTGTGAAAGTGAGAAAAATCCATGAGAAGATGCAATTCTGGAAGTCACTTCTTCAGATAAAAATCAAAACAGAAATCCTCATTATGAAGCAAATTTAACAATGGCAAAATACCCCGACAAGACGGTTGAACATAGCAGACTTGCCAACATTTGGCCTGCCAACAATTGCAACTCGGGGAAGAAGATGGTCAGGAATCTGCAGTGGGACCAAATTAGTAAACAATCAATTACAACTTTCATTTTTATTAAAATCTCGATCTATATTCTAAAATTAGAGGATCCAAAACCTTGTTCGATAAGGCCTTGTCAAAGTACACACCCCTGTATCACTATGAGTTTTCGAGTTTTTAGTTTCAAAGTATTTCAATTTTCTCATGATTATTAACAACATTGCTCAAATTCTTGTCATATCTTATCAGTTGTCAACTCAAAACTCATTGTCCACTCTCAAATCCATCAATTAGCTTCTTCTATTAACTTCTAAGAAAGTACAACTTCACAATTCAAAGAATCTGAACAGTTTCGCTTACTAACATTTTTGGTGGTTGTAATCTTACTCCTTCCCTGCCTTCTACCACCTTTCTTCGTAACATCCACCTCTCCATCCTCTATCATCAACACACCGAAGAAAGAAAATCATCTTATGATACACAAACAAAAAAAAAAATTCCCAACATCACGCAGAAACTCAATTCACACCAAACAGAAATCAAACTTCACCACTAGGTACCTGAAATAGAAACCAAAAACTAAACATACCGATTGTCAATTCACGAGAAAGCGTCCGAGAAAACTCGCCGACAACATACTTGGCTTCTTCTTCGAGCTCATCTTCGTCGACTGCATCAATCACATCACCACCATCGCTCTCATAAGCGTCGTCCTCCAGAAATTCCTCTTCACCTTCCTCGTCCTCTTCGAGTACTTCTTCCGTCACATTCGCACCGTGAGTAACTCGATCAGACCGTCGAAGAGTGCAATGGTGAAGCCGGAGGTTTAAGAAGGGGTTAGAGATGGGATTTTCAAGAGAAATCGGAAAAGCTCGCGAAAACCTAGATATTGAAGGGATGGAGAAGGCAGTAGACAAGGGGAGAGAAATGGTGGAGAGATCGCCCATTGCCGTCTTCAACGCCATTTCTTCGCACTTCTATGCGTGTCTGTAATTGTGGCGGGTTCTCAGACTCCCAGGGGTTTATCCATTGGGGAGGCTCAATCTCAACACTCGAGAGTGGGAAAAAAAATCAGCGCACGGTAGTGTTATAAAACTACAGAGTCTACAGTACGCCTTAGACTATGTGATAAGGATACTTCATTGAAAAATAAAAGTCTAATTAGAAAATGAGTGAATAAAAAAGGGAACTATTTAGCTAAATCGAGTGTATCTAAAGAAAATATTTATCAATTTGACTTATTGGGTATAAAATAGAAAAACTATTTTTTTATTATTAGAGTATTGAGTAAGAATTCGAGATCAAATACACATGAATCTCGATGGCCGACAAGTCGGCAGTCCAAAGACCGTCAAAACCTACAACATAAAATATAAAAGGCATGTTTGGTATAGATATCTAGATATCGATATCAGTTGATATCTTGATATCAAGATATCGGTATCAGTATCAAGATATTGATATCGGGTGACATCTTGATATCAAGTGATATCTTTCTCAAAATCAGTATATCAAATAGACCAAAATCCAATATCTGAATATCAAGCGATATGGTGATACGAAACACAAATATCATATATCACTTGATATTTGGGGATACCAAACACTAGTTGATATTTAGTCATATCAAACACTAAATATCGGATATTGGGGATGATCTCTGATATTTGATATCTAGGCAAAACTAAATCTAACAAATTGGGGACGTAGACTACGGACAAAGCACCATCATGAGACAGCACTCCTGGCTAGTTGATACATTAAGAATCTATGTGGGCAGTGAAGACGAACCTCTAAGAAGTTTCTTCCTGATCACGGAGTCTCCCCGTACACATTACCTCGACCCTACCCATTCCCGACTCCGACTGTTAGAACCCCAGGCCCCAGCGAAGAAGAAGAACGTCTAGACGCACCAAAGCAGAGTCGTATGTCGCTCGAAGCAAACCGCACCACAACAGACTGGTCAAAACGAACCGGTCAAGCCCTAACGAAATTTAATTTAAGCTCTTACGGGATTTAATTCAAGCCCTATCGAGCGAAGTATTAAGTCATTATGAGATTTAATTCAATCCCTAAAACCAAGCCTCGAATGGTTCTAGAAACTCATCAACATTTATTAGTACCTCGTTATAATGACGTGTTCCCTACTTTATAAAAATAGGGTAGATAATACTTGTATAAATATAACCTAGAAGGAAGCTTTAAGCGCTTCGTGGATTAAAAATTGGGCATGTGATCTAGTGTTGCTTCGCGATCAAGCTTCTCCTTTGCGATGGGTATTTCGCGATTGGATTCTAAGTTATATTTTCCTGTTCAATCATCGTCTCTGAAGTAACTTGTGAGATGATTGATGTGTTCTAAAAGCAATTCTTCTCCGTTCAAGAGATCTGAGAACTCGACTCCAAGAGTTTTAAATATAAGAGATAATTGCAGAGCTTGTCTTGGTAACTTGAGAGATCGGTCTTGATTTATGAGGTGGAAGGGGGTATTTATAGGATGAAGTGTTTGTGGTCAGTGAGACCTAGTGGGATGAACGCGATACATGGGCAAATGGGGTGTTGCTACTTGCTAGCGAGATGCTACATTTTACCGCATGATGTAGTGTCGACATAATGGGCGATGTCGTTTTGGGATGGGGACACCGCGTAGGATGAGCCAATAGTTACCTGACCGTGAGGCAAGCAGGGGCCCTTATGACCGACCCTCTTTAACACAATCGCGAACATAAGATAGAAGATGAACAAATATTTATTTGGTCATGATACTTCGAGTAAGGAGTTTGGTTGTGGAAGTGAAAGAACTATAATGATCAACGCGATTGCAAACCTCAACAAAGGGCAAGCTTACAACTTGATCGCGGAGTCATCTCCATGTTATGCACTTGTCATATTTTGTGTTAGGTAAACTATTTATGACGTATAAACGATAACTCTTAGATGACCATTTACTGGGGTATCGTCATATCTCCTTGGGACCAGATCGCAAACACATAGTGGATCGAGCGGGTTTCGATAAAATGATAACACCTTGCATGTTCGTTATTAATTGGGTCGTGGGTTTCCTAATAGAGCAACCCAGCCTAGGCCCATGAGGTCCGAGGAATCTGAGGGGCTCTCGAAGCCTATAACTTGGGAGGCTTTCCATTCACGCCTCAAATTTGCAGAGAAAAGAGAGTGGCAGAGAGAAAGGAAGGTGAAAGGAAGCTACAGAGAGAAAGGCAGAGGAAGAAAATTGGATAGAGAGGAAGAAAGTACCGCCACCTGTGACCTATCCCTTTTATTTCTTCCATATTCAGGTAACCGGCTCATTTTTTTCATCTCTATTATGTCTTTTAGGTTTAATGGGTGGGTGGTGAGCGGCGTCAGGGCTGGTGTTATTCGGGTAAGGCTAATGTGCGTTGGGAATTCCTTTGAGGAGGTTTTTTTAATCCTTTGGGGTGTAAGTGCTCTCCGAGGCTGGTTTTCAAGATGGGATATCAAAATTCCGAGGAGAGCAACCGCCTCTCCCTTCTTGGAAACTGCCACTGTGTGGGGGTGGGGGTGGGAGGATGAAAAGATGCTACATCGTGTGTCTCTTCGTTTTCGGCACCTCGGGTGTGTTTGGGCGGAAAAGAAGGATCTGAGCTGGGATCTTGGTGCCCTTTTCTGGGATCTTGGTGCCCTTTTCATGATCGCGGATAAGTAGCGTCGATCTTTCCCCCCTTTTGTTGATTAGTTATCTTTTACGTATTTTCAGGTTGCCAGAAGCAAGACGAGGCTAGGAAGGCAGTCGGGACCTACTTTGATTCAAAAAAAGAAAGGTGAAAGGTGGTCGGTTTTCCTGGGGATTAAATTGGGTTGTCAAATCGCGTTTAGTAAGTGATAGTCAAAATGTGAATGTTGAATTTGCGGATGAGAAAAACAGTTCGCTTGACACCGTGAACTTACCCATGGATGATGATTCAGACGACACGGTGTCCTCTGCACGACCAATTAGGGCCATAGTCCTTGATCGCGGTCAAGGTCAGGCTTCTACTTCCGCTATGATTAGGGGAAGCTCCTTTCGTCCTTTGGCTGGGTCTATCAAACAACCAATGTCCAGGAGCGATCCTGATTACTATCCGACGTCGGATTCCGCAAGTGGCTCTGGTCGAAGAGACAAATCTTCTGAACCTGCGAGACGGCGGGAAAAAGTTAGCGTGGTCTTGAGCGACTTACAAATGGTTCCTTATAATACCGAAGAGATCGCGGAGTGCAACTTTTGTGACGGTTATGTTCTACCTCCACCTCCGCCAATACCCCCAATCTTTGGAATCGAGACTAGGCTCGAACTTCTCCACATGAGCAACCAGGTTCAGAAAAACGGGTGATGCATTGGTTAATGCCGGCCTTCATCCCTTGAACGAAGGTCGGGGTTATACGGTCGTACAATATATAATCTCCCCGTCCTTCGAAAGCCACTCCTTTAACCATTTCTCGCCCGCAGGGGTCATGAGGTATTTGCCCAAAGCCGTGTCGGAATACACAAGAAAACCCCATGAACAACACTACACCACTCCATCGCCCACTAAGGGAGAACCCTTTTTATTAGGGAAATTCCCCTAAAAAGGGTTCTCCCTTAGTTACTGACTACAAGTAAAGTAATTAACAGTTGAACTTTTTAGCACCAAAAAAAAGTAAAGTAATTAACATATACTCTGCAACTATGAACCGATCATTCAAGTCAAATAACCCAATCAAATAGTGTACACTATAATATGTTGTGTCAAATCTTATTATCACTGTGCCAAACAAAATCTTAATCATCGCTCTTCTAACATCTAAGTATACAAAAAGAAAAAGAATAACGCATTATTCTACAACAAATACACTTCTATCAACTCTCAATACATTGAAAATGTGTTCCCTCAATCTTCATCCCGTTAAAATGACACTTCAGATTTCAGAACAGCTCCATAAACTTTCGCCATAGTTGTTGCATCCAGTTTGATGAAATGTCTCTGGGGCTTCCTTCGCCAAAAGACACCGGTATTTCCACACCAGCCTCGGTTGGCAGCTTCAGTGCTTTGTCATTCACAGTGTCCATCTTTGTCGCTGGCATCACCTTTATCTTCACTGGTTTTCCGAGCTTCGACTTGTCTTCCATTTTGGCAATTTCGAGGGCTTTTTCGCAAACAGGGAAGCCCTCTTCGTCCCGGGCTTCCAATATCACACCAGAGCCAATGCACGTTCTTCCCTGGTAAAATGCCGCAAATTGACCAGCTGCAAGCCCCTGATCATCCTCTGACAAATGAACAACACCTACTTCTTCACTGCTACCTTCTACTCGGGGCTCCATCGCCAAACTGCAGTCGTGAAAGCTGGGGCTGTGTCGAACCTGGAAGAACACAAGGACTTAGATGGCAAACAGAACTGATAACTGGAAATGATCCATTTGTACATGCTAATAAATACAAGTTTCCAGATTAAGGACAAGCATTAAATGTTGGAGCATGGTTGCAAAACTTGCGATGTAATTATGAAGTGGAGGACATGAATGTGACTACCTTACACTGAAGCTGCAAAGTCCGATCTTGGGGTGACTGGCCAAACCATTTCAATGATCCAACACGGAATGTGCGCCTCCTTTTGTCAGCCGAATAGTAGTTTCTTGAAACAAAGACTACATTGTTCTTAATGTCCTTCTCAACAACATACCTAAAGAAGATGGACAGGTGAGCACTTTGTGATCACTTGCACTTACTACTCACACTGAAGTGTGGGGCATCTATGCAAAATAGCCGAATTAAATCATTTTCTCAGGAAAGAAAAAGGAAGAAATTTCATCTGCTGCAAGTCAGACTAAAACCAACAAAAAAGTCATGACCCAACTTTTCTTTTTAATAGCAGTTGGATACGATGCAGAGAAATTAGGAGACAATACCATGGTCCTCCAGGAAGTCGGAGACCTTGACGTTGGCCAATTGTGTGAAACCAGAAGCCCCGATGCTTTCCAAGGAAATCTCCCGTCTCTGCTTCCAAGATGACACCTTCCATCTCACCAATATGCTTTGCGACAAATTCACTGAATTTGATCTACAAAACAGCACAACTTGAACAACGTCAATTAATAAGACAAATTAAAAAGCTACATGTGGTGAGGTTTTTGAAGAAATGAGAGCTAGTAAATTTCTGTTGTAAAAGTGTACCTTCCCAAGGAAGCAGATTCCTTGCGAATCTTTTCTATCTTTGTTAGGAAGATCAAACATTGAAGCAAGTTTCCGAACTTCATCCTGTCAAAGAACGAACAATGTCATGTCAGTCGATAACTCTAGAGATTAGGGTGTGGGCTGTTAGATTTTCTCTCCGCTTCTCAATTTATTCTCTTATTTTCGCTTTTTTATTGGATGCGAGCATGTGCATATCACTTGTTTTTTTTCTCCGGTTCAATCTGTTTTCTCTTCTCTTCTTCTCCTTCAAGATTTACTTTTCAGTTATTGTTTCCTTTTCCACAGAACTCATCAGGAACTACATGGTTTACACTTTATAAAAAAGATTCTTAAATGAAACTCATAATTCACAATTTACAGTGCTTAATCTTTTCTTTTTCCACACAAAATGCACAAGAAAAACAAGAATACCATAAGCGGATAACGATAGAGTAGCAAACTAATTTCCATTTACCTTGGTGACACATCCAAGAGGAAACATAAGCCGTTTTAGCTGATGCTGGGAGAGATATGAGAGGAAATAAGTCTGATCCTTGATCTGCACATAAGGTGGACATATCACATGCACAAATTAAAGGAAGAATTGAGTACATTTCAACACAATAAGAAATTAGTCAAGTAACCAAGTTATAGATAATGTTTTGACATTAGATATTGTTGTGTAGGACCTCAGTAAGTACAATGTGGCCAAGGAGTGAGGAGGAACAAGAATGAATGGCTGTTTCTCAAATAATTACCATATCCTTGGATAATTCCAGGGTTGATGTCTTATCTGCTTCATCTGGAGATGGATGAATAACACTAGCATAATGCCCTGAAGCAATATAGTCAAATTGCATGTCGCTGACAGCGTCCATAAATGCACCTAAAATCAGGAAGAAGATAGAGGGCTTGTAAGGATGACAAAGAGTTCAGAGTTTCGATCAAATCAGTACCAATAAAACAAGAGCATCTTGAAACCGTACATAGTACTATAGTAGTAAAATAGCTGAATACTATTCCATCATTTTTGCTGCTTACCGAACTTTATTCTTGCATTGCAGAGGACATCTGGATTAGGAGTTCGTCCGCATCGGTACTCTCCAATCATATAAGAAACCTAAAACTAAGACTAAATTGTTTCAAGCTGCAACCATATATAGAGGAGAATAAAACAAATCAAGCAGTAAAAAACAAAAGCCTAAATGGCAGCCAAAACCTCAACGAGTGAAACACCATCAAACTTCCAATAATTTTTTTTTAACTAAACAGCTCACATGTAACGGATTCTGTCTTAACATTACCCAGATAATGTACAAATCATCGGCAATGATTCGAGATAATATGAAAATTCTAAAGCTAGTACATCCTTTGAAGATTACAGGAGCCTCTGTACATAGGGGAACCAAACTCAGCCACCAATAGTCAATTTAGCATGTTCTATACCGAAAACAAACAAATAATTTAGCATGTTCGTAATATACACAAATCTGCTTCTGCACAAGATATATCAAACCGGTAACATACTTACCACTTTTTCCCAATACTCATCAGTTAGATGCACAACTTCCAGTGGAACACCGATCTGAAGACAATATGATTTAAAGTCACAAATTTAAGGCGCAAGGAAATTGGAAAACAAAGCATGGAATGGACTTTGTTACAGATAGGAGCTCTCAGCGTCTCAATGGGGCAGAGTGATCCAGATGTACCTGATCACAGACAGCTTTTGCGTGCATGAGATCTGCTTCCCACGGGCACTCTGACCAATAGTTTTCAAAGGCCTCCTGCAAACAGCAAATATTAAGACTACTACATGCTTCATCTAACCAGAACAAACATGACAACAGGTCATCAAACCCCAAAATCTCCTCACTATGGAACTGCATCTTTGGAGGTGACACTGATATCAAATCCCAGCAATCCAATGAAGTTGTTTTAGACTTTTAGTATTGGGTATCCCCTTTCTACAATATGTTTCCCATTGAAATCCAAAGTTCTGACCTTTTTCGACTATCCTCCAAATCTTTCACACTCAATTCAATAATACCTAGAAATGTGCAAAATTCCAACTGCCAATCCGAATTCCAGAAGTATCTCCACCCATACGAGTTAAACAAAAAAAAATATACCATGCATAAATCTAATTCTTGAGGAAATTACAAGCACCATCAGCATCGGTTTAATTCACAACAAAACCAGAAACAAAAACAATTACAGGCCAATTAGAGCGCACCTGAAACCAAATCTTGAGATAAAAGGCAGTGCAGGAGTGACCGGAAGCGTGCAGGAGCCGAAGAGAGACGCTGCTATCGACGCCGCCGCTGACGAGAACGGCGACTTTAAGCTGCCGACCTGGCATGGAACACGACAGGTAATAGTCAAGCTCGTGTTGAAGCTCAACGTTTTTCAGCGCAGCGGATGAGATTTGTGCGGCCGTGGCGGCGACACGGAGCGGCGCATCGGCGGCGAGTCCGGTAGGGCATTTGGATCGGAGAGACAGCGATGGTTTGCGATGAGGGAGGAGGGAGAGAGATCGGGAGGCGGAGGAGGTGTGAAGGAATGGATAGGAGAGGTGGGTGAAGATGAAAGCCGACATGGCTCTCTGTCTCGCTAGCATTACGGCGCTTGCTGTGATGAAAAACAGCCCGAACGGTTTTGCTCTCTTGTAATCAGAGACTCTTAGGCCGTGTTTGGCTGTGGGTTATTTTTAAAAGTGTTGATGTTATTTTTTTGAGTAAATTACACATAACCACCCTTAAATTAGGCTAGTTTTCACATAACCACCCATAAAATTATAAATTACAGAAAATCACCCATAAATTACATTTATTTTCAAAAGACCAGTCATTCATTAAACCTCTATTTGTTTTGTTTGAAATGACTAAAATACCCATAATTCAAACTTATTTTTTTAAGGAAAGACTGAGGTGGTAATTGGGCGAGTCGGGTCGGATTCGGTTAGTCGGGTTTCGGGTAATGTCTAATAATTTGATCATTTGGTTGGGTCGGGTTCGGGTTTCAGTTGTATCGGGTTTCGATTGTCTCGAGTTTAAGTTATTTCGGGTTTCGATTGTCTCAAGTTTTCATTATTTCAATATTCATTTTAAGATTTTTACTAGAATCTATCTTAAAATTCGGGTTATATTGGGTTTCGGTTATAACGGGTTCGAGTTTTAATGGGTTTCGGTTGAATCGGATTTGGTTGAGTTTCGGTTATCGGTTATTCGAATTTCGGGTCCAGAATGGGCCGGGTTGGGTCGGTGTTCAGGACAATCGATTTCGGGTCGAACGGGTCGGATTTTCGGGTTCGGGTCGAGTTTTGCCAGCTCTAGGGTAATAGTATGTATTTTGGAACCGATTGTCCTGAACACCGACCCAGCCCGGCCCATTTTGGACCCGAAATCCGAATAACCGATAACCGAAACTCACCCAAATCCGAATGAACCAAACCTGATTCAACCGAAACCCGTTAAGACTCGAACCTGTTATAACCGAAACCCGATATAACCCAAATTTTAAGATAGATTCTAGTAAAAATTTTAAAATGAATATTGAAATAATGAAAATTTGAGACAATCCAAACCCGAAATAACTGAAACCCGAGACAATCAAAACCCGATACAACCGAAACCCGAACCCGACCCAACCTAATGATCAAATTATTAGACATTACCCGAAACCCTAATGACCCGAAACCCGACTAACCGAATCCGACTCGACTCGTCCAATTGCCACCTCAGTCTTTCCTTTAAAAAATAAGTTTGAATTATGGGTATTTTAGTCTTTTCAAACAAAACAAATAGAGGTTTAATGGATGGGTGGTCTTTTGAAAATAAATGTAATTTATGGGTGGTTTTCTGTAATTTATAATTTTATGGGTGGTTATGTGAAAACTAGCCTAATTTAAGGGTGGTTATGTGTAATTTACTCTATTTTTTTTAGGTGTGGAGGTGGAAAAGATTATTTTTATTTTTTAAAAATAACTTGTTTGCTTGGTTGAATGTTTTTATTTTATTTTATATATAAAAAGACTAAAATACCCTTACCAATTAATATCCTATATAATATTATAATGGGAATCACCGTTGCTTAATTCCATATTTCCACCTCCTGCAACTCGGCAAAGCACGGCGCTGCTGAAGTCTCTGATATCGTGGATGGCTTCCGATTCCTCATGTACGTTAATTAATAATCTAATTGTATCTTGAATGATAATAAATTGTGCTCTAATCTAATGGCGATGTCATGAAAGATAATATCCTAATGGTGAAGTTATTTTCATGAGTGCTACTGGAAGATTTCGATATTTGATGTTGGTTGAAAGAATAATCAACTATGTACACCAGCTATACTTGAATGAACTATAGAATTTGAGCGATTTCGTTAATTAATCTAAATGCGAATGATGTTGGTAATTGCTATAAATGCGAATGATATTGTGCGTTGTGATTATATCCATTGTTCGGTTCCACTATTGGTTTTCGGACACCAGTTGTTGAAGTAGTCAGTGATGGCCTCGAGTAGCAAGCTCGTATTCAATTGGGACTTTGAGACGACAAAGATGTTTGTCGAGCTGCTAATTACATTCCAACGTATGGTAGGGACCAACCATATAGATGGGAAAAGTTGACCCCTGAATTGGAGGTTGTTTGTCAGAGGAAAATGTAATACCGAGACACTGAGAAACCGTAACAAAGAAATGAAAAGGGATTGGAAGGAGCGGAAGGACCTGAAGCACGACGAGACGGGTTTGAGATGGGATCCCGAAAAAGAGAACTATTAACGCCACAAATGAGTGGTGGACTAGTGGGATAAAAAACTTGCGGTACGTGGGATTTTCCTCATATTCCATGTGTTGTTTATTTCCATGAATGCATCATACATATAGGATTATGTGTCTTTTTTTTGTAACATCATTTGTTTTTTGGGCAAGAGAACACAAATTATAGAAAATTTCAGAAGAAGGGTGTGCCACCTGAGCTCGAGGACTCGTGGGAACAACTTTATGGGGGAACGGTTGCCACATGGCAGTACTACACCGCTCCCTCGATGAATGTGTCCCAAGGACCATCGCAGATACCTCTACCTATATCTTCAACATGTTTGGTTCAAAAAGAGGGTGAACATAGAGATGGCAATGGTCAAGGCGATGGTGATGGGGGTCTACATTTGACCCTCTCTTCAACAATGATCCCCTCCTGTCAGAGTTCGATGAGTTGTTGGGGGATGATTGTGATACCATAGGCTCAAGCGCAGTCAAGCACGCCCCAAGGCGTAGTAGAAGGTCAACTCCCGTCACCCCTCATTCAAGTGACATGCCATATTGATAAGGGTGAGCGAGTAGCCGGTGCTTCACCCACGCATCTAGGACATTCTAAATTTACAAAGGGGGAGTCCATGGGCTCCTCGTTGTACTCAAAGCACGTGAAGATGTTCCAAGAAACTAACGACAAGTTGGTGCATATGTTGGAGAATGATGATATATCCTCTAACAATACAAAGTCCTACACTAGAGAGGTTATGGGTGTTCTTAATAAGATGGTGGTTGAGGGCATGCTCGATAGCTCGAGGAGGCCGGGGAGATGTGGTGTTACTACGTTCACACTTTGGTCAACCGTGATCTTGTCTTCACGTGCCTCGCTATCGACAACAATGATTCGAGGCTTGCATTCATGGCGTTTCACTACCACGAGCACAAGGGAGGAGGACATCAGTAGTGTTGAGGTCCTTTGACGTTGTGGGACCATGGTGTTGGTTTTGCTTTTAATGTTGATTGGTTGTTTCATGTTTGTGACTTTTAGTTGTCATGGACTCCGGTTGTCTTGTCCGTGTACATTTTTTTAGGGTTGCTCAGAATGTGGCCCGGCCCGAAAACCGACCCATAACCGAACCGAAAATCTCGGTTCCGGGCCGGCCCGATATATAACGGTTCGGGCTTCGGTCCTTGAAAATCTGGATTTCGGTTTCGGGCCGATAACCGGAACCGAACCGGATTTTTCAGTTATGGCCCGAAAAACCGTTTTAATATTAAAAAAAACCTGCTTTACCTTACCTTTCTTTTACCAAACAAACCCTTCTCTAGTCTCAATTCTCTCCCCATTCCCCCGCAGCCTCCAAAGGGACCAAACCCCGCCTCCATTCCAAGGCTTCCTCTCCCGGCGAGCTCAACCCACAGCCCGCCTCCCGCTGCTGAAGGCCGAAGCTACTGTTCACAATAACAAATTAACAATGTATGACTCGATTTCTTTCTTTTTTTTTGGCAAAATTTCACCTTTTTTTTTGTGTTAATCTAATTCTATTATCAATAATTTGTTCTATTATAGTTGTAATTTCAGATTTGTAAATCAATTTGTGATTGTTGTGAGATTTTTAGAAATTTAGGTTTTTGGAAATCTACTGTTGGGTCATTTCGGTTTTTTCGGGCCAAAAACCGAAAAAACCGTAACCGGTTACCCGGGCTTCGGTCCGCTCCTTCCAAAAATTCGGGCCATCGGTCCCGGCCCGACCCGTTTGGGTCGGTTCGGTTCGGTCCGGGCCCGGCCCGTTGAGCAACCCTACATTTTTTAGCTTATCAGTTTTCATTTTCGCGGTTAATGTAGACCTCGATTACCTATCCTATGTCATTTATTTCCTCTTTATAATTATCAAATTGGAGCAGGTGTTGAATATTGGCATATTGTTCGGGTATTGGCGCAGGAAGTAGGTCATGGATGCAGGTGCTCGTCATCGGCGACGGAAACGAGCGATAAACATGTACTTATCTTTTTAGTTTCACTTAAATTTTGAAAAACCTCAATAAGTTTAAAGAGACCCTAATTTTTTGGGGGTGGGCAAAAGAGAACCTAAATAACTCATTAAATAACTCAAGTAGTCAAGTATTTAAAATAAGCTACGGGCCCATTAAGAAAGCCCAATTTTGTAGCCCATAAAAACGGGCTTCGTTGCTAAGGTTTTCGGACTTCACTCATCCAGTGTGGTTCGAAATCGTATCGGCGTCGCGGCGGTGGCGCCATCCATCGCTTGAAGGTCTGCAATGCCTGCAACTTTTCGATTGTGATCATCGCCGCGTCTCGCTGATTCGTTTTGCATGGAATGTCGATCAGAAAGACTTATTAGGTCCCGGCTCCGTGTGGTTAGAAATCAGGTTTCGAACTGTAATATGCTTCGAATTAGGGCTTTGTGTAGAAGCCAGAAATTGCAAGTTTGCATGGTCAAATGGCAGTCCTCAATCACAATTGAGTCTTCTGCATTCACTTTTTCAGGTTGATGCATAGATATTATGATGGCTTTCGTGTCTGAATCGAAGACCGAATATCCTCTGTCTCTCTATTTTTGTTTCTAAATCTAGGTCACTCATGAGACCTAGCTTATTTTCTTTGTTCCTACAGATGGAAATATGTGGATTTCTTTTGCATTTAATCATGTAAAAAAAGGAGCTTTTGGGGATTACAGTGAAGAGAAAGCATTAAAAAGTGGAAAGGAGTCCTTTGGAGTAGCTTTCATTCTACCTATACACTTTTTGTTCCTTGTTGTTTCCTGGTGTTCTTTCTTCATCTTCATTTCATTTTTTAAAAAAATAAGTGCATCTGTATGCTACTGCAGAGTCCAATTTTAGGTTCAGGAATGCATTTGGAAGCAAACTGTATACATATATTTCTTCATTGTTGCCTTGATGACTCCCTCTTTCTCTTGCAGTATATTGGGTGTTTGGTCCGTCTTATTTATATCATCATTTACAAATTTTCTATCAATTGATGGTGTTGTGTACCTGTAGTGCCTTTCTTTGGAAGATTAATTACATGAAACAATTGCACTGAGGTTGCAACTTGAAAGTCATGCCGGTATATCCTGAATAAATGTTTTAGTTTGTTGAATCATCATTCCCATTAAAGTAATAATGTGTGTTTAGCAACTTAGTTTATTATGTGGGGACTGATTTAACAATGCTACCAATTAGAGAAAGCACGCGGCTGGAGAGGGCTCCAATGAGCAGTCAAATATTTTTACAACATGATGGCCTCACAAGGATATTCTGTAGTTCAGTTAACTCAAACAATTCATCTGAGGTATTGAGACTAAGAAGTGATCAATTCTGTTGTTAAGGAAAACAAGTGTCCTACATATATATGATTTTGGAGAGAGCATATGGACAAAGTTTTAGCCCAGTAGTAGAAGCTTCAATATGTCTTGTACATTTCTGTTTTAAGGTATGAAATACTGTAAAAGTTCAGATGCATATACTGAAATTAATGGAAAGGAACAAGTGGTCACTTTTATTCTTTTTGGGTGTCCCATGTGAATATATGATTAAGTTCTAGACTTCTTCATGGCTACTTGATTACAATATTATAACCAGGTGATAGAAATATGTTCTTGAGAATGACATGGGGAAGCTTTGATTGATAGTTTTACATTTTTTTTTGACAGTTCTGGAAAAGCTTGTAAAATCATTCATGTGTATTTTGCATTATAGTTTACAGTTCACACAGTCTATGCAGATATTTATCCTCATCCTTCATTTTCCTGTGAAGAATATAATTATTTGTTATACACTGTTAAAAATGAAACTATGTATTGGGTGGCCTAGTGGTAAGGAGGTAGAAGGATTTTGGGAGGTGTCGAGTTCTATTCCTGCAAACCAGTTTATCACTGTGTCCGAAAAAGAAACTACTACTGGATTATCTGGGTTAATGAGCATACATGTGTGATCAATACATGATTCTTTCCCCCATAATTTATCCTAACTTCTAATACACGTGTGACGTGTGTATAGATTCATGCAAGAATGAGAGAGATAGGGATAGATTATGTGTATTGGAAGCAAAATCTTGGCTTGGTTAGAAAACAAGCATTAGTTTTCACGCTCTCTTTGATACAAAGATGACATGATTATTACCTTGTGAGTGAAGGAAGTGAAGGAATAGCAAAAGACAAGCAATGGAGTCAAAGACAAGACGACCACCTCTCATCCTCTCTCTCATTCTTTTAGATTACCTTTGAAACCGTTTTCTATTGACCCATCAACCAACCCTGCCTCCTCCCCCCTCTCTCTCTCTATCTCCTCCCCCAATCTAAGCAAGCCAAAGCTTCCATCACAATCATGAAGGCTATATCAGCACACTTTATCCGGACCTTTGAAAATCGTCGAACTGGTTTCTTATAAAGGCTTGATTTCTATAAGCCCCATCCCTTCTGAGGAATTGGTTAATCAGCTTCTTCAGCTTAAGTAATTGCAATAGCAATGAGGAAGCCTGCACCTGATTCCTCAGACAAGAACAACAATCCTGATAACAATACCCAAACCAATTCTAATGGTGCCAAGCTCAGAAAGGGTTTATGGTCACCAGAAGAGGATGAAAAGCTCATCAACTATATGCTTACAAATGGGCAGGGCTGTTGGACTGATGTGGCCCGGAATGCTGGTCTCCAGAGGTGTGGTAAGAGCTGCCGCCTTCGTTGGATTAATTATCTGCGCCCTGACCTTAAGCGAGGTGCTTTCTCCCCCCAAGAAGAAGAGCTCATTGTCCACTTTCATTCTCTTCTAGGCAACAGGTAATCATTTTGAATAGTTTTTCTTACAAGCTCATTTCATTCATTTGTATTATAATAGGAAAAATAATGTCACTTGTTGATGTGATGATATTGTGCAAAACTACAATGCAACCTGCAAAACACTCAACATGCAGAATCAAATTCACTACTCCATCCACAACATTCAAGAACAAAAATCTGCCTGGCAAAAATCTTGGCTCCACCACTAGATGATAGATGACCAAGATGCATATATATATTTTTTTTAAAGTTTATTTTGCTTTTCTGCTTTTGCTTGTTTGTTGTCTCCATGTGATTTTAATTTTTACTTTTTTCAAGAACTGAATTGAAGAGTAGTTTTCTTTTGCTAGCATGAAAGGAGATTACAAGATGATGATTTGAATGGTAACTTTGAGATGATGATGTGAATGGTAACTTTGGATAAGAAGTGACTATTATGTATCCAGCGATGCGTACATCAGGGTTGAGCTTCAGTGATAAATCCCAGCCCCTTGTAATATATGCAGTCCTTTACCAATCCTGGTTGGTAGCACACGTGGCTCGTGATTCTTCCATGAAACTCTATCTTAGTTTAATTCATGAGGAACAAAACTGAAAGGAACGTTTGTACGTGTTTGTATTTCAAAGTATGTGTTTTGAGTTGAAGACACTCCATCTTTTATCACTTTTTAATTCTCTCAGTTGGCATGAAACAGTCCTCTTTCAGATCTGGTCAAAATTTGCACTTTGCTTTGTAGACCAGTTGAAAGGTACTTTTAAGAATTAGGACTTGTAGGGTCTTTAATATTTGAAGCACAATCTTGCATATTAGCATATAGACTGTTATTTTTATTCCCCCCAAAGATAAGATTTAGGTTGGTGTACAACAACCTATTATAGGGCATCCTTTCGCATTAGGAACCCTAGCTTCTGACAATCATAATTTCTAGTTTTCTACTTTCATATGGTAATTAAGTCGCTAATCTCTGCAATTTTATCTGCCACTTTATTAATGTTAGCTTCCCGGAAGCAATGTGTTTGCATATGATTTTGATTTTATTCGTTTTTCTTGTGCTGAAGGTGGTCACAAATTGCAGCTCGCTTGCCTGGAAGAACTGACAATGAAATAAAGAATTTTTGGAATTCAACTATAAAGAAAAGGCTGAAGAACACATCATCACCTAATGCGAGTGACTCATCTTCCTCAGGGCCTATGGATATTATCTATGTAGAAGGTAGAGGCACCCCGTCAACAAGCACACACGCAGATCAACAAGGCATCACGCCCATGTACATAAACTCTCTGTCGTCTTCAACATCAACAGGTACCAATCGTCCATTGGAACCCATGCAGCCCTTAGCAGGCCAAAGTCTGGTTGACATCCACATGCCTACACTTGCAAATGGATACTTCAACAGATCCCTATCTTCATCTACATCGTCGTCATCCTCCTGCATGGCTCAGTCTGCAATGAATAACAATTATGGCGGCATTCTTGGAAGTCAGCATAATAGCCTTGTGAATGGCCTAGATGGGGAATTCTGTATGCCTTCTTTTGAGGGTTTCAGCATTGAAGAAAACGCTCGGACCGACAACCATCTGGACAGCAACCAGTTAAACTACGTGAATAGTACCATTGGTAATAACTGCATTAACAGTAACATGACAGCTGGCATTACGAACAACTGGGAAGAAGGAGACGAGATAAGGTTCGGAGAATGGGACTTTGATGAGCTGATGAGAGACGCTCCTTCGTTTCCGTTCCTTGATTACCAAATCGAGTAAGCCTTACACACACATGCTACTTCTTCCGATTCTCGCATTCTTTTCCGTCACCGTCTTCTTTTCAGCTCATGAACATCTAGGTCATTTTAAAAGCCACATTGTAATTTGGTATTGTGGGTGTTGCTCATAGAATAAAGGGTCTGGGCGATTGTGGAAAATTCTTAGATGTACCCTCATGAAACAAGTGTTGATGTTTCATATATACATGTATGAGATGTATGTAAGATGCGAAAGGATTAATAATGCATCAGTTGTTGTGAAGAGAGATGTGAATAGTTGTTAGTAGAAGAGCTAGATAGTTAGGTGTTACCACCATTTTTTAGGGACTTGTTGTATGGTAAATCTGTAGCCATATATTGAGAATGTACAAACGAAATGGTGGTGGGCTTTCAGTTGTTATTACGGATTATCAGATGTAATGGAACACATTGTCACATTGTTTTAAGATTCAAAGGCAAGCACTCTAATTTAATTTTCTCCCCTTTGGCTTGATTTTATTTAGTTTTTGGTTGATATGGGATTTGAATCATTGAAGCATTTTCATGAATGTATCCTATCCCTTTTAAAGCTCGTTAAGTAGCATCCGACATCACATCCATCAACTACAACAAAGAGAAAAAGGGTTCAAGATCGACCCTTGACATATATTAAAGGCAAAAATGCATAAAACCACCCACTATTCATTGTTGTTTGCAAATAACCACCCCTTATTCAAAAATTGTCAAATAACCACCCATTATTCATTGTTGTTTGCAAATAACCACCCCTTATTCAAAAATTGTCAAATAACCACCCATTAAATATATGTTGTTTGCAACTAACCACCCATACCCCTTTTCTTGTTAAATCTCACTTAATTTAATATGAAAAGACAATTATACCCCTATTCTTTAATGTTTCATTTTTAGTAAAAAGACAATTATACTTCTCTTTGTTGCTTGATTTTTCAGGTATTACAATTAGACCTGTCAAATGGGTCATTCGGGTCCGGTCACTTTGGGTCCCGAGTAAAACGGGTTCCAGGTACATCCAGGTTGTCTCGAACCGGGGTTTGACCGAGTTTCGGGTCATTTTGGGTCGATTTTGGGTTTGTCAATTTTTAAATAAATTTTTAATATGGGTTTCGGGACATTTGATTTACCCGATTACTCGGAAAACATTTTTAATAAATTAAAAAATGAAAGATCAAATGTTTTTAAATAAAAAAAAATTCCGACCCAAAATTAATCATATATTATTACATTTTATTAAAAAGAAAAAATTTGATATTTTATATATTATTAGATTTTATTAAAAATTACGTGAAATAATAAAAAATTGTTTAAAATTTTGATATTTATATATTATTACATTTTATTAAAAATTACGATAAATAATAAAAATAAAATATTTTAGATCAGATATAGTATATAATTACAAGCACTATGATTTATGAAAAACGTCTTTAATTGTAGAATTTTAAAATTATCCAAAATTATCAAATCATGATTTTTTTTAATTTAAAAAAGAAAAAATTGACAAACCCAAAATCGACCCAAAATGACCCAAACTCGGTCAAACCCGGGTTCGAGACAACCTGGATGTACCCGGAACCCGTTTTACTCGGGACCCGAAGTGACCCGACCCGAATGACCCATTTGACAGGTCTAATTGTAATACTTGAAAAATCAAGCAACAAAGATAAGTATGTCCTTTTACTAAAAATGAAACATTAATGAATAGGGGTATAATTGTCTTTTCATATTAAATTAAGTGAGGTTTAACAAGAAAAGGGGTATAGGTGGTTAGTTGCAAACAACATATATTTAATGGGTGGTTATTTGACAATTTTTGAATAAGGGGTGGTTATTTGCAAACAACAATGAATAGTGGGTGGTTATTTGATAATTTTTGAATAAGGGGTGGTTATTTGCAAACAATAACGAATAGTGGGTGGTTTTATGCATTTTTGCCTATATTAAAACCGATGTATAATGTTCTATGACATGTTGTGGTTGATTTTAGAAAACAATACATATATTAAAACCGATGTATAGCGTCATACGGGACGTGTTGTGATTGATTCTACAAAAAAAATATTTTCCACCAAAAAATATTAAAATAATATGTTATTATAATTTATAGAAAGTTATAATAAGCCACATTAATCTATCTATATATATTTTAGTTAACTGATAAAAATATAAATATAAACTACTTCATAACCATACTTACCAAAAATATTAATAAATATTTGATAGGTGTTATTTTATTTATATCTAAATTATTTTTTGGTGGAAAGAATTATTTATATCAAAATTAATTATTGAATAACTGTTATTTTATTTATATTTTTTTTGGTAGAATGACTTATTTATATCTAGATTACTTTTATTTTATATTTCTCACAAAATTTGATCGTTATTAGTTTAATTGATTAATTCTGACATTGTAATTCAGATTTATTATTTTTGTCATATTTTTAATAGATTTTTTTATAAATAATAAATATAATTTTATAATATTGTGTTAACATATTTATGTATATGGGATGGGACACACTAGTATATCGATGAAACAATAAATCAACAAGCAATTAATTAGAAAAGTTTAAAAACTCCATAGTAAAACTGTTTTGAACTTGAAATATTTGACTATGGAAAAAAGTCTTTTACCGACTATAGTTTCATGAGGGATTTAATATTTTTCAAATCCATATATATATATAATCCTAGCTATTTTGAAATTATTTGACTTCTGAAAAATATGTACGGCCCAAGTTAATTTAAAACAATAAAAAAAACAGTGGTATTATTAAAAATCTAAACTCTAAAAGTCAAAAGAAATAATTTTGGATGCATGATTTCAAAACTGTCAAATTCATACATAAATAAATGATTCCCAATCTAAAGTAATTAAACTTTAAACCAAATGTTTCCAACTAATGGATTGACACATATTATACTGAATGGGCAGTCACCTCATCAAAGTGCCCAATTTGCAACGATATGAGTGGATCTTTATTCATCATCTACTGTGTATTAATGTTGATTAGAACATAAGCTACCATTTCTGACCGATTACACACATATCTTGATTTGGCTTCATAATCCATCCATATATACATAATTATGTAAGTTGCACTGCATTTTCTAGATAGTGATTAATTGAATTAAAATGTACCCGGCCAATGTCCATATATGATTAATTAATTTATACACAAATTATAATTAAGCTTAAATTTTCTTCTAACTAATTAATTACTCAATGTTTATAATAATTTGGAGTTTCAAGATTGCAGTAATTAGACATGGAAGTGGAAGTGATGTGGTATGGTATGGTATGGTGGTTTTCACATGGGAATTGGATAGTGATGGATGGATGGATGCATCATATCATGCATGCGGTGACACCCTATAATTTCCCCTCATCAAGATTCAAGGATTAACGTGAAGTTGAAGTCAGTTTAATTTATTGTATTACTCCATTCAAATCACTTTTTAAAGATTGAATTTTTAGCTTACCAACCCATCTCCGCCAATCACTTCACTCTCACCTTTTTCACTTCAATATATATTAAATATATTTGTATGTTCTATCCAATTACTAAGTAGCTATGTTCTTGAAAAAACATGCATGTATTGAATTGATGCGTGACGGTGATCGGAATTAAACCCATTTAAACCCTTTTTTACACCCTACTTTACTTTTATTTGTCGTTTACTATGTACACACGTATTTTAGGATGATAAAACTATATAAAATATTAATTTTTTTTAATAATCTCATATTTTTTTGTAATAAGTATAATATTATTAAAAAAATAAATGTTTTATATAGTTTTTATCACCTTAAAAAATGTGAATAAATAGTAAAAAAAGACAATAAAAAGTGAACGGATGGAGTATTAAAGAGTAAGGGAATAAAATTATAACCAATAATCAATTTGGTATTATTTACTTGGTCATTGCTTGATCACAATATGATACATTTTGTGTATAAAACATCACAATTTTTGGTTTGAGAGATGTCATGCCTTATTGATTCATCTCCCAAATAATATTAGTTTTGAATGAGATAGGAAGAGCATAGGGTCCAATAAGTATTGCAAATGAGTCACCTTTATAAAAAATTTGGTTGATTTATTTGAAGACGTGGAAACAAAGAACAATGTCAAAGGACTGGAGGAGAATAAGCGTGTTGGAGATCATTGTTTTAACTTCTTGAGAGCATTTTTCCGTATAGTTTTTTAAAAAATTTATAGGTAAAACTGAGATAATATCAATCGTTGATTTTAAAATTAAAGATTAAAAACATTCTCCATCCTTTTCCTCAACGGGACCAACTCCAATTTTTTTTATAAGAGTAATGAAAAACTTTATTGGCTTGGCGCAGCAAAACAGAACTAGAATGTCATTCAAAAAACAATCAAATATCACAACGTGATACTTGTTTTTTGGGATATAGAATTAGAATGTCTTTTAAAAACACATGTAGTTCGGCCCATTACGGCCCAATGGGCTAGTCCTTTTTATCTGGGCCCAACTTTAAATTGATATAGTTCTGTTTCCTACCACAATTGGGTGCACCTGGTACAATACAAAATTATTTGTGATATCTTTTCATTATAAAAAATTATATTTATATTGCCATGTTTAATAATATATATTTGCATATTTTTTTCTTATAAAATGATATTTTTAACAATTACTATAATTAATATTCTAACATAATGACTCTTCTAATTTTAATATTTTTTAAAACATTATTTTATATTAAAAAATTATTCGAATATATATTATTAAACATGTACAATATAAATATAATTTTTATAAATTTTTTTATAATTAAATATACCATAAATAATTTTGTGTTGTATCAAGGGTACACCAACCAAGTGTTGTAGGACCCCCTATCGCCATATCTTTTCTTAATTTTATCAGAAGTCCTTGCCAGAGGGCTACATAAAGAATCATCGAAACCCAGAAGCCATTTGGGAATCCAAATGGTTCGAAATGGCACGAAGATCCCCTTCCTAGCCTTCGCAGATGATATAGTTATTTTTGCATTAGCAACTAAGACAGCTTGTGACCAAATTAACAAGGTAATAACAGAATTTTCATCTCTATCAGGACA
This sequence comes from Persicaria maculosa, assembly GCA_963922045.1. NCBI lineage: Eukaryota > Viridiplantae > Streptophyta > Magnoliopsida > Caryophyllales > Polygonaceae > Persicaria > Persicaria maculosa. The sequence continues at coordinate 13,827,073 of OY998267.1, read as the reverse complement.
AAAGGTGAACATGCACAAATCACATTTTCAAACAACTACCAATGTAACAACAAACCATAAAACGGTTATCCAAAGCGAGCTAGAAATACCATTAACAAATGACCTGGGAATTTATCTTGGATGCCCCATCATTAGTGGGCGAGTCACTAAGGATGCATTCAAAGAACTTACCACTTCAACCAAAAGTCAGCTGAACAAATGGACGGCAAATTGCTTATCTCAATCTGGACGCTGTACATTAATCAAAACAACGCTATCTGCAAAACCGCTTCACATAATGCAATGTTTTCTCCTACCAAAATCGATCCATACATAATTAGATAAAATCAACCGGAACTTTTTATGGAACAAAGGGCCTAAACATAAACCATTAATCAGCTGGTTTGAAGTATGTAAAACAAAATCTCATGGGGGTTTAGGCCTAAGACAATCAGAAGACATGAATAAGGCCTTACAACTAAAACTCATATGGAAAATTCTGGCAGAACCAAACAATCCCTGGGTCACTATTGTCACAGAAAAGTACCTCAAACAACAAAACATTCTGCAATATAGTAGAAAAGGAAACACCTCCTGGCAATGGACACAACTCATTAAATTACTTCCACTTTTCAAAAGCGGAATTAGATGGTCTATTGGAAACGGCGAAAGCATAAACTTTTGGAACGATAACTGGCTTGAAGATCATCCGCTCATCGCAAAAATAACCGGAGATCAACAAATTGACACTAGCACAAGAATATCACAATACCTAAAGGACGATAAAACCTGGGATGTAGACAAACTGTTTAATTCCCTCGGCTCAGCTCTACCTAGGGAGGTAATTCATTCAATAATAGCTTACCCAATCCCTAAAAACATACACACAGATAGACTATACTGGAGATGGAGTATGAATGGCTGGTTTTCCACAAGCTCAGCCATTGCAATGCTCGATAACATGAAACACCACCAACAATCTAATATGACCTGGATTTGGGGCCTTGATGTTCCACCCAAGGTGAAAGCTTTCCTGTGGAAAATCACAAAAAATGGAATCCCAACTTCGGTAAGGCTGGCTTCTAGTGGGTTTGGCATACCAACCACATGTCACCAATGTGACTCCAACTTTGAAGATATCTATCACCTACTGTGGATCTGCCCTTTGGCTAAGGCCACTATCCAGGCTCTTGACCCTACATTGGTAACCACACTAAATTCTTCTTTTGACCAAGGAACTGACATTAATGACATTATCTGGGAAATAAAGGAAACCTTAGGCTACTCTCGGTTCGCTAAATTAGCTTTCGCTTGGTGGAGTCTCTGGTACTTCCGAAACAAAGCTCTATTCGACAAAATAAAGGCAAATACACAAAGCATTGTGGCATTCATAAAAGACCAAAAATCTCTCTGGAAACATGCTTCTGCATACGATGAAGCATCGAACGATACCCTTGCTCCCAAAAATACCCAAGTAATACAGAAAGACAAGAAAAGAAAAGAAAAATGGAAAGCACCGAACCTGGGATTCTACAAACTAAACTTTGATGGAGCCTTTTCAAGTACCTCTAAAGGCTCCTACGGAATCATAATAAGAAATCACAAAGGGACACCGATTTTCCTAGCGTCCGTCCCCAGTCCTATCCCGACCGTATCGGGGTCCGAGGCCTACGCACTATGGAAAGGGATCATAACTGCACATGACCTCAATATCAAAGACATTATTATTGAGGGAGATAACCTCACTATTATAAACAGCTTTAAAGGCCTTGGTGTACCTACGGGAGACTCCGAAATGATTGTCTCGGACAGTCTAGTCTCCTTAGGATTCTTCCACACCAGGGAGATTCGTCACGTCTATCGAGAAGCAAACCGGGTTGCTGATCGCTTATCGCACCTTGACTTTGCCTTCTCTGGCTCTGTCACGCCTGACGACTCCTTACTACGCAGTTACATCCTTTCGGATGCTCTTGGCACATAGGGTGTTCCTTTTGCCAAATTTTTTCCGGTTCAAAAAAAAAAAAAAAAACCAAGTGTTGTAGGAGATCTCTTTTCTTCTGTTCTGCCTTCCAAATTTCCCACCACCGGCTTCCCGCATCGTTGCCGGCGTTTCCACCGGAGAAGCCATCCCAGCCAAGGCAGGGCTCCGGAGAGGGAGTAAAAGGACTCGCTCGCGATGGGAAAACAGTCTGAGACCTTCGGATTTCAATTCATTGCCACAATACGTCATTGATGAATTTTCTGTAAGGCAGCTAAAATTCAGAAATGGTCGAGCCATTCACTTGTGTCCAAGACGCCATCTTGTTTCCTTTTTCCTTTTCTGCGTACGAAAGAAAACCTCACTTCTGCAAAAAAATTAGGAAGGGAAAGCCGAAAAAGCGAGCAATTTGTCCAACAATGGTATAAAAAACCCCAATTCTATTGTTGAATTCCCCAAAAGTGGTGACTTTCTTCCAAATTGCTGAATTCCTGTCTGGAATCGGTAAATTATTTGTGGTCTTGCAATCACCGTCAATGGTCATTACTAAAGGGGTTTCGTCCTCAAACCATGCTTATGTGAACCTTTTCGTACGGTGTTGATTTTTTGCTTGCTGTTTGAGTGCTTGAGAAGTCGATTAGAGATACTGATAGTCTGGTACTGATAAATATATATATGATTGTATTCAGTGGCGGACCAGAAATTAAGGCAGTTTGTTTTTCTGATACTTGATTGCTATTAAACTTGGATTTGGTTATTACTTGTTACATGCTCATGTTCGAGATTTATGTTCAATCGGTTTTCTCATTTGCATATTTCTGCATTTTAACATTGCTCATTTGCTAAATTTCTGCATAACATTAGACCACCCACAATGGTTTTGGATAAAATGTACACATTTGCACAAGATGTGTAAAAATACACATCACTTTTTAGTCATTTGCTCAATTGGTGAAATGTGCAATTTTTACACATCATTCAAATACAATTCAATTAAAACAAAAAGGAAAATAAAATTATAAAAAAATAAACCAATGAAATGGTTTTGCTTTTTGTAAAAGTTTTTGCACATGGGGAGGTGATGTGCTCAAATTTGCACATTATATGCTCAAATGTGTACATTTGCACACACCCAAAACAACCAATGGAACTAACAAATGTTTAAAAATACACATTTGTACATTTGCACACCACCATTGTGGATGGTCTTAACATGACTTGCATTTTGTAACACTTATCTATGTTCAATCCATCTTAATTCTTAAAGGTGTTCGAAAATCTACGGATCAACATTTTATTGGATTTTTTTACACTTCTCTATGATCAATCCCTCTTTCTTTTCATCAAAGAGATTGATTGTGTATGTAACCAATCTCCACTATATAGCAATGTGAATTTGACAAAGACTTGCATTTTGTGGTAACTTTGCAGGGCTAGGTTTGGTGGTAGCAGGATGCCTGATTTCGGCGGGTTTCATGGCTTACGCTTCAGTGCACCAGTACCTCGCTATCAGCTCGTATATGAAAGTCTTTGAAGATCATGTATATATGTACCTGACTACGTCGCTTTTGTACTTCTTTCCCGAGAAGTTGCTACACCATCATTCATGGCCTGGGTGGGGTGCATTTCATTGCTTTGTTAATCGATAGCTTTGTTTTGATGTAAGATGCTCCTCAATTCGACCCCCTGAGTGAAAAATTATGAGCGTTTGAAAATTGGACATCGTATTAATCACTTCAACATCGTCTTTCCTTAAACTGAAAACGTAAACACTTTTGTGTACAACTATATATGTATGTTGTGCCATGGTGGAAATTTAACAACGGAGGTTAATTTCTCATTGCATTACACAATAACAGTTGATGACAATAAATACATCCAATTTAAATATATCAGACCATTTCTATAGTCTATAGAGCAGGAAGTACAAGTCCATCACCAATGCCACATGAAGCAACACAACAAACCTCTTTGGAGCCCTCTCGTTGTCAGGCACCTCCTCCGTGATCGTCTCCAGGTTTCGACGTCCCGAGTACTTGTTATGAGAGAACATGAGAAGCGATGGCGATACCTCCATCATCACCAACCGTGTTCTGGTTATTGTTTCTCTGCAAGTACTTGAGCCCTGATCTCACCATTCTTTCGGCCCCTCGATCGATCGATCAATTACTCGACGATGCAAAGAGGTTTTCCTGAATTGGGTTAATTGGGGATGGAGATCACCTACTGACCTACAACACACAGTGTATCGCTCGGTGTGTCACAAAATTAGTTTATAAGAAATTTATCGTTAAAAAAAATTCAAAAATTATAACAATATTGTATTTAATAATTCATAGACATTTGTAATAAAAATATTTTGAAAAATCATAAAAATATTTTTCCAAAAAATACATGAGTAAAGTCACAAAATAACAACCTTTTAGCAAAAAAAAATATAATTACTATGATTCTTCAAAATATTTTTATACAAATTTGTATGAATTATCAAATACAATATTGTTATAATTTTTTTTATTTTCATATAAATTAATTTTGTGACAGATGCATGGGTGTTGTAGGGGATCTTTACTCGTTAATTGGGTTTCCTGAGGATGAATCAGAAATGTGAATTTGGAGGGATTGGGTTGAGAGTAATGAGGGGTAAAATCAGGCCCTCGGAGGCAGTAGTGATCCTCTACATCACACGATGTAACACTCGGTGCATCACTTAAATATTTCAGGTATAATTTAACTTTTAAGAAATTATATTCATATTTCATACACTTATATTTGCATATTTATGAATTTCCATCATAAAAAATCATTTTAAAAAAATTACGTATAATTAAAAGATTGATTATATTGAAAAATAATTTTTTTATAATTTTTAAATAATGATTTTTCATGATAAAATTTTATAAACATGTAAATATAAGTGTGTGGAATATAAATATAATTTTTATTTTTATTTTCAATGTTAAATTATACACGAAATAATTAAGTGATGTACCAAACGTTACATAATGTGATGTAGAAGATCTCCATTGAATGCCACATGTTTGTATGCATCGGTTTTAGACTTTTAGTATAAGTATAAGAGATTTGAGAATGGATAGATAGATATATAAATGGATAGATTTTTCTCGATTTGATAAACCCTCGTTTCAATTTATAAATATTTTATAAATGTCAAGCCTTGTTAGTTTAGCTGGTAAGGATGATCGACATCTAGTGACCAATAGGTCACGAGTTCGAATCCCCCTCCCTAGGGGTGTGCATGATTCGGTCCAAACCGAATTTTCGGGCCGAACCAACACAAACCGAACCGAACCTAACCTAACCGAAATTTTTCGGTTCGGCTTTCGGTTCGAGAATTTTCATTTTTCGGTTTCGGTTCGGTTTGTGTTCGGTTTCGGTTCGGTTTGTGTTAAACCGATTTTTTTTAAATATTCCAATATATATAAATATATTACTTTTTATACACTACATAAATTATATATATATATATGTATTTATACACTTTATAAAATATATATACACTATACAGTGTATATATACACTAATACACATATTGTCTTGTGTGTGTAGTGTGTACTGTGTATATATACACATATATAAAGTGTATATACACACATATATACACTAATACATTTATTATTTTTTTGTTCGATTTGTGTTAAATCGAATTTTTTTAAAAGATTTTTTTTTTAAATTTCTTTTTATGGAAATTCGGTTCAACTATGTTAAAACCGAACCGAACACAAACCGAACCGGCAAATAACCGAACCGAACCTAATGCTTTCGGTTCGGCTTTCGGTTTTGAAATTTTAAGATTTTCGGTTTCGGTTCGGTTCGGTTCGGCCCGGTTCGGTTCGGTTCGGCCCGGTTCGGTTCGGTTTTAGACCGATGCACAGCCCTACCCCTCCCCATATTGTAATGACCTAAGTGCCTACCTATGAAACAAAAAAAAAATTTATAAATATTTATCTTCATAATAAACCATTTTTTATCTTAGCAATATACACTATCTTTTTTTTTGGGAAAAAATGATTCATTCCATTGATTCATCAATTTTTTTTTTATCAAATTTAAAAAGGGCTAGTGTACGCATGGCTAAATTTTGACATTTGTCAAATGCACGATCATTTAACCGTTTTTGGTGTCGGTAAACTTTTTTTTTTGTCTGAAAAAGAAAATTTGTTGCATTTGACGATATAAAACTGTATAATAAGTCGGAATTTAAATAACACACCCGGAAAGGATTGCATATTTACATGGCCAAACCCCTACGTCTCCATTAATTAAAGAAAATAGATGATTAAAGAACACAAGAAACAACACATTTAGTGGGGGTAAATTAGACATTTTATTGAGGTTTTGACATATGCTTTAGGCTTTGGCGAAACTAATTAAAATAATCCAACCTTTAAGGGGTGTTAAAAATATATCTCCACTTTTCAAATGTAAGATAAATATCTCGACTTTTATAGGTGATGTTAAAATAATAACACAATAATTTTATCACAAAATATAATGCCATGGTGCACAAAAAAATTTATTAAAAAATAAAACATTAAAAAATCGGCATATTAATATGATTTGTTAAACCATAGATTTCTTTGATTTTTTAAAAAAATCAAAACCCAATTTTCACTTTTCTTAAACCAAATTTTGTTTAACCATGGAAATTTTTGTTTTTAAAAAACGGGTTTAGATTTTTTTTTAAAATCCATGTCATCATTTTATTAAACCATGTCATCATTTTGTTAAACCATGTCATCCTTTTTTGAAATTTTTTTCAAAATATTCACTAAAAAATAATTATTTACCATAATATTCACACATCTAAAATATTTACGGAAATATTCATTTATTGCAGGTTCCGCAGAAAAACGCGGTCTCAAACCACGTTTTATGTATAAACCCTAAAATTTGAAACGGGAAGAAAGGTGGAAAAAAATTAATAGAAAAACGCGGTTTGAAACCGCATTTTATAATTAATTTCGGGTAAAACGCGAGTTCAAACCGTGTTTATATCAATTTGTATTTTGAAATTAAAAAAAAATAAACACAAGTAACGCGCGACTTGAAGCCGGTCGTTACTTGTGTTTATTTTTATTTTTTTTAATTTCAAAATACAAATTGATATAAACGCGGTTTGAACTCGCGTTTTACCGAAATCAATTATAAAACGCGGTTTCAAACCGCGTTTTTCTATTAATTTTTTTCCACCTTTCTTCCCGTTTCAAATTTTAGGGTTTGTACATAAAACGCGGTTTGAGACCGCGTTTTTCTACGGAACCTGCAAAAAATGAATATTTCCGTAAATATTTTAGATGTGTGAATATTATGGTAAATAATTATTTTTTAATGAATATTTTGAAAAAAAATTCTCTTTTTTTTTAGAGAAAATCGTTGTGATATTATTTTAACATTATCTATAAAGTTCAAGATATTTACCTTACATTTGAAAGGTGGAGATATATTTGTAATATCTCCTTAAAGGTTGGGTTATTTTAATTAATTTCTCCTTAGGCTTTAGCTTGGGTGGTGATTTGTTATATAATAGGCTTTAATGGGTGATTTTGTGTAATTTTAAATTTAACTGGTGGTTAAGTGAAAACCTAGATATTTAGTGGGTAGTTTTCCGTAATTTATCCTTATTTCTTTAATTTTCTTTCTCGCCCTCTCAGTTTTCGTTAGTTCGCACGAAGGTACAGAAGATGGGTGTAGGAGGAGAAGAGCTTCTTCCTCCTCAGCAAGCTGCCTCTTCCCAAATCGACGCTCAACCGCCACTGTCACTGCCACTACCACTACAGCGTTCTCCCAAGTTCGATCCCAGTCGAAGTATTGTCTTTCTCTCTCATGCTTGTGATCCCGTCGTTGGATAATTCGTTCGTTCCCTTTTCCGCTAAAAAAAACTAGGGTTTTCGATCACCGGGGTCTTGATTGGTCAGTTAATTGCATACACGATTGTGAAATTTGTTTGGTGGGGTTCATTTTCTGGTCATTTGGAACTCTGGGGCTTGAAATTGTGGAATGAATCTCTGTTTTGGTTTGGTTTTGCGCTTAATCAAAGTTCAGACTCCTCTGATACCCTAAAGCTGAAATCTTTTCTCTTGTTTAGGTTTACTCTTGATCAAATGACGGTATGTTTTGATTGCCATCGAAATTGGTTTTCCTTAACTAGACACATTTGGCCTTTAGCTGTCTCGCTTTAAACCCCTAGAAAAAAAATTGGGATAACTGTTTTTATTTAGTTTACATTGTTTACTTAGACTTCTCTTGTTTCTTTGCTTGATTTGTGAATGATACATGTCCGAACTCCTAATCATTTACCCATATGAAGAAAAAGAGAAGTGTTATTTGCATTTTCTTGTCCCTATTTTTTGGGTGAAAATTTATGTAAAAATGCCTATGACCAGTATCTAGGAGATTTTCGACCACGAGGATTTTCGGGATTCTACTTTCATGATTGCATACTCACTCCATTAGTTGTAAAATTCACACTTGTTGAACATTGTTATTACAGTGATTGGTATCATCAGAAGGAAAGCCTTGATAAAAGACTTGGCAGCTGTTTACCATGCCGAGTGCCTAGCCTATTGCCAGGAGCTTCTTGAGCTTCAGACTAAATGGGAAGAGGTCAGATTTTAATTTTGACATCTTATGGTCATTTGAAGAAGATGCTTTATTGTTCAGCGAATTTGATTTCACATCCAAATTCATCGTGGGTAGTCATTTGCTGTGAAGCTATCTGTCGACAGCGGAATTCAAGTTTTCAAACTATTGTGTAATCATTCATACCGTGCAACTTTAATCTCTGTCTATTTATTTGACATTTTGACTTAGGATATGCTCTTTGAGATTTTCACTATTAGTTTTATTCGTTTATGGCTCAAGTATATATCACATCAGTAATTTCTGCAGAGTCTACAATCTCTCCTATTCGAACCCTTAACCATATGGGACTGATTTGTAGAATATACTCTGCTTTAGATCCAAACCTGTAATTTGAACTCTTTTGTATTTTTGAACTGCAGATTGGTGGCTTTTATTTTCAATCGCACCCTTGTGTGTTATGAAATATCAAATATGATCTGATGATTTTGATCATTTCTCAACTTTAAGGTATTTTTAGTCTACTAACTGGAGCTTGCTCCGAGCCTCCCACCTTACCCAACATACCACGCCATATAGGGTTTAGCAAGTATCCAAAACGCCTTAGGTCTTGTTTCTGGACTATCTTGGACCATTTGGTTAATTCCTGTATTGTTCAACAGCGGCTATTAGCATGTGGGTTGGTGCCTTGGTGATACCGCGACATGTATTAGGAGTTTAGGACCCTGAGAATCAATACCCCTCTGTGGTTGATTCATTGTCTATAATGTCCAGTGCTTGTGTCTGTGTGGTCAGCCAAAAAGTTAACGATTTAATGGTATTCAGTTTCACTGCACACATCAGTATCATGTCTTTCAATAAAATTGAGAGATTAGAAAACTTTCCGAAGTTAGATGAAATGGAGTTTTTTTATACGGTAGTGTTAAGGTCTATACTTCTATAGGCTTATCATAGCACAATTGTTTCCTCGTTCATAAATTTTGGTTCGGTCGATTGATTTTGCATTGGCTACTTTACCTTTGCTTTTCCCATCTTCTGGTTGGTGATATTTGGTTTTGGATATGTAATTCCCTTTTATTTCACATGAATCTAATGTCTGTTTGATTCCTTATCCCTTAACCAATTTTTTTTCTTTTCCGCATCGTTTTTTTAACACTGATGACTTATTGTTAAAAGAGTATTAGATTTGATCATTTTATTCAAACCCAACTCAGCTCATTGTTAATTCATGTTTTCAAGTTTGTTCTAAACCCTTCCCCTTCCTTGAACTTGCACAGACATACTCTCACGTCAATCGGCCTGAAGACGCGAGGAAGGATACAACAAGACCAACAAAACGCGTGAAGAAAGCTTGACATCACCACACTCACTGTCATCCATTTCTGATGAACGAACTAGGTGCAATCCTCCTGCTGGTTGTGTTGTCTGTATAGCAATTCTGGTTCAGACGCCAGAAATTGGACTCAGTGTATTGTTATTGCTAATTGATCGTTGTATTAGTCGTCGACACTTTCTTCTACGTCGTATAGATCTTCCCCTACCTTGGAATACCGATTTCATCTGTAAGTTGGTGACGTTTTTCGTACTAATGGTCTTCTCCAGGGTTCGCTTGACCCCACATTGCCTCCTGCGAATGCCCAACGACCATCGTTTTGGTTCGAAACGACCTTATGTTGGTCCAAAAGGTGCTATTGTATTGTCTGCCCCTACTCCCATCCCTCCTAAAATCTTCTGTTTTCTGTTGGGTTCCTTCATCTGAGTCGACCCAATCAACTTCCGCCAAGTGGCACGCTGGGTTACCGTAAAACGGATCCGACGGCCGAGATTCACCGTCTGAGATTTGTATGGGCGAAACGCACGAAGCAAAGGTCAAGATTTAAAAGATACGTTTACCTTTGGACTGTTTGGTATATTCTCACCTAATTCTAGCCGTCGGATCTTCGAAATCCAACGGCTGTGCTTCCTCCTCCGCCCGCTTCGTTGAAATCGCACTGCTCCATCCCTCTTCAGCCATCTCCTCTTCCTTCGCTTCCTCTCAGTTGCATCCCAGACAGCCAGACAATCGTTTTGCTCTCCCCACGCCCATCAATGGCGTCCATTGCTCTCACCTCCTCTTTCTCTCTCCCCCACAGATCCCTCCCTACGCTCAAACCTCGCTCTCTCAAGTCTCGATCCTTCATTTCCCGCCTCCCTTCGAGATCTACTATCCGGAATTCCTCCATTACCACCAACAATCGCTTCCTCTCCCTTCCCTCCCAACTCTCTCTCTCCTCCACCTCGAAATTCGATTTCAGACCGCGAGCCTCGGCGGCGGCGGCTACACCCGCGCCGGCGGCTCCGCCGGCGCAGCCATGGCAGGGCGCCGCTATCAAGCCGCTGATGGCGTCGATAGCGACTGGAGTGATCCTCTGGTTCGTTCCGACGCCGGCTGGGGTTTCCAGGAACGCGTGGCAGCTGCTTGCGATCTTCCTCGCCACCATCGTTGGCATTATCACCCAGCCGCTTCCGCTCGGCGCCGTTGCGCTCATGGGACTCGGCGCCTCCGTCCTCACTAAAACCCTAACTTTCGCCGCCGCTTTCTCCGCCTTCGGCGACCCGATTCCGTGGCTGATTGCTCTCGCCTTCTTCTTTGCTAGAGGATTCATCAAGACTGGCCTCGGGAACCGAATTGCCTATCAGTTCGTTCGATTGTTTGGCAGCTCTACGCTAGGGTTAGGTTACAGCTTGGTTTTCAGCGAAGCGCTATTGGCACCTGCGATTCCTTCGGTCTCCGCTAGGGCTGGCGGGATCTTCCTTCCATTGGTGAAGTCTCTTTCCGTTGCTTGTGGAAGCAATGTTGGCGATGGGACCGAGCGGAAGCTAGGTTCGTGGTTGATGCTTACTTGTTTCCAGACCTCTGTGATTTCGAGCTCTATGTTCTTGACTGCCATGGCTGCTAATCCACTGAGCGCCACTCTGACGTTCAACACTATCCAGCAGACGATTGGGTGGACGGATTGGGCAAAGGCGGCGATTGTGCCTGGATTGGTGTCTTTGCTGGTGGTTCCGATGTTGCTGTATGTGATTTATCCGCCCACTGTGAAGAGTAGTCCTGATGCGCCTAGGCTTGCAAAGGAGAAGCTGGAGTTGATGGGGCCAATGAGCAAGAATGAGATTATCATGGCTGGAACACTGCTACTCACGGTATTTCCTTCAAATCTTTATCTGTTTATGAGTAACCTCATTTTCTTAAGAAACTTTTTCTGCTTTTGAGCTTGATTCTTATCAAAATTGCTTCTTTATACACCTATTTGGTTTTATCTGCAATTTGGATGATTAATTCTGATAATGTTGTGATTGCATGGTAACAATTCCAGTAGATCAGTAACTTGGAATGCCCTAATGGATGAAGATTATTTGAGCATGGTGGAATATATTTTGACTACATGACTTGAGAAGAGATATGATCATATAAGAGTTAATATCATGATCTCACATGATCTCAATGTTTAATTGTTACTGCATCCAATCCCTAGATCAATTCAGCATGTTTTCTTTCCAGCTTATTTACCCTAAAACTTGGATTATTTTATTGTGGCTGAGGATATTTACAAACTTTTGAGTCTGACTGGTTTTCCTTGTTCATACTTTACAAGCAAATGTGAGGGAGACAGGATCATTTCTAGTGCAGTTGTGTGTTTATGTATTTCCAGACTTGTATATGTTAGTGTTGGAAAGATTAATTTGTCTAATCTCTTCTTAATGGCATTCTCAGGTGGGCTTGTGGATCTTTGGAAGTGCTTTGAATGTTGATGCTGTTACAGCTGCTATTCTTGGATTATCTGTCCTCTTGATTACTGGTGTTGTAACCTGGAAAGAGTGCTTAGCCGAGTCAGTTGCCTGGGACACCCTTACTTGGTTTGCCGCACTCATTGCCATGGCTGGTTATCTCAACAAATATGGACTTATTTCCTGGTTCAGTGAAACTGTGGTTAAGGTGGGTTTTCTTCTCTGCTCACTACAATTCCTGGTCTTATTTCCTCCATCATTTATATTGCGCCTTCTCTGGTGTCTTTGATTTTACTGTGCTGTGTTAATGGTAGCTGATAGAAGATATAAATGGTCTGCTCTATGATTGAAGCTTGAGAATCTCTCCCTGGCTGGGGAAAAAAAAGAACAAACAGTTAGATTTTGAAGTAGGACATCGTTGGTATTTGGAATAGAACCGTGCTTTGCTAGAAATATCCTTTGTGGGTGAAGGGGAAGAAATAGGCCATAGAGGGTTACCCAGTTCTATTTATTTCCATATATCAATTTACATCTGATGACCGTGTCTTTGAACTGTGTGCAGTTTGTTGGCGGTCTAGGCCTTTCATGGCAGCTATCCTTTGGGATTCTCGTTCTTCTCTACTTCTACTCTCACTACTTCTTCGCGAGTGGTGCTGCACACATTGGCGCCATGTTCACAGCATTCTTATCAGTCGCCAGTGCCCTTGGAACCCCATCATACTTTGCAGCCATGGTGCTAGCCTTCCTATCGAACCTTATGGGTGGGCTCACACACTATGGTATTGGGTCAGCCCCAGTTTTCTACGGTGCCAATTATGTCCCCCTTGCCCAATGGTGGGGCTATGGCTTCATCATCTCGGTTGTTAACATCATCATCTGGCTTGGAGTCGGAGGGATTTGGTGGAAAGCCATTGGATTGTGGTAACTGGTAAAGAAGCTGTCCTCGTAAAGAATTTGTCGATTCAGCATCCCTTTTTTGATATACCATTCCTCATTACTTCGTCGTCCTCCCGGATGGCCTTGGAAAGAAATTCTCCTATTTCATTCTTTTGCTCCATAAAGATTCATTAAATTTTGACTGGAGCAACTTGGCATCATTCATTACGAGTCTTGTAGCTCATTAGACACTTACCAGAAACCGATACGATAGGTTTGTCCTATTCAAAGAAAGACTGGAATTCGTCGTGGTTGTGTGGCTCCAATTCCTCCAAATGGCTGAAAATTAAATCCGCAAACTAAGGCCTAAGGGAGGTGTTTACCAAACTCAGCTTCTCTGGCTTTACTTTCACTGCCCTGTCCCTCTCAGTGAACGAACTTGTGTGCATAATGAGGCCTCTTTTTGACGGGTTCTTTCTGAAAGTGTCGTTTTTTCAACTTGCTATGATCACTTGTTCTTGTTACTTGGTAAGGGTGGTTGATAGTTGACACCAAGGCACAGTAAAAATTGAAAAATATTATTTTTAGATTTTATACCCTCATAGTCACGTCTATAAACTTTTCTTTTTTTACTTGCAAGGTTTTATATTTTTTTTGAAAAACAAAACAATAAAATGTCCGAATGAGGAGGTAGATTTTTACCATTAATACATGATAGGCAAACTGCAAATGGAGAGAGAGTACGAACCTTTTTTATCGGATAAAAAGAAGGAAAGAAGCAAAGCAAAACGTGTGGTGCTTGTTTATCATTCAGGCATGGAATTGATGCAAACCAAATTTTTTTTTTTAAAAATGTAATCATTGATTATGACTCATGAGTCATCAGTTTCGTTGGTGTGTTAAATACTTTAGGAGGAACAGAATCAAATTATTCATCATTCTCTTTTGCTGTATCATATCTATAAGGGGAATACAATCAACTGTCTTGGAAATAAAATTGATGAAAAATCTAAACAATTACCTCAAATGTTTATATTTTTTGCAAACAGCACAGATAACTGATAAGTATTGCATGCAATGAAACCTCTATGTAAGAAACATACATAAATAATAAAATAAACGTCTGAGAAAGTGTTCTAGCTTTTATGTTAGAAGGGTAATTCAAACGGACATCTAATAAATTGACATACAATCCACGAGCAAATCGAGACGAAAATGTAACTGTATTTGAGAAGCTCCCCAGGAAATTTCTGTGGAGAAGTTGCAGAATCTGGATTCTGGAGTTAGGCATTAATGTGGGCCTCTTGTTCATTCATCCCCACATGAGGAATACTCAATCTTTCAAGTCATCTCCTTTTCTGTCTCAGCATTGCATTTGGCTTTTACTACTGTAACACTTTAAATGAGTGGTTTATGCACTCCCCCCATCCCCTTCTTATATTAACAGTAACGCTTATTTGCACTAGTACCCTACAAAAAAAAGAATAAATACCAAGTTGATTTTTATTCCATAAACAACAAGAAATAAAAAAAAATTGTGTTTTAAAAGACTCACAAGTGCATGACTTGGTGAGCCTTTTTTTTTTTTTCCCAATCATGCAGTGTTTTCATTTTCTTGATTTTGGTTTAAGAACTTCATTTTCTTTATTTTAGTTCTCAATTCAATGGCAGAGAAAAATGGGCTTCTTGTTCAATTGTGGGGGTGTTTTCATTTTCTCACCTTGTTCTGATTTTGTTTTAAGAAATTGCAGATTCTCTAATTTTGTGTTCTTCCTTCCTAATTTGTGAAGTTGAACTCTTTTGTGGGCTATGATGGATGAAAATAGACTAATAGTGAAGGATTTTGCAGGTACTGAATAATACCCATTTGCAATTTCTTTTTTCCCTTGGTGATCAAACTGACCATTAGTTTACCAAAGTACACTGAGAATACACTGGCTTAGGAGCTTCTCAGTTCGCGGTATTAATGGCGGAAAAAAATGGGTTTCTTGTTCCAGAGAAGAAGAGAAACATCCCACTCTTCATTCTCTTCAAGAATGCAAGGTACTCATCCTTTTTGACATTACAAAGACTTGATGATCTTATGGAATTCAGTTCAGTTGCTGAGTGAAATTTAGTTGAAATTTTCAAGAGCTTGTGTTGTAATCACAGGATGGTTTTCAAGTTAGACGAAATCGGCCAAGAAATTGCACAGATTGCACTCCCTGCAGCTTTGGCTTTGACAGCTGATCCAATTGCATCTCTAGTAGACACAGCTTTCATAGGCCATATTGGTACAACATCTCTAAGTAGACACAGCACTTGAGTAGACATGATCATGTGTTTTTCGATTTCATAAGAACATGTTTCGAAACAGGCCCGGTTCAGCTAGCTGCTGTTGGAGTCTCCATTGCCCTATTCAACCAGGTTTCAAGAATCGCAATCTTCCCTCTCGTGAGCATCACCACTTCTTTTGTTGCCGAGGAAGATGCTAGAGCTACGACAATGGAGAGCCCTCAAGAAAAGCAAGAGAGCGACGACTTGGAGTTGGCTTCTAGCTCTTTCAATAATGAATCCAAAGAGTTGATACCTCAAGCAGGTGATCACTTGATTTCCTTGCTGTTTTCTTTCAATGAATTATGATTATTTTTTCATGGCTCCTTTCTATATAGATCCAGGTGAGCCCGGTCAGGAATCAAACTCTGAGGTCCTTGACATAGACAAGCCCAAGCACCATAAGAGGCACATTCCATCTGCTTCATCAGCCTTGATTATCGGCTCAGTTCTTGGCGTTCTCCAAGCCATTTTCCTTATTTTGCTGGCTAAACCATTGTTGAAGTATATGGGAATCAACTCTGTAAGTATGGGAAACCGTTGTCTACTAGCATTGTTTACAACAGACACCCTAGCTATCATGTTAAACATATATACCTTTTGATCTATAGGAGTCTCCTATGCTACCATCAGCACAGCGGTATTTGACCTTAAGATCACTCGGCGCCCCTGCAGTTCTGCTATCATTGGCTATGCAAGGAGTTTTTCGCGGTTTCAAGGACACAAAAACTCCACTATATGCCACCAGTAAGCAATAAAAAACAAAGAAACTCTCTTAACAAGTGCAAATCTTGACTTGGATTTATGTTTTCGATGAATTTTCTTGTTGTTTGTCCTCAATCCTACAGTAGCAGGAGATGCAACTAATATCATTCTCGACCCAATCTTCATTTTCACTTTTCGGATGGGAGTGAGTGGAGCTGCCATTGCCCATGTCATATCTCAGTGAGTCTACCCGAAAATCAGTCATTTTGTTCAAGTACCTTGTTTTCGGTTCCCTTGTTAAAAGAAATCCATGGTGATCAATTTTTACTCATAGGTACATAATTTCAGCTATCCTCTTTTGGAGACTGTTGCAACAAGTTGATCTATTACCACCACATTTCAAGGACTTGCAATTCGGCAGGTTCCTGAGAAACGGTGAGCCCTTAGATGATGTCGGTTTTTGCTTCTAGTACATGAAGTCAGACCATAAAGATCATGACTTCATGTCAATTCAGGCTTTCTGCTGTTGATGAGAGTTGTGGCTGCGACATTCTGTGTGACGCTGGCTGCATCATTGGCTGCCCATCAGGGCCCTACGCCTATGGCGGCATTTCAAGTCTGCTTGCAAGTGTGGTTGACGACGTCCCTTCTAGCTGATGGACTAGCTGTAGCCGGACAGGTGATGATGAATTGTGTTTTTTTTATCAAGGCATTAAGAGTCATTCGACACACATTGTTCACGGTTTCTCTCTTTATTTACTTCAAATGCAGGCAATCCTTGCTAGTGCATTCGCCAATTCAGATTACGAGAAAGCAACATCCACTGCCTCTCGGGTACTTCAGGTCCGTATAACTGATCTCAAATGTTACTTGTTCAGCAGATGAGATCTTGATTCTTGATAGTCATAGTAGTAAGTATTAACTATGCAGCTTGGGTTCATTCTCGGATTGGTGCTTGCTTTCACTCTTGGTTTCGGACTACATTTTGGAGCCAAGTTGTTCACAAAGGATGATAATGTCCTACATCTCATCAGCATAGGCATTCCGGTATGACACTTGAAACTTCAATCTACCAAATCCTTATTTGTTTTCCTCTCTAAAACACATAAATCTTGGAATCTTTTGTTCATCTATGCAGTTTGTCGCGCTAACTCAGCCCATCAACGCCTTGGCATTTGTCTTTGATGGCATCAACTTTGGAGCATCGGATTTTGCCTATTCCGGCTACTCCATGGTAACACATTGAAAACTCAGCATCAAACACTTTTGCTATAGCCACATCCTATCAAAGAATAAATCATTGAGCCTCTTATCTTGTGTTCCTCGATCTTTAGGTGACAGTAGCCTTATTCAGCATCTTATGCCTGTTGGGTCTTTCATTGAGACACGGGTTCGTTGGCATTTGGTTTGCCTTGACCATATTCATGAGCCTTCGAGCATTCGCGGGATTCTGGAGGTGATTACTTATACATATTTTTGATCTATATATAGTATCTCCTTAAGCAAAAACCACATTCAAGGAAACACATTATAAATGGTTGTGTTTTGTTGTTGTTGTGTGCAGGATAGGGACTGGTAGTGGACCTTGGAATTTCCTGAGAAGCTGAACAAAACTGTAACACAAAAGGCAATTTGAAGCTAAATGAGTATCAGCAACTCATTTGTAGTTTACAAATAAAGCAAACTCCTTTTGGATTGTAATGTACATAAAAGAAAACATAATCCAAAAAAAAAATCAGGAATAAACTAAACTTGAAAGAGCCTGGTTTTTATATGGGGTCGTGTGCAAAAGCGTACATATGTAGAAGTGCCTGGTAGTGGAGTGGTTTGCATCGTTCATCCCATCCATTAACGCTTGAGTGATGGTACTTAATCCAATCTGAATGAACGAGTGGCACTTGAGATCTAGATAACAACCAAATCTGTCTCCGACATAAAGATTAGTTTATTGTTTGAAATAAAAAGTAAATTTAGTGAGTGGCTGAACTTTCCGGCACCAAGTGGACGCCACCCTCCAACGTTTATTCTTATTATAGTAAACTTGAATGCTTCATTTTCATTGGAGTATAAACTCTTAACAATTTTCTTTTTTCAAAAATTTGAAGAAATAATTAGTTTTAGAAAATGTTGTTGATTTGAAAAAGATTTTATATTTTTCCTAATGCTTTCTAAATTTGAATAATGAGATGAAAAATATATTAGATAAAAAAAACTAAGCCCTTTTTTTTAATATATATATATATACTGTAAAAAATTAAAATATATTGCTCAATCATGCAGTGCTTTAATTTTCTTGAATTTAAAAAACATGCATTATGTAAAAAATTGTTTTACCGGATAATAACATGATTTTATTGGGCGAACAAAATTTCATTGGGCCTAATTAGGCCCAAAATTACACAAGCGGATTCTGACACTCCCCACTGAAGACAAAACAGGAACGATGAATGATCAGCAATGACCAAAACAGGAAAAACAAGTACACCACCACGACCGGTTTCTCTCTCTCGTATGAAATTCCGCCGCCGGCGACAATGCCGAGTTCAACTCCGACGAATCGGCCGGAGGATCTAATCGCTCGGCTTGGATCATCCGACGGGGAAGCCAAGCTCAAAGCCCTAAGGGAATTGAAGAATCAGATCATCGGCAACCGTACGAAGAAGCTTTCCTACGCCAGGCTCGGCGCCATCCCTGCCGTCGTCTCCCTTCTGTCCGCCGCTATCGATGCTGGAGATTCGTCTCTCATCCTCCAATCCGCCGCTTCCATTGGCAGCTTTGCCTGCGGCGTCGATGTCGGTGTTAAAGCCGTCCTGAATTCCGACGCCATCTCTCTCCTTCTCCGCCTGCTTTCTCATTCCAGTGATAAGGTAAGCTTTGGAATTGAGGTTGTTTTAGTTACGGTTTTTCGATTTTCTGTTTCTTTTGGTTGGTGAGGAATTGGAGGGAGCTTGTGAGATCATTTCTTTGAACATAGCTGCAACGTTTGAATTTAACTTAGCCAGTCGGAATTTGATTTTCAGGAGAGAGATTTGGTTAAGATTTTGCATAATTTTGTTTTTCTCAAGAATCGTTGGTGAGGATTCCATTTAAGATTAGGGAAATTGAAGGAACCGAATATTAAGATGTTTAGTTCTTTCAAATTCGGATCTTAAAGCTTCAGAACTAGTAATTAGCTTTGATGCTGAATTGCTATGCCTCTCCAGCCTCCGGGTTTAGTTTTTGGTTGATATTTGATGTATGCAGTAATTAGCTTCACAGAATCAGAATCTCGTTCCCTGCAGTATCACAAGATTCACATATGAAGTTTCATTTTATCAGAAAGTGAAATCAATTTTACTTTATACTCAATGCTTTACTGTCAATAAATCTTGGTTGATATTTATGAGGATTTTGTCCTCTACTTTATAGTCTATACTCAATATGGCGCCCCCTTTTGCCCTCTTTGATGACTTGGTTGGGCTATGTTAATATGATGGTGTCTGATTATACAGTTTATTACAATTTACAAGGAACTAGAGCGTAGAGAAGTTTCTATTTTGCATGTTTAATTGTATCTTGTCTTTTCATTTTATTATATAGTTATTTTGGCCATTCCTGTCACTCGCAGGTTGCGGATGCTGGTGCCCGATCACTTAAGATAATCTATCAATCAAAGCTAGCTCCCAAGTACGATCTTCTTCAAAAGGAAAATTTAAATTTTCTATTCTCGTTATTGAACGGTGAGAATGAGAATGTTACAGGACTTGGTGCCAGCATCATAGCACATTCTTGTCAGACTACTAAAGACCAAAAAATATTATGTGAAGTTGGGGCATTGACAAAGCTTCAAAACTTTCTTGTTGGTTCTATCACTCAAAGAGATGCTAGTTTGGAAGCTCTAGCCATGATCATGAAGAATAATGCTGGTGTTATTTCAGATTTTGTGGAATCTGACAATGGAAAAGCTTTGCGAATTGTTACTGAATTAATTAGGGACAAATATCCGCGTACAAGACTACTTGCCTGCATCTGTTTGGCTGAGATATTGAACAACTGTCCTAGTTATGTACAGGATGTTGTACTGAGAACAAAATTGATATGTACACTTCTTGAGCTCCTAGATGAACACGGTCAAGTTGGGGATGAAGCTCCCTTTGCTTTTGTTAATTTGCTTTTGCAGGAGGATATACAAAAGCTAGCCTTTGAAACTGGAGCTGTAGAAAAACTATGCTTCCATTTGCAAAGAGATCTGTTGCAGGTTAAACGTTTTAGAGGAATATTAATAGCACTGGCTGAACTTTGTTCGAAGTTGGAGATGTGCCGGTCTAGATTAATGTCTCTTCAGGTCAGTGAATAAAAAAGGCAATGCTTAAGGTGTGTGCCTCACCTCTAAATAATGGTGCGATAAGTCCCTTTTCTCAAGCCTTTAGGCATATGCATAATAAACATAAAGCCGCCTGTTTATATTTGTCAAGAAATATGACAATTGAAAGCTAATCAACCCGAAAATCATTTGGTCGATGCCTGAAATGAATTTCTGGGTTGAGGAATGTTGATTTTTTTTAAAAAATATTTAGAAATGCCCATCGTATTCTTTAAGTTGAAGCATGTGCTTCTTACCTGAAGCCTAGGTGACAAACCCCTTATTGCCTTTTCAATGCTCATGCCTTTTTCTTCACTGTTTCAGATCCACAATATATATAACATCAGTATTTTCGGCTTTTCTCCCCTTTCCCCTTAGAAGTGATTTGCTTTCATTACCTCCTAAGTGAAAAATATGTCCAGTCCCTAGCATGATAGGACACAGGATAACTTTCGAAACCGGCTGCGTTTTTAGCTTGCAATTGCATTCTCTCCCCAAGTTTAAGTTCCTGGTCCAGGCACCTCCTACATGTTTTCATATATGATAAGAGTAGAGCTCCTCTTCTTAGACTTTTAAATTCATATCATTTTTCATATTTTCAGTAGACCTCCTCTTCTTAGACTTTTAAATTCTTATCATTTTCCATATTTATTTTACTTCTAATAAAGGATTTGGATTGGATCAGTTTTTATACTTTATACGTTGGAAATTATTTGCCTGGGAAAGTATTTCTTTTAATAGGTGTCACTATAAGAATAGACTGGAGTGATTTCTAAATGTTGATCAAACTTTCTGCTGTGCAAGATAGGAAAGATTCTGTCTGAATTAATACATCATATTTGATTCTTCTCAAAAGAGCATTTTTTTTTCTTCCACTCTCTAATAAATTCACTTTAACACAGGCCTTGAACTTCATTATAGACGCGCTAAGTCATGATAGCTCTGAAGTACGAAGTGCGGCCTGCATTTGTTTGCGAAGTCTTTCGCGTTCAGTTAAGGTTTGACCTTAAGATTCATGCTCATACTTCAATCTCTTTGCTGAGCATATCATCTAATTATAATGTTTTCAGAGTTTAAGTGCAGGTCGATTTATGAATGAGACAACTGTGATCCCCTTGCTTCGGCTATTAAATGATTCTTGTCATGATGTCCAGGTGCGTGGTTCCTGTGCTTCAATATGCTCCCATTTAAGGGGCTTGTATTTGCTGAAGGAAGTTGTTGTTAAATTGTTGGCTTCTTCTCTTGTATTTTTGGGTTCTTTGTATGAACTATTTTCTTCTCATGCTACTTGTATAATAGGTTGCTGCACTCAGCACTATAAGCAATGTCGTGGTGGATTTTGCATCACACAAGTCTACCTTTGTTCTATGTGGTGGAGTGAAGCAGCTTGTCCAACTATGTAAATCAATGGATTCTAGCGTCAGATTGCATGCTGTATGGGCTCTCAGGAACCTGATCTTTCTTACAGATTACAGTGCCAAAGTGGGGATATATGCGGAACTCACAACCTCCACATTATTAAGCCTTATCTCTGGTAATCATCACTGCCACCAATGATTTTGAACATTATTATTCAGTTGTACAATTTCAATGGGTTTGCTGCCTCTGTGAATACTGCAGATTCTGATCCTTCAGTACAAGAGCAAGCCCTAGGTTTTGTCCGCAATTTGGTTGATGGATGTGCTGACTCTATCCAGATAATCTTTTCTGATGATGCTGTTTTATTGCCAAGCATTGTAAGGCAATTACAGAATTCGTCAAACATAGAAGTGTGCATTCAGGTTAGAATAATGAGGGGGTACAATTACTTTTTTATTCGACCTGTTTGGTATGTTATTTCTCTAATGGCCGTATTCTGCTTTATAACCGTTTGCTGGGATCCTTTACTAGTTTACTGTCTTTCTTTTATAAGGTGGTTTGTGGATTCTTTTTACTGTTTGTAACACGGGGCTAGTGTATGATCCCTATTGGAATTGAATAATTTGTGCAGGGTATGTATGCACTGAGCAACATAGCTGCAGGAAACGATGATCAGAAACAAGCAGTCATTGACCTTCTCATTCCACCAGATAGCAAAGAACTGTCTATTGTTCTCAACTTTTTGGAAAGCAATGATAGCCGTTTACGCACTGCTACTCTTTGGTTTCTAGTAAATCTCTCTGTGGAGGACAGTCCTGCTGCTGGCTTAATGCGTCTCAAAAGAATGCGAGATGCTAATATTAACCAGTCAGTCAAAGTCATGGTTTATGATTCTTGCTTGGATGTGAAGGTTAGTAATTACGCGTCCCTTTAACTAATTGTCTCTAGACTCTCCACATTGTCCCTAACCTATTCATTGTGACAATCTTGTCGTTCCGAACATGTAACACAACTGGTTATTTTCTCCAGCTCCGACTCAGAACAGCACTACGACAAATTATGCCTTCCTGTGAGGGAACCATGTGGTGGCCTAAGATCGCCAACTGTCCGTAAAACCTTTTTAGGTACAAAGCTTCCATTCATGCATTGTCGTGATAATTTCAAGTTTGTATGAACATCAGATGGAAACTATGATTCAAGAAGAAGAGAATTCATGATACTTTGGGACAGTCATATGCACAGTGCACTCGTAGATATCGGAAAATGATTCGTCAAGGTTAGAGTTGGCTGTTGTTTATCACCGAATTAGAGCAATGTATGTATAATATATTTGATTGTATTCTTGGTATTTTTAGTTTTCCATCTCCATCTAGGTTGGTTGTAGTGGTACTGTGTTTAGTTTTGGTATCATGCACCATGTTTTCTGTTGTATGTAATGTGTGTAAGATGAATGGTGTCTCAGATAAATTATGCCCAGGTCTTCAGAGGATAACATTTCTCAAGTGTAAGAAAAGATAATGTTGTTTCTAAATTTCATTATTTCAAGACCAATGCAAAAATTCACCATTTTTTAATCAACAATTTTTTTAGTACTGGAGAGAGATTTGTATTATATATTTTAACTGAAGATGATTTTGTTGTTGAACAAATTCTCTCAAATGACCTTCTCATTAAATGATAATGTTAAGATTCTTAACACTATTTAACGGTTTCTTAACATAATAGAGAGGGCGGGTTGCATCTTTCTCTTTTAAAGTTAGGTTTTTAAGAGTATTAATGTACGCTCTTATTGACGTGGCGTCAAGTTCTTATTAACGTGCTAGGGAACACTCAAAATTGAAGGCAAAACAGGTTTTAGGTACCATGTTCATATCAACGTGAAGTTAGGTTTTTAAGAGTATTAATGTACGCTCTTATTGACGTGGCGTCACGTTCTTATTAACGTGCTAGGGAACACTCAAAATTGAAGGCAAAACAGGTTTTAGGTACCATGTTCATATCAATGTGGTGCCTAAACCCTGGTTTGGAGTGTATTTAGTTTCCGCAAAAATTCTATAATATTTTTCCCAATAAGTGTGCTGTCATGGTGAAATCTTCATAGTTTCTAACTTTGATTTTACAAATACAAGTATTCACTGTTATATGTTTTAGCTTACGGCTCAGTCAAGGACAGTCCTTCAAACAGAAGCTGCGGCCATTTGCGAAGGACTTAAGCTTGCAATCAGAAGGAACATCAAGAATCTTATAATTGAAAGTGACAGTATTGGTGTTACTGCAGCTATCAACAAAAGCTCAACAACACCATGGGAGATAATTCAAACGGTTGAAGAAATCCACTTGCTCACACGTGAATTCAACTATATCAGCATCAACCAGTGCTGTAGAAAAGCAAACTCTGCTGCTGATTTTATCACTAAAAATTTAGTGATTTGTAATATGGATGACCATGGTTGGTTGACCGTTGTTTGCTCAACAGTCGTCTACGCTTTCCTACTGTAAAAAAAATTAAAAAGTATTCACTGTTATCAGGGGAAGGGGTGCTGGTCTGCTGCATAAATATTAGAACCAGGAAAATTTGCTACACAATAAAAGTCTGATTCAGCAAATATAACAGAAAATGACCGAAAACAATCACTGATTAATGGATGCACATGGAGCCAAAAGAGGCTTTAGAAATACTTGCATGTTTTAACAGCCAAATACACATCTAGATGACTAGAACTACAGCATAAAATTGTCCACGACAAGGCCAATAGCTGGCTGCTGAAGGAGGTACTCCGACTGAGTCACCTTCCCTTCGCAAGGGATTCCTTGAGATCTTGACGGGTTGAAGGGAAAAGTTCTATGTAGCGACTCCCGAGCATCTTTCTGTCCTTGCCCATGGCTGCTTCTGATTCCTGAGGGCCTGCAAACTCCACATATGCTTCACCGGTTGGCCTCCCATCGTAATTAAGAGTAATGTGGATAGATGACTCTGATACTGAAAAGTCTTTGAAGAAGTCTAATATATCCTCCTTCCCAGCAGAGAACGGTAAGCCCCTCATGCGCAATACTCCAGTGTGAGCTACTGGTTCCTCAGCATGAGATCTGGCTCTGCAGTGAAACATGAAACACGAGAATTAAAAAGACAAGGTTAATGAGGGGTATACTTGTTTTTCGGGGAAAACCCTATG
This sequence comes from Persicaria maculosa, assembly GCA_963922045.1. Classification (NCBI taxonomy): domain Eukaryota; kingdom Viridiplantae; phylum Streptophyta; class Magnoliopsida; order Caryophyllales; family Polygonaceae; genus Persicaria; species Persicaria maculosa. The sequence continues at coordinate 13,801,977 of OY998267.1, read as the reverse complement.
GGTGCAGACATCTAGCTCAGTGTCTCAGTTTAGGCTGGATATTATATGAATGCATTAGAAGTTTCTTGCTGAAGGAAAAAGGCGAGAAATGGAAAATGAAATAAGCAGCATAATTCATAAACGAGATCCCAGAAATGTTATACCAAAAAGAACCAATTGATTTCCTTGACACAACAGCATATATAAACAGATTGATGACTAACATCAACTAATAATGATTCTTCTAATGAGCTACAAGATCTGCATATTAAAAGGCTAAGCAAGAAAAATGTTCAGAAAGAAAATGGTAATGAATTCACCTTCCCCTTGCAAGTGCTTCTTCCATCTCTTGGTGGTTTGAAGGAAAAAGCTCTACATAGCGACTCCCAAGGGTCATTCCGTCCTCAGACATAGCCGCTCTTGACTGCTCAGGATCAGAAAACTCCACAAAAGCTTCCCCTGACCGCCTTCCCTCCGAGTTAAAGGTTAAATGAACTCTGTCCTCTGAGAGCGGGAAGTCTTTGAAGAAATCCAATATGCTGTCTATTGTGGCAGAATATGGCAACCCTCTCATTCGTAATATACCAGTGTGCTCAGCTGAGTCCTTTGCTTCATCATAAGAAATAGCTCGAGTACTTCTATGGGAGGATCCACTTCCACGACGAGAATCCGAGACTCCATTTGCGATAGCCCTATAGTAATCCTGCCTCTTGCTTCTGAAGACCTCAATATATCTCCTGCCCATATTCTGCCTGTTCCTTTGAAGAGCAAAATCAACTTGCAGGGGATAGCCCAAAAGGCAGTATGCTTCCCCAGTAAAGTGGCTACCTTTGTGAACTAAGACAATGTCCAAAATATCTATACCTTGAAAGAACTCAGCTATATCATCTTCAGTGCAATCAAATGGAAGACCACGAAGTTTTACAACAGGGAAAGGAGGAGGCTGGTCAGGATATGCTGCTACATATGGAGGAGCATTGTACAGAAAAGTTGGTCCAGGTAAAGCCCCATAAAAAGAGGTCCCTTGGTCCATTATCCTCTGCCGCTTTGGAGCCATCTCACGCCCATCTCCATAATCCATATGCCTAACAATGCATTGAAACCATAAATAAGCCCCACACAATATCTGACACTTCATAAAACCAGTCAAGAATTTATATTATGGCAACTTAAGTATTGGGTAATCAGACATTCCGATGAAATCATGATAGAGATTAGAAACGCCATCGGCATAAGCACTCAAAAATAGCCCGCCATTTCGCCAAAGGAAGGAACTCTTCACTGGAACAAAAGTATATTCATATGCTACCAAAACAGTTAACATTCTCTAGCCAAAACAGGTTGCTTATTAAGAGATGCCTAATTTGGAAGACCACTGCTCTTATTTAAGTGTTTGTTTGGTTTGCCACAACTCAAAGTTTGTATCCTTTGATGCAATTTACCCTAAAATAGCACATGGTTCCTTAACTGATACCATTTAGGCTAGTTCAATCTTTTTTCCTCTTTCCTTCCTTTTTTTTTGTTCATCAATAAATCAAGTCACACAGAAATGTGCTTTTAGTTCAATATCTTCGTAAGATAGATCACAGAGATGCAAACCAGATACAGATTTCGCAAGAATCCATAAGAGACACATCCACACCGTGAAACAATCAATTGATGAATGAAATACTGTATATGTACAACCATTTGAACTAATCAAATTCACCATGACCAGAAAAAGGACAATTTCCCTCCCATTAACTATCTAACACCGCATAAATTTACATAGCAAAACCAACCTCTTCAACTCATCCTCCTCACAGAAGACAATCAATCATAACCGGCAGTAACAGGAATTGCTCCGGATTAATTCTGGACGGTGAACACATCAATCAAATCCATATTAAACAATCAACCAAATTCATATTCGACAGGATTAACAGATCTTCCGCAAATTCAAAATCGAAATTAGAAACAATTAAAATGAGCTTCGCTTACCCTCGACTGTAGTACATCTTTGTGTACTCCTTTCCGAGCTCTGATGGATCCTCTCTCTCTCTCTCTCTCTCTCTCTCTCAAGTCTCAATTCACCTTCCAATAAACCCTCTCCGTGCCCCTTTTGGTGGCTGTTTGATTTTCAGGAAGCTCGTGTATAAACAATAATGGGCCTAATTGCTGTTATTGGGCCTGGGCCGATTTATAAACTCCCTCTGGTCCATTATATTTCGTTTTAACTTTACAGCATATTTTTTTAGTAATAAATTAAAAACTATATATACAATAGGGTGTTATTATTTACACCAAATTTTTTTTTACTATTTATACCCAAAATTAAAGTTTTTTTTAAATAAACCCTACACCTCTTGAGTCAAAGACGTGTGACTCAAGAGGGGCAGAGTATGTATATAAAAAAAATAGTTGCGCCTCTTGAGTCATATGTGTATGACTCAAGAGGCGTAGGATTTATTTAAAAAAAAACTTTGATTTTGGGGTGTAAATACAACATCCATTTCTTATTATTTTTTTTTATAATTTCATATTTATTAATAATAAGTATAAAATTATTTTAAAAATTAATAAATATGAAATTATAAAAAAATTACTAAACAAGGTTGATATTTTATTTTAAAAATTAATAAATGAAAGTTGGTATTTTATATAGTTTTTAACTTTTAAAAAAAACAAATTGTCAAAAAAAAATCAAACTATAAATTAAATATCATCAAAGATAGATAGATAGAGAAAAAGAATTAAGTTTCTGTGCTATGCTTTTACTTGCTTCTCTTTGTCAAAAAAAAGAAGGAAAAATGTAAGCTTTGGTTGAAGTGTGGAACATTGAAAGATAAAGATCCCAAGGTGTGTTTGCCTGAATGAGAATCAATTAGTCATCACACTTTTGGTATTTTGCATTAAATGGATATCAATTAAAAAATGTTGGCAACATGGCTACCGACCAAATAATGGCTTAATAGTTGCGCTCACCCATGAAATACTCAAAATAATAATGGACAAGAAATCGAGCTTGAGGTAGAGTTCATTCGAAGATGATGTCGTAACTATTGCACTCATCCTCATGACTTGACATAGCGCTTCACATAGTTTGTTCCAACTTTGGAAGGCTTTGTGGGAGTAAACAATCACCTAGAACTAGTCGCTTTGACCGGTTAGAGAAGGCTAGGTTAGATGGTCGAATCAAGAATACAAAGTATTGAAAGTCATCTTGGTTTTTCAAGGTAAAAAGCTAGAGAAAATGCCTTGAGCCAATGTACGTTCGAGTACGAATTAGTCAGTTACTACAACAAATTGTTCCTCTTTTATTATTGTCACATCTTCCTCTAATAGTTGGTTTCATACTAAATATTAAAGACGCTCGATTTTCATAATTCAAATTCAATACATTAAATTAAATTAAGGGAAATAATTTGAGATGTACGTGACAGGATGATTCGTCTTACATTGGGATTATGATCAAAATCAAACAAGCTTAGTATATACATCAGCTCAATGGACTAATCCCTAGATCGTCAATTAATCAATTGATTTTAAAATAAAACTCAACTATACTATATATTGGAGTTGAATTAGTACATATATAATACACTTGTTAGGTGTATGAATTCTGTACGTCATATGAATCCATCGTAATTTATAAAAGAGACTGACCCATGTGACTCTCATCTCCATCTCTTATTATGTTTGTCTAAATCTGTAGCTTAAATAAATATAAGCCATTGGATTTACTATCTAAAGTCCTAAACCTATTTCCCTCCTTTTTTTCACCCTTTAATTACTTCACATGTGGATTTAATGAAGTCGATCGAGGAGGAATCCAAGAGAAAAAAAATTGGATACCCTGCAGGAAAGTGTACAAAGTAGGCTGGGTAATCAAAACAAGAAACCAAACGAAAAAGAGCATAAATATTACCTAGGATACCAAATTCGATCCCCAACATTAATAATATAACTAAAGGGAAGAAGGTATAGCAGCTAAGATGTCAACTACATACGTGCAGGTGCAGGTGCAGCTTGTACAGTAAGTAGATCTCTGGCAGAAAGACCATTTAAGGACAAACCCACCGCCAGGCACCACCCACAGTACGTACGTGCCTCTCCAGGCACTGGTTTTCCCTCAATACTATGCTCTCTTACCTATATATAGTAATAGTAGTATTCTGTGAATTAGTGATTTTGTTTTTTCTTAAATCTAATTCCATTGTGTCGATCAATGCAGTGTTTAATTTAGGTGTTTGGATAACTTTTATAGTTTGTAATTAATTTAGAAACTAAGATTTTAATTTGCGAATAGGAATGTATACGTTGGAATATAGGGATGTCTCACACTGAAAAAATTGAGATATAATGAATAACATATATAACTTTAGCGGGTTATTTATCTCATTGTCAATTGGTTTTGAGATGGAATTACCCCGTTGGATTTGTATATTGTTTGGCTTGGGAGAGCCGAATTTGACATGTTCAAGCTTGGTTCATTTGATAAATGAGCTCGAGCTCACCCCAATTTTTAAACGAGCTTTCTGTTTTTGTTCAAACTTGACTTGTTTTAGTAATGACCAAGCTTCTTTCGAGCTTTAAGCCGTTTTACTTAGTCATAACATATCTACTTAAAAGAAATTTTAGAAATTTCATTATATTCGAGCTATTCGAGCCTAAATCGAACGATTCGAGCTTTCAACCGAGTTTAAAATGATGTTCAGGCTCGGCTTGTGTAGGTAAGTGAACGAGTTCAAGTTAAGTTTTTTTCGAACCGATCCCAAATCGAGCTCGAACTGCTCATCTCATATAACAACCTAGTTATTGCTTACTAGTTTTTTTTTTCATAATTAACTACGAAGTATTATTTTTTTTCCAACTTCGCGTATTTTCTTTCTACTTCTGTTTTTTTAAGCAAAAAAGAACTATAAGTAAGTAATCTCAAATTCAATCATGGCATAAGTTGAAAAAATAGTATAAGGTTGGGATTTGGGAGGGTTTCCTCCATTTGGACCTATGTATTATACTATCGGAATTAGATAGACATTGAATCGAAATGGTCAAGATCAAAATAAAAGAAAATAAAAGGGGTTACTATTTAAACAATGATTTTCCCCCCTAATATACGACTATAAGAACGAAATGCAAATTAACAAGAAAAAAATCCGGATCTGCATTTCACGTTCGTGTTTTTTTTTTAATTATGTAAACACACTGAAAATCTTGCCAAATAAAATAGCGATTGCAAAGTGCAAGTTCACAGTCAATGGTGATTGTGAAGTAAGAGTTCGCGGACAATCACGATCGCAAAACGTGAATTCATGGTTTACTGTTCACATTTGTCATCAAATTTAGTTTCGACATAAGCATAGAAGTTGTAGCTCTTGAAAAAATATTTCCAACGCATGCTAATAATATTCGGTCAGACTACCAATACCTCTAAAAAGAGTGTTACAAAATCAGCTTGTCAAGCGAAAAACTTTTACTAACTTATTTTTTGTTTCAGATCTCTTCTTCTTGTTGGGCCTCCACTCTTGTCTCATTTTGAACTCTTCTACCATTCATTCATTCATTCATTCATTCATTCATTCATTCATTAACCTCATTATCTCAAATAAGTACTTGAAATCACCAATAAAAACATGTAGATTCCGACATCACCATCAAATGAGTATAAATGCAAATTCTTCCTAATTCATGCACAATATGCAATAACTAAGCTAAATATGATTATATTGATGATGTTGCCATTAATTCAACAATGAGAGACAGAATTGATTTTGAATTTTGATGACAGACCGGCCTCTAGCTATAACTTTGAAGTAATTGTTGATATGGTGGGTTGTCAGTTGTCACATTGATAACATGCATTTAGATAGTAATATATATTATTTAGCTTATTTATAATGCATATTGTGCATGTAGAATTTACATTTATCCTCATTTGGTGGTGCACATACACACTTTCATTGGTGATTTCAAGTACAAATAGATCTGAGGTGGGACAAGGAGGCTAATTATGAATAGAAGAGTCCAAAATGAGACAAGAGTGGAGGCGAAGAAGAGAGCCGAAACAAAGTTGCTCGCTCGACAAGCTAATTTTATAATGCACTTTTTATATGTCTTGATGGTCCGATCAACTATTATGAGTATGCCTTGGAAAGCTCTTTCCGAGAGTTACAACTTTTATACCAATGTCGGAAGCAAATTCAAAGATCAAGTGAACAGTTAATCGTGAATTCGCACTTCACGATCGCTATTAATTAACCGCGAATTCACACTTCGCGATCGCCCTTAACTGCAAACTCACACTTTTCAATCACTATCTGACCATATATTTGACAAGATTTTCACCATATAAATATCAATTCCTAAATAAAAATGTTGTATAATCATAACTCCATGCATCATATAATTAAAATTATTTAATGTGATTTTCAAAACTCAGGTTTTCTCACAACTATCATCCAAATCGAGGCTAATTTTCATAAAATCATAGTACTCCGTATTTTTATTTTTATTTTTTTATTTTTTATTTTAATTTTACATACTGATGAATCCAGACATCCTACACTGGCCCCACAAGAAAAGATTAATTAAATTATCATTAACCATTAATTAATGAAAATAATTAAAACCCACAAATATCTAAAGCGGGCCGCCGTTCTCGACCCCCATTTCGTTCCCTTGTTTACTCTCTCTTAAATGTCATCTCTAAACTCTATCCTGTTTCCTGTCTAGGGTTTTTTTTTTTAATTCCCACTTCCCCCTCCTCAATTTCCCTCTTCATCCCATTTCAAAATTAAATCAACCCTAGATACTCCACCCCCATCCCATCTATCCACCTCTTCCTCAAATTTCTCTTCTGATTTCGTTAATTAATCATCTGCGCGCGTCTCAATCGAATCCAATCTAACTCCTTCGATCTTCTCCGTCTCGAATTCGGGAGGCACATTCCAGGGGCACCTCGAGCTCAATCCAGCAACTGTAAGCAATTCAGTCAAGTTCAAATTTTGATCCTTTAAAGCTTTTCTAGTACTCTTGAATTTTGATTTTGATTTCGTCTTTAGGATTGATTCAGTTCAATTCAATGGCGCGGTCAAGAAGGAAGACGATCAGCACCAGAGCCAATAACAACCCAATAATGACTAGAAGCTTATACAAGAAGCAACTACAGGCTAAATCCTCCGAAGAACCCAAGCCATCAGATTCAGCTTGCGGCAAGGAAAACCTGTGTTACGACGTCGTTTGCTCGACGCCGAGAGGGAAGAAATACAAGATACCGAAGATCTCGACTTGCCCTCCGGCACCGAAGAAGAGCAAGAAGCTCGTTCTGAAGACGACCACGACCACGGCCACAACCCCGACCAAAACCAAGTTCTTTACTCACCCTGATCTAGAGCTTTTCTTCTTGTTTTCGCCGTCTCGTGAAATTCACGCTTAAAATTAGGCCTAAATTGAACACGATGAGGAAAAAGAGGGAAAAAAAGGGGTTGTTTCACTTTTGACTCTTGTTAGGGCGTGTTTGGCGTTAGTACTTATCTCGAGTATCGCCGAACATTTTTATTATATTATATATATATTTTATATGGTTTAATAGATAGGTTGAATCAATGAATAGGTATACATATTAATTAGGGTATTTTCAGGAATTAGGGCAACTTTTTATTTCAGTGTCATGGCTTAATGGCTTAATTACGGGGTATTTATATTAAAAGTAATTTAATTAGTCTATCCCTCTTTCTTTTTCTTCATCATCTTCTTAAGAGTCTTAAGAAAGTCTCGTTACAGCTTTTTTTTTTTTACTTTGTAAAATATATGATGTGAAAAGTTTAATCGATTCTGCGTATCTTTTCTTCTTTTTTATGTGCGTTTTAATTAATTTATGTATTTATGGTTGATATGATAAATATAAAATTTTGGTAAAAAAATCAAATCTAAAATGGAATTAATAAAAGAGAGAGATTTGGAATTTTTTTTTTGTATGTGAATAAAATGTGAAATTTATTTACCTAATCGATGTGATCATATCAATTAAGAGATTGCAATACTAATATTTTATCTGTATATATTGAGGAAAATAAATAAATCTACAACAACCTGGATACTGAATCAACTACTCTTTATTTATATATATGAAAATGTACGTTATTGCTCCAAAGTGTTAATTGTTTTCTTTTCTTTTGTTTTTGTTAAAAGATGGATCATTAATTAATTTATCAATCGATCGATTATTCGTATATATCCAACTTTAATCAAATAGTCCCATTAAAAAAAAGGCATTAATCTATGAACATAATTTAATTTGGAGGGATATAAAAAGGGAAGAGATAGTACCTAATAAAATGAATATAATAAAGTAAAAAATAATAATAATAGAGAGTAATAATAATTGGAGGGACTGTGTGGGTGTGGGGGGTTGTCAGAATCGACAAAAACATTGAGTAGGTAGGGTATCCAATGTAAACATACTCGTGCGGCTTCCCATTATTCATTCATACTCCCGATATCCTATATATATATATAAATAATTGTTACTCCGTATGATTAACTATTTATACAGTATATACATATACACTATACATATATACGGTGTACATATGTATATGAACCATATGGTTGAAATGTGATGTATGTTTTCACTTCACATCATATCAGTTGTATAAAGAGTTTAAATTTAATATATATACTAGTAGGATACCCGCGTCATGACGCGATATTTAAATAAAATAAAATTTAAATAATATAAGAAATTAATGTTATAAAATTTAATAAAAGTTAAGATAAAATAAGAAAGGAGGTGAATAAGTGAATAAACACTCATAAAAGTATTTTATAAATCGTTTAGAAAATTATTTTTAAAAAATTTTCTCTTTTAAACCAACATTTATGAATATAGATATTTTAAATCACTCTCATTGGTTTGTAAAAGAAATATAAAAAATCATAATAATAGTTAGATATAGATATAGATGTTTTGAATTAAACCATTGTTTTGAAATAAACCAATTGTTTAGTAAATGGGTTAAATATAGATTAGATTTAATTTAATATTTTGAATTAAACCTATTGTTTGGTAAATGGGTTAAATATAAAAGGGAATAGTATGATAGTTTAAAGAGATAAAGATAAAAGGAAATTAAATAATAAAAAGAAAAATTATGATTGGTTGAAAAACGCGTACTTACAATTAATGAGTTTGACACCTCATCAAAAATGTTTCTCTTTTAATAATTAGATATATATATATAGGATTGAGTTCCGGTGAGAAGCTCTCCTTCCGGTGAGAAGGAAAGAAGTGTTCTCATTGGTGGAAACGGATCTGAATTTTAAAGGAAAAAAAAACCTACGCGCTTCCTCTCTCTCCTCAAATCCCTCCTCTCGTCGTCTCGCCCTAGGTATCTCCGTCCTCTCGCCCTTCTCGCTCCGAGCCCACCGCTGCGCCGCACCTCCGATCGAGAACGCCGCCGCCGCGCTTTCGATTCCTTCTCGAAGCTCAAGATCTTTGACGTATCTATGGATTCTGGAGATCCTTGCACCCTCAATTACTCTCCATCGCCTGGTTTCCAAGTTAACTCCGTCAAATGGACGGCCCTTCCACTCAGCACCGCTGCCAAGTGCCCAGACAATTGCTTTATAAACTCCTATGGTGCATGCTAATTAAGCTCTCAGGGAGGGGAGCCATGAATTAAGAAGAGAGGCAACTAATTTACTACCTTTATTTTTTTTCGATTCTATGGTGAATGCGATTGACTCGATACGGTACATCTATGAGAACATCGGCCAATAATCTCAGCTAGTAAATTAGATAAACGAAATGGCTTATACAGGGTGGAAATTTGGAGGCCGGAAGGGCTATTGTGTAGGCAGCAGTGGCTGAGTTATGTGTGATTGTGTAACGCATTCCAACATTGGTTCAGAGGTTTATATTAATTGGTTCAGAGGTTTATATCAAGTGGTTCAGTAACTTAATAGAGATTGGTTCAGTGACTAAATAAAGAGTGGTTCAGTGCTAAATAAAGAGTGGTTCAGTGACTAAATAGAGAGTGGTTCAGTGACTAAATAGAGAGTGGTTCAGTGCTAAATAAAGAGTGGTTCAGTGACTAAATAGAGAGTGGTTCAGTGACTAAATAGAGAGTGGTTCAGTGACTAAATAGAGATTGGTTCAGTGACTAAATAGAGAGTGGTTCAGTACTAAATAGAGATTGGTTCAGTACTAAATAAAGAGTGGTTCAGTGACTAAATGGAGATTGGTTCAGTGACTAAATAGAGAGTGGTTCAGTGACTAAATAGAGAGTGGTTCAGTGACTAAAAGTGTTGAACCACTGAGAGAAAGGGTTGAACCACTTCTTTAAAGCTTCATGAACCACTTCTTTAAAGCTTCATGAACCACTTCTTTATAGCTCAATGAACCACTTCTTTATAGGTTCATGAACCACTTCTTTATAGCTCAATGAACCACTTCTTTATAGCTCAATGAACCACTTCTTTATAGCTTCATGAACCACTTCTTAATAGCTTCATGAAACACTTCTTTATAGCTTCATGAACCACTTCTTTATAGGGCTGAACCATTATGAGTAAAAGAGTTGAACCACTATAAGTAAAAGGGCTGAACCACACGAGTAAAAGGGTTGAACCACTATGAATAAAAGGACTGAACCACTAAGAGTAAAAGGGCTGAATCACTGAGAGTAAAAAGGGTTGAACCACACGAGTAAAAGGGCTGAACCACTATGAATAAAAGGTCTGAACCACTAAGAGTAAAAGGGCTGAACCACTTCTTGGTAACTTGATGAACCACTTTTTTATAACTTGTGAACCACTTTTTTTTCTTCAAAAAAACATATACAAAGTGGGTGTCTATGTGTAGATAAAATTAAATTACACCCAAAAATATATTTTTTATATTTTTTTAACAAGTAAAAATGCCAAAAAATAAATTTTAAAAGTCCATGTAAATACTTTAACATGTACGTAGATTGTCTAATTAATTGGTAAGTTGTTTTGATTGGCGCGTGCAATTAATTAGTGTTACTTGTGAGAGTGGAGGTGTTACTAATTAATTTGTTTAGGTATTACTAATTAATTGGGGAATCCGCGTGTCTCCTAATTTTAATTCACTTTTGGACACGTGGACCAATCAAATTACTTCTTTCCTTCTCACCCTTTCACCCCTTCTCACCTGAACCCGACCCTATATATATATATATATATATATAAATAGAAGATTAATAAACAACTCATTTTATTTGATCGATACGTTTTTAGTATATATGAAACGTTAGAGCTGTTATTTGAGTCAAACAACTCGGGCTCGGCTCGAGAAAACTCGGCTCGGGCTCGTTCTTGAAGGGAAAACAAGTCGAACTTAAACATAGTTTTGGAGCGAGTCCGGAAGCTCGATATACAAAATTACTAAAATGCCCCTAGGGTTATGAGATATGAGGGATTGAGGTCGAAATTAGACCTGGGCAAATGCGGGCGCGGGCCGGGCTTGGGACGGGTTTTACCCAAGATTTTATCCCGGTGTGGCGGGCGCAGGCCGGGCTAAGCCCGCTTAACGGGTTGGATGTCGTGTCCAAGCCCGTCCGGAATTGCGGGCGCGGGCTACCCGCGGGTACCCGCGGTATTATATGTATATACACTGTAATATATTTATAAGTATATATGTGTTTGTATACATGTACAATAATATATAATATATATGTATACAATATCTAATTATAACAATAATATATGTATATACATTGTGTAATATAAAAACAGTAATATAGTAATATAAAAACAGTAATATATATGTATATACACTATCTATGTAATATAAAAACAGTAATATAGTAATATAAAAACAGTAATATATATGTATATACACTATCTATGTACATTGTGTAATATATATATTTGTATACATATACCCTGTAAGTTAGTAAGTATATATATTTGTATACATATACACTGTAAGTATATATATATTGTTGTAATAAAACTATAATATATGTATATATATTGGTAAAAATACATAGTAATATATTTATATACATTGTAATGTCGAAATATATATATATATATATATATAATATTTTATAATTTTAATTAAAAAATAGCGGGTACCCGTTACGGGCCTAGTGGCCCGCAACGGGTACATTGGTCTTCCCAATCCCATACCCGCTGCGGGCGCGGGCCGGGCTTAGCAGCCCGCATGGGCTTTTTCCCTTGTCCGTGCCCGCTTGTATTAGCGGGCGGGCGGGGCGGGCTGGACGGGCCGTCCCGCGTTTGCCCAGGTCTAGTCGAAATGTACATGACTCTCGGTTATAAGTACCTTCATATTTAATATGATACTCTATCTTTAGGTTCCTCTGAAAAAAAGTAGCTAGATAGCTTTTCAGAATTTATGGTTTTCTATTATATAGTTTTAAATGAAATAAATATGAGATTTTAATTTAACTAGCTTTTAAAATCTAAAATTTTCAACAACTACTCACCCAAGCTAACTATTCGGAGCTTTTGATTTTTTTTATTCACGAGTTTTCATCAGCTACCCTAACAACTAAGGTTATCAAGCACAATATATACTAGTTTAATTATTAACTTATATATTTAACACAAATAATACATCAGTTTCAATTACCTCATCAGTTCAATTACCCCATCAGCTTCCTTTTGTCAAACATAGCCTAAAACATACTCCATCTGTCCTAAAATACATAGTCTTTTAGATCCTTACACTATACTTAAATCTCATAATTATTATTATAGAGATGAGAACTCTTTAATTTTACTTACGATTGTACTTTTTTAGGGGTAATAATTACCCTATAAACTTAAAAACACATATATTTTTGACAAAAATTTAAAGTCTAAAAGACCATGTATTTTAGGACAGATGGAGTATCATTTTAAATATTTACTCCCTCCGTCTCAAAATACATGTCTTTTTAGCCCATAAAATTTTGTCAAAAATACATGTCTTTTTAGATTTAATTATTACACTTAACCTACTTTTACATATAATCATTACTCTAATTTTTACACCACTCCTACTCTCCTCCTCACAAATTAAAAAAAAAACAAATACAAGTCTAATCATTACACTTAACCTACTTTTTACATCTAATCATGATATTTAACATAATTCTTAATTCCCGTGCTCCGTCCTAAAAAGACATGTATTTTAAGACGGAGGGAGTATATTTTTTAAAAAGATAAACAAAAATACATTTATATGTCTAATTTTTACTCTGCTTTCTCTCATTCTCAGAAACTACACCTAGATAAATTTCAAAAAGTAAACACCAAAAGATATACCTAAAATGATTTTTTAACGGATTCGCTCCCTATATATACACACCGACACAAGTGATCGACAGGAGGTACATGATGGGGTATTAAAGGTCACTGATCGATTAGCTAAATACAATATGTTCAATGTGTGAGGCTGCGAAGAGGAAATCGAGCGACGCCATTTGTGTTTCGAGTGTCCGGTTGTGGCTAAGTGGTTCATCGGGGTTTAAGTTTGGCGCGCGCTTGTGATAAGCGCGCGCTTTTTAGTATAAATAATCAATTTAAATCTAGACCTGAAGGGGAAATTACATTTTACTGTAGAAACGCGGTTTGAACCCGCGTTTTATTTACACTTGTGAATAAAACGCGGGTTCAATCCGCGTTTTTATATATTTCACAATAAAAATAACAAAAAAAATTAAATACATAAAACGCGGCTCGGGGCCGCGTTTTATGCTAAACTTAAAAAAAAAATAAGAGAGAAACGAAGATCGAACTCTATAGCCATGGAGTCCCCAATTTGTGATCTTCAAACAATTTCACCAATCCAGAGTCCCCAATTCTAGGCGAAAATCATATCTTAAAGACACAGATCAAAGAAGCACATACTCAACCGGGGTTGTGCGCTTAACATTGTCAATATAAGAGGGCCTCATTCCTGAATTTCAACAGCGCGGGTCCGAAGACGTTTGCCCAGCTATGGAACCTTCAGCTTCCACCGGTCCACCACCCACGCCTACCCCTTCGCCACCCATGAAGCACCACCACCACTGCCCCTGCTTCGCCGCCCACCACCACCGTCTGCTCTGCCGCCACTCATCGATCAGAGGGAGGAGGCAGTGTGGTTTATCCAAATTGGTGGAGTCGTGCGCATGCAAGATCGAGGGGAGGAGGATGGGTGGCGATTGGAAGGAAGAATACGACGGTGGTGGTCCGTGGTTGGCGGCGGCGCAGACGGTGGTGGTGGTGGTGGGGCATCGTGGGTGGCGATCAAGGGGTAGGCTGTAGGCTATGGAGTTCCATGGCTATGGAGTTCGGTGTTCGACTCTTCGTCTCTCTTTTTTTTTTTAGTTTAGCATAAAACGCGGCCCGGGGCCGCGTTTTATGTATTTATTTATTTTTTTGGTTTTTTTATTGTGAAATATATAAAAACGCGGTTTGAACCCGCGTTTTATTCACAAGTGTAAATAATACACGGGTTCAAACCGCGTTTCTACGTAAAATGTAATTTTCCTTCAGGTCTAGATTTAAATTGATTATTTATACTAAAAACGCGGTTTCAACCCGCGTTTTTTCAACAATTCTGCAAAAAATGAATATTTGTGTAAATATTTTCAACTTGTGAATATTTTCGTAAATAAATATTTTTTTGTGAATATTTTGAAAAAAATTCATTTCTTTTTTATTTGTTATTTTGTTCAAGACTTGCTGTTTGTTATTCAAGTTAATAAGTATTACCTATTTCTATTTTAATTGCTGTTTTTTTTTCTAACATTTGTTGTCATGTACTCATGTTATTTATATTTGTTATTCAAGTTAATAAGTATTACTACGTAAGTATTACCAATTTCTTTTTTATTTGTTATTTTGTTCAAGACTTGTTGTTTGTTTTTTTGTCCTAAGACTTGTTGTTTGTGTACGTTATTGTTGTTTTTTTTTGTTCTAAGACTTGCTGTTTGTTATCCAAGACTCTAAGTTAATAAGTATTACCTATTTCTTTTTTATTTGTTATTTTGTTTTTTATATTAAGTAATAAGTATTACCTATTAACTTTATTTCTTTTTATATTTGTTATTTTCAT
Source organism: Persicaria maculosa (assembly GCA_963922045.1). Lineage (NCBI taxonomy): Eukaryota > Viridiplantae > Streptophyta > Magnoliopsida > Caryophyllales > Polygonaceae > Persicaria > Persicaria maculosa. The sequence goes on along the minus strand of OY998267.1, from coordinate 13,786,940 downwards.
AAAATGCTTTTAATCAAGGGAGGAACTAGCTTGGCCTCGAATCAGACTAAAACCCAAATGTTATTCGGAAGCTAGTAGACATGTTATTTTGAATATTATCGGGTCTTTTTGAGTCTTTATATTGCCTTTGTGATTAAATGTATGAACAATTTAAGTATTTATATAGTTGCTACTTATAAATTTTAAATTTTAATTAAGTTGTATTGCCTTTGATTATTTGTATGCTTTTTTTTATCAACACCCAAAACATGGTAAAATACCATTACCAACACGTACCAACCAACTTAATTGGTTACCAATTAAGTGGGTACAACCCCTTCGATGGTTGGTAATGGTTTGGATTTTAGGATTACCAATTATAATTGGTTGGTAAATGGTAACGACAAAAACTAATTGGTATTGTACCAATTCTACCCCTAGATAAGCTTCATGTAGGGCGACTACTAACTCGTGATGGTTTGCTCCATCTATATAAACTCTTAATTTAGAAGAGTTTAGAATAATGTGTCAACCTTAGAGGCATTTTAGGAGTTTTCACCAATCATTTTTTATTTGCCATTTTTCTTTTATTTTCTTTAATTCTCCTTTTTTCTTCTTTTTCCTTTAATTCTATTTTTTCTTTAATTTTACTAACTATTGGGCTTAATTCGAAATATTGAATTCAATCTAATATAACTGTTAGACTTAATTCAAATTTATTTACTAACTATTGAGCTTAATTCAAAACATTGAATATAACTATTGTTTAAAATATCTATATTTATGTACTATACTTTACATAAGATTTAAAAAAAACATTTATGAGATAATTATAAGATACATTTATTGTAAAGTTTTTTTTATTTTATCTTAACATTTATTAATATTTTATAATATTTATATATAATATTTTAGTTTAAAAAAACGCGCCATGGCGCGGGAATCGTACTAGTTGTGTACCATTCGTATACGCGCGTGTAACGCAATTGATCTTGTTACTTTTTGTAATATCAAATTGTGTGCGCGGTCATCTAACGTGCACTGGATCACTATAATATTATTACATCGATCTCATATATAACATCTACATATGGCTGTTGGGTTCTAGGACTTGTCGATGATGTTTTTGTCGCGATTGATGGGTATGGGTCTAGGGTTTTAGGAGTTAGGACTTGGTTGTATCGATCGATCCCTTTTAAATATGATCGAGCCTTCTCTTTCAACCGTTGGATCGGTGTTTAAGTTAAGGTAGCATTAAATATGAGGAGGACCACGCAAGAAAATTTGTACTACGTTCAACCTGCAGGAATCTTCTTTACCTACTCGATCTCCACAACCTCATTTTGGAGTACCTTTAGGCTTTAACTATATGATCCAATCAACTACGTACGGAGTCTAATAATAGGGGATCAAACTAAAGGTTTTCTTTATGCATTAAAGGTAAAGCCAAATTAGCATTTATTGGAGAATGGTAAATATTTTATATCTATATAATAAGTGTAAAATTATAGGAGTATATAAAAATAATAATTAAAAATGTTATTATTTTATATCTATAGTTTAATTTTTAATTTCTTAAAAAACGTGTAAAAAAAGTCGAATGACATTTATTTCTAAACGGGGTAGAATATAAATAAACACATAATACTCTATTACCTTAAACTATTTTACTAATTGTTAGGATGAAAAGACTGTCATCTCACCTTGATTGTAGATGGTATATAACATTATAACAACATAAAATATGAGGAATTAAGTGAAACTTCTTTACAACGGCTTAAGCTTTTGTATTTGAAGGGTGGATCCCGACCTTATAATTAAAAACAAAAATAAATCTGACATGTCTCCCATTTTCATATATACGACTCGACTGGGTTTCTCGAAATTTCATACTTATATATCTAATAACAAACATATCTAAGAAATTTCATACTTATATATCTAATAACAAACATATCTAACCAGTCTATCTATCAACATAAGTTTTATGTACCCTTCAAAAAAAAAAAATTCTTCCTTGGTTAAGATCGGTTGTTTTTGTTTAATGCTTTATTCAGAATCAAAATATGTTTATTGGATCAATGACCGCTTATAGAAGTACTACTTACAAATTACCTAGCAATAATACTTTATTCATCGATAACGAAAATGCTATTAAATGAGCCAACATTTTAGAGTAGTTATATTATGAATAGGTTTGAGAAAACGTTCTTAACATTTTCACATGTTTTGCAGAATAAAAGTTATATGCACATTGGGTTGCTCACCTCGGAATGATGGTTTGATGATGAAAAACAACTTGCAAAAAAAACCAATGTGGGATCCCTAAATTTATATATTTTTAACACACTTGTCCAAGTGGATAGCTGTCTCCCTTCTTTGTCTCTTCCTCATCTATTTAAATCCAAATAAAGATGCCCTTTTCTTATCGAATTATGCCAATTAATTTAATTACTAATAATAAGATATATATACACACACTATATCTATATAGTACTAATCTCATACATTAGGTGCAAATGTTTTTTTGTTATGCAGGCAGTAATCTGGATGGGGTTAGATCCTACTAGTCCACAATCCAGTAACATTCCGATGAAAGAGGATGTTGAATTCTTTATCTGTTCGGAGATCTGGCGTGGAAGGGTTCTGGAAACACCGAGTGATACGATCCACACATTTATTGACTTCGCAAAAGATGTGTGAGAAAGACACCGTCTCGAAGTGTTGGAGGATGAGAAGAATATTGGTGACGAGCATCTCAATCTGCCACGAACATGACCAACATCCTTTCAAAGCATTGATAATGTCATAATGGTCGATCGTTGTCCAACTGTCGCGCGGGCCGAGGTCACAATTGCTAATGTCATAATTTATTTTATAGGTTCATTCTGGTGGTTTTTCCCATCTAAGACTTTTTTTGTTTTCTAGGTGGGGTGGCTCTAATTGTTTATTTTTGGTCTTTTTGCTCAAGCTTTTTAGTGTCTTCCCAGTTCTTTAATCTCTGTCATGTTGCGTATTCCATGTTTTGTATTGTAGTTGAGTTAGTTTAATTTTTCTGTTTCGGTTTGTCCACAGACACCACATGTTGTAGCAAGAGTCGCCTTTTGTTTGTGGTTTAGCTTGTCAAAGATTTCTGTAGTGTTTCTCTTTATATTTCTATCGCTTATGTTAATATCTTGTAGAACTTGTTCAGTTGTTGGGTCTAAATTAAACGTCGGATGAGACGTATAGTGTGATGACACTTAATGAATAAGTTTGTGTGGGGGGGGGGGTCTTTAACCTGACTATATAGAGTGCATGGTGTTGGAATGGTAACTCCTTTATTTGCTAGTCTAGCCTTAATTGGGATTCCATCGAGATAGAGTTTTTATATAAAGTTTTTAACCTTGGGTTGGACATCCAATTTCCAGATCATGTTGTTGGTGCAAATGTGCAAGCAAAGTAATAGAGAGGTCTCACACTTTCACTTTTCTATATATAATTTGCACATCAACGTCAAAATTATCAAATCAAGATTATTAATTTCTTAACCTATAGCTAAACATGCTTACCCAAATCATTAGATGTACTTAATGTCTAGAATCCGAGGTAAGTCCCACTTCATCCACAAAAGTTGTGATTATTTCCTTAGGTCAAACAACCCCTTATTTAAGCTATTTACATAAAATTACCACCATGTCTTTTTACAATTTTTTTAATAAAGTTTAATTTTAGAAAATGGATGGAAAAGAGATGAAAGTTTATGCCATAACATTTTACTTATTATATACTGCGAAAAATCTTTGTAAACTTGTAGGCTTATACGGAACAATATATTCGAAGTGTATATAATTGAGGGATAATATATTTATCAATTATAAATTGGTTTGGTGATTGTGAGGCTACATTTTATATTAAGAGGTTCGAATCATTTTGAAAACTAGAGACGGAACTAGTTAGGGGGCGTACCTCTCCTCATCATACAAAATACCTATATGTATTCAGTGTTTTACTCATCGGTAGATTCTTTTTGATGTATTATAAACCTAAATCCGATGCAAAAGTTATAAATGTTTGAAAATTCAATACAGATTTGTCGATCACTTCAAATATATTTTGATAAAGCGCAATACTTTTATATTTTAGGTAACTTGCTAATTTGATACTATACTGTACAGCTCGAGAGTTTTGAACTAAAACACCGATATTAGGATTGAAATGAACACCGTCTCCTCTCCAATAAAGTCCGTGCTCTGTCATCGTTGGAAATATAGAATTCCTTGTAAATGGTTACCCGATCTATATAAAATATTAAAACAGAGGTCTAAAGCGACTTTTGGTGCGATTCACATATGTCATATATTCTCTGGACTAAAATAGTGTTATTTTTTCATACGTGGCATTTTCTGGATTAAAATAGTATTATTTTTCCATCTATAAATATTCACCCATATATTTTAATTAGTTAGAAAACTTATCATTTTATAATTCATATTTAAGAAATAATATTTCCAATATAATAACTTAAATTTTTATAATTTTATCTACATCTTAATTTAAAAGATTGGTTTAAGTAAAAATACATTTTTATAAAACCCAATAAAACAACTAAATTTTATACTCCGTATTATTTTTAACTAATGATAAGACTTTTTCAATTAAAGATGAGTTTAAAATCCTTCAAATAAAGCACTACTTTTTTTTACCAAACAACGTACACTATCATTACTAAAATATTTAAAATTTACCCCAATTAACAAAATTCAAAATCTTATTTTTTAATCAGAGAACAAACATGATAAATCTCGGTGGGTCATATAATGTGGGGGTCCACACGTCCGAGCGCATCATGCGCACCCAAGTCGAGCACACAAGACCAGCGGGGTTCCATCCTAAAATCAATTGACAATAAGAGGAGTGATCCACTAACTTATATGCAAGGCTCGAGTTCTTGTGTTTTTCGATGTGGGACAAATGTTCCAAGACATCACAACAAAACATAATTAATCTAGACTCAATCATGTGTTTACATTCTAAAAAAATAACACAATTGAAAATTATATATTTACTTTATATGAAATAATAATTTATATTAATTTAAAGATAATTTATGTAATAAAATTTATTAAAAATTGAGTAACGGGTGAGTAATAAAACTAGTATAGATATAAAACAATTGAGTTGGGTCGAAATGAACTAACAAAAATAAATTTGAGGGATACATTTGGTTTGGATATATATGTGGAAATTGCATCAGTCTCCAATCATCCAAATTCATGCATAATCATTTGGGCCGATATATGCCTACATATTAATGGGCTATAATAAGATATGGGATACAACAAGAGTATGCGAATTCAAATTACATTATTATCATAGTCAACGAAATGCCACTCACTCTCTTCATCTTAAAAAAAATGCATTTTTTTTAGAACCAGCAACTCCATTAATTTCCTTCTCAAATCAAGTTTAACAATGGAATTAAAACCAACCAACATATAAAAATCATGTGAAAGAACTAAAGGACTCGGACGGATGTGGGCAAGATGATGAGCCACCTGATTGCCTAACCAACGGACATACACAAATGAACACCCGCGGAGCCGGACTGGACTTGTCCGATGTTCTATATCATGAGCAGCTGAGCACTGCAGTTGGTTGTGAACCACAACCAACTTCAGTGCTCATACCATCACTTCTCCTTCCGCCACCTCAATTAACCATCGACAACCTGATGCACTTTCGAGCACCAAGCAAGACACTTGCGATGACACCAATACCACATTCCTTAGCCCCACCCACCACTGCATCACAATTAGGTTATCCAACCTTCCGAGGGTCTCTTCCACCTATGCTTCATACTCGTTCTTGTTAAATTTTGGTGGGCCATATGATGTGGGGGTTACACTTCCGAGCACATCATGCGCTAACCAAACCACACATAAACACAACAAAGTTTTATTCTAAAAGCAATTAACATTAAGAGGAGTATTCAACCAGATTATATACAAGACTTAGACTTTAGCACCCACATGATCCCCTACACTTTCAGCAACCTCGACATCCTTCTAGGTAAGCCACCCTAAATTAAAAACTTGATTGAATTAAAAAATTTTATTATGAAAGATTTCACACCAAACAATATAAACCCTGAAAAAACAATTAAAGAATTAAATTTATTAAATTTAAAAGAATTGTCCTAAATTAAGATTCTAGAAAAACCCTTTTATTCAACACAAAATTAGATAAAGTTTAGGTGGGTATCGCTTGTCTTATCATTACGACTAACACCTATATCATCCGGCCCATTAAAATATACTACTTTATAAGATAACTAGTACGATTCCCGCGCCATGGCGCGTTTTTTTTTTAAACTAAAATATTATATATAAAAATAATATAAAATATTAATAAATGTTAAGATAAAATCATAAAAAACTTTATAATAAATATATCTTATAATTATCTCAGAAAATTATTTTTTAAAAATCTTATGTAAAGTATAATACATAAATATAGATATTTTAAATCATTCAGTAATAATAATACCAATTATAACATTGTTTAAATGTGATGTGTCATAATCAATAGTTATATTCAATATTTTGAATTAAGCGCAATAGTTAGTAAATAAATTTGAATTAAGCCCAATAGTTATATTAGATTGAATTCAGTGTTTTGAATTAAGCCCAATAGTTAGTAAAATTAAATAAAAAAGAGAATTAAAGGAAAAAGAAGAAAAAAATGAGAAATAAAGAAAATCAAAGAAAAATGGCAAAAAAATATGATTGGTCAAGACTCCTAAAATGCCTCTAAGATTGACACATCATCCTAAACTCTTCTAAATTAAGAGTTTATAGTTAGTAAAATTAAATAAAAAAGAGAATTAAAGGAAAAAGAAGAAAAAAAATGAGAAATAAAGAAAATCAAAGAAAAATGGCAAAAAAAATATGATTGGTCAAGACTCCTAAAATGCCTCTAAGATTGACACATCATCCTAAACTCTTCTAAATTAAGAGTTTATATAGAAGTTAGTAAAATTAAATAAAAAAGAGAATTAAAGGAAAAAGAAGAAAAAAATGAGAATTAAATAAAATCAAAGAAAAATGGCAAAAAAAAAAATGATTGGTCAAGACTCCTAAAATGACTCTAAGATTGACACATCATCCTAAAGTCTTCTAAATTAAGAGTTTATATAGATAGATAGTAAATAAATTTGAATTAAGCTCAATAGTTATATTAGATTTAATTCAATGTTTTGAATTAAGCCCAATAGTTAGTAAAATTAAACAAAAAAGAGAATTAAAGGAAAAAGAAGAAAAAAATGAGAATTAAAGAAAATCAAAGAAAAATGGCAAAAAAAAATATATGATTGGTCAAGACTCCTAAAATGCCTCTAAGATTGACACATCATCCTAAACTCTTCTAAATTAAGAGTTTATATAGATAGTTAGTAAAATTAAATAAAAAAGAGAATTAAAGGAAAAAGAAGAAAAAAATGAGAATTAAAGAAAATCAAAGAAAAATGGCAAAAAAAAAATATGATTGGTCAAGACTCCTAAAATGCCTCTAAGATTGACACATCATCCTAAACTATTCTAAATTAAGAGTTTATATAGATACCAGTAATATATACCTTATCGTATCATATCGACAAAGTTCTATTTCTGATATTGGATTTTAATTTTTGAGAGGGAAAAAAATATGATTTTTTTCCATTTTATTTTCAAAGAAAATCTTGTGGTTTCTTGAAAATCCACGTGTCAAGTTTCAAACCAGGGTGCTGTTTACGCGTACCGTAATATCGGCGTCGGGGTAAAAAAAAGACTCAAAATCACGATAGTTCCAGAATGTGAAGCGCGGTAAATTATTTTTTACCGCGAAACGCTAGAGCCACTGGCCCACAGATAGCTTTCCCCCATTGGCCCACGAGGTTTCCCACCTTTCAATTTCGGAACTAAATAAATATAAAAAATAAAAAAATAAAACTCAGAAATTGAAAAATAAATGAAAAATTGGAAGAGGAAAGACACATAGCAGACAAGGGTTGCGAGAGGATGAAGGAAAATTTTTAGGGATTTGTTCGTTCAATCGCCTCACTGATCGCCATAGTAAGTAGTTGTTCTTACCTGCTCGTCGATTGCCTCTTTCCGTTCCGCAATTTCTCAATTTCAATGTTGTTTTTTTGGTTTTCCGATTGCCTCTTTCCTGTTTCGCATTTTCTTCCACCAATTCTCCCGTTTTGTATGCTGGATTTGCGTTTTCTCAATTTCTGTTTGAAATGTTTGATTTATTTTAGCACGATTGAGTTTTTTAGGGTTTGTGGATATCGAAGTTGTTTAATTGCTGTGTTTCTATGTCCGTGATGTATTTGCTGGGGAATGAATTGTACATGGCTTGCAGTTGTCTGTTTCTTGTTGAGTTGTATGATAGTCGAGCAGAGGGGAAGATGAATTTTACTGAGGAATTCTTGTTTGAAAAAAGACCTAGAGCAGTGTCAGATGCGGCTGGTCTGATCAATTTGAAGTTCGCTAGGGGAAAACTGAAAAGACACAAACCTTACAATAGTCCAATTTCAAGGATAATCGAGTTTTTTTGTTTTGGTTCTTTCTTGGAACCAACTTAGGGTTCGTGCTGTTAGAATTGGTATAATAACAAGACAAGGAAATGACTCATACCAGGGTAGGAAGACTGGTATCATATTGTTTCGATACTGTTACTAGGCCACTGCAAACACCAAAGGCCTCATTATTATGGGTTTCCAATTTTGTGCTGAAGTCTGTATAAACTCTAAATGGTGTTCCACTCTTGACACAATGGCTATGTTGCTGTCTTTCCTTCGTAATTAACAGTTGATTGAATATTTGGAGATTGAGGTCTTTGAAGGGACTCAGAAGGATGCCAGCTAAGTTCACCACTCCTAACGAAACAGAGGGCAGTACCCACACCTTGCCACCAGCAACAGTTTGTTCTTCTGGCCCTTGGTGGCAAGGTTCTGGATATGATCCAGCCGCTGCAGCTGAGGTTGGGGAAGATGGTTCAGATTCTTCCTCAAGAGATAATCCATCAACATCAAGTGCTAAGCTGAATGAAAATGATGATGACGATGATAGTTGCAGTAAACACTCATCGATACCTGGGTCTATGCAGCCAGGTATGCTTTAATTGTCATTGCTGATTGTGATGGGTTTATGACCTTGTGTTTCTGTTGTATTTAAAGGAATGTCTCCTTGTTTTCACTTAAATATCACTCTCAAATCTCAATAGAAGCCCACTATATTGGTTAATCAAAATCAATTATTCCTGAGGAAATTATCTTCACCATTTGTTATCTGTTTTTGTGTCTCTTCAAAGGGATTCTTTTTTCTTTGATCCCCTTCTACTCTAGTTGTCTTAGAGTATCATTGTTGCTGAATTCAATGTTCCTAGTGCAGTGCTTTTTCTAATTGTGTTAGTTGTACTTGTGGGATTTGATTTGAAACATGGTCCAAGATTACCAAACTATACAACCTGCTGGGTCTGCCACCGCTCTCGGAAATGGGGAATGCCTTGGACAACCTCCACATCTTCAACTTGCTGGACACTCAATTGTAAGGGATTCATAAAACCATCTATTTCTATTTTCTATTTATTATTAGAATTAATAACCTTTTCTCTCTCCTCAATACATGAAATTTGTGTTCTATATATGTTTTATGCTCCATATGACTTCAGTACAGTGATTTTGAAGTGCTTGACTCACACGGTGTATCTCTCCTTGCAGGCTTGTGCTCCAAACCCTTATCCTGATTTATACTATGGTGGAATGATGCCTGCGTATGGACCTCAGCCTATGGTGGGTAACATGCCTATTGATAGTGTCTTTATTTGTACATGTTATTAAGGGAAACTGAAGTATTGGGGAATGTTTCACTCAAAAAATGACTATCTGCTTTCGACGTGCAAGTCAGTAAATGGCCAGTTAAATTGTTAACCTCAGTTGTTCTAATTGATGGTTTATATGATCAGGTTCATCCTCTATACTATGGTGCACATCATCAACCTGGGATGTCTTTACCAATTGAAATGGCACAAGAGCCTGTCTATGTCAATGCCAAACAATATCATGGGATTCTTAGGCGTAGACAATCACGTGCCAAGGCTGAGCTGGAAAAGAAACTGCTAAAAGCTCGAAAGGCAAGTATTGCATCTTTTAAATTCAAGTCTGCCCTTTTATGTGGCTTATATTGGTTGAAGATTTCCGCTAGTTCGCTTCTAATTTTGTACTGGTGGCAAAACATGACTTTATGATAAACATGGTTTTCTGAAACACTTGTTTCATTTGAATTATCCTTGTAATCTGCATTTATGAAGAAAGAACCATCTTTAAAACAATTATGTATATGTTCCAACTGTTGGTTTGAAAAGATTAACACAATGAAGCAAGTGTTACAATCTTGACAAAAGTACAAAGGTCATAGGGTGGATTGGTTGTGGTGTAATTGTAAGTGGTCTGGATTATTTTGTAGCCATACCTCCATGAATCTCGTCATCAACATGCTGTAAGAAGGACAAGAGGTTCCGGAGGCCGTTTTGCAAAGAGAACTGAGGTTGATTCTCCAAATCAGACGTCTGAAGAAAAAGGCAAAAGCTCAGGTTTGAAGCTCTCGTTCCCATTCTCATGCTAGTTTATCATATTGAAAACCCCTCCCTGCTATGGTCTTTCTCAATTTCCCTTGCACAATTAAACTGGATGCAGGATCCGCAGCCGATGAGTCACATAATGGGCAACCAAATGCGAACTAGGCAATCAAGAGGACCTGAACTACTGAAGGTGAAACCTTGTCCTGCACTAAAGCTCCCACACCATCTCATCTGCCCAAGCACCTTAGAGAGTTTCCTAGATGTTCCATTGCAACACCAAATCTCACATCAGAAACTTGAAATTGTATGGTTTATGGAGGATTTACGTGTTCAACCTTTTAGTTTGACTTAGACATGATTGTTAGACTAGCTTGCATGTGGATATTGACGATGAAATCCATGGATAAGGAAGCCCTGTGTAATCTTTAAGTGGCAACCTTTGTCTTTGATCTCTGGTGATGGCAAATAAGGTGCCTCAGCTGTTAAAGATATTCTTTGTACAAAAAGTAATTTGTTTATTCCTCATAAATACAGTTAGCTTTTACTAAGTGCATTGCTTCTACAGTTTATCTGGTGTCAGATGCTGCTGTCCTATCTCTCCCATTGCCACATTGGATGTACAGCAGTTGCTGACAATTTTTTTTTATTACAACAGTTGAAACTTGAAAGAGATGAATCAAATGATTGATCATTTTATTTATTTATTCATGAGAGTACATGAGCAAAGAAACTATACAAGTTCCTTTTAGTTAACAAAACAAAAGTCTGAAGCTAAGAAAGCAGGAGCTTCAGATTATGAATCAATCCCAAATGCACTTGGAAGGAGAGTGACCATTTATTCACCAATGGGCTTCCCCCTCTCTCTTTGTTTAGCCATAGCTTCTTTCATGGCTTCCTTCCTCCTCTTGCTAGCTAGAACCTTAGCCAGTACTCCACTCACATTCGGGTCATTCTTCTCTACCGGAGCTGCTGGCGTTCTCCTCGCAGCAGCCCATGCGCTCTCGTCCCCTACTTTCAACCCCAAAACCGCGCCTGCTAACCCCCAAGCAACAGTCCTGCGAAAGGAATGCCGAAAAGTTAGCACATTCATGCACACATTCATATGTACGTACAATATATGTAAACTATACCTTCGTTGGATCGGTTTAGGATAAACCGAGGCATCCGAAGAACTTCCATCTCCTTCGCGATCTACCGGAGGTGGAAGGGGCTTGTAGCTCTTTGAATTTGGTGAGATGTGATTGAGAGAGCTGATGGCTGTGGATGGCACCATTTGGGTAATTGAATTTGCCATGGCTTTCAATTCTCACATGCCCACTTTAATGTTTAGTCAAAATAAAGCCAAACCCATAACTTTGTGTGTATGAAAAATGAGAAATGTGATGAAAGAAGATAGGTTTTTGAGGGTTTAGGTATGAAGAGGAAGAGTTTCATTGGCTAGTTTAGGATAAGGTTGCTTGTTAGCTGGACCCTTGTGTAGGCCATTTTCAGCTTTGCAGAAAATCTCATAGCTGTTTTGTTGGTTGGTCACAGTTGAACTCCCAAAATCTCCGAACATATCAATTAAGATTTGTCCATCAAAATTGAACAAGAATAATATTGTAGAATATTCGCACTTTTAAAGGTTAAGATTTAACGATTTTTCTATTCTATTCTCCGGATAAGATTTCCGTTTTATAAAAAATATATCCTTAATTAAAATTAAAATGCATTATCCAAATTTTAAATTAGATTTGTAGGTTACTTTATCGAAGATTTAAAGCCTTTCATTATGTGCACCGGCTTGCGATTATAGGTGTTAGATAATAAATTCTCATCTTCTTAGTCATTTTTTGAACACTAACTAATCCATGATCCACTTGAATGAATCCATAATCCGTTTGCTAGTAGGAGGGAGCCAGGGAGTCACGGGGTGGTACCAATCCCCCTTTTTAATATATCCCCTAAAACTTAAAGTTCTAACCTTTCAAGGCCTCTCAGACTATCCACGTGGAGGCTTATCTAATTTTTTTTTTCTTTCCTTTTTTACCCTTCTCTTCTTCTTTCTTTCTGGAACGCTGAGCGGAGGTGCGCTCTCTCCGGTCGAACGTGGTAGTTGCATAGAGACCACGTTCTTCATCTTCTCAACCTCCACCGATCTCTTAATAGCGAAAACAGTGGAAAGGAATCCGTTCTTATCGCTGCGATCATCGACGAGGTAATCCTCCAACCTCCACCTCCTTGGCCGTTAAGGTCATCAGTTCCGAGTTCACCTTCCTCCTCCTTCCTTTCTGTGCACAGTTTTGCCGGTTTGAGAGTCGATTCAGGTTCGTCGGTTTTCCTTTTCCCGTCCTATTCAGTTGTTATCCTAGGGTTGTTTTCTGGTTTGTTTTGCTGAAAGCTCCGCTTCTTCTCCTCCACTTTTCTGTCCTCTCCCTGGTTGGGGTGTCATCCTGAGTTTGAAAATCCGGAGGGGATTCTGTTTCTCCTCCTAGAGTGAAGTTTGTTGTTTTGAGTGTCGACTGAAAGCTTGGAGATTGTGATGGATCCGGTTCCATGGTCGTGGAGTTTACAAGGGAAGAGGTCGAGGTCGTCGAGTTTAAGGGAAGAGGTCGAGGCCCTTGCATCTTCTTTCACTGCAGCAAGGAGGAAAGAGGGAGAAGCACTGGGCGTCGCCAAGCGGTCCGACCAGGAGAGATTGGAGAGAGAGACGAGCTTGGAGTTTTGATTGACGTTTTTTCTTTCGATTAGGCCCTAAATTGGGAACTTGCGGTATGAATTGGGCATGGAAATTGACGGATTTGAGATCTGATTATTAGATGATACTCTCTCCCCATCTCGAACAACAACAATGGCGTCCTCTGCGAGTCTTCAGTGTTCTTCCTCCACCATTGCTTGTCAGCCGCCAAACGATGCTCATATTGCCTATAGGAATCGAAGCCTCACGGTTTATCTTCTCTCCTTAACCTCTATGAATCTCAATCGCTTCCCTCGTCTCTCTGTTCGATCATCTTCCAATTCAGGTGCGCTTTCTCTTTCTCCCTGAAGTTTTTTCCAATTGTTTTTCCATTTCAATTTCATGAAACCCTAGCCTTTTGTTGTTAGCTTGTATCTTGCTAAACATCATCTGCAGCTTCGATCTTCACCGCCTTTTTTTCTCATCTGATGTGAATCAATTGTACAGGTATTCATATAGTTGGTTTATTTCGAGGATGAAGCACTACAGTTATTACTTTGCAATTTTTGAAGTGATTTTCGAATAAGATGATGACTTTTGCATTTTATGTGATCAATTTATGTGCGAATTTTACCAATCCTACGAGTATATGAACGTATATTAGGTCGAATTTATTCGTTGTCTGTTCAATTCTCTCCCTAATTGATTTTTAGAAATTGAAGATGACCAGCTGTTGCTCGAGTCTCCGTTGACGAATTTGCTAATTTGTAGTTTCATGCTTCTAGTAGCTCAATCGTCCTTAACGAATCTATGCTTTAATTTGTTGATGGGAGGGGACGATTGATTTCGTTATTATTTCATCTGGAATTGTTGCAAGGAGTTTAGACATAAATGCCTAATTTGGGGATAATTTGTGGATTGGGTTTTGGACTCCCGGGTAGGTCCAGAAATGCTTAAAATCGGTGAAGTGTTGGAGTTAATGAACTCCTTTATGCTATGATCATTGCCTGTTAGCTAATTAGCAATTCACCTTGTAGCTGATGATTCATAGTAACGTTCGTTAGTACCTTAGTTTATAGTTTCTATTTTGTGCTGCTGAATCAAATGTCTTTTCTGCAGGTTTGTCCTGTGATGTTGGTTGTTGAGAAATATCTCTCTTTGGTATGTGAGTTTTATGTTTTTAGTTTTTGTTGGGAAGGTTTCAGTTTTCTTAGTCTATTCATGAGCATGCCTATATGATTTTGTGATTGTGTTCTGAATTTTGCCCGTCTTTCATTGTGTGCTGTAAAATTGTTTGATTCTTATATGTTTCCTATAGGTGTGTTGCTTCATCACAAGGTGGTCTTATTAAATCTGGCCCATATGTGCTATGTTTTCCTGGTTACGTCATCTACCATTCCAATTTGCTTGAACCGTTTTCCCCTTCTTGCAATTCTTGAGAACTTATATAATAAGTCATAACCATGGAAATTAAAATTGTTGTTTTCTTTGCTAGAACCTGCATTTAGTTGATACACGGCTTCAGGATTCGGGTCTGGTCCCTTTTGGAGCCTCTGCATAAAAACATGCTTTCAGCCATAGTACGGTTGAGAGGCTTCTTTCGGTGTCAAACATACAGTCTAGCTCAGGTCTTTCATTCAGATTGAGATTTGCTTTCTTTTTGCATTCTTGTGTCTATCCATGTCTATACAACAATAGTATTTTTTATATCCGCTTGAGATTCAAGTCTGCAGGACTGATGGCATCACAAAGGTGAGATCTTTGCTCTCTTTAATTTGTTAGTAGATTTTTGAAATATACTTTGCTGCTAATTGAACCTTTTGGCGGTATCACCCTCCCTTTGAAAAGCAAGCGATTTCTTTGCCTCTTTTCATTTTCTGAATGTAGAATAAGGAATATCAATCTTGTACAATTTCTTATGCCAAAACGTTCTTTCACTTTGCCAAATTTCATCCCCTCCCAGGTATTCTTCAATCATTTCCCTATTTCATCTCTCTTTTTCTGCTGCATTATACGGGAATCGCTACCAACAAATGTGACTCAACATTTGATTTGTTTGCCTTGAACTGTAATCGAACACTTGCGATTGGGAAATTTTGGTTGCTTTCGGATTTTCTAGAAAAGATCGTGCTAGGTTTATGTTCTTAGAGTGCCTGCTCTAATTGTTTGCATGCTCCAAGATTGCGAGGATCTTTTAGTCTTAGCTTTATTAAATGTGTAGTGCTAAACTGCTAACTGGATTGTTGGTTGAGTTTTTGCATTTTATACAAAAACCTTGAGCTGAGTTTTATTTATGTGCCCATGGATCAGACTATAGTTGTCATTCAAGTGGGTCAGGGCCTTCTTCAGATTGGCTCTTGCAATATTGTGAGTTTCTACTTCCAGTATGTTTATCTGATGGCTTAATTGTTTTTCTCGCCAAAGCTAAACTGATCATCATCATTTAGAATAAAAGATTCATTGCACAGAATGATTAAAGTGACTTTTAAATCTTGTCTTTTAGTATTTTTAAACTTCATTAAAGTGCCCTTTATTTTAATTTTCTTGCAAATGATTTGGATACATGTGTCATTCTTCATAAAGAATATGTGTTTTTTTTAATGGAGATGGGTCTGTTTAGCCATTAATTGTAGTACGTTTCAGCTATCTCCAGTCTTAACTAGCTCTTTGCTACCTAATATGAATGCATATATGAAAGTGTTGAGCCTGAAATGGAAAAAAGCTATTGTTTAAGGGTTGTTCTTGGTATCCGGGGACAAATGTAGTGTCAAGTGGCTGGCTTGCATTATCTTTGTGATCATTTTCAAATTTCATAAAGCTTTTCTTTTAGATTTTTTTAAGGAGCTATTGAAGTTTAAGTTGCTTTCTCTAGTAAAGAAGCTTGTATGATTGGTCTCATTCACAAGTAAAATGAAGATCACTGATTTTTTTTTTGTATAGCAATCTACTTTGAAACTTTCCGAACCATTTCTTAACTTTTCTAGTGATCTTTGCTTGCAGGTAAATCCACACACTCACCAACTAAAAATTTGTGATTTTGGAAGTGCTAAAGTCTTGGTATGCTGGATTCTTCCTTTCAATCCCCATTCAATTAATCCTTGGACTAAAATATGCAATTTAGCTTTTAATTGGAATGCGGCTGTTTGGACAGGTGAAAGGGGAACCCAATATCTCTTACATTTGTTCCAGATACTATAGAGCACTTGGGCTAATTTTTGGAGCAGCCGAGTACACCACAACCATTGATGTCTAGCCTGTTGGTTGTGTACTTGCTGAACTGCTTCTTGGACAAGTAAGCTATTTATTTATTTATGTCGGTATAGTTGTTCTACTGTACTTGACATAGGATCATTTTACATTTGCACTTCTATGATGTATTTGATGTTTCTAACAGCCTCTATTTCTTGGAGAAAGTGGAGTTGACCAGCTCGTAGAGATAATTAAGGTATATATGCTCTACTTATCCTCTCATCTTTGGTGATTTTGTTCTGATTTATGTGGTGAAATCTGTATTTGCTGATGCAGTTCACAAATCTAGACATAATCCTCTCATTGCTTTCCTGTTTGATTATGTGCCTTCTTTTTGTCAAGTCTATGCTAGAATTTCATCATGTTTTGCTATCAATTTCATCCCTGTCATTTGGTGGTGCCAAACTTTTGAGGGGATTTAGGGATCCATCGATCCATTGCAAACGTCACATCCAATTGCTTCAATGAATTTTTAGAATTGTTTTTTTTTTGTTTTATTTTTTGCATTACCTTTCCATATCCACGATTTGGATAACTGTTTAAGCCTCACCTTCTTAGAATAGTGCAAACTGAAAAGAGAAGGTTAAATTTACAGTAAATATTAGTGGAATTTATATTGCTCAGGCAAAGAATGAAAAGAATTTGGCTTAAATGCTTCATCATATGCACTCAGTTCTATTTAATCATAGCAATTCTTTTTCACTGCTTGGATCCTATCCCTGACTTGCTTCCTGATAGAGACACGTTGTGCTGTTAGATTTTATCAATATCATTTGTATGTACCTTATTTTTAGATTTATACTAGTGATTATGGTTGATTTATACTTGCATCTTTCAAAAACTGAATTTATTTTGACAAATCTTTATTTTTTTTATTGTGACATAGTGTGTAATTACTGATTTAATGCTTGTAGAAAGATTATGTTATTAGCTCCTCTCATTTTGTTTGGCTTTCTCCAGGAAGCTTATCCAGTTAGCATCTAAACAAATTTCAGACCATAGAATTTAGCAAGTTCCATTTTGCAGAGATTTGGTTCCCATGAAAGAGATCATCAAGCTAAGAGATTTTCCTGCTTGGCATCTCCCACTTATTGTAGAGAAGAGAGCTAAATGCCTATTTCAAGATCTTCCAACAATGTGATGCACAAATGGAGCTCGAACTCTAGTCAAGACCTTAAATGTATTTCTCTTCTTCTTATTAAGCCAAGTTTCTGGCTTATTTTGCTTTGATTTTAAACCTGGAATACTCATAATGCTCAATCACAGCGTTATGAAAGATAGTGTTTGTTGTAGCTGTTCGCGGAAAGCATGTCTTCTTGATTTACATGCTTTTTAAAATACCTTGTCTTTAAAGCCCCATTTCCTATCCCTCTATAAATCAGTCAAGTGAAGAATTTGAGCACGGATTGAATGTGGTCGAAACGTCAGTGAGCATGATAGGACTTTGTACAAGGTGATGCTATATAGGGAAATAAGGGAACAAAAGAACTATCAATTCAGTGTAAGTTCAGCCTCAACATTCAAGATACTATAAAAACGTAATGAAGATTAACTACTAAAATTTTAGTGTCATCTTTGCTTATCATTTCAATCAATTTCTCTTTTGATGGTTGCTTGATTTCTCAATCTGAGTGGACATGACCTACTCTTTCTCTTTTGATGGATGCTTGATTTCTTAATCTAAGTGGACATAACCTACCCTGTAGAGAATGTTCGGTGATATTAGAGTACTTAGTTTATGCTATAAGACATATAATCTACCAAAGAAATTGGGAAATAGAAGAGTTGAAAGAAGTGATTGACGGGAAAGAATTTATGGTATAATTGTGTAAAGTTACAAGGAACAGAAATCAGATCTCCCTATCAAGCTCAGGGAGCTACAACGGAGATTAGATTTGCAAGTTCCAAGTATATTGTAGCTTCTTTGTTCATTTCATTCATTTAATTTGTTCTTTTAGGGAAGTGCTTTCTTTTGCTTCTTTGATTGATCTTTACCTGCATAAATCTATTTGAGTATACTTATATATAAATCTTGTGAGCCGATTAATTTTAAAAATCCCGTGCGTGGCGCACAGGGTATAGGCTAGTTTTTTTTATTAAATTTAGAACAAAAATCGTAAAAAGGATAGGTTATAGGTGAAGAACATAAATAGGGAAAGATTCCCTAGTAAAAACATAGTGGACTCTAGGATCTAATTAAAAGAAAGACTAAATTCATTAACATTTGAAATATAATTCCAAATTTTGACTATTATAGAAAATCCGTAAATGATAAAGTTTGTTCTAAATGCACCAATTTTAGTATAGGTATATTGATAGATTGATAGATAGATAAATAGATAGGATATAAATATAGATATAGATAGTTAGTAAATGTGTTAAAAAAAAAGAAGAAAAAAAGTGATTGATATAATAGATAAAGGGAAGAAGAAGAAAATAATAAAAGAAAAAAACATGATTGGTGGAAAGAAAATGATATAAAAGAGACTGGCACGTAGGCAGATGTGTTCTGCTTTAAGAATATAACTAGTACAATCTTTGCGCCATGGCGCGTGCGCGAGGAAAAATAATATAAATATCTATTATGAGGATGAACAAAAAGAAAAATACAAATAATGAATTCTGTTAACAAATATATGAATAAATATATAAATGGATGAAATTGACGCGTTAGACTTTGTCCATAGGATTCCTGAAAAAAATATTTTGGTTATATGAATGGATGAAATTGTATGTAACAAAAAAAAAGTTTTGGTATCCGAGTTTTAGTTGATCTTCGAATGAGTTTGGATTGATTAAGTTTGGCATTCGATTTAATTAGATTTTTTGTTGATCTTTGAATAAGTTTGGATTGTTCCTTTAGGATTGCTCGGGGAGTTGGGAACCCTAGCGGCTGAGTATAGATGAGCAGGAATTGGTAAGGGAAGATAGGAGAGGGGGAAAATAAAAGAGTAAAAAATAAGGAATTGGTTGAATTAACTAAAATCAAGGAGAAGAAACACGTCAGTAAAGTCTTCTGATTTAGGCTAGTATATAAATAATACAATATACAGATATATAGATATAGATATATAAAGATTGTCAAAAGCTACAAATAGTTTTAGTAATACATATACTCCATCCGTTTTGAAATATAAGTCCATTGGCTTTTTGCACGCTTTTTAAGGAGTTAAAAACTATATAAAATAATATTTTTTAATTAAATTTTTTACATAACAATATATACTTATTAATAATATATATAAAACTATGTAAAAAAATTAATAAAAAAATATTATTTTATATAGTATTTAACTCCTTAAAAAACGTGCAAAAAGTCAATGGACTTATATTTCAAACGGAGGGAGTAGTAGTTCTTGTTTAAAGTTTAATTAGTTAAAGTGTTAATGTCTAATTTATTTAAAATTTTAAAAACTTCAAAAAAATATATAAGTTGATTTCTTATCTTTGATTGCCATCTTTATACTTATAACAATTAAACAAATATTAAAATGAATTAATTTTAACGAATATTGGAATAAGTTAATAACTTGAACGACTGTCATTGCCAAATTTATTTAAACTAAAACGAAAGAATATGTATAGTTTCATTATTCATAATGAGAACACGGCATACTGAACATAAAATTACAACGTAGATAAAAGAAAAATGAACGAGTCTATCCATTATTGTCTTATACTGTATATGGTAAAATCTATTATAGTACTGTGGTGCATAATGGTAGTTAGGATTTGAAATTTAATTACAAATATTATTTTATATGTATTTTTAATGTCAATATATCAATATATATTTAAAAAGAGGTTACACAAAAGTAGAGCTGGCAATTCGGGTGATCAAGTTGGGTTCGGGTCGATCACATTTTGGGTCGGGTCACTGATGAGTCGGGTCAACTCGGGTAAAATTTATGCGTCGAGCTTGGTCAGGTCGGGTCTGGTCGGATTCGGTCAAAATGAATCTCAAATTGGTCGGATTTGGATCTGAATCAAGTTGGACTCATTCGGGTTTTCGGTCAAATCGGGTCGGTCTCATTCGGAATTCAGGTCGGTCTCATTCAGGTTTCAAGTGGAAGTCGGTCGATGTTTGTTTCAAACTTTCAATTGTTTGGGTTGAAATTGTTGAATCATGTTCGTTCGGAACTTTCGGGAAATCAATTTTATTAAGTTGAATATGTAATTCATGTTATTTTTTGAGCAAATAACCTAACGATGAGAGTAAATATGGTAATATTGGAATTATACATGTGAGGAGTTCTTTCAACATCTTTTAATTAAAAAATAGTTGTTCAAGGATATTCGGATTGGGTTGGGAGTCGGGTCGGGTCTGGTAGGTTGAGTCAGGTTTGTCTGTATTGGGGTCAATTCAGGCATCAGGTCAATATTGGTCGAGCTCGGTTTTGGGTTCGGATTATGCACAATGCTAAATTTTTAGGTTCGGTCGGGTTTCGGTTCGGGTGAGTCGATCGGGTTTCTTGGATCGGGTCAGATCTTGCCAACTCTACACAAAGGAGTGGACATTAAACTAGTATACATGTGTTCTACATAACCAGAAAATGCTTTCACCCAATTTATTTGAGTGTTTGAGAAACTTAGTATTAGGGATTTTAAGGGGGGGGGGGGGGGGGTGGTTGTAAAATTACAGGTTTAAATGGATTATTAGAGTGAGTTAGTGGATAAAAAAAAAACCTGTTAAAGCTAAAATTGTAGAAAACCATATGTTAAAACCATTTTTTTTTAGCAAAGTCACACCCATCATCCAATTTTCTTTTTTTAGCAAAGTCACACCCATCATCCAATTTTCGTTAAGTGAATGTTAAAGTGTGTGAAAATTCAATTATACCCCTTATTTTTTATTATTAGTTTACTCTTGGTATTAGTTGATATTTAACTTTTTAACATGTTTTTCAAAATTAAAAATTCTATAAAATATCAAAAAATATTATTTTATTAAAAATAATTTCATACTTACAAAAAAAACTCTATAAAAAATTAATGTGTAATTTATGTTTTATACATTTAAAAAAACGTGTATTACTAAAGGGCTTCTTGGAGAAAATATTTTTTTTTTAAAAAATAATGTTTCATATAGTTTTTATTATTCTAAAAATGTGTGGGGAATAGTGAACATATTTTTAGAATAATAAAAACTATATGAAATATCAATTTTTTTAAAATTTATTTTCTTCAAGTAGCCCTTTAGTAATATATAATTTTTAAAATATATAAAACATCAATTATATCTACTTTTTATAGAGTGTTTTTTACCAATAAGTATGAAATTATTTATAAAAAAATGATATTTTATAGAGTTTTTTACTCTTGAAAAACATGTTTAAAAAGTAAAAATTAATTAATACAGATTAGATGAAGTAAAATAATAAAAAAACAAGGGATATAATTGACTTTTCATGCACTTTAACATTCAATTAACGAAAATTTGGTGATGGGTGTGACTTTGCAAAAAAAAAAAAGGTTTAACGGATGGTTTTCTGTAATTTTAGTTTTAAGGGGTGGTTTTCCAAAAAAACACCCTATTTAAAGTGTGATTTTCTATAATTTTGCCTAAAAAAAATCATAATCCATTTCACTTGTAACTGCAAAAATGGTGCATGTAAAAGCACAGTGAATTTCCTCCGCCCCAATTTCCCGCCCCACAAAATTATTTAACCTTTAAGTTAATATTAAAAAAATTTAAAAAATATATTTAGCTTCTACATGATTATTATAACATATTTGAAAAAAAAATCTCAAAAAATCAATTTATAAAAATTTTAAAAATTTATATAGTAAAATATCATCTTTTTATAACCTTTAAAAATCTTTCTATCTCTATTGAATTATTATAATTTTGTAAAAGTTGATTTTTTGAGATTCAAATATGTTATAATAATAATGTAGAAGCTAAATATATATTTTTATTTTTTAAATATTAATTTAAGGGTTAAATATTTTTGTGGGGCGAGAAATTGGAGCAGATGAAATGCAATGGTAAAAGCACTATATGTGAGTATTAAACACACGTCCACTAGCTATTTCCTGTCCCCCTTCAACTGAATTGTTGGTGAGATGGTCAATTTATCGCTATTGACACGGTGACGATTACAGTTTCTCAAACCGTAAATAATGGGCAGCCACGGTTTCAGAAACCGTGAAAATGTTTATGCAATGGTTTTGAAAACCGTCGTCATGAGTCCCATTTGCCTCTCCCATTGGACGGCAATGGTTTTAGAAACCGTGAGAATGTTTATGGCGACGGTTTTGGAAACCGTCGTCACAAGTCTCCATTTGCATCTAAGAGACGGGCTATTTTATCAAGAAACCGTGACCGTCCAATGTGAGAGAGGCAGATGGGGACTTATGGCGATGGTTGTCAAAACCAATATATTAATATTTTCACGGTTTCTAAAATCGTGACCGATACCGTGTAAATGACGATATTTTCACCGTGTGGATATTGGCCCTCCCTCTTCAATCAATATGCAAAAGCACTAGATGTGGTAATTTAACCCAAGACCACCAGCTCCCCAACTCATCAGTCCAAGCGTTTAACTTTCTTGTTAATAATGTATTTGTTTTATTTTACTCTTTTTAAACGATCTTTTCTCATATTAAAATTCAATTACCACTTTTAAGTTATATTTCTTCTCCTAATTGCAATTAAAATATTATCATATAATTTATTTAAATACACCTTAATAGACATATTAGTATAAGAATGCCCTTTTATCATTTTATCAATTATACCTACATCTGTGTACTCTACTTTCAGAATTATCTCTCGATTTTTAATCATATTGTGTTTTTGTCCACTAACCCGACATTATAAATTCATATAATTGATAAATTATTATTATTATTAATAATTATATTAGAGAGTAATATTAGTATTATATAAATATTATGTAACTTATTTTTTTTTAACAATTATTGAAATTATTAAAATAATATATGAAATTCAATATATTATATAAATAATTTTTGTAATAATTCTTGAAACTATTCAAATAATATACCACATAAGAAAAATACAAATACATTAGCAAATAACAATAATATACAATTAAAAAGAGTACACATAAAAAGTATAAAAATGCAATATCACACAGAAAACTCAAGTCAAAGCACATGAGTTTCGTCATGTCTCGAAGGCTCAAAATTTTATCATATATGTTTAAGTTGGATTTGAATTGGTGATGTGAGCTCGAATCTGTAACTCAAGTCAATTTGTTAAAAAAGCATTTATAGAGGTTAGTATTCTTAAAGTGGGTAACTCAAACTCTTAAAAATGGTCAAATTCTACGTGGTGATATCCCGTTTTGTTCAGCCCCACACTATTGACCGGGCCAGGGCGATATTTTTTTTTTTGTTCCCTACCAATCTCAAATTTGAAACAATTACTGGCCGGGCTTGTTTTCACACGTCGCTGTTAGTAAGTTTTAAAAACGTGTTTTGTGTTTTAATTATCGTATTCATACAAGTTACAATAAAAATCTTGCCAAATACATAGTATTGGTCATCACGTACTTTAGAAAGCAGGGTGGTACACATAAGTATTTAGAGGATTTTTAATTCTACACCACTAATTAAAATTTGTCGTGTATCTACAACTTTCAAAAACTGTTTTTTTTTATGCAAAAAAATATTTTTTTAACCGTTTGAAATTTTGAATTAAATAAATCAAATTTCAATTGTTATTTTTAGGGAAAACTAATTAAAATATCCTCACCTTTGAGGGTAGGGTAAAAATATATCATCAACTGTCAAATGTAATAAAAATATTTCAACCTTTGAGGGTAGTGATAATATATTATCACGAGTTTTCTCATAGGTCAAAAATGCTGACAAGACAACATAAGTGGATTTTTTGTTTAACAAGGCAGCCTACGTGGAAGCTTTTTTTTACAAATTAGCACTAAACTTAGGTTTTTTTGAACGGTTTCCTTAGTAAAAAAATAAACCGACAAAAAAATTAAACCCGAAAAGCGAAATTGATTCAACCAAGCAACTAATCTGGTAAAAATTGCCTCAAATTAATCTAACACGACTATTCCTAACAACAAACCGACAACAAAACTAGACCGACAATCACAACAACAACGAAGAGGGGAAAAACAAAACTTACTTAGCCAAGTCCGTGAACGAATCAAAGAGGAAGAAGATGTGAGAAAGACATCTCAAGATAGGCGACCACGAGGAAGGAAAGCTATCATTGAAGAGGAATCATGAGCTGCCTAGCACACCTGGAAGACAGTTCAAGAGGCGACTACGGAAGAAGATAGGAGGGAGGAAAAGGCGTTGGGTATGAACCCGGTCCAATTCTTTATTTTTTTCCTAAGGAAATCGTTCAAGAAAACCCTTTTCATAAAAAATCAACATAGGCTGTCTTGTTAGCATTTTTGACCCGTGAGAAAACCTGTGGTAATATATTACCACTACACCCAGAGGTCAGGATTTTTTTATTACATTTGAAAATTGAGGATATATTTTTACCATATCTCTAAATGTGGGGTATTTTAATTAGTTTTTCCTTATTTTTACAACCATATTAGTGCAATAAATTTTATTGATTTTTCATATAATATTCAACTATAAGATATAGTTACTTTCATTTAGCATTTCAAATTGTTTACATTTTATAAATGTAAACAAAATTGTCAATATATTATAATTAAGAATTTATATAACTTATGTATATTGAAAATATAAGTTATTTGATATAAATTTATTTATTAAGAATTAATGAAATTAAATATATCAAGTATGCTTTAATAAAGTTGAAAAATATTTTAAAAAATAAAATACAGTTAGTGAAAAAAATTGAATTGTAAATAATTTTAAATTTTGAATTTCAACCCCAAAAAAATTCCTAACTGTTTTACTGAGTATATTCCAAGTTAAAATTTTTTGATTTTTTTAATACTTTAAAACAGATGACACTTTTTTTTTTTTTTTTTTTTATTGTAGTGTATAATTCCTACCTACACAGTATACACTATGTGTAGGTTTGTGGCTGTGAGGGGGGAAGAGGGTAACGTAGGGGGTGGGGAGTGATGATCTGACGGACTGGGTTGGGCCGCTGGGGTGACATCATGGGAGAGGGGAGTGATGACGTCACGTATTTATTTTTAGGAGTATTTTGGTGTTACACTTAATTATTTTGGGTATAAATTCATATTAAAAAATTTATTAAAAATATATTTATATTCTATACACTTATATTAAAATATTTATAAAATTTTATTAGAAAAATTATTGTTAAAAATTATGGATAATTAAAAGATTGATTATTTTAGAAAATATTTTTTATATTTTTCTAAAACATATATTTTAATAATAAAAGTTTATAGATATGTTAATATAAGTGTATAGAGTATAAATATAATTTTTTAATTTAAATTTATACATAAAATAATTAAGTGTAACACTGAATGTACGTAACACACAAAGTGTCATAGGGGATCTAAAAGATTGATTATTTTAGAAGATTCGGGTTTATCTTTGACACACCAAATCAACTCAAGATCTTAACAAAATAATATAAAAGGATATACAAGATATGTACTCTAACAGATTTTTTCATTTGGGCCATATTTTGCTGAAAAGATGGCAAAGATGAAGGTCAACGACCCCAATAACCTCTAGGGTCCATCTACAAACCCTGTAGAAGTTGGTAAGAGAGTTGGTTGATAGAGTGGAGAAACTAGAAGTTAAAGTAAGAAGGCTAAAGGGGAACACTAAACCCTTTGGAATTGCTGCTAAAGGTTCCTTCAAGGATTACTCTATGTCCTATAGATTCAATGATGAGAGTTGCTCGGACTGATCACTTGTCATGACTAATCTCTCTCCCTTTCCTTAAAATTTCTAGCAGTTTGACTTTCATTTTGGGGAACTTTTCTAGTTTTGGTTCAATTTGTTGCATCTGAACAGTTTTACTTTTACCTATAATTGTCTATTTCTGTTTTGAACATTGTCCTTTAGGACTTATTGTCTTGAGAACCCTTGACATATTTTTAACTATTTTTCCCGTATGCTTTAAAATTGATTATGCGTTGTGCTATGGGGCCATCATAAGCTAACCCCTCGCAGGAACACTAAAGGTTACTAAGGCTAGTAAGTTAGTCCCTAGATTGATATGTTATGAAGGTCATGAGGACCTTGAAAAGGATTATCTCTCTTAGTTAGGGGAATGAGGGTGTTGTTTTGAGGGGCAATGCTTTATATTTTATCCGCTTTGGTATAAAAAGTGGTTTCCCTTGACAAAAGGGGAAGTTGTTGAAGGTCTCCATGAACTTCACATCTATTAACTTCACGTACTTGATGTGTTTTGAGTATTTGTGCAGAAACATAGAAGATGAAGTGGATCACTTGTATGAAGATCATAGGACACTGTCAAGCGATATGAAGAAGAGATTTGTTTGGATCATCCCATGGTATGTATAGATCAAGGATTAAAGTAAAATGAAGATTGTGATGACTGACCAAGGTTGGGTGAAACAGATGAAGAAGATTTAATTCATTGGATAAAATATATGACTAAGAAATCAAATATTTAACTTTCCTTTTGTTATGAGATTCTAGGCACATGTATTATGATTTGTATGTGTCGTTGTGTATTGAGTGTGTTGAGGTTAGTTGTCATAAGTCGTTTTATAGGTTTACTTGTGGTTGTTAACGGTCAATAAGCTAGTGCGTCAAGTTTGTACTAATGCAGTATTATGTTCTTTGGTTAGTAAAATAAATATACCTAATCAAAATTCTCCCTCAGGCAAAAGGATGTGGTGTACATTCTGCACTACCTACGTGTAGTTTAAGGGTTTCCATCGTAAACAACTTGTCTTTTATATTTATTTCCGCCTAACCTAGTTAGAAACATTAACGCGCCCCACAAGGGTCATTCAAGTCAAATCATGGATGGCAATGGGTCGGTTGGTGGGTGAATGGTCCAAATTTTCACCTGATCCACCACCCAGAAACCACCACCCACCAAACCCATCACCCGTCCCGTTTCACCCGTCACCCATCGGATAATCGGGTGGATCAGGTGAAAATTTGGGTGAAAAACATAATCGTCTAAATTAAAAAAACTGTTTAACAAATTAATTAATTAGAATCGATGTTTAACAAACTAAAAAAACAGCTCTGATGTACCTAGGCGGATTTTCACCCGTTTTTTTAAATCGGATTTTCACCCATTTAATACTCGTTTTTTAAAATCGGATTTTCACCCGTTTTTTTGGATCGGGTTAAACGGGTATCCGTCGGGTGCGGGTGAGATTGCAACCCCTAAATCAAATCCTATTAAATAAAAAAACCACATATAATGGCAGCTTCCACCACTTGTGTACCTAGGCGGATCCAAACAGGGGCACGTGGGGGCATGTGCCCCCACCCTCGTCTGATGAATCCCGTATATATAATCTCTTCGTCGATAGCTTCGTTTTAATATATAATAAGCCTTAATCCAATATTCGAGTAAAAGATTATGAATGTTTAAAAATTGAAGGTATATTAATCACTTTAATCTTATTTTAATAATCTTTAATAATTTTATATTTTATTTAGATTGACATTTAAATACTACAGAGTGCAATTTATCTCAAGAGTTTCAAAACAAGAAGTTATATTACTCATTTCGACAATTGGGTAAGAAGTTATAAAAGTTCAAATGAAATGAAATGCTAGATTTTCTATTTTGCAAGATATTAATGATACACATTTCTAAGAAAATGACCGAAGTAAGAATTTATAAAAATTTGAACTTGGTATATCATCACATTTGTGTTGTTTTTAGTGTTACCAGTTGCAACAAGTATAGTGGAAATAAAATTCTCTGCTATGGGTATTATCAAGATATATTTGTACAATAAGATGAAGGAAGACCTCATCTCCTAGAGTTTTGGTATGCTTTGTCGAAAAAGATGTTTTCAAGCGCATTGATAATGAAATTATATTTAAAACCCGTAAAATGGATTTACTCCATTTATCGTTAAATTCAACTATTTCAGTATATAACTCTGATTAATAATTAACAAGTCTTTGTACTATTAAATTCTTTTTATTTTTATCGCATTTTGTACTTTTGAAAACGTTGTGCGTTGTATGAGTTCTTGTTATCAATGGCGGCCGCAGGAATTGCTAGAGTGGGGGGGGTGCGAAATTTTTTGTTTAGGAAAAAGAATTTCTCGATATATATAATAAAGAAATGTTTGTAAAATATATTGAAATAAAACCATAAATTGTGGTATAAATTAATATGATATTTTATTACAAAATTCATACAATAATTTAATAAATTTTAAATAAATATATATGAGTGTAGCATGATTAAGACCTTTTTTTAAAATATTGAAAGAAAATCATAAATTTTTTAAAGAATTTTTCATTTGTAAATGGAAAAAAATGATAGGATTGAAAAGTGTGACAAAGAAAATTCATAAACAGTAGTTTAAATATGACATTTATAGTAAAAATTTCATAGTAATAAAAATTAGAAGATTTTTTAAAAATATATGTGTAACATAATGAATAATCTTATGAAAATATTAAAAGGAAAATATAAAATTTGATTTAAATATGACATTTATAATAGTGAAAACTTGGTAGGAATGAAAAGTTGTGCAAAAAGGTAAACAATGAGGTGTGAACTCATGCCCTCTTGCATTACTCATGCTTCCCTTCCTCTTTTAGGAACTAAACTAGACAAATTTTGTGTTCTTTTTCTCATTTTTTCATTTTTTTACCTTAATTTTTTATTTTTTTTACAAATACTATGAAGTTCCGTCACCGGGGGGGCAGCCGCACCCCCCTGTGGCCACCACTGCTTATTATTCATTGTCATTTATCACTACTATGCCCCCACCCTCATCGAGTTCTAACTCCGCCACTTTAGACAACCAAAAAAACATTTATCAAAGTTATAAAACAGCTGATCCACAATGCAGATCTGCTGCTCCACATTCCCTACTCCTCTCTATACATCACAAAAATATTTTAGTATATATTTAATCTTAATTTTTTTAAAAAATTATATCTATAATACTAATATCTATTTTTATATATTTATAAAATTTAATTTAAAAAAATCATATTTTACAATTTTTTAAAATAAAAAGACAATATTTTACAAAATACAATTATTAAAAATTTTAAAACATGATTTTTCAAAATAAAATTTTTATAAATATATAAAAATAGATGTTAGGAATATAAATATAATTTTTTAAAAATTAAATAAATATAAAAAAAAAATTAGTGGAGTAGAAAAGGTTGTAGAGGGAGGGGTGTAGAATATCTTGCTTTTTGGCTGATCCATGTTCAATGAACCGGGTTTAACAACGTTGTAACAACTTGAGAGTTGAATTATTGCTATATAAACACCACTCCATTGTTGCAAAGATCAAGCGTAGAAGTAAAGAACAACATACATTGAGCTTCCCATTCAATTCACTCTCTAGCTGCACTTGCATACACAACCATCTTATGGATAGCGCGCGTCGCACTGCACATTACAAACCAAACATTTGGAGCTATGATTACTTTGAGTCCCTTGTGCCCAATGATAAAGTGAGATTGATATGGATCGATGTTTTTGAATGCATATATGGTTTAATTTCTTCTTCCTCATAATATAATACGTACACTGATGTATATATGAATGTTAACTAATTAATTTGAAGGTTTGTAGAGCTCAACTACAAAGGCTGAAAGAGGATTTCATTCAAGTACTGTTTGATGAAGCGACGCCGGAAGCTTCCAGGCTGCAGATGATTGATGAAATCCATAAGTTGGGTCTGAGCAATCTCTTTGAGAAGGAAATAAAAGAAGCTCTAGATGTTATAGCATCCGGGCTAAACATGAATCTGAGTTCTATAGTCGACGATCTTGGAACTGCTGGTTTATGTTTTCGGCTTCTTAGGCACCATGGCTACAATGTTTCACAAGGTGAAATATCTTACACACCTTCCCTTTCTATCTATCTATCTATCTATCTTCTTCCAAGCCAAATTCAACGCGCTAGCTAATTTAATGGTATATACGTGTATATATATATGTGTGTGTAGGGTTATTTACTGAGTTCCTTGACAAGGAAGGAAACGTTGGGAGCGGCGAAATAGCAAACACAAAGGGACTTATTGAGCTATATGAGGCCTGCCATCTGGCTGTGAAAGACGAAAACTCATTGATCAAGGCTGAAATTTTTTCGCGTGAGAGTCTGAAGCGTATCCACCATGATAGCTCAGACGAAAGCCTCACCAGGCGAGTTGTTGAGACCTTGGAGTTTCCGTTGCATTGGAGAGTGCAGTGGTTCGACGTCAGGCAGAGAATCGATGCATATGCATTGGAAGTTACCAACAATCCTACTCTTCTTGAGCTTGCTCAACGCAACTTCAACATGGTCCAATCCGCGCAACAGAAAGATCTTAGAGACTTAACCATGTAAAAGATTCATTAAAACACATCATATCTTGACCACATATATCAAGCACTTTAATATTTGCATTTCAGGTGGTGGAGGAATCTCGGTCTAATAGAAAATATCAGCTTCACGAGGGACCGTTTGGTTGAGAGTTTCTTGTGGACGGCAGGAGTTGCGTTTGGACCACAATATTCAAGTCTAAGGAAGTGTCTTACCAAAGTGGTCACGTTTGTTCTTGTTCTAGATGACCTTTACGATCTCTACGGGTCAATAGAGGAACTCGAGTGCTTCACCATGGCTGTCGATAGGTGACCGTTACCATACTCAACTCAAATCATCAATTAACATTTATATATATGAGATAGGTAGTAAATTTTGGATATATGTTTTTGAGCTTTTGATGCAGGTGGTCTTGGGAGGCAATTCGTCACCTTCCGGAGTGTGTGAAGATCTGTTTCCGGGCACTGAATCATACCACAAATGAAATTGCCAAGGATATTAAGAACGAAACCGGATGCGTTGGTGCACTGCATCACCTAAGACACGCGGTATTTTGATTCTATGCTAGCTCCTTTTCTCAACTCTATTTCGATCATCAACATGAAACTCGTCGGATTAATATGGGTTTGTCGTCGATATATAGTGGGCTGATTTCTGCAAAGCGCTCTTCATAGAGGCTCAGTGGTACAACAAGGGTCACACACCGTCACTCGAGGAGTACTTAAGCTCTGCCTGGATTTCATCTTGTGGCCCCTTGCTCTCCCTTGTGATTTTCCTAATGGCACGAGAGAATCCGTCTGAGGATATGTCCAACGAATGGGATGCAATCAAAGATCTCATATACTTCTCGTCTGTGATCATCCGACTCTGCAATGATCTAGGAACCTCAGCAGTAAGATCGAAACAACTAACACACACACACACTTAAAGAGTCCTTTATGTTGTTTATTACTTGAACCTGCAGGCGGAACTAGAACGAGGCGATTCACCATCATCTATCTTGTGCTACATGAGAGAAGGAAACACGACTGAAGAGGCTGCGCGACGTAGAATAAGAGGCATCATAGCCAACACATGGAGGAGAATCAACGGGGAGTTTGTGAAGCTGCAGATTCCCTCGCTCGTTACGCCTGCGAATCTCATCATGAATACTTCGAGAGTGTGTCATTTCATTTACCAGGATGGGGATGGATTCGGCGTCCAAGATGGAGATACAAAGACAAAGATCACGCGTCTACTGGTTGAGCCTTTTACAGTATTTGACTAAGTAGCTACCTTCTTACCTACCAAGGTGGTCGATTTGGAGCTGTACTTTCTTCTATTGTAAAACCTTGTTACCAATCAAATTAAGGGAATGAAAAAAAAATTGGCGAAAATGCATAAAACCACCCTTTATTCAAGGTTGTTTGCAAATAACCACCCCTTATTAAAAAATTTGCAAAGAACCACCCATTATATATAAATTGGTTGTAACTAACCACCCATACCCATTTTTCTTGTTAAATCTAATTAAGGTTTCTCCAATTCTAAACAAAAAGGGTGATGAATGTCTAGAGTCTCCTGCTGTTCATCACCTACAACAATGACGACCTCTGGTGGAACCTCTTGGTGGTCATCGGGTTTTGTTCGTGGACCTCTATTTGGCTAATTAGATTGGAAATTTGATTTAGTTGAGACTAATATAAAGAAATAGGTAAAACATTAAAAAGTTATGGGTATAATTTAGACCTGTCAAAACACGACTCGACACGAACGCTCGAAAATTTTTGGGTCAAGACCCGAAAATTTTAACCCGGAAATTTTTTCCGACCCGGACCCGAAAACCTGGTAATTTTCTGGGTCATCTGGGTTCGGACCCGTACCCGATTGACCTGGTGAGCAGATTGATTTATAATTATATATGATTAAATTTTTTTTATGGAGATTCCAATTTATTACATTTTATAATTACAATCACTTGATCTTTCATTTTCAAATCAACTTTTTTATTTTTTTTATTGTGTAATACTCCTTCCAATCGAAAGTATCTGATTTTTTATTTTTCATCACATTTTTTTAGAAGATGAAAACTCTAAAAAATAT
Organism: Persicaria maculosa; assembly: GCA_963922045.1. Lineage (NCBI taxonomy): Eukaryota > Viridiplantae > Streptophyta > Magnoliopsida > Caryophyllales > Polygonaceae > Persicaria > Persicaria maculosa. The sequence continues at coordinate 13,753,956 of OY998267.1, read as the reverse complement.
TAAAATAATTATATGCTTATTACTAATTGCATGAAATTATTTTTAAAAAAATTATTTTAATTTTGATATTTTATATATTTTAAAATTTTGTTAAAAATTACGAGAAATAATAAAAATAAAATATTTTAGATCATATATTATATAATTACAAGCTCTAGAACTTTTGAACAACGTCTATAATTTTAGCATTTTAAATTGATCGTAAAATTACCAAATCATGATTTTTTTAATTTAAAAAGGAAAAATTTGACAAACCCAAAATCAACCCAATTTGACAAGAAACTGAGTCAAACCCGAGTTCGAGTCAACTCGGATCTACCCAGGACCTGTTTTATCCGGAACCCGTTTTACCCGAAATCCGAAACGACCTGACCCGAATGGCCTGATTGACAAGTGTAGTATAATTGTCTTTTCCTATTAACTTAAGTGAGTTTTAACAAGAAAAGTGGGTATGAGTGGTTAGTTGCAACCAATTTGTATATAATGGGTGGTTATTTGAAATTTTTTGAATAAGGGGTGATTATTTGCACACAACCCTGAATAAAGGGTAGTTTTATGCATTTTCGCCAAAAAACTTTTTCGAAGATATTTTACAAGGAGTAAAATTATAAAAATCTTGAGAATAAAAACCCTTAAATTGTGGCAATTTTAATTTCTTTCATTATTTTGCATAGTTTTTCGATTCTAATTTTATTTAAAAATTTCTTACCATATTATAATTAAATTATAAAATATAAAATACAAATTACAAATTACAAATTACATACTTAACTGAATTTAAATATATATATATATATATATATGGAGTAAAAAATTTAAAGGTAGGAAACAAAATCTAAATGAAAACAAAAACAATAAATGCCAATGAAACTTGAGATATGGAACAAAAAAAAAAGAACATGAGAAACAAAATTTAAAGGAAAAATAACTAAAAATAATACAAACTATCACTCGTGAACCAAAAATAATACAAACTTTAAAAATAACCAATTCATATACAGATTATGAGATAATAAACCAATTTTGATACAAGTCCCTTTTCCGGCCAAAATTCTGATAAAATTGCTGATCTGGCAGTCATATTCCTCTTTTGGGCGGAGAAGGAGGCGCATGAGGAAAACTAGATCTTGCCGACGAGGATGACAATTGAGAGGGGAAAGGTGGGAAAGTTGTTGAGTACGGAGATTTCATAAACCAGAGAGTGGTATGGGTTAGTTTGGACACGAAGGTCAACACTAACGACAGGCTACGACACAAAGCTGAACCCCATTCGATTGCGCTATTTTCGAAACCCCAAAGGGTGGTTTGTGGCTCTTGGAGGGTTGGTTTTGTGAGACTTTATGAATTGATAGTATTATAGGAAAATGGATTTGTATATTCTTGTGTGACTTTTATATGACTTCAGTTTTGGTTTTGTTTCGTACCAATTCGTAATGATTTTCTAAAATGAAAAAAGGATTTGTGTGCAATTTTATGAAAATTATATTGTCAATATTTGTTTTATCGTCTTGCCAGTAGCTTAGTTAGTAAAGTGTGGCTATTTAACATGTGATCATAAATTTAAACCCCTTTGCCTTCATTTTTCTAAAAAATTATTGTTTCTCTTAGTTTTTTCAACTGAAATGTCTATTTAAATAATATATTTAATATCTTCTAATCCATTTTTAAAAAAAAATTCTCATATACTGACAAAAAAATTTATAAAAAAAACTATCACCCCTTTTTTTTTTTTGTGGAACCCCAAATTATTTCTCACTCCGCCACTTACACATATATTGGTTGAAATTCTAAAAATTACCCAAACGGATATGAGAGTCGTTTACCTATGGACGAATCAATGATCCATTTTGTGTTAAAATACAAATTAAATCACGATTGCACATACAAATTTTAGATCTGTTCAAATCATTGGCAAAGATGAAAACTTGAAAAAATAATTTAATTTTAGATCCATTCAAATTTAGGATCTATTTATCTATAGATCGATTTAAGGTCCTTTTATTAATAAAATACAATTTTGAGTGGATCATATATAAATTCGTCATTTTTATATAAAATCTAAAATGGATCACGTATTCATTATTACCCAGAGCGTATAACATCCACATAATATACATGTAAAGGTTTCATTATAAAACCCTTTTGCATCTCCCACTAGTTGAATCCATATTATAACCGACAAAAGTAGGTTTATTATCACCCAATTACTAAGTTCATGTTCACCTATCCAACCTTATGCAATTGACCAATCAAATCAAATTTTTGAGTTTGATTTTCATATAATTAATTTGATTTAGTTTACATGGTCCATATAGCCTGAATTTACATGGGAGGAAGTTAGATGAGATGGCACAAACACCTCATATTATAGGGATTGTTTTTATTTGTCAATTTTATTTTTATACCAATTTGCTTATTGTTAAAAGAGTTTTTCTCTTAATTCCTTATATATATTCCGGCCAAATTATGATGCAATGCCAATGTCACACATTGACATTGTGCAGTATACTATGTCATTGCTTATGAATTCTCCAATCCGATATTAAAAATTAGGCGAAACTAATTAAAATAACCCAACCTTTAAGGGGTAGTTAAAAATATATCTCAATCTTTCAAATGTAAGATAAATATCCCGACCTTTATAAGTGATGGTAATATAATATCCCAATGATTTCTCTCCAATAAAATTCTTATTTTTTGTATTGTATTACTCATGTATTTTCAATTCAAATAAAACATATTGTATAAAATTAAATTAGATGAGTTTAAAATTTTATTTAATAAACTTTCGTAGTTTTAGATTTAATTTGTACATAACTTTTTATATCTTTTTTTAAATCAATATCTATAACAAGCCAAATAAAAAAAATTCAAAGCAAAATAACATATTTTCAATTAGTAAATGATTAGCTAGTGATTTAACTTATCAAAACTAAAGAATATTTTGCCAATTATAAACTTTATGTTACTATGAAATTGAAATGAAAATTTAATTATTTAGATTATTCAATGGTGTTCATTTTTTATATAAGAAGTAAATTATTATTATTAAAAAATATATAAAAGAATGTAATTTTTTTATTTTTTCTTAAATCCAAAATAAAAAAATTAAGATAAACTTAAAAACCAATCTAATTTAATCTAATAAACTCGAATGATTTTTTACACAATCAAGATATTGAAAATTATATTTTAAATATTTACTTGTTTTATTATATTTTTTTTGATTAAATTTAATTATAATATATAAAAACGTATTAAATTGAATGATTTTTTTTCGGTTACAAAAGAAACTTTTATTTTTTAAAAAAATTATCATGACGATCTAGACTATACTTTGTATAATTCGAGCATTAAGATCCAAGGACACGCTTGTGAATATGATCATCATTTTTTGCCACATATGTGCCATGTAAGCATTTTTGTGGGGGAGAAAATTTTGGGATATTATATTACCATCCCTTAAAAAGGTCGGGATATTTATCTTACATTTGAAAGATAGGGATATATTTTTAACACCCCCTTAAAGGTTGGGTTATTTTAATTAGTTTCGCCTAAAAATTAAAACATTGTTGAAATTTAAAACGGTGAGCCTCCTACAAAAAAAAACAAATTTTCACATAAATTGGCCATTAATTTTGTTGCGGTTATTTTCATCGGTACCTTTAAGGTCATATCAACTATATTGCGAAAACAAATTTTGCTTTCAAACCCTAGATCGAGAATAAAAAGAAAAACTCAAAACATAAGAGGAAAGTGAGAGAACAATATATTTGGTGATGCGGTTCGATTGCCCTACCCTGCGGAGCCTTAGGAGGGAGAGACTCAAACCCAATAATCCACTAAGTATAATCGAATACAGGTCATGGATACAGAGAAACGGATAAACGAGGAAATGATTCTAGGCCTAACAACTCAAGTGAATATTAGTCAAGAAGAAACACGAAGAAAGGTATCGATACTCCCTTTCACTCCATCGGATGACGAAGCTGAATGGAAGTTGATGAAGAGCTGGCTAATGGGTTCTGCAACTAATTCGTAGCACCGTCTTCTTCCTTCTTCTAACAAGATCTCCTTGAATCTCTTGAGGAACTTGAGATTCAAGCTCGCCAAGGAAGGAACATTGAGTCACCGTCGAATCGCCTTATAGGGATCCTCTTTATCTCTTTCTTATAGGCAAAAGCAAATAGTGAAGCAAGCTGCTCTCTATGGTTTTCATTAGAGAGCTTATATAGGTGCATGAGTCCAATTTAAGCAAAACACAACGTTTGACTCAAACAAAGAACAGGATGTCGTTGGAGTGTGAAGCTTCTGGAGCTCGGACCGAAGAAGTGAGAGTGAGTTGGGTCATGCACAGTAATGGGTCTAAGACAAAAACTAATGTTTTTGTCTTCGTTCCCATTTACATGTTGGCGCCACCTAGTCTTCGATCTTCCGACTTTGATCACTCAAACCACCTTAGATCCTAACCTTAAGTCCTATATTCATCTGTATTTATTTTTATCCTATAATCGATCCTAATTTACATGCATCTGGATTAATATTGGACATCACACATGCAACCTTAAAGGTATTGAAGGTTCTTTCATGTAATGGAAATCCCCTCTCACAATAATTCTTGTAGTGAATTTTACCACCAGCAATCATCTAGCTTCTCCTTCTCCTCCTCATTTTAACATTGTCATCATCTTCATTATCGGACAAAATATGAACATCACAATCAAAATCTTCATATTCACTTAATTGAGCCTCTTTTTCCTTCTCATGTTGTTCTCCATATTCTTGAATCCTTTGTCTTGCAGTTCGCAACTCTTCAAGAGTCAATTTTAGGTGCATCTACACCATGATCTACCAACTCTTCTTCATTTGACTCTTATTCTAAATCTACTATCACATGTTTCCCCTCATCCATAACAATGTTTGAAGCATCATCACTTAATGGGACCTCAGAAGGTTGATAATCAGATTCATCAGAGGATCTATCAGCAATGCTCTCAAGTAAAAATATTTCCCAATTTATGTAATTACATTCAACAAATTCTTCAAATGCCCTTCTTCCATCCTTATTAACATCATTCACGGGGTCATTCAAAGTATAAAGAACAAACTTCAAATGCCCTTCTTCCTTGTTGGTTTGGATCTCCCTCCGTTAATTAAAATATGCATTTTATTATTAACACACATTTTTTTTAAGTATTAAAAACTATATAAAATATCAACTTTTTAAATAATATTTAAAAAATAATTTCTTACACATTATCATTAAGTATGATTTTATAAAAAAAAATATAAAAGAAGTTGATATTTTATATAGTTTTTATCATTATAAAAAAACGTGTATAAATAATAAATAACATGTTTTAAATAACAGAACGAGTATAATTTTTTAACTCCTTAAAGAATATTTAGAAAGTAAAATGACTTACATTTTAGATTGAGAGAGTACTAGATATCCAAACAGATAAAACCCATATAACTAGCCTACGAAAAAAAACTAACATCAAATGGGATAAATCAAAGAAAAATTACTTAAAACTTAATTTCAATAATTCACTATTGCCTAAAGGTGATGCATCTTTTGACTTTGTTATTAGAGATTACTCGACAAATGTGATTAACCTGAAGGTGAGAAGATGATCGGTGGTTTGGTCCTCGAAGCAGAGACTTTTGCTCTAAGAGTGGATTACAAGAGATTATTAATCTTCCTATCGTATTGAAATTGAGGGGCATAACTTTTGTGTAATCAACACACTCCGATGTATAGAGAAGCCCTTTGAAGACTAAAGTGATTATCTCATACTAATGTAGGTCATATCCCGTACACGGAAAATACGTTAATATATACAATGTTATAAATAATTCAGATAGATTCCAATAAATAAATAAATAAAATATAAATATAAATAAATTTTTTCCAACAAAAAAATAATATAAGATATAAATAATATTTTGACATATTACATATAATCTAAATACCATTTACTTATATTGTCTTAAAATATAATATTCACATTTATAAGGTATACAAGTAATTTTTTCTAATCTATCATTCATTAAATCTCATGTAATTTAATAGATAACTAAAATTTTAAAATATTTTAATATTATTTTTTATTAAATATGTAGTATATCTTTATTACATTAGTTTACTAAAATATCTTTGTACTGTAGATGGATTGTGACTAAATAATATTTTAATAATTTATTTTGCCCCTCTCCCCCAAAAAATATAGATATAAATAAAATAACAATATTAAATAAATAATTTTGATATAAATAATTCTTTCAACCAAAAAATAATCTAGCTATAAATAAAATAACACATATCAAATACTACGTATTTCTCTATTAATAGTTTTGGTAAGTATGACTATGAAATAGTTTGATTTATATTTTTTATCAATTAACTAAAATAAATTGATAGACTGTGACTTATGATAACTTTCTATAAACTATGATAACTTATTATTTTAATAATTTTTTGAGAATCAACCACAATACACCACATGCATCAGTTTTAGTATATGTATATAGATATATAGATATATAGATTCATGATGGAACATACTTAAATTTAGTAACGTCCACATTTCACATGTATTAAGAGAGATAAATAATATCAATCACAAGTTAATTTAGTGAGATAAGACACATGGTTCCATTAAGCGTTTATCCTACCAACGACATGGAAAATTGAATTGGAAGGTTTCCTCCATTAAATATTCGATCAAGTAGATTGACCTCGACCAATTGAACTGATCAATAGATCTATCAAGGATGATTTAGGGTGGCTGAAACAAAAGGGTCCAAATCCTTTGTCCCTATTTTTATTCCTTTTTCTGTCTCTAATCACAAAACACTCTATTTTTTTTTCTTTTTAAATTTTAATTTATTTTTATTTTTAAATTGGGGTTGGTGAGGGGATGGGGGAAAGGGACAAGGAGGAGAAGGGGACAGAGGATGTGAATCCGAAACAAAATAAACATTGTACACTGTATCAAATATTTTACCCTAAAAATCAATGACCCATTACTCTACTAATAAGAGAGAAATAACCATTTGCAAGAGATTAAGGATTCAAATCTCACTCCTTACCTACCTTGTGTAATTAGTGTCAAGTGACTTACCCGTTATCACCCGATTAATCGATCCGTGTTCTTTGTAGGTTAGGGTTCGGGTCCATGGAGATTAGTCTACAATCTCGGACCCTCCACGGCCGACGTTACAAAAAAAAAATGTTTTGCCCTGAAAAAAAAAAAAGAAAAAAAAAGGTTCATAATTAAAAAATCAAATCATATCGAACTTTCCGTTAGACGCATCCAAAAAAAGATTCTATGCTTCTATTGCCAACCCAGTTAGCCGTTGCTGACCAGTCCAAGGAACCCCATTGTCAAATTACTGTGTAAATCAGATTTGGGGTTGGTGGGAAAATTCAACAGAAATCGAATCAAAAAGGTATTTTTTTCCTTCCTCTTAACTGGTCAAATTTCCCACTCCCCTATACGGAAGATAAGGATTTGTAGCTGGTGGCGGAAAAAAAGAGCAGCATTAGAAGCTTCCATCCATGGCGGATTTTGACCCCCCTTTCACACGTCTTTATTGTTTCCTGTTCGGTTGAGATTCGAGCGATCACCTAGAAACCTCCAATTCCAAGTATTTGTTTACTGTCCCTTGGGTTTAATTTGTTCAAAATCCGAGAAAGAACCCTAGAAAAAAGTAGAGGGATTTCTAGCATCCGTTTCTGTTTGATCTTCCATGGGGAATTGCTGTGCGACGCCGGGCGGATCAAAGGGCAAGGGTAAGAAGAAGCAAAAGCCGAATCCTTTTTCAGCCGATCACTCCAGATCCGGATCCGCTACCAAGCTCCATGTGCTGAAGGATCCAACGGGGCGCGACATCAGCGCGCGGTACGAGCTTGGCCGGGAGCTCGGGAGAGGCGAATTCGGGATAACCTACATGGCTACAGAGTTGGAGACGGGGGATAAATTCGCCTGCAAGTCGATATCGAAGAAGAAGCTCAGAACAGCTGTGGACATCGAGGACGTGAGGAGAGAGGTTGAGATCATGAAACATCTGCCTGAACACCCTAATATCGTTACTCTGAAGGATACCTTCGAGGATGATGATGCCGTCCATATCGTAATGGAGCTTTGTGAAGGCGGAGAGCTGTTCGATCGGATCGTTGCAAGGGGCCATTACACCGAGCGAGCTGCTGCTGCAGTTGCCAAGACGATCATGGAGGTTGTTCAGGTAAGATTTAATTTCAATTTGATTGAATTCAGTGTGCGAGTAATGAGCTAGAACTAGTAATTTTGCATTTTAATCATTGATTGAAATTTAATTTCTGTGAACCTGCATCAGTTTTGGTTCTTGGTGAGATCTTCTGTTAACAATCTGTTCCGCATTTGGCAGATGTGTCACAGAAATGGGGTAATGCATCGCGATCTTAAGCCTGAGAACTTCCTGTTTGCGAATAAGAAGGAAAATGCAGCACTGAAGGCAATCGATTTCGGGCTGTCTGTGTTCTTCAAGTCCGGTAAATGTCCCTTTGGCACTGTTACACATTGGATTGGATTGCTTTAAGATGAATAATTCAGTAGATGCAAGAATTGTTTAACAATTCGTATCTGATTGACGATTTTCTCACAGGCGAACGGTTTGATGAGATTGTTGGTAGTCCTTACTACATGGCGCCTGAGGTTTTGAAACGGAACTATGGACCCGAAGTAGATGTTTGGAGTGCTGGGGTTATCCTTTACATTTTACTCTGTGGTGTCCCTCCTTTCTGGGCAGGTCTTCATCTCTCTCTTTTACCCTCATTGCAGTTATCTATTGATTCACTGTACTGAGATTCTGATCAAGACAGTGCCAATTGCTTTTAGTTGAAGCTCAATGCCCGCCGCTTTGTGTGCATTAGTGGTCTAGCTTTGTCACACGACGCATTGTGGGATATGTGAATTTATGCAATTTCTAGATCACATTCTAATGAATAATGCATTGTGGTTTCCTTCAGAAACTGAACAAGGTGTAGCACAGGCGATTATTCGCTCAGTGGTTAATTTTAAGAGGGATCCTTGGCCAAAGGTGTCAGATAATGCAAAGGACCTAGTGAGAAAAATGCTTGATCCAGATCCGAAAAAGAGGCTAACAGCTCAAGAAGTACTTGGTAACTTTTCACGCCGCCTTGAACCAGATCATTACACATGAAACAATCTGTATATTCTGCATTGGATACTTATTTTGGATTACTTTCCGCGAGAAATGCAGATCATCCATGGTTGGTAAATGCCAAGAAAGCTCCTAATGTGTCGCTGGGTGAAACCGTCAAAGCAAGGTTGAAACAATTCTCAGTGATGAACAAACTAAAGAAGAAGGCTCTAAGGGTAATAATAACCAAACTCTCTGTGCACACTTTTATCTTAACATCAGTCATATACTTTGGTGATTATCTTGCTTACTAATTTTCCGAGTGTTCCGTTGATAGGTTATTGCTGAGCATTTGTCAGTGGAAGAAGTTGCTGGCATAAAAGAGGCTTTCGACAGCATGGATACCTTAAAGAGAGGCAAAATCAACTTAGAAGAGCTCAGGGATGGGTTGATAAAGCTCGGGCATCATCCCACTGAAGGAGATCTTCAAATATTAATGGAATCTGTAAGCATTCAAATTAGAATTATGAACACTGAAACCTGAAATTCATGGAGAATCTTGTCTTCACAGATTCTTATGTCTTCTTTCTAAACCATAGCTCTGATTTTCGGCAGGCTGATGTTGATGGTGATGGAACGCTAAACTATGGAGAGTTTGTAGCCGTTTCAGTACACCTTAGGAAGATGGCAAATGATGAACACTTGCATAGAGCCTTTTCTTTCTTTGACAGAAACAAAAGTGGCTTCATAGAGCTTGATGAACTGAGGGAAGCCCTTGATGACGACGTTGATTCTAGCAGCGAAGAAGTTGCCAATGCCATTATGCATGATGTAGACACTGACAAGGTTTGTGCCTTTTACAAATAGCAGTAATGCATAAACCAGCAACTTTTGACTTATGATGTTGCTTGTTTTTGTTGCCTTGAAGGATGGAAAAATAAGCTACGACGAGTTTGCTGTGATGATGAAGGCGGGAACAGATTGGAGAAAGGCGTCAAGACAGTATTCACGAGAACGGTTCAATAGTCTCAGCTTGAAGCTAATGAAGGACGGATCACTGCAATCAGGGAGCGAGGTCAGATGAAAACAAAACCGAATAGGAAGACTGATCATCTTATTACATAGCTCTCAAATGTAGAGCATTGTTGTTTTTTGGTGCTCTTTCACATTGTCATTGTTTGAAGGCTGGTGTGAGATATTAGCAGAGCAAAAGGGGACAGTGGATTTAAGGGCGTGTTTGGCACGTCGATACAAACTAATAAGATTTTATAGGGCAACTGATAAGACAAAGTTTTAGATGCCAAGCACATCATTATGTGGGGCAAAGGGTTTATATGGACTACCCTCATTGATGATGCTTGTAAATATCATTATTATGTGGAGCACAGATTGACCATCAAGATTCAACAATTCATTTTTGGCTTGGCATTTTACCCTCTTCGTGTATATGTGAAGAGGACTTCCCAAGAAAAAAAATTATGTTGCTTTTAGGGGTTATTTGGTAAGGATATATTGATAATTTGCTATCAATTTGATATCCGTCATGTCGATATATGTGTTTGGTAAAAATTTGATATCACTAATGTCTATATCTAATGTTTCGTATATGGTAATATGGATATCAATTTGATACGGAGTATGTGGTATCTATTTTGAAGCTTATTTGATATACTATTGGACATATCAATTTCTTATATTTTTCACTCTCTTTGCCTCTCCAATCTAAATAAAAGTATCAAACTTATACTCATGTCTTAATATCAATATCGATATCATCTCATACCCATATCTTGATATCAAATATTAATATCAGTATCTATATTAGATATCTTGATATGAATATATTCCATTAGAACGGACCCTTGTTTGAAAAATAAAAAAGGAGAGATGAGGGAGTCTTTGTAAAATGAAAAATTAAAAAAAAAAAACTCGGGATGAGTAGCCTCTGGAAAACAAGCTTCAGCTCCTTCAAAATTTCAGTTTGGATCCCTTGTAACACTTTGTGTGTTACATCCGGTGTTAGACTTAATTATTTCGGGTATAAATTCACATTAAAAATTTATATTTATACTCTATATACTTATATTAACATGTTCATAATGTGAAAATATATGTTTTAGAAAAATAAAAAAATGTTTCTAAAATAATCAATCTTTTAATCATCCATAATTTTCTATAATAATTTTTCATAATAAAATTTTATAAACATATTAATATAAGTGTACAAAATATAAATATTTTGTTTAAAAATTTTTTAATATGAATTTATACCGAAAATAATTAAGTGTAACACCCGGTGTTACAGGGGATCCACACTGTCAAAAGTTACCCTAGAATGGATCTCCTACAACCTACAATGAGATACTAGGTGTAACAAAAAAATATTTAGGGTATTTTTTAATAATAAAAAATTATATTTACAGTGTACATGTCCAATAATATACATTTTCATATTTTTTTGTTACAAAATGATATTTTAATAAGTATTATAATTAATATTCTAAAATAATGACTCTTTTAATTTTATATTTTTTAAATGTCATTTTATATTAAAAAGGTATATAAATATATGTTATTTGATATGTGTAATGTAAATATAATTTCTATAATTTTTTATTATTAAAAAATACCCTAAATATTTTTGTGTTGCCCGATTCAATGTCGTAGGAAATTTATTGTCAGAAAACCATAGCCAAGTAAGCCAACCACAAGTCACAACTCACAACGTGATGACTACTTAAAAATAGAAGAAGAAAAAGAAATTTGCAACTTCTGTTGTGGACAAGGCCCAAGATTCAATTGGGCCAGACCCAAAAAGCCCAATCCCACAAAAATAGTGGTTGACCTTAGAGTATAAGGAAAAGCCAACAAAAAAGGAAAATGTCAAAAATAGAAAAGGGGGAGTAAAAAGGCACACACCACCAGGCACGTAATCCCGTCTTGGTTCATCTCTACCATGGAAGCCACCACACCACTTTCGCTAAACATCGTAATCTTTGCCAGTCATATCTTTCTCTCCACCCTGCCCCTACGGGCTTCCTCTGCCGTGCCTACCACGCGCGCTTCAACCGTAACCGCTGACATCATCCTCCAAAGCCCACCCAATCCGGTACAAACAAATTATTTTCTACCAATGATAATAAGCGGACTACTGAATAGAACACGATTATGGATTAAAGGATCTTCACCGGACACAAATACCTTTCTTATTTCAGATTCTCTTATCCTTCTTCGAATCTTTAAGGAGGTTTCGTTGTCCCACACATTCATTTTGAACATCAGTGTATATATAATTAATGGGTAAGGACTATAAAATATATGTTAAAATAAATTGTTATTTTTTTATATGCTAGTAGGATCTTTGTTAACTCTAAATGACGGGGTATATGACACAAATTAACTAATAAGAGATTAAATAATAACTTAATTTGTGAATATAAAAAAAAGCTTGGAAAAACTTAAAATGTGTAGCTGGAAATTAAATTCTAAAAGTTAATTAAAATATAATCTTAGCTTATACTACCTCCGTTTTTTAATATAAGTCCTTTTAAATTTTGCACATTTTTTAAGAACCTAAAAAATATATAAAATATTAATTTTTTTATCAAATTTTTTTAATTAATTTCATACTTTTTACTAATAGGTATCAAATTATTAAAAATTTTGATAAAAAGTTAATATTTTACCATATTTTTTAGGTTCTTAAAAAACGTGCAAAATCTAAAAGGACTTATATTAAAAAACGGAGAGAGTATCATTTAAAACTTTGTAATATTAAAATGAAAAAGCTTTGAACAATATTAAAGTTACTTAAAGAAGCCCTAAAGCATCTCCAACAGAACCTCTATTTTAGAGAAAAGTGGAGAATATCGAGAAAATAATGTTTTTTCTACCTCACTAATTTCTCTATCACATTCTCTAAAAATAGAAAAATGAGGAGAAAAATGGGAAGATTCTCTATATTTATAGTCAATGTTCTAAAAGGAGTGCATAGACGGATTTAGAACAAACTTGATTATTTTCTTATATTTTAACGTATAACATATGTCAATAATTCACATATATAATGTAATAGTAATTCATAATATCACTCATAAACTCAAATATGTAGTGCTTAACAAACACTAAAGTAAATAAACGCAAAAGTACATATATCCGACTACCAACTCTAAACCTCTTAAAATAAAAAAGCATAGGTTCGACTCAAAAGAAAATGCATCCCGACTTGGGAGGATAAAAAAACTCTAAATTTACTAATCACATGCCTATATGCTAAACATATAATCCCCTAGCTAGATATGCCTAGGCGAGGTCTAGATGGCGCTTAGATGGGATTAGGCGGCACCTGGGTGGATTTTCACATAGACTCGTCTAGGCTTAAAAATTCATAGGTGTCCTCCCGCCCAGTGCCTAGGCTTCACCTTGATTTTTAGAACACTACTTATATAATTGTAGAAATTATATAAACACTTTATTGAATGTTACCACAATACTCAATGGAATTCAACCCTAGAAAATGAGAGACCATTTCATAGGGACCTTTATACCATCATCCATCAGGATGATCCAGGAGCGAGATTACGATTTTCGTAACAGCTCCTATTGTTTGCCTACTGTAAAAAAAAATAACCTAGAAAATGAAGGAGTGAAAATAAAATTTTATATATTTATTTTAAATATATAAAATAGTAATATTTAAAGCATATATTAAACGTAGGAATATGCAAAGTAGAACAACTATAGACTTAGGTTAAACAAACTAGAAATAGTTTTTTTTTTATGAAGTAATAATTCGATATCAAACAGGTCTGAATCGTGATAGGCTAATAGACGGAAAACCGTCAAAACATACGATTGAAAACCAGAAAAGGACGCAGTAAAAATAGACAGCACACACTCAACATCAGGACGAATTGAAGCAACCTAAAACTTGCAAGTTGAAGACGTAGACTAAGAATGAAGTCAAGCATCACCATGAAGTAACACCTTTGACGAGTGATACATCAGGAATCACTTATAGGCAGTGAAGACGAATCTCCAATGAAGCTCATTCCTAAACATGGAATCGCTCCGTACACACAACCTTAACCCCATCTAGTCCCGACTCTAGACACTAGAACCTCAACGAAGAAGAAGATAGTCGAGACACACCAGAAGTGAAGCCTCACACCGCCCGAGCAAAATGCATCCATAAGAATTGTCCTAAATGAGCAAGGTCCCTGGTGGACCGACGTCGAAATGTAGCCGAAGCCGGACCCAGACGAGGATGACGCCTGAGAGCACCCGACAAGCATGGGCAAGGCAGACAGAGGAGGTGGAGGCGGAGAGAACCCAGGAGGATGGACGACGTGCCAAATCAAAACTAATAAAACCCCCGATTAGACATAACCAAGTGATATTGGACTTAACAGGACCCTCGATTCACACAGAACCAAAAATTGGAGGGGAAGGTAAACTTCGACCAAAACTGACTAGGTAAAATCAGTAGCTGCTTGGACCCAGATGAGGGGATTGAAGGGGTTTTACACAGGAAACAACGAACCGACAGTGAAGAGAGGCAGTCGGAGCCGATCTTTGGGCTCCCAGAGGTCCTCCTTCGATCGAGAAGACACTTAAGGGGATCGATGGTGGTTGGAGAAGCAGAGCTGAGTCAAATGGTTACGTCTAGTTAAACGAGCACACAGGACTAAGCGGTGAAGAGGCGAAGGAACTCTAAATAAAAGGAGCCCAGGAGGAGAGAGGAGGATGAGACCCCGATCAGAGGTGGTCGAAGTCGAAATAAGGCAGCCGAAGCCGAAAGTTGAGGCTCTCTCTAGACAGAACTAGAGTGGATGGAGCTTTTGCCATAAACTAGAAATAACTAATTTTCCTTTATCAAAAAATTAAATTAAATTTAAAAAAAAAAACAACTCGAAAGCGAGAGAGTGGGTTTCACACTCTCTCACAGACAGTCTCAGTCCTTTTAGATATCATCAGAAGCGTGTGCAAGGCACGTGACGGCGCCAAGCCCCGGTCTGGTCCCGCCTCCTCCACTCCACCTGCCTTTTTTCAGTTCATCCTCACCATCCAATAGAGATGGAGAACGCACTTCATTTCATATCTTCTTCCTCTTTATCAAATTCAAACCCCTCCCTCTCTCTGAGATTCTAGTTTGTGTGGGAAATTCCAGGCTATGGCGACTTCCATCGGAGCTGCAAACACCGCGGCTTTCAGCGATGCGAAGCTCAATTTCAAGAGTTTTAATGGCCTAAAGCCTTATGGAATGGCTACCATTCATGGAGGAAGCCATGGATTCTCTGTTCCCTCTTCCAACTCGAATTCCTCCCTTGTCAGGGCCGTTTCTACGGTACAGCCATTCAATTTCATACATTTTGTGTTTTCTGTGGATTTTGGTTTTCTGAATCCAATTTCTTCAATTGACCTGTTTTACAGCCTGTGAAGCGAGCCACTTCCGCCGAGCCTAAGCGCAGCAAAGTCGAGATAATCAAGGAAGAGAGTAACTACATCAGGTATCCATTGAATGAGGAATTGTTAACTGAAGCCCCAAATATCAATGAATCTGCAACACAAATCATCAAGTTCCATGGGAGCTATCAACAGTATGACAGGGACGAAAGGGGGCCCAAATCATACTCATTCATGCTGCGTACAAGAAACCCTAGCGGGAAGGTATCCAACAGACTCTACCTGGCAATGGATGATCTTGCTGACAAATTCGGGATCGGAACCCTTAGGCTGACAACAAGGCAGACATTTCAGCTCCATGGTGTTCTGAAGAAAAACCTCAAGACAGTGATGAGCACTGTCATAAAAAACATGGGCTCTACTCTTGGTGCCTGCGGTGATCTCAACCGAAATGTGCTTGCTCCGGCTGCACCTCTCGCCAGGAGAGACTACTTGGTTGCTCAGGAAACGGCTGAGAATATCGCGGCCCTCCTGACCCCTCAGTCGGGTTTTTACTATGACATGTGGGTGGATGGAGAGAAGATCATGTCTGCTGAGCCTCCTGAGGTGGTGAAGGCTCGCGACGATAACTCACATGGAACCAATTTCGTTGGCTCTCCGGAGCCTATTTATGGAACTCAGTTCTTGCCAAGGAAGTTCAAAATTGCTGTCACGGTTCCCTCTGATAATTCGGTTGACATCCTCACCAATGATATCGGCGTTGTGGTTGTTACTGATGCTGATGGAGAGCCTCAGGGATTTAACATATATGTAAGACGAATCATACATTTCATTCGAGTTTTTTTGCGTTAAAATGTGACTGACCTTCTCAATTTTATGCTGCAGGTTGGTGGTGGCATGGGGAGAACACATAGGTTGGAGACCACATTTCCTCGTCTAGCCGATCCATTAGGGTATGTGCCTAAGGAAGATATATTGTACGCGATCAAAGCAATAGTTGTTACACAAAGGGAGAACGGGAGAAGAGATGACCGCAAGTATAGCAGAATGAAATACTTGCTTGACTCATGGGGCATCGACAAATTCAGAAGTGTCGTGGAGCAGTACTATGGCAAGAAATTCGAGCCTTTCCAAGAGTTACCCGAGTGGGAGTTCAAAAGTTATCTTGGATGGCACGAGCAGGTATCCGATTTTATGCGTTAAGGATGGACAACAGTTATTATAGTAATGTGTTTGAGTTTGTTGCTGTGTACTGTATGGCAGGGAAATGGCCTTCTATACTGTGGGCTTCACGTCGACAGTGGACGTGTGGGCGGTGTCATGAAGAAAGCCTTGAGAGAAGTAATTGAAAAGTACAATTTGAATGTTCGGATTACACCAAATCAGAACATTATCCTGTGTGATGTTCGCAAGTCATGGAAGCGTCCGATCACCACTGTTCTGGCTCAGGGTGGTCTCCTGGTAATCTCTCATCTACAATTCGTCGATTCATTCATATGCAGCTTGTAGTTGAGGTGAAAATCTTGTTAAGTAACGAAATGGCTATGCAGCAACCTAGGTATGTTGATCCTTTGAACATAACTGCAATGGCTTGTCCTGCCATGCCGATGTGCCCCCTTGCAATAACTGAAGCGGAGCGAGGAATACCAGACATACTTAAGCGTGTCAGGGCTGTGTTTGAGAAGGTAAATGTTCTAATTGAATTTCGGTAATTGCAAGTGAGCAATGCAAACAAAATCTAGTGGCTTGGATGCTCGCTAACAAGGACTATGAATCCGAGCTCAGGTTGGTCTGAAGTACAGTGAATCCGTTGTTATAAGGATAACCGGATGTCCCAACGGTTGTGCGAGACCCTACATGGCTGAGCTTGGGCTCGTTGGAGACGGTGCCTCCAGCTATCAGGTATGTTTATTGCAGCTACCATACACTCGATTTACAGAAGGAAAACTGACTGTTGTATTTGTTCTACGAATCAGGTTTGGCTGGGAGGTACTCCCAATCAATCAACCTTGGCAAAGTGCTTCATGAACAAGGTGAAGCTTGAGGATCTAGAGAAGGTCCTTGAACCTTTGTTTTTCAACTGGAAGCACAAGCGGATAGCTAAGGAATCATTTGGCGACTTCACAACGCGTATGGTAAGGAATCTGATCTGCTGAAGTTTTTAACGCTCTTTGATGAGCTTGATCTGCTAAAGTCTTCATATTTTGTTTTCAGGGATTTGAGAAACTTCAAGAGATGGTTGATAAGTGGGAAGGCCCAGTATTGCCGTCAGGTAGGTTTAACCTGAAGCTCTTTGCTGATAGGGAGACATACGAATCGATAGAACAGCTCGCGAAGCTGCAGAACAAGACTGCACACCAGTTAGCCATGGAAGTCATCCGCAATTTTGTGGCCTCACAACAGAATGGAAAGAGCGAGTAAAATGTACTTTCGTCTCAGTTTTCATGTAGTTCGCGCGCCCAGAAGTAGGGGTTGCTTGTTCTTCCCAATGGGATCCCTGTCCATCTTTTTGGCCGGATATGTTACTTGCTCGGTAGCATCGGGTTCAAACTTCAAAGGATAGGGCTTATTTGCTGTTTCCCTTGCGAATCTGTATTCTCATTCTTCAGCAGAACGAACTTAATTTCATTGTTTTGTTGTAACAGTGACTTATTTTTGGTAAAATAATTGAATCAGATTTGTTTCCTGCATGCTAATCTCTTTAGAAAGAGGAGATATAATTTGTACCAAAGTATCAGTAATGCAACAAGCAATGAATTTATAATCCTGTACTGACAAGTATTTACTGAGCAAGATAAATTAACAACAGTAAAGGAAGAAAATGCAGACGTTTTTATCATTCAACAAAAAGTACTAAAAGTCAGGAAGAAATAAGCAAATACAGTTTAGCAGATTGTAGTAGTGTAGCAGAACGATTTGAAATGCAGTTGGTACACAAAACACTGATTAGTTTACACATCCTGTAAATATTACTCTTCAAGTATACAAGGTAATTCACTTAAGTCCATTTTCGTTCAGTTTAGAACATCCTCCATCCGCGTAAGTCTAGAGGTTTTCTTCAGTGATTTCTGTTTCTATTTCTCCCTGAATGAAAAGTCTGAAGTCTAGGGAAGATGAAGGGTCTGGTTTCCTCATAGTGATTGGAATGAATTAATTAAATAGAAAGAGGAGGTATTTGTTGGAAACCAGTTTTCCCATATCACCCTAAATGCAAAAGCAAACAATGTGCCTGTCAGATCTACAGACAAGGGTTAACCCTTTGTCAAGGAAATGCGAATGCAGAGCAACCAATTTTCCCTTCCCAAAGCATTTTGAGGAGAGCTTGGCGACAATTCTTTGGAGACTACAAGAAGGATGTTTTCTGCAGATTCTTATTAACAATTTACCTCAAGTAGGAGCACCAAGATACAAGTGCTCATTCAACAATCTGATAAAGATCAGAAAATCAAAGGATGGATAGCATCATATCTCATGTGCAGAAAACTAGTAAATGCTATATAATGCAATCAATAAACGCAACAATAGTAGAGAGCTTCCACACAATATGAGCAATTACCAAACAAGTTCAATTTCCATTATTGACTAGCTTCCACAACGACACAACAATTTCTCCAAAGAGAGAACTTAAGGGACATTCACTACCCTGGTCAACCAGGGAAGACAAGCAGAACTCATTAAACAGATAATCCAACTAAGGTTTCACCTTAAATATGAAAGTAAATAAATTCCAAACAAACAAGGGTTTCCAGAATGATGCTTCCCTGAACTCATTCACCTACCAAGTTCAGTCCTCAATTTCGTTCTCCCCATAACCTTCGCCATTGAGGTCTTCCTCACAATCACTTGGATGTCCAGGAACAGCATTGCCAGCGCTGCGCCAATTTCCTCCATCAGTTCGGGCAAAAGCTTCATCCAACGAGGACCTCTCCACCGGAAATGGAGCTCTCCATGAAAACAGCCCTTTTGTAGTCTCCAAAGAAGATTCAGAAGAGCTAACCTTCTCCACAGGATCAGGGATGTAAAATTCACCGTTTTGCTCCAACAAGGTCTCGAAATGAGGCTGCAGAGGAGAGCTATCAGCAACTCGAGTTAGGGATACCTCTTTTTCGTCAACTTTTAAATCAGGATCGACTGATTTCAGAGGTGGAAATTCTAAAGCTTCCAGCATATCAAAATGCGCGGAAGGAACTTCAGCCCAATCCAAGATATCATTCCGTAGTTCAAAGACCGTGGACAACCAAGGTCTAGAGATATTTGGAAGCTTGAATTCCTTTCCACTCTTTGCTGTAAACTCACCCCATTGGACCAGGGCTTCAGTTAATTCATCAGCCATGGTGAAAGGGAGGAGAATGGTTTTTTTTTTTTCTATCCTAGGAGATGCAGAGAATAATGTAACAGGCTTCAAAATGAAGTCGAGGAGGGGTCAGTAAATTAGAGTTTGAGGGGGTGTATCAAGCCACATTTTAACCATGTTTCCGTTGAGAATAGTACAAAACCTTGCAACAATCTTGATATACGTTAAAACTGAGAGCGTACACGTGGAATGGAGGAAAAAGGGTAACGGCCAAGAGCCGTGCAGAATATGTGAAGCTTTCTGCATCTCAGGTTTCAAAACATAAATGAAATTTCTCGGAACCTTCTATTATAGAGATCAACGAATAGCTAAGGTTTGTTCACGATCCCTGGCTACAATCCCGGGGACATCATTGAATTTTACAACTTAATCGGAGAAATTTGAAGAAAAGATTAGCAACTAAACACTAGGGAGGATAAATTAGCAAAACGGTAGGGTTTGCTATGGGAATGCTTCACATAGAATAAGTATAGAAGGGTTCTTGCATTGCAAAGATGTATTTCTGATTTTCCATCAATCTCAATGTAAGCATTTCCCTGTGCACTATTTGTTTAAACTGGAAATCAGTACACAAATAAAGAGACGTGTAATATCCTCTTAATGTCACAGACTTTTTGTTGAACAACTCAAAGTGCTTATAAATGCCACTGCTTTGAATTTATCATAGTGAGTATGGAATGCAAATGTCAGTTCAAATGACTTCAATTGTATTGACATTTAAAAAAAATACATCAAATCATTTGAGATGAGAGTTTCCTAGTTACCAACTAAAACTGTACGTTACCATATAGATAAAAAACCATAGAAATGAATATCCTAGGTGAATATAACTTTCTAATGTTTCCATAACCATCAATAATACTTCTCAATCAGCTCAGCAAGCTGAACACTTGATAGCAACTCCAGCAGTAAAGAAACGCATACACTTCCTGCTATCAGTCTTTCCACAGCTTCAAGTTACTATTTAAATCATCCAACTATTTGATCTATCATAAAAAAAAAACGGAACATATGCTCTTTCGAGAAAGATAATTTAGCAAAAACACAAGGAAGTGAATGTGTAAAGCCAAATATATCACACAAGGTTAAGCTTTCTTCCGTGTGAGGAGAAAACGTTTAGGGATAGGAGATGGTATCCCTATCTTGGAAGAACTTTCATATCTTTTGAGATTTACTGAAGATGCTAGGTTGAGCTTTAAATTCAATTATTTGGTCACATTTTACAACATTTTGGAAGAGAGGATTTTATTACTTAATACCATGAAATCAGCTAATGGGTACTTTTAATAGTGGTGGTTGTTTCTCCTCTTAATTAACTAAACAACAATCAAAATTTTCTTCATTTAAAAAACTAGAATTCTTTACTTTCCATTGTTGTTATTGTGGGTCAATGTTGTAAAGAAAAGGAGCGCACAAAAAATTTTACAACAGAAGCAAATGATATGTGATATCATTTAATGCAACAACTTCGACATAAATGGAAACTTCAAAGAAAAAAAAAACTACAACTTAGGCCCAGAAAAAACAGCATCTAACAAGATAAGCTTAGTGAAGGCAAGTATGAAAATCTTATTGCAGATATAATGGTGAAACCTCCGACACAATTTGGATGTGGCCACATAATCCTGACTATCTAGTTAGTAGAAGAAGAATTATAGCTACAAGGCCACATCTGTGCAGATCCTACTGCTGCTATAACCTAACATAAAAGACCTAGATGGATTTCAGTCACAATTTTTTTCCCAGTAAGCAATTCATAAGTACTTTTCCTTATCCTACAGTAGTTGATTGTCGAAGCAAAAGTTATCTGGCTTAGTATTTTTTGACACCTCCACTGACGGCACTGAGGCAACCACTAAGGTCTCCTAAGATGATTACAGGCAAAACTACTTTTAATGGAGAGACAATTACAGGCAAATTTACCCCCTTGTTAGAAAACCTCACAACATTAGCTTTCCTTCAGAAGAAAAGAACTCCTCATAAAGTAGCAAGCGTGATGTGTTTCTATTTAACTGAAACACTCAAATTGGAACTGTGGAAAATTGAAACACTCAAATTGGAACTCATGCGAGCAACTGATTAGAAAAATTGAAAAATCTCTAGGTATACATTGTTCTGAATCACACATGTACAACTTAGGTATCCTCAAATATTTAGAAGATGAACCAATTTGCTCAGAAATTGTGCAGAAATGGACATTACAAAATATACAAATATCGCAGACCACAAAATTTCAGATTATCAGTATCATCTCCTACATACTTCTAAATTCCAAAACAAATTATAAATATCATGCTAAAGATCAACAAACCACATCCGCAATTCCCCCTTGAATGCCCAAAAAAGGGAGAATAATAAAAATAGAAGAAAAATACCTTCATTGACATGGAACACTTAGCCATGGGGGTTTAACGCCTGAAGGATTTGCGGATCTCCATGAATGATGTTCGAATTGAAGAGAAACTGCGATTGTAGTGCAAATTTATCCTTCTAAAAATGCACCGGCCACCATTTCCAGCAGCAACTACATGGAGGAACTTGAATACCTTGGTCCTTGGTGCTGCGATAGAGGAGATTTTTAAACTGTGTCCCTCATATTTGGGTTATTTCAATTGGTGTCTTTTTTTTTTTTTTTTTTTTCAGATGTCACTTGGGATTTTACAAAAGTTTAGATGGTGTCTAAAACTCGATTTTTTTTTTCAAATTAGCAAAAAATGAAGAAAATTTTTGCGAATTAGTCATATATATATTTTGAGATTTTGTAAAAGCAGAGCTAAGTCGTTGTTTCAAACAACAACTTTAGCTCAGCTTCAAAAAACAAAATATAATATTAAAGTCGTTGTTTCAAACAGCGATTTTATATTTTTTTTAAAGAAATTTCAGTTTTAATGGGAGAAAGTCTGAAAACGAAAAAAAATATAAACGAGAAAGTTGTTGTTCGAAATGACTCTCCTTTTTTATTTTTATTTTTACTGCCATGTATCTTCAAAAAGTCGCTGCCACCATGGCTGGATTTAGGGTGTGTTGGAGACGGGGTGGCGGGGTAAGATGGGTGGCTGATTTATTTTCAGGATTCGGGTCGGTATGTTTGGCCGGGATGGGGGAGGTGGTGGAAATGGGGGTGGATGGGGTGGCAGGGATAGAAAAATGTCCGATTCTAGTATCTTCAAAATGGGGGTGGGAGGGGACGGAAAAATCTTTTCACTCGGTATTGACAATTTTTTCCCCTAACCTAAAACTCTCGTCCTCTCGCCGCGCACAAACCCATAAACCTCGACATCTCATCCAACTACACCCACCAATCCTCCCTGATATCGTACCTCTCCACCGAGCTCATCATGCTCCCAGCCGCCCCAAACATGGTGTGCCTCAAACCTCCCCTGACGACGAGAATATGCCCGGAGCTGGCGGCGTTGGCAAACGAGCCCCTGGGGTTAAGCATCCGAGAGAGGCGATCCTAGCTAAACACGGCAAAGGACGGAGAGGGGCGATCGACGGGGAATGATCGTGTGTTGAAGAGGGAGCCGTCGATGACGTAGACGTGACGGCCGATGGAGATGGAGGTCAAATTGCAGAGCTTATATACATGAGGGTTGATTGGCATGAGAGGGAGAGGCCACCAGGCGAGGGATTAGGGGTGGAACAGGTAAAGAGAGATAGGGATTGCAATGACTGATTTCAATTGACAAACATAAAAACTAAAGGGAAAGTTCGGGGGTATTTTTGTCATTTCCAGTAAAAAAATGAAGGGTAGTCTTATCATTTACATCGACATCATTATACCACCTATTCTCGTTCAACCAAAGACATCGGAAATTATTTTCTACAAATAATATTCATCATATTCACCTCCAAAAAGTATTTCCATCTCATCCATCCCTAAAAAGTATCTCCACCTCCTAAAAAATAACCCCCTCGCAAACACACCCTTACTACCACCGGGCCCACCATGCCTTCAGAGAGGAGAGCTATTAAAAAAAAAGGATAGTCGCCGTTTGAAACAACAACTCTCTCGTGTATTTTTTTTTTCATTTTTAGAATTTCTCCCATTAAAATTGAAATTTATGTAAAAAAAATACTAAATCGTTGTTTCAAACAATGACTTTAAATCCAAAAAATACTTTCGGATCTTGGCTAATTCGCAAATTTTTTCTTCTTTTTTTGGCTAATCTGAAAAAAATTCCTAAAACTCATATTTTTCGCACCAAACCACCTTATATATGTCTTGAATAGGTAAATATATACATGGTGGCATAAATGCGAAGAAGTTACAAGAAGTAGGACCAAACCAATGCTCTTACGGAAAAAAGAGGACGCTCACATATTACATTATTACCTACCACAAAGGTACCACTAGGCTACGCCCCACCTACTTAAACATCATCTCTAACCCCTAAGGAACTTACTAACCCACAATAGTACTCACTCAAATAACATAGACCTCAAACTGGCTAAACACAAACCATGAAACCACCCTCCCAACAAGCACAAACACACCATCCAAAACACCGAACTAGCTCTCAACCAGACAAAAACGAGGGGAGATCGCCTGACCGAAAACGTATCACAACCACACCCCAATCCACACCATGGCATACATAGCTTTCAACCCATAATCAAAATATTATACCGATGTGGGGACATGGACGACACCACGAATTCAACAGCCAGTCCAACCCCAGGCTCGAAATAGAAAGGAGAAAACTCAATACACCCTACAGCACTAGCGACGAAAACAACAAGATACCCATGGGCCTGTCAAACCCACCACAACCACCTTATATATATGTCAATCTAAACAAAACACACTTTATTTTTAATATTATTTAATAAAATCCCCCATCATAAGGGTTATTGACAAGACGTCGAAATGACTATTGACAAAGACAAATTTTATTAAATTGTATAACAAGTTCTTCCTATTTGTAAAAAAAATTATGAATCGGCCTGAGAGTAAAAACCTCATCAAGTGTGACTACAAAGTCGATCTCGTCAAAGGTAAAAAAAACATGTGGTCAATTTTTGGATGAAAACAAAGATCTTAATACTTTGCATTTGTGGATGGAGCACCCCAAGAAGTCCTAAAATACAAAAAGAATATTTTTTATTTACTAGTAACTAAATTGATAATTGGTGTCTAACAAGAGCCTCTTAGTTTGGCGCTGGTCTGAAAAAGAGTCTCTCTTGCACTAGAACGATTGTAGAGTCTTATTCCCCAGTCTTCCCCCTCTGCCCAAGCAAAGGTGTCCGATCTTCTTTAGATGCCGAGAAGACGTAGGCACCTCGCCAGATTCTGTCGAGGTCATGGATGACCCTTGTCGCTTTCTGTCGAGGTCATGGTTGACCCTTGTCACTTTCTACCGAGGTAATTAGGGTCCTCGTTGTTGGCTGTCAAGGTTACCTCGCTAGCTACTATCAGGCTACTATCATATTATTGGTTGTTGTCAGGGGATGTTGTTGACTGTCGGGGGCTGCCAACCACTCCATTTACTCGATCCGTTGGTTAGGGCTTTCCTAAGGTTACTGCAGGCGCAATGGTTGAAATCCAAATCTATCAAGGGAAAATTGGAGGAGTTATGGTCAGATTCAATAAAGAAGTGAGGAAAGTGGTGAATTGGGTGAAATTAATGAAGAAAGGGTTCTCAAGGCCGCGTCGACGGTGGCAGCGACAACAACTGTTGAGATGGAGGACCTGGGAAAGGGTGGCGGCAGTGACACGAATCTAGGACTGAAAGTGGTTGGAGAAGAGGGAGACGTGGTCGGAGAGGAGCTTGACAAAGACGGAGGCGAAGGAGAAAAGAGATAGTGATTGCCTGTGTTGGAAGGGTGTAGCGCAGGTGATGTAAGACGAAGAATTTGTGTGTAATTTAGTGAAAATAATCTTGTCAATAATTGTTTCATAGTCTTGTCAATAGATCTGCAACCATGTAGATAGTGTTATCAAACGTTACTTGCCATTGTAACCAAGGTAATTACAAAAGTCCAATATACACTTAAATTGCAAATATGAAATTAAAAGATACATTGAATTTGTGATTAAAGTACTTCTTTTTTAGTGTAAACTACCACGATGACCAGCAACATTATAACTCATAGGGCCGACCTTGAACATAACGCCAATCACATCTATAAAAAATAAATAATGCTATTTTAAGTATATATCTGATGGTAAGTAAAGAAATAATCTTTAGTATTTAACTAAATAAAAATAATTACTTACCAATTCAACCATACAGCTACGATCAATATCAGATTTTAGAATTGAATCAAATTCCGCGAATTGAAATCCTTTCAGTGGGATTGATGGTTGGTCATTTTTTTGAAGTAAGCATTTAGGAAGAACATAATACGATGTCATAATCACCATATCAAAACTGTAATTCGGTGGATCGAGTGCGTCAGCAGTGAGAAACCCACGTACTGAGATAAGAGCAACAAACATGCAACTCTAGAGATGCCAATATTTAAGCACATAAGTAGAAATTTAGACCACCTTATACATTGACAGCATAAAAGACAACAAAATAACATACCTAAACCGCGTTTCTATTGTTAATTTTTTTCGGCTTTTCCTTCAATTTTAAAATTTTTACCTTCTGAATAAAACGCGGTATGAGACCGCTTTTTTCTGGTAGACCTGCAAAAAATGAATATTTTTGTAAATATTTTGAATGTTTGAATATTTTGTTAATTAATTATTTTTTAGTGAATATTTTGAAAAAAAATTCCAAAAACGATAGTTCTTCCATAAAAGAAATTGTGATTAAACTCTTCCAAAATTATATCTAAAAAAAAATACAAAGTATCTTTATCTAATACCCATCTAATGAATTATATCCAAAATTATATCTAAGAATTTCATGATTCACCGAAAATGTACTTTTTTTTAAAAAAAAATTGCGTATATAAATCTAATTTACACGGCTAAGGCTAAAAATTATGTATAGAGTTAGAATAAAATTTTATCTTATACATATATTGATTATTTTAAAAATTTGTGATTGGTTCATACAACTAATATTCATATCTAATGGAATTGTGTCAAATTTTATCTTATACATATATAGATAAATTAAAAAGAGTTAGGATAAATTTTCATCTTATGCATATATTGATTATTTCAAAAAATTGTGATTAGTTCATACAACATATATTGATTAAATAGACTTATATTAAATTTTTATCTTATGCATATATTGACTATTTTAAAAAATTGTGATTGATCATACGACTATGCTTAAGGAAAAAGTGTCACGTGTCTCAGCCGACTTCTCCTTTATTATATATTGTATAATTGTATAATGTATAATTGTATAAAGTATAATGTATAATGTATAATATAATAGAAGATAGATTATCATACAATATAAGATACGAAAGGTAAAAGGTTATCATATAAAAAAATCATACCGAATATAATAATATTAATATAAAAATAATGAATTCGTCCCATTGATCCAATTATAAGATTATATATATGTGATCAAATCCCTCTCAAAGTGTTTGAAGGAGAGGGAGGCGGTAGATCGAATATGAAGGTGACGGCGCTTCTTGTTCTGAAAACCAACGCTTCCGGCGAGCAAGAAGATCCCGTGATCCTCGCGAACGCCTCCGATGTCAGCCATTTCGGCTACTTTGAGCGATCCCGCGTCAAGGAGTTCATCGTCTTCGTATCTCGCACCGTCGCCAAACGCACTCCTCCCGGACAGCGCCAATCTGTCCAGCATTCCGGTATTCTTCTCTGGTTTTACTCCTCCCTTGTTTCAATTCCATGATCACTAGTGCTGATTATGGCTACGAATTAGGTTTTCGTCATTCAAATTTGCTGGAGCAGCACAATTTAGGAACTACGCTTCTTCTTTCAAATTAAAGGTTTTAACTTTGGAGTTGTGGAGGGGTATTTTAGACTGTAGTTACCCTGTATTAGATTTTTAGCTTCGTTGATCTTTGATTTGTAAACAGAATACAAGGTGCATTCCTACAATAAGGGAGGTATATGTGCAATCGGATTTACAGATGACCACTACCCAGTTCGTAGCGCATTTTCAGTTCTGAACCAGGTATCATCCTTTAGCTTTTTCAGACCATGTTAAAAAGAGTCTCATTGTGCTGAAATTTGGCTGTGCTGAAAGTAGCTGTTGGATAATTGTCTGTATGAAAAAGGATTCTTCCTCAATTCATTGAGATTTCATCTGTATTTATATCTCTCAACATGCGGTATTCTTAGTAGAGTGTTAGTGCTATGTATGTTGCATTGTTGATCACTTGATCTATCCAGTAAAATCGCGCCTAGGCGCTAGGCGGGAGAGGACCTAGGAATTTTTAAGCCGCCGTCTAGCCCCGCCTAGCCCGACGATTATTTAATTTTAGTCGGATGCATACTTTTGCGTTTATTTACTAAAATGTTAGTTAAGCACGTACCGCAAATTTGGGTTTATAAATGATATTATGTATTATTATTACATTATATGAATCATTTAGGAAATAATCAAGTTTGTTCTAACTCTGCGCCTAGGCGTAGAACATTGGATCTATCTACATTTTTTTTTCATTTTGATTTGAGGGTTCATCATCCATGGTGGTCCATAAAACTCCACCATATTAGTTGATATCAGTTATTTTAGTCCTCCATTAGCTTAATGCTCGGTGCCTTGCACTTGAGAGGAACAAAGAAAATCGGTTATGTACATGCTCCTTAGTATCGGCCAATGTTATTTAGCAAAAGTGAAACATAGTATAAAAAAGAACAACTATGAATTGTTGGAGTCTTGATCAATGTTGCCTAACAAAAGTGAAGACATGGTATAAAAAAAGAAGAAAATGGTGAATTTATACTTTATAGAAGGAGTTTGTACTCTCATTGTAGAATCAGAATCAAATTTAAAATTAAAATTTATTGTAAAAGGGAATTTTAACCATTTATGTATTAAAATATTTAATGTTATTTATATAATTTTCCTTTTATATAAATATAATTTCACATAAAAGTGTATTTTTTTTATAGTATATATACATATATATTGATGATTTATTTATTTATTAATTATCTTGATATGAGTAAGCTAGGCACTTGGCATTTGGAATTCTAGGCCCTGTAGAACTCATCTTCCCTCTCCCTTGTCTCCGAATGAATTAGCACTGTCTACTTGGTAATACATGTCGGTTTACGATAAAGAGTATTCTCAGGTGTTGGATGCATACCAGAAGAAGTTTGGTGAATCATGGAGGACTATCAACACAGATAATGCTCAAACATGGCCGTACTTGAATGAAGCCCTGACCAAGTATCAGGTATTCCATCATTCTTATCATACCATCGGGGTTTTCACATGACAAAATATACAGAATTTGATAGGTTTTGGTCTTGAGAATATAGAAGATAGCTTGTTTAGATGTGAAGAGACTAAGAAGAGTTCTTAGTCTCACATCGCAAGTATGAACTAAACAAGCCTAGTATATAAGTCATTGAGCTACTCTTTCTATTAGTTCGTTGAGTTAATTGGATCATTGTATTCACGTCTCAGGATCCTGCAGAAGCAGATAAGCTGTTAAAAATCCAAAGGGAGCTGGATGAAACCAAGATTCTTCTGGTGAGCTCCTTTTATCGACCCAGTCTGAATTGTGTACATTTCTTACAATTGGAATCTGCTGAGTTTTGAAATCTCATCATTTGCAGCATAAGACTATTGATAGCGTCCTTGAACGAGGCGAAAAGCTGGACAGCTTGGTTGCGAAGAGTTCAGACCTTAGTGTTGCATCACAGGTGTGCACGCAAACTTTCTGCTCTTTAATTTCTAACCGCTCAGTTATCAGTGTTCTAAGTATGATTTTTCCCCACCTTTTTCCCAACAGATGCTCTACAAGCAGTCTAAAAACATGAATTCGTGTTGTACCGTATTATGATGCCCTTTCTTTTTGTCGTAAATCCGTGGGGTAACAACTAACAAGCTAGGGGAATTCACTCTATTGCCGGTGGCTTAACGGTGCTGGACAATCAAAGAACGAAGGAAGGTTGAATCAATCTTTTGGTGCAACATACATTTAGGCATAGCTGCTTACAATTGTTCAAGATATAGAATTTGGTTGTTTCTGAACCATATGACAAGAAAGCATGTCGCTCGCTATTAACTCAGAAGGGTAACAACACTAACAATATATACTGTTGAAAAGCAACTTAGATTTACACGCAATGTTTCATAAGCAAGTGAAAAAACACTCCACAAATGCTGATTTGAGACTCATTCAAGTGAATTGCTGGCTTCTGCCTACTCCCTATAGTGCTTTTTCGCCTTCAAGCTTTCGACTATGTCTCTCAGTCCTTCTTTGAGTGGAATATATTCGATTCCCAAGGCTTTCGCTTTCTCCTTCGAAACCTGGAATGTTGGCACCAAAGGCTTGTCATCCGCACACCTGTATATACGCATTTATTCCCCGAGAAGTTAGAATGTTGCATCAAAGGCGATTATTGCGCCACAACATAGCAACAAGTTGACATGAACTTACTTATCCGGGAGCAAGAGATGTGGGTAAAGCTCGCGTAAGATACCCACAATATCCGAGTAATGAGCAACACTCTCGACTAAACAATACCGTCCATTCGCAGACTGATTCTCAAATGCTCGGATATGGGCTTCAACCACATCCTTGACATGAACCCACCCGAAAGTTGCATTCGGATAAGTAGTAGTCTCCCCTGCATCAATCAATCAATCAAATACAATAGTACATCTCTCAATTGCTATATATATATATATATATATATATATATATATATATATGTGAACAAGGAAAATTACACAAAAGGGTCATGTTCATGTACCTTTGATCAAGTTTAGAATGAGTTGGGCACTTTCGTTGAGTGTAGGGTGAAGCAATGGACCGACGACAGTTGAAGGATTAATGGTAACCATGTCAATCCCAGTTTTCGCTGCAAAATCCCACGCAGCTTCTTCCGCCAATGTCTTCGAAAGTGCATACCACATCTGCAAAATCCCGGCCAATACGTAATACTACTATTTTTCATGAGCATGTTCAATTTCAAGAATCAACACATGGTTGGGAAAAATCAAGTCTCATCAACAATGTAGCAACCTTGGACTCCCTGCACAAGTGTGGATCTGAAAACCAAGTCTCATCCACCACAACCTCGGGGGTTCGGGGCTTGCCATTGTTCGTCACAGCAGCAGTTGAAGATGTCAAAACGACTCTCTTCACCGATGAAGTTCTAGCGACGGAACAAAGAACATTGAGAGTCCCTTTTACTGCTGGACCAAGTAACTCGGCCTGTAGTAGAATTAAGCCAATTAACATCAACCTTTGAGTAGACGAAGCATTAGATAGATAGGGCCACAGGGGGGAGGTAAAACCTGTGGATCTTTGACATTGTGATCATTTTTAAAGGGAGATGCAGTATGAAAAACACCGGCACAGCCAGCAATGCAGGAATCAAAGGAACCATAGTCCAAAAGGTCAGCCTTGAATAGGTGGAGCCTTTCTTTAGCTCCGGCAAGTGCAAGCAAGTGCCCACTTTTATGAGGATCATCTACAAACACAGTCAAGGGAGAAGTTGAGAGTTGAGATATTAATTAAAGAGTTGAAAGCCAAACAAATCATATATATATATATACTTGTTTAGCTGACTGTTGTGCTAAAAATTAATTATAGTTTGTTGATATTAGTCTTAATTTATGGTATGTACTCTCTAGAAAAATGTGTCGTTTACTATTCATGTACTTTTTAGCTGAAAAAAATAACGAGCGGATCTTAAATTTGTTATTTTGTTTTTTTTTTTAAATTCCAAAATCAAAATTTTTGGAAAAAAAAAATTAAGAAAGTGTCCATACGGATATATGAATATATGATAGATCCATATGTACTTCTTGTTATACAAAGGACTAGATTGATAACTGGAAAAAAAAAACTAAGATTCTTGAGCTTGAATATGAATCTGATTTGAAACAATGCATAATTATTCCGGCCACTGACACAAAAACTAAACTACCGATGGCGAAATGGGAAAACCCCCTTTACACTGGTATAAAATAAACTTTTATGGTGCACTATTGCCCACAAATGAAAGGACCTACGAGTTCGTCATTAGAAACCATTATGGGGAGATTATTCACTTAGGCGCTGGCTTATCCCTATCCACTCTGTCATTGGAGCTGAGGATTTCGCCCTCTAGAAAGGTCTAACTAAAGCTTCAGAATTATGTATCAACCAACTAATTGTCGAAGGTGACAATGTTTATGTTATCAACATTATCGGTAAGGGCTGGAGTTGCCCTTAGGAAATCGAAATAATCACTTCGGATTCCCTCCTCACCTGGCAAAGGTTCAGTGTCGTCCATGTGAGACATATTTACAGAAAGGTCAATCGAGTAGTCGATCGTCTAACACCAACCTGGGTCTAACTTTCTCCGATTCGACACCTCCAAATGATTCAGAGCTTTCTGATCTCATTCATACGGATGCTCTTGGTTAGATTGGGGTTCTCAATCAGTCAAATTCTTTTCGGTTAAGAAAAAATGTACTTCTTGTTGTTTAATTTTTTTTTACCAATTTGAATCAATAAATCATATAAAGGACAAAAGAAAAAAACGCTCTTTATGAGGGTGACCTAGCTGTCGCCTGGCTCACCAGAGCCAACCTCCACCGCCACCCTCTAGGGACTTTGCTACCGCTCACTTTAGACAGATTGTTTACTACCCACGGGGGAACGAAACCTCCATCAGCTCCACCGGCCGCCTTGTCTGACCTTCGCTTTACCCTCCTATCGGTTTGTTCGGCCGCCGACACCCACCACTTGGCCCACCGTCTCCCACAAGCTAGTCACCCCCTTGGCAACCGTTGCCAGGGATCACCCTTCTACCGAGTTCCGCTCCCCGTCGGCTTAACCTCCGCTCACTATGCGCTTGAGCAGACTCTAACTTGACGTGCACGAGTCCAAACGACGGTTCGCCTGCCTCGCCTCGGTCGACTGAGGTCCTATTCCAATTCGCTCTCCTTTCGCTATGTCTATTAATTATTGCCCTTTTTCATCTCTGTCCCGGCTCATACGTCTCTATTTTGACTTACTCTTATGGTTGTGTACTTACGATCTTGTTATGAACCTCGAGGATTTTGAGCTGGGTTTTTGGGATTTTGAATTGGCGATAGTTTGACTAGTGTTTGGATTCTTCTTGTTTTTATTATTCCTCCCAAATTCAAATCACAATTGCTAATACTCCGTATTATTAATCTGGGCCATTGATCCACTTTCAATTCTTTTTTAAAAGTGACACGTGGCTTGTGGAGCCCTGACATATTTTCCAAAGTTGGGTTTTTACGTTTTTTGTTGAGTTTTGTCCATAGAAACTGTCAAAATCGTTTCTAACCCCAAACACTCTCTCTCCATATTATTTAAATATTTTTCAGCTTTAAAAACGCTTAAAAAACTCCCGTTGCAGATGCTCTAAGTAAAAATGATAGGTGAGAAGTTGAGAGTTAGGATATACTCCCTCTGTCTCAAAATTTAATTCGTTTTAAGATTTTACACAAGTTTTAATAAAACACACCCCTCAATCAATATCATCATTTCACTAACTTTTTCATAAATTTTATTATTTTTTAACCCGCGCTATATTTTTTAACCAATCAAAATCTTTAAAAAAATCAACAATACACAAATCGATACAAATCATTACTATCCCCTACCTAGAAAACCTAAAACGACCTAAATTTTAATACAAGAATTAAAGGCTAAAACGACCTAAATTTTGAGACGGAGGGAGTATAAGAGCATGTTTATCAGTGAGCCTAGGTTCGGGCTCTCAACTTACTTTTCAACTGCCACATCAGTTAAAGAGCCCAACCCAATTTTTTACCTTTTCAGCAAATTATCAGTGAGCCCACTCCGGGGCTTTTAACTTCACTTTTTTTTAAAAAAAATATATGCAATATGGGTGTCTATGGGTAGATAAAAAGAAATTACATTCAAAAATATTTTTTTTTAAAATTTTTACATTAACAAAAATAGAGAAAAATCAATTTGAAAAAAATTAATCAAGCGCTGCCATGCAGGGGTCCTCCCTACAATGAGCCCGGGCTCATCTTCAAGGTTGTTTTTCCCCGGTCTCATGGCTACCTCACTTCTTCTTTCATTTTTCTTTTATTTTTTTTTGCCTATATGGATTATTGGTGAGCCCTTGGGCTCACCAATAAACATGCTCTAAATTAAAGAGTTTTTGGTAAAATAAATTAATGAATCATACTTATCTCGACCTATTTGCTAAGGTCAAATGTGGTATATATATATATATATATCATGTTATCACTTAAAAAAGAGAGGTGAGAAGTTGATAGTTCGCATTTTTAAATTTACGATTTAAAACATAAGAAAATTAATTATATTTAAAGTTTCCAAGCTTATAAACTTAATCAAATGGTCGGTTTAATATATATATATACACACCACATCTGTTCATTAATAGATGATCGTTTTACATTATTTTATACTTATTAGTAATAAATACTCCATCCGTTAATTAAAAATATGACGGTTTACTATTTATACATACTTTTTAGGTGTTTAAAACTATATAAAATATTAAATTTTTTATATATAATTTCTTACTTATTTATTATTATTATTATTATTACGTATGAATTTTTTAAAATTTAATATTTTATATAGTTTCTATCATTATAAATAAACGTACATGATCACCTGAACAGTAAATAACATGCTTTAATTAACAAAAGAGTATAAATTATGTAAAAAAAAAACTTTTATATGGTTTTTAGTTTATTAAAAAAGTTGAAACAAATTAGACGAATTGAGGCAGTATAAAAAGTTGGTAAAAGGGAAGAAAACTAGCTACCAACCGAGAGCCCGGTAAAGTGGTGGTTGGATCGGATCAATAACTTTATTAGTGGTATATAT
Organism: Persicaria maculosa; assembly: GCA_963922045.1. Lineage (NCBI taxonomy): Eukaryota > Viridiplantae > Streptophyta > Magnoliopsida > Caryophyllales > Polygonaceae > Persicaria > Persicaria maculosa. The sequence goes on along the minus strand of OY998267.1, from coordinate 13,719,128 downwards.
TTCAAGTCACTTGTCAATTCAGTATATATATTCGTTTCAGATATAGAGTGACTAACACCGATCAATTAAACTTGACTAAGAAGAAAAATCGAAGAAGATATATGGACAAAATCGAGTAAAGAAGAGATAACCGGGAAAGCGAACGGAGGCGTTGACGGTGTAGCCGCGTTGAAGAAGAAGCTTGATCAGCCATGAAGCAACGAAGCCCGAAGCGCCCGTCACACCAACCACCGTTCCCGCCCCGCTCATTTTCCCGCGCGCGCTTTCCGTTATGAGTATCAAATGCGATTAATTGGATAGAGGATGGTGTATGTAATGCTAATGCAGTACTATGTGGTGTATTACGTATATATACAGTAATAACGTGTATTGGCGAATTCGTGGTGTATTAGTATAATAATAACGTGTACGGGCGGATCGATATGACCACATCTCATTTTAATTTGCAAAATGACATATCAAAAATAATTTATTTTTTTTCAAAACTAAGCAAATTGTTGTAACAACATGCATATACTTAATTGATTGGAAAAGGTGAAGAGTTGTAAAAGATGCTAGTTCGGTAAAATATATTGTTTATTATCAGTGGTAGATTAAGAAAAAAAATTAGAAGAGGGCTAATTTTTTTCCATGTATAATTAAAAAATAATTTTTTTTGTTAATTTAGATATGTTAAAAAAACCTTAAATTTGATAATTAATAGACATTTTTAGTAGAAAGAAATTAAGAAAAAAGTGGGGTTAAAGGGATTTGAATTCGTGACTTTAAGTTAATAAATATCCCTCCTTACCAACTAAGCTAAACTATTTTTATAATTCTTTATTCTTTTTAAACTGATTTATCCCTGAAATTAATAAAAATTACCAAAAAAATACGTAAAACAAATTTCTCGGTTTTTCTTCTAGGCAGAGGGGGTCTTCCACCGCCCCGAGCCCCCTCAGATCCGTCACTGTTTATTATTCACGCATATTTTTTAGCCATTCCTATGAAATTCTAAAAATAAAAAATAAAAAAGTTAATATTTATATAGTTTTTATCATTCTAAAAAACGTATAAATAGTAAATAACATATTTTATCAAAATGATGGAATATAAGAGAGTAATTTGACTCGATGGGGTGTGGATTAAACCAATGGTTTTGAAAAAAATATACATATATTTACAAAAAAATGAGATTAATAAATGTACATGTGTCATACTGAATGGATGTTTGGTTTAAATTTTTTTTTTTGCTTGGTCTTTGGATTAAACTTATTTATCAACATGATTATACATTAAGTTCAATTGTAGATATTTAAATTTTAATCGGAGACTTATTAACGTTGATTGATTCTTCTCCATATAATAATAAGGGTTTTTTTTGGTGATTGTCCATAATTTGGACAAAAATTGACCCCTAGGACAAAAGAGGGATGAAATTAGGGGAGTGTTCATAATTGACACTTTTACCCCTGCTCAATTATACCTAGCGTTCCTTCATTTTTTTTCTTCCAAATCCCTCAACGTCAACGAAGAACAAGACGGCAAAGGGCGTGATTTCAATTTCGATTTCGATCTAAAGCACGATTGTCGAATTCAGCACCATTCATCTTCGATTTCGATCTCTTCCATGGTTTCCTTCGAGCTTCCATGGCTACCGGCGACCGGCGAGAAGCTAGGGAGAGGATGATGTTCTGTCGTTTTCCTCCCTCCGCCATTGAAGCAATTGTCGCCTCCGTTGTTGTTCCGTCGTCCTCCTCCGCCGGCGCTGAACTTGCTCTCCCTCCGGTTCTCATGGAGAGTCGAACTGTTGGGACCGGTAAAGTCGACGCCCTGTGTCCAAGTCTCTTTGTTCTGTACTTCTATTTTGTTGTTTCCTGGAGTATGAGTTATTGATTTGATTCGTAGTACAATACTAAGTCATCATTTGATTCATGAGATAGCTTTGTCAATTTTAAATCCAATTGATTCTGCATTCAGATTGCTTACATCCCCCCCTCTTTTCCTTTTTATTTTTTGATAAATCTTTCACTAGTTTAAGGCAAAATTTCACTAATAATTAATTATTAACATTTGATAGTTTTAGACACTGTAATCAAAATAAAAACAGGGGTATAAACACTATAATCAAAATAAAACAGGGTCATAGACACTGTCACCACTATAAAAACAAGGTCATAGACAATGTAACCAAAGAAAAACCTTATGATAAGGGAAGCACAAACCCTAGAGGGGCTAATGAGAAGCCAAAATAAATGTGGTGACAGTTTTCTTCTAATATATGAATGGGTAAGAGGGTCATAGACGATGTAAGCAAAATAAAAATAGGGTCATAGACATTGTCACCACTATAAAAATTGAGTCATAGACACTATAATCAAAGGAAAACCCTAGGAAAATAAAAGCACAAACCCTATAGGGGCTAATGAGAAGCCAAAATACATGTGGTGACGGTTCTCCTTTAATGTACGAATGGATAAGAAGGTCATAGAAGTTGTAATCAAAATATAAACATTTTCATAGACACTGTAACCAAAATAAAAACAAGGTTATAGACACTGTAACCAAAGGAAAAAAAACCCTAGGACAATAAAAGCACAAACCCTATAGGGGCTAATGAGAAGCCAAAATACATGTGGTGACGGTTCTCCTTTAATGTACGAATGGATAAGAAGGTCATAGAAGTTGTAATCAAAATATAAACATTTTAATAGACACTGTAACCAAAATAAAAACAAGGTTATAGACACTGTAACCAAAGGAAAAAAAAACCCTAGGACAATGAAAGCACAAACCCTATAGGGGCTAATGAGAAGCCAAAATACATGTGGTGACAGTTCTCCTTTAATATACGAATGGGTAAGAGGGTCATAGATGTTGTAACCAAAATAAAAATAGGGTCATAGATGTTGTAACCAAAATAAAAACATAGTCATAGACGCTGTAACCAAAATAAAAATAGAGTTATAGACACTGTAACCAAAATAAAAACAGGGTCATAGACATTGTAACCAAAATAAAAACAAGGCCATAGACACTGTAACCAAAATAAAAATAGGTGTATAGACACTTTCACCACTATAAAACAGGATCATAGACACTGTAATCAAAGTAAATTTTTTTATTTTATTTTTTGGTTTAAATGGGGGCTAAAGCCCCTGATCTATTATTTAGTTAAGTAGGATAGTTGGTGAAGTCGGTGGGGATAGCCCTTGAATACTTAAAACTTGGAACCTATATTTTATTTCTAATCCTTTGTTGGCAATTGCATCTGCTTATTGTTCGCTTGCCTCCTTATATATTTATATAGCCATAAGATACTAAAAACAAGCCAGAAGATACGTGTCTTCAACTTCTTCCTTCCAAATGCATTAGATGAGGAGCTCCCAACGTACTCCACCGCCCCGGCTACGAATTCAGATGCTCCCCCCGGCTAACAACGGCCACCGCCGCTTCGCCGCGACGAGGCCGCAACCATGGCCGTTGTCCACCCCCTACGAATTCAACTGCTCCACCACCCCGGCTAACAACGGCCGCCGCCGCTTCCACCGCGACGAGGCCGCAACCATGGTCGCCGTCCAGCCGGTGCTCAAGTTGATCGGTCGACGTTGAGGATGAGTCATCGACACCGGCGGCGAGGAGTTGCGGCAAGGAGCTGTGGGTGGCGAAGGAGAACGAGGAGAGGGCGGAGGCCACTGGAACTAGTTCTTCGGTTGTGGAAAGGGAGGAGCGATAATGCAGGGAGCGACCATGGATCTATATCTAAGCTCAGATCTGAATGAAAGGAGAGATGAAGCCACAGAACGGGGTGGAGAAAATTAGAATGAGGGTAGTTTAGGTATTATGAAAGATTTTTAGACAAATGCTTATACTCATAAAAGTGGAGGACAATTACTAAATGGCCGGCCTTTGGGCCAAATTTCTTCTAATAATAATTATAGCCTAGCAAGCAAGGTTGATACTATATAATTAACCCTGGTATAATTCTCTGTCCATCTTTTAATTATTTTGTATGTATATAAATCAATATTTAATTTAAATAAAAAATAATTATTATATTGACATATTTATAAATTTTCATTTGAAAAAATCATAGTGTATAAATGTAAAAAGTAGTACATGATGTATCAATCAATTATATAAGATACGTTAGTAATAAATTTTAGAGTTATACTTAAATAATTTTTGATATTTTAATGATAAAATTTGTTATCCTCGTGTAATTCCACTAAATCCGATAATGAGAAAAACAAATTCCCTAATTATAAATTGGTTTAATAGTTGTGAACTTGTGGTGTTTGATTCATATCTAAATTCGATTTTTTGACAGAATGGTGTCATTTGTAAGTTGAAAATCTACCCTTAATGAGTTACTGTATACATTATACAATACAAATTCTCAATAATCAAACCGAATTGATCAACGTCTAAGAAAAAAAAAAGAAGAAATAGAATTTTTTTTCAAAATATTCACAAAAAAATATTTATTTACGAAAATATTCACAAGTTGAAAATATTTACATAAATATTCATTTTTTTGCAGGATTGTCGGAAAAACGCGGGTTGAAACCGCGTTTTTAGTATAAATAATCAATTTAAATCTAGCCTAAAGGGTAAACTACATTTCACTATAAAAACGCGGTTTGAACCCGCGTTTTATTTACACTTGTGAATAAAACGTGGGTTCAAACTGCGTTTTTATATATTTCACAATAAAAAAAATTAAATACATAAAACCTGGGATAGAGCCGCCTTTTATGCTTAAACTAAAAAAAAAAAAAAAGGAGAGAAATGAAGACGTTTGCCCAGCCATGGAACCTTCAGCTACCCAATCTCTTCACAGCTACTTCCCTTCCATCTTCCAAGTAGCCCTTGTAAACAATCCCAAAGCCTCCTCTCCCAGGAACCACCTTGAATTTATTTGTTGCCCTCTTTAGCTCTCCATAGTTAAAGCTCCTAAACTGGCTCGAAAGTGCACGATACCCATCCTCTAACGAAGCCGGTATCCCATGCTTGCCAAAGAAAAGGAACCATCCACAAGCTAATATCAGAATCTCAAAGCCGTAGTAATCGGTGTGCTTCATCTCCACAAACAAAGAATCGGAGCAGCTCTTCTTGAACTTAGACTTGCAACCTTAGCTCCAATAAGTCAAATTCGTCTGCTCGTAACCTGGCGGGCAACCACCGGTCCACCACCCACGCCTACCCCTTCGCCACCCATGAAGCACCACCACCATTGCCCCTGCTTCGCCGGCCACCACCACCGTCTGCTCTGCCGCTACTCATCGATCAGGAGGGAGGAGGCGGTGTGGTTTATCCAAATCGGTGGAGTCGTGCGCAAGATCGAGGCAGATCGAGGGGAGGAGGATGGGTGGCGATTGGAAGGAAGAAGACGACGGTGGTGGTCCGTGGTTGGCGGCGGCGCAGACGGTGGTGGTGCATCGTGGGTGGCGATCAAGGGGTAGGCTGTAGGCTATGGAGTTCCATGGCTATAGAGTTCCGTGGTTTCTCTCTCTTTTTTTTTTTTAGTTTAGTTTAGCATAAAACGCGGCTCCGGCCCGCGTTTCATGTATTTAATTTTTTTTTAATTGTGAAATATATAAAAACGCGTTTTAATTTTTTTTAATTGTGAAATATATAAAAACGCATTTTATTCACAAGTGTAAATAAAACGCGGGTTCAAAATGTAATTTCCCCTTCAGGTCTAGATTTAAATTGATTATTTATACTAAAAACGCGGTTTCAACACGCGTTTTTATTGTCTGTAAAAAAAAATGAATATTTGTGTAAATATTTTCATAAATAAATATTTTTTTGTGAATATTTTGAAAAAAAAATCGAAGAAATAAACTCATTTAAAGTATAAAAAATAAAATTAGTCAACTAATTAAGCCCAAACCAAGTCTATTAAACCCAAAATTAACATCCCAACTCCCAAGAGCTAGTGAACATACATCAGAAGAATAGATCTCCTACAATGTACCATGAGATGTTAGATATAACAAAAAAATATTTGGGGTATTTTTTAATAAGATGTTAGATATAACAAAAAAATATTTGGGGTATTTTTTAATAATAATTTTTAAAAAAAATTATATTTACATTGTACATATCAAATAACATATATTTATATACTTTTTTTAATATAAAATGATATTTAAAAAATATTAAAATTAAAAGATTCATTATTTTAGAATATTAATTATAATACTTATTAAAATATCATTTTGTAAGAAAAAATATACAAATATATATTATTGGACATGTACAATATAAATATAATTTTTTTATTAAAAATACCCCAAATATTGTCTCATTGTAGGTTACGTTAACTCATAAACCTGATTGGTTATGGAGAGATGAATAAATCAAAATACACAATTCTTATACAGCAATATGTAGTATAAAATGAATAGGGTTCATCCCAATGATGACTATGTGAGGTGGTCGGTGAAGACAATGATCATCTCTTATTCAGATGTCCAGTCATCATCTCATTGATTAATTTGCAGTCTTACTCAATTTATCGTCAAACACACAGTGGCGATTGCGAATCTGAAACCGCAAAACCATGAGAAATGATATGGCGACGGTTCTGAAAACCATCGCAATAAATACGACTACGGATGTTCAAACCATGTTAATTGTTTCATTTTGAATGAATGATGGCACCCAGTGGCTAGTGCTTCCTATTTATACTGATTTTTAGTCGGTTTCCTCACAATTAACATGGTTTGAGCATCCGTAGTTGTTCTATTTGCAACGGTTTTCAGAACCGTCGCCATTTCATTTCTCACGGTTTTGGGATCCGTGGCCGGGAAATCACTACGGTTTTCGGATCTGCAATCACCACTGTGTGTTTGGCGATAAATTGGCCGTGCACATTATCTCCCCCTTAATTTGCTTACCACCAAAATGGGTGTTGGCTTCTCCATGTCTACGCTAAGATCATCTTTAACCATACAAAACCTCTCATCTTTTTTTCTCTTTCCCGATAATAATTTGACATTTTATTTATTTTTTTCTTTAAATTAAATTTAACTTTATCTACCTCTTCTCTTAGAGCATGAGCAACCATAAGTTTTGCTCACCGTCACTAAAAGATAAACTCATGGTTGTAAGTTTTACCTTAAGGTAAGGGGATGAAAGAGGTTACTTGGTAGAGAGAGATAACCTCTTCCCTTTTCCAAAAATATTTTACCTTTTTTTATTTTCTGATTTTTGGGGATGGTGAGGTAGTTTTGCTAATTGAATAGTGTATTTTTGCAAATTTTTATATACGGGTGCAATTGTTTTCAAAAGTAGGTATTTTTGCAAACCAATTATGAAAGTGAGGTATTTACTACTAATCCCCCATTTTTATTTTCTGATTTTTTGGGGTGGTGAGGTAGTTTTGCTAATTGAATAGTGTATTTTTGCAAATTTTTATATACGGGTGCAATTGTTTTCAAAAGTAGGTATTTTTTGCAAACCAATTATGAAAGTGGGGTATTTACTACTAATCCCCCAATAAAAAAAAATATATTTATATTTCATTTTTTTAAAAATAAAATATCTCATTGGTTTAATTTTATTTTTCTCTATAATTTGAGCCCAATTTCACGAATTTTTTTTCAAAATATTCAATCAAAAATAATTATTTATCATAATATTCACACATTTAAAATATTTACAAAAATATTTATTTTTTGCAAGTTTGTCAGAAAAACGCGGGTTCAAACCGCGTTTCATTAGTAAGTTTTAAAATTGAAAACCGAAAAAAGTGTATAAAAAATAAAACGAATAAAACGCGGGTTGAACCCGCGTTTTATTCTTTTATTTTTTAAATAAGAAAAAAAAAAGAAAAAAGAAAAAGAAAAAAAGGTAAAGCGCAGGTTCAACCCGCGCTTTACCTGTTGATGCCCCTTTGCCTCACCTCCCTCCTCGCTCACCCTCACCTGCGCACTCCACCGGCCTCCACCTTCGATTCCACGCCTCCTCGGATGCTCCGGCGTCGTTCTTCCACGTCGGCCTCCGATCTCCGCCCAACCTCCCACACTTACCTTCCTCCCCGCCCACCCCCTCCCTCTGCCCGACCTCCGTCGCCAACGGCGCCGCCCTCCAGTGCCATACCTCGGCCTCAACCTTCGATTTCCCGCTTCCTCGGCCTCCAGTGGAATCGTTCTTCCACATCGGCCTCGGATCTCCGCCCACCCTCCCATATCCCACCCTCCCATCCCACCCTCCGATCTCCCTCACCTTCCCCCCCGCCCACCCTCCGATCTGGCGCCCGACCTCACCTTCCTCCCCGCCCACCCTCCGATCTGGCGCCCGGCCTCACCTTCCTCCCCGCCCACCCTCCGATCTGGCGCCCGATCTCACTTTCCTCCCCGCCCACCCTCCGATCTGGCGCCTGGCCTGCACAAAAAGAAAGACGATGAACAGGTAAACCCGCGCTTTACCCTTTTTTTTCTTATTTAAAAAATAAAATAATAAAACGCGGGTTGAACCCGTGTTTTATTCGTTTTATTTTTTATATACTTTTTTCGATTTTAAATTTTAAAACTTACTAATGAAACGCGGTTTGAACCCGCGTTTTTCTGACAAACCTGCAAAAAATGAATATTTCTGTAAATATTTTAAATGTGTGAATATTATGGTAAATAATTATTTTTGATTGAATATTTTGAAAAAAATTCCAATTTCACCATATATGTACCCACACCTTGATCTATTAATTGTAGTTGCACTTATTTTCTTAACTATGGATCACAATAATCCAAATATCCCACCCATTCCAAATATGTCTTTCGAACCAAATCTTCTCAAAAATCCTCAATTTCAATTGATGTTACAAATGCTTAACAATCCTCCAACACCTGAATTTCAAGAGATGAGATTCGGGATAGACAAACTCATGTGAATTTCAAGAATGATTTGGTTGAGCACTTGTGGAACCAATTCCAAGACTATGATCCAAATTTATAGGTAGCTCGATTAGTATTTACGCATGTTATGATGTTTCTAAATTTGTTAATTTTAATCTAGATACAATAAAATATATTTATATCAATTACTTGCTATTTTTATTTATTTATAAATTTATAAATAAAAATAATTGACAATAATATATGATGATACACATATAATAAAGGAAAAGATATATAAAGGAAAAAAAGTGAAAATAAATTTTAAAAGGGGCAAAAGAGGTTTCACATGGTTGTAGAGGAAACCTTTTAGAAAGAGGTAGAAAAAGTGAAAATAATTTTAAACAAAAAATAAATGAGGTGTAAAGTTATGATAGGAATAGGAAAAAAAGGGGAAAGAGGTTTCCCCATGGTTGCGGATGGTCTTAAAGTAACCTTTTTCCCTACAACTATATGTTTACCTTGTTACCTTTATTACATATTTGTCAACATATATTATTGTCCATTACTTTTATTTAATTATAATTTATAAATAAACAAAAGTAACAAGTACTTTATATTAATATATTTTATTATATCTAGATGAAAATTAACAAAATTATAAACATTATAACATGGGTAATTAAATAGGTCAAGATGATTGTTAAGCATTTGTAACATTAAAATTGATGATTTTTTACAAGATTTGGATCAAAATAGATATTTGGAATGGGTGGGGTATTTGAATTATTGTGATCCATAATTAAGAAAGTGATATGTGAGAAAATAAGAGCAAAGTACAAATGGTTAAGATGTGAGTATATATAGGTTCAAATTGGGTCAAATTATAGAGAAAAATCAAATTAAACTAATGGTATAATTATTTGATAAAATAATGATATATATATACACTATATGTTTAAATTCATTTTAATAATCATTACAATTAATAAATGTGAATGAATATTAGTATGAGAAAATATATTGGGCGTTGACCCGTCTAAACGGGGCCAGGTGCCTCAAACCTCGTGCTTGAACAATCTCCCATTGATTCTAGAAGTTTTGAGCTCGAAAAAGTTAGAAAATGGTGCTAATTATGCGTTTTTTTATTATTTTTATGTAAAGCTCGAAACTGGGTGCGACAAAGACGGGGTTAGCATTCTTGAAGCTCCTAAAACTCGACCCTTAGCTTAGAGCATGGAGATGTAGAGGAGGCTACAAGCAGGAGGAGAAATACAAATTAGGGTTCTTATTGGAATATGGGATTGTCCCACATTAAAAAGATTGAGATATCATGAACAACATATAAGCTTAGCAAGTTACTTCTCTCATAGGCAATTGGTTTTGAGATGGAACCCGCTGGGTTTGTATGTTGTTCGTGTGTACGTGTGCCCGCACACGACCTCCTATTACCAATTGATTTTTAGGATGAAACCCCTGGTCAGGCTATTAGTGCATGGGCGACTTCAGTACTCACAACTCACCCTATGCCAATGGCTTGACTTGCCCGTAGGCAAGTTTTTATGGCCGAAACAAAAATAAGGTTGCCCGAAAGCGGTTTTGTTGACCTAAACCAAGATAGGGCTGCACAAAGGTATTTTAGCAGGTGCTTGAAGTCTGAAATTAAAGAGTATCAAAGCAGCAAGGCAACGTGCTCTGATGATATTGATTAAGGGTGGGATGAGATGAGGCCACGCATTGAATTGATTTCATTATACCCTATATATATAGAAATTAAAAGATAACTAGAGATGAGAAGAAAATATATGACAACATGCTACTCTGATATACTATATCTAGTAGCTTTGGAGTCCATAATCTGAGATTCTGAGGTGTCAGATAGTTCTCTATATGCGTCTTATCAATTCGCTTGTCCTGTGTGCTTGTGGTATACAGTGTAGGATAGCTTGTACGTTTACTTTTATAATTTTCTTTTATGTCATTTACTTGTGCGATTTACTTTCTATCATTTGCTTTTATATTTGCTTCTAGTTGTACATGATGGTTAGGTCATTTTCCAGCTTATCCGATTTATCGGTTTCTCTAGACATGTCTAGAAAATTGGATTTCTTCCCTCGTATAAAAAGAAAAAAAAATTCTAAACAATAATCTCTAATATCCTAACAATATCAGAATGGATAATACTAATTGATTCTATCCTTATAACAACATGTTCCATTAGGTTCAATTGCACAAGGTCCCAGGATTTTAAGAGCCTCATCTATAAAAACATGTTCCAAAAAGGAAGAGCTAAAGCATAATAATATAATGGTTTAATTTTATTCTATTTGTTAAAAAAACTCGGGTTCGAATGACAAGTGTTGCAACTTAGTAAGGCCTAATTTTATTAATACCAAGGGAGCCTCAATTATAAAACGTGTTTCATAAAGAAAGTGCTGAAACATAATAACACAATTGTTTAATTTTAGAGGAAATGACATCCAATATACCAAAATTTTGGGCCCTTGGCAGATCTGACCCCCCAGCCTAAATTTGTAAATGTGTCAAAAATGCCCAAAATTTTGCAAAACTAACAGGTGGGAAAAAACTGAAAAACCGGATGGGGGGTCATGATTACATTTAATAAAGCACCCATCAAACTCAAATCAAATGTCCAAATCCTCCCCTCTCATTTCAGTTGCAACTTCAAACGAGAAGAGAGGAACCGCCATTGAAGATTGTTGAAGAGAACCGCCATTGAAGATTCGTGAAGAAAACCACCATTGAAGCACCTTCAAACCGCAATTGAGAGAGAGAAAGAGAAGGGGGCCAGGCGAATCGAAAAGGGAGGTCGACGAGGACGAAGAGAACAACACTTCCAGCCCTTTTGAAGAAGAACACCCCCCTGCGAAATCAAGTAAGCTCTCATCCTCTCCCTCTTAATCTTGTGAAAAACCTGTTTAGAGGGTTGAATTTATTGAATGTAAAACTGGGGACGTTGGGGAGAACGGGGAGAGATGATTTATAAACCCTAACCTTTTGGGTGTTGGGCGCCTTGGTGATATAGTTGGGAAATCACCATTGAAGGGTGAAATTGAAGGTCGAAATAGGGTAGAACGGATTTGAAAACCTCCATTGACAGTGTGGATGATGGATTGCAGGTTCACACGCCTGACATGGGAAAGGTTAGGTTGGCAGGAGATGTTATTGTGGGATTTGAAATTCGAATTGGGGAGGCTGGGGAGAATTGGGGTTTGGACCTTCGTAACTGGGTTTGGTTAATATGGGTGAGTCGGATATGGGGAAGGGGAAGTTGTTCGCTTATAATGGTTTTAGTTAGAGGTTAAAGTTGTAGAATAATATGATCGATTTTGTGCTTTGTATTACATAATGTTGACAAGGCAGGTGCAAAATTAGTCTTAGATTGTGTTTATTGTTGCATTATGCACGGTTGTGACATGAGCATCTGCACATCTCTTTGAAGAGAGAAATTTTATAAATATCTGTCCTAGAACACAATTTATATTTATTGGCATCTATTGTTGCATTACTGGCTAGGTTTTTTTCTTTACTAGCATTATTGTTACAAATGCACTGGTTATAGTTGGACAAACTGAGATTTCGTGGTTTCTATTTCATAATCTTGTTAATGCAGCTGCAAAAGCAGTCATACATTGTTTCCCTTTGTTGCATTATGCATTGTTGTGACATGAGCATATGAGCATTTGAGCATCTGAGCATTTCTAACCTGACAGGCATTTTTTTTGCATGGCAAGAATTATTTCAGTACTTGCTAGCTTTTTTTATTTACTGTCATTGGTGTTACCAACCTCTGAACAGGTTGTTCAATGATGTCACAGGTTCACACCGAGCAGCCATGACTAGAGTTAAAGGAGGGGAGATTTTTTATTGTGTTAGGAATCCAACATGATCTGACATTGGCACTACAATCGTGCATGTGGACTCGTATGCAACTTCATATTGTTGTTTTTATAACTGCATGAGTATATTGACTTTAGTGTATTTTAAGACTCGCACGAAACTAACCGTTAGTTGCATTTTGGGTTGGAGTTAGGGTAATGCAATGCAAATGTCCTTGTGTTCGTCTATTGATTAATAGATCGATGACCTTTACTGCCTAGTTATTCGTTGTCCAGTTGACTACACTTTCGAATATTGGTGCAAATTATCTTACATGTGTGTTGGTGATATTAATCGTGAAGTGGGATATATGTACAGCCGACATTAGCTTTAGAGGGAGGTCTAACCACTTCTCGAAGATGGGCCTCCTGGATCGCGTGGACCAAGCCCTCACTGCTGCAGACTGGAAGATGTTGAAGGAAAACAACCGACATTAGTTTTAGTACTTCGTTGTGTTTGTTTTAGGTCTAAAACGTTTCCTCCCTTTTGATGACTGATCCCTTATGTTCTGGATTTATGTATGGATGGTTTTATGGTTGGTTGTTCTGAATGTTGTTCTGACTGCTTTAGTTTGTGCTTAATATTGTCTATCCTGCTGTTGGGAAGTTTCTGAGATTGACAAGATCCGACAGGGATTAGTCTTATATTGGCTGAGACATTGTTTTTAATGGCAAGACAAAAGTATTTACTGGCTAGTAAGCATAAATCACAATCATTCGTGTTGCGCATCTTAGGGGGGAAAAAATGGACAACCGCATAGTGTCAATTACATACATGCAACCCAGGTGGGGGATGGCCCAAATCCAGACCCCAAAGCTGACGAACGCGTACTTGAACCTATGGTTCACATCCCACTCAACCCAGGTGTGTGATCTTGGGTTCGCCTTCTCCAGCATGTACAAGTACGGCGGCATTCTCCGATATGAATCCTCGTCCATTCCATAGAGGGTGTCCCTCGCTGTCAACTTCGCGCGTCGAGCTTTCCAATAGCTGCAACTAACTCCAAGCTCGGATTTCGATAAGGCCTGTACTTGGGCTAGAGTTAACGGCTTACAGGCACCAGTGAAACTGCATTGCATAGAATCTACGCCAGTTAATAAACTGGCTAGAGTTTTATAATGACTGACTATGATCTTTACTATAGTGGCTAGTAGTTCAGTGTTAATGGGTAATGGAGGATTTTTTTCACCTTGAGACGAGGCTCTTCCCAATAAGCTCGGATGTTGTTTGTCGATCGTGGTTGTGTCTAACAGTAATTCCACAGGTGTGCTACTGCACAAACTTTCGGACTTTCCACAAACTTGTTTTCAGGTATGTTGACGCACGACACATCCACTTGCACTTGGGATCGATGCACACAACGGTGTAGACTGACGGTGACGACCTCTTCACGTGCATGTCAAAACAGCCCTCCACCGCAGACCACCTTATCCGGTTTTGCACCTCCTCCTTCGACTTCAACAATAATCCCACGTGAAGGTCGGTGTTCTTGCGTCGGGGGTCCCCTACATGCGGAACAACTTTGTCCAACATCTCCTCCACATCCTCGGTCGACATCCCTGCAGCTTTCGGCCTCGAAACCAACCGTTCGGCCTCGTACATCTCATCATCGGATGATATTTCCATACAACCCATTGATGACGTTTCCTCAAGCGACTCCAATTTTATTACTCCGGGAGTTTCATTCTCCTCCTCCGACGAGGTCCCTAAGTGAACGGAAACAACACTCCCCTTATGGCCACCCACATATATAGTATCCTCCTCATCACTACTCAAACATACAATCTGTTTCCCACGGTCCACGTCAATCACTATACCTCTCATCTTCGGAGTAACGGTTGTCGGTTCTGCCCGGGTTTTCTGGTTTGTCTTGCCAGTTATGTGAATTTTCGTGCCAGCTGAAGTGTTTTCTTCGCCATACAAATTGTTATCCGTGCCATACTCCAAATTCAGATCAAGATACGATGTAGACCCATCGACGCCCATATCAACCCAACCACCCTCTTCCACCACGACAGTGGTGATGTCTCCGTCTGGTGATTTGGTGTATTGTCCCATATTCACAACCATCGAGCGACTTCCATGTTGGCTTCCACTATCTTTGACCGAAGCGTACAAAGGAAGGGGCAATGCCCATCTCCACCCTTGAGTTTCAGTACTTGAAAGCATCCCAATCACTTTCATCATCCACTTGAATCGGATATCATCCCTCCTTTTGCGTAGCGAGTAGATCTTGCAACTCTAACTCGTAGCAACTCGGGTCAACCGCGAGCTTCTCCATTATCTTGCTCTGACGGACCAAACGACATGCTCTCCTCTATAAGCATTGCCTTGTGGGAATTTTGACCTTCATACACCCATCCCCCTCCTCCATGTTCCCACCGACCATTGCAAACGAGAGTAAGTAAGACCACCCATTTCTCCCCTGCGAAATAAAGAGATTAAGATGGTCTTCTCACTTTCTCAGTATCGGTTGAGGCTAAGGAGAGGATGGGGATAATCCATGTTTGTAAATTGAAAACGAAAACCATACTTACCCATTATAGTTGATGTATATTGTACGCAATTTCCACGTGTATCCCTGTGTATGTCAATATATATTCCGTTGATGACTAGGATTTCCCTTTGCCTGGCTAGTAACTGAATATCTGGGTTTTATTCTTCCAACTTGATGTTAATGGCATCCATGGACGATCGGTTGTTTTTCACTTTTAGGTCCACCTGTCGAGCCCACGTTGGTCATTTCAACCCCCCTCTCTCTCTCCCTCTCCACAGGTATGGTCTCTGCAACTCCTTAATTTTTTATTTTTTTGTCCAAATTAACACAATTTCTCCTCTATATTGTCGACAGCTGTCCTACCCCTGTCCCACTTTTTTCCTGTTCAAGATTAGTTGCAACCTGCAACCGGATGGACCAAATTTGCAAATCTGCCCTTTTGTCACCCCATTGCAAATTATTACCCCTATGTCCATATTTGCAAACCTCAATTTTTTTTGGTATATTGGTGCAAATTGGCCTTAATTCTACTCTGTGTTTAAAAAAAAAAAACTTGTTGCATTTGCTTTGATCTGGAGGAAATCATCTTCTATTTTGCTTATTTTTCTTCCTACTAATTTCAATGCCAAAGCCCATATCCTACCAATTCATCATGCAGTAACTTGAACCATATGAGGATGAAGAACTCTAAAGGGAAAACATTAACAATACTATCGAAAGGTGATGCAGGCACATATTCTGTTTCGTTACACATTCACCTGCATTGCTGCCTAGGCCTTAGAGTGCTGAATTGGTAACTAACTTCTTTGCCTTCAAGCTTTCGACTGTATCTCTCAGCCCATCTTTCAATGGAATATAGTCGATTCCCAAGCCTTTTGTTTTCTCCTTCGACACCTGGTATCTTGGGGCCAAAGGCTTATCATTTGCACACCTGTATGCATGTATTCTCCGAGAAGTTAGAAAGTTATGACAAAGGCAGCAGCACCACAACATAGCAACAAGTTGACATATAATCCTTAGAAGAGAGCTTAATAGTTAAACTTACTTATCTGGGAGCAAGAGATGAGGGTAAATCTCACGTAAGATACCCACGACATCGGAGTAATGAGCAACACTCTCGACTAAACAATACCGTCCATAAGCAGACTGATTCTCAAATGCTTGTATATGGGCTTCAACCACGTCCTTGACATGAACCCACCCAAAAGTTGAATTTGGATATGTTTTCGACCCTGCATTAATCAATAAATGGTACAAATTATGCAGTTGCAAGCTCCACTATACAACAACAAAAGGGATGCAGAGGCTACTGCAACAAATTCTTCCAAATGAATTGAACAATGTATATCTCAATCAGTTTTTAAGTCATTACTCTGAAGACATGACCAACAAGAAAAAAAGAATCATATCCCCTAATAGACAGGAAAACCAATTGATACGTATCAAGGATATCAACAAGGGAAAAGGAAAGGGTCATGTACCATTGATCAGGGTTAGAATGGCAGCAGCACTTGTGTTGAGTGTAGGCTGCAGCAATGGACCGATGACCATTGCAGGATTAATGGTAACCATGTCAATTCCATTGTCCTTTGCAAACTTCCACGCAGCTTCTTCCGCCAATGTCTTTGAAAGTGGATACCACATCTGCAACAACCCCAATACATAACATTTTCACCATGTTTTAAGATGGGAAAAGAGCATTGCAGCCATAGAAATACAGAATGAAGGGAGAAGGGGAGAGGGAGTGAAAGAAAAGAGCTAATTTCAGACAAGCTTTAATCAAATAAATAATTGCTACACTTCTCCCGTTCTCCCAAAAAATGAACAGTCAAATCTAGCTTATTTCCCATAGATAATTTGAACGCCTGACAAGTGAATCCATATCTTATTCCCATATATCACATATGCCTGATTGCAGAATAAGAAGAAAATGCATATGCAACGGTACTGAAGCTCAAGTGCAAAATAAGGGTAAGTTTTGCTTAACGCTACAGTGTTTAAAATAGCTAGAGGCAACCAAAGGCGATGGGCAAGCCTAGTGCTATAGCACGCCATAGAGGCAAAGAGGCAAAAGCGATTGCCTTTCCATAAATCATGTCAAAACACCTTTTAATACTATAAAACACATTCATGATGAAATAAAACCAAAATATCATGTTTTTATCTAAAGTATGTAAAAAACTCAAGTCTAAATCATCATAGAGTAGTAAATGCAAGTCTAAAGCATAAGCAATTAAAGAAAAGAAAGACATGTGCGAAGTTACCAACACCTTCATCAACATAGTGAAGTTACCATCACCTTCATCCTCAGACTTGTAAGAAGGGCACTCAACAACAATGATGGGAGAAGGATAGAGGAGGGAGAAAAGTGGTGTGGTGCACCATAGCACGCCATTGCCTCACCTTTTTAAACACCGAGGGTAACCAATATTTATTCATAGAAAACATGTAGAGTAAAGAAGGAAATCAAATAAATTTCTGCATACATTGTAAAATTATCAATTACAACCAAAAAGGCAGATGGCTAAGAATTGCATATACCATTGACTCCCTACAGAAGTCTGGATCTGAAAACCAAGTCTCATCAACAACAACCTCAGGAGTTCGTGGTTTGCCATTGTATGCCACAGCAGCAATTGAAGATGTCAAAACAAGTTTCTTCACAGATGAAGTTTTAGCAACGGAACCAAGAACATTAAGAGTCCCTTTTACTGCTGGATCAAGTAACTCAGCCTGAAATGTGGAAGTTGAGCGAGTGTGAGTAACCTGGTACAAGTATTATCTGTATATTATAGTATACAGAATTCCAAACAGTAAATCACTATCTTACATCTTACACCATCTTAAGAACAAATAAATGACATCGGATCCAAAATTAGATAGACAGGAGGGAGGCAGGATCCAAAATTTTGCAGAGGTGTAACATTAACCATAAGTACATGAAAAATTAGATAGACAGGAGGGAGGCAAAACCTGTGGATCCTTGACATCATGGTAAAAGGGAGATGCAGTATGAAAAACACCGTCACACCCAGCAATGCCTGAATCAAAGGAACCATCATCCAAAAGGTTGGCCTTGAATAGGTGGAGCCTTTCTTTAGCTCCATCAAGTGCAAGCAAGTGCCCACATTTCCTGGGATCATCTACAAAACAGTATAGGGAGAACAGATATTATAATCATCCATTCATACACAGAGTTCAAAGGACAAATAATGGGTAAATTACATGTCTGGCTTCAATATTTGGAGTTACTTTCATGCAATTAGCATGTACCAGAAAGTATATTGAGCCCAAGGAGAAGGAAAAACACTGTGAAACAAAAGATGAGCCAGAAATACCTGCAGCTTACACAGAAAAAATTTCAAGTCTTATAACTAAACCTGGAGAATTTTCTGGTTTGCTTTATGAACACCAGATGCAATGATAGCGCTGTTGGTGTATTTCAGACTCAATGAGGCTTAGCATAGTCGATCAAGGCTCGGTGTAAGTAGCATTGGTCATCTTCTTTAGTTGGAGTTGGAATTGGTTGCATATAAGAAGCTTAATTAGCCATGGTCAGATTATGTATAGTGGATTTGGAAGTTCTAGACTTTATTTCTACAGAGTAATGAGAAAATCTCATGTTTCCACTTCCACAGAGTTCCAGTTCTTTTCCATAGATTCTTCAAAATCGATTGGAGACAAAACAGACAAGTGTAAAATGCGCTAAATTCATCGACTGTTTTCATTGAATCGATCAATCCAGTTGACTGAAGACTTACAAGCCCCACCCCCAAAATTAGGAAGAAAAGTAGACCAGTGAATTTCGCTGATCAAGTGTGTAGAAAAACCCTAAAATTAATAAACCACTAATGCGATCTTGTCAACATAGACATGATTTCATAATCAAATTCCCCACAAACAGCAAAAATAACAAGAAATCGTGCATAAAAAAAAGCTATAGATTCGAAGAAGATATACGAAATCGAGGAAAGGAGAGATAACCGGGATCGCGAACGGAGGCTTTGACGGTGTAACCCCGTTGAAGAAGAAGCTTGACTAGCCATGAAGCAATGAAGCCCGAAGCGCCTGTCACGCACACCACCTTTCCCACCCCACTCATCCTCTCTCTCGCACAGTCGCACTCGCCGTTGCCAAGATCAAGGGTTTAGGTAGGGGATATATATATATATGTGACGATTGACGAACGCACTTACGCCATGGTATAATTAAAACTTTAAAATCTTATTAATAAAAGCTTCCAAAGCTCCTCCTAATCTCCCACCAGACACAACCTTAAGCGGTTTCAAAACATTCAAACTCGAGCGAAATCGAATGGCGGGAGTGAGAGGGAAAAGCACGAACTCGACAAATAAGGGAATTTGGGGATCGAACAATCGGAGCTGGAAGGAAACAAACTAACAAGGTGTTTTATGTGTTGGATTGGATCCCGAAGATACCGCTGAAATTCAAAGGTATGAAATAGGGATTTGACTTTCAAATTGATTGGTCTTTTGAATCTGGTTGAATTGGTTGAATTGTGTACACGTGGTTGATGAAGTTGTTCAGCAGCTTCCCTAATTGGTAGAAAAGGAGTGGTTGTTTTGCTGTTGGATTGCTGCTCTGTGCTTAAAGTTCATCCAAACCTCCCCTTCTACCTTCTAGTGGTACAATGCCATGAACTAGCAAAAAGAGGCTTGCATTGCACCATCTCTAAGTGTCAGTTTCTTATTCAGTTCTACCTTCTAGGGATTATGACTTATGAGATGTCTTTGGCTGATCACAACAACTGTGAATTGACTAGCTGCAACTGTGGATAGAACTCCAATCTGATCATGCAATGAAACATATGTTGATCTTCAATTCCAGATTTCCAGGTACTCGTTGTAAGCAAGTTTCCGACTACCTGCATTCCATGCCCGTCAAAGGATCGAGTAAGGTGGCAGAAGCTGCTTAGTTCACTGATTGAAAGGTCAGTTGGTATTTTGATCAACTGCATATTAGCATATATATCTACCCTGGTTGAGTTTGGGAAGAAAGTGCTTCATCATCTCTACTGTTTTCTCTGCTATGGTATTTTTCTAGAATTGTCTCAAAACAGAACTGAATTAGTTAATTGATGATTGGTATTTTATATAATTACTTACATTCAGGTTTTTTACAACAGGTTCATATACCATTTAATTATTTGCTTATTAGATCTGTAAACTGTAGTTCCATAAAACACTGAAAAAACAAAGGGAAGATCATATGATTAGAACAACACATTTTAATATTATCTCTTACTGCAAAAGTGTTACACATCTGTCCATTCACCATCTACTGTTCCTAAAGGTTAAAAAAGTATCAATTTTTTTAATTAAAAATTGATAATGTAGCTATAGAAACCAAGACAATTGAAGCGAGTTCTTGTAAAAATAAAATGTTGTAAGAGCCTAAGAACGGTGTTCTGGATGGTACAGCAGCATCTCTTCCCAGATAAGATCTCTCAGCAACCTCTCTTCAACAGCTTCAGGGTATTTATCGACTTCCAACTTCACCTTCTTCACCGGCATCTCCTCTGTAGAAGGATCGAAAATCTCTGAAAAGTAGGGGTGTTTGAGTGCTTCCAAGGCGGAAATCCGCTTCTCGGGATTCAAAACCAGCATCCTCCTCAACAAGTCGATGGCCAACGGATCTGCTGCTGGGAACAATCTCCCCAAGTTCATTCCAGGAGAGAATGGCAGCCCCATTAGAAAATTCCTCGCTCTCTCACGATCGATGAATGTTAGTTCTGAAGCAGATTGCGTTCCTACAACTCTGTGGATTCTTCTGATCTGGTCTAAGTAGTCGCTTCCTTTGAAAATCGGGGTTCCACTGAGCATTTCGGCGAAGATGCAGCCAACTGACCAGATGTCGACCTCGCTTCCATACCGGACGGAGCTGAGTAGGATCTCCGGGGCACGGTACCACCGAGTAGTCATGTACTCTGTCATCGATTGCGCAGAGAAGTATTTGGTGCGCGCAAGGCCAAAATCGCAGATCTTCAGCTCCATCATCGAGTTCATAAGCAGGTTCTGGGGCTTTAAATCTCTGTGAATCACGCCTGCTGAATGGAGGTATTCGAGTCCATTGAGGATCTGGAAGAGAAAGTATTTGCATTGGTCTCCGTTGAGCGACTTGATTACGCGACCAAGATCCGCTTCCATCAGGTCTTGAACCAGGTAGACCTCCTGAAAATCGCCCTTTCCAGCGGGAGATGAAGACACCATCACGTCTTTGAGGGAGATGACGTTTTCGTGGCGGATTTGGCGGAGGATTTGCATCTCCCGGAGCGTGCTGAGGGCGGTGGGGATATTGCAGAGGGCGTTGCCGATCTTCTTCACAGCCACCGACTCTCCTGTCTCGCGGTTGATGCAGGAGCAAACGACGCCGTACGAGCCTTTACCGAGAACCTGAACAGGGGCGTACTTGATGTCTAACTCGAAGGGGACACCAGACAGTAGGAAAGTGTGCTTCTTCACCGGAGGCTTACGGAAGCGCCGATCACCAATGACGCCGAATTTTGGAGCGCCGCGGCGAGTAATTGGGAGATTATTGCCGATTACTGCCGCCATTGATGCTCTAACTGCTTGAGAGAATTTTAGAATTTGATGGTGAATACCTAAGCTCGGTTGAATTTATATATAGAGAGGAGATTAGGGTTATGTTGTGACCGTTATATGTTGCTTCGCGTCTAAGCTCGGTTGAATATATGGCAAGTTTTGTTTAGATTTTTATTTTGTTTTTCTTAATTAAGGAAAGGAAATAAGTTTACCGCAGGAGAGTATCTAAATAGATTATGTCATAGATATTGTGTGATATTATATAAAGATGAGGATATTATATTGCAGTGTATGTGTTTCGTTTTTTTTTTCTTAATTTTAATTTCAAAATAATTATTATTTTAAAAATAATATCTATATTCATCTATCAATATATCTATCTATCTATAATAATACTAAAACACTTATTTTATATCTATATATTTATATATAATATTAAAAATATATCTATCAATCTATCTATATATAATATTAAAAATATAATAATACTAAAACACCTAAATAAATTAAAACGGCCCCACATAAATAATTAATTCAATTTAATTAATTACTAATTAAAAATAAATTTTATACTCATTTTTTTTACCCGTTTGAATTAAAGCGATTTAAATTTTGAATTAAATTAACCATTAATTACTCTATATTATAACTTAAATTTATTTTTTCTCATTTATTTTGAAATAAAACTTAATGTCTTTTCTTCGTTACCACATTTTGCCCCAAAATTAATTCTTTGTGTGATTTAGTAAAATATTTCCTCGGGTGAATAATTTATAATTGAGTTATTTTATCTAATTAAAAATGTAAACACCTTAAACTAACAACTAAAATATGATTTTATTACTCAATCAATTATTGGATGTAAAAATTTGTTAGAGCTACATGTTTCAGTACATTATATTTTTTATTGATATATTTTAATCTAATCGATATTAATTAAAAAAGATATGACAAGATTTTATTTTTTTGTCTTAATTATCTACTAAAGCAAACTATCTTGCAAGACAAGATATTAATTATAAATATAAAAACTCAAGACAGAGGTGTTATGCTTTATAATCTTGTATGTCTTGTATTAAGTCATAGGATGGCACATCATATTAAAGATGTAAAAACTATAGGTTATAAGCTTTTGTATGGTAGAATAGGCTAAGTGGTGTAATCTGGACCGGATCATGTAATTGGGCCTCAAAGCCCAACACTGCTCAACTGGCCCAGCTTGCTTCCCTTGTCTCCGTTGAATATACCAGCTAAGTGAAACGCAGCGTTTTGACTAGGGTTCCCTTTATAAGGGATCAAACCCTAGTCAGTTGCTGCTTTTGTGGATTTGGTAAGCCAAGATAGAGTGAGAGAGAGAAGTTGAAGCGTCGAGAGGAAGCGTTGACAGAATCCGCCATTGAAGAAGCTCTGATCGAACTTCCTGAGTCAGATCTGTCATAGATCCTTGAAGACGACGTCTGGGTCCTGTGTTATCTGTCGTCCTGTTACCATATCTTCTCTGATCCAAGATTTGAGAAGATAAGGGAGTTTTTCATCATCTCGTCTCGAAGTTTATCTTCTTGTTTGCCGTTTCTGTCCATATCTAGAGTAGATCTATAGTTGTTCTTTGTTTGTGACATACAACCATGACTTGTACTCTTGATCTGCTTAGTGGATTTTTCCGGGGTTGAGTCTCTCCCTCCTGAGGCTCCGCAGAGTAGGTTCGCTGAACTGCGTAAACAAATCCTTGTGTCCTTGATTGGTTTTGTTTCGTTTTCGCTTCCGCGTTTACTTTATCGAATCGGTTCTTGTCAAAGTTTAGGGTTTCGATCTAGTTTTATAAGAGGAAATCAAAATGATTTCCTAGATGACTATATTTTTTTTCTACAATATTAACTATATTTTATATACATATATAAGAATTATTTTAACACTTTAAACTTAACATTTTAATTAATTTGTGAATTGGGTAATGCTATATGACTGCTTAATCCTGATTGCCCGACTATATTGGAACAAACTGATGTAGGAGCAAACTTATCCATTCATTTCTTTCAAGCTTGCCCAACTGATGTAAGAGCAAACTTAACAATTCATTTTATATATATGCTTGATCCTGATTCCCCAAGTGAACTGGAATTTTTGTTTGATCTTGAACCTGGCTCAATTGATCCAAACCCTGATGAGTGATGATGCATTCACATGAAAGGAAGATCCGACCTCAATCAAAGTTAATTAAGGCTCCCATCCTGACCTCTTCTCTTGTCTTCTTCTTGCAAAAGAAGTGTATATGTGTCACTTAAAAAGACTGCAGAGGATTTAACATAAGCAAATTCCCCCTACCAAGTACCAATAATGTGAGACTCGTTCAAACCCATCAAGAATTGTAACATTTTCTAGTTTTCTTCGTATTGGACGATTTCTTGCATAGCTAAATGCAAGATGGAAATCATGCATAACATACATCTTAGATCGCCGATCAATGCTTTATACTTTGTGAAATAGCTAGAGATAAAAGTCATACCTTTAGAGATCAAGATCGACGATCTCCTTCTTGATTGTATACATCTGTGTGCCACAAAATTTCGCATAGCAAGCTTTCAATTCGTCCTAGATCCTCTTTTTTGTGTCAATGAATATCACATTGCTCCTTATATCAGGACTTCGACCACTGATCGGCTAAGATATAACCATATTATTGCAACACTCCCATTCTCTAAATCTTGAGGAATTTGGAGGTGGTTTTGGCAGACCGACATTGATAAAAGCACACTTGTTCTTAGCGGATAACGCAATTCTCATAAACCTTCTCCACTCACCAAAATTCTTAATTTCCGTCAAACCATTGCATCACCCGTTGCAACCCAGAGTGATACTCGGGTGTACGTACGTAGTATATGTTAGATCTAGAGTTGTAGTTGTCATTTTTTATTAACAAGAAAACAAAGAACAAGTGATCTAAGGGATAGATTTCTGCTGTACCACTGTCCCGCGGTGCTACTGTTCGGTGGTGCTTGACTTCGTTATTCGCCGGCGTCCGCAATTGTTGGGAGTAGTTTTTTTAGATCGTTCTTATTGTAGAGTTATTTCTGCTTATTTTATAGCGTCGTTTTTCTGTTCTTATTGTATATTTAGGTGATTTTCGCTTGCCGATTCGTCAACCTCTTGAAATTCAGGCCTGATCTCGAATTCTTACTTTGAAAAAAAAAACAATGAGTTTTAAACCGGTGACCTTTGGCTTTTGTATCACTTACTTCATTTATTATTATTAATATTTTTTTTAAACAACTTACTCCATTTATCAACTACTTCATTTATCAAGGATGGTAAATTGAACACCCGGAAACGCACGCGGGATGCGCGGCACCTATGTACGCATCCAGGATTCGCCTAAGGGTGGCATGCCCGCGTCCGTTTCCGAGTCTTTCCACACGTGTGGACATAAATAAATAAAATATATATATATATATGTATAATTAATTAATAATTATTATATAATAAATAGAAAAATAAAACATAAAATGCACACATAGAGAAATATAAAAAATAATTAATATTATATACTCCGTAATACATATAAAAATAAAAAATAAATTATTATTTATTTTAGATACATAACTATTTCATTATATAGATTATTATTTATTTTTATTTAATTTATTTGTAGTTAATTTATTTAATAATTTATTTTTTCTTTAATTATATTAATTAATGTATTTATAATAATATAAATAAATAATTATTTAATTTATGTTTATTATTATATTTAAGTGTTTTTTATTATTTAATTATTTATTGAATTAATATATCTTTTTATTTTTATAATATTAAATTAAATTGTGTTTACATTTTTTTCTTTTATTTATCTTCATTATTAATTTTTTATTGCTTGTTTAATTTATTAATCTAGTATTTATTTATATTTTTTATTCAAAAATGATTATTTAAATTTATTTTTATATATTTTAAAAATTAGTGTTTATTTGACGTACATAATTATGTAATTTTAATGTGTTTATATAAATTAATGTGGAAAGACCCAGAAACGGAACGCGGTCATGCGGACGTGCCGCCCGCGAACGCACCCTGCGCGGGTGTGCGCACCCCGATGGGTGTGCCTGGGTTAGCCGTTTACTCCGCATTAACTAAGCTAAACAACCATTGCCATGTTTTTCACACCCGTTGACTCCACCGTCCTCCAAGGTCAATCGGCCGTCGCATTCGCCGCGAATTGCTTTCGCTTCCCGTGGAGGCGGTGGTTCCAATGGCGGGAGCGGGAGTAGCTTCAACGGCGGAGGCGCCGGAGATGACGGAGGCGAGAACAGGAGAAAGGATGAAGCTTTATTTGCGTTAGCGCAGGTTGGAAAGTCGCAGTCGCTGGACAGCTTGCCTAGGGATTTGGCGACGGCGATCGAGTCTGGGAGGATACCGGCGGAGATTGTTATTAGGTTTCTGGAGACGGAGAAATCGCCGTTGTACCGGTGGCTGCTTCAGTTTGGGGGATTCAAGGAGCGGTTGTTGGCGGATGATTTGTTCTTGGCTAAAGTCACAATGGAATGTGGTGTTGGAATCTTCACTAAAGTACGATCCTTTATATTCGTTGTCTGATTTGATTGATTTCCAGCTTTGATTTGATTGATTTCCAGCTTCTACATTGTCTTTCTGTTACCGTGTTCTTCGTCTTAATCCATTCAATTACTTACCTTCATCAACCGATCTCTCCCTCTCTGATTCCAATTTCCATATAGACTGCTGCAGAATATGAACGCCGGAGAGAAAATTTCTTCAATGAGTTAAAAATTGTCTTTGCTGATGTGGTATGTCTAATGTCTATATCTTTTCTTGGTTAATCTTGTCAGCATTTCAGTTTGTCAATTGCATTTACTGTTGATGATATCTCACAATTCATAAGCAATCTCAATTCATTTAGACAATGACCTTCATTGCGGATTTCTTGCTTGTTTTTCCCATAACCAAGTTCCTCCGTAGCTGCCCTGAAAATGCCTTTCAGGTCTCTTAGCTTCTTTATCCATGAATGTTGATATCTTGGCCGAGATATGTTGTTTTGACACGAACATCTTTTACGCAGATCGCGCTTGGTGGCAGATCATACTCCCTCTTGCAGAGGAGAGGATAGCTCCAATTGTCGTAAGTGTGGGATTTTTCATTGTTTGAGGATATCATAAGCGCTAAAAGGCCTTTGAAAAAACTGTGTTTTTCATCGTTCCTTGCAGCGCAATGGTAAACTGATTTTCGCTGTTGGACTGGCCTCTTCTCTGGTAAAACAAACTTATGTCTAAGATTTCAAGTGTCAATGAGATGATTTTTTTTGTTTTATCTAGGCTGGGACAGCCAACACTAATGCATTCATCAATGCAAAGAAGGCCATGGCCATGGACAAGTCTCCTGCAGAAGAGGTGGAGAATGGTGCCTATATGGGAGTTTCAAGCAACCTTAGGTATGAAATCGGTATTAGATTGTATAATTCTTTTGATCACTGATTTATCCTTTCATGCGATTAGCAGATACCAAATATTAGCTGGTGTTATAGAGCAACGGATTTTGGAACCGTGTTGCACAATCACAAGCTCATGCTAAGCGCTTTGTGCTTCGCTATTCGAACTGCCAATACGTTCTTGGGTTCATTACTGTGAGTTCTATTCAGTCTGTATGCAATGCTCTCACAGTCTCATCTCCAGTGTTCCAGTTGATTCACATTCTCTTATTTCTCGACGTGTCTGCAGGTGGGTGGATTATGCACGCTGGGTAGGCATTCAGAAAAGTCACGACGATTAGTACATGAATTCATACAGTATTAGTTTTAACTGTAGGTCACTTGTTCTAATTTGTTATGCCTTCGCTTTGTTCCCATTCATGTCCTTCATTTCGCCCCAAATGCGTGCAAATGTTTCCCTCTGAAGTTCCCTTTTAGGAGGATCTATGAGAAAGGAATGTCAGTTTCTCAATTCATTTAGCATAAAGTTATGTGAGATTCTGAAATATACATCTTGTTGATGGTAGCCAACAGTCGCCCTAATTCAAATATACCCCAACCAATCCCTTCTCATCATCGTCGGAAACCATCACTTGAAGTTAGGGTTTTATTCTTACAGGTCTCTACCCTATCTCTTGCTTTGGATGTAGGTATTGATGGAATCTACGGATCCCGGGGGCCATCAAAAGACTGAGTCTTTCTCAAGTTCCAGTGAAGGCCCTCATGGATGCTATGCAGGAAATCGTTGGTTGAATCAACCTGGCAAGCTGTTGGCACGGGCCAAGGTGCCATGCTACACAGCAGCGCATCACCTGGCTCCAACTTCTTCCGGTCCTTCCCATCGAATGATGCCCATGCTGGGCTTCTACTATTGAAGGGTACCTGCACTCTCAATGTCACGTGCTCGGGTAATATTAAAGGACGGAACGATAAAGAATGTGGGCAGATTGGTGTGAACAAGATGCCAGGAACCTGCAAGAAAATTCACTCAAAAGTTCATCAAACCATGAAAAGCAATTTTATGTAGATAGAAATGAAGGTGCTTTTCGCATACCTGTGGATGAACCATAGATCCTCCAGATGCAAGGGAATATGCAGTACTTCCTGACGTTGTCGACAAGTTTAATCCATCCCCTTGAACAGTGGTTACAAAGCTGTTGTCACAGTAGCATTCCAAGTTTGTCAGGAATGATGATATGCCACGATCAATGGTGACCTCGTTGAGAACCAGGATTGGCTCTTCAGTTTCATATTCGTCCTTGGCTGCGTCCCTGATCACATGGCACTGTAAACGGTGTCTCAGTGTGATGCTAATGGGACCCCGTAGGATTGAATCGAGTGACTCCTTATAGTTTTCGCTGTCTGAAGGGTGTTAAAGACTACTGTTTGATAGGCTATCGATGCATATGAGGATAAGAGGTTTGATTGCATATAGAAAAAGGATACAAAATGGTGTCAAGAAACCCAGTGAGCCTAACGAAAAAGGAACAATGGGAGGAGCTGGTCCTTTGAACAATGAAGCGGCCTGTCAAAAACGAACCATCCATTAAGCGCTGAGTTGTATAATAATGCCATTGTTGCTCTAAATTGACCTCTCTTATAAAGCCAGTAAGAAGCACCTACCCAAAGTACAGTTCCATCACCGCCGAGAGTAACAACAAGGTCAACTTTTGTATGCAGAAGTGAGATCTCCTCTTCTGCAAATTCATGCATACAAATGCAAACCTTATTGAAGGGAAATCAGTGTTCCTTCAGATATGACATTCATGGACACACACTTGGAAGATTCAGATATAAGTTTCCAGTTAGTTTGGTATCATCCTTACCATCTCTCCATGTCTGGACAATGTTGAAATAAGCTGATTCTTCAAGGAGCGCAGTTCTGACTCGTGGCTCCACTAGTATGTTTAGCTTCTTTGCGTGTGTCAACCATCTGATAGAGGTAGAAGAAAAACAGAAAGAAGCTGTAGTGAAGGATTGAATATAAAGACCCAAACTGGTGCAAGAGTCAATAGTAATGAAGGCTTGGGAGCTATCCATACCTTATCATTTCGGCACAGAGAATCTGAACAGAAACTGAATTCGGTTTAGTCAAAACAAGAACTGTCCGAGGTTGAGTCTCCCACTTCAAGGAAATCTGAAAGAGAAGTATAGAAATGTTGAACTCTTCAAACTCTACAGTTTTATCATGTAAAAGAGGGAAAATGTGTCCGG
This sequence comes from Persicaria maculosa, assembly GCA_963922045.1. Taxonomy (NCBI): domain Eukaryota; kingdom Viridiplantae; phylum Streptophyta; class Magnoliopsida; order Caryophyllales; family Polygonaceae; genus Persicaria; species Persicaria maculosa. Next base: position 13,689,656 of record OY998267.1, on the reverse strand, counting down.
GCTTATATTCTGGAACTGTAAATAGATAGAAGACAAGCTGTTAATGTTTGAATCAAATGCAAAAACAGTATTCGTAATACCTGCTTACTGCTGCGTTGTGTAGTCACTATATCGCCTCGTGCAAAAGATACAACATCATGTTTGTATCGGTTGCTTTTCTCATCCTTGCAGTTCCAAGCAAGTTTAAATGAAGCCTGTCCAAGAAAAAAATGTTTGGATCTATATTCGATAAATATACAGTGCCAGCAAAGATGTAACCTTTAACAAGGAAATGTACATTCCCTTCAGTCTGTATTGAATACATCATATGACAGTTGAATAGATATAGGATAAGTCTCTCATTCAATTCATATTTCTTATTTCAGGAATATCATTAATTTCAATGTTAGGCATAAAATGAAGTGACCAATGACGAACCCAGCCAAACAAGAAGCCAGATTTATAGTAAAGAGAATCACCTTTCCAAATGTTTTACCATTTACCAACCCAGATTTACAGTCAGCTTCCCCATCTCTCAGGACCTCATGGGTGCAAATTCCATTCTTCCCAGGGCACTTCCCATTCCCAATAGGTCCATCTGCTACCTTATCTGATTGGTGGTTTGAATGTGTTGCTCTCCCGCCGTGAAGCTCGTCATTAGTTTCTTTGGTCGACAGTTCTGACATTTAAATGGAACTCTTGGTAAACAGATTAATCATAAGAGGAGAAGAAAATAACAAGAGATGCACAAATCAAAACTTGATCTGCACATAATACCCTAAACGATACAACATGACAAAAATAGAACATGGAGACATTTTGCAAACGACTTTAGATAAAAAAAATAAAGGTCTCATTTCTTCGGAATACCTTTATGCTCCAGTCTAAAGTTTTTTGCCCTCTCTAGTTCATATTTTCGCTTCCATTCAGCCACTTCAGCTTGGGCAGAAGCCTTGCCTTCCGCTGCTCGTCTGAGTGCCTTTGCAACAGCTATTTTGAGTTAAAGCGATTCATTAAGATAACAGCTAACCTTTATTTTAGTAACGAATACAGAAAGACAATTTGCGAGACTAATGGAAAGATTTTACTTCTCATAGCTTCAGAGAACTCGATAAGATGTTCATCTAATCCTTGAATTGGATGCTGTATAAGTTCCTCCACTGCCTTCTCAGAAGATATGATAGAATCCAACTCTGAATACCCGTTTTCAATATGTGAGCAGCTAATACCGCCATCGCCCTGTAAACAGATAACCACGAGACAACTATGAGGACGGCAACCTTACTACACAAACACCAGGATCAATTATATATAATTCAGATTCCATAGGTAAAAGAAGATTAGTAAAAGAGAAAGAGCTAAACTTTTCAATAACACCTACAATTATTGTATGTGATCATCAACAATATGGACTGTGGAGGCAATAATAATGCCACCTAAATTGCTTTCTTGTTTTAGGTATAGATGAATGGCTCAACCAACCCATTAAAAAAAAATAAAAAAAAATGACTCAACTGTGCAGCAACATCAAGTTCTGCAGATTCAGATAGTTCAGAATAGCCCTGATTTGGATAGAGATAGAGGGTCAATTAAGCTACAACAGGAGCTCATTAAATATCATTAGAAGCACTGGCTTTGTGTCTCACATGAAGCTCATTAGGTTACAAAACATGTCATTTTAGAGTTTCCCTGAATTTAATTGCAAGTCGCATAGAAATCCAGAAACCGAGAAAAAACTGATTTGGATACATGGTCATTAATCAACAGGTTAATGTTATACGTAGTAATAGGTTGTAAACCACGAGAACCGAGCAAAAACCGACTTATTGGCTATCAATTGAGGATAATTTATCCCTAATGGTTGCACACTGAAATTGAAATCATCGCCTTCAAAATCTACTAACATGTAAAATACACACGAAAGTCTCAAATTTGTACTATTAGCTCCTCAAATCAATCGTCTGAACCTCACTTCGATTAGAATAGAAGCACTGCACAGTCAGAACAGAAATCACCAAAGATCATGAGGCGATACAATCTCCCAGCATGATGTGAAATTGTGAACACAAACACCTAAAATCCTTACGAATCCGACTACGATCAAGTAAAACAATCAATTCAGCGAAACGATTTCAGAGAATCGGTTAAATTCACCGAAGCAAACTGAAACAGATCGATGGGATAATAAACGGAACAATCGATCCTGAAATAAAATAAAGAGGACGAATAGAAGGTCATACGTTGGAGCTGAGGTGGAGAGGAGACATGGCGGCCTTCGGAATCGGAGACGGGGAGAGAGAGGCGGAGAAGAAGAGCTTCTCCCAACTGCCACTCCGACTTAGAGAAGGGGAAATGGTTGGGGTTGCAACCGTGTCTCTCTTTGAATTTGTTATTCGTTTTCTTTTTTTTTTAATTTAAACGGGGGAGTGGAAAGGGGCCCACCTGAGAGGGGATGGGTCTGGTCAAACTAACATACGCTGGTTGGGAGAAAGTCAAGCTAACTAACATACGCTGGCGGGAGGGGAAATCAAGCACTTCCATCGTTCCATGGTAATAAGACGCTTTTGCCCCCCCCCTTTTTTTGCAATTGTTTTATTACAATTGTTTTATTTTTGCAAGTTTATATACTTCATCTGTTTCAAGACATAAGTCGTTTGACTTTGTAACATATTTTTTAAAGACCTAAAAAATATATAAAATATTAATTTTTTTAAAATAATATTATACTCTGTACTAAGTAGTATACTACTCCATCTGTTCGGAAATATAATTCCGTTGACTTTTTGACACTTTTTTAAGGAGTTAAAAACTATATAAAATAATATTTTTTTAAATTTTTTTTTATATAATTATATACTTATTAGTAATATATATAAGACTATATAAAAAATTAATAAAAAATATTATTTTATATAGTTTTTAACTCCTTAAAAAATGTGTCAAAAGTCAACGGACTTATATTTCCGATTGGAGGGCGTATTATTTTAAAAAATTAATATTTTATATAGTTTTTAACTATCCTTAAGAAATGTGTCATGAAGTCAAGCGACTTATATTTTAAAACGGTCAACTGACAAAGCCCTAAAAAAACCCACAAAATCATGACAGTGAACTGACAAAGCATGAAAGACAAATGACAACGCTAATCCTATGTTTAAACAAACTAAGCACAAACTCAACCCTTAAAAAATCACAAAATCAGCACACCAAACCCCCTAAAAACCTGCAAAATCAGCATGACAGTCAGCTGACAAAGCATGACAGACAGTTGACAAAACTAATCCTATGTTTAAACAAACCAAAAACAAACTCAACTCTAAAAAAACACAAAATCAGCACACCAAAACCCTACAGCCCTGAAAATTAGCCTGTAGAAACAAAAAAAAAAAAATCAAGTCCATTCGCCTGGCAATGGTCAGAGGTCAGAGGCGATCACAAAGAGGCGAACACCCTCCATCTCTCTCGCCCTCGGTTCACCCTCTCCCACACTCTCCCACAGATCTCGTCCTCGGACGTCCCCTTCAATCTCAATCGTTGTCGGAGGCCGGAAACAAAGGTTGGAAGTGGTTATCATCTCCGCAAACGTTGTTGGAAAGGAGGAGAAGAACAGAAGGAAAAGGGAGAGAGGGAAAGACGGGAGAGAGAGGAACAGAGGGAGAGGGAGAGAAGGAAGAAGAACGAGAAGTCTCTGTCCGATGTATATTTGTTTAATTTGAATTGTACGGTAGATATTTGTTTAATTAGGTTGGTAAATTGAACATACCGGTCCAAATTTCTCTATATTCAATTGATGATGGAATCACGGGCAAGATAGGACAAGGGCATAACTGACTTTTAAAAAATTATAAGATGAAAGACCCACTATTATTAATTCAGGAGACTTTTACACACATACACACATTTTGTCTATTTTTGTCCTTTGTAAAACAAGGAAATGCACCCCTAAAGAGAAAACTTTAGTTTTGTTCATACTTGAAATCTATAATGCATTATACACGTTTGTAGCTAATTTGTACATGAGATTTGAGTTTTCCCCCTTTTTTGTTATAAAATCAAATAAAATAAATTTGAGATTACGTCCCATTGACTGGGAATTGAGGAAGTGGGTAAAATATATACACGGTTTTGACGACTCCACCAACTAAAATTTGGCCATCTAACATCTTCTACGTGCACCACATCAAAATCAACCTCAAATTAAGCTATCCCCAATCTCCTTTACTGTATTTTTTTTGGGAAGTTATTAATTTATCTTATTATAATAAATTATAATCTAATTAAAGTTGATAAAAAAAAATTTAGGGCTCGTTTGGTTGAATGCGGGAAGTACAATTCCCGGGAACTTACTTCCCATGAATTGAATTCCCGTGAAATGTAATTCCCATGAATTGAAATAAATCGTTTGGTTGAATTATGTTTTTTACAAATATAAATAGGAAAATAAAGAAAATTACATTAAAAAGGGTGGAAGTTGAACTTACCTAGTCCCCCTAGGTAAGTGAACTTCCTACGATTTGGAGGAATTGAAATTCCTGGGAAGTTGAATTCCTGTGTTTTTCTGTCAACCAATCACAGGAATATATTCTACTTCCTGGGTTTTTAACTGAATAACCAAACGAGGCCTTACTATATTTTTTTCCCAGAAAAATGTACATTTTTTGCATTTGGAATTATTTTAATTTCAACAAATCGGGAGTTATTAAAATCCGATATATTTGTACATTTGAAATTGCATTTGCGGACGGGGATGAGGAGGTTCATGATTCTGGTGGTAGTTGTGGGCAATGTTCTAAATATCAGATATATCGTTCGATATATCGACGATATATCGGGGATATTTAGAATCCGCTACGATATCGACATATCGGGTGAAAAATATCGATCAATGTCATATATCGGGTCAACGCCGATATATCGGGTAAATATCGGCGATATATCGGGTCAATATTGGTGATATATCGGGGATATTTAGAATTTCCAACTTTGACAATGTAACTTTAGCCTTTATGACCAGATATATCGGGTCAATATCGGTGATATATCGGGGATATTTAGAATTGCCAACTTTGATAAGGTAACTTTAGCCTTTATGAATGAAGTTGTTTTTATTTTGTAATGTTTATTTGGTAATTTTGCAATTTAAATTTAATTTTTCGTGTGTATTTATACTTTTTAAAGTATAAATATAATATTTATAGTTAAAAATTAGCGAAATCGATAAATCTGATATGTCCCGATTTATCTCCGATATATCCCCTATATATCATTTTTACTTCTAATCGATACGACCCCGATACGTGATATTTAGAACCTTGGTTGTGGCCGCCAATTGCGGATTGGGTCTCCTCCTTCCTTCTCCTCTATCCCATTGCACCTACAAATGCAATTTCAAATTTAAAAAAAAAAAAGTAAAAAGTAAACACGCGGTTTGAACTCGCTTGTTTAGTGATAAACAAATAGGCATATATTTGAGGAGTGAAAAAAAAATGAAGTAAATGGTAATTTTATAGAGAAGTGAGAGCACTTCTCTCTAAAAACCCAAAAACACAAAAATCATCTACTAAAAACTCCATTGAAGATCAATTAAAGAACAACAATATATCTCTCTTCTTCCTTTCTCTAAACATCTAATATGGTAATCAACAACTACAATACCAATTAACAACGGCGAGTTATACTCTCGACCCCAATTTCTCTCAACTTAACTAATGCTACCATCTACTAAAAAGGAACACTAGTATCACTACCAACGAACACCCCCATAAGAACTACACCAAATCTAAAGGAAATCAGCCAGGAATTATAGTTGTTTTCTTTCTGGTCGATCACTACCCACCTCTCCAGAGCAACACCACTTCACCACCAAGGCCAATGCCATACCACAAGGGAGACCCCCACAGTCCCACTTACTATCACCTTCAAACCCGAGACTAATCTAGATGGAGGTCGATTTGAGCCCTTTCATTCGTGTTCAACTTCTTCTACCACTTTATTTTTGAGTGATTGGGGGTGGTAAGTCCTCCAAATCAAAACCCCCTAATTTTCAATTAAGAAATCTTGAAGGCAGATCCATTCTTTCTCATGGGTTGCGACCCTTTGGCCTATTGGTCTACGAACCACCAAATCCACCACGAAAATTTTGAATCGAACTCTATTATCTCCTCGTTCTGCATCACCATCGATCTAATAGATATCAAAGATGTAAAACCCTCGACCAATCCACCAATTTGACTTGAAAAAGAACCATCAACAAATTAAACAACAAACTTGTCAATCGCCGTCAACCACCATCCAAGGTTGTGAAAACCAAAATCGGTGTGAAATCTGTAGATTCAACCCGGATCTAAGGCCACCAACGGTTTAACATCGAATCCACCTAGATTCGAGAAACACCGCCATTAACAAGGATGCCCTCGCTCTCACCACCAAGGATCGCCGCCCATAGATCCCGTCACCGCCTTCATCAATCCTCGATCTACTCTCTCTCATTGTTGTATCTGAATCCAATTGCAGACACCCGTGGCCACCTTTCCTACGTCTCCTTCTCCACTCAGCCGATGTTCTTCACCGATTTGATGTACTTTTTTTTATTAAGTAAAAATTCAATACACCGGACAGGTCCGGTGGACAGACCGAAGAATTCGACAACGAACAAACCGTTAAATATGGTAAAAACATAAAACAACAACAACAAGGCATAACCACCAAATTACAAAGGTGTAGTTATAGGTGAAGCCTAGCATAAATGATGAAAGAATATGAGTAGTTTGCAGCAACTCATCCGTCAGTTGGTAGAGGCAATAGAGAAAATCCCTGGGGAACTAAGTGAAAACCTTAGATTTGGACTTTGTCAACGAGCATTCAAAATTCGCTTTGTGCGGTTGTGGCATAGAAAGTGAAACCCTTTCTTTTCATTTTTAAGAAGAAAAAGGGAAAACAAATGAAAAAATCAAAACCCAACAACAACAACAAAAAAGCTAAAATTTGAAGTAACAATCTGGCTTCTTGTGCCAATTTGGTCAAATTCGTACTTTAAATTATATATATATATCGACTTTAGTCTTTTCAAATGACTCACTTGCTTTTAATCCTTTAACCTGTTTCCTTTAATCTTGGTTTTATTTGTCCATCCGAGTGAAATCTTTTCTTAGGTGAGGCTATATTTAGTTTCGGATGAAGCTACAGTCTCGGACGCCATGTTGTTCGTGTTGACCGTGACAATGTTCGCGATTATCAAAGATCTCTCATCTAGGTGGGGGGGGGACGTCGTTGATCTACACTTTCTCAAGAGATGCCTTTTTCGCTGATGAGTTTATGCCTCTGTCTCCCCAACGTCGAGACATCGTGTCAGTTCCTCGACTTTCCCATGTTCTCGGTGACGATGCCATAAAAAATGACCCCTTTTGTTAATAGTGGTATGACGTCATAAATGGGTTGCCCTACGCAAAAGTCACGCGCCCACTTAGGGCCATATCATCGCGATCAGAGTCTTCCCGACTCACATAACAAAGGCTCAGCTCTAAATAAGAATACCTCCCCTCGAGATTGGGATCGTGAGTAGAAACTCCGAATCAAATAAAGCTCCCCTAAAGAAGGCAAGTAGCTCGCTAATGAAGCACCTCTCCGCTAGTACCGCCACATGTAGCTACCCAAGACTGTTGGCGTGAGGGCATGAGCTACACGTGTCCCCTACAAGAACCACGAGGTCACCAGCTAGCTGCTCGCTTGAACAATACTATAAATACCCCCTGAGAACCACTAGAAAGGGGATCTGAAAGAAGAGATAAAAAAGGAGCTCTGCAACTTCCTTTGACGTAAAACCCTTAGGTCCGAGCTCTTTAGATCCTTGAATCGGAGAAGAAGCTTTTCAAAGAACAACACATCATCGAATCAAACTTCCTCTAAAGACGACGATTGTACAGTAAATACACTTGATCGCGAAACTTGGACGCTCGCAAGGCCACACTTAATAACAAAAGAACCATTTGATCGCAAAGTCAAATTGATGCGGGACCATCCCAGACACCTTCAGACACACCTATACTTGGGGATGGACCTATGATTCGAGCTCACGAGAATGATGTCATTCTCAAGAGGAAGAAGAAGGCTCCGCCATGGGAGAAGGTGCAAAGGTGGAAGCTTGACGTTTTTAGATTCGTTCAGCAGTTTGACAGCTTTTCGACGTCTCAGTAAAATGAGTCGTATGGATTCAATATTAATCGGATTGGATCGTGCCATACCTTGTTGGAACGAGGACGACGAGATCTACAACTTTGTTGTTAAAGGGTTTTCCAGATTCAACATGGAGCTTGGCCGAAAATCACATTCTTTGCAGCTGTCACTGTTTTGACGGGAATTTGTTAAGTGTTTGAACTTTCCTTGTTACTATTTTTAGAGACCTTATTTACTTAAGTTATTTTAGGTAATTTAGGGTTTTATTTTAATTTCTCTTTTAATTATTATTTTCATTAAAATCAGCCTTTAGGGTTATAAGAAGGGGCTGATCTCCATTGTAAAAAAAATACGTTCAATTTGATAAAAATTTCAGCCTTTGTGTGAAACACAAGTGTGAGGAAGTCAATCGATTCGAAGCGTTGCTCATCGATTGCAATTGGTTATAGATCCTGCTTGGTTTGCTTTGAGTTCGTCAACCTCGCGAGAGCTTGGTGATCCAGGTAATCACAAGTCCCCTCCTTGTGCCTCCAAGTTGTCCGCTTGGTTGTGTAAGGTTGTAGAGGCGGGCTTTGTAGTCGTTGGTATTTGGTTCCTACCCTCTTAGGAGGCCTGGGGTCTTTGCCTCGTTCTATTTTAGTTCGAATCACCCAAACTATCGGTCTTTGTTCATTAATTGTCGAGTCTTTCATTGCTGCGTTTTGTTTGTTCTTGTTCTATTCTTGAGTCTTTGCTTCCGTTCTTGTCTTTGAGTCTTGTTGTCGAAGATCGGGCCACCCTGCGGCTAACCCCGTATCACAAATATTATTTTATAACACTGCAGGTATTAAAGAACTTTCGTCTTCACTTGGTGTCCTTCGATTATCTCTTTACTGGTCTTCTTTGCCGAGATTTTTTATTTGGGTTTTTCTTTTGTATTTGCTTATTTTTTGTTGTATTATAACGGTTAGTCCGTTTGCCGATTCCCCTGGTCTCTCGTTTTCCCAGATTTCTGTTGTCGTTTGGGATTTCGAATTATTTTCTTTTAAAAAAATAGACATATATTTAATCCGGGATCAAAATTAATGATAAAAAATGCGATTTCAAACCGCATTTTTATCATTAATTTTAATCCCACTTTCCCTTCATTTCTAAACTTTTCGCATTATGAATAACACGCGGTTGAAACTACATTTTTCTGTCGAACCTTTAAAAAAATGAATATTTTGATAAATATTTTAAAAGTGTGAATATTTTGTTAAAAAAAATTTCCATGAATATTTTGAAAAAAAAATCGAAAATTGGGGCATAAATGACATTGTTTTAGTTAGGTTGACTACTGGATTGTGGGACTAGAGGATGAATAGATCTAACTTTTCATTTATTACATTTTGAGTCGAAATTAATTTTGCACTTGTTAGTTATGGCTCATGTATCAGTTTTGGTTTATTAGGTCATAGTTTGGCTATAGATTTATAAATTTAAAATTCCTTGTGTCTCACTTTAATGATATCAAAGGTTCAAATCACACTAGTAACATTTGAACTAGAGTGGGTACTCATGCCTTGACATGGGTTAAGGATGTCTTGCGGCTTGTTGTTTGACTTTTTTGGTTCAAGTGCTTTACAGACTAATACTCGTCCTGTTGAGGATTTGTCGATAACCTGAAAACCTTCTCGTGATAAAAAAAAGTCATATTTCTTTATCATAATTTAAAATTTAGGCAAAATTTCCTTTTAAATAGGGTGTTTTGCGAAAAATCACCCCTTAAAACTAAAATTATAGAAAACCACCCGTTAAAACCATTTTCTTAGTAAAGTCACACCCATCGCCCAATTTTCGTTAATTGAATGTTAAAGTGTGAAAATTCAATTATACCCCTTATTTTTATTATTATTTTACTCCATTCAATTGGTATTAGTTGATATTTAACTTTTGACAAGTTTTTCAAAAGTAAAAAACTCTATAAAATATCAAAAAATATTATTTTTAAAAAAATAATTTCATACTTACAAAAAATCTCTATAACAAATTGATGTGTAATTTATGTTTTATAAGTTTAAAAAATGTGTATAACTAAAGGGCTACTTAAAGAAAATAAAATTTTTAAAAAATAATGTTTCATATAGTTTTTATTATTCTAAAAATGTTTATTATTCTAAAAATGTGTGGAATAGTGAACATATTTTTAGAATAATAAAAACTATATGAAATATCATTTTTTTTAAAAATATTTTCTTCAAGTAGGTCTTTAGTAATATATACTTTTTAAAATATATAAAACATCTATTATATCTACTTTTTATAGAGAGTTTTTAATAACAAGTATGAAATTATATAAAAAAAATGATATTTTATAGAATTTTTTACTTTTGAAAAAACATGTTAAAAAAGGTAAAAATTAATTAATACCGATTGAATGGAGTAAAATAACAATAAAAATAAGGGGTATAATTGACTTTTCATGCACTGTAACATTCAATTAATGGAAATTTGGTGATGGGTGTGACTTTGCAAAGAAAATGATTTTAACAGGTGATTTTCTATAATTATAGTTTTAAGGGGTGATTTCCCGCAAAACACCCTATTTAAAGGGCGGTTTTCTGCAATTTTGCCTAAAATTTAAGACCATCAAGATTTGAAGAGAAATAAAGCCCAAAATCCAGCCCTTAGATGACTCATGACGGGCCCTCCAGCCCATATCTCGTCGGCCCATTACTCACCGACGTTAATTAAGAGTTCACCTTTAACCTCCTATTCGCTGAGATTTACTCTCCATTCACCACAACACAGCCCAAACATTCCAATTTGGGAGTTCCCTCCCTCTCTCCCTTCCTCTTCCTATGGAAGCACAGCAAAACTCTCGGAGAGAAGATGGGGAGGACGACGCAATTACGAGCCCTAAACTCACCGGATATGGCGGACATGCAGATAACAACAACAATGTGGGAGTGAACCATGTGCCTGTTCTTATTGAGCCGATTCCATTGCCTTTCAATCTCACAGAGGCAACTGCCGGACTTGTCGCAGAAAACCCTAGCGCTTCCGTTAGCATCATTGATTCCGGTGAAGATCCATGCGATACGGTAATGGAGGATTTGCCTGCCGAGATTACGAAGCCTGAAATCGATTCGGAGAGCCAGAAGAGTGGCAAGGAGCGAGCTTTCGCTTCCGAAGAGCAGTCTACGGATTCGACATCGGAGATCCAGAACTCTCTGAATCATGAATTTAAATCGCCCGACACTGTGAAGCTTTCCGACGAGGAGGAGGACGAGCCGCTACCGAAGAAGCAGAAACACCTGGCTCTACTGACCCCACACACAACGGCGAGTAATCAGCAATCTGAAATCGAACAATGTGGGGATGAGGCTGAGCAGCCGGAGCCAAAGAGCGCCAATGGAAACGTTTCGAACACGAATGGGAAGAAGTCCAAGAAGAAAAGCAAGAACAACAACGTCTGGAACAAGCCTGCATCCAGAAAGGGGAAGAAGAAGGCCAAAAACAATAGCACTGCCACTCCGACAGCTGAAGACACTGTGTTAATAACCCCTGTCCCGCGATTTTCAGATAAAAACGACGACTCCTCTGACATGAAGATCTGCCTTTCCAAGGTCTACAAGGCGGAGAAGGTGGAATTGAGCGAGGATAGGTTGTGTGCTGGTAGCTGTAAGGGATACAGAATGGTTAGGGCAACAAGAGGTGTTTCAGAGGGGACATGGTATTTTGAAATCAAGGTGTTGCATTTGGGTGAGACCGGCCATACTCGATTGGGATGGTCCACAGACAAAGGGGATTTGCAGGCGCCAGTTGGGTATGATGCAAATAGCTTTGGTTATAGGGATATTGATGGGAGTAAGATACATAAAGCGCTAAGGGAGAAATTTGGAGAGGATGGATACAAGGAAGGGGATGTTATTGGCTTCTATATCAGCTTACCGGAGGGGGGTTTGTATGCCCCAAAACCACCACAATTGGTCTTGTACAAGGGTCAGAGATATGTTTGTGGGGCGCCTGATGCAAAGGAGGATCCCCCAAAATTTGTTCCAGGTAGGTGCTTTGTGTTACTGTGTCAGCGTTGACTTGCTTTGTTTCTTAAAACAACAATCAGTCAACTTTTTATCTGCAAAGAGCATGACCTGCCCATAATCTCTGCTTTAACTAGCAATTAGCAACCTTCTTGAATGAACTTAGGCATACATCATCTGTGTTGCACCTTTTCTTCTCGTTTTTCTATTTCTAAATGAATGAACAGGTGATTTGAACTGAGAATTGGCTTCCTCATTGTCTTGAAAACAACCTGTGATTGTAACAAGATTTAATTGCATAAACTTGGGGGAAAAAGTATAAAACTCAGATTGTAACAGCATGTTATTATAATGCATTCCCCCCTCTTTTCTGGTGTAACTGACAGAAACCAGTCTGTATGGAACTATAAAGTAACAACTTATGAGTATAGAACTACTTTGGATTAGTGTTCTCTTCAAAGAGATGGAAAAGCCGCACTACTTTTAAGTTCTAACATTTTGACGGTGCGGTAAGATGAAATAACTAGTTTCATCCAATGCAAAAAATATAAACTGTTTCTTCAGCTCAAAATTCTGGGAGCAGTTATCATCCTCATTAGTTATGCAGCGAAACAATTAGCTAGAGCTAATTCTTTGTAAATGTGACTTGCTTTGCTGCCATGTACATGAATGTATGCTTGTAACATGTAAGTTGTAAGGTTTTCTAATGTTTGCAAGACATCTGCTGTCTGTCGTAAATTGGATAATGGACACATAAGAATTGTGTTTCTTTTGTTGGAATGAATAGATAATTTTGTGCAGTCTCACTAGTCGATGGTTGTTAAAAATTATCTGGCATTCTTGAGAAAAACTGAGAAATAATGCAGGCAATGTATCTCTTCTTGCAGGAAGTGAGATATCTTTCTTCAAGAATGGTGTTTCTCAAGGTGTTGCCTACAGAGATCTGTATGGTGGTCGTTACTTTCCCGCTGCATCAATGTATACACTTCCCAATCAACAAAATTGTCTGGTCAAGTTCAACTTTGGACCTGATTTTGAATGCTTCCCAGAGGATTTCGAGGGCCGTCCACTACCGAAGCCCATGATTGAAGTTCCTTATCAACGGTTTGACAATCGATTCGAAAATGGGGAATCAAGTGAGAAGAATCAATAGATGGCAATGTACTTCTCTTGGGTAATTAGGTATTAGAGGATCTTCACCCCTTCCCTCCAAAACCCCCAAATTGAATAGATAAGAGATGACAATTTTCCTTTTTCTTCTTCTTTCCATTCAACTGCCCATGATGATTAGCATTATTGTTGTATTTTTAAAATGTGATAATATTATAATGCATTCAGTATGTCATCTTTATAGTGTTGAAGCTGATGCTGTATTAACATATAGTATTAATTTATTGTAGTATGAGTTCCTTATCTGATTTTTTTCATGCGTAAGATGAATGAATCATTGTACACATTGCAGTCCCTACATTGTTTGATATGGGTGATACTAATTCTAACAATGTACTCGATGTTTTAGCTCAAACTTGATCTGTGGTCTCTTCAATGATGAGAAACTAGAGCATGGTGTTTGATTGTAGTCAGATTGGCTGTTTCTTCTCTTCCAGAAACCAAGTGTTTGTACTTCTATTCTGCACCCTCCACCGCTTTTTCCTTTTATTTTTTAGCCTTGGGTCATTGCTGCATTAGTTGGATTTACTGTTCCTTTCCTCCCTCTGAGCTGCATAAGGAGTAAGATGAGTTGACTTCCAGGAATTTGTTCAGGTGAAACCTTTTCATAGTGAAGTTTGTCTTGGCTGTAGTAGAACAGTGCTCTGTACCCCAGGTAACCCAGCTGTGTTGTTCACTGCTGCACTTTTATACAGCTGGAGGTGGGACTTTTCAATTTCATGCATGGAGTTCTCCAGCAATGGAAAGGTACTGAGCTTTATTCCTTCACATTTTATGGCAATGGTGACATTTCTGTTAATTGATGATTTCTGCATTTCATCTAAATGAACTCAATTGATATGGTTAAGCAAATGAGAAGTTTCTTGCTTCCTTTCCTACCCTATTTGTTTCGGGAGGTTGGGAGATGAGTAGAGATTGTAAAATTTTGCTTGTGAATGCAGTAGAAACATCTTTCAGACAAAAAATTGCACATGAACTACCCATTATATGTCCTGAATGAAGGTGGGTGAGTACCCAGCCAATGTCCTAGGATAGATTGAATACTGTAAAGAGAAAGGGTACATGTTTTAAGATGAAAAGTGCCTGTCCCTGTTAAACTGCACCCTGCCATATTGCAGAGGATATCTCTGTAATGTACAACAAACAACGATTAGAAGAATGTCACTAAATGTAGGTCTTGGGAGGATAACTGTTGAACTTGTGAAGCATGATGGTGCAACCAACCGAACCCATTGACCATATGACAGAAACATCTACTTAAAAAACTCTTACAAAATCCCGTCGTGTGGTTATGTACGCTTCACATTTATACTTAACCCGTATGCATAGGGAGCTCGCCTCCCACACTTGCTGATCTGGGAAAATATAAAAGAACTCTCGACTTTAGTGAAAAAGAAGTTTGGTGCTCAATACAGGATGGCAAAGCTCTCCTGTTTTACTTACATGCTGTTGTTTTACATTTAGGGTTTTGAAAAAAAAAATCATGTATGTATAGGAGTATACGGGTTAAGCAACCGCCCCCTTACTTTACTAGCTCATAACAAGATAACTGCTATGTAGTTACTTTCTAGAACACCATTTTTGCATACATTTGATAATATTGTTCCCTCTTTCTCACCTTTTCACATTCAGTAAGATCCTGATTGACGGTAAGTGACTAGCTATGTTGTTGATGTTGTAGAGCAGGACTTATTTGAGCAAGCAATGGATCCAGACACTATCAGTAAAAGCGTCTACGGAATTGGAGAGCTGAGACCTTCTTGCTCATGCAGCGGATGTGAAGGTTGGAATCTCTTCGAGGGGAAGGCTGTCTTCCTGAATGATGCTCTCTTCTTGAGCTGGCGCAGAGCTTTCTTCGTGTAAAGCATCCGAAACATAGGTATGGCTCTCTCGTTAACCTTGAGGACCAGGAAGAAGATGATTCTGTAGCATAACAATATGAAGAAGATGACCCCCAAGTCGAACCACTTGGAATTACCCATGGGGATGCCAAACGTAGTCCTCAAGATTTCTGTACCGTTCAGTTTTGGGTCACCAGGTACGAGCGGGTCAAACTCAAGCCCAATCAGATCATTTTTGTATGAACCCTGCATTGTTATCGAGTACTTCTGTCAGTAGTTTTGTTTTACTGTAATAAATCACGAGAATGTCAAACTTGCATAGGTTTTGCATTACCTGAAATGCCCAGGATGCAAAGCTGATATAAGAGATTGGGTAGCGCCAAAAGACCTTTGGAAGATCCGAGAGGAAGCGAAAGAAGCCAGATGTCAACATCATTATTCCCTGCACAATTCAGTGAATGAACTTGTAAGGATCTAAAACCATGAATCCTCCATTAAAGAGCAGGTGCTTGAATGCTAAAAGATTTGTCTTTACAATGATTCCAGCTCCAGTCACAAGACCCATCATAAAGTGAGGTACAATAGCCGCAACCACCATCATGCAGCTTTCAACTGTAGAGATGCAGCCGAAGATGTTGAGGAAGTAGAAGATGAAGTGGGAAAATTCGGTTCTGGACTTCACCATATAGAATGATATGGAAGACGTTACGAGTGCCACTGCAACCAGGTATGGGAAAGACGAGATGTAGTTTGATAGAATGTACACTGCAACTCCATAATACCCATTCCGCCTCTCTTTATAAAACAACTGCATCAGAAGAAAATATCCAACATTATCATCATCATTCATAGTACACTCCAAAATTTAAAGCTTCCGAGTTTGTTCTTTTCTAGTAATCTGAATCCTACTTTACTATTGAATCATATGAGAAAACAGTTGCTGTGGCTCACCTTCATTTCTTCAATGAAGGACGGGAAACCTCCGATTGACATAAACGTCATGAAGCCACTCACAAAACCTCCACAGGCCGCCCTAGCCCAGATAGACGAGTAGGAAGTGCCTACATCGTAGAAGATTGTGCCCACAGATATGGCTACGATAATGTAGGTAGCTATTCGTGCCCAATAATATCCAATGTCCCTTGTCATGTTTAAAAAGGATCTCCTTGTCAATGTCGAAAGCTGTGTCCGCCATGTTGCTTGGCTTCCCTTCTTCATTTCGATTTCTGATTCCCGCTGCAAGAAGGTTTCTTCATTAGGTTTATTGGTGTATCTGGTACCGAATTCAGCGTAAATTTTTGTCAGCCTTGAGTTTTAATTTAATGCATATTCAGACACCTACCTTGGATGACAGTTGCTGAATCCTTCTCCTGACCCTCTCTGCATATTCTGACCATTTGTACTTCTCAATCAGGGTGGCTTTGATTTGTGCTGTCTCCATGTTCATCAGCGGATCCGAAGTGCTTCCAATTTGCTGCCAACCATATCCAGCAAAGAGAGCAAATTGTCATATGCAACTTATCTAAACATAGACATTCTAGTGTTGGTATTCTATGTAGGATTCTGCTATCAATAGATAGACTACGAGTTTACATACTCGTCCTCCCAAGGAGCCGACTAGCGTAGCTGTGACCTTGTCAAAATCCGAGTTGATGCACCTCAGGAAATGGTCAGATGGGTTCCTCCTGCTCGGACATGGAAACCCAGCTTCCGCAAAGAACTGCACAGATAATAACCAGGATTATGGAATTTGCTCTTAGGATAGCTTTTTTTTTTTCTTGGATTGTTTTCATGAATGCTTACCTCTACCGCCTTCTTTGCTTCTCCGAAATAAACAGGTTCACCTCCAGAAAGCAGGAAAAGATCATCAAACAATGTGAAGGTTTCACTACTAGGCTGATGGATGGAGGAAACAATAGTCCTCTGGTCGCGAGCAATGTTTCTCAGGATCTGCACCACGAAGAAAGAAGCAGCACTGTCGAGGCCACTGGTAGGCTCGTCGAGGAACAGAATCTGTGGGCGCGTTAGGATCTCAAGCGCTATGCTCAACCTCTTCCTCTCGCCACCGCTCACTCCCCTCAAATGCCAGTTCCCTATAAGCCTATCAGCACAGTCCTGCAGACCCATGTCAAGGATGGTGCCTTCTACTATCCCTTCGATGTCTTCTTTTGCGAGGTTCGGAGGAAACCTCAAGTACGCGGAGTAAGTTATGGTTTCTCGTACTGTCAGCGTACCAAGCAGGGTATCCTCTTGGGTCACATAGGCCTAACAAACACCACGAAATAGACGAGTATTGGTTGCGTTATGTCCAGTCGAAAAAAAGGCTAAAATTAGCAGTCTGAACATATGATCAGATTACTTACAATACCACCATTGTCTAGCTTCTTCTTCTTCCCATTTAGAAGGACATTTCCTGTCATGATAACATTGCTTGACAGTCTGCCTGCATAAACACATCAATTTTCATGTTTTTTTTAGCAATGTAAGTAGGGCTGATATTTGAGGAAATTATTGTTAGTTTATATTCAACTCGTTTAGAAACGTGCAAGCCTAAATTTAGACTCGAACCTAAGAAAAAGCTCATATTTTGCTCGTTTAATAAATGAACGAGTTCGACACAGTAAAATTCACGCTATTTGAGCTATAGTCGAACTCCACCTACTCGACTTGTATAACAACTCTAATGGTAATTGCTTACTTTTTTTTGCTATTAACTGCAGATAAAAACACCCAGAAACCGGTTAATTCAGAAACCCCAACTTCAAAATCTTGTGAATTGATGATACTGTAGTTAGCCATATTCTTGAAGAAAAAGGAAAACTTTAGTACTAAGAAAGGCAGAAGAAATAATAAATTGAATTCACAAGGGCACAACTTTTTAGCTACCAATCCAAAATCAGAGAGACATGTGATATGAATGAAAAACTGAT
Source organism: Persicaria maculosa (assembly GCA_963922045.1). Taxonomy (NCBI): domain Eukaryota; kingdom Viridiplantae; phylum Streptophyta; class Magnoliopsida; order Caryophyllales; family Polygonaceae; genus Persicaria; species Persicaria maculosa. Next base: position 13,671,560 of record OY998267.1, on the reverse strand, counting down.
GAATAAGACAGGAGAGGTTTGAAACTTAAATATCTGCTGCATCTATATGGTTATTTTCATTAATGGATGTTTGGTGAACCCAATTGAAAGACCAGCCGTGACTGTATTTAATTTGAGGCTGTTGGATTTCAAAATCCACATTTACTATTTTAACAATTTTTCCTCTTGGTTCTGAACATTTTCCCTCTTTAGATGCAGTAAAAAAATTAAAAATGGCGCTGAGCCCATGAGAACTGCTCCTCCTCTGTCCCTGTATTTAATTACTGTATTTTTTTTTTAAATTTAACATCAAACAAAACAGTTTGAAAAAATGTGCGAAGTGTGTTTGGATTCCAATTGTATTATATTTATAATTCAAATAGATAAGTTTTTGTTTGATTTCAATTGTATTTGGATTCCACGATTTATTAATTATAACATAATTATTTTATATCGATTTATGTAATTATTTAATTAAATTATTTTTTTACTAATAAAATCCAAACACACCCTAATATGAAGAGGGAAAAAAGGGGAGAAATCATATACTCCGTAATACCCATTTCAAAATTGCAAAAAAGAAAATCCTTGAACCTCGTCTTTTTGGGTCAACCCACCACCTCATCTAAAGTACAGTTGTATTAAATGGCATTTTCAATGAAGTACTAGTGTGTATACTGTAGTCTGTATACATATAATATATCAACAGCAACAGTGTATATGTATGTATAGCTCCCAAATATCAACACTTTACCCAAATTTTCCACCGAAAAAAAAATTTGCTCAAAAGTTATATATATATATATATATATAATTTTTTTTTTGATAAATAAAAAAGAGCTGGTTATGTGATCCGTTGGTACGTTGTTTAAATTGCACCAAGATCCAGTAAATGATTAAACAGTTTAATTATAAATCCCAAACAATATGGGAATTATTTTTTTTTAAAAAAAAAGCAATTCGATCCGCCAAACATGCTATCGGATTTTTTTTTAACTTCAACCCATGATGATAGAGATTTTATTTTTCATAATAAATAATCATTCAAAATAATTAAAATAGTAAGAAATTAAGAAGTCGACGTAGATCGTGAGAGGGAGAGGAAGAAGAAGATGACGAAGAAGAAGAACCTGCTAAGGAATCAAGAAGGGTGGATTTGCCGGAGCCAGAAGGTCCCATGATGGCCATAATCCTGCCGGGCTGCGCATAGCCGTTGAGCCCATTGAGCAGCCTCTTGGTGGGCCCAGGCTGGTTGTTTGGTGGCAGCACCACCGTCAGATCCTCCCACACCAAGTACGCCCCTCTGCCGCCTCCTCCCCCACCGCCAACGCCACCGCCACGTGCACTGCTACTGTACCCGACGACTGAGCCACCCGCCGCTGCCACCTCCTCTATCTCCATCGATCAATTAAGGATTTGAATATATAGATCGATGATCAGTAATCGATAAATCGATGAGATGTGTTAGAGAGAGTTTATAGTCTGCAACGTACAGAGGAACCCTAAGAGTGAATTGGTTGAACGAGGAATGAGACGTGTTTGAATCCATATTGGAAGGAAGGAAGGATAAATGTGGGGGGAGAGTAAATACCGGTGGGAGGGTTTGAAGGGCCTGCCTGCATTTATTGCAACGCCCGCTTACTACCTCCTCATCCAAACACGCCTTAATTCGTTTCCACCCTATATATGACTTATGAGGTCTGCCTCTACTGGGTTGGCTTGACTTTTTGTTTCCCCAGTTAGTTTGTACAGTGTATAACAACTTCATTCCTAATCAAGGGTGGAAATGAGACGGGTTATGGGTGGACGAAGTCATTCTATCACCCGTCCCGTGGGTAAATAATTTCGCCCGTTTTACACATCACCCGCAAAACTCATCACCCTAATAGAAGTCTGACTATAAAAATCTAGTGTAGTTCCAGTCCCATTGTGCGATTTTAAAAAAATAAAGATCTTAGTGATAAAATTAAATTAGTATTATATAATAAAATAAAAATACTAATTTAATATTTTGAATTAAGCTTAAGGAACAAACTAATAAGAGAAGAGTGTAATAGACTCATTCAACATGGACTTCGTTGTTATAGTATATAAAGATTTACAAATACATATAGATTATATATTAATTTAATATTTTAAATTAAACCCATTGGTTATGTCCGAGATGAAAATCAATTGCAAAAAGTAAAAAAATGGAAAGGGGGAGGAAACTCTTTTGTTTGAAGAGTTTATATAGATAAAGAATAATAAAATATTCAATATTTATTCAAAATGAGATCATAAAAAATATTCAATAATAAACTCTTTTGTATTTTGTTTGATGTTTTTCAACCCATTTTCTTAAAACCCCGATTTCTTTTGTTTTTTCATTATCTATGTTTGATTGTTTTTTTATTATGTAATAATTCGAGGAGGATTAGCCTTACCCGATGGCATCATGTCGAATGAGGTATAGAAAACCGGTATGATAGTTAATCTCTCGCCACTAAGTCGAGTACCAAAAGTGTGCGACTTTATCAGCTACTCTATTGCACTAAAAAAGAATATAAGAGAACGAAATATTGGGAATGTGGTTGCATAAAATTTTAAATTATTAATGTCAGCTAACAGAAGCTCGACCTCCCAGAGGCATCTTGTTTGCGTTTTGAAATAGTTTAAAATGATTTGGGAATCGCATTCTGTATGAAGATTGGCAAGACAAAGTTGAATAGCCTTATGTAGACCTCTTCTAAGAGCAGTGCCTCGGGTAAAAGAGGAGTCTGGCATAAAATTTTTCATATTCGATGTGTATAGATTGTCCTTTCAAATATATGATAATATAGCCACCAGAGCTTTCATTAGTTTGAAGGGAGGAACCATCGAAGTTGAGCTTTCATTAGATCGTCCTTTCAAATATATGATAATATTGCTTTACCATTTTCGATCGCCCATATGAGGTATGTCTTGAATTTTTCTATTAGTAGATGTAGTTTTAACCACTGCCATGAGCATACACCCTTTTTATTGTAGTTGAGTAGACTAGTCCCGATTATTCTAAGATTTTTCATAGTAATTTCATTTGTACAACAATATTCATGTCCTGTAATTTCCATAGTAATTTCATTAGTAGGGCAATATTCAAGGCCACCTACTATGGTTCTAGGACTCCGAAAGAGTGGTTTACTCAACTAGCTAGTTACCGAGGTAGATAACATATGTGTTTTTTAATCCATTTTAAGAGACTAGAAGTATCCATGAACCATTTAACTATTACAATAAGATACTAGGAGTCTAGGAATGGAGTTGATGGCTTTCTCTAACATTTCAATTCATCATGTTTTAAGAGAAGTTAATTCTATTGCTAGTATATTTGTCCAGCTTACCTATAGTGTCCCAGCCGCCGGAGAGTTTCAAGAAGATTTAGATCTGCTGCTTCTCATCCTTTGGGATATATGCTTTAGGACAAACAACTAATCGAAACCGGTAGTTGTTATTTTAAGGAGAATTTTGTAGTAATTCTAATTAGGTAAATGTCCACATTGAAATGAATATTAGATAAATGTCCATTTTATTTTTATAATAATACCCTAACTACAGATCTGTCAAAGTACAACCCGACCCGGAAAACCCGACTCGTACGCTCGGTAAATTCTGGGTCAAGACCCGGTTTCTTCGAACGAAAATTTTTTTGGACCCGAACCCGAAGTACCCGGTAATTTTTCGGGTCATCTGGGTTTAGACCCGGTGACCCGGTAATTTTGACCCGATTGATCCGATTGACCCAGTGACCCGATTGACCTGACTGATTTTTAATTATATATGCTTAAATTTTTTTATGGAGATTCCAATTTATTACATTTTATAATTACAATCACTTGATCTTTCATTTTCAAATCAACTTTGATACTCCCTCCGTTCCATAATATTTGTCTTTAACTATTCATGCACGCTTTCTTAAGAAGCTAAAAACTAGTATATAAAATATCAACATTTTTTTAAATATTTTTAAATAATATCATACATATTACTAATAAGTATAGAATTATTTTAAAAAATTAATTAAAAAATGGATATTTTATATAGTTTTTAGCTCCTTAAAAAGCGTGCATGAATAGTCCGAAGACAAATATTGTGGGACGGAGGGAGTATTTATTTGTATTGTTTAATACTCCCTCCGATCAATAGTATTTTATTTTTGATTTTTTATCACATTTTTTAAGAAGATAAAAATTCTAAAAAATATTAAAACAATTATATGCTTATTACCAATCACATGAAATTGTTTTTAAAAAATTATGTAAAATTTTAAAATTTTATATATTTTTAAATTTTATTAAAAAAGTTAAAATTGACGAACCCGAAATCGACCCGAAATCCGGTCAAACTCGGGTTCGAGTCAACCCGGATATACCCGAGACCCGTTTTACCCGACCTGAATGACCCGATTGACAGGTCTACTAACTACCCCTATTCTAATTAAACCCCAATTAATTGCCTAATACTAATAGCCATTTAATCAAAATAGTCGGCTGAGCCTTGGTATTCGCTTCGCCTAAAGTCCGACTCCCCCCGGTCTAATAGCATATATGGGTATCTATCTATCTATCTATATACATATACTAAAACCGATGCATAGCATCCTATGTGGCGCGTTGTGGTTGATTCTAGGGCAAAAAATCTTATGTGGCGCATTGTGGTTGATTCTAGAAAAAAATTAATAAAATAATATGTTATCATAATTTATAGAAAGTATATAAGCCACAATCTATCTATCTATATATTTTAGTTAATTGAAAAAAATATAAATAAAAATATTTCATAATATTAATTTTTGGTGGAAAAACGATTTATATTTAGATCATTACTTTTTTATTATTGGAATCTATCTAAATTATTTATAATATTTTATTAATGTATTCTCCCCGTATATCTATCTATCTATATATTTTAGTTAATTGACAAAAATATAAATAAAAAATATTCCATAGTTATACTTACCAAAAATATTAATTGATAAATATATAGTATTTGATAAGTGTTATTTTATTTATATCTATATTATTTTTTGGCGAAAAAAATTTATTGATATCAAAATTAATTATTTAATAATAATTATTTTATTTATATCTATATTATTTTTTGAGTCCAAAATAATTTATTAAAATATTATGTGGCCACAATCCATCCGTGGATAGATATTTTAATAAACTAATATAATATGTAGATTAGAAAAATAATATAGATAGTATGACTATGAAATATTTGTATTTACATGAGATTCAATTAATTGTATATTAGAGAATAAAATTTACCTTATAAATGTGAATTCTATATATATATTTTGAGAGAATATAAATAAAAAATATTTAGATTTTTTATAATTTGTCGAACTAATTTTATTTATATCTATATTAATTTTATTAATGTATTTTCCGTACACGGGACGGGACCTACACTAGTATATATATATATAGATTTGATAAAATTATAAATTCAATCCACAACATTAAATAACTAAAATCCACCCTAAGATCTAACTACAAATTTCAGCCCATAAAATCCCAATTTGGCAATTTTTGCACTTTAGCTTCCAAGGTCCGATCCATTGTTTCTCGCTAATCTGTATTGACTCTCGAATTTAATTTCCATAATATTCGTCCCAAAATGCATGAAATAAATAAAAAAAACTCACTGTAAACTCGAAAATTGAAAAATAAAATAAATAAAGTATAAAATATAATACATATGCATGGAATTGAACTAAACTAATATGTAAATGCATACCTAAAATATGACTAAAATAGATGTTATCACCATTGCCTCCAATTCTACCGCCTCTCTCCATCTCATCTCGGTTTCTCTCTCTCTACAGCACGATCATGGCGTCTCCCTCTCCTCTAGTTTCCTCCTTTTCGGATCTGACGCCTTTGCCGACAAGGTCGCTCGTATGATGGAGGAGATGGACACCGACAAGGATGATTTCATCAACCTCCAAGAATTCGCTGATTTCTGGTGGCAACACAATTGCTTCGGTGGTGATCGATTTTGTTCGCCGTGTGTATTTCACGTACAGAGAGAAAGAATCCAACTACTGTTTAGGTCAGTACGATGTAGGGCCTATGCTCCTCTAGTTCTAGGGTTTTAGTTTGGTCACAAAAGTGAGTTAATATTATATGACAACGATGATGATATTAGTATTGTACACACATTTTAGGGTTTAGGGCCATTGAACTGTACATCAAGTTTTTGTCGGTTTAGCTTTAGCCTCTCTTGGACCTAAACCCTAAATCGTATTGTACATCAAGTTTTTGTCTGCTTACCTTTAGCCTCTCTAGGGTCTATACTCTCCTCGTTCTAGGGTTTTAGTTTGGTGACATTGCTTTGTCGTTGGTGACAATAGATTACTGTTTGCTTAGCTTTAGCCTCTATAGGATCTAATGTTTTGTCGTTGGTGAGTACAATAGATTACTGACAAGAGGTTGGTGACAGTGTTTTATTGTTAGTGACAATACGTTTGAGAAAAGAATACGGGAGCATTGTTATGTAGTTGATGACAATAGGGTGGTGACACTGTTTTATCATTAGTGATAGCAATAGGTTGAGAGTGCTCTGTAGCTGGTAGCAATAGGGTGGTGACAATGTATTGTAGTTGGTGACGATAGGTTGATGACACTGTTATGTTGTTAGTGACAATAGATTACTAACAAGAGGTTGATGACAATAGAAAAGTGACAATGTTTTGTAGTTGGTGACACTAAGTTGAAGAAAATAATATGGTGACAGTGTTCCGTAGTTGGTAACAATATAGGTTAGTACGTAACAATTTTATGTAGTTAGGGAAAATAGGTAAGTTTTTAATAGTTAATGACAAAAAAATTTGATGGAAATGTTTTTTAGTTGGTGATGGCAGGTGTGTTTCATTGTTCACTAGTTGGTGAAAATAATTTTGTACCGATGTTTGGTTATTGGTAACAATAGGTGGTTATAGTGTGTTATAGATGGTGACAAATGGTTAGTGACGATGATTTGTAGCTTGTGAAAACTAATAATTTTGTACCGGAGTATTGACTATAGTTGGTTACAATTTGCACTAGTTCGTGATAATATTTGATGAAAGTGTTATGTTATTGGTGACAAAGTATTCGGAGAAAAAATAATGTTAAAAACAGCTGTCATCAAAATAAAAAAATAAATTATCGAAAAAATTGTCACCAGAAAAAAGGACACTGGAAAAAACTGTCACTAACAACTGTCATCAAAACTAGATATTGACCAGAATGGTCAATGTTGATCGATCAATATCAAAATTCCAAATGGTCAAAGAGGAAGGAGGGGGAAAGAGAAAGGATAAATGGTAAAATTGTTAAATATGGATAATTAATTAATTTGTTTTAAAAGTAAAAATTTACTTAATTATGTTCATTTTAAGTCTTAGGGTACGGTGTGTTTGGATTCCATTGCATTTTAATTATAATGTAATTATTTTACCTCGTTTTATGTGACTGTTTGGTTGTAAAAATAAAAATCTCGTAAAAATCGAGGTAAAACCGTAATTTAACCAAAAAATCACATAAATCGAGATAAAATAATTGTATTATAATTAATACATCGTCGAATCCAAAAACATCATAACTAAAACACCTTAAAAATTGTGTTGACCAAACACCGCCTTATCATTTTGCATTATAAACATAATGCATTTGGAATCCAAACACACCCTTACTTTAATTACTTTTCTAACATTAAAAAAAAGTCATGGATCCGAAGTACGGAGTATCTATTTTTTAATCACTGATCTAAATTGAGTATTTTTAAATTAGACATGATTAACTGCACTTGAAGAAAGAAATTGACTTACTAAAAATCTTTTTTTTTTTCTTTTAGAAAGACTAAATTAAACCATGTTAACATACTGGTACCATTTTAAAAGGAATTTAATTTTAATATTTTTTTTCGTAAAAATGGCGTAACTAACAGTACCGGATTCGCAATTAATAGGAATGGGGTTACGTTGTTTTGTTTCAACTTCAGATCGAATATATATAGATTGTACCAAAGTGGGTAGGGGTTGATGGAGTCTCATTAATTAAGGGTTACTTAGCTTACCTGTATGTAATTAATATATACAATACTATATCTTATCATTTTTTCTAATAAGTGACACGTATATATTATGCCTACCAATCTATCATATATATAGCACGTCATTGGTGAATAATATAAAGTATTTCTTAACCATTAATCAACCATCTATTATTAGTTGACCATCTGCCTAAGCTATTACTATCATTTTTTTTAAGGTAGTCAAAGAAGGAATAACAAGTGGTGTATCTAGAACCAATAACCCTTTACTCTAGTGGTAAGAGTTTAGAGAGGTAACCCTTACAAGAAATCAAGGGTTCAAATTAGATCTGGACAAACATGGGTAGGCTTGCTCGGCCCGCTTCGCCCACCCGCTAATGCGGACGGGCTTGGACATGGAAAAAAGCCCAGACGGGCTATTAGATCTGGCCTGCGCCCGCAGTAGGTGCGGGATTTGACATATCAATCAACCCGTTATGGACCGCTAGGCCCGTAACGGGTACCCGCCTTTTTTTATTAAAATTAATATATGTGTATATATATGTAATAAATAATACTCCGTATTAATTATTCATTTTTAAAAAATAATAAAAACTGTAACTAATATATACATATATATATATGTAATATATACATATACAGTAACTATATTTGATAATATACATATACAGTAGCTATATTTGATAATATACATTAACTATATATATATATGTATGTATTCATTTTAAAAACAAATAAAAACAGTAAATATATATATTGAATTTTTTTTTTTATCAGGTAATAATTCGGGCGGAATAATTCTACCCGAGAGCATCCTTGCGGATGAGGTCTTGAAGACCTATATCAGAGTAAATATCGAGGCCCCTGGCTGAGCGGCAAAGGTGTGCAACCTTATCAGCCACTCTATTGCCAGTACGGGGCACGTGAGAAAAGGTAACTTCTCTCACTCTCGATAGTAATGTTTTGATATCGGACATTACCAATTCAATTTCCCATGGGCATGCAGAATTTGTTTTTAAATGATTTATGATTATAAGGGAGTCCCCTTCAATTTGTAATCTGTTAATACCCAAAGCACGGACTTGTAGTAAACCGTGCCTTAGAGCCAATGCCTCTGCTTTTAGCGGAGTCTGGTTGCCAATCCTGTCGTAGCCAACGTGTATCGTTCTCCCTTCCCAGTCACGAATGATATAGCCAATTGAGCTATCTTTGTTATTAAGTGTGGATCCGTCGAAGTTTATTTTAAATATATATATATATATATATATATATATATATATATATATATATATATATTGAAATTGATTATAATACGCTTAGTATAGCTTTAATAAGAAAAATTGATTAGGTTTGCGGGTACCCGCGGGTTACCCGCACCCGCATTCACGGACGGGCTTGGACACGACTTCCAACCCGTTAAGCGGGGTTAGCCCGGCCCGCGGCCGCAACGACGGGACAAAATCTTGTGTAAAGCCCGGCCCAAGTCCGCGTTTGACCGAGTCTAGTTTAAATCTCATTCTTTACACATTTGTGTAATTAATGGGTGATCAAGTCTTCATTGGCTTGGGTGAGCCTGCCTGGTGGCTTGCCGTCTGGCTTACCGTCGGTTCGCGTCCTTTGCAGGCTAGGGCTCGGACCCGTGGGGATAAGTCGACAACCTCGGAACCCCACGTTACAAAAAAAAAAGTGGTGTATCTAGGAAATTTTTCAATGAGGGCTAAATTTTTTTTGAGATAATTAGCTTACTATCTTTTTTTTTTCAAGTTTTTTTTATTGATAAATGTACCCTTAAATGTTTGTTTTTGTTAGTTATACTTTTTTTTTGTAATGACAGATTTGTCCATAATTATATTATAACAAATCCCTGATTAATTCTCATTTAATTGACGCTCATTCCATTCTATTGATGCTCGTTCCATTCCATGCTTCTTCAATCAATTGACGCTTCTCTTTTTGCGATTTGAGTAAATTTAGGGTACAAATACATACTTATTCTTGCACTCGATTCGTTGAGGATGAAATTAAATATCAAATATGTACATAATTAAGCTAATTAGTATACGGATTGGTTTGTAGCAATTTCAAATTCATAATTTGGATTTGGTGGGCACAACGCAGTTGTGATGTTCGCTCCTTTCATCCCCTAAAGTATAGGTATTGAAACCATAATTATGAGTCTTGAAACCTATTTTGTGTACTTGGAACCTTATTATTGAAACCATATTACACTCTTGTGTGGGTTATTGAAATTTATTGTGTGTACATATTTATTGTAACCTATTAAAACCTTCAATGAGGTTAGTTACGTTAAAAACTAGGTACAAGCTAAGTAATTAGTTACGAGAATCAAATCACCTACAACAATTTAGTTACAGTAATGTGACTGTATGCGTTGATTACAAGTATAGTTACAATAATTAAGTACGATTATAAGAAATTAACTACAATACTTTTTTTTGGATTAGGAAAAATTTCGGGTGAACAGGCTCTACCCGAAGGCATCCTTTCAGATGAGGTCAAGAAGACCAGGATTTTTTAGAATATCAATCCCCCCAGGCAGAGTGGCAAAGGTGTGCAACCTTGTCATCCACTCTATTTCCTATACGGGGAATATGGAGGAAAGTCACACTTTCTAGATTTGTTAGCATAAGTTTGATATCAGAAATAATGAGTTCAATTTCCCACGGGCATATCATCCCTTTGTTTAGGTGGTCTATTATTATACGGGAGTCACTTTCAATGTGAATTCTGGTAATTTGTAAATGTAATGCCTGTTGTATACCAAGTTTAAGAGCTAGAGCTTCTGCTTTTAACGGACTTTGAGTACCGAGTTGTTTGTACCCAATGTTGATTGGGCGTCCTTCCCAGTCACGAAATAATGGTTCCAACTGTACTAGTTTTGTCAATAAGTGAAGACCCGTCAAAATTCAGTTTGAAAACACCTTTTGGCGGTTTACGCCACCTAATGTTGGCTTGTTTATTCTTTTGCCGCATGTGATAGCTTTTTTGTGAATGTATATGGGCCTCTTCTTCGAAGCAGGCATCAAGACGAGATGCTCAGCACCAGTTCTCCTCATGTGTTTTAATGATGTGTAGACATGAATCTCTACTCGGTATAAGACTTGATCTGAAGACATATTGATTTCGAATGTACCACGCGGTCCACCAAGAAAAAGCTAGCTTAGCTTTGAATATGTTGTTAATGTTTTCGCCAATGTAAGACATAACCGGTTTAATATCTCTAGATTGGTTGAGCATGGAAGAAATATGTGATTTGATATGATTCGGGAGTTGTAGGAGAAAGGTCGCATACTGGCATTCCAGCAAAATGTGAGCCTCATCTTCACCAACGCAATTGCACACACAACAAGTGGATGGCACGGAAACACCACGTTGTGCAAGCCTTAAAGCCGTAGGAAGACCATCCTGACATACTTTCCATAGAAAGTTTTTCACCTTTGGTGGGGTGTCCAGGCTCTAGATCCAGGTATTTGGGTCCAGACGCCGCGAGGCCTGTCCAGACACGAGTTTCTGCGCACTTGAGGTGGTGAACTAGCCCTCCCTATCAGGCCACCAGTACAATCGGTCTTCAAAGGGAGCGACGGGTAGAGGGATATCCGAGATTTCATTTACAATATTAATTGGTAGCACTCGGCAGAGCTTCTCTGACCACCATTTTCCACCGAGTATATAATCACTAACAGATTCTTTAATATTAGTAATTGGAGGGCAATCACTCTTTGATTGTAATGAGCAAGACGAGACCCAGCCATCCGTCCAAAATTTGATCGACTTTCCATTACCAACTGATCAGATCAGCCCAGTTTTGAAGGTGTCGATGAGAGTTGTTAATCTGGCCCATTGCCAAGATAGATCGCCCTTTTTTTATATTCCAAAAGATTGGACGAACGAAGATACTTATGTTTGATAACTGAGACCCATACATTGTTTGGTTCTGCTAATATTTTCCAAAGAAGTTTCATTTGAAGGGTCTCATTCATGTCTTTTGATTTTCGTATTCCAAGACCACCAAAATTTTTGGGTCTCTATCCCAGCCGATAAGGGGGCGATGTTGGATATCCTTTTTCCAGAAGAACCTTCGGTTTACTTGGTCTAGTTCTTTATGTATTGACGCTGGTGGTAGGAAATTTTGCATTGCATAAAGCGGCTTGGCTGCTAAATTAGTATTGATTAGGATGGCGCGCCCATGTTGTGACAGAGCACTAGCACGCCACTGACTGAGTTGCTCTTTGGATTTGCAAATGATATCTTCAAAAATGTCTTTGTTAACTCTACTATTGATAATAGGGCAACCCAAGTATTTTTTCAAGGAGGACACATTTGAAATATTTAGGCGGTTACTGAGCTCGGAGATCCGTGAGTCTGAGATTCCTTTGGTAGTTTGAAAGCTAGATTTCTGGTAATTAAATTTTTGACCGAATACTTTACAAATATGAGTCATTGATTATGTCAATTTTATTTTATGAAAATATAGTAATTAATATCTTAGGTTATGGAAGAGACACAATTTGAAATTGTGAAGAGAGTAGTTTAGTATAAATCACTCACATTAAATCTTGTAAGATACAATAGGTCTCAATTGTTTAAAGTAAGCAAAATAAGGTTCAAGATCAAAAAATAAGGTTTCACGAATAATAAAGTTTCAAAAATAATGGTTATAATAATTAAGTTTCTTGTAGGATAAATTAGGTCTCAATAATGTTGTTTCAAGTAAGCAAAACAGGGTTCAAGAATAACAAGGTTTCAAGAATAACAAATACAATAATTAAGTTTCTTGTAGTACTCTAGGTCGGGTTACAATTGGTTACAAATAAAATTGAATTACCTGTAACCCTAGATAATTCACCAGATGGAAGAATAATCTAAATAAAAATTTCTTTTTCAAAATGTAAAACAATCTTATCTATATCTATTTACTTTTATTTTAATTTCAAAAAGAAAAAAAAAATTCTATCTTAAGGGTATTTAGGTAAAATCCACCCAAAGGTATAATTACTAAAAAAAATTAAAGGGTATAGTTACCAAGAAAAAACTTGAAAAAGATACATTCTCTCAAATTTCCACAAAAATTTTTGAGAATTTTTTTTACATATATATTTGAAAAATATGTTTTTATTAAATATATTATAAAACATCTTAAATTTGTGATTTAAATAGTCATTTTTAGTAGAACAAAAAAATTACTAAAAAATGAGATTTTTTTAATATTTATATATAGAAAATAATGTTTTTGTTTAAATATATTGGAGAAAATTTTAAATTTGTTATTTAATTAGGCATTTTTAATAGAAGAAAACTAAGAAAAACAAAAATTATAAAAAAAAAGTGAGGCTAAAGAGATTTAAACCCATGACCTCAAGGTAATAAATACATCATTCTCCTTACCATCTAAGCTAAACTGTTTTTACGAATCTTTACTCCTCTTACACTGTTTTATCTCTAAAATTAGTAAAAATTACCAAAAAACAAAACTAAAAAAAAATCTATTTTTCTTCCGAGCTAGAGGGACTTCAACCATACCAAACCCCCTACAGATCGATCAATGTAGGGGCGGCCACAGGGGGGCACAGGGGGGGCCTCCGGCGACGGAGTTTCGTAGTATTTTTTTTAAAAAAAATAAGATGAAAAAAATAAAAAAATGTGAAAAAGATCACAAAAGTTGTATAGCTTAGTTGGTAAAATGAGGGAAGGAAGATTAAGGAAAGCAAGAGGTCATTGGTTCAAATCTCATATCCTACCCTTTTGCACTACTTTTCAATCCTATCATTTTTTTCCATTTACCAATGACAAATTCTTTAAAAAATTTATAATTTTCTTTCAATATTTTTAAAAAAATCTTAATCTTGCTACACATATATAAATTATAAAATTATTGTATGAATTTATGTAATAAAATATCATATTTATACCACTATTTATGGTTTTCTTTCAATATATTTTTTAAAAATTTCTTTATTATATATACCGAGAAAAAAAATTTTCCCTACAAAAAATTTCGCCCCCCTCAAGCAATTCCTACTGCCGCCACTGTGTCAATTTGACCTTCTCTGAGAAACAAGAAAAACGAGATCCCACACACACACCCTTCGGGGTCACTACAAAAAAAAAGATCCGATTTACCACGGGGAAAAGCTGTAGCCAATACTCATTTTGCCGAGGCAAATAAGCAATGGCCACGGCTATGCGTCGGCAATCTGTCCATGGCTACTTTTGCCGTATTAATTTCAATTTGCCACGGCAAATAGCCGTGGCCAGAGTTAGCTTCGGCCATGCGACAGCGTAACATGGTGTCGTGGCCATGCGACGGCATATTGCCGTGGCTAACTTTTTTATTCAGAATATTGTTGTTTTCATTTTAATAAATATTAGCATGGTATTGGTGACAGTACCTTGCCGTGGCAAAATTTATTTTACCTGAAAAATACAGATTAGCTTTTTGCTATTAACCAATTCAAATCTATGACAACAATACATTTGTAGAAACGGAAATCCAACTCCCCTCAACAACTTTGCATAATCACAAATACACCAACACAATAAAAGCAGCCTAACATTAGGTTTCAACACACACGTATATAGTAGGAATAGTAGCATTCCAAAGTAATTCCGCAAACATGCAAATGTATTACGTTTTTAGAAGCACATAACCGAACATAAGTTGGTCCACAATGCAACTACATACACCAATATAACCGCAAAACATTACTTGTTCATTTGACCACTTATAAAAACGTGCAACTGAGAGATCGAGTTCATTCCATCTCCTACAGAAAAAGGTGATCATGTCAAATTCTCCTCCTCGTCATCATCCATGAGCAATAGATCTTTATCGGCTACCAATAGATTCATTCCATCTCCTACGGACTCCCTGTGATGACCACTACTAGCATCTTGTACCTATTGCACATAATAATAAAAAATTGAAATCATCTGTTTGCAAAGTACGAACTATTTCTTCTTCCAAGTAAAACAATAAGAGTTTTTTCATGTGGCTCTTTGATTTCAATATCAACTCAAGTTGGATGCTATTACTACTTTATATCAAATGGTCAAATGCATTAGTCGGTGAATGAACATGTAAATTTCTTACATATGGTTAATGAGAGCACCCCACATAAGATTTGTGTATATCTTGTTATCAAACAAAGAGTAGCTAGCTATTTAGCGGAAAAAAAAGAGTAGCTATAGCTAGGGTGCATTTTCATTCCTTGACAAACTATGCTCAAATTCTATAAAAATTAAAGAATCAAAATGGGTAGCTGCTGAATTAATGCACCAAAATAGATTTCTTTTGTTCTATTTTCACATGTTTATGCCTATAATTTAGCATTGCGGGCATTTACTCATGGGGAATAAGACATTCCGTTTTATTACCTTAATATTCCATTCTTACTCTCTATATTCACATTGTAATCTATTGTGGAGAAATTTAATTGAATACACTAAATTATGAAACGCTAGCAAAAAACTAAATTATCAACTTGAAGACATTAACTAAATAATTGGACTTACCGATGCATTTGGAACCGAGGTTCTCTCGCCACTACAACTCATCTGACGTAGTTGACGTAATTGGACTTATCGATGCATTTCAGTTGGCTCAACTGGCCCAAATTTAGTACTCTCACTTTCTCCACCACTATTCTCTCCATTGAATGTAGGTACATTTGTCATCCCTATAGCATCTTCAACCAACCTAACCATCTCCACATCCATATAATCGTCTAATCCAGGTAAGACTTCATCCATTTGGATTGGTTTTTCATTTCCTTGAATCATTTCACCATGTTCTGTCCACTTCTTATATGTCACCAGAAATCCATTCTCCTGAAGATGCTTCTTTACAACTGCCCTTCCATAAAGAAGCCTATTTTTACATTTTCTACAAGGACAATATATGCTTGAACCCGCATCCTTGTTGGCATATGTAAAGTCTAAAACACTCATCTAACTTGGCAAAATATGACACAGAACATCTAGGCCAATCAATCCATGAATTGTCTACTGACATTGTAATGTAGAGGTTGGTTGTACCTATTATATGCAGGAAGTAAAAAGAAAATTTAACAAGTTGAAGTGGAACATTAGATTATTTGGAAAATTTAAGTTGCAATATTTTACATTATTTTTTACTGTATTATTTAAGTAACTACATGAGCATTTCCATCATTAATGTAAAACTGCCTATATTTTTTTCATTCATGATTCATCCAGTTAGGGATTTCATAGCTAGTTTAGAGATGATAAAAAAAATAAGATTAGCAAGCTATTAATCCATCACTAAGAATAAAGTCGGCAAAAGACATTATTATATCCCAATTGCATCCTCCGTTCGAAGTAACCCAAGAATGACAGGTTACGTACCATTCAAATTCCAAAATCAAAATTGCAGCCCTAGATTTGAAATTACAACAGTAAATAGATTCAAAATTGCATCCCTAGATTTGGATTTAGAAATTACACTTACCTGAGGCTTGAAGAAGGCGAGGCTTGACTTTTCGAGAGAGTAGAAGCAACTTATTCGGCGAGGGCGACTTTGGTGAGAGCGACTTCGACGAGAACGACTTAGACGAGTATGAGAGATGAGGCAGACAGAGGAGTAGTGTTGGCACTAGGCATGCGACGAGTGAGAAGAGAAGTGAAGCGAGGGGTTGGGGGGCACGCAGTGTGCATCGACGAGAGGCAGGGGCCGAGTAGCGGCTGAGAAGGTAAGAGAAGTGAAGTGAGAGGGTGAGAGGAGGATTTTAGGTTTGTTTAATTTAGACATGAGGATGCGTCGATATGGGTTTGCCGTGGTCTACCATGTAACAACCGTGGTGCCATCAATTAGCCGTTACTAATTTTGGACCATTGGCCACGGCAAATCAATACCATGGCAAAGAAGCGTGGCTAATTGAATCTTTTTTTGTAGAATTATTATCAATTTATTAAAACGTTTTTCTTTCAATATATCATCATTTTTGTATCCGATCAATATATCATCATTAATATAACGTAAAACTGTCAAATAACTCATATTTTGGTTGGATGAGAAGAAAATACCATAAACTTTACAAAATAGCAGAACAAAAAAAAAACTTTACAAAGTAATAAAATAAAGGGTGTTGTTAGATACACTGCAAAATTCTCCTTCTTAGACCATCCACAATGGTGGTGTGCAAATGTGTATTTTTTAGACATTTTTTAGCTCCATTGGTTGTTTTGAGTATGTGCAAATGTACACATTTGAGTATGTAATGTGCAAATTTGAGCACACCACCTCCCCCATGTGCAAAAGCTTTTACAAAAAGCAAGACCATTTCATTGGTTTATTTTATTATAATTTTATTTCCCTTTTTGTTCTAAATGAATTGTATTTGAATGGTGTGTAAAAAATGCACATTTGAACAATTGAGCAAATGACTAAAAAGTTATGTGTATTTTTACACATCTTGTACAAATGTGTACATTTTACCCAAAACCATTGTGGGTGGTCTTAAGTGCACGTTCATTCCAACGTGCAACGATTTTTAATTAATTAGCACGTTTTTTTAATTAATTAGTCCACTACAAAACTGCACGTCCATTCCGACGTGCAGATTTGTGGTGTATTTAGCTTGTCCGTAAAAATCAACCCAAATTTTCACTAGCTTTGTAGTTCGCACAATCGCACACCACGTACACCACCAAATGTCTTTTTTTTTTTAGGAAAAATAAATTTTATAAATTTCAAATAGCACCCCAAACAGTATTAAACTATTTGTTTTTTTTTTAAATTTACAAAAAGGGTAAATAAAAAAATAAAAATCAATTATTCAGCTTAAGAGAATTGTACATAAAATCTCTGATTTATTTCCATTTTTTTAGACACGAACAACTCAATACAGGAAATTAGGAACAAAATAGGAAAGGAGAAGTTTACTAAGCTTGCCATGGCCTGGTGGTGTCTATGGTTTTTCCGCAATAAGGTTGTATTTGATTCTGTTAGGCCTGACCATAGATCTATTGCGGCTTGCATAAAACAAAATCTATACTACTGGAACATAGCGAAAGAAACAGAATTTGCAACTGAGGTTACAGAAGTAAAGAAACATAGATCAAACAAAAAAAAAAGAAATATGAAATGGACTATACCGCCAATCGGAACCTTTAAACTAAACTTCGATGGGGCCCTCTCTAACTCGGGGATTGCTTCATTTGGTTTCATTATCCGTGACAGCTCAGGTACCCCAATTCACCTAGGGGCTGGAATTACTCCTTTCAAGTCTGTTTTGGGCTCTGAAGCCTACGCGCTTTGGCAGGGTCTCAACTCTGCGGTTGAGAAACAAATCTCTGACCTAGTCATTGAAGGTGATAACCTCACGATTATAAACTGTCTTTTGGGCAGGTGGTCTACGCCCGGAGAAATTGAAGTGATCGTCTCCGACGCTCTCTTCTTCATACGGAGGTTCCGATCCTTCCAGATTCGCCATGTTTTCAGGGAAGCAAACCGAGCTGCGGACTTCCTCTCGCATCTTCAATGTGCTCTCTCTGGCCCTCACTTTGACGACTCTGGGTTCGATTCTATCATCCTCTCGGATGCTCTTGGAAGATGACTTGGTCATCTTGCCAAATTCTTTTCGGTTCAAAAAAAAAATTATTTCCTTTTTTTAAATTCCACAATTTTATGTGAACAAATGATATAAACCAGAGATATTTTTGCGAACATTTTCTTAAGTGATTTTTTTTTGGTATCTTTTTTTTTGAATCTATTCATTAAAAAAACTAGTATTGTTTTGGATTTTTTTTTCAAAATATTCACTAAAAAATAATTAATTAACAAAATATTCAAACTTTGAAAATATTTACAAAAATATTCATTTTTTGCAGGTCTTGCAGAAAAACGCGGTATAAGACCGCGTTTTATTCACAAGGTAAAATACTGAAAATCAGAGAAAAATGTAACAAAAATAAATAAATAAAAACTCGGTTTAAAACCGCGTTTCTATTGTAATTTTATTTGGCAAAAAAATTATACTCCCTCCGATCCAAAAAGGATGTCGTTTGACTTTTTAACACGTATTTTAAGGAGCTAAAAACTATATAATATATCAACTTTTTTTAAATTATTTTTTTACAACTTAATATTTGTTGGTAATAAGTATTAGATGATAAAAAAATAAAAATAAAAAAGTTAATATATTATATAGTTTTTAGCTCCTTAAAATACGTGTTAAAAAGTCAAACGACATCCTTTTTGGATCGAATGTAGTATAAATTTGTGGTATTTTTTATACTAGACACGCGGGTTCAATCCGCGTGTCTAGTTTTTTTTTTTTAAAAAATGAAAATTGAAAGAGGAGGCCAAAGCCTCGTCTTCCTCTTCGTTTCAGATGGGGCTTCGGTCGGAGCCGGAGACCCTTCCTTTTCGATCTGAGATGAGCTTCGATATGGGAGGTGCCAAGGCCGAGATCTTGGCTGAGCGGGCAAGAGAGGAGATGGAGATGCCCGGGAAGATTTGGGGGGTCGCCGACCTCGAAGCTTCCGCCGATGACGAGAGCCCCTTACTCTTCGATCTGGACGGAGTGGATGGTACCAAGGTGGAGGCCGGGAGTGGCCGGTCAAGAACGAGCATGAGCCCCATGGAGAATGCGCTATCGAGCTCCGAGTTAGGATTTTGAAATTGGATTTGGATCTGAGAAGGGTGTGGTCGCAAGCGTTGAAGTCCGAACTGGCGGTGGTCGCAGGTAGTCAGGGTCCCAGCAAACTCCGAGCTCGCGGTGCCATTGGAGTCCACGAGGACGAGCTCCCTCGGCCTCCCCTCTCCTCCTTCCCAAATATGAAACGAAGCCGGCCCCCATCTCCCAACTGAAAGGTCTGAAACAACGAGGAAGACAAGGCCTTTTGGCCTCCTTTTTCAATTTTCATTTTATATATAAAAAAAAAAACTAGACACATTGTAAAAAATAGAACAAATTTATATAAATTTTTGCCAAAAAAAATTTACAATAGAAACGCGGTTTAAAACCACGTTTTAAAACCGCGTTTCTTTTTTATTTTTTTTGTTACATTTTTCTCCAATTTTCAGTAGTTTATCTTGTTAATAAAACGCGGTCTCATACCGCGTTTTTCTGCAGGACCTGTAAAAAATGAATATTTTTGTAAATATTTTCAAAGTTTGAATATTTTGTTAATTAATTATTTTTTAGTGAATATTTTGAAAAAAAATTCATTGTTTTGGTGCATATTTGAACAAATATAAAAGTTAGGTTTTCCTTTTAAAAAAATTAAACAATTGCTGGTAGTATAAGCACATAAAAAAAATAAACGGATCTTTCGCCTAGTAACCCTAAGGTCTTGCATATTTCGTGCGGTACCCGGCTTTTTTACATATTTCGCCAAATAACCCTGAGGTTTCGTATTTTTTCGCTAAATAACCCTGAGATTTCATATTTTTCGCCAAATAACCTTCTCTCCCAAGTTAACTTTTTTTTTTTAGTAATTCCTCAATTTATACTAAAATTCTTGGGTGGTACTGGTAGTGTTTGTTTTAGTTGTAGTTCTTGTTGCACTTATTAGACTTAGTTGGTGATTTTAACTTATGTTTTGGTTGTATCAAATGTGCCCACTTTGCAAAAAAAAAGAATCTTACATCCATCAAATTTCAAAACCTACAATTTCTATGTGTTTTCATTGAAGGAAGCAACTAGTACAGTACCCGCGCCATGATGCGTATTTTTCTTTTTAAAAAAAATAAAAATATAAATTTTTTAAGTATAAAAAATTACCACTATAAAATAAAATAAACTATTACCGTATGTTAACATAAAATTACCACTATAATATTGCATAGTTAATATTAACTTTATTAAAAAAAATAAGTTTTGAATTAATAAAAAAAATAGATTTAAATGATATTGTGTAATTAATATAGAATGAAATAATATTGTATACTTAATATTAAATTTATTAAAAAAAGTTTTGAATTAATCTCATTGGTAAAAAAATGTAGTATGAAATGATATTGTTTAATTAATATAAAATGGAACAATATTGTGTAGTTAATATTAACTTTATTTAAAAAATAAGTTTTGAATTAATCTCATTGGTTAAATGTCGGACAATATTTAGTAGGAAATCCAGACAACCAAATCAAAAGAAGGCAATCCAAATTAGCCTTTACATAAGAAACACACCCATGATACAAACAACGACTATTGATGGGGCTAAAATCACCAACTAAGTCTAACATGTGTAACAAGAACTACAACTAAAACAAACACCAACACCCAAGAATTTTAGTACAAATTCAAGAGGAATTACTTAAAAAAAATGTTAATTTGGGAGAGAAGGTTATTTGGCGAAAAATATGAAATCTCAGGGTTATTTGGCGAAAAAATATAAAACATCAGGGTTATTTGGCGAAATATGTAAAAAAGTTGGGTACCGCGCGAAATATGCAAGACCTTAGGGTTACTAGGCGAAAAATCCGAAAAATAAATTTAGATTATTTTTATCACTTTATAAAGTTCCTGGTGATTTTGGCTTGTCCCACCGAAGTTCACACTATTTGAATTAGTTTTCCCTTAACTGCTGAATATGTTGTATGACGTCCTCTTTAGAAGCTTGTGTTAGCGTTATTAATTATGTTATGCGGAATAAATTAAGTGCAAAAACAGAACAAGCAATTTACGGTGAAAACCCTCAAACTATATGCAGATAGTGCGGGATGAAAATCACCACCTCTCTTTGTCTTGAAAGGATTTCAATTAGGTCTACTTTTATTATTAATAAGGACACCTAAAACTTTTTCAACACAACCTGAAATGTTGACTTACTGATCGCGACCCTTAAAATAATCCTAAGCAAACCTATCCCAACCTAAGAGCAAATGTCTCATGACAACGGGCTAAGCTCATGGACCTAAGAGAAACGTAAAAAAGGACTAGTTTGGAGCGTGGGAAATGGTGACAATCAATTTTTGGACATATAGATGAGTATCTACCACCCCGATTATTGAAAAAATTCCACTATCAAATGACATAGATATTGGTCAGAAGGTTAGTGAATGCATGAATCATAATATAACAAGTGGAAGAAAAATACCATACGATGAATTTTCCCGTGGGACCTTGCTAAGGATGTAATACAAGTACACATATCAGATAATGATATTCAAGATAGACATTATTGGTGACCGAATATGTTTGGAGGGTTTACCATGGCTAGTGTCATGAACCTAATCACCAATACAAAAACCCTCACAATAGATAAATCTAAATGGATCTGAAAGGTCGACACTCATTCAAAAATCAAAACCTTTTTTAATAAGACAAGAATTCAGAATCCTAGACAATTGCATTTAAAAAAAAAACTAAGAGCTCAGAAAATCGAGAGCCGGAGAAATCGATAGAGGAGAAGACAAGAAATCATCGTAGATAGAAAGATCTCACGATCACGACCATCAGCTTCGAAGAGGATTGACCTCAAGCACTCCAAAACGCACAAATTCACAAAGGGAAAGACGATCACAGACTAACACACATCATAGAAGTGGACAGACCACAACGACAATGTGAGTGGGATTGAGTGACAAAGCGAACAACTTTCAAAATGAACTCTTTGACGAGGAGAAGGAAAAAAAATTCATCCACCTTGATGCTCAAGGAGAAACAAAAACTTTATTTTGATGGGTAAAATATCCTTCTTTTTGTTTCTTATCTAGGGCCCATGGAGTGATGGGTTCCTTCATTTCATTTCTTGTTTGGAGCCCAGGGGCAATTACATCTTATTGTGTAAGAGCAGGCCTAAAAATTTTATCTCCTCAATAGCTTCTCCAAACACATCTGTAAAATAGAGAAAATGATAGAGAGAAGGAAAAAATCTCTAAATTTGAGAAAATGATAGAGAGAAGGAAAAAATCTCTAAATTTGTAGGAAGAGAAATTGATCTCTATAATTTAATGTGCATTTTTCCCTATATAAAATTCATTGACTGCAGAATTTTAGAAATCAATGATTTTACACGTTTGACGAAACGAGTTGCACTACCAAAAGATGGCGTAGGTAGGGATGAAAATGGGGCGGGGACTCCCCAATCCCCGCGGGGAATCCCCGTCGTGGGGACGGGAATGGAAAAATTAAATGGAGACGAGAACGAGGATGGGACCAAATTGATTCTCCGCGCGGGGACGGGGATAGTAGTTCCCACCCCGATCCCCGCCCCAGCCTGCTCCCATTGGGGAACCCCGCGGGGATCCCCGATGGAGAGTATGAAATCCTCATTTTTGTTTAGATCTTACATAAATTTAAATAATTTTTCTTTTATTTTTAAACTTTTACCTTATAATTTATATTTATGAAATATTATATGTAATATTTATATCATATTTTTTTTACATAACTTTAATAATATCATATAGTTTTCTATTAAATGGGGGGTAACCATGAGTTTTAAACGGGGAAACCCGCGGGGAATGCAAACGGGGAAAATTAAGCGGGGACAGGGATTCCCCGATGTGGACGGGGAACATTTTTTATCCCTGAACGAGGACGGAGAGACTTTTTTCAAACGGGGACGAGGAGGGTACTCCCCGCCCCGTTGCCATCCCTAGGCGTAGGTCCAAATCTCCCTAGCGTCGTGGATCAGCGCTTGCAATAGTTGTTAGAGGTTGTCCTGGCTGAACACCTCTGCCTGATTCATTTGCGGATTTTGCAAGGTGGCGACAGGCGCCTGCTGGTGGCTATAAAGGTTGTTTGAGTTTGGCGTCGTCTGCCAGGAGGCGGTGGAGGAAGCGTCGAAGGACAGGAAGGCGTCGGCAAAATCCACGTTTTCATCGAAACACCATAATTCATCATCTTTGATTGTGATTGAATCAATTGGAGATCTGATTCACCAAATCTTTGCTACACTTGGAGGGGATTAAGGGAATGGAAGTTCGGAAGGAGGAAGAGATTTGGGGGAGGACGGAGGCGACGACTGCATTGGGGAGTTTAGAGAGTGTGAAACGTGTGGTGCGATTAAAATCTGTTTGGGTGAATTTATTTATTATAGTATATAATAAATGTAAAAATCTGTAAAATAGAAAAGTTGTGGAGTTAAAGTAATTTTTTTTAGAGATTATGACATTTTAATCTCTATTTTAGATATTTTTACCAAATCTGACGGACTTACTCTAAGTCAATCAAAATCAATTAAAAAAATTAAAAGGCTTACTCTGTAAGCCAAAAAATTACACAAATCTGGTTTTCTAGGCAAAGGCTGTTGAAATTCGGAAGGACATTGCTGGAGATACGTGACCAGAAGCCCGTCCTCGCACCATCCCGAGTCGAATTGATATTTTCTTTTCACCAATTTTTGGGATTTCAAGTCTAAACCGAATTGGATTTCAAGATTTCATTTCATCCCTTTTTGGAGATTTTAGCTTGTGAAAGATCCCTAGTTTCAATTCAAGGAAACTACCTCTTGAGAGGGATCGAACCAGGTCTTAGTCTTTTGGTTATGACTCTTTTCGATTTCCATTCTGGAATCGCCAATTATTTGTTTCTCATTTTTGTCGAGCACTACTTTTTGAACCGAAGATAACCACTATCCTCCACGATTGGTTGGCACAATGAGCATGAGCACATGGCAGATATCCCGACGATTGATACTCTCTGAGCAGATGGTGCTTGGGCGAGACGAAGAGGATGGACTCTATCGGCGCAAGCGACCACAACCAACCATCCCCAAATCGAAACCTTATTTTTCATATTTATGTATTCTTGACTTCCTTCATTCGATCTCCCACTTCTTCCCTGCCATCTATTTTCTTTGCTTTCCTCTTTTTGGCCATCCTTCATGGCTTTTTTTTATCTCTCCTGAACTTGAACATTTGTCTTTGTCTATTTGATTATGTTGGAGTTTCTTTGTCTAAAATAGTAAACATTGATTTTCGGATCAAATGGAAGTGTTTGTGGAGCAATTTTGTTTGGTTGAGGATGTGATTTTTAGTTTTGATTGGGGAAGTTTTTCAATTGGGTCTGTGGCGGCGGCATTAGAGATCTTTCTCTGGTCAGATTTTTCTGACGGGAGCTTTTTTTATCAAAAATCTTCTTATAGAAACTTGGTCATAAAGAGTTTCTATATGAAGACAAAACTTGTCTCTTTTTTTAATGTCCCCACTCTCACCAAATTATTACGACCAATATAATCCTTATGTTGCAGAATTACTCTTTTGATTAGTATCAATTGGTTTTAAAATGAAATCTTATTAGACTTATGTACTAAGGTACTTGTGAGTATATGTTTGTGCACACAACTCCAACCATGAGCCTCAATGGACTTAGGCCCTATTTTCAGTCGACATAAAAGGGGGTGGAAGGGGTGGAACTGGGTGGAGGTGGTTTTCGGGTTTCTCGCCCACCTGTTTGGCTTGAGATGGAGGGACTGGTTGCGGGCGAGTGGAAGGGGGTAGGGATGGGGGTGGTTTCAGTACCTTGCTGTGAGCGGGTGGCCGAGGTGGGGAGTGATTTCACCCAAATTTGCCCTCGCCCCAAGAAGCTACGCCTTCGTTGCTCACCAGATGCCTGCTTCACAACCATCGCCAGTTAGCTTGAGATCGCCATGGCTGAGCGTGACCTCGACCTCGAGCTCGAGTCCTCCTCCTTCTACTATAATCCGCTCCTCCTCGATGAGTTTGAAGCCGCCATGGCTGAGCGTGAACTCGACCTCGAACTTGAGTATGCCTCCTCCTACAATATTCCGCTCTTCCTCGATGAGCTTGAGGCCGCCATGGTTGAGCGCGACCTCAAGCTTCCTTGCCCCAATATCACTGATGTCGTTTCCCTGCTCCAATATTCAACGATTTTGTTTGGTTTGATTGATGATATCAATGGCGGTGGAGGAATTTGGGGATTTTATGGTTTGTTTGTAATTGAGGGTAAAATCGTACTTTCACAATACCCCATTAACAAATAATCTTCAATTACCCAAATTCACCAAACACTCACGGGATTATTTTTAAAAAATAATATATATCTCCTCCATCCTTTCCATTCTCAAAAATAGCTCCAGTCTCCACCCCTCAAATAAAATAATCTTCACCTCTTAAAATTTCATCCCGAAGAAAACACACCCTTAAAGGAGTTTGGTATTGTAAGGTAATTAATTAGAACTTAAGTAACACGTTTGTGTTAAAACTTGATCGAATTGATGTATCGACCTACTTATACTGATTATCATACACCCAATTAAGGTACATACGTGCCAGATAAGTTGAAAATGATATCAGTAAATATATATATATATATAGGTATGAGGTATATATCGGACGTACACTAGTAACATCGTTTTCGTAAGTTTGTATACCCGACACATGTCTCCTTCCATTGCAGTACGTCGATTGCGATGGATGTATCGTAATTAAAATATATGGACCCTTAATTAATCTTATACAGTAGTACACATTATTAATAACAACACTTCACTTTGTATTGTGCATTTTTTGTAAGACAAAAAGATTAGTTGGGAAGTTATATACGTAGGGCAAAGGTGCGACAACGTATAAAATGCGCCAAACATTCACAACCATATACTTTACTCCTCCAACAGATTTGTCACACCTTGCGCATCTCCCGTTGCGCTGTAAATTTGGTGATCCACCACTATTTTTATTTTTTAATTTTCTTTACAAATATAATTTTCCCACTTGTAATACATTGGAACGGATGTGTTAATCATCAATATATCAATCATCATCAATCATCAATATATAATACTAAAACAGAGACGTGGAAATCCTGTGTGGCGGGTTCTGGTGCGATTCGTTTACGTGTCGTTTTGTGGTGCACTGTGGCCGAATTTTTTTGACACGTCAATTAATGAGTATCCAGTATGTATTAATTTTACGTGATACCTATAACATCCTCCGTATTAGATATGTACGTACGATTTCTTATTTATCTATAATATACAGAGTATTAATTATTTGTTGTTGATTAATTAGTACTTATAAAAACAATTTGTACCTTAACCTTTATTATCAAAGATAAATGCAAAACTTATCATTTAATTAAGAGTATTTTACCTTGAGTTAC
The DNA here is from genome assembly GCA_963922045.1 of Persicaria maculosa. Lineage (NCBI taxonomy): Eukaryota > Viridiplantae > Streptophyta > Magnoliopsida > Caryophyllales > Polygonaceae > Persicaria > Persicaria maculosa. Next base: position 13,644,465 of record OY998267.1, on the reverse strand, counting down.
TTTGCAAATCTTAGTAAAATAATAATAATAATATAATAATAATAATGTACATCATGTTGATTGAATTTTATATAAAGAATATATAACAAAATTTTTATCAATATAATAAATATCTTACCCAATATCTACGTTGATATTTTGGAATTTAATAAAAAAAATTGCATTTTTTAACAAGAGATCAATTATAATATATTAAGAAAAACACTCATGTTTATATTTAAAAAAATAACACAATTGAAGATATAAAAATCTATTCACCAAAGAAAACATGGGTTAAAAATTTATATTTTCCTTATTAATTTATTTAATCAATAAAAATTATTTTATATAATAAAGATATAAAAAAGCCGCGTACGACGCAGGTAATAAGACTAGTTACCAACTAATATAAAAGTTTAAACTATATGGTAGAGTTTGTCTTTCTTTATAACCTATCATTTTAATCTTTTATAATCGAGATGAAAGATACTCATACCAAACCTATTAACACAATGACCACACAATAGAAAAATAGTTTTTTTTTTCTTCTTTTCTTTATCTAACTAATCGGTGAATCGGTGATTCAATTATGAATTATTTATTTTCATGTATATATACCAAGTATATGGAAGATTATAAAAAGAGGCCCATGCATGAAATTTAAAATTGCTCTACAATTATTCACAACCACTATTTTGTGGGCAGTGTTAATGGCGGAACAGGAGGGTTTGTCCCATCTCATATTTGAATCGGATTGTTTAAGCCTCGAGTTATGAAATTGAAGAGAGGTAGCGATGAAGATCGGAGAGGTTGTGATCGGCTTTGACGGAGTTCAATGGATCGGAGTTACGTCCGACGGCAAGGGAACAAAGTGGCACATCAGTTACCAAGAAGGCGATCTGTTGATAGTTTTTTAACTAGTTTTGAATCCTCTTTTATTGGAGAAATTAACCAAGTTGTAATGGATGATATTAATTAATGCTTCTGATGATTGATTATTTAAAAAAAATTGCTCTAAAATTCTTCGCATCCACTATTTTGACCATATTAAATTTAGTGTTTTTTTTTTTTTTTGCAGCCAGTAAGGAACTTTGAGCGTATACCTTCAATTCAAATATAACTATTTTTTGGGTATTTAAGTTTTTTTGGTTCAAATATACTTTTAAACTAATGGACTACCCCGGGTAGCACGGGATTATCGACTTTTGTATCAATGAATATATACATTCATATATTAATACAAATATAAATAAATCAAAATTGAAAATTAATTAAATAGAAACTCGGTCTAATCTATTTGATATTTTTAGACTTTTTTATTTCATATTTTAGTTATTGCTTAAATTAAGTATGTAAGGTTTTCATTTTCCATATAGATTATACTAAAACTATTTTAGTTTTATTTTTCTATACACTATTTTTTTTCTTGTCGGAAACTGAAATTATGGTAGAGCATGCATCTTGCTATTATACGAAGTACTTATATATCCATAAAAGAAAATTTTATAGTATTATATGTTTTAAAATATATTATTGTATATAATAAATTATTTTTATATATGAGGTCTATTTTTGGTAATTTATAATTTAAAAATATTTGGCGAAGCTTAATTTGTTGTTTTCATTGTATATTGTGTTTAAAAAATTATCTCCAATGGAAATTTTTTCAGAAACTTGCAACTAACTCAATTCATCATCCCATCAATTAGGTCAGATCCAGTCACGAAGGGGTAAATCGAGCATCAATCTTCAATAAAAAGTTGTCTTGCCACCTTCGGATCTCTACACGCCTCCGCCATGGTAGTACTTGTCGTCAGTTACTGTATGAAGAAGTGACGAAGAAGATTGTTTTTTATTATATTATTATTAATTTTTCAATTTTTTACCAAACTTTATCATAATTACATTTTGAGTCAAAAATAATTTTTTGTTTGCAAATTTTAGCCCTTGAATTAATATTGGTTTAATCGGGAATAGTTTGTGTATAAATTTATAATTTTTAAAGTTTGTATTATCTTTGGTTCACCGTTGATAGTCCATATTATTTTGAGTCATTTTTCCTTGTTTATTTGGTTTGAAATTACCATAATACCCCTAATAACAACCAGATAAACTCCACTTTTATAAATAAACTTTTTTTCGTCTCATACGGTGTTTATATTACTCCATAATCTTTTAATCTTTATTTTACATAATTTTTTAATTTCAACTGTTTTTAAATTTTAGTCATTTTTTTAACTCCGTCCCATAGGGACCTTTAAGAATAAAAAACGATTTTTCAATAGTTACAATTTTACTTAGCTGGTTTCTGGTTGACAGAAAGAGAGAGATTTGACTTCAATCTAACCTGCTCAGGTTAATTAATACTCCGTACTCCACTCCGTAGCTCTTAGAGCATCTTTAATGGTGGTACTCCAAGTACCATAGCAATTAAAGAAAAAGGAAATGTAAGAAAAAGTAAGATTTTTGAAAGAACCCATAAAGAAAAGTGAGCTCAAGTATCATGTGTATGATACTCATTCTTACACAATACCATAGAATATTACCCAATCAAAAATTAATAGTGGATCTTATTTGATTTTTACTCCCAAAAAAAATTACAAAAAAAAAATTACAAAAAACAATTTTGATGCAAAAAGTGAATTAAGATACTCATGTCAAGTATCATGGTTGTAGAGTATCAAATATTAAAATGAGGTGAATGTGAGAGAAATGGCAAAAAGCATGTTATGGTACTCAACATGAGTACCAAGGTTAAAGATGCTCTTAAGGCTGCCAACTTACAATCACCTTCAGGCTTCAATGATCAGCCGATCAGGTTAGTACGGACATAATTTTGAAGTATTGGCGAACATAAAATGGGCCATTGTCCGTATCTGGGCCTATCGATAAGGCCCAGACCATTACGCCAAGGATGTCCCAAAGAAAAAGGTTGTTTAGGTCCACAAAAATTAAAGGAAATTCTGGAAAAAAAAATATTTTAACACACAGTGACACAAAAAAAAAACACAAACAGTGACACACAAACATCATCGATGCATCCCATCACCTCTCTATCCCAAAAGTACGTGTACTAATCCTTTTCCAACGAATTAACGATATTAAAATCATCCAATTTTATCCCAAATTATTGAAAAATTGTAATCCTAAAAACAATATTTTACACTCTAAAACAAAATGGATAAAAACTAAGCTAGCGCCTACAAACTAATTATATCTCACAACAGAATGGAAAATGACGATAACTCGTGGATCTGGAAAGTCAAAAACTTCCTTTGGAAACTGAGCCAACAAGGACTCCCAACAGCAAGCCGACTCACCCAAAAGGGGGTCTCGGTCTCATCGACATGCAATTTATGTAACCATGCAACTGAAGACGATACGCACCTCTTCATGGAATGCCAATTCAATAGCATCCAAACTCTACTAACAACATATATTCGCCAAACCATTAATAACATGATCACAATATCACGAGAAATTAAGTCTATCTTAGCGCTACTGAGTAACAAATTAACGAAAATAGAAAAGGAAAAATTAGCTTTTACCTGGTGGACAACTTGGTATGTTAGAAACCAAATTATATTTCGGCTTGAACCACCACTATCTGAAGACATCATCAAACAAATTACCAGCATGCACATGGCAAACTGGTTGAAAACAACCAAATATGAACAAAATATCAATGCGGATATAAATTACACCAAAACAACTAACCGGAGAACTAAGGAGAATCTCCAACGACAAACAATCAAATGGAAAAACCCTCCTCTAGGCACGTTCAAACTCAATTTTCATGGATCAACTCTTGCGAATAACAGTAGCTCGACTGGTTTTATTATTCAAGACTGGGAGGGTCGACCCATTCACATTGGTTGTGACATGATTGGTTACTAGACCCCTCTTAAGACAGAAGCCTTTGCTCTTAGACAAGGTGTTACCCAATCTGTGGAGCTGGGTATAAAAAAATTACATATTGAAGGAGATTCCCAAATAATTACAAATCACCTTAAAAAGCAAACCACTTGCCCTTGGGAAATTGAAATGACTGTGTCAGACATTAAAATCCTTCTGTCGAGACCGAGGGATGTGTCTTTCTCTCACATACCCCGTGATGACAACAGAGTGGCTGATAAGGTTGCACACCTTTGCCGCTCTGCCAGAGGTCTCGACATCTATGAACTATATAGCTGGGTAGAAGATAAGGGTGTTTTGGTAATTGTGATTGTAACTTTAGGGGTATTTTAGTCATTACAGGTCCAACAGATTGGGTTATAAATATGGGCTTGTATGTACACCCGAGTTAATCATTTTAGTTGGAAATCTGTTACGATTTCTGTTACAACTACTTCTTCTTCTTCGATAGCTTTCATTTAAGCTTCCATGGAAGCTAATCTGTAAAACCTTCACTTCTGTAAGGTTCTTTACAACATCTATAATGACACAGGTCTACAAGACCTCATCCGTAAGGATGCTCTCGGGTAGGTTCTCCACCCGAATTTTTACCTAATAAAAAAAAATGGATAAAAACTAAGCCTTTTATCTAATGGAGTACATTTTGGTGGAATTTGAAGCCGAAAATGCATCATTCATATAAAATTGTAAAATCAGACCTTTAGGGTATAATTAATGGGAATAATATTTCGAGATTCGTTGTGAATAGAGGCGTGAAGGAGGGAGGCAGCAAAAGATTCCAAACAGAGCAAGCAGAGTAAAGATCCGAACAAATCCAAAGTGGGCCCACTCGCTTGTCAAACTCCACTATGATTGGCGGCCCAACTCCCCAAGCTACCCTACTCCGCTTCTTTTCAAGGACAAACTTCACATAATCCACCCTTTTTTTTATCACACTTTACACAAAATCACCCACTATTTCAAAAACTATACAAACTACCCATTATTCACATAAATATGGCCCTTCGACAAAACTAGACCAAATAAACAAAAAAAAAAAGTAGGGTTTGCAAAAGTGTAGGGGTTTGGGCTTAGAAAAAAAGTTAGATTGGTCTAGTTTTGCAAATGGGATATGGGCTCCAATAGGTCGGTAGCAGCCAGCAAGTGAATTGGGTAAGTGTTGTAAGCGTTAAAATCTAAATCTTTTCCCACTAAAAAAAGCTTACCCTAAATAATACAATCCAAAAGGATTTCGTTTGTCATATTTGTACTAATTCTCATCTTGTCACCAATTCATTTTCTCTTACCATCTATCGAGCATCTTCGTTGCTTTCTCCTTTACTCCCTTATAGTTTGTTCATATGTTACTATTTTGATGGTCTATGTAGGATTTGAACATATATAGAGCTATGTATTTAACACATTCATTTATCTTTGGAACTAATAGACTTTAACTAATTAAGATCGATTATAATAATATAATTCATATTTGTCACCTCTTAAGAGCATGAGCAACCATAAGGTAACCTCTTTCCCTTTTAAATTTTTATCCACTTATCATCATTTGACGCTTCATTTATTGTTTTCTTTAAATAATTTTGTACTTTTTCTACCTCGTCCTAAGAGATTTACCTTACAACAATGGGTTAACCTTATTCCATCACTTTTTCCATCTCATTAGTTTTATTTATAAATAAAATTAAAAAGTGCTTGATATTAATATTTTTTTGATTGCATTAGATGAAAAATAAAAAATAATAATAACATTATATTATAAGCAAATAACAAAAATAATTAGATTAGTGTATGAGAATGGAATATGAAAAAGAAGTGCAAACAATATAATAGGTCAAGGTGAGTATATATAGGAAAAAATTATACTCAAATTATGGAGGAAAAATAAAATAAAATTATGGGTATAATTATTATTTGAAAATAATAATAATAAATGTATATTATAAATACATTTGAATAATTAATACATCAAATAAATATAGTAATAAAAGGGTGGGGGCCACTTGTGGTAGAAGAGGTTACCTTGTTAGAGAAAGAGGTAACCCCTTCCAACCTCTTCCCTTAAGGTTTACCTTGCAACCATGAGTTTACCTTTTAAGACCTATAAGGTAATAAAAACTCATGGTTGCACATGATCTTATACCCTATTTGTCACGCATCCCTTCCACAAAAATAACAAACGAAATCTTGCTAAAAACTCCTTAAACCATGTTTGTCACCCCTTATACCATGTTTGTCATCTCTTATATCATGCATGTCAGCCTTTATTCCCTACTTCTCACCCATTATAATATACTTGTCACCCACACAAACTAGAATATCGGTAAAATTGGGATTTTAAAACCAACTAGAATCAAAGAAAAAGGGTGAAAAGTGCTTAATTGTTATAGGTGTTGTTGCAACTTGAAATCTCAAAAAAAAAAATTGGAAGATACATGAAAAAAACGAGTACCAAAGACATTAAATATACATATACACACATATATATACCTTGTGTAGCCTTAAAAATGGAAGAAAATCTCAAATCTGAAAAAACAAGTACCAAAATGGAAGAAACAAGCACCAACAAATATCTCCAAATAAAAAAATTCTCGTACTTGAGAAGATGAGGAGAAAAAACTCCCAAATTTGATAAGATGAGAAGAAGAAACTTACCAGATTTGCTTCAGCAGCGAGCTTCGATCGGTGAATCAAGTCTCTTGCGGCTTCGTTCTCATACTCAACATTCGACGACATGTACGAGGTGTCTTTGACAAGTTTTTTACCTAATCAAAATCGCAAATCTAACAGAAATGAATAAAGATTGGTTATTTCGGTACCATAATACACTCTTGTCAACCGCAATCAACCAACAACATATACACAGTCAACCAATTTTATCAATTTCAATCTTATTTTTAAAAACCCTAAAAATCTCTAATTTCAATCATATATAACTAAGCCAAAACCAATTTAAATAGTAAATCATACTTTAAAATTGATAGATCGACTGAAAACCTGCATAAATCCACCAAAGCAAGTTGAACTTTCCTCACTTTTCTTAGTTCTCTATGTGTTCCTGGTGCACGACATGTATAAATGAGGGAAGAGAAGAGTGTACGAGAGGGCCAAAATTTAATTTAAAAAAAAAATAGGACGAATGACTTAATGTCTTAATGTGTAATTTTATGAAAAATATCTTGTCAATGTATAGTTGTTTTAGTGGCTCACTCTTCTTTGAATATTTAACAACTTTAAATTGTTTGACAGTTTCATATAATAATATTATATGAAAGGTTATCGTTATTAATAAAAGTTGAATATTTCTAATAAATTAAAAATGATATCATATATATAGGGGACCATATATGCACCTATGTACAAATTTACTACAAAGTATATGTTCCTCCATCATATGTACAGAGATCGAATTAGTCAAGTGTGACTTATCGATCATGACATATATATCATCCATATAGTATTAAAATCGTGTTTAATATCTTTCATATGCCATACTAAATTTGCTTGAATCCTACCACATTTTGTCTTGTTCATACTATATATCATTTTTTTCCCCAAACAAAAGTGTTGTGATTAATATTTTATATCAAATGACAATAAAATGCCCCAAATTCATATTTTAGCTAAGGAACTGCTTTCTTTATTTCACAAGCCTTGGTTTATTTTTTTTTTAATATTTTACAATAGGCAAATAATATATTGTCATGACATACTCATCCTTGATCTGTGGATAATGTTACAAAGTTCCCTATTTAAAGGGAGTGACAACATATTACATATATTCCTAGTTCGAGCAATATAATAAACACTTGAGTTTGACTCTCTAAAGCAATACCTGAATTTGATGTTGTCAAAGCAAGTCGACTTTTGGCGAATCTTCTCGATAATTTTGAGTATTTCCTCTCCCGCCAACCATAATGACTTTGACCACTTCAAGACCGTCTCCTTCGACTATGATGTTCCTTAGTCCTCTATCACATGCTATACTTACTCCAATACGAAAAGTTGAGGCTTTAGCTTGTAATACTGATCCAAGAGGGATCAAGGCTTGAAAAATATCAATGACCTAACCATTACAACCATGAATTATGCCACCGATATTGCAGTTGTCAGGTGGCATAACTGAGACATCTACATTTATTTTGTAATATCTCCTTGGTGGTTTCTCCCATTTAGCAGTTCTACGGATTTTCTACTTTGTCTAGTATTTTTTTGGCTCTGTTTGATTCCAGTTTGCAATGTTTTGACTATCTGGTGGGCTGTGTTTATAATAGAAGTGTTCCTGGCTTTCTTGAAAATGATGTTGTTTCTCATTTCCCATATATGGTTAGTCATAGAAAGCATAAGTCATCGAATAATTGGTTTTCACTTTTTTTATATTAATGATATCTTCCTGTAGTATGTTTTCCTAAGTCTTGGGAATATGATGCCATGTCCCGTTATTTGTTGATGATAAGATATTTGGGCCGACTTTGGTAAATGGGAAAATGAAGGAATAGATGTTGGGCGTCTTCATCTTCATGGTTGCACACACTGGGATGGTACTCTGTTGAAATATATGTTCAAGCGTGCTTTTGTGGGGAGACCATCAATTGATATTTTCCAAAGTAGGTTCTTAACTCTGGGTGGTATGTTAAGTTTCCAAATCTAGGAAAAATTGGGTTCGTCTACACCAGTTTGGTTGATTAGTTTATAAGTCGATTTTGTTGTAAATGATCCATTAGTATTTGATTTCCATATCAGCTTGTTTGGGGTGTCACAACTCGGTATTTGAATATTGAAGATCGTTTAGACTATATTAGGTGGGAATAGTTGGTTTAGCAGGGTTAAGTTCTAGCACTTTTGGCTGTATAACAATTCTGCTACTGTTAGGTTGATATTTTGGTTTCCCCATAGCAGTCCAGGGAACTATATGTGATCCAAGGGTTGGACCAGACATTAATGGATCTTCCGTTTCCAATTATCCAAAGAAATCCTGTATTTTTTTTTATCAGGTAATAATTCGGTTGGATTAATCCTACTCGATAGCATCCTTACGGATGAGGTCTTTAAGACCTATATCAGTGTAAATATGGAAGCCCCTGGCAGAGCGACAAAGGTGTGCAACCTTATCAACCACTCTATTGCCATTTCGGGGCACATGGGAGAAGGAGACTTCTCTCACACTCGACAGTAGTGTTTTGATATCAGACATCACCAGTTCAATTTCCCATGGGCATGTAAGATTTGTTTTTAAATGATTTATGATTATAAGGGAGTTTCCTTCAATTTGTAACTTGTTTATACCTAGCCTAAGGGTTTGGATTATTCCATGTCTTAAAGCCAAGGCCTGAGCTTTTAACGGGGTTTGGTTGCCAATTCTGTCATAGCCAATGTGGATCGTTCTACCATTCCAATCACAAATAATGTAGCCAATAGATCTTTCGTTGTTATCAAGTGTAGATCCATCGAAAATTTAAACGTACCCACAGGTGGTTTTCTCCATTTAGCAGCTTTTTGCCGTAGTCTTGATCGTGTGTGATTGGTAGTGTTATCCTTTCGAGTACATTGAATATCACCCTCATTTTTGTGCATGGAGGTTTTCTTCCGATTTTCCAAGTGAGTTGCGATGATGTGTTTAACAGATTCTCGATTCGGAATGGGTTCTTTTCTGAATATTATTTGATTTCTGATGTACCATAGAGTCCACCAGGTTACCGTTAATTTCTCCTTTTCAGATTTTGTAAGAGAGCTTCCAATTAATGACAAGATAAGAGAGAAATCTCTCGAATTTGCAAGTAAATTGATTATAGCTTGATTTGCAGCCACAGACAAAGGGAGATGGAAACTAGAAAACTGGCATTCCACAAAAAGATGAGATTCATCTTCAATGGCATTGTTACATAGTACACACATTGTTGGTACTGAGACCCCTTTTGGGATAGACGGGTAGCCATTGGTATACCCTTCTATCCTAGTTTCCATAGAAAGTTCTTAATTTTTCGTGCTGTGTTAATTTTCCAAATCCAAGAATTATTATTCTCATTCTAGCTGTTATTTTTAGTGATGAGTTTATAGGTGCTAGTTATTGTAAACCATCCCTCCCTATCATACCACCAATATAGTCTGTCATTTGGTGTGCTTTTAGGAAAGGGAATATCCAATATTTCTTTTGCTATACTTTGTGGGATTTTGTTATATAATTTTTCCTCCCACCATTTTCCTCCTAATATGTAGTCGCTCACTGTTTCGTTATTATCTCGAATGGTAGAACACTCATCCCTTTTGATTATTGGTGAAGTTGTAAGTCAGTTATCGATCCAGAATTTGATAGATTTACCATTGCCCACCGATCAAATAAGACCGTTTTTAAATTTTTCAATAAGAGAAGTTAATTTCGACCATTGCCAAGAAGAGCCTCCACTTTTCTTGTAATTTAATATATGTGTTGTTTTCAAATACTTGTACTGAATTAATGTTACCCAAATATTCTTTGGTTCCGCAAGGATTTTCCAAAGAAGTTTGATTTAGAGCGCCTCATTCATATCTTTGGATGTTCGGATACCTAAGCCTCACTTACCTTTTGGTCTACAGATTTTATCCCAGCTTATCAGAGGCCGGTATTGGAGATCTTTATTCCAGAAGAAAGATCTATTTATTTGATCTAGTTCCTTATGGATTGTGCTAGGGAGCATAAAGCTTTGCATTATATATAAGGGTTTTGTTGCCAGGTTTGTGCCGATAAGGACAGCACGACCCTGTTGTGATAGGGCATTCGCACGCCATTTACTAAGCTGCTCTTTTGATTTACAAATGATATCTTCGAAAGTTTGTCTATTTACTCTCCCATTGATAATAGGGCAGCCAAGGTACTTTTCAATCGTTATTTGATTTTATATACCCAAGCATCTTTCAAGTTCATCGATTCTAGATCTAGGGATTCCTTTCATAATTTGAAAAGCAGATTTGTGATAATTAACTTTTGCCCTAAAATGCTACAATACTCATCTATAATTGATTTGGCTTTTATGCACGCTGAGGTGTTACCTCTGGTGAAGATAATGATATCATCAGCGAAGGCAAGGAACGGGATATGCAGTCCGTCTTTCCCAAATTTAAAACCAATAAGGTCATTTCTCATGTTTTTTTCATGTGAGAGTTTTCTCACAATAAACCTCCGCCCCCAAAATGAAAAGAAACGGGGAAAGAGAATCTCCTTGTCGAAGACCTCTAGTAGGTCTGAATATCTGAGTTGGACCATTATTGACGAGCACAGAGAATGACATTGTAGATATACATTCCATAATCCATTTAATAAAGGTTGGGTGGAAACCGAATTTTTCCAATACCGCCCTTGTAAAATTTCAATCTACTCTATCATAAGCTTTTTCCATATCAAGCTTTATTGTCATCCACCCCTCTTTACCTTTTCTGCTACGAAATGAATGGAAAATTTCATGTGCTATAAGCACATTGTCCTGTATAGCCCTATCTGACACAAAAGCTCCTTGCAACGGGTGGATAAGTTTACCAATTACATTTTTCAATCTCTCCGTCAGAATTTGGAAAGGATTTTATAAATTGTGGAGCATAAGCTGATTGGTCTATAATGTGTGGTCGATGAGGGATTATCGTATTTTGGTAGAAGGGTAATAAATGTATGATTTATTTGACGAATGATTCTTCCAGAAATGAAAAATCCTTTAATCGCTTTGATGATCGATCCTCCGATAATGTCCCAGTATTTTTTGTAAAATTCTATTGTCATTCCATCCGGACCAGGTGTTTATTGTTGCCAAGGCTAAATACCACCCTTTTTATTTCCCCATTGCTCAGATACTGGGTAAGATAGGTATTTTCCTCATTTGTTATTGATGGGGTAACAAGATTAGATACTTCCTTAGGAGATTTTCATTTATCCTATCCTGTTTAAATCTTCTCTCGGAGTCACTACGAATTTCATTTCTGATATTTTTGTCACCTTCAATATGCGTACCTTCGCAGGAAGTAATAGATCGAATGATTTTTCTATTCCTTCTGCCAGTCGCTACCCTATGGAAATAGGCTTTGTTTGAATCTGGGAGTTTTAGATGTTTCGTTTTGGCCCTTTGGTTCTAATATTTTTTCTGAAATAGAAGAAGCTTTTCTTTCTTTTGTAGGAGATTTCTTTCTTTGGCTCTATACTCTAACCAATTATGTTGATTCATTAGTGGTTGAATCTCCAGTAGGCAGCTTTCAACTTCTTGGAGTTGTCGGAAGATATTTTCGAATATTTTCTTATTCCACTCCTTTGCCTTTTGTTTAAGTAATTTGGTTTTGTATATAGCTGGAAACATAGCCGAACCTGAATACGACGCTCGCCAAGCTTGTTTGACAATGTTGCGGAAATCCTTCCTTTGTAACCAAATATTCTCGAATTTAAACAGAGGTGGTTTCTGAATTACACCATTATCAAGGTTTATTGTTATGGGTCAATGGTCTGATGAGGAAAATGCTCCATTTTTTGTTATTAGTTCTGGATAAAATTGGAGAATTTGGTATTGAACAAGTACTCTATCAAGTTTCTCGATAATGTTGTCATCCCCCTCGGGTTTTTTCCTCCAGGTGAATTGGTTCCCCGTAGTGGGTAATTCAACCAAAGAACAATCGCTTTTGAAATTTGCTAGTCTCAGGAATCTATTGATTTCTGCCCCACCCATTTTGTCCGAGCTACAATAAATTTCGTTAAAATCCTCCATCACAATACACGGGAGGGTTGATCTAGTGACTAGATCAGTCAGAGTTCTAAAAAATTCGTCTTTTTTCCTCAACCCCGGGGGGCATAAATAACAAAGAGCATTAGAGAAGAATCGCATAGCGAGCTTTTGTATCTAACACCAATTATTCTATGGAGGTGGATTTCTGTGGGAAACAGAAGCTCATACGAGAGCAACCATGGCGGATGAAACGAAAAACAGAGACAAGAAAAGAGAAGGAAGAGAGAGAGCTGAACTTGACAGCTTTGTTACTGAATTGAATGAATTCGGTTACAACTGATGAGCTATTTATACAATGTATAGCACTAATCTAACTAACTAATTGAATTACAATTTTATTACATCCAACAATTTCTAGTGAAATTGTCTCATTGATTAGGTGGTTTGCCTTCCAAAGGATACATAATCCACCGGATTTGCCTTGAACGGGTAACCAAATTGTGTTATCAACCAAAGAATTCCTGTATGAAATTGGTCTCGTAGGGACAAAAGTATGCCAAATTGGCATAAAGTATTAAATTTTGATTTATCTATAATGGTTTTATTTTGTAGATATTTTAATATTTATAACTTTCACCTAAATATTGTTATTTTCTGTGTAAATTTTTAAAGGAGTTTTATTTGGAGTTCTCGGTTTAAAAACTTAAATACCACAAAATAGGGAGAGACAAATATAGACCCACCATTGTGAACATTTAAAAAATAAAAGAAGGTTATATAAGCAACTTTGGATATCAAAACGTACTTTCCCGTCCACCTACATACAAATTCACGAACAATTAAAGTAAATATAGTTCAGTGGTAGAGCCGCAGAGGTAAGAATTATTTTAGAGGGTTTGATTTTTTTTTTTAGGATTTTTTTATACATATGGTAAATAATTTTTAGAAAATATCTATTAGAAAATTTTTTAATTTTTGTTATTTTTAAATAGGTCATTTTTATTTACAAAAACTAAGATACAAAATTACTTTAAAAATGGAACAAAACGGGGTTGAACATATGACCTTGTGGTCTAAAATATCAACTCTCTCCTAAAATAAGCCAAACTTTATATATGTATATTTTTTTTTACAATTTTACTTTTAAAATAAATTTTTAAAAATAAAAATTATATATATAATACTCCCTCCGTTCGGCAAAACTTGTCATTTTAGCTTATTTCACAAGTTTTAATGCAATTAACAAATTTACTAATTTACCCTCAATTATTAGCCTTCTTTTTTACTTTATCGAAAACTACAACTAACAAATCATCAATCATATCAATGACATTTTTGTAAAGTGAATGGCAAAATACCTAGAATGACAAGTTTTTTTGAACAAAAATAACACCCTAAAATGACAAGTTTTGCCGAACGGAGAGTATATATTTTTGGTAGGAAAATATTTATAACACGTAACTCTGGCTCAACCCCAATTGTCCAATCATCTCAATTCGACTCGAGTCTAGTCTTGCACATAACTTACATAAAGTCCATTAAGACCATCTAATTTGGTAGAACAAAAGCAAAAATCATACAAAAAAAATGGATGTGAAATTGAAAAAAAAAAACAAAAACAAATGGAAAGCAACAAATTACATGACTTTTGGTGAATAAGATGTCAATTCGGTAGCTTTCTTCAAAGCTTTTGCGTTTAGAAGAAGTAGAAATAAAGAAATTAAATCACCAATCAGATTAAGATGCTTCAACCCAAACCCCTTAAAAAAAAAAAAGGTTCACTCTTATTTGTAATCATACTCACAAAAAGTCATTCTGATTAGGTTAATAAATGGGGAAAAAAATACCAGTATAATCTTTTCATAAAAGTCAACAGTAAATACTGCAAAGGAATAGTTTGAAACCAAGTTAATCTACTCACTCACCATACCAAAATGAGCAAAACTAATTACACCAAGATGTGCTGCACTAATGAACCTAAAGTCTAAAGGACTTTTTTTCCTGTGATGTTTCTCTAACCTACTCCCTAGATATTCGAATAATTAATTTGGTCAATTTCACATTTAAAAAAAATAAAATATAAAAAATATATTGTTAAAATTTTAGCAAATAAATGATAAAAAAAAAAAGGGATCAATGAAGAAAGGAGAATAATATGAGAAATTGGGGTATTAATAGAGTATCTTGAAAATTAAAAACAATTAATGAGATAAATTAACAAAATTAGAAACTAATTATTAGTAATGATGTTTAGATAGTCAAATATTTTGCTAAATGAAAAAATGTCTAAAATGCCAAGTATACGCACACAAAGTAAATTTTTATGGTATATGATAAATATTTTTCATTGAGAAATAAAATTTTAAATGAAAAAAAAATAATGAACCCTAAAAAATTACTTATCAATTGGCCACACTAATAAATTTAGTAGAATCTTTATAAAATCGGTGTCTAACCTATATAGAGTTAGGTTAGAAAAATCGATAAATATTTTAAGGATTATGGTTCTTAAGATTGTCCGAAACAATCTCATGTTTATTTTTACTTACTAAAAAAATGTCAAAATAAATTTTAAGAAAAATTCATTAAATTATTTAATAATAAAATTTTATTATTATCACAAAAAATCCATTTACTGTTGCTGTAAATTTCATTCCAAATCGATAAATATTTTAACGTCGCAGTTGTCTGGAAGATCTTGGTAACACGATCTGCGCATCTATTGACTTTCCTTTTTTTTTGGTGCTATCTATTGACTTTCCTAAAGATGTGGCGAAACTCCACCTCCTTGAATTGCCGCAAAATGAAGAAAATATATGTAATCAGGATCTCAATTTCCCAAGAACAAGACCAGAAACCTTTGGGGATACTGTCATCTATTATACTCACTCTGATCCATAATACATGGGCTTTTAGTATTGATACAAGTTTTAATAAAAAACTTCACTTTTTAAAAAAATCATCATTCCCGTAACTTTTTCATAAATTTTATTATTTTTTAATACTCACTACACATTTTAACCAATTAAAATCTCTTAAAAAATCAACAACACACAAATTAATATAAATCATTACAATTCCCTACCTAAAAAAATAAAAAGACTATCTATTTTGAAATAAAAACTATCTTCTAAAAATCTGTATATTATGAAACTATATTATGAAACGGAGAGAGTAATGAATTTAAGTGTGACATCTAAATAGTGTTTTGTCATTAAAATAAAAGTATAGGTGGGTTAAACCCTTATCTCACCAGGGCTATTAAGATACGCCTTCGGAATCTCCATAAAATGAGATTTGTCCAACTAGCATTAAAAAAAGGGGCAATGGGATTAGTTGTGAAAAGAATCTGAAGAAGTTCATCCCCCACCACAACCCCACCCCTCCTCTCAATCTCCCATCTTCCCCCTCATAAAACACATTAGATAAGAGCTGTTGCAGGAGCTGAGCTGCTAAACCCATATGTATGTTTTTGATGGCTCCATCATCAATATGAAGAAATCTGCATCTTCTATGTTATGATCTTACATCACCTATCATGCCCAGAATCCATTTCTTCGTTGCCATCTCCGTGATTTGCTTCAACTCAATCAGCTGGATTGCAGGCAGCCAAGAATCAGCAGCATCATGCTTCCCATACCATCGCCATAGCAGCCGAGAATTCGAGCAGAGAAGTCGTCGATTCTATCGGTTCGACGAGGAGTCCAACTCCTGGGTTGAATTGGAATTGCCTTATGATCTGGTTTCCTGCACAGATGGGAGCTGCACCAAGGTGGGCTCAATCGGAAAGGCGAAAACCACCGAACAACAATATGTTGCTGACAAAAATGAGTGTTTGGAGGCAGCTGGGAAGAGCTTGAAAGTGAGTTATGATATGCTCACACCTCTCAGGAGGAGAGTTTCACTCACAAAAATGTCTGAGATGTCGATTTGGGTCACCGGAGAAAGCGGATCAATCTATGAAAGGTTCTGGAATGGAGTGCAGTGGGTGATTGTCCCTCATGATTTGCCTGTTTCTGCTGGTCCCGCCGTCTCCGTCTTCTTCGTCAATCAGTCCATTCTTGCTCTTTCCGAAGCAGGGCTTCTTTATCAGGTACTACTCTCGCTCAATCACGCTTATGTTTTGATTTTTTTGATCTCATAATATTTGTGTGGATTAGTTGTTGTGTAGATTCAATTGCCAGACAATCTTTTTGTGTGAAATTTAAACTAATTCATTCATGATGGAATCAAATCTTACAGTTGACCAGTTTATAGGCTTGTTTGATTGCCGATTGATTATCTGTTCGTAGTTCATCTTAGAACATCCTTTTATTTTTGCTTTTTTTTTAAAAAAAAACACATGTAGATGCGGCTGAATGAACTTTCACAGCCAGCTTGGGTAGAATTTCCAGCTACCTTAGACTACAAGATCAAGTCCGGCGTCGTTTCACACAACAAGGAGTGAGTAGACAGATTATCCTCTTTGCTTATTTGATAATTCATTTTTGCATCTCGAAAGGGAATTCATCGACATCTAAGCAACCGAGAAGCTTACCGAGTTCAGTCCCTGACAAACTTTGCTACATACCACCAGGAGAGTTTACTTCTGCACCAAAAATGGGTCACTTCTAGAGCTTGCTGAGGTTGAGCCTCCAAGGTGAGTATCCGAGTGGTCTAATACACGAAACCGAATAAGAAAAAAAACTACAGTTTATATCTCATGAAAGATTCACAATGTATAGATGGATAAATCACAAAAGACCGCCAGGAGCAAACGTCGCTGCAATAGCTGATGCCACGACACTCAAACAAGACGTTGTGTTCACGATAAGGTGAAATCCGATATCCCACCAATCGAATGATGATGCCTAAACAAAATTCTTAACACTTTGTGTAACATAGCTCTGCAGGAGTTCTATATGAGCATGACAAAAACTCCAAGCCGCCATGGAAAAAGCACGTATGGACCGACAAATCAGTGCAAAACACTTCCTTGATGCCATCCATCGGATGCTGCGTGCAGGGGCTGCACGGAGTTTCTTCAATGTCGCTGTTCCTTATCACTAAGGTAACCTATTTGGAGTGAATTTCTAATGGCTGGAAGCAGATGTTCTCACTCGGGTTTGTGGCTATCTCAGGCTGGTATGTTGGTCGAGAGACGGTTGCACCAACGGAAGTGGAAATGGATAGCCCATGGAAGTCCGGAGGAGCACTTACTGACATCTATTATTCCTATACGACAAGAATCGACGAATGAGAATCCGCTTTCACTTTTCCTTACAGCAGCATCTGGTTCCATCATAGAGTATCAGATCACAAAACATACAGGTAACCAGCTAAGAATGTTCTTAGGTACTGATTGAGCTATCTAAAGGAAGTTTTGTGTGTTGAACGAGACGATTTTCACTAACAAGATCAGGTCAGGAGCTCCAAACTCCGGAGGCATGGATTGATCATGTGCATCCTCTGCATACCAAGGCTGCTAGAGGCGTCGTAGGGATACACTACCAAGTAGGGAGGACAATGTATCCGCTCGATGATGGTAGGCTTGCAGAGCTGCATCTATCAGGAATTGGAGGCCAAGATTCAGGGCCATCTCAACAGGTTAATACCCGAAGAAGGGCAGCACGCAAGTACGTGTGGTCGGTATTGGAGGCCCCAGAGTCGGAAGGATGGAATGGAGAGTACTGCACAGAAGAACGCGGGCCTTCCAACTGCATAGCCGGGATAAACGAAGAAGCAAATGATGTGGCAAGCACAAGATCTGTGACTAGAAGGAGGAGAAGCCAATTGGAAGAGAAAAGCTACTTGATCCCGGGCAAATCAGCTGATGGTTTAGAACAAGATTCGGAAGATTACAAGTTTCCGGATGGATGGGTTAACACCAACTTTCGGCTCAGAATGATGCACAAGGGAAGGTCATTTTTTCTCGTCACAGGCAGCGGTCTTACCATGGAATATATCTACAGCGAGAATGCTTGGCTGTGGCTACGCCACGAACATACAACAGTGATGAAAGGTGCCTTAGGAACTTACAATGCAAGCCTGTTCTTGGTTGACATGAACGGGAATTTGATTATACGAGAAAGGAGCAGCAACGAGATTGGGAGCCTTGGATGGATAAACTGCACTGCTATGAAGAAGGGAAAGCAGGTGATGGGTGGCCCTCCATGGGATGAAATGCCCGGCAAACCAATGAAGATTACGTCAGAAGACGCCCTCTTCTTCGTAAGCAAGAGTGGAAGATTGCTCCAGTTCACTGTAAGTTCTATCTCAAAACCAATTGATCTGTCGAAGATGATAGAATAGACGACTAAAGAGAGTACTTTCTGTACAGGTTGCTCAAAGGAAGTTCAAATGGAAAGACTGCAAAAGTCCTCCAAACACAAAAGTTGCAAGCATTGTGGACAAGGAAGGGTTTAGAGAGAACATAGTGTTCGTCGTAGGAAGGAATGGGCGTCTATACCAATACAACAAGCTAACGGGACTATGGCACGAGCACTATCAGTCACAGCACTTGATCCTCGCAAGATTGCCAGGGACAACAATGAGACCCTCAACGTCGTCTCTGAAAGGGTCTCTATTCATGATCTCACGAGAAGGAGCGTTAGTCGAGTACCACTGGAACGTTCAAGATGGCTGGACTTGGCTGGAACACGGCACCCCACATGGAAGCGTAAGCTTCATTGCTGCTCCTGGACCAACAGTTGGCAGTAACCAGCTGTTCCTGATAGGCTCAGATGGAGGAGTCTATCTTAGGTACATTGATCAGGCAGAGTGGCGGTGGAAGGACTACGGATTTCCATCGATTGAGAATATGGTCGTCCAAGAACGCAAACAGATGGATACGAAAGTCGATAGGGAAGGGGATTGTTTTGATCAGAAATTTATGGCTAGATCAGATGATGGTGAGGAAACTGACCTGAGTCATTTGAACAGGCACTGCGATCCGCGGGTGAGTACTTTAACGAAAATCGGGTGAGAATTTGCAACAATCAGCATGTACTGTTACTTGTTAGCGATTGAAATGGCTGTGGTTTGATTATATTTCGCAGGTGGCAGACACAAGACCTATTCCATTCGGAGAAGACTCCATGATCTTTGAGCTAAGAGATGGCAGAGTAAGCATTGAAAAACTTATCTTTTAATAGTTTCGCCTTGGAAAAAACCATGTATGAATGAGAAGTTCCACCTGCAGCTGGCAGAAATCCGAAGAACAAGCAGCTCCGAGTGGTCATGGCTGCGCACCATTGCCTCCCCAACAAGCTTATGCATGGCGAATTACTGGACCGCTCCTGCATCATAATCGACCTTGGAGACTCTCACCCTGCAGAAAGACAGATAGAATACCATCCGAAGATAGGAATATGTGATACACAACACAAGCACAGGACAATGCATGAAAACTGCAGCTCAAAGTCGGAAATCATTATGTAAAGACTGTACATATATAAATCATGCAGGCAACTAATAAGGTAAAGCGCGTAAGATAGAATGGTGTTTGCTCGTCGCCTTTCTAGGCGGGTATACGAGTAGGAAGCTGAATGCATTGTGATCTGTTACACTGAATTCCGTAGCTCTAGAAACAAGAAAACTAACTGGTAGTTTGTGCAGATATATGTATCTATACACTATACAATAATACATCATCAATACATAAGTTTGGAGATTTATGGCCCCACTGAATTCCTCATGTAAGGAGTTCACACATACTGCATAAAAGATGATATTTTTAAAATGATGATCCAAATACTGATGAATTCTTTATCTTTAGAGTGTCAGATTAGAGGGCTTTAATTAACTTGCTCCAAGATAAATAATCATTTAATTAGTGAAGATCACGACAGGTTGCAACTTACAATCACATAAAACAATGCCAGTAAAGGGAAAAGGGGTTAAAATAAAGGGAGTGATAGGGACATGGAAGATGTGAGAGATAAAGTAAGATTAGGGATTACCAAAGAGAAAGAAACAGAAATTAAACTTATGTTAATAAAAAAAATTGTGACCCTAAAACCACCTAGATTTTAGCTGATTCAATAGACAAACGAGGGAATTAGGTTAGTCAGCTCTCATTAAGGTTTTAAACTCAAACATCTACAGGCTTACCTCAAGTTCAAGCAACCGAGAAAAAACAGCACCTACACCATACTATTCTAGGTAACAGTCGGTACAAGATTGTCACAACACACGCCACTAACGTATAACCAAAAAGGGTAGCAAGAAGAAGACATTGGCAGCATACATTGATGTATGGACAAAAACAGTAACAGTGACACTTCAGGGCATGTTTTGCTTCAAAATCTTCTCCTGGGACTCCTTGCGCGATGAATCCTAGATGGTGATCTGCAGAATTTAACATAATCAATGGGTAACCAACATGCAGGCCTCCCTACTCAAACCAGAAATTTCTTAAACAGACAAATAAGTAAATAACATCTAAACAAAACACTCTACGGAAATTATATACAAACTTCACTGTAAAAAAAATATTTTTGTTCAGCATCTGATTGCGAAGAGACATACCTCCTCCTTGTGGTCCTTCTGGATGGTCCATTGCTGAATGCCCAATCTACACTAATGGATTGAGTAAGAAGTTCGGCCCCATTCATTGTTTTTATAGCAAGCTGCGCTTCCTCAAACTTTTCATACTCAATCAATGCATATCCCTGGGACAGAAGTTCATCATCCAACATCATTTGTCAAACACAACTAGTTGGGACATATGAAAAATAATAAGGACCTTCTCCATTTTATGCAAGAGGGATTGATGTGGAGCCAAAAAGGCCTAATAAAATTACTGAAGGAAGTGATTGTTTATCTATATCACAATATGTTGAATAGCATTATCGCTAAATAGCTGTCAACACAGGCCAACAAGCCACCTAACGAACTACGAATAGTGTCTATTTAATAAAAACATTTTTTATATTTAAACAGAGCTCACAATGTGTGAAATAAGCCATTCATATGACGTGATAAGATGGTAATGTGCTCATACACTATCACAAGATTAATAATGAAGAAAAAAACATGTCCTAACACTCAAACAGAGAGGCCTAAATGTCAACATGATTAGCCGATTAGGTGCAAAGAACAGGCATAATAAAGAGGGTTTATAATTTGAAGAATTACTAAGATGGATAAACATCAACCATAATCGCACCTTGACAAATCCAGTACGTCGATCTAGATTCAAATGTAGGTTCTTGATTTCCCCAAACTCTCCAAACGCATTTTGTAGGTCATCTTCTCCGGCTTCTTCATGGATACCAGTGACCAGAAAAATCCAGCCTTCGATTGCTGCACAAAGACACCACTCTCGGTATCTTAAAATGCTGTGGCATTGGATCAAAGAAGTCATACAGGAAACTCGATAATTCAAGAAGATTACCGCACCCCAGAGATTTCAGAAAAATATCCACTTAAATTCCTAAGAATTAATGGATCATGTGTATAAGGGAATGGAAGACAGACTAATCCAATAACTCAAACTCGAGTCACTCGACAGTGAAAGTCAAAATGAAAAGAGGGAGGATAAGGAATCTTGAGCACAGGGCCATGCAAAAAAAATTTCTCTAAACCTAAGCATGGTTCCGCTTCATAATTGGATTATGCAAACAAAGTCTAAAGGGAGATGTCCAGTTTGAATCCATAAACATAATCACAAACTGAATGTATGCACTGCAGTTCAAATTTATCGTACCAAGTCAAAAGGGAAGAGAAAATAAGGCAAGTGTCCACAATTTGAAAATGTCTCCACACATGAACCCTAAACCCTAATTCCCGTCTCCCGAGCACATGGCTTAGTAACAGATGTACAGCGGTTACACGATCCAAAGCCGTAATGTCTGCAATTGTGTTCAAATGGATGACTGTAGTTAAAAATGCCAGCAAGCGAGTCTCCACACATAAACCCTAACCCTAATTCCCGTGCCAGAAGAAGTGAAGGAAATCAAACGATACTCCGCCATCAGTAACAAACAATGCTAAAAGAAAACAACGAATAGAAGATTGGAGAGAAAGCTAACATCGTTGCGGGCCAGGGCCACCCTCAGAGTCGAGGGAGTCGAAATTACGACCGGCCAAGCGGTTGTGTCGTTCGGCGTCGGATTCCTCCCTGAATCCACGGCCTTTGGTCTTCCTGGGGGCGGAGGATCCGCCGGCGATTGCAGACCTGAGCTTGGTAGGAGGAGCCCTGGGGGAGGCATCGGCGGCGCCACCATCTTCGTCCATAAGATCGTCTTCCTCCGAGTCAAAATCCACCGCTTCCATATCCACCGCCGCCATCTCCTCTCCCCCTGATTCACTCTTCTTCTACTGCTTGATTCAGCTTGAGCTTGTTTTCGTCATTCGCCACTCTGAAGAACGAAGATGTTGCAGAAGCGGAAGGACTGCGAATTTGCTTGGGCCGTCAGGCCCAATTACAAATGATAATTTAGTCAATTTTGCACAAAACCACCATTTGTTTTGAAAATTTTATTTAACCACCCTTTATTGATGTAATCCTAAAAAGGTGATTTAATGCAATCTATAAAATAATTTGCATAAATAGCTTGAATAAGTGGTGGTTTAGCAACTTTTGTGCAGTTTACCAAAGTAACTTAAAAGCTTTATAAATTATCTTCATGAATTTGAAAATGATATGTATTTCGAGACGATCATAAAATGTTTAAAATGGTAAATATTCCCATGATCTAGGCGAAAGAGGTAAATTAAGCATATACCATCGAAGTTCGCCCATTTGAATCATGTGTTACAAAAGTAATAAAATAGCACTTGGGTCATTACAATATGGGAGGAGAGATTCAAACTCGTTTACCAACTAAGCTAATAAAACTATATTTCATAAGTTTAATTATTTTTGTTATTTATATCCATTCGTGATAAGATGTTAGAAGGATTTAGTTGCATAACTTGCTAAAAAAACATTGCAACAATTGTTCCGTCGATTGATTAACAATTTCCAATATATACTGACAAATTGTCTATTTTTATTAATGTTGTTAATGCCAGATGTGTGTGGAATTGACATTTCTTTTCTAAAAGTGGGTTTGGAATTAATGATAAATATAATTATTTTGTAATATTATTGGCAAATTTTTTGGATCAATCAAGGCAATTAGGGGGAGCAAAACAAAGATTCGGTGCAGATTGAGAGAGTCGTTGACAAGGCGCTATCAACTAATAAAGTGTCAAATTTGTACATGTCCCTCGAATTTTAATAAAATTACAAACAAAGTTAATGCACTTTATTTTGATTTATTACAGTCCTTGAATTTGGGGAAAAAAGTTACAATGATTCCTCATTAGTCCAACTAAATTACAAACAAGTTTATGGAATTCCTTAAACAATTAGATTTTTCTAGCCACTTATTTTGATTCCAGGGATCCGTTTGCAAACTTTCCTCTAAAATTCAAGAATTTCAGTAGTCCAAAAAAAAATTCAGTAATATATTTGTAACTTGGTCCAGAGATCATACTCCAGTAAACTTGAAATAAAGCTCATAATAATCCGCTTATAACTTCTTCTAAAACTCGAAAATGTTAAATACTGAGTAATTGTTACTCGTCAGCTCGATAGTTCAATTGGAGTAGCTTAACCCGAAATACAAATAACATTTTCATTGATTTGATGGGAGAGGAAACGCACCTGTCTAATGTGCTGCTTAATTGCGGACAATTAGAACAACAAGAAAACAACAACGATAAGCAAAGAGGGAAAAAGAGGGGAAGAAAGGAGAAGATTGTACGCGAAGAGACTAAAAAGTCTCACATTTATAATATGAACAAACAAGACTTAGTATATAACCTAGTGTGTTATTCCTCTTAATGCTAATTGGTTTTAAAATGCAATCCCGCTCGACTTATGTGTTGTGATAGCACAAGGGCGCACGTGTGTGCACAATTTATAATGAGGTTAGCCTTTTTTCAT
This sequence comes from Persicaria maculosa, assembly GCA_963922045.1. Taxonomy (NCBI): domain Eukaryota; kingdom Viridiplantae; phylum Streptophyta; class Magnoliopsida; order Caryophyllales; family Polygonaceae; genus Persicaria; species Persicaria maculosa. The sequence continues at coordinate 13,619,985 of OY998267.1, read as the reverse complement.
GTTTTTATTTTTTATTTAAAAAGAAAGAAATAGTTTTTGGAATGCAATTTTTATTTTTATTTTTAGTAGCATTACAACATGATAGGGGTTGAAATCATATTCTCGTGACCAGTTGATTACGAGAACATCCTTACCATGGACGGAGCCATAAAATTTTGAAGGGATGGGTACAAAAATACTACACAACGATATTGAGAAAAAAATTGTAAAACACACAACGTGTTCGATGTTATAAACTAGTGTCAAATGATATTACAAACTAAAAAGTTTATCATTTCTAATTAGAGGTCCATACTACTAAATAAAACTTTGTTATTTTTTCCCATTAAAATAAATAAATAAATATAAATAAATAAATGAATGAAATAGCCGAATAAAAGAAAACTAACAAAATAATTAAGGATATAAAACACAATAAATAAACATTGAGTCAATATTTGACTTGTCGTATTCTTAACATGTAATTGTATAACTAGATATAAAAAATTTAAACTTGCGTAACTTCTTATCAAATTCTCAAAATAATTATAGAACATATAGTTTCGAAGCTCTCGAGATGAATTATAATATGTGAATATCAATTTAAGTAAAATATAAAAGTATTATAATATAATGAAATAAAATTAAAGTGATTAATACACCTATAATTTTCAAACATTAATAACTTTTACTCGGATGTCGGATTATGGCGTATTATATATCAAAACGAAGCTATTGACAAGGAGAATACACCTAGATATTTTTTGGATAAAGGGCACGTACTCCCCATGCCCTCCATTGGCTCTGCCTCTGATCCTTAGAGCATCCACAACCTTGATAGTGTGGGTGTCTTCCCAAAATTAATAAAAAAGAAAGAAAGAAAATAAATTGGCATTTGTCAGATATTTTGCAGGAAAGGAGTGTCTTACTGACACACAAGTTTCTTCTGCGGGATACTTTCTCTCACAGGCAAGACACCCCCTCCTGCATTTCCTGACACAAACCACATAAATTACTTTTTTTTTTATATTGCCTGGAAGACACCCTCGGATGGGCGTTGCAGATGCTCTTACAAGTTAAGTTAGTACAGTCAGGTATACAATACTATATTTTAATGGTATCAAATTGATATAATGAATTATCGTGAAATTAGTGTATGATATGGTATTGCCTTCTTCTTAGAGTATGAGCAAGGCGAGTGTCGCTAAAATGAAGGAGTGTCTAGAATGTGTTAGCTCATAGTCATTATTATAATTTCCTATGAGATATATATATTAATATTACTAAATATGTTAGCATTTTACTGACGTGTTACGTCCACAATTAAAGTTGATTTTTTTAATCAACTACCTCTTTTCTTATTGGTTGATTTTATTGTCGAGATTTTTGAATATATGTTTCCTATTTCAAGTTTATCGTAATCGTCTTCAAAAAGGTCTAATTACGTTGAACTTAATTTCTTATTGGTCAATTATATTTTGGCAAAGTTTAAATATATGTTTTCAATATTAAATTTATCACAGTCGTTTCCAAAATGTCAATGTACATTGAACATAATTGATACAAATTTACCGTGATTTTGTGATTGAGTTTTTTGTATAAAAAAAATGCTTATATAGAAATAATGATTATGATTGTTAATAGATTATAAAAAAATATATTAATAATCTTATTGAATTCATGTCATTTATATGACTTCATTACACATATAGTTGAACAATACTTCTAAAAATTACATGCATTAGAGGTGGGCACAAATCCCGCAAATTCCGGGCCCATCCCGGTCCCGGTGGGATTTGAAAAAAAAAAAAAATGAATCCCGTCCCGGTCCCGTCCCGCAAAAATTATGCGGGACGGGACACGGGACGAGGATTTCTTATCCCGCAAATCTCGTCCCGTCCCGCATATATTATATTATATTATATTATTTATATATATACTGTGTATATTTTGTGTGTGTATATATACACAGTGTATACTATTTATATATATACACTACACTTGCAGTGTATACTGAATATAGTCTTTTCTTTCCCACCTAGATGAACGTTAAATGAGGGATGCTGAAAGAAAGCACTAGAAATCCCGTTTCTTTCTCAATCCGAGCGGATGGAAGTCAATAATTATTACGGGGAGCCTGCATGGTCAAATGACCTTTTCTACGCCTATCTCTCTTCGATTATTCATCTCGACGATAAAGCTTATCCCCCATCGTCTGCCCAATAAGAATCTTACTGAATTTGCCACTAAAGAAAAGTTCGTTGAAGGGGCTTTCTATTTTTTGGGGGGGAAGGAGCCCGACAGGAAAAGCTCCGGTACGCTGGGGTATAGGTCCCCTGCAATCTTTCTAAAGCAAGAAGCGAGAAACTTTTTGTGTATGTTTACAGTGTATATATATACACTATATACACATACACTACACGTACACACATGTGTATATATACATAGTGTATATTTTTGCATATATAACGTGATATAAAGTTTATATTTTGTGTGTATAATTATACATATAATGTGTCTAGACTCCAAAGTGTATATATATAAGAAAAATTATAAAATATAAAAAATATTATAACTTTATATATGTTACACCTTTGAAAATCGCAAAATATATATGAATTTTAGATTTTTTTTATAATGTTTTTTATTTGAGGGACAGGGCCCGTCCCGTCCCGGTCCCGTCCCGTCCCGTGAGGGACAAGGCCCGTGCGGGATTGAAAAAAAAGTAGTCAATCCCGTCCCGGTCCCGTCCCGCAAAAATTACGCGGGACGGAACGCGGGACGGGACGTCCCGTCCCGCGCCCACCCCTAACATGCATAACACGTATATATAATTCCGCATCTTTGAGGCGCGGGTATTACACTAGTATAATTATAAATTTCTACTCAATTATATAATTATATCTTTTTATATTTGTTTATCACATATAGCTATATAATATACATATATCCTTTTATGGAAAATAATATGATTCCATATAGAAAATTGAATAACCTAAACCCAAAATCTATCAATCTACTACTTTACCCACTCATAACGATGCTTTGATGTAATTATAAATTCTCATCCAATTATACAATTATATCTTTCTATGTGTTGTAATCATACCTATCTATCTATTATTATATATATAACAAAGATTTATTATATATATAACAAAGAAGAAGTAGTTAATTAAGTAATTATATCTTTTTAAGTTTGTTAATCATACCTATCTATTTATCAGGGGTGTGATTTTTATACCACAAAATTTTACTATATACACCACATATTCCATTTTTTTTAAAATACACCCTGCCCCTGTTGAGTCAGACATTTGTGACTCAAGAGGGGCAGGGGTGTGACTCAAGAGACGCATATGTGGTGCATATAGTAAATTTTATGGGTGCAAATATCATCACCCATAATAAAAAAAGGGATATGTGGTGTATATATATTAAAAAAATTGTGGTGTAAAAATCACACCCATTTATTATCTATCTATCTTCTATATACATATACTAAAACCGATGCATAACGTCGCGTTGTGGTTATTTCTAAGAAAAAATTAATAAAATAATAGGTTGTCATACTTACCAAAAATATTAATAGATAAATATGTAGTATTTGATAAGTGCTATTTTATTTATATCTAGATTATTTTTTTATGGAAAGAATTATTTATATCATAATTAATTATTTAATAATAATTATTTTATCTATATCTATATTATTTTTTGAGTTCAAAATAAATTATTAAAATATTATGTAACCATAATATGTATCCACAAGTCATAAGATTTAATTAATGATAGATTAAAAAAAACCTTTTATCTTATAAATGTAAATTTTATTTTATATTTTAAGAGAATTTAAATAAAAGATATTTTTTTATTTATGTATATGTTATTTTTTCGTGGAAAAAATTATTTATATTTAGATTATTATTTTTATTTATTAGAATCTATCTGAATTATTTATAAAATTATATTAAAGTATTCTCCGTGCACGGGACGAGACCTACATTTGTTATATATAATAAAGAAGAAGTTGTATAGTATATGACACATTCTCTTTAATCTTAATAGTAATAACTAATCAAAAAACTTATCTCCCCACCTTAATCAATCTAATTCTATCCATAATTCATATTTTAAAAAAAATTATCTATTGATTGCATGAGAGATGAAAACTTCATAGAGTTAAAATAATAAGTTATATAAGGTTTATATTATATTTATACAATAAAAGATCAAATTATGTATTAATATAAAATTTATTTAAATTTAAAAAAATTAAAGAATTTATATATGTGTGTATATTATAATAATTTTATTTAATTCTATGTTGATTATGTAACAATTAAGAAGTATTTGAAGGAATTAATTAGCTGAATGAACATGTATTAATTTCAATTTTATTTAAATAAAATAAAAATCGTATACGATGTGGTAACTAAACTAGTTAGGGATTATAATAAGGGGCGCGCTCCGGTGAAACCGGTATTTTAGTAAAAAAAAACTTGAGGATCGGTTTTTTTAGCCCGGTAGAACCAAGCTATAAAGTCACTCTATAAATTTTAAAACAGGAGTTTTTAGCACGATTGTTAGACTGAACCGAGTTATAAAGTCACTGTGTAATTTAAAAACGAGGTATTTAGCACGGATTGCAAATGAACCGAGATATAAAGTAGTCCTCACGCGGAGTCAATTCTTTATAATAATAACAATAATCTTTAATGAAAAAAAATTATTGAGATTATCCTGATAATTTAAATTGCGCATAGTACCTAGTAATCCCAATTCGATAAATGTAATTCCAGTATCTCTTTTCATTACTCAAAATCCAAACCAAATACTCCGTAAAACATAGTGGCCTCCTGTCTTTATTTAGGGTCTTATTAGATACATCGCAAATCCCCTTCTTTAAATGCACGCCCATTCTAACGTGTATGTCATTTTTAATTAATTAGCACACTTTTTTAATTAATTAGCCCACCACAACTATGAACTTCCATTCCAACGATTCCAACGTGTAGATTTGTTGTGTATTTAGTTTATCCGCTTTATTTATTGTTTACACACCGCACGATGTTGTCCATTTATGGAGCTCCGATCATCCAACGGTAGAGAAGCCGTCGCCAGGGTCATCCCGTACGCCATGTCTACATTGGATTTTTTCCTTCTCCCCCAATCTATGTTTTTTTTTTATCCTATAATCAAAAGCTTACATATGAGTTGAATAAAATTGCACCTTTCAAAATATTGATAATAAAAATACACCATAAGTATTAAGTAAGATGATAATGTCAGAGGCAAACGTGCACGTACAAACTTTTCGAGGGATGTAATTACATATATTAAGACCATCTTCAATTCTTCATGGTCATTCATCATTTTTTTTTTCTCATTATCATAATTTTATACTTTATTTATTTTTTTAAAAAAATTATTTGTATTTTATCTATCTCTTTCTAAAATGTTTTCTCTACAATTATGGAAAAATCTTCCCGTTTATATTTGTATTATCAAGAAAAATATAGGGTTGTTTTTTCATTAAAAAAATAAAATAAAATTATAAAAAAAAAGTGGTTAACTCTTTCTACCGAGGCAACCTCTTCCATTTCATTACCTTAAGGTACAACCTACAATCAAGAGTTTACTTTTACTTACTTAAGATGAAGTAAATGTTATGACCCGAAGATCGAATAGGTGAAAGCTTGACTTTCAATGAAGGGATTGAGAAGAAAAAGGGGAAAGAAGAAGAGTTTAGGGAGAGAGAGATTGAGGAAAGAGAAGAAGAAAATAGGGGAAGAAGATGTTTTGTAATTCATCGATAGGGTTGTACATACAAGATATGGTATTTATCCCACAATATTCCACTTTCTAGTATTTCTTGAATTAATAAAAAATCTCACATTTATTTTTGTTTTTCTTTTAAAAAATTATTTATAGTACTTGAAATATTATGGATAAAGATGATCTAAATATCCATTTTTGGACCGAATGACTGAATTCCACTTCCGTTGCTCAAATTATGCATATATATGTATATGGCATGTGGTTGTTTGTGGTATATTTTGCAATAAGTTATATTGCCTCGGATAAAGAAAGTAAGATGTTTCATAAATATTAAAAAAAAATTAAAAAAATTTATACTGATTAGTATTTAACATTAAATTTATTTTTAAATAATAAAAAGTTAATATTTTATATACTTTTTAATAAATATATGTGAATATTAAAAATCTTATATTTTAGATTAGAAAAATATCTTATTTACAGTATCTATTTTATTTTTAAAAATATTAATTTTCGAATTTCCCCGAGTATAAAGCAGCATTTGTTAATATATTCGGCTATTTTCATTTCAGCCTTACTTATCCCGTCACAAAAGCAATTGTATACTCTGTATTGTATAGTACGGAGTAAATACCCATCGGCTACCGTAGCAGAACTGTCCTTTTTGTATTTAATTTGTGTGTATGCTTTTCGAATAAAATTCATCCAAATATAAGAGAAATAGTGCCTGCATATAGTTTTCTACTAGTAAAGGAATTTGTAAATTCCATAATAATAATAATAATAATAATAAGAGAAATAGTGCCTGGTCGTGTTGTTGTTGATGCTGCTCGGCGTAAGTGTGCCAAGTATCGAGATTTGTGCACGGTGGCTGGTTATGGTTTCATACCCTTCTCCTTCTCTTCGTTGGGAGAGTTAGATACGGATGCGGTTGCTTTGCTGAAGCGGATTCAGAAATTCTCCGTATCTCAGGATGCCGGGGCTCGTGCTGCTGCTTATATTTTCACTAGACTCAGTTTTATTATCGCTAAGGGAGTGGGTGCCCAGATAGTATCTCGGCTACCCACTAATTTCTTGTAAATAGTAATTGGTTAATAGAAATAATAATAATAATAATAATAATAATAATAATAATAATAATAATAATAAAATAATAATAATAACAATAATAATAATAATCTTTTTTTTTGAACCAAGATAAGAATTCGGTTCACTGGACAAGTCCAACGAAACCGAGAGACCGGACAAGCCGGTAGATGGACTAACCATCATGTACAGCTTGAAGCAAATTACTGAAGCAAATAACTGAAGCAAATGACAGAAAGGAAATTACAGAAGCAAAAAGCAAAAAATAAAACGTACAAGTCATCCTACACTGAAAATCACAAGCCAAAAGACGAACAAATCGATCGGACAAAGGGACAACGCACACAGAGAACTCTGGGGAACAATATCGGACACCTCAGATTATGGATTCAAACGAGCCATCAGATGTCGATCGCACATCCATGACGTCATCGAACATGTCAAATCAACCACCGCTCACAAGAAGCATGCATCACAATAAGAACAGCACAGTAGTACACCAATCCACAAACCCAAACCCTAACCCAAACCATTGCCCATACAAACAACTCACGCACTCATCACAACCCTCAAGTACGATATCAAATCAGGATAAGCCCAAAAGAGAGATTGAGATATTAAAATACCTCTAATAGATAAATTGGTATATCTAAAATAGGACAAATTGATACATATATTTAAAGTGTTGGATGGGACAAATAGCACCATTTCCCTTATCAAAGCGTGGTTCAACAATTCTAAATTAATATTGTAATATTAATAATTTATATATTTAGTATATATTATACTCCCTCCGTTTTGAAATATAAGTCTGTTGATTTTTTGACACGTTTTTTAATGAGTTAAAAACTATATAAAATAATAAATCTTTTTATTATTTTTACATAATTATATATTTATTAGTAATATATACAAGACTATGTAAAAAAAATTAATAAAAATAATATTATTTTATATAGTTTTTAACTCCTTAAAAACGTACTTATATTTCAAAATGAAGGAGTATCATTTTATTGAGGTTTTAGGTTGAAGGCGATTGCCCAGTTGTTATCAATGCTTTTAATGGGATTTGGAGGTACCCTTGGGATATCGAGAACATCATAGCGGACGCTCGGAAGCTAATTTAGGATTTCCACACCTTTTCTTGCGCTCATGTGTTCAGAGAGGTTAATATGGTTGCAGATAAAGTGGCACGCATTCGGCTCTCTCTCAATCACGACCCTCCTGTTTCTCATTCCGAGCTTCAGATTCTCGTCCGTAAGGACGCTTTTGAGTGGTGGGTCAGTAGAGCCTGACTCCACACAAACTCTTACCGTGTATCAAAAAAATAAAAATTGATCGGTATGAAATGTGTCACAATTCTAAATTATTATCTTTTTTTTTTACAAAACACAGTATAAGGTTTATAAGTTAGATGTACCTTAGTTTGAATATTTTTCACACATATATATATATATTAAAATATTAGATAAAATAAAAAACATCTTTTTTATTTAGTCTTTTTTATTGAAAAATTAAAATATCTGTTAATTCACTATTTTATTAAAAAACTGTTGTGAGAATTGTACTAGTCTGTATTAGCTTTGTTGAATTGTATCCCTCTTCTCCAATAGCATCTCCCGCAACAATGTTGAGATCCCCTAGTTCACAATTGCGGTCCATTATATAACCCGTATGACTTGATTGGATATGCTAAATTATTTTATTATTTTTCTTAATAAATGGAGTATTTTTTTAATTGTTTTCAACCAATAAAAGACGACGAATTATAAAAGAGATCATGATTGCGGAGTAGAGGATCCTCACCACCCACAACACCTCTAAAATAACGAAAAGTGAAGAATTTGGAGAAAAAAAAATGATATTTTGGCTTCAACATCTGATCTATTTCATTCTCTGTATTTGTAGCATTTGTAAAACTAAATACTCTAACATTAAATGTGAGTACAAGCCTTTTTTTTTTGAAAAGGAAAGAATTTGAAAGATTGTGACCAATCTAACCAAGAGTATCCATAAGGATGAGCGTTCTCAGGGCAATTTCAAGTCTAAGTGATATAGACGATTGACGACGCCAATAGTTTCTCTAAAAATGCGTTGGAAGAGCACTTAATCGACATGTTGAGAAATGAGTATAAGACTCAATGGAATTGAATCATAGAAAATGAAGGAGGTGCATATAAAATTTTATATATTTGTTTTAAATAAATAAAAGTAGTAATATTTAAATCATTTATTAAATATAAAAATATGGAAAATACAGGAATTATTGGAGTTTAATCATTATTTTTTTAAAGATTCTATTATTTCCTTTTCAATTTTAGAGTTTTTTTTTTATATAATCTGTTAAAACTTAAAGATGTGTAGCAATTTTTTTTTTTTTGAAAAGAGCCCTCATTATTTGCTCTTTTTTATTCAGTTTTATTCAATGACTCAAATAACAAGGCAATTCAAAAAGAACAACTTTTAACAATTTTGAGAAGCAGTAAAAAAAAAAGTTAGGGAAAGTAAAAAAATAAATAAATTCAAAAAGAGTTTCAAACTCCATAGCAGTGGTTGCAGGTGGCACTGCAACCAAAAAGGTGTGGCTCTGATTGCTATCTCTTCAAATCCCTCCTCTCTTTACCACCCCCCTTCTCCTACTAGATTTTCTGCTCCTCCTCCTTCATCTCCCCACCTCCCTCCTCCTCTCTTTACCACCACTGTCTCTCCCTCTCCTGCATTTCTCACTCCCACACCTCCAACCACCATTACTAAAATTGCTAAAACTACTGAAACTGGGTTTTATTATAATTTCTCTTTTCTATTTTTGAGTGTTTTTTTTATAGCATTTCTTAGATGGGCAAAGATGGAGAGTGGTAAAGATTTTATCTTTATCACATTATCTGCATACATTTGTGATTTTTGGGAAATAAAGTTTTAACCTTTCCTAACAAATCCACCTCCCCTCCCCCCTTTCATCTCCCTAAAATCTCTGCCTCTCCCAAACTGAAAAATCAAACCTTTTTTTTTTCTTTAATTTGTTTTGAGTTTCTTGTTCTTATCTCAAGTTGCCGCACTCTCTTCCACAGTGGAGAGCGCCATGGATTCCTACGAGGCAGCAAGAGCTGTGTTTTCGAGGGTGCAGAGCATCGAACCAGACAACGCCCATAAGATCGTCGGCTACATTCTGTTACAAGACCAGGCGGAGAAGGAGATGATACGGCTGGCGTTCGGACCTGAGTCCCACATTCACTCCGTCATCGTTAAAGCGAAAACTGAGCTCGGACTTTCGTCGAACAACTCATCTGCAACAAACTCCTCGCCTTCTCCTCCCCCTTTCAGCCCCATTTCCAGCCCCGTTTCGATTTCCCGGCCGAATCCACAACCCCTCTCTCTCCCCTCTCCGCGTCTGGCCCACCACTTCAACCCATCTTCCCCTTCCTCTCCCTCCGTTTGGTCCGTTTCCCCGTCCAGTAACCACCACAACAATAACCCGCTGAGCCCCGACTCCAACAACTCCGTCTCCTACGCCGCCGTGTTGAACGGAACTGCTACGGCGAACCGCCCTTTTAGCTCTCCCCGTCTTGCAGACGAACCGTCTAAAAACCCTGACTATTTCGACCAGTCGATGGAGTCGGCCATGAGTCCGGGTTGCAGGAGCGACTCGTTGCCGCACCCGTTTTGGGAGAACGGGAGCAGCTTCGAGGACGGCTCCCATTTCCACCGCAGGAGTTGCTCGGTGAACGACATTTGCTTTGGAAGCGATGATTCAACTTCCGGGTTTGGTTTCAAGCCCTGCCTCTACTTCTCCAAGGGCTTCTGCAAGAACGGTAGCACTTGCAAGTTCGTTCATGGAGATGGCGGATTCGTCGATTCAGGCGATACTCTCACCTCCGGCGTGGGTACCCCTTGCAAGATTGATGCCTTTGAGCAGTACCAGCAAGAGGTGATGAGATCCAAGGTTGCTCAGCAACAGAGATTGGCCGCTTCACAGTTCATGTCTGGAATCAATTTCCCTTACAGTAAGCTGAATCTACTCCAAAGAGAGTCTCAAAGGTACAGTCAATTGATTACATTGTCTGTATTGAATTTGCGGACTTGATTGAATGTAGTAGACTAGTACTGAACTTCTAGGGTTTCATGTTTGAATTGGGTTTTTTTTTAATGGTGGCATTGGTGCTGCATTGTAGATCTGCTGCAGCAGCACTGATGATGGGAGAGGAGCTCAACAAGCTAAACCGATTTCGAATGGGAAGAAACGATGTTTCGGAGATCGGATTTGGAGACTCAGCTCCTGGGGCTAGGCAAATTTACTTGACATTTCCTGCAGACAGCACATTTAAGGAGGAAGATGTGTCTAATTACTTCAGGTAACACCTTACAGTTTAATTCCTTTTGCTGAATTGACAGTATGATTATATGAAGCTTTTATTTGGGGTTAAATATAATAAAGTGTTGTTTTAAAGCATCTTTGGGCCAGTTCAAGACGTGAGGATCCCTTACCAGCAGAAGAGAATGTTTGGGTTTGTTACATTCGTGTACCCGGAGACGGTGAAGATGATTTTGGCGAAAGGGAATCCGCATTTCGTATGTGATTCCCGTGTTCTTGTTAAGCCATACAAAGAGAAGGGGAAACTACCCGATAAGTATGTGTTGTCGTTCTAGGCGCGCTTTAACTCTTCTAACTCTGTTGTGCTATCTTGCTCTAATGTTGTTGTTTGTAATTGGATGTAGGAGGCAACAGTTGGAGAGGTCTGAGTTCTCGTCGTGTTCCAGCCCATCTGGACTCGATTATAGGGAGCCCTTCGAGATGCATGTTGGTATGAAACAATCAACCTTGATTTCCATTAGTTCTTGTGAGTTTCGTTTTTTTGTTTAATCGGGTTTGATGACGTGCCTGCTGTGTTCTAGGACCGAGAATGCTTTCGAATAACCGTGAGATGTTGAGGAAGAAGCTGGAGCAGGAGGCTGCTTGGCAAGCCCTTGATTTCCAAAGGAGAAGGCTGATGAATCTGCAGCTCTTAGACTTGAAAAATCATCACCTTCAGCAGACTGCGTCCGTCGGATCTCCTGCTCACACCTCCCTTCATGAGAATATGCATTCACCGAACACTGTCGTTCCTGAAAATGCTTCGGAAGGTTAATCTACAAGTACATTGATGCTTTTTTCGCAACTCATGAGTGTGAATTGTATCTAATGGTTAATCTTGTGCTTTTAGTTTTTGCGGAGAACCAAGGGAGTCCAACTGCAGGGTGTACTGAAGAGCAGCCTGATGAGGCGAACAACACTTTATCGGATGGAAGCAATGGCAACGAGGAACATAACCAGGAGATCAACGGCGGTGGTCTCCTTGAAAGGTTGGTGCTTTGACTTGTAGATAGCACATTGCTTTACCAAATCCCATAATCGTCGTATTTTAGGATTCGTGTTTTCTTATTCTTGTCGTCATTACGTCAATTCCAGCCTCGAGCATAGTTTGCCTGACGGACTTCTCTCATCCCCGACAAAATCCACTGCTGAGGACCAAACAATCTTCGCTACGAAATCACTTGAGGTGAACAATGGTGTCACAATCTCAACTTCCACAACTAACAGTGACTTGCTGATGCCCGCTCCACCTGCTCTTAAATCACGCTTTGTCGTCGAGATCCCTAGGTACTCACAAATCCATTACATTACACTGTCATCATAACTCGGAAAATTTCAAATAAACCCTAATCGCGCCCCCTTTTGGATCGTTCAGCTTATCGTCGGACATGTAGCCTTTGATACAGCTGCAGCAGTAAGGAGATGTTGTTGCCTAACTGGTAAGTGTAAGTGAAAGTGAACCATAGATTTTACATTTACCTCAAAATAGTCCTTGCAGTAATTTTAGTTTTTTTACCATACCTATTTTTCTTTTTTGTACCAAATGCAGAAAGATCTGAAGGAGACCACATGGAGAAGGTGAAGGAGAGATGGTGTTGGAGTAAACAAAAAATGGACCCTCAAAGCTGTACAGCCACAAAGAAACCAAACAACCCTCATGAATAGCAAGATCTCTAGAGGTCTCATTTTCATCATTAAATACAATACTAGTACAACAAGAATACATAATAGGGTAGTGATTACAAGAAGAAGAAACTCATCCTTTTTATAAGAGAGGCTGTTTTTTGGGGATTTTGTAAAACCCTCTCTGTAGTAGCTGTGTACTGAACCAAAGCAAGTAAGCAACCAACCACATAGGAAGAGAAAAAAAAAGGTGATATACAAGTGTTAGTTTTAGTGCTATGTTACTATTAGACTTTGACAAGTTTTTTAATATTATACATTGTATTTCTTGCCCCTTTTGTTTTTTTGTCAAGGTTTTCTTTTTTAGATCTTTTATTTTTATTTTATTCAGTATAAATGTTTATTGTGTTTTTTCAACATTCAATACCACACATTAAACATTTAATGTGTTTTGTTGTTGTTTAATGTGTTTTTGTGGTGAGGGGATTAAGGAAAAGATGTGTGGTCTTTTTCTTTTAATCTAATTTGATGGGGATTAAAGGGAAAGCTTTAGGGGAGTCAATTGTCTCATTTTGGGGGTTGTGTTTAGGTGGACAATGAAGTGAAATGGGACACTGCATTGCAATCACATGGGTACTGACAGATAATGCATGTGGGGGTATGAGGTGGGGCCACATTATGTAATGATATACGTCTCGTAATTTAGGTCATTTGACTTTTTAACATATTTTTTAATAGGTTAAAAACATTATAAAATATAAACCTTTTCAAAAAAAATTAAAATAATTTCAAATTTAATACTAAAAGATTTAAAATTATTTTTAAAAATTATATTTTATAAAAATTTTAACACATTAAATAATATATTAAAAAGTTAAACGATTTAAATGATTAGACAGAGTTAGTATTATGTACTTACACTAACTCAATTTTTACTGGCTACTATACTTTCCCTTCCCTCTCAAAGATTTTGTAGCCCCCTCTTTTATCACTATATTTATTTCAAGTATGTTTTCATTTGTGTGGCCCTCTCCCCACTGCCTAAATAATGTTGATGTTGTTTTTCAAAAGTCATGCAATAATTTCCTTTAAATTATTTTTGAGTATATAATTTAAAAGCTGTGTGCTAAATGAAATTCGGCTGAAATTTTATGTGACCCATTTCATGGTTTAGGGCTTTTTTTTGTTAGAAGTGTAGGAAATGTAAATGAAAGTAAATAATTTTTATATGTAAAAAAGGTAATTAGAGGGTGAGTATTTTTCCTAGGGTTTGGATAATAAATTATGGATATGTAATTACTCTTAGTTAAAATTAGGCAATTAGAGAAGACTAATAGTAATAATTACAATTTTAATAAATGAATTATAATTTCAACATAAGATGGGATTCATTTTTTAATCATTATCTTTTCCTATTACTCTAACAAATAGAAGACCAATAAAAATAGGGTAAATTGCAACTAATATCCCAACCTTTAGGGATAGTTGCTTTCAATACCCTAACCTTGTAAAATTTCACAAAATATCCTAACATATACCATTAATTGCAATTAACACCCTAAATGAGTTTCTTAAATTAAAAAATTACCCACATCAAACAAAAATTACAAAAAATCACCCATATTCATAAAATATTTTCAATGAATCCCTAATACATTTTTAAAAAACGAGAATTAAATAAATCTCTTACAATTTGACCCCACCTGACCCACCATCCAAAAATAATTATAATATATATATAATATACTCCTTTAAAATATAATATAATTACTTTAGCATCTACTCATTTAAAATTTTAATATAATCAATCAAAATAATTAATTATTTATCAAAAAACATATATTATAATTAAAATCTAAATTTATATAAGTCTGTCTCGATACATGCCGATTTGTGCATCTATATATTCCCTGTATATTATTTGATACGATATATACTGTCTTTTTAGTTAATATTATGTTATATATACTAAAACTAATACATAACATCTTATAATGTATCACACATAAATTTCATGGTATTAAAAAAAATGATTCTATAAGAAATGTTTAACATAATAGTTTAACAAAAATAAAATAAAGTAGATTTAAAAAAATAAATGGTAAAAGATATGATAACCATTTGCAATAAATAATTATATAATAAAGATATATTCAAAATAATGTGGTAAAAATAATAATTTTACCATATTATTTTTAATATATCTTTATTATGTAACTATTTATTACAAATGGTTATCATATCTCATACCATTTATTTATTAAAATCTACATTATTTTATTTTTGTAAAAGTGTTATGTTTAAGATAAATAATTAATTATTTTGAGTACTTATATTAAAATATTAAATGAGTACATGCTAAAATAATTATATTATATTTTTAAAGGAGTATATTTTATATACCTGTTATAATTATTTTTGGATGGTGGGTTGGGTGGGCTTAAATTGTAAGAGATTTTTTTAATTTCAAATTTTAAAATATATTAGGAGTTTATTGAAAACATTTTATGAATATGGGTGATTTTTTATAATTTTTGTATGATGTGGGTAATTTTTAAAATTTAAGAATCTCATCCAGGGTGTTAAGTGCAACTAATGGTATATGTTAGAATATTTTGTGAAATTTTACAAGGTTAGGATATTAAAAGCAACTATCCCTAAAGGTTGGGATATTAGTTGCAATTTACCCATAAAAATATAAAGGGTATCATTTACTAGTACAAGTCTTCAAGGCATTTTAATCTCAAAATTTAAATTCAAAGTCAAGATCACTGGTTAGAACTTAGAAGGAGAGTTAACTATCAAGCCTTATCAACTTAATTAATAAGGATAATAGGTAATCAACAATAGCAGATATAAAATCAGAAATTTAAATCGGGTAGGCTGAATTTATCTTATACAACTCACCTAATTATTTTTTTTAAATTGATAAAATATCAACATCACCAGTGACAAAACTAGTATGCGAGGGCACAAAATACCGATTTTATTTTATTTTATTTTTTACATATTTGGTTTCTTTAACGTCATTATACCAAAGTGTCAAAGAGATGTGAGTGAGACCATAATAGAGTCACACATTGAAAGTTGAACATAACTCGCCTTAGCTTATAAGTTGGTGAGCTACTCCTCCTATAGCCAATTGGTTTTAGGATGGAACCCCACTCGGCTTATGTGCTAGGCTATTAGCGCATGGGCGCACGTGTGCACACGACCCCCAATCCCGAGTTATGTTCAACTTTCGATGTGAGACTCTATTATGGTCTCATTCACATCTCTTAACACGCTCCCGCAAGTGCAACTAAGGTCGTTTTTTTGCCTATAGTTGACACTTGGACAACTGGTCTAGCATCCCTGGTCTCATTCACATCTCTTAACACGCTCCCGCAAGTGCAACTAAGGTCGTTTTTTTGCCTATAGTTGACACTTGGACAACTGGTCTAGCATCCCGAGTTATGTTCAACTTTCGATGTGAGACTCTATTATGGTCTCATTCACATCTCTTAACACGCTCCCGCAAGTGCAACTAAGGTCGTTTTTTTGCCTATAATTGACACTTGGACAACTGGTCTAGCATCTCATTCTCTTTTTAGCTAGTCCAGGATCGAGAGTCGGGCCGTTTGGCTTTTCCACTCTGATACCATACTGAAGTCCGTTGGGACTCGGGATCGGAGGTCGTGTGACAGATGAGATCAAGTAAACTTGTATGATTATAAATGTAAATTCCATCAACTTTGTAACTAAGGTGTGCAATCTTATCTGTCACCAAATAATCTTTACGAACCACATTATTAATGCAACCTGCTTGAAAAGACATAAGATGAAAAAGAGTTATAAATGATCATTTCAATTTTTAAAGGGCATTTCTATTTTCTCTTTAAAAATTAATAACGGATAGATTGTTTAGTGGGCAATTGAAGAATCATTACCTTTGAATATACTTATTGAAAAAAAAAATGGTGTACATACAATTATGAAAAACACACTTATGGCATAGTTGGAACGTAACATGGCCATGCATGCATCTCATGCTTTGTAGTACTAAACCGCTAGTGTATATTTGGATCATTATCTTTCCCTATGTTGGGGGTTTGATTTTTGGATTAAAAATTGAACTTGTTACAATTTAATAATTTATTTTTTTGTAAAGAAAATTTTGATTGAAAAATAATGGAGAAACATGATGATTGTGTCAGGGTACACTTTGATATACGAGGGGTGTAGGACCCATCTGATTCAACACAAATGAAGTGGTCCCCATGGCTTTATGTAAAGTCTGATGAAGGCAACCCACTTGTTTATTTTTCCATTGAGGCCCAGTCTTCATGAGATACTAACTATAGGAACAACGAGTATACTAGTCCCAACTATTCTGGAATGGTTTAATCGGAAAGGATGTATATGCAGTATCCAAAGGTCTTCGGTTTAAATTTTAAGTGATCACTCTTTATTTACCAAATTCAAGAGTATACTAGTCTTTATGATATACTATGGGGATAACTAGTACTCCATCCGTTCGGCAAAACATGTCACTTTACTATTCATGCACGCTTTTTTAGGGGATATAAACTATATAAAATATCTAGTTTTTTTTAATGATTTTGTTTAACAATTTTGTATTTATTATTAATAAGTACAAACTTGTTAAAAAAATTATAAAAAATAAATATTTTATATAATTTTTATTATTCTAAAAAAGCATGTGTGAATAGTAAACGACATGTTTTTCCGAACGGAGGGAGTATATTTTTTTTTAACTTATAAGAATTGAAAATTAGATATACTTCAAACTCAATGGGATGAAATCCTGTCTAAACATATAACCGAAAATGTAAAAGGTATAATATAATAAGCGAAAACACGCCTTTTAAAAGATAAATATAAGCAAAACTAATTCTAACAAGTTGATGATCTAGACTACGGACGAAGTCAAGGACCATCATGAAACAACACCGCTGATAAGCGATACATCAGAAATTTATGCGGACAGTGAAGATGAACCTCAAAGAAGTTCCTTCCCTCACACGTCTTTAAAAATAAAATATTAATAATATAATAATTTAAATCAAGTATTTTAAAAATAGGAATAGAGAGTATACTAGCACTACCCTCGCGCGTCTTTAAAAATAAAATCTTAATAATGTAATAATTAAATTAAGCTATTTTGCATTAATATACCAAAAAAGACGAGGGTTTGCAAAAATGGCAGTGTTATAGGTAAAATTGTAGGGGGGAATGTCGGTTTTGCAAATATTTTGGCCACCTTTTCAACCTGTTGAAGGTAATAAAAAATATGAAAAAAGACAGAATGTGCGGAGGAGAGAGGGGGTGACCTGAGTTGTATTAAATACAAACCATCATACATTTAATGTAAAGGGTTCCTGCCAAAATAATAATTTATTTAAATAATTTAAATAAAGTATTAAAAAAATTAGTGCTCCCTCTATCACAAAACATATGTTGTTTCTTATTTATGCACATTTTTTTAGAAAAATAAACACTATATAAAATTTTAACTTTTTTATTAAATTTTTAAATAACTTCATACTGCATCCGTTAACAATAAACATGTCGCTTACTTTTTTATTAATTCAAGATTTTGAATTAAGTCCAATAGTTAGTAAATGTATTAAAAATAAAAGAAAAAATATGATTGATTTAAAGAGATCAAGAAAAGAAGAAAAAAAAATTAAATGAAAAAATATTTGATTGGTTTAAATAGTTTAAAAAAAGGTAAGAATGACACTTAGGCTAAAACTCGTGTGTATATATATATATATATATTATTTTCTTATTTTGGATTTTTTTTAAATAGTTGGAGGTAGTTGGAAATTTTTTTAAAATATGATTGATTTTTTACAAGGGAGTCAAATTTGTCTCCCTCTCCTATTCCCCAAACTCCAAAATAAAATAAAAAAATGATTTAAAAAAAAAGCTTTTTTTTATGAGAGAACAGGAGAAGGGGATAGGATTAGGGCTGAAGATTTGGACCGCTTTAGCCTGTAAACTAGTCTTATTATCCATGTGTTACGCAATATTTTAATAAATATTATTTTATTATACATGCTATCTTTGATTTTTTTTATATAAAATTATGAAGATTAAAAATAACTTGATTGAAAACTTTCTAGGAAATCATTATACAATTCATTAAAATATCTTAATTAAATAAATAATATCATCAACAAATTTTAAGATAAAAACAAACAAAATTGTGTTGAAACTAATAAAAATGCATAAAACTTAATAAAATAAAATAATCTATCCTATTATATTATTATTTAATAATTCAAGTTTTGTCTATGACACTACTAATAAATTGACATTAAAAACAAATGGTTTTTTTAAATATATGGATAACTGTTTACATTATTATAAAATTTGATTTGAAAATTAAAAAAAAATCATTCACTAATACAAATGGATTAACATTTAAGTGATTGACAGTATTTACCTTACTATTAAGAAGAATAAAAACAAAAATTTATAAATTTAACTAAGTGATTTTTTAAAATCAATAAATCCTTTTTTAAAGGGTCCATATTAAAACTCATACAAAAATTCTACTTTACCCCATTCCAATTTTTTAATATAGTTAGTACGAAATTTTGACAAAATCCTTTTTTTTAAAGGTTCCATATTAGAACTAGTGACTGAGCCAAAACCCGAAGAGGGTGGGGGCACACCGATGATAAACAACAATGAATAACACGAACTCGTACAATACATAACGTCTTCAACACTACAAAATAGCGATAAAAATAAAAGAGTTCACTAGTACATAAAATTATTCATTGCTAATTAGAGTTTTATAATAAAATAGTTCAACTCGACACGGGGTAAATCTATTTTATGGGTTTTCATACCCGAAAAATATTGAATGATAACCTCATTATCAGTGCGCTTGAAAACATTCTTTTCAACCTAGCTGACAAAAGTCCCAGAGAGAAAATCTTCTCTTATCTCGTTGCGCAAATATGGTTTGATAATACTCAAAGTAGAGAAAACTTTTTCCACTATAGTTTTTGCAATCGGTAACACTAAAATCAATTCAATGAGATGATATACCAAATCAAAAGCTTTGTGAATTCCTACCTCGGTCATTTTTTTAGTAACATCATTGTTATCTTGCAAAGTAGAAAATCTAACATTTTTGTTCATTTAAACTTTCATAATTTCATACCTAATTGTCGAAATGAGTAATATAACCTCTCATCTCAAAATCGAAAGATAAATTATAGTATAGGAATGTCAATCTAAATAAACTATAAAAGCATTGTGGGTTATTTAAATAAGACTTAGAGTGATTAATATACCTTCAATTTTCAAACATTCATAACATTTTACTCGGATATCGGATTAATTCATACTATATATCAAAACAAAGCTATCAACGAGGAGAATACATATATGAGGTTCGCCGGATGAGGGTGGGGGCACATGCCCCCGTTTGGATCTGCCTCTGATTTAGAACCTATAAAAAATTATACTTTACCCAATTCCAATTTTTTACTTATTACGAAGTTTTAAAAAATTTAGTGCTTTTATATTATATATTTATAAGATTGTTTAGTTTATCAAAATTCATTAGATTTATTTAAATAAGTCAAAAAAGTTATCAAAACGTAACTACTCAAGATATGATAAGATTTTGTTATTTAAATCAATTGTGATTATTAATAATGATAAGTTAAAGGATGTGGAATCATTAATTGACATGGCTTAAAATTATTGGATCATCATTAATTGACGTGTCAAAAAATCCGGGCCACATTGCACCAAAGTACAACACCTAAGCAAATTTGTCCTGAGCCCGCCACATTCACGTCTGTTTTTTAGTATTATATATATTGATTGATTGATTGATTTGCATGCACCCTTTGGTGCAGTATAAAATTAAGGGAAAATGGCAGAACCCCCCCTTAAATATGACTCTTTGCAGAAAACCACCCCTTAAAATTGAAATTGCATAAAACCATCCATTAAACCCATTATGTCTGTAAATCGCCACCCACAACCTTTTTTCCCGTTAAAAATGATGAAAAGTCATTTTTACCCTCCCTTTTAATGTTATTTTAATGAGAGAAAAATGTATGAATTGAAATAAATTAATAAAATCTATTTATCCACCCCTTTTAATGTTATTTTAATAGAATAACATACCTTTTTCTCTAATTAAAATGGATGGATAAATAGATTTTATTAATATTTCAACTCATACATTTTTCTCTCATTAGAATAAAGTTAAAAGGGATGGGTAAAAATGACTTTTCACTGTTTTTAACGGCAAGCTAACGGAAAAAAAGGTTGTGGGTGGCGATATACAGACATAATGGGTTTAAGGGGTGGTTTTCTGCGATTTCAATTTTAAGGGGTGGTTTTCTGCCATTTACCCTAAAATTAATCAAGATAAATATTTATGATAATTTTTTTAAAAAAATTATTTTGATCTTATAAATAACCAATCATATATACTATATAATTTTCTAATGAAAAACATATTTAAAAAAAATAAAATTATTATCATCAAATAATTATCTTTTCGATTTTAATATTTTTCAAAATATAACTTTTCATGAGAAAATTCTACAAATATGTAGGATTGTTTATTTATAACATAAAGATAATTTTAAATTTTTTTTTATTAATTATTTATCACAATTAATTTTATGTTGCATCAAAGGGTGCATAAAGGATGTAGGAGATCCCATCTCCTTTAGAAGAGCTAACATGGTGGAATAGTGAGTTTAAAAGAGCAAAATGTTGAATAATATCATCATTTAAAATTTCTTCCTATTTTCGAGAGTGTTTTGTCTTTCTCATAGGCCGGTAGCCAGTAGCCAAGGGCACCCAACACTCCCAACCATTCTCTATACAAACAGAAACAGTGCCTCACATGACAAGACACAAGGCTCTGTTTGTTTGGCATCATTTCTAACATCTTATGGGTCTTAGCTGAACCAATTAATCGGGTCATTTGAGTTTAGGTTCGAGTATTTTGGATTTCAGATATATCAGATTTTGGATCCGTTTGATCACGAGTTGTTTTAGGTCAAAACAAATCAGGTTTGTCTAGCTCGCTTTCTGGTCGACCCAATATGTCAGAAACTAAAACCTTATAAAGAATTTTTAAGAATATTAAAATATTATTAAAATTAAATTATAATATCTATATGTTAGATTAAACTAAATTCTAATTTTATAATTTAATTTATATATACTCTTATAATAACAATATATAAAAAATTTAAGCATAAAATTATATTTATATAAATAAGTGCTCCAAACATACTATAGTTATAAAATATATAATATTTTTTAACTATGAGTAACATTAACGAACAGAACTATCCGAATATATCTGTATATGATCTATGTGGTGTTTATATGACGCTGACTGGGAAGCTAGAGAATTCCATTTCTTCAGCTGTCACTGAGTCAACTTTGACCCAGCGGATCAACGAGTCTTAACCCTGAAATTTCTGGGTCATTCAGATTCATATTGTTTTTGGATCCCATACAAAACACCGAGTTCAAACTAAAAAATTTGCAAGCATTGGATCAACAAGTATAGTCTTAGCTGATTGGATCAAATTTAGTAGGGGTGGGCACAAATCCCGCAAATCCCGTCCCGTCCCGCATCCCGTCCCGATCCCGTCCCGATCCCGGTGGGATTTGGAAAAAAATATTTCAATCCCGTCCCGATCCCGTCCCGCAAAAAATACGCGGGACGGAGAGTTCTTGTCCCGCAAATCCCGTCCTGTCTCGCATATATATATATAATTATTAAAACATCTTCAAATATATTTATATTATATATTAACATTTATTTAAATCCAACATTAAAATTATTAAAGACTTGTATAAGAATATATAAAACCTCATTCCAATAAAAACTTGCAGTGTAGAACTTCATTTCTAATGGGATTATGTAAAATTTAATGTTGGAATTTGCAAGTGTTTTGCAACATTGCTACTGTGAAGACTTTGTTTTTTTGTTTTTGCAACTTTTCTACTGGGAATATATAAAACCACAAAGAGAAGACTACTTTGTGACTTGCTATTTTGCTAGTGTGATTTTGTTATTGTAATGTAAATTATGAAATTATTATGTAAGAGTGTAAGGTATTTTATTTTTGAAGTTTATTTGATTGTTTTGGATTTTTTAATGAGGGACAAGTCCTGTCCCGTCCCGATCCCATTCTGTCCCGTGAGGAATAAGATCCGGTGGGATTTGAAAAAAAAAAATTTTAATCCCGTCCCGTCCCATGCCCACCCCTAAAATTTAGGATTTTTTTTAACCATCCAAAATTCCAAGTTAAGATAAAGTGGGGTAGTCAAAATCTACCTGCATCTTGCATGGGAAACCTTCATATAATACCTTGGGATTGAAAGAGGAGACCACCCAATCAAAGAGGTGGAGTGAACCAAACAGTGCCTTAATGAGTTGTGTCCATGCTGCATATACATGCATCATCAATTTTTCTATGTGGTGTGTTATGTTATGTCACAACTCACAAGTCACTTGTACTACAAAAGTAGATAGTTTTTTGGACCTTGGTGAATGGCTTATGATATTGATCACTCAAACAAAATGGTGTATACAGCCAAAGGCAAACCGACCCATGGGCAATGTTTAGTCCATGGAGTTTACTCATACAATACACATTGAATACTCTCTCCGTTCGCGAAAACATGCGGTTTATTGTTTACACACACTTTTTTAGTATAATAAAAATTATATAAAATATTCATCTTTTTAAATTTTTTTTAAACAAATTCGTAGTTATTAATAGTAACTATGAAATTGTTAAATTTTTTATTTATAAAAAACTAGATATTTTATATAGTTTTTATTTTCTACAAAAACGTGTGTGAATAGTAAAATGACATATTTTTGCGATCAAAAAAAGTATAAAATATGCTCTTTTTGAGAATGAAACTCGAATTTAATGTACATAGTGTCTGAAATATTTGTGTTTGAGAATGAAACTCGAATTTAATGTACATATGTGCCTGAGTCCACGATATAAAATAAATTTCTCATGACTAAATCGGTGCTTACATATTACATATCGGATAAACAAATCCTAAATTTTGGAAGGGGAGAAATAATGCCAAGATGCTCAAGGATAGCTTCGTCTTCTTCAAGGTAAAAACTCCCCCCACAAACCCTACTTATACATGTCTCCATTCAATTTCCAATCAATCTCTCCATCATCAATATTTTGAGTGAGTCATTGAGTTGTTAGAGACTTTTCCCGTAATCTTATCGAAAAAGTAAATCATAGATGGAGTTTATATTTGCCAACATCGCCGATACAAATACTTTATTACAAAATTTTTCCCGCCACAATTTTGTATATTTATAACAGTTTTCCTAAGGAAAACTGTAATTTCAATTCACTAACTCTAGAGGCTAATGAATTGAAAAAAATATTTTTTTTAAAAAATGAATCTTTCATTTTATGAGTTTTTTTTAAAATGTGAATTATGATTTATAAAGCCAAACTTAGCTTGAAAAAGGAAAGGAGATGCAAGCAAACCTTTTTTGTTTTGTTTTGTTTTGTTTTGTTGAGAGAGAGAGGATGGGTTGGGTAAGTGGGTATCACTTTGTGCTTGTATTTATGTTGTTCTGATTCTCATGGGAGGAGATGGGCTTTGTTAATTGGTTTTTTTGGGTGCTAAAATCCAGGTGGTGTGAAGACAAGAAAGACCCATTTTCATCTGAATGGTAAAAACTAACCAAAAATCTTACCCAACCTGTGAGTCATCAGTTTTGACAGTTTCTATCACAGGTAATCAATTCAAACTCCCCTTTGATTCATCCATGATCAATGTGGACTGTGGATACTTAATACTCCGTATATGAGTAAATAAAAAAAAACCCTTTTTAAAAATCCATGTTTTTTTGGTGCTCAGCCTCTCAGGTTGGCCTTTGTCAATCAATTCAATCAACCAACAAACATTTACCTTTCTCCTGCTTTTTAATTTACCGGTAAGGTTATACGGAGTATATATAGAGGGCCTCCACATTCATAGTGTTCTCTTGCAGTGAAAACAAAATCCACTCACAAATAAACTCACTTTGTTCCTAAAACCACATAGAGAAGGTTAATTACAGTGGCTTGAGTTACCCATCGGTACATTTTTTTTACAGGTTAGTTTTTTTTATTTTATTTTAACCTCAGATGGAAAATCGCAATAAATTAGAAATTTTTTTTTTCTCAGCACATATTATATGTAATTAGCAGCTTATAAACAATCAACACATTGTGCGAAACAATTTACATTCACTTTGATACATACTTAAATTTGACCACTCATAGTAAGAAGAAAACTATACATAAGTACATACATATATATATATATATATATATAATGTGTTACATATATATGATGGAGTTGAATTCAACAGGATTCAAGAAGGCATGGACAGCGAGTGCTCATTGAACCTAACTTCAGGCACGAAGACGTCGAAAGAGCTGGAAAATCTGCTGAAACAGCACGAGGAGAAAACGAAGAGGATCCGAGAGCTGAAGAACCAAATCCAGGAGGTAAAGCAGGAATTGGTAAGCAAACAAAAGGAAGAAGTTTCTCAAGAGAAGCTTGAAGCATTCAAGGCGCTAACTGTCGAATACAACTGCCTTAGGCAAGAGTATAACGCGCTGTCTGCAGGAAAACCGCGGGGATCAGAGGAGTAGAGTATGAAAACGACATCGTTTTTCCCATTCATGGGATCTATGTTTAGCATATAATCGATCAGTAGTACTATGTTGCATTAGTTAGTGAACTAGCTGCTAGCTTTACATTATGTTTTTGCGGTTTTTGCTAACTAAGCTATATAAATATATAATGAATGGAAGATGAATTAATCCGAGTATTGCAAAATTGGAACGAATACTCGCGCACATTATACATAATAAGATGCTCAAGATTATAAGTTACCAATTCATATGTCTAGTTTGAGTACCTAATCACATAGTATATAATAAGATGCTCAAGATTCTACATGTTATAGTAAGTTGGATTAACCTCAACGTATAAACTCTGTCCCAAATGGATCTTTGATCTATTAAAAAAAAAAGCCCTATTAACGTTACTAGTGTTAAGTGATTTATATATGGTCATCCCTGCTAAACATTTTTAGTTAATGGGCCAGCCCATTGACATAAGTGCACACCAACCTCTTCAGTCTGTGCCCGTTTTCTCCCAATCCAAATGGAGTTTGTCGTCGGAGACAACGAATGCTAGGTCACTAACAGTGGCTGTGGACATGTGTTTCAGTGTTTGCATTGGTCTCTCACACTGGCAAGAGTAGTTATCAATGGTAATTGGTAAACAGTAGGCAAAGATGCCTCAAAAAACAAGTGAAAACAGTTAATAGTAGACGCAAATTCAATGTTTTTTAAATGGCGTGCTCGAAGAGGATTGCTTATGATGAACCTCTCGTAGCCCCTGAGATTTTGTAGACACCAATCCGATCATTCAAAAAATGTCCGAGAAATTACTCATATCATCAACATGTATGCAATCTAGCTAGCTCTAATTAGTCCGGAGGATGAATAACTTAATGAATATACTAAACCTAGGATCAATATGTAGTTAGGCTAAGCTAAATATGTAACGATGTCGGGCTGCATATCAGGGGCTGCGAACCGAATGAATGCGCCCTTGTTTCCCCACTGCAAAAGGCGAAAAAATTCAAAAGATCACCTCTTTTCAACAACAACAACAAAAAACACATAAGCTGATTTGATAGTACAGCTAGAACTACCAAATTATAGTAATTGGAAGCTGAAAATAAAGTGATGAGTTTTCCTTCATGCTCAACTTCATAGCCCTCACTTCTAACTTCGTGAGATCGTACGATCAAATCTAACAACACGATTTTAAAGGTTATTTATAACGTTCACACGAAGGATTTTCATCTTTTAGTAAAATTTAATAAAATGATTGTTATGATGAAAGAATGATACCTAAATTGTTCTCTCTTAGAAACCTCTTTTGTCACATATACACCGAAAGTATACCCGACTCCACGCAATTTGTTGACGCTTCCTGGTGGGGATCCGGGTCCTGCTGGATCGTTCCATAGGAGTTCGGTCATCCATCCTATCATGAATATAAGCAAACAGCCTTGTGTAAGTGTACAATGAAATACAATTGCAACAAAAGAAACCAATCTTACAAGCCATATATACCTTCCATTGGAGGCTCACGAAATCTATCTATCGCTCTAATATCAGACAACGTTACTCCTTCGTCGACTGAAATGCCTCCATGGACAACAAAGATCTTCTGGTTTATAACATGAGCTAGTGGAAGGCATTGGAACACTTCGTCGAATTGGTGAATGAATTCTTCGCCCAACTTGTTCCTCACCTCGGTATGGAATCCATATCCCTTGTTCATGTACTGGGATTCATGATTCCCTCTGTTCAAATATATTGCTGAATTGTTGGAAAGTAATATGTCAAGCCTAAATCAGACACTTAACGCGGCTAGGTTTGATGTGTTCAAGATCACTAAAGAAGATGTTGCAGAAGCTCGCAAGTAATGTGACTGGTATTACTATCCCTTTCAGCAGAGTCAAAGCATTCATCGCCTCTGAATGGAAGGCGATGACACCTAAGCACTTTCAAAAGGACAACGGTGTTTTTATGTTTTCAAGTTTCAATCCGAGGAGGACAGGAATTGCGTTATGGCTAATTTATGGTCCATGGGAAATCGATGGAAGTACTCATCCACTTTTATTGAAGAATTGCAAAACTGTTAAGAGATGATTTGTTGGAGAACTATTAGACATCTTAATATCCCTAAAAATCCTTTTGGGAGACCTAAACTGTATGAATGGGTATGATGGAGATTAGTGATTAATCAGGTCAGAGGTTAACTTGGAGCAAAAATAAGGAATTCAGAACAAAAAACACAAAACAAAACAATTGAGCAATCGATCACTTTATGAGGAGGAGCCAGGAGGGGATGGATGATTTACCAGATGGACACAAGCACTTGAATGAAAACAAAGTGAAGATGACTTCCACGGAAAACAGCCCCCGGTCCACAAAGTCGCCATTAAAAATGTAAGGATTGTTTTCCGAAGGAAGCCCATTGAGCTCAAATATGTGAAGAAGATCATTAAACTGCAACGTACAACACACAGAAAGAAGGAAGAATATATTGGTTATTGGTACAAGGGAAGGAAAAAAACATGAACTCGGAAAGATGAACATTGAACTCGATCAGCAAACTTAGAATCCACCAAGCTAGGCTGATTGAGAAGAAAGAAGTTAGGAGGATTACCTGGCCATGTAAATCACCACAAACAGTTAAATGTTATCCATCAGGGACAGTAACGTCAACTAGAGAGGGCATGGGGCGAAACAAATCTCTTGCTTGCTTGACTATCTCGTATGCAAATCTAAACAAAAAATTAAAGAAAAAAACACCATCAACACAGATTCAGACAATCAGACCTGAGCTTAATTCACAACATTTTGATACTAGATGCGTTGAGATGGGTCCTGAATTCGATCAAACAGTACTTACTTTTTGTCCAAAAGCTTTTGATTTTGGAAGTCCGCAATCATTTCCTTGATGAAACCTAAGGTGATAGTTTCCTCTGCACATCTGAGAAGATCGAACTTTAAAATGAGGATCCCAAATCCAAAGTTTGGGAAATCATGAGAAAAATGTAAAACCTGATTTTTTAGTATGATGATGAGAAAATATAAAATGTGTATATATATGATTATCACTTTTATTTAGGCCTTGTTTGTCAGAATCTGAGAAGGTATGGTTGGATTCATCCATGGCCATGGCAAGACATGGTGGACCTCTCCGACTCCTCTTACTCGTAGCAGGGGTGTTCAATAAATCCTCCTGATTCAGATTCAGATGAAGGCAACTTGTTAAAAATCAATCAATCAATCAATCAATTGTATGAGATAAAATTATGAACCCTAGAATCTGTAAATGTTCAGAGGCGCCTACTCCTGTATAAATATCATTGGGTGAAAACCCTTATGTACAACTCTATCTATAAAATATATATTGCTAACATCCTCCCTCAGTCGCAGCTAGAGGTGAGTGAATAGCAAGACTGGAACGAAAAGAAGTAAAAAGAGGAGTAGGTAATCCTTTTGTGAAAATGTCCGCATACTGATAGGCAGAAGGGACATGTAACACTCGAACCTGGCCTAGAGCGACCTTCTCTCTGACGAAATGTATATCAATCTCGATGTGCTTGGTCCGCTGGTGCTGAACCGGGTTCGATGCGAGGTAAACTGCGGAGACATTGTCGCAGTAGACCAATGTAGCGGCACGAAGTGGAACGCGAAGCTCGCAGAGGAGTTTGCGTAGCCAGCATGTTTCCGCCACGGCGTTGACGACACCTCTATACTCAGCCTCGGCACTGGAGCGAGATATTGTTGCCTGACGCTTGGAGGACCACGATACCAGATTGTCACCAAGGTAGACGGCGAAGCCAGAGGTGGAACGGCGGGTTTCCGGACAACCCGCCCAGTCAGCGTCCGAGTAGGCTGTGAGCGTGTCGAAGCGGCCGCGACAGAGGTGCAATCCCAGGTCACTGGTGCCCTTGATGTACCGGATGATCCGCTTGAGTGCCTGTAGATGATGCTCACGAGGATCGTGCATGTATAAGCAATCCTGCTGGACGACAAAAGCAATGTCTGGCCTAGTGAACGTCAGATACTGGAGGGCACCTGCCAGACTGCGATATGCGGTAGGGTCATCAACCTTGGGACTCGAGGCAGCATCGAGCTTGGACTTGCAGTCGACAGGAGTGGTAGCGGGCTTGCAAGATGTCATCCTAGTCTTGTCGACAATCTCAAGGGCATATTTCTTCTGATGAAGAAACAATGTATCCCGAGTGCGAGTCACAGAGATGCCGAGAAAATAGCTCAGGGGACCAAGATCCGTCATGGCAAACTCTGAACGCAGCAGTCCCATCAGGTGAGACAGTAACGATGGAGAAGATGCAGTAAGCACAATGTCATCAACATACAACAATAGATACGCCGTGTCAGACCCTGAATGGAAGACAAATAGGGAGTGATCTGACTGACTGCTCCGAAAACCAATTGCACTGAGGTACGTGGCGAAACGTTGATCTCGCGCCTGTTCAACCCATAGAGAGACTTCCGGAGAAGGCAGACGTGAGAGGGTCGCGAGCGATCATAGAAGCCTGGAGGTTGATGCATATACACAGTTTCCTGAAGGTTACCGTGTAGAAAAGCGTTCTTGACGTCCAGCTGGTGAATAGGCCAGTCCTTAGAGAGAGCGATGCTCAACACAGTGCGTATGGTAGCGGGTTTGACGACCGGGCTAAACGTTTCGTCGCAGTCCACACCAACCTCCTGAGACTTGCCATTGACAACGAGGCGAGCCTTGTGTCGTTCAAGTGACCCATCAGACCTGTACTTATGTTTGAACAACTACATGCAGTTAATGATATTAGAGTCCCGAGGCCTAGGAACGAGGTCCCACGTGCCATTTTTAATTAAAGCACTAAACTCATCGACCATGGCGGCATGCCAGTTTGGGTCATGTAAGGCCTTTTGTGGTGACTTAGGTATAGGTGATATGGGAGTGGATGGGGTGAGGAGGTTGTATTTGGGGTTGGGTTTGACGATCCCAGCTTGAGATCGCGTAGTCATGGTTGGGGCGGGCGCTGCGGGTGGCGGCGGCCGCGACACTGGGGCGGCGGCCGTAGTAGGGGCAGGTGCAGCGGGGGCAGCGGGATGCGGCGGCCGCGGCATGTGGGCGGCGGCCGCTGCATGGTGCATTGCTGCGGCGAGTGGGGCGGCGGCCGCAGCTTGAGGCGGTGGCCGCAACATCGTGGTTTGCTGCCAAGTAGGAGACGTAGGAGGGGTGGGAATTGGGCCGAATTGCTGGATTCTTGGGG
This sequence comes from Persicaria maculosa, assembly GCA_963922045.1. NCBI lineage: Eukaryota > Viridiplantae > Streptophyta > Magnoliopsida > Caryophyllales > Polygonaceae > Persicaria > Persicaria maculosa. The sequence goes on along the minus strand of OY998267.1, from coordinate 13,589,239 downwards.
TGTGGGGACTGTGGGTTGATGGTGGGGGGCAAAGGGGAAGGTATGTTCGTCGAAAATCACGTGGCAAGATGTCACAACCCGATTGGTATCCAAGCGAAGACAACGGTAGCCTCGATGGTGTGGGGAAATGCCTAAGAAGACACATTTTGTGGACCGTGGGGAGAGCTTATGAGGAGCGGTGACACTCATATTGGGAAAGTAAAGGCATCCAAACACTCGAATATGATCATAGGATGGGTAGCGATGGTAGAGTGCCAAGGTTGGGGTAGAGTTGCCAATGGCCTTTGATGGTAGAATATTGTGGAGGTAAGTGGCCATGTGAAGAGCTTCAACCCAAAAGGAGGGGGGTAAAGAGGCATGTTGAAGGAGAGTTCGGGTTTTGTCATTGAACGTGCGGAGAATGCGTTCCGCTTTGCCATTTTGAGGTGACGTTTGTGGACAAGAGAAGCGGAGGGCTATCCCTTGTTGTTGACAATACCTTATCGAATAGTTCAAACAGTGCACCAAAAAAACACAACGTGACCCAGCAAAAAAACGTTACGCACTTATGCCACAAAAAAAAATACAACACACGCGCACGTAATTCAGCAAGTGGGCAAGGAAAGAGGTGGATCCCATTGATTTTTAATTAAAGAAAAAAGCCAAAATTGTCAAATAATCTCAGTCACCCATTTAATTCAATCAAAGGCCCAGATCTGTTAACATTTAACACCATAAGAGATAAAAACACATGACCCAACCTCTAATTATAATTAAATGGGCTTAATTTTTAGGGCTGATATCCAAGCCGAGTAGCTCGAGATCGGCTCGAGAAAAGCCCGGCTCGGACCCGTTCGAATTATAAAACGAGCCGAGCTCGAGCTCCCAGTCGAGCTCGAGTATTTTTGCTCGTTTGTAGGTGAAATTATATTGAATTGTACGCGGACAAAAACCTACACCTACACCAAGTGTATGAGTATGGATTATACATCACCAATAAAAAAGTGACATGTGTATTTTAAAGAATTAAAAAAATCAAAATTTTCAAATTGGAATATACTCGGTAAAATGGTTAGGAATTTTTTTGGGGTTGAAATTCAAATTTTAAAATTATTTACAATTCAATTTTTTTTCAAAGTGTTGTATTTTATTTTTTAAAATATTTTTCAACTTTATCAAAGCATACTTGATATATTTAATTTTATTAATTCTTAATAAATAAATTTATATCAAATAACTTTTATTTTCAATATATATAAGTTATATAAATTATTAACTATAATATATTGACAATTTTATTTACATTTATAAAATGTAAACAATTTGAAATGCTAAAATGAAAGTAACTATATCTTATGGTTGAATATTATATCAAAAATAAATAAAATTTATTCCAATAATACGGTTGTAAAAATAACTATTGAAATTTGATTTATTTAATTCAAAATTTCAAACGGTTAAAAAAACATTTTTTTTGGCATAAAATACAGTTTTTTTTTGCAAAAAAAAACAGTTTTTTTTTGCATAAAAAACAGTTTTTTTTCCATTAAAAAAACAGTTTTTGTCGATCACAAACCTATCAGAAAAAAAAAAAAATTTAGTCCAAGGCCATTGAGAGAGATGACTTCCAGTGAGAGAGAGATCACCCGGATTGACTCCGGCCAATCCCCACCGGCGCCTACACAGCCTCCGGATCCCCGGAGCAATGCTAGTCCATTGATCTGTCAGGTTAGTCCAGCCCAGGATCAGGGCAACGGGCAATCCATTTTCGTAACCAATACAATCAATCATCAAGGAAGCCAGGGCGTGGAGTTCCCGGATTTGCAAGAGGCGATGAAGAAAGGAGTATCCAAGGGGGTCAGCTATAAGGAAAAACTAACTATCGGAGAAGGAGCCAGTTATACTGCTGTATATGAGGACCCGATGAGTTACGAAGGGAGTGAACCTGAGTTAATGGCAACGGACGACATCCCGCCTGAAGAGGATGACCTGCTATGCCCAACGATCACCCTCAACAAAAGGGAGAAGGAGGAGTTATGGAGACCCTGGCGAGATACTCTAATCATCAAAATGTTCGACAAGGGCCCGGGCTACATGCAACTACACATAAGGCTATCCCAAAAATGGGCATTGAGTGCGCCATTCTCTCTGATCGACTTGGGAAATGATTATTTCATTGTTCGATTCTCGAACGAGGCAGATTATAATCATGTCCTTTTGGATGAGCCTTGGATGATCGGGGACAACTACCTCACGATTAGAAGATGCGTCCCCATGTTCGATGCAAACACTGACAGAATCACAAAGTTGACTGTGTGGGTGAGGATTCTGGGGCTGCATATTGAATACTTTGATCCTTGGTTCTTAAGGTTGATTGGGCAACGTATCGGTAAGGTCTTGCGTATCGATAACACTACGGCATCAGCGGAGAGAGGGCAATTCGCAAGGTTAAGTGTGGAAGTAGATCTGACTAAACCTTTGTTGTCCAAATTTAAGCTTGACGACAAAGTCTGGCCAATTCAATACGAAGGCTTAAGATTGGTTTGCTTCAAATGCGGGAAGGTGGGTCATAACGCGGAGAATTGTGATACACAATCGGAGACGCCACAACCAGATCCAGCTGCTAGGGTGGGTGTTACAGAGGACAGTTATGGGGGTTGGATGCAACCTAAGAAATTCCCAACTCGAAGACAAGGCTCAAAGCCGGGGGCTACCACGGACAAACCTCCCAACAAGGACACAAGAACTCCGACTACAGGCAGGCCGACTGGCGACGGAGAAAGAAACGTCCGGCTCGCACAAGGAAGGTGGATCAAGGGGCAATCCCGAGAGTCAGGGGGAGACGAATATAGCGCAATCTTCGAGATACGCTGCGCTAGAAAATCTGGAGGAAAATCAGGATAATTCAGAGAGGATAAGGGAAGATAACATCCCGAGAGAAAATAGGAAGGTCAATAACACCTCAGCTGGGAAAGAAAATCAAGGCCCAATATTTCAGCAACCGAATAACCGAAGCTTCACCAAAAGTCCTGCCTTAGCTATCAAGAAATTTGTCTTCACTAAGAAAAAAGGAAAAAACCAATCTGTTTTATCCCCAACAAACGTGAACATAATCCCCCAAACGACCATTGGCCACGTAGCCCACAAGACCCACGAATCCAACCCAAAATCCACAACCCGCCCCCAACAGGAAATTCCAAGCCAGAACAACGACCCCTCACAGATCCGCCCTCACGTCACCATAGTCCCCACCGTTCCAATTCTTAACCAAGGTCCCAATCAAGTCAACTCAGTACCTAATCAAGGCATAACCCTAAAACCTAACTACGATGGCTCAAAATCCGGGGGTCATCATGGTCCCGTTCTGCAACCGGGCAAGTTTTCTGATGTCGAACCGCCAGACAGGGCCATTCTCACTTGTTCTACCTCCGGTAGTGGATCGAGTAAGGATGGAATCAGTATTCAGTGCTCTCCATCAAACATATCAGTATTCAGTGCTCTCCATCAAACAGTGGTTGCCATGAATTGCTTAAGAATAATTGCCTGGAACACAAACGGTGCAGGGAGCAATGCTTTCCTGGCATCAATGCAAGAGATTATACGCAATCACGACCCTCAGATTCTGATTCTGGTTGAACCGAGAATTAGTAGGGAAGGGGCGGATAGAGTTTGCAGAAGGCTAGGCTTTGATGGATGCATACGAGAAGAGGCGGTGGGTTTCTCAGGAGGAATATGGGTGCTATATAGGCAATCGGAGGTTACGGTGACCTCGTTGTCTCAACATCAACAGCATATCACAGTAGAGATTGCGAGGAGAGGGGAGGAACCATGGGTTTTGTCTGTAGTATACGCATCGCCTAATCCGACAAGGCGGCTAGACCTCTGGAGGAGTTTGTTAGATTTCGCAGACAATATTAACCGACCATGGATTCTTGCGGGTGACTTTAATGCGACTTTGAATAGTCATGAACGGACGCCAGGTTCTTCGGTGGGCTCAAATAGATCGTCGCAGGTATTCCGAGAATGGGTTGATACTCTGCAGCTGATGGATCTGGGTTACTTGGGTATCCCTTACACTTGGTGGCGAGGGAGTCGGGAAGCAAACAGAATTATGGCTAGGCTTGATCGAGCCCTTTGTTGTCCCAATTGGAACCTTCGCTTTCCGGAAGCGTCGGTTAAGCATCTTGTGGCGTCCTACTCTGACCATGCACCTATCTTGATTCAAACGGCTCCAGGGGATGCCCATCACACCATGAACAGACCGTTTAGATTTTTATCTGCCTGGCTTCTTCATGACGAGTTCAATGCTTTCCTTGCTTCTCGATGGCCAAGGACGAACGAGGCGTGTGAGGCGCTGAAAATCTTGACTGACGAGCTACAAGAATGGAATAAGGAAGTGTTTGGAAATATCTTCAAGAGAAAATGCAAGTTGGAGAGAAGAATTGAAGGCACGAGGAAAAAATTGGCGGAGCAAGTGTCAACGCACTATATCCAACTGGAAGAAAAGTTAAGCAGCGAACTGGAAGAAGTGCTTCTTCAGGAACAACACCTCTGGTTCCAGAAGGCTCGCTCCCATTTTCTACTAGAAGGGGACAGAAATACACGGTATTATCATATCTCAACTCTAGCAAGGAGGAGAGCAAACAAGATTTTCAGTTTACAAGATGAGGCGGGTGAGTGGATCAATGACAGAAGGGAGGTCGAAGGTTTGGTAATGACTTTCTTCAAAGGCCTATATACGACCGAGCTAGGAGACATTAACCAGCAACCTTTGCAACTTAATCACTCGTTCCCGGAGCTCAGTGAAAGTCAGATTGGAAGGTTGTCGGCGCCGTTTAGGGAGTCAGAAGTTTGGGTGGCTCTGAAGCAAATGGGGCCTTACAAGGCACCCGGGCCAGATGGGTACCCAGCTGTCTTTTACCGGCATAACTGGGGCATAGTCGGTCAGCAAGTAACGAAGACAGTGTTGAGGATCCTCAATTAAGGGAATCTACCACCGAACATTGGAAATGCTCTGATGGTTTTGCTGCCAAAGATACCGGTCCCAACGAGGCCGATGCAGTTCCGACCTATATCACTTTTAAACGTCATATTCAAGATTGCAACTAAAGCGATTGTCCAGTGCCTGAAGCCAGTTCTACCGAATCTGATTTCACCGACACAAGCTAGTTTTATTCCGGGACGGCAAATCATGGATAACGTGGTAGTGGTCCAAGAAGTGTTACATTCTATGGTGGACCGAAGAAGGCGAAAATGGATGATAATTAAAGTGGATTTAGAGAAGGCGTACGATCGCATCAGTTGGAGCTTTCTCCGGACGATGATGGAGAGAGCGCAACTTCCTGGGAGGCTGGTGGATTTGATTATGAAGTGTCAAACTCAAGGAACAATGGAGGTGATGTGGAACGGGAATAAAGCAGGGGGATTCAAGCCATCTCGGGGTATTAGACAGGGAGATCCGTTGTCGCCCTATCTCTTCGTTATATGCATGGAGCTCCCGTCACACATCATTCAAGATGCCGTGTCAAATAGGAGCTGGAAGGCCATCACAATCGGTGGTGTACAACTCTCTCACTTATTCTTCGCCGATGATCTAGTGTTGTTCGGCGAGGCCACGGTTGAGCAGAGTAGAGTCATCAAATCCTGCTTGGAGCTATTCTGCGAAGCCTCGGGTGAAAGAGTAGATCATAATAAGAGCTCAATCTTCTTCTCAAGGAATGTAGGGGCGATGGTTAAGTCATCCATAAGCACTGAATTGGCGATGCCGATATCCACGGAGTTCGGCAACTATCTTGGAGTCCCCACGACCTGTGGCAGATTGACGAACGATCGTTACAAGATGTTGCTGGACAAGGTTTCTGCTCGGCTAAAGGGATGGAAGTCACGTACTCTGTCCTTTGCGGGTCGGATCACCTTGGCAAAATCCGTGTTGACGAGTCTCCCAGTCTATTCTATGCAATCTGGCCTACTTCCTAGAGGGGTGTGTGATGCTATCGACAGAGTGATCAGAGGGTTCATATGGGGGTCGACACAAAAGCATCGGCGAATCCACTTGCTAAGAAAAGAGTTCTTGTATGCTCCATCGGCCAAAGGTGGATTGGGAATTCGGTCAATGCGAGACACAAATCAAGCCATCTTGGCCAAGCTTGGATGGAGAATGATTCAAAATCCATCGACCTTGTGGAGTCGATTCCTCCGGGGAAAGTACTGCAGTGGGAGGATTGATGTAGATATGTTCGAGAGGAGGTCGAATGCCTCCAATACATGGAAAGGAATACTCAATGGTGCTGAGGTCCTCGCTCCAAGCCTTCGAGTAGACATTGGAAACGGCAATTCAACCTTGTTTTGGCTTCACAAATGGCTACAAGATACCCCGTTATTGGATTGTGCAACTCAAGAAGTTCCCGAGGAGGAGATAGGTGCGACTGTGGCTGAGGTGTGGAAAGATGGGGATTGGAATTGGGAGGCCTTAACTCCATATCTTCCATCGGGGACCATACTCAAGCTGCAATCAATCAAAGTGGACCCGTCGCTAGAAGCTACATACCATTTAACTTGGGGACACACGGAGAATGGAAAATTCTCGACGGCATCGGCAATACAACTGATTAGAAAGGATCGAGCTTTGGAAACTTCACCATTTTGGAAGAACATCTGGAAGCTACAGGTGCAGCAGCGAACACGATCGTTCATTTACATTGTGGCTCATAATGCTCTGCTGTGCAATTCCAACCGGCGTCGCAGGCATCTCACTGATAACGCGGGGTGCCCTCGATGTGGGTCTGAAGAAACTAGTCTACATCTCCTTCGAGATTGCAGTGCAATCAGGAATGCCTGGGAACAACTAGGAGCGGGAAGCCTGGAGCCAGCTTTCTACTCGACGATGAGTATACGGGATTGGGTGGAGCTTAACATCAAGGATGGCAACAGGTGGAGTGCTATTTTTGCCACCATGCTGTGGTTAACTTGGAAGGTTAGGAACGAGTTGGTGTTTAATGTTGTAGACAAGGTGGAAGGGATTGCTTGCAGAGTGTGGAGGCAGGTTTCAACATACCTGCATATACAACAGAAGGAGAAGAGGAATGGAGCAGCGCTACCTCATGGCACAGACTCCCCAATCGAGTGGTCTCCTCCAGATCAGAGGTGGATCAAATTGAATACGGACGGTGTGTCCAAAGGCAATCCGGGGTTGGCAGGAGGAGGGGGAATATTTCGAGACTCTGGGGGGCATTTATCAGGGCGTTTGCATTCAGATGCGGGAGCTGTTCGGCAGGGAAAGCCGAAGGGTGGGCAATCCTCCACGGGCTAAAGATCGCCCAAGAGATGGGCATTCAAAAGCTGGTGGTGGAGACAGACTGTGAACCAATTTGCAAGCTGCTGCAGCATGGTGAAGGGGAGGAGGTTCATGCTAACTTTCACCTGATGCAGCAATGTAGAAGGCTCCTGAGGAGTGAGGATTGAGATGTCCAAGTACGTCATGTTAGAAGGCAGGCGAACAAGGAGGCAGACAAACTAGCTAACTGGGCAATTCACCTAGATGTTCCTTTTAACCATTTCTATTCTATCCCGGAGTGCATCCGGGCCAATCTGTACCAAGTCTCTCTTCAAGGGATGACAATCTAGTCTTTTAATAATAAAGGGCAGTGCCCTCCTTTAGAACCAAAAAAAAAAAACAGTTTTTGAAGTTGTAGATTAAAAAAAAACTCTAAATACCCATGACAATTTTTAATTGGTAATGTGGGAATCAAATGTTGTAGCGGGCGGACATGATTGCACGTCTGACCTACAGTAACCCTGCCGAGAATAGCCGTTCATCTAATTATCTGTTGGCTTGTCGGGATCATCTAGAAAGGCCCCCGCCTTGTCAGGATCCTCTCTAACTCTTATCTTGTTTGAAAAAAAAAAATTGTTTCGGAAAAAAAAAATACACCTAGTGTATGTATCACCCTCCATTGTACGCCTTTCGGCCTGATCTTAGGCCCTGACTGGCCGCTCCGCCGCTCACTCCGCCGATCCCTCATCACTCGTTCTCAGGCGCTCCCTCCTCTGTCACTCTCAGTTCGGCAGCCGGCGCCGGCGGCCCTCGCATTCTCGGCCTTCTCTGGCCGCCGCACTCGTTCTTAGGCGCTCCCTCCAATTTTACCTCTCGGCCCTCGAACGTCCTTCAGGTATGAGTCGTATCCTCCCTCCTCTTGTCTCGTTTGGTCGGAGCTGAGTGCCTGAGTCGTCTCCTCCCTCTTGTCTCGTCTGGTCTCGAGCCCTAATCTCGCCGCTGATCCCATTGCTGGCCACCGAAATTTTCTTTTATGAATATGAAAAAAATGGAAGAATTTTTTTACCGCTGCAGGCTCTAATCTCGTCTCCTCCCTCTTGCCTGAGTGACCGAGTCCCATTGCAGGCCACCGCTGATCCCCTTCTCCGATCTCAAGTTGCCCGCTCTCATCTCTCATCTCTCTGCTCTCGAGTATGCTCTCTGCTCTCTGTTTGATTTTAGCCTTTTAGGTGTGAAAGTGGATTAGAAATGCTCAAAAAACTCACTGTCGGATATAGTGATTAGAAATGCTCAAAAAACAGTAAGCTTAATTTTTGGTTTTAGCCTTTACAGTGATCTAATGTCAATGTTTGGTTTAATTTGTTAATGTTTGGTTTAATTTGTTAATGCTCAAAAAACAGTAAGCTTAATTTGTGGACTGAAAACTCTGAGAATTCATATATGTTAATGTCTGGCTGTCATCGAGGAGATTTATCAGAACGATCTCAAATTGCAGACGAAGCTTCTTTCCAATTGAAATTGCAATTCAGGAGGAGGAGGAGGTGGAGAAGAAAGGAGTAATCAGTAATGGAGGAAGAAGAAATAGAGAAAGCAGTGCTTGCATATCTGAAGAAGAAAGGGTTTAAGCACACCGAGCTCGCTTTCCAAGAAGAGCAACAAACCAAGAACTCCTCCTCCATTTCCCAGACCGACCCCGATGTCTCCAAGCTCATTCTCTCCTTCTCCTCCGAGTAAGCACCCTCACCCTCTCTTTCCAATCTGCCTCCCCAATTTTTAGGTCTTAAATAGTGCAAACGCCGAAATTCCCCGCACCCTCCATTTAAAATTTCTGCACTTTTAATTAAGTATTTTCGCAATAGGAAGTTGAATCATTCAGGTAGAGCGGAACTAGATTGATTGTATCACTGAGAATAATTTAGTTCCTAGCTTTTTCCCCATATGAAGCTCGAGTGAGTTTAGATTGACGGTCAGTTGCTAGCCTTTTACCCTGATAATTTTCAACATGATTTCTACGCTTGTAAAATCAGTCGTTGGACTTCCAATTTGAAAAAAAAAAGATTAATGAGAGGTGGGCTTGAGTTCCTATTTCTCAGTTTTTGGCAAGTAAGGTGTTTGACACATTTAGGAGGAGGACAATGTCAAAATTGGAGGCCTTTTTCTCATGCCCCTGTTATGTCTTAGATTTTACCTGGTTGTGTCCGTAGAATTCGATATTTTTTGTGGTTGTCTACTGTTTTGTTTGCACTACTTTCTAGTTATGAATCGGGTATAGAACCAATTGGTGATGCTTGGTTACAATTTTGAATCCGTTATTTCCATTAACCTCAAGCTGATTACGGCGAGGGATATTCTGGGCGAATGCCATTTTCTGTATTAATGGATATGACTTTCATACTTTGTGCTCTTACATCTTTCCAGCATGGAGTATCTTCCTGCAAAAATCCACGATGGATACAGCAAGCTGAGGTCATGGACTTATAGTTCCTTGGATCTGTATAAGGTAATCAATTTTCTTGCTTTTGGGTGACTCCCCACCCCCCGAAACCATGCCTTTGTTTGTAATGACACAATCTCGCAACACCCAGAATATTGGGGAGGTAATTTGATGGTTGTGGCAGACCTAGCCGCCATATTACCTCTCCAACATTGGCCAAAATACCATATTGGTATTTAAAACTGACAACATTGGACATTTGGGTATTTAAAAAGAGTCCGGTGCCAAATTGGTATTTAAAACTGCACCGATGGACAAATTGATATTTTTCTTGTCGGAATTTCGATTTTTATGCGCGTGACTCCTACGCGTATACTAAACCCTTTTTATTTAGCTTGGACCGATTTCTTTCTCCTAATAAAAGATCTAAATCCCTATTGAATCGGGGAGTTAAGCGCATGAAAACTGAAATTCTAACCAGAAAAAATACCAATTTGTCCATCGTTTTAGTTTTAAATACCAATTTGGCACCGGAGTCTTTTTAAATACCCAAATGTCCAACCTTGCCGGTTTTAGCGTGGGTTTGGTAATTGGGTTTTTTTAAGGGGTTGAGTATTTATTAGGAGGTGGAGTTTATTTTGTGCATGAGAGTTTTTTTTTTTTAAAAATAACCTTGTAAAAAAGTTGATTGGTGTTTGATGGTTATAAGGTTGGAAAATGTATTTGGGGTGGAAATGGCTAAAATACCCTTGTAAAAAAGCTGATTGGTGTTTGGTGGTTAGAAGGCGGAGGGCATATTGGAACAAACCCCCCAAAAAAAAGCTCCACCTCCTGAAGCTCCCCTCCTCCAGCTTCCATTTTCAAGAAATTTAACCTACACCTTCACCTCCCACAACCCTTACAAAAGCCGTTGCCAAACAACCAAGCAGAGGCTACTTTTTTTTCTTTCACCCCCTGCACCCCAGAACCTCCCCCCAAAGATTCAAAGGTCCCAAGTTTGAATCCTTTGAGGGTGGCCACCAGGGGTTTACCCAGTGGTTAACTTCAGAGCCCATGGGTGCTAGTAGCCCCGATACCCATGTAAATCCAAGAATATTGGGGAGGTATCTTTTCTTTTGGAAGGAAATGTGTATATTCAATGTATTCTGTTTTGCTATACTTTAATGGAGAAAATATATTGTTGGAGTACTAGATAGATTTATATTAAATCTGTGGTTGTCTGTGACCCTTGTATCCAATATGTTTTCAGTTAAATACTATATTTCTTACTATCATACCGATACTGTTAGTTTAGTGTGGCCACACACACACACACACATATATATTAAAGCCCCCGGTGCTAGCTTGATTTGTCAAGGAGGAACCATCGAAATTGAGCTTGAATGATCCAAACGGAGTTTTTTCCCACTTACAATTATGTCGCTTAGTTTTTGAAATTTTGTGCTTCCCGTGGGGTTTGGTAATATGGGTGTTTACTGTCTCACTGAATGAACAAGCTTTTTTCCATTGGTAATATTGTGTGGCCACATATGGTTTGCCTGGTAAATATTTTATCTTTTAATTTTTCAATTGGGAAAAAATAATTGAAATATCCTGCCCTGTGAGGACTTTATTCCTAACTTTAAAGTGTGAAACCAATTTTGAAGCTAATTTCCAGTGACAAAACTCTGGCCACAAATGTTGTGACTTGTAAGATAGCTAGGTAAATAATTCCACTCCATATATTTTAGTTATTTATTGTCGTTGTACAGTCTGAATTGCATGGCTCTACGGCCCTATCACTTGCCAAATGTTGTGACTTGTAAGATAGCTTTAAGGTAAGTCACTGATTGCCATTATTGCTTCAGTGGCATTCAGGCTTTTTGTTTTTTCATTGTGAAAATCTTAAATCTTATCGCAATGTTGATGTTAGTCTCTGCACCCTAGAATTGCTGATATTTTTGATCTTATGAAGTTTATGTTTCCCCAAGAAGGAATGGTAAACGAAAATTGGATGTTCATTCACATTGAACTTGCTTTGTGTTTGATTTGAACTCACAGCATGAACTACTGAGAGTACTTTATCCAGTATTCATTCATTCCTTCATGGACCTCATTGCAAAAGGGCATTTGCAAGAAGGTAGGAAATCAACTCTTGGTGCCATCCTTGATTTCATTTGCAAGTTTTCAGTTTGTTGATGCCATTTTTCTACTCTTTCAGCTCATACATTTTTCAATACTTTCCGTGAGGATCATGAAACAATTCATCAAAGGGACCTTCAAAAGTTGGAAGGAGTGTTGTCTCCATCTCATTTGAAGGTTAGACCCTTTTAGTTTTGTCTATTGAAATTTGTCAATGCTCATTTTCTTTAATATTGTGCTGCCATAAACACTTTCTTAGGAAATGGAATTTGCCCATTCTCTAAGGCAGAGCAAAGTGAACATCAAGATATGTCAGGTACAATATTATTGAATTGGCTAAACTTTTTCTTGTCATGTAGTGTTATTTATTCTTCATATTGTTTGTGTCATTTTGTTTGGAGCAAGCAAGCATTATGTCTGGTCAGGGAAAGGCATTGCACTTACTTTTTTCCTTAAGTACATTAATATTTTCTACTTTACTCACTCTTTCCCTTATTTTTGTTTATCTAATGCTTCATTAGGTATAATTATTTTTCAATTGGTCAAAAACATTTATCTTGACTGCATACAGCTAAATTATACTTTCATATATGCAGTACTCTTATGACCTCCTTCTGCAATATCTTCACAATTCACAATCTATTACTATGCTGGGTATTATTAATGAGCACATTAACTTCCAAGGTTAGCTTTTTTTTTTTTTTTTGTGATCTCAGTGTCGCTATTGGCTTCAATTAAGGTTTGATTCCAAGATTTTTTTTCTTCTATGTTAATCTGACTATTATAACTGATGATTCCATTCAGTTGCTCCTGGACAGCCTGGCACAATATGTGATGATGCTGAAGCTGTAACACTTGTTGGCAGTGGCCAAGAAGTGGCTGGCCTCATAAATCAGAAAGAAATCCATTGGGGTGTAAGTTCTTACAACTGTGTCTGCAGTTATTTATGCTAACATTTGTGGGACTTGTGGGAAATTATACTCCTTTACAGGTTAATTGGTATACAGGAAATGTGTTAGGAACCTATAAAGGGATAGGAAACTGTAAGGAAGTAACACACACTCCAGGAATTGAGAAAACCTCAAATTCTTAGATTTCATTATGAATGAATACAAACTGGCAACTCCTCTTATATTAGAGAAAACAAAACTGGCTCTCCCATTATTAATAAAAGACTAAATACCTAGCATTTAGGATAATGGGAAACATGGGGAGAAAGTGGTCTATGGAAAAATACCTTAAAACTAGGTAGTCGGATTATGGAATTTTAAGTAACTGACTACATAATGTAGGAAAAGGAAGATAATAAAACTATTAAAATTTATAACTTGGGTTTGTATCAGAATGGGGTGAAGAAGTTCCCAAAGTTAAAATTTTTTGTTTATACTCTTCTACTCTTCTATAGCACCAGCCACCATCTTTGGTCTAAAGATGTTTGCATCATCCACTTTGCATGCCGTGGTCACTGTCTATCATTCCTGAACCCTGTTCAGCCATTTTTTCTCTGCCTTATTGTCCACCCTCTTCATACGTTTCCTCAGGTGGCACTTGAAATATAATCCTACTAATATTGGCATATAATTCAATAGTTTGCAATCAATTCAACAAGATTAAATAGCTCTGTGTGGACACTGACAATCAGTAGCAATGAAATGGGCATCACATATGGATCTTGCAAAGGAAAGGCAGATTGGAAGGGATAAAACAAAAAGATATTTGCAAATCCTAGGCGATTTCCACTTTCCCCACTGTGAGAGATTGTGAATGAAAGACTTAAAATTATTCTTAGGCAACTAGCCAATTTATATTACAACAGGGCAGATGAGAGAGAGCATTTAATACTCCTTGACATTCTAAATACATCCATGGGAACTCTACATACAGAATATAAATGCTGACTGTAAATTGTTTACCTAGGGACTCAACTTGTCTAACCATGTTGACTCTAAACAATTATAGCAGTAATTGTTTACTTATGGACTGAATTTGTCTAACATCCCCCCTCAAGCTTGGCTATACAAATCATCCATGCCAAGCTTGGATGTGAGCCACTGAAACCTGGTAGGATGAAATCACTTGGTGAGAAGATCAGCCAACTGGAATTCAGAAGAGACATGAGAGATTTGTATGATTCCAGCACCAGTCTTCTCCTTGATGAAATGTCTATCAACCTCCACATGTTTTGTTTTATCATGCTGCACGGGATCATGAGCTATACTAATAGCAGATTTATTGTCACAATATAGCTTCATTGGATCCAGCCACTCAATTCTCAAATCATTCAAAATGATTCTCATCCACAACAATTCACAAATACCATGAGGAGTTACACAAAATTCTGGAATAGACCTTGCAACAACTCCTTGCTTCTTACTTCTCCAAGAAACCAAAATTCCACCAAGATAGACACAATAGCCAGTAGTAGAGCGTCCAGTTACAACATCCCGAGCGAAGTCAGCATCCGTCAAAGCTTCAAGCATAAGCTTGTCACTTTTGGTGAATAAAATCCCCTTACCTGTAGTCCCTTTAAGATACCTTAGTATCCTAAAAGCAGCCTGGAGGTGAGGTTCTAAGCAGCCTGGAGGTGAGGTTCTCTAGGGTCTTGCATGAATTGACTAATGACACTTATAGAGAAGGCAATGTCTGGCCGAGTGAGCAAGGTATATTAGCTTTCCACACAATTTCTGGTACAATCGCTTATCAACTGCTGGTTCGGTTTCGGCCTTACAAGTCTTTTGATTGTAGTCAATGGGAGTGGAAGTTGGTTTACAATATGCCATACCGGCCTCTTGAAGTACATCTTTGATATATTTTTGTTGGGAGATAAATATACCAGATTTGGATCGAGCAACTTCGATTCCCAAGAAATACTTCATCCATCCAAGATCCTTTACCTCAAATTCGTGAGTGAGGATGGCTTTCAAGCGGACCTGTTCAGCAGGATCATTTCCGGTCATAATTATATCATCCACATAAATAAGGACATTTATCCCCCCGAGTTGGAGTGCCTTACAAACAAAGTATGGTTTCCTTGACTCTTACGATACCCTCCAGCACTCATCACTCCTTGAAACCTGCCGAACCATGCACAAGGAGATTGTTTGAGGCCATGCAATGCTTTCTTCAATTTGCAAACATGAAAACCCCGGAGGCAAACTCATATAGATATCTTTGTTGAGATACCCATTGAGGAAAACATTTTTCACATCAAACTGGTACAACTCCCAATCAAAATGAGTAGCAATAGATAAAAGAAGGCGAATAGTAGCCATTTTTGCAATTGGAGCAAACGTCTCTTGATAATCCACGCCATAAGTTTGAGTGAAACCACAAGCCACTAGACGCGCTTTATACCTAGCTAGAGAACCATCAGCATGATATTTAACAGCATACACCCACTTAGACATGGCCACGAGTCCGACCCGCCGGGTCGACGGGTCGGACCCGCCGGGTCGGCAACTCGGGGGTACGACCCTAACCCTGACCCGGGATTCCCACGGGTCGACGGGTTCGGGTCACCCGCCGGGTCGGCGGGTTGGCGGGTCGGAGTCCCGGGTCGGCCACGTGGCGTTGAAGGGTTGACCCGGCGGGTTGACCCGCCGGGTCAAGGTCGGGTCGGGTTATTTTTTTGACGTTTTCGTGATGTTTTATGAATTTGTGAAATAAGGTTTCGTGTTTAATGGTGTTTAATGGTGTTCAACCCGAGCAACGGCTAGTTTTTTTTTTTTAAAAATAAACGTTCACGTGGGACCCACCTAACGGCTAGTTTTTTAAATGCACAACCCGTGTGACCCGGCGGGTTGGGTCAACCCGCCGGGTCACGGGTTCCATTTCCCTCGACCCTAACCCTGACCCTCAACCCGACCCAACCCTTCGACCCTTAGACCCGGACCCGGCGGGTCACGGGTCGACCCGACCCGTGACCCGTGGCCATGTCTACACCCACTTGCAACTTACAATATTGTGACCAGACGGCAATTCCACCAATTCCCATGTTTGATTGGCCTCAAGAGCTGTCATCTCTTCAATCATAGCCTCACGCCACTCATTTGATTGAAAGGCTTCACTAACACTTTTAGGGATTCTGATCTCGTCAAGATTAGAAAGAAATTTCTTGTGCTGATCAGAAAACCGATCAAGAGAAGCATAATTGGACAAGGGATAGAGGGGGTGTTTTTGTACAAGCTCTTGAACCTTTCCTGAGAGCAATTGGCCAATCAGATTATGAGGTAGCAGGAGCAAGGCTTGGATCAAGAATTGAGCGATGGTGAGAAGAGGGGGCTCGCCAGGAATACGTCTTGGTGACTTGAGGAGAGGTGATTTGTGGTGGTAATGGTGGAGTTGGTGGTTTAGCTGCTGCAGGGTCTGTGGTGGGGCTAATAACATTGGATGAAATAGGATCTGCAGTAGGAAAGGGAGGTGTAGCTGCTACAGGGTCTGCGGTAGCACTGATAACATTAGATGGAGGAAGATCTGCAGTAAGAGAGGAAGGTTCAGTGGTGCTTCTGGTGTCAACAGGAAGGTAGACAGTGGTAGGGAGATCTGAAAAGTGGATTCAAAGGTGTGTTCATAAGCTGAAGAAGGTGAGGAGTTGTAGAATGGGGTATTTTTCAACAAAGTTAATATCAGCAGTAAGAAAGGAAGATGCATTTCTGAGCTCGAGGACCAAGTTTACCTCTACCAGGAGAATGAACATGGGCATAGGCAGTGCAGCCAAAGATCTTAAGCTCTAACCTATGATCAATTGAGAGACGGGATTGAAGGTTTTTAAGTGGAGATTGGTACTTCAAGGTTTTAGAAGGGTTCAGTTTTAAACAGCGGTGAGGGCTGCTTCTCGCCAATAGAACTTTGGAACATTAGATTGAAACATGACAGCTCTAGTGACATTAAGAATATGCCCATTTTTCCGCTCAGCAAGGCCATTTTGTTGTGTTGTATACACACAAGAAGACTCATGAATAATGCCTTTTGTGGTGAAAAAGGAGGAAAGGGTTTGATTAAAATAATCTTTGGCATTATCAGATCTGAAGCATTGAATTGATTTGCCAAATTGATTGAGAATCATAACATAAAATGCAGGAATCGTAGTACTAGCTTCGGATTTGTGTTTGAGCAAGAACAACCATGTAACTCGAGTGCAATCATCAATCAAAGTGAGAAACCAGCTCGATCTATTTATATTCTTTACTTGTGCAGGACCCCAAATATCACTATGGATTACCTCAAAAGGAACTAGGCATCTTTTATCTTGAATAAGAAATGAGACACGTTTGTGTTTGACTTTTTCACAAGTGGAACAAACAAATTTCTCAGATTCTAAGCCAATAAAAAGACTAGGAAGCATGTGCTTCATCAAGGAAAGAGAAGGATGACCTAGTCGGTGGTGTTGGAGCCAAAGTTTAGTTGAATTTGTGGTGCTAAGACATGTAGAAGCTGAATTTGTGATGCTAAGACATGAAGAAGCTGAATTTGTGGTGCTAAGACTGGTATTAGCATGAGGTTTCTCTAAGAAGTAGAGGTTTCCACTTTCTCTACCACGTCCAATAATCTTCCCTGTGACCAAATCCATGATTACGTAACCAGGAGAGAACACAACTTCACGGTGAAGGTCAGGAACCAATTTCTTAATGGATATAAAGATTAGACGAGAGATTAGGAATGAATAAAACATTACTGTCATACAATCAAGCCTTAAGTGGAAAGAAAAGCTGCATAATGAAACATTTTATCTTCTTTATACCACTGAAGCAGTTTTTAGGGATATTAGGATCCGGATAAGGATTTGGTGGTTGCTATTCATTTAATTATAGGGGTGTTTGGACCCAAATGCAGTTTGTAAGACTTTATACTCGTCAGAAATATAGCTCAGACATTAAGTTATAGTTTATAAGTAGTAAGTGTCTTTGATAAGTGTTTCTGGACAACCACTCTTCACCCTGAAATGAAGTTATGCTATGCCTGATTTTGTTGCGGAATGATTATCTAGTTATGAATGATTTCCATAGCTGTTGATCATTATCACATGCTCTGCATTCGGTTAATCTCTTAACGTTGGGTTATTACAGTTGCTGGATGATTCAGTAGATGATCGCTTGGAGAAGGCAGCTGGCCTGCTCTCCGATTCAGAAAAACAAGACGGAGAAACTAAAGATGGAGAGACAGAAGAGGCTAAGGTAGCTAAAGATATGTTGTTGATTTTATGTTACGTACATCATATTTGATTATTTGTCCTTTTTATCTCTATGTTTATGACAATTTTATTTATATACATGCAGAAAAGGACAGGCGATGGAGGGAAGCAAGGTGCATCTGTAAAAAAAGTGAGGAAGGATAAAGTCAGCACTATTACAGGGAAAGCCACACGTCCTGAATCTAATGCTTCATCAATGGCACCACGAGTCAAAGCAGAGCTTCCTTTGCCTGTAATGTAATGTGCTTACTCTATGGCTTATGCAGCTTCAGTTCACTGAGTTTTCAAACCTGATATAATAACATTCAATCTTGTACTTAACCTGCTTTCTTCATTTTCTTCATCTCGCTTTTCACGTGGGCTCTATTTAAATTGTACCTTTTGGTTCTTTGGATCCTTTGAATAGTTATCATTCCTTAATCTTTGAGTTTTTTCATCCCAAATTTTCACTGTGATAACTTATGTATTCTACATTACACTGCAGTCCAGCTGAAGTGGAACTTTCTATTCTTGAAGACGTGCGAAATCGTGTGCAACTGAGTAGTACATCGTTACCGTCAGTCTGCTTTTATACATTTCTGAATGCTCATAACAGGTGGCATATTTGACTTTTCATTTGCTAATATCACTATTTGTTACTCCGTAATTGTTCAGTTCTTTCCCATACCAATTCTCCATTCTTATCATACAAATGAATTATCCTTCAGTTTAAATTGTGCATCAATCTCCGATGATGGATCCTTGGTTGCTGGAGGCTTTTCAGACTCCTCACTGAAGGTTTGTATTTACCCTAGTGGAATTTGGTGAACACTACACTAGTTTACCCATATCTTTTGTCTATATCATAATAATTTAGTGTTTTTTTCCCTGTAGATATGGGACATGTCAAAGTCAGGGCAACAAGCAGGCAATTGTAAGCCTTTTGTGATTATTTTAGATACTTGTAAAAAGACAATATATTGTTTATTATATTTAGAAAACAGTTGGTCCTTAACCTTTGTTGGTATCAGCTACCTTGCAGGGTGAAAATGATGCATCATCCAGTGAACTTATGCTTGCGGCCAATGCAGGGAAAAAATCCTACACTTTATTTCAAGGTCACTCCGGCCCAGTTTATTCGGCCTCTTTCAGCCCCCTTGGGGATTTCATTCTCTCTTCTTCATCAGATTCAACTGGTATGTTCACCTAGATGATATTTTCGTGCCTTCTCATTTATTGACCCCACTTCTTTGCATGAGAAATGCACCTATTCTGTTTTATATTATAGTACTGGATGTAATGTTGATGAGAAAATACTTTGAATGTAGTGCGGTTATGGAGCACTAAACTAAATGCAAATCTTGTTTGCTACAAGGGTCATAACTACCCTGTGTGGGATGTACAGGTATGTCTAATATTATCAAGCTTTGGATTCTTATGCAGTTCATCTATGTCTATATTTTTCTGGGGTTGTTTTAGGCTAAAATTGCCAAATTGCAGAAAACCACCTGTAAAATAAGTGATTTGCTTAAAACCACCCTTTAAAATAGAAATTGCAGCAAACCACCCTTGAATTGTACTCCCTCAGTTCACCAAAACATATCATTTTAGCTTCTTTCACAACAATAACAACCCAGTTAATCCACGCACTCTTACCCCGATAGGTCGAGAGAGTGTTTCCGAAAGACCCGTAACAACATGGTACAAGGACCACAAGGGTACAGAAGGTAAAAGGTCGAGAGAGTATGTTGAATGGTCAATCTCTCCTTTGTAATTATAAATATCAGGCTTATCCCGAGAATAAGATTAAGCCTTTCAACTTCAATCTCTCTCAGACATATTTTTTTGAACAAAATTAATACTCTAAAATGACTTGTTTTGCCGAACGGAGGGAGTATATGTTAACCAAATGCCACCCCTTTATCAAAGCATTGTTAAGAAAATTGGTTCAACTAGCCACATACCACAAAACAAATTTAGATCCAAATCCATGTATCCATATTCTAATCCAGTACTTTTTAACCAATTGAATGTTTAGCCCAAAATCAGAAGCCCTTTAATTTCACACAAAAATCTATGAAGGTCATCCTTAAATCTGCAAAAACCACTTTCCTCCTCGCTCTTAAAATAAACAAAGCTTGAATCTTCCAACGAAGATCTCAATTAGCAAAATAGAGGTTGTGAATAGGACATTGACTTGTTTGTTTCAAAATCGAAGAATCTTAGACTGCATTTAAACAAAAACAAATTCCCAAATTAGAAGGTTGTGGTAAAAGAATCTGGGTATTTTTATATGGTTTTAAGAAGTAAAAATTGAAGAAGGTTGTTTGTTAGTATCAAAGTTGCCGGAAGCAGTGCTTCACACCATGGATGAAGGTTTAACAGGCCTGACACACCATAGTCAGAAGGGGAGGAAGCTCAAATGGGGTTTCAGAAAGGGCATCATCTATGTCTCTTTTCAATTACTTGACGGTTGAGAAATGGAACCCTAGTCCAAGGTGGTTATATGTTAATTACCAGATACTCTTTTCGGGATGGGTTGTTGAAATTTCTATTTTAAGGGGTAGTTTGGGGCAAATCACCCTATTTAACAGGTGGTTTTATGCAATTGTCTCTTTATTTTAATGATCATTTTTTAGCAAGGTCAAATAGAGGATTTCCACTTCAATATGTTACTTGAGCAGGTCGGAAGCTTAATCTGTTTCTTTTCGTTTCATTGTTGGGTATTGCAGTTTAGCCCTCGTGGACACTATTTTGCCAGTTGTTCTCATGATAGAACTGCAAGAGTCTGGTCCATGGACAGAATACATCCTCTTAGAATAATGGCAGGCCACTTATCTGACGTTGATGTAAGGAGTCTCTCTCTCTCTACCTCATACTTTCCCTGGCTATTTTACCCTCTGCATGCGTTTTTCCTTATATGACTGTTTCAAGAGACCCGGATTTGAAACCAACCCAAAAGGCTGAAAAAGACGAACTGAATTCTAATTTTCTATAGCAAACTAACAATCAAAGTAACAGTAATTTTTTTATTTTCCGGTTTTGTTTCGTTTCAAGAGACTTGGATTTGAAGCCATTCCAGAAGGCTGAGAAATACCAACTGAATTTCTAATTTTTTTTTGGTAGCAAAATAACGATCAAGTAACGACAAAATTAGTTTTTATTTATGTATTTATTTTTGGGGAACCTATTTCAAATAACCCAAACTTTAATGGGGTGTGCAGAGAGCACAACGAACTTAACAAAATAACAAAAATAACATGAACTTTCAATTTTATGTGTTCACACCACCACCAATATATTTTTAAAAATAAAAAATAACACAACTTTGATAGTTTATATAGAGCACCCAAGGCAACATTTAACTATTTTTTTAATCAAAATTATATAAATAGTAAATTAAAAAGGAAAAATAAAGTATCCATCTTAAGAAAATTGCACAAAAATATCTTTAATTAAAAGTTTTGCTACACTACCACTCATATTTTCTTTTTTATTTTTAAAGACGATTACCTTTTATATTTGTTCAAATAAGCACCAAAATAGTATAAAAGTAGTTTTTTCATTAAAACTTTTAATTAAAAAATATCAAAAATACAAAAAAAAAATGTCACTTTATAAAGTTTTTGGTGCTCCCTGCTCACTCCACCGAAGTTTGAGTTATTTGAATTAGTTTTCTCCCTTTATTTTTTAAAATGCCCCCTAATTTTTTTAGTTGAATGATGTATTTATTGTGGAATGTATTTATTTATTTCTTGTTTACAAAAAATAAAAAATAAGAAAATGTATATAGTAACGGGATGAGTAGTGAGGTGGATAATGAGTTTTAATTTGTATTTTTTTTTAAAAATGGATGCCATGTAGATGCTTGTGTGTAATTAGGTGAAGAAGTAGATGAGGTGCTCTATAATGATGACACGTGCAACGGAAGATTTTGAAGCCACGTACAACCATCTTGCTTCTGGTTTTTATATAGTATAGATTACTAAAATTATCCAGAAAAACCAATGATCTTGAATAATCGATAAGGGAGAACAAGTTTGAATATTAAGTAATAACAAATCACATGCAAAGGATTGTTCCCCCCAGCTCCCTAAAATGGACGAACAATATTAGATGGGGGTAGCTTTCCATCATTCAGCCGATGCTTTCTTGTTGGATGCCCTGACCAGGAATAGCTTTCGTCCCCTTTCTCAAACTTGCTTGGACTTTTCTTGTAGTGTGTTCAATGGCATCCAAACTGCAATTACATTGCGACGGGGTCTAGTGACAAAATAGTTCGAGTATGGGATGTGAAAACTGGGGAATGTGTGAGAATCCTGATTGGGCACAGGAGCATGGTGTTGTCTCTAGCAATGTCTCCTGAAGGGCGATATATGGCATCAGGTGATGAGGATGGCGCAATTATGTTGTGGGACCTTGACAGTGGCCGTTGCATTGCCCCCTTGATGGGTCACATGTCTTGTGTATGGACACTTGCCTTTAGGTGAGTAAGCTAATTCGGTAAATTTCTTGTAAGGTTTGCATAAATATGGAGAAAGTAATTGCCTCTGACATCTGCTATATGAGCGTATCAGCGGTGAAGGCGCACTTCTTGCTTCTGGATCAGCCGATTCCACAGTAAAATTATGGGATGTAACGGCCAACGCTAAGACGGTAAGGGCAGAAGAAAGGTGAGTTCATAATACTCAAACCTCCTACTAAATAAATTCATTTACATCTGAGTAAGGGTAGTGATCAAAGGTTACTTTCTTCTTTTGCTAGTAAAAGTGGAAACTTGAACAGCAGAATTAGATCATTGAAGACTCTTCCGACTAAGTCTACGCCTGTGTATTCTCTACAGGTAAGCAATGTTCACTGATACTTGGTGAATGTGAATCAATCACTGAATCTGATTTTCTTTTGTGAATTCAATGGCTTCTACAACTGTTTTTTTTTTGCAGTTTTCTCGACGAAATCTGCTGTTTGCAGCAGGAGCCATATCCAAGAGCTGAGTGTTTTCAACGAACTGGACTTACAAAGCTGCTGGCATGAGTTGGGGTTCTTGTTGTACTTTTCAGTATACTTACCATAGGACTAGGCTCATTTGCACTGTAAATGAAGTTTGAGTAGCTTCTTCGTCTTCTAATTTTAACCCAATTAGACTAGCTTAGAAATATCCGAGTGCTAATTCTTCTTGCAACGACTGTTCTGAAGGTGGAAAGGGGTGACTGGCTCATGGGGGATTACATTTCAGGTTAACATACCGATCGGGTCTCCTATTTGTTGAAGAATAGGTTACATGTATGACTCTTTCATGCGATTGGTCTAGGGTTTGATCTGTGGTAGGTTTGGTCTTACCTTTGATGCTCTTTTTAGAGGACTGTTTTTGTTCACCTGTGTGCTTCATTATATAGACTTTGTAAATTGAAACACTTCTCCAATGAAAATTAATCGAGGATATGTATGATCGGTTTTGTTCTTGGACCTCTTGTTACGAGATCACGGCAGAGAAGTGCAGTTTTTGGTTAGTCATCCAGCATCAACCCGGTTTAGGTGATTCTTGATTCATAAAACACACCATGGCTAGTAAAAATAATAAATCCAATAATACAAGTTCTAAAATTGGTTGTCACCAATTCTAAAATTGAATAACAAATCCGATAATACAAGTTCTAAAAATACTACTAGTATTTTATAAATCCTGTGGGATTTAATTGGTTGTCACAAATTCTAAAATTGAATAACAAATCCAATAATACAAGTTCACGATGCCTTTGAGATCAAATGTCATTCTCGCAAATACATGATCGTATCAAGAATGAATGAATTCACGATCAAACATTAGAAAAAACACATAACATCCCTTTTGTAGATATAATCTCATTACCGGTCAATCTCAAATGATCAAAACAAAAGAATCACAAGATAATCCACAAACTTTTTTGCACCAGCAATTGGAATTTGAAAGGATTAAAGCAATATGTTGAGGGAAAAAACCTAAAACAGTGAGCCAAACAATGTCCTCATCCTCTACATCTTCTTCGTCGTGTGGTATGGAAGCTTGCGCTTCTGAAACCTCGGATTGGTTAAGATCAGATTCAAGCAAAACCTCAATCTTGGATCCCCGTGCTTGAAATCCCCAATTTATTCCCGTTCTGCAGAAATCCATCAACCATGTGCCCGAATTCATCCATATTGTTATAAGGGACAAGTCTCGTCCCATCCCGATCTCGTCCTGTCCTGTGAGGTAAAAGGCTCGGTGGGATTTGGAAAAAAAAAATTCAATCCTGTCCCGCAAAAAATACGCGGGACGGGACGCGGGATTACCCCAATCCCGTCCCATCCCTTGCCCACCCTTAATCATTATGATCATTGCCTAAATACTCAAGGGATGATGTCGACCCGACGACACTTCAGGTGATGACAATTTGTCGCCTGAATTATCATGCGATGAAAACCCCCCTTCAGGCGACGGCTTCGGTCCGTCGCCTGAGCTATAAACAGGTGGTGTAAGTACCCCTACATCAGTGTTACTCCAAGGAACAAGGTTGACCAGTACTGAATGTTGAAGTATCCACTTACAAAAGTCAGCTAGGAAGAAAGTCGAAGACAACAATACTCTGATTACACGTATTCCCTTTTCGATGTCATAGTCTAAGAAGGTATGAGAAGTGGTCTATGCAAGAAAAATGGGACTTTGACGGAGATTAGGCACGATTTATGATTCGATGCCATGGGAGGGAGAAAGAAATGGAGAAGTATTGTGGTTCTTTAGAGGAGGGTAAGGGGTTGAGATCGAGAGACGTCTATAAAGGTTATGATTAAGCTAGGGAGATAGTTTGAGTATTAAGATAAAATTATGGACATTTACTTAATTGTCAAACAAAAATGGACATTAACCTAATTATAAATTATAAATAGATAATATTCTAGCAAGATTCTCTTTTAAAAAATATATTTTAAGAGAACATATATTTGGAAAATTAAATGGACATTAACCTAATTACAAATTCTAAATAGATAATATTCTAGCAAGATTCTCTTTTAAAAAATATATTTTAAGAGAACATATATTTGGAAAATTTTCCAAAATTTAACCATTTTAGATATGATTTTAGGGTTTGGAAATTGAAATCTTAGAAATTCGTTCCTAATTTAATGTCAATAAAAAAATCTATCTACAAAATAATATAATATAATATATATCTTTATAATATCACAGACGCAATATGTCAATATCGAGTCCGGATCCTCTACAACACTTGGTGCACCTTACGGTGCACCATGAAATTATTTCAGGTATAATTTTACTTTATATAAAATTTAAAAAATATATTTACATTCCACATACTTATATTTATATGTTTATAAAAAAAATTTGGAAAAAAATCATGTCTTAAATAAACATAAAATTTATTTTCTAATATAATTGATCTTTTAATTTTATAAATTTTTAAAAATGATTTTTTTATAATAAAAGTTTATAAACATATAAATATAAGTATGTGGAAGGTAAATATATTTTTTAATTTTTTTTAAAGTAAAATTATAGCCGAAATAATTTCGTGGTGCACCGTAGGATACACCGAGGGTTGTAGAGTATTCGGACTCGTCACGGTTGTAAACTTATTTCCTTCCAAAATTAAGAAAAAAAATATATTTATTTAAAGTAAAATTATACCCGAAAGTTATTTTTTTTTAAAGTAAACTTATTTCCTTCCGAAATTCATTCCTAATTTAATTTGTATAAAAAAAAAATCTATCTACAAAATAATATAATATATTTATATTTTTTTTATAACATCACACAATATCTATGACAAAATCTTTTTGGATCCACCCCCACTGTCGAAAACTTATTTCCTTCCTTAATTAAACTAAATATTAGGGTTCGACCATCAAAATCTTAGAGGCCAAGCAACAATATATATAACCCTAACCTCCTCGATCTATATATATAAATTCAACCGAGGGATTCACCATCACATTAATTCTATAACCCTCGATCTCAAGCAATTAATTAACTAGAGCATCAATGGCGGCAATGCTCCGTAATGATCTCCCAATTACTCGTCGAGCATCAATCGTCGTTCGACGCTTCCATAAGCCTCCGGCGAAGAAGCACACTTTCCTACTTTCCGGGGTCCCCTTCGAGTTGGACATCAAGTACGCCCCGGTTCGAGTTCTTGGCAACGGTTCATACGGCGTCGTTTGCTCCTGCATCAACCGTGAAACTGGAGAGTTTGTGGCTGTGAAGAAGATCGGCGACGCCCTCAGCAATCCCACCACCGCCCTTCGTACGCTCCGGGAGATGCAAATCCTCCGCCAAATCCGCCACGAAAACGTCATCTCCTTGAAAGATGTAATGGTGTCTTCATCTCCTGCCGGAAAGGCCGATTTCCGGCAGGTCTACCTTGTACAAGACCTGATGGACGCGGATCTTGGCCGCATCATCAACTCGCTCTCCGGCGACCAATGCAAATACTTTCTCTTCCAGATCCTCAAAGGAGTCCATTATCTCCATTCAGCGAACATAATCCACCGAGATTTGAAGCCGCAAAACCTGCTTTTGAACTCAAAACTTGATTTGAAGATCTGCGATTTCGGCCTCGCGCGCACAAAATCCTCCTCCGCCCAATCCATGACGGAGTACATGACATCTAGGTGGTACCGTGCCCCGGAGATCCTGCTCAACTCCAATCGTTACGGAAACAAGGTCGACATCTGGTCAGTTGGATGCATATTCGCGGAAATGCTCGGTGGAGCCCCGATCTTCAAAGGAAGCAACACCTTAGATCAAATCAGAAGAATCCACGGAGTTGTAGGAACGCAATCGGCATCAGAACTGACATTCATCGATTGCGAGAGAGCGAGGAATTTTATAAGGATGCTGCCGTTCTCTCCGGGAGTGAACTTGTGGAGATTGTTTGCAAACGCAGATCCTATGGCAGTCGACTTGTTGAGGAGGATGTTGGTTTTGAATCCGGAGAAGAGGATTTCCGCCTTGGAAGCGCTCAAACACCCGTACTTTTCGGAGATTTACGATCCTGCAGCTATAGAGAAGTCGGAGATGCCTGTGAAGAGTGTGAGGTTGTGTGTGGATGAGTATCCAGAGGTGGTCGAAGAGAGGTTGCTGAGGGAGCTTATTTGGGAAGAGATGCTGCGCTCTACCATCCGGAACAACGATCTTAATTAGCTAGCTACTCTCTTACATTATTATTCAATTCCATCTCTAGCTTATTATCAATTTTTAGTTTAAAAAATTGATCTTTTTTCTTTCTTAATTTCTTTGATAACATCATTATATGGTGAATGGACATATATATTTGTATTGGCGTATTTGCAGTAAGAGATATATAAAAATTCAGTTTTGTTTACAATATATAAAATGTGAAATTGAAAGCTCTTATTTTGTGGTATATGATCGAAAAGGAACGATCAAATTGCCGAATGAAATTCCACATAAGAGAGAGCTAGTGAAATTTCCAGATCTAATTAATAAGCAGTTAATCCACGGAAGATAGTAGTTTAATTAGCTAGGTTAATTACAACTTTAGGCATACCAAATCATATAAATTTGAGCTTGGTTACTTCAAATAACTACGTACACATATTGATAGATAGATAGCCTATATATGCGGGATTTGAATCTGCATCTTTGTGTGAGCAAAATATTTTATCTTCTGAGCCATAATAGACTTAAAATCGCTTCAAAGTTAATTGATTTCAATTTAAAGACGTGTTTTATTCCCATGAGATTATTAACATCAAAGAACGTACATATGTTTTATGTCACTAAAGGGAGGACACTTATATAGTATCCATTTTGTCATGTTTGATTGTGTTCGTCCGGTACGTAGAGTCCAGCATATCTCTTCTTGCTTATAAGCAGATAAGGAAAATACACCTTCTCAAACTCTTAAGTTTGACGGGTTTTCTAAATGTGCCACTTATAAATTATAAGTCTGCAACTTCCCTTCCCTTCCCAATTTAATTGCTTCTTCTACAGTAGATACCCCAGATTGCACCATAACTGAATCTGTATCACCATATATAACCTCGACATTATATATATGTGTTCATAGCCTCCAAAGGTGTTTTTTTTTTTGAGATATTTCTACCTAGCTAGTTAGGTATCCACTATTAAGAGAAAATTAGGAAAATTATTGTACCTAACAAAAGATAAATAACTAATTCCATATAAACTTATTAGGTTTTTATTATCATTGTAAAGTATATATATATATATGTGGAAACATGAGATCGAATATTCGATGATACATTCTATGGAGATTATCTTACATATTTACTTTAGTATTTACCTTGTTTTATGGTGTTATGTTTTGGCATTCATCCTTTTATGGTGCCTTGTTTGTAATAAGGAGACAAGTCTCTCATGTGCTTGTCACATGACCTAGGTACTATATAAGACATGATTGACACCTTCCCAAAATAGGGTTTTGGGGATTGATGAAAGCAATGACGGCTGATGGCCTCATTTATCATTCTCTTCTTCACTCATCTTAGTATAGAACAGTGAATGTTAACTGCATGATTTCATCTTATTGATTGCTTATTACTTGTTGTGTATTACATCTAGAGCTTCTCTTTCACATGGTATCAGAGCTACGGGGCTGATTCTGGAAGATTGATCTCGTTTTCTTATCTGTCGTAACGAGTTTATGTTTAGTATCAGTGGAAGCTCAGAATCTGAATCTCATCCTGTTGATGATATGGCTGCTTCAGGTAATCTTGGTGACCCTCTTTATTTATCTAGCTCAGATCATCCTGGAGCACAGCTTGTAGCTGTACCCTTTGATGGTTCAAACTACATGACATGGAGTCGTGGAGTTATGATGGCTCTTGGGGCCAAATGTAAGTTAGGCTTTATTAATGGATCATGTGCTAGACCTGCACCAGAATCCGCTGATATAGAGAGATGGATTAGAGCAGATTTTATGGTGAGATGCTGGCTTCTGAATTCTATGACTAAAACAGTAGCAGAGGGCTTTATGTTTGTTGATTCCTCTAAGAGTTTATGGGAGGAAATAGTAGAACGTTTTGGTCAATCAAATGTTCCCCTGATTTTTCAAATTAAGAAAAGGTTGTCAAATATTTCTCAAGGGAATATGACACTAGCTGATTTATATAATGTCTTTAAAAGAGGATGGGATGAGCTGCAAGTGCTAGAGAATGTGCCTGATTGCAGTTGTGGAGCTATGACAAACTGCACTTGTGATTTGAAGAGAAAAATAGCCGAGATTGAGTCTAGAAATAGACTTATGCAGTTCTTAGTAAGTCTAAATGACAATTTTGAGGGTGCTAGAAACCAAATCTTAGCTACTGATCCTTTGCCTACTGTGAGCAAAGCCTATTATATCTTGCAGCAGGTTGAAACTGGGAATGATGCTTCAAATGGAGGATCATCTATGTCTCAGAATATTTCATCAGAGTCTAGTGCTATGGTGGCTAACAGGGGGAACAGTAAATATCAGAGTAGCAGTGGGTCAAGTACTCAGAATCAACCATTCAAGAAAGAATGGAAGGATTGGAAGGAGATCAAAAGGATCAAGAACAATTCTATATGTGCTCATTGCAATCAGAAGGGGCACACTATTGATCAGTGCTTCAGGATACATGGTATACCTAATTGGTTCAAAGAATTGAAAGAGAAAGAGAGAAAGAATTATAGTGCAAGAGGATCTGCTAATGCTGCAGGTTCCATGGGGTCCAATGTGCAAGGAAGCCCACTTGATGATGATACAGGTGAAGGGATGGTTGACTCAGCCATGGTCAATGCAGTATATCAAGAAGTTCTGAAGAAAATGAGAGGCAAACAAGCAACTGATAGCAGCACCAGCTCATTTGCTAACTTTGCAGGTAATCTTCTTGTCACTAATGCTAATGCTGTTCTAAAAGAAGATTTGCCAATGGAGTGGATCATTGATACAGGAGCCACTGATCATATGGTGGCTGATTCTCATGGCTTGATGAATAAAAGGAAACTGGATAAGCCAGTTCATATTGGGTTCCCAGATGGAGCTATTAAAACTGTCACTGAAATGGGGAGATTACAGTTGACAGACTCTGTTATTTTGAATGATGTCTTGCTTGTGCCAGAATTTAAACATAGATTATTGTCAGTGGGGAAGTTACTTGATGACACTGAGTTGTATGCTTTATTTACAAAAACTCCGCTATTTCCAGGACCCTGGATCTAAGAAGATGGTGCTATATGGAGTCAGAAAACATGGGCTTTACAAGGTGCTTGCAGAGAAGCCTGGGTCAAGTGAAGATGTCAGAGACTCTTTTAAAAGTTGTAATAAAGCTAGTGTAAGCTTGGATGTAATTCATGCCAGGCTAGGAGACAGTTCTGCTTCTAAGTTGAGACATTTGCATATGTTTACTCCATCTGTTTTGAAAGAATTCCATTGTGAATCTTGCTCTCTAGCTAAACACCATAGACTTCCTTTTGACAAAAGTATTAATATAGCCAGTAAGCCTTTTGAGTTGATCCATATGGATGTATGGGGCCCTTATAAGCATGTTACTTATAATGGTTGTTCTTATTTTCTTACTGTGCTTGATGATTGCACCAGAGTTACATGGACCTTTCTTCTTAAAAGCAAATTGCAGGTCTTCAAAGCCATTAGTGAATTCTTGGCTTATGTTAAAAATCAGTTTGCAAAATCTATGAAGTGTGTGAGAACAGATAATGGAACTGAGTTCATGCAACAACAATGTGTTGATTTATTTGCTACAGAAGGGATTGTGCATCAAAGATCCATTCCCTATACTCCACAACAGAATGGGAGAGTGGAGAGAAAGCATAGACATCTAGTTGAAACAGCAAGGTGTTTGAGGTTACATGCTGGCTTGCCAATTAGATTTTGGGGAGAATGCCTTTTAGCTGCAACTCATTTGATTAATAAATTACCTAGTGAGGTGTTATGTTGGTCTACACCTTTTGAGAAATTGTTTGACAAGGTGCCTAGCTATGATGAGCTCCGTGTGGTGGGATGCTTATGCTTTGCACCTGTCTCCCATAGTGACAGAGACAAGATGGGTCCTAAAGCCAGGAAGTGTGTATTGCTTGGGTACCCCTTTGGTCAGAAAGGGTACAAGTTATGGGACTTAGAATCCAAGAAAATGTTTGTTAGCAGGGATGTCATATGTAGAGAAGACATATTCCCTTTTAAAGGCACTCTTGATACTTTACCTCAACAAGATGCTGTCATAAGCTCTAACAGTTTGCCTCTTGTGAATCCTGTTGATGGGGATACTTTTGTTGATCAGCAACCTTTGCAGTTATCTAATTCCCTTTCTCCACATGCTGATATGCCTCAAGGGAGTGCTTCTCCAAGTGTTCCTTCTCAGGTTCCTGACTCTTTGTTATCTGATGGACATAATAGTCCCATGTCTGCTGAGATGTTACAGGATGAAAACATCTTTCCTCCTTTAAGGAGGACTACTAGAGAGCATGTCAGACCTAGGAGGCTGCAAGATTATGTATGTCAAAATACTAGAGGCAGGGATTCCATTTCACAATCCTTCTTAGCTGAGTGCCTTGGAGATCATACAGATCCTGAGATAGTTACCTCATTTTCCTTAATGGCTGCTACACCAGAGCCTTATACTTACAAGCAAGCTGTACATAATCCATGTTGGACAGAAGCAATGAAAACAGAGTTACAAGCTCTAGAAAGCAATCATACTTGGGAACTTGTTGATGTTCCTGCTGGTATTAAACCCATAGGCAGCAAATGGGTCTACAAGATCAAATATAGACCAGATGGGTCTATTGAAAGGTACAAAGCCAGGCTGGTGGCCAAGGGCTATAATCAGATTAAAGGAAAGGATTATAAACATGTTAAAGGAAAGGATTGAATCAGATGGGTCTATTGAAAGGTACAAAGCCAGGCTGGTAGAGCTCCTTTGTCTCTTCATCCTCAGTGAGTAGTGAGGAGGGCTAATATTATCTCATCCTATTCACCTGCTTTCAATTTGATGCATGTAGACAATTGAATTAGATGAGCAACAAGTGTCAAATCTAAAGCAACACTTGTCAAAGAAAAAATATAAATATGATATATAAACAAAGAAACACTAGTTAAAGAATAAAAGAATAAATATAAATATGATATATATATATCCATAATAGATTAATTAATATTCTACTGTAAAATACTAAAATCTATAAGGTCCACAAATAAATAAATTAAGATTTAGAGGAAAGGCAAATTATTTATCTTTTATATCTTAATTTTCAAATTACTGCACTTACCTCTAAAAATCTTCTTCGTCTTCATCACCTTCTTCCTCGCAATCATCGTCTATTCGCACATTTTCTTCATTTGAACTTGAATTATCAATAAGTTCAACATCATCCTCTGTTATTTCATCCACATCAAACTCTTCAACCTCAACACCTGCATTCAGATCTTCTAGATTTTCTGAATCGTTAATAGCTGGCACTTGAACAGTTTCTTGAGGTTGATATGCTTCTTCTTGAGTATCAATCCATACCTTCTCGATTGTGCCACGAGCTTTAGCTTTACACACAGCCCACCAATTTTTTCGATCTCGTGTTGCACCAGGATATTCGGCGTAGAAAACTTGAATAGCTTGTTGTGCCAAAATGAATGGATCATTTTTCTTGTACAACCGTTTATGATTCACATCTACGAGATCATATTTTTTGTGAATGTTCATGCCTGTTTGTCGATCAAACCAACGACATTTGAAAATAACCAAACGTTTAGGAAGAGTGCATGGGTACTCCAATTGAATTATCTCTTCGATAAGCCCATAGAAATCAGTCTCATCTGCATTGTAGTTTGATCCTTTGATCCAAACCCCACTATTCATAGTGGATTTTCCTTCCCCTCTCTGCAAAGTCTGAAAATTGTAACCATTGACCTTATACCCTGGCCATGCTACTGCAATTGCTTTGGGACCATGTGCTAAACTTTTTATTAACTCATCATTTACATTATTCTTCTCATCTTTTACCTGTTACAAAATAAAATAAGTCATTTAATTAGAGTAGAACCATTAGTAAATGCATGTGGGTAGAATATATATATATAATATATAATATATAATATATATACTTACATATGATTTAAACCATGGTGTTAATTGCTCATCGAAATTTCTATCATTTGCCCCGCTAACTTCACTGTCAAAAATGCTAAAGGAAAGGTTTTATGTTATATAAAATAATAATTTACAAGTATACATTTTATCAACTGATTTATAGTATAAATCGATGTATGCCAATACTTACTTAGCATAAGGTTCAACTTCCGGGCAATTTAACAATATATATGTCTCAAGTACGTGCTTTTCTGTTGGATTAATAACCCATCGCGTAGTTGATTTCCCATATCCTTGACCAGGATAGTTAAAGATAGAGAAAGGTGAATAAGAGCTTCTAGACTGACATTCGTCGACTTGTTGTGGCTGCCTTCTCATACACGTAGGTTCAAAATAATGCTCAACAAATGTAGCTATTTCTTCAATAATATACGAGGAGCAAATTGAAGCTTCCACATGTGCTTTGTTTCCAACTTTATTCTTCAAGTGATGTAGAAATCTAAAAATATAAAAAATAATATGGTTGTAAATTAAAAAAAGGACATAAAATTTTATTGATCATGAATAAGTCAAAGAATATTACCTCTCAAATGGATACATCCAACGATATTGAACTGGACCGCCAACTTTTGCTTCAAAAGGCAAGTGTATCAACAAATGTTCCATTGAGTCAAAGAATGAAGGAGGGAAAATCATGGCTAACTTGCATAAAATTAGAGGAATAGCATCTTCTAGCTTTTTTATTTGCGCAACTGACAATGTAGGTGAGCATAAAGAGTGGAAAAACTGACTCAACTCGGTGACAGACCCCCAAACACTCTCAGGCAACATTTCTCTAAAAGCAATTGGAATCAACCTCTGCATAAATACATGACAGTCATGACTCTTCATCCCAATTAGTTTGTACTCATCCATTTTCACACACTGCCCAATATTAGAAGCATACCCATCTGGAAATTTTAAAGATTTTAGCCATTCACAAATGTCCCTCTTTTGATTTCTTGTCAAAGTATAGAATGCCTTTGGTTTCGGCCCCTTATAATCATCTTCCACTTGCAAGCTCGGACGATCACAATACAACCGAATATCTTTTCTTGCATTCAATGTATCTTTGGACTTTCCACGTATGTCCATCACTGTATTAAAAACGTTATCGAAAACATTTTTTTCTATGTGCATAACATCAAGATTATGACGAATCAGATGTGTTTTCCAATATGGAAGTTTCCAAAATATACTTTGTTTTGTCCACTTATGATGAATCTTGTATCCCTCTATAGTTGCATGTGGAGAGTCATTCACAAATGGCAAGTCCTTCACACAATAAAAAATCTCTTCTCCTCCTAAACGATGAGGGGCACTTGACTTCTCAACGGAATATTTGGAAAATGCCTTTTTATTTCTTCTAAACATGTGACCAGCTGGCAAAAACCTTTTATGACAATCAAACCATGAGTGCTTTCGGCTATGCTCCAACCAGAATGCTTTAGTATCTTTCATACAAATGGGGCAAGCCATCTTTCCCGCTGTACTCCAACCTGACAACATTCCATATGCTGGAAAATCATTAATGGTCCAAAATAAGGCAGCACGCATAAGAAAGCTTTCATTGCGAGAAATATCAAATGTTGGCACTCCTTGTCTCCACAACAACATCAATTCTTCAATCAACGGTTGTAAGAAAATATCAATCAACTTCTTCGGATCATTTGGGCCAGGTACAATCGTTGATAAGAACATGTATGGGGTTTTCAAGCACATTGAGGGTGGAAGATTATAAGGGGTTATGATTATTGGCCAACATGAATAAACTTTTCCAGATGGATTAAAAGGAGTAAAGCCATCTGCGCATAATGTCAAACGAACATTACGAGGCTCTGCTGCAAAATCAGGATGTGTCTTATTAAAGTGCTTCCATGCTTCACTATCAGATGGATGACTCATTACTCCCTCTTCAATCTCGTGCTCAGCATGCCATCTCATGTGTTTGGCAGTAGTCATAGATGCATATAACCTCTGTAACCTTGGTATTAAAGGCAAGTAGCGCAATTGCTTATAAGGAACATCTTTTTTCCCTCCCTTAGGTTTATATCTGTCCTTGTTGCAAAATTTACAACATCGCAACTCAATATCATTCTTCCAATATAACATGCAACCTTGTGGACAAATATCAATTTTTTGAACGGGCAATCCTAACTCTCTTACAAGCTTTCTTGTCTTATAGTAATCACTTGGAAATTTATGATCCGGAGGCATGCACCTTCCCGCCCATTGACAGATCTTGTCATAGCAATTTTGAGACAGGTTAAACTCGGATTTAATTTTAAGAAGTGCTGACACGGCAGACAATTGAGTTTCAGTTTTGCAACCATCCCATAAAGGTTCATCTACAGCTTTTAAAACATCCCAAAATCTTTTGGATAAAGATATTTGCTCAATCAGACCACTATCAACATCTGGTTGGCTACTAGATGATTCAACATTTGCGCTACTGGTAGAGGGTATATTAGGTGGTTCACACTGGTCGAGATTAGGGTTATCAGTTTCAGCCCAATATGGAATAAAATTTGGACCAGCTGCATCAAATACCATCCTTTGTTGGGAATTCAAGCTATCATATTCCCCCCTCATTGGAAAATTTTGGTGGAACTGAGATGTGGCTGAAGCAAAGTTTGGATCAACACCATGTGACTCTCCATGACAAACCCATCGATAGTAGTTTGGAGTAAACCCATCCAGGTACAAGTGATCTTTAACAATTTCAGGGCTATAATACTTTCGATTTGCACAACTATGACATGGGCATCGAATTTCACGTGAACTAGTATGTGCCAATGCAAAATTAATAAACTCATTTACCCCCGCAATGAATTCTGCTCGAATTCCTCTACGGCTAGGTAAGAGTTTATTATACATCCAACTTCGATCCATCATGTAGTGTTGAACCTAAGAAAAAAGTCAAACATAGTTGTTTAACGATTCTCCATCATTATTAATGGTATTTATTAATAGGTTTACTCAAGTGTACATTCCTTATTTTACCTTTAATTAATAGGTTTAATTTTATTCATATATTCATTTAAAAACTTGACTTCATATTTTCAAAATATAATATTAATTTATTTTAATGTTGTATTCTAGGGTTTAAGAGCTTTTTGTGTTACAAATTCAATATTATTATTATTATTTTATTATTATTATTATTATTATTCAATTTGATATATTAGTACCAATAATTTTAGAAATAATATATATATATCATAATATTTTATCTACTTATTTTTTTACAACTATTATTTTAAAATAAAAAATTTAATTCAATTTTAAATAATAAATATACAAAAGGAATATATTAAATATTAATTTATCTATTTTTCATTGAATAAAAATGAACATATTATTAATATTGTTTAAGTTGAAATAATACATTTCTGTATTTTTATCTATTTTTTAATATGAAAAATATATTTAAATATTTAAATATAAAATATAATAAAATCGTTAAAGTAATCTATAATCTAAAAATTAAGAAAATATATATTTCAAATTATTTTATCTAGTCGTTTACTAATTAAAAGTGCATAGCATTAATATTGTAAAACATAAAAATAATATATTTTCATATTGTGTAGTCCATTTCATCGATGTGAACTCTGGTATATGAAAATATAAATTTTAATGAATTTGTTAAAGTATGTAAATTAAACTTAAAAATAGTCTATTTCATCTATTTATTTAATTCTCCAAAATTTATTTATATTTAAATATATAAAATTTAAGAAAAATTTTACAATAATAAATAATTTACAACTTTAAAAAATGTGTTTTCCACAATATTTTATACTTTTTTTGTCGTAATATTGAATTAACAGATGGTTTACAAACTTATAAGCAATCAATGAATCAATCCATTAAAAAATATTACTAGTAGATTAGATAACATTTTTTAATGCAAAATTAAACAAAACTACTCTTTATTTATTTATAGAAATTTTCAATTGAAAGGAGAAAAAAAATGAGATGGAGTAGGAGGGGGATGAAATTACAAAATTACTATGAAGAAGTATTAAAAAAACAATTATGCTCTGTTTCGACCAAAAAACACAATGATGCCCTGTTTATTTCCGATTTATTTGTTTTGTTTAATTTCCATAAAAAATATTCATAAATTCCAAAAAAAAAAAGATAGTAAGAGTAAAATGATTTTTTACTACGTACTGCAATATAAAATTCGTCACTGTAGATTGTATTTATTGATTTTTTGGTGCATCATATTTGTTTTTTTTATTTGTAAGAAAAAATTGAAAAATAAAATAAAAATACAAATGAGTAAGATGAATAACTAAGGCTGATGTAAGCTTAGGTTTAAGCAATCCAAGTTAGTATCTAAAATGCAATTTGATCATTTTTAAATAAAAATAGACTAATCAAACAAAATATTATTAACCTACGGAGTATAATTTAAGGATGATGACATGAAGTTTATTGCACAAACTAAAAATAATAAGAGGAGTAATTACCTGTCTTAAACCAATTAACGTGAGATATGCAGAGTCAGAGACACAATTATATATAGCGCAACACGACCTCGAATAACTCGATCTCTCCAATTTCTCCCTTCTAATCCAAAGATATATGAGTATGAGCTGAGATTATAAGAAAATACAATTCAATATATAATAAGAATCGATTTCTAAAGTTTATTGAAATTGCATCTACATATATATAGAAATTTATTATAAAATAAAGACTTGTCCGCACCTTGTATATAATCGTAAATGAATATTGATCAACTGATTTACGAACAAAGGCAAGGAAATATGAGATATATATGTGATATCGAGAAGATACAGAGGCATAGAGCCTATAACAGTGTCGTTGGCTCGTTGCTTCACAAGGATTAATTGAGCAATGTGTACTTTGTGCTCGAAGGTGAAATTCAAAATTATCTCGATCATGAGAATTGCAATTGTATTCTTGAATGATAGCTATCAGTAGTATAATCTATCTATGTATTTATAGATTTAAAAGTTGAAACAGGTAGGTATTGTGAAACTGTTGAGGATTTTGTGCTAGTATCTTATCTTACTAAAATAAATACTGTTAAGCAGTGAGGATTTTGTGGTATATATATATATTTAAAAAAAAGAAATTCATAAATCAAGGATATTTTGCTCCTTATTTTCTAGTGCGGTAGAAATGAGGCCTAGTAATTAGTAGGCCATCAAACTTCATTTATATGGGTTAATCAAAAAGATTTACCAAAAAAAAAAGATTTATAACCGCAAATATATACACTGTAGTGTAAGATTTAACGAAAAATAAATAAACGGATTTTAAAAACTGGCCTACATTAACCCACCCGCTTACATTTATAGTTTACAGCGCGAGCTAGTATCTACCACTACTAAAATTAATCAGATCCAAGGCCGACGCTCCAATTTAAATTTCCGTTGGAATTTCCCACATCCAAGCCCGTTGGAAGCTATGAAGGTTGTTTTCACCTCCCAACGAGGATATCGGTTGGTTAATTATCCGACCTTGGTGATTGTTGGTACGTTTTTTTTCCCAACCAATGTACCCGTCGGTATATTATCCAACATGTTTACCCGTTGGTCCAATATCATCATGATAAGTGTATGCGTCGGTAAAGCATTCCGACATTACATGGCATTGTTAATTTATCATCGCGACAAATGTATTCGTCGGTTACTTACTCGACGATCATGATCGTTGGTATGCTTTCGTCGGAGATGCCTAGGTTTCTAGTAGTGTACTATCAAAGATCTTGGCAAAGCAAGATATTTTTTGGGTCTTGGAATTCTTCATGACTCAGAAGGGACTTATCTGAATCAGAGGAAATACATTATAGACATCATTGCTGATTGCAAAATGACTGATTGTAAGCCTGCTATTTTTCCTCTTCCAAAAGGGCTTAAATTGTCCACTGATTCTGGTGCAGTGCTTACAGAACCTGAGACATATAGAAGGTTAATTGGGAGATTACTCTTCCTTAATTTGTCTAGACCAGACATCTCTTATGCTGTTCAACATTTAAGTCAATTCATGGTTGAGCCTAGACAACCTCACTTAGATGCTGCTATACATGTTGTGAGATACCTGAAGGGGACAGTTTCTGTTGGACTGCATTATTCCAAACACTCTACTATGAGCCTCTCTCCCTTTTGTGATGCTGACTGGGCATCCTGTCAATTCAGTGCTCGTTCTCTTACAGGTTATTGTGTATTCCTTGGAAGGAATTTGGTTTCATGAAAGACTAAGAAACAAGTGACAATATCAAAGTCTTCTGCTGAGGCAGAATACAGAAGCATGTCTATGACATCAAGTGAACTGGTGTGGATTGAAGGTGTATTACAGACACTGCAGTTGCATATTTCTCTCCCTATTCCTATGTTTTGTGACAACAAAACAGCCATCCACATAGCAGAAAACCCTGTCTTCCATGAACGAACTAAACACCTCAAAATAGATTGTCACTTTGTTAGGGAGAAATTGCAAGAAGGATTCCTATTGCCTCAACATGTTCGTACTGGTGTTCAGTTGGCAGATATCCTTACCAAGCCTCTTGGTGAAAAACAACATCTTTTCCTCTCTTCCAAGTTGGGACTTGTTGGTTTCCAAGCAAGTCCAACTTGAAGGGGGATATGGAGATTATCTTACATATTTACTTTAGTATTTACCTTGTTTTATGGTGTTATGTTTTGGCATTCATCCTTTTATGGTGCCTTGTTTGTAATAAGGAGACAAGGCTCCCATGTGCTTGTCACATGACCTAGGTACTATATAAGACATGATTGACACCTTCCCAAAATAGGGTTTTGGGGATTGATGAAAGCAATGACGGCTGATGGCCTCATTTATCATTCTCTTCTTCACTCATCTTAGTATAGAACAGTGAATGTTCTGCATGATTTCATCTTATTGATTGCTTATTACTTGCTGTGTATTACATCTAAAGCTTCTCTTTCACACATTCATTTCTGTATATATGTATCGATCGATCACCAATCTTATTAAAACAAAAACAACAATATATAACAAATACAGTGTATCCCACTTAGAGCAGGGTCTGAGCCCAATTGTACGTACGTTTGATTAATAACTATTAGCTGGCTGATAGGTCTTCAATCGATCATTAGCCGCTGAAGCTACCGATCTCGTACTTGTTCTGTTGATCAGGTGTGAAAAGACCAAAATGCCTTTCCACCTCATCTCCCTGTTTGTTATCCTCGTCGTACATCGCGAACAGATACGTCTCCAGGGCCCCTTGCTTCCTTGGCGTCCCGTTCGCCACGTGTCCGATCAGGTTCTTGTAGTAGGTCCCGGCATTGTCTGGCGTCGCCACATCGGTCCCCTGCGAGGGCCACCCGCTCTCGGAGACCACGATGCCCACGCCGCCGGCGCCGGCGCTCTCGAGGGCTGCGTAGAAGGAGTCGACGAGGGCGTCGAAGAGGTTCTGGTATTGGAGGCCGTTGTTCTGGTCGGTGACAACGGTGCCGGAGGCGGTGAAGAGGGCGTATTCGAGGGTGATGTCTTGGCGGTTGCCGATGAAGGCGAAGTAGGGGTAGATGTTGGCGAGGAGAGGGCTGCCGTTGGAGTTGAGGAAGCTTACGATCGGATTGAAATCGCTCGAACTGAAAACGCTGCTTGATGGCGGGAAGGTGTTGGTCAACGCTGACGATTTCATGGCGGTCGATACCTATTTAATTAATTATACACAAATTAATTACTTTAAACAATAATTTGTAACTTTTTATTAATATATACTCCCTCTAATCCAAAATACATGTCGTTTTGACAGTTCATCACGTATTTTGAGAAACAAAAAACTATATAAAATATCATTTTTTTTAAATATTTTTTTGTACAACTTATAATACGGAGTATTTGTTGGTAATAAGTATTAATTTATAAAAAAAATAATAAAAAAGTTAATATATTATATAATTTTTATTTTCTTAAAATACGTGTTAAAAAATCAAACGACATCTATTTTGGATCGGAGTTAGTATATATAAATTGTGTTAGTTAAAATTTTAAATAAGGATATAATTATATGTTTAGGGCTCTCTTTAATTTAAGAAGTGTACACGTTGTTATAGTATTATGTCAAGTCTTATCTATATATTCATATAAATTTACTCTAATCTTCAAAAATAAAAATATATTTCTAAAAATTAGTT
Source organism: Persicaria maculosa (assembly GCA_963922045.1). Taxonomy (NCBI): domain Eukaryota; kingdom Viridiplantae; phylum Streptophyta; class Magnoliopsida; order Caryophyllales; family Polygonaceae; genus Persicaria; species Persicaria maculosa. The sequence goes on along the minus strand of OY998267.1, from coordinate 13,547,978 downwards.
TTGTTTAATTCCTTACCAAAAAAAATGTTTAATATGACCTAGTGGGGCCTAAACAAATTAAAATCAATAAAATAAATATAATTAATTTAGGTTGATCATGGACCTTGTACATTTTATCAATCTTTTATATTAAAAGGTGGATCGGATAGGATCATCTCATACACAACAAACTTTTTATATAATCTAATTAACCATGCTAGAGTTCTCGTGTATTTAATTAAGTATCCAATTAATAAATACTTTTTTTTTTTGGTTGCTTTATCAAATGTTTAATTGAATAATTGATAGCGAGCATATTTATATATATATATAAGATACGATCGAGTGATCACAAAATAAAATATAAAAAAGGAAAGAAAAAGACCTTGATCTGGCCTGAAAGGCCTGCATTTTCTAGGGCAGTTTGTATATTCTGCATGCCAGGGAGCACAAACTTGGCGTTGGGGTCCCCTGGCATCACCTCGTTCCCAACCGCAATGTACTTGATGTTCGAGGCGTATGGGACCACATTGTTCTGGACCCACTGGCTCGCAGCTGAGGAGTCCGACCCCACCGACTGGAGATCGTTTCCAATGTCGAGGATTATGGTTATCCCAGTTCCCTGAAGAGCTTGGAGGACGTCCGATTGGGCGGAGTAGATTCTCATTTTGGATATTCCATTCGAGTTGTAGAGGTTCAATGTGTCTTGCACCGATGGGAGATTGTCTGCGACCCTCCCGTAGCAAACCCCGATATTCTGCGCATCTATATATATGTGTACATATATATAGTACGTTTTAATATTAGTTGGTTAAACAAGAACTCGTTTGTACATATATATAATTGGATAATATATATTTTGGGTAATAGGATATGATATACCTGTAGGCTTAAGCGAAAGCACGACGAATGCAAGAAGTAGCAAGGCAGAAGCCATGGAAGACCTAAAAATCAATGCCATTTTGCAAAGCTTAAAGTCTTCAACTATTTATGAAGATGCAAAAATTAAATCAACTAAATGTAATTAACCTTGCAAGGAGCTAGCTAATTACAAGAAGATATATATATATATATATATATATATATATATATATATATATATATATATATATATATATATATATATATATATATATATATATGTACGTGTATATATATATATAGTGAAATTATATATTTTGCTTTGTGATTAGCAATGTGGATCTCAGCTAGTTTATATATAGGCCTCATGGGCCAATGCAACATGAAGTTGAACGTGTAGAATATGGTTATCATAAGAACTCGTCAAAATGCAAATATACAGAACAGATGTAGAAGAAGCAAACACAAGTTGATTTAACCGTTGGATGTGGCATACAGCTAATTAGCTGACCTTGATTTGGGTCTAACCCAAAATAAAATAAAAAAAGTACCAGCTTGGCAATATTTTGGAATCTTCAAATCCGAAATTACACATACTAAAAAACTAAAAACTGTACCATGATGCTCAAGTCCAACCCAACCATACAATTTTTTTTAAAAAAAAAATGATCAAAAATAATTCCAACTATCACATTTAACCAAAAAATATTCCAACCTTTCTAAATAACCAAAAATAATCTCAACTATCAACATATATATACCAAAAATGATACAAGTCAAATTTAGTTATTAATTTTAATTCTAAAATTTCCCAAACTTTTATAATTTTATAGAAGAAAAAATTAGGTGGAGTGTACATTTTATAAGATCAAATTAACTAAATATCCATGGAATATAATGATTCTTATTAGGTGAAAGTCCATTTAATTTTTGTATGACACAAATACCCCTCCCTTCATAGCAACAATTTCCTAAACCTTTCTATGTTCTATCTTGCAGCCGCTTGAAACCATTGAAGGTCCCATCTTCCTCTTCTCCTCCATGATTAGGGGAGTCAACGTACATCGGCAATCGAAATCAAGCTTCATCTAACGTCTCCGATCACTTCTTCTCCATGGATTAGGGCTTGGTGGTGGTGCGGCAAGTCCGACCACCAGGGCCATGGCTTCTCCGACCCCTTTGATGGCCTCACCGTCCACTTCCCACCAACATCAGATCTCCTTCTTCGACTCCTTCTGCACCCTATCTCACCCTCGATCACATCTTTTTTCTACTTGAGGCATGGACAGAACCAGAATGAAAAGCTCGGGTAGGCTGAAATCACCTTATATAATATAATGAAAAATAATTTCAAAATTATTAACATTTTCCTAATAATATGTATATACATAAAAACACTAGGTTTAAAATGAATTATGGAAATTCCGCCAGGCAGCCCTAGGGTTTTGTCTAATGCGCGAGATAATCCTGGGGTTTTAATTTTTTCGCGTTTTAACCAAATTGCCTATTTCGGAGTAAAAGATTGTGGGTGTAAAGTTTGGGCAAAAAATTGCAAAATTAAAAGGAATTTGAACGGAAAACAGACGCACACAACCAGACCTTCCCGTCGGATGAAAGAAAATCTCATAGAGCACAACTAGCATAGATCTCGATCTCCATTTCGATGACGAGGAAAAGGACGCGGGCGATGACTGGTCGTGGAGGAGACGCTATCAGGTACATACTTCTCTTCTCTCATCTCTTCTCTCAACAAAGGTTCGAATTTAGGGATCATGAATTGGGGCTAGATTAGGGGTTTTTCAATTTCAAATTTAGGGTTCCTCCTCTACTTACATTTTCATGTGAATGATATTATTTTGCAGAATGGTAGATAATATAGTGTTGAGACTACGATATATACAACCAATCAGAATACGTTGAAATAGATGTGAGTGATCCAGACCAACACAATCTTTTTTTATTCATTTGTTGACCTATTAGAAGGGCTGAAAAAATTGGGATGGGGCTTCCAGAACAACCAACCTTATGGTATGCATTCAATTTTCAGAATTTTCAACTAAAGAATGATAGTGATTTGATGAAGATGTTCACCTCCTTTCATGACAAGAAGTTGATTAATTTGGCAATTGGATCGGGTGATTCTCCATGTAAGAATCTAGAGTTGGCACGAGGTCTAATTGAATCAAAGAAGCATGTGAATAAAGTGGTAACTCCAAGGTCAATCCATGGGACAACATCTATTGACTTACCATCATACAAGTCGGGTAAGAAAGTCCTTGCCACTACTGCGAGAAGAAGAGGATTACATATTAATCCAAAAGTTGGAAACACTTCTTGAAGCTCTGGTAGTGAGCCCACTTCACACAATCATAGTAGAACAGAGGATGTTGATGTGGTTTCTACCTTATAGGTTGGCAATGCACAAGATGGTGATATGGTTGCATTGATATATATTAATGTACAAAGTGATGATTTGTCCAATCTTGTACACGATGATGTAGGTGAAGAAGATTACTTTGATAGGCTTTATGATAACGGTGAGATGAATGGAGATTATGATTTTGGAAAAATCAGTCTTAAAGAGTGGATGATCTTTATGGACAAATGTTAACTTCTGGATGTTCTGAGAGATTACTGTGTTCAAGAGGGATTTTGCCTTGTAGTAGTAAGAAATGGGGGAACTAATTATACAACAGTTTGTTCTGAAAAAGAATGTGGTTGGAGGATCCATTCATCAAGGTTGGCAGATGAAAAAACATGGGCGATAAAGTCATTGAATAACACTCATACATGCATAAGACTAGGCATTCATAATCCCATGGCAAATCCAAGATGGACAGCTCGAAAGATTCTCCAAGATGTGAATGCAAATGAAAACATAACAGAGAAAACCATAAACAAGATCTTGTTTCAAGCCTTTTTCATTAATCTCAAGCATTCATCCTTGTACGAGGCAAAGAAACTTGTCGAAAAGATGCTTCATGGAGACGAAGGCAAATCGTATGCAAGTTTACCATGTTATTGTGAGGTTTAAAAGTTAACTAATCCGGGCTCTAAGGCTCATTGTGTGTGGGGAGCTGCAGCTAATGGGCCCGAGAGATCGATTCAATTCAAAAGTTAATTAATTGCTTTAAAGCAGATGATTGAGGGATTCGTCCTAGGATGCAGAGGGTTAATTGGTCGGAGTAGATGGGTGTCATCTAAAAGGCAAATATTGTGGGGTTGTGTTATCTGCAATCGCACTAGATGGAGAAAACCATATTTTTCCCACAACATATGGTTATATCAGGTAGACAAAAGGTACATCAATACACAAATATTTAAAAGTTTACAGACATTATTTTTTGAATGCTTCATTTTAGAACTACAATGACAATACACAAAAATATTTATACTTAAATTTATTTATTAAAATGTATCATTTTAGCTACATAATTTTTAAAGAAACAAAATAAATATAATACACATTTTTAAAACTACAATGACATCTTTTTTTAAAATTATAAAATGAGACATTTTATGGTAAAAATTGACTAACACACCACAATATTGAATGATCTCTGAACAAGCATAATACAATGGAGTTGGCCCTAATAAAATTCACAAATTCACTCTCTTTGGAGAGCGGGCTTTGCCGCCACTCAACCACAAGAATTTCATGGCCTTCAGCCTCGGCTTACCGCCGCCATAGCCACCGCCTCCGCTCCGTAGCCTTCTTCTGGTGCTCCACCAATCGCCTTGGTCCTCCGACTCCCACCGTCGTCCTCCTCGCCCAACAGCATCTCAGGCGATGCGCCATAGCCTCCGGGTGCCCTTCCCGTTGTAAGCATTACACCGCTCCTCCAGCGCCATAGCCACCGTCCTAGCCACTGCCATCAGCTCCTCCGCTTGGAGCTCTGCCGCTGACGTTTTCTGCTCCGGTCGTCTCCTTGCTCCTTGGTCGCCGCCTCCTCCGCGTGCTCCTCCCGCTGTAAGCATACCGCTCCTCCGCGTCTCCATCTTTGGCTTGCTTTGCCTTCTTGTTGTTTCTCCATCATGGTCTCGTTTTTGGGTATTTCAACCAAAAAAATTGTTGTCTTATCCGTGTTTTGGCCTTGAACAATCTCAATCCATTTTTTCCCCTCGTTGCTCTATTGATTGTTGTTCATTTTCTCTGCTTTGGCCCATTTCTTCTGCCTCTATTTTGACTACTTAGTACTTGCTCACGATCTTGTTATCGTCCTTGAGGAGTGAAATGAGTTTTGGGGTTATAGTGGACAATGGTTTCGCTTGGAGTCGGGTTTGCGAGTTGGCGTACATTAAGCTGTTCTTGTTGTGTTGCAGGATTCTTTAAGCGGTGTTTGATTTGTCATGTTTGATGACGTCGTGGATGTGCATTGACATCTGATGGCTCATTGAGTCCACAATCTGAGGTGTCCGTTGGTGTTCCCCAGAGTTCTTTGTGTTCGTCTTCCCTTTGACCGATCATTTCATTTATCTCTTTGACTTGTGATTTTCGATGTAGGATGGCTTGTACATTTTTTGTAATTTTATTTATTTGCTTCTGTAATTTCCTTTATGTCTTTTGATTCATTCATTTGCTTTTGTTATTTGCTTTCGGTTATACATGATGGTTAGTCCATCCACCAGCTTGTCCGGTCTCTCTGTTTCTCTAGGCTTCTCTAGTGAACCGAATTCTTATCTTGGTTCAAAAAAAATTAAAAATAAATTGAATGATCTCTTTCTTCTAAAACTGACAGGTATCCACAGCCATGAACTCGTCGGCGTCGACCAACACCTTCCCACCATCCAGCAGCATTCAAACGGTTTCTTCAATCCGATCGTTGCCTTCCTAAAATATGGCTCTCCTTTCCTGGCCAACATCTACCCCTACTTCGCCCTCGTCGGAAACCGCGACAGGATCAACCTCCCGTACGCCCCTTCACCAACCAAGGCATCGTCTTCACCGACCAGAACAACGACCTCGCCTACCAGAACCTCTTCGAAGCCCCGTTGACTGCTTCTACGCCCCCATGGAGAAGGTCGGCAGAAGCAGCGTCAGCATCATGTTATCAGAGAGCGGGTGGCCGTCGCAGGGGACCGACGTGGCCACTCCGGGCACTGCCGAAACCTACTACAAGAACCTGATCGGGCACGTCAGGAACGGGACGCCGAAGAAACGGGGGCAGGCTCTCGAGATGTATCTGTTCGCGATGTACGACGAGAACGGAATCGGTTGCTTCAACTGCTAATCCGATCATGTCGGTGCAGATTTGGCGGGAGTTTGAAAGTACTGTTATAATTAGCTATTACTCCGATCCGTTCGGCAAAACATGTCACTTTACTATTTACGCACGCTTTTTTAGGGGATAAAAAATACATAAAATATCTATTTTTTAAATTTTTTTTAACAATTTCGTAGTTATTATTAATAAGTACAAACTTGTTAAAAAAATTATAAAAAAATAAATATTTTATATAGTTTTTATCATTCTAAAAAAGCGTGTGTGAATAGTAAATGACATGTTTTGCCGAACGGATGGAGTATTATAAGACACAGATGATCGATCGATAAAGAAATACTGATTTATCGATCTATATGTATCATCCGTCCATATTATACAATATACAATAAAAGTTTTAATTACAAAGTTTTAACTCCCAATTTTTAAATATTTAATGGCGATTTTATGGATAGATAGCCTTTGTTTTTTTAAATTCCGGGAGAAATAAAAATTGTGTCGAATTTATTTTATATTTTATTATAATTAAGGTCATATTGAGGTTTGTGGGTAGAGTCCTACCTTGAAAAATATGTGAAAATATAAGGGGAGGTGAAGTATCTACGAAATGGCTTAATTAAGCTTTTGTGTCAGAAGAAGAGTGGATCCAACTTTATAATCAAAAACAAAATAAACCTGATACGACCCTCGTTTTCAGATGATCCGATCGGGGTTTCTCGGAATTTGACATCTTGTAACACAATAGTTTAATCCATCCGGTAAATCATCGATCAATTGACAAGAGGCTAGGAATCATGAGTCCTAGTTTTTGAATATGCTATTTGGATTTGATATTTCATCCCTTAAGTTTTAGAAACCTGTTGTTAGATGACTTGAAGGGCGTTTATTTCCCTCATGACACTTAACTTAGGGCTTGTTTGGTTAAACATAGGAAGTATACTTCCTAGGAATTAAGTTAATTCCCATGAATTCAATTCTCATGAATTATAATCCCCACAAATTTTAAAAAGTTGTTTTGTTAAGTTATAAGGTGTGGGGAATTTAAATGGAGGAAGTTGAATTTTTTCATAAAAAATGGTGGAATTGCAACTTACCTAGTCCCCCTAGGTAAGTGAAATTCCCCCATTTTGTAAGAATTAGAATTCCTGGGAAGTCAAATTTCTGGATTTTTTCGTGTTAAAAAAAGCAACCAAATACGTATATTTAACCTACTTTCTGGATTTTTAAACTTCCTATGTTTTTTAAATGCTAACCAAACGATATTTTATATTTAAAATTTTTATTTCTACCTAGCCATTTAAAATTATTGTACCTAACAAAAGATAACTAAACTTCCGTATAAACTTATTAGGTTTTTATCATCATTGTAAAGTATAGCTTAAATTACATGAGAATATTCAATACATTCATTTCTGTATCGATCTATATCGATAACAAGTCTTATTAAAACAAAAAGAAAATCCAAAATCAATTAATTAACTTATAACTATATCGATAACAGTGCGGTTTATAGTTATAAGTTAATTAATTGATTTTGGATGATACGTCTCCAGGCCCCATTGCTTCCTCGGCTAACCGTTGAAGCTACCGATCCCGTACTTGTTCTGTTGATCAGGTGTGAAAAGTCCAAAATGATTCTCCACCTCATCTCCCTGCTTCTTATCCTCGTCGTACATCGCGAACAGGTACGTCTCGAGAGGCTGCCCCGGCTTCTTCGGCGTCCCGTTTGCCACGTGTCCGATCAGGTTCTTGTAGTAGGTCCCGGCGTTGTCCGTAGTTGCAACGTCGGTCCCCTGCGAGGGCCACCCGCTCTCGGAGACAACGATGCCCACTCCGCCGGCTCCGGCGCTCTGGAGGGCTGCGTAGAAGGAGTCGACGAGGGCGTCGAAGAGGTTCTGGTACTGAAGGCCGTTGGGGTCGGTGACGACGGTACCGGAGGCGGTGAAGAGGGCGTATTCGAGGGTGATGCTGCCGGGGTTGTCGACGAGGGCGAAGTAGGGGTAGATGTTGGCGAGGAGAGGGCTGCCGTTGGAGTTGAGGAAGCTTACGATCGGATTGAAGAAATCGCTCGAACTGAAAACGCTGCTTGATGGCGGGTAGGTGTTGGTCAACGCTGACGATTTCATGGCTGTCGATACCTATTTAATTAAATTATATACAAATTAATTACTTTCAACAATACTACGTAGTAATTTGTAACTTTTTATATTTAATTAAATTATATAAAAATTAATTCCTTTCAACAAGTAGATAAAATATATGTGTTTAATTGGATTTTTTATCACAGAAAGTGAAATTTCCAGGAATTTAAATTCCTCCATTCTAAAGGAATTTAACTTACCTACTTCTCCCTAAATAAGTTGCAATTCCACCTTTTATAATTAGAAAATTTCAGTTCCCTTGTTTTAATTACTACCATCTAAAATCCAACCAAACATATTTTTCCAATTCCCGCGAAGTGCAATTCGTGGGAATTCAATTTCCGGGAAGTTACTTCCCAAGATTTTTTCTTCCCGTGTTAAACCAAACGAGCCACTAAACAAAATCAATAAAATAAATATAAGTTAAGCCCTAGAGTTCTCGTGTATTTAATTAATTAAGAAGCCAATTAATAATTACTTTTTTTCCTTTATCAAATGTTTATTAATTGATAGCGATTATAGGACGAGTGATCACAAAATTAAATTTAAAAAAAAAAAAAGGAAAGAGAAAGACCTTGATCTGGCCTGAAAGGCCTGCATTCCCTAGGGCAGTTTGTATGTTCTGCAGGGCAGGGAGCACAAACTGGGCGTCGGAGTCCCCTGGCATCACCTCGTTCCCAACCGCGATGTACTTGATGTTCGATGCGTATGGGACCACATTGTTCTGGACCCATTGGGTCGCGGCTGAGGAGTCCGACCCCACCGATTGGAGGTCGTTTCCATTGGGCACGTCGAGGATTAAGGTTATCCCGGTTCCCTGAAGAGCTTGGAGGGCGTCGGAGTCAGGAGAGTAGAGTCTCATTTTGGATATTCCATTCGAGTTGTAGAGCTTCACTGTGTCTTCCGCCGATGGCAGATTATCTCCGTTCCTCCCGAAGCAAACCCCGATATTTTGTGCATCTATATATATATGTACATGATTTTAGTTGGTTAAATAAGAACTTGCACGTAATTGGATAGTATATATTTTGGGTAATAGGATATACCTGTAGGCTTAAGCGAAAGCACTACGAATGCGAGAAGTAGCAAGGCAGAAGCCATGGAAGACCTAAAAACCAATGCCATTTTGCGAAGCTTCAACTATTTATGAAGATGCAAAAATTAAATCAATTAAGTAGGTATATATAGTGAAATTATATTTTGTTTTGTGATTAGCAATGTGGATCTTAATTAGCTAGTTTATATAGGCCTCATGGGCCAAGGCAACTGAAGTTGAACATAGAAATTAAATGGTACGTTATCATATATAAGAAGAATTTGTCAAAATGCATATGTACACTAATTAGTCTCCAAGCAGCTTCCTAGCTAGGAATGTTACATCATTTAATTTAATTTTGCATTGATATATTAATTTGCTACCGAAGTGTATAATGTAGAAATAGAATCAACTCCAAGTTGGTTTAATGGTTGTAAAATGTATATTTAGAGATTCATGTTGACCTTGATTTGGGTATAACCCAAAATTAAAAATTAAAAAAAGGTACCAGCTTCCATTGGCAACTTTTTAGAATTTTCAAATCGGAAAATATACATACTAAAATAGAAAGGGCTCGTTTGGTTTAAATCGTCAATTGTGCTCGATCAAGTCCATCCCAACCATACAATTTTTGTTTTTTTTACAAAAAACATAAGCTCGGTTTTTATTTTAATCGATTAATGAAGCAGAGTAATTAATTAAAAAAATTGTATGTCGACATATAAAAACGAGTATATCACAAACTTGAATGAAGTTTGAATTGACATATGCCTAACTAATTAGCTAGCTGAAGCCCCATTCTACAAGCTGATATAACTATGTAGCTATATATATATATATATATTTGCCCCATTCAACAAGTCGATCGTGTTGAACGGTAATTCATCATGCGCGCAGCTGTACCACGTACCCATTAACGACTTTTCTCTAAAATAAATGCTATAAATTCCTATAATCTATGTGTGTTAGATGTACTAGTAGTACGTGCGAAATGGGTTCTCTTGGTTTAAATCGAATTTTTTTTTTTTTAACAAGTAATGGTTCGGCGGAACGATCCTGCCCGAGATTGGTTTAATTCGATATGATGAACACAACTACGTGAGATGCTGCCTCTTCTTTTCTTTTTTTCTTTTTTTTTAAGAGAGAATGATAATAAATAGAAAAAAAATAATAATAAAGGAGACCTCCTTCATTTTTTTTTCAAAAAAAATAACCGGTTGAAAACTTAGAATATATAGCAGTTAAAATTCAATTCGGATCCCCTACCAACCTCCATGTTACCCTCGATCCATCACTTAATTATTTCGGGTATAAATTTACATTGAGAAAAATTGGGGCTAGACTGGGTAAAATTTTGCCACTCTCTCCTGTGTAACATTAATCCAAATCCTTTACAACACTTCATATAACACTCTATACATCACTAAATTATTTTCAAATGTATTAAATATTAAAAAAATATAAAAATGATATGCATATTCTAAACATCTACTTTTATATTTATGAATTTTATTTTTGAAAAAATCATGTTTTAAATTTTTTTATAATTATATTTTATAAAATAATACCTTTTTAATTTTTAAAATTTTTGAAAAAATAATTTTTTTAAAATAACAACTTATAAACATATTAAAATGGAAGTTTAGAATATGTATGTAATTTTTATAATTTTTTAAAGATTAAAAAATGTGAAAATAATTTAGTGACATAGAGATTGTTATAGGGATCGTTGTAGATCGAGGATTTTCATTGGTGGAAAACTCATACCTCTTCCATCTCAGATCCCTTGTTATTATCTATAACAAATTGCATCCTAAGGAGTGTTTACAAATGATCCATACTCTCTATATATATAGAGAGTATAATAGAAGAGAAGTCATCTGTAACACATGTCACATTCTCCTTAATAATAGTAATATATATTAATCTATCAAAAAAATTTCTTTCGTCACCTTAATCAATCTTAAAATAATATTTTCCCAATTTTTAGGTATGGATATATTTTAGAAAAAATTTACAAAATTTCGATAATAATTATATATAGAAAAATTTTTCTCATGCACTTAATCAATCCTCAACAAGTAGTATGTAATACTCCATCCGTTCGGCAAAACTTGTCATTTTAGCTTATTTCACAAGTTTTAAGACAATTAACAAATGTACTAATTTATCCTCAATTATTACCCTCCTTTTTTACTTTATCGAAAACTACAACTAACAAACCATCAATCATATCAAGGGCATTTTTGTAAAGTGAACGGCAAAATACCTACAATGACAAGTTTTTTTGAACAAAAATAACACCCTAAAATGATAAGTTTTGCTGAACGGATGGAGTATATTTTAAGATAATATTACTACGTATTGATAATATGCACTTAATCAATACATATATTATATATATATATAATTTTGTAACATATAATGAGGCAATTCTAACAAAAATACAAATTTAAATTTAAATTATTATGAAACACGAAACCAAGTTTGAACAAACAAGATATCGTTAATGGGCCAAAAGAGGGATTTGGAGTTGGACTATGTAGTAATTTTTTTTTTTGTCATATTGTTGAATTGACAAAGTTACGCTTGAATTGATACCCAAAAAAAATTGAATTTTAGGTTACTACGAAGCTTGATTGACGGGCCCACTTATTTGGCTGCTACGCACTCGAACAAATACTGGCTGCTACGTACTATATACGGTATAGAACAAATATTGGCTCCTAACGAATTTCAGCTTTATTAAAATGAGAAAAATAACTCAAAATAATACGAAGTATTAACTTTTAATTGAAAATAATACGAACTTTAGAGATAACTAATCTATGTACAAAATTATATCCATATTAACCCAAAATAACATGGTTCTAACATTCCCACTAATTTTTCAGCGAAAATGGCCAGCTGTACATCGGGGTACATGTGGAAAAAAATTTGTTGCCACTTTGTCCATGTCATTTTCGAAATAGAGAAATTGAAAAGAGAGATATCAATAGAACAATCGACAGAGTGTATCGAAAACAAACCCCACAAAGAGGAAGAAAGACTACATGAGACGTATTTTGGCGGGCTAAATCGATTGAAACCTACAGACAAGCCAATTCGTTTTGGAAGACTTAAAGGTAAGTACGTAACTGACCCAAATTCGTTTTAGGGTTTGTTTTTTTCCCTGTTTAGTCCTACTGAATTATGGTGTTCAAATATTTCGGGTTTTTTTAGTTCTGATTTTTAATTTGAATCTTAATAGGTTTTAACAATGAATGAACCTGATCCTGATGATTTATATCGTGAACATGACTATTTGAACAACCCTAGCGAGGATGATAGGAGGGCATTGGTAGAATCTGAAAATGTGGCTAACATGAATTGGAAAGAGTTCTTATTTCATAATGTCGCCTCTGATGAATCTGATTATGTAGCCTTTGATAAATACTGCACAAGTGATTCTTCAAGTGAAGATGTGCTTTTGAAAATTTTCCAATTTACGGTTTCTGAAATGTTTCTAATCTATCTACTTATTCAATTCTTTCCTTAATTCTCTTCATTCTAAATAATAATAATAATATATACATATTATTACGGTAGTTATTATTATTAATAAAAAAGGAAAAAAGTATTATTATTATTTAATTAATATTTGTAAATGCACACATTTCAAACTTAGTTTTACCAAAGTCCTGTTGTCCTAGTGGAAATGACAATGGTATTACAGAGGGAGGTTTTAGGTTTGAGTCTCACTTTGCGCAAATGGAACTAAGTCTCTCTAAAAAACACTTCAAGTGGTAGGGTCAAGCCAAAGTTGGGTTTCTAGGGTATGGAGTCGCGATGTAGTGGAGTCAGTCACTATAAAAAGTTTACTCTTACCATAGTTTCACTGAAGTCTTCTTAGTGGCAATGACTAAGGTATTCCATAGGGAGGTCTCGAGTTCGAGTATCACTCTGCGCAAGTGGAACTGAGCCACCCCTTCAGGTGTGCAGAAAAACCCGACACAACAGACACGAAATGAAAAAACCCAAAACCGATAAAACACGACACGAAAATGACACAAACCGAGAAAACACGGATGTAGACGGTTCGTGTTCGAATCGAAAAAATCACCTTGTCGGATACCCGACACGAACCGATTTTTTTTTAATTTTTAGGTAGGGTAGTATAATACTAGTATAGATAGAATTCCCTAAGTAACAATAAACTCTGCTAGCTCAATTGGTTCAAAAGAAGCGCATGGTCTGGGTTGTTGCAAACAAATCTGAGTTTGAATCCTCTCGCTTCCATTTTTTTTCTCTATCAGCTTCCATTTTTTTCTCTGTCATTTTTTTTCCTCTATCATGTTGTATGCTAACGCCTAACCTTATCTCAATCTCTGTCATTTTTTTCTCTCTTTCACTCCGACAGTAATGAAGAACCCAGTCAGTGAGTACGTACTGAGCAACGACCGTTCCTAAGTCCCTAACCCTAACTCTCTAAATCTCACTCTAAACTCAGATCTCAAATCGTTGTTTGTTCGAATCGTTCGCCTCTCTGGCCCTCTCGAAATTGTTGTATGAAAATCTATGATATCAGGTATTAAGATTTGACATATCTTCAACGAAAAGATGTCTTCAATGAAATTAACATTGTGGGTTTGATCTTTTGACCAATCTAATCTGGTGTTTTTAGAATTATCAGATATTGTATTTATGTTCGTGAAATCCTTATTTGTAGAAAGAAAATAAAAAATTTCATATTTTCTGATGTTAAAGATTGAACCTACACACTAAGAGAAGCTATAAGAAAATTTATGTCATTACAACTATTGTTGACCCCATACCTTAGTCTTATACTATGTTTTGGTTCCTACTATTGAAAAATGTTACGGTTGTCTTTGCCAATAAATCCAAAGTTACGACATATTCTATTTATTATTATGCAGTCATGTCATTCATGTACTTGAACAAATTTATACTTCATCTGTCTCCTAAGTCATCTAACTTTTTAGCACACTTTTGAATATGTTAAAAACTCTACAAAATATAAAGTTTTTTTCAAAATTTTTTAAATAATTTAAAACTTATTATTATCAAGTTTGAAGTTATTTAAAAAAAAATAAAAATGAGTTTATATTTTATAGATTTTTTAACATGTACACTAAAAAAACGTGTTAAAAAGTCACGACTTAAATTATGAGATGGAGGTAATATTAGGTTGGCATTAACGAACAATTGTGCTATCTTCTCTTTCTTTTTAAATTAATAATCTTACACTGTTAATTTGTGATACGAGATATTTGAAATGTTTGCAAGCTAGAACCTAGTTTTGGTTAATCCTGATGTACGTACTATCTTTACTTTACAACAATCTATATAAATCTATATCTATATCTATATATAAACTCTTAATTTAGAAATGTTTATGATGATGTGTCCTTCATACCTTTAATTTAGGGATTTCAACCAATTGCATTCTTTTCTTTCATTTTTTTAAAAATCTTAAATCTTTTTTGAATTTCCTTTTATTTTTTTATTCTTCTTTTCTCTCTTCTCAAATCACATTACGACTAATTGATCTAATTACACTTATTTTTTTGTTTAATTCAATTTTTTAAATTCCAGTATGTTTGTGTTATTTCATTTGATATAATTTCATTTGTTCTCTACTATAAGGATTTGGTTAACTTTAATAAACATTTTATGGATTGTATTTTTTTCACATTTATTGTTATTTGTTAATTAATCAATTATAATATATCTACTATAATAGAAAATAAGTTATTTTTTCTATTTTGTATGCAACCGCGTCATGGCACGGTAATTACACTAGTTTTTTTTATTCATTAGAGTTGAAGAATATGGGCATGAAATGTATAATTTTATTGCTTTGAGCCCTTTATGTGGAGGTCATGGGCCATGGCCCAATACAAAACAAAGAGATGCAAACTTGAACAAGCTCGTTACAGAAAATAAAATGTAAGCCCAATAAGTGTTTCAGCCGAACGAGAGTAAGTATTGTTTTTTCATATTTAATTTGTTTATAAATGAGTCGAGTTTGAACCGAATTTTAATTTGGACTCGAGTTTTAAATTGTGTTCATACTCGACTCATTTAATAAATGAGTGGGCTCGATTGAAATGAAGCTTTTTCGAGCTATACTTGTTTATAATATACTCCACAAATTCACGAATTTCACAAATTTTTATCTATTTGTGCCAAATCAAGCTCGAGCTCCAGAATGGATACTTACTTCGATTTGTAGTTTTCATTCTAGGCTATGTTTAGAATGCAAGTAGGTTTTTAGATCGGAACTTTTGATTTCAATTAATATTATATAGTTTTAAATGAAATAAATATAGGATTTTAGTGTAATTATAGTTTTTAGAATTGGATTTTCAACAACTAGCATTCCTTTTCTACGCTCGGTCTAATGATCAACAATAGCTTTTCGAAACTTTTCTTTTGATCGATATTCACAAATCTATTCATTTTCTCAACTCTCATCAACTAGTTTTTATCAGCTATCATTTCCGTTAGACTTATCAAATAACTTATTAGCACATGAAACTTTTAATATAACATATATTTAAATCATTTATTCCATCAACTTTAACCATTTATGTACGTGGACGTTATTCCAAATAGATCGCCCTAATCTCTCCTAGCCTAAAAAAAATACATCGTGTCTCCAACACCTTCCCCTCCATCCCAAAAATTAATCCAAAATTTTTCATTAGGTTCCAAATCACCTGTCTCCAATCTTATCCTCTCTTACACCCCAACTTCCACTCCGTCACAAGTCTTAACTAAAAAGAAAAAGAAAAAGAAAATATAAACAAAAAAATAAATAAAAAAATAGAGGGGTTTAGTTAGAGGAGACAGAAAAGGGACAAAGCCGAAGACAGAAGATTCGAACCCCAATCAATACACCGAACTTCAAGAATAACTCTCTAAAAAATTGTTGTGTAAAAAATGTTGTGTAAAAAATGTTGTGTTTAATTAATTACTAGATACATATTGGTGCTAAACTTAATTAAGGTACTTAATAAATCAATATGAAACCTAATTACAATATTAATCATAACACAAGAACCCTAGAAAATTGGGGGTCGTGAAAGCAAGTCCATACTTGTTTTGCCGGGCAGGTGTAAACAGACCAAAATGCCTCTGATCCTCATCTCCCGGTTTCTGATCCTCGTCGTACATAGCGAACAAATACGTCTCCAAAACCTTCCCGGGCCTCCTCGGCGTCCCGCTCCCCACGTGCTCGATCAGGCTCTTGTAGTACGTCCAGGCGTTGGCGGCCGTCGCCACGTCTTTCCCCTGCGACGGCCACCCGCTCTCTGACACCACGACATCGACGCTCTTGCCGCCAGCGCTCTCCAGAGCCGCGTAGAACGCGTCGACGATGGCGTCGAACAGGTTTTGGTATTGCAGCCCGTTGCCGGAGTCGGTGACCACCGGGCCGGGGGCGGTGAAGAGGGCGTACTGGAGGCTGATGCTGTCGGTGTTTTGGATGAAGGTGAAGTAGGGGAACACGCTGGCGAGGAGAGGTGAGCCGTTGGATTTCAGGAATTTTACGATTGGATTGAAGAAACTGCGCGAACTGAAGATGCCGTTGGATGGCGGGAAGCTGTTGTTCAACGCTCCCGTCCCCATCGATGTGGTCACCTGTAGAATATATATAATTGTTGTTTAAATATAGGAATTCCCCAAACGTCCAGATCGACCTGTTTGCCAAAACATTAATTTAGGGTGTTTTGATTTTTTATTGATAAAAAAAAAGGGTGTTTTAATTTGATTTTCATTGATTTAAGTTATAATTCAATTATATATTTAAATATTTTAGTTTTTAAGTGTTTAATAAGTTATACGTACAATTTAAAATAAAATATATGTAAATTAAGTACTTATGGTGTAAAATTTATAATTATTATAGACATGACATAATTTATAAGATATTTTTATTTTAAAATTGTATTATTCTAAAATTTTAAAGCTTATTTAATTTTATAATTAAATTATAGTTATATTTGTAATCAGAGGGAATTCAAATGCAGCCTTAATTAGTCAATTTGACACATTTTCATCCTATTAATTGCCTTATCTATTCTTATCAATAGATTTTCAAATTATGTTATATTTCATTTATATGTTATTTTTGATTAAATTAAGAAATGAAAATCACTACTACTTAATTTAGACAATAAAAAAAAAGAATTAAATTAATTAGCGAAGTATGACCTTGACCTGGGCCGCAAGCCCGGAGGCGGCAAGGGCAGTCTGGACATTTTGCATGGCCGGTAGCAAAAACTTGCCGCCGGAGTCGGTCGGCATGACCTCGTTCCCTACGGAGATATATTTGACCGTTAAGCCGAAAGGGGCCACGTACGTCTTGACCCACTGGGCCGCGGCTGATTGATTTGAGCCCAACGACGAGAGATCGTCGTTGGGCATGCCAAGGATTACGGCTATGCCGGATCCTTGGAGGGCCTTAAGAAGGCCGAGATCGGGGGAATAGAGCCTCATTTTGGATATCCCGTTGGACTTGCATAGTTGCACCGTTTCTTGTGGCGTCGGGATTTTGTCTCCGCTGTTCCCGTAACCAACCCCAATGTTTTGTGCCTCTACATGATATATATAATTTAATCAATTTTTTTAACAGTCGATAATTATGAATATATTCAGGATATATATATATATATATATATATATATATATATATATATATATATATATATATATTTTTTTTTGTGGGAGTTAATATATAAAGGGATGTACATGTACCTGTGGGAAATTGAGAGATCGCGACGAGGGCGAGAAGGAGGTTAAAGGTGAAGCCATAGAAGCCATGGGTTGGAAAGCAATGGAATGCCATTGACGATAGGATGAAGCTTCACCCATTTACTAAAGATGGAAATTTATATAAATCAACTAAAGTATTTTTTAGTTGTCTGTGGGCGGTATAATATATACCAAAGTTGATTAAAATGTGTACAAGTTGGACACCTTGACGTGTACATTAATTGATTGATATTGACTAGGTCGGCGGAAACTTATTTTTACCTTTTTTTTTTGTTTCCATTGGATTGTAAGAGTATCTCCAAGCAATGTTGTAAATATCGCATATCGGGATCGTATCGGTTAGGAGTAAAAATGATATATCGGGGATATATCGGATTTATTGGTTTCACTAATTTTTAACTATAAGTACTATATTTATACTACAAAATGTAAAAATATACATGAAAAAAATAATATTTAAATTTAAATTGTAAAATTACCAAATAAACTTGATAAAATAAAAACAACTTCATTCAAAAAGGCTAAAGTTACCTTATCAAAGTTGGCAGTTCTAAATATCCCCGATATATCGCCGATATTGGTCCGATATATCGGCGTTGACCCGATATATCGCCGATATTGACCCAATATATCGGCGTTGACCCGATATATGTCGTTGACCGATATTTTTCAACCGATATGCCGATATCGTAGCGGATTCTAAATATCCCCGATATATCGCCGATATATCGAACGATATATCCGATATTTAGAACACTGTCTCCAAGACTCCAACCCTCTCTCAATTTTGGGGATTTTGGTGTTTTTGGAGAATTTTAAGGTATTTTTTAAGCCAACAAATTCCTCTTCTCATTCTCCAAACTAAATGATTCTCCAAATATGCAGCATTTTCTAAATTAAATGATTCTCCAAATCTTCAAAATAGGGAAGTTGTTGGAGTTAAAACAAAAATAAAAAAAATAATTTGAAGAATATTTATTTTATTTTCTCCATTTTGGAAATTTTTTAAGAAAGTTGTTGGACATAGTCTAAAAAAATGATTGTGCTATATACCCCCGGAACAAATACTACATACACTTCTTAAGACGGATCATAGATCCGTCATTTACAAGTTTTTAAAATAATACATGCTAGATCCGTCCGATACTAAGAAGAAAAAAAGATAAGGAAAAAGTTGCACAATGCATGCACCTTTTTCCAATTTCAACCCCAACAAAAGGCGGATCTAAAGGATGGATCATAATATTTACGGAGTATTTTACAGAAAATTGACGAAAAGTTAGCTCGGATGTGACTTTGCTAATAAAAAGGTTTTAGAGGGTGATTTTGGTTTAAAATGGTTATTTTCTTTAATTTTTATTTTTAAAGGGAGGTTTTGTATAAAACCCCATTATTGAGGTGGTTTCTTCAATTTATTCTTTTTTTTTTCGTACGGCCGAAAGGTCCACGCGGCCTTCCGAGGTCAACAAAAATAGTCAAAACGATAAATTAAGATCCTAGTCTCCTACTCCGTATAAAGAAGAGTCAATCGATTCTACATTTCTTCTGCCCCAAAATTCCAAAAATATTAAGAAGGAATTTTTTTTTTATTATTAAGAAGGAATGTAATGACAAAATGGAAAGAAAAATCAATCCATAGAAGGTATTTTTTAGGGTATATTGCAATTAATATCCTGATTTTTAGGGATAATTGTTTTTAATACTCTAACCTTGTAAAATTTCACAAAATATCCTAACATATACCATCAGTTGCAATTAACACCCTAAATGAGTTTCTTAAATTAAAAAATTACCCACATCAAACAAAAATTACAAAAATCACTCATATTCATAAAATATTTTCAATGAATCCCTAATACATTTTTAAAAAAATGAGAATTAAATAAATCTCTTACAATTTTACTCCACCTGACCCACCATCCAAAAATAATTATAATATATATATATATATAAAATATACTCCTTTAAAATATAATATAATTACTTTAGCATCTACTCATTTAAAATTTTAATATAATCAATCAAAATAATTAATTATTTATCAAAAAAACATACATTATAATTAAAATCTAAATTTATATAAGTTTGTCTCGATATATGCCGATTTGTGCATCTATATATTCCTTGTATATTATTTGATACGATATATACTATCTTTTTGGTTAATATTATGTTATATATATATACTAAAACTAATACATAACATCTTATAATGTATCACACATAAATTTCATGGTATTAAAAAAAATGATTCTATAAGAAATGTTTAACATAATATTTTTACAAAAATAAAATAAAGTAGATTTACAAAAATAAATGGTTAAAGATATGATAACCATTTGCAATAAATAATTATATAATAAAGATATATTAAAAATAATATGGTTATTTTTAATATATCTTTATTATGTAACTATTTATTACAAATGGTTATCATATCTCATAACATTTATTTATTAAAATCTACATTATTTTATTTTTGTAAAAGTATTATGTTTAAGATAAATAATTAATTATTTTGAGTAATTATATTAAAATATTAAATGAGTAAATGCTAAAATAATTATATTATATTTTTAAAGGAGTAGATTTTATATACCTGTTACAATTATTTTTGGATGGTGGGTTGGGTGGGCTTAAATTGTAAGAGAATTTTTTAATTTCAAATTTTAAAATACATTAGGAGTTTATTGAAAACATTATATGAATATGGGTGATTTTTTATAATTTTTGTATGATGTGGGTAATTTTTAAAATTTAAGAATCTCATCCAGGGTGTTAAGTGCAACTAATGGTATATGTTATGATATTTTGTGAAATTTTACAAGGTTAGGGCATTAAAAGCAACTATCCCTAAAGGTTGAGATATTAGTTGCAATTTATCCTTTTTTTATTATTATTATTTTTGTGTAGAACTAAGGGTAAATTTGAATATCTATCAAAAATTTTATAAGCTATAAAATTACATGCAACACTAAGAGGAAAAATAATAATCTTTTTAATCATTTCTAAAAAAAGGTCAACAGATGTGTTGTTCGTATAATCGATCTCTTTCAGACAACAGTTTTACAAGAGCCTCTCTAGAAAAGAGAACTTATTATTTACATCTGTAAGAATGTCATTAATTGATGATTTAGTAGGGTATAATCACATTCAAATTTTTACCTGAATCGAAAAAAAAACTCTCTTCAATCTAAAATATAAGACTTTTTACTTTTTAGCATATATTTCGATCCGGTCTTGGTCTTGGATCGAAAACCAAAATTATAATTTTTACGAACGATGAACTGGACCTTAATATTTCATGTCCGATCCAAAACGGGAAATTCTGGTTCCGATCCGATCCAAATTGGAGCCCAATTTATTATTAGTTCTCGTTAAAAAGTTTTCGGAACTAGGCCGGCCTACATCACTAATTTGTTATCTTCACCATACATTGAACGCAGTTTTATGTATGATTCAAAGTCAGAGATCAATGGACAGAGAAAGTCAAGGTATAGTGTACGTGGGTTTCGGAATTTGGCGAAATGTTGACCAAACGGAGATTAATTTGGGGCTAGTTGATTGACTCACATGCGTACGTCACGTTTGTTGTTATAGTATCAAAATTAACACGAGTGATCTCAATTTGACCAGTATAGTATAAGCCAATTAATACAAGTAAGAAATTTGCAAATTTCTCATATTGTTGACCAAAAGGCTGCTATATGTATATAAGGTGGCGGATCTAAAATTTTCTTAAGGGGGCTAAAATTATTTTGGTCACATATATGTATATATGAAACAAATTTTTTTTTATAAATATATTAGAAAAAATCTTAAATTTGTGATTTAAATAGTCACTTTTTATAGGAAAAAAAATATAAAAAATTAGATTTTTTTATATTTATATATATAGGACATAATGTTTTTGTTTGTATTGGAGAAAAATTCAAATTTGTTACTCCCTCTGTTAATTAAAACTTGTCGTTTACTATTCATGCACGCTTTTTTAGAATGATAAAAATTATATGAAATATTAACATTTTTTTAAATTTATTTTTATAAATTCATAATTAATACTCCCTCTGTTAATTAAAACTTGTCGTTTACTATTCATGCACGCTTTTTTATAATGATAAAAACTATATAAAATATTAACTTTTTTTAAAATTTGTTTTTATAAATGGATACTTAATAGTAAGAAGTATGAAATTATTTTAAAAAATTATTTAAAAAGTTATTATTTTATATAGTTTTTAACACCTAAAAAGGTGTGCGTGAATAGTAAAACGTCAAGTTTTAATTAACGGAGGGAGTAGTAACAAGTATGAAATTATTTAAAAAAATATGTTAAAAAAGTTAATATTTTATATAGTTTTTAACACCTCAAAAAGCGTGCGTGAATCGTAAAACGTCAAGTTTTAATTAACGGAGGGAGTATTTAATTAGACATTTTTAATAGAAAAAACAAAAATTATTTAGAAAAATGAGGCTAAAGGTGTTTGAACTCATGACCTTAAGGTAATAAATACACCTCTTTACCAACTAATTTAAACTATCCTTGTGATTTTTTTTGCTCCTTTTACACTCTTTTATCCATAAAATTAGTAAAAATAAAAAAGAATCCAAAATAATTTCTTTTACGTTTTTCTTCGTAGCTGATGCCCACCACCACAGATCCGCCAATGTCTATATATAATACTCCATACATGCTCTACGAACCAAAAAAAAACAAAAAACAAAATGACGCTAGCTTATTTCGATGGCTGCTACCACAAAATATATTTAGTAAGTTGGAAATTATATTACAATATTGGGAAAATGGCAGAAAACCACCCCTTAAATATGGCTCTTTGCAGAAAACCATCTCTTAAAATTGAAATTGTAGAAAATCACCCCTTAAATCCATTATGTCTGTAAATCGCCACCCACAACCTTTTTTTTTCTGTTAGCTTGTCGTTAAAAACAGTGAAAATTCATTTTTACCCCTCCCTTTTAATGTTATTTTAATGAGAGAAAAATGTATGAGTTGAAATAAATTAATAAAATCTATTTATCCATCCATTTTAATGAGAGAAAAATGTATGTTATTCTATTAAAATAACATTAAAAGGGGTGGATAAATAGATTTTATTAATTTATTTCAATTTATACATTTTTCTCTCATTAAAATAACATTAAAAGAGAGGGTAAAAATGACTTTTCATCAAACGGCAAGCTAACGGAAAAAAAAGTTGTGAGTGGCGATTTACAGACATAATGGGTTTAAGAGGTGGTTTTCTGCAATTTCAATTTTAAGGGGTGGTTTTCTGCCATTTTCCCTGGAATATTTATATTTGCAATGATAAAAAAAAATATTTATATTTGTATCAATCACAAGTTGGTGCACGTAGTGATTGTTGGGTTATATAACTTATATCTCATACATACATGTTAAAAAGTTCAAAATTTGAATTCTTTTGAAAATATATGGAGTTGTGTGTAAAAAGGAACTTCTTAAATTGGTCAACGTATAATACCTGATCTAAATATAGAACGGTTGAGCAGATCAATTAATCGAACTGAAAAAATAATATTTATATTTAAATAGATACACGACTACGAGAATTGGACTTATTATGTGACGAATATATATTTGTGGAAATCCAGAAATTACATTATGATCTGTTTATTCAAATCTAGAATTAATTATTCATATATAACCATTTAAATGTGAATACTTGCCAATTTAAATATGAAAAATTGAACTCCACCATGAGCTGCAACCAAACACACACCCGAAGAGCTCAAATTTTTGGTGAACCTCCATACGCTACTCCATAAACCCCTACCAAACACACGCTTAGTATTGAACTGGCATGGTCCCCTAGAAATTTGATAGCCATCTTATGATTAAGTACGTACGTAGTATTATTTAATGAAAACGTTAATAGATTTAACATGGTAAAAGATTTTGTAAACTTTGGAAACTTTAAAGCGTATAAAAATTAAAAATAACTAAATTCCTTCACAATTGACTTGGATTGAAGACTTCGAATAGTCAACAACCAATATATATGGCAGTCTTCGGGAACCATTACGGGCTGATTAATTTGGTTGTAATCAAGGAGAGAATGGAAAGGTAAACAATTCCTTAATTTCATGGAAAAATAAACAAAAAGGGTTAAACACTTGTTTTTTTGAGAGATTTCATGAAATGATTTATTACCTTTTATGTATATAAAAAAATTGAAAAACAAAAAATTCAAGTTTGCTTACCTCCTTCTACGTCAAACAAAAAAATTTGGAGAACTTCGCAAGTTTACAAACTCAATACAACGTGCTCAAAACAATAAAAAAAATCAAAATAGAACAACAGCCAGATACTCAATTAATAAAAATCTATTCAAAATCAAAACCTAAATTTAGCACAAATTTCAGTGACTATAATTACACAAAAAGAATGAGTTTTTACGTATAAGAAGAAAGAAAGATAGATTGATGGACCGGAGCTGCCTGACAACGGTAATAATATATTGGAATCAAGTCTAACAAAAAAAAATATATTGGAATCAATTAGGGTTGCAAAGATGGTCAAGGAATCAACAATGAGTAGGCTCGTGGAGGTGGTTGATGTATCAATGACGGAGTCATGAACCTATGACAAAGGGTAAGAGAAAACATATTTCACCACCATCATTAATGAGCCTGAGTGAGATCGAGACAGCGAAAATCGACAAGGATTACAACAAAAAAAAAAAAAAAAGAGGAGAGAAATCAGAAGAAGAAGAACGCCATTGGAGAAGAAGGTGCGAGATCTAGAGTACTGACAAAAACGGATGGGATTATGAGTTGTACAGAGAGGATCGAGGGCTAGTGTTAGGGATGAGGGATAGATATTGGGCCAATGAGGTTGGGCTAGTGATAATTGAGAGTTAGGCCCATGACTTGATGACTATCAGATGGTTTTTAAATCATCAGTGTAACAATTTGGGAGATAACGATGAAAATACACCTTTCCTCTCTATCTATCTTCTTCTTCTATTCTTTCTCTCTCCTGTTCTACAACTGAGCGTCAAGCTCCATATCCAGATCATAACAGCTAGTTTGGAGATAAAAGAAAACCTAATATTTTTAAAGGGTAACAAGTGGGGGTAAATCATTTGAGGTCCAATTAAAAAATAAATATTCATTTGAAAGTACTCCCTCCGGTTGGAAATATTTGATGTTTTAGGAGGTAAAATTTGATCAACAATGTTTGATGTTTTAGAAGTAATAATTACACTCTTTTTTACTTTTGCACTAATATCAATATAAGTTGTATTTTTTTTTTGGTTTAACCAATTACATATGTGCATAATAAATGTGATGAGGGAGTAAAAATTATTTGATGGGGTATTTAAAGGTAAAAGTAACGTACATTTCTTAATCTCCGTGCATTTATCTAAAACATCAAATATTTCCGACGGATGGAGTACTAAACAAATTGGTCGAAAAGTTGATAGCTTTATCATTCCTTTCCTAGCCCATTTTTTTTATACAAACAAACAAGCCCTAAAATTTCATCTTAAAATATATCATCCTATCAAGTTCATTATATTAATTTGAGACAAATATATATATCATCCTTTCACGTCTCAATACTTATTGTTGTACTATTTACAAAATAATCAATTAAATAACTATTGGTATATCCTAAACACTAATTGATGAATTTGAAAACTAATTATAATTCTAATCGTAACACAAGAACCCTAGAAAATTGGGGACGGTAAAAGCAATTCCATACTTGTTCTCCTTGGCAGGTGTGAAAAGACCAAAATGCCTCTCCACCACATCTCCCGGTTTGTTATCCTCGTCATACATCGCGAACAGATACGTCTCCAGAGGCTGCCCCGGCTTCTTCGGCGTCCCGTTCGCCACGTGTCCGATCAGGTTCTTGTAGTAAGTCCCGGCGTTGGCCTGAGTCGCCGCGTCGGTCCCCTGAGACGGCCACCCGGTCTCGGACACCACGATGCCGATACCGCTGCCGCCAACCTTCTCCATGGCAGCGTAGAAGGAGTCGACGAGGGCGTCGAAGAGGTTCTGGTAGGCGAGGCCATTGCCGGAGTCGGTGAAGGCGGAGCCAGGGCCGTGGGTGAAGAGCGCGTACTGGAGGCTGATGCTGCCGCGGTTTCCCATAAGGATGAAGTAGGGGTAGATGTTGGTCAGGAGAGGGGCGCCGTTGAATTTCAGGAAGGCAATGATCTGTGGGAAGTAACCGCCGCTCGAAATGAAGACGCTGTTTGATGGCGGGAAGGTGTTGTTCAACGCCGACGATTTGATGGCTGTGGATACCTGTCAATTTAGAAGGTTATCTTTAAAAAAAATAAAAATACTCGGTATCCTCACAAACTAACACCTCGTTTGGTTAACAATTACAAAATCGAAGAAGTAGAAAATCTTATAAAGTTGGGAAAAAATACGTGTTTGATTGGTATTTTTAAATTCTAAAAACTCAGAAATTCAAAGTTAATTTCCTTCAATTTGGAGGAAGTTCCGATCCCTTATCTAGTTTTCTTGGATAAGTTTAACTTCCACCGTTTTTAACTTTTGAAAATTTTCAATTCTTTCCTTTAATCCCCTAGAATAAAAAAATCAACTAAACATATTTTTCACAATTCTCCTAAATTAAACTTTATGGAATTGAATTCAGTTTTCGATAATTTCAATTCCCATATCAAATCAAACGAGTCCTAAAAAGAAAGCCAAGATGATTGAAGAAAGGGGTCATTAAGAATAGTATTCCATAAACGAACCTTGACCTGGGCAGCAAGGTTGGAGGCAGCAAGGGCATTTTGGACATTTTGCATGGCAGGGAGCACATACTGAGCGTTGGAGTCGTCGGGCATCACCACGTTCCCAACCGCGATGTATTTGATGATGGAGGCGAAGGGAACCACATTGGTGTGGACCCACTGGCTCGCAGCTGAGGCATTTGTTCCGAGAGACGGGAGGCTGTCGTTGGGCACGTCGATGATTAGGGTTATGCCGGACCCCTGGAGGGCCTGGAGGGCGTCTTGGTCTGGTGAGTAGAGCCTCATTTTTGATATCCCCCACGACTCATACAGCTTCACCGTGGCTTGTGCTGACGGGAGGTTGTCTCCGTTCCTGCCGAAACACACCCCTATATTTTGTGCATCTACATGTAAAATTAACTTAATTACTTGGTTAAATTAGAATATATATACTTGTCATGTAATATAAGACGAAATTATAAAGCAAGGTTAGTATTTCGAATTTTTACCGGAAAATAAAAAGACAGATTATAAATACCTGTAGGCTTGAGCGAAAGCATGAAGAATGCTAGAAGAAGTAGCACGGCAGAAGCCATTGAAAATGTGGTCGATCGACACCTATAACATATATATATATATATTTTTTGGTGGCCATATACAGTATATATTCAAACAGATGTATATAAGTCGACGTGATATATATAGTTAATTGTAATTGTTATTTAAATTAGTAAAATACAATAATTTTATTTGAATTGAAATAGCCAATGAAATGGTTACCAATTGAAATTGTTAATTGATAATTGTTGACAATGTTGCTTTGACTTACAAACAAGTGCAACAGATAAGGCCGAAGGGGCCTCCGGACAGCCTCACCGTCTTCGCACCGCTTTCTCTATCCTCAACCGCCTCCCTATGTAACAAACTAACCGCTTCCGAGAACTCCTCGAACTTCACCGGCCACCTTCATCGCCGTACATCTTCTCCCCATCGCTCCCCCCCTCTTGTGACGAAATCCTCCGGTTCCAACTGCGAGGATCGCCTGAAGAGGTCCGAGAGCTTCACGGATCCAGATTCGGAATCCGGCGGCGTTTAGAGGGAGAGGAGGTGGTCGGGAGCGACTCCGGAGGAGCGGCGGCGACAGGAAGAGGAACCGACGCCGCAGCGGACGAATTTGAGGATCTTGCGGAGTTGGAACGAAGGGGCCTCCGATGGCGCTACGAAGAAGATAAGCCGACGGCGACGCCTACAGTGTCAAAGGTCCGACGGTGAGGAACGAACTCAAAATCGACGACAATGAAGGAGCTTTAAAGCCAGATCGAAGGGCGGAGAGAGTTTAGAGAGCGGCGACAATGAAGGAGCTTTAAAGCCAGATCATATATATTTTATCAATTAAATAATTAACGTGAAAACTAAATACACCCCAAATCTTGTACGTCGGAATTGACGTGCAGGGTTGAAGTGGGTTAATTAATTTTTTTAGAGTGCTAATCTATATCTATATATAAAATACTAAAACAGAGTCCTGAAACGGGCTCTGGTGCGATCTCGCGTCCACGGAATTTTCTAGATTAAAACGGGATTATTTTTCTTACGTGTCATTTTCTGAATTAAAGTGGTATTATATTTTTAGGTCACATCAATTAATAAATTAATATAATTAGGTAAAAAACTTATCTTTCTAGATCAAATAATCTATCGCAATCTAATTAGTTAAAGTAAGATATATATTAATCGAAACACTCGGAAAATTGATCATTTACGTGTGTTTGGGATTTTGTGAACGTGTGTAAGAAATTATGAAACTGCCCCTAATTGTAAGATATATACGCAAGTTGTATATGTTATTACAACTAATTTATTGTATTAATGATCAGTTGGTGTCCATTTAGCACCCAAACTCATAAATATATATATAGGTCATTTGATTTATTAAGATCGATTTTTTTACAAGGTGTAAATATTGAAATGAAATATTAAATACAATATGGAGAGAGGATTTATATGTAAATATATTATATTTAATTTTGACAAAATATTAGATAGATTATTTGGTCTAAAAAGATATGTTTTCTAACTAATTAAGTAAGGTATAAAGGTTGAACATATATAAAAATAAGAGGGACCATTAATTGAGATAGATTATTTGATTTAAAAATATAAGTTTTTTTTACCTAACTATATTCATTTATTAATTGATGTGGCCCAGAAATATTATATCACTTTAATCCAAAAAATGACACGTAAGCAAAAATAATCCCGCTTTAATCCAGACAAATTCATAGACACGAGATCGCACCAGAGGCCTGAAACCTGCTTCAGTATTTTATATAGATATTGCCCATCCCTATCCGCCATACATTATATATAAGTCTACGGAGTATATAAGTGGCAAAGTCACAATCTATTTATATATGGATATTTTATTTATTTAATAAAAATATAAATCTATTTAGCTAATAAAAGTATAAACTATAAATTATTAAACAATTAAATAAAATTAGATTTATTACTAGTAAAGTTTTATGTACAACTCTATTTGAATATTTGTTTTGCACTATTATATTATTTAAATAAAAAATTAATTGTATGACAAAAAAATTCTGAAAAAATAAATTTTGAAAAAGATTAAAGGTATTTGTTAATAGGAACTAAAATTTTTGCTTTTAATTTGTTAAAAAAATCCTAAATAAATATAAATATTTGTTCATGAGTGCATAATGCATATTTATTACGTAATTGCATAATTTACTCTTGGTGTTGTCGAGTCACAATCTACGCGTTTTTGTCATTAATTTCATAAACGTAGATCCAAGGTGGTACGAAAGCAAGCACGATGACCAAGGTGAGCTAAGGAAGCATGGGAGAAAGCTAAAAGAAAAACCTGAGAGCGTAATTGAAGTTCGAGAGTCTAAGTGAAGAACACAACAAAATTTGTCACCCGACAAGCTGAAATTGTAATGCACTCTCTAAGGTCTTGATGGTCTGATGGACTATCATAAATATGCGCTGAAAAACTCTTTTCGAGAGTTACAACTTTTGTGTTGATATCAAGACTAAATTCATAACAGACAAATTATTGTGCACTGGAACAGTCGCTCATGCGGCTCGGAAGGCCACCCCCGCGACCGACACTTGGGCAGTCGACGTCCTGAGAGCCATTACATTGTAAAAGTCGTGCCCACGGCTCGGGAGACCACACCTACAATCTTTGTGGTCCGGGTTTTCATGTGAGATTCAGACTTTCTTATTTAATTTATTAGGGTTTTGTTTATCTTTTGTTTAGTCGGAGGCCTATTTAGAGACCTTTTAAGGCGTGTTTTAGGGATTTTTAATTGATTCACACATATTAGATTAGATTAGGCTTGAGTTTTAATAGGAGAGAACCCTAGAGGGGAGCCTCCATGACAATGAAGTGCTAAACTCTTTTGTTTTGCCTACGATTTGAGACTCTGTTTGAATAAATCGTGAGTATTCTATTCTTGTTTTATTCCTGGGATTAAACATTAACCGTGCTAAGATCGCTTAAAAATAAGGGATTGTTAGAACTCATTGGACTAATAATCTACTTAAGATCAAAATAAGAACAATTTATAAGAAAAAGAAAAGAATTTGAGTATGAAACAAAGATCGATTTCAACAAATAGGGTTGAGAATTGTAGGTGAAACTATCTTTTAATTATTGATTCTCCTAAATTGTTAATATTTCTCATTCCCAACAATTCAAAACCCCTCTTTTCTACAAATTGGTAAACATACACTATATAAGAATACTTGATTTTGTGTGGGATCGACCTCATATGTACTTCCTCTTATCACCTAGTGGTCATATGTTGAGGGTGCAGAGGGCTGGGAACAGGGGCAGTAGAGGGTTGATTTGTGGTAGACGGTGGGGAGTGGGACGGGTTGGGAGAAGATGTTTCAGAAAAAGAGCTTAAGTTGACATGTAGTTATCAATATGTCATGAGTTCGAATCCCCCCAACGTCTTGATGATGTTGGTGACATGCTGATATTTGAGCTAATGGAAATGGGGTTAGAAAGGATGAGTAACTGAGCCATCTGTGGAGGAGTACATGGGTATGAGTTTGAGTACGTTTTCACGGGGAAAATGGGAATATATTTTCATGGAATAGTACGTCTCTTGAGACATACTCCTCGTTTCCAAATAACCGATTTTTTACTATTCATACACGTATTTTAAGGTGATAAAAATAATATAAAATATTAATTTTTTAATAAATTTTTTTGATAATAATACTTATTAATAATAATTATAATATTATTAAAAAATTAATTAAAAATTTAAAATTTTATATAATTTTTACCCTTCTAGAAATACGTATTTGACTTGAAAAAGTCACTTATTTAGAAACGGAGAGAGTATATTTTAGTGTTTTCCCAATCATAGCAAATATATCCCTTGTAAATTTGTAATGTGGAATATACCCCAAGAATATTGTGGCCTTGTGGGAGTGGAACGAAAGGCAAGTTTGTGTTCGCTAGGTAACTCCCACCGTTCATTAATTAGGTCTGACTAACGTTTAGGCGACGATCACTACCCAGTCCGTCGCTGGAGTTGTATTGTATTGACGTCGAACAACGTACGGTCTTCTTCGTCGCTTTATAGCGTTCCCCCCAATGCATTGTGCTTGGTCCACTAATACGCGACGAAGGTATACATCACCAGAACTACATTGGAGCAACATCATTCACTATGTCAATCACTCGACTGTTTATCTAGCGTAGTGTTTGTTGGCACTCAAATCACTTTAATTAATTTATGGATTTGTATAGTCAATTTTAAAAAAACAATCACTTTAATTACTTGTTCAAACTATTGATTACAAATTCATCCTAGGTGGCGCGGGTGGTCCAACGGAGGAAAGGGAGGTACTGAGTTCGATCTCTGTCTCCGACAAACGTTGAAATCCAAACAGAGAGAAAGAGAGAATGAGAGAAGAAGATGAAATATGTTATTACACCAAGTTGCATCAATCTGTTACATAGACTCCTATTTATAATAGGAGATCACTTATTGATGTATTTACAACATATACCCTTAACTTATATATTTTATACACACATATCCTAATTCCCTCCCCCCTCCCCCCCAAGTTGGATCTGGGGAAGAAAACACCAGTCCCAACTTGACTGACAGACCCTTGTGTTGTGCCTCCCCTAATGGTTTGGTCATAATGTCTGCCAATTGAAGAGTAGTTGGTACATGGTAAGTGTGTAAGAACCCCTCTTGCTGCTTTTCATGATTGACGTGACAATCCACACGAAGGTGTTTTGTTCGTTCGTGGAATACATGGTTTGTTGCAAAGTGTTGTGTTGCCTTATTATCACAATGAAGAGGGATTGGAAGGGGGAGATTGACCTTTAGATCTTGAAACAGACCCTCCAACCATACAATCTCACTGGTGGAGTAGGACATGGCCCTGTATTCTGACTCTGTAGACGACTTAGACACAGTGGGTTGCTTCTTGGTTTTCCAGGAAACCAAGGAATCACCCAACATCATACAATAACCAGATAGAGAACGAGTTGAGTATTGACAAGTTGCCCAGTCTGCATCAGAGAATGCAGATAAATGAAGCTCAGACTTAGCAGAGTAAAATAAACCTGCTCCAATTGTCCCCTTTAAATACCTCAACACATGTATCATAGCATTGAAGTGAGGCACCTTTGGAGAGCTTATGAATTGAGAAGGATGCTGCACTGCATAGGATATACCAGGCCAAGTAAGATTCAGGAATAATAATCTTCCTACAATCCTTCTGTATCATTCTAGATCTTCATATGGATCACCTTCATCCAGGGATAACCTTAAACCCCTTGGCAAAGGACATACAACAAGCTTACAATCCATGACCTTAGTATCCTTTAAGAGATCAAGCAAGTACTTTATCTAATGTATCATCATCCCTGATGATGATCTAGCAATCTCAAAACCCAAAAAATATCAAGTCAACCCCAAATCTTTGATTGTAAACTCACTGTGCAGTTGTTGCTTTGTCTGAATGATTACACTTTCATCATCTCTAGTTAGAAGAAGATCATCAACATATACTAAAGCCACCACAATCCCTTTCTGAATTGGTTTAACAAATAAAGAATAATCTTGTATTGACTGAGAAAATCCAATAGACACCAGAAATCTAATGAGCTCAACGTTCCACTGTCGGTTTGCCTGCTTCAATCCATAGAGAGACCTCTTTAAATGACAAACCTGACCAGGTTGAGCTTTGTCATAACCTTGTGGAGGAGTCATATACATGTCTTCATCGAGATAACCATGGAGAAATGCGTTATTGACGTCTAACTGATGAATAGGCCACCCTCTGATTGTGGCTAAGGCAAGTAAACACCTAACTGTTGTAAACTTGGCAACTGGAGAAAATTTGTGCTTGTAATCTTTCTTCTTGATCTGATTTTACCCTTTTTCCACTAAACGAGCCTTATACTTCTCAATAGATCCATCAGGCTTGTGCTTGATCTTATATACCCACTTAGATCCAATTGCAACCTTTCCTGGAGGAAGTGTATTAAGCTCCCAAGTCTTGTTGCTTTATAATGCAACAAGCTCCTTGTTCATAGCATCTGTCCAATTGGAATCACCCTTAGCCTGATGATAAGAATGAGGTTCATGTCCTTGAACCATATTTGCAAAGGACTGAATAAAATTTGTTGAAAATAATTATGTGTTGCCAAGAACTTGTGACAGAAAAGACACAGACTGAGTATCTGAACTCTGTATAGAAGGACAAATGAACTCTTTGAGTTTTGAAGGAGGAGCATGATTCGTGGATAGGGATGGCAATGGGTCGGGTGATGGGTGGATGATCTACTTCCGTCATTCGACCCACCACCCAAAACCCTTCACCCTACCCGACCCATCACCCACAAAATATTTCACCCGTCCCGTCCACCCATCACCCACCGGGTGATCGGGTGGATCGGGTCATAGTTCGGGTGGAATTCAAGACATCAAATTCATCAAAAAAATTTATTGAAAAACATACGTCGAACACATCAACGAATAAATTAGTACAAAATATAGTCAAATTCGATCAAATACTGTAAACATCCACAACTTTCAACACTTAAAGCAAGGAGTCTTGGAAATAAAAAGGCATTACAACAATTATGAATAAAAAGAAGAGAAAACATAGTCTCCAACAACCAAAGCTTCAAACGAGAAATCCTTTGATAGGTATCTTGAATTAGGGTTTATGGGGTATATTGGTAATTTCACATATAAAATATAATTATATAATATAAGTCGGGTGATGGGTCGGGTGACGGGTGGGGAATGTCTTCCCCCGAATCCGACCCGACCTGTCACCCGTTCACCCATCACCCATTTCATATCCGCTTTATTTCAGATTTTCACCCACATTTTCGGGTCGGGTGAGACGGATATCCGTCGGGTGTGGGTGACATTGACATCCCTATTCGTGGAGGACTTCCTGACTGGTTGATCTCTAATAGGCTAGACTCTGATGACAGGAGGAGCCAAATGACAATCCAATGAAGAAAAAACCTCCTGACTGTCACTTTCTGAAATAATAGAGTCTTCAACAATATCCCTTACATGAGACTCATTATGAATTTGTGTATCTCCTGCACTTGTGTTAGATGGAGCATATGGAACATAATGTTGTTGTCCTATGATATCATATGAATCCTCTGCAGGATTTACCAAAGGTAAAGATATATTCTTGCTAGTTTGGATAATTCCTGACTCAGTTTGATGCTTAAATGGAAAGATATTCTCAACAAATTTAACATCTTTACTAATAATAATTTTCTTAGTAGAGATGTCAAACATCTTCAAAGCTTTTTGACCAAAAGGATTGTCTTTCTTATTATCCAAAGACAATGCATAACATAGACATCCTACATTTTTTAAACCCTCATAAGTAGGAGGTTTACCAAATAAAACCTCATGAGGTGTTTTCCATTCAAGAACAGAAGAGGGCAACTTGTTCAGAATGTGTGTTGCAGCCAACACACATTCTCCCCAAAAATATTTTGGTAGACAAGCATGAAGCAAAATTTCCCTTGTTGTTTCTATAAGGTGTCTATGTTTGCGTTCCACCTTTCCATTTTGTTGAGGAGTACAAGGAGCACTCCTTTGATGTATAATACCTTTAGAAGTAAACAATTGAGA
The DNA here is from genome assembly GCA_963922045.1 of Persicaria maculosa. Taxonomy (NCBI): domain Eukaryota; kingdom Viridiplantae; phylum Streptophyta; class Magnoliopsida; order Caryophyllales; family Polygonaceae; genus Persicaria; species Persicaria maculosa. The sequence goes on along the minus strand of OY998267.1, from coordinate 13,513,046 downwards.
ACATGGTGATTGAATGAATTCAGCTCCATTGTCACTTCTATTGGTTTTAATTTGAGCATCAAACTGAGTTGACACATATGATACAAAGGAAGTAACAATAAATAATACTTTAGATTTTTCTTCATTAGATAAGTCCATGTAATTCTACTCTTGTCATCCAAGACAGTAAGGAAATAAGAAGCACCAGTAATTGATCTAACATGAAAAGGCCCCCATATACCCAAGTGAATCAAATCAAAACGATTCTCAACTTTAGATTTGCTTAAAGGAAAAGGTAAACGATGCATCTTAGCCATTACATAAGTCTCACAGTGAGGCAAGGTGGCAGAAGAAGAAATACATTGTAAATGTTTCATCTTACTCAAGGAAACATGACCTAATTGAACATGTAACCTCAAGAGATCCTGCTCAGAGATGCTAGAAAATACAGAGGGTATAGCAGAAACATTATTATGAGACATAACAGAAGGTATAATAGAAGAAATCTTATGAAAACTACTATCTTGCAAAGCTGAAGCAGCATCCACATGATCTCTGGAGGTCAATCTATAGAGCTCTGCTTTTCGAGAGCCTAAGCCTATGAATCTATGATTTGACTAGTTCCAAGGTCTTGTAAATACCAATGTTTAGAGGTAAAAATGGCTGCAAAATTTGAATCTTCAACCAATTTACCTATGGACAACAAATTGTGTTTAAACACGGGTACTAACAGCACATTTCTAAGTGTGATTGTGGATGTAAGATGCAATGTTCCAATTTCATGAACCACAAACAAATTACCATAAGGAAGACCTATATGAATGGGTTTATCTAAACAACGTTTATCAACCAAAATATGATCAAAGGCAGTCATATGATCTGTAGCACCAGTATCTAAAATCCAATTCTTATCATGACTAGAACTAGAATTAAGAGCAATAACATAACCATAGGATGTACCTACCATAGAAGTGGATGCAGAGTAATTAGCTTGAGAATGACCCTGCATAGCTTTAATGACTTCTTGGCATATAGAACTAACAAGAGAAGGATCTATCTTGATACTGTCAGAATTCATACCACTGTCACTCATATCCAAAGGACTCTCAGCAATATCAACATTAGCATTGTTAGCTCCAGTAGAACTCTTCCCATCTTGAGGAGGTTTGTACCAATTAGGCACACCATGAAGCTTGAAACAACTTTCAATATGAAGACCCTTTGTACGACAATGTGTGCAAAATCTGTCCTTCTTATCTTTCTTGTAATCCTTCCAATCATTCTGAGATGATGATTTCCTGGAAGCAGCAAGTGTTGTGCTATCATTCAGATTCCCAAAAGAAGACATGCCAGAACTATCTTTAGAACCTTCAACTTGCTGAACCAAGTAATAAGCCTTGCCAATAGTGGGAAAGGGATCCATAGCCAAGATATTGCTCTTGACTCCTTCATAATCACTCTCTAACCCCATCAAGAACTGCATAACTCGATTTCTGTTTTCAGCTTCTGCAACCTACTTGCCCAAATCACAATGACAAACTGCCATAGCTCCACAGGTACACCCAAGTAAACCATCAACACACTGAAGCTCATCCCAAATCTTTTTGAGCTTGTTAAAGTAATCAACCACTATTCTGTTTCCTCTAACAATCAAACATAACTCCTTCTTCAATTGAAAGATCAAAGGGGCGTTCGTCTGACCATATTGTTCAAACAATTCATCCCACAATTGCTTTGAGGATTCAGCAAACACAAAACTCTCTGAAATTGAATTCACCATGGAATTCAAGAGCCAACAACGTACCATGTAGTCAGCTCGTACCCAACGTTGTACATTCAACAAACCAACAGAATTCTTGGTGCAAGAACCATCGATAAATCCAAGTTTGTTCTTAGCCCCAAGTGCTAACCTCACTCCCCGACTCCAACCAAGAAAATTGTTCCCACAAAACTGAACAGTAACCAATTGAGAGCCGAGATTATCAGAATTGGCCAAATTCAATGGATCATTTGAACTGGCATTCAAATTTCCCTTATTACCATCACTTTGATCTCCAAGTGATGCACAAGCTGACAAATCCCCCATACTTAATCGACGGAGAACTCAAAATCAGCAAGAACACAACAGATCTCTCAAATTAAGATCAAACGAAAACCAGAGTAGAAGATCTGGTGTAAACGATTATGCGGAAGCAAACTTCGAGAGCGATTACAGCCCAGATCGAGCCTTGCGCTCTGATACCATGAAAAACGTCTGAAATCCAGACAGAGAGAAAGAGAGAACGAGAGAGAATGAGCGAAGAAGATGAAATCTGTTACTACACCAAGTTGCATCAATCTGTTACAGAGACTCCTATTTATAATAGGAGATCACTTATTGCTGTATTTACAACATATACCCTTAACTTATATATTTTATACACATATCCTAATAGTCTCCATCTTTTTTTTTGAAAATTCAAGGTTCACCTGGTGTGTAGCTCTTATCGACTTAGTCACGTGTCCAAGATTTACCACCAAATGACGATCGAGTTTCCCCATAAAAAAAAATATCACCCTTGACACTCAAAACACATTCCGTAAACTTTGGACATTAACTTAATTTAAACTGTATACAAATACTGTAACTAAATTCCTTCACAATTGACTTGGATTGAAGACTTCGAATAGTCAACAACCAATGTGGCAGTCTTCGGGAATCGTTAAAATTTCATCTTAAATCAATTACGAATAAAATCGACCGGTAATTAACCAATGTATATATATATATATAGCTTCAAGTTCATTATATTTGAGACAAATATATACATATTTACAAAATAATTAAATAATAACTATTGATATTGATATATGCTAAACACTAATTGATGAATTTGAAAACTAATTATAATTCTACTCATAACACAAGAACCCTAGAAAATTGGTGAATGTAAAAGCAATTCCATACTTGTTCTCCTTGGCCGGTGTGAAAAGCCTCTCCGGCCACCTCATCTCCCGGCTTGTTATCCTCGTCGTACATGGCGAAAAGATACGTGTCGAGAGGCTGCCCCGGCTTCCGTGTCCCATTCGCCATGTCTCCAATCGGGTTCTTGTAGTAAATCCCGATGTTTCTCGGAGTCGCCATGTCGGTCCCTGTGACGGCCACACGGTCTCAGACACTGCTATCGCTACCGTCAACTTTCTCTATGGGGACGTATTGGAAGAATTATTTGAAATGGGTTTATGAAAGGTGAAAGATTTCTTTTGACCCGCATTGGTTTCTAAGAACTTGAAAGTTTTGTTTATAAAGGTGTTTATTTCATGTATATGATTGAAAGATAGGTCGAAATCGACTCATACAAGTGCACCACCACTGCTTCGGATTTCTCTGCTCTGGTCAGATTTTGTGCACATTTGAACGTTGTGGAGTGGTGTTGATGCACATCATGTTTGTATATAAATTGTTTACTTACTTTAAATTTGGTTATTGTTCAATTTGTGTGTATTAAAACCATTTTAGCACTTGGGTACATGTTACGGGAAAAACACTATAGTTAACCTATGTACTTGAGTATATTAGAAAAATCATTAATTAATTAATTTTAATTAAGTTGAAATTCGTTAGCAGCCGGTATTTGTTCTAGTACGTAGCAGCCAAATAAATGGGTCCGATCCGTCAATCAAGCTAGCTTGCTTGCTTGCTAGCTAGTAAGCCAAAATTCCACTATTTTTGTTATCAAGCGCAACTTGTAAACAACATGACAAAAAAAAAAAAAAAAAAACCTAATTTACTACATATTCCAAACTCCAAATCCCTATTTTGGTTCATATATAAACGATATCAACTTAGTCGGTAATAAATTAAATAATGACTAAATTCATCGACCTTAAAAAATAAAAATTCATCGACTTTAAAAAATAAATTAAATAATGACTAAACTAATTTAAATTTAAACTACTTATTTAGAATTAAGTGGTACGATTTAAACAACTTTATATAAAGTTATTTTACCAACTCTATGAGATTTAAAGTGCAAATTAATTAATACTATATCGTTGTTTGTTCAAACTTGCTTTCATGTTTCATAATAATTTAAATTTGTATTTTTCTGAGTGTGTATATATATAGAGAGAGGTAACAATTAATTGGGTTGTTTGGGTCGGGTTCAGCTATATCCATTAGGGTTCGGTCATATGTCGGGTCGGATCATTTGTTGAATATATTGTATGTTCGGCCAGAATGAATCGGATGGGATAATTTTCAGATTGGGTAAGTTTGAGTCAATAAATTTCAGGTTGGATCGGGTTTGAGTTGGGTCAAGCTTGAACCAATTTTGATACGAACAACATTCCAATCAATTCTTTTGTCCAAACTTTTAAAGTGACATTTGAACGTTTGGAAATTTAATGAGATTGCATCACATCGTTAAGTGTTCGAATTCACTGTATATTTTCTAAAAAAAACTCAAATTTTGCTGGAAATTATATGAGTAAATTAACCTTAAAATCCAATATGTACTGATAATTAATTTTTATTTTCAAATATTATATTTATGAATTTAATAATATGATGTCACGTCTTTAAATTTTTGAACATTTAATTGACATGTCAAAAAATTGGTCGAAAAATTGACCTAAATTTTTTCTGTATCGAAATTGGTTTAGTGTGAAAATAAAAATAGATTAAGAATGACTATAGACGATTCATAGTTTATCCTAGAGTATCCTTTTGGATGAGAATTTGCAGCTCTAAATCCGTGTTAGGGTTGGGGATAGTGGTTGAATAACCTAGAACGGCGGTCTGTCCGCTGCACTATTAATTTCTCTAATCACGTGATGAATGTATATTGTTTGAAATTGACAGAGTATCAGATAATCGGAAATCATCAGTTCGACTTTCTAAAGGTATTACTGATAATTCATATTATTCTGTGTCATTTTTTATGTGAATAAAATCCTTATTTTTGAGCTATCTATATTTTTTTAATTTTTTTTTTGTGTGTGTTTTCTTGTTTAATTTGTCTAATTTTAGAGAAAAGTCGTTAGATCTAGCTGGGTGCATGATCATTGACCGTTCAACACGATCGACTTGTTGAATGGGCAAATATATATGTAGCTTGGCAGTATCGACCAGCTTGTAGAATGGGCATATATAGCCAAATATATAGTTAGGCCTATATATGTCAATTCAAACTTCATTAATTTAGGTTTGGGATATATGGGGCACACATAGACCTGTCAATCGGGTCATTCGGGTCGGGTCACTTCGGGTCCCGAGTAATACAGGTTTCGGGTATTTTCGGGTTGAATCGAACCCGGATTTGACCGGGTTTCGGGTCATTTCGGGTCGATTTTGGGTAGGTCAATTTTTTCTTTTTTAAATTAAAAAAATCATAATTTGATAATTTTGCGATAAATTTAAAAATCTAAAATTAAAGACATTGTTCATAAGTTCTAGTGCTTGTAATTATATACTATATTTGATCTAAAATATTTGATTTTTATTATTTCTCGTAATTTTTAATAAAATTTAATAATATATAAATATCAAAATTTTAAATAATTTTTTAAAAATAATTATATTAAAAATTTGATATTCTATATATTATTACATTTTATTAAAAAAAACATTTGATTTTTTTTATTATTTCTCATAATTTTTAATAAAATGTAATAATATATAAAATATCAAATTTTCAAATAATTTTTTAAAAATAATTTCATGCAATTAGTAATAAGCATATAATTTTTTAATATTTTAATATTTTTTTAGAATTTTTATCTTCTTAAAAAAGTCTGTTGAAAAAACAAAAAATCAAATACTATCGATCAGACGGAGTATTACACAATACAAATAAATATAAAAGTTGATTTGAAAATGAAAGATCAAGTGATTGTAATTATAAAATGTAATAAATTGGAATCTCCAGAAAAAAATTTAATCATATATAATTATAAATCAATCGGGTCACCGGGTCAATTGGGTAAATCGGGTCAAAATTATCGGGTCAATCGGGTCACCGGATCAAAACCCAGATTACCCAGAAAATTTCCGGGTTTTCGGGTTCGGGTCAAAAAAAAACTCCAGGTCAAAATTTTCGGGTTCGGTTCGAAAATTTTTCAGGCGTTCGGGTCGGGTCGATCAGGTCGAGTTGTGTTTTGATAGGTCTAGGCACACACCCATGACCTGTGACTAAGGTTTTATTAACATACAATTTTTTTCCATTTTTTTTAAATTAGTCTGGTTCAATCGGTTAAAATAAAATTCGAGTTTATGTTTCTTTTTAAAAAAAAAATTGTATCTGTGAAATACCTGACGGACCATTAAAGGGTGATAAATACGTGTCATATTATATCAATTTATGATTGTTATTTTTGTGGTTAATTGTAAGTCGAGATATAGCAACTAATATTAAAATTTATAACTTTTATATAGAACTTCAGTTTTCTTTATAACCCATTATTTTTAATCTGTTATAATCGATATAAAAAAGACATTCTCATATCAAATCTTTTAAGGTACAACATGGTCAGGAACTCAGGGTGGACTTGATCACTTGAGCATTATGGTACAATTTTTACCTTTTTAGCATAGGTGTATTTTCAGATTTGAAGATTCCAAAAAATTGCCAAGGTACTTTTTTTTAATTTTGCTTATAGACCCAAATGAAGGACAAATTTGCCTATGTGCTTAATCAAAATCGCGCGTCTTAATTCAGATCAGATATACATAAAACTTGAATCTCTAAACATAATATTATCAAATAAAAACGATCATTAAACCAATTTATGATTTGTTCTATTTCTACAACATACACATCGATAGCAAGTAGACCTGTCAAAACATGACCCGATCCGAGTACGTTCGGTAATTTTACGAGTTTGAACCCGGTGTTAGACTCGGGACCCAAAATCGATCCGAATCCGAATTACCCGGAACTTTTAGGGTCAAGACTCGGTGACCCAGTGGGTCAAAACCAACCCGGTGAGTCAGCACCATCTAGACGCCACACAAGCACCAGATTGACCCCACACAGATTCACGCCATGCAACTGTATTCGTTAAAGTCACTCATAATTAGTTAAATAACTTATATGCATTTTATAATTATAGTATTTTTAGAACATTTATTTATATAAATATGATTTTTTATGCTTAAAATATTAATATAATATAATAATAATAATATTATAAATTTAATTTGACATATTTATATTACAATTTAATTTTGATATTATTTTAATATTTTTAAAAAGTCTTCTAAAAGTTCGAGGTTTTTGACCCGGTGGGTCGACCCGAACCCGGGACAAATCCGGTTTGGCTCGACCCGAAATGACCGGTAATCCGACTGATTCGAAACTCGATTTACCCGAGACCCGAATGACCCGAACCCAGCCCGAATAACCCGTTTGCCAGGTCTAATAGTAAGTCAAGCCATTGGGACCCTTGAAATTAAATGTTGTAACATTCCTAGGAAGCTACTTGGGGATCGACTAATTAGTGTACATATGCATTTTGACAAATTCTTATGATAACGTCCCATTTTCTACGTTCAACTTGCCCATGAGGAGGCCTATATATAAACCGCTTAGATCCATATTGCTAATCACAAAACAAAATATAATTTCACTACATATATACTTGCAATTAGCTACCTCCTTGCAAGGTTACATTTAATTGATTTAATTTTTGCATCTTCATTAATAATTGAAGCTTCGCAAAATGGCAATGGCTTCCATGGCTTCTGCCTTGCTACTTCTCGCATTCGTCGTGCTTTCGCTTAAGCCTACAGGTATATATATCTTATTACCCAAAATATATATATTCAATTATGTACAAACGAGTTCTTATTTAACCAACTAATATTAAAACGTACTATATATATGTACATATATATATATAGATGCGCAGAATATCGGGGTTTGCTACGGGAGGGTCGCAGACAATCTCCCATCGGTGCAAGACACATTGAACCTCTACAACTCGAATGGAATATCCAAAATGAGAATCTACTCCGCCCAATCGGACGTCCTCCAAGCTCTTCAGGGAACCGGGATAACCATAATCCTCGACATTGGAGGCGATCTCCAATCGGTGGGGTCAGACTCCTCAGCCGCGAGCCAGTGGGTCCAGAACAATGTGGTCCCATACGCATCGAACATCAAGTACATCGCGGTTGGGAACGAGGTGATGCCAGGGGACTCCGACGCCCAGTTTGTGCTCCCTGCCATGCAGAATATACAAACTGCTCTGGGGAATGCAGGCCTTTCCGGCCAGATCAAGGTCTTTCTCTTTCCTTTATATATATAATTTTGTGATCATTCGTCTTATAATCGCTATGAATTAATAAACATTTGATGAAGAAAAAAAAAGTAATCATTGATTGGCTATTTAATTAAATACACGAGAACTCTACTACTTAACTTGTATTTATTTTATTGATTTTGTTTAGGCCCCAATTGGTTCATATTAAACATTTTTTGGGGTAAGGAATTAATTAAACATTATCACTATACAGTATTATATGGACTTATTATTATTATTTTTTTCTCAAAGCTAATTTTTTGAAAAATATTTTTCTTTTTGGAGATTTGGGTAAATTTATGTGAATATAAGATTTGACATATATAACATCAACGTATACACTTTGTAAATTAATTAAAGAGAGAGCCCCAATTAATATACGTACACTTATATCCTTATTTAAAATTTTAACTAACACAATCTATTACAGTAATAAAAAGTTACAAATTACTACGTAGTACTACTCCGTATTGTTTAAAGTAATTAATTTGTGTATAATTTAATGAAATAGGTATCTACAGCCATGAAATCGTCAGCGTTGACCAACACCTTCCCGCCATCAAGCAGTATTTTCAGCTCGAGCGATTTCTTCAATCCGATCGTAAGCTTCCTCAACTCCAACGGCAGCCCACTCCTGGCCAACATCTACCCCTACTTCGCCCTCATCGGCGACCGCAAAGACATCTCCCTCGAATACGCCCTCTTCACCGCCTCCGGCACCGTCGTCAACGACCCCAACGGCCTTCAGTACCAGAACCTCTTTGACGCGCTCGTCGACTCCTTCTACGCAGCCCTCCAGAGCGCCGGAGCCGGCGGCGTGGGCATCGTGGTCTCCGAGAGCGGGTGGCCCTCGCAGGGGTCGTCCGACGCGGCGACCTCAGGCAACGCCGGGACCTACTACAAGAACCTGATCGGACACGTGGCGAACGGGACGCCGAGGAAGCAAGGGGCCCTGGAGACGTATCTGTTCGCGATGTACGACGAGGATAACAAACGCGGAGATGAGGCGGAGAATCATTTCGGACTTTTCACACCTGATCAACAGAACAAGTACGGGATCAGTAGCTTCAGTGGTTAGTGATCCATCTCGAAATGCGAGTGGTTTATAGTTATAAATTAATTAATTGATTTTGGATTTTCTTTTTGTTTTAATAAGACTTGTTATCGATAGATCGATACAAAAATGAATGTATTGAATATTCTCATGTTTTACCTATACATTACAATCATAATAAAAACCTAGTAAGTTACGGAATTTGTTATTTATCATACAATATTTTTTTTGGATTTTCTCTTAATAGCGGATGTGTAACGCTAGTAAAAATATTTCTTTACCGTCTGCTTCCTTTGAGGACCGACTTTACTGGTGACCGGATAGGGAGGGTTAGTTCACAACCTCGAGTGTATATAAACTGGTTTCAGGTCAGTCCTCTCAGTGTCCTAATCCAATTTCTGGATTTGGAAGCTGGATATCCCACCAAAGGTTAAACATTTCTTATGGAAAATAAGCCAGGACGGTCTTCCGACTGTCATTAGGTTAGCACAACGGAGCATTTCGGTGCCCCCCACTTGTTGTTTGTGCAGTGCGACAGAAGATGATGCCCATCTTTTGTTCGAATGCCAATACACAAACTCTCTCCTCATATTCCCAACCAACACCAATACAACTATAGCTGCGATGCTTCAACAATCGAGAAACATTAAACCACTTATGGCCTACATTGGGAACAACATGAACAATAAATCCAAAGCTAAGCTAGCCTTCTGTTGGTGGACCGTATGGTATTCTCGAAATCAGCATATCTTCAGGTCGATTCCAATTCCCAATAGAGACACCACGCTCCACATCATTAAAACACATGAGTTAAATTGGAGCAAATCTTCTAGTTCCGTGGGCGGACTCGGTGATGTCCCCGACATACAACCATGAACCAAAACTGATAGACGACAGAACACGAAACGCTCAAACATTAGATGGTGTAAGCCACCCAGAGGAACTCTCAAATTAAACTTTGATGGTTCTTCCCTAGCTTGTAGACAAGACCAACACAGCTGAGACTATTATCTGTGACTGGAAAGGTCGGTCAAACAACATAGGATATAAACAACTTGGTAATCAAAGTCCATTAAAAGTTGAAGCTCTTGCTTTAAAACTCCGGGTACAGAACGCCCTAAAGTTACGAATTACCAAACTTCAAATTGAGGGGGACTCTAAAATAATTATTGATCATCTCAATAGAAAAACAAAATGTCCATGGGAAGTCGAACTTATTCTGTCAGATATTACAACTATGTTAACAAATCTGAAAAGAGTTTCTTTCCTCCATGTACCCCGAATAGGCAATAGAGTGGCGGGTAAGGTTACACACCTTTGCCACTCTGCCTGGGGTGCTAATATTCAAAATAATCCTGATCTTCTTAACCTCATCCGAAAGGATGCCTTCGGGTAGAATTCCCCCCCAAATTTTTCCTAATAAAAAAAAGCTAGTAAAACTATTTAAAAAAATAGCTAGGTAGAAATAAAAAAATTTAAATGTTATAATCTTTTTTTATAAAAGAAGAGATGGAACTCGCTTTCAAACACTCTTTATTAAATACGAAACAAACTACATATCTAACAACATGTTCCTAAAATTTAAGGGAAGATCATCCAAAACATGGACACACGTACGTACCCACATCGAGTGAGAAAGCAAAATTAGCAAGTGAATTTGTTATCCTTTTACCTTCTCGAAAAGTATAACCACATCTAAAAACCCAGTTCCGGGCAAAAAGCACTGCCATTGAAGCACATACCAGGCTGAATAGTTAAATGATGCATAATTGAATAGTAAGAGAACAATTTGATAATCAACTTCAGCTTGAACACGACTAAACCGTCTATCTCAAGCAAGACTCAAGCCATAGACAACTACCCAAAGCTCCACGACAAGCGTCGTTGCAACCCCGAGATTGGCAGTAAACCCACACAACCACGAGTCAGCAGAATCACGTACGCAACACCCCCTCGCCACAACCAAGTTCGGATCCCCCCTTTGACACACCATATGTGTTCACTTTCAACCCATGTAGGGATTAGTTGATGCCACCCAATGAGCACTTCCGATTCCAACCGCCAACTCTCTACTTCTTTTCCTAGATTCATCACCCACATCATATTATCTTAACTCGAAGGAACTTACCTTATCCATCACGTACTGGGAATTAGTGTCCCATAACACTCGATGTATGACTTCACCACTTTCATATTTACCATACATTAATAGCAAAAATAGCATTTCGATTCATATCCAATAGTATATCCACTTAACAAAAGCTAACGTTCTAAAAACCCACTCATTCCATGCACCCAAGAGCAAAGAAGAAAGAGTGTAAGGATATGTATAGTAAATTGAGTTTCCCTTGTTTACTGGTTCAAACTTTAGAAGTGGCAATCGGGTGGGTCAAGTGGAGTTTGAGTTTCGATTAATTTTAGATGATATAGTCACTTGGGTAGGGTTGGGTTCCATCAAGATGAATTGGGATTATGCTTATTTCAGGTTTCGGTTGCCTCGGATTTCGATTATCGTGTGTTTTAGCTATATGGTTTTATACATTATTTGAACATTCACATTTAAATTTTTTTACAAGGATGTGTATTTTAAATTCAAGTTATTTTGGGTTTAAGTTATAGTAGGTTCAGGTCTGGCTTTACTTCGATTGAATCGAGTTTGATTCATTTGATTTTTAGTCGTTTGGGTTACTATTTAAATGTCTAGTTAAAATGATTGGGGTCAATTTTCAAGAGATGTATTGTACTATATGTTCTCAAAGATTTGAGTCAATTGATTTTAGACAACCTATTGCGAATTTAGGATATGAAATCTTTCCTTTTAAAACTAATCCTTTGTTTTCAAACTCTCAACTCGTACTTGAATTGCAAGATCCGAATGAATGTATCCAACCTTCAAAATGTAACCCAGATATTATATTCGTGTCGTTACATTTTTCTCCCGTTTTACAATTTAGTAATGATGATGATGATGATTGAGTAGATGGAAAAGATAAATAGTAAAGAGTAAGTTAAGGACCCAAGACTCGGGCACACAAATGATGATGCAAATAATTAAAAGCTGGATTGAAGCCCTTAATGTAATGTGACAGAACAAATAAGTTAAAGGACATTTTGGAATATGCTATAATTATAATTATATTCTATGAAGATTATAGTCTATTTTATGTCATTTCCTTTCCTAATGTTATTGTTTTGTAATAAGGAGACTTTATCCCATGTGACTAGCACATTACTTAGCTTCTTATATAAGACAATGTTAGACCTCTACCTGACTGCCTATAAAGTAGAGTTTTGAGATTGATGCAAACGAATAATGGCAGTAATTGCCTCATTACCTGATCCTCCTCTTCGTTCTTATTTTAGAAAGGAACATTGATTTTTAATTGGATTGAATAAACCCTTAATGAATATTTAATTCTGCTTCTTGTGAACCGTGCATGGTTCATCATATTTTTATCTGATTTTGTTCATATCTTGCTTGAGATTACATTATTAGCTAACTCTTTACAAATTATAATTGTAACACAACAATCCTAGAAAAGGGGGGAGGACCCTAAAAGCCAGTCCATACTTGTTCTCCTTGGCAGGTGTGAAAAGACCAAAATTCCTCTTAGCCTCATCTCCCGATTTCAGGTTCTCGTCATACATCGCGAACAGATACGTCTCGAGAGGCTCCCCCAGCTTCCTCGGCGTCCCGTTTGCCACGTGTTTGATCAGTTTCTTATAGTAAGTCCCGGTGTTGGCCTGAGTCGCCGCATTGGTCCCGTGCGACGGCCACCCGGTCTCGGACACCACGATGCCATTACGACTGCCGCCGACCTTCTCCATGGCGGCGTAGAAGGAGTCGACGAGGGCGTCGAAGAGGTTCTGGTAAGCGAGGCCGTTGTTCGGGTCGGTGACGACGGTGCCGGAGGCGGTGAAGAGGGCGTATTCGAGGGTGATGTCTTTGCGGTCGCCGATGAAGGCGTAGTAGGGGTAGATGTTGGCCAGGAGAGGGCTACCGGTGAAGTTGAGGAAGCTTACGATCGGATTGAAGTAATCGCTCGAAATGAAAACGCTGCTTGATGGCGGGAAGGTGTTGGTCAACGCTGCCGATTTCATGGCTGTCGATACCTATTTATTTACACATAAATATAAATATTTAATTTAAACAATAATTTGTACCTTATTATTAATAGATCCGTTAGTTAAAATTTTTGAAAAATTAAAAAAAAATATAACAAATAAATAAGGGATTTAATTGTATATTTGTGGATCTCTTTAACGTAAAAAGTGTGTTGTTATCATGCGGTATATATATATATATTCAGATAAATTTACGAATTTTTTTTCAAAATGATAAAATAAAAAAATTGTTCAATTGAACTATATTTTTAATCAATATATATATATATATATGATACAATTTTATTCTAACTCTATTTAATCAATATATCTATATATGCGTAAGATAAAATTTAACCCAATTTGATTAGATATGGAAATATTTTTAGAAGATATTAATTAATTTTAAATACTATTATATAAGATAAGATTTTACTTATTTTCACTATATATGAACACTAGTTTTATTGTCCGCGTGCTTCGCAATTTCTTAATTAATTATATATTATTCTATTATATATTTTATTACAATTATTATTAAATAGTAGTAAAAAATTATCAAAAAATTAATAACAAATTTGATATTTTTTAGAGTTTTAAAAAAATCAAAATAACATATTTTTACTAAGGGAGAGAATATTGGACAATTCAAAACTGTTGCCCCATAATATTATATTTTTACTTGTGAAAAATATTTTACAAAAAAAATAGTTATTTTTTAAATGATAATTCATATATATTTATTTTATAAAAATTGTGAAAAATTATATAGTATAAAATTTTAAAATAATTTTGATTTAAAAAGATAGGATAGATTTTAACTTGGATATTTTAATTTGAACTATTTTCTAAAACTATTCAGTAAAATATTTTACAAAGAACGCACTACAAAACTATTCAGGGAAAATATTTTATTAATTCTTTATGGTTTGTCATTTATTTATAAGACTTATAACTATGATATTATATATATAAATTAATAAAATTATTTTATACATGCTACAAAACAATGTTGTATATGCCTCGATGGTATTTAATGATGAAAAGTATTTCACTAAATATATTTAATGTAAGCAAACAATAAATAAAAATAATTCAATTTTTTTTATTTTGAGGGTGGTTAAAAATAATATGAGGGTGATTATATTTATAAAAATATATATAATTTAAAATTTGATAAAAATCTTCTCGATTAAATATATAGTAGGGTTAAGATAAGATGAATTAAGTTATGGTAGATATTTTAGAAAGCGGGTTGTTTTCTAATCAAAATATCTTTCTCTTTAGTAAAGTTAGCTTTTTTGGAGTATTAATGCCCATTTAGAAGACAAAAAGTCTAATGAATAGATTAATAATGTTTCTAAAAAAATGTTTTAGTATAAATTTTTTGAGAAGATAAAAAGTCTAATTGATGAAAATGATAAAATATTAATGTAATATTTTTTTAAAAAAAAATTTAGTAGTATATACATAAAGTTTCAATTCATCACAAACTATAAAAAGAGATAAAAAAATCTAATTAATGAGCATAAAAATTATATTTACAAAGATATACACTTATTTAAAAATATTAATTTTTAATGAAATTTTAAGTAAGTTATCCGAATAATCAATTGAGTAATGTAAATTACAAGAATAAAATAATAAGTAAACCATATGAAAAAAAAACTAGGTAGAAATAAAATTTGAAGAAACTTATTTGAATAATTAATTGAGTAATGTAATTAAAAGAAGAAAATTAAAAGAATAAAATAATATTATTTATATTTTATACAAGTATAATAATTGGAGTAAATATTATTTAGGTATATGAAAAATGGATAAATATAGATTAATTTAATTTATTTGAGAAAAGATAATAGCAATGGATAAAAATATAAAATAATTATATTATATATCTAAGAAAAAACTAAAATTATAAAATAAAACATATTTTTCAAATTTGCTTTCTATACACAAGTACTTCATGTTATATAGAGCTATTTATGAAATAAACCGTTAAAATTACAAAATTAAAACTATATAAATTAACACGAGTAATATAAATTATATTTTATAATTAAAATTTTTTAAAAGTACACCCGTGCGTAGCACGGGACCGTCTACTAATAACTAAGTAAGATATGATAATAACTTATTAATTGATGTAATATTGGATAGATTATTTGATCTAAAAAGATAAGTTTTCTAACTAATTAAGATATAAGATTGAATATTTATAAGAAATAAGTGGGACCATCAATTGAGATGACAAAATTATATTGACCTATTAATTGATGTGACTAAAAAAGATAATACCATATTAATCTAAAATATGACATGTATGCGAATCACTCTAAAATATGACACATATGCGAATTGCATTAGAACCAGTTTCAGGCCTTTGTTTTAGTTTGTGTATATATAAAATTGGAACAATAAAATAAGATGTAGAACCTTACAATTTGAAATATTCACAAAGAGTTAAAACATTACTAAACTAAACCTAATTCTAAAAAAACCTAAATAATCTTATTATTTAAAATTATTGAAATTAAAATTCTTAGGCATATGGTTGTCCAAGTTCCTCAAGAAAAAAATATTTAACCGAATTGATTGAATCTTGAATTAAATACAAGAATTTGATTAAAAGATTAATTTTTGGTGATTGTTAAATTGAATACAGATAAAAGAGATATTTTATAATGTACCATATTTAATAGAATTGGGTAAAATATTGTAAAAATATATCAAATCAGGTAAAATCTAAATATATCAAATTTAATATATCAAATAGAATTACAAAATTATGCAAAATCTAAATATGGAGATTGATCTATTTAAATATCAATATAAGAGTATTTAAATATGAATGAATTATCATTTGAATACGAATATGGGATAAAACAATTCATTTTTTTTCTTCCATTCTCATCTCTCTCTCCATCTCTTACCAGGATCGAACCTCAACCTGAGGCATTGTAGACTAAGCCAGCCAGGCAATATGGGATAAAACAATTCATTAATGATATATTAAATACGTACAAATGAGTTGAATAGCATTTTAGAATTTCAAAGAATGAAATTGGTGTGTTTAGTATTTACAGTGAATGGTGACTATTCCATCGTTTTTTTAATATCAAAATAATAGATAGATTTATCTAATTAAGATATAAGGTTATGTTGGATAGATTATTTGATCTAAAAAGATAAGTTTTTTACCTAATTATATTGGCTTATTAATTAATGTGACTCAAAAAGATAATAGCATATTCAGAATATGACACGTAAGCAAAAATAATCCCGTTATAATCCAGAAAATTCCATGGATGCGAAATTGCACCAGAGCCCGTTTCAGGCCTCTGTTTTAGTATTTTATATAGAAGATATTTTTAGAAGATAATAACTTTATTAATATATTACATGGACATACTAATTAAATAACTTTATCAATAACTTCATCAATATGAAAAATATTTTTAGAAGATAAAAAGTTTTGACGAAATTGAAATACTCCCTCCGTTCACAAATATAAGTCGTTTGACTTTTTTGCACGTTTTTTAAGGAGCTAAAAACTATATAAAATATTAACTTTTTATCAAAATTTTAAAATAATATTATACTTAATATTGATAAATATAATATTATTTTCAAAAAATAATAAAAAAGTTAATATTTTATATAGTTTTTACCTCCTTAAAAAATGTGATAGAAAGTCAAACGACTTATATTTGTGAACGGAGGGAGTAATACTTTAGCATGGTCATAATAATTAAATAAATTTATCAATAACTTTATCAATAAAAGGTTTTGGGTAAATTGAATAATACTTAGTCGTGTAAAAGTTATCAACTTACGGAATTCAATAACAAATAAAAATTTCTTATATATCTTGAAGCTATTGATATATTTATGAGATATTTTTTTGGATTTTATACATATATAATTATGGATAGATTTTTAGATTTTGACTTATATATAGTTTAGACGATTAATATTATTTCACAAACGTTGACGTCTTTTCCCTTCTTTTTGGTGTTGTTATTGCAGATTATTTACGACTTTGTCTACGATTTCCTTAGTAGGCTTTTCGAAATAATGTGTTAATTGGTTACAAGGTATGTTATTTTGTTGTTTCCACTAATATATACTAGCTTTTCATATGTTGTTTCATATGTTGTCAATAAAATATAAATTCTTTCAGATTTGAGAAATTATAGCTTTCCTTATGTTGTTTCCACTAATATACACTAGCAATGAGTAAGGAGTAAGGGTAGAATAAGGAGAAATTAGCTTTTATACTAATTAAGGATAAATTCATTCAGATTTGAGAAATCGGAAGTATGGAAGAAATTAATTAATTATATAAATGGGTTTTATTATCAAATTTATTTAAATAAAAAAACGCACATAGTGTGGGTACTAAACTAATATATATAAAAAGGTGGGATCCTTGTTTTACGGTACACCCCCTCACCTCCCCTTTTGCTCCCTCCTCTCTCTCTTGTCGGTACCCAACCCACTCCCCCCTCTTATTCCCTCGTCTCTCTCTCTCTCCACCTTTTTTCCTCCCTCTCTAGGGGTGTTATTCGAGCCGAACGAGCCGAGCTTGACATGTTCAAGCTTTGTTCATTTGTTAAATGAGCTCGAGCCGAGCCGAGCCTAATTTCTAAACGAGTTTTCTTTTTTGTTCAAGCTAGGCTTGTTTTACTAAATGAACGAGCTCGAGCCGAGCTTTTTTCGAGCCTTAAATAGTTTTACTTGGTTATAACATATTCACTTAAAGGATTTTTTATAAATTTCATAAAATTCGAGCTATTCGAGCCTAAATTGAACGAGCCGAGCTTTTAACCGAGTTTAAAATCATGTTCAAGCTCGACTTGTTTAGATAAGCGAACGAGCTCGAGTCGAGCTTTTTTCGAGCCGAGCTCGAGCTGTTCAGCTCATATAACAACTCTACCTCTCTCTCTTTCCCAACGTTTTTTTTATAATTATAACAGTGAGTGTGACTCTGGGTGTGTATGGGGCTGATTTGACAGTTTATAAACTGTTAAAACTGGGGGTTTAAAATAAAAATAGTGTATGGGGTTGTTTACCTTTATTTTTTTCCCTCCACAAATTTACCTGAAAATTAAAGAAAAATCCAAAGTCGCTGTTCTAAATAGCGACTTTGTTATTTTATTATTTTTTTAATACATGAGATTAAATCGCTGTTTTAAACAGCAACTTAACCCTACTTTGATTTTTTTCCAAATTAGTTTGAATCATTGACTATTTTGCAATTTTTTTTATCATTTTGAAAAAAATTCTAAATTTTACCCAAATCTCCAAAATATTTTTTTTGCAAAAAATTAGTTTTGACCAAATAAACTCCATTTATATAATACTATATAATAATGTTTAATATGAACCTGTTAGAACTTAAACAAAATCAATAAAATATACAGGGTATGATGATCGAAGCCCTATCCTATATATATGACCCAACCATGCTAGAGTTTATAGTTCTTTTTTTTATAATATCAAGTAATTAATTAAGTAGACATTTAATAAATGTTTAATTTGATTTATAAGAAGAGTAATATATCACAAAATTAAATATAAAAACGCAAAGAAAAAGACCTTGATCTGGCCTGAAAGGCCTGCATTCCCAAGGGCAGTTTGTATATTCTGCAAGGCAGGGAGCACAAACTGGGCGTCGGAGTCCCCTGGCATCACCTCGTTCCCAACCGCGATGTACTTGATGTTCGATGCGTATGGGACCACATTGTTCTGGACCCATTGGGTCGCGGCTGAGGAGTCCGACCCCACCGATTGGAGGTCGTTTCCATTGGGCACGTCGAGGATTAAGGTTATCCCGGTTCCCTGAAGAGCTTGGAGGGCGTCGGAGTCAGGAGAGTAGAGTCTCATTTTGGATATTCCATTCGAGTTGTAGAGCTTCACTGTGTCTTCCGCCGATGGCAGATTATCTCCGTTCCTCCCGAAGCAAACCCCGATATTTTGTGCATCTATATATATATATGTACATGATTTTAGTTGGTTAAATAAGAACTTGCGTGTAATTGGATAGAATTTTGAGTAATAGGATATACCTGTAGGCTTAGGCGAAAGCACAACGAATGCAAGAAGTAGCAAGGCATAAGCCATGGAAGACCTAAAGACCAACGCCATTTTGCAAAGCTAGCTTCACTATTTATGAATTGAAGATGCAAAATAAATCAACTTATAAAATTGCAAGGAGCTAGCTAATTGTAAGTAGTCTCCATCCAAGCAGCTTCCTAGGAATGTAACATGATTTGTATAATGTAGAAATAGAATCAACCACAAGTTGGTTTGTTTTTTGTTTTTTTTTTTTGTTGGGAAAACCACAATTGGGTTAATGCAGTTGTAAATTTGATATTATATTTAGAGATTCAAGTTGGATGTGTCATACAGCTAAAGCTGACCTTGAGAGCATGTTTATTGGTGAGTCTAAGGGCTCACCAATAATCCACATGTGCGAAAAAATAAAAGAAAAATAAAATAATAAGTGAGGTGGTCATGAGCCCGGGGAAAAACAATCTTGAAGATGAGCCCGGGCTCATTGCAGGGAGGGCCACTGCAGTGCTGCCATGTGGCAGCGCTTGATTAATTTTTCTTTTAAATCGATTTTTCTCTATTTTTGTTAATGTAAAAAATTTTAAAAAATTTACTTTTGAATGTAATTTCTTTTTATCTACCCATAGACACCCATATTGCATATGTTTTTTTTTTAAAAAAAAGTGAAATTAAAAGTCCGGGAGTGGGCTCACTGATAATTTGCTGAAAAGGTAAAAAATTGGGTTGGGCTCTTTAACTGACGTGGCAGTTGAAAAGTAAGTTAAGAGACCGAAACGAGGCTCACTACTAAACATGCTCTGACTTGGGTCTAAGCCAAAAAAAAAAAAATTACCAGCTTGGCAACTTCTTGGAATCTTCAAATCCGAAAATACACATATTGTTAATAATAATTTAACATCCACAAAATGAAAAACCCTTCTTCCCCAAGAGTACACGCGTTGAAGCGCCCCCAAATACCCTCTCCCGAGTTCTTCAGCCGCCGCCATGGCTTCCATCTGCCCTCCGCTCCGGTCAAATTGCACCAGCTCCCACCCCATTCTCGGATTACCCAACAGCCCTGGGTCCTACAATCGCCATGCTTGTGGCCTTTCGAAGTGATTTTGCTTCACATCACCAACTTCCTCCGTCTGGAGATAAACCTAGTCGGGCTTGCAATCGGGAGGCTCAGACCTCCGATTCGACTTGGCAGGTCACATCATCCGCGACTTGCAGTGCTTTATCGACCTCTTACCGGGCAATTACGAGATTTGAAGGGAGTGTGTGGTGGCCAGACGGCGCGGGTCTATTCGGTCTGTGGCATGCCTGGTTGTCTTCTCGGGGGTCTTGTCCGCCGACTTGCTTTCCGCTAGCTCTGTGGCTCGCCTGTAACCACTGTAAGTGCTTCTCCCTCCATCATTATACAAAACCCCAACTCGATTGCTTACAAGCATCAATACTATTTAAGTATCTCCATGGAGTGCTATTGGGATATCCCTCCCACTTCTAGCTTACATCCTCCTTTCACCATTACTTACTCTCTGCTCTCTTTTGTTCTCCTCACTGATTTCGCCATGGATCCTTCTAAAAGCTTTTTGGAAGCCCTACAAGAAACTCAAGAAACTCTAATCCCTCCTCCACCAACCTCTAAAAAAACGTCGTTGTCCTCTGTTGATGTCCCTATGAGCGATGCTCTTCCCCCTCGCTTGTCCTCTGAGGCTAAGGGAAAGGCCAAGGTTGGTGTGGAATCCTCCTCTCCACCACCTGGGTCTGACTCGGTTGACTTGGACCAAGATCAGTTCTTTGCTAGACTGGCAGAGATTCGTCAGAAATCTCTGGTTGCTAACCAACATATTCTTCTTGGTTCCCTTTTTGGTGAGTCTGTTGATTTCCAAGAGCTCCTCTTGAAACTTCGCAGTGAATGGCGCTTTTGTGCCAAAACCTCTGTCATAGTGGATCGTACTGCTGGTTGGTTTGAGATCAGATTCAATATCTTGATTGATCTGAACAGGGTATGGGATGGGCGCCCCTATCATTTTTTTGGTTTCATCCTTGTTCTGCTAAAGTGGTTTCCTTCTTTTAGCCCTATGACCACTAATATTTCCCATGTCGATCTTTGGCTTCGTATTCCAAATCTTCCAGTGGAATTCATGTGCTGTGAGGCCTTAATTGATATCCTTCATAGGTTCAAGGTTGGAACTTTCAGCAAAATGGATAAACTTTCCCACCAAAAAACTAGGGTTAACTATACCCGTTTTGCTGCTAATGTTAACCTCAATCGTTTATTTACTAAATAAGTTGAATATAAACACAATTTTATGTTCGAATCTAAATTTAGACTCGATCAGATCGTTTCTCTAAAACGTGAGCAACTGATACTCGACTATGTCGATTCTTTCCTCTTGAATAACAATACAAACATGTCTGATTAAAGTAACCACTCAAACACCCAACTTTAAGAATAACTAGATCCAGGAGGTTATTGTATTTACAAAATAAATATCTATTGATGCTAAACAGTACTTACATAAGGTTAATCGATGAATCATGAATGTGAAATCTAATTATAATTATTGTTTTTTTTATAAACAAGCCGAGAGCAACGACTCTCAAACCATAACTACGTGAAGTGACAACTGGAGTATACAGAAATGAGATAAGGAGTAACCCTTCTCCTCAAGTCTTTCTCAACAAGTGAAATATAGTCCAAACATAGCTCCGAGAGAACATGAAATCCTAAAGGAAATGAACGAGCATTCCTAGCAAGGGTGTTCATGACTAATTAATATATTCGCTCTTTGAAGACATCGAAACTGGATCTCCCAATCTCTACTGAATAAGCCTTGACACAAACGAACCAGGATGGGAATGGGGTGTTGATCATCAATACGACCTTGTATGAGCGTGAAAGCCAACATAGAATCCGTTTCGATCATAACTTTGCGAAAACGAAGAAAATCCGTTTGGATCCAATTATAATTCTAATCGTAACATAATAAGGCCAGAAAATTGGGGACCGGCGTGAAAGCAAGTCCGTACTTGTTCTCCTTGGCAGGTGTGAAAAGACCAAAATACCTCTCAGCCTCATCTCCCGATTTCTGGTCCTCGCCAATGTCATACATCGAAAACAAATACGTCTCCAACGGCTTCCCCTGCTTCTTCGGCGTCCCGCTCCCCACGTGCTCCATCAGGTTCCTGTAGTACGTCCAGGCGTTTTCGGGCGTCGCCGCGTCGGTCCCCTGCGAGGGCCACCCGCTCTCAGACACCACGATTCTGACGCCGCTGCCGCCGGCATTCTCCATGGCGGCGTAGAAGGAGTCGACGATGGCGTCAAAGAGGTTCTGGTACTGAAGGCCGTTGTTCTGGTCGGTGAAGACAGTGCCTTGGTTGGTGAAGAGGGCGTACGGGAGGCTGATGCTGCCGCGGTTTCCGATGAGGGAGAAGTAGGGGTAGATGTTGGCGAGGAGAGGGGCGCCGTTCGATTTCAGGAATTTGACGATCGGAGTGAAGTGGTCGCCGGAAATGAAGACGCTGTTGGATGGCGGGAAGGTGTTGGTCAACGCCGACGACTTCATCGATGTGGACACCTGTATATGTAAAGGCTAATTTTAATTTATTCTTATTTATCTTTTTAATTGAAGTTTGTGAGGGAAAGATTGTTCGGGATAAATGGAAGGACAGGATATTTAGATTTGTTTACAAGGAGTTGGATAAAAAAATCCTTTATATAGTTAATAACTAATTTTAATTGGGAAAAATTTTCTATTAAATTATTTTGAGTATAAATTTACATTAAAAAAATTTATAAAAATTATATTGATATTCTATACACTTATATATATATATGCATATATTTAATTCAGGTTTAAAATTAGTGATAAAAACGCGGTTTTATATCATTAATTTTATTCCCACTTTTCCTCCATTTCTAAACTTTTCGCATTGTGAATAACACGTGGTTTGAAATCGCGTTTTTCTGTCAAACCTGCAAAAAATGAATATTTTTATAAATATTTTGAAAGTGTGAATATTTTGTTAAATAATTATTTTTTCGTGAATATTTTAAAAAAAAAATTCTTAAAAGTGAATGAACATTATCCTGCAATTGCTCAAAAAAAAAAACATTATCCTTCAATTCAATTTCATATATTACTCTTAAATTCACAAAGAAATTAAGAATTCGATAAAAATAAATTAAAAGCGAAGTATGATCGACCTTGATCTGGCCCGCAAGCCCGGAAGTACCAAGGGCATTCTGGACATTTTGCATGGCCGGTAGCAAAAACTTGGCGCCGGAGTCCCCCGGCATGACCTCGTTCCCCACGGCGATGTATTTGACGGTGGAGCCGAAGGGTGCAACGTGCGTCTTGACCCACTGGGTCGCGGCTGAGGCATTCGAGCCCAGCGACTGGAGCTCATCGTTGGGCACGTCGAGGATTATGGTTATGCCGGATCCCTGCCGGAGGGCGCTAAGAACGTCCCGATCGGGGGAATAGACTCTCATTTTGGATATACCGTTTGACCTGCATAGTTCCACCGTTTCTTGTGCCGTTGGGAGATTGTCTCCGTTTCTCCTGTAGCAAACCCCAATATTTTGTGCCTCTGCATAAATTAAATTAATGTAGTAAAATTAATCAATTTTGGATGACATAATCCACCTTAATTAAGGGATAGGTTATACCATATACCTGTTGGATATTGAGAAAGCGCGATGAGGGCGAGGAGAAACTTAAAGCTGAACCCATGGATGGGGAAAAAATGGAATGCCATTGAAGATATATATGATGAAGCTTTCAACCATTTACAAAGATGGAAATTTTATTAAATCAGCTTATCTTGCTTTTGATTTGTATGTGGTAGAAATTACCAAAGTCATGTGTGCCCCATTGTACATTAAGTGATTGACGTTGATTAGCCGACATGGACGACTATGGGTATGAAGTGATTTGAATTGGGACCATTTCATTTGTGCACATATATAGTGTACGATTTTCTTGAATTCACACTGAGTTTTATTTGGAGCGGAAATACTTTTATGGATTTATTTGTATTTTTTTTAAAGACCGGCAATTTTAACCAGTTTTTAGAAAAATAATGTATTTTCTAAATTCAAACAATTTGTAATGTTGAGAGAATGAAGAATGTGAAAAGACCAAAAGAGTCTCACATTAATAATATGAACGAACAAGTCTTAGCTAGTATATAACTTAGCGAGCTACTCCTCATAATGTCAATTGATTTTAGGATGGAACCTCACTCAACTTATGTACTAAGTTATTAGTATATGGGTACGTAAACTTGCTACGTAAACCAATTAATATATCTATCAGTGGCGAATTTACGGGTGGACCATTGATATATGAAAAAAAATCTGCCTGATAGTATAAAATTTGCATCCCAATAGCGATTAGCCTAGGCCCTAGCCCATGCTCATACAAAATCTGCTTCAAATCTTCTATCGAAAAGAAAAAAAATGTTAGATTTTGAACAAAAATAATTTTAAAATGAAAGCGGTTAGTGAGTTTTTTTTAGGGAGAGAGAGGGTTTTGGGGCTAGGCGGAGATGAATTAGCACCTCCGGTGTAAAATGGGATAAATATATAAGACAAACACAAAGCGTCTGACATTTTGGCAAAGAGGGTTATTAGAGTAAACTATTACCTAGGTGTGTAAAAACGTAAGTATATTTTAAAAAACGGAAAATATTATACTCCCTCTGTTAATTAAAACTTGTTAACTTGTTGTTTACTATTTATGTACGCTTTTTTAAAATGATAAAAATTATATGAAATATTAACATTTTTTTAAATTTGTTTTTATAAATTCATAATTAATAGTAACAAGTATGAAATTATTTAAAAAATATGTTAAAAAAGTTAATATTTTATATAGTTTTTAATACCTCAAAAAGCGTACGTGAATAGTAAAATGTCAAGTTTTAATTAACGGATGGAGTAGTTTAAAGCTCCATCTAGAAATCAACTCGTTCTTTTTTCAAATAAAAGAACGAATTTGAGTCAATTTATGTCTGAATGTAAGCTAAATTTAAACTATTCGACTTGAATAACATCCCTAGAAGAAAGGTATTATTTTTTACCCATTTAAGTGTTGGCAATCTATTCTATATATATAAATTTGAGTTTTGCCCCATTAATTGCACTCATTAAATTATAAAAAAATCATCCTAATATATATTTAGCATTACCTTCAAAATTCAAGAAATTATTATAGCTCATTGGTTGTAGATGAAGCTTTAGTACAAATTCTCAATGGTTCAAATCTATTCTATATATATAAATTTGAGTTTTGCTCCATTAATTGCACTCATTAAATTATAAAAAAAATCATCCTAATATATATTTAGCATTACCTTCAAAATTCAAGAAATTATTATAGCTCATTGGTTGTAGATGAAGCTTTAGTAAAAATTGTCAATGGTTCAAATCCCATTAGCTACACTATTTATTGTTTTTTCTAGCTATTTTTTCTTACCTTACCCTTTTTTCTTTTACATATAAATAGTAAATTACCCCCATTGCATATAATATGGAGTGAAACTAAAATATTCACCACTGATTACCTAAATGGGTTAAGTCTATACCGAAATTAAAAGACCTCTATTTTCAAAGTAGAGTCGATGAGCATGATGATTGTAATTACATATATGTATATGTTGTGTGCACGATCAAATCGAGCTCTATATATTTCTTCACACCCGATCTTATAATAAAATTATGTGAATTCTATAATATATTTTCATGTTATTCGATTAAATATGTAGCTCTATTGAAGATCCACCAAATACAAGAAATGTTATTTGAGTATTTACATTAATTGTAAATATAATTTTATAGTATATTATTTTTTATATGTTTTAAACCTAAACACATGCATTTCTAAAGTAATTATCATTTCTTTTTGCTTATAGTAGTTGAATTTCATGTAAAAGTGAGTAAGAGGATAAATAGATTCAAGTTAATATATTTGTCAAATTTTAAAGATAAATAAACATATTAAAACTTTTGAAGATAAATTTTTTTAGTAATATTACAATAATAATATATTAATTAAAAAAATATTTAAAATGAGTCCCGTGCTTCAAAAGTTCCGTGCTACGCACAGTTATGCTTACTATAAAATATATTAATTAAAAAACAATATTTAAAATGAGTTCCGTGCTACGTGTATGCTTACTAGTTATGTATAATGGAAAGATGATAGATACGGATCGATTCAATAATTAATTATTTCTTGATCGATCGATCATGTGTCTTATTGCTATTAAAAAACAGTTATTTAATACAGTATAGTAAATTACTACTCCTATAACAGACTTGAAACTCCCGCCAGATTTGCACATATATGAGTATAATTAACTGCTGAAGCTACCGATTCCGTACTTGTTCTGTTGGGACGGAGTGAACAGACCGAAGTTCTGCTCCTCCGTCCCCGATTTCTGATCCTCATCATACATGGCAAACAGATACGTCTCCAGGCCGCCTTGCTTCTTCGGCGTCCCGTTCGCCACGTGCCCGATCAGGTTCTTGTAGTAGGTCCCGGCGTTGCCTGAGGTCGCCACGTCGGGCGACCCCTGCGACTGCGAGGGCCACCCGCTCTCGGACACCACGATGCCGACGCCGCTGCCGCCGACCTTCTCCATCGCGGCGTAGAAGGAGTCGACGAGGGCGTCGAAGAGGTTCTGGTAGGCGAGGCCGTTGTTCTGGTCCGTGAAGACGGTGCCTTGGTTTGTGAAGAGGGCGTACGGGAGGCTGATGCTGCCGCGGTTTTCGACGAGGGAGAAGTAGGGGTAGATGTTGGCCAGGAGAGGGGCGCCGTTCGATTTCAGGAAGGCGACGATCGGGGTGAAGTAGTCGGTTGAAGTGAAGACGCTGTTGGATGGCGGGAAGGTGCTTCCTAACACCGACGATTTCAGGGCTGTTGATACCTTTACAAGAAATTAAGAGATTGATTATTAGCTGATTAGTCAAATTCAAGACCTTTAATTTCAAGGTCTAGAGGTTGTTTGGTACATAAATTAATGGCCCAAGGAAAATTGTAGGATTTATTTGACGAATAGTGAATTGCGATCAAAGTTTTGATGTTAACGTGGCTCATTAATTCAAGTATCACTAACAAAAAAAAAAAAGACAATATTTACATCGAATCAAATAATGTGGAAGTTTAATTGATCAAAATAAAATATAGATAAAGAACCTAAATTTAGTAATAATACAATTCCTATAAAATTTTATCCTACTGATTGACCGATTTATATATGGACCATGAATAACGAATTTACTCAATAAAAATGAAATGAACAATAGATTTTGGAAATATAATTTAGGGGTTTGTACCAATTGAAAAAATAAGCAATTTGGGGAAAATAAAAGAAATTTGCAGCAATAGTGTTTTTTTTTTTTGAGTAAAAATAGTCTTTGATTTGATAAATGTGGGAACCTTGATCTGGCCCGCAAGGTTGGAGGCTGCAAGGGCATTTTGGACATTTTGCATGGCGGGGAGCACATACTGGGCGTTGGAGTCGCCGGGCATCACCTCGTTCCCAACCGCGATGTATTTGATGGTGGAGGCGAAGGGGGCCACGTTGCTCTGGACCCACCGGCTTGCAGCTGAGCCATCCGTTCCGAGAGACTGGAGGCTGTCATTAGGCACGTCGAGGATTAGGGTTATGCCTGACCCCTGGAGTGCTTGGAGGGCATCTTGGTCAGGGGAGTAAAGCCTCATTTTGGATATCCCATTCGACTTATATAGGTTCACCGTGGTTTGTGCCGATGGGAGGTTGTCTCCGTTCCTCCCGAAGCAAACCCCAATATTTTGTGCATCTGCACGTCATGTAACATAATCGAAATTCATAAATCGAAAATAGATAGATAGATAGATATAAAATGTTAGGTAGAAGTAAAAAGAATGTATTATGTATATATACCTGTAGGGTTGAGAGAAAGCAAGAGGAATGCGAGAAGTAGCGAGGCTGAAGCCATGGAAGACCTGAAAACCGATGCCATTTACGGATTGAAGGTTTATATATAGGCGCAGAGATGATGTCTTAATCGTTTGGGTTTGTTTGGTGATTAGAAATGGAGAGATGAACCAGTTTATATATAGGCGCCTGCATTAATGAAACTTGAAGTTAGAACGCATGGAGATGATCATATATAGTTATAATAATTAAGAATGGGTCAAAATTGAGAAATGTATGTACTTCGTCCATTTTGTACAAGCAGCTGTGCGCGTTCGTAGAACTTACACGATTTAATTTCAAGGGCGGTTGCGTTGCTAACAAATTATGTACGTAGGTGGCTGCTGAAGAAATATATACGTAATCCCGTTATTAATTGAGCTTTGAATTGAAATTGACCTAACTTATTCCCATATTCAAAACTCTAGCTTGACTATAAAATATTGGCCCCGTTCAACAAGCTGTTAAGTTTTATCCAACGTTAATTGATAAACCATATAGACTAATTCCTCTTCAAAAATATAAATTCATTGATCGATTTGGAATGGAGATAAAAAAATATATATATATATATATATTGTTAAAGTGTTTTAACTTTTTATTGGCCTTTTTTGTCGTATAAAATATAAAATGTAAGAAACCCCTCTGTTTAAATGTCTAAATTTAATTTTATAGACTAATATAAATTAAAGTACCCAAAAAAAAATAGTTTCACTGGAATAAATACTTTTATTTATTACAAATAATACCATGAAAACATTCGATTGCGTAAATTTATTAAAAGGATAGTTTTTTTTCCAGAACCATTCCTTATTTTCTAACTTGTCCTTTTTATGTGACCAAATATTATCGACCAAATTAAATTACCAGACTTACAACCAGCCTTGTTACGTTATGTTACTGTTGAATTCAAGGTTAAATCGTGCCCTGCCCTTGTTACCCCTCTGCAGAAGCTGGCCGGTTGCACGCACCGTGCCACAGTAATTGGAAGCCAAAAATACTATGAGTGCGACAAGTTTATAATCTTACTGAAATTAAAAGAAGTATATTATGTTAGTAAAAACCATCGATTGATTCCTAAAATTGATCAAACTCATTGAAAATCAAAGTAGAAAACTCATCTGAAAAGCACAAATTGTTGTGGCGTGGTATATATATCCGAACCCACTGCCTTAGAAGCGAATTCGTCCAGACCACGGTGTAAGTTGGCTTCTAGCATCGCCTCCCAAGGTTACACAGCACCTCCAATTGCGTGCACTCGCTAAAGGAGGTTTGGAATCTTTCCAGGAACTCAGAACATGTTTTCTTTTTCACGGAGAGGATGAAGAAGAGATGGGAAACACACGTCTATTCTTAAAACCCTAAAAAAAACTTTTTTAAGATGAGAAGAACGTGTGTTAGACGTCTACTCTCCCGCCAACCTACTTAGTTGGGAAAATCCTCAAAACTTGTTAAAAATATTTTTTTATCTTTTTCTTTTTAACTTGGATAAGAATGGTGAAAATAAAACATTTTTATAAAACCTTTATTTAAGCAATATTTCCAACATATTAAAGTACTCTTTTCATTTAGAAAAAATATGTATACACATTTTTTTAGAATTATAAAAGAAGAGAATGATAATATCTAGACCAAAACTAAATATCTGTTTTTATAAATTTTTTAAAAACAATTTCATTCTTATTATATAGTTTTTTTTTTCAGAAATAGAAATAATTTCAAAATAAGCAAAGGATTATTTGCTTCAGACTAAGCCACTCATCCTCCGTGATTAGACCTGTCAAATGGGTCGTTCGGGTCGGGTTCGGGTCGGGTCACTTCGGGTCCCGGGTAATACGGGTTTCGGGTATTTCTGGATTGAATCGAACCCGGGTTTGACCGGGTTTCGGATCGATTTCGGGTTGGTCAATTTTTTCTTTTTTAAATTAAAAAAATCATAATTTAATAATTTTGCGATAAATTTAAAAATCTAAAATTAAAGACGTTGTTCATAAGTTCTAGTGCTTGTAATTATATACTATATCTTATCTAAAATATTTGATTTTTATTATTTCTCGTAATTTTTAATAAAATGTAATAATATATAAATATCAAAATTTTAAATAATTTTTTTTAAAATAATTTCATGCAATTAGTAATAAGCATTGAATTTTTTTTAATATTTTAATATTTTTTAGAATTTTTATCTTCTTAAAAAAGTATGTTGAAAAACAAATAATCAAATACTATTGATCGTACGAAGTATTACACAATACAAATAAATATAAAAGTTGATTTAAAAATGAAAGATCAAGTGATTGTAATTATAAAATGTAATAAATTGGAATCTCCATAAAAAAATTTAATCATATATAATTATAAATCAACCGGGTCAATCGGGTCACCGGGTCAATTGGGTAAATCGGGTCAAAATTACCGGGTCAATCGGGTCACCGGGTCGAAACCCAGATTACCCAGAAAATTTCCGGGTTTTCGGGTTCGGGTCAGTAAAAATTTCCGGGTTCGGGTCGGAAATTTTCCGGGCGTTCGAGTCGGGTCGACCGGGTCAGGTTGTGTTTTGACAGGCCTATCCATGATCGATCATTCCATGGGAGTTTCCTGAATTTGGTATGTATATAAGGAAAGAGAAGTTTTATCCTAAAAATCAATTGATAATAAAAGAATGAGTATAACGACTTATATATTAGGCTTGTTTTTACTCAACTTTCAACGTAAGACTCTTTAATTAATCTCTTTACCTCTCTCAACAAAATCATACAAAACTTGCAAACGATAAACCAGCGATAACCCTAGCCCATATATACTCCTCATTGGGGCTCACAAAATCGATCTATTGCTCTAATGTGAACCAATTTTACCCCATCTTCAATTGAAAGAGCTCAATGGACGAGAAAAATCTTCTGGTTTATAACATGAGCTACCGCTAGACATTGGAACGTCATTTTATTGGATTGTTGAATAAACTCTTCCCCCAATTGGACATGACCTCCTTATGAAATCCAAATAGCACATTCAAAAACTAGGACTCATGATTCCCAGCCTCTTGTCAATTGATCGATGATTTTTCGGATGGATTAAGCTTTTGTGTTATAAGAATAAATTCCAACCTTAACTATAATAAAATATATAAAATAAATCCGACACAATTTCAATTTCTCACTGCACGAAAGAAAGAAAGGCTTTAAATCCACAAAATCGCCATTAAATATGTAAGGATTGGGAGTTAAAACTTTGTAATTAAAACTTTAATTGTATATCGTACAATATGGACGGATGATACATATAGATCGATAAATCAGTATTTATTGATCGATCGATCATCTGTGTCTTATTGTTTTTGAAGGAAAACAGTTATTTTATAGTAACTAATTATAACAGTACTTTAAAACTCCCGCCAAATCTGCACCGACGTGATCCATTAACCGTTGAAGCTGCCGATTCCGTACTTGTTCTGCTGCTGCGGAGTGAAAAGACCGAAGTTCCTCTCCACGGCATCTCCCGGTTTCTGGTTCTCGTCGTACATCGCGAACAGATACGTCTCGAGAGCCTGCCCCTGTTTCTTCGGCGTCCCGTTCCTGACGTGCCCGATCAGGTTCTTGTAGTAGGTCCCGGCGTTGCCCGGAGTGGCCACGTCGGTCCCCTGCGACGGCCACCCGCTCTCCGACACCACGATGCCGACGCCGCTCCCGCCGGCCTTCTCCATGGCGGCGTAGAAGCAGTCGACGAGGGCGTCGAAGAGGTTCTGGTAGGCGAGGCCGTTGTTTTGGTCGGTGAAGACGGTGCCTTGGTTGGTGAAGAGAGCGTACGGGAGGCTGATGCTGCCGCGGTTGCCGACGAGGGCGAAGTAGGGGTAGATGTTGGCGAGGAGAGGAGAGCCGTTCGATTTCAGGAAGGCGACGATCGGATTGAAGAAACCGCTTGAAATGAAGACGCTGCTGGATGGCGGGAAGGTGCTGGTCAACGCCGACGACTTCATGGCTGTGGATACCTGTCCAATTTAGAAGAAAGAGATTATTCAACATTGAGGTTACTTGTCACTGTCAGTCAATTTTTACCATAAAACATCTCATTTTATAATTTACAAAAAAAAAAAACAGATTTCATTGAAGTTTTAAAAAAAGTGTAGTATATTTGTTTTGTTTCCAAATTATGTACGGAGTATCTAATATGAGATATTTTAATAAATAAATTAAGTATAAATATTTAATGGAACACTAAAAAAAAGATTA
Organism: Persicaria maculosa; assembly: GCA_963922045.1. Lineage (NCBI taxonomy): Eukaryota > Viridiplantae > Streptophyta > Magnoliopsida > Caryophyllales > Polygonaceae > Persicaria > Persicaria maculosa. Next base: position 13,480,367 of record OY998267.1, on the reverse strand, counting down.
TCATATATCTCACAAATGTGAAAGTTTAATTGATCAAAAACATTAATGTTATGGACTCCCTTATCATATAACTAACTTAATAATTAATATTTACAGAACATGAATTCACTTAATTTACCAAATAAAAGTAGCATTGTCTTAAAATAGGGTACTATATATGTGTAGATTTTGAAAAGACTTTCAGATTTGGGGAAAAAATGTCAAGAAGTGGACAAACTAAGTTATGAATGAAGAAAAGTCCTTTTTTGTCCAAAAAATCGAGTGGGTTAGATTTTAGGAAGTCACATCACTAGGGTTAAGTTAAGCTAGACCTGAAACTAAAAGATGCTTATAGATCGAGGTAATTTCGTATTCGATCGGAGATAAACGATGTTTGACTTTTGTACACTTAGTTTTAAGAGTTAAAAACTATATAAAATCTTATTTATTTTAATTAATATTTTTCACAATTTAATACTTATTACTAATAAATATTAAACTATGAAAAAATTAATTAAAATAAATAAGATTTTATATACTTTTAGTTCTTAAAACTAGTTTTAAAAAATCAAACATCGTTTATTTCCAATGATAAAGAGTATTGTTTACCACGGTCTCATTTATTAACAACGGCAATGAAATAGTACGTACACAACCTTTGGTGATTAATTATCAAATAAGAATCTATATAAACTCTTAATTTAGAAGAGTTTAGGATGATGTGTCAATCTTAGAGGCATTTTAGGAGTCTTGACCAATCATATTTTTTTTTGCCATTTTTCTTTGATTTTCTTTAATTCTCATTTTTTTTCTTCTTTTTCCTTTAATTCTCTTTTTTATTTAATTTTACTAACTATTGGGCTTAATTCAAAACATCTATATCTATATAAATAAACTCTTAATTTAGAAGAGTTTAGGATGATGTGTCAATCTTAGAGGCATTTTAGGAGTCTTGACCAATCATATTTTTTTTTTGCCATTTTTCTTTGATTTTCTTTAATTCTCATTTTTTTCTTCTTTTTCCTTTAATTCTCTTTTTTATTTAATTTTACTAACTATTGGGCTTAATTCAAAACATTGAATTCAATCTAATATAACTATTGGGCTTAATTCAAATTTATTTACTAACTATTGCGCTTAATTCAAAATATTGAATATAACAATTGATTATGACACATCACATTTAAACAATGTTATAATTGGTATTATTATTACTGAATAATTTAAAATATCTATATTTATGTATTATACTTTACATAAGATTTTTAAAAAATAATTTTCTGAGATAATTATAAGATACATTTATTGTAAAGTTTTTTATGATTTTATCTTAACATTTATTAATATTTTATATTATTTTTATATATACTATTTTAGTTTTTAAAAAAAACGCGGCATGGCGCGGGAATCGTACTAGTAGTCTTGGATAAAGAACGAACCTTGATTCGGCCGGCAAGATTTGCAGCTCCAAGGGCATTTTGGACGTTTCGCATGGCGGGGAGCACGTACTGGGAGAAGGAGTCAGTAGGCATCACCTCGTTCCCAACCGTGATGTATTTGACGGTGGAGGCGAAGGGGACCACATTGCTCTGGACCCACCGACTCGCAGCTGAGGGGTCCGTTCCTAGAGACTGGAGGAGGCCATTGCCCACGTCGAGGATTAGGTTTATGCCAGACCCTTGGGCAGCCTGGAGGAAGTTTTGGTCCGCGGCATAGAGCCTCATTTTAGTTATCCCACTCGACCTATACAGGTTAATCGTGGATTGCGTCGATGGGAGGTTATTTCCGTTCCCACCGTAGCAAACCCCTATATTTTGTGCATCTACATCAAATATAATTGAATTGGTTATGTATGTACGTACACGTAACATAATAATTAATATATATATATATATATATATATATATATATCAACAAACTAAAATTAAATATAATTGAATTTGGTAACTGAATTGGATATATGTATATACCTGTAGGGTTAAGAGAAAGCACGACGAATGCGAGAAGTAGCAAGGCCGAAGCCATGGAAGCCCTAGAAACCGATGCCATTTAAGAAGCTACCGCAAGTGTTGAGTTAGCGAGTGAGGAATTCGCTGTCTAATCGTTTGGTTTTTGTTTGGTACGTGATTAGAAATGCGGAGCTGGGCCAGTTTATATAGGCATCAAGGCAATGATGGATCAAGTTGAACACTTAACGCAGATTACAGTACGTTGTAAGAACGGGTCAAATTGCAATGTACGCACTTCGTCCATTTCCTACAAGCAGCTGCCTATGAACGTTCATGTACGGTTCAAGATTTTAGTTTTAAACGGAATACCAAATTAATTGCATGTTGTGGATAAAACCAAAGTCTCATAAGTCATGTGTGCCCCAATTTGTCATAATCGAAATCGGCCTAACCTCATCCCCATCTTCAAGTTATAGCTAAGCCCCTTTCTACAAGTTATGTTTGAACGCCAAATTTTAATTAGTGTTGAAATCAATCGCACATTGAAAATAAAATGAAAAACAAATTAAACAAGTTATATTGACATATACTCCTTCCGGGCGGAAATATTTGATATTTTAGATAAATGCACGGAGATTAAGAAATGTTATTTTTACCTTTAAATACCCCATCAAATAATTTTTACTCTCTCATCAAATTTATTATCCACAAATGTAATTGGTTGAGCAAAAAAAAAGTACAACTTATATTGATATTAGTGTAAAGGTAAAAAAGAGTGCAATTATTACTTTTAAAAAATCAAATATTTCCGATCGGATGGAGTATTACTTTTCTTTTAAATATCATACAAGTGTGTCCGTTGGGCAATAAAATAAAATAAAAACAAAACAAAAAAAGTATACTTTTTTCTTTTAAATTTATTACTCCATCCGTTTTGAAATATAAGTCCATTGACTTTTTGTACTCTTTTTAAGGAGTTAAAAACTATATAAAATAATATTTTTTTATTAAATTTTTACATTATACTTATTAGTAACTATGTAAAAAAATTAATAAAAAATATATTATTTTATATAGTTTTTAATTTTTTAAAAAACGTGCAAAAACTCAATGTAATTATATTTCAAAACGGAGGGAGTATATAACATATGAAACCAATTTTGAACATATTGATATAGATATTAATTGATTTGAATTGGTAACGCTAATTAGGCAAGATGGACTATGTAACAAAGTTGTTTATTGTCATATTGTTGAAGAGTCTACTTTTTCGGTAGAAATTGTTGAGAGTCTCGCTAGATTACAACAAGTTTAACGGGCCCATAACGTTGGCTGCTACGACGTTACAACATATATTAATAAGAAGCTAGTAGATATTTAATTTTATTTCATATGTGAAATATATATATGTATACACATTTTTATTTCATATGTGAAATATATATATATATATATATACACATGATTCCAATTTTCGTTGGCTGCTATAACGAGATTGAACTTGACTAATGTTAATTGAAATCTTTACAAAATTAAATGCAGAGTATATTAATTATACGTACAACCGAGCATCTTAATATGAGACATTTTGTTTAATGTTTTAAATAGACCCAATAAAAAGGTTAAAGTGCTCTCTAACAAGAAAGTACTCTGTTATGTTGGTAGGAGATTTAGTGAAAAATAGTAATGTACTGTATATGTTATGCATCTTATAGAGGAAACTTTAAGCTTTGCATCAACCGTGTTAATGATATAATCAATGTATAAGACAGTAAAGAAATTATTCTTAATTTTAAATCTTTTATTTAGGCTATGTTTGGTAAAAGAGTAGTTGATGAGGTAGTTGAAATTAATGAATTATTTTATTAGTAAGGTGTTTTTGTTAGGGGTAGTTGATAGAAACTTATGAATAGAAAAAAAAAAGGTTTTGAAAAGTTTGGGTAAGTAATTGTTGAAAAGCTCCGAATCAAAAAGTTGTAAGACCCAGGGTCTTAAGAGGCGCCAGCCCATGCCACCTAGCCCTCTCAGGTCCGTTGTCCTCACTTAGAGTCTGAAAAGGAAGAGCTCTTGTGACATAGGTAGGGCTTGAATCACTTATAAATCACTCCCAACATCCTTATGATATCCGATGTGGGACGGGGGTGTTACAAAAGTTAAGTAAACTAAAATCTTATATTTAATTAGTTCATTTAAAACTATATATTATCAATACTAAAAATTCTGAAAAGCTAGCTGATGGTGCAGTTTGGTGTCAAATAAAGCCTTATCCATATCCTAAAATTGTATTTCTTTTACTTATCATTACATAAATTAAAATGGTTTATAATATATAATATTATATTATATTATAATGTCAATTATAAACTATAATGCAATATTATGTATCAAACATACCCTTAGAAAATAGATATATATTTTTTTAATTTTTGTATTAAGTAATTGATTGATTATTTTGCTCACATGGATAGAAGAACGATACCTGATCCCCCTGACCCACATTTTATACTCGAGGGAGGTACTTTCTCTTTAGTAAAGTTAGCTTTTTTGGGGTATTAATGCACATTTAGAAGATAAAAAGTCTAATTAATGAAAACAATGAAATATTAATCCTATTTCAAAAAAAATATTTTAGTATACAATTTTTATTATACATAAAGTTTCAATTGATCACAAATTATAAAAGGAGATAGAAAAATTCAAATTAATGACGATAAAAAGATTAATATTTACCAAGATATATTTTTTTAAATTATTTACAAAGATTAATTTATAATACAAAATTATTAAAGTAGTTCAACTAATAAATGTAAGTTAAATGGATTTAATATTAGTTTAATACATTAGTAGAAAACATAAAGTAATCTTATAAAAATTACATTCTATATATTAAAGTAAAATTTTGAGATCATTTATTATAAAAAAATGTTAGTAGGATTATGGTAGTAAAAGTAGAGTTTTCACATTTACAATTTACTTTAATATCAATATACTAGTAGGAAACATAAAGTAAGTTTATTACAATTATATACAAAACTAAGTCTAAAAAACTAGATTAAGTATATATGATATTCACTTTTGATTTTATTAATTTTATTTTTAATTGACTTTCTTCTTCAAACTTACTTATAAACATATAAAACTCTTCGATAGTAGAAACTTGATAGTCCCGTGCGTAGTACAGGATAATTCACTAGTGTTGTAAGTAAAATACCAATAAAAACAATTAATGAAAAAATATTTAGTGCAAGGATGGGTTTTTTTTTTACCAAGGTAGGAATTCAAAATCTCAAGCACCACTAATGTCTGAAAAATTGAAAGGCCGAAAGGTAAATGGCTAATGGGAAAAAAGCCAAGATACAACCAAGAAATAAACACGGCTACATACACAACAGGAAGGATTTTGTGTCGCTCAAAGGCACCAAGCACGTCGGTCCGCGTGAAAGCATGGGACGATAAAGGGGCAAATAGTGAATGCCAAGAATACGGTTGAGTCTCGAGACTGACTGGATGGTTTGGTTTTGTTTGGCACAGGGCGTGTGTTTATAGTATGTGTTTATAGTATTAGTGAATTTAGATTTTCTATAGTTATACTTCCTCTGTTAAGAAAAAAAACATATTTTTTAATATTTACGCACGTTTTTTTTGATAAAAAAAATTATATAAAATAACAACTTAAATTTTTTTATAAACTTATACTTATTAGTAATAAGTAATAAATTATTACAAAAAAATTATTTAAAAGGTTGATATTTTATACAATTTTTAGCTCCTGACAAAATTTAAATAAATAGTAAAATGATATGTTTTAATTAACGGGTGGGAGTGCTAGAACTATTTTTAATTTGAAAAATCGACCCTAACTCCATTTATGCTCACAAAATATATTATGATAATATTCAGTTATCAAATAAAAAAACTTAGAAATAAGGTGATAAGTTAATTTTTTTTAGGATGAAAAAGTTTCGTTAACGTAATTTGTAGTGAGTTTATCCCAAAGAAAAAGAGAAATGGTTGAAATCCAATGTATATAACAACAATAATTAAATAATAAATTTCCCTTTAGAAGCTCGTTGAAGAAGGGGGAGAAAGGAGAAGGGCCAAATAAGATTATTATAATGTTTTTTCTTATCCTCCCTCTTTATATTTTTGGGAGAATCTCCCTTTAAAATTTTATGGGATAACCTCCCTCTTTCAATCTCTGGGATAACTTCCTACTCGTTTGCTTTTTTTGGTCACGATTGGTGTTGCTCTTCCTTTTGAGGTCGTTCTCCTTTGTTGTTGTGTTTAGTTCCGGATGAGGTTCAGTCTTGGACGCCCTGTTCATCGAGTTGATTGTGGCAATGTTCGTGGTTTTCGAAGATCCCTCATCCAGGTGAGGGGAACATCGGTGATCCACACTTCCCCAGGTGGCGTCTCTTTCCCTTGGTGGGCTTCTGTTCTCGTCTTCCCGGCGTCAAGACACTGTGTTAGTCCATAGACTTTCCCGTGCTCTCGGCATTCACAGTCTATCCTTGGACCTCCTCGCTGGTTGGGCTGATTTTTTGTGAGCGGGTTCTTCTTTTTTGCTTTATTTTATTTTTGGATTTTTTGTTGTATTATGACAGTCAGTCTGTCTATTTTTGACCTCTCGACCCATCAGGCTTGTACGATGCGTCGAATTTTTTCCGTTTAAAAAAAAAGGCCAAATAAGAGTAGCAGAATGGTTAAATAGCAGGTTTGGTTAAAAAAATTCATGAGCCGAATGAGAATTGAACACAGGTGGATTGGGAGGCTTTTAAGTAAGAGCAGTAATTCCTTGTCAGCCAAACTAATTCAATTAATTTTTATGGAAGATATATATATTATATATATATATATATATATACCTATCTTTCAAATGATACTTGGCCACCTGAACAAGGATTGTAAGCCCAAGAGATTCTCCATTTTGATTTTTTGGAGAATATTGGGATGATTTTTTGTCTAAGAGTTTCCCATTACATTCTCCAAAATAGAGAATGGGGAGAAAATATAGATATCATTCCCTAAATTTGGAGAAAACACTATATATTTTAGAGTAAACTCTATAATGGGGAAGCTGTTGGAATGGACCCAAAAAATATTCAGAATATTTGAATTATAATTCTCTATTTTGGAGATTATTTTAGGGAAGTTGTTGGGCATATATGCTCTTAAAAATTGTGTTGAAAAATATTAATTGGGAGCAAACATGTGTCCGTGATTATTATTATTATTATTATTATTATTATTATTATGATCTACCATTTAATACAAAAAAATTAAGATGTGTAAAACATCACTTTTTCTTATAACTAACCATTTTTTATTTTTATAATCAACGTGAGAGGAAATAGTTACATATCAAACCTCTCAACACCATCTTGAAACACTTAATCCACTTCTTTCTATCGTCGAATTATAAACAACACATTTCAACTATTTATTTTTCCGCCCTCTATTCTTCTACGCTATCCACTTGTAAGATAATAATAATAATTAATGATGGTGGACAAGTTAATGTGTATTCTAAAACGAGATTGGCTTAGTAACTTGTCCATTTTAGGCGACTAGTCTCAAAAATTCCACACAAACGTATAGTCGCATCCACTCCATTGTCAAGAGTCGAGACCAAACAGACATATACAAGTGTACATCAATAGTCACTAGCTTGTAACAATACACTAGATAGATAGATTGAATTTCAGGTCATTTAGATTTAGTGGATCCGTTTATTTAGCAATTAAAGACCCGGTTATTGACTAAGGTGGCCCTTCACCCTTGAGGCCTTGAGGGTGTTGCAACTTGCAATGAGTTAAGTGCCAATATTCCAGGCTGCTGTGACTACTTGTCTAAATAGAAATGATGAGTGAGTATACTATAGGTAGGACGGACACTTTTAAGGGGTAATGTATGTGTGTCTTGACACTAGGATACGACACGGCACTTATAGTGTACGTCCCATCAAAACAGATGAGTAAGAGTAGGTCTAACAACTTCCCTGAAAAATTCTTCAAAATTGAGAATTATGAATTACTTATTCTATCTGATTTTTTGGGGGGGCTAAATTCTTACGGTTTCTCCATTATAGAGTTAATCCAAAAATATATACAATTTTCTCTTAATTTAGGAACTGATGTAATGGGAAGATGTTGGAACAAAACCAATCTTAATATTATCCAAAAACTCAATGCGAAGAATCTGTTGGGGTTGCTCTAATATACTTGTCTCTTCTCCCATGGCTCTCTTTATTTAGATTTTTTTGTTCGGATTTAGACTATCTGATGTATTAATTGAGTTTGATTTCAAGTTTAGGGTTAATTTTTATTATTATTATTATTATTATTATTATTATTATTATTATTATTATTATTATTATTATTATTATTATTACTATTTAGTTGTTATATTATGTGTAAAATTTGGTCACAGTCTCACAGACTATTCAAAGTAATATTGGTCGTGTTGCTTCGGATTTAAAAAATAAATCCGAATACAAGTTTAGGTTTAATTCCTTATCGTGTATGTGACCTATGTTTTTTAATATTGTAGTATCTCCGTGTTCATATTCAATATTGGTGTATATGTGTATATGTGCCCAAGTCAAGGTGGTTCACAAGTGGGGAGCAAGCGAGGAGTCAAGAGATCTCAGGTTCGATCCCTATCTCCGGCACTTTCCTTAGGTGAAAATCCAAGACAAACCCTACTAGTGGGTCGAGCCGGTTGGTGCAAGCCAATTTACCTGGTGCATGACTCTTGTCGGTTGGGTCATGTGCTCGGGATTTGCCACCAAAGGTGGATTTCTTGTCATAAAAAAAGAAAAAAAAATATTGGTGTATATGTTCATGCTACATAAATCATACGGAGTATATACAAATCCTGTAGAGAGTCATAGACCATAAAATTGATGTGATCGAGGATTAGAGGCTGGATTGCATTTTGCACTTTAGATTTAACTGACTCACAAAATGCGAAAAGTGTTGTTGGTGTTGTAGAGGTTGGACTTCAAAGGGACGTCAAAAAAGCCCAACACGAAAGATTCGGTTATACGGCCCAACATTAGATAAATTGGGCTTTGCCCAAACCCGGTTTATGCTTTCGTTGCTGAATTTGAAGTTGGGGTCAACTAAGGCCTAGGAAATGAGTTGGGTGATTAATGGGTGAAACTATTTTTTCATCCATCTATCACAAAAAAAATTCACCTGACTCATCACCCACTCGTATGAGGTTTCACCCATCACCTGATCCATCAGATGAATTAGATGGGTAGGGTTGTTAAATAAGTGAAGCAAATTAAAAGGAAATAAGTCACATGACAAACTTAAAAATCAATCATATTCGATAATTTTATAAAACACGTCAACATATGAATCTTACTAAATGAATAAATGGCTTATTCATACATTATAACACTATCCTCAAGTTACAAAATTAGTATTAGAAATTTAATATCAAACTAGATGAGATAAATTTAACTCAGTTGCCAAACTCATAGTAAAAAAAAATAGCAAACTATGTCCTTAGAAAACATTACCTTTTCTTATCTACAAATAAATGAGGGGTCGGTGTTTTAGATAAAATTAAATTTCTAATCGGCCTATGTGTCAAACATCTTGACAAGTAGAGACGATCGTTTACCACTTTGTATTCACATCATGAGAATAAACACACTTTTTTTTATTGTTTTTTCTCTCGCTCGATCAATGTTCTAAAAGGCGTGAAGCGGCGGGTGGCCATCTCACGCCTAGATGGCTAGGTAGGCGCTTAAGCGGAGCCTAGACGGACTTATAACAAAATTGATTATTTTCTTATATTTTAACATATAACACATGTCAATAATTGATATAATATAAAAATAATCCATAATTCACTCATAAACCCAAATTTGTGGTGCCTAAATAACACTAAAGTAAATAAACGCAAAAGTACACATCCAAATGGCGACTCCAAAACTCATAAAATACAAAACCATAGATTCGACTAAAAAACAAATATATCTCGACTTGGGAAATAAAAAAAAAATCTAAGTCAACTAATCACTTGCCTAAACGTTAAACCTGAATAATTATCTAGCTAGACGGACCTAAGCAGGACTAAGTGGGGTCTAGATGACGATTAAGTGAATTTCCGTCTAGACTTAAAAACTTTTAGGTGCCGTCCTACCTAGCTCCGAGGCGTGTAGGCGTGATTTTTAAAAATACTGTGTTTGGGTTATCATTTTTAACATGGGCATATAAATTTAGATTATTATTCTTACAACGGGTTTTCTAATTTTATATATTGTTCGGTCATTAGGTTATAAAAAAAACCTTTTTTACAATTCAAAGGTTGGGCATAGTTTACCCTCCACAAAAAGTTTGGGCCATTTTATTTAATTTCCTAATATTAAAATGGAACGTTACCACACTCTACAGTCTACTCACCGTAAAAACACAGCAACTCGTAAGAAAAGGAGACGGAGAATCCTGAACCTCCACCTGTAAACCCCTGAAAGCCTCAACCGAGAGGGAAAGAGATCACCGCATTCGCCTCCTCCCTCGCCTTCGTCCACAAGAAAATTCACAGCGAAACCAACCAGCGATCTCTGCGTCGAAGAGAGAGAAAAGAGAGGGCGAAATCTGAAGAGAGAGGGTCATCAGCTGCCGTCAGATTTGATGAATCGTTTCCTGAGATGTCGCCGGCGTTGTTAGACACCGCCGGAGCTCAATCTCAGGTTCTAGGAGCACAGGCGACGAGCCTCGCCAATAAAGGTCAGGTTTCGAGCTCTTTGATTTCTTCTAGGTTTGTTCTTAACGATCGAGTCTCTTTGCGTCGCGCTATGAATCCGTCGAACGATGTTAATTTTCAATTTAGCGCGTCTTCCATGTCGAAACCGGAGATGGATAGAGGCTCATTCAGCACGATTCATGGCCAATCGAGGCCACGGATTGTGAAGGTTAGGAAGTCGCAGCATAATCGGACAGCGGGCGGCTCTGCAGCCCGTAAATTTGATCCCGCGTTGAATCGATTTTCGTCTGATTCAGATGATTGCGGTAGAGTTTCTTCTGATGAAGGTTCTTCTATGCTTGGAGTGAATAGGACGGGTTCAAGTTTGAATCCAAATCAGGGAGGTGAAGTGGAGAGTTCAATTTTGAATGAAATCAGGAGACTGAGACTTGGGGATGATAAAGTTTCCGTGGGTGCCACTGCCAATGGTCGCGTGAATGGTGTACATGATAGGGAAAGTGGAGCATGGAACAATGTACAGAGAAGTTCTCAGGTGGATGAAAATTCAGCAGGTGAGCTTCTTAATGAGATTAAAAAGCTGAACATTCAGGATTCAATGCAGCATGAGACGCCTATGAGTTCTGAGGGTAAGCAGTTTAACTTAAGCAGAGATTCTCAAACTAACATTGGGTTAGGGGATGGATATAGTAGATTGCCTTCAGGACTTTCTAAGGACTTGAAGAAACTTAACATTAAAGATCCTAGCTTGGCCAATGGTAATGGCCTTGCTTTTGGTGCAAGTAGAAATTACAATTTTGAGTTTGGGAATAGAAAGAAAGAAAGTAATTTTGTTGCTTCTAGCATGGCAGATACAATAAAAAATAAGATGAAAAATCTGGATATAAAGTCTGACACTAATGTCAGGGAGAAGGAAACAAAAACAGGCGACGAAAAGGCGATGTTTGGCTTGGGTAGTAGTATGATACTGGATGAGCTTGGAAAGCTTAAAATTGGGGATAAGTCAAAAGGTGTACTGCATGAGGGAATGGGTGAAAAGTTCAGATCAGTAGATGTAAATTTTCAGGGTGAAGGGTCAGTTGGTAACGCACAAGTTCCACAATATCAGGCCATTGATGGAACCCAGATGAAACATCAGTTTTTATTTACAAGCACACAAGATGGTTTAGGTGCACCTGAGTTCAACTCACCAATACCAAATGGGACTATGTTTACCACTAGAAGGAAACCAGGTAAAGGCAAACCAACGAGGAAAATGAAGATTAAACCAAAAGAATCTACGCAGGCCCAACCATCGGCAGCAATGAATTTTTTTTCAAAAGAAAGTGACTTTCAACATAAACAGGAACCTTGCCAATCATACTCCTCCATGGAGGATTCACCTTATCAAGAAGCCGAGCTTGATGAACACTCTTTAAGAGACACTTGTACAGCATCTGAAGAATCTAGTATTCTTGCCAAAAAACAGATATCAAAAGATTGTCAGCAGACTCAACCGGCTTACGGAGATATAGTAGATGAAGATCTGATCACTGCAACAGAATTCTTGGGTATTAATGAAAGTATAAATATGAAATTTGGCGAGAGAACAGAGCAGGTGTCTGCCTGTGGAGTTAGTAAGGGTGTAGATATGGAGGTTTCATCTGAAGAATCCATTTCTGCAGTTAAAACTGAAAGTTTCAAGTCTGCAAAGGCCTTTCCTGAATTGAATGGAGAAAATGAAGAAGGTAGTTCTAGATTGAACGACAAGGCCAAGAGTAGTAGAGATGGAAAGACTCAGTTTTTCTCTGCTTCTAGTTCTGAATCAAGAGGAGAGATTCCCTTTAAATTTTCTGCCTCTTCCTCTGGTCAAGTAGCATCCGTAACCCGTGGCCCAAAAAAGAAAAATCGGACAAAAGTTGGTCAGGGTTCATATAATTACTTGAAAAACACCTTATTATCTAATGCATCATCAACAATCCCCGGCTCTTCAATTCCAATTCCAAGAGGTTCTGCAGCTCTAAACACTGGTCTCCACCACAATGAAGATCTTTCCAGTCATCATTGCAAACAAAGGCCTAGCAAAGACATGGATAAAAGACAACCTGTCAAGCAAGAGACAACCTCTCCTTCACCCACAAGGCCCACAACTTTTGCAGCTAAGGGGGCTTGTGAAAAGTGGAGATTAAGGTGAGCTACCACATTTCATTTTCACTAAAATATTGCTCGGTATGGATACTGGTGACTATTGCTTCACAACTTACAAGTTCACATTTAACCAGATTGTATTTGTGTGCTTTTTTTTTTGGGTTTTTTCTGACCAATGTCACTTCACACTGTATGGTTATAGGGGAAACCAAGCCTACTCTAGTGGGGATCTGGATAAAGCAGAGGACTCTTATACACAAGGAGTGAATTGTATTCCAAACAGTGAGGCATCTAGAGATGAACTTAGAGCTTTGATGCTATGCTACAGTAATCGTGCTGCAGTTCGCATGTCCCTTGGGAGATTTAGAGATGCATTAATGGACTGTGAGGCTGCAGCTAAGATTGATCCTAAATTCTTCAGAGTTCAAGTTAGAAAGGCAAAGTAAGTTTTTAACTCCTATCTTTTAGCAAATGATTTAAGCTTGCATTCTGCTTATTATTGTGTAACTACTATGATTACAGTTAATGGTGAATGGTGATTGCCCATTAACAAGAGCATTGATGATTTTTGTTTAACCTGAATTTGTTGTGGTTGCATGTTTCCTTATCCCCTTTCTCTTCTCATGTTCAAGCTGTTACCTTGCTTGCGGAGAAGTTGCAGAGGCATCACTTCTTCTCATGAAGTTGTTGCAGTCAGGACCTGAAGTTTGCGTGGACAGAAAACTTATTGTTGAGGCTTCTGAAAGCTTTCAGAAGGCCCAGGTAGTTATCTAATATAAGTACGAATCAACAAGATCTAATATGCTCTTCCGATTTCCATTATTCTTCTATTTTCTGGCTTCTTTTGTTGTCCCTTAGCCCTCCCCTTTTTATAGACTAGGGTAAGGGGAAGGATGGGGTTTTTGGAGATTTTTTCCCCTGCATGTGCATATGTCCATCTGTTGGGTTTCAATGTTCCATAAATATCTGGTTGTGGGATGTACAGCTTTTTCTCCATCACACACAAACATGATTGAGGATGGAAAAAGGTAGGTTTCACGTATTGGAAATTTTGATGGGTAAGGATGAAATTGTGCATTTAAGATTGCTGGATGGACAGTAAAAGAGAGGGAAGAAACTTAGAATAGCAATTGTTTTTCCGTGACCTAAACCACAGACATCAGTTGCTGCCAAGTCATGTTATTTTGACTCGTCATGATATTTATTTTCCCTATACTATCTGAAGTATACCTAGGTTTTGTACAAAATATGGGCGGTGATAGAGACATTTAAACTCAGTTACTTTGAACTGATAATAGATCAAATAGGTACTTAATAGCTCAAATAAGTATGTCTTTCATCATTCGTGTTTTATAGCAATTTTAGAGTTTGTGGTCAGGATACGCCATACCAGATGGAAGCTGGGCATGATTTCAGTTTCCATGATAGCATATTGTGTAGACTTGGGGAAATAGTTGCTAATTTCATCTTCATGAATTACCTTGTTGCAGAAAGTGGCCCAGTGCATAGATCATTCTGCCGAGCTTTTGCGACATAAAACATCAAAGGATGCAGAAATTTCCCTGCGAGCTATTGACGAAGCCTTAACTATAAGCTCTTACTCAGAGAAATTGCTGCAAATGAAAGCAGAAGCTTTTTTCATGGTCCGTAGTTTACTTGAGGAAGTATAGTTGTTTATAATATTTATTTGAGATTCTTGATTCTGTACATCCTGTTATGACCATCCATTCAATTTGTATTTTATTATGCAGATGCGAATGTATCAGGAGGTGATCCAGCTTTGCGAACAGACTCTGCAGACTGCTGAAAAGAACTTCCCTTTGTTGGGTGCCTACAACGAGTCATCAAATGTGGATCCTTCTGAAGTCTTAAAAAACCATTCTTCTTGGGTATGGCGTTATTCCTTCATCTTCAATTCATACTTCTATTTAGGAAAGCTTGAAGAAGGTCTTGATTTCTTGGAGAAGCAAACAGATGTTAGAGCAGCTACAGCGAGGTACTGAACTATTATTACTTGTTTACTTTCTTACATTTGAGTTGGTCATTGTACTTTCTAGTACTCAAATACCTGAATTGGAATTTGTAGATATGGACCCGAAGTTGTTGAATCATTAATACCTCTAATTGTCCCTGCTCGGGAGCTGGTCAAGCGTAAGGTATTCATGATTTGTATTTTTGCAGGTTTTCCTGATTCACAATTTGTCCCGGTAGTTTGGACCCTGGGTGGAATTTGAATTTTCTTTTCTTTCCTCTAAGCAAATCAGCATATCTGTTTGGAGAAAGCAAATCTAACCTCAATTTTAAGCTGATTTGCTCATGGTACTCTCATTTGCATTGTGCATACTTAGTGACTTGTGATAAATAATGTGTGGCTAAAGAGAAATTACCAGTTTTACAAGGTCCAACATCAACACAAAACTCTCTACTGAATATATGCTTGTTGCTTCTGAAATCTGTCTCAGAAATATATATATATATTAACCCTATTAAGAGGTCTTTGTGGCTCGAGGACATCTGACCATGTTCACAAGTTTAATTGTATGATTGTCATTGCAGTCTGCAGGAAATTCGGCACATCAAGCTGGAAAGCATGCTGAAGCTGTCGAACATTATGCTGCTGCTTTGGCATGTAATTCTGAGTCACGTCCCTTTGCAGCTATATGTTTTGGGAATCGTGCTGCAGCCTACCAAGCATTGGGCCAGATTCGTGAGGCTATTGCAGATTGCAATCTGGCCATAGCTCTTGATAAAAATTATTTCAAGGTTGGAACCAGTATTTTAACAATCTCTTTCGTTCCAGTTTGCATTTCATGTTCCATATCCTCTTTCTTCCCTTGTTGGTTTTTATCTCATGGCACAGTATATTAAGCATATTTTCCGTTTTGTTCCAGGCAATTTCTAGAAGAGCAACTTTATTTGAAATGATCAGAGATTACGAAGAGGCAGCTAGTGATCTTCGATTGCTCACATCTTTTTTGACAAAGCAGGCAGAGGAAAAACCCAATCAACCCGGAGCAACTGATAAGCCAGTAAGCTCTCAGGCTGATCTGAGACAGGCTCAAATGCGGCTTGCTCTTATGGAGGAACGGGCTCTCCAGGAAGCTCCTTTGGATCTCTACCTTATCTTGTAAGTATCTTAAAGAATATCAGAACAACATCATGTTAATAGTGAATACGAACTTCTGGGTGACATTCCACTGCTTTCTTTCGGCTCTAATTTGAAATATAATGCTAGGGGTGTTGAACCGTCTGCCACTTCAGCAGATCTCAAGAAGGCTTACCGTAAGGCTGCCCTTAAGCATCATCCTGACAAGGTAGTTACTGGTGTACTAAATGTAGAAACTGTACCATCCAGATGTAAAATACACAATAAATGTTTTTTTTTTGTGTCGATATAGGCCTGTCAGCTTTTGACCAGGCCCAGGGGTGAGAACTTGGATGACGGGCTTTGGAAGGAAATGTCCGAGGAGGTTCAGAGAGAGGCTGACAGGCTTTTCAAAATGATTGGAGAAGCATATTCTGTTCTTTCAGATCCTACTAAGGTTTGACTGATAAAGCTGCATCTCCGATTCTTCGTGTTTCTTTATTACTTGCAATCTGCTGTCCCTTCACGTTCCAATTATTTCTTGGAAATTCATGGCTATTTTCACCTTTTGACAGCGATTCCGGTATGAAGAGGAGGTGAGAAATGCCTTGAAGAAACCATGTGGAATGGGCAGTTCAAGGACGCGTCAAGACAGCCATTCATATGGTTACCAAAGGAGTTATAGTGGGAGAACTGCAAGAGAGACATGGGCATCTTCCGGAAACCCTCACAACCGACAATATGAATCTTCAAGGTCAAGTCGGTTCAACTGACCCGCATTTTGCCTTCCAGAATTACACTTACATTACACATGCTCGACCGAGCAACACACTAACTCCCTTAACCGGCTTACATACGTCGACTGAGTTTTATTCAAGCTGAAATCAGGGATGCTCCGGATTGATACATCTCTGGCACAGGGAGATCTTTTGGTCCTGCAAACCACAAGCTTGGACGACCCCAAGCAGACGTACTGTTGACTTCTCTATATTTTTGTAGATAGATATGTAGCATGTACAGATAACCATCTAGGAAATGCTCATCTGTTGAGGGCCAAGAGACCAAGGGAAAGTAGACTCAACGAGGGTTAAGTGAGAAGAGTCTTTTGTCGATTCATCTCACCTCATGTTCCACTATTATCATAACATTTCTAAGTGTATTGTACTTCTATGTGGATGGAACATTTGTGAACTCATCATATGGTTTGCAGATAATATTAAAGAGGGATGAAACTCAAAAACAGTTTCAACAATAGCTCACTCAAAATGGGCACCAAAACAGCTCTACGTCGATCAATTTTCACACAAACCTGCCACTAATCCACACCAGTTGGTCATGTACTCATGTTGTAGCTACGGAACCTGTAAGCAACTTTACAATGTTGGGCTATCAGATTTCTCCTGTGCTGGATAGCACATTCTATACTAAAGATGTTTGATGAAGCGAGACACCCTTTCAAAGAACACGGGGCACATCCTGAAACTGAAGACGATGGACTCCCTCATAAATTCAGGCGCGACTCTCTCAAAAGTCCCCAATGATGATACCTGATACAAGAACTCGGTCTCCTCATTGGCAGGCTTCTTCACCCAAGTTAACTTGAATGAGTACCCTGTAATTTTGCCAAAACAAGATTGACTTCAAACATGAATTGATGGAGGACACAATCAACATGCTTTTCTGGGGGAAAGGGAAGTTTAAATGGAGAAATTACCACTAGACTGATGAAGTGCGGATATTCCTACACTATCAGACTGCCTGTCGACGGAGAATTTCATGCCAGTTAAACACTCAGAAAGGTCTTGGAACAGACAGTTGCAAAGGCCTGAAAAGAAACACAGAATAGGACATGAGAGGTATCGTCTATTTCAATTACGTTTAGAACAGAATGGGAAAATGTTCTAGAAAGGTACCGGAATCATTGGGGCTCCTGCAACACTGGAGCTGCATTTCACAGATAAAGTCAACCAAGTTTCCACATAACATCACTTGAGATATAAATTCAGTCACTTAACTAGCCTTACAACTAAGAGTACCTGCTGCTGGTCTACATGATAAATGTTTTCTTGAGAAAGAGAGGGTGCCGGTTCTAATACTTTTGAATGATGTACATCAGAATGAATGAATTCAGTCGACACAGTATCACTAGCATTTCTAGATATCCTCCTACGCTTCCTATTGAGTGTATTTTGAGGTGTAACTGTTTCCTGGTCCTGACTTGTCCCTTCTTGTTGCAACTTGAGCAAATTGTCAATTTCTTTGGTAAGTTCTTCATCTGTAATTGACATGGCCAAAGTTTACAAATAACTGCATAATTATAACATGTAAATAAATTTATCTTCCAGTCACTATTTCTTCATCTTCCTGCCACTACAAAACCCAAATCAGAAGTACTTTGCCCAAGAACTAATGTTCTCTTTCTGTCAAAGAAGGAAATAGAGAACTGCCATTCAGAATCACACAGAAAAGTGAAGAGGAAAGCAATCACAATAACTATGAGTCAGGGCATCATCTAGACATAATCAATAAAGAGAGAAGAAGCAATTTTCTCCTAATGCAATTCCACTACGAAACAAAGGAAAACACAGCAAGTTATATCAGTTCTTAGATACCCTTACTTTTCTGCCTCTCTTCGGATAGAAGTTTCTGGATATCTTCATACTGCTGATCCTTGGACGAACTGCAACTGAACAAAGCAAAATTTTTTTCTTGTTTTGCGCCAATGATAAAAAAATGACGGATTAAAACTTACACAAAAAATTACCTCAAGGAAGCAACTTCATTTCGGAGGTCACCAATGTCAGTCTTCAACTTCTCATTTTCACCCTTCAACTGATCAAGATAGGCATCTGCAGCTACAAGAAAACAAGAAAAGGAAAAGAAATAACGACGACAGGAAATTGATAGGCATTTCTTATCTATATACATGGTACAAGGAGCACTTAACCCAGCAAAAACGAAACAGCAGGGAAACAAATGAATACCACTGAGATATTCCTGGAACCTCCTTTCTAGATCCTCGTTGGCATCGTCCAACTGAGAGATCCTCTTGACCTGCAAGCAAATAGCTGATAAGCCGAAAAATCGAACAGCAAATCTTGCTCCTGTAATCCCACATACTACAGCTAGGGGAAACTAGGGCAACCACATCAGAACCCCAAGGCACCCATCTTCAGCTCCAAAACCAGACATTCACAGAAAATGAAAACTGAAATTGATCATGGAATGCGGGAAAGGAAAATTAAACCTTCAAGTTGTTGTACTTTTCGTAGAGCTTCTTGTACAGTACCTCCATCTGAAATCAAAAGGAGCAAAAAAACCCTAATTGATGTACGAAGCATAGTCAACAAAGAACTTCTGTAAGAAAAATTAGATGGGCGAAAACCTAATTGTGGAGGAATATGAAGTCCTGACCAGTTGAATTAGGGAAGAAATTCACCTGCGCGTATGCGAGAGGAAGACAAAATCCAGAAGCGCTGTACTGTACTCGAACGAAGCCTGGATTTGAAATTTGAGGCCACCGCGCGAGGGACGAAGTGGGAGACTGATTAATAAAGGGAAATTTACATTACCACCTCTTATTTGACCTGATTTACTTTCAATCGCCCAATATTTTTTAAAATTATGAAAAAAGCACCTGTTATTTCTATCCAATTAGGGTGTGTTTGGATTCCATTGCATTTTAATTATAATGTAATTATGTTACCTCGTTTTATGTGAGCGTTTGATTGTACTCCCTCCGTTCAGCAAAACTTGTAATTTTAGAGTGTTATTTTTGTTCAAAAAAACTTGTCATTGTAGGTATTTTGCCCTTCACTTTACAAAAATGCCCTTGATATGATTGATGCTTTGTTAGTTGTAGCTTTCAATAAAGTAAAAAAGGAGGATAATAATTGAGGGTAAATTAGTACATTTGTTACTTGTCTTAAAACTTGTGAAATAAGCTAAAATGACAAGTTTTGCCGAACGGAGGGAGTATTATATTTAATACATCGTGGAATCCACGCTCACATAAAACAAGGTAACATAATTGTATTATATTTAATACAGCGGAATCCAAACACATTATGAAATTAAAACATCTTAAAAATTAGGTTAACCAAACACCACTTTATCTATTTGCATTATAAACATAATACAATTGGAATCCAAACACACCCTTAATAATGGTCATAGTTCTTGGGTTCCTTCAAAACTATTACTTTTTTTTATTAGGTAAGAATTTGAGATACTAGACAACAAGCTGTTTGGTAACTAAATAGGTTGACGAATCAACAGATGAACTATCTGCCAACATACAACACTGTTACAGTAGTTAAAATTTTATTTTGATTTATTTAAACCATTTATTTTATTTTGATAGGTAAAATATTCCATCACATATAAAATTCTTCATTTCTAAGGGGAACTTCACACAACTCACCTCAATGGAGACCTCAATTTTTGTAATGTAACTCACCTCAGATGTGGGTTTGAGTATAGATTTAATTTAACAAAAATTTACAGATTATTTTTGGGAAAAAAAATCAATATTACAAAGAAGATCAAAAGTTACAACAAATACAAACTTATGCTTGTTTGAAAATTGGAGTCTATGAATTCTTCAAGGTGGACAAAGCATCCTTGGTTGCGGCTGAGATCACTGCATCTGAGGCATTCGGCAAATAGTAGTATTTCCCTGCATCACACCCCAAAGGAAAATGCTCAGCTTTCAATTTCATGACCAGACCCGACTACATAATCTAGTCACCGACTCGGAAACAATACATACCCTGAGCTACTCGCGCTATTTCTTTCGCAAATCCTGTTGATACGAACTTGTTTTCTGTGTCGATCACGAGCAGAGACATCCCTGCTTTGTATATTTTGCCAGCGACTTCCAGAATCTCGTCCTGATCAGAATCGAGAAAGGAATGTTTTGTGCCAAACAGTATGGTAAGAGTGGGAAACATATATCCAGCAAGGATCCTGAAACAGTGATGGAAGTTGTACCTTTAACTCCTGAGAAGAAGGTCTGGGTGCATCAGCAGCAGTTTCTGGGTCGTTTGATCTTTTGAGTGATATGTTAGCCCTACCGTCAGTGATAGCAACGATCATCACTCGTCCCACGTCTCCACTTTTCTCGGCGTTCAGTCCTACCCTGACAGCCTGACCATTATATGCATACAACAGAGGGTGAGGGGTCTAAAAATTTAATCAAGAGTAAGGGTAGAAGAAGAATGAAAAGTGATATTGCAGACCGTGGTAAGGCCATGAGCTAGAGGAGAGCCTCCACCGCATGGAAGTGTCTCAAGACGTTTTCTTGCCATTGCAATTGATCTAGAAGGAGGCAGCAGAACCTCTGCACAGTCGCCACGGAAAGGAATGATCGAAACCTGTATGAATTTGATGATGGGGATCAGAGACAAATTCATATGATTGCTAAATTTTGCAGAAGCCACCTGTGGCAGGATTCAAGATAATCTGATGTGCATTTGAAAGAATATCCCATCATGAGCTTCCCAGTGAGAAGAAATATTAATTTCACTATGTGAAGAGTGAAAAAGGGTCACCTGATCTCTACTTGTGTAGCTCTCAGCCAGCAACTTAAGAGCTGCACCTTTCGCATTCTGCATCCGATTTAACGCCATACTCCCACTAGCATCAACCACGAAGATAACCTAACAGAACCAAAGTATTTTTGAAAACTAAGTTCACTCTAAATTAATAAGAAATACTATCTGAAGAATCCACTTTAGACAAGACAAGGAGGCAAACAAGATCTTGAACGGAATGACATGTATTCTCATGCTAGAGTATCATCTATAATAGGTAGAAAGCAAGTGATCATACAAGAATAAAGTAATACACATTAAATCCATATTCCAGATCAAATACCAGAGCTCCTGCTTTGCGTGCCATTCGTTTTGCCCTCATATCTATCTTCTCCACAAAAACTTTTCTAGAACTCTGCACATCCTTCTCCCTCCTCAACTTTTGGTATGGAGCTGCTGCTCTAAGAGTTGCATCTACAGCTAATCTTCTAACAGTACCCTGCTTCCAAATGAAGAGATGAGGAAAGGAAATACTGAAATGAAAGAGAGAAGTTCATTTGAAAACTAAGCAATCCATTGATATTCATCCAATGGCTTGTCATATTACAAGAGAACAAAAGAAGAAAATGATTGAATAAGAAAGATCAGGCCATTTTTAGAGCTGTAGTTACTCATTTTCAAATAAATTTATCAGTATAAGAGACGAAATCAAGCAATAAACCAATTTGCCCTTTCTTCATGTGAGAATAGGAGATGAATTGTGAAGCAAGCAACTGAACCTTTGGAAGCATTGGCTTGATATAACGACCCCTGTCCTCTGAAAATATGACATTCTTTGCTCTTCCAGCCTTCCCTCTTCGTTTCTGAGCTTGCTGTGCAAAAAAAAGAAGCTTCTCATCCACAAGACCACCCTCAGCATCAAAAATAAATTCATCTGGCAACTGATCCTGCTGCTGTTCATTTTCTTCATCATTCTCATCCTGTAAAAAAGTTGTCCCCACAATAAGCATGCTTTGTACTAAAACTAAACTCTCAAACAGGTTGTGAGTTCAACCATAAACTTGCAAAAGAAAAACCTCTTGTTCATCCTCTTCTTCTTGTTCCTCGGATGATTCTTGATTTTGTTGGGGAGGTGGTGGGGGTGGAGGCGGCTGATTCTGTTGATCTGGTGGAGAGTCGTTGATGATAGAACGAGGAAGAATTACTAGTTCAACCTGTAAGAAATGAAATATAAGAAGTCTAATATAACAGCTGTCCTCTGAGAAGCAATAGAAAAAAAAATTAACTCCATTTCCAACAAGCTTCATGATGCTCAATTCTAAAGCCCTTTGATTAAGTATGATGCATAAAATAAATACTTAACAGCTTTCTTTAGGTCATCCACATAGACTTTCTCACGTCCTTCTAGAGCAGCTAAGCACTTGGCAACACGAGCAGCATACAGTTCGGCTCTATGACCCTGAAATAGACATTTGGATAACGTTATCTTGGCTCACAGCCAATGATGGGATATTATCTAGAAACATATAGCATAACAAAGAAACATGACAAAGCACAAGAGATGTTCTAAATAGCAACTGGGAGTTGGAAAAAGGAAAAATGTTGTAGAAACTTTAACACAAAGGTATAGCAAAACTATTTTTCATAAACCAGAACTAATTTCTTTGTAGTAACTCAATCAGTGCTTCAGCTACAAAACTACAATTGCTTCAATCAGCCTCAGATGCGATACTTCTAACACAAAATAAATACCGCTTGTAAATGAGAAAAAAAAAATTAAATCCTGAACCTGGCAACCACCGCGCATTGCTTCTATGACCAAGTATTTAATTTGCTCTTTGCTTATAGTGACATCCTTCAGATACTCCCTAGCCAAAATGATCTGAATTGTATATCAATGTTAAATTTGTCAGTCAGAAATAGGCAATACATGCACAATAACAGAAAAGATACCAAGCAGATGACTAATAGCATCTTACTTGTGTCTTTGCAACTTCCATTTCTTCCTCAATCATTTTATAGACTCCACTGGTATCTTCCTGAAACTGTGTTGCAATTCCAACAGCTGCAACACGATCTTCAAAACTCATTGGAAGATCTGCACTGCGAGAAATATTCTTGTATCAGCAAAGAACACCATCAATTTGCTATTTGGATGCAAAAGGGGGAAGAACATAACTTGCGAAACTTACAGAAAGCCCGTGGTATAATACTAGAAGAAGATGAATAACAAATTGAAGCAACTCAATACTTAAACAAGTAAAAGTCATAATGGAATGGAGGATAGAATGGTATACTCTACGATCTCTGCATTAGAGTACAAGGAATACCTTAGGTTAATTGCAATGCGGTCCAGTAAATGCTCACGAACTGCACCCTCTTCAGGATTATAGGTGACAATTAGAAGGGGCTTGCAGGGGTGCCGAAAACTAATTCCTTCCCTTTCAATAGTATTAACACCGTCAGTCAAAACATTGAGAAGAAGATTACAAATACCCTCATCCAGAAGATTAATCTCATCGACATATAATACACCCCTGTGAGCTTCAGCAAGAAGTCCTGGTTGAAAAACTGTAGTCCCTGATTTTACTGATTCTTCAACATCAACTGAACCAATAAGTCTGTCCTCTGTAACACCAAGAGGAATCTGCAACAACACACTGATTTAGGTCACTAAGAAATCATGAAAATCTGTGAAAACATGTACAACAGTTGAGCCATTTTGAAATGTACCTGAACAAAAGGCGATTTTATTATCCTGGTTCTGATACTACCAGAGGAGTCATAACCAGCCCGATCTGCTAATCCATCTTCCCACCTTCAGAAACCATAATCAGTCCTTCGTTTTAGAAAAAAAAAAAAAGGGAACATAAATAACAATGATACTGAATAATAGAATCTATAGATGAAGATGCCGGACACGACATAACGAAAATCAGGTATCTACATTACTCCTTCACAGGAAGAACAAGTATTTTCCTTACAGGAACTCTGATATGTCAATGAATATAATGATGTGGTTAATTATCATTAAGGTAAAATCTTCACTGCTCACTTCAACAACAAATCTTTTTGGTAGCAAACATAAACAAATCCTTTTTTTTTTGGCGAATGACTAGAACATCCAAAGTGATCTGCAATTATCAATTTAAATCATACTCTTCTGGACATCGTGGATCCGCATTCGAAACTGAGCCCTCAACTACTTCAATGGGAGGAAGAATGGCATGCAAGCCACGAGCCATCACAGTCTTAGCTGTTCCTCGCTTCCCAGATATGGCGATTCCTCCAATCTCACGATCAATGGCCCCAAGCAAAAGAGCAGTTTTAATAGCATCCTATAGCATACAAGTTTCAGACAATCAGTATCAGTGAAAAGAAACCAGATAAACAAGAACGACCATTGATGCTTGATTATAAAAAAAAAATCACTTCCGCCATTTTTGCTACAGTAGAGCCTACATTCATTTTCAACACAGTCAAATGAATACTGAATATCATCTTTGTCAAAAACTGCTCGCCAATTAGTCATCAAAAACCACGACATTTGCCTAATCAAACGCTTAATTCACTTATACTTGAGCAAAATTCACATAATTCAGTTGAACTGGAAAAAACCAATCACAATTCACGAAAGTTAGGCATTCACAAACCGCGAGGTCCAACTCGAGAGATAGAGAGGGACGAGAGAAAGAGAACCTGTCCAACAACGGCTGCTAACGGGAAGAACTGGCGACCATAGGAATCGTCTTTAGGTTTGTCGGGCTCGGCGACGAGAGCGCCATTAGAGGAATTGAGAGTAGCAGCAGCACGAATTGGTTGGCGAATTGAGCATTTCCTAGCCCTAGAAAGTTTTGATCCATGGAAGAGAAGAGCGAGAGGCTTAGAGGAAGAAGGTGAAGCTATGGAGGAGAGAGAAAAGGACGCCGGAGATGGGGTTATCGACGGAGCCACCACCATGGTCGAGCAGTGAGCGCGCGTGTGGGAGTGAGACCGTGGTTGGATTCTTCGGTTCACTTATCTGAATACTCCTCACTAGTGGGCCCCTGTAATCTGTTTAAATAAACGTAATTATTACTCCCTCCGATTTTTAATATAAGACATTTGACTTTTGTGCACGTAATTTAAGGAGCTAAAAACTATATAAAATATTAATTTTTTTACATTATAATATTTATTAATAGTAAGTATTATAATGTAAAAAAATTTGATTAAAAAAATTAATATTGTATATAGTTTTTAACACATTTACAAAGAGCAATTTGTGAAAAATAGAGGTTTGGATTCGATGGAGTACTTTAATTTTAAGAAAAAAAATAATTAATTAGATTGATGTAACACATTCATCGCATATTGAACACTTTGACTTTCTAATCTTCCAAGCACTTTTCATTGACGAGAGATCTTCAATCTTTCAAATCTGCACACAATCAGGTCTTATGCCATGTATATAGCACATAATGTACACAAACATACAATCTAATATGAAAAAAGAAACTCAAATATATTGTTTTTCCTTTAAATATAATATAATCTCATATATTTTACCTAAGGAATGTTCCTTATCCGCTGCATCGTGATCTCATTCCAGCCGCCAAGATTTTCTATAAGCATGACTACTAAATATTCCAAGGGCTCACATGATTATCTCAATCCAATCATATCATCTTCTAGTTTATCATTCTCTTCAAGTTTATCACTTGAAGACACCCTCTTCCCCACTTCTCAAAGTCGTGGACACGGAAGTGGAGGCTATCAAAACCAATGAAAGGGTCAAGCTCCAGACCCTTGACCCGCCGACGATGAACTTACAAACAAAGGGATCATAAGGGTGGCAATGAACATTTATTTCAATGACTATTTCGCCAAGAACCCAACCTGTATACAACGATGCCTTCTTCCAAGGTCGATTATGAATGAGGCGACATGTATTTCTTCGTATTAAAAATTTAATGTGTAATGTGTTTGAATACTTCTGCCAATGACCGGATGTCACTCATAGACAAAGTCTATCACCTCTATAGAAATGCACCGTAATGATTGACATGATGGCTTATGGAGTGGCCAAATGGAGCCTGAGACTCACAAATGCACTTAGTTCAAATGCTACCTACGAAGTAGTAACTAATAGATCGAAAATGCCTTCAATTTCTTCAAGCATGACATTGTTGATTGCAAAGTGGTTCCACAATCGAAGTTATGAATCAAGCAAATCACGTTAGTGGGTTAATGCTAGCACATTGGGCAATTGCTAATCAAATTACAAAAACAATCAAATCAGTAACTTCGATTTTAAAACATTCTGTGGATCAGCAACCCACTTAGTAAACGGGCAACAAAAACAATCATCTATTCATCTCCGCCTCTTCCTTTGCTTAATATTCCTCTGTACAATTAATTCTTTTCATCAATTTAGGCAATTGTCAATCACACGTCAAAATGGATAGCACCAACAATTTTCATAATGTTTTAGTTCCCTTCAGTGTTTGTGGTTGACACACCCAAGTCAGACTTGTTGGTGCCTTCCGGCCCTTCCATGCCTCAAAAATCAAACCTATCCCGACCTGCCCGATTGCAACCATTCGTATTACATAGACTAGCATCTTTTACGCTTTCTGCCTCCAAATCGGACTTGCTGATCAGATCCGTTGGTATGTGTCACATTAGACATACTAGCATCCATTACATGTCTAGACAAACGTCCACGTCGCGTTCTTAACCTAGACCCCGCAGTAAAAGTCTGGTTGTTGACGATTTCTTGAACCTTAATAGGGATCTCATCATCTATACCTGAAGCACAGTTCTGCACCAAATTGGTTTCATTTGGAGCTGAAACAACTTCCAGCAAGCTAGGGGCAACATCCGTTCCTGCATTATCTGCAGCCTGATCAGAAAGGGACTCCCAGCATGTCGTGTCTTCGAGATAAGGACAGACAGGAGGACTTTTCTTGAGGCACACATGACATTTAAACCCAATAAGACTCTGGATGGTTTCTGTATCAAGGTCAAATGCATCTCCATGGTACCAATCTGTACAGAAGATCATTGCCATGTGAACGCCAATGGAGTTTAAGACATCAAGAAACTAAATGCATGAACTATCAAACCTGGACACTTGTAAAAAAATTGGGATATATATACACTACTTACCTTGACAAATTTCACAAGAAATGTACTTCGAAGCAGCTGTATAACCTTTCTCGCCACAAAGCCTGCATTTGGGTTGATCAGCAATTTCAGATGAATATCTGGAGGAGACGAGTTTTCTTCTCTTAAATTCTGCTGCTCGCCCATCATTTGGTTTCCTAGACAAATGAAGACCATTTTTCCAGAAAGTTGAAAGAGGTGGTGTTCTCTTCTTCTTGCAGAGAGGTTCCTTCAGGGACTTCCTGTATTTCCCATTTCGTGAGATCCTCCGCTTTCCCGGCTTACCACCATTGACAACATCATTATAATTCACAGCAGCACACATAGCTTTTCTTGCTGAACGTCTGAGTGTTACACCAGCATGAGCATTGACTTTTGTTGATGCATGTGGAGGGTGCTCAGGAACCTGGACCCTTTTACTGTTTCGTAGAAGCACCTGTCTGTGTTCAGCTTTGGGTTTCATCCCTCTTTTTGACTTCACCTTGCCGGTGAGACTCCCAGATTTTGTACCATTCTTAGACTTGATCTTCTGCAACTTGACTCTTACTTTCTTTTTCGCAGCCTGTACACGCTTCCCAGGCTCACACTTGTAGCATGTATAGTTACATTTCTTCGAAATTGCGACTGAAGGCTTCCTTGCATGCCTTTTATGAAAATATCCTGGCATAAATGCAACAGAAATCAGATATGATAAGATAAGCCACAGCCACATGACCAAAAGTGCTAATCCGAGAAAGATATTGAGTGTTGAATTTCAGCAGATTGGACTTGAGAAGAAAGCTTAAGCGCTCCGAAGGACAATAGTGCCATCAACATAGTGAGCAACTACCGATCACCTATAAGTCTATAACTTAGGGTTTAGGGTTTAGGGTTTAGGGCTTAGGGAAAGCAGTAAACTGCCTACTGGCCAGAAACACGAGGATTTGGTGGGTAGAGGGCATAGCAGTAGCACATTATATGTTACGGAAATGGTGATCTGTATATGCAGTGATAAAGCACTTACCATTACACAAATGGCAGCTGACAGCCTCCCTGCATAGAAAGAAAAAGATTGGTCAGGCTTGCTGCAAAACATGAAGCAGATGTTTCAATTTGTTAAGTTGCGAAAACAACCTGTTCAAAGGGTTAAATTATGTGACATGATGTAATCATGACATTCTTTCTATCCATTGTCAAATCTGTTTTCAGTTATGAAGTAACCCTAATAATATTGGTTACCTCCATGCCCCGAGGCTTTTGACCAAGGAATATAAATTAGAAACTTACAGCAATTAACTTATTTTCCCAAAACATGAAACATAAAAGTGTACCAGATATACACTAAACTTCAGCAAGAAGTCATGATTGGACTTCAGGATGGCAACCAGCCTAAAATGGATGGAATCAACCACATACCTTATGGGTACATCTTTCTTGCAGTGTCCACACAAGTAATAATCGGATTTTTCAGCTCTGGCAAAAAGGTATTCGAAATCTTTCTTCTTCAGGGTTTTATCACTGTAAAGAACTTTGCTGGAGGCTACCTTCCCACCTTTATGAGTAATTCTTTTCTCCTCAAAATTTCTTAAAAGATGCAGTGGAAGATGAGACTCTTCCAACCAGTATTTCTTTCTCTCATTTTCAGGATCATCTACTTTGGATCCATGTCTCTGCACAACATCTGGAATGAGCCGTCTTTTCCCAAAATCTAAAAGGTACTTCACCATTGTACCTTCCACACGCTTCCTACGAACTACCACTTTCTTGAACAGCTTGATAGACTTCTGTGATTCCTTGTCCAATGTGGAGAGAATATGAGTGTTTTCAATCTCATCCCACCGAATGTTTAAGTCAAGCTCCCTAACCTGAACAGTAAAAAATCCTGGCTGATTAAACCACAAGCATAGACGCAATAATTCAAATCAAAGAACTAGATATTTGTATGGCATATAAGGAAAAAGATTCAGAATTTAGAAGTCCAATACAAGCAAATCAGCTAATGGCCAATCAAACATAAGAGGACTTTTTTCCCAAAATATTTCCAAAAAAGCCAACCACACTGCATTCAACCAATAGCACGCAGCACTTTCCCTTGGATGGACACACCATATTAGCAATGAACAGAAATTGTTACCAAACTAGACCCTCACTTAGGTTTGGCTTATAACCAAAACAAGACTTTAGATTAAAAAAAAAAACCCGTGATTTGAAACCACAAGTTTCAAAAAACTAATTTTGTTTTTAAAAAAGTGGAAAAGGTGAAAAAATCAATTTACTAAAGAAAAATAATCGTGATTTGAAACCATGGGTTTATGAAAAAACATTTAAAAAAATATTTGTATACCTTTTTGGTTTTCTTTAAAAGAAGAATTATTATCATTTATTGTTTTCTCCTATTTTTTACTAAAATGGAATGCTTTTTACAATAGTTTTATACAAAAATAAGTTTTATGGAACCCGTGGTTTCACACTTTCATAGGTTTTTCATCAAAAACTGTGGTTTGATCCTACGGTTTTATTTCGAAGCTGAAAGAGTGACGAGTTTGATCAAAGGTTTTTATCCGTGGCTAAAATGGATTTTTCTCCCACTTTTTTATGATTATTTTGAAAGAGATTTTTTCCCCAATATAAGAGTAAAAGATAACAATTCAAATATCACCTGAAAAAGGCAACAACTTGCTGAGCAAATCAAAATGCCTGGGAAATGAAGAAAGAAGGGAGGTAGCCACAAACTAAAGCTGTTGTGGGACTGAAACTCCAAGAGATGTATTATAAAGAAAGTTTGAGTAAAGCAATAACACCTGCAAAGCAAGCTGTGCAACATTTGTAGACATTTCAACTGCTGCATGCCATGCAATTTGTTTGCTACGCTTCACATGGTCTGAACTTTCATGATATAGTAGCCCAGGTATCTTCATACAACCTCCTGTATGGTTACAGATTTCAAAAAAATCAGAAAATGCTTAATCTACTTCACATGTGACATCTTTATCAAATACCACTTTCCTCAACATTTGTCAAGGTAAAGAAAATCAATGCAGTTGACAAAAAGACTAAGATCTCTCCCAATTGGAATTCTACAAAGAGTTTCCCAAGCTATTGAACGGTGACTAGGGGAATAGCTTCTAATTATACATTTTAGTAAACAATGTGAAAATTTCCATACCTTTACGGGCAGCTTTCAATGTTACGGATCGAGGCAAAACCTTCCAATTGAAGAGCTTGCGAGACGCCTGCCCACCTCTCCACCAAAGCATAACTAAGCCACCATTTGCATCTACAGGAGTGGGATCACCGCCACTAAACACACTTCTTTTCCTCCCAATCCTAGATTTCAAAGAAATGTGTGTCCTAAGCACAACATGCGAAGCAGATCCCATTTCAAGAGCTGAATCCACATGTTTCATCCAGTTTGCTGAAATAACTGAAGGACGCAAACTGGACTCCAGCTGTTTATCCAAGATAAAATAAACACAAACATTGAGAACAATGATGATGATAAGGTCAAAATGACATTTTACTGTCAATATTCATCATTTTATTCTGAACTCCTACACATTTTTTTTCCAAACAAATGACAACTTCACTTGCACTCAGTTAACCAATATATGTTATAGAGCACATTGACTATTAATAGAACTATTATGATGGAATTTCCCTTACTAAATAGTCATATCTTTTGCCCTAGAAGTAAAAGTTAATTCCAGAATTTTCTTAAATCACAAGTATATAACTAATTCTTGATAGTAT
Organism: Persicaria maculosa; assembly: GCA_963922045.1. Taxonomy (NCBI): domain Eukaryota; kingdom Viridiplantae; phylum Streptophyta; class Magnoliopsida; order Caryophyllales; family Polygonaceae; genus Persicaria; species Persicaria maculosa. The sequence continues at coordinate 13,449,096 of OY998267.1, read as the reverse complement.
GCAATAAGTTTGTAGTTTTAAAAAGCATATACCAATGAAATGATTAGATAAAATCCAAGATTGATTAAAATAAGTCCACATTAGAATAACAATAAAAAAAACTCCAAGCTATAAACTTTGATTATCCCATTACAGAAATATCCACTAAATAACCGTTACTTCACAAGGTATCGTCCAAATTGCCCACGATTGACCAGACAAGTTTCTCATATGTACAATTGCAATTTTCTACAGGTGGTATCATCCAAGGCTAATTTTTTTTAAAAAAAATATGATTCAATGAACTCTAGCAAGAGTTCAAAGTTCAAACTTCATACAACCAAACCAAAGTGGAGCAATCCATTATCACAAGGAGTTAGATCAGTCTCAGAGAAGTGAGATCAACCTAGTTCTGCAGTCTAGGTGGGCATTGGTACTTTTGTACATGCCAAACATATAAAACGGACCAATTAGGTAAAGAAAGAAAGCTATAATCTTAATCCAGAGCTTCGGCAAAGAACTAGTTGGATTACATAAGTAAGAAAAGCCCATACCATCAGCAAATGACGTTTCACCAATTCAAAATCAGACGCCTCAATAACATTTCTAAGGAAAATTTTGGAGTCATCTGGACGTAGCAAGGGGCGTAAAAGTAGTCCCCGCAAGCGGTGTTCCATAGAGAGAATGTAACAACAGAGATCTACTAGATGACCCTTTGTGTTCGGTTCTGATTGGAAAACTTCAAGTTCTGCTTTGATGAAGCCTTCAGAAACAAAACTAGTTGTATTCAATTGGAACAAGCAATCCCTGTCTCCATCAGAAGATTTACAGGAGTAGCACCATCCACATTTTTCTTTCTGCATCTTCACATGTATATTCCGAAAACTTGGCCAACAAAACATCACGGATTTCCTGGAAATACTCTTCAACTGTGTTGATATGATCTCCTCTTCAGACTTTATCAAGGTCTCATTGATCTTATTTGATAGTTTACGTGTGATTTCTTCAGCTATTGATGAAGCTATCTGACCAAAACTATATTTGTTCACATAAACAGCATCATGTTGCACAGGACGTGCCTCAGCACCTTTGGCCTTTGTTGCAGAAGACTTGCAATGAACACCTGGAGGGCGCCCTCTCTTATGCTGTTTAGCTCCTAAGCCTGTCTTTTCTACAGCTAAATGCACACTAGATAAATCAGTGTTCTCTGAAACTGAAGATGCTTTATCATAAGCTCTATTGCAACTTTGTCTGGGCTCACAACCTTGCAAGACTTCTACTGATACTTCAGAGCTTGTAGCGGGATTTCCTAATCTCTCTGACTTTCTTTCATTACCTTCCTCACCATTATTTGAACACATAGAATGCTCTGTACGTTTGCAAACAGCCTGAAGAATGAGCACAGAAGGAGAATCTGAGTGATTTTTTTGTTGATCAAGCTCAGCATAAGCCATCAAGCGCTTAGAAATCGATGGTGTTATGGAGCCACAAGGAAAGCCACATGATTCTAGGGCACTGATAATGATGCTGAAATCATCTTTGTGGTAATAACTAAATGAGGACTCTGCATCAAAAGATTCAGACCTGCAAGTTTAGAAAGACATCAAAGTTGGCACTGATTTTAGGCAGCTTTATTGAGAATGCTCTACTGTTTCTTGAAGTGGGAAAAACAATAGGAGAATGTATATAATTGTATAAGCATAAATATAATGTAGAGAAAGATATCAAACCATTCATCTTCAAAATAAAGAGAAAAAGGAGATTTGTGGGATCAAAAGAGCAACTACGTCATTCAAGTCAACAATGCAGGGTAAAGTTTCATAAGGAGGCACACACCCTTCAGAAAATAGATATGTTAGCAAGTCACTAATGAACAAATGCATTTCGGTACAGATGATGTCAGATCACAACCCAGCCATCTCATTTATTGTCAATTAAAAAGAAAGAATCTAATCTCTTGAACTTTCATCCATTAAAATACCTAAACACCCATGACCCATCTCAGACTGAACTTTTTCTTCACTTGACAAATGGAGTATAACCGGATAAAGGAAACCTCGGGATAATGAAACATAGTACGATATTAATTTGCATCATTAAAAAGGAAGAGATATTTCACAAGTAAAAACATCATGTTTATAGGGAAAGGTAGTCTGGAATAAAACCATGCCCAAAGATTGAACTTACACCAAAAGGTAACCACAGCAATGAAAATAAATCCGGCCATATAGATCAGCACCCAGTAGCTCCGCCCCACGAACGAGTTTTTGCGGTTTGAAGTCCAAATTACATCCATTGCTCACACACTCTGGACAGTACCATTCCCCCTCAGGCAAAACACTACTAGTAACTCCTACACACCTAGAATGGTAGGCATAGGGGCAGCCATCACAACATATCAAATTTCCTTCCATCTTACAAAGACAACACTCATCGATATTCCAGTCTGTAATATCAGCATCAGGACCCTCATCGAACAGAGTATCTGCAGCAGAACCTAAGGAAGCCCTTGTTTTCCTGAAAGTGGCATTGTTTAAGTTCCGATCAAAATCTGCACCGAAATCAGATGCTGATATCCTTCTATTTAGCTCTGCTCGTATACATTCCACATCTACAACATCATCACACAAGCGTTGCAGAATTGCTATCTTCACTTCTGCTGATTGCTTGTAGTAGTCACTATTTACTAGCTTTAAGCTGCCAATATTTAAACATGGATTTGGTCCAGAACCATGAATCAAGAGATATTCGACCAGAAAAATAGGCCAGGTAATTACATCCAGCAGATCCCAGTTCAAATTCCTGCACAAACACAGCAGAAAGCTATGCAAAATGATACCAGAAGTAGAAGACATACCAGAATAAGAATGTTTTACTTGACCCTACAAATTTCTTATGGTAAATAGTTGTACCTCAAACAGATAGCTGCAGGTTCTGAGCCATCGTAGGACAGGAACTCCAGATGCTTTCTCAGTATTTGCAAAATAGCAACATGAACAGAGTCCAGCAATGTATTAGCTACCTTAGACTTCAAGGAAGCAACAAAATCCTCCAACCTGAATGGGCTTAAATACAGTAGAGTGCTGAACGATCTCAAACAAGCATAAACTGAAAAAAAATCTATAACAGGAATTTCTTCCAGATTCAGATTGTTTGAAGATGGTGGCAATGCCACTCGGGGTGGAAGCACCTCAGATTCATCAACTTCTTCGCTGTCAGAAAGATCAGGCTTCTCCTCAGATACCATACTTATCCCTGAAGAATGAATATCCTTTACTTCATTGCTACAATCATTATTTTGGGCAAAGGCCACAGATTTCGCTCGTCGGGCACTTCTCCTCAAAGAAGCTTCTTCAGGAGAACGCAATGCACTGATGAGTTTTCTTCTCTTTCTACAGCCATGAGTTTCGACTGCATACAAAACTTGAGTACCTACTTCTTGATAGCCTTCCTTCAAATGAAGGTTGGAGGAATTGATATTTACAGTAGCAGCACCTGTAAGATCAGATGTAGTTCCTCTTACCAACAACTTTTCATCTTCGTCTCCAACAACACACTGAGCAGAAACACCATCATCCAAAGTCACGTTGAAACAGACACTTTCTACGTCTATTTGTTTCACAATACCTGGTGAGCTAAAAAATTTAGATTCCACCATTTCAACTGGAACATCAACCAACTGATCAGTCTCTAGCTTTACATTTTCCTCATCAACCACTAGGTTCAAATCAAACCCTCGCTCTTTGTTCTCCACTTCTCCCACGTCAATGTCACTGATCGCACTCAAATTCAAAACAATGGAAGCCTGAAAACACGAATTTGGCTGAGCATCAACAATTCCACCACTTGAATTCAAGTCCAAAGCACCATTCAACTCTACACCATTAGCAATCCCGCCATCGTACAAACTCCTAGTTACCCCAATTTCAGCGGCACTGCCTTCGTAGCTCTGTACATTATCAATATCTACGGAATTACCGAAACCCTTACCTGGATCATCCCGAATCCGACGCCTTTTATTTGGTTTCCGGCCCGGTTCCTTCGCCACCTTCTCCGGAACGGATTGAAGTAGAGAGGTCGCATTCAACAAGTCCAGCTCTTCGGAATCGCCGTCGTCGTAAGTGCGCTTGAAGAAACCAGTAGATGTATCGTACGACTCTATCATCCCTTTGGAAACCCCAGAGCCTCGGAGCTTCCTGGTGACGACTCTACCAACAAGATCCATCTCAATGAAAGAAGAATTAGGGTTTTTTCAAAGAACTGACATGCTCGATAGAGAATAGAATGACTGGATATATGAAAATTCACTTCATCTGCGCTGCAGGAGAAATCTTCTTCTTCTTCCCTGTTCGAGAGAGCATTACAATTTACAAGCATGCACTTAATGCGAGGGAACGAGGAGGCAGGGGAATATTTTTTTTTTTAAGATTAGCCAAAAAAGCAAAAAAAAAATAATAATAAAAATCGGTGAATAGCCAAATTTTAAAAGTATTTTGGTAATTAGTCAAAGTGAGGCCAGCGACTTTACCCCAAAATTTTAAAAAAAATACTAAAATCCTTATTTATAACAACTACTTATATATATATATTTTAACTTTTAAATTTAGATTAATGAAAAAATGAAAAATGGAAAAAAAATATACATGTATTGTGAGATTGATCAAACGCTTTGATTGTATTAATTGTTCTGCTCAAGTGTATATAATTAATGAGCGGGTACATCGCCTTTTATAGGCAAGAGTGGCCTAATATGATCAAAACTAATTGAAGGCCGTAAGGGCCGTAATACAACGAAGCCGCAAAATGTACAGTAAAAATAATTAATGGAAAGGTGAATCATTCACCAAATATCACAACACTCCCCCTTGAATATTCACCTTTAGAGCCGGGAGTAAATAATGTTGTTGCCTCAATAAAACCTGGCTAAGGAAAACCCAGAGGGGAAAAAGCCAAAGCTTTAGGAAAAAGTGTACGGCTTGCTTTGTACGCTTCTGGGATACTGTACTGCCTCATTAAAAACCTTGTCAGGAAAACCATGTGGGATAAAAACCTGAGCCAAGGGAAAAAGAGTGCAGTGCGTACTATTTTCTCCCCCTCAATTTAATGTGCCTCTCGGAGTCGACACATCCCGATTTTATAAACAAGTTCTTTAAACCTGATTGGGGGTAGTGACTTTGTAAATAGATCAGCAGGATTATCACTTGATCGGATTTGTTGTATATTTACTGTGCCTTCTTTCTCTAGATCATGAGTTGAGAAGAGCTTCGGTGAAATGTGCTTAGTCCGATCACCTTTGATGTATCCTTCCTTTACTTGAGTGATGCATGCAGAATTGTCTTCATAAATAATGGTTGGGCTTCTAGCGATTGATCTCAATCTGCATTCTTCTTGTATATAACTAACTATGGATCTCAGCCAAACACACTCTCTGCCTGCTTCATATAGAGCGATTAATTCAGCGTGGTTTGAGGATGTAGCGGTAAGAGTCTGCTTTGTTGACTTCCATGAGATTGCCGTATCTCCATAGGTGAATACATAACCATTTTGAGATCTCGCTTTGTGAGGATCTGAAAGATATCCTGCATCTGCATACCCAACAAGAGTGGCATTTGCATGATTACGATAATACAAACCAAGATCATGTGTACCTCGCAGATATCGGAATACATGCTTGATTCCGTTCCAATGTCTTCTTGTTGGAGCCGAGCTATATCTTGATAATAAGCTTATGGAGAAAGCTATATCTGGTCTAGTATTATTTGTCAAGTACATCAATGCACCAATTGCACTTAAGTAAGGAACTTCTGGGCCAAGAATTTCTTCATCTTCTTCTCTAGGTCGAAAGTGATCATCCTGTATACCAAGAGAACGAACTACCATAGGTGATGTTAATGGATGTGCCTTGTCCATGTAAAATCTCTTTAAGATTTTCTCGGTATAAGTACTTTGATGAACAAATATTCCATCATTTAAATGTTCAATTTGTAAGCCAATACAAAACTTGGTTCTACCGAGGTCTTTCATTTCAAATTCTTTCATCAAATATTTTGCAGTGCTTTCTAATTCATCTGGAGTACCTATAATATTCAAATCATCAACATACACTGCAATAATAGCAAAACCCATTTTGGAATGCTTTATAAAGACACATGGACAGATAGTATTATTGTGGTATCCTTCTTTAATAAGATATTCACTTAATCGATTGTACCACATTCTTCCAGATTGCTTAAGACCATATAACGATCTTTGCAACTTTATAGAGAACATTTCTCTATTCTCTGTATTCTGCATCTGAGGCATTTTCAGTCCTTCTGGGACTTTCATGTATATGTCACTATCAACTGATCCATATAAATATGCAGTTACGACATCCATTAGTCGCATATGTAGTCCTTCTGAGATAGTTAGGCTAATTAAAAATCTCAATGTAGTTGCATCAACTACTGGGGAATATATTTGCTCATAATCTATCCCGGGTATTTGAGAAAAACCTTGGGCTACAAGCCTTGCTTTGTACCTCACAATTTCATTTTTCTCATTTCGCTTTCTTACGAATACCCATTTATAGCCTACTGGCTTTACACCCTTTGGTGTAAGCTTAATTGGACCAAAAACTTCACGTTTTTCTAGTGACTTTAACTCGGCTTGGATTGCCTCTTTCCATTTTGGCCAGTCACTTCTGCGATGACATTCGTTGACATTTTGTGGCTCTATGTCATTGTCATCAACAATTATTTTCGTGGCAACAGAGTATGCAAACACCTCATCAAGGACAATATCCTTTCTATTCCATTGTATTCTGGTAGAAACATAATTAACAGAAATTTCATAATTATCAATGTTTCTATCATCACTCAGAATACTTTTGTCACCTAATTCACCCTCCACATTTTCCGAGGTGTCTTTATCACATTCCTCTTGTATGTTGGCCTTTTCTCCCCCTGAATTTATCAGCGGGGCAATTTTCATGACGTCCTCTTGACGTCTATTTTTCCTTGGTTTTAAATCTTTAGAACCAAGAGGCCTGCCACGTTTTCGTTGTATTGTTGACTCATTTACAGGTTGCTTCCCAGCTGATTGTCTCTCAGGAATTTCAATCCTTTCAGGGGCATTTATAGCAGGCACATGTGATTTTGTCACTTTCTTTGTGTTTGTAAACGAATCCGGCAATTGATTCGCTATACTCTGTAAATGTATAATTTTCTCCACTTCTTGTTCACACACTTTAGTACGTGGATCCATATGAGATAATAATGGAGCGTTCCACGTAATCTCTTTACTCTTTTCTCCACCTAAAGTTGGGAATAGATTTTCATCAAAATGACAATCAGCAAACCTTGCTGTAAATAAATCTCCCGTTGTTGGTTCAAGGTACTTAATTATCGATGCAGATTCAAAACCAACATAAATTCCCAATCTCCTTTATGGACCCATTTTTGTACGTTGTGGTGGAGCAATGGGTACATAAACTGCACATCCAAAAATTCTCAAATGAGAGATATTTGGCTCTTTACCAATCACAAGTTGTAATGGGGATTGTTTGTGATAAGCGGTTGGTCTCATTCTAACCAACCCTGCTGCATGTAAAATAGCATGTCCCCAAACAGATGATGGTAGTTTAGACTTCATTAATAATGGTCTAGCGATTATTTGTAATCGCTTTATCAAAGATTCAGCAAGACCATTTTGTGTGTGAACATGAGCCACTGAATGCTCAATTTCAATCCCAATTGACATACAATAGTCACTAAATGTTTGGGATGTAAATTCTCCTGCATTATCAAGTCTTATTTTCTTGATTGTATAATCCGGAAATTGAGCTCGTAACCGGATAATCTGTGCAAGGAGTTTAGCAAAAGCTGTATTTCTTGTTGATAAGAGACTCACATGTGACCATCTTGTTGATGCATCTATTAACACCATAAAATATCGAAATGGTCCACATATATCTCCTTGTATTCTCTCTAAGAACACTGGAGACTCATTTTCAAGTTTACTCTTGGAAGGCCTGATTATTAATTTACCAAGTGAATAACCAGTACAATTGAAATCATTCGACCTGAGAATTCTCACATTCTTCAGTGAATGTCCAATTGAACTTTCAATAATTCTATGCATCATCACATTTTCCGGATGACCCAAACGATCATGCCATAATGTGAACATCTTTTTATCATCTGACTTTTCAGATGTTACATTCACTTCTATCGGACTTATATACGTATAATATAGTCCAGAAGAATAAGCTGGAAGCTTTTCAAGGATGTTCTTCTTGCCATTTCTATACCCAGTGATACATAGATATTCTTTTCCACCTTGATTCATGGTTTCCATATGAAACCCATTCAGACGCATATCTCTGAAACTCAACAAGTTTCTTTGAGATTTACTTGAATATAATGCGTCATTTATAATCAGTTTTGTCCCTTCAGGGAGCAAAATACAAGCTCTTCCAGAGCCTTCTATCATCTTTGCCACACCGGATATTGTTCTGACATTTGCCTCAATTAATGTCAATTGTGTGAAGTATTCTCTGCTTCTCAAGATGGTGTGGGTAGTGGCACTGTCTACCAAACATTGATCTTTGCCACTTGCTTTAACTTCACTCATATCCATATCTTCAATAAAAAAATATAATTAAAAATTTAATACATTTTTATTCATTAATAATATATAACAAGTACAATAAAAGTAATGCAGAAAGTAAACATATTGCGATATGTTACAGGAAATAAACACACTGCGATATGTTACAAAGTAAACTGCATAGAAATAAAAGTACTGATATTTAATAGTTCACATTATCACTAAGTCCAAAATCTCCATCTCCATCAGGAGTATTTGCGAAGAAACCAGAGATGTCCAGATCGGGCTCAGGTGGAGTGTTATTGACAAAATTACTCTCCACCTTCTTTCCTTTGTTCTTGGATGCCTGATACAGCTCAACCAAATGTTTAGCTGTGCGACATACCTTCGCCCAGTGGCCTGTCATGCCACATCTGTAACATGGAGATTTGGATTTCTGAGTAGATCTCGATGGATCTTTCTGGACCATCAGCTTATCATTCCCCTTTGAAGAGGATGCTCCGGGAGCTTTGTGCCACTGGTTAGTAGCAAAGCTTCTACCGCGACCACGACCACGACCTCTTCCACGACCTCGACCTCTACCGCGATTATTTCCATCTCCACGGTTAGTCGTATTCCAGCCACCATCTCTCTGAGATGTATATTGACCTGGGAACGTTCCATGTGCTGCATTCGTCTCAGTATATGGAGCAACACCAGTAGGCCTTAGGTTGTGGTTCTTCATCAGAAGTTCATTATTTTGCTCAGCCACAAGTAATACCGATATCAAATCAGAATACTTTGTAAAACCCCTCTCTCTATATTGTTGTTGCAACAGCACATTTGATGCGTGCATTGTAGAGAAGGTTTTATCGAGCATATTTTCTTCATAGATTTTCCGCCCACATAAACGTAACTGAGACGTGATCCTGAATAAGGCAGAATTAAAATCACTGACAGACTTAAAATCCTGGAACCTCAGATTGGTCCAGTCATATGTGGCTTTTGGGAGTAAAACTTTCTCCTGATGTCCATATCTCTGACTTAAGTTCTCCCATAACTCTTTAGGATCTTCCACCAGCAAGTATTCAGACTTAAGGCTTTCATTCACATGATGGCGCAAAAATATAATCGCCTTTGCCTTATCTTGCGGAGAAGTATCATTATTCTCAGAGATAGTTTCCAGTAGACCATGAGCTTGGAGGTGAGACAGTGAATCAACCCTCCATTCAAGATATCTCTGGCCCGATAAGTCGAGAATATCAAATTCCCGCTTTGTAAGATTTGCCATTGAATTAACTACAAATAAAATTATATGAATTAATATTGACATAATTAATCATCATATAAATTAAATTTATGGGTTAATTAAGATGACATAAATATTATATTTCATTAATATATATGTAGATGCTATAACAGTATAATACATACATACATGATACGTACATGGCTTATATATATTATATGCTTCATACGGTATATATATATATATCTATGTGATATATGCATATCTTATATATACATGATACATACTTTGAATATACTAAGAAATCAGTGTGTGTGCACATATGATATACTGAATATATACGTATATTATACTAAATATATATGTGTACGTACTGCATCTACGTATAGATATATAAATTGCAGATCGATGTTGCGTGTAAAATGATAGAAGAGGCTATCTAGCATGTAGAAAAAAGAAGCACGTGATGTGTGATATGATATGTAATGGGAAGTGAACAATCGGTAGAATGACAACACACCATCCCTTCAAAATTTTAAACCGTGAATCATTACTTGCAATAGATATGTTCACACTTTCTTCAAAGCACTCATTTTCTCATAGTACCAACCGCCAAATAAAAAAACTCTCTTCATATGAAGCTCATCAAGAAAAAACCGAAAGCCTCAAAAAGTGAGAAATCTTAATCTTTTCAAGTATGAGATATTTGAAGATCATCAAAGAGGTGAAGAACAAGAGTATATCAAGTATGGATTTCCAAGTTCAAGAGGTAATTGTGGGTGGAAAAACGTCTTCAAAATTTTACATCTTCCACCTTTGTCTTCCTCATCCTCTTATTTCCCTTCTCACTTTTTCTTCATAAAAATACCATTACTCCTTTTTTTTTTTACTAACATCCCATCTCTCTACAAACTTTTTCTTCTTTAAATTACCACCACCCCTTTTACTTTTACTATTATCTCATATCCATCTCCATCCTCATCTTCATCATCACCAACCTCATCTCCTCCGGCCTCCTACAAAATACCATGAACTCCTCCGACCGATTCGATCTCGAGTTTCTTATTAGCATAATATTAATCTATGCGATCATATTCTTTCTATTATTTTGGTGGAGGTTTATTGGGCTCTAAGAAGAAATCAGATCCGGTGATTTTGGTGAAGATCCGACGGAGAGGTAAGAGAAAATCGGTTTTGTAGTTTAAAACTTGTATTAGTTTTAAAGTTTGGACTGATTTGGTTGTAAATCCGTTTGGATCTAATAAAATACCGGCTTTATGTATGAAACCGTCTCATATCTTGTATGAATATTTTCTTCTTGCTTGCTACTATTTCGTAGAACATAACCGAACCATATAAATGGTGGTTTGTGTTTTACGAGTTGAAAACTTTAATTTTCAGAAGAAGATTCAAAGTTTATGATTTTCTGTTGTAGAAGATCCCCTTAATTAAGGGCAACTACAGAGCATACTTCTCATAAATAGTTTCTTGACGAAAATAATTAAGCAAATAGGTAGATTTTGATTGTTCTACCTTGTATCTGTTGGCTCACTCAGTTGGATCTGAAGAACACTCGTGCTGATAACGTATTGTAAGATTGATCAAACGCTTTGATTGTATTAATTGTCCTGCTCAAGTGTATATAATTAATGAGCGGGTACATCGCCTTTTATAGGCAAGAGTGGCCTAATATGATCAAAACTAATTGAAGGCCGTAAGGGCCGTAATACAACGAAGCCGCAAAATGTACAGTAAAAATAATTAATGGAAAGGTGAATCATTCACCAAATATCACAACAACATGTTTTTTTTAAAAGCATTTTTTGTTTTTAAGGAGAGTGAGTGTGTGCATGGTTGGGTAGGGCCTGCTGTGGATAAAACTTCGTTTATCACCGGGTAAACATACTCCCCATTTTTTAAAATAAAAAAAAAAAGTAATTGTAGTGGGACCACATACTATTAATGAGGGAGATTAATGATTAGGCAATAATTACCCACTATAATGACTATCTACCTAATAACACCCCTATTTAATTACTACTCCTAATATATATATAGTATATATAGTTATTACCCATTGTAAATATTTTTAACATAACTAATTAACTATATCTAGATGTGATAATGTATATAATACTAATATATATTTACATGTGTATAATTGATTAAAAAAATAGGCAAAATTACAGAAAACCACCCTTTAAATATGGGTGTTTTCACTTAACCACCCCTTAAATTCAAAATTACAGAAAACCACCCTTTAAATGGTATTTGTTTACAACTCACCACCCATTCAACTATTTTCTTTAATTTATCATTAAATATATTATATTTTAATATTTTTAAACTCAAATTTGATTGTAAATATATTCATATTTTGAATTTAAGGGCTCGATCATATTTTAGGGATTATTTTATTTATTTAAAAAAAATAATTTTAGACTTTATTGATTATTATTTTTAAAAATAAATACAGTGATCCCTAAAATATAATTGGGCCCTTAAATTCAAAATTTGAATATATTTACAATCAAATTTAAGTTTAAAAATATTAAAATATAATATATTTAATCATAAAGTAACGAAAATAGTTGAATGGGTGATGAGTTGTAAACAAATACTATTTAAAGGGTGGTTTTCTGTAATTTTGAATTTAAGGGGTGGTTAAGTGAAAACACCCATATTTAAAGGGTGGTTTTCTGTAATTTTCCCAAAAAAATATTTACATGTATATAACCCTTGGGTATATACCCTAACCATATAATATGTTTTTTAATATATAAAATCGTATACTATGTTTTTTTAATTTTTTTTCGGTCAAGTATGTTTTTAATTAAGATCTAGTGTGTATATATATATATAGAGTATGGATCATTTGTGCACACCCCTTAAGGTGTACCTTGTGCACAAATTCGAACCGTTGATTGAGTTGAAATGGATGGTTCAGATTAATCTAGCTTTTTCTTATTTTTTTAATTAAAAAAATTGTGGGACCATACCTATTTACAACCACCTTCATTCTAATTTAATTATGGAGTGTGAGTTCAATTTCTCACATCAAATCACACCTCTCGCTGAATTCTACTACTACGTATTTGTTTTGATTTCTCAGATCAAGAACTGAGGATTTGGGTTTTTTTTGAGCAGGTAGGGTTTCTTATTAGCAAGCACACATGTTCCCTCATCGGCGCCGCCAAAGACAGCCGAGTGGCAGCATGTCAAGGCCGGTGGCGACGATTGGCAGGGATGTCGAGGGCGAAGTCATTGAGGGCGGAGAAAAGCAGCCGACGTCGGGAGATTGAGGCCGAGGATGAGGGAGATGGCCGCGACATCGGCAAATCTGGGCAGTGGTGGGGAGCTCCTTCCTCCGCCCGCTTCCCCTACCGTCCTCCTTGTCGGAATCCTTTTGCACAAGCACCGATGGAGATGCAGTCATGGCCGCTGTTGTGATTGATTTGGGAGATGGACGTTGCTGCTATTGTTTAGGCCGAGGACGAACGAGGGAGATGGGGATGCAGCCATGGCCACCCGCTTCCCATATATAGTGATTAATCAGAGGTTTCTTTTTTTTTAATTGTTTGATCGGTTAGAGGTTGAATTGCCCACAACACTTGAAAATTCATGTTTCCAGATTCAATTATGACATTTTGAAGAAAAATCAATCACGAGAAAGAACTTGACAGTTTGTGAGAACCAATAGTAAAGTTTTATTCGTTGAAGAAAGATTATTCACGATATATTGTTAATTTTTTTCAGGAAAACATGGTTAATTTTATTCGTTACCTTTGAAACATTATTTGGTGGAATACAAGTATTATTCGGTGAATTTCTAATGATTATTCGTTTATAGAAGACATTTTTTTTAATCGTAACACATGAATTATGAGATGTATGTGTCGATTTTTCGTTAGTAGTGGTAATGAGTTGGTCAATTATTCGGTGAAATTTGATTCATTATTCGTTAGTATATGAAGTTTTTGGTTTGAGGAACAACATAAAAACATTCATCACACGAGTATAATTACATAATTGAACATTATTCGGTGAAATATGAAACATTATTCGTTCAAATATGAAACATTATTCGTATAAATCGTAAGTATTGTTTAGGGATTTTGAGTTTCTTTTATCTGAAATTGATGAACAAAAAAAATATTATTCAGTAGCATATGACGAATTATTCAGTGGAATTGGTAAATTTTGATCTGATCTGGATGGAAAAAGATAACATAACATTATTCGGTAGGATGCGAAAGATTATTCGGTGAAATTCCTAAATATTTAAAATGTGCGGTGTTGTGAATCAATCGATATTGTTAATCAATTTATCGGGTTGTTTTGATCTAAGTATAAATCTCATTCTTTACAATTAACGATTTTTTTTTAAAATTAGCCAAAAAATCAAAAAAAATTTGCGAAATGGCCAAGATTCCAAACTATTTTTAGGATTTAGCCAAAGTTGGGTAAAGTCACTGTTTGAAACAGCGACTTTACCCCAAGTTTAAAAAAAATAATATATTATATAAGTCGCTGTTTCAAACAGCGACTTACTATTTTTTTTTAAAAAAATTTCAAATTAACGTAAAAATAACGAAAGACGTAAAAAATACGCATGGGAGAGTCGTTGTTACAAATAGCGACTCTCCCTATTTTTTTAAACAAAAAGGACTGAGAGAGAGAGATGTGAGGGAGAGAGGCTCCCTACTTTTAAAAAAAAAACGGACAGAGAAGGGATGTGTGAGAGAGAAGGGATGTGAGAGAGAGAGGGGAGAGTGAGTAGGCAGTAGGCAAGTAGGCAGTACGGGTGGGAGAGGGAGAGAGAGAGGGGAGGCAGTACGGGTGAGAGAGGGAGAGAGAGGGGGGATTGGGCTTGCTTTTGTCAGAGATTTTTTTAATAAAATAAGGGAGAGTCGCTGTTACAAACAGCGACTCTCCCGTATGTATTTTTTTCCGTCTTTCGTTATTTTTTTACATTAATTTATTTTTTTTAAAAAAAAATTTAAGTCGATGTTTCAAACAGCGACTTATATATTATATTTTTTTTAAGTTTGGGGGTAAAGTCGTTGTTTCAAACAACGACTTTAACCAACTTTGGCTAAATCCCAAAATAGTTTGGGATTTTGACCATTTCGCTAATTATTTTTAGTTTTTTGGCTAATTTTAAAAAAAATTCACAATTAACCAAGATATGGATAAATTAATTTTTACATTAAAATAAAAAGATGAAAAGCATTGATTTGAATAGATTTGATTTCACACCCTTTTCTTTTATTTTTTTAATTCATTAGTGGGGCCCACTACCTTGTGAAGTGAAGGATTTTATTGCCATGCAAGACACTTCTTTGCCATACACACAAGCTCCCTATAGTGGGAGAGTAAGACTAATTTAGCCTGCGGGTCCCACTTCACATTATTAAAAAAAAAACAAAAATTCCTTTTAATCTAAGCCATACATTTCTATAAGATCAAGGGTTCAGATTTGTGTACAAGGTACACTTTAAGGGGTGTGTACACCTGAACCACACCCTATATATATATATATATATATATATATATATATATATATATATATATATATATATATATGTAAATATACAAAGAACCCTATACATGAGAATATTTTTAACATGTATGGTATATCTTAGTTATGATCATATTTAATGTATATATATCATGTTTGATATTAAAAATTATCATCATTCTAAAAATTAACATGTATTGTATGTGGTATACCTATATACACATGTATGGTATATCTCGGCCCTCCACTCTGCACTGCCAGCTAGCTTCACGTCTTCATTTCACAGGGAGAATAGCATCAGGCCGGGTTCACGAGTGGAAGACTTACCCCTGCACAGCCAGTCAACTTCACGTCTTCATTCAACCCCCAATTGTTGGAGCCTCCTACATCTCCCTCATCTTTTTCAATCAACCCACAATTCAACCACCGATGGCATTCAAGTTAAAGAGTTACCCCTGGAGCACTTGGACGATCGACGAAACGAAGGCTTTGTTGGAGTTATGCACTATCAATAGAAGCAATGTTGGAAACACCACCTCCATCGACTGGGGTGTCATCCAAGAACAACTTCGTGATGAACATAGTATAATGGCTACTACAATGATCATACTATACAAGTTCGAGATGATTCGAGAAGATTACGCGGTGTGGCTTTCTCTTTTTGATGACCCAACAGTCGATGTCAAACTCCACAACTGTGAGGTTAATGCGCCCGAATGGTGGTGGGAGTCCAAGGTTAGTGGTTTCAAAGTATATAGCATCTTTGCTACTATTTGTGTTTCGCTCTATATTATGAGATTAACTCTCACACACCTTTAGTTGTACATGAAATGGAATTCAATCATACATATATTAACTCACATGCATTATGAACAATTTAAGTGCCATTTCTTGCAAAATGTTTTTGTAGCAAGGCCCATCATACAAGGTGATTAAGAATAGTGGTTTGACGGGAGAGATCGTGGACCTTTGCAATGCCTTATTCGGTGAACAAGATGTGTCTGAAGATCAGTATCGATTGAACGCATCTGATGTTTCCACTGTAGAGAGCCATGTTGGAAGGCTTGATGACACTGCGTCCACTTCCACTCCTTTCTTTCCAGGTTTTTAATGTATCGATGGCATGTTTGGCCGAAAATAATGTTTGGATACTTTGATAATTTGTTACTCTTCCAACTTTGTTACTCTTCCAGCACTATTTCTATTGATTTAATGTTAATCTTTCAGCACTTTTTTTTTATTAATTGTTACTTCATGACAATGAGTTCATGTGTTTGGGATTGGGATTTCATGTTCTCTAGCAAAGTAGCAAGGACCCTCCCTATAGCAAACATTCTAATCAAATTTATGGGCCGACTTAACAAAATGGTTAACAATTTAAAATGTAGGCCGACTTTAGAAAAGATGGGCAGATTTTTAATGGGCCGGCAAGTTCCAATACTATGTGCAAGTGTAATTTGTGTGTGTTATTTGCATAGGATACCTTTCTCGGCATTTTGGCTAAGATCAAGTGTTTTTTGCATAGGACTAACTCTATTTTTATGATTTATGGTAAAATTTTATAACCATAAAATATCAATATCGTTAAAACCATGTAAATATCAATGCATGCTTTGTTATGGTAAAATTTTATAACCATATAAATATCAACGCATATAAGTTAAATTTTTTAGAACATGATTTGTTATGATAAAATGTCGTAATGTGAAGTTCGGCCGTCATCTAGAATCTTTGTGGCATTGTTGTACACCAGTTTTCTAACCTCCGCTTGAAACTCCGTAAACTTCCCAGTTGTGTACAAACATTGAAATACGTCTTCAAATACGTGATCGGTCAAACAGTGACGTGTATCTCAGCATTTACCCTGTCCGATAACACTAGTCCGTACTGCTCCACAAATATTGTAAAGGTAGTGTTAATATTGACATACCTTTTGAAGAAATGGTTCATTCCTTCACTTCTTTGGGTGCTGGACATCCCGACCCAAAAATGATCCTTGAAGTAGATATGAACCCATCGTTTGCGACATTCGTACATCTTCAACAACCATTTGTTCCTATGTAGACCATAGCAATCTAACATCTCCTTCCAAGCAGTCTCGAACTCCTCTACAGTGTAGGGATCGTGAAGTGAGTTCTGGAGTGTCTTATGGATGTCATTCCAGTCCTCCTTTTTACCCAAGTGCTTGTGTGCCTTTTGCATCACATGCCAAATGCACCACCGATGTGGAGTGTTAGAGAACACTTGTGCTACCGCATTCTCTAGCATAGCAATTCGATCAAGAGTTAATTCATATGCACAAGTATGATATCATTCGCACAAGTATAAATAATGAATGAAATAATGTATGATTGTAGTTGTAATAACGCACCTGTGGACCGACATTGGTCGGTTATGATTGCTTTTGGAGCCTTTCCGGACATGCATGTGAGCCAAGTGTGGAATAGCCATACGAAGTTCTCAATCTCCTCTTGAGCAAGTAATGCACACCCGAACAACACGGATTGGCCGTGATTGTTGACTCCTATGAATGGAGCAAAAGGCATTTTGTATCTATTTGATACGTATGTTGTATCGAAGCATACGACGTCTCCGAACTCCTCGTAAGCTACCCGACTCCTTCCTTCGGCCCAAAACACGTTCCCCAATCTGTTGTCTTCGTCCAGGTCATAAGAGTAAAAGAAGTTGGAGTTGTTTGAGCTCATCTCGTCAAAGTGCTTACGCATTGCAACAAAGTCACCGTTTTCCATGTGACGTCGTCTAGCCTTGCTGATTAAGTTGCGACAATCTCTGTTGTTGAAAGGAACAGCCGCATGGCTGCCATGTTCAACCACAAAAGTCCTGAAGTTCTTGGCTATAGAACTCCAGCTCTATCCGAGTTCAGAATCCGTTTCTTGTTTCTTTCACTGATCACCCTATAGTTCAAAAGGAGTCTCGAATTGGTAGGTACACACTCATGGTTGTGGTCTAAAATTACCCTAGCAATCACCCATCTCTCGTCTGCATGAACTGATGCATTTACCTTGAACTTACATCCGGTAACACAAGTGATCGATCCTGTTGCTGGCTTCTTTGCCTTCGACGCAAATTTTCCAAATTTTGAGCAAGCCAACCTCAGCTTCTTGTACTTCTCTGGTCCATTGGGATCAGGATGTTTGTCTGAACTCCTGATCATGTACTGGAATCCTACCACCTTCCCGTATGCATGCATATACTCAAAAACATCTTTAGAATGTGCAAATGTCATCCCGGTATGCGGAGGTAGGATCTCAGTATAACCTTTAGCATCCTTGTCGTCGACCTCTATTTGGTTGTCTTCGTTGTCTTGATCACCTTCAACCTCATTGGTATTATCAGTATTACCCTCTTCCTCCATGCTAATAGAATCTCCATCATCGAAATTGTCACCGTATACACCAACCGAATATTTTACTACACAATCACCCAATTGTTCAATTTGGTTGTCTTTAACACATTCAAACAACACCAATCAAAGGAGATATGTTACAACACAATCACCCAATTGTTCAAATTTATAGGAGCCTAACTGAACTGATTTTTTGAGCTATTCTCAAGGGGATGTGGAGCCTCAGATCAGCTAACAACTAGCACATATCTAGGATATACAACAGGAAGCGTAACTGAATTTGACTAATTCAAAATTATGTAAGAGTGCAATTGTTTGATGAGAATTACCTTCTTCTTCGGTAGCATACCCGATGTTTAGGTCAAATAAATGATCCATTTAACCTGCAAGAGTGCGATTGTTTGATGAGAATTTTATACAGAATGCAACTAAACCACCAAAAAACCCTAATTGCAATTCGATTTAATCATTGAAGAATGAATATGATGATTACACCCAATTGCTGGTCGTATTAAGCAAATAAACGAAGCAATACAAACTCAATTCAAATGACTGGTTGTCTTAACTAAATCCAAATTACTTCGAAGCAATACACACTCAATTCAATTTAATATTCGAATTAAGCAAATAAACGAAAAATATACAATTTAATCACATGCTGGTGCGAAATTGACATAAAGTCGGATTCTACACTCTAAATAAACGACACATTTAATCACATCCTGGTGCAAAATTTGCAACTAAACCACACATGAACCCTAAACCACCCTAACCCACCCAGAAGAAGAACGTTGGAATTAAGCAAATAAACCAAAATTTGCAAAATTTAATCATCTTAATTTACAATCTCGATTTCGAATCAAGCAAATAAATCGAAATTGGGGAATTTTCTCGATTAAACAGAAATTGAACCCTAAACCACCTAGAACCCTAATTAACCACCATGGAGATAGGGAGTTGCAGTTTAATCGATCATTGAACCCTATGAAAGACATACAATGGAGGCGACAGGAACTTTGAATCTGGGCATGGATCAACGACATAATTATAAAAAAAACTGACCTTTTTCTTCGATCTCGCAGTTTAATCACAAAGTTAATGTAGAAGGAGGAAAATTGCAGTTTAATCGATCGGGTCCTTGTCCTCTCGGTTGCCTTTCTCTATTTTGAATTGGAGGGGTGAGCGTTGGAGAAGAAGAACGTTGGAGCTCCATTGGGAGTTGGCGCATTGAATGGGAGAGAGGGAGGAGCGTCATAATTAGCCTAATTAACTAACCTATTACAACTGCTAATTGCTTTTCAGGAACCGGACATGCTTTTACCGTTTTGTCCTTGGGTAAGTCTACCCAGGAGCTAAACGTATTAGCCTCCGCCTGCTGCACGGAGTTACGAAACGGAGCAAATAGAAAGTAGTGGAGAGAGAAGGGAGAGGGGGGAGTGGGTGGTGGGCCCAGGGTGAGGAGAGATGAGGGAGGGGTTACTTTTGGCATAGGGGGAAATGATTTTTAAAAAAAAATAAGAAGGGGGAGTCGTTGTTACAAAAATAAGAAGGGAGAATCTCTCCCGGTATATTTTTTTTACGTTTTTCATAAAGTCGCTGTTTGAAACAACGACTTTGTTATTTTAATAATTTTTTTAAAAGTTAAGGTAAAGTCGTTGTTTGAAACAACGACTTTACCCTACTTTGGCTAAATCCTAAAATAGTTTCGGATCTTGGCCATTTCGCAAAAAAAATTTTTATTTTTTGACTAATTTGAAAAAAATTCGAGGAAGGCAGAAAGACGTGGGGATTTTTTTAATTATTTTTTAAAAAAGGTAATAGTTTGGGTGGTGACAACTTTGCAAGAGCGTTCTGAATTTAAAATCAAAGCATCAAGATCAAGCGAATCACGAACACGTGTCACACAACACAATCCACAACTCTGTTAGGGGTTGTTTGGTAGGGTATATAGATATAAGATATAAGTATAGGATTTCTATATCTATATCGTGTGTTTGGTATATTGGTATATGAATATCAATATGATATCTTGATTACTGATTGTGGTGTTTTTTCCTCTTTTTGATATCTGTAGAATTTGGGGTATATGACTTTCTATCTGATATCTCCATCCTCTTCATTCAACACACCTTCTCTCATTCTTCGTCGGATCTGGATTTTTGAAAAGTGTTCTTCTTCCAACAATGGGAGCCATGGCTTCCTCTCTATCCCTTCTCTCTCCCAGTTCTGACGCCCACCACCTCTCTGCTCACCTTGCCTTGTCGAAATTCATGGCATCGGAAGATCTGCTCCAGTTGTCACAATGTTGAAATTCACGGTCTCGTCAGAATTCATGGTGTCAGAGGATGTCTAAGAGTAACATCATATCTATGGTGGCAATCCACCAACTCGAAGGTTTGCATCATGAAGAGCATGTCTAAAAGTAACATCTCGATCTCCCAGGGACACCTCCACTGTCCGACTACAACATTCATGATGACCAAGTTGTCCCTCTCCACCTCCATTCTGCAGAGGCTAAGAACCTTAACTTTTGCAATCCTTGAGTGGAGTCCAAGAGCCTCAACATAAAGGGTTGAGGCAAAACCACATCATGTTGCCTCACAGGTAACAATTGTTCCAGTGTGGTCCCGAATAACAAACCCTGTTGTCGCTTCACCGAATGAAAGTTTTTGATCCGTCAAAATTGATTTTAAAGATTCCTGGAGTAGAGACTTTCCATCTAATGTTTTTCTTCATTCTATGATTCGTTTCGTGTCGTGTTGTGATGTGTTTCCATTTCATCTTGAAAGAGTGTCTTGGTGCTTTCCCAATTTCGAATTTGTTGTTGAGTGTATCCTTCTCACCTTCGGTCTTCTATCACATCTTGGTCATTAAACACAATTTTGTTTCTTATTGTCCACAATTCCCACTAAATTGTTGCCAAACTTTACTTTTGTTGTCTAACTTTTTCAAGATATCATTGATTCGTCGTATCAAGTTTTCAGGTATTTGTATATTGGTAATGATTGCATCATGTGTCTTTATATCCATCTTCTTGATGAGGTTCAATTTTAAAGGTGTTCCATTTTTTGTATCGTCCGCCCTCAATCGTACACCGGCTCTCCATGATTCGATACACGCAATTTAGTTCAAATTCCGCTCCGAAAAAGCCCCAAAAGCTAACTGAAACGGATTCCCGAACAATCCTACAACAAATGAAGCCCCGTCGAACATCAGGGGCAGGTAGCCGAAGTGGAGAGAACCCAGTGCGAAGGCCACAAAAAGGCTTGTAAAGACGAGGAACATGTATATGGTGCCCCTCAAAACACATGGTAAAGACAAGAAGGGGAAGGCGACTTCACAGCACCCAAATGTATAGAGACAGACCACATAAACTAGAGCAAAATGAACCTTTAAGGCGTCTTCATAGGCTATACAGACTACCACTTCTGATCTTCCGATTGGAAAGGTTCATTTCAATACTATTTCATTTCTTCTGGGTTTTAAATTGCTCCTGATGAATTGTTCAAGATGCTACTGCTTTTCCAGCGTTTCATTAATCATGTTTCCTCATAGGTGCTTTCACTTTACAAGTTCTTGGGCAGCGGATAGATCAGATTGCTGTACACGAGAGGGAGCCTAAAGCAAGAGCATAAGCTGAAGTTGTGTTGTATGCTATTTTTATTTTAGATCAGAGTTTGCAATTTTGCATGATGCTAAATGCACACTGAACAGACGATCCTCACTTCCTCGATTCATTTTCTCAGGGATGATGATGTGCTTGTGGAGAGGCTTCGTCAAATTTATTCATCATATGTCTTTGAATCAGCAGCTCAAATGGTTCTTTATACCACAAAGTTCGAAGCCTGGAACAGAAGAACAGGGATGCATGATTTCTCAGAGGTCATGTACATGCTTCATTTCTTGGACATACACTTGTGTATAGCAATCCAAAACGTTGAAGTGTTAAGAGCATGGAATGCAGCGTGACGAACTTGGTGTACCTCAGAGAAACATTTTTCATACGAAAAAAAGCTCCATTGAATGAAACTCCAAACAAGGTTTGGAAAAATTAGAAGAAACTGCTCTTGGGGACTCAAAGACCATAAATACTCAAACCATTTGGCTTGTTAGGGCAAAACACATTCAACATGAACTTCATCATTATCTCTCACAAGTAACATTCAAATGTTGAGAACGACTTACACAGTGCCTGTTATTGGCGATAGTATACTCCATCACCAGTAATGACCTCGCCTATCCTATACACTGGGTTTTTGTCGGTGCTACCTTTGAGAATGCCGTCAGCTGCCTCTGGACTTACTACTAAAACCATTCCAATGCCCATGTTGAAAGTTCTTCTCATTTCAGCATCTTCTATCCTTCCAGCCTGAGAACAACAATTTGCCAACAAACTACTCAGCAACCAACTTTGAAGATAATCACACTGAGTTCTCAAGAATTGAAGATAATCACATTGAGGAGCTTATGCTAACATCTAGTCATGAAACATCACAGCCTAGTTTTAAAGACAGATTAATATATTTACATATCAAGGAGGAAAATGTACCTCTTGCAACCATTTGAAGACAGGGAGGACTGGCCATGAACCAATATCTATAGTAGCCCCAAGCCCCTTTGGAAACACCCGAGGGATGTTATCTGTGAATCCCCCGCCAGTTATATGAGCTATCCCTTTGATGCCTCCTTTGCTGATTAAATCTAGAACCTTCATAGCCGATACACAAACATTAATACTAGTTCATACGGAGTAATTGAGTAAATACACATAAGTGTGCTTAGTAACAATATCAAAAGGTACCTGATTGACATATAAAACCGTGGGGGCCATCAAGGCCTCGCCTAACGAAATCTCTTCACCAGGAAGTTTGTGGTTCAAGGTGAGGCCACTCTTTGCTAAAACCCTATGAAATTCATCAGAAAGCAAGTATATTCATCACTATTAGCACCAAATCATCCAGAAAACAGATGCAAGGCCAAAGAATACGATAAAACCCACCTCCGGACAAGAGAAAAACCATTGGAATGGACTCCACTAGAAGGAAGGCCGATGAGGATGTCTCCCGCCTTAATATTTTTTCCATCAATTACTGAATCCTTCTTGACAGCTCCAACAGCGAAACCACTAAGATCATACTCTCCCTCTGCATAAAATCCAGGCATCTCCGCAGTCTGAAAGGAATCAATTCTTTCAGTTGTACAATTTAACACATAGTCAGGGATGGAACTTGAAAATATTCTATTTGCAGCATCCACATGTCACATGATAGCAACATTAAAATATAACAAACCACACAATGCAGACATATACATAATCAGGGATGTACAAAATTCATGTTTTAGTGATCATGTCACATGATGTTTTGGTCATCATCAAAGCAACAAACATCACTTGGAGAAAACCAAATGTCTGATCAATATTCTTACCTCTCCACCTAGTAGAGCACAATCAGATTGCTGGCAACCATCCACGATGCCTTTAATAACCTGAAGAAATAAATGACAACTTTAAGATATATGACAAAAAAAAAATCACTGAACTGAAACCAATTCAAAGAAAATATGCTGAACGAACTTCACCTTTTCAGCGAGATCAACGTCTAGGCGACTTGTTGCGAAATAATCAAGGAAGAACAAAGGTTTTGCTCCAGAAGTGATTATGTCATTTACACTCATTGCAACCTGAACAAATTAAACACTGTCAAATTGGCAATAGACACACTTGTTTTCAGAAAAAGCCTCAAGAGCACAAAAAATCACCAGGTCAATGCCAATGGTATCATGAATTCCAGTCTCAAAAGCAAGTTTGAGTTTAGTCCCCACTCCATCTGTACCTGCAACGAGATATGAATCCCCTGCAACACCATATAGAACAGATGAAGGAATCAATACCAAAGCATGTAAATTAGCGAATAAAATAAGATCAAACTTTATGCAAATTCCATCTTACCAAAGGGGAACAATCCTCCGAAGCCACCAACTCCAGGCGCCATCTTAGCGATTCTCTTCACAAGCTCAGCTCCAGCATCGATATCAACCCCAGCGCTCCTGTAAGTAAGTCCTTCACCTTCACCGGAGCTGCTCGAACTCTCAGCGTGCTTCGAAGAAGCCGCGCGAATAAAGCTCCTCGGAAAAGCGATTTTCGCTCCGATTGCTTTACCACCGACGCTAGTCATCGGTAGCAAAGAAAGCATCTTTGGCACTGCACACGATTTCGGCGAAAATCCTCGAGCAGGAACGGCGGCACACTGTGCAGCTTCCATGTTAGCTCTGAAGCTTGCGGTGGACATGGCTTCCAATCACTGTTAGCTCAAAAGAAATCAAGAGAAACCGCGATTCCACAGTCGAAAGTCGAATGAGATGTCGGAAAAGAGAGATTCCGACGACAACGGCGAAAAGCAACCGGTATCGGCGCCGGAGGCGTTTCACGGTCCGATTTGCGTTCTTTTTAGGTTTCAGGGTTTTAGCCGTTTCGGTCCTTCGCATATCACACTATTATATATACATTTTTTTTTCAAGTTTTGTTATTGGGCCCATAAAGGACACTTAACGGCCCAATAAATATTCCAAAAGCCCAAAATTAAGCCCATCATCATGCGGCTTTAATTGGCATGCATTTTCTTTTTCCTTTTTTTTTCCTGAAAAGGTATGCGTTTATTTACGCAGATCATCAAATTCAGCCCTCCCGCAAATTTCAATTTCCCGGATTTTCTCTGCGACTCTTTCTCCAATGGAAGCAAAAATCAGAGATCTGATCGAATCCGTCGGGAGTTTCTTCAACGGCGGCGATCAAATTCCATGGTGCGATCGAACCATCATCGCTGTAATCTTCTTTCCAAGCAACTCATTGTTCCTCATTTGATTTCAAATTTCTTCGCCTGATCTACGAATTCGGTGTCAGCATGCATTTGATTCTCTTGATCTTCTTCTGATCACCTAAAAGCTTATACGAATGGAATTCCTGCAAATTGACCTTGAATTTCCCTCTGCTAT
Organism: Persicaria maculosa; assembly: GCA_963922045.1. Lineage (NCBI taxonomy): Eukaryota > Viridiplantae > Streptophyta > Magnoliopsida > Caryophyllales > Polygonaceae > Persicaria > Persicaria maculosa. The sequence goes on along the minus strand of OY998267.1, from coordinate 13,423,419 downwards.
ATATCTCTTCTCTTATTTGTGCATCTCTTTTTTTGCCTTTGGACAATTTGATTGGTTAAGTAGTTTCGATCATTTTGAAATCCAACGATTGATAAATTGCTGATATTACCTCCCTCAAAATACATTGTATGAAGGAAAAATCAAGGATTGATTGTCGTACAAAATGGAGGGCCACTGGCCACTGCGATTATTAAAAAATAAAAATCAGGCTTGGTTACCGGTAAAATGTTTGATGTTTAATTTGTTATAAAGATCGCTTCAATGTAGATTCTTGATTCTTTTAGATGAGGTGAGGTTATTTGTCTGAATTTCTACCATGTTGTATCGATTTCAAGCACATATAATAATTTTTCATACTGCAATCATGTCTGAATGAATCTGCAGGGTTGTGAGCGAGAGGTTGCTGAGGCTAGCAAAGGCTCGTCGGACGAAGTCAAGGCTGAATGTATAATGCGTCTGTCATGGGCTCTTGTTCATTCGCAGCAACAGGAGGATGTGCAGCGTGGGATCGCGATGCTTGAAGGTAAGGGAGAAAACATGATTAACTTCCAGTAAGGTATGTAGCTTATGGAAAAACTGTGTTGTTGGCAGCTTCTTTAAGTAGTACTAACAGTCCACTGCAAATGCGAGAACGGCTTTATCTTCTTGCTGTCGGATATTACCGGAGCGAAAACTTCACGAAGAGCAGGCAGATTGTAGAAAAATGCTTGGAGATAGCGCCTGATTGGAGGCAAGCTTTGGCACTTCAGAAGACCATTGAGGATAAAGTCACCAAAGGTGCTGACAAATATTTGCCAAAAATTTTCTTGTTTTTGTAAGTTTCCATTTCGACAATCTTGATTTGTCCGACGTTGGAGATGAAATGCAGATGGAGTCATTGGAATCGGCATTGCTGCAACTGTGGTTGGAGTTCTGGTTGGCGGGCTTGCAGCCTTGGCTCGGAACGGTTGATGCACTCTTCACTTGACCTGCCTGTCTTGTGTTCAAGCCTTTCAGGAAAGCAGATTTTGGCACTCATAATGTGCTCCTCTATTTTAAGTTGAAAAAGTGAAGAAATTCTCTGCCTTTTGTCTTCCCCTTTTCACATGTTTTGTGATTGCTATCTGTATTCTGTAATTTCATTTGTATAGTAAAACAAGTTGAAATCAATAAACTATGGGTTTCAAATTACCCCCAGGCCCCAACACAGTAGGAAGAAAAACAATAACTGAATCTAATGTTTTTGGTTAACTGAACGCCAAATTGAATTGGTATCCAAGGTTTTGATCAGTAATTGTATTATCAAACGTTGTTGGTCAACTGAAAACTGAATTGGATAATGACAGTTCATATCCGCTTGTTGATTTGAAGACAGAAAAAGCACTAGACAACACAAACACTGAATGTTCAGAGTTTTAAGCATGTAAAGAATATGGAAATTACTACCATAGCTATAATTCAGTCCACAACATCGACATCACGGAAGTCGGAAACAGCCAAACAGGGCACAGTGAGTGTGTGAATGGGGGCCGGGGTGGTGGGCAATTGAGAATTGAGATCTCAAGTGTCATTTTGTGTGCCACTAAGGCAAGTAATACAGGAGATCTTTATAACGAAAGAAAATCTATAATCAGTCACCACCAACCAAAACCTATGTGCCATCATATATGGATTTACAAGGCAGCTGCTTTCAACAAATAAGCCAAGCAGTTCACTAAGAATTTACACATCTTTCAGCCTCAACCGTGGAATTATCGAAACCCCCACACAAACAAACAACGCTTTTGGAAACCCGAGTAAAAAAAAAAACATGTATAAAATCCTAATATTACAAGAATCAGATTGGTGAAAAAGAGGCTAGAAGGTAAAAAGAAAATCATATGAACAGCTTGTAAGCTGTACTGATTCTAGCCCAAGCACAAATTGGCATACCAAATGCAAGCAAGAAGACTTACTAGAACTCTAACCTTAATACCATCCAGATGATGATGGTTTCCATGAAATCAATGAGATTGATCAGCATTCTCAGCACCGACACTGGACTTCTCCACCACCTTGTATTTTTCGTACACTCTTGCTCGGTTTTCTGCCCACCATTGTTCTGCTTGCTTCTCGCTAAACCTCTTCCTACTGCAAATCACAGTACATCAGATGTTTTTTGGCCTCTTGGAAGATGATACTTGTAAATTTGTAATGCTTTTTTATTTACAAGTGTATTTCTTTACTCTAGTAAGTGTCTTTGATTTAAGGTGCTCACCAACGTTAGTTACATTATCATTAAAAAAATAGCAAAGGAGAAAAAGAATATATACCTGAAGCGAACTCGTTTTAGGTCTTTGACGCCTCCAGGCAAAGAGCCAAAAGTAATGTACACACCAGGTTCATCTTGCTCTACCCATTCATGCTCTTGGCGAGATTCACTGTCTTTCATTCTGCTACTGCTTTTGATTGTTGCTTCTGAAGTGACCAATCTGTTCAGGTGGGCAAAACTGTGAGTACTTGGAGTATTTGTGCCATTCGTAAGCAAGTGGTTGTTGAGAACATCCGAGTCTGCATGTAGGCTGGCCAACTGAACATTTAACTGGTCTACCGAGGTACTTGAAACATCAAGCGGTATAGGGGTGCCAGCCAGGGAAGAGAAGGATGGCGTTCTGGCACTGCGCATAGCTCCGACAGGCAGTCTCTCTGCCATCTCTTTCAACTGTTCAAGAGCAGTAACAAGAAATTGAATGAGCAATTCAGAAGTTTATCATGTAGAAAGAAAATCATTTGATGGGGTGTAAACAACTTGCATTGTAATTTAAAACCAAAAAAAAAAAAAAAAAAACTGTAAGAGGTGTATGTTACCTGAGCGGTAAGTGATCTAATCACCTCCTTTGCTGCTTTGCACTTTGCTGTCTCTTCCCCTGCTATAGCTATTGCCTCTTTTAACTGTTTCTTGGTTCTGTCTAGTTCGATTTCTTGAACTTGAGCTTTTCTTGTGAGATTTTCCACCTAAAAAACAGAATCTGTGTCAAACATAATTGACATTGGACAAACCTGAACAGAATTTTTATAAAAAAATTTGGGAAAAAAAATCCTTTTGTACGCTGTACAAAGTCCAATTCGTAAAACAATGATAAAGCATTCGGTAATCCCCAATATATGCTAGTGATTATTGGCTTCATGCTTGAAGAAGGGTAACACAGTCTGGTCAAGCTTAAAGTATTAGATATGCACAATAGAAGCTTCAGTCATCTCAATCATCATGGAAACAAAAAAACATGCAATTGTACAACAGTCGTCTCCAGTAATAGGTCAAGCACTCAAGTGTGTTGTTTAACTAGAAAACGAAGTCTGTGTCAACCACATATTCACATGGCTGTGTTGCTAATCAAGGAAAAGGTAAAACTTATTTAGTCTTGATAGCCTATCAAAGAAAAGATAATACGGTATACTAAATAGTAACAATAAATCAATGATCAATCCCATGCTGCCTGACATATGAGAAAAAGTAAAGCAAGGAACAAGAAAATTTCATACCTGAGCTCTCAATCTAATGACCTCTTGATTAAGGCCATCATTTGTGATTTTGGTATCACCCAAAGTGATCTTAGGAGACATAAGTCCCGAGAGAGTTGGAGTGGGTGTCGTTGAACGAGGTGGACTAGGCCGTCTTGAAATGGGTGATGTGGCCCGTGAAACTATTCTTGATCCAGGAACTGAAGCTGAGAAGAATTTCTTTGATGATCCAAATACAGGATTAAAAGATTTGGATATATTTAGACCTCCCCATTGCACACCTCCATTTGGTACAGGTGACACACGGCTGCTATTGAACTCCAGTTTCTTATTTTTCTTGGAAGATCTGCTTTCTACCTCCTTCAAGGACTCCAACGAAGAAAGTCTTGCAAGCTGAGCACGAGACCCAGGCTCCAACCTGTCATTTTTCTCATTCACCTCGTTGGGCCCCATGCTCATGACTCCTCTCCTGCTGGAAGAAATTTCAGTATCCATGGCTTTCCTTAGCTTCGCAAAGCAATTGTCACAGACACGGTAAGGTTTGTTTGGGTTGGGAGCCATAGAGGCTTTCAGTGACTTCTTACAGCTACAAGAATGACAAAAAACAAGTCCACAATTATAACAATTGTGACGTTTTCTTTTGAAGTTAAATGGGAGGCGGCAGCCAGAACACATCGACTGGTCAACACCTGAGACCCACTTATGCAGGCAGATAGCAGCCGTGAAGTTCATTCCACAAGCAATACTCTTTACTTGCTTATCCTTTAACGCTTCTACCAATGTCGGGGTGTTTCTATCTTCTGTATCTCCATGACCTAAACGTCCATTAGCTCCTTTTCCCCAAGTATACACTTCAGTTCTTGAAGTTAAAACAGCAACATGATAAGCACCACAAGCAATCTCCTCCACAAAGCTATTGCTCAGATTTCCTTTCACACGACATGGGAGCTTGCCATCAGCATGGTGATTTCCAAGCTGACCATACACAGGACTCCCCATTGCATAAACATGACCTGAGGTTGTAAGAGCGACTGTTAGGCTTTGCCCGCAAGCAACCTGACAAAAGTTTGGCTCAACAAGAGCAGCTACATATGTAGGCACTAGTTTTGGTTCCCTATCACCATGTCCAAGTCGACCTTTATCTCCATCACCCCATGTAAAAAGCTTCCCTGAAGAGCAGTTACTGGAACTCGAATTCCCAACCATAACTTCGACAACTGCAGCTGTGTGCCACACACCACAAGCAGCTCGAACAGTACGAAGCCCTTTCAGAGACTCTACTTCCCTAGGCATTGAAATACTTTCACGATCACCATGGCCCAAAACACCAAATGTGCCATCACCGAAGGTAAACAACTGGCCTGCTGAAGTGACAACAGCTGTGTGCCAAGGCCCACAGGAGATGTATGACACATGTATCCCTTCTAGTGGTCCATTCACTCTTTTAGGAACCCAATGACTCACATCAGTCCCATGTCCAAGAAGGCCAAAGTTAAAAGTGCCATCGCCCCAAGTATACAATTCACCAGATAATGTTACGGCACAAGTATGATACTCACCACATGCTACTAGCTCAATATTGGCATTGCTGAGGGAATCAATGAGCTTTGGATGTGATATATCAGAATCCACTCCATGCCCAAGCCTGCCCCCTGATTCTTCCCCCCAGGAAAAGATTTCCCCTTGTTTGGTAACTAAAGCAGCATGCCGGCCTCCACAAGCTATATTCTGCACATCAAGAACGACAGCGGATTCTAATGCTTTAGGAAATAGAGAATCCATCTTGGCACCAACTGAACTCCCAACCTTGTGAGGACCACCACCAATAACAGCATCTCCAGTACCTTCTCCCCACATAAAAACATCACCTAAAGCATCTCCATCATCGTGACCAGAACCGTGACTTGACGAGCTAACAGCACTCGACATACTCATTCTAAAAGTATCCATAGCCATTCCTTTCATGTGACCATGCACACTATCTGAGGCCCCAGATGCAAAACATTGGATTGATCCACTGGCAGAATCTGGAGGGAAAAACCCCTTGGGAGGAACACCAAAAAATACGTCATCTGGAATTGCCTTGTCCAATCCATTTTTAGGTGGACTCTCATATGGACTATGAAGGTGGATATTATCACTACTATCCTGAAACAACATTAGTGCATTTTATTAACATAACCATTAACATGTATTTTTGCTTGATAAATGCTGCTAAACAGAACTGTGACAGAATGAATGGTAAAAGAGAAGGAATACCTTTACTGAGCTATCTGCACTGCCAAATGGAGAATGTAAAGGTGAGCTTCTTCGTGTGTATGCACGAGGGCTATTTACTTCAGATGAAATTCCATCACTCCTTGATTCTGTTTTCCATTTGCGCTGATGACACCTTGAAATCAATGCTTTGAGACCACTAAACCACACCTCAGCTTCATCTTTATCCTTGCATATCTGAGACATGATAGAAGTACATCATCAATCCACATAAGTACTGATGGCAAGGTTCTGAAAGGCCATTCTAATGTAAAATGCAAGATAAGCATTAAAAAGAGAGCGGAATGGGATATTACCAAATCCAGTGACCTGTCATTATATAATAATGAAAATGACTGGTATTCCTTCTCTGGCCGGGGATACCTTTGGAAGATTGGCTATATTAGATAAGAAATGAAATCATTACAATCAAGGGATGCTATGTAGACCAACAAAAGAGAAGTATATGAATATGCCTACTTAAAAACAATCAAACGCTTACAGTACGCTGCCCGGATATGATTCTGGATACATGACTTAGTTTAAGGTGCTTCTCCTCCTTGCCTGAGATCCATATCAAAACAGACTCATCCTGAACAACACAACCAACAAATTCATAATAGGATCTCCATTAGAGAAAATTAGCAGTATCATGGCATGAATATGACATGAGAGAAACTAACCCACCAAACATCAAACTATGAAAATTGATCTGTTGAGGTGACTGCAGTTGCAAAACTGAGGAAATAAATGCAACTAATTGTTTCACATTTATAGATACTGGTTTCTGTTCATTCTGATTGCATAAAAAGTGCAAAGAATCAAAGAAATTCAGAAGGTGACCAAAATAACTAGCAGGATAAAAGCAATTGATTGAATATGATGTCCATTCACCAAGAAGGGAGATACTTTGGAGACATCACTGTCAACTCAAAATATTGATAATGTCATGGGAAGAAATGGCATGAAACATGAAGCTGGAGTATGGAATGATTTGAACATCAACAATCACAAAAAATACAAATGTATCTTCAAAGTAACATATAATGTTGGGCTATAAGGAAGTAAGTACTCACATTTGACAGTCGGAAAGGGCAGAATTTGGGCTTTCCTCTTCTCCCATATTTGAGCAAGTATGCACCTTTCTTAAGAGCTGTGATTGCCTGTTGTACAATCAGTGAAGCAAATGAGTTTAACTCTATCCACTATGAATGCAAGAGCAGAATCCAATTTATAGGTCAAGTTCTCAGTTTATCAATAAATGTCACCTCAATCATAAAATAAATCCAACACTAAAATATGTTAAACCTAAACACATTCAGAAAATCGTATATTACATAACTGTATCCACAACAACACACGCAGTGAATAAAATCTAACAATATTGGCATCAGTAAATAGGAACCAGAGAGACAGCAAAACCAGGTCCAAATTAAGCCACTAAAACACACTACTGACTTTTCTACAGGCCTAGAAAATACACTTAATTTTTATGATGCACAAATACACTACAAATTGATGTTCAAATATCCAGCTCTTCTGCTTTTAGATAAATGAACAAATCCAAAACTCGGTCAAACTACAAACATCAAGGGTCTATGTAGTTGCATCCAATTAATGATCTCTTTGCTAAAAATCGTATGAATGAATTTTGAGTAGAAGTATAAGAAAAAAAAGCATCAGAACAAATATTATATCTGAAGTATGACCAACAAGAAAATTGCATTTATTACTTGCTCAATGTCTCTTTCCACAGGGCCATTCCGAGTAAGATCCGTAGTCATCCTATCCATCCAGACCACCGAAAAACCAACTGTCAATTCCAAAAACGAGAATTCGAATCCTCAAACCGAAAGCTTCAACTCATCATTCCCGAAATCGGAGCCTCCCGCACATCACTTCCCCTCCGAAAATCTCGGATTTCAACATTGAAAATCAAAACACGTCCAGAAGACATCTCCCAAAAATCACACTGCTTGAAATACCAACGAATCTCAGAACGCCTCATCAGGAGACCAAATTTCGCATCATTCACCACTTGGATTGCTCAAACTCAAAGCAAATCAAATGCAGCATCAACCTCCAAGCATATCCAAATTCCCTTAGCGTTTGATTGAGTTTGATTCTCCTGCGTAAGCGCGAGGTCTTTAATTGACTCAAACGGAGCAGGAGACGAGCTTGAAACTGCGAGTTGCGTAAAAGACGCGCGAGTGAGTTTCGGGATTCCGACGGGAAGGAACTGAACTGGAGTTGCTGTTGTTGGATGAATCGAAGAAAATCAATGAGCTCGAAGCTGGAAAGAGAAATCAGCAAAAAAAGGGAAGAGGAGAGAGGTATAATCTTGGAGCAGTTGATCTGAAATCAGTGCAGAGGAGAGAGAAAGAGGGGTTGATCCCATGAGAAAGAGAGAGAGAACTCGATTACTCGAGGACCTAAATCAAGTCTTGTTACAATTTACTCATGTTAGAATAAAATAACATAAAAAGTATTTTGGATTTTTTTAATAAGCTCCTTCATAATGATTTTTGGATAAAATGTATACATTTTAATTTTTAACAAAAAATATTTTTTTGTATTTTTCTCTACTGGTTAAATGTGTATTTTCTATTCATCATTCAAATTAAATTAATGTAAAAAATAATAATAATATTATAAAAAATGAATCAATGGAATTGTATTCACTTTTGCGAAAGTTTATATATATGAGTTCTATTATAGAACTGATCATGTCTACTCTTCTATTATCTGTGAGAGAAACATCTTTCTCACATGTTCCCTGTGATTGCAGTAGAGTGACTGATAAGGTTGCACACATTTGTCGCTTTATTAGGAGTATCGACATGACGACATGTATATGAAATTAGGTCTTTAGAACCTCATCAGAAATGATGTTATCGGATAAGGCTTCCTTACTCGAATTCTTACTTAATAATAATAATAATAATAATAATAATAATAATAATAATAATAATAATAATAATAATAATAAATGATTCACAAGTGTGACCTAAAAAGTGTATTAGTGACAAATCCATAAAAAAAATTGAGGAGCTATTTTTTTTATGTATATGTGGAAAAATTTATTGCGAAAAACTTGAAATTTCTTATTTAAATAGTCATTTTTAGTATAATTTAAAAAAAAATTATCAAAAAATGAGAACTTTTTTTTATATATAAATATGAAAAAAGAATGTTTTCGTTTAAATATATTGAAAAACCGATTAATATAGGGTACAAAAATATTAGTAAACAAATATCTATTATGGCGGAAATCCTTGCCCACCGAGAAGAATTACAAAAATCTTGTCAATTATGAATAAGAAATCTCGAGATAAAAGGGGATGCACAAATCATCATATATACCCTAAACTCTCAAGGAAAGTGTCATTGGAAATATAATTCATAATGGGAGACATCCAATGGATTCTTAAAGCCTTTCAAGAGACAAAAATTTGTTATGTGCCTCGGAAGGGTAACAAATTGGCAGATAAGGTTGTACACGTTAGTCACTTTGTTAGTGCATGGGCTTGCAATGGTAAATAACAAAGATTTGCAGGATCTCATCATTTTGGATGTTATCGATTAGACATTTTGTCAATTGAATCCTTACCTTATCAAAAACTATATATATATATATATATTTGAGAAAAATCTTAAATTTTTTATTTAATCAATTATTTTTAGTGTAAGGAAAAAATTATTATAAAATAAAGCTAAAAAAGGTTTGAATCCATTACTCAAGGTAATAAATACTCATTTTTACTAACTAAGCAAAATTGTCTCGTTGATTTTTTTTAAAAAAAAAAACTATGTAATTTTTTTATTGGGTAAAAATTTGGTTGGTGAAAAGCCTAGCTGATAGCATCTTTATTAATGAGACCAAGGAGATCTAGGTTAGTGGTCAATGCACGTCCGCTAACCAGATGACTAAGGTGTATTTAAAACTCTTTATAAATTTTTTTTTTTTTCGATTTTTCTTTTGGACTATGGGGACTTCAACAACCTTGAGTTACTTATTTAGCACTAGCATTTAAGGCTAGCTCATGGGGTGGTACCTATTTGAAACCATAGTCCAACATAATGTCTATTGACAAGACATGTTTTGTCTATTGATAAGATGAATTTTACGTAATTGCACTCAGAGCCTTTTTATTTTTTTACAAAATAATTACGGATTGACACGAGACCAAAAAAAAAACAAAAACTTTAGCCCTATTTTTTAACAACTCTCCTGCCTTCCCCTTCAACCTCTTCCATTCATGCTTCAACCTCCTTCATCCTCTTAAGATCTACTTATTTTATAGCGTTTTTTTGTCGAAATCTACACCGATCTATCGTTACAAATGTATGTTATAGCATACAATGTTAGAATCTCATTGATTTTAGGTTGATTCGATATATAAATTGGGGTTTTTAGATTTTGGCAGAAAATTTTAGAATCCGAAATCTCAATCGATCTTCGGTTGTTTCTTGATGTTTTGTTGTGTTTTATTGTTGTTATTACTTATCATGATAAGTGAGTTGTATTTGCAAGTTGGGTATCAAGGTAGGTTAGAAATGCTCGATTTAGGGGGGTTCATAGGACGAGAAGGACAAGTGGCATTCGGTCCAGTGTCAAGTATTCATCGGGACGAGACACGTGTCCGTTTAGTGAGTTTAGTGGGTTTCGCACATTTTTATGAGTTTGTAGACCGCGGACGGCTTCTAGGTATGGGAAATGTTGATAGGGATTTTCATATGTTTGTGGATATGTTGTCCGCGTGCGACTAAGCGCCATCACCCTTAACTTTAAGGATCTTTCATTCATCATAACAGCTATAAGTCATCCACGGGTGTTTTTATTATATTTGAATGATGTTCTATTTGTATAGCGGGGAATCTCATTCATGATCGTCGGGTCCACTCATATTTACTCATGGCATCGTAAATAGTAGTATCTACATTAATGCATCGTCACATATATAACGTTATATATTTATCAATTAAATTATATAGAAATCGTCTTTTTAAATATAATATTTTTCAAAAAAAATGTTTGTCCGTAAAAAAGATATAAAAATATTTATAATTTGTTATTTAAAATAGAAATATAATTTTTAATTTTTTTATTAATAATATCTACCCCATGTGTCATAGGTTACCATAGGATTATAGGCTATCTTCACTCTTGAAACAGTAGCCTTTCATTGCCCACCACTATCAAATAAAATGGTCCAAAATACTATTGTAACCATATTGCTATTCCAATTGCTATAATTTGTTATTTACTTTAATTAGTCTCATAAATTATTCTTTGAACAAAATGTATCACATTAACTTTGTTTTTAGCTTTATTCTATAATCTATATCTTTACATACAAATGAATAACAATAATAATGTGAAGGCATACCTTTACTTCAATCATTAAAGAATTATTAGCAATATATTGCACACTTTTTTCCCTCACATGAAACTATACAATCTTGCTTTTATTTCGACCTAAAATTATTATTTTTTTTAAATGGAACTTGCTTTTATAGGTCAAATTTTTTTGCAATCTCCACATGATCCCCGAGACTTCATATCAAAATTTAATAATATTATTATTAGTAGCTAAAAACTTCTAAATTATGTTAATTTTGTTTCTCCTTCAATCAAAATTTGTGGACTTTATTTTTACATTTCGTTGAATTGACCCCTTCAATCTCGATTATAAAAATGTTTTATCAACGATGGTTGTTCATTGATGGATTGCGACGTTCATGAACGATAAATTACATATAACATAAGATATTGTTTTTAATTTACTTTTGACTAAGATAGCGATTACTATGAATTTCTAAGAAATACATGTGCTTCCTAAATCCTAACTCATTTAAAAGCACGCAACATTTATTTATTATTAAAAACAAAACCCCATACCGAAATCAAATTAATAATTATTGTTATATAATAATAATAATAATAATAATAATAATAATAATAATAATAATAATAATAATAATAATCATTAATCCATACGAGTATTCTTGTTACATGACTTATGTAAAGTTTATAATCGTTAAATGAACAAATACACACCAAAGCATCAATCAATCAAGCTCAAATTAAAGCCTTGGCCTACCCATTTGATGTCAACTAATTAATTAATTAATTAAATCTCCAAGTGTTTTTTTCTCAACTAAAATCCCAAGTTACTATTAGTTGAAAGAGAGTTGCAATTTAAAGCAAAAAACAACGCATGAGATTGGAGATGGTTTATACCAATGAAATGTGTGGTTGATGGACAGAGACGGTTGGGAAATGGTGTGATTGAACAATTGAAGGGCCCTCATTTTTTTTTCTTTTTTTTTCTTTACACATTCATTGTCTTCTCAAAATAAAAAGTATATCTCAAAGCCACATGAAACTCTAGGTAGTATGAAAATGATGGAAATAAAAAGCATATAATTCCATCAATTTGCCTACCCTTTGAATATTTGGGGTCATGTTTTGATTGAAAATAACTCTATTCTTTAGCATGAATAGTATTGGTATTGGAACTATATTAAGAAAATATTTAAAATGATTCTTATAGATCAATGAGTTATGAGTTTAGAAGATCAATGAGTTATGAGTTTAGAAGTAGTAGGGTTGAACATAGGTTCGACTCTGGTCCACGCCTTGTTCAAATAATAATAGGTTCGACCCAATTGATTCGGAATCAATTTGGTCTGGTTCAGATCTAATATTTGCAATTTAGGAGTCAATCATGTCTAGTAGGATCGAAATTCACCAAATATGGCAGAAAGTAATCCAAAATAGACAAAAAAAAAAAAATGGGTCGAACCTCTCTTTGAAAACATGCAATTAGCACAAGAAAAGATCATTAGCAACTCACCGCAACGAGTATGGTGAATTGATTGGGGACTTTCCACATTTAATCTGAAATTCAGAGTTCAAATCTTGGGAATAATATTTCCGTGTGAGGGAATACTTTAACCCCCGATATGTTTTTTCGATCTGAATCATAAGTTGTAACTCACATGGTTATCAAGATCGAACTTCCACTCTTCCCCATTCATTTCATCAAGAAAAGAAGAAAAAAGGGGAAGAAGAAAAATGGTCCTCAAAGCCAACCCCATTGGCCCTACCTTGGAGAAAAGCCAAGTGCCCTTTTGGCAAAAGCCCCACCCAAAAGCTACTCACAAGTCACAAGCTTGCTCTCTAGTCTCTTTAGTGTTTTAAAAAAATTATAAGTAGCTTTCTCATACCCAATCGGCAATCAAACTTGGAAGAGATATTAGTTGTGCAAATAATGGCAAACAATCCAAGTTTGGAGCAAACAACTTGTTTGGTAAACCTCCTAGCTTAGTTGTTCAGCTTCTTACACATTGATGGGCAACCATGAAATATAGTTCTTTGACGAACTATTCATTAGTTGATATGTTTGATTTCGATTTTAGTTGCCCCCACAATTGATGTCACATAACAACCACATCTAAAGCACACAACCACACAAGCTAAAGCATAACTATGATTCATGTGATGGTAGTAGCTCTTTAAGGACATGGGTTCAATCTTTTGCCTTGCATCAAACTCGCAGAGGTGGAGAGGATGCTCAGAATGGTGCAACGACGAAGCAAACGCATACGAACCATATAATGACCCGTAGCAATAGAGGTCTATGTGGGCACTCAAACCCTCCATCAAAGGCCTAGAAGCCCCATCATCATTGAGCCAAATGAGTTGGTCACAGTATAATATTACCCATTTCTTGGTAAAATGATGGATCCAATTTTTGTTCATCTTTTCAGCATGTGGGATCAAAATGTTTTAGCCAAAACTATTATTAAAGTGGATAAATAATTGCTTCCAACTAAGAAAATAGAGGGAAAAGAGAAGTGGTCCATGGGGGAAAAAATAATTATATGCATGAACTACATGCACAGTAAGGTCATAATCCATTGCACATCTCATGGTTCTTGAAAACTATACCACAAGGAGCCAAGAAAGACGCCCAGCTGTCCGAAAACGAACCCGAAACGCCTTTTTGGTGGGTAAAGATGATAGAAGTTGCTCTTCCTTGGCTAAGTCAGGTAGCCAAACCGAAAACATAAGCAGATTATTTTATACTACTATAGACAGGTTGATCACCTGAGGGATAGATGATCTGCTGAAGAAATCTGAATCAGGATTGCGAGAACACCAATCCTAAACAAAACCGAATAGCTAACTGAAGCAGGTAAGCACCCGAAAAAAAGCAGGAGGGAAAGCGAAAAGAGAGAGACCTAGTGCAGAAGTGCAGCTTCTGATGGCAATCATCTCTTCCTCATCTGTGTTTTTTGCATGCTGGTGTTTATAAAAAGGAGAGAGATAATCTGTTTCCAACTGTACAGCCTTGCTTATGGCGAGGTAATCTCCCATGGGTTCTTTTTGGACCACCTCCTTACTCAATCTTTGCGCATGGTGTATAGTCTTGACAGGATCTCATCATATCCGGACCCTCAATCGACAGAAGAACTCGTCAATGCAGTTTCGTCCTCACTGAAACTAGAAGGCATCTCCAAAGCAGACCTAGACGGCCAGAAATAAAGAATTACAATAATAACAATTTAACAAAGCAAGGCAGGTACTTGCAGCCGAAGATTTTTTTTATTAGGTCTAGCTACAATCTATTTGTAGTCCAGCCCAGGGCATCCTTTTGGATGAGAACTTGTAGTTTTGTGTCTGTATGAAGGTTAGTAGTTAGCACTAGGGGTTAAGTGTATGCAGCCAAAAAAATTTGATTGTATAATTCCGTTTTTATATTTTAAAATAAAAAATAAAAGAGTGCGAAAAACCATTTTTAATGAAGCCCGGAGAGATATTTCAAAATCGAAAAATTCTTGGCAATGGAATTAGCAATAATATACAAAAACAAAAGGCAGGTATGCAACAGTTGAAGCTCACCCTCTGATCTGTTTCGTCTGCGGTGGTAGTTCTTGCAACGCCTGTCTCACCGGAAAATCTTGCTCAACCAAGCCTCGCCCTCTCTTGCTAGCCTTTAGATGAGAGAAATATTGAAAAGGGAGTATATTAGAGAGTGATGAACTTCTGTTTGAGAATTGACCAAGGAAAACTAAGTCACCTTCATATCATTCACCAAGCGCTTGTGTCGAATTGGTTCTTGATGTTCTTTCATCATTCTTTTCTCTCCAGAAAGTTCTTCAGGCTGTCATATGGAAAGATCAAACGTATCAAAACACTTGCACTTTATACTTTACAGAAATCGCAACTGAAAGAGTGAACAAGTTTATACTGGTCAGACCTCTATTATCTGACTAGGTAGTACCAGCTCCTCTTTATCATGAGAATTATTGTACTTAGACTTCATACTTGGGCGCTTTGACTCAAAGCTTGGCCTCTTGTGGCCAGCTTTCGGGTGCATATCATCGTAGTTATGCAGCCAAGGCTCTGACCTTTCACCCATTATTTTTCCACCAGAAGGACAAAGACGGGAATTAGGAAAAGGATCCGGCTTCTTTCCTTGCACGGCATGCTTTAAATTGGCACTGGTGTGCATATTGCCATCATAAACTGATGTATCACCAGCAGAATATTCATCTGAACTATATGAAGCCTTCTGGCTCAATACAGCGTCGCCATTCTTTGACTTCTTCAACGGCTGGTGGTGAGGCAGGGTATCCTGATTAGCACCATGAGATGGTTTTAATTTTGCAGCATCAACATACAGATCCTGATCCATCATAAACCAAACAAAATTTAGTGATGGCAATGGAGAAGGTGGGTAATGATCAAACCAACAAAATTAGATAAATGTAGATTTGTCATTTCAGTATAGGAATCACATGTTGTAGAAACTCAATTGATAAGAGCACAAAAATAAATGAAAAATTCCACTACGGGCACCAAAGTTTGGGGTTTGGGTACCCCTACGTAAAATTTCCGCAAACTTCAATATCCCCAAGTGGATTTTTTTTTCAAAAAAATAATAACAATTAATGTTCAAATATCCTATTATTTAATTGTATATTTACAGCTATAGACAGAACCAAAAGCTTGAGCTCGGCACTAGGCCATCATTATAAAGTGACCCTAAAAACAAAGAATCTTGAATATATGAGAATATAGACGAAGAAACCTCCAAAAGAAATATAATACACTGTTTCCACACACTCAAGAAGGAAACACACAGAAAGACATGCTCACAGATTACATGTGTAATGGATGGAATGCCAGGGTTGTCTATACTAGGCTTCAATGCATCTTCTTAGTTATACCTTCAATTTTCATTTCCATATTACCTAAACATTTAATGTAGGTTCAATTTCAAGATCTGTTGACCACTGATTCATGAGAAACATTGTAATCCTCCTACCAAAGGCATATAGTTTACTTACACTTCTGAAGGTGGGTGGAAAACGTGCACCACGAACATCAAGAGGAATCAGGGTATTCCTATCTGCAATATATGGTTCTGTCAGAACATTCAAACAATGAAGGCATATAGAATAGAAAACCTATTTATCAAACAGGACCTCCCAATAAGAACATGAAAGGCGCTTTATAATAACCATTCTCTATCAAGTAAGAACCAATTTCATGCTGGAGTTGACAGATGCTCAATATCATGAAGAGCAAGATTCAATACCTACCATGCATCGCATTTCTGCTTGGAGACTCAAAAGCATCAGGAGGAAGTGGGTCAAAGTCAACACCAAGGGCTGGACCATCCTCCCGATACTGTCTGCCTAGTTGTCGTTTGACAGCAGTAATTGCAACATTTTCAATCTGTCCTTTAATTTTCAGGTACCCTGATGGCCCAGCACGTCCCCTGCTCAGGGGGATAGATCCATTTGGGATCCCATATTGTGAAGTTTCCACATCCATGAAATCCCTGCCTCGAGGATGATAGCTGTCCTGTAAATCTGATTCACTTTCCGAAGACGTATCCTCAGATTCACTCATGCCATAGTGTCCTGTTTGCCCATAATGAATCTCTGCTGGTCGAAGATCCTCATCGCCCAACCTCCGACTCTCAACTTCCCTCAAATCAGCAATCTTATAATCCCCACGCTTTGTGCTACCACAAGAATCCTGCCGCAGCCCACTACCTTGGTCCTGTAAGCCACCGTTTGACAATTCCTGTCTTCCTGCCGCATGGGCTTCCTCAGTTTGCAACCTTCTGTCTTTCAGCCTTCTGTGGCAAAACCATCCAGAGATCTGCCTTTCTGTTAACCCCAACTTCTCTGCAAGCTCTGCTTTCATTGAATCTGTTGGATACTTATGTTCTGGCCATAAAGAAATCAAATAGTTAAAGATCGGAGGAGAAGAAAACTTTAGGGTTCTAAAAGAAAGCATAAGATAAATCATAAAGAGTAAAAACTACCATTATAAAACTCTTCTAAGGCCTGAACTTGGGATGGTGTTTTAAACCGCCTTTTCTTATTTGTTTCAGGCATTGCTTTTTCTTCACTGTGTACGTCTCCTGATTCTGGGGATCAAAGGGCAAAAATTAAGCGATCAAAGAGAACCATAAGGGCAATAACTGCCAATATCAAGGAAAGCACTACATGCACTGTGCAGATTAGGTTTCAATATGGCTACAGAAACCTAATAAAGGTCCATCAAGGAAAGCACTTCTGAACCTAATAAAAGTCCATATCATCCAGGAAAGCACTACACGCACTATGTTGATCAGGTTTCAATATGCCACAGTAACTGTAAACGTAATGAAAGTTCATCTAAAATCAAGACCAATCCTATTCAACACACAGCAAAAAGAAATAAAAAACAGAAGGATTCATTCATCATGAAGGTTCTTCATGGATGTGAATGAGCGCCTGTAGAATGAAATTTAAGGGATCATGACACCCACATAATCTGAACTCATCACAAACCCTAAATGGTCCTGTAAGAAATTAGCCATAAACAAGGATTGCCTGCAAACAATTGATTTTCCAGAAACCCTAAATTCGTCACAGTGCGCATCAATCCACACAAAATTCATCGGCAAATTCCAAATCAAACAGCATCTCTCCAACCAAAACTGAAGGAAAATCACAATTCCATCAGATCGGTTATGGAGAACAAAAAAAAATCTCATAAATTATAAAATCAAACTGAACTGCATGATCTGCA
The DNA here is from genome assembly GCA_963922045.1 of Persicaria maculosa. Taxonomy (NCBI): domain Eukaryota; kingdom Viridiplantae; phylum Streptophyta; class Magnoliopsida; order Caryophyllales; family Polygonaceae; genus Persicaria; species Persicaria maculosa. The sequence goes on along the minus strand of OY998267.1, from coordinate 13,405,580 downwards.
AAATCACCAATACCTTCCATGGCGAATACTCGATTCCGCGAGAGTCTCTTCCCCCTCTCCCTCTCCCTCTCAGAGCCTTTTCAACACGCTCAAACAACGAAATCCATCATCGGAAGGGCCCAAGCAAATTGAGAATGCAATCGAAAAAAGGTATTAAGATTTTTTTATGAGACGGAAGATTAGCGCTCACATGTGGAACCCTAAATCAAGAAGAGAGAGAGAGATTGAAGGGAGGAAGAGACGGAAGAGAGAGAGGTCCAGGAGGAGGGGGTAGAAAGTGAAAGGGGAGAAGAAAGAGAGAAGGGCATCTTCTGGGTTTCCATGTTTGCTTGCAAAACCAAATTGCTTTTACACACATCCTATCTCTCTCTCTCTCTCTCTCTCAAACACTAATAAATTTTTGGGGGGATAATCCGCCAATTGGTTTATTATTATTACTCCGTCGTATTTAGTCGAATCATCTTGCGTTTCGTACCAAAATTCAATTTCTTGTTCATCTTTTTTGAGTATTTGACAGATGAAAAATTCATGAAATTAAAATATGTTTCTGGGTCTCCTCTCTCTCTCTCTCTCTCTCTCTCTCTCTCTCTCACCCGTGTGTCAAAAGATGAAAACATATATAAAAGGGGAAAATTTTTGTTTCTGGGTCTCCATTGAAATGACCCATTTATCCTCTTTAGGTACAGTACAAGTTGGCCTCACTGTATTTAATTCCCACTGTCGATTATATTTTTGATGACGAGTTCTTTGATGGATTCATTCATCATTCCAATCCCCCCAAGGGCTCTATCAAAAAAGATCAATTTCTTGGTAATGAAAATTGGACGTTTCTGATCCCACTTTACCTCCCCTTCTGCAATTTCTGGTAAATCTTCACGTGGAAGAACACCAAATTGGAACATTGATTACCGCACTGCCATAACCATTCATCTGCTTCAACATCATCACCTGGGTATAGGACAAACACTTCCCTTTCTCCTCCTGCATTTGATTTGAACTTTTCCTATGAGATTTAAATTGAATGATAATTTGATTAGGAGGCTCAATCGTTTCAACTTTCAAGTGTATAGAGATTTGATTTATAAGACCACCCAAAGCCTGTCCGAGAATCGTTATGACTCACAAAATAGGAAGTGGAAGGAATCAAAGGCAAAGTCATATGGAAAAAGGATCACTTCGTTAGTCGAATACCTGTCTTAACATGAGAAACATTGTATTGAATGCAAAGTTGTATCAAGGAGGTTGGGGTAAAAGTAAAACTTGCAAGAGTTGTAACTAGACCCGTAGAAAAAGATGTAAAATTGGTCTGCTCTTCTTTATACGAGTTTCCAGCTGCTGCTGCTACACGAGCACTCTTTGACGCGTAGGTCAGAGAAGCATGCCTTTGTCGGGTTTGGGTCCTATAGATGAGAACGGTGCTGTCTTCCTAGGCAGTCAAAATAGGGCTTTGCAGCAAGATGTTTCTCACTATTCTACTTTCTTACTCAACTTGGCATTGTCAATATTATCATCGGTGGATGCATCTTCTGCAGTCTTTGACTCATCAAATTCCAACAACTGTACAAATAGAAAGAGAATATGTCGCACAAGATCAAACAAAGCAACTAACAACACAAGGTACTTGTTATTTGGCATGGTTGTTTTATTTCCCAGGTTGATCATGAATTGTTTAATCCCAAAAACAGAACACAAGAAAAGGACAGGTACGAACCTGTTTAACTTCACCGTTCCAAATTACGTGTGCAGCCAAAAATCCAATGACAGAAGGCACAATATACAGAAGTGCAGGCTACAAAATCGGAAAAAAAGATAAATAAGCCTGTGCAATTTCTCATGACATGAAACAAGAAACCTGCGGATTTATATCCAATTAAGATAGCTATTCAAGCATAAACTAACATTTACAATAATACTGTATTAAGGAAAGACATATGACGTCTACAAAATAATCAAGTGACCCAACTACAAGACTTACTTGTGCAGCCTGAAACCAATTCATGACTACGATTGTCAGGACCATACCAACGGTATATCCCAAAAAGGCGCTCTTGAAGTACTGACTTTCTTTCCCCCTGGACGCATCGAACCGCAATGCCAAAGCGACAAAGATACCTTCACGAATTACAAGTCTTTGCTATAAGTAATACAGTACCAATTTGTAAAACACTACATTCACAAACAGCTCATCATGTTAGGATGTTACAAGAAATACAATAATACAGGAAAGAATAAGGCAGCAGGCATAAATTAAGAACAATAGGTCATGAAAAAGAAAAATCATTTTCAGAAGCAACACACAAAATAACACATCCTCTTACAAATGACAAATACTAAAGGTGATAACACTAAACTTTTTCTTACCAGGGATAACAATGTCACCCAATCCAAGCATGGAAAATGGTCTTGCCAAATCTGCTGTTGGGAAAAGAAGCTGCAGGTAAATGGGGAAAATTGTTAAATCATATGGTACATCACATTATATTAGATGGTTAGGAAGAGAGGATACTAATTACCTTTATTGGGGCATCAAAAGATTTTGCAACACTGACCATCACTGGAGTAAAGAAAACCCAGAAGATATCATACACAAACAGACCACCCTGCAATGCCATTAGAAAAGTGAAACAAGATGAACCAAAATATCCAGTCACATGGAAAAAAAAAGTTACTGTATCACCTATTCACCTACATAATTCAAGGAACAAAAAGCAGCTAATCTAAACTAGAATTCTTTTATATGTTCACTAAGAACTTAGAGGTGTTGCTTGTTGAGGATCAGAGTTATAAAAATCCAAATTCAACAAAATGAATTCAGACACTAGCAACACAATAATTGATGTTACGAGGCCTATGACAAACTATTAACTAATGTCTAAATCTAAATATTAATGTCGAGACAGAATTACTTGAAACAAAAAGGCAAAAATCTCATACTACTTTCGTATTCAACTTCTTACCAAGAGAATGGCACCAGTCTTAAAAGACCCAAGAGAAAGCATTTCAATTCCCTGTAATATTGCAGAAACAGTTAAAACACCTACAGTAGTCGGTCTGTACATACTTCAAACAAAGTCATCGACTACGTCCGCTAGCAATGAAATGAAACTTTGAAAGAAAACAAACCTGAATGCAGAAAGAGAGGCCCAATACATTGTTAGCCAGCCAATGCTTCTTTGAAGCATACCAAGCACAAAAGAAGGTTCCAGGTATGGCAGCCACAATCTGTGATCTGGTAAATTCAATTTCCAATGCTGCAATACAAAAAATGAAACAAACACATTTCAAGCAGCCAGCCAGAAGATGTTACAAGGATATTAAATGAAATGATTTGATTACAAAAAGGAGAGCAGTTTTTCAGCAATATAAAGACAGAAAGGCATATGATACCTAAGAGGTATAGCAACTATCCTTGCTCAAAAAAATGGTGTATACCATTTTCAACAGAATGTTAATGAACTTGTAGAAAGTTACTCCCTCCTAGAATCAAGATAAATGTATACAAGGTCATCTTGAACTCGTATCCATGTATCTTGAGGTATTTGACCCAAACCTAGGATTTTGCTAGCCACTTAGCCAAACTAGATTTGGCAAGAATGGTTGATCGTTTATTATGAAATCTCCAGGGCATGGCCCGAACACTGTAATCTTATTATTTTTTTTATCTTTAATACTTGTATATAAGCATGCACTAATCTTCACAATAATTTTTCCAATACTCTGATCATGGAGAGACTAGGGAACAATGAAATCGAGAACTTGACATTCTGTGAGTAAGCACTGCCTCTGTTACTTGACAAACAGAGGTTTTAAGCATTTAATGGAAATATGTTCATGTTCTATTGTATGGATCTCACATACTTCCTCCATTCTTTCAGATTGAGCTTAAGCACTCGATGCACCCTTTTGCCCAAAACTGTCGATGCATTGGAGAAATAAACTAAGAAAATGAAAACTACATCCAAACAATGGACATAATTATTCGAAACACTATCATATGGATAAGCACTAAAATATAACAGGATAGGCACGGAGATTTGAGTATCTAACTCATCTTGAAACATTTTTAACCACCTTTTCCTCCAATGCATGTAGAATAATAACAAAGGTAAACACTCTAAGCTGAAGTTTATCATCAAAACACTAATAATAACTGAGTGGGATAACATACAGCGGAAATAAGGAAAATGCCATTCGATAACATTCTCATTCCAGTGATCTGGCAGGAAGCGTTTTATTGCGGGCAGTAGTGTGGCTCTGGCAACAAACAAAAGTGTAAACATTTAAAATAAGTGTCTTCTAAAAAATATAAATCACATAGAACGGAGAATAACTCATATAAAGAGAACATACGAAAGGGCAAGGATGCCGAGGACAAAGAAGTAGCAAGTCAGCACAGCATTAACCAAGTCTTTAGACAGGAATTTGAAGAGCAAAAACAGTGATAACAGCATTGCGCTTCCAACCAAGGGAAACCTCATTGCATGCTCCTTTGACATGGTCTCCTGCATCAACAGAAAAGTGAATTTTGACCCCATTCTCCTATTTGTTGGGAAGGGGGTGGAGCAGAGAAACTGATGGAGGCTGAGAGTGTGGCCTTACCGTAGGTGGAGTTGGCTTCACAGACCGGTAACACCCCACATAAACTGCGAGGCAGGCAGTCGATATCACATTTAAATTTGGGTTTACATTAATAACAAGTGGTGCCAAACTCAACCCTGCAAGAAAGAAAAAATCCAGATATATAAATAGAAGCAGAAAATATAATTATACAAGGATGTATTTAAAAGCAGATTCTTGACTCTACTCATGACTATAAACAGGTTCAAACATAAAACAAACAAGCAAACAAAAACAGCAGCACCCAGAGATAAGCACTATGATTCAAACATAAATGCACTGTAGAGAATAAGGATAATATCTAATGAAATTATAATAAGTGGCAAAGAAGAAAAACAGATCTTTGAAGGAGCCTATCCATCAAACTTGCAAGCTTACAACTTCACTAGCTAGCCATCTCCATGCAAAGGTATGTGACATTCCCCCTCAATGGCCTGTTTAATAGAATGAGGACTAAGGTCTTCTGTCTTGACACATACTGGCCTAACAGCTTACCCAGTTGAACTTGACTGTTAAGTGTTCAATGAAACAATTTCAAAAAGCTCCCAAAAGATAAAGAGATGAACTAGGATTTTCAGCTATCCACTAGCATATTGACTAGCACTACCTACTAGTAGCACACTAACACCCCCAATTCAGAAAAAACATTGACATCCTAACTCACTCAGTTTACAAAGCAAGGTCTCCAATCAAATCAAATTCCAGCTTAATTGCCAAGTAAAACAGCACTACAATGAAATGAAAATCATCACACCCCAATCTGAATGCTACACAGATAGTAAAGAGGCAAAACCAAACCTGCCAGCGCAACATTTGCTATGCGTTCGCAGTTCTTCATTTCCTATGCAACCAAGGAATCAAGAGCCGAAATCCAAACTATGTCGGCTATCAACACCGAACAATACCGCGATATCTCCCTTCAAATTGGAAGACCAAACGCAAATACAGATGAAATTTTAAACCTGTCAATAAATTTACAATCCAGTTAATTCAATTGCCAGATTCAATCGGAAACCTCTGCTTCAATCTCTACGGCATAGGGTTTACAAAACTCAACAATTACTCAATTAGGGTTCCTCAATCAACAAACAAAATAAAATATGGGGGTAGAGAAATACCAAAACGAATAAGATCTGGTTAGTCTCCCTCCCTTCCCGTCAAGATTCGTAACCTGTAGATCGGAACGTTCAGCGGGAGAGATGACAGAGATTTTATTTTATTTTTTCCCTCTTTTTATGCAATGAAAGAGTTTTTCTATGCTTTGTGAGTTTACATGGACGAGATGTAATCAGGTGCGTGCCGGTGTACCGTATGCGCCCGGTTTACGGTTTACGACAACAGAGGGGTTGAAATGGGTGACGTGGGATGACAAGTGCCAGATCATCGGGACACGTATAAGTGAAGTGTCATAACCAATCAGAAGATGCCAACTCAGCATTGTGAATAAATTATGTAGTAATAAGGGTTCGTTTGGTTCAATATGGGAATTGAAATTCCCGGGAAGTTACTTCATGGGAATTGAATTCCCGGGAAATCCAATTGACGGGAATTCTAAAAATATGTTTGGTTGATTTTTTATTCTAGGTGATTAATTGAAGGAAATGAAAAATTCCAAGTTAAAAATTGGGGAAGTTGAACTTACCTAGGGGGACTAGGTAAGTGAACTTCCTCCATTTTGGGGGAATTCAACTTCCCGAGAAGTTGAATTCCTGCGTTTTTTAATTTCAAAAATATCAACCAAACACATGAATTTCTCCTACTTCCTAGGAAGTTCTACTTCCTGGGTTTTTGGGTTGCCAACCAAACGAGCTCTAAATTTTGTGTTTCCATTGCTAGAAGATACAGAGTACTATCTGATTCCTGCATCTCTTGATGGAAATTAATCATAAGTGAAGATTAAGCGCGTGTTTAAAAGGAGCTTTCACCAAGTTTCAGAGGTTTCAAAAAAATTTAAACTCTGATGTCAGGCGTTTGGTAGGAGCTTTCGGATCGGCTTCATAAAGTTCAAGTTGTAGGTTATTTTCTCCAATTACATAAGCTTGGGGGTAGATTATGGAGTTTATTTCAAGGGCTTTCGAAAAGTTGTTTAATATTGCCCTCGCATAGCTTACCCTCGCAGTAGTCGTCGTTCTTCGCTTGCCCTCACTTTCAGGTACGGCTCCTCTTCTTCCTTGTTCCGTCGGCCTCCATCTTCATCATCCTGATGGATATGGAACCGAAGGACGTCACTGATTAGAGATGAGAGATAAGTAGAAGACTCGCAGGAGCTTACCTGGTGGTTGGGGAAAAACGGCAACCGACTTCAAAGATCCGACGTGGCCTGCTTCCTGAAAATAACAAGTTTTTGTTACAAGCTGTTCGATTCAGGCTCATTCAACCATCATCCGGCCTCCCCTTTGATTTGAAATCAGAAATTGTAGCAGGAGGAACGAGGAATCACTTATCTTGGAGCAACCGGCCAGCAGACCCGACCTAGGGTTTTCAACGCCTCTTCTTGTTGTTCGATCCAACACAAAGAACAAATGAGGGCAATGGGTAAGGGATGAACAAATAAAAATGAGGGCATTAACGTCATTTTGCCCATAAATATATCTCCAACCCCTTATATCCAACAAACACCAATTAGGTTTTTTTCAAGGTTATTTTTTTTAAAAAAAAAAACTTCAACTCCCACACCTCCATAATACACCAAATAAATTCCAACTCCTAAAAAAAAACCCAACCCCTAAAAAACCTCCGTTTTACCAAACACGCGCGGACTAACTCCAATGGTTAAGTGTGCAAATGTACATATTTGCACAAGGTGTTCAAAAATACACATCACTTTTTTATATTTTACTCCATTGGTTAGATGTGTATTTTATACACATCCATCTCTAAATAAATATGATTAAATTAAAAAGGAAAAATAAAAACTTAAAAACAACCAATAGAAATGATCCCAACTTTATTGAAAAGTGATAAAAGTTTGTGCACATGGGGGAGGTGATGTGCTTATATTTGAACACTTTGTGTGCAAATGTGCATATTTTGCACACTCAAACGTAATCATTGGAGCACAATTTGTACCAAAATGTGCATATTTAAGCATTTGCACCATACCATTGGAGTTAGTCAAATAGTTAAGATCTTATACTAAAGTTTTTAGTATATCTGATTCATGCATCTCTTGATGGAAATTAATCATAAGTGAAGATTAATCTCACATAGTTAAAAAGATCTTATACTAAAGTTTTTAGTATATTCAATGTTAAGAGGGTCTCAACCGTTGATTTTAAAATCAAAGATTAAAAATTTTCGCCCTCTTTTTCTTTAATTCTCAGTCTCTCACCATCCCCATTTTTTTTCTTTTTTCTTTTTTCTTTTATTTTTATGATAGGAATATGAACTCTATTGGTAGAGTTTTCATTAAACTCCACCTGATCCAAACCGTTATGTGTGTGTGAAACTAATTAAAACGGATAAAGATATTATGTATATGTAGTTTAAATATTTTTATATAAAATACATATAGTTTTATATATATGCGGGACGAGACGGGATTTGCGGGATGAGAACTTTTCCTCCAGCGTCTCGTCTCTCCTATGTTTTGCGGGACGGGATCAAGAGGAGATTGGAATTTTTTTTTCAAAATTCCACCCGGATTATGACGGGATGCGGGACAGGATAGGATTTGCATGATTTATGCCCACCCCTAGATTTATCAATTTTAAATTTCAAATTATTTTTAATACATAGTTGATCCTTTGTATTATTTTAAGTCATTTTTTCCTTGAGTAAATGCATAAAATATTGACACTTAAGATCTCATGGAGTTTATAAAATAACACCATATAGGGTCCGTATGGGGTGGAGTTAAAAAAATGACTAAAATTTTAAAATAGTTGAAATTGAAAAATTGTGTAAAATAAATGTTGAAAGATTATAGAATAATATAAACACTGTATGGGACGAAAAATAGTTTATTTTTAAAAAGTGGAGTTTATTTTATTGTTAGTCTACGAAGTATGGTAATTTCAAACCAAATAAATACCAAATAAGCAGGTTTCATTAGCTTTTTTTAACACAAATTTTTAACCACAATTAGATGAAACAGCCTAATTCTACTTGTTTTTTACTTGTTTATTTTGCATCCATGCACAACCATAAAGTTGATTAAATATTAACCACTCGATTCTAAATAGGGGGAAGTAAATATCCATATAATAAGACATAATTAAGTAAATATCCACAAAGATAGCTTTATTTATTAAATGTCCATCGGACACCCTACCTTTTGTCCTCACTTCTCCCAAGAGTGTCCCCACTCTACTTTTCTTGTGAAGCAAGTTCCGAATTCAACACACGAATTTCACCCTCCTCGGCATTTGGATTATAATTTAAAATTGACAATTTCACTCGATCGATTTCATTAAAGGTGTTTAATAGCACACGAAAACAATTCTTCATTTATAAATCTCTTCAATATCAACATATATATACGTATTTTCCTTATAATATATCACGAATGTGTAATGTGTTTTTGTTTATCAGCACATATTTTCTCATATAGTCCTTCGTAAATATATCACTAATGTTACTAATGTATAATATGATGTTATAAACATTAAAATACGTTTGTCATCGCTCATCGTATATAATTACAAAAATATCGTTTGAAAACATATACACTTTTCTTCCGATAATGCTGATAATCATACATAAATATCATCATATATATCTGTATTTGTCATCATATGTGAATACAGATATAATCATACATGTATATCAACATACGTGAAGTCATAAATAATCACACATATATATCAGCATAGGTTACTTGATTGTCAACATGCTTATGAAATTGTACTCTTGTCAGTTCAACTAGTAATGTCAACCCACATTTTCACAGTTGTTTATGGGGGAGAATGGATGAATGTTGACAACAACTTACTTTTCGTTGGTGCTACATTAATAAAACCTTTCCCAGTAGATGATTCAGTTACATTGGGTTCACTAGCTATGAGAGTGTTCAGCAAATTCAAAATTAATTATAACGTTTATGATGTAGAATTCAGCCATTTGCACTCATGCAAGATTTTAAAAACACCTTTTATTGTCAACTATGACATCGAGGAATTCTTGACATTAAGTAAGCTCGGAGGAGTAATTTTTACCGTTGAATTATGTGTCATCGATCAAAAGGAAGAAGGATGGAATATTGTCTATAATACAACTAAAAGCTGACATCGCCATACATAAAACTGAAGAACAAGAAAGTAGGAAGATATTTGAATCTGATGAGTATTTCAAAGACTAAAGTGTTGTTGAAGACAAGAAAGTTGACAACACATATATACCATTAGACTATGAGCACTACTATGTAGATGATGCTAATATTCTTGTTGATGATGAAGGTCTTATTCCTTTTGATGAATATGCTGACATTAATGGGGAAAATTGGCACGAGTGAGGGAAAAAGGAACACCAAAGTCGAATTTTGTTGCTTTACCATCATACTGCCACGTGATTGCGGAGAAGAACACATGACGAATTGCTTTGTTTGCTACCGTTGAGGTTCACAAATTTAAATATCTATTCCTATCATTCGGGCAATGCCAATGAGCAATCCATGTTTTGAAGAAGGTTGGTGTAATGTGTTTAATGACATTAATATATATAATATCAGCATCATTTATACAATGCCAGCATATATATATATATAATGTCAGAAAGATGGTCTAGAGCACATGCAAGAGGGGGGCATATACAATATAATGACATCCAATAATGTTGAGAGCTTGACTTATATGGTCAGGGGTACAAAATCATTACCTATAGTTGCCCTACTCAACTATCTTAGAGAGAAGTTGATAAAATGGTTCCAAGACAAAAGGACGCTTGTGGGAAAAAACATACATGGAGTGTCGAAAACTATTGTTAATTTTTTTGGAGAATTGCAAAAATCAGTTGGAGCGTACCATGTTCAGAAAATAAATGGTTTCCAATTTAAAGTTGTGGGAGAAGGGACAACAACAATGGTTGATTTGTCAGCAATGACATGCACTTGCAGAGTGTTTGACTTGCAAAAGACCTCATGTGTACATGCTCTTGCTACTATAATACACAACAAAGCCCCTGTAACACACTTCATTCGAAACTTTTACACTACCGAAGCTTAGAAAATTTAGCATATTGTGAGACAATATACCTAGTGCTGTAAGAGGATGGACTAAATATCCTTGTACAAATTAAGCAGATAAGATATTTACCACCTCTAATAAGAAAAAAGAAGTGGAAGACCATCTACAAAAAAAGGAAAAATATGCATTGGAGAATATCGAAGAAGGACAACATAGAGCACATAATGATTGAAAAGCTAGAGAGTAGAAACAAGAGGGCAATGAGCTGACAAAACATGACAAATAGCGGACAAAGAATGACAAGTAGCGGAAAAAGCATGGCATATAGCTAACAAAGGATAACAGATAGCTGACGAAAGAATGACAGATAACAGATAAGGAAAGATGACAACAAGTAGGCAAGTAGCTGATAATAAACAATTTACTCGAACATATATACTATTATATATTTGCTTTATTTTTACTACACGACTCTTATATAATTACTTTATAAGCAACCATTTTGTTTATTAGTTTGTGAGCATATTACATATTTACAAATTACCAAAAAACACACCCACATCAAAAAATATTTTACAATAGATTGACGAGGGCTTTGAGTAGCGTTTGGGTAGAGAGGTCAATGATCTCGCGCTTGTTGCCGAAGAGATCGATAGCGGAGCGCTTCACGATCTGATCGCCAACCTTGGTGGAGTTGACATGTGGGGATGGGCCAGCGGCGAGCGTGGCAGTGGATTAGGAGAGGATGGAATTGACAAGGTTGGGAGGGAAGGAGAATGAGGGATTTGAGAGGAGAGCCTTCGGAGACCGGCGATCGCCATTGTTGGAGCGAATTTGGGGCTTTTTCTCACATTATACATTTTGGTAAAGGGTTGGTAGTGGGAGAGAAGGACATACACTTTGCAAATAGAGTAAAAAACGTAGGCAACTTCTTAAATTGAGCTCAATAATGTGCCTGCCCAGCGAATTGTCTCTAAATTTTATATTTTATACTTATTTACACAACCACTTGCTCTAGTTTTTTGTGCATATAAGGTTATGTTTTAAAGTTTTTGGACAAAAAAAAAGTTGAAAATAAAAGGAGATGAAATTTTGGGATGTTGTTCTTTTGATTTAATTAATTATCAAAAGAAAGGGTGTGTACCAAATATATTGATTAAAATCCCAATCGAGGCTAATTTATGCGAACAGGTACTAGAGAAATACTCCCCTTTGGAGAGCTTATACATCCCCTTTGGGGCTCAACCCTCCTCCAGGAGCCATATTATGCTCGAAAGAGCTTGATTTAAATCCCAATAGGGTCCGAGCGGTCTCTTCGACCGGTCCTTCTCGGTGTGATTTGTTCAGGCGGCTTGCGGTTTTGCTTCGGTGCGGCTAGGCTTTCTTCTTCTTCGTTGGAGTTCTGGCAGTCGGAGTCGGGATTGGCTGGGATCGAGGTAGTGTGTATGGGGCGACTCCGTGATCGGGAAGGAGCTTCTTGGAGGTTCGTCTTCACTGCCCACAGGTTTCCTGATGTATCGCCGGCCAACGGTGCTGTTCTTGGATGGTGTTTGGCTTCGTTCGTAGTCTACGTCTCCAACGTGTTTGATTTAGTTTTGCCCAGATTCATCTTGTAGGATTTGCTTCCGCTTGTTGTATTTCACTGTTTATGTTTTCGTTTGTTTGTTATGACGATTTTCTGTCTGCCGACTTGTCGGTCTTCGAGTTTCAGGTATATCTGAGCTCGAATTCTTACCTTATCAAAAAAAAAAATGATCAAAAGAAAATAGATTTTGAAGAGAAACCCCTCTCACCTAAAAGCTATCTTTTGAGCTTCTGCCACCGCCGAGGCCAATGACCCTCTTAGGTTGTTGCCTCCACACACTATGCACACACTCATCGGGCATCACCTCACCGGTTCGTTTCCACTTTCTAGGCTCCACTTATTCGGCCTTTTTTCACTGCCACATTTCCACAAACGCGCGGCTTCGCCGCCTCCATCTTCTTCACTACTTTTTCGCCTCCGGTGTAGGCTCCGGAGCTTCCGTGTTATGCAACAACTGAATAAAGACTAACCTCAATAGCAGCAGCTTCTCGCAACTCTCCCTCTAGCATCTTTATCTTGCGCTCTAAATCTAGAATCTTGCCTTCTGGAGCTCCATTTCTTCTTTCTGATGGATATACCTTGGCCTCCTTTCTTTCTATATAAATGTTGTTGCCACCTACCGAACCATTACTCCTGACAGATTCGGTGGAGGATCGAAGTGATCTCGCATGATTTAATCTAGCCATCCCAAAATATGATTCATTCTTCCTACCAGAGGCTGATGTTGATGGGTCCCTATGTGATGATTCATCCCCTACAGAATATCCTTCATCTTCATCGTCCTGCCCTTCTTTACTATCCGCATCGTGAAGATCATATGTGTTCACAATCTCCTCTGAGTCCTCATATCCATCACCAGCTTGAGGTTCAGTGCCATCTTTATCGTTTACATTCACGTGAACATACATGTCATGGCTCGGAGGCTTGGAAGTAAAGTTGTTCGGCATGTTTTCCTGAATGTTCTGATAAGAATCACCTCCCCCTTGAGTATCCTTACATCTTTCAATACCTACGGATGATACAGATGATTGAGCATTGGAAACATTGTCTCCTGAATCAGATTTTGTCGCAGCTACAGAAACATTTAATGTGGAAGGAGATTCGTTACTCGGGCTCAAATGTTGAGAATCTTGAGATGACAAATCTACAACTGTAGAGTCAACTGAACTACCCTTTTGATTGTCGAAGGCTTGGATCTCTGACTTGGTAATTGATTTATTGCCATCAATTTTTGAACTTTGTGCATGAAATTCTTTCCCAGATCCATCATTCTCCTTCGCTGTTACTGATCCATCCTGCAGCAAGAAGCACTATCTTTTTATCTGTTTATCATGGTAATTGTATATGTGATTAAGACAATATAGAACTTCCAAACAAGCCGTCTAATATGCCTCAAGTAAGACATAAGATTCTTATGGATTGATCATACAAAGATCCAATCACACTTCATAAGGCCAACAAAGTCATCGGCTTACCTTTGCTCCTCTTTTCTCTGCATAACGTTACTCTAATGAGCACGTTAAAATGCAAATACCATTAGAAGGAGTATATTTCTTCTCATAACCTCTGATAATAAAAAGAATGTAATTTGAAAGTCCATGCCCCTGCTAGACGCCTATCCAGGATGTATATTGAAGCAGTCAAAGGCAATTATAAATCAAGGAGGGCAAATGCTGCTCAAACTGCTGTTTCGGGATTAGTTGTTGTGGCAAAAGCATGTGGAAATGATGTTCCAAGGTATTTTGATTATTGATTCTGCTAGATTTCATTTTATATCCATACATTCTGCAAATTTAGTTGAGTTCCATGATCGGCTTCTGTCATATAGACATGGCTGTGATGGATCGGTTTCTCTTGTAATTTGCTTTGTCACGGGTTCGCCGCCTTACAGTCCACCCTCAACCTCCTTCTTTCGGCAACTTCGTCCTTGTGCGCCGTGGTCCATAATTTCCGGTCTGTTCCCGGTCCGATCCAACTTTTGCCCATCCCTTAGAAAATGGTTTTAACGGGTGATTTTCTACAATTTTAGTTTTAAGGGATAGTTTTCCGCAAAATATCCTATTTAAGGGGTGGTTTTATGCAATTTCGCCTTTAAACCCTATCGGCTATCAATATCTGCCCGACTTTTTTTGTTACACACGCAGACAGGCAGGAGACAGGCGAACGCGAATCCAATCCCTCCTCTCCTCACCGGCTCTCCACCGGCCGCAGCCCGCCTTCGACTGTTCGACATCGACGCCGGCCACCTTCGACTGTTCGACTTCTCCTCGTCCGATCCTCCACCAACCGCCGCCCGCCTTCGACTGTTCGACATCGACGCCGGCCACCTTCGACCCCGGTTGGCCGCCTTCGAATGTTCGACGTCGCCGCCCAACTTGTTCAATCAGGGATTCAGGATTGATTAACATCTTGAGTTTCTATTCATAGGTACATTTCCACTTCCCTAGGTTAAAGTTTATGCATTATGAATTATATTTTCAAGTCAATTTGAAATAGTTAGATTTTGAAATTGAAGTGCAATTTCTGAATATTCAGAAATAGTAAGGGTTTGTGCAATTTGTGGCTTGTGAATTGTTTATTACAGGAGAAAAATGGAGAAATTTGTTACTCGAACTAAGAATCCATGTATTTCAATTTCAAGTTTTGGGTCTTCCGGTTCTTCTATTGCTCAGTCCAAATGTTAGAATGGATGTGGGTCAAGATGATATTTTTAGAGATGATGTGAGGGTAGAATTTGCATAAGAGGATGGGAGATGAGTATCTTAACGATTCTCTAGTTTGCTACAAGAGTAGATTTTCAAGACCATTGAGAATGAAATGAAAACGTACCCCCTTTATCTTTCCAATGAGCTCATTTGCAGTATTGAATTAGTTTGTTGTAATGTATTAGTTTCCAATAAGCAAAATAGTTTATCGGTTTTTGATTCTTCAGCACCCTCCTGGCTGTTTACCACAATCCATGAAATCCATATTTCAATCGCCAGCATCTCGCCACCTTCATCCCCGTTTCTCCCTCGTCCGATCGCTCTGTGTTTTGCCATCGGAAAGTATAAATGCCGAACCTCCGCCGCCGCTGCCGGGATCGCCGATTAGGCCGGATTCGCTCGTGGTGGAAAGGATCATGACATGCTTAAAGAAAGGTCAGTATGGTTTCTTCCAAAATGCCTCCAATTTGTTTCGATTAAGCCCCCATGACATCGTAGAGGTTCTCCGGCGGTGCCGTGAAAGCCTCCACATGGGCCTAACCTTCGTTGACGCTGTTTCGGCGAATTCTCACAATTTCCGGCACTCAACACTCTCGCTGAGTGCCATGATTCATTACCTGTTCAGAGGTAGGAGGCCCTCGGACGCGCAAGCTTTGATCCTCCGAATGATTCGCAAAAGCGGAGTTTCTAGGGTTGAGATTTTGGATTCTATGATCGGTAGCTGTAGCATCTGTGGCTCGAATTTGGGGATTTTCGATCTGTTGGTTAGGACATATGTGCAGGCTCGGAAGCTTCGAGAGGCCTCAGAGGTGTTTCGGTTGTTGTGTAGTAAGGGAATTTCTGTTTCAATTAATGCTTGTAATGGTCTTCTTGCTGGCTTAGTGAAGACTGGATGGGTTGATTTGGCATGGGAAATCTATGAGGAAGCTGTTAGAAATGGCACTCAGGTGAATGTTTATACTCTAAATATAATGATCAATGCACTGTGTAAAGAAAGGAAGATTGAGAATGCGATATCGTTTTTGTCGGAAATGGAAATGAAAGGGGTTTCTCCTGATCTTGTGACTTATAACACACTGATTGCTGCATATAGTCGCGAGAGGAATGCAGACAAAGCTTTTGAAATCTTGGCTTTGATGCAGAGTAAGGGCCTGAAACCCGTGTTGTTTACTTATAATTCCATTGTAAATGTGTTGTGTAAGGAAAGGAGATATGAAAGGGCGAGGGAAGTGCTAGATGAAATGTGGAGAGTTGGGCCTTGTCCTGATACTACCACCTACAATTCATTGATTGTGGAATACAGTAAAAGGAATGACATTGTTCAAGGAGAGAAGTTGTTTGATGAAATGTCTAAGAGAGGTGTTGTTCCTGATTTACTTAGTTTTAGTTCAGTTATTGGAGCTCTAGCTAGGAATGGACATCTTGATCGAGCAGTTTGGTATTTTGAGCATATGAAGAACGCAGGGTTGGTTGCTGACAGCGTTGTGTATACCATTCTAATAGGCGGGTTTTGTAAAAGTGGTGCTATGTCTGAGGCTATGAAAACAAGAGATGAAATGGTGAAGCAGGGATGTATAATGGATGTGGTGACTTACAACACTTTACTGAATGGCCTGTGCAAGGAAAATATGCTTTCTGAAGCTGACCGGCTCTTCGATGAGATGATGCAAAGGGGCATTTTTCCTGATTTCTGTACGTATACAACACTGATTCATGGATATTCAAAGGATGGGAACATGAACAAAGCAGTAGCCTTATTCGAGGCCATGCTTCAGAAGAATCTCAAGCCGGACGTTGTCACCTATAATACTCTGATTGATGGGTATTGCAAGGAAGGCAACATGGAAAAAGCTCATGAATTGTGGAGGAACATGATCGATCAGCATATTTATCCAAATCTCGTTACTTATTGTATCCTTATCAATGGATTTTGCAGCACAAAACGTGTGCCTGAGGCTTTAAGGCTATGGGATGAGATGATCGAGAAAGGTATTGAACCCACTGTTATCACATCTAACACCATTATAAAAGGATATTGTCGATCAGGAGATGTGAGCATGGCGGATTCATTCCTCAACAAGATGATTGCAAAAGGCATTGTTCCTGATAGCATTACCTACAACACCCTGATTTACGGGTTTATGAAAGAAGAAAATGTCGACAAGGCTTATGCCTTGCTCAGTAAAATGGAGTACCAGGGGATACTGCCTGATAAGATATCTTACAACACTATTATAGATGGCTTCTGTAGACAAGGTAAAATGCAGGTAGCAAGCTCGATATATCACAAGATGAATGAGAGAGGCATCAGTCCTGATAGATCAACGTATACAACGCTGATCAATGGGTATGTCAGCCAGGAAAACCTCAAGGAAGCATTTCGATTTCATGATGAAATGATTAAGAGGGGTTTTGTCCCAGACGACAAGTTTTGATGATAGCATTGTTGTACTGTTGTATATAAGCTTCAACTGTAGAATACAGGTAGTACTGCTAGCCGGCTGCCTAAGGACCAGATTTCTGTTCGTGTCGGAATTTTTATGCTACAAGTAAACCCTTTTCACTTTGCTTCAAGTAGATCAACTCATTTTGTTTTGGCTAACATATCTCTCCTTGATTCCATCTTGGATAGAACTTCGAATGAAATAAGAAAAACTTAGCAGTTTGATTTATTGATTAATAATGCTCTGATGTAGGTTTTTCTTGTGCTTCATGTTCAACCGATGAACGAATGGGTCTCCGCAACACAACAAATGAAAATTAAGCGAGAAATGACAATTAAGCTGATACGAGGCATGTCAGCGTGCGGTATCCCTTGATGCATATTACCCTCAAGGTATGCGTTAAGAGCCACAGCAGTTTCTCCAAATATTGGACACTGTGTGGTTGCTGAGTTGGTGAATATTTTTGTACCTTAATAATCTTTCTTAGTAAGTTCCCCATTTCACATATCTATTTTAGCAACATCTCTGTAATCAATCCAAAAGTTCCAGGCCTTGTGCCTGGTCAACCACATTTGCACACCTCAAACCTAAACCTTGTGGGGTTATGGCCAAATTGTAGGGTAGTTCTTGTCATTGCTTGCAGATTTTTCTACTTGATAACACAAAAAAAAGACATATAGCATTAATCTGAGTCTTAGGGCCGGGTTGGTAACAATGTTTTGGAGCGGTAGATAGAGCGTTTTGTTAAACACTCTCTATTTCTCTGTTTGGAGTGTATTAGGGTTTTCACAACGCTCAATATTTCATCTCCCCCAGGAGCTTGCAAAGCGTTTCATCAACAACTCTCCCATGGAAGCTTTTGATGAAATTTGAAGAGCGTTTGGGATTGAAAAAGACTGAATTGTCCCTCTCCTCTCTTCAATTTCTTGCCCTCTTTGCATGTCTCCATTTCCGTCCTCGGTTGCTCCTTCCATGAGAATCTCATGACGACGAACTCAATCTCGCAATGAGGTTTGCAAGTTTTGCAATCAATTCGATCTCTCAATTTGCTTTTGAAAATCACTGATGAGTGATGTCCACTTGCTTTTGTTGGCAGGGGCTCTTCGTTGGTCCCATTGCGCCTTCTTCACCAAGCTCTTTCGCTTCCGCATTCTTCAGGTAAGAGATCATTGATTTTTAGTTCTGCTTTCTTATCCACTTGTCACTATGCATTTTAGATTTGCAACAAACCCTAATTTTCAATTTTCATAGAGCCCTCTCTGAAATCCTAGATTCGCAACCAACCCTAATTTTCGATTTTCTTAGTATGTGACCGATTTGGTTTAGTTCCTTATTGAGATTTAACCAGGGACTCCTTAATCAATATTGTCATAAAAAAATACCACTTCCTTATAAATTGGGTTTTGAGATGCTAGGAGGAAAAATTGCAGTTTATATGTTTTTCTTGTTTTTTTCTTATGCTGATCCATGTGCCAGATTATCCATTCCCTTTGGCATCGTTATCTCTTGAATTGTGAATCTGTGATGTGGGTTTGCCGTTATCTGCACAAGTGTGTTAGCGTGCTCAATATCTCTTGAATTGTGAAATCTGTTTTGATGTAAAATTCCTTACTGTAGTTTCTTTTAGTAATGAAACCAGGCAGGTTTCTGCTAAGTACTACTCCCTCCGTTCGGCAAAACTTGTCATTTTATCTTATTTCACAAGTTTTAAGACAATTAACAAATGTCCTCATTTACCCTCAATTATTACCCTCATTTTTTACTTTATTGAAAACTACAACTAACAAACCATCAATCATATCAAGGGCATTTTTGTAAAGTGAAGGGCAAAATACCTACAATGACAAGTTTTTTTGAACAAAAATAAAACCCTAAAATGACAAGTTTTGCCAAACGGAGGGAGTATATGCTAAGTTATTGTTTCTGCTATAGTAATAAAATAGTAGTTTTTTGCTACTATATGCTAAGTTACTGATTATATAATTTTTGGTGTAAAATTTTGCAAGTTATGTTAAGAACTAATGGCTATGCGTTTCCTACAACATTCTACTTGGGTTAGTTCATATATACTGAAATAGAACTGATAAACTAGTTGCTGAACTTTATCAAAACTGGCTATGTGTTTCCCGCAGCACTCATTACTCTTTAATCAAAACTGGTTGCTGAATTTTCTTTTTCCAATCTAGAATTAGGTTGTTGAACCTTTTTTTTTAATATCTAGAATCAAGTAGCTGAACTTTTATTTATTTATTCTAGAATCAGGTTATTGAACTTGTTGCTCCTTCGCTACTTAACAAAACGGATCATTTGGAGAAAATCAAATGAGATGGCATCAGTGTCTTTATTTACTGAGAACTGATTGCTCCTTTGCTACTTGTCAAAACTATTCGAGAATCAATGTCCTTTTTTTAAAGGACCCAGGGCTGGATCCCACTTTGTTTAATTTCTGAAACACAACCTTTCTTATATATATAGTTTTAGAAATTACATGTATCTTAAAATCAATTGTATCCTACACCCACCTCTAGCTATTTTTTAAAGAGTAAAAAAGTACAAAAATGGGAGGAAAAAAATTGACTTGAGCAGTGAATTAAGCAATTATAAGACTTTGTTATTGTTGTTTAGTTTACTCAGGTGCTTGAGTTATGATTTTAAACATGTTTAGATGAATTTACGTGCTTTCAATTAGTAGTTGACATTCAGATGAGTAATTGATATTTTTCAAGAAGCTTTAGGTTCATGATGAAGTAGGGGATCTGTGGTTCCTGCACATCTGTCCTCCTTTGAAGCCACTGATGTTTGTTTTAGTAGAGGATTTGTGGTTCCTCTACTCTAGATCGTCATCTAATTAAATCAACATTTGACATTAAAATTCAGGCTAAAGTACATAACAATATAACACCACCAGGTATTTAGGGACCTTCACACAAAGCTGGCCATAAAAATGAAAATTTCCTGTAACCAACCATTTTGGGGTACATTTTCAAATCAACACTCACCTCATTTCCAGTTAAGTTGTTCAAAAGAATTTTATTTTTGACGAGGGTAGCTTGGTTAATTTACCCCTTTTAATGGTAAAAGAAGAAGAGCAGTGATTTGCAAAATGAAACCTCATGAAGGATTGTTAAATGGAACTTTCTTAGTTACTAGATGGTTTTGTATAATATTTACCCTATACTCCAAACCTTTAGGGCATGGTAAAATTCTACTCAAACATAGTTTCTGGAATATGGGATGGGTATGCCTTTATGGCTATATAAATTCACCTTTGAGATGGGCTCATGTTGTTGTGGAAATTCACCTCTGAGATGGACATGTATTTTTGGCCGTGTTTGATTTCTAATGAATTGTTTTTTTAAGAGATGATTGTCTTTAACCTTGGTTGTGATTTGCATTTCAGATCTCTTTTATTGTTCTTAGAGTCAAATTTCTATTGCTGTGAAAATGAATCAATCTACTGAGGAAAGCTTTCAAATTGCTGCCATCTATGTGTTGCTTCGTCGAATATCTGCAGTTCATCTAGAAGAACCTCAAAAGAGAAACTTTATGGAAATGAATGAATGAGTCTCTTGAGGCAAGCCATTAGAGCACATTTCCAATCTTCAACCTTGGATTTGATTTGCATTTCAGGCTTTTTGTATTGTTCTTTCTCTGTAAACATTGTCCTATAGCTGTTAAAATCGGGAGATATATTGAACCTTAAGGCGTAGAAAAGTCCTTAAATGAGTGAATTGAGTGAATTTTGCTCTTAAAAGAGCACGGGTTGTAACATGTTTAGTGTTTACATTTTTTATAGGAGAGAAAAGTCACTACTGTTTGTTATTTCTTGAATTTGATAAATAGATTGAATTTGATAAATAGAGAGCGGTCATCCGGGATTCGAACCGGAGACCTTTGGGTACTACCACTCGCAAGTCCATTCCGGTTACTGTTGTTATTTCTATTTCACTATATTATCATTGTTTTCTTTATCTTTTATATATTGATACCCATTTTGGTAATTTTATCATTTAATCTCCAAAAAGCTTGAAAAATCACTAGTCATTTCAAACAAGATTTTACCTATTTAATCTCTACACGAAGATAAAAATTTTAATCTACCAATAGATTTTCATCAAAAAAATTATCTAGCTTATAATCTTAAGTTAGATTAAAAAATGTGCATGTCAATCATACTCATAGCTAAAATTGACTGAGTTGGGTCTTTTACATATAAACTATTTTAAACATCTAAATCTACATTGTTTGAACTATTGTAAGACGCGTCGTTCGTCTTGAATCTTAACAGCTATCGTAGGTCCCGTCCCGTCACATTTCCATGCTTTATCCAAGCTTTTCTCCAGCGAAGATTTCGAGTATGTTGAATCTATGATGCTGTATATCCTTTATGGTGGAGAGACTTAACAACAATAACAGTCCTAGTCTATTCCACTTATAGCAGTGTCTTGGGGTCGAGATGTACGCGCCTTTTACCCAACCATGTCGAGAGAGTTAGAGCAAGGTCGAGAGGTACACACCTTTTTCCCCAATTATGCCTCAAGAGGTTGTTTCTAATTGACCCAGAAAATGTAAGATAAATCAACAATCAACTATTATTGCTGAATCAATTACTCTGCATGTTGTAAGCTGTTGAACAGACAGTTGCACAGCCTAAATAGCCTATGTACTTATTGTGTGGGATTGCAGTAGGAACAATTTCTTTCCTCGATGTTAAAAATTAAAACCTTTCACGAGAATCTGACCCTTATGAGCTATGGGCCTATAATCCTTTTAGGACCATATCCATATTTTAGGTTTGACTGGATCCACACCACTCTTATGAGCTATGGGCCTATACTCTTTTTTAGGAGCTAGTCCAAATCCAGCAATGCAAGTGTCAGTTTCTCACTCTCATTATTCAAACTTCATTTCTCCCACCAAAATTAGTTAGGTGGGAAAAAAACAATTCAATCTTTTTAGGGTTTGTTTGGTAAGATATGTTAATCTCTTATGTTAATCGCGAAGTCGATAAATTGCTTATTCGCGCGAATAAGAAGATTACAAGCCATAATAACTATAAGGATTCTAATGGAAGCAAGTGTGGATTGAAATGAGCCATAATAACTACACAAGTAAGATAAATGTGACATTTATTCCCATGCTTAGAAGGGAAAACATAGGCCATTAGCCCCTATATGATGATAATTGATAAGTTTTCATTATGCACTAAACTTTGATCTACTCGGATATTCACCGATTGGTATTGTATCGATTTGGAGTAATTATCGCGCCAATCTTCACAACCATATATGGAAATTCCCTCTTTTCTTTTCCTCAATTCATTGCATTGCATCTAACTTGTAATCTAAAACTCTTCACATGGCTAAATGCAACATGTAATAGGTGTTTGTTCATCTTTAATTCAGAGATTGTGCCTTGTGGGGCTCTTTGCAAGTCATGACTTATTATAAGCAGAAACCCTAGAGGGACAGCTACTACTGGGAGTGGGGTTAGTGGGAAGTAGAGATTGAGAGGGTGGTCACACTCACGGGACTCTATCCCTCCAACTCCCAAGTGGGCCTCTCACTAGCTCTCACTTGTTCAACATTTGGGGGCTCTATTTGACAACCCTCTCATGTTTAGAGATGTTGACTCTCCTTTGTTACATACACTTCACACCAATATTAGTGTTGTTGGTTTTTTATGTTTATTGTTGTGTCACAATTTAGACAAAGTTAGGTTTAAATAATTGGAGATTTTAATCACCTCCCAAAACTATTAAGCAAGTCAGGATCGATAGGCTCTAGGGCAACTCGATTTACTAGATAATGGGCAGTAGAAGAAAACTTTTAGGGCCCATTTGGTATTTGATATCTAGATATCAGATATCCGATATCAGCCCCCGATATCTGATATCTGTGTTTGATATGGCTATATATCGATATCACTTAAAGTGATATCGATATCTAGTGTTTGGTATCCCCCAGATATCACTTGATATCTGATATCTGTGTTTGGTATCGTTAGATATCGATATCGAGCGATATCTAGATATCAAATTTAGCCTTATTTGATATACTGATTTTTTTGGAGGTATCACTTGATATCGATATCACCCGATATCGATATCTTGCTACCGAAACCGATATTTTGATATCAAGATATCAACCGATATCGATATCTTGATATCCAGATATCGATATCAAACGAGCCCTTAATGATACGAAGAAGAAAATGAATGAAAATTCGGAGAGTTAGTGTCAAATTGATGATTTGCTTGGAGCACTACTAATCTGAAAACTCATATTCAAGCAACAAGTAATGAGTCTCAAAACCTATCTAAATGCTCTAGGTGGTCACCCCACTTTGCCCACCCTTATAGACCGGTCCTCATTGAGATCTGTATGCAAGCTACCCACAAACATTGCATCTGTTTGAAAATTGTTTGTCAACTCAAGAGTTTGATATTGGTTAGCAAATTGCCATCAATGAGATTTTATCATAAAAAACATGTTGTTTTCTAGCTCTTAAGTGATTGCTTTATCACGCTAATTAAGAGAATGAACATGGGCGATGTTTGTTCACTTTGTTGTGGTTTATTGATTCAAATTATAATTATTATATTTATTTTTCTCATTTTTCATATAAAATTTATTCTTTTTTTTCATTTTCTATTCTACTGACAAACAAAAAAAAATCCCTAAATAGAAATCTACAAGTTGGGGTGTTGTATAATTTACCCATTTAATTTATGTTAACTTGTGAATTAATTAAACCAATTTGATGAATTTATAATCACTATAAAAATGTCAATTGGCTTCAAGTCCAATATCCTATATATTCGATCCTTGGAGGAAGGATACAACTTTTTACAAATTAAATACCAATCTCAACATGTAAAAGAACTACTCTATAAATAATTGAGATTCTTAAGACATACTCCCTTCCTTGACAAATATTTATTATTCACATGCGCTTTTTTAGATTGATTAAAATTATATAAAATATTTATTTTTTTAATAATTTTTTAAATAATTTTATAATTAATATTAACAAATATGACATTATTAAAAAATTATTAAAATAGATATTTTATATAATTTTAATCATTCTAAAAAAACATGCTTCAATAATAAACTGCATGTTTTTTCAAATGAATGGAGTATACTACAATATTAATCATTGAAAATCACCTTATAAAACTTAAATTGCATTTCATCCAAAACAAATAGTTACTAACTAATCAAAATCCATTCCTTGAATTTGTTAAATAAAAAGTAGTCATCCGGGGTTTAAACCGAATACCTATAGGTGCACTACCCACAAGTCGTTTCCGGTTAAACCATTTTGGTATGGTTAATCAAAATCCATTCCATTCATACATTAATTACTTCATCTGTTCATAATAATTGTCCTATAAGAAATTAAATTCTCTATAAAATATCAACTTTTAATTTTAATTATTTATAATTTTATATTTATTAGTAATAAATATAAAATTATATAAAAAATATAATATTTTTAAAAAAAAATCGCTTATTAAAAAGCGTATATTAAAAAGTTCAAAAGAATTTTAATATAAAATAGGAAGAGTAATTGTGTGTCTTCCACTTAACTAGTTTATTTCTGGTAAATGAAGCAAGTGTGGTTAATATTATGATTGAGTTGAACTACCCACCAATCCCTAGAGAGGCTAACAGTATACCATATGTCCAACCAACAAATCACCTTCCCTACAACAATTAAATTATAGACTATTCCATCTCTATAATTTAAGCTACATATTTGACCTTGGATATGGATATAGTATAAATATATGTTGGTCAATACTAAAATGTTTCCATGTTATGTATGTTTATTTTATTTCCATTGGAATAACTTTAGTCAGCCTATTATCACATCGGATTTTCTATCTTATATCGCAAAGTCTAATGGTATAAGATAAGAAGTCAAATTAAAAAATGTTTTTCCTAAATACATTTGATTTAGCCATTTTTAAAATTAGGATGATTCATTCATTTACTTTTAGAGTCTTCTTTTTCAATAAAGTATTTTTATCATATGTTCACTGTTATTATAATTAGGAAGGTTTCCAATGAGGACAGAGTCACGTACGGATGAGAATGTGAGAATTTTACACAATACATAATATAAAATGTGCACAATTTTTATCACCAAAGGGCGAATGTAGCTTCTTTATGCACAAGAGTAATTTTATAGCAGCTGAAAACTCCATGAAATGTGAATCGAGTTGTACATCTAAGCTAGTTAGGTTGAAGATGTGGGGGTCGTCAATAGCTATTTCGAAGAATGGCTTTTCTGTTCCTATATATATTCTTTTTGAACCGAAAAAAAATTTGGCAGAAGGGGTGAACCATTCTAACCAAGAGCATCCTTGTGGATGAGCAGAGCCAGTTCAGAGGCGTCAGGGATTGTAGATCCAGAGAAAGCGAGGTCGAGGTGCGAAAGATAGTCCGCAACTATGTTGGCCTCCCTGTAAATATGACGGATCTGAACAGCAGAAAAGGAGTGAAGAGATAGAATAGAGTCCGAAATGAGCATTTCGATCTCTCCGGGGGACTGTCCAAAGTCCAAGTAGGCAATTGATGACAGTGAGATTGTCACCTTCGATCAAGAGATGTTCAAGGTGAAGCTCCGAGGCAGCAAGAACACCTTTCCAGAGGGCAAAGGTTTCGACCCCTAAAACGGAGTGCAACGACGAAGGGCCAGCTTCACAGAAAACCGGGTGGCCCGTATGGTCCCGAATGACGAAGCCGTAGCTACCATAATTAGATGTAGATAATGCACCATCAAAGTTTAACTTATATCAATTAGTTGGTGGTTTGCTCCATTTTGTTTTACGCCTATTTTTAGTTGTTTTAGTGTTGGCCTTATTTATATTATTATTATCTTCCAATTCTTTTGCCAGTTTCCAGTTGAGAAATTGGTCAGATGAGTGTGAAGCTATTGCTCGGTGGTCTGCCGTCGTGTTGTTGAATAGGGCCTTATTTCTGAAAAACCAGATACTCCACCAGTTAATGAAGAGATCCTTAGTTCATGGACTCTATTTATTCTTCATTTTGTTTTTAAAGATTGAGAGGTTAATATTTTATATAGTATTTAGCTCTTTAACCTACGTGTCAAAAAGTAAAAGATCTTATATTTCCGAACGGATGGAGTAATAAAACTAGAGTGGATGAGTATAAAAAGGGAGAGGGGAAAATCGAATGAGAGAAGGACACGTGTGAAAGTAGAGGCCGCAGGAGCAGGACTGGCAGTTGAAGTAGCAGTGGAAGACTGGAGAACTGATGCAGTACGTAGCCAGCAGAATGCCCTACTCGGCTACTCTTTCTCTTTCTCTCTCTTTCTTTCTTCTTCGTTTTCTTTTATTTTTATTTTTATTTTTTTCGAATTAAAAAAAAAAGAGGATGGCAGTGTTTCAGCGTATCCAGCAGCAGAAATTCAGCCGCTTCACTAATAAAAAAAATAAAATTCAGCCGCTTCAATTCCCTTTCATTTACTCACATCAGCGTCACGCGCCTACCCATCAATTGCACAGCACCCACCTTCCACACTCAAAACCCCTTGAATTAATTTCAGTGTTTGACACAAAACTTGTAAAAATTGTTATAAAATGTATATAAATTATACTGTAGTAAGTAGTTATATCATAATTAAGAGAGTATAGTTTAAAATTTAAGTATACCCTTAATCAATATGGAAACTATATATATGGTTGAATAATCTATTAAATGCTGATTAAATGGGGAAGATACAATTTGTCAACTTATTGAGTTAATAGATAGCTTGTTGTATGATTATCAAATTCTTACCTAATAAAAAAAACCGGTTGTGAAATCTTTTATTTGAGTTTTTGCCCTTTTTTTTACATTTTTTAATATACTAGCTCTTAAAGTAAATACATTAAAAATAACGCATTTTTTCACTTTTAGTTTATATTGTGTTTATGATGCACATTAAAAAAATCATATTTTTTACTAAAATTAATTTAAAACCTGATCATCACCATACCTCATAGAGAAAGTTTATTACGTGTAATTAAAACCCATAAGGAAAATTGGAGTAAAACAGCTCACTTTGAGTATAACTTGGATGAGGACTTTCCCTTTGGCACAAGAATCTCCAAGCATCCAAAGACGAAAAGAAAGCATGGTAACATCATTTGGCGAAAACCCTCTAGGGGTACTTTCAAGTTAAATTTTGATGGACCCACAATTTCAAACAATGATAGCTCGGCTGGAGCCGTAATTCGGGACTGGGAAGGACATCCGATACACATCTGTTATAAAAAACTTGGCAAACAAAGTCCTTTGAAAGCGGAAGCGCTTGCTCTTAAACTGGGAATCCAAAAGGCTCTACAACTCCGTATCAATAAACTCCACATTGAAGGTGACTCCATGATAATCATAAACCATCTAAATAAAACATTTACATGTCCTTGGGAAATCGAACTGATTTTATCAGATGTTAAAATTCTACTATCGACTTTGAAAGACGTTTCCTTCTTTCATGTTCCCCGATTAGGCAATAGAGTGGCTGATAAGGTTGTACACCTTTGCCACTCTATCTAGGGTGTGCCATCGGGTAGAGCTCGCTCGCCCGAATTCTTTCCTAATCAAAAAAAAAAAAAAAAAAAAAAAACCTGATCATCACCTAATGAATAAAGAGTGTGGTAATGAAAAGTAGAACACAGTTGTTCAGCAATAAACACTGTAATTTATCTGGAATTATTGGTGCAAAATGAAATAACGTGAGGAATAATTTGAATAAATGAAATGAGAAAGAGAGAAAAAAGCAGAAGCGCGTGGACTGCGTGGTATTTGGGGCGTAAGTCAAGAGAATAGAAAAGGGCAGCTATTAGTTATTATAAAATATTAATTTTTTTTTATTAAAATGATTCTCTCTTTTCTAAATAATTGATTTTTTACTATTTAAACAGGTATTTTAAGGTGATAAAAATAATATAAAATATTAATTTTTTAAATAATTTCGTATCCTGGTTTAAGCGAGAGTACTTATTAATAATAAGTATAATATTAATTAAAATTTTAATATTATTCAGAAAATTAATTAAAATTGTAATATTTTATATAGTTTTTAGTTTTTACCTTATAAAAATAGGTATTTGACTTAAAAAATTCATTTATTTGAAAAAGGAGGGAGTAATAACAACATGTCAACAACCATACTGGATACCAGTATACCCCACTTAAATTTCATACTGGATACCAGTATGAAATTTTTTAGAATTTTAATAAAATATGCTTAATGTTTTTTTTTATAAAGCGTTGTTAAAGGTAAAATGATAATTACGAAATTTTAAATATTTATAAAAATGAAAGATTATCTTATTAAAAAAATCTCTTTGTCAATGAATTACCTTTAAACTGTTTTTTTTAATTTTTAATATGCGCCTATAAATATATACGGTAGCATATATAGTGATCAATTAAGAATTGAACAATATGTTTGGCGAAACAATAGTTGATATTGTAGCTGAAGCCTGAAACTAATTGATTATTTGTATTAAAAAAAAGCTAATAAGCTAGTATGATTTTAAGTAAACCTAGTTATTATGTTAGTTGATGAAAACCTGTGAATAAAAAATAAAAAAATTTGGTTGAATAAGCGTTGAAAAACTTAGATTTTAAAAATTGATTAAACTAAAATATTATATTTATTTTATTTAAAAATATACTCCATATAATATTTGCCAAACGGTATAGGTTGGTTGAGTGCGATAAAAATGCAGTAATATGAAGGGAGTGGGAAACAAAAGGGAAGTAGGGAGGGTAGGGACCTGCAAAAACACAGAGATTGAGAAAGAGAGAGTGAGAGAGAACAAAAGGACACGTACGCAATTTATGTAAAATTGCAGCCTTTTTTTATAAATATAAATAAAAAAAGGGTTAATTAATTAAGGGTGAATTGCATCTATCATCCCTAACCTTTAACCATTGTTTCATTTAAGTCCCTAAGCTTTATTTTGTTCTAATGTGGTCCTTAAACTTTGGTTTTGTTTCCAAATATAGTCCTTCCGTCAAACTAGACGTTAATGGCTGTTAAATAGTAAGTGCTAATTTAGTTTTTTTTTTAATATAGGAGTGTTAATTTGGTTTTGGGGTGTGTGGTAGCTTATAAGTGTGTGTGCCCAATGCAAATGACATATTAGTATATTATTAACACTATTTTATCATTTCATTAAAATTAAAGAAAAATATATTTTTCTACTATAGCTATAAAGGTGAGAGATTAACATAGTAATCCCCACTAAAATTATTTTATTGGTCTTTATAATATATGGTCTTAAGTCATACATAGTTTAAGAATGTTAATTGGAAACAAAAAAAAATAATAAAAAATTAAGAGTGAATCCTAAAAAATCTTTAGTATATATAATTGATATATATACATATATATTATATATTATATTATATACACTAAAAGTCTAAAACCGATGCATATTGTCCTATGTGGCGCGTTGTGGTTGATTATAGGAGAATAAATTAATAAAATAATATGTTATCATAGTTTATAGAAAGTTATATAAGTCACAATCTATCTATCTATATATATACATATATTTTATTTGATTGAAAAAACATAAATAAAAAATATTTCATAGTCATACTTACCAAAAATATTACTAGATAACTATATAGTATTTAATAAGTGATATTTTATTTATATCTAAATTATTTTTTTTGTGAAAAAAATTATTTATATCAACATTAATTTTATTTATATTTTGAATTTTATTTATATGTTGAGAGAATCTAAATAAAAGATATTTAGATTTTTTATAATCATTCGAACTAATTTTATTTATATTTATATTATTTTTTGGTGGAAAATGATTTATATTTAGATTATTCTTTATATTTATTGAAATCTATCTAAATTATTTATAATAGTATTGTATTAATGTATTTCCCGTACATGGGACGAGAAATAGACTAGTAATATATATATATATATACGTGATGTGCGTTTCACAGTGGACAAACACTTACTATATTACTAGTACACACGTGCAAGTTAACGGCAATTAATGCCTAATTAGACGGAAGGACCATATTTGAAGTCAAAATGAAAATTTGAGGACCATATTAGAACAAGCTAAAGCTTAGGGACTTAAATGAAACAATGGATAAAGGTTGGGGATGATAGATGTAATTTACCCATTAATTAATAGGTGCACTGGGCTCTATGCGCCTCGGCTCCTTCCCCCTCCCTGCCTTCCCAATCACTCTCTGACCTCCCCTCCACCCACCCTTCACTTTCTTCCCAATACGTGGCCATTTCCCATGCATTTATTTCTTTTTATATTCATTTATTGCCTAAATTACATTCAATCACCCATTTATTATCGAATTCTTCATTTAACCCTATGCAATGAAAGTAGAACAAACATGTAGGACTGTTATATGAGCTGAACATTATATGAGCTGAACAGTTCGAGCTCGGCTCGGGGTCGCTCGAAAAAAGCTCGATTCGAGTTCGTTCACTTACCTAAACAAACAGAGTTTGAACATGATTTTAAGCTCGGTTGAAATCTCAACTCGTTCGATTTAAACTCGAATGACTCAAATTTTATGGAATTTCTAAATTTTTCTTTAAGTTAATATGTTATGACCAAGTAAAACTGCTTGAAGCTCGAAAAAAGCTCGGTTCGAGCTCGTTCATTTACTAAAACAAACTAAGCTTAAACATAAATGAAAGCTCGTTTAAAAAATTGTGCTCGGCTTGGATCAACTCGTTTAATTAATAAACCAAGCTTGAACATGTCAAGTTCGACTTATTCGACTTGAATAACACCTCTACAAACTTGCACACCAACAAAAGAAAAAGGAAAGAATCACGAGACAAGTTAACAAAGCATCAATTAGGTTAACCCAGGTGAAAGTCGAGGAAGTGAATGTCGATACTTGATAATACGAAAGGGTTCAAAGATTTAAATTTTTGGTTTTAGATGACAGAGGGCAAAGACCAACAATATTTAATGAGAAAATATAGATCAACGATATTTCTCTAACATATGTTAATAATATAGATTAGATGTTAAAAAATCACGAACGCTGCCACAGTGGGACCTCGTTCCTCTTTACAATGAGTGTGACTAAATTTTATTTCATTTGAAGCAACCACGACATTTAAATTACCTCAAATTATTTTTTAAAGACGGAGATTTGCAATATCAATAGATCAATAGGTCTAAACAACGATAAACAGACTTATAATTGTCACAAAATCAGAACAAAGTTGCACACCAACATAAGTATAGGCAAAGAATCAAGAGACA
Source organism: Persicaria maculosa (assembly GCA_963922045.1). Classification (NCBI taxonomy): domain Eukaryota; kingdom Viridiplantae; phylum Streptophyta; class Magnoliopsida; order Caryophyllales; family Polygonaceae; genus Persicaria; species Persicaria maculosa. The sequence continues at coordinate 13,373,805 of OY998267.1, read as the reverse complement.
AGCTAACAAAGCACCAATTAGGTTAACTCGGGCAAAAGTCAAGGAAGGATATAGAATAAACTGTGAAAGTAGAACAAACTTGCACACCAACAAAAGAAAAAGGAAAGAATCACTAGACAAGTTAACAAAGCACCAATTAGGTTAACCAAGGTGATCGAAAGTCGAGGAAGGATATAGAATAAACTGTGAATGTTGATACTTGATAATACGAAGGGGTTCAAAGATTTAAATTTTCGGTTCTAGATGACGGAGGGAAAAGGCCAACAATATTTAATGAGAAAATATAGATCAACGACATTTCTCCAACATACGTTAAAAATATACTTCCTCCGTTCGGAAATATAAGATCTTTTACTTTTTGGCACGTAGGTTAAGGAGCTAAATACTATATAAAATATTAATTTTTTTAAAATTAATTTTTTACAATATAACACTTTTTATTAATAAGTATTAAAATGTAAAAAAATAATTTTAAAAAAATCAATATTTTATATAGTATTTAGCTCCTTAAACTACGTGGCGAAAAGTAAATGATCTTACATATTTGAACGGAGGGAGTAGATTAGATGAGAAAAAAAAACCCAAAGAATGCCACAATGGGACCTCATTCCTCTTTACAATGAGTGTGACTAAATTTCACCCTAAAGAAAAGGAAGGGGTAAAAAAAAATGAGTTGTCTTGTCGATGGCAAAGGATACAAGCGTCACACGCAAACTTTCATAATTGAACAAAACTTTGTGGCGCCTCACCAAATCAAGATGTGTATAATTTCCGTTTCCCCACTGTAAAAACATTAAAGTTACTTACTTTAAAGTAACTAATTAATGGAATGTTTTTGTGTAAGTGTCAAAATAATAGGGAGCATTAAAATAGTGTATGCGGTAATTATTTGGAGACATAATTATATAAATGTTGATCCAAAATATATAAATGCTATAAATCGAAGTTGCCGGGGGGATTCAATGAATTATTAAATAGCATCATCATGTAGTACGATTATGTGTTCGTGCGAACGTCTCATCTTGTGTTCGTGTGTTTGTTTCTGGCTTTATCCGTCTGTTTTTTTACCCCACATGTTTCTTTGGATTATAACTATAAGGTAAATTATGGGAGTTTTCTTTTTATTTTCCCCTCAAAAAATATACTCCATTTATCTCATAATTTAATTAAGTCATTTTGATTTGTAATATGTTTTTAATGAATAAAAATTATACTATAAAATATCAATATTTTTTATTCAATTTTTAAAAATAGTTTTACTTTTATTAGTGAAAAGAGTGAAATTGTTTTTTTTTTAAAATATATTTTATAAAGTTTTTAGTTTTTTTTAAGAAATGTGTTTAAAAAGTCAGACGACTTAAGTTATGAGACGGAAACCATTGTCTTTCCGAGAAAAACGAAATCACAATGACTTTTATAATTAAAGATAAAAAACTACTTTTCTTACATGTGCTTAGTTCAATTAGTCACAGGGGTGACATTTGGAGCATTAGACCAATGATCGAGTCTCACCAGCGGCAGTGTAGAAGCAACCTCTCAAATGAAAGAGGATTCTTGTAGTGAGTACTGATTCCGACCTCTATTGTTGGTTAAATCATCATGATTTACCTCTTCTCACATTTTTATCTGACCGAGGATGTCTCTCACATTCCTGTCGTGTCGAGGATGTGCGATTTCACCATTTTTAAAGCATAGAGATAAAAACTGCTTTAATTCACTTTTTAACTTTAAACTAGATTATAAACCCGTACTCGTGTGGAGTCATAGTCTTTCTCTTTATATAATGTTGCTTATGCTCATTTGATGCAGTTTATTGGGCAGAGTTAAATTCAGTTCTGTCATCATGGTCAAGTGATGTTAGTCATCAATTCACACTTTCAATGTTTGTAAGCGTAAAACATGATTACACATCCAAACAATATATGAGACCATTGTCTATATATGGCGTTTGGAGGGAGAGAGGTAAATCATACAACACGAGCAAACGATGGCAATGCCAATAAGAACCAAATTAATTTTCCGCCGCTTAATATAATTATGTGGCATACACTATAGTGTGAAATGCACAGCACGCCCCGATATACTGTACGTGTAATTGATTCCTAGCTAGCTGCTTCATTTTAGTTGCAAAGCTACACATATATATATATATATATAGACATCTTAAAGTTACACTTGAACATAAGTACTCATGCTGTCTAATAATCCACATGCATCTTTTTTTCTTGTGTGTCAAAATTCACATGCATCTATTTTATTTATTTATTTGGGGAATTCATTACTTTAAAGCTAGGTCAAGTTGTATCTTTTAATGGAGTCGTGTGGACGGATATACAACTAGACTAACTCCAATAGTTAAATATGTAAATATATGTGTACAGGTATTCAAAAATACACATCAAATTTTGATATTTAAATCTATTGGTTAAATTTATATTTTATACACACCCATGAATCTAACAATAGTATAATGAGTTGTCCTTCAATTTGGGATGTACACCTTTTTTTTTAATGTCTTTAATTAACACTTTTGAGACAATACCGATCGATTGTTATACAGTCACATTTTGGAGGTGTTCATAACTGCACACTCGAAATTCTAACATAATTCACACCAATCATTACTTGAGCTAGATAGTGATGGTTGTAAATCGATGATGATCGATCTTAAGAGAGCATCTCCATTAGCACCTCTTTACTCTTTACAGAGAAAAGTGAAGAATTTGAGAAAAAGTGGTGTTTTGATTTCAATAGCTTCTCTATTCCATTCTTTAAAATAGAAAAAAGAGAAATTCAGTCTAGAAGCCACGGGATTTGATAATTTTTGTCTGGTGTCCAAACTTTTTAAGAATTTTGCATGGTGACAATGAGGTTTCGATGATTTTCGTGTGGTAGCCATGAGGTAAAAAAAATAATATAAAAATAATAATAAAAATAACAACTTGTTAAAAAATGATTAATTAAGATAGTATTAGATTTATTAGCATTAATTTTTTTCTAACTCAATTTGTTAAAAAAAGTTGTGGTTTAGTTTTTGAAAAAAAAAATTAAAATTTGACAAAAAAAAAATGGTGGCAAATAAATAGTTCCAAATAAAAAAACGTAGTTAATCAATTAGTTGACAAATAATTTTTTTTAATAATTTGCAATGTACCCTTTTATCAATTAATATATATATATAGTATTAAATAAAATATCCATATATAGATTTGCATATATCACAATTACATATTATGTAACAGGTATATAATATGAAGTTTATTTTTTTTAAATATTTTAGGATATTTTAGAAAAATTTTGTGTGGATGACAATTTAAAAAAAAAGATTATGTATTTGAAAAAAAGGGATGATTTCTTCTAATTTAATAATTCATAGTATAATAAAATACTTTTCTAATTTATGGATTATTTTTCATAATTTACAGACTTATTTATTTAGTTAATTTAACAATATATTGAAAGGGTCATGTTGATTCTTTTAAAACTAAAAGCCAGATTTGAATGCTTTGGCATAATATTTGAATTTAAGCTGAGTTTTTGAAATTTACTCATTCTTTATAAAATTAGTATAGTATATTTAATTATTAAAAGGTTTGGGCACCATGTGAAAAAAGTCAAATATCGTGGCTACCGGATGAAATTTTCCTAGAAAAAATGAGGAGAAAGATGGAAAAAATCTTTATATTTGTAGCAATTATAAAAAATTATTTAAACACTTTACATTAAGTGTGAGTACCGGACTCAGTGGAATTCAATCACAGAGAATCGAGGAGTGCAAATAAAATTTATATATTTATTTGAAGTAGATAAAAGTAGTAATATTTAAAGCATCTATAAAATGCAAAATTGTGTAAAATAGAGGTATTTTTTTTGAGTTTGATCACAATTTTTTGAAAGATTTTAATATTTTCTTCTTTATTTTAGAGATTTAATTTTTTACAAGATACTCTGAATTTTTTGACACAGGATAATATTTATTTTTTATTATTATTATTTTTTGGATAGAAGGCAAGATTTTGGGTGGGGTCAGACATCATGCCTCTTACGTAAACAAGGTTTGATAGATTTCTTAAAGTCATTGTGACACTATATGTAATTCCAATTAAATTGATCATAAGTCAAGTATTAACTATTCTGATACCACATGTGCTAGAAACCTACTTCCTGATCGGTAATATAAAACGTTTGACTTTTCGGCACGCATTTTACCAAGTTAAATCTTCCTACACCATCGAGATTTCCGAACCTTTCCTGCAAAACTTGCAGGCTTGTGGATTAAGACCCTATAAATGAAGAAGCTATAATCATAGGACAGTGCGATTCTATATTAGTGGTCAACTAATTAAGACACAATCAACAACATTAGCAATATCGGAACAATAAAGATTGAAATAAACTTAAATAGAATTAACCATAAATCAACCCTCACACTTCATCAACCATGTCTTGAAACGTCAGTAAAACTAATGAAAGGATTAGTCACTCATGGCTTACCTCAAAACCCTAGAAATGTCTTCGTCGCCTTCTAAATTATGTTCTAAAATGATGTGTTAACCCTTAATGAAAACTAAGTTATTTCTAGAGTTAGTGTTAGCCAAAAATCATAGAAAAACTGACCAGACTAGGATAGAAACGAATCTTCACAGATAGAAATCAATCTTCTTGAATAAACTTTGGAAGATTCACGCGGATATGAGCTTATCCATATATGCGGGCCCCGACACCCATCGGCGGGTGCCGATCTTCAGTGTTCTGGATTTCTCGTCTCCGCTTCCGTGCATTTAACATGCTTTTTGTCTTGGCTGGTTTAAGCTCTTCTTTGGACATGATCACTCCTCTCATCAGCCATCCTTAGTAGATACACCAACTCCAGAGCTCCGACATTGCCCTTTTGATCCATCCTTCGAGCCCGGATCCACGAATTTGCACTATTGACCAAAAAAAGCATAGATTTCGAATTTCGTCCATCAAATGATAAGATATGCAAAATAACTCAAAAACATGTAATATGCACCCTAAAACTACCCTAAAACTACTTAGAATGCCTATACAAAATATGCATTATCAAACTCACCCACACTTAACCTTCGCTAATCCTCGAGCAAAAATAGAACAAAGCACTAACCATTCTTCCTCTCGTCCGCATCCGGGATCCTCGTATCCTCAAGTGCCTGAGTAGATGAAGAGGATCGAGCTTTCTTGATAGCAAATCGGTTAAGCATTTTTCCTCCTAACACACAAAAATAAACCAAGCTATATTCCATACTCAAACAATAAAACCATATAAACCATCATAACCTCATACTTAGTTCAAAACAAGTATAAAAGATCTTAACTTAAGAAACTCAACTTGTTTGCACATACCAAATCATGTAAGAATATAATTATCATGCTTAACTAAAAGAAACTAATCAATCTTAAGCATAAAAATCAATCAACTATCAAAAGCCTTAACGAATCGCAATGAAATCCTAAATTTCCAATTAGCTCACAATCCGTCAAGAATTTGGCAATGCAATGAACCTGAAAGTGACTCCAAATCAACCCAATAATACAAACATATCATCAATTTGATCCAATTCAGCTTTCGGCAAAAAGCCCCAAATTTCATCCTAAATTACAAACCTAGGTTTTCAATCCAATCCTAAATCTACAATCAATCAAATAAATTGAAAGAAAGAGATAAAGGGTAAGAAATCATACCAAATTCGTGTAGAATCTAATAACAATAGCGGGATTCGGGACGGTTATGACCCAAAACGAGCGAAAACTGAGTTGGGGACAAAGTGGCTCGGTGTGGGTTCGGTGGTGGGTCAATCCAGCTCCTACTTGGCTCAGCTGGTGCACCTGAGTGGGGGGATTCTAAGTGGTAAAGGTGGGGTGGTCGGAGGTGGGTGGGTGGTGACGGGAGAAAGGAAGAGAGAAGAAGGATTGGTGCATGGGTTCGAAGAGGAGAGAAAGAGGGTCGAGATGGAGAGAAAGGGAGTAGAGGCTGGGTTTAAAAAGGTAGAAAAAGCAATTCCGGGGCGGTCAGTATTGACCCAGCCCGCTCAATTCGGGGATCTGTACGGTCATTGTAAAAATATTCACCTAATACGCTCAAGGGTCGGCACCGACCCAACCCGCTCAGTAGGGGGGTCGGTATGGCCTTTGAGACTTATCTGAACTCGCCTCTTGGATAGTCACGGACCCAACCAATGGAAAAGCGCAAGAAAGGCAAGCAAAAAGCAAGGACACAGAGAGAAGTTGTCGGTAGTGTGTTGTAACTCTATGAGATACCCCATACTTTGCCAAAAGAGCTGCAAAGCCCATCTATATGAAGTGTGATCCTCCATCACTTATGAGAACTCATGGGACTCCAAACCTGGGGAAAATGCTAGATTTCATAAACGTGGCTACTACCTTTGCACCATTGCTCCGTGTAGCTATAACTTTCACCCACTTGAAGATGTAGTCCACCGCTACCACGATGTATTTATAGGGCCCTGAATCCCCTGATGAAGAGAAGAGCCTCATAAAATCAATGCCCCAAATCTCAAAGCGCTCGACCTCTAAGACCCCCTGTGAGCGGATTCTCGTGCCTCCTAGTGATGTACATTCCCCGCTCTTTGGCACTCAATGCATGCTTCGATGTATGCATGCACATTCGTGAAAAGGGTGGACCAATAGAAGCCACTTTGAATAATCATTGTCGTGGTCTTGAAACCCTTAGTGTGGCCACCTGTAGGGAGAGTCTGGCAATGCTTAATGACACTCTCTATCTACTCAACGAGCATACAACATCGGAAAATATGGTTACTCCCCTGCTTGAACAAGTAGAGATCATTCCAATAATGGTGCTTGACGTCATGGAGAAACTTCTTCTTTAGTTGCGAAGATAACCCCGTTGAGATCTCACCTCCTACAGTGTAGTTAGCGAAATTCGCAAGATCAACTGAAAAAAATACAGAATCAGGTTGAAGAAAATACATCATCCTATAAGACTTCATCAACCTTCTGCCCCTCATCATTCTCCAAAACCCCATCAACCTTAATTATGAACAGATTTCCCTTCAACATTAGCATGGATGTCAGCTTGTTCCATAGGGTCCGAGTTAAGAGAAAGATCAACTAAAGAAAATAAAGAATCAGACTCAAGGGGCTTTTGACGCTCAATAAGCTAGTGTGGCATCATTTTCAACTTCACCTAAAGTCCCTGCCCCAATTTCAGTTCTTTTTGCCTCATCTTTTTTCTCTTGATCTTCATGAGGAATATCCACACAAACTCTTTAGTCTAGATAACATATCATCAACAACCTTCTCTGGAAAATCATCTAAAGGAATCTAAAATATCTCAGCATACGCGACCTTGTTCTTGCCAAAAAATTTCTTTAACGTAACAACATGAAGGATCATATTCAATAATTGGATTGAAGACCAATTATGACATGGAACTCCAATAAAGAAAACCGAGCAACAAAACCATCAACCTTGAACCACATTTCCATATCTTTTTTTTTTTTGTTACTACCTCATGTAGTACCATTTGATGAATTAACTGAAAATTGAGATGCATTTTTGAACCTTGTACTAAAACTAACCCTAAACAACTATTTTTCAGTTGTTGATAATGAAATGCTGACAAACCTTCCTTAATAACTACACATACTTTGTGATGGAAGTATACATTAGCGGAAGCCCAAAATCTTTCATTCATATGTATTCAATATTTTACTTTCTAAAAAAACACAAACATGCCCACAGAAATACAGAACAAACCCGAGAAATATAAAAACAGCGGATAAACAAAACAAAAATTAAATTCAACAATAAAAACAACCCGGTTACTAAAACGGACAAACCGTAAGAAAGAGAATCGAATGAGAAATTGAAAAAAAAGCGCCATGAAAGTACACTAACCTCTGCGTGGGGATGTGCTTGATTCAAACATTGTTAGTTTGAAACGAAGACAATGATCGAGAGCAAATAAGAAGACAATGATCAATTGTGTGAAGACGAAGATATAGAGAGCAAAAAAACAATATGTAGAAAAATAGAAAGAGGGAAAAGGGAAAAGATAAACCGTAAAAAGTAACTGACCGAATGGACACTTAGTTAATTTGGGCTCCTCGGCGGACATTGGATTAATTAGGGGAGGAAATTGGATCTGTCGGCCCAATTTCCTCAAGATTACATTGGATTTACCCATATTATATTTCGATTTATAACTTTTTTTCCTCTTATTTATAAATTTAATTCGTTTGACTTTTCAAAATGTTTTTTAATCGATAAGCTAAAAACTTTATAAAATACAACCTTTTTTGTTATTTTTTAAAATACTCATCAGTAATAAATACTCTCTGTTCATCCTATCATATCTTTTACTATCCATTAAAGTTTTCATAATATTCTTAAAATGATATAGAATATTAAAATTTTAAAATTCAATTTTAAAAATAATAAGTATGAAATTATTTTTAAAATTAATATTTTATATAATTTTATTACTCTAAAAAGTCGCATATAAATAGTAAATTAGACATTTTGTCGAATTAAAGGAGTATGAAATTAAAAAATAAATAAATGTTTTAATATTTTATACTCCCTCTGTTCTAAAATATAAGTCGTGTGACTTTGTGACAAATTTTTGAAGGACCTAAAAACTATATAAAATATTAAATTTTTTATTAATTTTTTGAAACAATATTATACTTATTAATATTAAGTATAATATTATTTTAAAAAATAAAAAAATATTTTATATAGTTTTTAACTTTTTAAAAAACGTGTCACAAAGTCAAACGACTTATTATATTTTAGAATGGAGCAAGTATATGTAGTTTTTGTATCTTTTAAAAATGTGCTGAATAATACTCCTAAATAAGTTAAATTTTGTGATGTTGGTAGTAGTACATAAGTACATTAGAAAAATATATCGTGGTTGAAAAATTGTCAATATATTATTTATAATAATAAAATACTTAGTTGCGCTATAAACTTATAATTAACGTTATGAATTAGTATCGTCATTTGAATTCCCATTAATTCAATCATTTTGGATTGAAAATGAAGTCATTAATTATATAAAGGAAATGGAATTTTGTGGAAAGTGGATTTAAGTTGTCATGCATGTTGATGGACAAAGATGGGTTATAAAGAGGGAATTTAGAGCCGAAAGAAGGAAAGAAAATGGAGGGCATGATCAATTAATAGACTATTAGTTAATTAATCCAACACTTTGTTTTATTATTATTATTATTTATTTATTTAATTAATATTATTATTATAAGCTATAAAATGAAGCCCCATCTTATGTGTGCCTTTTTGCGGACAGCAATTTATGGTCGGTGATTAATTTATTATTACTCTTAATAAATTCCCCTAAGTTAAGTCTAATCCAAATTCAATGAATTGTGATTTGTGAATGAATGGATCCCAATTAAGCCCCCTTCCCCTAAATCAACTGCGCGCACGTGACTCGTCTTCACTTCCTACTTGTGATATTATCATTACTCATGATTAATTAAAACTAATTTTATGCAATCCAGCTTGCTTAATCACGTTTTAGGGAATAAATTACGAAGAATACTAGTATCAAACTCGTGATTTGGCATATTGAACTACTGATGGAAGGCTCTCCACAGGCGATAGTGTTTCTGATGTATCGCTGTCCAGCAGTGTTATTATAGTGGTAATTGACTTTGTTTATTGTTTGTATTTTCGACATGTCGTTCTTCGTTTCGCTTGGGGTTTCACTTTTTAGTATGGTACATTCAACCTGTTGACACTTCTTTTTATTTTTTATTTTGGTTATGTTTTTTCTTTGTATTGTAATTTGACGGTGTTTCCGTCTGGCATTTTGAAAATCGGGTCTGTCTGATCTCAACACACGCTCTCGCACTTGTAACTATTGTTGTTTCTTTTAATTAACACTTGAACAATGGATTTAACATCTCATTATCATTTTAGTCAGGTAAAGATCGAGAGTTAGACCATTTAGCTTAATTGCTATTGATATCAAATTTAAATTTGTCGAGAATTGAAACCGAGTGAGTAGAGATCATGTGTAACGCGTACATGATGCTAGTAGTCTAGCGTATAAGTCGAATGAGATTTCATTCTAAAATCAATTGAACATAAAAAAAAATGATTTATATTTTAGACTTGTCTAATTTATACTTTTGCTATATTGTTTATTTCTTAAATCATTCCCATTAATTTTAGTCTCCTCACATTAATCTTAAATCTTAATGGATTGAAGATAAAAAAAAATTGAGTTTTTTTTTAACTTGTGGGCCTATTAGCATGGGTTTTGCCATGTTGAAATTAATTGTGATAAGGTTTATCTTTTATATTGAAGGAAAAAGTTTTCAAATTAAAGTTTGTAATATATATTTTGAAGACAGATATTAGACAAATATTCTCTAAAATAATGCGGATTATAATGAAATCGATACATAGCAAAAAAATTGCTCGATCTTAACTTAACTAAAAAAAATCAATACATAGCAAAAGAAATGAGATTTTATAGAATTGAAAAATAACTTCACCATGGAGTTTTAAAAATCTTAATTAATTAATTCAAATGTAATGTGAAAGAAGGTTACTAATTTACGAGTAATTTTGTGAAAAATCTCACTTTTTTCAAAGGAAAACAAATTGAAAATAATGAAAAGGGCTTAAAAAAAAAAGACCACGAAGGAGCAGCACGGTGCTCGAGAGAACTTTTTTTAGTTTTAAAATACTCACTAGTTTTCATTTTTAAAATGAAATTTAATTTTTTTTTTTTTAAAAAAAGGTAAAAACAAAAAAAGAGACAAAGGGAAGCTGATTTTGCGGAGGTGGCGTGCTCCCCCGCTATCGTTCCCGTCGCGCCGTACAGCTTTTACTGTGTAGGCCCCACCCTTCCTTCACCCCAATCCCACCAATAATTCACCTCTTTTTCTTCTCTTCCATCATTATTATTTTTACTGTTTTTTTTTCTAAAAAAAATATTATTTTTACTGTTGTTTATTCTATTCAAAATTTACTCCGCATTTTTTTAAATATTTCATTTTACAAAATACTCATGCTAATTTAGAAAAATACTCCGTACTCCCTCCGTTCAGCAAAACATGTCACTTTAATAATTTTTTTGGGGATAAAACTATATAAAATATCTAGTTTTTTAATAATTTTTTTTTAATTATTTCGTAGTTATTATTAATAAGTACAAACTTGTTAAAAAAAATTATAAAAAAATAAATGTTTTATAGTATAGTTTTTATCATTCTAAAAAAGCGTGCGTGAATATTTAACGACATATTTTGCCGAACGTAGGGAATATTATTTAAAGCTTACTTTACATAAAGATATACTCCCTCCGTCTCAAAATTTAAGTCGTTTTAGACTAGTTTAGTTATATCAAAGTAGATGTCATTTTAGATTTTCTAGCAAGGAGATAGTAATGATTTGTATTGATTTATGTGTTGTTAACTTTTTAAAAGATTTTGATTGATTAAAAAATGTAATGGACATTTAAAACAATAAAATTTTATGAGAAATTTAGTGGAATGATGATTTTGATCGATGGGTTAGTGTTTTATTAAAACTTGTTCAAATTGCTAAAATTACTTAAATTTTGAGACGGATGGAGTATATTGGAAACCTAGGAGAAACGACTTGTTCTCTACGGCTAGCGCCTTAGACCACATCACAAGGAGCCGAAGAGTCCACTCTGATCCGCCCGATTTGATTTAGAAGATGATTGTCCACCAAAAATTAAAAATTTTATATGGAAAAATCTACTTAATGGAACACCGACGAAAGTTAGACTACAAGGGCAAAGCAGTTGACATTCCCTTGAATTGTCCGTTTTGTAACTTTAATGGTGAAGACGCCATGCATTTATTCACTAAATGCCCAACGACACTACCCTTCATCGGGAAAATGGATAGATAAAATGAGCAAATAATCCGAAACACTAACACATAAGATAAACCTTACAAAAATATTTAAAATTCTCTCAACGGGCCAAAAATACAATACTATTTGACAACAATGATATTCGAACTATCAAACAACTTAGGACTACATGGAAAAAAGCCCAGGTTGTGGAACAAAATGATGATTTGGGAACTTTTAAGCCAAGTTCCCACCAAAAGCGAGCAAAAACTAAAAAATTAGTTAAATGGAAAAAAAACAGTTGAGGGTTGTGTCAAGTTTAATTTTGACGAAGCTAAGGATGGCTCGGGTTCCACAACCGCTAGGTTTGTTATCCGCGATTGCCATAGGGTTGTTCTTTCTTGTGGAGCCCAAACTCTTGAAATGGTGTTCGTTGCTCAAGGGGTTTCTCTAGGCTGGAAGAGAGGTTTCTATAGGCTCGAGGTGGAGGGTGACTCTTTGCTGCTGATCAATGTCCTCAAAAAGATTTGGCGGTGTCCGTGGGAGTAAAAGTTGATGGTGGTGGATGTTCTCGGTTGTTGTCGAGGGTTCGACAGTGTCACTTTTGCCCATACATTTCAAGAGGTGAACCAAGTGGCAGATAGTGTGGCGCATATTGGCTTTTCCTTGCAGTCTTTCGCTGATTGTGCTCTTGTTGAGATTGTAGACGTCATCCATCTGGACGATCTTGGGCGATGGTTCAACTGCGATTGACCATCTCCAAATTATGGCCTTGTATCAAAGAAAAAAACTTTACATAATTGGCATTCGATATTATAATTATTACGAGTAGATGATAAATTATAGTGTTTTTTAAGTTAAAAATAGGGCTATAGAGTAATATATCGATTACCGCTTTTTCTATAAAGATAATAATATAAGAAGCTTGATTCATTAGGAAAGATTTTCCCAAATTAAATTATTTTACTTTTCTTTCTAAAATTACATTTCTATAGTATGTTTGGTAGGGAATCTTTCTCAATTAAGATTGTTACTAATACAATCCCCGCATCTATAAATAAAATCATAATAACACAACAAATTACTACTCCCTCCGTCCCACAATGGTTGTCTTTGGACTATTTATGCACGCTTTTTAAGGAGATAAAAACTATATAAAATCTCCAAATTAATTTTTTAAAATAATTCTATACTTGTTAGTAATTTGTATGATATTATTTAAAAATATTTAATAAAATGTTGATATTTTATATATTTTTTAGCTTTTTTAAAAAATGTGTATGAATAGTTAAAGATAACCATTGTGGGACAGAATGAGTATCAAATAAAATAAAATATGTTTGATTCAATATTTTGATTTGAACTAGTTTACTAGAAAATATATAATATACTAAGGAATAAATTATATACTAATTTAATATTTTAAATTGAACCAATTGATTAGAAATTTAATATTTTAAATAAAATATTTCTCTTTTAATAGTTAATTATAGATTATAGATAGAAATTATAGGATAAGAAGCTTGATTTATTGGGAAAGATTTTTCCAAATTAAATTAATTTAACTTTTTCAAAAATTACATTCCTAGAGTAGATGCTGTGTTTGGTAAGGAATCTTTCTCAATTAAAATTATTATTCTATGTCACAATGTATAGGATAGAAAGACTGATTTATCATTATTCATAAAATTGTACAAAATGCTAAAATGAGATATTTTTTGAAAGAAAATAAATCTAAATAGATTACATTCTATATTAAATGTTTTTTTTAAATGGAGGGGTTAAATTTGATCTATGGAGTGTTTTTCATTTTCTTTTTGGGAGGATCAAGGAAGTCATTTAGGTGAAATTGATGGAAGGAATATAGCATGTTTGACGTGTCAGAGATTAATCTATTTTAAGATTAAGATTTAAATGAAAATTTTGATGAAGTTTTAGCCTTTGTGATTAGATTAAAAAAGTAAATTCTTTTTTGGTATAACAAATTGTGTAGAGTTTTGTAAACCTATTTTTTTCGAAAACCGCAAAATAATTTGTCATAACTCTTTTAAAAACTTCAACAACCTTATGCCAATCAGGCCCTAAGTTATTAATGTCAATGAGCCCTGGTAAAAGCCCATGTATTTTAGAATGGAGGGAGTAGATAATTAGACAGATTGTAAAATGACATATGTACTACCTCTATTAACAAATACGGAGTATAAATCTTTTTGGATATTTGCATACAAATTAAGAAAATCATAACTCTATTATCTTTATATCACTAATTACTCATTAATTATCAACCGCTCTTATCAATCAATTAAAAAAATTAAAAATTAAAAATATTACGAGTACTACAATTCACATGTCTCTATACCTAAAAAAACTTAAAAGAATTTATATTTTAAAAAAAATCTAATCCCAAACATGTCGGGAATTTTGAATCTTTATCTTGATTATAAAAAAGAAATAAATAAATAGGGTGGGTAGGCACGAGCCTAGATCTGATGACCCTATACCACTAGAGTGCTAGTTGCAACGTCTCCGTCAATATTAATGTATCATTAGCCGACCTTTTATTTAACTCTTCTCAATTTGTTCTCAATTTATGCAACATTTGGAAAATACCATAAAATTGAAATATCCCAACATTATTGTTTTAACCTAGGTTTTAAACGTATAAAATTTTAGAAACATGTTGTCTTTTTTTTTTCTTAAAAAAAAATCTCCATCAAGTCAAATAATTAAATATTTTGAATTAAAACCATTGGTTGAAAAAACAATTAAAGTAGTATATACATATACATATATATATGTAGATATAGATTACTGATATTAATTTTATGTTTCCTTATTATTAATTTTATGTTTTGAATTAATCCCATTGTTTTTTTAAAAAATTACTAAAATTACAATTTAGGCTAAGAACATGGATTAATTGATTTTTTTTATAATGATTGAATAACCTACTTTTAAGAAGAGAGTGACACCTTATAAAAAATGCTTCTCTAATACTCCCTCCGTTAATTAAAACTTGACGTTTTACTATTTACGCACGCTTTTTGAGGTGTTAAAAACTATATAAAATATTAAATTTTTTAATAATTTCATACTTGTTACTCTTAAGTATGAATTTATAAAAACAAAGTTTAAAAAAATTTAATATTTCATATAGTTTTTATCATTCTAAAAAAGCGTGCATGAATAGTAAACGACAAGTTTTAATTAACAAAGGGAGTAATAGTTAACTATAGACTATAGATAGATAGTTAACTATAGATATAGATAGATAGATAATTATAGATTGGTTGAAAAAACTATTGAAGTAGTATATATATATATTACCGATATTAATTTTATGTTTTCTTATTATTAATTTTATGTTTTGAATTAATCTATTGTTTTTGTTAAAAAAAATTACTAAAATTATAATTTAGGATAAGATCATGGATTAATTGATTTTTTTCAAAAATTGATTGAATAACCTAATTTTAAGAAGAAAGTGACACCTCATAAAAAAATGTTTCTCTAATAATAGTTAACTATAGAGAGATACTTTTATTAGGAAACCATAACCAAACTAACTTTTACTTTTCTTGATGGATGATGCTTCTATAAGAACGCTACTGGGTGGTTTAGTAAAGTTTAATTCCACTCAAATTATTACCTTGTTAAAAAAATTATATTTAGAAATAAAATCATATATGTGAGTTATGCCATCAAAAGTTGTGTAATCTAAAACAAATAAATGGAATTATAATTATTTGAAAAATATCATTTTTCTTTTCTATTATAGTAGGAGTTTCTTTTCTAATATATACGTTGAAATTATGTTTCTCTTTTCTAATATAGTATGAGTTCATACAGATCTAGCTGATTTTAGAAACTCTTAAAGCAAAGGTGGGAAAAAGTATTGCATCCCATTTGTAGATGATTATTTAAGGCATACCAAGTTGTATTTGCTAAGATTTAAGGATGAGGCAGAAACTATGTTCTTAATCTACAAAGCTGAGGTAGAAAACCAACTTGACAGAAAATTTAAAAGACTTAGATCCGATAGAGGTGGGGAATATGGGATAACATTTTTGAAAGAATTATGTGAGAATAATGGCATAATTCATGAACGTACTGCACTCTATAGCCCTCAATCGAATGGAATAGTAGAGAGAAAGAACATAAATTCAAAAACCATGATGCTCGCTATGCTTGTGAGTTCTGGGTCAACCGACTCTTTGTGGGGTGAAGTTGTTCTTTTTGCAAACTATATTCTTAATACAAGAAGTTAGACAAAACTCCTTATAAACTATGGAAGGGACATCCTTCTAACCTAGGATTGATGAAAGTGTGGGGGTGTTTAGCTAAAGTTGGGATACTTGTATTTTAGAGAGATAACCTTAGATCTAAAATTGTCGATGCCATGTTTGTTTGTTATGCTGAGAACAAGGCTGCCTATAGGTTTATGTGCTTGCATGATAGGTTTATGTGTGAATATCGTGATGCTGAATTTTTTAGTATGTATTTCCTTTGAAAAAAGATCATGACAGAATTCCTACCATTGTTGAACCCGCATCTTTGTCTTTACCTGCTTCTATTGATGTTGACAAACATAGTGAGACTAGGAGAAGTAAAAGACGTATAACTAAAACTAGCTTTGGTCTTAATTTTGTGGCTGCTTTCTTGACTGAACTCCGTGATTTAGATGAAATCAATAAATCTCTAGTTTATGTTCACATGATAGAGGATGAACCTAAAACGTATAGAGAAGCTATGAGTTATGTAGATGCTGGTTTCTGAAAAGATGCGGTAAATAGGGAAATTGAATCTATCACAAGTAATCACACTTGGGAACTAGTTAATTTGCCTAGAGGTTACAAGGTCATTGGTTGTAAATGGATCTTTAATCGAAAACTTAGAACATATGATTCTATAGAAAGGTTTAAGGTCATACTAGTAATCAAAGGGTTCACACAAAAACATGAAGTAAATTATTTTGACACCTATTCTCCTATAACTAAGATTGCAACTATTAGAACTTTATTTGTTTTACCATCTAATTGCAAGATTTGGTACATCAAATGAATATAAAGACGACTTTTCTCATGTGAAGCTAGTTAAAACCTCATATGATGCTACCATATATAGAGAAGATATTGAAAAAGTTTAACAACTATCCATATGATTCTACCATAGAGTTAGTAAAGAACTCAGGTATAGGTATTTCCCAAGATGAATACACGGATATCAATGGGAGTCTAGTGTTTTTAATGAACTATACTCGACCTGATATAACTTATGCAGTAAGTAGACTCAGTAGATATACACTTAATCCAAGTAAAGAACATTGGAATGCACTTAGAAGGTTAATGAGATGCCTTAGAGGCACTCTTGATTGGGGATTACATTTTGAGGGTTTTCCTTGTGTTTTAAAAGGATATTGTGATGCAAACTAGGTAAGTGGGATTGATGAAATTTGCTTCACTAGTGGATATGTTTTTACATTTTATGGTGCATCTGTCTCATGTAAGTCTGCAAAACAAATTTGCATAGCCCGATCGACGATGGAGTTAGAGTTCATAGCTCTAGAAATGGTAGGACAAGAGGTTAAGTGATTGAGAAGCCTACTGGCATGTATACCGACCTGGTAGGACAAGAGGTTAAGTGACTGAGAAGTCTGCAAAACAATTGCTATCCAGCTTCTGCAATTGCTATACAATGTGACTCACATGTTGCCACTGGAGTAGCAAATAACGCAACATATAACGATAAGAAGAGGCATATACACATTTGACATGAGGTTGTGAGGCAGTTGATAACAAAGAGGGTACTCTCCTTAAAGTATGTAAGTTCAGAGAGGAACATAGCGGATCCATTGATCAAAGGACTTTGCAGAAGGCTAGTTCATGACATGTCGAGGGGAATGGGGCTATAAAGCCCGTGAGATGAGGAATCTGTTGCGGAAACCATTAATTTGGTCGAAGATAAACCATGGAAAGACTCATATGAGACACACATCTGTCATTCCTATGACGAGTGTATTGTGAGGTTGAGGTAACACTCTTAGTGATTCTATATCGCAAGCATTGGGTGGTTCTTTGAGACAGACTTGATAGATCACCGAACGACAGAAGAGAGGTCGAGTCTTAGAGCTCTTAATGACTTCATAACCCATTATGGAGGAATTCTGTATTGAGACAGCTATGTTGAAGTCACCTACGCGAGTGTGAGGAATTGGCAACCCTCCAAGGTGAGATATAGGGAAGTCTTCACTAGAAAATTCATGAGTACCCAAGGTGTGCCAAAACTTGGATATCTTATATGATAAGACTTAGCGGAACGTTATAGGACCCCGTGGAAGGTGTGTTATTGGTGGGTGGAAAGTAAGATCCGTCAAAGTTAAGTTTGTAATGCCCCAACGGTGGTTTACTCCAAATATCCGATTTATGGGTCTTATATATCCCCAGGCTGGATGGGTGGGGGCTGTTTATCTGATTTTGAATATTCTTGTCTATTGGTTTGTTGTCGTGTGGTTCCCCATTGCCGGTCCAAGAGTCTGTAGCTGTTTTGTAAAAAATAGAAATGGCTTGAAGGGAAACAATATCTATTTGTTGGAAAACAAGTTGGTTTCGGAAGTACCAGATTGCCCACCAAGCGATGGCTAGCTTTGCAAATTTTGTTTTGCCTTCAGTTAGGTAAATATTATTCGGTAGTCTGTTTGGTTTAGCATCTGCATAACCAATAAGTATCGTAGGACAGCGAATACCCGTAGCTGTAAAAACATCGAGGGTCATCTGACATTGGCAGAGTGTAAATGATAGGTTGACTCAATAGTACGTTAGGTCCTTTTGATTCATTCTTTACTCTGTCTATATTATTTACACATATTTTTTTAATAATAAAAAATATTATATAAAATGTAATGAATACTATTATTTTTTATAATGAATATGAAATTTTATTCACTTTTTATAACGAATATGACTTTTTAAAAAAAATAATATACATATATTTTAATAATTAAAAAAATTAATATATATTTTTTAATAATTTTATCTTTTGTGCACGTTGTTTAAAGAACTAAAAAACCATATAAATCATGAATTTATTTTTTTAATAATTTAACGTACTTATTGTATTATATTATTTTAAAAAAATAAAAAATGAATATTTTATAATCCTGTATAATTTTTACCCCTCCGTTCACAAATATAAGTCGTTTGACTTTCTGACACGTTTTTTAAAGAGATAAAAACTATATAAAATATTAACTTTTTTATTATTTTTAAAAATAATATTATATTTATTAATATTAAGTATAATATTATTTTAAAATTTTAATTAAAACGTTAATATTTTACGTAGTATATAATTTTTAGTTCCTAAAAAACGTGCAAGAAAGTAAAACTATATTTGTGAACGGAGGGAGTATCTTCTTAAACTTCGTTTACAAAAGCAATAAATAAAATTGTCCACAATTGGTAGCTAGTTGACCTTCTTATCTGCACTTTTGTTTCTCCGAGGCTGCCATACGGGTGAAAGAATTTCTACACAGCTCTGTGTATCTCTGAGGTCTTATCGTTTCTTCGATACTCGGTATTCTTCCAATTAAATACGCCCGTATTTTATTTTGTTTGTTGTCAATATTCGCTAGGAAAGAATTTTAAATGTTTTTTATTCTTATTTCAACAAGTGTTTAATATAAAATCCGTTTGATATTAAAAAATTAACAAATTAAACAAATATCCGTTCAGTGTAACGAATAGATCTTTGATTCATTTGTATATAAAAAAGTTTGAAACTAAAAAAAAAACGGATCAAGGATTCGTTTGTATATATTTTTTTTCAAAAAATTTAAAGCTTTATTTTTTAAAAAACACATGAACATATCTTTTATTCGTTCCTTATATTGAACGGATCTTTGATCCGTTTTTAAGGCTTTGAATTCCTCCACTCAGAGGTAAACCAATAACACACGGTAATCGGATAAGGGTGCTTTTGGATTCGTTATCCACGACCACAACGGAACGATTGTGTCCAATTGGCTCTGGTCTTTGCAATAACACTTCGGCAGTTTTCTCCGAAGCTTTGGGTTTACACATGGGTGTGGTCAAAGCCCTCAATTTGGGTCTCGACAATCTACTTGTCGAGGGCGACTGTTTAGCCGTTGTTAATGCTCTTCTAGGGGACGGGGCTTCCCCTTGGAACATCGAGCAGCTGATGGCTGATACCTCTACCATTCTCCGCTCCTTTTCTAATGTTTCTATTGGTCATGTTTTCAGGGACTCCAATGTTGTGGCTGACAAGATTGCTCGTCTGGCTCATAGCTCTCCTGCCGATGATAGCTTCTTTGATGATTCAGAACTTCGTGTTCTCGTCCGTTCGGACGCGCTAGGAAAGAAGCCGGGTCGTCGGCGGAATTGCTAATCCTTATCCTGCTTCCAAAAAAAAAGGGACCTAACGAATTTATATTTCACAATTGATGGATTTTTACATTTTTGAGATATTGAAAAATTAAGATGTGGAAAGATGAAATTGAAACAGTTATGTTATTCGCACGACTCCATCTCGTCAAAGGCACGGTACCGTTGCTGAGTTCTTTGGTCGGCAAGCTGAATACAGATGCCTACTTCCTATGTCGGCATTCGAGGTGGAGGTGTCTACTTCCTAAGTAGGCATGCAGGGTGAAGGTGTCGGCTTTACATGCTCATCTAGGAACTCGGCAGCGACATAGGCGACAGGACAACACGGCTCAGTCGACGGGACAACATCTTTTCAAGCGAGTCGTAAATCTTGCAACTTTTCGAATTTGTCGACTTGGAGACTCGACACCGGCTTAGTCAACGGAATAGGTTGCAGAGTTGCAGGTTGACCAGCCAATACTGGGACCTAGGGAGTCGCCTTCTGCACTCTTCTTGCCGACCTGGAGTCTCGACTTCGGCATTCTTCTTGCCGACTCAGAGGGTTGCCTCCGGCACCATGGCGACGGCGAGAAAATCACCGTTCATATAACATCCCCCAATTGAAATAGTCCAACGAAGCTACTGGTCGGCCTTTGATCACAAATTGTACACGTATATATTATTTCTCGAACATTATGCTTAATTGCCATTAACAAGGTTCGACACATTGAGAATTTGTAAAATGTATAATTTGTGATTGAAGTGTCGGCAGATGAAAATTACTTAAACATACAGTAAAATCAGAAACTAGGCGCAACGAAACAAGAATCACAATATTTCTGATTTCTCGCTATAAAAAGAATTTTCAATAAATCTACTTTTGATCCGATTTATAGTTTTTTTTTAATTACAAAGATATCAACGGAACTACCTAAATTTCAACTAGCATATTTAAAACTATATGCCTAGGAAATTAACAACTTAAATACTCTCAAATAGTTTTACACACCTTACTCTAGCTTAACAAGCACTAGCTCTGCTTTGACGGGCTCTTGATTCTGTTGGCCGGTTTGCTTTCTACACGGTCAAAATATCATCAAATACACGACGACTGCTATAGTTTTGAAAACCGTGAGAATATCTGTTGCCGCGGTTTTGAAAACCATGTGAGATTAACCTGGCTACGGTTTCACAAATCATGAGAATTGTTCCCCACTCAGATATGGTGTCAAGATTGCACATAAAAATAAAATCTACGGTTTTGGAAGCTATAGTAGTGAGATTTTTTTTTCGTTTAGGATAATATTCTTATGGCTTTGAAAAGCAGGACCGACATAGTATATTATGTGAGATTTTTACCGTATCAACAATAACCCCCTTCTCTCGGTCAAGCATGTAGACTAGGAAGTGATGCCTATCCCTTCTAGTTATGTTTCCGCAAACAAAGAAAACCCTAGTCCAACCAACTAAATAATAATCATAACACTAGGCCTTGCATAGCTTAAGCGTAACATTGTCTATTGCATCATGGTACAATTCCATGTTGTAAACAATTCCTATTTTCCGAAAGCTAATTAAAGACAGGATTATAATCTAACTAAAGTTGAAAAAAATTGATTAAAATAAGCTTAATTTATTTTCTTGTTTAGACAATAGGCCTTTTCTCTGTACAAATGCAAAAGACGGGATTGTAATCTAGGTGAAGTTGAAAAGGTAGATTAAAATAGTTTTTATCTTTAAATCACATAGTAAAAGTTGTTTTGAGTTTGTTTTTCTCGACAATATAAATAAACTCTCAAATAACTTGAGGATTATTAATCCCATACAAATCCTTTTCCACCCCATCTTCTTAATTATTCTTTTTTTATTTAAATAAGAAAGTGATTCAATACATAAATGTCTAATACAAATACAAGATCAACAAAAATCACTAACAAGAAAGACAAGAGACAAACATAAACAAATTAAACCAACTTAACAAAAGGAAATTAAGGAGATGACAAAACAGCCGATCAAATTAAATACGCTGCTATTAAATACGTACATCATCTAGTTGACAAACATCCGAAACAAAAAAAATATACATAAAACATCAATATTATACCCAAGGTCAATTTCTAATTGCTTTAAAGTTTTTACTATTTCTTCATAGCTTTAGACAATATATTATTATTATTATTATTATTGTTATTATTTAAAATTCAAAATTCTTTCAAAAAAAAAGAGAAGAGGGTTTTTGAGTAATAAATTAAAGCTAGTTTAGACACCAAAAGCAAATAAAATAAAATAAAAAGTGAAAAAAATATAAAAAATGGAAGGGATAAAAGGTAAAGGGTGTGATTGCATTTTGGATATGTAGATGTAGGGATGTGGTAGGTGCATGTGAAGGTTGATGGTTGTGTTGGGAGAGGGTTTTTTGTGTTTCCCAAATCCTATAACTAAAACAATATGTTTGGAGTTTTGAGTACCTCTCAAACCCTTTCCTCATAAGTAAAGCCTCCACACTTGCAAAGTAAAAGTCCCCGTGTCCTACGGAGCTTCTTTTCCCTTTCTAATCTTAGTCCTAACAAAAACTATACACCCCTACAATTATTATTGTGTTTATTAGGTTAGGTCGCGTCGAACTCGGATAAAAATCATAACAATAACCTAAGTGCGATTCGATGTTTTTGAGATTGATTTCGATCATGCCGATGATGTATTGTAGTAGTATGTGATTTTATTAGGTATATATATACAATGATCGAATGATCAATTAAAACTTGACATTTTCACTATTAAACATCTATGTACATTTGAAGGTAATCAAACAATTGATCAAAGATAGAAATCATCGATGCATACCAATGTGAAGAAGTAAACTTGTGGGAATAAAAAAAGGTATAAACAATACCTCTTTTTTTTTTTAGCATCGAACATACATATAGTACTATAATAATGTTGGGATAATGAATAAATAAGTCGAAGAAATCTTAAAAATATCATTTTGTACTATTAACATCTGTTAAAAGTTTTAATTAATATATAATATATTAAATTTTCAAATCACATGAGTAATCTTGATGGGTTAGTATTGTAGGATATATGGTCAGAGGCCTATCTTGGTAATGTGATTTAAGATGTCTCTAGCTATGCGATTTGTTTCGATTGTTTATACGTGTGGATTAAATGTCTTAAATTCTTGTTGAAAAACTCTTGTGTAGTGTGAGGTTTTAGAAGGAGTCAGACTCGGTGCTAATTTGGTTCCAGAGTTCTTGTCGAGCGAGACAATTCTCCAATCATTAACATTGTTTGTAGATGTGGGGTTTACCCTTAGGAGGTTGAGCTAATTGTCTTCGATATTTGTGTGGGAATCAAAAGATTTCAAGATGTTCAGATTTCTAACATATTTAGGGAAGCTAATCGAGTAACTGAAAACAAGTTGCCTAGCCTTGAACACGTACTATGCTGGCTATTCTCTACCTCATCGATCAAGAAAAACGAGTGATTCGATTATAAATTACTAAAAAAAACAATATATAAATGATTATATTATACATGAATATTAGGAACAAATTAAAGAAAATAAAAGTGGAAAGTCATGGTGGATTTTGACCTAAGAGCATCAAGCAACAGCTAGCAAGTAGGGGCCATGCATTAGAAAAATTGAATAATGGAGACAACTTGACAAAACCCTAATTTCCACAGAAAGAGAAAGGACTCAAAGAAGAGATACGCGCGTGTTTCACACGCCATCTCCCCAAATCCTCATCTTCTTACGTACCGTATGTTTTTCCATTTTACCACGCGCGTGGGAAGGAGGTACAGTACACTTCATCCACAACACCTCTAGATAAATTTGGATCTATGAAGTTAATGGGTGAATTTGAATTTTACAATCACAAAAACTTTATTTTAAATAAAATAAATAAAATGAGTGGGGGATGGGGGCGGGGTAAAGAAGGGTCAAATACTTAAATATAACTGTTAATTATTTTTTTAATGGTTGAGATTTGCCTAAATTCATATATTAATTTTATTAGCAAAATCATGAGATTTTATTCCTTGGATTTGGTAAATAAAGAGCAGTCATTCGGTGTTCGAAACGGAGATTTTTGGATATTATCTACCTGTCAAACGGGTCATTCGGGTCGGGTTCGGGTCGGGTCACTTCGGGTTCCGGGTAATACGGGTCCTAGGTAATACGGGTTTCGGGTATTTTCAGGTTGAATCGAACCCGGGTTTGACCAGGTTTCGGGTCGATTTCGGGTTGGTCAATTTTATTTTATTTTAATTAAAAAATTCATAATTTGATAATTTTGCGATAGATTTAAAAATCTAAAATTAAAGACATTGTTCATAAGTTCTAGTGCTTGTAATTATATACTATATCTGATCTAAAATATTTGATTTTTATTATTTCTCGTAATTTTTAATAAAATGTAATAATATATAAATATCAAAATTTTAAATAATTTTTTAAAAATAATTTTATTAAAAATTTAATATTCTATATATTATTACATTTTATTAAAAAACATTGATTTTTTATTATTTCTCATAATGTTTAATAAAATGTAATAATATATAATATATCAAAATTTCAAATAATTTTTTAAAAATAATTTCATGCAATTAGTAATCGGCATAGAATTTTTTTAAATTTTAATATTTTTTAGAATTTTTATCTTCTTAAAAAAGTCTGTTGAAATAACAAAAAATCAAATACTATCGATCGGACGGAGTATTACACAATACAAATAAATATAAAAGTTGATTTGAAAATGAAAGATCAAGTGATTGTAATTATAAAATGTAATAAATTGAAATCTCCATAAAAAATTAATAATATAAAATTATAAATCAACCGGGTCAATCGGGTCGTCGGGTCAATTGGGTAAATCGGGTCAAAATTACCGGGTCACCGGGTTGAAACCCAGATTACCCAGAAAATTTTCGGGTTTTCGGGTTCGGGTCAGAAAAAATTTCCGGTTTCGGGTCGGAAATTTTCCGGGCGTTCAGGTCGGGTCGACCGGGTCGGGTTGTGTTTTGACAGGTCTACCTACATGTCTTTTTCGGTTGAATCATACCGGAATGATTATGAGATTCTATTCTGCTCCAACCCCTTCAACAACTTGTCAATTTTGGAAATTTTAGAATTTTTGGCTAATTATCACTTATTAATAATAAGTATAACATTAAGTTAAAAATTTAACATTTTATATAGTTTTTACCTCTTTAAAAAGTGTGATGAAAAATAAAACGCAATACATGTGTGTATATACTCTCTCCATTCTTTAATATTTGACATTTTCAAGTCTGCATCTTTTTTATAAAGGTAAAAAATAAATAAAATATTAATTAATTATTTTTTAAAATAATATTATACTTATTACTAGTAAGTATGATATTATTAAAAAATAAATATATTTTATATAGTTTTTATCAACATAAAAAACGCCTATAAATAGTAAAAAGTCAATTATAAAGGAACGGAGGGAGCATATTAAACAAATATTCACACTATTCACTATTCACGGAGAGTAATGTGGGTAGCTAGAGAATGTCGTTCCCCTGTAAATTTAATTAAATTCGAAGCATGAATTAAATAACTTGAAAAATGTAAATAATGATTGAAAGTTATTTATTTGACACAACGATTGAAAAATATAAAAGATAGCTAAAATCTTAAAACGAAAGAAGAGTCAATTAGCATTATGATTTGCGGCGTCTTTTCACGAGGGAAAATTTGTAGTTTGCGAATTGCGACTTTGCATATTCTTTTCACTTGATGGAAAAATGATTCATATCCTTTAATTTTTTTTTCCTGATTTTTTTTTTTTTTGATAAGGAAAAAATTCGGGTGGTGGTTAGCCTACCCGAGAGCATCCCGAAGGATGAGATTACGAAGATCTGAAAGAAATACAAACATAGAGTACATCAGAAGAAACACCCAAAGCAAACTCGGAAAAACCCCAAACCCTAAGCAAACAAGCGGACACAACATCGATAGAAAGGAAGCCCGGCGTGGTGAAGTGGATAGCGAGCGCATGGAACAGCACCAGCTGACACGATGACTCGCCGCCGGAAAGACGGAAAGCAGAAATCCTCGTAAGGCAAAGACGACTCCCGGGGAAGTGTAGATCACACGACGTTCCCCCCACCTAGATGAGGGATCTTCGGAAACCACAAACACCACCAACACGATCACTTCGATCAACCAGGGCCGCAGAACTGCTCCTCAACCGAAACTAACCACGAACTAACAAACGGACACCCAAACAACACGAGAAAATGAAGCACAACCATTATACGGAGTATTTGATATAGCAATCAATATTTTTTTTTTGGAATTTTATTTTTATAAATACACATATAAATATATAAATATTTATATATGTAACTATTTTATGTTTTATTATTGTAAAACAAGTTTGTAGACCCATGGGCCAAAGGACCAAGAGAAGCCCACAAGACCAAACATGGGCCCGAAGGGAGCCCTAAGGCCCGAAAAGGACCCAATGGAAATTGGAAGATCAGGAGGAGTGTGGAGCACACTGATGACGGAAATCCGAAGAGATTTATTTCTCCCTTTTTTTCCTTTTTTTTTCCAATTTTAATTAACCCTCGTCAACACATAGAGCACCCGCACAAATCGAACAGCCCGTACGGACCAAGGAAACGCCTAGCCATGGAGGGGGATCGCCGCCGAGGGGCCAAGCCAAGGCGGCATCGAGCGACCCGAACGGAGGGAGGATACGGGTGAGGAGGAGAACGAACAACGGCGAGCGGTGACCGAAGAGGCCATCGCCGAAGACACCGACAGTTTGAACGCCGCCCAAGTAACAAAACCGGAAGTGACCGGAAGGAGGAGAGGTCGAGCCGCTCCGGGCGTGAACCAATCACCAAGCCAGAGCAGGGAGAATACATCGTTGGCGGAGACTGAGGCGCAAATCGGCGACAAGAGGGGCGCCAAACACGGTCTGGAGAATCAATTGGACATGGAGGAAGATGGAATCGGGGAAAATAGCAAGAAACCAACGAAAGCCCCATCTTAATTTTGGCTATAAACAAATTCCGACCATAAGAAATCGGAATAGGGTATACCCGTACATGAACTTCAACACGCCCAACCAAGGGATCGACGACAAACAACGGGTAGGTGTCTGCCCGAACCGGAGTCAGAGGCGGCCGAAACCAGGTAGGGCGGCTAGAGCCGAGGTAGTGACGGCCGAGATTTTTGAGGCCGCGGAGGGCCGGTGGCTCTCGAAGGAGATTTGGGCTCCCGAAGGAGATTTAGACTCCCGAAGGAGAGGATGACGAAACACATGTTATTCGTAGAGACCCCTTAGTAATCGTTGCTGATTAC
Source organism: Persicaria maculosa (assembly GCA_963922045.1). Classification (NCBI taxonomy): domain Eukaryota; kingdom Viridiplantae; phylum Streptophyta; class Magnoliopsida; order Caryophyllales; family Polygonaceae; genus Persicaria; species Persicaria maculosa. Next base: position 13,346,217 of record OY998267.1, on the reverse strand, counting down.
TTGTTGCTGAACGAAGGGGATTGAAATTCAAGATCGATCTCACACATTCGGAATGTTTTGGGATTCCTCCCTCTCTCTAGATTTCTAGAGAGAGGTCAGAGTGTTTTTTTCCTGATAAAACATATCCTTTAAATTGAGCTACAATCATTTATTTATTTTTATTTTGTTATTATTTCCATACATGTAAGAGCATGCACAACAGAGGCTTAAGACCCGGACTCTTAACATACTTTTTCTCTGCCACATCAGTTTAAGAGTCTCATTTCATTTTTTTATTATTTGCAACCTCATCCGAGAGACTGACTCTCGGACCCTTAAGTTACTTTTTACAATTTACCTTTTTCAATTACCCAATTATTATTATTATTATTATTATTATTATTATTATTATTATTATTATTATTATTAAATTGTGAAATGGGTCGGAAAATTGGCTTTTTATATGGTAAAAATAATAGTATATGGGTGTTATTGACATAATTTTCAAAACAAAAAACATATGCAAAATGGGTGTCTATGGATGGATAAAAATTAATTAACACTTGAAATTAAATTTATTAATTTACTTTATTTATAAAAAGCTGTCTAAAACAGATTTAAAGGTATGCAAAATGGGTGTTTGGGCAAGTGCAGGTCACGTGAGGCTTAAGGGCCTCAACCATCCGACCTCCTATATAAGAGCCCAATTATCAAGCCTTTACGTGTTTTTTTTTTTTTTTTTTTTAATGCTGATTTGGCATGGCTTAAGCGCCCATCCAATAATGATGCTCTAAAGACATTGTAAGATCTAATTAAAGATTTGTTATTGGCGGTTTGAATTGGAAGAAATATCCCTTTGAACATATACAATAATTATAAATGACACACATTAAACAATTTTAAAAAGGAAATATTCACCTTTTAGAAATGGATTTTTTTGTAAAATCTATTTTCAATGCATTAGACCTTATAATTACAATGAGAACATGATGCATAATGAGTAAAAAAACAGAGAAGCCTAAGAGGAAAAACATATAATTGAAACGAAGATAAACGGATGGAATGAGCTAGCAAAATAAAAAATAAAAAAAATACAATGAGACAAGTGAATCTTTTTTCCCTACAGGTATGCACGCACTCATTTTCATTTGAACTAGTAAATTACTGATCATTACATATTTTTTGAATCTAACACAATAACATAAGTGAATCTGACTTGGAACAACCGATAAATGTTACTCCTTCAAGTAATAAATGCATCATTTTTTTTTATTTTGACACATTTTTTGAAGAACGAAAAAAAAGAAATATTTACTATTTTTATTATTATTTGAAAAAAATGAAAGACAAGTGCATGAAATTTAAATTTAAATATAAAAATAAAATTGTTATTTTATACTACACTCCCTTCTTTTTTAAATGCATACTATACTCCTTAATACTGTTCTCCGCCTTCTCGGCGTCGAGACGACGTGTGTGTGGTCGTGCTCACCCGTGTTCTCGGCATTCGTGGCTCGTCTTGGATCTTCTTCGATCCCTCCGCTGACTGACGTCTTTTATGGGTTGTTAGGGTTTTCTTTCATCTTTGTTGATTTGTGTTGCTTACTGTTGTATGTTGACGGCTAGCCCGTCTGCCGATTCGTCGGCCTCTCGAGCTTCAGGTTTGTCTGAGCTCGAATTTTTACCTAATAAAAAAAAAATAAAAAATACTATACTCCTTAATATTTATCATCTTAATATTTATCATCTTTAAACATGTGCTTAATAATTAAACATCTTATATTTCTAATCAGAGAAACTAACGTTTATATGAATAATTTCCGCTTTAGTAAATATTGAAAACATAGCACATGAAGGATAATATATAAGAGGGGAAATATAATGAGGGTATAATTTAGTTGGAGTTGAAAATATAAATTAAAGTACCATTTATTTAAATTATAAATATAATGAGGGAGTAGTTTTTTTTATCGATAACATAAATATTTTTTAAAATAAGTTGGAGATTATTTATCCACGTGGAGACATTTATATTATTATAGGAACCCACTCTATCCCTTGCTCCATATAACTAATATAAGTACTTTTTCTTTGCAAAATGTAACATATATAATGAGTGTTGTATATGTTGATGTTTCAAACGCACGTAGTTTGGTCATTATTCACATTCTTTTGTTGAGTCTTTCATTTTCAAATGTGGAGTTGTTGCATTGTTTATAGCCTTTGATTTTTTTTGTGTCTGGTTTTCTTATTGTTTTATATTGTTTTATGACGATCGATTTATTGCCCTCTCGATTTGCCTAACAATAGTTTATTTGGTATTTTGAATTATTGCATGTTTTAAAAAACACGGTGGGTGACTTGTCTTTTGTTGCTAAGTAGTATAATTTCCGATTATTAACGGAAAGTCGGAAACTATACTCCGTAGCAACAAAAGAAAAGTCACCAACGGAATGGTTTAGCAAAAGAGGACTTGCAGGTAATATCCAAAGGTTTTTGGTTCGAACCTCAGATGATCGCTCTCTATTTACCAAAATCAGAAGAGTATATTGTTTTCGATGATCATCGATCACCTGCTTTTGAATATGAGTTTTTCACTCTTATTTCCGATGAGCTTTTTTATATATATTTACATTATTCTCAGTTATTGAAAAGAATTCCCTGATTATGTTTTTGTCTAACAACACTTTTTTTTTTTTGATACAACAACACGGTCTTTCTATTGTGACGTGATCTCTCAATGGTTCAAGTAACCATAATATTGATGGTTTTTTCTTATTCTTGATGTAATATTTCTCATATGTTCATTGTTTTCACTTTTGAATAGTTCCCACCGATTTATTTCACGCCATCGATCTATCAAAATTGTTTTTTTTTTTATACATATGCGTATCAAGAGGTCGAAAAAATCGATGAATGAACTAATCACTGGGAAATAAAAAGAACAAATAAAGACGCAAAAGAAAAAAAAGTAAAAAAAAATCCAAATACATTTGAATACAACCACAATCTATCAAACATTTCCGATATTTCAATTTTTTCTTTTTTATGACAAGGAATTCACTTTTGGTGAGCCACGCATCAGTTAAATCGGCTTCGATATTTCAAATATTAAATCCCCTAAAAAAAATACATAAATGAATAAGTTCATTAAAAAAAAAACAAAGTACTCGGAGTAAAGAAGAAAGAAAATAGTCGTCGGTAAGAAAAAAAGGAAAGAAAAAGCAGGCATCCAAGCACATCTCCTTTCGAATGTGTACGAGTGGAGGGGGATAAAAGTGAAGTTTACGAACTCAAGATAAAGAGAGAGACAAAGAGAAAGAGAAAGAGAGAGTCTCTCACTCCCTCCATTCCATATACTCAACTCAACCCAGTTTCTATTCATCACAGAAGACAACATCCACAAAAAGAAACCCAAAAATCAGAAAAGCATCGCCCTCACCCACTTCCCCCCCCTCCCCCTCCTTTACATTTATCATATGATCTGAATTTCATCTCAGAAATACTCAGTGAGATAGATAACTCCATTCCCCCTGTCTCCCCCCCTCCTCTTTTGTTTTCTTGCATAAAGATGAAATCTTCTTTCACTGCTCTCTAACCAACCCTCTCCACATAATCTCAATCTCCATCCCCCATCTCCTCCTCCTCCTCCTCCTGCAGCTTCTGCAGCTGCTGTTGTTCCTGCAACTGCTACTGCAACCCCTTTCTATTATCTGAATCTGATTTCAATCTTTGCTTTTCAGAGACCTGTTGCTGTTTACTGTAGTTCTGAATCCAAATCCACTAAACTTTGTTTCTTTCTCTCTTGTTCGATTCCATATCTAGTAAAGCACCGATCTTTGGTCTTTTTTGGGGCCTGAATTTGAGGGTTTGAATTCGAAAGCTGTGGCTACCGCAAGGAGATCGTTGCCCTCCTCCGACAACGGAGCCTTCGCCGACTGGATTTCCTCCTCCTCCTCCGCTGCCGCTGACAAGATCGCTATCAACACCAACGACCTCTCCCTCGGCTTCAATGCCGGCCCCGCCTCCGCCACCGCCCCTTCCGCCTCCCATCACCACCACCACGGCCATAGCCTCCATCACCACCATCCGATGTGGCCTGGGGGCCCGGCCCCTCCTTCCTCCTCCTCCCGCTATGGGCTCCCCTCGGAGGTTGGCATGTTCGTGGTTGCCCCTGCGACGTCGTTTCACCACCACAACACGGACCCCAATTCCCTAATTTCGGCTGATCCGAACCACCCTATCAATGTCGGCGTTATCCCGCTCCTCACCGCCTCCATGGACGACGCCGGCGACCTTCTCGGAAACCGCCCCCGCGGCGGGGCGATCCAGTTCTGGCAACAGAACCAGCAGACGCAACAGGCGCCGTCCTACTTCAATAAAACCGGGAGCATCAGCTTCGACCAGAACGCCGTTAACCTCCTCAATTCCGGCGGGGGAGAGGCGGGAGGAGGCGCGGGTGTCGCCGCCGGAACCCCGACGTGCCAGGACTGCGGGAACCAGGCGAAGAAGGACTGCAGCCATAGGAGGTGCAGGACTTGCTGTAGGAGTAGGGGTTTCGAATGCTCCACTCACGTAAGGAGCACGTGGGTCCCCGCCGCCCGCCGGAGAGAGCGCCAGATGATGGGGATTGCCGCCGGCGGCGCTTCCTCCGGCTCCACCTCCGGCGCCAAAAAGCCCCGGCTTTTAGCCTCCCAGAACACCGCCACCACCTCCCACACCTCCAACTCCAACACTCCTCCTAGGAGCTTCGATACCGGCTCCAGCCACCAAGGTACTGTGATCGGTATCGATATCGTTTAAAGCATCGAAATTTCCAATCTTTTTGAATGAATTTCGGTACAACGATGCAGATGCCGGGTTCAAGGAGTCGTTGCCGAAGCACGTGAAGGCACCGGCGGTGTTCAAGTGCGTCCGCGTGACCGCGGTGGATGACGGGGAAGACGAGTACGCATACCAGGCGGTGGTGAGGATCGGAGGGCATGTCTTCAAGGGGTTTTTATACGATCAAGGTACTGAGTCGGGTGAGGGGTTTCCGAATCTCTCGGAGTTGCATTTGGGCGGCGGTGGCGGTGGTGGTGGGAGGAATGGGGCGTCATCTTCTTCCCCAATACTCGATCCACCGGAGGTCTATGGTGGCTCCGGTGGAGGGATTCTCGGCGGTTCGGCCTATGGTAACACAATAAACTGAAATGTGGATCAATGAGGGATCAAGTGAAGGAACTAATTATTACTTGTTATTATGATTCAGTTCTTGTTGATGAGAGAACACTAAGATGAAACATAGTGTAGTGTTAGTGATTTCTCTCTTTGTAATTCTCTACTAATAGCTTCTTTTCAAGTCTTATATATCCTATAATCAAGATCAATAGGGTTTTGTTCTAAATCCTCTAATTTTGCCTTAAATTTTAAATCTTTGTTGCCTCATTGTGTCCCATATAACTTGTACTACTCATCTTGCTTATACTCACCATATGTTGATTTCATGGCGGAATTGACGCCACCGAAACTTGTCCTTCAAGGAACTGCCTATATTCCTTCTTCTTGCTGACTTAATTGCTGCTCTACATGTTGTTTACTTCCCATAGCAAAAAGGGTTGATCTTGTTTGTCATGCAGGTCCAAAAAGTTTCCATCTTTGAGGGAGAGGCGCAATCGGTATGTACGAAAAACGACCTCATTTAGGCGTAATGTAATGAATGCATTGCATTGCAATTCATTTTACCTTCTTTACCAAGTTACAATCTCATGTCTTAGTTATCATTAGATGAATGATGAATCTTCCCCTCTTCAAATGCCTCCATTACTTTGTGATTTTATGCATAATTTTTGCCAGTTTTCGCTATGATTTCTTGGTTCCAGTTTGGGGCTAACCATATATAAGAAGGAAATGTGATGATCTAGCCATAAATGTACTGCTTCCTTTACTGAATAACATAGACTTGCAGTTGCAGTGATGGCTATCTACATTCAGCAGTTGCAAGGTCACTTTCATTAGTTTTTTTTTTCCATGGAAGAAAAAAGGAGATTTACATAATACACAATACAACATATGAAGATGAGCCATTTTGAGCTTCTTCACTGTACCCTTTCAAGTGAAAACAATCTCCCCACCTTTAGCACTTGCATGTGTTCATGGAAACCTATCAAAGTACTTCAGTTTCACCCCCAATTCACCCATTTTGGAAACTAACAGCTACTTACCCATCTCCTGTTCCTTTCAACCCCCCCAATTTTTCAGCTCCCCCAAGAGCTTCTAATCATACCCTTTATTTTTATTTATCTTTACTTTTGCATCAATGTGAATTTATGTTTGGGAGGTTGAGGTGTCAGTTCATATCCGAGTTCTGCACTTATCCCATTTGTTCATCTGTTACTTGTTTGCTTCCTTGGAATACAGTCCTTCTGACTGTAGTACTTTTGGGGATTTATGGTAATTTCTTGGATTAGCACAGGTGATACATTGTATATATATATCTTGATGATCTAGTGTTTGTTTCCAAACGATTAGACTTGATTTTACAGGCAATTTAGATACAGTGCACACATGCCTTGCCTCTTGAACTTGCTTTGTGTTCGTAGACTAATCCCGACTTAGCTTAATAGCGCTATTGTGCAGTTCATGCATCTAACCCCGGTCTAATTTTTATAAACATCCTTATTACTTTATGTTAATTGTCAACTGTGTAAGCTTAACTGAGGCATGATCATGCATATGTTATCAACCATGTAATATAATATTTAGTCCAGTTTAGGGAATATCTAATAGTAAATTTGTCGACCGGCCTGTCGTAGTCTGTCTGTGATTACCCCCTCCTTTAACTGTTTAGGAGCAATGTCACATGCTTGCATATTGCAACAGCTGATTGATCTTGTTCTTCATTTATTAATTTGGGGAATATATGCTACTGTATATGTATATATCTTGTGGCTGTTAATTCGGCGAGTTCAGCTCTTTGTCGCTTGTTGCTACTACCATACTTGATGCTTCTTTACATGACTATAGTTCCTCTTCTTCATTGCTGTACTATGGAAACGAGTTTCGTAAACTCATCATCAGACCATGCCCTACTGTGAGATTTTGCCCTAATTTGTTCAATCTCAGTGCCTATTTGATGCCTTCAGATTCTGTAATTGTTGGGGCCTTGTGGGTGCTCTTTTTATTATAAACTTTGCTTGTTTGGATGCTTTTATTTGGGGCCTTTTGAATTAGTTTAGTGTTGATTCATGCCTTTTAGAGTGCATCTCTTGACTTTTTTTTTTTTTGTTATAATAGCTCTATAAGTCTATGTATGCCTAACCCTCATTCGATGAACACTCGAATCTTATTTCAGGGCTCTTAGAGAGTGGGCACAAAAGGTACATCTGGGAGTGGAGAGCATCAACTGATCAAAAGGTCTTAAGGTACACTCTTCAATTATTTGTGGTTTTGGTTGGTCTTGACTCTCACTCCGCAACTAGTAGGTCTAGTAAGGGGTTAAGTGTTGTGATTTTGAAGAATTGGTTTTCGAAATCGATGACCATTTTTAAGCGACAAGGGACATTTGCCATCGCGTTCTTTAAAAACCCGGGTTGATATGGGAAATTAAGCTCGAAGAGGCTATAACTTTTCGCCATTGTGTTAGACCTGCAGGACGTTCCCTTGCACCTTGGGCAGCCATATAGCTCGTGACAAACCCGGTAGCTCGAGAGACCTGACAAACAAATTAGGATTTTAATGAGATCAAGCTTCGTTTATGTTAAATTACAGTCACACGTCCACGCGCATCATGCGTTAAACTGAGCACATAAGACTGATAGAATTCCATATGTCCTAAAACCAATTGGTATTAGAAGGAGTAGTCTACCGGCTTATGTGCAAAGCTTGGATTCCCGGGATGTTCACATCTTCCACAGTTTATTGTTTACCAAGTGTTAAACAGATTAAACGGCTAAATTGGACCAAACAAGAACTCGTACAGTCATACCAAAATAAGCAAAAGATTAAATGAATGTGACTTTTTATTTTGGAGGGGTTGATAATGGTGGTCTGGTGAGATCCAAATCTATGGTGGGTGATTATATATACCCCTCGACAACGCCCTATCCGCGAGGTTACCTTGCGCATCTAAGGGGGTACGGGTGAGAACTCTTGCATCCACACGTACCTTAGATGCGCGAGGCTTATCAATCGAATTGTGTAGCGAATCCTAATGGCAAAACAAGTAGAAGGAACGTGTTGGCAATGTTAATATAAGGCATCTCTACTTCATCTATGTACTGTATATGTTTCGCCATTGGCAATATGTGACCGTGAAAAATAATTGACAGTATAAATCTTCTCGACTCATCATAGAGTTGGCACATCAGCTTCGCGAGATTACAATCAAGAGTTTAAAAAGAGCAGGTTTTGAACTCAACAATGGAGTTGATGTTGATCAACTCCATGTGATTCCATTCTGTAACTGACGAGAGATATGGTATATATGGATCAATATGAGGAAGAGATCCGGTTTTTGATACAATTGAACATTGAACTGCAAACCTTTTATTTCTCCACAACAAATCCAATGTTGCTTGCTAGTTGTGTTGGCTGTTTTTTACATATATTTTTTTTTCAAACTCAACCTATATTTGAGGCTGGATCCCTAACGGGCTACGGCCCATTCCACTTCGAATACGCACAAATGACTTGGCCCACTTCTATATTTCAACTCTCTCTCTCTCCCTGGATATAGGCAAAATGGCTTGGCCCACTTCTATATTTCAATTCTCTCTCTCTCTCTCTGGATATAGGCAAGGATTCAATACACTATACAATCCCGTCTGATATACTGAGAGACCGGACAAACCGGTGGATAGGCAAATCGGCATGAAAAACAACTGGATGACTAAGGAAAAAACAAGCTAACACCACAAAGCACCCATGGGAAGCCGGAGAAGAAATGCTAAGATATCGGTCGTGATCACCAATGGGGGAAAACAACACAAAAATGACTCCACTTCTATATTTCAATACTCTTTCACTAAATTGGACTTTTATGTTTTTTTTTATAAAGTAATAATTTGACTGATGTTTAGCCTGGCTGATTGCATCCTTACGGATGAGATGAAGAAGACTTTGTTGGTTACAATCGAGATGCCGTATACAGAGCGACTAAGGTGGGCAACTCTGTTTCCTTCACGGGGTACGAACGAGAACTTCGTTTCCTTGAAAGACTTGATTATAATTTTGATATATCCCATTAATAGTTCTATCTCCCATGGATAGTTGCCTTGTAACTCTAACACTCTGTTTGGATAGAGGAATTAAAGGGCAGACAAGGGAAAATAAAAGAGGTGTTTGGGAGAGGTGGTTATGGCCTTATGGGGGAAGAGAAAGGTACGGTGAGAATTAGAAGGGAAAATAAGATGGATTTTGGGGGATTTCACAAACCACCCTTTCACTAAAATTTGGGGGGATTTCCTTTATTTCCTTTTTTTAATTCATCAAATGCTTTGTTAAAATAGTTAAAATCCTTTCTTTTCTCTTCCCGGTTACCCAAACATAAAATAGTTAAAATCCTTCCCCTTCCTTCACTTCCTTTCTCTTCCCTACTTCCCCTTCTCTTCCCTTCCCTAAAAAACCCACTACCCAACCAGGGTCAGGGTGTAAGTATCACATGATGGTTTGTGACTTCCCTTCCATTTCTATTTGTCTGATCCTTAATTCTTATTGATTATTATTTTTAAAAATAAATACAATGATCCATAAAATATAATTGAGCCATTAAATTCAAAATTTGAATATATTTACAACCAAATTTGAGTTTAAAAATATTAAAATATAATATATTTAATGATAAAGTAACGAAAATAGTTGAATGGGTGGTGAGTTGTAAACAAATACCATTTAAAGGGTGGTTTTCTGTAATTTTGAATTTAAGGGGTGGTTAAGTGAAAACACCCATATTTAAAGGGTGGTTTTCTGTAATTTTCCCTTCTTTTTTTTTGTTTAACTCCACCTATATTTGAGGTTAGATCCCTTACTGGCTACGGCCCAATGGCCCATTCCACTTCGAGTGTGCACACATGACTTGGCCCACTTCTATATTTCAATGCTCTCTCTCTTCCACATTAGTTGAATTGGGGTAAAAAAGGAACTAACGAAATATAAGACGGATAATGTAGACCCATATTTCTTTTGTTTTTGTGTTGTGAAGTATATAACGATCTTATAATATAAAAATAAATAAATTCAACAAGAGTCTTCTTTTACTAAACTTAGAAGCTAAGTTTTAACACTTTCGATCCTATATAGTTTTAATGGTCAAAGATTACATATGAATATAAAAAGAGATGAAGGTTAGTTAAAATATGAAAACTAAGACTTTATACTTCACACCTCTTCAATTAGGGTTGGCCAAATCGTACCAATATAAAATAAATCAATTAAATTGACAACCAATTTAATTGGTTCGGTATATCCGAAACTTGGTTCGGTAACAGTAATTAAAACTGAAAAGTTGGTATTACCATTACTAATCGATTTGAAATTGGTTGGTAATGGTAATACCAACCAATTCCTACAAATTATATATTTATATTATTATATATATAATTTAGTTTTTTTTAATATTTTTAAGTTTTTATGTGAAATTGTAAAACAAGACAATTATAGAAAAAATGTTCTACATTTGAAACTCATATAGTCAGATCTAGGTTTTTTTTTAACTTTGAAAACTTGAAAACCTTGAGCCTTTGGCTTCAATGACGGCCACCAAAATCTAAGAGTTCATCTCCTTTGTAGTTCTTTTGTCCACTTGGGTTGATTAATTTTTGTGCCTTGTTATTTTAAAAAAAAATTCCTTAAATTAGGGAAGGAATACTAGCTCAACTTCGGTTTAGACCAATACGTACCTAAGTATTATTCGGAAGTTCTCATATTATTTTGAATATTATCAAGTCTATTTATGTTGCATTATAGTTTTTAAATTTGTACTTTAGTGCTTAAATGCATGAACTATTTAAGTGTTTGTGTCGCTATTTGAATTGTAATAACTTATAAGTTTTAACTAAGTTGTATGTTTTTTTCCTCAAAACTCAAAAGATGGTATATATAGTACCATTACCAACATGTACCAACCGATTTTATTGGTAACCAAGTTGGTACAATGGTACGTAGAAGTTTTATGGTTACCAATTCTAATTGATTGGTGATGATGCACTAACAGAAATAGTAGTACTTACGATGCCATGAGTAAATATGGGTGAACGCGATCACGAATAAGGTTCTCCACTATACAAATAGAACCTCATCAAATATAATAAAAGCACTTGCAGATGACTTATAATCATTATGGTGAAAGTAAGGTCAACAAGGTTTAGGGTGGTGGCGTTTAGTCACACGTGGACAACATATCCGCTAAAGTATGGAGATCCCTATCAACACTCCTCGTAACTAAAGGCCGTCCGCGGTCCACAAACTTGTCAAAACGTGAGAAAACCCACTAACTCACTAAATGAACACGTGTCACGTCCCAATGAACACTTGACACTAAACCGAATGCCACTTGTCATCACACAATGCACACTTGTCGATTAATATGCAATGGCAACTACCAAGTTCTCCTATAAATAGGCAGGAGAGCTTCATTTACAAGGATCGGTTTTCGGAATCTCTAACGGCTTAGGCCGGGTTCCATAGCCTTGAGAGCCCCTTTTCGAGAGGGTATCATCTCGGCTAGTGCAAATTGGCACTTGATATAGTCTAAGGGAGGAAGGTAGTCCGCGGAAAGCTCAAACTTAGATTGGTCCGGGTTATGGTGCATGGAGGAAAATCTCGTCGCGCATCTTAGATAAGTCCGATCACATGAGGTCATACTCATTCACGTTCTACCTGATGTCGAAACCTGTTGAAACGAGATTCTGAAATCGGGTTTCATTAGTTGGTACATAATAAAAAATAAATAAATGATAATGTACCCAATTCCAGCCCTATCTTCAATGCACTTCACAAAGTGTCCCCAAGGGCCACCTCTATAGGTTGCAGTAGTACTCTTTTGACGAGTAAAAAAGTACAATTTTATCACCACAATCATATATCACTGCAACCAAACTCTCATACACTTATTCATGATAAATATATATGCACATATGACACCTTCACAACTAAAATATATCCACGCGAAAACATTGGATCCAAGTTATATATTTTTGGGGGTTTCTTATTGATTGTTGGCATAGGCGGAGCTAGGGGGGCATTCCCTTTCATCTGACGAATCTATATTTGTTCTACTCGTCGATAGCTTCATTTTGATATATTATAAGCCCGATATTCGAGTAAAAAGTTATGAACGTTTGAAAGTTAAACACAAATTAATTATTTCAAATGTTTTTTAATAAATCACAATGCTTTTATATTTTACTTAATTTGATATTTTTGTAATATAATTCAACCCAAGAGCTTCGAAACAAGAGGTTATATTACTAAATTCGATAATTATATAAGAAATTATGCAAGTTTAAAGTTTGTATATCTTGTTACACGTTATTACATGCTAAGAGAATAACAAGTTACATATTGACTTTATAGGTTTCAAACGATATATTTTTAGACGAAAATAATGTTGTTATAGATTAAAATATATCACTTTTAAGAGAAAAACGTTGTTTTAAACTACAATATCATTTTTAATCTAAAATATCATAATTTTGATTTGATAAACTATAGAAAAATCTATTGAAAAGTAAATTAACAATTTGTACAAAACTTCGCCCTCACTTCGATAAGTTTCTGGCTCCGTCACTAATTGTTGGTGAGATCGATTAACCGATTGATAGGTTTCTTTTTCTTTATTTTAATTTAATTTTATTTATGTACTCGGATTAGTTATCGTTGGCTTTGTTTAAGAGCAAGGAAGCACACCTCAATCCAATTCCATCCCTCACCGGCCACTAAGCCAAATGGGCCCATTGGTGATTGATAGGTTTCTTGTTGTGGGGAATTTTGAAGGGTAGATAGGAGGTATATATTTATATATTATAGATATGATCATTAAGGTTTGTAACAAAAGTTGAGAAAAATGTAGGTTGTGTATCTATTTATATGTAATTGGATGGTCCCATGTAGGCATGTGACATGTGTTACTATAAACAATCAACAAAATGTGACATGATGTTAATAATGAACAAGAGTAGGGGATGTATATATATAAGAATCAACATAAACTACCCTCCAAATTGAGAATCCATACATCCATATATCATAAATATATATGGTCCCATCTATGCATCTCACTTATACACCCTCCATTGCTCCCTTGGCCCCTTTAGTTCCCATCTCAATTATTATACATCTACCTTGTCCTTATTTTATAACATGATATACACCTGATATTTTCCCTTGTATCAATAATACTAATATTATTTTATTTCCGGGTAAGCGATCCACGCGGTGAGTTTTCGTCAAACGCACGGTGATTGGGCACTGACAGGAGGAGTCGAAAAAGGGGATGGTCTGGTTGTGGAATGTGCAAAGGTAGGGGGCTGGTTTTGCCAACACCGACTGAAGGAGTCGGTGACGACACCGTGTGGATGCTGATAAATTCGTCATGCACATAACAACCTTTTTTATATATATTTTTTAATCGAAATATGTGGTGTTTCAATTGTGCGGGCGAACTTGATTGTTAATTTTATAGGTGATTTAATTTATTCCTAAGATTTAAATCCGAGACCTCTAATGGTATAAGTAGAGTTCATTCGTAACCCTATTCGCCTAAGTTACTAATAATAGTAATTTATTATTAGTACTATATATATGATGCCCATTTCACATTTTTTTTCTAGTTATTAAATATTTATTTATCAAATCTTATCAATGAAATTTAAAAACGGATTCTCATTATATGAAGACATTGAACCTATGCTCACTGTTCCATTGAACCTTTCACCAATTTATTCTTGTGAATTCATCTTTTTTTAAGGGATTAACTCAAATTAATTGTATACTTTTTTTAGTAAGAAAACAAAAACTTAGTTATATATATGTAGATGTATTTAAAAAATGAATGTGAATAAAAAGATACAAAAAAAATGGAAGAGATTGACCAATTCAAATAAAAACTTGTATGATATGATACATTAAAAAAGGTTGTTATTCGCACGGTGCTTTTCTCGTCATTCGCACGGTTCTTTTACCGAGTTTTGGAGTCGGCATACCTGCACTGATCGGCAGCCATTCGCTGAGTGCAAGATCACACACGGGATAAGGTCGGAAGCTTTGCCGACTTGGAGATCCTAGGTCGGCTTATCATCATTGCCGGATTGCGAGGTTGGCACCGTGCCGATCGTGAAATTCCGCCGTGCCAATAGCAAGACCGTTAAAAAAACGCAGGAAAATAACATTTCAATATTTCATTACTTAATATCTAGAAAGTTTATACATATAATAATAGAGTTGCAAGGGATTACACTACTGCAACAAGAAGCTCAACAACTGCTATGGCTAAAAAACAGTAGGTACTACTTACTAGTACTCAAATCATCAAACGACGCCGTTTGATTGATCATTGCATTTCTCACAGGCGATATACTGTGTAATGTAATATTTGAAATAGAGGAAAACCAAGTAACTCTCACAAGGCTCAGTTTTCTTTTATTCCTTTAATTTCCCCTTTCAATTGGAGGATCTACTGGGCGGCGGGGGCTTATTCTTTGCGGCGGCGGGGGCAGGTGGGTGGTGATCGGCGGTGGAGGATTTGGGAGGCTTACCGTCGGTGGTTGAGGTCGGCTGGTGGTTGTGGACGGTGTCGGGTGCGGAGGAGTCGAATGAGGCGATTGATGGGAAGTCGCCGGTGATGATCTCCGGCGGGAGGACTTGGGAGGCTTGCCGGCGGTGACGAGACATTTTAATTTATGCTTGCGGAGAGAGGGAGAAGAAGAGTGTTTGTTGTAAGAGATGGTACTCTTTGGCTTGATGCCTTGTCTAGCTCGCTCTCAACCCCGCCCTCCAATTTATAATTAGAAGATTTTTTTAAAATTTTTTTTAGAATAAAAAAAAAGATGCTTTTTTTTAATTACAATAATAAATTTTATGGTATGTGGGATAATTTGTTTAAAAATATTTAGGGGTAATATATATTTAGTGTCATATATATGAATATATGAGCATGTTTGTAAGGGTGGGAAATAGAATGGAAGGAGAATAAATAAAGTAAGAGTGAAATAGTTAGAATGTCTGATATGATTATTTTATAGTAAAATTAGTGAATAAAATGAGGAATAGGAAAATAAATTTATATTAAAAATGAGAAAAAAAGATAACTACAACACAGTAAATCCCGAGATAAAGCAGGGTATGGGGGGTCAGAATGTACGCACTCTTTCCCCGAATGAGTCGAGAGAGTATTTTCGAAAGATCCAGAATGAAAGGAGACAAGAACCACAATAAAACAGGTGATCACATAGTATGAAAAAAGTTAGAAAAGATGCATAACGGAGGACAGAACAAAAACATAGTCAAACGGACACAACATCACACCCCCTAACTCTAAACATCTATAGCCTGAATGCAACTCATCCAGTGGTCTCTATCTAAAGTCATATCCTTTGAAAGGTTCAGTAAATTGAGGTCCTGACGGATAACCTTTCGGTCTACCTCTCCCCTTACGGATAGCTTCAAGATCCAATAACTCACACATCCGAACTTGGGCCGATCTAGGTCTCCTAAGGACATGCCCAAACCAATGCAATCTAAACTCCCGCAGTTTGTCTACAATAATCACAACTCCAACTTCCCTTCTAATGTCAGCATTCCTGATTATGTCAAGTCTCATATGTCCACTCATCCAACGCAACATTCTCATCTCTTCCACTGACAACTTCTGCTCTCGAGCTTTAGTGATTGGCCAACACTCGGAACTATACAATAAAGCCGGTCTAACAACCACATTGTAGAATTCCCCTTTCAGTTTAGTTGAGACTTTCTTGTCACAAAGCACCCCCGAAGCTCTTCTCTATCTAAGTCGCCCCGCCTGAACTCGATGATCGATATCCATGTCGACTCCCCCATCGCTTTGAACGTAAGATTCTCGATACTTGAAAAATTCTTTCTAGGGAACTAGATCCTCCCCCAAAGCCACTGACGCGTCTGGATCCCTGACCTCTCCAAAACAAAACGGAACATATTCGGTCTTGATTCTATTCAATCTAAAACTCTTAGACTCTAGCACTTCTCTCTATTAAAATATTAATAAATGAATCTAGATTGAAATATGAAGTTAGATTAATTAGTATAACCCTTTTTCTAATAAAAGACAAACGAGGTAAATGTGCATTAAATTCTTATATATTTTAAATGTGTTTTATTTTTAGGCCTTTTCACCCTTCTCTTTTAGAAAAGAAGTCCATTATTACCTCTAATTTTCTACTATTGGGTCAAATCAATACATATGGGATAGTATTAGTTGTAAATAGATTAATGCTTTTCATGGTAGGTGGTGAGATAAATGGTTTCTCGTTTTTTACTAACTATATATACGTAGTATTATAGTTTTTTTAATAGCAAAATTAAAAGTGGTTTTATATATTAGATTTAAAAAAAAAATCTTATTTTTCAACATAATAAGAAATTCTTACCAACAACGGCCGAAAAGGATAATAAGTAAATTTCTTTTTTATTTTTATGGTTTTTTTTGTTAAGTTGATTGATCATTTCTCAATTTGAAAAAAAGTTATGATATACATATGACTTTATCTCTTTCAATGATTAATGAAAAAAAGAGAGAAAAAAAAAGATAATGTTCGAGTCGGGCACATTTCATACAATTGAAATTTTTTCACACAAATTTAGAGTTTTCACCCCTCTTACAAATATAAAAAGAAAAATAAAAAAGGGAAAAATTCGGAATTGGTGGGAGTTGAGATCTTAGATGCTCTTGTTGTACCCAATAAAATAGACTATTTTTGCCAAACTAAAAAAACAGTTTACTTTATTGTGTACAATAACAGCATCTAAGATTTACAGAGAATTTAAAGGTATATAATACTATAACGGGTTTTCTATCCTATGTCCCAAGGGCATAGGATAACATGTTCAATTGGGAAAAATTTTCCAAATTTAAATTATTTTTAGCTTTTTTTAAAATTGATTTCCTAGGGTCGCTTATTTTTTTGGTAGGAAATCTTTTCCGATTAAGGTTCTTTATCCTATGCCCTTAGGGCATAGGATAGAAAGACCGATACAATAATGATACTATCTCAAATCAGAAATTGTATAACTCAAATTCAAATGTATATATTATATATTCAACTAAAAAGTGTAAAGCCCAGATCACCCATGAATGTTTTAAATTAATTAGTGGGTTAAAATCAAAGTCGCAATTTAGAAAATGTTTTCATAAATACACATCAATAAATCCAATAATCTTTTTTTTAAAAAAAACTAATAAACAATTAAATTTAAAAAATATCTTTATATAATTAAAATTAGTCATAACGAACCTGCATATTGATGGACAATGTAAGGACAAGGAGAATCAATGATCTCCTCATTCTATTATAAAACTGCAAATATTTGTTGGGATTCTGCATTAAAGATACAATATCCAAATCCTATATATAATTATTATTATTATTTTTTTTAAATACCCCATATATAATTAATTAGATGTAAAGGACTGTATAATTAGATACATACATGAACTTAACTAGATTCATACTGTAATAATTATTAAAATCTGTAAGAAGTGAAATTCACCGAATAATTTAATTATTAAGACAAACCAATCTTATCTTCTCGATAACATATATATTTATTTATTTAAAATTCCGTTTATTTAACTTTGGCTTGCACATTTTCAAAGTGATATAATATTGTTTGTTTACTCGGGTTGTGCATGATTCCACGTCGATCCCACCATCACCATATATGTTTTCCATGATTTCCATCTGTTGGTTTGGCGTCTTTTTCCACATGAAACTCATCTCACTTTGTAATGAATTCAATATTGTTAAAATCACGATTCGATACTACGATTCTAACGATCCTATGATTCAAAACTGAAAAAACGACTCTGATCTTTTTTTTTTTTGATTCTAACGGTCCTATAAAATGTATGTTGTAATAAATTTCTAATATTTACACTTTAAATCTAAGAAATTTATAATATTTTTAGTTAATCTATATATTATATTTAGTTTATTTTTAAAATGTTACAATCTTTATGTATATTTTTTATGATTTAACATAATATTTATCTAATATTAAAGATATTAACTTCATTTTAAAAAAAAATTCATCCATGCGGTGGAATCTTACGATTCGATTCTACAATCCGATCATTACACATTTTTACCGATCCGATTTAGAATCCCGATTTTAATAACATTGAATGTATCTATAATTACTTTATAAAT
Source organism: Persicaria maculosa (assembly GCA_963922045.1). Taxonomy (NCBI): domain Eukaryota; kingdom Viridiplantae; phylum Streptophyta; class Magnoliopsida; order Caryophyllales; family Polygonaceae; genus Persicaria; species Persicaria maculosa. The sequence goes on along the minus strand of OY998267.1, from coordinate 13,327,861 downwards.
TTTGCAATTTTTTTTATAATGGAATAAATTAAGCAATCTTTAAAATTTATTTTTTAAAAGTTTAATGCATTAATTACTAAGAAAATTAAACCCTTGTAAAAATTCTTTTTTATCAATTTATTTAAAAAAAAAAATTTACGCAAAAAAAAAAAATCAGGACCTCACAACTCTACCGAAACAATACCCAATCAAAACCGAACCCTTGTAAAATCCCAGCATTAATTTTAGACCTCACATGCTTGATTTTTCTACCCTCCCAAACAAGCCATAACTCCATCTAGTTTAAGGTACATTATATGTAGTACATTATTGCTAGGCGAATAAATTAGATCACACATTCTATCACAAGAGCTTAAGTTGCGACAACGAAGCACAAAATTATTTATACTTATAGCACACTAGACTTAGTAAGAAGAATAAGTGAGGTGTATCTTGCGATGCGACGAGATCCACACTATTTGAATAATAATTGAATAAAAGATCGAAGACATGGGGAGTGTTAGGAAGATGGATCAAAGGGGGAAATGATGGTTGGATTATGTACTTTGTGGTCGTGGCTAGGTACACAACAAATTGCAATGAAACTGCCAAATCGGAGTTGGTTTTTAGGTACAAATCAAAAGTGTTTTGTTGTGTGTTGTGATAAACTTGGAATTCATGCAATGGGGTCACACTCTATTTTGTCCACAATCTCTCCTTTCATATAATATTCTTTTCTCGATCCACAATCTCTCCTTTGTGATTTATTTCATTTTGTCATGTTAAAAAAAACAAAGAAGATACAAGTCACCGTCTTACAATATTCTCAACCGGTCACTATTTTGTAACTTGTATAGGAATTAGAATATTTCACTCGAAAACGACCGATCGAGAGATGAGTTACATTCGATTCTTTCACGCACTATTACGATTCAACGATATCCTTGATCCTCTACTTATCTGTCGTCATGATCGACCGATTGTATAATTCGTGATGCGAAGGTTAAGACTTAAGAGTAGTTTAGAGCTTCAAAAGAGATGCAATCTAGATATATGTATGAATGGTGCCTAAATAATTACGGTTTTAATTTTTTGAAATATGTATTGTGTTATGTAGAAATGAACACCATAGGATCCGTGGCGCAATGGTAGCGCGTCTGACTCCAGATCAGAAGGTTGCGTGTTCGATTCACGTCGGGTTCAATCCCCCGATCCTATCACGGATTTTTTTTTGTGTACGCCTAAAACAAATAAGGAGCAAAACGCTGCGTTTAAGGTCATCCCCAGCGACAGCAATGCAACTGCTAGTTTGGGTGGTATTTTGCAATAAAACGCTGTGTTTTGCCAAGCAGATGTCTGATGCTTCTCAAACTTTTGGGCCTTTGGCTCATACATGCTAATGCCATCACGAGGGTATGGAATCGTAGATTGTTAAGGGGCAAAACGATGCGTTTAAGGTCAGCCAGACAATGGATTCCAGAGCTAGGTGGTAATTTGCTATAAAACGCTGTGTTTTGCCGAATAGCTTCTGAAACTGTTCTGTATTGGCTCATACATGTATTAATTATACACAAGCAAATTAAAGCAATCAAGCAGTTTTTAATATATAATGTTCAGACAAATCCATAACAATAGACAAAAAGACCTAGGACGATGACAATCTCAAAGAGCTGTGTTTAATAGTTTTACAGCGACAAGTTATTGTACTTCGTTAAGTGTTCTCGAGATTCCCTCGAGTGCGCACATAAAACGACATAAGATTCATCAAGTCTTCAAATGGGAAAAACAAAGACTCTAAAATTACATGATATACTTCCTGTATAGCATTTGTCGTAACCACCTCACGAGAGGTCTCAGAGCGCGGATCAGGACTTATTGTTCATTCAGACAACGAGCGAAGTGACCACAATAACCCACAAGGCCAGATTGTGTGCTGATTTGACACCAAGATTTACCCCACTACTAGTGTTTCTTGCCAATAATCATATACCCAGGACCATCATCTGAAACGACACAGAGAAGCTGCAAACTGTGAACTTTGTCTCAAGGAACAAGTTTCTTCAACAACCCAACTCCCTCCCCATCAACCCATTCCAACAACTGTAGAGCTCAGCCAAATCTGAAATAAACAGCGCAATGTAAAATCAGAGAGAGAGAGAACAAACACAACTCATTATAGCTCAAAATTTCCAGACAAAAACATGAAAAATAACCCACAAGGTGTTGGAAATGGAGCACCATTAAAACATGTGAGAGAGGATTGTTTTTTTTCATGGAAAGAAAAAAAAAAAAGAGAGCATATAGCTTCAATTATGATCTTAAGGTCCTTGTTTCGACCTCCTCCCCCGTCCTTTTCACTTTCTATTCTAGAGCAGGGGGAAGAGGCACAAGGAAAAGTTGACAGCCAGCAATAGAATTATATGATCAACATGAACACTCAAGAAATACAAGATAGTAAAGGAAGTCGAGTAACTCACATGTTCTGACAGCCAGGGCCAGCTGAAAAGCAACACCACCTATAACCCAGCATTCTGGAAATCAAGAAAGCTACAGAGTTGAGGTGTAAATTTTGTCAAATCAAGCAACATGTTCCTCACAGCGGCTCCATAAGGCCTGCAAAAACACACTTGAGTAAAGAAAGTTTCTTTGTTGGGATCAGATCACGAACATTTTGCCAGTCACTGACATGCGATGGAACCCTGAAATGGAATAAAAGTTTATAAAACAAGAAGGAAATAGGAAGCACAATCCAACCTGTCCATAGAAAGTGACCTCAACCATGAAATCAGCCATTCCAGGTGGACTGCCCTTGGTGCTGTCCTGACAGTGGATCAAATTGCTGATTTCTCATGGTCTGCTCATGCTTTTGATTTAAGCTTTCAAGCATGCTGTAATCTTGATAGCCTTTTACAGCTCCCCCCTGCATTGGCATGGAGGAGAGTTGTTTCCCAGGGAAGGGAAAGTTGGGCATCCCAGACAAGTTATTGGCATTACTAATAAACCGGTGATGGTCATGCGAGATATTAGCACTTGTATATTTACCAAAGGCACTGCTGGTTGAGTATGGAACACCTTTAAACCGGCTCTGGTCATCCACCGCAAATCTTTCATTCATCATTTCAGGACCAGGCATTGACATATTTATTGGCCTAGAAGGAACCGAGTTAAAACCAGGTGGTGGACCGAGATGCCTGACAGGACGGTTGGCTGGAGTTTTTGAAGATGCTGACACAGTAGGCATGGTCTTTGAGACAAACATTTCGGGGGCAGGTTCATGGTATGGAAAAGGATTGGTCTTGAAAGGCATAGAAGGATCAAGACCTTTCATGTATCCAGGATACATACTGTTACTTGCGATGTTGAAAGATTGTGGGACAGGAGGGAAACGTGAAGCAACACTTGACATCCCAACGCTGCCCCCTCTAGCATCAGGCATCAAGGTCTGCCCATTTTCCACAATGCCTAAATCACTAAAGCCTTTCGTAAAAGATGGCCCCTGCGCCAGAAACTGCAATTTACTGAAGGAGTCCATCACTTGATGTGGCTGCGGAGCAGAAGTAATCCCAGAAGGCATGTCAAATTCTGATCTTATCCCTGATGGGGCATGAAGAGGGCCTTTGTTCAATGTAGCTGACTGAATAGGCAGTGGGTCCTCATGAGGGATCTCTTTCAATCCAATGACATCTGCTTGCCTGTCAGTCAATGAAGGTTTAAAAACTATCTCTTCGTCATCATCTTCATCTTCCCCTTCAACCAATAGCTCAGGCAATGCCTGCTTAAATCCAGCTGCAGAAGGTTCTATGTGATTTGCAGGCGACTCGGATGCTTCTGAATACGGGGCAGGGGTCGAATTAACAACGGGCTGGGGTTCAAATCCAACAATAAATTGTTTCGCTCTTGAATCAAAGTACACTGGCTTTTGATCAATTTTAGCCACACTAGCCAGGGACTTTCCAGCAGCGAGAATCCTATTGATTCGAATTTTTTTCTCCTTGCTGTTGCCATCAAAACCAGTAAATGCATTCCTTGAGAAGTCCAAGATAGTCTGTGCAGGCAGGAGAGGCAGAAATCCTCTCAACTCAAGGTCCTCCCATAAAGCATATTGAATTTCATTATCCCCTTCCTCATACTTGCTCATGTTGGTGAAACATGCGTCATCTCCATCATCTATCAAGGAGCAACCATCCGCCATAAGTTTATTCAGAAACTCTATACATTGCTTCCAAAATGAAGATTTAGCAGCTGCTGGTTCTTTTTCCACATCAGTGCAAGCAGCCACATCAGGGAAACAAGCTAACCATTCCAAAAAGATCAGAATACCGGGGATAAGATAACTAGAAGGTGAATCTTGTAGTTGCACACATCTCTTCATCAAGAGGCTCACAAGCTCAAAAGTTGCAGTAGCAGCGTTCTGAACTAGAACTGTGTGCTGCAAGCATTCTGCATAGGTCTGGCCCTCAGTCTTCCTATTCACATTATTAACTGTGAATACAAGTACAGCAATGACCCTCAAAATAGCAAGTCCATTCTCAGCGGCATTTGAGCCAAAATTTTGTTCCTCTTGTGATCCAGAAGAGAGAAGCTCCTGCAGCAAATTCTTCACCGATGACAAGACTTCTGTGAATGTTTCCAAACTGATGAAAATAAAAGGGCAACAAAGGTCAGCCACATTAGGATTCACTCATGAATATTACCAAATACAACACCGCCAAATTTTGTTATCATCAATTACCTGGTGCGAGTGAAAAGAATGCCATTCAGACGAACAAACTGAACACAGAGCTCTCTGTATTTGTCTTTCTTTCTGAATGTTACTTTGCTGTCAGAATCAGAATTGCCCAGTTCAGTTCCTTTGTTCCCACTTCCCTTAGTGGCCGTCTGCTTATCTGACTCCTTTGTCTGAGATGCTTTAATCTTTGCAAGCAGCTGAGAGTAGCTTTGCCGATTCTGTCATGCAGAAGAAACAATAATGAAAAATGGCAATGGCTAAATATGAAATACAGATGTCAATAGTTGAAGCATAGCATATTCCTATACCATGTTCAAGGAATGAATACTGAGATGTTCAGATAGGCAACAATTGATAGAGCCATGAAAACAGACGCACCTTTTAGAATTGTTTAAATTTCAACAATAGAAGTAACCAAGGAAGGATGATAGAAAGACTCATACTTCTTCAAATAACAACGAAATCAATTTTAGCAACTCAAATTCAAAATGTGATAAGAGGCTAAGATGAGAGGGATATGAGTACCTTCAGTAATCATCCAATGAACAATGAACAATTCAACTAACATAGTTACTACTTTTGCGTCAAACAAGTTTTATGACAGAATTACTCATTGCACGAATTTACAGTCAGTACTCGGTAGGCAGCAGCAGTGTGTGTGTCTATATATATAGCTGACTGTTGCACGAATTATCTTCTTAACCATTGCACAAATTTACAGTCAGTACTCAGTAGGCAGCTGCAGTACATATACAAGAGGGAGTTACCTTCTCAAATACAATAACCAAATTATCCTTGGCAGTAGGAAATGAAATCTCAGCAGCAAGGCTTCTAAAATGACGGTATACAGCCACCAATTCATCGCCCGAATAAGAAGCCAGAATTGCAAGCTGAAAAGAAGACATGTAAATAGGAAAAAAATTACTAACAGATGAAAAACAAAGTATGTAGTTCCTAAATAGAGGATCTGAGGATGAGCAATTAAATATATAAAGGTCTAACAAAAACATGCTATAGCATACAATACAAACCTGATGGTGAGGATTCCCACTTGATGGGCAAAGTTGTGCAGCTTGCAAATAGTAACTTGAAGCTGCTCCAAAATCCCGATTTCTTGAATCACCCTCACTATACTGGCCTTTGTAACGAGCAAGGTCACCAAGATATATGAGACAACGGTGACAGGATAGTAATCCCTTTTTCGCTTCAGCAGATTTTGCTCCATCTTTCACTGAGTTCAAGTGATTTTCTGCATTTTCTGAAAATTGTCCAAGAGGTAATCCATATTTTGATCTGATCTTAAGCATCAGATCATGATAAAATCCAGTAGACTCCGAGAGAAAAGCCTTGAACTGTACACGTATTTTCATTACACGATCTGACTGTGCGTTCCCTCTCCCACCATTAGATGCACTTGACCTGCCAGAAGCCTGGACAGCGGTGAAGTGTGCTCTAAACTCCTCAATTCGCTTGTAATGTAGCAGCCAAAGGGCATACTCAATCTCATGCTTCTCAGAGAACCCGTGATCTTCAAGAATTATTGCTTCATAGTTCTCACGAATCTGATACCAAGCATTTGGATCAGACGGAACTCTTGCCTGGGCAGACTTCCGTCGCTTGTTCTCCAACTCAGCAGTCTGGAAAAAGCAACATTATAATCAGTGACATCATTACATCTGGAATCGAGAACACTTAAGATAAGTGTATTTTATGATTTGCAATCGAACAGCTACAGGATCAATCAATAGTAAACATATGAGGTAAATGCAACTACCTTGTCAAATAGACGCTGAGCTCGCTCCCATGAAACTGTAGCTGATGCTTTATCCATCTGATCCATCTCATCAACCACAATCATCAAAATCTGGTAGAATTACTACACATAGTGCTTAGCCTGCCACGAGAGAAAAAAACAATCACTTTGGGATGTGAATCAGGCAACTTACATTATGAAGAATAAGCCAAACAAATCTGAATCCTAGGCAACAGAAGACGAGAAAAAAAAAACATCCAAATATCATAACACCAAAACACCTCAAACATAAACATCCAACCATTCTCTTCGGGGAGACATTCATAATGAAATGTATTTAGTAGGAGCCGTCAAGGCAATGCTAAACCCAGGTCAAGAAATAGACCAGAAAGTAAGAGCTAATTCAGCAGCACAAGAACCCTAGAATCCAAGTATTACAGTGGGCAGCAGCAATGGAATGTAACATTAGGTCTAAATTTTCTTTATGAAACTACTTTTCTAGGTCAAAATTACAAAAGCAGATAACAATACTTCAACTACACAACTAAAATCGCAACTATGCAGATCCAGGCACGAACTCAAAATTAATCTTCTAACAATCCAAGACAGACCATGAAAGTAGAAAATCGCTGCTCACGGAAAAAAAGAAAAACTTGAAGCGGAAGGAGAACCAAATTGAGTAAAAGCCCCCAAAAAACCTAACATCCACCGACATCAACACCTACAAACCCTTAAAGCAAACTAGGGTTTAAACACGATTAAGGCAGCAACGAGGATCTGGGCACTCAAATTCCAACTTATTCGACATCAAATCAGCTCTTTTTAAACAAAATCAACAGATTCAAGGAAAACCCGAGTCAAATTGAACAGAACTTGAACAAATCAAAGGCAAAATAGGATAAGAGAAAAAAAACCCTTTTTAAAAACCCAAAATAGGCAATTGGTAGGAATGGAAATTGGAATTACTTACCCGCCGAGTTGGAATTGCTGTGAAGTTGAAGAAGAAGAAGAAAGAGGATGAAGAATGAAGAGAATTTGGGGGTCAATACATTAAAAGGGGTGGAGAATGAATATGAAGTCTACCCCAAAACTCAGAACCCGAGCGGAATTTGAATAGAACTCCAATTGCTGGCTAAAGACTTATTGTTAAAATAAATTAATTTTGATTATTGATTTATTTTGGAAATAAAAATTATAAGAAGATATCTATCTATATAAAATATTAAAACAGGGGCCTGAAAAGGCCTTTGGTGCGATTTCGCGTCCATATTCTGAATTAAAATGGTATTATATTTATAGGTCACATCAATTAATAAATCAATATAGTTAGGTAAAAAATTATCTTTTTAGATTAAATAATTTATCCAATATAACCTTATATCTTAATTGGGTTTTTTTATAAATATTCAACTTTATATCTTAATTAGGTAGAAAACTTATCTTTATTAAAAATACATTTTTTTTATAAAATCCAATAAAAACAACTAAGTTTTATTCCGTATTATTTTTAAGTAATGATAAAACTTTTTAAATTAAAGATGAGTTCGAAATCCTTCAAATCAAGTCACTACTTTTTTTTACTAAAAAAACGTACACTATATATCATTACTAAAATACTTCAAATCAAGCCCTACTCTTTTTTTCTAAACAACGTACAATATATATCATTACTAAAATATTTAAAATTTACCCCAATCTATCTATATATATCTATCTATATCTATATTTATATAAAATACTAAAACCGGCCTCTGATGCGATCTCGCTTACGTCCTATGTGGCGCGTTGTGGTTGATTTTAGAGCAAAAAATCCTATGTGGCGTATTGTGGTTGATTCTAGAAAAAAAAACTAATACAATAATATGTTATCATAATTTATAGAAAGTATATAAGCCACAATCTATCTATATATTTTAGTTAATTGACAAAAATATAAATATAAATAAAAAATATTTCATAGCATTAATTTTTGGTGAAAAAACGATTTATATTTAGATGATTATTTTTTATTATTGAAATCTATCTAAATTATTTATAATATAGTATTAATGTATTCTCCCCGTACACGGGACGGGATCTACACTAGTATCTATCTATATAAAATACTAAAATAGAGGCCTGAAACGGCCTCTGATGCGATCTCGCTTACGTGGAATTTTCTGGATTAAAGCGGGATTATTTTTACTTACGTGTCATTTTCTGGATTAAAATTGTATTATATTTTTTACCCACATCAATCAATTAATATATATATTACACACATAATAAACTTATTGTTGAAAACATATCCACACACATAATTATATAATCAATTTAGATAATATATTCTTATTAGGTTAGTTATATTTTGATTAACATTTTGTGGCTTAAAATTTAATTAATTTTTATAAACTAAACAATCTTACATTAAGATTGGTTTTTAATCGTAATCTTAACCATTTCATTTATTAATTAAATTCAATAAGATTTTGATGGTATATCGTGTATCACATTCAAAAGTTTTGTTTTCTTATTTTGTTTTCTTATTATCAATGATCATTTAAAAAATAAATATATTAATTTTTAAAATAAAAAATAGAATGAAGACCCACTTAAAATAATATTTTATCTATTACAAACATTTATCGTTGATAAATCAATTATATTTTATGGTCAACCACATATATTAAGTAGATAAAAAAACCTATCATTTTATCAATAGTTATTTTATAAATATTTTACTTGAGTTATTTTATCTTTAGTTATTAAGATTTGTTATAATAGATGATCATTAAATCTAATTATAAGATTTTTTTTGATAGACCAACAGTTGCATTAAATCAAATTCCAATGTAGGTTAACAATGTTCTTCTAATCCTGTCGGGTTCTGGTGCGATTCGTCTACGTGACATTTTCTGAATTAAACTGGAGTTAATATTGTATACATGTCATATTATGGAATATCGGATTAAAATGGTATTATCTTTTTTATCTATATCAATTAATATCATATACGTGTTATATTCTGGATTAATATGATCTTATAATATGTTCGGTTAGAATATATATTTGATTTTAAAAAAATACTCCTTCCGTCTCAAAATACATGTCTTTTTAAGATTAAGCACGGGAATTAAGAAGTAAGTTAAGTGTAATGATTAGATGTAAAAAGTAGGTTAAGTGTAATGATTAAATATAAAAAGACATGTATTTTTGATAAAATTATATGGGCTAAAAAGACATGTATTTTGAGACGGAGGGAGTATATGTTTATTTCAATCTTTAAATAAAGATTTTTTTCTTCATAAAATTTACTATGCATCTTATCTCTAACTAATTCCACATTTTTGGTAAAAATTACGGAGTATTTTTCTAACAAATCTACTTTGTAAAATTTCCAATAAAATTTGATGCCGTCAAATATGATGAAATTTTTTTCAAAGGTCCGTCAAATTCGATGAAAATTTTTTATAAAAGAAAACAATGTAAACCACCATCAAATTTGGGTCAGTTTAGATCAATTAAATCTTTATCCAACTTTCTATCTTTTTAGATGAAACTGAATATATTATATAAATATTCAAACTTATATCTTAATTAGGTAAAAAAAATTATTTTTTTAAAATTAAATAATCTATCCAATATTTGGTAATAAGCTTATATATATACACACACCACCATCAAATTAAATTTTGGTCACTTTAGAACAAATGCAACCATAATTGATTGTCACCTAAATATTAGTAATAAATACTCCGTATTATATAATAATTTGACAAATGTATTATTTATTTATTTAAGAAAATTTGAAGTATATTAATTTCAATCAAACATAATTTATTTATTTATTATATATATGTTGATTGTTCAATATATATATATATATAATATGTTGTATATTCATCTAAACTAAACATACTATTAATTTAGTTTATTATTATTAAAAGATTCAAAGATTTCAACCAAACTATTATAACCTTCAAATTTTAGAAAAAAATAAATAAATTAAATATCATTTTGTTTATTAAGAAACCGCACAACGAGCAGGTAATAAGACTAGTATTATATTTTAGTAGAAAAAGATATATAATTATTGAATTCTACTTGATTACTTTTGGGGGATAAAAATTATATCTTATCAGGAAAAAAGAAGATACATTATTATATATATTGTATAACCGTCGGTGTTATACAAAATTATTTTAGATCAAAATTATTGTTAAAATTTTTTAAAAAAATTATAACAATGTTATAATTGATTATTCATGTATATTTGGGAAAAAATATTTTTAAAAATCATGAAAATATATTTCACAAAAATATGAGTAAAAATAATAAATTATCAATATTTTTTTTGAAATATATTTCACAAAAATACCGAGTGTCACACAAAGTGTAATAGGTGATAAAGAACAATATTTTTGTTTTTTAAATTTATAATGTTAAATGGAAAAATTTGTTAAAATATCATGAATTTTAGGGTGATAAACTTATTTGGCACAGAATTGCAGTATTATGAAACTAATCTAAACTTGTAAGTAAGTGATGGTTATTAATAGTATGAATATTATTGTTTTATACTTTATTTGACAATTATTCAATTTTATATTTTTACAATAATTTATTTTACAAGACAAGTTAGACTAAATGAGACAAGCACAATATATTGACTTCATTTAGCAAAAATATATCATTTGTTATTCATATATATTTTTTATAAAAATAAAAATTATAAAAATGTTTTTTTACAATTTCATACTTATTAGTAATAAATATAAAATTATATTTCAAAAATTGATTAAAAGGTTGATATTCTAATTTTATATCATCTTTATTAATCTGAAAAATATATATGAACAATAAATGACATAGTTGTCAAACAATAGAATATTGATCAAATTAAGTTTATACATAACATAGTATTGGTTATATTCTCTCACTAGTAGTAACTAGTTTTAAATACGTGTTATTTTCATAATAATGTAAAGTTTGGGTCTGAAAAAGCTAACCCAAAGTTCACGCTTTTTAGCAATTTTTCCTTGAGTACACATTAAGAAACATATTTTTTGAAAAAAATAAATAAAATATCATGTCATAAGTAAACCTATCTACTGGATTTATAAGTCAAAAGTCACCATTTTTATTAGTTGCAATCTTTCATCAATGATTTATTAATTTGTGAGATTGTTTTTTTAACCAATTTACTCGTGACTTGTGACACCGTAAATTATCAATTAGTCATTAAATATTTGTATGATGTTTTAAATGGCTGATATTTTTATATTTCGATTTTTGTTTTAAAAATAACAACTTGGGAACAAAGAAGAAAAGAGAATGGATTGGTGTCAAATTGTGGGGGGCCTTCTTTTTTAGGCAGCTGTTTGAATTTCCCCATCTCCCTTTTTCTAAATTGTTTTCGTATTAATGTCTTTAAAAATTATAAATAAATATATCTATACACAATGACGGATTCCATATCACATTATGAGATTAGGGTTGTAGCGTGACTCGTTCTTAAAAAAAGTTTAGACTAATCATATTGTTTTTTTCCTCCTAAAAATGTTATTTAAATTTAGAATGACATCTCGTCTAAATTTATAGGCCCAAAAGATGATATAAAAAGACGAGTAGTTTATTTCTATACTCGTCAAAGATGGCATTTGTTACTTGACCTTGAGCAATAAGTTCTATAAATAAATATAAATTTATGTTTCACATTTTCATGTCTATATACTCAATGAATAGGGTCCTATTGCGGGGACTTTATGAAAAGGAATTCATTATTTTTTTTTTTAAAAAGTTATCTTGACAATTTTGGTCATGCTTGATGGTCTTAAATTCATAACAAGTTGGCACTTAATTGTTTTGGCAATTTTGTTGGAACTTATTCATCCAAGTTTCAACCTCATATACACTAGTATAAGTAGAGAGCCATCTTGCACTTGTACTTGGTTAACAATACAAAAAACCCGAGCGAATTTAACTCCGATCACACCACTAGAGTCGGTACTTTTTTTGGATAAGGTAAAGATTCTGATGGGGTCAGAAACACCATCACCCAAGAGCATCCGATACACAATTCGCGATCATCTAGGAGAGGGGGATGAGAAAGTGGATCAGGCGATCAGCCAATGCCAAACGAGCTATCCTATCCGCCATTGTGTTGATCTCACGGAAAGCATGCGAGATGAAAACCGAGTTGAACTGCTGTAACGAGAACAGAACGTCCGAGATGATGATCTCGATCTCCCACGGACAACTCCATATACCAGATTCAGTACATGTCTATGAAAGCAAAGGCATTCACAACAGAAAAAGGAAAATAGAACCTTTTATTTAAAAGTGACCCCTCCAAGAAGTGTTTCTATACCAAACCAAAGCATCACAAGTGTTTGTAGCACATGATAGATTAACAAACTGGTCATCTTAACCATCCGCACAAATGGCTTATAGCTGGTTTTGAACTCGAAAGAGCAACGCAAAAGTGATGAACTCTAGTATTGTGGAAGTAGTCGAGCTCACAGAGGAAACCCGATATCCATAATAATTCAAGACAATCCAAGTGTACTAAAAAGCACTAGGCGGTGGGTGGGATAAGCCAATTTTTAGAACATTGGATAATCACCCCTAAAAGAGAAGCATGTTTATCTTGGATAACACCAAAAAAAGTCAAGGATTTCCCTTTGGGAGGGTGGGGAATTGAAAAAGGCAAGGAATTGCATAAAAAACATCCTTCAAGCATGAATTTACATTTGATACTGAATTTTAAAAAGACAAGACAACATGAAAAGAGAATTTACATGAGATTTAAGCTGCAAATAAACCACTTACCAGCTACAAAAGCTCATAGGAAGATACCATACACCAACCTCTAATGTTCTCCACACCAATATCAACACATACAAGACAGACTACATAGTTGCTAAAAATCCAGAGATTCTCCCTATATTTACACGCATCAAAGGAACTGACCTATTTCTTGATGAACAGGACAACCCGAGAAGTTGCACACGTCTTTTATCATTCTCTTTTCAAGAATGATGATATATTCCATCCTCCCCACCTGATGCTATTCAGCCATCCAAAAGTGATTAGTTCTTGCGCAGACTGCATCTTCAGAAGATGCCTTCTGTAGGGTATAAGAAAATTCCTGAGACCTAGCAGGTAACAAAAAGCTGGTGTTCATCTACTTGATAAACTATGAAAAAAAAACTCGGAGATTGCAAGAGCAAATGAATTAAACTAAGAACATGGTGCATTGGTTACCTTGGATACACATTGTCCTGTAAATGTAAGCTACTTGTTTATCTCCCTTGGTAATGTGAGGCTTCTCAAGACAGTCTAGAAATGCTAAATCAGCCTCCAGAAGCTTTGCCTGATCATGGGTGTCGTAACCCATGTCATGGCAGTAACAGCAGTAATCCAACCAATCAATTGGCCGCTTGTCCCAAATTAGGGATCCTCCATCCTTTCCACTTGACCAATTCGGCCCACAGTAGTGTCCGTATCGCGGAAACAGCTGCGATAGAAAGCCTCTGGGTCCTGTATGCCAAGGAACCTTGCCCACATATGGTCTGAAGCGCACAGGAGGAGACAGATTATTAGATGCATCCAAGCGTCTGCGTTGTGCCCTTCTTTTCAAACCCCTATTTATAGTGGTAGGTGTTCGGAAATTGTCCCTAGAATTGACAGCCCAGGGAAATATTGAAAGAAGTGACCAACCCAATATCTTGATATCAAACAAAGACTGTTGTTTTGGTACTTCAGTTGTGGTACTTGTAGATTGCATTTGCACAGATGCATCCATTTTCTTTTTGGGTTGGGTGCCGAACCAAGAAAAATCGGGCAGAAGTGAATTCATTATAGGCTAAGTGCAAGATCGCGTAACTGCATGCTCAGCGAGTTTCAATTCAACAAACCTGCCAATAAGAATGAATGTCCATGTCAAAAACTCCCTTAAAAAAGCAATTTTTTATCAATGACAATGCAGCCCCTCGAGACTTTAGAGACCTAATACCTTCAAAGTTCAGAAACCAAGCGCCCCCAAAAGTAATCTCAGCGTCATTACAATTTACACATGCATGTTTTATCCCATTATTTATTCCTTATCAGATTCTGCAGGAGCATATAGCATTATGGCTCTCTTGTGTTCATGGAAAAATGTCATCAATTTCACTAATAGCAAACTTGGTTTAGAGTTAGAATCACATACATTCTACTGAACCAAGTAATGCAGTCCAATCAAGAACAAAATGCAATCAACCCAAAAAGGAAAAACCTAAGAATCCAATTATGTGTTATATGTATCCTTTAGATCTTTACTCCTAGATTCCTTATGGTCAGTTAAGGGAAAACAGATTTATCTCCCTGCAAAGGAAGGAGATTAGCAGATCACCATTAAAAGCGATAAAAATAAATAATTAGAACTGCCAAAAGTCAAACAGACTTATCCGGAAGCCATAAATAAACCCTAAGAACTGCCAAAAGTCAAACAGAAATCAAGTTGCACTACACAATGGAAGATATATAGCATCAGATGGCACAGACATCACAAACAACAACTACAGAAACCATATCGCCTCCGAAGCCAAACACTCACCGTAATCAATCACAACTGTCACAATTTCAAAAGTCAAGGCGAGCATATATAATCACACTTTTACAACAATCAAAATTCGCCAAATTTTTGGCTGTATGATTCCAGTATTGATGTAAGAGACAAAATCATGCAGCAAGACCAAATAAGGGAGCGAAAACCCTAGAATATGAAATCCAAACACAACCGAATTACAGAAAAACAAAGGTTAGGGAAAACGCAATTGGAGAGAAAACTTACAGGAACCGGCGCGGTGGCGGTCGAAGCAATCTCCGATCACCGACGAACGGCGATTGAGGGGAAGATATCGCCAACGCCAAACACTAGCCGAGTCAATCGGAAGGAACAGTGCTGAGGTCCTGAGGACTAATTAAGCGGTAAGCCCCCTGTTTGCTCTTCCAAACGATTCAGATGGATGAGAAAGATGGTACGTGTCATATTCTTATTGGACGACCCAAACATACCATCAATTTTAAACAAGTACACCTTATTTTTTTTTCCCATGAGATAATTTATGATTAAATTTTCACCAGCGCATTATAGATTCGTTTATTATATATATACAGTATATATATATATTTTAAAAGAAGCAAAATTGTATTTTTTGAAATCATGTTTTTGGGGTTTATTTTTGGGGTTTATTTTGTATAAAAAAATTGATAATTGGCTGTTGCGACCAAATGGTCATGTGCTAAACAAAAAAAACACTGATAGATCCGTCCGTTTAATCTTTTTTAAAAAAACAACGGAATGAATCATTAATCCATTAGACAAACTAGAATTTTTTTTGTGTTATTTTTTAAAATTTTTGCTATGATTTTTGGATACATGTCATCACAATTAGACATGAGCATGGGCCGGGCCGGGCAGGCTTGGGCCGGACCTCTGCCATTTTAGCAGCCCATTGTACCGGGCCGGGCTTGGGTCAGGCCTGGTTTTTGGGCCTACTCCATTGTCCAAGCCCGCCCTTGTTGGCGGGCCGGGCCACCCACCGGGCCTAGCGGACTTTTTTTTGTTAGGAAATGATTCGGGACGAGGGAACCCTACCCGATAACATAACCGGTTATGTTACTAAATTTTACGTATGAGTAATGAGTTACTATCCAAGAAGCAAAGTCAATTAAAGACGTAACATATATAAATTTGTACTTTTTTTATATTTTATGGGTTTTCTTTATATATATATATATAACATAATATAATATGCACCATTGCACCTTATGCACACACTGTATTTTATATATATGTATACACTGTTTTGACAAAAATATATATAAATATACACTGCATGTGTAATATATACACACTATATACACACTGTATAAATATATATATAGTTTGTATTATGATTAAAAAAAAATCATTATATATATGTATGTATAATTATAAATATAATATTGTAACATTAATATATATATATATATACCGGTTGGGCCTATCAGCCCACTTGGGCCTCATACTCGGTCCAAGCCCGGTGAGTCTACCGGGCCAGGCCCGCTTGGGCCGATTGTTCTACCCAAGTCCGCCTTTTTTTCCGGACGGGTCGAGCGGGTTAGCCCAGGTCTGTAAAGGTCTAATCACAATAACTGGTTGAATCTTATTCAATAGGTGTATTTGCATTCCGTCGAAAGACCTACAATGAAGTAGATTACATCATCAAATTTAGTTTTCGATTGACTCACATTAAATGAAACTTTCAAATATGTGAGGTATCGAGTGGATTAATGGGTACCTATGGGAGGAAAAAAAAAGGGATCTCGAGTACGAACTCAAAAAATGAAACTTTCAAACATGTGAGGTATCGAGTGGATTAAATCACTGGTTGTTATCAAGAATGTGTATTTACTCGTGCTATATTACATGTTCCAGATTCGTGAATTGTGATTACTCAACTGGTATCGACTTCCTCGAGCCACTGACAAATAGTTCTCGAAAGGGCCTTCGTGTCATTGAGTAACACAGCCTTGAACGCTTGAAAAATCGCGTCTGCGGGAGTATACAAGTTACCCACTTGCCAAGCCGGACCCTGTGAGACAGCAATGGCGAGTTTAGCTTGACATGTTGAACAATGCATTAGCAAAATCGAAGCATCAACAGCGCAATCCATAGGCAAACATGAGCATTACTTGTAAGCACGGTGTGACATGGGTGCCATATAATGTTATCTTCTCTAGTCGTCCACCAATGGACTCAATTCGAGGCCTTAGCGCTGCTTCCAGCAGATCTGTTTCGTCGATGGCATCGTCGTTGAACTTCACCTGAGATTTTTTACACAATAACAACTTACTGCTTGGACTTGGAAAACAAAAACTTACTGTTTCAGTATGGTAAAGAGAGAAGGTGGCATCATACTAATAATGTGCGGCGAACATTATAAGATTGCCCAACAAGTTGACGATTCTCCGAAGGAGTTGGCTTGAACTCTGATGTGCCTTGCGCGACCTGAACAGATGAAAAAGTGAAAACAATAAATGTTAGCTTTACAAGAGCACAAAACATTCCTGTAAGTGCAGGAGAATTATTAAATGTGCAAAGCACAAAAAATCCACACAAGCACTGTAGATTAATGAGTTTGTTGTAAAATTTTGATTTTTCTGCAAGTAATGTCAATGCAACTATATGGATTTGATTATTAAATGCAAGAGAATTATTAAATGTGCAAAGCACAAAACATCCATACAAGCACTGTACATTAATGAGTTTGTTGTAAAATTTTGATTTTTCTGCAAGTAATGTCAATGCAACTATATGGATTTGATTATTAAATGCAAGAGAATTATTAAATGTGCAAAGCACAAAACATCCATACAAGCACTTTCTTATAAGTGCAAGAGAATTATTAAATGTGCAAAGCACAAACCATCCATACAAGCACAGTAGATTAATGAGTTTGTTGTAAAATTTTGATTTTTCTGCAAGTAATTTCAATGCAACTATATGGATTTGATTAGAGAAGTTTGCCCTCGAATGTAAGACCTCAAGTACAAATATTCCTACGAGAAGACAATTTTAACTTCCAAGAGAAGAGCATGGACACTGAACAATTGCATGCAGAAAGTTCAAATAATTCTCGGAAAAGACAAAAAAATGGCTTAACACTATTGACCCACAAGAGGATATATACCGTGAGCTTGTGAAGGAGACGGTGAATTGGGGAAATAATATACATCATTGCCAAGCAAGATTGTATCATCTGGAAAGTATTATTAGGTTGGCTGAAGGAAATTATAGGTCAATTGTCTCATGCTTATGGATTAGTGAGGGGGCACCAAAACCAACCCAACAATTAAGGGTTGGTGCAGGATTAAATATTAGGATAGGTTTGTGCCACTGAACTCGAGGGTTGAGAATGCATGAAGAAGCACCAAATTCATAGTTATGTCGTGTCATTTGAGAGGTTCCTTTGGTACAATTTAGAGTGTGCAACTCTTTTGAATGTGGGATTGTCTCCACAGCAACAAGCCTTCATTTATTGACCTTATACATAAGTCAATGTCACAACCTAAGGCCTGATCCAGGCCCAAACTACAGAAACTTCTACTTAATAGGCCAAAATATGATTAGGGACAGAAATTCGGCAGTGTTAAAAAAGAATGCTCAGTTTCAGAGAGAGAGAGAGGTACCTGATCAAGCACTGAAGGCAACTGATCGACAAATTTTTCCAGGATGGTGACAGATTCTTTGTCATAATTAACCAAGGAAGCAGCAACGTCACGTAGCGCCTTCCATGCATCTTCTAAGAACATGCATGTGCATGAAATAAAATAAGTTGCTGTATAATGAACGAAAGAATGCAAAGATACAAATCCAGTTTGTTGATGAAACATATACAGAAGTAGATACCTGAGGCGCCTTTAGCCATTGGATACACCGGAGAGGCCTCTACCATTGGCGTCATTTGGCTAACAAATGGACCTAACTACAAGACATTACTAGACTTGCTTAGTATGCAGCTACCACTGCCCCAATATTATCATAGTACGGAGTGCTGTTTAAATAATGGAAGGTAGTTGGGAAGCTTCACTACAATCATCTCTAAATAATCAACATGTGGCATTTCCAACTGAATCTCACACATTCAATCAAAACGTTTGCTGAAGTTGCATCAACTCTCTGAAAAATCTGATCACCCACAATGTTTTCATTGCCTTGTTTACCAAAATTCATCCAAACTTTGCACCTAATTCTTTCTCCCCCTTCCTATTGAGCAGCTTCCTTTTCCCATCTTCATTAACCTCAATCCTCTCTCCTTCCCAAAGTCTTCTAATCCAGCCCAAGTTCATATTCGCCTATTGACTTTTTCAATCTTGTTTATGCCATTTAATGTAATGTGGGCTACACAGAATACAAATCTGGTGTAGGTGTAGCAAATCGTTGGATCTCTTGGTAATGCCAATAAAATAACAGTATAACATTTAAAGAAAATGCATCAAAACTTTACTTTATGAACCCCATTGGGATTACTTACCACAAGAACCACCCATCAATTTTATTTTGTCACAAAGTCATGCACCAATACAAAAGGAAGAATGAAAATCACATGCATTGACGCACACACTAATAAAAAAAAGGCAAAAGTTGAACAACAGTATTATAAGCATGACACCTACACTTGGAATGCAAAGGCCTAGAATTACTCGTTAGGAGAAAAACACTTAAAAGAGGAAGTTTAAACATCAAAGAAAGCTAGAGAAGCTCCCATCTGTGTGTATTTGACGATTGTATCCTCTTATAATTTGACTTGAAACAAAGAAAAAAAACATGGCAATGATGAGAACAGACTACATAATTTGGGGGCTTTAAGCACAAAAACTGTCAAGACAATGTAAAAGTAATGGCAGCAAGGAAAAACCACTAGCTTTTCGAAAGAAGAAAAGAGGAATAACCATTAGTACCTGCTCAAAGTAAGGCACTGCCTCTGTTGCTGGTCGATTGTTGAAGGAGATTATGACATTGGCCTTACATGAACATCAAAATCTTATGTCATTAAAAAAACATAACCATAAAAGTAAATAAATATGATAGCCAATGATCCATTTGCTAATCTTTATATATGTAGGATAAGACCATACTAACAAGATCTCTCAGTTTTGGGTCAGTGAGACAAAGGTTCCAAACTCTTAAATAATTTTCATTGGAGTTGTACTAGGGATTACAGGGCTGACATATAATATAAGTACAAAATCTAGGTGTTGCAACATGCTGGGCCTCAATAGCAAACATTAGGCCTAGTTAAGATCATTCCTATATGTGAGGAAAATTATAAGCTATAGCACCCTTAATTGGCAAAGTTTGTCGAACAGTGGTTGGGTAAAAGTTGTTTAACAATTATCTATACCAACAACTCTTATATTCTTAATCTTTATAAAAACTAAGGCCCAAAAGGCTTACATTATCAAGGACTAGTTACTCAAATATTCAGGCCTTGCGAAATGTGATAAAAGAAAGAGTGTTGGTAGCACCTTTGGTATCTTCTCTTCGAAATAGCTCCCTGCCAATACTTGCAAAAGTGCCCCATTGCTACAGTATATAATTACAAGGACATAGTTTAATGGTGAAATATAAGTATCCAACAACAACAATCCAGTGTTTCCCGCAATGAGGCAGGGTCTAGGTCAAGACTCAAGATGTATGCACCCTTACCCCAAACTAGTTGAGAGGGTGTTTCCGAGAGAGCTAGAGGTAACAGATTCTAAAGGCATAGGAATAATGAGAAAGAGGCAAACAAACAGAGGCAAAGTACAACTGACAAAGCAAAGAGGAAGCTAGAGCCACAAACAAAAAGACCAAAAGAAATCAGAAAACACAGGAAACGGACAACATACACTAAATAACATAAACATCCAAATTTAGAAATGCCACTTGAACATCCCTGAGCAAATGACAATTACAGAAAGAAAACGCTGAAGGCATAACATAGAGTGGAAAAAAAAAATCTTCAGAGATCAAAGGACAGGAAAATTTATTATCAAAGATATCCTTAAGTTGCTGTTGCAGAATCATGTAACATACCAAATTTATCATGAAAAATAGTTGATTCATATGTGACTATGAAACTAACCTGTGGCCCACGGAATAAAGGGGAAGATGAACAAGATCAGTTGGGGTCAAGTTGAAGTTGGGCAATCCAGAAGCTAAAATAGAATCCAAGCAAGCATTGAATCTTTGGAATACTTCTGTAGTTGCCTGAGCATGATCAAAGGTCACATTGTAGGGGACAGCAATGACCAAATATCCATCCTTTGCTAAAAGCTCCGTTAAATAGCTGCAAAATACAAATTTTAATACGGAAACATACCTGTAAATACTGCAAGTTCAAAAGTAGATGAAAGCAAATAAAGCAGTAAACCAGCAATTGATTTTGCAAGTACCCATAAGTAAGTTGAGGGATTGCTCCAATAAAGGCACCGCCCAAAAGCTTAACAATGGCGCGAGGTTTGATGCCTCTAGGTGGAGTGGTGATCAAACAAGAACCCGCATCTTGGCTAGTACTAACCATTTTCTGCTTCATCTGGCTATTGCTGTTGCAAATTACAGTCATTCTCTTATTCGTCCTCTCTCTATTCCCATACCTAGGTCTAGAACAGCTGGAAAATTGCACTCTCAATCTTTTGTTGCTAATCGTAGGAAGTGGAAAATACGAAGATGACGACGGAAACAGTAGCAACTTCATCTCCGCTGACAGATACAGTGACGATAAACTGAGACGGCGACGGAATTTGGTCACTCAACCATTCCAATTGATTTCGATCTTGTAACAACTCACACCGACTGCCTTAATTTTGCCTCTTCTAGCCTAGCTCAAATCTGTGCTCCTCAATGACCTCTATAAGCAGTACATCAGATCATCAATCGTAAGATGAATGGACGAAATGAGCAATTTTATTCTGGCTACACATATACAAGAAAATTGTGCAATGAGTGAGGGGAACTCACAGGAAGCGACTCGAAAGACAGGTGGCGAGCGAGCAAATTTCCGAACACCGAGGAACGGCGGGGCTTGAGGAGAAGCAATCGTCGGCAAGACACTAATCGGAGGAGCAATTTGGGTGTTCAGACGATTCAGGTGGACGAGGAAGAAGGCGCGTGTCCAATTCTTAGACACCGGCTATTTACAATGAAGATAGATTTTTGTAGGAAAAATGACATGGATTAATTAAATTTTGAATATTGCTCAAATATATCTTTGTCATTAACTTTATATAAGAAAAATATTTAACTTCAAATTTGAATTAGACTACCAGTTTTTGTTGTCGAAATTGAAAATTTATGTGTTTTTAGTTTTATTTAAGCTTTTTTAATTTCAAATTTGGTTCAAATTTATATTTTTAACTTCAAATTTGAATTAGACTACCAGTTTTGTATCATTATTTATGTGTTTTCTCCGGTATAATTAAATCTTTAAATCGATTAACCAATAATCCAATATACATATAATGATGTACATAATAATAATAATATAAATATTAAGAGAGATTGTTATCGATATCTCAATTTATTATAAGAATATATTAAAAATGAATATATATATATATATATATATATATATATATATATATATATATATATATATATATACATTATACCAAAAAAAGGTCTGGGCCTCCGCCTAGACTAGACCTGTCAAAGTACAATCCGACCCGGAAAACCCTACCCGTACGCCCGGTAAATTCTGGGTCAAGACCCGGTTTTTTCGACCCGGAAATTTTTTTGGACCCGAACCCGAAGTACCCGGTAATTTTCCGAGTCATCTGGGTTTAGACCCGGTGACCCGGTAATTTTAATCCGATTGACCCGATTGACCCGGTGACCTAATTGACCCGATTGATTTATAATTATATATGCTTAAATTTTTTTATGGAGATTCCAATTTATTACATTTTATAATTATAATCACTTTATTTTTCATTTTTAAATCAACTTTTGTTTTTTTGGTGGGCTTTAAATCAACTTTTATATTTATTTGTATTGTGTAATACCCCCTTCGATCAATAGTATTTGATTTTTGACTTTTTATCACATTTTTTAAGAAGATAAAAATTCTAAAAAATATTAAAAAAATTCTATGCTTATTACCAACCGCATGAAATTGTTTTTAAAAAATTATTTAAAATTTTAAAATTTTATATATTTTTAAATTTTATTAAAAAAGTTAAAATTGACGAACCCGAAATGACCCGAAACCCGGTCAAACCCGGGTTCGAGTCAACCCGGATATACTCGGGTCGGGACCCGTTTTACCCGGAACCCGAAATGACCCGACCCGAACCCGACCCGAATGACCCGATTGACAAGTCTAGCCTAGACCCTTGAAGGTCCCCCACCTTTGAGTTTAGCCGTCTAGACCCTTGAAGGTCACCCGCAAGGTCTTGGCGGCCTTGCGGGTTTGGTGAGTTAGTGAAAAAAAACCATCTTGATCCCTCACTCCCATAGTCCTCTAACTCACGACCTAACTCCCATTGTTAACGCCTAGACTATTAATTAAAGTTTATTTGTTTATATCTGTTACGAATTAAACTTTATTATTTTATATACGTATTGAATATGGCCTAGGATTAAAAATACATCTCAAAATAGTAAATCCGCCTAGACCCCGCACAATCCGCCTAGACTCTTGACCCTATCTAGCCGCCGAGCATCCGCCAAGCGTTTTTTTAAACATTATATATATATATACACACATACACACACAAATATGTAACATGGACTATCCAAAATGATAATATGTATTAGTAACATGAGTCTTATCACTTTGTAAAATGGACTATTCAAATATATATATAGAAGATCATATGTACTCAGCTCTTAACGTGTATCATATACACAAATCCTAACCGTTGATTTAGAGGTATTGGATGGCTGAGATTAATCTCAAATATTTATTAATTGAAAATGAAAATGAAAAATCCACATCACCAATTCCTATCAGTGCGCGTGTACATCACCCAATATCAACCCTAATTAATTTACACAAACTGTATAAAATCAAAAAGCTTCTTCTCCCCGATCCGGAGGTGAAAGGCGATCGGGAGATGTCGGCTCCCATGGCGGATGCGATGGCGATGGTGGATGGCGGATGAGATGGTCATGGGCTGATGGCGGATGTCGACTCAGTAAGCAAAGTTGAAGGAGATGGCGAAGGAGATGGCGGAGCGGGCGATGGCGATGGCGGTGCGGTCGGTGGCAACAGAGGCTTCGATCCTCTATCTCAACGTGAGGGACCTGTTTCGAGGGGTTCGCACTCCGTGGAGCCTCGATGGAAAACGCTCTCCCGCGGCCAATTGAGACTTCAGCGGTCGCGAGTCCTGCGGGGAGGGCGAGCAAGGATATCCAATACGTCTCGATCTCTCTTGGTTTCGACTGTTGTTTCTATTGTAATTGAATGATTTATTTTTCGACTTTCGATCTCTGTTGGAGGAGGGACGACTATCCGGCTTACCCGGGCTCCATCGAAGGATTCGAATAGATTCATGGGTAAATTTGTTGACTTTGGTGAACGAATTTGGGGGATTTTGAGTTGTTGGTCGAATGGTAGGATCGAGATGTTGAGATGGAGGCGAAAGTGAAAGGAGATGGCAATGGTGGCTGGCGAAGGCGGCGACAAGCGCGATGGCGGCCGATGAGGTGGATCCGTGAGGTGCGGCTCGACGGCGACAAACAATGTTTCAATTCGATTGTTTCAATTTGATTTTGCTTGGAACACCCTTTTTCGATTTATTTTCAATTGATTGGTCTTGAATTGATTTTCGATTACTGAATTGGATTTTGTTTGGCCTTATTTGATCGAATTTGTGTCCTTTTGATTGTGATGGTGGTGAATTTAAAGATTTCAAAGATAGTGTAAGTTAGGTTTATTCATTTGTATGTATAAATTTATTCGTACGTATACAAGATAATTTGAGGGGTTTTGTTTATGGGTGAATTGAAAGATGTCAATGAATAATTAAGTGATATCATTGAATAATCCAGTGATAACATCGAATAAATTTTAGTTATTTGGTAAAATGACATATGTAAGTAGCCGAGTAATATTGTAGCACCATCGAATAAACCATCGATACTATCGAATAATCAATCGATACCATCGAATAATATAGCAATTCCATCGAATAATATCGTGGTTTCATTGAATAATCCAGCGATAATCACTCATATACAAGTGAATAATCATCTATATACCACCGAATAATCATTCATAAACGACCGAATAATCAACCATTTGTAAAGAATAACAAAAAAAATCCAGATACAATCGCATAATCCTTCGATACCATTGCATAATTTGTCGATACGATTGAATAATCCAGATATACAATCGAATAATTTAAAGAGAGTGCACCACACACGCCCTCAATTCAGCAAGTGGGCAACAAAAGATGTGGGTCTCACTCATTTTTAATTAAAGAAAAAAGCTAAAATTGCCTTTTAATCTCAACCATCCATTTCATTCAATCAACGACCCTGATTTGTGTACATGATACACGTTAAGACTTGAGTACACCGGAACCAACCTCTATACACACACATATATATATATACACACGATATTATTATATCATTTTTGAGGTTTAGACCATGTTTAAGACATTTTAATTTTATCAGTGTGATTTGAAATCGTGAAACTTTACCTATCAACAGTTACCCCCAAACTTTAACTTTGTGTGCGTAAATTTGGTGAACAAATGCAAAGTTTGTACTTTTTAGAATAAGGTAGAATTTCTTTTCAGAGCTAGACCAAAATATCCTCGCAATTAAATTAATTAAATTACACCCATACCCACCCTACCTCACTCACCCATCTCAGTTAATTATCTCCCTCCCTAGCGCCAAAACCGATACCCTTAGCACTAATGCAAATGTCCGCTGTTGAATGTCAATGAAATATTTGAAGCTTTGGAAACCGAAAAAAAAAACATGATCTCAGCTTCTACACAAACAAACTATTGATCATGTAATGTGACTTTTTGTGATTTCAAAATAATGAATAATCAGAACCAGGATTACAAACATACTCTATTGATCTTACATACGATCAAAAAGTTGCCCATTTCTATAAGGTCTCGATAATTCCACTACTTTGTAGTTAGCTAATTATTTTGAAATACCAGTTTTATCACAGATTAAGAATTCCATAGTCGCGGAAAGAAAACCAAGAAATGCCTCACGACAGAAGATAGAACCCACCGAGTACAAGTTCCATGGTTTCTCCTTAGCTGGGATTGTATGAGCAGAGTTGCTCAAAATCAATAACACAAGTACCTATCTTTCTGCATAAGTAAGCAGACTCAAGCATGAGAGGATAAGACTCAGCAAACAACACTACTTGACAACAACACTTTCTGCAACATCAAGCAAACTCATATGAACAATGAAGTATACTAACCCTCATTCATGTAATTCATCAGCAAGCGAACTCATATTGAAGTACTTTGAAAACACTAAATTTTGCTGATTTGATTAAAGAATCAAAATACGGGTTTGAAACATCCCACCATTAGCTAGTGTTGCACATCAAGTGTCCTCCAAAATCATTACTCAATTTGACTTTGCCTCATTACTAGCCAACCTCGATTTGTGAACCAAACATAACCTAATTCAAACTACGCAAACGAAACCTAGGGCATGGAATTAGAATTCCAATCGGCTCCAAATTGAAATACACATGGAACTAACTATTCAATTCCAAATAACAAATAACAAAATCAAATGCTACGTTGGTAACAATAGACAGAGATTAGGGACAAAAAGATACCTTTCTTGCCCGCTGGTGTCCCAAATTTGAACTTTGACGACCTTATCATCTACTTGAATGCTATGAGTGGTGAATTTGACGCCGATGGTGGACTTGGATTCGAGGTTGAACTCATTGCGAGTGAATCGGGAGAGGAGGTTGGACTTTCCGACGCCGGAGTCGCCGATCGATGAGCACCAACTTGAACAAGTAATCCTAATCATCGTTTGCTCTGGATCCCATCCTTGATTTCTAATTCCAACAAGCTGAGCTTGTTCCAGCAAGAAAGGCAAATGAACTCCTCGGATCTGAGAGTAGAGGAATCGATTGGGGAATTCACCGAAATTTGGTAAGCTAACGATGGTCGTTGCGACCAATCTTCTCTGGGTCGTTGCGACCAAATATGTTTGTAAACAAAAATTGGTCGCAACGACCAATTGACATTTGGTCATTGCGACCATGTGATCATGCACTAAACGAAAATTTCACCCTGCGCTAAATAGAAATCGGGTATATATATGGCCGAGGACTTAAAAGGTACGTTATTGAATTTTTATTTCTAGTCCAAGTAGATCGTGATGATTGGGCCATGAGCGCAAAGCTTTGACATCTTGCTTTGGATTGGATTTCGAAAGGGATTTTATGCTATTTGATATACACTTTGAGGCCTTTTTAATACGGACTTTTGACCTTGGTACGTGATTTTCGGCTGTGAAAGCATTTTTGCTGACAAATTAATGTGAGGATTCGAGGCTTTAGTCATGGAGCTAGCTAGCTTGAATTCTTTTGAATACCTTTGTGGTCATTGGGAGTTTTTTTTTTAAATCTTTGTAGAATCATGTTAGGATCCTAAGTGTTCTACCATGGAGGAATTGAGATGGAAGAGAGATTAGAAGGAGAGAGCGAGAGATAGAAGAAGATAGGAAATCTATAGTTTCTTCATTGATGCCCCCATACAATACACTTCGTAGGTATTTATAACTTCAAGCCAAACTTTCTACTACTTACACTTATTATCCCTATTATACTAATTCCTAACATTACTCCCCTCTAATGAAAGCTTTGTCCTCAAAGCTTATGAAAAAAAATAAAATGTTGAAAAGCTAAATGAAAGAAGATTATTACAGAAAAAATAGCAACATGTAATAAAAGAAATTCCATATGTTGCTTCCATAATTGTCCATAGATGCTGCCATTTGCTACTCCCCCCTTGAAAGTATTAGCAGCCCTACCAACAAGCACAAGTAGCTTGCTTACATCACCTTATGCGCAACTTGAGTCTTTCACCTCCAAAATTTGGCTCATACATAGCTGCACATGAAAAGCATCATTGTGCCAAAGGTCCACACTAGCAAGTTCATGTGTTGTCATGTGTCTAACGACTATGTACTGGAGCCATACCAACCCACATAAAGTACTACCCAAAACAGGTTACTTTAGCCCACTTTATGAATTGAAAGCCTGCCTAGTCCTTTCCAAGATACCATGACTTGTAGTAACTCACGCTACAACAGCAATTGAAAGTCTGTCTGTTGATGCATATCGCATTCACTCTCATTCGGACCCTATCAACAACAGTCAGATCAACTTTAGCTTTCCCGAGACCCAACTGTGCATTGAGAACATCATTGTTTGCTCTTCCTCTGTCGAAGGGAAACAAATGTTGCCCCTTTCTTATCCCGAAACTATGGCCAACTACACCAGAAATTGAATTGCAACCCAAATTACCAAGCACCGGTCCCATGCAATTCATCCCAAAACAAGACATGTGATTGCATTACAAGGACAAGGACTTGCCTAATCCAGTGAGAGAACCCCTTAACACCATTGAAAGGCAAGTAGGGATGAGCTGCTTCCCTTTATCATAAAACTGGTGTTGCTTCCACTTTCGTACCATTACCTTCACCGGGATCAAAAACTAAATTCATATCAAACATCATCTTCGAATCTATGGCCACCCTTCGTCCTTTATCCAAAGGTAAGAGACCCTGATATTCTTTAACCACCTTATCATTACATCTCGAAATGATATTGTAAAAACATTCAATCTCTTCCCAATTACTAGTGTAATTGCTTTCTTGTGCACTGAACTCATCACTCTCATTCTGCCAACCACCCGGGTCGAAAACAACCATGTACCCATTCAAATTCATACCCCAAGCTAGCATATCCTCCCAAGACATTTTATCGAACATGTTGTATGCGACTACAAATCTTTCAAAAATCTTGCCAATATCTTTTGATATTGGTCTACCCCGATCAGATTTTTCAAAAGACACCAGGTACTCAGTTGGAATTTTCAAGAATCCAATTGAAGCAGCACCAAATTTAGTAACTTTTTCCAAGATGTCACCCGTGCAGAATGGATTTTCAAAGCAAATTTCATCATCTCTAGCCACTTTCTCCAATGCAGATTCAAGTTTGGGCTCCAATGTTGATTCGACGGTAAAAGAGAGGTAAGAGATTACCTCTTGCATTGTGGAATCCTCGTCGGTTTCAATTCTCGGATACGTAACTTCTTGTTCACTGAAGGCCTCGACGATTTCTTGACTTGAGGTGTCGGTCCCTTCATGGTCGCTTTGCAATTTCACTTTGTCCATTGAGGAAGGCTCGTCCACGACTTCTTGGCTCAGGGCTTCCAATGCTTCTTGCGATTTTCGCAAATCATCATTGTCATCTGAGAATGCTCCCAACTGATTCTCGTCAACAACCGAGGCCTCCGACTCTTTCCCCGATTGTGAAATGATTTCCGACCGGAATAGCTCGACCGAGGCATCGATCTTGCGATTAATCTCCTCTTGATGCTTGATCGTATCCTGATCGACACTCTCTTGAGTTGCTGGTGTGTTTGTCTGATCTATCTCCTGAATAGATTTGATGTGGAGCGTAGCCAATTCCATGGCATCCACCAATTCTTTAGGCCTCCCCAATTTCACTAGGGATTTGATCTTCAACTTCAGCCCGTTGATGTAGCACAAGATGAAATACGATTCAAGCAAATACGGATTGATGAACAGCAATCCTGATCGGAGTTCCCCAAACCGCTCATTGTAATCCTCAAGGCCATCCTCTTGGTTGAGATTGTTGAATTCTTCAAGAATCTCCATAGCTTGTTTCTTGGTTGCGATTGTCTTTAGTCGGCGCCGTCTGCCATTCCCGAAGCAGGTCGTAAGAACCTCTGGCTCGATACAAATTTGTTAGGATCCTAAGTGTTCTACCATGGAGGAATTGAGATGGAAGAGAGATTAGAAGGAGAGAGCGAGAGATAGAAGAAGATAGGAAATCTGTAGTTTCTTCATTGATGCCCCATACAATACACTTTGTAGGTATTTATAATTCCAAGCCCAATTTTCTACTACTTACACTTATTATCCCTATTATACTAATTCCTAACATGGTACAATCCCTTCGTGGTTGGTAATGGTTCAGATTGTAAGATTACCAATTCAAATTGGTTAGTACATGGTAAACGAAAAAAAGAATTGGTAATGTACCAATTCCACCTCTATTTTTTGTTGGGTGGGTTGTTAACCTTTTTCACTACAATTTCAGCTCAATTTTCCATGACAAGGCTGATGGTGTCTTGTTCCAATATTGTGTGGGCAACCGTCATTCGATTAGGTACGGGATTGCACATAATTGGTTTGGGAGAGGCGATTGGGGCGATGTCCTATTACTTTGTTACGATTGCACGGATTTGGTTTGGTTGATCTCTTGGCGGCGGCAGAGGGACCCGAATTGATGGTCCTGATTCACCACTCCTTGACTCGGAGTGATTTAAAAAAGTTGAGTTCTTTTATTGAAAAGACTCCCTCTCCATCGTGTGACTCTCTTCAATTGAAGAAGATGACTTTAATTGTGGAAAAACTCCATAAGATTTTTAAAATTATATTATTTAATCCCATAAAAGTTCAAATTCATGATTTTATATCAAAACACTAGTTTTGATCACGATAAAAAATAATTAGAAATATCAGGTTCCCCACAGAATATTAAAAAATCTAGTTTACAATGCAAATTATTGTTCATCTTAATTTGCTTACATTATGTCTTAGCTAAGTAGAGTCTTGCTTTACTTACTATAGATAGTGTACGTGTCTCGGATCCAACTTGTTGATCAGTGCCGTATTTATGCTTAATTATGTCTTTCTAATTAGGCTTTTTGAACCCTAACTGTTTTGTATTCAGTAAACAATGTCTATCCGTGTCTTGATCCAATTCATTTAATTTCTTTTAACTATTTGATTTTAATAGTTTCAAAACTACTACAAGTAGCCTCATACTCACCCTTCGTCTTTCTCTTTATCTTCCTCATTCATTCAAATTCCAGAGTTCTTTTTGCTAAAAATGGGGGAGCACCTCCTAAAGAGAAAGGTGGTGCTTGTTATTTCTGCTTTCACTTCATTGACATATTCTGTCATTTTTTTCGATTTGCAACTTTTTACCAAATATTTAGGGGAATCAAGGTAGAGTTTATAGCTATTTTGAGTGGTTGCTCAGTTTTTGTTTGTCCTTTGTTTGATTTGTGTTAAATGGATTCGGAGTTCTAGAGTCAAGAGAAGATCTATTTTCTTGATTCAATGTGCTTTTCAATTAGGCGGGTTGTTAACCTTTTTCACCACAATTTCAGCTCCATTTTTCATGACAAGGTTGGTAGTGTCTTGTTCCAATATTGTGTGGGTAGCTCTCATTTAATTAGGCACGGGATTGCACGAACTTGGTTTGGTGGAGGTGATTGGGACGATGTACTATTACTTTGTTTCGATTGCACGAACTTGGTTTGGTTGATCTCTTGGTGGCGGGAGAGGGACGCGAAGTGATGGTTTCGATTCACCACCCCTTGACCCGGAGTGATTTACAAAAGTTGAGTTCTTTTGGTAAAAAGACTCCTCTATATCATGCGACTCTCTTTAATTGAAGAAGACGACTTTAATTGTGAAAAAAGGCTCCAAAATATTTTTAAAATTACATTATTTAATCCCATAAAAGTTCAAGTTCACGATTTTATATAAAAACATAAGTTTTGGTCACGACCAGTGAGCATGCCCGTGCGATGCACGGGACATGTTTTAATTACATTGTTTGCTCATTTAGTTAGCTGATATACTCTATTAGGTATGTTTGACTCGTTAAATGTATTCTTTATTACATAATTGTAACTTATTTTTTTATATGTTGCAAGATCTCTCTTTTTTGGGATATATTAATTTTGAAAAATGAATAACAAGATGCAAAATATTCTTAATACACACTTCAGTATTTTTGCATCTTTTTTTATATATGTACACACTTGCATCTTATCTAAAATCAAAAACCCATATTCTTAATTTATTCAAACAATTAATCGGGGTTAAAAGGTGTTTTTTTTTATTAGGTAAAAATTCGACGCACCGAACACGCCCGATGGGTCGATAGGCCGAAAAAATCGGCGACGGACAAACCGTCAATACAAGCAAAAGACAAAGACACAACAACAATACAAAGATACCAAATTACAGGCGTGCAGTTATAGACACAAACTAGTACTATCAAAGAAAGAACGGAAGCCGTGTGCAGCAACTCTTTTGTCAGTTGGTAGAGGCACGCAGGGAATCCCTAAAGAACTAAGTGGAAACCTCAGATATGGACCCGGATATCAGCGAGCCTTCAGGTTTCGAACACGTCCACGACCTCTCGCACGTCGACAAAGGAGAAGAACACCGCTCAAATACCGCTAGCCTCAAAGCCACAACCACACCACAAGCAATTTGACAAATCTAGCCAACCCAAGAGCGGAATTTTCTTTTTTTTTTTTCTTTTTTCCTCTCTCTTTTTTTTCCTCCTCCTAGTTTCCTCGGGCAAAAAAACTGGTCAAACCAAACAATGATGGGCCACCTCGGGTCCAAGGAAAAACCTTGGGGCCGATGGCAAAACGGGAGCAGCCAGAACACAAGTCAGCAACCCACCGGCCAAGCATCGACGATCGGAGACACATAGAACAATCTGGCGAACAGGGGAGTTTCACAAGGGCAAGCAGGGACATAGCGGTGGCCTCCGAACACCACAAGCCCCAACCCAATTTCACGATAAGAGAAGTCCCGGGCACCACAATAGGCGCGATCGCGAGGGTGCCGGAATGGAGGAGGACGATGACAAGCCATGACGGCGCAGTCGGAACCGCGACCCCAGGACCTAGTTGAGATGAGGGTAGAAAGCGTTGGATTTAGACCGGCGAGGGAGACGGGGATTACACCAGTCCACCCAAACACCAGAAGAAGGCGATTCACATGGAGGGATCAGCAAAAATAGAAATTGGTAATAGAGATTTTGCCAATAAAGGATTGATAGGGAAAGAGGGTTAGGATGATGGTTGAAAAGGATGATGGTTCACCAGTAGAAGGCAATTCACAAGGGGAGTTTCATAAGGGGAGTTTCTCTTTCCCGTTTTAGTTAAAAAGGTGTTTTCTATCTCCTTTTTAACCTCAAACTTTGTTCTCCAAATAATAATAAAAATAATTAATTAAATATATTCATACATATATATATAGTTTTATATATTTAATCCTTATTAATATTGGGATAACTTCCCTCCAATAAAGAATGGGATAACCTCCCTCTTTTAATATTTGGGATAATCTCCCTTAAAATTTTATGGGATCCCTGGCCTATTTCTATCTTTTGGGTTAATCTCGTGCTCGTTCTTATCCTATCACTTAGATTTTTGCCCCGACTTTTTCTAGAGTGTATGTTTGCTTGATTCTAGTGGTGGTATTTCTTTGAGCTCTGTGCTCTTTCTTTTGTCACCGCGCGAGAGGTCGTGGACGTGATCGAGATCTGACGGCTCGGCTGCCGACCGAGTCCAAATCTGAGGTCTTCACTTTTGTTCCCCATGATTCCCAGCGTTACCTCTACCAATTGTCAGAAGTCATGTGATTAATTCAAAACATCTATATATCTATATAATATCTTAATTTAGAAGACTTTTTATTCATTAATTTAAGGTTTTTCAACTTATCACAATTTTATCTTATTATTTTTTTTCTTTTTCTCTTCATCTCTTAATTTAAAAGACTTTTGATGATGTGTCAACACCTCCTTAATTTAAGGGTTTTCAACTAATCACAATCTTCTCTTATTATTTTTTCACCCTCTCGGTATAATTAATGTCAAATTTTCTCTTATATTTTAACTTCAAATTAATGTCAAATTATTTTAAATTTAAATATATTAATGATAATTCCTACACATTTATTTAAAACAAAATTTAAAATAATAAGATTAATTTTTAAAGATTTTTATACCTGAAATCTAGGATAGATGTATACTTGAATATTTTCATTTTAATTATTCTCTAAAATTTAATTCTTCATGATTTTTCTTTTTCTAATATTTATATTAAAAATATTAAATTTTATAACCAATTAAGATATGAAATTATTTATATTAAAAATTTATTATAATAAGCAATTTAGGTAGACACATCGGATTACATATAGATAAAATAAATGAGGTTATTGTGTGGCATAACTTAAATATACTTTAAAATTATTATTTTTATTGAAAAAGTTTAAGAGAGATTTATCTTTCAATAAATAAAAAATTTCAAAGAAGTAAAAAAGAGTAATATTTTTTTTATTATAAACATTTCCCTTTTTCATGTGATGATGAGTTAACTTTGGTCAACTGATCAAATGTCCATTAGTTATTTCATCATTTTGATATAATATTTATCAATTTCTTCACGAGATGTTAGATGAAACTTAAATTATTAAATTGTAATTATACAATAGGATAGATAATTTTATTTTATAAAGCTCTCAATATCAAATTATTTGAATCTTTATAATTAATTTTAAAAAAATTACAATATACCATATATAATATCTTGCATTTAACATTATATAGTCTTATTTTTTGGTTGAAATTTGAAAATTTACGTGTTTTTAGCTTTATTTAAGCTTTTGTAATTTCAAATTTTAATTAGACTGCCCATAAACTAGATCCTAAATCAGTCAACTAAATGTCCAAATTTAAGAATTTGCTTGAATATGTGCCAACTTTCATAGATCTTATATTCATATTAGAACATCCTCTAATAGATTCTCACTTCATTTTTTTTTAGAACTTTGAGCTTTTTACAATCCAATAAAACTTTTAATATAAATCTTCAAAATAGAGAAACAACAGCAAAATAAAAAAGATTTTTTAATATGCAACATTTTCCAAATTTTTAGAGTTTTTTTCCTTAATGTTTCTCCAATCTTTGAAATGGAAAAACCATAAGAATTGGAATAAAAATAATTTAGAGAAGATTTTCTTATTTTTGTAGTAGTTTAAGATTACCAACATACACAGAAAATTAGAAACACCACATAATACTCTTTAGCTAGCACTAAAACTATAAAACCAAAGCTATTGCAAACACCAATTTTCATTCTAAAATTACCGGCAAATATGAGATACAAATCCACTGTTATTAATGTTATTGATAGCATTATATAGCTAATGAAAAATGGAAGTTCGATGACAACATTTTATGCTGGTGCTACAAAAATGGCAAATACAATTTATACAACAGGCAGTTTTTTTTTTTGTTTTTTTTTTATGGAACTCATCACAAAGGCCACCCTACATGATCACTACATGGTACAAGGCAAAACTGGTTTTCAGGAGCATGAAGATCAAAGGAGAAACACAAAACATTTAATTAAACCGAACTGAAACGATTGCGGGACGGCGTGACTATATGCAGTAGAATGCGCGGGGATATACATAGATGGGCCGAGGAGCTGATCTGTCGGTCTCCTCTACGAGCAAAGATGGTCGAGAAATGTTGGCATCAGCTCCATGAAGGTGATGGTGGTCTGTACATGAAGTCCTGGGGAGCAGCTCCGTAGTTCAGGTCGAGGTTGTGGAGCTGATCCATCAGCTGAGATCTTCTTTCCTTGAAGAAGTCGAGCCGGGTTGTTAGTTCTACTAAGGTGGATGAAGCGGCTGTTGGATGCCTAGGAAAATCCATGACCTGAAACCGGAGGAGATTGAGAAGGAAAGACTTGATTTGCCGTTGGATAAATTGTTCATGTGACAAGTCTCAGTTTCCGAGGCTTTTTCAACCCCATTGAAGTCTTACCTGTGCTAACCTCGACGTTGAAGGCATGGAGGAGGAATAGACACCACGCCCATCATCCATAGACATGTTACCAAAAGCATCAGGGCTCTTTGAGCCACTCAAGCTAGTTGGCTCCATAAATTGCTTGCGAGAAGGCTGCCTGTTACGACTTCCAGCAGCTAAGGCCTGCCCAAGAAAACCCTCCTGTTTAAGAATCACTTGGTTACTTGAAAGTTCAAGGAAGAAAGAAGAGAAGGTTAGACTGCATAAATCATGATAATGGAATATCGGGTCAGTAACCTCGTGTCTTTGCTTCCTCTCGTGATTACAGTAGGCAAGGGTACTATCAAAATCTTGCTGAAGAAACCTCCTGCAATCACACGGACCACACACACAATGGTTACTGTTTTTCATCTTCCATCAGCAACAGACTCGTGTTTCAATATGTTGCTAGAGCAAGGCGAAATAGAGGACGCATGAATCAACTAAATTCCCAAATGGAATAGCTTCTTATAAGTTACAAGCTCATATCTTGTCCATCATAAAGTTCAAGATGGAAAGTATGGTTTAATCGCACCACGCTATTCCAATCATACAAGCTTGATGAAACATAAGATTGTGCAAAAGCCATTAATCATCTAGCTCATTTTGCAACCCATTTTGGAGTATGTTGCATATGTTACACTGACCTAGATAAAGTGCATGGGACCTACCTCTCGCTAATTGTTATGAATTTCCCAATTGTTCATCAGAAAAGGAAAAAAAATCATTGTTGAAAACTGCCATGAATATGGAAGTAGGTACGTCACCTGTCATACATATCAGAAAGAGAGCCAAATTGGTGTTGTCGTTGCTGATTGAGTTGATTGTGTAGTTCAGCAACTTTTTGCTTAAGTCTGGCCACATCAGCTTCAGCAAGTGCTATCTCCTCAAGCTCAGCCCTTGTCTACATTCACATCAAATCACAAAATAAGGAAAAATGACATAAACAATAAATAGTTATTGAACATG
Organism: Persicaria maculosa; assembly: GCA_963922045.1. NCBI lineage: Eukaryota > Viridiplantae > Streptophyta > Magnoliopsida > Caryophyllales > Polygonaceae > Persicaria > Persicaria maculosa. The sequence goes on along the minus strand of OY998267.1, from coordinate 13,290,995 downwards.
ATAATCACAGACCCTGGAATCCATGCCACGTGAATTCGATAACTGCCCTGAAGACATGCTCAAACCAACCTCCAAAGCAGCCCTAAGATCTCTTTCAGCTTGGAGCTGCTCTTGCAATCTTTGAACCTACAAATGGTGAAGAGTAATTATATTGTATACATGCTAAACCAACATCCAAAGTGCATTAATGTTTCACCTAGGTATGTTCGTTCAAACAGACAAAGTAAAGAGTGATTAGACCGTATACAATAACAAGGTATGGCACAGATCCTTTATCAAAGGGCATGGGTGTAGATTGCACTTTTCCAAAACTCGCAAAATTTCCACAATTAAGTTGCTATTTATGAGAGATGAATCATTGCAGTATTTTCATGTATGGCAAGATCCTATTGTATCAAACATGACAGGATAATCCAAAATAAGTTAAAGAAGATCATAGTGCAAAGGAGTACATCTTGCTCAAGTGCCAAGCGCCGTTCATGCAAAGCCTGCTTTCGTCTTTCCAAGCTGGCTTGTAATATAGCATTTCCTCGGGCCTAAGATTGAAAATGATATCAGTGCCACTCTGATTATAACAATCAACCAAAAGTAGCAACATACCTCTTTTGCAATTCTTTGGCGTAGATCATTTTTGGTAACCTCAAGCCTTTGAATAGCAAATCTGCAAGAATAAAATCATTTTCGAAAGGAATTTTTAGTAAAACGCACAACAAAAGAATTATTGAAAAGCAAGTGGCTATGGGTTTTGGTGTTCAGCAAAAGAAGGATTAATCCATTATCAAGGACAATAAGATAATTGAATTTTCTTTCAAGCTGAATGGTATCACTTATTGAGATCACATCCTCAACAAAGATGGATGATGATGCCTGCAAAGAGTAGCTGAAAAGCAACTGCAGATGAAAACAGTTCAAATGCAGAAACTAGAATAATGTTAAAGCATACGATTTCCCCCAGTTTTGCAACTTCATATAAAGTATAATAAAAATGCTAATCATTAACCACTATGCAACCTTTTTGACTTTTCTGAAATTTTGTGCAACATTTTTTGAAGCAAATAAAATTGTACAGTATGAAAATGCTTAGTTGCTTACTCTTCCTCTCCTGACGAATCAACTGATTCCATAGATAGATTCTTTCTTACCTGCAGATATCAACCAGGGATGTCAAATTATTAAGAAAAATATGTAAAAACAGAAATCAGAGAAGTGAACAAATTTAAACACCCTTGCTCAATCAAGTTAAACAGTCAATGAAAAGTCAAATTTTCATTAATAAAAATGGTTGGTGAGAGACAAATATCAGCTAAAGGTAACTGTCACTCCCTCCTTCCTTGTAGTGCAACATAGTACGTAGTATACAAAAAAGGTGAGGCCAAAACAAATTGCAATTTGGAAAAGGGATCCATGCTCAGCTAAATTAGAAGTGACTAAGTCCAATGTGCACAAAATTCTTAGACTTGCAATCTAACTCAAACAACAGAACAAAGTGACCTAAAGTCGAAGTGACTTTGCAGGCAAACAAATTAAAGTTTGGTAATCTATAGGAATATTCCACAGTACAGAGTTATGATCAATCTATATTTATTTTAGGGTAAAATACCACAAAACCAGTAACTTGAGCTTTCATCATGACAATAAACAACAGAAGATAAGATGCTTACCGAACTTCTACCCCAAAAGTTTGAGCGCTTGACATTGATACTGGAGCCTGCAAGCTTACCACTAGGCTTTTGAGCACATGATTCAGCCGCAGATGCAAGCAGAGGTGGGCCAGGATCCATGGAAGACAATATCTCCCCCATGGATCTATAAGATTCAGCAGGAGTGATGGGTGTTTCAATCACATTACTATTATTTGTGCTTTCACTCATGTTTGTGGGCTTTGCTTGGCCATTTGATTCGGAAGTTGATTTTCTCAGCTTCGGGGAGTCTAAAAGAGGCTTTGAATTTGTAGATGAGGCACAATTAACCCCAGTGGATTCTTTGCATTCTTCAACACCCAATGCTGAAACCTGACATCAAGCAAAGTAAGCTAAACCAGGACAGAATCTAAAAACAGAAGCCACAGGGTCAATTAGGATAGAACACAAGAAAAGAAACTGAAAGCTTCCACTTCTTTCACAAAACTTCAACTTTAATTTTTTCAGAGCAGGAGGGCGTGGGGGTTTAAAAAGAATCCACACTCACATCTATATGAACAAGAACATGATAGATCTGTACACAAACACAAATCTTTGCAATTCAGTTGTTTAGTATTTTATTGGTCAAAATGAAACCTGTCCTCGGAAATGAGGAAAAGAGTTAACAACAAAAGCTTTGTGAACAAATAGTATGTGAGAAGATTTTTTATTTAAAAAAAAAAGAGAGGTCTCAAAGAGTAAAAGATCAGTGTCAACAAAAGAAGCAAATAAGTGAATTTCAGAATATTACACAATCATATCTGCATACTTGCAGTTGCAAGGAAACTACTCTCTAAACATATTGTTAAGGAAACTCACATGCATAGCATAAAAGAAACTTGTATGAAGGAAAGCTTACCCTATAATCATAAAGATCACTGCCAGCATAGTCACTTGTCTCACTCAGTTTACCACTCAAAACTCGCTCACTATCACCATCTGTGTCCTGACCAGCTTGATTTTCAGCATCATGATATCCATTACGCATGGAGACTGAGTCTTCATCAACAGTTGAATCATCACTCACACTATTTGCAACTCGTGAATCAGCTGAAATTGAACACCTCTGTAGAGTATCATCCTGAGAAGACAAAGGGCATCATCTCAATGTACACAATCAATGGATGGAACAACCAAGGCAAGAAACTGATAACAAGATTATAACAGTCTACAATCATGGTTTAGTAGATCCATTCCATTTAAAAGAAAGTGTTTGGCCCATATGTGAATGTATCTTACACCAAAGATGTTCTCATATTCTTCCAAAAGAGTAGTGACAATTCCAGCAGCACAAGTAGCAGCATTGGCAGCAGCCAATAGCTGGGCTGAATTGTCAGCATTTGCATCAAAGTTTTCATCCAACTCACACTCTCCTGCTAAAAGAGGTCTCAGAAGCAAAGGTGCCATACAAGTTGCAACAGCAGAAGGCACCATTCGGTTCTCAGAAGAATGACATGCAATTGTATGCATCATTTTCAGAATTCTGCAACATGGATAGATAAAACAAATACATATGAGCAATAAAAAGCTCCCAATGTATAATTCCATGATAAAGCTATGGATTCTGTGAAGATATAATGTTAGTAATGCAGAAATAGTAATGCCATACAAATGCAATGCACTATGTAATGTTACGACTCCACATGAGAGTTGTAAAATCTAAAATGGTTTAGATTCTATTAAGATATTATGTTATGCCAAACCAAGATGAAATTAAAATCAACACTCCTGGCCCTAAACCATTATGAATTATCAGCTAAAATGTAAATCCTGCATAACTCCACATATAAATATTCACTGCAACAGAAGTTGGTGACGAAGAATGAGAAAAATCAAGCATAGCTAATATGCATGAAACTTCAAAATCAAAACTTAGGAAGATGATAGGAAAAACATATTTTTGATGTGATGACATAGGAGAATATGGAAATGAAATAGCAAATCACGTTGTCTAAAGACAACTTGCATGACTACATATTGAAAATGAAAGAAATACCTTTGTAACAATCGGCGGTTCGGCTCGGGAAAGGTGTCCAATATTGCAGATCTCATAGCACTTGTCTGAGCCTCCTTCTTCTCCATTTCTTTACTCAATGAGGTGGGAGACAGCAAAAGAAGAACATGAAAAAAATGAAATAATGATTCTTAATAATTGAACATTGATAATTCACAAATGATAACATAGCCATAAAAACGATAGGCATAAGGGAAAAGCAGATACGAAATAGGTGTATAGGACCATGACCCATAAACACTAAGGCTGAAGAAAATTCTTCCAACCAAAAATATTTATATTTATGCAATGAAACATAATTACATAATTCAGCCAAATCTAAAAATATAAAGGTCCGGAGATCCCAAGATTTTAAAAAGAAGTCATTATGCTTCAAAAGGTGGAATAATATAGAACCAAAATGCATCTTGGATTGAACAAGTTTCAAAATTTCCCTGAAATTGAAGGGCACTTACTGTAAGCATCTAGCAAAGCAGTACAGCATGATGCTGGAACTGGGGAAGATGGCAGCTCTCGTAGAACATGCTGCATATCAGATCCAAGGGTCAATGTCACACTCAACTTTCCATTAAAGCTGATACAGCAAAAGTTTAAATAACTACCTTAACACAGTCACCAACAACATGAGCATCCTCATCTGGGCCAAATTCAGTTTTCCCTAAAAATCAAAACCACACTTAAATTGAGGAAATGTAAAATAAGGACTAACAATTATACAACCATGGAAATTTTTTTCAGCACCTCATAGATTAATTTATTCTTGATATATAAAACACTAAACAAGTTAGTTCGAACCTTGCTCATATTCCAGGATTCTGTGCTCCACCTCCTCAACATTTGCACATAGGCGCAAGATTCCTTCAACATCGTTTCCTGTCATATATAAATTAAGAACAGTAAGCACCATTCATTACAGAAAAAAAGATAGAGTATGTTTCGACCATGCCTCTCTATGAACTCCCGTTTTCACGACTTGACCGGGGTTTCTCGGAATTTTACATGGTATCAGAGCATGTCCGAGTGGGGTTGGTTTTCCTGGTTGGGTAAGGCTAAAAGACATTGAGAATGCCGAAACTCGTCGTAAAAACATAAACAAAAATGGCCAAGAGAAAGGATGTAAAAACAAAGAAAAAGCGTCAACTCTTCCGGGCAGGATGCACTTTGAGGGGCGTGATGGGATTGACAAGGTGAAAACCAAACCAAAATATAAGGGAGTGTGAATCCCCTACACAATGGCTTAAACTTTTGTATTAGAAGACCTTATAACCAAAAACAAAATAAACCCGACACGATTCGCGATTCATACGGCCCGACCGGGGTTTATTGGAATTTCATAGGATATGACATAGAAAAACGAAAATTTGAAAGTTTAACAAGTAGATTTGATTCAATGAAATATCTTTGTTTAATGAACTATATATTTCAAAACTGAAAAACAACAATATGAACAGAGACATCCGAAGAGAAACAAAAAAAGAGAGAAGGCAGAAAGAGAAAATGTAGTAATGTACATCATAAAAATATATGTAAAAGAAAAGAGCATACCAAAGGTTTCAAGAAACCGTAGAGCTTTCTCCAGAAATGATGGGCCGCCATCAATATCCTCTAATGCAAGCAAAATTGGCCGCCCAACAACCAAAGACTTGACTGAGCGCTTATCCCTCCCTAGGAAAGGACAGATGAAATCTTTTCAGCATAAAAAGCAGGTTAGCCATAAGAAAAACATGAAGGCTCAGAGACATCAACCAACATTGAGGAGAAGGTCCTTCTACAGCATCGCTTCCATCGGTACGGAATATGCCATTATGTCCCATCACAAGGGCTGCATTTGGTGCTTGTACAAGAGCTTCACCTAGAGCAGTTCTCCATTCATGCAAATCCTCTGATGTCTCGGCCTGAAGAATTAGAGTCACCAAAAAACAATTTAAGGAAAAAATTGTCATTGTCGTGATATAAAGAAAGGGATTAGAAAACATTGTTGTTCCCAGAAGAATCCAACACAAAGAACAAAGATCAGACAGATAAGCAATCTAAACCTTAAGTGTGAATGCACGACCATCACGGCCATCAGGAAACAGCACTGTTAACAGCTTTTTATCCTCTCTTACAACAACTCTGCAATTAAAAGCATGCTCAATTAACTTAATTATGGCACGGCCAAAGTTTATACCAGACGCACAAATACCTTCCAGAATTGTTCAAGTCAATGCCACCCAATGTTAGATTAACTTCACCGCCTTTCTGCGGAATGGCACTCTACATGAAAATAAGCAAGCAGTTACAAACATCTAAAACATAAGAGAGCCGCATACAAAGAAATGAGCCATGTAATACAAATAAGGAACTTTAGGAGAATAGGAATAAAGTGAAATATAGTATAACAAAGTAAAAGTTGCTGAATAAAGTAAAAAGGATATCTGCAGTTAAAAACTAGCCAGTCAAAAGATAATATGTTGAAGGAAGCAGTTCATTAGTTGGTTCAAAAGAGTAAGGCACAAAGCTCAAAAGAAAGAAACAGAAGAAAAAATACAGCTTCCAGCAGGGCATAGGTGTGTGAGTCTAATGTGCCCCTCACCCGATCATTCGAGGAAATAGCGCATTGTATCGAAATGCCCAAAATGTTGGAAGTGATTTAAAAGTATCAAAACTGGCATCATATATATTCAAGATATAAGAAAATCATTTAGAAACTAAAAAGGATGCATATAAAATCATGGTAACATTCGAAGTTATAAATTATAATGCAATCTCAGCAGGAGAATAAAATCAGTAAGCCTATTTATGGGGATAATGCAATTAAAAATCCAAATACACAAGATCTATTGTAGATTTGTAGCAGAACTTACAGGATCGTTCTTGAAGAATACCAAGGATGTTCGTGTCAAAATAAACCAACGCTTTTTCCAAGATTTCCAACCTAAGCCTGCATGAAGGTTACAGACATGAGGCATATAATCACATAGTTCCGCAATCGATATGCGAATTCAAATATCACAACTTCAGAATTTTTTGGGAAATTGAAGGACCGCTTTAATTGACCAGGCTATAATAGAAACAGAGAAGGTTTTATTTATTTTTCTTTTATATCCTGTTTTGAAGCTGAATTCTTTATAAGGAAATAAGGTGATTGTCCACGACAGTCCATTGGAAGATAAAGTACATTTGCTGTTTTCTTTTATTCTCTTTTCACAATAAGGAGTGCTAACCAGAAGAATATTAAGGCAAAGTTAATAGTTAAGCTAATGCTGTAGAAGAGAAATAGAAAAAGACCATAGTTTAGGGTGGGAATGTAGAGCTTTCCACATTTTCTATTGATCAATCATACCATAAAGTTTATACTAATAAATTAGCAAAAAAAAAAAACTGAATGAAGGAGGATTGATTGTAAGAGGGAACATTTACAGACCTTTGGATGAAATGAACAGCGGCCCACTTTTGTAAACCTGCCACAAATTCAATCCCAATCCAATGAAGTAAGCAATTAAGTTTATGGCAAAAAGACAAATTTCAGCTTCTAAAGCACTCAGCAAGACTTGGAACAGGAAGAGTGCACCATTGATTGAGACACCGATTCATTATAATTTTCAACAATTATGATATAATAAAATTATGACTAAAAAAATCTAGCAAACAGTTAAACAAGGGACACTTCAACTCCAGTCCAACTGAGATCATGAAACCCCATCAGAAATGAACCTATCAATTTTGTCAAACCCTCTCCTTACTCCTTGACATTGTCGGACGAACATACTAAAAGTCATCAGTAAAAACGAGTCAATCAAGATTCCTTTTCTAGTCAATTCAATTTCTCGTAGCTGACGATACCTCAAACCGAAGTGGCAGATCACTAAACCAACACCAAAAATAAATAAACAACAACAAGAAAAAAAAGGCCATACCGCATTATTAGGAGGTGTAGGTCCAGACCTCGGGCGCTCGAACGCCGCCAATGGAGCGGACATTCTCGCGCATCGATAATGTCGAACGAGCCAAGCGTCCCGAGCAAACCAGTCCAATAACAGCCTACCGCGCCCCCAAAATCCGGACCATTACAAGCGAATTAGCGAATCGGATCCCGAATCCGGAGGCGGAAGCAATGAGAAGGGAAGGGAACCACAGTAAACAGACCAAGCCAAATTAGGGTTTGTGGGAGAGAGAAAGAGATGAAGAAGACGACATGGACGACCAGCGCAGCACACACAAAGGGCTCTCTCAGAGGATTAGGTAACGAAGATTGCGATAGTGGCAGTGAAACAGAAACGTTTCACACTCACTTTTTTTTTCGCTTCTGTCTTTTTGTCGTTTCGTTTTTATTTATTTTTTTTTTTACAGGGAGCTTTTTTCGGAAAGAAGGCGGGATTGGAGGAGAGAGAGTGTTGGGGTTTGAGGAGTGGGAGAGGATCGTCTGCGACGAGTCTATGTTAACGGGCCCAAAAACTGTATGCAAACACGGCCCAGCTTGGGACTTGGGAGAGCTTGGGACTTGGGAGAGCTTGGGAGTATATACTGTAGTAAAAATTATAGTATAAAATATTTATTTTTAATTAATTTTTTAAAATAATATATTAGTAATAAGTATTCAGTAGAATATTGTTTTAAAAAAACTAATAAAAAATAATATTTTACAGAGTATATAGTTTTTTATATAGTTCACTTTCATTGTTCAATCATTTTATTTTTCATAGAATTGGAAAGAATTCGACGTATCGGACATGTTCGGTGAGTTGAGAAGCCGAAAAGAACACCAACGGTCAAACTGTAATGAAATGAACCGAAAATACAAGACCCATCAACAAAGACAAATACACTATAGAACGAAGGTTGATACTAGTGAGGCGAACGAAGTTGGAACCGAGACAAAGTGAGTCATCTCTTCTGACAGTTGGTAGAGGAAACGCAGGGTAACCCTGGGGAACAAATGTGGAGACCTCAGATTTGGACTCGATCGTCAGCGAGCCATCAGATCTCGATCACGTTCACGACCTCTCGTGCGGCACCAAAAGAAATACCACAGAGCTCAAAGTAATAGCACCGTTAGAATCGAACAAACAAATATGTGCATCATAGTAAAATTATTTTATTGATTTTATTTTAATTAAATATTTAATAAATAAATTATATATTTGAGAAAAGTCCCAGATCGTTTGAGAAGTAGTTTTTAATTATATTTATTGATGTCGGTGTATAAGTGTATATATAGAGAGAGATAAATATAAATGTATAAATATATATATATACTCCTTTTTTTCTTTTATCTTGATCTTGACGTGCAAGGGTGAAAAAAACCCTTACATGCCAAAGGCTGTTCAACCATACGGAAACTTGAAGATCCCTAGAAAACTTGGCCTCCTTGGAGCCCAAGGAAATCCGAAGGGGCCATCAGCGAAGCTTGAAGTGGTGAAGGCCGAGGGAGCGGGGAAAGGTCAGGCCGAGGTGAGCCCACCCGCACAGCACCGAGGATATTGAGGGGAGAGGGTGAGATCGAAGGATTCGAAGCAATGGACAGGACAATACCCTAATGCAAGCCAGCGTCGGTGGAAGGAGCGCCCAGATCGACGAACACAGTAGCGAAATCGGAGGAATGGAACCAAAATCAACCAACAAAGAGGCCGATTGAGGCCCGAGAATGGAGTTGGTGGTGGATTCAAATTAAGGTCGATTGAGGCCAGACGGGCAATCAAGGTCCAGGAGGTCGTCGGCGGTGAATGAGAGGGTGATGGTAGAAGAGTGTTCGATGATTCAATGTGAACGTGACCACGGTGGTTCGATGATTTGGTGGTGATGAAAGTTTGGTCATCACCTTCAAATAGAGAGGGTTTCTCACGAGAGAGTAAAAGGGAATCTCCCATTAAATATCTTTATATTTTTCATTCATCCACTTCAAAACTTCTCCTAGTTGATTCCAAATACTCTTTGTTTGTTGGTGAAGCCGTGGTTCCCTATACTAATTTGTAGGAGGTGGAGATTAAAGGGGGTTACCTATATTTGTGAAGGTATATTTTTTTGTTAACGAGGGTAAACCACCTTTGATGGTAAACTTCGGGCATGTGACTCAGCCGGGAAGAGTCACGCGCCAGGTAAATCGACTTGCGCCGATCGGCTAGACCCAATGGTAATAAGCAAGGTGAACCCTGATTATTTTACCAAGAGAAAGGGCGGCGGCAGGGATCGAACCCGGGACCTCCCATTAACCCCCCTTCTCCTTACCATTGAGCCACCCCATTAGGGGTTGTGAAGGTATATTAGTTTGTGGGAGTGAGGTTGAGAATAACTCTCTTATTCCCCAATTTTGATTATTATTTTTTATTAAGTAAAGATTCGAGATCAGACAAGCATGATTCTCGATAGGTCGACGAGTCGACAGAGGGAAACCACCTAAAACATATAACACAAATAAAAACAGGCAAAATGAAAACAAGCAAAAAAACTCTACAATAAAGATAACCTAGGCAGAACCACTCCCAAAAAGTTGAAAACGTTGGCAAAGAACGAAGCCAAGCACCACTGAACAGTAGCACTGCGGGCCAACAGTTTTGCAGCACTAGTACAAATCTTCAATTATATCACATAACCCTAATATCACGGACCTAATATATCCGTGATTTTAGGCCTTTTTAAGTCAGGAAAATAAAATTTTAATAGGTAAAGACCTAATATCACGGATTTTAACAAAGAAAACCGGAATATTAGGGGTAAAATTCAAAATGAAATAAAATCAAATATTACGGGGCAAAAAATATAAAACACGCCCGGGATATTAGGTGTAATATCCCGGAAAAATATCCCGGATTAAAAAAAAGGAATATTTGGGTGATATTTTGCAATTTCTCATTTTTTACCCAATTCACTTCATATCTCTCGACTTGCATCGTTCTCGCCTCTCCCACCCAGCACACCACCGCCCTCGACTCTCTCGCTGCCCTCGACTCTCTCTCGTCTCACCGGAGGCGATTTCGCCGTGTGAACTTCCGACCGCCGGCGTCTTCGCACTCCTGCAGCCTCGACTGGCGACTTCGCACTCCTGCAGTCTCGCTCGCGACCTCTGGCTTGTGGCGCCCTCTTCCTTCTCCGGCACCTCCGGCCTGCAATCTCCTGCAACAGTGGGTCTGGTCTCGTCCCTCAATTCGCTACCTCCGCCTCTGATTGTGCAAATCTCCAGTTAGGGTTTTAATTTGGTAAGTACATCTCGAATTAAATCTATAGTTAGGGTTTTGTCGGTTCTATACACTGCTGGCTGTCCGGTCTAAAACCTTTCCGTTAAGCTCAGATTCTCAATCCTCATGTTTGCTTTCCGACCCTGAGATGCTGGTGGGAGAATTTCTGCCCATTAATGTTGTATGTGAACAGCAGGACTTCTTAGTGTATAATAAACAATGGCAAGAACAATTATAAATTAAAAATGATAGAAGGAAAATGTCAACATAAAGCACTCAGACATTCAACTCCTTTGATCATAAAAGAAAATTTCAAAATATCAGAAATCCAATATAAATTAAAGTAGGCTTTGAATAATAGTACAAACTTCATTGCTTCAACACTATAGAAACAGCAAGAAATCAACTGGATTTTATGAAACAAAGTGTATTTTTTAGTAGAACATTAATGATTCTAATGATTTTTGTCATTATTAAAAATGAAAAAAGAAAGGACAAAAGCATTTTTCTATCATGTATCAGGAAGGATGCTTCACTACACCTCATGTTCCTTGGGATTGTCTTTCCTAGCACAAGGCAAAACACAGGCCTTCAGCTAAGGTGCCTAATCCTAGCTTAGAGTACCTTAGAGTCCAGGTTTACTGTTTAAATAGTGTTTCTTCTATCAATGTTTAAGGACAATAGACCATGTTCAGTTTTTGTAGCTAAAAGGAAATATAGATTAAATAAGAAATGGAGATTACATTTTTCATATATCTTTAAAAATGATTAAACATGAGAGCGATATTAAGTTATTAAAATATCTTCACATAAATAACATGTAGGTTTTAAATACTGATGTTGTTATGGAAAAAGGAATGTTCACTAGATTTAGGATTAATAGGATCTGTTTTGTGTCATCATAAGCTTTAACCTTTTTTTTACATGGTACATTAATTAACTGAAAATTGTTTTCCTTAATTTTATAGATAACCTCATTAAGTTATAAAAATTATTACTATCAAGTATAAACTGAAAACTGAATATCAGAAATGTTACTTCGAAAACTCGATCTTTTTTTAATCTAAAATGCTCATAAACTGGTAATATAAAGAATAGAAATTAAGGACCATAAAAATCTTATTTATTTCTTGGAAATATTCATGAATTCCCAATCCATCCAATGTTTGAACAAAAACATGAACTACTTAAAAATTCCCGTAAACTTGGTAACACACTCAGGTAAGATGGTTCGGTACCAATAGCTCTACGCCTGCTGTTTTTGTAGATTTCTAGAAAAAGGACAGTAAACTCAAAAGGGTAGATCGGTAAAAAAATATAAGAAGACAAGTAGATAAACTGCAGGAGAGTCCAACCTGGAAGCTTACATTATTCTGAAGTTGATTAGGTTGCTTAAATGTAGTATAGGACCGGTGAGAGAATTACCATCCAACCATATGAATGAATGAATTAGGTACAAAATCGTATTAACATTAAAATTTTACTCAAAATTCTAGCCTATCCATGGTTTGTAGCTCAAAGAGGATGATTCCTGTAAGATACTTTCTTGAGAGAAGGTTGCCAATATAGGTTGACAAAAAGCCTCCAGGTTAAAATTAAGTAAAAGCAACACATTCTAATACATTTATTTTATTTTATTTTTTTTGTAGAATGAGCCAATGGGTCCTTGAGGAGGGATATATTACCACTCTACCATCTGGATGCCCATATTTCTCAAAGGTTTCATGAGGTATTGGATCTGTCAAAGCACTAATAGAGCCCATAGGTACCAACATTTGACATATAATGAACAAAATATGTGTGCCTCTACAAGAAAGAATGGGAAAATCATTAAGAGAAAAAAAATCTATTAAGTATAAGTAATGGTTAAGGGCCAAGTTACTGGAATAACTCCAACCTGGATTTGGATTCTTATTAAGATGGTATTGAAGAGATTGTCCTATATGCCTTGTTTATTTCCGGATCAGTTGCTCCGGGCTCCAAACACAAAAGTAAATGGTTCGAACGCTTAGATCTGGTAAAAAATTCAAGCAACTCAACATAAGCGAGTAGAAAGGTTTGATACTGCAAAAATATTTTGCATCCTCAAATCATGCAAATACAGTCATAAAAACATAACAAATAAGATCGAAAACTAGCAAATCCAGGTGGATCAAAGTATGAAAGAATGGTTCTAGCGATAGTCTATGAAAACATTAATCAACATAAAGTGTTTACTGATGGGAGAATTTCTGCCCATTAATAGGCTGCAGAAGACTGAAGGTGATTTTTTTTTTTTAAAAGTTACAACCTATTAGCATTCATTCATTTTATCGTGCATGATACTAAATGTAATTAACACATCTTCATTCCTTCTGCTATCACTTAAATGCTTCACCGCCTAGCAAGGCAGTTTTCAAGGCTGTTAGATTGTCTTCCAAGTTCTAACATGTGAAATAGAAAATATGGTAACGAACTATTTAAGCTACGTCAATCTGATACAATACAATCTCCGTACGATCTTGTGAGACATCCTTGAGAAATTTGGCTAATAGCTGGAAGTCTGTTTCTTATAAATCCCCTGGAAATATGATAATGAACTAGATAACCACCTTATTGCACTCTCAAGGGCTAAGCGCTGGAGTTCAAAAAAGTGAGCTATTCTGAAGGTTGTCTCCATGGACTAATTGGGTCCATAGGCAGTTGGGGGCTTCTCTCTAGCAACCTATCATTGGCTTTCCAATATTCTTTCATCTAGGTTTCTCTTTCTAGCTTGCTTCTCATTTCCTGCTCTGTTTCTCCATTCCAGGCTTCTTATCCTTGTATGTTATTCTTCCTTCTTGGATATGAAGCATACTGATGGAAAGTACTTTGTTTTTGTCTCTGCTACACAGTTTCATACCTTTTTCTCAAGTTATAAAAAGAATTAGTCCCTTTGCGGGAGCCAATTTACCTCTGTACATCATGCTTGAGTTGTTGGAGAGTATTTGATTCTTTGGGGGTAGTCGTCCTAGTTTTCCACCTCCTCCTGGCCTTCTCTGATTTTTTTTTTGTCTAAGCTCAACAAATCTAGATCTGCTCCATCACTGGAGTTATACATCACCTTTTTGCACGAGAGAGTGAGCATCTTCAGTTCCAGAATCAGTCCATACCCTTCCAATAACATTCCTTGTGTCTTCTACAAGCCACCAAAGTTCTTTAAATCTGAACCCTCTTTTGTTTCCCACTTGCTTCACCAGGAGACTTTCAAAGTTGATAAGCAGCGGTGCGTGGTCAGAGGTAGGGGTGTGCATGATTCGGTCCAAACCGAACACAAACCGAACCTAACCGAAATTTTTCGGTTCGAGAATTTCCATTTTTCGGTTTCGGTTCGGTTTGTGTTCGGTTTAGGTTCGGTTTGTGTTAAACCGAATTTTTTTTATACACTACATAAATACATTGTATATATATTTGTATATTTTATATATACACACATACTTACTGTATATACATATATATAGTGTATATATACACATATATATACATTGTATTTGCAATTATATATATATATTTTAATCTTGTATACTTTATGAAGCATACAACTACAATGTATATATATACACTGTATTTGTAACCGTGTATATATATATATATATTTATTTGTAACTATATTTGTATACTTTATATTGGAATATGTGTATATATGTGTATATATAATGTATTTTATATATATTTGTATACTTAAAAAAAAAAATTTAATGGAAATTCGGTTCAATTATGTTAAAACCGAACCGAACACAAACCGAACCGGCAAATAACCGAACCGAACCTAATACTTTCGGTTCGGCTTTCGGTTTGAAAATTTTGAGATTTTCGGTTTCGGTTCGGTTCGGTTCGGCCCGGTTCGGTTAGGTTTTAGACCGATGCACACCCCTAGTCAGAGGAAGTGAGGCCATCATGAATGACCCTCAGCCTTGGCTATAAGTTGAGCACTCTGGGCTGATGAACACAATCAATCCTTTCCTAATTCCTGCACATTTTCTTCTTCAGTTCTTCCGTTATTCCATGTGAAAGGCTATCTATCCATGGAAACCAACACAACCACCTTTAATAAACTGCAATAATGTATTACCTTTTGAAATCCTCCTATCAGCCATGGTTCTCTCCTTATTCTACCCTGCTTCTTTTCAGATTGCTATGTTATTTAAGTCCCCTGCTCGTCACCACGGTACATCAGACCTTGCACTCTTGCAGTAAGGCTCCTCAGGAGTGCCCAAGACTCTATTCCTTTTCCCCTTTCTGTGTACCCATAGATAGCAGTAAGCTTTCATTTATCATCCTCCACTCATCCAAAAAAATGATATGGTTCTTACAAAAAGATGCCACTCTAGTGGAGAGATTATTATTTTCCCTCTTATGCATATGGCCAACAAGATATTTTTTTATTCACATCTGATCGGTGTGCATGAACTTTAATATGATCAGGCATCGGTTTGCATAATTGCAAACATATGCATGCTCGTGCTTGGCTCTATGTGATGTTGTTGAGTGAGAAATTCAAATACCTGCGGCATGTAGCAAAATCGCATATGAAAATGGGTGTTAATGCTTCCAAATATGCATGCTCATGCTTGGCTCTATGGGTGTTAATCTAGTGTTCAATCTGTAGGTTCATTTTCAACAAATGTAGCTTGGATTAGGAATTGAACTAAAAATGAGCCGGGAACTTTGCTAGTTTGCTGAATGCATATTCCAAAATTGATAATGATGTTTGTGATTGTTTGGTGTACAAGCTTTTGGTTGCTAGCTATGAATGGAGTACTGATTGTGATTGTTACTTTTCAGGGAAGGAACTTTCCGAGGGTAGTGTCAGTTAGCAAGATGGAATTCTATCGTGATAACGTGTTGTATGACAGTTAGCAAGATGGAATTCTATCGTGCTAAAGTCCAAGAAAATGTGAGTCTATAATACCAGATAATACATAATCAAAAATACCAGATGCATTTTCTTTTTATTACTATCAATCTATAATCTTGTGTAACTTTATCACATACAAAGTTTTATACTTTATCTTTCATCTTCACTGTTAACGAAATGCTAGAAATTTGGGAATAATACTTAGTTTTACCTTGTTTCAGACTTAGCTTTGGTGAGCAATCTTCATTTTGCAGGCATTGCAACAATTGGAGTGCAAAAGGGTTGATGTGGGAGCATTCCAAATCTGTAGAACATTAGCAAGTATGAGTTCTGATAGTAGATTAGACTTTGGTTTACCGAAGGACACAATTTAGATTGTAATGAACTATTTTTCGATTTAATCTGGAAGTTATTGTTAGTTTTGTGGACAAACTTTGTACTTGTGTGTTAGAAGTTTGGCCAAACCCTATGTACAGGTAGTATTACAAAAATAAAAAAAATATTTTAAAAATCGGATATAAATATATAGCCCGGACCTACAAAACCGAAATATATATATAACAATTTCATGTACTAATCTACTATCACGGGCGAGGATCCGTGATATATGTTAAATATATTAAAAGGGATCACACCAAATATCACGGATGTCCCCAGAGGCTACCGTGATATTAGGCTGTTATGAAAATTACACAAAACTCTAATATCCCGGATGTACATCTTTAATGATCCGTGATATTAGAGTATAATATGAGAAATAAAAGACCCTAATATCCCGGGCGTATCTCTTTAATGATCCGTGATATTAGATGTTTTATGAAAAATCTTCCAGCCTAATATCACGGGCGTGCCTCTTTAATGATCCGTGATATTTGGTTGCCTCCCCTAATAGCCCACCGAGGGGAAGCCCGGGCGTGCCTTAGACAATATCCGTGATATTAGCCCTCAAATATCCGTGATATTAGCCCTAATTTGTACTAGTGCAGGAAGCTATCTCTTGTGGGTAGTGCGGATAAAACTCCAAGGAAGCTCTTTCCCAGATATGGAGTCACCTTGAATGCACCACCTCGACCCCAGCCAGTCCCGACTCCGGACTCCACGACCCCAACCAAGTAGAAGAACTCCCAAAGACATCGGATGCAGAGCCACACACCACTCATTCCAAAGCGCCAATAAAGTTATTTTTCTGGCCCTTTCGGGAATTTAAATCAAACTCTTTTAGGATTTTGGTCAAACTCTTTCGGAATTTTGTTTCAACCCGTTCGGGTGGGTTTACTAATATGTATATATATACATAAATATATATATATATAATGTAATCGTATTTTTTTTTAATTTTAGATGGTTATTATGGAAGTGAGAATAATTAACTTACACGCCAATGGTGGTAGCAATAGGCCAACGTGAATTAGACCGCGCGGACCAAAGGTGAACGGTGACGCGACTGGATCGCACTAGGCAGACACCGACCCAGTCTGGGTCGAACGCACCAAAGCAAGTCAAAGTCATCGCCGACAAGGACATCCAGACTGAACGAGATCCAACAATTGATTCGGAAAATGGATGTGAGATCTGATTTGGGGGGACGTCGGAGTGAGTACCATAGAACGAGTACCCCACCAAGCCCCAACAGGGGTGACGATGGTGAGCGATCCTGCCAGAGGCGAGTTTGAGGCCAGAATTTCAGAAGAAGCTAATACCAAACCCTAGATTTGAAATCTGAGGCATAATTGTTCGAATTGGATGAGAGCGAAAGGTGAACCGAGCTCCTCATCCATGGGACTATCAAAGCCCCAAAGAGATTGAGTTTTTTGTTCGATTAAGAAGGGTGCGGAAGAAAGAGATTTTGTTCTCCTGGACGGATGATTAATCGGCAGTTACCAGAGCGGAGGAGGGCGACCGAGCTTGAATCGACAACCCTGGGGTGTTCTTTGCCTGAACCATGGAGGAAAGTAGGAGGCGGAGAGGGTGGGCAGGCCTGAGGCCTTGGTCCGATGAAGTGGATTATCGACCTCCGAAGAGGGGTTCTCATCCTTCGAAGAGGTGGGTTTTAGCCTCCGAAGAGGTGGTCGGCGTTGGTGTTCTTCAGCCTCAATTTGGGGTTTTTACAAGCCCTCCGAAGATAGCTTTTTCTAAATCTTCCCTTCTTCTCTCCCTTGTACCTGCTGAGTTTTGACGCGTCCCAGTTTTGATTGTTGTTGATGTTATTGTGGTGGTGTTTGGTGTAAAGGGGTGACAGTGCCTCCCTGCCAAGAGGATTTCTCATTCTCTCTCTAGGGGTTTCTAGAGAGAGGGCAGAGAAAGTTATAAACTTGATTGTGGGCAAAGTCGTATAAATTTTAACTATTGAATCAATCATATGTATGATCATATTTGAGTTTAAATGAAAAACCGATCTAAACTAAAATTGATACAAAAGATAGATTTTTATAGTTTATATAGCTAGCTGGGTTAAATAAACTTGAAAAATTAAACCATCAATTTGATATTTGTTACATTTCTATAAAGTATATTCAAATTTGTCGCCTTCATTTTGTGCTCCTGTCAGTGTTTAAAATCCCCGTGTCACCCTGGTTTCCCAGAAACCTATGTTCTCAGCCGCAATGGGTAAGTGTTTTTGACAAAGAACTCCTCATCTATGACGACAACTAGATACCCACGAACCTTTCTCCTCATCCCTCGTTTCATTTACAGGTGAAAACGCTTTGGTATGCGTCACCCTCATCTTCGAAGGTTGTTGGGTGTTCGAGGGAGGCGGATGGGTGTTTGCTACTCACTTTCTTCCTCCTCTGCATAATCTAAGACAAAAGAGATGGAGAAAATGACCACCATGGAAGACAAGTTCTCGACCTGAAGTTCCAGTTGCAGAACACTTGTCGCCTTTAATCCGTGTCCCTGTCAGTGATCATAATCTTCCGTGTCACTTTGCTTTCCCAGAAACCTTTCTTCTCAGATGAAATTGGTAAGTGTATTTTTCGTAGTACTTCTCATCTATGGTGAAAAATACAATTCCAAGAACCTTTTTTCTCATCCACCGTTTTATTTTCAGGTGGGAAAGGCTTGGTCTGCATCACTCTCACTTTCGATGGTTGTTGGATGTTTGAGGGAGGCAGATGGGGTGTTTGCGGGTCGAAACGCGCACAAGATTAATGTAGTGATACAAGAGAGTGTCAACTTTGCATCTCCAAAAAACCTGATATGATCAAGGTCGCCGACGGTGTTGTATGTGAAGAGGTGGTGTTATCTTACGTTTCTTAATCTGTAAATCGTATATGTCAGCAATATGAATTGTGCATGCCACCTGTTTATATGACCGTGTCACCTGAAGGATTTACCGTGTTACTTGTTTGATTTTGAAGTTTCACATTTCTAAGTGTGTCTGGCAATTTATTTAAGAAATCACCCATGTCACCTGTTTGTATGGCTTTGTCACCGGAAAGAATTACCGTGTCACAGTTCGGAGATTCATATTCAATTTGTTTTTGAAATAAATCATGTCACCTGTTTGTATAGTCGTGTCACTTGAAGGACTTAACGTGTCCGCATTTCCACCAAAATATTTGAAAACCAAGTACGTTTATAAACAAAGTTTTGAGCATAAAAGACTAACATTTACTCACTAACCAATGTCATAAAATTCTACAACAACTGACAAACGGATATCATAAAGAGAACCCCCAAGTGCATAGGATGTTCATAAACGACTAACATGTCATCTATTGACCAATCAATGTCATAAAATACTATAACTATTGACCAATGGAGATCATAACATCATACAAATTTTGAGCAACAAAGTTCACAAAATACAACCTCAACAAAGTTCATAACAACCTAGTGCAAGGAAAAGTACGCCATGTCCACCCCTATCCACGAAAGCTCAATCGTTGTCGAAAACGGATACAAGTCACAATTAAGTGGCGTCCGCGTTGACGACATCGTCCTTCCCTTTTTGACCCGGTGTTTTCTTCGTAGTGGGAGGCGTGTGTTCTCCATCACCTCCATCCCGTGTCACCCAACTATATGATCCCTGTCACCCAACTGCAATAACCCTGTCACATCAATTAATAGCAAACAAATTCATGTAATCAACATTTCTAGATTTTATTATCCCGTGTCACCAAACTAAATAAACCATATCACCAAACTACATTAACCTTGTCACAACAATTAATAGCAAACAGATTCATAATCTACATTCCCATAATTTTTTATCTCGTGTCACTTGACCATAAATACCATGTTACCTAATAGAAAACCTACCACCTCTACATCCTTGTCAGCATCATTCTCAGCTTGCCCCCTCCTTGACAGCCCCTCTCAAGTAATGAAGCCCAAAAGGTGTCCATAACGATAACCCGACGTCCAACCTCGTTGCCCCTCTTCGTGATCTATTTACGCAGAAGATAGCATGACTATTCCATGTGTTGCAGCAAGGGTTTTACACTAGTAAGACATCCTCTTAACGATCTCTATTTAAAATTTAAAACAAAATCAAAATCCACTACAAATGCACTAACTACGTCGGGAATGAAAAATCTCAAGTAATAGCAAATGTTTCAATTCATATGAGACGGAGGATCTTACCTTCATTGCTTCTCCTTATGGGAGCTTCTCCCCACCTTCAGTTATTCTCACTAACCACCTTAGCATTACCGACCTGTAAAAAAAAAATCAGTCTTTAAAATGGAACCCAGATTCCCCGTGTCATCCAAACTTAAACACCATGTCACCTAACCTTAACCATCATGTCACCCAAAATGAAACTGTATTATTTATGCTTGATTTTTTAGGCGGAATTTTTTTTCTTTGGCGGGAATTTTTACATGTGAATAAAATTTAATACATTTGACTTTTTTTTTAAAACTCATTTCCACCATCTCCTTTTTACTTTTGATTTGACTAGCATTTAATGCTACATTTAATGCATTTGCATTTCCCCTATTCTTTATCCCTTTTTCCTTTTCTTTTCCTTTTTTTTGGTCCCACTTACCTCCTACAACAGGTGAGATGACCTGCACTTTTGTGCAAATATTTTAAAATCCGGATTAGTTTTGCAAATTTTCAAGGGTTAGGTCTAGTTGTGCAAAGTTAGCCGGTTTTAGGGTCATTTACCTCCATTCTCTCATAAAAAATAGTACTCCCGCGACATGGCCTTAGTCCAATTATACTATTTTGGGAGTAGTATTTTGGCCTTAGTCCAAAATAGTATTATACTACTCCCTCCGTTTGGCAAAACTTGTCATTTTAGCTTATTTCACAAGTTTTAAGACAATTAACAAATGTACTAATTTACCCTCAATTATTACTCTCCTTTTTTACTTTATCGAAAACTATAACTAACAAACCATCAATCATATCAAGGGTATTTTTGTAAAGTGAAGGGAAAAATACCTACAATGACAAGTTTTTTTGAATAAAAATAACACCCTAAAATGACAAATTTTGCCGAACGGATGGAGTATTAAACATGGCCTTAGTCCAAAAATCAATGTAATTTCATCTTTAAATAATTTACAAATCGATTTTCAACTTAAAAATAGCCAAATACTGTACAAGTTTGAGGAACACGCGCGGGCGCTCGAGTCTTTATCGCCAAGCTGTTTCCTCCCGCGAAGCGTAAAATTCAAATTCCAGGCATCCCATCCACCGGCGCACACCGCCACTAGGGAATGAGGTTGGCGGCGAAGTTCCGATGCCGGAGTTTACTTCATACTGTAAGACCTTATCCTCCAACTGTGCTCACTTTTTCAAGCGCCTCGAAGCAGCAAAAATCGTCTGAATTTCACTTGAAGGATCTCCACAAGCAGAAATCGAGAGATATGAAGGACGGCGTTCCACTTTTCAATGAGATCGTTGAGATTCTAGGGAGTGAATGTCTAGTGGCGGGTAGAAGTTCAAGTGGAGATCTTGTTTCTCAAGAGATCGTCGCGGGTAAACGAGGTCGCACGCAAGGTGTTTGTGAAAATGACTGTGTGAAGCTGGGTGATGAAAGTAGAAGAATTTCATCGGAGAGGGATTCACAGTTGGCAGTTTTGAGGGAAAATGAGGTTAGCGCGGTTGTCCACAAGATTACGGACATTGTTCGGGTGGAGAGCGACGGGGTTTTGATGGAAGAGCGGTTGGATGCTTTGGGTGTTGAAATTGATACAGAGATCGTTGGGTACGTTTTGAAGAGGTGCTTCAAAGTGCCATATAGAGCTATGAAGTTTTTCGAATGGGCGAAGTTGAGAAATGGAAGTTGCTGCACCACTGAAATTTATAATACCTTGATATATATGGCTGGTGAGGCTAAAGACTTTAACTTGGTTGAGCAGTTAGCCGAGGAAATGAAGCAGAATAAATGCGAGAAGGATATCAAGACATGGACAGTTCTTATTCAGCATTATGGTAAAGCGAAGTTGATTGGCAAGGCATTGCTGCTGTTTGAGAAAATGAGGAGATCGGGTTGTCAGCCTGATGCTCGGGTTTATGGACTGATGATTCATTTGCTAGCTGCTTCTGGGAAAGGGGAAATTGCCCTGGAGTTTTACAGGGAAATGGTCCAGAAAGATATGGTTATTGGGGTACATTTGTACAAGAAGTTACTGAATTGCATGGTTGCATGTGGAGATCTAACAGGGGTGCATTCTGTTGCTGATGACATGATACGTGTCTCTCAGGTCCCTGAACGCGAGGTCTATTCCTATGTGATCAAGAGCTTCTGTGTTTCACAAAGAATTGAAGAAGCTTTAGAACTGATTCGTAGTCTCAAGAACAAAAACTTGACACTGGATGCAGAATACTTTGAGATATTGGTAAAGGGTTTATGCCGGGCTGAGAGAACACAGGACGCTGTTGAAATTGTTGATATTATGAAGAGAAAAGGTGTTGTGAATGAGAAGGTTTATGGAGCTATCATTAGTGGTTACTTGAGAAAAGATGATGTGCTCAAGGCGTTGAATGTATTTGATGGCATGAAAGAAACAGGAGTCCTGCCAGCAACTTCAACCTACACTGAGTTGATGCAGAAACTGTTTGATCTTAATAATTATGATAAAGGGTGTGCTTTGTTTAATGAGATGCTGGAAAGTGGTGTAGAGATGGATAGTGTGGCATTCATGGCAATGGTTGCTGGTCATGTTCGACAAAATCATATTTCTCTTGCATTTGAGGTCTTCAGGAGGATGGAGGAGAAGGGGATTAGAGGCACTCAAAAATCTTATTCCATTTTCATCAAGGAGCTCTGTAAGGTTTCAAGGACAGAAGAAATCATTTCTTTATTGTATCAAATGTGTGATTCCAAGGTCACTATTGGGGACACTATCTTCCATTTGGTCATTTCTTATTTGGAGAGAAAGAAGGACATGGTGAAAGTGGAAGAGGTGAGGGCAATCCAAAGACGTTATAGATTTTGCTTACCGGAAGGGGAAGCATCTAGCAGTCATTTTTCAATAGAAGAGACGCTTTGCAAAGCGTCTGAAAATAGGGATCCGGAAATTGAGGATTTACCAAGGGAGACACTGCCAAAAGCTTATTCTGATGAAGATTTGCACAAGGTTTGCTCGATTTTGTCATCCTTGAAGGATTGGTCTGCAATGAATGATGCCTTGGAGAACTGCAACGTTTCTTACACCCCAGCGCTTGTTGTGGAGATCTTGCGCCAGTGCAGTGTACATGGCTCAGCAGCTTTACATTTTTTCTCATGGGTTGGAAAGAGGACAGATTTTAGCCACACTGCTGAAACATACAATATGGCGATTAAAATAGCAGGTCGTGGAAAAGATTTTAAGCATATGAGGAGCCTCTTTTATGAAATGAAAAGAAATGACTTCTTGACATCACCAGACACTTGGACAATCATGATAATGCTGTATGGAAGAGCAGGACTAACTGATATCGCTTTGCAGAACTTTGCTGAGATGAAAGCTAGTGGCTGCAAACCCGTTGCAGGTACATATAAGTACTTGCTTTCATCTCTCTGTGGAAGAAAAGGCAGGAAGGTGGATGAAGCCGTAAAGCTCTTTCACGAGATGATCAACTCAGCATTAGTTCCTGATAAAGAGCTGGTGGAGAGTTACCTTGATTGCTTATGCCACACAGGTAGGATCGCAGATGCCAAGAGATGCATCCAGTCTCTCCAAAAAGCAGGCTTTACCATCCCTCTAAGCTACTCCTTGCTTATAAGGGCTCTTTGTAGAGCTGGTAAACTGGAAGAAGCTTTGGCAGTACCAGAGGAGGTGGGGGAAGCACATCGATCTACACTTGATCATTATGTCCATGGAAGCCTCGTAAATGCACTCTTACAAAGGGGAAGGCTGGACGAGGCATCAGCCAAGGTGGAGGCAATGAAACAGAGTGGGATCCAACCAACTGCCCATGTGTATACATCCTTGTTAGTGCATTTCTTCAAGGAGAAAAACGCCGAAGCAGCATTGGACATGTTCAGAAAAATGTGGGAAGAGGGCTGCCAGCCTACCATTGTTACATATTCAGCGCTCTTGCGAGGATTCATGAACATGGGCAATGTTTCGGATGCTTGGAGGTTGTTTCGTCGAATGAAATTCAAAGGGCCATATCCTGATTTCAAGACATATTCAGCATTCATTACTAGCCTTTGCGACGCTGGTAAATCTGAAGAGGCAATGCAGCTATTGTCTGAGATGTGGGATGATGGGATTGTTCCTAGCAACGTTAATTTCCGAGTTGTCTTCTTTGGTCTGAATAAAGAAGGAAAACAAGACTTAGCTCGCTCTGTATTGCAGCAGAAACATGCTCTTATTAGTAAAAGGAAGTTTTTGTCTTGAAAAAAAACAGGATTTTTTTTAATCAGTAAAAAAAAAATCGGAAACTAGCCAAAGATTCAAACTTTTTTTGGAAAATAGCCAAAACGAGGCTAAACCGCGACTTATAGATGACCTTTTTTTTAGAATTTTATGCATTTATGTAATTAAAAAGATTAATATATATATATACACCGCAAAACGACTTTGCTCTTTTTTTATTAAATTTTGGAGAGTCAAACAACGCCTGGATTTAAAAAAACCTTTGGCTAGTTTTCATTTTTTTATATAAAAAAACAATGATCTGTTTTTTTATATATACAGCAGATCGTTGTTTTAACAGTGATTTAGTCCCGTTTTGACTATTTTTCAAAATAGTTTGAATCTTTGGCTAGTTTTTTTTTTGTTTTTTTTTTACCAATTCAAAAA
This sequence comes from Persicaria maculosa, assembly GCA_963922045.1. Lineage (NCBI taxonomy): Eukaryota > Viridiplantae > Streptophyta > Magnoliopsida > Caryophyllales > Polygonaceae > Persicaria > Persicaria maculosa. The sequence continues at coordinate 13,266,081 of OY998267.1, read as the reverse complement.
ACAAATCAAGCAACTGGTAAATTTCCCGGGAAATTCTCTGATCCCCTTTTTTCCCCTGCGTCTGTTTTCTTTCTCCTCAATTGACCATTTTTCAAAACACACAACTACCTTCAACTGATTTTCCCTCCTAAAATCTCTCTCCACTGTACAGCTTATCCTCCTAATTTTACAACCTTGAATCGAAACTGCAAATCCTTCTCTATGTCCCATTGAACACTATCATTTTTTCGCCCTTCGCAGAATGTCGTTTTCCCTTTGAACTCCACATTAGATTCCCCAAAAACTCTTACCTCCTTTCCCTACAATCCCATCCTGGAATTCCCACACAATCCTTCCCCTTCCTAGCCATCCCCATGGGCAATTGTTGCCCCCGTGGCAAAGCCCAACGCGCAAATACTGAGGAAATAAATGAGCAAAGCAGTGATCAAAGCCAACAATCCTCCCCTGAAGGCGGCGGAGCAAGCACCCCTCCATCTACCTCCTCTCATAAATCCAACAGCAAACCAAATGGTATTGGACATGTTCTAGGCCGGCCCATGGAAGACGTCAAGTCTCATTACACCTTTGGCAAGGAGCTTGGGCGCGGTCAGTTTGGGGTTACCCACCTGGTTACCTGCAAGCAATCAGGTCAGCTTTTTGCGTGCAAGACCATTGCCAAGAGGAAGCTCGTCCACAAGGAGGACATAGAGGATGTCAAGAGGGAGGTCCAGATCATGCATCTTCTCGCAGGACATCCCAATATCGTGGAGCTCAAGGGTGCCTATGAGGATAAGCACAATGTGAATTTGGTGATGGAGCTCTGTGCTGGTGGGGAGCTCTTTGACCGGATCATTGCCAAGGGCCACTACACTGAGCGCGCTGCTGCTTCCTTGATGAGGACCATTGTTCAAATTGTTCATACTTGCCACTCCAATGGTGTAATTCACCGCGATCTCAAGCCTGAGAATTTCCTTCTCTTGAACAAGGAAGAGAATGCACCTCTCAAGGCCACCGATTTTGGCCTCTCCATTTTTTACAAACCAGGTTGGTTGATCACCTCTACTTCTTTTGATATCTAACTCCTAAAATGGAAAAAGTGTGATATGGATATGTATCTTGTGTATCTTTCATAGGCGAACAGTTCAAGGATATTGTTGGGAGTGCTTATTACATTGCACCTGAGGTCCTGAAGAGGAAATACGGTCCAGAGATCGATATATGGAGCATTGGAGTTCTGCTATACATTCTCTTGAGTGGAGTTCCTCCCTTCTGGGCTGGTAACTTTAATATCATTCCGTCGTGTTCATCTTTGCCTATTCATGGATGGTTATGTAAGATGGTGTTTTCTGGTTCAATGGCAGAGACGGAGCATGGAATATTCAACGCGATCTTACAAGGCCTCATTGATTTCACAAGTGATCCATGGCCTTCAATTTCACCTCAAGCCAAGGACCTTGTGAGGAAGATGCTAAACAATGATGTAAAGAAGAGATTCACAGCTTATCAAGTTCTAAGTATGCTCAATTTTTGAGAGATTTTGAATACAGCTTCTTTCGTTTATAGCTGTTTGCTGATTAAAGAATCCGCTGATTGCAGATCATCCGTGGATCAAAGAGGATGGAGAAGCACCAGATACTCCTCTTGACAATGCTGTCCTTACTAAGCTAACCCAATTCAGGGCAATGAACAAATTCAAGAAACTGGCTCTTCGGGTATGTGTCTTGGCTTGCGTCTCTATGACCGATATATCTTTTGGATAAGTTTACTCTTCTAAATAGCGTGATGGAACGAACGCGCAGGTGGTTGCTGGATGTCTTTCAGAAGAAGAAATAATGGGGCTAAAACAGATGTTTAAGAACATTGACACCGACAACAGCGGTTCCATAACTCTTGAGGAACTCAAGCAAGGTCTACAACAGCAAGGAACAAAACTGTCAGAGACTGAAGTCAAGCAGTTGATGGAAGCTGTGAGTAATCTCCAAAAGGAACTTCATCATTCATTGAAGGGGAAACTAATGGAATTTTTGTTGTTGTTGTTGTTCAAACAGGCAGATGCTGATGGCAATGGAACCATAGACTACGATGAGTTTATCACAGCCACAATGCAAATGAACAGGATGGACAGAGAAGAACATCTCTTCACTGCATTTCAATACTTCGATAAAGATAACAGCGGGTAGAAGATGATGGTTCCACGAACTTTTTTTTTACCCTCTTAACCGGCTTTGTTCTACTGAAATACTTCGTCTTGTAGGTTTATTACCGTTGAAGAGCTGGAGCAAGCTCTTCGTGAATACGGGATGCACGATGGAAGGGACATCAAAGAAATCATCTCTGAAGTTGATGGTGATAATGTAAGTGAGATTGACAAGGGTTGGTATTTTCCATTTCTGTACAACAACTCTCTTGACAATGGAATGCTTGCAGGATGGTCGGATCGACTATGATGAGTTTGTAGTGATGATGAGAAAAGGAAACCCTGAAGTAACACAACCGAAGAGGAGACGCGATGTCAACATAGGAAGCTGACCATGAACAGCAAGAGCTGTTCTTGATGGAACACAGAGATAGTGCAAGCCTTCACTGCAGGATTCGGACGTTTGCTCCTTTTCATGGGATCACAGAGGGCTGTGTGTTAGATTGATGGCTTTGAGGAGGGCTTAGCACCATTGCTAGGGTGGCGTGTTTCGGCATTGGCGGTTTAGATTGCTTATTGCTTATTAGGTTCTTGATGTAGTATTACTAGAAAGGAACTGACTTAGTTGTAGGTAACTGATTTGTAAGGTTAGTAATCAATCTGTAGAGTTTGTAGAGGATGATTGATGCAGGTTATTGCCTCATTTTTTAATGGTGTTCTTGTTGTTTTTGTTATCAATAAAATCAAAAGAAAAAAGTTGAATGAATAATTGTTAAGAGTTGAAATCCATCAGCTCGCGGAGAACTGAGTTCTCTGTACTTCTTCTTTCTTTTTCTTTTAGTTTTGAAATGTTTTTCCTCTATTAGTTGTGAAATGCTTTTGGGGCAAAGATGATGATGATCAGTTGGATATGCGAACATACTAGACGTGATAGGATAAAAAATGAGGTCATCCGTGAAAGGTGGGAGTGGGGTGTATCAAGGATAAGTTGCGAGAGACGAGACTACGATGGTTTGGTCACGTACAGAGGAGACTCAAGTGCGCCAGTGCACATGTGTGACAACCTTGCTATAGAGAATGTCCTTCGTGGTAGAGGACGTCCTAAAAAGAGGTGGATGGAGGTGATCAAATAAGACATGTCCTCCTTAAACCTCCAGGAAAGTATGGTACGCGATAGGATGTTATAGAGGAGTGTTATCCGAGTTAAAGAGGGTTAGTTAGAGCAGGGAGAGCAGAGAGAGGAGGTTAAGAGCATATCTTTTTATTTTTTCTACTTTACTTATTTTCCTGTCTTTGTCTCACAATTGTTTTTGGAGTTTTTTTGTTTTTGTTTTTCATCTTGTTTCCTTTGTTGATTTTTCAATTTATTTTACATATTCTATTCTACTGCTTTGTTACCTATTATTCTCGAACTGGGTCACTCAGAAACATCCTCTTGACTTAGTCGGGGAAAGGCTGTGTATATCTCGACCCCCAGACCCTGCTCAGAGCGGGATATCTTGGGTGTGTTGTTGTTGTTGTTCCTCTATTAGTCATCTCAATTTTTAAACCGTCAACTCAAAATTTGAAAACATGAAAGAGATTTTTAAAAACTTGTTTCTAGTGTTATAATTTCGTTTAAAGCAGAGCCTGGGGTCGAGATATACAGTATACACACCCTTAAGAGCAACTACAACAACAAAAATTCACCTATCATATTTTCACCTTATTCTGATTTCCGATATTTTTATTTTTTTTTAAATCTAAAAACACCCAAATATGTGGGTTGTAGATGCTCTAACAAAGCAAATCTAGAGGTGTTTCCAAATAAAAGTAGAAGTTCAATGTGTAATACAAACGGTAGCAAAAGGTCAGACTATAAATGGATTTTGTAAATTAAAGAAGGCCATTGTATGAAATTTTAAATAATTGAATCTCTAAATAGGAATGAAAGAAGCCTAGATCCATGAGTGCTACAAATATGTCACCTTATCAACAACCTAACTGATCTAGAAGAAGAAAGAAACTAGAGAATTTTTGGTTGATTAGTTTGCTTCATGTTATGGCTTTCAAAGTCCTTCAGATGTCAAAATCGCGCAATCGAACCATACCCAGATTTGTTTGAGCTGAATAAAATCCAACAATATGCATCTAGAGGACCTCAAATCTCTCAATTTCACACCCCAAAAGAAGGAACAAAATAAACTGGCTAAATATAGTCTATGGTAAAGCCATGTTCCTTCTGTTTGTGACCAATGTATGTTTTAGTAACAGGAATGACAAAAAGGCTAAAAATAGCCAGAGAAGTCGCGAATCGTCGACCACTCTATGATTCCAGGAGGCCTTTATCAGGAGGTGGAAGCTTCATTTTGAATCATTGGAGCCCTTGGCTTTCAATCATTCCCACCCTCCTTCTCCTCGAGTTACCATGGCTCGTCTTGGGGAGGTAAGGCGGTATATGTTAGAGGGGATGTATAATACAACTGAACAATCTGATATGAACACGAGTCATCGGATTTTGATGCATTTGATTGAATCATATTTGACTTCAAAACAATTTGATTTTGATGGATATTGATCATCACAGATGAACCTTGACATTAACATACACAACTCCATGGTTAGTTTTTGATGAGATTGGTGTCTTATGCAGAAACATCAAGGGATGACCGTACCTCAATTCGGAGGGTGGGACAAGGCAGGGCAAACCAATTACTCCATGGTGTTCTCGCAGGCACGCGCCAAGAAGAAACGGGCAACGAGGGAAAGCTCGCGTTTCAAGCCGAATCCTGATGAGGAGTTCACACCACTTCAGGCTTGCCACATTTTGGATCCGCCCCCGGCTTTCCATGCTCCTCATGCCCAACCTTACAATGCCTGTGTTTTTCAACCTCCTCATTCTCCCAAGGCCACCCAATCTTATCAAAAGAACTCTAAGAGAGTAATAAGTTTGTCCCATCAAATGGATTTCTTTGTCTTGTTCATGATTCATGGTTGAGTTTTTCTTTTCGCAGGGCATGAAGCGGCTTATGAGGTACTGCACTCGGTGTATGAGGTCCTGATTTCATGGAATGATGGAGAACACGAACCTTGGAGATCAGACTCGCAAGTTGGGCGCCATGAAATCCAATGGAAGCTTGCATGTCCATCATTTTCGCCATCAACATTCGTGATGTACGATCTCGGAGCACCTTCTTGTGAATCAGAAAAGCCCAAATGTGCAGTTCAGGATGCCAAGCATTGGAAATCAGTCATGTCATAGATGGCAAATTGGCTGTACATTTGAGAAACATGCATCTTCTTCAGTGCTTAATGGAACAAAAACTGCTTCTTGTTCAGAACTTGTGCTTGCATTTCCCCACTGTTTTCTTCCATGGATATCATGATTTACAGCACCCATCAAACATCTACACCACTCCACAGAAACAGATTTCTAAAAAGATCTGGGCACGAGACCGGACCGAATAAAATTTCAGCTGCAGTTTGAAACTACAGCTGAAATCAAGCTGGTGTAGATGTTTAAACAGCTCCACAAGCCTACTAGTATTCTGAATCTCTGACATATCTCAAAAAATAGCAAAAATTCAGACAAAAGAATTGAAAAGATGCAGGGAAAAAAGAGGAAAATCAAAATGGCTTCTTCCATTCAAGCAAAGAGACCAAGCTGATAAGTTCATGTCCCACCACCATAAATTCATATAGCAAAATATCTGCAATTATCAAGGCACCTCAAATAGACAACTACGTTGCTAAAACAAAACAAAACAAAACAAAAAACAGACAACTACCATTGGCACGCCAGAATCAATTAGATCAATGCCAAGATTTCATTTTCACACACCTTGAAAGGACCAAACCAGAATCTAAAAGATTCAAAAAGAAGTTTACCAAGAAATAAGCTTTATATCTATGGGTAATACAGCCCCAGCGCCACCTTGAGCAATGAGAATCAGAATCTCTTTTAGCCTGCGTTTGGGCAAAACAGATAGTGGCAATACCATACAAGGAAAAGAACTAGCAAATTCTCATTAGGGAAGGCAAAAGAAGAGATTATCTCAATTTCATAAGTATTATTTAATATTTAACTGAAACTCTGAAGAGAGCATTAGATAGGACGGTGTATAAGAAACTGTTTCAATTACTTGTCATCTCTCTCTCTTTCTTTGCCAACTATGTCTTAAAAGCGTCTCCTCGGAGACATCTGATAAAATTGGAACTATGTCTTACGAGCTTAAATGGAATATTGACAGAGAATCATCTCCCCAATCCACCCCACTCTCACAAAGACCTAAAAGAAGTTCAGCTTCCCCAGCAGAGAGTGGTGTACACCAGTTTAAGCTGTGAACTTCCTAGCCTCTTAGCTACCTTCTTTTTTTCACATTTATTTTTTTGAAACAAAGGCTATTTCTCAGGCCATTTTAGCGGAATCGGGCGTTACCCATCTGAAGAAACTGCAGACTGGCCCTCTTGTAGCTGTCCAGTTGCCACACCCAAAGAAGAAGCTACCATGTTTTGGTCCAGGTTTCTGGAATAACTTTTTCACGCTTATCGCTCCACAGTGACAGTACAAGTGCTCCTTGATGGGACCAGCTTGGCTCGGGTGGAAAGGTGATACAACGGCACAAGGGCTCTTCCACTTGTAAGGTTGATAAGCAAGGCCATAATCAGGATGAGGGATTGGCTGGACAGTAAAGGCATTATCAGGAGACTGCCACACAAGGGAGTTGGTGATTGAAAATTTGAATCCACGCATCATCAGATGAGCAAGCAAATTGGCAGTATTTTTTGCATCGTCCAGGCCACAGTGAGCACGGCCTTCCCATGTCAGCCCAGCAAGCTCCACAGCTTCTTTCAAGTTGCATCGTACCCCCCCAAATACTTGATAAAATGGAACCTTCAAATTGATCCATCTGATTACATATATTCAGCAACACAAAACGAAAAATACATGATGGATTAGTAAGAGCAGCCAACAATTTTTTTTAAAAAGGAAGTAACAAGACACACTGAAATTGACATTATCGAGTCAAGATTGAGAGCACACCGATATTTTTTTTTTTGCATATTCCAACACAGAAGGTACAGTAGAACTTGCATAAAGTAACAGGTTAGTAAGAATGTGCCCAAGTTTTGGGTGTCTTAGGTACCCAAGTTCAATTTAAAAGAAAAAGGGTGAACAACTTTATTGTGAACAGGGACAGAGCCAGGAATTTATCGAAAGGGGGGCGAAGTTTTATACAAATTGTTGATTCACTCTTTGATAGATTTTTCTATACTTTACCGAAGAAAAACTATGATATTTTACATTAAACGATGATATTTTAGTTTAAGATAAGGTTTTTTTTAGTTCAAAACACAATGTTTTTTTTGTTTAAAATGGTGGTATTTTAAAAACTGTCATTAATTGTTATATAGTATTTTTTTCTCTTTAAACGAAAAAACGATGTCATTTTAATCTATGACAACATTCTTTTCGTCTAAAAATATATCATTTGAAACCTACAAAGTCAATATACACCTTGTTGTTCTCTTAGCATGCAATAACATGTCCAAATTTTAAACTTGCATAATTTCTTACATAATTATCGAATTTAGTAATATAACCTCTTGTTTGAAGCTTTTGGGTTGAATTACATTACCAAAATATCAAATTAAGTAAAATATAAAAGCATCGTGATTTATTAAAAGACATTTGAAATAATTCATCTATGTTTAACTTTCAAACGTTCATAACTTTTTACTCGGTTATCGGATTGAGGCTTATAATATATCAAAACGAAGCTATCGACGAGTAGAACAAATATAGGTGATTCGTCGGATGAAAGGGGAGGCGAATGCTTCCGCTTCCCCCCGCCTAGCTCCGCCTATGATTGTGAAATAACGTTGGATTTGATTTACTCTAGTATTTAGAGTAATTTGGCATTGCCTTCTGCTATTTAGAAAAAAATTACTGTTCTGTCTTTAATCCTATCTGGGAAGTTCTGTTACACCGGTTTTCTTTATTCTCACTGTCTATTGGGTCAGGACCGTAGGGTAAACAAGCAATGGGAGAATGTTTAAGCATCAATAAGAGCATAATCCTAACTCTATGGAAACAACAGAAAGGAACAGCTATCTCAAGATGTTTTCCATTTGTATTTTTGTATACATGCAAGCGTAATGAGCCTGTTGACTAACCTGTTGAAATATGGTGGCTTCCGGATTCTCTTGAAGCGGCACTCTGATTCCAACATGACACGACAATCCCAGTTTGACCAGGTCACCACAGCAAAGTTGGTGTTTTTAATTCCCTTTTCTTCTAGCCATTTATCATGCATAAGCAGAGCTTCAGTTAACATAACACCCTTGTCCACCTGGAAAGATCAGGAAAAATTAGTAGCTGTACATGTTTTCTTTGTTTTTGAAACAAATTTCCCATTGAGGACAGACAAATTTCCCATTGGGAAAATAACAGATTGGGATTGACACAATGACACCAAAAAAATTTACATTCTACATAATCAATAACCAACCTTTGTGATTTATCTCTATGACAGCAGGATCAGATATACCAGCTAGCATCATCTAGCTCAATAGCAATGACCAAAGAATGTTATACCTAAAACAGAAACACAATATCAGATGCACAGCATGTAGTACCTGGGATTGTTGGATACCAGTGAGTTCCTTGCAGAAATCACTCAGCAGATGGTTATGAGTGGGCCTCACATACATCTGAAAGGAGTCCTCGAGCTGCCTTGTTCTACCATTAACTATCACAGAAGGGAACTCAATGATCTCTTGAGGATGTGGATTCTTTTCTTTGTCACATGTTGCCTCAAAATCTATGACCACAAAATATTGAAAGTCTTGGATATATAATTCCTGTGGCTGAATTTGTGGACGCATTTGGAAGGGTACATATGGCAATCGATTGTGCATAGAAATATAGTGACCATGGTTCACGGGATATGATTGGCTTCCTAACATATATGTCTGGTTCTGCAGTTCCTTAGGAAAGATGGGATGGGGTGCTGATGATAAGTAATAACTTTGAGGTTGCACTATCCGCTGGCATTGACTAGGTACCACCAGCCTTTTATTCTTCAGTTGGCCATCAGGTTCAGTGCCATTTCCTTCTTTAGCACCACTTGCATGGTTAAGCTCCGGGGGCTGCCCCCGGAAATTCCTAAAATATTCCGGGTTGTAGAATAGACCTTTACTCTGGAAGCCCCCAAAGGATGCTTCATGGCCTTTATGGATCGCTTCTACAAACAGAAGCAATAAGTAAGCACTCCTAACCATAATAATGCAATTCAAACCATTACTGAGCAGAAAAAGCACAACTGCAGAAGATTCCAAGCTTCAATTAAACGAATACATGCATCTCAAAAAAAAAAATTAACAGTTCCTATTGCAGTTTGTTTTCTTCTTTATTCCTTATTCTATATATAAAATCTTATACCCACTTTCAAGACTGTAGTTTAGGGACAATGGAAAATTGCCAAAAAAAAAATTATACAAATAAAGGAAATAGAAAGGACTGCTGGCAATTAAGGTCTCCCGCATGTTCAACTAAACTATAGGTAATCTGAATTAAAGCCAAACATTATTGGTCTATCAGCATAAGAGATTTATTAACGCAAGGAAAGCTGAGAAACCCTCAGATAGGCAGATAGCCTTCAGGAAGATACTGACATAGAAACCATCCAAAACCTTATTGCAGTCAAGTTCATGCAGCATCAACCCTAATCTATGTGGAATTTATTTTTGTTAGGAACCACTTGTCTACCAACCTTAGGGACTGTCGAGAAAATTAACACGTGCTACAGTTTCAAAAGACTGAACAGTGCTCACAATTGACAACTAAAATCATAACTATAAGTATTTGAAGCTGCATAGCTTAGTAGATGTTAAATAAACCCAACATCTGAAACTGCATACAGACCTAAAAGCAACCTTGCCTTATTCAAGCAGTCAAAATGACACCCCCCCCCCCCCCCCCCCACACACACACACCAACAACAACAACAACAACTCACAGCAAAAGATTCAAACTTTCCAGAAATACTTGCAAGAACATTCTGATAGAGTGATGAATACACCAAATTAAAAAAAAATACACTTAACCAAACCACCCAATTGGGCTAGCACAGATCAGTAAATGTTAAACAACCACCAACTTTCAGCATCCGCTCAAAAATCTTGCAACCCAGCAACCAGATTTAGCAAAACCCTAGATTTCATACAAAACCCGGTTTGATTATCACTTCAACAAGGGCCAAGATCAAAGCTTAACAAATTGCACACCACCGCCTTAGTAATTACGATACATATCGAACTCTTACAGTTCTAACAGTTCAATCCAACAAATACATCAGTCCGGAAACCAATTGGATAGCCCTAAAATCCATTCAAACAAGTTCAATTTTTTAAAAAAAAATTTACAACCCCATCGTCCAGAAAATCAGAGAGCTTTGAAAAGCGACGGATGAAAAGACCTGAATCTCTCACCAGTGTGATCAAGGGCCATTGTGATCCGGCGGGTAGACGTAACCAATTGCAGTGTACATCCGATCTCTCACCAGAAATCAACACCTAAAAACAACCAAACAAACTCACTGGGATCACAATCAGAGGGAAAATCAAGGCACAGCTATGAAATCGATCAATTAGGGGATTGTAAGACATCAACAAAGGGAGAGATTGTTAACCTGCAAAGGGTTGATAGAGATTGAGAGTGGATTTTTCGGGGGAGAGAGAGAGGAGCGGTTTTGTTGTTGTGGGCATTTGATTTGGATTTGGGACTTTAGATGCTGTCGTTACACAAACACTGAAAAAAAAAAAAATTATGAAATGGATAATTAAAAAAAAAGCCAAAATTTAGAGAAAAGGAGAGGAGGAAGAGTAGACCCCACGTCACGCCACCGCTATAATAAAGGCAATATTTCCTTTTATTTTCTCTCTCCGTGATCAATTTCCATTAATACAAACTTTTATTTATTTTTGGAAAAATGACTCAAAATAATAGCAACTATCACATATGAATGAACCAAAAATAATATGAACTAAAAAAAGTCTCAAAATAATACAAACTATCCACCTATAAACCAAAAATAATACGTACAAACTTTAAAATCAACTAAAAATAATACAAACTTTAAAATCAATTAAAAATAATACAAACTTTTGAAGTTTGACTAGGAGAATAATCAACACAAAACATTATTTACAAAAATTATAAAAATATGAGTATATATAGTCACACTTTGTACAAATGCATCCGCTTTATTTTAAATACACAAAAACCACTATTTATTTATTCAACTTTACAAAAAAACCACTTTTTTTTTGAAATTAAATAAAATCACATCCACTTTATCCATAATAATTTAAAAAAATATAGAATCATATCCTAAAATTCATGTAATTTTGTATAATTTCTAAAAATTGGGGTTGTATTATACAAAGTTGGACAATCAAATAGTGGTTTGATGTCTTTAAAATATAAAAGGTGGATTTGTGCAAAGTATGAATAATTATAGATTTTTTTTATAATTTTGATAAATAACATTTTATTTTGAATCTTATCTTAATTTAATTTCAAAAGTTTGTATTATTTTGAGTTAAAAGTTCATAATTTATATTATTTTTAGTTGATTTTAAAGTTTGTATTATTTTTGGTTTATAGGTGGATAGTTTGTATTATTTTGAGACTTTTTTTAGTTCATATTATTTTTGGTTCATATGTGATAGTTGGTATTATTTTGAGTCATTTTTCCTAAAATTTATAAATTGTTAGTAAAAGTAGTTAAAAATTTAAACAATAAGATAATCTTCGTATGAGGCACAACGGTGTTTTAATTGAGATAAATAAATATCCGTCAGGCTGACGGATATTTATTTATCTCAATTTAACCGATTTTAGAGATGAGAGGGGGACGTCACCTGAACTAAAGCTCGAGGGCGAGAACAACAAGGACGAGAGCCCAGATCTGGACTTGTACACGCTTGGAAACCTTGAAGGTGTTGGCGTCAAACCCAAAGACAATTGCGCTAATAAAGAAGAGAGTGAGGCTAAGATGCTTGAATATCTTCTACGACTTTGAAATCAAAAAGAGGGAAGAGGCAGATGAATGACTAACTGATCTGAAAACGAAATCGAATCGGCAACAGTGGGCGCGATAGGAGAGGAGGTGCAAGCCCGGCCTAGATCCGGCGTTTTTGCGAGGAGTGAGCAAAGAGAGGGCTACAACTTATAGGATATGGGGCGTCCATGTGTTCTCAGGCCTAATGTGTGGAGGAGACGAAAGTTGTGATGCTGGTGGCCCCCAATGACAAAGCTCTTGCGAATCTGATGGTGAGGAAGAGAATGGATGTGAAGGGAACGAGTTTTGGAAGAGAGACAAGGGAACAATCAGTAGATCTAGAAGAAGGTAAAGGGAGAGAGGGAGAGAAGTGGCGGAAGAGAGAGAGGCAAGGCCTTTTTAGGGTTCCAAAATCAACAAATGAGTTTTTTAAAAGGATATGTTTTGGGCGTTTTAGATATTAGCAACGGCAACATCTAGCCGTCTCAAAAGGTATAGATAATGTGTGTACAACGCTTATGTCGTTGCACGGCCATTGTAAAAACCCCCATATTTGTGACGGGATATTGTTGTTGTTGCTACATTTGGTAGCAAAAGCAATTTTTTTTTAGTGGAGCGAAATTGCTAACATTAATAGTGTATGTAGTTATGTTAGAAAAAAGATTGCCTAGAATTAGAAAAAGGATAAATGTGTAGTTATGTTATACTATATTTTTTTATAAACTATGATTTTTTTTAAATAATCGGGTGGGTTAACGGGTGGTTAAGCGGGTCGGGTAATGGGTCGGGTAATGGGTGAAAAACATATCATCCATCACTCGATCCATCACCCGTTTCACCCACTCATCGCCCGTTTTTTTCGAGTTTTCACCCGTATAATCGGGTCAGGTGGGTCGGGTGAGTCGGTCACCCATGGGTGATTTTCAGCCCTACCGTCAGGATGCAATCAGCTAGGTCTCTGCCCGCCGAAATCTTTCCTTATCAAGCCACTGTCAGCGAGACAAGCTAACCTATCTGCAACAACATTTGATTCCTTGAAAATATGACGAATAACAACATTAGAAAAGTCTGTTAAATCTAATAGAATGTCTGATAGTAGAAGTTATATATACACACTGCTTCTAATTCTCTGTACGACGTATTTGTAAAATAATTATATATTTAATATCTCTAATATTTTATGCTTGGTAAGTTGTATAAAGTTTTTTTTTAATTTTTATGTTGAGAAAATGACACACACAAAAAAAAACTTATTATATATTTAGGCTAGCTATATATTTTGTTAATTGGCTGGGCCTTGATGGATTTGGTTAAAATGGATTTTTTTATTATAAAAAGTTGTGATTAAAATCTTCCAAAAATATATTAAAAAAAAATTCTCATTAAAATCTTCCATATCTCATTCAATGGATATGTTTTTTTTTAAATACGAATTATGGATAGAATTTGATTGAATCTATAGTGATGTGCGTTTTTGTTTTTAATATTAATGTTGTTGATGTTAAATAAAATGTAGAAAATGTTTGCGATTAAACATTAAACCCTAACAATCATTGATATATATATATATATAATGTTTTACTGGTAGAAAAAATTTATTGACGGGCCTAAAAACCAACGTAACATTGGCCCGAGGAACCAAGTGAATGGCCCTAACGACCAAGTTTGGGTCCGAAAGGAGCCCGAAGGCCCGAAAGAAGACCAAGGGATCGAGAATGGAAGATCAGGAGATGCAAAGTGGACGACGGAGAGCCGAGGGCCGGAATCAAAGGGTCACACGAGCAACCATAGAAGATCGAGTAGGAATGGGATGATCCGAGGAGGAGGAATGCATATATAAAAACAACCAGATATAAGAAAAATGAGAAGTCAATACAAGAGGCAGAAACTCTCAAACTTGAACGAGAAAGGGCTAACTAGGAGAGTAGCAGCAACACCAAAATGTGTGAAACACATACTATAAATAACTCAATCAAAGCAATGAAAGTCCGAGTCTTGGTCAAACGCGAATCATCCAAATTCAACAGTGGCAGTCACCAACTTCACAAACCAATGCCACAAGCAACCCACCAAACCGCCCCAATAACACTACCAGCAGCAGAAAATAGCAACCCGTGCAGGGGCGGATCCATAAATTTTTTTGGGGTGGACACAATTTTTATGGATAATTTTAATATTATTTTTATAAGAAATATATTTTTTTTAAAAAAAAAATATATATATATATATATATATATATATATATATATATGAAGAGAATACCTTAAATTTATAATAAACATTTTTATTATTTAATTATAAAATACCAAATAAATTATATGAATTTCAAAATAATGGAAAATGGACTGAGAAAAAAAAATACAAATATATGCCTATTGGGATTTGAACAAGAGTTGATTGAGAATCCCTCTTCGGTGGTCAATAATCTATCTTGTTGGACCAAGGCCTCAGGCCTGCCCACCATCTCCGTCTCATACCTTCCTCCATGGTTTAGGCGAAGTACACCATGGGTTGTCGTGTCGAGCCCGACTGTCCTCCTCCGCTCCGACCTCCTGCTGGACTCCCTCCTCGACTCTGGTCATTGCCAATTAATTATCCATTCCGGAGAACAAATCTCTTCTTTCACACACTTCTTAATCGAATAAAAAATGCAATCTCTCTAGGGCTTTGTTTGATCCTTGGATGTGGAGCTTGGTTCTTCTTTCGCTCTCATCCTTTCGATCAATTTAGCCTCATATGTTCGAGGGTTTGGTTTTACCTTCTGCCTAAAATCCTGGCCCCTATCTTGCCTTTGGCTAACGTCTTTCTCCGCTCACCTCCGACTGGTTCACTCGCCACCGTCTTCCCTGTCGGGGCCTTGGTGGGGTGCTGACTTTCTCATGCTCGCTCTGACGCTCCCCCAAATCGGATTTCGCGTCTGATTTTTCGAATCAATCACCGGATCTCGTTTGATCTAGTTGTCCTTGTCGGCGGTGGCTTCGGGCCTTCAGCTTGCCTAGGTGCGGTCGGCTCAGGTTGTGTCGGTCTCGGCATGGTGTGGTCTGGTCGCGTCGTCGGCCGCCTTTGGTCCACCGGCCTCCTTCTCGTTGGCCTGTTGCTACCACTTTACTCACGCTTGCACACCAAACTTCTAAAATTTAATTAAAAAAAATGGGGTGGCTAGGTCTAGTTTCCTGCAACTTTGGCCTAGCTTGGGTTGTTGTTTTGCTTTGGGCCCAAAGCTGGGTCATTCAACAAAAATATATATATATATATATATATATATATATTTATTTATATATAATTACATACAATACAATATATTAACCACTTACTTGACAAGGTTCAAATAACCCTCGTTTTTCGAGTGATAAAATTTGTATCTTAGTTGATCGGTTTTCGGTTGTTTTTCTTCACGTTGCGTGTGGTTCTGTCTTTGGTGGTCCTGAGCGTTCTACAACTTAGTTGGGTGTTCTGCGTCCGGAGTCGGGACAGGTTGGGGACGTGGTAGTGTGTTAATGGCAACTTTGTATTCGGGAGAGTGGTTCTTGGAGTTTCGTCTTCACTACCCACAGAATTTAGTGTCCTGTCATTCCGCTGACCTGCGGTGCTTTCTTTGGGTGGTGCTTGGCTTCATTCTTCGTCGGTGTCCTCAACTTTTCGGCTTTAGTTCTGCTTAAGTTCATTCTATTTCAAGGTGCATGTTTCGTGTTGAGTGCACCCTTTTTTCTTTTATTTTAGATTTATATTGTATGTTCGATGGTTTATCCGTCTGCCGACTTGTCGGCCTCTCTAGTTTTAGGTATATCTGAGCTCAAATTTTTACTTAAATAAAAAAAAGGGTTGATTGAATTATATTTAACATGGAGGTGGTCTCAACCACTAAGCAACTAAAGATACTTTTATTTTATCTTTTAATTTTTTTATATAACATATATATATATTCTTATATTTTTTTCTGAGTCGGGGTGGGCAACGGCCCGGTGTCGCCCACCCCAACAAGAAAACTCTCGAAGCTGCGAAACAACGACCAAGCGAGTCCAACTATGAGAGGTCATACACCACCAACAATGGATCGAAGACAAAAATAATAACCACAACAAACAAAGGTAAGCATCACAAAGAAGAAAAAGACGACCAGAGCTACCACAAATAGAAGCAACAAAAATGACCACGACGGAAGTGCAAAAGGGAGCAATGAAGGTGAAGATGCAGAACGCCTAAGCTGGTAAGTGAAACGGACCCAACCAATCCACAAACAGGTGCACATCAATCAAGCGAAAACCAAAAGATACACAAAAACGTGAATCGTACCCCATTAGAGGCAAAGCCAAACCCTAACATAGAAATAATTCAACGCAAATTCAGTACAACGCTAAAAACCAATCTCACTGGCAAATCATAAGAGCATTGAAGATCCAAAACAATCACCATAAGCTGAAGTCGCGCACTTATCGGTGTTTCAAACGCGGAAAACGAATCCTTCCTCCCACATCCGAACCGGTGGCGGAACCACGGGGCCATCCGAAGCAAAAATCCCACCCAGTCAACACCCCGGTGATCGGAGGGCAGTCCATTCTCATTCGAAGCAAGCACTTTAACCGCAAATGGCAACAACAGGAAGCAAGAGTTTCCAACAACCGAGGAAGAGTTGAACCCGAACGGAGTCGGCGAATCAGGGGCGACCACAACAGGGACCTCGCCTTCGCGATGGCGGAGGCGAACCTAGGTGGGTGAAACCGGCGGACCACGACAGAAAGATGGGGGTTCTTGATGGTGGGGGCTTGTCATCGAAAGAAAGAAGATAGGTGGATGGCGGCGGTCGAGAGCCGAAACTCTCAAGACAAGCCGATGAATGAGTGGTGGGTTATTGGTGGAAGCAAAATGGTGGGTTGAAGGCAGCGGCCGAGACCGGAAGCGCTTGAGCAACGCTTGGAGGGCTTGTCTAGGAAGGGTGGTGGGTTGTCGGTAGAAGCAAAGGTGGGTGGGTGACGTGATCGAGAGCAAAAACTCTTTAGGTTTAGTTTACCCAACCTTTTTAAATAAAACCAATATTGATATTCACCAGCGAAGCATATCATTTTAGACTTTAGAGTATTATTTTTGTTAAAAAAGATGTTATTATAGATATTTTTGATACGGGTAACTCATCTTTGGTGGTAAATCTTAGGCATGTGACCCACTCAACAAGAGCTACACATTAGGTAAACTAGTCGAAAACCCATGCATTTCTCGAATATATTCAATTTAGTTTAAATCATAAATTAGAAAAAAGTTACAAATATACTGTTAAAATTTAGAAGTCAATAAATAAAGGCGAAACTAATTAAAATAACCCGACCTTTAAGGGGTGTTAAAAATATATCTCCACCTTTTAAATGTAAAATAAATATCCCGATCTTTGTAGGGGTGTTAAAATAATATAGTATCACAATAATTTTCTCTAAAAAAACGATGACATGGCGCCTACATGACAAAAAAAATATAAAAGGCAAAACTAAAAAAAAAATCAGCTTATATTTTGTTAAACCGGTTTGATAGATTTTTTTTTTTAAATCGAAATCCGGTTTTCTTAAACCCTTTTTAATTAGCCTCTCACGCCAAAAAAAAAAAAAAATTCCCCTCTCCTACAATTCCCGGATGTCTTTCTTTCAGACATCAACTCCAATTTGTCCTTTCTCCTTCTTCCTCATTTCTTATCTAGGAGGACCAAGACGGGGTTCTTCTTCCAATTCGAAGCCCTCAATCGAAGCATAGTAGCTACAAGGAGAAACACAACAAAATAACATCAATACATAGTACTATTCAAAAGCATGCAAAATAATACAGTAAAGTCTATCTAAACAACAGAGTCATGATTACTTTTGTCTTTCTACTTGCTATATTGTCCAACTGAGATATATTAAAAATGTCTCCTTTTACAAGTCTTTTTTCTAATTCACTATATTTTTTCACCATCTCCAAGACAAGTTCATATACAAACTCATGATAATGTTTTTCTTTGGCAATTTTACAGTTTAGATCATGGCTATTTTTCTCAAATTGAATCCTTTGTAGCAATAGGTGAAGAAGAAAAATTGAGGAGCATACCTGTGGTAGCCAAAGACAACATGAGACCTCGAAGAAGACCAAAACTGCACTAGTAAATCTATAAGGGAGGCGGGCATAGAGAAGCAACTGTATGATTCAAGACAATGACGATTATGGTTCAAGGAGATCAATCATAGTGAAGCAAGTGCATGCATAGGTAAGGGTTCAAGGATATCGAAGGAAGTCGTTGTTTGATTATGAGTCAAGATGTTTCTTTCCCTCAATAAAAAGGAAACAAAAAGAACGTTGATTACTGGTTTTAGAAAACCGGGGTTTTATTTTTTTTTTAAACTCTAACAAACCGGTTTAACAAAATATAAGCTGATTTTTTTTATTAGTTTTGCCTTTTTTTTTTGCCATGTAGATGCCATGTCATCGTTTTTTTAGAGAAAATTATTGTGATATTATTTTAACACCCCCTACAAAGATCGGGATATTTATTTTACATTTGAAAGGTGAAGATATATTTTTAACACCCCCTTAAAGGTCGGGTTATTTTAATTAGTTTCGCCATAAATAAATAGAACTAATCTAAGTATTATTGTATATATTGAATGTGTGATATTTTGCAATATTAAATACACTATAATAAAAATTAGTATGTGCATATGATATCATAAAATAACAAGTATTTTTATGAACTTTTTTTTGTTAACAGTTATAAGGAAAAATAGCTTAAAATAATACTAGCGATCAAATTTTAACCAAAACCAATATGAATAGAAAAAATATTAAAATAATATAAACTATCCACCTATAAATCGAAATTAATACAAAATTTAAAATCAACCAAATACAAATCATAAAATTTTGACTTAAAATTATACAAAATTTTGAACTTGAATTATTGTAATATTCAAAAGAAAACTTTGTCTATCAAAGTTACAGAAATAATCCATAAACA
Organism: Persicaria maculosa; assembly: GCA_963922045.1. Taxonomy (NCBI): domain Eukaryota; kingdom Viridiplantae; phylum Streptophyta; class Magnoliopsida; order Caryophyllales; family Polygonaceae; genus Persicaria; species Persicaria maculosa. The sequence goes on along the minus strand of OY998267.1, from coordinate 13,246,946 downwards.
AGGTGATAAAAGTTATAGAATAAGAGTAAATAACACATTTTCAATTAATAAATAAAATCATCTTGTTAAATCGCGACATGACGCGAGAATTGTATACGTTAAAGATTTAAAACGGAGCACTCATTAGAAAACAATCTAAAATATACATTCATCTTTATTTATTTCCTTTCAACTCTCATTGTTTTCGAAAAACTTTACCATTCATATCGGGTCGGCGTCGAAGGTTGTCGGGTCGATGCTCCCTCTCAACATTAAAAAATAAAGGCGAAACTAATTAAAATAATCCAACCTTTAAGTGGGTGTTAAAAATATATCTCAACTTTTCAAATGTAAGATTAATATCCCCACCTTTATAAGTGATGATAATATAATATACTAATGATTTCTCTACAATAAAATTCTTATTTTTTGTATTGCATTACTCATTATTTTCAATTCAAATAAAACATATAAAATTTAATTAGATGAGTTTAAAAGTTTATTTAATAAACTTTTGTAGTTTAAGATTTAATTTGTACCTAACTTTTTATATTTTTTTTTAAATCAATAATATCTATAACAAGCCAAATAAAAAAAATGTAAAGCAAAATAAAATAGTTTCAATTAGTAAATGATTAGCTAGTGATTTAACTTATCAAAACTGAAGAATATTTTTTCAATTATAAACTTTATGTTACTATGAAATTGAAATGAAAATTTATTTATATTATTCAATGGTGTTTATTTATATATAAGAAGTATATTATTATTATTAAAGAATATATAAAAGAATGTAAATTTATATATTAGATTTTTTCTTAAATCCAAAATAAAAAAAAATTAAGATAAACTTAAAAACCAATCTAATTTAATCTAATAAACTTGAATGATATTTTACACAATCAAGATATTGAAAATTATATTTTAATTATTCACTTGTTTTATTATATTTGTTTTGATTAATTTAATTATAATCTATAAATACGTATTAAATTGAATGATTTTTTTTCAGTTACAAAAAAAACTTTTATTTTTTAAAAATTATCATGACAATCTAGACTATACTTTGTATAATTCGAGCATTAAGAATTTAATATCCAAGGCACGCTTGTGAATATATATGATCATTAGTTTTTGCCACATATGTGCCATGTAAGCATTATTTTGGGAGAAAATTTTGGGATATTATGTTACCATTAGTTATAAAAGTCAGAATATTTATCTTATATTTGAAAGATGGAGATATATTTTTAACACCCCTTAAATGTTGGGTTATTTTAATTAGTTTTACCAAAAATAAATTAAAGGGTAGTAAGTTGAATACCCAAAACGCACACGGATGTAGCCCACTAACGTGGGAAGTGACCACACTCATGTTTGCGGATGTGCCTCGGCGACCCGAAATTAAAACGCTGCGTTTAAAGCTTGTCAGAGTCTCAGCCTCTCAGACCACCCTCTTGCGCCTCTCCCCCCCTGCTCGCCTGCACCGGCCACTCTCAAGAGATTCATCGCAAAACCCCGTCACAAATCCCTTCCCATCCCAATTTCTACTTCCTATACCCCCTCTTCCTCCTCCCGATATCGCTAGGTTTACCATCTTTGCTTTCCAACTCCGAAAATCGCTTTGCTTTTCTAATCCCGAATCCGGAATCTTCATCGCGTATACGGAGGTTGCATTTCCAGGTATTTTATTGCTTGATTTTCTGTCATCTCTATCCATATTTCCCCGTCGAAGTTCGTTTGTAAGCTCGAAGGATGCAATCTTTTCAATTCTTTATCATCTGATCGATGTAGCCAGCAGAAATTTTGGCACTTTAATGATGGTCCTGGGCTTGTCCGCCTGTGCCATTTAATGGCGTCTAATTTCTCTTTAGGTTCAATTTAATTCGTCGATGTAGTGCAGTAATCCAAGAAGATACTTACCTTATTCACATGTCCAGTGTTGATTGTTAATGACTGCTATCATAGAATCTAGGGTTTTCCTATGCTTAGAAATTGATATATCTATTGGGGGTTTTACATAAGGTCTGGTGTCTGGGACCTCTTGGTGTCCATTTCGAACTCAGCATTTGTGATTTAGGATTCTAAAGGACTTCTTGTAGAAAATGTTCTTCGTTATGTGTACTTTTGCTGTATATACCCATGCTCTGTACCTCCAGTTGTTCTAGGATGTTTTCACATCGTGATAATCTAAGCTATTAGCAGCTCAATTGTCCCATTCTTTCACTGCTTTGTTTTACTTTAAATGTCGATCTTCCTGTACACTTTCTCTGATCTTCTTCAGTTTGCATGTTACATTTTATTGTGGTCTTATCCTTTTACCATTTTGATTTAGTTAACTGCAGTGCAATGCTAATTTGGTTTATCATTTCCAATCAATGCGCAAATGCTAAAGTTTGTGTTTTTTTTCGAGCATCTTGAAATAAGCAGCATGGCCTGTATGTCTGTATCCAGATTTAAAGATACGTTGATCCAAAGAATACTCTCATACATTCAAATTCTGTTTAAACTGAACCATAGTGATATCTTGGGATGCGTTTGCATAGCCATGCATTATGACTTGTAATGCATAATATTGCATTATACGGAGTAAATTATAATAATGCATGGCTATCAAAACGGACCATTGTTCTTTCAGAGTTTCAGAGCCAAAATGTCGTGATTTCAAACCAATCCAAGTATAGCCTCAAAATCTTTGACCTGATAATTATGTAAATCTTAATTGAGTCAGTCTCAATTCAAAATGTTTACCCATTTTGCTACTGAGTAGATATTAGATACTACTTTGATTTCATTTGGTAATTTAGGCAAGGCAAAAGAAGTAGTGTGCTTTTGGATGTATTACACTATTACTGTCTCGTTATTTAGCTGCATCAAACAAAATTATAATTTGGAAATTCATTATCCAATTTGATTCCCATGTGGGAGGAGGAAAATGCATATAAGGCAGTGAAGTAAATATGGTAGCCTATTTTTTTTCCCTTTCTATTTACCAAATGGCTCCTTTTGCATTATTTCATGTAGAGCAGCAACCAGTCATGGGTACTTTCACAAGGTTTTGTGAGCTATAGAGTACGATTGATGGTTATTATCCTTCTTATTGGTCTGCTTTCATATGGATATAGTCATATAGGTGATCTTGCTGTTTGGTAGTTAACCCATGACTGTGGCTGCCTTTGCCTTGAGCATTTCTGGATCTTACCTGTTGAAAATTCGATGTAAAATTCAATCCTCTTACAACGGAAACACTTAGCCTCCTGTCCTTTACCAAGAGCAATAAGATGTGATGAGCAGATAAACTATGTTAATGATAAAACTAAATGGATCCTGCTTTTATTTAGAGAATATATGTGAGTTGGTTCCATTGTGTCTTGAATGGTGTCCCATCTCTGAAAGCTTGTTGCTATATTCTCTTAGATACGGTGGACTTTAACTTGTGTCTTCTTATGCAAACTCAAGCAAATCAGGACATGGCATGATCAGAGGGGTTAAATATGAAGTGATTGACTGTGTTTGCTTTGGAAATTTTGTTCTCAAGAATTTTCATTGCTTTGTTAACTACTTATTTGCTATATTCTTCCTCTCAAAATGATGTAGAAAGATGGCAATGAGATCAGAGGCACAAGGCAATGAGCCAGTCAATGAGCAAGCTGTGGCAACCATGTACGCTCAACTGAGGCAAGATCTCAACCAGATCTACTCAAAGATCAACGAACTGGAGATGGAAGTGAGCGAGCACTCCCTGGTCATGAGCGCCATTGAGCCCCTTGACCCGACAAGGAAGTGCTACCGGATGATAGGGGGCGTTCTCGTGGAGAGGACCATCAAGGAGGTCTTACCCGCAGTCCAAAGGAACAAGGAGGGGCTCGAGGAGGTCATCAAGAGGCTGAACGAAGGGTTGCATCAGAAGAAAAAGGAGATAACTGAGCTTGAGGCCAAGTACAAGATTAGGGAAAGGAGATCTGATGGCGGCGTCAAGGATGATGCTGGGAAGAAGGAAGGTAATGCACAGGGGGTTCTCGTTGGCCCTGCCGGTGCAAGCGAGTCATCATAGAGGGTTTGTTTGAAGTTATCTTGGATTCTTCTGCTTGGGTTGTTCCTTTGAACTCTCTTATCTATGGTGTTCCCTGATGTATCATGATTTTGTCACGTTTGCTTTTGTTCTTGGACGATCCTGTTACCTAGCCCTATACTAAGATGTAGAATTGGGAGATTGAAGTCATGAAATTTGGAACAAGGTTTGATCTTTAACTTTGATCAGTTGAGACATAACATAATTGGTGTTTTTTTAGCATCTTTGAATGGCAAAATGCAGCACAACTCACTGATGGCACCTAAATTTTACACCAACAAACCAGTTTCGTCTACAAAAAAAAAATCATCATTTGCGATCAATTAACAAAACTAATTTGATTTGGGGTTTCTCAGCGCAGTGTCCCGGCACAATTTGCCAACATCTTCCGAATTGGAGACGTGGAGCCACACAACTGGACCATTCAATCCTCAAACTTAGGGTCTTTATCCGAAGAAATCCTGGATGCCCTTGCCGGCGAAGACTCGGTCGGAGAGCTCGGCGAGAATGGCGTTGACGGTGAGAAGAACAACGCTGGAACCAGCGATGACGCCGAGAACAACGCCGGTAGTTCCCAACACCTTCCGGAAATCCGGCCACTCGATCTCCCGAATCTCCTCCGCGACGCCGCTCATACTCCATACCTGCATTTAAAAAAAAAAAAAAATTTAAGTGATTCGAAACTTTCGAAGGTCTCGAGTCAAGTTTAAATGAATTTATTCTAAAGCCAAAATTAAAGTGGATGTATATGATTTCTGTTTAATAACCGAGGTTTTAAATTTATGTATGGAAGTTCTTTGAGAATCGTGATCGGAGGGTTACGTGTACGGACGTATTTACGCTAATAGTCAATCATATAAGTTGAACGAGGATCCACCTAAAACTAATTGACAATATGAAGAAATGAAGAATAGTTCATCGACTTATATACTAAAACTTGTTATGATCAACTTTCGATATGAGACTCTTTAGATCTCATTCACCAATCTCAACACGTTCCCGCAACTGCAACCAAGATCTTTGCCTCTAACCGACACTTGGACAACAAGTCTAATACTCTAATATCTCATTCTCTTTTTAGCTAGCACGGGATCGAGAGTCGAATCATTTGACTTTACCGCTTTGATACCATACTGAAGTTTGTTGGGACTCGTGACCGGAGGTCGTGTACACAGACACACTTACACTAGTAGATTGAAACCAATTTGTAATAAGAGAAGTAGTCCACCGACTTCTACACTACTCACTCCGTTCGGCAAAATATTTCACTTTACTATTCATGCACGCTTTTTTAGGGGATAAAAACTATATAAAATATCTAGTTTTTTAATAATTTTTTTAACAATTTCGTAGTTATTATTAATAAGTACAAACTTGTTAAAAAAAATTATAAAAAATAAATATTTTATATAGTTTTATCATTATAAAAAAGCGTGCGTAAATAGTAAACGACGCGTGCGTGAATAGTAAACAACATAGTAAAACTTATATACAACTATATAAATGCATATATAGATTATATACGTAATACAGTACTCCCTAATCCCTGTGGTTTACAAAGGAGGGGTTGGGCAGTACAAACTTGAAAATTGCAAGTACATCCATCACAAAGCCCATTTAAAAATTACAAATAATCAACCTTTTCTTTTGTGTGTTTTTGCTAGTACGACAAGACCTCCAAAACTGCAAGTACCTTGTACTATATATAGTCTATAATCTATATGCATTTATATAGTTGTATATATATATAGCGATCACAAATTCACAATGCAATTGGAGATGATCACCCAATTTCAGCCCCTAAATTCACAAGTCTAAAAAAGGGTGGTGAAGTCCGCCAGGAGCAACCCGAGGCCATATGAACGCGGCTGCCACAAACACCCAACCAACATAGTACTCTCGAGTCTCGTTGGCCTAGGGATTAATGGCGGCTGCTCTTCGTATGTCCCCAGGTTGCCCCTGCCGGTCTTCCTTCACCAAAACATGATCCAAATGAACTGTGAGGGATTGTCGAAGAGGTTCGATCAAACGGTAAAGATTATATGTCTCAAAATAATATATCATCTTTTTATATGTAAAAAATGTTGTGTATTTTTAGTGGATTGATTTTAATTTCAATAAATTGGTAAATAAGAATTTGATCTCATAAATCAACGGTGTTAAAAAATGTTGTGTATTTTAGGTTTGCTTAGTCTGCTCTGAGTTTATAAGCTCGTCGCCCTTGTATTGCACCTTTCTTTTATGATGATATGATTGATGGTTCGCCATGTGCCGACTTGTCCGACACTCGATGAGTCAGATCTGATCATCTAATTCTTACCTTATATTAAAAAAAAAAGTTTAATTCGACATTTCGAATTCATTGACTTGGTTGCTGTACTAATTTCTTTTCCTCTAGTTGATACTCGATCTACCGTGAATTGGTTACCTTTCAACTGAAAGTTTGAAACTAAACCATTAATTACACCAAAATTAAACACAAAGGAATGTAGAACTGATTCCCACTTTAGTGATTTCCGATTTTAGGTTTAGGCCAGGTTCTTAACCGATTAATCAAGTTTGTGGGAAACGATCGAAATAGGATCTAGAGCGATCCAAAAACTGAAAATGCAAAACGGAAACAAGGACACCCAGATGTGTTTACGCAGTTCGGATTCTCTACATTTGCGGAGTCTCAGGAGAGGGGAGACATCGACCCAATCCACTAAGCAAACCGAATCGGGCCCATGAACGTCACATTGAAAGTATGAACTAAAAAAGTCTAATGTATAAGACGTTGAAATCTTCCCATGTTGTCAGATGGTTTTATGATGAAAATTATAGTGCTTACGTGGTTGACTATTAGCACACGTGTGCTGGTCATGAATCTCAACGGACTTCGTAGGTAGGGTAAGCAATGGGTTCGGACCAGGCACTAGTAAAATTCCACGATTTTATTGTACATACCCGCCCATATTAACGGAAATTAGGGGAGCAGCTAAGAGGTCAACCAAATGTTAAAGATAGCTCAAACAAATCACATTAAAAATGAAGTTGTAAGGTAATAGAATATATTTGAGTTATGAGATCAACTATGGTTAATGAATTTGAAGCGATCTCTAAGAATTTCACAAAGCTCTCCCAATTAACGACCTCCAATTTTGTATACACGGAAGATTGTGTGCCTAAACCAACAAATCTGATCTACACCAACCAAATTTGGCAAAGCCCTCAGATTAATACTCCCTTCGTTCGGCAAAACTTGTCGTTTATTATTTACGCACGTTTTTTTAGAATCATAAAAACTATATAAAATATTCATTTTAAAAAAAAAATTGTAACAAGTTTGTACTTATTAATAATAACTACGAAATTGTTAAAAAAATTATTTAAAAAACTAGATATTTTATATAGTTTTTATCTCCTAAAAAAGCGTGCGTGAATAGTAAAACGTCAAATTTTGCCGAACGAAGGGAGTACTGTGTAAAGATAAGATATTATTTTATTATTTTACTTTGATCAAGAATGAAGATTAGATTATTATTATTTTTCAATCATTTTTGTAATGGAAATTGATTCGATAAACTATACCCATCTGAGTGTATCGAGAGATCAAACAAGTTGATAAACCAATAACAAATTAAACAAGCTAGAAAAAGCTAACAAAATACAAATCAACAAAATAAGAAGGGGGTTGTTATTGGGACGGTTATTTTTTCGTCATAGGCACGGTGCACATCCCGACTTCCGGTGTCGACAACGCTCCAACAAGATATTCTAAGTCGTTGCTCCCTTTTGCCGACTTCGACCTCAGATATCGGTGGTTATTATTACTCTCTCCGTTCGGCAAAACATGTCACTTTACTATTGACGCACGCTTTTTTAGGAGATAAAAATTGTACTCCTCCCGTCTCAAAATACAGGTCTTTTTAGGACTATACACGGGAATTAAGAAATATGTTAAGTGTGATGATTAGATGTAAAAAGTAGGTTAAGTGTAATGATTAGACTTTTGTATTAGATTAATTGTTTCTTTTTTTTCAATTTGTAAGGAGGAGAGTAGGGGTGATGTAAAAATTAGAGTAATTATTAGATGTAAAAAGTAAGTTTAATGTAATGATTAAATCTAAAAAGACATGTATTTTTGACAAAATTACATGAGCTAAAAAGACATGTATTTTGAGACGGAGGGAGTATAAAATATCTACTTTTATTAATAATTTTTTAACAATTTTGTAATTATTATTAATAAGTACAGACTTGTTAAAAAATTATAAAAAAAATGAATATTTTATATAGTTTTTATCATTCTAAAGAAGCGTGTGTGAATAGTAAACGACATGTTTTGCCGAACGGATGGAGTAATTAATTAGCCATCCATCATGAAAATTAACAAGACTTTGCAAATTAGTCATGATTTACCGACTCCTGATGTTGGATTCGGTTTTTCATCAGTTGCACCTACAATTCTATGAGTAATTTGCAGTCCGTTGTTCACTAATGTTACAGAGGAATAGTGACCCTAATTGATTGATGTCTGAGTAATTTGCACTCCTGTAATTCTTTGTTGATTATAAATCAATAGTGACCTAATTGACCTAATTGATTTATAATTAATTTGCAGTCCTTTTTTATCTACTCTGACATCAAGATTCGGTGTTTGTATAGACCCCTGCAATTAAGAAGCCTCCTCTTGAGCGTCATTCTCACATTTCACTGACTCTGAAAACTAACAACGGCACCGTGTAAATGGCGAGATACTGCCGTGCCCATAGCAAGTCTGAATAAGGGGGATATGGAAGGACCGCCAAAATTAGAAACTATGAAACCGAATGTATCAAAACTTTGTACTATGTTATATGGAAAAGTCGGTGGAAAGATACGGGCATTTTTGATAAAGATTTGACCTTGGTTGTAATTTTAGGTGACAGACTAGAGTGGAAGCCTGGAAGGCATCAACAATGTCATCCTAGAAGGTAAAATATTAATCAAATAAAAAAAAAGATAAAATACTAATTAGATTTTTTTTGGGTAAATCGATGGTTGAGATCTTGTCTAACTACCAATTAAGTTTTTATTAAAAAAATGGATTTTCCTCGAGGTAATCATGTGGTATAGTATAAGTCAGACAATAAACAAAGATTTCAACTTTATCGCCTGGTAGCCCTGGAGTTTTAATTTTTTTTTGTCTTGCGTCCAAAACTTTAGTTTTCGTTGGAAAATGAGACTTTCAACATCTTTAGAGCTTTTTATGAAAAAAAACATTTGTAGAGCTAGTTTATATAATTTTATTCGGGTTTTTAAGAAATAATGATTTGTAAATGTTTTAACATGCGATATTTATTGCCAAAATTAGGGTTTGAAAAATTATGGTTGAGTTCTTTGCACACCACAAATTTCCATGGTCAATAACAATTGGCTTCCAAATTTTCGAAATCATAAACCCTAAATTTTCTAGTTCAAAACATCAAGCAATAATTGCCCCGATTTCATATCTTAGTGGTCATTCTTAATCAATTTCAACACATAAGGAGAAATTTCAATGGGATATATCAAGCAATAATTGCCCCGATTTCATATCTTAGTGGTCATTCTTAATCAATTTCAACACATAAGGAGAAATTTCAATGGGATATATTGAAGTAATTCGAAGTGTTTTAACCCAAAATTAAACCCCCCTGTTTTCGAAGTTGTGTTAGTGAGTACTTCTATACTTCCTACTATTTGAAGTACTTCAACCCAAAATTGAAAAACTTCCCTCCACACTTTTAAGTTTTAACTGGAATTTTTCATGCAACTTTTCAACATGGATCCAAACCTGTTTAATGGGCCACTGCTGGGCCAGTCCAATCCAAAATCTCAAAAAATAAAATCGGCCTAGCCCAGAAATTTCAATGTTTGGAGTTCGTACAAAATGGCAAGAGATTTGGTAACGTATACCTCACAATTAGTAGTACTTGTACACTTGTACTGGAAACAGTCAAACACTTGCAGCTTTGCTGTACTACTCTTTTACAAAATCTCTTGCATCATTCAATTTCAGTACACATTTTCTAACACATCTCCCTCTTTTTTTCACCATCCTATGTACTCCCAAGTTTGAATGACTTGGACAACTCTACTGTACAATTTATATGTACATTTCAAAAATCAATGGCGGAGTACACTTTTTTTTTTTTTTTTGTACTCCCCAAACTATCACAAATTTTACTTGGCTAGTGATATTACTTGTACTCCAAAGTTGAATGTTTTGTTGCTTGTGTTGTTATATATATATAATGGTGCGGTGAACAAATATCCTCATTCCGATAGCTATCGGGTGATGAAGTTCGCCAGGAGCGACCTTAGACCACATGAATGCGGCCACATACACTATCCGTCACCACCCGTATTCTCGGGTTGGGTTGGGGTGATACGGGTCAATAGTGGCTGCTTTTCGTGTGTTCTCAGGTCGCCCCTGCCGGCCTTCCTTCACCAAGAAATCAACCCGTTGGATTAAATATAGAGGTAATTATTCTTTCTCTACTTTATTCAGATGTGAGATTAGTCAGACTCATAAAGTGTATTATGCATATTTACCGGAAAATCAAAAAATAGTCACAAATTTTATTTAAACCCTAGAATCAACTTAGGGCTAAGTAATTGGCATCAACTAATTAGCAGACAGTACGGCTCAAATGACATGATTAATGGTAATTAATTATGGAATGTCATAATTACTCCTATCTCACAGTGTCAGCACTCTCTAGATCTGTATCACAAGATGTCATTTCCAGCCAACTGGGTCGACCCACAGATTCAATTGCTTGCCAGTTTGCAGTTTGCACCATCAAATCTCCATTAATTGTCTAACACATCTAATTAAGAAGATAAACTGCAAAGGGTCAGAGGAGTTCATGTGATTTGGCTCACAGGAACAACATATGAGAAGGAGCTGAGTATAAAAATCCAACATCAGAATTCAGAAATCATGTTGTGTAGTTTACAGTATGTATTTAGCTCAATCTGTGAGTCAAAGATGAAGTTGCATTCCTTCATGTGTTTCCTTCTTTGAATTCAATGTTCATTCATTCATTCAATTGTTTTTAGCCTTCATTTTGACCCCATGATGGCAATGGTGGGTGTCACCTGTAATCATCACTGATTCACAATCAACTCAAAACCCATCTGCAGTGGTTTAGCACAGCCAAGTTTCATCATGTGTTTGATTGTTCATAATAATAATGTGGACTAATTGCTAACAAGAAGCTTATAATGAATAATGGATGGTGGTTAATTTGCTAAACTCTTAGATTTTTTTTAGATTATTAAGATTACACAATATTGGACTTGTAATCTCCGTTGAGAGACTTTGCATTTATATTTGACTTTACACAATAGTACAAGATTAGACCAAATCACACAAAAAGAGATATAAAAAGATTTACATATATCCTCAATCTCCTAATATACATATATCCTTTTCTAAATGACCCTGCAAGCTTAAGGGCCTTCGTGAAGATATCCGCAATTTGGTCACTAGAGCCAATGTGACGCACAAAGAGGTTATTCGCCTTGACTTTTTCACGGACAAAATAAAAGTTAACTGGGATGTGCTTAGACTGACTTGTAAGAACAGGGTTCTTCGCCATGAAGGTAGCACTCGAGCTGCCACAAAGGACCGTATGGATAGTTGCCAGACGCTGACGGAAAATCCCAACTAGAGAGACTTTGTATTTATACTTGACTTTACACAATACAAGATAAAACCAAATCACACAAAAAGAGTTATAAAAAGATTTACATATATCCTCTCTTAATATACATATATCATTTCCTAATATTGGGTGAGGATTACCCTAGAAATTTACTTCCAACACAAATTGAGGATTGGTTATTCAACTTATTTAATGCAATTTCCTTATTGTGTGTGAAAGTTCCTTGAAAGAAAGGGAACAATGAAAATTTCAGACACAAGTGAGAAAGGGGGAGAGAGAGAGAGAGACAAAGTAAGGAGAACAGTAAGATCAAAAGCCCATACACCATCATGATCTATAAGGACAAGAAAAAGGCCCCAAAAAGGGCTTTTAAAATGTGACATGATTTCACCTCTGCCCCCACCAGAAGTTGACATTAATACTATCTGAGACACATTGAGGATTGAGGATTTCAAACTACAACTACTGTCACTCTGAGGTCCCCTCTTTTCAGCCCTTCAATTGCTTCTCTCCCATATCATCTCCCATGTTTTGAAGAACCAAATTCATTTCATGCCCAAAATCCCCCCCAAAAAAAAAACAATCTCTGGCAACACAAGAAATTTCTTGTTTTGTCTCAGTTTCAGAGCCCTCCAAGGTCCAAACTTCAAGGCCCCTTTGCATCCATAGAAATCAAAATCACCACCACTGATCTATCTCTGTAGTACTCTTTTGTTAACCCATATGACCATCCACTGAAAAAACAGTAGAAATTTTGGGGAAATTCATATTTTCTTCCTCAAATTGTTCCAACAAGAAATGAGGCTAAAACCTTGGGTTTCTTGCTTCTGTCTCATGTTGCTGTTGGTAATCTCACATCAGTCTTCATCATCTTCAGCTCAAAAGTTTGTTGAGTCTACTGCAGGATTTGGTCTTCACAAGAACAAGCCAGGTAATGTTGATGGTTTAAGAGTTAGAAGAGGAAGAGGGAGAGATGAAGATGTTCATTGCAGTTTTGGTGATGAGAAAAGAGCAGTCAAATCAGGTCCTAATCCTTTGCATAATAGATGAGATCAATCAAATCTTGAATTTTGCTCAGGTCATATCAATGTTCTTTTGAAAAAAAAAAAAAAAAAAATTGTAGATATCATTGCAATTTGCAATTTTGTAAGCAAACTTGTGTCAATTTCATAGTAGTTAGATACATGAACTGCAAGGTTTGGAGTTCAAATTTTGCAGTACAAGAGTTCATTCACCTGATATTCTTAGTTTTTCTTGTTTTTTCATATTGGTTTTTTGCCTTGTTAATTGCTATCTATCAGGAAAATGGATTTTTTTTTCCTGTTATGTTAAACAAAACATAAATATCATTTTGGTGTAATTTCATGGGATCCAAATCAATTTGGTGTTCAATACTTTATTTTGGGGTATTTCTTTATTTAGAATCTTGAAAATTTAAAGAACTAGATAGGTGTCTTACAAACTCAGTGTAGAAGACAATTTACAAGTTTCTTCGCTCTCCGGGATCAAGATGCGTAAACCTTCTGAAGAATTGAGTTTTACTTTGTTCTATCAACAAGTAGAGAACTCAAAAATGATGGAGAAAAGCTTAATGAAGAACCTGCAATGGGTAACAGATTCTGTAAGTGCATATTGCAGCAAAACATCAAGCTTCAAAGAAATTCCGATCCTTCGATAGTCCGAAGCGAAAGCGACCTATGGCTAGCATTTGTGTGACTTGGAAAGTGAAACCCAAATGAAACTATGAAGATACAATCAGTTCAGGGTCACTATTAGCAAGCTAGTAAGTATCATTTGTGAATCTGTGATCATTTTCCAACTGTGTGTGTGTGTGTTGAAATCTACAATTGATTATAATTTGCAGTTATATTTGACAGGTTGATCTGCAAGTTATCAATTGATAATGTGCATTTGATAAAAGAGTAAAATATGATCTCTGGTAAAACAATTTTACCAACTGTTATGTGACATTTATGAGTGCCTTAGCTTTGATCAAGTAAAGCATGCTTGGTGATTTCAAACCAGAGCTCCTTTGATGGCATATATATAATCCAAGTTATCATCTGATAAATTTAAAGTGACAAAAACAATCTCAGTTTATCTCACTCAGAGCAGGGTCCGGGGATTGAGGTGTACCGTGTACGCACTCTTTCCTTGGACTACGTTGAGAGGGTGTTTCTGAATGTGTCGGTAGTGCCATAAAACTGACAAAAACCAAGCACAAACCAAACAAAAAGAAACTCAGTTGAGGAAACAAATGGAATATTTTGATAATAAGAGACCCAAACATAGAAAAAAGAAGAAACACAAGAAAAATAATCAGTTCAGCCAACAGAATCAACAATATAAGAATGAACAACATATAAAATGAGATCAGGATTGGAAGTAGAGAAAACATTAGTTACTCTTTTATCACCAAGCTTGATCATAAACAAAAAGATGAATACTTTGTCAATTTTTAAACAAAAAGATGCAAACTTTTGTATCAGATTAAGGCACTTAACCACCATGAATAGCTCTGAAAGAATACCTGTCTTATTAATGAACCATCCAACAATACAAACAACAGTCAATATCTATAGCCCATCAAATCCCTCCAAACATCACTCTCTTGTTTGTTGTGCTGACAGGATTTATACTATAAATATGAAATAAGATAACATATCATACACAAAAATTAAAAAAATCCAAACCCACCTAAAAAATCTCAAAATTTAAACCATCTTGAACCAAAACACCCCAATTGTCACTAAAAACAACAGCACTGATCTTCCAACCAAAACAGAATCAGACCCAGAGGAAGCCTTTGCATTCGCCGCCTCCTCCCCATCACCACCGTCATCTCCACCATCACCGCCGGGCTTCTTAGGGTGGTTGAAGTTGCCCGGGATCACAGTGTCAGGCACGGAATCATCATCCCCAGAGTCAGCCACCGATGGGGAAGGCGCCAAGGACGAGGAACCCGTGTCTGATTTCAAGCTAGGAGGCAGCCCTTGGCCATGTGAGACCTTGATCTCAAACTGTGAGCCATGCTGACATTGCCAACCATCATAGTCCCCGGAGAAGAAGTAAGTGACACCCTCTTTGAGCAAGGGAACGGCGACTGTGATAGGGTAGACGGCTGTGGATGAAGGGTTAGACATTGACCATTCGGTTGAGTCTTCGCCGGAGTAGTCACATGTTTTGTATGAGCTGACATTGTTTGTTTGGACAACCGAGTGGTTGTTGTCTGTGTTGAAAACTTTGACAGCAAGAAAACACACACACATACACAATAGGGTGGTTAGATTCACATGTGCAGTTCACCTTCATTGCCAAGCTAAGACAGATAGGAAAGTGCAGATTCATGTGGGTTCTCTTAGATTATTATTTTTGTTATTTTAGGAAATAAAATTTAATCTGTGGCCCCTTATCTATTGAGATTCACTCTTGTCATGTTATCTTTCCCACCTTTTCCAGCTCAAGTTATATCCCCAAATCTGGAAGATACCTTGCTCTAGGTTGCAAGGAATTGAAACTCCAAACGGTTTACCTGAAATGGGGGAAATGGAATCTTATTCCTATAGGTAAGGCTCTTATATGAGCTGAGTAGCTCAGGCTTAGCTTGGGTTCGAATCGATAAAAGCTCGGCTGAGACTAATTCATTTACTAAACAAGCAAGTAGAAATATATTTTTAAATTCGAGTCCAAATTGAAATTCAATGCTCGACTTGTTCAGCTTGAACAACGGTCCTACCTGTATGCTTTAATGCTTTATGGAGGAATTAGGTTTTTCCAATTCAGAGAAGTTGATGGATCTGATCTAAATTTATGCAATTGCTGATTAAAATTGCCCAAAAAATGGCGATTAAATGCCTAAACCAATCAATCAATCAATCTTAGATTGCTGACAGGTTCAACACATATGCTAATTTCAAACAGACAACAATAAGAAAGGAGGGCAGAAATTAAACAACTTACTGAGGAAATCGCCCAAAGAGAAGGAGTTGGAATCAGCCCATTTCTGATAATCAACACCGGGCTTCATCAGGTCATCATACCACCCAAAGGAATCACCCACTGTGTAGTTCTTGTAGGCATCAGCAAAGCCTGGATCTGAACACACCAGTACCAACAAGGTTGCTGCAAACCAACAGCTTCTGTGAAGAACAAAACTCATCCCCATCATCATCATCATTTAAAGACTCTCTGTGGGTAGTTGGTAGTTACAGCTCCCTCCCAGTTTCCCTCTCTTTTTCTGTCCTTTCCTGAAATCTCAAGGGAGGTATGTAAAATTTCACTGGAGGCTCACTTTTATAGAGAAATTAATTGGATTTGCTTTTCAGCTTCTTCACCGACTCTTTTATTGCTTCAATATGTGTTGTTGTTGTTTAAATATGATATATGGCTTCAGAGTTATACCTTTTCATTCCCTTGTTTGGAAGGACATCTGTCAGTTTGTTTTCATGGTTGCCCAATCAGAATCTAATCCCCTTCCCACACTTTTAAAGGCCACATGCTTCAGAATTTAACTTATCTCTGTCAATTTTTTTTTATGTTTGGAATTTTATATAACTTAAGTCAAAACTACTATTTCTATTTCTGTTGTAAATAACAACTCATTAGGTGAAGAGGGTGTTTCCGAAAGACACATTACGATGTACACAAGAAAGCGCTATTTTTAAAAATAGGGAGTGTGTAGCGTCGGTGGAGCAATGAAGGTTGTCCTTTTCATATACACAAAGGAGATGATCCACAGGCTGAAAAAGATAGTCAAATTGATCAGATAGAGATAAGATGCATACAATTATATACTCCGTATGTATATATTGTTGATAAGGACATCTCTCCTAACTAACCAAAACCAGCTCATCATGTAAATTAATTTCATCAAATGAAAAGTTACAAAGTTACGACTCGGTAAGACATATATAGGTATAGCATATGTCTAGAAATTGCTCGCAAAATCGCCTCCAATAGCTCGAATTTACGATGACAATGGACTTGAGAAGGCTAGAATAGGACCCATAGCTGGTAGTGGTGGTGGGAAATGGGAATAACTCATCTCAATGAAGATGGGCGCACATCACATGGGATGGGATCATATTGTATGCCCGCCTCCACCACTAAAGGGGGTTTGCTTGCATTTGCATTTGCATTTGCATATGTACAGTGGGGATGCTGGACCACCCCGGTAGGGTGTTGAAAAATAAAATTGGGATTTTTTTTTAATATCACGTGTACAACAATTTTTAACATCACTCACGTACAATTGCACATTTGCACATGCATAGGTCTCTCACAATCACTTCACACAAATTAAGTTACAAATTAGTACTGCTCTAGGTGAGGTATTCCATAGGAGAGGTCGCAGGTTCGATTTTTTTTTTATCACCGGCATATCTTATACTATGCGGTAGTGATAAAATTCAAACATCAATTAATTCGGATTGAAAGGGATAGGGGCATAGGTAGGGGTGGGCACAAATCCCGCAAATCCCGGGCCCGTCCCGATTCCGGTGGGATTTGAAATAAAAATAGTGAATCCCGTCCCGATCCCGTTCCGCAAAAATTATGTTGGACGGGACGCGGGACGAAGATTTCTTATCCCGCAAATCCCGTCCCGTCCCGCATATATATAATATAATATAATATAATATATAAATATATACGTAGTATTATACAGTGTACACATATACACTTTGTATATATATAGACTTTTACAGTCAGAGGCGGATCCAAACGGGGGCATGTGGGGGCACGTGCCCCCACCCTCATCCGACGAACCCCCTATATGTATTCTCCTCGTTGATAGCTTCGTTTTGATATATAATACGCATTAATCCGATATCCGAGTAAAAAGTTATGAGTGTTTGAAAATTGAAGGTATATTAATCACTTTAAATCTTATTTAAATAACCCACAATGTTTTATATTTTATTTATATTGTCAGATCTTTGAAATGAGAGGTTATATTACTCATTCGACTATAAGGTAAGAAATTACAGAAGTTTAAATGAGGGAAAATGTCAGATTTTCTACTTTGCAAGATATTAGTGATGTTTCTAAAAAGATGATCGATGTAGGAATTCACAAAGCTTTTGATTTGGTATGTCATCTCATCGTGTTATCGGTTGCAGAAACTATACATGAAAGAGCTTTCTCTGCTATGTGTATTATCAAGTCATATTTGCGCAACAAGATAAGAGAAGATTTTCTCTTTGAGAGTTTTGTCTACTAAGTTGAAAAAAATATTTTCAAACGCAATGATAATTAATGAGGTTATCATTTAATATTTTTAGGGTATGAAAAATCCATAAAATGGATTTATCCCTGTTGAGTTGAACTATTTCATTATAAAACTCTAATTAGCAATGACGAATTTTTTGTACTAGTGAACTCTTTTAATTTTTATCTCTATTTTGTAGTGTTGAAGACGTTATGTATAGTACGAGTTCGTGTTATTCATTATCGTTTATCATCGGTGTGCCCCCACCCTCTTCGGATTCTGGCTCCGCCACTGTTTACAGTATATATAATTATATATACTTTTACAGTATATAAATAACTATATATATACACTTTTACAATTTACAGTGTATATATACTTTTTTTGGTATAAAGTGTATAGTGTATATATACACTTTTACACTGTATAACACATACAGTGTGTATGTATAAATTTGTATATATTATCATTTGTATAGATTTTTCATATATATATATTGTGTAATTATACGTATAATGTGTTTAATGCGTATATATTTAAGGAAAATCGTAAAATTATATAAAAAAATGTTATCCCTTTGAAAATTGCAAAATATATATAAATTTTAGAATTTTTTTTATAATGTTTTTATTTGAGGGACAAGGCCCGTCCCGTCCCGCGAGGGACAAGGCCCACGCGGGATTGAAAAAAAAAAGAGTGAATCCCGTCCCGGTCCCGTCCCGCAAAAATTACGCGGGACGACCCCCGTCCCGTCCCGTCCCATGCCCACCCCTAGGCATAGGTATTAGGAAATTAGGATTACTACTAGACCTGAACAGACATGGGCTAACCCGCCCGGCCCGCCCAACCCGCCCTGTAAAATATGCGGGCTTGGGTAAGGTAATTGGCCCAAGCGGGCCGACAGGCCTGACCCGGTTGGCCCATACAGCCGGGCTTGGGCTAAGGGTTAAGCCCAAGCGGGCCGGTAGGCCCGGCCCGCCTATATATATTACTTATTTTTATTTTTATATATATGTATTAAAATACTACGGAGTATATATATTGATTATATAATATCTAAACTTTTACATCTATTACTTTATAAATACTAATAGTATTTACATCGCATATAAATTAAGAAATACAATAGTACTAAATATATTATTTTCAAAAAAATTTCATTAAAATGAACCTACATAAAGATTATAGTGTGTAATTTCACATTTGTGTAACTTGTATACCTTTGTTTTGTATAAAATTTCAATCTTTGGAGACACTTAGCAAATTTGTGTAGTTTGAGATCAAACGTAAAAATAATAAAATAAAAATAATATTTTACGAAATTATAATGGGCGGCCCGATGGGCTACCCGGCAAGCCTATGTGGGCGGGCTTGGGCAAGAGAGTTGGCCCAAAAACCGGGCCTAGCCCAAGCCCGGCCCGCTAAAGTGGGCCAAGATATTCTCATAGGCCCGGCCCAAGCCCGTCCAAGCCCGCCCATGCTCAGGTCTAATTACTACACACATAAAGTGCACAGGCAACATTTTTCTCCGGCGGCATGACGCCGTGGAAGCTTCTTTTTATGTCTCAACATTCATAATTTTATCCCGGAATCTGGGCTTAGATATTTATGATTTAGCTAGTTTGTATAATGACGGTTAGCTCGTCTGCCGTGTGTTTCGGCCTCTCGGTTTACCCGACACTGGTATAAAAAAACCATATGAATAAATTTTAGGAAAAATAACCAAAAATAATCTCAACTATCCTCCTTCAACCAAAAATAATCCAACCTTTAATAATAACCAATTAATAGCCCAACTATTAACCTATATAACAAAAACAATCCAACTCAATTTCTTCCTATAATTTTAATTCTAAAATATTCCAAACTTTCATAAATTCACAAAATGCCCTCTCAGTTCCCAAATCCATCGTTCAACTTCACAATCCCCACCCCAGGTATAGGTCCCACCTCATTCAACCCTTCTATTTCGTCTTCCTCAACCGGTAAGGTTCTACGTTTTCTCATGAACTCTCCCTAATTCAATTTATCTTCTCCCAATAATTAATCCCCCTAGCAATTTCATTGATTTAATCAATTATTAATTCCACCAAGAAATAGATCTATGGCTTCCTCTAGCGGAAACTCCTCAAGAGCCACAACACCACCAGCGCCGTCAAGCTCTGCCCGAGATCAAACGTGGAGGAGGACTCAGAACAATTTCGATCCTCACCGCCCCGAGCGTCATCAGGAAACGGTGCTTGAATGTGGAGGCGGAAAAGTCCATGATTAGAGGTGGAGATGCTTAATTGTATCAACATTTTCCCACTGTCGTAGTGGCGATGGCTGCAGTTGCGAGGAGGATCACGGGTCGTGATGGCGAGGTTGACAAGGGTGGCTGGGCGAAGGTGCGGAATGGAGGTGAATTGGGGTTGGGTTTGTGGAGAGGGTTTAGATTGAAGGTTGCAGAGAAAAGAATTTGGGGAGGGAGATGAAGTTGCAGAGTTGGTCAGTTGGGGTACGGTGATGGGTTTGAGGAGGGAGAGGGTATATTATGAATTTATTAAAGTTTTGGACCATTCTGGAATTAAATTAAGGGATGAAGTTGAATTGGATTGTTTTTGGTATATAGGTGAATAGTTGGGATATTAATTGGTTGTTTTGAAAGGTTAGATTATTTTTGGTTGAAAAGTGATAGTTGAGATTATTTTTAGTTGTTTTTCCTAAATTTTATAAGTATATAAAAGCTTCTTTGGTGTGTATATATAACATCCACGCTAACATATGCCATAGTAATACAGTACGTACTTTTACCATGATAGATTGCAAACTGCAATGCAAGGTTATGTTGAGACAGATGAACTTTACCTTTACCTTTACCGTCTAATTCTCTCCGTATGAAGAATTTGACTGGCTTTAACAAGTTCCCTCAAGGTTCATTAGGTTGGGAATTGAAAGGACTTACCGGGATATTTATTACAATGATCGAGTTGATTTATTGGTGAAGGAAGACCGGTAGGGGCGACCTGAGAACACACGAAAAGCAGTCACTATTGACCCAACTTAACCCGGTCAGGAACACGGGTCATTGGCTTCATTCATGTGGTCTAAGGTGGCTCCTGGCGAACTTCATCACCCGCAAGCTACCGGATCGATATGGAGATCTTGTTCAATGCATCACTATATATATACACACACGAACACAAGGAACGAAACAATTTGTGATAGTTTGGGGAGTACAAAGTGTACTCCCCATTGATTACTGAAATGTATAAATTGTACTCCGTATAGTTGTTCAACTCATTCAAACTTGGAGTACATATGATGGTTAAAAAAACGAGGGAGATGTTTTAGGGAATGTGTACTGATTATATGTGTTTCCACTTTCCAGTACTACTTACTCAAATTTTATGGACTGGGCCAATATTATCTTCTTGGGCTGGCCCATAAAGCAAGTTTGAATCCATGTTGGTAAGATGCATGAAGATTTCCAATTAGGTATATGAGGTTTGAAGAAAATTATTTAGGTTTTGAAATTTGGTATCAAAGCTTCAGAATTTCCACCTAGGGTATTGTAGTGTCAGTACACCAATCTATCAAATGAAGTTGAACTATTACTTTACTAATATACTATTTGATACGTTTCTTAAGAAAATAAAATTATACTCTCTCCGTTCGGCAAAACTTGTCATTTTAGGGTGTTATTTTTGTTCAAAAAAACTTGTCATTGTAGGTATTTTGCCATTCACTTTACAAAAATACCCTTGATATGATTGATGATTTGTTAGTTGTAGTTTTCGATAAAGTAAAAAAGGAGGGTAATAATTGAGGGTAAATTAGTACATTTGTTAATTGCCTTAAAACTTGTGAAAGAAGCTAAAATGACAAGTTTTGCCGAACGGAGGGAGTAAAACTATTATTTTTTAAAAATACAATTTCATATTTATTGGTAAAGGGATATCTATTACTTTATGGAAGTAGTATTTAATAAATCTTGTAAAAAAAATATATAGCATTGTGAATAAATTTTAAGTCACAACCATTAAGTTTGGATTAAGTGATTCGAATTTTTATAACTCTAGTTGTAAAGTTATTTGTGACTTTTGTGGATCTCGTTCCATTAAAAGGGTGTGTTTGGTTGGGAGTGGGAGAGGTGAGACTTTTTTGGGGGATCCGTTATAGGGTGTTTGACTGAGAGTAAACACTGAATAAGGTGAAAGAAGTGAAGTGGAGAGTAGAAAGGGGTTGGATTTGAGGTCTTTCTCAAAATTTCATCAACGGCCAAACATAGCTCAAGTGATTCTTGTATATAAGGGGATTAAACTTATGATCATTTGCATAATTACTCTATATAGTATATTTATCTAGCTTTTTTACACAAGACAAGAGTTTGAAAGGTGATCTACTGACGCACCTCCTAACGACGTCTTTTCGTATGAGAGACAGGAATTCCAGATGGGATATGAGATCCTCGTGCTCCATGGAATGTCTGAGATGAACTACCTTGTATACTACTTGGTTGCTTTCCCATAAGACGTGAGAATAAGATGTCCACTCAAACTGCTATAGGAGAAGTTGGATGTCCGTGACAATCATCTCGATCTCCCAAAGGCAACACCAAACAACAGAGATTGTCTTGATGACAGTGAGACTGTCACCCCTGTTGAGAGAATGAAGAATGTGAAGAGACCAAAAGAGTCCCACGTTGATAATATGAACAAATAAGCCTTAGTATATAACCTAGTGGGCTACCCCACCTAAAGCCAATTGGTTTTAGGATGGAACCCCGCTCGGTTTATGTGCTAGGCTATTAGCGCAAGGGCGCACGTGTGCACACGACCCCCGACCCCGATTCCCAACAGACTTCAGTATGGTATCAGAGCGGAAAAGCCAAACGACCCGACTCTCGATCCTGGGTTAGCTAAAAAGAGAATGAGATGCTAGACCCGTTGTCCAAGTGTCAACTAGAGGCGAAAAACGACCCTAGTTGCACTTGCGGGGGCGTGATGAGAGAATGAAGAATGTGAAGAGACCAAAAGAGTCCCACATTGATAATATGAACAAATAAGCCTTAGTATATAACCTAGTGGGCTACCCCACCTAAAGTCAATTGGTTTTAGGATGGAACCCCGCTCGGTTTATGTGCTAGGCTATTAGCGCAAGGGCACACGTGTGCACACGACCCCCGATCCCGAGTCCCAACGGACTTCAGTAACCCCCAACCTCAATACGTCACGTGCCCATTTCTCTAGCCCCATAAGGTCCGAGTGGTGTGGAGCGCCAAGATTTCGGCTATTAGTGGAAAGACAAAGTCCTACTATGAAAAATTGATCTTGAAGTGATTTTCTGGTAGCTTTGTCCGTCTAATATACTTTTCCTACGTTTGGACATTAAATGTTGTTAAGTTATCTTAGTTTTCAAGTCCTCCCACAATAATGTTTTGGAGTCCTAAAGTTATTTTAGTAGTTGTCGTAGATATGATTTTTGCTTTTTGATATTTGCGTAGTTTACCCTTGAAGATTGAGACTTTGAGATTGATGATCTGTCGAATATTATATATGTTTTCTTTTTACTTTATAATTGATTTCAATTTCTTTCAAGTGTTTGAAACAATTTGAGTAGTTAGATTTTAGGTTTTGATAAATTGTTTAAAAAAATGACTAAAATTGGTTTAATCGATTATATTTATGTTTATTAAACTAGTGTGTAAGCGTGCTTTATAGAGATATGTTGTAAAATGTAGTATTAAATCTTGCATTTTGATTGCGTTTTGGCCGATTTCAAATCTCAACATGGGAGACTATGATGAATCGATTGTTACGACCATATGTTATAACAATGAGCATCCGATAACCTAGTCACTGCAAATGCGACACATGCTCTAATTGTCTCAATTTTTTTTTTTGATTAGGTAAAGATTCGAGGCTAGACATACCTGGACCTCGAAGACCGACAAGTCGGCAGACGGATAACCGTCACAAAGAAACAAAAATACAACGAAGGTGCGGGATACAGGCAAAAGCGCTCTACAAAGCGAAACTAAACCCAACTAAACCGGAAGAGATGCGGACGTAGACAACGAACGAAGCCAAGCGCTACCCAAGAGCAACCCCGCAGACCAGCGGTACATCAGGAGTCTCCTGTGGGCAGTGAAGACGAACCTCCAAGGAAACAACATTCCGGGAAAAGGAGACGCCTCGATACACACTACCACAACCCCAGTATGGTCTCAATGACCATACCTGAATATGATCATTGGAACTAATAACACCTTTGATCGTTACATCCAATTATGCGTTGTGCGCTCCAAAAAAAAAGGTGATAATATTTACACCCATAAATTTTACTATATGCACCACACATACGCCTCTTGAATCACACATTTGCTCCTCTTGAGTCACACACTTGCCCCTTAAGAGGCGCAAGGTATTTTAATGTAAAATACCCCGCGCCTCTTGAGGGGCAGGTGTGTGACTCAAGAGGAGCAGAGTGTATTTTAAAAAAAATATAAAAAGTGAGATATGTGGTGTAAATAGTAAATTTTATGGTGTAAATAACATTGGCTAAAAAAAGGGGGAAAATAGAATTACAAGTGAAGTAACCGTTGGATAGCTGAGGTCGCCAATTTCGCCTCCCTCGGAAACCGCCAATCTTCACACCAAGTCCATATGTACATCCGTGCCCGTCGATCCCATCTTCCATTGATCCTCCCCTCCAAATCCAAGCTCCTCATCTCCCCACCCCTCAATCTCCCTCTCCTCCTCTTCTCCTCCTCCGCCGCCTCTCCACCACCACCACCACCACCATGCCCATACCCGCCGCAATCAGACACTCCTCCCACCCGCATCCACTCCAACCTCCTCACTCTCTGTTCGTCCCTCCAATCCCTCCGCCAAACCATGCAGATCCACGCCCAAGCCCTCGCTCAAGGCCTCCTCCCTTCCAGCGTCTCCATCTGCGCCGCCCTCATCCTCAGCTACGCCTCCCTCGGCGGCCGCCCCGGCGCCTGCCGCGCTCTCTTCGATGCCACCGCGCCGTTTTGTAAAACCGCCTTCTTGTGGAACTCTCTGATTAGGGCTTATTCGAATTTGGGGGTTTGCGATGGTCTCGCCGCTTATAACGGTCTTGTGAGATCTGGAATTCGGCCGGACGATCACTCTTTCCCCTCTGTTCTCAAGGCGTGCGCTGATTTCTCAGCGGCGCGGAAGGGGAGAGAGGTCCATGGCGCTGTTGTTAAGCTCGGCCTGCAATCGGACTCGTTTGTGGGGAATACTCTCTTGCTTTTTTACTGCAGGTGCGGTGATTCGGATGCTGCCTGGAAGCTGTTCGACGAAATGCCTGAACGAGAAGTTGTGACATGGAATACCATGATTGGGGCGTTTTCTTTGCAAGGTTGTTACCTGAAGGCGCTGAATTTGTTCATTGAAATGAAATTGAAGTCGGGGTTTATGCCAAATGTGGTTACTTTGGTGAGTGTTTTGCCTGTGTGTGCCGAGCTAGAAGATGAGCTGATGACTAGGTTGATTCATGGCTATGTTGTTAAGACTGGTCTAGATAGGTACATAACGGTTAGCAATGCGTTAGTTGATGCGTATGGGAAATGCGGGAGTACTAAGAGTTCTAGGCAAGTTTTTGATGAAATGGATGAGAGAAATACAGTGTCCTGGAATGCAATTATAACTGGTTTTGCGCATGCCGAATGCTATACTGACGCCTTGAGTATGTTTAGGTTGATGGTTAACACGGGGGAGAAGGCAAATGATGTCACCATTTCGAGTATGCTACCGGTATTAGTTGAATTGCAGAGGTTTGATGCTGGCAAAGAGATTCATGCCTACAGCATTAGGATTGGGCTTGACTCTGATCTATTCATAGCTAATTCATTGATTGACATGTATGCAAAATCGGAAAACACCAATGCAGCTTCGAATGTGTTTTACAAGATGGAAACGAGGAATGAAGTATCTTGGAATGCTATGATTGCTAACCTCGCACAAAACAGCGCCGAGTTAGCTGCTATAAGGCTCATTACAGATATGCAATCTCATGGGTTTTCTCCTAATGCTGTCACTTTCACAAACCTTCTCCCAGCTTGTGCACGGATAGGATCTCTTCGGTCTGGAAAGGAAATCCACGGAAGATCCATTCGTGCTGGATTTAATTCGTCTGACCTGTTTCTCTCCAATGCCCTAACAGATATGTATGCCAAATGCGGTTGCATCAACATTGCTCGCAATGTATTTGACGTCTCCCTCAGAGATCACATATCATATAATATACTCATAGTGAACTACTCGCAATCAGAGGATTGCGTAGAGTCTCTGAGTTTATTCAAAGAGATGAGGCGCATCGGTATGCAGCATGATACAGTGTCTTTTGTTGGTGCTATTGCAGCCTGTGCAAATCTCTCTGCACTTAAGAAAGGGAAAGAGATTCATGGGTATGCCATTAGAAAGTCGTTTCACACTCGTCTGTTTATTGCTAACTCACTTTTAGATCTTTACACCAAGTGTGGAAGGATCAATCTAGCGGAAAAAGTATTCGAAAGTATCCTTGAAAAGGATACAGCTTCTTGGAACACCATGGTTCTGGGATATGGTATGCTAGGTGAATTCCAAAAGGCAGTCCAGCTTTTTGAGGTGATGAAGACAGAACACTCGATGTATGACCCGGTTTCCTACATCGCTGTCCTGTCCGCTTGTAGTCATGGAGGACTTGTGGAGGAAGGCAAGAGATATTTTGACGAGATGAAGAGTAAAGATGTTGAGCCTACAACCATGCATTTCGCGTGTATGGTTGATCTACTTGGCCGAGCTGGACTAATCCACGAGGCTGTGCTGCTCATTAAGAACCTTCCACTTGAACCTGATGCACACATATGGGCAGCTTTGTTAGGCGCAAGCAGCGTCCAGGGCGACATAGAGCTGGCAAAGTGGGCAGCCGAGCATCTATTCGTGCTAAAACCTGAACACTGTGGGTATTACACACTGCTATCCAATATGCTATCCGAAGCAGGGAGATGGGAAGAGGCAAATGCAGTAAGAGACCGGATGAAATCAAGGGGTGTAAAGAAGAATCCCGGGTGCAGCTGGGTTCAGGTCCGGGATCAACTCCATACATTCCTTGTTGGCACATCAATAGACCGATTGGATTCAGGCTTGTCAATCATGGATTCCGGATAGACAACAGATTAGGCCGCGAGGCTCATCCATGTCGGAACCTGTGATATTGGTAAGCATTAAACAAGATGAACTTATCTACTAGATTGCCTTTCTCATTTGGTTCCTGTATCTGCATATAGATTTTTTGTTCTGATAATGCATTGCGGCTTTCTCCATAGCAGGAAGCCTACCATGTGATTCATGTGCCCTTGGCTGTATTTTTTATGCAATTGAAGTATGATCTGACTTGAATAAGAATGCTGGATAATATTCATCTGGCATATTCGACGAATCGTTAATGGGACAAACACCTGTTGGGTTACATCAATGCATTATTATTATAATTATTTTTAAGGTTATAAGTCGGGATATACTAATTTAACGCAAAAACTTAAGCTATTGTGAGAGGTTCACCTTTCCATATAATCCATGTAACCAATTACAAGTTGATATAGTGGTTACTCGAGAGTCATATTTTGGGCATTTGCCGTTTGGGCTCTATCCTTCAAATGGGTTGTGCCGTATGATTCTATTGGGTCCATTAGGGTTTTTCTAGGCTGTGGTCCTTGTGGGTTGTAGGGGTGCTTTCTGCAAAATTTGATTGATTTTTTAGAAATCGATTTAAATGGAGGATATCAAGTCACAT
Source organism: Persicaria maculosa (assembly GCA_963922045.1). NCBI lineage: Eukaryota > Viridiplantae > Streptophyta > Magnoliopsida > Caryophyllales > Polygonaceae > Persicaria > Persicaria maculosa. Next base: position 13,219,225 of record OY998267.1, on the reverse strand, counting down.
CTATTTTTTTATATATATAAAAAAAACTAAATAGATAATCAAGAAAGATAAATTGACCGTTTACTTAGATAATCTAAAGTATTTTTCATAGACCATTTCTTGATTGAAAAAAAAAAAACTCTTGTCTGCTAATTTAATTTGTTTATGTACCAAATAGACATTTTTAAAGTTCTCAACTAGTTCAATCGATAGTCGATACAACTTAAAAAGTCATTTTTTTCCCCAAATAAACGAAGACATATAAAAGCAGCACTTGGCTAATCATGCAGATTGGTAGTTATGAATAGCTATGATTGCTTCAAGCGCAAAGATACTCCATTGCAAGGTTCCACTTGAAAAAAAAACACCAAATAGTTATAGTCCAATACACCATTTTACAACTTAGAATTATAAAAACAGTAAAAGACCCACATTAGTACACATCATAATCATTATTTAGGGGATAATCTTTTGTACATAATTACTAGAATAAATGTCATTTCAGGCACCTTTTCAAGTTGAGTTAACTAACACAAAAATATAGGACTATCTCAAGATAAAAATTCCGTTATGTTATTATCCTACAACAACAAACAATAACACAAATGTTTTTTTTTTTTTATTGTTCGCCGGATGATTTTAGGTTAAGGGTACGGTTTATTAATCCCAATGGATTGATAACTATCAAAAGGACTAAATAAATACAGTACCAAAAAATAAAAATTTGAAAATGGGCATGTATTTTATTTTAAAGGTCTTTCTATCATATACTCTTAGGACATAGAATAAGATCTTAAATTGGGAAAATTTACTAACAAAAAAAATTATCGACCCTGTGAATCTAATTAAAAGAAAAACTAAAACAATTAAAATTTAAAATATAATTTTAAATTTATACTCTTATCCTACACCCTTCATAAAAAAAATCGTTATTTTAATAACGATAAGACTCTAAATTGGAAAATGGTTTTTAAATTTTAATTAATTTAGTTTTTTTTTAAAATTAGATTTCTAAGGTTGCTTGCCTTTTTGGTAGAGAATCTTTCCCAATTTAGTGTCTTATCCTATGCCATTAGGGCATAGGATAGAAAAATCGAAACCGTTACGATTTTTCTATCCTATGCCCTTGGGGCATATGATAAGACTCTAAATTGGGAAATGTTTTTTAAATTTTAATTAATTTAGTTTTTTTTAAATTAGATTCCTAGGGTCGCTTGCCTTTTTGGTAGGGAATCTTTCCCAATTTAGTGTCTTATCCTTAGGGCATAGGATAGAAAAACCGTTAATAATAACCCCTACGATAAGAGAGAGTATTTTTTTAGCTAACGAGTGTAAAAAGTAAATATAGTAGTAGATTATCTGTTTTATGCCTTATTACATGTCTGATTCTATGTTTTTTTTTTGATAAGGTAAAAATTCGAGTTCAGACAGGCCTGAAACTCGATAGGCCGACGAATCGGCAGACGGACTAACCGTCAACATACAACATAATAGACACACAGAAAACACGGATGAAAGAAACAACTATAAGAACTCATATAAGCCGTCAGCCAGCGGAGGAGTCGAGGGAGGACCAAGGCGAGCCACGAATGCCGAGAACACGGGAGAGCGCGTCGACTCACACGGCGTCTCGACGCCGAAAAGGCGAAGAACAGTAACCCACCACCGAAAAGGGCAAAACCTGAGGAAGTACGGATCACCGACGTTGCCCCACTTAGATGAGGGATCTTCGAAGACCACGAACACAGCCACGATCCTCTTAATTCTATGTTTTATTTCTTTGTAGCAAGGAAGAGAACAAGTAGGACCCACCTGGAATATTTTTGATTTTCATTTTTTTTTTTTTTTTTTTGGTTTTCATTTGAAGATTTAATCTTTACTAAAAACGGTTATACAGTTCTACTGTGAATCTGTAAATTCATCTGTGTAGGTTTGGTGAGATGAGAGTATGAGACTATGAGAGAGATGTAGACAATTTAGGAAAGGAGAAAATGAGGCAAAGAAAACGGAGTTTGGACGGCCAATGCAATGACCATTTTTTTTTGCTTTTTTCTTCTTGCGTCTCTTTTCAAAAAGCAAACAGCTTTCATACTCTCTCTCTCTTCCCGTGTAGTGTGTAGCCTTCTTCACACCTCCTCCTCATCCCTAAAACCTTACCCTTTTTTCCCTGAGTCTACATCTGCTCTTCTTCCTCCCAAATCATTCACAAACTGTTTGTTGATAATCAAGTTCTAACGAAGCTCGTTTCTACTGATCCAGGATTCCTAAACCCCTAAAGGTCCTTGCTTTATTCTTGCATTCTTATGATCTGTAAGTTGATCCTCCCCTTTTTGACTTCCTAATTTCCCCCCTTCTCTTTCTATTTCATTGTATAAATCTGAATCTTGTAGGAATTTTTTGCTCCAAATTAGGAGATGTTTTTGCTCAGCGTTGTCTGATTTGAGCCCTTGTTTGTCTTAATTGCTGATTTACTTTAGATGGGTATGTTTTCTGCTGCTTTTCTAACTTCAGATTTTGCCACTTCATTTGTTGTCATTTTTGGTCTTAATCTTGCTCGAATCCTCCTATGTGCTGGCCATTTTGTTTCTGAGTTATGGATTTTGATGTTTTGGCTTTCAATTTGGAGTTTAACTTCTTTTTCTCAAGAGGGCAAAAACCTAAAAAAATAAAATAAAAAAAATGTTGGAGCTGTTTGGGTTGTTGTCAATCTGCCTTTAGATTCTATATTTGGTGAACAATGGCCCACGTTCTTCATTAGGTTTGTTGGAAACCCTTAATTGTTGTGTGACTTTCTCTGCAATCTAGAACTGAAATTTGTTGCCAATAGCTTTAGTAAGAGAAACTAGTGGATGTTCTTATTGTCATGTGATCCTTGCCAGGATCGTGATAATCCGGAATCATGACTAGGGTGAGTCGTGATTTTGCTCACACGATGCAAAAGGAGGCAGTACCATCTGTTTCATCAGATGTCATTTTCCTATCCAGTCGGTTTCCGAACTACAAATGGGGCTCTGGCAACCAAATCATTGAGGTGAAAGATAATCCTAAAATGTTGTCCATTAAAGAGATTGTTGCACGGGAAACAGCACAGCTGCTGGAACAACATAAGCGTTTATCAGTTCGCGACCTTGCCAACAAATTTGAGAAGGGCTTGGCAGCTGCTGCTAAGTTGTCTGAAGAGGTTTGATGCATTGTGTTTACAGACAATCCATATGCTTTATTTATGCATCCGCTGTCATGTTTTTTGCTTCAAAAATGGTTACTTAATGGCATGCTTCATTCTGCGCTTTGAATTCATCCTGATAATGGTTTGGAATTAGGCTAAACTGAAGGATGCTGCCTCACTGGAAAAGCATGTTCTGCTGAAGAAGCTTAGAGATGCACTAGAATCCTTAAGAGGTCGTGTGGCTGGAAGAAACAAGGATGATGTGGAGGAAGCTATTGCCATGGTTAGGCCTAAATTTTCCTGTTATTTCATTATTTGAGTACTCATTCTGTCAGTCTCTCTTTTAGTTCTATCTGTTGTCTCACAGCAGCTTCATGGACAATTTGTTCTTTGCACGTGATACAACTAACCAGAACTTGCTAAATTTGAAGTGTGATGGCATTTTCTTAGGTAGTATGTTAGATCATTTGTACCCGCTCCTTGAAGCAGGCTGATTCCTTTTGATATGATTTAATCAGGTTGAAGCTTTAGCAGTTCAGTTGGCTCAACGAGAAGGAGAGTTACTCATGGAAAAGGAAGAGGTGAAAAAGTTGGCCAGTTTTCTGAAGCAGGTGAGCTAAATACCCGTGTATCTATTCATCTATTATTTGTTTCCGTGGAGTGTTGTTCAATGTTTTTGAGTCTTTTGACATATTTCTGTTACTTTGAGTATTTCTTATGCCTTGAATAAAAAACTTTTATCATATTATCTCTTTTGTGTTGATAGCTAAACACAAGTCAGCTTCTTTTGTTTGCTGTCATTGAGATAAAATGTCCTCTAGGAATGTTCTTAACTTGTTGAGTTTGTGGCTGCTAAATTGTTTTAATAAATGTTTTGTCTTGCATGTATGAACTATAAAATTGATGATGAAGTTAGGTCTATATAAGGATCTTAGTGGCCCCTTCATAGCTTTTTGTGGCTGGTGATGATTTATGGGAATTCATCTACTGACTCAGCTGGTTTTGATTTGTTATGGCCAAAATAAAATAAAAAGGGAACCCAATACTTTTAACATGTATCACCTACAAGACATGTTAGTGTGGATGTTAAAATCAGTGTTTTGGTGTTCTCGTTCCTTCTTTAGGCCTCTGAAGATGCAAAGAAGCTTGTTGAGGAGGAACGACACATAGCCCGATCAGAGATTGAGAATGCAAGATCTGCAGTTCAAAGAGTAGAAGAAGCACTTCAAGAACATGAACAAGTTTCTCGAGCTTCAGGAAAGCAGGTTATATAAGTTTGATGATTTGCTTTAACATTCTAGTAAAGTTTGTATATTGTGCCTAGATCTGCGCATAGAGTCAAATAGCTGATTTGATTCATCAATGGGTCAGTATTATGTAGATAGCCTCACCAATCACCTTTTGACAAGGCTTAATTTGATTTATTGGATTCCACTTTTTCCTACCAAAGAGGCACTCTTATCTTCTACTCTACAAACTGATATCAGTACTTCCACAGGATTACGAAGAACTAATGAAGGAAGTTCAAGAGGCTAGACGCATCAAAATGTTGCACCAGCCCAGTAAGGTAATAACTTATTTCATTGGAGTGATTTTCCACGAAACACACAAGCTGAATTGCTGTAGTACTTTCCTATTTGTTCATCTCAGTATGGGAGGTGGGTCAGTTATGGAATATATCCTGATGTTGTAAACGTTATAGTTATCTCTCTTGGGTTTCATTTCCCTGCAGGAGAACATTTTTTTGTTTGCTAACTTCTGCTGCATTCTGTATGCCTATCAGCTTATAAGCAATAGCTACACTCTACATCTTGCAGGTTATGGACATGGAGCATGAACTTCGAGCATTAAGAACTCAGCTAATAGAGAAATCTAAGCATTCACTCCGGCTTCAGAAGGAGGTACTACTCTTCTTAGAAGCATACTTCACAGAAAATGTGAAGTGTAAAACATGCACATTTTTTTACTAGCTGCAACTAAGAAACTTCTGATTAATAAAATTAGAAAGACGATAAAAAGATCCTTATTTCCTATTGGCCTTGAACAATCTTGAATGTATAATGTTATGAAATGTAATTATATCTTATGCTTTGAGATTGATTTGGAACAAAATTTTAATGGCTTTTGCCTGCAAGATCTTATGTTGTCTGACTTTATATCTTGCAGCTAGCAATGGTGAGGAAGGACGATGATAATGCATCCCGTTACTACGAGTTGGAGGGTCAAGAGCTATTAGGTTCCTATTTGCGGATCCAAACATGCACAGTTGAAGCTGCAGAGCTTTCAGAGTGTTCCATTCAATGGTATAGAGTAGCATCTGACAGTGGCAAAAGGGAACTCATTTCAGGTATAATATGCAACCTTTGTTTAGTAGTTCACATGTTATCTATCCTTGCTCTTCATCTGTAATGTCAGAATTTTGATACTTTTGATTCGTAGCTAAAGCATGGATAACTTGATCATTTGCTGAAATTAGGATAGGGACCACAAACTTAAATAAACAACGGTAACAACAGCCCAGTAAATCCCGCTTAAAGCGAGTCTGGGGGTCCGGGATGTATGCACCCCATCCCTAAGCAAGTCGGGAGGGTGTTTTGGAAAGACTGAAAAAAGAGGGAAGCTGAGGCAGTAAAACAAAGGCGAGACATGTCACAAACAAACCTGGAGGCAAAGCTAAAGTGTAAAAGAATAAAACAATCCTAAACACACGCAGAGAGGTCAAGACAAAGCATACCACAAGCCACAGACAAACCTAGAAGGCAATACTGTATGATGAAAAAGCTCAGGCTCGGTCACCCCTTGCCGTGAACCAAAAGCCATCCTATAATGATCTGAACATCCCCTAAAATCACAACTGACTTGGCTGGATATTGCCTTCTCTAACGATCTGATATTCACCATGTCAGGAGCTACCAAGACAGTTTATGCTCCTGAACCTTTTGACGTGGGGCGAGTCTTGCATGCAGACATCATCTTTGATGGCCAGAGGTTAACTATACCGACTACTGGCCCTATTGATCCAGGTTTTGTCCTACTTTGATTGACTTGCTATTTCTCCGCATATTTTACTGTTCGTGACTGCTGATGCACATTTCTGAACAGCACCTGGTTTGGGTAGCTACGTGGAGGCACTTGTGCATAGACATGACACTGAGTTCAATGTAAGTATAAGTTGATGAATTTCAAAATCTTTTTTTTTCTTTTGAACATCAATGTAAAGGATTGATGTCAGCCACGGTAACATAGGATATATGCACGTTCCACAAGCAGTTTGAGAGAAACAAATTTGGCCTGTGTCTACTTACTACAGTCGCCGGTTATTAGTCCTTGGTCTGTTGCTATTCTAAATATGGTTGTGCTGTTTTCTAGGTGGTTGTCACTCAGATGAACGGAGCGGATCAACCATCACAATCTATCCACGTACTTCATGTTGGAAAGATGAGAATGAAGCTTTGCAAAGGCAAAACAACTGTGACAAAGGAATACTACTCCGGCGCAATGCAGGTAGGAGAAATATGATGATATCCTTTATACTCTTTTGCTAATCACATTTGAAGTAATCTATGTTGTTTGTTAGTCCCCTTCAACGGTAGATCTCTGTAATGACTTATGTTGTGGAAACTATGTTAAGTTTTCCCTCTTCGATTGTCTATATCTATTTGGCCCGGCTTTTGATGTCCAAGTACGGGTTTTAGCCAAAAAAAAAAAATTGACACTGGCTTTTAAGAAGTTGATATTACTCATTAAGTGCTTCGAACTAAGGCTCCTCGACAACTTCATTGATATCTTTTTGGTAACGTGCAGCTTTGCGGTGTCAGAGGAGGTGGCAATGCTGCATCTCAAGCGTTGTTCTGGCAAGCAAAGCCAGGGCTTAGCTTCATATTGGCCTTTGAATCCGAAAGGGATAGGAACGCGGCGATTATGCTTGCAAGGAGGTTTGCATTCGACTGTAATGTAAGTGATCCCTATCACATCTGTGACTTCAATTCTGTTTCATATGACCTAAAGCAACGACTTTAATTCTGTTTCATATGCCAGATAATGCTTGCTGGACCAGGTGATAGAACTGCCCTCGGCAAGTAGACGCATTTTGTTCTCCGTCTCATGTACATTACATAGAATTTTCTTCGTTTCCTTGCGTATTCTTACATTGGTTAGCGATTGATTGTAGGAGCCGCTTTTTAGTTGTGTGAATTTGTTTGCAGTTTTATGCTGTTGTACTAGCTTCCTTTACTTGCTTTTTTAAAGATTACTGATTTGTATTCGAGTAAGATTGTCTGTAAACACTAAACCCACTGACTTGATTGGGCTGATGAATTTGTTTAAATGTTGAGATTTTGGTTGGTAATTTGGATGGACACACACTGCATTGTTCATACTGAGTTTGTGCAAGATGAGTCCTTTCCTATCGATTAGTATTACACGGAAGAAATCAATTATAGACACAAATACAATTCGATTCGTTCTTCATATACAAACTTACTTGGGAGTTTGCAAGCGCATGTAAGACCAGTTCTGGATCATGGGATTTTTATGTATTGCTTCGATCACCATTACAATGTCTCATTTTATCACGTTGATGTGTAACTTGTTCAAATGAGAATGGAGAAATATCAATGAACTGGAGGTGATATCATAAACATGCTGAATAAGTTGTTGTAATCAACCAATTACATCAAATAAGTTGAATAAGTTGTAACCAACCAGTTACCATCTCCGGAAAGCTTTCCAAGCATGGAAATTACAACCAAATAGTAATCTAAAAGATCATTCAAACATTCTGATCTACTAGAAACCCTAATTCATAGACAGAAATCCCCAAATTTCATGCCCCTTTTTTGCCTTGTCTACAGCAGTCACTGGGCAATGGGAAGAAGAGCAACTGCATCCCTGTCGGGCTCGGTGAACTTCCTGCAAACTGCTTGGAGGTTGCTTTTCTTAGTTGCAATGTGGAGACTAAGAAGCTTATCAGCGCATCGCCTGCAAACCATTCATCACAATATACAACTTCGGTTAGACTCGTGCAAACACGTCAGTTCAAGTGAGACCAGTAGAGAAGGCAAGAAATGCTTTACTTGATCTCATGATCTGCATATCCTGTATAATGGTGGAGCGTTTTTGTCCAAGGGGTTTGGTTCAGACACTGCAGGGCTGCATAGACAGCAGCAGCTGCAACCATTGATGGGCGGCAGGACAACACGAGCTCATAATGCATTAGGCCGCTTTCCGCGAGGAAAAAAGCCATGTTCTCAACCTGCATTGGCAATCCAAACAAAGTAAGCTACACATAATGCAGGAATTCAGGTTTCAACACACAGCCTAATGCCTTGTAATGCAGGAAGTCGGATTGCAACACATAAGGTGTGTATTAAGTCAGATTGCAATTCATAAGGTGTTGAATGAGAAAAAGCATTTACTTCTTTGTTGGATGGCACAGTTGCTTTGATGAATCGAACAAGAAAAATGTAAGGGGTCGCGACAGTAAGGTTCCACTCTAAGTATGCTAGAATGGATTTCTCCATGGCAAGCACTTGCTCTCTGCTATACGCACTGTCTGATATGCTGAGGAAGTCATCCACCTGAAATCATACCAAATTTGCAATCAATCATCAAGCCATGAATTTAAATTGAAGCAAAACGTCCTAAGAGAAAATAATCCAACCTCTGGAGCCCAAATTTCCTCATACTTGCAGGCTAGGAGCATTGAACTGATGCCCACTAGCTGAAGTTCTCTCCTTAGGACGACTTTTCTTGAGAGGTAACGATCCACTAGATCGATTGCCAGGTATAGTGTTTCCGGCAGCAGTTCAAACTTATTGTGAACTTCGATCAGCCAGTCAACGAGTATCATTCGCATTTTCTGGTTTATGTTCAACTGCCATTGCAGGTAATCACGCATATGATACTCTTCCTGCATCATAAAAGCCCATGTTGTTAAAGTTGCTATTGCTATCCATACTCTTCTAATGGCAAGGACTAAAAGAAGATTGAAGATCAATTAGTACTTCATAAAGCCTGTAGAATTTGTAGATTTCTTCCACATATTCAACAACTGCTAGCTCATTGTTGACATCTGCAGCATCAATGTCGACAACTTGCTCTCTCGGTCTACTTTCGATCCCACAAGCAGCCTGAAAAGTTAACAAATTTTTTACCATCCATTGTTCTAAATATATGAAAACAACCATCAAGCAAGGGTTTATACCTTACTACGAGCCGTAAGAACCGAGGTTAAACTGTTGATCTTCCTTCTAGATGGCCTTTTCTTCACCTTGGTCAAATCTTTGTCCTCTTTTTCTTCATCATCAGAGCTTATTATGATAATGGTGTCTGGTTCTGGCTTGTATGTGACCTTCTTCTGAGGCCGCGGCTGCGCCACCGCCTGATTAACAACCTTTTCAGCTTCTTCCCCTTTGATCTTCTGTTTCAAAAACTGTGGAGAAAACTTTGAATAAGTCAATTTTATTTGAGTATGTTACCGGAGAAATTTCCTTGTTTTTTCAGCCTACCTTGTCATTGTTCTTCCCAATTGCAGGAGGATCATTACTTGCCAGTGTCAGAGAAGCAAAACTCCTAGCAATACAGGAAAACAAGAACAGATATCAGTCATGAAACTTCAAATTATTTTTTTTTGAATTTTAGGGTTTGAAAGAAAGGGTAAATACTTTGTGATCTGATTTCCTTCAGTAGGGTTAACGAGATTGCTAATTTCTTGAAGAGCTCTTCTATTTCCCCCATCTTTCTGCTTCTTCACATCATCTAAAACGCCCAATTCCACAATAAGACACTCAATTTCTACAATCCCAAATCCTCCAAACAAGATCCTAAAACCCTAGAAATAATTTACCTCTCTGTAGTTCCTCTGGAGGAGCGATTTCAGCGGAAGAAGCCGTATCTTCGTCCTCGCCTTCCTCGTAACGGTTGCCAGCAAAGACGCCCCCAATACTCGCCATCAACGACGATAGAAAAACTTGAAGGCGGCTACTCCCTGCCTGACCTCGGTCGCTATCTCCGGTTCCGGTCGCCACCTCTTCCGATTCGCTCTCTATCTCCACTTGTTGGTACTGCGATTGCAGGGGATGAAGAAGAAGAAGATGAGAAAGCGGAGATGGTGATGATCTGAAAATGGGGGTCCCACACCCACAGGCCCTTTTTGTGTTGAGTACGCTTCCTCAGTAGCGGGAGACTTTATTGAAAAAATTCAAATTCTAGCGATTGGATGCGCTCCCTGTTCATCCTACGCTCCCTAATATGCCACGTCTCAACTTGATTTTTTTGACCGTTTATTGTACTTTGAGGAGCCTTTGCCCTAAAAAAAAAAAAGTTGAGGAGTCTTTCCTTCATTTTTAAAAACCTACGTTAGGTACTGTATGACTCATTTAAGGAGTTAAAAAATTTAACGTGTCACCCATGAGGTTTTGTAAAAGTATATCTGACACAATCATAATCCTAATTTGTTTTAATCTTGAAAATTCGAGATTTTGATTTTAAAACATTCTATAAAATTCTATTATTGTACACTATTTAGGAAAATATTTTACAACATTGTGTATTAGTTTAAATATTTCTAAAAAATATTTTTATAATATACATTTTCTTACAGATAATCCTACTAATTTTTTTTCTCAAATCTTACATATTTAATTTTGATTATTCTCAAGGTTTAGTTTTTGTTTTGAAGGAAAATTGTTTAAAAATAATATGAACTATTATCCCTTAATCAATATCAATACAAATTTTAAAAAATACTAAAAGATATACAAACTATTTCATATTAAACCAATTTTGATATGAGACAATTTTACGAGTAAGTTTTTGATGTAGCAACCGGGGATTCGAAAAATTAATGACATTGTGCCATATCATTAAATTACAAATATTTTTATTGTTTGTTAAAAAACTAATTTTGAGCATATATTGGATTCTAGAGTTAATTTACTTATCTAATTTGTCGTTGATATTAGTATTTTTATAAAAAAATATTTGGGTATTTTATTTATGAAATGGCTACGTACCCTTTTTTCAGTTATTGGGTATTTTATTTATTAAACTGGTGCTATTTTATTCTAATGACGCATAATAAAATAATAGAATGGTAAGATGTTGTTATGAAAGCCAATTTATCAAAACTCAGTGGTTACCCTATGAACTTTTTCAAAGCCTCATGGGCACCACGTGGAATTTATCAAAACTTTATATACCACGCGAAAATAAAAAACTTCATGGTCAGCACAAGGAATTTCTCTTAAAGTTTTGTGAAATTGTTTATCCTTTGGTTTTATTTTGCCCTCTCAATTTACATGACAAAAGTACTTTGGACTTATGGAGTATGTTTTATTTCAAATCCCTACATAATTAAAAAGAAAAGTTTTGTGAATTTAAAATCATCTTCATTATAAATTTCCTTATTAGTCTCCAACATTTTATACCGGTACATACTCTATCAAACAAGTCATTCATGTTTCTAACATTTTACACTTGTATCAAATAGTTATCTGTCCTATTAAAAAGACTTATTCACGTTTCTAATATTTCTACTCAAGTTCATACTCTATTAAATATTAAATAATATGTCATTTGATACTCATACAACTAGTGTACGTCCTACCTTGCATCTCATTTACCATATCAGGAAAGTTAGTTAAAAAGTGATAAAATTAAATTAATTTTAAAGAAAGTTCAATTTTTGAGCTCAGAAAATTGTTGTTAAACCTTTGGGCCGTCTATCTAAACCCAGTGCAGGCCCAACATATTTTCGTTCTCCAACATTTTCGGTTTGGAGTCCCCAGTCTCCCCTTGGTTTATATAGTACGTCAAAAATGGATCTGGTTTCAGTAAAGTTTTTCCAAAACTTGATTTAGACAAAATAATTTTGCTTGGTAGTCATAAAATTTAATTTTGTTGTTAGATACATGGGGTTCGTGTGAGACGGGATTAATATACTGATTAAAATTATAAACAGGGTAAAATTTATAAATTGTTGGTAAAAGTAATTAAAAATTTAAACAACAAAATAATCTCCGTATGGGGCGAAAAATAGTTTATTTGTAAAAAGTTGAGTTTATTTGATTGTTAGTAGGGGTATTGTGGTACTTTCAAACCAAATAAGATAAAAAGGAAGGGGTAAAACAGTACTTTTGCAAAATAAACATCAAAATAACCTCCGTTTTCTAGCTTATTTTTTAACACGTTTTTTAAACTAATTTTACCTAGAAATAGGCTTCCATACACCCATAAAACCTAATTAAAAAATAAACATCTACTTTTACTTAATTTTTAACTACTTATTTCAACAACCATACATACCCAATGTTCTAAAAATCCCGCCTAGGCGCCGCCTAGTCCCCGCCTAGGCGCTAGGCGGCCCCTCACCGCCTAGCGTTTTTTAGAACACTGTACATACCCATAGTAAATCACCCCTTCTAAAGGCATGTTTAAAGCAACATGGAGCACGCTCACATCGACGTAGTAAATAGACATTGGAAATTGAAGGCAAATCAAGGTTTAGGGTACCATGTTCATATCGACGTGGTGCTCTTAAATACGTACGTCTGATATTTAAAAAGTAATGAATGGATAACGAACGGATCTTTGATCCGTTTGTATATACTACCTCCGTTTCAAAATAAATGTCGCTTGACTTTTTGCACGTTTATTAAGAAAGTAAAATCTCTATAAAATATAATTTTTTAATCAATTTTTTTAACAAATTGATTAAAAAAACAATATTTTATAGAGTTTTTAGCTCTTTAAAAAATGTGCAAAATGTTTAACGACATTTATGTTGAAACGGAGGGAGTATACAAAAAGTCTGAAACTTAAAAAAAAACAAATGGATCAAAGATCCGTTTGTACATATATATTTTTTTAAAAAAAATTTTCTTAAAAATTTTAAACTTGTTTTTTTAAACATGTGAACGGATCTATCTGTTCGTTACATTTTTAATGTCAGACGTATTTACTGCTGGACACGTGTCAATATTATTATTTCAGAAATGGTTCATTCCGACAACATACCAAATAAACAACATCGATAATGAATTATTACGATTTTCTGATTCCATCCCAATTTCGACGCTGAGCCAAAATTTTCATTTGAGGACAGAAGACCACAGGAGGGTCACAAGGCTCAGCTCACAACAAGTGAGTAAGTCACAAGTCACAACTCACATGAGAATAGTTTTAAATAAATAAATAATAAAAGAAAATAAAAATGGCGTAAAAATTAGATTAGGGGGCCCGATATTTTGTCATGATATGATGATATGTCCACAGGCGGGGCACATGCCGGGCTTATGAATAATAATACAGTCACGTGCGTTTTGTTGTTGATCGTCGTCTTTCCAGGAATCATACATACGTCTCTGTTTCAATAATCCAGCTTTGATCCATCTGTGTTGTGACGTTACATACCCGGCCCAAACCCCAAATCTTCATACAATTAAGCCTTCAGAAAAAGTATTTGTTCCTTTCCCCATTAATTAAACATTAGAGTGTAGTGTAGTGTATGCATATGTATCGCTTTTATCTCACGATTTTACATTATTTTAATATTTTATCCTACATTTCAATGTGTTTACTTTTAATGCCACACTTGGACTTTTGATGAAAGGATACTTTACGCTCATGCATTGGGGAAACCTACGTTTGACTTAAATAATTAAATTTAATTATCTTTGACGGAATTTATCAATGATAGTTTCGCGAAAACTTGTCATTTTACAGTTTTGATTTTGTTCAAAAAAAGTTGTCATTTTAAATGATAGTTTCGCGAAAACTTGTCATTTTACAGTTTTGATTTTGTTCAAAAAAAGTTGTCATTTTAGATATTTTATTTGTATATTTTCCAATTTACCCTTATTTATTTAAAATTTGAATTACCTTAAAAAATATGATTGTACTTTGCTTTGAAATAATTAAGACAAAAGTAGGGTCAATTTAGATAGTTTAAATATTTCTTAAATATGGTGCCTAGAGCTAAAGTGACAAGTTTTTGCGAATGGAGGGAGTACTTACTACTCCCTCCGATCATAAATATATGGATTTTTATTTTTTATACACGCAGTTTAAGAAGTTAAAAATTATATAAAATATTAATTTTTAATTAATTTTTTTTAATAATATAATAATATAATACTTATAAATAGTAAGTATTATATTTTTGAAAAATTAATTTAAAATTTTAATATTTTTTGTAATTTTTAGCTCCTTAAACTACGTGTACAGAAATAACAAGTCTTATATTTATGATCGGAGGGAGTACTAATAAAACAGAAGCATGAAAATTTTAAGTGTGTCATCGCCATAGTTCTTAATTTCATATATGTCATGCAAGAGCTATCACTTCATTTACCTCTTTAATTCATTACCTCATTACATCCACATAACACTTACATGTTATCTACACGACATCTATTATTTTTATTTTTGACGGTTATCTCTACTTCTTCATTTTTCGACGGTTATCTTTCACATACAACTTATGAAGCTATTTTGTAGGTAATTTAATAAATTATAAGAGTCGTATTCTACTCTTTCAAATTACATTAATATTGTAGATGAAGAATTTTAAGAACATCCAACAAAAAATTAACGGAAATTTCGTCTACTACCCCTGAGGTAAGGGCTTTTTCGCGTGGTGTACCAAAATTTGACATATTTCGCCTGGTACTCCTGAACTTTTGTTTTATTTCGCCGCGTGCCCTTCTGTTAAAACCATTAACATTTTTCGTTAAATTTTTTGAAGAGGAAAAAACACAAAAAAGGCTAACTGAGGAGCAATTACAGACCATCTTCTTTGCTACTCAATTACCTTACTCTTCACCAATCTGAGTGAGAGAACAACGTCAATTAAGGGAGACGCCAACAAGGTGGAGCACTTGGTTTCGCCGTTGCTCGAAGCTTCCCTCCTCTTCTGGTTATGGATTTAGGGTTTTTTTTTTCGAAGTGGGGGGTTTTTGGGATTGAATTGCATATGTAAGCCCTTCAAATTGGGAATTTTGAATTAAACAATTTATGTTTTGAATTCACTTCACTTTTGTTTCAAACTGCTAACACTTAGTTGCACTTCAGCAACCTCGGTTTTGTTTTGAATGTAGACCCATATGGCTATATATACTGAAATTTCACGTCAATTTCAGTTTCATGGTTGAAAGTTAAATTGTTGAATAGCAAAATTCGATTTTGATTTGAATCAAGACCCATATTTGCAGCAATTTCACGTCTGTTTCAATTTTATTGCTGAAAATTAAGTTGTCGAACATCAACTTCAGTTCTGGTTGGAATCTAGACCCTTATATGTTGCAACTTCACTTCAGTTTCAATTTTATTGATGAAAATTAAGTTGATTTCTTAAATATTGGAACTAGGGTGTTGAAGCCAATCAAGTGTGTTATTGTTTTCTTGAAGTATCGAATTGCAGGATTTAACGGAAGGGCAATTAGTCTTTTGTATTTTTTTCTTTTAAAAAAAATTAACGGAAAATGTTAATGGTTTTAACAGAAGGGCACACGGCGAAATAAAACAAAAGTTCAGGGGTACCGGGCGAAATATGCCAAACTTTGGTACACCACGCGAAAAAACCCTTACCTCAGGAGTACCAGACGAAATTTCCGAAAAATTAATTTTAATCAAAGTAAAAAAGTCTAGCTAGATATCATTATTAGAGGATCCACAATGATGGCAAACACTCCTTCCCAAATCATGTTTTCCATCTAATTTGGGAAACCTCTATTGTGGAGTAGCTCTAAATTTTTGAGGATCATCATTCGAGCTGAGCTTGACATGTTCAAGCACGATTTGTTTATTAAATGAGCTCGAGCTTGAGGCGAGCTCGTTTAATAAACAAACCACGGTGAGACGCCACAGAAGAAGTCACTTTTCCGTGTTTCTGCTCTCGTTTCCCTCACGGCGAGACGCCACAAACGTGTATTAATTTTCCCGTGTTCTCGCTATTCGCAGTTTCCTTAGATGTTTCCTCGACTTCTTCATGTGTTGAGTTTTTTCGTTGCTATATATGCTCAATTAGGATCTGAACTCTTGTATTTTGCCATTCTTTTCATTGTCTTGTACAATACCATGAATGTTACTCTATCTGCCGACTTTTTTAACTTCTCAATTTATTTGACAATACCATAACAATTACTCTATCTACCGGTTTTTTCAACCTCTCAATTTATTTTGGGTGTTGTTTTTTACACCCACAAAATTTACTATTTACACCCAAAATCCAAGTTTTTTTTTTTTTTAAAAATAAACCCTACGCCTCCTGAGTCATAGACGTGTGACTCAAGAGGGGCAGGGTATGTATATAGAAAAAAATAGCTGCGCCTCTTGAGTCACACACCTATGACTCAAGAGGCGTAGGATTTATTTAAAAAAAAACAAAAACTTGGATTTTGGGTGTAAATAGTAAATTTTGTGGGTGTAAAAAACAACCCCTTTTATTTTACACAAATGATATCAGATATTTATAATCCTTACCTTGTTTAACACACCTACCCAAACGGCAAAATTACAAATTACAACCACCACTTCCGCCGCTAAACACCACTATCCCCACACCCCAACCGAAATTCCAAAATTGCCCCTCCTGCCTGTAAATAAACTTGTGGATGAATTCATTCAGATTGACGAGAGTGAGACTGTGTCTGTGAGAGGGAGGGAAGGAGAATCTCAACGGAAACATGTCAGAGAGCTGCAACTCTCGCCACTTTTCATGGCTGGTTAAATCCTGCTGCCCCGCCCCCGACTCCTCCCTCACCTTCTCCCCCCTCCCCTCCTCCCGCAAAACCACCACCACCACCTCCACCTCCATCTCCTCCCTCCCCGACGACCTCCTCCTCGACATCCTCTCCCGCCTCCCCCTCTCCGACCTCCCCTCCCTCCCCTCCGTCTCCCGCCACTGGCACCGCCTCCTCCTCTCCCCCTCCTTCCTCCACCTCCGCCGCCTCCGCCTCCTCCTCCGCCCCACTCTCTTCTCCCTCTCCTTCTCCGGCCCCTTCCTTCTCTCCTCCTCCCTCCCCCTCCTCCCCCACGACTCTCCCTGGCTCACCTCCTCCCGATTCCCATCCAATTCCTCCTTCGCGGACCTCCAATCTCACTTCTCCCACGCCCGCGCTGCCTCCCTCGGCCGCAAGATCTATCTCCTCGGCCTCCACGCCGTCGCCGAATTCGACGCCTGGACCGCCTCCGTCCTCCTCCGCCCCCCGATGCTCACCCCGCGCAAGAAGTTCGCCGCTGCCTCCGTCTCCGGCAGGATCTACGTCGCCGGCGGATCAGCTAGGTCCTCGGAGGTGGAATCTTACGATCCGAACACCAATTCCTGGAGCACTGTCTGCGACGCGCCGAGGCGGCGATACGGCTGCGTCGGCGTCGGGATCGACGGCGTCTTCTATGTAATCGGCGGCCTGAAAATCGGCGCGATGTTCTCCGTCGGAGCTTCACGCGCATCCGCCGGTGCCGAAGCGCAGGCCTACGCTTGCTCCATGGACCTTTACGACGTCGAGGCGCGCGCCTGGCTTCGGAGCCGTGCCGTCCCCGGCGGCGGATGCGTGGTCGCCGCCTGCGGCGCGTACGGGAGCGTCTACCTGTTGGCCAGCCACGCCGTGGAGCTTTCGTTCTGGCGGTTCAACGCTCGGCGGAAAACCTCCGGCTTCGGAGAATGGAGTAGAGTGAAGGGGCCGCCGCTACCGGCGCAGGTGAGATTGGACAGCACGGTGAGGTTCGGCTGCGTAGGGGCGGAGGATAAGGTGGTGTTGGTGCAGGTGATGGGATGCATCGACGATTTGCTTAGGAGGAGCGGAAGGAGCGCGAGGGGATACAGTGGCGGTTTGGTGTTGGTGTTTGATTGCGCCACCGAGGAGTGGAGCCGAGCAGCTGACTTGCCCGAGGTCGTTGCACGCGCCGCCTGTGCGTGCGTGGAGTGCTGACCTCCGGATAATCATTAAATTAAATCAAATCTCATTTAAATGAATCATATTGGAGTAATTTGAACTATAGTTTGAGTTGCTAGATAGGTACCTTCCTCTGTATCAATTTATATGCCATTTGTAGTTATGTACATTTTTTTAAGAGTTAAATTTTTTATAGAATATTATTTTTTTTAACATGAAATTTTAAAAAATTTTATTAAAAAAATACTCTGTAATATTTTATATAGTTTTTATTTCATTCAAATATACATAGAAAAGTAAAATGATAATTGTTATAAAACAGATGGAGTAGTTACATACTTGCATGTCTTGTATCAATGTAATGGTAAAAGATTGGATATGGTGTTAATGTAATTAGCTAAATATTTATTTTTTGGTTGACAAAGCAAGTATTTGGTCCACCTAAAACTCATAATGGAAAATTTAGTAAATTGGATACCAATGTATGTGCAAGTCTAAAATTGAAATTTACAACTGTATTGATTTCCCGAGAGACGTGATTGAAGAACACCGTCTTGAACGAATGTGATTAGCTCTAACTTCTATCTTGATTTCCCGAAAGACGTGACTGAAGAACATCGTCTTGAACGAATGTGATTAGCTCTATGAATCCGCGGGATTAGGAGCCAAATAAATACAAACAAATAGTGAAAAAAGATTGGTTAGATTAGGAGGTAGGGGAGTGGGTAAATGGGAAATTGGTTGGTTTTGGGGAATTGGAAATGAGTAATGGGGAATCCAATGTGGTGCAACCATACAAAGTTGATGAATGTGATAAGGTAAAGGTAAAGGAATCATTTAGAATGCACTTTGCCACTTTGTTACTGAAGGCTGAGAAGCCATGATTACTGCTGCGTGCATAGTTTTAGATTGGAAGACAAGTGAATAGGGAATAGAAGGTGATTTTGAGGCTTTTTCTGCATTTTTTTTACCAATGGATTTTTAATTTAAAGTATAAAGTAGCCAGGTCACATTAATTTTCCTTTTATGTTTTTTTTTATACCATTTAATCCTGTATGAATTAAACTACAACTATAAGTATGAAATGTGGTATATTATGTAGATAGTCAACTAATACAATGCCTAATTTCAGTTCCCTAATAATGGGTTATTAGATCCATATACAAACAAAGTTGCAAGTGTAGATTATATTTAATGATATGTAACAACCAAAATAGTATGTCTCTATACTGGTTTTAAAATGATAACTAACAACCACAATAGCATGTTTCTATGTACTGGTTTTAAAAATGATAACTAACAACCACAATAGTAGTGTATGTCTCCTATACTGGTTTAAAAATAAATAAAAAATCAAACCAAATTGGAGATGCAGGGAATCCAACCCTGTACCTCTCGCATGCAAAGCGAGCGCTCTGCCATTTGAGCTACATCCCCATTTGTTTGTTAAAATTGATACATCCCCATTTGTTTGTTAGAATTGATAGATGACATTAGTAACATTAAATCCTTGGGATAGATTATTTTTTGAGTTAAATTTGGCGCCAATAGAATTTTAAATAAGAACGCTCTCACCTGTGGTACTTTCGAGAAACTCGTTCCTCTCCTTCCCTTCCGCTTTGTAGATTCTATCCATTCATAGTTCAGTCTACAATTTTCCCTCTCTGTTTCGAATCATTTGGCGCAGCCAACGTGGATCTCACACCTTGTGGAAAGAAGCAAACTCCATAACCTCTTCGCAGTTAGATTTTTCAATGTTTAAAGCTTCTCACATTCGATCGCACACCTTCGTCGGCGTTTTGAATCTCGTTGTTGAGGTTTCGGCGGTTTCGTCGGCGTTTTTTAAGGCTTACGCTTCTCGAATTCGATCCATTCGTAGTTCAGTCTGAAAAAAGCTATTTCGTGCTCTGGTTATCATTTCGAAAGCGCTTTGAATTTTGCTGTTGAGGTTTAGGAGGTTTGGTAGGCGCTTTTTCCACTTCCTGTTTTGAATCGCTTGAGGTTTAGGAGGAAAAAGCAATCGCCAGTATCTCTTTCCGGTAGGTTTTCCGTCCAATTTGAGATCATGTTGCTAGAATTGATTGATTCCCTCCTTATTTTGCTTTAATGGAGTTTCTGCAGTTTTCTGGTTTAGAGCTTCGCTTCCATGGACGCCGATCTGGACTGCCCTGAGCTCGATCCATAATTAGCTGCTGTTCTCGTTTCAAATGGTGGATACATGAAATGGATCTGTTGACCGTACGACTCAAGTTGAGGTAATTTTCATCCACTTCTCTCTCTTTTACCTGTTCGATTAGCTCATACCTTGTAAATTCTAATGTCGATCCTAACTTTGCTCTTAATACGAACACATTTAGTTTCTCCCTGTGTCCCTGTCAATATCACCAATTCAATTTGGTGCAGATCTGGAATTAGATGAATCATTAGTTAAAACTCCAAAGGCGAATTGGTTGATTCATAGTTGCGTTTTGAAACCGAGTATGAGTTTGAGATGATAACCAATGCAATATACAAAATCTTTGTTCACCTTGGAGGAGGATCAACTAATGCTTCATCTCTATTCATGAAATCGTGTTGAATCCAGGTTGAGATAGAAATTGCATATGAATTAATTTTGTATGCAACCAGATCTAGTTCACATATGGGCCTAATTGGATAAGGTTTGGGGTAAAAACGTAAATGGGCCTGTTAGTTCAAAATAACCCATTCAATTCAAAATTACCGAAAACAACTTATTGAACCCCAATTTACCCCTTTTCTCGATTTGATAATATTAAGTTTTCATTTAAATATCCATTATTGCTATTTTTTTAAATTGTTTGCAAGTTGATCACCACCTGAAGTATAAAATGGTTAAAATTTGTGATTTTTTTTTATTAAATTTGATTTCTTTTTATTAATTGATTAGTTATTTTATTTTTACCTACCTTTGTAAAACGAGATTTTGTGTAAACACCACCATTTTTTTTGAAAACAAAATTAATTTGGATAGTGATGATATGTAAACAAAGTGTACAGTGAAACTTTTAAAAGTCAATCACTAGCTTAAGCTTAAAGGACCCATCCATGGATGGTTTTTGATACTACACAGAAAAACAATTAATCGGACGGATAGAGAAGATATTTTTGAAGTTAATCAAGTTAAAATTACAATCTGGTGAATGAATGTAGATTGGATGATTTTACATTGCCTTCCCAATTATCATTTTATCTTTTTAATGGAAGAGATTTCTTTCCTTTCTACTACCAAACTAGATCTTCTCCTTCCCCATTTAAACCCTAACTTGAAAAAAAATCACTAACAAATTAGATATTTTCAATTCCGGGGTCTCCACCTTCCCATAAGGAAGGTTCAATTACGAACCAGCAACTCCAATTTCCATAATTAATTGTTTTCCAAATCACCAATTTAAAAGCTAAAAACCCTCAATTTCTCTCTCTTGCTCCCTCAGAGGCAAACCGGATCCCTATTTCGACTACCCCTCCTTCTTACATCCCCACAATCTGTTGGAAATTTGAGAAGCAAACAAACACAGTTAGGGTTGATCCAAGTACACACTCGATCAACCAACAACGCAAATAGTACTCGTTCATCGAATTGAGTTGTTTCAGAGTTGAGATTAGGTAGTAATGCAATCAATGGCAGGCGAATTCCCATTCTTTCCGGAGAAGATTCGTGTTCTTGTCGTTGATGACAACCCCGTCTGCGGCAAGATCATCTCTCGCATGCTTAATCACTGCAACTACCAAGGTATCTCATCAATGGCGCTTCTTTGCTTTTTCCGGCCTTCTCGTTTGTTTTAATTAATTAATCTCCGTTAAATCTGCTTTTCTGGATCTGCATCCGAAAAAGCCTCAAGCTTTGTACGTCTGTAATGGCGGTTTATAGTAATTGGCTCAGTGAGATTGATTTCCTACTGAATTGAAATTGACCATTGCTAGGGTTTTAGAGCTTAATTTCTTGCCTCGAAAGTAACAATGTGGATTTAGTTGATCGATGGTGAAGAAATTAATTTCTATACGTGTCCTTAGAAATATCTAATCAGTTAATTCTTACTAATTTAATGCGGATGCTTGAATTGGGATTTTTTTTTTGTATTCAGTGACGGAGGTGGCCAAGGCAACTGATGCAGTGGAAACCCTAACTAAGAACCCTAAGGGCTTCGACATGGTGATCACCGACACTCGCAACGACATCGAGATTCTATCACTCCTGGTCAAAATCATGAAGATGGAGAGCATTCCAGTGATCCTTGTCTCAGGGCTAGAGGACACCTCAACCTTGATCAAAGGAGTTCTCCAAGGCGCCGACGAGGTTCTCTTGAAGCCCGTCTCTCTCAGCAAGATCAAGAACCTCTGGCAGCATGTCTACAGGCGGAAACTCATCGAACGACAGCCGCATTCCGATCCTTCCCCGGATAGTGGCGGTGGTGATCAACCAGCTTGCCCATCTTCATCGAAAAACGAAGCTTTGAACGACGACGCGGGGGAGGAGGAGGAGGTGGAGGTGGAGCACAAGAGGTCTAAGAGGATGAGGGTGAAGTGGCAAGGGACGCTGCAGGAGAAGTTCACCGAGGCGGTGCTGCAGCTCGGAGGCCCCGAGAAGGCGGTACCGAAGAAGATCATGGAGATGATAAATGCTCCGGATATTTCCAGGGAGAGCGTGGCTAGCCACCTCCAGAAGTACCGCAAGCAAAAGAAGCCCCTTGTTGCCCACCAAAACGACACCAATTCCGTCGTTTCATCGTCGCTTGGCCCGGTCCCTCTCATCATCCGTGCTCCGGTGTCACACCCTAATTGCTTCAACAAGCCTATGGCGCATCGCTTTGGCTACCACCACCATCACAATCATGGCTTCCCGTACCGGAGGCTCGGAAACAGTCACCACTTCAACACTGCTACTGTTCCTTTTCCGAGCCGTTCGCCTTCGTTATGGCATGTTCCGAAAGCAGAGCCTCAGCTAGGGTCTCCGTTTTCAGGCCAACTGCCAGATCAGCAACAGCCTATGCTGCCTCCTTTGCCTCGTTGTATGACACCTCATCCGATACAGAACAATACCTCAGCTTCAACTATTCCACCAGCTTCCTCCGTGGCTACCGATCATAACAATTATAACAGCTTTTCCACATACTTAGAGGAGCCGTGGATAGACACCAGCAGTAGCAGCAGCGTCTTCGACGACACCTTGCTAATCTGCGAGATGCTCGAAAGGGACGACGACTTCGGCCCCATTTTCGGGTAACTACATTAACTAATTCCTTCTTATAGCTAACACACACACACACACACACACATATATATATATATATATATATATATATATATATATATATATATATATATATATATATATATTATCAATACAATGAAACTGAGGATGCATATATCTATATGTGATTAGTTTCCAGCCGGAAGATGATCAATGGATGTCAGCATTGGTGGGCGAGCAATCGAGTGATAATCATCAGCTAAAAATTGCAGGTGATGGAGCTGATGGGGCATCTAATTAACAAGTACTGTTCTTGAGTCTTGAAGCCAAGATGTTAGCTAACTAGTAGTTATGGTACATTATAATTTTGGATTCATATTCAAACTACAACTTAATTTTGTAGGCAAATCTGGAATTTACCATTATATTTTTTTATTTGGTCGGAAGGAATTACCATTAATTGTATTACCAGTTGCAATTTTTGTATATTTTACTAGGGACAATTAGTGCTAGCTAGTGAATAGTCTCTAATACTAGGGACAATGATTTAAATGCTTACCTATAAAAAAGAAAATGTTACATAAATATAATTTTTGGATCATTGAGATTTCTCTAAATTAAACTCTAGTGTATTATTAGTAAACGTTAATCTTCATGGCGTTCTGTAATCTGTATTATCAGTAAACCATTATATACGGAGTATTATTACTAGTATTAAACATGAAGCATCTTCTACCCAGATGGTATCACCATAAGCCTCGGTTCCACATGACAGAATCTAAGACATGCCACATCAATCACTTACTTTCCCATCATTAAATATATCAATAAAAAAATATTTCCATTGTAAGTTAATTTATATATCCTGTCACACCACACACTCTTCGTTGCGACCATTTTTTTTTTAAAAAAACATTGTGGTCGCAGTAACCAAAAGCATTCCGGTTGTTGCGACCAAGAATGCAGTGGGAGAATTGCAGCCTCTTCAACTCTGGGAAGCAGGAGCAAGATGCGGCTGGACCCCGATCTCGATTATTGGTGGGGAGCCACCAGCAAGTCGAACTCGGAGTCGGAGTCGGGGGAGTGAACCCTGAGTAGACGACAAGTGAAATGGAGAGGATCAGGCAGATGAGCCGCCGGTGGTCTTCAATGGCTTGGATCCTTCAAGTAATGAGATTCTGAGACATTCAAAGTATTTACTAGTTGGAGTTGAAACAACTTGTCCGGGCTAGTCAATTTCTGATTTTTCATCAATTTTTTCCCAATTATGAAAGTTCATCTCTGTTCGTTCCTATGACATGAGTAGATTCATCTATTGTTTGACAACAGGGAGTAACAATTCCTTTATCAATCTGTGTTAATTGAAGTCAAGGTGATGAAATCACCACTTTTGAATGATATGGGGATTTTGGAGAGGGAGGAATGTGTTGAGCGGCTGAGGAACGTGAGGAGAGAGATGAGTGTGGATGGGGGTGGGGTAGGGGGTAATTTATTATAATTATGGGGGCATTTTTGTCATAATATTTTTACCCTGTTTTAAAAAGTAGAATATATTATCGAATTTAAATAGATAAATTTTAACCAAGAGGCTAAGACGTCGGCTTCATACAATCATTCACAATTGTTGGAATTGACTAATGGGCTCAAATTGAGCTAATTGGCCCAAAACAGACTACTATTAGGCCTCATCATCACACATCCGAAAGCCCAACTATTATTCTAGCCCACTCGGGTTCCTTTTATTTACGAGTATTTATTTCCTGTTTTGTCTATCAGGAAATATGTGTGTGACTGATATAGTTAGATAATGTATCGATTAATTGAATTTCCAAGTAGTGTTGATATGTGTCGAGTAGTTTCAAGTTCATTTCGGGCCTCAGTTTCTCATATAAGTCGAGTATGATGATATTTTAAAAAATTTCAATCGATACCTGACTTGTATTAAGATCGAATAGCTTGATTTTTTGGAATTTATAAAATTTCTCACTAAGTAATGATAAAAAAGGGTTACTCTATGAGTGCTCTATGAAATGATTAGCTTAAGATTAACTGAGAAAAAAAAGTTAAGTTTTAACTCATTAATTTACAAAATGAGCTAAAAATTAATAAATTTTAAAATTCGAATATAAATTAAGGCTAGATTCGTTTTTAAATTAGTTAAATAGTAATGCCAGTCTCGGTTCCAAGTCAAGAATATGACGATTGAGTATTGACCAAATTCATAATGTAGAGTTTGAAGTTTGGAAAAAAAAAAAGAAATCAGTGTTGTGATGATTGAAAAAAAAAAAGTGTAGACTTTGACCGGGAACATAAAATATCACTCCATATTTTCTTCATGCGGACAAACTGAACCTTTGCAAATTTTATCTCACACACTATTTGGGTGGGCACAAATCCCACAAATTCTGGGCCCGTTTCGGTCTCGTCCCGATTTCGGTGAGATTTGAAAAAAAAAATAATGAATCTCGTCCCAAGTTCATCCCGTAAAAATTATGCGGGACGAGGATTCTTTATCCCGCAAATCCCGTCCCGTCTCGTCCCGCATATATATATATATATATATATATAGTGTATGGGGATTCTTTATCCCGCAAATCCCGTCCCGTCTCGTCCCGCATATATATATATATATATATATATATATATATATATATATATATATATATATATATATATATATATATATATATATATATATATATATATATATATATATATATATGCGGGACGAGACGGGACGGGATTTGCGGGATAAAGAATCCCCATACACTATATATATATATATATATATATATATATATATATATATATATATATATATATATATATATATATAGTGTATGGGGATTCTTTATCCCGCAAATCCCGTCCCGTCTCGTCCCGCATATATATATATATATATATATATATATATATATATATATATATATATATATATATATGCATATATATATATATATATATATATATATAGTGTATGGATCATTTGTACACAACCCTTAAAGTGTACCTTGTTCACAAATATTATTCGGTGAAATGTGAAACATTCTATCGAATACTGTTATGTTTTCTTTTTCCGTTCAGTTCAGATGAAAACGTTTCAATTTCACTGAATAATTTGTAACATAACAGTATTCAGTAGAATGTTTCACATTTCACCGAATAATGCTTCAAATTTCACCGAATAATATTTGTGAACAAGGTACACTTTAAAGGGTGTGTACATCCGAACCACACCCTATATATATATATAGGGTTTGCTGAAACCAAATAGGGAGGGGCACATGGGGCAAGGGAAAGAAGGTGGACATTTTGTCAATTTGAGGGGGAAGGGTGAACATTTTTCTAATAAAGGCCCTAATTATGGCCTATATCACAAATGGTTTTCTTTTTCAATAAAATATACTTTATCATATTTTGTTACAACCAGTGGCGGAGCTAGAACCCGAAGAGGGTGGGGGCACACCGATGATAAACATCAATGAATAACATGAACTCGTACAACACATAACGTCTTCAACACTACAAAATAGCGATAAAAATAAAAGAGTTCACTAGTAAAAAAAATTCTTCATTGCTAATTAGAGTTTTATAATAAAATAGTTCAACTCGACACGGGGTAAATCTGTTTTATGGGTTTTCATACCTTAAAAATATTGAATGATAACCTCATTATCAATGCGCTTGAAAACGTCATTTTCAACCTAGTTGACAAAAGTCTCAGAGAGAATCTTCTATTATCTTATTGAGCAAATATGATTTGATAATACCCATGGTAGAGAAAGTTTTTTCCACTATAGTTTTTGCAACCAGTAACACTAAAACCGACTCGATGAGATGATATACCAAATCAAAAGCTTTGTGAATTCCTACCTCAATCATCATTTTAGAAACATCACTATTATCTTGCAAAGTAGAAAATCTAACATTTTTCTTCATTTAAACTTTCGTAATTTTTTACCTAATTGTCGAAATGAGTAATATAGCCTCTCATTTCAAAGATTCAAAGATAAATTATAGTATAGGAATTTCAATCTAAATAAACTATAAAAACATTGTGGGTTATTTAAATAAGATTTAAAGTGATTAATATACCTTCAATTTTCAAACATTTATAACTTTTTACTCGGATATCGGATTAATGCATACTATATATCAAAACGAAGCTATCAACGAGGAGAATTCATATATGAGGTTCTTCGGATGAGGGTGGGGGCACGTGCCCCCACATG
Organism: Persicaria maculosa; assembly: GCA_963922045.1. Lineage (NCBI taxonomy): Eukaryota > Viridiplantae > Streptophyta > Magnoliopsida > Caryophyllales > Polygonaceae > Persicaria > Persicaria maculosa. The sequence continues at coordinate 13,191,745 of OY998267.1, read as the reverse complement.
CCCCCGTTTGAATCCGCCTCTGGTTACAACTCACAATAGACCGTTATTATTTGATCAAACATTGATCAAGAGTCAAGATCACACAAGCGTAAATAAACACAAATAGACAAATCGCCGAAGTTGAAAAAAGAAAGATCAAATCTTAGCCCAGTCAATGGTTGCCTCCTTTCCCTCGTGCCCCTTGCTGATGAAATACTTAATGTAGTCCATATAAACCACCTCCCTATACATCCGCCTCTCCCCGGTGCTCTTCACCACCTCCTCCAGCGGCGCCACCACCTGTGCCGGCCCCGGGTTCACGAACATCGCCACCGACACCCGGTTCTTGTTCTCACTCGCCACCACCTTGTGCTCCACGCTCTTGTACCGTCCGTTGCTCATTAGCTCCAGCATGTCCCCAACGTTGATCACGATGGCCCCGCTCCTCGGGGGCACGTGGATCCACCACTCCGCCCCTTCTTGCGGGCCCCTCACGTAGAGGCCTCCAACATCGTCCTGTAGGAGGACGGTGAGTGCCGAGCCATCAGAGTGACGCCCGACACCCACCGTCAGGTCTGGGTTCGGACAGGACGGGTAGTAGTTGAAGTTGATGGCAATCCAACCCATGAGAAGAGATTTTTTCGATTCGTCAAACCCGTCTTCTACGTTTAGTCCTTTGAGTAATACGTCGTATATCTTCTTGACCACTTTTTCGACATTGTTGTAATAGTCTATCGCCTCGCTCCTGCAAATTTTATGAATGATATTATTCTTAGAGCTCGTTTGGTTGGAAACCCAAAAACCCAGGAAGTAGAACTTCCCAGAAAATATGAGAAATTTATGCGTTTGGTTGGTATTTTTAAAATTAAAAAACGTATGAATTCAACTTCCCGGGAAGTTGAATTCCCCCAAAATGGAAGAAGTTCACTTACCTAGTCCCCCTAGGTAAGTTCAACTTCCTTCATTTTGTATTTGGAAATTTCCAATTCCCCCTTTTAATCCTCTAAAATAAAAAAATCAACCAAACACATTTCCACAATTCCTATCAATTGGACTTCCCGGGAATTCAATTCCCATGAAGTAACTTCCTGGGAATTTCAATTCCCACATTGAACCAAACGAACCCTTAGCTTAAAGTTTGACTTTGAAAAGGTTAGAATTTAATTTTGTTTGATTAAATATATAATTAAAAATAATTTATATATATATACGCGTTATTAGTTTGATTAGTCAAAGCTATGTTCTAATTAATGGCACATTATAATTTCAACATGTATATTTGTATGTTGAATAAAAAATTATACTATTATAGTTATAATTGATTCCATTATTCGTAGTATTTTTTTTTGAAGAATTAATATCAATTTTTGTCAAAATGCGTACATTATATTTTAACCCATAATAGTGTATTCAAACTCCATTATTTTTTAAGGGTATAATAAACTTGAAAATTGAATTATAATTACAATCACATATAATCAAAACACACCAAGCTAGGCCTTAAATATTAATAATTTAATTTTAAAATAAATATTTCTATAAATATATTAACTTAAGTTTCAATAATGAAAATCTTAAAAAATGAAAAAGATAGTACTTCAGTAAACCCTTTTCAATTTTTTAAAACTATAAATTAAAAATCCTTCCAAATGAGTTAAGGAACTAACTAGTATAATTCCCGCACCATGGCGCGATTTTAAAAAAATAAAATTTTAAAAATATAACAAATTAATATTATAAAATATTAATAAAAGTTAGGATAACAAGTATACTTCAAATCTTTAAGAAAATGGTAAAATGTTTATCATAAAGTTAGACTTCAAATCTCCTTAGAGGATCAAGCCTAAATAGGCCAATTCTATTCTTTTCTTTTCTTTTTTTTTGAGCAAAATACTCCTCGATCCATTTGTTTAATTTATTTTTTACATTATGTATTTGTGGGTTTGTGGTATATATATTGAAATTGAAAATTTTCAAAAGCTTAATTTTTTTTTATTAATATTATATTAAAATAATATATTGCATTACGGAGGAAGCAATGAAGTAAATAAATTACTTGCAAATGGGAGGCCAAGTTTGATGGGCATCTTCTTCAGAGCTGTACTGAAGACTAAGATAGTCCTTCCACTCCATCACCTTCTCCTTCCCGGGGCTGAAGCTCGTCCCGTGCTTCGCCCCGGAAAACCCATCCGCCCACCCCTTCTTGTACTTCACCTTCTCCGACGTCGGCATCTCGAAGAACCGGTGCGCCGCAAGCTTCACCTCCTCCATCACCTCCAAAGGTATGCCGTGGTTCACCAGCTGGAAGAACCCGTACTTAGCCGCAGCATCGCAGATCGACCTGCGTGCTAGGCCATCCTCCCAATCGGAGACGTCGATGACCGGGATCGACTCGTCGGTGATGACCTTGGAGGGGTCGAATCGCTCCTCCGGGGGCTGGAGGTAGTTGGACGGGACCTGGGCTAGGCCCATGGTGGACAGGCCTCGGGCCCCGTGCCCTTGGTTTACGACGTAGTCGATGACGTCGAGAGGCTCATCAATCGGCATTGTTGTTTAGCTTATTTTGTGTTGTTGGGATCGGATGTTGGGAGATGGAGGAAATGGTTAGGGTTTTATATAGGCTTGGGCAAGCTTAAAGCTTTTGCAATATTTTATGATAATTAGTACTGTTTTTTTAGCGGGCTATTTTATAATAATTGATTCATTGTAGTTGATTTTCGGTTATAAACTTGGTCAAAATTGATTAATGTATTATTTCAAATTGAAGTAGGTATGGACTATGAAATATGAATACATATATGCCAAATAAATGTATTCTAATTCAAGTGTGATTAAAACAAACACTAAAACTATATCTATTAAAAAATAAAAGGCGAAACTAATTAAAATAACTCAAGCTTTAAGGGGTGTTAAAAATATATCTCAATCTTTCAAATATAAGATAAATATCCTGACCTTTATAAGTGATGGTAAGATAATATCCCAATGATTTCTCTCCAATAAAATTCTTATTTTTTGTATTGTATTACTCATGTATTTTCAATTCAAATAAAACATATTGTATAAAATTAAATTAGATGAGTTTAAAAGTTTATTTAATAAACTTTCGTAGTTTTAGATTTAATTTATACCTAACTCTTTTTTTAAATCAATATCTATAACAAGCCAAATAAAAAAAAATGTAAAGCAAAATAACATATTTTCAATTAGTAAATGATTAGCTAGTGATTTAACTTATCAAAACTAAAGAATATTTTGCCAATTATAAACTTTATGTTACTACGAAATTGAAATAAAAATTTAATTATTTAGATTATTCAATGGTGTTCATTTATATATAAGAAGTAAATTATTATTATTAAAAAATATATAAAAGAATGTAATTGTTTTATTTTTTATTAAATCCAAAATAAAAAATTAAGATAAACTTAAAAACCAATCTAATTTAATCTAATAAACTTGAATGATCTTTTACACAATCAAGATATTGAAAATTATATTGTAAATATTTACTTGTTTTATTATATTTGTTTTGATTAAATTTAATTATAATCTATAAAAACTTATTAAATTGAATGATTTTTTTTCAGTTACAAAAGAGACTTTTATTTTTTTTAAATTATCGTGACAATCTAGACTATACTTTGTATAATTCGAGCATTAAGATCCAAGGGCACACTTGTGAATATGATCATCATTTTTTGCCACATATGTGCCATGTAAGCATTTGTGTGGGGGAGAAAATTTTGGGATATTATATATATTACCATCCCTTAAAAAAGGTCGGGATATTTATCTTATATTTGAAAGGTATGGATATATTTTTAACACCCCCTTAAAGGTTGGGTTATTTTAATTAGTTTCGCCAAATTTAAAAGAGAAAAGTTTGGGTAGAATTGACTTTTTTTTTATCATTATTTTTAGGGAAATTCTGTTTGATGCCCCTGAGGATTTTGATAATTTCGGATGATGTCCTACATTTTAAAAATTTTGAATGGTGCCCCTTAGCTAGGTTTTGCAAAAGTCCGCCTATATAGTGCCCTAAATCAATGTTTTCACTTTTTTAAAAGCAAAAATAAACCTTTATTTTTTAATATTGCACAAAATCACCCATTAATTTTAAATTGCACATATTTATCTATATTGTTGCAAAAAAATGCAACACAAAGCATGCATGCTTGTTTTTAAAACTAAATCCCAATTTATAGAAAAAATGGAGAATCTCTTGAAGATGCTCTGATGTAGTTGGATTAACTCGAACCCAAGACAAATACGGTTTGCCTTGATCCAAAATTCAATTTATACAAAATTTAAATAATCCGAATCCGACCCGAATAATCCAATTTACGTATTACAGACTACAAAGTAATAAATAACTCTTACAAACGTTATCCATCAATCGTTCCAATTGTTGGAAATGACTATTGTTAGGCCTAATCAAAACGAGTACGGGCCTTCTCAGCACGAATACCAAAAGCCCAACTATAAATCCGAGCTCACTCGGTTGTCTTACTGTACGGAACTACGGATTTTATTCTGGTTTGTTTTTAATTTGTGTTGGAAGAGAGGAGCGATCCAATTCAACTGCTCAATTAGGCCCACTAATTAGATAACCCTAAAAACTAATCATTTGAATGTAATTAAAAGGGTGTTGTTAGATATACCGCAAATTTTTCATCAGAAATGCACGTTCTTTTCAACGTGCAACCATTTCTCACTAATTAGCACTTTTAAAAAATTAATTAACCCACTTTAACCCTGCACGTCAATTCCGACGTGCAGGGTTTGGGGTGTATATAGCGGAACCGAATTAAAATGTGACAGATTAAATCTCAACCGTTGATTCGCTTCGATCTCAGCCGTTCCTCCCACCGCCAGTGAGATCGTGACACGTGTCCCTCTTTTTTGCATAGGCAATGAATGAAATGAAGGCTGAGTAAATTAGTATCAATGCTAATTTAGCATCTTTCAAGCATCCAAAGACCTAGGTTGAGAGTTTTTTATTAATTTTTTTTTACAAATTAGCATCTTAAATAGTAGCGGTTAAAAAGTGTTCTTAAGACCATTTTACACTTTAATCTTACCCTATATATATAGACACACGCACACACACTGTATATATATATGTACCCACAATGTACGTATATATAGTGTAGACCCAAAATATACAAAACATATAGATTTAGGATTTAAGGTATAGATTTTTTCCGTTTATTTTTTTATAAAAGTTAAAAATTATTATTATTATTTATTATATATGTATTTTAATAAATAAAAAAATAGTGGGTACCCGTTACGGCTCTAGCAGCCCGTAACGGGTATTTTTGCCTTCCCATTCCCATACCTATTGTGGGCACGGGCCGGGCTTAGCGGCCTGCTTGGGTTTGTCCCCCTGTCCATACTGGTCCAAAATAGCATGCGCGCAGACGGGTCGGGCTGACGGCAATGTTCCAAAAAACGCTTGGCGGGTACTCGGCGGAGAGGTGGGGTCAAGGGTCTAGGCGGAGTGGGCGGGGTCTAGGCGGAGTTTTTATTTTAACATGTATTTTTACTTCTAAGTCATGTAAAAGACCTAAAAAAGGCTATATAAATTAATAAACTTTCATAATCTTCATAGTCCATATATTGTTCAACCTTTTCCAAAGCCAATAAGCATAAACCATTACGCTTCCTGTTCAACTGGCACAAAATCAATAACATAAAACATAATCAAAGTCTAAAACAACTTAGAAGTTGTATAATAAAACTTAAATTTTAAAATATAATCATGGTTGAACATTAATCTTCTAGACTTCTATGTATTCATTTGGGTTAAAACCTTTAAATTTGTTTTTTTAACTAAACCGCCCAGACCGCCTAGACCTGCCTAGACCCGCCCAAAACCGCCTAGACCCGCCAAGACCCGCCTAGACCCGCCCAGAAACCCGCCAAGCTAGCTCTCCGCCAAGCCAAGCCCGCCAAGCTCCTTGACTCGAAGGTCACCGGCCGCCCAGCGCCTAGGCGGGGTCTAGGCCGCCTAGGCCGTTTTTTGGAACAGTGGCTGACGGCTGACCCACGTTTGCCCGGGTCTAAAAATCACCTACTTAAATATTGATTTTTTCATTTAACTACCCGTTAAATTTAAAATTATACAAAACCACTCGTTAAATACGATTTGTTAACAAATTACCACCCAAACAAAAAACATCCATCAAAACATCAATAAAAATGACTAATTTATCCTCACTTTTTAATTAAATTTTCTTTTCAAATTCATTGAAACACCTCAAACTTGTAATTAAACAAAAATAGAAAGTATTTCTTTCTCCCGTCGTCATAATTTATACACCAATAAAATCTTGAATTTGTAAAATTTCATTATATATGCATTTAGTAGGTATAAAAGTGGAGGCTCAATCTCAAAAAAGAGTAGATTGACCATTTACAATATATTTTCAAAAAAATCTTGACATAATTTTATTATACGTGGTGATTTGTATATATACCTATTTCCTAAACTATTTTTTATATATATAATATAAAGGTTTTGAGTTTGTCTTCAAACAGGATCAACCTAGTGGCGCGCATTTAAACTCTTAACCTCATGTAACGAGACAAAAAAAAAAAGGACTTCACTCCTACCATTCACACAAGTGATTATTGCCTATTTCCTAACTAGTTGAAATTTGTAAAATGCAAGCTACTATTGAATTGGTTCCTCCTTTTTCCTATAGTTATCAATTGCTCTTTCCATATCAATTTTTTAAAAATGTTTTAGGACTTTAGACAATTACTAAGAAAATAATTTAATGTAAATAATTAAAAAATTACTATTATATATACTTTGTTTTGGTTAGTTAACTAATTATTTATTGAAAAGTAGATTGTCGATTGGGAAATTGAGGATTATCAAGAGTGATTTTCGTTGATGCAAATTGTTTATGAAATTTAATTTCATAAAACATAACTTAACATAAGTAAATAAATACTCCGTATCAAATAGGAAAAAGAAAAACTAAAACGTAATATAACAAATATAAAACATCATTAATTGTGATACGAGGAAGTAATGTATGTTAAAATATATATATATATATATATACATATATATATATAGAGGTTTGGTCATGTTTTAACAACTCTTACGGTGTTAAATGTTAACAAATCAATATTCGGCAAAATTTATCAAATATTCATCACAGTCACTCAATTATTCATCAAAGCTTTTGTTAAAATTAATCAAATATTCATCACAGTCACTCAAATATTCATCACAGTCACTCAATTATTCACAATTTCCCAAATATTCGGCAACATTTAAGAAATATTCATCACAGTAACACAATTACAGGATTGGGGGTGAATATTGTGAATAATTGTGAATAATTGAGTGACTGTGATGAATATTTGAGTGACTGTGATGAATATTTGGGAAATTGTGAATAATTGAGTGACTGTGATGAATATTTGAGTGACTGTGATGAATATTTGATTAATTTTAACAAAAGCTTTGATGAATAATTGAGTGACTGTGATGAATATTTGATAAATTTTGCCGAATACTGATTTGTTAACATTTAACACCGTAAGAGCTGTTAACATTTGAACCGCATTCTATATATATATATATATATTGTTAATATTATATAATCTATCAATTAAATTTCGTCAATATATTGTACGTTTCGTATTTTTGACCAAACTCGGAGTGCAGACTTTGACTAGGAACCTAAAATATTATTTTCTCCTTTGCGTACAAATTAATTGAGTCAAACTATCAAATCCTTTTCTGTTGAAGAGATAATTGAAATGAATTGATATATTATTATGGGATAATTTAAGTTGGTAGGGAAATCGCCAAATGTATTAGCTACTAATTCTGACCGAAAAAATAATAGTAATATGACTTGCTCTAAAATATACATTAATGCCGTAAAATTGAAATAAAACCCAATCGATGATAGTATTATTATATATTATGATACATGTTATATGCATTATGTAACACATCATATTTCTTAATTAATTAACTCGCTGCATATATACGCAACTCGCTAGAGTTATGTGGAAGAAAAGGGGATAAAAATTATAATGCTCACGTACTATATAAATTGTTTGTTTAATTAATTTTTTTATGTATTTTAAATAATATAAATTTAAAATAAAATATTATATAGAGTGTATGAATCAAATAGTTTGTAATTATCTTAATTTATAAAATATTTTATTTTAAAGTTACGTTATTCTAAATATCTTATAAATTTTTTTAACCAAATTTATAAGTGATTATACTATTGAGTTATTTTATTTTCAAATCTGAATTATTTTATCTTATTTGTGTCTTGTATCTAATTGGATATATGATATAATAAGTTAATTAATGAAGGTGTGATGATTTTTGTTTTTAAAAAAAAATGCTAACATGTGGCCGGTAGTAAACCGGTAATATATGAAGTGGTTTTTAGAAATAAATTCACCAATGAATTTGATGAGTAAATTTGTGAGATCTCTTTTTAAACATAAACAGGGTTTGGATCTTCATGGGATAAATTTGATTTTATGCTCACAAAGAAAAATTAATAAAAGGAGTGTGGATGGGGTGAAAGGAAAATCTAGGCTCCGTTTGGCAATGCAAGTAGCTTTTCGGAGCTTTTAATTTTAATATTCTATAGTTTTAAATAAGTTAAATATAAAATTTTAGTTTAATTAGCTTTTAAAATTGGATTTTCAACCGTTACTCATCTCAAGCTTTTCAAAACTATATTCATTTTATTTTATCTCATCAGCTAGTTTGTATCAGTTATGTACTTTATCAGTTGTGTTACCAAATACTTTATTAGCTTATAAAGACTCTAATTTAATATATATTTAATATACTTAATCCATTAATTTCAATTACCTTATCAACTTCGTCTTCAGATATCCCATCAGCTACGTGTTACCAAACAGACCTTAATTATCATTTTTTTTAATGGTTGAAAGTTGAAACCTACTCATATTCACCCATAAATTTGATCATTAAATTCATAAGATCGATCTCGTTAAAAAAACAACAAATGTTTATTTCCATTGATAATCAATACATAAACTCAACTAGTTAAAAAGGAAAATTAAGATCATTACACGTTATTTATACATAACTCCCATTATTAGATCAAATATGAAACATTGGATTGGAAACACAATCTAGGGCGAATAAACACAAACATTAAATTAAAGTAGTAGTAGCTTTTCCAAATTAAAAACAAATCAAGTAATTATCGTATCACATTTTTGCCCACTCAATGGTTGCCTTTCCATCATGGCCCTTGCTGAAGAAGTACTTGAAGTAGTCAATAAAGACCACCTCCCTATAAATCTGCCGCTCCCCGGTGCTCTCCAGCACCTCCTCCAGCGGCGCCACCACCTGCGTCGCTGCCGGGTTCACGAACACCGCCACCGACACCCGGTTCTTGCTCGTGCTCGCCACCACCTTGTGCTCCACGCTCTTGTACCGCCCGTTGCTAATGATTTGCATCATGTCTCCAATGTTGATCACGATGGCCCCGCTCCTTGGGGGCACGTGGATCCACGACTCGGCCCCACCGCCGCCACGTGATTGCGGGGCCCTCACATAGAGGCCGCCAACATCGTCCTGGAGGAGGACGGTGAGGCCCGAGCCATCAGAGTGGCGGCCCACGCCCACTGTTAGGTCTGGGTTCGGACAAGACGGGTAGTAGTTGAAGTTGATAGCAATCCAACCCATGAGAAGAGATTTTTTCGATTCGTCAAACCCGTTTTCAACATTTAGGCCTTTGAGTAGAATATCATATATCTTTTTTACCATTTTTTCTACTTTCTTGTAATAGTTTAGTGCCTCGTCCCTGAAAAAATATGAATAATATAATTAACTAAAAATCATAATTGATTTACTCAGATTCCACATATATATATATATACTGTTGATAATATATTCTTTTTTTATAATATATTCTATAAAAAATTGTAAACGGTTTTTTTTTATTGTGTTTCCATATATATAAACACACATTATAAATCCAAAATAGGAAAGAAAACCTTAATTTCAATAAAGTGTCCTCATCGGCTAAGGCATGAAATTAACTAGAAAAATGTCAATTTTTCATATCTTAGTCCAGTTCGATCGATTCAGTCACTCTGCATCTAAATTGGGTACGGTGTGACTCATTTAAAGAGTTGACCTTCTCACTCACAAGTGACTCTATATTTCCAAAGTAATTCGAACTTCAAACCTTTTGACATTTTAAAAATAAAACTCCAATAATAAACCCATAAAATTAAAGATAGTAATGAAATAAATTACTTGCAAATGGGAGGCCAAGTTTGAGAGGCAGCTTCTTCAGAGCTATACTGAAGACTAAGATAGTCCTTCCACTCCATCACCTTCTCCTTGCCAGGGCTGAAGCTCGTCCCGAGCTTCGCCCCGGCAAACCCTTCCCGCTTATACTTCACCTTCTCCGATGTCGGCATCTCGAAGAACCGGTGCGCCGCAAGCTTCACCTCCTCCAACACCTCCAAAGGTATGCCATGGTTCAGCACCTGGAAGAAGCCGTACTTGGCCGCAGCATCGCAGATTGAGCTGCAGACCTGGGCATCGTCCCAATCGGAGACGTCGATAACCGGGATCGACTCGTCGGTGATGACCTTGGAGGGGTCGAACTGCTCCTCCGGAGGCTGGAGGTAGTTGGAGGGGACCTGGGTTAGGCCCATGGCGGAGAGGCCTCGGACTCCGTGGCCTTGGTTTACGACGAAGTCGACTACGTCGAGAGGCTCCATCGGCATTGTTGCTTAGCTTGCTGGGTTGAGTTGGATTGGAGGATTGTATTGAGGGATTTGGGAGTGTATTTTGTTGGGAGATAGAGGAAATGGTGTAGGGTTTTATATATAAGGTTGGCCAGCTAGCTAGCTTTGAGGTTTTTCTGATATTTTATGACAACTACTTTTTTCTTTTTTTTTTTGTTTCTTTTTCTTTCTTTCTTTTTGTCTATTTTATAGTTGAGTCGTTGTAGTTGATTTTGGGTTAGAAACTTAATTAGTCAAAAATGTTTAGTGTTTGATTTACAATTGAAGTAGGTATATATGGACTATGGATAGATAAATATTGTCTTGTCAGTGATTAATATATATAGACCCTTATTTTTGGTCGACTCACTGTATTAATAGCTAGATATGTGACATTGAGAGTTTTTTTTATAATAATTTGGAAAGGTTCAACCTCTGTTGTAAGGTCGTCATTTTGGACGAGATTGTCAATCTCGGAAGATCTTCAATCTGAGTTGCCAGAAGCCAGCTGAAGGTGAGCAATACGATCCGCGACTTGGTTGCCTAGCCTTCTCTAAACATAAGGGCAAAGATGATTGAATCGAAAGACTAGCATAGAACAAGCGAGTCATAGAAGATCATCTCTACTTCCTACGGACATCTTCCGAAGTCCCTTAAAAGTATTGATAATCGTCAGACAGTCTCCCTCAAACTCCAAGCAATTGCTCCCTTTCTTATGGGCTTCCAAGAGCTCGTTGTGCATGCCGAGAGCTTCAGCTTGAATAGCTGACGTACGCTTTCCCACATTTACTTGAACCAAACCCAACCACACGACCATGGAAGTCACGAATAACAAATCTAGCCGCAGCCTGACCGAATGGGAGCTTGACCCCATCAAAATTGAGTTTGAGGTAACCCTCCTTGGGTTTTTCCCATTTAACAATTTTCCGTTTTCTAGGACTGTTTTGTTGCATGCACGATGGATCTGTTTTTTGGTTCATCATCATATGTTTCCTCTACACGTGCCTTTTTCCATCTCGTCCTATGTTGTTTGATTATGTTTGCCCATTCTTCAAACCCCGTCACTAGCTAGTAGAAAAACGGGATTTTAGCCTGGACCTTTTTCATTATATAGCCTGGATATGATAATTTATAGCTCCGGGCTTCAGGTTGGTTCGGGTAAAAAATGGGTATGATTTTATAGCCCGGATATTGGGAAAAAATCTGTGATATATAACTCACCAAATATCCTAAGAAATTGAGTTGAAACACACACCTAGGGTATATACTCAAATATTCGGGGGATATACTTCAAATATCTGGGGTACATACCACATTCAATTAGGGTTATAATTATTTTACATTCGGGGTATAAAATTGGATTAGTCCGGGCTATTATACCCCTGTTGTTTGTATGGATAGTTAATTCATACATGAGATATAACCCAGATATTTAAATAACATCTTGGGTATATAACACTACCTCATCATAAATTTTCACTGTATAGATTGGATATGTTAGACCCGGGCTATATATAATGTTGTTTTCTTTTTACATTCCCATTCATTATATTATACATAATAGACCTGTAATTTCCAATGCCATTCAAAATAATATGCATCCACAATTCCACAAATACACAATTAAACAATATGGAACATGTATTAAACAATCAAGTAATTGACAATTAAACAAACTTTCAAGTTCATACAAGGTTTCAAGACATGTAAATTTTCAACACGACAATTTCTTACAAGGTTTCAAGTTATATAAATTACCCATACGCTTATAATACGCCAAAAAAAGATGTGTTTTATCGACCATGTGATCTTGCTTCAGAATCAAGGTGAACGATCTGAAACTTCTTCCAAACCCGAGACTTTGATTAGCCTTGCCTAAAAATAAATTCAAAAACAGGAGAAATTTATTAACCAAAATCATTGGGCATCAATTGATATTATGATCATTGGGCTTCAAAAACAAGACACCATTAAGCAATCCTATAAAAATCATGGTGACAAAAGCCAAGACAATTAATGGAGTAGAAGTTATTATCCCTAAATGGCTAAATTGGGAAATAGCTTGTAGGACATGCAGCTAGATATATAATTGAATCTATATACTCCAAGACATTTGTCCATAATGCAAAATGACCTAATATACTCAGACAAATAGAAGATATCATATACCTAGTTGCTTTCAGGTAGAATCACATTTTTGTGGTTCATTTTAAGTGACATTATATTCCTGAAAGATAAGTATTACATGCCCATGGAATAATTTTTTTTCCTGATGCTTGTAATCTGAGATATGTTTATGTACTTTTAGAATCCAACATATTGCTAATTGAAAGAATAATCTTTCAGGGAAGAAAAATTGGGAAGAAAAACAACCTCAGTTCATATTCAGTATAAGATTGGGATTCGGGATTGGCAAAAATTTGGATTTTAAAACCTAGAGATTTAATGATGCTCGTTTGGCTTACATTACAATGAATGAATCATGCTTCAACAAGAAATGGCTATGTATTTGATAAGAAAAAAAGGACATGTCTATTTGCTTTTTAATATATATCAAATTCCCAATCCAATTTGCCATTGTTGAAAATTTGACTAGTTACAGAAAACCACAGTTACCTGCAAGAGCCATATCTAAGGAAGTACAACAAATCAGCATAAAGATCCATCTTGCCTAACTTCATAATGCTCCTTAAAATGATGTCCTCTTCTTTCAATTTCTCAAACAAGCTAGGATGATAAGAGTTCCTAACCAATGAAGGAAAAAGAGGAAAAACCAAGATTATATAGTCCCTAAGCTTTGAATCTGACAAAGCAATATCTTAAATCATTTTCTCTCCATCTCTACATTTGAATGCCTAGTTTGCAATTTGCTGCTATAGGTTAGTGCTGGATATTGATTTTAAAAAATCTATGGAATCTATACTCTTAATTGCATGAGAGGTTTGAAGAAAATGCAATCCTAATGATAAAAAATTAAGCATGTGGAAGAAACTCATTAGCCTGTCAAAGCATTAAAAAAGATCTCATCACATCAAGACATACTATAAATTAAAAGAACACTTGGATCCCAACGGCACAACTAGAAGGTCAACAAGGCAAGCGAAGAGGGTGGGTTTTGGCGCCACCAACAAAGGTAAAGATAAGGTTTCCCAATGACAGTTGTCTCATGGACTGTGAAGGTGTTTAACCTACCTCGGAAACAAAAAGGTTTGAAAGACATGCTTACGACTCATAAGGCTAGTGTGTGGTGTTCTTGAAACCAGGTTAAATCCTAATACTTATAATGTTCCCTTGATGATGAGCACAAGGTTCTCCGGGTGTTCCTTTGTGGATAATTTTCGTTGATTGTGTTGAATACCACCCATTCTTACTCCATTTCCAATAAAATCTGTTGGTTAATATTTCTTGAGATTGGGGTTTGAAATTAAGATGGAGTTAATTGTGGTGTCATCTAGCTGGTCTTTGGTGTAGTCATGGATTTTTTGGGTATTCCAAGTTTTGTCATCGTTTAGAAATTGTTTTACAGTTAATGTAGAGTCAATAGTTAATGGGTTGGACGCTAAATTAGAAAGGGGTTGTTCTTCAAGGCAAAGGTCATTCCAGAAGTTGATAGCTTCTCCGCAACCAATGAACCACCTCATACCTCGCTTAAAGAGGGGGAGGAGATTTGAAAGTCTTGTCCATTGCCAGGAGGAAGAGCCTTTTCTTTTATATTGTAGGATATGTTGTTGCTTTAGGTATTTTTGAGTAATAATCATAACCCATGGGTTATTTGGTTATGCTAGAATTTTCCAGAGTAATTTTAGTTGGAGAGCGATATTCATTTCTTCTGAGCTACGAAGGCCTCTACCCCCATTTGATTATGATTTACAGATTTGAAACCAGCTGATAAGTGGTGCTAGGTTGGAGGCGGATGGGATACCCATTTCATTATGTATTGTATCTTGAAGGTGCAAACTTGTGTTGGGAGTGGTTTGAAAAAAGGATTTATGTCTGTTCATTCTTTGCCCAGAGAGTGTACTGTATTCGTGAATTACTCTATTTAGTTGGTCGTATGCCTGCTTGGTGGAGGAGGCGAAAATGACAATGTCATCACTAAAGGCAAGAAAGGAGATCCTAATTCCTGGTCGAGTAATTGAGATACCAATGTGACTATGCGAGAGGGTTGATTCATGGGCTAAAACACGCGCAAGAACTTCAGATACTAATAAGAAAAGGTACGAGAAAAAGGGTCACCTTGGCGAATGCCGTGTTCAGGTGTGAAAAGTTCGTAGGTTCATTGTTTACGAGGACAGAGTAGGAAACCATGGTTATCCACTGTCGGATCCAGTTTATGAATTGATGGTCAAAACCAAAATTTTTGAGGACATTGAATAAAAACTGCTAGTCAACCATGTCAAAAGCCTTTTTCATGTCAAGTTTGATAGCCATCCTTATCCTTTTTTCTTTTGGAAAGTATGGAAAATTTCATTGGCTATTAGGATGTTGTCTTGTATAGCCCTATTAGAAGTGAAAGCGTTTTGGAGGGTGTGTGTGATTTTAGGGATAATTTTCTTGAGCTTTGTTGAGAGGATTTTGGATATGATTTTATAAGTATTGGAACAGACGCTGATAGGTCTATAGTGGTTTGTGGTTGTCAGGTTTTCACATTTTGGAATGAGTGCTAT
Organism: Persicaria maculosa; assembly: GCA_963922045.1. Taxonomy (NCBI): domain Eukaryota; kingdom Viridiplantae; phylum Streptophyta; class Magnoliopsida; order Caryophyllales; family Polygonaceae; genus Persicaria; species Persicaria maculosa. The sequence goes on along the minus strand of OY998267.1, from coordinate 13,176,320 downwards.
GAAGATGTGATTTATTTTCTTGAGAATTCTTCCACTAAGGAAGAAGCTCTTAACTGCTTTTGTTACAGATGGTCTGACAATATGCCAATATTTCTTGAAAAAACCGGCTAGAAGCCCATCAGACCCAGGAGACTTGTCGTTAGTGAGATTGAATAGTGCGCATTTTACCTCGCAGTTAGTGACTTGTTTAGTGAGCCAAAGGTTGTCCTGCGGGGTGATTTCTGGGGTAATGAAATCAAGTATGTTGCTTGTTATATGAGGTCTTTGTGGGTTAGAGAAGCGTTTGACAAAATCATCTTTAATGGCTTTTCTAATTTCCTGGTCTTGGCAAAGGGAGATGTCAGTTGTGGTTTGTATATTTTTAATAACAATATTCATGTTTCTTCTTCCTTTCGCAATATGGTGGAAGTACTTTCTGTTTGTATCGATTGACTTTAGGTGAAAACGTTTAGCCGTTTGCCCCCAACAGGTTTTTTGGAAATTGATAAGTTTGGCATGCTGCTTAGAGAGTCTCTTATGTTTCTCATCAAGGCTAGGTGTATAGTGTTGGTAAAGGTGTTGCGCGGTTTATTTTTTAAAGGGAAAACTAATAAAAATACTTCCACCTTTGGGGATATGGTAAAAATGTATCCTTAACTTTTAAATGTAATAAAAATATCCCGACCTTTGACGGTAGTGGTAATATATTACCACGAGTTTTCTCACAGGTAAAAAATGCTGACAAGGCATTCCACGTGGATTTTTTTACAAGGGTTTTCTTGAACGGTTTCCTTAGGAAAAAATAAATAGTCAGACTGGATTCATACCCAATGCCCTTTTCTCCCTCCTATCTTTTTCCATGGTCGCCTCTTGAACTGTCTTCCTGGTCTTTCAGGCAGCTCATGGTTTCTCTTCAATGATAGTCTTCCTCCCTCGTGGTCACCTATCTTGAGCTGTCTATCTCACATCTTCTTCCTCTTTGATTCGTTCGCGGACTTGGCTGAGTAAGTTTTGTTTTTTTCCCCTCTTCGTTGTTGTTGTTGTTGTCGGTTTAGTTTTGTTTTCGGTTTGGTGTTAGGAATCGAATAGTCGTGTTGTGTTAATTTGAGGCAACCGGATCAGTTGCTTGGTTGAATCAATTTCGTTTTTCGGGTTTAATTTTGTTGTCGGTTTATTATTTTTACTAAGAAAATCGTTCAAGAAAACCAAATTTAGTGATAATTTGTAAAAAGGCTTCTACGCAGGCTGCCTTGTCAAAAAAAATCCACGTAGACTGTCTTGTTAGCATTTTTGATCCGTAAGAAAACCCGTGGTAATATATTACCACTACTCTCAAATGTCGGGATATTTTTATTACATTTAAAAATTAAGGATATATTTTTACCATACCCTCAAAGGTGAGAGTATTTTAATTAGTTTTCCTTTTAAAAAATAAACCGCGCAATGACGCGATAACTATACTAGTTTTTTTAAAACAAATAAAACAGACAATCAACTTTATAAATTAAATCTCCAATATATGTCCTCATATAAAAAGAGTAAATAATTCAATTCGTTCATAAACGGAAGAAATTAGAGCCGAAATATTGACTTGTAGAAAGTATGACTACAGCTTCAATTGGACTGCGATGTATAAAGATTCAAGAAGTAGGTTTAAGTATGAGTAGTGAGCTAAGAAAAAATTGAGGGGAGTTGGATGTGGTAGTCGGAAAAAAAAATTGTATATATATGCAAGATAAATATATTTTTTACGAATATATTGAAAAAATCTTAAATTTATAATTTAAATAATTATTTTTTATTTTAAAAACTAAGAAAAATGATTTTTTTTTTAAAAATAAAGCTATTAGAATTTAAACTTATGAATTATTAATCTTTTCGAGCCACCCCGGCCGGCCTCTGCGACTACTATGTATGCAACTTCAAATCCATTTTTTTACTCGGTTAAAAGAAATAAGAGGTGGTTTTTAATAAACTTATTTTGATATTTTTTCCCTTCTACAAATTCATTTTACATAATATATCTATAGTAAATGGAACCAACTTGTTCTATTTTATGAAATTTTATATAACTTTGACCAAAAATTCTTTCTATAACAACAAACGGTTGATAATCAAATCTCAATATCAAAACAAAACAAAAACTAAATTAATTGTAGCTTAAACAAATGTAGCATATAATAATAATATAACTATCGACAATGCAAAACATAACTATTTTTCATATACGGTTTTTTATGCTAATTTGGAAATATTTTTTCAATTTTAATTAGTTTAGTTTTTTTTAATTTTAAATTTTATCCTATACTTTTAGGATATAGAAATATAAAACCAAATATATGAAAATAATATAGTACATTCGTCCATGTTACATACAGACTAGTATTTACTCATTAGTTCTATTTAATCAACAACCCCAATTAATCGATAATTCTGCATTAATTTAAGTTTTTTTGCCGTAATTTATTTAAGATTTTGGGAGCTTGTAGAGGAGAATAAACATACAACATATATTAGAAAAAAGAAAAAACAAATTCCTACCAATGCAATACACAACCAAATTTCAAGATCCTAATAATCCGGTCAAAATTGAACAAATCCAATAAACACTTCAGTTCTGGTAATTAAATAAATAAATGGACATTGAATTGACTTTATGAATTATATGACTCAATTTTCCTATGACCGTAATAAATTCAGAATACTCCATTTTTTTAAATCATTTTTGGTCAGATAAACTGACAATAAATCGTTATCCCTGTTTAGGGATAAACATCATCATTACCAATCGAAATATTTTTAAAAAAAATACTTTGATGTTAAACTTGAAGAAAGTAATATGATATTTATCGATAGCATTCGATCATAGCTTCTTGCCTTCTTCTCCTAATTCAAATGTTGAAAATTTTAAATACCACTCCGTAGGTTTTTATTTAAATCCTTTTAATTAATTCATTAGTTAGAAATCAAAGTATCAAAACAATTTAGCCAAGGTTGAGCATAGAAGAAAAATAAGTTGTATGGGATTTATCCTCACTAAATAATCAATTATACAATTTTTTTTTTTGATGAAATCAATTATACATTTATTTGAAAATGAAAGGTATAGTACAAATGGGCCTAAATGAATGTATACATTTAGTAAGAAAACAATTCACTTAAGCTATTGAGAGACTTGGGAGAATAAACTAATGACTTGTACCAAAAAAACTGTGGGCTTTCTCTCTCTCTCAATTTTTTTTTAAATTGGTCAAATTTTTTTTTGAAAAATAGTCAAAGTCGTTGTTTGTAACATTAGCTTAACCTCACTTTGGTTATTTTCTAAAACAGTTTGATTTTTTAACTATTTTTTGACCAATTTTTTAAAAAAATCCCTCATATATGTTATTGGCCCTTGTTTTGATTTTTAGGTAGAACGTTAATTTGTTTCCGTGGTTTTTTTATTATTATAAATTGAAATTTTCATACTATTTTTTTTTTTTTTTTGTTAACGAGGATAACCCACTTATGATAATAAACTCTGGACACGTGACCCAACTTGCTTAGACCTGATCATGGGCGGGCTTGGGCCGGGCCTATGAGAATATCTTGGCCCACTTTAGCGGGCCGGGCTTGGGCTAGGCCCGGTTTTTGGCCAACTCTCTTGCCCAAGCCCGCCCACATGGGCGGGCCGGGTAGCCCACCGGACCGTCCATTATAATTTCGTAAAATATTATTTTTATTTTATTATTTTTACGTTTGATCTCAAACTACACAAATTTGCTAAGTGTCTCCAAAGATTGAAATTTTATACAAAACAAAGGTATACAAATTACACAAATGTGAAATTACACACTATAATCTTTATGTAGGTTCATTTTAATGAAATTTTTTTGAAAATAATATATTTAGTACTATTGTATTTCTTAATTTATATGCGATGTAAATACTATTAGTATTTATAAAGTAATAGATGTAAAAGTTTAGATATTATATAATCAATATATATACTCCGTAGTATTTTAATACATATATATAAAAATAAAAATAAGTAATATATATATAGGCGGGCTGGGTCTATCGGTCCACTTGGGCTTAACCTTTAGCCCAAGCCCGGCTCTATGGGCCAACCGGGTCGGGCCTGTCGGCTCGCTTGGGCCAATTACCTTACCCAAGCCCGCATATTTTACAGGGCGGGTTGGGCGGGCCGGGCGGGTTAGCCCATGTCTGCTCAGGTCTAAACCTGCTCTATTAGGTAGTTCTATGCTGTAAAATATTGGAAGATTGGAACAGGTGATAACTAGGTACTTTTTTTTAGTCCAAGGATAATAAAATAAGGTACTTTGAATTGGGCATTTTACTTTTTTATTGGGTGTCATTCAATGTCAAATTGACTACTACATTTTGGTTCGGATTTTCTTTTTTCGTTCTATATGGGTGAAAGTTGCATTGGATGTGAGAGCACCCAAAAATGACGTTTTAATGTAACCTTTCGGATTTTATTCAGGAAATTATGAATGGGTAGAAATGTCTAATGTTAAAATTATAGTTTATTCATTTTAGTTTAAGGTTTCTTAAGATAAATACAAATTTTCTCCCTTACCAAAAAAAATACAAATTTTCTAACCGATTTAGCTCAAGGGTATATGTTAAGTATATTTAATTTTAAAAAAACTCTAAAATGAAATGAAAATACCCTTATTTTATGTGTATATATATATGTATATATAATGACGATGAAAATATATAATCTATGTCCTCAATAATGAATTATCACAAAAACAATTGGTCGAATTTAATTGGGAAATAACGATGTCATGCAGTTAGATTATATTGAAAAATGTCGATAGAAGGAGGTTGATTTAGTTTAAAATAGTACTCCATTTATTTGACAAAATATATCATTTACATTAATAATGCACGTTTTTGTATGATAATAAAAACTACTCGTATATAGAATATCTATTTGTTTTAGTAACTTGTAAAATAATTTCGACTAATAAATATAAAATTATTTTAAAAAATGATTTCATATAGAATATCAATTACTAGGTACTATAGTTTTAAAACCCAACGCTTTGTTGTTCAAAAAAGCCAACGTTTGTTTATTGAGAACCATTGATTTCATTGATTTGGTTTAGATTCTGACAAGAACCCGGCTAGAACACGACCAACTAAAACATATGACCAAATCTGATACAGTAACTGATTTGATGATTGATCTCATATTTGACACCTCCTTTTTAGGCTTTCACTACTTTGACGGATTGACATCTCCACAACAAATTATACACTACTTTGGTTTTTCTGAAAGAAAAAACTACTGTACTAAAGTTTTATGATGAAGGAGCTCTAACAATCGGTACGTAGGTGAAGCTAAATAAAAATGAACAACCCTAATTTTCCTTTCATTACAGTATTTATGATCAAGCTGGGCTTTAAAAAAGATGGGTTGAATCACCAGGGATCATATTTTACACCAAGCAAAACCCACTCCCAAGTAAAACTACTGATACTGAAATGCAACTATATAACACTGACAAATTAATATCCTCTTGCCCAAGCTTTCGATGTGTGTTAGCAATTAGCTTCATAAACATTCAACTGCACAAAAATGGGTAGGTCACTGATGTGTGAATTTCTCCGAAACTTGCGGCAAAATGTCAACTTTGAACAATTTATATATAGTTACATTGCACAAGTGGAGAACCAAAATTGCTCCTATATCATGTATGAGCAAGCATCGAATCTGAGTCGCAAAAGAGCAGGAGAAAGCCAAGAAGACCTGGGGTCAAAAGCAGCAGCAAAAAATAGAAGAAAGGCATCAATCTTCAGTTCTTCACGGTCACGAACAAAATCCAGGTGTGGTTTTTTGCCCAGGAATTGCACAGCGATACTAGTGTTTTGGCATAGGGAGCAAGCACTCGTAAACTCCTGCCAGTCTTGAAGTTACAGTCATCTTATACGCAGATGGAAGGCCTGGCTTCCCAAGATCAATGATATCCTGTCGTAAACTGCAACAAGTTTCCAGCAGTTAATACCAAGTATGGCAGCACAAGAAACGCACTTGAATCAAACGTTAAATTGAAACTGACCATAGCCATTCTCCTGTTGCTTTTGCATGTCTTTCCACTGCATGGTACAAAAGGTCTAGGCTATACAGAAGCAATCCAAAGATGCACTCTGCATCTTCATTCTGTGGGAGGAATCAATTTTCAGTCAATAGAAGCCAAATGATAAAAAATATTGAGTAAATTACACAAAACCGTCCTTAAATTTGCAGACTTCTCACAAAACCACCCATAAATCAATTTTCCTTTCAAAGACCCACCTACAAGCCTTTTAGTGCTTAAAATTGTTTTTAAAAAGTTCAAACATCACCTTGTTATTAAATATTGGAGATAATTTGTTTTTCATATAAAGTGACACTTTTTAAGAGGGATTCTTGGTGGTTTTTTGAAAGAAAAACTTATTGATGAGTGGTTTTTTGAATGGCCTCTAATTTAAAGGTGGCTTTTTGTAATTTACCTCAAAATATTTGAGAACGTCAACAACAAACAATAGATTTAGAAAAAAAAAAGCATTTAACACCTACAGGCATGCCCTTTACCTGTCCTTTCTCTAAGCAATTCTGATACTGCATTATCCTTTTTTCCACCTCAACAACAAGAAGCCTTCGTTGACGTCGAGCAATTCTTCCTCTACCTTGTGCTCCTTTGTCCTAATATATTGGCAGTAAGAGTCAACAACCAGCCGATAAAATGATAACAAAAATGGCACAGCACTGGCTCATTGATAGTGTACTAATGCCATCAATGATCCATGCAAAAGCATATCATGAGATCAAATTTAATACAACATGGTAATTAACTGGTCCCAAATGCATCTAAACCTTCCTGGATAGAGCTAACAAAATAAAATCAAGAGTCCAAACCACCTGGTTATTCTACAGAGGTCAGTAGAGAGGCAACCAAAAGATCTGCCTCAAAGTTTCACTTCAAAGGACTGTACAAACTAGGTCTCTCACAGACATCCCGTTACTAGACAAGAGTATCAATACCAATTACCAAATGAAGCAGCACCAAAATTTACAAGGTTTTATCTCTTAATCACAAGAGGAATAAGGCAACCCTATGGCTATACCGCTTATACTCCATTATTGGGTATAATAGTTAGATAATTTGAGAAAATCAATGGTATGCTATTATACTAATATATGACTCTTTATGATTTATATAACTGATCAAAATATCAAATAAAGTAAGCCATAATTTGAACGCCTATTCCAGGAAAAATTGCAGATGGATTCTTGGGGAAGGGCCAGACAAATTACCTGCGTAAACCATGAGCGTACTAACATGATCACAAGAAGGGACAGGAAAAAAGCTGGTAAAGCAGCCAGAACAGCAAAGTTGATTTCATTGGCTCTGAGGATCTGGTCTAGTTCAAGCATTGCTCTGATCAAGGTAAATACAATAATAGTTAAAAAAAATATCAATGTGTAACCCCAAAATTGAGCCTGTTTGGTACGTTACTGAGTCATTTATAATCGTGCTGATAATTTAAAAATATGCTAATAAGTAATTATCATTGAGAAACATTTTTCATTCAAGCAGGGCCTTGATCAAACTATCAACACAGGTAATGAGGACTTATATTCTACTCACGTCTCGATATCCAGCTTCAGCTTCTGGACCTGCAATTGAACATTTTAAGGTCAGCCATGAACCAACTGGAAATGAAGAGGCAACATCCTTAAAACAGAAGATCTAACCTGGATTAGCAAAGCACGGGCAAGCTCTCCACTAAAAAGATTTTTAACTGGATTCATGAGTTCCTTCTCATACCTGCATCAGTAATTCACATTATTTTTCCTTCTAACAAGATAAAAGAGGTACACGCATAGATGATCATGCATATCCAAGAATATCTTCAGAGGGTTATTTTAGCATATAAAAGATTATTCATCATAGAGAAGGTACTAACTAATTGTAACGGCATCAACAGCAGATTCCAGAGGTAGAATTAATGACGGAAAATATTAATTCGTCACAAATACCAATTTCAACAACAGCAGATTCATAAAAATGCAATAACATTTACAAGACATCAATAAAGTTTCTCACCTGTTCATTACTATTTCAAGCATTTGCTGATCTGAAGCATTTTCTGGAAGCTTTTGACCCTCTGTTTGCTGAGAGAAAGCCAACAACATTCTGCACACCGAGGAGTGAGCCAAATGTTTGATATCGAAAGGCAAGATGAAGTGATAATCAAAAGGATTGGTATAGTGCTAATCAGTATAACTGCATTTAGTTGCAAATGTCCTCAATAAATCCTCCATTGCATAATTTGACAAATTGTTCCATCAACACAGGTTCTCCAAGTATCTTAACATCCAATCTAAATATCAATTGAAATATATCAAAATACCATACTGATTGAATGAAAGATAGGGATAGAGAGTGAGACCTGTGCAAGGATTTGACTGTTAATTGCACTTCTTCAGCTTCCATCACCCCTTTATGCCTCTTTCTAAATGTTTCAAAGAGTTCGTCCCTAATGGCTAGAAGCTGATAAAGCATTAAGATAACATGCTGGTGAAAATAATCGAAACTGCATGATCTGTTATAAAACCAACTGTTGAGAAAACTGAAAAAAGGAGAGGGGAAAACAAATACTTCGAGCAAGTGGCAACCACTGCATACAGAATCTATGTAAGAAGCTGCGGATGCCGGACAAGTCAGTGGAATGCTTTTATTGGGTTAACATTCAAACAAAGGAGATGAAATGCTAAGTAAGCTAACTGCAAATATCCTTTGAAGTTGAAGAAACTGTGAGCCTGTGACATTTTAAATGGGTTAAGTGCATATTTTGAGTTTGTTGAGGCCATCTTAAATTAAGTTCAAATTCTACATGATGCTCAAATTGAATGTTAACTGCACCATCATACTTTCCCTTCATTTTAGGACGGGGTTCAATATAATTAAAGCATACTTTAAAATATATTAAGGTTAAAAATACTAATTTTTTTAAAAAAGGTTTAAAAGCTACTGCGAACTATGAGCAATTTACAGGTTGTGTGTTCCAACCAGATGACCACATATGGTAAACGTTTCTCCAAATCTATAGTATACCGATCAACATTATTTAGTAATTAAAACATTACAGAAAGCAAGAAGACTACAAGCTAGGATTTCCAAAGAAAATTCATGGCAGAATTGTACCGGTTGCTCTACATGATCATTCAAGAAGACAATGGTTGATTCCTTTGCTTCACGGACCCAGTTGTCTATGTCGGGACTCCCAACCAGCCTACTATGGTTTATAAGCCATAGCGAGCAGGCTGAAAGCCCTACAGCTCCACATGTGTAACGAATCCAATAACGAGCGTATTTTGTAGGTCTTTTATGTTTGGCAACCTAAAAAAGTGATAGGAATTCAGGATACAAAGGCTTACATCCACCATAGTTGCTTAGGGCTTCATTGAAATATACAAAAAAAAAAAAAATATTCCACATATCATTAAGAGTAGGCTCACAAGGACTGATAAATAACAATCCAGCTTATGAAGGTTCTGATAAATCAGATCAATGGAATATTGAACTTCGGAATCTGTTAATTGAAATCCTTCTTTGATCAAATCTGGCAATCTATCAAACAGCAACGGGAATGAATTGTTTCCTCCAACTGTAGAATCTGTCTGCAGAAGATAAGTGGAAGGCAATTTCAGAAAGGAACAAATAAAAAGCAAGGTGATAAGTTGCCATTTTTGTACACCCTGTGGAAGGAATACATAAACTAGCATGGTAAATGAACTCAATAGAAAAGCAAAAAAGGATGAGGATGATGAATGAGGACATCATGTATCTTCTTCTGTTACAAACCTGGTGTTCATCATGCAAATGGCCAAGAGAAGACTCCAGTGCTGAAAACAAACCATTCAAAGTCATAAAGAATGAGGGTAACACCTTCAGTGGATCTGTCACCAGATCCTCCCCATGTCTGTCGATCTCCAAATAGACCTGATTGAAAAAAGTTGTTTAATAAACATGAAACTCAATAAAGCAGTACCCAATAAATAGTCTTTGGTATCACAGATACACAACCAACCAAACTCGTGAACTTTCAAAAGACAAGATTAAAGCAAACCTTTGCCAAAAATGTAGCAAGTGCACATCTTAAGCAATCCAAAACAGTAATCCTCTCCACTATATGGGAGGAAACAGACTGGCTGAAGTGCTGCAGCGACGAACCATCGGAACGAATATTGTTTATCAGCTGAACAGCCTCTTGAACGAAAGCCCGTGGCCCTCTTTCGAATAACATGAAACACGCCTTTTCAGAATTTGAGCCCTACGTATCAAACAAGAAAGAACTTAGGTTTCACTCTCCAATATCCGCAGGCAAAAGAACACACCATCATGACAACTACACTAACCAACCTCAGCTTTCATTTGCCAGAAACGGAGATTACTCTGAACCTTGTGCAAATTCAGGAAAATACGCTCTAAAATATCCTCCAATACATGGAAAATAGGCGATTCTTGCTTCACAACCCTAGAAACACACATCCAAAATGAGTTCTTCCAGCTAATTCTCTAAGTCGCACTAATGAATTTGATGAACAAATCATAAATCCCTTTCAAAAATTGAAAAAATCCTCAAGCAATTCAGTATTCTTTTGGCGCAAGAAATTAATCGATTATCATTTTTAGAGAGTGAGAGAGTATTACAGCGGAGAGTCAAAGGATTTGGCGGGAAGAGGAAGGGGGAAGACAAGCTTGCGCCGGCCAGAGCGGGAGCGGATCACTCGGCGATAAAGGCTTGCAATGTTGCCTAGGAAAGGCCCGTCGGAGCTAATGAAGTAAGCAGGAATAAGACTCCTGAGGTAACCTGAGTAGAACGAAGCTAGGGTTTTAGTCTCCGCCGGCGATCCATTGTCCGACGCCATAGCTGCCTTTCTTCAGTCGCCGTTGACGGGAACAACTCCACCGGGCTTTTCTCTTTTCGTTCACCTGCGCTGTCGCTTTAAATACGGACGGTACGCCGATAACCGACCTCTCATTGAACCCTCAGGCCCAATTAAATGGGCCGGTAGCCCAGTCGAACCCAATTGATTTTTCTTGTGCGACAAGAAAATTATGCATCTGGAGTACGGATGGGAAATAATGGGTCGGGTGCTCATTTCACTCCCTCCATCATCATAGATGAACCATCACCCCACCCGATCCATCTATATATCCACTTTACTCATATTCACTTCACTCACCACTCGGGTGAGTGGGTGATAGGGGTGATTTTTCGCCCATTGTATTTATCTTTTTTTTGATATTTCAAAAGTTAAATTGTCATAAATACAATATACAGCTATAATAAAAAGATTTTTTTATAAAATGACATCATGTCTTACAATATACCTCTAAAATAAGTATTAGAAAATATATAGGTTTGTATGGGACGGAGTTAATAAACTGACTAAAATTATAAACAGGGTAAAATTTATAAACTGTTGGTAAAAGTAGTTAAAATTTTAAACAACAAGATAATCTCCGTATGAGACGAAAAACAGTTTATTTGTAAAAAATGGAGTTTATTTGGTTTTTATTAGGGGTATTGTGGTACTTTCAAATCAAATAAGATAAAAGAGAAGGGGTAAAACAATACTTGTGTAAAAGAAACATCCAAATAAGCACCCTTTTCTAGCTTTTTTTTGACACAATTTTTAACACTTTTTTGTTTATTTTGGTCATCCAAACAACCAAAAAAACTGTTTAAAAAATAAACACACCCAAAATAAACTGTTAAAAAAATAAACTGTTTATTTTGGTTGCATCCATACACACCCATAATGTATCTTGAACAAACAGACGAATTCAAAACATATTATATTATAATTATTATTTCACCCGAGTTTCGATATCGGACCATAATGTACAATTAAATATTTAGGGTTAGAAAAAAAAATTTTTATTCATAAATCATAGTAATAAAATAAGCAAATAGTATATTATATTGTAAATGGGTGGTGGATGGGTCTAGTGGTGGGTCGGGTGTGGGTGGTAAAAATCATCATATACATTCAACCCAACCCACCGCCCGCCCACCCACCATTAACTTTCCACCCTTTTTTTCGGTTTTTTACCATTTTTTTTGGTCGGGTGATTGGGGTTTGAGTGGGGTGGGTGAAATTTTCATCCTTCATCTGAAGAGAATAAAAAAACCAAAATTGTTTGATTTTTTAATCTCATACTCTGTTTAGTAACGTTGAAGCTCCATTCATAACCACAAATTGATGCTGAGGATGTTAAACAATCTAGTCAACAACTTGATTGTCAAGTGAGAATCTCGATCATTGACAATGCTCTTCGATTAAAATAGGGAGCATTCTTTAAATTATCGGAGAGAGATTTGTCCTAAATATTTTTTCAAATCTTCGAAATGAAAAAATTGTTATAGCTAGAGTAAAAACAATTTATAGACTATATGAAGTATGATCGTTGCCTAAGGTATTGGAGATGCTCCATGCTCTAATAGACTCACTTGAAACTAAAATTGGGCTAATCCAATTCAGACCCTCTCACTCATAAGTGACTCTATGTTTTCATGAGAATTCGAACCCTGAATCTCTTTGTACGAAGTGTGACACCACAACTATTATATCAACTTGTGTTGATTTATATTACACATGTTATCACTGGGTGAATAATGTCTTTGATGATAATGTTCTTCCAAAAAGAAACGAGAATGAGAATGCACATAAAAGAAGTTCAAATCACCAATCTTTAAACATGTCCCTCTCCTATCCCTCAACCTCCTTTCCTCACTAGCTTTAATTTTTTTTAAAAAAAAACTAAAAACTAAACTAAAATAATAGATTAAAAATAAAATTAAAAAGAAATGAGGTTTTGGTGAGAAAAATCGAGGTTGGGGACAGAAGATTTGGACGTGATAAAGGGAGAGCTTGTCTTCTTGGGGCTGCAACTTTATCTTGTTTCTCAGTTGAACTTTTATACTTCAAAAAATATTATGCTCCAAATATGAGACTATGAGAGGAGTCCTATTAAAGGATGTAATTTAGCTCAAGTTCCTACTTTTTTTCTCTCACTTTTCCTGTTCTATCTTCCTCTATTAGAATGAGTGATCTGAAATCGCGACAATGACATTCCATTGAAAAACGACATCAAACAAGTAGAAAACGCAAACACGAGAAACAAGTGTGTATCTACAATGAACGATACCTACAGAGGTGTGTATGTAAAGCGTGGATCAATCGAGAACATGGTAATCCTTGTGTTTGCATATGCGAATCGACAAACTATTCACATGATTGAAAGGAACTTGCAGCTACAACAAAAGATGATGTTCAATTTTTTTTTGAAAGTTATGCGAAGCTGTCCGTTTACTAGAAAGGAACAAGAACAATCTGTACTGGCTTGTTGGGATCGTACCCTCACATGAGTTCATTCAGAAACCGGGCTACGAGTTTTCATAGATTCCGAGCAGTAAGGCTGATCACTGATACCTTATCCGACAAGATGAAGCCAACAAAGTATTGACGATCCAAGTTCTATAAAAGATTACCGGATAAGGAATACACGAGGAGATAACAGAGATTGAAATGAAGAAAAGTGGCATCATAATCGAATCTAGATCACCATTATCAACCATTATAGAGCACAAAATCCAGGACGCATGAATGCTGATTGCTGAGTGCACTTCAGTTTATGTACTAAACACACAAGAAACTTTTGAGGAAATGCAGGACCAGTAGTCTAATGCACACAAAAGATTAACGAAAGACGCACGCCGTGAACTTGATAGCTATGCAGCAAGTACTAACATGATGTAGTATCACAAGAAAACAAGCCTTAGTAATCAAAAGGCCAACCTGAGTAACTCATTTCGTGATTCTCTTCATGATTATGTGTAGAGCTGCTGCCATCCGTTCTTGCATATTCACGGTTGTTTGTACTTGTTGTGTTTGATGAGCGAAATGGCCAAAGGAACGAGAATGGGTTCCTCCGGGTTGAGTTCTGGTCACTGCTGTCCCTGCTATCAGATCGATTGGCGCTCCTGCTGCTTCTACTCCCGCTGCTTGAGGTTTGGCCACGTCGGGAAGATGTAGACACAAGCGGAGGCAGCTCAAGGCGGCAAACAGGGCAGGAGTTGTGCTGCTCCAACCAGGGGACAATGCAGTCAGAATGGTACATATGGTTACAAGGCATCTGTCTTGCTTCACTTCCCAGCTCGAATTTGTCTTGGCAAACAGGGCAATGGGAATCACTTCGGAGATGACTCTGTGAAATCTTAACAGTAGGCATTGCATCAATAGCTGTACGAGGCGCAGGTGGAGGCCCCCTGCGCTCAGTGGCTGTAAGCTGCTCTATCAGCTCTTGCAGCCCAGGCCCGACGAACAAGTCACCGTTGCTTCCTCGAGTAAACCCAACTCCTGAGTTGCCATTCAACAGCATCTCAAACCCACCATTCCTGGCCATTCTAGCAGGCATCTGGCCCTGAAAAATCAACCAAGGGCTACGATCTGAATCAATACCCGACCTCCTCCTTTGATTCATAAAAGCATCCAATGCTTCCATGACTCCAAACCTCTGATCCAAATTGTTTCGCCACATGAGAGAGTCGAAAGCATCCATCAGCCCCATTAGTTGATCAGGGCCTTCCCGGTAGCCCCGACTCCCTAGCTCGTCCAACTCTTGGATGAAACCCCCATCACAATACTGGCATGTCGTGCCACGGCTCCGAAGACGAACCGGCTGCCTGCATTGATAACACCAGTGTGTGTTTTCACCACTTGACATTCTACCAGTTACTGATTCTCTCCCTCCTTACAAAATTGAAGCCTCTAGTTCGCTGTTGCCTCAATTAAACCCCTTCATCTGCACCATTAAATACTCCATACTCAAGATTCAACAATTCAAAGCCACAAATACAGAGTTATCACTCATCAAACCTCTATTTCGCAAATGAACGAAAACAAAATCAGAAGTATAGCATTTTAAAAAACATTCCAATTGCATGACACTGAAATTGCAAAGCGCAAATCTAACACCGGCGAGATCTATGAAGGAGGAGGAGGAGAACGAGATCAATCAGGTTCTAGATTGTTCCGGAAGACACGAATCACAGTTTCCAAGTAAATCAACAGCACCAATTGACAGTTACGATTACAAAACTACAAATTATGCGATGAATGGGGACCAAACGGATCCGAAACAGAAAGTAAAGGCATATAGAGCAAGAATTCGGAGTACGAACAGCAAAATCAAGCGAAACAAGTACAGTAAAATCAATTAAAATAAAAAGGGGGGCATAATCGGGAAAAAGGATGAAGCCTAAGCATCCAATTACAGAAACTCAGAGGAGATTACCGAAGAAGAGATGAACGCCATGGTCGAGTGAGGCTGGATTAGGGAAGATCCAGAAAGATACCAAAGAGAGAGAGAAAGTGAAGTAAATTGGCAGTGGGTGGGAAGAGACTAGGAAACAGCCTGATTCCGATCCACTAAGTGGACGGCTTATAGGGGCGACTGTCTTACACGCGCCCGTTTTTTTTTCCCTCTTTTCGCTATGATGTGTTCGGGATTAGGATCATTCGGAATGGTGTACCGTTAAACCTGTCAAACGGATCATTCGGGTTGGGTTCGGGTCGGGTCCCGGTAATACGGGTTTTGGGTATTTTCGGGTTGAATCGAACCCGGGTTTGACCGGGTTTCGGGTCATTTTGGGTTGGTCAATTTTTTCTTTTTTAAATTAAAATAATCATAATTTGATAATTTTGCGATGAATTTAAAAATCTAAAATTAAAGACATTGTTCATAAGCTCTAGTGCTTGTAATTATATACTATATCTGATCTAAAATATTTGATTTTTATTATTTCTCGTAATTTTTCATAAAATGTAATAATATATAAATATCAAAATTTTAAATAATTTTTTAAAAATAATTTTATTAAAAAATTGATATTCTATATATTATTCTATTTTATTAAAAAACATTTGATTTTTTTATTATTTCTCATAATTTTTAATAAAATGTAATAATATATAAAATATCAAATTTTCAAATAATTTTTTAAAAATAATTTCATGCAATTCGTAATAAGCATAGAATTTTTTAATATTTTAATATTTTTTAGAATTTTTATCTTCTTAAAAAAGTTTGTTGAAAAACAAAAAATCAAATACTATCGATCGGACGCAGTATTACACAATACAAATAAATATAAAAGTTGATTTGAAAATGAAAGATCAAGTGATTGTAATTATCAAATGTAATAAATTGGAATCTCCATAAAAAAATTTAATCATATATAATTATAAATCAACCGGGTCAATCGGGTCACCTGGTCAATTGGGTAAATCGGGTCAAAATTATCGGGTCACAGGGTCGAAACCCAGATTACCCAGAAAATTTCCGGGTTTTCGGGTTCGGGTCAGAAAAAATTTCCGACTCAAAATTTACGGGTTCGGGTCGAAAATTTTCCGGGCGTTCGGGTCGAGTCGACCGGGTCGGGTTGTGTTTTGACAGGTCTATATACCGTTGATCTGTGGTGCTTAGTTTGATCCTTCTGCTTTTTTTATTGGATGATCTGTGGTTGACGTGGCTTGAATATATTGGATCATCATTAATTTACGTGTCAAAACCCGGGTCAGAATGCATCAGAGAATGACACATAAGCAAATTCGATTAGAGCCCGCCACATAGGCGAATCGCACTAGAGAAGGCTTGAGGCCTCTGTTTTAGTATATTATATAGATATATAGATATATAGATATGGGTTCAGTATGTTATTACTTAGGCAAAAATGCATAAAACCACCCACTATTCATTGTTGTTTGCAAATAACCACCCCTTATTCAAAAATTATCAAATAACCACCCATTATTCATTGTTGTTTGCAAATAACCACCCCTTATTCAAAAATTGTCAAATAACCACCTATTAAATATAGGTTGTTTGCAACTAACCACCCATACCCCTTTTCTTGTTAAATCTCACTTAATTTAATATGAAAAGACAATTATACCCCTATTCTTTAATGTTTCATTTTTAGTAAAAAGACAATTATACTTCTCTTTGTTGCTTGATTTTTCAGGTATTACAATTAGACCTGCCAAATAGGTCATTCGGGTCGGGTCACTTTGGGTCCCGAGTAAAACGGGTTTCGGGTACATCCAGGTTGTCTCGAACCAGGGTTTGACCGAGTTTCGGGTCATTTTGGGTCGATTTTGGGTTTGTCAATTTTTAAATAAATTTTTAATCTGTGTTTCGGGACATTTGATTTACCCGATTACTCGGAAAACATTTTTAATAAATTAAAAAGTGAAAGATCAAATGTTTTTAAATAAAAAAATTTGCGACCCAAAATTAATCATATATTATTACATTTTATTAAAAAGAAAAAATTTGATATTTTATATATTATTACATTTTATTAAAAATTACGTGAAATATAAAAATCAAACCTTTTTAATAAGATGTAATAATATATAAAATATCAATTTTTAAAAAAAATTGTTTAAAATTTTGATATTTATATATTATTACATTTTATTAAAAATTACGAGAAATAATAAAAATAAAATATTTTAGATCAGATATAGTATATAATTACAAGCACTATGATTTATGAACAACGTCTTTAATTGTAGAATTTTAAAATTATCCAAAATTATCAAATCATGATTTTTTTTAATTTAAAAAAGAAAAAATTGACAAACCCAAAATCGACCCAAAATGACCCGAAACTCGGTCAAACCCAGGTTCGAGACAACCTGGATGTACCCGGAACCTATTTTACTCGGGACCCGAAGTGACTCGACCCGAATGACCTATTTGACAGGTCTAAATGTAATAGTTGAAAAATCAAGCAACAAAGATAAGTATGTCCTTTTACTAAAAATGAAACATTAATGAATAGGGGTATAATTGTCTTTTCATATTAAATTAAGTGAGGTTTAACAAGAAAAGGGGTATGGGTGGTTAGTTGCAAACAACATATATTTAATGGGTGGTTATTTGACAATTTTTTAATAAGGGGTGGTTATTTGCAAACAACAATGAATAATTGGTGGTTATTTGACAATTTTTGAATAAGGGGTGGTTATTTGCAAACAACAATGAATAGTGGGTGGTTTTATGCATTTTTGCCTATTACTTATTATGCCTTTTTTTCAGTTTAGTGTTTTGGACTTGTACTGCATTATTACGGTTAGTTAGTTTGTCCATCTGTCGGCCTCTCGAAATACTAGCTAGTATGTTGGCTGATCTCTCAAATATTTTCTTATATATAAAAAAATATCATCCACGATGGTGGATTCTCTAAAAAATTTCTCTACTTTTCTTATTTGTCTTTATTCATTTTCACTAACTTTATTCTCAATCATCATCAATTTATTTCTCACTTCTCATAATAGTCGGGAATAATCCATGTCGTCTACTTTTTACATATTCCGCCATATTTTTCCTATAATTTTAATTGTTAAAATAATTGAATTAATTTAGAAATAAAAAATTATTAATTTAATTTATAATTATATTTGATCATTATTTTAAATATTTTAACTAAAAAAATATATTAATTTAATTTGTAATTATATTTGATAATTAATATTAATAAGTTAAAATCTTTCAACTAAATTATCAATAAATTTGACAATTTAAATTTATTATATGTTATATTATATATTTATATGAGCTAATGATAATTATAACTACTTAAAGAGAGGCAAATATAAAAAAAATTATTTAGTTGTACACGTGTTAATTTAGACCTGTCAATCGAGTCATTTGGGTCGGATCCTTTCGAGTTCCGGGTAAAACGGGTCCCGGGTAGATACATGTTTACTTGAACTCAGGATTGACCCGGGTTCGGGTCAAATTGGGTCGATTTCGGGTTTGTCAATTTTTTCTTTTTTTAAATTAAAAAAAATCATGATTCGGTAATTTTGCGATAATTTTAAAATGATAAAATTAAAGACGTGGTTCATAAGTTCTAGTGCTTATAATTATATACTATATTTGATCTAAAATATTTAATTTTTATTATTTCTCATAATTTTTTAATAAAATTTAAAAATATACAGTATAAAATATCAAATTTTTAAATAATTTTTTAAAATAATTTCGTGTGATTGGTAATAAGCATAGAATTGTTTTAATATTTTTTAGAGTTTTTATCTTCTTAAAAAATGTGATAAAAAATCAAAAATCAAATACTATCGATCGGAGAGCGTATGACACAATACAAATACATATAAAAGTTGATTTGAAAATGAAAGATCAAGTGATTGTAATTATAAAATGTAATAAATTGGAATCTCTATAAAAAAAATTAAAGATATATAATTATAAATCAATCGGGTCAAAATTTCCGGGTCAATCGGGTCACCGGGTCTAAACCCAGATGACCCGGAAAATTACTGGGTACTTCGGATTCGGGTCCAAAAAAATTCCTAGGCCCAAAAAACCGAGTTTTGACCTAGAATTTACCGGACATACGGATCGACTTTTCCGAGTCGGTTGTGTTTTGACAGGCCTACGTGTTATTATTTGATTGCTTTTGAATTTAGTGAGATTCTCAAACATTTGAAGAGCTATAAAAGTGGGTAGTTAGCATACAATAGTCGGGTTTTTCAAATCAGAAGAAAACGTGAATTAAGGAAAAAATCTAGACCATTCTAGATAATCTAACATTTGTATGATTTTTGGTATATATGGCAATAGTTGGGTTGTTAACTATTTATTTTTAAAGGTTGAATTTTCTTTACTTGAATGTTATGGTTGAGATTGTTTTGGGTTATATTTTCTTTTTATAAATATATAATAATATGAAAGTAGAATAGTTTCATTTTCTTTTTATAAATATATAATAATTATGTCACTTTATAATAAAAACATGTGAAGTTTATTGAGTCAATATGTTGTATGTGGAAGAAAATAGTGATTTTTTGTTAGAATATTACGTCAATATTGCTTTTCTATTTAAGAATATTGTAAAAATATTATTTTTCTGCTAAAAGAAAGAAAAATGGATAAATAAATGAAATAAAAAAAGTGAAAAACTAACAAAATAAGAATAGTAAAAATAAGATAATAAACATTGAACTTGTTCAAAAAAAAAGGAAGCGAAATGAGTCAATATGCAACTTTTTATAAATTACTAGCATATGTAATAATGTACTTGTAACAAAGTGTAAAAACTTTAAACTTGCTTTAACTTCTTATATAATTGTCAAAATGAGTAACATAACCTCTTATTTCGAAGGATTCGAACTGAATTCTATCAAGAGAATGTAAAAGTAAGTAAAATATAAATACATTCTAGTTTATTGAAATACAATTAAAGCAATTAGTGTGCGTTTGGTTTTCAAATGCTCATAACTTTTTATTCAGATGTCAGATTAGGACGTATGATATATTAAAACAAAGTTATTGACGAGGAAAACATGTATAACGTAACTACATTAGTAATTTGTCGGAGGAAATGAGGGGTGACTATTTCCCCTAACACCAGCTATGACCACTAGCTAGTAGACCTGTCAAAACATAACCCGACCCGAACGCCTGGTAAAATTTGGGTTAGGACCCGAAATTTTTTTCCGACCCGAACCCGAAAACCCGGTAATGTTTTGGGTCATCTGGGTTTAGACCCGGTGACTCGATTGACCCGGTAAATTTGACCAGATTGATCCGATTAACCCGATGACCCGGTGATCCGATTGACCCGATTGATTTATAATTATATATGATTAATTTTTTTATGGAGATTCCAATTTATTTACCTTTTATAAGTACAATCACTTGATGTTTCATTTTCAAATCAACTTTTATATTTATTTGTATTGTGTAATACTCCCTCCAATCCATAGTATTTGATTTTTGATTTTTCATCACATTTTTTAAGAAGATAAAAACTTTAAAAATATTAAAATAATTGCATGAAATTCTTTTTTTTAAAATTATTTAAAATTTTGATATTTTATATATTTTTAAATTTTATTAAAACTTACAAGAAATAATAAAAATTAAATATTTTTTATCAAATATAGTATATAATTACAAACACTAAAACTTATGAACCACATCTTTATTTTTAACATTTTAAAATTATCGCAAAATTACCAAATCATGATTTTTTTAATTTAATTTTTTTTTTTGACAAACCCGAAATCGACCCGATTTTGACCCGAAACTGGGTCAAACCCGAGTTACAATCAACCCGGATCTACCCGGGACCCGTTTTATCCTAAATCCGAAATGACCCGACCCGAATGACCCAATTGACAAGTCTACTAGCTAGTCTACTTACATCGGCTTTCGAAACCAATAGAGGCAAAAATATCTACCGATTTGCGAAGTCATATTTAATATACTGATGTCACATAAAAATGTCTTTCCAAATTGATGCCTTGATCATATCCTTAGCGGTATTTTAGCCATGTATATATGAGCCCGAGATAGTGGATGAAATATACTTAGATCTGTCAATCCGATCATTTGAATCTCGGGTAGACTAAGGGTTCGTTTGGTTCAATGTGGGAATTGAAATTCTCGGGAAGTTACTTCATGCGAATTGAATTTCCGAGAAGTCCAATTGATGAGAATTGTGAAAATGTGTTTGGTTGATTTTTTTTATTTTACAGGATTAAAAGGGGAAATTAAAAATTTTCAAATACAAAATGAAGGAAGTTGAACTTACCTAGGGGACTAGGTAAGTGAAATTCCTCCATTTTGGGAATCGAACTTCCCGGGAAGTTGAATTCTTGCGTTTTTTAATTTCAAAAATATCAACAAAACACATGAATTTCTCCTACTTCCTGAAAAGTTCTATTTCTTAGGTTTTTGGATTTCCAACCAAACAAGCTCTAAGTAATACGTACTCGACTCAGGTTGAGCGAGTGCAACTCCCAATACCGGTGTCAAGGCAAATCGATCGACCCTCATGTCGTGGAATACGACTCGATCTCGGTAGAGCTCACGTGACCTTAACCCCGATTGATTTAATTTGCACTAATCAATTTCCAAATTTCGGGTGCCACGTCCTAATTGAAAACGGAGGCCGAGACTTACTACTTCCAATCCAATTCATCCGTTGACTCCGACTTCCAATTGTATCCGGTTGACTTTGAACTCTTGATGAATTAGCAAAGGCTAATTAATAGATGTATATAATATATACGTCACACAATCGATCGGCCTTCACAGTAGCTCCCTTGTCTCAAGGCGTGCGCGACGACAGTGGTGAACATGAACCGAGATTCCGACGGCGATGATGGTGGTGGTGGTCGCCGACGGTGGGTGGTGGCGGTGGTGCAGCGGTGATGCGATAGTGAGAGCGGAGGTGGAGAGGTGATGGTGATCGGAGCAAGGTGAATCTCTTCCAAACGAGGATGAGATTCCGATTTTCAATCAATTCCAGCGAGAACCTTTTAAAGATACCAATTGAATTCAGCTGAATTCAGCAGTAGATCAAATAGCAAGAGAACTTAGGGTTTGACGTCAGGGAGGAAAGGGGAGTCTTAAACTCAACGCTCTGCAATCCTCTAATTTTGACGTGTCTGACAAATTAACCTAATTAGAATATATAAAGAGAACTTAATAAAACCCTAATTATTGATATGATGTTATTTTTGTTCAAAACACTTGTCATTGTAGGTATTTTATCATTCACTTTACAAAAAATGCCCTTGATATGATTGATAGTTTGTTAGTTGTAGTTTTCGATAAAGTAAAAAATGAGGGTAATAATTGAGGGTAAATTAGTACATTTGTTAAAACTTGTGAAATAAGCTAAAATGACAAGTTTTGCCGAATGGAGGGAGTAATAAATAAGTTATGCGAACGACGTCGGAAATGCATCCGACGGAGGCTGGGTTGCATCACACGGAGTGTCGGTGACAGAGACTAATAAGCTCAACGATGGTGGTTGCTCCGGTTTAGATTGAAGCCTCGAGTGATAATGGACGCGGTAGCTCTTGCGATCGCTTGGCTCTCGCTCTAGTCATTGATCAGTCAGAACGGACACTCATGGCCTCCTCTTCTTCTTGGACCGTCAATGATGGAGGCTGAGACGCATCACTAAGTTTCATATCAATCAGGTTAACGATCATTCCGGGTCGAGCCAAACCATATTTGTTCTAGTTTCAAGTCGACCCAACGGGCCGGTCAAAAAACTCAAAACTTTTTAAAAACTTTTAAAAATATTAAAATACTTTCAAAATAAAATTATAATATAAATATGTCAAATTAAACTAACTAATAATATCATAGTTAAATTTATAATATTATTACAATATTATATAAATATTTTAAGCGTAAAAAAATCATATTTATACAAATAAGTATCTAAACATACTATAATTATAATATATATATATAGGGTTGCGCTCCGGTGAAAACCAAAATTGCGGTAAAAACCTGTGAGGACCGGCTTTTTAGCCCCGTTCACTAGCTTTATAGCCCGGTTATAAATAGAACCGATCTATAATGTCACATATTTTAGCCCGGTTCTGAATAAAACCGAGCTATAAAGTCACTAATGTAATTTTAAAACATGAGTTTTCAACACGGTTTTTAGGTTTAACCGATATATAAAGTCATGTGTTATTTTAAAACTGAAGTTTTTAGCACGGTTTTTAGGTTGAACTGAGTTGTAAAGTCACTATGTAATTGAGGTTTTTAGCACGGGTTTCAAATAAACCAAGCTATAAAGTAGTCCTCACAGTTTTTACCGCAATTTGAGGTTTTCACCGGAGTCAATCTCTCTCTCTCTCTCTCTATATATATATATATGTTACTACTTACTTAACTTATGAGTGACCGTAATGAACATAATTACATGACGAATTTGTGTGGAGTTTTTGTGGTGCATGTGTGGCGTCTACATAGTGTTCACTCAACGGGTCGATTTTGATTCAACGGTTCATCAGATCTTGATCGTAAAATTGTTCGGACATTCAGATTTCGATCGATTTTGAGTCCCAAGTCTAAAACACCATAATCAAAGCTAAAAAAATTATTGAGTATACTAGTCGGGTTTTTAGGTCGGGCCATATTTTGAAAGGATGAATACTACTGACTGTAGGCTTAACAATAACATGGCGTCAGTTTCGAAAAATAAGACCGACTGCCGACTAGGCGACTAGAAGTCTAGAATAGTACAGGCCGACAGGCGTACAGAAAGCAAGCCGCACGCAATAGGAAATCGTATCGTACGTTAATATAATGGACCCCACCATATATTGGGAGACAATTTGGTCAAATTGGGCCTAGACTGAGATTTGGGCCAATATCGAAAGCCCATTAATCATCTACCCCAGCCCAACAATGCCGAATCGCCTCAAATTTTAAGAAGTTGTCACTGTTTTTTTTTCCATGCAGTGTTTCAATTTTTTAGTGGTAAAACATAATGTACTACTTTAAAAAAAAACTTGAAACCCCTATTATGTTAAAATAGGAACATCTCTCTCTCTATATATATATATACTTTATATTTATTTTAATATTAAAAAAGATTTTTTAAATCAAACTCTTAATATATACTTTATATTTAACTAATTGTTATGATTGTCATTCTAAAACATGAGTCTGTATGGGACGAGGTAAAAAAAAGACTAAAATTATAAACAAGTTGAAATTGAAAATTTGTGTAAAATGAAGGTTAAAAGATTATGAAATAATATAAACTCCGTATGGGGCGTAAATGAGTTTATTTGTAAAAAAAAGTGGTGTTTATTTGGTTATTATTAGGGGTATTATAGTAATTTCAAACTAAATAAATTAAAAACACCAAAAAAGCTGTCACAAATAGTTTTTTTTAACACAAATTTTAATTAAAAAACAAGTTTAAATTGCTCCCTATACAATGTTAAAAAAAAACTGTCTCATTTTAACAGTTTTTAAACTGTTAAAATGCTATCCATACACAACCGTATAGTATTCTTCATGTTTAATATTGTTGGGTGAATAAAAAGATCGAGTAATTTTCATATATTCATCTCAAAATATTAATTTAACGTGACATCAATTTTACACTTCCTCTTCTATTAGGTTTCTACTTTTCACTTAATTTATGCTTTGATTTTATTTTTTTTGGTAAGTTTAATTTATGCTTTGATGATGAGGACATGCATCGTGTTAACAGAATTGATAATCATATGTTACTTTTATTTTTCATTATTTGGGTTTTATTTATAAAATAAATATTTTTTTATTGTGATTAAATGAATGTTGTTAAAAGAAAAGAATGCATCGTTCCAATTTTATCAGACATCTGGTAAAATTGGTCAGGTACTACCACCAAATATAGTACAAATGATCCAAAATATCAAGATACCAATGACTAACATTGAAGACCGACTTTATTGGCGAGCCAGTAGATGGCTGGTTCAAGACATCATCAACTTTAGAAAACATCACCGAAAGTCAAAGAAATCAAGCAAATCACATTGCTTGGATTTGGGAGATTGAGTGTCTCTCAGAAGTTAAAAACTTTCTATGGGAAATGGTAATGAATGAAACCCCGACAAAAATGAGACTAACACAAAAAGGAGTAGCAGTCCCGCTACCTTGTACATTTTGTAAAAAGACTAACAAAGATGACACCCATTTATTCACCAACTGCACGCACACACTACAACTGTTCTCAAATATTGACAATGCAACAACAAATGTAATAAAGGCAACAAACAAAACCGATCGGTCAATTAGACAAATAACAAATGACATTTTCATCCGATTAAAAAACGACCCTAGCAACCTTATGGTGGGGCATTTGGACTATTAGAAACAAAATAACTTTTAATGATGACAACTTCACGGATAAAAAAAAACAAAAACCCTACCTACGACAACTTTGTAAGCAACTACGTGATTACAAGACCACCCATGAGGAAAACACTATAACGGAAACGACCTATCCAAAAACCCAACCCATGAAAAAGAAAATATAAGGTGGAAAAAGCCGACGATGGGACACTTTAAAATCAATTTTTGTAATGCCAATGTTAATCCAGATGCATGTAAGCTAGGATCATAGGATAGCTTGTGTATTGATGAATGTATAGACGATGATATAGGATCTTAGGAGGCTCGAGTAATTGAAGACAAAGACGAAGAACCGTCAAGGGTTCAAGGATTTGGCGCCGAGGTTTTGAATGAGCTAAAGAAGAAAGTCTGACATCACTTACTCCTCGACCCATTACTGTTCATAGCCCAATCCATTTGTCCTCTGATAGTCCAAGCTTCACCAGACGCTCCAATTGTTCGAAATTGTCTTTGCTAATCCAAACGTTGCGTTTGGATTAAAATGGGACTCGGTTATATAAGCTCTTTGTGCAACCCTATAGAGTTGGTTGAGCGTCACTGAAAAGCTTCCACCCACAAGAGAGAGAGGCACCGTCTTTTTCCTTCTTCATTCTTCTAACAGGATCGTCTTCTTTCTTCTTCCTTCTTCTAACACTCGAGCTGCCAGATCTAGGATCGTCATATTCGTTTATCTGTACTCTTGTATCCATGATCCGTATTCGATTATACTTAGTGGATTATTGGGTTTGAGTCTCTCTCTTTTAAGGCTTCGCAGAGTAGGGAAATCGAACTACGTCACCAACTCTCATGTTCCCATTCTGTCTCTTGCATGCGCTATATTTTGATTCATCTCTGTGCTAGGGTGTAGGATCAAAATCGGTTTTTACAATTTTTATGGATCTAAGCTTCATACCGGACTTGCCACGTGTAGTTTCGGCATTCGAAATGCGTTTGGTTCAATCATCTCTTCGGGTAGTTTCTAGTGTGACTCCGCCTTCTTCTTACAAGCGGAAGCTCTTGCACTCAATCCAGACTGGTTGCTACAAAGGACCTTGGCATGGGACGTATCATGACCGAGGGAGACTTTTTGACAGTCATCATTGACGTTCTACAAAGAACCTTGGCAAGTGGAGATGCTCTTGGGAGATTGAGATGACAACTAGTATAATTCCCGCGCCATGACGCGTTTGCATAAAAAAATATAAACAGTAGCTTATTGTCAATTATAGTAGATACATTATAACTGACGCATTAACAAATGACAATAACTATGCAAAAAACTACATTAATCCATAAAATATTTATTGAAGTTAACCACAATCATTTAGATTGGAGATAAATTTATATTGAAAAAGAATGAATGAAACCATTGCCTTAACCGTACGTATTCTTCGACAGTGGTGTTGTGAAAGAAACAAAAAAAAAGATAACAAAATATATGACATAAAATACCAAATTATATAACATAAGATAAACTTTCATCGGATATCTACTTTGATTCGTGCGCATCCCTATAGTAGAGAACAAATATAATTATATCAAATGAATTAAATAAAAAAACATAATGGAAGTAAAAAAAATTAATTAATTAAAAATTAGTTAATTGTAATTGGGCGGAAATGCGAAAATTAAGGGGAGGATGACACATCAGCTAAATTCTTCTGTGTTAAAGTATTATATATATATATATTACTGACATTCTACAACTTCTTTGTCATTTTGAGTGGTCCTTGGCTTAGATGTCTTTCGTGAGCTCAACCAAGTGGCAGACAAGGTGGCGCACCTACGTCATTTGATGGAGTACGAGGAAATCACGTTGCACCCAGAGCTCCTTTCCCTCGTAAAGAGAGATGCAATTAGTTGGTGTTTCAATAGGTCTGAAGTCTTCCAAATTCTTACCTTGTATAAAGAAAATAATGCATAATTTTATGCACATTAAGTAGTCATTAATTGCAAAAGCAATATATATATATATATATTCCAAAAGATCTATATACATATACTAAAACCGATGCATTGCTGCCTGCGTGGCGGCATGTGAGTGAATTTGCCTACGTGGCAGCGCGTGAGGGCGTCTCGTAGAACTTTCTCCCGTCAAAAAGGAAATCTAATAAAAATAATTATTTTATTTTACCATTAACACATATAATTGGATAGATGGAATATCTTATAAAAGAGTAAATATTATATAAGGAAAAAACTATATCAATATAATTAAACGTAATAGTAGTAATAATAAAGATAATTAATAAAACTAATTTTTATAGTCACACTTACCAAAAATATTAATAGATAAATATGTAATATTTGATAGGTGCTATTTTATTTATATTTAGATTATTTTTTATGGAAAGAATTATTTATATCAAAATCAATCATTTAATAATTGTTATTTTATATCTATCTATATTATTTTTTGATGACAAAATAAATAATTAAAATATTATATAACCATATATGTAGCCACAATTCATCCGTACATAGATATTTTAGTAAACTAATGTAATAAATATATACTACATATTTAATAAAAAAGAATATTAAAATATTTTTAAAAATCAACTATCTAATTAAATTACATGAGATTTAATTAACCATAATTTTATTTATATTTTGAGAGAATCTAATTAAAAGATATTTAGATTATATATAATCTGTCGAACTAATTTTATTTATATTTATATTATTTTTTGAAGGAAAAAATAATTTATAGTTAGATTAACACATCCCCGTACACGGGACGGGATCTACACTAGTTATAAAATATTTTAAATTGCTATAAAAATATCAATTCAATTAAATATAAAATGATTAGAAAAATACAAAATACCATTGATACCACAAACAACAAATAATAATAATTTTAAAAATTATATTTTTATATGGAAACTATTTTCTATTAAACATACAGTTGCTAAAATTCAAAAAAAAAATTGGGCTTAAATATAATTAACAAAAAGTTTGTGGGAAATTGTAAAACTAAAGGGAAACTGTGTATCAATCATCATCATTCATCCCCTATTGGAGCAAGGTGTTGGATTGCAACCCCATTAATAGTGGACTCCGTCGTTAGCATAGCTCAAAGGTGTAGCATTAAATTGGTGATTTTTTATTTTTTATTTTTTTTGCATTCGATCTTGATGAACCAAACCAAAATTCTCATAGGTCGAGCTCCCGAGGTTTTCTCCTTATTCATAGATGTACATGGAACCTTAATTTGAAATTCGAAGGATTGAGGTTCGAAATGGACATGAAAATGAAAATTGACAAATTTTAAATTCTTAGGCCTCGTTTGGTTAAACGTGGGAAGTCTATTCCCAGGAAGTAACTTCCCGGGATTTGTAATTTCCATGAATTCTACTTCATGGGAAATGTAAAAATATGTTTGGTTGAAAATAATTTTCCATAAATTCAATTCTTATGTTTTGTTTGGTTAAACATTGAATTTTTATAGTAATTTATTTAAAATTACTCTTATAACCTTTTGCTTTTTGTTTAAAATCAAAATCTATATGGGCAAATTGGTGATTTTGTTTATAAAAAATAAATTTTATAGGAGATTTGGAAAAAAAGAATGAAGGAAGTAGATCTTACCTACCCCTCCATGGTGAGTTAAATTCCATCATTTCATGGGAATTTAAATTCCTAGGAATTGAAATTCCTGGGTTTTCTCATTTTAAAAAAACATACCAAACACATGTATTGACTCCTAATTCCTGGGATTTTGAACTTCCCGAGAAGTAGAGAGCTAACCAAACGAACCCTTATTATATAGAATATGCAAAAAAACCTTGCTTAATTCAACGTATGAATTGTGTTATGGACTTGGATATAAGGTTTTGTTGTGGTTTGAGATTTTTTTACGTTCACATTTCCCTTTTTATAACCTTGTACACATAAAAAAGGGCAGTGATTTTTTAAAAGAAAAATAAATTTATGAGTGATTTTATATAAACTTTTATTTTAAAGGTGGTTTTGTGAAAAATCACCTATTTTAAGGGTGGTTTTCTATAATTTACCCTAAAATATTATTTTAATAATATATTTTTATATTTATCTTATAAAAATATATTAATATCTAATGAAATTGAGTAAAATCTTATCTTAAGCATATATTTTTATATTTATTAAGTGAAGTCGAACAAAAATATCTCGATAGCTAACAAAATTGTGAAAAAAATTATCTTCAGCATATATTGCTACATTATATAGATTAATATAAAAAGTATCAATTTGTTAAAGATAATATGATTAACATTAACCAATTACAAGTTAAGGAATAATTATGGTGTTAAACCTATCAATATTTTTTTAGTAAAGGAAATCATGTAAAATTTTACCTAAGCGGTACCACGACTAGTCGACTACCAAAAAAATATCTATGATTTTAATAAAAAAAAAGTTTAAAAAAAATCATTGTGCACCATCGTAAATGAGACTATGAGAGTACCATTAAGCTTCATCATCGACAAAAAAAAAAAAAAAACATTGTTCTTCGGCTTCTTCCTTTACCTAAGTACATTGTGATGGCAGAGAATTTACAGTGAACAATAGTGAAAAAAAAAGAGGTGAAAATCCATGAATAAAGAAATATCAAATCCGAAAAGAAACATGAATAGGAAGAGAAGAGATGATATATTTTAGGAAAATTTAATTAAAAATACGGAAATTAAAAGTCCATATATAACCGATAAGATCTTTTGCCCGATGGCATTCGAATACTAGAGAAGATTTTGTTACAACCCCCGATTTCTCAATTCCAGGCAATCTTCTTTTTTTTTTTTTATAGAGAATCGAAATGACCGATTTGCCCCTCTTTCTCTTTCACGGTTTTACCCATTAAAAAAATATTTCTTTTTTTTAAAAAAAAAAAAAAATCCTGCAATTTTTTAAAAAGAAAAAAAAAGAAAAATCGAGCTTTCGTTTCATTCACTCCCTCCCTCCCGTCGTTGCATATACCAAATCAAGGGAACCGATCAGAGACCAGTGAGAGAGTGCATTCAGAATTCATTACCTCCCTCTTTCTCTCTCACTCTCAGACATCTCCATCTTCGTCTTCATTCGGGTCTCTCTCTTGCGAAAACCCACCGAAATTCGAGTCCGGAAAGGGTGAAAGTCGCCGTTTTTAGCCCACAAGCTCCTTTCTTTGTCTGCTCGATTTCTCCAAAAATCCATTCCTGGGGTTCTTGGGGTTTCTTTTTCGTTCTTCCGTGTGTCTGAATTTGGGGTTTCCGCCATGGATGCGGAGCGACAGAGCTCGGGGAAGAGGGGGAGGAGGAAGAAGAAGCAACAGGACGACTTGATGAAGCTCAGAATCGAGTCAATGGAGGAAAGAATCGCGGAAGATGAGAACCCTAGAAAGCTCTGCACAATCTGCAAGAAAGATTTCCCGAGCGGGAAGGCATTGGGGGGCCACATGAGGGTCCACGCCCAAGATTCGAGCTCCCACAGGCACAGATTCAATGGCGACGGTAGTGGTTTCGCACCTGTTTGCGACGCCTGTGGCAGGTCCTTCCACTCGTGGAAGTCGCTGTACGGACACATGAGGTGTCACAGTCACTCCCGCCGGCGACAGCACCCTGGCGACGATCTTCTTAGGGCGATTCCGCCGTGGCCGGTCACCGGGAAACGCGGCCGGGAGGGAGGGTCCTTGCCGGCGCCGGAGGTTATGGAGGCGGCGAGGAATTTGATGTGGCTGGCCGGTGGGCCCCGCCTGTGGGCCGGCGGAGGGTACTTTTGTAAAGGTCAGTTTTGTTGTGATGAAATTGGGGTTCGGATTGAAAGTGACAGCTGTTTTCTTCTTCTTGCTGATGATGATGATGATGGCGATGGTGATCGGAAGGTGCCCAAGATCGATGTGAATGTGACCTTCAATGGCGGCAAGGAGGAGGTGAAGAAGAAGAGGGGGAGGAAGAAGAAGAAGCCGGTAGTGGAGGTTGAGATCACTGAAGATTTCAAGGAACCGGGTACCCGACCCGTTGACCCGGAGTTGATTCCGGGTCGGGTCGGGTTCCGGTGTGTGACCTGCAAGAAGGAGTTCTCTACCCACCAGGCGCTGGGAGGCCACAGATCAAAGCATTACAGGGAGAGGATTGGTGCTGGTGGTGGGAGCTGCTCCTGCAATCCGGGTTCGGGTACTGAAAACGGGTCGCCCGGAACCGGAAGTTTCGCAACTCTGGGGGGTTGCTTGGTGCCTAGGGTTTATCAGTGGGGAGGGCCCACCAGCGAGGCAGAGGTGGCGGCTCCGGTGATGCCGTGGGAGGCGGGTCGGATCGGGCTGGTGGTTGAGGGTACTACTCAGCTAGCATAAAGTGTTTGATGCTGCATACTGCATACTGCATACTGCATAGTTCTCCTATAAGATGTTAGGCAATTTTGTTTTGCATTGAGTGTAGTTTGATAGTATGAATGTGCAGATTGGTTTGAGCATAATCTGTCGGAGCGATTGTCGTCGCTTGACTCGAATCGTCTCTTTCGAGCAGCGTCGCGAGGGATAAGAGCTTGGTAGCTAGACAGACAGATGTATAGTGTTTTGTTTTGCTGAGCATTTGGACATCTTGAACGTGTTGTTCTTTGTGTATCATGTGGTACATTGCTTCTAGTTGGTGGTTGTAGAAAATCTGCAATGGAGAAACAACAGAGAGAAAGACACATTTTGGGGTTTTTTAGGGCTCTCATGAAACTGATGGATTGATGTGTTGCAGCACTAAATTCTTCACATGCTTCTGATGGCATTTATGCCTTTGTTTTGGAATGCAAGTTTTGTTGTTTTGGTTTTTGTATCATAGTTTTGTTGTGTGCAAATCTTTCAAATGACAATTTTAAAACCCTTGAAAACCCAATTGCAAAAGAAATTTCAAAAGTATTTGCATTTGGTTAAAAAAAAGACATGGATTCAGTTGTGTTTATTTCTCTTTTGATCAAGTCAGTGAGACAAGAAGATGATTGATTGATTATTTATTTACCAATCGTAAAAGTGTGGGTTTTCACTTTTACTTGGTGTTTGATAAGCAAATCGGGAGGATTAATTCACTTGATTGGCAATCACTGTTAAAACCAAATGGTAAGTTTCTTGATAGCCTATCAACAAACAAGTCAAATAGAGAGAAGAAAAGAAAGCATCACAACACTGTTGAAACAAGAACATGAAACACTAAAGAACAGATGTGCCCCGCCGGTAATGGCAAGGGTGTTGGCATAAAATCTTTTCAAAGTCGACTTTTCGACAAGCAATGCAAATGAAGCCGCGGCATCTGCCTAGACTGTTCTCAGGGCGATACTTGGTCACCGGGGCTAGAGAATTGCGAATCCCATACTCAGAAATGATAACTAAGAAGAATGTCCAAGATTGAAACAGAATAATACCTAACGAGTTTATAGATGATCCGAAAATTGGAAGATATCCGATGTGTTTTCCCAAGCAGAGGAGCCAATAGCGTTGCTTTGGTTTGATTCGGCAGATAGACTGCTTAAGTGTGCACAATCAAAGTTCAGATCATCGGCAAAAAGGGTCCCTATATCACCAGTGATAGACAGATCCTTGGTAAGTCCTGTTGGGTAACTGAACCAGCACGAATCAAGCAAGACATCAGGCCTTAAGTCCTCCAACCGTGAAGGGAAATCTTTAGTATCCCCGCAAGTATCTGCTGAAGCCGAAGGACGCGTTTCTGCCTTGCCTTTGAATCCTGCAGAGCAGACAAGACCATTGAAAATCCACCGACATTAAACAGAAAAAATCGAAAACTTGGAACCATTGCAAACAGAAATGCAGCGAATCTTAATCTCACCATTTGTAGTTTCTGCTGAATGGGGCTCATCCGAAGAACTTCCACTAGGTCGAGTAAAATCTAGCAAACCTGATGCTACTGATTGAGGGGATATAGAATCACCAGAAACTTCCCATTTTGTTTCCCCGGCGTTCTGGGATGAAGATTCCAGCAAGTCACAGCCAATCAGTGCTTCTGAGATAGGAGGGAACGAGCTGTTCTTCGAGTTCTTCAGATGTGATTCAAAAACTATTGCCTCCAACAAGCCACTGTTACGTGGTGACGGGCAATTTGATTGAGTTTGTTCACTCAAGGGAGATTGGATAATATCAACAGACTCAAGCGAAGGTAGAGGGGAAGAAGGGGCCCAGCTACCTGCGTGAGATGCTGAATATTGGAGTGAAGGGAGCTCCAGCTTCATAGCCCCGGAAATGGGCTTAGAAGAAGAAGGGTTGCCATTTGTAAGGGCATGGCTACCAGAAAGCATATCAATTGGGGAAGGGTTGTTGATGTTTAGGTCACGATCAAAAGAAGGCGACCAAAAAGGCTGACCATGTTTCCCGCGGGGATTATCTTCATACTGATCAAATGCCAAGAAACTATCACAGATGTTTCCAATTCCTACCGAACTAGGGAAAGTGGTTTCTGTTTCCCGAGGACGTTTGTGTGGATGCATGGGGAGCAAAAAGTTAAGCGATGAGCTCGTATCATTGCATAGGATGCTGCGGCCAGGTAGATTGAGGAGTGATGATGAGTTCAAATATCCTTGAGCCAGCTCCACCTTTTTAAAATCAAAGGCAGGAATATCAAAATGATTCAATTCAGAGGTCTCTGAGTGATTTTTTCCTGCTGAGCTGCCAGAGAGTACATCCTGACATTGTTGACTGTCATTCATAGCCCGTGCACGAATCTCTGGGGGGTAAATCGGTAAGCCTGCACGTTGGAGCCTTTTGATTCTTGTATTCCAAAAGTTTTTTATCTCATTATCTGTACGTCCAGGGAGCTGAAGAATGAAAAGAGGTCAGAGATATTGAAATTAAGCAGAAGTGTATAAATTATGACAAAATTTACAGTCTTAAGATTGTTCTCGGACAAGCAAATTGTTTGACAGTGTTTCTTTTGGCAACACTGAAAGATGACTATATGAGCAACGAATAACACAATTACGCACTCGGTTAAAAAGATAAGGCAATTATTTTGATGAACAGGTTGTATGGTAGAATAAATTATAATGCACACTTAAGCAAGCAAAACATATATGCAGAGATCAGTATCAAATAGCTACTGTATTGCAATTTGACTGTCCATTGCAGAATACCAGATTAGTTAATAACATCACTCACTGCCTCATCCAGCATTTTTTTTATGAGAATCAAATGAAAGGCAACATTAAGAAGCAAAGAAGAAAAAAGTCTTTATAGAACAAAGATCTCCTAAACTATGACAGAAACAACCATTGTACATGTTGCCTCTCCAGCAACACATTGATTATAGCATTCACACAAACAATGGCTAAATTACCAAATAAGTATTTAAGACGACCTCCTAATGACAGACTGAGATTGTAAAAAAGTACCAATGTACCATTAAGGTAATTAAAAAACCCATCCAGACACAATAAGCCCCATTTTTATAGCCGGAAATAAGGATTATCTATTTTATAATAGTAACATAAATTCTCTTTCTCAAAGAGATTCAACATATTACAGATTGTTAATAAACAGGTCCATTAAAGATTTAACCCCTTTTTGCTGATTCTATTTGGACTTCTTTCCCCTGCCTTCAGCTAATGGTAGTGAACGTGTTGGTTACCCACTGTTAATATCTCTTTGCAACCAAAACCATCCATTCCTCCACGACGCTAGTACCAACACCCATCATTCTCAGTGATCCCTGAATTTCTCTGACTCCAAACAACACCCACTAGAAAATTCAAAAATAAAAGATGCTTCATTTTTTTCTTCCCCTGTGGGGCAAAGAAACAATATTTACAGTACTTCTAAACATGGGAGGCTGATACTGAATCAAAGTCACTAGGCTGGTACTTGACTACTTGGTAGAGAGGCACAAAGAGAGCACCTAAGAAAAAGAACAAATTACCAACCAAAACCTTTTGGATATGGAATATGGAGGAGTAAGGTCATGCTAGTGTTGGGGACTTAGAAAATCCATTTGAAGCTAAGAAGTCATTTTGGATAATCAGTTGGAAGCAACATGAATGCTTCATTGCTCCGAGGCAAAATTGAAAGCAGATGATTGGTGAGGAGAATCAATTTTCGCAAAAGCCTTTACATTGTAGGGTTTTGGGAAATCCCACAGCGTTTTTACTTGTAAACTGGTTCTTGAACTATTGTTTATATGTTCAATCAGTATAAGCAATTGAACTAGTGCAAGACCGATTTAAAATGGGTGAACCATATTTCCAGCATTAAATTGAGCCCAAGTGTCACTGGATGCTCCTTTTAATACAATAATGGAGTCGTTACATTTTTCAATACCAATCTCACAAGTCACACCAGAGAATATTATTAAATGTCATTTTGACAATTTGCCCCCACCCACCATAAAAAATAAAAATAAAAGATCAAATTACTCCTGTGATTCATTGACTTATCATCCAATTAGAAAGCATATCTGCATACTAATATAAAACCAGCATTTATCTTCATAGGTAATGCATTGAGTATAGCCACCAAAATCATATTGCCAACTTCCATAGACCAACCCAACCTTTTAGGATTTCAAAAGCAGTGCAGCACAACCATAAAACCATAAACCAATGGAAGGAAAACCATCAGCCTTCCAATCGTACCCAATGTGAACCATTGCGCACGAATTGGATATTGAACTTTAATTTTCAAAAAACATTAAAGAAGCAAGAAAACTGCAAGCAACGGGATCACAACCAGCCAAGCATCTCCACCTATGACCTAACAAGTGATAAACAAGTGATAAAAAAGAAAGCCAAGAAGATCCATGCCATTGATGCCAATAGCTTTAATTAGACTATTACCACTTGTAGCATGTACAAAGCATCATCATACCTTTTTTGTCGTGTTTTTTTACACTAGACTCTTGGCATGGGCTAGTTTTTTTTTTTTTTTTTTTTTTTTGTGAATCCTTCTTTCTCATTTATAATGTATCTAACGATTCAAAACATCATCATCCGTGTGGATTGTGGAAACTGGATCCTTTTCAGGAACAAATCGTAAGATACTTATATGTTTATTTTATCATTACAATATAAATTATTTATTATTTATTCCCTTGAACTATGTTGAATTAACACTTTTATGCATCTCCAAGTGCAAAATAAGGCAGTCAAAGCACATTCCAAACAAACTCAATCAGTGACAACTAGACAGATTTGAAAGTAAAACATGCATTACCTCTGCAGCCATGCGAGCCCACTTGTTCCCCATCTTAGCATGGAGCTCTATAATCCGTTTCTCTTCCTCGGAAGTGAATGCACCTTTCTTCAAATCTGGTCTAAGGTGATTTGCCCATCGCAAGCGGCAGCTCTTTCCACATCTTGACAATCCCGAGTATTTCTGGACAGCATTCCAGTTCCCCTCCCCATGCTTGGTTACATAATCAATCAAAATTCCATCCTCTGCAGATGTCCATGGACCTTTCTTCAAATTACCTCCACCGGAAGAATTTCCAACACTTCCATCCTCCTTGGCTGATGAGGAAACTTTTCGAGATCTCCGTGTTATCTTTGTATCCGTCTCTGTCTCTGTATCACTTGATGAATCGCACATTTCAACCGACTGCATGAATTAAATTCAGATCATCAAAATAAAAAATAACTAAATGCAACAATAAAAATGTGGATACTGCATCATAAGACTTCTACAATACCTAAAATTACAGTCCTCAAGACTTCCAAATAAATGTCAATTTTTAATGGAGTGCTAAACAACACACTCCTTTTTAGAATTACCAAATATGGAATTCAACAAGCAATAATGACCTTTTCAAGTTTGTCAAAGACTCATGAGGCCACTGGCTTTTCCCCCTTTTCCTGGAGGAAAATTAAAAGACCACTAGTGTCAAGTGGACATTGTTGGTACCTTCTTCTTGTGAGAAGGTATCCAATGATGCCTCTAAAACTCTTAAACAAAGTTGCTCCAACCGTGTGAAATTGGAAGATGATAACCAATTACCTGAGAAAAGGGATGAGCTGCACCTCAGCGACAAAAAGTGATCCAGAATTCAATGTTCCTAGTTCTCCATAACCCTTATCATTGAAAGAACCGCATATAGCGAAACAAGTAGCAACAGAAATAGCCAATTGCAGCACAGGAAATGGAAAGCCCGAGCTTCTCAGAAAGAGCAATGCTCAAAGGGAGGAGTGAGAAACCAATCAGGCGAGACAGAGACCAAAAAACGAAGGATTAACCGGAGAATCGATTAAACTGAGGCCTGAAAACGGAAATTGGAGCCACGAACACTTTCGGGAATAGGAATCGAAATCAAAACGAGGAGGAAAATCAACAAACAGCGAGATAGAGCGAATAGGAAGAAAAAAAAATTGAAATCCCTAACGAATGTTCAGATCTGAAACACGAAACCTGGCACCGGAAGACGACGGAGGCGAACAATCAGGCGAGCTTTGGAGAGCTTGCAGAAATAAGAGAAAAATAAAAAGCAAAGAGAACACACAAAACAACCTCTGCAACTGCTAACCGTGATCGATCGAAGAGGAAGGCATAAAGGAGCTTGCGATTTCAGTACGGGAATGGAAGCAGGGAGAGAGGGAGAGAGAAGGAGAAAGAGAGACGCAAGTGAGAGAGAGAGGGAGAGATGGCGAGAGGAGAGAGAAAGTAGGAAGAGGAGAGAGAAAGGGAGAGAGCGAGGTCACAGCTCCAAACTACGAGTGTTTTCCTCTTCTTCGTCTCTCCCATTGTTTGCCTTCTTCCTCCCTTTTGTACCGAATTTCTTTTTTATTTCTCTTTATTTTCTTTTCTTTTTTATTTTTCTTATTTTGAGGAATTTCTAAAATAAATTCCATTATTGGGAAATGGTGGAGAAAATGGTGGGGGTATTTCAACTTGTACGATTTCATTGAAAAAAATACAAAAATTGTATTATTTTTAAAACTAAATAAATAAAATGTGTCTGGTTTGAAGCATATTCTCCAAGTCTCTATACGAAATTGCCCTACCTCACTCCAAAAACAAAAATTAAAAAAAATAATTTTTTTTTAATCTAAAATCAACTTAAATTTGAATCTCTCTCTTTTTTTTAAAAAAAAATCTAATGATGGATTCCAACTCATTTAAAATTGTGAATTTTTTTATTTTTATATATTCAAAGTACACGAACCAAAATTTTAGTCCTTGTTTGGTTAAACATAAAAAGTACAATTTTACAATTCATGAAAATTGAAGGGAAAAGAAACGCTTGGTTGCATTTTGATATATAAAAATTAATGGGAGAAGAATAAATTTTATGTAGAACAATGGTAGAAGTGTACTTACCTATTCCCTTAGGTAAATACACTTTCTCTATTTAGGGGAATTTTTAAATTCCCAAAAAGTTCAATTTATGAGTTTTTTGTTTAAAACATTGCAAACAAACACATGTATTTATATTACCTGCCACCTGGTTTTTTTTTTTAACTTTATGGGGCTATGTCTATTAACCAAACAAGGCCTTACCCTATTATGTGTTGTTTAAATTGTTGAAATACATTTCTAGTTAAGGTTGATATAATTTCCATTTATTTGTAAAAAAAATTGAAATCATAAACTCCAAATAGGTAACATAATAAATACATTTTAGGCTAAAAGTCCTAGTCAATGTCAAATAAATTTCTCATGAACATTTATCATGTCAGTAAATTCATTTATTGTAAAATTTATTGTTATAATGTATTTAATAATTTCATTTACAATAAATAAGCAAATAACTAATGCGGGAGTGGAGTTTAATGATGTGGTTTAGTTTTAAAGGAAAATATAATCTCTCTGGTTTGAATTATTATGTTTGGGAAACGTATTCCACTCAAATGTCTCAAAATTGAGATATCAAGTTTAGGATGAGAGTTTCAATACTCATTTAGAATTATGGATATTCTTTATATATATAAATTACACGAACAAAATTTTACTCTATCATAATTTATTGTGTAAAATTAAAATTTATAATGAGTCAAGATTGATATAATTTCATTAGTATATTTAAATTTTAAAATTTAAAACCCCCAATATTGAAAGTTGAAATCAATATCTAAATTCAATTACTTTAACCTTTACTAGTGTAAAATGATGTTTAATAATCTTATCTAATGCAACTTTTTTTGGGTTAAATCTTATCTAATGCAACTAGTGAATAGATATCACAATTATAGCATTTAATGGTGAAATTTACTCCGAGAAAAAATCTAGCCTACCTTTAGTAAAATCAAGACTTCTAGTTTTATTTGCTAACTTTTTCCATATCTTATATTGATTTACGATTATATATATATTTTTAAATCTAGAACATCTTTCTTTCATTGTTTTCTTCCAGCTACTTTCATTTATCTTATTTTGTTTTCTGATTTTTTTATAAGTTTTTCCAGTGTTGTGAAAAAAGAATAGTTTCATTTTAACTTTGAAATAATTCCAAATCAATCTTAATAATTCCACATAATCCAAATCAACCTTAATAATCTTTGAAATCAAGTTTAACATTTTAACTCCGAAATAATTCCACATAATACACAAATTCATTACCTATACGGGATACGGGGTTTAAAAAACGAGAGTACAACTATTTTATACCTCCCGTTTTTTAAATACGGGAGTACAATTTTAAAAGTACTTTTGTATTTGCTAAACGAGAGTTTGATTTTAACTTTTTTTTTAAAAAAAATTGAAAACACACATACCTTTAATAAATAAATTGTAACGGTTGCCCACGCCCTTCCACGTTTTGTTAATAAATTATATTTTATTATATCATATAAGAGTAAGTATTCTTCTTTACCTACTGTTTAAACTTTTGTTTTGTTAATAAATTATACGAGTATATTTTTTTACTTATTTATCCAATAAACAGCTATTTTGTACTTCCGTATTTAAAAAACGAAAGGCAAAAAAACACCTTTATACTCCCGTGTTTAAAAAACGAAAGGTCAAATCAACTTTATACCTTCCGTTTTTAAAACACGAGGGAGAAAAGTAGGTTTTTCCTTTCGATTTTAAAAAACGGATGGCAGAAGGTAGTTTTTCACTCTCGTGTTTCAAAAACGGAAGACAAAAAGTAGTTTTTCTCTCTTATGTTTTAAAAACGGAAGGTATAAAGTTAATTTGACATTTCGTTTTTTAAACATGGAAGTTATGTATAATATTTTTCAAAAAATAGAAAAAAAGGATTTAATTAATATAGCACAACTTCCGTATCCAAAACACGGAAGTATTTTTTTTTTTAGTGCCTAACCGAATTTTTTGTGGTGCCATTAACAACCCCTTAAAATTCTCCATCCGTTAATTAAAACTTGACGTTTTACTATTCATGCACGTTTTTGAGGTGTTAAAAACTATCTAAAATATTAACTTTTTTAACATATTTTTTAAATAATTTCATAATTGTTACTATTAATTACTCTATATGAATTTATAAAAACAAATTTATAAAAATATTAATATTTCATATAGTTTTTATTATTAAAAAAAAACGTGCATGAATAGAAAAACGAAAAATTTTAATTAACAGAGAGAGTATATTAATAATTTTTAGTAGATATACCCATAGTATTTAACTTTTCCAAAAATTTAATTTCGATTTCAATATACTGTATACATTAAAAATTAGCGAAGTATTTTTCCAATGTTGGATATGCTAGTAATGTAAGATACTACGGAGTACGGAGTATTTCAATTTATCGACTGTATTTGAATTCGCGGCATCCAAAGCAAAGTACAACGTCTTACACATTTGCTCATACGGACTGAATAGTGAATACAGATAGGAGCCTCTGGAAATACGAGCTTTTAGGACCACTTCACTTCAATTTTGTCGTCAGGAGAGGTATGGCAAACTGCCCATTGGTTGGCCGGCGGGAAAAAAAAAATCAGTACTGTAGTTCACATCGAAAAGCGTGCCACTAATTGGGCTTTTTGATTGAATTAAACTGGGCCTTAATTCGTGATTTTCTGGCCCAATTTCTGAATCGAATCTACGTTCATCGAAATGGATGAGATTTCCATTACATTACATCTGAAATAAACGAAACCCTAAACCTAATTGGGAATCAGCGAAGAAGAACAGGGACAAATTAAGCTCTTTCGCCCCTAATCCTGCGAGCAAGCTGGATGTCTTTCGGCATGATGGTGACGCGCTTGGCGTGAATGGCGCAGAGGTTGGTGTCCTCGAAGAGCCCGACAAGGTAGGCCTCGGCGGCTTCCTGGAGGGCGGACACGGCGGAGCTCTGGAAGCGGAGGTCGGTCTTGAAGTCCTGAGCGATCTCGCGGACTAGCCTCTGGAAGGGGAGCTTCCTGATGAGCAGCTCGGTGCTCTTCTGGTACTTCCTGATCTCCCTGAGCGCCACCGTTCCGGGGCGGAACCTGTGGGGCTTCTTCACGCCGCCGGTGGCCGGGGCGGATTTCCTGGCGGCCTTGGTGGCCAGCTGCTTCCTCGGGGCCTTTCCTCCGGTGGACTTCCTAGCGGTTTGCTTAGTACGCGCCATTGAGCGAGGTGAGGAGAGTAACTGGAGATTGGGAGAGTTTAGGGTTTGGATGAGTGATTTTGACTGGTTTAGGAGAGGGGAGATGGGATTGAGTTCTTATAGGAGAGCGAGTTTGAAAGTAACGAGCGGGAGAAAGGGGATGTAATCTGGGCCGTTGATGTGGAGGTGTAGTGAACGGTAGCGATGCGTTTTTTAAACTATGACGCGGATCGCTGACTGGATTTGGCGGAAATGATTCCCTATTCCCTCCTCACTTTTTCGAGATGAAATTTTGAACCAATTTTAAGGTTTTTTTTTTGTTTGGTTAAATCACTTAAAACCTCAAAAAGATTTAAAAAATCAACAAATAGGATAAATTTATGTGTTTGGTGTATAGAAAAAACACAGGAATTCAACTTTTTAATTTCTTCGAATTTGAGGAAGTTCCCTTATATAGAAAACTAAATAAGTTTAACTTTGAACCTTTTTCTATTTTTTTTTTCTAGTCATATTTCTAATCACCAAAAAATTAGTATTCCGGTTTAAAACATAGAGGAATACACTATATTGGAATTTAAATTGTCCGTCAAAAGTTAAGAATTTATATGGAAATTAATAAATAATGGGCTATCAACCAAGTGCACACTAGCACAAAAAGGCATTCATGTCCCCACAAATTGTGTTATACGTAACCACCCCTATAAGGATACTATTCACTTATTTTTGAAAGGTGAACAATTCCTTTTCCTAATGAAAAACATAAATATTGACACTGAGAAGATGATTAAAAGTATTGACACCTCAAACAAAGAGATAAAACAAATTGTTATGGAAATCCCGAGAAAACTTACAAAGGAACAAAAAAAACGTACCACTGATAAATTGGTAGAGTTGGTGGACAATTAGAAATAAGAAAGTCTTTTGAGGAAATGCATAATGAGAACCAATCAAATTGGAAAATAGAGTAATTGTTAAGCAACATATATATAACTGGAAAAGGACTAAGAATGGAGAAATAATACGAAAAAATTTGGCTACAAAACGAACATGTAAGACCAAGCAAAAGAAGAAAAATCTTAGATGGAAGAAACCTCCGAAGGGATGACTAAAATTGAATTTTGATAGTTCTCGCACCCCATTGGGCTTAGCGTCAGCAGGATGGATTATCGAAGATCACAACGGGCTTGTGGTGCTGACCCTTGTAGCGCCAACACCCTACCCAAGCATAGGCCCTTGGTTTGCGACTCAACATTAACGTGGCTTAAATCTGTCTGTGTAATTTTTTTTATAACTTATAATGATTGATAGATATATGTCATTTTACGTGTGAAACGAATCCTGACTCTGTCTGATTGGAGTGCATCATGCAATTGGTGCATATAGCCTCCCGGAAGCAAAACTATTTATAACAAAAAAAATAAGCAACAAATACAACTGAACTAAACACAATGAACGGCTCCGAAAAGACCTCATAACCAACACGCATCATCAAGCACCACACGACCACCATACAAGATATCAGACAAAACCCAGCAACATCAACTAATTACAAGGCACAAAACATGTCAGGGAATAAAAGGCCCGTGTCATATTGAGTTGAGGGTAAATTAAATGCCAAAATATAAGTGATTGTGAAACTCACAAAATGTTAGTTTTTGTGTTAAAAGGGTGAATTTCGACCCTTATAATAATAATAATAATAATAATAATAATAATAATAATAATAATAATAAAACATTTAAACCCGACACGACTGGGAAGCTTTGAAGAAAAAGAGAGACCATATCTGAAAACCGAATCCAAAATTTATACCACAATTCTCTAGAAGCTACAAACACTGCAACTGAAAAGGGATGGATAGGTAACTTTTTCCTATTCAACACAACCAAAATCACCAGAAAGTTAACTCAGATACCTATTTCCCTCCCTCCCCTGCACTATGCCTCCATCCTAGTTCATAAACCAGCAACAAAGCAATTGCGCCAGCAAGCGCAAACTCGCAAAGCTCGAGTAACAAGAGCAAAGGGGTCTGCTATGGAATCCATAAGTGAAAACTTCATTGCTTTGCCGCTAGGAGCAGGTGCAATGGTACCTATTGCCGCATTGGCTGCAGATGAAGCCTGCTGCGCATGTGGGGCGCTTTCAGCTTTCTTCAGTTCAGAAGGGACAGTTACTGGAGAAACAATTGGATTTGTGGTGGCAGATGCGGGGAAAATGTTTTATGAACTGCAAAAAAGATTCATGTTTTATGAACTGCAATAAAATTCTCAACCACAAGGCAAAACTCTGCAATGACTCGGCAGTTTAAATTAATTATTTTCAATAATAATTTTTTTTAAAAAAAT
Source organism: Persicaria maculosa (assembly GCA_963922045.1). Taxonomy (NCBI): domain Eukaryota; kingdom Viridiplantae; phylum Streptophyta; class Magnoliopsida; order Caryophyllales; family Polygonaceae; genus Persicaria; species Persicaria maculosa. The sequence continues at coordinate 13,131,763 of OY998267.1, read as the reverse complement.
CCAACATAACAGTGCAAAAGAAAGGTAAATCTAAATTCCCCTAGTATGGAAAAGCTCAACATATCAGACCACCAACAAGCATTATATTATTAAGTCTCTACTCCCCCAGGGCGAAAATGAAGGACTACTAATAAGTAATAACCAACCTACACGTCCTGTGTGCTGAAGTCGAAAACTTGAAGATCAATCAATAGAATCAAACCCTTTGAATTTGAATTACTATGAATTTTGATCCATAATCAAATATCTGAACTGCAGACACTAGAGGCTGTATCTTACCAATATAGAAGGACAAGGAAGGGGTCGACTGAACTCTGACATTACATAGATATCAATTTCACTTATGATAGTAGGGAAGTAAAGAGACAAATAAGCAGCAGAAAAGGATATCTAGATTTACAAGTGCGTCATAGACAGGAGAACATACAAAACAATGTTTTGCAAGAAATAAATGAAGATGTCTTTAAAACAGATGACCCACAAACGTGTCCAGGCTAAGTGTTAAATCTAGAACTAGAACAGATTGATTGAAAAATCTTACCTCATAACGAAATAATTAATTACAACTCAAATCAAATTGAGAGAAAATGATCCAAACCTAATCAAATAGCTATAAAAAAAAATGCAGCTGATGATGAAACAATGATTTTGGAGGTGGCATTTGGATTGGATGGATGGAATAGGGAATTCAAAGTTCAAATTGGGGTTGAAATTTTGGGGGTTTTGATTCTTTTTTATTCAATCCGATTTCCCGTAATCTGAGGGTTATAGACTTATAGCTAAGTTCCAACCCCATGAATTGCTTCATCAATGAATGAAACAATCTGAAGTAGGCAAATTAAAGAAAGTTCAAATCAGTTTTTTCGAGCCACGGATCGAAAAGACCGAAAACCGAATTCTCGGTTTCGGGCCGGGCTTCGGTTCGACCTCTCCAAAAATCGGGCCGAATCAGCCCGATGAAACAAACAAGATCAATAACAATATGAAACAGGAATTAATTGCTCAATGCAACTAATCATTAAGAAAGAATGTAACAGAATCGATGATTACTAAGATCATGGTTAAGATGAAGAAAAAAAACTAGAAAGTACATATATTTAACCAAATTATCAAATACACCAATTTTAGGTTCAAGAAATTAACCGCCACTTGAGAATAATTTGAGATCTTTTATTAGAAATTTAAAACATCATTAGTATAATAATATATTTTGATCTATCTATCTTTTTCTAATCTATATTTTAATCTAAACTATTTTGAGAGCATGAATCTGAATAAATTGACCAAATTAGAGCTATTTTGAAGCGAGAAGAAGATGGAAGATTTAGAAACTATGCATATTAGAAAAATGTAAGCACGTTGATAGTAAATTCATTACCATTCGTTGTTTGTGACTATTGAAATCTTCGATTTTCTCGATATGAACAACTAGATTTCAAATTGTAACTATGTTGTAAAGAAGACCAATTGCTATGAAGTGTAAAAAATGAGCTCAACTCTAAGGTGCAAGATGTTTTTTGCACTCTCAAGAACAAGACGGTAAACATGACTGTCACGCCTAAAACCTAATTTCATAAAAACCTAATCAATTGACTCTTTAACGTTTCAGTAACAAACAGTGAACAGAGTGAGAGAGGAAATACCTTTTTGCACTCTTAACTCTAAGGTCCGGATTCCACCGACACGTCGTCCCACACTAACACCTGATCAAGATTAGGATCTAGAATGGGAAGAAAGAGAAGGACAGTCGGTGGATTCGAGGAAGGAGAAGCGAATAGAGGCTCGACGACGAGGTCCAAAGAGGCAGTGGAAGGTAGAGATGACGTCATCGAGATCGAAGTGGTGGTTCTCGAGGAAGAAGAGAGCCTCGTCGGTGGCGGAGGAAGTGATTTCGATGAAGGTGGTCGGCGGCAGGAGTTAGAGTTGGATGAAGGTTCAGATGAGAGTGAGAGCCGGAAGGGGAGATGAGGTGTTCAGGACTTCAGGTCCATGAGGATCATTTTGGGCCAAATTGGGCCACCCTCTTTTGGGCCTAATTCCGCCAAATTGTCACATAGTTAATAGTTTTGTCGCCCAAATCAATTTTCTTGTATTAATTGAAACACAAACAACTTTTTTTTTTTTTAATAACATATTCGTTCATTGCCTCATTGGGGTACAAATCACGCGTAAAAAAAAAAAGATAGTACACAAGGATTGAATAGGGAAACCATACATATATATATATATATGACCTATCAGATGCAGTGGCCGGGCTCATTGATGGGGCTATTCTTCTGGCATGTAGCCGGAGATAGATCCATCTGCCCTGCGAATTGCTTTCCTTGTTGCAATGGTGAAGAGTAGTCTTCCATGAGGAGTGTTCTCTTCATAGAAGTGGGTGTAAAAGACGACTCTATCACCGAGCTTGAGGTGCTTGTGTTTGACGAATGGGAGCCATGAACCTTGTGTTATTTCAACACGGAGGTGGCCTTCGTCCCTGATCTTCAGGCGTAAAGGCCATCGCTTGCCGGCTGTATCAACCACCACAAAATCTTGGGACTTGAAGTCTTCTTGTTTCAGGTTGAGGTCCCAAAACAGACGAACGAGGGGGGTTGGGAATGAAAACCTCAAATCAGCGTCAGTCTGCGAGAGCTTCTTATCGAATGCTTTGCGCATCTCTTTCTGGGCATCAACTGCTGGGTGATTCATTTTGCCGCTCGTACGTAGTTGGTTGGATTTGGTTAAGGTACAGACGCTTTATATAGAGAAATAAGGATGGCGGACTGTGGCTGTGGGAGACTGGGAGTGGGAGTGGAGGAGTAAGGATCTTCTACATATATAGGGTCAGACTAAAATAGTAAAATTATTTTTGTTATCAAACAATTATAAAATAAGTTAAATTTAATTTTTTAATTTTTTTTTTTAACATTGTTTTATAACTCCTTGAGTGGTCGAGTGGAGTCAGAAAACGTTGATCCTTCCAGTTTGCCCTTTCTTCCCATTCTAGAACCTCCGTTTCAAAATAACTACCTCCCCATGTGGCCTTGGAGGGGTCGACATCAACCTAAATTGATAAATGATACTTGGGCTGAACATCGTAGCTATTCATTTTCACCATGAGTAAATTATTATGACATGTATTTATCCACCTAATTGTCATTATTTATACTCCGTATATTATTTTTTGAAGTATGAATCTATTGAAATAAAAAAAAATCTACCTATCTAAATGGAAAGGATCCACCACTTCAATATATACAGTATATATTTATTTATATATCTAAATTTAATATTTTAGGAGGGTCATTTTCAATTAAATTTATTCAAATATATACTCCGTAGGCCTCTTTGCATAAGTAGACCAAAAAAAGGGCCCATTTGCATAAGTAGACATGTACCCTTTTTTTTGCTAGGGGTAGAAAGTGGTATATTTTTGCAAATGCAAAAATACCACCGGGAGAGGAAGTAGCAGGTGAAGGGGAGGCCAGCACTGTAGCTGCATCAGTTGGCCGAGAGAAATCAGGAGGGGGAGGTACTGCACATGTCAGAGGAATTTGGGTGTGGCTCAAATAAAGTAGGGAAATAAGGGGGAGCATTTATGAGGGAAAATTTAAATAATTGGAATTAAAGGTGTCAATCAACCCTTATAAAATCTTGATTGATGGGTGTCATTCCTTATTAAATGCTCTGCAAAAAAAAGAGCCAACATAGGAGACGAGTGGAAAGGTGAGGGCAAAGCATCACCTTCAATTATGGGAACTGGACACGTTTGGATTACCAATAGAAGACATTCGTCTTACCAATAGGCCAAAACTGTCCTACCATACATGGAAATTTTGGAGATAATATGGAGGGGATTGTCCGCAGCGGTTTTGGCGGGATGTCCGTGTAATTTTGGCGCCAAAACAGGGTTCTTCATTGGGGGAAGAGGAAGAGCATCTGTCTGACCAATATGGTAAATTTATCTTACCAATAGCATAGAGTTATCGTACCAATAGGCTTAAGACGTCCTACCATAGCTGAAAATGTTGGAGACATTTGAAGTGGATTGACCGTAGCTGTTTTGGCGGGTTGTCGGTGTAATTTTGGCGCCAAAACGGGGTTCTTCATTGGGGGGAAGGGGGGGAGCATTTATGAGGGGAAAATGCAATCATTGCATTGATGGGTGTTCCCCAAGCACATATATAAGGTTGAGAGGAGGATCTCAAACACCCCAACATGCCCTGCAAAAAGTGAGGCAGAGCATGAGAGAGGCGGAAAGGACGGGGGAAAAGGCACACGTGCATCCGAGGAAACGATACAGTTGTCATCCTACCAATAGTACAGTTCTGGCCTGCCAATAGTGTTCAACTGTCTTTCCATTTCAGGAAAAGTGCAACAAGCTTGTTGGTGGCAGTGGTAGCGATGGGTAAGTCATCTTGTACCTTTCCTTTGTAGTTGTTCCTCTTTCCTATATCAGAACTACCCCCCAGGCTGATCCTCTATTCCCGTGGCGTACCCCAGGTGATAGGGTATGTATAAATGTCGTGTGCGGCGGTTGGTGGGCTCCCGGGAGTGGGAGCTTGGTGTTCAAGGGAGAGGCACGTACGACAGCTATGGTGGTGGCACAGAATATTGCCATTGTCGACGGGGAGAATGACGCATCCTGGGGTTTTTTTCGTCAAATGACGCATCCTGGGGTTCAATGGGCACTTCGAAACTCATCAAATACTTGGTCTTTACTATTACGATGATAAATAGCCTATTAGCTCAATTGGTAGAGCGTTGTGTTTGCACACAGAGACGTGAGTTCGACTCTCACATAGGCTAATACGGAGTGTGTGTTCATAAGTCTCCGATATATTGTGTTGTGGTAAAGTCAATTATGCATTTACATATTTCCAATAGTATAAATATATCGTACCATCAGTGTGCATCTATCCTACCATTAGTGTCAAGTTATACAGGAATTACTGGGTTTCAATTATGATCCTACTAATATTGTTGTTTTCTCCTACCATTAGTTTCCATCAATCCTACCATTCTGATCCTACCGATATCGTTGTTTTCTCCACATTTTTCAGAAAAACAACCAAGGGTAGAGTCCTCCCTGTCGCGACGCCGCTTGTTGAGGCACTTAGCGTGGCCTAGAATCCGGAACCCCTCCGCGCCCTCCCCATCTTCATCATCGGCGTCGTCTTTCTCCTCGGGATTCCTGTTGAGCTCGAGGAGAGGGCCTCTCTCATCGAAGCCGTTCTCAACCCTGGAATTTTGCGTGGACTGCTGCAGAGGGATCGACGAATTCTTGCGCAATCGGGAGTCGATCTGGAACGAGATCGATTCGTCGTTCATCCGCGGGGCCCTAATCGTGTTCTCCAATGGTGCTCACCCAGGATTTGGCTCGGAGGAGGCAGCGACGGATCTGAGTTCTAGCCTCTCTCATCTTTTCTCTTCCCAGGTCACCTCCTACAATGGGTAATGAACAGTGCCAAAAAACCTGTTGTTATATTTGCTTGGGGTAGAGAGGTTATTTTGGGCCAATTTTTGGGCTTGTGGTCTAGTTGTGCAAATAGGCCCATTTTTTGGTCTAGTTGCTACCCTTTCCTCTACTCCGTATTGCCTAAGTCACCAGTCAAATCACGGTAATTTTTATTTTTTGATCTTATTACTATCAAATTAGTTTTTCAGAATTGCTTTTCTTTTTCAACTTGGTGCTTCAATAAACAAATGCATTTATTAGATAAAAAAAAATATTTAACATTTTTTTCGTTATAAAAATGCTAATGGGTTCTTAGACAATAGAATTATAATATTTTTTTTGATGTAGCACCATAACTACAAATACTTTTTTATCTAAAAAAATATTTTTTAAATTAAATATTTTATGTTTAACTAATGGTTATGATTGTCATTATAAGGCATATTATTTATGTTTAATATTATTTAATGAATATAAAATATATTATTTTTCTTTATAAAATGTGATTAAATAAATATTTTCAAAAATAAAGAATATATAATATATTACGGAGTATTTATCTATGCAAATTAAGTGGTTATGAATTGCCAAAATAAAATGAATATTTTTCTAAACATTACAACATATTTTAAATTGTAATAAAAATATCAATTCTAATAAATACTTCGTATAGTATAAGAATAAATATTGTGCACGCTAAATTTATATTATTTAACTAATAAAGAATAAAATCAATATATGAAAGATTGTAATATAATTAATGACATGAGCATATATAAAAGCATACCTACATTGATATGTAAATAAGATTTTCAAAGATGTCATGTACATAGCATATAAGATTTAAAGTTTAACATACTAAGCAATGTCCCACACTACATAGCTACATTAATATGTAAATAACATTTTTAAAGATGTTATATATGTAGCATATAAGATTTAAAGTTTAACATACTAAATAATAGCGCGGGAATACCTTAGTAATATGGCAGTCCAAGCATTTAGGTGTCAATTTAATTCAAATTATTCAATTGTCAAATTGCACTTTCGTCCGATCACAATTTTAAAAAGGTTAAGGGACCCACGGATCCAGATAATTTTTTTTAAAAGAAATAATTCGAAATCTCATGTCACAATAGAAATTTGGGAAATCGAGAGGACGAATGAAATTGGCTAACGGGCTAACCGTCATGATACAACCAGACAAAACAAATACAAGAAGAAAAAACTCAAATACAAAATATTTCAGCAAATAAGACCAATAGAGAGACATTCGAAGGATACCAAGTGAAGATTGTGAATGCCGCAAATATGAGAAAGTCAAGAGACTGACACGACGTCACGACGCCGGGGAGACAGAGGTAGAAACCCATCAATGGAAAATGCGTCTCTTGGGGAAGTATGGATCAACGACGTCCCCCCATCCAGATGAGGGATCTCTGAGAATCACGAACACTCTACGGTCAACTCGATCAGCAGGGCGCTCGAAACTGCAACTTCATTCGGAACTAAACGTAGTCGCACCCGAGAAACGATTCCACTCTGATAGACAAATTAAACCAAGATATATGTAAATGAATTAAAGGGTTAAAAGCGAGTAAATCAGATCAAATGAATTAAGTCGGGATAAATATAAATATATATATATATAATTAAGACGTTTAATCAATTGAGGGTGTACTGATAATCCAGTCAACGACCGGGTGAGATCAATAAAGAGGGCATTTTATTTTAAAATCCTTAGGTAATGGATTTTCAAATCCTTAGATAATAGTGAGGTGTTAGAGCATGTTTATCAGTGAGCCTCGTCCCGGGCTCATAACTTACTTTTTAACTGCCACATCAGCTTATGAGCCTCAACCCAGCTTTTCACTTTTTCAGCAGATTATTAGTGAGCCCGCTCCGAGGCTCTTAACTTCATTTTTAATCTATTCATTTTTTTCCCTTCACATTTACAAAAGCAAGTTATTATTATTATTATTATTATTATTATTATTATTATTATTATTATTATTATTATTATTATTATACATGACGTAATACATATGCAAAATGGGATAAATAATGAATTCATAGGGAAAAAATGGGATAAAAAATGAATTTTTAAATGGGTAAGGAGTGAATTATGGGTGTTGATATCTTTAATTTTTTTCTTTCAAAAAAACATATACAAAGTGGGTGTCTATGGGTAGATAAAAATAAATTACATTCAAAAATAATTTTTATTTATTTTTTTATACCCAAAATAAGCCAAAAATCAGTGAAATACAAGCTTTTCGGAAAAATAAAAATAAAAGTGGCCCACCTTAGAGCAAGGGCTCACCAATAATCCACATAGGCAAAAAAATAAAAGAAAAATGAAAGAAGAAGTGAGGTGGCCATGAGCCCGGGGAAAAACAACCTTGAAGATGAGCTCGGACTCATTGCAGGGAGGGCCACTGCAGCGTTGCCATGTGGCAGCGCTTGATTAATTTTTTTTAAATCGATTTTTCTCTATTTTTGTTAATGTAAAAAATTTAAAAAAAATTATTTTTGAATGTAATTTCTTTTTATCTACCCATAGACACCCATATTGCATATGTTTTTTTTTTATAAAAAATGAAGTTAAAAGCCCCGGAGTGGGCTCACTGATAATTTGCTGAAAAGGTAAAAAATTGGGTTGAGCTCTTTAGCTGATGTGGAAGTTAAAAAGTAAGTACTTATGAGCCTTGCTTTATGGGCTCATCTTCGAGAGTTATTTTTTGGGGCTCGTTGCCACCTCAACTTCCATCTTTATTTTTATTTTTATTTTGTGCTTATGTGGTTTATTAGTAAGCCCCATTGGTGACCCTTGGGGCTCACCAATAAACACGCTCTTATGGTTTGTGATAGGTAATGTATATGCAATTAGGCCCACCGATCCAGACAATGAATCAAAGTCAGCAAAAAAACACTCCTTTCCCCCTACTTGCCTATTGCCTAGAATGAATATGAAGTCGAATGATTGATAAAGTAGAATATATGATCACTTTTAAAAAAGTAAAAGGGTAAATTATATAAAACCACCCATTAAATATCACTTTTTTCACTAAACCACCCGTTATAACAGAAATTATATAAAACCACCCATTAAAGAGGGTCTGTTAAAAAAAAACACCACCCAATTGAAGCTTATGTTAGAAATTCATTGAAATGACTAAAGTGCCCTTACATATTAATCAATTTTTCATATGATTGTCTCTTAAATCTTAAAAAAAAAACTCTCAAATCAGTTTTAAATCAAGCTCATAGGGGAAAAAATTATCACAAAGAAATTCTCCCCAATCAATTAAACTTACACGTACTACCAATATTTCGATCTATAGGTTTCAATTTCGATTTGATTCTTTCGAGGAACAAATTTGTCAAATTTTCTAAGGTTTAGGAGCATGTAGAAGATTTCGTAATTAGAGATGGTTAGGCTATCAACACATTCATAGCCCCGATTAGAAGCATCTTATAAGCTTGTACCTGTCAAATTTACCATAACCTCCATCGGAAGGCATCGAGAGAGGGCAATCGATCGAACTTGTACATGACGAGGATGAAAATGGCAAAGAAGACAACGCGTGTCTTAATTAACCAGGGTTATGAAAGGAAATTGGTGTTTCATGTACTCAAATCCCTCTAATTGGAGCCCAAATTAAGTTAATAAAACTTACAGAGCAGTAGCTCTCCTTATGACCCCCCAAAAAAAAATTAATTTGAGTTTTATTTCCTTTAAAAAGCAGCAATTTGATGATTTTGAACAATTTTAACAGAAGTTGTAGAATATTTAACGGAATATTCTATTTGGGTGGTGTTTTGTTAACTAACCCTGTTTTATGAGTGGTTTTATGTAATTTTTATTATAGTAGATGGTTAAGTGAAAATAATACTCCCTCCGTTCAAATATGTAAGATCATTTACTTTTCGGCACGTAGTTTAAGAAGCTAAATACTATATAAAATATTGATTTTTTTAAAATTATTTTTTTACATTTTAATACTTATTAATAAAAAGTGTTATATTGTAAAAAATTAATTTAAAAAAAATAATATTTTATATAGTATTTAGCTCCTTAACCTACGTGTCAAAAAGTAAAAGATCTTATATTTTCGAACGGAGGGAGTAGTATTTAATGGGTGGTTTTATATAAATTACCCAAAATAATTTAAAAAAAATAAAAATTGTTACTGCCTAAGACCATTGATAAAGAAAAGTATAGAAATTAAACTACTCAGTAATCATTATTAACAGATTATTAACAGAGCATGAGAAATGCCACACCGCCACACCCACCTAAAACCTCTAAACGTGAGTAAGACAAAGGGAATATAGAAAAAAAATAGACATATCAACTTTTCAACTTTCAAATCACAAAAAAGTCAAAAACTGTGAGAACCAATTATGCTTAACAACCACAATACGTAGTAGTCCCTCCGTTCGGCAAAACATGTCATTTTAGGGTGTTATTTTTTTTCAAAAAAACTTGTCATTGTAGATATTTTACACTTCACTTTATAAAAATGCCCTTGACATGATTGATGGTTTGTTAGTTGTAGTTTTTGATAAAGTAAAAAGGAGGGTAATAATTGAGGGTAAATTAATACATTTGTTAATTGCCTTAAAACTTGTGAAATAAGCTAAAATGACATGTTTTGCCGAACGAAGGGAGTACTAATCAACTTTCGCTCTTTTTATTTTTAGGGATCTATTTTTAGAGCAGGATAATATTTATTTTTAAAATATAACAAAAATACCCCTCAAATTAAATAAAATTACACCTCTATCCACCCTACCCAACCCACCCTCTTTCCCTTCGTTGAAGTGGCTGCAGCCCAAAGAAAAACCCCAAACCCACACCAAATCATTCAAAAATGGTAATTTGATTGGCTTGGCTTCAATTAAACGCATCTACATCGAAGACCTATTGAAGATAAGGTTTTTTCATGTTTCATAACTTTCATTGTGCTTTGTAGTTATTAAACAAGGTTTTTAGTGTTTTTTTTTTTAATTCTCATATTCATTGGGTGATTTTTTTAATTTAACAAAAACTTCTTCTTCATCCTCCCGAATTGCAGATGGGATTGTAGATGTCAGCGCCGTCGGACTCGGCGCCGGAACCATCGGAGTCGTTTCCGTTGAAGCATTTGCAGCGGTGGCGACCACACTTAATCGCAGGAGAGGACGACTGCTTCTCGTTGTTGTCCTCGATGAAGTTCTGAACCATCTTTGCCAAGCACACCGAGCTCGGTTCCACTAGCTGATCAGCGGCCACAGGTGGCAGTGTATCATCGATTACGCTTGTTAAGCCGTCGGCGGTGACAGATTTGTTGGCGATGGAGATCCTGAAGAGGCGCCTCAGTCGCGACCTCATCAACAAAGGCTTCGTTAGTAGCTGCTCGGGTTTGGTAGGTGGCTACGGAGACTGGCGAACGTCGATCAGCTGGATTTTCATTGACAGAGGCATCATTGGAGAATCAAGAGCCAATTTGAAGTCGATGCGATTCACCATAGAAGTAATAAAAAAGGAAAGCCGAATGTAAATGAAAAAGAGACAAAGGAAAGCAATCTATCTATCTCTCCTCTAATTTCAAGAGAACATTTCCCAAGTAAAACTCTCACCTTCCAACCGAACGAACAACACATGCACTGAAACTGGTCGTTGCGACCACAATGCAATTGGTCATTGCGACCATATTGCAATTGGTCATTGCGACCATGTTGTATCTGGTCGTTGCGACCATGTATGATTTTGTAAAAAAAAATTGGTCGCAACGACCAATTGACATTTGGTCGTTGCGACCACTTGGTCATGCGCTAAACAGAAATTTAACCATGCGCTAAACAGAAATTGTGTTTTTTTATTCGGTGGAAATCAACTTCGCTCGTTTGGATTTCACATTCTTTTTTCTGATCTTAATCAATCTTACACCATCAAACAGAATATATATTACTAATGATCTTAAGGCATTATCCCAAGTTAGTTCGATCTACTTCCAATATAACACTAAAAAAGTATCCCAGCAAGATACATATATGCATATAATGATCACACTGATTCTTGCCTCTTCTCATGACTACTACTTTTGGTCCTCTTATGCAAGTTCCTCTAATAACAATACTGAATACAACAAGACAAGTACCCGAATTAGCCCCGATCCTTGTTGCATCTTCGGAGCAATTACAGTTATACGTTTACACAAGTCCTATTCACCAGATTGGCTTCTTAGGCCTTAATTTTTTTTTATTTTATTAGGAAAAAATCGAGATCGATGGCCGACAAGTCGGCAGACGGATAACCGTCTAAACAAACATAAAAATACAAAGATGGTGTAAAATACAGGCAAGAACACTACAATAGCGAAACTAAATACAACTAAACCGAACAAGACGAGGACGTAGACGAAAGACAAAGCCAAGCACTACCCCGAAGCAGCACCGTAGGCCAGCGGCACATCAGGGGTCACCTGTGGGCAGTGAAGACAAACCTCCAAGGAAGCATACTTCCGGAGAAAGGAGACGTCTTGATACTGAAATACCCCAAATTATTTTTGGGCTATTTCTTATTTTTATTTAATTAAATAAATCTATATTATACTCCCTCCGTTCGGCAAAACTTGTCTTTTTAGAGTGTTATTTTTGTTCAAAAAAACTTGTCATTGTAGATATTTTGCCCTTCACTTTACGGAAATGTCATTGATATCATTGATGGTTTGTTAGTTGTAGTTTTCGATAAAGTAAAAAAGGAGAGTAATAATTGAGGGTAAATTAGTACATTTGTTAATTGCCTTAAAACTTGTGAAAAAAACTAAAATGACAAGTTTTGTCGAACGGATGGAGTATTAAACTATAGTATATATCTTGTGAATTTGGTCATTCAATAAATTCACCTAAGATATATGGTATGAATTAGAATAATTAAATTATTCTAAAGAGTAATGATATAGAGTTAATTTAATTAGATAAAATCTCTAGATTCTCTTATTATTTAATTTATTAAGTTAAATTAAATAATATTCATTCGCTAAAGTGGAGAAATCTATCTTCTATCTCCATCTTTATCCGTTTCTTTTATTTATTTTCATTAAAATCTATCTTTTATCTAAACCTAAATCAACAATATAGATACACGTCAAAATTCTACAACCCAAAACCAATTCAACGTCCGGCTCTCATCTCCCTCCCCCATCAAGTCTGTACCATCCCTCCCGGGAGCCGACCTCCTCTGCCTTTCACCATCGCCGGCGACCTTGAGTCCGAGCCCCTCGCTGCACTCGCCCTTCGCCACCGAGACCTACGGCAGCAGCCTTGTCCGGAGAACGCCCAGGTCGAACAGCCGCCCGAGCCCGTGCTGCCTTTGTCTTCGATTGCAGCCGCATCGCAGCAACCCGCCTCCGTTTGCCGTCGCTGCATTCACTCGGATTGCCGCAGCCTTCGTGCCCGAGCGCCGCGTTCGACTGTTGCCCGAGCCATTGTCCCCAATGCTGCCGCATAGCGCCTCCGATCGTCGCCTTCGACGCTAGCCCATCGACGCCGGAGGAGAGCCGCGCCGAGCCATCGCCCCTGCACCCTGTTTCTCCTTCACCCGTTCTTCGGTTTGTCTGTATGTGAATCAAAACAGAGGCTAGAGTCAAGATGTCAAAATGACTATTGACAAGATTATTTTCGCAAAATTGCAATGACAAGTCCTTGTTTTCCGAAGGTGTGAGAGTGTCTGGATGACCGCCTATGAAGCCCCGTTCTCATTATATCCTTTGTCATCGGAGAACCGCCATGGTTCTGCCTCATCCACCTCTGTCCTCTCCGCTAACTATGACATCCAAAGGCGGTACAAGTTTCGATCGATGAAATCTCAGAAGAGGCGTCCTCCATCCTCTCACAATCTCGGAAGAGGCGTTGGCCACTTGGCCTCGGACTTTGTCTTGTTAGTTTTGGAGTTCTTCCATTTGGTTCATTGTAATTGGTTTCATAAATTTTAGGATGAACTGCGTAAATCCCCATCTTCATGTTGCCTCCGCCTCTAGATGCTGGAGGTTTTCCTGGATCCTCCAATGGAGGCGGCGGACACGCCTCTTTCCAATTCAACTCTAGGGGCGCCGATAATTGGGGTCTTGAGCAAGAGGCACCGGAGGTTTCTCGAGCCCATTTGGTAGTGCGGGAGATATGGGGTCTTGAGCAGGAGGGCAGTTTTGTTAGATCCATGTTTGGAGATGATATTTTTACTCATTGGATTGCAAGTCACTGGTTAATTGTTGATGGAGATTGAAGAACGACAATTGGGAGATTGAAGAACGACAATTGTGTTTAGGACTTGTGTGCAATTTAGTTGAAATTATCTTGTCAATAGTCGTTTTGATGTCTTGTCTACAGCCCTTATGCAAAGTTTTTGATTTATTTTCTGAAAATTACAAAAACGTCTCATATGTTTATTCTATTCTCGTTTCTGGCCCTAAGTTAATTATTTATTAAATTAGACGGCCAATACTTCTGTACTAATTCAATTCTTGCCCGTTTCAGCGACACCAAACAATTTCGAAGCACCCACATCGGATCCCGCTCCCCAAGGAATTTATATTGGTATAGATTCTTAACTTTATAGAATTAACTCAATTTCAAATTGAGTTAAGTAAAGTTAATTGTATAAAATATCAATATTAAGTATTCCTTTTTCGTTGGATTCAATAGGTGCTAAAATGTTGTCTTGTTGTCGTCAATCGATCATCGAAGGTTAAGGCAAGTGATTTCGTTCAACGCCCTTTGCGTGTTTCGTGATTATTTTTTGACGTGCCTTTTTAACTCTTCAGTGTCGAATGCGGCCCTGTGGCGAATTTCCTAACCAGTTTCGATAAATTGCATATTCGTATGCTTGATGTAATTTATCTCCTTATTCATAAACTGGCATGAGTATAAATTGATGGGCAATTTATTAAATTAATTATAGTGATATGTGAATTGAATATGTTGTTTGTTTATAACTTGAGATAAGTGAAAATTGCCCATTTTCTTCTTCCTAAATTGCATGATATCCTGCTTGTTTCTTTCATGCAAATCAATAGCATGTGGTATTAAGATCCTTGAAATATCCGTGCTTGCACGTCCTTGTTGGTTTAATGTCGTTATTATGATCACCTAGTATGAACTGGTTATGTATGTTAAGTTAAGATATGCACCATGTGATGCTTAGGTATGATAAGTTAAAATGCGCACCACGTGATGCGAGTGACTATAGGTCATTAGCAAGTTTTGCAGTAGAAGGACTTGCAGGTTGTGGTTCGTTAAGCCACCGCCTTACAAAGTTTCATGAAACATCCATCCCAGAATGCATTCTCCGCGGGGTGGTAAAACAACGATCCGATGTAGGTCGGGGTCCTTGTTAAAGGCTCGACCGGTACCACGTATTATTATTATTATTATTATTATTACTACTATTATTGTGATTAGTGTGATTGTGGTTATTATCGATTATTAAATAGGTGATCACTTCAGTTATTATACTCATCTGTTTCGGGTATAATTCCTTTTCTTATCTTATAATCGATCATTATGATCATCCGAGTCATGTGTGAATTTTTACCTTCTTATTCAGTTTCCACATCAAATATTCGTGTCTTTCCCTTAACCTATGACATACCGTTTTATGGTCACTGTATGGTTAAAGTCTGAACATTTTCCTATCATTTGCTAGTCTTAATTGTACTAACCATTCTATTTATTGGATGGTTGGTGTTTTTCGTGCTCACGAAACATCAGGCCATATTCCACAGGTTTAGTACGAGCAGTGGAGCAGGAGAGAGTTATAAATAAATATATAGAGAGAGGATCAAATGTAAACAACACTAAGGTAAACTGTGAACACATCTAAACCATTGAATCCAATAAAATGGAAGGCCAAGATTTATCCTAAATTAACCAATTTTTTTAAATAAAAAACGCGGGCCCCACTTCCAAATCTATTCCACTCTCGGCCTTGTTACATTGTAGGCACGTGTGAGTGAGTGATGAGATAAAAAAAAAATTTCGTGGGCCACATTCTTGTTCTTTTCTATATACTCCACGAGTCCACGGCAGCAAGTGAACGACAATCAGATGGGTCCCAATTTTTTTCCTTCCATTTTGCCATTTTTTAAATAACAATTAGTATACTATACAAATAATAATTCTAGATATATACGAATAATGATTCTCGATTTACCGAATAATAATATGATATAATAATTATTTTATTTTTTCAAACTTAATCGTTTCACCAAAAATACGTATCATTTTTTAAATTATTATCAGGACAATAGACAAGATAAATTGATACGAATAATGATTCTCGATTCATTGAAAAATGCTTAATTTTCTTCAAAAAGCATGTTGACGACGGAGAGCCGCAACACAAGGAAGCATGGTCCGCCGAAAACTCCCTACGACAAGGCCGAAACAACCGGCGAGACAAGGCCAGTGGGAAGAACCACCGAGGGAGGAGAGGAAAGGCCGATAGGGCCCGCGGCAAGCCACATGGGCTCCACCAAGGCACAAACTGCCATAGATGGGAAGAGACCACCATGGGACGATGCAAACCAGCAAACGCCGGCCTGATTTGGGGCCGACCACGACAGAAAAATAGGAGATCGAAATTGGGAAGAGGTCGGAGGACCAAAGGGACATGGAGGAATAAAGATTTGGGGACATAAACTTAATATCCAAAAAAGCCCCAAATTGAAATAGATTTTGAATGGATTCCGACTAGGCCGGGGAAGATGGAGAGGGAAATCACAACCCACACCACAACTGGTGGACAAATTGATGGTTGAGGAACATCGGCCGAGCCGATGGCCCCGAGCAGGAGCAACCTACGGAGCCGAGACTCATCGAAGGGAGGAGTTGGAGCTCTCCGAAGAGAGAATTGGGCTCTCTGAAAGAAGAGATTTAGCCAGAAGGTGTTGTTTAGGGCTCATCCGACCACCGCCATGGGAGGCAGAGAGAGTATTCTATCTGAGGCAGAGAGACTGCTTTTTCTTAGGCCTTAATTTAGTCACTCTTGCTTCGTTGTATCTTATTTTCTTTATTCTTTTTTTTTTCTGCTCGTTTTTTGCCTTAGTACTTGGTTTATCCCTTTTCTCGTTTGCTAAGTTTTTTTTTAATCATTGGCTCTTCATTCCTTCCCAACCATGCTCAACACCATCGTCGTTCCAAAATATGGTATGTTTCTTCTTTCTTTCTATCTGATTTCCCAAACCACTCCTCCCCTCCATGTTGTCTAAACACGACATGGGCAAAGGGAATTTTGACATACTCTCTTTCAATTCACAACCCACAAAGCTCAAAACCAACTTCAAAACTCAGACTAATTTAGTCCATCATATACTTTGTATTTTTAATCAACTTGAATTAAGCATTGCTTACATACCCTGGTTTTTCCCCAAGCAAATTATATTTGTCATATTGATGCAGATTATACCTCACTAGAAACTACCGGTCAGATGCAATCTCTTCTGGTTTTGCAAATCCAGCATAACTCAATCTCCAAATCTTAGCATGGTTGATGCTTGGTTCTTCTCTGAGAGTAATCACAACCATTAAAGATAACACCAAAGTTCTGTGGGAAATCCTCAAAACGAATCGAGAATATTCACAATCTGAGACACTGCTTCAAAGTTTCAAATACTAGTGCTCATTGTATTGCTAAAGCATGATTAATCTGCCTTCGAATCTATCTATTATTTTATTATATATAATAAAGGAGAAGTCGTCTGAGACACATGGCGGATTTTCCTAAATCGTAGTCGTATGAACCAATCACAAATTTTTAAAATAATCAATAAATGCATAAGATAAAATTTTATTCTTACTCTATTTAATCAATATAAAATATATGCATAAGATAAAATTTGACCCAATTTGATTAGATATGAATATATTTTTAGAAGATATTAACTAATTTTAAAGACTATTATACAAGATACGATTTTACCTATTTTCACTATATATGAACGTATTTTTAGAAGATAATAACTTTATCAATATATTGCATGGACATACTAATTAAATAACTTTATCAATAACTTCATCAATATGAAAATATTTTTATTTCTGATCGAAGGTAAAAAGTTTAGAAGGTAAAAAGCATGGTCATAATAATACTTAGCCGTGTAAAAGTTATCAACTTGTGGAATTCAATCAGAAATAAAATTTTTCTATATATCTTGAAGGTATTGATATATTTATGAGATAAAAAGTTTTGACGAAATTGAAATAATACTTAGCATGGTCATAATAATTAAATAAATTTATCAATATGAAGAAGTTAAAAGGTTTTGGGTAAATTGAAATAATACTTAGCCGTAAGCCGTGTAAAAGTTATCAACTTATGGAATTCAATAAGAAATAAAATTTTCCTATATATCTTGAAGGTATTGATACATTTATGAGATATATTTTTTGATTATATATATATAAATAATTATGGATAGATTTTTAGATTTTGTTCTATATATAGTTTAGATTGTTAATGTTATTTCACAAACGTTGACGTCTTTTCCCTTCTTTTTGGTGTTGTTATTGCAGGTTATTTACGACTTTGTCTACGATTGTATTGGTAAGCTTTTCGAAATAATGTGCTGATTGGCTACAAGGAATGTTATTTTTTTGTTTCCGCTAATATATACTAGCTTTTCATATGTTGTCAATAAAGTATAAATTCATTCAGATTTGAGAAATTATAACTTTTCATATGTTGTTTCCACTAATATACACTATCAATGAGTAAGGAATAATGAGAAATTAGCTTCTATACTAATTAAGTATAAATTCATTCAGATTTGAGAAATCTGAAATATCGAAGAAATTAATTAATTGAATAAAAGGGTTTTATTATCAAATTTATTTAAATTAAAAAACTCGCACATAGTGCGGGTACTGAACTAGTAGAGAGTTGTATAAAATTATCCTTATGGATGATCAAGGAAGATTTTTGCTAATCAAAGAAGTCTTAATTTTTTTACTTAAGAAGTGATGCTTTTTTTAAATAAAAATTGTTTTGGAGAGGTTTTATAATTAATTTGAATTTTAAAGGCAACCTAAGTCTATTTTTTGTAACTAATTTGAATTTGAAGGTAATTATTTGAATTTGAATGTAGTTTATAGTTTTTTTCTGCAACTAAGTAAATACTTAAGACTATTTTCTTCATTTTTAATAGTTTAGCTATTGAGCGCAACAACCCATAAAAGTTGGACTATTTTTTTTTTCAATTTTCCCCCAAAAATGGCTTCCAGATGTCCTCACAGCCAATGTGCATCATCAAGCACCAAACTTACACACCCTCAAGCAAAAAGAACAAATCCTCCTGCAAGAAAAGTAACAGCTAACAACACACAACCACCATACAAAGATATCAGGCAAAAACCAGCAACATCAACGAATTAAAAGGAACAAAACATTAGCATCAGCATGAATGACAATCACTAAGATCATCTCTAACAATTTCTCTAAAATGAAAAAATAAAATATATATTTTTTAAATTATTTTTGTTCAACTCCAACAATTTCCTCATTTCTAAGATTTGAAGAATAATTTACTTTTAGAAAATGTTGCAAATTTAGGAAATAATCTCTATTTTTCCTGTTGTTTTCCTAGTTTGAAGAATGAGATTAAAAATTTGTTAAATAAAAAAAAATGTCTTGCAATTCTCCAAAAACTTCAAACCCTCCCAAATGGAGAATCTGTTGGAGATGTTCTAACAATAGCAGCAAAGTCCCCCCATGAAACTTACCGCTCCAGCAAATTTGATCCGAGGGCAAAACTTGGAAGGTTTGAAGAAAAAGGGAGACCATATCCGAAACCCATGTCCAAATTTTATACCACAATTATCGGAAAGCTACAAACACTGAAATTGAAAAGGGATGGATAGGTAACATTTCCTATTCGACATTGCAACCAAAATCACCAGAAAGTTAACTCAGCTACCTATTTCCCTCCCTCCCATGCACTATGCCTCCGTCTGAAGGAATTGTGTCCTTTAATTAAATGTGCAATGACTAAACATGAAATAGGACAATTGATAGAGATATTCAATCCGATTATTTTAGGAGTCGTAATGCTTTGCTAGAAGCCAATTACGATTAATGGGGTTAAACGGTTTAAGTCCATGGCTATTATAAACGGGTCCTATGAGGTCACACACCTTGAGTTGACGGACTAGATTAACGGAATTGATGGCGTATTAATATATATGTGATATATTATTAATAAGAAATGATATTTATTTAATAAATAAATAATAGATGTTATTTATTTAATAAATAACATTACATACATTTTGCTACGGGAGAACATTCCTCTTTGGCCTTACCTAATTAAAAGACTAGACTCATTAATTTGATTTAACGAGGCAGTTACAAATGGGAGAAGCTAATGCTAATTAAATGGAAAAAGGAGTTTTTTCATTTGGCAGGTTTTAAACAAAAGGAGTTTTGTGGTTTTAGATGGCCGTGTGTGTATTTATATACACAAATTAATTAGCAAAGGGGGTAACAGCTTTTCCAAAGGCACACACATATCTAGCTAGAGAGCTAGAAAATATAAAAGAAATTTGCTTCCTTTTCTTAATGAAAACCGGAGCAACAGTAGCAAAGAAAAAGGCAAATCAAAGTGTTGATTTGCTAGCCACCATCACCATCTGAAAGCAATTTGATTGCTAGTCTTTCGACCTTCGTCCTAGCAGTCGAAGGCAAAGAAGATCTAGACGCCAGACTCGTGTGGACCAAGTAGAGGAGCAACACGTGGGGCTCTCGTCTCTTCCGTTCTCACCCGATCAGACCCGGTTCACGCATCAAGAGGTATCTCCTATGAACAATGATTGATCTATTATTTTTATGCATGAAGATCCTTGAATTAGATGTTTAGATATGATATGAAATTCCGCTAAACGCATCTAATTATCCTTCACCGTCGTAGTTCATAAACCAGCAACAAAGCAATTGTGGCCAGTGCAAACTCGTGAGGCTCGAGTAACAAGAGCTAAGGGGTCTGGTCTGCTATCGAATCCACAAGTGAAAACTTCATTGCTTTGCCGTTTCGCTTGGAGCAGGTGCAATGCCACCTATTGCCGCACTGGCTGCAGATGAAGCCTGCTGCACATGTGGGGTGCTTTCGGCTTTTTTCGGTTCAGAAGGGACAGTTACTGGAGAAACAATTGGATTTGTTGAGGCAGATCGGGGGACGATGTTGACGCTGAAATTCGTCATAGTTTTCAGATTTGTTTGCGTAGGTTCGCTGACATTAGCTGCTTTCAGAGTTGGCCCTGAAGAATCTGAAACCGCCTTCTGTGTGACTACGGGCAAAGATTTGTTTGTAGGCTGAAGTTGCTGCAACACCAGCAAACTGTAATCGGTTTCTGGTCTGTGGCAGACCTTTCTAATTCCTGACGGAAGGAGAAAAAAATTATCATGAACAAAACTGGAATTTCATCAATAGACAAAAAAGATTCATGTTTTATGAACTGCAATAAAATTCTAAACCACAAGGCAAAACTCTGCAACGACTAGGCAGTTTAAATTAATTATTCTTTCAATAATACTTCTTTTTTTAAAATCCAACATAACAGTGCAAAAGAAAGGTAAATCTAATAAATTCCCCTACAATGGAAAAGCTCAACATATCAGATCACCAACAAGCATCATATTATTAAGTCTCTACTCCAGTACTCCCCCTTTGAATTCGAATTACTATGAATTTGAAGATCAGTCAATAGAATCAAACCCCTTTGAATTCGAATTACTATGAATTTTTATCCATAATCAAATATCTGAACCGCAGACACTAGAGGCTGTATGTTACCAATATAGAAGGACAAGGGGTCGGCTGAACTCTGACATTACATAGATGTCAATTTAACTTATGATAGTAAGGAAGAAACAAATAAGCAGCAGGAAAGGATACCTAGATTTACAAGTGCGTCGTAGACAGGAGAACATACAAAACAATGTTTTGCAAGAATACCTCAGCTTGATCATGATCATAGCGGACAAGGAACCTGCAAAGACAACCTCTTGCATCATGTCTTCGTCTTTGAGCATCAAAGTAACGGGCTTGCTCTTTACCTTCCTGAATTGAATATTAGGGTGGGAGAAGCTTGTTTAGAGAGGTTATTATCTCTATTCACCTATGATTGAATATTAGGGTGGAGGAATACAAAATATGGGCACTTGAATGGAAGATTTATTACCTGAAAACACAGTATGAGATCTCCAGGAAGAACTACAAAGTATTCTGAGGATTCGCAAGTAAGAGATCGCTGTCTAACATGTTTATTAATACTAACCCACTCATCTTCGTCAGCTCCAAATCCTGCACACACTCCTTTCACATCAAAAAAAGATAGTAGTTTACAAGATAAAGTTCTCAAATAGAAGGAGCCTTATCAAGGAAAGTAAAGCATCAAAATCCATAAACATGAAAGTAAAGTCGCAGGATTCAAGCACTTACTAGATCTCCTGTATCAAGATTCTATGAGACAAAAATGCTTCAACATCATACCGGAAGGTACGTGAAACAAGCTATTCAAAAGAACGTACTTTTTTTTGGCTGTTAATTGTGATGGAGTACAACAAGAATCAACACGGGGCATCAACTTGAATGGCAGGACTTACTTACCACGCACCATCCCGGGTCGAGTTGTGTTTTGACAGGTCTAGTAGTACCTGTTGAGATCAACATCATAGCTAGGAGGAAAATAGAAAAGCAGCCTTTGCAAAAGATCTGCAAAAACCTTCCTATTATGTGTGATTAGAACTGCATTTGGCCTTGCATCAAAGCTTCAATGGGATGTATGTTACCTGCCAATTTTCATAGTTCTCATGGTCATCATCACCACACATAATTTTCTTACAATGAAGTAAAATGGACAACAAAAAAAAAGTAACACACTTCATCATAACAACCACACTTCATCAAAACATCAGTGAGTATGAAAAATGCAAACTTGTGGTATGGTGTACTCCCAATAGATTGTTGGCACCTTCACATAATCCAAGTTAATCCGGAAATTACTTGCAAATTATACCGCATTTGTTGCTTCCTAGGTATAATCAATTTCATGAAATGCTTGGAGGTTAGAATCTATAACACTTGGAGATGCAGAGCACTGATCTACTAGACTTATATTTTGCATTTTTTTTAATAGAAACTGACAAGGATAACTGTTTGACGGCCAGACAATGTAATAAAGGTTGCCAG
Source organism: Persicaria maculosa (assembly GCA_963922045.1). NCBI lineage: Eukaryota > Viridiplantae > Streptophyta > Magnoliopsida > Caryophyllales > Polygonaceae > Persicaria > Persicaria maculosa. Next base: position 13,109,098 of record OY998267.1, on the reverse strand, counting down.
GCTGGCTTCTAAGATCTCATAGTAATATGACTCTGGCCATTTGATGAAATGTTGGTCCTTAGGAGGTCTCTCATCAGAGTTTAGCGGATTTAAAGCCTAGTAATATGACTGGTTTAGAATTACAAGTATGTTTAGTCCTGTTCATCATTTTTAAGATCTCAACCTTGATGGAAATGTTTGCTTTTGATGGAACAAGAGATCAATAATTTAGAAATAAAGGAAGATATCTTTAAAACAGACGACCCACAAACATGTCCAGGCTAAGTGTTAAATCTAGAACTAGAAAGATTGATTGAAAAATCTTACCTCATAACGAAATAATTAATTACAACTCAAATCAAATTGAGAGAAAATGATCCAAACCTAATCAAATAGCTATAAAAAAATTGCAGCTGATGATGAAACAATGATTTTGGAGGTGGCATTTGGATTGGATGAATGGAATAGGGAATTCAAAGTTCAAATTGGGGTTGAAATTTTGGGGGTTTTGATTCTTTTTTATTAAATCCGATTTCCCGTAATCTGAGGGTTATAGCTAAGTTCCAGCCCCATGAATTGCTTCATCAATGAATGAAACAATCTGAAGTAGGCAAATTAAAGAAAGTTCAAATCAGTTTTTTCGAGCCACGGACCGAAAAGACCAAAAACCATATTCTCGGTTTCGGGCTGGGCTTCGGTTCGACCTCCAAAAAATCGGGCCGAACCATCCCGATGAAACAAACAAGATCAATAACAATATGAAACAGGAAAGCAGGTGTTGAATACACCCATTTTTTTACTATTGGCACCACAAATTTATTTTTTGTTGTTTTTTTTTATAAATATATGCGCATCAAGAGGCGCAGCCCTATGACTCTTGAGGTGCAGGGCTGTGACTCGTGAGAAGCAGACATATAACACTAAAAAGAACCTCACACCAAAGGTAAACATATGTGACTCTTGAGGCGCAAACCTGTGACTTATGAGTCATAAGGCTACGCTTCAAGAGGAGCACATACTTGGAAAAAAAAAAGCAAAAAATTGAATTTGTGGTGTTAATAGTAAAAAATTGTGGTGTAAATAATAACACCCAACAGGAATCAACTGCTCAATGCAACTAATCATTAAGAAAGAATGTAACAGAATCGATGATTACTAAGATCATGGTCAAGATGAAGAAAAAAAACTAGAAAGTACATATATTTAACCAAATCATCAAATACACCAATTTTAGGTTCAAGAAACCGCCACTTAAGATCTTTTATTAGAAATTTAAAACAGCACTAGTATAATAATATATTTTGATCTATCTATCTTTTTTCTAATCTATATTTTAATCTAAACTATTTTGACAGCATAAACCTGAATACATTGGACCAAATTAGAGCTATTTTGAAGCGAGAAGATGGAAGATTTAGAAACTATGCATATTAGAAAAATGTAAGCACGTTGATAGTAAATTCATGACCATTCGTTGTTTGTGAATTGTGACCATTGAAATCTTCGATTTTCTCGATAAGAACAACCAGATTTCAAATTGTAACTATCTTATAAAGAATCACTTGCTATGAAGGGTAAAAAATGAGTTCAATTCTAAGGTGCAAGATGCTTTTTGCACTCTCAAGAACAACATGGTAAACATGACTATCACGGCTAAAACCTAATCAATTGACTCTTTAACCTTTCAGTAACAAACAGTGAACAGAGTGAGAGAGGAAATACCTTTTTGCACTGTCAACTCTAAGGTCCGGATTCCACCAACACGTCGTCCCACACTAACACCTGATCAAGAGGAAAGAGAAGGAGAGATGACGTCGACGGATACAGATTCCCGACGGCGACGACGAGGTCGGTGGATTCGAGGAAGGTAGAGATGACGTCGTCGAGGTCGAAGTGGTGGTTCTCGAGGAAGAAGAGAGCCTCGTCGGTGGTGGATGAAGTGATTTCGATGAAGGTGGTCGGCGGCAGGAGTTAGGGTTGGATGAAGGTGCAGATGGGTGTTCAGGCCCATGAGGATCATTTTGGGCAAAATTGGGCCACCCTCTTTTTTATAACAAAAAATAACTAAAAACGGATCTTTTGCGGCCAACTATAATTTTGTCACCGAAAAACCACTTTGGGCGATAAAATTAAAACGGGGTAGTTTTTTGTCGCCCAAATCAATTTTCTTGTATTAATTGAAACACAAACAACATTTTTTTTTATAACATATATTCACTGAGGTATACAAATATCACACGTAAAACAAAAAAAAGTGTAGTACACACAAGGATTGAAAAGGGCCGGGAAACCATACATATGTATGAACTATCAGATGCAGTGGCCTCATCATTGATGGGGTTATTCTTCTGACATGTATCCGGAGATAGATCCATCTGCCCCACGAATTGCTTTCCTTATTGCAATGGTGAACAACAGTCTTCCATGAGGAGTGTTCTCTTCATAGAGGTGGGTGTAAAAGACGACTCTATCACCGACCTTGAGGTCCTTGCCTTTGACGAACGGGAGCCATGAACCTTGTGTTATTTCAACACGGAGGTGTCCTTCGTCCCTGATCTTCAGGCGTAAAGGCCATTGCTTGCCGGCTCTATCGACCAACACAAAATGTTGGGACTTGAAGTCTTCTTGTTTCAGGTTGAGGTCCCAAAACAGACGAACGAGGGGGGTTGGGAATGAAAACCTCACATTAACGTCAGTCTTCGAGAGCGCCTTATCGAATTCTTGACGCATCTGATTTTGTGGAGCAGATAGTGGGTAATTCATTTCACAGTTCGTAGAGATGGGATTTGGTCGTAGATGGAATTCGGGAGTTAAGTAAGGTACAGCTAAGTTATATAGGCAAGCAAAAACAAAAAAAAAAAAAAACAAACAAACAAACAACCAAACACCCAACCCAACCCAACCAGGGCAAAAGTTTGCCCCATTTCTGTCCGTTGACAAATACGTTTGACCGTTTGACCATGACAATAACAGCAAATATAAAGTAAATTGATTTTAGACACGATAATAAAACGGGATGAATATATGCACCCATGAGTTCATGAAAGGTGTTATATGCACTCCTTAAGACGAACCATAGATCCGTCTGTTACAAAATTTTTAAAAAGTTTACAATGATCCGCCCTTGGTGTTTTTTTTTAAAAAATTTTTTTTACATAGGACGGATCATAGATCCGTCTTATGTAATTTTTTTTATAACGGACGGATCCTAGATCCGTCAGTGTATTTTTTTTACCAACTTGTAATTATTACTGGACACGTGTCGTCCTGAGGATGAAACGGATCCTAGATCCGTTCTAAGGAGTGCATATAGCACCTGCTACGGGTGTATATTGCACAATCCTAATAAAAAGACCTAATCATAATTTTTTGGGTCAATAGCAGTAAATCACCCTTCAAATATGGACATTTGTACAAAACCACCCTTTAAAATAGAAATTGCAAAAAACCACCCTTAATATATACTCTGTTAACCAAACACCACCCTTCCCGTTAGTTTACCAACTTCCGTTAAAAAAAAACCCACATCAAACATCAGACCCTTTCTCTGCCTCAAAAAAAAAACCCAAACCATTTCTCTAAACATGAGAAATCATACCTCCGGGTTTATTACAGGATCCTCCTTTTCAACTTATAGAAGTTATAGGGTTTGGAATTTCAAATAGGACGGGGCATTAATATTACAAGGAGTTAAGAAGGAGGAGGACCAATACAGGTAATATACACGAGGATTCGGAAGAACATGACGGAGATCTTGGCATTGGAGGCGACGATTCAGAGGAGGCATCGGCGGAAGAAGGCCCCGGGGTTGATGTGGCTACGGTAAAAAACATCTGGCATGATTCCAAGCCAAATTGGCCAGGCTTGGTGCTGAATCGAAGAGATTCCGGGCCAGGGGTCAGATTTACAATTACCTTTGTTTCCTCTCTAAATTTATTCGAAAAGATCATATGATCTTTCTGATTTGTATGAGTTGTTCAATATGTTTGCCATTTTTTTTGTTTAAGTGGGTTAGATTTTAATATTTGGGCATAATCCCCTATTAAATTTTGTTTATTTGTAATGATTTTGTGTGGATTCTTTGATCTTTCTCTTTTGTGATAGGGGTATATTCGTGTATATGATTTGAAGGTGATGACTTTTATTGTTATTTCACATTGTATTTGATTTCAAGGGAATGACATTTTAAGATAAAATTTGAGAGAAGGATCAGGGTATTTTAGTCTTTTGTCGAAATTTATGAAAATCTAACAGAATCAGTAGGGAGAGTGGTGTTTGGTTAACAACGCATATGTTAAGGGTGGTTTTTTGTAATTTCTATTTTAAGGGGTGGTTTTATACAAATGCCCATATTTAAAGGGTAGTTTACTGCTATTTACACTAATTTTTGTACCGGGTAACAGGGAGCCCTACAAACACGTGTCTAGCTACTTCGAAGTATTTGGAGCAATCAACCAAGTACAACTTCATATGGGTGAAAAAGCAATGAAGATCACCTACAACATTTACTACCACATTTCCTATACCACTAAATTATTTTTACATTTATTTAATTTTAAAAAAAATTATATTTATATTTTAAATATATATTTTTATATGTTTATAAACTTTTATTTTGAAAAATAACGTTTTAAAATTTTTTATAATTATATTTTGTGAAATAATGCCTTTTTAATTTTAAAAAATTTTTAATACATGAATTTTCAAAATAAAAAGTTATAAAAATATTCAAATAGATGTGTAGAATATGAATGTAAATTTTTTTATATTTTTTAAAAATTAAATAAATATTAAAATAATTTAGTGATGTAGGGAGTGGAGTAGAAAGTGAAGTAGAGGATTTTAATTGGTATACAGGTTATGACTTTTTTATAATTAAGGTATTTCAATTAATTATTTTATAATAATATGTGTATAGGTTATGATTATAAAAGGCTATAAAATAAGATTAGCGAAATATGTAATAGATAAATTATAAAGCCTCCTTATTTTATATTCAAATAAAACATGTGTGTGCAATTTGAGGATAAATCTTTAATATATATGTGTATGCAATTAAATAAGATTAGGCTAAATCTTTAATAGATAGATTATAAAGCCTCCTTATTTTAATTAAATATTTAGTTGTACACATAATCAAACACTCGTACACAGGTGAAAGAAAAGAAAATTCTTTGTTTATATTCAAACAAAACATAGTTACATAAAATTACTTATTAATATACAAAAATTGAAGCTACAATCATATTCATTGTTGACAGTGTTATAAACGTTGACTTTTATATTCATGCAATTTGCAATTAAATATACTTTATTATTTGTTTAAGCCTTATTTAGAATTGTTAGGTAACAATATTGTTATCTTTATTAATCTCTTTGTTTACTAATTTCACCTCTTAATTAAAGTTTGTTTACTATTTTAATCATGTTAATTTTTTTTACCAATTTATTAGAAATTGGATTTTTATTTTATGGCTCAATTCAATTTGAGGATATAGATCAGACCATGAATAATCAATTTACCACCACGCAAACCCGGTCATTGGAATTTGATTTCAAACATTTTTTACTCTCTCCGGTTTAGATAGATTTGTTATAGGTTTATTTTTCATCAAATAACCCTGTTAATATTTTATAAAGAATATCAATGTATTTATTTTTATTTTTAAAGATATGGATAAAACTAATCTAACCTTTTTTCATATAAATTACTCTAATGTAGATTTTTTTCTAGATAAAATATTTATAAAATAACTTATGGTAAAATGATAAGATTTGTAAGATATGAGGTTGAATAGATGGGTTATCGTCTACCGTGGCTTAAATTTATTGGATCATCATTAATTGACGTGGTAAAAAACTCGGCTCAGTTTGCACCAGAGAACGATACGTAAAAGAATTCGACCAGATTCCGCCACACAGGATTTTCATGTCTCTGTTTTAGTATTATACTAGTTTTATTACCCGCGTCCTTCGCGATTTCTTAATAAATTTTATATTATTTTATTATATTTATTACAATTAAGTATTACAATTATAAAAACAATTATCTTAAATATTTTTAATTTATAAAAAAAACATGCTGAAAAATAAAATAACATGTTTTAATTGAAGAAGGGAGTATTAGCCCATTCGAACAGTTGTACCACAATATTACTATATTGTATTCTGGGGATTTAGGGCAACTCCTAGTCGTTCAAAAAGAAAAGTCATTAGTGAGTGCAGGGTCGTTCAAAAAGAAAAGTCATTAGTGAGTGCAGGGATGTTATATAACTGAATAACTTGAGCTTCGCTCGGGATCAGTTTGACTCGAAGTCGTTCACTTACTTAAAGAAGTCGAGTATAAACAAGATTTTAAACTCGGTTGAAAACTTGGCTCGTTCAATTTAAGTTTGAATTTTATGGAATTTCTAAAATTTCTTTTAAGTTAATATGTTATAACCAAGTAAAACTACTTAAAGGTCGAAAAAAACTCGATTCGAACTCGTTTATTTCCTTAACAAGCAAAGCTTGATATTTAAAAATTGAAATTGGCTCGGTTCGAACTCGTTTAACAAATAAATCAAATTTGAATACTCGGCTCGTTCAATTCAAATAATACCCATATTAAATGATTGTGAGGACGATTCACTAAATTGACGGCCTCAATTTTGATGCCCTTTTTACCCAATGGAGATCCTCTACTTCATTTCCTACTCCACTCCCTACCTCACAAAATTATTTTAACATATATTTAATCTTAAAAAAATTATAAAAAATATATTTGTATTACTAACATCTATTTTTATATATTCATAAAATTTTATTTTGAAAAATCATGTTTTGAAATTTTTAATAATTGTAATTAGTTAAATATTGCCTTTTTAATTTTTAAAAATTGTAAAACATGATTTTTCAAAATATAATTTTATAAATATTTAAAACTAGATGTCGATAACATAAATATAATTTTGATAATTTTTTTAAGATTAAATATATGCTAAAATATTTTTGTATTGTAGGGAGTGGAGTAGGGAGTGAAATAGGAGATCTCTATTGGTCCCACTGTGGGGTGATGGGGTCCTGTCACACTCGGACTAATCTGTTAGAGTTTTAGAGAGAGATAGAGAGAGAGAAAGAGGGTAAGGGGTTTGTATATTGATTTTCGATACCCTTTACATCATCAGCTGATGCCTCATTTATATTCAAGATATGGGCTGACCCTATACACTTGTACTGGCCCAATCTATATACTTCAGCCCATGACAAATGGCCCAATCTATATACTTCAGCCCATGACAAATACCCTCTCCCATTTCAAAGACTTGTCTCAAGTCTTAAGCTGCTAACGAAGGAAACTGATGCAAGATGTGGCCAGCGGCCTCCCAAGTAGCTTCTTCTTCCCCCAAGTTGGACCATTTCACGAGCCATTCCGTAACCGGATCTCCGTTTGCGAGGTAGTGCACCCTGGTGTCTATGACCCTCTCCGGTTGGGCTAAAATAATTCCTTCATCGTCAGTCTCCGGAAGTCCCTGGACTGGAGCTATGCTGTTTCCCAACTTCCTCTTCAGCTGAGATACATGGAAAACTGGGTGAATCCGACTGTCCTCCGGTAGCTCCAATTGATAGGCGACCTCACCTATTCGTTCCGAGACCCTATACGGCCCGTAGAACTTGGAACAGAGCTTAAGGCTCTTCCGTATGGCCACCGACGTCTGTCTATACGGTTGCAGTTTAAGGTACACGAGGTCTCCAATCGCAAAACTTCGTTCGGTACGCTTCCTGTTTGCAATCTGTTTCATCCGAGCCTGCGATCTCAACAGGCTATCCTTCAATATAGACAACATGTGCTCACGTTGCACGAGCCAATCCCCTATGCTTCCGGTGGACACTTCCGTTGCGGGCAGCCCCAATTGCGGAAGCTTATAGCCATACAGCGCCTGGAAGGGAGACATTCCCAACGTGGTGTGGTGGTTGGTGTTATACCACCATTCTGCTAACGCCACCCATCCTGCCCAATGCTTAGGCGAGGCCGAAGTCATGCACCGTAGATAGCTCTCGAGACACTGGTTCACCCTCTCCGTTTGGCCGTCGGTTTGCGGGTGGTATGCCGTTGAAAACTTGAGCTTAGTACCCAAGGCGGCAAACAGTTCCCTCCAGAAATGGCTAGTGAATATGCGATCCCGGTCCGAGACAATGTCGTTGGGCATTCCATGGAGCTTGTAAATGTTCTCTAGGAACACTTGTGCTACCTGGGCTGCTGAAAACGGATGTGATAACAACAGAAAATGGCCATACTTCGTGAGCCGGTCTACTACCACAAGTATCGTGTCCTTCCCTTTCGATCTCGGAAGACCTTCGATGAAGTCCATTCCAATGGAAGACCACGCTTGGGTTGGCACGGCCAATGGTTGCAGCAGTCCTGGATACGGAACATGCTCCGACTTGCTCCTTTGACACACATCGCATTCCTCCACAAACTTCTGTATAAAGGCCTTCATGGCTGGCCAAAAGAAGATACTTTTACCCCGTTGATAGGTCCCCTGCACTCCGGAATGACCCCCCAGCGCCTCCGTATGGAGAGCCGTGGTGAGCTGATGCCTCAATGTGGTTGCATTTCCCACATACAACCTGCCCTTGTACCTGAGAATTCCATTTCCCCACTTATACTTGGATTCTGAATCAATTGCAGCTGCTGCGATTTTATCTTTAACCTCTAAATCGCCCATGTAGCTGGCTGAAATTTCTTTCATCCAAGTGGGTTGCACCACCTGAATCGCCAGTGACCTTCCCACACCACTTGACTCCGCTACTGGCCTCCTGGACAGAGCATCCGCGGCCCGATTCTCCAATCCTTTTTTATATTCAATGGAATATGATAATCCCAGTAACTTCCGAACAGCCTTCTTCTGCAGATGTGTTGATAAACGCTGCTCGAGCATGTACTTCAAGGCCTGCTGATCGGTCCTTATCACGAAGTGAGTTACTTCGAGGTAATGTCGCCATTTCTCCACGGCCAGCAAAATGGCAAGCAGTTCCTTCTCATATGTTGACAGTAGCAAGTTGCGACCATGAAGAGCCTTACTCAGAAATGCAATTGGTCGCCCCTTCTGCATCAAAACCGCCCCAATGCCTTCGTCACACGCATCGGTCTCCAGTTCAAAGGGCAAGGTGAAGTCCGGCAAACCCAACGTCGGAGGCGAAGACAACACAGCTTTGAGCTGTTGGAATGCACCCTCTGCGTCCTCACTCCATCGGAACCCATCTTTCTTAAGCAGTTCCGTAAGTGGCCTACAAATACCCCCATAGTTGCGGATGAATCGCCGGTAATACCCTGTCAACCCCAGGAACCCCCTGAGCTCCTTAACACTTCTTGGGCTTGGCCACGATATCATAGCCTCCACTTTCTTTGGGTCTGTAGATACCCCTTCTGCCGATATAATGTGACCTAAGTATTCCATACTTCCCTTGGCGAATTCACATTTTGACCTCTTCGCAAACAGGGTATGCTCTCTCAACTGGCCTAAGACTGTGCGTAAATGAGACTCATGGTCTGAGATACTCGGACTGTATACCAATATGTCGTCAAAAAAAACCAGTACAAATTTACGCAGTTGAGCCGCGAATACCTCATTCATCAAGGCTTGGAAGGTTGCCGGGGCATTCGTCAATCCGAACGGCATAACCTTGAACTCGTAGTGACCATGGTGAGTTCGGAATGCTGTCTTTGGTATATCCTCCTCCGTCACCCTCACTTGATGATAACCGGCTCTCAAGTCTAGCTTTGAAAACACCTCAGCCCCTTTCAACTCCTCGAGCAGCTCCTCGATGTGAGGAATCGGAAATCTATCCTTAACCGTCATCTCATTAAGCTTCCTGTAATCGACGCAGAATCGCCATGTCCCGTCCTTCTTCTTCACCAACAATGTTGGTGATGCGAAAGGGCTTTGGCTAGGTCGTATGATGGCGCTTTGTAGCATCTCCTGTACCTGCTTCTCTATCTCATTTTTCTGAAAATACGGGTACCTATATGGCTTCGAGCATACCGGCGCTGACCCTTGTTTCAGGGCAATACTATGCTCATGTCCTCTGATCGGAGGCAGTCCTTTAGGCTCCGCAAAAACATCGTTGAACTCCTCCAGTAAGTCTGTAATTCCTTCCGGCAGCTCCTCGTGTACCTCGATCTTAGAGACGTGAGCTATCTGTGCCATACATACCGAAGCCCCTTGTCTCAATAACTTCTGAAGTTGTCTCTCAGTAACTTTCTTGATCGAGCTATCCTCCGGAATTCCCTCTAGTACCACCTTTCGTCCTCCTTTCATAAAGAAGATCTGCAGCTTATTGAAATCGAACGAAATCGGACTGAATCCCTTCATCCAATCTCCTCCCAATATCAAGTCGCATCCCCCAAACCTTAAGGCCCTTATATTGAAACTGTAGCGTTCCCCTTGCATTTCCCACTCGAACTCTGGACACACCTGTTGACACAGTTCCTTACTTTCATTTGCAACTTCAACAATCATAAGCCTTGCCTTTTGCAACTCAAACCCCATCTCCTGCGCAATTTCCGGATCCACAAAACTGTGGGTGCTTCCGCTATCGATCAAGATCGTGATCTCTCGACCCCGAACGGTGCCTTTGACCCTAATCGAATTGGCCGACTCATCACCCGTCACAGCGTGCACATACACTGCCAAGCTATCCTCTGCTACAGCCTCCTCCTCATTTAAGTTCTCAGTCAGCCCCAGATCCTCTGTACAGACCTCCTGATCCTCCTTCGAAGCCAGTAAACTGTTCACCATGGACTTCTTGCACTTGTGTCCCACAAAATATTTATCTCCACACCTGTAGAATAACCCCGGTGTCCTTCGGCCCTCTGTGAACTGATTCCCCCCATTCTTGACTGTCAACGGAGCTCGATTGCCAAACGATTGCCCCGCCGATTGATTGAATTGGAATCCACTCCCCTGAGCATACACTGGTGGTTTAAACGTGCTTGACCCTACCACTGGAAACCTTCCCTGCGTCTTGCTCACCTTGAGTATTGCCTGGACAGATTCATGGTGGAGCCTAGCCAATTCCATGGTCGCAGCCAGATCGGCCGGCCTTCCCAATTTCACCAATGATTTAATTTCAGGCCGCAATCCACTAATATAGCTACACACAAAATAGTTTTCCGGCAAATTCGAATTGTATGCTAGCATTCCAGACCTCAATTCTTCAAATCTCTCATTGTATTCTTCCAGATCTTCTCCTTGTTCAAGCTTATTGAACTCTTCTACTACCTCTGCTCCACGTTTCTCACCAAATCTTGTACACACCGCCTCCCCAAGATCCTTCCAACGCACTCCTTTCCTCTGCAACAAATAGCCTTGTACCCAAACATCCGCCCTGTCGAACATGTACATGGAGGCGAGCTCCATTTCTGACCTTCAGCAATGTCAAAGATCGAGAAATACCTCTCGCACTTCCTCACCCAACTACGGGGCTTCTTCCCGTCGAAGACATGGAAATCAACCTTCAGAAATCTCATCGTGCTTGCGACGCCTGGTCTTGAACCTGAATCTTGTCCTTGATCGGAGCCTTCTGCCTCCGAATTCTGGATATCGGAACCTTCAATTCCCGCCGTTTTCTCCATTCTTGCATCTGCAGTGTCGTCGGAATTGGCCATGGACGGAGGTCTCGCGCTCCCTGCAATGAATTTCTTGACCAATTCCGACAAGGCGTCGATCCTCAGATCTGATTCCGCCCTGTGCTTCGCCTCATCTTGAAATGCTTGTTGGGAGGCGGCGATGAACTGTTGGAGCTGGCTGTCCGTTCTCCTCCAATTCTCCTCCGTTTTCCTCCAATTTTCCTCCATAATCTTCAACCTTGTACCGTCTGCCATGGCGTGATCTTCTTGCTCTGATACCACTTGTCACACTCGGACTAATCTGTTAGAGTTTTAGAGAGAGATAGAGAGAGAGAAAGAGGGTAAGGGGTTTGTATATTGATTTTCGATACCCTTTACATCATCAGCTGATGCCTCATTTATATTCAAGATATGGGCTGACCCTATACACTTGTACTGGCCCAATCTATATACTTCAGCCCATGACAAATGGCCCAATCTATATACTTCAGCCCATGACACACCGTCCACGTACATTAAATATGATAGATTGGTCTGAACATCTAATGATTCACGGCCTCTTCAATATAATTATTCACGGCTCCGTACGTTGACCTTCCCATCCCGATAAAAAAAAATAAAATAAAATAAAATGATTAAATTTAAAAAAGAAAAAGGATAAATAGTAAAGGGAGAGTTTTACGAGTAAGGACATGGAGAGATTTGATACAGTGGATCCGCTCTGGATGATTCATAGTACTATTGTCTTCTCATTGCAAATTTGGTAAATTAATTTTAGACACGATATTAGATATTAGAAGGAGTTCATCTTAGTTTTTGTACAGGGGTAGCAGCCTAACAGGGCCTTCAAAATCATTGAAAACAGCCCTGCAAATAAGTGTCTCCTTCAAAATGTTTGGAACCATGTACAACTTCAAGTTTAAATTGAACAAGATGACTTTCCAGCTGAGCTTAAAATCCAGTTATTTCTTTTTTCCAAATCATTCGGTGAAAAAGGGTGTCACTATAATTCAGGCAGCCAAAGTTGTCTTTTCATAGTGAATGGGTTGCTTTACAATATCTATGCACTGTTAGTTTTGTTTTGAGTTTACCATAATCAATTATACGAGTAATACATTTATCATAACTATTACTGCATTTATTATTTATTGTTATACGTTAATAATTACACAACATTAGTCACTGGATTAAAACATATGGAACTTTAATAATTACACAACATTAGTCACTGTATTAAAACATATGGAACATTAGTCACTCTATTAAAACATATGGTCCCATTGGCATTGTCTTGCTGTTTTTTTTTAAAAAAATGTAGCGACTACCGAAATGCTAATAGACAACTTTAAATGTAACAGCTTTCAAACGGTCACCTATCTAGACAAAACTTAGTATAGGTCTACATGAGTACGTACGTAGTATGGAAATGGGCGGGTATTGGGTGAAAACTACCCTTCTAAGTTCCAACCCCCACTACATGAGTAGTATGGAAACCCCCACTATATATTGGGTGAAAACCACCCTTCCAATTAGGGGTGTTATATGAATACAAGTAGTTCAAATTTGACTCGTACTTGCTTGATAAAAACTCGTTTCGAGCTCGTTCATTTTCTAAACGAGCCGAGTATGAACATATTTTTAAGCTCGGTCCAAAGCTTGGATCGTTCGAATTAAGCTCAAATTTTATGAAATTTCTAAATTTTCCTTTAACTTAGTGTATAATGAGCACATTTTTAAGATCGAGTCAAAATTTAGGCTCGGCTCGAGCTCGTTCATATCCTAAATGAACCGAATATGAACAAGCAATACTCGACTCGTTCGGCTCGAATAACAACCCTACTTCCAACACCCACCCCATGAGTTTTAACATTCACTCGCTTCATCACCCGCAAACACTTCACCCACATCCAACACGTGCGGGTAAGCCGATTATGAGGGTAATTATTGGATATCCAATAAGACTTACTAATACTTTTTAATTTGAAACATTAAAAAAAATATGTCTTACAAATGCAGACTAGTATTTCAACAATACATGAAAAATGTATAACTTAGAAATTAATTCAACAATATGTGAAAAATATATATGCTAAATAAACTATATATCTTCAATATGTGAGTCAACCAACGATTGCAACAAATGAAAAGAAAACCTTCTTTAGGGTTTTTTGTAAGGGATAAATAAGTAAAATTATATATTTAATCGGGTTAATGGATCATTATTGGATAATTATTGACGCAGGTATTGGGTGAAAAATCATCATCCACACCCACCCCGTGACCCCCATCACCCACTTTATCCATCACCCGTATCATCCATCATCCATTATTTGCGGGTTTTCATCGGCAAAAATAATGCGGGTGAAGCAGGTGAAATGAATATACGTTACCCATTTCCAGTCCTATACATGAGAGGAGATTTCCTACACCCCAAATACACCCTTAGGTGTAACACAAAAACAATAAGGGTACATATTTATGATAATTTTTTTTAAAAAAATTACATTTGTTATAAATAACCAATTATATATTTTTATAATTTTCTCATGAAAAAACACATTTCAAAAAATATTAAAATTATTATCATCAAATAATAATCTTTTCAATTTTAATATTTTCCAAAAATATATTTTTTCATGAGAAAATTATATAAATATATATATGATTGGTTATTTATAACATAAATATAATTTTTTTAAATTTTTTTTAATCATAAATATCTACCCTTATTATTTTTGTGTCACACCTAAGGATATATTTTGGGGTGTAGGATCTTCTCTCAGTCTACATACATTAAGAGTAGAAATCCTCTACAACACTTTGTGTAACCTCATATGTGATACTTAATTATTTATGTTATAAAATTATATTTTTTTCAGAATTATATTTATCTTTTAAACAGCTATAAATACCTATTTATAAAAAAAATTGATGAAAAATCATGATTTAAATTTTTAATAAATTCATATTACAAAATAAACAATTTTTCATTTATATAAAATTTTAAACATGATTTTTGTTAATTTTTTATAAATATATAGTTATAGTTGTTTAGAAGCTAAATATAATTTTTGAATTTTTAATATAATTTTATAGCATTAAATAATAAGTATCACACACAACATTACGCAAAATGCTGTAGAGGATTTCTAGTCATACATTACAATGAATCAAAGACCACTTTTTTTTAAAAATAATTTTGTTACTGTATTTTGCGTAAGACAATGGAAGATTTGAAGTATGTGAATAACAAGTGTACGTAGATCGATGAGAGAGAAAGTAGAAAGAGAAACTCTCCAAAGAGAAACCCTAGGCCACCATTCCACCGCCACCCAAAACCACCTCGGAACCCTAGCGACCCTATGGCGGCGCCGCTTGAGAAAACCTTCAATCTAGCCAAAGCCCCCAACGAAAACCCGCCTGAAGAAGTCCGCCCAAAACAAAACCAAAAAAATCAGTCAAAAATAGACATGGCTACGGGCAATGTTCTAAAAAGCGCTAGGCGGATCCTAGGCGGTGAGGGGCCGCCTAGCGCCTAGGCGGTCAAGGCGGACGCCTAGGCGTGCTTAGGCGGCCATTTAGCTCTAGGCGGAGGGGGGTCGCCTAGCGCCTAGGCGGTGCCCAGGCGGCGCCTAGGCGCGATTTTTAGAACAGTGGCTACGGGTCGGACTCGCCGGGTTAAGGGTCAAGGTTGGTCGATCCAAACCCTAACCCGGGAAATCCACAGGTTGACGGGTTCGAACCCGTTGACCCGCCGAATCAACTCGTTGACCCGACGAGTTACCGTATTAAAAAAAAATATTTTTTTTATAACATTTTGACTAATAAATTAATAATAAAAAAATGATATGTAAGAACTTTTTTTACATATCACTTTCTATATCCACTTCATTTGAATATAAAGTGGAAAAAACATGAGAAATTTTATATCTATATAAAACTTCCTTCATCCACTACAATATAAATATATGAGGTAAAATTTCTCAAACTTTGCTTCATTTTCAATGTAGGAAATAAAGCTTAAATTGAAGTGGGAATTATGGAAAGATGGGGTACACATATATATCTTCGTCCCTTCTCATTCTAACTCTCAATTTTCAATGTGGGACAAATGTGGAGAATGCTCTTGTCCCACATTGGAAATGAGAGAATAGAAGGAAGTCTTTCAAAGCTATAAAAAGGGAAGTATGAGGGTGGCTTTTGACTCACATTGCATACTTCATATTAGTTTATATGTTTATTATGAATTATTTTAAGAATAATATACATAATAATAATTATTATTATAAACTTAAAAAAAATATTTTTGTAATTTTTTTTGAAATGGCGGGTCGACCCGGCGAATCAGTGGGTTCAAAACTCCCTGACCCTAACCTGCTGACCCGCCGGGTCACTGATCCGCACGACCCGTCGGATCACGGGTTGACCCGTGGCCACGCCTAGTCAAAAATCCCCTCAAAATAAAACTAAAAAAATTAGTCATCCTTGGCGAGTGAGTAAGATCGGCAAAATAGCAAGAAGGATCTATGGCAAAAAATGAAAATGGACTAGGATGTTTCGCAAAGGACGAAACAGATGGGAGGAAACTTCTGTGGAAGTGGAGAGAGCTACAGGAAGAACGGACGTCGACAGATCTGATGAGAAGGGGACAAAACTCACGGCTGACGGCTGGATTGTTAGGACCTCTATGCGTGTTGCCTCCATGGCGCTGCTTGTTCTGGTGGTGTTCCTGGGGCACGGCTCCCGAAGTACTACTGTTCGCGGCGGTGTCGTTTTATTTCAGGGCTCCCTGCTCTCGCTCTGGACTGTTTCGAGACCCAACCCTAGAAAGCGGATGTCACTGATCTACCAAACCCTAAGGTATGTTTGTAACAATTCTTTTCGATATGATTCTAGAAATACCAAAACTCATCACCCCTTTCTTCGATCCCACCACTCTGTTGAACATTGAAATCTCCTATAAAAGGAAGAGAAAAATCGACCAAATGAACCCATCACCCCTTTCTTCTGATGCTGAAGCTTTGGTTGTCAAATGGAATCTGAAGCCGGATGAAGAGTTTATACACATAAACATACTGCAGAGGAGTATGTATACTAAGCCAAAAGCTTGAACTTGATTTTTAATATAATTTTATGGTCATATAATACGCTTATATCTACAAATAGAATAAAGGATGCTCTAATGCAGGGGGTCTCCCTGATGTTGTTTTGATATGTCCGCGTCCACTCTTTGTCTATTATTTTCGCACGGTTTTATCAAATCAGTCACCGAATAAGTCAGATTCTCAGAATTTTTTTTTGAAATATTCATAAAATAATAAATATTTACGTAAATATTCAAAGGTTGAAACAAATTACAAAAATATTCATTTTTTGCAGGTTGCTCAGAAAAACGCGTACTGGGACCGCGTTTTATTAACAAATCTGTTAAGAGATTTGGGCGCCAGGAGGGTAATTTGAAGTTACGAAAGAAACGTGGCCTCAGGCCGCGTTTCTAATTAGAAATAAAACAAAGTTTTACGTGGCACTAGAGACGCGGCCTCAGGCCGCGTTTCTATGTCTGCATATGGGACCCACAGCAACACCAGTTGCTGACTGGATGGGACGGAAAGAAAAACGCGGCCTGAGGCCGCGTTTTTCTGTATTTTCCGAAAAAAATAAATGCGGTCAAAGGGGAATAAATTGGGTAGGTGGGTTACACATAAAACGCGTGCCCAGGCCGCGTTTTTTGTTTAAATAACCCTAACGCAAACCGCCTCCTCCCACTTCATCTTCTTCGTTGCCCTCCCACTTCATCTTCTTCGTTTCGAAGGGGATTTTTCTTCTGAAGGCCGCGGTTTCACATCTAGGCAAACCAACTACCCATCCTTCATTCAAATCGTTGAAAGTGTCACATCTATTGCTCGTTTCGCCGCCGGTTCGAGGTCCGTTTTTTTTTTTTTTTGGACGAATATGGATGACTTGTTGGCAAGTTTTGATAGTTGTATGTTTTGAAGGCCGTGGTTTTGATTGTTGATTAGTTATTATTACAAAGCCGAAATGGTGTGATAGTTGTAGATCCGATCTATAATTGTGATTGTGTTAATCCAAAATTTTGATAGTTGTATGTTTTGATAGTTGATACAAAAATTTGATGGTGGAATTGTTTTCATAGTTGATACAAAAATTTCATATTTGTATGTTTTTTTCTAACGAATATAGATTAGAAATTATTATAGATCCGGAATTGTGTAATGTTTGTCATATATCAAAGATTGTATGATTAGTAGAAGAGAATTTATTTTAGGTGTCATGAAATAATAGAAGAGTAATTTTGATTGTGTATATATATACTTGAAAGATTGTATTATATAATAGTAGAATAGCTTTAGAAAATATTATTGATTGCATAAAATAATAGTAGAATAGATTCTGTATAGGAAAAGAAATTATAGAAGTTTAGAATTGAATTAGGGTAAAAATAAAAATAGAAGGAATTTGATTGCTAAGGGATTGTAGGATAACTACTTTTGAATTGTATAAATACAAAATTAAGATTCAGAATTTCATTCAGTCCTTCTGAACAAATTATGTTCTGTCTTAGGGTACAAATGGCAATGCAAGTGAATCCCGGTCCGCTGGTGAATGAGGTGCTACATAGACAGCATCTCCATAGGTGAACTGATGTCTGGAATCGCGAAGAATATGTAAGTACATGTTCTTATCAGTCTTACAATTACATGAAACGGTACAAATAAATAAAAAAACAAACTAGTGTTTGACAATGTTATATTTGTAGACGAATGGTGTCATTCAACACAGACTACACTTGCGTAAGTTTGGGCGAGATCTAGCTCCAGACCCAAGAGTGATGCAGTACATAAAGGCAGCTGGATTCGAATGCATCTACAAGCTTGGGTCTGGGTTCGAGCTAGACAACGAGTTAATCACAGCGTTGATAGAGAGATGGAGACCCGAGACCCACACCTTCCACTTGAACGTAGGGGAGACCACAATCACACTCCAAGATGTTTCAGTGATATTGGGGCTACGTGTTGACGGTCTTGCAGTTACTGGAAGTGCGTGCTACGATTGGCCAACAGTTGCTGAAACACTCCTTGGGCAAAGACCCCAGCCAAATCAGATAAGGGGTTCGTCGGTGAAGGTGACCTGGCTAAGACAACTACTGGTGCCCTTACCAGAAGATGTGGATGAGCATGTTGTGCAGTGCCAGGCTAGGGCGTACATTCTCTTGCTAATGGGAAGCGTCATGTTCGCGGACAATAGTGGCGGTCAAGTACAATTGTTGTACCTCCCACTGCTAGCGAATTTGGAGACTGCTAGCCAGTTCAGTTGGGGTAGTGCGACGTTGGCCTTCCTCTATCGGCAACTTTGTAGAGCTGCAGAAAGAGGAAAAGTTGAGATCGTAGGCCCAATCATCTTACTACAGGTACGATAATTATTTCATCTTACATTTTTTCATTCAATAAACTCGTTCACTTATTACCGAATACAATAATACTAGTTGTGGGCCTGGGAGCGTATCTCCATTGGACGACCACGCAGCATTATCCCACTCGGTGAAGGTGCTGACCATAATGCAATTCGGAGGGCTAGAAGACAAGAGAAAAGGAAGAAGACAGGTTATGGTTCAGAACCTCCCCCATTCAGTGCTCGATTTGTAGATGGGGAGGATTCGTTGGCTATGAGATGGTTGCATTGCTCATACTCTTATGGAACTACCCCGAAGACATTGATGTACTATCGAGATGCATTCGACCGCCAAACTTCTGATCAGGTTAGTCAGTTTTATTGTCACTTCTCATCCTTATATAAGGTAGAATTAAGATTTATCGTAGTCACATTCATTAATTTACAATCCAGTTTTTGTGGGAGCCCTACTCGAGCGATGTACTAGCTCGTCTTGCTCCCATCTGTCGAGAAGGTGGAAACATATGGCGATCTACTACACCTCTAATCTGTTTCGAGATTGTCGAGGGGCACCACCCAGAGCGGGTATCTCGCCAGTTTGGGGATGTGCAAATGATCCCCCCAACATGCGCATATGATGAGGTGTTGCACAAGATGGATCGCAGGGGGAAACACGACCACAACTGGGCCGAGGTTCATGCACAATGGATACAATTGTGGAACGATCGGGAAAGCTCAGTTCATGATGTTGCTGAGGTGGAAGACGAGGATGAGGCTACATCACAGTATATGTCATGGTACACACGTATCACCAGACGCTTGATCAGCCCACCTATTACTGCACCGGCGGGGGTATATCAACCTGTGGCTCCAGACTACCACATGATGGTTAGTGATTACATGCTTCATCTATTGCACTTGTTCAAGTCATGTATACGAATGTCATCTACGTTTCATCATAACTCTACCTTTTTGCACAGGGAAACTTCGTGATGGATGCTAGTGCAAGGGCAAACCAAACTGCGGAGCAATCACATAATTTCTATGACCAACACCAGTACAACTCAATGATGGGACAAGTGGATGAGTATTGCAACTACATGACATCACATGGATCGCAACTTCTCAGTCAAGTGTCCTACAACCCCACACAAGCATACATTCCGACTGGACCCAGAATGCAGCGACCATCTCAAGCACAGACGCCACCCACGGGGTATGGAGTGTCCTCCCATCCAGAGATGCAGACCCAATCGTCGATGGTATTTCCTTCGTACCCGTCATACGGTACTCCTGGTGGCACACCTCCATTCATGATGGATTCATACAACCAGCCACGATTTATGTTCCCCCAATCGACCTTTGTCGCCTCTGGTTCGGCTCCGACACAGTATGGTCCTGCTCCTACTGTCTTGACCACCCCGCCTCTTCATCATGGGCGGATCGTGTATGCTGATCCCTCCAACTGGTACGGTGCCACAGCTCCACCTCGTCCTATGCCAGACCCCAACTTGTACTGCCAATCCGAGGCGGAGGAGGTTGATGATGATCAGTAGATGGACTGTTTTTTATTTTGTGATGTTGTTCTTGACTCTTTTCTAGTTTAACTTGTTGGAGTTTGCTATGATTGTGTGCTTGAACAGATAATGTAAGTTGCCTGTGATGCTGTAGGTTAATTAATAATTAGTTTTATATGTGCTTTACCTACAAGCGAAATAGAGAAAAAGACATTATAGTTGAAGGATACATAGTTTAATCATTCAACCAACCATAGAATTAGAGAAACAGACAATGCATAAGTTCTTGACAGATACTACGAACAGATAACATAGCATAAGTTCTTGACATATAATAACATGATAATAACACTAGTTGGAGCACCATAACGATCACGAACCGGATGGCCCCGCCCGACTCGGGCAAGATCGTCTGTTGTGCCCATACCCTCGACAGTTGCCACAACGCACTTGACCTGGGACTCCTACATCCATCTCATTCCTAATCCTTCGTGATGGGGTTCGCCCAACATCTCGCAAACGCGATTGATCAGCAACCAACCTAGGACCTCCCACTTCTGGCCAGTTGAATGGCTCACCCACTGGCATAAATGTTGTTTGGTATGTCAACCAATATAACTCCGATGTAAAGTACCTGTCCACTAACGGCACGAAGGACATGCTCTGATATCTGCAAACAGCCAAGACATGTGCGCAAGGGATCTTGAGCAACTTCCAACTAGCACAGGTACATGTCTGACGACGCAAGTTCACTGTGTATGCCCTCCCACTTCGCCTACCTTGTGATCCCCGCGGGTTCGAAATGACCTCGAATATTCCATTCTGTAGATCAAATGATGTGACATGTGCACTTCTTGCAGCTTCAATAAGTAATCCTATCTTGTCATCAGTCGCCTGAGTCAATGGGAAACCTTGCGAGATGCGAGTACCAGCGTCCCCTCTTCTCTTCACGAAGTAACTGTTGACCTTATAAAAGGTTTGGCGAACAAGAGCTGTGATTGGAAGACTCCTTCCACCCTTCAACACGCCATTAAAAACCTCAGATAAGTTTGTAGTCATAACACCATACCTCACCCCCCCATCCTTACACATCGCCCACTTCTCTGGCTCAATAGCAGATAAGTACTCCCAAGCATCACTGTTCATTTGCTGAAGGGCACGACACCCCTTTTCAAACCCGCTTGTGGTAAGCTGGTAAGCTGTCCAGCCTACCATGTCTTTCACCTTACGATCGTGGAACATGGTGTTTACATTGGATTTCAAGTGTCGAATGCATATCCTATGATGTGCACTCGGCTCACTCCATCTGGGCAGCTCCTCCATGGTTTTCAGTATGCCAGCATGTCTGTCTGAAATAACACATAATCCAAGTTTCTGAGTGACGTGGCGCCCTATACAATCCATGAACCAAGCCCAACTATCTCCATTTTCACCCTCCACAACTGCAAATGCCAGAGGGAAAATTTGATCATTTGCATCGACGCCCATTGCCATTAACACAACATGCTTGTACTTTCCATACAGATGGGTGCCATCGATCGATATCAGAGGCCGGCAATGTACAAACCCGGCAATCGACGGTGCAAAAGCCCAGAACACACGACCGAATATCTTCTCCTGTGGATTTGGAGAATCCAGATTGCACCATTCCACCACTGTTCCCGGGTTTGTAGCTTGTAGCGCAGCCATGAACCTAGGCAACTCCGTGTACGACTCCTCCCAATCACCATAAATCTCTGCAATAGCTTTCTGTTTGGCCCTCCAAGCTTTCATGTATGAGACACAGATCCCATATCTTTTAGTCAGATGCTCGAGTATGGTACTTGGCTTCGTGTCTTGATCCTTGCGAAGAAACCCCAGAATCTCACCTCTAATAAAACTTGAGGTGACATTACGATTATCCAACTGCAAAACCTCTCCAACACAGTTGGATTCATGAGGCCCATTGTAATTGACGACCATCCACATATCAACAGTTCGATCAATACGACGAGCAGACAGTCGCCAACTGCATCCACAGCTGTCCTTCTTGTCACAAACAACTGTGTACCATTCCGGACTTGCCTTCTTGGTCCTGTACGGCTTACTCATACGCACAGAATACTCGGTCAACTCACATTTCAACTCCTCCAGAGAGTTGAACATTTGTCCACGAAAAAACTGTCTTCCATCATCTACTTGTACGTGCGAATTTAGCCCTTGCCATGAAGCTGTTATCATAGGATCAGCTTCAACAATATTCCAATTCGGATTAGAGGCCTCCTCCATAATCGCCGCCTCCCTAGTGGCATCATCATCCTCTTCAGAATCATCCAGGTCATCTTCGTGATCAACACCAAGAGCATCAACATAGATCTTATTCACTTGTTCGAACCCTTGCTGAGATGTGTTGTTATACTCATTCATCCTATAATATAATTAACATTACGTTAGTTTATCATAAATATTAAACTATTTTGTCATTAAATACAATGAAATTAAAATGCGTAATCGTACAAACGCCCTCATATATTTCAATCTATTTCATCAACAAATATTTACTAAATAATCAACAAATATCCTCAAAAATATCCTCAAAATGAAAATCAATTACACAACTACATAATCCTACATCATAATCATAATAGTAAGAACATCATAACTAAAGATTCAAAACACATAATCTTAAGCACACATAGGAGATTATGAAGGATTCCAAACCTATTCCTTATTCAAATAAAAGCGAAAAACTTAAATAAGAGTATAACACTAACCTTAGCCAAACCTTGATCAACTATGAAACAATATTAATTGAAGCGTTGATGCGCTTAACCGACGCTAAGAATTTGAGAGCTTCATATGAGGAAGAAGCAAATGGAAATGAAAGAGTAGTAATGGTGAACTACTCGGACTCATACACTATACCCTCAACCTTCGTATTCCCTCAACAGATTAGGGCGAATCTTGGCAGGGGGGGTTTGAATAAAACGCGGCCCCAGGCAGCGTTTTATAAGCAATACACTCAAAGAATAAGAATCTTTGACGTTGGTGTTTCTGTAACACAGAAAAACGCGGCCTCAGGCCGCGTTTTTCTTTCCGTCCCATCCAGTCAGCAACTGGTGTTGCTGTGGGTCCCAGATGCAGAATAGAAACGCGGCCTCTAGTGCCACGTAGATTCTGCAATAAATTTTGTTTCATTTCAATTAGAAACGCGGCCTGACGCCGCGTTTCTTTCTTAACTTCAAATTTCCCTCCCTGGCGCCATACGTTTGTTAATAAAACGCGGTCCTAGTACGCGTTTTTCTGAGCAACCTGCAAAAAATGAATATTTTTGTAATTTGTTTCAACCTTTGAATATTTACGTAAATATTTATTATTTTATGAATATTTCAAAAAAAAATTCAGATTCTCAAGTTAGATCCAAATCTGTTTCGAATCCGAATTAGAATCCCGACCCTTGAATTATTAGCAAAACTCCTTTTTCAATTACTTATTTAAATCATTTCCGATCTTGAAATTCATTTCCTAAATCCCATTTTAATTCGACAAGCCCGAATAATTTATTTTAAATCTCAAGTGATTTTATATTATATTTTAAGACACCATTTATTAAACACTTTTACAAAACATCTCTAAATCCTTTATAAAATAATTTCAACCCATTTTTATTTAATAGAACCAAACCTTTATATATCTCTCAAAATAATATTTTATATTTTAAAACCTCAAATAATATTTTCTAATATTTTAAATACCCTTAAATAATTAAATAAATAAACGGATAAATTCGAACCGAACTGAACTCATAATTTAAAACCCCAAACCGGTTAAACATATATATATATCACACACGTTAGTAAAGGGGCCCACAATGGCCACATAGAATCCTCCTTCCTCCTCCAGATTTTCAAACGGAGACCTCCCGCGCCCGCGCCTCCCAGTGCTCGCCCGCGACTCCGCTTGCCCGCGATCGCCAGAGCTCGACCCGGCCCCGCTGGCTCACTCCCTCCCGCTGCCGCGGGCTTGTTGCTCCCGCTTGGCCTCTGCCCAGCTGCTCCCACGCCCAGCTCGCTCTCGCGTCTCTCGCGCCCAGTTCGCTCTCATCCGCCATCGACTATCGCCGGAGCTCTCGAGCCTCACCCGACCCTCGCACACAGCCCTCACTCACCTCACACACCCTCGACACCCGCCCACAACCGACCTAAGCTGTGGCGGCAGCAGGATCCTCCGAAAGGTGGGGCGAAATTTCTAGTGTGTACTGAGATATTGGCCTTGAATAAACTCATTTACCTAAGCTACGACTTTCAACTTAACAATAGATTGTAGAAAAGTAGACTTACATTTGCTTGATTGCTATGGTAGTGGTTTCTCGTCATTCATTGGAAATTCAGGCATTTGTCATATTTAGGTGTAAACTTATCGAAATTCAATCATACTAAATTCAAGGCTTTGCATATTATCTAGGATTGTAAACTCATCAACTTTATAATATATTTTGGTTCCCAAAAACATGTAGGGTACGAAAATATAAATATTGCATAAAGCTTCACAAATTCAATTAATAAATTTCATTCTCAAAATCACATATACAAAATAATTAAAACACAAAATTTATTCTCAAAATCACAAACTCTAATGAAAATTTCACAAAATTTATTCTCATAATCAAATCCTAATTTCACCAATTTTATGGAGTTTAATTAGTTTATAGCTAGATAATTTGTATATAATATGGAGCTCGGGAAGTGGGAATATAATTAAATAAGGGGGTAGAAACATAGAGAGCGGGTGCAAGTTGAACAAAGAATAAATAAACTTTTTTGAGGGAGGTGAATTTTTTTTTTTTAACAAAAGAAGGCTAATTTCACCAATTTTATGGGGTTTAATTAGTTATAACTAGATAATTTATATCTAATAGAGAGGTCGGGAAGTGAGAATATAATTAAATAAGTGGGTAGAAACATAAAGAGTGGGGTACTGGGGTGCAAGTTGAACAAAGAATAAAAAAAGCTTTTCTAGGGGAGGTGAATTTTTTTTTTAAAAAAAAGAGGCTAATTTCACCAATTTTATGGGGTTTAATTAGTTATAGCTAAATAATTTTTATCTAATAGGGAGGTCCGGAAGTGAGAATATAATTAAATAAATGGGTAGAAACATAGAGAGTGGGGTGCAAGTTGAACTACTGAAGTCCGTTGGGACTCGGGTTCAGGGGTCGTGTGCACACGTGCGCCCTTGCGCTAATAGCCTAGTACATAAGCCGAGCGGGGTTCCATCCTAAAACCAATTGGCAATAGGTGGGGTAGCCCACTAGGTTATACACTAAGGCTTGTTTGTTCATATTATCAATGTGAGACTCTTTTGATCTCTTCACATTGTTCATTCTCTCAACATGAACAAAAAATAAAACAACTTTTTTGGGGGAGGTGAAATTTTTTTTTAAAATGAGGCTAGTAGGAATTGAACCCCCAACCTTTGGTCTCACTTTACTTTCCTTCTTTCCCACTAACCAACTAAACAAAGTAGATTAGTTGATTCTATATTCATCCTAGTTTTAGTTATTACAGCACTGTCATATATATAAATATTTTTTTTCCAAAGTACGGGGACACGTGGGTCGAAGGGTGGGGCGGCCGCCTACGCCCGCCCCACCCTAGGGCCGCCCCTGGACCTAAGCAAGAAATCGAATCCAAAACAGAGGAAAGAAAAGGAGGAGCTCACCAAGGAAGTTCGCGACTTCAGAGCTCTCGATCGGAGGTCTGGGCATCGTCGGGGGCTCGCGATGGCTCGTTGGACCTGCGTGGGACATTGGTGAGCGTGATGGGGAAGTCCGGGAGTGGTTTGGGTCAAGGAGAACGACTCACCGGAAGTTTGGTTCGCGAACGAACAAGGATTAGAAAGGAATGGGGCTGCGGTGCTTCGTGGAGGCTCCGCTGGTGGCTCCGCTACTGTTGGTGGCTCCGAGGAATGCTGCGGTTGCTGCTGGTGGCTCCGAGGAGGTGTCGAAGGAGCCGGCGGCGGTGATTGCAAAGGAGAGAAGGTGACAGTGGTGTGGTGGTGATTGTGTGAAGAAGGAGAGCGGGAGATGAAGGTGAGGTGATGATATGTGAAGATTGAAAAGTGGGGGTGATGTATAGAGGAAGGAACCTTGGGGAAATTGGGGTGATGCAAGGATAATAAGAGTTGATGGGATTAAAGGTGAAAAGAGTGATATAGGGGCGGAGTGCTGACTTGGTTAAAAGATTATTCGAATTTAAAATCCTGAATATTAGAAATCCGAATCCCGAGGTTAGTTCCCGAATCCCGCTACTCGATCGATTAGATGTTACGACTCGAAAAGGATATCGCCATCCGAACCTATTTTAAAAATTCTCGAGGTGAAGTGACGGAAATCGTTCGTCAAAAATTGAATTTGGGTCGGAATCCGCTAAAAGAGTTTAAAATCCGATTTAATTTCATTTTTAATTCTTTTTTTCCGAAATATATTAGGACTTAAAATCCGAGTCTTTACAGGTGTAGCGGTTCCGCTCTCCTGCATATTATGCAAAAGTGCGGATGAAAGCGCTGAACACTTGTTCACAACCTATAATCATTCACTCCAAATGATTTCGAAGTTTGACCATAAGAATGGACAAGTAATTCAAGGACTAACTTTAACAGATCGACCAATTAGACAAATTACAAATGAGATCTTCTCGAAACTCAAAAAAGACCACCAGACAACCTTAGCCACCATATGGTGGGGATAATGGACCATAAGAAACAAAATTGTCTTTAACGATGACAATTATACAAACAAAAAAACAAGAGATGTATCTACGAAAACAATTACAACAACTAAAGGAATCCAAAATATTATACTAGGAAGAGATGGAACCAAATGAAGCATAGCCACATCCTACACCTAGGCAACGGAAAAATCTCAAATGGTCCAAACCGGCGTTTGGTGTATTTAAGATCAACTTTGATGGCTCTAAGTTGCCATTGGGTGAGGCAGCAACTGGTTACGTTATCCGGGATCACCAGGGTTGAGTCATATCCACTGGTGTCTCCTTATGCGGCTCCGAAGGCTGAAGCCCTGGCTCTTCACTCTGGTCTATTAGTGGCTAGGGACTTGGGCTGTCGATGGATTGAGCTTGAAGCTGATAGCCTCACGGTGATTAATTCGGTGTCTGGTGTGTGGAAATGCCCTTGGGAGATCGAGATGATTGTCACTGGCATCCAGCACTTACTGCAACGGTTTGAGGTTGCTACCTACAAGCATGTGTTTCGTGAAGTGAACCAGGTTGCGGATAAGGTGGCTCAACTCTTTTATGCGATGAATCTTGCTTCTTTGACGTCTCATCCGGAGTTTTTGGTCCTCGTCTGAAAGGATGCTATTGGGTGGTTGGTTAGCAGGGTCTAACGCCACCCAAATCCTTATCTTGTATCAAAAAAAATTGAAGATTTGAAGTGCAAGGAGTAATGAGTTCAGGACATGAAAACCCTCACAAAATTGAGGAACGCGCCTCACTCGTGGGCTCTCAATGGTAATATCCGCCGCTCTCAATCTTCTTCTTCCCCCTCTGTTCCAATCAGCTGCCGCCTCAGAACCCTAGTGACCTCCGATCTCGCTCACCTACGAAAGCCAAAAGCCTCTCCCACTGCTCCCCGTGCGCCCTCCTTCCTGTGACAATCCGGAGAATCCACTCCACTCGTCGTCTTCCCATCCTTGACGGGTTTCGCCTTTACGAGGCCGACCTAGAGGCGGTGGAGCCTCCTGATTCGATCTCGTCTTGGCGAGATTCATCCACTTGGAGGGTGTCTCATCCCTTTGTTTGGGCATTTTTGTGGGTTTGGTATGGCTGGTGGTGGCCGGGCGGGCGAGTCGCTTCCGTCGGTGGCTGTTCGGTCATCTGCTCTTTTCGTCGATCTTGTCTTTGCTCTTCCTGTGGCTCCTGCACTCTCTAAGTCTGCTTCCTCTCGCTTCTTTTCACCCAAATACTCTTTTTGCTAACCAGCACCTTACCATTATAAATCATACGAGAGAATACAATTGGGATTACAATCCCGCTATTACCTGTGCTACAAATTTCGATTCTTTGGATCACTTGGTGGATTCGCTCTCAGACCTTGCCGGTTCATTTATTTTTATCGCTTGGTCCTCGAAATCTTATTGAGTGTCGCCGGATTCGCTCACCGGCTACTGTTGTTGCATTTGTGACTTCCTACAGCTTTTGGTTTATGAACAAGGGGCTCACAGTAGACATGGCCACGGGTCCGACCCGCCGGGTCGACGGGTCGGACCCGCCGGGTCGACAACCCGGGGGGTACGACCCTAACCCTGACCCGGGATTCCCACGGGTCGACGGGTTCGGGTCACCCGCCGGGTCGGCGGGTTGGCGGGTCGGAGTCCCGGGTCGGCCACGTGGCGTTGAAGGGTTGACCCGGCGGGTCGACCCGCCGGGTCAAGGCCGGGTCGGGTTATTTTTTTTGACGTTTTCGTGATGTTTTGTGAATTGGTGAAATAAGGTTTCGTGTTTAATGGTGTTTGGGTTTGGGGGAAAAAAAAAGATGGAAGAAGGGCTTGAATCGGTTTCCCAATTGCCTACGTATCCTCCCGGCGGAGAGGAATCAAAGCCCACGTAGTTCTTTACCTGTTGTCTGACCCCCGCTTACCTTTTCGCCTATTCGTCGGTGTCGGATTGGCGCTGGCCCTGGGGATCGACGACTCCACCGTCAACGGAGCTCCCGACCGATTCCGAGTCCATTCCATCATCAAGCTCTGATCCGGTGTTGATGAGGTTCTTCTGTATTCTCATCTCAGCCTTCTTCCAATCGGCGAGGCATACTTGTGCTTCGAGGTTCTCAGGGAGCAAGTTTGATCTCTTCTCGGTAAGAATTTGTCCCCCTTGGCTGAATAATTGTTCCACTGCGACGGTGGAACAAGGGGCTCCAAGTATTTGTCGAGCGATCACCTGCAAGGTCGGAAATCGCTGTCTTTCTACTCGGCCCCACCATTCTAAAATATCAAAATCTTCATCTTCATCACTGCGAAATTCAAAGTTAGTAGACAAGTATTCGTCGAGCCGGCGGGTCGACCCGCCGGGTCACGGGTTCCATTTCCCTCGACCCTAACCCTGACCCTCAACCCGACCCAACCCTTGGACCCTTGGACTGTGAGCCTCACAGTCCTTAAAGGTATCTCTGTGTTGTGTTCGGAAA
Source organism: Persicaria maculosa (assembly GCA_963922045.1). Lineage (NCBI taxonomy): Eukaryota > Viridiplantae > Streptophyta > Magnoliopsida > Caryophyllales > Polygonaceae > Persicaria > Persicaria maculosa. Next base: position 13,079,401 of record OY998267.1, on the reverse strand, counting down.
GTCCGATTATTACTGTCCTAGGTTACTCTGCATTGTAAACTTGTGTTGGTTTGCTCAGAAGCATGCAATTACTCTTTTTCAGCAAGATTGCCTTACTTACTCTACTGCACAGCTGCTGTGGGTTCAGTGCCCCTTCGTTTTTAATTTTCATTTCCTTCTCAAATCTCATATTGTCTTGGTGTATGCACCACTTGCTATAGTCATGTGCTTTGTTTTTTTCTGAAATTACCCTACCAAGTATTTCATTTCTAAAGTGTTTTCAACTGATTTGGATCATTACCTTTGTTTTTAGGTATTACTCTTCTTCCTGCTACTTGTCTTCTCGTGGTATTGGCTGCTGTTTCTGGCTTTCTTGCAGGTTGGCTGCGCGTGTGAGTTCTCGGCTACATGGTGGCCTCTTGCAGTCCAGCGGCGTCAGCTTGGGTGATTCCCTGCTACTGTCTGAAAGCTACAAAGCTTTCAACTTCAAAACGCCTACTACGGTCTCCTTGGGCTTACAAGCATTGTATTACCATTGTAAACAAATATATAAGTCTTACCGGCCAAAAAATATACATCATTGTTCATTGAATCAAGCTGTAATATTTGTATATCCACACGGTTCTTACCTTCTTTTTGCCCTAGTTCACAATTGTTTCAGCAACATCTTCAGGACTTGGCTTTCTACAAAACTAATTGATTTTCAATACAAAGTTGGGATGATCAGGCCAAAGTACAAAATCAAGCTATGATATCTATCTCAATCCGTATTTTTACTTGCAAGTTTGTTTGTCTGATTTGTCATTGGTACTTTCGGGCTACTACACAAAGCCAATATATACACCAATTTAATTCGTTTCCGATTGAAACTATGAGCTATAATTCAAAATTCTTTCGACCAAATAATTTTCTTCAAATGAACACAAAATTGGTACAATCGGCTACGCAATCAAAACTATATCCATGAATATATGCTCTTGGAATTGTAGAGGAATGAAGAGGAGAAACTTCTGGACGGATACTGAGCTATTTTGCAAAAACAGTCATATAAACTTCTTAGCTCTACTCGAGATTAAAACAAATAAACTCCCTCATGAATGTGTTTGGAAAAAATGCGGCTTCAGTAATATTGTTTTCGATCCCGCTAGGGGATTCTCGGGCGGTATCTATTTGCTATGGAAGGACCTTCCAGTTTCAAAAGGCGAAATCACGCTCATTTTAGTTCAATAGACTAATCCATATAAACTATCACGACAATAATATTAATAAAATTGTCGCCTTCCTTTTGGTGTATGCCCCTCCTGATCGACAGTCAAATGACTCTTTTTGGGAAAGTATCACTCATTATGCCTCTCAGTTATTCACCCCTTTCTGTATTTTGGGAGACCTCAATGAAATCGTTGTACCAGAAGACAAACTAGGGGGCATAATCCCAGCACCCAACCGTTTCAAAAGATTACAAGAAGTGAAACACACTCTTCAGCTCCTTGATGTACCCACACATGGGGGAAGTTACACTTGGAAGAAGAGGAAAACTGACTTGCCAAACAACAGCTACGCCAAGCTGGACTGTTTCATTGCACAAAATGAAGTCATTTCTGCTTTCGATGGCATTCGAGTGAAAATACACCCCTTTACAACATTTGACCATGCACCAATCTCAATTGATCTTCGTTCACTGACGCAGATTAACAAAAAGCCTTTCCTCTTTGAATTGGCTTGGACGACCAAACCTGAATTCACAAATTTGGTTCAATGGTCCTAGAGACTGAATCCCTTGGGCTCGAACATGTTCAAACTTGTAAAGAAAACCGCTCTTATTAAAACCCTAGCTAAGAGATGGCATAAGCGTACTTTCAACAATATCCATAAACAAATCTTTGAAACAGACGAAAAGTTGTTGCATTTGCAATAGTCTTTAATTGGTAATCCTAACCCCTCTTATAACGACCAGCATAAGAGATTGCTAAATAAAAGGGAACGAATGCTTGACCTTCAGCGTTGTTACGTTACTGGAGTCAAAGGGCAAAGGTTAAACACATTAAACTAAATGACACAAATTCCAAGTATTTCCACCTTATAGCCTCGGCTAAACGTGGCAGGAAACTTATAAAGTTCCTTACAACGGATTCGGGTCTGCTTCTCTCAGACCATAACATGATCCGAAATAAGTTCGTCAAAAGCTTTTTAGCACGATTTAAGTCCTCTTACAATCACTCACTCTCCTTTGACAACGATCTCAGCGTCATTGACCATGAAATCTCCACTCAAGGAAACCAGTTGCTCACTACGCCAATTTCAAACGGCGAGATTAAGTGCACTCTTTTCGATAAAACCAGATAAGACACTGGGCTCTGATGGATTGCCGGCAGGTTTTTATCAGACTTACTAGGACATTGTCGGCCCTTCCATCATCAAAGTTGTCAAGGCCTTCTTTTCGAGTGACAGAATACTACGACAGGTCAACCATACTTTCATCACTCTGATCCAAAAGAGGGACAACCCGGAGTCCGTCGACCACTTCAGGCCAATCAGCCTGTGCTCTACGGTTTACAAAATTATCTCAAAATTCTTGACAGCAAGACTTTCAAAAGTCTTCGATACACTGATTCACCCTTTAAAAAGCGTGTTTACAAAAGGGAGGTTGATCCAAGACAATATCCTAATTGCTCATGAGATTTTTCATTCATTTCGATTAACAAAAGCAAAGTGTGGCTATATGGCTGTTAAACTGGATATGAAAAAGGCCTACGATAGAGTAGAGTGACCCTTCCTTTTTTCCTATTCTGACAAAGTTCGGTTTCGACAGTAAGTTCATTCTCTGGATTAAGGAATGTATCCAGACGGTTTCGTACGCTGTGCTTATAAATGATGAACCCATCAACACATTTTATCCGATCAAGGGACCTAAGGCAGGGGGACCCTTTGTCACCTTTCCTATTTATCCTCACAGTAGAAGTATTAGCCAGAACACTGCGACGATAGTCAACTGCATCAAAAGACTTAGGCTTCATCATTGGTGGGGGGGATTAAGATCCCTTTCCTCGCTTTCACTCATGATATCATGCTTTTTGGGAAAGCAAATCGGGCAACTTGCATTAACATCTTAAAGATGATCCAACGTTTTTGCCTGATCTTGGGACAGAAAGTAATTCTGCATAAATCAAGCTTTCAAGTGTCTCCTAACACTTCAGCTACAACTATTCAAACAGTTACGACAAAACATGGAATCCCTCAGTCAAATAACCTAGAAAAGTATTTGGGTTGTCCTATTATCAATGGTAGGGTCAACAAAGACACATTCGCGGATATTGTCCTCAAGACAAAGCAACAAATGTCCAAGTGGAAAGCTTCCTCCCTTTATGCGGAGGGACGGAAAGTCGTCATCAAAGCCAATTTAAGCGTACAACCTTTGTTCCTTATGCAAGCTTTTTTGTTGTCGTCACAAGATTTATAGACAATTTTTTTGGAATAAGGAACCAGGGTCTACACCCTTAATTAGCTGGGACAAAATATGCTTGGATACCCTCTCTGGAGGACTTGGCCTTTACAAAGCTGAGACTATGAACATTGCGTTGCAGATGAAGTTGCTTTGGAAAAGCATTATTGAATCAGAAAACATCTGGGTTAAAGTAATATCAGGTAAATACCTTAAAGGAGAACCCTTGTTAAAATATGTCAAAAAGGGTAACACTTCATGGCAATGATCAAAACTAATTTCTATCAGACACTTGTTCAAACTAGGACTGCGTTGGTCTATCAGAAATGGTAGTTCAGTTAACTTCTGGACAGACATTTGGGCTATCAATAAACCATTCGATAATATGACTCTTCAACCACTTGAAGATGACAAATCGGATAGGTTGGTTGACAGATTTATTACTAGTGACAACAAGTGGGAAGTTACAAAGCTTAATACAGACTTACAGGGGCTACTTAGCATGGATATCATTTCACAAATTTCCACTATACACCTTCCGGAAAATAAGTTCTTCGATCGGTTCTTCTGGGGGCCTACCAGAGATGGTTGGTTCTCCAGTACCTCGGCAACAACGCTGATCCCAAACCACGCGGGTGACCCTAATTTCAGCTGCAACTGGCTTTGGAAATTAGACATTCCCTACAAGATTAGACTTTTTTTTATGGAAGATCGCTCGTGATGGTTTATCTACTTCTGATAGGCTTCAACGGTTTCATGTTTCGGTCCCTTCGGTTTGCAAATTCTGTGGGTGTACCGTTGAGTCTACCATCCATCTTCTTTTAGAATGCCACACAACGGAGTCACTGATATCAACTCTGGGGCTATGCTGTCCACCTATAACTGGTATCAACGGGAATATAAAGCCAAACCATCTTCTCAATAGCATCTACACCTCGGTGGGTAAAAATAATTTCAGCAAATTGGCTTTTACTTGGTGGAGTATTTGGTACTTTAGAAATCAATTGGCTTTCCAGCATATAACTACCACATCTACGCAGGCTATTGCTTTGTTATGCAATTCTACTTATCAAACCTAGAATGCTAGAATGGAAGATACGGCTAGCCCGGATCTTACGCTCTCTACAAAAACAATTAATGGAATCCCTTTAGACTTTACCTCTCATAGCAGGAAGGCTCGGAGAGTCGAGAAGTCGAGAAGTGGATTAACCCACCTCGTGGGTACTACAAGCTGAACTTTGATGGTTCGTACTATCAATCGGAGGTTGGCACATTCAGCTTCGTAATTAGGGACCATGATGGAAATATCCTTTCCTTAGGCTCAGGGCCCTGTAATAATAGTTCCGTTGTGTTCGCCGAAGCACTAGGCCTTCGTATGGGTGTTTCAAAGGCTAAATCTATAGGCATACAAAACCTACTAATCGAAGGAGATTGTTTGGTCGTCATTAAGACTCTCCTGCGTGACTGGGCTAGTCCCTGGAATATTGATATGTTAATGGTCGATACGACTATTGACTTAAATTCCTTTTCTCATGTTGCTATTCGTCATCTTTTCAGGGATTCGAATGTTGTGAATGACAGGATTGCATGTCTGGCCTATAGCATCCCTGTCGATGATAGCTTCGCTGCTCATTCTCGTATGTTCGGACGCGCTAGGAAAGAAGCCCAGTCGGCGACGATTTTCCTAATTTTTATCTTGCTTCCAAAAACAAAACAAAAAAAAAAAGATTTGAAGTGCGGATACACTGTCACAATTGCAATTAGCAATTGCCATACTGCACTTGTACTACTTGTATCAATAAGGTTTATATATCAACTTATATACCGACTCATAACAAAATGTTAGCTTTTGTATTAGAAGAGTGGATCCAAAACCTTAAAATAATAATAATAATAATAATAATAATAATAATAATAATAATAATAATAATAATAATAAACCCGACACGACACCTATTTGACATGGCAAACACGAGCATCATGAAAGACCATGCTACAATCACCAGCAGCCCCAAATTGGGGACAAAACTGGGAAGGTTTGAAGAAAAAGAGAGACATATCTGAAAACCGAATCCAAATTTTATACCACAATTCTCTAGAAGCTACAATCACTGCAACTGAAAAGGGATGGATAGGTAATTTTTCCTATTCAACATTGCAACCAAAACCACCAGAAAGTTACTCAGCTACCTATTCCCCCCTCCCCTGCACCACCGCCTCCATCCTAGTTCTTAAACCAGCAACAAAGCAATTGCCCCAGCAAGCGCAAACTCACAAAGCTCGAGTAACAAGAGCAAAGGGGTCTGCTATGGAATCTATAAGTGACAACTTCATTGCTTTGTCGTTTCGCTTGGAGCAGGTGCAATGGTACCTATTGCCGCACTGGCTGCAGATGAAGCCTGCTGCACATGTGGGGCGCTTTCAGCTTTCTTCGGTTCAGAAGGGACAGAAACTGGAGAAACAATTGGATTTGTGGCGGCAGATGCGGGGACAATGTTGACGCTGAAATTCGTCATAGTTTTCAGATTTGTTTGTGTGGGTTCGCTGAAATTAGCTGCTTTCAGAGTTGGCCCTGAAGAATCTGAAACCGCCTTCTGTGTGACTACGGGCAAAGAGTCGTTCGTAGGCTGAAGTTGCTGCAACACCAGCAACCTGTAATCTGTTTCTGGTCTGCGGCAGACCTTTCTAAGAGGCACAATTTCCTGACGGAAGAGAAAAAAATTATCATGAACGAAACTGGAATTTCATCAATAGACAAAAAAGATTCATGTTTTATGAACTGCAATAAAATTCTCAACCACAAGGCAAAACTCTGCAATTAATTATTCTTTCAATAATATTTTTTTGAAAAAATCCAACATAACAGTGCAAAAGAAAGGTAAATCTAAATTCCCCTAGAATGGAAAAGCTCAACATATCAGACCACCAACAAGCATCATATTATTAAGTCTCTACTCCCCCGGGGCGAAAATGAAGGACTACTAATAAGTAATAACCAACCTACACGTCCTGTGTGCTGAAGCGGAAAACTTGAAGATCAATCAATAGAATCAAACCCTTTGAATTTGAAGTACTATGAATTTTGATCCATAATCAAATATCTGAACTGCAGACACTAGAGGCTGGATGTTACCAATATAGAAGGACAAGGAAGGGGTCGATTGAACTCTGACATTACATAGATATCAATTTAACTTATGATAGATTGATAGTAAGGAAGTAAGAGACAAATAAGCAGCAGGAAAGGATACCTACATTTACAAGCGTGTCATAGACAGGAGAACATACAAAACAATGTTTTTCAAGAATACCTCAGTTTGATCATGATCATAGCGGACAAGGAACCTGCAACGACAACCTCTTGCATCATGTCTTCGTCTTTGAGCATCAAGGACATGAGCATCAAAGTAAAGGGCTTGCTCTTTACCTTCCTGAATTGAATATTAGGGTGGGAGAAGCATGTTTAGAGAGGTTATTAACTCTATTCACCTATGATTGGAAGAATACAAAATATGGGCACTTGAATAGGAAGCTTTATTACCTGAAAACATAGTATGAGATCTCCAGGAAGAACTACAAAGCATTCTGAGGATTCACAAGGAAGTGATCGCTGTCTAACATGTTTATTAACATTAACCCACTCATCTTCGTCAGCTCCAAATCCTGCACAACGGACTCGAACTTCCTGAATCAAATAGAGAGTGGCTCATGAAATGTCGAAAAAAAAAGGGGGAGGAAAGGTAAAGCTAACAAGATATGCGTACACTCCTTTCACATAAAAAAAAAAAGTTTAGAAGATAAAGTTCTCAAGTAGAAGGAGCCTTATCAGGAATGTAAAGCATCAAAATCCATAAACAGGAAAGTAAAGGAGCAGGATTCAGACACTTACTAGATCTCCTGTGTCAAGATATCTATGAGACAAAAATGCCTGAACATCATACCTGAAGGTACATGAAACAAGTTATTCAAAAGAACGTACATTTTTTTTCGCTGATAATTGTTATGGAGTACAAGCATCAACCATGGCGCATCAACTTGAATGGAAGGACTTACTTACCATGCACCATCCCTGGCAGATTTGGCTTCAAATTCCATCTGAGGATTTTCTGAACCACTTCTTCCTGCATAAAGATGAAAAAAATAAAATAAAAATAATAGAAAAGTCTAGAACTCAAGCTACATTTACATTATCCTACATCACACCAACTGCAGAGGATACCTACCTTTAACTCCAGCAACAAATACCAAACGATTTAAATTTAGGAATGCATAAATAATACCATGTACAATTTCGAAAATTGATATAAGATATTTCGAGCACGAACTATATAGCAAGGATTCACTTGCATATTGTTATAAGGCATACTGATACTTCTAGGTGCAGATACCTTCTTAACTTCTTTCATCTTTCAGGCCATCTTTGGTTAAGATGGAGAAACGGCATGGAGATGACAATAAGTCCACCTGTGAAATAATAAATGCCAAAGCAAGCCAAACCTATGGCACCTACACTCAACATTTTTGGAGTGAATGGAGTATTTTGATGGTTACATAAGTCAAACTTACCAAATTGTGCAGACTGAGGTTGGGGTCCTAAAGGTACATTTCTAGCCGGGGCCATATCCTCCCGAGGTATTGCTGCCGCAGTTGACTTTGCAGGAGGTCTTGGCATCTTAGACCTTAAAGCAAACCTTCTATTCTGGAACCAGTTCCAAACCTACATGGAATTTTACAGCACTACCATGATCAATGCTTCTGCAGTAAATTGAAATAAAACACATTCGTCCAATTAGGTGAAGTTTAAACCAGCTTTTCTTCCTTCCAGCCCCCCGAAACAAATATTGGGCGTGAGGTACATATCAGGCATCGAGCTCGTAATTATATCAAATCAGCCAATCCCATACTTGATGAAATTAATGCTATCAGTATCAAATTGATGGTATGAGTGAAACCAGCCATCCTACCCTGCCCTGGTATGAGTCATTCTCTTGCCTATCAAAATTTCATTCCGATACCTCATAACGATACCTATGCCAATTGACACCTAATCTAAAATGTTTTTTTTTTTTGGCACAAACACAGGAAGGAGGATCACATACCTGCTTTGTTTGCACGGTTACCTTGCCAGCTCGTTCTGCTGATTGACTACATGTAACACAAGCACTTACGACAAATCGCAGCCAAAAGAGAGATCTTGTTCATACAGGAAACAGAAAGCAAACCTGAATTTCTCTGAAATAGCACTAATTAGCTCTTTAGACGGAACCTGAACCTTGTGCTCTTGCAAAATGGCTTCCATTTCAGCGACCTAAGCAAAATGACAGGCTTCAATTTTTAATATAACAACAAAGCAACTGTGATTAACAAGAAATTAGTCACCAATAGACCCGAATAGGCAAAACCGCATATGCTAATAGCCTGATATGAAGCCAGAACAAAACAGAAAGCAGCGAAATTTGGTAACGAAATTCGATAAACCAGCAGCAACACCAATTCAAAGAGACGAATTCCAATTGCCAGAAACCTAAACCTAAAAAAATAACAACTCGAGAGACACCGAAATTCGAAACTTTGATGACGACGACAGAAATACCATAAATCCACACAATATCAGGAACCAAAAAAACCGAAATCAGGAGAAACACCAGACATTGAGGGAGTTTGAAGAGAGCGAAAACCTCGGTTGGAGTGAATCGAAAGGCAGGGCCTCCATTGCTCGGCGGTCGACCCATGAAGGCAATCAATTAGCTGCAGACGGAGCGAAAACTTAACAGTAGAAGTTGGATTGGAATTGGGAAATCAAGGTTTGAAACTTTGAATTGTAGATTTGTGGCGGATGAAGATCCGAGGACGGAAGAGCGCGCGAGTACTAGCCCCTACCTGGACGGGAGCCGTCTTTGTGCGACGCTAATCTAATCTAATCTAATCACGTGTTTTTTTTCTTTGCAGTTTAGGTCTGTATCGGAGAACCTTTGTACTTTTACTTTTTTTTATATATATATATATTACTAGTATAGATCCCGTCCCGTGTACGGGAAATGCGTTAACAGTGCCGGTCCTATAGTTTTATAGACCCGGGGCGGGAGAAAATTATGGGCCCTAATATTATAATCCTTCTGTTCGAGAAACACATGTGCATTAACCTTTGACACAATTTTTTAGGAGCTAAAAACTATACTATGTATAAATTAAAAAGTAAATTTTTTTTATATTTTATATAGTTTTTAGCTCATAAAAAAAGTGTCAAAAAATAAAAGTTCATGTATTGTCAGACGAAAGTAGTATATATAATACCAAAATACTCCCTTCGTTAATTAAAAAATTGATATTATACTATTCACGTACGCTTTTTTAGATATTAAAACTATATAAAATATTAAAATTTTTCAATACTTTTTAAAATAATTTCATAATTATTACTATTATGTATAAATTTATAGAAACAAATATAAATAAATTTAATATATAAATATATAATTTTTATCATTCTAAAAATACATATATATAAATATTAAACTTCTCCTGATTATTAAAGATCCTACAGTACTTATTAAAGATGTTCCCACTTCCAGGTTCATTTCAATACATTGAAATTGAACGAACTCCTGTATGTGAAGTATGGTATATTTGTGTACTTTTGCCAATTCATTTATTGGAGATTTTTATGGGCCTTTTTACATAGACTTGAAATCAGTATATACCTATGTAGATTTATATATTATGGGTCTTTTTAATATGGGCTTGAAAACAGTATATACCTCCTATGCAGATTTATATATGGGCCCTTTAATAATTTGGGCCCTGGGCGGGAGCACTTGCTGCCCCTCCTATTGGGCCGGGCATGTGCGTTAATCTAACTATAAATTATTTTTTCCTCCAAAAAATAATATAAATATAAATAAAATTAGTTCGACATGTTATATATAATCTAAATATCTTTTAATTAGATTCTCTCAAAATATAAATAAAATTCACATTTATAAGGTACTACGTAAAAGTTTTTTTTCCTAATCTATGGTTAATTAAATCTCATGTAATTATTTTGTCCTCAAAAAATAATATAGATAGATATAAAATAACAATTATTAAATGATTGATTTTGATATAAATAATTCTTTCCATCAAAAAATAATCTAAATATAAATAAAATAGCACCTATCAAATATTACATATTTATCTATTAATATTTTTGGTAAGTATGACTATGAAAATTAGTTTTATTAATTATTTTGATTATTACTACTATTACGTTTAATTATATTGATATAGTTTTTTCCTTATATAATATTTACTCTTTTATAAGATATTCCATCTATCCAATTATATGTGTTAATGGTAAAATAAAATAATTATTTTTATTAGATTTCCTTTTTGACGGGAGAAAGTTCTGCGAGACGCGCTCACGCGCTGCCACGTAGGCAAATTCACTCACATGCCGCCACGCAGGCACCAATGCATCGGTTTTAGTATATGTATATATATAGATAGATAGATAGATACTCCATCCGATTTTTAATATAAGGCATTTGACTTTTGTGCACCTAGTTTAAGGAACTAAAAACTATATAAAATATTAATTTTTTTAATTAATTTTTTTTTACATTATAATACTTTTATTAACAAGTATTATAATATAAAAAAATTTAATTAAAAAAATCAATATTTTATATAGTTTTTAGCTTTTTAAACCACGTGCACAAAAGTCAAATGCCTTATATTAAAAATCGGAGGGAGTATATATTTTTATTTTAAATCGGAATTTCAGACCTGATATGTTTTTTTTTTAATATTTGGCGGAAATTTGGGTGTGGTTAACCACGGTTGAACCACAGCCTAATGACATCCTTTCGGACGAGGTCTTCGATCTCCGCAAGACAACGCACCGCAACAAAGGACAAGCTCAGCCCAAGATGCGTCAACTTGTCTGCCACCTGGTTACCCTCACGGAATGAGTGGGAGAAAGTGACTACCTCGAATGCATTGCAAAGGCCGAGCGCATCAGAGATAATCAATTCAACCACCCAACCACCTAGGGTACAATCAGGACCCTTTGAGGGCGCTGATAATTTCCAAGCAATCGTTTTCCACCTCAAGGCGAGAGGTCCCTAACTTCAAAGCTTCCAGGAGCCCCTCAAGAAGGTCAAAGCACTCTGCTTGGATCGTAACGTGCACCACATGACACCACACAACCAAGGGGATCACGAAGAACGAATCTAGACCCGGCATGACCGGTGGCAACCTTTGCGCCGTCAAAATTAAGCTCCAGGAATCCGTTGTTTGATTTTTCTCATTTAACCTTTTTTTGTCATCCGGTAATGTTTTGAGGATTTTTTGTTGGAAAATTTTGGTAGAATGTCCATGTAGGATTTGTAATTAAGTAAATGTCCATTTTATTTGGCAATTAAATAAATGTTCGTAATTTTATCTTAATACCTAAACTACCTCTCTTTTAATTTAACCTACTTCTCACAACATCTCTCTCACCTATCTGGAGAGTCGCCTCTCCATTTCTCCTTCCTCTCATGGCGTCAACCCACCAACCACACTCAATCTCAATCGAATTTTCTTCCTTCTTTCTCATACCTTCTCCAATTGACACCTCAAGGTCTCCCATGATAGCAACCTCGATTCTCAAAGCCAACAATGGAGGTCGCCGGAGAGTAAGGTCGGAGACTGAGATTGAGGACAGTGAAGGGAAGAAAAGAGAGTAGGACGAAGACACTTGGAGCACAAAAACGACTCTCAAACAAGACAAACGAATGGAGGGACAAGGGAGGGAAGCGCACAACCCAAGTAGAAACAAAAGGAGGGACAAGGGAGGGAGAAGAGTGCAGTACATGAACTGACTCTCAAAACAACACAAAGGCAATCTGTGCAGAGTAGAAAAAGGGAAAGAGGAGGACTAAGGAGAAATGAGAGGTGAAGTTTTCTGAAGATCAAAGAAGAGAAGCGAAGTCAATGGTGAGTGCGAAAGGGAAGAAAACAGACAAAACAATGGCAAGAGCAGGGAGGGAAAAAGAAGTTATGCCCAGAGCGAATTCCTATACATGCCAAAGCCGGAGGAGATGATTATGAGGACCGGGTTTCAGTTTGGTGACAATATTTTGTCATTTGTGACAATAGATTACCGTTTGCTTAGTTTTAGTCACTCTAGGGTATAATGTTTTGTTGTTGGAGACAGTAGATTAATGACAAGAGGTTGGTGGCAATAGAGTGGTGACAATGTTTTGTTGTTGATGACAATAAGTTTGAGAAAAGAATATGATGACAGTGTTCTATAGTTGGTGACAACAGGTTCATTGGTGACACTGTTATGTCATTGGTGATAATATATCACTTACAATAAGTCAATGATAATAGAGTCGTGACATTGTTTTGTAATTGTGGTGACAGTACATTTGAGAAAATAATATGATGACATTGTTCTGTAGTTGATGACAACGAGGTGGTGACACTATTTTGTGGCAATTTCATAGAGAGAAATTACTAGTCAAACTTTTAAAATTGTATTTGGTGACAATATTTTGATGATATAATGTGGTGGTGACATTTATTATTATGTTGACATATTTTTGTTAGCATTAATGGTTCAGCGTTTTAAAATATGGGTTGATATCAATTCCTTGTGATATATAATGTTATAATGACAATTTTTTAAGGTTATACTATCGTGGTGACAATATATTGTCAACAAACTCATCACTAACAGTTGTCACCAATAATTGTCACGAGGAAAATCATTTATTAGTAGAGAAAAAATAAAATTTCACCGAAAAAAAGTGATATTGGCAACTGTCACCAGAAGAAAATCAATTGTAAAAAAAATGTATGTCACCGGAAAAAAATCAATTGTCACGAGAAAAAAATCATCTAAATGTCACTAGAAAAAATAAAATGTCACAAAAAACGTCAATTGTCACTGAAACAATTGTCACCAAAAAAATATAATCAATTGTCACCGGAAAAAATGTCATTAAATGTAGGCATTGACCGAAATTGTCAATGTTAACTAGTCGATGTCAAAACTAAAAAGGATCAAAGGGGTAGGTAGGGATAGGGAAAGAATGGTAAAAATGTCAAAAATGGACATTTACTTAATTTATTTAAAAAGTGGACATTTACTTAATTATGACATTTTTTTTGGACATCCACTAAATTAAGCCTTTTTTGTTCGAGTTGTAACATTTTCCTCTTCTATTTCCTCAGCTTGTGACTTCTTCCAATTTATCCGCCTATATTATTTTATATGCTTATCTTTTCTTCTATATTCTTTATATCACAATTTTCAAAGAAAATTTTGTTTCTTAGGGAATTTCAGACCTGATATGTAAAAGTTGGATAGATGAACAAACCATCTATCTACCTATATATCTACATACATATACTAAAATGATTCATATTTAATAAATATTTCTTATTCATACTTACCAAAAATATTACTGTGATAGATAAACATGTAGTATTTGATAGGTGTTATTTTATTTATATCTAGATTTTTTTGGTGGAGATAATTATTTATATCAAAATTATTTATTTAATTAGTTTTATTTTATTTATATCTATATTTTTCAGGCCAAAATAAATTATTAAAACATTATGTAGCCATAATCCATCCGTGCATAAATATTTTAGTAAACTACCATAATAAATATTTACTACATATTTAATAAAAAAGAATATTAAAATATTTTTAAAAACCAACTATCTATTATATTACATGAGATTTAATTAACGATAGATTAGAAAAAAATTATTCATATATAATATGTTTGGTGGGAAAAATTATTTATATTTAGATTATTATTTTTTATTTATTAGAAGTTATCTAGATTATTTATAATATTGTGTTAATGTATTTTCCGTCCACGGGACGGGACCTACACTAGTTTTGTATATAAATAAAGATACATACAATATAAATAAATAACTGACATACAAAAATACTATACGAAATATTTTTGTAGCCTTGATCGTTGTCTTTCACGGTTTCACCCAATTATTTTAGGTCAAAAATATTAATAGCAAAATTATAATAATGTTATAAAATAATAATATTTTAGTAAGAATATGATTTAACTATGATTTTCAAACTATTTTTTAGATGTGTATGAATCATAAAATACAAAATAATTATATATTTTTTTAACTACAATTTAAATTGTTAAAAGATTTTGAAAAAAATATTAAAAAATTGCTAACAATTTAAATGATTAAAAGTCATAAAATAATAATATTTTACTAAAGAAATATGGTTTAACTGTGATTTTTCAAACTATGTTAGAAATATTCGAGAAATTAAAACATATTTTAGAAATATTCGAGAAATAAAAAACCGCATTGGTAAGCGGTTTCAAAAAACTTATCGAATAATAGAGAGTAAACTATAGCGATAAGTTGTCATGTCGCTCAATATGAAAAAGAAGGAAAAGAAATGAAAATAATTATCAGAAACCGTCATAGACTTAATCTATTACACTATTATGTCGACTTCGTTCACATTCAATCCGGTTTAGGTCCTCTTGGTTTCATGTACTGTTGTATGTTATAATTTTTAGATGGTTCTCCTGTCTGCTGGCTTAGCCGGCCTTCGAGTTCAGATAGGTCTTAATTCGAATTCTTATCTAATAAAAAAAAATCTTTTACAAATAATCCAAACCCAACACACGCCTGTTTGGTATGCTTCGGATTGCGGTATCAGGAATCGGGTTGGGCGATTCTGGCTGTTTGGTATGCAATTACCGGAGGGTTTGATACCGGAACCCTAAACCCTTGCATCGAGTTTTAACACCCTAGGCGCCCCTTGATTCTTCGCGCGTTCCCCTCCCCCTTTTCCCGCTTCGTTTCCCATAGCGTCCAACAATGGTGGCGCCATTGCTGCTCACTTCTGATCCTCCTCCTCCTCCTCCTCCTCAAATGTCAAGTCTCGACCCGCCGACGGAGCCTGAAACTGTCGGTATCGAAGAACAACTCGCCAAGACCGTTGTGGAATACGACGATGGCGGCGACGACGAATTATCCTTGAAGGACGGCGACTTGAGAGCTCTTAAGCGTGGTAGGAGGATTATTAGCCTGTTAACGAAGCCGTCGACTACTCTACTGCTTGGATCCAAAGGGAATTTGCGTCATCAGAATCGCATTAGGTTGCGGTATCTTCTGGATAAGCTTGTGAAGAGGCGAAATTGGGGGGATGCTGCCGGTGTTCTGAGCGTCTTGCTGACGGGAACTTGCAAAGAAAGGTCGCTTCATGACAATCGTATCAAATATTTGGTATTCATCTTCTTCACCTAGGGTTCTTATTTGTGTTGATGTTTTATGACTGTGTCTTCAGAGAACTTATTACATTATTTTATTCAAGTGTAGGTAGCAAAGGAACTTCTCGAGCATGTTGGAAGTAATCGTGCATACTCGAATGGCATTGAGGATGCTGAGACCAAAAATAAGGAAATTAAGGAAATCTATGATCTGTGGATGAAAAAGATTGCGCCGAAAAAGAATAGACCAAGGAAGGTATATCGCTTAAAAGCTTGTGTTTTGACTTTTGATTGCTCCACGTATGCATCACTGAGTACTTTAAAATTTCAAATGACCTTCTTAGTTCCTACTTCAGTTCCATAGTTTTTATTTTGATGTCTGTTCTGAAATTTCAAATTACTTCATTAAGATTGTAGTTTTGTAAACTTTGAGTAGTGGTTTGAATTTGATGTGTTTTCTACTTTTAATCTAAGATGGTCAGGGCAAACCTGATCTTGTTTGTTGTTTATTTGACTATTTATTCAATTTTCATGGTTTATAAACTCTGTAATTTTAACTATTGACAGGATAGGTTCGTTCTTTTTGACTCCATTTTCTCCTTCCTCGAGCAGAATGACTACGAGGGAGCTCGATCCTCTGCATTATGGTATTATATTAGACACTGCAGCTTTATTTAGAATAATAATGTAGTTCCTGTTACTGGTTATGTTTTTTTAGGAAGGAGATAAATTCAAAATCATATAGGTTGATGAACTTTATTGAATCTTGGATGTTTGTTAATGCTGAAGTGAGGTTTCATATGTTTAATGCTGCCTAATTTATGCAACTTACCAAATTTAAGTTTATTATTCTATTCTCAGCCTCAGTATGGATCGTGAAGCTGATTATGACCCTATCTCCAACTTAATATCGGGGTTATGCTATTATGAATTGTGGTATGCAACACTCCCAGCAGACAGGCAGCTGATTGATATTCATGAGCCTGAGATGCTACAAGAAGCAGAGGAATCTGGGACTGACCTGCACAATGTAGTTGAAAACTCATTAGATTATCAGGCTGTCAGTATTCAAGAGACTAACTCCAGCTTCATACATCATTCAGAGACATCTGTCATGGGTGAAAAGGTGATTCAGATAGACAATACAAACCGAAAAGATTCAGTGGCTTATGCTGACAAGCCAAGAGTCATGAATAATTATCAGTCACAAGGACAGGGCCTTTACATAAATTCTTATCAAACGAGTGGATCAGAAGGAGGGTCTCTTATGAAAAGACATAATAACATGCATTCTTCTTCAGCCTTTTATTCCCATGGTAAGTTTGTTCTTTATCCTCAATTCGAATTGTGTTGATGTGGCGGTGAAATAGGAAGTCTTTTGTTCTTAACATAGGTAGACACTTCAAATAATTCGATAATGGTGTTTATATTAATCAACTTGACACTGCATATTGCCCACTTGAGAATGCCTGTTTCTCCCAACTTGGTAACCAAATTAGTTAATCATACACCTTTTAGTTTAACCTAAAGCTCAATGTAATATTATATTCACTTTCATAAAGTTGTGAAACTAACCCTCATTCATCAATTACAAAGTCCATAGTTGGTTCAGGCTACATTCTTACTGTGTGAGAGTACCCTTGTTTTCATTTGAATCTCTTTGTAGTCCGTGGTATGAGAAGATAAAGTAATAAAATGCCTAGTTGGTTTAGGCTACATTCTTACTGTGTGAGAGTACCCGTGTGAGGCTACATTCTTCCTATTTTTGTCTACTGAAGGATAAACTGTAGAAAGACCACTAAGACTTTATTTGTGCTTCCATCATGTTTTTTCTTGTAAGATGATTTTATAACTAGTTATCGGCCCAAATATCATTGGTACAAGTCTGATTTTTCTCTTATCTTAAGAATGCAAAGAACTCAAGAAGAATAAACGCATGCTCCAAAAGTAATTTAATCAAGGATGTATGTGCATGTAATACTGCCATAGATGTGGCATGATGAATATTGAAAGTGAAATGAATGAGCATGCTGTGAAAAATGCCTAAGTGGCACTGTATCTATATCACTATTTGTAGGATATTGCTTTTGCAATATTATGATCTGTAACTCAGTTAATGTTTCATTTTGTAACAGGGGTTCCTGATTCATTGTTGTTTCCCATACAATGGGATCCCTTGAATGAGAACATAGAAGATGTGATAAAAGAATTACAACCAAATGATGATTACAAGAATGCAGTGCAATACTTGAGGAAAGCCCTGAACTCCACACCTGGAGTAGCAGAAGCATTACTTCCTTTAGTGCAGGTAATTGATATAAATATTTGTTGATTATTGATATTTATACACACTCCATTTCCCGTCCCACCTCATTTAAATCCAGGCCTACAGAAGCGTTACTTTATGTGGATTAGTGGTGTATACATTCTTTTTCTCGTCCTTGTTCCACTGAAGTCTGGTCAAATATTAATATTTGTTGCTGATTTGTTTACCCTCCCAACTGAATAGATACTGTTGCTTAATGATCGTGTCAAAGAGGCCTTGGATGAGCTAGAGAAGTTTTCTTATGCGTCGAAATCGCTTTTTGCCACTAGGTAAGGAGGCTATGATTTGAGAAAATCGTTAAATATGAAAATATTATAAATTTGCTTGACTGAAAGTAAATACCTTTATATTATAAAGGAGTTCTTGTTTCATTCTTGTTTCATTCTGTGACTTTCTTACATGTTGTTTTCCCTGAGATGTTTCCTGGATAGTATTCTTCTCCATTTAAGTTCCCTGAGCTTTCTAATATAATGATAACATGATTGTTCTGTTTTTCCTTGCAACATGCTCTGCAAAAATCATTCATCATTTTTTTTACATCCTACCATTTTTAGAGTTCTATGCTGCAGAAAATCAACAAGTTAGACTGCTAGTTCCATGCCTTGGCTAATTGTGTTGCGCTGTTAGACTTTAAATGTCATACTTATTTTGAATATCCATCTTCAATCACATGGTCCAATCAGGTCCATATGGCTTTCCATGCCATCCTTGCCTGTCATTGGAAAAATTGTAGAAAATGATGGTTTATATAACACTTTTAGAATCAACATTCTTCCCATTTAAAACATTCAGAATTATTGATAGCTCATGCTTCTATTTTTGTTATATAACCGGCACATTGTTTTCCATAATATAATTTCTCTTACATGGGTCTAGGTGCCTAGCAATCTTCTAAATAGATTTTACATGTGTGTTGATGCTAGATTGAAGACTCATTATTTTGAGTCCCTGGGCTGTACCAATCATGAACTGCTTTTTTCTTGCTATGAAGATATCTTGAAGAAGGACCCTACTTGCAAGCATGCAATGGCAAAGCTTGTTCGGGCATATCGAATTGGTACTGAAATTTTAGAACTTTACACTTAATATATCTCATAATTTTTTATTTGGATTTTTTGAAATTTATCGGAATCATGTCTGTTACTTACTAGTATGTTTAAATAGTGCAGTTGCTTAGTTTTATCTACTTATTTAATACTAAAATACGTCTAGTGTGTTGGTCATCCACTCATTATGTATATTGATCTGGTCATTTAAAGAATGTTCATGGTAGGCCAGTTTTTGCTGAACTTGATTTCATTCTCACAATTGAACATAGGGACCTTTTGGAAATTTATTTTTGAAAGGGAAAGGGAAAGGGAAAGGAAAGAGAGATATTGTAATTTATGGATCATTGTTATTCTAAATAGTATATTTGATTGCCATTTACTTGCCTGTTGGGGTTTGGGCCTCCATTTCATTCTTTATGCTGTTATCTTTTACTTTGGCTGTCATTTAGGCTTTTTCCCCATTTCTTTTGAAGACGTTTCTTTGACCTTCTCATGTCTTACTCGTCTAGTGCCTTTTACCTACCTTTGTTTGTTTTAAGTTCTTCTCCTCGTGGTATACTTTTTTTTAATGGTACATACCCTGATGAACTTGAAATATCTGCGTTTTACCCCCCCTACAGGTGATTATGACCCTGAACGACTTTTGGAGATGATAGCTCTACACCTGGATGGTACATTTGCAGACCATGATATATGGAGAGACTTTGCTTCGTGTTTACTTAAAGTTTTTCAGTGTGAAGAAGACCGAGTCTCGAATTGTTTGAATGAGGATGTAGCAGGAGGTGAAAGAAGGTATGAGAGTAAGAAGATCCCTACAATGTTTGTGAAGGGTGTGTTGGGAAATAATTGGAAGTTGCGTTATAAATGGTGGTTGAATCGTCACTTCAACAAGAAGTTGTTGGCAGCTGAAATTGCAGGAGGTATGATACTTTACTCTTTCAAAACTAAATCATGTTTTAATGAGTTTGTGGTGAATAAGTTTCTTTTCCATTTCTGGGAAGATCAAGAACCCAGTGCTGATACAGAACACTTTTGTTCCTTTTATATAGATTATTTGGTAATTCTATCATAGTTTTTTGAAGCTTCATTATTTTAGCGAGCTTTAGAATAATTTTTTCTACCTCACTTTCTGTAGCATCTTTCCCCTTTTTTCCATACACATTAGAAGATACGGATTACAATAGAGTCACAGGCTTACCATCTGACGTTAGTAACACTATTCTTATGAATAAAAACTAAGACTGCTGTAGTTTGCTATTGTTCCTTTTATATATAGGATTTTTCTACCTGTGTGCCTTTTCTTAGTTTCAGTGTATTAGCTCATAGGGTAAATGCATTGAAACTAGGATATCTTACCTTTTTCGGGTGTCTAAAAACCGTTGTATAAATGATCAATTGTTTATAGTCATCTATTCTTTTATTATTTGTGAAGTGACCATTATCTCTAAAGATTACTTGGCTTTCAGGTAACTTGTCACTGATGGCTTACAAGGCTGCTTGTGCATCTCAAATATATGGACCCGGATTCGATTATGTTGTGAAGGTTGGTACTCTTTTGAAGGAAGCAAAAAACCCTCTATTTATGGTCTTAAATATGTATGTTCAGAGTTCTTCTGGATTGTACCCGGAGCTCAGTGGTGGATCCAAATTGATAAGCTCTTGGCAAGAAGTGTTCAATCGTGTTGGAAAGATGGGGGAAAATGATAAAAAGGATGGAGGACAAACTAGAACAGGGAGGGGAAGGAGAGGAAATGAGGAAGAGGAAGACAGAGGAGATGGAGGCAAAAGTGTAAGGAAGAGGGAAGGACCGAAGGGCGAGGAGGGAAAAAGAAAGAGGGGGAGGCCGAGAAAAGAGGAGAAACAATTAGAGGGAGGAAGAGTAGAAGAGGCGGAACATGGGGGTGTGAGTGAGTTTTCGCCGTATCAAGAAGATAGAGTACCGAGCCCCTGAAAGGAAGAAGGTGTTGGTGAACAAGGA
The DNA here is from genome assembly GCA_963922045.1 of Persicaria maculosa. Taxonomy (NCBI): domain Eukaryota; kingdom Viridiplantae; phylum Streptophyta; class Magnoliopsida; order Caryophyllales; family Polygonaceae; genus Persicaria; species Persicaria maculosa. Next base: position 13,058,379 of record OY998267.1, on the reverse strand, counting down.
GATGGAATTTCAATCAATAGAGCCAGTTCATGGTGTAATAACATCTTCGACCCAGTTCAAGGTGTACTCGGCCGCAACAGCATGAATGACCCAGGTCAAGATGTTCCCAAAAGACCCAGAGCGAGTGGAAAGCAAAGGTAAACTGATGATGGAGGTGAAGATGAATGATCAGTTAGAGGAGGCAACCCCATACGATGAAAGACAAATGTCGTAGGAATCTCGTGAGAAGGCACAGATTGAAGGATCGAGAGGTGCTGTACGGTCTCGCAACTCGCAAGATGACGTTTAGAAATGCCAAACTCAGTGGCGAAAATGTAAGAGAGGTTCTTACATCTAATGTTTCATAGGCCTTACCTATAGGAATGTAATCGTAAAGGATTTACCTAGAGCAGGAATAGTACTCCATCAAATACTAATGTAGCATCGAGTTGTTTCGAAAATGATACTCCATCAAATACCAATGCCCATTGTGTATTTTGTTCAAAGATGATGCAAATGCTTAACAAGGTGCAAACAACTTACTTCAGATTGGTCACATAATACTACCAAGTATTGGTAATTTGCCAGCAACAATTTGACAAATAAGCTATCACTGATATGCAAAATTTTTATTCTGATGTTGTTAGATACAAAATGGAACTGTTTGCAGATGTTAGATGATAAATCTTGATTTTGAGAAGATGAGATTATGTACATCAAAAGGAATTATAAATATTGAACAAAATATAAGGCTTATTGGGCTTCATTACTAATTAATTAGGTTAATTTTTGAGATGGATCTCTGTTTATTAAGTATGGGAAGTAAATGTCACATTGTAGAAATGAAAATCCAAACAACTTCATTTTTGATCTAATATGAAAATGTGAAAATCTCGTCAAATATACGGATATGACTACGGTTTTAGAAATTACAGGGGGTTGAGGTGGTCATGGTTTCATAAACTCTAGGGAGCCCCATAAGTTTGAGATTTCACCAAAAATTTTAGAAAAGCCTATACGATTTATGAAATCGCGGTCGACTGACTTCTTTTGAATTTAACTTTGGATCAATATTCCCATTATAACAACTTTTAAAACTGTGAAAAGCTTTATAATCACATATTTAAAAACCATACAAGAGTATCATTGTTTTAATAACAATGAATAAAACCATCTTTTTTAGTAAAAAAATTTTCACCGTGAAAATAGGTTAAGCAAACACTTTTTTTTTTTTTTTTTATTGGGTCCGATATTCTTTGTAGTTGGGATCGTGGAGGGGCAAAACGGGCAAGAAAGGAAATTACCGAAACCCTAATTTCTGCACCACTATATAAACACTTGCGCAGCACTATCTCAACCGAAGTGCGCCTCCACTTTCGTCACCAGTTAAGTTCAGATCCGATTCGACGAATTTCCCCCTTTTATGTTTATCTTTTTTCGTTGTTTTCATAAGTGCATCCAGACTAGGATTCCATGAATTCCCCTGATCTTCTTCCAGTAGCCAGGGGAATCAGTAAGCGATGCGAAATCGAAAGATTTTTCGGAATCTGGTGCTTCTGGACATGCGGATTCCTAGTTTTTTTCCATGGATTCGTTGCATTTTCTCGTAAGCTCCACAGATTTCAATTTCTATTTCCTCCAGTTGTGTGTTGCTCGATGATGATTCTTATTTGCTTTAACCACACCGAAGAGAGCGGTTTTGGAAGGACCGGTGGCTTTGGATCTTTGAATTTAAGGCCTTGATTGAGAGCGTGATTCATGGCGGTTGGTTGAAGCTCGATGATTCTTCTTTCTACGAGTGTAGAAGTTGGAGCTCGATCTAGGGCTCTTGCGTTCTACGCTTTTAGATGGAAGATGAGTGCTTTCGATCAATCTCTTATGAATCGCGTATCAATCTAGGGTTTAAATTCAAAGATTTTGCTGCTGATCTGCCTGATTCTTTGCTCCATTGTGGAAAACCTTGGCCTTTGATCTGAGAGCAATTACCTTCCAACTATTCATTCATTTCAACTATTCATTCATTTGATGTTGCTGAAAATCCATAGCAATCACCAAACTCGTGATTTTTCCCTGAAAAAAACTCGATGTTGCTGTGGCTGTTTTTTCGATTTCGATTTGCTGTGGATGTTCCTGGATTGAATTGGCAGACAATTCGCTTGATTGGTTATCTTCAGAAAGGGAAAACAAATTAGCAAAATCCAAGCCAGAGTCGAACGTCTTCGTCGAAGATTCAAACCCTACTTACAATTTTGATGAGTAAACTGAAAACAAATATACTGTATAAAAATATCCGCTTATTAAATTGTGTATAAATTAGATTTTTTTAATATTTATTCTGTCAATTTATGGTGCAATAATATTGAAGATCCTCTGAATCATGCAATTTATACCACAAAGAACTCACGCCCTTTAAAAGTTTATTTTGTCCACAATGTGATCGGTTTCTATAAAAGGGCATGTTTATCGGTCAAGGATTATGAGGGATGCTTGGCCTTTTATTAATAAAAAAAAGCTGAACAGTGCAAGTATTGGGCATTTGGGATACTAGCTCAAGTATCAGCAAGCAATGGAGATCCTCTACTTCATTTACTACTTCACTCCCTACGTCACAAAATTATTTTAACATATATTTAATCTTAAAAAAAATTATAAAAAATATTTTTGTATTACTAACATCTATTTTTATGTTTTCATAAAATTTTATTTTGAAAAATCATGTTTTGAAATTTTTAATAATTGTAATTTGTTAAATGTTGTCTTTTTAATTTTTAAAAATTGTAAAATATGATTTTTCAAAATATAATTTTATATCTATATAAAAATAAATGTTAGTAACATAAATATATTTTTAATAATTTTTTTTAAGATTAAATATATGCTAAAATATTTTTGTGTTGTAGGGAATGGAGTAGGGAGTGAAATAGGAGATCTTCACGGCCCAGCAAGTATCGGATAATTATTATTGTGTCAGTCTGCAATTTGTTTTTTTCCGGAAACAATGAATTACAACGACACCCTTCAATCTCATCAAAGAGCAAAATGCAAGATTCCACTATGCGTGGCGATCTGTGAGTGGAGGAAGATTGGACGGCTGAGATGAGCTAACTTGAACGGCTGAGATTTAATCTTCCGCTTGTTTTTTTTTTTTTTTTGAGATCAAGCTCAGAAGCTTATGTCATTTCCTTCAAAATAGTGTTCACTACATCAATTGGAAGAAACAATAAATCAAAAAACAGATTTGAAACATCCGATCCAAACCCAGCAAGCCCATGGGCTGCTCCATTCCCTTCCCGTCTAACATGAGACCAGCAGGTCCGACTGAAACTTCGCGCATCTTCAAGGATTGCGCAAATGATCAGCCCCAACGCTCCTCTACCCGGACTCCCAGCTCGGAGCTTTATGATCAACGGTAGACAGTCCGTCTCGAAGTGGACCAACCTCAAGCCTCTCTCCTTCGCGAATTTGACAGCCCATCTGATTACCTCCGCTTCGGCGATTTTTGGCCCGCTGCCCTGAAGCTCCCATCGTCCTCGCGTTGGATAAAGGCTATGCTTGTGATTCCCCTCGCCGATATGCCTGCATCGCAGTTGAATTTTGTGAACCCCGGGGCAGGCTTCGACCAGTTCTTATCCCCGACAACTTCTCCCTGGCAGCTTTCAGTCTTTGTGTGGTCTGTATACCGTCTGTGGTCAGCTAACCACGATATAGACCTCCTAACAATCTCCTCCGGCAATAAATAGTTGCCTTCAAAGATTCTCAAGTTCCTTGCACACCAAATCTGCCACAATAACACTCCCCATAGCCGCTTGTTTATTTAAAATTACAAAATACAATTTTTTATAATGAAAATATAAAAAAATAAAAATAAAAAATATCGTTATACTAGATTCATTTTTCTCTACATATAGAGATCAATTTTGAATATGTTTGATCATATTTAAAAAAAATTAATTTTCTTTGAATACAATTATGTAGAATAATACCCAAAAAATATTTTTAATTATCTTTCATTACTAAAATTTATATATTGGGTTAAATATAGTTATCTATTTAGTTTATAAATAATATTTTTATACGGAAAATGAATATTATAAATTAATCTAAATTGGAGAAAATTAGTCGAGAGGGGTATAATCGTAAATTGATTTGATAGGAAATGATGGAAATAATTATGGTAGAGGGGTATAATTGTAAATTGAAATGATAGAAAAAGATGGATTTTGGGATACTAGAGAGGATATTGATAAAGTGGAAAAAGTGATAATGAGATACTAGGATGATGTGGCGGAAAGAGAAGAATAAAATATTAGTATTTTTAGTATCTCTATTATCCCTTGATAAACATGGTCTAAGAAACTCCATTTTTTTCAAAAAAAAAACACTCTGTAAATTGCAGAAAATCACCCTAAAAATCTGTTTTTTAAACAAAATTATCCATTATGCACAAGTCAGATTTTCTTCTGGGTAATCACCTACTCTCATTTTCGAGCGATATGTTAGCCACACTCAATTTCTAGCAACGACTGGACAAGATTTGAACAATTTCTGAAATAGATGTGGACAAACAATGGTGCACTTAGAGTAACCCCAACACTTATTATAAAAAATCTCCAAAATAGAGATCAAAATGTTAAAATCTCTAAAAAAAAATCCACCCCAACTCCAACACCTTCTCTATTTTATAGATTTTTGCATTTATTATACACTATAATAAATACATAAATTTATAATATATAGATAATTGATGGTTAAAAAATGATACTACCTTCGTTCGGCAAAACTTGTGGTTTACTATTCACGCACGCTTTTTTAGAAAGATAAAAACTATATAAAATATTCATTTTTTTTAAAAAAATTTTAACAAGTTTGTACTTATTAATAATAACTACGAAATTGTTAAAAAAATTATTAAAAAAACTAGATATTTTATACTCCGTATAATTTTTATCTCCTAAAAAAGCGTGCGTGAATAGTAAAACGTCAAGATTTGCCGAACAGAGGTAATAGAAAGGATAATTCATATAGAATATGAGTGACAAGGTGAAGGGTAAATATTAAATTTGTAGATAGAGAGTAGTGAAGCATTAAATTATAGAGATTACTTCTCTTTCTCTAAATTTAGAGATTTTCCCCCCTCATTCAATATCTATATTTTACACATGAGTTTGCAAAAGCTATTGGGGTGTAAAAATGCATTTTCTCTCTAAAACTTTCACTTTTTTCTATTTTAGATATGCTTTTGGGCTTGCTCTTAATTCCAACACTCTGTGTATTTGAATATTAGGGTTTATCGCGTTTCATTTGGCCATACCCTAGCTCTATGAATTCGGAGTGATTGAGAATTGATGGACATGGAAGCACAGGGATTCGATGACACATTCTAATTCATTGCTTGTATGGCCATAGGCCGTGGATTTGGATAATGTGAAATCCTTGCTAATCTTCCGCCTTTGATTGAAGCTCACACTGGAGAGGGCGCGGTGGCGATCAACAACTTCCCATTTTAACAATTCCATTTTGGTGGCAACTTTCCATTTTAACAATTTTTCATTTTAAATGGCAAACGGACTGACCAACATAATATATTCAGGAAGTCAATGATTGATGGCTGTTGGACGTGCTCTTATATTGTGGATGATTGATGGCTGAGGAGCATACATCAATTGAGAGTTCAATCTCGGATGCTAGTTCGTATGGGTATGAATGGGGTGAATGAACATAGAGGTGAATTTTGGTGACCTTATAAGGTTAAGGCTAATGCGCGTGGTGTACAAAAGTTTGATATATTTTGTCAAATGTCCTTGATTTTTCATTTTTTTTTGCCAAATAATATTAGATAATTTAGTTACTGTAATTAAATAATATTGTGCAAATAATGCCTTGTAAAAATAATAACAAAATAATATTTTATTTCCTTTTTATTTTCAAATAAAATGTTAACAAATTAGACAAATGAGCATTTGACCTAAAAAAAACCTCGGGGTATTTGACGAAATATGTCTAATTTTCGTACACCATGCGAATTAGTCTTTAACCTCAAAGACATTTGGCAAAATTCCGACAAAACTATTTTGCAAATACTTTTTTTTTGTTACGTGGTGTATTTAGTAGAAATCATGTAAAATAGTACTTGCTCATATTGCTCTGCACTAATTATATTGGGGAAAAAATAAAAATTCAAAACAACTTTGCTTGGTTTGGAATTTACTTAAATAGTACAAAGGTAATTGAGTGCATCAAATACACACACGATGGAGAGCTAAATAGGTTTAATCTTGGAAAATGAGATTACATTATCATTCCTGAGTGGATTGTTGCCAAATGCCAATTATTCAAAGTTGCATCATTGCCGTTCTAATTAAATCCGCTCAGTAATGATAATGTAATCTCATCATTCCTGAGTGGATTAACCTGAGGAATGATAATGTATTCAATGCTAATTAAATCCGTGATATAAATTATTACTGTATTCCTGAGTTTTTTCTTTCTTCTAATTAAATCCGTGAAATTTATAATCTAATTGAATTTTAAAAAATATTTGAAATAAATGTTAAAGAGTTATATATAACTCCATTTGATGTGCAAAAGAATTTATTTGTAAGAGAAAGGAATTTATTTTATTGGTATTAAGTATATTTTGGTATTTTTCTAACCAATAAAATCTAATATTTGAAACTTTTCATTTAAAATCGTATTTAATCTATATATTAATTAAAACCAAAGCATCTACGCCACATGTCGTCCCCTCACGCAAAGTTATTTTTGTAAGGTATTATTTACACAATACAATTTAATTATGGTAATTAAACTATCTAATATTATTTACATAACATCATTTCTTAATATATTTTTAACCATTGGGATTAATTTAAATTTTTTTTAATAAAGGTAATATTAACTATATAGTATTATCTATATCTATATACATATACTAAAACCGATGCATTGGTGCCTGCGTGGCGGCATGTGAGTGAATTTGCCTACGTGGCAGCGCGTGAGCGCGTCTCGCAGAACTTTCTCCTGTCAAAAAGGAAATCTAATAAAAAAATTATTTTATTTTACCATTAACACATATAATTGGATAGATGGAATATCTTATAAAAGAGTAAATATTATATAAGGAAAAAAATATATCAATATAATTAAACGTAATAGTAGTAATAATCAAAATAATTAATAAAACTAATTTTCATAGTCATACTTACCAAAAATATTAATAGATAAATATGTAATATTTGATAGGTGCTATTTTATTTATATTTAGATTACTTTTTGATGGAAAGAATTATTTATATCAAAATCAATCATTTAATAATTGTTATTTTATATCTATCTATATTATTTTTTGAGGACAAAATAATTACATGAGATTTAATTAACCATAGATTAGAAAAAAAACTTTTACGTAGTACCTTATAAATGTGAATTTTATTTATATTTTGAGAGAATCTAATTAAAAGATATTTAGATTATATATAACCTGTCGAACTAATTTTATTTATATTTATATTATTTTTTGGAGGAAAAAATAATTTATAGTTAGATTAACGCATTTCCCGTACACGGGACGGGATCTACACTAGTTTCATTATATATTCATTACATGATATTATTTCATACAACTTTTTTAAAACAATGGGATTAATTCAATTTATTTTTTAAAAAAGTACATAGTTTCAAATATATGAAGTCTTTTTTTAAGTAACAAATCTCTCTCTCTCTCTCTTTGTGTGTATACACACACACACACTCAATGAAAACTACTCCATCTGATCGAAAATATTTGATGTTTTAAGGATATGGACAGGAATTTATAAATGTCATTTCCATCTCTAAATACTCCATCAAATAATTTTTGCTCCCGCATCACATTTATTATGGACAAATGTAATTGGTTAAAGAAAAAAAAGTACAAATTATATTGATATTAGTGCAAAAGTAAAAAAAAGAGTATAATTATTACATCTAAAACATCCAATATTGTTGATCAAATTAAATTTAATCTCCTAAAACATCACATAATACCGATCGGAGGGAGTATTTTTTTAATATAATAACCTTAATTTTTGGATTTTCACCTAATCTACATAAATTTTCAAATAATAATTTTTTTTAAAAAATTAACCAATGGGATTTATCTATTATAACTATTAAATGAGAAATGTTTTTGCTTATATGTTATAATCACTTTAGATTTACTATTTCCTCCCAATCAACTAAATCTAGAAAAACAAATCTAACTAATGTAATTTGTACACGTTTCTCTAATAAATCTGGTTATATCTAACTACTAAATCATAACATTTTTTATTAGGTGTTATAACCATATTTATTTTAGGATTTCCATTCAATCAACCTATTATATTTAAATCTTAAACTTATATAATTTTAATACATTTTTTATAATTATTTTTATAATTATTTTTATTATTTTTTACTTACTTTATCAAATCTATTTTTTTGTTTTATTTTAACGTTTGATAATAGATTATTTAATTTTATACTTACAGAATTTTATTTTTATTTTTTTTAAATACGCGCCATGGCGCGGGGATTGTACTAGTTTTTTTTTAAAACTCAGGGTTATCATTCCCGATACAAGTTTTCTCAATTTCAAAGTTCAAACTATTGAAATTAAAAATTTTCATCCGATCTTCACCCCATACACATTACGGTATTAACGCATATCTATCAAACTTCGAATATTGAACTAGGTTTCATAGTCAAGTCTAATGAAATTTAAAAATCAACAATATCATAAGTGTAAATATTATCAATAAGAGAAAAATAAATAAAGTTGACAAATAATATATACAAATTATATCACGGATTTAATTAGAAGAAAGAAAAAACTCCTATATTAAGTAATTAAATAATGAATACAACAATAATTTATCTATGATGATAAACCCCGAACACTTGATCTTATCAATTACTCCGTAGATCTCAAGAACGAAAACAAAACTAAGTAGTTCCAAATAAAGAAGTGAAACTAGATTTCCCCTCTTAGATTTTTGAGGAAATTGGGTGGAGTATACCATTTTCAAGTTTTTTTTAAAGTAATTGTACTCCTGTAATTTTGTTTTAGGTAATTGTACTTTTTTTAAGATGGATATTACATATTTACCCTTAAAATTAATTTTTAACCTTTTCATTTTTTATCCTTTTTTAAAATGATTGATGATGAAGATATTTTTAACAAACCAAATTTTATCCTAAATTTTTTTATCCTTTTTTAAAAAGATTGGTGGATGAAGATATTTTAACAAACTTTATCCTTTTAAAAACTACTCAGTTAGATTACTCCAGACGGATTGGTGCATGAAGGGATTATTATCAGCGGAGAATTTTCTAGGGTACCACTTCAAGAATTTTCTAGGTTACATGTAACGTACATTACTCTTCAAATTATTTGATTAGAATCGTTTATCGATCAATTCTAACCTAAATTATTGTGTGCAAATAATTTTTTTGTAACAATTTTTATTTCTTTTTCCAATTTGCAAATAATTTTATTGTAACAGTTTGCACCGATTTTTGTTTCTTTTTCATGTACTCCATTGAATTGCCAAGCACCATCTTCCAACTCCCAATGTCCATTGTAGTATACCGTAAAAACAATTGCATCCATCCTTTCCAATATATAAAAAAGCCAATTACGTTCCACATACAATCCAACAATATATTACAATAAAAGTAAACATTACATTAATCATTCATGTAATATGATAATATTCATGCAATACAATGTCATGAGTTACTTACAAGAAATCACACTCTTGTAATACAATAATATTAATGTAATCAATTCCTGTAATGAATGAAATCTTCTACCCATTAGAATACCCATATTTATCTTGTAGAGTTGTATTACAAGAAATCACTATAACCAACTAAAGTAACATACAATTCTTGTAATGAATGAGTTACTGTAATGAACGAATTCTTGTACCCATTACTATAACCAACTACAATAACATACAATTATTGTAATGAATAATTTCCTAGAATGACCGAATTCTAGTAAAGACATGTATCAATTAAAGTAGCATACAATTATTGTAAAAATAGATAATGATTATTGTAACCTAAATTATTGTCCCTGACTAACAAGAAGCGAATACAATATCCGTAGGTAAGATATCGATTCCCTGAAGCTTCCATCTACCATACATCTTCGTTCTTTCATCTACCCTGCATCGTCGTTCTTTTTTGAAAATCACAAAAGGTGAAGACGAGTTTTTGTGTCTGTATCGGGGCGCCTAACTCCCGTGTTTGAATTAGGGTTCTCAAATTAGAGTTTACTATACCATGGAAGTTACAGTGACAAACACATAAACAAATAAAATAAATTTACCAACCTTCAATATCTTCGCAATCATTGTGCTTCAAGGAAGATACAATGGGATGAGCGTCACTTAATTGAAGCGAGGAATGGAAAAGAACGAGCGTTGATGAAATGAGATGAATGTCAATGGAAGTAGAATTAATTAGAGATTCTACGATTACAATCAAATCAAGGGCAAATATGTCATAACAAAAACAAAATCTTCAAGGGTATATTTACCAAAAAAAAACTTGAAAAGGGTATAACAGCCCAATTTCGCCTAGATTTTTTGAGCTTGACCCTATTTAAATTCTTTATTTTTATATATGAAAAAAGGTAGAACCTGAATTCAAATTCGCAAACATTCCATATCTAATCGCGTCTTCTATTATTTCATTATACTAGTGACCTTACATTAAAAAAGAAAAAAAAATCAAAATAAGCCGGATAATAAAATTAGTGGTAGGAGACCACCGAGTATCCTTTGCATATCTTAACAATAATCATCTCTAATGAAGTAGATCATCCATTGACTAACCATGAAATTTGATAGAAATCCTTTCTTAACAAATTAACCACACTTGTAATTTTAAACCTATGATTATATACACAGTAATTAATAATTAGTGACACTTATTTCAAATTTGATATTGCAAGAAATACTACCTCTCCAATTCTCCATATGTATAATTGGCATCTTACAGTCACACTGACAAAATATTTATCTTTTTCGACACCATTATTAATAAAAGTAATTTTGTTATTTTATCTCGTTTATTGTGATCGATTTCTAAAATATATTCTACTAAAACCCCCTTTTCATAGTATTATTCATTGTATTCATTGTTTTATTTTTTTTACATTATTTATTTTGTTAAAATTTCAACCTATATTAGTAAGTTGTAGTTGATCTTTGGGCGTTGGAATTAACATCTCCTGATCAACTTTCAATTTTTTTTTTTAAAAAGGCACAATAACTTTCAAATTTTTGTGAAAGGCACAATCTTGATTCAAAGCAAAAAGGACTAAATTATCAAAACCAAAAAGTTTGCGCCAAAAAGAGGCAAAAGAGTGAAGAAGAGGGACTGGCAAATTAATAAAAGTCACGTGGTAGACATGCTCCCTCGAGGATTTTCTCTTCGCCTTCAAACTTCGACGCACCCCACAATCTCTCTCTCTCTCTCTCTCTCTATTTGAATCAGAACCCCAAATCCGAAGCTTTTGACCTCCCGAGCGAGAAATCCGCAAACCAGAAATCCCTAAAGATGTCGAATTTCAGAGCCGACGACGAGTACGACTACCTCTTCAAAGTCGTCCTCATCGGAGACTCCGGCGTTGGCAAGTCCAACCTGCTCTCCCGATTCACCCGCAACGAGTTCAGCCTCGAGTCCAAGTCCACCATCGGTGTCGAATTCGCCACTCGCAGCGTCCGCGTTGATGAGAAGATCGTCAAAGCTCAGATTTGGGACACCGCCGGCCAAGAGAGGTGCTTACTCATTTAGATTGCTTACGAATGTGATGACTGATGCTTACCTATAATCAGCCTCTTTGCTTGTATGATTTTGTTCATTCAGATCTGTTATTTGGCATTGCTCGATGTATTTACATCTTTCCGATTTCTGAGATCGTTGATTATTCAGTAGTTCTCAAGTCAATCTGTTGCATTTTGATGCCAAGCTCATTTTGAGAAGGTGGATTGTTCTGTGGTAAAATATCTTCTGCTTGTCTGATTATTTCATCATTCATCAATCGCTGGAGGTTGGTTTGGTCTGATGAAATTTGTGAATATATGGGGTAGATGGTTGAATATCTCAAACCCTAGGGTTTGATCGTGATGTCATTGTGCTATCTGGCAGGTAGCTTTTGAGTAGTTCAATTTAATCAGTGAAGAAGGATCATGTTCTTTTCATTGTACCTGATCTTACAGTATATGATCTTTTGGATTCTGTTTCCTGTTTCACTGAAAATAGTTTGATGGAATTGGTATTTCCAGAGCAGAAGTTTCCAAACATATCCGAAAATGTTCATAGTTCTTTCTGAAGCTACTTTGGTGTTTATCTTGGCAAGTGTTTGTTGAAAGTTGGTGAGTGAGTAATGTCATTTCTGATGCTTCACCGTGCAAGCTGGTGCTTTGGTTTCTTTTGTCGATTACAGAAATCATAATAAAATGCTTGTGTGATTCAATTTTAGGGTAAAGATATTGTCTCTTTTCCAACTTTTCTATGCCTTTGTAGGTACCGAGCGATCACTAGTGCATACTACAGAGGCGCTGTTGGTGCACTGTTAGTGTATGATGTCACGAGGCACGTCACATTTGAGAATGTCGAGAGATGGTTGAAGGAGCTCCGTGATCACACGGACACCAACATCGTTATAATGCTCGTGGGAAACAAGGCTGACTTGAGGCACTTGCGTGCTGTAAGCACGGAGGACGGAACAACATTTGCTGAGAGGGAAAACACATTCTTCATGGAGACTTCTGCCCTCGAGTCCATGAACGTTGAGAATGCATTCACCGAAGTACTCACCCAAATATACAATGTAGTCAGCAGGAAAGCGCTAGAAGTCGGGGGAGACCCAGCAGCCTTGCCCAAAGGACAAACTATCGACATCAGTGGCAAAGATGATGTCTCGGCTTTGAAGAAGGACGGTTGCTGTTCTGCCTAAACTCAAGGCATCACTGAACCTACCCATATACTCAAATTTGTGTCATTTTTTCAGATTCACCAGAGTGGACTCTGTCAAGATTAATTACCGGAGTAAACATTACTTGAAGAGCTTCAGTTGAGGAAATTTGTGTCGCAATCCGTCTATAGGCAATCGGGTTCGAGTTTCTCAAATTTGCTATATGAGTTTATTTATTTCCCCTTGAAGGGCACTGATCATTTGGTTTGTATTCATTGATTTCTGGCTTTTAGAGATACTCTTGTTTTTGGAGTGTTCTAATTTTTGTATACTATACAATCTTTTACTCTTTGAGAGCTACCATTGATATAACTCTGATTACAGATTACACTTTTCCTCCTTTTCTTTCTGTGTATGTAAGCAGCTTCATTTTCTCCCTGTTGTTTCGGTTTATGCGCGCCTTTTGTTAACATTCCGGATGAACCAGATGCTCAAGGGAGGCAAGGCTTGGCGTTGCATGATTCGGTTAAGTCCGGACCAAGAGCATACTAATCGCGTTCGTAGGAGCATCTTCAACTCCTGTTTCTGCCTTCTTGGCTGCCATTGTTGTTCTTTGAATCATCTAAACCATGTTAAGTGCGTTTGTTTCTATTTCTCAACCTCTTCTTGGGTAGTTGTTCATATACAGGTGCATCTTTCAAGCTCGTATCACGTGCTTTTTGTGAATTAAACTAACACATAATGTTCACGTAGACTAAAAAGCTGGAAACACAGTTGAGATCCTCTTGTTCCATTTTGATAATAATTCTTTTAAAACATGTTGTAGTTAAACAATACTGCTACTTGGCCTCATTGAGGTTGTCTAGGGAAGATGAACACATGTTACAAACTTCCCATCAATATTTTAGCGATAAAGTAAAAATTCGAGATCAGACATGCTTGGTTCTCAATAGGCTAGTAAAACCGACAGACGAAAACACCATCACAGACAAATACAACCATCACATACGAACCAAATAGAAAAAGCGCATTAAGCAGGCTAAACCAGTAACACTACAAGTGGATCCAAGACAAAACAAAAGCCAACTAGTTGAAAAATCAGCGGATGAATTATGGTTAGGAGTGAAATGCCACTCCAACCCAAGGCTAGCTAGTTCTCCCCGAAATGCATTGAGGCGCAACAGTTGACTTGACATCTAGGGGGTAAAACACTGTTTCAGTGTGGGCCGCGAGAGCGGTAACAAATCTAGGTAAACTCTGAATACTAAATATGACTTCCAAAAGGGGTCAAAGTCGGCCAGTGAGACGATGGGAATAAGCCTCATCGTCGAGAGGGAAACAACACATATCACCAGCTAAGATCACCACGGTAGCAACGTTGACCAACGATACCTAGACGGGGCTCTAAGGAAATCTCCCAAAAAATGGAACTGTCATGAACACACCGCCAATTTGGTTGCTTCCAATTGAAAGCTACGAAGTTTTTTTTTTTTTTTTTTTTTTTAAATTTCCGCTATGCATATAAAAGTTAACCCGCGATAATAAATATGATAACAACTGTGCTTTATTCTTAAAATTCGAACTTGAGGCTTGAAAAATAATTTCGATTATGACTTTGAATTGCAAAAATGACCATCAAACAGGAGAGATTAGGGCTTAATTCCTTGTAAATCGAGTTTTGTTCTTCATGCTTGCTCACTTGTTTACCTGGTGTGAAGATCAATATTTTTAGATCCCAAATTAATGAATTTGGAAAAAATGGTTCTTCAAACTCATCAGGATAATACACTTTTATAGCCTTTACATTTTTTTTTGGTGAGAATTTATAGCCTTTACATTGAGTGACACGTTTGATATGCTAAAGATTTATTTAACTTAAAATTAAAATGTAGATAAATTATTTAATAAAATTCTAAAGATATATCAAAACTTTAGTTTTTATGTTAGATTAAAAGAGTAAATTTTTGTTTGATCTGATAAATTTCACAATATTTTATAATTTTTTTTAAAATCCCGAAAAATTTCAATTAAAAACAGCCAAACAAACCCTTAATTGTTATACGAACTCAATACTTATTGCTTATAAATTACCGATATGATAAGATGATAGTGAAATTCAAACACATGTTTAGAATCCGTACGGTACATCCCCCTATTGCTATCATATTAGTCTTATATATTAAATATGGTAAAATTTGTCACCATTGTACAAAATTTCTTCATAATTTAATTTAGTGGATGGCTTGTGTACACAAAACTCGGTAACAAGCACGCAACCATAATTATATTTTTCCATACGTTACCTCTTTTTATCATTTTATTATTATGTAACGACCACTATCCACAGGTAACTTGTTGGACGATTGGTATGCCTTTGAACTTTATTACATCTTAACTACTTATAATAAAATCGATCTTATTAATTAAGTTGATAAATAATGTTATATGAAGTTCGTTAGTTCGATTTTGTGAAATTTACTCTATTTTTTTAAATGAAGATGATGAATCTTCTTTCTTTTGGTGCTGTCTCAAGCTACTCGCGTAGTCGCATTGTCTAAGGGCTCGTTTGATTTGACGTGAGAATTGAAATTTTCGGGAAATTAATTCATATAAATTGAATTCTCATCAAGTTCAATTCATGGGAATTGTGAAAATATATTTAGTTGTTTTTTTTATTCTAGGGGATTAGATGTAGGAACTGAAAACAAGACCCAACTTTTTTTCCCTACTTCATGAGATTTTCTACTTACTAGGTTTTTTAATTGCTAATTAACCAAATAAGACCCAACTTTTTTTTGGAAGAGACCAAGGAAAGAGGCGGAGGCAAATATCGAATCGAGACCTCCTTATCACCTTTTTGCTCCACACCACTGGGCCACCCCGATTGGGGCTGTAAAGTGAGATTTTTAATTATGATGATGAACATTTAATTAATTGAAACTTAATTTCAAATATAAAAAAGGACATTTCAGGGTGTGTTTGGATTTCAATTATATAATGTTTATAATGCAAATAGATAATGTGGTGTTTGGTTATAATGCAATTATTTTATCTCGATTTATGTGATTATTTGGTTAAATTACTTTTTTTATCTCTTTTTTACGAGATTTTTATTTGTATAACCAAACGCTCACATAAAACGAGATAAAATAACTGCATAATAATTAAAATGCAATGGAATCCAAACACACCCTAAATTTAGAGGGTTGATATTTACGAAAAGAGCAGTAATAACACAATAGTAAAGTGAGATTTTCAATTATATGCTTCAATTAATTTAATTAATTGAATGGTCCACCACCTTAGCATGGTCATAATGATCAATATGAAGAAGATAAAAGGTTTTGAGTAAATTGAAATAATACTTAGTAGTGTAAAAGTTATCGACTTATGGAATTCAATAAGAAATAAAATTTTCCTATATATCTTGAACGTATTGATATATTTATGAGATATATTTTTGGATTTTATACATATATAACTATGGATAGATTTTTAGATTTTGACCTATATATAGTTTGTTAATGTTATTTCACAAACGTTGACGTCTTTTCCCTTTTTTTGGTGTTGTTATTGCATGTTATTTACGACTTTGTTTACGATTTCCTTGGTAAGCTTTTCGAAATAACGTGCTGATTGGTTACAAGGTATGTTATTTTGTTCTTTCCACTAATATATACTAGCTTTTCATATGTTGTCAATAATGTATAAATTCATTCAGATTTGAGAAATTAGAAGTATGAAATAAATTAATTAATTGAATGAACGGGTTTTATTATCAAATTTATTTAAATTAAAAAAACCGCACACAGTGCGGGTACTGAACTAGTTATGTTTATAATGCAAATAAATAATGTGGTGTTTGGTTATAATGCAATTATTTTATCTCGATTTATGTAATTATTTAGTTAAATTACTTTTTTATCTCATTTTTTACAAGATTTTTATTTGTACTACCAAACGCTCACATAACTGCATTATAATTAAAATGCAATCGAATCCAAACACACCCTAAATATATATGAGTTGATATTTACGAAAAGAGCAGTAATAGCACAATAGTAAAGTGAGATTTTCAATTATATGCTTCAATTAATTTAATTAATTGAATGGTCCACCACCCTAGTCAAAACTACTATAAGCTACTGCCCTTATATACTGTAACTAACAAGGCAAACACAGCCAAACTCCAAAACACACACCACCAATAACCAAAAAAACATGAACAAGAAGCTCTCTCTACCTCTTGCTTTGATCCTCCTTTTCATCTTCCACCTCTACAACACTTCCTCGGCGCGATTGCTGCAGGCGGGTCAGGAGTTTGATGGATCCGAAACCCGCCATGATCAGCCAAAAGTACCCTCTTATCTCCGCCTCAGAGTCTCGTCTTCAACAAGCTCATCATGTGATGAAACATATGGGTTCTTGCCTTGCACCACCACAGCACTCGGGAATCTGTTCCTGATCGGAGTCTACGGGTACTTGATGTACATAGCCGCGACATCTTTGTCGAATGGGAGCGAGCTCTTGCTCGAGATTCTTGGTCCTGGTGTTGTTGGTGGCCTCTTTCTTCCGGTCCTTGGCTCCTTGCCTGATGCCATGATCGTTCTCGGTATGTTTCGATTCACCTGTGCTCTTCAATTTGCTACTCAAAATAAAACAAGATCATTGAAATTAATTCTTGTTCAAAACTCAAAAGTTTAGGCATAATTTTTTTTTTTTTAAGAAAGAACAAGATCACCTGTCTATGCAAATTGACATGTTGCAGCTAAATAATTTACTTGTTTTGACTATGACTTGGCTATTGTTGACCTGCAACTTGAACACGATCACATTAGCTAGAAAGAAAGGAATTTACAGTTAAACAGAAAATACGATACAACAGTGAAATAAATGAATATTGTATTACATTTATATAATTAAAATATTAGATTATATGAATACGAATATATGAATATTATGGTGCACGAGTATGAAAATGATTTAGATATGAGTATATGAATATAATATCATTTAGACAAACATAACATAACATATTATTCAATCATGTTAGTGTAACATAATATTCATTCGTTTCACCGTGTAAGTATATGACGAGCCAAACAAGTTTGCACATTTGTTGTATGATTCAACAGCATCCGGAGTGTCTGGAAGCACAGAAACCGCGCAAAGCCAAGTATCGGTTGGGATGGGATTGCTTGCCGGATCAACTGTCCTGTGTCTTACATTGGTATGGGGAAGTTGTCTTATTGTAGGCAAATGTGACCTTGATGGACACATTGCAGTTGATTCCACAGACACTAAGGGATTCAGCTTAACCGGTAACCTTACCTAAGCTCATTTCTCCTCCTTAGCTAGCTAGAAACCGAATAAGGCACAATTTTAGTAGGAATTGAATCCATATATGCGCGTTGATGTATGTCTCAGGTTCTGGGGTGTCTACGGATATATGGACTAGCTATTCGGCTAGGATCATGGCATTGTCGGTTTTACCATTCGTGCTAGTCCAAATACCGCAGGCCTTCTCGTCGTCTTCAGCAAAACACTTGGCTGTCTTGATTGCCCTCATTGTCTCCATATTGTTGTTGGTTTCTTATTGCCTTTACCAAGTTTTCCAGCCATGGATTCAGGACAGGCGGATTCAATATGCGAAGCATAAACGCGTTATCTTGGGGTTCATCAACCACTTGGAAACGAATACACTCGGGATGCTCATGACCGATGATGGAAAACCGAATGAAGAAGTCATAAGAAAGTGAGGCTCTTGTACATTGTATCAAGTTTGAATGAACTTTTTTTTTGGAAGCAACTTACATTGTTTCTGATTCGGTCGCAGGCTGTTCAAAAAGATAGACTTGAATGGCGACGAGTACCTCTCAGCATCCGAGCTGAGAGCATTCATCATAGGAATGGAGATTCGCGAGGCTGAGTTAGACGAAGATGGTATGGTGGATGAGCTGATCAAGGAGTTTGATCACAAAGATGGTGACCTCCAAATCGACGAGGATGAGTTCATTCTCGGGATCACGAGATGGATCAAGAAAGCAAAGCGTTCTCACTCGTCTTCCCGTCACTTTCGCAATGTATACATATACTGATTCATAGCAATTCATTCACTCCTACATTAGGCAATCTAGCTAAACTATTTGACATTTTCCAGAGCTCAAGGATTATCTCCCTTTCGGGAGATCAAAGCGAAGAGGAGGGAGCTGCCGATGACAATGCTGCCAAGAACGCAACGCGAACAGCCTTCAGAGCAGTGCTAATGCTCCTACTAGGGACCGCCATAGCGGCATTCTTCTCTGACCCATTGGTGGATGTGGTTGATAACTTCTCCGATGCCACGGGGATCTCTTCGTTCTTCGTATCGTTCGTGATCCTCCCTCTTGCCTCCTCGAGTGAGGCTGTCTCCGGCATTCTCTTTGCAAGAAGGAAGAACAAGAAATCCACTTCCCTCACATTTTCCATGGTACGTGCTATTCTCAAACATACAAGTTAGTTCGATGAGAGTTTCCATCTCAAAACCAACTGACAAGTGAGAATGTAACATTAACTGTAGATATATGGCTCGGTGACCATGAACAATGTGCTAACATTGTCGGTATTCCTAGCCTTGGTTTACTTCCGCGGATTGTCATGGGAGTTCACATCCGAAGCACTCATAGTACTCATCGTGTGTGTCGTCATGGGAGGCCTTGCAAGCTTCCGAACGACGTTCCCTCTTTGGACGTCTCTCGTGGCCATCCTCTTATACCCGCTCTCCTTGGTGCTTATCTACATTCTCGAGTACGTAGTTGGCTTGTCGTAGATCCATCCATGGAGGCATTCTTTCGGATTCAGCAATATCAATCTCATTGCTAAGTAATAAGGAGTGATCCTCATCATTTGCAGAAATAAACAATCTCTATTAGTTGCTTTTTTTCCCCTAATAACGTGGACTAATCAAACTGAGTAAAGATTGCAACATCATATGAATACCTAAGTCATCACATTCTTCAGCTGAGGATAGGTTTATGATTTTGATTTCATTTTTTTTCATATAGTCTTGTTTGGTGGGTTTCGATCGCTCTAACTTTAGATCAGGTACTGTATGACCCATTAAGGTTAAGGGTAGACCCCCTAATCATTGATTTACCCTCATATGAGCTATGGTAGTTCGATAAACTTTCTAGTGCACAAGTTTTGAATTCGAGGCGGAATGGAGCAAATTTAAAGCCAACGATTCAACAAAGAAGCATCTTACATTCTTACATGTTGGGTGAAATCCTTGTTATGGTTTGGGCCGCATGAATCCAATAAACTTAGCCCAGTAACAATTGGGCTGAGCATCCATGACCCAAAATGCAACCCATTTTTTTTGATAAAGAAATAATCGAAATAACACATAACTTAGAATAAGAGGTTGATAAATCGACAGACAAAAACGTCGTTACAATTAAAGACAACCAACAAAATGCAACCCAGATGTTTAAAGTTGATGCGGGAAGAACCTGCGGGATGGGTTGATCTTCGACATCAACGACTCAAAAGAGAACATCAAGAAGAGGTAAATTAGAAACTATGAAATCAGGAAATGAAGAACAACGCATCGGAAATCAAAATAACACATGAATGAACAATAAGATAGATAAGTGGTACGGATATCCCAATGAAACAACGACAAGACCCACGATACATCAACATCGAGAATCAAGTCAAATGATCGAAAGACCAACCTTTACAGTCCCACACAATGAAGGGTGCAACCTTGAAAGCAAGGGAAGGCGGCTCGTGGATGCTCGATAGAACCGGTCCGATGACGAGAATCGACACACATCCAAATATGCGGATAGCACCAACCCTATCAACGAGGATCGACACACACCCAATACATGTGGATAGCACCAACCCATCAACGAGGATGGAGACACACAAGGCAAACCAAGCTAAGAACAACCCACCGAAATCGATCCCGCGCAGGGGACTCGGTTTCTCTCCTAAGAGAGCACTGTCTCTCCACTGATTTCTCAACTCTTCAAGACTCAAAAAAAATAATCCAAAAAACTACCTCAAGAGTGAGCCTAAGATGCTATTTAGAGGCCTACTACAAATACTAAAATACATAAAGCAAGTGGCTAAATAAAAGTTATATAAAATGCCTAAAGAGTGCTTTCCAATAACGCTTGTACGTAATGATGCACGACTAGGCTTGTTATTTAACAAATTTGGGCTTGATATCTTCATTAAAGTTGTAGGTCTTGAAGAGTAGATGAATTTGGGTCTTGAATCATCAAAATCGGGCTTTTAAAACCCAAGATATGGCCCAAATACCGAACATACCCAAAATAAGAACGAATTCTGCAACCTGGCTTTCAACTACTGTTTCTATTCTATAATTGCAGAATTTGGCTTTGAGTTCTTCACATGAATTGCAGCCCTTAAAATCTTCTACTCTTCTACAAGGTTGATGTAGACCATTTCTCCATTCTCCAACTTGAAAACCTCGAGCAGATGAGTTTGCTTCTCAATAAAGCTGAATTTGATTGTTATTTACAATTTAGATCAAAAACATTACTCAGAATCAGTGGCGGAAGGTTGTTGAGGCGGGTGTGGGCCATGGCCCCTCCAGCCATTTTTTTAATATATATATATATTAATATTAATTTCTGTGTAAATATTACGGTATAAATTGTGATCAAATTGATTATAACAACATAATTGTTCGTCTGACGTAGTGTAATTAATTGTGTATTCGTTGATTGCAATATGATTATTCGTCTGACGTAGTGAAATATAAATAATTTGATGGTTATATAACTAATTTTGAGGTTTTAATGGATATATATACTGACCCAATTAATCAAGTTTCTATAGATATATACCCAATTTCGCATAAATAAATTTATGAGCTACAATTATTAATTTTACAATGCATGTATCGGATCTAAACTCACTATCTAACTAGTAACTACATTTCTATAAAATAATTATTCGTGAAAAAAAAAAACAACTCATTTCCTTCACATGACAACTATAAACAAATCTTAACAAATTGCCAAATTGGGGAAGTTTTGATAAGTATTAAGTAGTGTGCCTCCACCATCTACATCTCTTATCATGTTATGTCGTTCAACCAAATATAAAAACAAAAAACAACCCCAATAACAAAATTGTCATTGCTAGTAATAATGATATAACATATATTATAAGTTGGTAAAAAAAAAGTAGTTACAAGTATTTTCATTTATTTGTATAATTTATAGCAACTTACAAGTATAAAAACAATTAGTACTATTCTTGCGTAATGGCGCAATTTTTATAAATTAATATTATATAATTAAATAAAATATTAGTTTAATATTTTAAATTAAACTTATAAAAACAAACTCATAAGAGAAAGGTGTAATAAGCTGATTTAAGATGGACTCCATTATAATAGTATATAAATATTTACAAATAGATATATGTTATATAATAATTTGGCATTTTGAATTAAATCCATTTTTCCTAACAAGGTAAGAATTCAAAATAACATACAACACCTTTGCTTGGTAAATCGAGAGGCCAAAAAGATCGGCTGACAGACTAACTATCATGATAAAACAAAGGAAACATGAAACTCGTTCAGGAAGAAGATCCGAACACAAATGCTCCCATAAAAAACAAGCTGACGGAGAAGAAGTTGAGGGAAACCAAGAATAGACCGCGAATGCCGAGAACATGGAAGAGTCTAGAGACTGTCGACGCTAGGAGTATGGAAGCAGAAACCCACCAACGGAAAGAGACATCTCACGTGGAAGTGTGGATCAACGATGTTACATGAATGTGAAAGATAAAAATCAATTACAAAATAGGAATAAATGAATAACAATTCATGACGAGCACTAAATTTTGAAGTATAGACTGCCTTGTCACTGAATTGGAAGCTAAAAAATTTCTCCCTGATCTCCCTAAATAACAATTCATGACAAGTCCTCCATGCTCCCTTCATCGTCGCCCTTAAAGCCTGCACATTCGGTGTCCTAGGCGACATCACCTTCCCGATCAACACAAGCGAACTTGATATCGATTTCTCCTTTTGCATTGCATTATCCCCATCCAGCGTCATCGCCTCCTCCACCTAAGATGAATTTCTTTAACCCCCCTCCCCACACCCTAGCAATGTACTAAACCTAACATGTTGAACCGTTGTTGAAGTTGCTAACCCAAATAATAGTGAATCTCACACAGTGTACGACGAGTAATACCTAACTCTCACAACCAGTGGCGGAGGCAGAAAAATTTCGAAGGGGGGCACAATTATACATATACGATATACTTGTGGATTAAATTGACATAAAGAGTTATATGTAATACGATAATAAATTATGTTATTTTAAGATAAAATATTATCGGTTTATGATAAAATGCTATCATTTTTTTCGCGCCTAAAAAAAAGAAATATAAATATATAAATGAAATATCGGGAAAAAAAATTAACTAAATAACTATAGGAAACGCGATCTAATAAATAGTAAGTTAAGGTTGTGGTTGTTATATATATGAGCTAAAGCTTGGCTCGAGTTTAGCTCAATAAAAGCTCGGCTTGAGCATCATTTACAAAATGAGTTGATTACGAGCACATTTTTATGCTCAATTCTTGATTCAGCTCGGATCCATTGAAACTCAAATAGCACGAATTTTGTGAAATTTACAGATTTTCTTTTAACTTACTATGTCATGAGCAAGTAAAGCTGCATAATACTTCCGGAAAAAAAAACTCAGTTCAAGCTCGTTCACTTACTAAACAAGTCGAGTATGAGCTCAAGTTCAAATATAGGTTCGACTCGAGCTTGACTTGTTTCTAAATGAGCTAAATATAATCAAACAATACTAGACTTGTTGATAGCTTGAATAACAACATAGTCAATATATAACTTGTTACACTCATAACATGTAATAATGTATAACCAGATATAAAATTTTTAAACTTGTATAACTTCTTATCTAATTGTCGAAATGATTAGTATAACCTCTCATTTCGAAGCTCTCGAGATGAATTATAGTATGTGAATTTTAATTTAAGTAAAATATAAAAGCATTATAGTCTATTGAAATAAAATTAAAGTGATTAATATACCTTTAATTTTAAAACAGTCATAACTTTTTACTCAGATGTCGGATTAAGGCGTATTATATATCAAAACGAAGCTATCGACGAGGAGAATACACATAGGTAGTTCGTCAAATGAGAGAGGGGGCACGTGCCCCCCTAGGCCCCCTTCAGCTCCGCCCCTGCTCACGACCCTCGATCGGAGAGAAGCAGAAGTCATCTGAAGGCCCCAGGAAGTAACCATCGAAATCACCTATACGCCCTAGGGGTTTTTTTCGTGTATGAAAGGAGTAATTTTTATTGATCAATGAATCTTAACTTAAATATGGACTAAATTCTCGAGGTTAACCATTATCTTTCATTACCTAAAAAGACGAGAGGTCAAACTATTACAAAAAAGGGATGAAAGATTCAGACTCATGACTTGTTAATAACTATATGCCATTTTTATCATCTAAGTTACTTTTGTGATGTCTTGGAACATTTGTCTCACATCGAAAAACACGAGAACTCGAGCCTTGCATATAAGTCAGTGGGCCACTCCTCCTATTGTCAATTGGTTTTAGGATGGAACCTCGCTGGTCTTGTGTGCTCGGCTTGGGTGCGCATGATGCGCTCGGACGTGTGGACCCCCACGTTATATGGCCCACCGGGATTTGGCCCACCGGGATTTATCATGGTATCAGAGCGGTGTGGTTCGGGACCCTGGTAACCCCGCTGGTCTTGTGGTCCCTACGTTATATGGCCCACCGGGATTTATCAGTTACTCACGCACTTCTTAGTAATCTTTTTAAGACTTGCTAACTTATATCGACAAAAGGGGGAAATTGAAAAAAACAAAAACCACCCTTAAATATAAGGGTTTTTATTTCATCACCCCATAAATTGAAAATTACAGAAACCACCCCTTAAATAGTCTTCATTAACAAATCACCACCCTTCACCTATTTTGCTAACCTAGCATTAAATTTATTATATTTTAATATTTTTAAACTTAAAATATGAGTTTGATCCCTTTTATTTGTTATAAATACCATTACTTTATATAAAAAAATAACTTTATAGATTTAGGGATTCGCATGCCTTTTACCTCAAAATGTTTATAATTTTTTTAAAAATTAGGTTATCGATTTAGTTGTATAACTTAAATATATTTATAAACCTTTTTTTTTATCAAAGTTTAATTATTGAATCAATATTTAAACTATAAATAAATAATAATTTTAAGGTTATTTTTAACTTTATAAAGAGAAATTATGATTTCTAAGCATAACATAATTAAAAGAGTAATGTACATAATATTTTAAAATTTTATAAACATTTTCAAACACAAATTGGGATAATAATTCTAGGCTATATTTATTATTATTTTTTAAAATTAACTAAAACAAACCCTAAAATAAAAACCAACCATTCAATTCAAATTTTAAATATATTTATAATCAAATTTAAGTTTAAAAATATTAAAATATAATGTTTGACGAAAAATAGATGAAGGGGTGGTGATTTATAAATAAAGATTATTTAAAGGGTGGTGTTTTGTAATTTTGAATTTAAGAGGTGGTTAATTGAAAATCCCGTATTTAAGGGTGGTTTTCTGTAAATTTCCCCCAAAAAATTCCCATTTTCATATCCATTTTTTTGTGCTATGCTCTAACTAGGGATGGATGCAAATCCCGGTCCCGTTCCGAGCCTGACCCAGTCCTGCAAATCCTGTCCCGTCCCTCATATAATAATAATAATAATAATAATAATAATAATAATAATAATAATAATAATATATTATGTTATATATTGTAAAGTCTGTAATATCTATATATACGTACAATGTGTACATATGTATACTGCATCAGTGTGTATATATACACACGTATATTAAATATATATATATATATATATATATATATATATATATATATATATATATATATATATATATATGGAGCATGTAAAATATAAAAAAATTATATATTTATATGTGTTACGTCTTTAAAAATTGCAAAATATGCAAGAAATTTTTGAATTTTATAAATATTTTTTATTTGAGGGATAAGGCACGTCCCGTCCCGGTTCCGTCTCATTTCGCGAGAGACAAAGCCTGTGCATGATTAAGAAAAAAAGAGTAAATCCCGTCTCAGTCCTGTTCCACAAAAATTACACGGGACAGAACGGGACGACCTCCGTCCCATCCCGTTCCGTCCCGCACCCACCCCTAGTTCTAATAATACGGAGTATTTCTCAGCTTTAATTTATTCTTTATATATGACCAAAAAAGCTTTAATTTATTCTTTATATATGACCAAAAAAAGCTTTAATTTATTCTTTTTAGAGGAGGATAACTTTGTTCATCTTTAATGAAAGACTTTACAGTAATATTTAAGCTACAATATTTCTTGAAGAACGACATATAGCATGCTTTGATTCCATTCCATGTGCACATGATCTAATATATTGTTTATATAAATATAAATACTTCAAATGCTAAAAAAGTAAACTGTATGTATTTTAATATATAGACCTATTTTTCCTCAAATGAAATTTATCAGGGCTGGTTTTTTGTTACTTTTTTTTTTGTACCCGGATTTTTAAAGAGCAAAGTCAAATACTCAAATCGATAGATTGGAATCAGATACTCACAATATTTTTTTTATATCATTCACTTTAAATTTCTTTTGCACTTTATATGTTATGCATAGTTGCATACACTACTTCAATGCTGTTTATTATTTACATATTTTTTATAATGATAAAAAAATTACATAAAAGATTAATTTTTAATAATTGTTAATTCATAAAAAAATAGGAAGAATATGAATATATGTCCTAAAATAAAAAGGGCGTTGTTATGTACAAGGTAAAAATTTTGACATCCGCACAGTCACGTCACCGCCTCCGACTCCTGGAGTTGGCAATCCACGCCAAGCAATCTACTGGCCACCCCTTGCATAACACTACAGCGAACTTCGTTGACTCTGATAGCCGGTATCAGCAACCCAGCCGTCGTCTCCAACTCCTGATGTCGACACCCCACAACCGTAAATTTAACGAAAACTGAACGTGTCGATAGCATGACCGAATAAAAAACTCGGTTGCGAAAAAGGCCTCTTAAACAATCACCACTGCTCACATGTACATAAGTGCAACTTGCTTAATTTCCACCCCACGTCTTCACAAGTTCATTTCCATAATTACGAAGCCCAACTATTTTTCTGGAAAAAAAAAAAAGAACAAAAGAAAAACCGAATGAAGCAATCTGAATGACTCCTACATAAAATCAAAATCTTGGCATTTTCCATATAAATAATGATAAAAAAATTAACACTTCACTAATGAACATGACATAAAATTTATTATACATAAATAATATTTTTAAAAAAATGTTAAAGTATGTACAATTTTTCGAACACTTCACCCACGCACACGGTGCACGACTGCACGGACGCGGCACCAACACGGTACAAAAAAAAAAGATTATAAATTTATAATAAATCGAGACAATTGATCAATTTTTTTCCGGCAAAATTAAAAAATCCCACACCGTGGCCGGCGAAAATGGCGACGAAAGGCTTCACACGGTCTTACTGCGTCCTCCTCCTCGTCGTGGCCGTCCACATCGCCGCCGCGTCCGCCGCCAGGACGCCGGCGGAATTCGAAGTGGAGAACCAAAATCAATCAGGAGGGAGCAGGCCGTATGGACTGCTTAAAACACTGACGACTCCGTCGTCGATGATATTTTCGTCGTCGGATAGCTGCGATCAGACGTACGGGTTCATGCCGTGCACGTCGACCGGGATCGGAAACTTGTTCTTGATCTTGGTATATGGGTATCTGATGTATTTGGCGGCGACGTATTTGTCGGAAGGGAGTGAGCTGTTGCTGGAGATAATGGGGCCTGGGATTGTTGGTGGCCTCTTCCTTCCTGTTCTTGGGGCTCTTCCTGATGCTCTCCTCATTCTCGGTACTTTTTTTTTAAAAAAAAAAAATATATTTTTGCTTTTTATTTATGATCTAGGTTAACATAGAAATGGAAACGAATAAGGTCGGATATATATATTTTTACATGTGATTTTAAAAAAAAATCATTATCTTTGTGGAATTGAATTTAATGTGATTTAAAGGAAAATATGTGTGGATAATTGGATGAGTTTTATTTTATAGGAATTGAAGTAGTGAGTTTTATTTGATTGATGTAAAATTACTAAAGTAATGCTTAATAATAATAATAATAAATTATTTGGCTAATGAGTAATTAAGCAATTTGTGATTTAAATAGGAAAAAATAGATTTGTTGATTTTTTTTAAATGATGGAGTTTCAAGGTTATTGCAATTCTATTTCTCTCATTTTAATGGAATTGAAATTCATAGGAATTTCAAAATGTTCAGATTTTTCAAAAACAATTCAAAATTTCATCTAATTTCATCTAGAGACATGTATTGAAATTTATGTCTTGTAGGGAGG
Source organism: Persicaria maculosa (assembly GCA_963922045.1). Lineage (NCBI taxonomy): Eukaryota > Viridiplantae > Streptophyta > Magnoliopsida > Caryophyllales > Polygonaceae > Persicaria > Persicaria maculosa. The sequence continues at coordinate 13,029,917 of OY998267.1, read as the reverse complement.
ACAATGTCACCCACATCTAACTCGAATTCGAATCACCTAATTAGAAAAAGTGGGTGAAAATCCGAAAAAAACGGGTGATAAGTGGATGATGGGTGGTGGGTGAGGTTGAATATGGGTGATGATTTTTTTCACTCGCACCTGACTCATCATCCATCACCCGATAACACTCACTAACCATTTACAATATAATATACTATTTGTATATGTCAATATTGATTAAATAATATAAATTTTTCCCATTTTCTAACCCTAAATCTTTAATATTACATACGATTCAATATTGAAACTCGAGTGAAATAATAATTCTAATATAATGTACTTCAGATCATTCTGTTTATAATGTTAAAGATACATTACGTATCTTCTAGTATTGACTTTTTTTTTTATTATAGTTGTATGTTTTTTTGTCAGAATATTATAGTTGTATGTTGTATACATGATAATTTATAGACAAAATAGCGAAAAAACCATCCATATTTTTATCATTTCACCCGCTCATCCAATGAATGATTGTTAAAATAGATATGGGTGAGGTAGATATGTATAATGGGTCGGATGGGGTGATGGTTCACCCATAGTGGATCGAGTGAAACGAGGATTCATCCACCCACCACCCCGGATCCACATTGCCCTCCGTAGTTATGCGTTTAGTCATGCTATCTTGCCTTTGAAAGGAAAAAATTGTGATTACATTTTATTTTATTTTGTAAAGAATTTTTTCAACTTATCTTTAACTCCGAAAACACAGTCCTAAACAAACTACTGAACTGATATAATGGCCGGAAATCAAGGGATAGTAATTTGGAAGTATTTTTTACCAATATGGTGTACTCGTTATGGGCTAATAGCCTCTCGGAGATATGAAATCATTTGTGAATTAATTTTATTTTTTTATAGATCAAGGAATATTTGATTCAGATATAAAGTGGGTGAACTCGAATAAACTGGACTAAATTTAAAAAAAAAACAATTAATTTAGAAGTATTTTTGATAATTTAAAAATGTGGGGGTCATTTTTGGTCTTTTAAAACTAGTTCATTTGTTTTTGTTTTGAATATTTTTAAAAGTTGACACTTTTTGGTGGGGCTTACTTTATTTGGAATCACTACTTTATTTTGGTTGACTTGTTGGTATTTACTAAAATTGTGGGGACCCGGTTTATTGTTGATGGATTGTGTTCCAATAGAGTTTTAAAAAAACTCTATGGGTAGATTTGATAAGATCTTGACCGTTAAAATAAAAATTAACGGATAAGATCTTGCCCCCTCTTTTCCCAACCTCACCAACCCGGGCCCACCAATCTAATTTTTTTTTTTCAATTATTATTTGTGAGGGGAAAATTAACTCTTCATGGTAGAGTTTTCCCACAACTCCACCGAATCGGGACCGTTGATGATTCATGGTGTAGAAATTTGTCATTGCTCTCCTAATGACTAATACTATAGTAACAATTTTATAACTTCATGAGCTCCCTTTAAATTGGCCGGTGCAGTATCCGGACTCTCCGGTAGCACAACCACCGCACAAAGCCAAGTTTCGGTTGGGATGGGGCTGCTAGCCGGCTCCACGGTGATGCTCCTCACCGTCATCTGGGGGTCGTGTGTCATCGTAGGCAAGTGTGACCTTAACCGCGGTGCCACAGCTGCAATCGATGGATCCGACACCAAGGGATTTAGTCTAAATGGTATAGTATATATTTTCCTTGATGAGTTGTGATATTATGTATATACATTGTCCTCCTTGACATTTAAATTCTTTGTAGAGTCCGGTGTTTCGACTGACATCTGGACCAGCTACGCTGCGAGGATCATGGTGCTGTCTGTGGTTCCGTTCCTCGTCGTTCAGTTGCCTCAGGCTCTCAACTCGACTTCAGGAAGGCACTTGGCGGTCCTCATCTCGCTTATCCTCTCTTTAGCACTCCTTGTTGCTTATTGTGTCTATCAGGTAACAAAATTGGCATTGCTTATTGTAAGGATCGGATCATATCATAGATACATTGTAACGTATATGTATGCATTTAGATCATTATAAAATCGCGATAAGGAATCACATTTTGTGGTTGTATTTGTATGTTCTTTTTGACAGATTGTTCAGCCTTGGATTCAAAAAAGACGAATAGAATACGCACAGCACAAGAGGATTGTTTCGGGTTTCCTAACACATTTGAAGCGGCGTGCACTAGGAAGGCTCACGAACGAGGAAGGAATGCCTAACCCACATGTCTTAGAAAGGTTCTTGCTAGCACTACTCGATCTCTTTGGCTCGTGTGATCGAATGGATTGACCATTATATATCCTTTGCTTACGACATTTGGTGCTTTCGTGGCAGGTTGTTTTCTATAATTGATGTGGATCAAGACAACTACGTAGACCCAACCGAGTTGAGGGCCTTTCTACTAGGAGCTGAGTTGGAGGAGATGAGATTGGATGAAGATGACATTGTGCAGAAAGTGATGAAAGATTTTGATACCCAGGCGGATTCTAAGATCACTTTCGAGGAATTCAAGCATGGGATCACGAAATGGCTTGCTGATATAAGCGCAGGGCGTAAGTTTGGAGGAGTTGATCCAAACACCGCGAAGAATCTGACTGATGTTCATCATGTAAGCTGCATTACCGGATGACCATGTGAAGGTGCTTTCGTAATTTGATTGATTCATCGTCGTGTTTTGGCAATTCGCTGCAGGAATCAACTATAGAACAAGATTTGCTAGGCCATGAAGATGAAGACACCAATGAGGAGAGTGGTGCTGTCGTTGAAAATCCGAAGAAAACTAGCTTGAAAGCGATCTTGATGTTGTTGATAGGGACTATAATCGCAGCTATATTCGCTGACCCTCTCGTAGATGCAGTTGATAACTTCTCGGATGCGACTAGCATCCCTTCGTTCTTCATCTCGTTCATCTTCCTCCCTCTTGCGACGAACTCCAGTGAGGCTGTTTCCGCCATCATCTTCTCCAGCAGGAAAAAGCGAAAAACTGCATCTCTAACATTCTCTGAGGTAAATGGTGTTGCTACAAATGTGCTTTTGATCTCTCATTTTCTTAGATGGATCTCTCTAAGACTTCACTCGTCGTCTCTTTGTTAGTTGTATGGAGCCGCTACCATGAACAACGTCCTATGTCTCTCGGTTTTCTTAGCTCTTGTGTACATCCGGGGCCTAACATGGGACTTCTCGTCTGAGGTTCTCGTCATCCTCATCGTTTGCCTTGTGATAGGCATTCTAGGCAGCTTCCGGACAGCATTCCCTCTTTGGACGTCGATTTTGGCCTTCGCTCTCTACCCCTTCTCGTTGTTGCTCGTCTACGTTCTTGACTATGTGTTCGGATGGTCGTAGACACACCGACTTCTTCTAATATTGGTTCAAGATCAAAAGCTTCTCTAGCTTGTGTGATGACACTAAGAATGCAACTAGTGTGTTATTAGTTGTTTACTAAGATTGACTCGTTTTCGTGTCGTTTCTCACCAATGTAGGTATATATATGTATGCCTATCTATCATTCAAGGATTTCTAATGAAAAGTTTGCCCTCTTTGAAACAAAACCCTAGAGAGATCACAGAATGTGCCACAACTGATCAAGTGCTCCCATGTGAATCACAACATGTGTCACAACTGATCAAGGTGGAGATAGACCCTTCACTACTGCTCTGCAACTCTACAAGGTCCCCAAGTAAAGGAGCATTTTCGCTCCTCACGATAATCGAACCATGTTGCTAACTTGTAACATGGCTTTCATATTTTCATGCCATCACTCATCTTCCATGGTTCATGAACAAACAATGAGGGAAGTTAGGGGGGGGGGGGGGACCCACTCATGAGTATGCAAAGACAAGGAGAAAAGGGGGCCCACATTGCAAAGTTTGTTACCAATCAGAGGGAGGGATGATTCAACCACACCAACCAAACACAAAGAAATGAAAGACATCCTCTAAGAAGCAAATGCCAAAAGATTTCAGGAATCCACATCCACCAAATCTCCTGATTTTACCATTAAACCAAGTCCTATATAACATCATTCAAACAAAACAAAATCTACAAATTTGCAGCTTCCCAACTCCTCAATTCCTCAACTGCATTTACCTTTTACTGGGCAACTAACTCTTCTTGTTTTCTAAGGGGCAAAAAAAAAAAAAAGTTACCAAAGAGGCAAAACAGCAATTTTCCTTTCTTTAAGGCACATGACAGCAAAAAACCAAAGGGGAATTGGGAACTGGATTTTGAAAGGAGATGAGCTCATTTCATAGCTTTAAGTTGAGATCAATAGTGTTTCCTACTTCACCGTTTCCATCGGCGTTGCTATGGTTGTTCGCTGCTGATGATGCTTGCTGTGAAGCCGGGAAGAAGCTGAAGAAGCCAGCTGATCTCGGTGACTCAGCAACCGCTTCTTGTGCAGTTCTCTTCAAGTTTGACAACAAGAGATGGGTGTCAGGACACATTACAGATTCAATAGTGTCAAAAGTGAATTGCTTTTGCTTTTGATTTTTTGTTCTTACATGTGAAAGAGAATGCCTGAATCTAGGGATTGGATGTGGGTAAGTAACCGAAGGAGGGGCGAGTGTGAGAAAGTCTCCATGTTGATTCCCATTTTCTCTGTTGTTCTTCTTTCGAGTGGATTCCGTTGTGCTGCTACTTGGCATCAGAGGGGTCCCTCTGTCGATACAACGCGCAAATGCAGCTGAGCAATACAGCATTTGAAGGCATTGCAATTGGTAAGATGACAATTACATTAATGTAAGCTAAAAAAGGAACAAACCGGAAGATTGGGACAGCATAATCGCCATTGAGCAAGCTTCCATTTCCAAATGGAGTGGATTCGTCGGATGTGCTTGCAATTCTAGGTAGCTTGCACTGGAAAGACGGGGGCGTAGGCATCTCTAGAGGAAAAGGATACGGTCTCTTTGCAGAAGCCATCTACATTCCATTAAGGAACCGAAATCAGAAAAATTCCGCCTTCCTCATTCATTTGCAACTAAGCATACTTGGCAGAGAAACATAACATCAACTTATATATATGGATTCCTTGGCTACTTAAATATGCTCCGGTTTAGTGAAAGCCCTTCTCTCCCATTGACACTTGATAGCAAACACTTCTTGTCAAGAAAGTAACTTCAAATGATGCCAAGTGGATTGATTCGCGGTTAATAGTATCTTACCTTGTCTACCTCTGGCCAAACTGATGAAAAATAGCTATGTGAACTTTGGTTTGAAGGGGGCTCCATCTGGAAATTTGAAATCGTCGGATTCATCAAAGGGATGTTCATCTAGAAAACAAAAACAGTAGTTAGTCAATAACACAACAATACAACTATAACTTGACAGAGATCTATTGCGGAAATGAGTCCTCACCAATGAAGAAGCAGAAGCTTGCGAAAACTGAGGTGGGCTTGGCATTGTATCAGAGAGAGGCAAACCCACATTCGGACGAAGAGGCAAGTCATGGTTCAACTCATAAGGATGCCACATTTTGTGCAAATGACCACTTCCATCAACCGCGGTAACCGAAGACCAGCCAGCATCAAAGCCTCCACCAGGAGGGGCTGGGACCGAGTTCAAATACAAGCTCTCGACGTTAGTGATGGAAGTTGGTGAGGAACAAGGGAAGGCCGACGAAGGGGGCGATTGGCTTGATGGGTAATTGAGCAAAGACACAGGTAAAGATGAAGAACTAGTGGGTGATACAATTTGTGGGTATGTGAAGATTGCATTTGCTGCAATCCTCTTTTGCTGTTCTTCAATTCTAATCCTCTCAAGCTGTGCCACACCCAACCCTCTTTGGGGTATCTTTTTTTGCTTTTGTTTCTTTGAAGATCTATTGCTGTTGCTAGACACCTGATTTTGCCCCTCCAAATTCATCCTCGCCCCCTTTGTATATTTCACACTGAAATCACTAAAAATCTGGGCTTGTACACAAAATGTTCAATAGAGATCCTGAGGCCTAAATTTCTGAGTTACAACAAACCCACAAGCAAATTGGAAGAGTAATTGCAGCTAAAGAGATCCTGATGCCTAAATCCAAGAATCTGTGCAAGAGAAAGCAGTTCATCAGTATCCCTGAGGACACCAAATAAACAACACGAAGTGAAATTGATTAACCTACCAAAGATCCAAAGATCAGTTTTTTTTTCATATAATATATATACAAATTCAACAAAATAAAAACAGTGGACTGTAGATTGAAAATGAGAGGGTGGGGAGAAAACAAAGCAAACTCAAATCAGAAAAAATGAAAAAAGGGAAATGGAAGAAGATCTGGAGAGTAAAAGGGAACCAGCATGAATTTAGAGAGAGAAACACAAGGGAGATTCAAACCCCACATTATCTGCCATCTAGATTGCACAAGAAATAAAAATGCAGAAAAATAAGGGCGAAATTGGAGGAGAAAAACAACCCCCCAAAACCTCAGCCAAATTTTCAGCACCAAAAAAATCAAACAATCAGAAAGAGAGAGAAAAAAAAAACAAAAACAAAAACAAAAACAAAAGTACCCACCTTGAGTTTCACTCAGACAGACGCAAAGCATAGAAGAAGTTGGATCATATCAAATCGCCCATCAAACCAAACCCATCACACAAAAACACTCACCCAACCAAAAAGAAAAAAAAGAAAGCAAAAGTTATATCTCCCTCTTCCTCTGACAAATTATCTCTCAAATCCCCAGCTCAGATATCTGTTTTTTGCTCTCTTGGTTTGATTTGGGGCTTTGGGGGTATCCATTGAATAGAAGAGGGAAAAAGGAGCAAAAATGGAGGGGGAAGCAGGCAGTGAAATTGCTGGGTGCTTGTTCAGTTTAGGGATGGGTGGATATTCATGGCTTCTTGCAATTGCAGCTTTAGTGGGAGGATCCCCAAAATTTGTGGGGTCCCCATGTACTACTGTGTGGGTCCCCACCTATCCAGCCCCCAAAAGGACACAGTATTATTTGATTCTCTGAATCACACATGATCCAAGATTGCTTCTTTATCATGTGGGATGTGGCCACCTCCATTCTTTCTTCCCCCATTCTTTATTTGTCTGTTTGTTGAGATTGCTGTGAGAGAATTGGGGTTTTTTTCTTGCAATTTTTGTTTCATTTTACTCGAAATTTGTTAACTTTGTATCCATGTTTTTAGATCATGTCTAAGGTTATAGGTTTAGATTGCTATTGGTTTAGGCATATGTGACAGATATAAAGAAGAAAAGAAGATATCAAATATTTTCATTGAAATTACTGTAGTGTATAAAATGAGCTAAAAATAATGGAATTAATATATTAAGTTATCACATGATAATTGATATCAAACACTAGAGAGTAGAGATATTATATTGATTTCAAAGTTGATATAGTACTGATGAATAAAAAACTAGATATCGATTAAATGATGTTGGATAATGTAGATCAATTCAACGACTCCAGCTAATTTGGCTATACTTCATTGATTGATTTATAATGAGGTAAGTTGACAAGTGACTTATCAACTTACCCCTTACTTCTAGAATCTGAATTCTGTAAATATGATATTTTTAGACTCATGAAAGAGTCCTTCTTTATCTGATCAAAAATAAATAAAAAGAGTCCTTCTTGGCGAAACTAATTAAAATAACCCGACTTTTAAGGGTGTGTTAAAAATATATCTCAACCTTTCAAATGTAAAATAAATATCTCAACCTTTAAGGATGTGTTAAAAATATATCCCTAGCTTTCAAATGTAAGATAAATATCTCAATCTTTATAAGTGATGTTATAGTAATATCTAAAAAAATTCTCTAGGAAAAAAAAGCTAACATGGCATACGTATGTGGCAAAATAAATTAATAAAAAAATAAAATTTAAAAAATACATATAAAAAATTAATAAAAGGGTTTAAGAAAACAAGGTTTTTCATTTATTATTTTTTTAAAAAAAATTTCAAGACACTTTATTAATATTTCAATTTTCCATATTATTCTTCTTTGTTCAATTGTCCCATTTTTTTTACATAATTTATTTACTAAAATTCTAACTATTCTTCTTTCTATTTTAAATTTTAATTAAAAATGCGAAATTAGTTAAATGGCCCATTATACAAATATGGGTGTTATCCCTCAAATATAAAAATCATCTAAATAAAAGATTAAACACTTGTAAATCTATCATTTTTTATCTATATTTATATTTTATTAATTTATTTCTTTCCCTTGATAAAAAAAAAAAGAAAACTGGTTTAATAAAACAAGGTTTTTAATATAGAGTTATAAGAAAATAGTGTGTATAAAATATAAAAGATGAAACATATGTAAATCTATAATTTTTTATATAGATTTTTTAAAGTTTTATTTTTTTATTAAATTTTTTTTTGCCATATATGCATGTACTGTTAGCTTTTTTTTGTATAAATTTTTTTGAGATATTATTTAACATCACTTATAAAGGTCGAGATATTTATATTACATTTGAAAGGTTGAGAAATATTTTTAACACCCCTTTAAAGGTCGAGATATTTATCTTACACTTGAAAGGTTGGGATATATTTTTAACACACCCTTAAAGGTCGGGTTATTTTAATTAGTTTCGCCGTCCTTCTTTATCTTAACCATAATTGATATCGTCAATCTAAATTCTAAAAATAATTGATTTCAACAAAAAAAGAAAAACTAAATACTACTTTTGACCAAAAGTTTTAGAACGAGTTATTTTGACCTAAACCACTACTCCCATTAATCAAAACATGTCATTTTATAGAGTGAATTTTATCTTACCAAAAAAAAAATAGAGTGAGTTTTATTAATAAAAAATATCATTTTTTGTATTTTATTATTCACTTTATAAAATTATCCTTGTAATAATTAGGGAATTATTAGTTGAAGTTTTCAAAAAAATAAAAAAGATAAAGTAATAATTAGGAGTATAAGTATATTTTTATTTGTGTTTTTTAAAAAGTGTGAAAAATACTAGAATGAAATATTTTACATAATGAGTGGATAGAGTAATTTTCAATCAACTCGTATTATATATTGTAGTACTGTGAAATTAAGTTAGTGATTTGTTAGAAGAGTACGTAGGAATGGTAATTATTTAGAGAATGTGAAGAGACAAAGATCCCACATTGAATATATAAATAAAGAAGTCTTAGTATATAACCTAGTGGGCTAAACCATCTAATGCTAATTGGTTTTAGGATGGAATCCCGTTCAGCTTATGTGCTAGGCTATTAGCGCAAGGGCGCACGTGTGAACATAGACCCCGGCCCGATCCCGAGTCCCAACGGACTTCAGTATGGTATCAGAGCGGAAAAGATCCCACATTGAAAATATAAACAAAGAAGTCTCAACGGACTTCAGTAGTAATGAACTAATAATTAAGAAATTGCCCCTAACAGGGTTGACCCAATGGTGTGAAACAAGAGGGATAAAGAGGTCCCGATGGGTTCGATCCAGGCCCTCTGCACCTATGAGCCAAAAAAAGGAGATAAACAAAATATGGTTCATTGATTAAAAAAGGCCAAATTTCAAAAAAAAAAATTACCCCTTAAATGCGTCAATTTGCACAAAACCACCCCTTAATGTGAAAATTTTAGGAAACCACACTTTAAAAGCTAGACGTTTGCAAAAAACCAATTGTCCCATCTTTTACGTTAAGTTTGATGTTAAAAGTGAAAAATTACTATTTCTTTCCTTTATCACCAATATCTTAGTTCATCTTTTGGCAATTCCTAGGTGTTTTAACTTTGATTTAGTTAGTTCGAGGCTCTCTTAGGTGTTCATCCTTCACCGTTTGATCATCTCGTCAAATAAAAAAAGGATTGTGCTATATACACTCGAGACAGGTGTTATATACACTCCATAAGACGAATCATATATCTGTCTGTTGTAAAGTTTAGAAAAAATATACGAACGGATCTAGGATCCATCCGATATTAAAAAAATAAAAAAATACATAGGACGGATCATTGATCCGCCCTTGAGTTTTGAAAAGCAAAAAAGTTGTTGTGCAGCAGGTCCTCTCTCTTTCTTTTTTTTTTAATTTACATAGGACAGATCCGTCCTATGTAATTTTTTTATTTTTTTTTATATCGGACGGATCCTAGATCCGTCCTATTTAATTTACATAGGAAAGATCCTTGATCCGTCCTAAGGAGTGCATATAGCACCCGCGATATGTGCATATAGCCACCCCGATAAAAAAAAAAGAAAGTTATTTAAGGGCGGTCTCCATTTTATCCTTCAAATATATTAAAAGTACAAGGGCAAAATAGTAATTTCACATATTTAACAACAATCTTAATGGAAAAGGTGAGATGAATGGTATTTTGCAAGCATATAGCTTTTTAAGGGCGATTTCCTGGAATTTTTAATTTAAAAGGTGATTTTGTGCAAATAGTGTATTTAAAGGATGGTTTGCTGAAATTTAGCCTAAAAAAATTTATTACTATTACCCTTCTCTTTGTTTTTTTTTAATATAAAATTTATTTTACTTCCTTCTTTTATTCCCTAATTTTAATAAGGGTAATTAATCATATCGATCTCCTTTCCCTCTTCCTATTTTCTATGCTAATGTAACAAAAAAGGATCATTCACTCTAGTACTCCATCATTCTCTAACCATTTACTTTTTTTGGTCTCAACTCTAATTAATTTTTCGTATATAAAATCTAGAGAAGACAATCGGGCTATTCGAGTTGGGTTCGGGTGTATCCATTCAATTTCGGTCATATGTCGGGCATATTGTATGTTCGGTTGGGTTCGGATTGGATCGACTAAGCTTTCAAGTTTGATAGTTTGGGTCAAATGGATTTCGAGTTGGTTCAAGTCAGGTCACATTTAGTTTTATTATATAATGGTGATTATTTTTTTCTGTATCTTAATTATTGACTATTAAAATTCATTTATTTAGTTGTATTATGTCTCGTTATATGTAATTCACGTCATTTGAGTGTTTAAAAATAAGAAAATTAAAGTAATTATAAGGATGAGTCGGCTCGGATCAAGGATGACTCAGGTATGGGTCGGGTCAGGTTTGTTTATGTTTGTGCCCATTCGAGCATCGGGTCAAAATGGGTCGGACTCGAGTTCGGATTTGAATTGTGTATCATACGAGATTTTCATGTTTCGGTCGAATATAAGTTCGGGTGGGTCAGATCAGGTCAAATTTTATGACCTCATCTGTATCTTTCATTTTCGTTCCATACTCTTTTAACATAACCTAAATTTTGCATTTTCCTTTGTTAGAGCTCAAGGCCCACTTGGCCATTAACTTGGATGCCATTTACAATTGGACCTTGATATGTGTTCTTTGTAGCACCCTCCTCCTTAATTTTCCACCCGTAGCTAACTAGCTAAGCTACCGTTGGTACATGGGACTATGGGAGTAGCATTTCAAAGCAGGGATCAAACTCGAAACCTTACAGCCAACAAAAATAAGATATCACAACAATTCATGTCATTGAATTGCTCCCGTGATTAGGGTTGTGATCGATAGCGATGCTTGTCTTTTTAGCAAAGAAAATGAGCACCAAGCGTCGTCTCAGTGTTCTATGTTTGTGGCTTTTATACTTGTTGCTTAAAACCTCAACCAACCTAACCTTCTACTTCTTTTTCTTAAGCGTTTCGTCATGCCCCTATCTTTGGACAAGAGACATACGTCGACAACAATGTTAGGATATGATACTGCGAAATGGGCACTTCGCAACGCCATGTGCCCCGGGGAGACTCATCTAACTTTGTAGAGTACAAAATCAGCATCATCAACCTAGACATTATAGCTATAAATCCTCCATTAGTCCTAATGGGTGATCCATTGCTTTCACCGTTGCTTATCCATGTTGTACAAATCCTCATATTTATGTCTTCGTAGCTTTTTCCATTTTCCATTCAATACCCCCACCTATTTGTATATTGTTGCTGATTTGATACTACTAACATTATATTTAACCACATTGACTTCCTTCGCATTTATGTTAATGAATGAGGCTTGTTTGATATATATGCCAATGTTTTTAGTGTTGATAATAACCTGTAATGTATTCCATTCAATCTAAACACATATTTTAAAGATTTAAAAAATTATTGTTTCACAATAATTTTTTAAAGAAAATTAATACTCCATTCGTCTCGAAATATAAATCTTTTGACATTTAGCACAATTTTTAAATAAATAAGTTAATATTTTATGTAATGTTTAACAATATGTGTTAAAAAAGTAAAAAATGGAGGGAGTATAAGTCAACGCTACCCCAAAATAGATGAATACTACATATAATGCACAATTATTTGCCAGTGTAAATGAAAATTTTGATGATGGAGATTATTTTTGTAGTTCGGTCACAAATAAATTTTTTCTCAAGCCATATTATTTTCGTGGAATGCTCTATCGATATTGTATTCCAGCAATCGATATGAGTAGTGAATATCGTGACAAGTCTTTTTTACCACGGATACAATTACTAATTCAAACCATTCTCAATTTTTACCATTGGAAGGATCTGGCACTCTTACTATTAATCGAAAAATATATTCCAACTTGTTTGATTTAATTTTGTCAAGATTCGTCTTTTGTATTTAGGATGCGTTTTCGCTTGTTTTATTGCACATTTTCTATTTTTTTTTATTGTATGTTTCAACGGTCTTTCATCTGCAAACTTGTCGGCCTATCGAGATTTAGGTATATCTGATCTAAAATTCCTTTTTAAAAAAAGAAAAGAAAATATGGTCATGGACCAAGATTATTGGAGGAGGCGGATCTCTAAGCATAGGAAGTTTAAATTGTGCTTTCTTTTTATGTGCCTTTGTTTACTTCTTTTCATAGTTGTCTAGAGGATACATAGTTTTGGGTTCCTCTTTGTCTCTTGTTTGTGTTGCTTATACCTTATTTAACCGTTCTTTTCACTTGTCTTTGGATCTATCGAAACCACTCTTCTAAATACTTGAGAAAGAGTGCATATATCTTTACTCTCCAGAACCCACCACCGGGTTGTTGTTGTCTCAATTTTTACCATTCAATTGGTAATCGAAAAAAAAAAGAGAAAAACTCTCAAGCAATCTATTATTTAGATTTTAAGTGTTTGATTAAACTAATTTATAATGTATTTAAATTAAAGTAAATTTAAAATAAAACACTCATAAATTGTATCAATTAAACACTCATTAATTCATTATTGTATAAAATTTATATTTAATTTAATTAATTAACATAATTTATAAAAAAAAAATTGTATTTTATATTATTTAAAATATATTATACTTGGATTAACCAAACTTTATAATCCAAACACACCCTAACTGCAAACGGGATGTCCCATACTGGGAAGTCCGAACTTGCTTGGTTAACCTGACCGAGCTGAGCTCCAACTTCAAATCCCCAAATCGTCCCTCTCGCATCTCTCTCCGCCCAATTCAATTGCCTGCTAATTGCTATGCGCTTCCCTCCAAAGCGAATCCCACAAGCTCTACTCCCCAATGTTGCCCAATCCCTCTTCAAGATCCCCGTTTCATCGCTCTCCTCCTCCATCAATGGCGGAATTGATTCCTCAAACCCACCCACGGCAACGAATTCGACCAAACAAGACGACCCAGGTCCCCAAAACGAGTGGGAGAAGCTCTTCAAACCCTTCGATTTGGAGGACCTGCAGAAATCCCTCACCTTTATCACCCCCCACCGGCTCTGCAAACTCCTTGACCTCCCCATCGATGTCCCCACTTCTATGGAGGTCTTCCAGTGGGCTCGCACCCAGGTTAATTTTACTCCCACCTTTGATGTTTATTATGCATTGATCAATAAGCTAGGGTTTGCTGGGGAGTTTAGGGCTATTGATAGATTGTTGTTGCAAATGAAGGAGGAAGAGATTGGGTTTAAGGAGATTGTTTTTATACTGATAATGAAACATTATGGGAGAGCTGGGTTGCCTGGCCAGGCTACCAGGTTGCTCTTGGATATGCGGAGTGTTTATGGGTTCGAGCCGAGTTTCCGGTCTTACAATGTGGTGTTGGAGGTTTTGGTGGCTGGGAACTGCTATGAGGTTGCCCCCAATGTGTTCTATGAAATGCTCAATCAGGGTGTTTCTCCTACTGTGTATACCTTTGCAATTGTGATGAAGGCCCTTTGTTTGATGAATGATGTCGATACTGCGTGCTCGCTGCTTAGGGATATGACTAGGAACGGGTGTGTTCCGAATGCGGTGGTTTATCAGACTCTGATTTATGCTTTGTGCAAGGGGAATCGGGTGAGCGATGCCTCAACCCTTTTGGATGAGATGATGTTGATGGGATGTGTTCCTGATGTTGAAACCTTCAATGATGTTATACATGGTCTTTGTAAGGTTAATCGGATTCATGAGGCTGCGAAGTGGGTTGATCGGATGCTTAACCGGGGCTTTGTCCCAAATGCAATGACCTATGGGGTTCTTATGCACGGATTGTGTAAGATAGGGAGAGTAGCTCAAGCAAGGACACTTTTGAGCAAAGTTCCTGAGCCTAACTTAGTGTTGTTGAATACTTTGATGAATGGGTATGTGAAGATTGGGAATGTTGACGAGGCCAAGGTCATTTTGCAAGAGTGCACATTAAGTAGTAAATGCAAGCCGGATGTTTTTAGTTATAACATACTTATTCGGGGTCTATGCAAGAGTGGAGACCTACATGAAGCTCAAGAGTTGGTCAGTGATATGGAATCCAAGGGAATTAAGCCAAACGTTGTTGCTTACACCACATTGATTGATGGGTTGTGCAAAGAAAGTCGATTGGTAGAAGCTGGTAACTTATTGAATGAGATGTCAGAGAAGGGGCTTAGTCTAAATACTGTAGGGTATAATTGCTTCATTGGTGCATTGTGCAAGGAAGGGAAGATCCAAGAGGCATTGAAAACGTACGGTGAGATGTCAAGCAAAGGATGTAAGGCTGATGTATACACATTTAATTCTATAATATACGGCCTTTGCAAAACAGATAAGATGCAGGAGGCTTTGTGTTTGTTGAAGGATATGGTATTGGAGGGAGTAATTGCAAATACCGTGACCTACAATACATTAATCCATGCTTTTATGAGGAAGGGTGAGACAGAAGAAGCACTCAAGCTTGTAAATGATATGTCATTTAGAGGTTTTCCTCTTGATGAAATTACCTATAATGGCCTAATAAAGGCATTATGTGATGGTGGTTCGGTGGAGAAAGCACTGAGTGTATTTGAAGAAATGACAGTCAAAGGACTAAGTCCGAGTAATTTTACGTGCAATATTTTGATCAATGGCCTCTGTCGAACTGGGAAAGTGCAAAGCGCACTTGAGTTTCTTAAAGATATGACTCATAGAGGCCTAACACCCGACGTAGTAGCTTACAATTGCTTGATAAACGGTTTATGTAAAGTAGAACGTCTTCAAGATGCTTTGTACCTTTTTGAGAGACTACAAGTTGAAGGAATTCGTCCTGATGCTATTACTTATAACACTTTAATTAACTGGCATTGCAAGAAGGGAATGCTTGACAATGCCTATGTGTTTCTATGTAGGGGTCTTGGAAATGGATTCATACCAAATGATGTGACCTGGTATTTGTTGGTCAAAACTTTTGTAAGGAAGTTTGATAAAGTGAACTTTCTATTCTCGTAATGTATAGATATATATACATACTCTGCACATAGGCACTTCTGGCTGCCATTAACAAGCAAGAAGTCGCCCTTGTCTGTGAGGTAACTGATAATTTCAGGATGTTTTTTTTTTCTGAATTTATGGATCATTTTGTGTTGTTCACTTATGTTTGGTGGATTGTGTTGCAGGATCAAATATGGCTTGCTTTCTTGCATATTTTCATCATTAGAGCTGTATTCCTCTCCTGAAGCTTACCTTCCATCTCGGGACTAATCTGCAGTGCCGAGTTTGCTTCAGTTCATTAACCCTTTTCCTTTAAAGAGGTGATTAACTTGATTCTATATAGAAGTATGTTGCCACTCGTTGTCTTGGTCACCCTAGTTGGCAGTTGGCTCATTGTTACCACTAGTTGGCTCGTTGTTGACAGACTGGTATCACTCATACCATCATTTTGTCAACGTAACGATGAATACATACCATCTGTGTTTAATCAAAACGTGGTTGCTGCCGAATGTTAAAGGCCATTTCTGTGAATTTGGACCTGGAGTCTGGACTGTAGTTCATTTCCTCCAATCATGTTACTAGGAAAATGGATTTTTGTACCTTGAGCTGATGAAGAGGCAAGCAGCTATATGAAAACCAAAAGGAAAAAAAGAAAGAAAAGAAATAGCTATGTTTCCTGCTTTTGTATTTCATAGAATAAATTTACCCATATTCTCACAGCCTTTCTTATGTTTCCTGCATTTGCACTGCAACTTGCAGTCCTAGGTGGCGTGTTCTCCTTTTGGAGTCGGGTGTTTTCGATCCCTCAAGGTATCATAGAGAAGTTTGAAGGACTTCGGCACTTAGCAAAGCTAGTGGCAGAAGATTCTGGTGGCATGGGAGGATGTAACAAAGCCCTTCTTCGAAATAGGGGCTAGATATCAGAATAAAGCCGCTGTCTCGTCTCCAAATTGCTGGGAGATTTTATTTAAGAGTAGACCGGTGTATGGCTCGGATGAGTGAATCTGAACCTCCTGATAGGATGATGCATATGGGAAGCTCATGAAAAAGCAGATGACTCATGGGCGTGGAAGAGCCCTCTCCATGTAAGGGATGAGATCAGGGAGAAACTCCTACAGAACAACACACCATCGCCGCAGATTGTGTCTCCTCGTTGAGTCAAGGCACAAGAAGAGGAGGTTCAAGAATTTATCCGGAGATGGGTAGGCATTCAGCACCGTAGGAACATCATTGAAGAGTGGCTTGGATGGTTTGCAAGGAGAAACGATGGCGTCGAGGGCTGAGTATGTACAGAGTTTAGGGATCCAGTTTGAGAGGGGTCTGTTTTACACCAGACCCTTAAATATGGTCTGCGTTTTTTTTGTAACTTGGTTACTGACTCGAATATATTTACCGATTCCAAAAATAAAAAAATAAAAAAATCTTGCAACCAAATATGATCTACCAATGATCACTGCAAGTGCATGATCCATTCATAAAATGATGGAAGCAATTTGTATCCCTCAAGATAATATGCCGACAGAAGACTCTTGAGATGAACTTCATTGCAGTATGGCAATCTCCACAAACCCTTATGTTCTTGAAAATCACAATAGGAGCATTCGGAGGCAACGATACAAGTCCGAACGCAACAGCGAGCTTCTCGCTGTGATAAGCAAGACCACGCTCCTTTTCCTTGTCATCGACGTCATGGAGGGCGAAATGAAGGTCAGGAACATAACCAGCTTTCTTGATCAAATCGATAATCTCATCAACCTTTGAGTAGATCTCTGCGGTTCTAGGGTGGCTCCTATCTTCGGATATGAAAGTGTGCACTTTGTTGCGAATTTCAATCCAACTGTATCCAGGCTCCTTTGTGATCCCCTTTGATCTCATCAACCCTCTTACATTCGCGGAATCCTTCCATCTACCAGCTGCAGAGTAGATGTTAGCTAGCAGGATATAAGGTACGGCGTTGGAGGGTTCCAATTCAAAGAGCCGCATAGCTGCCCTCTCGGCTAAGCTTACGTTCCCATAGACTCTACAAGCAGATAACAGCATCTTCCAGACACCAGCATTCGGTTCCACAACCATCTCATCTAGTAGCTTCTCCACATCTCCAAATTTTCCGCCTCGTGCTAAAAGGTCTATCATGCAAGCATAATGCTCTGGTCCTGGTTTTATTCCATAAGTCTCGCTCATTGATTCGAAGTAGTTATTGCCTTCTTCAATGAGGCCGCCATGGCTACAGGCAAAGAGCAACCCTATGAAGGTAACATAGTCAGGTTTGATGCCGCTCTCTATCATTTGCTTGTAGATCCTTAACGAGCGCTTTCCAAGACCATTCTGTGCATAGCCTACTAAAAGTGCAGTCCAGGTGATCAAATCACGGGTCTTGAGTGAGTAAAAGATTTTACTGGCATCCCTTATGTGCCCACATTTTGCATACAGTGTCAAAAGGGAATTGTTTACAGGTAAAGATGACCCAAGGCCTGACTTAATCGAGATTGCATGAATATGCTTCCCGAATTCCAAACGTGTGAGTTCAGCACAGGCACTCAAGCTGCTAGAAGCGAAGAATTCATCCGGGTATATTCCAGATTTTCTCATGTCAGAGAACAATTTTAGGGCTTCTTCTTGCATCTTCTTCTGCACAAAGCCTGTGAAAAGCGAAGTCCAAGAGATCACATCCTTCTCCGCGATACTATAAAAAACTGTGAGTGCAGAATTCATGCTTCCGTATTTTGCATACATGTCTACAAGAGCATTGCTCACTAGATTGTAGTTTAAAAATCCTCTTTTCAGAACCAAAGAGTGAAGGGATTCGGCATTCTTCATATCCATCTGCGAAGCGCAGCTGCTCAGAATAGAAGGATAAGTAAATTCGTCAATTTTCATGTTCTTAGCGCTCATCCTCTTAAACAACAGCAATGCTTCCTTCTCAAAACCCTCCCTTATGCACCCTGCAATCATTGCATTCCAAGCAACCACACTATCGACTCCCATACGATCAAGCACAGTCCATGCAGTCTCTAAGTCACCGCATTTTCCATACATATCAACCAACGCACTTTGAACGTATGTACTTTCACCAGAATGGCACTTGACGATGCAACCATGAACTTGTTTCCCGAAGTACAATGCTGAAGCTGTTGCACACGTAGCTAAAACGCTAGAGAAGCTGAACTGATTCAATTGTATGCCTAGGCCAAGCATGGTCCGGAAACACTCCATCGCTGCATCTGAGCATCCATTGTAAGAGTACGCTGTAAGCATGGCGGTCCATAAGATGTAAAAGTTCTTGTCAGGAACCATTTCAAACAAACACTCGGCTTCTAAAATACAATTACACTTGGCATACATGTCCAACAGTGCAGTAGCAACAAAGGCATTTAAGTCTAAACTAGTCTTTATAGCAAAGGAATGAAGCTGTTCACCCCTTCGAAGTAAACCGAGCTTAGAGCACATCCCAAGCGCACTCCCTAGAGTAAACTGGGTGGGTCTAAATCCATCATGAAGCATTTGGCAGAACAATTGAAGTGCTTCCCCTACACATCCATGTCGACAATACCCCGAAATCAGTGAATTCCAAGTGATACAGCTCTTATTTGGTGTCTTACCAAAGATCTCTTTAGCTTCAACAAACCTACCCAGATACGCATACCCAGAGATCACAGTGTTCCAGGTAAACTCATCTCTTTCAGACATTTTGCCGAACAGTTGGCGTGCTTGCTCCAATTCGCCAGACTTGAACAGTTCACTGAGGCGACGATTGTTTTCGAGGACGGAAGAAGTAAAAACACTGGCGTTATCGACATTTGGCATACAATGATTGAATCTCCGGTGCCCAAATCGACGAACTAACCTGAAATAAGATCCACCCAGAAACCCTGGATTAAGTTTGTGGATCATAACCAGCTCCAAAGTAGCTACAAATGCTAGTTTGTTTACACTTGATGAAAATCGCCAATCGACGAACAAATTTTTGATGCTTAACAATCAGCGAACAACAAAGTATTCTGAAGCTTCAAACCCGAATCCGCACACCTCCGGCGGAGGAGCAAAAGCCAACACCTGGTTCAATTTTCACATCGAAAGTGTCAATAGCCACTGCGGAATCCACTAATTGCGAGAGAGAAAGTGACTCTCTGCCGAGTTCGAATCCCATGGCTAGGGTTTGGGGTTGGGGAAAACTGAGGACTAGATTTTGGCGCGGAAGAGAGATGTGGTAACGGAATTTTTGTTTAATAAATATTCTCACTTGCTCCTTTTTTAACTATTTTTCTTATATATATACGTATAATAAAGTAACTAGACACTAGTATATGGCGGATTTTTTTAAAACAAAATTTTAATATTATAACAGATTAATTATTATAAAACAAATTAAAATATTTGTGAGTCATCGCTATTTTTTTTTTTGATACAGGCGAGAGTTTGGGGGGTCAACCGCGGTTGTACCACCACCCAAAAGCGTCTTTACGGACGAGAGTTTGAAACTCTAAGTCGGATCTCCAAGACGCCGTGTCGGACTCCAAAGCCAGGTGGGTAATACGACCCGCAGCTCTGTTAGTCTCCCTGAAGATATGGGACACAGAAGCCGACTCGAAAGCCCGAAGCATCAGAAGAGCGTCGAAAACCAAAAATTCGACTTCCCAAGGGACCGCCCAAACACCATTGAGCGCGTTCACCAGTGCGAGGCAATCCCCCTCCACAACAACTCTACGGATGCCCAACCTCCGCGCCTCCAACAGCCCGAGCTGCAGCCCAACGACCTCGACTTGGAGAGCTGACATACATCCGCACTTGTTAGCACCGGAGGCGGTAATACTACCTTCACAATCTCGAATGATGAAACATGCAGAAGCAGACCCAGACAAGGATTAGGACGATCAAAATTGAGTTTGAAAGCACCAACCTCAGGGACTCGCCATCTGATCACATTTCTTTTGCATGGGTTATTTCTAAGTTTGATTATCATTGTTTCGTCGGCTTCTGCGTCAGTGTCTTCAGACTTTGTCTTTTCCCAGTTTTCCATGTGGTACTTGGTAGTTGCTACCAATTCATCCGTCGTTCATAAGGTCTGGTTATCAAAAATGATCTTGTTTCTTTTTGTCCAAATGCACCACCAAGCGAAAGCAAGAGTGGCTTTTTAGGGAGCAGTCAATTGATTGCGTATGTCATTGGTTATAGTCTTTATATTGAGGTTACTTTTATCATAGTTTATTATTTGTTGTTCGATATTCCTGTCCAGGGATCTAATGGTTTTTAGGGTCGTTGGGCATTCCAAGAAAAGGTGGATAAAATCTTCAACCGTAGAATTACAAAAGACACACTCCGAAGAGATATGGATCCCTTTGTTTCGAAGTCTGGCTTTTGTGGGCAGCCCATCCAAACCTAGTTTCCACACGAAATTTCTAACCTAAGGCGGGCAATCAGTTTTCCAGATTCCAAGGAACATTTCTATGTCATTGTCATCAGCTCTTATGATCAGGTTTAGAGCACTTGAGGTAGAAAACCATCCATCAGAGCTTGATTTCCAATAGAGTCTGTCTTCAAATTCCTGTGAAGGGAGAGAGGTGCTTGAGATTATTTCAATAAGGTCTGTTGGTAGGATTTCTGGAACTATTTGGAAATCAAAATTTATTGAAAACTATGCATTAAAAATACTCCGTATTTGTGTGTCAATCGCTCAAACTATTTGGAAATCAAAATGTCCAGGACTCCAGGGCGTACTTACGGTAGTGTTATGTGGCACATGCATAAATTATGGTGATAATTGTCTGATACTCATTTTGTGCAAAACTACCTTCTCACTTTTGTGCAATTTACTCAAACTCCGCTTCTCAAATTTTATCTTTGCCACCACTAAACATCCCTTTCAAATTTATCTTTGCCACCACTAAACATCCCTTTCAGAGTGTGATTAAGGCTCCGTTTGACACGTAAGCTATATTTTATATTATATATAGTTTTAAATGAAATAAATATAAATTTTAATTTAATTAATTAGTTTATGAAGCATTTACTTTTCAACAACTACTTACTCAAACTTTTCGTAGCTTATGATTTTTTATTCGCAAGTTTTCATCAGCTACCTTAAAGTTAGGTTTATCAAACATCATACTAAATTATAACATATATTTAACACAAATAATTCATCAATTTTAACTATCTAATCAGCTACTTTGACCAAACAAAAGTGTCTCAATTACACTGTTTCCCTTCTTCTTCTTTTTCCTCCTTGTTTATCACAATTGGGTGTACTATACGGAGAAAAGAAAGTAGGAACTTCGTGGTGTTTGAAGTGTTGATTGTGATTTGTGAGTTGATAGTTCGTAGTTACTACCCCAACCTCATTTTGACTTTCTTAGATGAGCCGTTGGGCCACCTTTCCAACTATTCATGGAGAAGAACTCTGTGCTGGTTGTTGCCATCATCATAATGCAATTGCAACCTTTGTAGAAGAATATATCAGAGCTGCTTAAAGGCAAATGTGCCCTCTTTGCGCACCCGAGAAGCCTTACAAATCGATGATTTTGCCTGATTTTTCTGCGTATTTAGATATAGTTACCAAAGTTATGGGCAAAGTTTAAAGCAGAATTTGTGGTCTCATTGAACGCTCTCTTTCATTTGCATTAAAAACATACCAAATATACCAAAAACCAACTGATCAACAAGCTACTAGAGATTGAATGATTGATGATCAAAGGAATTAAGATTCAAGCAAACACAAATTTAAGATTCAAACAAACTGATAACTGGAAAGCAAATGTGTAGAGAACTTGACAAATTAAACATTTCCCTTGATTCGGAGTAACCCGAAAAACTCTCTTCTTCTACTCCATGTTACCATGTTTTGTATGATCAATGGCGAGAAGCGGACGACACAGAGGACGACCTATAAGGATCGCCGTCATGATCTTCCTGATCGCCCTGGATTCGAGCTGCGATAGAGGCGTATTCAATGCCTGATAGAGATCTTGGGTGGATTGGCACTGCTTGATGATAATCCTGGTTACTAGCACCACCATTGTTGGTAGACGTAGAACCAAAGGAATTGCCATTGATTCGAGCTCGAATCAATGGCGAGTTACTGGACTGAAGGGGTTCCCTCTGAGAAAGCGATTGGACGCAATTGCTGTCAACACCACCATGAGGCGGAATCAACATAAATCCGCCACCTGAATTGATCCAGCCAATTGGATTAGTATCACTATCAAAGCTAAATTGAGCAGCTTCTGTGAACAGATTCTGATTTTGGGAGTGATCTTGAAGAGATTGCAGAGAAAGCTCGAGATCTTGGCTATGGCCGTGCAGCCAATTTGCAGACGGAAAGCTCTGAAATTGAACGGATTTATCAACTGGAGGCGGAAAAAGATTGCTACTTTCATACATTCCATCTCCTCCGTCGGCGGCGGCGGTAGGGTTCAACGGCGGTAGTTCACGGAGCTCATCTATGGCGGCCTTGGCCTTGGCGATGAGCCAGTCGACGGCGTTGCTGGCGCGGTCATAGCCCAGGCGATCCTGGACGTCGTAGAATTGGATGGCGGTGTTAGCGGAGAGGCGCACGCGCCGGTCGCGTGTGCCCTTAGCGGTGCAGACTTTGCTCCGGCGGTCGTTGCTGCGGCCACCGCCGTGGACCTCCGCTATCTCCCCTGCGCCGGCGCCCGAGGTGCGCTTTCTCATAGCTTCCTCTCAAGCGCTCTTCAGAACGGGTAGCTCCCATATCTGACCGTTTATAATGCGAAATTATTCGACGGGTCGTTAACGGGATGATACGATACGGTACAAGAGGCCTAGAGACTCTCCTGTGTGCAACTATTTGTATTTGTGCCTATAGGAAAGACCTAACTCCGGGATGAATTTATCCGCGGGTGATTTGAGTCACTCCAATTGGAAAAATTGGATGAGAGATTTAGAACTATTACGACGACGATCGAATTCTAGTTCACTATGAGTTTTAGTTTTGAACAAATAGGATATTATATAGAATGTTTTGACATCTCCGACTTCGGCAGTCGAAGACGGAGGAGTTGCAATGGTGAGTTGGGAGGGGTGATGGGAAGTTAATTGCCGACTTCGGGGGAGTCGGAGCCGGTATGTTGTTATCGTCTCCGGCTAGTGTACAGTTGTGCATTTGACAAGATTTTGACGTAATCCCTTACTAAATCTACTCAAGTAGGTACTAATCTGAACATACAGAATAACAGAAGGGTAATGAAACAGTTAAAATCCATTCATTATTTGGAAACTTTTTTTTTCAAGTGATTTAGATTTTTTTTTTTTTGGTAGGGAAGTGATTTAGATTTATTATTCGAGCTGATTCGATTTTAGAGAGCGACCCCCTAATAAGAACAATTGGATGATGGAGATATTGAACAACAAATAGCAAATGCTGACAAAAGTAATCAAAGTATAAAGACCATTACAAATGAGATTTTTCGACACCTAAACACTGAATAAAAAGCTACTTTGGCATTTTCCTGGTGGTGCATTTAGACTAAAAGAAACAATATTATATTTGAAAACCAGCATTTACAAACAGTAGATGAGCTGGCACCCATAATAAAAAAACCACATGAAAAACTGGAGAACAACTAAACAAGACGACTCAGACAAAGATGAAGAAAAAACAAAGAGAATCAAACCCAGAAACAACCCTCACAAAAGGAATATTATAAGATGGCGCAAACGTGAGACTGGTGTCTTCAAACTAAATTTTGATGGCGCTAAATATCTGTCGGGCTTTGCTTCTGCGGGGTTTGTAATCAGAGATGAAGATGGTAGGATGATCGCTTGCGATGCCTGCAAGTATGGGAGGATGTCTGCGGTCCAGGCCGAAGCAGTTGGTTTGCAGCTCGGATTGCTAGAAGCTCGGAGACTGGGGATCCGAAGAATTGTTGTGGAAGGAGACTGTCTCACGATCGTGAATGCGATTAATGACCTTTGGTCGACTCCCTGGGAGATCGAGATTCTTATTTCGGATGCACTCCGTTTGCTTCACTTGTTTGAGATGGCCTCCATGTCCCACATTTTTAGGGAAGTGAATAAAGCGGCTGATTGACTCACTCATATGGCTTTGGAGCCTGGCTCGTTGTCTTGGAGTTCTGATTTAGAGTTTCAAACTCTCGTCCGTAGGGACGCTCTTGGGTGGTGCCAACCGCGGTTGACACCCCCAAATTCTCGCCTGTATCAAAAAAAGAGAGAGAGAGAGCATATTGCATCCAAGCCCGCAAAGGCGAATCCTTAAACAACGTGTTTGGTTGGAGGGAAATCATAAATTTTAATGAGTGAGAAATAAAAGGAATCAATTTTTGTTGTTTGGATAAATAAATTTAAAATATTTAATTAGAAATCATGAAAAAAGTAGACATAAAATTGGTGAGAAATGGAAGGAAAATCAATTCCACCAAAATAGTGGAATTTGATGGAAAATCTATTTTAAAGTGTCAACCATGAATGAAAATACCCTCTCCAAAGAATTTTCATGTCATTTTCTTCTTAAAAACCAAACATAAGAAAATTTTTATTTTTTTAGATTATCACCTCTCGTCTCCCCCAATTTTTATTAGTACGAGAGGGTCTATCTCCCCCAATTTTTATTTTTTTAGATTAACACCGTAAGAGTACGAGAGGGCCTATCCCCCCAATTTTTATTAGTATATATGTTTCTCTTCTCGAGTGTTTCGATTTGATATATAATAAGTTGTAATCCGATACTCGAGCAAAAAGTTATATATGAACGTTTAACGATTGAATAATAATGCAAACCAATTTACATCTCATTTACCAAACTGAGATGTTTCGATCTTTTGTTAAACTTCGTATCTTCATACTATAATTAAATTTAGAAGCAGTAGATTATATTAAAATATTTAACAATCATGTAATCAATTAGGCACCATTTTTCCTTATATTATAGTTATCCTAATATATGATAAGTTTTTGTGTTTTTAGTTTCTCTTTTGATTTTTTTTAAAATGGCTTTAGTGCTTGTTCGGATGAACTTGGAAAGTACACTTCCTAGGAATTCAATGAATTTAATTCATGGGAAAGTAATTTTGGGCATTGAACTTCCTATAATTTAAGAAATCATGTTTGGATAAGTTTAATTTTCTGTAAATTAAAATCATGCGTCTTGTTTGGTTGAATATGATTTTTTATGAGAATTTGTGTAAAATTACTTTTGTAACCTTTATTAATAAAAAAAACTATTTATTTAAATTATAGACAAACAGTGGAACTGAAATTATAATCCAAACAAAATTATAATCCATTTCAGTGGAATTGAAATTCTCAGGAATTCTATTTACTGGGTTTTTAACAAACAAAATTATAATCCAAACATATGTATATCAAACACACCAGTGGAACTTCCAGGACCAAAGATAATAGGAATTTTATTTTATTTTGTGCATTGGCTATTAGTAGTTAGTGTTACTTTTCTCTTTAATAAGCTTTGAGAACAAAGCTTTTATAAGGGGAAGCATGGCCGCATGGGTAATGTTAGGAATTGGATACATAGGGTTAACAGTGGAAATATCAGAAAGAGGGGTATTGTGGTATAAATATCTATAGATTAATTGTAAGGGCGGATTATCCATGAATGAATCAATTACATATCTTCTTCGATCTCTCTCTAAACTCTCTTCCTCCTCACCTCAAACCTCCATTGAAGCTAGCCATGGCTTCCTCCCATCCGACCTTAGCTTGGTCCTAACAAAATGTAATCCAAACGAGCACTTAGTGTAAAGAATTCCAATGATAATTTTCTAGTCAACCTCTCCAAAAAAAAAAAAAAAAAAAATTTCAAGATCCTCGATAGGCATGTTCAAGTTGCTCGATCATACAGTATTATTGATGAAATCGAAAATAGTTATTCCTAGTTGAGTATAAGGCTAGGTGGTCCTGATCGTTCATCAGTGTCAACTGATGTGCTGTTTTATCACTATATACGCATAATAATCGCCTTGTCAAGTACTTATATTGCATTTTTTGAACTTACTTTGAAGATCAAAGTAACTCCTAGCTCAGTGCTTTTTTATTTCATCAGTGTGAGTTAGTTTTAATTAAGTTGTTTCTGATTATAGCTAGGTTTTACTATTCATAAGTAAAACACCCTTTTGATGTTCTTTCTTCTCCTTTTCCTCTTTAGCTACTAGTAGTAGGTGATTGATAATTTGAGATAGCCAATGTTATTTACACCACAAAATTTACTATTTACATCACATATCTCACTTTTTATATTTTTTTAAAAATATACCCTGCTCCTCTTGAGTCACACACCTGCCCCTCAAGAGGCGCAGGGTATTTTACATTAAAATACCTTGCGCCTCTTGAGGAGCAGGTGTGTGACTCAAGAGGAGCAGGGGTGTGATTTAAGAGGTGTAGGTGTGGTGCATATAGTAAAATTTATGGGTGTAAATATTATCACCCTTTGAGATCACTCATGACATAATATATTGCAATATATATATGCCCTTGATAGAGGGTAATGGTTCAAAAATCTTACTTCTTATAATTTGTCAGAAGTAAGCGCAGAAGTGATTGCTCGAGCTTTCATTGGTTTGAGTAAACCTGTCTTGCAGCTTGTTGTTTGGTTTTCTTGGTTCGAGTGTATTATAGATAGTGCTTGACCCTGTGAATTATTAATCGATAATCTAGAAATCTCCAAGTCATAAAAAAACTCGATTGATAGATTTTTAAATGAAGTAGACAAACAGTACGTTTTATCCATCCATGTATTAGACCGAGTGCAACGGAGAATCGAGGGTAGACATGGCCACGGGTCCGACCCGCCGGGTCGAGAACCCGGGGTACATGGCCCGAACCCTAACCCGGAAATTCAACGGGTCGACGGGTTCGGGTCACCCGGCGGGTCGACGGGTTGACCCGCCGGGTCGGGACACGTGGCAAGGAACCGGGTACCCACCGGGTTTGGCGGGTCAACCATTTTAAAAAAAAAATTGGTTTTGAAAAAAAAAAACTCAACCCATCGAGTACTTTTAACTTTCACCACACTTTCGAAATGGAAAGATTTAAGGTGGACAAAACATGGTATGTGGGAAGATATATATATACCTTCATTCCACTCCATCATTTCATCACACTTTAGATGTGGGAAAGAAAAAGTTGGATTGTGGGAATGACAAGTAGGGATATGAGAAGATATATATAGAGAAAATAGAGGTAGATAGCACACTTTCGATGTGGGACAGAAATATGAGATATGAAAGAAATTGTAGAAATTGATGTTTCGACGAATCGTATTATATGATGTAAAATGTAATGTAATTAAAGTATTTGGATTATATGGTGGAATATATAATGTAATTTAACTCTTTGGATTATATGATGTAACATATAATATAATTAAAGTCTTTACCTCTTAGGATTTAATGAAATGAATAGCATATGGTGATGGAACATCATGATACATTATGTCAAATTTGTTGGATTAATCTTTCTATTTAATTCAATTGATAGTTGTGTTGATCCATTGATTAATCATAAGTGTTTTATTTTACTTGCATTATGTTAATTTCTGGGTTGTTGATTTCAAATCTAGGCTCATCTTCATATAGATATATGATAATCTTTCTCGTTTAAAATTGAATTAGCCACATTTTGTGTATACATATAATGATGATGTTATTGGATTACCTATCTGTGTTGCATGTTATAAAATGAAAAGACACATTTGAAAAGTATTACCCAATAATAAATTTCATTATTGTGCTTGAAAATCCAAAGTTCTATAACATTTTCAAAATAAGTGAAAATCGACATTAAGGATACCATACATGTGTAACAACTTTATCAACAACAATATTTGTATTCTTTGAAATTATATCATAAAGACTCCTAACTTAGTATCATATATCATGATTTCATAGTGGAACTACCAAATAACACAAATGTTTAAGGTATTGTGTTGAACTTCACACTTTCTTGTTACCCGTTCGTTATTTTAATCTTTCATAATTGATAGGTAAAATATTTTTCAAAAAAATAATATTTATATAAAGTGTAGTACTAGTGTTTGTATATGATAAAAATTTATAAGTATGGATTGACATGAAAAAACCGAATGATCAAGATTGAAGATATGATTTAGTTTCTACTTATTTTTGTCACACATCCCATCCCACATTGAAAACTTAGAGGAAAGGGGAGGGGGAGGGTGCTAAGTCTATAAAACAACCAAAGGGTGGGTAGGATTTTCATAACATGCAATGCATGAGAATTTATATATTATATGAATAAATAAAATTCATAATAATTATAAATATAAATTCTAGTTTTTTTTATAATATTTTTTTAAAAAAAATTTGACCCATTGGGTCAACCCGACGGGTCGACCCGCCGGGTCGTAGTCGGGTCAACCCGCCGGATCACGGGTTCACTTTCCCCCGACCCTAACCCTAACCCTTAACCTGAGATCACCCTTCAACTCGTTGACCCGGAATCGACGGGTCATTGACCCGGCGGGTTACCGACCCGGCGGGTCACGGGTCGACCCGCCCGACCCGTGACCCGTGGCCATGTCTAATCGAGGGGATCATTTTGAGGGCCATGTCAGCATAAAAGGTAAGATGGAGGAGAGAGAGAGAGAGAGAGTTGATTCGCAGGGGAAGACGCTTGCATTTGAACCGAATCAAAATGTGAGATTGAGGAGAGAGAGAAAGATTAGATGGAGGAGAGAGATGGTTTTCATTTAATTAAAAACTCATTTCACCCCTAAATAAAATTCAAAAAAA
The DNA here is from genome assembly GCA_963922045.1 of Persicaria maculosa. Lineage (NCBI taxonomy): Eukaryota > Viridiplantae > Streptophyta > Magnoliopsida > Caryophyllales > Polygonaceae > Persicaria > Persicaria maculosa. The sequence continues at coordinate 13,000,640 of OY998267.1, read as the reverse complement.
TAAAATTTTTTTTGAATAGTATTCATTTTTATCTATCAAATGACACCCATTTTATATATATGTGGAATTTTTTTACTTTTATTTTAATTATATGTATTAATATTAATATTAATAATATCATTAACAGTAAATTTTAAGTAAAATAAATCAACATTTAACTTAATAAATATAAAAAAGTGTAAAGTGAGTTTTAATTCGCTTGACTCTCTGTTGTGGATGAAAAATGTAAAAAGCTGAAAAGTTAGTGGAAAGCTGACGTGGCTGGAATAGTTGTTGATTTGGCTGAAATGAGTTTTTATTCGTGTGACTCTTTGTTGCACATGGTCTTATCTTCACTATCCTTCTTTTGCTAGTTGAACCAAATGTCCAAAGTAAATCTCTTACCTATTTGGGGCTTGTTTGGCAAGACAAGGTGGAGGTGAAATGATATTTTTTTTCCCCTAAAAGAATAACTCAGACTGATGTTTAGCATAAGAGGTTGTGGTTTTGAGGGATGGCGGAGGTGGAGGTTATCCAGGGTGAAATCAGGCTGATAATCCCACTCGCTTGGTCAAGGTGAAGATGGAGGTGGTCGAGGTTGTGAATGGATTGCCCTCCTCTCCTCTCCTCTCGTTCGTTCTCTCCAAGCAGATAATCCCAACGCTCGTTCTTCCTTCTCCTATACTTTGATCTCTCCAACACTCAACGGTCGTCGTGGAGGGGTGTCAGATTCCGGTGCTGACGGGAGTTAAAACGGCCAGTGGAGCGTGCAGTTGAGCACTCGAGCTTGGTTCAAGGGCACCTTCCTCGGTTAGCTAATGAAGTTGTGTATGTAGCTGTTGGTCTTGTTGGATATATACTGTTATCCCATAACAGACCTTGTTATATTAAAATAAGGACAATTTCGTCATTTTATTTTATTTCAAAAAATAACATTATATCCAACAAACACTATACGGTGTTATATTGGAGTTATTTTTTTTAAAACAATCACCACCTCTTTCACCTCCATAACTCATACAATAATATTCATCTCAATTAACACCTAAAAATAATCTTCACCCCTTAAAAAATAGGCAAATTGCATAAAACCATCCTTTAAATAGGGTGTTTTGTGGGAAACAACCGCTTAAAACTAAAATTGCAGAAAACCACCCGTTAAAACTATTTTCTTTGCAAAGTCACACCCATCACCAAATCTCTGTTAATTAATTGAATGTTAAAGTATGTGAAAAGTCTATCCTTTGTTTTTATTATTAATTTACTTCATCCAATCGGTATTAATTAATTTTTACCTTTTTAACATGTTTTTCAAAAGTAAAAAACTCTATAAAATATCTTTTTTATATATAATTTCATAGTTATCAGTAAAAACACTCTATAAAAAGTAGATATAATTGATGTTTTATATATTTAAAAATTTTATTTTACTAAAGAGCTACTTGAAGAAAATAAATTTTTAAAAAATGATATTTCCTATAGTTTTTATTATTCTAAAATATGTCACTATTCCACACAGCTTTTTAGATTAATAAAAACTCTATGAAACATTATTTTTTTTTAATTTTATTTTCTTCAAGTAGCCCTTTATTAATGCACATTTTTTAAAAATATATAAAACATAAATTACACATCATTTTTTATAGAGTTTTTTTGTAAGTATGAAATTATTTTTAAAAAAATAATATTTAATGATATTTTATAGAGTTTTTTTTTTACTTTTTAAAAACATGTCAAAAAGTTAAATATCAACTAATACCAATTGAATGGAGTTTATCATTGAACTTTCATACACTTTAACATTCAATTAACGAAAATTGGGTGATGGGAGTGTCTTTGCTAAGAAAAATTAGAAAATGGTTTTAACGGGTGGTTTTATGCAATTTTAGTTTTAAAGGATGGTTTCCCGCAAAACGCCCTCTTTAAAGGGTTATTTTATGCAATTTTGCCTAAAAAATAACATATTGCCAAACAGGCCTTGGTGCTCCACAAAGGAAAGTTACAAATCAAATTACATTTGTCCTGTAAAGCTGTTTGATTTTTTTTATTAGGTAATAATTCAGATAGAAGAAAAGACTATCTGAGAGCATACTAACGGATGAGGTCACGAAGACCAATATTGTTGTATATGTCTGAGCCCCGAACAGAGCGGCAAAGGTGTGCAACCTTATCGGTCACTCTGTTACCCTCACGGGGTATGGGAGAAGGAAATACCACCCATATCAGAAATGATAAGTTTGACATCATACATGATCAATTCAATTTCTCAAGGAATACAACCTTTGTTATTGAGGTAATTTATAATTATTAGGGAATCCCCTTCCACAATGAGTTTATTAATTCTTAATTTGAATGCTTCAATAATGGCCATTTTAAGGGCCAAGGCTTCCGACACAAGAGGACTATGCATCCCAAGTCTACCCGAACCAATGTGGATAGGACGACCAAACCAATCCCGAATAGCAAAGCCCACCTCGCTACCCAAGTTCAGTAAAGCTGTTTGATTAAACAACAACTAGTACAATTCTCGTGCCATGGCGCGTATTTTTTAAAAAAAAATATAATATAAAATTTTGTAAGTTTAAAAAATGACTATTATAAAATTAAATAAACCATTACCAAATGTTAATATAAAATAGAAAAAGTAGATTTGATAAAGTAAGTAAAAAATAATAATATTTATGAAAAATGTGTAAATATTACATGTGTTTAAGATTTAAGTAGATTAGGTTGATTGGGTGAAAATCATAAAAAACGTTATTTCTAAATATATAGATTAATATATAGATATAGATGTTTAAAGAAAATAGCTTGAAATGATATTGTATAATTAATATAGAATGAAATAATATTGTATAGTTAATATTAACTTTATTAAAAAAAGTTATTTCTAAATATATTTAATATAAATGTTGTCAAAAATAACTTTGCGCGAGGGAGCGACACGTGGCGCAGGTGCTTTGGTTTTAATTAATATATAGATGCCTAAATTAGTGAATCACAAATTGTGTATTTTAAAGTATTTGATTAATCGGATAAATAAAATATTTAATTAATTAAACAAAGTAATTTGGGCCTTGACCTCGTTTGACCAAAATAGGTTTGCAGGCAGTCAGGATATTGGGCTTCCGTGGCCCACGGCCCAAAGTTGTATACCCCTCTTATATTATGGGACAAATAAATAAATAAATAAAGGTCAAATTGCAGGAAACCACCCTTTAAATATATTATTATTTGTTATAAATTATCCCTTAAATTAATATTTTCAAGAAAACACTCTTTAAATAACTTCCGTTACCAATCAACAACCCCTGAAATTATTTCATCCAAATCTCGATTATACTTGTAATATTATAATTTTGCTCCTCCTTTTATATTATATTCTAATAGATAATTTAACAATTAAAAAAAATAAGAAAAAATAAGATTGGAATGATACAATTGATACCAGTTTTGCTTCCAAATTGACACCATTTTTGAATTGACGGCATTCTTAGAGGACAAACTTAGGTCAACCAAAGTTGGAGGTGCAATGTCCTATAGTGGTATTGATGAAGGTAACAATAGCTTTCCAAGCCGAGATGGCGATTGAAACTATAAAATTGCTCTATAATTCTTCATTAGCTCCTAAAATGGCATCAATGGTATCCTTTCAATTTCAGATATACTTATTTACTTTTTTCCTTTTTAGTTGTTAAGTTTTTATTAGAATATAATATGAAAGGATGGGTAAAATTATAATTTATCAAATTTAACTATGATTTTAACTGAATAATTTTAGGGGTGGTTAATTGGTGACAAAATTTAATTAAAGGGTGTTTTTTTTGGAAATATCAATTTATGGGGTGATTTATGACAAATAGATATATTTAAAGGGTTGTTTTGTATGATTTGACCATAAAAAAAGAGAAATTTTGCCGGGTTTAGGTTTGACTTTTTTCATATGACATTCAAACTTTTTAAAATTTTCACTTAGTAATCATGAGGTTTAGACAAATATTGGGTGATGATCGAACTTGTTTAAAATCATATAAAATTTATGTAAAATAACATAAAATAATCCCATATATTATAAATTCTTCACATAATTACCATATTTTGTTGTTTTATTTTTAAAAAGCTATCAACAACCCTTTTAATGTTTAAAGAGGCAAAATTATTTGCATAAGAAATGAGTAAATTAACAAACCACCTAAAATAAATTAACCATCTAAATTTGAGGTTTAGTTTTAAAGAATCATCATGACTCTTTCAGTGATTAAAATTGTTAAATTAATTAACTATATGAATAAGTCTATATGAATTATTATAGTAGAAGAAATCACCCTTTATTTTCAAATCCTTAAATTAACTACACATTTTAAATTATGATCCATCGAAAATTGTTCTAAAATATACTAAATATTTTGGTTAAAATGTACTTCGTTTCATATTTGTGGTCTGCAATATTTTTAAAACTTAAAAAGGTTATGGGTGAGTCTTCGAAAACAACCATCTAAATTGGGTGATTATGTATAAATATTACAAATTGAAGTTCTTTTGAAAAAACTACCCTGATTTTTATTTTGTATAATTTAGCCATTCATTATGCAACTAATGTGTAGTCCCATGAAAAATAAAAAGATTAATGCGTTATTGTGTGGTTGAATGTGGATTATTGTGTGATTTTATATAAATTCTAAAAAAATAGCAAGGTTGGTTACCGTACTAAAATTGTCGAAACTTCGTGCCTACCACACGAAATTTGTCAAAATTTTATGGTTGTCATGTGAAAATTTTGAATTTTTTAGGTATGTGAGAAAAGTCAAACTTAGCTACCAAATAAAATTTCTCATAAATAAATAAGGTTTTCTAAGTTTTTTTTTTTTATACATGGCAAAGTTTTGGGTGGTGTCAAACCTTAATGACCCACCATTCAATGGCGTACTTTCGGATGAGAAAAAAAAAATCAGATGAGACGTCATCATAGTATGCCTGAGGTGGGTCACCTTGTTTGCCACTTGGATGACCTCGTCCACTTTCCAGCTAAGATATAGTTAACAATCATGAGGCTGTCACTCCCAATATCAACACACCGTAGACCCAAATCCTTAGTCATCAAACAAACTAGAATGGTGCGTCAGAGCTTCAACCATCAATGAGAATATCATGTTGCACTGCGAGTTGCCAGACTCTATAATCAAACTAGTGGAGTCTCGGATGACAAATTAGCCTGGTAGAAAATCCATACGAGAGCTTAAAGTTACCAAAATTAATTAATATTCAAGTGGTCTGCTATAAGTTTTTTTTAATTGAAGGTCTTTCTAACGTCTGACTAGGAGTTGTGGTCGTGTATCCGCTATGATGGTGTCTTCCCAAAATATATTTTTAGAGTCATATAGTTATTGTAGGATTTGTCTTAGGTATCCTTCTTGTTTCTTGGTAATAAAGTTTTCAAGTGATTTGTAGGACTTCATGGTCCCTCAATTGATATCCTTTTATATTAAGGGTGTGTTTGGAAAATTTTGGAGTCACTTGACCAACATCACTAACAAGTCAACCATCCTACCACCACTATAAGTGATAATAAAGAAAGATATCATGCCCTAAATAAATTATCGACAATCTGTCTCTTGTTAAATTAAACGTCGGCTAGTTGTACGAGAACAACATTTATCATGGTTATGTCATGCATTTAAATTTTTTTTACCTTGTTAAATAAACAAGGTAAAAAATGTAAAAATTAAATATGACATAAACATAATGTGTGTTTAGCTTAGTTGGCAAAAGGGTTCAATTCTCACTACTTTTTTTTCCTACCAATTTCTCTTTCTTTCAATTTTTTGAGTTAAAATTTATATATTCAAACCAATTTTTATGATATGGTTTTCTTTTAATTTTTTTAAAAATATTCATCTTGCTATTTATATAATTTTAACAATTTTTTCTATAAACTTTTTAGTTATATCTAAACCAAAATATAATTCCTTAATTTTTACAATTTTTTTTCTAGAAACATCGATTTTTGCCCCTTCCCCCTTTACGAAATTCTGCAATCGCCGGAATTTATCTTTTAACACAAAATTTTAAACAATTCTATAAGAGTTTTACCTCTCATTATAAATAAATCATTCTAGAAGCTTGTAACCAATGTAAAATGTCATTTTATTGAATATCCAAACTTATATCTCGACATTTATACTATTAAGTTAGAGGAGGTGGTGTGTATCACTATCGAGTGATACATATTGAATCGGATAATCTTACTCTTGTTACTATCAATTCTCTTTTTATCTTTCATATGTTGATCCTTTGTACAATATATCAATCATTGTCCTATTTTCTTCCTTTTGTATGTCTATTATGTATATAGAGAAAGATAGAGGGATATGTACTCGAGTCTCGACAACTATAGATTAGTTCATGTTCATATTGATGTAACAATACAATAACAATAATTTCAATTTATTTCTCTTAAAATAGATTTTATGGGGTCAAAATGTACTCGCTCTCGAAATAGTATTTCTACAAGTGTAACGTAAAATGAAAAATATATTTTTTTTTAAATAAATAATTAAACAAATTTGACCTTCTTAAAAAGAAATGATGACCATACAATTAACAACATACAAACGACAACAACAATTCCAATTTGCTTTGTCTAAGACTATCCACAATGGTTTTGTCTATAATGTATACATTTGCACAAGGTGTGTAAAAATACACCTTACTTTTTGGTATTTTGCTCCAATGGTCAAATATGTATTTTTTACACACCATTCAAATACAATTAATTTAAAACAAAAAAGAAAACAAAAATCATAAAAAACACACCAATAAAATTGTCTTACTTTTTGAAAAAGTTTTTGCACATGGGGATGTGTTGTGCTCAAATTTGCACATTACATGCTCAAATGTGCACATTTGCACACCCCAAAAGCAACCAATGGAGCTCAAAAATGTCAAAAAATGCATATTTAGACATTTGCACACAACCATTGGAGTTAGTCTAAAGGTTCAAGGGGTTGATGTTTCTAATTAACCTATAAATGCCATATCATATACACATGCACAATTAAGAGTAAACAAATACATAAAACCACAACAAAGTTGAGACAGAAAGGCATAAGAAATAACAAGAAGCTGATTTTTTTTTATAAAGACAATACAGAGTAATTAATTTGGATGGGCCTAAACCCTATTAGTTCACCATCAAATATTAATTTGGATGGGCCTAAACCCTATTAGTTCACCATCAAATAGTATATTGATAGATGAGAATGTTGAGTTCTCTATCTATTCAAAAATCTGGCGCGGAATGGAATTAGAAACATCGAGTGATAATTAAAGACGAACAATGAGGTGCATAAAGCGACCAGACATATAGCATAAAATTTCTTCTTTTTTTTTTGGTACGAAGATAGCATAAAATTTCATGAGAAATACCTTTCGAATTTCAATCCGATGAGATAAAAAATTATTACTCCGTACAATCACTCTAATTAGTGGACGACAATTGGAAGTTCAAAACAAGTAGAGATGTCACAAAGAATTATTAGCCTGCATAATCACTTTATTAAATAGGTACGAAATAGGTCAACCATTCACGAGTGCATGTATATTTATAATAAAAAAAAGTACGGAGTAGAACCCAAAATGTGTAATAATCGACGTTGTTTAATTTTTTATTTTTTTTAAACAATTTGCTCCGACTATATCTTATTACTCCCTCCGATTATAAATGTTAGATTTTTTAGTTTTGTGCACGTAGTTTAAAGAGTTAAAAATTATATAAAATATTAATTTTTTAATTAAACTTTTTTACAATATAATATTTATTAATAATAAGTTTTTTGTTGTAAAAAAATTAATTAAAAAAATTAATATTTTATATAGTTTTTAAATCCTTAAACTACGTGCACTAAAGTAAAATGTCTTACATTTGTGATAGGAGGGAGTATTACTTTTTTTACAACAAAAAATAAATTAGAATAGAGGTAACAATATTTAGAATAGCTCCACCCTAGAACATCCCTTCAGACGAAAACCTTTAGTTCTAAATCAGCAAACAACACATCATCAGTAAGGATACTGAACGACAGATGACAGATCTGATCAGCAAAAATATTTAATTTTCTGAAAATATGACGAGAATCGAGAATCCGTTTATAGGAGCTCGATATTCTAAAGGCAATTCTAATCCCCTAATAAATCCTTGACAACGGTTAAGTTGTCCCCTTCAATGAGCAAGTTTCAAATCCCCAATTATGTTGCTCATAATGCTCAATTTCGTAGTGAAAATTAAAGCTTCAGCATAAACCATCAATGTGTTATTACAAGTATTGTTACCCAACGAAACAATTTTAGCTAAAAAGTCACAAATAACAAATCCAAATGAGGCGCTCCCCGAGGCAAGCATAGAGCCGTCAAAATTAAGTTTGTAAGAATTAGGAGGAGGTCTATCCCAATAACACTATTTGTACACGTTGTGTTTTATGCGCAGACAACATCACAACTTTAAAACTAGAGCCATGACTATTGGAGCCAAAGGAGTTCGAATCTAGATCGAAACAAAAAGCCTCTAAGCAAGATTGCTTTGTGGTTAACATAAAGATATGTAGGTTCTTAACAATTGTTTTGATAATAAGATGACATGTAATAAGTAATCAGTCACGAATTTAATATATATATTTTTTAACAAGGTAAAGGTGGTTTTGAACCACATACATTGTTCAATTAGCGATTCATCTCCCCTATTTCACAATGCATTCAATCACAACGACAATGAAACCACCCACTCCACACACAAAGCCACCTAATTCGCATCAGTGATGGGCTTCCCAAAGCCTTCGAGAACAACCTTCGAGAAAATATGGGTAAAGAGTCTCGTTAGATAGTATTTAGAGCATGGTATAGCTGGTCTTTTAGAGAGGTTGATGCAAATATGTAGATCTTTTAGTTTGGGCTAGGTACTTGGGTACACCTTTGGGTCATGGCTCTCGGCCATGCGTAGCTGCGTAGATGAAGGTTTTGCTCTTCACCTTCCTTTTGTAATTATTACAACTCTATAAATTTACCTCTTCAAGAACAGCCTACAAGCAACGCTAGAGAGAAATTGAAGACATGACCAAACCTACCAACCCCGATACAGCTTCCAAAAAGAACATCGTTTTCTAGAGATCTGGCCTCTAGAGATTTTGAAGCTCGATCTTCCTTTGCTGACTTCATTGAGAACCTTTAATTTTTCTTGATTTCCATTGTAGGCCTTCTTAGTGTTGCAGTTGATGCACTTCTTCTTAGGCTCTTTATCCGCCATCATGGCCACAAGAATAGTTGCCATAACTAGGGATAAGGGTGTTGGAACCATGCATCCATCAAATGTTGGTCGGATCTGGCTCGGATCTTCATCTTGAGTGTGTAATTTTGGCGAATCTTCGTTTTGTCATTTGCAGCAATGAGGGGTCTTGGTAGGATTGGGGCAGAGTAGTTAGAGCTTATTTATTTAAAAATAAATTTATTAATGTATAGCCATATATTTCTCTAATAATTTTTTTGGTGCGAATTAGCATGTGCTTATTTATTTCAAAATAAATTTCTTAATTTATATCCATATCCAAAAAAAAATTCTTTTAGATTTTTTTTTCGATTTTCAATACATTAAAGTTAGGATTTATTCTTTTTGTGGGATTTTAAAAAAACCATATATATCAATTTATTTTCTGTCTTTTTTTTTAATAAAGTTAAGATTTGAATTGGGTGGTGTCAGGCCTGATTAGATCATTACTCAATACTCAATAGCATCTTAGCTTTGTATATCAGAACTTGAATTTCTGGATGGAAAAACATAAGATCATGAGGAGTATGCACATAGCACAAACGTTTATCTACAATCTTGTTGTTATTCTTGTACAATTACCTTTTTTTAGAGTTACTTTTCTAGGGGTTCGACCACTATGAGTACGTTGTTATAGATAGAGTTTTTTTTTTTTTTGAACCGGAAAGAATTCGACTCACCGGATAGGCCCAGTGAGACGAGAGGCCGAAAGAACGGCAACGGATAAACCGTTATGAAAGAACCGAAATACAATCAAATCAACAAAGAAAAGTCCACCACGAACAAACTAGAGAACAGAGGTTGAAACTAGCGACGGCGAACGGTGTTGGAATCGGGACAAAGTGAGTCATCTCTTCTGACAGTTGGTAGAGATAACACAGGGAAGTTATCTGACAGTTGGTAGAGATAACACAGGGAAGTTATGGATAGAGTTAAACAGTTATTCTAAAAGAAATCAATAAATTCTAAAAAAAAAAAAGAACAGTACAATTTTTTTAAAAATTGTATAAATTTGAGCAATTAAGTATTCATGGAGTGCTTAAAATCATTTGAACATGCACTAACAATTAGAAATGGAAATCAACCCATGGTCCACAAACATCAAATCCATCCATTAATTCACCTAATGAAAAAAATGAGACATTAATTATTAATATAAAAAAATATTAAATTATGATTTATAACCTTATTTTAATTTTCATTAAAAAGTATACGATAAAATATTTTTAAAATTTATAACCACTTTTAGGAATAAAATAGAAGAATTTGTTCATATATACATCAAGCTAGTTTTTAAAAAAAAATTAGTAAAATATATTTTTAAATCTATTTCAGATTCTAATTTAAATATAAAGGTTCAAATATTATAATATCACACACACATATAACTCTAATAGAAATAGACAATTGTTGAATCCGTGCAGCGAGAATGAACAAAGAACAAAGGAGGAGAGGAAGAAGAAACCAGAGAGGAAGAATGGAAGATCGCTTGACGTTTGCATTGAGAACTGAATGAATGGACACCTATTTACATTATTTACAAATGTGACCCACTATTTAATAAAGATACATATAATAAACTCCCACAACAACGGAAGGTGATTTGTTAACAAGAACTATTTAATGGGTGATTTTATGTAAATTTATAATTAATGGGTGGCTTTCTATAAATGTCCCTTTAAATTTTAAAATATTGTACTATGAAATTCAAGTTCACTAACTTCTTGATTCTAGGCCTATCTAGCTGTATCCGACTGAATTTTACACTAAAATTTTTTAAATTTTTTGCTTTTGCGGATTGTAAATTTGTAATATCATAGAAAAATGCATGAAAGTTGAGAAAATGATAAAAGGTCACAAAAAGTGGAGATTAAACGATGGCCAATTTTTTAAAGATCCCATCAAATTATATTATCTCCCCAACATTTCTAAATACGTATGATTTTGGATCTATGGAAATAGAAAACGAAACTTTTTTTCCTGGTGAAAACACAAAACAATTAAATGCACTGCAATTATATATATGAAGTATGGCAATTACTCCCTCCGTTCACAAATATAAGTCGTTTTACTCAAATATGTATTTTGAATTTCAGAAAACGGTTACAATTTGTGTGATCCCAACATGGTTTGGATAGTGACAAACAATAATATATAGATAGAATAGAAGGTGGAGGAAGCTTCCTAATATTGCAGCTAGCTACAGGTGTATTCTTGGGGAGCAAGTGTTCTTCATGTGGGCTTGTCTTCATCTATTGGATTGAGCTCATCAATGGACTGTTGTGAAGGTTGTCCAGTACTCCCCGGCGATTCCATTGGGCGGATGCACAGATGGGAGCGAAAGAACTCAAACAGGGGCTTTGAAAGTGGCTTGGTAAGTGCATCAGCCAGCTGATCTTTGGTGGAAATGAAGGCCACTTTAAGAGATTTGTTTGCAACTCTTTCCCGAACGAAGTGATAATCCATTGATAGATGCTTAATTCGATGATGTAGAACCGGGTTGACAGCCAAGTAAGTTGCCCCCAAGTTATCACACCATAGAATAGGAGCCGCAGGCAGAGGAATGCCGATTGAAGCCAGCACAGACTGAAGCCAAATGGTTTCACAAGTGGCAAGAGCGAGAGCCCTGTATTCGGCTTCAGTGGAGGATCGAGCGAGGGTAGGTTGCTTTTTGGAGGACCATGAAATGAGATTGGATCCATGGAAGATGCAATAGGAGCTTGTGGAGCGGCGATCATTCCTGTCTCGTGCCCAATCCGCATCAGAAAAGGCTGAAAGATTATGAGAACGCTTGGAGGAGATGTGAACCTGATAGTGTTTGGTGTGATTGATATAGCGAAGAATGCGTTTCACAGCTTGCCAATGAATGGTGCAAGGAGTATGCATGAATTGAGCAACACGATTCACTGCATAGGCAACGTCAGGCCGGGTGAAAGCCAAACACTGTAAACTGCCCACAACACTTCGGTAGAGGTGAGTGTCGCTCATTGATGGAGAATCGACTGAGGGATCGAAATTCGCAGCCATCGGAGTTGAAATTGGACAAGATTTATGCATCCCGGTTTTATCTAGAAACTCTGTAATGTGTTTGGATTGGCAGAGGGAGAAACCAGTGGAATCTCGGGTGATCTCGATGCCCAAGAAAAAATGTGTCGGCCCCAAGTCCTTGACAGGAAACTACGAGGACAAAACAGAAACAAAACTAGCCGCTAATTCAGGGTTAGATGCAAGAACTAAGAGGTCATCAACGTAAACCAGCATGAAGACACAGGAGTTCCCTTGGCGAAAGAAGAATAAAGATGTATCAGCAGGTGAGGGAGTGAAGCCCGTTGTAACAAGAGCGTCACTTAGGCGAGCGAACCAAGCCCGAGGGGCTTGTTTTAGTCCGTATAAGGAGCGATTGAGTTTGCAAACATGATGAGGAAAGGAAGGATTGACAAAACCTGGTGGTTGAATGGTAAAAACGTCCTCATCAATGGAGCCATGGAGGAAGACATTCTGTATGTCAAGTTGTGTGGTTGTCCAATTGTACATCGCTGCCAGTGACAGTAGTAGACGGATGGTCGATGGTTTTGCGACCAGACTGAATGTATCAGTATAATCAATGCCAGACAATTGATTGAATCCTTTGGCGCCTAATCTCGCCTTCCTTCGCTCCAAAGAGCCATCTGATTTGCGTTTTGTTTTAAAAACCCACTTCACACCAAGGACGTTTTGAGAGGGTGAGGGTGGAAAAAGTGTCCAGGTATGTGTATCAAGGAGGGCTTTGAATTCATTTGCCATAGCCGACCGCCATTCAGGGAACTTGGAAGCAGTGGTGAAGCAGGTGGGCTCCTCAGGGACGATTGTGGTGGTATGAAGGGATCGAGGCCACGGTATCGTTCCATCCGACCGAACAAGAGGGCGAAGGTTGTTTGTGTGAGATCTTGTAATCATGTGATGATGAGGAGGAGAATTTTGTGATGGTGGGTTTGGGGGCTGGGACGATGAAGATCCGGATGAAGAAGGGGAATCAGCGTCTGATGAGGACAAAGACGTCTATGGCAAAGGAGGGTCTGAGGGTGTGGGTATAGGCATAAGGGGATTGGGTGCAGTTGGATTAAAAATGGGTAAGGTTGAGTGTTGGGCTGGTGGATGGGCCAAAGTAGTGGGCTGATTGTAGGAAAAGGGAAAAAACAGTTTCATGGAATATTACATCCCTGCATATATACATTTTGCTCTTAGCCCAATCAAAACACAAATATCCCATGTGATTCGGACTATATCCGAGAAAAATAGTAGGTGTCGACCGAAAGCTAAGCTTGTGATTGTGGTATGGTCGTAAATTTGGCAAGCATAGACAACCGAAAACCTTCAAAATTTTGTAATTGGGAGGGTGTTTGAAGAGAATAGAAAAGGGGGATTCATTTTGTAGAATAGGTGTAGGAAGGCGGTTAAAAAGATAGGTGGATGTTTGAAAAGCGTAATCCCAAAAACGTAAAGGAAGGGACGCGTGTTTGAGGAGGGTGAGGCCCATGCCAACAATTCGACGATGTCGGGATTCAATGCTTCCATTTTGTTGATGGGAGTAAGGACAAGAGAGTCTATGAGAAATCCCCAAATTTTCAAGTAAGGGTGTTAAGGGTTTAAACTCCGTTCCATTGTCGGTTTGAATGGAAATAATATTTTGGCTAAAAAAATTGGTGACCAATTTAATGAACCGAGTGAGAATGTCTGGAACTTGTGTTTTAGATTGAAAAGGAAACACCCAAAGAAATTTGGAGAAATCATCTAAAATAGACACAAAATATTTATTGCCATTGATTGAACTAGAGTGGGTTGGGCCCCATACATCCATGAATAACAGTTGTAGAACATGAGTTGAACGAGATGGGCTAGGGGGATGTGGGAAGGCATGGGCCTTGGCCCAAGAGCAAGAGATGCAGGGATGATGGGTTGAGCCACTGGATCCGGGTAGGGAAAAGAAACTTGTAACAAAACGGGTTATTTGAGAGGAGGGATGACCTAGGCGTTCATGCCAACTGCAAACCGGCGGCGAAGAGGTTGAGAGATTGCTGAATTTTAGAGCAGGGGATGATGCAGACGATCTTGCGGACAAACCAACGGGCATGACATACAGGCCGCCTTCAACGTGGCCCTTGAGAAGAGGAGCTTGAGTCACGGAATCCTTCACAAGAAAAAAAGAATCATGAAATTCAAAATAACAGTGATTATCTTTGCAAAAACGGTGAACAGAAATCAAATTTTTATTTAACATGGGAGCATGAAAGAGATCAGATAATAAGAAGGAGCGAGATGAAGTGTTTAGATAAGAAGAACCGTGAGATTGAATAGGAACCGAGGACCCATCGCCAAGAGAAATCGAGTCCGTGCCTTCATATGGTAAACGATCGAACCTCAAGTTCGAAACATCAGGAGTGTAGTGATGATTAATTAGCGGCAGTGTCGGGGTACCAATTGGTGGTGGTGGTGTTGGCTTGAAGGGAACTCGGCGGTGGTGATTGGAAGGAGTGATCAAAGCGGCTCCAACACTTGGGAGCAATGTGGCCGCGCTTTTCACAAATCTGACAGATCGGTCTTGTATCGGGGGCACCATTGAAGGTCTGAGAGCTCCGACCTCTCCCACTGCGACCTCCTCGATCATCCCGACCGCGTCCGCGACCTGCGTCTCCACGGCCACCTCTGTAAGATCCACGGCCACCTCTGTTGGCAGTGAAGTTTAGCTCTGGCTGTTGTGAGGGAGGTGCACCCAGAATGGACTGAGAAGAGGGAATATTGGTTCCATTGTTGCGATTGCTACGTTGTTCTTGAAGAAGAAGGTAGGACAAGGTGAGAGTCGGAGTGGGAAGGATAGGCTGAGTGGATAGAGTAGTAACCATAGCATCGTAGTCGGTGCCGAGTCGAGCGAGTAAATACACAACAAACTCGTCATCGGAGATGATCTGACCAGCAGCTTGGATCTGTTGGACGAGCGCTTGAGCACGGTTGAAGTAATCAGTAACGGACTCGTCCCCTTTCTTCAGACTTGCTAGTTGCAACCTGGTTTGAACGATTTGGGCATTCGAACGAGCCGAATACAGCTGGTGAAGACGAGTCCACACTTGGTGAGCAGTCTGACAGGTGAGAATTTGGGCGAGAATGGGCTCCATAAGAGAAGCAGAGAGAATGGCAACGACCAGTTGGTCCTTGGCGTGCCAGTCGTCAACAGCCTGTGTGTTGGAACCATCTGCAGCAGGAATTGGACAGGGGAGAGATCCATCCGCGTAGGCCATGAGGCGCTGAGACCGGAGGTACGGGGTTATTTGTTGACTCCAAAGGGGGAAATTTGAGGGAGATAGTTTGATGGTATTGAGAGTGGAGAAGTTGGGAATGGAGGGGTGTGAGGGATTGATAGAGAGATTGGTCATGGAGGCCAGAATCTGCTGAGAAAGAGTTGCTGTAGGGTTGGGATCCGCCATGAAAGTGAAGGAAATGAAAAGAAAAGAAAACCCAGGGGAAGAGAAAAAGGTGTTGTCGTCTTATGGCTCTGATGCCATACTCAAATATGTATTTTGAATTTCAGAAAACGGTTACAATTTGTGTGATCCCAACATGGTCTGGATAGTGACAAACAATACAATATATAGACAGAATAGAAGGTGGAGGAAGCTTCCTAATATTGCAGCTAGCTACAGCTGTATTCTTGGGGAGCAAGTGTTCTTCATGTGGGCTTGTCTTCATCTATTGGATTGGGCTCATCAATGGACTGTTGTGAAGGTTGTCCAGTATGTTTGACTTTCTGACACGTTTTTTAAAGAGATAAAAACTATATAAAATATTAACTTTTTTATTATTTTTTAAAAATAATATTATATTTATTAATATTAAGTATAATATTATTTTAAAATTTTAATAAAAATGTTAATATTTTATATAGTTTTTAGCTCCTTAAAAAACGTATAAAAAAGTCAAACGACTTATATTTGTGAACGGAGGGAGTAACATATTAAGGAGTATTGCTAAAAAATATAAATGTATAAATTTATACATTTGCACACAAAAGGTCATGTTCATGCCTTCGTGGTATATTACAAAAGGTACTTAGCAATACCTACTTTTTATGTCGCAATTACCCATTCTTTTATTTTTTTGGTAAGGGTCGCAATTACCAATTCTGAAAAGGTCATGTTCATGCCTTCGTGGTATATTAAATAAAGTTATGTATACCTAAGACCATCCACAATGGTTTTGGGTAAAATGTACACATTTGCACAAGATGTGTAAAAATACACATCACTTTTTAACAATTTGTTCCAATGGTGAAATGTGCATTTTTTACACATCATTCAAAATTTAAAACAAAAAAAGAAAGTAAGATGATAAAAAATCAACCAATGAAATTATCTTGCTTTTTGTAAAAGTTTTTGCACATAGGGGAGGTGGTGTGCTCAAATTTGCACATTACATACTCAAATGTGTACATTTGCACACACCCAAAACAACCAATGGAGTTAAAAAGTGTCTAAAAAATACACATTTGCACACCACCATTGTGGATGGTCTAATGTGTGCGTACAAATTTTTTTAGGGGTGTAAATTTCTGGTTTCTCTTGTTACTAATCTATTAAATATTCAATATTGTTTCTGATTGTTGAGGGGCTTCGTCTTTATACTCTTATTAGTAGTTTCAAATAAGGAGCAATATTTTAATCCTGTTTGATCGTATAGTGTCTGTGATTTATAAAGATTTCTCATCTATGTGGAGAATCGTCGTGTGATCACACTTTTTTCATGAGTCGTCCATTGCCTATTAAGGATTTCTGCTTTCCATCTCTCCAACGATGAAACATCGTATCAGTATCAGCTTTCTCATGTTCACTATTCACATCCTCTCACCGAGTTTCCATCCTTGCTTAGTCGGACTCGGACTTCTAATTGGCTCTTAGATTATTTTTTAGGGTTGTTTTTCTCGTTTTGCCTTGGTAGATTAGTCTGTCTGGTGCTCTTTGTGCCCTGTCGATTTACCACACTTACATTTTGTATTTTAATTTGTCCGGCGATCTTTGCGCCCTCTCGATTTACCATAGTTACATATGATATTTCAAATTTTTACCTAATAAAAAAACTAACCTATCAAATACGAAGTATTCAAATAAATCATTCGAAGTATGATGCAGAACTGAAGGTTCTCATCTGCAAGGATGCGCTAGGGTGGAACACTGCAAGGAGGCGGTTGTTCGACCCTAATTTTTTCATTGCTTCTAAAAAAATAATCATTTGAAACTCCATATGTATGGCTGCACCAAAAAACACTTCAAAAATAAGTAGAATGGGCTGGTTATTTTTTTAAACAGTTAAAAAGGTGTATGGACACCCAGAAACTCATAAAAATGGTTAAAATTATGAGTTAAAAAAGCTGCTAGATGAAGCTTTTTTGTTATTTATAGCAAAAGGACCGTTTCACCCCTTCCTTTTTTTTTATCAAAATTACAACCCGCCCAGGCATACCCCTTCCTCTTTTCGCATTGTTAATTTATTTATCACAATTAAAACACATTTGTGTCTCATACGGAGATTATCTTGTTGTTTAAATTTTTAACTACTTTTACTATCAGTTTATAAATTTTACTCTATTTATAATTTTAGTCAGTGCATTAACCCCGGCCCATATAGACCCTATAACTCATTTTGACCTAACACGCATTGATCTAAATCCAAATGAGTCGAATCAAAATCAATCGAAACTCAATATGACCCAAAGCTGCTATAATCGAAATTTGAAACAACCCAAACTGAAGATAAGTCCTAATAAAATTTTATATATAAATATTAAAATAATTAAAACCCGAGATAACTAAATTTGAAATGAGTATAAACATTAAACCCAATTCAACTCGACCCAATCTAAATGTCAAAATCATCTGAAAACAAATGAGGTATGTTTGTTGACTATAACTGAATTTTGAAATAATAGAAAAATAAAGAAAAAAATTATTTTATGAAAGGGTAAATCGGTTTCGAAATGATTGAGTTGAATTTTCTGATTTGGATAAGGTCGTATCATAAAAATTATTCAATATTTAATGAAAAGAATGTTGGTAGTAATAAAAGAATTGTTTAATAACTTTGTATATACTGAAATTTCATAGGAGGTTATGTGTACCGTTTGTGCATTACTAGTCTAATAAAGTCGATTGTGGTTTAATCTTAAAACGAATTGATAATATAAGGGGTTGTTACCGATTTATATACTAAAACTTATTATAGTCAATTTTAGATGTTAGACTCTTTTTGGTTTTATTTACCTCTCTCAACAATACACCTCTGCGAATACAATTAAGGTCTTTTATCTTTAGTTGAGGCTTGGACAAAGATCTAACATCTCTTTCTCTTTTTAACTAGACCAAGTCAGACCATTTAACTTTACTGTTTTGATACCATGCTGAAATTTGTTAGTACTCGTGATCGGAGTTATGTGCACAGCTACATCTGCATTAGTAGCCTATTATAGCAAGCTAATTAAGGTTTAATTCTCAACTTTTTTTCCCGCCGAAGAAAATATACAAGAAACTTATCCATCACAAATTCAACTGGAATCTGAACCCGATATGCAGGTTGAGGGAGGCAGGGGAGGGTATCCATGACCCAAACACCAAAATATACGCGCATCTAGACTGAGTTGCCAAATTAACCGATACACCGGAAGATACTTTAACGTGTTATATGGGAAATTACCTATCGATAAGGGATTTTGATTCAGTTCTTTAGATTTATCTAAATTTTGTAGCCCTTTCTCAATCTCAATCCCTTAGCATCTTTGATTCCCTAATCTGACTCACTTATCCAATTTTGATTCACATTACTTTCGGTCTTCTGCCCACCAACTGTTTGTGGAAAGTCCTGTGAGAGGCTTCCTATCAAGTACCAAGTCAAGATCGAAGTCTCAAAATTACGGAGGGAGAGAGACTGAAAATTTTGAGATGGGTCCTGTAGCTCCTGCTTGGAGGCGCCAACGGAGCTCCCACTTCACCGACCCACTACAGTTGACAGGTAGTAACTACAGTGAATTTAGTTCACAAAGTTGCTTGGATTGGATGAAATATGCATATTTCTTTTTTCAGAATATTAGCGAAAGGGGATGGCGGCGAAAAATGTTCTTAATATTAGGATTAACATTATCTAATCCTTGGAGCCGGCCCTTGAAATTCATATTCTTTTGCTGATTTCTTTTTTGCCCACTTCATTTTTCAAAGCCAATAAGAAATATGCAATGGTGGATTCTTTTTTTTTTTGAAACTGGATTCTTATGCATCTCGTGCTCGTGGCCTGGCCACTTAAGCTAGGACTTGCATTATATATAGGCTGAATGCAGAGCTGCTAATTCATCAAACTTTCACTAATTCCTATTGTGATATACTCCTATAAGCCAAATGGCTACATTGAGGTTTTGGATTTGCTTCATTCTACTTGTTTGTTTGGTTTCGAGTTCTGAAACCCGTCCCCTTATGGGATCGGTTCCCATTAATAGAGATGAGGCATTACTTGAACATGCCCGGAAAATGTTCGCAGAGAACATGGAGAGGAAGGGTATGATTGATGATCTCTACACAGCTGTTCCTGATCGTGTTAGCCCGGGTGGTCCTGATCCTCACCATCATTGAGTGAAGCTAGATCAATTGCGAGATTTTCCTTCATCCTGCTTCATAGTTTATGTTCCTAAGATATATGGCTATGTAATATGAACTCCATGCCAGTTTTTTTTGTGGCTTTTTATTAGGATCTTATCCTACTCTGCTGCATTGTCAAGTTGTATTGCATTCTTCGAGTCTCCGTGATTACGAAGATCAAAGTAAATCTGCATTCAACTTGGTGCATGTATGATCTATAAGTACTCTTTTTTACAGTATAAAGTTTAATCTATGAAGAGAGGGAGCTTTTTTTTTACAAGTGATAACCTTTCAGTTTCTTTTCATTATCCTTTTTCCTCTTTAGGTTCCTGTGGCAACAGGAATGTTTTAAAGGCTTTTTGTGGAGATAAAGTGTCTGATTAAACAATGTGGTTTCTAATCTCCTGCTGATTGGACCCAAATATATCACTTATCAATTTGGTGCTCCCCAAAGTTAAAAGCTACATTCGTGTAAGCACTTAATAATACAATTATCCTAATTGGTACTACTATTACAAGAGTAAGTTATATCTTACTTCTTTCAAACTATGACAATCCATGTAAATAAGAATTAGCCCACACGGCCACACCCCATTTCACATTCACTTTTGTGTTGTTTTGCCATATTAATTTTCTATTGTAATGGTGGATAGTTTGCTAAGGAGTCATATTGTCATATATTAGAGAATCGTTTTGAGATGGTCAATGACCCCACTACAAAATTTCCACTTATTTAAGTCAAACAATTACTTATGTATGATGTGGATTAGAAACTCTATTCTTTTTTTCTCTCTTTTTTTTGGGGGTGTATATGCCATACACAACTTTCATTTTCATCAAAAAAGGAAACTTTATTATGTGTTTGGAGTAAATTTGTGTAGAATTGGATATGTAATTGTATCAGTGAATGTGCATGCATATATCTGCAATTGTTGGTTTCTATCAAAATCAAGTGTCAGATAGCTTTTGTCTCATATTAAAAGAGGCTAGTGAATGATGAATGCATAATAAAGGAAGAAAAAGTTATGTGATTTATGCAAGAAAACATGATATTAGCAATTTATTTCTACTGTATTCAAATCTAACCTGATTGGCAAGAAACTAGATATTGCCCAGTTTGCCAATCTTGAAAATCCAGATTCGTATGCAATTGCTGTTTCATCATCTGTCAGATGTTCCTTTAGAAATGATGGTCTTTTGGAAATAAGATAATGACTAGAGATGTAATTTGATGATTACAGATGCTCAATTTGCTTGTGCTTGTTAGTAACCTAGACACAAATGTTCATATGATATGACTGACTGCCATCTACAAAAGCTTATCCCTTGCTGAACATTAGATAATGGATGCAGGTGGAAGTGTTTTTTCACCACACATGAATGTGATCACGGGATCAGTTGGAGAGGTCATATGATTTGGATGCGATTCACTGATTGCACTCCTCGGAAAAAGTGGGATCCTGCATAATCCTAAATGTTTCTTGCCTGCATTGCTCACCTTTGATGATGGATTAGTTTGAAAAGACCCTTATGGTATAATAGTAGTTCTGCTTATAGGATTCACAGTATGTTAAGGATGATAATGTGTCTATGACGATAAATAAGGTGTGGTATAGTGGTAAGAGATGTGTGATATTGACAAGGCAACTGTGTACTTAGTGCTGCTGATGTGTTGAGTGGTGACTCAGCCATGCAAAATCAAGAAAGAGTCAACTCCTGATCTTAAACTTCACACATCAGCTTCTGCTGATACCTAAATGATACCATTAATCTTATCCATACCTAATAGGTGAATGTCCAATCCAAATTGAAAACTTTCTTACTTCTGCATTGAATCTGGAAATTCTGTTGTTTTTCTTTTTTTCCCCTTTTAATGCTTACTAGATTATCCAATTCTGTTAGCTACAATAATCTGGTTTTCTCAAGCACACTACCTATTTTGATTGACAGGCCCCTTGTGATCAACTGACAACTGCGGATGGTGGAGCTTATTTTTTTGGTTTATATTTCTTATTTATTACAGGTCACATTTTTGTTGCATCAATCTTTTCTCCAGCGCATGGATCCATCAGAGAGGCCATATAAACGAAGGGTCAAAATCTGGGGAATCAGCTAATGTGCAAAGTACAAGTGGGGAACTTCAGGATAAAGCAAATTGATGATCATTGGTTAGTTCTCAATTCCTGTCTTCAAGTGTTATCATCTGTGGAAAGAACGTAATTTGACATTCGCCTACTATAATTTATATGTGATTATGCCCCACTTATATCTGTCTCTTCGACAACTAATTTTTCACATTATAATAGTATGGAGAATGATAAATGATAATGTTATTTGCTTGGCCCTTATTGCTGTTATGAGTTATTTGTTTATTAGCAAAGAAAACCTTCAGGCTGCAACGGTAGGTTCTCTATATTCTTATAATACAGCAAAAGCCAGCTGAATGACGCTTAGAAGGTTTGTCTATATAGAATGCCGCTTAGGGAGGGAGGGGACCAGGCCAAATTGTTATGGCTTTTATACCGAACTCAGATATGATACAACTCAGACAGGTACTAATCATTGATTCTGTGATCCAATGATCATCTGCACCTTTGCGGCTGTCAAGTTGGCAAGTATGCTAGTGAACATGACTAAGCATTGACGCTAAATTGCGTGCTAGAAACCTAGAAAGTAAGAGCTCACTGTATTTTCTAATGAAATTAGAACGCGTATGGAATATGACGTATAGGGAGAATCATGCTTTGAAGTTTGATCATTATCAGCTTTGAGAATGATTTTTCTTATTGTATGACTTGGATACCCATGATCACAGAGTGATGATTGCACTCATATATATTGTCTTTCATCGTGTCGAATTTTGAATGCTTCTATTAACCGATTGCATCTAAAAGTATGCTTGATGGCTTTGTGCGTTTCTCGCATCAGTAATCTAGGTTTGCTAACAGTGATTGAAGATCTCCTCTTGGTAAGAGGAATTCAAATATGAAATGTCAAAACTGAATTTAATTAGACTGATAGAGTTTCACCTTTGAGCTTTAGTTTTTATCATCTTGATCAGTTAATATTTCTGAATGCTGATGTGTTTATTTCTCTATATACATGCCTAGAATCACTACATTTTGTGACACTATTTCATGATCTTCTTTTTGACATTGTTTAATATGTTTGGAGGGATGGAAGGCGCCGCCTATTTCGATGGGGACCGTTCTAGATCAACTTGCCCGTGGCATATCGACTTTGATCGAGTAATTAAAACCCAAACCTTCCACTAAACAAAACCACCACATGAACTGCTCAAGTGGTCCTTGCTTAGCCCCTTTCTTAATCAAGTTGTCATTTGTTTATTTCTCTCACTGTAAAGCAGAGAAATATGAGTAGGCTCACACTCAAGGACCTACGAATACCGACATTTCGGCATTCAGTGGCTATAGTATGCTACTATGATATGATCTATACTGTATGTTAAGTGGATAACTCCTTGCATTGTCTGGATTCCAAATTGATCTTGATTGGACTATCTCTACTCATCTTTCTAATCCCTGTATATATAAGGAGAGTTCATTCATCAGTTTGAAAGTAAGTGCAAGTTAAAACCTTTTTTTTTTCTGTTTCAGTCTCTTCAAGTTTATGCATTGGCAGATCCTAAAATGGCACTTGCCCAACTAACATTACTGCTGCTTCTGCTTGTAACGAGTGGAGATGCTCGCGGGATTCCAGGCTTCTCTTCCGGGATTGACAGGGTGTTGTTCAAGGAGCTTGGGTATGATGACGCGAAGCTCGAGTCTTACAGGAGAGCGCTGGAAGGGACCGTAATAGACAGAGTTTCGCCTGGTGGTCCGGATCCTCGACACCACTCTCTTTCTCCGGAAATGCCTTAACCAAGGTGCTCATCTAGGATGAACCAACAAGGTAAGAAATTAGGATGATATGCCGGAATGTAGTGTAAGATACTGAGATCATAAGGCCTTTTTTTTTTTTGGTTGTGTTTATCGAAATGTATTGTTAAAGAACTTTCTGTATGTTGCACATTTTTCTTAAAATCTAGTGAAATTATCCTCAACTCTACTTAGAACAAGACCGTAAAATGACACATTTGAAATAACCATTTGATTCAACGTAACTTTAACAGCCATATTCAAACCATATGGATAAAAGGATTAGGGGGGATTTCTTCCTTACTAACGACATTGTTTGTTGCATTTGCATCTTTCACGAATGCTTTAGGGATGATAAATACACCACTAATTTATACTTGATACCCCGCTTTGCGGAATTATTGTCAAATGCGCTAAAATTCAAGACAAGAAAAAAAAATTTAATATAAAAATTCCGCACCCATATTAACAAAAAAAAAAACTCACAATACCACACGAAATTGCAGACTTGGCCACCTTGCATGAGTTTTCATGCCTTCTTGAGCGCTCTTCTTTTTTTTTCGATAAGGAGAGATTTCGAGTGGCATTAGGAGGTAGTCTTATGTTAACTGAGAGCATCATGTTGGATGAGGTCAAGAGGTCAAGCAGACTTAGATGATTTAGGGACATGTACCTTATCAGTTTGGTGGTTAAGGTGCGCAACCTTATCGGACAACTTAGTTTTTTACTTTTTTTTAAAAAAAAAATAGACATGTTGCGAAATTTTCTTTTTTTTTTTAATCCGAATTTTTGGCGCCTCTAACAACCATAAGCAAAATTTGTAACAAATTATGAATATTTGCGGTGTATCTAATAAAAAGTAGTGGTGTATTGATACCTCCATTTATAACTCAAATAAGTCACACGCGTTATATACAAGTAATGTTTAGCGATGATGGAGTTAGACTTCATCATCATAGCGACTAGCGAGTACGTGATTGAGCCATTGGATTCAAATTTCACATGCGAAGCTCAATGAAAATTGGGTGATCTCATCAGTGATTACCTAACTACTAAGAGCAACTCCAACAGGTTCTCCATAATGGATTTTTGGAGAATATCAAGGTTGATTTTGGTCCAACAGCTTCCCCATTACATTCTCCAAAATAGAGAATGAGGAGAAAAAATGGAGATATTTCCCTAAATTTGGAGAAAACTCTATATATTTTGGGGTAAACTCGATAATAGAGAATCTGTTGGATTTCAAACCAAAAAAATCCAGAATATGTGATTCATAATTCTCCATTTTGGAGAATTGTTTAGAGAAGTTGTTGGACATGCTCTAACGAGTGCATACCCGTAGGCCCGAAACCCGCCCATTCCAACGGTAGTCTTCATGTTTGAGCCTTGGAGGAATTGCATCCCAGAAGGCTAATGTAAGCCACGTTTTGTTTTTATTAATTTAATCGTATCTATGGTAGTTCTATTAAGGCGAAACTAATTAAAATAACTCGACCTTTAAGGGTGTGTTAAAAATATATCCCAACCTTTCAAGTGTAAGATAAATATCTCGACCTTTAAAGGGGTGTTAAAAATATTTCTCAACCTTTCAAATGTAATATAAACTAGTATTACTACCCGCCCGTTGTGCGGTTTCTTAATAATAAAATGATATTTAATTTATATTTCCTTTTTAAAATATAAATCGTTGTGCGGTTTCTCAATATACAACATATATATATATATATATAGAACAATCAACATACATACATGTATATATATATATATATAATAGATAAATAAATTATGTTGAATAAAATTAATATACTTAAAATTTTCTTAAATAAATAAATCAAAACCTTGGAATTTTTTTAAGATAAAAATAAAAAGTACACAAAATCATAGAATAATGTCAACATATCTATCTTATTATGTTATTTTTATTAATAATATTTAGGTGACTATCAATTATTGGATAGAGTATACACTATATTATAAAAAGATTATACAAAATAGCATAAGATAAAATATTCTAGCGATAATAGGTTTTGTAACAATTTAAGATATGAGATTTCATATTTATATTAAAATTTAATATAACATTTTAATCAAGATAAACTGACTCCAACAACTTCATCATCATATATTAAAAAAAGGACTAATTGGAATAGTATATCTTAAAACTCATAGTTACTTATCTATTATGTGTATATATATAAATATACAAATATTGTGCCTAAACTGATTAATTATTTATTAATATATAAATAATTTATAAATGATCATTGTAGTGATCATGATGAAATAATATACTAAAATATGTTACTTTGTGTTTCTAATTTCCTTGTATATTTATGTTAATTAAGTATGTATTTAGACCCCCAAAAAAAAGTTACGGGAATTACCTACTATTTGCCATAGTATTGATGACCCAACATAATATTCCTAATAATGTCAAATGAAAATTTTTAAGAATGAGATACATCTTAATTCGGATAAAAAAAATACTCCGAATCTGGTTTGTATTTTTGTTCCTAAACTCATCTTTATTATAAATTACTAATTATATATTTAAAAAGGTCAAAAGTAATAATTATATTTAAAAAAAATTAAGTTATTATATTGTAAAGATTCTTTCTTAGATGTGAAGTATAAAAAGATAGATTTTCTAACTAATTAAAATATAAGGTTGAATATTTATAATCAAAATTAAACCACAATATGACACGTAAGCAAAAATAATCCCGCTTTAATCCAGAAAATTCCGTGGACGAGAGATCGCACCAGAGCCCGTTCCAGGCCTCTGTTTTAGTATTTTATATAGATATCTCAACCTTTATAAGTGATGTTAAAATAATATCTCAAAAAAATTTATACAAAAAAAAGCTAACAGTACATGCATATATGGCAACAAAAATTTTAATAAAAAAATAAAACTTTAAAAAATCTATATAAAAAATTATAGATTTACATATGTTTCATCTTTTATATTTTATACACACTATTTTCTTATAACTCTATATTAAAAACCTTGTTTTATTAAACCAGTTTTCTTTTTTTTTTATCAAGGGAAAGAAATAAATTAATAAAATATAAATATAGATAAAAAATGATAGATTTACAAGTGTTTAATCTTTTATTTAGATGATTTTTATATTTGAGGGATAACACCCATATTTGTATAATGGGCCATTTAACTAATTTCTCATTTTTAATTAAAATTTAAAATAGAAAGAAGAATAGTTAGAATTTTAGTAAATAAATTATGTAAAAAAATGGGACAATTGAACAAAGAAGAATAATATGGAAAATTGAAATATTAATAAAGTGTCTTGAAATTTTTTTAAAAAAATAATAAATGAAAAACCTTGTTTTATTAAACCCTTTTATTAATTTTTTATATGTATTTTTGAAATTTTATTTTTTTTATTAATTTATTTTGCCACATACGTATGCCATGTTAGCTTTTTTTTTTCCTAGAGAATTTTTTTAGATATTATTATAACATCACTTATAAAGATTGAGATATTTATCTTACATTTGAAAGGTAGGGATATATTTTTAACACATCCTTAAAGGTTGAGATATTTATCTTACATTTGAAAGGTTGAGATATATTTTTAACACACCCTTAAAAGTCGGGTTATTTTAATTAGTTTCGCCTTCTATTAATTAAGAATAAAAACACGTTTTCTCAATAATTATTTATTTATTTAGAACATGTGGTTCTCTTGGATTATTTTATACATATTAAAAAGTTATCGCAAAAAAGGAATAAAAATTAAAAAAGTTCTTCTTTCCCAAAATTTATAAGAATCTGGTATTGAAATGATAATTGTTAAACGGGCTTCCTATTTGCACGGCCAAAATTCGCAATCTGCACGGTACCGAACTCGAAGTCCGGTAAGGGTGGTCTGCCTCTGGGAATTCGGCATAGGCAGAAGAGCTGACTTGATCTAACGGTGATCTTCCACTCGGTGAAGGGTTGCCGACTTGGGAACTCGACATCGACACCGTGTGAATGGCGAAAAAATGGCCGTGTGAATAACAGGACCTTGTTAAATTTCTCTTATCCTCCTCTCAAAAAAAAAAAGTTGGGGTTGGTGGGAGTTGAGGAAAAGGAAAAGGAGAATTTTGAACCGTTAATTCAACTTATCTAAATTGATAAGGGAAATTTACAGAAAATCACCCATTAAATAAGGGGGTTTTCACTTAACCACCCACTAAATTCAATATTACAAAAAATTACCCTTTAAATGGTCTTCTTTTACAAATCACCACCTCTTCATCTATTTTCATTAATTAATCATTAAATATATTATATTTTAATTTTTTTAAACTCAAATTTGGTTATAAATATATTTAAAAGTTGAATTTAAGGGCAATATTATATTTTAGTGGTCATTTTATTTATTTTTAAAAAAATAATAATAAATATAGCCTAAAATTATTATCTGAGTTTATGTTTCAAATTGTTTAATTTTTTAAAAT
Source organism: Persicaria maculosa (assembly GCA_963922045.1). NCBI lineage: Eukaryota > Viridiplantae > Streptophyta > Magnoliopsida > Caryophyllales > Polygonaceae > Persicaria > Persicaria maculosa. The sequence continues at coordinate 12,972,354 of OY998267.1, read as the reverse complement.
ATTATGTAAATTACTCTTTTATTTATAATATGATTAGAAATCATAATTTCTATTTATAAAATTAAAAATAACCTTAACTTTTATTTATTTATTTGTAGATTAAATATTTTCATTCAATAACTAACCTTTGCTAAAAATTCAAAAAAGTATGTAATTGTACTGTATTTAAGTTATACGATTAATGGATAACCTAATTTTTTTAAAAAATATTTTTCAACTTCAAATATGAGTTCGATCCATTTTATTTGTTATAGAACGAAAATATTTAAACTATAATTAAATAGTAATTTTAAGGTTATTTTTAGCTTTATAATAGAAAATATGATTTTCAAATCTAATCATATGTTAAATAAAAGAGTTATTTACATAGTATTTTAAAATTTTATAAACATTTTCAAACATAAATTGAGATAATAACTCTAAGCTATATTTATTAGTATTATTTTAAAATAAATAAAATGGTGCCTAAAATGTGATTGAGCTCTTAAATTCAAATTTTAAATATATTTATAATCAAATTTGAGTTTAAAATATTAAAATATAATATATTTAATGATAAATTAATGAATAGATGAAGGGTGGTGATTTGTAAATAAAAACCATTTAAAGAGTGATTTTCTATAATATTGAATTTAGTGGGTGGTTAAGTGAAAACCCCCTTATTTAATAGGTGGTTTTCTGTAATTTTCCCAACTGATAAAATAGAGGTAAACTAATACTTTTTTTCCAAATAAATCCAACTTAGATGCTACAAGGTTTCACACATGTTATTCATAAGTTATGAGATTTGAAAATTTTCCATTATCATTGTAATGGATTTCTATCATATACCCTAATGCATAAGATCATTTTGAAAAATATTTTTCCTAAATAAACCTGATTTAGCCATTTTTAAAATAGATTATGGGGTTCTCCTAGACAAGCGCAAACGAGGGTTGGCCCACCCGACCCGCCCCACTCACCTGCTATTGTGGACAAGCATGGGGTGAAACCCAGGTCAGCTGTTAAACCCGACCCACACCCGTAGCGGGTACGGGATTGGGAACCAGATATAAATATTACGAGCCGCTAACCCTGTAACAAGTACTTGTTTATTTTTAAAAAATAAAATAAAATAACGGGTGATGTTTGAATATGCCATTGAATATGCTCTTATGAAATCTTATTTAATTTTTGACTTTTGAGTTGGTCGTGCCTATGTTCAGTCTTGGAAAATTAGATAAATGATGATGAAATCTTATTTAACTTTTGACTTTTGAGTTGGTTGCGCTTATGTTCAGTCTTAGCAAGTTTGGGATTGCCCTTGCCAATGAGGTATGTAAGAAAATCCACATTTTATGCATTGAAATATGCAACATGATAAATTCATTTATTGAACATTTGACTGCGGGTATCCACAGGTAGTCTGCGCGTGCAATATCGAACGGGTTTGGACAAGACATCCAACTCTTGAAGCTGGCTTAGTTCGACCCGCACCCGCCACATTGGGACAATATTTTGAATAAAACTCATCCCAAATCCAGCCCGTGGTTGCTCGGATCTAGGTTCACCCATTTGCTTTTAGGATTTTTTTTAAACAAAGTATCATTATTATGTATTCTAAAGACACACAATAGACAAACCGATCATATAAAGTATGAATTTTTTTTTTATTAGGTAAAAATTCAACGCACCGGACAGACCCGGTGGGTCAATAGACCGAAAAAATCGGTGACGGATAAATCGTCAAGACAAGCAAATGACAAAGACACTACAAAATGCATAACCACCAAATTACAAGAGTGTAGTTATAGCCACATGCTAGTACTATGAAATAAAGAAACGGAAGCCGTGTGCGACAACTCTTCTGCCAGTTGGTAGAGGCACGCAGGGAATCCCTGGGGAACTAAGTGGAAACCTCAGATTTGGACTTGGATATCAACGAGCCTTCAGGCTTCGATCACGTCCACAACCTCTCGCGCGTCGACAAAGGAGAAGAACACCGCTCAAATACCGCTAGCCCCAAAGCCACAACCACACAATGAGCAAATCGGCAGATCTAGCCAACCCAAGAATGAGATTTTTATTTTTTATTTTTTTTCCTCCAAGTTGCCTCAGGCCCAAGGCAAAACCTTGGACCCAAAGCAAAAATTCGGGCCAAACCAAACAATAATGGGTCACCTCGGGCCCAAGGAAAGACCTGGGGGCACAGGGCAAAACGGGAGCAGCCCGACCGCGACCAAGCTGTAACACAAGTCGGAAACCCGCCGGCCAATCACCAATGATCGGAGACACAAAGAAGAATCTAGAGAACAGGGGAAATCGGGCAAGCAGAAACAAGGCGGAGGCCACCGAACTCCACAAGCCCCAACCCGATTTCACAAGTTGAGAAGCTCCGACACACCAACCCGGACACCACCAGCCGGCCAATCACCAATGATCGGAGACACAAAGAAGAATCTAGAGAACAGGGGAAATCGGGCAAGCAGAAACAAGGCGGAGGCCACCGAACTCCACAAGCCCCAACCCGATTTCACAAGTTGAGAAGCTCCGACACACCAACCCGGACACCACCAGACACGCGTTCGCGAGGGTGCCGAATTGGAGGAGGACGATGACAATCCATGGACGGCGCAGTCGGAACCGAGACGCACACATCCATGGACCTGGTTGAGACTAGGGCAGAAACCGCCGGGTGTTAGACCGAGGAGGAAACGAGACAAACCAACAGCCCACCAAACACCAGTAGGAGACGATTCACAGTGAAGGGATGAACAAGATTAGAGATTGGTAGTGGAGATTAGAACAGATTGATAAGGAAAGAGGATTGAAAAATTTGGGATTTTGGGATGACGCTTCACAGGAGAGTTTCTCTCTCCAAGGATCTCGCTTATAATATATCACTATTATAAAGTATGAACTTTTGTCTACAATGTACCGACCCATATATTTTGATTTAAAAAAAAAACTAACCTTATGAGTCAAATAACCTTATGAGTCAAATAAAGAAAATCTAATAGGTAAAAAATTAAAGACTCAATACTAGTTGTATTCCCACGTGCGAAGGGCATTCAACCTTTCCTTTTTTTTTCATCTCTTAGAAATTTTTTGGATGCGGGTGAGGGTAGCCTGCAGGTACCCGCAAAAAAAAAAAATTATTGGATAATTAAGTTACTGTTTTAGGTATAAATTACTATTTTTTCTAAAAAAAATTGAATAATTAATATTAATTTACTGTTTTTTTTAAACTAAATAATTATAAGTTACTGTTTTTTTTTAAAATTAAAAAATTAATATTAATATTATTTATTACATCTATATATAATTATATATTAATCACTGTTTGTTTAGAAACTGTTTTTTTTAAGTTACTGTTTTTTTAAATTACCATTTTTTTAAAATTGAATAATTAATATTAATATTATTTATTACATCTATATAAATACAATTATATATTAATCACTGTTTTTTTTTAGAAACTGTTTTTTTTTTAAGTTACTGTTTTTTTAAAATACTGTTTTTAGGTATAAGTTACTATTTTTTTTAAAATTGAATAATTAATATTAATATTATTTATTACATCGATATATATATATAATTATATATTAATTACTGTTTTTTTAGAAACTGTTTTTTCTAAGTTAATGTTTTTTAGGTATAACTTACTGTTTTTTAAAAATTGAATAAATAATATTAATTTTATTTATTAGATATATATAATTATATATTAATTTTAATAAAAAAGGCGGGTACCCGCAACGGGTTCATGGCTCTGTCCACGCCCGCACCCGCCGCGAGCGCGGGCCGGGCCTAGCAGCCCGCATGGACTTCGACCTATGTCCAAGCCCGCTCGCAAATGCGAACGGACGGGGCGAGCCGAGCGGGCCCACCCGCGTTTGCCCAGGTCTAAGCTCGTCCCCTCCTCTCGATAATGAGCTGCTCGCTCTCATCCTAATGGATGCTCTTGACTAGCTAGTCTGGTTTCTCCGAGCAACCAAATTCTTTTCGATTAAAAAAAAATAGTAAGGAGTGATATTTTCAATGTTTCAATTAATATAATTAATTGAATGCCCATGCCTACCCACATTGATAGTATTGAAAATGTAAATGGTCTATAGTTCATGATGTCAACATATTGGAGAAGTCTCAAAGAAAACACTCCACAGTTACTTTTAAGTTAGCCAAATTCTGAATGAAAACTTTCTCCGATTGCTCATCATGAGACAAGTTTCTTGTGTTACGCCCCCTCTCATTCCATACAACCAAGTTCAACGCCAGAGCTCGTGGATGCCAAAACAATCATTTCGACCGACACTTCAATTGGCAAGCATCAAAGGTTTAACACATGTTATCATCGAGTCAGACTGCTTTTACGTGATCAATCTCTTAGAGAAGAAGAAATACACTCCGAAACTTACCGTGTTTGTTTGGTCTTATATACAGAGGAAGGGGAACGAGGCTGCACATTTCCTCGCTAGTATACCCTCTTCAATTAATTTATTTTTATAGGCGAAAATGCATAAAACCACCCTTTATTTAAGGTTTTTTGTAAATAACCACCCCATATTCAAAAATTTGCAAATAACCACCCATTATATACAAATTGGTTGCAACTAACCACCCATACCCACTTTTCTGGTTAAATCTAATTAAATTTTCTCCAATTCTAAACAAAAAGTTTTCCGACCCGAACCCGAAAACCCGGTAATTTTCTGGGTCATTTGGGTTTGGACCCGTACCCGATTGACCTAGTGACTAGATTGATTTATAATTATATATGATTAAATTTTTTTATGGAGATTCCAATTTATTACTTTTGATAATTACAATCACTTGATCTTTCATTTTCAAATCAACTTTTTTATTATTTTTTTGTATTGTGAAATACTCCTTCCAATCGATAGTATTTGATTTTTTATTTTTCATCACATTTTTAAGAAGATGAAAACTCTAAAAAATATTAAAATAATTATATGCTTATTACTAATTTCATGAAATTATTTTTTAAAAAATTATTTAAATTTTTGATATTTTATATATTTTAAAATTTTGTTAAAAATTACGAGAAATAATAAAAATAAAATATTTTAGATCAATATATTATATAATTATAAGCTCTAGAACTTATGAACCACGTCTTTAATTTTAGCATTTTAAAATTATCGCAAAATTACCAAATCATGATTTTTTTAATTTAAAAAGGAAAGAATTGACAAGCCCAAAATCGACCCGATTTGACCAGAAACCGAGTCAAACCAGAGTTTGAGTCAACTCGGATCTACCCAGGACCCGTTTTACCCGGAATCCAAAACGACCCGACCCGAATGACCCGATTGACAAGTGTAGTATAATTGTCTTTTCCTATTAACTTAAGTGAGGTTTAACAAGAAAATTGAGTATGAGTGGTTAGTTGCAACCAATTTATATATAATGGGTGGTTATTTACAAATTTTTGAATAAGGGGTGGTTATTTGCAAACAACCCTGAATAAAGGGTGGTTTTATGCATTTTCGCCATTTTTATATTCATACCATTTTTTCGATCACATTTTACCACTTTATTATTGTTTAATTTGAGTCCTTAATTTATAAAATTTGGGGTTTATAAAATAAAAAAAAAAGAAAAACTACACCATACATAATTTTATTTCTCCTTTTACCTTGGGCCAAATTTCGTTCATAAAGTTAAAGTACATTAGTTGGGGCTAACTTTAAAATTCTAGAGCTCTTTTTTTTCTCGAAAAATTTAGAGCTTTTTCATAAATTCAAAATAAGATCATATCATATTATATCATTAAATTATTTTTTGTATGAGATAAGATAAAAATGTGACCTTTATTTGTGCTTGTGGAGTACAGACGGCACAACGTGAGGGGTGTTTAGTTCTTCTTTAGTAGACGCTACAATAGAAAAAGTGACTGGCCGCTGTGTCCAAAAGTCAGAGGGATATAGTTGTCATATTTATTATTATTTTTATTCTTTTTTTTTTAAATTTTAATTTTAATTTTAATTTCTCCTTTTTTTTTTTTTTCGAGGGGCCTTCGTTTGCAGAATCCCCAAATTCTCCCCCACCAAACCCTAGCTCTTCTCTCTCTACCCCCATCGACTCCTCCGCCGCCTCTTCCACCGCCTCCCGGATCTCCGCCTCCCTTTACCTCCCGTCGGTTCTCTTGCAATGAACTCCGTCTCTACTAGTCTGGATCACGGCCAGTGTCTTCTAGGGTTTTCGTATTGGTTCAGATCTTAGGTTTAAAGTTCGTGCGTTTTTTGCCTTTTTTTTTTTTCGAAAGATAATCTCTTCAGGGTTAGGATTTGTCGGGGAATTGAAAAATCGGGGCTCTTTGGGCCAGATCTACAGGTGGTTGAGAGAGGGGTTTTGGTTTTCGGTGAAAAACCCTAGGGCTTATTTGGTTTCTGAGCAGTCGAAGAATCTAGGGTTTTTTTTTAGGTTTTTGTTTTGGTTTATTGAGGTGAAGGAGATCGTTTCTTTATGGCTTCGGATGCAGTAGGAGCCGAGGAGGCGAGAGAGAAGTTTCGGTGGAGTGAAAATAGTAAGGTTTATTCTCGGAAGATTCACAGGGCAAACAAGAACAACAACAACAATAACGGCAACGCCGTCACCTCCACCGCAACCACTGCCGCCGAGGCCGCTACCAGCAATCAAAACACCACCCCTGCCGTCGACGCTGCAGTCACTGGCATACCGTCTGAGAACGACGTTTCCCAGACGAACGAAGCCGCTCGAGATAACAACGGCTCCGCCGGTACCCCTGCAGCTGATGGTGGAGACTTCGTAGCCCCGTCCGATTCACAGCCCTCACCGGCTAAGGATGCCAATTCGCAGCCGCAGCAGCCGGTTTCGCCCAATTTGCAATCTTCACCAGCTAGGGATGCCAATTCCCAACAGCCGCAACTGGTTTTGCCCAACAATTCGCCATCCTCACCGGCTAAGGATACCAATTCTGAGCTGCCACAGCCGGTTTCGCTAGTTTCACAATCCTCGCCCGCTAAGGATGCTGATTCTGAGCCACCGCAGCCGGTTTCACATTCCTCACCAGCTAAGGATGCCAATTCTGAACTGCCACAACCAGTTTCACAGTCCTCACCAGTTAGGGATGCCAATTCTGAGCTGCCGCAACCAGTTTCACAGTCCTCACCAGTTAGGGATACCAATTCTGAGCTGGCGCAGCCGGTTTCTCCAGTTTTACAATCCTCACCGGCTAGGGATGCTAATTCCGAGCCACCGCAGCCCGTTTCACAATTGTCACCAGCTAAGGATGCGAATTCCCAACCACCGCAGCAGGTTTCACCTAATTCACATTCGTCACCAGTTAAGGATTCCATGTCCCAGCCTGAGTCACATTCCTCACCAGCTAAGGATACCAATACTCAGCCGCAGCAGCGGGATTCACCGAGAACCGAGGTGGTTGATGTGGTTTGTGATGATTCATCGAGTTTGAATAGGCAAGAAGGGGATCTTCCCAATGGTAACGGTGTTGCTCCTGTTAGGCCGGTTGTGACACGGGTAGGTGATAGGGTCAGCATCAGCTTATCCTCGGCCACACCAAAGCATGAAGCTAGAGAGCTGAAGAGGAAACTATTGAGTGATCTTGATCAAGTTAGAAGCTTGGCGAAAAGGCTGGACACCAAGGAGGCTCAGGTGTTCAGTGGTGGATTGACTAACAGTGCCGATGCTGGGGCTGGGGCTATCACAGGTGTTCCTGGGCAGAGCCTTTCTCAGTATTCCACAAGTGAAGGGTTGGGAAAAGGAGGTGGTTTAAGGACTCATTCAGAGGGGGTTTCAGCTGGGTTTAATGATTCTAGGCCTTTTCGGCGTCTCTCGGTCTCTGTCATGGATATCAACCGCAGTGGCAGTGGTGCTAATGAAACTGTTGAGAAGGAGAAGAGGACTCCGAAGGCAAATCAGTTTTATCAGAATTCAGATTTCATTTGTGGGAAGGATAAGTTCCCTCCTGCTGAGAGCAATAAGAAGCACAAATCCAGTGGAAGAAAGAAGCATAGTGTTGGAGGATCTGAATTCGATAAGCATATATTCAAGAAGTGTGGTAGCTTGCTACAGCAGCTAATGAAGCACAAGTTTAGCTGGGTGTTTAATACTCCTGTTGATGTCATAAAGTTGGGTCTCCACGATTATTACGATATCATTAAGCATCCAATGGATTTGGGTACTGTGAAGAATAGGTTGGGCAAGAACTGGTACAAGTCTCCTTCGGAGTTTGCCGAGGATGTGAGACTTACCTTTAACAATGCCATGACTTATAATCCTGAGGGTCAGGATGTTCATGTCATGGCTGCAGAATTGTCAAATACTTTTGAGCAGAAGTGGGCGGAAATAGAGGCAGAATACAACAGTAAGTTGAGGTATGAAGCTGCTTACGATATGGGGTTGCCTACTCCTACGTCAAGGCTGGCTCCTTTGCCTTTTTATGCATCTCCTCAACCCACTACCCCTGCTCCTCGCCCAGTTTACCCAGAAATGAGGCATTTGGATAGATCAGAATCATTTGCTTTACCCGTGGAGTCGAGGATGAAGCCTGTTTACAGTGCTCCAGTTGGGAGGGCGCCAGCTCCAAAGAAACCGAAGGCGAAAGATCCCAATAAAAGGAATATGACCTTTGAGGAAAAGCAGAAGCTTAGCACTAATCTTCAGGCTTTACCTTCGGAGAAGCTTGATAACATTGTTCAGATCATCACAAAAAGGAACCCATCTCTTTGTCAACAAGATGAAGAGGTTGAAGTGGATATTGACAGTGTCGACGCTGAAACACTATGGGAGCTGGATAGGTTTGTTACGAACTACAAGAAGACTCTCAGCAAGCACAAGCGAAAAGCTGAACTTGCACTTCAGAAGTCACAAACCCAGCAGCAGACAGTGCAAGCAGATGTAAGAGTTCGAACTTCTAGGTTCTTTTTCAGCTGTTTTTGATGACATTTTAATCCTGAACTTTCTCAACTAAATCTGCAGAATCCAGATGCACAGAGACCTGAAGTTCCCAAGGAGACGACACCTGGTAAATGTTTACCCATTTTTGATGACTAAAAAAAAGTATCTTGCTCTTGTAGCTTAGAATTTCTCTGCTGATTAATTGAAATTGGTCGATGGTGATACAGATAATGCAAATCCTGCAACTGGGTCAACCCCTGGTCATGATGGAAAACAAGCTGCTAATGCCAGTGGTTCAAGTAGTTCAAGCAGTTCTAGTAGTGATTCTGGATCATCTTCTAGTGGTAAATATTTGAACTTTCATCTTTGTATGTTATTTCAAATAATACGATCTCAACTCACACGTCCTTTCATGCAGATTCAGATAGCGATAGCTCCTCAGGATCTGGATCAGATGGAGGAGAGTAATTTTAGTTTTATATAAAGATTGAGGTAATAAGATCACATTTTCTGTTGTTCCTAGACTTTTTCATATTGCATGTGGATGTATATATAGTTATATGCTGCCAACCTACGTCATTTGTAGCGTTGAGTAATCTGGTCAATTTTTTAGTACCCAAATGTTGACCAATTTTTTTAGATTTTGGGTTAAAATGTTTGAAGTGAAATAATTTGACATTGTTGGATCCATTTTTATGTCAATGTTCTGCAGATCATGAGATGTTTTATTTGTATTGTTAAAGGCTAGCATCTGATATCACATTTATCATTGCTCTTGGGATAAATTCATATGATAATGTTGCTTGCGAATTATGTTTTATCTTTCTCTGTTTATGTATTTACATGTCCACTCTAGTGCGAACTTTACATGGTATTTTTTTTTTATCTTCGCCATTTTTAGGTAGGATCTAGCTGTGGAGATTCTGAGCTTGCAGTTGCAGTCTCTTCAACCTCAAAGCTGGCCTTTTATAATGGCCGATTTTCTGTGGAAAATATCAAACATGCCTGGGGCAAATGCTTCAATATCAAAAGCACGTTTCTCCTGCCATCACAGACCTCGAATCATATCTGACATGTTCCTCTGGTAATTATATTTGTATTATTCGTCGTATGGGATTTGTTTGAATGTGATGGCTGTGTAGTGTAGCACAATGTACATTTTCGCCTCAAGAGTTGCTACTCTAAATTAAAACTGTTAGCACGTGAGATATCGCGTTAGGATCAGATTGGAAGGTGCCGGTACTGCCCTGCCATTAGGGCTCAAGGTGGTAAACGCCCCATTTTATGTTATTGAATTAACCTAGTCGTCGATTAGAGCATGTAGTAGTAGCCAGTATCTCCCCTTCCTCCCCCCCCCCCCCTGCTTGGAATGTATATCAATTGTAGTTTCTCTGTACAAGTGATGGTAAGTAGCCCTGTTTTAAACTATCAGCTGTGTAAATCCCAGTCAGGTGGGTGAACTCGGTTTGGGTTAGTTTCGGACTTGGATCGATGTTTGATAGGATGACAATGACAAAATTTCGTCTGGTCGGATGAAGTGGGTTCGGCTGGTTCTATTTAAGTCTCATTTTGGACCCAGACTTGGAACGCATTTTCATCCAAAAGTTGGCTTATTGTTTTTCGGTTTAGTCGGATTTTGGGTGTGTTATTTTTCTAAACTCGTTTTTTTAAAGGTGTTATATGAGCCGAGTAGGTCGAGTTCGGGCTCGATTCGATAAAAGTTCGGCTCGAGCTTGTTCATTTTCTAAACAAGCCGAGTATAAGCATATTTTTAAGCTCGGTTTAAAGCTTGGCTTGCTTGATTAAAGCTCGAATAGCTCGAATTCTATGAAATTTCTATAATTTTCTTTAAATAACTGTGTTGTCACTTGTGAGCAAATAGGGTTGCTTAATACTCGAAAAAAAAAACTCTGCTCAAGCTTGTTTATTTCCTAAATGGGTCGAGGATGAACACATTTTTAAGTTCGAGTTTAAATTTATGCTCGAGCTCAACTTGTTTCCAAACGAGTTGAATATGAACCAGTAATACTCGACTCGTTCGACTCGATAATAGACATACGTTTTTCTCACCGGACGTGTGAAATTTGTACTGAAGTTGGGTAGCCCCAAGTCCACTTTTTCAGCTCCCTTTTACACCATACTGGTGGAGAAAGAGCAAAGCTACACTCAAACGAAAGAGAACTTGTTCATGGTTTTTGTTATTAGTCGTCTGTGAATACATAGTTGAAGACTCGAGAACCCCACCTCCTGTGGCGAGAGCCATTACAACACCGAGAACAATGCAAAGTTGCGGAGTTGCTACTTTTGACTTTCAATGAAATCCGCGGCCACAATCAGTTCTTGTTTGCAAACCGAATACCCTTGTCGATGGACGACTTGAGTTCGGTCTTCAATTTCTCGAGTCCTTCCTTCTCAAAGTCGGAGAGTGATCCTAATCCCAGCACCTCTTCCACACCATTCTTGCCCAGCCTGACCTGTAGACGCCCGGACAAAGCAAAAATCTTATTACAGTTAATACACATCGATAGATAACTCCGGAACTGTAATTTTATGGCCAAGAGGTACCTTGGATGCAAAGAAAGGCAAGTCGGTGACATTCGATTCCACAAAGGCGCATTCTACAACATCATGGACTCCATTAAGGCCCTTCAAGCAGGCATCCGCGAAAAGAGCCCCAGCATAACTGTGCATTGGATTGAAGTTTAGTCCAGCAGTGTTTCCTTATCGTGCCATGAATCGATCATCACTTCCATTGGCAAGTGACCATTACATATATGAAACTCTTAAGCAATGATATACACTTACGCCATAGACAGTGTCGCTGAACCCTTTCCAGCCTTGGCTTCGACAACTTCTGTGCCTCCATCTTGTGTTCTCTTTGTGAGAGCCTTAATGTCTTCATCCGACAAATTGCCTTTGGGAGTGGCCTACACATGAAATGGATTGCGTCACACTAGATCAAAAAGATAAACAACATAACTAACTAGGAGTTCATGGATGTATACCTGAGAAAACAGCGGAAGGATCGTCACACCAGCATGTCCGCCAACAACGGGCACATTGACCTCTGCAAACAAGGTGCAAAATTAGAGACAATCATCTTTGTAACAGATTTATGAATATGAGGTGCAAACACCTTGCTAATTTGCTATGCCATTCTATAAGCATACCCTTATGCAATAACATACTCTATAAAGAGTATACCACGAAGCATTTTAAAATTTGAAACACAAGCCAAGGCAAATCCCTTGGCAAACAATATGACTATAAAGGAAAAACTAAACAATTAGATTCAATTTTTGTTGAGATGGTGTCCCACATTGACAATAAGGAAAAACCTAAATATATAAGAATGATGAGTTACTCTTTTTGAAGCTCATTGGTTATGATACGAAACTTCATTGATTTTTATATTGGCTTATTTATTGTGCATGCGTGTTTGTACATTGCCCTATTGATTGACCCACTGAACTTTAATATGGTATCAAAACAGATTTTCACATCACAAACAATATCAAATCCAATACTCAACACAGGAAACAAGACATAGGTTGTATTGTAAGCATAAAAATACCTTCAACAGGGACATGTGCTATTTTGGCATAGAAAGTCTTGGCTCTGACCACATCAAGAGCAGTTACACCAAACAACCTCTTTGGATCATACGTCCCGGCTTTCTTGAATACCTCGGATGCAATGGGCACTGTTGAGTTCACCGGGTTGCTGATCATGTTGACAAGGGCCTTGATTCCAACAGGTAATATACCAAATCAAGGTGCAAAATTTAGGCTATTATACAAAATAAACAACACCACAATCAAATACAGTGTATTGTATAACACTCACATTGGGACAATACTTGGCAATGGCATCAGAAAGAGACTGGACTATTCCGGCATTGATGTTGAAAAGATCATCGCGTGTCATCCCAGGCTTTCGTGGAACACCGGCAGGGATGATAACAAGATCTGATCCCTCCAATGCCTCTCCTAGTTTCTCCTCACCGGCGTAACCAAAAACCTGTAACAAACACTCATATAGATGAGTAACCACTAAAAGGATTTCGGTAACAGATGAATCGAAATGCTAATTGATAATCAGCTCAAATCTTTGTATCGCGCAATCATATAATGCAAGCGAGTGGAGTCGAAATTTTGAAAATGAAAGGTGTTGCGAATGCAGAAATTGGATAAATCACACCAAAGGTCAATCACAATTTCTCCAATTCGACATTGATTAGAAATTAGATCGAATACAGGATCATAAAATATGATCGATTCGAGACAGATCCACGCCAATCGAGATTTTAAAGCGACCGGTGAGGAGCGATAGCATTAGGAGCAGGCAACAGACCTGCGATCTGGTGTTGATGTGGCTGGAATCGGCGGCGACGCCGGGAGTGCCGGCGATGTCGTAGAGTGCGAGGCGGGAGACGAGGGGGTTGAGCTTCATGAGCATAGAGAGAGGCTGACCGATGCCGCCGGCGGCGCCTAAGATGGCCACCTTGCGATCCGGCCCCGACTGGGAGGAGTAGGAGCGGGTCGATCGGAGAGCCGAACGGAACATCTGTGACCTCATAATTAGTTCGACGATCTTCTTCAGCAAGAGAGATAGAGATGGAGGAGAGATAGGGGTAAGTCGGCTGTTAGAAAAGGTCTCGAAACGATTTCTGTTCTGTTGCAGAAACGGTTGTGTATTTATTTATAGGAGAGCTGGCCGTTGATTTCGGGCCTATAGTTATTTATTTTATTTATTTTTATTATTTTATTCATAATTTTTGGGTGAAACAGTTTTTCTATTGGAAATTTGTTGCTCAAGTAACAAGGTCACATTTGTTCATCTTAACGAAATAAGTCTCTCTATATAACCCAAAAAAAATACTCCCTCCGTCCGGAAATAAATGATGTTTGACTTTTGTGCACGTAGTTTTAGGAGTTAAAAACTATATAAAATCTTATTTATTTTAATTAATTTTTTTCACAATTTAATACTTATTACTAATAGATATTAAACTATGAAAAATTAATTAAATAAATAAGATTTTATATAGTTTTTAGCTCATAAAACTACGTACACAAAAGTCAAACATCATTTATTTCCGAACGGAGGGAGTACTACAATGTGAGTGCAATTTATGGTAATAACGGTATCGTTTTATACAATTTGTAATTTAATAGATAAATAGTGTTTTTTTAATCGTTTTTAAAATACTACTCCCTCCGTTCGGCAAAATATGTCGTTTTAGCTTCTTGCATAATCTTTAATATAATCAACAAATATACTAATTTACTTTCATTTTTTTTGGTCAAAGGGAACCCTCAAGGGGGTTTTTATTAAAAATTAAAAAGAGCTAAGTATTCATCAAACGGGGGATAGCTCGACCCCTAACATCATCAAGTAGACTTAAAGAAATCCCCTCAGGCGGGGCAAGCAATACATGAGTACCTAACGGAAAGCTTAAAGCAATCGAAGCCAGACGATCCGCCACCGCGTTCGCCTCACGAAAGATATGACGGTATTGGATGTTCTAATCCCTACTGATAAAGCCATGGCATTGAGAAACCAGGCTGAAGAGCGGGTGACTCTTATTAATCCTAGACCCTAAGAAACGAATGACTATCTGAGAATCCGACTCTATGATTACCTGACGAAAGCCCTTGTCCCAAGCCAGTTTGAGTCCGTTGAGGACGCCCCAAAGCTCCGCCATCGGCACCGAGCAAGCCCCAATGTTATGAACGAAACCACCAACCCATCGACCATCACTGTCCCTTAGCAGCCCACCAGCCGACGCCCTCCCATCGCGATGCACCGCACCATCCGTGTTAACCTTCAGCCACCCCACCTCCGGGCAACTCCAAGACACCTCCTGCACTTTTTTAACAACCTTATTTTGAATAAGATCCTTACCTGCGACAGAGCTGTACTCCCTAGCCTTAGCTCGTATGTAATCCTCCCTGTTCTCCGGAGCTCTTTCTTCGTCGAAGATACTGGCGTTTCTCCACTTCCAAATCCACCAAAGTGCTGTAGCGAACAGGGTATTCCACTTCGTTGCTTCCATCTCCTCCCTCGCCATCAGGTTCTCTCTAATCCAGCTCGAGAATGGGATCTGAAAAAAATCATTCACAATAGATATAGCATTGAGGTTATACCAGACCATACTAACCTGGGGGCAGTCTCTAAAAAGATGCTCATAGGACTCTTCCGCATTGCCGCAAGAAGCACAGTTGGCGTCTAAGGCAATATGGCGTCTCCTCCTCTCAACATTGGACATGATACCTCCTTTGCAGGCCAACCAGATGAAACAACGAACTCTTTCCGGCGTTGGCAATTTCCAGATCGTGCTGAAAACCGCCTCATCACCACTGCAAAGTGGCTCTCCCTGCAACAACTTATACCCGGACACCACCGAGTACACCCGTCAGGAGTACGCCTCCAGCTCAGCTCGTCATCTTCTTCTTCCGCTCCCGACGCCACCACAGCCGCTGCCAGATTCAGCAGCACCTTGTTCGGAAGTTTGCCCTCCAGCAGCTCCCATTTCCAGCCCCCACCCTCATTCCAGTAGTCCCTGACTCTCCAACCATACTGCTCCTCCTCCAAAGGTCCGACAACCAAAACCTTCAGTGGAGTGTCGGTAAGCCATATATCCTCCCAAAAAAGAATTGAGCGCCCATTCCTTAGTAACCATCTCGTCCCGTGATTAACCACTTCCGAAAACCCAGCCTTGATGCTTCTCCAAATATGCGAGCAAGCCGGAGAATTCCCAAGCGCAGTAGAGACATACTTACCACGCAGAACGGACGTCCAGAGATCACCCTCCTCCATAACAAAGCGCCAACTTAGTTTACCCACCATGGCCAGGGTCAGGTCCCTCATCTTCTTGATGCCGAGGCCCCCTTAGTTCTTGGCCTTCGTGACCTCCTCCCAAGCAACCTTATGCATCCGTCTTTGGCCCCCTCTACCACTCCATAAGAAGGTTCGATTAAGCTTGTCGATCTGCTCACACACCCCTATCGGAAGGAGGGCCGACGACATCGTATAGACAGGTAAAGAGGCAAGAACCGACTTCGAAAGCGTCACTCTCCCAGCGAAACTAAGCGACTTGGATCTCCAACCCTCTAACCTTGTTTTAAATTTATCCAGTAAGCTAGCAAAGGTGTTCTTATTAACTTGTTTATGGAGAATGGGCATCCCAAGGTAATTGCCC
Organism: Persicaria maculosa; assembly: GCA_963922045.1. Classification (NCBI taxonomy): domain Eukaryota; kingdom Viridiplantae; phylum Streptophyta; class Magnoliopsida; order Caryophyllales; family Polygonaceae; genus Persicaria; species Persicaria maculosa. Next base: position 12,956,267 of record OY998267.1, on the reverse strand, counting down.
AAGTTCTTAGTAACGGTGAAACCACTCTCGTTCCTCAGCTGTTGAACGATGCCCGGATTCACGTTGTCAGAGACAAAAATCTTAGATTTCGAAACACTTATCTTCTGTCCAGAAATCGCACAAAAAAGATCTAAGCACTTTTTGATGACCCTGAACTGATCCACAGAAGCTTCCGCAAAAAGCATAATATCATCCGCAAAAAGAATATGCGACAAGGAAGGGCCATTTCTAGATAATTTAACCGTTTTCCAATCCCCCCTTAGCAACCGAATCCAGGATAATATGACTGAGGCGCTTTATACAAAGAAGGAACAAATAGGGGGAGATGGGGTCGCCCTGGCGAACCCCACGAGTCGGCAAGAACTGAGGAGTGACCTCTCCGTTCCAAAGCACCTGCATCCTCGGCGTAGTGACACAAGCCATCACCCATTCGATCCAACGGTTAGGAAGGCCAGCCACCCTTAAAGTATCCTCGATAAACTCCCAACTCAGGCGATCGTAAGCTTTTTCGAGATCCAGCTTAAGGATCATCCACCCCTTCGCCCCTTTCTTCCGTCTCATGGAATGGACAACCTCCTGAACAACCACAATGTTGTCTGTTATCATCCGTCCCGGTAAGAAGCTCCCCTGAGTAGGCCCGATCAACTCTTGGATCACCGGTTGCAGTCTATTAGCCAAAATCTTCGTGATGAATTTATACAGAACATTGCAGAGACTTATCGGTCTGAACTGATTAATCCTCTCCGGCTTATCAGTCTTAGCAAGCAGAACTATAAGCGTGTCGTTCAACCCTTCAGGTAACTTGGCAGAGCGGAAGAACTCAGTCACAAACTCCACCACAGATTTGCCCACCACATTCCAACATCTCTGATAGAAACACGGCTGGAAACCGTCCAAGCCCGGCGACTTCAAAGCCCCCATACTGCGCACAACCTTCCAGATCTCATCCGGCATGACTTGGTTAATCAAAGCGTTGTTACAAGCTTCTTCCAAGGTAGGAAATCCAGTACTCAAAATCATAGAAGGAGAGCCCGAGGAGGCCTCAGCGTTATAAAGGTTCTTGAAAAAGTCCACAGCCATCGTCTCGAGCTCCTCACTCCGATCCACCCAGACACCCTCATCATTCCGCAACCCCTCAATCCTATTATGCTTCCTATGAACAATAGTAGCGGTATGGAAGAAAGAGGTATTCCTATCTCCATGCTTAAGCCACAACTCTCTAGACTTTTGGAGCCAAAGGATTTCTTCTTGTTCAAGGACAGCCTCAAGCTCTCCTTGAATATCATTCTCGTAATCCAGCCTCTGAGCCGTAGTAGCACCCACCGAGCTCTTTTGAATAAAATCGAGACGGTTGAGCAAGTTCTGCTTCCTCTTGTGAATGTTACCAAACATGTTCCTGTTCCATTGTAAAAGCTCATTCTTAAGGGCCTCGAGAGCCTCCGGCACCTCCTTGTCCTGGCACCAATTATCACGAACCATGTCATCGAACGAGGGGTGTGTAAACCAAGCTGCTTCAAAGCGAAAAGGCCTCCGCCTCGGATTTCTCTTGATATGAGGGAAGAGGGACAAAAGAAGGAGATTGTGATCCGAAGAGAACCTAGGAAGATGTCTCACACTAGCATCAGGCCAAAAATTACGCCCCTCGCTGTTAGTAAACACGCGGTCCAACCTTTTCGCCACAATAGAGTTACTCGCGAGCCTCCGTCTCCACGTAAAACTTGGGCCGGTGAACTCAAGGTCAATAAGCCCGAGACTATTCTGCCAGTCTTTGAACACCTCAGAGTCCGGATGAAGCCCCCCTGCCCCTCCGCTCCTCTCGGAGCAATGGAGAATGCAATTGAAGTCGCCCCCGACCAACACCGGGCCGGTAATGTTGCTCACAGTAGCTTCAAGGTCGTTCCAAAATTGCACCCTTCTTGCAGCCGTCGGCGGACCATACACCACCACCAGATGCGCGGTAATCTCTTTGACAGTAAAAGAGGCGTGGATGAAATTCTCGTACCTATCCTCAACATTCAACAACACTTTGTCCTCCCTCCAAAGGAGCCAAACACCACCTGCAAAACCTCTAGCTTCAACTCTCACACAGCCGGTGAACCCAATTTTGCTAAGTCTCTCACACACAAGCTGGGCATTCCTCCCAGAAATTCTCGTCTCAAACAACGCAAGTACGTCGATGTGATGATTCTTGCACATATAGCGTATCGCTCTCCGAAAACCGGGTTTACCTGCACCAAAACAATTCCAAAGTAAACAATTCATGGATAACCTAATAAGAAAAAATAAAACCAACAAGAGAAACGAAAACATCCTCATTGATTCTCCTTGCTCAGGTTGGAATCCACCATCCCAGAGATATCTCCTTTGTCTACATTTGAGCTGTCAGGCTCAACTGAAACAAAACCTTCTGTCACTTCAGAAACCTTCACCATGTCGCTAGGAACTAGCTCCTCTTGGTGATTAGTAACAGACCCAACAGTGAGCTCAAGCTCCGCTATCCTACCCTCGGGTTCTTCCGTGGCTGGGCGCCGCCGTTTATTCGCCGTAATAGCAGAATTTTGGCTCCTGTTAATGCGAAACCAAGCCTTATCATTTCCAGCTGAGAAAACACCTAATTTCCGATCATGTTTAGGTTTGAGTTTCCCAGTTCGGTCGATCTTGACATTGTTCCCGCTCTTGAAAACCACCTTGAATTGATCATGGCTTTCCCCTGTAACACCTTTGGATGACATCGGCTGATCCAAACAAACTTCATGATTATGGGCAGGTGACATCATCCCCTTATCTCCACTGACCACTACAGCTTGTCCCTCAAGCTCCATGGGTGAGCTCACAGTGCTACTATTATTATTGTTATCATTAATAACGTCCTTGTTCCCCATGGAACTAGAAGCTCCACTCGTTTTCCCGGTTTGATCTTGACCAATGGGAGGGCTAGGATCAAAACCATTCTCTGTCATATTTTCAAGCTTATCAAACCGATTCTCTTGGGATACACCGGACCCTCCCTTGAGCTGTTGATGATAACTTTCTCAATTTGTGGCTGAACTTCCTTATTAGCAACCTTCCTATCATGTCCGGATCGCGCGCTAATTTGGTTACCTTTCCTAACCACTTTCCTTTTTTCAACTTTCATCCATTCACCGTAGAACCCCGGCCTATTGCCGTTGGTCTCCGGTGGGACAGATTCATTCGAAGTAGCAGCACCTTCCCCGCCATTGTTACTGTTTTTGACACCCCCATCCCTATTCGATTGAGATGACCTCTCCCGGAACGGACAACCTGCCTTAACGTGCCCATACCGACCACACCCGAAGCATATCGTGGGGAGGCCCTCGTACTCTATGAGATACCTATCACCATTAATGCAAATCGCTCCCTTCAGAGGTTTCTCCAGATCAACTTCCACGCAAATCCTAGCAAACCTCCCCCGATTAGTGTAGAGCGTTTTCGGGTCCACTTTCACGGGCTTACCAATACCTGTGGCAATCTTCATAAGGATTTTCTCTTCATACAAAGTGATCGGTAGGTCGGCTAGACGTATCCATGTGGGTGTCGTCCTGATGGGGTCCGAGGACCGGAACTTTGGGTGCCAGCTTCTCACCGAGAGCACCCGTCCAAAGATGGACCAAGGACCATTCGTTAGGGCGCCCAAGTATTCCTCCTCGGTGCTGAAACGGACAAGAAAACATCCATGGGCGAGGTCGAGGATTTGAAGTCTCGAGCATGACCTCCACATCTCTCTGATCTTCTTTTCCATGAGGATAAAAGAGATCGGTTGGCCCAGAAGTTTGACCACCACCGACCATTTCCACACCGAAGCTAACGCTTCCATCACCTCCTCTTCAATGGAGATCACCGGATCCCCATTCTCCCCGTCCGGGAAGTGAACATTAACCTTGCCGGTGAGAAACTCCTCCTCTATTAGCGTCCTCTGCTGGTGGACGCCCCCTATCACCACCACGTCCTTCCAAGAAACTTCATTGTCCGGCGGATCCCCCGGCGGCCTATCTCGGAGATTCGCTTCAGTATCCATTGCAGTCGCCATTCGCTTCCCTTTCAGTCGTCCTCTTCTTTTTGTTAATATTCTAGTTTCCACTTGGGATTTTCTTTGTAATAAACGTAATTGCAGTTTATGTATGATCACTAATTTACTTTCATTTATTACACTACTTTTTCACTTTAGTGAAAACCGCAACTCACAACCCATTAATCATTACAGGGTATTTTTGTAAAGTAGGGTCAAACTACCTACAATGACATGTTTTGCCAAACGGATGGAGTAATAAAGCGAGTTGAGACCTGATTGAATTTTATTGAGTTATTATTTTCTATTTTTTTTTTCAAAAAGCTTTGGTTTTGAGTCAGATTTTTTTGGTACAGGCTAGGTTTGTCGATTGGTTTTGAGTCATATGCCACCGTGCATTTGAACTTTAAAAAAAATTGTAAATTTATATTTTGTGAGATGAAAATTAAAAATGAGAACTATCAATCAAAATAAGCGTTGAAAAAGTAAAGATATATTTTTATATTAGTAAATATAAACAAATATTTATATTGATATAGAAATCATTCAAATTAACCAGATAATAAACTACAACCCTTTTGAATAACAAAATCAATTCTTTTAAAAACAACATTAAATTTAGGATCCATAACATTACTAAACATGACCCTTTAACTATATAAAGAAGCTTCACAACATCAAGTGCTAACAAATCACAAGTATGACAAATACATGCTGATTGGCCACTTTTAGATTGAGAGGTTTTGAGGGCTATATGTCCCACAGTTCAAAGAGAAAAATATCAGTTCTAAAAGAATGTACAAATCATTTATACATATTGGACATTTTCTCATGAATTAATCGAATGTTGGAATATTACAACGTGTATTAATGCTTCTTTCTTCCCTTTAGATCCTCTGCAACTACCAAGTTTTACCCAATAAACGTCCAAGGCTTCAAGCCATACAAATATACAATGTTTCTTAATGAGTAAACAACAACAAACATTAATAGGTTTCCAAAACGGGCAAACATCAAGTACCAAAAATGGTACAGAACTTGGAACTTGATTGCTTTGGTATTATAAGTTTACATATCTGCATTGTCAGATTCACATCCACAAGCTTAAATATATCATTAGGTTTCCTACAAAGTTGGGCGAATTTTTGTCCCCCAAAGCAAATGAACAATGATCTTCAGTGAGACTGTATTTTGCATGTTTGATGACAAGGCTTTGTGGAGGGGACCTGCCCAAGGATTCAAATACTGCAAAATTTGGATTTCCAAGGGATGTAGTCAAAGTATACCGTTGTTTGGTAGAGATGTCTATTGCGGCGTTTGCAAGATCACACTTCGGTTCTCAGCCATGTCAATATGTCAGCACAGTCTCCACGGCTCACAAAGTACCTACGCGTTGAACATATCTCAGGAAAGAAGCAGTATTGAAAGAACACAAACTTAGAAAAGTCTTGACTTAAGCGGAATACCTGTTTTGGGGGCGATAAGCCTTTAGTTGCGCGGCTTCTCGGGTGTTTGTTATGTCTTTGCTTATTCTAAGTGATTCAGGCACTGTTAAGCTTCCACTTTTATCATGGTATGCATCATTAATGAAGTTTAGCACCTCCTCCTGCAAGTGCCGAGGCAATCAAGTGTCAGTAATAATTTCAAGACGGATTTGCTTGGAACCCAGGGAAACAAGATGTCGTATTGTTTCACAAGTGGCCACTAACTCCAGCCATAAAGAAGGCGAGAAGCTAAAAACAGATAGCAGACTGTAAGGGAGATCACATACCAAGGGCTTTGAAGCATCTAGCCATTGATAAATGAGCTCATTTCGATACCATGTCATTTGCCTTTTTGCAAAGTTCCTGCATATTCTATAAGCATTAGCAAACAAAGCCCGAAAGAGAAAATGGTAATGCAGGTTAAAAGAAGAAGATTGTCTAAATTAACAAATAACACAATCTCAATTATGCATATGAAACGTCTCAATTAAGCATACCTGGATGCTTTTTGGAACTCATACAGAAAAGTAAAAAAATCAGATGCTGAGCTGTCACCTTGTTCCTTGCACTTCAGAAGGTATTCCAAAGCCTGCGTACCAGAAGATTATGTTGTCACATTTTCATAGACTTTCAATATAGTTAGCAACACATATAATCTTCAAAAAAAGAAATAGAGCAGTTCAGCAAAACAGATGAATTCACAAATTAAACATTCCTTCAGCATAGCTACACAAATAAAAGAAAACAGGTGATTATTGAAGAATACCTGTCTATAACCAATAGCTCTAGTAGCAGAGTTTGTATTAGGAAGAAGACCAATGTCAAGAAGCCATTTGGCTTCTGCCAGAATTCCATCGCTTCCTACATGGAGAGGAAGCATGATCTTCTTATAGCTTGTAGTTGTAATATATGCTCAGATTGAATTTGCAATAGTCAGGAAAACCAAAGAGCACAAGGGTCTCAATTTGTCAGGAAGAAAACAACCAGATAAAGATATTCCATCATACAGCCTTTGGGTCTTTGGGACATGAGATCAATTTTGTAGACTAACTTGGGGTCTACAAGTCCTTTGAATCATATGGATAGGATCACTTAACATGATATGAGCTACTGAGTTTGAATCCCACATTTTTTTAAAATTTAAGGTCAGAACTGCAGTCTTTGTATGTTTTTCTTCCTCAAAGCCAGCCCAAAACGACATAGGCTTGTTGTCTATGGCATTTGGATTCAATAATGTTGTCAGTCTTTTGGTTTTTGATATGAGGATCAGAACAAATTTGGGCATTCAGCATGGCTTACAACCTCTAGTTTGAGATTTGTGGTTGTCATCTCCAATAATATTGCAAGTAAGAACTCGAGTTTGGGTTAAGAAGTGGAGGACTTTTGGCCAATGTTAATCGTTGGTTTCATACGAGGAGGTCAAAACAGAGTCACCCCAGCAACTAATAATAGCAGCTTTTAGATTAGGGCCAAGTGGATGGAGTTCTGGTTATAATCCTCCGGTGCAGAAAACTTGAAATTTTTTTAAACACTTGCAAAAAAGCAGGACATATATAACAAAAAAACCCTACATAAATCAAATACCTGAAAGCATAGCTTCACATCGGAAATCAATTGATCTATATAAATCCAGTCTTTGGCTTGAAAGGAAGAAACATATGAAATCATAGTCCAAATCTTTTGATGGGTCTTCTAGCATTTCAGCAGTCGAGTTAACTTCAGGTGAGCACTTTACTTCACAGGAATGAGATTCTCTAAAAGAGTCATAAGGCACTTGAAAAGCTGAAGGAGGCGATCCACTAGACTGTAAAAAATAAGAAATTTTATTAATCAGTTTTAGTACTGCATATTCCTTCATACATGCAGAAGCACATCGCAAAGCAATATAAATTAATCAAGTGTTTAACACAAACCTTAATTATCTCAAGACTCCGTCGTAGGCGATACCAGTTATTTCTGGGCAATGACTGGGCCTTTGGGTCTCCCTCTTCAACCACCAACTGCACAGCTGCATCCCAGTCACCAGAGTTTTGGTAACCTTCTAGCTGAGCACATGCTTCAGATGCTATCTCTCGGGATGCCTGGGGGACATCTGGTTTTCCATAGATGAACCTTCACATCACGAATATAACAAATTAGCTTTCCCTCTGTTTGATCTATGAAGCAGAGTGTTTAATACTTGGCTAATGCTGCATACAATTTGTCAACATCATTTGCACTTTGAATGTTACCCAATACATCAGTTTACACATCAGAAGTTAGTTAAAGGTAAGTCCAACGGACCGACACATTGACAAAGAAAATATAATATTCATTGTTTATTTATTTGTAATATATACAATAGGATAGAAACCACCCAAAGTGATCACGAAGAAATGGGTACTTTGAGAGAGCTTTATTTTTCTCCCATTTGAGATTAATTAACTCAATAAAGCACAGAAACTAGAGGAATTTGCAAGGACATACCAACGCAGATATAGCCCAGTTCCACCAGTAACAATGGGAACACGACCCTTGCTAAGAATATCTCTAGTTGCCTGCCTTGCATCCTCATAAAATTGTCCAACGGAATACTCTAAAAGCAATTATTGAAAGATAAACAGATAAAAATTATGTGATACAAATGAAGTGAATTCATAGGTTTCAATTAAGGATTTCCATATATGGACATAAGAGTCATGTTAGTCAGATCCTAAGTAACTGTGAGTCTGAGACTACTCCATCCAGCATTTTCAATTTCCCCATTAAGCATAAGGTCTCTCCCTTTCCCTCCATTTATAGTCAATTATGAGAGTCCATAGTTTTTTTTACTCTCAGCAGACATGAGAAGCACCAATTCATCAGATATTGTTAGGAATCTGAGCAGGTCTACTTCAGTAGGCACCCGTGTTCAACTAATATCTAATCATAGTATGCCAGTGAAAAGAAAATGATACAAGTCATTTCACATGCATAAGCTAGGTAGTGAAAAAAAAATGTAATTCACCTTAGAATGTGTAAAATGGCATTCATGGCTTGCTTTCTTCTCAACAACACACAATTCAAGTATCACAAATATGAAAGAGATTGTGGAGAACATTAAATTTCAAATAATAATTTACCTTCAGATGGATGCAATATGTCCAACAAATGATGGGGTACTTCCTGTTAAAAAATAAAGCTACTATGACCAAATTATTTTGAGATAGGAATGCGTAATACAAAAAATGAATGCACTCATATAGTAAACAACTGACTCTTTGGGCCAGTCTTACACAGGCACCTTCCTCTCACTTGGAGATGGCTTTGCAGATCCAACATCAAGACCTCGATACACCTAAATCCAATGCAAAAAAAAAACACATCAGCTTCTATCCAAGGAAAAAAGTAGTCCTAATGCTTGCTGAATTCATTGACAACCTCATTACATTTCCAATTGTAAAGTATATACACACATTACAGAGTTCATTTACTCATAAGATGAAATCAAATTTTCAAGGATTTTGCAGGTTTCACAATGAAAATAGTAAATTATAACCTGGTTAACCATATAAATACACAAAAAGAAAGGAAGAAATTAATCATTTTTTTTGTGGCAATGCAAACATTTTCTCAATCTCAGTTGTCATTTAACCCTCTTGAACTCTTGACTACAGGTAAAAATGAAGATCTTTAGCAGGAAAGTGTGTAATTCTGAAAATCAACGCTCACAATCCCTTACAAATGCAGGAAAGTGTGTAATTCTGAATATCAACGCTCCTTTATTCATAAAATTTCAAATGCAGGAAAGTGTGTAATTCTGAATATCAACGCTCCTGTATTCATAAAATAACAGGCGAGTATCATCAATGAACAGCAAATTAGCCCTAATGTTGAAGCATTCACAATTACGCATTCCAGTGGGAGTGAAATAGAGGCAACTCAACTGCCATACCTGGACGGAATCAGCGCTGATGATTTCTCCATTAAGACGCTTGGCGAGCTCAAGAGCAAGGCGGCTTTTGCCGGCGCCGGTGGGGCCAGAGATGACAATCACCCTCTGCTTCTCCGGCACAGCCGCCGCCGCCGCGTTACAGCAAGTGGAGTGCAGGCGCCGCCTCCGCGGATTAAGAGATGAGGATGAAGGACGGATGCGAAGAAAATGGATGCCGGGAGAGCTTGGAAGACGCAATCCCCATAAACGGAGACTCGTTACTGTCATCTCTCTCCTACCAATTTCCACCGCTTAGCTTTGCGGGAATTTTAGCAGACCTTTGTGAGCCTGTGAGGGTTTAAGGCTTTACATTTTCTCTTGCAGTTGCATACTTGCATCCAAACAGAGCCTAATTTTTTATTTTTTATTTTATTATTTGGATTTTATTTATACATTTCTCTGCCAAGTTTGGTGCTTGAGTACTTGTTGATCTTCCTTGAATAATCCCGATTCAAGTAAACTTTAGCTTTACTTGGATCGGGATTATGAACTAATATTATTTTTTTACATTTTTTTTCCTATCTAATAATGCTACTAGGATGATAGTCCTGTTTTGTCAATTTATAAATGAGTTCTTGCCTTTTATTAAATGAGTTCTTTTTAGGCTCGTAATCCACCGAACATGTCTTATCAATCGAATTCTTTTAATTATATATTCCCTCCGATTTTTAATATAAGACATTTAACTTTTGTGCACGTGGTTTAAGGAGCTAAAAACTACATATCGTATTAATTTTTTTAATTAAATTTTTTTACATTATAAGACTTATTAATAGTAAGTATTATAATGTAAAAAAAATTAATTAAAAAATTAATATTTTATATAGTTTTTAGCTCCTTAAACTACGTGCACAAAAGGCAAATGCCTTATACTCCGTATTAAAAATCGGAGGGAGTATATTATAAGGGTCCACTATTTTACATTAACTACATAATATGGTCACCTACACATAAAAGGAGAGACAAGTTCATAATCAATGTGGGTTCTTCAGGGGTTAATTGAGCTTGTAATTAAGAATGGAAAACCAACATCAAAAGATAGAGGAGTACCTAATCCCTCTAGAGGCTTCACCAACCGGTTGTTAAACTGCAAAGCCCATCTTCAGACGCTTTGGGCTGAAGCCAACAGGCCACAACATCACCAACACCAACAGCAACAACACACCAATTAACACCAACACCAACAAAAAGAGGTCAAAAGCCACAAGCAAATCAACCCCTTCCTCCGTCGTCGAAAAAACGCCAATGCCCAATGACAACACAGCCTTACTCCTCAGCTCGCGGGATCCGGTCCCTCCTTCCGATTGCACTGGCATCCGTCCTCATACTAGGCACTTCCCGCCTTGTGTTCGACTACATCACGAACAAGCCAAGTGGGTTCCTCCCTTGGAGGCTCCGGTGGCTCCAAGGCGGGACCCCAAGTGGTCCAGGACCTGCTTTTGATGGCTATGATGATGTGATCGACATCGAGGATTGCAATGTGTTTGACGGCAAGTGGGTTTGGGACAACTCGTCGCACCCTCTCTACACCGAAGAGAGCTGCCCTTCTTTGGTTAAGCAGGTGGCTTGCCAAAGGAATGGCAGGCCTGATGATCTCTATCAGTTTTGGCGTTGGAAACCGAACGAGTGCAATCTTCCAAGGTGACCGAAAAACTTGAACCGATTTTCGTAAATAACCAACTTTGTTGGGATTTACATTTGCAATTTCAATTTCCACAGGTTTAATGCATTGAGGCTCCTAGAGAGCCTGAGGAACAAAAGGTTGATGTTTGTGGGAGATTCAATCCAAAGAGGTCAGTTTGATTCTATGGTTTGCTTGCTTCAATCCGCGATCCCTCAAGGCAAGAAGCGGCATTACAAGGTTCCTTCAAAGAAGATCTTCTTCGCCGAGGTTACACCTCCATCCGAATCTCCAAAAAGACGAAACAATTGAGTAGAGGTGGGCGCGGACGGGATGGGATGGGAGTCGTCCCGCTTCCCGTCCCACGTAATTTTTGCGGGACGGAACCGGGATGAGATTCACTACTTTTTTTTTCAATCTCGTACGGGCCTTGTCTCTCACGGGATGGGACGGGTCTTGTCCCTTAAATAAAAAACATTATAAAAAAAATCTAAAATTCGCATATATTTTACAAAGACATAACATATGTAGATTTATAATATTTTTTATATTTTACGATTTTTCTTATATATATATACACACATTTTACATATAATTATACACATTATATATATGCGGGACGGGACGAGATTTACGTGATAAGAAATTCTCGTCCCGCCCTGCATAATTTTTACGGGACGGGACCGAGACGGGATTAGTTTTTTTTCCAAATCTCACCGGGATTGGAACCGGCTTGAAATTTGCGACATTTTTTCCCACCCCTAGAATTGAGAGTAAATTAATGTCTTATGTCTTGCAGGACTACAATGCAACAGTTGAGTTCTACTGGGCACCTTTCATAGTTGAGTCAAATTCAGACCATTCAACGAACCACTCGGTGCAGAGGCGGCTCGTGAGGCTAGACTCGGTGGCTAACCACAGCAAGAACTGGGAGGGGGTGGATTTTCTGGTTTTCGAAAGCTACGTTTGGTGGATGTACAAGCCCATCATCAATGCGACGTAGATTCGACTCATCCGATTTTCTTTCAATGCAGTTCGTTGCATTTTGTTTTACCTTCTTCTAAGTTCTAACACCGCGATAAAACGCGCAGGAATGGACCTCCTAACGACGTGAGCGAGTATAACGTGACCACTGCGTACAAGATGGCGCTGCAGACATGGGCAAAGTGGTTAGAGTCTAGCATTGATCCTGAAAAACAAAGGGTCTTCTTCATGAGCCTATCTCCTACTCATCTATGGTGAGTCCATACTTCAATACAACTTTTGAAATTTAAACTCTGAATCACTAAGGGTATGTATGGATGCACTTTTTAACTAGTTAAAAAAATAAGTAGAATGAGTTGTTTATTTTTTTAACTAGTTAAAGAGTGTATGGACACCCAAAAAATCACAAAAATGGTTAAAATTATGAGTTAAAAAAAAGCTACTTGAGGGAGCTTATTTGGGGTTTATTTTGTTTATTTGGTTTGAAAGTACCACAATACCCCTAATAACAACCAAATAAACTCCACTTTTTATAAATAAACTGTTTTTCGTCCCATACGGAGTTTATATTTTTTCATAAATTTTTAACTACTTTTACCAACAGTTTATAAATTTTTACCCTGTTTATAATTTTAGTCAGATTATTAACCCCGTCTCATACGAACCCTAAGAGTATCTCCAATATCTTCTCTAGATTCTCCGAATTCTTCAATTTAGATAAAGCAATGAAGGGAAAAAAAAAAGTTGAGCTCTAAACAAGTGTTCGGATATAACCCATATTGGTTGGAATTGGAAAAAGACCACCACAAAATATAAGTGAAGTAAATCCTTATATAATGGCTTAAGTTTTTGTGTTATAAAGGTAGATTTCGACTTATAATAAATAAAAAAATAAACCCTATTTTTTTGGGAGAATTTTTTTTTGCATGAACATATGAAAAATAATTTTTATTTAAATATGCTAGAAAAAATCTTAAATTTATAATTGGTTTTTCTAAAAGGGCATAGGATAAGATCCTAAATGGGGAAAGATACCCTACCAAAAATAAGCGACCCTAAGAATCTAATTTAAAATTTAGCTAATAGAATTTAATTAAGGATGTATTTTTTCTAAAATGGGCATCTTATCCTATGCCCTTGAGGTATATGATAGAAAAATCGATTTATAATTTAAATAATCATTTTTAGTACAAAAAAATTAAGATGGAAAATAAAAATTATTTAAAATTGAGATTTTTTTGTGTAAATATATATTAAAAAAGAATGATTTTATTTAAATATATTGAAGAATCCCTTAAATTTATTATTATTTTTTTTTTACTTGGTTTTTCTTTCGGGCTAGGGTTCAGCTGCCCTGAACCTCCTAGATCCGCCACTGATTGCGAGTCCTCTTTAATGTAGGAGATGGGAATGGAGCCCTGGGAGTAAAGGCAACTGCTTCAACGAGACGAGGCCGATCGAAGGACCGTTCTGGGGAGCAGGGACGAGCATCGACATGATGAACATAGTCAAGGAAACGCTGCAAGATCTCAAGACTGAAGTCACATTGCTCAACATCACTCAGCTCTCAGATTACAGGAAAGACGCACACACGTCCATCTACACTGAGCGAAAAGGCAAGCTCCTGACCCAGGAGGAAAAAGCCGATCCTGATCGCAATGCCGATTGCATCCACTGGTGCCTCCCTGGTGTTCCTGATACCTGGAATGAAATCCTGTACGCTCATCTGTTGCAGTACTCCTGAAAATCTGAAATCCATCTGCGACACGGTTTTGATTCATCGATTCATATATGGAGAGTAGATCAAATATTCAAATCGCATTTAATGACGATCAGATCGATCCCTAATTTGATCGTAATTGGACGGAATAATTTACGGAGATTGATTGATTGACGGAAACCGGCGATTAAAATAGTAATTTCATTTGAGATTCGAGTCGTTGTTAATTAAACCCCCGAGTTCGTAACCGCCAAACAATTTGAATAAATTAATTAATTTCCATCCACACGTTGATCACATGGATCCATGAATATTGAATGCACAAGATGATCCCCGTTCTAACCGTATTTATACGCTCAACGAAAACGCATTGATGAGAGAGATAGTGAGAGAGAGAGATCGAGGATGAGCGGATCGGGGAAGGTGGTGTGCGTTACAGGGGCGTCGGGGTTCATCGCGTCGTGGCTGGTGAAGATGCTTCTGGAGCGCGGATACACAGTCAAAGCCACCGTCCGCGATCCCGGTAAGCATCTCGAGATCTTCTTAATAGTACTCATGCCTCCTCCTCTTCCCTGACATCGATCAATCTCTGCATTTTGATCTCCATAGACGACGATTTCTGGTAAATTTTTGGGGTTCTGTACGAAATTGACAGACACTTGTTTCCGTTACGCATCGTCTTCATCAAGCTAAGTGTGTCGACAAGCTTTTGTCAGGTTCAGTTGTGACTTGCGTTTTCAATTTGGTGGGTCAGTCTCTCCGACATTTTTCATTTTGAGATTTTTGAAAAATTTTAAGGTATTTTTTTCCAACAAATTTTTCATCACTTTCTCCGGAATAGAAAAACAGTACAAAAAATAGAAAAGATTACCTAAAGTTGTAGCATTATTCAAACTAACTACTCTTTGTTTTAGATGGAGAAAGGTAATGGTTTACATTGATAAATATAGTCTATATTTAACTTAAAGATTTATTAGTCATTATTCTAACCATTACACATTTACACTCCTCCTCCAATTTTTCATACAACATTTATTATCTTTCCCCATGTTCCAGTTCCACTCCTTAATTTTAGGGAGGGTAGTTATTTCCCCTACAATGCTCTAATTATTCCCACACCCCCTGCTCACATAAAATATTAATCATGTACATTTTATATGAAAAATTTAATTCCTTTCCTTTCTATTCTCTCCTCTAGAAACAAACGACCCATAAATGATTTTCCAAATCTTTGAAATTGAGAAGCTATTGGAGTAAAAATAAAAATAATTTGAAAAATATGTATTTTGTTTCCGCGTTTTGGAGAAATTTTAGGAAAGTTGTCGGGGAATCTCTTAGTGTTGTTATGGACGAGTTATTTTGAGTTTGGTTGATTTCGGATACAATTATTCTATTTGGTGTTAATTTGGTTTTATAAAAATATACCTTTTCGAATGATTTTATAAGGAAAATTTTGTATGAAATAAACTAAGTAATGCTAAAATTCTTGTTATTTCTATCAATTGATACTGTTATTACTAACCATATAACACACTTGTTAAGTTGTTACAGTAGGTTGTTTTGATTGATTAGTTTAATTTTATATTATTTTATTTATAAATATAAGTATTATCTATTTAATTAGGAACCATAGAAAAGTACAAATAAAATTTACATATATCCTTACATATTATATCACGGGTGATTTAAATTCCACTTAAGTAAGTAAAAAAATGTTTGTTTTAATTTATTGTTTACGTTTTAATAATTTTATTGACATGAGTGAACAAAAGGAAAAAAATTACCCTCTTTTTTTTTGTATGTGAGTTTGAAAGTTTATTTTATAATAACCCGCCTAATCTTTTAAGTATTTGTTTGGCCAACGCGCCAAACGTTTTAGGCTTTACTTTAGCAACTTAAAAATTTGGCCGTTGTGGCTTTCTTTGCTGTGCGTTGGTCAACCCCGCCAAATTTGTAGGTTTTGACTTTTGAGGGGAGGGAAGTTTAACATATATAGGTCTCTCTATTATTTATTAATGAAATTTAATTATTATTATTATTATTTATTATAACACTTTTAGCCTAATAGTATTATTTATAATAGTGGCATGGTTAACAGCTCCAATGTCAATATCATGGATCAACTTGCTATAATTATTGTTGAATTCACATTGTAAAAAAAGAACTTATAAGTGTATGTCTCTATATCAACCACTAGATAATCACTTGTTTCGATTAAAAAGAATATCGTATTTTATAATAAAACTCATTTTACTTTTTGACACGCATTTTAAGAAAATAAAATTTTTTATAAAATATTATTTTTAATGAATTTTTTTATAATTTCATATGAAATTTTTTTAAAAAATTGATTAAAAAATAAATGTGTTATAGAGTTTTTACCTCCTTAAAAAGCGTGCATAAAATGTCAAACGACATTTAATTTGAGACGGAAGGAGTATTTATTAAATGGATGAAAAATAAAATTCAACCATTTTGGAATGAAAATGTTTTCATATATGAGATTTTGCCAACAAATTAAAAATAACAAGTTGTGTATCTTTTAATTTACTGGATTTTATACATGTATAAAAAAAACGGGAATTTTTTGGTTAACAAATGCATTGGTACAATATATGTTTTGCAGCTGATCCCAAAAAAACAAGGCACTTGGTTGCACTTGATGGAGCCAAGGAGAGGCTCCATCTATTCAAGGCCGACCTCTTAGACGACGCTTCTTTCGATCCCGTCGTTGCTGGTTGCGATGGCGTTTTCCATACCGCTTCTCCCGTCTTCCACGACGCCACCAAAGATCCACAGGTTTCGTCTCTCTTTGTGTTCCCTTTCGTCGCGTATTTAAGCGTCACAACCTTATCATATATACCCAAAAATGGGTATCACTTTTCAGACGGAGTTGATAGATCCCGCGGTGAAGGGGACGCTCAATGTTCTTAATTCCGTCGCAAAGACTTCGTCGGTTAAAAGGCTCGTTTTGACATCTTCCGCCGCTGCTATTGTGTGCAACCCTAGTATTCGAACTCCAGGGTTCGTCGTTGATGAGAGTTTGTTTTCGGACGAAGACTTCTGTAAGGAGTCTAAGGTAAACGTTATACTTTTTTACTTACAATTATGCGACGAAAATGTTTATGTGCTGGGCTTGTGCAGATGTGGTATAGGCTCTCGAAGACATTGGCCGAACAAGCTGCGTGGAAGTTCGCAAAGGAGAAAGGAATCGACATGGTCGCGATCAATCCAGGAATGGTTGTGGGCACGTCTCTCGACCCTAAGCTCAACTTTGGTGCTGCCGAAATCTTGACCTTGATCAATGGTAAATGCACAAACTCCTTTGTCGATTTCTGCTTTTCGACTATCATTTGAGCTTATAATTGTGTCGATCAATGCAGGAGCGACCACTTACCGAAATACGAGAACATGTTGGGTCCATGTCAAAGATGTGGTCGAAGCACATATACGAGCTTTCGAGAACCAATCGGCTAATGGAAGGTACTGCTTAGTCGAGAGTGTTGCACACTACTCGGAGATTGTGTCCATCTTACGTGAGCTTTACCCTAATCTCTCGCTACCGGATACGTAAGTTTTTTAAATTTCGGGTTTATAATGTAACGTTCTTTGTTCTAAATCGTAACTATCTGAAAAATAAACCGTTGCAGGTGTGTAGATGACGAGAATTCGTTGCCAAAGTTCGAGGTTTCGAAGGAGAAAACAAAAGGCCTAGGGATCGACTATATCCCTTTGAAAGTGGGTGTGAAAGAGACCGTCGAAAGCTTGAAGGAGCACAAGTTTGTTACCTTTTGATCAGTCCATCCCAATGTTGCAAATTAAATAGGAGTGCTTAATGGATGATTGGAAATTGAAGGAAACGATATTATAACTTAAAAGTATATATGTTTGTGGCGGATGCTTATGACTTATAAGTTACAAATTAATTTATAAGTTCCAAAATAACTTACTATATGGTAATAATATGGTTGGGAATTAGTTATCCCATATCGGTGGAGAGTTCAAAAATACAATGAAAATACAAATAGAGTTAAAATTCCTACACAATGGCTTTAATTTTTGCCGACCTTATAATCAAAAAAAAAAATTGGCTTAAAAAAAATGTATATAAAAAAAGAAAACCGACACAAATCCCATTTTTTTACACAATTTGACCGGGGTTTTCTCAAAATGTCACAAATAGTGGATTTGGACTACATCACATGATAAGAGGTTCTAAATTCGAATATTTTTAAAAATAAAAAATGGAGGCATTTGTGTGTGGAAAGATTAACTTTTTAAATGTGTCGTAGAGTACTTGATCTATCTATAGAGTAAATATCCACTTTTTTTTATACACAGTAAGAGTGATGTAAGGTCTTACTGATCCACCACCCAATAGCGTCCTTCTAGACAAAATCATACAACTCGAGATGAGGAAAGGGAAAATCGTGATCGAGAGAGTGCTTGAGTTGGGTCACCTTATCAGCAACGTGGTTGATTTCTCTAAAGATATGAGAACAGGAGATACTCTCGAAACATAATATAAGAGGAATCTTCTGGCATCCACAAGGATCATCTCTATCTCCCAAAGACAATTCCAGACATTATTGATGACATTTATGACTGCAAAGGCTATCACCTTCGACCTCAATCCTTGTAAGCCCCAACCGACGAGCATCCATTAGGCCTGCATGAAAAGCAAGTGCTCCAGCCTTCAAAGCAAAAACTCAACCGGAAAAAAAAAAAAAGCACTACAATGGACGACCAAGCCACAATGGTCTCGAATAACCACCCTTACAGAAGCACAACAATCTCCTTTTGATAAAAGAAAATGCAAATTATCCAAATTATTAATATAGATTAAACATCTACATTAGAAAAAATGCAAATTATTTTTTATCAATATATTGTACAAGCTGTTTTCCAACTCATTATATTTTATTCGATTTTCTAATCTATATTATGAATACAGATTAAACATCCATATTAGAAAACATATATCCAAATATTAAATAACTATTTTTAAAATAAATTTCTTAAGAATTATACATTAGTATTCAAAAAAAATCTTTCTTGATATAGTTTCTATATTATTAACAAAATAAAGATGACACTCCCTCATTATATAATCATCACCCAAACCAAAACATTGAACAATGTCTACTAATTAATTTGGCAGGACCACTTATGAACTAGCTAGCTTCAGTTCATCTACACACGTAATCACATACAGACGAGTAATCAATTCATTACAGATCAGTATTAGTTTATAGATCAATATATCTTTGCAATTAACTATGTTTAATTTGCTATCCATTCACGTTAATCACATGTATCAATCCGATTCATTTGATTCCATTTCCAACCACACTTTATTTTGTCCACGTTTCCAATTCATACTCGATTTCATACACGATTTCTCTTTACTTAAGTATTTTTGGTTGATTATTAGTTGAAGCACATCATCAATCAATCATGTTGTTATTATTCAGTATTGCTATATGAAAGCAAATTTATCTATAGATTTTAGGGATAAAAAATTAACTTGGTCGATCATATAATAAGACCAAAATATCCACCATTATATTTATTAATTAAATGTCCACCGATAATCCCCTGACTCCTGCCCGTGCCTCTCGCCCGTGCCTCTTGACGCCCCCATTCTTCTTAGAAATCTCTCATTTCCCCCTCGCGAATATCAACCTCCTCATTTCCCTAAACAATTTCGCACCCAATTTCGATTATATATCGTTTGTCATCATATATAATATACTCGTTTTGTCATGATCAACGCATATTTTCTTCCAAATTCGTTTGTCAGTATAATATCAACACATATTGGCTATATGTATTAATATTCCCTTGTCAACACATATTTTCAAATTCGTTTATAATTTCAAATAAATGAAGAAACATAAGCTGAAAAACGATGAACACATGAGTTGACAATATCAGCATGTGTGTGTATATATATTCGTTTTTCATAAAATTATTAGCGCAACGATAGATAGCTGACAAAATGAGGAAGATTATTATAAGCTGACAAAGAATGGTAGGAAGCTAAGAAAAACATGACAGTTAGCTGAAAAGTGGATTGAAATATAATTATACATACACATATTAGGTGATTTCTTCCAGCATATATATTTAAAAGACACTATGATCCGAGTATAGCAGATAGCTGACAACATGAAGCGGCATAAGCTGAGAAACAATAAACATATATAAATTCGTTTGTCATCATATTATCAGCATATATATTATAACAAAAATCATTTGAAACATGAGCTGACAAAAGACATAAGTTGACAAACCCATTACATATAGCTGATAAAAATAATACATATAGCTGACACACGATGAAACCATGAGAGATAACACAAAAAAATTATTATCACAGATATCTGTAAGCACAATAACAAACAGCTGACAAACGAAGAAACATAAGTTAACAAATGATATTTGACAATATCACTATATATATAAATTCAAGGATACATACACAAACAAGGATGTTCTGACAAAATGTTTGAAATTACAAAAGTGGCACCAAAACATCATCATATTTTGAAAGATGTTTTACAACACAAATACTAAAATTGAAAGCCCTATTTCTCCCTCAATAGATCACAACACGTCCGTTCACGATACCGAAAAAGCTTCTCTTGATTAAACGATCTAACATCTCCGTCAAAAACTAGAGCTTCAATAGCATTGACAGTAAAAATCTCACAAGAAGCTCTGCACATCCAACATGAATACAAATTACATTAAGGCATACAAAATTTAAATAAGAAACTGAACAAAAAGAAAAATATTTATTATAAATAAACATACCTAGTTTCATCATTTATTATATCAGGGGCTCTCTCTATAGTGAATGTCGGAGTAGCTTCAAAGTACTTGTGTCAAGTAAATCACAAACAACTCTATAATCAGTTTCAACAATCAATGAAGGAATATCTAGGTGCGTGCAAAACCATCTTATACACAACCCATGAAATATAGCCTATAATTCAGAGGTTAAGGCTAAGCAATTATCACACGAGAATGTAAAAATTAACCCAAATAGTTCTAAAAGACTCCTCCCCTCCTGCACGCCCCAGGTTTCCCTTGAAAACACGTACTATCCGCGTTTATCTTCACTCACCATCCCTCTTGTAGTAACAAACAACAAAAAGAAGGCAGGGGGAGAGGTTGAAATCGTTGGTATCATAATTCATTTTTCGAGTATATGAGAATTGAATTGACTTTGGTATTAGGGTAGATACAAAGAAAAACAATGCTTTGGTATTAGGAGATGTTTTTAGACATTCATTTAAAGGTTCGATCTTTAAGTGGATTTTTCCTCTTAATGGTATAAAGTTTAACAACTTAATGGTTAGTCCTTTTTTTCCATATAGTTGAAATGTACTCTTCATTCTAAAGTTTTTAAAAATAAGTAAACTGAGTAGTTGACAATTTAGTTCCGTCTTTCTCTTTTCATTGTTTTTAGTTGTTATGTCATTCATCAACAATGTTACATGAGCGACAATTAATTCCGCCAAGTTGATTATAATAATATTATAAGATTTTTTTATTTATTATTTAACTATTTTTAATTAGTTTTTTGGTCAAAATTAAATTAAAAAAAATTAGGAACACTGTGATAAGACTGATAGTGTGATTGGTCAACATTACCGATCTCGGTCATTTTTCTTCAGCGGATGGAAATCAGGGAATGGGATTTTGGGATTGATAAGTGGGCCGAAATTGGATTGGGCTGTTTGAAGCCCATAAGTGGGATTACGGTTTACTCTAATATTCTGACATAACACGAAGATATTTAGATGGCCGGTTTCAACGATTCTTATATAGTACTAGGTTAAGTTAATTGGTACATGATCACCCTTAATTTTTTTTTAAAAAAAATTCAACTATTCAAATGTACAAGTCATAGTTTCAATTGAAAAAATGTTTACAATTTGTTACCATACATAATAAATCAGTTTTGCATAGTGATGAAGGTGTAGACAAAGATATCGAGTATATGATTCAAATGGAGTGGTAGAAATGGAGGATTTGTCAGCAGTAGAAAAATCCCTCCAAAACTTAAAGATAAATTTTACAACATCCGGAGGTCAACTTTATTGTACAGGGTAAAGTGTTGGGCGATCACAAAAGGCAGGAATAAAGACTCATGGTAGCTAGCGGAGATGTGAATGATTAGATGGATATGTGGGACATAAGACAAGATAGAATCAAGAACGAGGTTATCTATGGAAAGGTAGGAGTGATCACTATTAAGGACAAGATGCGTGAGTCAAGACTTCGGTGGTTTGGTCATGTGCATAGAAGAGATCTGAAGTCGATAGTGCGTAGGTGCGATAACCTGGCTATTGAGAGTGTGATGCGTGCAAGAGGGAGGTCAAATAAGAGTTGGAGGGAGGTGATCAAACAAGACATTGTCGTCTTAGATATCACTAAAGAGTTGGTACGAGATAAGAACGAGTGGAGGTGAACTATTAGGGTCGAAGAGAGCTAGTAATGTGTGACATGAGGTATATTCTTCATCCTCAAGCGTTCCTTCGGTTTCTTCTAGCTTTTCCTTGCTCCCCCTTTCGCTTTGAAATATTAAGGTATTTTCATGTTATTGTGTTTATCTTTCTCTGTTTGGTTGTTTATGTCTGCTTTATTTATTTTTTATAACATTCTTGGAACATACGAAAACACCATTTTCGACTTGATCGGGAAAAGGTGAACTATTAGACCTTCTAGACCTTTCTAAAATATATTGGAATAGTTGTTGTCATTGTACATACTCCTTATTTAAATTGATTTGTTATATTATTTTCCTCGCCATAGTAAAAATAATTTTTTATTACTTTGTCAAAAATGATTGGGTTTTAACTTTTAAACCATTTTATACTTTGGATATTTTGGTTAATGAATCGTTTTTAAAAATTAAGAAAACTAGTACAGTTCTCCGACTTGGCATGATTTTTCTAAATAAAACCGTAATAATATAAAAAAAATTTATAAAATTAATTAAAATATTAATAAAAGTTAGCATAAGATTAGAAATGTATAATTTGGCTGGTTTAACAATCTGAAATTAATGTGGAAATAATATCTCATAAAAAAATGGTTCTCGTTAAAAATAATCTCATTGGAAAGAAAAGAAGGTATCATTATAACATTATTTAAATCTTTTAACTTTAGATGAAGGAGAAAATATATAACATGTGAACACAATGCTTTTAATTTAACATAACATATAAAAATTTACATATAGGTATAGATTATATAATAAATCAGTGTTTTGTATTAAACTCATTGGTTAGATAATGTAGAATATATTAAGGAAAAAACTATAATTAATGTGATGATAACACCCTAGCAAAACTACTTCTCATTTAAATTATATATTAACTTTAATATTAATATTAATTCAAGAGTATATAATATTTTAAGAAAATAAAAAAAATCTATTATAATTGATCGAACTGGTTGAAAATCTTACGATTAATATAGTGATGACATCTTATAAAAAATTATTCTACTTTAAAATAGTATATAGATATAGATATATATTTTGTAGAAATTGATGATCTTAAGGGAGGGGTAAGTACCAATTCTTCTTATCTATTGATCCAACTAGAAGTTTTATATTCCATCATGTTTTTTCAAAGTATTTTATCATAATCTAAGAGCTTAATTTCAATCTTTTTGTTTTAATATTTAAATTTTATATATGATCTACTATTTTTAATAATATCAATATTAATAATATTATTAAAGTAGAGATCAACCATGAATCCATGATCTATAAAATGTAAGAGTCAACTAGTCAAGTGTTTGTGGTAACCATATACAAAATCTTAGCCGTTTTAATCTAAATTGAATAGTTGATATTTAAATTTCTTTTATATATAGAATTGTTTTATTCTTATTAACATAACATAATAACTCAAACATTGTTTGACGGTCTGTCATCTGCTGACTTACCGACCTCACGAGTTTCAGACTTGTCTGAAATTGAATTTTTACTTAATAGAAAAATAACTCTTCATTGGAAACTAACCCTATATTGTTTTTTTTTTTAAAAAAAATTGCAAGTAAGAGTTAAGATGAGAGTAGTTACCCTCTTCATATCTAAAGAGTCTGCATTTCTCAAGAAAGATGGAAAACTTGTAAGTTCCATGAAATTATGCTCTTAAACCTACCATGATTATTTAAGGTAACCACAATAAATATCCCCTCTTTTCCCCAACAACTGAACCATATTTCAGTCAGTTTGGAGGGAAGATACCACCAGAAAACAACCACCTGGTCAAATAATTAGCTCAACAGCACATATACAAACAAATTAAACCCTAAATTCAAAGATCAAAAACTTCAAATAAACAAAAAAAAATACCTCATACTGATGCTTTTTTTTTCCCACCCAACAATTTAACATGATCATAAACTACCCTTAATTATACCACTTTTTTACACTTGAAGAAGCAAAGAGAGTTTAGTTGGTGAAGTTAGCTTAGTTAGCTTACCTCCTTACTCTCAGAAATACTTATTTCATTATTTTCTTGCTTCCTCTTCCTCAGCTTCTCTCCTTGAATCCATGGAGCTTCCTATATCGAACCCGAAAAACCCACATAAGATAGAAGCTAAGAGCCTGTCTTACCATATACACAAGCCAGTTTACAGCTTGAGCTGGGTGTGCAGTGGTGAGACCAATGCAGCAGCCTCCAGGGTCATTTTGCAGGATGTCACCTGTGAGGCGAATCCCGGAGAGCTTACTGCCATTGCGGGGCCCAGCGGGGCTGGGAAAACGTCGCTGCTAGAGATCCTCGGAGCCATAATCCCGCCCAGTAAGGTGGCCGGGAAGGTGCTGGTGAACAACCGGCCCATCGATCCCGGGACCTTGAGGAGATTGTCCGGGTATGTCACCCAAGATGAAGCCCTTTTTCCGCTGCTTACGGTTGAGGAAACTCTCATGTATAGCGCGCTTTTGAGGTCTCCGGTAGGGCGACAAGAGGCTGCTCGTCGAGTGGAGCGGCTTATGATCGAGCTAGGCCTTGATCACATCGCGTCTTCGAGGATCCGATCAGGGGGGTCAGGACATGGGATCTCCGGTGGGGAGAAGCGTAGGGTGTCAATTGGAGTAGAACTGGTGCATGACCCTTGTGTTCTTCTCATCGACGAGCCCACTTCCGGGTTGGATTCAGCTGCAGCTCTTCATGTTGTGACATTGCTGAAATCCATGGCGGTTAGGCAAGGTAAAACCATCATTATAACCATTCACCAACCCGGTTTTCGTATCCTAGAACTTCTTGATCGAGTCATCCTGTTGTCCAATGGCCTTGTTCTTCACAATGGGCCACTCAGTCTTCTCGAAGAGAAGCTTCGGCTTGTGGGTCATGCCATCCCTCGCCGCGTTAATGTGCTTGAATTCGCAATTGACGTCGCTTACACCTTGCCTCCAGAGTCATCTGCCAACATAGGGACCATTAGAAGAGCTCCAAACATGGATTTCTGCCAGCAAAAGTTGCTCACTTACTCGAATTCCAGGTCCCGGGAAGTGCTCATCCTAGGCCAGAGGTTCTGCAGGAACATATTCCGGACAAAGCAGCTCTTCGCTGCGAGAATCATACAGGCTTCCGTAGCTGGACTAATCATGGGGACGATCTTCATGAAGTCCGCCCATAGCCAAGGGCAGGTTGCACTACAAACTCGCCTGGGCTTCTTCGCATTCACCTTAACTTTCTTGCTGTCTTCAACAACCGAAGGGCTGCCAATATTCTTGCAAGAAAGGAGGATACTAATGAGAGAGACGTCAAGAGGCGCTTACCGAGTCTCGTCCTATGTCTTAGCCAACACCCTTGTCTTCCTACCCTTTCTTCTCTTAGTTGGCCTACTTTACACCATACCAGTCTACTGGCTAGTCGGCCTAAGAAGGGACTTCTTCGCATTCCTATACTTCTCGCTCGTGGTCTGGCTGGTGGTGTTGATGTCTAACTCCTTAGTCGCCTGCTTCAGCGCCCTGGTGCCAAACTTCATCATGGGGACATCCGTTATAGCCGGGCTGATGGGCTCATTTTTCCTGTTTTCCGGCTACTTCATCACAAAGGAAAGCATACCAAACTACTGGGTTTTCATGTACTACCTGAGCCTGTTCAAGTACCCGTTTGCGTGCTTCATGATAAACGAATACGGAGGAGATCAAGGGAGGAGGAGATGCCTGCAGATGAACAATGGTGTTTGTGGATTGTATGGGGATGGCTTGTTAAGACAGCAAGGGTTCAAAGATTCAGAGAAATGGACCAATTTGGGTGTGATGTTGGGTTTCATAGTTGGGTATAGAGCTCTTTCTTTTCTGATTCTATGGTTCAGATGTCACAGAACTAAGAATTAGATACTACACAAAAGATGTTTTTCATTATTTCTTTACAAAAAAAAAAAATTTACTTCTATACAGGGTGATTTATCTTTGACATTATTATTTCCCAAGTTTTGTCTATTTTGACATACAGATGAATAATAAGATGGCATGTAGTTTGAGTGACTGTTCAACTTGGGTGATGTGCTGATTACTTCCCTCGCCAAACGAACCCTAACTAGTGCCTGAATGAAATCTTACTTCAGACTCCTAAACCTGATACTGTCTAAACTATTTGAAAAGCAGCAGAAGACACTAAAAACTTCATTTGGAACTGCAACAATCTGCAGGAATTCACTATATTTTCATTATCAGCGATAAGCCGATAACTACAAGTCTATAATACATATCAAGCTGAGCAAGAATTACAGTATAACACATGAAGACCGAAAAAAAAAATTACTCACAAAAGATGCAGCAAAACAGATGCGAACACACATATATACAAACGCGAACTATTAGTTTCTTTCACTTATTGAAGTTACTGTCAAGTAAGGAATTGTGGAGGAAGCCTCAGAGCTGGATGGAGTATCTGACCTGCCTGTGCTGGGAGCAAGTGACGTAGACCCTTTAAAATGCTTGCCTTTCGGATCCTCATCCTTCAAGTTCATCAGCTCTGTGAGCAAACCCGGTTTAGATATAACCATTTTGGTAGCATCTATATCTCCTTGTAGCATCTGAACCACGGTAGACATTGATGGTCGAAGCCTTGGCATTCCTTGGGTGCAAAGAAGTGCAACTCTGAAAAATCTGCACGCCTCATTGTCGTTGAGATCTTCTCTCAGTGATTTATCAACCAACTCAACCAGCTCCGTGGGCTCTCCCTTGCTGAAGATCTTCCATGCCTGTACCAGGGTTCATCCATCATCAGAAAAATGATTGAACAAGGATCCTACTAGCATGCAAATAGAGATTCTGGGATACTCCCTTCTTTCACCAAAACATATCATTTTAACTTATGGCATGGGAAACCAACAAATATACTATGATACTCTCCTTTATAACACATTTTTTACTTCTTCGAAAACTAGAACTAGCAATCCGCTAATTATTACAACTTTTTCCTAACAAAAATAACACTCTCAAACGATACGTTTTGGTGAACAGAGAAATTATTAGATAGCGCTTCTATAGAGGAAAATTCAGTTAGCATGACGGCCGACAGGAGGGGGGGAGCTGGATCTCGCCTGTGAGAGCATTTTACCTAGTTTCGGGGAAAAAAAAGGAAAACTAATAGAGCTAGAAAAAGGTTAGCCCATTGTGTGAAGGGAACAGTTACCCTTTCAAGGAGGTACTGCTCTCCATAAGGCTGAAACCTGTCTCTGCTGCGGCAACCAGAGATTATCTCCAGAAGCAGAACACCATAACTGTAAATGTCTGCTCTCCTGTTGAGATGGCCCTGCATAGCATACTCAGGGGCCAGATAACCTCTGCGTATTCACACAAGGAAGAAACCATTAGATGCTAAGAAACACATTCATCATCTTTTGAAGGTAAAGAAACAAGTAGGTAGCAAATGCATTAGTCTATAGATGTTTGTCCCAATAAACTTCCTTCCCCTCACTATGGGTTCTACGAAAATGGCATAAACATTTTTGCGGTTTTTATTCTATACACTTCACACTTTCTTCGTATCACAGTAAATATTGTGATCAGTCCTAGAAGACAGTAGATTCAATTTAGAAAGTCACATACCAAACAACCATGCCAACATATTTTAAAGTATTTTAACAAGAAGAGGTCTAGTGAACTTACAATGTCCCAGCAACTCTAGTACTAACATGGGTCATGCTTGGTGCAATAAGCTTAGCAAGGCCGAAATCTGAAATTTTGGCCTTGAGATCTTTATCGAGGAGGATATTGCTTGCCTTGATGTCCCTGTGTATGATATGTGGCCGAAGCTCCTCATGTAGGAAAGCAAGCCCCTTTGCTACGCCAATTGCAATGCCTTTTCTTGTTTCCCAACTGAATTTGATGGCCTTGTCGTCGCCTACTTATGAGACGAATGACTATTTATATCAGAATCCAACATGAACAAAAGAGTGCAACCTTCAAATGGAACAAGGCCCAAAAATTACCAAGAAGAGTATGTGCAAGGCTATTGTTCTCAAGATAGCCATAGACCAAAATCCGACTGTTCCCCTCTACGCAGCAGCCATGCAATTTCACCAAGTTTTCGTGCTCTATATTTGCTATCATAATTAATTCTGTCAAGAATTCTCGCAATCCTTGCCTTGATTCCGCTGAAAGAACCTTCACTGCAACGGCATTCCCATCCGAAAGCCTTCCCTGTCCATAAAAAGCGGTCAACCAGAAGATCAGTAACGAGAGAAAAACATGCATTTAGTTAGTACAAAGGGATATAAAAAGAGAGGTTATCTCAGGATCTAACCTTGTAGACTGACCCAAAACCCCCCTC
Source organism: Persicaria maculosa (assembly GCA_963922045.1). NCBI lineage: Eukaryota > Viridiplantae > Streptophyta > Magnoliopsida > Caryophyllales > Polygonaceae > Persicaria > Persicaria maculosa. The sequence goes on along the minus strand of OY998267.1, from coordinate 12,927,660 downwards.
CCCTATTTTATTTCCTGGGCTGAAGTTTCTAGTTGCTAATCGCAGCTGTCTGTAAGTGAAGAACTTGATATCACATGTACCTTGAACCACTGTAATGATATAGATAATTGTTAGGGGAAGGAAGATAAATCAAGACCAAAGTTATGCAAGCTGCATCTTTCCTTTTTTGCCCAGGATTCATAGACTTGCAAATTTTGAAACAAATTTGAAATTTCAGCTAAAAAAAAATAAAAAATAAAAATTCAAGATTTGAGTCAAGGTCTCTCACATGTCCGATATGGCTTGGTTTACTGTTTATCTAGATTTGAAAAATATAAAATAAAAACTTTCAGGACAAACAAAACCTTGTCAAGGCTCCATTTTTTCAAACATTGATTAATCATAACTATAACTAAACCATTCATTGCTCATTTTCTATACAAAATGTGTTTAATTACATTCCCATCATGTCAATGCCCATTGTGGGCACGGGTTCACAAAACCCGTCCCTTCCTCTCCTCTTAACTCGCAAAATAAGAGAATCATTCTCTCCAATTCACTTCTTCTTTATCTAAATTATACAAATCTCAAATCCTTTTCTCTGCCCTTTCTCTAGTCTTGCACCAAACAGGCCCTTAATTTGGTACAATAACTTCTTCTATACAATAACATATTACCAATCATTTCTCAACATCTAGGAAATACAAGTAGCTTCAGACTTCTCCTACAATCAGCAATGGAACAGTCAGACATCCACATTGTTTAGAGAAGTAAACCCCCAAACCGACAACAATCTCCATAGCATTCTCGGGCTCATGTAATAATCCAAAAATTGTCACTAGAAATGAATGAACAATTAGCAATAAACATATGATCAAACCACCAGATAAAAGTTTAGGATTGTTACAATACAATAGAGAATCAACTGAGCTTGTACCTTCATCAATAGTTTGTTGATTCGAACCCTTGCTTTCACCACCACTAAAACAGAAACAACTCATTGCTTCTATTGGACCGAATCACCCGCAGCGAAAAAATTCACCTGTCCAAATTACAATCACAACACGAAGATCACTAAGATAGCACCTAGAAAGTGACCACACTCCAGTAGATCTTTAGACACATCATAAGAAATGTTAATCCATACAGTATCAGACAATCCAACCTCCAAATTGACTTCAAATTTCACTTCATAAGATAGAAAGCCCTAAATTTCAAAGATCTTTGCTGTTGGGTATCATTAAGAACATTTAAATCAAATTCAAAAATCAAAGTCCAAGAACTTATCCAATACGGGCACGAATGCAATAGAGTTGACTCCAAATTTCCCAAGATAGCAAACCCCACTGAATAAATTGACAGACACGGATGATGAAAGTTCCAAATCTGAGAAACCCTGATTTACCTGAAAGAAGCAGATGAATGTCAGAACAATCTAGAAGCTGAGATGAGAACGGCGAAATCGGGGAGATGGGGAGCGATAGACCAGAGCCAATAGGAGGACCATGAATGAATTCCAATGTCAGAATGTATGAACAAGCGAAATTCAAAACAGGCGACCGTTCCACCAACCAGTGGATTTAGCCCCAAAGATTGAATTTTTAATTCCAAGTTGGCCAACATGAAAGGGCTAACGGAAATTGAAGGATTCATAGTAGAAGGTAAAGATATAGCTGCAATGGGGAAAGCCATCAATCGCCACTAAGCGGATTGAGCGGGTGGACCGTGGACATTGGAAGTCAATGCTCACCCCCAACTTGCCGCTAAAAACAAAGTCCTGTTAACTGGTGAAGACGTTGGAGGTTGGAAGGTTAATAATGGGTGTGGGTACAATCCAATAAGGAACGAGGAAGTACTGAAGTAGGAAGTGGTCATCAATCCAATACGGAGTATTTGTAAGGGGCATGATTAGTAAAGGCTTACTAATTATTCTGAAGTAATTAATGGTAGTTGAGCAAAGAAAATTTACATCGACAATTAGGCTCGTTTGGTATCATAGTTTCCGGGAAGTTAACTTTCTAGGAATTCAATTCCCGTAAATTGAAAATCATGGGAATTGAGAAATTGTGTTTGGTTTTGGATTTTGGATTATAGGAATTGAAATAAGAAAATAGAATTTTCCTATTAAAAAAGGTGGAATTGGAACTTACCTAGGGTACTACTAACTAGGTAAGTGCACTTCCTCCAAAATGGGAGAATTTAAATTCCCATGAATTCAACTTCCTGGGTTTTTCTGTAACAAAAAAACCAACCAAAAGCTGGTATTATCTCAAATTTCTGGCAGTCTATTCTCTAATCCTTTTACAGTTTTACAAATTATTAGAATAAAAAAAAAGTTTTACAAATTATTAAAATATACTCCCTCTGTTCGACAAAACATGTCACTTTACTATTCGCGCACGCTTTTTATTATTATTAATAAGTATAAACTTGTTCAAAAAAATTATAAAAAATAAATATTTTATATAGTTTTTATCATTCTAAAAAAGCGTGTATAAATAGTAAATGACATGTTTTTTTGTTAGTTTTTCTTCATTAAAAAAATAAATATAAATAAATAAATAAATAAAATATCCGAAGAAAATAATACTTAAAAAATAAGAATATAAACCGAATAAATAAATATTGAGTCAATATTTAACTTGTTGTATTCTTAACATGTAATAGTGTATAACTAGATATAAAAAATTTAAACTTGCGTAACTTCTTACCAAATTATCAAAATAAGTAATATAACATATGATTTTGAAGCTCTCTAGATGGATTATAATATGTGAATGTCAATTTAAGTAAAATATAAAAGTATTATAGTCTATTGAAATAAAATTAAAGTGATTAATACACCTACAATTTTTAAACATCCATAACTAGTTACTCAAATGTTGGATTATGGAGTACTCCCTCCGTTAATTAAAACTTGACGTTTTACTATTCATGCACGCTTTTTAAGGTGTTAAAAACTATATAAAATATTAACTTTTTAATATATATTTTTAATAATTTCATACTTGTTACTATTAAGTGTGAATTTATAAAAACAAATTTTTAAAAAAGTTAATATTTCATATAGTTTTTATCATTCTAAAAAAGCGTGCATGAATAGTAAACGACAAGTTTTATTTAACAGAGAGAGTATTATATATCAAAACGAAGCTATCGACGAGAAGATTACACATAAGTAATTTTTCGAATGAGGGAGAGGACACGTGCTCCCCCTTGGCTCCGCCTCACACATACATATAGTTTTGAACCAAATACATATTTTTACATAGATGAGCATGTTCAACTACGGAATACTAAGGCCCTAGTCAGAAGCCCCATTGGTGTGGAACAAAGGGTGGTAATGAGATCTGGGGTTCGATCCCTGCCTCCACCACTTTCCTTAGGTGTAAATCCAAGGTTTGTCTTGCTTTCGGTCAGTGGGCCAAGCTGGTTGGCACAAGCGGTTTACTGGTACGTGGCTCTTGTCGGCTGGGTATCTGTATCGGCGAATCCCATGTTTAGAATTGTTGTGTTTTCGTGTCACACCATATTTGTTTGTATCCTATCACTTTGGTGCGGATGAAATCATCTGTGTGAGAAGCCTCTGCCCCTTGAATGTCTCTTCTCACCACCCCAATTAAACAAAAAAAAATGGAAAAAATAAGAAAAAGAGTAAGATATGGAGATTACGTGAGGGAATAGGGTGAAGAGGACGGTCGATCCTCACTGACATTGGTGAGGTTAATTGGGTTGGCCCAGTACTTAACAAAGCCCAAATTAGTAAGGCCCAGCCCAAACCCCCCATTTCTACTACACTGGTGGTTGCTGCCTGCAGCAGAGAAGCAAAGCTCCACCAATGGATGTCGTTCCGCGCCTCTCTCACCGTCTCCTCCTCCCTCTCTCTCCTACCCGGAAACTCATAACCACTCCGCCAATCAACCCATTCCACAGAAACCCATTTCTCCATTCCCGTCCTTTCCGAGAACCCGCATTCAAACCCCATGCCTTAGGCCCGATCCCCGACCCGGTCATAAGATCGGCCCCTTTCCTCACTCGGGTCAGCTCTCCGACCTCCTCGTCTTCTCGTAACATGAGTGCCAGGGCGGGGTGGATACTGGGTATGCGAGAGAAGAAGCAGAAATTGCCGGAGATTGTGAAAGCGGGTGACCCGGTGCTTCATGAACCCGCCCGGCAAGTCGACCCGGATGAAATCGGGTCGGATAAGATTCAGAAGATAATCGATGATATGGTTAAGGTTATGCGGGTGGCTCCTGGTGTTGGCCTTGCTGCTCCTCAGATCGGTGTCCCCTTAAAGGTTCGTGCTTTCTTCTTCAATCTTCAGGTTTTATCGACTGGTTTGACGAATTGCAGATTAGTGTGACATAAATTGATAGAAGTTTTGATTTCATGAGCTTTGATTGAGCTGATGAAGAGTTGGAGTCGGCAATTTCCAAGTGATTGGTTGCAATTTGTGATCTTTGATATCAAGCATTTGATCCAATCATCCAAAATCCTAATCACAATCACTGCATTTGTGATTTGTTCTTTCTACTGTTTTTGACATTAGCTACTTTGGATTTTAACTTCTAAGGTGATTATATAGTTTATCTAAAAATATACATTATTCATGACCTGGATGCATAATGTCAGTGATTCTTTGAGTCAGTATTATGATTTTAATTTCAACTAGTTTTACTATCCACCCGTTGTGCGGTTTTTTAATAAAAAAATGATGTTTAATTTAAATTTGCTTTCTGAAATTTGAAGGTTATAATAGTTTGTTTGAAATTTTTGGATCTTTTAATGACAATAAACGATTGAAATTAATATACTTAATTTTTTTAAATAAATAAATCAAATCTTTGGAAATTTTTCAAGATAAAAAAAAGTGCACAAAATCATAAAAATGTCAACGTATCTATCAAATTGTTATGTAATTTTTATTAATAATATTTAGGCGACAATAAATCATGGATCCTTTTCTGCTTTTCCTTATAATAATGTTTATTTTGATTCTAAATCTAAGTTTATCCTATTAAGTACGATTAGGGTTTATTATGAGAAAAAAATTTAACTTATTGAATATAAAATGGTTATTAATTTAAATTTTTTATTTAAGTTATTGTTGATGCAATTAGAGTGAACCCATATGATGATATGTAATTTTGTTAAATAAAATTTTGTATCTTCATAAAATTTATGACTGAAATTAAGTTATTATTTTATTTATTACAATATTTATAAGATTTATTAAATCTAGTATAATATTTATCTTTTATGAAAAAATTTATCAAGGGGAAAATCTTCAAAAACTTTATGACTCAAATTAAGTAGTTTAGGTACGTACAATATTGTATAAATAATATAGTTTTTTATCAAAAGCATGAAAATAATAAATATGTATAACAACGAATTCAAGTTAAATTTGATCGATCAAATTAATGTTGGAAAAAAATAAAGCAAAGTATCTTAATCAAGTATCAAGTGCCCTATTAAAAGATGGATAACAACTAATATATACTCTGTATTAAATAAAAATAAACCAATGGATTTATTTTATTTTTAAAGATATGGATAACAATTAACAACTCATATATGGATACCATACTGTATTATTATTTCAGTTGTTAAATTTAATTAATTTTATTGATAAATGAAGTTACAAAAGGATTAATCTTAGCACGGTTTTTGATAAATGAAGTTACAAAAGGTTTTAGTCTAAAAAGATAAATGTTTGTCATTAGCTTGGTAAAAAAAGATTAATCTTAGTAAAAAATTACTATTTTATTTGTATAATTTTTTATGCAGTACGGTTTTTTATTTTATTTTTGCATGGGTCAAAGAGTTTTGGAAGATTGATTCAATATATTAAAATAGCTCAAAATCAAAAGATTTTATAATGATTTATTTTTCTTTGATAAGATTTTATTTTTCAAATGATAAATATTAATTGTAGGTATTAGTTAAGGTGGGTATGTAAGATGACACAGATAAATATATGTATTTATTATCCGACGTGGTTTAAATAGATTGGATCATCATTAATTGACGTGTCAAAAAACCCGACTCAGATTGCACCAGAGAACGAAACGTAAGCAAATTGCACCAGAGCCCGCCACATAGGATTTTCATGTCTCTGTTTTAGTATTATATATTGATGATTGATGATATATAATTCTTGAAAATTGGTTGCAGCAATTTTCACAGAGAATGCAGCAAAATATGACCCTTTTTTTTTCAAGTGATTAGCTGCAATGCAACAGACAATAGATGGTTTTTGCTACCAAGCAGTTGATCAAAGCATCTAATGAGATGGTCTACAGTTACTGCCTTTGTTCTTTTCTATTGTTGTTCAATTAGCAAGTTTGAATTTAAGGTTGCGCGATGCGAGCTTCGTATTCATCAGTATTATTATTGCAACTATTTGTACTTCAAAGCATGGAATTTTGGTGACTGGCTTCTTTGCCACTCAATTTATGATGATTTTTCAGCTGGAATGTTTTTGCTACCACATGCCATCTCCATCTCAAATTCTGCAAACTTTATGATTTTTTAAATGTTTAACTGAGGTGATGAAACTCATGAAAGATGGACATTTTTTTACCTTACCACATCTAGAAGAACCTTGCAAGTTCAAATCTGATTGGAGCTTAGAACTTCCTGAGTATCTACAGAAAATACACGGTTCTCTTAATATCCCATGGGCCGCTTACTAACGTGTGGAAATTGCCTTCGTGCATCACCAAATCGCTAGCCATCTACTTGAGGAACCTGGACCAATCTTTGAATAATCGTCTTCATTTCAATGTAGATTATTGTCTTGGAAGATACACAAGAATACATTAGTTATGCCCGAAAAGATGAGACGGAGGCTCAAGACAGACGCCCTTTTGATCTTTTGGTAAGCCAGGGATGAACAGCCTTCCAATCAGTAATCACAAAGCAAAACTTCTCTTTCTTGTCGGTTTTCTTCCTACTAGTACATATTTTCATTAGCCATGACAGATAATTTGTCTCGAGACAGATCATGATCAACCCAAAGCTTAAACCAAAGAGCAACAAGACTGCACTCTTCTTTGAAGGATGCTTGAGGTACAAATTATTACACCATTGAAATTCAAATTCTTTTTGTATTTTTCTTAGTTGCCCCTTTGCGTTTGGTTGTGCGTCTATGACTGTGCTTGGGCCACTCGGAAACATTTTCTCGACATAGTCGGGAAAAAGTGCGTAGTGCGTACAACTCAGCCCCCAGACCCTCCCTTTAGCAGGATAAATTGGGAATGTTATTGTTTTTAACTCATAATTTGGATGCATTATGTCACTTAGGATATCAGCTACTATATGATATCCATTTAGTCGTTATGTTACAGTAACACTATCACAGTCACACTCCGTGCCCGTGCACACCGCACCAGCTAACACTGTTATCTATGCAGTGTTGATGGCTACAGGGCGGCTGTGGAACGATTCCTTGACGTAGAGGTTACAGGGCTGGATCGGTATGGCCAACCTATCAAAGTAGACGCTTCTGGTTGGCAAGCACGCATTTTTCAGCACGAGTGTGATCACTTGGAGGGAACCATCTATGTCGACAAGATGGTGAAGCGAACATTTAGAGTTGTCGAAAACTTGGATCTTCCTCTTCCTATAGGGTGTCCGCAGCTCGGTGCAAGATGATTTTACATTTTACAGGATTTTAGACCATTTGAAATTCTTAGACTCAAATCAAATGATTTATGATATTTCCCTTTTTTTTTCATATGGACTCTTGTGAGTGCCTGTTTAGGTGAAGAGAAATTTCATAGCGATGATGATCTTCAAGTTTTGTTAGCAATTATTTTTTCTGTCAATAAAGACCATGTAGATCCACCCAATGTTCTCTTCAGGTCGAATTTAGTCACGAGTCACACACACGGAATCTCCAAGAAAACGAAAAACCAACCCTTGTAACTCTCAGATTGATCAGGATACAACATAGTGTAGGAACGCAGATCCGGCTAACACAAGATCACTCCCAGATTTATTTATAAACAGTAAAGAAACAGAAGCTGAAAGGCAGGGCCACGCACCGAGCAACCAACCCAATGGCGAAAACTTGAGACTCTTCTCACTGCTGCACAAACAGCATTGCCCTTGCAAGCTCCAAGGCTTTCTCTCGCCCATAAAACTTCTCCACAATAGCAAGTCCGAATTCCAAGGAGGTTCCAGGCCCGCGGCTGGTGATGAGGTTCCCATCGATCACCACCCTGTTCTCTATCTCGCTAGGGTCTGATAGCTTGTTGCACATTGCAGGAAAAGCTGTGGCCTTCTTACCCTGAAAGCCATATGTATAAGAATTTAAAGTACCAAAACGAATAACAAGGATAAAGAACGAGCACAAGGAAGAAGTCCAGACCCAAATAATGGGCACAAATGATGAAACCAAAACAAAACCAGCCTCACCCGGTTTTGTTGTTGGGTAAAATTTTTGTGAAAATCTAATTCCAGTAAAAATTAGCATTTTTCAGCTTGAACTGGTGTTAGTTAGTAGTTGCTGAACTGTATTCAATTCAATCAACTGTTACCTTCAATAAGCCATGAGGTTCAAGGACTAGAGCTGGGGATGCACAAATTGCTCCATATGGAAGGTTCGAATCCCTCTGCCTCTTTAGTATATTCACCAACTTTTCACATGCTGCAAATGCCTCGGCACCACCTAGTCCACCCTAGAAACAACGCTGTCAGCCATCACAGAACTAATGATACTAATCAGCCCATAAGATTCTGCAAAATTGGGAAGGCTTACAGGCAACACAATAAGGTCATACGAAAGCTTTTCGGCTTCGCCGAGGAGCATATCTGCCTCCAGCTTGACTTTTCTTGATGCCACAATTTCCAGCTTTTCAGCAACAGAGGCTACAATCACTTTTGCCTTAGCACGTCGAAGTACATCAATTATTATAACAGCCTCCATTTCCTCTGAGCCACTGGCTATGGGTACAAGAATCTGGAAAGCAATTTACACTTATTTAATAATTTTAATTAGCTTATATGTGACATCTGAACAGAATATTCAGTACACAGTACAAATACATAGCAAGTTTATTCAAGCTAATGATGCAGTTTAGTATTAATAAGACGAAGATGTTGCCTAGAGGCAGGGAGGAATGATGCAAGAAACATGACTGCAAGAAATCAATAGAGTCAAAAAAGGACAAACATAGGAATGCTGAATGCATTATAGAAGCACAAGTCTATCATCAAATCCTACCTGAGGAGTTTCACCTTTGAATGTCCAGTTCACTGGATTCAGCTGCCTGATGATATGCTCTTCACTATGGTTAGACCGCATCAGCTGGATATATAATTCCAGATATCAGAAAGTTTGCAAATAGGAAAGGCACAACAATAGTGAATATGATGATTCAAACTGCATCATAACATTGGAGAAATTGAAGACGGGGATGCAGGATTCTATAAAAAAAGACTCCTCCCACAACATGACACAGAATACCAAGATGCATTTCACTCCCCTTATAATCAACAAGACATGATTAAAAGAACAAGGGAATACCAGTGGCCCGGCAACTTCTTCAGCCTTTTCCTTCCCACATAATTGTTCGACCAACTTCACAGAGTATTCCATCGTAGTACCAGGACCACGGCTTGTCACAACTTTCCCATCCTGCTGAACTCTAGATTCAACCGCTGTTGCTGAGGCCGACAATTGCTCCATAAACGAGGGATAGCACGTTGCCTATAGGTAACATCAGCACAATATATATAAATATCCTAATTTTCACCTTTATACTCAAACCAACTTGTAAATATACATAACATCGACAGCAAGTCACCAAAATGGAAACTTAATAAGTTGATTCTACTACAAAACTTCTTGGTAAAAAACACAATACCACATCCAAATTGCAGCTCACGTTAACGGAAAAAAAAAACACAAAATCTATAAATAAAAAAACCTTCAGACATCTCTTAATTTGTAAAAATTCTTTATGTGGTTAAAATAGGTATGGTGTTAAATTCCTAGCAAAGTATGTATAACCGACATTTAAGTGTAATTTTGCTCATAAAGGGTGGGTGGTTTTAGGCAAAAAAAGATCAAATTAATGACAGTTTCGTGTAATTTATCTAACTTCTGATAAGATAAGAGTAGGTATTTACTTTTAATCCCTGCAGCAAACCCCATGAACCAAAGGCAACAGCAGGAGAAGCACAGATTGCAGCATGGAGTCTTCCTTCTGCAGCTTGTTTCTTCACCATGCTTTGCAACACCCCGCAATCCCTCAGCGTTGTGGCGCCTGGAATTCCACCCTGTAATGGAGTGAGCAACCATAATCAATAATTGGGGAAACAGATACATAGGGCTTCCAATTGATGTTCCTAAGCATGGTTCCCCATTCACCAAACAAGTACATGATTTAAAGACGACATCACATCTCAACAAGAGTGAACGATATCTAACCTATAAACCGAGAGGCCGGAAACCAGGAATTTACAAGGCAAGAGATGCGAGACTGCCTAAACATGAATCCTCGACCACTGAGTCAGTACATGATTCAAAGACATCACATTTCATCGTCAGGAGGCAACGATTCCATTAATGGAGAAACCGGGAGAGCGGAATTTACAGTGAGAGAGATGAAGCTGTCTAAAAATGATTCTTCAATCAATGTGACTAAAGCATGATTCCTCATTCACCAAATCAGTACATATGATTCAAAGACAGCATCACAACTCATCATCATAAGTCAACGATTCAATTAAACGGAGAAATAGTGGGATTGAGAATTTACAGGGAGAGAGATGAGATCGAAGACGGTCTCAGAGCAATCACCGATCAAGCAATCGGCGACGATTTTGACGTCATGGGAAGCAACTGCGCGAAGGTCCTTCTCGACGGAGGCGACAGTGACATCAGCGCCGGCCCGTCGGAGGACGTCGATGGTGATCACAGCCTCCATGGGCTCCGTACCGTGAGCCACCGGAACCAACGCCTGCAATTACGAAGAATCGGAAAAAAGGACACGACTCAGTCTTGGAATTCAGCACCAGAAAAGCCTTCAAAGACATCCGAATACCGTTACCTTCTTGGCACCACCAGAAGCCATGGCTGAAGCAGGAGACACAGAGAAGGTTCTGGAAAGAGAGAGTCCGGGGAGTGAAACGGGTCGGGCTGGGAAGGTGAGCGGAGCGAGTGAGGTGAATGGGAGTCGAGTGAGGGATTTAAGAGTGGGGAGAGGGAGAAGGTGACGCGTGGACATCTGGTTCGGCTTCGGGCTGGGCCGGGCCGGGTAGGGTTTGGTGACGTTGAAGGGGTTGGGAGAGAGAGGAAGTGTTCTAGAAGAAGAAAGGATTAGCCATGGCGGTGAGTAAGTGAGTGAGTCGGTGACTGGTCGGAATTTGGGGATAACGCCTACGGCGAAGCAAATTTGCTTTTTTTTTTATTAGTACAAAAAATACTGTAATAATAAAAACTAAGTATGATTCCCGTGCCATGACGCGTTTTTTTAAACTAAAATATTATATAAAAAATATTAATAAATGTTAAGATAAAAATCATAAAAAAAACTTTACAACAAATGTATCTTACAATTATCTCAGAAAATTATTTTTTAAAAATCTTATGTAAAGTATAATACATAAATATAGATATTTTAAATTACTCGGGAATAATAATATCAATATTATTATAACATTTTTTAAATGTGATGTGTCATAATCAATAGTTATATTAAATGTTTTGAATTAAACTCAACAGTTAGTAAATAAATTTGAATTAAGCTCAATGGTTATATTAGATTGAATTCAATGTTTTGAATTAAGCACAATAGTTATTAAAATTAAAGAAAAAGAGAATTAAAGGAATAAAGAAGAAAAAAAAGAGAATTAAAGAAAATCAAAGAAAAATGGCAAAAAATATGATTGGTTAAAACTCCTAAAATGCCTCTAAAATTGACACATCATCCTAAACTCTTCTAAATTAAGAGTTTATATAAATAGTTATTAAAATTAAAGAAAAAGAGAATTAAAGGAATAAAGAAGAAAAAAAAGAGAATTAAAGAAAATCAAAGAAAAATGACAAAAAATATGATTGGTTAAAACTCCTAAAATGCCTCTAAGATTGACACATCATCCTAAACTCTTCTAAATTAAGAGTTTATATAGATATAGATATAGATATATAGATAGTTATTAAAATTAAAGAAAAAAGAAAATTAAAGGAATAAAGAAAAAAAAAAGAGAATTAAAGAAAATCAAAGAAAACTGACAAAAAATATGATTGGTTAAAACTCCTAAAATGCCTCTAAGATTGACACATCATCCTAAACTCTTCTAAATTAAGAGTTTATATAGATATAGATATAGATATATAGATAGTTATTAAAATTAAAGAAAAAAGAAAATTAAAGGAATAAAGAAAAAAAAAAGAGAATTAAAGAAAATCAAAGAAAAATGACAAAAAATATGATTGGTTAAAACTCCTAAAATGCCTCTAAGATTGACACATCATCCTAAACTCTTCTAAATTAAGAGTTTATATAGATATAGATATAAATAATTATTAAAATTAAAGAAAAAGAGAATTAAAGGAATAAAGAAGAAAAAAAAAGAGAATTAAAGAAAATCAAAGAAAAATGGCAAAAAATATGATTGGTTAAAACTCCTAAAATGCCTCTAAGATTGACACATCATCCTAAACTCTTCTAAATTAAGAGTTTATATAGATATAGATATAGATATATAGATAGTTATTAAAATTAAAGAAAAAAGAAAATTAAAGGAATAAAGAAAAAAAAAGAGAATTAAAGAAAATCAAAGAAAAATGACAAAAAAATATGATTGGTTAAAACTCCTAAAATGCCTCTAAGATTGACACATCATCCTAAACTCTTCTAAATTAAGAGTTTATATAGATATAGATATAGATAAAAATAGATTTGTTTTTAATTAAAAAAAATTAAAACTGTGTTTTCTTCACCCTTTTTTAAGGGGTGAAGGGGGTGAGGAGGGTGGAAGGGGTTGGGGGTGGGGTTTTTTTTATTAATAAGTATGAGATCATTAAAAAAATTATTAACCGAAAAGAAAAAATATTCTCTATGAGGGCTTCGAAACCCCCTAATCTGGGGATGGAAACTCCACCGTCAATAGCTTCTTCAAGGTGAAATGCACCTCTTCGCGGGTGAAAACCACCTCTTCGGACTTTCGGAGGTTTATAATCCATCTCGCCGAACAAAGGCCTGCAATCCTACCCACCCTCTGCCTCCTACCTTCCTCCTCCTTTTGGTTTCAGGCGAAGATCAATCCGGCCGCCCATTTCGGCCCGCCCGACTCATCTCGAACTCGGTCGCGGTTAAAAAGAGTTTTTTATCCTTTCAACCCTAATTCCAAAATCCTCCTTCGAATTTCGAGTTTTATTGATTTTGAGATGGGGCTTTTGGTGCTTCTTGTTTCCTTAATTTCCCCATTTCTTCAATCTCCCTAGCGAACTTGTGATCTTACTACTCGGACTTCAAATTTCGACTTCGCTTGATTTGTGCTTCAATCCCCCAAATCGGTGTCTGCTTGCCCTTGTGCTGGCTCCAGTGAACCTCTGTTCGTCTTCGTTGTTGGCGCTTCGTCGTTTCTCGTCCGAGCTTATGTAGAAGCGGGCTAATTGTCTCCTTCAATAACACTTCTCGATTTCGGAGCCACCCTCTTTCCTCAAATAAACCCTGTTTCACTTCATCGACACTGAACTCTGGTGGGTTTCGGCATCCTCCTCCTTCGGCGGGTTGGTCTCAACGGTTGGCTGTTTTTTGTTTCCGGTTGGCCTCGTCGGGCTGCCTGGTGTTGTCGTTTCCCGATCTAGACCTCTGTCATCAGGGCTTGGCCCTTGGCGGCAGTGCTGCTCATCCCTTCGAATGAACACCAATCACTGGCGTCGGGGATAGGCTCTCCCTTGGCGTCGATCTTCCTTGGGATGTCGGTGGTCTGAGTTTGGGTGATCTTGGCCTGAAAAGCAGCCTTTGGACCCAAGGTTTTGCCTTGGGTCCAAAGTTGTCCCGAAGGAAAAAAAATAATTATGGGATGATAACATATAAATATTTATAAATATATTTCTATTTCTATCTGTGTGTGTTTTTTAATAAATTGTAGTGTGGGGTCGAACTACCTGTCGCGTTGTTATTTAAGGCGTTGGGGTCTAGCGATATTGAGCAGTGTTCTTCTCTTTTGTTGATGCGCAAGAGGTCGTAGACGTGATCAAAACCTGGAGGCTCGTTGACTGAGTCCAAATCTGAGGTTTCCACTTAGTTCCCCAGAGATTCCATGCGTCGCCTCTATCAACTGAAAGAGTTGTTGCAAACTGCTATTGTTCCTTCCTTGTTTGTGCTAGACTGTGTCTGTAACTGCACCCTTGTATTTTAGTCTTTTTGCTTTGTTGTTGCTTCTATCTTTAGCATGTTTGATGGTTTGTCCGTCTCGTTGATTTTTGACCTATTGACCCACCGGGCTTGTCCGGTGCGTTGAATTTTTACTTAACTAAAAAAATAAAAATAAAATATATTTTATATAGTTTTTATCATTTAAAAGAACATGTATAAATAGTAAAAAAGTCAATTGAAAGTGAATGGATGAAGTATTGAGATTATGTTGTCTTATGGTTTTTCAAGTTCGTTTGGCAGGAGATTGTGAAAGGTTGTTGAGTTTTTTTTTAAAACAAAAATACAAGAGCGGGTGTTTGGGATTCTATGTGGGAGGTTGAAGTTGGAGATGGACGGGGGTGAGAGAATATCAATAGCACCACCTAGGGGGAGCAAGATTATGTTGGGTTTTGGTGCAAATAACCACGTCGAGTTCTCGGAATACCCTCTCTAAGCTAGGCCGCCATCTTTTTTCTGGGAGAACAATGGTTCTTCGAGTGGCAATAAGCAAGGAGGTAGAGTTGTTATGTGAGATGAATAGCTCGAGCTCAAGCTCGGCTCGAAAAAACTCGACTTAGGATCGCTCAAATCCCTTAAACAAGCCAAGCTTGAACAAGGTTTTGAGCTCGAGTCGAGCTCGATCCAAGTCCAAAAACTCGTCACTTATTAACTTTCACAGTTTCACTAAATTGCACAAAGGTAAAATATAACTCATGCCAAATAAAACCTAGTCTAATTGGGCTTGACAACTCGGGCAAATAAAGTCCAACCCAACTCAATCTCTCATACCCTATTTTACGATATCCCTCTCCCTGTAGTCCCTGCTCTCTTCTACCCTAACTTCTAATTGAACCAGCCACCTCTCTTTACTATCTCTCCACGCCTCCACGCTCCCATGCTCCACTGAAAAGTTATCGTTGATGATGCATCAAATAAATATTACTTATAAATCATATAAATAAACGGGTTCCCGCTATATAAATTAACCCGACATCTATACGATAAACCCGCACCAAGGGATCAACGGCGAGCTACTAGCTCGATGTGGGAAAACCCACTCACCCAACACATTGGACACTTGTCATACCTCATATGACACTTGTCAACATTCACGAGACAAGTGTCAGGCTAGCGGACAAGTGTCGAACGAGCTACTTGGTGAATCAACTATAAATAGGGCTCGAAGCCTCGTATATAGGGGTCGGTTTTTGAAGGGCTGGAAGAGCCTTCCCGAGCGGGATTCGTCTCGATCTGCGGGACCCGACGTTTGATAAAGCCCTGGGAGGACGGTGGTCCGCGAATGGCTTGAGCTCGGATCGGCACAGGTTTTTGGTACGCCGACAGTAATCTCGTCGCGTGTCTCAGGTAAGCCCGATCGTCTGAGCTCGCCCGCGTCCAACTTGATCCCGGGACCCGAGGGAAAGGGATTCTAAATTCGGGTTTCATCACTGGCGCCGTCTGTGGGAACATCTCACGCTAAGAGGTAATTTAAGAATGGAGTTGAATATTGGTCTATTTAGCTTCAATCAGGTTGAATTTTTATTTGTATGAGATTTCCTGGTTGAATAAACGAGCAGCTCTGATAAAAATTCTAGATGAGTTTTTATGTTGATTCGAGAAAATCTTCATTATTTGCTGCGTTGAAACTAATAAGCCTTTTAAGTATTAAAATATTAGTTTGAAACTTGAATTCTGGAGATTGCTACACACTAATACGAAGAGAGCTAGGTGAGGGGTTGCTTTTCCAAGCTTTGCTTCTACCGATGGTTAAATCACGCATGTGTGGGGCAAATTAAAAACTGATTCTTTGGTGGCCAAATAGGACGACAGTGAACCTATTTTTATGTTATTTTGCAAACTATCCAAGGTTTGTATTATGTATTTAAAATACCATGAAAGCAGCAAAGTACCCGTTTAATGGCGGTAACAAAAAGATCGCGAACAGCGTATGGCCTGACACATGGTGAGTCGTGAGGGCGCGGGCTCTCTTGCTAAAATGAAAGGCCGATCGAGGAGTCATGATAACTAGGTAGCCTCCGAGTAGTGTCCGTTCTTCATTGACAGATTTTGATTGTTTGATCCTCTGATGGACCTTCATCTCTCTAAATCTCCCAAGCGACAACGGGACTCGAGTTTCTGCGAAGTCGGCAACATGGGTAATGTGTCGCGCAGAGGAAAAAGATGGTTGTATAAGCCACGAAACTGCTTCCAAATGTCGTTCACAAAATAACTACTTTCCATGTCCGCAAACGAACGTTGTTGGGGTTTCTCCTCCCTGTCCGCGTATGAGGTATATTGTTTTGCCTTCTCAAAACTATCAATCGAACTGACCGCTCTAGATAGCCGCGGTTCGAGTCAATGGAGGCTTGCGAGCGTCTGAAACCCAGCAAGCTCGCTATTATCATCTCGAAGGGTGAAAAATGTTTCATCCTCTCTCTCCAAGCATGTCGAAATTGCCGGTCTCTTCCTTGTCCAAAGTCCGCCGCAGAGAGATTGAACCCTTCCGTCGATTAAATTTATTATATGTCAAATGATTAAATATATTCAATTGTGTTAATTTAATAAGCATTTAGCTTAGCTCTCGGATGATGGTAAGAGCAAACAATTAATTTAATGATACATGATGTTCATGATATTTGACGGGTGTTCATGTCCTTTGATGGGCTGCCAATGCATCAGTAAGGGGCACTAGCAGCTGATCATGCATGTTGCTTAGATAGAGATGTGGAGCAGCCGACGTGAATATGTAAACGGATATGTCAAATGGATTTGGAAACTCGTTCATAACCCAGATCACGATTCGAACATGATTATATAAGTTGGAACGCGACTAATCCGGCAACCTGATGACTCCGTGAGTTTGACGCGGATGGCCAGAGCCGATTATGTGAGGAATATTTGATCCGCGGGCAGCCCCGATAGCCCGCTCGTGCTCGCTTTCTCCTATGAAATTCGGATAAATTTTCGTAATATTAGCATCCCTCCTCGGCAGGGCAGGAACCTTTAATACACGAGTGCGTCCGGCTGCTCGCGGATGACGGATCTTAAAATATAAAAACTGCTCCTGGCTTCAAAGGTGGCGTTCTTCTTTTAGCCATCCTATGATGTGCACTCTGATGTGTTCAATAATCCTGCAAGGTTGAGGTCGTGGATCCGGGGTTCTTGCCCCTGGTCTTAGAAGGATTTCATCTTGCTTTACGGTGGTGAGAACGCGAGAAACGGTACCCATGAATCACCGTCATCTTTGATGTCGAGACCAAAGAACGACCCTTTGAGTTTTTAATGGATTTCACATTATAGGCGATTCAACTTCCTTCGATCCGCCTATAAAAACGCCCACTATTAATCCATTTGACTAATATATATGGTCTCTCTGTTTGGTATATGTAGAGGGATAAGGAAGAAAATAGATAAAGAAATGAATATAATCAGTTCTTAGAACGGAAGAATCCATGGTGTTTGATGATTGATTATATGTATTGAACATTAAAGATTTGAATATTATTATAAACGTTAAAACTCGCTCATATCCTCCTGCTCCCATTAGCAAGAAGCGCCTTTGGGTAGCGAGGAGCTGTGTGAGCTGCGTTTGCGGACGCGAGATCGTATTGAGGTCGCGGAGGGTCCGTGCAATTGCTCGTATTGAAATTATTCGGCGGCGTCACTTAACTTTTTGGAGATAGATATGTACTGTTGACCCTGTCTTCTTGCTCGTGAAACCGTGGTTCTTAAGCAGAGGTTTCGTGTGCAATTTCTCTGCGAACGAGTTTGATCTCTCCGCGAACAGTTTTGGTGTGGTTTCTCCGCGAAAGGTTTGCATGTGGCCTCTCCGCGAACAAGTTAGGTAACGAATACTATTATCTATTATGATAATATATACAAAATTATAATCAGTATTAATTATTTGGTTGTACTTACATTGTCATCGTACAGTGTTATGTTCAAACACTGTTTACAACTATGGTCACATTGAAGAATAATTTAGCATACTCTTCTTAGGGAGATGCTCCTGCATGACCAATTTAAATAAACATATTTATTATGGCATTTTTTACATTGGTAAGCAAAGTGGAATCAGGGCGTGGTTCTTGTAAATTGTCTCTGGCTCGACTTATCCGGACTTGATTAGCACGCTGAAGCCATTGCTCGCGGAGGGCCTCCAGTCGTAGCATGAGCCTCCCGGAGCGAATACCTTATTAAGTCCCATGATGCACGAGCTTGCTCCGCGTCGGGCCTCCGGTCGTAGCATGAGCCTTCCGGAGAGAAGACTTTATTAAGTCCCATGACGCGCGAGCTTGCTCCGCATCGGGCCTCCGGTCGTAGCATGAGCCTCCCGGAGCGAAGACTTCATTAAGTCCCATGACGCAGGAGCTTGCTCCGCGTCGGGACTCCGGTCATAACCTGAACCTCTCGGAGCATACTTGATAAGCCCCTCGACGCTGGAGCTATCGCTCGCGGAGGGCCTCCTGATTGTAGCCTGAGCCTCTCGGAGCATACTTGATAAGCCCATCGACGCTGGAGCTATTGCTCGCGGAGGGCCTCCTGATTGTAGCCTGAGCCTCTCGGAGCATACTTGACAAGCCCCTCGACGCTGGAGCTATTGCTCGCGGAGGGCCTCCTGATTGTAGCCTGAGCCTCTCGGAGCATACTTGATAAGCCCCTCGACGCTGGAGCTATTGCTCGCGGAGGGCCTCCTGATTGTAGGTTGAGCCTCTCGGAGCATTTGATAAGCCCCTCGACGCTGGAGCTATCGCTCGCGGAGGGCCTCCTGATTGTAGGCTGGGCCTCTCGGAGCGTACTTGATAAGCCCATCGACGCTGGAGCTATTGCTCGCGGAGGGCCTCCTGATTGTAACCTGAGCCTCTCGGAGCATACTTGATAAAGCCCCTCGACACTGGAGCTATTGCTCGCGGAGGGCCTCCTGATTGTAGCCTGAGCCTCTCGGAGCATACTTGATAAGCCCCTCGACGCTGGAGCTATTGCTCGCGGAGGGCCTCCTGATTATAGCCTGAGCCTCTCAGAGGATACTTGACAAGCCCCTCGATGCTGGAGCTATCGCTCGCAGAGGGCCTCCTGATTGTAGGCTGGGCCTTTCGGAGCATACTTGATAAGCCCCTCGATGCTGGAGCTATCGCTCGCGGAGGGCCTCCTGATTGTAGGCTGGGCCTCTCGGAGCGTACTTGATAAGCCCCTCGACGCTGGAGCTATTGCTCGCGGAGGGCCTCCTGATTGTAACCTGAGCCTCTCGGAGCATACTTGATAAGCCCCTCGACGCTGGAGCTATCGCTCGCGGAGGGCCTCCTGATTATAGGTTGGGCCTCTTGGAGCATACTTGATAAGCCCCTCGACGCTGGAGCTATCGCTCGCAGAGGGCCTCCTGATTATAGGCTGGGCCTCTCGGAGCATACTTGATAAGCCCCTCGACGCTGGAGCTATCGCTCGCGGAGGGCCTCCTGATTATAGCCTGAGCCTCTTGGAGCATACTTGATAAGCCCCTCGACGCTGGAGCTATTGCTCGCGGAGGGCCTCCTGATTGTAAGCTGAGCCTCTCGGAGCATACTTGATAAGCCCCTTGATGCTGGAGCTATTGCTCGCGGAGGGCCTCCTGATTGTAGGCTGGGCCTCTCGGAGCGTACTTGATAAGCCCCTCGACGCTGGAGCTATTGCTCGCGGGGGCCTCCTGATTGTAAGCTGAGCCTCTCGGAGCATACTTGATAAGCCCCTTGACGCTGGAGCTATCGTTCGCGGAGGGCCTCCTGATTGTAGGCTGGGCCTCTCGGAGCGTACTTGATAAGCCCCTCGACGCTGGAGCTATTGCTCGCGGAGGGCCTCCTGATTGTAACCTGAGCCTCTCGGAGCATACTTGATAAGCCCCTCGACGCTGGAGCTATCGCTCGCGGAGGGCCTCTTGATTGTAGCTTGAGCCTCTCGAAGCATACTTGATAAGCCCCTCTACGCTCGAGCTATTGCTCGCGGAGGGCCTCATAATTGTAGCCTGAGCCTCTCGGAGAATACTTGATAAGCCCCTCGACGCTGGAGCTATCGCTTGTGAAGGGCCTCCTGATTGTAGCTTGAGCCTCTCGGAGCATACCTGATAGGCCCCTCGAAACTAGAGCTATCGCTCGCGGAGGGCCTCCTGCTCGTAGCTGATAAGCTCGCGGAGATGAACTCTAATATGAGTATAAACTAAGTCCCTCGACGCTGGAGCTGTTACTATCGCTCGCGGAGGGCCTCCTGCTCGTAGCTGATAAGCTCGCGGAGATGAACTCTAATATGAGTATAAACTAAGTCCCTCGACGCTGGAGCTGTTACTATCGCTTGCGGAGGGCCTCCTGCTCGAAGTTGGAAAACTCGCGGAGATGAACTCTAATATGAGTATAAACTAAGTCCCTCGACGCTGGAGCTGTTACTATCGCTTGCGGAGGGCCTCCTGCTCGAAGTTGGAAAACTCGCGGAGATGAACTCTTAGTGAGTATAAACTAAGCCCCTCGACGCTAGAGTTATCGCTCGCGGAGGGCCTCCTGCTTGTAGCTGATAAGCTCGCGGAGATGAACTCTTAGTGAGTATAAACTAAAGCTCCTAGAAGCTAGAGCTCTCATCCACGGAGGGCTTCCTGATTGAACTACGTAAGGCTTGATTCTCTCCCTGAAGAGATACGTAGGCAACTCATCAAAGAATGAGTGCAGCCCAAATCATGAACAAAGTTCAGATTGTTTTCACCACCATAGCACAATGGGCTTACATGTGTTTCTCATGTTTATCTTCTCTAAGAATGAATACTCGCGACCCTGATGCATCTTTTTTATCAAACTCCATTTAAGTCTCGACTTAACCGGAGTCCGAGGAGCTGTGATGATGCATCAAATAAATATTACTTATAAATCATATAAATAAACGGGTTCCCGCTATATAAATTAACCCGACATCTATACGATAAACCCGCACCAAGGGATCAACGGCGAGCTACTAGCTCGATGTGGGAAAACCCACTCACCCAACACATTGGACACTTGTCATACCTCATATGACACTTGTCAACATTCACGAGACAAGTGTCAGGCTAGCGGACAAGTGTCGAACGAGCTACTTGGTGAATCAACTATAAATAGGGCTCGAAGCCTCGTATATAGGGGTCGGTTTTTGAAGGGCTGGAAGATCCTTCCCGAGCGGGATTCGTCTCGATCTGCGGGACCCGATGTTTGATGAAGCCCTGGGAGGACGGTGGTCCGCGAATGGCTTGAGCTCGGATCGGCACAGGTTTTTGGTACGCCGACGGTAATCTCGTCGCGTGTCTCAGGCAAGCCCGATCGTCTGAGCTCGCCCGCGTCCAACTTGATCCCGGGACCCGAGGGAAAGGGATTCTAAATTCGGGTTTCATCAATCGTCGCTCCTCCTATGCACCAGTTGAGCCGCAACGCCATCCTCCTCACCTCCACCATGGCGACACTGTGACTACATCCCCCTAGCATCTTCTTCTCAAATCTGCCTTCGATTCCAGTGTATCAGCTTCCCCAAATCTATCTTTGATTCCACCGATTGGATATCCAAGATTTTAGATATTGGTAAGAAATCAAGTCTTAGCTAGTGATGTTTATTTTTTCAGGATGAATTCCTTTTGCTTCGATTAAAATTTGTTTATTGCTTGTATAGAATCAAACTTTTGTTGAAATTTATTGTTGTGGTGACCTTTGTTAAAATTTGTACAATACATGCTCGTTTCTTTGTTGAAATCGATTGTATGAAGATTGGAATCAGCCTATGTCTAGAGCTGGCCTGACCGAGCTTTACCGAGCCTAGGCTTGTTCGCTCGGATTGAATGAGCCTAGGCTCGTTTGCTTGGTTTGAACGAGCTTATCATGTCCGAGCTCGAGTACGTGTTTAGGCTCGTGAGCTGAGCTTGAACACGAAAAAAGCTCATATAAATTCTAGGCACGAGCTCCGCTCGATTCGTCTACGGTTTGAGTTGAACTTGAACATGTCAAGCTCGGCTCATTCGAATCGTATAACACTCATATAAAATGGAGGATTCAATTGGGCGACAACTATAAATCGAAGATACACCTCTATCTCCCATTCAGCTTTTATTGATTTGCATACGAATTTGTGCTCGAAGGCGGCGATGACGGAGGCGTCGGTTGGAGATTCGCGGAACCCGGATGTTGTCATGTCCTCCGAAGAGCAAGATAGTATTGAGACAAGAGGCCACCTCTCTTGGTTTTTGGGTTCACAGGAATCTTCAGGTGTGTGGGAACGAAGGTA
Organism: Persicaria maculosa; assembly: GCA_963922045.1. Lineage (NCBI taxonomy): Eukaryota > Viridiplantae > Streptophyta > Magnoliopsida > Caryophyllales > Polygonaceae > Persicaria > Persicaria maculosa. The sequence continues at coordinate 12,905,041 of OY998267.1, read as the reverse complement.
GCACATGAAATGGTATAAAAAGTAAGGGGTAATTTGATCATTTTATTTCAAAGACAAAAATAAATTTATACCTAACAAACACTCTACCATGTTATGTCCGAATTATTTTTAAAAAAATCTACCTATTTTCCATCCCATAACTCATACAATAATCTCCACCTCAATCCCAAATCCCGAGTTTTTTTTCCACCTCCTCCACCCTCCATTCTCAATGTGCGAAAAAACATAGCCTTTTAACCCTTTAAAATAATCTCCACCTGTTAAAAATAACCTACTAATAAACACTCCCTGATGGGTAGATTTTGTGAAATATATAGAACAATTGAAAATGAATACAGTCTTACAATTCAACTGAAAAAAATGTCTATAAAAAATGAGACATGATCGACCCAAGTCAGTTTTTTTTAAAAGACTGCTTTACAAGTTAAATTTAGTTGATTGAGTATCTCTTTAGTCTTATCATGTTTTGATTTATCCTCTAGTGTGGATAATTGTTGTAGTCTTGAGCGTTCTATTGATCGATCGAGTTAATCGTTGCATTATTCGTTATTTATGAAGATCCCTCATTTAAGTGAGAAAATTATCGTTGATACACACTTTGCCATGAGATGTCCTTTCCTTTGGTGGGTTACTTACTGCTATCCGTCTTTCTGACGTCAAAACGCCACGTGAGTCTCTTGACTCTCTCGTATTCTCGTCATTTGCATTGTACTTGTCCATGGTCTTCTTTGACATTCACGCGAGTTTATGATCTTGTTGTGATCTACTGATTTCGATTCATGTACTCTTATATCGACTCAAAGCAAAAAAAAAAACGAAATTGCATCACTGAATCTGGTATGGATTTTAATTTTTGATTTATTTTGGTTCCGATTTAAATTGACGGTTCACCGATTTGGACCGACACAAATCAGTATTTAATCTTTGAAATAATACTTTGTATATGAATTTATAATATTTTTTACTCAAAACAAATATTTTATTCTTTAAAATCATGTCTCCGTTGGAAATGGTTATAAAAAGCATCCATAGTTGAGGTTAAAGCAAGCAACATAATTGAGCACTTGCATTAGTGAATCCCTCGGCCCTCGACCCATAAGCCTTCCAGCTTATATTAAAATAAATTAAAAATAAAAATATTATAAAACATGCACAGTCATTAGTCAAGCAATATACCAACATATTCAATTATTATTTTTTGATATGAGAATAACAATACTCCCTCCGTTCGATTATGTTTGTCATTTTGATTTTTTTCACTTTTAGCAAATTAATTGACGTCTGAAGACTTCAAGTACATAGTCCCACCACTTTTCTTTTCTTTTTTAATTGTTTAATTACTCTCAATTACATTTATTTGTACTAGAGGGAGTGACGAAGAGTTAATTTAAGATGAGAAGATGTAGAGTCTGTAGCCTTTTAACCTTGACCAACACTGAAAAAGTACGGTTCCTTAATTAGTGTGCATCAACCTAAAATGTCAAACATAAATAAACAGAGAGAGTAGTAAGCTCGAGCATGTGACCCAACCAGCAAAAGTCATAGACTAAATAAATCAACTTGCGTCGAGCAGTTTGAGTCAATGGTAAAACAAGGTAAAGACAAAGATCGAATTAATGACCTCCCAACATCTCCTTACCCATTATCCATCGGCTATCCAATGGGGACAACACATTGATTTTATAATTACAGTATAAATAATTACATCTTCAAGGAAGCGAAGAGATAGTCTCACGCATTTGGCCTTGGAGTCTCATTCGTCGTCTTGGAGTTCTGATTCAGAGTTTCAAACTTTCGTCCGTATGGACGCTAATAGATGGTGGTACAAGTACAACCGTGGTTGACACCCCCAAACTTATCTCCTGTATAAAAAAAATAATTACAATATAAATTTAATACTCCCTATATTTTTAAAAATATGACGCTTTATTATTCATACACGATTTTAAAGAATTAAAAAACTTTATAAAACATATTTTTTTATAATTAACAATAAATAATTATTAATTTATATAGTTTTTTATCATCATAAACAATTCTATATAAAATTACAAATAACATGTTTTTTATTATTATTTTGTAATGAAGTTAGTACTCCCTTCGTCTCAAAATACATGTCTTTTTAGGACTATGTACGGGAATTAAGAAGTATGTTAAGTATAATGATTACATGTAAAAAAGTAAGTTAAGTGTAATGATTACACTTTGGTATTAGAGTATTTGTTGTATTTTTTTTCAATTTGTAAGGAGGAGAGTATGAGTGATGTAAAAATTAGAGTAATGATTAGATGTAAAAAGTAGGTCAAGTGAAATGATTAAATCTAAAAAGACATGTATTTTTGACAAAATTACATTGGCTAAAAAGACATGTATTTTGAGACGGAGGGAGTATAATACTAGAATCCAGACTGACCAAATAACATTTGGGTTAAAGTTGTTACGGCTAAATACCTAAAAGGTGAACTGATACTGAAATACGTAAAAAAAGGTAACGCTTCCTGGCAATGGTCCAAACTTATGTCTATCAGAACAGAGTTCAAATCGGGTCTGAACTGGACTATCGAAAACGGAAATTCTGTTAGCTTCTGGGAAGATAACTGGGTTGGAAAAACTCCTCTGGCTAAATAAGCTCTGCTACAGCTAGATATGAATACGTTGGAGTGGTCTGTTGCCCGTTTTTTACAACGGACGATAAATGGGATATTACAAAAGTTTACACAGACTTAAGAGGCCTCTTGAAGTCAGAGATTATTTTCCAAAATTCTAGCGACTCATTTACCAAAAAATAGTTTCCAAGATCACCTTTTCTGGGGTCCTAGCAGAGATGGGTGGTTCTCCACCCGCTCGGCTGCGACTCTCATCCCAAACCACGCTGGTGATCCTCACTTTGGATGTCATTGGATTGGGAAATTAGATATCCCATATAAAATTCGCCATTTTCTTTGGAAAATTGCAAAAGACGGATTACCTACCTCTGACAGACTTCAGCGATCTCACATCGCGGTTCCGTCGGGTTGTCACTTCTGTGGTTGCGCTACAGAGTCGACCATTCATTTGCTTCTTGATTGTCAGATGACTGTGGACTTACTTTTAGCCCTTGGTATTCGACGCCCTACCATTCCCAATGATCGTCTCGATCCTAAACCAAACAAGCTTCTGGCATCTATTTACTACAATATGGGAAAGAATACTTTCGGCTGTCTCGCCTTTGCGTGGTGGGCTATTTGGTATTTCCGTAATCAATTGGCTTTCCAACATATTAGTAACATTTCTACTCAACCTATTGTCTTATTATACAAAACTGCTTATCAGACTTGGTCGACTAATTTGGACGTACAGGAGAATAAGACGGCAAATCTCGCTGTCCACAACAAGGAAAAATGCCAGTCTGGAAATCAACCAAAGTATACAAACCCCGTCAGATCCGAGGCATGGAAAAAGCCACCATTGGGCCATTACAAACTAAATTTTGATGGTTCGTACTTTTAGTCTGAGGCTGGTACCTATGGTTCATCATACGGAACTCTCAGGGATTGGTTGTTTCCCTTGGATCGGGACACTGTAATAACACTTTCGCTGTCTTTGCCAAGGGTTGGGTTTACACAAGGGTGTAGTTAAAGCTGCAGGATTGGGCCTCAATAACCTTCTAATCGAAGGCGATTGTTTGGTCGTCATAAAAGCTCTGCTAGGGGATTGGTCTTGCCCCTTGAACATTGAGCTGCTGATGGCTGATATTGCTTTGCTTCTCCGTTCCCTTTCTAATGTTGCTATTCTCCATATTTTCAGGGATTCGAACGATGTGGCGGGTAGGATTGCTCGTTTGGCCCATAGCGTCCGTGTCGATGACAACCTCACTGCTGATCCAGAATTTTGTGTTCTCGTCCGTTCAGACACGCTAAGAAAGAAGCCCTCTAGTCGACGACTCTCTTAATCATTATCCTGCTTAAAAAAAAAATCCAGACTGACCATAAAATTTTCCACCTCGATCATCAATCATTAACTAAAAATCCGTTGATAATCATCTCTATTAACACTCAATCCCTTTCTAGATAGTTAGATTAAATTAACATCAAATTAACATACAATATGATCAATTTACCTTCAAATACTATTCGGAAATTGCTAAATTTGATTTACAAATAAGAAATGTAAAAGAAAAAAACTACAAAAAAAAAATCACCAAAAATGATGGAGTCACCACCAGCTGAATTTACACGAGATCTTTTATGAGGGAATAAAAAGATAATGCAGTCAGACAGAAGCAAGAAAATCCCTTCCTCTTTTTGGTAACCTTTTTATTTTTCCTTTTATTTTTCCGGCTAATGACGTTTTTTTTATTTTTTTTTCTCGGCTACACTGTTAAAGAGGAGGGCGTTGTTGAAGGGGGGTGGTGGAGAGAGAGTGAGAGACGAGGCTGCAGAAACGTGTTTAGAGAGAGATTCAAAGGAGAGATCGCCATTTGTTGCTCCTCTGCAGCGCAATTTACGGGCCTGCGAGGTGTCTCGAGTGCTCCGATTTCTCGTGTGTGGTGGTGGCCTGAGAGACACTGCAAGGGGAAATGCACAATCTCATCCTTGATGCCTTTCGGTTTCTGAGATTTCTGAGCTGAATCTTCGAGGTTTCTAGCCCTAATTTTGGCTTTGATGCCTTGATTCCAGGTGCGCGAGTTGCTTAGCTCCGGAATTCGAACAAGGTGAGAACGGTTTTTGGTTTTATGTGATTGCCGCACACTTGATCTGGTGAATGCGGGGATTTTTTAGGTATTTTTCGTGTCTCATTTCTCTGGAAATTTGGCGTGAGGATTTATACCTTTCGCTGCGTTTCAGCGAAGGATTTGTTAGGTTTCTCAGGAGTGTTTCTTCTTTTTTTCTTTTTAATTTGTTTTGGGGGCTGAAAATCATCTGATCCATCTAGGTTTTGCGCTGCAAAGTACGAAGCCTAAGTTTGAGATTTGTGTGACAATGTTAGAAATGCCGGAATGTAATTGCAGATACATAAGGCAGGAAATTGAAAATTGCCGTTTTAGACTGGAGATGAAATCACTGGAAGCCCTTTTGAGCTCTTTGTAAGTGCATAGGTGAGTGCCTGTGCTGCTGTGCATACATTTGCTGTGAGACATGTTCCATGGTTCGTTATTTTTGTGCTCCATGCATGGACAATCCGAAACAGGAATTGTTTTCTCCTGTGGTGGATCAAGAATTTTCATCATTCTGTACCCTTGCTTTGATTGGTTTATACTCTATTCTCAAATTGTGAAAGTATTGAAGAGATGATTGATAAAACAGTAGTTAAACAGAAATTACACAGTATGAATGTAGATCAAGGGAAGAGAAGTATTTTCGGCTTTCCCTCCCCGTGGTGTTAAATCTGTGACAGCTTTTCCCTCCCTATGGTAATAACTGTAGAAAAACCTGTCTTATTAGAGCTCGTGATTATTAAATTTGAGACAGCTTTTGTCGGGATCTAAATGTTTAACGGTAATAACAGTAGAAGACGTGTCTTATTCGAACTTTTGTTTGTAACATGTTAAAATGTTTTCCTGACGTGTTTTTCTGTGTCCTCTGGCTTGTTCTCGTGGAACTTAAAACTTCTAGGTTGACATATGTGCCACGTGTCGTTAACCATACATTTGTGGTAATATCTTTACGAGCTCAGTTTGTTGAATCTAAAGCTGTATATTTATTGTATTGCACCTATGTTTAACTACTCCAGAAAAATGGTTTTTCCCTTGTGCCATAAGTTTTGTTCGGATAAAGAAGTTTATTGAAATAATACTTGAAAAATGCAGAAAGTGAAGATTAGAAATTCCCCTTTCACCTGCATTGTAATATCTGCTACTTCTTCCTACATTCTTTGCTGCTCAGATATCTTCCTAAACTACCCAAACTTCTTGTTATTCTATGGAAAGTTATAATTGATTCATCACTTTTCATTAATATCTGCTTTCACGAGACATCTGCACCAAAGTTCTTTTTTCTTTCCATGTATATGATATTTATGATGGGTGCAAAAGCTTCTCTCCACGAATAAATTCAACCAAACGAGCAAAAATGAAGTCTTGGTGATTTTGATCTTAATTGCTAAAGGTGATTCTGTGTCTATCCTTTACAAGATCCCCTGGCATAGATGTAGGTAGTCTTAGGAAGACAAAGGAATGTATTTATTCTGATTAAGATCAAGGTCTATCACTTTTGTTGAGTATATTTCATTAAAATATTTTCTCCTTGCATTAATGTCAATTATTGTGTGAAAAATATGAAACTTCCTGTTCTTCTGTTGTATGGATGCCTTGGAACATAGGCTTTTGCGACTTTTCTTTCTTCTGATCGTGCGAATGGTTAAAATTTCAATATCATGTCTGATTATAGAATTCTGGTCAATTATGTTCATGCATATGCAGTGGCTGTCGGTATACTTTTTTTCCTGGGTTTCACTTTTTTTACTTTTTTTAGCTCTTTATTGTGCTTAGTATGTGATTTTCGTGCTTTCTAGATTTTAGTCCCTTTTTATTTTATTTAGTTGTATTGCTTTTTTGGTATTTATATGGACATTTAACAAAATTGCTGCTGAACTGTATTGAAAATTTGTTCTTGACAGATCGTAGAATGGAAGAGATATCGTCATGATGATCTAGTGTTTATGTTACTTTAGGTGAAAATACCAGTAAGTCTAGAAATATGCCATTCAGGGAGGACCTTTCAATTCTCCATGATGATTTTGAGGGATCAACCGATGAGATCCATATTTCTCAGGAAGTATTTTATGGAATTGATTCTTCTGGTGGTGGTGAAAGCCAAAGGTTGAGTGGATTCATTAACTTTGGATTGCACCACCATAAGTTTGTTGAAGCATCACCCTCTTCAAATACTGCAACTGTAACAAGCGAATCTTCTTCGAAGGTATGCCTGAAGGATGGTAATAGTGGGTCCCCAACAACCTGGCCATCTGCTTCTTTCATAGAAAGCTTTATCGTTGCAGAAAGGAATGATCATTCTGGTCCTGCAAAGCGCATGAAGTTATCAGTTGATGAACTCTCTAGTTTTAAGCCTTTCCTGCAAACTGCCGTGGCCACAGATGTTCAATCTAAGGACAAAGTTTCTGGTTTTGACCATCCAAAATGTCACTTGGGTAGTCAATATGTCACATGTCATGTTGTTGAGTCATCAGGTGAAGGCGTGACATCAAGTTGCTACCTGTTGAAGAATGGTGTGGAAACCGAGGAAAAAGATTGTTTGCTGGATACAGTTTGTCCTAAAGACTACTCATTGGAATCAGAGGGAGTCGAAGGGAAGGAAATTGTTGTTAGTAACACTATGGCCTCTCCTATTTCTCAGGAAAGTTGTGCAAACAAAATTTTAGTTGCTAGTCCAGCTGTCACTAATGTTGACAATACTGGATTACGCCAACGTGTTGTGAGGAAAAGAAAGAAAGGTACTCCTATTGAGCTTGATAATGATGATACACCATGGACAGGTGGTTGTACAAAGGAATTCCGGCCGTTTCTCCGTCGGCAAATATTTAATTTACTTGCAGCTGCTGGTTGGTCTATTGAGAAGCGCAAAAGACAGTGTAGAAGTTACGAAGAGTTTGTCTATGTCTCTCCCGAAGAAAGGCCTGTTCGTGAACTTGCAAAAGCTTGGATTGTATGTGGTCAACTCTTACATGGTCATAGAAACAAGCAACCGCAAGCAGAAGAGGGCAGGCAGTGGACAAGCGTTGACCACTTATGTTCTGATTTGTATAGCACATTAACAAATATGGACAATGAATTGAAGCATCTGGATCCAAAGGATGCATTAGTTCGTCAATGGGTTCTTCTAAATCCTTTTGTAACAATAGTCTTTGTAGATAGAAAAATGAAAGACCTGAGAGCAAGAAATGTGGTCAAAGTGAAACATAATGCTAGTGATTCTGGTGAAAAAGCTGCAGTTGTAGGCAAAGGGAAGAGATCTGGTGGTAAATGTATTATGACAAAGCTTTGTGATTCTTTTCTGGCCAGTGAGAGTACCGTGATAGATTCTGGTGAGCAAGCTCTAGGAGGCGAATTGGAAGCTTCTACAAGCAGATCAGTCTATGTTTCTGAAGGCAGTGGCATGTTTCTTTTGGAAACTGTTGATAAAACTGAAGGCCATTCTGGTGATGTCTGCATATATGATTCTAGGCATCAATATTCTACATTGCCTGCCCGTGATTCAGAGATCACTTGGTCACAGCCTGCTAGTAACCTATATGATGTTCCTGTAGACAGTGGAAATGTGGACTTGGCACATAGAGTTTCCAAAGAATTTTCAGCTCACCTGTACGATGCTTCTGATGTTGTATTGCATGAACCGAATCAAGTGTGTGCAGAAGATGCAAAGTACAGGAAGTGCTTTGACTCTTCTAGCTTGAGGAACATCATGATTGATGATTGTTTGAAGTCTAAATCAAAAGGGAAACCGAAGAAGTCTAAAAAGATGTCTGAGATTGATATAACTTTGTTTTCTGAAGAAGAGGTGTTAAATCTTTCAACGCCTTCCCGTGTAGAGGATAATGCACAAAAAGTGAATGACCATACCAACAGGACAAATGATAAAAGCTGTAAAAGAATGCCAAGTAGCTCTAAATCCGGCAAGAAAAGAGCTACTAAGAAGAAATCTCTGCATTGCCAACTCAAGGATGATGATTTACTTATTTCTGCAATTGTACAGCAAAAGAAATTTAGATCGAACAGTAAAAAATGTAAGGTAAAAGCAGGCAACAAAGTAAGACGTCCAAAGAAACGGAAAAATCACAAGAATGGTTGCAGGTTGCTTCCTAGAAATCTGGGTAAAGGTGGAAGACATTTCCCAGATGAAAGATGGACCTTGAAAGCAGAAAGGATGGTTTTATCTTGGTTAATTCATACTGGTGCTGTATTTCTAAATGAAATTATTCAATACCGGGACTTGAAGAATGATACTGTGGTTAAAGATGGTTTGATCACAAGGGATGGAATTTTATGCAGATGTTGCAATAAGGTGCTTTCTATCTCAGGGTTTAAGGTCCATGCTGGTCTTGATATGAATCGCCTTTGTTTGAATCTTCTTATGGATTCTGGTCAGCCGTTCACCTTGCGCTTGCTTGAAGCCTGGTCAGCTGAGTACAAGGCAAGGAAAGCTGGCCTTCGTGCTGTCCAGTCTGATGAATTTGACCAGAATGATGACTCATGTGGACTCTGTGGTGATGGTGGCGAGTTAATTTGTTGTGATAAATGTCCTTCTACCTTCCATCATCCATGTTTGTCTGCTGAGGTACATTCCAATATTTGTGAAGTGTTGTGCTATTTTTCTCCCTTCGGCTTGTATGTTTTTCTTTTCCCCTTCTTGGCAGCACTAAAATTCAAATAAACTACCTGCACAACCTAACATCGTGTGCAAGTGCTGTTTTGGTTTCTCTTCAAAGAATTTTACCAACAACATAGAGGTGTCTTTATATTCATCCAGAAAAGTGACCTTATCAAAATAGGAAGGTTCTAGTTCGAGAAACTAAAATAGAGAAGTAAACAAATTAAAGTGGCCCCTATTGGAATTTTGAAATTTAGTGACAGAAACTTTTCAGAAAGTGATTTAATATTGTCTCTCTTTCAGAAATATTTGACTATTCATTTCCACTCATGTTTTCTTACTTTGTGGAGGGCTTTCCGAAGCACTTAATTTGGGGTTTCTTGGCAGACATTCTCCTTTCCCGGGCATACCAATTTTAATTTCAAAGTGCAATTATAATCAAATATGGTTGAACAGATGATCATAGATCAGTAATCCAGTACCTCTTTTAATGGATTTTCAATAAATCAAATATTGGTATAGAACTCTAGCTTTAATGATTTTTCCTTTTATTGAAACAAAAGTAAAATGCTGTTGATAAGGAAAAATTGAAGTGCTGAGGTTTAAAAGACCGTATTAAATGGAAAATGGCTCCGTGCTTTTCTCCCTCAAACATGCAAGCTTATAATTCTCTGACCACTTTTTGGTCAGACAATTATTTTATGGCGACTATGTGTGTGGAAACATATTTACTGCTTATGATTCTTGTCATGGAACATCTTTGGAAACAACTATCATCATTTCAGCTTCATATTTCATTTACATTGGTTTGTTTTCCTTATTTTTTTCTTAGGAATTACCAGAAGGCAGTTGGTATTGCACAAGTTGCACATGCTGGATCTGTGGGAATCTGGTTGATGATGAAGGCCCAGGTGCTCATTGTGGATTCAAGTGTTGCCAGTGTGAGCACAAATGTAAGTCTCTCTGTTAATGTTATTCTTGGTGGAATCAAAAGCATCATTGCCTGTTTGATGCACTGATGTGGAAAATGTGTTGTATTCAGAAATAGTTTGATGTGGTTTTTATATTTAGTTTATCCAATGAACTAAAGTAATCTTATGTGTCCATGCAGCCCTGTTTAGAAGGGATTTTATTCCCCGTCATTTAATATGTTACTTCACATAATTCTATCCATATATAATTATATATGTCGAAACCAACCAGAAATATTTTTAGGCAGATAGGCCATACAAATATTTATCCTAACATGATGAACTCAGGGTTCTTATGTTCTGGCCATCTCTCCGGGACACCTTGTGATGTTTACTTCTTTGTAATTTTTTTTTGAGATATTATTTCTTTGTATTTGATAATGTACTATTAGTTCATTTTTTACTCCTGGACGGAACAGATACTTCTCTGTTCTCTTTTATCTTTTACAAAACAATATGGTGGGTACATTATCTTTGATATTTTTTTTTGGTAAGGACATTATCTGTGGTACTGACTAGTTAATCTGTGCACAGATCATTTAATTTGCCTGAAAGAACTGGGTGTGGACAGGAGTTCCTCTACTCCTTGGTTCTGCAGCGCCAATTGTGAAGAGGTAATTATAAATTTTCATGTTTATTTATGTATGTGTTTTATTTTACCTTATCCTTTATTACTAGGGTTTTGCACTCGTCACCCCCCTTAAAGAACCACTCTAAAATTAGGAAAATGTTCAAAAACCACCCTTAAATTTGGGAATTACCATTAATTTAGGAAATTTCACAAAATCAATTTAGGCACAATTATGCTTGTGGGTTGGTGGTTGTTTGAAAGAAAAACTAGACCATGGGTGGTTTTGTGTAAACTACCCAAAAAATGTAGGTATCATTACTAAAATCATTATATATAGAATGAATTAATAATGATACATATTTTTTTAGTAGAGGATAAGGCATCAAATTCCTTGAGATCTTTGTTTGTTAATCTCCTCTTAGAAATAGATGTAATGTGTGAGTAACACCAAATACCCCCTCACCCTAAATTAAAAAGAAAAATAAGAAGAAAACTATAAACTAAAGTGCTTCCAAATTGTTTCAAAGAAAATTAGACCTAAAACCTTGCAATAAAATTGGATTAAGATAAATTTAAGCTACCAATTTTCCCTTCCCCTGGTTCACCATGCTGTTGCACTCTCAACCAGGTTTAAATTAGAAATGGTTCTATGTTGATCATTGTCGTAAGCAGTTATCTGTTGGCAAAATGAATTAGTTTAAAGATTTACTTGCATAGGCAGAGTTTCCTTCCAGTCCACTCCTGATAGCTCATTGCTGTTGGCAAAATGAATTAGTTTAAAGATTTACTTGCATAGGCAGAGTTTCCTTCCAGTCCACTCCTGATAGCTCATTGCTCTTTTTTTTTTTTACTAGTATATCATTTGGTTGTTGATTACCTCTGAAGTAGTTAATCCATGTAAGCAGGTTCACTCTGGTCTACAATCCCGGATTGGTCTCTACAATCTTATTGCTGATGGATTTTCATGGTCTGTTTTGAGATGTATCCAAGATGACCAAAAAGTTCATTCAGCTCAACGACTTGCTCTGAAGGCAGAGTGCAATTCTAAGTTGGCTGTTGCTCTCACCATAATGGAGGAATGTTTTGTTTCCATGGTGGATTCAAGAACTGGGATTGATATGATTCCCCAAGTGGTCTATAATTGGGGGTGAGTGCCTTTGCATGGAGTCTGTTGAATTCTTTTGGTCTTTGCCTAGTGTTTCTTGTTAAATTGTGCAGTTAAATGAAATTTCTGCATGATGTTGTAAATTAAACCTCATACATGGAAATTGTTTTTCGATTCAATGTTATTTTTTTATGCAAAACATTTCAAAATGAATGTTTACTCTTAACATGGTGGCTATATCTTTTCATAGTATTATCTTTCTAGTTTCTTGTCTATTCAATACTCACTCCGTCAGCCAATACATATCTTTTTAGCCATATGCACGGTATTGAAGAAAACCCATAAGCTAGTTGGTTGGCCAAAAAAATAGAGTGAATTCAATTGGTCATGAGTGAATTAAGTGCAACGATTAGCTATTTGGTAGGTTAAGTGCAATGATTAGCTCTGAAAAGACATGTATTATCGACAAAACCACTGGGCTAAAAGACATGTATTGGCGGACGGAGAGGGTGTATCAATTTGTTCTCTTTCTGACTTCTTCCATGCTCTGTTATCCGCTTACTGATTAATGAGATTGTGTTCCTTCTTCCCCTGTGGACATTTAATTTTTGTCGCTTTGAATTACGCACTGGTATTCTCATTCTCAGTTATTACAACCTTTCTCATTTTGTTCCTTTGCTGATTTTTATTTACTTCCTGATCTTCAGGTCGCAGTTTCCGCGTTTGGACTACCATGGTTTTTACACCATGGTTTTAGAGAAGGATGATGTTTTGATATCTGTTGCATCGGTTAGGTACATTTCTATTTCCACAAATTATACATTTCTAATTAAGATGCCCTTCGTTTAGACCGACTTCATGTTTTTGGCCATGTGAAATGCCAATGATGTATTTTCTTTGTGAAGAAATTTTAGGTTGATCCTTTTTTTTGTTTCTAGTTTGGTTCGCTCTTCACCTCTCCATATTACTGCCGTCTTTCTGCTTTTCCTGCTTTTCTGTAATCCATCTGGCTGTCATAATGATCATTATCAACTCTTTTTCAGTATATACTGATGTCAAAGTGTTAATGGAATGTTGAATATTAATTCTGCAGGGTACATGGGGTTGAGGTTGCTGAGATGCCCCTAGTTGCAACTTGTGGCAAGTTTCGGCGCAAGGGAATGTGTCGCCGTTTGCTGTGTGCTGTCGAACAGGTATATTTCCGGATCTCTCGTTTCCCGCTGGCCTGGGGGGACAAACAAACGAATTGAATTGCATTATCTTATCTTCAGAACCGACCTGCGATGCCATGTGTCTTCCTATCACTGCCTCAGCTTCTAGTTCCATCGTTTCCTGATTTTTTGCTTGTGCTTCTGTATTTGTAAAATCATTGTTTTTACCCTAAATATGGTTTCAGATGCTCATCTCCTTCAAAGTTGAAAAGCTGGTCATTGCTGCCATCCCTGATTTGGTTGAAACGTGGACTGTTGGTTTTGGCTTTGTTCCTGTGGAAGAGGAAGAGAAGAAAAGTCTTAACAAAATCAACCTGATGGTGTTTCCGGGGACAGTAATGCTGAAGAAAACCTTGTATCATGGGCAATCTACTGATCTACAAGGTCACCTCAGCATTTTCATAGGCTCTATACATTTTTATCACACTCATGTACATACAATTGTCAGTTTCACCAACATTGCTGACTTCTGTAAGTTTCTTGGATATTACAGGACTTGGTGCTGCTGGTGTTGAATCATCTGTGGGGGTGGACAAATCCATTCAAGAAGAGGCTTCTGTAGGAGAGCAGTGTGAAAACGAGCGTGAAAATGATGATCGTCATAGTAGTGAAGATGCTGGGCTTATGAATGTCAAACTTGCCAGCTCGCATGGGATGGAGTTAGTGGAGGCCCGGAGAGTTAGCTCATATTCACAAAACAGTGAGAGCATAGATAATGGGACAGCAGCATCTGGTGGTTGTGCACGTTTGGAGGTATGTGGGAATACAGAAACCGGTGAGTTTTCTGATGGGTCACCTCACAAAGTTTCCAGTGAAGATGTTGAAGACATGGCCAACATACAGGCTGGTTACAGTAACATAATTAATGGAGACAGTGTGGACTCAACTGGTGATGCCTGTGATGGCCTGGAAAAATGGGAAAGTCAAGATTGTCCGTTTCCACATGATGGCCCTCCTCATGAAAAAACACAGCATGTAACGAGCTTCCATGTTTCTTCTGAAGTTCAAAACCAGTCCACTCCTGTACCATTTTCACAGTATGATGCAGATAAATGCAGAGAAAAGGCTGGATTGACATCTGAAGTTGCTAATGGTGTCATAGGCAACATCACCAACTGCTCTTTCCCTAAAAGATGCCCAGATTCGGAGGTCAACAAGTGTGAAGTGAGCTTCAATGTTGTTGAGGAAGTTGGCAGAGCTTTCAACGGCTCCATTCCACAGGAACTTGCAGAAAGGAGTACACAGCATGAAGAGAGATTTCATGTTGACATTGAAATTGATAGCAAAATCACAACTAGCCCTGTTTCACAAGAGGTTGCAGAGCCAGAGAAAAAACAGACCAGAGCGAGTTCCAATTTGGCCACTGAAGTTGAAATCAAAGTGGTCACCCCCCTCATTCCGCATGAACATAAAGATGGGGAGAGCACTCTTCAAGACATCATCATCTCCAGCGTCGCCGGTGAAAGGGAATGCAGAAACACGAATTCTCCCCTTCTACAAGAAACAACGCTGAAAGAAACTCTGCAAGTAGCCGGTGGTGTTCCTGGTGAAGTTGAACTCAAAATATCAAATCTCGCAGGAATAAGTGCAGAACAAGAAGTAGCTCAGGGGGAAGCAGCCTTCACTAGTGTTGACGAGGCTGAAAGCAGAAACAACTTCCAGGCCTCACCGAAAGATGAAGTGCGCTCTGTCAAAGCAAATCAACTTCCCGTAGCATGCACAAACATTATGGATGATGATCTGGGAGCCACCAGAAAGGCAGATATCTTGACTGAAGAAGCCGGAGGAGCCTCCCAGGAAGTCTGTACTAATGAAAAGAAGGAAATAATGCTGGGTATCTCCGTCTACACAATCCCCTGCGGAAGTGCCAGTGAACCTGACAAGAGACTGGAAACAGAACTCACTATTGAACCAGAACGACAAGAGGCCTCTCAGGAAGTGCATACTGGTGGAAAGAAGGAAGTACCGCTGGGTCTCTCCATCTATACAATCTCCTGCGGAAGCGAAAGTGAATCCGGTAAGATACTGGAAACAGAACTCGTAATTGAACCGGAACCTCAAGAGGCCAGTTCGCCAAAGAACTCATCTCATCCTTGTTCCTCTGTAGCATTGGAAGCTCAGCATGAATCTGCTTCTAATGCTAAGTTGCAGCTTGCTTAAACTGAGCTCTTCTCTCTTGAACAAGCTCAGGAAGCTAGTATTTCCTCAGAACCATGACAGTAAAATTAGGTAGTTCAGAAGTGTTCGGACATTACTGGGTACGGAAGCTCTCTTCTTGGGTTGCAGCACGTGGCACGAACTCAATTCCAACGACCGTCAGCATCTGCAGTCATCGTCACTGGAACGCTCCTCTATTTAAATATCTCCAAGTTTGATCTTCTTTATCCAAGAGGGATAAATTGCCATTGCTTAAGGTCAGTTTCACTTGGCTGCGTGTATGCGTTGAAGGGTCCTTATACCAGTAAGTCTAGGTGATTAGGAAACCTATTGTTCAAAAGCTTCAATGTAAGTTGAGAAGAAACAAATCGAGGTCTAGTGCTTTTAATTTTATGCTGCAGTAGTAATAGACCGATAGAAAGTTCTGTAGTTTTTAAGTTAGATGCAGTAAAGGCAGCTACTACAGAAGTTGTGAACAATGTCTCAACTTCTTGGTAGGATGTATTGTAGCCTTTTGTTGATGTAAAACAGTACAGTGGTTCGCATCTAATCTTGGTCTAAATAGAATCATCAATCTGGTTGAATGGGTTGGGTTACTTCATGTTCGGGTCACTTGATGCAACAGAAATAATACTCTTCGAGGGTCTAGGGTTTCCGATCTGCTCTGGTAAATTAAACAAAGCAACCCCAAAAATGCCCATATGAGTTGCGAACAAGAAAAAAGAACAAATTGAAGGTAAATCACCTACAAAATCGAGTGTTAACATGAAAGGGGCATTTAAAGGTTCCATGAAAAAGGAAACTAAATTGGCCTTCCACGAAAAAGGAACCATAAAACAGAAACCAACAGTTCCAGATCTGTTGACGATGACACTATAAAGGAGGCGAGGAGGTTTATACGAGTAATTTTGATGCTGCATACGTTGCGATTCACTTTCTCTTTTGGATTAATGTATTGGTCGAAAATGGATGCAGCTAGTAAATGTTGTCCTCGGTAAACTACTGTCAAGCACAACAGGTTACAGCATAACCAGAACTTTCTATTTCCTACAAGGATTGCACTTACTGAGTTCATTACAAAAATTTGATGCACGTGCAGCACCATGTTGTGAAATTAAGGGTAAGGGGTAGATGCTCGATTGATGAGAGAAGGACGAAGCAACCAAGAGGATGATGACTAGTCCGTGGGGGTGGGTGTTATGCTGGGATTTGCCGAAGTAGTTTGTACAGGCCGAAGACATTTTTCTCCTGCCAGAGGTACGGGATGAAGAATGACCGGTAAAGTGCTGGGGAGAGCTCCCTGTCAAGGTAAGGCAATGCAGCAACCACCTGTAGATCTCAACAGTCAGAAAGGCATGGCGGAAAAGGAAAGGGATTGACAAGATTTTGAAATGGGGAGCGTTACGTTACCTCCCATTTGGATAAATCACTCCCACGATAAGGGTACGGGCGTTGGAGATGCAGCTCGACAAGCAATGTGCAGGCTCCAATGTCATGGAACTGTAAATTTCAATTCAAAGGTTTACTTGGGTTGGTTGCTCTAAAGGGTAATTAGAAAAGGAGAAATGGGACAGAAGCTTACGTATTGGAGGTGTGATGCTTTGTTTTTATTGTTGAAGTAGGAAGGAGCTGCTGATGTCCCACCCAAGGTAGAATTAAATGGGATTGGAAGGAGACCCTTGAACCCATCGTCTAGCCATTTTACTTGTGCTATATAATCTGGAATGAAGAACGATGATGGGAATCGATGCCATTCACTTCCGACACACAGGGTAGAGCCTGCAAAAAAATGAATAACCATGTTAAGTGAATCCTTGATCAAAATTACAAATTATGTTTACATCTTAATTAAGATAGTGTTGCCCAGCGAAAATCTCTGTGCAAACCAACGGTACTAAAAGGGCAACAAATAATGATCAAGAGATCACAGAAGATTAACTTTTAAACTACAAAGACGTATCCAATGATTCCTCAAATAATATGGGATCATTCCACAATAATACTAAACGGTATCAAAATACGCTGGGGCAATATCTAGACATAACAGAATCACAGTTATGACTACATGGAGTGTATTCATGTTCAACAGCATATACCATGCTTGTGATTCATTCATTAGGCATTCACTGTTAGGTTTATGAACCAATGAAGTTGCAATTCATGGATGGGCTACTAGGCGTTTACAAAATTAGCAATAATATCACCTTCTATTTCAATCCACTGGTTAACAAAACAAAGCTAACAAATCGTCGGCCCACTAAGTATGAAGGAATTGTATTGTCATGTAAAGCACCAATTACTTACCCTCTCCAGCATCATCATGGTAATCTAAATGCTTGTAGATCTCCATAGGAGCTGAGTATCCATTAATCAAGGAAAATGTCCGAGAGTGGGAGATACCTAGTATCATAGCAAGAAAAATAGGTCTAACAACCTTGGCCACCTGGTTACACAATAAGAAACAGGATGGCATGAGAAATAGCCATGAAGGTTTGCACAGAGAACAAGAGAACAACAACACAAGAAGCTCACCGTGACAATTAGAGAAGTACTGTAACGATCATATGGGTCTTTGAAGAAATCAGGAATGCTCTCAATAAAAGCCGAAGCAGCCACACAAATGAGTGGATAGATCGGATAAAGAAACCTAAAGGAATGTTGCATATACCATCTCAGTTTCAATTTTCAGAAATAACATAACTTTGCAGCGTATAGAATGCTTAGTTGTCTAATCTACAGAAAAAGAAGAATACAGTTGAACACACCTTTCTTCTTTATGTGGCTGCAAGGACATAAATGCCAACCAAATGTACAATGGCGAGACAACCACAAATAGCTCTGGCACAAATTTCTTTTTAACGGCTCGTAGAAGCCAAGTTGTTGGAAACAGCAAAGCTAGCACAAAGCAAATATTGAAATTGTTGAATCCATTCTTCAGGTAAAAAAGTGGCCCTTCAGTGCCATACAAGTGGCTCTCACCACCTCCCAAGACATTATACAGCAATAGATTCAAAATAGAAGATGTCCATTTTTTGTAATATTGGTAGTCGACAAGAACTGAGAGTCCCTGGAAACGGAAACAAAATGATTTTCTAAAATTAAAACATTTTTAGTATAGAAACATGTTAGAAATGAATATACCATACGCACAAAGTTTGCTAACAAAAGCTACAAAATTTTGAATAACTTACCACAAGACCAATAGAAGTGATTGCTCCAGTAAGAAAAACATTTCGAAAGCTCCTTCTTAGAGAGAATATAGTAACAGGTAAGAAAGCTAGGACTGCAAATGGCCATCCAAGAATAACCCCAGCAGCAGCAACTCCAACTGCCATTGCCGGCTTCTCAAGAAGCAGCAATGCTGATGAGAGCGACATGGCATACATAGTGAAGGAACTCGGCAAGAAGCCTGCACAAATGAAGTGGCAGCTTGATGTAACCATGAAAACCACTAAAAACCTAATTTTGACATACAGATTCCCTAGATTAACAAAACCGCCTGTGGATTCCTGATTATAACAGGTTTATAAAATGCGCAAATATACAAATACATACTTGTGCTAGCGAAGAAACAACCACTCGTCAAGCACAGCATAGCAAGGGTATAAGTAGCAAGACGTTTGCCATACTTCCTAGACAGTGCTACCACCAGAGTTGCATCAGCAATAACTGACAGTAAACCAAGAAAGATCCTTACAGCATAAAACACTCTCACCTGACATGAATGTTTTTTTGTTGTTATTCAATCATCCAGAGTAACAATAATTATCATATTCATCGAGTCACAGTGAAGAGTGAAGCTCACTTTGTCATCACTGAACAACCAAGATGCAGGTCGGCCGACCAGTGTGTGAAGAACAATGTAAAGATACGATCGAAGTGAATATTGAGCACTGCGAAACAATTAAAATGCTAGTTAAGAATCAGTAATTGCGGGAGGCTGTAGAAAATAGTATCTATAATCGCATTTCTCAGGTTTATATCCAGAGCGAAATCAAATCCGGAAACGAAATTCCAGAAAAGGTAAGATCCAGTGTATGAAATCACCTGTACTCCCAAGTCTGGAAGCCGGATTTGAAGAGAAGATAGTGGAGAGGCTCCCAGTAATTGAAGACCTCGTCGCAATCATGGATGATGTTGGAGGACGCGCTCATGTATCTCAGAAACCCTAGCGCCAACAGCGGTAGAATCCAGCCCAATCCCCCGTCAGAATCGCCTCCGGCGTTTCCTGACCTGTCCGGCTTATCGAACTTGGAGTACGACGGCGACGGAGATGATCCCTGATCGGAAGCCAGAGGACGCCTCTGCCTTGTAGCCAACGCCATCTCTCTCGCTCGCTCGCTCTGTTCACCTGGTTAAGGTGGAGCTACGCATCCAGCTCTTCGAACCGCCCTTTCTCTTCCTCTCTCCCATGACTTTTACCTTTTTTTCTCTTCTTTTTTTCACTTTTTCCTTTCTTTTTCTTTTTTTTTTTAAACTTTTGGGCCCATTGTCTTCATCGTTAAATTGGGCCGTGGGCCCATGATAGGGCCCAACGATAAGCTTAAATTTTTTTTTTTTGGTGTTAGTTTGGTTTTATCGACGTCAGCTACTCTATAGCCCATTTAAGAGAATTTTTTTTATAAAGTAAAAATTTGAGCTCACACATACATGAAATTAGGGGTGTTATTCGAGTCGAACGGGCCGAGTCTGACATGTTCAAGTTTGATTCGTTTGTTAAACGAGCTCGAGCCGAGCCGAACCCAATTTTCATACAAGCTTATTTTTTTGTTCAAACTTGGCTTATTTAGAAAATGAACGAGTTCGAGTCTAGCTTTTATCAAACTTTAAGCAGTTCTACTTGGTCATAACATATTATTTTAAAGGAAATTTTAGAAATCCTGTAAAATTCGAGCTATTTGAGCTTAAATCGAACGAGCCGAGCTTTTAACCGAGCTTAAAATCTTGTTCAAGTTTGGCTTCTTTAGGTAAGTGAACGAGCTCGAGTCGAGCTTTTTTCGAGCCGATACCGAGCTGTTCAATTCATATAACAACCCTACTTGACATTTGAGAGACCGATAAGTCGGCAGACGATAGATCATTAAACCTACAACCGAAATATATAAACGAAATATATAAAATGATGCAAAAGATCAAGTAGCACACTTAACAAAAGATGAATCAAAACAGACCTAAAACTAGTAAATTGGGGATGTGGACTACATCCTTTGATCATCATTCAAATTAGAATTAGGTGATCGGTGCGGTGGGTTGAATATTGAATGATCAAGAAGGGAAAAAAGAAGAACTTTGGGCTTTATTTGAAATGCATAATTATGCTCCATATTTACTTTATATGTAGTTATGCATAAAAGTACCTAGAGTTAAATCATCTCCCATGTTGGAGATTATATAAAAATCGATGAATATCTAGGAATAAAGAATGTTGGGATGGAGATAAGCTCCAATGGAGAAGAAATGGGAGGACAATGGCACAAATAATACTCACAATTTGTTGGGTTTCTTTGTGTTGTTGAAATTAAACCACTCAAAGATAATTTTAAGTTGTCAAAACATTTACTTATCAAACATGTCACAATTCGAGGATAAAAGAACAGAGTGTAAGAGCTTGTTTATCAGTGAGTCCCGTTCCGAGCTCTTAACTTACTTTTCAACTGTCACATCAGCTTAAAAACCTCAACTCAGTTTTTCACCTTTTGAACAAATTATTAGTGAGCCTGCTCCGGACTCTTAACTTCATTTTTAATATATTTGTTTCCTTCAAATTTACAAAACCCATATTATTATTAGTACGACCACGATCACGACCACGACCACTACCACTACCACTACCACTACCAGTATTATTATTTGTCATTTCGTAATATTTTAGTAATAATAATATTATAAAATGAGAAGAATTCAACGTGTATTTGTCGAAATAAATTACGATATTACATGGAAACACCCGTTACATATGACGACAATACAAAATGAAAGTTACAAGTTACTCGTTCAACCGAATCAATAGTTGAACATAAAGCTAGTTATCATCTCCGTGGGTACCAAATCTCTGCCAATTATGCTCAACCAAGTCTATCTTGAGCTGGTGATGAGCTTCATTATCTCTAAGTCGAGCTCGATTTTGAATGAAGTCACTCATCTCCGTTGGTAAAATACTCGAGGTTGTTTCTACATTTACCACTTGATCAAACTCTGATGTGTCATATTCCCATTGGCACGCCTCTCGCTCATCTTCAACAATCATATTATGCAAGATGATGTACGCGTTCATTATTTTGCCAATCAAAGAAAGATCCCAAGACCGTGTTGGATTATAAATGATAGCAAAACGAGCTTGTAGCATTGCAAATGCTCGCTCCACATCCTTATGAGTGGACTCTTGGTGTTGCGCAAACAACGAATCTTTGGCACCAAATGGATATTTGATTGTTGAGATGAACGGTGCCCAGTTTGGATAAATTTCATCGGCAAGGTAGTATGTCATGTTGTACTCATGACCGTTGACAACGAACTTTGCCTCTGGGGCTCTACCATGCAAAACATCATCAAATATAGGAGTACGATCAAGAACATTGATATCATTGCATGTACCTGGAGTCTCGAAAAAAGCATGCCAAATCCAAAGGTTGTATGATGCAACTGCTTCTAGCACTATGATTGACTTCTTCTTGTGTCCGCTAGCATATTGTCCTTGTCATGCGATTGGACAATTTTTCCACTCCCAATGCATACAGTCGATGCTTCCAACCATTCCAGGCCATCCCCATTGCTCACCCACATACAAGAGTCGTTGCATATCCATTAAGGTTGTCTTGCGCAAATACTCATCTCCGAACAAGGTTATCACTCCATCAACGAAGTTCGAAAGACACTGCCTTGTTGTGCCAGACGCAATACGAACATAGTCGTCGACAGCATCAGCAGTTAGCACCCACTCCATACGTCAACATGCGAATCGCTGCAGTGCATTTTTGTAGAGGCGAGAGGCCTAGTCTCCCTGTGGCATCCGGCCGTTGACGAAAGTATTCAAACGCAGCAGCCAATGAATTCGTGATGCGAATGAATACATGTCGCCTCATTCGGAACCGACGATAGAATAATGCTTCATTATACATTGGGTTTTCAGCAAAGTAGTCATTGAAGAGTCGATCATGGCCACTCTCATGATCCCTTTCGATGTAAAATCGGCGCTGACGAGGTTGAGAGCTGGAGCCTTGTACTTGTTGTGACAGTCGGACTATGTACTCATCCATAATTTGGTTGATTTGATCATCTACTTCGTTCACTTCGAGCTCGGGCGGTGGAAAGAAGATGTCATCATGTGATGAACTCGATGAGGACGACGAGCTAGAAGAAGACATTGGGAAGTTGATATGAATTTTATTTGGTAGGGAGAGAGATGGAAGAGAAAGTATTTTGATGTGGTGAATGTTTGGGAGATTTGAAGATTATTTATAATGGGGAAGAGAGAGAGTTGATGGGTATGGGAAGAGGGAAATGTGATGTGTACGGAGAAGAGGAGAAGTTGATGGGTTTAGGAAGAGGAAAAGGTAATGTGTATGGGGAAGATGAGAGGTTGATGGGTTTGGGAAGAGGAAAATGTGATGTGTGTAAGAGAAAGATGGTGTATATGGGGAAGAGGGAAATGTGATGTGTATGGAGAAGATTGGGGGTTGATGGGTTTGGGAAGAGGGAAAAGTGAGGGGAAGAGGAAAATAAGATGTGTAGGTGAAGAGGAGAGGTCGATGGGTTTGGGAAGAGAGAAAGGTTAATGGGGAAGAGGGAAGAGGGAAAGGTGATGTGTATGGGGAAGAGGAAAGGTGATGAGTTTGGGAAGAGTAAAAAGTAATGTGTATTGGAAAGAGGAGAGGTTGATGGGTTTGGGAAGATGGATAGTAAAACATTACTCTCTCCGTCTCAAATTAAATGTCGTTTGACATTTTATGCACGCTTTTTAAGAAGTTAAAAACTTTATAAAATATTATTCTTTTAATCAATTTTTTTTAATAACTTCATGCTTTTATTAATAATAAATATGAAATTTAAAAAAATCATTAAAAATAATATTTTGTAAAGTTTTTACTTCCTTAAAATGTGTGTCAAAAAGTAAAATGACTTTTATTATGAAATAGAGGGAGTAATTCTAAACCGTTCATTACACAAATACGAAATACACCATATCGTGACATACAATTAAAGGATTGAAAGAAATACAAACACTTAATATAACTACGATAGACACTTAACATAACTAGGACAAACATAATGGAAAAGATAAAACATTAACACATTCGGTTCGATGATATGAGAAACGCTCAACAAACTAGTCACTGCTTGCGGAACAAATCTTCAGCAAGTTGCTTCATCAGATCCTCTTGTTGAACAGACAATGTCATCTTCAGAATAACCACTAACTCTTACCCTTTGTGCTGCAAGGTAACAACCAACAAATTTTGCAACAGCAGTGCTTACTCGTTCGTAGTGTGTCTTACATTGCTTTGTCGTCATGGATAGTAGCTTCCCCCGCCTTGCATTGTAGTAATGGGAAATCCTTTCCCAAAATTTCACCATGGTTTAATTTCTTCCCGTGCCAACATCTTTGCTTGTGTTCAACCAGGCACTGAAGAGCAAATGATCTTCATCCTCGCTCCATTTGCTTCTTTAGCTCCTGGTTTGGGTAGGAGCCACATCGCCCTCATCATCTTCATCTTACTCTTCAACAACGGGTTCTTGGACGTTTGTAGCCTGCAAAGGAGGGTTAGGTTGAGCATTTGGGGTTACCATTTGGGCATTTTGGGAATACAGATGTGGGTTAGGTTGAACATTCGGGAGATACAGATTCGGGTCAGGAATTCCGTTCGAGTTTGGGTAAAGTCCTCCATATGGGATTGGGAAATAAGTCTGGGAAGGGTAATATGGATATTTATTGGGATTCATACTTAGAAGATGATAAAACCTTCTCAAAGAAGGGAGAGAAAAAAGATTGGTGTGAGGACTAAGGAGTGATGAAGAGGGAAGAGTTTTTGTTTTTTGATTAAGTGATAATTCGAGTTTAGACATACCTAAAACTCGAGAGGCCGACAAGTCGGCAAACGGGTGAACCGTCAAACATACAATAAAACCGAAAATATAGAAAAAAGGCACAATCACCATGTAACATGCCCTCTGAAACGAATGAAACTAAGTAAAACTAAAATCGTAAAGTTGAGGATGTCGACGAAGAACAAAGTCAAGCACCACCAAAGGGAAGCACCGCAGGTCATCTGTCAGCGTTACAACAAGACTCTATAGGTAAGAAGTGAAATATGAGTATTTATATGTTTGAATTTTTTTTCATAAAAAAAACATATACAAAATGAGTGTCTATGGGTAGATAAAAATAAATTACATTTGAAAATAATTTTTTTTATAATTTTAAAAAGGCAGAAATTGAGTTTATTTTTAAAAAAATACACAGTGCTGCCACATGGCGCACCTTGGTAGGGTCGCGTGGCAGCGCTGCATCACCCCCAGGAAACACTCGTACGTTGCGTTTTGGCTCCCTGAGTGACAATACGACGTCGTTTCGGCTTCCACATTTCGTCAAAAAAAAGTGGGTCATGGCCCACATTCCCACCTTGTGAGCCCAAGCTCGTCTGCAAGATAACTTTCTCCGGGCTTATAGCCACCTCAGCTGTTTTTTTTTGTTACGTGGATTATTGATGAGTCATTGGACTCACTAATAATCTTGCTCTAAATTTGATGTAAGTGGTTCGCAAGTCTGGGGATTTTTTTTTATGAAGTAAAAATTCAAGCTCAGACAAGCCTGAAACTCGAGACTCGAAAGACCGACATAAATACAGAAAAGGTGCAAAAGATAAGGCAATACAAACAATGAAAGATAAAACATAGCTAACCTAAAGCTCGGTTGGGGACGTAAACTACATACGGAGCAAAACGTCATCGTGAAATAGCAACGTCCAATAAATCTTTCCGTATACGGAGTCGTCTCATACACATTACCATAATTCCAACCAATTTCGTCTCCTACTACCAGAACCCCAACTAAGCAATAGACCGTCACGTCACACCAATTAAGTTTGGGGATTTTCCTTCAATGGCTAGAACCCTCGAAAAAATTTAAAAAAAAACTTTCATAAAAATGACGTGAAACCTAACAAATACTACCAATAAAATAAAGACAAGAAACCCTGAATAATTATTAAGCCCGCCATTGGGGGCAAAGCATTGTCACTGCAATGTGATTATACAGATAGAGAATCAGGAAACTACATCTCTTGCTGGGTCATGCTAAAACGCATCAGCAACCCATTACCATACACTTGACAGTAGAGCTATAAAGAATCTACTGGTACCAAGCTAGTTCTTTCATAAAAACAAAGAAAGAAAACCCAATATTCAAAGATATAAATTAGATGATCTTTGATTATTTAACCGGTGTTCTGTAGCCCGGCAGCAATGCCCTTCATGGTCAAGATGAGCGTGTCCTCGAGCCCTGGAGCGTAGTCACTGGTGGGGTTCAGCTGAACTAGCTCAGCTGCAGGCTTGCTGGAGCTGGAATCTGTGTAATCTTTTGAGATGTGTGGCCTCAGCTTCACGTGGTAGTTAGGGTCGCGGATGCGCTTCAGAGTGTACGCTTGGCACACGTTCAGGGTTGTGATGTACGAGTCACGAAGCCGCAGCCTTTGCTTCAAGTATAGATCGCCCTCCAGGAGATCCTTGTGCCCAGCAATCTGCCCAATACAAGGTATATAATGTGTGAAAAAACTGAGCTTATTACTTATTCATCTTGTGTTGTTGATTGTATTCCTTCACATTAGGCTGAGCAGTTCCATTCCAGGCATAAATTTTTGGGTTTTAGGTTGAAAGCTATGACGCGACTTACCATTCAGGTAAGGTTTGGTTAAGTCGGGTTATTTTGG
The DNA here is from genome assembly GCA_963922045.1 of Persicaria maculosa. Lineage (NCBI taxonomy): Eukaryota > Viridiplantae > Streptophyta > Magnoliopsida > Caryophyllales > Polygonaceae > Persicaria > Persicaria maculosa. The sequence continues at coordinate 12,878,796 of OY998267.1, read as the reverse complement.
ATCACGTCAATATGAGTTGCATGATTTCGGGTCAGGGGTCAGGCAGGTGATTTTTGTTTCAGGTTACGAGTTACAAATGAAATGAAATGAGTGACATTTACCTGGAGGAGCAGGGCCTTGGTTTCTTCAAAGTTTGCTCTCAAAGACTCTCCAAATGACCACAAGTCTTCTGAGACGAGCAGCTTATCATAGAGAGCAGCAATTCCGGGATCACCCTTAGCAAACACCATTTCGACCAAATCAATGGTGACCCTGAAGAATGGCCAGTGGTTATACATCTCCTGTAGCATCTTGAGATTCTTGATGTCCTTTGTGATTGCGTGCTTGAATGCTGCTCCGAACCCAAGCCACACAGGAAGGTGGAACCGGGTCTGGGTCCATGCAAAGATCCATGGGATTGCACGAAGAGACTCAATTCCTCCGCTTGGCTTTCGCTTGGATGGCCTGCTTCCAATGTTCATCCTACCATACTCTAACTCAGGAGTGGCCTATCATTTTCAAGAGATTAAACATTTGAGCCAAGTCATGGGTGTATATGGAGTGATATATAATTTATAAATATGCATTTTTCATAATGCAGTCGAACATTATGGTTATAAATGCTGCTATGTAAAGGCTTACCAGGCGGAAGTACTCCACAAACCGGGGCTCTTTGAATACAACGGATCGATACTTCTCAGTTGCAATGACAGCCATCTCATCCAAGAGTGCGCGCCATTCTGGCTTGGGTGAGATGGGTGGGTTCATGCCGTGCTCAAGAGTGGCAGCAGTGAAACGCTGAAGAGTCCTGAAGCACAAGTGCTCCTCGCCAAATGATTGCTCAATGACTTCACCTTGGACGGTGACCCGGAGTGACCCATTAATGGTTTCCGGTGGCTGAGAGAGGATAGCAAGATGGGTTGGACCACCACCTCTACCCACAGTCCCACCACGGCCATGGAACATGGTCAGCTTCACACCATACTGCTTAGCAACCTTTACAAGCTCCTCCTGAGCCTTGTACATTGCCCATGCAGCTGAAAGCCGCCCAGCATCCTTGCCAGAGTCAGAGTATCCAATCATCACTTCCTGCTTACCGTTGATTCGGTTTTTGTACCAATCTATGGAGAACAGTCTTGCCACGGCAGCTGGGGCTGATTCCAAGTCAGAAAGTTTTTCAAACAAAGGCACAACCCTCAGTGGCTGTTTTACATGGCACTCACGTTGGAGAAGCTCCACTGCAAGCACATCCGAAGGGGCCGTTGCCATGGAGATAATGTAGGCACCAAAGCAGTCTGAAGGAAGTTCTGCTATGACTCGGAATGTCTCCAGGACATCAGTGATCTCTTCAGTCACAGGAAGATCAGCGCCAAATAAGGGCCGCTTTCCACTTAATTCAGAGAGAAGCCACTCCTGACGGCGCTCCTCTGACCATTCTGCATACGAACCAATCTCCAAGTGTCTAGTTATGGCATCCATGACATCAGTGTGCCTGTCTGACTCTTGGCGAACGTCAAGCCTCACAAGGGAAAGCCCAAATGTGGACACTTGTCTTAAGAAATCGAGAAGGCTTCCGTCTGCAATTGGCTGATCACCACAGGCACAGAGAGAACGGTAGCAAAGCTCAAGAGGATCCAAAAACTGAAAGTCAAAAGATACATAATCAGTACAATTTCATTATCATTCATACAACGAGGATTGGGTTTGAAGGCATTGATTAAAGAATAAGGAGGCACCTGATCCACGTTCGTGTAGGTGGAATCTTCCGGAATATCAGACATGCCATTGGATAGTAACTGGCGAGAGCGTTCACGAGTATTGTACAGCTTATCCCTCACATCACCAAGGATGACTCTGTATGGTTCACTTGGCGGAATGTGCTTCCAGAACTCTGTACAAATGATATTTCCAGAGATAGCAATGTAAGGCAACTTTCATATAAATGTCAAGCTCTTCTGTTCTTTTTTGATGGTAAAAACGTCAAGCTTTTAGGGAAAGAGGCTAGAGCTATCCAAGTTGTTATAAGAACTGACCTATAAAATGCTTAGCATCTCTTCTGGAGGAGCTGTGGAGTTCATCTGCACGTGCCCGGAGTTCATCATTGCAGCGCCACATGGATAGCTGCAAAGGAACCATATGACGGAGGTCTAAAAACCAGGATATTTTAAAGGAGTAACTGTAACGTGTAGCTGGTGCATACCTCGAACATGAGATCCTCAATCTGGGAAAAGTAAACGTTGGCAGCCATCATTCTAGCCAGTAAACAAACATCTCTTGTGACCTCAGGTGTGACTCTCGGGTTACCTGCAACAGTGCCAAACCGATATTTAGAAGCAGTAGGAATGCAGGAGTACGAACGGAAAGGGGATCAGGAAGTTCATTTCTGTAATGGTTAGAAGTGCGAAAACGGAAGAGTACTCGTCCACTAGTTTGCATGGCCAACCAGACATAAAACAAAGACGTTCACTAGTTTGTGCTTGATTATGTTGTTGGGTTGTCTAATGTAACTTTGGCCAAGTTATCTTATTTACCAGTCATATACTCTGATAAGATTCTACTTCAAAAGAAATAGTTTATTGTTCTTATCTGAAGAAACCAGTTGATTGTTCTTATCATGGATGTAAATCATTAGGAAAATGGCTATACCATCTCGGTCACCACCCATCCAAGAAGAAAACTGAATGAGTGGTGCGTTATAAGGCACACGCTCATTAATTCCAATGTTCTTTAATGCTGTGTCAACACGACGTAAGAACTTAGGAACTCCCTTCCAGATTGTCTCATGAAAGTAGCTCATTCCTGCTCTCATCTCATCTTGTGGAGTTGGTGGTGTCCTCCGAATCTCATCAGTGCGGAAAGCAGCTTGTATCTGAATTAAGGAGATTAAGCACAGATCAGTGATTCAGCCGAAACTACAGTTCATCCAAGACATATTGCGTTGTAGAGGAGGTGGATTAAAATAAGGGCATGTTTCATTTAAATATTAACACTGGGCAGTTATTATTACGAAGAATTGCTTCAGCTCAAGTTCAAAACCCACACTGTGATCCTTCAAATGAGTAAAGATATCAAATTAACAGCATAAACAAATCAGATATTCAAACTCTTTCAATATCTTATATCTCTACTATGTCTTGACGTTTTCTTGTCTTTCACTTTTCCTTCGTAAACTTCCATTATTCTTCTTTGGAAGCAAAGAATAAAAGGAAGTTTCACATTGTTCCCACAAATAGAAGGAGACCAGGAATAGAACCACAGAGAACTAGAGAAGTGGCTCTACCTCTCTTTGTAAGGCTTCATCTAGTTCCTGCTTATCATCAGGAGTGATATCCTTGGCATAAAGTTGGGTCAAGCAGTTCCTTATCCTGCAGATCATGATAGTAAAATGAACAATAATCAGATTATCAGAGTGGGAACAAAGAGCTAACAAAACAGAAACAATATGAAAAAAAAAATGGTTGGATGAAAAGCAGTCTATTAATAAAGGGTGTTTCTTCAGGTGATCACAAACCTTCCATGCTTCTGAAGTAAGGATCTACGAACCGATTGAGTAGGATGTGCAGTGAGGACCAGATCCACTGTTTGGTTCTTCAACGCATCAAACACTTCTTGAGGGGACTTGTTCAGCTTCCCAACAAGTCTCTTCAGAGTTTCCTCAATGTCTGACTCTGTCATGGCAGAGTTCTCGTCAACAAAGTCACCCTTCTTCAACTTGATCCTACGGCGATAAGCAATCTGAACCTCCTCAGCCAAATTGGCCAAGTTAAGCATGTGGGAGAAAGCCTTTGCAATGACAATGGAATCCCCGGCATCCAGACTTGTGATGACACTCCCAAGCTCATCTAGCTTCTTAGGATCGTGTTTCCCTTCGTATTCTGCAGAAAGCTCATAACACTCTTGGACCTATAATAAACAAACCAGAGGAATATCAATAGCCAAATCAAGCAATCTGGTCACTTGAAGTACAATCAATTAATGTATAGTCAGAAACTGCTCATCACTTGAGGTCGACCTTTAAATAATGAAGCCATGCTCATTCAAATGTTATAACAAAATAAAATTAGTACACTAACTATTTCAGTAGAACACTCAGATTTTGTTCACTTGTATACTACCCCAAGCACAATCTATCAACAACCACAAATATGATCTAAAATCATCGACAAAATAAAATCATGATCAAGAAAAAACCTAATCAGAAACAGTACCAACAATAACATCAAACAATGACAGAAATCAGAAACGCACACACAAATTTCTTTCGAACACAAATGAATTAAAAACAGATCAAATCAGGAAAATGCCAGATCGAAAAAGTTCCGAAAGAGGTACCGTTTCACGAAGATTCTCGCCGTGCAGATCCTGGAGGATGTCGAGGAACCGATCGAGCAACAAAGCGTCGTACTCCACCAGCTTATCGTCCTCCGACAATTTTCCGGGAACCAGAAGCCTCAATTGGGCGTCAATCGACGCCATCTTTTCGAGATTCCTCGCCATTGATCCTTCTATTTTTTTTTTCAAAAAAAAAAAATCAAACAAGCACAACGTCAAATCCACATAAAAAATCCCAACGAAAACCTAAAGAAAAACCGATCAACACTGATTGCGATAATGAGGAAGACTGAGAGAAAATGACAGTAAACTGATTCAGCGATGTTACTTTCATAGTAGATTTGGTGCGTTCAAGCACAAATGAAGATCGAATACTAAAAATTAGGAACGATTAGAGAGAGAGAGAGAGAGAGAGAGAGATAAAGGGAGTACCTGTACCAGTGAGATCGGAAAAGTGATGAAGGTGGGGGTTTGAGATCTAAACTACGAGTCTGACACATGAGTATATATAGGCGTCAACTGTGAAGTCTGTGTTCCGATTTTTCTCTTTCTTTTTCCTTTTTTTTTTCCGGCTAATAATTAGGGTGATTTTGCACTCAAACACCCCTAATTTTACCCCTTTGCATTTAACCACGCGTTGTTTCTCAATTGAAAAAATGGATATTTAGTTTTTTGGTGCAAAAAAAATGGATATTTAGTACGGACTAGTTTTTTATCATCCTAAAAAATATAATGGTGGGGATTCCGACTTTATAAGCAAAAATAAAATAAATCAAATACGACTCTTGTTTTTATATAACGCAATATCTCACTTGGTATCAGAGCGGGTCCGAGTCGGGCCGGTTTTCCTGGCTTCGGGTAAGGCTAAGAGAGATTGAGATGCTGAAACCCATCGAAAAATCAAAACCGAGTGAACTATAAAGAGATTGAGAGTCTCGATCTGAAAGAAGAAGAAAAAAATATTCAAGTATCAACTCGATCCAAGCGGGTTGCACTTGAGGGGCATGTTGGGATAAGAAAAAATTATAAGGGTGGGGAGCTCCTGCACAATGGTTTAAGTTTTTGTGTTAGAAGAGTGGAAATCGACCTTATAACCAAAAATAAAAAGAAATCCAACACAACTCTCGTTTTCATACGACCCGACCGAGATTTCGAGTTTTCATACGACCCGACCGGGGTTTCTCGAAATCTCACACCACCAAGAACAACCAACAAATACTACAAAAATCATCCAGTTTCATTAATTTCAATTCGTATTTTGAAATACCTACTAAAACCCCCATTTTAATCCAATAAAACTTAACCAAAACCAATTTTAACGTGATAATTGATATTGTTTCAAGTGTTGATCCGTCGAATCCAACGAAACCACCCGGTTTCTAGAGAGAGTTTCTCTCTCTAAAAACCAAAAACCAAAACTCAAACAATACCATTCATCATCAACATCAAACATCATCACCAAATCTGGTCACCTTCTGGGATCATCACCACTATCCTACCCTCATAAACAACTCTATCATCAAAGAGAAACTATAAGAAGTCACACTTCAACAAAACAACAATGAAAAACGGGGACCAATCGAGATTCTAATCTCAACCCCAAAATAAACAACACAACAATGAAAATTGAGGACCAACCGAGATTTTAATCTCAACCCCAAATTAAACAATGTATAAACATTGGAAATCCCTTTTTGGGAAACACCATACACCATCATCAAGGGTGATTCCATCTGCAACTCCATCACAATTTTGAAAATCTTAGCTTGAAGCTTGATGCTTGAAGCCACTTTCACAAACTTACCTCGCCGATTTCCGCCTTCAAGGCTCCTTCTTTGGAGGCGTTTCGTTCCCAGAACCCTAACCCCTAATTTTTTATTTTGATAGACAACCCATAACCCACAACCTGCTGCCTTCTTCTCCCTCGTCGGCGACCTCTGTCTCGGGCTTCAATCGGCCGCCTTGGTCGATGATTGAAACTGGCCGCCACCACAACCGGTCCCACTGTCGCGGCCTCTCCGCCGGCGTCGATTTCATCCTCTTCCCTCAAATTCCAAAGTCGCGGCCCACATCCCCGCCACCACCACAATCCACCGCCATCCTCTGGGCATTGGCCCCGGTCCGGTCGATTCTCCTCCAAACTCCCTCACCTCCGTCCTCCAATGCCTCTGTCACGTCTTCTCTCCTCTGTCACCTCAGGGCGGTTTGGAGTCTTCGACTTCGGTCATCTTTTGCTTGGACAGAGTGGGCGTTGGCCTCGGATCGTCAACCGATCCTCCAAACTCCCTCACCTCCGACGACTCTGTCCCATCTTCCCTCCCCCATCGCCCTTGGTCGTCCTTCGTCGATTTTGCTTGGCGGCCTTGGCCTCTGGCCTGCACAACATCCGGACTTCTATCCTCCGTTACTCCGCTTCTTTCTCTTTTCATTGGGCCCGGGTTCTTGGTCCTTGGGCCCGGATTCTTGGTCCTTAGGGCCCAAGTTGGGTCCCTTTGTTCCAAGGGTGGTTTTTTTTTATGGGAATTCTAATCTTTTTAAATCATTTACTCCGAAAAAAATAATAAAACAAAACAAATCAAAACACTTATCTAGACGGGTTATACACACACATATATATTTTATATATGTATATTTGATCCATATAAATCTTGGGATAACCTCCCTCCAATAAAGAGTGAGATAACCTCTCTCTTGCAAATTTTGGGATAATCTCCCTTAGAACTTTATGGGATAATCTCCATCTTTCTATCTTGGATTAATCTGCTACTCGTTCTTATCATGTCACAAAGATTTTGGCCCCGACTTTTTCTAGAGTGTATGTTTGCTTGATTCTAGTGGTGGTATTCCTTTGAGCTCAGTGGTCTTTATTTTGTCGCCGCACGAGAGGTCATGGACGTGATCCAGATCTGATTGCTCGCTACCGACCTAGTCCAAATCTGAGGTCTTCACTTTTGTTCCCCAAGGTTTCCCTGTGTTACCTCTACCATCAGTCAGACGAGTTGACTCACATTGTCCCGGTTCCAACATCGTTCGCCTTCGTTAGTTTCGACCTTCGTTTTCTAGTTTGTTCGTGGTGGTCTTGCCTTTGTTGATTTGTTTGTATTTCGGTTCTTTCATAGCGGTTTATCTGTTGGCGTTCTTTCGGCCTCTCGTCTCACCGGGCATGTCCGATGAGTCGAATTCTATCCAGTTAAAAAAAACGTGATAATTGATAGATCAATTGAAATCTCGCACAAATGTACCAAAATATGTAGTAAAAAACAAGCGGCTGAAATCTCGTATGATTGGTGGTGCCCGACAGGTTCCTACAAGGTCGAGAGTGTTTGATACTAATGATCTACAAATGGGTGTTTTAATTCCTCTCGAATAAATATGCAAATACTTTGAATAATAAGAAGGACGTGCATGCAATTTTTTAAAAACTATTTTATCAAGAATCATTTCATCATCTTGTCAAAGGTCCTTATATATCGAGTTTTGTTAGGGAAGTTTGTTGAGGGAATGAAGAATGTGAAGAGACCAAAAGAGTCTCACATTGATAATATGAACAAACAAACCTTGGTATATAACATAGTGGGCTACTCCTCCTAATGCCAATTGGTTTTAGGATGGAACCCCGCTCGGCTTATGTGTTAGGCTATTAGCTAGAGGCGAATCCTTTTTAGGGCCAGAGGTGGCCGTCCCCCCCCCCCCAAATCAAAAATAAAATCTAACATACATAGATAGCTTCGATTTGATATATTATAAGCTCAAATCCGATATCTGAGCAAAAAACATTTCAATTTTCATCAAAAATAAAATTTAACACACATATTTCTTTCATTGATAGTTTCGATTTGATATATTATAAGCTCAAACCCGATATTTGAGAAAAAGACATTTCAATTTTCAGAACTGAACATATGTAAATTATTTTTTTACATCATTTACCAAACTGATATACTTTATCGTAATTATCATTTGTTAAACTTCATGCCTTAATAATATAATTATACCCAAAAACTTCAAATTAGGAGGTAATTATATTGAAATATTTAAAAACAATGAAATAAAGCATGCACGATTTATGTTTTTATTCTAGTTATATATCCATAATATTGATGATTTTTTAGAAAAGAAAAATTAGGGTTTCATTTTACATGAAAAAATTTTATGGTAATTTTCCGTCCCCTCAATCAACAGTTTCAGGATTCATCACTGCTATTAGCGTATGGGCGCAGTGTACACACGACCCCCGATTTCGAGTCCCAACGGACTTCAGTATGGTATCAAAGCGGAAAAGTCAAACTATCGACTCTCAATCCTGGACTAGCTAAAGAGAGAATGAGATGCTAGACTCAAAGAGAATAAGATGCTAGACCCGTTGTCCAAGTGTCGATGGAACCCTGCTCGACTTATGTTTTAGGCTATTAGCGTATGGGCGCACGTGTACACACGATCCCCAATCTCGAGTCCCAACGGACTTCAGTAAAGTGAACTCTATTCAAATTGGATAAAATTTTATTCCTGAGTTTTTTTGACAACAAATCTAACCAAAAACATTACAATTATTCTTGATATTCGTGTTTTTTTCCAAACAAAATAGCCATATTTCTTCTATTTCGATCCTTACATTTACTTGTCCAATGATATGATCTATAACATGTTCATTTTCCTTCTTCAGAAAACATTAATAACATTCCTATTTCCATGTTATATCTTTATATGTTCATGTTAGATATTTCCTTCAATTCAACCCACTTTTTTTAAAAAAAAAATCATATTAATACAAAATCTTTTTTTTTATGTTCATAATACAAAATCTCTTATTTTTTAAAAAAAGCCACTGCAAATTTCTAACTCAATTTAAATGTATACCGTTGAACTGCAACGTTGCTTAAATGATTCATATAATATTCAATATAGATGTGTATATAGCAGTTAAATTAAACTGAATTATTAAGGAAGAAAAAAAAACAGGTCTTGTAAAAATAGTGTAGCATATGCTAATAATATAACAACGATAATAAAATGTATTTTTTTAAAGGAAAAAATTTGAGATCAACACACCTGAAACTCGAGAGAACGACGAATCGGTAGATAGATCGAATACCGTCATAATACATAAAGATGGAGAAAAGCAAACAGACAGTAGGCCCTGATACAGACGAATCCAAGCAGAACCACGTTCATTATAAGGTGGAGACGTAGACTACGGATGAAGCCAAACGTCATCGCCGTAGACCAACCATAGTAAAATGTAATTATTGTGATGTCAAGTGCTAGATGCTAGCAGTTAGTTATATTTCAATTGTCAACCATTGTACGTCATATGTCATGCTTAAGACCAAAAGGTCACACAATTTACTTACTCCTATATTATTGCATAAATAAATAATACTACATTACGTATTAACATACGTGAGATAAAATAAAAAATTTCAAAAAGGTCCAACTTTAATTATGAATTATATCTTCCTCAATAATTGTGCATTTTTTTATTTTTGTATTCTTTTATAAGGAAAAGATTTGATTAAGCAATTAGGAAAAAGTCATTTGTCTATCGAAAGCCTCTCTACATATGTATTTAATTGATTTGGATGCTTCTAGAAATTGTTGAGATAGACAAAAATATTCGAAATGTTCATTTCAATTTCTCGTATAAAGGAAATTAATAACCATTATAAAATCCAATTATTTTGCAGTCTCTGATTTTCTCCAATGCAACTAATGCTTCTGCTTTCAGCGGTGTCTGATTGTCAATTCTGTCGTGGCCCTTCATGATTTTGTCTTCTTGTTCATTTAAAATCAATTGAATTTTTTTTTTCCTGAGAGAGTCGAACATTAGAAATTATTTTTCACAAATCCACCGGTAGAAGTTGTCATCTCCATAACCTCTTCTTTTGTGATTTTTCTATGTGTTTTGATTGTGCATTTTATTTTAGAATAAGAATAATTGAGCACTAACCTAATCAGAAAATAATAATAATGGGGCATATGAGTCGAAATTGAAAATAAAATATGGTCAATAATGGCCCCATATGTTGTCACGTCGAATGGTCCCCAAACTACCATATAGTGGGAAAGAATTCATCAAATGTCCCTTTCCTTAACGGCATTGCATACATCAAGAATACTTTTTTTTTTCATTGACAATATATAAAATAAAATATTTGATCAGTAGGACATATATTTACCGAGTTAGTTTGGACATATACATGTGTCGTTCTGATTGGATAGTCGTATATTATGACTTATAATATATAAATATGTAAACGAAACCCGCATCTTTAACAATTTCTTTGGAGAATCAAAAAATATATTTTTAAGTTATATTTGATCAAATTTCAACCGATTTATCATTTAAAATATTTGGATAATCATTTATTTTAAAAAAAAATGCAGACATAGAAAATTTTCTTTATTTTTTTTTCTCTTTGCTTTTTTCATTTTGAAAAATGAAATGGAGAATCTATGAATAAAAAATTGTTTAAAATTCTCTAAAACCTCCTAAATTCCCAAAATAAAGAAGTTGTTTAGAGTGCTATTAGGAAGTCAAATGTTTCAGTGCGGAACCGTTTTAATAAATGATTTTAAATGCATCCAGGATATACGTTTACAAACCTCTATTATTTAAAAACTAGCATTGGCAATGGGTAGTTTCTAAAGAGTATCAAGCTAGGTAGTCGAGGACTCGAAGTTAATCTCCAGTACTCTACAATTATTGAATTTTATCGCTCTAAACACCAAAATATGTCTACTATAAAAGATAAATCCGATAACAAAGTAGAAAATATATATGTATATTTTTTTATATCTATGTTCATTGAATTCTTTTAAGTTTATACAGTACTATACAAAATAACTAGTTCAGTACCCGCACTTTTGTGCGGTCTTTTTTTTAAATTAATATATTTAATATTAAAAAAATGTATAAATTTTTTTTAAAGTAAACTTTAAACTTTAAGTACCATTATTCACATCACATTGTTAATTATTATATAGTTAACAGTAAAAAGAACTTTGAATATTTGTAAATAGAGACAAAATTTTATCCCATTGTTAATTAATATATGTACCCAAATGCATGTATATAAAAATAATCATAAATTATATATGCAGTGTACCATTATTTAGAGTTGAAATTGCTTTTCCTTCATTCTTCCACTCCTTTAATGCATTTGCCATCTTTGAATGCATCTGTTATCTTTGAATTATCTTGTCGGACAATGTAAATTAACATGTATTTATATTTGAAAAATGTTTATTAAGTTTATTTATTTATTGTGATTTGTTAGGTATAGTTGAGATTTGTTTTTATCTCTTAGTATAAATAGTTGAGATTTGTTTTTACCGTACATATATATATAGATGGAGTAGTGTATAATTAGTTTAGATTTTGAAATAAAAAATAAGATAATTAGTTCTTATTATGGATAATTATTACGATGTACAACACTCCCATCGCTAAATAATATATATAGATAACATATTGTAATTCGACCCACTATATAATATCTTAAGTGATTTAGATTTGCTTAATTAATTAATTAAAGATACACATTGAAAAACAAATCACGTTCATGATTTATCCAAATCCGTTTGTTACATTTGGATAATTATTCTATTTTTTTATTACGATTGTATTTAAACTCAAAATTAAAATATAATCCACTATTTTTAATTTTTTTTATTAATAACATAATTAAATAAATTGAAGTGGCTAATTGGATTTGTGAATTAAAATTAAGTAATTCAAATGCCTATATTAAAGGAGAAGCCGCCACATGATTAAGGCGACTTCTACTTTAGTATTATACATTGATATTCGTTTAGAATATATTGCTGTAAACACAAGTTGTGGAGTTGTGTATCTATCTTCAAGCACTACTAAAGCGCTTTTTGTCTGTTTAATATATGCATGTGTCTGGGAAATGGTTCAACAACTTATTGCGGAATTTTTTAGAGCTAATTCTCCAACAAGTGGCACAAATTCATGGTATATATGATATATATATCAAACGGTCTTTCTATCTTATGCCCTTAGGACATACGATAAGAACCTTAATCAGGAAAAATTTCCTACCAAAAAAAATAAGCGACCCTAAGAAATCAATTTTAAGAAAAGCTAAAAATAATTTAAATTTGGAAAATTTTTCCCGATTGAGTTTGTTATCCTATGCCTTTGGAGCATAGGATAGAAAACCCATATATCAAATAGTAACAATTACTGTGCATTTAAAATTTTCAATTAAAAATCCTTTAAAACAAGCCATAGAAATTTACTCGTATTTCTTTCCAGTTTGAGTCTGCATCGACCTTTTTGGTTGGGTCAAAATTTGGTAACTGTTATTTTTGGGCTTAGTAAGTGTGGTCAAATATCGTGGGCGCCACCCCCTAAATGTGGAGTATTATTCTTTTCTTTTTTGGATTGCTATAAGCACGATGTGATCTTGCCAAATACACGGAATTATCATCGACTTTTAGTATCGATATAAACTAACTTCTGAAGTTGATAAAAATTTCACCGTCGATAAATTTTTCAGAGGGTTTTTTGCGTAGAGTGAAGGGCTAAGGAGGAAGTTGGGTAGGGGTTTTGCCCACATCGATAGTCGGAAATGGTTGTAGGTCTTGTAGGTAATCCACGTTGCTGGTATATTGTGTAATTCACTTTGCTGGAGTCGATCAATATACAGGGTGGGTGTTTTTCGACATGGACACTGTATAGGTTTGTTTCCGACTTCCAATCATGTGGCGGAGTCTCAACCGTGCGTTCAACGAGATTTTAACCGTCGTGATAACAAACCCTTTTCTTTTTCTTTTTGGTTGGGATAATAAATCCATATTAATACGGAGTAAGAATTAATTAGAACTAAAAACAAGTTTGCTAAATAAAAATAAAAATAACCTTTATTGTCATTGAACAAATTCAGAGTGGGAAAAACAAAAAAATAAGCTTTATTACTCCCTCAGTTCAGAAATAAGTGCAGTTTAATTTTTTAACACGTTTTTGAAGGAGTTAATAACTATATAAAATATTTTTTTATTTTTCAAAAATAATTTTAAACCTATAACTAATAAATATAAAATTATATAAAAAAATTAATTAAAAAGTTGATATTTTATATAGTTTTTAATTAGTTCTTTAAAAATCATGTAAAAAAAAATCAAACGACACTTGTTTATGAATAGAGAGAGTAGCATTTAACAATAAGATAATAAGATACAAGCATCCAATATAAGCACTAATTAGTAATAAATAAATAATACTACATCCGTCTCAAAATTTAGGTCGTTTTATTTTTTGGCAGGTTTTTTAGAGAACTATTTTTTTAAATATTAACTTTTTTATTAATTTTTTTTTAAAATAACATTATGCTTATTATTTGATTTGGATAGAACCTACAAAGTGGGTTGTGTAGCGAGGAACGATAAGGGCGAAGTGCTGTTTGCAGCAACCCGGTCGATCAGTTCAAGTTTCGGATAGTGTGGATCTGATGGAAGTTGAGGGGCTCGTTTGGGCTCTTGAGCTATGCAAGGCGCAGCATTATACTTGAATTTGGATAGAATCGGACAACCTCAGGGCCATAACGAATTGAAGCTACAGAGGGGTGAGTTTCCAAGGTGACAAGCTGATCGAGGAAGATCGAGAAGCTTTTACAGGTCTTCGAGGAGTGTCGATGGAGTCATATTCCGAGACAGGTAAATCTAATGGCTGATTTTTTTAGCAGGTTTAAAATCGCTAAAGCCGATTATTATGCCTAGTTTTTCTCTTTCTTCTGCTCTTAATTAAAACCCTATTTGGATAGGTTGAATTAATTGGATGAAGTCGGTGTTGCTTTTAAAAAAAAGTGTCAATATTAGATAGTCAAGAAAAAACTACGGAGTACAAAGTTTTCTGAAAATTCAAATTTGACTTGCATTAACAATTGGGGTTGGAGCAAAGCAAAGGACACGTGTATGATCTGATATACATCTCTAAATCTCTAATAGGCCCAAGAGATCGTTCAAGTCAACCAGCAGATTCGTATTCAGTTTTGGTTTTTTTTTTTTGGAAGCAGGATAAAAATTAGGAAAGCCGTCGACGACCCGGCTTCTTCCCTAGAGCGTCTAAGCGGACGAGAACACGGAGTTCTGGATTGTTGTTGAAGCTATCATCGGTAGGGATGCAGTAAGCCAGACGCACAATCCTGTCCGCAACCACATTAGATTCAGTTGGGGTTTACTGTAATTAAACCTTGCATGAATGATGAATGTGTTCTTTTTCTTTTTTTAGCCCGGGTTTGGATTTGGTGAAGTTTTTGTTGTTCTAATAAAAATAAGTAAAATATACACATATTTATACTGAAAATGTTGTATTGATATGTGTATATATTTTACTTATACATATTTATACTGAAAATATACATATATATATATATATGTATCACTATTAAATGCACAAATAAATATATAATAAGTTAATATATTATGAATAGATATATAATATGAGACGCATTTATAATAATTCGATATCCATATTAACAATTTAACTTCAATCTTCCCACCCAAAAAGAAAAAAAAAATTAACTTCAATCTAATATTCGCTCATTCAAGTAGGGGGCGGATCTAAAAGACAATGGGAAACCCTAAAATCTACCTCGAGAACGAGCCGTCACGCGCAATCTCCATCTCCCTCAGCAAGGGTTTGAGCCGCCGCTCCCATGGTTCGATTCTACCCCCCGTCTGCAACCAAAACCACCAGTGCCAAGCCCTAATCTCTTCAATACCGTCTCACCAGGGTCCATCAGTCCTCTTGCAAGTAGACCACCTCTACCCCTCGCACTCCACTTCCCCTTTTCGGCCGATGGGACTCCTTTCGTCGGTCTGTCAGGTGAAGGTGGCACCTGCGTATTGGTGCTCACAGCCCGCCCTAGGGGCTACTTGCAACTGGCCTTGCTCCTGTTCACTGGCTTTAATGAGATGTGAGGTTGGGGCTGTCGGTCCAGGCGGCTGGTGCTTCTCCGTCCGTTGGCTGGCCTGGCTCTTTCCCTTGTTGTCACGTCCGTCGTCTCTCCTATTCGGCTGTAATCAAGTGCTAATCTCTGTAAGTGTTTCTCTTTCTTCTCTTCGACTACACCAGCACAATTTTGCTCACAAGCAAATCCCCTATTTAAGCAGATCACATCTGCAATTAAGGGATAAGCGCCCTAATCTGCTCACCATCTTTATTTCTCTTGCCCATTTTCGATTCTGTCTTTCTGATCCTACTTGTGCGATTTCATTCATGGAGCCCTCTAAGTCCTTCTTGAATGCTCTACAAAACACTCAAGCTGACTCTTCCACTTCTAATCTCCCACCTGTGATTTCTTGCCCTTCCAATGTCCCGGAGGTCCACTTCGATGATGCTGCCCCTACTGTTGCTCCTCCAACTGCTCGTCTCTCGGCTGAAGCCAAGGGAAAAGCTGTTGCCAGGACTGATGGCCCTCCGCCACAGGTTGCCCAGGAGGTTTCGGCTGATCAGGCAGCCTACTTTGCGCGTTTAGCTGATATCCGCCAAAAATCTATTTTGGCCAACCAACACATCTTGCTGGGCAGCCTGTTTGGTGGTACCTTGCCATTTGAAGAACTCCTCTCCAAGCTGAGAAGTGAATGGCGATTCTGTGCCTGATCTTCTGTCATTGTGGACAGAACATCTGGGTGGTTTGAGATTCGTTTCAACAATCTCAATGATCTCACCCGAGTTTGGGAAGGCCGTCCGTACCATATTGTCGGTTTCATTGTGGTGCTCCTTCAATGGAGCCCAACTTTCAGCCCCCTGACGACAGAGATCACTCACATTGATATTTGGGTAAGAATTCCGAACCTCCCTGTTGAATTCATGTGCAGAGAAGCTTTAGAAGATATTCTTCAGCAATTCAAGGTGGGTACTCTTATCCGCCTTGACAAATTCACCCATCAAAAAATCCGTGTTAGCTACTCTCGCTTTGCAATCAATGTGTGTTTGGATAGACTTGTTGGGGGTGTTGTGGTTCCTACGGAATCCCAAGGTCCCCTGAGCTTGCGGCTTTGGTATGAAGACTTCCCTAATGGATGCGGTTTCTGTGGGAGTTTTTCCCATGGTTATGATGACTGTGATGAACGCACAGTGAAAAAGGAGATCACTACCATTACCATTCTTCCTCCCCAAGAAGGGACGGCCTCCTCCGATGATGCGGATTGGGTGAAAGTGGGTCCTAAAGGGTCGACTGTTCCTACGTCCTTCTCAAAGAACAGTCACAAACCATACATGATGGGGTTAGATAATGTTGTTATCAATTTTCTACCCCGTTCTTTGACCCCTGATCCCAACAATGTCCTAAACTATGCTCACCCTCACCCTCCTGTGTCTGCTGCAATCTCTTCTGCCGCTAAGGAGGGCCTTCCCGCTTCTGATGATGAAGCTCTGGGATGGACAAGCTCTGTCATTCCTTCGGTTGTTCCGTCTGCGGCTAATCCTATTGTGACGGCATCCCCATCTGTCCGTGCTGCTGGCTTGTCTACTGTTGACTCATTGCCACCACCTTCGGTGCTGCCTCAAATTGTGATACCTGCTGCTGCTGCTAGTTCTTCATCTGGTGCCTCATTGCCTTCTAGAAGAGCTTCCTCTTCCCGATCCATGTCTCGCAGACTTGCTAAGCTTGCTCTCGGCAAGAATGGGGATGCAACCGATATGGATTTGGACACCGGGAACAACCGCGACAATGACTCTGCTTCCTCCCATCTGAAGAAGCGAAAGACGTAATTGTTTTTATGATTGCACAACATACTATCTTTTTGGTTTGTTTCATATGCTGGTTTCTTATGTCCTACTTAGTGGTCCTTCATTTTGGTTGGTTTGTTTCTTCAAGTTCTTCTTCGGCAATGCTTTCTAAAATTCTAGGTTATGGCTCGCTGACCACACGAGCTGATGGTGCACCAAGGTGCCCATCTGTATGTTGTGCTTCTTTATTTAGGGTGCCTAGCCCATCCTCTGTTTGTATTAACTATTATTACAGCTTTTCTTATGATCTTCCTTGTCCTTTCTTATCTTGCTTGTTTCATTTTACTATGGTTCTGTATCCGCCTATGCTTTCTTCTTGCTGCTGCTACTATTTTCTTCTGCGCAGGTACCTCAATTTGGTGCAGCTACGCCCGGGTTTATGGGACTATAGGCTCCAGCGTGACTCCTTCATCAATGGGTTGCTGTTGCTGCTACCTCAACTAATAAAGGATTCTTCTGCGACGGACAGTGACTGTCTACAGAGTTGCATCACTGGCCTACTAGCCAACACAACACAATTCAAACCTATACATATGCCCCACAAGGCACTTAAGACAACAACTATATACAAACTTACTGTACTTTGTAAACAAAACCTTTGTATACACACACTATCTTACATGTCTATTTTGGTATGGTTGAGTAATGTGATTATTACTTTCCTCTATTTACATCAACTTGTAATTACAATTACAAAATCAGTTCACACTAAAACTATTTGTATAAATAACGAGGTCTACCAATCCATACAACAACCTAAGACATATCTCATGTACGAAACGGACATTCTTGTCATTATATTTGAAAACCTTAAATTCAACTTTATCGATTACTCGTACTATCACCAATCAACAACAAATATGATTATCTTGCGAACCAAACAACAAACGGATAATCTGGAGTCACAAACGGGTATACAAACTAAAGGTTTTTTATGAATATTACATCCTGGAACTGTAGAGGAATGCGGAAACGCAACTTCTGGACAAACACGGAAATTTTCTGCCGTAATAATTACATCAATGTTTTAGTCTTACTCGAGACTAAAACAAATATTATCCCTACAGAAACAATATGGAAAAAATGTGGTTTCAACAACATTGCTTTTGACCCTGCGCGAGGTTTCTCGGGCGGCATTTGTTTGTTATGGAAAAATATTCCAACATCAGAAGGTGAAATCTCCCTAGTTACGGTACAACACAGAATGATACACATAGACTATTTTGAACGTCACCACAAAAAAACAACTTCATTTATGCTTGTATACGCCCCTCCTGACCAACAGTCCAAGGATTCTTTTTGGAATTCTGTTATACAGTACGCGAATCGACTGACAACACCATCTATATTCTGGGCGATTTAAATGAAATTGCTAGCCCATCCGATAAAATGGGAGGTATCGTCCCCCACAATAACAGATTCGTGCGTTTAGCAAACATAAAGAATTCTCTTCATCTGTTGGATGTTCCTACTCATGGGGGATCCTTCACTTGGCAAAAGAGGAAAACGGGTATGCCAAATAACAGTTTTGCGAAACTTGACTGTCTGCTAGCACAACCTGATGTAATATCCCTTTACGACGGACTACGGGTCAAAATCCATCCGTTCACTACCTCTGACCATGCACCGATTTCTGTTGACTTCCGCTCCCCTTCAATTGTAAACCACAAACCCTTCAGATTCGAAATGGCTTGGACTGCAAAACCAGAATTTACTAATCTAGTGCGACAAGCATGGAGATTCGACCCTCAGGGTTCCTTGATGTATAAATTGGTTAGGAAGACAACCCTTCTAAAAAAACTAGCCAAGAAATGGCACAAAAGAACATTTAACAATATTCATAGACAAATCTTTGAAACAGACGAAAAATTATTGCAACTTCAGGGATCTATTTTGAGTAACCAAAACCAACAACTACTAACCCAACATAAACGATTGCTAAACAAACGAGAACGGATGCTCGATTTTCAACGTCGTTACTGGAGTCAGAGAGCTAAGGTTAAACATGCCAAATTAACGGATTCCAATACGGCTTATTTCCACCGAATTGCTTCCTCTAAAAGGGGAAGAAAACTGATCAAATTCCTTACTACCGATTCCGGGGAAACTTTATCGGACTACGACTTAATTAGAAAAGAATTCGCCACCAGTTTCGCGGCCAGATTCAAATCATCCTATAGCCACGACCAAATTTTTGATGACGACATAAACGTCATTAACAATGAACTATCGGCACAAGAAAATCTACAATTGACGGCTACAGTCAGTAATGAGGAAATTAAGTCCGCTCTATTTTCCATTCACCCGGAAAAATCTCCCGGTCCGGACGGTATGCCAGCTGGATTCTATCAATCTTATTGGTCTATAGTCGGCCCAGCAGTAATTAAAGCGGTTAAAGCTTTCTTCACAAGCGGAAAAATGTTGAGACAAATAAATCACACGTTCATAACCCTAATTCAAAAACAAGATAACCCTCAAATGGTAAATCATTTCCGACCAATTAGCCTCTGCTCTACAGTGTACAAAATCATATCAAAAATCCTGTCTAACAGACTCTCTTTGGTTTTTCATAAGCTAATACATCCATTACAGAGCGCTTTTATAAAGGGTAGAGCTATACAAGATAATATTCTCATTGCACACGAGATCTTCCATTCCTTCCGGGTATCAAAAGCAAAAAACGGTTATATGGCCATTAAATTGGATATGGAAAAGGCTTACGACCGTATCGAATGGCCTTTCTTATTCGCTGTCCTCTCAAAATTCGGCTTTGATAACAGATTCATTCATTGGATTAAGGAGTGTGTACAAACAGTATCTTATTCCGTACTCGTTAACGATGAGCCTACACCTCCATTCTGCCCAACAAGAGGCCTTCGACAGGGCGACCCCCTCTCCCATTTTCTATTCATTCTATCTGCTGAGGTCCTAGCCAGAACTTTACAACGTAGCTCCAATTCGAACTCAAATGTGGGTTTCACTGTTGGCCAAGGAGGTGTCAGAGTTCCCTTCCATTCCTTCGCTGACGACATCTTGCTTTTTGGTAAAGCTAACATGTCCACTTGTAATAACTTCACAAACATAATACAACGTTACTGTACTATATCGGGCCAAAAGATCAACCTTACGAAGTCCAGCGTCCAATTTTCGGCTAAAACACCAAGGTCAGTGATGCATACTGTTACAAATACCTTGGCCATTCCAACAACGAATAACCTAGATAAATATCTAGGATGCCCAATTATCAACGGAAAGGTTAATAAGGACACTTTCGCAGAAATTATCATAAAAGCAAAACAGCAGATGTCCAAATGGAAAGCTTCCTCCCTATCAGCTGAAGGTAGGAAGGTACTGATCAAATCCAATCTAAGTACCCAACCGATGTTTATTATGCAAGCTTTCATGCTACCATCCTCAATTTTACATGAACTGGACAAAATATACAGACAATTTTTTTGGAACAAACAAGAACATTACACACCGCTGATTAGCTGTGATAAAATTTGCTCCGACACGTCGTCGGGCGGTTTAGGTATCCCCCACAAAGCTGAGACAGTTAACACAGCTCTCCAAATGAAACTTTTATGGAAAATCTTATCCGAACCAGATAACGTATGGGTCAAGGTTGTAACAGCAAAGTACCTAAAAACTGAACCACTCATGACTTACATAAGAAAAGGTAACTCCTCGTGGCAATGGTCTAAACTTATGACGATTCGTCACGAATTTGGGAATGGTTTAAATTGGTCCATTGGAAACGGACTTACTGTAAACTTCTGGAATGATAATTGGGTGTGCCACACGCCCTTAAAATCCCAGGCTCTGATCCCCCTACAGGGTGATATGGAACAATGGACTGTTAGTCGCTTCATTACAAGGGAAAAACAGTGGGATAAACATAAACTCATTTCGGAATTAAAGGATATTCTTAAACAAGGAATTTTATATGACATCCTCAATTTAACCATTCCAACTAACAACTTCCCAGACAGACTTTTTTGGGGCCATAGCAAAAAGGGGTGGTTCACAACAAACTCAGCTACTAAACTCATCTCCAACCGTGGCCATAGTCAAGTCTTAGACTACAACTGGATTTGGAAATTAGACATTCCTCATAAAATTAGACATTTCTTATGGAAAATTGCGAGGGATGGCCTCCCGACCTCTGCTAGATTACAGATCTCTCATATCCCGGTTCCATCAGGGTGTCTACTTTGTGGATGCTCAACGGAGACTTCTCAACACCTTCTGCTAAATTGCCCAGTTACCGTCGATTTACTAACGAGGTCAGGAATCAACTACCAAAATAGACATCCAAACCTACAAGATGAAAAACCGATTACAGTGCTACAAATTATATTCTCTGATGTGGGTAAAAAAGTTTTCGAGAGAATAGCCTTCGATTGGTGGGGGGTTTGGTACTTCAGAAACCAACTCACATTTGGACAAATTAACTCTATTAATATACAGGGGATTGCCCTTTTTGTAGATACTTCATACGGTACTTGGCACTCGAAATGCAATACTTATTCTAGGAAAATCACAATTCCTAACCCAAATAATTTGATTCATACTGACCTTAACCGCAGAAATGCTTCTGTTAAAACCAACATAAATAAAAAATGGGAAAAACCACCCATAAATCACTTCAAGCTAAATTTCGATGGTTCGTTTACGTCAACGGGGTCAGGAACGTCTGCTTACGTTATTCGAGACCATCTTGGCAATGTTATTTCGATGGGGAGTGCTAGATGTGATAACACATCACCAGTATATTCTGAGGCTCTTGGACTACACTTGGGGGTACAAAATGCAATCCGTTTGGGACTTAATAACCTTCTGATCGAAGGGGACTGCTTGACGGTCATCAAAGCTCTCCTAGGGGAATGGACCTGCCCCTGGAACATTGAGCTTCTGATGGCTGATATTTCTGTTTCTATTCATTCCTTATCTAATGTTGCTATCCGTCATATTTTCAGGGATTCGAATGCTGTGGCTGACAGAATTGCACGTCGGGCTCATAGCTTCCCTGCCGATGATAGCTTGGAGGATGATCAAGAACTTCATGTTCTCGTCCGTTTGGACGCTCTAGGGGATTCGCGTTTCCTACGCCGGATTCCCTAATTTTTATCTCGCTTCCAAAAAAAAAAAAAAAAGTAGGGGGCGGATCTACATGTAGATATAATTGGGAATGCTCAAAAGCATCCCCAATTTTTTTTTTCAAAATATTTTTTAGTAGCATTAATTTGATTATTTTTTTGATTTGGTTTGTGTATTGTGTGACTTAACTCTTAAGTGTAGATGATAAAGATATTTTTATAGGAAAAGAAAATCTTAAAAGGAAATGAGTAAATCCCATAATTTATTTTAAAAATGGTTAATCCATATGTATTTAGCCGAGGAAAAATATTTCTCAATTTGATTTCATTAATATCCTATGTTGTCGTTGGGGTATAGAATAGAAAATCCGTTTAATTTAAGGAAAACTAATTAAAATACCCCCACCTTTGGGGGTATGGTAAAAATATATCTTCAACTTTCAAATGTAATAAAAATATCTCGACCTTTGAGGGTAGTGGTAATATATTAACACGGGTTTTCTCACGGGTCAAAAATGCTGACAAGGTAACCCACGTGGATTTTTTTTGATAAGGGTTTTCTTGAACGGTTTCCGTAGGAAAAATAAATAAATAGTTGGTCAGGGTTCATACCCTACGCCCTTTTCTCCCTCCTATCTTCTTCCATGGTCGCCTCTTGAACCGTCTTCCCAGTCTTTTAGACGGCTCATGGTTCATCTTCAATGACAGTCTTCCTCCCTCGTGGTCGCCTATCTTGAGTTGTCTATCTTACATCTTCTTCCTTTTTGATTCGTTTGCGGACTTGGTTGAGTAAGTTTTATTTTTTTCCTATCTTCATTGTTGTTGTTGTTTTCAGTTTAGTTTTGTTTTCTATTTGGTGTTAGGAATAGAATAGTCGTATTGTACGTGTTAATTTGAGGCAATTTTGACCGGATTAGTTGCTTGGTTGAATCAATTTCGTTTTTCGAGATTAATTTTGTTGTCGGTTTATTATTTTTCCTAAGGAAACCGTTCAAGAAAACCCAATTTTATTGCTAATTTGTAAAAAGGCTTCCACGCAGGCTTCCTTGTTAAAAAAAATCCACGTAGGCTGCCTTGTTAACATTTTTTATCCATAACAAAAACCCGTGGTAATATATTACCACCCTCAAAGGTTGAGATATTTTTATTACATTTGAAAGTTAAGGATATATTTTTACCATACCCCCAAAGGTGGGGTATTTTAATTAGTTTTTCCTTTAATTTAAGAATTCCACTATAATTTATTTATAGAGTTCGTTGGCGATATATGGCTTTTTATACTCGAACCCTTCGATCCAAAATATATGTCGTTTTTTCATACTTCTACCCCTCATTTGTTTTTAGGTACGTAATAAAAGGTAATGATTAACCTTCCGACGAATCTAGTCCATTTTTAAGTTAAAATTAATTAATCAATATTCTAACCATTAACCTCTTTCTCTCATTTTCCATACACAATCTATTTCCTTCCCCCCATTTGATTACCTAACACCCCCTTCTATAGACTCACACAAAAAAAGTGATGATTATACAGATTTTACATATAAAATTTGATTCATTTCTCTGTATTCCTTTCTACTCAAACAAGCGATGCCCTAATACTAATACTTATTAAAAATCATAAAAACTTAATTAAAATTTTAATATTTTATATAATTTTTAACCCACTAAAAAACGTACATAGATATTAAAGTGATATATTCTTTTTTTAGAAAGGATGTTTGTACAAATTTGTTGGAGATTTTAACTTTCTCTCATCAAGTTCTCCGATCCATTTAAGAAAAAATTTAAATAAACGGTTGAATAAAACACTTTCTCGGAATCGAAAAGTTTCATAATTTAGAGGAGGCGTTGAAAACTAAACAAATTTTACATTTTCTCACTTTCTCATTCTCATTTAATGTGATATTAATGTGGTATACGTCTTAAATGGCTAACTAGTATTGAGAACCAAAGTCTTCGATCAAAATGGAATTGTTCTAAGAATATGCCATTAGATATAAGAAAGATTCGACCAAACTTCTAATAATAATAATAATAATAATAATAATAATAATAATAATAATAATAATAATAATAATAATAATAATAATAATAAACAATTTAAGAAAATTGACCGATCGGTTAAGTAGATTATCATGATCGGATGGCTTATAATATTGGCGCAATAACTTATCGACTTAAAAAGGAAGTATTCAATTGTGAATTTGTGACGGTGGAGCAATAACTTGTCAAGTTGGAACTTGACAAGGAAACATGCAATTGTAGACCACACATATATCATATATGTGTACTTTGATAGTTTGATGTATCGAATCAAACCATTTTTAAAATTCAGTTATAACGAGAATGATAAAAGCTAAAAAAGATACAGAGATTTACGTGGTTCGATAACGGTATGTTACCGACGTTTACGGGCAGAGAACCAGTTTTGTATTAGAGGAGACGAAAACAGATTAGGGTTATAAGGGGTCGGCGTTTCATGAGTATATGAAGAGACTCATGAAATCCTAAATAGACAATGGACTGAAAGCCTAAAATAGACAGACGATAGGCCTGTTTACCATAAACATTGCATACCGTAAAGGTGAGAGCTCCGGCCCCGGATCCCCCGATGCGTCGCCAGTCAACAATGATTAAGTCACATTAATAAGTTAAGTTGATTGCAACTTCCTTCCATGCACGCCTTCAATGTTTACTCTTGACTTCTATGTCTCAAATTTTATTTTATTTTATATTTCCACAAGAATCGAATTATAGAGTCTTTAATACAACACTTTTCCTTCAAGTGCCAATGACAACATTTCTAAAATATTAATTTATTATGTAAAAGTTATACTAAGGTTATTCTCTTTTGCAATTTGCAAAGATAAAATGCGGCCTCATACCGCGTTTTATTTATAAGGTGGAAAACTTAAAATTAGAGTAAAAGGCGAGAAAAAAATTAACAAAAAAACGCGATTTAAAACTGCGTTCTTTTGGTTAAATTTATTTTGGGATAAATTATGTAATTAGATAAAATTTGTAAGTTTAGAGACGCGGTTTAAAATTGTGTCTCTCTCGTACTGAAAATTGAAGCAAATCGAAGGCTGTCTTCTTGTTGCTTCGAAATCGCCTGCCGGGAAGGAGGAGAGAGGGAGGTCGGTTCGCCAGAGCCCGGAGAGCATTGGGAGGCATAGGGAGAGAAGGGTGGTCGGGGTCAGAGGTCGACGGCCGGGAGAGCTCAGGGAGGGTTTTTTCGGGATCGGAGGTCGATGGTCGGGCACTCGAAAGGGGACTCCGCACTTGTTGCTCGAGAGGTGCTCCGCTGCCTACTGGTGGACGAAAGGGGGCCCGAGAGGTCGACGGTCGGAGCAGGAGGAAGAAGAAGTTTCAATTTGTGAACGAAAGGTTGGAGTAAGACGGGTTCGAGAGGTGTAGACATCTCAGATCAGAGCAGAAGGAAGATACTCCCCCTGTCTCAATTTTTAGTAAAAAAAAGAGAGTTTGGAGAAAAAGAAAAAGTAGACAGATAGAGAGAGAAACGCGGTTTGAAACCGCGCCTCTGAGCTTAAATTTTTACATAATTCAGCCCAAAATAAATTTAACAAAAAAATGCGGTTTGAAATCGCGTTTTTTTGTTAATTTTTTTATTCGCCTTTTACTCTAATTTTAAGTTTTCTCTCTTGTGAATAAAACACAGTTTGAGACCGCGTTTTTCTGCCCGACCTTCAAAAAATGAATATTTTTGTAAATATTTTAAAAGTTTGAATATTTCATTAATTATTTATTTTTAGTGAATATTTTGAAAAAAATCATCATTGGCGATATATGGTTTTTTATACTTGATCCCTTCGATCCAAAATATGTCTTTTTTCGTACTTCTACCATACATATGTTTTTAGATAAAGAAAGGTAATGGTTAACCTTCTGAATCTAGTCCATTTTTAAGTTAAGATTAATTGAACAATATTCTAACCATTACCGTCTTTCTCTCATTTTCCATACACAATCTAATTAATTCCTTCCTCCCATTTGATTACCTAACGCCCCCCTCCTCTAGACTTACAAAAAAAGTGATGATCATACAAATTTTACATATAAAATTTGATTCATTTCTCTTTTATTTATTTCTTTTTTTTATAAGAAAATAATTCGAGAACCGGATAAATTCGGCTACTCGAGAAGCCGACTAGGTCGGCAGACGGCGAGCCGTCAAAGCATACAACATAATAAGCATAAAAAAGGTGCAGTACAAACGGTGGAGAGCACACAAATGTAGTCAAAACAAGCAATCCAGGCCCGAACACGTTGGAGACAATATAGACTAGGAGCCGACGCCAAGCACCACCAAGTAGTGACACCGCTAGCCAGCGGTACATCAGGAGTTCTTGTGGGCAGTGAAGTTCCTATGGCAGTGAAGACGATCCTCCAAGGAAACTTCCGTATCGCGGAGTCGCCTCGATACACACCGCCTCGACCCCAGCCAGACCCAACACCAGACGCCAAAGCCCTAACTCAGAAAGGGAACGCCAAGAACAACCAGACTTGCAGCTGAAACCACCATCGAAGACGCACCAGTAAATCTCATTTAGATGAACGAGATTTTATTGAAACCCAAACGGGCAATTTGTTCATCCCTAGCAGGAATATTTGTGACAAAAAATTTGGTTATTCAAACCCTTTCAAGATTTAGGATCTTTTGGGATTTACTCAAAGAGTGGTTTACATTTTTTTTCCACGCCCTTTTGGGGCATATGTGAAGGGAAGACGTCCCAACCAGCAAGACGACACCCGGAGGACCCCAGCACCGGCGACGAGCGGGGAGGAGCGAGCCAGGCCAAGGGCAGCCAAGCGCCACCACCAGCCACACGACGGAGAGGCCACCACATACGACACGGGCGAAATCAAAAGCACCGGCCTTAACGAGGTGCCTCAAAAAACGTCAGAGAACTACAAATTGGGGGTCGGAATGGAGAAAACTAAGCGCAAGGCACCCAAAATCAGCCAAAACCAGACCGATTGAAGGAAGATACAATTGATTTGGGGAAGGAGATTCAGAAATTAGGGTTTGGAGGGGGATAGGGGTATAGCAGAAACACAGACCACGATCGCCGAGAAGGGTGACAGCGGTAAGGAGAGTTGCGCAGGAAGCCAGACGGAGAGGGTACGTGACGGTGATGGGGGATGAGATGGTGGTGGATTTGCTAGATGGCGGTGATGTTGGGTGGCAGTGATGAAGGGGTACTGGTTTTGGGGTTTTAAAGTTATTAAAACAAACAAAGCCCTAACACTAATACTTATTAAAAATCATAAAAATATAATAAAAAAATTGATATTTTATATAATTTTTAACTCACTACAAAACGTATATAAATATAAATATTAAAGTGATGTATTGTTTTTTAGAAAGGATGTATTATAAAAACAGTGGAGAATGAAACAATACAAATTTGGAGATTTTAACTTTCTCTCATCAAGTTCTCCATTTAAGAAAAAATTGGTTTTGGGGTTTTTAGAGAGAGGTCACAACCTCTCTCTTTTATTTCTTTCTATTCAAACAAACAAAGCCCTAACACTAATACTTATTAAAAATCATAAAAATATAATAAAAAAAATTGACATTTTATATAATTTTTAACTCACTATAAAATGTACATAAATATTAAAGTGATATATTATTTTTTAGAAAGGATGTATTATAAAAACAGTGGAGAATGAAACAATACAAATTTGGAGATTTTAACTTTCTCTCATCAAGTTCTCCATTTAAGAAAAAATTTAAATAAACAGTTGAATAAAACACTTAAAATCTTCTCTAAATTGAAAAGTTTCATAATTTAGAGGAGTCGTTGACTGCTTACCAAAAAAAGAGGAGTCGTTGACAACTAAACAATTTTTACATTTTCTCACTTTCTGATTCTCATTCTCATTTAATGATATTCAATGTGGGATACATGGTGGGTTAATGTGGGATACATGTTGAAAACTAGTACTCCCTCCGTTAATTAAAATTTGATGTTTTACTATTCACGTACGCTTTTTTAGGTGTTAAAAACTATATAAATATTAACTTTTTTAATAAATTTTTTTAATAGTTTCATACTCATTACTATTAAGTATGAATGTATAAAAACAAATGTAAAAAAGTTAATATTTTATATAGTTTTTATCAATTCTTAAAAAATGTACATGGATAGTAAACGTCACGACAAGTTTTTATTAACCGATGGAGTATTTGAGAACGAAAGTCTTCGATCAAAATGGAATTGTTCTAAGAATATGCCATTAGATATAAGAAAGATTCAACCAAATTTCTAATAATAATAATAATAATAATAATAATAATAATAAAACAATTTAAGAAAATTGACGGATCGGTTGAGTAGATTATCATGATCGAGATACCTTATAATATTGGCACAATAACTTATCAACTTAAAAAAAAAGGTGGTATTCAATTGTGAATTTGTGACGGTGGCGTAATAACTTATCAAGTTGAAACTTGACAAGGAAAGATGCTTGTAGACCACAACACATATATGTGTGCTTTGGCGTTGATTTAATCGAATCAAACCAATTTTTAAATTGAGTTGATTGCAACTTCCATGCATGCTTTTGAACGCCTTCAATGTTTACTCTGACTTCTATGTCTAAAATTTTATTTTATTTTATATTTCCACAAGAATCGAATTATACTTTTTAAGTCTTTAATACAACAAAGTGTGTTCAAGTGCCAATGATAACATTTCTAAAATATCACTTTATTATGTAAAGTTATAAATGTTATTCTCGTTTGCAAAGATAAATATTGAGATGTTATTGTTATCTAATGTGAATCAAATCTTATTAAACATGTTTTTCTACTATGACATCCTTTTAATTAGTTAAGATTGATTTTTTTCTTGAAATGGAAATTAATTTGTGGACTTTTTTATTTTTGGTATTAATATGGGTGCTTTGATTAAGACCACTAGAAATCCCATAGTGTTAGAGCTCCACATCCATGTAGTAAACCCATCACCATTTTTTCTTATCTCTCTTCGTAATATTTCGACACCTCATCTTTCAATAATTTTACTTCTTTCTTTAAGTTTTTTCTCACAATCATAAGTCTATCTCATGACATATTCTTTAACTTTATCTATACCTCACCTCATATTATCTACCAATAAAAAATTATTTTATTTTACAAATAAACAAACAATAATATATATACTTCATTTTTTTTAAAAGATAGGAAATGGGGTGAGTTTAACCCATCCTATAGGGTTCCCCCTTCCCCTTGATGGAATGGGATTCATCCCACACTCAGGCCATGTTTATCAAGGGATACTAGGGATACTAGGAATACTAATATTTTATTCTTCTTTCTCCGCCACATCATCCTAGCATCCCATTCTCATTTTTCTCACTTTATCAATAGCATCCCTAGTATCCGAAAACCCATCTTTTCATACCCACTCAATTTACAAATATACCCCTCCCCAACAATTATTTCCATTCTCGATTATATTATTATATTCATTTATTATTATTATTAAAATATTAATATTAAATTAATACATAAACGAAATAGTGTGAAAGAGAAATAAACGAAAAACGATATTAATTAATTCAAATTATTCCATAAAATAATTCAATTTTTCGGATTATATTTTGCATATTTATAATCAAAGAGAAATATAATTTTTTAGCAAGAGAGAGAGTTATGGGGGAGTTCAACCCATGAGTGCAGTTCTTAGAGCATCAACACTCATGGGTTTTGATCTCCCCTATAGCGCTCTCTCTCTTGCTAAAAGGGAGCCTT
This sequence comes from Persicaria maculosa, assembly GCA_963922045.1. Lineage (NCBI taxonomy): Eukaryota > Viridiplantae > Streptophyta > Magnoliopsida > Caryophyllales > Polygonaceae > Persicaria > Persicaria maculosa. Next base: position 12,848,837 of record OY998267.1, on the reverse strand, counting down.
ATGAATGTGGGATGAATCCCATTTCACCAAGGGGAAGGGGCAACCCTAGTGGGATGGGTTAAACCCACCCCCTCTCCCATCCCTTTTTGTTTTATAAAATTAATAAAAGTGAGGTTTTTTTTATTTATTTTTATTAAGTGGGTTAAGTTTTGATTGGTTAAAATATGTGGTGGGATATAAATAAAATTAAAAAAATAGTAATGGGGTAAACTTATGGATGTGGGATAAAAGTTAGAAATTCTTAAAGGATGGGGTAAAGTTAGTGGAAATTAGGTGTCAAAATATTACGAGGAGAGAGAGGGATGAGGTTAACCCATGAGTGCTGATGCTCTTAGACTCATTTTTTGATACTTAAGTGTAATTCTACGTGTTTGTATGTACGGGTGATTATGGTGTGTGTATTTCTGATGGTCGTCGATTTGGGCCATAGGCCCAAATATGATCACAGGCAGAGGCAGATCCAAGGGGGGCATGGGGGAGCACGTGTCCCTCCCTCATCCGACAAATTATCTAGATGTATTTTCCTTTTCGATAGTTTCGTTTTGATATATAATACGCCTTAATCCGACATCTGAGTAAAAAAATATGAATGTTTAAAAATTGTAGGTGTATTAATCACTTTAATTTTATTTCAATAGACTATAATAATTTTATATTTTACTTAAACTGACATTCATATATTATAATTCATCTCGATAACTTCGAAACCATATGTTATGTTACTTTTTTTTGATAATTTGGTAAGAAATTACGAAAGTTTAAAATTTTTATATCTAGTTATACATTATTACAAGTTAAGAATACAATAAGCTAAATGGACTCAATGTTTATTTATTGCATTTTATATCCTTATTTTATTAGTTTTCTTTTCTTCGGCTATTTCATTTATTAATTTAAAATAACAGAGTTTTATCATAAATTGAAGCCATGTTATCTTAAACTAAAATCATTTATAATTATTATATTATATAGAGATTGTTATGCCACTTCAATCTAAAATGACACTGTATATATATAATCGTGCCCCTCGCTAAAAAAATTTCTGGCTCCATCCCATTCACAGGAGCTATATATTTGCTTGACCCATTGCATATCAGAGCTAAGTCTGCATTTGAGCAAACGACGTTGTTGTGTCTCAAGTGTTTAATCGAGTATGTAACTTAGTTTTTGATATCAATATACATGTCTTTTACTTTGTTGTTTGGATTTCACCACCACACATAGGCCCTGTCTCCATAGGTTCTTCTCTGCATCCGAAGAACGACTACTAAACTTGTTGAAGGGAAGAAAAATTATTCTATAGATGAAATAAAGACAAACTAGGCTTGACATTGGATCATATGCATCCCAACTGGGCCGAGGCTTACTTCACTTGGCCCAATCTAAGGCCCAACTTTAGGCCCATTATCCCTACGGTTGCACACCTTGTGCATCATCCATGAGTCCATGACTCTTTCAAGTTGTTTGTGTTTCCTCGTTGTCTTTTGATTGTTTTACGCCAGATTGTTACATTATCGGTTTGATTCGGTCTCTCGATGGTTCAAATATGATAAAATTCGATTCCGCTCCTAATGTCGATGTTTCGAATATGTATAAAACTTCGAAGCAATTCATATATATTTTCTCCGGAGTCATTGCCAACCAAAGATAAACCTCTAATTGTTCCGTATAAGAGTTTTTTTACAACTCTATTGGATCTAAAGTGCTAATCTTGCCAAATTTTCAAAATTACATATCACTATTTAAAAAAACATTTAAACTACAATTTGTATGGACAAAAAATGATCTGCAAGAACAGGCAATTTAAAGTTATCATTTCAACAATATATGATAACAATCAATAAATAACTAAACACTAGCAATTCTAAAGATTCATATATTTTGAATGTCTTGAAGCTTATTCCATAACACATAGAAGATAAATATATATACCTTTACTTATATATATTCTTAAGTGCATATGAATGAAATGAACTGATAAACAAAAACTTAACAATACCAAGCATGAAGCAAACCCGCCTGCAGCTTATGATCAATGCAATGGCCAAGACCAAGACTTCGAACCAGCCATAAGCCTCGACGTCTTGGAGCATCCGCTCCTCGTGTTGTCGGAAAGAATGGTGTTGTTCGAACTGCTCACGCTCCTGAAGTAGCAAGGCTCGCGATTACTCACATACTCGTACACCTGTTGCGTGCTTCCCAATCCGCTCTGAACCAAATTGCCCTTGATAACCATATTCCCTTGTGCCTTCTGCGAGTTCCTAAGGGAACTACCCGAGTAGTCGGATGACCCAGGAGTACTTGAAAGCCTGTTTTCATCGAATCCAAGTGTGATGTTCGCCACCATGATTGACCCATCCGCGGTTTCATTGAGCTCGTTGGTAGACAGGTAGAGAGGAAACCTCCTGTTAAGGAACACCTTGTGGGCAGGAGAAGATGGCTTAGTCGAACAAATGTCGGTGTCATGGTGAATGGTTTGGTTCACAGTCTGAAGCTTGCCATCATTGCCTACCACCATGTTGTTGGAGTATGAGAGTTGTTGGTTGAACGAGGTTGTGATGTTTCCATAGGAGGATTGCACCCACCCGGTTGACGAAACCGACCTCGTTGCCTCGGTGATGAGCTTCCCATTCAAGCCTTGACAATCGGAACTCGTAACGAAAGCCAAGGGAGGGGCCTCGCTACTCGAAAGCCTCCCTTCGGTCTTTGAATTGTTCTTGTCCAACCAAAGGTGCAAGTTTGCATCAACATACCAAACATTGAGTGCATTAGTGACCTTGAATCCAATCTCATGAGCCTTCCCATCCAACAAATTCCCTAAGAAAGGCGTCAATTCGATGTCGTAAGTAGGAAGATTGAACGAGCCAATACCCGAGATCGGTCTCCAAAGAAGCGGGTTAATCCCTCCGGTATAAACCACCGTGAAGGGCCAAATAGCACCTACAACACCACCATCTAAGCTCACCACAACCTCCCTAAAAGGGCCATTTCCGGGCACACCGGACACATTGTTAGCTTCGATGTATCCGTTCGGAAAGTTAGAGTACCAAAACTCGTCATTCTCATGAGGTGACACATAAACCTCCAACACAGCCCTATACACATTGCTTGGAATTGCAAACTCCTTGGCTTGTACATCACTCGAATTCACGATTTCGAACCATAGCCCATCATTCAAAGGCGGATTCCTCGAGATGGGCAAGATCAAATCCGCGCGATCTCCATACCCATACGAAGATCCGCCCTCCGAAACCGCCTTAACACCCCCAACCGAAGGTGGATAAAAGTGCATTGTAATGTCAACATGATAAACCCCGGTGTAAGTACTATCAACTATGTTACCAACATAAACCGAAAGCGTCTGATTCGACATCAACAGTGATGAGTACTTGGTTATATCCTTTCGGACCGTCCAGGTGATGCCATCGGGGCGTGGCTCCGCGGTGCAGCTGCGGAGGAGCTCAACGCCGCTGAGCCAGACGCCGAAGATGCGGTCGAATTGGCGCCCTTTGGAGGTGGCTTTCCATTCTAGGACGACGGAGGAGAAGTCGGTGGAAGGGCAGTTGGTGGGAGGGGTGTAGTTAGCAAGAATTGGGGGCTTTCCGTATGAGCTTGCGAAGTCATGTTGGATGATCAGGTGTGAACAAGGGCTTGTGTTGGGGTGGTTGATGGGCTTGGAGACTTCGAAGTAGGTCGCTGGGGAGGCGGAGTTGGCGGCGGCAGCAGCGCTGAGTTGCGGTGGCAGGGAAGGGAGGGGGCGGCGGAGGTGGAGGGCGGTGGTGGAGTGGAGGAAGAGGAGGAGGATGAGGAGGGTGAGAAGGGGATGGAGAGAAGCCATTATTAAGGGCTTCTTTGTTTGGTTTCAAAGGTTTTTGTGTTTCTGTTGGGATTTTTCTGTTACAAGGAAAGGAATATTATTATATAGAGAAATTTCTATTGGATTGTCCGATTGTTTGGAGATTTGATAAGATTGATCCTATAGTACGTTTATCATTCTATCTAAATATTTAAAATTTATGTTAATTTTTAGTAATATTTTCTAAGAGTTTAATAATTGTTGCAATTAGAAAAAAAAGTTTAATTTTTATTGAATCCAAACCTAGTATAATATTAGAGAAACCCTTTTAAAACTTATCAAATCCAAACATTAGAGAAAACCTCTTAAATGTTATCTTCTATATATATAGAATAAATGGAAGAATACCAAATCTAATAAATAAATATATTTAATCTTAAACATCAGTGTGTTCTTAGGCCATGTTTATAAAGATATGCTAGAGAATACAAATACTAGAAATATTAATTTTTTATTCTTCTCTTTCCGCCACATCATCACAGAGTATATGATTTTGTAATGAAATAAACTAGTACATTGCCCGCGCCATTGCGCGGTGTTTTTAGAACTATAATAATTTAACAAATTAATATTATAAAATTTTAATAAAAGTTAGCATAAGATTAAAAATGTATAATTTGATTGATTGAAATTACTATAATTAATGTGATTATAACACCTCATTAAAAATTGTTGATCTCATTTAAAGAAGTATATAAATATATATATTTTAAAATAATCTTATTGGAATGAAATAAAAATTACTATCATTGTAATATTGTTTAAAAGATTTAACTAAATATAATTTTATAAAAATCAATTAGCTGAAAGAGAGAATATATAAGATGTGATATTCTCATGCTTTTTATTTAATATAGTATATAAAGATCGAACTATATATAGGTATAGATTTATATATTAATTCAATATTTTCAATTAGACCCGTTGGTTAGAAAATATATAATATATTGAGGAAAAAAACTATAATTAATGTGATGATGTCACCCCATCAAAATTACTTTTTATTAAAATTCTATATTAGCATTAACAGTAATATTAATTCAATATTTTAAAAACCACTAATTAGAAAATGGAGTATATAATGAATTGAAAAAATGACCAAAAATATCTTTGCATAAGGAGATGACACATGGATGTAAGATTATTGGTTATATATATATAACTCAATTTGCATAGATGAATGAATTTGATTAACTAAAAAAAAAGACACAACTTCTATTATTTTATTTAACACGTTAATTTTTTAATTTAATTTTATTTTCTCAAAAACTAATTAGGTTAGAAGTTGGATTGATATAGAAAGGAAGGTAATAAAATAAAAATCTTGTATTTTTTTTAAAATGAGATGGTAAATGAAAACTTTAACCTATAATCATTAAATAAATATCCTACTTTGCATAATTAAATAAGATCTTTATATTTTGATGGATATAACCAATTTTTGATTTTTTAATATGTATATATATAATAATAATAAATTTTAATGGGCACATATATATATATATATATATATCCAATTATGCCTTAAAAATATTATCTACATTTAAATAGAATAACCTATAATAAATTATTGATATATATATATATATATGGATAGATAATAAAATATAGTATAAAACAAAGGGCAAGTAATTGATAGACTAAGTAATTTGCCTTAATTAATTAGATTATTATGAAAATAGACTAACCATAAATAACTTGGCATAAATTGATGACACATGGCATAATTGCTTCTCATTTAATATATACTAGTTTTACTATCCGCCCGTTGTGCGGTTTTTTTATAATTATACTATATATATTTTATATTAAGTTTTAACTATGCCCATTAATAATTCCTATCTTTTAATTTAGTAGAGGTCAAAAGTATCCGATTAGTTATACTAATATATTCTTACGGGAAAATGGTGATTAACTTCATATATTATATAGATTCCTACAGGAAAAGATATAATGTAAACTCAAGATAAAGTTACCTTAATTGTACTCATAAGATGATTGTTAATATTTATTACGTTAGTTAATGAGTATTATATTAATATTTAATAAATTGTTAATTGTTTTATGGGTTTTTAATACATTAGTATTAATAATAATCAATCATCTTAATTATTTCACCAAATAAAGTAGACTTTTTCTTCTTTTGGTTCAATTTTTTAATTATATAAAATCTCAATAAACCTTTAATACCATATTAATTCAAAATATGACATATATCTACATATAAATTCTCTCCCTACATTGTACTAAATAATATTAGATAAATAAATTATAACTTATCATTATTATATGTTATAAAAAGATAAATATATAAAAAATAAAAAGATAAATATATAAAAAGAAGATGAAAAAATCTCCATTATTAAAGAAGATGTGCTGTTTTCATATTTTAGTCTGTTAGATAGATTTAACTAATTAAGATATATAAGGTTATATTGGATAGATTATGTATCTCAAAAGATAAGTTTTTTTTACCTAACTATATTCATTTATTAATTGATGTGGCTCAAAAATATAATACCACTTTAATTCAGAAAATGACACGTAAGCAAAAATAATCCCGTTTTAATCCAGAAATTTCATGGACCCGAGATCGCACCAGAGGCCGATTCAGGCCTCTGCTTTGGTATTTTATATAGAATATAGATATTGATTATATATATATATATAGGGTGGGTCAGGTGTACTCACCCCTTATTGTGTTTCGTGTTAACAAATCTGGGCCTTTTATTATGATAGAATGAAGGGTTGAGATTAATCTAATTATTTCTATTTTTTATCAATTAAAAAAGTGTGGGTCCATGCCAATCAATAACCACGTCCACAATTTTGGCGAGTGGGTAACAACACGCCTCTGTTGCACAAGCAGTACAACTTGAGTTCTGACATGCATGTATACATGTATCCAATCTTCGACGAATAATGCTTCGAATTTCGACGAATAATGCTTCGAATTTCGACGAATAATGTTTTATAAACCCCAAATCCCTAAACAATACTACATAGTCTACTGAATAATTCTTCTAATTGACATGAATAATGATCAACTTATAAAATAGTGCTTCCAAATTTTTTCCGTCAATGCTTGCCTGCTACCGGCTTATGGGTCGTCTCGCCGGTCTTCGACTTAGCGAATAATTACTACAAATTTAGCGAATAACTACTATCAACTTAGCGAATAGTTGCAAAATTGACTCACACTTTCGATGAATAATTCCTTACTATCAACGAATAGTGGCTCTAAACTTGCCGAATAGTCAATGAATTCGTAAACAATTTTAGACAGAGTTTGAATTTCCACAAACCTACATCTAATTGCCCCTATACATATGAATAATTTCTAATTATCAACGAATAGTTACTCTGAACTTGTCGAATAGTCGATAAATTGATGAGCTTGAATTTCAAGAAACCTACATCTAATTGCCCCCATATATATGAATAATTCTTAATTATCAACGAATAATGACTCTGAATTTGCCGAATATTCGATAAATTCCTTATTATCAACGAATAATGTTCAGACCCCAACACAAAAAAAAATTACATTCCCCATTCACATAATCAATCCAAACCCAAAATATATGTCAATTTAATTAAACAATATATATACAAATTAACCCAATAGATTGACTTCTCTTACTCATAGCGTGATAGAGAGAAGCATCTGCCGCCATCCATCCTCTACTGCTTGTGCATCTGCCACCATCCATGATGGAAACAATATACAAATTAACCCAATAGAGAAGCATCCATCCATGATCAAAGCGTGATAGAGAGAAGCATCGAAATATATGTTAATAATTAGATTAATCACCATCCATGATCGAGAACGATTTGCCGGAGATGAGAAAGGAGAGAGATCTGCCATCACCAATTTCTTCACCGTCGTTCCTCTCCTTGCTCTTCCTCAGTAGCGTTGGGTTAATTAGGGTTTTATTAATAGATAATACACGCGCTATGAGAAAGGGGGTGGGTGTTTTTATTTTTCATTTAATTTATAATTAATTTTATATATTGGAATAATCTTGGTCATCCATGTTTCCACAATCAAGGGCCCAGATTTGTTAACACAAAACATAATAAGGCTTGTTAACATTTGATCCACATTCTCTCTCTATATATATATTTCTCTCCATCTCAAAAATATTATTTTTTTTCTATTTATTAACTATAAATAAAGTGATTAATTAATTAATGGGTGTGAGACCCGCATAAAAAATCAATAAAAGATGAAAAATTCTATCTTCAAAGATTTTGGTTTATTGTTAATTATTTTACCTTGAATGGTCAATTAATTAGTTACATGTAAGGTGTTTAAGATATGTCAATCTTATTTAACGTGATTTTTGTAATGTAGATGTTTTTTTTAGTTATTTTCTATCCAATTAATGTTTAACTTTGTTATAAGTTATTTGTAAATAAATATTACTCCAACCGTCCTCATCTCAATTAATATATTGGATAAACAATCTGCCTATTAGGATTTGGATTGGTATTATTATAATTTTTTTTGTCCAATATATATTATTATATTTCATTCATTAGATTTTTTGGTCCAATATATATTATTATATTTGATTTGTTAAATTGGATATGTTTTCAATAATAAGTGTATTATGTGTATAATATATATTAATTGATGTGGGCAAAAAATATAATACAATTTTATTTAAAAAAATGACACGTAAGCAAAAATATAGATAGATTGTATATAGATAAATAGATATATATATATATATATAGATAGATATATAGGTTTAGTTATGATTGATAAAATGATATTATTATAGGATTTTTTATAGTTTATTTTTTTGTTAGATATAAGATTGCATATTATTAATTAACTCTTCAAAAGGTAATGGAATATGAACTGAAATTTTAATAGTAGTAGTACGTAGAGAGTTTTTGTGGGTTAAAAAAACTCTACAACATTATTTAATATGTATCATTTTATTTATATATAAAAACACTTAGGGATACAATTATCATTGTATAAAATAAACATTTATTTATCAGCTATGACGATATGGAAATATGATATTAAAACTTATAAGATTTAAAACTTAAAGTTATTGGTTAAATCACATTATATTATTTTCTAGTGATATTGATCATTAAAGATAGATTATAAATCTCCATATATATTAAATAAATATTGGGCACAAGTTATCAAATAAAATTCAATCTATATGATATATTTTATTCCGTAAGCAAATTCTATCATTTCATCAATTTTCCCTATATATCTCATTAGGCTATTTTTTAATTTATTATTGCTTACAGTCTATCTAAACTTTTGAAATATATATATCCAACATAACTTGTTTAGGGATATCTTTTTATAATTAAGATATGGGGACTTGGATCGGTGTTATAATTTATATAGATTTCTTTGGTCACCGTATTATAAAAAAATCCTAATTAAGATTTAAAGTTATATTGGATAGATTATTTGCACTAAAAAGATTTTTTAGTTAACTATATTGAATTATTAACTGATGTGGATAAAAAAATATAATACTACTTTAATCCAGAAAATGTCACGTAACCAAAAATAATCCCGCTTTAATCCAGAAAATTTCGTGGACGCGAGATCGCACCAGAGCCCGTTTCAGGCCTCTGCTTTAGTATTTTATATAGAATAGATATATAGATATATATAGATATCAAAATATTATAATAGTATTTTAGTCATTTTTAAAAATAAAAAATATAATAATAATATTTTGATAATTGAAAACAAATATAATAATATAAATTATATAATCGTATAATGGAAATAATTATTGAAGAGGGATATGTTTGTAAATTGAAGTGGTTAGAAAAGATGAATTTTGCGATGCTAAGGATACTACTAATAAAGTGAAAAAAAATAAGAATGAGATGATGCTCATGATGGTATGATGTAACGGAAAGAAAAAAAATAAAAAATTAATATTTCTATAATACCTAACATCTATGGATAAACACAGCCTAATGGTTGTGGTTTTATATAGTCACTTTTGGTTGGGAAGATCAAATCAGTCATACAATTCCCGGATCTAAATATAGAGGAACTGAACCAGATCAAGCTAAACTAACACTAGAAAAAAAAATCACTTGTTAATATAACTTCATATTCTCTAGGGCATACATTAGCTAAACTAAACCATATCTGAGAATAACAAATCTCCCAAATTGTTTTTTTTGTTTAAGATAAAATAATTATAAATCTCAACCATTAGATTTGATTTTGACAAGTTGAGAAGGTGGGGAGGTCTGAGAATTGCCATGTTTCATAATCTACTAAATGCATGATTAACCTCTCAATAGGGCTAAACATCTCATGTACAAATGAGAGTACCCGACTCAGTGGGAAAAAAACACAACAGTTTCCAGACAACAATAAACCGCGCTGGTGAAGCACATAGCTGAGCAAAAGTTAGTTGGTTAGAGCCCATGGCTGTTAAGAAGCATGAGATGCAGAGGCATTGTGCCGGTTCTCTGGCTGGCTGGAGTACCCTTCAGGCGTCGAAATACTCCTCTGGAACGTAAAACTTTAACCCTACAGCCTGTTCGGTATAGGATTGCGTGATCAGTTCACATGGCAAGACGCGGAAAGGAGTTTGGTTACACAGTAGTCAAACAAGCAGACTAGCAAAGTGATGCTAATAACCTAAACTGGAATGACTAGGTGTAGAATTGTTAAAACCCAGTTTATTCGTAACTCAACCTGACCCAAAAAGGTTGGAATTAATGAGCATCTAATCAATGTTGCTAGGCTCAACATCGCTCAACCTTTTTCTGTATCACATGATATCCTCACAGTAAATTTCAAGTAAGATTCATGGCAATGTACATGAATATCAATGGGAAAGAAACACGTCAGGTAAAATGAAAACAAGCAACATCCGTATGGCAAAGGAAGTACCTCTGCAAATTTTATATCCGCATCACTATGATCTGCTGGCCTTCCAGCTGCATCGCCGACGTAAAAGGACCTGATCAACCAATGTCCAACAATTAAGTAGTCTCTTTCTAGGGGTGGCCAAGGAAAGAACATTTTAAAGTGAGAACAAATTTTGAACTCAAAATCCGAGCATACAATGGGATCTTTGCAGAATAGATAAATAAATGAAAGAGCTCAAAACCAAAAACTTCTTGAAGGTTAGTATAGAAAGAATTAACTGGTCCATGTCAATTGAGATGCCTGAATTGAAGTGCTTTTCCATAATATGCCACATTCCAGGTTTTGGCTTCCGATAAGAATCTGCCTCAGCACCCTTTTTGTCAAATCCACAAGCTATAAAAACCTGAAAAGGTAACAATCGATTCAGCGACAATCAAAGACCTACAGCCACTTGTCTGGAACAAAGGACGCCTCGATTCAGCGACTACCAAATGAAATCTATTTTCATTTGTTTGAATTAATATAATTCAACAATCAACATCATCTACCTGGATTGGAACCTTTACGCGCTTGATAAAGTTGTTCAGTCGTCCAATCTTTGAATCGACAGCCACTTGTCTCTTGTTCTTCCAGCGTTCAATATTAGATTCATTTGTAAAGATGACCTACACAGAGATCAACTATAAGCAGGAGAAAATTGTTGTTGTTGTTGTTGTTGTTGTTGTTGTTGTTGTTGTTGAAGTTGCAACACATATTTGAAAATGAAGAACAGGAGAAAATTACCAGTTTATATCCATCATGATACAATTTCTCCAGCTTGTCAGGTATAGAAGGATACATGAGGGACCATGCATCTGGACCTATCCTGGAGGGGGAAAACAATACAAATCAGCAGCAACAAAGGTTAGCCCTGCTTCCAAGTTCCACCACCTTCGAAGTTACAACGAGTGAAGTTCCACCTCCTTCGAAGTTACAATGAGTGAAGAACTTGGCGTATCGACAAGACTTTTCAGCCTGCCAGCTGTATGGAAAACTTATCTAGAAAAGTGAGCTAAAAAGGGTAAACATTCTGACAAGATGACACCCAGACCCTGAATCTTGATCAGTTAAACAAAAACCTTCCAAGCTACTATGCTTTAAGAGTATGAAGTTCTTTTGATCCAATCACAAAATTGGATCCCTTGCAGCATTTGTAGACTTGTTGTAATTCATAGAACATATTTACAAGTATTAGGGTTGGAAATTGGTGATGGTTAACCTACAAAAAAACTATCATTATTATAAATAAAAAATGGTCCTTACTGTCTTCCATAAATCTTGTACTCTTTTCCAACAAGCCTTCATTTATCAGCTATTCAACTGCATATAAAATTGTGAACTACTGACTGCCATGACCCATGTGTAATAAATTACCCCAATGTAATCAATTAAGGCGTCAATAAGTTGTTGTCACTGAAATTGGATGTGCCTATGTTTAGATTGTTGATACAAAAAAAGGAGGGCTTATACTGACACATACCTATTCACTGATGTTTTCGCAAGACAACCATCAAAATCAAAGGCAGCAATTTTGCTTGAATCTTGAAGACCGTCATCCTACAGAAAACGAACTTCATAAAGGAGAACTCATGGAAGCATGAGTTTAAAAAATAATATCAACTAGTAGCAAGCCAACTGACAAACTAACTGACTACAAGCACCCCAGAATTCACATCAGTACAGTAAATCTATGTAAGGTGAAATGAACTTTACAATACTGCATTTGTGTCAAAGAGCCATAAGGAGAAAGAACCACAAGGAGGTTCGTAACTCGTAAGCATATTCTTCTTCAACTGGGGAAAAATATCTACCGTGACTAAATCCTATTCAAAATTTCAACCACGTTAAACTTGTTGCTGATTATATCAACTCTATTGGAGATCAACCATGCACTGAAAATAATGAGTTTGATATCATACCCTCTCAAGAAATATGATTGTTTCAAATGCTTTCCAGTTTGGCATCAATGTAGCATCCTGAATCAGGGGAGCATGAGGTAAGATAACGGAAGGATATCAAACCATATGTATATGCTGATAGTTCAAGCAATCAAGCAGCACAAAGCAGACAGAAGAAAACAAAATCGAGTGCCAAAAGATATCAGTTCAACAAGGCTTTCATACCCTATATTTGTCAGTAATGCCCGAAATTGAATCCGGTATCTCGACTTTAGCTTCTTCACTTGCAACAGAAAGCTAAGAAACACCATGTTAGACGTGCAAAAGGCAATTGATAGGTCCATCAAAATGACAGAACATTGGCAATCAGCAACAATTTATGCAGCCACCAGATAAGAGGAACATGTGTTAAAATGCATACTTTTTGCTTCTTTGTCTCGTTCTCCTCGTCTCCATCTTCTCCATCAACACTTCTTTGCTTGACCTGTTCCGGCAAGGAGAGGAGTTGAAATCCAATTACCTTTTACACATGAAAAAAGCTCAGCAATGTACCTTTCCTTTATCCTTCCTACCAGCATCTTCCATTAGTTTCTTCAATGCTTCCTGATCAACACTCTGGAGTAGATTCTGAGAAAATGAGTATGGATTCTCTCCGACATTATTTGTGAAAAAAGAAGAACGCTGTAGTCAACCAAACCTTGAGAGAATCAAAGCCTTTAATCGACTCAGCGGAGTCAAATTCGACAGAAAAGCAGTCCAGATGGTGCCATTTGGTGCTGGCGAAACCTCTAGGGTCGCTGATCGTCAATCCGAGCCTCAATGCCTTCTCCGGTATGGATTGGTTGCATCCTTTGCAGGTTGACCTCTTTGATTTCGCGTACTCCGCGACGATATTCGAAGACGAAGGAGGCATCGGAAGTGATCGGAGGGCGGACGAGGAAGATGAAGAAGAGGATCTGAAACAGAGGAGAGTGTTGAAATTAGGGTTTATGAGGAGAGGGAGAGGGAAGATTATGGAGCGAATTGGAGGTGTCTTTGTAAGGGGTTTCCAAATTAACATTTCAGTTCTCATCAAAACTCATCACCACTCCATTCACATAAGGGCAATGTTCTAAGAGGCGCTAGGCGGCGGGTGACCGCCTAGTGCTAGGCGGCTAAGCGGGTGTCTAGGCGGCGCCTAGACGGACTTAGAACAAACTTGATTATTTTTTTATCTTTTAACGTATAACACATGTCAATGATTCATATAGTGTAATAGTAATCCATAATATCACTCATAAACCCAAATTTGCGGTGCTTAACTAACATTTAAGTAAATAAACGCAAAAGTATGCGTCCGACTAAGGACTCTAAAACTCCTAAAATTCAAAACCATAGGTTTGACTCAAAAACAAATATATCTCGACTTGGGGGATAAAAACCCTAATTTGACTAATTACATGCCCAAAAGCTAAAATTAAATAATCGTCGGGCTAGGCGGCGCCTGGGCGGGACTAGGCGGGTCTAGGCAGATTTCCGCCTAGAGGGCTGCCTAGGCTTAAAAATTCCTAGGTCCCATCCCGCCTAGCGCCTAGGCGCGATTTTTAGAACACTGCATAAGGGTGTGTTTGGATTCAATTTAATCAGTTGATACGAATCATGTAAAGTTTAATTAAAGTTCAACTAGTTGATATGAATTACAATGTATTTTATTTTATATTGAATGCAATGAGATCCAATTCGACAGACGGCGAACCGTAAGAAATACAATGAAAATATCAAAAGGTGTAAAACAAGCAGTGACAAACATATAATTTCGGGCAATATAGACTACGAACCGAAGTCAAGCATCTTCAAGCGGTAGCATCGCTGGCCAGTGGTACATCAGCAGTTCTCCTCAAAGGAAATCTTCGGATCACGAAGCTGCCTCGACTCCTGCCAAACTCGACTCTAAAACGCCAAAACCCCAACTAATAAAGAGGATCCCCACGACCAACCAAAATCGTAGTTGAGAACAACCCTAGTAATACGTACCTGAAAAACCATTCCGATAATTTTATTGGGCCCTTTCGAGATTTTGATCAATCCCTTTTGGGATTGGTGACTCTTAATCGTATATTGGATCTCTTTCATTAAAAAAAAGGAGCAAAATAATAGTAGAATTCATACCACCTCCGGTCGGAAGTAAACGATGTTTCACTTTTATGCACGTAGTTTTAGAAGCTAAAAACTATATAAAATCTTATTTTATTTAATTATTGTTTTCCCAATTTAATACTTATTACTAATAAGTACTCCCTCTGTTAATTAAAACTTGTCAGTTTACTATTCATGCACGCTTTTTTAAAATGATAAAAACTATATGAAATATTAACTTTTTTTTAAAATTTGTTTTTATAAATTCATACTTAATAGTAACAAGTATGAAATTATTAAAAAATTATATTAAAAAAGTCAATATACTCATATTCATCTTCACATAACATGCTCGATATTCGTGATCTCGTTCGTGTGGACGCTCTAGGACAGAAGGCTGATCGTCGCCGTCCGTCCTAATTTTTATCCGGCTTCAAAAAAAAAAAAAAAAAACATGCTCGATATAGGTAAAATCACGTAACATTAACATAACACTCATCCTCTACTTGATTGATCAATGTCGATGGTGTCCAATGATCCTAGATGGAAGGTCAAACTAGCCATACTTGCATGAAAAGGAAAATATCTATCTATCTATAATATATAGTTAACTATTATTAGAGAATTTAATGAGGTGTTACTCTCCTCTTAAAATTAAAAGTAAGTTATTCAATTAATTTTTTAGAAAATTCAATTAATCCATGATCTTAGCCTAAATTATAATTTTAGTATTTAAAAAAAACAATGGGATTGATTCAAAACATAAAATTAATAATAAGAAAACATAAAATTAATATCAGTAATCTATATCTATATATATCTGTATATATACTACTTTAATTGTTTTTTCAACCAATGAATTTAATTAAAAACATTTAATTATTTGAACATTTACTATTATTTTATAATTTATGTCTATAGTTATCTATCTATCTATCTATAGTTTATAGTTAACTCTTATTAGAGAAACATTTTTTATGAGGTATCACTCTCTCCTTAAAAGTAAGTTATTCAATCAATTTTTTAAAAAAATTCAATTAATCCATGATCTTAGCCTAAATTATAATTTTAGTAATTTAAAAAAAAATAATTTATCTATCTATATCTATAGTATTAGGAAAGCCGAGGAAATCTAAACAAAATGGAGGAACAAGTATTATGAAAGCCGAGGAAATCAACATAGCACTACAATTTAAGCTACTATGGAAAATCATTTCAGAACCAGATAATATATGGGTCAAAATTGTCAAACAGAAATACCTTAAAGACTCCAATCTAATGCAATACAAAAAGAAACACTCCACATCTTGCCAATTGACTAAACTCATGTCCCTAAAGGAGCTATTTGCCTCGGGTAGTGTCAAGTAGGGGACGGGAACACCATCAATTTCTGGCTTGATAACTGGGTGTCTGGGTCTTGGACACTCCTCTTATTGAAATAGCTGGAAATAAAAACTCGATAAATGAAATGACCAGAGTCAACGACTTCATTACTAATAATAAAACATGGAATAAGGAAAAGATTATGAGAGAACTCGGAAATCATTTAAACCAAGACACACTTGACAAAATAACGAATATTCCATTCTCAAGTAGTAATATCACAGATAGACTTTATTGGAGACCAAGCCCAGATGGGTGGTTTTCAACAAAATCATCTATCAATCTTCTTCAGAACAAAAAAAAAAGTCATTGTAAATCCGATTTAAACTAGATACGGGACTTAGATTGCACCCCTAGAATTAAACACTTCTTGTGGAGGGAATCCCAAGAAGAAACAACAACAAAAGAAAAATTGGAAGAACGCAGAATCACAGTTCCTATGCAATGTGAATTCTGTAACCACCATAGAGAAGATTTCTTCCATTTATTCATAGATTGCAACTTCGTCAAAAATATTATCCACTAAAGTAGATGCTAAAATTTCTAAAGTTATCGACAAATGGAATAGAAATGTGAGAGATGAATACTCCATTATAAAAACACCGAAACAAACAATCTGCATCAAGAAAACGGGTATAATGACAACCATCTGGTGGAGTATCTAGTACTTCATAAATCAAATAGTTTTAAAAAACGAGGCTAGTACTGCCAACAATATTATCAAATTTATCAAACAACAAACCCTCGATTGGAATCTAGCTAAAATTTACGAGGAAGAGACAAAACGCACTGTCTACGTCTATTTATCCTAACAAATCAACGGGTTATGAAAACAGAAGGAAAAAATGCATTAAGTGGGAAAAACCAAAATGCTCCAGTTTCAAGCTAATTTCGACGGGTCCTTTTGGGATAACGGGAACTCCGCAATTAGCTTTGTGATCAGGGATCACGAAGCCAATTGGATCTCGATGAAGGGTGCCAGCATCCCATCGTGCTCGGTTATGAGAGCTTCGGCTATAACCCTGTGAGAGGGAATTCGTAAAGCATTAGATCTTAATATTCAGAACATCGAAATAGAAGAGGATAACCTTTGCATAATCAATGCACTTAAAGATATTTGAAAATGCCCTTGGGAAGTCGAAATGATCATTTTCGATTCCCTAATAAACCTCTGTCGGTTTCAGACAGTACACATTCATCACGTGTTTAGGGAAATTAATAGCGTAGCGGAGAAACTGACCCTTTTAGGTCATTCAAACACTATCATTAACCCTAACACAGATTTAAAATTGCAAATTCTTTTGCTCTAGGACGGACTACGAATCGTTTATAGTCATTTCTAATCTCTTTTCGTTTTTTTTTTTTAAACTTTTCAAATTTGCAAGGTAACAATTTTTTTTTTACCAAGTAGCTGCGCTGTAGTTCTTCATTCACAAGCTTCTCCCCCCTGGCGTCCACGTCCACGGTCCACCTGCTACTCTCTCACACGCGCCATCCATGGACCCCCGGGCCCCACCTCCCCGCCACCACCTTTCTCCCGCCCTTTACCTTCCCCAATCGTCCGCCGCCGCCTACCCCCTACCCACAACCAACCTAACCTACCACCCATTTCAGCCCCCAAATCCCACTCCCTTCCCTCCATTTCAGCCCCCAACTTACCCCACCGCCACCGCCAACGCCAACGCCACCGCCACCTACCCCTCCTACGCCGGTACCTCCACCATCTATTACGCACCCCCCTCCTCCAATCCCGGTTTCCCCCATAATCCACCGTATCCCGCCGTCCTCCGATCGCATACCCACCCAGTTCACCACCACTCCCCCAATGACGATGATCACCTTCGCCGCCTCAGAAACGAAGTCATCTTTCTCCATGCCCTCTGGCGCCAAGGTCCTCCCGATTCCAATCCCAATCGCAATCCCAATCCCAATCTCAATTTCGCCGGCGAGCTAGTGGGAAATCTTCACCCCCACCTTAAACCCTCCCATTCCACCGCCTTCAAGAAGAAGAAGAATAAAAATCCTCTCTTTCGAGCCGTTTCCGACAAGCCATGGCCGGTACTGCCCGAGCCTCCCGCCCCGCCCGAGTCCGAATCCGGTTGGCCGGAGTTTTGCCCCCAGCCGACGTCGTCGATCCCGTTTGCCAGCGAGGAAGATAGGGCTAGGGTTTCGGCGATCAGGGTTCAGCAAAGGGGCATTGATTCTTTCCGGAGCTTCTTTGCGGGGAAACACGAGCCGGAATCTGAGAGCGAAAGCGACGACGATGATCAAGATCAAGATGACGCCTTTGATGATCCGTTTTTGGAGGTGTTTGAGGGGGATGAGGAGCTTAAAGGTTACTATCTGAAGAACTGGGGGAATGGGGAGTTTCTCTGTTTGGTTTGTGGTGGAAGTGGCCAGAAGGTTGGGAGGAAGTATAAGAACTGTGTGGCTCTCGTCCAGCACACTATAACCGTCTCGAATACGAAGAAGAGGGCGGCTCATAGGGCTTATGGACATGTCATTTGCAAGGTTCTTGAATGGGATATCAATCAGCTTCATTTGGTTTCCAGGAATCTCTGTCTTCAGCAGGTAATGCTGGTGTGTTCATCGAATTTGATTCTCTGCTTATGTTGTTTTGCTGGATTTGGATCACTTTTGCGGTTTGCTTCATCTTGTATGGGAATGTGATTAATATCTTAAGATTTTCGATTTGATCACTTTTTTGGCTTTGCTTGATCTCATGTGTATAGGAAATGTGATTGATATCCTACCTTGGATCAGTATGTAACAAATTTGTTTGATGGTAAGCCTTAGCAACTTAGCCTAAATCTTAACTCGGGCCAACTCAGCCCTCAGACTGCTACAGTTTGGACACTTGAGTATTGAACTGATTGAAGTTCGATTTTAGGAGGACATGTGTCTCAGTTGTGAAAGTTTTCAAGGGTTTGAGTTAAAGTTTTGGATTGTCTTCACTATTAGGAGTTCAAGAAGATATGAATAAACGAGACAAAGTGGACTTTTACAAAGATGGTTAAGAGGAGTGTGGGTTTGATTATATTAGGACCAAGACAGCATTTTGGTGGTATTACTTTTTCGAGGCTGATTGATAGAATGTATGCAATATTGCAGGGTAATGAAATGAGCAGTGCAGAAGCATGTAAAGATGACCCTGTGGGCGTTGAGACAAATCTTTCGTTGTTAGTTAATGAGAATGCACGATCAGATCCATCAAAGGGTACTTCTGACATGGGGAAAGTGGCATACCCTGTGGACGTTGAGACAAATGTTTCGTCGTTAGTTAATGAGAATGCACAATCAGACCCATCAAAGTCTACTTCTGATGTGGGGAATGATGATGCCACTGGAAAGAAGGAAACTTCTGACCTTCCTTCGGTCTTGGAACACCACCCTGGCGATCAGCAGGTAATGCTTACTTCTTGCTACAGTTCATTCCAATGATATATAAATTTAGTAAATCATTAGATGGTGAGTGTTCTTTCTAGTTCAGTTACTCCTTTGATCAGAGCTTTATAAGAGAATACTGAGTATGTGAAATCATTCTGTTTTCTTCTCTTTTATGCATTCAAACTGCTCTTCATTACCCTATGTTGTTATAATTAACTCCATGTTTGTGATTTTGAGGATAATGCAGAAGCTTTTTTTTTATAGGGTTTTACTTGTTTAGTTGGGGTTTAGTGGCTTACTGCAACTTTAAAGTTTGATTTGATAGGGTTTATTGCAGAGTAATGATATGAGTAATGATGATACTAGTAGAAATCACTCAAGACACTATTCCAGTCCTTGACAGGCATGGAGTATTAGATCCCCGCAATTCCATGTCCAATTCCAATCTCAATTCCATGGGCGATCCAGCTGGCCACTTTCACTTTCACCTTCACCTTAAACCCTCCCCTTCCACCCTCTTTAAGAAGAAGGGGAAAAAGCCTTGCCCACAGTCTCGTTCCATCAATCCATGGCCATTACCATCCAACCCCCTTGCCCTACCCGAATCCGAGTCGGGTTGGCCGGAACTTCATTCCTGTCCGATGGCTCCAATCCTGATTGTGAGTGAGGAGGAGATGGCTAGGGTTTCTTCGGATAGGGTTCAGACCAACTTTGCTCTCTGAGAGCAAAGGTGACAATGATCAAGCTCAAGATGATTCCACTGACGATGATTGTGGATTTGTTCAGTTTTTGGAGCTGTTTGAGGGGAATGAGGAGCTCAAGGGTTACTATCAGAAGAACTGGTGGACCGGGGATTTCATTTTTTTTGGTTTGTGGTGGAAGTGGCCAAAAGGTTGGAAGAAGTACAAGAACTGTGTCCCTTGTTCAGCATACTATAATGATCTCGAAGACGAAAAGGGCAGCTCATAGGCCTTATGGTCAGGTCATTTGTAAGGTTCTTGGATGGAATATTGATAAGCTTCCTTTGGTTTCAAGGAATCTCTCCCTTCTGCAGCTAATGCTGGCCGTTTCATTGAATTTTACTCTGTTCGTGCGTTGTTCTGCTGGATTTGATCACTTTTGCAGTTTGCTTGATCTTGTATGTGTACTTGTATGGAAATATGATTAAGGTCGTGTCTTGGATTAGTTTTCTAACAAATGTATTTGATGACCAACCACAGCAACTCAGCTTTAAAACATTTACAATTTGGATGCATTACTCCTTACTCTAGTTTTGTTTTGTTTTGTTTCAATACTCAAAATAAATTTATTGAAAGTCAAATTAACTGAAAGAATCAATTGAAACCATTTGATTTTGTGAAATTTGGGTATTGAATCAATTCAAGTTAGATTTTATGAGGGGCTGACTTAAAGGTATTCGGTTGTTTCTTCACTGTTAGGAGTAGCCAGTAGGAGTTGAAGTATATTGATAGATTTACAATTTTGGGGGCGTTACTTTTCAAGGTTGATTGATAGATTTCAGGAAATATTGCAGGTTATTGGCATGAGCAGTACTGAAGCTTGTAAAGACAATCCTGTGGGCATTGAGCCAAATATTGCGTTGTTAGTTAGTGAGAATGAACAATCAGACCCATCAAAGGCTACTTCCAATGTGAGGATAGATAATGCTGCCGAAAGGAAGGAAACTTCTGAGCTTGCTTCAGTCTTGGACAATCGCGATGATCAGCAGGTAATTAATACTTGCTTCTTGCTGTAGTTCACTCCAGTAATATAGTAGAAATTTGGTGAATCATTAGTTGGTTTGTTTTTCCTTCTAATTCAGTTTTTTCCCTTGATAAGCGTCGTGTAAGAGCATATGTACTGTTTTCTACTCTTATTATATGTTCAAACTGCTCTTCATTACATTATGTGGCTAAATTAAATTCTGCAGACCTAGAAGCTTCATTACATCATGTCTCTTTTTTTTATGTTCAAATTGCAGATTAATGATACAAGTAATGCTGGTACTAGTAAAACACATTCGGACACCGCTGAGGAGAATACCATTGCTGTTGCGGTCCTTAACAAGCATGGACCGTCAGATCCACCAAAGGCTGGTGGTACTGACACCGGAGATGCTATTGTGGCTGATCAGAAGGAAACTTCCAGCCCTGCTCACTGACCTGTTCACGAGGTATGCCAAGTCCTTGATCTCTAATGAATTTTTTCTTCCGAGTTAAACAATATACCGAACATTTCTGAACTATCTATTTAGGTGGGGCAGTGTTGATAAATATGCAAGTGTACATAGACCAGCAACTAAGATTTTTTAACCAGTAAGTGTTTCTTTCATGTACTAGATTCTACTTTCATTGCTTACCTTGGACCGGATCGTTATTCTGACAGATCAATCTGTGGTTTCTGATTTGGCCTTCATTTGTTTGCAGGAATTTCGACTCTCAGAATCAGTGAAAGAAAATTGTTTGCAACTTCGATTAGACGAAGAAACAAGAAGATTGTGTGGATATGTTTCTACTCTGGAGTCTAGACCTACAGTCTTCAACTGATTAATCTGAATTTTGCATACCAGGGTCAAGAAGACCATTTACAACATATCTGCACTTGAATGAATGTAATACATGATTATATAATTCTCAGATTGTTAGCACAGTGACAAAAAACAAGCTCTATAATGTCCGTCATCCAAATTTTTAGGGTTACGAGCTGAACGAGTTGAGTATTGTTTATATATATATATACATATGATCTATCCTCTCTCTATATATATTGCAAATCATATATAGTATCAATATAATGTGAGCTCATAAAGCCACTCATGTCTCAAGCAATAACAACGCTTGAGCTAAAAAAATAAACAATAAAAAGTTCCTCATCTCCATAAAGAAACACATGTTAAGCGTTACTGGGCAACGTATAACATAGATACATGCTACTCCGTTCGGTGCTCGGCCACCAACTTCATCTCTCTCCGGTGAGTTTCAACCTTCCTCTCGGAGTCTCAACTCTCCTTCGGGAGCCCTAAACCTCCTTCGGGAGCCCCAACCACCCATTTTGGGCGGGTCTTGATCGGCTGATTTAGTCTCTGATCTCCCCTCCTCCACTCTTGCAGCCTTGTTGCTCCGACCACCACTCCTCCGGGAGTTCGAACAACCACGCTCGTGGGCTCCGATCGTCCTAGTTCCACTGAGGGCCCGCCACACCCATTTCTCCGACGTGCTTCCTGTTGTAAATCCCTAATCAAAGAACCCTAACTCTGAAATTTATGTCTCGGATTTTGACTAAATAATAAATTGATTTGGGGCTCATGTTGCTTTCTTGGTCTCTCTTTCCTTGTGCTGATGGCAGTTGCTGTCAAAACTCGAAACGTACCCTAGTTCTTTTGTTTCCTGTTTCATTGGGCCCGATTCACGTTCTTTGGGCCCAAGGCAAAGCTGGCCCGATGGATGGGTTTCATAGAATTTATATATAACAATAAATAAAATGAGTAGTTAAAATTAAATCATATTAAATATAGTAAATTATAATAATGTACTTTATATAAATAATTCCCTGTGGGGTTTGCGTAAATCCCGTTTGGGTTTCTGGTGCGTTTCGGTTCTGGCATCGTGTGGCTCTTCGTTTGGCGTGACTGGACTTTTTTTTTCCGTTTGATGGGGTTCTGGCAGTCGGAGTCGGGATAGGCTGGGGTCGTGGTAGTGTGTATCGAGGCGTCTCCTTTTCCCGGAAGAATGGTTCCTTGGAGGTTCGTCTTCACTACCCACATGTGACTCCTGATGTGCCGCTGGCTTACGGTGGCGCTCCAGGGTAGTGCTTGGCTTCGTCTACGTCCTCGTCTTGTTCGGATTAGTTGTGTTTCGTTTCGTTTTGTAGAGCGCGTTTTGCCAGTATGTTGCACCATCTTTGTATTTTTTGTTCTGACGGTTTACCGTCTGCCGACTCGCCGGCCATCGAGATCCAGGTATGTCTGGTCTCGAATTTTTTCCTAATCAAAATATATATATATATATATATATATTCAGATTGTTTAGAAATGAGCTAAGCTTAGGGTTATTCGAGCCGAACGAGTTGAGTTGTTTTTTTTATATTCAGATTGTTTAGAAATGAGCTAAGCTTAACCCTAAATTTGGACTCAAGCTTAAAATGATGTTTTTTTAGTAAATAAACGAGCTTGACCTTAGTTGTTTTTCGAATATTAAGTAACCATACTAGTTGAGAAAATTTTATAAATTTCACATAATTCGAGTTTGAATCGAGTCAAGTCGAGCTTTAAATCGAGTTTAAAATTGTGTTCATGCTCGGTTTGTTTAATAAAGCTCGGTTTGTTTAATAAATGAACGAACTCAAACTGAGATTTTATCGAGCCGAATCTGAATCAAACTCAAGAGCCGAATCCGAATCAAACTCAAGCTACTCGGCTCATAAGGACCAAAACGCTATTATCATTCGTAGTTCTTCGTACAATGCAACTTGCAAGGATACGTATACAAATAATATATGTAGGTTTCTTTCTAACAAACATATAACGTCCTGGGAAAGAACAGATAAAACTCAAGAGATATGACAGTGAATGGAATATAGGCTTACAAATAAGAAAACTACGTTCTATTGGGGTACCCATCCTTTATGGCTACATACAATGGTATTCTAACTGTTACTCGCAAGCAAGTTTGGTGCCGAAGCTGGTGAGGCAGACTGCGAATGCGTGGAAGGCTGACAGAGGCTGCCGATAATCCATGGTGAATGTGTCCTCCCCGACCTTGCCAAACTGAAGCACGACTGTCTCTTCATCGCCTTTTCCACCCGGTTGGCTCTCATTCACGGTCGCGACGAGTTGAAAGTTCTTGACCGATGCAACCGTCACACGTCCGTGGAAGTTCAAGCACCAGCATTGCAAGTGTTCGTGCCACCTTGGGGATTTGTTCTTTAGGACTGTGTAACCCTGAGATGCAGGACCAAAAATCTTTGTTTCTGTATTCTCTGTTTCAGTTGCACCGACCTCCTTCGTGGGACCTGGACAGTTGATGTCGGAAACCATCCTCCTTGGACCCCTAGACTTGAAGAGGTTGAACTTGTATGAGACTTTTCCGACTTCAAAGTTTCCTGCTGGAACCTGGGGGCTTATCTGTTTGCTTGCAAAACGGCGTGTTGATCGGCTGCTCGAGGGCTTCGCTCCTTTGTGTGGTGGCTCACTGTTATATATTGTAAAGTTGGTCCCAAGAAAGTCCGAGCTGCATGGTAAATTTGATAAAAATTACTTTAGAAATAGTAGAGATTAACATTTCTTTCTTGCACAGTTCCTGAGAAAACATCTAAAAAGGAAACTCATACATGTTTTCCTTTAACCGGGGTAAATGAAAAAGGCATACCTTAGTTTTCCCACATAAGCATGACTTCCTTGAGAGATATCATCAGCGTCAAGAGAAATTATGTATTCTGTATGTGGACCATGCCTATACCTTCGAGCAGCTAACAGAAACTTCCCTTTCTCGGAGAATGCTGAAGAAAACAGTACAAAAATCAGATGCCAAATCCTAAGAAGCAAGGCACAAGTTGATACCAAACTAAAAAGTTCGACTGGCATCTTTGGGGATAACAGGAAAAAATTTCTCCTTGTTTACTTGATTAGCTTATCACAGGATCATTGTTCCACAACTTCTTGTTAGCACCCAACTGATTATTGAATGTACATAAGTAAGAAGGCTTACGGCCTTAATGTTTGACAATTCATAAATAGGGTAAACGGGCCTTGACCTTTGAGAATCCATCAATGGGATAATCGCTAGTGATCAAGGATGAAAAGTGTTATAATGTGTATCATTGCAAAGACTCATATGCATTAAGACCAAGTGAAACAAATGTGGTGAAATTCCAAATAGTAATATGATTGGGGACTTTTAGGCAACCATAAAGAAAGCAAATTTGAAGGCATAACCGAAAGGAGAACCACTTACAAGATGATGAAACCGAGAGGTAAAGATAAAATGTGCTGTTCCTTTTGTCCCGTTTTATAAGGCACTGAAGAGGTAAGTCTCGTGGCCCAGGCTGCAAGACGATAAAAAAACCACATACTTAGATCAAAAGGGTCACAGCATTACATTGATTGCCTTAGGATTAATACTTCCTAGCAACACAAAATACATTTGCGAGTAGAAACAAAAAACTAAAACAAAAAAGGGGGTTCGACCTCAAGAATCAACTTCTCTAGTGCTCATTTTCTTCACAGAAAAAAAAGTTTCGGAATAGGATAAATGGAGCATCCTCAATGCTAGTGAGAACCTTTAACCATTTGGGATTTATGGGAAACTTGTGTTTCAGTTACTCATCAGTGACTCCAAATAATGGCTAGCAAAAAATCAAACTTGCTCCATCAACTCTAGCTCACATTGTATGATATTGATGAAGGTCTAAAAGAAAAGAAAGAAAATTGGAAAGGGGAAAAGCAAGTAT
This sequence comes from Persicaria maculosa, assembly GCA_963922045.1. Lineage (NCBI taxonomy): Eukaryota > Viridiplantae > Streptophyta > Magnoliopsida > Caryophyllales > Polygonaceae > Persicaria > Persicaria maculosa. The sequence goes on along the minus strand of OY998267.1, from coordinate 12,822,820 downwards.
TGACATTTCCTATCAAGGTTGCCATATGCTCTTTTAATAAGTTATGGCTCGCTATATAAAGCTAAAATGCTAGCACCAACCATAAAAAAAACTCATAAGATCAGTAGTTTTTTTCATTTAAAAGATTGCGAGGTAATTGTTCCTACTTGCTACATCTATTATTACTACTCTTCGTTCTATATTCATGGAAGGCCGTTACTTTTAAGGGAATCCTGCCATCAAACGCATGTTATCTTTGGACATAGTTGTAAATTGTTCTAGAATTGAGTGAGTTTGATGACATTCGAGTGGCCTTGCAGTCCTATCGTCTTCCAGGCCAAGAACATTTTGGTCTATTTCCAAAATTCATAACCATTTACTAATCCTTCAATCAGCTAGTAATTTCAGGTGACTCTGTCATAATTTAGGACCAAAATCAAATTCTTAAATAACTTTCCTAATTTAGAACCTAATACAAGCAAGATTCATCTCGGATAGGTCAGCCATCAGAAATCGCACAGCTAATGAGGGTGAATGGGGTTGACAGTTGAATTGATCAATAAGTTTCTGTAAGTGAACTACTGAGCAATTAAATCCATTGCAGCACCAGATCCTAGTAGGCACAATTTCATCACTGAGCAGAACATGTTCAAAACTAGGATCTTAAAAGCCAAAAATGAAGCAAAATTTCTAGATCAGAGATCAGAAGAGAGAGAGAGAAATCAATACCTGTTTAAGGCAAGATGGGAAAGTGATGGTGCCAGTCGAGGCAGAGGGCTTAACAATCTCCCTAACAGCATGTCTCCACTTCCGACACACACATCCGCAAACCACTAAGTTCCGGCGGTCGGGCCACTTGTCTTCGGAGGCCTCCACTCGGCCAATTATCTCCGACAGGAGCTCCGGCAAGAGGTTAGCCCACCGATTCGAGCTGGAATCGCTCGAATCGTCATCATCTCCATCCTCGACGTTCTCCCCTCCGCCGATTACGCCGGCGAGGGGGTCTAGGTTTACGAATTCCTTGAAGGATTTGGAGAGTGAGAAGCAGCGGATTGAGGAGGAGCGCCGGGAGCGGAACGACCGCGTCAGAGACATCGGCGGTGGGCGGCGATCATGGATGAGAGAGAGCGAGAGAGATGGGGACTTGGGAGGACAAAATGAGAGTTTGGCCCAAGAGGAGTAAAGGAGGGGAGGAAGAGGAAATGATAACGTCACAGGGGAATGGAGTTTTCTGGCGTGACAGACATAATCTTATTCATGATAGGATTGCACGCACGCACGCGTATTCAAGCGCGTGGGGTGTTGTGGGTTTGCCAGCGGTGGGTATATCAGGAATGATGGCCGATAAAATCGATGGACGGGTCAAACAAACAATTTAAAATAGAAAAGTGTAATACAACCAGTGTCAAACTAATAGATTCAGACGAGCAAACAAACCTAATCCAAATATGTCGGGGACAACATAGACTACGATCCGACGTCAAGCGTCACCAAACAATGACACCGTTGACCAACAGTATATCAAAAGTCCTTGTGGGCAGTGAAGATTCTACAATTTTGATTTCTAGGTGTATCATTTTTTCTATCCTAACTTAAATAAAGTTTTATTTAAGATTGAGATCACTCATTTACTTTTGAATCGTAGAACTATAAGAAGATTTTAAAACCTTCTTTATTTTCTATCCTAACTTAAATAAAGTTTTATTTAGGATTGAGATCACTTATTTACTTTTGAATCGTAGAACTATAAGAAGATTTTAAAACCTTCTTTATATTTTTTTAAAGGAAAAAAAATAAGAAAGGTCGACACTCGTGACATAACCTACATTTGAGCATCCTTACGATTGAGTGTTTGAAATTCTTTGTTAGAGTAAAAGTTGTTAGAGTAAAAGTAAATAGTATGATTCAAATGTCTCAAGTGTGTGAAATGATTAGCTACATAGTTAATCTTTCGGAATATATTTCCAATATGGACGTTAAATAATTTAAATAAGTCTAGGTAGGAGTTTGAAATGATATATCAATCTTATAAGGACATCTCTAATCACCTCTTAGGTGCATTGATATGTAACACACATATTATCTCATTCGATTTCGATTAGCCGGATACCAAGATTGATGATAGCCTTGCGAAGGTCAGCTGAGCAAAAGCTTTTGCTCTAAGAATATACTGCTAAAACATCTTCTTCTATTCAGTTTGATCACATTAGTATCATGATTTTTGATAATGTATCCAAATGATGTTTCTTCGTTGAGAAGAAGTGATCAATCGAAATTAAGTTATACAAAAATTATATTTTGATTTATTATTTTTTTTCCTTTTGAACGATTATTGAAATAATGAACCTCTCAAGTTTGTCGGTGTCATGTGGTTGAAGATGATTTTGTTTTCAGAGTACTAAACACTCCAACCAATATTTGAATGTTACTCCGTCTTAAAATAGAAGTTGTTTGACTTTTTAACACGTTTATTAAAAAGTTAAAAATTATATAAAATATTTAATTTTTTGTTATTTTTTTAAAATAACATTATACTTATTTAAAAAAATTTAATATCTATATAAAATACTAAAACAGAAGCCTAAAACGGGCTCTGGTGCGATCTCGCATCCACGGAATTTTCTGGATTAAAGCGGAATTATTTTTGCTTACGTGACATTTTTTGGATTAAAGTGGTATTATATTTTTGGCCCACATCAATTAATAAATGAATATAGTTAGCTAAAAACTTATCTTTTTAGATCAATAATCTATCCAATATAACTTGAATTAGTTGTTATACATATTTATTATTTTCATGCTTTTTGTTAATAAACTATATTATTTATTATTTTAAAAGATGAATAAGGCATATTTGGTGTGTTATTCTACCTTTTAGATAAAATTGAATATAATATATTTATATATGGTTTTATTTTGTGAGCCACGTCAATTTGATTTTATTTTTTTAAGCCACGTCAATAGATATCTAATATAATATTTTAATATAATAAAATATAACTTATTAACAAAACGCGCAACCGCGCGGGTAATAAATACTAGTAAAATACTAAAACAGAGGCCAGAAACGGCATCTGGTGCGATCTCGCGTCCACGGAATTTTCTGGAATAAAGAGGGATTATTTTTGCTTACGTGACATTTTCTGAATTAAAGTGGTATTATATTTTTGGGCCATATCAATTAATAAACGAATATAGTTAAGTAAAAAACTTATCTTTTTAGATACATAATCTATTTAATATAAACTTGTATTTATAATATTAAAATTGTGATTTAAAATTCTCACGTGATGTTAATTTATTGTGAATGTTTTTTTTTTGTGATAAATAAAAAGGATTCTTATAAGATTCTCACGTTTAACAATCCATATGTCAATATATAATCTATCTATCCACTGCCATCTATGTAACGATTTTTTTTGCCATATTGAAATTGTTTTCAAAACCTTTACAATTTTTCTTAGATGTGGAGTATTTTATCCGTATATTTTGTTAATTAACTTGATTATATTTGCTCTCTTGAACCGGGGGTTTACAGTGGTTTTCTTTACGGCATACGGTTTAGTACTGTATAATGTATTTGTTAAATCAATATCTATATCTATATAAAATACTAAAACATCTATATAAAATACTAAAACAGAGGTATGAAACGGGCTCTGGTACGATTCACATACGTGACATTTTCTAGATTAAAATGGTGTTATTTTTGCATACATGTCATATTCTAGATTAAAATAGTATTATCTTTTTGAGCCACATCAATTAATAAGTCAATATAATTTTTTCATCTCAGTTAACGGTCCCACTTATTTTAATAAATATCCAACCTTATATCTTAATTAGAATTTTGATAGTATAATTAGAAAACTTATCGTTTTATATAAAATAATATATCAAATATAATAAAATCAACAATGAATTTTGATAAACTAAAAAAATATTATAAATATATCATAAAAAACACTAAATTAAATTATATATATACACAATTCATAACTAACTTCAATTTTCTATATCCAAAATAAATGAAATATCCCACTTTAAAATATTAAACCTTTCGTACTAATTACTAACTTTTAAAAATCTAATCTAATCTGATCTAATCTAATAAAATAATCTATCTATAATTCTATATAAAATAATCAAATTTTCAATCTAATATAATAAATTATTGTTATATATTAAAATATCCAAAGATTTCAACCAAACTATTATAACCTTCAAATTTAAGAAATAAAATATAAATTCAACATTATTTTATTTATTAAGAAACCGCACAACGGACGGGTAAAGTATTACTAGTAAAATACTAAAACAGAGGCCAGAAACGGGCTCTGGTGCGATCTCGCGTCCACGGAATTTTCTGGATTAAACGGGATTATTTTTGCTTACGTGTCATATTCTGGATTAAAGTGGTATTATCTTTTTGAGCCACATCAATTAATAAGTCAATATAGTTAGGTAAAAAATTTATCTTTTTAAATCTATATATATATATATATATATTCATTTTTAATAAAAATATTAACATCGTAATTGTAGTTTGTTATAGATGAGTTTGTTACGTTTTGTTATCTTGATGAATTAATATTCACGTGCACCACATACTCTAAATTTTATAATTCTTAGCTTCTTTCAATTTCAACTAATGGTTAATTATATTTAATTATTAATTTAATATTGTATCTAAGCTAATAAACTTTATCATATTTTTTTAAAAGATGTTCCTCTAAATTATGATTTCAAACAAATCAATATATTTAATTTAATATTGTACCTACCCTACTTAAAGTTTTTGAAGATTTTTCCCTTGAATAAAATTTTTCATAAAAGATAAATATTATACTTGATTTAATTAATAAATATTTTATTTACTAAATTAAAAGATAAATATTGTAATAAATAAAATAATAACTTAATTTGAGTCATAATTTGTTGATGATACAAAATTTTATTTACCAAAATCACATATATGGGTTCACCCTAATTGCATTGATAATAACTTAAATAAATAGTTTATATTAATAATTATTTTATATTCAATAAGATAAATTTTGTCTCATAATCTTTAAACTCTAATCGTACTTTTTAATTTTATCTTAAAAATTATAAGGTTTTGATTTATTTATTTATTTAAGAAAATTTCAAGTATATTAATTTCAATCAAACATAATTTTTATATATATATATATAATGTTGTATATTGATATGAAGTAAACATAATCTTAATTTAGTTTATTTTTATTAAAAGACCCAAAGATCTCAACAAAATTATTATAACCCTCAAATTTCATAAAGAAAATATAAATTAAATATGATTTTGTTTATTAATAAACCGCACAACGGGCGGATAGTAAGACTAGTTTTATAAAGTTTTTAGGACCTCTATTTTGAGAATGAAGGGAGTATCATATTAACCACGAAACAAATGCACAAGCGAACAGAGATCAATACCAAACGAGCCCTTAATGATCACTGAGTTCGAAAATTAGGATGGTGAGCACTAAGCAATCCTCTCAGTTTCACAAAATAAGTTCCAAAATTCAAGAAAGAAGTGTGATTTTTGGGCAAGTTTACATGTAAACAAAACATTATTCATCTTAGATGACATTGCAAGGGGCTTACCAAGCACCTTCACATTGTATTCTTCACTCAAGCAAGGTGCTCCGCCATTGCGAGGATCTTTAGCTGCTTCTTCTTCCTCAGCTCGTGAGGGACCGGCCCAAACACACGGGTCCCCACTGGCTCCCCTTGCTTGTTCAGGATAACGACCGCATTGTCGTCGAACTGCACCTCACTCCCGTCGCACCGGCCCTTCTGCATCGCTGCACGGACCACAACGGCACGCACAACATCTCCTTTCTTCACCTTGCCTCCGGGGGCGGGCTTCCTTCACGGATGCTACTATGATGTCTCCCAGCCTTGCCCCCTTCCTCCCCTTAAGGGCTTGTATATATGCACATTACTTTCTTGGCCCCTGAGTTGTCCACTACATTCAGCTTCGTCCTCATTTGAATGAAGGTCCTTTGTTGTTGTTGTATTATCCAGAAAATTCAGTTCAAGGATACAGGGATATGAAAATATGCAAATAAATCCTCCAATACAAGTACCTATAAGAGAAATACTTCAAACCTTGAAACGCGTAAGAAGCAAGCGCTAATGAACATGAATCGGGATAAAAAACCAATCATGTGGTTCCTAGAAAGACACTTGACGGATATGCCCGTTTATATACTCTAGTTATATGCTAGTACATGATTCTAAGCAGTTGGGTTTCTATCACATAACTGGTTCATATCCTTTAGCGTTGTTGAGATGTGAATATGACCAAAAAGTGTCCCACATCGGAAAGTTGAACATATCAAGCCCTAGTATATGAGTCGGTGGGCTACTCCTTCTATTAATTGTCAATTGGTTTTAGAATGGAACCCTCTCGCTAAGACTGAATACTCATTAATATTAACAAAGCGCCATCTGAGTTACATTTTCATAAGAAAATTTACACAGGTCCATCGCCTTTTATCTGAGTTACCCAGATTTTTGCCACCTTGTGTCCATCAGATACTGCTAGTGCTAAATGCATTCAAAAGAAGCACAGGAAGTTAAAAGAAGCACAGGAAACAACCACAAGCCAACCAGGTTTAAACCTAAAGCTTCATACTTGAAATCAATTAAATACAGACCTGAGAAAAAATGTTGGTGCATGCTGCTTCAAAGATCATTTTGTCGAACCAGAGCCTTGTAAGAGATTGGTTAACAAAGATCGACTACCTACGACACATTGCATAACACAATTACTATAGTTACAGGTCAAATTCAAGCCACTCCAGGTCAAGAAAATTCATGACAGATAGAATGAAACTCAATCCATCACAAATCGCCAATGATCACCCTCTAAAGACCACAAATCAGTGCAAAGTTTCCCTCTTAGCTCTGATTTTGCAAGCGGAACAACACATAAATTAATCACAACCCATAGGCGTAGCATTTTAAGAAATCCACAGCAAAATCATGAGCTAGAACAAGAAACGAAATCTCCATTTGCGGACAAACTTCTATCAAATGAGTCCTGGTCTCCCTAAAACTGATACATAAACACTGAAATCAACACAATTATAATGTAAATCGCAATTCTAGAACTATGCATAACCGAATCAGAAACTGTACCATGAGACAATTTTGAAGAAAGTGAAGCCGCCATCTTCGAAATCAATTTATACACGAACTCGGATAAAAAAAACCTCCTCTTTCTCCCTATTGAAACCATTAAACCACAGATTGAACCAACATGAGTATGTAACCCGCAGCTAGGTTATGAATCGATCAAGAGAATCAAAACCACAAGGAAACAAAAGGGGAATTACCAGTAAAGGAGGTTTAGTGAATTCGATCTAGATAAATCAGCTCAAAAGGGGAATTACCAGTAAAGGAGGTAAAGTGAATTCGATCTATTTTTTCCTAAATTTGTACTGTTCTGCTATGTGCCTTTGTTGTATATTATATGCTGGTTTTTTGCGTTCATGTGTCGAGCTCCTTCGATCTCTGTTTGAACAACTGTTTGTTATCCTTAAGGGTTTTGATGCCTATCATCATCTACTGCTGCTGACATTTTCCATTACATGGTTAGCCTTACAAGTTTCTTCTGCGTTTGACTTGGCTATAGTCAGGTATGCGCATTACCCTCACATTACTATTTATAAAGTCTATCACACGATTACTAAGGTTCTTTTCTGACATTTTTCCTGCATTGAAACTTTGTTCCTATACTCGGAAATACCGCGCTTTCTTTGTGATTCCCGGTGGTGAACTATACGGATCCTTTGCTATCAACATCTCTTGTTCACATGGTATGTTGCTTTATAGTAATTGCGTCTTGCTTATCATCCGGCGGGCGAATTTTCCATCTCCACGGAAAAGATTCTGTGTGCCCTTTTTTTGGGGATCTTATATCATCTAATATTATCGGCTGAATGCTTGTGCTGCTAATCTCTGTATGTCACTGATCTATTTTGGAAGGATTGCTGATATATGCAGTAGTATTAGATTACTACTGGTTTGTGGTTTTGAATCCTATCAGTATGTAACATGCCATTGTGAATTTGTGATGGATCCATACCAAATTTTAGCTTACCACACTCGTGGTCTTGCATCACACAATCTGTTCATCAATTGCTCCTTGGACTCTTATTGAGTTCTGTTCGGCTTCCCTCACCAGCTGAGGCTGTCTCAATGGTGGAATCCTGCATCTCTTCGTTTTATTAGCAAGGGGCTCACGGGCCCTATAAGTAATCCCTATCTTGTATTCGGATTCCGAATACAAGATAGGGATTCTATAAGTAGGGTTTTACTAGCGAATTTTCCCCTGTTTGTTTGTTTGTTTGTTTGATTGCTCAGGTTGGTACCCTTCGTTGGGTCATATGGTATGCCCGGGTCTGCGCCTATGCATGGATGTTGGGTTCTGCTGCAAGCTCACTCGATTGGTTTCGGTTTTACCCGCCCTCTCAAAGACACTTACTTCACAATTTTGGTTTACTTACACTTACATGCCCCATTGCTCAATACCAAAAGATTACTACTCAATTGATGTCTCGGAAACACCGACCAGTTTTCATGCACTTCACATTTGTGTTCGGGTACCGTGGTTGTCTGTCTGATGTTGGTTATGCTCCTCGATACTCTGTATATCCAATCTTTGTACTATGATTTGTTCATCCCTTTTTTTTACTTATCCGTTAAACTACTCCACCTTGTATAAGTATACTTACTCATTTGTTAACTCTGAATAATGTCTAAAGATGTTTCAAAGTGTATTGCTACAGTATTGGAAGTTTGGCCTGCCTCGGTGTATTCCTTTTGGGTTTCAAACCATCAATTTTGCATGCCTAATACATGCTTATGTACCAATAGATACATTTTAAAGTCAGTTTTGTATGAATATTTGCTCATGGAATTCTAGGGGTCTTAAGAGGCGGAATTCTTGTACTAACATCTACATATTTTGCAAAAATAACCATATCAATGTCTTGGCTCTTCTTGAAATTAAATCGAACCGGCCTCTAGAGGACAAATTCTGAAAAAAGTGCGAGTTCACTAACATTGCTTTCGATCCCTCAATCGGTTTTTCAGGACGAATATGCCTCCTTTGGAAAGATATACCTTCTGCCCAAGGCACTATCGAATTAGTTTCGGTTCAACATCGCTTTATTTACATAAACTAGACATATACTCCCTCCGTTAATTAAAACTTGACGTTTTACTATTCACGCACGCTTTTTGAGGTGTTAAAAACTATATAAAATATTGAGTTTTTTAATATATTTTTTTAATAATTTCATACTTGTTACTATTAAGTATGAATTTATAAAAACAAATTTTAAAAAAAGTTAATATTTCATATAGTTTTTATCATTATAAAAAAGCGTGCATGAATAGTAAACGACAAGTTTTAATTAATAGAGGGAGTAATATATTATGCCGATTAGTTGCTTTCATCCTTGCTTATGCGCCTCCGGATAATCGACTTAAACAAGTATGCTCGGATCTCAGTGCCCTTCTGTATCTTGGGTGATTTGAATGATATCATCTCTCCAAATGAAAAGCTTGGGGGTGTTGATCCCACTCCGTCCCGTTTTACAAGGTTAAATGATATTAAAAATAATCTTTCATTAGCTGAGGTCCCCTCTTTGGTGGCCAGTTTACCTAGCAACGGAAGAAAGGGGGTGCTGACAATTGTCTTGAAAAGCTTGACAAGCTTCTTGTTCAATTTGATGTGCTGTCAATTTTCGTTTCAATCAGGGTTAAGATTCATCCGTTTATAGTATCGGATCATGCACCTATCTCAGTTGATCTAAAGGACCCCTCTTATCTAAATAATAGACCCTTTCGGTTTTAATAGACCCTTTCGGTTTGAGATGGCTTGGACTAATCGCACCGATTATCTAAATTTAGTACAATGGACTTGGAGATTGGTTTCTCGGGGTTCTCTTATGTTTAAACTCACCCAAAAAACCAGACTTCTTAAGAATTTGTCTAAAGATGACATTCCATAACATAAGCAATCAACTATTGATATGATCCGACTGGAGGTTTTCGGAATTTCACATTGTATTAGAGCAAGTCTAAGTCGGGTTGGTTTTCTTGATCGGTATAAAGAGATTGAGAGTCTAGACATGATTGAGATTTGAGAATGTCGAAACCCGTCATTAAAAAAAATTTGAGCAAGCTATAAGGAGATTGAGTACGTGTCTTAACCCGAAAGAAAAAAGAAGAAAAAAATGTCCAAGTGTCAACTTGATGAGGATAAAAAAAACTCATCCTAAATTGGTTTCGGGGCAAATCAAATAACCAAAATATAAGGGATGATGAAACTCCTATACATTGGCTTAATTTTTTGTATTATAAGGGTGGATCCCGAACTTATAAACAAAAACAAAATAAATCCGACACGACTCTCGTTTTCATACGACTCGATCAGGGTTTTCAGAATTTTACAAATTCACTTAATACTATGGAGCATTTACGTAACTTTTTTTTTGTCAAGGTAAAGATTTAAAATACCCTACACACTATTGTCGGATAAATTTAGAGGCTGAAACAAACGACAAACAGGCTATCATGAACTAACAAACTAAAACATAAATATCAAAGTCCAATTCAAACAAAGCAACGAAATGCCTAACAAACGAGGAAGTCAAGAGAGACTCTGGATGAAACTGTGAATAATGAGAACATGGGGAAATCAATAAGTTCCCATGACGTCTCGGTATCGGAGAAACTGGAGCCAAAATACGAGTAAGTGACGTCAAGTGTGAATCAACGACGTTTCAAGAGCTTTACTCGGCTTGGAACATAGCTCTTAGGAATAGTATTGATATTTTTATCATTTTTGGTGAGTCTAACTGCAAGATGGATTTCGTCTATTGACAAGACGAAATTTATATATTAATTTACGGTCGGGTTGTTTTCATTTTTTATAAAATAATTACGGATTGGCCCATGCACACTCTGTGTCTATGCATGCGACTCCAAGATCAACGCCTTCGCAATGCCCAGTAGCCGGTAGGTAACACGGCACTGAGGCGACCATGCGATTCTCAGCCCCAACTACATCTCAATTGTTTGCTCTTCCTCCTCCTCTCTCTCTCCTCCGCCATCGCTCCCTCTTCGATCTCGCCCTCTTCCAATTACTGCCCTATCCGCTGCATAATACGCGTCGTTGCAACTTTCGCCGCCGTCTTCGGAGTATCCGAGGAGATCGACTTGGTCGAGATCGAGCGCCCCGTGGCCGGAGACATGTCCAATGCTCGCGTTCTTCGCCCCAGGTAGTACTGGGATTACGAATCGCTTGTTGTCTAGTTGGGGTAAGTGAGAGTTTGGAAGAAGATTGAAAGCAACTAAAATTGGTTTAATTTCAATTCGTAATTTCTTTTGAAGGTTGAAGAGGAACATACAGTTGAAGGAGGAGCGGTAGAAATCTAGGTTTTTTTTTTCCTTGGACCAATCCGTAATTATTTTTTTTGTAAAAAATGAAAAAGAATCTTGTTTAATTATATAAACTTTGTCTTGCGGAACTTATCTTGCCTATAAACTTTTATGTATTATTTTATTCGGTCTCTCGTGTCTCTAGACATGCCCCAACTATCAAAGTATCAAACCTTAAACCCTAATATATATTGTGAAAAAAAAAACTTATATTTTAAATAAGGAGAAAAGAGGATCGGCATCCCCCTTGGAATTCGGAAGTGTAGTGATCAACCACCACAAATCCCGCGCTAAACTTCAAAAGAGCCGACGAAAACCGTTTTAGCCACTCGCTAGTCCCAACGATTTACCGCCACCCATGTCAGTTTCGTCTAAACAATTGCAAAAAAAAAACCAGCAAATTCCTCAATTCAATCTTCGAAAAAACCTCCATTTCCCATTCCCTGTCGGATTCTTTTCGGATTTTGTACCGTATATCGAACTGCTGCATCGATTCCTTTTCTTTCTCCTCCTCCGTTGTGAAATTCATTTGTGTAGGTTCATTCATTCATTCATTCAGGAAATTCATCAAACAGGTGGTGAGCATACATTGATTTTCACATCCTCGCCCGATCCTCGATCCTCATCCTCCCACGATCGACAAATCTATCGATTTGTCGAGTTTTTGCATCACCTGATTCTGATTCGCACCCCTTTTTCCCCCTTACAACGATTGGTCTTTTTATCTAGGGTTCGCCTTAGAAATTCTTAACGTTTGATTTCAAGGTAACATGGTACGGTTTATGTACCTGGTGAATACAATCCCCTTTTTCTACCTGCTTTTTGACATATTCAGCATCTTCTTCTTTGTTATTCAAGCACTTCTCTGTCCTCCTACACTCTCTTGATCGATCACCCTTTTGAAAGTACCAATTTCTCATTGCCGTTAAATTTTGGACACGATGAGATGAAGCAATGATAGAATTATACAAATTCCTTCAATCAATTCCACTCGTGGAATTAGAGATAGCCAATTGCATTGAACCGTTGCTGTGATCCGAGACCAAATATGTATTTTGCTGATATTTCGATATCGTCATCGTGTGTATGCTTATATCTACATGAATATAGTTCTCCTGAATCGAGAAATCTAGCTTTTGTCCTTGAGCTAAGTGAACCGGATGCCCATCGGCGTTTAGAGGTAGTTTAATCTGGAAAATGGTAGAGAGGTGGAGTCCTTATGGAATCCAGCTCTCCTGTTTAATGGTGTTGGTAGCTCTGTTTGCGATTCGAGAATCCGTTGCACTTAATATGGAAGGTATTCCTCACCACTCTTGTGTCTTTGATTCTTGAATAATGCAACCATAGTTTGTTAGCTTCCATTCAAGGATTTGAATTTCTGTGTGGTTTGCTTAAACATAGGATTAGCTTTGCTAGAGTTCCGCGGAAGAATAGAAGATGACCCTTTTGGAGTTTTTCTGAATTGGAATACTAGTTGTAGTGATCCGTGCTTGTGGATGGGTGTTCATTGCGTGGACGGGAGAGTGGAAATGCTGTAAGTACCAAACTGTTATCTTGTGAGTTGTTATCACGACACACATGTAGAAAAGAATGCAATTGTAGTTTTCCTATTTCTGTTTACTCTGATGTCTGAATCGTGCCTCTTCCTCTAGGGATCTCAGCGGCTTTTCATTACAAGGATCCTTGGTGCCCGAGCTTAGAAAACTCAGATACATGCGATCACTGTAAGTGAAATGTTTGGTTATACTTCCATGATACATGATTTTTCTTTTCTCATTTTAGTTGCTCTTACGGAAATCAATTTGCAACAAGCGTGCGCATTAGGTTTATCTCTAGTACATATCTTAAAGTATTGCTATTTGTCCTTGAATTCATTTCAGTTTTGTGTTTTCATTGACAGCGTACTCAGTAATAACAGTCTATCAGGTTACATTCCGAAAGAAATTGGTGAGCTTAAATTGCTGGAATTGTTGGATTTGAGACATAACAATTTGAGTGGTGCTATTCCAGGAGAGATTGGTGGGATGCCATCACTAAAATGCCTGTGAGTTCCTTTTTATGATGATGTAGCTATATCTGTTTTGTTTCCATGGCATTTTTGCAGCCAATCAAGGTAACTTATTTTTACTGTTTTAGGTTTCTTTTCGGAAACAATTTTCAACGGGATTCTCCGGCTGAGATTGAGAAGTTTGTTCAGCTTACGGATTCTGAATGTCATCAAAGGCTCCAAAAAGATATCACAGCAACAGAAGATTGTCAGCATTGTAGTATTGGCTATTGGTAAGCTGGCTTTTCCTCACAACAGAACCAAGCTTTGTTAGTTTCTAGATCAAAATCAAATCAATTTTAACTTGATCCAAGTTGGGCGATTTACTGATTTGGGCATGTTCTTTTTATCTGTTTGGAGGCAAAGATTTTTATAATATTTGTTCTGTCATTGAAGGCATAGGAGTCATGATTAATAGGTAGTGTATGCACAAGTAGGAATGAATAATAAAGTCAATCATAACCAACAAGGTACACGGTCATATCTTACGAGGAATAAGCCAAGTGTTTCAACCTAAACGGTTGGTTTAATCTTTAGATTACAACTACTTGTTTCTGTATATGATATTTTATTGGTTTCATATATGCTATTGTACTTGTCATCTTCACCTAAATTGAAAATCCTCATTCATCATCCATCATCCATCATCACATTACCACTAAATGCTTGCAGTAAACTGAAAACTTGTATTGAGTCTTTTTCATCTATTCCTGAAGTTTCTGGCACCTATTAACAGATGACATTTTTAACAGTACCTTGTGCAGAGTTTTCAATCAGCTGAGGAATTGTTTGGATATCAAAGCTATGTATGTGTTAAACCCCATCTAATTGCTGAAGATTTCATTTAATTGAATGAAATTAATGCATATATTTAATCATTTTGACTGTTTTCTTGTGCTGTTAAGGTCTACATTTGGAAATAGCTATGCATATTCGAAGGAAGAAAATTGTTGCGACCAATTACCCAGTAAGTATAAATCCTTTTGGAGTAGAATCACTTTTTAATAGATTTTTATTTGTTTATCCTAATTTTTATTCTGTTTGCTCTCCTGGTTGGCTTAGCTGAAGACAAAGTAAGCCGGCGGTCACTTGCAGAGACCAGTAATCTTCTTGCAGCACCAGCACCAGCTCCAGCAAAAAACATAGAACCTTCAACGGATGACGATATAGTTGTCTTGAGCAGTGGTTCCTTTTCAGCTACAGAGACGAGTCCAAGTCCTAATGTTCAAGGATCTCCATCTAACCAATCGCCTTCTTCTCGCCAACAGTCTCAAGATGATAGTTCTTATTTGCTAGTTTACATCATTTTAGGCTTGGCGTTACTTATAGCTCTCATTATCTTGGTCTTGCTCTTCTTTCTCCTTCGTCGTCGAAGACGAAGTAAGCGTTTGAGAGCCAGGGATAATAACCTTCTCCACCGACTGAGCAAAGCTTTTGTAACTGGTAAGGTACCTACCATTCTTTTCGGTGCTTATGACGCTATTCAGAGAACTGCACAAGCAATTAAGCCTTTTGGTGCAGGTGTTCCCAAGCTGAATGCATCGGAGCTGCAAACTGCTTGCGAGGATTTTAGCAATATTATTAACAGTCTGCGTGGGTGTCTAATGTATAAAGGCATACTATCAAGTGGGGTGGAAATTGCTGTTGTATCAACCACAATAAGATCATCTAAAAAATGGACCCCCAATGCAGAATCAGAATACAAAAAACAGGTTCTTTGTTATTACAGTTTTGGTATCATTGTGAGTTTGTTTTCGGTTTTCAAGTGACCTTAGTTCTCAAAACTGTCAAACACAAAAATGAAAATTTGAAAAAAGGTATTTTGAAAAATCTGTTTTTAGCTGAAAACTCAAAGCCAAAACCAAACACGCCCTTTGTGATCCCCAATTTCTTTGCTTGTTGTTTGATCTTGTGCAGGTAGATCTCCTGTCAAGGATAAATCACAAAAATTTTGTGAATTTGCTAGGTTTCTGTAAAGAGGAAGATCCATTTGTGAGGATGATGGTCTTTGAATACACTCCAAATGGAAACCTTTATGAGCATTTACATGGTGATAATTGCTACTCTTCCGAGAACAATACGTTCAACCGAAATGTACATTAACTAAGACATAGATTCACGATTTTATGTTTCCTTTTTCCCCCCTCAGTGGATGGGTTTGAGCATCTGGATTGGCATCTCAGAATGAGAATTGTAATGGGAGTTTCCTATTGTCTCGAGTACGTGCATCACGAGCTGACCCCTCCGGTTATCATCCCGGTTCACTCAGATGCAGTCCTTTTGACTGATGACTATGCTGCAAAGGTATAAAATCCATGTCCATATAAGCTCTTGAGATGCTACTATTTTAATGAACTTGTATAACCCGGGATATTCGGACCACCAATCCTGGCAATCCACATACATGGATCAATTGCTATCCCTGAAACTCGAAAAGGAAGAGCTTTTATTCACAATCCAACACTACTCTTTGAACTGTTGCATCAGTAACTTAATTGCCTACTCTTTTCTTCAAGTTTAATATTATGTTAAACAAAGAAAATGTGAACTAAGTATTTGAGCATATGGTCAGCTTGTCCATGGCAGCGTTTGGACAGACATTGCATCCAAAACCGAAATACCGGATGGATCGCAATCTAGACAATCTGATCATGACCCTATGCTCGACGAGAAAGACTGTGTCTATGGCTTCGGAGTGTTACTATTGGAGATCATTTCAGCGAAGCCTCCAATCGTGACGAATGAGGAAGGAAACCTCATCAAATGGGTAAGCTCGCTCATTAGATAAGTTTTTGTGTTAGAAGGTAAATCCCGAAAATGTAGCATATTTTTGATGGTTTGTTGTTGTTGGCATAACAACAGGCCTCACAGTACTGGCATGACAAGGAGAAGCTCGGCAGCTTGGTGGATCCGAGCCTCAAGTCGTTCAAGATGAACGATCTGGAAGCGATATGCGATGTAGTAAAAGACTGTATTGAGAAGGATCCAATGCAAAGGCCGACGATGAAAGAAGTGACGAGTAAGTTGAGACAGGCGACGAACATCTCACCGGAGGCTGCCACTGAGAGAATATCGCCGTTGTGGTGGGCTGAGCTCGAGATCCTCTCCGACTCCAGTTAACGTGCTAACACGTACAAATGATACAACAAGTGCGCGCTCTCTCGATCAACCATTTTGTAATGTACTACCGAGAAAATGGAAATCGGAATCAGAATTGAAATCGAAAAGTTGATCTCTATGTAATGCGGATTTAGAAGTCGAGATCTCTATGTAATATGGAATTAGAAGGAAAGAAGTTGTAAATGGGTTAGGAATTGATGCAGTTCAACTTTGACAGTAGATCAGTTGATGATTCTAGTGGGCGTTTTTTTGTGTTGTATATGAGATTTTGGACAATACATGTAAAATGAAATAATTGTATTTAATGGTTTCCTTTTCAAAATGTATGTAGGCAAATAATGTAGAATAATTTATGCATTTTCATGTTAGTTCTAACTTGTCGAATGTAGGTAAAGTCACACATCGATTAAGAGAATAGATGAGAAAAAATCCATATATAGAGAGAGGGGGAATAGATCCCGTATAAGTAGGTCTTACAGTATAATTTATAAGCAAATATAAAGCGTCGGATTAAAAAGATCAAACGACTTTGAATAGTGATAGGTACAATACAAGTGATAGGTAATTATATTATTATACCTGAATAATCACTTGGTACCTACGAATATCGTAGCAGCAGATGTTCTCATGGTTTTCCAAACCTTAAGAACCATAATGTATTTAACTATATTTTGACCATATAAGAAGCAAACCAATTTTTATATGTAAATATTTGTTTCTATTCTATTTAACTAGCCGTTACAAAGACAATATCGATATATATGAAAGGCGCCATCCTTGTGTGTCAATAAAAGCATGACCACTAATATAAATTTACTAGTTTAATTTTTAAATTGATTTGATTTTTTATATATATAGTTTAATTTTAATGCTTTATAAAATATTAGGTGGAAATGGTGGCACGTTACATTTTGAAAAGTCTCTAGAGTCTAGACACCTTAAATTTTTAAAAGTACGATGAAAATTGTTAAATTTTTAAAAGTACGATGAAAATTGTAAGCTGTGCTCGGAGGAAGTGAACATGCATGGATGTTTCGTCTCAAAATATAAATCGTTTTATTTTTAAAATAAATAAAAATTTTATAAAAAAAATTAAAATTGTATAAATATTAATTATAATCTTCCGAATCAAATTAAATAATTTATAAATTCAGCTCAGCACTTCAAACTCTACATGTAACATGACATGACAGTAAAAAGAAATCAACCCAAGTAACAAAACAGACCATTACCCTTCGTCGCATTATACCGACGGAATTCAATCAATCCGTCGTTACCAAAAAAAAAAGAAAGTAGAACTCACCTAATTAAATCTGATATTCATACAGCGCCCCGTAACCGATCCTGATGCAAACCCCAGGCGCGGACGCCGAACAGCAGCTCGGCGGCGGCCACCATGAACTCCGCCGCCTGCTGCGGTGTCAGCAGCTCCACAACGTTCCTCAGCGTCACCAGCCTCAGTTCGTCCGCCGCCGCCACAACCTGCCTCAGCCGTTGCACCCTCCCCTCCAGCGCGGCCTCCCCGGTGCCCTCGCCGCCGCAGATCGCCGCCCAGTCGACCCCGACCAGCTCGTCCTGCCACTCGCTGAGCCGCCCGGAGATCTCGTTCTCGGCGCGCACCGTGTCGCACTGCAGGTCGCTGACTCGGCCGAGTTGACCCGGCGTCAACTCGCCGAGGTCCCCGGTGCGCTTCCCCCGGAGGATGTCGACCACGTGGGAGCCGAACCGGGCGCTCGACTCGGTGTAGACGAGGTGGAAGACGGTGGTGGGGCGGAAGCCGGTGACCCAGTGGAGGCTCCGCTCGAGGGACGACGCCCAAGGCGCGGAGAAGAGAGAGAGGACGTCGAACTCGGCAGCGAGCGATTTGACTCGGTAGAACTCGGTGAAGTGGTCCATGGCTTTGTCGACGAGTGGGCGGGAGAGGTGGTCGGCGTGGGGTTTTGGGAGGTGGAGGAGCTGGCCGTGGATGTGGTGGAGCTGATCGAACCACGCCTCGTAGAAGCGGTGGAAGGAGGTTGCGCTCATGTTTGTAAGGCGGTGGCGGAGGGGTGGGGAGGTTAAGGCGGTGGAGGGTTGCTGCAACTTGCGGGTATAAAAAAGAGGTGAATCGGTTCGGTGTGGTCGTGGCATGTAGTACACGTGTCAATAGTCGGTGAACTGCGTACAAGTAATTAAGCCCTTTTTTTTAAAAAAAAAAGGGTATTTAGGTATTGGCTGTATCAATAGTCAACATGTGTCATATGATTCCGAAAGCATCTAGTACGTAGTGCCTGGAGGCTTGATATGCCTGGGTCCAATCTCTACAAACTAACAAAAAAACTACAAGAGGTTAAAAGGAAGAGCAAAGTTTGGAGTAAACTGAACTACAACAATGTCACTCGACAATTCTTACAAACAGAAAAAAGGATGGAACAGCTGCAGGCACAACTGTATGACCAATATGATGTGAACTTAGAAAACACTCTATCTCAACTAACAAAAAAACATGCTGCTTTAATAAATTTTCAAAAAAGTTATTGGGGATAAAGAGCTAAACGAACTCATATTAAAAATGTTGATGCCAACACGAAATATTTTCATAAAATTGCCACGGGAAGGCGGAACAGAAATATAATCAAAACCTTACAGACAGTGGAAGGAACATCCATTACACAGGAATCAGAAATCAGGGAACAGATAAAAAAGGATTTCCAAGAAAGATACACTCAAACAACACGAAATATTATAAATACTAATCTACTCAACAACATAACTACTGAAATATCTACTCCGGAGAATATATTACTTACAAAAACACCATCTAACTTAGAAATAAATGAAGCAGTCTTCGGCTTAGCAAATGATAAGTCTCCAGGACCTGATGGCTTCCCAGCGGGATTCTTTAAAAAATACTGGCACATAGTTGGACCATCAGTCATAAAAGCCGTAAAAAGTTTTTTCCTTAGTGGGAAAATTTTAAAACAAATAAATCATACCTTCATTGCACTAATCCCAAAAAGGGAAGTACCAAGAACAACTGCTCATTATAGACTTATAAGTCTTTGCACAACCACATATAAAATTATTTCTAAGGTTCTAGCCAATAGACTAAAAAAACTGATGCCTAAAATTATACATCCGCTCCAAAGTGCTTTCATGTCCGGAAGGGCAATACAGGACAATATATTAATCGCCCATGAAATATTTCATTCATTTCAGAAGAAAAAAGGAAAAAAAGGATGGATCGCGATTAAATTAGATATGGAAAAAGCTTTTGATATGGTGGACTGGAATTTCCTAATAGCTATTCTACAGAAGTTTGGATTTTCAAATGTATTTATAAACTGGATTAAAGAATGTGTTACCACTGTAACATACTCTGTACTGGTTAACAATGAACCTACCCATGTTTTCGTGCCCTCAAAAGGCATTAGACAGGGAGATCCACTATCCCCTTACCTATTCCTAATCATTACTGAAGTACTTGCGAGAGCCTTACAAAGAGAATCTCTTACCCACTCTAGCCATCTGGGGATCTCAATCTCCAGAGGTGGAACAAAAATTCCATTCTTAGCCTTTGCGGATGACATTATAATCTTCGCTTCTTCCACCAAAACTGCATGTGATAACATAAATAATATTCTCAATCAATATTGTGCACTTAGTGGACAAAGGATAAATAAAACCAAATCTTATTTTCAATCCTCCAATAATGTCAACAATAATGATAACAAAGCATTAGAAGGGGTTCTAGGGGTAAACCACTCTGAAAACTTAGGCACTTATCTAGGTTGCCCAATTGTTTCAACAAAAGTCACCAAGAATTCATTTAAAGATCTAATAATAACAACTAAAAGCCAACTTGACAAGTGGAAGGCATCGTTACTTTCTCAGTCAGGAAGATGTACCCTCATCAAATCCACTCTAGCGGCAAAACCTCTTCATCTTATGCAATGCTTTATGTTACCTACTTCGATACATAAAGAACTGGATAAAATCAATAGGAATTTCCTCTGGAACAAGGGTATACGACATAGGCCACTTATCAATTGGTTTGAAGTCTGTAAAACAAAAACTAATGGAGGACTTGGTATTCGCAACTCCGAAGACATGAATAAGGCTCTCCAACTTAAACTCATATGGAAAATCCTAGCTGAACCAAATAATCCTTGGGTACAGATAATAAAGCATAAATATCTTAAAGATCAACACATTCTAAATTACAATAGAAAGGGGCCTGCCTCCTGGCAATGGTCTAAACTGAGTAATCTTTTACATTTATTCAAACAAGGATTACGATGGGGAATTGGGGACGGAAGCTCTGTCAACTTCTGGACAGATGACTGGTGTGGTGCCTCTCCTCTCATTGAAAAGGCCAACAATACACATTTGATTGACTCAACGGTAAGAGTTAATCATTACATAACTCCGACAAAAACTTGGAATATTCAACAACTTCAACAAGACTTTCAAAACGTACTAAACAATGATGTTATTAAATGTATCACTAACACGTACATCCCAAAGCACATAGACCAAGATCGTTTGTACTGGAAATACAGTAAAAATGGTTGGTTCTCGACAGCATCAGCCATAGAGCTAATCAACAACCAGAAACAACATGCCAAATCAAATCTAAACTGGATTTGGGGACTAGATACGAGTCCCAAAGTAAAAAATTTACTTTGGAAAATTACAAAAAATGGCCTCCCCACAACAGCAACCCTCGCTCGCCGTGGCATTAGGATTCCGACAAATTGCCCTCACTGTGACTCTTGTTATGAGGACACACCGCATCTGCTTTGGTTGTTCCCTATCACACTAGCTACAGTCAAGACTTTGGATTATACAATTTATAAATTACTTGAAAATGTACAAAATTGGGACCTGGATATAATTGGATCATTACAACAACTAAAAAATAAATTGGGAAATGAGAAATTCTCTAAACTGGCAATGTGCTGCTGGGGTGTTTGGTACTCTCGTAATAAGGTAATCTTCGATAATATAACCCCGGACCACAAATCTATTGCCTCAATTGTTAAACAAAACCTAATATATTGGAAGACGGCTAAAATAGATGATTAAGAAACTGCAGTGCCAGACATAGTAAAACAAAAATCAAAAAGAAAGAGAAATGAAAAATGGAGCAAACCGCCTCCTGGGGTCCATAAACTAAATTTTGATGGCGCACTCTCCAACAATGAACTCGCCACATACGGCTTCATTATCCGTGACAATGATGGTGTCCCGATCATTATGGGAGCTGGTCCGTCTCCTCTCAAATCAGTGATTGGTTCTGAGGCCTTTGCCCTGTGGAAAGGCATCATGGCAGCGGCTGATTTAGGAGTCACAGATATAATTATTGAAGGTGATAATCTTATAATCATTAACTGTCTTCTAGACAGGGGATCTATTCCAGGAGAAGTTGAGATGATCATCTCTGACACTATGTTCTCCATTAGACACTTTCATTCTGTTCTGATTCGTCATGTCTTTAGAGAAGCAAACCAAGCTGCAGACTTCCTCTCGCATCTCAACTTTGCTTTCTCTGACCCTTGCCACGACGACTCAGGCCTTGCCTCTATCATCCTCTCGGATGCGCTTGGCAGATGACTTAGTTGTCTGGCCAAAGTCTTTTCGGTTCAAAAAAAAAATAAAAATAAAAAATATGATTCCGAAAGCTAGTTGTGAAAACAGAGTAAGTATACTTGATAATAAAGCAACGCTCTCTCCTCTCTCTAGATTCTAGAGAGAGGAAGAGTCCATCAAATTCACCCTTTCACCATCTCCACCATTAACACCAAGTTGCAGCACTAACCAAAGTTGGCGGCGCTTTGGTTCTCCCGACCACCGCCGACCACCTCTCTAGAGGTAAGCAATCTCCCCCAATACAACCTCTTCGGAGGCCAAATACATCCTCTTCGGAGGCCTAATACAACCTCTTCGGAGGCCTAATACCGTCGGTCGAGTCTCGGGCTTGCCCACCCCCTTCGAGGCTCCGCCTCCTTCCCTTTCGTGGCTCCGCCCAGTCCCCCTCCTCTGCTCCGGCCTCCCGTAGGTCTCCCTCCTCGGCTCCGGGCCCGGCGCCCAATCCTCTGTCATGGAGGTCGTTTTGACTCGCTTCCGCACCCTCCTGTGTTGATAAAAGTGCTCAATTTTTTGGGGCTTTGATTGTTCGTGGGGTGTGGTGCTCGATTCTCGGTTCGAATTCACCCAATTTCGATCAAATTGCCTCGATTTTGGCCTCTTCTTCATCGGGCTCTTCGTGGTTCGGGCTGTCGACGGGGGTGATTCCTTGCTCCCCGTCGGCTGGTCTCGGCTCGGTTGTCCACTTGCACATCCTGGGTGATGCTTGACCACTCTCCGTTGGCTCTTCGGGCTTCCTCCCCGGCGCCGCCTTTTCCTCTTCCCCTTCACGGAGACCTTCATTTTTCGTGTTGGGCTGGGTGGATCTGGCTCCTCCGGCGCTCTCGCTTAGTCAGGATCCCCTTCGGGGTTCTGTACATCTCACCGCCTCGCCCCTTCTCCTCATCTTCTTCCTTTGTGGGTTGATGGGTCTGTTTTCCTGGTCGCTTGGGAACTCCGGACTTGCTGTCTTGCCGATTGCTCATTTTGTGTCTGGGGATCGCTCGACAGCTTCGGTTTGGACCTTCCTTTCTAGTGCCCGTTGTTTCTCGCTTTAGGCCCGTTATGACCCGGGTTCTAATGCAAGCCTTGGGCCCGAAGGCTGGCCCGTTTGGAAGGAAAATATATATAATAAACAAAATTTACATATATACATATATATTTAGATATATATATATATATATAATCTAATTAAAAACTTTTTGGGTCACTTTCGTATATTACAATAATTGCTTTTAATAAATATCTTTAAAAAATTCCGGAATCCTCTTGCGCTCTTCGCCCTCTCCCGGTCGTGCTTCATTTTCTCGAGTTGGTTGGAGTTCTGTTTGTTGGTTCGTGGTTAGTTTCGGTTGAGGAGCAGTTCTGCGGCCCTGGTTGATCGAAGTGATCGTGTTGGTGGTGTTCGTGGTCTCCGAAGATCCTTCATCTAGGTGGAGGGAACGTCGTGTGATCCACACTTCCCCAGGAGTCGTCTTTGCCCTACGTGGATTTCTGCTTTCCGTCTTTCCGACGGCGAGACATCGTGTCAGCTGTGCTGTCCCATGCGCTCGCTATCCACTTCACCACGCCGGGTCTCCATATTCTCGTTGTTGTGTCCGCTTGTTTGCTTAGGGTTTGGGGTTTTCCGGGTTTTTTAGTGTGTTTCTTTTGTTGTATTTTTTTTGCTATGTTGTATGTTTAGTCGGCTTGCCGTCTGCCGACTTTGTCGGCCTCTCGAGGTCCGAGCATGTCCGGCCTCAAATTATTTCCTTATCAAAAAAAAAAAAGAAAGCTAGTTGTGACAAAATCGATCAACTTTGAGGGTCATAGCATAGGCAGATCCATCTCGGGGCTTGGGAGGAGATATGTAAGTCGAAGAAGTTGGGCGGGCTTGGTTTGAGGTCTATGCATGAACTGTTTAAGGTGAACCACCGTATTAAGTTCGTAGTATATTTGTCCGAATCTCATAATGGTGTGCACCGCCCCTTCTTTTGTTTGGTGGATCATGGTTGATGAGAGTTACGAGACAACTGTTGAGAGAATGGACAATGTGAATAGAGCAAACGAGTCCAATATTGATAATATGAACAAATAAGTATTAGTATATAACTTAGTGGGCTACTCCTCCTAATGTCAAATAAAATATTAAAAATCAAATAAAATGTGTTGTATGATTATTGCGCATTTTTCTCCAACAAGTATATAACTTAGTTGACACATGAGTAAAAATTTTTAGATCCTATGAAGTTTTTAATTTAAAATAGGGCAAATTGCAAAAAATAACACAAACTTTAGGGGTGGTTGCGTTCGGTGGCACCAACTTTCAAAAATTCTATAATAATCACCAACTTTGAAAGGTGGTTGTGGTTACTAACACAACCATTTTATTTTAAAAGTGCGCCCCTTATTAACATTTTGTTTACAAAAAAATAAACTTTTTCCATTGTTTTTTTAAACCCACTCACAATTTTCTTCTTTTTTTTAAAAAAAAATTCATGTTTATAAACTCAATTTCAATTTTTCAAAAAAATCATTTTTTAAAAAATATAATTGTGATATTAATTGGTATCTTTTTAAGACACTCATTTTTCATTTTAAAGACATTACTTATTATTTAATTTTTTGAAAAAAAACTGAGTTTATGGAGAAAATAAAATTAGTTCTTTTTTTAACCGGGTGTAAATAATGAGTGTATTCTTTTAAGAAAAAAAGGGGGAAAAGTAGTGTTTTATAAAATAAATTATATTTGTTAAAATTAAAAATGAAAATGGATTGTTTTTAAAAATGAAATATGGGCATTTTTTTTAAATTGAAAATTGGATGATTTTTTTTTACAAAGAATGTTAATAAGAGATGATATTTCAAAAAAAAAAACAATAGATGTGCCACTTATTGCAACCAGAACCAAAGTTGGTGATTATTTTTAAAATTTTGAAAGTTTATACCATTAAACGCAACTACCCCTAAAGTTCATGCTTTTTTTTCACAATTTGCCCTTTAAAATATTATATATTGAAATGATGATTTATGGTTTTTTGATAATATTAATTTTTTTAGAAAAGATCTTCCTAATGTATACCTTAGAAAAAATTCTCTAAAATAAACATCATTGTTCCTTGATTTTGGTAAATAGATCGAGAGTGATTATATGCGGGAGATTAACCGGAGATGTTCGGGTACTACCTTGAGATCATTTTCGGCTCAACCATCCCGACATGATTTATATGAAATTCTGCGGCCATCCCGGATTGTTTAGCGACTGCAGGTTACAAGAAAAAAATGATGGATTAGCCATCATGAAATGTGAGATCACTAGTGGGATGTAAATCATATGAATAATCACAACCGTTTGTTCTTGTGATGACTGTTTAACATTTGACTTTAGAGAATGTTTAGATGAGTAACTTGCTCAATTTGGGTGCCCTTTATCCTGTATAGATATAGTATTTTTAGGTAAATTCCAATATCCCAAACCAAACCCATTAATTTGATCGATTACCCCATTAATCTGAGATCAAGCTAGGGCAATCAATAAAGTAATGTAAGTAGTCTGGATCATCTATTACCTATAATGTAACTTTCTCTGTTTCATGATTTCTATTCATGGGCCCTGTTATTCACACGGCCATTTTTTCACCATTCGCACGATGTCGATGCTGAGTTCCTGAGTCGGCAACCCTGCATTGGTCGGCAGCCCTTCACTGAGTGGGAGATCACCGTTGGATCAAGTCGGCTCCTCTGCCTATGCCGAATTCCCAGGTAGGCAGACCACCCTTACCGAATTTCGAACTCGGTACCGTGCGGATTGCGAATTTTGGCCGTGCAAACAGCAAGCCCGCTTCATTCACATATACAATTAGACGGCGGTTTGCGAGTGCCCGTTACTTAATGGTAGTTGTCGATGCCTAAACGCTTGCCTACTTAGATTTGACATACCGCACATTTTTCTCACTATGAATCTAGACAAATTGGGTGCATTAACAAGTTAATGGGTATTTCTGTGCATCCTTGAGACTCACTCGGAATGGTACATAGGAAGAAAGAGCAACTTAAACGTATCATCATATATAGTCTATTATTGATGATGAACACAGTTGGTAAATGCGAACCAATGTGATAGGGTTGTTCACTTGTTTGCGCACTCTAAACCTGTGCATCGTGGATGCATCAAAGTATGAACCAATTTGTATTAACAAGTCACTTGTCGATCAACAATATTGCACGACGCAAGTTGCTTTATTTTATGGTTTTTCTTTCTTACTTGAGTGAGTCTCAGGCATCAAGCGAGTTTATATCTGGAGTAAGGAAACTTCTTTTTTTTTTTATGATGAGGAAAACTCGGAGTACGTGACCCAACCGGCAAGAGTCACGTATCAGGTAAACTAATTTGCGTTGACCGGCTCGATCCACTGGTAGGAAGTAATACAAATCTTATATTTCACCCAAAAAAAGGCGAAGGCAGGGATCGAACTCGGAACCTCCTTACCACCACCCCTTGCTCCACACCAATGGGAGGACAAGAGACTAGGAGAGTATAAAATTTAGGGCTTTATTAAATAAATTAAGCGCTCGATTGGTATAATATTTTAAAAGGTAAATGAAAACGAGATAAATGTAGTCTATTTTTAATTTAAAATATATTGTTAGAAATTTCATCCTCATCTTCCAATTTTTCATACAAAATTTGTTTTATTTACCTCTTTTCAATCACCTTTTTGAACAAGATGGGTTAACCATATCTCTCATATACTGTACTTTTCTAAGGGTGTTGTTTTTTACACCCATAAAATTTACTATTTACACCCAAAATCCAAGTTTTTCTCTTTTTTTTTTAAATAAACCCTACGCCTCCTGAGTCATAGACGTGTGACTCAAGAGGGGCAGGGTATGTATATAGAAAAAAATAGCTGCGCCTCTTGAGTCACACACCTATGACTCAAGAGGCGTAGGGTTTATTTTAAAAAAAAAACAAAAACATGGATTTTGGGTGTAAATAGTAAATTTTGTGGGTGTAAAAAACAACCCCTTTTTCTAATCAATACCCCTTTTATCTTACTATTTTTCATGTAAATGAAAAGATGGGTTAACCATATCTCTCATATACTGTACTTTTCTAATCAATACCCCTTTTATCTTACTATTTTTCATGTAAATGAGCATTCTTCTCTCACCTAAATTCACAAAACTTCTCTACAATATATTTTTTCATACAAAATTTGTTTCAATTCTCTTTACCTACTACTCCATCCGTTCGAAAATAAATGATGTTTGACTTTTGTGCACGTAATTTTAGGAGCTAAAAACTATATAAAATCTTATTTATTTTAATTAATTTTTTTCACAATTTAATACTTATTACTAATAGATTTTAAAATATGAAAAAAATTAATTAAAATAAATAAGATTTTATATACTCCCTCTGTTAATTAAAACTTGTCGTCTACTATTTATGCACGCTTTTTTAGAATGATAAAAACTATATGAAATATTAACTTTTTTTAAAATTTGTTTTTTGTAGATTCATACTTAATAGTAACAAGTATGAAATTATTAAAAAAATATATTTAAAAAGTTAATATTTTATATAGTTTTTAACACCTCAAAAAGCATGCGTGAATAGTAAAACGTCAAGTTTTAATTAACGGATGGAGTAGTTTTTAACTCCTAAAAATACGTTCACAAAAATCAAACATCATTTATTTCCGAACGGAGGGATAATAAATCTTATAGCAAACGGGCTCTAAAATCACATACGAGTCAAATGAGGGAAGCTCGATCACACCTCAGAAATAATTTAACAAAAACGACTTCTAACCTTTAGAGGTGGCACGTCCAAACAGAGTCAGATTCACGGAGGCTCTCCCTAGTTCAAAAGAAAATAAAATGAGATGAAAATTTTTTGTGTGTTTTTTAAAAAATATTTTTTTACTAATTTTAAGAGTAAAAGAATATAAAATAAATGAATTTTCTACTCTAATGTAAATATATTGACCCTATGAACTAATGCATTGAAACTAGAAAAAAAAAATTTTAAAATTAAATCTTTCCATTTTAACTTAATTGATAAGGACGTACTGCTTAAACCTTAAGAACACGGGATCAAATTTTTTTATATTTTGGTAATATGAGGGGTTATGAGGTTGTCGACTATTCCTCAAAAATCCCTATGGGTCTAAACTCTAACTTACAAAGGATGTTAACCTTGTAAGAATCACTTCTCCCTTAACACTCGGGATCAAACTTGATAAGTGAATCTACTATTTATTCCCATCTCAAAAAATATACCTAAACAACTTTGAATTTTTTTTTTCCTCATCATTTCCACACCGCATTTTTTGTTCCTTTCAAATCACAATGTGTTATGATCTTCTCACTTAAAACACTGACGTATATTGAAAAGACCATTCATGCATCATGCATGCACGTCATAAGGGTCAAAATGGAGAGCTGCCTATATAAACAAACCCAAAAACCAGCCCCTTCCACAGCACATTCTCGTAGCATATATCGATCAATTCTTAGACAAAATAGATCGAATTATCATGTCGAGTACTAGAATGTGCTTCGCGATCCTTATGTCGATAGTCGTAGCATCCATCCTCGCTCCAAGAGGAGCAGGAAGGGCACTCGACGAGAAGAGGGAGGTGATTTGCTTGGAGGGTTGTAGATTACCATTGCTGCTGAGCTCTCTACCAAAGAACACTATCCGTTCATCTTCTCCGAGTGGTGAAAATCACGCAAAGGTGACCGATGGGAAGGCGTTCGGAGACCATTTCATCGGTGGCGATGCTCGGAATTCGCTGTTGGAGTCGGTCCCAAGCCCTGGAGTTGGCCACTAACTCTCTATGTGTGCACTCTCAATATGTATCTTGCTCTTCAGCCTTGAATTGGGGAACTTTTTTTATGTCATGTAACTAATATATGGTTGCTATAGCACTAAAGTTTCATTTAGTTGTATTCATCTTTTTTTAATAATATAATAATAATAATAATAAATTATGTCTTTGTACGAGGTTTTTACTTTGTTTCATCAGTATCTCTTACGTTGCCTCTACCGATAGTTAAGGAGAAGTTCTACACATTTTATATTTTATGTCATTAGTCTGTATCAGTGTCATATTATCTAATCGATCTCCCTAGTTTTCATTGGGAGGTTTCAGTTTTTTTTGTTGATGTTGTTTCTTCTTTTCACTTGTTTCATTGTAGTTCGCCTGCTGTCGTTTTTGGCCTCTCATCCCATCGGACTTGTCCAGCATCGAATTCCTTTTCCTTTCAAAAAAATCTCTTACTAAAATGGTGCAAAAAACACTTTCCAGTCTAAATCTCCCAATCTCCCACAAAGCAACATCAATTAGATAGATGTTTGCATGTCCCCAATTTCGTTTAGAAACCCCATTGGTAAAGTTTAATCCATTTCAAAGGACTGATAACATCATTCCGGCCTATTCTAAAAAACGAGTGAGTTCCTACACTTTCAAGTATATCAAAGCATATATATCGACGAACATCGAGCTCCGATGATCCCCTCCGATACGAGGAACTCATCATAGTACATTAGTACTTCTGCCAGAAAAGTTATGTTGGGTCTCAAAACTTTGTCTAAAAGGACGAGCTCACTCGCCTACAATAGCTTCGATTTTGAGCTGTAAACCCGGATCTTACGATACTTTAAGGATCGCACCTTCATAGGATCGTACGATCCTACGATTTCGCTTGTGAGTGTATGTTTTCTTCTTCTTTTTTAAAAAAAAAAAAGGAAGTTGAATTGATTGTCAAACGAAAAATCATGTATGGCCCAATTTTCTCCATTAGTTGAAGTTATAACAGCTTCCCTAATATGCCCAAGGCATAATTTAAACTTCCTCATTTGGGAAATATTTGCCTAATTATCATGGATCCATTCTCCATTTCAGTGTGCATTTGCAGCTTAGCTAGCAATAGCATACCCCAATTTTATTTCACAAGTTTTGGTATATATTAATATAGGGAAAGGTTCTAATGAAACGTATAATACGGTGTAACGGTTAAACGAATGAATATTGGGTCATATTCATATGAATATTATGTTATATGAATATATAAATGTGAATATTATGTTGTGTGAATATGAATATGATTTAAATATGGGTATATGAATATGTTATTATTTATATTCAAATAATATAAAGTAAATAACATCATATTCATATCCACACACCACAATATTCATATCCACATAATGTCATATTCATATTAATATAACATAATATTCATTCGTTTCACCGTATTCTTTGTTTCACTAGAAATCTTGCCTATTAATATATACCAAAACTTGTGAAAAGTTTAATAAAATTGGGTTCGGATAAATCGGGTCGGGATGCATGACAATGAAATATCACTAGCAAAACTAACGTTCAAGAATGGTAGGTAAGACCTTGTTTGGTGAAACCATAAGAATCACATACATTCCCCCATGTACAGATGTACTCTAACAGTAAGCCCACATTATCCCATCTCCCCACCCAAACCAACCAAACATGCCCCTACCAGACATTGATGATAAATGATACACAGACAGAGGATATACAGCTAACTCAGGGAGCAAATGTCATCCTTAAATTCCTTAGTACATGATGCCACCTTATCACAAAAGCATCTTCAAACTTGATTTTAAAAAAAAAATCACATATGAGGAGAGAACAAGCAAAACAACATCAATAGTTCTTCTCAAAGTGGTAAATCTATAGATGTAATCTTCGGTTAAACGCGTAGAGACTCGGTAACATTGAAGTTAAAACTTCAAATCAAGAAGATGGAAATTGACCCTTGATTCAGATTCAGATTAGTAGTTCAGATCTAAAGTACAAAGCTAACCCACAAAGCATATACAAAAGGGAGAAGCACATGTTACATTATTACATAGTACAAATTCCAGCAACTTCTACTGTTCCTCCCCTAAAAACCACCTCTAACCTGCAATTTAACAAAATCTGGTGGGTTCTCTCTCCCCCACCTTCCCCATAAGCACTGTAATTTTTTCGAGTTTCACACATTTCCCCCCTAACTTTGCAACTTAAAATATTCCAATCTTGTCCTAATACAAGGCACAACGTTCCAATTCACTCTTTCCCACATTTCAAAAGACAACAAAGTGAAAGGGGAGAAGGCATTGATAAGGAGGACAAACCTGGCCCAAGTAACCATGCCTGTGGTTGCCTGCACACAGCTCCATTCACCAGCACAGCTCAGCAAAGCAAGATAAAAATAGACATTTTCCTTGTTTCCATGATTGATTACTCCCAGTAAAAGAGTTAACAAACATGACAGCAAAATATGCTTTCCAGTTCGAAAGTGGGTCGGTGGGATCCACGCGTGCAGCCCCGTGATTCATCGACAACCGTCCAGCCGAAGATTAACGGCTGAGATAAGTTTTCAGTCAAGATCTAGATAGATACACCTGGGATTGTATGACAGTTTTACCAATCTTGAACCCTGGAAATACTGTGAAAGCCACCAAAGGCTCCTTTGCGAGCGTCTCTGATGTGTCGTTACTGTGTTCGAGGGATGGCTCATCGGACAAGCTCTCCATGAACACCTCAGAGAACCTGCAACCTTTCCTCACTTGAAAGATCATAGCTGGAGGGTCAAAAGACAAGGCCAGGCAATGCAGGAGCCACACTCTCTTTGCCATCTCTGCAAATGTGGTGAACAAGTCTGTGTCGGGGAACTCGCCAGAGTTCACCAGGTTTCTCTGGCTCAAATTGCCGGAGAAGGATGATTCCATCTTGGGGTGAACAAGTTTAAGGTACTTGGCGCGGCAGAACTTCCCAAATGTCGACTTTGGTTTCTGGGAGAGGTAGTCGTTCGCCTTGACGGCTTTTAGTTCAACGAATCTCTCGAAGAAGAGCCTCCTTCGCTGCTTCTGGTCATCAGGGAGGAATTCGTTGGGGAGGGAGAAGTTTGGATAATGGAAACTGTCGAACATTTCCCGGCATACAAAGGACTCGAATGCGTAACACTTGTGATCTTGCTTCCAGTATACAACACCTGGCTGGATCAAACTAGCAGCATCATCCACATCCCACCCAGCCGATTGCATCTCGCTAACCATTAACTTGATAAAGCTCCTGATGGATCTAACAGTGTGCCGGAGAACAGGGATGAAATGGGTTGGGCTCAAGCTAGAAAGATGAAGGTTGTCAGGGACAGATATCTGGCCGCTCGCATTCAATCTTTTCTCCATAGATCTGTTGTCCTTTCGGCTTTCCTCCAGTTTCTCGTGAAGGAAGATGATTTCAGATTCCTTAAGCTGTAGTTGTGACTCCAACTTATTCTTCATCAACTCATAAGTTTTCAATGCACTATTCAGCTCTTGGATTTCTGCTGAAATCAGCACTTTCTCAGGAGAAACATCGAACTGTTTCTTCAAGTAGCACTGTTTCAGCTCAGAGATTACTTTGAGCTCTGAAACCACTTCACTGTCAGAAGCTTGTATACCATCAGCGTTATAAGGAGATTGAGCGAGCTGTAGCTGAGCATATGCAGCCTTGATACATGAAATGCTTGCGAAGACCCTGGCAATTAGAGCTTCCAGGGCAACTCTCATCCTCAGCTCCACCTCATCTTTCGGGCCACATGATTTGTGCTCACCACCATTACTCTTCTCAACCTTGATCTTGTTGTCAGTTTTAACTTCCCTGGTCTTTTGACCAGACTTTACCCTCTCTAATCCATCAAATGGTGTGATTCCTGTGGCTGTGCGAGCGTGGAGAACCTTCGCAAAAGTTCGAGCTAGCCTGCTCTTTGTTTGGGTAGCAGATGGCCTTTTTGATGAATCCATCTGAAGTAAGGGAGATGAATTAAGAAATTAGATCAATGGAGAGTGGCAAAGAGACCCTTGTGATGAAGAGGCATTAGATAAGAAGAAAAAGATGCTTTAACTCAAGGGTCAGAAACTCTATGTAAGCAATGGAAAGAGACCCTTATGATGAAAAGGCATTAGATAAAGATGCTTTAACGCAGGGGTCAAGGGAATAAGAGAGCATAGAGTTTCTTTGGATTTTCTTGGATTTTTCTTATAGTTTGTATTTGTACTTTAAAGAATGCAGAAAATATGGCTCTTAACGACAAGTGACAAAAAAGGATGAATAAGCAACCAGGAAAAAAGAAGCAGCTGAAAACAAAAGCCAAACACACTTAAAAAATGTTGAATGATGCAAATACATTTTTCTAAACACTGCAAACCTTTATTAGATTGACACTATTCGCCACAAACATTGTGAAGAATATAAGCCAAAAAGAAACAAATGGAACGAGGGAAATAAAGTCGTAAAACTCATGCATAGAGTTTATAAATTATTAAACTATTATCCACTTCTAAATTTTAGCAAACACTCCAGACACTCTAAACCTAGCACACAAACCTTGACATCTTCATTACATGCCAAACCTAGCAGAGTATCAAAAACAAATCAGATATTTAGGTTCTTATTTCTTCCAATAAACAAAAATGTACGTAATATGGAAAGACAATGTTCAAGCTTTTACTCCAGTGTCAGCAAATATCAGCAAATAGACAAAAGCAGGATAGCCATGGTTTAGAGCATTACAGCAAATCACCAAATATGTTTGATTCTCCAAACATCATCCTAAACAAAAAAGCACACTGATAAACAAATCTAGAACTTTAGTTCAAAATCCACGAACAGCCATTAAAAGACCAAACACTCAATTCGGCTGAATAATCACTGACCCTACAATATAAGCTTCAACTAGCAGATGCAAGGCAGGGAGGAGACCGCTATCATGCATTGGTGGTCCTAAAGGCTAAAATGATTGGGGAACTTTGCTAAATGATTGTGAAAACTTTGTGGCATATGGTGGTTTTTTATTTAGTCCTCATAGAAAAGACAAGCAGAGTACCAATGACACCGTCACCAAGGACAACCATGCAAGTGAATAATTTATACAGCCAACAATCAAGAGCATCTTCTTTAGGAAGAAACAAATGAGGACACAACAAAGCATGTGCCGTTTTCCATGACCATCTACCAAATTGGAAATGGAAAAGGGGGTAATCCTGGTTATCCCAAAACTCAATGTAGTCAATTTTCCACCAATAATAGTACTATGTGGCATCCTATGAATATCAATGCACTTTTGGAGGTAAAACGACAACAAATTAGCAATAACTTTTGCAAAGATGGTAAAATATTCTAGCATCCCAATAAATTAATCTTGTATTCTAGTTTGAACCACAGGGATACTTCATGCCTCCTAATACAAGAAAGAAACGGGGTAAAAAGGCAACCAACTGAAAAAAAGGAAACCAAAAAGCTCTTGCAGACTATTTCTATGCCACAAACTCTAGTATAAACATGCAACCTTGGATTCTCGGACTCTTGTGACATTTAAAAACATTCCCTCATCTTTTTTTTGGTTAGAAAACATTCCCTCATCCTGAGCTTATTGTTTTCGCAAAGAAAAAATGCACATTTCCCTCCCAAAATCAATGCACCAAAAATAACGGACAGGCAACATAAAGTCATAAACACATAGCACCTTACCGTATTAGGCATCATTAGTTACCTGCTTACCGTCAACAAATACCTTTAACAAATAGACCCTTAGAAAGAGCACTATTAAATGTGATACGGAAAATAACAACAAACTCCACAACACAATGGATTCTCTACCTCAGACCATACACTGCTACATAGTTTTTTCACATCATTTTCGTGGTCCCTGTACCTCCCCACATTATTAACCATAAGTAATGGTCAATAGAACTTATAAAAGCATACTCTTTCACAATTACTCCATACCAACGCGCCCATAGGACCCATGTCAAACTGCTAGGAAGCACATCCATGCTGACCCCGTATACTAAAACTAGGCCCATGCTCTTGCCACAACATGATAGCGAATCAGATTCTAGGAGACGTATTGATATGCAAAACATCTGTCTTACCCCCACAAGAATATACTCCTTAGTAGTATCCTAGTTGAGTTATTGCTTTGTCGAGTATATGTACTCGACAAACACTTGTATAATGTAAGTGCATGCATCAGAAATTGAAATTAGATTAATTACTGTCAAAATTAGATTAGTGGCATTCAATTCCAAAGATAGAAACAGAAAAAGGAACCAGACTAATAAATGGTTCAGTACCTTCAATTAAAATTCAAATAAAAGTTCAGTACCTTTGTCAATATATTGCAGCAAATTGATTGATAAACTTTCTCAGTTTTTGGCCTTCTTTGTTTGTTTTTCTACTTTTTTTTACAGGAATTTGTTTTTGGCTTCGTCCTCCCACTATCTCAATGTCCTCTCCATTTCTGACTTAATTAATGAAAATTTGCATATGGGGGGGACCCTCTAACGGCGGGCCTGCAACTGCAATGCAAACAACAAATGCCAGCAAATTAATGACCGTCTTTAGCGAGAGCAAGGAGACACGGTACAATTAGGTCGAAAGTAAGAAATGTCCACAAAATGGAATCACAAAGCAAGCTTTCAAAAAAAAAACTAATTTGTTTAAAAAGAAACTAGTAAGCTGTAACTATTCCAGATCTTTCTGTTTTCATAGTCGGTAATCGCACTCGGCCACTCCCAACAAAAGCGCTCTCATCTCACGGCTGTCTCCAGATCAGGGGGAAAAAAAGGTTCTAATGTGCAATTATTATCGCAATAAAACGGCAAAGCAACAGACATATGTAGCTTTCACTCCGTTTAGCGGAACCATGATCATCAGAGAAAAGCAAAAGAAGTTTCGACAAATTAGAGCGAGGGACGAGAGAGTTACCGAGAATGAGGTTTGTCGACGGCGACGAAGCATCTGCCGCGATTCGACAGACGACCAAATCGCTGCGAAAACCCTCACTGATCTCCGAATCTGACTCCTCCAAACTAGCGCAAACTGCGCTCGATTTTTGCAAAAGCAGCTCGTAAAATCAGCCACCGACTGTGAACAGCTGAAGCACACAGAGACACAGATTAAGGTTAAGCGAGAGGCAATGCCTCACCTCACCAGCAATGGAGATAGAGAGTGTGAGAGAGAGAAAGTGAAGAGTGGAAGGAGGAGAAGAAACAGAAACGGAGCTCGAGAGAGAGGATAGGAGGAAGACGACGACGAAGTAGCCATAGGGCCTATAGGCATCGGGAATTAAAAGGGGGATTCTTTAATTTTGAAATACCACAATTGCCCTTGATGTTTTCGAATATTTACGTCGAGGGCCGAGGGGTTTGAGTTGGAGGAGGGTAGTTTGGGTATTTGATAGAGCGCAGCGTAATATAGAATTTCGAGATCCAACGCGTCGTATAGATACAAAAAACAGGGCCTTCGCTCTTTCTGTCTCTTCTGGGTGCTTAATTGCTCAACGGACGGTGTGTAAAATTGGAATCCCTTTTTGGCTAACGTTGAACGCCAACCCTCCCCTTCTAAAAAAATTTAAAATACTAAACAAATCATTATCTAATAAATAAATCATTATCTAATAAATAGAGATATTGAAAAAATATTTTGTTAAACGATAGCGAAGGAAACAAAAAACAAAACAATAAATGACAATGAATGATAAGTAAATTTAGGGTTAGAAATGAAGTTGCAAATATCTAAACATAAAAATCGTAGAAATAAGACCATAATAACTTAATAAAAAAAATGAGGTTTCGTTTGACACCATCAGTTTATTTTTTAAAGTTTTTAGTTTTGATATTATATAGTATTATATAAAATAAATATAAATTTTTAGTTTAATTAGTTTTTAGAATCAGGGCTTTTCAACAACTAACTCACCGAAAATTCTATCAGCTATCCTAACAGCTAGATTTATCGAACAACATACTAGTTCACTAATATATATATATATTTAACACAGGTAATTTATCAACTACCCTATTCCAAACAGAGCCTAAGACTCAATTATCTGTAAATTCTATAGCTTACATAATCTATCAACTACCCTTTTGATTTTTATACCAAACATGTTCAAATAAAATGTTTACAATATGAACATGTAAATTCAACAATAGCTTACATAATTTTCTTATTTATAGCATACATGCATGAACATGGATGGCCCTTGGAAACCACTCCGTATGTTTCAAATTTTCAATTAATGATTATTATAAAATTAGTTATTAGCATGATCTTTGTCAATTTTAAATCATTGACTGTAAATCACATTAGATCGATGTATATTGAAAAATGGTGGTCGAATTTAAAATATAAAAAAAATCGTTGCAATAAAGTTTAGGTAATGATCCAAAATTGCGGTTGTTTCCAATGCTCTTTTAAATGTGGTGCCATGGCAATTCAAAATTATGGATTTCAATATTATTTCTATTAATGAATTTCATATGAACCAAAGGAAATCAAACCCACATTAAAATATTACCAATTCAATATTAGAAGTGACATCATACGATTCATAATAGGAATACATCAACCACTACAACAACAATAATAATAATAATAGCAAAATAATAGCATGATCCTTCCACACCTTTGATTCTTTGATCCATATATATTAGTTAAATGCAATGTACATTTTGGGGAAAAGGGGAAAAAAAAAAAAAAAGCTTTCAAACACAGGGGAACCATTAGGTCTATGTGTATACTCTTAAATGCCTGACAAGGTCGCCTAGTGGTGTGGAAAAATGGAAGAGATTAAGAGATCTTGGGTTCGATCCATGTCTCCGCCCTAAGTCATGCGTTCGGGGTTTGCCACCAAAATGGTGGGTTTCCTTGCCAAAAAAAAAAAAACAAAAAACTCTTACCTACTCCTTATCAATTCACCATGAAGCTAGTTTGGTTGAACATGAAAAGTACAATTTTCGAAAAGTTCATAGGAATTGAATTCCTTGGAGCTGCACTACTCGGAATTGCTAAAAAAGTGTTTGGATGAATAGATTTAGGTGTTTAGATGACAAAGGGTGAAGTTGAAACTTATCTAATCCTCATTGGATGAATTCCTGGATTTTCTAAAATAAAATTTTCAACCAAACAGGTATTAATTCTACTTATTGGATTTTTGAACTTCCTGGGTTTTTCATTACCTAACCAAACGAGGCCCATGTTTTGGTTTGGTTTGGTGGATTTTGATTCCCTCATGCTGATTAACAACAATGCAGCATATGCAAATTGAATCCCCAAGAAGCTAACAAGTCTTAGATGAACAAGAGAAAAATGTCCTCATTCACCCGATAGGCAACGAAGACAAGTGCAGTTGAAACCGAAGCCTTGAGAGAGGATGGCTTGTCGAGCATCCCGGTCCATACTTGCATCTATGTAGCATATCCGGAGTTCTTCACCTGTATTATCATCATTTACATAAACAACAATCCCTGTTAACTCTATTGCACCCAAAAACGAAAAATGTGAGCGATAAAACTGAATTCACAATGTGAGAATGAAGATCTGCAGTTGGCATGGAAGCATGGAACGAACCTTCTTCAATGTCACGCAGCGCTTTAAGTTTCGCATCCACGTTGTCTATCCACACAATGTGTGCATTAGGATCTGCAGGGAAGATCAGGCATATGCCTTAGCTCTAGCAAGCGATTACCCTCTTAACGGCGTGTCTATTTTTACCTCACAGAAACATTTTTGTAAGACTAAAAATAGACGTCTTGAATTGCTAGCAAAGGGTGGAAAATGCGATTTCAATTGTAAGGGGCGGTTTTCTGCAATTGGGCTAAATAAAGGGTGTGTCTGAACATGAAAAATGATCGGACATGCCTCTTGAGTTTCACACTGACTAAAGTTAGACAACAAAATGCAGGGTGCTTACCACAGTCATGATTGTAGAAGGAAGTAAGAATGTACACAGCATTTCCGACAGCAGCTTCAGCTTCTATGGCCGCAGCTGCCAGTGAAAGAAGATCTTCAAAGGACCCTCCAACCAACTCAATTCGGAAAGAATTAATCCGGATGCGAGCCAGAAGGCCAACATACCACTCCTTTGTTAAAACTAAGCATGTTTAAGGATCAGCAGTTGTATATAAAGTCCATTTTTCATACATGTCTTCGTTATGCCAATAGCTAACATAAAATAGATTTTAAGCTCATCATGCCAAACACAATAATCTTATGCAACCAAGTACAGCATAAGAAAAAAAATAATTCAGCAAGGATACATTTGAGGAATTCATCGCCAATATTTGCTTCTCTGAATGCATTATTCAGCAAGTCAAATTCCTCTTCCATCTGAAAATACAGCCAACTCTCAATATTTAGATGAAAACAGAAATAAAAATGTAAGCATTTGTAGCATATATCACCTTTGAAATCATTTCTGGAGATAAAGAAGCAGGTTGAAGTACTTCAAGGCAGTCCGAAGGTGTTGATCCTGATATAACCATGCACGCCATGCGCTTTACAAGGAGTGGGTATTTCAATGCATTGTTTCTTCAGAGAGCAAAAGACAAGAGGATGCAAATTAGTGATTTTAGGAGCAGAAACTTGTAGGAAAACAGACTAATCTGGATTGAAAGTGACTATAAAATTTCCATGTACCGACAGTAATCATGGTATGTAGACCAATCTACTTTGCTCTCAACTTCATAAAAGGCCTGAAAACAATTCGAAGCAACCAACAAAGTCAGCAACTGGAGCTTATCAGTAACATGTTTCAAGCACAATTATAGTTACAAAACGAAAAAATAATACACAAACACCATTAAATTCTAAGCCAAAAATAATACTAACTCCTATTTCCAAATTCCAATTGAGATTCCACCGAGTAAACTAACATTGAAGTTGGAAAAGTGATGGGTTTTCAAACTCTAGTCCATATTTCATGCTCAAACTTGGAGTCTCAATCACTTCCCGACTTCCACATGAACTTATTCACCGGGACATCAACTAAAATAATGACTTGATTTATTTTTGGTATATAATTTAATACGAAGTATGGTTTATATAGTGATTTGTAATATCTAAACATTATATTTTGTCTCTACACAGTCATTGGCAGCTGAGTTTGATGGCTCATTATAAGGTCATCTTCAATTAGAACCCGGGAACACGAACCTAGTTACAATGAAGGATCTTATGTCAATTCTGAGAAGCTTTACAAAGTTGGGTAGGCAAAATAGACCAAGAACTCAACCAATGCAGAAACATTATGTCAACAAATAATATGAAATCCACGAGAGTGCAAGCAATGCAGCATAAGAAGAGGCAATAGTCAACATTTTTTGTAGGCAATACATCAAACACTTGGCGTGCAATCTCACATACCAAAAAACAGGGACACCGAATTCCCAATTCTACAATCAGAATGAGCATACAAACATGTACCACAAACAAAAATGTACCACGGAATGGATCATTAGCTAAGCAGTTATGATTACCTTGGCTTGTTCTCTGCACTCATCACTGCAAAACCGGAGACGCTGAGCTTGAAACTCATCCGTGGGGTGTTTCAATCTCCGAAGGCACAAGTAACAAACAGAGTGGATAGAAGAGAGGGAAGGGTGGGAAACGAGGGGTTTGGCGGTGTGGATGAGCTCACCGGCTCCGACTCTCCGGGTGGCGAAGATCCCCCGGCCAGCTGACTCGGTAAATGCCACCTGGATCGGAGGCGGGCCGGATCCGGGTGTAGACGATCCTCCATTGTTAGCAGTTGCAGAAAAGTTGAGAAATTGGGTTACAAGAAAACGCGAATGTTTGAATTTAGAACAGGGGAAACGCCAATGTCTCACTCTCAGCAACGGTGGAATCATTTTCCTCTTCGGTTCGGTTTACCAACCGAGTCCAGTCATGGAGGTGACCTGGGTGTTTTATACGTAGGGACGTAGCCCGACGGCATTCTTTCGGATGAGGTCTAAAAGACCAAAATCGTTGTGAATATTAACACCTAGTGACAAAGGTGTACAATCTTATCGGTCACTCTATTGCCTAAACGGGTCACATGAAAGAAGGAAACTACTTTCAAAGTCGATAGAAGAAGTTTAACCTCTGATAAGATCAGTTCAATTTCCCAAGGACATTTAGATTTTTGGTTGAGGTGGTTTATGATTATACTAAAATCGCCTTCAATGTGGATTTTGTCGATACGGAGTTGAGTAGCGTGTTGAATTCTCAATTTTAAAGCAAGAGGTTTCGCTTTCAATGGGCTTTGTTTACCAAGTTTTTGGTAACATGTGCGAACTAGTCGTCCTTCCCAATCCCGAATTATAGCTCCCGCCGAGTTGTCATTATTTGTTTTTGTGGATCCATAAAAAATTTTACGTAGGGATATTTTATTTTATTCCATTTAGGATAAATTTAGAGATATTTTTTTAATGAAAAAATTAATTAAAATAACTCAACTTTTAAAAGTATGTTAAAAAAAATATCCTCGCATTTCAAAAGTAAAAAAAAATAATCCAATCTTTGGGATATGTGGTAATAAAGTATCGCGGTTGTTTTTACGACTATAAATATGGGCAAAAACGATGACATATAATTGATAAAATGAAGATTTTGGTGAATTTTGAATGATATTGACTTGTTTTAATGATAATGCGATTATTTAACCAATTTTATATCATTTTTTGGCCCAATTTATGATCAAAAAATGAGTTGGGATATTTTCTCATCGTTTTAACCCATTTTAGCTATTTTTTACTATTGTTTTTCCATGGTTAATCTATGAAATCTTCCCCAATATGGTTTGTTGATACGGTATTTTATTAGTCAACTAGTTTAAACTCAACTTAATCTCGACTTTCGCACAAAAAAAAACTTAGTCTTGACTTTCTCTCAAAAAAAAACTTAGTCTCGACTTTTGCACAAAAAAAAACTTAGTCTCGACTTGAAAAGAGTTTGATTTGGGTTCGTTTCCTCTACTAAACAATGTAATTATTAACATTTTTTATATATATAATGTGTAAGTTTTGAGGTTATCGACTAATTTTCTATAGAGGCATCATTTAATTTCATGTTTGAAAGTTGATTTTCTTTGCCTCCTCTGTTGATTTAATATTTAATAAATCTTTTTGTTTTTAACAAAATGTGTTTAAATATAGGCGACATAGTTGTGAAAAGGTTAAATCATATGTTAGTCTTAGAAATAAGAAGATCTTTTAAAAAACGCGCAAAGGAACAATGGAGTAACTTGATTAATTATTTGCTCGTGAAAATGTTGGACAATTAAGAATAAGATCTTTGAAAATAGAGAAGTTGGGAACAACCAAATATGAACTAGATTAAGCAACTACTAATAGAATGGGAAAGGGAAAAGACCTTCAAGGGGTATTCAAATTAAGCTTTGATGGTTCTGTCCGGTTGGCGATCCAACATCTAATGGCTGGATCATTCGAGGCCACAATGGAGATTTGTTGGACTAGGGGGCAGAAGTGTGCGGAAAATGCTCTCCTCTTGTGGCAGATGGTAGGGGATTAGTTGCTGGTATAGTTGTCACAAGAAGATATCACATCTCCAATATCATCATTGAATGTGATAGTCTGGCTGCAAATCATTTCAGTGGGAAATTGAGTTGTTGATCGTGGATGTCCTCCTCGTAGCTCGGGCCTTCGCCTCGGTTTATTGTGATCATATTTCCAAAGATGGCAACACAACGACAAATAGAATTTCGAGACTATGCAATCTCTCTGACTCTTCGTAGTTAGCCTCTCATCTAAGGGTCGTAGTTAGCCTCTCATCTAAAGGTGTTAGCTCTCGTCCAAAATGACACAATTGGGTGTATTACCAACTAATGCTAGTCTACCCCAAACTATTTCCCTTTCATTAAAAAAAATGTTACTTTTTTTCTACGGGTAAACACTAAGCTCATTATATTACAAGAGGAGGGAACATTCGATTATTCTTACCAGCTAAGATAGTAAGACTCGACATATACCTATTTTGTTTATCATAGCAAAATGCTCAACCCATCCCTATGTTCGTGCTTGAGAACAAGTGTGCCCATAACCGTTATAGGCTCTGGCATGCTTTCGTTGGCGTGTGCAATAGCTCACCACCTACACTGGATTGCTGGTCTTGCTATCGTGTTGGTATTCTTGATTTTGGCAAATATAAAGCGGCCATATCTGGGAGTCGAACCAACGACCATCGGGTACT
Source organism: Persicaria maculosa (assembly GCA_963922045.1). Taxonomy (NCBI): domain Eukaryota; kingdom Viridiplantae; phylum Streptophyta; class Magnoliopsida; order Caryophyllales; family Polygonaceae; genus Persicaria; species Persicaria maculosa. The sequence continues at coordinate 12,779,551 of OY998267.1, read as the reverse complement.
ATCCTGAGATCCTTTCCGGCTCAACCACTCCGCACACGGTTTATCGTGATGGGATTCTCTCTTGTAACACAGTACACTTCGACTCTCCTAGCCGATTGCTACCGATTTGGTGATTCTGTATTTGGCAAGAGCAACCACACCCAGGGGCGGAGCTGAAGGGGGGCCTAGGGGGGCATGTGCCCCCTCTCTCATTTGACGAACTACCTATGTGTATTCTCCTCGTCGATAGCTTCGTTTTGATATATAATACGCCTTAATCCGACATCTGAGTAAAAAGTTATGACTGTTTTAAAATTAAAGGTATATTAATCACTTTAATTTTGTTTCAATAGACTATAATGCTTTTATATTTTACTTAAATTAAAATTTACATACTATAATTCATCTCGAGAGCTTAGAAATGAGTGGTTATACTAATCATTTCGACAATTAGATACGAAGTTATACAAGTTTAAAAATTTTATATGTGGTTATACATTATTATATGTTATGAGTGCAACAAATTATATATTAACTAGATTGTTATTCGAGTCAAACAAGTCTAGTATTGTTTGATTATATTTAGCTCATTTAGAAACAAGTCAAACTCGAGTCGAATCTATATTTGAACTTGAGCTCATACTCGACTTGTTTAGTAAGTGAACGAGCTTGAGCTGAGTTTTTTTTCCCAACTATTATGCAACTTTACTTGCTCATGACATAGTAAGTTAAAACAAAATTTGTAAATTTAACAAAATTCGTGCTATTTGAATTTCAATGGATTCGAGCTGAATCATGAATTGAGCATAAAAATGTGCTCGTAATCAACTCATTTTGTAAATGATGCTCAAGTCGAGCTTTTATTGAGCTAAACTCGAGCCAAGCTTTAGCTCATATAACAACCATAACCTTAGCTTATTGTTTATTAGATCGCGTTTACTATACTTATTTAGTTAATTTTTTTTCGAATATTTCATTTATATATTTATGTTTTTTTAGGCGCGAAAAAAATGATAGCATTTTATCATAAACCGATAACATTTTATCTTAAAATAACATAATTTATTATCGTATTACATATAATTCTTTATATCAATTTAATCTACAACTATATCGTACATGTATAATTGTGTCCCTCAAAAATTTTCTGGCTCCACCACTGACCACACCTATATGGATCCGGTTTGGTCCAATCTTAGTAATAGCAAGCCTCTAGAATCAGATCAAACACCTTCACAAATCACAATACAAGATTATTTTGACATAAATTATTTCAACTTTTCCACATGGGTCTAAGCTGAAGATATTTGAACTGGTCCGGTATGTCATCTAATCTATATATTATATATAACAAAATATAACACATGGGCTTAATATAACACATGGGCTAATATATATACATGCACTGTATAAAATACATATACACACACTATATATATTATACATTATATATTATATAAATATATATATATGTTATATGCACACTGAATAATAATATTATATACTGTATATTATAAAAAAAAATCGGTACGTTTTTTAAACAGTTAAAAATTACAAGTATAAATTATTAATTTTATTATTATTTTTTAAAAATAATTTTAAACTTATAAGTAATAAGTATAAAATTAATTAAAAAATTAATTAAAAAATTAATAATTTATATAGTTTTTGTCTTATTAAAAAAATGCTAAAAAAAAGTTAAAACTCAACTGAAGCTGGCCCTAAAAGGGCTGAACCGTCCTGCTCAAACCGTTCACATTGGAGAAGAATCCCACCAGATCCTGCCTGTACGGCAGATACGACTTTTTCCGATCACTCTCTCTCATCGCCCGATTCTTCAGGTAATGTTCCCGGTGTGCCTTTCCCGCCGGCGCCGTTGACGGAGCCTTCTCCTCCTTCCTCCTTCCGCTGCTGGGGCCGCCCCTCTCCACCTGCGCCGGAGACCTCTCCTTGCGTTGTTCTTGTTCCTCTTGCGGTTTCGGAGGCAGGAAGACGAAACTATCCCTCCCATCGCTGTGACTCCGATGGACGAGATTCCTGAGCTTCCATCGCTTCGATGATCCTGTCGATTTGCTCTTCTTGCTCATCTCTTCCTTCGGCGGCGTCCACACGCAGTAGGTCTCCGGATTCGCGCCTTCGAGATCGTCGGCCTCGGACGACGAACACGACTCAGTTGCCGTCAGCGACGTCTCCCGCTCCGAAAGCAATAGTTTCTTCAGTGGAAGCCGGATCGCACTCATCTCCGAAGACTCGGAACTCAAATTCACCGCTGGCTTCAGATTTTCACCATCGCAATCGAAATTAGAGCGCCAATCGGTGTCTCCGAAGACCAAATTGGTATTAAAAACAGGGAAGAGAGGCTTGATCTGACCATTGCAGAAGATCTCACCGGCAGAGATCGGCGAGGAGTTCTCTTCGCCGCCTGGAACGGCAAATGAAAACTCAAAATCGCTATCGCCTTCCTCTTCCTCCTCTAATCCGGCGTCTTCTTCTCGCTGTCGTTCTTCAGGCTCGTCGCGGTACAAAACGACGTCGTCGTAGTAGTCATCGTCTTCGTCGGGTGCGAACTCGCTGATGACTCTGGCAGCGATCTCGGCCATAGTCCCGGAGGAGTGCCCGGTGTAGCTGGTGGAGGTGTACGGTGCCGATCCAGGTAAACCTTGATCCATCAATTACAGATGGAGATGATGAATGAGAAAAGCGTGAGGGTTAGTTTAGGGGAGAGATGAACAAACCAGAGAAAGGGGGGAGAGAGAGATTTATAACTTTATATAGAAAAGCGGATCAGAGAGGGTGGGAAAGGGACGCGCTTTGAAGGAGGTGGGAGGGGACGGCAGCGTGTTTGGATGTAGGTGAAAAACGCGAACAAGAATGGGAATTGTAAAAAGGTATGACAAAGGGCTGCCAAACGGGGAATAAGGGAGGGGGTGTCTCCCGCGTTCACAAGGGAACACGTGGCGGCAACCTGAAACTTGGGCGGGCCGGGTTTGGATTTAATGCGGGGGTTTGCTCTGTCGTTTTGAGCTGCTTTTTTTTTTTAATTATTTTTTTGGGTCTTATTTTGAGCTGCTTTTATGTGAGTACTCCGACCTTTTCTAATTAGATCTGTTCAACTCACGTATCTATTAAAATGGCTATTCATATGATAACAGCAAGTCCGGCTTGGATAAAAAATCTATTATTAAAATATCAAAATCTCAAACAAAAAATTATATAGTAACTCCAATTGCTTCTTTTTTTTTCAGATTTTTACATTTATCAAAGACTATAATAAATAAATACATTTATTAAAGATATTTAATTCTACCTTTCTAAAAACTTTATTTAAACCTTAATTCGAACATTTAACAGTGGGGGTAAATGGATGGGTGGTTTCGTTCACAACATAGGCTCATGCTCGGTGCCGATGGCGGAGCTATGGGGAGTCCTCAGCGGTCTTAAATTGGCGTGGGACAAGGGTTACCGCCAGGTAATCATCGAATCAGACTCCCAACTTGTTATCTGTATGCTGAGTTCGAGTATCAAAAATAGTCATCCGCTCTTTAGCCTGGTTTCCCAATGCCAAGGCTTTATCAGTAGGGATTGGATCATCCAATACCGACATATCTATCGCGAGGCGAATATGGCCGCTGACCATCTCGCGTCTTTTGCTTTGTCTTTTCCTTTAGGACTTCATGTATTGCTTGCCCCGCCTGAGGGGATTTCGTTTATTTTGTTTGATGATGTTAGGGGCCGGGCTATCCCCCGTTTGCTAAATACTTAGCCCTTTTTTCAATTATTAATAAAATCCCCCCCGAGGGGCCGGAGAGCGCCGACTCTCCTTCTGACCAAAAAAATATCACATTTGTTGGTGAACTAGTATATGTTATCCATACTCTTACACAACATATTAAATTGAATTAATTAACTAATAAGACATACTTTATAATTTATAAAAACAAAATCATTCCAATATGAGTTATGAGTTGAAGTGAATATTTTTTGAAGTGAAAATTTTATAGACTAATTTTTTAATGTGAATTTTATAGCATTAAATTAGATGAAATTAATTATGCTATTTTATTTATAAAAGATAACATAGAATTATGATGTTTTGTTTATCTATGTATAGTGATTTAATATGATTAATTTATATATTATATCAAATCATATCAATTTTTTATTATTTTTTAAAAATACTTATATTTTTATTACTAATAAGTATGAAATTATATTTTTTTTATACATTATGAGTGAAAATGTGGGGCTGAGACATTGAATTCTATATAGGGACAAGTGAACATTAAATTATAGAGATCGACTTCTCTTCCTATAAATTTAGAGATTTTTTCCCTCTCTCCATCCATTTCTCTATTTTAGAGATGAGTTTGGAGAAGTTGTTAGGGTGAAAATTTGATTTTTCTTTTCTCTCTTCCTATCCTAATTTTACACCTCATTTATTTTTTTTTGTTTAAATTTAGTTTCACTTTTTCTACCTTATCCTAAAAGGTTTACTCTACAACCATGAGGAAACCTCTTACCCATTTTCAAATTTATTTTCACTTTTTCTTTCCCTTTATTATTTGTACCATTATATCTTTCAATTTACTTTTTGATTAAAAAAAAAAACAAAATTAGAAAAGTGAAGAGGTTACCTCTCTCTACCAAGGTAAGACCATCTGCAACCATAAGGTTACCTCTTATCCAATTTTTTTCCTCTCTCCCTATATTATTTTGACACCTCATTTATTTTTTCCTTTAAATAATTTTCCACTTTATCAACCTCTTTCTTTAAGGTTTTCATATTTTTACTCCACAACCATGAGTTTACCTCATTTTTCTCTTTTTCTCATTTATTTATACCCACTATATGATTTCCACCAATCATAATATTATTAGTTAAATAAAAAACATAAAAATAAATAAAGCAAAATGTTTTTGCACATGGTCCAAGGCACTTCCTACCTCTCCACACCAAGGTAACCCCTTTCCCCTCTTTACCTTAAGGTTTTACCTACAACCATGAAATTACCTTTTAGCAACCTTAAGGTGAGCAAAACCCATGGTTGCTCATGCTCTAACCTCTTTCATTCCCTTACCTTAAGGTAAAACCCACAACCATGGGTTTATCTTTTAGTAACCTTAAGGTGAGCAAAACCCATGGTTGCTGATGCTGAGCATTCACCCCATTTCATGCGATGAATAACATATATTTATTCTAAAACCCATAGGTTTGTTTTGATGCTGAGCATTCACCCCATTTCATGAGATTACCTTTTAGCAACCTTAAGGTGAGCAAAACCCATGGTTGCTCATGCTCTAACCTCTTCCATTCCCTTACCTTAAGGTAAAACCCACAACCATGGGTTTACCTTTTAGTAACCTTAAGGTGAGCAAAACCCATGGTTGCTGATGCTGAGCATTCACCCCATTTCATGCGACGAATAACATACATTTATTCTACTCGTTGATAGGTTTGTTTTGATATATTATAAGTCTCAATCCGATACCTGAGTAAAAAGTTATGAACGTTTGAAAGTTAAACACGGATTAATTATTTCAAATGTCTTTTAGTATAATTTTTTTTTCAAAATATTCACTAAAAAATATTTAATTACGAAAATATTCACAAGTTGAAAGTATTTACAAAAATATTCATTTTTTTCGAGGTTTGACAGAGAAACGCGATTTAAAACCGCGTTTCTTATGCAAGTCACTGATTAGAACCTGGCGCCATGAGAAAAAATATATTTTCCAATAAAAACGCGGTTTAAACCCGTGCTTATATCTATCTATATGCTATATTAAAAGAGAAGCATTTATGCCACATGTCTTCTCCATGTTCAAAGTTATTTTTGGAAAATTATTTACATAATATCATTTATTATGACAACTATATTTTCTAATATTATTTTTTGTGGGAAATTTTCTAATATAAATTACCCAATATTATTGATGTTAAATTTTTTAACCAATGAGATTAATTCAAATCTTTTATTTTTCACTATTTATTATTTATTTTTCTCTCTATCTCTTTAACCCAGTTGTATTTTTTCAATTATTTTTAACACATTTACCAATCAATGGGTTTAATTCAAAATATTGTATTAAATTTAATGTCTATCATTAATCTATATCTAAATATTATTCATAAAAAAAAACCGTGCAATGGCGCGGGATCGTAGTAGTTATTTTTTATTCCTAAAAAAAGGGTTGTAAAACGCGGCCTAGCATGTGTCCTTTCCATTGACACAGCGTCTTCACCTTCCTGCCCAGGAGGCGGTGTGTGTAGGCTGATGTGTGCAGATTGCAGGGATTGACGATGAGGTTGGCGGTGGTAGATGAGGAAGGAGGCGATGAGTTCGGCGGTGGCGGATGAGGAAGTTGGCGATGGTCCGCGAAGCCGATGTGGGCCTGGGCACCTTCCCCGACAATCGATGAGGAATCGGGGAAGCCGATGAGGAAGGCAGCGATGAGGTCGGCGGTGGCGGATGAGGAAGGAGGCGACGAGGTCCGCGAAGCCGATGTCTATAGGGGCCGATGCGGAAGGCGATGCCGATTTCTGCAGGTGGAAGGCGAAGCTGATGTCGGTGGTGGCTATGAGGAGGGCGGTGATGAGGTCGGCGATGCCGATGTGCAGGGGGCTGATGAGGCAGGAAGGCGAAGACGATGTCGGCGGTGGCCGATGAGGAAGGCGGCGGCGAGCATCCAAGGAAGGTGAAGATGCTGGTCGATGGGGAGGACACGGGTAGAAAGCGGCCCTAATACAACCTTTTTTTTAGGAATAAAAAGTAATATAAACGCGGTTTTAAACCGCGTTTTACCTGAAAATAAAAATAAAATATGGTTTGAAACCGCGTTTTTATTGAAAAATATATTTTTTCTCCCGACTTGCACAAGAAACGCGGTTTAAATATTTTTGTAAATACTTTCAACATGTGAATATTTTCGTAATTAAATATTTTTTATTAAATATTTTGAAAAAAATCCTTTTAGTAAATCACGATGTTTTTTATCTTTTACTTAATTTGATATTTTGGTAATATAATTCAACCCATGAGTTTCAAAACAAGAGGTTATATTACTAAAATAGATAATTATATAAGAAATTATGCAAGTTTAAAGATTGTATATCTTGTTACATGTTATTGCATGCTGAGGGAATAACAAGTTGCATATTGACTTTGTAGATTTCAAACGTATATTTTTAGACGAAAAGAATGTTATTATAGATTAAAACGACATTGTTTTTTCATTTAAAAAGAAAAAAATATATAACAACTAATTCATGACATAATCAATGTATAATACTAAAGGAGAAGTCGCCTTAACCATGCGGCGACTTCTCTTTTAATATAGGCATTTTAACTACTTAATTTTAGTTCACAAATCCAATTAGCCACTTCATTAATTTAATTATTTTATCAATAAAATTTTTTAAAAAATAGTGGATTATATTTTAATTTTGAGTTTAAATACAATCGTAATAAAAAAATAGAATAATTATCCAAATGTAACAAACGGATTTGGATAAATCATCAACATGATTTGTTTTTCAATATGCATCTTTAATTAATTAATTAAGCAAATCTAATTCACTTAAGATATTATATATTGGGTCGAATTGCAATATGTTATCTATATATATTATTTGGTGATGGGAATGTGTACGTCGTAATAATTATCCATAACAAGAACTAATTATGTTATTTTTTATTTCAAAATCTAAACTAATTATACACTACTCCATCTATATATATATATATGTATGTACGGTAAAAACAAATCTCAACTATACCTAACAAATCACAATAAATAAATAAATAAACTTAATAAATATTTTTCAAATATAAATACATGTTAATTTACATTGTTCGACAAGATAATTCAAAGATAATAGATGCATTCAAAGATGGCAAATGCATTCAAGGAGTAGAAGAATAAAGGAAAAACAATTTCAACTCTAAATAACGGTACATTGCATATATAATTAATGATTATTTTTATATACATGCATTTGGCTACATATATTAATTAACAATGGGATAAAATTTTATCTCTATTTACAAATATTAAAAATTCTTTTTACTGTTAACTACATAATAATTAACAATGTTTAGATTTGAATAATGGTACTTAAAGTTTAAAGTTTACATAAAAAAATTTTATACGTTTTTTTAATATTAAATATATTAATTTAAAAAAAAGACCGCACAAAAGTGCGAGTACTGAATTAGTTTTAAACTAAAACCCTATCGTTTGTTGAGGCTCATGTGTACCCTCGACAACGTTTGATGAGGCTCCTGCGTACCCTCGACATCTTTTACCGAGGTCCCTTATTTAGCTCGTCTTCTGCAAACTTCGACATATTTTTCAAACGACGACCATAAATAATCATCGAATGTCATTCGTTAATCATCAAATCGATATACCAATTCGAGTCTCGATCAACAGATACCTTGATTAATTTCATCCTTTTTAGCCCGTTTTCGATCACAATAGTTTGTTTGACATATTTAAGTTTCGATTCATAAATGAAAGAGTTTTGGACCATTTTACAATTTTCTTTAGAAGAAATAAAGAAGGACATCCGTGTAATTTATTTGAAATTATCTTGACAGAAGCCATTTTCAGATGTTCGAGATCTTGTGTAAAGCCGCTATGAAATTACTACGGTAATTTGTAAAGATTTTGGGGCTTTTTGTTTTTTTTTGGTTCATAGGTACGTACTTAGGTCATTACAATAGGAGAGGGGATTCGAATTCGTGACATATTGATCACTACATGTCATCCTTACCAGCTAAGTTAGCAAGCCCGACCGACTGGGGGCTCTTGTTTGAGCTGTATTGCAATTGCAAACCCTTGTCCTTCCCGATCTTCTGATTTTCTCTGTCAATCCATCTTCAATTCTTCGCTTTGTTCTATGTAAGTCGTTCTTCTCCCTCTCCTTAGATCTCATCTTCCCTTGCTCTTTGTTTTCTTCTCACCCCGCCGATCGGGTTCGCCGCCATCATCGATCTGGTTCGAGTTTCCCCGAACGATTTCGGTTCGATGTTCCAATAATCCAACCTGATTGTACACCAATTGCCTCTTCTTCTCCAAGCTATTGATACTCCTCTAGTCAGTAGATTTCGCAGATTTGTAATTCAACAGAGTTCGGGATCGGAGCTAGGTTTTCGATTCGGAGCGGTTTGATTATTCAGTAGAGACTAGAGAGAGAGGACGATGCAGCAGAGAAGATCCTCCAATGGCCGGCCCTCTGGGACGGACGGCTCTGATTTCTCCTACCGCATGGTGGTCGATTCCAGTAAGCAGATTCTTTTTTCTTTCTATCAAATGGTGGCGATAAAAGTTGATACTCCATAATGTTTTGGATGATGAATGGGCTTCTGTTGAAATTGCATAGGGTATACTAAAGTTGCCAAGGGGAAATCTCTTCTTTCTCAACTACTTCTGATTCAGGTAACTTTGATTTTGTTTCATGTGCATTTTATATCTAAAGTTGTGGCACTTTGGATGAGACATTGTGGGGAAAATGTGTTGATCTTGTGTAAATTGTGGGTCTTTCCTTGAATGATCATGGAGCTCTTGTGTAAACTGTGGGTTTTTCCTTGAAGGTCTGGAAATTTAAAAAATTCGATACAATTGGGGATGTAGTTTTTTCATCTATAGGATAAGCAATTACTGTCTGTAGATATGTCTACATCTTTTGTTTTACTGTATGAGCTTTGATTCTTCTGAACCCGTGGCATGGAAAATGTGCTTGCATTTGTGAGGCCCTATCTGATCTTTGATGCACATTTCGAGTTTTGTTTCTTTCCGTTGTTTTATGGAGTTGCTTTCCTGTTAATATCCCATGATTTAACAATATAGTCCAACTTAACTAGGACCCAAGGTGGAAACTCTAGAAGTAATATCACGAAACGTTAGAATATGAAATTTTCTTGTAAAATGTTGGGTTGTCTTTAATCTTCTCCCCATGCCGTCACGTAGGCAGTTCTTCTGTTGGGAAATGGTATCTTAATGCTGTTCTCGAAGTTGAATGGGGATGCTCCTGAATTGGTTTCCTCATCAGCAGCGGCTATCTTGTTGGTTGCTCTCCTTTTAGGAGAGTATGGTAAGCTCATTCTGTCCACCAATTGGCGTCTTTCCACTCTTGATCTCAGTTATGGTTTTCACTTGCATGTTATTCACTATTTTGCACCATAGGACGGAGGCGTAGCCGCACGAGTTTCTTGAAGATTTACATCGTTCTGTCGACCCTTTCAGCTGTACTTTTCGTTGCTTGTGCTGTCAACAACAAACTCATTTTGCAGGTAACAAGTTTCAACTCTCATTATATGTTTAGCACTAGCCTGTCTTTATGATTTGAGCTGGAATAGTGGAATAGTAGCTAGCAAAGTGTTCATTGCCTGAAATTCCATGCGGTTAGTTACTTGCATACTATATTTTCTTCCTCTTTTTGTTATTGGCTATGGGATCACAGTGTTGCGTGTTATGCAAACTTTAGACTTCAGTAATTGTATAAGCTTCATTCATTCACTACTTGCACGAGATTTTACCGAAAAGTGCCACTTTTTTGGGGGAATATAATTTGTGCAGAAGTTTATGCTTGGATCCTGTTCATAACTTGAATTTGCCAATTGTTAAAAACAAGGGCACTAAATGTCTGACAACAGATTTGTCTGTCATAACGAGTTGTGAAGAAGTTTCAACAGGAGCATTGACATCATTTCTTGTTTCATCTACCTTTAAGCTCAAAACTCTTCTTCATTTACCCATTACTGTCCAGATTTTCAGTGGTCAGATTAAAAGTAGCTGGGAAGCACAAAAATTGCCATTTGTTGAGGCTATTGTTAGTTTGGCAGGTGATGCTCTAATTCGGGTTTTTTTAGGTGTTACTCTTTTCTTTTGCCATCTGATAACCGTGTCTTGAGAATTACTGTTGCGATATTTTGCAGGATTGGTTCTGCAGATCTTCACGGCCAGTACCACTCTTTCTCTAGTCTCAAATATGTCTCCTCCCAAAAAGTCATCCTGAAAAAATACGTCGCCGTTCAGAATTCTCACTCAAGAGTAGTTAAAAAGGGATTTTGTTTGCTATTTTATCTTCTTGCATCAGTTTATACTCCATATTAACTACAAATACCAGAAGTGCTGGTGATGTTTGAATCTTCACAAGTGGTACAGGACTGGCAATGTTTGCCCTACTGAGATTTAACTTTTAATTGTTCACGGTTCTCATCATTTTACCAACAGAATCTTTTTGTTGTTCAAATTTCTCCCTTCATAAATGTCCACAGATATGGTAAACTATATGTAGATGGAAGGCATCTAGTTGTGTAGGTCAAACTTCAATTTTTAGCTTCGCTGGGTGACTGAACTTTGCTTCTGGTGTCCACGAATGGGAATGCTCGCCTTGCGCACCCGGATTCATTCTTAAGAGTGCGTTAACTCAAGTGCAATCAGGCTTGCCTTGTTTCTTCTATCATTACTATTTTGCAGAGATGTGTTAACATTGGGGCAAGACAAGAGAGTCAAGTTCTGAATTTGAGGCTTTAAGTTGAATTTATTTGTGCTGACATTTATTTGACAGAATGGTTATATAAACTCCTCTCGTCAAACAAGCCCAAAAATAGGGTTGCTTGCCTTTCCTGATGGCTTAGATTTAGGGATGGCAATTTCACTCGCACTCGATAGATATCCGTCTCACCCGACTCGAAAAAGTGGGTGAAAATCCGAAATAAAGCGGATATTAAATGGGTGACGGGTGAACGGGTGATGGGTCAGGTCGGATTCGGGTGAAGACATTTCCCACCCGTCACTCGACCCATCACCCGACTTATATTATATAATTATATTTTATATGTGAAATTACCAATATACCCCGTAAACCCTAATTCAAGATACCTATCAAACGATTTCCCACTTGAAGCTTTGGTTGTTGGAGACTATGTTTTCTCTTTTTTTATTCATAATTGTTATAATGTCTTTTTATTCATAAGTGTTGAAAGTTGTGGATGTTTACACAAATTTGACTATATTTTGTATTAATTTACTCGTCGATGTGTTCAACGTATGATTTTCAATAAATTTTTTTTGATGAATTTAATGTCTTGAATTTCACCCGATCACCTGGTGGGTGATGGGTGGACGGGGCGGGTGAAATATTTGGTGAATGATGGGTCGGATAGGGTGAATGGTTTTGGGTGGTGGGTCGGGTGACGGAAGTAGATCATCCGCCCATCACCCGACCCATTGCCATCCCTAATAGTTAGATTCTACCGACATTCTCTCTATAGGATTCAAATAAAAGAATTTTTAACTTACATTAAGCATCTACTTGATTTTCCCACTGCATAATCACAAAGAACATGAAGGCATCTTGTTCCATGTCACCATGAAACGGGAAGCCCGGACCCTAAGCCTAGTTCACACAACAAATGATCCCAAAGAAGAAACAAGGGTACTAAGATATGAACAAATGCAAAATCGTACATTCTGAAACTTGTCCTTGGAGGGTAGCAGATTTGGCGCATTCTCGTCATATGATTCGAGAGGATCACCGTAGAGATACAGGTGTAAAGTATGCTAGCAGTGCTCAAGCCTTTTTAAAGAAGGATAAGATGTTGCCTTGCTTAGGATCCTTCTTGTTTCCTCCTTTTTTACTTCCAGCTTTGCCCGCTGCCGGAGGAGCTGCTGTGTTTGCAGCTGCAGGTGACTTCTTAACTGCGGTGGACCTGAAACCATAGCACATGGACAATGGAGAGATATGTAGGTCAGCTTTGATAAGAAAGACAATCAAAATCAACAAACATCAATGATGGAGATATTCATATCGTTTCCCTCAAAAAAATAAAATCCTAGTGTTAAAATCCAGTTTTTAGTATCATCCATCCACTGGCCACGGATGCTAAAAAGAAAGCACATGCATTGGACATAAAGGATACCTAAGGTTGTCTTTCCAGGTTGGAAAGACAGAAAAGATTGAAGATTAGATAGATATATTGCCCTTGGTTTATGTAGTAAGATTATACAAAACACCCATGACATATCAGCTAAGAATAATAAAAAAGGGAAGAATGCAAAAAAGCAAAGCACCAACCTCAGGGTGGTGATTGGTGAATGGATAATAAGACACATACTTAATAACACCAACTTTAAGGATTGCCCAACAGTTGGTAGCATTTTTAATAAATTTTACATGACACCACTGAATTGCCAAAAAAAAAAGTAATTTTTATAATCTTAAATGCACTTAAAGCACAAAGCTTGTGTAATTTTCCAAATTTTGGTTAGTTTGTGTCATTATCCGCTTAATACCCAAAGTCAGTGTTATACATTTTTTTTACAATTTTCCCCAATAAAAGTTTTCCTTACCTGTTAACAGGATTTGCTGCAGCACGTTCTTCTGTTTTTGCCGTCAGATTCTTCCCATTGGTTGCTGCATTCTCGTTTTTCTGCTCCTTTGTCTCCTCACCTTCCCAGACCACCTCAGTAACTGGTATGAGAAATTTAAAATGAACAAATTTGCTCACATCAAAATTTTCTTTAGGACTGTAACTGTGCAGATTAGCAACTTCAATGGCCCACTATACTCAGTTTTATGCAAAGATGTTTTGATTTAGTATTTTCACTGCCAAAATATGTAGGCAGCAACTGACCTAGCAAACCCCAACTATGTATGACCAAACAGATCAAGATGAGGAATAACTCAACACTGAGGAAAAGGAGCAAAATAACTTAAATACATTCAAAATATATGGAGCCTAGAAAGTCAGTATCAAATACCTTCCCTCCCACGTTCATCAATTCTAGTCTTCAACGTTCTCCTTCTTTTAGGAGAAACTGGAGCCACATTATCTGCTTGGCTCTTTTTGCCTGCACCATTGAGTGATTTACTACCATGAATTTGCTCTACAGTAGCAGTGGAAGTAGTCTTGTCTTTGTTCACATCAGCCGAATCAACAGCCAATGGTTGATTAAAGTCCATGTCAGGTGACTTATGTTGCTTGACCTTAGGATCTTCATCATCAAGTTTCAGAATGTTACTCTCCAAATTCAAGGATTCAATCTTCTTTTCTGAATCTAAAATTGACTTTGCTTTAGGAGGATCGGGAGATGCTAAGTTAACTGCATCGTTGTAGTCAACTTCTTCATCAGAATCATCCATTAGAAACCGTCTCTTCTTCCCACCATCACCATTTGAAGCTCTTTTGAAATTGACATTTGGTCTTTCATCATCACTGCTCCCAGCATCTAAAGCTTCACATGCAGCAACTGGAGCATCTGCACTTGCCAACATAATCAATCTAATTTATACATTGAAACCCTATTAAAAGATTGGTGAGAAAGATAAGAGAGAGGAACTAAATATAATCATTTGAACATCCACTCTACTGGTACACCTGCCAAGGGAACTAACAGGCAACAGAAAACTAACCATTCTTGTTTTCAGCAACAATATTTGCTTCCGCTGGAACACTAGAAGATTTTGATTTTGAAGATGCACGATCCCAGAAGTTTGCTAAGCCTCCAGACCCAGCACTGCTCTTATCAGTCTGACCTTTGCTTTTACTTGCAGGGAGACTGGATTTTCCTGTATTAGATGATAGTTTGTTTGCAGCACCTTGAGCACTAGCATTAGCACCTTCCCTTTTGACAGCATTGGCTGTACTGGACAGATCTCTTGAGCTTGATTGCTGTGGTTTCCTCTGCTGAGGTTGTGGAAAAGAATTTAATTGATTTGCAGAACTACTTGCAACAGAAACTCCTTTTGGCTGTGGAGCTGCATTTGTTGTTCCTGAAGAACTACGCTTAACAAAGGAGTTTGATATTCCACAGAACCTGATTAAAGGTGATCAAAATAAGTAGAGGAAAGATTGAATCTTGAAATTAAACACAGCAGTCATTATTGTAACTTAAATGTGCATTTTCTTTGTTGTCACTGCAATTACTAGAGCAACACAAGTGACTTGAGGTTCATATTAAACCAGTTGCTCCTCAAGCCAAAGGGGAAAAACAAGGTAGAAGGCAACAGATCTGGCTAAATGTTCAAAAATATTGAGGGAAAGTAAACTAAAAGAGACAAAGAACAAAATATCCGCATTGAAGGAATCCCAACTGACACAGTTAAATAGCTCCATTGTTCATGTTGCTAAATGACTTCCTCTTCATAAATAACCTTGTTAAAGAAAGAGGGAAACATACCTATTATCTCTCAAACAATTATCCAAATCAGCAGACTGTTTAAACAGTTCTTCTGCCTGAACGAACTCAACATTCCAAAGAGCTACTGGATCCTTTGGAATGCAGGACTGGACACTGTAAACCTGAACTGAACAATCCTCAGCAAAATCTTCTTTTGCCTCTGCACAATCAGAGAAGAGTTTCTCACATTAGTTGAAGTTCATTTACCCTAAAGCAAATCAATGAATTTACAAGCATTAAGATAAATGATTTGAAATATTATAAACAATCAACATTCACATTACAGTTCCAACCTGCAAGTTTAGGCGCAGGAACAAGTTTAATATGATATGTTGGAGGCGTTTTCTTCAACCATCCAGCCAAAGTATATACCACTTCCAACCCTTCATTGCGCTTTTCAGCAAACTCCTCAAGCAACCTTGAGAGCAAAGATACAGATACAAGAAACAAACGTGAACAAACAAATACTAATGTTTTCTCTCCTGACTAAAGTTAATCTTTAGAGGCTCAAAGCGGATGTCAAGGGAGGATATTTTCAGTGTTTGACTCAAAGTGCACAACTACTTTGAAGACAGCTAAGGTGCAATCATAGCTGCCAATACCCTATCTTATTCTGGAAGAATGGAGCTCATTAGATCTGCTTTCGTGGTATCCACAGCTTCCATAGCAATGTGTCCCAATAAGGGGATGCTAAGGTGGAAGCTTTGGCATAAACTAACAATTGAAAGGGAGATAATGTGGTAGAAATAAACACTAGGCGAGTAACACATTGTTCAAAGAACTAGCTAGTCACAATCTTCCAATTAAATATAGAAGAAGTTAAGCTTACTTCTTTGCAACATTTGATGACACCAAGAAGTTCCGACTGAGCCACTTGTAAGACACCTGAAAGGAAAAATGGGATCAGAGATGCAAGAAATACCAATGAATCAGCCAATTCCTACTAGTTAATGTGAACTGTTAAAAAACTTCATCAATCCAAGCAATTACAGATAGGGCACAACCCAGATAGCATCCTCTAAATCAACTACGAGCCTATGGCTAATGATAAAGAAACATTAGTACAACCACAAAATACGCCCTTTCCATGATCACTATAACCTAAAAACAGAAATATAATGGAAATCCCCCTCATTATGAACACTTGGGAATTGGGATTGCCCAATTGACTTCTACAAAGTACAAAATAGGGAAATCAGAACAAAATAGGGGAACTCAACAATCAACGAGCATGTAATACTGAGATTAGCTGCGAATAGGTTTAGAACTCCCAAGTACAATGCGCAAACAAATCTTGCTCTTCGCTTCCTTCATAGGAGACACGGCGCGAAATTAGGGCATGAAATTGGGGGAGAGAGGATGGAGAGATGGAGAGGAGAGGGAGTACCACTTGGAGACGATCGGAGATGAGAGACTCGATCTCTTCGAGAATTCCTAGGGTTTCGATTTCTGCCATGCGATGCGAGCGAAGGAGAGAGCGAGATTCGCCGATTCAGGTAGGGCAAAATAGTTTTCCCGCCATTATCTGTGTGGGAGGGAAGGGTTCTTATAGAATTGGGGATTTGGGGTTGATAGCACCCCTCACGCGACTTTTAGGACGCGTGATACGCTGTGTTGTGTTATTTTATTTTATTTCTAGGGTGTTGTTATATACACCACAAATCCAAGGTAAAAAATACACGTCCTTAAGGACGTGCAAGCCTTGTGACTAATTAACATTTAAAAAAAATTAATCAACCCCTTTTAAAAGGACGTGCATGATTTGAGGTGTATATAGCCACAGCGTATTTCTATCAGGTAAGAATTTGAGATACCAAACAACAAACAGTGTAGTAAGTTTACCAAAAAAACAAACAGACTAGTAATTTAATAGGCCAACGAATCGACAGATGCATAACAATTCATCAACATACAATACAACTAAAAAAACACAAATCAAAATAGATAAAAGAAAAACTCAAACACCCCATAGAAGTCGTTAGTCGGTCGAGAAGTCGAATTAAGAAGAACCAAGGCGAACCATGAATTTTGAGAACACGGGAGAGTGCGACGACTCGCATGACGTCTCGACGTCGAGAAAACAGATGTAAGTAATCCACCATCGGAAAGGACAAACCTGGAAAAGTGCGGATCACCGACATTCCTCCCACATAAAGGAGGGATCTTCGAAGACTACTAACACTGCCACAATCCACTTGATCAAACAGGACGCCCAATACTGCAACCCTTCTCAGAACCAAACGCAACCATACTAAGGCAGCAACTCAATGCCAAAAGATGGGGCAAAATATGGGCTAATAAAGGGAAGATCAATCATCAAATGAAATTTTGTGAACATAAATCCGGGGACCAAGCTGAACGTCTAGGGAGAATTACTATTACTATTAATATTAAGATTTTTCTATGTCCTTTTTGGATTTGTTCAACTCTTTGAGGTTTTTGGTCAAACTCCTTCGGGATTTGTCTGTTCATAAAAGTAATATTTATAAATAATATAATTAAAATTAATTTTTAAATTCACATTATCAGCACAACAGCACCCTTGTCTCCATGGGAACAAGAACTTAGACCTGAAGGACCAAAAGCTTGGACTCGGAGTAGTGTTCATAAAAAATATCTTCACATCAAATAATTTCCGCCATTTAAAAAAAAGTAATCATCAAGATGCAAAATGCTTAAAAAGCCACCTTTTTCAACATAATCAACACAACTTCTCTAAAGGTTTAAGACCAAATGCTTAAGAACTCTTAAAAATCCAACAAATCTAGATCGAGCAAAACTACACATTTGCCATAGAACATGTGGGATCTCATATCCAATCTTCCTCACCCAAAATTAGTGCATGCAATTTGAAACATGTTAAATAAAAAATATCTTTTGCATAAAAATGTGAAAGAGATGCGACATAATATTTCAAAATGTTTCACATCATATGGTGCAATGATTTTTTTTTAGTATGTCTATCAAGGATCAATGTTATCTCATAAAATGTTGCCAATATTAACAATGGACACACTTTCTACCTTAGCTTTTGTAACTTTTTTTGTTGTTGTTGGTAATGACATAGGTTTCAAAGTTATCGACTGCTTTTTATGGGTTTGAATACTAGCATGTAAAACACTTGTATTAGATAAATCAAGCGACAAGCCACCAGACAAACTCAATACATATCAAGACATAAATTGAATACTCGCCATAGTACAAACAAATACCACTAGTGAGATTTGAATTAACGAAGCACAAGGAATACTTTTGTCTTATATGTAAGTCAAGAAATCCTTAACTTTTGCAACTCTAATCCACACCTCTCCCACTTCCATCATCACTATTCCTTCCTATTCATGTTTTTATAATCATAAAAATTTGAAACTCGTATATTTTTTCAAAGAAATATATACTTTTTTAAATGTCTTCTACGTCTATAATCTATCTATATCTATAATCTATCTATAATCTATAATAATATATAATACATGAAAAGTTGTGTTCACCTCCAATTTATTGCTCATTTACACCTATCTCTTAATCTACTTCATTTTCTCATTTTCATCTCAATTCATATTAAATTAGTTGCTTTAGTTTAATGGTTAGGTTGTAGGTGGAGTTCCACTTGGTTTCAAGTTTAAATCCTAGTTACATCATTTTCAGGTTCATATTTTAGAGATTTCTCTTTTTATATCCAGAGTATATATTTGTTAAACAATTATGATCATATTGATATAAAATCCCTTATTAAAAATTTATTAAATTTTGTTTATCTCTCATATCGATGGTATAATTTCTTATAAAATGTTGCCAAAGTTATCGACTGCTTTTTATGGGTTTGAATACTAGCATGTAAAACACTTGTATTAGATAAATCAAGCGACAAGCCACCAGACAAACTCAATACATATCAAGACATAAATTGAATACTCGCCATAGTACAAACAAATACCACTAGTGAGATTTGAATTAACGAAGCACAAGGAATACTTTTGTCTTATATGTAAGTCAAGAAATCCTTAACTTTTGCAACTCTAATCCACACCTCTCCCACTTCCATCATCACTATTCCTTCCTATTCATGTTTTTATAATCATAAAAATTTGAAACTCGTATATTTTTTCAAAGAAATATATACTTTTTTAAATGTCTTCTACGTCTATAATCTATCTATATCTATAATCTATCTATAATCTATAATAATATATAATACATGAAAAGTTGTGTTCACCTCCAATTTATTGCTCATTTACACCTATCTCTTAATCTACTTCATTTTCTCATTTTCATCTCAATTCATATTAAATTAGTTGCTTTAGTTTAATGGTTAGGTTGTAGGTGGAGTTCCACTTGGTTTCAAGTTCAAATCCTAGTTACATCATTTTCAGGTTCATATTTTAGAGATTTCTCTTTTTATATCCAGAGTATATATTTGTTAAACAATTATGATCATATTGATATAAAATCCCTTATTAAAAATTTATTAAATTTTGTTTATCTCTCATATCGATGGTATACTTTCTTATATCTCTACATAGTTTAGAAAGTTGAATATGTTCAATGTTCTAAAAAGCGCTAGACGGATGCCTAGGCGTGCTTAGGCGGCCGTTTAGTTCTAGACGGAGGGGGGTCGCCTAGCGCCTAGGCGGTGCCCAGGCAGCGCCTAGGCGCGATTTTTAGAACAGTGAATATGTTGATAAAAAATTAAAGGTGAATTCCAAATCTAATTTACTCCTAATTACACATTTAACACATATATTCGTCATCTAAATTACTTCTCCTATTATATATAATGATATAAAATACCTTATTTAAAATTTATTAAATTTTGTTTATCTCGCATATCGATGGTATAATTTCTTAATATCCCTACATAGTTTAGAAAGTTGAATTTGTTAATAAAAAAATTATAGGTGAATTCCAAATCTAATTTACTCCTAATTACACATTTAACATATATATTCTTAGATGAAGAATATATATGTTAAATGTGTAATTAGGAGTAAATTAGATTTGGAATTCACCTATAATTTTTTTTAAGTGGTTACAAATCTTATCATAGGATTTTCACGTCTTTGTTTTAGTATTATGTATTGATAATAGGAGAAGTAATTTAGATAATCTAAATTACTTCTCCTATTATCAATACATAATACTAAAACAAAGACGTGAAAATCCTATGTGGTGGGCTCTTGTCGAATTCGCTTACATGTCGTACTCTGGTGCAATCTGGCTCGGGTTTTTAACACGTCAATTAATGATGATCCAATATATTTAAGTCACGTCATACAACGACGTCATCTATTTATACATGTGTCATCCTATGTGTCCATTTTAATAAATGATTAAATTAATTTTTAGTATAAATATTCAACCCCATATATATCTCAAGTGGTTACAAATCTTATCATTTTACTTTAAGTTATTTTAAAAATGTTTTATCTAGAACAAAATCTAGATTAGATTAAGTTATTTTACTACTATTAAAGATTTTAAAATAAACAAATACATATTTTATAACAATAAAAAAAACTGCATAAAATGAATCAAATAAGAGATTTTATGTTATACTCCGTATTTATTTTAATTATTTATAAGGGTATATAGATATCAGATAAAAAAAAAGAAATTGTAATAAAATTGAACCAAAAAACATACAAAATCAAGAAACACTCGAAATCAGGCCACTAGTTAACAAAAAATCAAACAATCGGACCAAATAACGGATTCAAACCACAAATCGCCAGAAAGCAAACAAAAAGCAACAGATTCGACCCTATATCATCACACCAACAATCAGCTCTGAAAAAAGTCGAAGAATAGATTCGAAAAGCAAGATATTCGAAAGGCTAAAGAATAAAAGGCAACAGATTTGAAAGGCTGAGAACAGATTCGAAATAGCTTAGGAAAGGCTAAAGAACAAAGCTAAAGAAGCACTAAAAAATTCTGAAAAAATCGTAATTGCATAATCGCAAAAAAAAAAATTATATAAAACCCTAATTGGAGACTGAGGAAAGAGAGGAATAGACAAAACCCTAATTGTAAGCCACCAATTGAAGAAGAAGAATCAATGGAGGAGGGAACTCAGGGAAGCTCTTTCCGTTGAGTCGTTCAAAGGAGGAGGCGCTCATATACCCCAAATTCTTCATATATCCAAAAGTAAAAAAAAGCCTACAATTAGTATATTGGGATATAGGACTGATATCCATATACTAATATGTGTAAATATACCAAACAAGAGATAGAGATATTGGGCTTCCTATACACATAGCTTATATCTATATACCCATACCAAACAAGCCCTTATGGATTTCAAAATTTTCAAAAAAGGGACAATGAAGACTTATACCATCCGCAACCATAAGGTTGCCTCTCATTTTTTCCCTCTCTTTATAATATTTTGACCCCTCATTTACTTATTTTTTAAATAATTTTTCATTTTATCAACCTATTTCTTTAATGTTTTCATATTTTTACTCCACAGCTATGAGTTTACCTCATCTTTCTTTTTTTCCCATTTATTTATATCCAACATATGATTTCCACCAATTATAATATTATTAGTTAATAAAAAAACATAAAAATAAATAAAGTATCATGTTTTTACACATGGTCCAAGACCCTTTCTACCTCTCCACATCAAGGTAACCCCTTTTGTAGATGTTCTCACAGATAATCCTGAAGCGCGCCTTGCCTGTATTTGAAACACATCATCTTATATTTTTTTTATAAGGTAATAATTCGAAGACCAGACAGACTTGACTCATCGAGAGGCCGATAGAGTCGGCACACGGCGAACCGTCAAACATACAGTTATAAAATAAAAACAGTGCAATACAAAAGTGGCAAGCAAACAACCCAAGAAGAACAGACGAGCCTAACCCAAAAAAGTTGGGGACAACGAAGACAAACCGGAGCCAAGCGCCACCAAGCGATGACACCGCTGGCTAGCGGTACATCAGGAGTCCTTGTGGGCGATGAAGACGAACCTCCAAGGAAATATCCGGAACACGGAGTCGCCACGATGCATACCACCACGACCCCAGCCAGACCCGACACCGGACATCAGAGGTCCAACTCAGACTAAGACCGTTAAGAACAACCGGGAACATCGCCGAGAACCACCCTTGTAGATAGCGCACCAAAAGCCCTTTCGGGAGTTTATCAAGACCCTCTCGGGAATTTTATCCAACCCTTTCGGGTGGGTGTGTACATATATAGATATAGTCAAATATACAAATACAGATATATATTTATATTTATATAAATGCTTGATAAATAATCTAATTCATAAATACAAAAGCATGGGTCGAGATCCTTGGGCCCAAAAGAACAAAACCTTGGGCCCAAAGGAATTTTTTTTTGGGGGGGGGGGCTTGCTGCGCAAGAACTTTTTTCTTTGGCTTGCTGCGCAAATACCTTTTTTTTAGCGTTCAAAGAACGCTATACACTACTCTTCTTCTCCGCCAGCAAAGCCAAGCAGCCCACCGCACAGCCGCCGCCGAAAAACAAAGTTGGACCACAAGACCAAAGGCCTGAATTGAATCGAAACCCCCAAGGGGGTGGGTTGTGTCTCCTAGGAGAAAATTTGTTATTGGAAACGAAGGTTGAAATTACGGATGTTACCTAAAGGGCCGACACTTATAGGATCAAATTGGGAGATCCAAAATGGGGAGATGAGGGGCTCGACAATGAGAACAGAGCCGGAATCGAGCAACCCACAAAACCCCCAAATCAATTTTGTAGAAAGTGGGAGACCCGACACCCCCACCCACCCCAGACCGAAAAGGACCAGATCCGCACAGAGGAAGGAGAAAGGAGCCCACACAAAACCAATGGTGCAAAAAACAGACCTCTTAGGAGGAGGAGGCTAGGGGTACACGAGGAAGGGAGGACAAGCTCCGGCGGCAAGGGAGGTTAGAGAAGGAGGTGAGAGGAGGGAGACAATACAGCCGACGGGGGAGCCTAGAAAGGGCAAGCCAACCTCGATAAAACTAAAACCGCCATGGCAGAGGGGGTTAGACCAGAATAAGAAGCCGGGAATAGTTGTGCAGCGGGGGTTTGAGGAGAGAGGGTGGTGGCGCGTGGGGCACAGCCCCAGCGCGTTGAAACACATCATTTTATATTCTTATTCTTATCCGTATTTACTTGTATTTTTCATTAAATTTGACAAACTATTAAATCCACCCATAATAATGAAGTATAAGTAAGCAGATTATCATTTTCCAATTACCCGCCAATCAAAACCCAATCCCCTTTTAACACTTACAAACAAGAAGGGTTTTGTTAGATACACCACAAATCCCCTTCTTTAAGTGCACGTCCATTCCAACGTGCAAGCCCTTCTAATTAATTAGTACACTTTTTCAATTAATTAGCCCACTGTAACTATGCACGTCCACTCCAACGTGCAGATTAACCCACCACGTTCATTCCAACGTGAAGATTTATGGTGTATTTAGTTTAGGCGAACAAGAATCACAAGCAAAACAAAACAAGAGTCGGACCCGGCTTTGTGAAACAATGACCACCGGCAAAAAGACAGATAATATTTTTAACATAGTAAGCACTCCAACACAGGTAATATCTACAAAATTTTGATTTAACTTATTTATGCTTACCTCTAAAACTCTAAATGTGTTAATTGCCTTCCAATTAATATTACATGATTCGGTGAAAGGTTTGGCTCAGTTCGGTGGGTTTGACTGGATTTGAGGAAGCTTTTTCGGTGTTGCGCTTGGTCCCGGTTCCACAGCAGCAAGTTTCCGTGGTTGGTGCTCAGTGCCCTGATGATTTCGGTGGTTCAACAGCCCTTGCGTAGACAAGTATGAGTTGGGACACTCGACTCCATCTTGCATTAGGTAGTCATCAAGGGGGAGAACGAGGCCCAACAGACTCCTGGATGGCAATTAACGATAGAATGATAGGGGGAATGAACGTCAATGGAGTAGTTGTTGGAGGCGGTGCATGAACTTGGCTCTAGCGAAAACTGGTATTGATCCTCATCTTCCCAAGATGGGAAGGCGATGAGGCAAGATCTATCTTCGACGTACAGTGACCTTGAAGATCGAAAAAGTGAAATAGCTCGAGAACGGCGATGATCGATTGAAATTGAGGAGAAAGAGAGGACAACCAGAAGATTGTGAGGGGCGACGACTGTTGAAGGAAGCCATGAAAGGAGAGAATGAGAGCTCGAATAGGTGTTGTCGATGGCGGATGAGGGAAGTAGGACGGAGGAACGGGAGGTCGGCTGCGCTCAGATCTACATAGTTTGGGGCGAATTGTACCGCTTAACCTCAGTGCAAATCTTCTACATCACCCCTACTCCCTTCCTTACACCACAAAAATATTTTAACATATATTTTATCTTAAAAAAATTTAAAAAAATATTTTTATATTACTAACATCTATTTTTATATATTTATAATATTTTATTTTGAAAAATCATGTTTTACCATTTTTAAAAATTAAAAAGACAATATTTAACAAAATACAATTATTAAAAATTTTAAAACATGATTTTTTAAAATAAATTTTTATAAATATATAAAAATAGATGTTAGTAATATAAATATAATTTTTTAAATTTTTTTTAAGATAAAATATATGTTAAAATATTTTTGTGATGTAGGGAGGGGAGTATATGGGTGTTGTAGGGGATCTCATCTAGCTTAACCTCTTTAGCTAGGGTTAAATTACAAAAATTATTTTATTTCAATCCTTGAATATATTAGATCTTCATCAAAAATTTTTTTAACAAATTAAGAACTAAGTAAATATATTTTTAATTACTTCAAATTTTAAAAATCCTCTTTACTTTATTGCCAGTTGAATTATCTAATTAACAAAACTATGAATTTTCCTTGCTATATATGTGGAAAATAATTCTGAGGGTTGCAAAACAAACTATTAAAAACAATAACCTATAAATAAATGTATTAGAGGAATTTAGAGGTTAGGATATATGCTGAAATGTTTCAGAATAAATTACTAAACTGTAACCTATAAAATGGTGGCAAATAGTACAAATTCTAAGGATTAAGGAGAGTACGTGACATATATTTTTTTCCCTCATAGATATAGTACCCATACATAGGAGCATCAAATTAAATTGAAAAACAAGAATAAATAATTTGATTAATTTTAATTTAAATGATTTGGGTATACATGATAACAACACTAAAGTCATTCTAAATTAATAGAGGGTTTAACAGATCAATGAAAATTCCAGGCTGCCACAAATTAGATATAAACTCACATTTATTTTAAGTATGCACATGAAATTATTATAAGTTTATATAATAAAAGTATATAGTGTCCTGACCAAAAAAAAATACAAGCATATAAGGTAGAATAAGATTGCATGTATGTCTCCTGACACATAAAATGGGAGTATGTTTGTGATATCTGATACAAAAAATGTCCTGTGCGTACGTAGCACGGGTCTGCCACCTTAGAATATGTACGCAATTTTGTAAGCAAGTCATTTGCTTAATTATATCTTAGAAAACAAAAAGACAGTTTTAACAATTAGGTTTGAGGAAACTAAAAGATCTATCTAAATATATAACAAAGACAATTTTCTTGACATATGGAAATTGCATACCATTTTTTACACTCTATAGAAGATTTGAAGGACGTCAAGTGTTGACTGTTGACACATATTTCATTATGGAAAATCAACATGGAATTGGATGAACTCCAAGCTAAATGGGTTGCTACAAAGATATCCAATGGATTAAATCATTTGTTCTGTATTAATGATGATAATATTGTATACTACTCCCTCCGTTAATTAAAACTTAACGTTTTACTATTCATGCACGCTTTTTGAGGTGTTAAAAACTGTATAAAATATTAACTTTTTTAACATATTTTTTATATAATATCATACTTGTTACTACTCCCTCTGTTAATTAAAACTTGTCGTTTACTATTCATGCACGCTTTTTTAGGATGATAAAAACTATATGAAATATTAAATTTTTTTAAAATTTGTTTTTATAAATTCATACTTAATAGTAACAAGTATGAAATTATTAAAAAAATATATAAAAAAAGTTAATATTTTATATAGTTTTTAACACCTCAAAAAGCGTGCGTGAATAGTAAAACGTCAAGTTTTAATTAACGGAGGGAGTATTAATTATGAATTTATAAAAACAAATTTAACAAAATGTTAATATTTCATATAGTTTTTGTCTTTATAAAAAAGCGTGCATGAATAGTAAACGACAAGTTTTAATTAACAGAGGGAGTATAAGATAATATGTGCTTTCATATTTCGTTAGCATGACTACTTTATCATTAGGTGAGTTTTTTCCATCATCTATGATTATAAATACTTTAAAGCTCATATTTTATTGGGTGATAATATTTACACCCATAAATTTTACTATATACACCACACCTACGCCTCTTGAATCACACTCCTGCTCCTCTTGAGTCACACACCTGCCCCTCAAGAGGCGCAATGTATTTTAATGTAAAATACCCTACGCCTCTTGAGGGGCAGATGTGTGACTCAAGAGGAGCAGAGTGTATTTTAAAAAAATATAAAAAGTGAGATATGTGGTGTAAATAGTAAATTTTGTGGTGTAAATAACATTGTTCCGTGCATAGCACGGGTCTGTCATCCTAGTTTTTTTAAAAGCGAGTATTTTAACTAGCCAAACGCCAGTTAATATGACCACCTCATTTTCTTCCCAAAATCAAATAAAATGGAACCGAAAGAGTATTGAATTATGAATCTTTCTAATCTATATCCTTATGACATTAAACAAATTATATTAAAAATAATTTCGCATAAATCTTAGAAATGCAATTAAAAACTAGTCTAAAATGATTTAAATTAGAAAAATATTTATAAATTACGCTTACTAACTCATGCGACATAAGTTAGAAAAACTAACAATCAATCGGAATTATTATGGCTCTGTTTGACAAAAAAAAATTCATTAGCTAGCTTATTGGACCTTTTGATTTTGATATTATATATATATATATATATTGATATAAGGAAATAAATTCGATTATTTAGACAAGCCTAGAGAAAAATGAGAGCCCGAACAAGTCGGGAGATGGACCAACCATCATGTACAATCAAAGCCAAATAATAGAAACAAATGACTGAATAGAAATAACAAGAAACAAATGACGGAAAGAAAAAAGCAAAAAGAAAGTACAAGCCATCCTACACTAAATTACAAGCTAGCAGAACCAATGACCGATCAGCCAAACGGAAGACGCTCACAGAGTACTCTGGGGATCATTAGCGGACACCTCAACTTGGACTCTAAATAGAATCAACAGGTATCAATCCCATTTCCACGATGTCGACAAGGTTGACAAACCAACCACCGCTCACATGAAACCTGTAATACAACAAGAAAAGCAAAGTACACCAACCTGCAGACCAAGACTATCCAAACCATTGCCAAAACAAATCCTAAAAACCCATCTCACACCCTCAAGGACGATAACAAGATCGTAAAAGACTACCACCAGGGTAAACCAAAATAGAGGAAACGTATAAGACGGGACATGAATAAATAAAGAACAACAATATAAAGGAAAAGAGACCGGAAAACGATTAGCAAGCGACCATATGGGTTTAGAGACCTTTTTTTTGTCTTTCAAACAACAAAACGTTTATACAACGCTAAATACCAAGCGGTGAAAGGTCGGAGAGGGAAGCGGAGCCGAGGGAGTACGCAAGAGATCCGACCACCTTGAATGGAGTCGAAGGAGCCGTTGATAAGCAGGCGGGTTCGAGGTCCAAGTCGAGGACAGACGAGGGTGTCCTCGAAGAGGGTAGAACTGAGGGAAGACCAGAGGCGGAGCCACCAAGAAGAGGAGGTTGACCGGAGCCGAAGGCGGTGTAGCCGACTGAGGCCGAAGTGTGGCAACGGAGAACGGTGAGTCGAGGAGTGAACCGAGGGCAGCACGCACGATGCGAGAAGTGACGGGCTCAAGCCAGTAGAACCAAGGAAGGCGGTGGCTGCGGAGGGCGGAGGGAATATCGATGGAGAGGCGGCGGCGGCAGATACACTCAAAGAGAGTGTAACCGAGGATTATAATTTTGGGAAAACTTGTTTTTGGAATCTTGCGAGCCAAGGTGGTTGGCAGCGGGGCAGGTAAGAGGCTGGAGCGGTGGCCGAGGCGGTGGAAAACCGGAGCTACAAACGGAGGAGAAGGTAAGGGCGATAGGCGGCAGTTACCTTGGGCAACAAACGGAGTCTATGGCTGCAGTGATGGTTGGAAGGAGGGCGAGGATGAACCATGATGGTGGCGGCTTGCCGACGAGCGCAAGAAGAGGCTTGGGAGGGTGGTTGTGGGATGCCCGGTGAAGGAAAAGGCCAAGGTTGGGTGGGTGGCGTCGTGGTGGCGGCCCGAGAGCGGAAGCTCTCTAGGTTTTTGGTTTAGATCAATCATACGAGAGGGTGGTTGCGGGATGCCGGTGAAGGAAAAGGCCAAGGTTGGGTGATTTTGATATTAGATAGTTGTAAATGAAATAAATATAAGGTTTTAATTTAATTAGCTTTTGAAAGGAAAGTATTTCAACAACTACTCCCGAAGCTTTTCGAATCTTATGATTTTCTACTCACAAGTTTCCATCAACTACTCCAACTACTAAGTTTACCGAACATCATACTAGTTTATTAACATATATTTAACACAAATAATCTATCAGCTTCAGTTAGTCAATCGGCTACTATATTACCAATCAGAGCTTATGATTAAGAAAATCTTGAATATTTAACTTTAGACAAAATCCCACGCCAAACGGCCCCTTAGCTCTTACAGTGAAGTGGAGAGGACCAACAAAAACCCTGATTAAACCCTCCTTCAAAAATCACCAATCGAAGAACCCACAGGCCACAGACAATCCAATCCAATCGACGAAGCGCTCGCGATGTTCCTATGCAAAGCGCTGCGGCGTAAGCGGTTCCTCGTCGCTCAATTCGAATCCCCAAATCATCCTCAATATAGCGTGAACAGGTGCTTCGGAGCTGTAGAGAGAAATTTGCGGACTTCTCTGCAATGCCTGACGAATCAGAGGTTTGTATCGACCTCGTCGCAATTTGAAGAGCAAGGCGAGGCTAGTTCTGCGTCGAGTGATGTGAGTGAGACTGCGGATGCAGCGGGTAAGGATACAACGCCATATGATGTGTTGTTTAAGGAAGCTGTTGGATTGATCGAAAAAAGCGGGGATTTTTGGAGTGGGAGTGAAGTCGGAGATGGTAGGAATGGCGAATTGAGTAGGAGATTGGGAGAATTGGAAACGGAATTGAAAGAATTAAGAGAGAAATCAGGAGGAATTGAGCCTAGATTGAAGGGGGATTCAGGGCGGAGGAGGAGGAGGAAGGTTCTCGGGAAAACAGTGTCAAATGATGCGTCTAACTCTAAACCGAATCCTTTGTCCTCCTTGCATTCGTTGTTTGGCAGCGACAGTTCGAAGAAAGAAAAGGCCTTGGAGGATAGAGACAGCTTGGATGGGAGAAAGACGAACAGCAGTTTTGGATTGTTTGATGAGAAAAATGATGTTGAGAAGTTTTGCAAGGACTTAAATAAGAAAGAGGAGAGGTTTGTGAAAGAACTTTCGCCGGAAATGGAGGTGTTTGTGAGGCACTTGTATGATGAAGGTTACTTCAAAGATGCTAATTTTCTGCCAGGGAATAGGTTTGATATCAAGGGGTTTGAGAGTGCTTATGCCCAGGATTTCCTGAAGTTTTCAGCTGAGAAATTTGGAAGAGATAAGCAAGAGATTGCAAAGTAAGGATCACTCTTTGCATCATTATCGGATTAGATTGCATTTTTTGTTTTCTCTGCTTGAATTAGTGTTTAGTACTCTCATATTGAAAAATTATCCCTTGCTTATAGTTGTTTCATAATGGATGATGCCCCGATTTTGTCGAATATTTTTCCTTTGTCATGAGTTTCTATGTTCTGAAATCCGAGGATAGAAAATGGTTCATCGGTTTTCACCTGTCAACCCCTGTCACCAACGTCATGTGCGTTAAGAACTAGTTAAGGGATGGGGGAAAGAATTAGTTCTGAAATAGGGTTTAGATAGTTGGATACCATAACTTGTAAAATGTAGTACAATATCAATCTTTAACTGCACAATGTTGACACTAGATTAATAAATTCTAGATGTACAAGCCCAAGACTTCAAATTATATGTATGTTATTTTTGTATATCAACTCAAAGAATGTACATAAAAGATTGTTGTATATGAACTTCAAATTTGTGCATAAGATTATGTTTCTAAATAGACGTCAAAGTATGTGCACAAGATGATTGTTGTATGTAGATTTCAAAGTATGTGCACAAGATGATTGTTGTATGTAGACTTCAAAATATGTGCATAAGATTACTGTTGTATGTAGACTGACTATGCATAATACAATTGCGTAAAGCCATAAGATATCGGTGGATAGTGGATAAGGCGTGCTGTGATACGGTGGCATAGTGTGTAAAGAATCAGTTGATATACACTGTAGAAAGCTGCTTGTGTCATCTGTCTTTGTATTGCAAATCCATATTCTCGTTTCTTAATTCAGAATTTCGTGTACAGATGGTTGTCAGGCAGTGACTTGAAAGCCATTGCCATCTTTGGTTGCCCTTCTCTTGCCAAGAGAAGTGTTTTTGCAGCTAAAAGTCTGCGCACTTTCTTCCAAATACCCGAAAACACGGTAAGTAGTCGTACTGCCTGAGATCTTATGATACCTTTTTCATTGATAGCTTATTTGAGATTTGCTTGAAAATAATTTAATTCTTCTTACCAAACATGCCAACCCCAGGTTTGCAGTAAATGTGTACTGAACAAGTCGTGCAAGTTTGTGAACCAGAGTGTGTGGAAGAGTGGCTCTAAGAACTTGAACTTACCCTCACTAATGAGGCTTTTAAGTGCTTATGCATTAGAAGCGGTTCCTCCTCCGTTAGTGCTGTCTGAGGATATAAAAGCTTGTGCTAACCGTCTGATGAAGGATGTGATAAATCTAAGTAAAACTGTTAAAGATGCTGCTTAGAAGCTCCTAATGCGAAAAAAAATAAAACAGAGGAGCTCGAAGGCTGAAGTTTTGCCAGGTAATGCCTGCTTTTTTGGCCAGTTATTATTTCTGCTGCTGAGATACCAAAAGCATCAAAAACTTTATGGATTGGTTAGTCTGCAACAAACCAAACAAAAGAAGCCTGTTTTTTTTTTTTTTGAAATGGTAAATATATATAAGATGGGTGTAACCAAGTTACAAAAACACGCGGACCAAACCAAGGGTCCCGTGGGAAAATACATGTGCCATATACCTCCCAAAAATCCCCAAAAAACTACTCCCAAAAAACGATCAATCAACACCCATATCCCTATACATCCAGCCCTCAAAGCTCACTAAACTATCGACTAGCTCACTAGCCTCTTCACCCAAAGTTTTTCCCTCGTAGACTTGCATTTGCACTTGATGGAGATCCTATTCTTGCATGCCTTTATAATCTCCAGTGCACATTCCGCGGGCCTGCATTGCTCACCCATGAAAATCACCCTGTTCCGAGCCCTCCAGGTAATGTAGACAAGAGCACACAACACTAGCAACTTGCCCTGAAACATCGCTCCTTTTCTGGTCTCTTCTGGCTCTCTTTCAAACCACTGCAGCCACTCCTGGAGGGTACAGAATCGAACCCCCACACCAAGCCAATCAAACACTCTGTTCTGTATTTCCTTTACCACTCGACACCCAAACCAAAGATGGTCTTCGGTTTCTTCTTCCTCCTTGCATAGCGCACACCAAGCTGCATCTGTTCCCATCCAGTGTTTAATGATGTGCCCAGTTTGCAGCCGCTTCCTCGCTGCAAGCCACGTGATAAAGGACCATCTCTTACACTGGGCTCGCTTCCAAATAAAGCTCCCCCAGTCACAACGCTGGCCATGGTCCCTAACCAAGTCATACACCCGAGTGCTCTTCAAAGCCCCATTCGGTTGTATGAGTGTCTCCCATTCAATCGTCCCTTGAGGTTGAAGAAGCCTGTTTGGGCACAGTGTTTTGTTGAAAGATGGGGAAATGACATCTATTCTAATTTCTAGGTGAATTTGTTTTTGTTGTTGCTGCTTTTAAATATTCACAAGATCTTCAATCAACATGGTGGGATGTTCTATCCAGGTACCACAATTTACCAAATGCTGAGGAAGCCGCCTATGACGCCTCAATATTCAAAGAAACCCCATCACCAATGTCTTATGGACACCGGATTTCGAATGAGTTAATTATCAATGTATGACTGATTCTCACTCCGATCTAGCACCTGCAGTTATGTTAATCAGATGGATTAGTCAGCTATGAGACGCACAATGAAGTATTGAAACATCTGAGAAAGGTGATTGATTATCCAGGGTTTACCAACTGCAGCATTTTATGGGAAATTCCACAATGGAAACCCTGGAATTTCTCTCCATGTGATGTCCATTTTTTCTTTCCTAAATCCAAGTGGTTCAAGTCTAGTTTAGAATTTGTTCATACTTCATACAGTGAACTAACTTGTATTTTCTCAACTGTAGTATCTTTATTAGGTTAGTATCAATCTGGTTGAATTTAGAACTTGGAGCTACATATCGCCCTGCAATAGGGGCACTGTGATATTAACGAAAAAGATATTTAAAAAAAGAAACCTTCTGCAAACATTACATAAAGACTATGCAAGTTCTATTCAATTCAGGTTTGAGTTCATGTTTTTGTTATAGGATAATTGAGTTTGAATATTACTTGACCCTTTTTGGTTGATCCTAGAGTTCATGAGCTTTTTTCTTATCATTCATACCTCTTACTGTAGATTGTTATTTGGTACTTGTTCCATAATTATGGGATCCTGTAGGAATTAATCTCATTGTCCAGCAGCTTTTTGAGCTTTGCAAGCTCCACATTGAATCAGCGATGTGATCAGATCAGCAGACAATTTCCCTATATATAATGATAGCTTACCATTAACAACACTTCATATGAGCTGTTTGGGCAAAATCACAAACTTGTTTTACAGTAATAAATCATATTTACAAAAGATTGGGTTTCCCAGCAAGCAGCAATGCATCTTTTATGCAAATAGCAGCCTTAACGAATTAAGTATCCTGAACATCAAGCTGTACAAGATCATACGAACAAGCAAGTACTTGGTGCAGTGGAAATGGTGAGGCATGGCCATCCATCTGGCTGAGGCTAGAGAATCAAGGATGGGTTTAAATTCACCAGCATCCACAATGATGTAGTGATTCCCAATTCATATACCCAGCTTTCCATACAGATTTGATAGTGCTTCGTAGAGAATGGTCGCGGCAGGCGGTTTTGGCAGTTTCCCAAGGAGTATGTCAGATGCGCTTATTGATAAACTACCATAGAATTTGGAGTTCTCCTTGGTGCGCGTTGTAAAAATGCTGCCTTCAAGCGAGCACCCAACAAAAGCACCTGCATTACCAGTCAAGGTAGACAATCACTTTGAATCAACACATTGTTCAAGATCCGAATATGATTTCATTCATATGTAAGTTCCAAGAAGTTACCTTTGCTGCAGCTGTACGTGTAGCAAGCAGCCAAGCCTCCATTACCAGCCCGTATGTCAGCTTCAGCAACCCTTCCTACAATCCCTGCAGCCATTCCAACCCCGGCACCGACTGAGAAATGCACATTTCCACCGAATGTCTTAACTGCATCCATTGTTCTTAGCACAATTATGAAGTCTGTGAATTCCACTCCTGCCTGTCCATAATTTGGAAATATCAACAAGACCACATACACGATTTTATATTCATAGCAAATGACATAATTCAAGAGAAATGGTAGCAAAAAATAATAGATACTTCCATAAGCAATATAAAAAAAAAGATCACACAGCAGAAGCATAGTGACAAAAAAAATAAAAGGAGAAGCTCAAGATTCTAACTTATGGATGAACACGAGGAAAACACAGATGCATCTTCGGGCTTTGACACATGTAGTTTTATATGGTTACAATTAACCATACTAAATTATGAAGGCATGAGAAGGGGTAGAAATGTAATAGTGATGCTCATTCAAGAGCAAAACAGCTGGGTGTTCTTCCTCGTCTCTGATTATTTCAAGATGAACAGCTTGAACAATGTAAGAAGAAAAACGTCTTTAAAATATGGAATGCAATTACCATGAACCCAATAGTTTATTTATTATGAAAAACAATACAAAACAAAATCTTCACCTGAGCGCCCCATCCAACTCCAAAAGAAGAAATTGCGGATGGTGCTGACCAAGTCCCATCGTCTAGGCGAGAAACTATCAGTCCAGTTCCTACTTTGTAAGTCATAATGGTACCAACCTTTGCAACAGAGAGAATTGCAAGGCCCTTGGCATGCTTTAAAATAGCATCTGGAATTGCCTTCTCAGGTGATAGACGGCCAACCTGTCATCAAGTTGCCACTATAATTTAAGGGGAGGATATACACACACAAAAAAATTACAGCAAGGTTGTCTTCATCTATTTGAAAGATGCAAGATAGACTGAATAAATACTTCTTAAGGGGAGGAAGGGGGAGTTCAGAGCAAGTTTGAAGGGGGAGTTCAGAGCAAGTTTGCGTTTTGTTTTTATAGTAAGAAACTAGCAAGTCTCTACTTCAAAACAAAGATAAAACAGGGATGAGGAATATGGAGAACGAAGACTGAAAAAACAATGGATAAAAAAATATCAATGTACAAGGCAATTCAATTTCATGGTAAAAGCCTTCTCCCTCCCGAACTAAAAAAGTGAGAAACGTTGTAATTCCAAAAGCAGATGGATGTTGCTGTACCTTATCATAGCATCTAATTGAGTTTGTAGCCTTATAGATCTCGTATTCCATTGATTGGCCCCATGGAAAATTAAACCATGATCTCAACGTACTGAGGTCAGTCAAATCATGAGTTGGCAACTGTGCAGCACGACTTACTTGGTCCATTAAATATGCTTGGACCGAGTCCAGACGCACACAGCATACATCACAAACTCTTTCTGGATCCTGAGTACGAAACTTCACAGGCAACAAGCTCCTTCCCTTTGAGCACTGACCACAAAATAATCCTCCACAAAAGCGACAATGATGCCTGGAGCACATTATAGGATGGAAGCGAACATTACAAAGCATGCACGCTGAAGATGCACTATCAGGAAGCCATCTAGGTGGCTCGGCTTCAATTATTTCCTTTATATTGATCATACTCGCCTCAGTGAGAGTTTGCGCCATCTCCTTCCAAGCTTCCT
This sequence comes from Persicaria maculosa, assembly GCA_963922045.1. NCBI lineage: Eukaryota > Viridiplantae > Streptophyta > Magnoliopsida > Caryophyllales > Polygonaceae > Persicaria > Persicaria maculosa. The sequence goes on along the minus strand of OY998267.1, from coordinate 12,744,147 downwards.
CCAGAAGGTAAGATGACATTCGGAAAATCTGTTGTTTATGAAAATCAGCAGAAGCAAGAGACTTGACTTTTCCACCAGCAGCAAGTAACATCTCAGTTACAACATCCCACATGGTCAGTTGCTTATCCCCTCCGAGGAACTGATTCCAACCCATATCTTCATCAGGTAAGTAGCCCCCGTTTATAGAAAGACCTTCTTCCCAGTTCTGATGCGTGCTGTTTGACATGGGTGGAACGGAGACGGGTATCCAAGCCCCAGTTTCCTCGGAATGTGGAGATTCGTAAAAGAAATATCTACCCTGAATTTGATTGCCCTCATTTTCAGCACCGGCAACCTTGGTGTCAACCATGGAACCACCAGGAGCATCACTTACTAAGCTCCCAGCGTCTTCCTTTTCCTTCCCCTTATCCCTGGTTTCATCGCCAGAAAATGCACTTGCTTCCTCACCCTTCTCCTCATCCCCGGTTTCATCAGCAGAAAAAGCAGTTGCTTCCTCACTGTTTTCTGCTTCACTGGAAACCTAAACACGAACAATCTTTTACATCCAACAAAGAAACTTTTGTAGCAGTAATCTAATTGCTATGAAGTCTCATGAAATAATTTTCATAAACACATTCTCCACGAATTCCAAGTTATAGAACTCTAATGAGGATATTCAGTCACTAGGGATAATTTTTCAATCTCAATATATATTACGATTCATTGGTTCTATATGCTCATTCCAACAGTCAACCATTAGAAGGAGAACAAACCAGTTCAAATCTATCTTATACACGAGTTTAAAGTTCACCTTGTTGCAAAAATACATGCAATTTTAGTTGCAATTTGCAAAAGGTTAGCTACTGGTTCTATGCAGGCTATATAACATTTTTTTTATCAGCATGATCCAAAAACAATAATCTTAAACCTAATATAGGAGAGATTAAACAGGTCATAGTTGAGCAAAGATATGACATTAGAAAGTTCTCAATTTTCATCTTAAGTCATAAACAAACATCCTACACAAGTAGCCACCGATCACAACATAAAAACCCTAACTACTATGCTTAACTAACCAACCCTATTACCCAATGAAGTAATACAGACATGCAAAATTCAACAAAGCAACAAAATTAGCAGTCATCAGCAAAATCATCAACCACGAGCACATCATCAATTTAGCCACAAACGAAATTGGAGAAACAAAATTGCGAGGAAGAGAAAGAGAGGTACCGAGTGAGAGAACAATCGGGGCTCGTAATCTTCAGTTTCCATATTAGGGTAACGGAGGTCGCCCTCCACTGATAAAGGTTCTCCCTGATTTCCCACCATGGAGAACCAGACAACGAAAACCCGATCGCCTGAGTGAAATTCAACACCTAAAAAGGGGCATAAAAATTAGGGCAACTTCTTTGCTGAGGTTCCCAACCTCCCAATTACAATTACAGTTTCATTGGAGAAACCAAGAAAGGGGCGATCACTAAAAACCATTAGCAGACGTAATCGAAGCTTATGGTAAACTAATTGAAAATCAGCACAGGGGTAGAAGTGGAAGCGTAGAAGACAAAAAGGAGACGCCTTTTTGGGGATGAAGATGAGGAGGGAGGAACAATTGAGAACTGGGAAGTCAATTTTTGTACGGAGTATTTGTTTTGGTGCGTTTATTATCCGACCCGAAGCTGACCAAAAAAAAAATTATCCGACCCGAAAAGGGATAGTGCAACTAATAATGTACAGTAACACTTAATTATTTGATATAGTTTTAATGTTAATTAGTTATTACCCCGCAAATTGAGATTAAGTAAATGCACGTGCGTGTTTATTAACAGTGAACACTGGAAATTGAAGGCAAATCAGGGTTTAAGTACCACGTTCATATTGACATGGTGTCATGTTCATATCGACGTGGTGCATAAATCCTGATTTACGGTGTATTTAGTTTCCGCGATATTGATAATGAAAAAAATTATAATTATTTTACATAATTTAATATAGGCGAAACAAATTCAAATAACCCAAGCTTTTATCTAACTTTCGCCTTCTAATCGTTGTCTGGTATTTCGAATTCTTACCTATGTAAAAAAGGGCAAATTGTGAAAAATAGCATGAACTTTATAGGTAGTTGCGTTTAATGACATGAACTTTCAAAATTTTAAAAATAATCACCAACTTTGTTTCTGGTTGCAATAAGTGGCACATCGATTTTTTTTTGAAATATAACCTCTTATTAACATTCTTTGTAGAAAAAAAATCATCCAATTTTCAATTTTGAAAAAAATGCCCATATTTCATTTTTAAAAATAATCCATTTTCATTTTAATTTTAAAAATTATAATTTATTTTATAAAACACTACTTTTCCCCTTTTTTCTTAAAAGAATACGCTCATTATTTTCACCCGGTTAAAAAAAGAACTAATTTTATTTTCTCCAAAAACTCAGTTTTTTTTCCAAAAACTCAGTTTTTTTCAAAAATTAAATAATAATTAATGTCTTTAAAATGAAAAATGAGTGTCTTAAAAAGATACCAATTAATATCACAATTATATTTTAAAAAAATGATGTTTTTTGAAAAATTGAAATTGAGTTTATAAACATGAAAATTGTTTTTTTTAAGAAGAAAATTGTGAGTGGGTTTAAAAAAACAATGGAAAATGTGATTTTTTTGTAAACAAAATGTTGATAAGGGTGCCCCTTTTTTCTTAAAAGAATACACTCATTATTTACACTCGGTTAAAAAAAGAACTAATTTTATTTTCTCCGTAAAATCAGTTTTTTTTCAAAAATTAAATAATAAGTAATGTGTTTAAAATGAAAAATGAGTGCATTAAAAAGATACCAATTAATATCATAATTATATTTTTTTAAAAATGATGTTTTTTGAAAAATTAAAATTGAGTTTATAAACATGAAAATTTTTTTTTTAAGAAGAAAATTGCGAGTGGGTTTAAAAAAAACAATGGAAAATGTGATTTTTTTATAAACAAAATGTTAATAAGAGTGGTCGTGCTACTAACCACAACCACCTTCAAAGTTGGTGATTATTATAGAATTTTTGAAAGTTGGTGCCACCGAACGTAACCACCCCTAAAATTCGTGTTATTTTTTTGCAATTTGCCCTATAAAAAAAAGAACATAAGTTGTAGGAGTGTTTTAAAAATATTCACACCTTTCAAATGCAATAAAAATAACTAATGCAATAAAAATAACTTGACAGTTGATGTTCTTAAAAAAGCAACTTATAAGAGTTGGAAGATTAGGTTGGTATAAATCTCATTATAACAGCGACATATTTTAACCAATCAAATTTTTTAAAAAAATCAACACTATCTAGAAAATGTAAAAAAAATCATCTATTGGTGATTAAAAAAAATCAGCTAAGGGATCATGCAGTTTAGATAGGAGGGAGAAGGTTTTTTGGAGGTTAAGGGTGTGTTTGGATTCCATTGTATTTTAATTATAATACAATTATTTTACCTCGTTTTATGTGAGCGTTTGGTTGTAGAAATAAAAATCTCGTAAAAACCGAGGTAAAACTGTAATTTAACCAAATAATCATACAAATCGAGATAAAATAATTATATAATAATTAATACATCGTGGAATCCAAAAACACCATAATTTAAACACCTTAAAAAATGTGTTAACCAAACGACGCCTTATCATTTTGCATTATAAACATAATGCATTGGAAATCCAAACACACCCTAAATAGGTCGATCTATCATACTATCACTCAATTCATCTTACCCACCATCTATCCACCACTCGATTTTTATCAGATTTTCACCGTATAATCAGATCGATCTGAAAACCCTAATGGAACAAAATGAATGCACAGATGAAGAAGATCTCAAACCGTATAATCGGATTGATCTGAAAACCCTAATGGAACAAAATGAATGCACAGATGAAGAAGATCTCAAATGTACTGAAGTCTGTTAAGACTCGTGATCGAGGGGCGTGTGTACAGGTGCTAGTGCGCTAATAGCTTAGCACATAAGTCGGGCAGGGTTCCATCCTAAAACTAATTGGCTTTAGAAGGAGTAGCCCAGTAGGTTATATACTAAGGTTTGTTTGTTCATATTATCAATGTGGGACTCTTTTGGTCTTCTTCACATTGTCCATTCTCTCAACACGCCCCCGCAAATGCCTCTAGTTGACACTTGGACAACGGGTCTAGCATCTCATTCTCTTTTAGCTAGCCCAAGATCGAGAGTCGGACCGTTTTTGGCTTTTCCGCTCTAATACCATACTGAAGTTCGTTAGGGACTCGTGATGGGGGCGTGTGTACGGGTGCTAGTGCGCTAATAGCTTAGCACATAAGTCGAGAGCAGGGTTCTATCCTAAAACCAATTGGCTTTGGGAAGAGTAGTCCACTAAGTTATATACTAAGGCTTATTTGTTCATATTATCAATGTGAGACTTTTTTTATTTCCTTACATTGTCCATTCTCTCAACACAAAGCAGGCAAAAGCAATAAATTGTTCATCTCGCACTAATTTATTGAGTGGAACCATTACAAATTAAGAACATGCTTAACAATAATCACTCATAACAAACAATATAAAGGTACAACAAGAACTGGAAAATGTAAGACAAAGCTCAATCAAAGCCGCAATTACAATATATAATGGAGTAATGTGATCTGCCTATCAACGATTCAGTATCGCCCTCAAATGAAAGCAAGAGCACGTCTGTTTTTAACATACATGATACATACCTTAACCACTATAACATGTCCCATATATATACACACACAATGTGGATTCAACAACAAATACACTCATACAACATTAAACATAAGATTCAGCACTGAAAACTTTCAACGTAGGAGCATAGGAGAGGATGGTGAACATTCATCAGCCCCATCTTTGCTGTTGATGGTAACCGACGAGTCGATCCAAGGCCCATCCATCGACACGCTGCTGCCCTGCCGGTGAGTGCTATGCTGGGAAGTGGTGGAGGGGCGGGAGTAGGTGTCACGGGGCATGTTCTTGAGTGCTGAGAGCTCGAGCTCTGTGAGCTTCACTACCTGGGCCTGAACTGGGATCGTGCCTTCGATCATGCTAACGATCGATGACATGATCGGTCTGAGGGTAGGAGATGGGTTGGTGCACAATATGGCTAAGTTCAGCAGCCTAAGCGCCTCTTCTTGTGAGTAGTCTGAGCCGAGACTCGGATCAACGAGCTCTAGAAGCTTCCCTTGCTCTTGTAGGACATAGGCCTTCTCAAATTTTTGGCAAAAGGGATAAGAATTTGGTTAGCTCAATGAGGTATCAAAATGAAGTTTTTGTCACCTTTATAACTAGTGTATTCCAATGAAACGAAAAATATGATAAAACGAACGAATATTATGTCATATTCATACGAATATTGTGTTGTGTAAATGTGAAATATGAATATGATGTAAACATGAGTAAATGAATATGATATTATTCATATTCACAAAACATAAATGAATAACATCATAATCATGTTCACACCCCATAATCTTCAAGTATTTGTTTTTTTTTTTGGTAGAAAATAGTCACGTATTTGTATCCACATAACATAATATTCGTATTAATTTAACACAATATTAATTTGTTTCACCGTATTTTTCGTTTCACTAGAACTCTCGACTCTATAAATATATATTATATATCTGTATGTATTAGAACTTATAAGGGCATACCCAGTCGAGAAGATAGACAAACTCCTCCCTTGGTCTGTAGCTGGTGTTGCTTTTCCCACTGACAATCTCAAGAATGACTACTCCATAGCTGTACACATCTGCTTTGTATGTCAGGTAACCCCTCATTGCATACTCAGGGGCCATGTATCCTCTTCATAGATCAATTCAAAGGCGAAAACCGGAATCAATATGCAGCCATAAAAAAAAGAGTTTCAATTAAGGTGCAGGTAAAACTCACATTGTTCCTGCTACCCTTGTGCTGATATGTGTGTCTTCTTCCTCATCAAGCTTTGCCAAGCCGAAATCCGATATCTTGGCAGTCAAGTCCTTATCAAGAAGCACATTAGTAGCCTTTATATCCCTGTGAACGATTTTTAGTCTTGACTCCTCATGAAGATAAGCCAATCCCCTTGCAATGCCCAAACATATTTGCTTCCTTGTAGGCCAGTCCAGGCTCAACCGTTGCTCCTCGCGACCTAAGGAATCAGTAAATATGGCATTTGATGAGTAGAGTTAGAGCAGGTCAGCTGGGAGGTAGCATCGTTACACGCTTTCTACAAGGAGATTACCGAAAATGGCACGAGCAAGGCTGTTGTTCTCCATGTACTCGTAGATTAGCAATAACTCTTTGCCTTCAATGCAGCATCCATGGAGTTTGACCAGATTTGGGTGTTGCAAAGCAGATATCATGCCTATCTCATTGAGAAATTCGCGGTTTCCTTGCTTTGATTTCGAAGAGAGCTGTTTCACAGCAATTACCTTCCCATCTGCTAGAGTTCCCTATTCTCAATAATAAGCTGAATTAGATTCCATGTTGCAGAATATTTTAAGTAGTCAAGGGTCCTTGTTTACCTTGTAGACAGGCCCAAAACCGCCTTCACCAATCTTGTTTGCAGGATTGAAGTCATCTGTTGCAGCCTTGATCTGTCGCAAGCTAAAATATCCCGTGCCAAGGCCCTCGAATTCTGTAAATTGAACAAGATTTATAGGATTATAGTAGGTGCAACACAATCAAAGTAAACTACACTGTAAATGTATATATTTGAAACTTCGCGAGCTACTGTAGATTGTGCGCACCATTGGGTTCTTTTCTTCCCAAGAAGCCTGTCAATTTGAGAGCTACAAGAATCAATACTGCAAGAACAGCAACTGAAGCCACAACAATGCCGGCGATAGCTCCTGCAGACAGTCCTTCACCAGTCTTGAAGTCTGCAAGAGGGGCAAATCAGAGTTGCTGACAAATGAAGGTTGGAAAGATCAAGAGAAGTGTCATCATGCATAGAATGTCAACTTACTTGGAGTGACAGTTATGGCAGATATAAGTGGCCCGTATACTCCTCGATAAGGAATAGCACTGGTTCCTTTTCCCTTCCAATACAAGTGTATTTCCAAAGTGCTTCCTTCAACAATAACTTCTTTGAACTCTTTTGTTATTCCCTTGCCAGCTCCCCCGGCTTCCTCCATGATGTTAAAATCTTTCAGTACTACATTTCCCTGATTGGAATACATCAAGCTTTCGTAACGTTGTTTTCACTTTCTATGGTCTCTAATTTCCTCAATCCACATAATAAAAATGACTGCAAGAATTGATATCAACCTGGATCGCTACATCAAAGATACGTCTGCCATTGTTGCTGAAAGTATGATCATTGGTGAACATGATCTCGGAAAAGTGTAGCTTCACATTGTAACTTCCGTTTTGCATGCAAACACCATAGTACTTTAGTGATAGAGGAGAAAGCCGAGCTGACTGGTAGTAAGCTGGACCACTCACATGACTCACATTTGCTATTGCAATATTATCTGCGTCCTCATTGCCCATGAAAACACCTGTACTGCTAAGGGCCCTGTTGTCTGTAGAGGAAAAGAAAGAAGCACCCGACCCACTCAAATCCTGTTCGTACTCGTGCTTGTCATAGGTTACCTTGCCGCTGCCCCCACAATTGATAAACAAAGAATGATCTGCGGAATATGGGAAGGAAGGTTATTTGTAGATGAGAAGTCCAATAACCAAATGGGGAATATAAATGATTTACTGTATAAAAGTTCTTTACATTTTACAGTTTTCAGGCAAGGTAGATCCTTTATCCAGCACCAATTGTTCCTACAAATTAAAGTTTCATTGATAGTCAGCATTGCAACATCAGCATCTTAAATTCCTTCATCACAAATCTAAAGCAAATGAATCAATTTGATCAGAACTTACGAGTTGTCATTCGTTGACTTGAAGCTAGAAGCAAAATTCCTGAAAAGAGGAAGAATATAAGCAAAAAATATTTTGCTTAGCACAAAATCATCAAGAGTGATGAAACACGGGGTGAAAAAATCTTACAATTTAGATGGCTGCTGACAACTAGATGTGACTGACCCAGTGAAGTTGTTGTAAGACACGTCTCTGCGAGGGGATGGAAGGATGAGTAGGTTTTATTGAAGCTAAAAGGGACCATGAATGACGAAGCTAGTAAAATATTACACTCACATGTTATCCTTGCTGCTTAAGATCCAGCTGGGAACTGATCCATTCAGCGAATTGTTTGTCAAAAACCTGTACGTTACATATTCCACCAAAGACATGATAACAATGTAAGACAAAGAGGTGGACAGTGTCAAATGTAAGATTTGTATTTAATTAAAATATCTACTTACATATACTTGAATTTCTTATTCTGATTCAGTTTCTGGAAATTGGTTGGAATATTCCCAGTTAAGCTGTTGAAGCTCAGATCTCTGAGTGGAAACATATGATATTTTTATTAGTATTATTTTTTCGGCGAGAGGAAATTTTGTGAGAATCAACCATGAACCGCCACATAAGAGCCAGTAGAAATCGTCATAACATCTTTAGTTGTTTCATATCTCCACATAAACCTCGTTTAAGAGCAGGATGAATTCTGATGGTCAAGAAGAAATTAAGAATAAAGGAGAAATAATAAAACTCACAACGTCTTTAGTTGTTTTATATCTCCAATGTATTCAGGGATTGACCCAGTGATCAAGCAATTCCGCAGTACCCTGAATGATTATCACACGCATACACACACACTGAATCAAGAGGAGGCTAGATTAATCATGATTGTAAGTTGTCTGGGACTCACAGTGAGGATAAATCACTCAAAGCCGACAAATTGGGAAATGTCATATTAGATCCTCCAAGATCAGATATCCACCTGGAAACAAAACCGGACCACGTTACAATATGCTAGGACAACATTTGGACATTACAATCTGCATCAATAGAGAAAAAAATAGGGAAGCCACTACTCACAGTTCCTTCAGTTTAGTCAGCAAATTAATAGTGGAGGGAATAGGTCCCTCCATGTTTGTGCCTTGCATATGCCTGAAAGATAGTGAGATAAGTTCCCGATGAATCAAATAGAAATACTGCCTCATAATATAAGAGCACAAGTCCTGAAAAGGATAAGCAGAGTGAAGAATGGTACCCACAATTTCGTGATGCTCGCCCAACTGCCAATGAAACTTGGTATCTTCCCTGATATGCTAGTTCCATCTATCCGACTATGAGTAAGACAGTTATGGTCAAAATTTTGATTTGAAAATGATTGACAGCTAAAATAAGCAGATTGCTTACAAATCATCGAGGTTCGTTAGATTGGCAAATGTTTCTGGTATTGTTCCTGTGAAGTTGTTGGAGGAAAGTAACCTGTATGAATAAGTAATTACTCAATAGGTAAAATAACTCCAGATAAGAAAACAGAAAAATGCAGAATATCAAAATATGGAGGACATTTGATCAATTCGTAAAATAGATTTTTTTTTAAATAACCTAAAACATTAAATACATTCTAGTTGTTCAACCTTCCTACATGATCAAAAGTTGTATAGAGGAAACTACAAGGCAAAACAAGTAATTTTTCCTTGGTGATCAAAACTAGCATCAACTGATACGAGCTAGCTGGATGATAGCTGAAGAGAATGAAAGGATCCTTACAATCTTGACAAATTTTTCAAATTTCCAAGACTTTTTGGAAGCTGCCCTCCGAGAAGGTTGTCATCTAATACCCTGAAAAGAAAATAAGAAACCATTTGATGGTCATGAGAAAATACAAATTGTTGAACTCTGTCACGTTCAGCGGTAGATTCAACAACTTACAATCCTTGAAGGGTGGGGATCTGACCAATTTCCTCAGGAATTGAACCACTTATGCGGTTACCAACAAGGGACCTGAAATTTCTAACAGGTTAAGGTTTGCTTGCTAAAAAAAATAGCACCAGCTTCCTCTGAAAAGAACTAAACCATGTACTTACAAATTGACTAAAGGAATTTTAGCCAAGCTTGTGGGTATCGATCCGTTGATATAGTTCCTAGTAAGATCACTGGTGAAAAAGAACAAATAAACGTCTCCGACTTTCACAATATTAAGCAATAGTACCATAGTGATTGAAATATGCAAGGAAGTCTTAAAAGTTTAAGGCAGTAATTAGTATCAGTATGTTGAAGTTACTTACATTTCTACAAGTTTGGTGAGATTTGCGAATTCATCTGGTATAACTCCGGCAAGATTGAGAGTCTTGAGCTGGCTGTCGATCAAAGCACATTCAAGTTGAGCTTAACTAATGGTTGCAATTGGAGCGATGTGCTAAGTAAAGATGAAAAATTGTACGAGCAAGCAATATACATGTGGGTAACATGGCAAACAGTACTGTTGTTATACGAGCAATCACATGTAACGTTGCTAAGCTTATCATTGCCAGGGTTATAGTAGAAACTTGAACCATCATTTTGGCAAGCCGTTTGATTGACTCGCCAAAGCCCAATGTTCAGTTTGCGAGAAATTGCTTCTAGAGCTTGCACTGCAATATATGAATTAGGATCATCAGTTCATCAGGTTAGTTGATTAAAAGTTTATTTCACACTGTCACTTAAAACAGCACACAGATGCAGGATAATTCAGGTGAACCAGTAAGAGTTAAAACAAAAAAAACGGGTTTTAATCTTTGTTTTTCCCTGCCATTTTTAACTATAGTTTTCAACACAACAACAATCCCAGACTATCCCGTCCTGAGCAGGGTCGATAGCTATTATGAGAGATAAACATCTATAAATGTCAATTACAAGGGCCTTATTGATTGGAAGCTAAACATTTGACTATATTCTTATACATCAACTAATACCATTTTTTTAATGTCAGTCAAGAAACTAATATCCAGTACTTTTTATAATATTAATATTAATAAAATGTCCCTGTATTTATCATAAACAGTACGCTTGCCATATGATTTGAATAACGGTACAAAAACTAGCTTCTCAGAAGATAAGACTTTCATTTTCAAACTGCATTATTTAAAGCAAATCATTATTTAACATTTTTTGAAATTATTTATTCATCGTTGAATTTGGAGTTTGGATGAGATCAATATGAATACAGGACACCTATAATTAATTAAGATTAATATAATATATAAGATAAAATTTGCTACAAAAATTCCTTGTAGACTTTTAAATTGGATTCATACCTCAACTTGAGGAAATTAAAGAAGAAAAATGTTAACAGTGTAAGTTTCTTGCTATGGGCCGCCTCCGGGAGGAAGACAACAAACATGACACCAGACATCAACAAGATAGCGACACTGAGTTTTATATTATTGTGATATTGACGGCCAAAACTATGTATCGTATTCGAAAGTGATGTGAATCAAATGATATGGTAAAAAAAAGATGATGCAACCTGTTTGATTGGGTAGTGATGATAATTTGACTATGGGTTTAAAAAAAAAGAGTGATGACTTCAACACCAAACCCCTTATAGAAATGGGTTTATAATGTATCTTAAAGTGAAAAAGTGAATTAAAATTATCCCTCTAACTTAAATATGATCACCGGAAAAAGAAAGGGAATGCATATTTTTTTTAACAACCTTACACTATAAAAAAATATATATAATTTTTTCACCTAATTTTATTAATTATTATTGTGCTTGCTCATTTAAAAAATAATTAAACATTCAATTTAAAAAATAATTAAACATTCTTTTGATGAAAAAAAATCTTTTAATAAATGTGAATTTTCTAAAAATATTGAGTATTTGAATATGGAGGGAGTATGTTAGCATTTTTAAACTTTGATTCTTTGATGGAGTGTTTTTAGATCCTAACTTTGTATTTATAAAATTTATTAATTACAAAATGAAACAAAAGATTGAAAAATTATTAAATTACTCACTACTACTGCAAAAAAATATTTCCTGATCTTATTTATATGCATAAAAAACATAAATCATGAAACTCATAAAAGTTCTGAAAATACAAATTTAGTTTGGGAAAATACAAATTTGCCTTTAGGTTTTGGTTCAAAATTCAAACAAAAAATCGCCCGATCGCGCGCCGGGAACCAAATCAATCGATTTAAAAAAAAAAGAGAGAGGAAAATAGATCCATCGTGAAATTAGCAAAGTAACGAGCGACTTTGAAACACTTGATTCATCCAAAAAATAAATCGGAACAGTTGATCGCCGCTGCAACAAATTAAGTAGCAAATCGCGATTTCAAAGTGAAATTTCAGAACCATTTCGAGAAGTTAAGACGAAATAGATAAGATGCAGCGTTTTCTAGGTTTACCTTCATCTTCCGGGAGGAGTTTAGCATGATACTCGAACTCCGATAAACAGGTGCAGAGGAGCAACAGCAACAGCAGAGCGAGCGAACTGGAGAGAGAAACCGGCCGATTCATGGATCCTCCGGTGAAATCGTGAGCATAAATATGAACAAATCAAACGGCCAACGTCCGCCGGAGGAGGCACAAGATGAAATCCAGAGAGAGGGGATTTTCCCGACGCAGGGAGAAACGAGGGAGCGCGAGAGCAAAACAGCGGTTATTGCAAGTGGTGGGGATATTTTTATTTTGGCCTTTTGCCAATTGCCTGCACTCTGCAGAAGAAGATTAGTACGGAGTAATTCATTAGTACGGAGTAGTGTCTATATATAAGTTTTTTTTAGTGTAATTTCATAAAAATATAATTCTTCATCAATTAAGTTGAATTTTTTTTTACATAATACTATACATATTACTCTTTTTTTCTTCCATCTCTTCTTCTCTCTCCATCCCTCTCTACCGGGAATCGAACCTTAGCCTGAGGCATTGTAGAGGAACAACTATACATATTACTCTTAAATTTGAAAATTACAAATCCTTATATTATGATTATGATTTATTTTAAATGAGATAGTGAGATTTCATTTATACTTAAAACAATATATGTGTAATAACAGTTTTTCTGATCAAAATGTATAACTAAACGAACGTCGTTTTTTTTAGATTCATAAAATTTTAGAATTTTTTTAAAATCTTTTATGAGTTTATTTATTCAATTTGAATTTCATCATTTAAAAATAGAATGCTTACTATGTACCTCTATATGTATGTTAATATCATCACATTATATTTGAGTTTTTCAAATTTGGGTTTTTAAGGGGTGTTTAGCAACAGGTTTGAATAGGTTTTGGAAGTGAAATAAAAATAACACCTCATCTTCTCCGTGTTTGGCAGTGTCTTCGGGTGGAGGTGATGGAGTTGAAGGTAAAGTTTATTTTGCTTGAAAATGAAAGTTGGGGGAGGCAGCTTTGGGAGGTGGATGTTTTTTTTAGGGGATTTGTTCCAATTTGCCCCCACTCTTGCCTCTACAAGGGTATTTTTCTAGGGTAATGTATTAAGGGTATTTTAGACATTTTATCTCAAATACAACTTTCATACCTTATAACCACCAAACACCTCTACAATGTTATTTTTTTTAAAAAAATCTCCATCTTCCACACCTCCATAATACAAAAAATAAAATACATCTCCTAAAAAATATTCAACCCGTAAAAAACCTCCTAATTGCCGAACACGCGCTAAATCACCCATTTTTCTAAGTTGAATTGTCACCCACTTTTCTTCTACATTTAGACATTTATCAACTACCCTTTGTCGGTGAAATTCGATCCCTTTGTTATCTATATATAGAATATATAGAATACCTATTTTGAAATATAATTTCCAAATGTGTAATCATTTTGTTTGTATGATTGATCGTTTTATTTGCTCGTAGTCGTACTATTGTTATTATAAGTTTTAAAAGGTAAAAGCATTAGTTTACTTACTCAAATTCAATGAGAAAAAAAAAAAGATAATCGATAGACGATTGTGAGTTTGTTTTACAATTGACAAACTATCGACAAAAAGTTGTACTCCCTCCAACTTCGATATTTGACTTTATGTATGTTTTTTTATAAAGCTAAAAAAAATTATAAAATTTATTTGTTAAAAAATAATTCCAATACAAAATTATAAAAATAAAATGTCCTTGCGTTATTTTTTTCAAAATCGAATGGTGTATTATATTGAAAAGCAATATGAAAATATCTATATAAGTAATCTATAATTTCAAAAATATAACTTGTTGTGGTGATCGGAGTCAAATCTAATCGATTTTTTTTCATATAAAAAGCGCTATAAATAGTAAAATTGGCGTTAATTTTGGAATATTTATGACATTAAATAGATTACTTAGAAAAATCAAACACGTATTAAATGATTTGAAGTGTTCTCACCTATTGCCTTCATTTTATTGGACAGCACATGTGGATACAAATTAAGCCAATGGAGTGAAACCTTATCAAGATTTTTCAATCAATTTGGTATAAAATCTGAAAATGTAAACGGAAATAAGTTGAATATAGTTTATCTCTAATTCAATATAATTAGAAATTTTAATTATTACTCCTATTTCTCAAATTTTCATACAAATTTTGGTTTGTTTCCATCCTTTCAACTACCTTGAGCAAAAATTAAACCATATCTCCTTTTATTTTATTTTTCATATAAAAATTAACATTCTTATTTCATCTAAACTCATAAAACTCCTCTACAATATATTTTTTCATACAAAATTTATTTTATTTCGTTTACATTTTATAATCTTATACTCCCATTGTCTCAAAACATAGGCCATTTGACTAATAAGCATAATATTATTTTGAAAAAGTAAATAAAAAATTAATACTTATATAGTTTTGTCTCTTTAAAAATGTGTTAAAAAAATTAAATACCTTGTATTTTGAGATGGATATAGTACCAAACATGCCCTTAGAGTTTTGGGAAATGAACAAATACTAATTTGGTGGTGCTTGTGACGTTCCTTAGAGCATGCGCAACGTACATACTGCAAGTGAGTGTCTTAATTTTTTTTAAAAAGGAAATGAAAATTGGGTATTTTATGTCAGTCCATATCAGAGATATTTTGCATAGAAAATGGTGAGAGTTTCTTCTGCGGGAAAGAAATATAGAGAAAAAGAGATACTTTGCCTGCAACTTCTGACATTTTCTGCATTTCTTTTTAATTTTTTTTTTTCAAAGTAAAGAGATACGGGCGTTGCGGATGCTCTTAACTTTACACACGCCATGAGATTTAGTTACTGTGTTTTTTTGGAATCCAATAGCAGCACCTAGCTCATGAGAGTCGCTCCTTTTTCGTTTTTTTTTAATTTTAATCTATATCTTTATAAAAAAGCTCAATTGATAAATATTTTTTAAAATTAAGTTATTTTTGTTTTTTCTTAGTATTATTTTACTAAAATCTCTTCTTTATTCGGTAGACAATTTTTTAGATTGGGCTTCTTAACATAGATTAGAAAAAGCCATTTAATGTTGATATATAATATAAATATTTTTCTAATATGTGGCATGAGCAATTTAAAAAATAAAAGATTTACATTAAAAAAGTGCATTTTTTTATTTTCAATGCATTAACCGTTATGATCAATGCACGAAAACTATAATATATCTTTCTTTTTACGAGTGTATAATGTGTACAAATGGACCCACGTTAGATAAACCGATATTATAATATCTGATTTGAAATACGTCGGTAATCAGACAATGCATCTAATGTATGGGCACAAGACAACGAAGGGGCCTTGTCCTTGATACTACATATTGATGAGGTTTGGGATTGTTCGGATCAACACTGATTACACAAAAAAATATTCATAATTTGTCAAACTTTGAACAAATAATGGGCTATTTACTAAGATATGAGAGGGAGTGTGAGCAACGGTGGCCAACTCTATGAGTTTCAGAAGCAAATTAATTTACGAATCTAAGGTTTTGATTATTGAAAAAAAAAGGAAAATCCTTATAACATAAATTCAAAGATCAATCCGCATTAGCTTAGCTCAAATAGTTACAACGTGACATTTGGAGTAAGAGATCAAGGATCAAGTCTCATTAGCGACAATGTGGGAATAACCACTCAAATGAAAGGCTCCTTGTGCACACTAAGCACTGATTCTAATCTCTGTTGTCAGTTCAGTCACCATCTATACTATGTAGAAATTTGAACATATTTTTAAAAAAACTAACATTCAAAAGTGCGAGACCTTATAGCCAACATGAGATTCACCTACCATGGATTCTTCGAAAAAAAGGGGCCACCCTTGTTTGAGCATTTATAAATTATAATATTCGATTTAATTAGTTGCAAGGGCGACCAGATAAGTAGAGGTGTGACCGTCCGAAAAAAAATATTGAAAGTTTTTGGGGAAAAAAGTTAAGAAAAGTAAAATTTGAGAAAAGTATAAAATAGTATCTAATTTAATTTGTAAATAGACTAATTAATGAGAAAAATTTCTTGTACATGCATTTTAAGAGGCCCAAATTAACCAAATGTCCATCACTAAATTTTTACGGAGTATTACTTAAAAGTCCACGCCATTGTTTCATATCTAATTCCAACTCTCCAATCTCAAACATAAGAGTGACATTTGGAATAAGAGACCAAATATCAAATCTCACTAGCGACAGTGTGGGAGCACCTCTCAAATAAGAGAGGCTCTTTATGTGCAATGAGCATTAATTCTAGCCTCTGTTGTCAGTTAAGTTACCATCTATACTGTATAGAAATATGAAAATATCTTTTAAAATTAACAAACATTTAAAAGTGTGAAACCTTATCAAGAATTTTCAATATTTTAGAGTTTTAAAAAGTGATTAAATACTAATATTGAGGTGCTTATGACTTCCTAAACTTTATAGCCACCGTGAGATTCACCTACCATGACTTTTTTGAATCCAAACACTATGATTAGAGCAACTTGGTTAAAGAGGGCCACCCTTGTTCGTTCGAAGAAAATAGTACGTAGTAAAGTTTTGGGAAAAAAAATAAGTTAAAGAAAAGTAAAAATTGAGAAAAGTATAAAATAGTATCTAATTTAATTTGTAAAGAGAGTAATTAGTGAGAATTTTTTTTACATGGGATTTAGGAGGTCAAATTAATCAAATGTCCATCATTAAATTTTTATAAGTTAAAAATTCACTATTGTTTCAGATCTAATTCCATCTCTCCAATCTCAAGCACAGGGTGGCATTTGGTTTCATATTAGTATTAATGTGAATAAATTACTATATGCATCACACCTGTGCTTCTTGAGTTACACCACTGCTCCTCTTGAGTCACACGTCTGTGACTCAAAAGGGTAGGAGTGTATTTTAAAAAAATAAAAAAATGGGATATGTAGTGTATAAAGTAAAAATTTGTAGTGTAAAAATCACACCGGTAACATTTTGATAGATTTGACAAAACTTCATTTTGAAAATTTTATCTTATCAACAACCCATAAATATTGTACAATTAAATTTGAATTATCTATATAAAATACTAAAACAGAGGCATGTAACGGGCTTTGGTGCGATCTCACGTCCACGGAATTTTGTGGATTAAAGCGGGATTATTTTTGCTTACGTGACATTTTCTGGATTAAAGTGGTATTATATTTCTGGCCCACATCAATTAATAAACGAATATAGTTAGCTAAAAACTTATATTTTTAGATCAATAATCTATCCAATATAACTTGAATTAGTTGTTATACATATTTATTATTTTCATACTTTTGTTAATAAACTAAATTATTTATTATTTTAAAAGATGAAGAACGAATATTTGGTGCGTTATTCTACCTTTTAGATCAAATTGAATATAATATATTTATATATGGTTTTATTTTTGTAAGCCACATCAATTTGATTTTATTTTTTTAAGTCACGTCAATTAATTATCTAATATAATATTTTAATATAATTAATATAATAAAATATAATTTATTAACGGTAACGAATACTTAGTCTTAGAGTTTAATTTGAAACCCAAATTCTTACTAATATACTCTTATCCAAATCGTATACTTCTCTAAAAAAAAATCCGGTAAACCTTTATTTTAAAAGCTTCTCCAACATAATATTAGTGATAAAATCACCCTTATAATACGTAAGCTTATTTTGGGTCTCTTCATAATATTAATTAAACAAAGATAAAACCTTCAAATATGTTCAATAAATAATAGGGGGAATTGTGCTATAGGTTATAATTAGGGTCTTTATTAGGAAATTGTCCAGCCTTCCCTTCTAAATTGACAAAATTTCCACCTTCCTTCCCTTCCCCTTATGCCCCTTTGCCCCCCCACGCGCGCCCCCTGTGTCCCCCTCCTGTTTCAGCACATTTGATTTCAGCAATTCCTATTTTTTAATTTTTTTTCGCGCGTTGCTGAAACCAAAGTTGTTGAAACCGAAGTTGCTGAAATTGTTGAAAATATTTTTTTTTCGCGCGTTGTTGAAATCTAAGTTGCTGAAATCGGAGTTGCTGAAACCAGGGTTGCTGAAATCGGAGTTGCTTAAATTGTTGTTGCAATTGCTGAAATTAGTTTTTTATTTTTTCTCGTCAGTATTTCGACATCGGAGTTGCTGAAACCGTGTTGCAGAAACCGGAGTTGCTTTTTTTTATCTTTTAATCTTTTTTTTTTCGCGTCACCACTTCGACACCGGGTTTGCTGAAATCGGAGTTGCTGAAACCGTGTTGCGGGATATAAAATTTAGCCTATGCGGGATTCGAACCCACGTATTTGCGCATAAGCACATTGCTCTACCATTGAGCTAAGAGGCTTTTAAAGGAGATTTGCAGCAAGAAACATCAAAATTCATGTTGAACCCGAAGTTGCTGAAAGTGTTGCTATAATTGCTGAAATTAGTTTTTTTTTTCGCGCGTTGCTGAAACCGAAGTTGCTGAAATTGGAGTTGTTGAAACCGAAGTTGCTTTTTTTTTTCTTTTTTTTTTCGCGTCACCACTTCGACACCGGAGTTGCTGAAACCGAAATTGCTGAAACCAGATTTTTTTTTGTTTTTTTTTATCACTTCAACACCAGAGTTGCTTTTTTCCGTAATAAAAAAATGCTGAAATACTGAACTGATGAAATATATGCTTGTGTGTAAGATATAGTAGCTCATACAATTTTATAAGAATTAATTTCAGCGTTTCAGGATAACGAATTTTGCTAATAAAGAATTAATTTCAGCATTTCAGCGTTCTACAAAAAGTTTCAGCAAGGCAAAAAAAAATTGCTGAAATTACCAATATCCAAACTCTCAACAAAGCAATCTCAATCATAGTACCAAACTAACCACAAATTCTATTTTTTTTTCCAATATATAATTGTTAATTAATTCCAATATATAATTGCAATATCCAAACTCGAAGCTCTTCTTTCTCTTTCATGTACTGCGCTTCCCCCTTGTACTGTGCTTTATGTCTGATCAACCTATGTCCACGAAGCAACCCAACCTATGTCCACTAATTACCATTTTTTTAGTATTTAATTGGCCTTTAAACTGCCGATGGAAGACTTAGATGAAAATCAACCCTACCTATGTCCACTAATTACCATTTTTTTTAGTATTTAATTGGCCGATAAACTACCGATGGAAGACTTAGATGAAAATCACCGCCGGAGTACAGGAAAGAGAAAGAATACATACAATTGCAGAGGGGAACAAGACGGAGAGAACGAAGAATCAAAGGATCCAAAATCACCGTTGAGCTCACCGATCTCGTCAATCAAATACGCAAGCAGCGAAATCCGACGGCACAAATCAGTGCAATCGCGCCTGAAATTCATGGTTGCTCCTCCATAGTCGCTGCCTGAAATCGCGCCGACGGAGCCATGGGAGGCTCGACCTTGGGGCGCCGACGGCGAGGCTTCGAGAGCGAGAGAGAGGGAGAAGCGGGAGCAGCCTGAGGGGAGAGGCAACGATCTGAGGAAGGGCAGAAGGAAGAGTGAGAGAGGAGATCTGAGAGAATGGGAGAACAGGAGGAGCGAGGGCCTAGAGAAAAGGAAGGAGGCTGGGGTGTGGACTTTAACCTAATTTGGATATATCCGTGGACAGTTGTCCAATTTGGGCCCAAAAAATGGCCTGTTTGACAAATTAATTCTAAATAATACTCATAAGTCATAATAGTATCCATTAGGAAATCTATTGAGGGATTAATTTGCCAAACAGACCATTTTTGGGGTCTAAATTAGGTGACCATTTTTAGGGTCTAAATTGGGTAACTGTCCACGGTGTTATCCAAATGAGGTGGATGTCCACTCCCCTTTTTTTTTTTTTAATTTGTGTGCCCCCGTATGTTCACCGCCTCCATGACTCCATCTCTCTCTCAGATCTGCTCCTTCTGCGCTCCTTCCGCTTCGTCTTCCATCGCCTCCTCGTTTGCTCCTCCAATCTTGCCTCTCGACAGATCGCAATGGACGAAAGGTACTCGCTCGGTACTCTACTTTCTCTTCTACTGATGGCTTAAGTGTCCTGAGGGCGGAAATTGTGAGACCTGCCGGCTCCTGGAGGATCTCCGGAAGAGGCGTTGGCGGAGGAAAGAAGGGATCCTGGTGAGGCGGTAGCCGAAAACTGATCTCCGATTGGATTGCTCCCTCGTCGGCGCCTTCTACACCTCCTTCAATCTAGATCCAACGGAGAGAAGCGGAGGAAGATCCCCTGGCGGCGGAGGACAACGGAGAGGAGCAGCCAGGAGAGGCGGTGGGCCAAATTGCGATGGAAGGCCGATTGAGAGGAGCGACCCCTCTGCTTGCGGTGACGGTACCTGGGGAGATCTGACGGAAGGCTTTTAGAAAATAAACACGCCGAACTGTTATTTCAGCAATTACAATGGCACAGTTAGAAGCCATACGCCATGAAATCGGAGCTGTTATCTCAGCAATTACTTCATCCATGCTCGATCGGAGTAGCTAGTCATTGAAGGATTGATAGGGGGAGGAAGTCAATCAAGTCTTCAGCGACGGCGGCTATGGAAGGAGTAACTAGTAGTTGCTGCGACCGGTAAGTGCTATATGGTTTTACTGTTACTAATTAAATTATTTTGCAGGTTATAACTTAATTAATTTGCTAGTGTACAAGCTGCCAGGTAATTGATCAATTTCTCACCAGTCACCAATTGATGTTAATTACAGTTAGTTTCGAAAAAAAACTAATTTCAGCAATTACAACAACAATTTCAACAACTCCGATTTCAGCAACTTCGATGTCGAAGCGCTGACGTGAAAAAAACTGCTAAAAAAAAAGAAAAAGGAAAAAAAATCAACTCCGGTTTCAGCAACTTCGGTTTCAGCAACTCCGGTGTCAAAGTGGTGACGCAAAAAAAAAAGAAAAAAAAAAGAAACTCCGGTTTCAGCATCCCTGGTTTCAGCAACTCCGATTTCAGCAACTTCGGTTTCAACAACGCGTGAAACAAAAAAAGAAAAAAAGAAGAAAAAAAACAATTCCGGTTTCAGCAACTCCGATGTCGAAGCGCTGACACGAAAAAATAAAAAACTAATTCAGCAATTGCAACAACAATTTAAGCAACTCCGGTTTCAGCAACCCTAGTTTCAGCAACTTCGATTTCAGCAACTTAGGTTTCAGCAACGCGCGAAAAAAAAAAAACTAATTTCAACAACTTCGGTTTCAGCAACTTTGGTTTCAGCAACTTTGGTTTCAGCAAAAAAAAAACGTTGAAATAGGGTTTGCTGAAACCAAATGTGCTGAAACAGGAGGGGGCACAGGGGGCGTGCGTGGGGGGGGGGGCAAAGGGGGCAAGGGAAGGATGATGGACATTTTGCCAATTTGGGGGGAAAAGGTGGACATTTTCCTAATAAAGGCCCTAATTATGGCCTATAGCACAATTCCCCCTCTATTGGGTCTCTTCTTAACCATTGGCGGAGACAGGGGTGAGTTTGTATGAGTTCAAGCCCACCCCAAATCCAAAAAAATACATATGAAATACTGTATAGTTGAAGAAGAGAACACCTAAAGCCCTTTGTTCCATTAGTTCATGTAAAACTGTTTTACCTCAAATCTACCCACCCACCCGTGTTCGAACCTTGGTAGCATCACCCTTTCCATTTTTTCTGATAATTTTTGTACACATTATTTGTGAGAATTTTTTACTTATTGCATAATTTGCCCACCCCAATATACTTTTCTAGCTATTCCAGTGTATTCTTAACCAGGATTAGCCAATGTAACGAAGAAAATGCCATTCTTCTAAATTCGATCAAAAATAAATAATTCTTCGTGAATATTAATACTTTCGGCATGTCCAAAATCATTTATATTTGGTCACATTATAACAAGACACGTAATTTAATTTATAAATTCCTTTGACAACTTCAGGTATTATATACTTAATAATCTCATCAAATTAAAAAATAACCGGTCATTATCTCTGTTGAGATATTTGGTATGAGAGTGTTCCTCCCACATTGATTATAAAAGATTAAAAATGATGAGTTATAAGGAAGAGTGAAACTCTACACAATAGCTTAAGCTTTTGTGTTAAGTTGGTGGATACCGACCTTATAATCGCAATAATAATAATAAATCAATATAACCTGGACCGAGATGTGTTTGCCTCCCGTACGACAGCCAACCCGATATGGGTTTGTTCGTTGTCAAGTGCAACTCGGGGGCGTATTTAGATGTTTAATATGAGAGTGTCCCTCCACATTAATTATAAAAGATTAAAAATGATAGGTTATAAGGAAGGGTGAAACTATACACAATATATTAAGTGTTTGTATTAAATTGGTGGATTCCGACCTTATAATTACAAAAATAATAATAATAAATCGATATAATCCAACACGTGTTTGCCTCCCGTTAACGGTCCGTCGAATATTTTACAATCTCAACTTCAAAAAATATCCGTTTATTCAATCCACTAAATATTACTCCCTCCGTCCGAAAATACATGGGAATACGTTTGTAATTATTAAAAAAATTTAATATTTTATATAATTTTTAACTTTTAAAAAAACGTACTAAAAAGTAAAAAGTCATGTATTTTTCGGACAAAAGGAGTACTAACGATTTGTAAGAATGTAAATATATCTTGTAAAATATAATGACACGAAATATTGAAAACCCAAATAAACTAGAGATATTACGAATAGCATAACATAAATATGAAATCGATGTCGGCCACACCGTGACAAGTCAATGATTCATGGATAGATGGCAATGATATTGTCGGATCCAAAATTTTCATTCGGTGGATTGGTTGGGGAGTTGCTTTCAAGGTTAACTATTACAATCTCCCAACAATATTAATAAAGTTAGTATAATATAAGATCGGTAAGAGTAGATAAAGTAATAAATAAAAATAAAAAACCATAAAATTAAGGTGGTTATGAAAGGTCTAATTTTGTTACCCAATTAATTTACTGTCTTTTGGACAATCCCAATTAGTTTATTGTCCTCTCGAGCGGTAAAACATCTTCTCTCTTTCCCTCTCTTTTACTTCACTTTGTCGCTTCTTTCTCGCTCTGTTTCGAACTTTCATCTTCTTCCCTCTTACTATCGATCGTTATTTATACTTTCAATGGATGAATCAAGCATGACATTCAAAGGTTAGTGTAGTTTCAATGTGGTTTCTTTGTTAGGGTTTTCTTCGTTTCATGAACTGTTTCATGAACCTAGTTTTAATCCTTTGTAATATCTTCTATTATGTGTTGGATCTACCGTTTATGAGTTAGAATACTATAAAAAAACCAGTTCAATGTGAGTATTTGCTTTTGATTTTTTCAGTTTTTTTGTCCGCTGTTTTTGTCTTTCTCGTAGTTTATCTGTTTTATCTGTTCATGTTAATGTTTTGTAGGAAATAAGCCACTGGTTACCTGCTGAAGAGAGGTTTCCTTCACAGAGTAATCTTTACTCTTACCCTAAAGTTTGTGAAATTATCAAGGATGGTTTGTCCGCTTCTGGTTTTCAGTAGCTTAAGAATAGTTATTTAGGTTTAGTTTCCTTCAAGGATCAAAATTGCAGTTTAATTTTGAATTAGTACATCAAACGGTAATGCATGAAATTGTACCAAAAAAAGAGATGGAAATGTGGTTTAAAATTGATGGTCTAGTTGCTCGTTTTTCTTTACTCGGGTTACATGTCATAACTGATCTTCCAGTTATTGAATATGATTACATTTAAAGAGTTTTTTTGGGAAGGTCAAGATCTATTATGCAAATATACTTAAGATTTTAAACCTATTTTTATTCATGTGGTGTGCAGTGCTTGTTGTGAGATATTTACTGTAAAGACAATTGAAGCTCTCTTCTTTGATGCAAATATTAGAACTTTTACTCAAGAGAAACTGTTTCGTAATCGGAACTTATGTGTCCATATCTTATGAAGGAAAAATGGATATTCCAATTTTAGTATTTGATTAAAAATATCTGGGTGTTACTGTTGTTGTAATTTCAAACATCTAGTTTTTGGTCTAGTTGGTGTATTTGAAACATCTAGTTGGTGGTGTATTTGAAAACATCTTAATAATATATGTTGTAATATATGTCTTTTAGTCTTCATTATATATGCTAATATTTGTCAAATATGCAATATGTTGATATTTTTATCATTTGTCAGTTATCTGTCATGCTTTGTCAGCTTATCTTTTGAGCACTGTGTAAACTGTCAATCTTCATTAGTGTAAAAATTGCCGATGAAATAAATTGCTCATGTTGAGAAATGAATTACACAGGCAAATATGTTGATAAATACACGTGTTGATAAATACAAGTCTATATGTTGGCAAACGAATTTATCAGTAAATGTATGCAACTGTTAGCTTATAAGTGCGTTTTAATATATGCTGATATTTGATTTCACTTCACATAGGCTTTCATATAAATATATTGACAAACGAATATATATATATATATATATATATATATATATATATATATATATATATATATATATATATATATATATATATATGAGAGAGAGAACAAATATATATGCTGACAAAAAAAGTGTTAATTAAAAAAAGAAAAAAAATTCCTCAAGCACCCTACCCAAGCCAGGAACCTTGTACTCAGATGAGGTCTCGAAAATGGGCCTTCAAGGGCTTCAAAACGAGTCGGACTCAATAGGTCTATGAATGAGTCTTTTGTTTTAGAGCTTTCGATCGATTTAGGTCTTTGCACCCACTTACTCATAGACTTAGGGCATGTTTGTTATTAGGTGAAATTTTTGGGGTGGAGATTATATTTGTAGATTATGGAGTTGAAGTTTTTTTTAGAGATTTGGAAGGTGGATGTTTAAAAAAAGACTAATTAAATACTTGGTGGTTATAAGATTGGTAAATGAATATTGAGGTAGGAATGTCTAAAATACCCTTATAATTTGTGCCAACTCATTTTATTCCCTTTCTCCCACAGTTCATAGAGAACAACCTACTACCGTTTGCGATTGAAATTGACGGCAATGATGCACTATCAACACCAAAATTAAACCTTCTAAACAATGAATCACCACAAATTTGAGATTCCCATAACTTTGAAACCACCCAATTGAGAACCAAAGAAATCTGCCATGGTTGATAAAAGGGTAGTGCTACCATCGACCTCCAGCAAAAGTGAAGTGAGATGTCGCCGCCAGATTTAGTTGATGTCAAAGGTAACAAGGTTGATGAAGTTTTCATCGACGAGGAGGAGGAACAAAGGTGATGCCAAAAGTGGTGGTAGAGTTGTAGGTGGTAAGTGCTAGAAAAGGTGGGAGCGTGAATGTATTGAAGAGGGAGGAGAATAGAAAATGACTTGGGTTACATAGAGGGCAAACAAAAGAAATGAAAAATAAACACTCCAAATAATCTTTCAAACCGTCAGGAGGAAGATACTCCAAATGGGAGAAAATAACTTTAATAAACCTGCACTTTTCCCCTTCACATCCAAAAAAAAAGTTGATCGTTTAATTTTTTTTGGAAACCTCCCACACCTCAAAAACCCTACATCCAAACATGCGCTTAGACTCACACACATAAAAAAAACAGCGGCGGATCCTTTTGAGGGCCAGAGGTGGCAGTCGCCCCCCAATCAAAAATAAATTTAATATATATATTCCTCTCATCGATAGCTTCAATTTGATATATTATAAGCTCAAATCCGATACCTGAGTAAAAAGTTATAAGCGTTTCAAAACTGAAGCGATATAAATGATTTTCACATCATTTACCAATTAATATACTTCTATCATACTTATCATTTGTTAAACTTCAAAACTTAATAGTATAATTAAACTCAAAAACTTTTAATATTGATGATTTTTTTTAAAAAAAAAATAGAGGTTAATTTTCCGCCCCTCAACTAACTGCTTCAAGATCCACCACTGAAAAAAATCACCCGTCCTAAAGACGACGATCTTCCATGTGCATGTCAGGGCATTAGGTCCCCCAACCTTACTAGTCTCTTAAACCTCCATATTGGCATCCATGCGACTGCATGACACACGAGCAACTCCTGCAATGTCCATACTAACATCATCGACAACGTATAGCGTTCGGCGACATCTGCCATCCCCAACATCTATAACGAAATAATGGGCTAGTTTGTGTAATTTAAAAAATAAAGGGTGATTTTTTTTACAAATTACCGCCATCTGCCATCCGCCATCCGCCATTGATGGATGAGTTTCGACTTCCACCTGGCACCTGCAACGTATAGCGTTCGGCGACAAGGTCAAAGCAAAAAAGGAAAAAGGAAAAAAAGGAGAGAGAGAACCCCTAGATTCTCACTCACTCTCTCTCTCTCTCCAAGACCTTTGAAATCAGTAATTTCTCCTGCGTTGACATGGCTTTCTCATTGCATTTATCCCCAATTTCTCCTCCATTTTCATTCCTCCGCCCTGTAAAAACCTTCCCCACGTCTGCAACTCATCTCCTCAAACACACCAATCTCACTCCGAACGCCATTAATGAGCAAGCATTTCTCCGTTCAATTCCTGTAAATCCGCGGCGAAAAATGTCCCAATTATTCACAGCTAGGGCAAACCCTTCCCCAGATTTCGCAGGCGCTCTCTCTGGGGCGATCAATCTCATCACATCGAATCCGCCCAATTGGCAATCCGCACTCCTATCGAACGCTTTAATCTTCCTTCTTGGATCCCCAATTTTGGTCACCGGCCTCTCTCTCCCTGGGATTGTGGCTGCCTTTCTGTTGGGGACTTTGACTTGGCGCGCTTTTGGCGGTTCTGGGTTCTTTCTCGTTGCTTCCTATTTCGTGATCGTAAGTTTCATATGTGGTGATTTGATCTGGTGTGTATTACTTTCAAGTTGTTTAATTGCTGAATTTCTGCGTGGTTTTTTGATATTGAGTTTCTGACTACACAGTTTCAGACTGTAAATGAAGATCAAAGGTGGCGTTTATTCTAATAGGGATTTGTGTATAGACTCAGGGATCAGTTTGGTTAACTTAGGAATTGGGGTGGGTTTGTTTCATAAATTGAATCGAGTTAGCGAACCAAACTCAGGTAGAGATAGCAGAATAGGACCATATAGGTAGGGGGAATCAGATTGAGGAATGAGTTTGTAGAAAATCTATAGCCGAGACAAAAGGATATTGGGTTGGATTCCTCATTCCTCAAACTCGCCAACCATACACCACCCTAAGATATATTATGGTTTATTATGATATTGTGTTTCAAGTTTGAACTTCTTTATCATGAATTGAAGTTCCATGTTTTCTTTCATCTAGGGGCATAGTATCTATCCTTGAAGTTTTGCTGTGTTAAGTACTTAAGTTTATGGAAAATGATACTACATATCTTTTAAATTGAAGTCAGTGCAATTAACATTAGCATGCCAATAGTAATTAATAGCTTGAATGCTTGATCCATCTTTTAAACTTACAATACCATATAGCCGTCCTAGGAGTGTAGAATGCATTAAGCTGCCTCTGTAAGTGTTGGTGTTGTCCATTTGGAGACTTTAGGGAACTGCGGCAACAAAGGTGAAGATGGCCCAAAAGGAGGCCCAAGGTGTTGCTGAGAAAAGGAAAGGGAGAAGAGGACCTGCTAGTGTTATTGGTTCGAGTGCTGCTGGTTGTGTTTGTGCTTTCCTTTCAATATATGGAGTCGGTGGGAAGGCTCTGTCCCAGCTTTGGCGGCTTGGGTTTGTTGCCAGCTTCTGTACAAAGTTGAGTGATACTGTCTCAAGTGAGATAGGGAAGGCATACGGCAAAACAACGTAAGCAATACACTCATCTATTCCACTGATTTCTTTTAGACTATATTTTAATAGCTTCTGTAGCTTGTTGATGCCCTTCTATATCCTACATTGTTGCAATGATAATGTTGATATGCGTCTTTAGTTGGGTGAGAAGGTTGCCGCGTAGTATGAACTAGTTGCTAACACATTGCCACCTGTAAAGCATGACACAGGCTTAAGGCGTCTTAGCCTCCATTTTAATAAACTAGCCGAATTGTCTCCCTTTTTCTAATCAAGCTTTATATTTTGCAATTTTATGATGTCCTTTTTCTGACTAGGAAGCAGTTTATCTCTTTTCATAATGGTAAGTAACTTAGTAATAAAATCAAGAAGAATATCACGAATCAAGAAGCGCAATCCAAAAATGTTAATATTAGGCAGAAATGCATCTACATGGAAACATAAATGAGAGAGGTAATTGTTTGTCTTTCTTCTTTTCCACAGATTAGATCATCTATATTAGAGCCCAAGAGAACCTTCCATGTTAATTTACCTAGAAAATTGATCTAGAACTACAATGATCCTATATACCAAAAAAATCTGCATTAATTAGCTTATACTTTAATTCATATTTTACATTTGTTGATCAAGATGATACTGGCAGTGGCATGCATTTTACTAGTATTGAACTTGAAGAGCAGGTATCTTGTTACAACTTTTAAGGTTGTTCCAAGAGGAACAGAAGGTGCTGTAAGTGCTGAAGGAACGGTCGCAGGACTTGTAGCAGCAGTTCTTCTTGCCTCAGTTGGTTGTTTGACTGGTCAGGTATACTCTCTTTCTCTGACACACGTGCAAACCCACATGTTAAGACCTAGAGAAAAGTTTGTAAGATCTGTTTCTCTTTGTGATTGACTATTCTTGCAAGGTTACTTTTGCACACATGACCGAAGAGTTTTGTACTCACAGTTCATTGTCTACCTCCTGATGCTGTTTCATCTCATCACCTTTTTCCTTTTTCTTTTTTTCATTTTTCATTTTTACTGTGTAACAGATTAACGCAACAGAAGCAGCAATATGCGTGTTAGCTTCGCAGCTTGCAAATTTTGGTGAAAGTGTAATAGGTGCTTCTATACAAGACAAAGAAGGATTTAAATGGGTAAGTAAACAGTTTTTTTTTTCCAGATTACTTGTTTCTCATAGAAGTTTCAATATTTCGTGCTGATCACAGTTGGCCTTCCATTTGGTAAACTTACATGTCAAAGATTTTATCAAATCACTGGACTTTGTAAATATAATGTAAAAATAAAATCACTGACCTTAGTCAATTGTTTGGTTTGATAGTGTGTAGTATGCCAGTGAAATTGCAATAGCTCACCCTCCACATGTTTGTCGGCTTCCTCATTGGCCTGCAATTTCTTACTAACTTATAGATGTTGATGGCTTGTCACTTATATTCTGTTGCCTATTTGCAGCTGAACAATGATGTTGTTAACATCATCAATATATCAATGGGTGGGTTATTAGCTGTTTTGTTACAACAATTTTTACTCCGCAATTGGCAAAGGTAATTACTAGACCTTCAACCCTCATCCCATCTATATTATGTTTAATCCACCTTTTGGTCCTGCAATGATGTTAGCATAAAGTAAGAAGCATAGTCTTTACGGGCACAAATGTAGATTTATTGATTGCTAAATTGTTGATGAGAAACTCAGCTTCTCTCTAGCTGATATGTTAAATTGTTGTTTTTCGACGTCACTGAGATAACACTTGAGACCTTTGATGGATGCCAGAATCATGTGATGCGGATACAATGAAGCTAGCTCTTAGAGATCAGTAGCAGATACTCCTCTCGGGGTTCCCCGTAGTTGAATACTGATAATGATGTACTTAGTGAACACATTGGTAGAAGAAACCAAAGAGAAGGTGGGGGCATTTCCATCCAGATCATGGATCGGAAAGCTGAAGCATATCAATATGATCGTTACACCGGTAACAGGAGAAAGATATGTACTGAAAGCTTAGGTTTTTATGGGCAAGCTAGAGGTTGAAATAGTGTATCCTGTCATCGTGTACAATGAATCATGAATGTACATTATAACTTCATACTGAAAGGGTTTTTACAATTTAAAAATAAAAAAAAACTATTTTTTCAATTTTAGTTGGATTATAAACTCCATCAATATGCAAGATTGGATAAGTTATGATTCAAGCTGGGTTAAGTCACATTGTCTGACACTGAAACCTGACTATAAAATATGAATACCCTACGTTTTTCTACACCAATCTCTTGCAGTTTACAGATAGTAAGTAGTAGAGACCAATCAGACCATAGTATACACCTTTAGCAGCCTATTTTCCGAATGCCATTTACAAAAACAAACTGATTGCATGAATCACGAAAGCTCACGGGGATGTATCACGCATTCACGCGCAAGGGGACCTTCACACTTCAAAATGCGTTATCGCAGATTTATTAGCTATAACCAAGATTGAGAATCACAAGAAGTACTCGTGTTTCTGCAACAGTGCAAGTGTTGATGTTGATGGAAAGATAATCATGCCAACGCTCGTCAATTGTGTTCCAGTGACAATGGCGCACATTGTCTTATTCTTGGTACCTTCTTTCATGAAACAGAGCTTCACAAGTCCCTCGAATAAATGAGGTATGTGCTGAAAGCAAAGAACATGCCCTCGTCAAGGTTACAAGATAGGCAACCGTGTATGTTGCATTGTTGCAACTTCAATTTCAAACATAGATTAAAAAAAAAATCGGATTTTTCGCGAGGTAATCCTGTGGACTTGTGGTATAGCGTAATTCGGGCGGTAAACAAGCTGCAACAAGTTGCGGAACTATTGTTAGATATACTACAAATTCGAGACAAAAAAAATGTTGCAACTTCTTGCGGACTCCTTTTTGAGGGCTTTTTTTATATAAAAAAAATCAGGCATAGTTCCCCTATTTAATTTTTTTTTTCTCTGATTTTTTTACACCTTTGACAAGGTATTCCCAAACAAGTTGTGGAGTAAGATCTGTAACAAGTTGTGAATATTTGCGATGTATCCAGTAAAAATTAACGGTATATTTAGCTTTTTACATCAAAACCCCTTTTCACATCAAAACCCAAAAAAAAATTGGGAAAAGAAGCCCATTAAACCAAAATCGAATTAAAAGACCCAATAGAGGAAATAACCAAACGGACCCAAATCCAAAAGGCCTTGACCGACCCACCCAAATACAATCTCAAGTTCGGGTCTCCCCAATTGAAACGTATCTTTCCCGGAACTTCTCAAATCCCAAACCATATCCGAAACACGAACCCTAACCCTAATTCTACCGGATCCTCCATCGGACTCCGCCCCGCCACCCACCCATCAAGAGGGAGAGATAAAGGTACTGTGGACGCTCTCTCTAAATTATTTGAAGATCCACGCTAGGCGCCATTTTTTTTCAATTTTATGTTTCTCGAGTAGATCCGAGCTAACGTTCTCTTTCACAGTCCCTCGTTGCTGCTTTTTACCTGAATTCTTCAATTGCGGACGTTGTTGATCTCATTCCGTTTGTGGTTGGGGAGTTTTCGAATTTACGATTGGTTATGATAATTTTAGGTTTAGATCTGTTTTTTTTTTCACCTTATGTTTCTGAAAAATTGAAGGCGGATGATCAGCTTCTGAATTTTCGTCTTTCCCTCTTTTACAAACGAGCTAGTTGTGATTTTTTCCCTGTCATTCAGCGTTTGTGAGTTGGAAAGTTTTCATTTCTTGCGCAAAGGCAATCTTGTTCTTGCCCTTGATTGCAATTTTTTGTTGGATCCACTGAATTGAGTTGTGTGGTTTTAATCCTGAACTCTGATTGTTTTCGGTGTTTTTATGCCTGGTATGTTTTGATGGTACTGAAATTGGATACTATGAGTTAGGGATGCAGTTTTTACTTTTTGGTGAGGAATATAATATTGTGGTTTAGCTAGAGTTCAAGATCAAGTGTTTTTGGTGTTTGGATATTTCAACCATTGTGTAATTTTTTCCATTTATGTTTCAATTAGTAACTTACTGTTGAGTGAGGGGTATGAGAATGATCATTATCTGTTTGTTATATTCATCTCCAGTTTTATTTTTGAAATGACATTTTTACAACTGAAAATTTGCAGACTTTGCTTGAGTTCCAGCTCTTGTGATGGAAATATCAAATGAAATAGTGGTTAAGAAGCCGAAGAGGTTAACATCAGTTGTCTGGAATCACTTTGAAAGGGTTAAGAAGGCTGATATGTGTTATGCTGTTTGTCTTCATTGCAACAAGAGACTAAGTGGATCAAGTAATAGTGGTACGACGCATTTGAGAAACCATTTGATGAGATGTCTCAAACGATCTAATTATGATGTTTCCCAGCTGCTTGCTAAAAGAAGGAAAAAGGAGAATGTTGTTGCTCTTCCAAACTATGGTTTTGATGATGCGCAGAGACGGGATGATCATATTCCGGTTGCTGCTATTAAGTATGATGTAGAACCAAAAAGGGAAGAGACTGTCACCATTGCCGGTACAAAGTTTGATCAAGAAAGGAGTCGATCAGACCTTGCTCGTATGATTATTCTCCATGGTTATCCTTTGTCCATGGTTGAGCATGTTGGTTTCAAGGTATTTGTGAGAAATCTTCAGCCTTTGTTTGAAATTGTGACAAACAGTACTGTTGAGCTTGATTGCATGACAATGTACGAGAAGGAGAAACAAAAGGTGTTTGACACAATTAGTAGATTACGTGGTCGGGTTAATGTGGCTGTGGATGTATGGAATTCTCCTGAAAGTGCTAGATACTTGTGTATGACTGCCCATTATATTGACGAGGAATGGAAACTTCAGAAGAAAATTCTCAACTTCATCATGATCGATGCAGCTCATACTGAAGATATACATTCAGAAGTGATAATCAAGTGTCTAATGGACTGGGACATAGAGCGTCATCTTTTTTCCATGACTTTCAGTGACCTCTTTACCAGTGATGAGATTGTTTCCAGAATTAAAGAACATCTCTCCCAGAACAGGCCCCTACTGAATAATGGTCGGCTATTTGATGTGCGCTGTGCAGGACATGTTCTGAGATTGCTTGTGGAAGATGCCATGGACGCACTTCGTGAGGTAATTAATAAGATTAGAGATGGTATTCGCTACATCAAGAGCTCGCAAATAATGCAAGGGAAGTTTAATGAATTCGCTCAGCAAGTTGGAATTGATAATAACGAGAAGAGCTTGTTTCTTGATTGCCCACTGAGGTGGAACTCAACCAGCACTATGCTTGAGACAGTCTTGGCATACAAAGCTGCATTTTCTTTAATGCAGGAGCATGATCCTACATGTGCTGTGGCTTTAAGTGATGAGGAGTGGGAATGGGCAGGTTCAGTTGCTCGATACTCAAAACTCTTTGTTGAAATTACTAACCAGTTCACCCGTAACAAATGTCATACTGCAAATTTATTCTTCCCTGATATTTGTGAGGTGCATCAAGAGTTGATTAATTGGTGCAAGAGCTCAGATGAATTTATCAGCTCACTCGCAATAAAAATGAAAGGCAAGTTTGACATTTATTGGTCCAAGTGCAGTTTATCATTGGCCATAGCAGCTGTACTAGATCCACGATACAAAATGAAGATTGTTGAGTATTACTACACCAAGATTTATGGGGATGATGCTTCAGATTATATCAAAGAAGTGGCTGAAGGCGTTAGAGAACTGTTCAATGAGTATACGATTGGTTCATCATGTGCTTTACTTGACGAAGGTCCCGGGAGCAGCGCAGGTGGTGTAAGCAATGAGTCAAAGGATCGACTAAAAGGTTTTGACAAGTTCCTCCACGAGACTTCTCAGAGTCAAAGCGCAATCTCAGACTTGGACAAGTATTTAGAGGAACCTGTATTTCCACGCAATTTTGATTTCAACATATTCAGCTGGTGGAAAGTTCACATGCCAAGGTATCCGATTTTGTCCATGATGGCACGAGATGTTATTTGTGTTCCTATGTCCACCGTTGGGTTGGAATCGGCCTTTAGAACTGGAGGTAGGGTTCTGGATCAGTATCGAAGTTCATTGAGCCCAGATACAGTGCAGGCTTTGGTGTGTACCCAAGACTGGCTGCGAGCAGAACTTGAAGGTACTTGAAATGATACTCTCTTTTGTCGTGATGGATTTGTTGGACCCTATCAAACATAATTTTCTAACTTCTAAAAATCTTTCTTGCCCAGAATCTTGTCCATCCACCACTGGAATGTCCCAACCGTTATCCGCTGAAGCAAGTTAGTATCCATATGGTACGATTCTATATTATCTTCTTTTTTCTTTCAATAAATCCCATTGGAGGTAAGCAATTCCAGCTTCCTACCCACTCCCAGAAGAAAGGAGATGAAACCCTTAGGGCGTGCTTACGTCTCATATATATCCGATTTTTTTATGTTGTCTTCCTAGTCCAAGTGCACAATTTAGGTTTAGGTAGTTCTTGCTTTGTTTGTTTTAGATCCTTGGGTTCTATACTTCTGTTGAATAATTGACTGTTAGAAGTTTAATTGAGTGCATTTATAATTTATTGCCTTCTTAAAATACTGGTGTTCTTCAATTTAAGTTCTCATTGTTGTGAATATAGCAAATGTTATCCGCTACCTGCATTCTGTATTCAGATAGAGCTATAAGTGTGATGACCCCGAAAAAAAAAGAATGCTAAAGTGCCACAAATCCTAAGGGACTCGCCATGCAGTTTAAGGTGTAAATGGAGAAATGATGTACAATCCCTTAAATCATAAAGAAACTCATTTATAAAATCCTGTAAGAATAACAATATATTTGAAATCTGTGCATTGTATTCGTTTAGTTACTTCAGAAATGCCAAAAATGGTGAAATGCAAAACAACAAGAGGTATCAAGTATCGGAGAGTACCTACTAAGGCTCATAACCAACCCTGAGTAGCAGAAGCAATAAAAGAGTATGAAAATAAAATACTTAAGTCAATTAAAAGGCTACAAAGTAGAAAATCACTCTAAAAGACAAAGTCACTCAAACTTCCATGCCTGTCTGTCCAATCCGGACATGATGGTTGGAATAGTCCGCCAGACAAGAAACGATTCACACCCGGGTTAGTTGATTAGTTGTATGAAACACAAAGAGCAAGTACATTGATAAGATATGAATGTGTGTCGGTAATAATGATATGTTTTAACACCACCAAGATAGATAACTCAAAATCAACATATGATAGTAATAAATCCATATCAATCTCAAAATCACAAGTTTGCCAATGTCACCAAGGCCAAGTCAAATATCAATGAAAATGTATAATTTCTCAATGCTAGGGAGTTGGTCATAACTTAGACTCGACAATAGATGGTGTCAACTACATGTCTACCGAACACCCTAACCGTTCTGAAACCAGGGTAAACAAAGTATGACATCTGAATCAAAAACATACTCCCCTATGCAGCTGTGTATCTGTAGCTATACATATAGATGGTCATACTTGGTTGTTTCACTTTTAATCCCCTGGGGATAGAGGGTTGCCACTTGCCACTTGGCACCCCTATTTGCTTCAAGATTTCTGTCTTTAACGCCCTTTCTTTATCTTTGTCTTTATCTTTGCTGTGAGTTCTTATCATATCAATTGATGGGATCTGCCATTTTTTTGTTCCAAGAGTGGGTAAGAGACTAAGATCTTCACATTTGTAATTGTCGAAATTTTAAGTTTTGGCCTTCCTGCAATGCCGTGGATCTAATGTGGACCTCTAATGTTCTTCTGCATAGCATACTTGGCTTGTCGCTGCGATTTTAGAACTTGTAGCTGCTGGATTTCGAGCTAAGAACTTGACTCGTCTTCTTGACCATTCATACTGTGTAAGTCAATCAGATTAGATGATATGGTTATTCGTTTGTCATAAGCGGGGATTATTGCTAAGGTTCTTTTGGATATTCGTCATATAATGGGTGTCATGCATTAGAGAATTGAGCTACATAGCAGATTCTTCAAGGCTTGTACAATAATAGTAGAAATTGCTCTTTGGATGAGCGTTTTTCATAGTGTCAATTGTCAGTGTCCAACTTTATAAAGCAAATGCACAAACGATTTTTGCTTGGGCAAGAATCAAGATTTTCAGTGTGCAGCAACTTTATAAAGCAAATGCACAATTCATTGATCATGCCCATGGTGTTATTTGAAATTAGGGTATCTGTTCCAACAAATGTATTTTTTGATGTTATTTTTATTGAGCCCCCCAAATTGATGTTATTTGAAATTAGGGTAAAGTTTGTTTGCAAAAATTGTATTTCACACCCATACTAGAGTTTTTTAACAGAATAATAATGGGTCGTGATTTTGCTAACGGAGTCTGGAATTCGGACATTAAATGTAATTTTGATTATAATGGAGAGTCCCATTAGGGGTGTTATATGAGCCAAGTAGCTCGAGCTTAATTTGGGTTCGAGTCGATAAAAGTTCGGCTCAAATTTGTTCATTTTCTAAACAAGTTAACTCTAAGTACATTTTTAAGCTCGGCCCGCTCGATTTAAGCTCGACTAGCTTGAATTTTGTAAAATTTCTAAAATTCTTTTAAATTATTATGTTTTGAACAAATACGGTTGTTTAATGCTCGAAAAAAGCTCGGCTCAAGTTCGTTCGTTTTCTAAACGAGCTGAGTATGAACACATTTTTAAACTCAAGTCCAAATTTAGCCTCAACTTGTTTCTAAATGAGTTGAATATCAACAAGTAATACTCGATTCGTTCGGATCGAATAATAACCCCAAGTCCCATGCAATGAAAAGCCCTCATAGCAGGTGGGCTTATGCAATTACTATGATTATATACTTGCTTTTGCAAAAAGAAGTGAATAAAGGAGAGGGATGAAAAGGGGAGAGTGACTACCACTTCTTTTTTTTTTTTTTTTAATTTTCATATCAAGGGATATGTGTGTGATGTGTGCATGTATAGCTCAATGTAGCCTAGCCATTTGCTTAATGGCTAATTGATCTTTATACCCTTTATTCTTGGTGAATTTTAAAAACCCTTTATCAACAAAGCTGAAAAGATGCCTCTAAAACAAACACAATCCACTTTGGAATATTTATGTTGTTTTTTTTTGGTCGAAGAATATTGATGTTGTGGTCACTACTCACTAGTAGTGATCAAAGCTAATAATAAGGGTGTGTTTGGATTCCAAATGCATTATGTTTATAATGCAAAATGATAAGGTGGTGTTTGGTTAACACAATTTTTAAGACATTTAAATTGGGGCATTTTATGATTCAACAATGTATTAATATAATACAATTATTTTATTTATTTTTATGTGATTATTTGGTTAAATTAAGGTTTTACCTTGGTTTTTACGAGATTTTTATTTTTAAAACCAAACGCTCACATAAAACGAGGTAAAATAATTGCATTATAATTAAAATGTAATGGAATCCAAACACACCCTAAAGGTCTGCCTTTCTATTTTCTCATTTTATCTCATAAACCCAACTATCCCAATATATATGTACGTATAAATTTATCCCAAACTTTTAATCTTTAACAAAAAAAATATATCAATACAAACTTGTACCAAAACGACCTGAGTTAGCCAAGTACTGGAATCAGTACAACCCCAAAGAAACCCAAAATGACCCGAACAAATAATTGAAATAAAAATCAGTTTTCTCGTTAAAAACTCAATTTTAATTTTAGCTCGATCTAATGGTTACTTGACTAGAAATAACTTGACCAGGTGACAACTCTGATTCAAAATTGACCCATGCCCAACCTGAGTCACTGACTAACCTGATTGGCCATGGTGCCTAAAGTGCCCAACTCCTTCCACAACATATAGTTAGAACTAGAGTTAGGAGCCCAGTCGGGGTGGTCCAATGGTGTGAAGAAAGGAGTTGGGTAAAGAGATCTCGGGTTCGATCCCTATCTTGCTCCCTACCAGTGGGTTGAGTCGGTCAACACAAGCCGGTTCGTATTGACCAACTTAATCCAATGGTAAGAAGGATAGTGAGACTTGATTTTTCACTCGAAAGTCATAATTAAAGATGTATTGAACCACCTTTCAAATTTCAGTGTAACCCTCTAACCTCCCTATCTATCACTAGGCTACACAAAATTTCAATGTAACCCTAACCTCCCTATCTATCACTAGGCTACACAAAGTAGGCAAATTTGAAAATTCTTACTAGCATATTAGCTTCCCAAATGTTAACTTGTACTCGTTGATCTTGGTTGTTGTTATATGCACCGAGCACATGTGTTGTATGTGTTTAACACGAACGGATTCTAGATCCATTTGACCATAAGTTTGACATGCATCCAACATTAAATACGTCTGACATTAAAAAAGTAACGAATGGATCAAAGATTTGTTCAATATAACAAACGGATCAAATAAAAAAAAATAAATACGTCTGACATTGAATATGTCCAACATTATATTGGTTGAAACTTACATTTAAAAAAACACACACACAACGGATTTTTGTTTTTTTTTTCAAAAATTGTTTTTTTTTTAAAAGCACACGAACGGATCAAAAAATCCGTTCGTTATTTTTTTTTAATATCAGAGGTATTTAATATTGGACACGTATTAAACTGATAATTAAACAGATTTAAGATTCGTACGTATTGAATGCTGCTTAGTGCATATAATCTTTTCGTTGATCTTTAAAAACCTATCATAGAAGTTGGGATATTTTATAATTGCAAAATTTGGATACCAATTAGCTTGAGCCTCTCTTTAGGGACACCCTTTATCTAATGTTCGATCTGAGTCCCCAAACCACCACTCAAAAAAGTAGCAAAGTCATAACATATACTATAATTTTGTCCATTCTTTAATTTGTTTAAAAAGCCTACCATCTCTCACCGTATAGATTATAGACCAGACTTTTCTTACCAACTTATACTTTTCTTACCATCTCTCACCGTATAGATGTGCTGTCATTTGGTGACCATATGATTTTAATATAAAGTCGCACTTTACTTGTATTTTTTTTTATAATTTAAATTTTGTAAAGGGCAAAGTAAATGTAGTTTTAAACCGCGTTTTATTCGAAATTGAGAATAAAACGCAGTTTAAAATTGTGTTTCTTTCGTATGTTTTTTCCACTTTTTCTTCTGTTTCATAATTTGGAGTTTGCAAGTAAAATGCAGCCTCAAACTTACTCATTCCATTTTAAAATATAAGTCATTTGACTTTGTAACAGGTTTTTTAAGAAGTTAAAAACTATATAAAATATTAACTTTTTTTTAATTAATTTTTAAAAATAATATTAATATTATTTTTATATAATTTTTAAAAATGTTATTTTTTAAGAAGTTAATAATATTAATATTATTTTTAAAAATTAATAAAAAAAATCAATATTTTATATAGTTGTTAGCTCATTAAAAAATGTATTACAAAGTCAAACGACTTATATTTAAAAACAGATGAGTATGTTATATTATACTCGATCATTGAGCCAAAATTGTCAATGCAATTTGACTCTAAAATGATACTCCCTCCGATCCAAAAAGAATGTCGTTTGACTTTTTAACACGTATTTTAAGGAGCTAAAAACTATATAAAATATTAACTTTTTTTAAATTATTTTTTCACAACTTAATATTTATTGGTAATAAGTATTAGATTATAAAAAAATAATAATAAAAAAATTAATATATTATATAGTTTTTAGCTCCTTAAAATACGTGTTAAAAAGTCAAACGACATCCTTTTTGGATCGGAGGTAGTAAGAATTTAATATTTGGTACGTGTACATAGAAAAGTTTGGTAACGTATGAAAGATTCTATGATTATTGGATTTATTATAACAAAGGAAATAATTCGAGTGGAGTCAGACCATGTTGAATACCAATTGAAAGCGTCTTTATGGACAAGATCACACAATTTAGGATGAGAAGACAAAGTCGCATGATCGAATGAAAGTTGAAAACGAGACACCAAATCCGCGGTAAGGTTGACTTCTTTGTAGATGTCAAATCTCGAGAAACCCTGGTCGGGTCGTATGAAAATGGGAGTCGTGTCAGGTTTAGATTTTGTTTTTTTTTTTTGTTATAAGGTCAGATCCACTCTTCTAACAAAAATCTTAATTCATTGTGTAGGAGCTTCCCCTTATATTTTGTATTGTTATACCATCCACAATAAATGTGGGATGGTAATCTTTTTCATCCCCATCATGCCCCCTCAAGTGCAACCCGTTTGGATCGGGTTGACACTTGAACATTTTTTTTTCTTCTCTCGAGTCGAGATTTTCAATCTCTTTATAGCTCGTCCGGATTTTGGTTGTTCGACGGGTCTCGGCATCTCAATCTCTTTTAGCCTTACCGAAGCCAGGAAAACCGACCCGACTCGGATACCATGTCTGATCTTGAGAAACTCTGGTTGGGTCGTATGAAAATGGGAGTCGTGTCGGGTTTATATTTTTTTTTGTTGGGTCGGGATCCACCTTTCTAACACAAAAGCTTAAGCCGTTGTGTAGGAGATTTCTCTCTCCTTAGACCATCCACAATGGTGGTGTGCAAATGTGCATTTTTAGACACTTTTGACTCCATTGGTTGTTTTGGGTGTGCGTAAATGTACACATTT
Source organism: Persicaria maculosa (assembly GCA_963922045.1). Taxonomy (NCBI): domain Eukaryota; kingdom Viridiplantae; phylum Streptophyta; class Magnoliopsida; order Caryophyllales; family Polygonaceae; genus Persicaria; species Persicaria maculosa. Next base: position 12,703,610 of record OY998267.1, on the reverse strand, counting down.
GAGCATGTAATGTGCAAATTTGAGCTCATCACCTCCCATATGTGCAAAAACTTTTACAAAAAAAAGACAATTTCATTGATTGATTTTTTATGATTTTATTTTCTTTTTTTTGTTTTAAATAAATTGTATTTGAATAGTGTGTAAAAATGCACATTTTACCAATGGAGCAAATTGATAAAAAGTGATGTGTATTTTTACACATTTTGTGTAAATGTGTACGTTTTATCCAAAACCATTGTGGATGATCTTATATTTTGTATTGTTATACCAAACTCCTTTCAAGGAGTTAATAATCATCTAAGCAGTCCCCATCAATCAACAACCTTGTAGCCCTAATCACCTTGGCCGCAATGATTTGAGAAATTTGTAGATGGGGTGCTGGCGCTACAAAGATCAGCACCACAAGATACCAAGTGCCTGTTATGATCTCTAATAATTCAATAGGGGTGTGCATAATTCGGTTCAAACCGAATTTTTGGGTCGAGCCAACACAAATCGAACCGAACCGAACCAAAGTTTTTCGGTTCGGCTTTCGGTTCGAGAATTTTCATTTTTCGGTTTCGGTTCGGTTTGTGTTAAACCGATTTTTTTAAAATATTCCAATATATATAAATATATTACTTTTTATACACTACATAAATTATATATATATATTACTTTTTATACACTACATAAATTATATATATATATGTATTTATACACTTTATAAAATATATATACACTATACAATGTATATATACACTAATACACATATTGTCTTGTGTGTGTAGTGTGTACTGTGTATATATACACATATATAAAGTGTATATACACACATATATACACTAATACATTTATTATTTTTTTGTTCGGTTTGTGTTAAATCGAATTTTTTTAAAAGATTTTTTTTTAAATTTCTTTTTATGGAAATTCGGTTCAACTATGTTAAAACCGAACCGAACACAAACCGAACCGGCAAATAACCGAACCGAACCTAATGCTTTCGGTTCGACTTTCGGTTTTGAAATTTTAAGATTTTCGATTTCGGTTCGGCCCGGTTCGGTTCGGTTTTAGACCGATGCACAGCCCTATAATTCAATGTGTCGAAGCCGATCGAGCTGGAAGAGGGATAGGATCAGTCAAAATTTAACTTTAGCCAGTTGTTCGGATGTTTCTTCAATATAAGATTTTTCTTTTTTCGTTGTATGATTATTGGACGATGAATTAATTATAATAAATTTATACTCTGAATAATGCAATTTTGTAATTGTCTGAAAATAATAAAAGGCAATAAATTATTAAATTATGCATGATGGTGAGAAATCCCACCATCTTTTGGGTGGGCTCAAACTATATAATATTAAAATAAGATCATAATACACTTTGACGTCAGCTTATGATCGGACAACTTTTTATAATAAGTCATACAATATTTATTATTTAACTTAAGAAAAAGACAAACAATATATAAATAGATAAAAGTTTATGATGGAGACAATACGTGCTTATGCATATAACCGAACTAAATGAAAAACTCTTATTCAAACTCAATATTTTATGCAAATAAACAAAATATATTTACGTTATCATTAATTGCTTCGATCTTAAAAAGAGACCAATAAGCATTAAATTTAACATTTAAAATAAACATCCATTATTAAAATGATTCCTTTTGTTCAAGTCGTCCTAAGAATTTAAAATCTTTACCGGACGAAAATTAGACCACCACTAATTTTCAACTAAAAAAATGTATGAATCTAAAAAGTATTTGATGATTGAAATTTTACTAACTTTATGGATTGAGTCAATGGACAATTTCATAAGATCCTATTTAATCATTAAGGTCGTCCAATAATAAAAATTATATATTTTCAATCTAAATAATTTTTTTAAATAAATTAAAGTTTGAAATGGTTAATTGAGTTTTTACCGTTTTAGAGGCAGAGAGGACCGATTACTCAATGGCGGGGCTAAAAAATATTTTAAAGAATTTTATTATTTTTTATAATTTTTTTACATATATGTGAAAAAATTAAAATAAAAAACTATAATTTAAATAGCAAATTTTAGTTAAAAAAACTAAGGTAACTATTTAAAAAAAAATAGCGCCAAATAAATTTTAAAAATATAAAAAATAGCAAAAAAGACATTTTTTTAATGGTTGGCATAGTAAGATAACCACTAACAAATGAGAATTACCATTATATACCAATTATACATAGTACGTCAAAATTTGTGCCACATATCAACCATCAATCGTGGTAACCATTGATGTTGATAACCAATTCAAGTTTGTGGTTACCATTAGTATGATACCAATTTTACCAAGTTAGATTTCAATTTGTATTTTTTTGAAACACCACGGTATCAATGTTAATGATGGAAAAAAACATTAATAATATACTCCATTTGTTCGCGAAAACTTGTCATTTTAGAGTTATGATTTTGTTAAAAAAACCTGTCACTTTAGATATTTTACCCATATATTTCCCAATTTACCATCATTTATTTAAAATTTGAATTACCTTGAAAAACATGATTGTACTTTGCTTTGAGATAATTAAGACAAAGGTATGAGCAATTTAGATAATTTAAATATTTCTTAAATATTGTGCCCGAAGTTAAAGTGACAAGTTTTCGCGAACGGATGAAGTGTTTTGTTTGGTTCCGGTGTACTCGACTCTTATCACGTACGTATAAATTATTCGTCTATTTGTTCATGATTATTCGTCTGTTTTCACATGCTTATTTGTCTATAACTAGGTAATTATTCAGTACAAATAGTATAAAAAAATGTAAATTTCATTCTAACGAATAATCGTCCAATGAATAATTTCATTATGACGAATAATCTCTCAACACCAATGAATAATCAGAAGTTACTTTAAATCTCATCTGTTAATCTTCTTAATTCAATAACCCAGATTTTTTAACATTATAGTACTCCGTATATAATAAAGAATATTTTATCTTGATTTTAATTTATTTTTTTATAATTATATACGGAGTAATCAAATACTGAGTACAAACCAATTCATTAATACACTGAAATCCAAATGGGTGTTATTTTTTACACCCACAAAATTTACTATTTACACCCAAAATTCAAAATTTTCTTTTTTTTTAAATAAACCCTACGTCTCCTGAGTCATAGACGTGTGACTCAAGAGGGGCAGGGTATGTATATAGAAAAAAATAGCTGCGCCTCTTGAGTCACACACCTATGACTCAAGAGGCGTAGGGTTTATTTAAAAAAAAAAAAACTTAGATTTTGGGTGTAAATAGTAAATTTTGTGGGTGTAAAAAACAACCCCTAATCCAAATACACCGTTATTACAAGTTCTTATACATATAAGAGCATTAAAGATAGATATAGCTGTCACCTGTGGATGTGCTGTACAGTAACGCATTGGCCCAAATGAAGAAACAAGTTTTAAAGCCAAAAGAGGGGTGATGAACGAACAAATTCCCTCCAATTGATTGGTCAGCAGTCACCATCCACCCACATACACCGCCTCTTTCTCCCTCTCAAACCCATATTCCTCCATTCAAATCCAGTTTCTGCCGAGCAAGAGCGAGATTTCGAGTCGCTTTTCCTCGATCTCCAGTCGCTCTCATCCATCCGCGCTTTTCATCTATATATTCCTTCCGATCTCTCCCGCAACCAATCTCCATCTCTCTCTGGAGCTTCTCAGTTGAGTTTCAGCAGCTCCGTTGCTCGCAATTGAACAACAACCGATCGATTTACAGAGGTGTAGCATATCTCCTGATATATTCAGATGCTTTTCGTTTTTTTTATTTTTTATATTTTTTTAAAGTTGTTTTCGCTGGTTTTCGATTCTGATTTGGTCGCTGATGCTGCTGAATTTTCAGAGGGGAACGGTTCTGGAGTTACGGAAGTTCGCGATTGAGCATCCGCTGGCTGCAGAGGTTTGATTCCTGTTCTGGTGCTCCGGTTTTTGATACTTGTTGCTTCGCGTAGAAATCAAGTTTTTAATCCGGAGATTGTAGCTTAGCTTTGTTCGATTTCACTGTGTGATAATAATCCTTTTGCCGTTGAAGCATTTTTGTTTAGCTGATTGGCTGAGATTCGCTTTTGATTTTGCTTTTACGTGCTTTCGATTGTTTAGAGAAGTTAGACGGTAGAAGTGGTCAAGTGATTGGACTTTGCAATTGAACAGCACAAGTGTACGGTCTTGTTCATATTCACTCTTTTTATCTAAATTCGGTGCTTGTTGTTGATGCATTTATGGATTCTTAACCTAGGAGATTTTGTTGATAGTCTCATCGCTGCTATGAGTCCTGCTGCTTGCAATCTCCAGCATTTTGGTTGCTGATTTGCACAAGATTTTGAGCCTGTGAGTACTGAATGATGGATCCATTTTTTTCCCTGGTCATTTTGCAATCATTTTCAGTGCTTGTTGTAATAATTTCTGGTAGATGCAGATTTTATTTCACCAAAAACAAAAAACTGACGAGAGGTGAACTTGAAAAGTATTTAGTCAAACTTATGATTACTATTTTTTTTTTATTTTACCTGGACACCTGATAGCGTAAAGTGTCTTGTTTCAGTGTAAATAGGGTTGTGGTTTGGAATCCTGGAACACTGAACTCATTATCTGATCGCCCTTTTAGATAATGCTTCAAATTTACTAGAAGCATCTTTTTTTTTTGTTTATTCTTTTGCTATGTATTGTTGATGGCTGTTTCATGATCTTTTTACTTCAGATTAAAGGCTGTCCGTTTGTAAATTGGTTTCTAAGAAATTTTTGGTTTTTGGCTGGTGAATATTTTCATTATTTTGTCACCTTTATTGAAATTAGGATTTATGTATGACATATTTATAAGAAAAACATACTTATCCATCACTATATTTTCATTAATTCCAATTTGAATGTGTACTTTCAGCCCATTGTGATATCGTTCCATCCAGGAAACGATTGTATTACATTTGTGTAGCTTTGGATTAAAAATTATGCTTCAATTTGGGACACATGATATTTAACATGTAGAGTTGTGTGTTCCTTGGCCTTTTCGCCTATGATCAATGCGGTGGGAAAATTGGGGCACTATGTTTGTGCTTTAATATGCTTTACTGTTATTGCTTTCAGGAACTGAAGTTTTTTCACTCTAGTTTTGCCTTTTCTGATAAAATTGGGAGAAAGTTCAGAAAAACTTGCATACTTCTTTTGTTTTTCTATGTTGCTTGCTAATCTTTGGTGCCCGGAGAATTGACAACTTGAATTTGATCTATGCATTTTATAATCTCAGTAGTCCCTTCATGTAACTAACTGCATACAACACTTTCATAATGTCAGTTTTCTGATGATTAGAGGAGAAGGTGACTGAAGTTAATGAGTTATACTGTTACCTATCTTTACTCTGATTCTCCCTTGCTCTATGTTAATTACGCATGTGATCATTGGCTACATGAAGTGTGGATTTGTTCATTTGGGAGGGTTATATGCATCTTCCTTGATTTGAAGACCTGCAGGATACGGCTCATGTGCCTACAAATATAGTGTAATAACATTTTGACATAAATAAGCTCGCCAACTGGCCGCTACAATTTGAATAATTGGCATCCAACTTGAACAAGTTTCAATGTTGAGCTTTCTAGCCCATGATACTGTTGATATATAAAGTTTTCTGTTTGTGTTCATTTGTCTGTCCTGAAACTTGTCTTTGAGCTTGTTCTTATGTAGGCAGTCCAATTTCTGGTACAAATTAATTGGTATGTGTGAAAGAGATTGATTGGAAATTTGGAAGAAATAAACTGTTGAACTATTACAAGAGATGAAAATATTGATTGGCAGAGATTGTAGACACTTGACAAATACTCTTGAGCTTTAAAACCTTGACTAATGCTGTCTGTCATCCCATACCTTCAAGTCCCATTCTTGAACCTTTTTTTTTTTTTTTACTTTTTGAGATTTTTTCTACCGTTGCTTCGTGGTGTTGTGCTAAGCCCTTCTTATCTCTTCATTTTCAGCGTTGTTGGGGTCAAAGTCTAAGGCTTGCCGCTAATATCTGTCAAAACATCTATTAAGAGTTATTCTTCCTTGACGTGTCAAATTAAGGTACACTATTCCTCTTTCAGTGTTGTAATTCTTGCTATGACATTGCCAATTTGCCATTCCCATCAACCTTCATTTCTCCCCACCAAAAAAAAAATATATATTTATAAAAAAATCAATCTTCAATTCTCCATTACTCTTCTGAGAGTAGATTCAGTATTTCAAGAGGAAGTCCCAAAGCCCAATCCCCCCCCCCCCCCAAAGAAGGAAAATTAAAGACAATATATACGTATAGAACTCACTGCAGTCGCCTTACAAATTACAATTGGACCAAGTGGCTGTGGACTGTGGTTCATTAAAGTTGCAATTTTTCAAAGTTTTAGCCATAATAATACGGAGTAGATTAATAGGGCATTTTTATTTTCTTCCGAAAAGTACCTGTACTTTTGACAGATTTTTTAATCTCTTTACGGGACATGGAGTGAGAGCACCTGCAACCTAAACACTCACGCTGGTATCTTAATATTTAAAAAAAAAAAGATACAAATGAAATTTGAAAATGTAAGAGTATCTTCATTGGTTGAGTCCACACTTAGTCTATAACTTCTTCGACTCGTCTCTGCCCCCTGATGCTGTTCTTAGCGAAATCATCCGTCACTCTTAGCTAGTACGCTTCGCGTTCAGCTAAATTATTTCTTGTTCAAAAAAAAAAGACTTAGTCTATAACTTATTTTTCATCTACTACATTTAAGGGTCTCATTTCATTCATGAGCCCGACTCTCGAGCCCTTAAGTTATTTTTAACTATTTATTTTTTCAATTACCCAATTATCCAATTATTATCATTACTACTACTACTATTTATTTATTTTTGTATTTATTTAATAATAAAATGTGAGTCAAACAAAATATTTTTTTAATGTTCCATAAAGAGCATATGGGTATTATTTATTCAAAAAAAAAAATTTCTCTCAAAACATATGCAATATGAGTCTTTTATGAATAGATGAAATTAAATTATATTTAAAAATAATTTTATTTTTATTAATTTCAAAAAATGGAACTTCAAAAAAAATTTATACAAGCGCTGCCACATGGCACCCAACTAGTGGTCACCATTGCAGCGCGTCGGATTTTTTTTTACCACCCAGGAGACCTTAAACGCCGCGTTTCACCTGTATCAATATTATAATACTAAAGGAAACGTCGCCCTAAGCCATGTGACACCTTCTCCTTTAATGTAGGTATTTTAATTAATTTATTTATTTAAGCTATTTCACAAATCTAATTTAGTTAAGATTTGATTCGAAATCAGTTAAGATATGACAACTGCATATCGTATTGTTTGGATAACTATGCAAATCTAATCTAATCTAATTAATTAATTAAATCTACTTCAGTTAAGATTTGAATACGAAATCGGTTGAGATATTCATGATATTTTGGTTGTTTAGTTTAGATATTCAACATATAAGATTAAAATAAAATCATATTTATTTTAACAAATTAATTAAATATGATTTTCTTCTTTATTTGTTTATATTTTAATTGTTTGTCTTCCTATGTACACCATCATTTACTATATAATCACTCTTCTTCTCACTTCCTTTCCATTTTTCTTCTTCTTATCTCTACCTCATATTTGTTGTATCCGTTGAAGGATAAATTCGTACAATCATACTGACTAATCAATAATTGTAGAAATTATTAGTGAGACTCAATTTGATTTCTCGCTTTCTTTAATTTCTGTATTATTTTCATTTCAATTTCACATTCTCAATGTGAGATTGTTTGTATGCATATAGTACTTTTTTAATTTGTATTCATAACTTTATAATGTAATTTATTTGGTTGATCAATATATAAGAAAAGAACTAAAATATGACAATTAATATTTAACTTACTATAACCGGTGACAGAGAATCAAAAAAATATTCCTATTTAAAGACATCCCGCACAAGGTGCGGGTTACTATACTAGTTTGGGGGCTAAATGACGTCGTTTTGGCTCGTCTCAGCCATTTGCGCGCACGGATCCTGCACGTGACCTCTCCTCCCGGACTCATGACCTTTCTTTCTTTTTTTTTTTTTTTGTGTTGAGTTGACAGGGGTAACGCTCTTTGGGCTCACCACTGTGTTTGCTCTAATGTCAATTTGTTTCTTTCCGTAGAAATTTTGGGAAAAAGGAAGACATTCTCTGCCACTTTTTCATTTTTTCCGTGACATTTTTTTTAATCTAAAGACATCCACAATATATGTATTGTGGGTAGATCTGTCAATCGGATCATTCGGGTCGGATTCGGTTCGGCTAATTTCGGGTTTCGGGTAAAACGGGACCCGAGTAGATCCGGGTTGACGTGAACTCGGATTTGACCCGGTTTCGGGTCAAATCGGGTCGATTTCGGGTTTGTCATTTTTTTTTAAATTAAAAAAATCATGATTTGGTAATTTTGCGATAAATTTAAAATGCTAAAATTAAATACGTGGTTCATAAGTTCTAGTGTTTGTAATTATATACTATATCTGATAAAAAAATATTTAATTTTTATTATTTCTTGTAATTTTTAATAAAATTTAAAATTTTATAAAATATCAAAATTTTAAATAAATTTTTTAAAAATAATTTCATAAAATTAGTAATATGCATAGAATTATTTTAATATTTTAAGAGTTTTTATCTTCTTATAAAATGTGATGAAAAATTAAAATCAAATACTATGGATTGGAGGGAGTATTAAATAATACAAATAAATATAAAAGTTGATTTGAAAATGAAAGATCGAGTGATTATAATTATAAAATATAATAAATTGGAATCTCCATAAATAAAAATTAATCATATATAATTATAAATCAATCGGGTAAATCGAGTCACTGGGTCAATCGGATCAAAATTACCGGGTCAATCGGGTCACCAAGTTGAAACCCAAATGACCCAGAAAATTACTGGGTTTTCTGGTTCGGGTCGGGAAAAATTTCCGATATTTTGGGTTCCGGGTCGGGTCAGGTCGGGTTTTAACAGATCTAATCGTGGGTCTCTAAGAACACGGAAAATCATATTTTGGTCCTACAAACCCTAAATCTGCATGCGTGTACCGTGCCTTTCCTTTTCACATAAGTCTTCGATCTGTAGTTTATCGGCCAATTAAATTAAAAAAATGGTAATTAGTGTTACCTCGTACTTAATTCTTGTCCACCCATTTCTTCAAGAACATCTGCGCGAAACTACGGCATATCCGATGGGCCTGCTTCATTTTGTACATACTCAACAACACTGTCGGAAGATATTTTATATGCAATGATAGACCGACATCGGGCCTCTTTGGGTCACATTTTGCTTGTGTTATTTTTGGGTTTATATTTTTTATTTATCAATATGTGCTTTTTAAAGGCAAATTTTAGGTTATATATAATGATTAATAAATCATGAGTTTAATCTCCTAAGCGCTTTCCGAAACCAAAAAAAATAAAGATTTTGTTAAATAACGCCTAACTCGGATTTTGTGTTGGTGTTTAACTTACATGTTTGCCATTGTAAAAATTGATACATTGTTAGTTATAGGTTTTGAGAAATTAAAAAAAAAATAGTATGATAGTATCTAGAATCATAAGAAACCTCAGTCATGTCTGTAAAAATGAGAGTTGTGTCAGATTTATTTTTATTTTTTATTATAAGGTTGTAATCTTACTTTTTTTTACACACAAGTTTAAGTCATTGTGTAGAGTACATTTCACCTTCCTATAGAGCATCAACGTGAAACCTCTTCCTTTTTTTTATTTCTTTCTTCATTATACTTTTAGATCTCATTTATTTTTTTCTTTAAATTTATTTGACATTTATCTACCTCTTTCCATAAGATTTCTTTTAATTTTGCCTACAACCATGGAGAAAACTCTTCCCCCTTATATACCCTACCATATATTATGTTCTATTATTTTTATTTTTATTTTTTAAAAACAAAATTTACAACAAATGATACTTGATATAATATGTTGTATTACATCAAAGACGATACAATATGTCGTATTCATCAAGATGAGAATTAATAAAATTTGAGAAAAAAGATTTGGATTATTGAGAATCACAAAACTTATCAACATTATTGAGAATTAACAAAAAAAATATTCGGATTACTAAGAAGATTTACATCAAAAAAAGATATTTGGGATGGGTAATAACTAATAATTAAGAAAATTATAGGTCAGAAAAGAGGGAGCAAAATAAAATATTTTTTTGATTAGATAAGAATTCGAGTTCAGACATACCTGAAACTCGATGGCCGAAAAAGTCGCCAGACGGAAAACCGTCAATAGTAAACACGATAACACAAATCAACGAGCAAAATACAATATGTCAAGATGTGGGTATATACAATTAAAAATTAGGCTCTAATTTTGTATTTTAAAATAAGAATGATAAAAATATTAATTTAAATTATTATTATTATTATTATATTTATTAATCTTTGATAACAAGTGGTAGGTACCATTTTTAAGAGTAGAGAAATATAAAAGATTAACTTAGTAGTGAGAGCCAAAGAGGTACCAAGAGAAGAGAAATAGAAGAGATCACCTTGGTAGAAAGTGACACGATTTTTTTTTTTGCCTTAAAGTAAGTTGTGAATATCCGCTTCTTATATCAGCAACTTATTTTCGGCTAAAATTGCTAACATCGAAAGTCGATGAATAATCGCGCATTTGGCGAAAAATTATTCGTGCATATAGTAACCTTATTTTTAATTAAAAATTTAAAAGTAACAAAGATGGAAAATAAAAGTATCATTAGTAATAGTACTCCGTATTACCATAAAAGTAGATTTTCGGTGGTGGAAATAGAGACGGAAACCACCCAAAATGCTTCACATTTTTTGGTCATAAAGACAGACAGAAAAACCATGCTTCAAGATTCCGGCAAATTCATATTTAAATCTCCTTTTTTTACTTGACTTTCTTTCGGTGCCATTTTACAAGAAGTTGCCAGATGTTATAATAAACTGCAATCTGGAATGAAACATTTGCCGTTTCACGTGAAATGCTCTGTTTTCCTCTTTCAGTAACTAATACCATATCGATTCATATTCCCGGGTGCACCTGCTCGCCTTTTGATCCATCGATACCGTATAAAGCTTGCACGAGCATCCCATTCCTCATCCCTTCTTTTTTTTTTTCTCTCTCTCACCAAAAGATACTCCACACCTGGATTCTGGTAATATCTACCTCCATTGCTTTGCTGGCATCACTTCTCCTGTTCTCCATTCCTCCGCCGATTCATTTTTCATTCATTCCTGTCTCAATTTAGCTTCATCTTTCCTTTTCTGATTAATTTGATTGAGTTGTGATTCAATTGAATTGAATCCCTTAAATCAACGGGTTCCGCGGAGCTGAGGTATGGTGTTCGGACACTCTGTTTGCTGCTCCTTTTTGGCTTTTGCTTTCTTCCGTGTGTTTCGAAGCTCTTAATTACTTGCACTCGGGGTAGCAATTTGTTCGTCTGTTTGAATCGACTTGGTGCTAGTTTCCTGTCTTTTAAGGCCTCAATTGATTGCCTTATCTTGTAATTTTACTTTTCGACTTAATGGATTGTTTGTTTCACGATCTGTTCTTAATTTTCTTGCGTTAAAAGCGAGTGTCTTTTGCAATATCTAGTGGGAAACTGAGTACCATGTGAGGTAGTGCCCAATGATCAGGCAACATGTGAACTGTGGGGTGCGGTACTGCGTACAACAGCTCAGTTTTAAGGCTCCTGTGGCTGTGGATTTCTGGAGGTGGAATCGTTTGCTTTTCCTTTTTTCTTTTTTTTTTCCCCCTTTCTACCATGTTGTGCAAGTGTAGAACGAGAGTCCCCACTCTCATCCACCAAAAAGACCTTACCCATTAAGCCATCACAAAGGACATGGCTCCGGATCGTGTCAATGGAGGGGTAGCGTTCGGGTTGAGAATCTGGATAGGGTAGGAGTTTTGGGGCCTATAGGGTTTAGTTTGATAGTGATAGGTTTTAATGTTTGTGTAGTGTGGAGTTATGCTCTTTAAGTGGTTGGAACTACTTTTCTGGGTGTGATACTATCATATGTGTTTGGTGAGAGTTTTACTCCTACATGCCCTTCTCTATCTTTGATTTCTACTCCCACATGGCCTTTCGGAAACACTCCGACGGGATATATTGGGTTAATGTTGTCATTGTTTTATGGTTTTTGCTTGAAGTGTTGCGCAATGATTCTGAATTTGAACATATTCCAAGTCCTGACATTATATATGTGGAATATGAGTGCTATGTTCTTACGGTCTTTTTCAATGGGGTGCTATGGTAAATATAATTTTTGCTTTTGTATGCTTGACTTGTATTGAAGTAGTTAGGATGCATGGAGACTTGGCTTACGTATCTCATTCTTTTATGTAATGCACTATACTGCAGTAAGCTGACTAAACCTATTTTTGAGTGCAGATTGTACTTATGCCTGGCAATAAGTATTATGGCGATTCAGCCATTCCCACAACTAGAGTGGGGAGGCTCTTGAGGGAGAGGGAGTTAGTTAGGTTGAGGAGAAACAATAGGAATGAATTAGTAGATGAAAGCAATGAGCTTGAGAACCTGCCACAAGATATTTCTGGTGTCGAACGATTTGTGGAGAGGTTAGCTGGTACAGGGCAAAACGGAGGATTTGAAAGAGCAGAACGAAGCCAACCCACACAGCGGCTTTTAGTAGTGGCTAATCGGCTGCCGGTTTCTGCTGTAAGGAGAGGCGAAGATTCATGGTCATTGGAGATCAGTGCTGGTGGTTTAGTCAGTGCTCTTTTGGGTATGTGGATGTTTTTTGTTCCTTATTTCAGCTCATGACACTGAATTTAGCTTAGAACTTGCATTTACAGTGAAATCTCAATGCACTATGCTTGTTTTCGTAAAGGTGTGAAGGAATTCGAGGCGAGATGGATTGGATGGGCTGGGGTAAATGTTCCTGATGTGGTTGGACAGGTAGCACTTACCAAGGCTCTAGAAGAAAAGGTCTAGCTCTCTTGGAACCTTAATTTGGTGATTTTAAAATTAGCAGTTTATATTTTTATGTCCTCTTTCTTGATATCTCCACAAGCATATGCATCAATAAAGCTCATCCTTTTCAACCCAATTTATTGAATCTTTTGTTCCTTTGCAGAGATGCATACCAGTATTCCTCGACGAGGATATTGTACATCAATATTATAACGGCTATTGCAACAATATACTATGGCCTCTTTTTCACTATCTTGGACTTCCCCAAGAAGACCGTCTTGCCACCACAAGAAGTTTCCAGTCTCAGTTTGCTGCATATAAGAAGGCAAACCAAATGTTTGCTGATGTGGTGAACAAACATTATGTAGAAGGTGATGTTGTTTGGTGTCATGATTACCATCTAATGTTCCTCCCAGAGTGCCTTAAGAAGTACAGAAGTGACATGAAAGTTGGTTGGTTTCTCCATACACCATTTCCTTCCTCTGAAATTCACAGAACGTTGCCTTCTCGATCAGAACTACTACAAGCGGTTCTAGCTGCTGATTTGGTTGGGTAAGCTGTTTACTGTTTTTTTTTTCTGGTGTTTTTATTTGTTAAGTGGTACTTCAAGACTTCAATCTATCTGATTTTGGTGCATCACAATTCTCAAATTGTAGTAAAGGTGCTATGTGTCAATGTGAATAAATTATTCTGAAGTCAATATAGTTGGGTGAATCCTGTCAAAAAGTAGAACATTATACCCTGTTTGGGTATGCTACTAATATAGATTATATTCATTACTTCATCAGTGCATGACTTGAAAGATCCAGATTCTTGGGATATAACATCCTTGCACCCTCCTTAAATTTTGTGTTTTCTTCTCATCTTTCTTCCTCTTTTGTTAACTTCTAAAGTGATTTGAAGATTAACCAGTTGATGGCTTCTATACTGATGTGCTCAATTTCTGTTGACTGGCTATTTAATTAATTTAACAAGTAGCCCTTAATCTGCTTTTAGCATTGCTCATTCCAGTTCATCTATCCATATTTCTTGCAGTTTTCATACTTACGATTATGCTAGACATTTTGTGAGTGCATGCACTCGTATACTTGGGCTGGAGGGTACACCCGAAGGAGTGGAAGATGATCAAGGAAAGCTCACTCGTGTAGCTGCTGTAAGTTGAAACTTAAATCCTTATCGTGCAATTTCATTTACAGCCTGTAGTATATGTAAAATGGAAATAGAAAAAACGAAAGAGCAAAATATTTGTTTAAACTCTGGAAAGATGCTACATCTTCTTAAAATGATCCGAAGTCATGTAACACGTCATTTTTACAAGTTCTTTAGCTGATCAATTTTTTGTACTGCAGGGAGTTTCATTTTCCAAATAAGTAGCTGATTCTGAACTAAATCATAGTTTTGGTTGTTAACTGTGTCTTTATCACTCCTTTTAACCCAATTCCTTGTGATTAATTTTATGCTCTGTGGTTCGTATTTTCAGTTTCCTATTGGGATTGACTCAGAGAGATTCATTCGAGCACTTGAAGTACATCAAGTTCAGAAGCACATAAGGGAATTAAAGGAGAGATTTTCTGGTCGGAAGGTAAACGTTCCTAATTCAAGATCTCGGTACATTTTTCTCCAGTCATTTACTCACTTTTATTTTGTTTCAGTCCAAGACTCTAAAACTTGTTTAAATTGCTAGAAAGTGTCTCATTATGATTATGGAGTCATGTGTAAATTGCTGTAATGTAGCCTATTATGCTTAGGGAGTCTTCCTGGTTGATAAAATGGCCCAAGGGAAAAAATGAGTAGGAGAGTTCTATGGTAGTCGGGTTTTTTATTTCTGCATTTTTTCCCTGTCTTTTACCTGTTTGGTGTTCGGTTGTTATCTGATCATAGACATCGTGTGCTCTTTAAAACATACAACTGACATGATCTCTGCAGTATGCTAATCTTCAAATTGACAGGTAATGTTAGGAGTTGATAGACTTGATATGATTAAAGGGATCCCTCAAAAGATACTTGCATTTGAAAAGTTCCTAGAAGAAAATCCAATCTGGCGTGACAAGGTTGTTCTTCTGCAAATTGCTGTGCCGACAAGAACAGATGTACCCGAGTGTATGTCTTCATTCTTCCCTCTTTTCATATGTTTGTTTTTTATGATAACTTCCGCCTATTTATAAGTTACTGACCTATACTTGGTATGGAGATTGTTGTTACTGTTGGTCTATTTGGTAGCACTCTTAAGGTTGCATTTGGGATAGATTTTAGCTTGATAAGAGTTGCGGGTTCTCTAATGTTTTAGTGTTAACAACAGATTGCCATGTTTTAGTGTGTCCTACTCCTGCTCCCCGTGTTAAACTCCCTTTTATGTGTTAAGATTTTCTTTAGATAGCCTTATCTGAGGTAGTAATGTAGTATCATATGACTGGCTCATATTGAATTTGATCTTGTTGACAAAAAAAAGTTGTTTATTTTGGCTGTTTCTATGCATAATTCTAATTGAGCATGTGCTCATAATCCTATTTCACCGTTTTCTTTGCCAACGCCACCCATCTTCATCGTGGGGATGGGTGACTATATTTAGATGATTTTGCTCATTTATTTTCTTTAACTCTACTATGCACTTGTTGGCTAGTACAACCTCTTTGCTTGTTTTTGAAAATCTGTTGTATCTTTTTTGTCTGCAATTGCACAGATCAAAAGCTTACAAGTCAGGTCCATGAAATAGTTGGACGCATTAATGGAAGATTTGGGACGTTGACTGCTGTTCCCATACATCACCTGGTATGTTTGAATTAATTTGTTCTTGCTTTTATGAAATGCATTAGTGTGTTATAGCAGTTTCACATGCTTAAGAAAATTTACAAGCATCATTTATGCATTTCAAGTTAGAACTCTCATGCATTCTGTAAAGAGCTAGCTTAAGCTGAAACATCTCGTATATTTCCCATTTATTTATGGTGTGACCATAAATCCCTTTTCAACTATGTCAGTTAAGCATAAGTGGAAACTCATAGAAATTGAACTATTGAAACAAAAGGGAAAATGATGGAAGATAAGAGCACATACACATACACACAAGCATGGGCGGAGCTAGGGGGAGCGAGGGGGAGCATTCGCCCCCCCTTCATCCGATGAATCACCTATATTTGTTCTACTCGTCGATAGCTTCGTTTTGATATATTATAAGCCTCATTCCGATATTCGAGTAAAAAGTTATGAACGTTTGAAAGTTAAACACAAATTAATTATTTCAAATGTCTTTTAATAAATCACAATGCTTTTATATTTTACTTAATTTGATATTTTGTTTATATAATTCAACCCAAGAGCTTTGAAACAAGAGGTTATATTACTAAATTCGATAATTATATAAGAAATTATATCAGTTTAAAGTTTGTATATCTTGTTACACGTTATTACATGCTAAGAGAACAACAAGTTACATATTGACTTTGTAGGTTTCAAACGATATATTTTTAGACGAAAAGAATGTTGTTATATATTAAAATATAAGTTTTTTCGTTTAAAGAGAAAAAATATATAAGAATTAATGACACAGTTTTAAACTAAAACACCACCATTTTAAACAAAAAATTGTGTTTTGAACTAAAAAAATGTTGTATTGAACTAAAATACCATTTTTTAATCTAAAATATTACTCCCTTCGTTAATTAATACTTGACGTTTTACTATTCACACATGCTTTTTGAGGTGTTAAAAACTATATAAAATATTAACTTTTTTTAACATATTTTTTAAATAATTTCATACTTGTTACTATTAATTATGAATTTATAAAAACAAATTTAAAAAAATGTTAATATTTCATATAGTTTTTATCATTCTAAAAAAGCGTGCATAAATAGTAAACGACAAGTTTTAATTAACAGAGGGAGTATAATTTTAGTTCGCTAAACTATAGAAAAATTTATGGAAAAGCAAATCAATAATTTATACAAAAGTTCGCCCCCCCCTCGATAAGTTTCTGGCTCCGTCACTGCACACAAGTTTGCCTCACATTCCTTGTCGGCTCCTTATCAGTTCTTTATCATCTCCTTATCAGCACAAATAACCATTTCAGTAATCAACACATTGTGCCAAACAGACCTAAACTTAGAGAATGAAGAGCACCAAAGCACCTCAAGGTTCAATGCACTAAGCCACCAGAAGAGGAAATCTCTGTGGCCACAGGCAAATGCCTAGCTAGAGACCTAATGCCCTTATTTACAATAATTCTCGACTCTGAGGTCACCTATGGGAACTTTATCAATATTTGATTCTAACCACCCCTTTACATTACAAATAGGCTTGAAAGGTACTAAAAGATCCATCTCTGTCAACTTGCCTTGTATCCTCATTGATTCAGCTTTGTCCGTATTCATATACGTAACAGAAAATGTGCACATTGCTTTATCCTTTACTTCTTTAAGATTAGTTTGCTAAAGGTCTTCTGTTTTTTTGCAGGATCGGTCTTTGGATTTCCATGCATTGTGCGCTCTGTATGCTGTGACTGGTAACAATCAGTTTAAACTTATGATCACTGAACTCTCTGTATAAACTTATGGATCCATTTTTTATGTGTTTGTTACATTTCTAATCGATATGCCCTGTTGCATGCTGTTTTGGAGATATATATTGACCTTTGTATTTTGATTGATTAATTCAGATGTGGCACTTGTGACATCTTTGAGAGATGGCATGAACCTTGTCAGCTATGAGTATGTTGCTTGCCAAGATGCAAAAAAAGGTGTTTTGATTCTTAGTGAGGTAATGCAAATCTGCTTATCCTTCATTAATCGCAGTCCGATTTGCTACGTCTGTTGAATTGTATACCTGTACAACAAAGGAATAGAAGCACATCTTTTTAATCTGATAACATTTCAAGACGTAATTGAATGAGGTTGTTTGGTTTGATTGTGGAAAACAATTTTGCAGTGAAATTGGACGTTTTCAAAGTAAATTCAGTAGTTAAGTCTATTGATCAGTGGGCACTGTGTATCATAGAATGTTTAGTACTTTTCATCACCCATTGCTTTATCCGTGCATAATTGTTGTGCTTGTAATGAAGTAAGGTTGCAAAA
This sequence comes from Persicaria maculosa, assembly GCA_963922045.1. Lineage (NCBI taxonomy): Eukaryota > Viridiplantae > Streptophyta > Magnoliopsida > Caryophyllales > Polygonaceae > Persicaria > Persicaria maculosa. The sequence continues at coordinate 12,685,562 of OY998267.1, read as the reverse complement.
GTTTGTCTGGTGTAGTTTATCTTGGCAATGCTTCCTGGTTAGGTAATTCTCGTGGAGACGAAAAGTAAGGTTGTGCTTGTACCTTTGATAGTTTGCAGGTGCTGCACAGTCTCTTGGAGCTGGAGCACTCCTTGTAAACCCATGGAACATCACAGAGGTTGCTGCTGCAATTGGAAAGGCTTTAAATATGTCCGATGAAGAGAGAGAAAAACGCCACCGGATAAACTTCTTGCATGTTACTACTCATACTGCTCAGGAATGGGCAGAAACTTTTGTGAGGTAAATTGTTTGAACTTTCGGCATATAATTTATGGAAGTCTATATTTTGCTTGAGCTACAAGCTTCAATGGTTGTGTATCCTTTTCTACTTGTGAGGACATGTCCAATGCATATTTTCTTTTAAAGCAATTGTTTTTTCACTAGCTTGTTTATCTTCATCCTTGGAGCCTCTCTGAGTTTCATCTCGCGTATCTAGACTGCTTTAACTCTTGTAGCTCATTTATATGCATTGCTCATAGCTACTATATTATGCAGTGAATTGAATGACACAGTGCTTGAAGCTCAGCTCAGAATAAGACAAATCCGCCCTGGGCTTCCTTTCGACGAGACAAAGAATCGCTTCTTGGCTTGCAATAATCGTCTACTCATACTCGTATGACTTTTTGGTGCTCCATGTGAATTATTTCTTCATAAGCAAATCAAGTACTTTCATTGGTCAAGTCTAGATGTGCAGCTGAAATCTTCTACTTCATTATATAGGGATTCAATGCATCATTAACTGAACCGGTGGACTCTCCTGGGAGACGAGGTGGAGAGCAAATAAAAGAAATGGACCTCAAGTTACACCCGCAGTTAAATGGACCCCTCTCCGCTCTGTGCAATGATCCAAAGACAACTATTGTCATCCTCAGTGGAAGTGATCGAAGCGTCTTAGATGAAGTACTTGATCTGACTCTCTCCCTCCTGCAACTTGTTATCTTAAAACTTGCCCCTGATCACCTTAGCTCCTCCTCCAGAACTTCGGAGAATATGATGTGTGGCTGGCAGCCGAACATGGGATGTTCCTCCGCCACACAAGAGGCGAGTGGATGACTACAATGCCCGAGTTCATAAATATGGAGTGGGTTGACAGTGTCAAGGTAATATCATCTTCTCTTTTTAACCTTGGTTTCATGGGATGTTCCTCCTATATCTGACACACATTTGTGTTAATTGTCACCTTTGCAGCATGTGTTTGAGTATTTCACTGAGAGGACACCGAGATCTCATTGCGAAATTCGCGAAACTTCCCTTGTGTGGAACTACAAATACGCAGGTATACGTCTAGCCTACTACGCTCCTATCTTCCCTTTCATTCATCTTCCAAGCACACAACATCTCATGGCTTTGCAGACTTTGAGTTTGGAAGACTCCAAGCACGAGATATGCTGCAGCACCTTTGGACGGGCCCAATTTCAAATGCATCCGTAGATGTTGTCCAAGGCAGTAGATCCGTTGAAGTGAGAAATGTCGGCGTCACGAAGGTACCTTATACAAAAAGTAGCCTATACAACTTCCATTTTGAAATGTTCTATAACATACTACAAGTATGTCAGAGAGTATTATACACCTTCTAACTCACTTTGATGGATCCAGGGTTCGGCTATGGATCGGATCTTAGGGGAAATTGTCCACAGCAAACCCCTGACGTCTCCGATTGATTATGTCTTATGTCTAGGCCATTTCCTGGATAAGGTAATGCAGTTCATGGATTCACTTTCATCCACTCACTAACCATGTCCATTGCATCTTACACCTTGTTTTGGTGTCGTCTAATGTTCAGGATGAAGATGTGTACGAGTTCTTTGATCCAGAGCCACCTTCCGACAACATGAGCTACTCGAGGACCAAAATGTCCGATCCAGTGAAGGTACCAGGCATGGATAAGCGGCCTCCACTGAAGCTCCCAGCCAGCAAAACCGGCTCAAAATCATCACAGCACGGTAAGATGCAACAGAGAACCTTACCGAACCCTGAGAGGCGGATGAACGGAAATCATCAAAATGGCGCGACAAACGGTAAGGGGAAGGGCACCTTAGTGAAGACCTCATTGAGTGTGCTTGACCTCAAGAGGGAGAATTACTTCTCCTGCGCAATCGGGAGGACTCGAACTGGCGCCCGGTACACTCTCGGATCATCCGATGATGTTGTCTCGGTCTTGGGCAGGCTGGCTGAACCATCCTCGTTGAACGACCCCGCCATGGGCTAAGACTAAATTATTCGACGTATGGTGGACGATGTCGATGGAGGCTTTATTGCTAAAGAGAACAAGAGACTATAGGGCAGTTGTTGCTATTACATGAAGTTCAAGGAGGAAACTACAATTAGATAAGCAATCAGAGCTAGTAATAGTAATAATCAATCAAGCACACATTGTGTAATCTTGAGAGTTACAGTGAAAATAATCTGCTAGAGGCTTATTAGTCCAATAGTCCGTTTGAGTGCTATTACATTTGCACTTTGCAGACAGTTGTATTTAAACATTATTTTTGGATGCTAAGCAACTTATTGCTGCAAGCATACTAGGATTACTAGCTAGTAATAAGCATGTTGAACTGTTGAAGTTTTGAGTTCAAACCCTATGTCGGGTCCGACCCATATTCGCATCCGCCCCACCGGGTTCGTTTGTCGATGGTGCAGAACATGATGCGATGGAGGAGCACAGTCCGTGTCGAAGAGGGCTAGTAGTGTGCAGATTGGGTCACTCAGAAACACCGGCATTAAACATATACAAAAACTACATAGATAACAGACAAACCTGTATGAAAAGGATACAAACTGCCAAAAAATGAGAACTAGTGTTACTGACAGACTTCAAAATGCAAATGCAGTAGTATCAAATAGTTATAAAATGACAGAACTACAGAAGTATTAAATATGGCACACAACTATGGAAGCAACAAGTTTAAAAGAACAACAATCAATATGAAAAATCACCATTAGCCAGTAATAAGTAAACTTGTGATTTGCCATTCTCTGAGACACCAGCATGTCTTTCGGTGCCACCACCAGGCATCATCAGCATCCTCGGATAAGGAAGCAATGCTCTCCCGAGACATCGCCCCACCAATCGGGATTCCGAATGTACCATTCCATGGTCTTCTTGAGCCCGTCTTCCCATGTCGTTCGCTCTCACCATCCGAGGTTCTTGAGCCTCTGATCATCGAGGAAGTACAATTGAGTCCTTGGGCTTGTACATATATTATATCTAACATCCTAGATGTGGCATGCACGTCTTGGTCACCCAGGTTCTCCTACTTTTCAGTCTCTTCAGTCTAGAGCTATTTGTTGTGATAAAGGACCAAAAACTACCAGTTGTCCTGCATGTCAACTTGGCAAACATTCTCGGTTGCCGTTTTCCAATTCTATTACTCCCGTTTTTGCCCTTTTTGACATTTTTTTATGGTGATCTATGAGCCCCTCCTGCCTGTTAGTCATGATGGGTTTCATTATGTGCTTGTGTTAATTGATACTTTCTCTCATTATATATGAATTTTTTCACTCAAGTACAAGTATGAAGTTCTCTTTCACTTTGTTGCCTTCCATACCTACGTTCGCACCTAATTCAAACTCTCCATAAAATCCTTTCAATGTGACATGGGCGGTGAATTTAACAACGATGCTCTCAAATCTTTCTTCTCTACTCATAGCATTCAGTTCAGATTCTCATGTCCCCACACTTCATCTCAAAATGGGAAGGTCGAACGAATTATCCGCTCCCTCACTATGAGAACTCTTCTTATCCATGGTCATGTCACATTAGCATATTGGCCTTAAGCAGCAAAAATGGCTTGCTAATAACATCACCCCTTCCACAACCATCCAAAATTGGTGCCCAGCTGAAGTCCTATATCGCACCACTCCCACCTATGACCACGTTCGTATCTTTGAGTGCTTATGATATCTCAATCAAGCATTTGTCATGCCTCATAAACTCGCACATCGATTCCTTTTTTGTGTCTTCTTAGACTACCCCTCTCATCATAGGGGTATAGATGCTTTGACCCTATTTCGAAACGTGTCATCATTTCTCGTCATGTCACGTTCGATGAGACTAATTTCCTCTTTTCTAGTCTCCTTACATCCCCAAACACCTCATTCTCTTCTAATGACTATCCTATCCAACACCTTCTCCACCAACTATATCACTCTTCCTCTCCAAATGCTATAACATCTCCGACACGGGCCCCCAATCCTCCTATACCGCAACTTGCAACCTCCGTCCTTTCATCTGAAGCCCATGTCCTATCACCTGCAGCCCTTAACCTGTCGAGTAACCATACCCAACCAATCAACTAGATCTAAACTTGAAGCAAGAGTGGCATCTTTCGCTCTAAACAGATTTTTTTACCTCTCTGTTTCTCACATATCCCCCATCCCTACCACCCACAAAACAGCCACATTATACCCGAATTGGAATGCTACCATGCTTGATACAAGGCTCTTATTAGCAACAATACTTGAGTCTTGGTTCCTCGACCCTCTAGGGCCAACATTGTGCAGTGTATGTGGCACTTTCGGTACAAGTTTCTCTCTGACGGATCTTTCGATGGTTGTGTACATAGACCTTGATTGGACTGGTTGTCCAGACACCTGAACGTCTATGTCAGGATATTGCGTGTTCCTCAACGACTCACTTGTCTCTTGGTCATTAAAGAGACAACATGTTGTCTCCCGCTCTAATGTTGAAACGGAATATCGTGGTGTTATCAATGTTCTTGCTAAGTGTTCCTGGCTTCGCAACTTATTACTTGAGCTTCACTGTCTTCTTAGTCAAGCGTCTATTGTGTATACAAATAATGTCAGCGCTATTTACCTTGCTCACAACCCGGTTCACCATCAGAGAATCAAGCATGCTGAGATTGACATCCAATTTGTTCGTGAGAAGGTTGTCATGGGTCATGTGCGTGTCTTACATGACCCGTCCTCGTTTCAGTATGCTGACATTTTTACCAAGGGTTTGTCTCGCCAACTATTTCTTGATTTTAGATCCAGTCTCACTATCCGCTGCCCTTCTATTTCGACAGAGAGTGTATGTTAGATGTAATATATGTATAAGTCCAAGACTCAATTGTAATTTGTAGGGGTGGACACAAATCCCGCGAATTTGGTCCCGTTTAAATCCCGTTCTGATCCCGTCCCACTAAAAATACGCGAGATGGGACACGGGATAACCCAATCCCGTCCCGTCCCGTCTCATGCCTACCCTTAGTAATTAGGTTATCATGTACACCTATTATATAAGCGTGGTCACGGGTCCGACCCGATGGGTCGACGGGTTTGACCCGTCGGGTCAAGGCTTAGGGTCACCCGGCGGGTCGAAGGGTCGACCCCCCGGGTCGATACACGTGGCATGAAGGGTTGAACCCGTCGGGTCGACCCGCCGGGTTAGGTTCGAGTTGGGCAGGCTGGGTCAAATTTTGTTTAAAAAAAAGTCTGATTTCTTGAAAAAAAAGTTTTGTTACATATTTGTTGGAAATTCGGAAAATGAATAAACACTTGGGTTGAATTGAGGTGGAAAAAAAAGATTAAGGGTTTGAATTGGTTTTCCAATTGTGTATCCTCCGGAAGAAGAGGAATCAAAGCCAATTGTGTATCCTCTAAAAGAAGAGGAATCAAAGCCCACGTAGCTCTTTTACTTGTATTCTGAACCCTGCTAACTAGCCCCCAACAGCCTTGCCGACTCAGCTGGTCAACTTGGTGGATTAGCGGGTTGGGGGAGTATTGACCCTAACCCGAACTTGTCAACCCGATGCACCCGGTCACCCGTTGACCGAATGGGTCACCGATCCACGGCAAACTGGTAGGTCCGGATCAACCCGCGGCCGTGGTCACATCTACACCTATATATATTCCGACAATAGTGAAGACAAACCCAATAGGAATTTTTCATTCTATCATGACCGTAGCTCGGCTCGTTCAGCTCCAATAATACATAATCATTGGACATAATTGCACTCATTCATATGCAGAACTCAGGGAGAGCGAGAGGCAGCGACCATGGAGTGTTCGTTCTCTATCCCCCGTCAAAGGGTCATTCCTAAGGACGCCCATGGAAGACCCTCAGCAAAGCAAAACCCTCTCAATCTCCAAGCTCGCACTCTTCTCCTCCACCCGCTCCTACCTCCGCTCTCAACCTCAGCAAGATCACTTCTTCAAGCTGAATCCACCCCGATTCCTAGGGTAATCCAGCTGACGCCCCGCAAATTTCAGCCGTTTCGTTGCGGCAATTCGTCAAACAGTTGGAGTGCAAGCAGCGATCTTGGTAATAAGAGGACTCTCAAAGAGTGGATTGAGGCCGCTGGTGATGCGCTGTCGATGGCATTTCCCCTTTGGGTTGCTTTGGCGTGCTTGATCGCGCTCGTGAAGCCCGTCGCCTTCAATTGGGTCCAACCTGAGTTGACCGTTGTGGGTCTGTCGGTGGTTATGCTTGGTATGGGGATGACTCTCACTCTCGATGAGCTTCGTGGAGCGTTTTCCATGACTAAGGAATTGTTTACTGGATTTGTTCTTCAGTACTCGGTGAGTTGCCAATGATTTTCTGACTAGTGTGTATTTTGGCATTTTCTGTTATGTGCTATCTAAGTATCTAGGGCTTCTTGGTACAATTGGTGAGGAATCAGTAATGATAATGAGATTGGATCATTCCCATGTTTGGTATAGATTGGAATGGGAATTGGGATCAATTCGATTCTTGGAATGAATCGTTACTCATTACATACTTTGATTCCCAACCCAAACCATCACTTGTCACCCATTAAGATTCAGGAATTGATTCGTGCCCCTCATTCGAAACCGAGAATCAGATGTGTAGATTGACTGTATTGAGAATCTGAAGATGTCTTCTGGATTGGTGTTTTCCTGACTGGTCAGTTTGTTTGGGCAGGCCACTAGATAATTGATTTCTAGAATCGAAACTAGAGGATAGCTTGAATGAATGAGCAGTGGATTCTTAGGCATGAATTTGATTATTACGGAGTATTTTTTAAGAACTACGCTGAATCAATTGGGTCATGGAGGTAGTCTGTGTAGTTATAGCACTCTTTACGCAGTACAATTTGCTATTGCTAGCGTCTGTTAACGTATAAATGCATAAGAATGTTATGTGGGTGCTTTGTATAGGTGATGCCATTGGCGGGATATTTCGTGAGCAAGCTTTTGCAGTTGCCATCCCATTACGCTGCAGGATTAATCCTCGTCGCCTGCTGTCCTGGTGGTGTGTAAAATTTGTTTGCCAAAAATGTTTTCATGTGCTGCCCTCATTTATGCTTAGTTACGAAGTTGATTGGATGAATTTTACAGGAACCGCAAGTAACGTAATCACCTACATTGCTGGGTAAATGTGTGATTCTTCTGATATTGTATGTTCATGAGATTATAAAAAAAATAACAAAATAAAATAAAATTGACTCATCAGATATTTTAATTTTTTGCTTTTTTCAGGGGAAATGTGGCACTCTCAGTTCTAATGACAGCAGCCAGCACTGTTCTAGCCGTGGTCAGTGTAAAGTGCTTACTAATTTAGGATTTGTTTGGCGTGGCAACCTGATAAGTTTATGAAAATGTTTCCGAAAAAACAATAGCTTAGGCGAATCAGTTACCTTATATCTTATAAGCTACTAGGAAAACGAATACCCAAAGATTATTAGCTATAAGCGATATGGTTCTGCTAACAAACAGAACCTTCACATAGATATCATCCTACTGTACTTGGTGTTTCATGTTTCAACACATTTTCTTGCTTTTTCGCATAGGGTTTTCGTTAACCACATTGCAGTGTTTGGAAACTAACAATTTTTGTTAACCACGTTCTATATTGCTCTACAATTCTCAGGTAATGACTCCATTCCTCACATCAAGACTTGCCGGCCAGTTTGTTGCTGTGAGCGCAAAAGATCTCGTCATCTCAACAATGCAGGTGATGCACCATTTTCAGTTCGCTTCTTGCTCTACACACTGTTATAATCGTTTTCTTCGTGCGTGAACAGGTGGTGCTCTTACCGGTGCTAGCTGGTGCCTTTTTGAACCAGTACTTCCAGGGCCTGGTTAAATTCGTTTCACCCTTGATGCCCCTTATTGCCGTCTCAACTGTGGCTATACTAAGTGGATCCGCAATAGCTCAGAGTAGCTCCACCATTTACTCATCCGGTGTACAAATCATGTTGGCTTCGTGTCTCCTCCATACGATTGGATACTTGTTGGGTTACATCCTTTCTCGGATTCTTGGCATTGATGTATCAGCCAGTAGAACCATCTCAATAGAGGTCGGCATGCAGGTAAACAAACATCCTTTGCTCTATATAATCTGTCAGTTTGCTGCCACTGGGATTCAATCTCTAGGTTTCGAGTTACCTTTAATTCGTGATGCATTGATTGTTTTCCTTTACATTTTTGGTTACCCAGAACTCAGCGCTCGGCGTAGTGCTAGCTGTGCAGCATTTCGGAAGTCCACTGGCTGCAGTGCCAGCTGCAATCTCTGGCGTTTGCCAGTCGATCATCGGAAGCATTTTGGCGTGGCACTGGAGGCGGTCGCCACCCAAAGGCTAGGGGAATGTTGGATCAAGACATATGGGATGTTAGCTATCTTTTTGGTTTTTTGTATGCAAAGTTAAATGTATTTTGTAGTTGATTTCCACAATGTTTCAGCAACTCTTTTTGCAGTTTCCATGTCACCAAAAAGGTCAAAAAGTTGCACCAAAAATTAAATCAAATTTTGTCCTAGTACAGTATGATACTGCGAGAAAAAAAGGGAAGGCAAAAAGATTATCGACAAATGACCATTTCCTTGCTTTTTGATTATTTACTTATTCCATTAAACTCAAAAAGATAAACTAAATAGAAAGCAGGAAATAGCAAACAACTAAAAACCACCAAAAATATAAACCCAATGGCGACCATAAAATCCTCTAAAAGCCAAAATATTTAAATCAAACCCCCCAAAGTTTTAGAAGCAACCAAAAGCCAAACAAAAGGCCTTTGCTACCACCATCTAAAACTTGGGTTCTTCTCTACAAACCCCCCAAACATTCACCACTTAACACCACCAAACCACTAGAAAGACCTAAGACATACCATACTGAACCGTACCTATGTTTCTATGAGGGCCCATGGCGACAGTCGTAGCTCCAATGGCCCCGAACTGCGACTGCGCCTGAATCAACTTTGCGTCCAGGGCCACCCTGCTGTTGAACGGGACAGCATTGGGTTGCGGTTGGTGCTGGTGCGGATGGTGAGGGTATGGGTTAGTGTTTATGTCGATGGTGATCTCCTGTCCGTTTTGAATCGCCGTTTTCGTTGGGGTCGATTTGGTTGTGGCTCCCAATGGAGGACTCTGATGGGCAACCATCACCCCGCCAGGCTTTAGTTGGTTTGGCGTAGTAGCAGGCCGGAAGAAGTATTGGGGCGACACGGAATGTGGGTGGGGACCCGCTGTGTTTCTGATAGCGATCCTTGAGTCGTAGCTCTCTTTACCACTCCTTCCTACCTCGTAGTGCACCGCACCAACTACTCTTCCTGGCTTGGCTGCAATGGCACAAGGTATATATAAATCCATAGATAATGGGTTTGAGACAACAAATCGAAACTGATGAACAAGAACAGAAATTCACCTGAAGGAACCCTAGGTGGTTGCTTTGTAGAAGCAGAGTAAAATCCCGAGGCCAAGTCTGCATTTCTGCTCTCTTCTTTACTCTGCTGATCCCTGATGGAAGAACTTGCCTGTGGTTTGGGGGGTATGGTACTGGAATGTACAGTTGACCTGTAGAGCAAAAAGGAGAACAAAGATCAGGGACCATAGATAGATCTAAACGTACTTCGGAACGAGAAAAAAGGCATGCATCAAGATCTAGTGCCAGAAAGTGAGAAGTAGAACCTTGGGAGGGAGATGTGTTTTCTCTCTAGCGGGATGACAGGGCCACTTCGACCAAAACTCTCCTCCAAATGAGCAAACTGTTTCTTGAACTGACCAATGGCACTGCATTGCATAATGGGAAATTTGGAACTTGTTTAGGTAAAAAGAGAAAAAAGCAAGTTGATAGACGAACAGTGACAGGGTGAAGGTTTACATACCTAGGATATATGAAGTTTGCACCTTCATTTCCGTTCATGTAATCTTTGAGTAGCTGGGGATGGTATTCCAGTATCTCTCGGTAAATCAATTCCCTAACATCATCCTTTGTCACCCGTCGTCTCTCAAATTCAAACTCTAACTTTGAGATTGGCTGACATGCAGGTTCTCTCTCCACTTTAGAAAGACCCTTAAAATAAGGATCAGCTAATGCCTGGATAACAAAATTACACAATTAAATCTCAGATGTATATAATTTAAAAAGAAGATGATGAAAAAGAAGAAGAAGATACCGAGTCATAAATACATGTGAACCTATAATTGACAAATAAAACATTCTCATCACCTTCTTCATCAAATAACAGTTACTATTTGAGAACTGTAGCCAAATCAGCCAGAAAAAAAAAAGGCAAACCTCTTCTGCAGTTGGACGGTCCTTTGGGTCAAAAGCCAGCATCCTCTCCAAGAGACGCAGTGCCAAGGGATCTGCATTAGGAAATTTCTGTGAAAAGGGAATTGGGTTCCTCTTCCTCATATCCATCAAGTATTTCCGTGCTTTGTCATTACGAACCTGTATCATTATTTCAAACAAATATCAGTGGGCCAATGAGAAAATTTAAATATTCATCCTACATTTAACTATGAAGATGAGAAATTACAAAAGTACATACCCCAGAAATGGTTTCAATAGAGGGTGTACCCAAAAGATCTGTGATCAAGTCCAACTGATGAACAACACTTTTACCAGGGAAAAGTGGTTTTCCCGTCAATACCTCAGCAAAGATGCAACCAATACTCCAAACATCTATTGCGGGTGTGTACTGCAGCAGAAAACCTATGATCAGTACAATTTATATTTAAAAAAAAAGGAGTTACCACCGGCACCGCATCCAAACTGCTTAGAGAAATGGGGGTAAACCTAGACCAGGACATTATAGAAAGATTTGCTAGGAAATCAGCAGAAGCAAGCATTTAAGAGGTAGAAACCTCTGATTGAGGCACTCTTACCTTGGAGAAAAATGAACCACACAACTCTGGAGCCCTATACCACCTTGTGGCAACATAATCCTGAATCAATTGCCAAGACCACAATCATAAGGAGCAAGTTAGAGCTATATGGGGGAAACAAGTTAAACTTAATGACCACCAAATATAAACTAACTTACTGTCCAAAATACAGTCGTAGGTGTATCGTTAAATGCTACTCTTGCCAATCCAAAATCACAGATTTTCAATTTGCAATTAGCATTTGCTAAAATATTTTTTGGTTTAAGATCACGATGGTAAACATTTGCTGCAACAGAAAAGCACAAAATCAGAATGACTCCCAACAGTCTTCTTACAAGATGCTCTAAAATAGTAAAATGTAGAAACTAAAGTATAAACCCAAAGAAGTATGTATACCAATATACGCATCAATTCTAGATGATATTTACCTGTATGCATGTACTTCAATGCACGCAACATTTGATAAAGAAAAAATTGATGGTGTTCACGTGTCAAGTCATCATTAGCTTTGATGACTTGATGAAGGTCAGATTCCATAAGCTCAAAAACAACATAAATGTCCTTGAAGTCCCTCTTGGAAGGTGGCAACATGATTCGTTTAATTTCAACAATGTCAGGATGCCTTAGGAGTCTGAGCAACTTCACCTCACGAAGAATCCGGATAGCATCAGAGATATGCTCAAATATGTCATTTATCTTCTTTATAGCTACCTTTTCTCCGGTATGCGTATCAATAGCTGCGCCCACAACTCCATAGCTTCCCTTTCCAATAACTTCAAGAATCTTGTATCTGTTGGCATCACCATAATCGGTGAAGAAATCTGTTTCTTTCAGGCCCTGCAATGGAAGAAAAACATCAAGGTAAGGGAAAATGGTTTTCTAAAGCAGGGCATTTCTCACATGAAAATATATCTTCTACTAAAACAGATTGACCAGTCAGAAAATAAGAAACAAGTAATCACTACCTGCAGAAAAAGGGGATTTATTGTGAATTAAAAACTTTGCATCAAATGCTTAATGTTATGGATTACATAGATGGAGGGAAATGATTGATCAACACTTTCAAGCACATAAAAAGCATACAATCAATACTGGCACAGGGGAACAAAAGATTTAGCTCGTCTTAAGATGGACCAGCTACCTAACCCCATCTTCCCTAAGGACCGGAAGCAGATAAATAAAGCATGCAATAAAATGACATTATTTTCCATGGCTTCAGGCAACTCTGCCCCTGTTTGAAACAGAGACTGGGCCCAAAAAGACGAGGAGTCGGCAACCTCCTCAGTGGAAGAATAACCGAGACCCAAACATGTACAAATAAAAATTTCCCCAGTAAAAAGATGCCACCAACTATGATCACATTAGAAGTAATCCCTGTATTTAGCATTTGGTACAAACTTGCAAACCAAATTAAGGAGGGCCTATTTTTAGACCATTTAATTATGAAAGGTTACACAAATTCATATCAATAAATTGGAACAACAAAGCCTTGTATATAGTAGACAAAAAACAAGACTATAAATACCACAAAACGCCATCAAAAGCACTTATGATCCCTATCTATACAACTACACAAGGGCAGCTAACTACCACACAAACAGGCCCACCCAATTGTCATAAATACAGTGATGTGATTTGAACCCTAAAAAACAAAATTTACAGTGGAAGAGAAAAAATCAACGGAGGGTAGATGCTGAGATGCTCGTAGTTGAAGACAAAGGATAGAAGTTTCTGTTCAATTGTCATAAACCGAGCCAGAAAAAAAAGGAACGGAACCAGAAATCATCACAAAGCATGAACTAGTTCCTCCATCCAGAATTGAACAATTCAGACAAAATATTCTATTAAAGCGCCTATAAGAGTTCGATTCAGCTACGAAGCAACCCATGCGTGTGAACATGACTGGATCCACCTTCGAAACGGTAACCGACGCGTACAAATTCAGCTGATTAAAGATGAGGACTACAAAGATTTCAAAGCTTTGGACTAAATATAGAAAGGATAAATCAAGCCGCAGCTGCAGATCTCAGATGGAACCAAAATCCAACAAGGTAGGCCTAAGCACTAGTAGATCTCTTACCTTCTTTCGCTGATCCGGCTGCATCTTGCTTCACGGCGATAAAAATCACAACTCCACCGAAATACAACAACAAAAACAAACCCTAATTGACAACGGTGGGAGCAAACTGGAACCTCTGCGTCTCTTTTTTTCAGATAGAGAAAAAAAAAACCCTCAAAAAGGCAAAATCAACCGCATTTACCCCACCGACAGCGGCCGCGGATGACGAGGCCGAAGTCCCTACGAAGAACCCTCTTATTCCAGCTCTCAACCACCAGTGGAACGCTATTTACACAACGACAGCACAAACTCCCGTTCACGGCCGTTCTCATATACTTGAGATCTCCCCCCCCTTTATCGGCGCCTCTCCACCGAACCAGGTCTTTTTTCAGCAAGATTTGAGAAATTCCTGGCAAGATCGAACAAATTGAAAACCCCGGAAGAACCCTAAATTTGAGGAAACGGGTGCGAATTGGCAGCGAGGGGGGAGAAGCAGAAAAAATAGGGTCTCCGAGAACAGAGATCTGGGAAGGGAGGAGAGGAAGGTGGAGTATCAGATTCAGATGAGAGAGATGAGAGAGAGAGAGAGAGAGAGGGGAGAGGCGAGAGAGGCGTTCTTTATAGCGGCTCCGCCATATCTGTCCAAAGCTTTTCCCATTCCATGATTTTTAAATTAAATAAAAATATATATATTAAAATATAATTGTTTATAGTGAAATGGCACAAATCCGCCCGTTAAGGGGTCAGCAGTAGTGCACAGTTACCTATTGTACACGAAACTACACTAAAGTATTCGTATAAGATTAATATATATATATATGTATATATGTATATAAAGTTTTTTCTATCTATTTTGAAAAATATTTTTCAAATTATAATTTATTTAATTTATATGCTTGGTCCAGCTTGGACATAGGTCAAAAAGATAACTTATAAAATCTTGGAATAGGTTATAAAATCTCATTATCTATTTTCTCTGAGCAGTTCTTTTTTTCAAGTGAATCTAGTTATCTATCTATTTTAAAAATGACTACAAATTTGGTGATATTCATACTAATTATCTTATTTGTTTTTTAAATAAATTTTTATGGTATGATTATTGAGATTTAGACAATGTAGTTTCTTATGTTTAGGTTAGAAAAACCATTAAAAATAAATAAAATAAATGCTTTGTATAATATTTAGGACTTATCGAACCATTTTAAATAGTACGGTGTAAACACTTTCTGTGAGGCAAATCGTGGAAGTGTGCGTAGGAGGCCGAGATGTTGATCTCCGATGCTCTTCGACATTGTTGTGACTTTCAGTGGGGAATCGAGTTGCAAACTGTTTGACGCATTTGGGTCTTTCGGTATCTCTGTTGTTGGACCATCCTTCTATTGAGATTGAAGACCTCGTCCTCGAGGACGCCCTTGGGCGGTGAGCCACGTAGAGGCTGGTATGTTTGGGTTCCAATGAGTTTTAATTATAATGCAATTTTAAATATAAATATTTGAATGTATTTGTTGACATATTTTACAATATAAGTGTTTAAAATAACACAATATATTCTTACATATTACTCACGATTCCATACACCAATTGACCTATATATGCAGATGTTGTCTATTTATCAGGTCATTTACCAACGGGTCGGGATTGAATTGCATTTCCATTTCTAAATCCCTAAAATTCAAATGACAAAGAAACTAATTTTTACAAAATGACAAGGAAATTAATTTGTTAATCTACATTTTTTTTATTATGATCTTTTAACAATATAATAAACTATCAAAACCTATTCTTCTATTATTTTATGCTAATCTGACATATACTAATATGCTTATATAACATATTACGTCTACAATCCACTGGACATTATAATCGTTTCAACAATTAACCACCACACAAGTTTGGATCTACGACAACCATCACATACAACTACTAAACAATTTCGAATCTATGGTAATCAACCATCACAATTTCTGATCTATGGCAATCAACCATCACACACATACAAGTATACAACTACTACACAATGTCACATATTTAAAACCCACAATTCTAAAATTTATAATTGTTTAAACAATGACCAAAAAAAAACTTGCGTAATAAAGGATTGAAGGAGGCAGAAGATCGACGGAGGAGGCCACTCGAAAGACGGACGATAGTAACAACAGTCGAAAGATGGAGGAGGTCAGGAAAGGATAATGGATTGAAGGCTTTCACTTGAAGGCAGATGAAAATGGCAATCGAAATGGATGAAGACAAAGGGTGAAGATATATGGGTTGAATGAGTGAAGATGGCAGTTACTCGTCAGGGTTAAAAAACCTATAAAATGCGGCATAAAATTGCATTTCTTGTAGAACATTTAATGAAACGTGATTCTAATCCGTATTTTACATGGTAGTTCTAGACGAAATCTCTTGCATGCATGTCTTTTCTTTTTCCAAAATATACAGAGAAACGTGGTCTGGTCATAATGGATAGACAAAAGGTGAAGATGGATTGAATGGGAAAAGAGGGCGATTACTCGTTAGGGTTAAAACAACTTATAAAATGCGGTATAAAACCGCGTTTTTTGTGGAACATTTAATGAAAAGTGACATGTTTTTTTTTCTGAATATACAGAGAAATGCGGTCTCATATCGCATTTCTAGTTACAATTTTCTCCAAGCACTTATTGTAACACCCCATTCACACATCGGATATCATAAGGATGTTGGGAGTGATTTATAAGTGATTCAAGTCCTACCTATATATGTCACAAGAGCTCTTCCTTTTCAGGCTCCAAGTGAGGACAACGGACCTGAGAGGGCTAGGTGGCATGGGTTGGCGCCTCTTAAGACCCCGAGTCTTACAAATGGTATCAGAGCCGACTCCGGGCTCGGAGATGCGCTGGGGCTAGGTGGCATGGGTTGACGCATCTTAAGACCTCGAGTCTTACAGATGGTATCAAAGCCGACTCCGGGCTCGGAGATGCGCTGACAGTATGCTCAGGTATGCTCCTCTCGGAGGGAAATCCCCCTGGGCCTGACGGGGTCGTCAGTGCTTTAAGTGGATATTATGTTGGGAGTGATTCAAATCCTACCTATGTCACAAGAGCTCTTCTTTTTTAGGCTCTTAAGACCCCGGGTGAGAGAAATTAAAATTTCCCCGCCAAACTTTTATTAATGATTTACACAAGAAATACGGTCTCAAATCGTGTTTCTCTGTGTAACATGCAAAAAATGAAATTTTTTGAAAATATTTTAATCTTGATATTATTTTTGTGAATAAATTTTTTAGTGAATATTTTGAAAAAAAATCCATTTTATTGGTGTTTTGAGTTCAACACTGGGCATATTTAATTGTAAAAGTTATATTTTATTAACTAGGCATAATTAATTGTAAATTTTATACTTTTCAAATATTTTTTAAGAAGAAAAAAATATAACAAATAAAAGGTTTTATCTTTGGTGCTTGCTTAGCAAATTGTTCATTTAAAACTAGTTCAAGACCCGCACTATATATATGCGATCTATTTTACTTAATTAATATTAATACATTTATAACTTTATTAATAATTAATTGAAGTTTATTATCTTAATATGTGCATCGATTAATATATGTTAATTCAATCATGGAAATTGAATGCTTTATGGTTCTGAACTTGAATATTTGTAACTGAAAAATATAGTGGAATTTTTAGATTTTTAGATTAGATTTTTAGATATGGTATTTAATAGTTATAGAGAATATAAATGCTATTTTTATTGACTTCTTTTAATTATCAATCCTATATTAATTATAAAATCTATATATGAAGTATAATATAAACTGTATAATATTCCTTTTTCAATTTATAACATAAGCAACTTTATATCAATTCATCTAAAAGATTAATTTTAGGTTTTCATATTAATTGATTATAATTAATTATTTGATTTATCTATATATCTTAATATGAAAATTTTCATTTGGTTAATAATATTTTATTTCTTATAGTTTGATTTATTAGTACTTTTATAAGAATACTATTAAATTGGCTACAAATAAAAGAGATAAAGTATAATATATACACATCTAACAAAACTGGGTAAAATCTTGTAACAATATACATAGTATATCCATATCTAAAAAAATTGGGTAAAATGTTAGAAAACATATCAATATCTAAGGAAATTGGTTAAAATCTTATCTAAAGCATATATATATATGTCTATATACATATACTAAAACTAATGCATAACATCCTATGTGGCATATATGTTGTGCTTGATTATAGAAAAATTAATAAAATAATATGTTGTCATAGTTTATAGAAAGTTATATAAGCCACAATCTATCTATATATATTTTAGTTAATTGAAAAAAATATAAATAAAAAATATTTCATAGACACACTTACAAAAACTATAAATAGATATATATGTAGTATTTGGTAGGTGCTATTTTATTCATATCTAGATTACTTTTTAGTGAAAAGAATTATTTATATGAAAATTAATTATTTAACAATTGTTATTTTTATTTATATCTATATTATTTTTTTAGTCCAAAATAAGTTATTAAAATATTACATAGCCATAATATATAACCATAAGTCCATAATCCATCCATAAATATTTTAGTAAACTAACATAATAAACATATACTACATATTTAATAAAAATATTGAAATATTTTTAAAATTTAGCTATCTATTAAATTACGTGATATTTAACTAACAATAGATATCAGAAAAAAAATATATTTTACCTTATAAATGTGATTTTATATTTTGAGAGAATCTAAATAAAAGATATTTAGATTATATATAATATATCAAACTAATTTTATGTATATCTATATTATTTTTTGATGAAAAAATAATTTATAATTAGATTATTGTTTTTTATTTATTTGAATCTATCTCAATTAATAATATTGTATTAATGTATTCTTCGTGCACAGGACAAAACCTACACTAGTTGCTATATACGAGTATATATTGATTATGTGGAACTGATAAAAATTTGATGAACTCTTATCGCCAACACAACATATAAATTTATAAAGTGTATTGAGCTTAGTAGATACGAGGTGAAAATTTAAAACACCAAGTTTTTAGTTCAAATCTCAATAGATTTTTTCACTTAAAATAAATATTTAAATTATAATTTAATATTTTTATAACATATAATTTACCAAAAAAAATTGTATCTCATTTATATATTAAAAAAATAAATTCAACGACTATTAACGACTAATTTGAACGAACTGAAATGATCAGCAAATCCATGATACGATTCCGTAAATATACAAGACAAAATATAAATTGGATATCTTGCAATAAAAAAATACATATATTAAAATATATGGCTAGCTCATTAATTATACGCCATCACCTTTCATTATTGAGTATAAAAACCCTTTTATTATTGCTTGCTTTCGGCAGGACACACAATACATTAATTTAATTGGATTTTTTGTATTTGTAAATTTCATTTACTTTAAATACATGCATCTCGTAAATTAAAACATTCATTCGTGAAAAATTCCTTAAGTTAGGGTTAGGACAAACCAAATAAATAAATAAATTAATTAAAAAGGGCACGTTTTTACCACGGTACCACCTACTCGATCGATCTCCACGTGGTCGGTGGACTGAATATTTCAAACCAACCCATAAAAACACGTGCCATTAATCAGCCCAAACTTTAGGGTATTGTTTGATGAGCGTGGAAAAATATAACCCACAAAGTGCACAAATGGGTGATTGGGCGAAAATTTACACAATAATTAAAATATGTGCACATTTTTAAAAACACAAATAAAAATACAGTTACATCC
This sequence comes from Persicaria maculosa, assembly GCA_963922045.1. Classification (NCBI taxonomy): domain Eukaryota; kingdom Viridiplantae; phylum Streptophyta; class Magnoliopsida; order Caryophyllales; family Polygonaceae; genus Persicaria; species Persicaria maculosa. Next base: position 12,666,596 of record OY998267.1, on the reverse strand, counting down.
TTAATTATTATTTTATTAAAAGTTATAATTAATATATATATATATCTCAAATAATTAGAAGGATAATTTTTAAAATTGGACATGAAAATACCAAAAATAACATCTTTTTTTTTAGAATAAAAAATAACATCTTTTTCTCTTAACGGAGGGAGGAGTATTATAAAATGTTTTGCTGAAGTTCGGAACTGGTGATCGAGAATTGTGTGCACGAGTGAGCATGACATTAGTAATTCATCTTATAAGCTTGTTGACTTTTCGTTATAAAATCAATTAATTGATAATAAGAAAAGTAATCCATCAATTTATATAATTGGTTTGTAGTGTTGAAAGTTTTGATGTGAACTCTTTTAATTTTTGACATTTCAAAATGAACTTTGATTAAATTAAAATGGATGATTGAGCAAACTCATATTAATGATTCGTTTAGTTTGAATTTTGAAAAGGTAAAGGAAAATGAAATGAATATAACTATATTCTCTATATTCCTCTAATCATGCATTATCCCTCTTATCTTAATTTTCATACAAAAAATATCATTCTTTTCTTATTTAGATATTTTTTCCTATTTAAAATTTATTTTCATTTCGTTTACCTTACATATTTATATCAAACCAGCCATAAAATTTAATTCATGGGATTTAACAAATAACATATCGGTGAAAGCTTATTATGTTATATATGATCACATTAGAAATTAGAAAAAAAACTTATTACATCGATCAATTGAAGCATTCATTATTCCGATTCGACTCCGGTGTATTTATTATACCATAGATTTGCATTTACTTTATAAGTTTTTTTTTTGTTTTTTTTTTTATGACGTGGAGGTTCCGAGGTTATCGACTAATCTTTCACAGGTCGAGCGCTAGCCTGCAAAATACTCGAGCTGGGTAAGGTAAACCAAGGCATGAGTACCCAATATAACACAAATTGCTCCTAGTGGGATTTGAACCCTTATCTTCATGGTAGTGAGACACAAGGAAGCACCTCACTCTTACCACTAGGACAAGAGGTCATTGATATGTTTTTTTAAGTTATACTATTGGGTTTGAAGGAGTGAGTGTATATCTTTTAATTACTATCAACATTGTTTTTAATGGGTAAAAATAAAATCTTTCTAAATTCTAACTGCACTGTTAAATAGTACAGAGGATATATATATATATATATATATATATATATATATATATATATATATATATATATATATATATATATATATATATATATATATATATATATATATATATATATATATATATATATATATATATATATATATATAATCTCGAATTTTATTTTATATTATGAACCCTATTGAAAGGTGAGCAGTTAAATATATATCAGTCTTTCTATCCTATAACTTAAGGAGCCGAGTAGGATAATATCCTAATTGGAAAAAATACCCTACAAAAAATAAGCGACTTTGAAAATCTAATTTAAAATTCTGGCTAATGCAATTAATTAAAAATATTTTTTTTTACTAAAATGAGAATCTTATTCTATACCCCAATGACATAAGATAGAAAAATCGAATATATATATATAGTACAATAATTAATAATTGTTTCCAATTATTTTATATTCTGAAAAAAGAACTCATCAAATTATTTTCAACAATAGTGATTTTTTTTTTCAAAAAGTTTCCAATTATTTTTATTGCATATAAAACAAAGCGCTTTAGTTGAAAATGACACATGTTGAGTCTATCTTGATGTTATATTATATATATTTGATGTTATATTATATGTATGATGGAAGACAAAGAAATGTAGTATTTATTTTATACAAATATCAATTAGACTATTTATTGGGATTTATATTTAATTAGTTGGTGGAGATCTTGTGCAGGATTTGATTTGGTTATTGAAGATTTGGGGTTGACTTTCTAGAAGCTTCTTTGAAGATCTTGTGGAGCAATCTTCAAAGTCAAAAGGTTGTTGGTTTGTTGAGATCTTCAAGAGATTTGGTTGAACCAATCTTTGGTTGCCTCCAACGTTTCAAAACAAACCATGAATACCAAAACAGAGTCAAAACCATGATTTCAAGGATTTGGTAAGACCTTACCATATGACTACATAAGCTCGAAATTGAATGACTCGGATTCAGTGTAATTAGGCCTCAATATTGGGCCTATCTTTACGAAGTCTTCAATTCTAGCTCTCTAAAGGTTCAATATTTTATTGGGCTTATATAATGGGCCAGCTTTAAAATTCCATTTGAATTTTGAGTTGATAACCTATCGTATCTTTCTATTAGTATTGCTGACATTTTGTAGGGATTTAATCAAGTCTTCAACGGCCAACCATTCAAACGTATCAACCCTTTAACAAAATCCCAGCGTATCTCCTGACGTATCAAAGTGAAGGTTCTGGAACGGCCAATAATCTCTCCTTGGCAGTTTTGGTGAGAAGCTCCTTAACAGCTTTGGAGTAGAAGATTCAAACGTTAAAAGAGCCGGCCTATATAAAGGAGAAGGGGAAGTGTGCAGAGATACATGACACACTGCGCTCAAACGACCTTCTGCAAACTCATCTTCTTCAAGCATCCGATCTCACATCTCTCTTGGTTTAAAAGTGTTTCATTTCTTTGAGTGTGTGTGAGGTTTACATTGAGCTTTATCGTACAATTCATTTTGAGTTATACGCAGGGTTCTTTACCCAAGCATAGAGGGTACTCCGGTATCCTTAGAAGCTTTATTTCACTAGTGCGTTTGGGTTGCTAGATAGGAAGATAGTCTAGAAGAGGGAAGGTCTTCTAGAGGTTGTATCTAGGGCTCATAAGATAAAGTGAAATAAAGTTGTTGAATCCTACGGGTTGGATAACCCTAGGCGGGGACGTAGGCGGTTGTGTCGAACCTCGTTAACAAGTATTGTGTCCTTTACTTTCTGTTCGTGCTTGCCTTTTCTTTCGTACTTATTCGTTTCATTATATTAACTTGTTTCTGTTTTACAGATAAGGTCTTACCTCTGGCTGGTAAGGTCTTAAAGTTTCTGTTATTTCGAAAAGTTGCCATACTCTATTCTTCTCCCCTTGCTAGAGTATTTCTTTGCCTTTTATCTGCCTATTCCGCACTTGAATTGGTATCAGAGTCTAACTCACATACCTTAGATATTACTATCTGTGAGTCTAATCATGGCAGGTGAAGGCTTCGGTCAAGGAAGATCTATTTTTCGTCCACCTCTCTTTGATGGGAACAATTTCATGCACTGGAAATCTTTGATGAAAATGTTTATCATTGATCAAGATTTGGAGCTTTGGCATATTATTATGCGAGGGCCCAACATACCCAAGAAGAAAGGTCCCAACGACACGAGTGTGGACAAGCCAGAAACATAATACAATAAGACAGATCTGGAAAGCGTGGCTAAGAATTTCAAAGCCATAAATCTGCTATATTGTGGATTAAGCACTGATGAATTTAATCGTATCTCTTCTTGCAAGTCTGCAAAAGAGATATGGGATAAATTAGTGGTTACCTATGAGGGAACAAGCCAGGTCAAAGAGACCAAAATCAGTATCTTTCTTAGACAATATGAATTGTTTAAGATGAACCCAGATGAGTCGGTTAAAGCAATGTTCACCCGTTTTACAGAGATCATTAACAACCTTGACTCATTGGGAAAAACTTTCCAGAATGAAGAGAAAGTTAGAAAGATACTCAGATGCTTGCCTAAAGCAAAGTGGGGTCCCAAGGTCACTGCAATTGAGGAAGCTCAAGACCTTACTACACTAGCGTTGGATGACCTTCTTGGAAAGCTTATCACGCATGAGATGGTCCTCAACGAAGAGGACGGTGAACCATCCTCCAATGTAAAGAATCTGGTGCTCAAAATCAAGGAGGATGTGCCATCAGAGGACGACGAAAGTGATGATGATGATGAGGAAGATCCCTTCGACTTGATCACAAGGGGACTTGCTCGGATTCTAAAGATGAAGAATCAATTCTCAAACCGAGAATATGCAAGATCATCAAAGCATGAAGGTAAGTCCTCTAACCCTAATAAAAGGACAAAAATTCTAACATGCTATGAATGTGGTGAAACAGATCACTTGATAAAGGAGTGTCCTCAAAAGAAGAAGAACAAGCAGAAGAAGAGTAATCGAAAGAAAGACGATTCAGACTCTACAAGTGAATCGGATTTGGCAAATGATCCAGTAAATCTTTGCTTGATGGCGGACCAAGACGATCAACATCTCGATGGTATTGTAAGAAACCTTATCTCTAGTCCTATTGATGTTCTCTCTGAATTTCTGAAAAATATGATTTCCAATGAAGAAAATTGCAACAAAGAAATCAGCACCTTGAAAGAGAAGGTAAAGGATCAAGAAGTGTGCATAAGAAAGCTGTCGCAAAAATCGCAAGATCTTGACAGTCAAAATTCAGATCTTATCACTGAAGGTAAGGCCTTACGATTGGAAAATTCTGAACTTAAGGCAAACCTCTCATCTCTTAAGGATCATTACAATGACCTTGAGAATGAAAAAGTGAAATTATCTGAGAAATGTCGAGATCAACAAACAGCCTTGGTGCAATTCACTAGATCCAAAGCCACTCTCGACAAGATGCTTGGAGAACAACAACTTTCCTTAAACCGAAGTGGTATAGGATACAACAGGAATTTTCCTGTTAAACCTACTACCAAGTTCGTCAAGGCAAAAGGAAGTTGGAGATCTCCTACTTGTTTCTTTTGTTGCAAAAAGGGTCATGTAAAGGAAACCTGTCCTTATAGGAGAAAGGATCCTTACATCATCAGAAATACCTTTCCTGTACGTTTAAATGAACGGATAAGACAAATTTGGGTTCCTAAAGGGACAAGACCACCAAACATGGTCTATCCTAATTATGAATCTGAATTTGTACATTGGTCTAGCCGGAAAGGTTGATGTTTGTTCGTTTTGCAGGATATCACCAAGATCAAAGAGCATAAATGGATTGGAACAATCGCTCTCACATCTCTCTTGGTTTAAAAGTGTTTCATTTCTTTGAGTGTGTGTGAGGTTTACATTGAGCTTTATCGTACAATTCATTTTGAGTTATACGCAGGGTTCTTTACCCAAGCATAGAGGGTACTCCGGTATCCTTAGAAGCTTTATTTCACTAGTGCGTTTGGGTTGCTAGATAGGAAGATAGTCTAGAAGAGGGAAGGTCTTCTAGAGGTTGTATCTAGGGCTCATAAGATAAAGTGAAATAAAGTTGTTGAATCCTACGGGTTGGATAACCCTAGGCGGGGACGTAGGCGGTTGTGCCGAACCTCGTTAACAAGTATTGTGTCCTCTACTTTCTGTTCGTGCTTGCCTTTTCTTTCGTACTTATTCGTTTCATTATATTAACTTGTTTCTGTTTTACAAATAAGGTCTTACCTCTGGCTGGTAAGGTCTTACAGTTTCTGTTATTTCGAAAAGTTGTCATACTCTATTCTTCTCCCCTTGATAGAGTATTTCTTTGCCTTTTATCTGCCTATTCCGCACTTGAACACACATATCGGTATGTATATTATCGATTTTTTTAAATATATGTCTCAATAACATATTACATATGTTAAGAACTTTAATGGAGAAACTCTTACCGGATTTTGTACGTTGTTTAGCATTTTTTCTTTTAGAAAAAAAAATTCATTATGAAGTACATTTTGTGGCTAATTATATTGTACAATAATTAACGTTGTAATTGTCAATGTGACAATGTATATAGGTCAATGGTAATTAAATGGAGGGCACCAATCACCATCGACTAGTAAGTAGTAACCAAATATATATATGTGGATACCTTTCAAAGCATTTTGCTTAAGGTATCGGTAAAGTTTTAAGGGTACGTTGGATGCCTCTTCAAGTAACCTTAAAGTTTTCCCCATTTATTCTTTACTTATTCCTATCTATCTTTTCATCTCTTGATCTTATCCATTTCATTTTACAAAGGTATTTTATTTTTAACCGGAAATAATTTGGCAATAAGGGGACCTTATGTGCCAAGGGCATCCAATCGGATGTAATTGCGAAGCACCGAATCGTCAGGTATCGATGAGTCTAAGAAAGCAAAGTTAAGATGTGATAAGCGGTCCGCAACTCGGTTTGCCTTCCTATATACATGACGAATCTCAACAGCATGGAAGAAACCTAGGGAGACTAGACTGTCAGAGACAATCATTTCGGAGTCACCCGAAGGTTTCCCACAGCCCTTATGGTTGTTAATAATGGTGAGGTTGTCACCTTCAATTATTAGGTTGGTTATGTTTAGATGTCGAGATGCATTGATACCATTCCAAAGTCCCAGACCCTCAGCCCCAGAGACTGATGATAATGGCGAAGGGCCCGCACCACAGAAAATCGGTGTACCTGTGTGGTTTCTAATTACATATCCAAAGGAGCCTATCAAATCAGACGATAGGGCTCCATCGAAGTTGAGTTTGTAGGTTCCTATAATAGAAGCCTTCCATTTTGAGTTTTTTCTTGCCCTTGTGGATGCAGTTTGTATCTTTTTTTTGTTATGTGGGTCTAGAATCTCTGTGTTGTGATCATGCTCTTAGATGTACGCCATAGGTGGGTTTGGTCCTTAAAGAAAGATATTATTCTTTTTATGTCCGGTTTAGTGTTCTCAAATAGTGTCTTATTACGGGAGTACCAAATACTCCACCAGTAGAATGCAAGCTTAGCGAAGCGCTAAGTTCCAATTGTGTCCTTTATGTTACAGATGATGCTATTTAAATCCATGTCTTCTGAGAAATGTGAATTTAGGGTTACAATCAGGTTTGGGTCAAGATTTGCTAGCGTTGTTCGCGTGATGGGGCAATCCCATAATAAATGCAGTAGATCTTCGTAATTGGAGTCGCAATGTGGGCACCTAGAAGGAATACCAAAAACTCTAGAGGTCAGTCTAACAGAGGTGGGTATTCCATTTTTTTGTTATTTTCCAAAGCAGGTTTTTGATTTTAGAGGGTACATCAAGATTCCAAATCCATCGCATGTTAGATTTTTGGTGTCGTTTTGAATAATTAATCATTTGTAGGGCAGAGTAGGCGCTGAACCAACCATTCTTGCTCCACTTCCAGTATAATCTGTCTGTGTATATGATTAGGGATTGGGGATGTAATTATTGCTTCGATGACGTCATGTGGCAAGATGTTCCGAAGGGTTGCACGTAGTTTTTCCAGATTCCATTTCTTGTCTTGTCTAATAAATTGCCATACTGTTATGCTGGTGTCAACCTGTATCCCGTCGTTAATCATAGAAATGAGAGAGGATTTTCCAATCCAGTGATCATTCCAGAAGTTTATGCTTGCACCATTGCCAATGGACCAACGTAAGCCCTCCTTAAATAGCGGGATCAGCTTCGCGAGTTGGGCCCATTGCCAGGAAATGTCTCCCTTTTGTGGTACTGTAGTATGTGATGTTGTTTTAGGTATTTCTCCGTAATCAAGGAGACCCATGGATTATTGGGATCTGCAAGGACTTTCCATAATAACTTTAACTATAACGCTTTGTCCATATCCTCAGAGTTTCGGAGACCTAGACCCCCATTAGATTTGTCCTTGCAGACCTCAAACCAACTAATTAGATGCTTATGTTGATGACCTTTATTCCATAGGAAATTTCGGTTAATCTTGTCTAATTCCATATGTATTGCGCGTGGCAAAAGGAAGCATTGCATAAGATGTAAGGGTTTTGCAGATAAGGTTGTTTTGATTAGTGTACATCGTCCTGCTTAGGACAAGCAGTTAGCTTTCCATTTATGCAGTTGGGTTTTAGTTGTGTTCAGAAGATCAGTAAACACTTCCTTGGTAGGCCGACCACAAATGATTGGGCAGCCAAGGTAAGGGCCAATGTTATTTGTACATGAGATCTATAGTTCACTATAGATTGCATCTTTCTGACTTGTTGTTATATTAGGAGTTGTTTGGAAGCGTGATTTGTGTCTGTTTACCTTTTGGCCCGATAGTGAAGCGAATTCTCGAAGAACTTTATTGATTTGATCACAAGCAGTTTTTGTGGCAGAGGCGAAGATGACAATATCATCTGCGAAAGCCAGAAATGGGATTCTAGTTCCGTTTCGAGTATTGGTGATTCCTAGATGGCTTCGCGGGCTAACAGACTCCTGATATAGTCTGCGAGCAAGGACTTCTGACAGTATGAGAAATAGGTATGGTGAGAGGGTGTCTCCTTGTCTAAGCCCCCGTTCAGGAGTGAATAGCTCAGTAGGTTCATTGTTTACTAGAACCGAGTAGGAAACTGTTGTTATGCATTCTTTTATCCATATCAGCCGCCCCCTTGTTCATCTCCTTTAGCTTCGGTGTCATCTTCCAAACCTCTCTCGCCCATCCACATTACAACAAAGCGTGCATTGTTGTCTCTTCCCTTCCGCAGACAACACACCATGGATCAGGCAAAGCTTTCCTCTCCCACAAGGCTCGCTTGCATGGCAAAATCCCACGACACGTACGCTTGCCACACAACATTCCTCACTCTCAGCGCCACTTTTAGTTTCCATAACCCCTTCCACAACCTATGTTGACCTCCTGAATCTGAGCACCCTTCTCCCTCCCCCTTTCAACAGAGCTAATCCATTATCATGTGATATGCAAACTTTACAGTAAAGTTTTTGTCCTTTGTATAAAACCAGGCCAAAGATCGATGGAGATTGAGGAACTCTTCCACATCACACGACAAGAACGTCAAGCGAACCGCCATATTCTCGTCCCAACAACCAACCCTTCAATCAATAAAATCTACCACCCTTGTAGATAAATCCCGTTCTCTCGGATTAGATGATAGATTTAATGGACTGATGCTTTTATTTAGTAGATTTAAGGGACTAGGAATGCTTTTTTTTAGTATAAATACGAATTTTTTAATCTATATCTCAATGGTATAAGATAAGAGTCCTGTTTTAGAATTAATATTTCTCTAATTAAAATGTTTTAGTCATATTTTAAATTAGATTCTTATATATTTCTTCACCACTTTTTTTATAGGAATTTTTTTTTTATAATTCAGGTCGATCGTTATCCTATTATAGCGTAGAATAGAAAGATCGATATAAATAAGAGGCGATTTTAGCTATAATGATCCTTTAATTTAAATTTTTTTCTCCAATTAAAATACTTTAGGGCCCGTTTGACACGTCAAAGATTAATCTAGCTTAAGATTAAAATCTAAATGAAAATTTTAATAAAATTCTAGAGATATATAAAAAAAATAGCCTTTGTTAATAGATTAATAAAGTAAATTCTTGTTTGACATAACAAATAATTAATTTGCAAAACTATTTTTTCAAAGATCTTGAAAAGTTTTGCCACACCGCTTTAAAACGTTCTAATAAACTTGTGTCAAATATACCTTTAATTATTAATATTTAGTGATTTTAGCTAAATGACCCTTTAATTTATACTCGATAGCCCCACAAATTATTTTAGTAAGTAGTGATTTGACACGTCGTATACACAACACATACCTCACCATGCACAACACAATATATGTATTTATCATATTATTTTTGGTTTAAATAGGGACTTCTTGATTTTGTTTTATTTAAAAAAAAAAAAGCGGTTTGCAACTTCAACGTACTGTATCTATTTTATTTTATTATAGTTTTGTTTAACCTCAAACTGGCAATCTATAGATTAATATGCTGGTGTCGGTCACAGTCCAAACTCCAAAATTAACAACCATTCTCAGAAATTAAAAAGGAATTTCCACCTACTTTCTTTCTGGAATTTTTTTTTTTCTTTCTGGAATTTATCATGATCAATGAAAGAAAGAAAAAAATGCATTAAACTTGATAAGCTGATATTGGAATTTACATTATCAAACTAGTAATTACGCCTTTACAGTACTCATAGTTAAATCAATTAAGTAGACATAAATATGATGAGTTTACATAATCAAACTAATAATTACTCCTTTATGGAATTTATCTTGCTGTACCGCTGACCCGCGGTGTCACTGTTCAGTGGTGTTTGACTTCGTTTTTCGCCGGCGTCCTCAACTTTCTTGGGAGTTGGTCTTCTTGGACCGTCTTGTTGTAAAGTATTATTTCTACTTGTTTCATTTCGCTTGCTGTCTGTATTTTTGTCTTTTTAGGTTGTATGCTTGACGGTTCGCCGTTTGCCGACTTTGTTGGCCTCTCGATGAGTCAGACCTGTCTGACCTTCGAATTATTACCTTATAAAAAAAAAGTAGACATAAACATGAAGCCAAATTTGCTCATTTTAAATATTAAATCAAATTACAAAAGCTTATGCAAATTAATGTAAAATCAAGAGAATTCATTTAGTTAACAATTCATACAATTCTTATATATAATCATCGATATAAATAAATATTTTATCCTTTGAAATGAATGATCAGTATTTTATAAGCAATCACTATATCATCTTAAATATTTCAGATTTGTAAAATTGACTGTTAAGTTATTAATTTGACTCGTAATTAACTTTTATATATCCTCCTGATTTTGAAACCATGAGGCTAGAAATTAAAGTTAGGCATACAAGAGGACAACATGAAAAGAAGTTCCACAAAAATTAAAAGCAAAATCGCCATTTCTTAAAATTGTGAAAAATAAAGAAAATGCATTGATTAGGTTAAAAAATCGTAAAGGATAATGTTCCACTTAGGCTTTACAATGAACCCACTTTGTAAAATTATAGAGGTCCACGTACCCAACTTGCTTTGGTCTAATAATACAAAGGAAATCAAATAAAATCAAAGTGGTATAAAGCAAACTTTAATTTGATTTAGTGCTTAAGGTTTCTTTTTCATTTGTTGAAGTTACACATATATTTTATATATACCTCAAAATTAGTATGACCTAAAATTTTGGTTTAGAATGATATTTAGTCATTTACAATAACCCAACACACACACATATATATGATTTGGATCAAGTGTTAACAAGCGATGTGGTGTTAAATGTTAACAAATCCTGAACATTGATTAGAGATGAATTAAGGGTGGAGATTAAAATTTTTTACTGATTTTTTTAAATTAAGGTAATGTGGGGCCCATACCAAATCAACACCCATATTCCAAACAAGCGCGTGGATCCAATTCTTTTTTAACAAAACCCTAACCCAGTCCTACGTCCCCCTCACATTTGCTTCATTGTCGCTCCTCCCTCGACATCGCGGTCTCCCTCACATCTGCTCATCTCCCTCGCTCGGATTCGAGGTCGGGACCACCCAGATCCGGAGAGGGTGGAGGTCTCTCGCCTCGCCGCACCCCCCACAGCCTCCCTCGCTCGGATTCAAGATGATGGCCAGCACCGACGACGGCAGATTCTTCAGCGAGGACGGAGAAATCGGAGATCGAGAGGCGTTGGTCATGGATCCCGCAAGGAAATCGGATATCATGGCGGATCTGAGGGAGTTCGCCATCGGACCGTCACTCTACCAGAACGCCGCTCTCCTCTCCTCTCCTCACCTTGCTGTGGCCGTCTCCGGCTCTCCTCTCCTCTATGTTCCCGTCTCCGGCTCTACTCGCCTCGTCGTGCCCGTCTCCGGCTCTCCTCTCCTCGCCTCGTCGGAAAATCGCTTTAATCGGAATCGGATTCCTTGGTTCGATGAGTTGGAGGAATTCATATTCAGGATTACTATTTCGAGGTCTGATTTCTTTTTATTTGCTATTGATTAATTCATTCCTGTGGTATTCGTTCGAAGAGACTCTCCGATTCTAGCTTTAGTTGTTGCGATTTTGATGATTTTGAACGAAGAAGGCCAGATGTGAAATTTCCCAGAAGATGTGTTTCAAGCTCCACTTCTGTAGATTTTGTCATCATTTTAAGTGATTTTCTTATTAGATTTTTTAAATCTACAAACGACAGTTGATTATTCATTGGTATTCATAGTTTTGTAATAGATTATTCATTGATATGCAATAAATTATTCGATGGTATGTGATAGATTATTCGTTACTATTTAATTATTATTTGAACATATTACTGAATAATTGTCCAAATCTTACTGCATAATTAACGTATCTATCACGTTCAGAGTCACTATTCGGCAAGTTTAGAGTTTATATTCGTTGATATTACGGAATTATTCATATGTATGTGGTTAATTAGATGTGGGAAATCAAGAATTACATTTACATACTCTTTCAACCTAGCGAATAATTACTATCAACTTAGCGAATAATTACTGTCAACCTAGCGAATAATTACTATCAACCTAGCAAATAGTTGCAAAATTGCGAATAATTACTATCAACTTACCAAATAATTACTGTCAACCTAGCGAATAGTTGCAAAATTGAGCAACCCTTTTGCCAATATCCAAACGATAACTCCCCTTTGCACACGAATAATAACTATAAGTTAGCGAATATTTGACATCACCTTATCGAATAGTTCAAATAGTACACCACAAAAAAAACCTTACTCCACCCAAAAACGTTACGCAAAAAAAAGAGTACAACACACGCGCGTAATTCATCAAGTGAGCAAGGAAAGAGGTGGGTCCCATTGATTTTAATTAAAAAAAGGCAAAATTGTCAAATAATCTCAATCACCTATTTCATTCTATCAAATGCCCAGATTTGTTAACATTTAACACCGTAAGGGATAGAAACACATGACCCAACCTCTCTATATATATAATATTGATGATATACATACTACCATTAGGGTTTATTTGAATTCCGATGTATCATACTTAGAATTATGAACATAAACATATAAGTGTTTGATAACAAAATTTATGATATTTTTGAAAATGTGTCAATCAATAATGTAATTATAAATTTTAACAAATAGAGGGCGATTGATTGATACAATTTATAAGGTGTTTAATTTTAAATTCATATTATTTCAAACTCGTTATAAATGTATATCAAATACTAGTAAAATATTTATATTTATATTTATAATCACACTATAAACATAATCACTTAGAAGTTAGAATCCAAACACACTCTTAGCTTTTATTTGGTATATTCAATACATAATGAATAACCCCCCTTTTTTTAATAAAAAATCTAATACTATTTCTTATGCCATTTACTAAAGATAAATATTCACATAGTCCTTCAAATTTGAGGAGGAATACACCCCACCACATGATGTGTTGCTTTCAACCCTCCAGTTTCAAACAAGGGAGAAGGTATCAAGAAAACAAAAACACAATTTAAAATAATGCATGTTGGTGATTTTTATCCATACAAAAATCAAATAAAATCAAAGCTAGCTAAGTTGTAACATATTGTTGGGCCCCACAAATCTCCCCCACAAGCAACTTTCTATGGTCTCCATCCTCTTCATTTCCATGATTGTGAATAGCCAACAACAAGATTTCATACACCATATTGAGGGTCTTTCTATTATTAATTTTGCATTGCTGTAGTTCACAAATCACATCTACCCTACCTCCCACCCCCTCCTTTATTTGCAAGGTTTCCTTGTTACTATGTCACTGTTTTTGTTGGGCCCCACTTGTTCCACAAGTTGACATTTTATCAAATCTTGATTGTGAGTAGACACAAACACACAAGTGAATCTTGTGACCTTTTTAGACACACAATTTATCCTCACTCTAAATTCTAGAGAGCTATTATAGTTGTATAGTTTTTATTTTGGTAATATTGAAATAAACTACCCTTCAAATAGAATATTTTACATAAAATCACCCTTTAAAATTGAAACTATAAAAAATCACCATTTAAATGCAATCTGTTAGGATTTCGATATCCTTGATACTTCTATGTCAAGAAGTTGTAAAAAAAAGTATAAAACTCTTATAATAATAATAATAATAATAATAATAATAATAATAATAATAATAATAATAATAATAATAATAATACTTGGGATATGAATTACAAAAAATGACAAGTACTTGTTCTAAACGGGAAAATGGCAAGGGGTGGCAAATCCTAACATAATGTATATAAAGGGTGGTTTAAGATATGATTTTATACTACATACCTTCTTTAAATGGTGGTTTTATATAATTTCACCTTTTATTTTAGCGAAAAAAAGGAATAAGATATCAACGATCAAATTAATTTTTCGATAAATGCTTAGTTTTCACTTAATTGAGAACATTGATACCATAGATTGGTCTCTTCCAATTTCCAACTTTTAAGATGTATAGGTTGGTTTGCATGTGACCAAGCTTATTTAGATGGTGTTTTGTAATGATTGATTAAATTGCACCGCAAAATGGTATTTGTACTTTCCCAAATTTACAGGGCACCCAAGAAAGGGAAATGCCAAAGTGTTTTGTCTCAATAAGCTTAATTTGTTGCTATGCTAACAATATAAGAACGAATAGTCATTGTCACATAGGTCCTAAACACAAGACTAAATTTAAATAATTAAATCTAAGCTACTCCCATCTTCACATATTCTTCAAACATGAGTTCCCATTGTTTCACATCATGTCTTAACTCTTAATTATATCCCTCAAAGTAATGTATATCATGTAAGCGAAATTTTCGACGACAGTTTCTAGCTAATATGGCGACGTTTATGCCGAAGAAGCGATGCCAAACTAGATAAAAACGCGTCAATGTGTCATCCACTCCTCTAGCACCAACATCATCATAAAAGTTGGTTCATATCGTTTTGTTGTAATATTTTGGCAATGAGCTCATTAATTTTAAAGTTGATGTTATTGTTGATTTTAAAAAAAATTACTACAATATAAATTGCAAGTCCTTGTGTTTGGTGGCACAAGAAAATTAAATGAGAAATGTGTCGGTAGCAAGTGTATAAGAAACTTGTCGGTTGCAACTTGAAAGTGTCGTGCCATGAACCAAAAGCAACCAAAATAATCTGAGTTTGACAAAAAAAAAATTATATTTTATAAATTCGTGTCAATTTAATGTAAACCAACTTTTAAAAAAAAAATCTAATGTCTGTAACATACTTTGAATTTAACAACCAATTTTTAAAATATCGTCAAATATACAGTGATTGCTACGGTTTTGAAAACATTCGTTGTGACGGTTTTGAAAACCGTGAGAAACTATCCCAACTACGGTTTCACAAACCGTGAGAGATGTTCTCCAGTCGAATAAGTGTAAAAATTGCACAAGAAAAAAAAATCCTACGGTTTTGAAAGTTATGAGATTTTTTTTAAAACCCAATCTTTTTTAAATTTTGTTTAGATAATTTTCCTACGGTTTCTAAAACCGTGTCCGACACCGTGTATTATCCAAGATTTTCATAGTGTCAATGGTAACCCCTTTATTAAAGATGACTGTTTTCTTCTGTCAGTTCCTACATTCATCACTAACGGTATAGTACTAATGGTTCAAACTACAATGAAGATGAACAACAAAAGATCTTTTACATGTATGGATTGGAGAGAGGACAGTTGAATTTGACAATCAACTAACATCCAATCTCTCAATTACTTGAAAGTGCATCTGCAGATCAGGAGGATTACCAGCAAAATAGAACCTCTCCACAACCTGCAGTTTACTCCCACTTTCATGTGCACCAGCCTCAAGCAGTTGAGCCATCTTCTCCTTCTCTCTTCGGATCAAATCTCGCCTTTTATCGCACCACTGCCTGGGAGTTCCATGGAGCACAAACCTGACTCCTATGTTTCGGGTCATTACTCGCTTTACCACTCTCCTGATCACAGCATCATCTGTGAGATATGCGCCAGCAGAGTTCAAGCCAACATCGATGTAGTGTATCTGAGTTATGCTGTTCAAGAGGCCTTGTTTTGAGCTGGGAATGATCTGGGTTTTGGAGACACTGCCGTGCTCTTGTGGGTCTGGTTTTTTCGGGAATTCAGCGTCCATAAATCCTAGCTCAGTAACCAGCTGATTGAGGACTGCGCCTCCCTTGCTAAATCCGAGCACGAATGTCTCGGGGGAACGGGAAGACGATGAAGAAAGTGCAGACCAATCAGGTACTTTACAACTTGCATCTTTTGCTTGCTGCAAGACCGGAAAATTTTGAATTTCTCATAACCAAGATTCAAGCAGATGAAGAACAATTTAGGGATGAATTGCACAACTTTTCGAAATCATTTCATGACAGTCTATAAACTTCACCGAATTTACGGAATATGCTGTGAAATTGATGCTTCTGTCTATGCTAAATGGCATTTTTGGTCCAATTCACCATAGAACTCAAAAGAACCGATTTTGCAGCGAATTCTATTGTTTCGGGACTTGTTACGATACAATAGAGCCAATCATGAAACGATTACATCAAATTTGAAGTCTTGAACAATGAAATTTGAAGTTCACCTGCTCAAGGAAGTTGGATAAAAGTGCAACAATGGAGGTAGATGCTGGGAAACCATCAGGCCTGTAAGCTTTAGGTTCGCCCCACTGGTTCAAACATGGAATGAACTCGTTGTAAGCAGCAAAAGGGCCATTGAAAGTGGAAGCTTCGATAACCCAAGCATTCACAGAATCCCCAAACTTGGACGCAACAACATCAGCTAGGTTCTGCAAATTCGATAGCCTATCGATCACTGGATTACCAGTACCCTCAACCCGATCGCCATTGAAGAAGATCGCATTAGCTGATGGAGCCTGATTTCAAATACTTAAATTTAGATAATTGATCTGTCCGCTTAGAAAACTGTAATCTGAGACAAATTTGTTTCGATGAGGGGAGAACTTACAATTAGGGTTCCGGCGGTTGGGGAAACGCAGAGAGAAGCAGCAATTTTGCAGAAAGTGGAAGCGGCGTGTGGGGAGAAAGGAACCTTGAAGACGCCCCTCCAACGATCCATCAGGGGAAGCTTGCATATGGGATGGGTGTTTGATTTCTCAGAGCAGTTTGTGAATTTTGATCACAACAAAATGAAATTAGGGGTTTCGATGGTGATCCAAATTTGTGAA
This sequence comes from Persicaria maculosa, assembly GCA_963922045.1. Taxonomy (NCBI): domain Eukaryota; kingdom Viridiplantae; phylum Streptophyta; class Magnoliopsida; order Caryophyllales; family Polygonaceae; genus Persicaria; species Persicaria maculosa. The sequence continues at coordinate 12,649,790 of OY998267.1, read as the reverse complement.
GCATCAAAATTGATAGCTTGGTCTGAAGATTCAGCATCGGACGATTATTGATTACAAAGAAGTTAGGGTTTGTTATTCACACAGGCTACTAGCTTCTTCAATTCGATTTTCGAGCTATTCAGCTAATAAAAAAAATAACTTTTGAGAAATTTCCACAAAATTCAATCTATTTGAATTAAAATCGAGCCTCAATTTGAATCAAATCTAAAAAAATGCTCATACTCAACCTTATTATAGTGAATAAATTAAACCCAATAAAAGAAATTCGAATTTAACCCAAACCAAACTCGAGCTATTTGACTATAGCTTTCGCAAACATCCATATGGTAGTTTTGAGGTCCAAATTTTGGACAGATACAAAAAAAGTGAGTTCCTTTTTATAAGAACCTTTACAAAATTCACTTGCATTAATTCATAATTTACAACCTAGGTAAAAATTGCTAGTAACTAGATATGAAATCCAAATCCCTCAACAAGAGCAATTTCACATACAATCCCTATTGTCTCCTGTTGGGAAATTCATGCGGCGTCGTGGATCGGGATTCTTATCCATCCGTAATCACGAATTTCATCAGGCATTTTCGGGCACTGGTTAAACAAGATTCTGGTCATTTCATTGCAATCAAACCAATGGTGTGGACATGCCAAAGTTTCGAGTTCAGGAGATTTGGATCTAAACAAAAGTTTTTTTTAGCTAGTTCTTTTAGGAGCATTGTGAGAGTTTTAAACAGCCGGATTGAACCAAACCCTCTACCTGATAATTCAATGAATGGACTCAAAAGGCTATATCTCATTATCTATCTGCCAAATGAAACAGACCAAAATGATATGAGATCCAATACCCCAAAAGATTACCCCTACGAAACGAGATTCCTGCACAATTGCATCACTTGCCAAAAGTCGGCATTTAGCCCAAGAACTCAATCTGCTGATACTTTTCCCTGTATGTTAATTCAGTGGATGTCGTCTCCTGCATTTTACGAGTTTTTATCAGAACTTTCAATCATTAGATATTCAGATATGTGCAAGAAGTTGTCAAAAAGATAAAGCATAAAATTGAGAACTTTGCAAGGTCTGGCAGTCCCAGGGAAGTTTACATAATCAAATTAACATATCACTGAAAATTGAGTGAAGCTCCAAACTAGAAGATTAGTTGTCATTTTTTAACAAAAACCAAAGAGTTTCTAGTTTGACAGCAAATTCATGGTCTGGAATGCTTCTCAGGCTCTCTCAGCCAACCACGTTGAGATAAAGAGGGAGAAAAGTCAATAATCTGTAAATTCTAGTCAAGATGCAGTGGGCGCAAGTCAAAAGTTCTGTTTGTCTTACCTTTTTGGGCGAGCCCTTTCCTCTTCAAAGTCTATCACTCCAGCATTTCCGGATGGAATCCCTCGAAAGCCCACATCGGCCTGCTTACATTGTTCAGCTTCTGCCACAAAGTAAGTAAGACACATCGACCAGGATATCCACATTTAAATGACCTCCAACTTTTTACAATCTATATTGATGCCCGTATTTGCAGAATGAAGTTGTTTCCTCATTCTAATGAATGGGGTAGAAAGGGAAACAAAGTAAAAAGGGTAAAGGAAGTAGTAGCCAAATCAATGTTTTATTTCATCTAGGTTTCAGAACAAAAAAATCCTTAATCCAATGAAAATAAACTAAAAATAGCTAAAATATGCAAATCTAGGATGGAATTGGATAGAAGAAGAGAGGGAAATTTTAGTTTTAGGAGGCATCATGCCATAATTAACAAAGAATATCTAAAAATTAAAATGCAATAATTAGCAAATTCTTATCCCACTCTAACTTCTATGACATGCAAAAGCATTCTTGTCGACTTAATATCATTTTTCTTTTGGTAACACGCCTATTCAATGATAATCAAGCACAAAACAAATAAAAAGGAATTTAACCCACCTTAATGGATAATGACTTCTTAACTTCATCCACCCTATCGTCGATTTCTTTCTTGTGCTTCTTATCCATTTCTCCCATAGAGTCGGCCCATCTTATCTTATCTTGAATTGAAATTAGAAGATTGTCAGCTGTAGTCAACCTACAAAGTCCATTCAGACATTATCAAACATCATCAACATCAACTCGGACGTTATCAGATAAGTCAACTGTACAAGGTTTCACGGGAAGTACCAGTTGGATAATGAATGTATCATATTCCCCAACTGCCCAGGCCTTAAGTCTCTCCCAGCTGCAAACTGTACCTGCATACCATGAAGAAAACCAGTACAAATATCAGGTACTATGAGATTTAACAACCATACAGAAGGATAAGAGACAAGGAAGAGATCCCATGTTCACACCTCAAAACACCTACGCGATTGATCCAGCTTTCCTCTAACAATGCCCTGCAAAATCAAAGATACGGATAAAAACCTCAACACCTCTTTGTGATGGATCAGATAAGGATTTATCATTTAGTTACTTGATCCTAGCTCAATCAAACTTATGAATGATTAGTCTTTTAAGTTTTATCTGGAGAAAAAACTTCAGAAAAATAAAACAGACAACAAAATATGCAATAAGAAATCACCTCAAGCTACAACTGCAATTCTACAATAGAATGTCATTTTGCCAATCATATGAAGATACAATCATGAACAACGAAGAAAGTAGAACCTCTTTTGACGTTCTTTCATTTTATTTGTACAAATTGAGAATGCTGAATGCTCCAAATTTCCCAAAGGAAAACAACAGATAGCTAAGACTTAGAGCAGCTTGAGGATAACTTCTGATTCTTACCGAAAAGGGGCTTTTAGAGGCTTCTACAACCGACAGTTGATTTCGGCACACTTGAGGAAATAAAGCAAGAAAAGAATATTTCCAATCCCAAGAAAGGAATATTGCTAAGCCTTCTACCAATTCTAAGCTCAGAGATTGCAGATAAAAATGCTAGAAATAACTGAACCAACATGGAAAAATTGCATAAATATTAAAGTAAGCTTAAAAAGAAAGGAAGCAGGTGACATACCGCATACATGCACTCATTTATTAGAAAATCTTCAAGCTCACGTACATTTGTCACATCCAGCTCTTGCATCAGTTGATCATATAGCAACACCTTAAAATAAGCAGGATTTCGTGATTTTATAAAAGCCCAAGAGAACACAATAAAACATTATGGTAGGAAAATTTTCTTTTGATAATCCTAAGAACACATGTTAATAGAGAACAAAATTACCCAAGGGAAAAGCTGGAAGAAAGAAAAATCATTAATTTGGATAAGAAGACAATATTAAGAACCACCATACTACTATAGTACTATGATCCAAGACAATTATACAAGAGACTGTAAATAACTCATTCGCAATGACATGAAACTTTTATCAACAGATCAAGTCAGTCCATTTTTCACATCGTATATTTGAGATATCTAAACCACTCTTAGAAAGGTGCAAGACTTGGGCTGAGAGATTTTGGGGATGTTTCCTAAAGTGGATAAGGTAATTGGAAAGTTTATTTTCAGCTAGTTAAAATGGTTTAGTTTGGAGAGTGAGTATTTGACAACAAAAAAATGCATATCGCATAAAAAAATGTAGATAAATAAAGACACTACAAGTACCTTGCTTGATTCAGCCATTGTAAGCAATGTTAGTTGCTTTAACTTCAGAATCTGTTCAGGAACCAGGGGTGGAAGATAACTAGCATTGCCTGCATAACCATTGTCCATAAGCAACAGATCAGAAAACAAATAAAATAACGACACATTGTGAGACGTGATGCAAACAATAATGATAGGAACTAGCAAAGTATATAAAATTGACGTCTTATACTTTTCTTTTACTGCATAACCACTGGGCACTCTTCATCATCAAGTTTGTTGGATAAAAAAAACACATCCTTGTACATACGAGTAAATTAAAAATAAATAAATAAATAAAGGGTTACGGCCATATTAAGGAAAATTTGCCCAAAAAAGAATAACATTAACCTTGTCCTGCTGTGAACTGTATAACCAATAACCATAGGATTATGCTAAACATGGGCAGCCTACTAAGTACTTACTCTTATAGTCACTCCATGTTCCATGAGCAAACAGCCGAAGTAGATCCAAGTACTTTGAGTGCTCAGTTCCTTGAAGCTGCAAAGATTACAAATATAAGTTCCTTTTCATATTCGATGTATTTTTGTCGAAGTAAACCAGATGGAACTCAAAAATATTGCAAGTGCAATGGGAAGGATAAGCATGCTTCAAAATTCCTAAATTGCAAACATTAGAACCCATCCAGAATGGACGCATAACTCCCAAAGGAAACAACTTTATGCATCGCAATTTGCCTTTTCTTCGGTTTTAGACCATGAAAGCAATTCGTTATTCAGGAATTTAGGGTTTTGCTGAATTTTCCTCTACCAAATAAAGAGAGAAGTATCCAAGAGACATCACGCGCGTAAGAAAGAGCTGCATTGCAAATGCGAATCACATCCGGGAAAAAAAATACACAGAGCAAGACAAATACCTCGATGATATTGGGAACGGCGAGAATTTCGGCGAAGGCGAAGAGAGAAGGGTGAGAAGTAGCATCGACAATCACAGGGGCGAGCAATGAGCGCTTGTTTTCGGTCGTCTGCTTTACAAAGTGGTCGATTAGCTCCGCTTGCTTTTCCTCAACGTCCATGGCGAATCCACAACTGAAAAATAGGGTTATGTTCCGCGTTTCCCTAACAACAATCGAGGCAGTAGAAGAGAGAGAATTGAAGATTGCGGAAGCGCAATCCAATTGGAATAACGACGACAAGCAATCCAGGGATTGTAAAACCCTAGGATTTCTAGCGATGAACGTTCTAGGGTTTATTAGCGCTGTGGCCTTGTGGGTGAAGAAGACAATGGCTGATGATTTCCTGGAAACTGGATTACTGATAAAAACTCCACAATAAAAGCGAGTTTCACAAACCAATCCCTTGTTTGCCGAAACTTTGCATAAAAACCCCCTTTGGTATTTGACAAAATTGCTTTAGTTCCCAAATTTTGTGTAAAACCAACCTAACAATTAAATAGAAATGATGAAAACAAATATATTGTTTATAAATATATAAATGATTACGTTTATGTTTTTAAACTTTTATTTCAGGGTAAAGAAATGTAAATTTTTTTACCAGTGTCGTGTTGCATTAAAATTACATTACACATTATGTTAAAGGGGGCGGAAACGCTCCCTTTGAGCATTTTGTCGCCGTCGCTTGCCAACCTTCAACCTCGGCTCCAATGGCCGCCTCGGCTTGCCTCCACCATGGCCACCACCTCCACAGCCACCCACCGGAGCCAGCCTCCACTACCATCCACATGCACCAACCTATACCAACAAGCCTTCGGTCCATCGCCACCCACCTTTGATTCGAGCTCCTAGGTCGTCGGGCGTCCGCCCATGTTCGCCCCCATATCGGCCCTCTGTCATCTTATGACTCAATCCTTGATGTACCCGCTATATCACCTCTGTCAAACGGCCTTATGGATTTGTTTTTCAATTGATATTCTATCTCTATGCTTGTTCATTGTTGTCTATTTTCTCTTCTTTGTTCCATCTTATCCGCCTCTATTTTGGTTTACCCTTATGGTAGCCTACTCACGATCTTATTATCGTCCTTGAGGGGTTTGAGATGGGTTTTTTTTGAGGTTTTGAATGAGTGATGGTGTGGATAGGGTTTGGGTTTGCGGGTTGGTGTGCTTTACTGTTCCTGTTGTGGTGCGGACTTCATGTAAATGGTGGTCGATTTGCCATGCTCGAATGGCTTTGTGAAGTCCATAATTTAAGTTGTCTCCTAGTGATCCCCAAAGTTCTCTGTGTACGTCTTCTTTTTGGCCGGTTGATTCGTTTAGTCTGTTGACTTGTGGATTATAGTGTAGGATAACATGTACATTTCTTTTTGCAATTTTCTTTTAGTCATTTACTTGGTGTATTTTTCTTTCTGACATTTACTTATGTTATTTCATTTTGTTGGTACATGATGATTAGTCTATCTACCGACTTGTTCGGTCTCTCGGTTACTCTAGGTATGTTTAGATAATCGAATTTCTTTCTCGATTTCCAAAAAAAATTACATTACAATATTTTAGCAAAAAAATTATATTACAATACAATTTAATGTAAAATTAATGGAAAAATTGAATTCGAGATTGAATTTGGACCATTTCAGGTTTGAGTTTTTTTTGGATTTGAGTTACGTGAGGATTATGTCATTTTAACCTTTAGCAAAATTAATCTGTGAACTTTTACGGATTTGTGATTTGGAGATCACAGAGTGATCAACTAGCTAGAGAAAAATCACTCAGATGAGCGCCATGAACAATGAGAAGGTAAGGAGAAGAAGGAGACAGAGAGAGGATGAATTTCGTAGATGGATTTAGAACTGAAAAATCAGTTTGTTACATGATGTAGATCCCTTTTATACAATTAGAAAATCTGTTATGAGGGAGAGATTAAAGTGTGATGCAGCACACGGTTTTACTGTGTAACTTGATCTCTTGATCATGGTTCAAACCCCCCCCCCCTCCCCTCAAATTTGGGGTGGAGACATCCCAAGTTTGGCAAGAAGTTCATTTTGTTGATGAGAAGGAAGGATTTTTGTAAGAACATCAACAAGCTGAGAATCAGTGGGCATATGACAGTGATCAAGCAGGCCATTCATAGCTTTCTCCCGAGTGAAATGACAATCTATCTCAATATTTTGGTACGCTCGTGAAACAATGGGTTCTTGGCAATTTGAATGGCAGATAAGTTGTCACAAAACAAAGAGACTGGCTTGATATGATCAACCCCTAACTCTACCAATAAACAAATAAGCCAAGTGACCTCTACTATAGTTTGTGCCATAGCTCGATATTCAGCTTCAGAAGAACTACGAGAAACTACACCCTGCTTCTTTGATCTCCAATTGACAGGGGAGTTGCCCAGCCAAACAACAAAACCAGTGATTAATCTGCGAGATAACGAACATGATGTCCAATCAGAGTCAGTGTAAGCAGCCACACGAAGAGCATCAAAACCTCAAAGAAGAATACCCTGATTCAAAGTATCAGCAATATAACAAATAGTGTGATGAAGAGCACTAAGATGAGAACTCCTTCGAGACTGCATGAACTGACTTAAAGTCTGTACTACAAAAAAGATATCTGGACGAGTGTTGGTAAGGTAATTTAATTTCCCCACCATTTTTCTGTAATAAGAGGAATCCTCCAAGAGATCCCCACTCATAGGATCAAGTTTAAAATGTTGAGGTAAATGAGTACCTTGGGAGTTGTAAGAAATCTCAAGGCCTAAAAAATAGTGAAGAAGACCAAGGTCCTTGATGCTAAAGTAATGATCAAGGAATTATTGGAGATGACTAATCTCAACAGGATCTGAACCAGTGACTAGCAGATCATCAACATATATAGCAATAATAGTGATGTGCAACCTGTCTCGTTCGGTGAAAAGAGAATGATTCAACTTAGACTGAGAGTAGTTAAGAGACAGGAGAGCAAAAGTGAGCTTCTGAAACCATTGCCTACTAGCTTGCTTTAACCCATACAAAGATTTCTCCAACTTACATACTGCATTGGGAGCTGTTGTAATACCTTCAGGAAGCTTCATATAAACTTCTTCATGGAGATCACCATGAAGAAAAGCATTGTTGACATTCATTTGATGCAGAGACTAGTCCTTAGAGGCAGCAATTACAATGATAGTACGAATGGTTGTCATCTTCACAACAGGGGAGAAAGTCTCATGATAATCTATGCCAGCAGTTTGAGTAAATCCCTTGGCTACCAAACGGGCTTTATGTCGTTCTAGACTTCCATCAGATTTGAGTTTGACCTTGAACACCCATTTGCAACCAATAGCCTTTTTTCCTGCATGCAAGGGAACTAGAGTCCAGGTATTGTTAGCAGTAAGAGCATTTATCTCCTTCTCCATTGCCAAAATCCAATTGGGATCAAGAATAGCCTTTTTATAGGTAGATGGTTCAGTATAGGACGATATGTGGGACAAAGAAGCAAATGAAGAAGGTAAAGTGGTTACAAAGAAAGTTTTGGGGTGGTGATCACAAGAACTAGAGGTGCATAAATGACATACAAAGTCCTTGAGATGAGCTGGAGGACCATGAACTCTTGTGGACCTCCTAGGAAGAGGAGGGTGTAGGATGGAAGTCATAATAAGTTATAATGGAAATCAGGAACATGGAGGACATTTTGTAATGACAGATGTGGAGACACAATCACTGAACCAGCAGAAGAGATGGAGGCTTTCTGGTTATTTGATAAAGTGATATGTGAAGGATTGGGTAAAGGTTTATGCAAATGAAACAAATTGATATTGGGAGACATATGATCAGAGGCACCACTTTCCAAGATCCAATTGGAATTAAGCTTTGAAGAAGAAATACAAGCCACCTTACCTGCCAACAATGTCGTAGGCTCAGTGGCATCATGTCCTTGTAACAGATTCATCAGTTGTTGGTATTGCTCTTGAGTAATAGATGAAGATGCTCCAGCTGCAACTTTCTTCTGTTTTGAAGAAGAATTTTCATAGCCATGAAGCTTCCAACACTTATCCACAATGTGTCCAAATCCCTTGCAATAAGTAAGAAAAGGTCGAGAACCAGAAGATCCACTAGATCCTACACTTGAGTTATTGCTTGAACCTGGAAATCCATGAAGCTTCCAGCATTTCTCTATAACATGACCTCCAACTTTGCAATGATCACAATATGCACCTGATGCAGAAAAAGTAGGATAGCCATGGAGCTTCCAACACTTCTCCATGACATGTCCTGTGACCTTGTAATGATCACAGTATAAAGGCTTTTTGAAACTTCTAGAATTGCCACTTGCCTGTTGTGAAGCAAACGCTGAGCTATCTTTCTCCACACTAGATCCTTTGCATGTGCTACGTTGCTGTTCATCCTGAACGAGAAACCTATAAGCCTCAACTATATATGGAGTCGACGTCATCATCAAAATATTTCCATGAATGACATTGTATACTTCATTTAGTCCTATTAGGAAATGAATAACCTGTTGATCTTGTATTAAATTCAACACATCAAGGTTAGAACCACAATCACAGACCTGATACTCTATAAGAAGAGAGTATTCATCCCACAGACGTTTGAATTTGGTGAAATACTCAGGGATTCCAAGGTTTCCTTGTTCCATAACAACAATATCCTTTTAAATTTGATAAATTCGAGTTCTATTAGCAGATCCAAACCTTTCCTCCAGATTCAACCAGATCTGATGTGCCGTTCGACAATATAAAACACTCTCAGCAATATCTTTCTCTACCGAATGAACAAGCCAAGAGATTACCATGCTATTATACCGATCCCATAGTTGCAGAAGCGGCGATGTTGCAGGTGGTTTTTGACACGTACATGTAACAAATCCAATCTTATTTTTCGCCATTAGTGAGACTTCCAGAGACCTCTTCCAGTGACTAAAGTTGCGGTCGTCAAGCAAACAAGTAGACATGACATAATTGGGATGATCTGAGTGGTGGAGAAACAGTTGATCCATCGGATCTACTGTGATGCCATCTGTTCGACGATTCTCGGTTCCATTGAGCTGATCCATGATGAATTTTCACAAGTATAACTCTGATACCATGTGAACTTTTACAACAGACGGACTAAACGTCAACAACATACAACACACAAGTAACACAAATCAACAAAAGTTGAAAGAAAAACTCTAACAACTTATGAAATCCGTCAGCCAACGGAGAAGTCGAAGAAGGTCCAAGACGAGCCACGAATGACGAGACACATGAGGGAGCACAACGACTCACGCAATGACGGTGTCTCGATGCCAAGAAGGCGGAAAATGGTAAACCACCCCCGGAAAGGGCAAATCTTAGGGAATTGCAGATCACCAATGTTGCCCTCACCTAAATGAGGGGTATTCAAAGACCACAAACACAACCACAATCCTTTCGACCATACAGAACGCCCGATAATGTAACCCACAACCACACCTGGCAGCGACTCGATGCCATAAGACGGAGCTAAATACAAGCCAAAATAGGAAAGATCGATCATCCGACGAAAATTTGTGAACATAAATCCCAGGACAAAGTTGAAAGTCTAGGGAGAATTATTACTCCCTCCGTTCGGCAAAACTTGTCGTTTACTATTCACGCACGCTTTTTTAGAATTATAAAAACTATATAAAATATTTATTTTTTTAAAAATTTTTTTAACAAGTTTGTACTTATTAATAATAACTATAAAATTGTTAAAAAAATTATTAAAAAAACTAGATATTTTATATAGTTTTTAGCTCCTAAAAAAGCGTGCGTGAATAGTAAAACGTCAAGTTTTGCCGAACGGAGGGAGTATTACTTATAATCTTAATATTTTTCAGGTCCTTTCGGGATTTGTTCCACCCTTATGAAACCAAGCTTAAATTTTTTTTTTTGGCTTATTTTGGGCTGCACCAAACACCTTGGACCCAAAGCAGAAACCTAAAAGGAAGCACACACCCTAGGGAAATTATAGCGATGAATCTGCCAAGGAGGATTGTCGGGAGGAAAGCACCGCTGAGGGCCACCGGAAAGGCCGATAGCGAAAGCTGGTAGTGGCTTCGAGCACCCCAAGCAAAACTTTAAATTGGAATTGAAACCTAATTTACACATTCAATTCAACCTTATAAAGAAGTAATTACTTACTCCATCGATTCGGAAAAACATATCAATTACTATTCACACATATTTTTAGGATGATACAAACTACGTAACATATTCAAAATTTGAAATATATTTTTAACAATTTTGTAACTATTAATAGTAATTACGATATTATAAAAAAATTATAAAAATGGATATTTATATAGTTGTTATCATCATAAAAAAATGTGTCTGAATAGTAAACATATTTTGTCGAATGGAGGGAGTATAAAACTTAAGAACAAATGAAAAAGAGTCTACCAAGACATACATGTCTATACCTGCCCGCCCATGCCAAAATCTAGGCAACAAGCCGACGATTTTTAGAACACTGTGGACAATCCTTTAGTTAAATATTAAATAGTTTGTCATTTGTCAACTCATATCAATCATATTTTTCTTAATATTTATCATGGCAAAAGTAACTTAAAAAAAGGAAATGTTATATGCATGGTTAAATTATCGCTATCCACATGGTGCCGACACCGACTTCATGAATCTACAGTCCTACCGACATTGACTCCCAGGTCGATAGTATTGTATTGAGTGGAGGCACACATGTTCTGGGTCGACAACTTACGTTTAGGTCGGCAGCCTCACCGACACTGACTTCTCATGTCATTACCGTGCATATGGCGATATCTCACCGTGCCAATAGTAGGACCGAATAAATCGTTGGTTCCGTTTGGCAAAAGCAAGTAGCTTTTCGGAGCTTATAGTTTTGATATTATGCAGTCTTAAATAAAATAAATATAAGATTTTAGTTTAGTTAGCTTTTGAAATATAAGCTTTTCAACCGCTACTCGGAAATTTTCAAAACTTTTGATTTTTTATTCACAAGTTTTCATCAGCTACCCTAACGGCGAAGAGGTAGGGTTTAACCTATATTTAATACAAATAATTAAATAACTTCATGTACCCTATCGACTTCAGCTATTCCAACCGGTACCATTTTACCAAACGCAACTAGTTATTGGATAACTTGCTGACGTGAGTTACCAGCCAGACTTAGAATTGGACCTCCGGCCCACAACTGGTTTAGGCACCCGTTTTAACTTGGCCCAATTCCAGGCCCAAACCAGCACCGCTTTCCGAGCTTTAAATCCCGACATGGGAATTAAAATTAAAAAAAGTGAAAATTCGTTCTCCAATTGTACGCTGTTGGAGCGAAACTGCGCAACCCAATCGGCCTCCGCCTCGCCTCCGCCACTGCCGGCAAAGTGAATCCGGCTAAGTCATCGACACGAACTGTCACTCCTGCCGCCCTAAAAGCTCCCTCGCTTGTTGCGGAAAATGTCGAACCTCCCCGCTGATGCGCACAGCAACACCGTAGCTGTCCAAGCCACGAACGACGATGCCTCCGCCAGTAAATTGTACGTTTCCGATTTATAATCTTTGCTCCTTCCTTCTCCGGTCGGTGTAATCAGTTGTGAGATTAATATAATCGAACGATTTTTCTCAGAGTTTGTCGAATTGATTGTCGATATGATTATGATTTGTCGATTGATTTTTATGTCGCTGCTCTTGGAAATGAGAATAGGTCATGTGTGAAGAAAGGATACATGAGAGACGACTTCATCAATTTATTTGTCAGACGTCCTGTCCGCAGATCTCCTATTATTAACCGAGGTATGCGTATTTGCTGATTTTGTCATCGAAGTTGTTTAGTTCGTGTGTTTTCAGTCGCCTCTCTTTTGTGTATGAAGGTTATTTTGCCCGTTGGGCTGCTCTGCGGAAGCTTATGCTTCAGTTTCTTAACTGTGAGGGAGATATGGGGGGAAAGTGTGGAACTAAAAGGCAGGTCTTATCACTTGGCGCTGGTTTTGATACAACATATTTCCAGTTGAAGGTATTTTTGCTTTCTGGTGTTTTTTTCATGCATCTGCAACTTTCTCTCTGTTGTTTGTTTGAAGTCATGGTATCATTATGCCTGGTTATGCCATTTATCATTTGCTGCTTCCTTACAGGGGTGCCATACGATTTGAATTTTTTTTTGAAAGGCAGGTGGCCATAAGAATTTGACAATAGAAATGAGAACAGTGAACCATTTATTGTGATGCCCTGATGCATATATATAGCTCCATGCATATTTTTAGTTGCTAGAATATAGCATAAGATAACCTGAGAAAATTAGTTGAGAACTGAAACTATTAAAACAGCATGAATTCTCGGCGCTGACATAAGAGCTAATGTGGAATTAGAATTGCCATATCTTTTAGTTCTGAGCCATGCTTATAACTTTTTTTTTTTGTGGTTTTTTTTGTGTCCTTGTTGATCATGTCTTGGTTCGTGCAGTAACCTTCGGTATTTATGTAGTTGCTAATACTATTTACTTCCTTGCTTGAGGTGATGGATGTTATACAAGCTATTGTTGTTGATGGAGAAATTTGTTATTTTTCATGTTTGGTCGATTCTCTTGCCAGTAAATGACTGCATGGTCACTAAACTTTTATGTTATTGCTTTGACAGGAGGAGGGGAAGTCACCATATTTATACGTGGAACTGGATTTTAAGGAGGTGAAGTAGTAAATTTCAATGCGTGATTTGGCTCACAGGGCATTGAATTTTTATTTGATGATTGCAATCTCTGAAGAACATGAAACATCAGTTCTCTGCATAGCAATTAGTGGTAGAGTAGGTTAAAGGATGGATATTTTTGCTGACTTATTCATAGCCATGTTGCTATGAATTGTGGAGAGCAAGAAAAACTAATGTATTTTTTTTTGTGTAGTAGGTGACAAGCAAGAAAGCTGCCCTGATTGGTAGTCATCAGCCGTTATGGGACAAAATAGGCACAACAGCTTCAATATCAAGAGGTACAGATTTGATGTCCGTTCAGATCACATTTCATTTTTTCAAGTCCAAAAATGCATCTCTCTTCCCTGGAATTGAGTAATAGTGTGTTTGCTTATTTTTATCAATCAAATGTTAAGTAGATCATTAGTACCATAGCACATGGATTAAGAATTGATGATACACCCTATGGAAATGTCATAGTGCAAAACTAAAACTCGTGAAATGACAATAAGAAATTGAAGTGTGACTTTATTCCATTGCTTTTGATTAGCCCAATCTAAGAGGGCATTTTCTGCTTGCATGGAGGGAGAGGGAGTACTGGAACATATTCACATATGGACATGATTGTTTGTAACATATGCCCTTTGAATCTTGGGGAACTTGTTGACCACTCAATTTGCACCCTCTTAGAACATTTTGAAGAGTGAAAGAGTCTTCCTAAAGAATCAGTATCTGTATCCTGATGCTGTAGCATGTCTGATGGTTGATTGCTAGAGTTCTTTTTATGTCTTTTCTCAGCATATTTTCTTATGTGATATTCTGCCAAGTCATCCAAAGCAACATCAGCTTATAGGGGCACTTTCAGTTCTTACATCATTGGTTTTTATATGCAGAAAATGGAGAAGTCATTGCTGACGATTACAAACTACTTCCTATTGATTTACGTGATATCAGCAAGTTAGATGATGTCATTACTTTGGCCAACCTCGATCCCAGGTGTGTTCATGTAGTTTATTTGTGTACATAGTGCCAACCGATTTGTGTCATGTTGGTAAATCTCTCACGTGCATTCTTGAGAACAGGAAATTTATATTTACCTTCGCTTTGTATTGACTGGAATCAATTTGTCGAAACCAGCTCTTTCAAGCACATAAAAAATTGATGCATGTTGATCCCCCAAAAAAAATATTACATATTTGCCATCAAATGTATGCTTTATTTTATTCAATCCTGTTTGGCCTACAAAGGTTTGTGATGCTCATTGGAGGCCTCTTTCTGATGTTGTTATCAGCTTGCCAACATTTATTATTGCAGAGTGCGTTCTGATATACCTGGATCCAGAATCTAGCCGATCTATAGTTGGTTGGGCCGCAAAGACATTTTCTACAGCCGCATTTTTCTTATATGAACAGGTCCCTGTTGTTTTCAATGATGCAATTCTGTTTTAATTGATTCAAATGAAAATGTAATTTGGTTAGGCAACAAATTTTCTTGCACTATTCTGTGTGCTCACTTCTGGTACTTGCAGATCCTTCCACATGATGCTTTTGGGGAGCAGATGATATTGAACCTAGAGGTACAATCACTTACTTTCTCCATTCCATGTTTGAAGTTATTGATGAGACACAGGGTGAAACAAAAATTTTCTTGATGTGCTTGCCTTCCAAATTTATCAACTTGTCAGCTTCTACATTGAATTTTAGAAGTTTAGCACTAATTGAACGTAATTGTGTTTCTTTTCCAGAGCCGTGGTTGTCCACTGTTGAGCATTTACGCTACACCAACTTTGGAAGAGAAAGAAAAGCTTTTTTTGGATCAGGGATGGCAGGTACACATCCTAACCCCCTGCTGTTAGTATGCCTTGTTATGCCAACTTTTCCTTATTTTTTTTTATCAGCACATTCTATTTCTTAGTAATTATGTATTTACATACGCTCTTGGAGCCCTCCTTCTAACTAGGATGATGTTTAGGTAGGGACAAATGTGATTATTTTGGCAAAAAATATTTAGTTGATCAAACAAGTCCAAATTAACAGAAGTTACTAAAAAAGAGCACCAAAAGGCATGACAGATCCACAGCTTTCCCTAAATGAAACTATACAAAAACATGTGCTTGTATTATCGAGTATTGTGCTACAAGCCTACAATGATGCTTTTCTAGGTTTGGGGATGAATCAGTTATGCAAGTATGATTATCTGGGAGCTTGTAGGGGATAAATGGGACGTTTGGAGCACTGAAGCATTGTCACTAAGTTAGTCCTTGTGTCATATTTCAGTAGTTATCTTTTAAAAGATATATATTTAGTTTGTTTTAGTGTCACATGCTGGTTTCTGGTTGGAGCCAAGTATTAGACTTTTTTTACTTTTATTCTGCAGATTTAAGGTGCTGCTATTGGCACTTGGTGGCTCGGTTTGCAAAATATTGTTCACCCTTGAAATTATTTTCTATGCACCGCTCATATCTTTTACCCTTTTCAGAGGGCTACAGCTTGGGATATGTTGAGAGTTTATAGTGAGTTCACAGATGCCCAAGAAAGACGTAGGTAAGGGCCTCTCTTCTTGCACTTCTAACTGCTATACACTTCAATGGCATATTTTTAATAGCTCTAGGATTAACATTTGTCCTAATCTTAGTATACCTTTAAATATATCAAAATGTCTTAGTTTGGCTGAGGATATTTAATATTCTGTTTCCATTGGTTTCAGTTGTCGAATGTTTCTTATGACATAAGTAAATAAAAATCTGGTAGAATGAGTATCAAGCATATCCCTGTGATCGTTATTGCCTTTTTGAGAGGTGGGAATTGACTCTTGTTGCTAGATCTAGCTTCTAATTTCTGAATGTTGAAATGGCTTTTGACTGCCACAATACTGGCTTCTTTCATAAACAATTTATTTTCATCTCAATGCTGACAAGATCTGCATTTGCACAATGTAGTTTGGTAATTTGCTTCTTGGAATAATCGCGACTCCATCCTCGCTTCCAATTATTACTTTTTTGTTTAGTCTGAAACATTGTTATTTTCTTTGCTCCCATCAGAATTGAGCGGCTTGAGTTGTTTGATGAGTTTGAAGAGTGGCACATGATGCAGGCAAGTGTTTGTTTCAATCATGTCATTTGTACATGTATATCACTTTATGCATAAATTCCACTCTTTGTTAGGTATTCACCGAAATATGTTTTTGCATCCTTTGAGCAAATTGCTCACTGAATCCACCTGCTGTTAGACAAGTCCTCCAACCCGTATATGTTCTAACTAGCATAGAGTAGCCCTCCGTCTGTGTCTATCATTTACATCGGGATTATTTGTGTATCTCTATATCAGGGTTAATCGAATCTATAGAGGTGTGAGGACCGGGTTTAATCAAGAAAAAGTTCAGTTTGATAGTTGGGACAAAAAAAGAATAATTCACTCTTTCTGCTTTCACATAATAAATTTGTTTTGAGATTGTTATGAGCAAAAATAACTTGTGAATCCTTATTTACTTCTTGGATTTCAGGAGCACTATTGTGTGGCTATAGCTGTCAACGATGCTTTAGTAAGCTCTTCTATCTCACTTTCTTCCATGACAATACTCTGTAGATATGTATAGGCATATCAGAGTCTTTCAGCTGATGATTCCAATGAGCATTAACAAAAAGGCTGATTGATGCATATTTCTGATATGGCTGTCTATATTCCACATTTCCACCATACGGCCCTTTCGCTTAAAGTATTCATGTTTCAATTGATTAAAAGTATATGCGAAGTGAATTTGAAAGATGCAGCGAAAGTTCTTACTTTTGTACTTTAGTCCTTCGCAAACCTGAGCCTCTGAATTTTTATTCATTAGGGAATCTTTCGGGATTTTGGCTTTGGCGGCAATGAGGAAAAGTGTGAGGGCACCTCCACTCATGTAGTGTCACCATGAAACGGTGTTTGAAGTTGAGCTTCATTGGAATCCCTTTTGAAGCTTATAGATATGATTGCCAGATTTTTTTTTCCTAAGACAGGTAACAGAGTTATCCTCTCAACTAGTAGTCTTCCATAGTGATATGTATGATGTTTGACTTTGTTAAGGGAAGATATACTTCCTTTTCCATTGCTAGCTGTTCGGCAGCGAGCGTGGTGGGGGGGACCCTTTAAAGGGAAACCTTGCATTTAGAATTGTCTTGCTGGTGGCCTTGTTTGTGGGTCCTTGATTTCCTGTGTGTTTTGAAAACTATATGCTTTTGATCCTTGTTTTTGTATTCTTTTCTTTTCACCTTCCTTTTTTCTTGATTTTATATGATATCTTTGGTAGATGCATCATTATCTTGACATGAGGAAGTTGCCATTTCTTTGTGCATCATTATGAACAATTGCGCCTCAGGGAATATGTTGTGTAAAAGTTCGTTCACACGGTTAAGGAAAGGGTCTGGAGAGGCACCCAGATGGGGCGTTTTCCATCATTACGAACAACTGGGCACCCCTAAATTTGCTTATTGATTGGTTTTTGACTGGTAGATACCTTCACAATCAACTGTATCATTTCCGTTGGATAGGGTTTTTTGGGTAAAATAAACATCGGATTGAATCCCTTACAATGTTTGCCCATGCTAGCCTCATTTCTATTGAGCTGCAGTCGTCCGTGAACCCGATTTCGCAATTTGTGCATATATTCATTCTGAGCTCTGGGTTTTTTCTTGGCCCCTTCCATCTATGGGTGTTCCATATTTTCTAGGATTGATATCAGTGGCTTGATATGCTCTGTGTTTTGGCTTGTGTCAGTTGTGGTTTTGTGCCTTAGAGACTGGCAATAACTTCTGCTTTCCATGATTGCTCAAGTGTTACTGTTACTAGGCATTATGTGCAAGCTTCCTTCCATGTTCCTCATCACAGGGCCCCATCTGCTGTCTTATCAGACACTTGCTTAACATCTTTCTCTCTTCTATTATTGTAAACTCTGTGAGTCTGTGATCTTTACATAACTGGTCTTATACACACATCAGCTAAAAAATACTCAGTACTTTTTAACTAAGCTCCTTTGCCTAATACTCCCTCTGTTAATTAAAACTTGTCGTTTACTATTCATGCACGCTTTTTTAGAATGATAAAAACTATATGAAATATTAACTTTTTTTAAAATTTGTTTTTATAAATTCATACTTAATTGTAACAAGTATGAAATTATTAAAAAAAATATATTAAAAAAGTTAATATTTTATATAGTTTTTAACACCTTAAAAAGCGTGCGTAAATAGTAAAACGTCAAGTTTTAATTAACGGAGGGAGTACTAGAATATAAAATACTGTAATATGCTTTAGCTTCAAATTTTGTCTTAAAAAAATCGATGTTGTAGCTTATTTTTTTGAAACCTGTCATATACTTTTCCCATTTTCAGTACAAAATTCAATTTAATAAATAATCAAATTAATAAAGTTTTTCTTATTAATTTTTTCCATGAACATCAACTTTTGTGATTCGAGTGGTTGGTTGATAACTCGATATTGGTTGATTAAAAGGATTTTGAGCGTACTAAATTGAATTTGTTTGGAGACACTCCACCCTTATTAAGAAATTTGGGATTCGAATCATGGGAATGAAGTATTTTCTTTTAAGGTTAGCTTGATTTATTTTTTAAACTATTTTTTAATTTTCTTTTCCCTTGAACCTTTTGGGGGTTTAGATGAGGGGATGGAATTATGGACCCCTAGTATATATGGAAGGGTCTAAAGGGTGCACAGCCGTACAGCACTAAGAGATCTCTTGCCGATAAAGTTTATTGTTTGGAGTGGGGTACACCTGCATTTGCATATATATGTAACCTGTAGGTAGGCATCCTTGTGTTTTTTAGTTGGGAAATTAGATCAAATGTATTCCATGAAATAACTGCACTAGTAGCTGTGTTTGGCTTTGTATGTGGAGGCTGTTGATGTTTGGTAGGTTAAAAAAAAAATTTGTGCATGTTTGGTTGAAGGTTGTTTATGGAGGTGGAGGGGGGAGGTGCAGATTTTTGGAGGGTTTGAGAATTATTTTGGGGGTTTTAGTTTTATTCCATTTGTTCACATTTTTATCCCAATATCTTTTGCAAACCTTATAACCACCAAACACCAATTAGTGCTCATTTGGATGAACTTGAGAAGTACACTTTTTATGAATTTAATTCATGAGAAATTAAGTTCATGGTAATTGAACTTTCTATAATTTTAGAAAACATGTTTGGATAACCTTAACTTCTTGTAAATTAAATCCCGGGTTTTGTTTGTTTAAATATGAACATTCATGGACAAATACGTAATTTGTGATTTAAAAAGAAAAGATTTTTTAAAATAAATAACAAGGGTGGATTTCAACTTATCCACCCCACATGGTAATTTCAATTCCTCTATTTTGGTGGAAGTGAAATTCCCAAAAATTCCACTTCTTGGTTTTTTAAAAATAAAGTTCTAATCCAAATACATGTATTTAAATCTACTTTTTGGGTTATTTCAATTCCTAGGTTTTTTCAATGTAATCCAAACGAGCACTTAGAGTTTTTTTATATTCCACATCTCAAAAAAATCCCCCGTTGCCAAACATAACCTAAGGTTAGAAAAATAAAATAGTACCATAAATAGGGTTGTTATATGAACTGAACAGCTCGAGCTCAGCTCGGGATCGGCTCGAAAAAACTCAACTCGAGCTCGCTCACTTATTTAAACAAGTCGAGCTTGAACAAAATTTTAAGCTCGGTTGAAAGCTCGGCTCGTTCGAATAGCTCGAATTCTATGGAATTTCTATAATTTCCTTTAAGTTAACATGTTATAACCAAACATAACTACTTAAAGTTCGAAAAAAGCTCGGCTCGAGCTCGTTCATTTCCTATACGAGCCAACCTTGAACAAAATAAAAAGCTCTTATAAAAATTAGGCTCGGCTCGGCTCGAGCTCGTTTAACAAATGAACCAAGCTTGAAATGCCAAGCTCGGCTCGTTCGAATAACACCCTAATCATAAACTACTGTATTTGAGTTGTGAACAACAGTGAAACTGTGAAAGGACGTTGGTGATGAGTTTTTTTAATTATTAAAATTCACATATCGTGTCGAATGTCTTGTAAAGGATCATCTACCTAAAGATTCAACATTTGTGGTCGACCTTTTTTAATACTCCCTCCGTTCAGCAAAATTTGTCATTTTAGGGTGTTATTTTTGTTCAAAAAAACTTGTCATTGTAGATATTTTGCCCTTCACTTTACAAAAATGCTCTTAATATGATTGATGTTTTGTTAGTTGTAGTTTTTGATAAAGTAAAAAATTAGGGTAATAATTGAGGGTAAATTAGTATATTTGTTAATTGCATTAAAACTTGTGAAAGAAGCTAAAATGACAAGTTTTGCCGAACGGAGGGAGGAGGGAGTAATGTTTTTCTTATGGTTTAAACATGAATCTTTTCTAATTTAGTTTATTTAAAATATGTTTATTTTTTCAAGTTCTGTGATGGGAATATCGAATAGATAATAAACACTAAAGAAATAAAAAATAAATAAATAATAACGATCTTATCAAATTAATTTCTTAGTGCATGTTTTAGGAAAATGATTATTATGCCACAATTATTAAAAGCTTGTGATGTCTTTCCCAGTTTGTTAGTAACAAACAATATTATAATTTGCATTTTCTTCAATGTCCCCTTTTTTGAAGTTTTTGGAAATAATTTGGCCCACAACTCCACAAGTGTCTAATGCAAATGAATGAGGTGATAAGTAATGACGTTTGTAGGATAATAATGTGTAGATGGTAGATAAGGCATGACTCGTGAGGATGGTGGGCTGTTTGCTTAACTCTACACAATTCCCACCAAGTGCCCTAGGTAAAGAATTCCCCATATTTAGCACATTACATGCCAATGAGGCAACAACCCTACTATATTTAGTTTTTTTAATACTAATAATATAGATTTTCTAATATATTTCATTGTCGTAGGTTAAGTCTCCTATTTAAAAAATAGTTTTCTAATTATAATTATTTACTCGTGTTTTAAATTAAATGATAAGGTTACTATTTCCTAAATCGGGGTAGCACTCTTAAGTCTTAACCTATGTCAGTTAGAAAGTCTTAACCTACGTTAGTTAGAAAGTTTGATGATGAGTTCGGATCTCCCTTGAGCATGCTATTACTGCAGGGGCTCGTGTTTGGTCCGTGGTAGTGGCGTCAGACCACACTTCCTTTAAAACTTGGCGGGTTTGGGGTGCTCGCGGAGGAAAATGTTAGTCATTTTGCTTTCATCGCATCTTGTCTCCAAACGATTAAACTCTAAACATCCATTTTGAGTAAGTTAGCGTCATCACCTTTTAGACGTTCTGACATTAGTCCCACTACAAAAAAAAAAATTAAATTTGCCACGCTAACTAGCTTCGGCAAGGGGTTTGGCGTGGCAATTGATACCTTTTGCCACCGATGGTAGCTTCGGCAAGGGCCTTGGCATGGCAATTACAAAAAATAAAGAATTTTGCTACCCTACCTAGCTTCGGCAGGGACTTGTCGTGGCAATTGATACCCTTTTCACCCTTTTGCCACCGATGGTAGCTTTGGCAAAGGTTGTTGTGGCTATTGTGATGATTTTTTGCCACGACAATAGGATTCCTGTTGCTAATTTTTCTATAACTGGGTAATATTTGCCACGGTGAGGTGGTTGTGTTGGTTCCAATATTGATGACTTGTTTATATCCCCCGCCCCAAAAAAATTCATGTCAGTATTGGTGGATCGATACTTCAAGTTCATTGATGACAACTTAGTGTTCACGCTCAATCTGATTCCAAGACAGCTGCACATTCTGCAAGCGGTGAGAGGAGAAAGAGCGCATGATTTTTTTGTTGACTACTCCCAATGAGGGTTTGACCATGTCGTCTCGCCAGTTTCGTTATGTCCCCGTTGTCAATTTGACAAGATGGACCCATTTGGAGATCACGTTCTGCATTGTAGTCGAGGCATCGAGACTAAGCATCGAGACAACATGGTCCGAGATATTTTGGCATACATTTGTTGTAAAGCGAGCATCCCAGTTCAGAAGGAAGCGCGTACGGGTATGAATAATGATGGTGGTGTTGAGCCAAGGCTAGGTGATTTGTTGGTTTATGGGTGGGACAAGGGTAGAGACACCTGTGTTGACATGGTTGGGGCTTCGTCATTCACAAATAGAGTCAATCTTTCATTTGTATCCGACAAGGTGGTTTCCTAAGCCACTGAAATGAAGGAGAAGAAGTATGCAAACATTTGTGTTGCAGAGGGGTATTGCTTCATGACATTTGCGCTCTCTACTTTTGGGAAACTAGGAGATAATGCTATTAGTTTTATGAAGTGGGTTCAATTGGTTACGAAAAGTCATGAGGTGTGGTCAGATAATGGCGATTTCATATTTCATAGAGTTGGTTTTACTATTCAAAAATGGGTTAGAGCTCAATTTATTATGAGACTTCAAACTAACTTTATATAAGTCATTTTAATAATAATAATAATAATAATAATAATAATAATAATAATAATAATAATATACAAATTGATATTTTAAATACAAAATTTAAAACTAAGAAGGCTTTTTATTTAAAAATAAATAAAACATAAAAGGGATGTTTTTGCTATAAAAAATATATAATGTCACTAAGGGTGTTTTTTTTTTTGCAAAATAATGAAGAATAAATAAGGTGCACTTTTAAAAAATAAATATAAACTATAGGTATTTTTAAATAAAAAGAGCATGAATTTAATATCTCGATGCGGAGCATGAATTTAATATCTCGATAAGTACTCCCTCCGTTCCTTATTAATTGACTTTTTCAAGTCATGTACGTTTTTTTAGAAAGGTTAAAATTACATAAAATATTAAATTTTATTTAATCTTTTTTAATAATACTATACTTATTATCAATAAGTATGAGATTATAAAAAATATTAAAAAATAAATATTTTATATAATTTTTATCGCTTTAAAAACGTATCTTAATAGTAAAATGACAAATAATAAGAAAGGCAGCTAGTGTAACACTAAAAGTTAAAAAGAGATTGTAAGTTGTAACGTATCCACCAAATTCACCAAATAGTTGGACAAAAATTGGCTCACCATTCCTTCTTCAAATTAATGTCATCCCAATGCCATCATTAAATGCATGAAGAATAATAAATTGCTGCTTATAAATTAACGAACCATATTTGAGAAGTTATTAGAGCATCTTTAATGGTGGTACTTGGAGTACCATAGTCATATTTTTAAATTAAAAATAAAAATAAATGTAAGAGTTGGGGGGAGAATCAAGACAATCATTACAAGTGAGTACCATTAGAGCATCTTTAGTGGTGGTACTCCAAGTACCATAGCAATTAAAAAAAAAGAAATGTAAGAAAAAGTAAGATTTTTCAAAGAACCCATAAAGAAAAGTGAGCTCAAGTATCATGTGTATGATACTCATTCTTACACAATACCATAGAATATTACCCAATCAAAAATTAATAGTGGATCTCATTTGATTTTTACTTCCAAAAAAAATTACAAAAAACAATTTTGATGCAAAAAGTGAATTAAGATACTCATGTCAAGTATCATGGTTGTGAAGTATCAAATATTAAAATGAGGTGAATGTGAGAGAAATGACAAAAAGCATGTTATGGTACTCAACATGAGTACCAAGGTTAAAGATGCTCTTAAGATGATACTCACTCTTACACAATATCTTAGTTTTATCCAATGAACAATAACATGTGGGGGCCATTTTTTTCTCTACACCCACAAAGATTTAAAAATAAAATGAAATATATGTTAAGATACTTTTGTGAGTATCATGGTTGTGTATTCAAGTATCTTAAAATGATGTGACAAGAAAAAATGTAAGATATGATACCATGGATAAAGATGCTCTTAATAGTTACAACAAAACATCCCTCCCTAACCTACCCACCTACATAAACAAGAAACAAACTTAAATTAATTATCATAATTAATTATCATAATCTCTCTCTCTCTCTCCATATATATATATATATATATATATATATATATATATATATATATATATATATATATATATATATATATATATATATATATATATATATATATATATATATATGTTTGCAGGGAAGATCCACCACCATGGCACCTTCCACAACCCCCAACTTCCTGCCCCTTCTCTTTCCCAACAACCAACCTACCATTACCAATTACAAAAGATGAAATAGTTTTCCCAAATTGGGAAAACTACAAAAACCACCCTTTAAAGGAGGTTATTTACCAAAAATACCTCTTCAATATTACTATTTAAAGTTTTACTAACATCGTTCGAGCATCTCCCACCCTATGGTATAAATTTGATTTTTGCCTAATTTTTCTCTCACTACCGAATTTGAAGATAAATGATGATGATATTTGAGATAAATTCATTATAGATTTAAATCGAAAGGATAAAATGAGTGACAAATGAGGTGTGAAATAAATAAATATGTGCATTAATTTATAGGTAGTTTAATAATTAAAATTTCCAAAATTTGCTTATGGAGGGATGAAAATAACCGAATAAATAACAGAGGGTAGACAATTTTTATATATATATATAGAATATTTCTTTTTAATGGGCTATTTCTCTTAGTCAATTTAATATACAGAGAAAGATTCAATAAAGAGACAACTTCTATGAATATTTCTTAACGAAATCGAAGTATAGTGCAATGGCGAAGTTTATTTGTAATTGTAAATTTTTATCTAACAAAATCAGATTTCATAAGCTAGGGTTAGCATATCTTGATCACCATTTCAATAATCTCTATATATAGTCAACTCCTCCTAAAATTTCACCAAATCCACCATCACCTTCGGACACCTTGGAAGGCTTGGATATTAAGGAATCATGATTTTTAAATTACAAATAAATCCACCAAAATTAATTAGGGATTAGCATCTCCTTCTTGATCACCATGCATTTAAATAACCCCACTACACACCCATGAATCCATGACCAAACATTGTCCCATCCCCCAAGCAAAAATTATACAGGGGTTGTTAGATATACCGCAAATATTTTCTGATACATCCATATTCAATCCAAGGTGCACCACGTTTAATAAGACGTGGTAGAATTTTTAATTAATCGTCTTTAGAAGGAAATTAATAATTAATGTACGTTGAAACTGACGTGGTGATTTGCGGTGTATTTAGTTTTCAATGCCATCCTTTAAAGAGGGAATATTTCCCAAAACCATCCATAAAAATAGGATTTTGCATAAACTATATATAATAGTATTAATTTTCTTCCAATGAACCACTCATAAGTCCAAAACCCTTTTATGTACAAACAAATATTTAGAATAAGTTAAATTAACATATTTTTGTAAATCAAAATCAACCTTATTATAAAATAAAGGGAAATTCCATGAGAGAGTTTTATACAAAGCTTGGAAAATAATAGGTATTTTGTGAAAAACATGACAAATTAAAGGGTGGCCTTCCCTTTTTAAAAAGCAAAACTATGGATTTTGGATGCCATTAGACAAACTTTTAATTTTTTTTTATAATGTATAAATTGTAACCCCTCATTCCAAATCGGATTTAATAAGAATGTAAGGAGTGTTTTATAAGTGATTTAAGTATTACTTTGTTTTATAGATGAAATTGTAACCCCTCATTCTATATTACAAGACCTCTTCTTAAAAGGCCGCAAGTGATGCCTTTTAAGACCACAAGTCTAACATACATAGAAAATATATGAATGATTTTGTATTGTTATTTTGTTTCACAAATGATCTTGTAAGAGCATCCCTAACAACTTTTTATTTTTGGATTTTTTGATGAATTAAGTTTTTTTTTCCTTCTATTCAACAGATTTTTCAAAAGAAGAAAATAGTAGACAATAGAAAATCTTTATATGCTTATCTAAAGTTAAATGATTTTTTTTTGTTCGAAAGATTAAATAATTTTTAAAATCTTCGAAATGAAGAAATGTTGGAGTTTTTTTTCTTTTTAACAATATGCACTTTGTTTCACTAATTTAAGTAAATTTTGAGGGTGGTCCAAAAATATGTTATTTTAAAGGGTGGGTTTGTGTGATTTACCCAAAAGTAATTAAAAAAAAGCAACTCCAACACGAAAAACGCCTTTTCTTTATGCACATGTCCAACCCCCTACTGTCTGGTCTTCCATCCAGTCTACACTCTGTGTTAAAAAAAACACAGCTCAGATCACTCTTCCAGTTTCCCCCCCTTCCAAGCTTAAATCTCGCCATGGCCACCGCTTCCTGTTTCTCTCCACTTCCCTGAGAGAGTTTATCTCTCTCTCTCGATCTCTGCAACTTCCTGTGTCTTCTGCTACGAGATTTTGTGTTTCTAGGTTTTCTTCGGGGGAAGCGATGGGGTGCACGGCTTCGAAGCTGGACCACGAGGACACCGTGAGGCGGTGCAAGGATCGGCGCCGCTTGATGAAGGATGCTGTCTACGCTCGCCACCACCTCGCCGCCGCTCACTCCGATTACTGCCGCTCTCTCCGCGTTACTGGCTCCGCGCTCTCCGATTTCGCCGCCGATGAGCCGCTTTCCGTCTCCGATTCTACTCCAGCCGTCCTCCTCCCCAAGGATCCTTCGTCTGTTCCGTTGAAGGCTCATACTCAGACTCCGACTCCGATTCCGCCTCTTTCCCGGCCTCGCTCCGCCAAGGCCTCCTCTCCGGCTCCTTCGTCTATTCGTCCGCCGCCGCCTCCTCCGCCTTTCTCGCCTGTTTCGTCGTCTTCTCCGACGATTAGGAGCTCCAAACTTCCGCATATACTTACTGCTTCCAGCTTGGAGTCCTCCGGGCGCCGGAACGAACGCCGGAAGTCGCAGCCGAATGTCCCGCATATTCTCTCTGATTCTAACCCCTCCACTCCCGTAACCGTCAAATCCGACGGACAATTCGGTTATCAGCCGACTTATATGGCGCACGCCACCTATAATAACACTCCTTCTCAGGCCTCGTCGGTGTGGAACTGGGAGAACTTCTATCCTCCGTCTCCACCGGACTCCGAGTTCTTCAGTCGGCAGCAGAATGAAAGCAAGGCCGATTATAACCCTAAGAAGGACTACGAGAGCCACCATCTGGAGGTGGACGATTCCGAGGAGGAGAGGGAGACTGAGCAGGAGGAGGTCCATTGCAGTGAATGGGGCGATCAATATAGCTCTACGAGCTCTGAATCGGAACACGATGACGCCGATGGGGACGATGAGAGGGAAACGAGATCTGAGGTGTCTGAGGTTCGTTCACGCTCCAATTTTGGTTCCTCCGTGCCGAAGGGATCGTCGATTGGAAGGTCCAATAGGTACAAAGGGAGCGAGATGGGGAAACTGGACGAGAATTTCGACGATGCTTCGTCGTCGATGAGCTGGGGAAACGCCGGCACAGGCATCGGCACTGAGAGTTCTGATATGAGGATGGTGGTTAGGCATCGGGACCTGAAGGAGATCGTTGCTTCCATCAAGGAGTACTTCGACATGGCGGCTGCCGCCGGTGACCAGGTGGCTGAGATGCTGGAGACCGGCCGAGCTCAGCTCGATCGCAACTTCAGCCAATTGAAGAGTATGTTAGCGGTTTCAATTTTGTTTGCACTCGATTTAAGGTCATAATTCATACGCCAGGAAACTCAACAATTGCGATTGGTAGTGAAATTGATTGAATTTGACAATTATATTGAATTTAGATATGCTTGGATTACAAAATTTAATTAGAAATTCAACATTGCAAAGGTGTTAGGGTTCAATGGCTTGCAAATGTTATTATCTTGAGTTTTCCCCTTTGTTTTGACATGATGCGTTGCTGTTGTAGAAACTGTCTACCATTCAAGTGGGGTTTTAAGTAATTTGAGTTCAAGCTGGACTTCGAAGCCTCCATTGGCCGTCAAATATAAGCTTGATGCGAATGCGTTAAATGATCCTGGTGGTCCGAAGAGTCTTTGCTCCACTTTGGAACGCCTTTTGGCATGGGAGAAGAAACTCTACGAGGAAGTAAAGGTAAATTTTTTTTTTTCACATAATTAGCCCATACATTATGTTGATAAATTGCCTTTATGTTTGGTACATTCACAAAATTAATAGCATCAGTGTGTTATATGTTTGATACTAACATAAGCAAAGCTCTTTTCTACATGTTACTTTACGAATTGAAAATTTTGAAGGAAATTATTTGAAAGCATCCATGGCATGGTTCAATTTGTCCCTACATGGGAGGGCAAACGGGTATTGAGTGGTAGAGGAGAATCCCAGATCTTTCACCTTTTTCTTGTAAATGTGATTTAGACACTTATCAACATTATCATTATCAATAAGATTCTGTGGTTGGAAATCATTATAAGGATTCATTCTGATAAACTGATAATTGATGATAATATTATTCTACTCAATCAAGTCAGACAAATAACTGCAGCCAGCCATGCTTGTTCATGCTCTGATTAATGTTAGGTTGAGAACTTTTAACTGTTTTCCATTTGACGCAATGTGCCAATTGCTCATAAGGGATTCGTTTGTGCTGAGGAGCTTATAATGTCCAAGTTGTCTTCGAAGAACAAACCTCAGAGTAGTATGACATGATATGAAGATAATTTTCATCGTTTTTTTAGCTGGTGACTTGGTGTCTTGTCTTCTACAGTTGATCCCTTGAAAATATGACTGATGGGATTTATAGCAGGAAGATCATAATTTGAGGGTGATAATATTTACACCCACAAAATTTACTATATACACCACACCCTGCCCCTCTTGAGTCACAGACGTGTGACTCAAGAGACGCAGGGTACTTTATATATAAAAACAATTTGTTAGTGTTCTTCCTAAGCTTCAAGTTAAATCTTTTCCTGTTATCTATTCAAAACTGCTGCATGTTGAACCTGATCCCTTCACATCCATGGAAAAAAAAAGTCACCATATTGTGAGGTTCTGAGGAGAAAAGTTTAATGGAGAGACCAGGTTGTGATTTTGTCTTTCAATCTCGTCCTAACACTCGAGGCACCCTCCAATGTGCTTACACGTCCTTGTGCAGGCAGTCTGGGCTCTGCCTTTGTACTATAGTTGTTTTCTAATTTTGTTAAAATGATGATTGGAACGATTTAAGCTAAATGAAACAGTTGTGACTTTACAATCACCTGGTCTTGGTTACTTTATGCCATTGGCGACCTGCTCTAATATGACATCATGTTGGTGGAATAACGATGATGCTTTCCTTCACACAGTAATAAGGAAATCATTGTTTTGATCCAATAACATGTTCTGAGAGATGCTTTTTGCACTGGATTAATTTCTTGTCCAATGGATGGAGTCTGATCTTGATACTGTATGTTTCACTATTAGGCTAGAGAAGGTGTGAAGATTGAGCATGAAAAGAAGCTGAAGACACTGCAAAATCAGGAGTACAAGGGTGAAGAGGAAACCAAGTTGGACAAGACCAAGACCTCAATTAAGAGGCTGCAGTCACTTATTATTGTCACTTCTCAGGCTGTGGATACAACATCATCTGCCATCATTGGTCTTAGAGACAGTGATCTTATTCCTCAGCTTGTTGAAATGTGTCATGGGTAAGGAATTTGTCGATTGGCTTAGTTTGAGTTTTTAACCACATCCATGCAATCAGTGATGCCACATCAAATACATGCAAAGCAAAAGAATGAAAATTTGATGGATTCTTTGTTGAAGCAGATATAGTCCTTTAATAAGGGTCAAAATGTCCCAAAGTATAAGCCGGATGTTTTGCATTTAAGTAGGTACTACTTTCACACGCACGACTGATAGATTAATATAGCACTCTAGGGCCAGAATCGCACTTCTGTGATCTTCAACCATGCTTTAAACATAAGAAATTTGTGAGTTTGAAAATATTCAACCGTTGTGAAAAAACATCTTCTGCTGAATCCAGGTTCATGTACATGTGGAGATCCATGAATCAGTCCCATGAATTCCAGAACCAAATTGTGCAACAAGTACGTGGACTAGTACACCAAGCAGCCAAGGGAGGTTCAACCTCTGAGATTCACCGACAAGCAACCCGTGACCTTGAATCTGCTGTATCTTTTTGGCACTCCAGCTTTGGCCGGTTAGTGAAGTTCCAAAGGGACTTCATCTGCTCTCTCCATGGCTGGTTTAAGCTAAGCCTTCTTCCTGTAGACTCTGAAGCCACCCAACTCACAAGGCAACCCTCGGAAGCATTCTTATTCTTTGATGAATGGAAGCATGCCCTTGACCGCCTTCCAGATGCCGTGGCTTCAGAAGCAATTAAGAGCTTTGTACATGTTGTCCATGTGATAACCACGCAGCAGAGCGAGGAAATCAAGATTAAAAGGAAAACAGAAAATGTATCAAAGGAGCTCGAGAAGAAAGCCTCTTCTCTTAGAAACATAGAGAAGAAATATTACAACTCTTATTCAATGGTTGGCCTGGGACTACCAGATAACAGCCTTAATAACGGACAGGTCTTGGATGCTCGTGATCCCCTAGCCGAAAAGAAAGCCGAGCTTGCTGCTTGCCAGAGACGTGTTGAAGACGAGATTTCAAAGCATGCCAAGGCCGTGGAGGTGACCCGAGCAATGACACTGAACAACATACAAACTGGCCTGCCAGGGGTCTTCCAAGCCATGACCAGTTTTTCTTCCTTGTTCAGCTCAGCTCTGGAGACGGTATGTACTCGGTCCTATGCTATAAAATAGACGACGAACCATATGTGGATTTCTGTTCTGATCTTCGGATTTCAGGCTCATAACAATGGGGAGGGCTGGGAATTTTTTGGTGGTTTAGTCCTTCCTATTCCTCAATACTTTTTATCCTCCCAAGTTAAAATTTTTGATGGTGTAGATAAGTCATATGTGGGAATTCGTTTTAAGAAATTTTACCAAGCTTAATTTCTACCAGGGAAAAACGTCTCTGTACAGGTGAATATCCACATATATATATATATTACTATTGTTTTGTATTGAAGGTTTTCACATCTATGAAACTCTATAAATAAGAAATTAAAGGCATTTTTATTCCTTCTCCTGATTGAACATGGTTTTGCTAGTGGGTTGTACAAGTACCATTTGATTTTGTGGTGCTTGCTGATGTGACTGGACAGCAACAACAAGAGAGATATGAAAACAATTTCATCTTCCATATGTAGAAATGAACAAAAAGAGTGTTTGGAGTTGGGAAATGGTGCCTTATTTTCAGGATTTGTGGGGTTGGAATCATCATTCTTTTTGACTAATTGGCTTTTACTTTAACTGACTTATGCATCATGCATGCTTCAATGGAGAGAGAGTAGATAGATGTCTTGGATCTGATGCATTGTGTTTGTGTACTCTTATGGCACCATGCTAATAATTCCACTCCTTTAATAAAGTATCATGAAATTGCATAAAATGTACTACTACTACTACAAACTTCAACATTTGGTGTGTTTTGTTGACAACAATGAATACCAAAAACGGATGTAACCGGATTAAAAGTTTGTGATTTTCGCGAATTTTCGTTTGTACAAATGGGTATGATCGGGTACGATTCTCTTTAAAATTCCTACTCATTTGTTATTATGTTTGGCAATTTTTTGAAACTATATATGTACACATATAGTCGATTGAGTATTGAAGTGGCTATGATCTAAGTTTGGCTGTGTTTCCTCTCTTGTGCTCATTTATTATAGTTTTAACTCTTCTATTGTATACCTCAAGGTAGTGAATTAGTGATTGTAGATTTAAAAATAACAAGTTCAACTCTTTCTTCACATTATGTAAATACCAAAAAAAAAAACAATGGTTATTGATCTCAGAAACATTCTCTCGGCTCGTTCTATTTGACCAGTTGGATATACAAAAGAGACTTCATATTTAACTCGTAAATTTATCGGTCAATTATGGTGAAAAGTTACATATAGTGCAACATATTATGTTATAGGTGATCTCAGTTCTCGGTCGATTGGTTTGGGGTATTGATGCGTACACCCAAACCCTGTTTCGGCGAGATATATGTTTTTTTTAAATGAAAATAATTTAACGCATCAAACATGTTTGGTGCGTCGAGAGACCGAAAATGTCAGACAGAGTAGCTGTTATGATACAACAATGGAGAAAAAAGGACCCGCCCCCAATCGATCAGCCTAACCATTACTAAGTGACTAACACGGCGTCTTGACGCCGACGGGTAGATGTTGTTGTATTGATTAATGTAAAATAAAAACCATTTATGGTGGAATACCTCCATGACCATGATAACTATACAATTGATTGCTTCACTCCAGGAGGTGCATGGTCAAGATTCAAAAGCTAAGATAATGGAGTGAGCCACAAGAGTAGAACAGGCAAAAAGTGAAAGAGGATCTTTGATCATTGTCAGTAAAGAGAACTACAACAGTAATACAAACAAAGCCAAAGAACCCACCACAACAACAACTGCACAATTTCACCAGTACCTCTTTCTTTTTGCTTTGTTGGATGGACCATTTCTTTTTGACTGGAAAAATAAAAATAACCCCTCCATTTACCATGATCTAGACGGTTCACTGAATGTTGCAGCTTGGAGTTTATACTGTATCTCAAGGTGTTCAACAACAGGATTCGAGTTGGAATCTAAGAATCATCCCATTCGTAACCATCCAACAATGAATGCGAGTTTCAATGAATGCGAGATTGCTTCAGATTGGACACCAGGAACTTCATGAGTTACAGATGCTTTGCTTCGTCGGATGGGTAAACTTGACAACAGATTTGTGTAAATTGCGAAACAAGGATTAGATTTCGGACAATGAATTGGACGGCGGTTTTACTAACTGTGGGAGTTGGGGTGGTGATGCTACAAACAAAGTGCATTAGCAGAATATGAAGCTGTTTGAGCTAGCACTAAGGAGTGCTGCTAAGCAAGAACGCTTATAACAGAACCACATAGCAGATTAAACTCTTTTCGATATGTATATTCCGGATCCTAAAAGAATTCGAAGTCCAGAAATTTACCCCCACCGGCTTTCATCCCTGTATCCGCCATCCGCTTACTGGCATTACCCACCACCCCAACCGGGTCAACGACGCCAAACTTGCCAGGGAACTCCATCTCCACTGGCCTTGGGATCTCTGGCGGTGTGCTGCAGCGTATAAGAGCCCAGTTCACGCCTTCGAAAAACGGATGCTGCTTGATCTCGGTAGCTCCTCTCTTCACTCCAAGCCGGCTCTGTGGCTCCTTCACCAACAAGCCCCTGATCAGGTCTCGGCTTGCATAGCTAGTAGCTGGTGAGTCCGGGAACTTGAGTTGTTGCCCCACAACGTTGAATAGAGTGGCGCGGTTACCTGATCCCTTGAACGGGGTCTTCCCGTACAAGAGTTCATGCAAGAAGATACCGAAGGTCCACCAATCAACTGCACTGCCATGGCCTTCTCCCTTGATGATCTCGGGAGCTAAGTACTCGTGAGTGCCAACGAAGGACATAGACCTGGCTTGTGTAGGCTCAGCAACTAGCTCTGGGAGGGGGCCAGATTGAAACCCATGCTCGGCTTTGAGCTGTCGGGTCTTCTTCTTGTTCTTCTTTGGAAAGAGTCCCGGGAGGAAACAAGCTGGTTGGATGCATACTGATGTGGGCTCAATACATGTTGGCTGCGTACAGAATGCATTAGGGGGGCCAGACTCTGAACTCCTTATAAGAGTTGGTGAAACCGTGCATCGTAACGAAAGGTCAAAGTCCGAGAGCATTATGTGACCATCGTCTCGGACTAGCACATTTTCGGGTTTCAGATCTCTGTAAATCACACCAAGCATATGAAGGTACTCAAGCGCCAAAAGAACTTCCGCAGCATAAAACCTAAAACCAGAATAGTAAAACAAAGATGTCATCACAAGACTGATTTCTACTCATACCATCATAAATTAAAGATGAAAATTCACCACATTTGCATAATTACTTTTATTGAATTCATTTACTAATAAATAACTTTTGAGTGTGAAAGATCTTGAAAGATTTATCATATAAGGAAGATAAAGGCTACCTTGCTGCATATTCTGAGAAGTGTTTTCCTGGCTGCCGTTGGCGAAGTGTGTGTAGATCACCGCCTGGGCAGTACTCCATGACCAAGCAAGAGAACCTGTCAGTTTCAAAATGTGTGTACAAAGTCGGCAAGAACGGATGATCAAGCAACTGAAGAATCTCCCTCTCCGTCTGTGCTCGGTTCAGCTTCTTCCTGGCAGCAAGAGAAGCCTTGTCCATAACCTTCATGGCGAAGAAGCAACGAGTGCCACTCAGTTCAGAGAGATAGACACTGCCAATGTCTCCACATCCCAGGCGTTTCAGAAGCCGAAAGTGGCTCATACCCAAGATCCCATCCCGCGCTCTGATAGCGAGAATAGCCTTCCATCTAGGATCATTCCCTTTGTGTGGCTTATTAGCACTCCCTGTAAGGTTACTCCAATTGCTATCATCACTGAAACCACTACTATTACTCGCTCGACTCATACTAGTCCTGGCACTCTCAAGTGAGTCTCCTCGCACACTGAACTTTGTACTCTCGTAGTTTCTATCAATACTAATCATGCCATCACTTGTAGCACAGTCACTTCGATATGTACTCGCACAGCTATTGACCATGCTCATAGTTCTGACCACACTAGTGCTATCAATGCTACTAAGTGGACTCACATTCCCACTTGGTGGCAATGAAGTATCCCAAACACATTCCTTCTCGGAATCTATGGGAAGAGAAGCCTCCGTGTTCTGAGAAGCTCGCGGTACCAGGAAGGGGGACGATACAGCTCCAAGATCCAGTTCTTCCACCAAGCTTTCACTTGGTGATAGAACAGCTGGACTCGGTTTCTTACTCACTCCCCTTATGGGGAGATCATCAAGAAATGAGCCCTTCATCGACGAGCTCTTAACCAAGCATCCAGGCTCTGGTTTCTTTTGTCCAATCGGCATGTACACAGGCCTACTCGAATCAGCATCAACAGGCTCCGGAGGATGACTCGCACCTCGAAAAGAGATTGACCCTCCATCCTCCAAGGAGTCAGCACTTGTCTTTGAAGTAACAGTATCCGCCATGATCTCATCATCATCATCATCATCATCATCATCTTGCAAAGAGTGCTTCCCTTTCCATACTCTCACTGAAAACTCCAACTCCCTAGGCTCCCGTGATTCGGTTCGAGTCTTCTGTGCTCTTGGAGCCGAAATCTTTGGACCGGATACATGGTTCAAAGAAGGTAGCCTTCCAGGAATCATCTTAAGTTCTGGGATTCTCTCCATGGCTTCTCAACACACAGATATCCTCATACAGAGTTTCCACAACTGAAAACAACAACTGCAGACATGAAAACCGCATCAAACATTAGAGCTTCTTCATATCAGCAAAAAACTTGAAATTAAAAATCAACAAACACTGAATCTGTCAATAAAGGATTCAATTTCCAGTCAAGATTATAAAACTGAAAAAATCCAGCCTGGCTGAAGCTGCCAATCCAAGCAAGCTTCAAGGTAATCTTTAATCACCACCAATACCATAATATAATGCAAAAAGAAACGAAAGCTTCCCCCCAAATTCCAAGCTCACAGATCAAACATCTAAACCCTAGAAAGGCAGAATTTGACTTCCGATTTAATCAGCAAATTACATGGAAAAACCAAAACCAAAAAAATCAAATTAAAAAAAATCAGAAATTAGAAATTAGAACCGGGCAACTAAAAGAGAGCGAAACCCCAAGATTCCGGGAAAAACAAACCCTAAAAAAACGGCACTACGCACAAATTGTTCAAAAATAAACAACCAAAAACCAAATTGGGGGAAAAGTAAAACCGCAGTCAACAGCAACACTCAAAAACACGGGGAGGGGGAGGGGAGCGGAGCGCGTACACAAGAACAGAACAGCAACAATGATGAACTACAGCAGGAGCAAATGCACGGCGATTATGAGCGAAATCGGAATGAATGTGGATCTGGAATCAGGAGCACAATCAAAGAAAAGGGCATCAAATCGGTGGCGGGGGGGAGTTATTAAGGAGGGGAGGAGGAGGTAGGTCTCGTCATTCATTCATTCTCTGACGAACAACAACAATGGCTACTGCTGCTTCTTCTTCTTCGTCACCTCTCTCACACACTCCTCTTTTTTTTTCCTCCCTTTATTAATTGCCACACCACTTTGGCTGTTGGGTCTCCTTCAATGTGTTAAAAAAGCAAATTAAATTGAATTTAATTAATGAAAAAAGAAAAGAAAAGAAAAGAAAACAGAAATAACGTTGCTCTGACAATCTCCATTTGCTTTTTTATTTTTTATTTTTTATTATTTTTTTGAGTTTTATTGGGAGCTTGTTTTATTTTAGGAGTGGTGTGTATTTTGTGTGATGATAAAAGGTAATCGATTCATGTTTCATGAGGGGTCAATTTCATGTCATTAGTAGAAATTGAATACGTACATTTGTAGTAGTTTGGTGTATTATTGGTTCCGTGTGGGACGATGTTGAAAAAATGACTAAAATTTATAAACAGGTTAAAGTTAAAAATTTGTTTGGAATAAGGTTAAAAATTTCTATGAAATATATATAACTCCGTATAGAGTGAAAAACAGTTTATTTGTAAAAAGTAGAGTTTATTTGGTTGTTATTAGGGTTATACTTATACTTGTATTTTTAAATCAAATAAACACCAAAAAAACACAAAAAAAAAACTATTAGATGCGGCTTTTTTTTAAACACCCATTTTTATCTAAAACCCCACCTATAAAATGCTCCTTATATGGATAAAAAATAATATTTTATAGAGTTTTTCACTTATTAAAAAACGTGTCAAAAATGAAAGGAATATGTATTATGAAACGGATGGAGTAGTAATTAAGGTGTACTTGGTGAGAAATTGCTCTCGTATTTTTTGGTTTGATTATTTTGATTCATTTCACTTATATATGGATAAAAAAAATTATCTATTTTGATTCATTTCATTTATATATGGATAAAAAATTATCTATTTTATAAATTAAAATTTGGTAGTGGAATGAGGACATGTATATTGTTATATGTTAGGTCATATGCTATTTATAAATTGCTACTCTTATCCATCTTCTAAAAGTCACTTTATTTTTTGCTATGTTTTTAAAAAATAAATTATAATAAAATATTAATTTTTTCTATTTTATATTGATTACCATAAGTATGAAATTTTAATATTTTATAGATTTTATAGTTTAAAAAAACATATTAAAAAAAACAAAATGATTTAAACTAGGAGGTAGATCAGATCAGATAATTCTTCTAGGTATTTATTGAGGGACAAAATTTAGCATGAGGTGATTGGTGGGGAGTTTTTGGTCGATGAAATGCAGCGTGACTGCGTCTGGTATAGTTGTTCTTTTTTATTCAAAATTTGACTTTTGGAGCATATTTGTTACATAATGCGAACACTAAATATATATATTGGAGTTTTTGCCCCAAAAAAATTATATATATATATATATTGGAGTCACGTTCAAGAATTATCTCGTGGTTGGTCGGATTTCTTATGTCTTTCATGTATGTGTTTAACGTGTTACAATACCTTCGTTTGTAAATAAGTAACTTTGTTAATTTATGTACGATTTTTTTAAGTTTCGTACGTTTTTTTATGACCATAAATACTATATTGTAAAATATATAAATTTTAATTAATATTTTTAAATAATATTCCACCCGTCCTAAAATATATGAGCTTTTTAATTTTAATTATTTGCACAAGTTTTAATAAAGCATTTTACTTTTAAAAAATATCATCATTTCACTAATTTTTTTCATAAATTTTATTATTTTTTTAATATGCACTACACATTTTAGCCAATCAAAATCTTTAAAAAAAATCAACAACAAACAAATTATTATAAATCTTTCCAATCACCTACCTAAAAAACATAGAAGACCGTCTATGTTGAAACAAAAACTATTATCTAAAACCCCGTCTATTTTGAAAAGGATGGAGTATCATACTTATTACTAGTAATTAGCTAGTATGATACATATTATTTTAAAACATTAATTAAAATTTTAATATGTTATATAGTTTAAATGTTCTAAAAAAACGTGTTTATTATTCGTTAGAATAAAATTTATATTTGTTACACTCTTTGTACAGATGAATAATTACATAATTATATCATGTGAGAATAGACGAATAATTTTTGTGTACACGATAAATTATGTGTACAGCGGAAGCAATCTCTCTCTATATATAAGGAATTCAACACATCAAATAAATTATTTGGTTAATCAAAAGGTCAAAAAAATCGACAATGGGCAAATTGTCAATTAAACAAGTAAAGTAAAAATATCAAATAATACAAGAATGCGATAACATGATGTTGGTACAAACAAAGAAGGATAGAATGGTAGTTGTACGAGACATCTTTTTCTGTCCGGTGTGTAATCTTCTGCTGAATGTCACCTCTTATTGGCGAATGAACTCTCACTTAACATGCTGATTATTTATTGCTACATCAATGCCATAAGGTTATGTTTATTTGGGTGTTGATTTTGGGTCTGTTTGGATGACCCGTTATTATGACTTATAATACACAATATGGTATTATAATATATATATATATATATTATAATACCATATTGTACAGTGATTGTTCATCCAAACGAACCCTTTATTAAGATCGGGAGTAGATTGAGTGGCTGATGTTATATATTAAGATCGAGAGGTGGATTGTATTTGTATGGATGACTTTACTAATTTTCCCCTAATTTCCATGAATGCTGATTCTATTTATTTTCATGCTCCATCATTGTGCATGAAATCACGTTTGGATTTTGGATGTTAACGTACATTACTATTGTTCTTTTAATATGATAGCTAGTGTACGTTTTGATCTATCAAGATATGTCTAGTGAATTGAGATGGTTAATTAAATTGATAAATTAATTAACTGTCATGCAAAAAAATCCAATTAAAACAGATATAGTCAAATCATAAATGAAGACGAAGACGACTTAAATATCGATAAAGTATGAAAAGACATGAGATAATAAAAATTATTACAATGCCTGGCTCTCGAGAAGTGGAAGAGCAGATACCCACATACAACTGATACAAGAATGTCAATATTACTTTTTCCGTAAGTCATATTTTGGTAAATATAAATATAGAGCGGTCATATTTGAGAATCGAACTGGGGACCATCGAGTACTACCCTGTGATCCTTACCGTCTCAACCACCCCGACATGGTTATAAGAGTGCATCTTCAATCTCTATTTTGAAGATTTGAGAAAACACCATTTATTTATTCATGAACCCTGTATATATATTTTGGAAAATGTTATGCAAACAACTATTGTTTTTTATGCAGTAGACAACCAATAGAATGTCTTTGAGACAAAGATCATTCTTGATCATCCCGGTGGATGATGTTACAAATAACTATTTGATTAAAAAAATGCACAAGCTTCTCCAAAAGATATAAAATATTAACTTTTAAAAAAATATATGTAAGTTTTTTTTTTCTATGTGTTCTTAATTTATCCATCATATATTTTTTCTCACTTTCTTATATACTCCCTCCATTTAAAAATATAAGTAAGTTTTTTATTTATCGACACGTTTTTTTAAAAGGTTAAAAAATATTTACTTTTTAATTTTTTTTTAATTTATGAAATTATAAAAAAATTGATATTTAATATAAATTTTAGTTTGTTTAAAAAAATGCATGCACTCCCTCTGTCTCAAAATAATAAGTATAAATAATATTATTTAAAAAACTAATAAAAAATTTAATATTTTATATAATTTTTTATTAAAAATTTAAATAACTTATATTTTAAGATGGCTGCGGTGTTAAAAGGTTAAATGACTTGTAGTATTAAAAAAAATGAACTAAGGTTAATTTATTAGGTACAGTAATGTGTATTCAGAAGACACTGATAGTACGTAAAACAGTTTGATGGAGTAGTCGTTATTTAGGAGTAAACGAGACCCCCATCCCATTCTTGTTGAGTCGTCTCGTAGGAGAGGGGCGGATCAAGCGAAGGAGTAAAAGGGCACAGTGGGGACCACTTGTGTGGGACCCATCATGCTCCTCCTTTGGGCTACACAGCTTGTCAATATTCCGATCATATTTCATATTCCTTCTCTTTCTCTCTCCACTTGATATTGTTTTTATTGTCAAATAAGCATTTTGGTTTGGGCATAATTCACAAGGTGAAAATCGTAAGTAATTCCTTCATTCGAAAATAAATGATGTTTGATTTTTATACACGTAGTTTTAAGAGCTAAAAACTACTTCTCCGTTCGGCAAAATTTATCATTTTAGGATGTTATTTTTGTTCAAAAAAACTTGTCATTGTAGGTATTTTTTCATTCACTTTACAAAAACGCCCCTGATATGATTGATGATTTGTTAGTTGTAGTTTTCGATAAAGTAAAAAAGGAGGGTAATAATTGAGAGTAAATTAGTACATTTGTTAATTGCCTTAAAACTTGTGAAATAAGCTAAAATGACAAGTTTTGCCGAACGGAGGGAGTATATAAAATCTTATTTATTTTAATTAATTTTTTTCATAGTTTAATATCTATTAGTAATAAGTATTAAATTGTGAAAAAATTAATTAAAATAAATAAGTTTTTATATAGTTTTTAGCTCCTAAAACTACGTGTATAAAAGTCAAACATCATTTATTTCCGAACAGAGAGAGTATAATATATGGTGTTAATAATACTCCGTATTTTTTAAACCAGTAGGAGGTTTAGATGGCCACGGTTTCTGAAAACTCGAGGAGTTCATTTGGATACAGTTTCAGAAATCATAAAAATATTATTCTAATTAAAACTACTACTCCCTCCGTTCACTTTTATTTGTCGTTTGCTATTAACGCACGTTTTCTTAGGATAATAAAAACTATATAAAATATTAAAAAATTTAATTAAATTCTTTAATAATCTAATACTTATTACTAGAAAATATGAGATTATTAAAAAAATTAATAAAAAATTAATATTTTATACTCCCTCCGTTAATTAAAACTTGACGTTTTACTATTCACGCACGCTTTTTGAGGTGTTAAAAACTATATAAAATATTGACTTTTTTAATATATTTTTTTTAATAATTTCATACTTGTTACTATTAAGTATGAATTTATAAAAACAAATTTTAAAAAAAGTTAATATTTCATATAGTTTTATCATTCTAAAAAAACGTGCATGAATTGTAAACGACAAGTTTTAATTAACAGAGGGAGTAGTTTTTATTGTCATAAGAAAACGTACGTGAATAGTAAACGACAAATAAAAGTGAACGGTGAGAGTAGTAAAGAGGATTTTTTTTTAAAAAAAAATATCCTATTACAACTAATTCTAAAACCATGGGTCAATCCACTTTTTACAATCTTTATACCTTATTCGACTATGATAGAAAAGAGGAATGATTTGACATTTATTGTCGTAATATATAAAATCTTTTATACTGATTTAATCCAAAACGAGTTTAATCCAAAACGATACCATACATGTACCAATTCCAAAAAATCTATGGCGCGCTCCTCCTCTTAAAGTAACTATTTGTTGCTTTAACTCCATGATGATGACCAAATGACTTAATTAATCAAACTCAAAATTAAATGAAGGATTAATTTTTAATTTGCTGTGTACCTTGTGGAAATGGTAAGAAGATTGGTTTTTTTTTTTGGTATGACAGGGATAGATAGAAATTGGGTGGGTTTGGTCTGCGATCGATACTTCCAAGTGATAAAGACCTTAGATGAAGGCGTGCATATATACTGCATTGTACATTGTACATTGTACTAGGCTAAAAACCAACACAACATAACATACACAATTGTCCATTTTTCAGCTATACATTACATTTTTTCCGTTACTAAAGTTGAAAGCCATATGGGACCAATTCCTCAAAATACGTACCCACCGTGGTACCTTAGGTTTTACATTCGTCGCGAATCCTTATAAAATATTGTAAGAAGCATGACTATTATATTTGTCAATACCAGAAATCCAAAAACCTTTGTTCCACATATCATCGTCTAAAGGTTGCTCACATTATTCACTCTTTTTCATCTTCATATGAGCCATTAAAAGATCACCACTTTATTTGTTTTTACCACGTTACAGATCCACTAACCACCCTATTAATTATACTACTCAAGTATCAAATTAGTTAATAACTACTCATTTTCTGCGTTGTTTGGCGAACGAAGATTATTAATTAGAAGTTTTTAAGATTATTATTATTAATAATGATAATAATACATATATATGTATTAGTAATAATAATAATAATCTTAAAAACTTCTAATTAATCTTCGTTTGCCAACTAATTTATATATATAATGTAAATAATTATATATATATTCTATCGTTAGATTTTCATGAGATGACATCTCTAAATTTCTACATTTTACTTCTAATTTTATTATTATTATTATTATTATTATTATTATTATTATTATTATTATTATTATTATTATCATCATCATCATCATCATTATTATTATTATTATTGAATGATAAATTTTAATTTTATCATTCAATAATAATGCTTGGTTAATGTTTGGTTAGGCTGATTTATGGAGTAGTATTTTATTTGTGAAATAACGAAAATTAACATAAAAATGGTAAAAAGGTGAAATCACT
Organism: Persicaria maculosa; assembly: GCA_963922045.1. Lineage (NCBI taxonomy): Eukaryota > Viridiplantae > Streptophyta > Magnoliopsida > Caryophyllales > Polygonaceae > Persicaria > Persicaria maculosa. Next base: position 12,607,068 of record OY998267.1, on the reverse strand, counting down.
TTTTTTTATTTCACTTAAAGAAATGCCAAAAATTACCCACAATTAAACTTTATAAAACCACACCACTAAACTCTTCCCAAATTTCCACTAACCTCCTGTAAAGGGGAAAAAAATCCCTAACTAACCACAAATGTTAATTTGTCAAACACGCCATATAAAATTCCACAACAATTGCTTTCTCCGATGAACCATAACTGTTATTCGCCCTTGTTATATACACCCCAAATCATGTTAAGGACGTGCATAGTTAAAAGGGGTTAATTAAATTTTTTTTAAATGTTAATTAGTCACAAGACTTGCACGTCCTTAAGGACGTGCAAATCCTTAACCCGAATTTGCTGTGTATATATCAACACCCTTGTTATTTTAGACTCAAATCTATTTTTTTAAAATACTAATTCACATACATTCTAAATAATTAGATGTATCTTATTATGTATTAAATATCCACCTATATTTTTTTAAAGCAAATCAATGAACAATTTAAACAAAAAGTAATCAATATTTTCTTAAATAAAAATCGTGTAACAATGTCTCTTTATTTGGATAGTCAAACTAAAATGACATTAAAAGTTGATAAAATTTTATTAAAATAATATTTAAAATTAACCAGAGTGCGAAAAAAAAAAACCCTCCTAAACACTAAAACACACACTAGCTTAGTAGCTTCTTTGTTATTTTTGGGAAAAACTACAATACCCAAATAAAAAAAAATAAACAAAAAGTAGAAATAGAATGAATAAACAAATAAGTATTCATGCTTTTAATGGGTAAAGTCATGTGAAGGAGTTAGTGATTCAAATGATGAGCAGCAATGTTTTACTGATCCGCAATCGTGCTTTACAAGTGACGAGAAATCTGAAAACATAAAATATTACTCCTATTACTATATATTATACACACAAAATAATAGAACTTAGCTTACTTAGCATTACAAAATTGGAGTTATTCCTAAATTCCTACAATGGATAGTTGCACTTTTTATTTTGTTGCTTTTTTAAAAGAGGGGAAAATGGATACATGTGGGCCAGGGTTAGGCCACCTTGGTTTTTGGGAAAGGCCTCTTTAATCAAATGAAAAAAAGAGGTGTGTTATTTTCTTTGCCAAATTGAGAAAAATAACACGAATTTTATGGATGGTTACTTTTGATGTCACCAACTTTCAAAAAATCTATAATAATCACCAACTTTGAAGGGTGGTTGTGGTTAGTAACACAACCATTTTATTTTAAAAGTGCACCCTTATTAACATTTTTTTTACAAAAAAAATCACATTTTCCATTGTTTTTTTAAACTCACTCACAATTTTCTTCTTAAAAAAAAACAATTTTCATGTTTATAAACTCAATTTTAATTTTTCAAAAAACATCATTTTTTAAAAATATAATTGTGATATTAATTGGTATCTTTTTAAGGCACTCATTTTTCATTTTAAAGACATTACTTATTATTTAATTTTTGAAAAAAACTGAGTTTATGGAGAAAATAAAATTAGTTCTTTTTTTAACCGGGTGTAAATAATGAGTGTATTCTTTTAATAAAAAAGGGAAAAAGTTGTGTTTCATAAAATAAATTATATTTTTTAAAATTAAAAATGATAATGGATTATTTTTAAAAATGAAATATGGGCATTTTTTTTTTAAATTGAAAATTGGATGATATTTTTTTCTACAAAGAATGTTAATAAGATGTTATATTTCAAAAGAAATAGATGTGTCATTTATTGCAACCAGAACCAAAGTTGGTGATTATTTTAAAAATTTTGAAAGTTCGTGCCATTAAACGCAACTACCCCTAAAGTTCATGCTATTTTTCACAATTTTCCCTATTTTCTTCATAAGATAATAAATGGAAATTTCATTGTCTGTACGAGTTGACGCGTTCTCTCGTGTTCTCGGCATTCGTGACTAGCCTTGGACCTTCCTCGACTCCACCGCTGACTGACGGCTTTTATGGGTTCTTAGGGTTGTTTCTTTCATCCGTGTTTTTTGTGTGTCTATTATGTTATATGTTGACAATTAGCCCGTCTGCCGATTCGTCGACCAATTGAGTTTCAAACATGTCTGAAGTCGAATTTTTACCTTATTAAAAAAATAAATGGAAATTTCACAGGTTTCTGTTATATTTTTAGAGAGGTTAACCATACAACGAAAAATTTAGTTGTTTGACTATAATATTATTTTAAAAAATTAATAAAAATTTTTTATATATTTTTTAATTCTTAAGAAATTAATGTGTCACAGAGTCAAATGACTTATATTTTAAAATAGAGGGAGTATTTCTCTTCATCGTTATGCTATGTGGCTGATCTTGTTTGTTGTATTACAAAGTTTTTTTTTATCATTTATAAAAAATGGTTTTTTAATCTATATCCATGAGGCATAGGATCACTTCTATAAGGAATATTTTCTGATTAAACTTCTTAACTTGGACTTTTAGGGTATAGGTTAGCGAGACCATTATAAAAATGTTATTGGTTTTGGTTGTCTAATTAAACTTGACACTAACTAAATCCTTATTTAAAAAGAGATTAATGATTAATAAGCTTTTAATTTTTGTTTTTGAGTTATGAAAGGGATATATTAATGATTTATAAGCTCTTAATTAACTTTTGAGTTATGAAAGGGATATATTGGGTATTTGTTATGTCCAATAAGTTAATTGTCGAATAAGTTAAGGGCATGTTTGGTATCGATATCTAGATATCGATATCAGTTGATATCTTGATATCAAGATATCAGTATCGGTATCAAGATATCGATATCAAGTGATACCTCCCAAAAAATCAGTATATCAAATAAGGCTAATTTTTTTGATCCGCAAATAAGGCTAAATTTGATATCTAGGTACCAAACACATATATCATATATCAAGTGATATTTAGGGGATATCAAACACTAGATATCGATATCATTTAGCCATACCAAACACTAGATGTCAGATATCAGGGGTTGATATTAGAATCCGATATCTAGATATCAATACCAAACAACCCTAAGAGTTTATAAACTAGTTGAAGTTGAGAATTGATTTTTTTTAATTCTTTTATCACTGAAAAATTTTCGTAAGTAATTTTTTTTTGAAGATTGAACCCAAATATATACAGTATAAATATCAGAATAACCTCATTCAAATCCCAAAGTGCTGGATTTATTTTTTTTGTATTGATTTTTCATTTATGGGGATGGCATTGAACTAATCCCCACCTAGTTTAAGCCAACCATACATAATGCAATTATGCAAACCAGCTTTTTCCAGATTTCCCAGCTCCCCATGTCTCCTCATTTACTTCATTTAATATTTTTTTTTGGTAGGATCATTTACTTCCCAAGTCGACATCAACTCCCCAAGTCGACAGCCACCAACACTCCCGTCGAGCAGCCACCAACATACAAGCACACCTTGCCAAGTCCGAGCCACCGACACCGACCCCCGAAGTCGACACTCCCCACAACACTCCCGCTACACACCTTGCCGAGCCCAAGCCACCAGCTCCCGAAGTCGGCAATCCCCACCGTGCATTTGACGAGATTTGACTGTGTGAATAGGAAACCCGATATACTCCGTATATATATATATATAGACCCAAACAGTAATCTTAAAAATTCTCTAAAATAGAGATTAAAATATTCAAATATCTAAATAAATTACACTCCAACTCCAATAGATTTTCTATTATACAAATTTTTGCATTTACTATATACTATAATAAATGCATAAACTCATACTCCCTCCGATCCATAAACATTGACGTTTTAGCGTTGGTTACATGATCCACAAACCTTGACGTTTTGGCTTTGATTATTGAGTACATACAAAGTATCTCATTAATTGCTGGCAATTGCATTTATTTATTCTACAATTAACACTTTGCCTTTGGAATTCCATTACCAATGGGGAGTACTATAATTAATGTTCATTGGCATTTGGTAATTTCAGTACTACGTGTTTTGGTTCATCACAATTAATGGGTATATATAATTTTCAAGTTACAACACATTTTTTGGTGAGCATTAATTTCTTCAGATTGGATGAATTACAAAACTAATCATTTCTTAAATCCTGTGCATTTAGTTAAAATGACAATCTTTCTGGATCAGAGGGAGTAAGATAATAAATGCATTTATTGAGGGAATTTAATTCTAAACATAATAAATTATTTCAATTTTATGGCATATATCTAAACTATAACATAATTCACCCTAAACACTTAATTTAACTTACTACAAGCTTCATTTAACAATTTTAATAACTTCATTCTAACTAATTTAACACCCTTAAAACTTACTAAAGAGTATAACGTAATTTAACACCCTAAAAACTTCATTCTAAACTTAATAAGTTATTCTAGTGTCAATTTTAATAACTTCATTTAACTTCTAATAACTTAAATTAATTTGTTATAAATAGAACAAAGCTATTCATTCCTAGTTACAAACATGCATTATTTGATTTATTTCATCACAAAACATAAACTGAACCAAAGGGCAATTAAGATGCAATCACAAAATAGTTGAAAAAATGTGAAAATATTAAGGGGAAAAAAAGCAATCGTGACAACCGAACAACATAAATTGAACCAAGGGCAATCGAGATATGCAATCAGAAAAAAGAAAATCAATAAAAGGCAATCGAACAAAAGACAACCGCTTTTTATTCTTCATTTGGTTAAATTTATTCCTTTGATTTTCTGTGTCTAATTTTAGTAATCTAAATTTGTGAAATAGCATAAAAGGACTTTTGTTAATACATCCACTCAATTGTGCTCAACATACTTGATGAGCTATCATAATCTTTACTAGGAGCAGGTAAATTATGGTTGTATTAATTGGAATCGGTATAGTGAAGCATCTAATTTTATAGATTTAATCCCTTTCTGTATATTTATAGAAAAATTATCTCTCTCATCTCCTTTCTCTATTTTGTCAAACTAGTTACTGGAGCTGTTGGGGCTATAAAATATTTATTTTCTCTAAAACTTTGATACTGATCTATTTTACAATTTCTGGGTTGCTCTAAAGGGACTATTATACACACAGTCACACACAATCGATTTTTCACCAAATACACGTACGATGATTAATATGATTTCTCGTATCATGGAGATCTCCCATGATCACACACATCCGCTTTTAAAAGAGGTAAGAGTTCTACAATTTCATAAATCGTGATTGTGGGAGGTGATTTGAGTTGATTTATAAGGAGAAGGGTGTCCACGGTTTCAGAAATGAAATTGTGATTCTGAAGGTGATGTCAACGTCCCTTTAACGATAAATTCATTGTCTCAATATAAATATGGTTTTTATAAATGAGTTTCAGACTTGTATTCGACTGATGCCACATCTTACACTATTCAAGATAAGTAGCAAGATGCATCATAATTGATTAGGGTGGAAATATGTCCATCACTACTTCATTATTACAGGGTCCAACCGGTCCATTGCCGCCAAGTAAAGGGACGTTTTTGCTCCTCACAAGAATCGAACCCATGCTGTTGACTTGTAACATACTAAACCACTCCCTTCTACCAACGATGACTATTACCATACATTAATTTCTAAATAATAGTATAATTTTGTAATTTATTTCATATATCAGGGCGTCTCCGTATCCGAGATAGAGTTTCCTTGGAGTTCGTCTGCACTACCCACAGGAGTTAGAGTCCTGCTGTATCGCTGGTCCACGGTGCTACTTTTCGGTGGTGCTTGGCTTCGTTCTTCGGCGGCTTCCTCAGCTTTTTTGGTGTTGGTCTTCGTGGGACGTTTTGTTGTTGAGTTTATTTCTGCTTGTTTCATTTCGCTTGTTATCTGTATTCCTGTATTTTTTGTTGTTTGTTTGACGGTTCGTCGTCTGCTGACTTTGTCAGTCTCTCGATGAGTTAGGCCTGTCTGACCTTTGAATTTTTACCTAATAAAAAAAAAGATGCATTTAAAAAAATTCGCCAAATGTCTATGAGGTTAAGGCTAATTTGCGTGGAGTGCGAAAATTTGATAAATTTCATCAAATGCTCTTAAGGGGTTTTCATTTTTTTTTTGTCAAATACCCCTGAGGTTTTCATTTTTTCGCCAAATGCCTCTCTGTCTAATTTGTTGACATTTTGGTTGAAAATAAAAAAAGAAAGGCAAGTATTATTTCATTATTATTTTTACAAGGTATTATTTGCACAATATCATTTAATATTATTTACACAACATCATTTCATACTACATTTTTAACCAATGAGATTAATTCAAAATTTTTAAAAATAAAGTTAACATTAACTATATATACTATTTCATTATATATTAATTACAAAAACTCATTTCATACTATTTTTTAAAAACAATGACATTAATTCAAAACTTTTTTTAAAAAAAAAAATACGTAGTACCAAATATATGAATTTTTTTTCGGAGCAACCTCTCTCTCTCTCTATCTATCTTTATATATATATATATATAACTATTTTTTATAGAATAATCTTAATTTTTGGATTTTCACCCAATTCAATCAACTTAATCTACAAAAAATTTCAAATAGTAAAATTTTTAAACATTTTTTTAACCAATGGGATTTATCTATTCTAACTATTAAATGAGAAATATTTTTGCTTAGATGTCATAATCATTTTAATTTTACGATTTTCTCCAATCAAGTGAATCTAGATAAAAAAAAAATCCAACTAATGAAATTTATACACGTTTCATTAATCAATCTAGTTATATCTAACTATAAAATCACAAGCATTTTTTATTAGGTGTTATAACCATATTTATTTTAGAATTTTAACCCAATCAATCTATTCTACTTAAATCATAAACTTATGTAATTTTTATACATTTTTCATAAATATTTTTATTATTTTTTACTTAATTATCAAATCTATTTTTTCTATTTTATGATACCGTTTGGTAATAGTTTATTTAACTTTATGATAGTAATTACTTAAAAAATGTTATTTTTATTTTTTAAAAAGAAAAACATGCGTCATGGCACATGGACTGTACTAGTTTTCAACCAAAATGTTAACATATTAGACGGAGAGGTATTTGGCAGAAAAAAATGAAAACATCAGGGGCATTTGACGAAAAAATGAAAACCTCAGGGACATTTGGCAAAATATGTCAAACTTTTATACACCACGTGAATTAGCCTTAACCTCATGGACATTTAGAGAAAAATCTGATTTTTTTTAATATGAGAACTAACAACTCTATCTTGTTGATAATGAGCTTCGAGGGAAGGGTATGCTGAAATGAGGCAATCATGTCAACCATCACGATAATCACTCGAAACACGTGAAATTCAGTTACTCTCGAAAGAGAGGTTAGCAAGAGATGAATGTTTGAGACGACCATCTCAACCTCCCACTAGTATAACCAAACTCCTTCGACTAAACTGATAATTCACACAGTATCTCCCACAAAGTCTCGCTACAGGATGAGAGCTTTGTCATCAAAACAGATGTAGAATTGCAATCTCTTCGGATCTTATTAGCTTGGTTGATAAGGATAGATGATAACTAATATATTGCGAGTTCGTTTCTCTCTATTATAATGGGTATAATTGTATTGCTATGTGGGGAAAAAAAAAAAGATCGCAGCCTCTATCATCCGATGCAATGGATAGTAAAGGGTAAAGGGTGCATTATTTCATATACAATCTCGTAGCAAATTGGACATACCACTATTGTAAGCCCACCAACGGAGGCCCAGTGGATGATTATCAATTGCATTCATTCTAAATGTCTCCCAATTGGGCTTTCTCAAGGCCCATAAGGCAAATTGCCACTTATCAACGATTCTTCTTTTTCTTTTTTTTTTTTTAAAAGAGGACTAAACAAATTCTCCCTCCGTTAGGCAAAACATGTCACTTACTATTCATACACGCTTTTTTAGGGGATAAAAACTATATAAAATATCTAATTTTTTAATAATTTTTTTAACAATTTCGTATTTATTATTAATAAGTACAAACTTATTAAAAAAATATAAAAAAAATAAATATTTTATATAGTTTTTATCATTCTAAAAAAGCGTGCGTGGATAGTAAACGACATGTTTTACTGAACGGAGGGAGTATCAAATATTGTATCATATCATCCATCATTAACTCCATCTCTAGGTTTGACAATGTCTATGAGAAATCGAGATGATACTCTCTACTGCCCAAAAACACACATTAACCTTTACCTTATGAGACCGTGATATTTATCCACACTTTAAGGGAGGGGAACAAGGTGGCAGACATTATTACACATCTGAAACACCAGCACCAGGGAACTGAAATTTACAAAAATCTTGGTCTCATTGACTCCATCCGCACCATTTTTACAGGTGAAAAACCCACAAAAAACGGGTGACAGGTGATGTGAGGGACGAGTAAAGTGGGTGACGAGGTGAGTATGGATGATGATTTTTCAATTTTCACCCAATACTCGCTCCAATAACCCACCTCATAACCCACTCCATTAACCCGTACCAATAACCACCCAATAAGTATCCAATAACCCAATTATACATATGATTTTACTTTTATACCCCGTAAAAACCCTAAACTTCTCTCCTTTGCTATCACTTCATCACATTGATTTTATATTGCGCTTTTATATTTGAGTTTATACTATTAGAAGATTATGTAGTTAATTTAAAAATTAGATTAAGTAGTTAATCCGAAAATATTTCTATATTGTGAATTGTGATCGTACTAAAGATACTCCCATCGTTTTTTATTTTATAAGTTTTGTATTTTTCACGTACTGTTAAACTATAACCCAAAATATTTCAATTTTATTAAATGTGTATTTTATACGTATTTTTGAATTCGAACTTGATATGTTAGTATGTGCTTCTAAGATAAATATTTCATATAATGTTTAAAAATAAAAATAATTATTTTATCTTATTGGATATCCAATAATCACCCACACCACCTGCTCACCCGCACGGGTTATATGCGGGTGAAGGATTTGCGGTGATGGAGGAGGGGTGAAGGTTTATATCCACGAGGCGCGGGTGATGGAGTGATGATTTTCATCCACAACCCGCCCATTTCCACCCCTAAATTTTCCCTCCCTTTTCGTTTGATTTTTTGATACTTTTTTTAGAACATAAAAAAATATGAAATATTAACTCTTTAATTGTTTTTTATATATAATTTCACACTTATTACTAATAAGAATTAAATTATATTAAAAATTAATAAAAAGGTTAATATTTATATAATTTTAGCCCCTTAAAAACGTGTCAATAAGTCAAACAACATCTATTTCTAAATAGATGTAGTATTATTTTTCGATTAAAAAAATGGAAAATAAATTTGTTAAAATTGACATGACCTAATTTCAGTTTTTATAAAATTGAAATAAATGATTTCAAATTCATGTAACATCACTTTAATATTTCATTCAAACTTATTTATTTTATAATAATTTAGCAGTCAATCAATTTTACTTTTAATTTTATAGTAAATTATACATAATAATATGTCATATTATATAACCGATTTTTATAATATATTACAATTGAAAAATTTTGTATACAAATATAGATCTTTTTATAGTTAACATTAAACTCTATATTATTATCAAATGTATAGTTTTTCTGCTTTTATACTCATATTTATATTTAATATCAAAAACATTATACAATTTAACATTTTACTTGTTTCTATTTATTCTTAAAATTTAAGATATTGATTTTTAAATAAATAAAGACAATGTTTATGCAAAATTATAAATTCTATGATATATTATGTTGTGTGCTATACATTAATTTTAAAATTTTTAATCTAAACAGATGTGCAGTTGCCGTTGTTGTTAATCTAAAAGTTTTTTCTAATTGTTGAGGAGACATTTAGTTAATAAATTTATTGGGCAAAAAACCTCTTTTATAAGTCAATTCTTACAATTTAAGATATTTTTTAATAAAATAAATTATCAATTTTTATGCACATTTATATGAAATATTATGATTTATAATATGCTTTTTAATTAAAATTGCTATTCTAAATAAATATATTTTAATTATTTTTAATCTTAAATATTTTCTAGTTATTTTTTTATATTATCGTCTAGTTTTATTATGATAGATTATAAACTTATTAGTATGTAAAAAATAAATAATATCCTTAATTATTATTATAAATTAGGTGGTTTATCTTTTTTTATTTTAAGAAAGGCGGTTTGACTTTCAATTGGGCATTAAATGGGCAAAAATGCCTCTTTTATATTATGTTATATAGATTATAGATTCTTCTTCTTCTTCTTCTTCTTCTTCTTCTTATTATTATTATTATTATTATTATTATTATTATTATTATTATAAATTAGGTGGTTTATCCTTTTTTAACAAAGGTGGTTTGGCTTTCAATTGTGCATTAAATGGGAAAAAAAGCCTATTTTATATGTTATATATATAATAATAATAATTATTATTATTCTTATTATAATAATTATTATTATAAATTAGGTGGTTTATCTTTTTTTAGGTGATTTATCACTTTTTTAATAAAGGTGGTTTGACTTTCAATTGGGCATTAAATGGTCAAAAAAGCTTCATTTATATGTTATATAGATATAGATATAGATATAGATATTATTATTATTATTATTATAAATTAGGTGGTTTATCTTTTTTTTAACAAGGGTGGTTTGACTTTCAATTGGCCATTAAATGGGCAAAAGCACATCTTTTATATGTTATATAGATATAGATATTCCATGAAACACTACATTAAAAAAAAGTCACTTTAAAATATAAAATAATTATTTGGGTAATCTTTTTTTTGAGAAAAATTTGGCATTTGATATTATATAGCAACATAAATACTGAAAAAAAAGGGGTTGTTTTTTATACCCACAAAATTTACTATTTACACCCAAAATTCAAGTTTTTGTTTTTTTTTAAATAAACCCTACGCCTCAGTCATAGGTGTGTGACTCAAGAGGCGCAGCTATTTTTTTCTATATACATACCCTGCCCCTCTTGAGTCACACGTCTATGACTTAGGAGGCGTAGGGTTTATTTAAAAAAAAAAATTGGATTTTGGGTGTAAATAGTAAATTTTGTGGGTGTAAAAAATAACACCCAAAAAAAATTCATCATCGGTCACCAATTCAAAAAAAGTGGAATGGTAATTACCGTATTTTTATTTTAAATGATTTTAAATGATACATTGCAATTCAAAAATCATAATTGAAAAAAAAATAACTATATACATACACATATATACATATACCGTTGGTATGAAATCGATTGGAGTAATTGTACTACCAAGTACCAACGTCATCAAATTGCTTACCATTTTACCAAACGAAAATTTGAAAGTTGGTTCGGCGGTATATTGAATTACGTAGTATTTAATTGGTTACCAATTTAATTGGTTCGGTTGATAATATTTAGTTTAGAGTCCGTTTGGAAAGGGTATATAGATATAGAATATAGGCTATGAGTATGAGATATAGATATCAGGCTATGGGTATTGGGTATGGGTATGGGTATGAGTATGAGATTGATATCTATATCCTATATATGTTGTTTGGAAAGGGTATATAGATATCAGAATAAAAAACAAAAAAGATAAAATGTAATAAAAATGCAATCAATTAGGGTTGACAGATTCTACACAAATTCACAAAAATTTCGAACAGATTGAACAACAATTAGGGTTGAGCAGATGCAAGCAATTATGGTCGAACATACTGGAGAGAAATTGCACATAAATTGGACACAAAATCGGGCAAAAATCGAACAGTAATAATCGGGCAAAAATCGAACAGTTTATGGATGAGCAGAAGCAATAGCGATGAGCAGAAGCCATGAGCAGAAGCAATATCGATGAGCAGAAGCCATGAGGGTCGAAAGTCGGACAACAATCGGGCAATTAGGGACAGCAATAGGATCGAAAGTCGGACAGAAATCGGGCAATTAGGGACATCAATAGGGTCAAGCAAGCAGATGGAAGGAGGAGAAGAAAATGTAAGCAGAAATCGAGCAGCAAGATGCAAGAAGAAGAAGAAGAAGTAGCTGACAATGGAAGCGAGTGAGCATAAGCAGATCTTTTCCTATATCCCTCAATTTTGTCAGATATCCAAAATGGAGAAATAACCTAGAATAAGTAGATAGGAGATATATGATCCATATCTATATACTTATTTGGATAATTATACCAAACAGGGTATATAGATATTGTCCTTTCTATACCCATAGCCTATATCTATATACTCATTCCAAACAAGCCCTTAGTTGGTCGATTTGTCAACTATTTCCAATCAATTTTATTTGTAATCAATCAATTCAATGATTGGTAATGATAGGAATTTTGCGATTACTAATTCTATGTAATCCATAACATAGGTAAAATATACTCCCTCCGTTTGAAAATATTTGTCGTTTGACTTTTGTGCATGTTGTAAGTACTTGTGTGAACCTTGCTTCTCTATCCCACCACCAATACAGTCGATTCTCAAACTGATTTGTTGTTAATGAAATGTCCATAATGTCTTTTACTATGTTGTGTAGCAGTGCCGCACTTAGCTTTTTCCACCCACTATTTCCCCTTACAATATACTCTCTCATCAGTTTTAGTAATAATAGGGCAATCTTCCCTGTTACCGATTGATGTCGTTGTTGACCAGTTATCCTTTTAGAATTTTATTGATTGGCCAGTGACCATTACCCATCAACCAAATTAAACCAGTTTTAAATTTTTTTGATAAGAGGGACAATTTCGACTATTGTCAGGATGCTCCTAATAGTAAAATATTTTTTTAATTCTGAAAAAATTCGGGAGGACAATTTAGCCGAAGACATCGTTACAGATGAGGTTAAGGAGACCAAGATTGTTTTCAAAATCAATACTCATTGCAGAGTGACTAATGTGTGCAATCTTATGAGTCATTCTCTATTGTCAATACGAGGTACATAGAAGAAAGAAATTTCTTCCACAGTTGCCAACATAACCCTTGTGTCAGATAAAATTAGTTCAATTTTCCAAAAACAAGCCAAATTAAATCATGTACCATAGTTTAATGCTAGGGTTTTAAGCTTTGAGAGGTGTTTGATGTCCTAATTTATTGGAACCAATGTAAATGGATTGTTTAAACGAAGGTGCATGAGGTGTTTGAGATTAGGAATTTTCCTTTAATATAAAATCTGAGAAGTCACATTAGTTAAGAAATGAGTTTGGTCAAAAAAAAAAAAGAAAAATAAATTTCGAGTATAAAATAGAAGTGTACTTCCGCAAGTCACCGAATTTCCCCGGGGAGAAAAAGGCGAAGGTGGAAGAACCATCTTTGTTGTTTTTGGAAAGTTTTGATTTCTCTCTCCTCCCTCTCCCATGGCGGTTGCCTCCCCCTCCAGTCCTATTAGATCCGTGCCTCTCTCTCAAACCATGGAATTGGATGCCTCCATCCTCTCCGACGCCGTCTCCGATCCTTCCTCCGCCGCTGATCACTCCGATGGCCTCCATCGCTCGCTCAGTCTCCCTAGAGATTCCGATCTCCAGGTATCCCTCGTAACTGACAGTTCATCTGACTGCTTACTGTTTCGATTTCAGGAATTTCGCGTAGCTTTTCGTTTCAATTGGTTTTGGTACGATTGAGAATCAGTTTTATCTATCAATTGATTTTGTCAAAATTGATTCGAATTTTGGTTTTTCTGTGCTTCTTGTTTGCAATTCCAACTGTAGTCGGTTTCAAGGAGCGAGGAGTATCGCCAATTGTTCCGTCTTCCGCCGGAAGTAGTAAGTCTCTAGGTTTGGCCTATTCCTTTACTTTGTCATCGACGTGGAACCTTTACTACCTTCAATTCTCTGCTGTTGCATAACATAATCGGTCTCTTTGGTAGATTGAATTCCTTGTGTCATATTCGTCCGCTGTTATGCCTTTGCATGTATGCATCTGATCTTATTCCATGGTTATAGTTCATGTCTTCCCCAATCTGAAAATGTTGCATCGGGGCTGTCCTTTTTTTAAAAAAATTGACAGCTGCATATCCTCATATACATTCCTGTATGACGTCTTTCTTGCAGGCTCTTATTCAAGATTTTAATTGTGCTTTACAAGAAAGTATTCTTCTTCAGGTCTCATCCGTTGCTCTATATCTCTACTAAAAAATTGATCTTTGTTGTCGACTCAAGTTTTTCTTTGTCTGTTCAAGTTCTTAGCATAATTTGCAACTTTTCATATCTCACAATCTCTGGAACCTTTATTTTACTGATATTTCTCACTTCTCCATTGTTGCAGGGTCATATGTACCTGTTTGATCATTATATATGCTTTTACTCTAACATCTTTGGATTTGAGACAAAGGTTTGTTAATAAGCTTATGTTTATCCGTTTATCTGTATATTCATGATCACTTATGATTAAGCAGCCTGGCCTTTGGTTTTATTGTTACCGTGCTTGAGTGAATCATCTTATTCAAGTTCATCTTTCTCCTCTTCTCCTTGAATTGGTAGAATAGCTGAATGGATATTTGACGTATTCGTCAATGATTAAGCTGATTTGCTTTTCCCCCACCATTCTTCCAAGCTCCTATCCTTCTAATGTCAATGTTGTGAAACATTTGTGTGTGTGTGTGTGTGCGCGCGTGTGTGTTGGGGGTGGGGGGTGGGGGGTGGGTGGGTGGGGGGGGGGGGGGTACTGTGATAATTTACCAATCTACCCTGTGTGATGTCTGTTGTTGAGATTGTAATCTCCCTCTTTGATACTATTTGGTTAATTGCTTGAATGCATGCCAGTATGCTGCCAATTTTTATTTTTATTTTTGTGAAAATTATCTGCATCCTCCATTCTCATGTGAAGAAAAATAAAAAGGAATCCAAGACAAAATGTATATAATCCACAACTTGGAACATCATTTGTTTCATCGAAAAGGCTGCTTTCGTTCTGCATGTCCTAACACCAGTAACAGATCAGTTCACTGATGGCAGTCTGCTTCACTGATCATGTTTGTCATGTTAATCACATTTCCAGAAAATAATCCCACTCAACAAAATTACAATAGTCCGAAGAGCAAAGACAGCTGGGATATTCCCAACTGCCATAGAAATCGTAGCTTCGGGGAAGAAGGTAAGAACATGAACTTGAACAGCTGAACTGTTGTATCATCTTCTAACTTTTGTCGAATGCCTAGATCCTGGATTAGTATATTGAGTACAATTTGAATGGATTTGGCAGCACTTCTTTGCCTCTTTTTTGTCACGCGATGAAGCCTTTAGGCTCATTGAAGAGGGATGGTCAAAACATTCGCATAGTGCCAGAGGAATCAACGATCAGGTTCTTCATTATCTTAAACTTATTATTGTTGTGAGATATTACCATTTACCAGTGGAAAAAGGCATGCAGAGTGGAGTTTAAACTTTGTGTTCATCTCACGCATCCCATGACTCCTGCTTCAATTAGGCTACTCTTTAGTTAATTTTTAAAGCTTTCTATCAAATAAATACAATAAAAGAGGTTTAGAGCAACCTCTTGGTACTGATGCATGATATGCTGCCTACATGGGTAGTTAGTAGTTTCACAGCTCCGATTAGTTTGTACATTAACATGGGTGGCTTATCGCTTGGAATTAAAAAAATGCGCTTTCAAATATGAAGAACGGCTATGAGATAGTCTCTTTTTGTGATGCCGAAATTCTCTTTGTGTGCTGCATTCTATGCCAAAATTCAGGCCATTTAGATCTCCCATGTGATTGACAAGTAGTGCTTCTTTATACCAAAATTAGGAGTCCAAATCAGAAACAGGTAGCCAATCAAATGGAACTGTTTCAATTGAAAATTCAGAAAGCTCTGAATTGCAACTTAATGGTTCAGATGGTGAAGAAAGGTAAATCATCTCGTGCATCAAAATTTCTTTGTGATTTGTAGTTCATCCTCTTGATTTTATCTTGTCTGCAAATGCTTGTGTCAGGTTGTTGACCGTGCCAGTCATAGAAGATAGAAAGCTTCTCCAAAATAGCAAGGACAGTAATATGGATCCAAGTACTTCTGGTTCTCAAGATATTTTAGATAAGGATCAAAAACTAGTTACTCATGCAGACTCCTCAGTGCCTGAGAGCTCTAATAAGTGGGTAGAGGAAACTTTGGATGATCCAAAAAGTAAACATCGCATCATCTAGTTTTTTAAAATTATTTTTGCTTTTATGTTCCCTTTCTCTTTTGGCTTATTTTTGTCTTTGAGTTAACTGGGACAGAACTGGATTTTAGTAGTATAGGAATCATAGCAGATTGATATGGAGGGTGAAGTTTCTCTCATGAGATAATAATACTGATTCTGGCTTCAGGTATACAAAACCAGTCAGAAAGCCAAAAAAAAAAAGGAAAGAAAAGAAGCAATAGAGAAGATGAGGATATCTAAGCAAGAACATAATGTTACCAATGGACTGTTAAAAAAAATATGTTAGAGATATGTGATTCACTGCTCGAACTGTTATTTGAGGAATACTATATTGAAAGGGATAGTCTTGAAGCTTCTAACTGGTTAGATTTAGAGTATTAGCATTAGTTATGGTGATCAAATTGGTTCAGCAATTAGTTTGGGGCAAGATGTGGGGCCATCCGTGAGATGGTTGCCTATGTCCTTACTGAGGCAAATAAATAAATTGAATAATCAAATTCAGGTTGAAAGTAAAGGGGGCAGTTTTGCCTGTTCTAATTGGTTCGGTTTTAGTAACATCAAGATGAGAAGTTGGAACCAGGATGAATTGACTAGAAATTGATAAGCTTTCTTCTTTTCAAGGAAATCTTTTTGAGATATTTGTTATTTGCTTGAGCATATTGCTTTACCAACTTACAATCTTAGTTGCTGCATCTTTTAGACCTCTTTTCAAGTTTGGCATCTTATTGCATTTCTATTGTTCATTTAATTTTGCAGTACCGAAACATTACAGAAAGGTTGCAGAATCCAAATTTCCGGTAGAATTGATATTCTTTTTAGTGATTCTTATTTTTTTTATATTAATTTTATCCACCGTACATACTCATTTTATATACATGTTCAAACATCTTTCGTGCGTGACATGTAAATCAATTGATTGCAGATAAAGGTAGAGGACTTCTTCAATCTTTTCTTCTCTGATGACGCAGTTGGTTTTATTGAATCTTTCCGGAAAAGATGTGGAGATAAGGGTATTTGAATTGGATGTTATTAAATTCAGCTCATCTCTTGGACTGCATCACATTTGTCCCCTGAAAATTATCTAGTTAACAGTCTTTTGTTTTTAATTTTCATGAGGAGACTGTTTATTGCATTTTTTTTCTTCTATTTGAGGTTGATATTTTAGTTCTTTAACTGCAACCTTTAGGTCAAAGCTGAAGGAAAATTAGAAATTTGTGATGTGTAAAAATTAGTTTTTGAAAATCACTAAATCTCGATGTGAGTTCTTATCTAGGCAATATTAATGGGACATATGCAGTGGAATGTAGACAAATGGCCTTAAAGCACATTGGTGAATTTTCTGTACATAATTTTGCTTGCTCATGTGAAATAATACTACTTATTTTTTTATAATTTTAATGTCCCCAGATTTTAAGTGCAACGAATGGTCTTCTCATGACAAACTAGGGCATGCCCGTGAGATGACCTTTCAACATCCAATAAAAGTGTATTTTGGTATGTCCCATTGGAGCCTAGAAGTGTTTATGTTGTTATAATGTTATGTGTCCCTGCAGCTCAAAACTGATTACAAGTTTGTTGCTAACTAGGTGCTAAATGTGGCGGCTGCAAGGAGCTCCAATCATACAAAGTTTACAAAAACAGGTAGACAGAGTTCCCCTAAACTTTCTGATCATAACCATAAGGGCCTTTTTATTCACTTGACCTAGCCTATCTACTCTTCATATTTACAGTACTACAGTTGAAGCTTTAGCTAGCTGGTTTGCTCCTATATTTTGCTTCAATATAAAACTTGCTGTATGTTGAATACGTCTGGTTTATTCTCTCTTATTGGCAGCCATTTAGTTATCCAGACATCACAGGAAGTCAGTGACGTGCCATATGCAGATTATTTCCGAGTAGAGGTAAGGTCTTGCTCAAGCCTCTCCTACTGAGTTCATATGAATCATCTGATAAGTGGTACAAAAAGATTAATTAGTTTCTGCATAATATCACAAGGAACGTAGTTTATCATGCTGAAGATGGTGAATTATGCACTTTAAAGCAGGACTTGATTTTGTGCTACTTTCCCTCAAAAGAATGAAGATAATAGCTTTTTAGGTTGACTGGTGATTGATTTTGGAGGTGGCATGTTGGGGATAGTGGGGTTTAAAGGGTTTAGGTGGGTTGCTTGTTTTATAGGCATTCACTGGGAGGAAAATGTGACATGTCTAAACATGATGACGCCCATCAAAGTTCAGTTGGTAAATGGAAATTTTTCCGTCTTTAAGTTAACATTTGGTTTGTTACATGGTTGCATCTCCTTGAAACTTGCATACCTGTAGCCAATCCTGATCCTGTGAAACGGTAATAAAGGACAAACGTTTGAAACCACTAAAGTTGATTCATCATTATGTTAAGGTTTTCTATACCTCTCATATCCTCTTCCTTTTGAATACAATTTTAGGGTCTGTGGGATGTTCAAAGGGATGGCAATCAAGTGAAAGATGGTTGCATTTTGAGAGTCTATGTCAATGTGGCTTTTTCGAAGAGAACTGTGTGGAAAAGTAAGCTTATTTGACAGTTTTTCTTTGTCTTTCCCCTTTCATTGCTTGCCAAAATAGGAGTAGTGCAGCGAGTTGCTACTATTTGGTTTTCTTTTATGGTTGTCTTTTTTTAAGTGGCTGTTTTATTTTTTGCTCAAATGAACAAGTGTATATGGTTTTCTTCTGATATTTTAAGAAACGATGACGTGAGAGTTTTATTTATTTATGGATTCTGTATTTCTTGTTTCTACATCTGCTATTATTTAATTTGTTTCCCTGAATTTTTAATGAATATGCGATTGGTTACACAATCACAGATAAGATAGAACAGTCAACGATGGAAGAATGCCGTGAAGCTTTTGCTGCTTGGATAGAACTGGTACTTCTTTTCACCTGTACCTCCACGTTGACAATTGTTTTCGTTTGATGAGTACCTACTCATGCATGAGATGATCTTTTCCAGGCCCATGAGTTATTGAAGCAAAAAAAACTTGAAAAATCAGGTAGGAATTCAAAAGCCATTGAATCACCAATACAAGCCAAAAATAATGATGAATTTCAATTTGGATATTCAATTCCTTGGTACACATTGTATTCACTATAAGTCTGTAACTTGGTCCTTCATGTGATATACAGAAGGCGTAATTGGAGCTTCAAATGTGCAATCTCTGGTTGGAACTCCTGGAAGGACTGCCGAACCTTCAGGGAGGCAGTACGATGATGGCAAGTTGAGTAGTGTTGCAGATCCATCACCTGATCTTCAGGGCTCTCAACAACAGACTCAATTATTCTTTAGCAGCAAACTGTTTGATTTTACAACAATTCTTTCATCACTTGGAAAAGTGTCAGCGAAGTTCTGCTCATTTTTGAAGAGCCAAGGAGAACTTCAAAGGCTCTCAATAATTGCTTTTGCAGTTATCCTCGTTCTGATGCAGGTTTGTGAGTTATTGAGTTACGTGCTTTACTGAGAAATTTTTGCATCCACAACCCCCAGCCATACATATAATGAAATATCAAGGCTTTCTAGTGGGTTGATTGAGTTTTAATCTTGCGAGGTAAAGGCCTAATCTGTGGATCATTTTACATCTTTACTTACTGCAGCTCAGCATAGTTGTACTGTTGAGCAGACCGCAACAGATTTACGTCATTCCTCAAGCAAGTCCTGGAAATGCAGCGGGTCTTGGGCACCATCCGAGAGGAGCTGAGACCATATCTTGGCTGGAGAAGCGTGTCCACCTGCTGAACGATGAGATGCTAGTAGTTGAGACTCAACTTGAAAGGATGAGACATGAATACATACTTCTAAAAAAACAACTGGAGGAGTTTGAGCATCTCCACAATAATCAACTATGATGACAATGGTATGTCTTCGAGCATATAGTTTCTTTCATCTTTAGTGTATATACCTGTTCTGTCTTTCCCAAAATATTTTGTTTGAGTTGGAGATTCTATCATCGCTTTTAAACATGCAGATTTCAGGGGATGCCCTCTTGCTGTTTTTGCAAGTTATGAAGCAAATTCAAGAAGGCGGCGTGCTAAGAGTACATGGCTCGTCATTGTCAGCTTGTCGCTATGTACAAATATCGTCCTTTACTTCCTCTTAACTGTACCTCTATTGCTCCCCCTTTCCTTTAACCGCTTGGCATATGTTATATAGCAAGTAAAGTACGCAGTTCACACACTTGAAGGTGAGGGAGAGAAAGTAAATTCACACCAAGCCCAACAGTCTATTAATATGATAGCAATTTCCCTTCTATGCTTTTTTTCCCTCTCAAATCTGTGTTGATTTTGCCTTTCTGTTTATGGTGTTAATGTACGAACTATTATCATGAAAGTGACAACATTCAAGTGTATATGCCTAATTAACATTGTTTTATAGAAATTCTCTTCTTTCTTTTATTCAGAGCTTATATTCAAGACGAGTAGCTCGGCATCGGTTCGGAAAAAAACTCATTTGAACGAGCTCACTTTCTAGCTAGCTTGTTTTGCTCAAATGTGTAGTGCATTAAACGAGTTGAGCTAGCTCATTTTCTCAAGCTGTCGAATTGTACAGAAGGATCGACGATCTGGTGTGGTGCCTCTTTTTTTTTTTTATTATTTTTTTTTGATAATGAGGGTAATCCACTTTTAGTTGTTTCGTCTCCAAATTCCAATATTGCCCCGGTAGTAGTTTGAGGAAATCGAACCCACAACCTTTGGACATAATTAAAGTGATCCCTTCATACCAACCGAGCTATATAATAAGATTGGTTATTTAAGCACCACAGCTGCTGGAAGTGAGTTTCTGTTGTGAAATTTATGGGCTTTTATGCTACTTTTCTCAATTCTCACTACTAGCTTGTTAAATTGGACACATGGGGTTTGATCGATTCAGTCGCCTATATCTGATACTGTGTGACCCATTTAAGAGGTTAACCCTCTCACTCATAAGAGATTCCATATTTTTAAGGGGATTCAAATCTCGTCCTACAATCACTACACTAATTTGTAATCGATAACACATGCACATTAAATTGCGACACCATAGATACCCGCTCTCCCATAAAAGTTAACTAATTTAAGCTTATCGTGACAAAACATAATACGGAGTAATTAAGATAAAAGAAAAAATATTTAATACGGAGTATATATTGTTTAAGACAACTTATACTAAATCAATCAAATATATATACCATAAGTAGTAGGTATGTATATAACTCCAGCTGTTTGCCGTCTGTTAACGAGCAACAACAATATGGTTAATTGCCTGCACATCTACAACATGATATATCCTACAAAGCATTATTTATACACATCACGCCTTTCGTTTTTGGTACCCCATTATCTCTATTTCTCTCCGGCCAGCAAAGCTAACCATGGCATCCATTGCAGCTTCTCTCCTCGCGCTCCTCCTCGTCGCTCCACTCGCAGTCTACGGAGCTACATTTAAAGTCGAATGGACGCTAAGCGGAGATTACTCTGCCTGGCCTTCCAAGAATGTCTACGTCGGTGACGAAATTGGTGAGTTACCGCTCTCATTTCTGTAGCTAGCAATAGATGCATATTCTTTACAGAACTGCATCGAATACATATTTAAGTTATGATTCATTAATCAAATGTTATCATTACGTTATGTAACTTTTTTCTCTCATTTTTTCTACAAAATTTAACTTGCCTTTGGAAACTATAGTGTTCACCTATTCCAGCTCGCACAATGTGTATGTGGTGAGCGACAAAGGCAGCTGCAACACAACCGGTGCGAGCTTCTCCGACGACAGCGGGAACACCAAATACCCTCTCACGAAAGAGGGTCCGGTCTACTTCATCTGTGGGATTGACGAACACTGCCCGAGGATGCAGCTTCAGCTCAACGTCAAGGCGGCTTCTTCGTCGAGCTCCAACAACACCAGCCCTCCCGACTCTAGCTCTCCCGCCCCACCCACTCCAACGACCTCCAAGGATAAAGGTGCAGCGTCTGCTCATGGCTTCAGCTGGCTCGTCGTCGGTGTCTCCGTCGTTTTCGCAACCTTGCTTAACGTTGCTCGCTAGGCAAGCGCGATTTTCCTATCTAAACGAAGTTATATTGATTCTATATATATTGTTGTGCCAATCGGCAGTCACCGTTTAATCTTGGCTATGAGATCTGAGTCTCTCTCTACTATATATAACAACATTTTTTGTTTGTGTGACTTTTTTCCCCCTCTCAATAATGCATATTTGAAGTTTTGAACTATCCTCGCCTTAATATTCAAACGTTATAATAAGAGTGTTTGGTCGGACTTGAGTTCCCCTAGATATAATCATCTTTTCGGATGATGGAATGTAACTCCCTATTCAAAGAGATAGTAGATAGATTATAGGCAGAATCACTTCTAGCAATATAATCAGTTGTCATATGAGCTTCTCTGAAGCAATGTCACACTTCTATTTTTGTGAAACCTTCCTTCATCTTGCGAATCCTTTCAATAGTTGTAAGGATCTCCCATGGTATCTTTGATGTTCCTTCTATATATCGCCTTGATGATACCAAGACTGTCCCCTTCGATAATGATGTTATATATGCCAACCTCTGCTTAATTAGTGCTAGCCTAACCCCTACGCTGAAAAGCTTGAAAGCGAGGGCTTGATCAGTTTGGAGTACTGATCCCGATGGAACATCCTCTTGAAATATATCGATCACCTGCCTAGCCCAATCTCTGACGATGCCCCCAATTCGGCAGTCCTTAGAGAGTTTGACGGGCCCATGCATCTACATTAAGTTTGTAGATGGTCGTAGGTGGCTTAATCCATTTTGAGTATCTTTTTCTCCTTCTATTGTTATTTTCCGTTTTCATTTTTTCTAGATATTTCCCAATCCATAATGCGACTGCTAATTTGACGGAGTATGGACGATGTATTTTCTAATCTCTTATTTTAAAAAATGATAGTGTTCCTAATTTCCCAGATAGTTTGCCAGATAAAGCATAAATGGTCAAAGTTGGTGTTATTGCTTCTGATAGTATTTATCTCTTCAATTCTAATTTGATCATCACTAACCCTTATGAAAGCCTTACTCGTGAGATATTTGTATAATCTCCCTGGTGATCGGACACTGTAGGAAGAGATGAGTGGAGTCTTCCTCATCCATATTACATAGATAGCATTGTGAGGGAACCCTGTTGATGAATCTATTTAATCTCACTTTTGTCGGTAGGCGGTCAATTACTAATTTTCAAATGAAGTTTTGTGTTATGGGCGGTAGATGGAGCCTCCAAATTCCATCTGTAATCATTATTGTTCTGTACACTGCTCCGTACTAGGCTTTGTGTTGATTTTGTTGTGAATTCTCCATCCCTGTTTGGTTTTCAGATTATTCTATTCTGTGTGTCCCATTTAGGAATTTGGATTTGAATTATTGTGTTGGCCACATGTAACGAGAATAGTTGGTGTATTAGGCCTAAGTTTCCATTGTTTATGTGAGTCAAGGAGTTGTGCGACTTTCATACTTGGGTCATTATTACATTTGTAGCATTCTAGTGGTATGTTATTAACACCGGGGGTCCGTCCATACATTAATATTTTTTCCATCTCCAACTAACCACAACATACCCTTCTTGAATCTTTCTCTTACATGTAAGAGTCTTCTACAGGGGTGGGCACAAATCCATCAAATCCTGTCCCGATCCCGTCCCGCAAAAAATACGCGGAACGGAAAGTTCTTGTCCCGCAAATCCCGTCCCGTCCCGCATATATATATATATAATTATTAAAACATCTTAAAATATATTTATATTATATATTAACATTTATTTAAATCCAACATTAAAATTATTAAAGACTTCTAAGAATATATAAAAACTCATTCCAATAAAAACTTGCAGTGTAGAAGTGTAGAACTTCATTTCTAATGGAATTATGTAAAATTTAATGTTGGAATTTGTCAGTGTTTTGCAACATTGCTACTGTGAAGACTTTTTTTTTTTTTTGCAACTTTGCTACTGGGAATATATAAAACCACAAAGAGAAGACTACTTTGTGACTTGCTCTTTTGCTAGTGTGATTTTGTTACTGTAATATAAATTATGAAATTAGTATGTAAGAGTATGTAAGGTATTTTATTTTTGAAGTTTATTTGATTGTTTTGGATTTTTTTTTATGAGGGACAAGTCCCGTCCCGTCCCGTTCCGATCCCGTCCCGTCCCGCGAGGGATAAGACCCGGTGAGATTTGAAAAAAATATTTTAATCCCGTCTCGTAAAAAATACGCGGGATTACCCTAATCCCGTCCCGTCCCGTCCCATGCCCACCCCTAGTCTCCTAAATTGCCAAGACGTGTTTTTGTTTGTTACTTCCATGATATTCTCATTTTTGAGGTATTTTTCCTTGATTACTTTTACGCAGGCATAATTTCCAAAGGAGTTTCATTTATGGCTGACATTTCTTTCCTCCGTTATTTTGATGCCTAATCCTAGGGGTGGGCACAAATCCCGCAAATCCCGTCCCGTCCCGCATCCCGTCCCGATCCCGTCCCGATCCCGGTGGGATTTAGAATTTTTTTTTAAAATCCCGTCCCGATCCCGTCCTTTTTTACGGCAGGACGGGACGCGGGACGGAGAGTTCGAATCCCGCAAATCCCGTCCCGTCCCGCATATATATATAATTATATATATTATATATTTTTTTATTAAAATTAATAAAAATATATAAGAATATATTTATATTATAACTTAATATTTATTTAAACCGAAAATTTAAAATTTAAAATAATAATACAGTAAAAACGTTAAAAATAAAAATATATAAGAAACCAGTAGTTTAGCCTTAACTTGTAATGAGATTTTAGATTGTCTTTGCCTTCAATTTGTAATGAGATTTTAGATTTATAATGCTTTATTTTGTGTGAGGTTGCCTCCTGTGTTTTTTTTTCAATGACATTATTATGCATGACTTTAATTTACACCTCATTTGCAACTTTTTACTTGTTATTTTTGGATTGTATTTTAATTTTTTGTTACGAGGGACAAATCTCGTCCCGTCCCGATCCCGTCCCGTCCCGGAAGGGATAAGACCCGGCGGGATTTGAAAAAAAAAAATTCAATCCCATCCCGATCCCGTCCCGCAAAATATACGCGGGACGGGACGCGGGATTACCCTAATCCCGTCCCATGCCCACCCCTACCTAATCCTCCTTCTTCTTTGGGAGCGCGGATCTTTTTCCAACTAATCAGAGGGTCATGTCTTTCATTTGGTATTTTATTCCAGAAGAAGTTTTTATTAATTTGGTCGATTTGTTGTAGAACCCCTTTTGGAAGTAAGAAACTTGGCATAAGATAATTTATTTTAGAGTTTATATTTGCTTGGATAAGAATCGTTCCGTCGGCTTGCGATAATGATGAAGCTTTCCAATTTGATAATTGCTTCTTTAGACTTTGAAGCGCTTCATCGAACATGTAGTTCTTGACTCTTTCATTAACTATCCACCTATAAACAAAAAATAATACAAACTTTAAAATCAACTAAAAATAATACAAACTTTTGAAGTTGGACTAGGAGAATAATAAAAACAAAACATTATTTACCAAAATTCCAAAAATATGTGTATATAGTCACACTTTGCACAAATGCATCCCCTTTATTTTTAAATACACGAAAACCACTTTTTATTTATTCAATTTTACAAAAAAACACTTTTTATTTTGAAATTAAATAAAATCACAACCACTTTATCCATAATTATTCAAAAAAAAAAATGAATCATATCCTAGAATTCATGTAATTTTGTGTAATTTATAAAAATTGGGGTTATATTACACAAAGTGGGACAACCAAATAGTGGGTTTGATGTATTTAAAATATAAAAGGTGGATTTGTGCAAAGTATGAATAATTATAGATTTTTTTATAATTTTGATAAATAAAATTTTATTTTGATTCTTATCCTAATATAAGTTTAAAAAGTTTGTATTATTTTAAGTCAAAATTTCATTGATTGTATTATTTTTGGTTGATTTTAAAGTTTGTATTATTTTTGGTTTATAGGTAGATAGTTTGTATTATTTTGAGACTTTTTTTAGTTTATATTATTTTTTGTTCATATCTCATAGTTGGTATTATTTTGAGTCATTTTTTTTATAAAAAAATATTTCTATTTATTTCCATATATATACATTTTGTTTTTTCTGACCACCTAAATCAACGGCAGCAGCCTAATTGTTTGTAGGGTATTTGTTTGGACAACCAACATTGCCCACCGCCATTGTACTGTACTCGCTAGTCGCTCACCATTTTCTTATTTTGAATTAAATAACTCCGTACAATGCCTTTTTTTTTTTAGTACTCCGTTCGGCAAAATTTGTCATTTTAGCTTCTTTCACAAGTTTTAAGTCAATTAACAAATATACTAATTTACTCTCAATTATTACCATCCTTTTTTACTTTATTAAAAACTACAACTAACAAACCATCAATCATATCAAGGGCATTTTTGTAAAGTGAAGGCCAAAATACCTATAATGACAAGTTTTTTTGAACAAAAATATCACCCTAAAATGACAAGTTTTGCCGAACGGAGGGAGTACTACATAAAATAAATACCTCATTTACATTATGTATTATAATTAATTAATTATAAATAATTAAATAGTGTTTGAGTACCCATTTTATAATATTTTAAATTTTAAATAAATTGTATTAATTAAATACTCACTGTTAAGTAAAATTTATAATTTATAATTACACTATAAATTTATAATTAATTGACATAATTTATTAGATATTTTATTTAAAATTTACGTTATTTTAAACACATTTTAAAATGAGTAACCAAATACTATTTAAATATTTATAATTATAATTTTATTATAATAATTTTTTTTCAAAAAGATATAACAGTATCAAATTAAATTTGGTATGGACGGGACACGGAAAGAGGGTGGAGGGTGGAGATTAGGTCTCTCCGATCGACCGGTCACCGGTGGCCCAAATATCACCTTTTTTTTTCAATGCTTTATTTATTAAAATTCGGTTTTAAAAACGATTATTTTTGTGCTGAAATGAAAAGTGCAAGACAAACAAAACGCGAGCAGATAATACAGAAGTAGACAGCACAACGCACCCACTGGGAGTTGATAGAGAACGAAAGAGAGGGAGTTTTTTTTTTGGTGCGAACTGTCCGGTAATGGCGATTATCTTGCAGATCTCAAAACCCTAGATTCTCTCCCTTTCCATACCTGCTGTCCCCCTTTCCTTCTTAGCTTTATTCAAGAATCGCTCTTGTTGTTCGAGCGCCAGAGAGTTCGAGATCGACGATTTTCTCGATTTTTTCATTCCTCCCGCCTCTCCGCCTTCTTGTTCGCGTTTTCCAGCGATTTGGTGGTCGGCCTCTTGTTTTTTTTGATGATTTCTTGCTTGCGATGTTAGTCATCCGTTCTCTTTCAGTTTAGCCTCAAAATCTTCATCGCCTCGCCTGGTTTTCAGTTCATCATCAGTTCCGGTGTTAATTCATTTCTTGAAGGATTTCTATTTGCGATCGACATGGCGAGTGATTAGGTTTTGGTTGTCGGAGAATTTGATTTCATCTTCCGAATGGAGGACCGCGGTGGATCGTTTGTCGCTGTGCGGAGGATCTCTCAGAGTTTGGAACGTGGCAACACTTGTCACTCAACCTCAGGTATATTCTCTCTCGAATCGGCATTTTTTTTTTCGATTTTGATTTGTCTGCTGAAGAAAAAGCTGTTTCGTAGCTGGAGATTTGTAGAAAGTGCAGCGACTATGTTCAGGGAGTGTTTGGTTATCACGTTTCTATTACACATAAGTGTAAATTCCACTTGTCAAAAAAATAATTAGTTGGTGCTAGGCGATTATTTGAAACGGCATTTATTGCAACGTGGTTCTGGATTTTATTCTTTACACAGTCAATGGATGTACATTAGTCAGGGCGAATTAATGAATGTTGTAGCTTTCCAAACCATCGGTTGGGAATTCAAGGAAGATGGATGCACTTTATCCAGCTGTTTTTGCTGTACATATTCATAGAAATGGTGATTAACTGATTATGATTTTCGCATAAGTGGAGCAATTTGATCTTCAATTTTATGTTTGTTGTCAATGATGAGTTTCAAGAATTATTGCTTATTTCACTTGTAATCTCAATTTGAGTTTTTATGCAAATCTGTGCTTTGGCTTGTTGAAATGATGTTCATCATACCCCAGTTGTGAATAGTGATGTGTTTCTAGACATCACGGTTGGGTAGATGAAGCAGACAGGTTGTTGAGATATTTAATTAACTCCTTCTGACTGCTCATGGAGTTATTGCTTTTTGGACTTTGCTTAAGATTTGGTTGGGAACTTTGTTGTCTTGAATTGATGATTGATTGAGTTTTGGTCGAATTCTACTTGTACGTCTTTTTTTTTAAAATTATAAAAAAGGGAATTAAATTCTGACAATTCTGAAAGCTAAACTTGTCATTATCATCATAAATTTTTTCTTTGTACTATTTTACAATGAGAACCTGCTGATGGCTATGCTTTCTGTAGCTGAGGTTGTTGCAGGATCAGCTGCATGGCTTGGCAAAGGCCTCTCGTGTGTATGTGCCCAGCGAAGGGAAAGTGATGATCATTTATCATTTGATTTGACAGCAGCACAGGTATCTCATTCCAGATTTCTTTACTATTTTTTATTGCGATGGTTTATATATGTTCTTCCATACAGGCCTGTTTCATTCCCTTCTCATATTCTTTTCTTTTGGGCATTAGCTGAAACTGCTGTGTGGATTTATGACATATATGGGCCCAAAAACACCCGTAGTCATGAAACTTGGTTAAAACTGCTACAATCTCAAGCTATTGTATGTCTGATTCTTGATTGTTATGGACTTATCTTATCTGATGAATGTCTTAGTGTCAAAAACACTGGTCAAGATTAACAGTCTTTCTCATGCCAAATCTTAGTATTCTCGGTGTCTATATATGTTAACACTCTTCCATATACATTCATATTTTATCACTGTGCTGTATTTTTTTGTAGGAGGAGTGCTTGCAGAGAATTCAAACACGTGTGGATGTTTTCTATGATAGTACAAACCTTGAACATCAGGTATCTTTGATACTAGGACCTTTATACAATCTGGAACTGAAGAGTTGATGGGTTTGAGATAATCTTTTGGATATGTTTTGTGCTGACTAATTTCCTTTTGCCATTGTACAGCAAGCTTTAAGGGATTTATGGGATGCTGCCTTTCCGGATCAAAAACTTTTTGATTTGATATCTGAACAGTGGAAGGATATGGGATGGCAAGGGAAAGATCCCTCCACAGATTTCAGGTACCTTCATGCTTGATTAAATGCTGCTTTTCTTCTTCTTTAAACTTTTATAATGCTTAGTTGCTTACCATTTCCCTTAAAATGTTTGCAGGGGTGGTGGCTTTATATCATTAGAAAATCTATTGTTCCTTGCTAGGAATTTCCCGGTTTGTACCAAGCTTTATCTTCATTTCTTTCCTCCCTTATCTCTGAAGATGAAAAACATCACAGTTTGTCCTCCTGATGCTATGTGAAACTACTGCTACATCATTAATAGGTCTATTGGCATATGTTAAATTCTTTTTAAGCACATCTGCTATGTGAAACTGCTGCAGCATTACTAGGTCTATTGCACTATACTGTTGGGTGTAAACTTGAGAGGTTATGCTTTATATAGTTTGATGCTTTGTGCCTTTTTCCAGCCACTAAGTTTATAATGGAAGTAATGTTGTTTTACTTGTTTGTATAGATTCATCACATTGTGGAACACCTTAAAAAAGATAGCTTTTAGATTTATTATTATTCACTTCATTGTATTTATGTCATCTTCTTTATATATATATTTACACTTCATTGTATCTCTTTCACCTTCCAAAGTGTATTCATGAGTTGTGGTTCTATCCTGTTTTTCATTCACAAATCTCTCCCATGACAACAGGCCTTGTGTCTCATGGGACTGCTAGCATAAAAATGGGATTGTGTTCTTGTTCTTTTCATTTTCTCCTTTTTGCATTTGAGTCATTGTTCTTTAGCTACTTGCAAGATGGTTTTGCTTCGTATGTCATATTCGAGCTTGATTCACTAACAATCCAGTCCTTTCTCAAGTATATTTATTCTCAGCTGTTGAAACCCTCGTGTCTGAAATGAACTTTGTTACAGAAAACATTTCAAGATCTTCTTCATAAGAAGGAAGGTGAAAGATCGATGTGGGAATACCCATTTGCAGTGGCAGGTGTGAATATCACATTTATGCTGATCCAAATGCTTGATCTTGAAGTAGGTAAGATAAATCAGTATATGTTTACTGCTGATGATCTGTGAATTTGCGTGCAAAATTTTGCTACTTGTTTGACAATTGACATTATTGTACTAAGATTTCATAACTTGTCTAGAGTTGCTAAGCTTCTGATATTCAGCATTATTATGTATCCTAACTCAAGAAATTTAGTTCTGTTTGCAGTCACTTGTTGACATTATGGGCTTGATTTTTTTAAAGCCTTTGATTATTAATACATCTTCCTAACCGTAGCTCCAATTTACAGTAAAACCACGCACATTGGTAGGAGCAACTTTCCTGAAGTTTTTATCTGGTAATCTAGTACCAACTTTCTTTTATTTTGGTAATAAAAGTTCAACTTACGATTTATGTATTTGGTTTTACTTACATCATTTTTTTCTTTGTTTGCAGAAAATGATTCAGCATTTGATCTTCTTTATTGCATAGCATTCAAGCTTCTAGATCATCAATGGCTTGAGATGCAGGCTTCATACATGGACTTCAACGTGAGTTCTTTTAACCTGAATGCTTCAATTCAAAACATGAGCAAATCAAATGTGTGATTCCGCAAGATTGCCTTACTGTTAATTCTGTACCATAAACTGCACCTGAAATAATTTTCCATTACCATTTTCAGTCTAGATGGAACTTTATGTTGGGAGACTTGGTTGAGCGAGGGCTCAACCAGGTCACACCTAGAATGCTCTAAAGTGGGTACATTATGTGGCTTGTGGTCTAATAGGTCATGAATGTTCATTTTATATGATTGAAATTCATAATTTCCATCTCAAACAATAGATAGGGGAATGACTTTAGGATTCATTGTTTAGAAAATTCTGGTTTTAACGAGGATTTGTTTCTTAGTTTGAATTTGGTCGATGCAAGTAATGAGATTTGTAGTTTTCTTTTTCTTTGTGCCCACTTATAATTTATAAAGTAGCCAGGATCTTTTGTGCTCTCTGGCGCTTCAGCTGAATGAATCAGTAGTGTGTTCATAAACATGGCTGTTAGGAGTAAAACTGGATTGTTAGCAATTTGGCACGTTCTTAATTAAAGGGTCTGAACATGTTACTAGGATTCCCCTTACACGGCTGCTGTTGTTTTTCTGGCAGGCGGTGATGAAATCCACACGGCGAAAACTTGAAAGAGAACTTGTGCTTAAAGACGTAACCCGGATTGAAGATATGCCATCCTACACTTCTCTTATTAAGTAGTTAAGCCATCATAGGCTCATAGCACATTCAAGGACACGGACAGACACATTCTTCTATGCTGTCCCGCAGAGCATTTGCATAATTTGCGAGTACTGCTGGGATCAGTTTTCTTCCTCTATGATTTGGGGCTTGAACTGGTTCTCTCTTTTAAGTTCTTTAAAGGTCAGGATCACCCCTATTAGTCATGCCGTGGACCAGTGGTACTGGTAGCTAGTTTCATTTCCACTTATCTAGCTCCTGTAAGAAGTGGCCTTGTTGATTGGAACTGCAATAACATTGCTCAATTTAGAACGACAGATAAGCCTCGGATTCGATAGACATCGGAAACAACTAGCTTCTTCTTGTTCCATTGGATGCACCCTCCATAGGTTACTATAGTAACTACAATCTGCAGAAACGCCAAATCTTTTCTCATTTTCGTGCTCTCTATCAACGACGAAAGTGTCCCTGATAGTATCTTAAACTGTATTCCGATATCAAACAAAATAAAAACTTTATTCCGATACTATTACGATCATATGCAAAGGTTGACTAAACCTTCAAACAGACTCAAGTGATGATTTCTCATCTACATATTCTACATCAAGAAGCGCTTGAGCATCGCCCTCTCCACGGCCGCCACCAATCCTACAAAACCACCCGTCGTGATCGGGCGTCACCAACACGGCATGGATCAACAATACCGGGATGGAGGAAGCGACGACCACAAGGAGATGAATCCCAGCGCGCGTGAGTATCATCAGCACTGCCGTGACCACCACCACCACCACCGTCACCAGCCGCTTATCTATCAGCTTGTGGAGAACCACGGAATCGGGCATCGCCCTAAGCATCAGCACGTACAAGAGCGTGAAGTTCCCCGTGACGCTCAGCAGCAGCAACGAAACTTTGCGACGTGGTATCAGAGCGATTGCGAGGACGGTCCATAGGAAGAGCGCGTAGAGGAGCTTGAAACGAGCGGCGTTTCGGAGGACTCTAGCTACCGCCGCCTCGGGCGTTGAGGGGATGCTGAAGGGCCAGGTGAGGACGACGCTGAAGGCTATGGTTGGTGGTGCACGCGCCGTGGACTCGTTGGGTTCGGGTTGTTTTGGGGATGAGGCCGGTCTGTGCGTCGGTGAGGTAATGCTTGCCATATTTGGAGTGTGGGTTTATCTTTTGTGGTGCGGGTTATTTATGCGTTATTAGTTAAGGTTGGCAAAATTTATCATCTATGAGACTTTGACTTATTCAAGTCAAGTCATTGGCACATAGGATTTGAATTGTGAGAGTGAAGATCAGAAGATGATAATGTAGGGGAAATTTCTTGTGTGACACAAATGGTCAATTCAACTGTTGGCTGCTTAAATTTACATTAATTAATTCTAGAGTAAGTGAAGCAAACACTCTCAAAGTCTCAAAAATCAAGATATAGTTGTGAAGCATGCATAATTACAATTGTTTTTTTAAAAAAGTGTTGTGAGGGAAAAATGTGAGAGATGATAACCATGTATTCCCACGTCCATGTCGGAGTGGTTGAGCTGGAAAGGATCTCAGGGTAGTACCCGATGGTCCGGGTTCGACTCCCAGATATGACCGCTCTATATTTACCAAAATCAAGGCTCAAAAGACATCACGATAATAAGATGAATGATAAGCTTATTGACAACCAGTAAAGATCCCCTACAACACACCATGCATCACTCGGTATGTCACAAAATTAGTTTATATAAAAATTATTGTTAAATTTTTTAAAAAAATTATAATAATATTGTATTTGATAATTTATGCACATTTGTAAAATTTTCTTTTTGAAGAATCATAGTAATTTTTTTTTTGCTAAAATGTTGTTATTTTGTGACTTTTACACACACACACACACACACACATATATATATATATATATATATATATATATATATTAGAAAAATATTTTTATGATTTTTCAAAATATTTTTTTACAAATGTGTATGAATTATCACATATAATATTGTTATAATTTTTGAAAATTTTTTTAACAATAATTTTCATATAAACTAATTTTGTGACACAGTGATACACCTATGAATGTAATGATCATAGAAATGTCTTACACCCTAACTTTAACGTTTAAGAGTTTAAGAAATTTCTATTATCATTACATTTAAGATTATTGGAAGCTGAAATAACCTTATATCTCAAGTTATGCTAATGAGGTTGCTTATAAGCTTCCCTCTGTCATTTATTTACTTTAGCCTTTATTTGGTAACACCTTAGTTGATGGGATAATTAAAGCTTATGAGATAGCTGAAGTCATTAGAGCGAAGGTGTAAAACAATATATGTTAAATCTTTTTAATAAGCTGGTAGGATATTGGATAATCCTAATTGATAGGATAGTTTACACAAATTAGTTGGTAAGAAATGAGATGAATAATAGATTTGTGAATATATAAAGAAAATATTCAAAAAAACTTGTGATAAATAACAGTTGAAAATCTCTTTTAAAAAACTAACTAAATCTTAATCTTAATTTTATTTTATTTAAAACTATATACTTTTTATACAAAAAAAAAACAGCGCAGAACCTAAAAGTAGTTAAACAAACTAATCGTTTTATTTGAGTTTTCAAACTAATCGTTTGCAACAAACTAATCGTTTTATTCGAGTTTTCAATTTATTGAGATCGATGTAAATTATTGCAATATCTTAGCGGGCTTCGGCCCAATACATTGACGGGCCGAGCCCAAACTAAGCCTAACCCGAAAGCTTAGTCCGAGAGAGAGAAAGGGAAGAGATGGATAAACGGAGACGTCATATCAGTAGTCGAGCACTCGTAGCTTTGAAGGCCCGACCACCACCGCCGCCGCCGCCACCGTTCCACCACCGCAGCCACCGGCGCCATGCTCCAGAACTCCCTTTCTTATCTCCAAGCTCCTAACCAGAAAATGCTTCTCATGCCGACTCTTGCGCCTTCATCCCACTCTCTCTTCTTCTCCTCCGCGTATCGCTCCGCCGTCACTCACACCGCTCTTCTTCCTCCGCATGCGACCAGAACCTCCCTTCTATCTCCGATTACATGTTCGGCTTCGAGAAATCCTGGTCAAGGCCGAGGGCGAAGTCGAGGCCGGGACAGCCCCGTCGACTTCGAGCGAAGGCCGATTTCCAAATGGAATGAAATTTACAAGAGCGTCTCGTTCTCCGACGGACTTGAAATTGGAGTTTCTGGCGTGTTGGATCAGTTGGAGAATGAAGGCAAAACGTTCGTCAAATGGGAACTATGCAGGGTTGTCCGTGAGCTCCGGAAATTTCGCAAGTATAAGCTTGCTCTCGAGGTATGATGAGTGAGAGAGAGGGAATCAGTAGGATTTGGCTCAAATTTTCGATCGAGTAACTCGAATTGTTGTTTATTTATCACGGAATTTTCGATTGAAGTAGCAGCTACTGCGAATTTTATTGTGTTTGTTATCTTAAAGTTTCTACTGCTGATGCTTTCGATGCAGGTATGTCAGTGGATGAATAACAGAAGGGAAAGGTTTCAATTGTATAGCAGTGATATGGCTATTCAGCTGGATTTAATTGCGAAAGTACATGGAATTTCTAGTGCTGAAGATTTCTTTATCAGGATACCTGATACTCAGAAGGACAGTCGGGTGTATGGAGCTCTTTTGAATGCTTATGTTGGGGTTAAATCAAGAGAGAAAGCAGAGCTATTGATGGAGAGAATGAGAAGTAAAGGTTATGCTTCGGAGCCTCTGGCATACAATGTGATGATGAGTCTGTACACGAAGCTGAAGCAATATGAGAAAGTTGATCTTTTCATTTCTGAATTGAAGCAGAAGAATATACCATTAGATGTATATTCGTATAATATATGGTTATCTGCTCGTGGAGCTGATGGGTCTGTTGAGGGTGTTGAAGAGGTGTTTGAAGAGATGAAAAAGGATGAAGGTGTTAAGCCGTCTTGGAGTACGTTCGGAACAATGGCTACATTGTACATTAGGCTGGGGTATCTTGACAAGGCTGAAGAATGCCTGAAAGACCTTGAAAGTAAAATTGTAGGCCGGAATAGGCTACCGTATCACTATCTTATAAGTTTGTATGGGAGTGTGGGAAACAAAACGGAAATTCATCGCATCTGGGGTCTATATAAGTCATTGTTTCTTACTAGCACGAACTGGGGCTACCATGCAATAATGAACTCTCTTGTGAGGGTTGGGGATATTGAAGGAGCTGAGAAGATCTATGAGGAGTGGCTATCTGTGAAGACAATGCATGACACGAGGATCACCAACATTCTTTTGAATTGGTATGTCAACGAGGGGTATTATGAGAAAGCTGAGAGTTTCTTTAGCCGCCTGGGTGAAACAGGTGGAAAACCGATAGCAAGAACGTGGGAGATCCTTGCAGTATGTTATATCAAACAGAGGAGAATTTCTGATGCATTGAATTGCTTCAGACAGGCTTCTTCAGCTGAGGGTTCAGATAGCTGGAAGCCTAGGCCTATTAACGTCTCTTTATTCCTCGAACTATGCGAACAAGAAGCTGATAAGACAGGTAAGGAGGACATGGTTGGCTTGTTAAGGCAGCTACGGTGCTCTATGGATGAAACATACAGATCTATTGTAAGTGAATATGTTGGAACTGATATAGGGGATAACAGCAAGCAGTCGATGAGCGATTATGAATCAGGTCCTGGTGATGAAAATGAAGATGGTGAAAATGAAGGTTCAGAGTTGGTGTTTTCGACAACCGAGTAGCTTGGAATGTTGTTTGCCCTTTTGTCTGCTATTTTTTGCATGCCAAAGATCTTTGGTCTCTATGAGTTGGAGAGTATAACTAAGCTGGTATTAAAGTTATGGGAAGCTTGTTTGCTGGTATCTCCGACCTCCCATCCTTGAAGCTGCTAAGGTTATAATGTCAAGTGATCAAACTGAGTTATTTTCCAGAACTCAGCCTCTTCATTTGTCGGAAAATGAATAATGTTATCTTTTGCATTCAGTGGAACTGTCATTTAGTTTACACCCTTATAGGCTTTAACATGACACTGCTGTTGTGATCTTATAGATAGTGCGATCTTATAGATAGGACGTACTGTATCCAATCTGGACAGTTTCTGAATTAAACTTTCATGTAATTTGAGATCCAAATACAAAATAGAGTGTTAAAGATCAATTTAGTATCAACCAGGGGTACTTTTTATCTCCATATCTGAACCTGAGATACCTAGCTGGCTAGCTGCTTGTTCTTATTCTAAGATCCTCTTTCTGCTGTTATATAAATTTAGTTGTTCTTTTTTTTTTTTTACCTGGAAGTGAAGTGATGAGTGAAATTCTGCAAATGTCACAATTCACAAGGTTAAAGCTCTGCAATTGAACATGCATGGCATGTTCACTGTGCAGGCTCAACGTCCAATTACGGGTTTCGTGATGCCATCTTTAGCCACTTTAGGCTTTTTCACTGTGCAGGCTCAACGTCCAGTTGCCATATTCTCACTTCAGACATTGTGTTAAGTTGATGAGCAGCCAGTTTTTGATGCTAATGGATATTCCTTGGCTCATTGCTTCATTGGACAAACATATCCTCCCTTTTAAATTCTCAACTGGTGAGCAATCTTGATAGCATTCGTTAAAATTTACCTTTTTCACATTATGAGTGTCTCTCAACTTATTTTTTCTTGGTTGCATATCAGATAGCCAGTGCATATCCAGCAGCATGGACGTGAATGCACCTTATGGCTCTTTGAGGTTTTTGCTCGGATTTGCAGAGTCTTGGCTCTTCAACTACAGTGGTGAGTTTGTAGATTCTTTATACTCCCTTTTTCCTTCTATAAACAAATTCTTGTTTGGTTGAGATTTGTCTGCTCTTTGTTTTGGTTGAGCTTTTGTTGAATTTAGGGCTTTTTGTGGTTATTTAAGGTCTCTTTATGGATTCAATGTGCTGATCTAGTAGAGAACTAGAGATTTTTTTATATGATACTTTTTCTTTGTTGCAAGTGTTTTGAATTTGACTTGGTGGATGAAATAATTTGATTTCTGTTAAGTTTGTTAGATTTTTTTATTTTTTTTGTATGATCTAATCTATCTATGAACTGTGTATTCATTTAATTTGAAGGGGTGTATTAAGATTGTGCGAATCTTTAGGATTAGGCCCTTTTTAGTTTCATTAGGGTTTGTCTCGAAACAATTCAAAAGGCATTGTTTCGAGATTGCATAGGCATTGTATAGGTTGTGCCCTTTACTGAAGAAACGTTCGCATTATATCCCTAATTTATTGAAGGTGCAAAGAGATTTACAGTGTAAGGTTAAGCAATTTTCTAGTTTCGCATGTAAATAAAGTTGGAGAATTCCTTGCTGAAATATATCATACTGTATAAAACAGATGAAATTATCACATAAGGTCGGGTTGTGGAGGATGTTGCTTCCTTGGGGCCGGGACAAAAGCCCCGATCAATGCCGGTGAACAGAAGGATGTATGTCGGATACTGGGCAGATGGAAGAGCTTCATTCAGTAGTGACATGTTCTGAATTGCGACATTAATAAAAGCTTTCAGTCTGTACTTTTTTCCTGCATAACATGCATAAACTTGTCGTTGCTGAGTTGCTTGTAGTACGCTATCAGGTAATGAGTAATGACCCTTTCTCTCATCAATATCTAGCTATGAATTGGTGTAGGACTAAGTACACACTGCATATATGGTATCCCTGTTTTGAAGTTCAGAAACTATAATAAGAAATTCAGAACATTGTTTAGAAATAACAATTTTTGACAGTTGTGATGTCTCAGATCATATATGGTAATGTAGCATTGTTTGATTCACTATGGATTTCGTTCTGATTTTAAAATGTCAAATAACCAAATAAGTAAAGACTTTTTTATAACAGAAATTGTTGGTATGTACCAAATAAGGAAGACATGCATCCACATATATATATATGTGCCTAGCCCATCGGGATCTCTGGTTAACACGGCATAATTTTTAGTGTCTCATTTAATTATTTTTGGTATAAATTAATATTGAATTTTTTAAAGTTTTTTATATGTATGTTTTTTTATTAAGTAAAAATTCGAGCTCAAACAAGCTTGAAGTTCGAGAGGCCGACGAATCGGCAGAGGCACTAACCGTCAACATACAACATACAAAACACACAAATAACACAGATGAAAGAAAAAACCCTAATTATATATATGGTTTTTAATTAGTCAATGTTTATAAACCTTTATCGTGAAAAATTACGTTTTGAAAATATAAATTATAAATAATTTAAAATTTGATTATTTTATAAAATAATTTTTCTATTTTTCTAAAACATGAATTTTCGTAATAATTTTTATATTGATTTATACGTGAAACGATTAATTGATATACTGAGGTTACACCGTAGACGCCTAACTAGTGCCAAGCACGCATATTATCACCGACGGTTTGTAACATAGAGATTGATAATATTGCATTTGTTATTTGGAATGTGCCATTATATTTTCAATAAATTAAACTTTGGTCAAATATAGAGTTTGTTATGTTTTGTTTTTACTTCAACCTTTTTGTCATTTTTTTTTTATTTTTTT
This sequence comes from Persicaria maculosa, assembly GCA_963922045.1. Lineage (NCBI taxonomy): Eukaryota > Viridiplantae > Streptophyta > Magnoliopsida > Caryophyllales > Polygonaceae > Persicaria > Persicaria maculosa. The sequence goes on along the minus strand of OY998267.1, from coordinate 12,567,957 downwards.
AACCATGGTAATGATTAATGAAGAGATGGTAGACCTGCTGACCCACCGTCTAATGACATCTTTTCTAACAAAAGTAAGGAGTTTTGAGTGCGACATAACTGTCACCGAAAGACATTTTTCAAGCTTTTTTTTAACCATGGTAAGGATTTGAAAGATGTTAAATCCGCTGACTCGCCCCAGATGACATCCCTCTTAACGACAGAAAGGAGTTTTGGGTGCGACATAATTGTCTCATGCTCCATTGCATATTGCAGCTATGCCATCTTGCCTGCCATCTAGTTGAGTTCACAAAAGGCGTTTTTCAAGCTTTTTGCTTTTATGATTTATTTATTTAGGTTCATTTTCAAAGGGAAAAAAAAAAACATTTTCACATTTCATTGCACCAAAAAGCGAATTTACAAAAATCTATCATGGGGGTTGCATTTATGTGTTCCAAATTTGTTGTGTAATGAACTTTTGCAGACTTTCGAGCTATAGATAGTCTATATATGAAATTGTTTTGGCCGGTTTGTGAATGGTAAGTTTAATTAATATGTATATGGTATTTATTAATATTTTATCGATTTTTCTATCCTATGCCCCAATGGCATAGGATAAGATGCCCATTTTAGAAAAAATACATCCTTAATTAAATTCCATTAGCCAAATTTTAAATTAGATTTTTAGGGTCGTTTATTTTTGGTAGGTATCTTTCCCCATTTAGGATCCTATCCTAGGGCATAGGATAGAAAAACCGATATTTTATACAGTAAATACGGTGGTTTGGTGGTGGTGGTATTTGATTCTTAACAAATTTAGGTATATTGTGTGGGAATATAGGATCGATTTGTCGGTCGATATGGATATCGCATGTAGCATATTTTTCTTAATATTCTATTTAACATAATAATATAATGTGGGAAAAATGATTTTTTTTTTGTCGGAAGTCTGAAAAATGATTAGTTTCCTAAGATAGTTGATTAATTTTTTTGATAGAAAAGATAGTTTATTAATTAGGAAATTAAATGACCAGATATTACTAGGGAAGTCTTTGGTGGAGGAGAATTTGCAAAGCGTGTTTGGCGTGATAATTAACACTAACCTATCCTTCACTAGATTTTCTTTGTTCGTTTATTATAGTTAGTTATCATAAACCACTCTCTTACAAACTAATACAAGTTAAGCTTGAATTATCTGCTTTTAAAATATCGGTTTGTTTATTGTATGTTCTAAAGGGATAGGACAATGATATTTTATGGGAAAAAAACCTTAAAAGAAAATGGGTAAACTCAATAATCTAATTTAAAAATTGGTTAAACCGTACCAGATGTATCTAGAGAAAATATTTTTCAATTTGATTCAAGGATATAGGATAGAAAAACTCTTAAAATATAAGAGCTAGAGTTGCCAAATTTCATCATGTCTTACTGATTCAATTTTATTGGAAATAAAATGTTCCAAAATTGGTTGTGAGTGGATAAAACCTAACAATATATAGGAAGGGTTAGCGCGTGTTTGGTAAATGGGGGATTTTTTAGGGATTGGATATTTTTTAGGAGGTGGAGTTTATTTCGTGTATTATGGAGGTGTGGGAGGTGAAATTTTTTTTAAAAAATAACCTTGTAATAAAGATGATTGATGTTTGGTAGGTATAAGGTTTGTAAGTGGGTATTATGGATGAAAAGTAAAAAATACCCTTTAGATACGAAAAGGGGGAAAATGAGCAGGGGCAAAAGTGTACAAATTTCCATAATCTGATTAAATAACCTCTCAAAGTTACCCCTCCCAGCTTCCAAAATCAGAAAAAATTAGCTCCACCTCCAACTCCATAATCTGAAGTCAAAGCTGCTTCCAAACATGGAGCTTCATAGCTTATTTTTTTTTAAACTTCATAACCTAATCTAATACACTATCAAACACGGCCTTAAGCTTAAGCTTGACATATTAGCTTAGTTTTCGTTTGTTAGAAGGTAGAATATGATAAGAAGGTAGAATATAAACTTATAAATAAATGGGTTTATAATGTCGGCCATATGATAAGAATAGAGGTAATATTATTTTAAGTCATTTTACTATGATAAATCCAAATTTCAAATATCTATCAAACATTTGTCAAAATTATCCCTCCTATAAACAACCTAATAAAATTCAAACTTTTAACGTGCTTAACATGCCGGAAATGATCACTTGAAAGGGAAGGTTGCAAAAACATGAAATTGGCACCCCACATTAAATTTTGGACAATAATTGATTTTGCGTATCTTGGAGGTGATAATTGATAGGCAGAAATCAGTCGACAACCGATTTTTTCGTAAGCAAAAATGCTAATTAGTGAGCGGCAACTCAACTGATCAGTCTGTTTTACGTGCGCCCACAAAGCCCATATTATACGCACCTTTGTTCCTTTCATTTGTCCACACAAAAACCTCATTTATGCGACGGCTTTTCTAACATGCTATTGAGAATCACTCTCAAAAACATAGAATTGCTGACAAGTCACAAGAAATTATACAGTACTCAATTCAGATATAGAATTGATAGACTTAACTCAGCTCGAATAATACCAAAAAAAAAAGGAAAGAACTACTCCCTTTAACGTCTCAAATTTTCATTATCTAAGTATTCATATACAAATAAAGAATTACTCTCTTTGTTTATTTTTATGTGTATAAGTGACAAATAAAAATAAGTGGAGAAGACAGATTACACCAAACATTTCAATTTCGAAAAAGATACCAAGGTTCACCAATTTAATCAAGGTCTAGATATATTTTATTTGGGAAAACAATAAATGGGATTTTTAAATTATATGAAAAACCATTTTATTTTATGTCAATATATAATATATGCATGTGTCGTTCTCATGCATCCAATGCATTCCCCCCCTCTCTCTCTCTCAATACATACTCCGTATTGTTTTAGCTCGTAAATTACAAAATTAATTAATTGATGATATATGCATCATTAATACCTATAAATTCAGGAAAATTATTTCTTTGAAGTTGATCGACGTAAATTAAGGCTGAAAATTGATGGGCCGAAAGATAAATATCGGCCATTACTATTTTATTGCACTTATATTTGTTTAGTGTGATTTTTTACTACCATTTTAATTTTATAAATGTTACATGTCAAATAGCAAGTAATATATTTTCAAAGTAGAAAAAGAAAAAATAAAGTAAAATTGTATTTGCGGTGGGAAAAAGTAAATTGCTATTTGCGTGGTGATGAGATCTCACATGCTACTTTCACATGGATCACTACTCTACGTCCCAAATCCTTCCATGCACATTAATAATTTCCCTTTTTGTTTCTTTATTCATTCGCTTATTAATTTGTTGTCATTAAATTTTAATATCTTACCTTCTCTAATCAACAATAAGTAGTACTAATAGATTGACCCCTCCCTCGGGAGCCCAAAAGAACGCGCTTATACGCGCGTTTTCATCCTCCCCTTCCAAACACTAAATTTCGGAACTCCTTCCAAATCATCTTTCGGCCTGGATTTTGGCAGATTTGGGTTCCCTGTTGTTCGAATTCTCTGTTTCGACCATCGATTTGAGGTTCTCCAGCGTCATTGTGACGTTCGCTGCAAGCCGGTGCTCCTAGTAGCATCTCCCCCCTTTCGCCTGCGTCGTTATGCGGTGGTTCTTCGTCGTATGGTTGGTAGCGTCGCCTATCCGTCCGTCATCTGGCCTTGTTTCCTTTCCGATGCTAGTTGGAATCACTAATCGTGTAACTCTCTGATGTTTGTTGGAACAAATCAGATAATTGTTTTTTGTTGAATGTCACCTTGATGCTTTGCTTAAGATGCCATGTACATATGCAGTGGATAGCATTTGGGTAAACCTCAGAAATTGCATGCTTTTGATATGCTAGTGTGCTTGTCAAAGACAAATATCAGATCTTCTATTTATGGTATCACCTTTATCAACTGCTAAAAGAACCGTTTCCATGATTTGTTATTTTTTGAATCAACAATACCAAATACAAGCGGATATATACTCGTGTCAGCATCTTGTGCAACTGCTCCTAGCAATGTGCCTCTAAACTTTCCAGTAAGGAAAGTCCCATATATCGACAATAATAACCTATAAAATGAAAACATTGAATTTTATTTATTGTGTTGACAACTGCTATAAAATGATGCTGACATCATCTAAAAAGATACTAAAATGATGTTGACATCATATATATTTAAATGACGCTGACCATCATTAACACGCCCATCCCAAAACACATTAACCAGGATCGCTTGTACTGGAAACACATAAAAATGGATGGTTCTCGACAGCGTCGGCTGTCGAGCTCATCAACATTCGGAAAAAACATGACAAATCAAATCTAAACCGGATTTGGGGATTAGATACGAGTCCCAAAGTTAAAAATTTTATTTGGAAAATAACAAAAAATGGAATCCCTACTTCTGCTACCCTCGCCTGCCGTGGGATTGGGATTCCGACAAATTGCCCTCACTATGACTCCTGTTATGAGGACACACCCCACCTACTTTGGAAATGTCCTGTCACACTAGCAACAGTCAGGACAATGGATTACACAATTTACAAAATACTTGAAACTGTACAAAATTGGGACCTAGACACAAATGAATCACTACAACTAATCAAAAATAAAATGGGGAATGAGAAGTTCTCTAAACTTGCAATGTGCTGTTGGTGTGTTTGGTACTCTCGTAACAAAGCAATCTTTGAAAATATACACCCAAATCACAAATCAATTGCCTCTATCATCAAACAAAACCTAATTTATTGGCAAACTGCTAGAATAGATGATTCGGAAACCACAGTACAAGAAACAATAAAACCGAAATAAAAAAGAAGGAGAACTGAAAAATGGAGCAAACCGCCATCTGGAGTCCATAAACTAAATTTTGATGGCGCCCTATCCACCTCTGGGGTCGCTTCTTTCGGTTTCATTATTCGTGACACCACTGGCGCCCCAACAATCATTGGAGCTGGCCCGTCTCCAATCAAATCAGTGATTGGTTCTGAGGCCTTTGCCTTGTGGAAGGCCTCATGACAGCTGCCGATATAGGAATCCCAGATATAGTAATTGAAGGTGATAACCTTACAATCATCAATTGCCCTTTAGGCAGTGGATCTATTCCAGGAGAAGTTGAGATGATTATCTCTGACATTCTTTTCTCCTTTAGACACTTTCATTCTTCCCTGATTCTTCATGTTTTCAGAGAAGCAAACCAAGCTGCGGACTTCCTCTCGCATCTCAACTTTGCTTTCTCAGGCACTCACTAGGGTGCCTGGTGAACATTTAATTAATAAAGCTTCCATAATTGATACAGTATTTAATTAATTAGGTCTTATTATATGAACATTTATTTTTTTACCCCATATTATAATGACCTCGTGTATTAGTTATGGTATAAATATACCACAATACCTTTTAATAATCATGAATTGAATAATATAATGGCAAACCCCTTTGAACCCCCCCCCCCTCTCTCTCTCCCTTAACCAAATTAATAAAGCCAGAAAACCGATACAAATTAAATTAAATTGCAATTTAAACTCAAAAGAAAATGGAAAAAAAAACATAAAATCTCCAATATTGGTAGCTATTAAATGCTGCACTTGTACACCAAGTAAAGGTTGTGACCAGTACTTAACAGTTGCCCATGTCTCACTTACATGTGACTACTTTTACATTCATTAATAAGAACAAAGAAATAGCCTTTCAATTGCTGGGTTTTTAGTTTAATTACAACTTTTATTGTAAAAAATTGCATAAAAGTAAAGATAAAACATTCATTACAAACTGTTGCACATGAGTACATGATACTGTGCAAGGTACGTATATTATAGTATTTGTATCAAAATAAAATTGTAAATTTATATGATAATAATTAATGAGATTAATATTCATCAATTGTTATGACTGTAAAAAAAATTATTATGTAGGCCTGTCAATTTGCAGCATTAATTGGTCAATTAAGTAGACCAATTTTTTTTGGAGTTTTTAATGAAAATATACAGATTGTTCTATGAACTGAATATTTTTTAGCCTTCTTAATTCAATGAACAAAATCTTGTATAAGATGACAAATTCTATAACTCTTTTCCTAAATTGTTTACTTGAATGTTAGAAAAAAGCTTTCTCATGTCCATATATCTTGAATATCATTCGTGATTCAAGATTACTAATTCATTTTATATATAGTATGATATAGGAAATTGATTTGAGACAAATTACATGCTTGAATCTGCCTATATATTCTCCTGCTATATATGAATTGAATCATGATTCATGCACAATGAACATCGGGTAATTTTGAACAGAGATAGGATCAATGTACTAATAATTGTTGATGATTAATTATCCTACCTCGGTTTTTTTTATAAGATTTTTACTATTTTTGTATGTTTTTTATGATTATAAAAACTATAAAATATATATTTTTTTAATTTCATATTTATCATAAGTATAAAATTATAATTTTTTTTCAAAAATTAATACTTTATATATAGTTTTTATCATAATAAAAATATATATAAATAGTAAAAAATTTATAAAAAAAAAAGAAGGAAGTGAGTAATTTATTAGTGAAAATTGATATAAATAAATAAAGAAATTTATCCATCACATTCTAACTGGCCGGGAGAATAGAGAGTGAAGAGGGGCTCCCGAACACGCGGACAAGCATTTTAAGCACGTGATTTCATGTGCCTCTTGCTACCCTATAACCTTGTTTAGCCTTTAATTAATTAATTAATTAATTAGATCCATATCAAATCTTAAATTATTTAATAATCCAACTTTAGATATATTAAAATAGGTTGGGATTAAAATCAATTGATAATATACAATTAATATATATTATAATTTTTATGTAAATAAAACTCATTTAATTAGGCTATTTGAACAAAAAATATTTTCCTCGAATACCATTTTTGTTATAACATAAGAATATAATTTAATAAAATTCGATGTTTTTTCGGTAATTACATCAATGGGAATATTCGTAGACTAAACTCACAAATATAAAGTTGCAACACTAGATTTTATTCTTAGGATGATTTATAGATATAAGCTACTAACATGGTAATAAATTTCAGCAATATTTGAAAAATAACTTTAAATATTTATAAAATTTATACTCATAGATAATAAATAACCCTTTTCCTAAAACTTAATGGTGATGAAAAATACTGATGGGGCGACCGCCCCACCAACCCAAATACGTTGTCATATTATAACATGTGCTTCACAGCATATAATGCAAGATAGTAACAAAAAAAAATGACCCAAAATAAATATATATAGTGACAAAATACTTGATTTATTTTTTTTAAAATTTGAAGTCATGTTTCATAATTTTATTTATAATTTGTCAAGATACATTATTTTTTTTGCTCGTTTTAGTCTAATTTCCATAATTTTTTTTAATGTCATTTTCATAACTTTAATCTTGACATAAACATAATTTAACTTAAAATTAAATAAAATGATGATACAAAATATGACAATTAAGACGTCCAAACCACTATGTAACCGACAAGGACATATCCGTCATTTGAGATTTCAGCAGGGGCATTTCCGTCATTCGCGTTCATTAACAACCTTACCGGCTCCCCATTTCCCAATAACTAAAAAAATAAAATAAAATAAAAAATGAAAGTAGTATAAATAAAACCATATGCTATAATCTATAGACTTGGCTTAGACCACAAGCGCTACCACACTCCAAACCCTCCCTCTCCCCTGTCATCTTCCTCTCCATACACCGAAACCCTCAGATTCGCACCGGCAATGGCGGAGTTGATCGACTACCAGGCGGAGAATCCGGCGGAGATGCCGCGGCTGATTGAATTCCTGTCGGCGCTGCTCGAGCGAGTGGCGGAAGGGAACGACTGTAGCCGCCGGTGGCAGCCGCAGACGGTGTCGGCGTTCCACGGCCTGTCTCGGCCGTCGATTTCGATCCAGAGCTACCTGGAGAGGATCTTCAAGTACGCGAATTGCAGTCCTTGTTGTTTCGTGGTGGCGTATGTGTACCTCGATCGGTTCGCTCAGAGGCAGCCCCTGCTTCCGATCAACTCCTTCAATGTTCATCGCCTCCTCATCACCAGCGTCATGGTCGCCGCCAAGTTCATGGATGATTTGTAAGTCGATCGATCGCTTCCTCTTCCTCAATTATCCATTTAGTTTTGTTAATCCAGTGAATTTCACCACAAATCATTCAAAATCGCACCTGATCAGTGGTTTGAATTTGAACTCTTTCTCACTTGATTGAAATGGAGTGATAAGCAATTCAAATCGAGACAAAGTATTCATAATTCATACTTCACAATTCATAATTAGATGAAGATACATATATATTTTTTTAAAAATGTCATTGTCTTGCTAATTGTGCATACACGTAATTTGGATCTCCATCTATGTCAATTTTTAAATTTAACTTTATTGGATACATTATGTGGAGGTTGATTTGACTAAGATCACTGTATACATATACCATTGATATGATAATTGACAACTAAGCTTTCCTCGGTGGTTAGGAACCTAAACATTCAATCATATTGATGGTTTACACAGTAACTATTTAAATGCTCTTTTAGGATAATCTTTAAAATTATCTTTTACATCAATCAATACTTATAATTTGGTATGACTAATACCAGGGCATATTAAAATTAACTTTCTTTTATATTACACTAATAATATAGTAATATCAATACACGTCATTATCCCATTTATTATCTTAAAGTGATTTCAGTAGATTTTTTTCTCATCTAAATAATTTATCATATGAAATATATATATATATATATATATATATATATATCAAATCAATATATACTTCATTCTGTATAAAAATGGTTTAAAATATATTATTTTAGAGTTAAAAAGGAAAGACTCAAAAAATCTTTTCTTCATATCAGTCCATGCTTTTTTTTTCTTAAAAAAATTTTAATTTATACATGGTTATTGCGGAGTAATGTTTAATTTCCTAAACTAAAACATAGGTTAAAAATATTATTCGTGCTTAATTATGATAACTTTAAAAACCAATGTAAAATACGGAACTATATAAATTAGTACTATTCGATAAAAAAAAAACTATACTTGGTTCGTATATCACTATTAATAAAGTTTAGAGATGGCAATTAATTGGTTTAAAACTTAGCTTGATTAAAATAGTATTTGTGTATTATTTACTTTAGGAAAGTATAATTGAAGATACATAAATTTGCTTGCTAAATTCTTTAAAATTAGTTCATTCTCAAATTTTAATTTATTAAATGTAATATCCATTCAGTTTGGGTAAATTCCCAATCGCCTTTAAATTTTTTTTTCACGGCTTTTGCTTTCCTAAAGAACATGGTGATGGTGGTGGGCCTCATGCACACATCCAGCTATGCACCAGCTATCTATCTTCGCCTACATTTATTCCTCCTCCCTTACCCTTTCAAAGATACCAAAAACACAAGAAAAGACAATTTTATCCTCTTATTAAACCTTTCAATTTTCCTAATTGGTATTTGGCTTGTATGTTCAATTTATGGTTCTTTGTATTGGAAAAATAGTCATTTATCATTATGTATATGAAGTCGTTATAATGTATATAAGGTTGATGCAATCGATCGAATGAAGCAGAAGTAGTTATTTTGTGTTGTGTTGTGTTGTGGGCAATGTGCAGGTACTACAACAATGCATACTATGCAAAAATAGGAGGAATAAGCACAAGAGAGATGAATTTCTTAGAGGTAGACTTCCTATTTGGACTGGGATTCAACTTGAATGTGACCCCAAACACCTTCTACAGCTACTGTTGTCATCTCCAAAGGGAGATGGTGTTGATCCAAGTCCAACCCACTCCTCTTCCTCCTCTTCTTCCTGGAGATTCGTCTTCATCTTCGTCATCTTCATTGATGATGAAGATGCCCAAATCAGTAAGAGTCCTCCACCAAACATGCAGTTTCACCCCTGTTGATCACCAAGATGACACCTCCTCACCCTCTCATCAACACCACCAATTAGCTGTGTGATCTCATTCATCTTGTCTAGCTCATCTTCATCTCCTCATGGCCGGTTTGCTTAATTTGTAGCTAATCAGTTATTGCATATGTGTAGAGATTTTTGAGCAAATTTGAATGCAAACTTTTGTTTGCGGTAACTTCTCTAGATTGCAAAATCAGTCTTACATTGGGCTATGTTATGTGTCAGGCTTCTAGCGCATGCGCGCGTCAATTCACACACAACCCCCAATCATCAGTCCATCGGATCGGGCCGGACTATAATAGATACAAGATTGATGAATAATAGGAGATGGATTTAGAATCAGATTCCAAAATGTGAAGTTGACAAATGTTAATTAGGCAAGTGGGTAAAGTAGAAAAAGCTACAAAATGCAATAAATTGAGGGGTGACAAGATATGGCAAAAATGGATTCTCCAAAGTATGTGGTAACTGTACAAGCTAAGGGGAGGTGGGGATATAAAGAAAGAGAGTAGGAGGAGACAGTGGAAAAAGGAAGAACATGGAGACAGGTTGTATAAGTAAATTGTTGTACACAGCATAGACAAAGTGCATGTGCAGCAACATCAACTTGGGTATAGCTCCACATGTGAAGTACCCGACAGTGACCCCCATATATATTTTTCTTCTTCTTCTTCTTCCTCGGTGTATAAGATAACAGGTAGGACAACATTCCCAAATCTGGTTCTTAGTTGCCTCTTACACTATGCCTGATCGATCATCGACGGAATATTCAAGGGCGGGGGACTCTGTGAGGCTTATCAAGGTTAAAAAAAAAGGGTAAAAGCGTAAGGTAAATTGATCATGCGTAGCAGGTAAAGGTATATATGGTTTGTATTGCATAGATAAGAATAAGATACTTGTAATGTGGAAGTATAATAGTAAGGGACTGTTTATTTATATTCAAGGGTAAGTAAATAAATCATACTCCATCCGATCCAAAATAAGTGTCGTTTTAGCTTTTGACACAATTTTTAAGTAAAATATCAATTATAATTGATTTTTATACATTTTTTTTCTAAATATTATCATTTATTAAATGCTTATCAATTTTTTCAACCAATGAATGGAGAGTTTGAAAGAAAAATTAGTCAACATATACAATTTTCAATAACAATTTTCATTAATCAATCTATTAAATTGCCTAAAAAATATAAAACGACAATTATTTTGGATCAAATTCAAAAGTTTTAAACCACACTTATTTTGGATCTTATTTTGGATAGGAGGTAGTAGTAATTTATGTCGGCTTGATCGTGCAATCTGATTTAGAGTACGTAATACTTTGGGTGCAATAAATGGATTCACACGATTATTTTTTTCTTAGTTTTAGTTTTGGTTCAATCAAACATATTATAAATATATATATATATATATATATATATATATATATATATATATATATATATATATGTTCAGAAAACCTGTAAGATATATAGGAATTTTATATTTTTATAATATTTTTTATTTGAGGGATAAGACCCGTGTGGGATTGAAAAATATAGTAAATCTCGTCCCGATTCTATCTCGTAAAATTACGCAGGACGGGAGGCGGTACGACTCCCATCATATCCCGCAACTATCCCCAGGGGCGGATCCTTTAAAGGGCCAGGGGTGGCAGCCGCCCCCCAATCAAAAATAAAATTTAATATATATGTTCTTCTCGTCGATACCTTCGATTTGATATATTATAAGCTCAAATCCGACACCCGAGTAAAAATTTATAAATGTTTAAAGATTGAACATGTATATCATTTACCCAACTGATATACTTCTATCGTAATTATCGTTTGTTATACATTGTAACTTAATACTATAATTAAACCCAAAAACTTCATATTAGCATGCTATATTAAAATATTTGAAAACCGTGAAATAAAGTATATACGATTTATGTTTTTATTCTAGTTACACATTCATAATATTGATGATTTTTTTTCGAGAAAAAAATTTAGGGCTTAATTTTCCGCCCCCTCAACTAATTGTATCAGGATCCGCCAGTGCCCATCCCTAACCATGAGTGAGTGAGATCGGAATAGGTTGCCATTGGAGTTCGATGTTTTGCAAGAAGACAACCATGGAGCCACCGCATCTTATTACAGTGGTAATCGGTGGTGGAGCCAAAAAATTTTCGGAGGATGGGCACAATTATACATGTACAAAATCATTTTGGATTAAAATGACATAAAGAATTATACATAATACGATAATAAATGATGTTATTTTAAGATAAAAGGTCGTCAGTTTATGATAAAAAAAAAACCATCATTTTTTTGCGCCTAAAAAATAAATATAAATATATAAATGAAATGTCTAGGAAAAAAATTTAATTAAACAAGGGCAAAACTAATTAAAATAACCCAAATTTTGTGGAAGTGTTAAAAAATATTCTCACATTTCAACTGTATGAAAAATAACCCAACCTTTGGAGTAGGTGGTAATAAAATATCCCGACTCATTTTTACGACCATAAATTGGGCTAAAGCAATGATATAAAATTAAATGATATCATTCTCGTTAAAACAAGTCAATATCATTCAAAATTCACAAAAATCTTAATTTCACCTATTATATGTCATCGTTTTTGCTCAAATTTATAGTCGGAGAAAAGAATTGGGATAATTTTTTACCACTTTCCCTAGAGATTGAGTTATTTTAATTAGTTTTTCCATTAAATAAGTATAGGAAAGGCAATATAATAAATATTTAGTTAAGATTATGGTTTATATGAGATGATCGAGTAGCTAGAGCTTGACTTGAGTTTTGCTCAATAAAATCTTAGCTCGAGCATCATTCACAAAATGAGCTGATTATGAGCACATTTTTATGCTCGATTCAAAGCTTGACTCGACTCGATTGAAACTCGATCAAATAGCACGAATTTTAATTAAGACACCGCATGATTATGCGGTGGTTACTGGTTAGCAAATAGCAATGGATATAGTAAAAATTAGTGGTTTATATATCCTTCCTGCTTTCTAACATATCTTTCGGGCAAAGAGTAAGAATCTTAATTGAGAAAAATTACGTAGTTAAAAAGACAATATTAAGACTTTTACAATGATATTTCTAACGTTTGTTCAAATGACATATGTTAAGAACCTTAATCGAGAAAGATTCTCTATTAAAAAGAGTGAATCTTAGGAAATCAATTTTAAAAAGACTAAAATAACTAAAATTTGTGAAATCATTCCTATTTAAGGCTCTTAACCTTAGAAAAAACAGTTTTAACAAAAGACTAAAATAATTATTTGGAAACATATGATCCCTTGCGGTATAGATTAGAAAAATCGTATATAAATATATATATATATATATATCTAACTACTAAAAGAGAAACATTTTTTATGAGGTGTCACTCTCTCCTTAAAAGTAGGTTATTCAATCAATTTTTAAAAAAATTCAATTAATCCATGATCTTAGCTTAAATTATAATTTTAGTAGTTTAAAAAAAATAATGGGATTAATGCAAAATACAAAATTAATAATAAGGAAACATAAAATTAATATTAATAATCTATATCTATATATATTACAATAATTGTTTTCTCAACCAATGAGTTTAATTCAAAACATTTAATTGTCTGAACTTTTACTATAATTATTTTATAATATTAATTTAACATATCACTAAAATTTTATTTAATTCAAAACATTTAATTGTCTGAACTTTTACTATAATTATTTTATAATATTAATTTAACATGTCACTAAAATTTTATTTATAAAAAACCGCGTTACATTTACAATTTGTAAGATCATAATATGTTTATTCAATCAAACTAGTTTGTCAACCCATATAGCTACACATTATTATATGAAAGTCTCACAAGTAAACCAGAATTTAATTTCATTCTCTAGCTAGAGTAGAGATACAGGCCGGCGATCAATGTGGGGACTCTTTGGAGTTGAGGGTCTGTTTGGCAAGTTACGCATACATGATATATTATAAGTTTCTTGTCAAAACTTTATTAACACACAGTATATATATTATACGTAGTACTTTATATAGCACTCCATAAATTTTTATAAGTTTTCACACATAATCAACACATTACCGGGATGAAGAAACATTAGAATATTTAAGGCTATTGTATGAGTCGAATATATAGCTCGAGTTCGGCTTGAGATCGATTAAAAAAGAGGTCGATTCGAGCTTTTTCACTTACTAAAGAAGCTAAGTATAGCACATTTTAAAACTTGATTCAAATTGAGGCTTAGTTCGACTCATGATCAAATGCCTAGAATATTGTGGAATTTATAAAATTTTCCTTTAGTTACTTTGTTATAAGCAAGTAGAGATGCTTTCTACTCGAATAAAGGTTAGCTTGAATTTTTTCATTTACTAAAGCTTAAATTCAAATTTAGACTTGATTCGATCTCAGCTCGATCATATTATATTTGCGGTTGCCATCGGTATGTTAGCATGGTTACCAACCTACATTTCAATTTTTTTTTTGAAACTCCATGATAACCGGACGGTAACCATCAAGGTTATTGAAGCAAAAAAATATGGTTACCAAGTTGACTTATAGTTACCATCTGTTAAGAAGTTCAAAATTCAAATATTCAACCAACATAAACGTAACCCTCGTAATATTATTGCAAGTTCAAAGTTCCATCTCTTTATAATCCAGAGTAGAAGTCAAGTCACTACAATAAAAGTCAAGTATAAAGAATTCAAGTAGTTGTTTGGTATAATAAATAAAATCATCAATAATGTATATATATAGAATTAATACAACTACTACATTACATGGTTAAAACCTTATATATATATATATATGGATTGACTTCGGTGAAAACCTCAAATTGTGGTTAAAACCGTGAGAACTACTTTATAGCTTGGTTTATTTGAAACCTATGTTTAAAATCTCAATTACACAATGACTTTACAACTCAGTTCAACCTAAAAACCGTGCTAAAAACTCCAGTTTTAAAATAACACGTGACTTTATATCTCGGTTAAACATAAAAACCGTGCTGAAAACCTATGTGTTTAATATTACATAGTGACTTTATAGTTCGGTTTTATTCTGAACCGGGCTAAAATATGCGACCTTATATATCGGTTCTATTCATAACCGGGCTATAAAGCTAGTGAACCGGGCTAAAAAACCGGTCCTCACAGGTTTTTACCACAATTTTGGTTTTCACCGGAGCGCAACCCTATATATATATATATACTCGATAACCATGATATTTCATATGTCATTACCATTACCTTACCAACTTATATTGGTTACCAACACGATGTTAACCATGATATTTTTTGTACCATTTGCCAGCCCTAGATAAATACAACAATCACTCAAGTACGAGCGCTAAGAGTAATTAACCTCGAGAAGGTGTAGTCATACGTCGTTGTTGATCATGAAGATTGTGGTACCGTTTGGGGTCTCCAAAGATCTTTCATTTAAGTGAGGGGAATGTCGTGTGGTTCACACTTCCACAAGAGTAATCTATTTCTAGGGTGAGAGACATCGCATTAGCTCTCGCTATCCCAT
Organism: Persicaria maculosa; assembly: GCA_963922045.1. Classification (NCBI taxonomy): domain Eukaryota; kingdom Viridiplantae; phylum Streptophyta; class Magnoliopsida; order Caryophyllales; family Polygonaceae; genus Persicaria; species Persicaria maculosa. The sequence continues at coordinate 12,552,460 of OY998267.1, read as the reverse complement.
ATTCTCACTATTCACATACCTTTTTCAGGCCTTTCACATCGAGCATGGTGTTACTTGTCCATGGGTTACAGGTTTTTTCTTTGATTTTTTGTTATATCATAACGGTTAGTCTATCTATCTTTTGACTTCTCAATTTACCTAACATTGATTTTGTTTGGTATTTTGAATTCTTACCCATTTCGAACATGGAAACCAAAAAACTAAATCGTCACTGTGGGCCGTGGCACGTTCGGGGTTTTTATTGGATTCAAGTAGATGAGTTGTACTTTATAAAATGAAGACTGTGCACAGGTCAAGCCCACAAGGCCCATATTTAAATCTAGAGGGCTTGTTAGGGGAAGCCCTAAATCTGTTACTCTATGTAATGTTAGTAGGTTTTTAAAACTCAAATAGTTTCGAATTCGTTAAAAAAAAAAAATTGAGACATATTAATTTTGACAATCGACTACGGGAGAAGATCACCTACAACACTACATAAAGTGTAACACTTAATTATTTTTGGTATAATTTTACATTGAAAAATGAATCTTCTCCTTCATTATTCCCCTGATCTCTCGAATAATTCTGTATTTACTACGTACCACTAATTAGTGCTGGGATTGGACCCTTTGTCCTAACGGTACGGTAAAATTAGGAGGATTTGCCCCCATTAACTTCGGCCTTCATGGTGAAATTAAAGCAGTTAAGGCTGTTAGGATAATTAGAAAGTGATCGAACCTGGTCAAGGTCGGGTTTCTTCTTCGCCGGTGCACCATCAGAATCAAAGGGGAGTAGTAAAAGGGTTTAGTTTTTGCATCGGGCGGAAGGAATTGCAACGTTATTTAATTACTTCTTTTTAATATAGGAAAATAAGATTTGTGTTTTAGTTAAGATTTCCACAATAATTTTAAAATTCTATTAATTTTAAATAGATAAATTAGGTAAAGATGGACCGATAAAAATCGTGTAACATAGGGGGTTATATGATGGGTTATAGGTGATCCAGACCGTAAAAACTACTTCTAAACACCCCATACACACCCTATATATGTTTCCGACCTTTAGATAATTATTCAAGACAATTTTCATGTCTTATATTAATACGTGTGTGCGCATACAGAATGTTTATTAGCTATGTTAGGGTCTCGTAATATAATCTTATCTAGGGGCGCCCCCTAAATATATAGTACCGCGGATGCCCTGATTGTGGGCTAATGGTGAAGTAAATTAATACTCCCTCCGTTCGGTAAAATTTGTCATTTTAGGGTGTTATTTTTGTTCAAAAAACTTGTCATGGTAGGTATTTTGTCTTTCACTTTACAAAAATGCCCTTGATATGATTGATGGTTTGTTAGTTGTAGTTTTCGATAAAGTAAAAAAGGAGAGTAATAATTGAGGGTAAATTAGTACATTTGTTAATTGTCTTAAAACTTGTGAAATAAGCTAAAATGACAAGTTTTGCCGAACGGTAGGAGTATTATTAGAACAGGAGTTAAGTACGTAGAGTTTGTATCACTCACACTATATATGTGTCATATTTACACTCATGTGATGGAAGCATTTTTTTTTATATCGTCACCTCAGTTGTCTTGAAGTAAATATTATTGGAACAAGAGTAGAGTACGTGGAGTATGCATGTATGCTGTCATTAGCTAACCTCCACGAGTCAGGGTTCCAGACTCGTCAGTGGCTTTGGGGAAGTTCTAGTTCCTAGGAAAGAGTTTTTCAAATAACTGGGCTCGTTCGTTCAATGCGGCGGAGGAGTCGAGAAGGATATCGATCATCGTGTCCAAGCAGGGTGGCTTAGATGGAGAAGAGCGTCGGGGGTGTTATGTGACAAGAAAGTCCCGGCTAAACTGAAAGGGAAATTCTACAAGGTGGTTGTTAGACCGGCCTTATTCTATGGTTTCACTAGTACAAAAGGGGGACCGGAGTACACTAAATTGGGTACGCTTATTAACAAGTGTTCTTATTTTTTGTTTTAAGTACGGTTTCATAGGAAAAGTGTACTCCCACAACCAAATATAAGTACAGTTCCTAGTAAAAACCGTTCTTCTTTTGTAAAAAAATAATTAGTACGGTTATTAAGAAAAGCGTGGTTAAAAAAATAAAATTTAGTACACTTGAAATTACAACCGTGTTAAATTTGACAATTAGGAACACGGTTTTTAACAAGCGTACTTGTTTTTTGTTTTAAGTACGGTTTGATAAGAAAAGTGTTCTTGATGAGGTTTTAAAAAATAATGAGTACAGTTTTACCTAAAAAGTGTTCTTGCTGGGAACACGTTTTTTATAAAACCGTTCTCGTTTATTTGTAACAAAATATTTAACTCGGTTTTAGAAAAAATGTGCTTAAAAAGATGAAAATGAGTACGGTTTTATAAGAAAAGTGTCTTCCTAAAACCAAAATTAGAGATTTTTTTTTGTAATAAGATTAAGTAAATGCACAAAGGGACAACTAAATTTCGTAGCTCAAGTGGTAGGCGTGTGAAGCGAACTGATTCGGTTTGAGGGTGTAAGAGGTCGCAGGTTCGAGTCTTAGATATATGAAAGCATAAAAAGACAGGCTTTTTATTTTCATTATTAAGTACGGTTAATAAGAACGCTTTCACATCAAAACCGTACTAAATTTTTAAGAATGCTTTCAGAGCAACCGTACTTAGAAACCGTACTAATAAAATCACACGCCAATTTTAAGAAAGCTTTCACATCAAAACCGTACTTAAAATTTATGAGAACGGTTTAATAAGAAGTGTGCTCATTTTGGGAGTGCGGTCGCTATAAGTACAGAAAGAGAAGCGTACTCCCATGCATAAAAAAAGCGTACTCCGGTCCCCACTTTTGTACTAGTGTTTAGAGTGTTGACCAATCACTAAAGCTCAAGAACAGATGTTATCAGTGGCTGAGATGAGAATGTTGCGTTGGATGAGTGGATATACGAGACTTGACAGAATCAAGAATATCGACATTAGAAGGAAAGTTGGAGTAGCGAGTATTGTACACAAACTGCGGGAAGTTAGATTGCGTTGGTTTGGGCACGTTCAAAGGAGACCTTTATCGGCCCCAGTTCGTAGGTGCGAGATATTGGATCTTGGGAGCTATCCGTAGAGGGAGAGGCGGACCGAAGAAGAGCTGGATGGAGGTTATCCGACAGGACATCAATCTGCTGAATCTTTCAGAGGATTTGACATTGGATAGAGTCCACTGAAAGAGATGCATTCGGGTAGCAGATGTTTAGAGTCAGGGGGTGTTGTTATGTCTGTCTGGCTACTTTGTTTGCGCTCTGACTTCTGTTTTGCTTCTTTACTGGCTCTTTTCCTCTTGTGTGTCCTGGTTCTATGTGGTACTTGTCTCCTTTCGTTCTGGGTTTTTTGAAAACACTCTCTTGAGCCATTTGGGGAAAGAGTGGATACATCCTGGCTCCCCAGATCCTACCTAATCGCGGGATATACTGAGTTGTTGTTGTTGTATATTTGAAAAATGAGTATTGAAATAATAAAAATCTGAGACATTCGAAACCCGAAATAACGGAAACGAGACAACCAAAATCCTATCTGAATAACACAAACCCGGATCAACCGATCCGTCCAATTGCCAACCGGTATGGTTTGAAGCCGGGCAAATCAACTGACTACCCCCTAACAGAAAATATTTTTTTTACAAATCAAGTTGCTAGACAATATTGATCAAGTCAAATATACATTAATTATATATATATATATATATATATATATATATATATATATATATATATATAATTTACACATTTTTTAATAAGTTTAAAATATAGTAAAATATTTAATTTTGCACTATTTTTTTAAATAATTTCATATTTATTAATAATAAGTTATATTAATAATAAGTATGAAATTATTTTGTAAAAATTAATGTTTTAATGTATTTTAACATTTTACAAACATGTAATCCGAAGGAAATTTATATTTTTCTAATAGTGATCGATGATCCATTCTTGGATGGATACGTACACGTTTCGAGGAACCTATTTAATTAGAATATGTATGGTTTGACAAAAAAAAGATATACTATATATATAGTCTTTGAATTCCATACGATAATTTAAAGGATGACATTTGTATTTTATAGAAAAACGATCAAGCAAAAATAATTTGAACTCAAAATATAATGAATAAAAAATTTAAGAAAAATATAAAATTAAAGGAGAAACTTCATCTTCATCATCTCCCTTATATATAGAGCAGGAGACCCTGCCTCACAATTGTATTATCTCGACTGGTGGACTCCATCTTCAACCTAGCTCAAAGGTTTAGCATGATATATATTGATTTTTTTTGTTAAATTTTAGAGTTCATATGAAGAAGAATAAAACTTCAAGACCTCGACCTTTGATTGGCTAGGTTCATCAAGATCTTACCCTATGTCACTCATCCCAATCAATAAGAACTAATATGAGAAATTAAATCGAAATTTCATACCTTTTCGAAGTATATCAAGCTCTCAACTGACCGTCAACTCTCAATCCACCTTAGACAATGATGTACAACCACCGTTAGGACCACTAGTCACCACAATTGTCCGTCACCCCTTCTTCTACATTTGTTGTTGTCGGAGTCACTAGTGACCAGTCGCCGCTAAGCTTCCATCTCCACTTCTCTAGTTGTCACTATTACCTAATTCAACTCCCTCTGTATCGTGCGACTCTCTTCAATTAAAGAAGATGTCTTTAATTGTGAAAATGTTCTACAATATTTTTAAATATTACATCATTTAACCCCGTAAAGTTTAGGTTCACGATTTTTTTTTTATCAAAACACAAGTTTTGGTCGCAACCCAAAATATTTAGAAATATCAGGGTTATGAGGCGAAATATTGAAAAATATTGTTTACCATGGAAATTAAGTTTAATCATAGGGTTATCTCGCGAAATTTTATTTTCATCTTTAAATTTATCAATATATATTTTGATTTATTTATTTATTTATGTTGATAGATTTACCTAACAAGAACGTACATTGTATTGATTTAGTTTATGGTTATTGGAAAATATCCCTATAAAAATTTCAAGTCCACGCAAACTATTTAATTTAACCATCAAAATTCAATTAAAAAATATTTAAACATACATGATGTAATACTCCGTAAAATATAGTAAATTATTAAAAAAACTGAATCATAGTGCGTAATAATAAATTAGTATATATAGATTATAAAACCCATCTACAGCTTAAAAATGGTCTCTGATCGAATTCGTGCTCATATAACTAAAAAAATATATAATTATATATAATACGACGGAAGCCGCCGGATAAATTCATCCTCAGATAATCACAATCTGAGCTAATTACATTATCAAATATTATTATATATATCCACATTAAACATCCTTGAATATATATATATATATATATATATATATATATATATATATATATATATATATATATATATATACACATACGTACGTACATGGTACATGCCTATATAGCTAATTAACAAACTGCAGCTATATATAATTAAATTAAATTAAATATGCCGTACGATGGAAGAGGCGAAATAGCAACGGCGGGTGGCGCCGGCGGGCGGCGGAGAGGCCACACCATGAACTGGTTGCAGCGGTATCGGTACAAGAAGCAAGACGACCCGAACAACGACATGCGGAACGTGTTGCTGATAGTGTCGGCCCTGATCGCGGCGGTGACGTTCCAGGCGGGAGTGAACCCGCCGGGAGGAGTCTGGCAGGATTCCTCCGACGGCCACGTCCCCGGCAGCGCCGTCTACTCGGATAAAACGGTGCCGTTCTACGTGTTCTTGGTATCCAACACGCTCGCGCTCTCCTCCTCGGTCTTTGTCATCATAAGCCTCACCTTCCGGTTCCCGTTCTCGGTCGAGCTCTGGATCGGTACTATCTCCATGATTATCACATATGGCTCGTCGATTTTCGCCATCACGCCCCACCATGCTTACAAGTTCAGGTACCTGCTGGCTTCCGCCGCTTTGCCGCCGATCATTAGGTTTTGGGTCGAGGCTTGTAGGCATGTCAAGCGCAAGTGTTGTGGTTAAAATTTCTTCAAATTATGTATGGTATATGAAACACCCTCTCAACTAGTCGAAATCCTATATCTTGTTCTCCATATTCGGTTTGATTGCAGATACACCTCCCTTCGTTTCACAATACATGTCCTTTTGTTTTTCGATACATTTTTTAAGGAGCGAAATATTCTATAAAATATTATTTTTTAATTAATTTATTTTATATAATTTCATATTTAAGTAATAATTAAGTATCAAATTATATAAAAAAAAATTAATTAAAAATAATAATATTTTATACAGTTTTTTTATTTTTAAAAAGTATGTCAAAAATTTTAGATATACAGTATAAAAGAGAGCTGTCTCATGAATAGTGTTTGTAGAAAGAATCCATGCTATTTTCATTTAATTACAATAATGCCACTAAACACAAAGCCGGTCCACCTACAATGTTTTCAATTTTCTATCCCTTATTTTACAATAATTAGAAAAATAATCACTACTTTATTTAAATTATAAAAAAATCCATAGGTTTAGGAATTTATAGTACATTGCCCTCTAAAAGCTGAATGGATTCCAATTTATCTTCATTAGGCCCATCAATAAATTATTTTCTTCATAATCCTTATCTTTATATTTCCAACCATTTGACAAGATACCAAAGTAATATTTTTTACAACAACATTCACATCATAAATAATACATTATGAATCTTTATATTTCGAACCATTTGTCCTTAAAACAAATAGATGATTTTGTATATTTAGGAAAAATAAAGGCATATAATTGTCTACTTAATTTATAGTATGTCCTAAATTTATAGGAAGAATAAATTATTTATGCTTTAAAATATATAGATTTGGTTTCAATTAATTGTTTAAATTTAAAAATATTTTTTTAACTTATTTGCTTTTAAATTAAAAATACTCACTAATAATATTAAGTATAAGATCACATGTTAGTAAATTGTAACATATGAGGATTGATCTTACAAAAACCATAAAACGAACAAATATATGTAGTAATTGTTATCACTTTCCCGTGTGCGAAGCACGCGGAAGGTAACTAGTATTGTGAAAGGGAGGGAGTATATTAATTGGGACGTTGTTATGTATGCACTTGTAAGGTAGACTTGCAAAAAATTAATAAGACTTTGTTTATTTTTTTGCCTACGAACTTGTCAAAGCCTACAATTTTTTTAAACTTAATTACCTTATATTGACAAGATACCAAAGTAATATTTTTTTATATCAATTGACAAATTATTTACCCTTATAGTAAATAAATTAATAGTGGTAAAAAATCTCCCGCCACTTTTACTAAATTTTACACTAAGCTGCTTAGTGTAAGCATGGTATAGGTAGCGTTGAATTCTAACAATTTAAATCATGATATTAATGAGCCATTCCATAGGCAAAGACATCATCGAGGATTATGAGGTGGACTCTCATGATCATATCAAGAAGAAACAGAAACAGTCTCCCTGAAAGATGTTATGATAGACAAACTTCTAAAGAGGGTGATTTGGTACTCCAAGGTTGCTTCCTCTCTTCCCCTCAAATTTTGCCTGTATAATAGCGATAACAATATGCTGTTCATAGGTTCAGTTTACTGTTATGTTGTAAGGATTGTATGGCTCGGTTTTAAGCTCACTGATACAGATCCTCATAAGGTCCTCCCCTGTTTTGTGGTTCTTAGGGAGCTCCTTATGACGGCTAGGATAGTTAAGGGCTTTGATCTCTTTATCTTTAGTCTCCTGGAGGCTTCTATAATCTGCTATAAACTTCTGTTTAATAAGTACAAAACATCACCCATAGCTCCTACTACCAAATTCTGTCGCAAACAATACTTCAAAACTGATACTAAAATGCTTAACAGCACTTTTTATGGGTTAACACCCCTTTGGATCATCTTAAATTGTACTAAATCCCAATACAATAGGTTAACACCCATTCTTATTATTATAACCATCAAGTTACACATAAGGAAACAAATTTGTAAAATCTTGATAATTGTTTTATTAGACTTTTCTAATCTTAAGATTAATCTTAAAAAAATTATTACTAAATTACATCTATGGAAACAAATTAGGAAATTATTGAAATTTGTAAACAAGTACGACATATACAATTATTCTCCCAACCATACAAACCACAAAGAAAAATTAAGACCTAACTATAACCGTAACAAACTAGCATTAAATAACAACAAATTTTTTTTACCTAAAACTCCTCTCAAATACATTTATAAAATTCATCTCACAAAATTTTTATATCAAACTTAATAAAGGAAATAATTCACAAAATTAAATTCTCTATTACTTATTTAAAGAATATCAAAATAGAGGAAAAAGAATCCCATAGTATAGTTATAATGCTCAAAAAGCAAGGTTACGTCATAAAGATTTTTAAATGACAAACATAGCATATTGGAATATAAGAGGTATAAGAAAACCAAACATCTGGCAAGATCTAGCCTATATCCAAAAAAGAAACAATTTAGATATCTTAGTACTTGCAGAAACAAAAACAACTGAACCACCTAATGAATCACTATACAAAAAATAAGGATTTAATAAAGCTCATTACATTACATCAGATGGCACAAAAGGAGGCATGTGGATCCTATTCAAAAAATCAGATTTTACAGATTCAATCCAAGAAATTTTTAGATCAAATAAGTATATTATGTATCTAGTCAAAATAAACAACTTTAAATTTATTATTACTTTTATTTATGCACCCTCCAATCAGTTAGATAAAAATACTTTCTGGAACGAATTATTCACAGTCACACATCAACAGAACTTTCCATCCTTAATAATGGGAGATTTTAATGAAATAGAATCAATTAATGATAAAATTGGTGGTATAAATCCACAAAATAATAGATTTACCCGTATAAACCAAATCAAGGAAGAACTAGATATTCACACAATTCCTTACACTGGTAGTCCAATTACTTGGAGAAAAAGTCAATCTCCTATTAACAATACCTATGAACGTTTAGATAGAGCAATTGCCCATACAGATATCTCTACCCAATTCCCAAATCTAACAATCCACAACCATCCATTTACAAGTTCTGATCACTCCTTAATTTCTATCTCAATTGGAACAAAAATAATTAGGGCTGGCTCACCCTTTAAATTTGAAATGTCATGGACCAATAATGATAACTATAATAAACTTGTTAAAACAACCTGGCAAAATAAACTTCATGGATCATTTATGTTCACACTACTACAAAAACAGAAACTACTTAAGAAAAATACAAAAATCTGGTGTAAATCTCACCCAAATAACAACTTTAAACAATTACAAATCATTGAAGACCAACTCCTACTACTACAAGCACAACAAATCAATGGAAACTCTAATAATAATATAATTAATAAACGTAACAGATTATTAAATAAGCGTGAAGCACTCATGGAATTTAACAATACATTTTGGAAACAACGTGCTAAATGTAACTTTATCAAATTTGGGGACAGGAACACCAAATATTACCAGTCAATATCTAAAATCAGAAACTCAAAAAACATTACTCGCAACTTCACAAATAAACAAGGTTTAGTAATTGAAGACGAGAAACAAATTAGAGACGAAATCACAAAAGAATTAGCGGAAAGATTCGTCTCAAATAATGAACCAATTAATAATAATCCGAACTTTACAAATTTAATAAATCAGACCATTACTGATTCTGAAAATTTTAATTTAACACAACCTTTTACAGATAAAGAAATCAAAGAAACTCTATTCTCTATGACAGATGACAAATCTCCAGGGCCTGATGGTTTTCCACCTGAATTTTATAAAAAATATTGGAACATTGTAGGTAGCTTACTATGCAAAGCAATCAAATCCTTTTTTCATTCTGGCGTTCTTCTCAATGAAGTAAACACAACTTTCATCGCTCTTATTCCTAAAATTGTTTTACCCACTAACATCAACCATTATCGTCCGATCAGTCTGTGCAATACCATTTACAAAATCATTTCTAAATTATTGGCTAATCGTCTAAAACCTATCTTACCACGAATTATTAATCCATTTCAGGGTGCTTTCGTACAAGGAAGAAATATTCAGGATAATATTTTAATAGCTCATGAAGTCTTTCACTCCTTCCATAACAAAAAAGGAAAACTTGGCTGGATGGCGATAAAACTGGACATGGAAAAGGCATATGACAAAATCTCTTGGAACTACATACGTATTGTACTAAATAAATTTGGTTTCAACCATAAATGGATTAACTGGGTCATGACCTGCCTTACTAAAACAAATTTCTCTGTCCTGGTTAACAACTTACCTTGTAGGACGTTTAAAACATCTAGAGGTATACGACAAGGAGACCCTCTTGCACCATATATATTTGTATTGGTTATGGAACTATTAGCGAGAATGCTACAACAAGAATCATCAGAATATGAACCCTTGATTGGAATTAAACTCACAAACAATAGTGATCCCATTCCATTCCTCTCATTTGCAGACGATACACTCATTTTTGGACGTGCTGATGAATTAAGTCTTCATACAATCAAAAACCTTTTAAACAATTTCTGCAATGTTACTGGTCTATCTATAAATTACAACAAAAGTTCATTACAAGTATCTAAAAATATTTCGATCGAGAAAGCTCGATCTCTTGCTCAACAATTAAATATCCCTGTTACAAAAACAATGGAAAAATACTTAGGCATACCACTCATTAGTGGTAGAGTCAACAATACCCTATTTAATGAAGCAATTATAAGCCTTAAAAAACAGTTATCAAAATGGAAATCAAATACCCTCTCTCAAGCTGGTAGATCAGTTCTCATCCAAGCAAACCTAAATTCTAAAACAAATTATCTAATGCAATCTTTTCTTCTTCCAAAAGGAATCCTGGAGAAAATTGATCAAATCAACAAAAATTTTTTCTGGAATAAACTTCAATCTGACAATTATCATCCTCTTATTAGTTGGGATCACTTATGCACTCCCAAAAAGGAAGGGGGATTAGGTTTCAAAACAGCAGAACACATCAATATTGGTATGTAGATGAAATTACTTTGGAGAATAATGGCAAATCCAGAAAACATTTGGTCAAAAGTAATCACAGACAAATATCTGACAAAAGACTCACTAATGGAAAGAGGAAAAACAAAAACTTCCTGGCAATTTGGTAGGCTTCTAAACATTAGAGACCTATTTTCTAAGGGATTACTTTGGCTAGTTGGTAATGGGAAAACAATCAATGTATGGTCTGACATTTGGGTAAATGCAGAATACCTAGAAAAATTCAGAAATGATCGCAACCCTAACTTAAAAGTATGTGACCTATTCACAAACATGAATACTTGGGATATTAACAAATTAAATAATATTTTTCCCTCTCATATTGTTCATATGATAACAAATATCCATATTCCAAAAACTGATATCCCAGACAAATTAATTTGGATTTATAACAAAAATGGAAATTTTTCAGTCAAATCTACATCTTCTCTCTTTAACACTAGAAACAATAAAAATATCCCAGCCGAATGGATTTGGAAGCTTCACATTCCACCGAATATTAAAAACTTTATTTGGAAAATTATATTGGATATCTTACCAACAACTACACGTCTAAATAGATACATAAACAGAGTTCCTAGTACTTGCTCTCTTTGTAATTATGAAATAGAAGACACAAATCATTTATTATTTAATTGTCAAATCACCAAATCTCTAATCCAAAAATTGGGTATTAAATTACAAAAAAATTTCATTATACCTAATCTAACAAACAATGTCTCTGAAAATATCCTAAACACAAAAAACATAAATTCTGACTTCACGGATCTATGTCATTTATGGCATTCTATCTGGAAACTAAGAAATAAAATCATATTCAACAAAAATACTAATAATAACACAATAAACACATTAATTCAAACTGTAGATAACATCTTATGCTGGGATAAGGAACAAAACAACACAAAATTACCTAAAAAGGCTAGATCTCGTAATAACATACACTGGAAATATCCGCCAAAAAATGTCGTTAAAATCAATGTAGACGCTTCAGTTAAAACTGGTTTCCAACCACAAATTGGTTGTATTATTAGGAATGATTATGGTCAAATTATTAAAATACATAAAAATAACACTAACACGACTTCTGTAATCCAAGCAGAAGCATATGCAATATATGCAGGTATAAGACTGACAGCAGAGCTTCAAATACAAAAGGCCATTATTGAAAGTGACAGTGAGATCACAATCAACGCTATCAATAAGATTCAGAACACTCCATGGGAGATTGCACAACTAGTGGAGGAAATACACTCATTAAGCAAGAATTTTGAATTTATCAAATTCCAGCACTGCTATAGAGAAGAAAATGGTGCATCTGATTTTATTGCCAAATCTCGGCTTAACTGTAATCTTATATTAGGTTCTTGTTGTGAATTCCAGAACATCATCATGTCAGATGATCATGGATGTTATTAGTACATCCAACTCCTTGCCTACTGTAAAAAAAAATCATGATATTCCTCTTCTGTAAGAAAAATTATTTTTTACACGCGCACACATATTTTTTTTATTTATAAAACTACTAAAACCATAGTTCGTATGTTGCTGATAATTACTAACATTTCTGATAGTGTTATAAAACAAACGAGCTTTTTAGTTGTAAATAAAATTAGAAAAATGCAGTTAGTAATTTACCCTATTTTTTATTGAGAAAAATATATGATTTATCATTTAGTTTGATATACATTTGTTCAATTATATTGTGTATATATTTATTACTTACAATATAATAAAATGTTATATTCTTAATCTTTAATAAAGTGTTATGTTTTTATCATCGATTAAAAAAGAAAGAAGCTCTTTATAAGTTTTCACACCAAAGAGCAGCAGTTCTGTTAGGAATGACGATAGCTCGAAGATTGGGATTAAGCAATATTGTCATAGAGGGAGATAACCAAGAGCTGATGAGGATTCTCTCTAAAAGGAAAGGTAACAGATGGGAAATAATGCGTCAGACAGAAGAAATCATGATTAGGGGAACAAACTTCGAAACAGTCGAATACAGACATATCTACAGAGAACCTAACAAAGTTGTGGATTATATAGCCACTAAGGGCATCATTAGTGATAGATCTACAATCTCTTTTAATAGGGATCTATGTACCATCATCCGTCAGGATGATCCCGAAGCACTTTTATATTCTTTGTAAAAGCTCCGACTGTTTGCCTACTGTAAAATTTAAAAAAAAAAACTGAACCTCGGTGGCTCGGTGTGTGCTAAGCCACAATTTTATTGGATTCAAGTCATGGGTAAGTGAAAAGGCTAAAACCCACAAGGCCAATATACACCAAAATGGCCTAGTGACTAATTAATTAGAAAGCCCACCACTTATGGGCTTGCAGTATAGTAGCCCACCGAGCTTAAGTAAATAATTGAATGAAAATCCTTTTTTTTTTTTTTTTGTTGAAATGAAAATCCTAATTATTTATTCCTAATTATTTGTTCTGTTATATGATATTAGAGCACCCGCATCCATGAATTCAGGGGTTCATAAAGGCACCTGGTAGAAAAAAAAGTGGAAAAAAAAAAAGAAAAATCTATGAATTCGGGTGTTCGGATTCGTCTGTAAGTACCCCAAAAAGTGGGGTTTATGGGCTCGATAACCAAGGCCACGTGAGAGCCACATAATTGTGCCAGAGAAAGAAGATTAAAACGGCACGTTTGGATTCAAAAAATAACAAAGTGATGAGTTTTGGTGGAAATGCATGTGGCGGTTTCAAACTATTTACTAAAATATTTATTTTTGATTGGACGATCAGAAAAACGCGGTATTAAACCGCATGGTATGTATAAAATAAAATTTTGAATTGGAGAGAAAGCAGGAGAAAAATTAAATGAAAAAACGTTGTCTTAAATCACATTTTATAGGTAAAAAAATGCACCCCAATTAAATGAGTTGCCAGATGGATTTGACCTCTTGTAAGGGGTACCTCTCACTTACCATTAAAACAAGGGGTCATTGATTGACATAATAGGGTGACATGTAAAATATATAGAGATAGATTCAATGTTTTGAATTAAACTCATTGATTAAAAAATGAAATATGGTATTAATTGAAAAAAATAGACTACAAATATATTTGTATATGGTAAGGTTATATGATATAGATTGAAAATTAAAAAAAAAATTACCTAAAATATCAAAGTGTAATACGAGGACATGTGATAGTAAGTGGAATGAGTTTATATACTCCGTTCCGTGTACGGAGTAGATAACTAGTGTAGGTCCCGTCCCGTGTATGGAGAATACATTAATACAATTAATATATATATATATATAATTAGTTTGACGGATTATAAAAAATATAAATATTTTTTATTTAGATTCTCTCAAAATATATATAGAATTCACATTTTTATCAATTAATATTTTTGGTAAGTATGAATATGAAATATTTTTAATTTATGTTTTTGTCAAATAACTAATATATATATATATATACATTGAGGTTTATATAACTTTCTATAAATTATGATAACATATTATTTTATAATTTTTATCCTAGAATCAACCACAAGCCGTCACATAAGATTTTTTTTCCCTGAATCGGCCACAACGCGCCACATAGGACGCTATGCATCGATTTTAGTATATGTATATAGATTAAAAATACAGTATGTAATGAATTGATAAAAAATTGCCTAAAAATATATTTGATATATATAGATTAAAAATTTTTATCTAAAATATCTAAACATAATACGATGATCCATGACGATATATAATTATATAAATAATGAGTCAAGTAATATATTTGGATAGATATAGATTATTGAGGTGAGTAGGGGATTAGTCGACGTATAACCTCAAAACCCGCGTTATTGAAAATACTCTAATCAAGTCAACTATATATTAATTAATTAGATATTTAATGTTAGATATATTCTCAAATTATAATAAAAATTATAAATGAATGATATTTACAGATAATTCATCCTCCATATACACTTGCATGTTTGGTTCCTTACAGGCAAACAGAGCAGGTAGAGTCCTCGTCCTCTAGGTTTATCTCTGTCTCTGTCTATAATTATAATATCAAAATTATCTCGTTCTGTCCATTAGCACTTTCGGTCAATGTTTATGTTTTATAATCATGATCAAGTACAGCTTAAAAACGGTGACATTTGTGTAATTAAATATACAATTTTTTTTATAAGTCCAACATATAAGTCCGACGGGGCACCGTCCTAAAACCAATTAGCATTAAGTGGAGTAGCCATCCACTTATATATTGGGTTCAGAATCCTTCCACTTCCGATGTGAGATTCACAAGTTGCCACACACTGCTCCTGTACTTTCATCATTGATACTAGTCTTTGCCTATAACTGCACCCTTGTAATTTGGTGGTTCTGCCTAGTTGTTTTATGTCTTTAGCTTATTTGACGGCTTGTCTGTCGCCAATTTCTTCGGCCTATTGACCCACTGGGCCTGTCCGGTGCGTCAAATTTTTACTTAATAAACAAAACTACTATCCATGTTAAATCTCCACATTCCCATACACACATGGCTTTGTACGAGGCTTAAGCCTTTTTTTTCCAGTAAGCGAGAATTAGATCGACAAAACGATCTTGAAGTCGTCTTAAAAATGGCTTGATAAGCCCTACGAAGAGGGTCACCAGTCAAAAGAAAAAAAAAGACAAAAAATCTCAGATTACAATTACATAAGTTTATATATATTTAAAACTTCAACTTTAACTGATAATTTATCAACTTCAACTGATAATTGTTTTATAAATAAACTCTAATAAAAATCACATAAATCCCAATTTCACAAAAACTATACTCCTTCCAATCTAAAACATTTGATATTTTGGGTGAATTTTTTTTATCAATAATATTTGATATTTTAAAAGCAATAATTATACTTTATTTACTTTTTTTTTTTACTATTTTCAACTTAAATTATACATTTTTTTTAATTTTAGCCAATCAAATTTGTGCATAGTCAATGTGATTGAAGAGAAAATTATTTTATAGGATATTTAAATGTAAATGAAATATTTCTTAATTTTTGTGCACAATTAATCTAAAACATCAAACATTATAGATCGGAGGGATCGAAGTAATTAACTAACCTTCTACTAATAATTGTTTAAACATCAAAATATCTCAAATGACATCTTTTATTTAACAAAAAAAAAATCACATGCATATTAAAATAACATATTTTATTTAATGAAGAGAGTAGAAACTAAGGTGTAATATTAATTTATAAACCTTCTATTTTATAAAGGCAAAAATATTTAAATTAGAATTGCGACATATGTGATATATAATTAATTAAAAATTGCATGCAACACATGCCTAGCTCAATAAAACTAAGGTGTAATGGATATATCTACAAATTGTTGTAGGTTTTTTTTTCAAAATTTTTGTATTTCAAATGTTATGATTAAACTGATCGATAAAGGCCCCGGATAATCACAACTAGAACTTAGATTATATATATATATATATATATATATATATATAGAGGATAGATCATGTGTAAGCAAGTCTTACTGTGTAATTTGTGAGCAAATCTGGAACGTCAGATTAAGAAGATCGAACGGTTGAGATTAAAAGTAACTTCTGAATAGTGACATTATTCGTAGGTACCATGTGATTATTCGTATGAACATACATATGAATAATATTTTGTTACATATGAATAATTACATTTGTTTGTACATACGAATAATTATATTATTACACACGAATAATCGATTGGTACCTACGAATAATTTCTCTGCTCACAAATTACACCGTAAGGGCTGCTTACACGGGATCCAACCTATATATATATATATAGGCAAGAGTTCCAATGAAACAAAGAATACGGTGAAACGGTGGAACGAATGAATATTGTGTTATATTAATATGAATATGGCATTATGTGGATATGAATATGTGAATATTGTGGTGTGTGGATATGAATATGGTGTTATTCACTTTATATTATTTGAATATAAATAATAACATATTCATATACCCATATTTAAATCATATTCATATTCACACAACATACTATTCATATTTATATATTCATATAACATAATATTCATATGAATATGACTCAATATTCATTCGTTTCACCGTTACACCGTATGATCAGAGGCGGATCCAAACGAGGGCATGTGGGGGCACGTGCCCCACCCTCATCCGACGAACCTCATATATGTATTCTCCTCGTCGATAGCTTCGTTTTGATATATAGCTTCGTTCTGATATCCGAGTAAAAAGTTATGAATGTTTGAAAATTGAAGGTATATTAATCACTTTAAATCTTATTTAAATAACCCACAATGCTTTTATAGTTTATTTAGATTGACAGTCCTATACTATAATTTATCTTTAGATCTTTGAAATGAGAGGTTATATTACTCATTTCGACAATTAGGTAAGAAATTACGAAAGTTTAAATGAAGAAAAATGTTAGATTTTCTACTTTGCAAGATAATACGGAGTAGTGATGTTTCTAAGAAGATGATCGAGGTAGGAATTCACAAAGCTTTTGATTTGGTATATCATCTCATCGAGTTGGTTTTAGTGTTACCGGTTACAAAAACTATAGTGGAAAAAACTTTCTCTACTATGAGTATTATCAAACCATATTTGCACATGCAACAAGATAAGAGAAGATTTTCTCTCTAAGACTTTTGTCAGCTAGGTTGAAAAGGATGTTTTCAAACGCTTTGAGGTTATCATTCAATATTTTTAGGGTATAAAAACCCATAAAATAGATTTACCCCGTGTCGAGTTGAACTATTTTATTATAAAACTCTAATTAGCAATGAGAATTTTTTTTATTAATGAACTCTTTTATTTTTATCACTATTTTGTAGTGTTGAAGACGTTATATGTTGTACGAGTTCGTGTTATTCATTGTTGTGTATCATTGGTGTGCCCCCACCCGAAGAGGTTCTGCCTCCGCCACTGATCATGATTATTGATTACTTAATTATGCACGGTTAAAACTCCTCGTCGTCCTCGATCATTCCCATGTATATATATACATCATCGGCCAAGCTAGCTAGATAAGTATATAGATTGAATATGGCGAACGAAGAAGGACGTAGCGACCAGGAAATCGGAACTGCGGGTGGCAAAGTCGCCGGCGAGAAGGGCTCCTGCACCATGAACTGGATCACGCGGTACCAGTACGATCGAAAAAAAGATCCAGACCCTCACAACGACATGCGGAACGTGTTGCTGATAGTGTCGGCCCTGATCGCGGCGGTGACGTTCCAGGCGGGAGTGAACCCGCCGGGAGGAGTCTGGCAGGACTCCTCCGACGGCCACATCGCCGGAAGCGCCATCTACTCCGACCGGGGGTCGCCGTTCTACGTGTTTTTGGTGTTCAACACGCTGGCGCTCTCCTCCTCCATCTTCGTCATCATAAGCCTCACATTCGGATACCCGTTCTCGGTGGAGCTCTGGATCGGGACCATCTCCATGATCGTCACCTATGGTTCGTCGATTTTCGCCATCACGCCTCACAATGCTTACAAGTTCAGGTACCTGCTGGTTACCGCAGCCTTGCCGCCGATAATTAGGGTTTTAGTTGAGGTGTTTACGTATGTCAAGGATAAGTGCTGCGTCTGTGCTGCTTGATTCATTTCCATATCTATCTGTTATATTAATTGCTTCAAATTATGTATCGATCGGGGTCGTTTAATTCCTCTTTTATTTTGGGTTGGGTATATTTGAAATTTTGAATTCCTTTTGTTGTATCATTACGGACAAATAAATACCTCTTTCATTCTTTTTTTTATAAGATAAAAATTCGGGTGGTGGTTAGCCAACCCGAGAGCATCTTGAAGGATAGTATCACGAAGATCTAAAACAAATACAATAACAGAATACATCAAAAGAACCACTCAAAGCAAACCCAGAAAACCCCCAAACCTAAGCAAATAAGCAGACACAACATCGAGAGGAAGGAAGCCCGTCATGGTTAAGTGGATAGCGAGAGCATGGAACAGCACCAGCTGACACGATGTCTCGCCTCCGGAAAGACGGAAAGCAGAAACCTGATCGCAAGGCAAACTTGTGGGACTTTATTTTTAAATATATATTTCTATATTAATTAAATAAATTGGGTTAAAAATTTGGTAAAATTTTATCCGAAAAAGGCATTTGTAATCTTTAGAACAAAAATTATTTATATATATATTTCTAATGTATTTTAGCCTTTATTTTTTAGAACAAGGCATTTAGAACAAAAATTATTTATTCATAAATCTCTAATTAATTATCAAAGCCTATATGTCGGTATGCCTTTGTCCCAAAATCCAAATCTTTCCCCCCTCGTACAATTTCTTGCAAAATCCGAGGGATTTGGAGCCTAACAGAAGAGTATACTAACGAGAGAAGGTCGAAATTACTCATTTGTTTAAGAAGCTAGCTAGCTAGCGTTTTGTTTATTGGCAGCGGTTAGCTGGCTAGGGTTTCCTCTTGTCTGACTTTGTGTCCGACTCGAAAAGATCGGGCCTTGGTGCTTCCCCTTACCTTTGATGTGATGTGCTTTGACCTTGCTGGATTGATCTGAGCCGGAGTTGTGAGACGAAAAAAGCCAGGGGGCCGGTCTCTTACCTTTGAAAATTCCTTTTACATGGATCCCTAGCTCACAATGTTTACAAGATTGAACACTAGAGTTATATTGGACACTTGGAACAAAAAATTTGGAATATAGATGCGGTTTCTCAGATTTTTGATTAAGTCCTACATAGATCGATTAAATGAAAATTTTGTGTGAATTTGATGTAACGGCGGACAATCCTGTCACACCGCTCTCGATACCATGACCTGTGGAACTCAAAGGTGGTTCAAAGACTAATAAAACGGTCAGGGGACAATGCCTGCCGAACCAAAAGTCATCCCTGGATGGGAAGACACATCCTCCAAGTCCCCATATATAACGACCACGTGTTGTACATGTCCTCACCCCACGGGTCCAGAGGAACCTGCCACGTGGTGCCATCTTCGGGACACATGTCTTCCTTGTATTCATACAACTAGGTTGGGGGCGGACGGGGTCTTAGGGCCTGACCTGAACTTGAGGAGGCTTTGAGGCCGAAATCGAAGCAGTGGACGACGAAGGCACAACAAAAGACGGCCGGCCGGCAGCGCACGAGGCCAAGAATGGTGATGGTAGAGGTTTTAGGGCGGCCAGAGGATCTCAGGGGCCGAAGTTGAGTAGGCCTTGGGGTCGAAATCGAGCCGGATTCAAGGGATTGAGATTGGAAACGTCGGACATCAAGCCCGAAAACCAGACAGGTCCGAAATTCCACCGATTTGGGTTGGTTTGGAGCAGTAATCACACCGATTTGGGTTATTTTTGTGGTTGGATTATCAATTGCCCCTGAACCCAAAGGCAATCGGAACAGGGAGGTCAGAATCGGGTGGTGAATGGAAGGGGGGGGGGGAATCTGGGTTGGGGGATGTTAGAGCATTGCCGGCGCCCACGGGGGAGTGACAGGCCGACAACCGCCGAAGTCAAGGATGGAAGGAATGGAGGGGGCCTGGTTGGAATAGTGGTGAGGGTAGCCCTTGTAGGAGGTGTTGGGAGGCCCGTGAAATGAAAGAACTTGGAGGAACCTGGTAGCGCTGAGCAAGCCAACAGAGTCAAACCAGAACCCGTTCACAAAGCGATACGGAGCAAAGGGATTGAGGCTTGTTTGTTCATGAGTCATGGGGGTTACCCAAAAGATGATTTTTTCCTAAAAAAAATTTGGGTTGAGATAGTTGGGGTTGAGATTTTAAATCTCGGTTGTTCCCCTAAATTGTTAGTAGTTATTAGTATTGATGGTGGTAGTTGGGGTTGAGATTTTAGATCTCGATTGTTCCCCTGGTGAAGTGTGGAATCCGTTTATGGTGGTGGTGTTTTGGTGACTGTGGTGTTTGTTGTTGGTGGAATTGAGTTTTTGGTTTTTTAGAGAGAGAAGCTCTCTCTCTAGAAACCCCTTTTTCTCGAGTCCATTGTACATTATATGTCTGGGGTTTGTCGCCAAAGGTGAGTCTCCTCTTCATTAAAAATAAAATAAAATAAGACTAAAAAGACAACTACTATGATAGGGAAAGAATTTTCTTACCAAAGAAAAATGATACGGAAAGAGTATAATGGCCGGACAATTAATACTCCATAAAGTCTCCAATGATCAAGTCAATGCAACTAGATATTAATTAATTGGATATTTTATATTACGTATATTCTCAAATTATAAATGATTGATACAGATAATCCATCCTCCTAGCTTAAACACTTAATTTCACGATTTATTCCTTGATCTGTATGATAAAAATATTTAGATATATATGATGTTTTTATATATGTTTGGCACAAAACTCTCGATCTCGTTCTGTCCACTAGCCCTTTCGGTCATTGTATATATACACACACACATATATATATACATATATATATATATATATATATATATATATATATATATATATATATTATATATGTGTATATACAATCAAGTACGTACAGCTTAAAAATAATAAAGTACGTACAGCATAAAAACGGTGGCTTTTAATACACTCAATTATACAATATATAATATAACCATTTTGCTACAGGTACGACCTATTTTCGCCAAATGTACGATGCATTCACCGAATTTTGGTGTCGGTGAAGGCGATAACCAACACTAACTTCCAGGAACGGTAAAACATAAGTCATTGTCGACTTTTGGATCCGGCAGCAATGAGAGCAATTTCAAAACTAAATACTCTGAAAGTTGGTTTTGAAGGCAATTTCAAGGGCATGTTCAAAACAAAATTTGAGACTTCCAACTTTGGCTTACAAGGGGATATATCGATATCTGATGTCAGTGACGAACATGCTGACTTCGACTTCTAATGATAACGTCGGTGTCGGTGACGGACATGCCTACTTCGACTTCTAATGATAACGAGGATGACAAGGACATGCCGACTTCATAGTCCCCGACTTCGACTTCCAGTCACTGTAGGCGTTATATAAAGTCGTCATCGACTTATGGATACAGTGGATTCCACCGTATGTTTGGCAAAATATTTACCGTACCTATAGCAACCCTCATATACAATCAGATAATCACAATTGGAACTTATATCAATTATATAATGATTTTTTTTGTGGGAATAATTATATAATGATTGTAATCAATACTAGGGGTGGGAACCAATCCCGCAAATCCCGTCCCATTCCGCATCCCCTCCCGATTCCAGTGGGATTTGAAAAAAAAAATTTCAATCCCGTCCCGACCCCGTGCCGCAAAAATTACGCGGGACGGGACGCGGGACGAAGAGTTCACATCCCCCAAATCCCGTCACGTCCCGCATATATATAAAAAAATTATATATAATTAAAATTAATAAAAATATATAATAATATATTTATATTATACCTTAATATTTATTTAAACCTGAAATTTAAAATTTAAAATAATAATAAAACATTAAAACATCCAAGAAATACTGAAATAACTAACATACTTATGTATCCCATTTGTAATGAGATTAGTTATGTAGTACTTTGCTACTAGCTACTACGTACTTACTGTAATTTGTTGTTTTTTTTAATTGCTATTTTTCTTACTGTATTTTGAATTTTTGTTACAAATTTACTTACTGTATTTTACTACTACATACTTACTGTAACTATGTATTTTTTTTGTAAACACTACTGTATTTTGTAATAACTTTAATTTTTACATTTCTACTTGCTATTTTTTAATTAAGTTCATTGGATTGTTTTTTAAATTTTTTTTTACGAGGGACAAATCTCGTCTCGTCCCGATCTCGTCCCGTCCCGTGAGGGATAAGACCCGACGGGATTTGAAAAAAAATAAAATCAATCCCGTCCCGTCCCATGCCCACCCCTAATCAATACTACCCACGTTAAAGAGGAGAGTCTCTTTGTGAAATCCCCAATTTGCATTGGGGACCTAGCCCTTAATTTCGGATCTATCACTTTCAATCCACCTTCTTCGTGCTCCAATCGGCCTTGTTTTCGATTGATTTTGAGTTCCCATTCTCCGTTATCTCCGTTTCGGTTGTCAATTTGGGGGTTTAGCGTTCTCGTTGCTCTCGTTGTTATCCTTGCGTCCGTTTGGTCGGTGCAACCTCAGCTTGGCTGTTTGGGCCTGTTCTCGTCGACGTCTAGTCTCCTCTTTCCTTGTCCAGTCTCACCTCCTTCTTGGGTGATTGGGTACCTCCCGCCCTCTTGCCCGTGATCTCCAGTGTCTTGCGCTGCCTCGACTTTGGGTTGTCGCTTCGGCACTGGCGTCCCTTGGGTCTCCTCCATCTCGATATGCTCTTGGTCGTGTCCACCTCCTTTCGCTACCGGTGGTTGCTGTCTTGCTAATGTTTTTGCTGATTCGGGAAGCTTGTCTCTGAGAAGTCGCTCCCTGTGCTGCTGGTGGCAAGTGGGCTTCCTAGGGCCCAGTTGGCCCGTTGTAGAGGGCCCGTAACTGTCCTTTGGGGTCATCACAAACAATTTTTTTTTTTTTGTAAAAAAGCATTGGCCTAAAGTACTCCCAATAAAAGAGAGAGAGAAAAAAAGAGAAAAAAATCCGGATTGGCATGGATCCGTAGCATTTGGCGTGTTGCCGAGTTACTTGGGGTGGTTGTGTTGCTTTGGGGTCTAGCGGTTTTTTCAGTGTTGTTTCTTCTTATTTTTCGACGTACAAGAGGTTGTGGACATGAT
The DNA here is from genome assembly GCA_963922045.1 of Persicaria maculosa. Lineage (NCBI taxonomy): Eukaryota > Viridiplantae > Streptophyta > Magnoliopsida > Caryophyllales > Polygonaceae > Persicaria > Persicaria maculosa. The sequence goes on along the minus strand of OY998267.1, from coordinate 12,528,721 downwards.
GGAAACCCGAAGGCTCGTTGACAGAGTTCAAATATGAGGTTTTCACTTAGTTCCTCAGGGATTCCATGTGTCACGCGTCTCTACCAACTGACGAATGAGTTGCCACACATTGCTGTTGTACTTTTATGATTGATGCTAGTCTTCTCCTATAACTGCACCCTTGTAATTTAGTGGTTCTGCCTTGTTGTTTTGTCTTTAGCATATTTGACGGCTTGTCTGTCGCCGATTTTTTCGGCCTATCGTCCCAACGAACTTGTCCGGTGCTTCGAATTTTTACTTAATAAAAAAATATTATCCACGTTAAATCTCCACATTCCCATACACACATGTATGGCTTTGTACGAGGTTTAAGCCTTTTTTTTACAGTAGGCAAGAAGTTGTTCGACAAAACGATCTTGAAGTCGTCTAAAAGATGGCTTGATAAGGCCTACAAAGAGGGTCACCAGTCAAAAGAAAAAAAAAAGAAAAAAAATCTAAGATTACAATTACATAAGTTTATATTTAAAACTTCAACTTTTAACTGATAATTTACCGACTTCAACTGATAATTGTTTTATAAATAAACTCTAATAACAATCACATAAATCCCAATTTCTCAAAAATTATATTCTTTCTGATCTAAAATATTGTATTTGATGTTTTGGGTGAAATTTTTTTTATCAATAATATTTGATGTTTTTAAAGTAATAATTACACTTTATTTACTTTTTCACTATTTTCAACTTAAATTATACTTTTTTTATTTTAACCAATCAAATTTGTGCATAGTAAATGTGATTGGAGAGAGAAAATCATTTTATAGTGTATTTAAATGTAAATGAAATATTTCTTGATTTTTGTGCCCGATTAATCTAAAACATTAAACATTATAGATCAGAGGGATCGGAATAATTAACTAACCTTCTACTAATAATTAAAAAAAGGAATTATTTTTCAAAATATTTATTAGAAAATAAAAATTTACAGATAAATTCACAAATTGAAATTATTTACACAAATATTCAAAATTTGCAGATACGTCAGATAAATGCGGTCTGAAACCATGTTTCATGTGTTAATTGAGTATTATTCCTAGAAGCTGGAAAATAAATTAAATTTCTTATAAAAACGCGGTTTTATTTTTTTTTCTTTTTTCTTTCTTAATTTAAAAAAACAACCAAAAAAATATATAGTTGAGGCCGCGTTTTACTCAGAAAATAATTTAAAAAAAAGGCTTGAAGGCGGAAGTTATTCCCGGAGAGGAGAGAAGATCGAATGGCCAGGCAATTGGCCGTGGAGGTAATTGGAGGACAAATTGAGGGAGAGGAGGTGGTCGAGGAAGCCGAGATCAGGGAAGATTGGGCCGTGGAGGGAGGAATTGGAAAGGGAGAGGGAGGTGGCACGGGAGGAGGAGCAGGTGAAGACGCGCTAGTTGCGGGGCGTCGTTGAAGTTCCAGGAGGAGAGGAGGGAGAGAGGGTTGCCGGTGATGGCGTACGTGAAGGAGAGGAGGCCGAATATTCGTACGTAGTCATGGCCCTCACCTCTTTACCGTTACAAAGACTCGCAGCCATGATCACTACCAACTTCGATCCGGCCTTCAAGCTTCCGGCTTCCGCTTTTGAACCCCTCCTCCGACCTCAAGCTTTCCCTTGTTTTTTTTTTTAAAAAAATTTTTAAGTAAAAACGCGGCCTCAGGCAGCGTTTTACATCTATGTATATATTTTTGGTTGTTTTTTTAAGTTAAGAAATAAAAGGAAGAAAAAACGCGGTTTTAAACCACGTTTTTATAAGAAATTTAATTTATTTTCCAGCTTCGAGGAGAAATACCTAATTAACACATGAAACGCGGTTTCAAACCACGTTTTTCTGAAATATCTGCAAATTTTGAATATTTGTTTAAATAGTTTCAATGTGTGAATTTATCCGTAATTTTTTATTTTTTAATGAATATTTCAAAAAAAAATTCCAACAATTAAGTAAACATCAAAATATCTCAAATGACATCTTTTATTTAACAAAAATCAAATATTAAAATAACATATTTTATTTAATGAAGAGAATAGAAACTAAGGTGTAATATTAATTTATAAACCTTCTATTTTATAAAGGAAAAAATATTTAAAATAGCATTGCGACATATGTGATATATAATTAATTCAAAATTGCATTATCCGTTTGCCGGCTTATTCGGCCTTCGAGTTTCAGATATGTTTGAACTCGAATTCTTACCTAATAAAAAAAATAATTCAAAATTGCATGCAACACATGCCTCAATAAAAACTAAGGTGGAATGAATCTACAAATTGTTGTAGGTTTTTTTTTTTGAAAATTGCTGTATTTCAAAGGTTATGATTATTGATTACTTAATTATGCACGTTAAACCTCCTCATTCCCCTGTATCTATATAATACATCATCGGCCAAGCTAGGTTAGATAGCTAATTATATAGATTAATTGAATATGGCGAACGAAAGCGACCAGGAAATCGGAACTGCGGGTGGCAAAGTCGCCGGCGAGAAGGGCTCCTGCACCATGAACTGGATCACGCGATACCAGTACGATCGAAAAAAAGATCCAGACCCTCACAACGACATGCGGAACGTGTTGCTGATAGTGTCAGCCCTGATCGCGGCGGTGACGTTCCAGGCGGGAGTGAACCCGCCGGGAGGAGTCTGGCAGGACTCCTCCGACGGCCACATCCCCGGCAGCGCCATCTACTCCGATCGGGCGTCGCCGTTCTACGTGTTCTTGGTGTTCAACACGCTCGCCCTCTCCTCCTCCATCTTCATCATCCTAAGCCTCACCTTCGGGTACCCGTTCTCGGTGGAGCTCTGGATCGGGACCATCTCCATGATCGTCACCTATGGTTCGTCGATTTTCGCCATCACGCCTCACCGTGCTTACAAGTTCAGGTACCTGCTGTTTACTGCCGCCTTGCCGCCGATCATTAGGTTTGTTTTTGAGGCATGTAAGTATGTCAAGAGCAAATGTTTTGCTTAATTCTATCATTTCTATTAAATTGCTTCAAATTATGTCTTTTTTTTGTTGTTGTTGGGGTGGAAGTTTCAAATTTAATATGTATGCATGTGCTGATCAATAAGTTGTGTCAATCGGCAGTTTAATTCTCTTTAGTTTTGGGTTTGTGTGTTTAAATTCCTTTGATGTATCAGTTCTTCTGTCATTTTTTCAAACTCTATCTCCATTTATTCAATAAAGAAGTATAATAAATAAAGTGTAATCGCAAATGCTCTAACATCCCTTAGATTAGGAACCTTGAAGACTAGCTTCGAATGAAACCAAAAAAGATCGAGAAACACAATGAGTTTGTTTATGCGGTTCAATTATTCTACTCTGCGGTGTCTCGAGAAGGGGAGACTCGTCCCGAAAAATGCATTAGTAAAAAAAGTACAGTCTTTGAAAAACCGGTTACAATTAACGATTTCAAGTAAAAAATCAGAAACTGAAATCCAGATGCAAAGACGAAAGCAAGAACATAAGAGAACACAACTAACAAGAAGAAAAACTCCCTTAAACTCGGAATCGAACGACTGTTGGACTTCTCAGTGATCCATCTCAACCACGATATCCACTTCTACCACTAGAGAAGAGCTAGGGTGGTCGAAATCTTCAAGCTTTGCCTTCGATATCCCTAGCCTTGCCTTTGAGATCGTCGGTCTCCCTCTTCTCTCTCACACTCTCTTTCTTTCTCTCTTTCTCTCTTTCTCTATTAGGGTTTTGAAGCGAAAGCAAAATACAGTGTGTCAAGCAATTGGCCTCCCTTAGCTTATATACCTAGGGTTGGAAGATAGGTAAAACGCAGTGTTTGAACGTACATAAACGTTGTGTTTTAAACTTGTACTCCCTCCGTCTCAAAATTTAAGTCGTTTTAAGATTTTGCACTAGTTTTAATAAAACACTCACCTTTAAATCAACATTATCATTCCACTAACTTTTCCATAAATTTTATTATTTTTTAATGCCCACTACATTTTTCAACCAATCAAAATCTTTAAAAAAGTCAACAACAGACAAATCGATACAAATCATTACTATCCCATACCTAGAAAACCTAAAAGGACCTAAATTTTGATACAAGAATTAAGGGTTAAAACGACCTAAATTTCGAAGCGGATGGAGTAATAAATAATTAAGGAATCTCGCATAGGACTTGAGAGGGCTAGATAGTATGGGATGATGTCTCTTAAGACCTCGGGTCTTACAAATTACAAGTTTATAATGCAGAGATTAATATCACAACATAAAGTAGTGTTATATTTAGAATCCTTTTGTAATAAGCAAAACCAAAGGCCTACCATGCAAGCTCCAATTTGTTAGTCACTGCTTGCCCTCCATGGAGATCTGTTTTTTTTAAGCAAGGAATGAAATCAGGAACAGAGCCTCCGCCTTCTAGTAGTAATCCCTCATAGAGCGTCCTTCTGGACGAGAACATGCAATTCTTCATCATCCTTCAAATATTCGTCGACAGGGATATTATAGGCAAGATGCGCAATCCTATCTATTACAACATTTGCTTTCCTGAAAATATGATGAAAGGAAACATTAGAGAAATGAGTTAAAAGTAATTAATGTTGTATCCAACTATAGCAGCTCAATATTTCAAGGGCACTTCCAGTCCCCCAACAAAGCCCTGAGTACAGTCATATTGTCTCCTTCAATCAGTAGGTTAGTAATACCCAACTTACGGGCACGTATCACCTCCTAGTGGAGTGATAGCGCTTCTGCAAAGACAATAGATCGAGTTGTTATCACACATACCCCACCAAAAGCGATTGGAGCAGCCGACGGGTCCCAAAATCTTGCATGAAACCATACGTGACCTTCCCATTCTGGATTCGGTATTCATCAAAGTTTAGTTTAAAATAACTCATCGTAATAACTCATCGTAGGTTTTTTCCCAAAATATATGTATCTTTGGTTTCACCTTATGGAGATTCGTATTTTATTTAGTATCGACCATCGTTCCCCACTCCCAATCATCCTTTACAAATTTATGAGGGTGCAACCAATTCAGTTTAGCCTCCAGAAAGAAACACTTTATAGTACGCAACAAAGTCTTATCAACAACACCAAGCACGAGTTGATTCTTGAAAAATCAAATAGACCATGCACCATGTCCACGCTAAATTTGTCATAGCTTGTGAGCCCATGCCTACCCTAATATTATTTAAAACCATATCAGTTTTCAGATAATCGAACATAGAGTCCAGATTGGAAGCCAAAGGCAGTCCAAGTTTCGAACTTAACTGTCTGACCATTACGCAATCATGTAGCCATGTAGAAGATGAGAGATTGTCTTAATTGAGTTATCGCAAAACATACACTACATTAGAATAGAAATATGGGATGATGTAGACGCTCTTTCATCGCAAGGCCATCTCTAGCAATGTTCCATAAAAGGTGTCGTACTTTGGGTGGGACATCCAACTTCCAAATCCACTCACATTCAAACTTGTTATCATGTGCCCCATTCAGCACAATAAAAGACACATATCTCGTTGTAAACCAGTCAGAGGTAGCTGGACCCCAATGCATCCGGTTGATATTAGAAGTAGATAAAAACCCTTCCAATTGGGAGCGCCAACCTACCAGTCCTTCTAATCATCCCCTAGAGTTTGCAGAATTAAGTTTGGTGTGAAGCAAAAGTTTATAGAAGCACTGGTAGGTTGGCATGCAGACCAATAATCTTGAGATATTTTGGGATGCAGTAGTATTCACTTTAGAAAAAATCATTATATCATCCGCAAAGGTGAGAAAAGATATATTAACTCCTTTTGAGTTGAACCCAATACCGAAATCTTTATTATAATTAGCTTCTGCTTGGAGCGCCCTAGCTAACACTTTAGCCAATAAAATAAACAGTAAGGAAGACAGTGGGTCGCCTTGTCTTACACTCCGCGTGGGAAAGAACGGTTAGGTTGGACCTTCGTTAACGAGGATATGGTATGATATGGTCGAAATACATTCAATGACCCAAGCCACAAACTTTTCATGAAATCCAAATGTATGGAAAGCTTGTTTCCCTTTTTTGGCTCCGAATGTATGGAAAGTTTCATGAGCAACAAGTAAATTGATAATTTAGTACTCCGTATCTTTTTAAGTAAAAAAAAAAAGAATGATGAATAACTTCTTGAATTATGTATGAGCAGTTTTGTGAAAAAAATTTCTTATTTATATGAGTATAAATGAGAAAGTAATTAAAATTTGGGAAATTTTGTTTGGTATCTTTGAGTTTATGACAATTCTGGTTGGTGTCTCACACTTTTTTTTGTCCGGATGGTACCCCTGAGTTTTGTCAAAAGTTCGGCTCATGTCCAAAATTCATATTTTCTCCTTTTTTATGAATAAAACCACCCTTTATTATTTTTCTTTTTCATAAAAGGCCCCTTTAATTTTAACATTGAACAAAACTACCTATCATTTAACTAAAGTCAACACAAAAGTGACAAAACTACCTTTATTTTTAAAATTGTACAAAATCACATATTATTTCAAAATTTTTTTATCGTAAAATCACCCTTTTTACCAAAAAAAAGTTAGAACAAAATCACTACTGTTTTTAAAATTGTACAAATGATTTATTATTTTTTCATACTTTGCAAAAAAAACCCTAATTATTTGCCAAAACAATATTTAACACCTATTATTTTCCAAAATAATATTTAACCTATAGGTCACTAACTTTAAACATTTGTAAATGTGATTGATCAATTTAACCATATACTCGGTTAGATTTTTATTGAAAAAGAAAAGTAAAGTTTATTTATTTTATTTTCTTCTCTTATAAAAGAAAAATATAATAAAAGATCAATTATTCTTATCTTATTAGGTTTTATGTATTCCAAACCAATTAAATGAATAACACCTTCTTTTATTTTATAAGAAGTGGTTTTGAGCATGTTTTAAAGCATAAAGGGTGGTTTTACGCAAAATATGGTTTTATGAAGTATTTTTTTTGCAATTTATAGGTTAACTATTTTTGTTCACATAGTAAGACGGTTGATTTATGCAAAATTTTGTAAATAATGGGTGATTATGTACATGCAATGTTTGATAAATAATGAGATTTATTTTTTACAAACTATTAAAAATATATAACAGATCTTTTATATAATGTTAAAAATAATGTTGATTTTCTTCAAAAAAAAATTTGGAAACAATGGGTGATTTTTTGCTAAAACTTTGGCAACAATGCATAATTTTGTTAATTTTTAAAAATAAAGGTGGTTTTTGTCACTTTTATGTTGAATTTAGTTAAATAATAGGTTTTGTTCAATGTTAAAATTAAAGGGCCTTTTTATGAAAAAAAAAAAAGAAAAAATAAAGGGTGGTTTTATTCACTAAAAAAGGAGAAAATTTGAATTTTGGGCATGAAACGAACTTTTGACAAAACTCAGGGGCATTATCCGGACAAAAATAAGTGTGGGATACCAACCGGAATTTTCATAAATTCAGGGCCACCAAATGGAATTTCCCTTGAAATTTCGTGGTGGTCAACAAATGCAATTGACCAAGGGTAGAAAGGTAAAATAAGAGATTTCAGGATAGACCCCAAAGGATCATCATCTCCCTATCTGCAACACCAAAACAAAGCGTCATATACACTCTGCAGAGTGAATCAGTGGCGGAGGAGTAAACATGGTTTCACTCTCACGCCCTTTGGGAATTGGAATTTCTTCATCATCAGTTCATCCAAAGATATCACCCGCCACGACCAGCTTGTTCCTTTCCTCATCTTCTTCTTCCTCCTTCTTGTCCCCTCCAACTGTTAGGATCGCAAAGCTCCTATCTTGTATCGGGACTTCCCCTAAGAATTTGAGCTCCTCTGGTGGTGCTTTGCTCAGGATTCAGTGCAATGTAAGTTCTTCTTATGTTACGCCTTTGGGATTGTTCTTGATTTTCGCTGATTCTTTGTTTGCCCCTTTGCTTTGATGTATTAGGGTTTCTTTATTTTGGGGCTTGTCTGGTTAGATATGTTGGGTGTGAATGAAAATTAACTTATTGAGAAAGAAAAAAAAACCTGATCAAAAGACAGAAATTGAGCTTTAATGACAGGCCAAGTTGGGAAATTTGAGGTTTAAGCAAAAGATTGTAAGAATTGAAAGATATCTCACTTGATTTGCAGCAACTTTCCCTGATGTATGTTTTCTTGGAAATTGAAATTGTATTCTTGAGAATCAGGATCTTTGAAGATTTTTTTTTTCCCGTCATTTCTCTTAGTTGCTCAAATTGCAAGGATAGTATTGCACAATGAACATGAAAGATTGTCTATAGGATTTGAATTTTGTTCTTCTGTAAGGCCAGCTCTTCCTTGATGTCAGTGACATGTGGTTCTTGACTGAATACTTCTAGTACTCCATGACACCCATGTTGTCACTAATCTTTGCTTCTATTGTGGGTGAAGGCAGAAATTTGGAAGGGCAATGGTGGCAGAAACATTCATATCAATGACTTTAATGGTAAAATACATTCTCCTCTTCTCTTGTTATATATATAAGGAAATGGGAGAAACCTCATAAACAAAGGAAATTCATCAGATGACCCATTTTGGGTGAGTTGAAAGCTAAGCATTGTCTAAAAGATCTTCCCAGAATCCGGATGATAAAAAAAAAAGATTTCTCCTGCACTACCCATAATATTTATGTGTGGAAATCGACCGATTATAGGCGTACTTTTTCAGTTTTATGTCGCTGCTGTCAAGTTGTTAACTAGGTTTCATAATTTGAAGTGGCGAAATTCTGAATGTAAAGCAATGCTGTACTGCTACCAGAATACATTTCTGTATATTATCTATGATACAATGTTGCGATAATTCACAAACACCTAAATTTTATTAGCTTTGAAGTTGCACACGGTTCTTATATTTATAATGTACTCTTGTTCACGTTATTTGGGTAAAGGGTAATGCCACTTGAGGACTGACTCAGCATTTTTATTTCTTATTGGGATATACCGAAGACATCTCTAAGGCCACCATACTTGTTAGGGAAGCTGAAGGTTTGAAACAACCTGTGAAGTGGACGGCTGCGGTTTCGTCTGGAGTGCTGTTATGGTTGACTTCTTCGCAAGTAGCGTACTCAAGCACCGGTTTCAAAGTGAATGCGGTTTATGAAGTAGGAGAGTTGTTTGAATTGGGAATTCAGTTGTCTTATCTGCTTCTGCTACTGGCTCTGCTTGGATTTGGAAGTTTCTTTGTGATTCGTCAAGTACTTCTCAGACGAGAACTTGACCTTTCTGCTAAAGAGTTGCAGGTGTGACTTCCTTGTCCGCCTTTCTATCTTCTATAAGCACCTCTGATCTGCTTCCTCGTGATAATTATAAGGAAGAAGAGATTACAGACTTACTTGAAACAAAGCTTTTACATGGTACCATATTATGATCCTTCCATGAAATTTCAGGAACAAGTAAGGAGTGGTGATGCAAATGCGACTGAACTTTTTGAACTCGGAGCGGTGATGTTGAGGCGGAAGTTCTATCCAGCTGCAACCAGGTACCTGCTCCAGGCAATCGAGAGATGGGATGGGGACGAGCAGGATCTTGCCCAGGTTTGCTAAGAGCACTCTACTTTACTATCTACACTACACAATACCTGTTCAAGTTCCGCAATAAAACAAACTACTACATGCAATTAAAAACAATGAGCAAGTCAGTTACATTGCTTCTCTTCCATATGCCAATTCTTCGGTTTTTTCACCTAGTCGCATAGCATAAACGAATGGATAAGCTATAACATTTTTGTCGCATTTCCTGAGTTTCGCTGCAACCATTGTGATTTCTATGCCAATGTAAACAGGTTTATAATGCACTGGGTGTCAGTTATGTGCGGGATGGAAAACTCGAAAAAGGGATATCCCAGTTTGAAAATGCTGTAAAGCTTCAACCAGGCTACGTCACCGCATGGAACAACCTTGGTGATGCATACGACAAGAAGAAGGATCTCAAATCCGCTCTGAAAGCCTTTGAAGAGGTGCTGCTCTTTGACCCTAACAACCAGGTTGCGCGTCCCAGGGTTGATTCGTTAAGGGAAAAAGTGAACATGTACAAGGGAGTTCCTTTAAAATCCAAGGACAGATGATGGAATCATGTTGGATAGTGATCTGAACAATAAAAACTGCCATCAAAATCCTGAGAAGTTTTGTGAGCCTTCGAAATTCCTGTATGTACTTTTTCTCTCTTTTTTTCGTCGTTTCCATGGAATGAAATGTATAGGGAGAGAACGCCATTTCTTCGGCTGACATGGGGGCTGGAGTCTAACAAGGACTACAATGAGAATGGTGTCATGCTTTTTTATGTACATTGTAGTTCGCGGTGGTCAAGTCGAATGTCTTTATGTCAAAAAATGACTTAGGGTTTGCTTAACGCGATGTTCTGATTGTTTATGCAGTAGTGTTTATCTGTAGTTTGGGAGGCAAAATGCAAGTGCAATATGCAATGCCGGGCGTCCGAATCACACCGTTACCAACTGAGACATCCAGTGAAGAGTTACCTAACTCCTTTGGAATCGTACCTGAACTGACTATAACCTTTTCTCTAAGATGTTGAACTGCTCACATAAGTTGCAACGTTGAGCTTTAATGGCGGAAGAAGAAACAAGTTGGTCAAAAAACGGAAGATTACGGAGAAACGCAGCCTGATCCAAGCGGCCCATTGGAATTCACATTGGGCCAGCCCACTTGTTCGGCCCAAATAGTACATTTTCATAAACTCTTCCTAAACAATAAGTATATTGATATCTTTGTAATTAACATCATTTTATATACTACATTTTATATACTACATAGTGTGTATTTGCACCCGATCAATAAATTGATATTACTCTCCCAAGCTTTGTCTTAGCAAACAGCCGGCTCCGACTTCCGGTACCGGTTGGACTTTTGTTGACACTGAAAATCGGAAAATAAATTGTGCATTTGACGATATTACGTTATGTCAATAGTAAGTCGGGCAATGAATCAACATAAATAAATGCTCCCTCTGTTATCTGTTAAACAAAAATATGTCATTTTAGTACTTTACACAGTTTTTAAGAAGCCAAACAGATATACCATTATTCCTGAATCTTGTACCACCATATTCCTGAGGTCTGTTTATGGGAATTATAGGATGAATTTTATAATATGTTCACTTATATTTTCATTGGAATTATAGGATGAATTTTGTTTTCTATTCTTATATTTCTTTATGTTTGGTTTTCTATTCTTATATTTTCATTGGAATTATGGATTGAATTTTGAATGTAACCAGATTTATAATATGTTCACTTAAAAATCTATGTATTATTTTATTCAGTTTGTTTTGTATAACTATTTTTTCCTATTTTATCAACAATTTATAGAAAAATATTTTTTTTATTATAGAAATGACAAAATTGACGCTTTTTTGTGTCGAAATTGGCAGCAACTTGCAACAATCAAAGGTATCAGGATACAAAGAGTCAGAAATTTTGCACTAACAAATGACACTGCCATTCTTGACGCTTTTGGGTGTTAGGAATTTCGCCTACGAATTTCGACACTAGACTTTCAAAATTGGCATGTCAATATGTCATTTATGACATCCAAAAGCGTTGAGAATGGTTGCAATTTTCGACACCTAAAAGTGCCGAAAATGCCACTGCCATTCATAATAACAAAATTACGGACGCTTTGTTAAAGCATCGTCAAATAGTTACGTCGAATAGTGACGTCGAAAGTTAGCAATTTTTCTAATAGTGACGTTGTTCTGAATTAAAAAAATATTCTAAGTAAATAACAATTTGCATTAGAATATGTCAAATTTCATGCGGTAGACCCGATAGACCTGCCGTGGTTGATGCCTGCTTAAAATCTTGTACCAAATGCACGTTCACTATCACAACTCGCTATTCATTCCGCTTTTGATTCATCACGCAATCAATACCAATTTATTGCCTATTGTAACTTGTAAGGTCAACGAACAAATGATATTTGAATAGTTTGTATCCGTCTTTCTATTCTATACCACAGGAGATATTTGAATAGTTTGTATCCGTCTTTCTATTCTATACCACAGGAGTATAGGATAATATTCTAAATTGGAAAAAAAAAATTTACTAAAAAATAATCGACCATAAGAATCTAATTAAAAGAAAAACTAAACTAATTAAAATTTGAAAAATATTTTCAAATTAGTCCTTTTTCTTATACCAATGGGACATAGGATAGAAAAATCAATGTTGTATTTGTAAAACCTAAGTAAAAAACATTTTGAAAATTTCCTAACGAAGTATTTGAATTTTCGATGAATTTTTTTTTCCAATCGATTTTCTATTTTATTCTCAAAATATGGATGGAGGAGGAAAAAAAATGATTTTCTATGTCTCAAGATTTGGATTTATGGTGTATCTATTAATATCCAAAAACATTTATCATGAAATAATCTCTAATTAGACGTGAAATAATCTCTAATAATCCAACATGATTTGGATTCATGTTCAATCCAACGTGGACCAAGTTCAATTAGACGTGGAATAATCTCTTTTTTTGGTCTAGTCGTGGAATAATCTCTAATTAATCATATTTGTAATCGCCTCTATAGATGATTAGAATTAAACCTGTCAAAGCATGACCCGGTAATTTTACGGGTTTGGACCCGGTGTTTGAGACCCGGGATACGAAATCGACCCGAACCCGAATTACCCGGGACTTTTAGGGTCAAAACCCGGTGACCCGTTGGGTCGAAATCGACCCGGTGAGTCAGCACCATTTAGACGCCACACAGGCACTAAATTGAACCCACATAGAGTTGTCATGTAATTGTATTCGTTAAGGTCACTCATAAATTAAATAATTTATATATTTTACAATTATAGTAGGTTTAGAACACTTATTTGTATAAATATGATTTTTTATGCTTAAAATATTAATATAATAATATTATTATAATAATATTTATAAATTTAATTATAATAATATTATTTAGTTTAATTTGACATATTTATATTACAATTTAATTTTGATATTATTTTAATATTTTTAAAAATTCTTAAAGAAGTTCGAGTTTTTTTGACCCGGTGGGTCGACCCGAACCCGGGACAAACCCGGTTTGGCTCGACCTGGAACGACCGGTAACCCGAATTACCCGAAACCTGATTTACCCGGGACCCGAATTACCCGAACCCGACCCGAATGACCCGATTGATAGGTCTAATTAGAATGACATTAGTCTACGTCCAATGCGACGTTGTCCACGTCCAATCGAAAACGTTGCTCACGTCAGATTTGACGTGGCTCCACTTCATATTGAATGTGGATTTGCAGTGTATATAGTCTCCGTGATGTTTTTCATTATATCCTAAGAATACATATTAAAAATCTTAATTGAAAAAAATTATCTAAAAAAAAGAATCCTAGAAAATTAAATTAAAGAAAACCTATATAAAATAGTAAAAATTAAAAAATATTTCCAAACTAAACCTTTTAATCTAGGGCCCAACCTAAGGGCGACATAAATTAGAAAAAAAGGGTAAACTACATAAAACCAACCTTGCAATATACCATATTAAAAGTGTGGCAATGCTAACTGACCTAATATATGGGCAATATGGTATATTATAGGTCTTCTAACCTATGCCTCTGGGCTTGGAGGTATAGATTAAGAAAAGATTTTATACTAGAAAATTGATTAATATTAAGAAAGCAATAAAAAATATCTAAAATAATTTCAATTAGAAAAAAATTCATAAATTAAGTGTTAGCATATGCTCTAAAAAAACCGAAATAGTAAGGACTGATTTGGTAATATATAGCTGATGAGATAGCTAATGCTGATAGATTAGTTGTGTTAAATATATGTTAAATTCACCTGTTTATAAACTAGTAAGGTGTTTAGTAACCTTAGATGATAATAGGATAGGTGATGAGAGAATAAAATGAAAAGATTTGTGAATAGAAAGAGAAACTTTTTAAAATAGTTGTCGAAAATACAATTTCAAAAGCTAATGAAATTAAAATTTTATTTTTATCTCATTTAAACTTCATAATATTAAGATAAAAAATTCTGAAAAACTACATGTGCTGCTAATCGGAGGGCCAACCATTAATAAGCCTTTGTTAGATTCACATAAGTGCAGATCCCGTGAAGTAATTACTTTTCTAGGGAAATATGTTTGACTAATCAAATTACTAGGGAGAGATTAAGGCATGATCGAGAATTTTTTATTCAATTAAGAAATTCAACTTGGACGAAAATCTAATTTGAGAGGGATTTATGAATCGAATGAAGATGATGGCCGGAGATCTATATCAAAGACTAGTTTTATTACTTGCCCGTTGTGCGATTTTTTAAATAAATTTTATTATATAAAATATTTTTGAATTAATATAAATTACTACTCCATATAAAGTAAATATATATTGCACTTTTCAATTGTCTTATATTTTTTAGACTGCAAACATGTTTGAATCTTGAATCTAGATTAATCATATATGTTCTCTTATTAAAAAAATGGTTAAAATCTATTTTTATAAATATATCATACACATGTCAAAAACTTTTAATACTCTATTTATTTTATAATTTATTTATTTATTAAGCTATAGGTCTTCATTTCATCTTAGGAAAAACTACTTCCGTCTTATAACTAATAAGTATAAAATTATATAAAAAATTAAATTAAAAAGTTAATATTTTATATAGTTTTAACTCCTTAAAAAACATGTCAAAAAATCAAACGACACTTATTTATGAACGGAGGTATTGAGTACGTATTCATTATAATTTGAATTAATTCATCGAGTTTCAACATTTATCTACTAAAATATTGTCAATGTCATATATATGACATGACATTAATTGTTCAACATATAAAAAAAAGATTTTATTGTTCAACATATAAAAAATGAATAAAAAAATCTAAACAAACTAACGGCCCAATATAATAGCAATATTAAAGATAAAATAATTAAAGGTATAAAAATTAAACTCTATTTTTGATCTTAATAAACATAATATAATAGTAATTTTAGAATTAGTAAAAAAAAAGGGACCTAAATTCAAAACAACTTCATAATGATTTTTTTATGACTAAAAATAAAAAATCTTCATAATGATATTTTTTTGCTCTAATTAAGATATGAGCTTAATGTCTATATTAAAAAAGAATAAAAATTTAATATAATATTTTAATTAAGTTAAACTAACAAAGGGGCCTTGATTAAAAAAAAGCAACAAAAGGGGCCTTCGTAATTAACAAACGAATACGGAGTATATTGATAATGTAAAAAACAATCTTGATTTCATGATATATTTAAAAAAATTCAAAACGGTTCAAAATCTTCCTAATAATATTTTTTACATCATTAATAAAAATATAATTTATTTGATCTAAAAAGATAAGTTTTTTACCTAACTATATTGACTTGTTAATTGATGTGGCCCAAAAAGATAATACCACTTTAATCCAGAATATGACACGTAAGCAAAAATAATCCTGTTTAATCCAGAAAATTCCATGAACGCGAAATCGCACCAGAGCCCGTTTCAGACCTCTGTTTTAGTATATTACTAGTATTCGTTACCCGCGCGGTTGCGCGTTTTGTTAATAAATTATATTTTATTATATTAATTATATTAAAATATTATATTAGATAATTAATTGACGTGGCTTAAAAAAATAAAATCAAATTGACGTGGCTCACAAAAATAAAACTATATATAATTATATTATATTCAATTTGATCTAAAAGGTAGAATAACGCACCAAATATTCCTTCTTCATCTTTTAAAATAATAAATAATATAATTTATTAACAAAAGCATGAAAATAATAAATATGTATAGCAACTAATTCAAGTTATATTGAATAGATTATTGATCTAAAAAGATAAGTTTTTAGTTAACTATATTCATTTATTAATTGATGTGGGCCAGAAATATAATACCACTTTAATCCAGAAAATGTCACGTAAGCAAAAATAATCCCGCTTTAATCCAGAAAATTCCGTGGACGCGAGATCGCACCAGAGCCCGTTTCAGGCCTCTGTTTTAGTATTTTATATAGATAGATATATAGATATAGATAGATAGATATATAGATATAGATAGATAGATGAGACCTAGCTGGAGTACAAGACACTATTTGAAGTCAAGTCAGTAAAATTACTTTATAACGGAGAATTGAATATTGAACGAGACCTATATCAAATATGTCATTAATTCTTCTAATTTGATTTGATCTCTTTTCTTCTTTTTTTTAACCTGTATATATAAACCCTAATGCACACCGTACGAACCTAAATCGTTCCACCATCGCTAGGTAACTCCCAACTCTCCGACAATGGATGTCAAAATCAGCAATCCTTCAAAGAATTATTGCTGCAACTCCGTCTTCAACAATGTCATAATCGTCTCCCTCTTCGTCCTCGTCGTCTTCTTCTTCATCTCCTCTTCCACTCAGAGAGACTCGCTCTTCTCTTGCAAGTCATCCTTTTTCGCCCCCAAACTCGTAAGTCCATCGATATACTCTCAAATCTTGAGATTTAATTCATTTGCGCGCAGGTGGTTTTAAATTATTATTTTTATTGGTAGGGGGAGGAGATGCAGGCAGGGGATGAGTTGGATGCGGCGCTGGAGAAGGCGGCGAGTAACAAGACGGTGATAATAGCGGTGGTGAACAAGGCGTACACGGAATCGGAGGGAGGCGATCCAGTGAACATGATGGATCTTTTCCTGGAGAGCTTCTGGCTCGGGGAGGGAACTCGGTCGTTGATCGGCAATTTATTGGTGGTGGCCACGGATAGGACGGCGTACGAGAGGTGCGTCTTCAGAGGGCTGCATTGCTATTTGTTGGGGGATGATCGTCAAAAGGAGGGATTGGAGTCGGGGAGGGAGAATGTGTATTTGTCAAAGGGATTTCTCAAGATGATGTCCACAAGAACATGGTTTCTTCTCACTGTTCTCCGCAAGGGTTACAATTTTATCTTCACGGTACACTTCTCTCTCTTGATCTTTTGCTTCTTATTTTGACAAATTAGCTATGTGTATTCTCCTCATCGATAGCCATCATAATCCGATATATGAGTAAAAAGTTATGAATGTTTGAAAATTGTAGGTGTATTAATCACTTTAATTTTATTTCAATAAACTATAATACTTTTATATTTTACTTAAATTGACATTCATATGTTATAATTCATTTCGAGAGCTTAAACCATAGGTTATATTAAGTTTAAATTTTTTATATCTGGTTATACACTATTATACAATAAGTTAAATATTGACTCAATGTTTATTGGGGAATTGTGCTATAGGCCATAATTAGGGCCTTTATTAGGAAATTGTCCACCCTTCCTTTCCAAATTGGCAAAATGTCCACCTTCCTTCCCTTGCCCCCTTTGCCCCCCCACGCGTGCCCCCTGTGCCCCCTCCTGTTTCAGCACATTTGATTTCAGCAATTCCTATTTCAGCGTTTTTTTTTCGCGCGTTGCTGAAACCAAAGTTGCTGAAACTGTTGAAAACAATTTTTTTTTTCGCGCGTTGCTGAAACCTAAGTTGCTGAAACCGAAGTTGCTAAAACCAAAGTTGCTGAAACCAAAGTTACTGAAACTGTTGAAAATAGTTTTTTTTTCCGCGCGTTGCTTAAACCGAAGTTGCTGAAACCAAGGTTGCTGAAACCGGAGTTGCTTAAATTGTTGTTGCAATTGATGAAATTAGTTTTTTATTTTTTCGTGTCATCGCTTCGACATCGGAGTTGCTGAAACCGGAGTTGCTTTTTTTATATTTCAGCGTTTTTTTTTTCCGCGCGTTGCTTAAACCGAAGTTGCTGAAACCAAAGTTACTGAAATTGTTGAAATTAGTTTTTTTTTCGCGCATTGCTGAAACCTAAGTTGCTGAAATCGGAGTTGCTGAAACCAGGGTTGCTGAAACCGGATTTGCTTTTTTTTTTTTTCACGTCACCACTTCGACGCCGAAGTTGCTGAAATCGAAGTTGCTGAAACCGGAGTTGCTTGTGTGTAAGATTTTCAAAAAAAGCTGAAATGCTAAAAAAAATTCAAAAAATGCTGAAATATATGTTTGTGTGTAAGATATAGTCCCTCGTACAATTTTATAAGAATTAACCACAAATTCTCACCAAAGCAACCTCAATCACAATAGCAAACTAACCACAAATTCTATTTTTTCAATATATAATTGTTAATAAATATAAAAACTCTATTTTTCCAAATTACTCTAGATTATTCTACATTTCACAAATCACAAAATATACACCTAGATATCTCCTTCTGTAACTTCTCGATCTTTTGGGCTCCAATCCTCCATCCAATTTAAAACCCATTAACCTATATTTGAAAATATGGATTAAATTCCAACAGTAAAGTCCATAGCTATTTCAACAGCATTCACAATTTACCAGTAGAACCACCACGAGAAGCAAGAGGAGGAGCAAGGGGCAGCGCTGCTGCCTTCGTCCTCGCAAGGTTGTGCTCGGCATCAGCGAGTCCTCTTGCTCCAGTAGAACCACCACGAGGGGAGTGAGGTCCAGCGAGGGAGGAGAGCTTGGTTCATCGTCAATGGCGTCCCGGTGGTGATGACATCTGAGCTTGGTTCGAGGGACGACATCAAAGATTTCGCTTGTCGCCGAGCTTGGAGAACGCCATGGACTGTGGATCTCGCAAGCGATTTCGCTGGATCGAATGTTCTCTCATCGTTTGTTGAAGACGATTCTCGGTTGTGACGACATCAGCGGAGGACGGAGGATGCGGATTCGGCGGCGAAACAGGTCCCGAACTCCAGGGACGGAGGACGGAAGATGCGGATCTGGATCCAGGGAGGACGGAGGATGTGGATATGGATCCAAGGATCCGAGATCCGAGATCGAGATCGATTAGGCGGCGCACGAGGCCGGATTCCTTCGAAGCTACCGATGTTGATGAAATCCGATCGATCTACACCAGATCCAGGGGATAGCGAGAGCAGACGGCGGCGTACAGATGAAAGCTTTTGTTCTTCATCCTCCTCGCCGTCGGAATCGTCGTCGTCACAGACTCACAGTACAGAGATCGGCCATAGAACTAGACCGTCATTGGTGTTCTTCTTCACCTGATTTCAGTTACTTCCCGATGGAGGGGGCAACCAGAGAGGAGCGCATGATTTAAAAAAAAAAGGTGGACTTTAACCTAATTTGGAGAGTGTCATGGACAGGTGTCTAATTTGGGCTAAAAAAATGGCATGTTTGACAAATTAATTCATGTTTATTGTGTTGCGTTTACTATCCTTATCTTGTTAGTTTTCTTTTCTTCGACTATTTCATTTATTTATTTATATTTCTTTAAATTTTCAGTGGGAAAAAATAATAGAGTTTTATTATAAATCGAAGTCATATTATGTTAAAATAAAATCATTTATTATCATATTACATAAAGATCATTAGGCTGCTTTAATCTAAAACAATACCACACATATATAATCATACCCCGTTAAAAAATTTTCTGGATCCGCATATGTCTAGAGGGCTTGAATGTAGTCGGTCAATCCTCATTGTGAGAGGCTGATTATAAAATGACTTATCTAGTGTTATGGTGAATTACAGGATATGGATGTAATGTGGTTAAGGAATCCCTACACAAGACTAAACACCACAGACACATCAACCGAGATCCAATTCAGCACCGACGAGTTCAAAGGCGACCCGAGATCGGAGGGAAACCCACTGAACACCGGATTCTACTACGTCCGGTCAACGGAGAGGACGGTGTCGCTGTTCGAGAGGTGGTACGGGGCCAGGGACAACGCCACGGCCGGGCTCAACGACCAGGCGGTGCTGAAGAAGCTCATAGTTGGCAACGGCATCCTAAGAGAGCTGAACGTGACGGCGTCGTTTTTGGAGACCAAGTACTTCAGCGGGTTCTGCCAGGACAGCAAGGAGCTGGACAAGGTGGTGACGGTGCACGCCAACTGCTGCCGCTACATCCGCGCCAAGGTGAAGGACTTGTCCATCGTGTTGGACGAGTGGAAGCAGCTCTTGAGGCTGCCGGCGAATCAAAGATCGGCGTTTGCGTGGTCTAAACACGATAATTGTTACTATTCGTGGCCGGGAAGGAGGCGTGTCCCTAAGGTGCCCGTACCGGTGCCGGCACCGGTGGGTGGGGAAGGGAAAAATGATACTCGGGTAAAGGGTTAATTAAGTTATGTAGTTTTTAAATCCTTGAGAAAGTTTTTTTAACAAACATGTAACAAATTCAGCCAACCTATATTTTAAAATGGAGGGAGTATAAATCTAGTTTGTGGGGTACTCGAACTATGGATTTGTCTCGTGTCGTTTATTTTAATTATGTAGGTAGATGATGTGATTCTTCACGTAATCTAGCCGGTAAGAGCCACGTACCTGGTAAACCGACTTACGTTGAACGATTCGTGTTGGACAATAACTCTGTTGGGATATGTGAGAAGTAATAAACTTGCTATAGTGCGTTAGTGGATGTATGCCGAACTCGTTTATGTGAAGGGGCTAGGACTGCGATGAAGTGTGGTATGGGAGCCACTGAATGAGAAACGTATTTGCCCCCGACAGAGGTGCAGATATCGTATGTGAGGCAACATCTCCCAAGGATTTCACCGGCTTCTCTCACAGGCAATGGCGGCCGCAGGATCTTCTGAAAAGTGGGGCGAAATTTCTAGTGTGTACTGAGATATTGGCCTTGAATAAACTCATTTACCGGCCTAAGCTATGACTTTTATCTTAGCAGTGGATTGTAAAAAAATAGACTTACATTTGCTTGGTTACTATGGTAGTGGTTTCTCGTCATTGATTGAAAATTCAATCATGTAAATTCAAGGCTTTTGCATATTAGCTAGGATTGTAAACTCATCAACTTTATAATGTCTTTTGGTTCTCAAATACATGATAGAAATTGTGTTTTGAATATGTAGGGTAGGAAAACACAAATATTGCATAAAGCTTCACAAATTCAATTCACAAACCCAAATTCAATTCATAAATTCATAAATTTCATTCTCAAAATCACATATACACTACAATTAAAACACAAAATTTATTCCCAAAATCACAAACTCTAATGAAAATTTCACAAAATTGATTCCCATAATCAAACCCGAATTTCAATAATTTTATGGGGTTTGATTAGTTTATAGATATATAATTTGTATATAATAGGGAGGTCAGGAAGTGAGAATATAATTAAATATGGATGTAGAAATATAGAGACTGAGGTGCAAGCTGAACAGAATAAAGAAGCTTTTTTGGGGGAGAGGTGAAATCTATATCTATATCTAACTATTAAAAGAGAAGCATTTTGATGAGGTGTCACTCTCTCCTTAAAAGTAGGTAATTCAACCAATTTTTTTTAAAAATCAATTAATCATGATCTTAGCCTAAATTATAATTTTAGTAGTTTTTTTAAAAAATAATGGGATTAATTCAAAACATAAAATTAATAAAAGAAAATATAAAATTAATATTAGTAATCTATATCTATATGGGGGATTTGCTAACTAACCCACTTATGGGAAAAGTTTACATGGTTAACCCAATCCGGAAAAAATTGCACAAAACCGGATAACCGGGTTCAAGTTTCAACCGGTAGCAGGTAAGTAAGGGGAGACTGGACATTTTGTGATCGACAGCTGGACAGGTGAGAGAGAGAGGGGGGGAAGCAACAGTAAAGTATAGAGGAGAGAGAGAGTGACAAAGCAATAGTAAAGTCACAGAGGAGAGAGAGAGATCAGTGAGAGAGGATAAGACAGAGAGAGAAAGAGGGTAAAGTGACAGTGAGGGAGAATTAATATAATTTGAATTAAATCTTAAGTTTAAGAAAAAAATCATCGAAGAAGAAGCAAGTGGGCGGGGGTCTATTTGCAGATTGACATGTAAGCAATTAGATTTAACTGGACACCCAAAGCAAAACGACATGTCACCTATTGGAATCGACTGGATAAGAGTTATCGGAGAAACAGATTCACCATCGACTTTAGATAAAAAAATGTTGATAAAGTACTTGAGAGAGATTGTGTGTGCTGAGAGGATAAGAGGAAGGAAAAAGGTGGAAAAGTCAAAGGGATAATTAATAAGAGGAGAGAGGGAAAGGAAAAGAGAGAGAAGGAGAGGGAGAATTAATTGGGAGAGAGAGCCGACATGTCACCTATTGGAATCGACTTGACTTTAGTATATGTTGAATTGTCACCAACTCCATACGTTTTTATTTTTACATGTCATCCTAAGTGTGGTTTTTATTTTTTGTTCTTCATTTTTACATGATTTCCTATTGGTGATGGTAGACTTCGTAGTTGGTGATGGTAGCGAATTGGTTGGCGAATGACGAGACAACTTCGTACACCCACAACAAAATATATAAATTACCACCAACGTTGGTACATGCCACCCTTTTATTTCATCATTATTCCAGTCTCAGCATTTGTACATGACGCTATGTGGTTTTCTACTGGACACCCTATGGTTGTCTACTAGACACATTTTGGCTTTTTCCAGTCTACACTCAGCTATCGTGCTAGTTGGAGAAAGCCGACGCCGGAGCTCCCATTGGAGAAAGCCATTGCCTACACTGCTGCATGAAGAACCGAGCCTAGACAGAGAAATCGAAGAAGAAAGAAGAATCGAAGAAGGCGCCACTCTTTGTTCGACAGAAGAAATTCGAAGGAATAAGAGAGATAGAAGACAAAGAAATCAAAGAAGAAAGAAGCTCTTCAATGGAGCTCTTCAATGGAGAGAGGCGGAGAGAGGGAGAGGGAAAGGGGGTTTAAGAGAGAGGTGAAGACAATTTTTTAAATAAAATTGTCATCTCTTCACGCTATAGATTGTCATAAAGTATGTACTTCACAGTTAAAATGGTATCATTTAGAAGGGTGAGACGAAAATTCTTGGAAACTTACAACCATCTTGACGGTAAAACAATTCAGTATGGTTGACAGGTAATTATATATGTCATGTGTCAAGTAAAACAATTCATGTGTCAAGTAAAATACATTATGTGTCATGTAAATCCGGTATGGGTGACATGTGTCAAATAAAACAATTCACGTGTCAAGTAAAACAATTCATGCATGTGTCAAGTAAAATACATTATGTGTCATGTAAATCCGATATGGGTGACATGTAAATTCAGTATGGTTGACAGGTAATTATATATGATCGGTCATTTAAAGTTGTGACATTTTCAGTCTCTCAGCAGCTTGCATAAACCCAACAATCATTTCCATCTCATCCAATTGCTTCAAGCATCCGCCGAGCGTTTTTTAGAACATAGACGGGTGGCGGGTAAAAAGAGAGAAGCATCCAATCTGTTCTCTCTTTTTTTTTAATGAAGTGCTGGTTCCGGGGATAGGACAATGAACTAGGGATGAGTAGAGCTGGCAATTCGGTCGTTCGGGTCGGGCTTGCTCGGGTCGGGTCAGGCTTGCTCGGGTCGGGTCACAGACGGGTCGAGTCAGTTCGGATAAAATTTATGGGCGGGTTCGGTCATAATGAATTTTAGATTGGTCGGGTTTCGGGTTAAATCGGGTCATGCCCATTCGGGTTCGGGTCAAAGCGGGTCGGGCTCGTTCGGGTTTCGGGTCAAGAGGCCGGTCGGTCTCATTTGAGTTTCGAATCAAAGTGGGTATAGCCGTATAATTGGTTTGAGTTTTCGGTCGAATCATATTCGACCCGTTTGGATAATTAGGTTGATTTTGACTCGGTTGAATACTTAAATATGTAATTTACTTAAAATAAATGATTTTGACTCGGTTGAATACTTAAATATGTAATTTATCTAAAATAAATGATTTTGACTCGGTTGAATACTTGAATATGTAATTTTGACTCGGTTGAATACTTCAAAAAAGTCATAATCGGAAATTCGGTATTTGGCGACATCGTCTTTTTTTAAACATTTAAACCAATTGATCGGTAATCAAATTAATTGTACATTTAGGATTTAACCTTATTTTAACTAGCAAGTTGCAAATGAGCTTATTTGTGGTTTGACTATATTATTGACCCATATCATTTTCAATGCCCATTTCATTTTTAGCTTTTGGCCCATTAGTTTTTTTTCATTATTATTATTAGTTTTTAACAAATCTAGATATAAATAATTAATTCTATCAAAATATAATAATATAGATAAAAATAAAATAACAACTACAAAATTATTGATTTGGATATAAATAATTCTTTCCACTAAAAAAATAATCATGTATCATAATTCATACAAATTATGGAATATGGATTCAAAGTCGGGTTGGGTTGAGAGTCGGGTCGGGTTCAAAGTCGGGTCGGGTTTGGGTCGGGTCGGGTTTATCTGTGTTCGGGTCTGTTTCGAGTCGGGTCAGGTTCGAGTCGGGTTCGGTCTCGGGTTCGGGTTACGGATGACTCCAGATTTTCGGGTTTCGGTCGGGTTCCGGTTCGGGTGAGTCGGGTCGGGTTTTCGGGTCGGGTCAGATTTTGCCAGCTCTAGGGATGAGGGTGTGCTATCGGTTACCGGAGAAGGAGAATTGAACCTCGTCGGAAACCATGGTGGAACCCTGAAAATCAAAAACATAATATATCAAAAAAGAACGCCCTTGCTATATACACCCCAAATCATGCACGTCCTTAAGGACGTGCATGGTTAAAAGGGGTTAATTAATTTTTTTTAAATGTTAATTAGTCACAAGGCTTGCACGTCCTTAAGGACGTGCATTTTTAACCTTGGATTTGTGGTGTATATAGCAACACCCAAAAAGAACAAACCAGAAAACACGGTAAGCTCTTAATGTCTTCTTCTGTCACAAACCATTGTGGGTTTTCTGCATTTTGTCTCATTGCAACTTATTTGCTTGTCTTCAAAGCAGAATTTCAATTACAAGGTATAAATTTTCAAACTAGAACAATAAACAAGGGGAAAATGCACGCGAATGATATAATTAATTGACTACAAATAAAAGAAATATAATATCATATATCCATATTTTACACCCATGGGTAAAATTTTGTAAAAAAATATCGATATCTAATGGAAGTGGGTAAATCTTGACACGTGAATTGTTTTACATGACATGTCATGTAAATATTAACTAGTGTCATGTACAAACGCTGAGGGTAGAGCTGGCAAAACCCGAACTGAACCCGAAAACCCGACCCGGTCGACTCGAAATCGATTATTTTGAACACCGACACAACCCATCCATTTTGGGCCTGAAATCCGAATGAACCGAACCCGATTAACCCGAAATCCGTTAAGACCCGAACCCGTTATAACCGAAAATCGAAATAACCCGAACTTTAAGCTACAATCTAGTAAATTTTTTAAAACGAATATTGAAATAATGAAAACCCGAGACAACCGAAACCCGAATAACCGAAACCCGATACAACCGAAACCCGATACAATCGAAACCCGAACCCCACCTAACCGATTGACCAAATTATTAGACATTACCCGAAACCCGAATGACCCGAAACCCGACTAACCGAACCCAAACCCGACCCGACCGATTGCCACCTCTAGCTGAGGGTGTCAGGCTGGAAAGATGAAATAGATGGGTGGTGAGTAAATTTGATTTGTATGAGATTGACCTAACATGACAGTAGTAAAAATCAACTGCCCACCTACAATTCCCTACTGGACACCCTATTGTTGTCTACTGGACTTATTTTGGTTGATTCTTATCTTACGTGTTGTTCAATTTTTTCCCTTGTTATGTGACCTTGTTCTCTCTATTTGTTACAACTTAACACTTGTTGAATGATGTTTTATTAATAATTAATTAAAAACTAACTCCTTTTTATTCAATGACTACAAAGAGCTTCGTTTACAAAAACTCAAAATCTTCTTTCTCCCTTCTAACTTGATCAAAATCTCCGATTTCTTATGCTGACATTAACAAGTGGCGATGAAGACCGAGCGCTTCTCTCCCAAGCGCTTTTCTTGTGTCATGTACATCGTATTTGAATGACATGTTAATAACAGTTCATGTCATGTACATCGTCTTTAAATGACATGTTAATAAACTATGGCACTGAATCTGATACATTTCTGTCCAATATCTGTTTTCTAAATTGTAATGAAAAAGGATACACAAATGGAAGTAAATAAATAAATATGACAGTGAGATTGAAATTTTACCTCTTCAAAGGGAGGTGGTACAGGAATCCATGGATGCATCGGTCATTTCGGGGCGCTGCAGCAGGTGCTTCTTCTTCTTCATTGTCTTGTGCACTGATGGTGAGATGCTGATCACTCTTCCCTTCCTATCCCAGATTCATTTGCAGGACACATGATTTTGATTTTGATTTTTATTTTGATTTTGAATTTCCAGATCAGAGCAAAGAGGAAGAAGTTAAGAATCTGCAGGAACACAAGAACAAGAGGAGGAAACAACTCGTGAAAGCAACTCAATTTCCTAGCAGCCAATAAGGATGTGATAAAGGGATGGAAACAACTCAATTTCCCAGCAAAATTGGTTGAACAAATTCCTAGCAGCCAATAAGCTAAATTATCTATTTCATTGGCTTCTCTTAATGAAATTCAACTAAGCTTTACATTCTGCATTCCTACCCTTCCCCCATGATCTAATCATTGAGTATTCCCCTATTTAAATCAATCATCAAACCCAATTGCAATTCAAACCGCTCAAATCACAAATATAAATCCAATTCATGAAAGCAAAGGTCGGAGACCTTACCAGCAGAAATTGGGGCAAGCTTGAGGACTGCGAGGGCGAGCGATGGGGATCCAGATGCTCCCAAGATATATAGCAGCATTCTCTTCTGCCTCCTCCTCTCCTACTACACCTTCGCCTCCAAGCTCTGCAAGCGGGGCCACTCCCAAAACGACGTCATCGATGAGGAGCGCCATCTCTAATCCCGGATCGATCAGCTTGTCCTCCAGGATAGGCTAGGGGCGTCCGTTCAGATCAAAACCCCACTAGCCACTAGCTCCAACGGCGGGCCGAAATTGAAATCGGAATTGAAGAGAGAGGGCAGAAATTGGGATTGACATATTCCTTCACCTGAATCTTCATCGTCGTCAAAATCGAAACCTCTCTCTTCAACTCCCCTTCCGAATCAATAGAGACAACTCTCAATCCCGCCAAATTAATCCTCTCTTCTTCCTCAGATCTACTCATGGTCGCTCTTCTTTCCGGGTCTTCTTTCTGCCATCGATTTGGGGCAAGAGAGAGGCAAATGAAAGGAGAGGCAGAGCCAACGGTTACTCCAGGTAAAAATTACCGCCTGGTGTGCAATTTTTTAAGGGGGGGAGGGTTAGCCCTTGCAAATAGTTTCGGATAGAGGGTTATGGGCGCAAACCTATCCGGATTTAGGGTTAGTTTGTGCAATTCACTCTATCTATATATATTACTTTAATTATTTTTGCAACCATCTATATCTAACTATTAAAAGAGAATCATTTTTTATAAGGTGTCACTCTCTCCTTAAAAGTAGGTTATTCAATCAATTTTTTTTTTAAAAATCAGTTAATTAATCCATGATCTTAGCCTAAATTATAATTTTAGTAGTTTTTTAAAAAACAATGGGATTAATTCAAAACATAAAATTAATACTAGTAATCTGTATCTATATATATACATATATTACTTTAATTATTTTCACAACCAATGAGTTTAATTCAAAATATTTAATGATCTGAACTTTTACTATTATTTTATAATATTAATTTAACATATTATTAAGAATTTATTTATAAAAAACCGCATCATGGTGCGGGGATCATACTAGTTTTTTTTTCAAAAAAGAAGCTTTGGGGAGGGACTGATTTTTTTTGAAAAAATTGAGACTAGTAGGGATTGAACCCTCAATTTGATTCCCACCTTCCCCCAATTTGAATTCATTATGTTCCTATTCCAACCCAACTTCTTTAATTTATTTTGAACACAACATTTTCATTTATAATTTTTTTGCATTAAAAAATTGATTAAACATATAAAATTATCTCCTCGTCACTAAATTTTTTAATTGACTTACTTTTAAAAAGATAAATTTTGTTAAATACGTAATATTTTAATGCAATGACTTTTTGACACTAAAAATTTGATTAAAAATATAAAATCATTGCCATAACTAAAATATTTAAAGTGATTTAATTTTAAAAAAAAAAGTGAATTTGGTATAAACATAGTATTTTAAATTTTAATACAACAACTATTTTATAATTTAAAATTTTTGTAAGCATAAATGGATTTATGGACAAAATTTGAAATTGAAAAATAGTTGATGGGTTCTTATGATTATAATGTAGGATATCAACTGGATATAGAAAATCTAAATTTATCAATATTAAAAGACAATTTTTTTTAGAACAAGGCCTCGAAAAAGTTTGGCATGACCCTAGGTGTTGTACAAAAAATTTTATGTCAAAATTGTTGATAAAAAATTAAAATAATTATAACAATGTCATAATTGATAATTCATACACCCGTGGAAAAATATTTTTAAAAATCATGAAAATAATTTTCTATAAAAAAATGAAATCACAAAATAACAATATTTTTGGTCAAAATTATTTTTTAAAGTAAAAGTTTTTAAAATATTTTTTAAAATGAGTAAGAATTATCAATTATAATATAGTTATAATTTTTTAAAAAAAATTATGAACATCTTTGAGTTAAAATAATTTGAATTTTATATTATATATATGCCCTTAGAGGCTAGGTTAAGAAGCCTAATTGTGAATGATTCTTCTTAATTTAATTATTTTATCCATTTTTAATATTGATTGTTTAGGGTCAATGCTTTATTTGGTATGAAATCTTTCCCAATTAGACTTGTTAATCTATGCCCTTAGAGCATGAGGTAGAAAGACCGAAAATAAATTTGTGCACCCTGGAGTGTTATATACAGAAAATGTACAGGTGATCTTCAGTTCCTATTTTCATATTTCCCACCTGGCTACTTTATTAATTTCCCGACTGCATCCATCCTGATTTTGTATCCAAAAAGACATCGAAATTTCAAGTTACAAAGCCGAAGATTGGGGGGGTTGGGGATGAGCTGGTTTTAAAAGCTGCAAATTTCCTTTTCCTTCTTAATTTGTTGAAATATTACAGATCTGAATTTGGATGAAGAGAGCTGGAATTTGAGGTGAGGGTTGGGATCGAAAAAAATCTCAAGCGATCAAAAATGCATTCTTTGATTAGGTAAAGCTAGGTGTTTGTGTTGGATATTCCAAAATTAATTATAATAGTTGAACACAACCCATAAAAAAGGTTGCATTGCATTTGCATCTGCATCAAACCCCCCATAGATTCAAAGTGTAGGATCATGGTTTCATGGATCTGAAAGAAAAAGCACCAAAACGATGCTTCGATTGTTAAAGGTGGTTTCGATCAGTTGCTCGTTTGCTCCTTAGGCGTTACTTTCAAATCACTTTTTTTTTTTGTCCCTTATGATAGTTTAACCATGTGGATGTCTTATTTGCAATATTTAGGACAATTGAAAAAAAGTCTCTCGACGTAGTTGAGGAAAGTGTTTGTACATATATTTCTCTTCATAGCTTGCTTTAAGCTAGCAAGATACACTGTAATTGTTTTTGTAGTTGTGCACGATATAGACTCATCATCTATCTTTGATATTTGTTTTATCGATTGTTGTTGAGGCCAGGGTAACTAAATAAATTTGTAATTAGATATTATCCCAAAAACTAAGCTCATAGAAAGGAAAAAAAAATTCGTAGGAATTGCACAAAAAGTATTTATTTTTTTAATGATTTAGGGTCGAGAGTTAAAACTCTGTATTGCTCCCTGTTTTGTAGTTGTTGAGTGTTATCTTCCAAGGAGTTTGAATGGGTGTGTAGGATAGGAACACTGGTGGTGATCAGTCTTATTGTTGTTGATGATGATAACGAGCTAGATTCGGGTTTGATTTTGGTTTGTGGCATGGAAAGGGATCGATCGAGATGGTTTAATTTGGGAGTTTTTTTCAAGGAGGCCGGAGGAGGAGGAGTCCTATATATATCAAACTAAGATGTCATTAATTCGATCTTCTAATTTAGGCCTTATTTGTTTGAGTAGAAAAGAATAGAAAATGAAAGGAATTAAAATTTATATGGAAAATTTGTATGTTTTTTTTGTGAATTTAGAGAAGCAGATGGAGAAATAGTTGGAGCTCTAAGGGATATGGTTATCTTATGCTCAAAGTAGGTAATCAAATCGGGAAAAATGAAATATAATTTTGTATGTAAAATGAGGGAAGAAGGGTAATGACTAGAATAATGATCAATGAATCTTAAACTAAAAATGGACTAAATTCGGAAGGGTAACCATTATTTTTCCTTATCTAAAAACAAACGAGGGTTAATTTGATCTCATTTCTTTTTCTTTTCCTTTTTAACCTATATAAACCCTAATGCTGACCGTACGAACCTAAATCGCTCTAGCTAACTCCCAAGTCCCCGCCAATGGATATCAAAATCAGCAATCCTTCAAAGAATTATTGCTGCAACTCCGCCTTCAACAATGTCATGATCGTCTCCCTCTTCGTCCTCGTCGTCTTCTTCTTCGTCTCCTCTTCCACTCAGAGCGACTCGCTCTTCTCTTGCAAGTCATCCTTTTTCGCCCCCAAACTCGTAAGTCCATCGATATACTCTCAAATCTTGAAATTTAATTAATTTGCAGGTGGTTTTAAATTGTTTTTTTTATTGGTAGGGGGAGGAGATTCGGGCAGGGGATGAGTTGGACGCGGCGCTGGAGAAGGCGGCGAGTAACAAGACGGTGATAATCGCAGTGGTGAACAAGGCGTACACGGAATCGGAGGGAGGCGATCCGGTGAACATGATGGATCTTTTCCTGGAGAGCTTCTGGGTCGGGGAGGGAACTCGGCCATTGATCAGCAATTTATTGGTGGTGGCCACCGATAGGACGGCGTACGAGAGGTGCGTCTTCAGAGGGCTGCATTGCTATTTGTTGGGGGATGATCAAAAGGAAGGATTGGAGTCGGGGAGGGAGAATGTGTATTTGTCAAAGGGATTTCTCAAGATGATGTCCACAAGAACATGGTTTCTCCTCACTGTTCTCCGCAAGGGTTACAATTTTATCTTCACGGTACTGTTTTATCTATGTTTGGATCACATGAATTTGGATTCATCACCATCAAATTCACCCATATATAAGTTTTATACTTACAAAAAAAAAATCCACAATTTAATATGTCAAGTAGTATTAATGGAATTTAGATCAAAACAAATAGTATTACGACTTGATCCGATCTGCATTCGTGCGATTGGTCAAGTATCACGATGATTTTCTTTAAACATAAATAAATCTAACAAAAGGCATGGTTATGGGGATTCGTGCGATTGGTCAAGTATCACGATGATTTTCTTTAAACATAAATAAATCTAACAAAAGGCATGGTTATGGACAAGATGATAAGTCAATATGTGACAAGTATCACGATTGACTACTAAGGTGAGATTCTTATATATAATTTTGACCTGACTTATCCAACCTAAATTAACCCGATCTGATCTAACCCAAACATATAATATACTTGATATATGTTCGGGTCTAACATTAATTTAAACCAAAATATGACCCAATTGTCACCTCTAAATGGAATAACTAATCTAGTAATTAATTAACAACAACAACAATGGCCTATCATATGAATTGTCAGTCCAATCCAGAGCGAGGCTGATTCTCGAATGACTTATCTAGTGGTATTGTTAATGACAGGATATGGATGTAATGTGGTTAAGGAATCCGTACACAAGACTAAACACCACAGACACAACAAGCGAGATCCAATTCAGCACGGACGAGTTCAACGGCGACCCGAGATCGGAGCGAAACCCACTGAACACCGGATTCTACTACGTCCGGTCAACGGAGAGGACGGTGGGGCTGTTCGAGAGGTGGTACGGGGCCAGGGACAACGCCACGGCAGGGCTCAACGACCAGGCAGTGCTGAAGAAGCTCATAGTTGGCAACGGCATCCTAAGAGAGCTGAACGTGACGGCGTCGTTTTTGGAGACCAAGTACTTCAGCGGGTTCTGCCAGGACAGCAAGGAGGTGGATAAGGTGGTGACGGTGCACGCCAACTGCTGCCGCTTCATCCGCGCCAAGGTGAAGGATTTGGCCATCGTGTTGGATGAGTGGAAGCAGCTCATGAGGCTGCCGGCGAATCGAAGATCGGCGTTTGCGTGGTCTAGTCACGATAATTGTTACTATTCGTGGCCGGGGAGGAGGCGTGTCCCTAAGGTGCCGGCACCGGTGGGCGGGGAAGGGAAAAATGATAGTACTAAAGTAAAGGTTTAAGTTAATATAGGTAATGCTAGTTTGTGTACTTCGATGATGTGCATTATGTTTTTTTTTTATACATATAAATGATATATTTCGAAAAATTAGGAATGGAAATTTGAGGAGCGAACATAATGTTTTGGGAAAATGGGCAGAAAACTACCTT
The DNA here is from genome assembly GCA_963922045.1 of Persicaria maculosa. Taxonomy (NCBI): domain Eukaryota; kingdom Viridiplantae; phylum Streptophyta; class Magnoliopsida; order Caryophyllales; family Polygonaceae; genus Persicaria; species Persicaria maculosa. The sequence continues at coordinate 12,496,349 of OY998267.1, read as the reverse complement.
TTAAATATGGCTCTTTGTAGAAAATCACCCCTTAAAATTGAAATTGCAGAAAACCACTCCTTAAACTCATTATGTCTGTAAATCGCCACCTACAACCTTTTTTTTCCGTTAGCTTGCCGTTAAAAATGATGAAAAGTCATTTTTACCCTCCCTTTTAATGTTCTTTTAATGAGAGAAAAATGTATGAATTGAAATAAATTAATAAAATCTATTTATCCACTCATTTTAATGTTATTTTAATAGAATAACATACCTTTTTCTCTCATTAAAATGGATGGATATGTCTTCACCTTTGGAGATCTAGAATACCTATCAGACCCACACAAGGCCAAATCCCAAAATGGATATGTCTTCACCTTTGGAGAGACGGCCATATCATGGAGGTCCACAAAGCAGACTTTGACCGCGACATCGTCAAACCATGCCAAACTGATAGCATTATACGAAGCTGGTAGAGAATCTGTATGGCTCAGAAAGGTGGTAAAGTACATACAGAGAGAGAGTCTGGAATCAAGTCAATCAAAGCAAAACCAACTGTGATATACGAAGACAACTCGGCTTGTGTTACGCAAGTGAAGGAAGGCTATATCAAAGAAGATCGGACCAAACACATATCGCCAAAATTCTTCTCTACTCATGAACTTGAGAAGAAAGGGAAAATTGAAGTCCAACAAATCCGATCAGATGAGAACCTCGCTGATTTGTTCACAAAGTCCTTGCCACCAAAGAGGTTCGAACAACTGGTACGTAAGATCGGAATGTGTCGTCTTCGAGAAGCTCATTAAGCATGTCAAACTCAGGAGGAGAATCATATGCGCTGCACTCTTTTTTCCTTCGATCAGGTTTTTATCCCACTGGGTTTTTCCTGACAAGGTTTTTAATGAGGTAGCATTATCAATGCATATGACAGAGGTAAATTTGTATATTACCCCTAAGGGTCATGACAGAAGTTGATTATTCAAGGGGAAGTGTTGTGTGTAGAAGGGTAAAGAGGTGAATAATTCACCTTCTGCACGTACTATCTCATTCTTTATTTTATGAATGAACAGTATGTAAAATCTCCTATAAATAGGAGTTTGTCTACCATAAAAAAAAATTATCAGATTCAATAAAAGACAATTACAAAGTCTTTATCTGATCTCATAAATCCACAAATATCTAACAATTTCCATTTTATCGTCCTATCCCATCCTTGTACACAAAACAACAAAAACGTTTGTCCAAATATTAACGAAGGATGACACCCAATGAACCAGCAGCCCAATGGGCCTTAATATTGGGCCACCAAGCTTGCCCGACCTTAACAAGAATGACTGGTTTTCAAAAGTAACCTACTTTAAAATTTGTTGATGATCCAAAGGATGGAATTGAAATGGTCCCCAAAAAAATATGGAAATGGATCGGGTTATAGGTGAATATATCTATATCATCACCTGATTCGTTAAGAAATTTCCTCCACCATATCCATCCATTATTCACTAACCCTTACATCATCCATAACTGATCCATCCATCCTCCACAAGTTATTGGGTAGATTGTGTGAAATATATGGGTAAGAAATTTCATGCAAGCGTCCACCGTAATTTTCAAAAATGGAAATAAAACTACAAAAAATTCAATTTTTGAAAAATAATATATTAAATTTAAAGTATTCGTCAACTTACACAAACACAAAAACTCAAACTACCAATCAAGTTACATATAATAAATAAGATGCGTAAAAGATATAATTAAGTACCATTAATAAATAAGATGCATAAATAAATGATATGATCAAGTTTCATATAATGAACAATTTTAATGGATCGGATAATGGATCAGGTGGGGGATTGGATACTCTTTCATCCATATCAGACCCGATTCATCATTCATCATCCACTTATTTGTCCATTTATTTGGATTTTCACCCATATATTTAAGGTAATTTAATGGGTGAATCAGATCTCCGCGGGATGATTTCCATCTCTAGATACAATGTTTAATTATTTATCAATTGTTTTAACCAAGGCTCTTTAAGGTTAACATATCTCTCTAGATATCTTTTAATCATGATTGGACAACCCATTCTATTTATTTTATTCTTCTTTTTAAATTTATCAATGAATTACAATACTATAAGCAAATAATAGAGATCCGGTCCGGATCCCCTACTCCTCTTTGGTGCTCCTACATCACAAAATTATTTTCATTTTATTTATTTCCAGTATAAATAAACATTAAAAAAATTTAAAATATTTTTAGATTATATACCCTTATATTGATACGTTTAAAAAATTTTATTATGAAAATTCATGTTTTTTAAAATAATAAAAATTATTTTCTAAAATCATCGATATTTCAATTATTTATATTTTAAAACATGAATTTTCATAATAAAATTTTATAAACATATCAATATAAGGGTATTAAATCTAAAAAAATCAATGCTTATTTATAACACCGAAATAATTTTGTGATGTACTGTAGAGAGCACCAAGGGGAGCGGAGGATTTGAACTGAGGATGAAATCGGATCCTCTACAACACCCGGTGCACCCTACGATGCACAACGAAATTATTTCTGGTATAATTTTACTTTAAAAAAATTTTAAAAATATATTTACATTCCACATACTTATATTTATATGTTTATAAAATTTTATTATAAAAAGATTCATTTTAAAAAAATTATAAAATTAAAAGATTAATTATATTAGAAAATAAATTTTATTTTTTTTAAAACATGATTTTTTCCAAAAAAAAAGTTTGTAAACATATAAATATAAGTATGTGGAATGTAAATATATTTTTTAAATTTTTTTTAATGTAAAATTATAACCGAAATAATTTCGTGGTGCACTGTAGGGTGCATCGGTAGAGGATCCGGACTCATATCATCTTACCCATTGAATGTGAAATACCTTCCTTGAAACTAGCAATAGAGCTCCTGCCTAAAACCACCCCTGAAGAGGAACGTCTCGTTCATTTAAAACAACTGGATGAACACCGCAGAGATGCGGCTACTATAAACGAGGCAAAACTGAGTTGGGAAAATTTGCCTTCATTTGAACTTTTATGGTACACAATTTTGTAAACATAAGTATGTGAAATGTAAATATATTCTTTAAAGTTTTTTAATGTAAAATTATAATCGAAATAATTTCATTGTACACTGTAGGTTACATCGTTAGAGGATCCGGACTCATAAACTGAGTTGGGAAAATTTGCCTTCATTTGAACTTTTATTGTACACAATTTTGAACTTTTATGTACTAAATGCCATAAATGTTCATGACTCATGAGCATTTACCAATTAATTAATCAATCATTATATACACACACACTTAGTACTTGATAATTAATTATATATGCTTATTTGAGCATCCAAGAAATTGACAAAGTAACAACATGTAAATTCAAATAAACAATTCAAGAACATGTCATATTCTAATTGGGAGTGATTTATTTTTATTGATTTATTAATATTTGTAGATTCGTGATGTACGTGTAAGCAAGTAATATGATTATTAAATTCTAAAGAAAAGTCCATCTCAACCGGCTTATTTATTTGTTTAATGCATATAATGTGAAAATATTAATGCTACGTTGATTAATTTAGGGTGGGAGTCATCGGTCAGGGCTTGTGTTATTGTTAGATACATCATATTCATATACTCTATGATTTATTCATTTGTATATATATATATATACATCATAGACTCATAGTCATCGTATTTAATACATGTAGACGTTAATGTTGTCGATCAATGTAATATAGGTTCAATTAATTAGTACGTTAAATAATTACTTTATGATAAATTAGTGTATATTATGTCATATTTGATATTAACATAATATTCTAAAATTATATAGTTATTTTTAAAAATCTATTAAAAATATAATAAGTGAATGAAAAAAAATTAATTAGAATTTGCTTTAGAAAAATATTTTTCAAAAAATGAACTTTTTTATAACATGCTAACCAATAACTTTTTGTCAAAATTATTATTTTTAAAAAATTCTTTGTTCAAGAGTTTTATTTTTTTCTAACAAACAAAATCGTAATTTTTTTTCTATTAACGAATTACGAATACCCTAATAATAAAAAAATAATAAATTTTTTTTTGTTATGCAATTAATTTTGATTTTTTAAAATTAATTATCATGATTTTTTTTTTACAAAAAGGAAAATATTTTAATATAAATTAGTTGAGATCTTAAACCTGAATAGGTTAATGGGTAATTTTGAACAAAAATGAAAAATGAATAAATCTCTGAGGAACAAATAAAATAAAATGAAATAAATGAATCTCTTATTTATGAACCCTAATATGTGCAGAAAGCATGAAGCACCTATACCTGACAAATCAAATTCATCAACTCCCACTCTCCCTCTCCCTCTCCCTCCAAGTTCAGATATCGGTCTTCATCCTCCATTGCTACCTACCTTCCAATGGAAATCAAATTCATCAACCCCGCAAAGAACCTATACTCCGTCGGTAATCTCACCGTCGTCTCCCTCATCGTCCTCTTCGTTTTATTCCTCTCATCCTCCTATAATCGAGACTCCGGATGCACCTCGATTTCCGCCCCCAAATTCGTGAGCCGATCGATCGAAACTAATTCATCAATAATTAAAAATCAGATCTTTCCAGCTAATTCAATTTGATTTTAACTAATTTGCTTCTTAATTAGGTGGAGAGAGACGAGTTGGAAACGGCGCTAGAGGCGGCGTCGGCGGGGAATAACAGGACGGTGATAATCGCGGTGGTGAACAAAGCGTACGCGGAATCGGAGGGAGGCGATCCGGTGAACATGCTGGATTTGTTCCTGGAGAGCTTCTGGCTGGGGGAGGGCACTCGGCCGTTGATCGAGAACCTGCTGATCGTCGCCACCGATCGGACGGCCTACGAGAGGTGCGTGTTCAGGGGGCTCCACTGCTACTTGTTGGCGGGTGATCAAACGGACGGCTCCGAATTGGCCGGCGAGAATGTGTTCATGTCGAAGGGGTTCATCAAGATGATGTGGCGCCGGACCTTCTTTCTTCTCACTGTTCTTCGCCGGGGTTACAATTTCATCTTCACGGTGCGTTCAATTCAACTATTTAAGTATTTATTTTTGACATATATTTGAAGATAAATATTTAAATAGGGCTGTGGTATTTAGTGGAGTGGATTAATGGACATAAATATTTATATTTTTCAACAATATATTAAATTGCACAAAATTTACTCCTTGTTAATACAGTAGTTTGTGCCACCAACCAACACTATATAACGAACGCACACGTACGGTAGAAGATTCAAGGTACAAATGAAATTAACGCCATATGTAACGCTTAATTTCAACAAACTAGGGGGTCAAATCCTTAGAAAGAAGGTGCTTGCTTAGTTGGGTGTCGGTATATTGAATGATTCTTTGACAAATAAAAGCCCCCCATTAGTTGATTAGTCGTGGATTTGGTAATGTTTAGGTACGTTGAAGCCAAACCAAGCACGCAACACTAGCTATCAATTTCCCATATAAGTATCTACTAGTATAGTTCCCGTGCCATGGCGCGATTTTTAAAAAATAAATTGATATTATACCATTTAATAAAATATTATTTAAATATTTTAAAGTAAACATATAAAAACAAACCCACAAAAGTAAGATATAATAAGCTCAATCAAGATGTACTCCATTGTGATAGTATCGAATATTTGCAAATAGACATAGGTTTATATTAATTTAATATTTTGAATTAAACTCATTGATTATTTTACAGATGAACATCAATTGGAAAAATTAAAAAGGGGGAGAAAAAATGATTAGTTAAAAATAAGATAATTAAAGTAAAAAGAGAATTAAAGTAAAACTAGTACGATTCCCGCGCCATGACGCGTTTTTTTTAAAACTAAAATATTATATATAAAAATAATATAAAATATTAATAAATGTTAAGATAAAATCATAAAAAACTTTACAATAAATGTATCTTATAATTATCTCAGAAAATTATTTTTTAAAAATCTTATGTAAAGTATAATACATAAATATAGATATTTTAAATTATTCAGTAATAATAATACCAATTATAACATTGTTTAAATGTGATGTGTCATAATCAATAGTTATATTCAATATTTTGAATTAAGCGCAATAGTTAGTAAATAAATTTTGAATTAAGCCCAATAGTTATATTAGATTGAATTCAATGTTTTGAATTAAGCCCAATAGTTAGTAAAATTAAATAAAAAAGAGAATTAAAGGAAAAAGAAGAAAAAAAATGAGAAATAAAGAAAATCAAAGAAAAATGGCAAAAAAAATATGATTGGTCAAGACTCCTAAAATGCCTCTAAGATTGACACATCATCCTAAACTCTTCTAAATTAAGAGTTTATATAGAAGTTAGTAAAATTAAATAAAAAAAGAATTAAAGGAAAAAGAAGAAGAAAAATGAGAATTAAAGAAAATCAAAGAAAAATGGCAAAAACAATATGATTGGTCAAGACTCCTAAAATGCCTTTAAGATTGACACATCATCCTAAACTCTTCTAAATTAAGAGTTTATATAGATGAAGAAAAAAGGATAATTAAATTAAATGAAAATTAAAATTAAAGAGAAAAATAGGATTGGTCAAAATTCCTAAAATCCCTCGAAGTGTGACACGTCAGCCTAAACTCTTCTAAATTAAAAGTTTATATATATAGATATAGATAGTTAGTAAAATTAAAGAAAAAAAGAGAATTAAAAGAAAAAAGAAGGAAAAAGGAGAAATAAAAAAAAGAGGATTAAAGAGAAAAAAAATTATAATTGGTCAAAACCCCTAAAATCTCTCTAATGTTGACACCTCAGCATAAACTCTTCTAAATTAAGAGTTTATATAGATATAGATATAGATAACTAACTATTATTGGAAAAATAAAATTTACAAATATTTATGCGATTTCTAATATATCTATTTAACATTTATTTAATCTTAAAAAAAATTATATTTATATTCCTAATCTCTATTTTTATATATTTATAAAATTTTATTTTGAAAAATCATGTTTTATAATTTTTAAAAATTAAAAAGGAAATATTTTACAAAATACAATTATTAAAAATGTTAAAACATGATTTTTCAAAATAAAATTTTATAAATATATAAGAATAGATGTTAGGAATATAAATACAATGTAAGTCATCTTTATCTTACGGTTAACAAAAACAGAAATTTTTTAAGAGGAAACGAATTCTATAATTTCAAATTTTCAAAATTAATATCTATTTTTTTTAATTATCTATATATGTTAATGTCACCTATTTAATTAATCCAACTCGTCATATCTTATTCTCAAATAAAATCAGTGTATCAAACTCAAAGTGGCCTGTCGAAGGTCGTGCTTTATATACTTGATAAGCAACATCTTGAGAGTTTGATGATAGTGTTTTGATGTTGATATTTTTTTTTTCAATAGTACAATTACATTATATATAGTATTAGTGTCTGCTTAAGATCGTTGTTGTCTTTATATCAATTACTTGGTCCGATGATATCCATTTTTTTAGTATAAACTTATGTTTTCTATTTTCAACCTTTATTACATTCAATAAAACAATACTACATCATATCTAAAATTTCTCATTTAAATATAGATAATCATCTACTAATACTAATAACAAATTATGATCAATACAAACAATAATAAATTATCATCATTACGATGCTTTTAAAACTTGAATCTCTTATATATATATAACAAGTATGCGATGTGTGTGATAATTTGTTTGGTGTATAGGACACTGATGTAATGTGGTTGAGGAATCCTTTCACAATACTAAACAGCAACAAGGTAGCCGGCGACATTCAGTTTAGCACAGACTGGTTCAACGGAAACCCGAGATCCGAGAAGAACCATTTCAACACCGGATTCTACTCGGTCCGATCAACGGAAGGCACCATCGCTCTGTTCGAGAGATGGTACGCGGCCAAGGAAAACGCGACGGGGATCAAGGAGCAAGACGTGCTACGTAACCTCGTGAAACGAGGCGCTCTAGGAGACCTAAACATAACGGCGTCGTTTTTGGAGACACGGTACTTCAGCGGCTTCTGCCAGGATAGCAAGGAGCTAGACAAGGTGGTGACGGTCCATGCCAACTGTTGCCGATTCATACGCGCCAAGGTGAAGGACTTGGAGCGCGTGTTGGAGGATTGGAAGAGGTTTAAGTTAGGGTTGTCGTCGTCTTCGTCGAAGAATCAGACTGCCGCGTCAGCCTGGTCGAAGCATGCCAACTGTCTAATGTCGTGGGGAAAGAGAAATATTACCAAGGTGACACGCGGACATGGTAAAAATGTTACCAAGGTGGCGGGTTGAGTATTTCCAGCGTTTAGGCTCTCAAATGCTTACAGTGAAGGAAGCTCGAGTTAGAAAATACTTTAATTCGGCTCGAGAGCTTCTGCAAAGGATTTGCATTTACCTTGTTGGGCCTTCACCTAGTGCTATTTTTTCATTGCTAAATTATGTTTGTGCTTGTATATTTGTACACACATCAATATAATGGAATTTTTAAGAGGTAAATATTAATTTTGTTGCACCTCTACTAGCCTTAATTATAGTCATCCCAAGAACCATAACAATCAACTGATGAAAGTGAGTGTATCCAACAAAATGTTGAGATTCATTACTTGAACTAATTTGATATGATTTGATCTTATACCCGAAAAAAGATGTGATGTCAAGTTGATCCATAACTTGTGATTTCATTGTTTTAAAATAATGGTTATGACATAGATCAAGCAGTAATCTTTAAAAACTATTTTCATAACTATTAATATATCTATAAATCCCATAAAAAAAAAACATGACCCATGACCCATTAATTTAGTGCGAATTGGGAAGTCAAGGAAAATGGTCCAATGGGCTTTATGGGTTCTATAGTCGGCCCACCCATGACCCATTTTCTAAGATGGTTAACGGAAAAAAAAACTAAAATTTGATTGAAATATATTCGTTTTTAAAAAAAAACATGGGAGAATGAATTTGGGAGTGGTGACGGAATTCATTTCTTGTATTATCTTATTTGTGGTTATGTTTTTGTGCTATAATTATTGCGGTACATATGTTTTTCGACAACTCTGATATATATCATGTGAGAATTGTGACAATATGAACACAATAATGATTACAATAATTAGGTTTTTTGTATGATAAATTAAATCTCAAGAATGTTGTTTCATGTAAGCAAAAGTGGGTTCAAGAATAATAAGGTTTGGTTGAAATTGAAGTAGTACTATAGGGTTACATTAGGTTTTAATAGATTCATTAATTAATCTAGGTTACACTAATTTAGGGTTAAAATTACCAATCTTCCATACACCGCAATTTTAGGATTCCTATCTTGACGGTACTTTAATTCAAATTCCTAATGCAATTAGCAAGGTAGGAAAAATTATAACATGAGCACCGTCTAATCACCTAACAAAATTGAAATCTTAATACAGCGAGCAAAATTGAAAACAATCTAATGATGCTAGGAATTGATTCAAGTGCAATTCCAGAAAATTGAAAAGAAGAAAGATCAAAAGAAATTTGCATTTTTTAATCCGAAACCACAATAAAACATAGAGCAAGAATTACTTGTAACCCTAGACAATTCACGAGATGATTAATTGAACCTCTGGTGGAAGAAATAACTTCTATACAAATCAATAATCCGAATAATTTAACTTTTCAAAACGTAAACAAATCTTGTAAACAGTTAAACAATTTTTTTTATATAGGTAAGTTAAACAATCTTATATATAATCTAAACAATACAATCTATATCAATTTATTTATTTTATATTTAAAAAGATAAAAATTCTACTATAAGAGTAAATAAGTAAAATCCACCATAAAAAGATATAATTGCTAAAAAGAAAATCTAAAGGGTATAATTAAAAAAAAAAAAACTCTTACATTCCCTCAAATTTTCACATTTAAAATGGGGTGTGGATGTCTATAACCAATCAAATTACAAACAATACTCCCTCCGTTCTAAATTAAATGTCGTTTATCTTTTTCTGCACGTTTTTTGAGGAGGTAAAAACACTACTACCTCCGTTCGGCAAAACTTGACGTTTTACTATTCACGCACGCTTTTTTAGGAGATAAAAACTATATAAAATATCTAGTTTTTTAAATAATTTTTTAACAATTTCATAGTTATTATTAATAAGTACAAACTTGTTAAAAAAATTTTTTTAAAAAATGAATATTTTATATAGTTTTTATCATTCTAAAAAAGCGTGCGTGAATAGTAAACGACAAGTTTTGCCGAACGGAGGTAGTATAAAATATTATTTTTTTAATCATTTTTTTTAATAATTTCATACTTGGTAGTCATAACTATAAACTTATAAAAATAATTTCATTAAAAAAATAATATTTTACATAGCTTTTACTTCCTAAAAATACGTGAAAAAAATCAAATGACTTTTATTTTGGAACAGAGGGAGTAGCTGAATTAGATTCAACAATTAAACGGGTTAATCCCAATCAAATTTTCAGTTGTAACCCATGAAAAACCGCCCAGAGCTCAGTTGTAAGGGCAAAACAATTAACGTACGCACAAGAAGAAAATACAATGTTAATGTTAATTATGAAAGGGCAAATTGCAAAAAAATAACACGAACTTTAGGGGTTGTTACATTCGGTGGCACCAACTTTCAAAAATTCTATAATAATCATCAACTTTGAAGGGTGGTTGTGGTTAGTAGCACAACCATTTTATTTTAAAAGTGCAGCCCTTATTAACATTTTGTTTACAAAAAAATAACCTTTTTTCATTGTTTTTTTAAACCCACTCATAATTTTCTTCTTTTTTTTAAAAAAAAATCATGTTTATAAACTCAATTTCAATTTTTCAAATAACATCATTTTTTTAAAAATATAATTGTGATATTAATTGGTATCTTTTTAAGACACTCATTTTTCATTTTAAAGACATTACTTATTATTTAATTTTTTGAAAAAAACTAAGTTTATGGAGAAAATAAAATTAGTTCTTTTTTTAACCGGGTGTATGAGTGTATTCTTTTAAGAAAAAAGGGGGAAAAGTAGTGTTTTATAAAATAAATTATATTTTTTAAAATTAAAAATGAAAATGGATTGTTTTTAAAAATGAAATATGGGCATTTTTTTTACAAAGAATGTTAATAAGAGGTGATATTTCAAAAAAAACAATAGATGTGCCACTTATTGCAACCAGAACCAAAGTTGGTGATTATTTTTAAAATTTTGAAAGTGTATGCCATTAAACGCAACTACCCCTAAAGTTCATGCTATTTTTTACAATTTTCCCATTATGAAAAAATAAAGGTGAAAGTTAAATTAAGGTTAGCTATTCATCAAGATAGTAGGTTATTATTATCTTTTGAATTTTATGAAAAATATGTAAAATCAAATAGGTGAAAAATCACCTACATTTTACCTATTTCACTCGTTGAGTGAGGGTGAAGTGAATATGGATGGTAGGTTGATGGTCCATATTGTGAATCGGGTGAGACGAGAGTTTATCCACTCACCATTTGACCTATTTCTATCCTCAATTTCGGATGGGTTGAATATTTATGATCAGAGTTGAAATATTAAAAACAAATAATAGTTAATCAAAAGATTATTTATGAATTCGAGTAGAAATATGTTATGACCTGAGGGTTGGTGATGGTGAATCGAGAAAGAGAGGGGGGAGGGTGAAGCTAGAGGAAGAAGGAGATAATCTGAAGGAGAGGGATAGAGATTAGGAGAGAGGAAAGGTAAATGATTGGATTATTACTTGGATGATCATCAATTACAACCATTAGAGTATTTATATCCTTTTAATTTATAATAACCCCGTTCATTACAATACTCACCCTTATAAAAGCATTGTCATCAATTGTAATATGTAATGATAAAATTAAGGTAGCTAACTAAAAAGGAACTCTAGTACACACTTGCAGGTAGCAAGTAATACATTTCATTGATCCCTCTCAAAAAAAAAATGCTAAAGTTGTCACTTGACTTGCTTTACATCCACATCCACTACATTACAAGTGAGCACATGATAGCCGCAGCAACATGGCAGTTGCTTGAATTGTTGTCCAATAATGAAATATAATCGACCAATATTCCCCAAAAAAATCAGCACAAGGACCTAATGTAAAATTCCCCCAATAAATGGTCTTGATGTGTATGACAACAACTCAAATTCATGCTAGTTGAAGCCCTTCTTAAAGAAGAAGCCAATCTAGATTGAGAAGCTTTGATACCACTTGTTATGACCCAAAGGTCGGATAGGCGAAAGCCTAAGCTTCCATGGAGGATTTGAGAAGGAAGGGAGAGAGATTGAGGTAGGAGAGGAAGAAGATAGAGGAAAGAGATGAAGTTAAGAGAGAGATAGAACGAGAGAGGATAGAGAGTAGGAGAAGGTAAGTATTTTCATTATTCACTTGATGATTTCCTATTACATTTAATATGGTATTTATACTAATACCCACACCTAATCACATATATGGGTACATAACAAAATATCAGAGATAAATAACTAAAAACTTATGCTGATATGGATATAAAATTCGGAAGGGCAAATAAGAAATAAGAAATGTACTTTTTATTCTGATTTGCTATTAGGACGGTTGCATCTCGCCAAATGTACGGCGAGATCACATGCTTCCGGTGTCGGTGGTGGTAGCATATACTATATGGGAAAGACGAGATCAGCGAATCAGAAACTTAATAGACTTCGGATGTCAGTGGCGGCAAAAGAGGCAGAGCAGCTTGAATAGATGTAAAAGACATATCAACCTTAAAAATCGGTGACGATGGATACTTAATCGTCACCGACTCCCGATGTTAATAACTGTAACCGTGTGGTTGGCGAGATAATTGCCGAGCTAATGACTGATTTAGAAAGTGCAATACAGCCTTATGTTAGACAACCTTATGTTAATGACGAAAACAATTCCTATTTCCGGAGAGAGGTGGTGAGGGTGGGGTGGGGCTGTGGAATTCAGGCAATATCCCAAATATTCGTGCATCTTTTAGGGCCGAAAACCCTAAAGTGATGTCCACTCTTATCCATCTTTCCCCCAATTGTCAATTGACTGCAAAATTCATCTGAAATTGGCATCTTCCCATTCGATTTCCGTCCCCTCTCCTCCAATTCGAACCCGATGCTTCGGTTCGATTCGAGGCGATTAGCTCCCATTCCAATCAGTGGCTATTTTCCTCTTGATTTCTCGAATTAGGGCGTACAAGATTAAAAAAAAAAAAAAAGCCAATTATGTACAAGGACAAGGGAGCTGGATCTTCCCGGTCTGAGATCGGAGCTCTCGATCGGAAGAAGTTTAACGATGTTACCGAAAATCATCTAAAGCAAGCGTCGCCGTCGTCGTCTAGAGGCTTCAGCTTTAAGGATAGGGATGGGCCGGATGGCCGTTTTCCGGCGCCGTCGACTTCCACCGGTCGGACGCCATCTGATCACCGTGAATTCCGTTCGTCGGCGTCTACTATGACCAAGAATAAGGAATGCTCCGATGGTTAGTGACAACTTTATCGATGTTGCATTGAAGTTATTGTTCATGTATTTGATTCGACGAATTTTGTTTCCAATAGAAACTAGAAAGTCCAGGTTGTGACAAGTGAATTCGTTGAGGGTAGACAGGCCTGATAATTACTGCAGCCTCGATTTATGAAGATCTAAGAGAGAGATGCTTGCATGTATAGGTGAACCTGTTTTCCAGATTATATTTAGCAGTTGAAAAGATTATTGTCGAATTATCTTGAGGATTATTGTCGAATTAGGTTATATCCGATGTTAGCACCATTTTGAGTTTTGGACGAACCACTAATAAAATTCAGGGTAGGTTCGAATATGCTGGTAAGCGTACCTTCATAGGAATGATGAGAATGTAGAATATCTTAGCTACAAATGTAGGATAAACTTTATTGTTTAGGGGTATCCAAGCCTGTGAGTGCAATTGTTTCGATCCAGATGAGGAGCTCACTCATATTTTGAATGAGGAGCTATATGTCGAGATATAGACTTATAGTATACCCTAGACTGATGAGATTGTGGGGATTTTCTAATAACATAAAAGTGGTAGTAAAGCTTGCATGACTAATTGTTCAAAATTGGAAGTTGGATAATTTGGATTATATGTTTAGCTATTAGGAATGTATGATTCTAGGACTTATCTTATCCAATTTAGTGTATTGAAAATATGATAGTAGGCATGAGATTTACTCCAATGTCCATACATGTTCCTAGTTCCTACTTCCTAAATTATTGTTCGTCAATATCATTCAGCATGAAACAGTGTCCAATCCTGGGCGCCATATGACTTCCAATTTCTTACGATTCATGGACTTCAGCTATTTGTGTATTGGAAGATGTTGCATCCTTGTCAGCTTAACTCCACTATCAAGTTATGGGCCTTTATATGGTTTAATTTGCTCCAAATCAATACGTTGTCTATATAAGTGGAAAGAAAATGCTACTGATTGTTCAGAGAAAAACTAATTAAAAATTCATTCAACATGACAATTTAAAAACTTCCTGATCTCAAATAAACTTGTTGGTTCTGTATTTATGGTATGCTTACTGGATAATGGTTCGTTTTTTTGACATATGTTTAAAAATTGTTTTACATGTTGCTGATGTCTATGATGATATTTGATGCAGAGTCTGAGACAGACAGCGCAGACTCGGATGTTTTCGGCTCCGAAGGTGATGATACATCATGGATCTCATGGTTTTGCAGTCTGCGAGGAAATGAATTTTTCTGTGAAGTTGACGAGGATTACATCCAAGATGATTTCAATCTATGTGGCTTAAGCAGTCAAGTTCCCTACTACGAATATGCACTTGACCTAATTTTGGATGTTGAGTCCTCTCACGGTGAGCATTCTTGTAGTTTTTCTGTATACCATACTAAAAATCTCATCTGGATTATTGTTTCCTGGATTTTATTTTTCAAGTTTCTTTCATTTTTATTGTTTTAAGATCTTACCTAGAAAAGAACCCATTGCTCTTTGCATTCATGAAATTCTCATTATGTGGTTTGAGGTTTTGTTAGACCTGTGTCTGTTGCAAAGCATATTATGATTCAGAATAGCCCCTGTTTACTGGAGACACTGTTTAAGTTAAGATTGAACTGAAAGAAGTAAAATTTCAGGGTCACATAGAAAATTGGGGAAAAGGGGGAGTTCGGAAAGGAGATGTGAACAAGGAACAAAAAAAATATGGAAGCATGTGAGAGACAATGCCAACATTAAAGATGACATATAATGTGAATGGTTTTTTTTCCCCGTTAGGTGTAGGGATATTCTTGCCTCTGTAATTGCTATTTTGCTGTACATAACAAAAGCATGTGGAGAAAGTGATGCCCCGAAAATGTGAAATGATAAAAAAAAAAAAAGTACAAAGGTTATTATTAGCTCTAGAACCTGTAAGAGAAAAGTGAAGTGGCAATGATATTACTGCACGCTGGTAGTATTAGACTGAGGAGAATGAATGCATGGCAATCAGACTACACAATCCACGCAACACACACTTGGGGAAACCAAAGAAATCCAAAGAATTCCTTGGCCAAATGATCCAATAATTACCATAAGGACAACAGTCTCTGTGGAAAACAGGTGGGTAAAGCCCCCCACGCCCACGCAACACCACCACCACCAACAGCACCACCACCACCACACACAGAGCCATATGCTAATTGTCCTACCCGTTCTTGTATACACTGATGAAGAGTTTCTCTGCGTAACAGCCAGCAGTATGGTGATTGCAGTAATGTTGCCTTCACCGGGTCACTTTTGTGTGATGCAAAATTTACTCATTAACTAGTGTTTTGGGTAATATTTATGGACAATAAAGAAGATAGTTTAGTGTGCAAGGGTTTGTTATTGTAAACCTTTTATTGTCAATTGTGCGAATATATCCTGTCCTTGCCTTATTTTCTTCTTGCATTTTTTATCTCTACTGTACCTCATATGGCACCTCATTTTGTCTTTGTTTGACATGTTTGCGAGGTATAACACCTTAGTTTGTACTTTGAACACTATCTCTCATGTTTCTAGGCAGCTAACTCAATACTGACATTTTTTATATAAACAATCTAATTTGTCCAGGTGACTTTACTGAGGAACAGAATGAATTGATTGAATCTGCAGCAGAGATGCTATATGGACTTATCCATGTCCGTTACATCTTGACTAATAAGGGAATGTCGGCAATGGTGAGATGTCTCTTTATTCTCTCCTCCTGGGAATGAACTGTTGTTGTCTATATAGGTGATTTTTTATCTTTCTGTTTTAGTCAGAAATTGACACCATCATTTATTGTTCAGAGTGAGAAGTACAAAAACTATGAATTTGGGAGATGCCCTAGAGTTTACTGCTCTGGGCAGGCATGTCTACCAGTTGGCCAGTCCGACATTCCGAGATCAAGTACAGTCAAGATCTACTGTCCAAAATGTGAGGATATTTATTATCCAAGATCAAAGTACCAAGGCAGTATCCTTTTACATTTTCTTTGCTAATCATTGTAGATCACAGCACATATTATTTAAGTGAAAAAAATCTATTCTTCACCAGTTTGGCTGCATAGGTCTGAACAAATTTAGTGCCAAGTCTACCCAGTATAAAAATAGGAAGCTAGTTAATAAGCTGCTTTTGACCAGTTGATACTACAGGCTTTATATAATTGCAATTTATGATGATCTTTTGATATACCATCTCTTTCATAGTTAAAGCAAAAGAATCTGTGAGATTTCCTTAACCTGGCCAAGGTGTAGATGGGGCTTATTTCGGGACCACGTTTCCTCACCTCTTTCTGATGACATATGGGAACATCAAACCCCAAAAGCCGACACAGAGCTACGTGCCAAGAGTGTTCGGCTTCAAGATTCACAAGCCTTAAACATTGACAGTGTTTAATTGCACGGTGAGATTGATCAAGCTGATGGTTGTTCACCTCTTCTCTTCTCCAGTTCTCTTAAGGTGATAGCTCAGGGTGGATCCATATGTGTTACTACTCGTAATGGTTGGCAAAGGCACAAGGTCTGTTTCCAAATCAGTCGTCCTCTTTGAATGATAACTTGTGTTATTTTGTACTTGTAGAAAGCGTTCCAAGGGTTTCGCACGAATTGTGGAAGGGTACAAGCAAGGGACCATGATGGTGGGCGCGACGGCTAAAACATGCCTTATGAGTTATGACAGCTTCTGTCGAGTTCAGTTGTTTGAAGTTCCTTATTGTTGAGCTGTGCAAGTGGCTCTCTAAATTCTAAAAGATGTCGAAATGGAGATTTACTTCCTACTTCCAAACCTTTTTTAATTTTCAAAAAAAAGAAAACAAAAATAGTAGAACTGTTGGTGCATGAAGCTGAGCACGAGTATTGTTGAATATTTGAATACCTTGTATTAAAGTCAGCGTTGCCAGGTTGTGCAAATTCGGTGTGTAGTCAAAGGGTAGACCCATTCACTCCTCCGAAAGTGGTTGGATTTTGGTGACAATGGTAGAAAGGGATGGATCAAAATAAATAGTGAGTATAGTATTTAGAGAGAGTCTTTTTTTTTTAGAAAAAAAAAGGGATGGGTTTGGGGAATTGAGAGGTTGAAATAAGGATAAGGTTGTATAAAATTGGAGAATTCCACTTATCTAGGGGTGTTTGTTCACTTGCCTCTTTTACAATAATGCGGATGAAAGCTCGAAACACTTGTTCACAAGTTGTATCTATTCATTCCAGATGATTTCGAAGATTGATAATGGGATTGGACAAATCATTTGAGATATAATTATAACGGGTCAAACAATTAGACAAAATACAAATGAGATCTTCTCGAAACTCGACAAGTCCCAGAAGACAACATTATCCACCATCTGGTGGAGTCTACTAGACCATCAGGAAAAAAAATTGTATTCAACGATGACAACTACACATACCAAATAAAACAAGATAGGTATATATGACAACAATTGCAACAATAAAGGATTCCAAAATGTTATGTTGGGAAGAGATTGGAATCAAAACAAGAGACGAAAGATCCAACACCGACACATAGGAGAAACCTTAAATGGATCAAACCAACATTTTATGTGTTCGAGATTAACTTTGATGGCTCTAGGCTGCCAAATGGAGAGACAATAACGGCCTATGTTATCCGCGATCACCATGATCGAGTCACATTCTCTGGTGCCTCTCTGTGTGGCCACATCTCATTCTCAACCTTAATGGTTAAAGCTCTAGCACTCTATTCCGGCTTGACTGCGGCAATTGACTTGGGCTACCGACATATCGTGCTTGACGGCAACATCCTCATGGTGATTAATTCAGTTTTTGGTGTATAGCATTGCACATAGGACACCCATCACCTTCTGCAGTGTTTTAAGGAAGCTACAAGCAACCATATCTTCCATTAAGTGAATCGTGTTGCGGACAAGGTGACTCACCTCAGACACGTGATGAACCTTGATCCTCTAGCTTTGCATCCGTAGTTCTTGGTCATAATCCGTAAGAACATAATTGAGTAGTGGATAAACATAGTCTCAGACTACCCAAATCCTTATCTTGCATTTAAAAAAGGGGAGGGGGGAGTTGAAATAAATTGTCAAATAAACTAATTGTCATGAAATACACCACAGACAAACAAGGGAGGGGAGTACAAAGCTCAATGATCCAAACAAGGAAGGTGACAATAGCCCAAAATAGTAGTGAGGAAACGTCGATCGAAGTAGTGAGGAATTTCAACGTATTAAAAATGATGATAATGTCAACCGGCCGAATGCTTAATCCCTTATTCCCTTATGGCAACCCAACAAATGAGCCAAGTGGTGAGGTCCTGAGGATAAGAGCAAGTCCAACAGCTTTGTTAAAATAGAGAAAATGAGAGATTTCAGAGAAATAAACCATTTTTTCTTTCCAACAGCTTCTCTAAACTCATTTCCAAAATAGAGAAATGGATGGAGAAAGTGAAAAAATCTCTAAATTTGTAGAAATAGAAGTTGATCTTTATAATTTAATGTTCATTTGTCCCTAGATAGAATTTAATGACACAACCCCACCTTTTCACCCATAATATAAAAAAATATAATTTCATACTTACTAGTAATAAAAAAATATAATTATTTTTAAAAATTAATAAAAAAGTTGATATGATTTGATATAATATATAAATCAATTATGTTAAATCAATATAGATAGATAAACAAAATATCATAATTCTAGTTTAACTTTTTTAAATGAAATAGGATAATTAATTTCATCCAATTTAATGCTATAAAGTTCGCATTAAAAAATTAGTCTATAAAATTTTCACTTAAAAAATTATTCACTTGAACTCATAACTCATATTTGAATGATTTTATTTTTATAAATTATAAAGTAAGTCTTATTATTTAATTAATTTAATTAATTAATCATATGTGATCAATCACCAATCTAATATATAATAAAATATATATTAACCAATTGAAAATAATAAGATTAAATGAAGTTTTTAGAAATGTAGAATTAAACATCTTTAATAAATGCATTTATTTATTATATTCTAATAAATGTAAAAATCTGTAAAATAGAGAAACTGTTGGAGTTGGAGTGAATTATTTTTAAAAATTTTGATATTTTAATCTCTATTTTAGAGATTTTTTACAAAATCTGTTGGGCTTGCTCTAAGGGTTTTAATCTTCTATCTCTAATACCTCTTCTTCTTCTTTTTAATGGTAATAATTTAGCTAGAGAAAATCATAATCGATAACATCTTTATGGAAAAAACAAGGAAAAAAACTTTTATCAATCTATTTTATTGTTTTTTTTTTAGTTTTTTCTTTGAGATTTATGAAGGAGAATATACGAGAATATGAGATTGGGAATGGATAAAGTATTTTCAAACTCGTAGGATTTGGTACTGCCGTACTGGTATGATTCTTGTTTGAATTAATTTACACTTAATATAGATTTTGTTTGATTTTTTGATAGAAAATTGATTATAGTGTAATCAACCATAAATGAAGTAGGTTTGTAAACTTTGAAAGTTCATCTATAATAATAATAATAATAATAACAACAACAATAATAAACTAGTATGATTCTCGCGTCATGACGCGATTTTTAATAACATAACAAATTAGTACTATAAAATATTATTAAAGTTAGGATAAAATAATGAAGGTAGACTTTAAACCTATAAGAAAATGGTAAAAATGTTTACCATAAAGTTATGTTTTATCAAAAAGATTTTTAAATTAAGATATTATATTGAAATAGATTATTATTATTATAATATATAAAGATATATATATATATTAATAGTAAACATTAGATTTAATTAAATGTTTTGAATTAAATCCAATGGTTAGTAAATGAGTAAAAAATAAAAGGAAAAAATATAAATATATGAAAGAGATGAAGAGAAAAAGAAAAAGAAATAATAAGATAAAATTGTAATTAGTTGAAAAACTTAAAATTAAGGAGGAGGGGTTGATCCATCATTAAAAGGTAGATTCTAAATTAAGGTATTATATAGAAGGTAAATAATTTGTAAACTAACTGGAAAAATAAGGCAAATAAACCTACTACGTATATGATTAAAAACAAGATATGATCACTGAACCCCCTGGATTAAGCAATTGAATGGGTCATCATATTATATCTACTCATAAAATACGGACTAATACTTTGTTTAAATGGGCAAGACAGACATGACTAATAAACTACTCCGCGCTTATAAGGTTGGACTTGTGACATCAATTTTTATCAGGGATGACGCATTACGCGTTAATTGTTACGTGACATTTACTATTTCACTCTTTTTTTTTTTGGAAGTAGGATAAGAATTAGGAGAGTCGCCGACGGGGCAACTTCTTTCCTAGAGCGTCCGAGCGGACGAGAATCCGAAGATCCTGATCAGTATCCAAGCTATCATCGGCAGGGCAACAGTAGGCCAGACGTGCAATCTTGTCCGCAACTGCATTTGATTCCCTAAAAATATGACGAATAACAACATTAGAAATTGAACTAATATTCAACCACGTATCAGCCATCAGCAGCTCGATATTCCAAGGGCACGACCAGTCACCCAGGAGAGCATTTATGACGACCAAACAGTCTCCCTCAATAAGGAGATTATTAAACCTGTTATGCTTTATAATCATGTATGTCATTAGTCATAGGAAGGCATGTCACATTAAGAAGTAAAACTATAGGTTATATCTCTTGTATAGGATATGAGTTACAATCTGGATCAGATTCTGTAATTGGGCTTAAACGGCCCATCACTGCTCATCTGGCCCAGCCAGGTTGCCTCATCCCCGTCCAAGCTTTCAGTTAAGTGAAACGCAGCGTTTCAACTAGGGTTCCCTTTATAAAGGAACAAACCCTAGCTGAGCTCCTTCAGTTGCTGTTCTGCTACACTGGTAAGCCAAGATAGAGTGAGAGAGAAGTTGAAGTGTCGAGAGAAGCTTCGAGAGATTCCGCCATAGAAGAAGCTCCGATCGAGCTTCCTGAAGTCAGATCTGTCATAGATCCTTGAAGACGACGTCTGGTTCATCTGTTATCTGTCGTCCTGTTATCATATCTTCTCCGATCCAAGATCTGAGAAGATCAGGGAGTTTCTCGTCATCTCATCTCGATGTTCTTCGTCTTGCTTACTGTTTCTGTTCATACCTAGAGTAGATCGAGTTGTTCTTACTTGTGACATGCAACCATGACTTGTACTCTTGATCTACCTAGTGAACTTTTCCGGGTTTGAGTCTCTCCCTCCTGAGGCTCCGCAGAGTAGGTTTGCCGAACTGTGTCAACAAATCTTGGTGTTCTTGTCTGTGTTGTTTCGTTTTCGCTTCCGCATTTACTTGATCGAATCTGTTTGTTCAAAAAGTTTAAGTTTTGATTTGGTTTTTACAAAACCCGAGTTATCTCCAAATTGGAACCCATCGCCACTGTACACACATTTTTATTTATTTATTTCTTTTTTTTTCCTAGTCCTAAAAACTGTGCACATATTTAATAGAGGATGTTTTTGCATAAGCAAAGATTGGATTTATGACCTAAACCTTGGAAGTTTGACCCTTTGATAATCAAATTCGGTCACCCAAATTATTCACCAAATCAAAATGTATCTTTGACATATTTGTTTTTTTTTTCTTTTTCCTACGCTTAATTACTAAGCTCATTTTACTTAAAACGACTCTCTTTTCTGTAAACTAGTCTTATTACCCGCGTCTTACGCGGGTTTTTTTAGTAGTTTGTTATATATTGATTAATTTTAAGGTAATGTGATCTAATTTTAAACAATAATATAATTTTCAATAATGCTATATATTTCTTATGGTAATATAAATCTAGTTATGACTTCTCATACACACAATAAAATATTTGTGAACCCCTCTTAAAAAAGATGAATCTTAACCTGCAATATATACGTCATTATATTATATTAATACATAAGTATAAATTATCCATTTTTTAAATATTCGATATTTTTTTCACCTTCTTAAAAGACACATTAAAAATAAAATAACATATAATAATGATATCATTTGACCAATTTCATGTCAACATGTTTTGCCTGATTTATGGTCGGAATATTTTGTTATGTACCACATCTCCAAAGGTTTGATTATTTTTCTTACTATTGAAAAATGGAGATATATTTTTAATGTCGCACCAAAGGTTGGGTTATTTTCTCCAAATGTTGGATTATTTTATTGAAGGAGGGAGTATTAGACAATTCACAATCGTTATCCCATAATATTATATTTTATTCTCAAATTAATGTTAAAATAATTTTAAAAAACTTATATTTATTTTATAAATGATAATTGATATATGTTTATTTTTATTAATTTGGGAAAAAATCATAAAGAATAAATTATGAAAATAATTTTTGGCTTAAAAGTTAGGTATGTGTTATAACTTGAGTCTTTTCATTTTAATTATTTTATAAAATTATTTCTTTATCCTTTTTCATAATTTTTTATAAATGTAATTAAATTATTATTTGTTTATAAAATTAATAAATATGATATTTTATATACATAGCTGATAAAAATAATAATTTATAAGTTAAATAACATATTTAGCATATTTAATTTATTAAATAATGTACGAAGATACCGGAGTATATGATAATTTGAAATCATGATTAATTTATATATTAAATGTACATATGGGTAAAGTATGATATTGTCAAAGTCTTACGGTGGACAATTTATAATAATTACGGTGGATAATAATTACAGTGGACAATTTATAATAGCTTAAAAAATCTTATCATTGTCAGAGTATTTTTTTCTTCATATTGATAAGTTAAATATAAAATAACAAATTAATATAGGGATTTTAATATTTTTTTAACAAAATATATGATTTCAAAAATAAAATATTATCATTATATATAATGATCAACTAATATAATCAATTTTGATTACTAAAGATAAAATAACTAAAGGTAAAATGATAGATTTTGTAATGATTTAAGATATGAAGTTGAATATTTATATTAAAAATAATCAAGTAAAATAATTTTAATTGCAATAAACAAAAATGATAGGTTTTGTAACCACTTAAGATATGGTGTTAAATATTTATATTAAAAATTAAATTTAATGTTCAATTAAAATAGACATATAGGACGAAACGTGTATAAATAGATGATGTAATCGTCTGACGTGGCTTAAATATATTGGATCGTCATTAATTGACGTGTCAAGGACCCGGGCCAGATTGCATAAGAGAGCGACACGTAAGCGAATCGCACCAGAACCCGCCACATAGATTTCCACGTCTCTGTTTTAGTATTATATATTGATTGTATTTGGCCACCTTCTATCAATCTATTATTTACAATTAGCAGCCCACACTTTTGTATGTTGTTTTCATTTAAACGTTAAAGAAGAGTCCTCAAATGTTTAAAATATCCCTTATATGAATGCATTATGCATTAATATTTGGAAAATTTACAAAAAAAACACCCCTTAAATATAGAGTATTTCACTTAACCACCCCTTAAATAGTCTCCATTAACAAATCGTCACCCTTCACCTATTTTTTTAACCTAGCATTAAATATAGGGAAATGTACAGAAAACCACCCTTTAAACATGATGATTTTCACTTAATCACTTATTGAATTTAAAATTATTGAAAACCACCCTTTAATGGTCTTTATTTACAATTCACCGTCCCTTCATCTATTATCATTTGTTTTCTTTCTAACAACCTTGAAATATATTTTTTGGGGGTGAAAGGATAATTTCAGTTTACTTAATAGATTTTTAATGGTGGTATTTTTAAATAAATGTACTTTAAATGGTGGTTTGTCGCAAAATTAATTTTAAAAGGTGTTCTTTTTTTTTGCAAACTATCCTATTTAAAGGGTGATTTCCTGTGATTTCACCCTATGCATTATTGTGATTGATATACTGCTAAATTTGAAAAATTATATATGATTCATAATTCAAAATAAAAACTGTATTTATGTAGTAGTTGCGATTGCGCCAAACGTTGAACCCGTCAACTGACCGATCCCTTTGTATTTTTTTAGTTGTATTGGTGTCCGGTAATATAAAATTTCAACATATATAATATAGTATGTATCGCATTTTTATGCTAATATATAATTTCTGAGCTCGTAAAGGAATCTTGTGAACTATATTCGATCTTAAATCTTAAATATCAATAAATTAATAATATATTTTCAGCAATATATTCGATAGTCAAACACATCTAGCAATTCCTTGACTAACCACATTTTTCAACTACATTTCCCAATCTTGTCCTTTTCCACTTTCCCCTAAACTATCCAAAAAAACAAGAGTTTAATTAAAACAAGAGAGTTTAATTATAAGGTGAGAGATTCAATCATGTGAATTTCACCTATGAATTTTTTTTTAATAAGTCGAAGATGTTTAGTTTTATATTTACTAATTTATAGGGTATTGTGTATCGTGACGTCTTCACTATTTGAGATAACTGCTTCTCTGGAGTTACGTTTTTACTGCTCACATGATGATCGAGTCCTGATGTATCGTAGACCTACGATTTTGCTTTTGTGTGGGGCTTGTTTTTTAGACGGTTTTCTCGTCTGCTGACTTAGACGACCTTCGAGTTTCAGATATGTCTGAACTCGTATTCTTATCTAATATATATATATACTATTTTTTTATCTTATATTTTAATTCATTAATCTAATTCAAATGAAGTTCAAAATTGGTTAGTTAATTATAAATTAGACTGGTAACTATAGTGAACCATAATAGTGTTATATTACTCAACAATTAATTAACATTATGATTTTCCATGTCGTTTGAAAAAGTCATAATCATCAATTAAAAATCTCCACCAACTCAATGGATCATTCATTTGTGAATTTCAATTGCAATTATTCGATTAGCTACTTAAAACCTCGATAAAGAAACGTTAATTTTTCGATATATCGTTGAAAAAAAAACCTCGATCGGTAGCTAAATCCAATAAAGATGATTATTTTCTGTCTATTTTTTCAACTCTTTATTGAAATTGTTCAAATCTACATTATTCTTTGTAAATACAGATAATAAACCTAATGCTTGAAAAAAAAAACGTTTTTATTTTAATTTAATTTTGAAATAAATAACGAAGGCAAATTTCACAAGACAACCGGACAAATTCAAAGTCAACAACGATGTCTAATTAATACAAACACTTCCTCTGATATCTCCCCCACCGTTTTCCTCCAATTACTCTCCAATTTTCAATTTCCATGGCATCCGCCTCATTTACTCTCTAGAAGAACGAATTCAACCATGAATTGTTTCTTCTACTTCACGGACAAGCCATGGTGGAAGCGGCGAAGATCGGCGCCGGACCTGCTGAACCAGACCGGCAGCTCGGGAAATTCCGGCGGGGAGAGCTCCGGCGGCAATCGAACGGCGAAATCGACAGGCTCAACCGTATCGGCCCGGGGAATCAGCGAGCTGTACGAGGAGAAGGCCCGGAATCTTAGGGTTTTCGGCTACTCGGAGCTCCGGCAGGCCACCAACGACTTCCACAGGTTGTTGAAGATCGGAGAGGGCGGGTTCGGGTGCGTGTATAAGGGTAAGGTTAAGGCCCGATCCGCTTCCGGCGAGTTTGAGCCGCTCGTTGTCGCCGTTAAGAAGCTTAACAAAGATGGATATCAGGTAATTTTAATTTCTGAATTTTCCGGACGTCTTATTTGTTAAGGCTCTGTTTGGTTGGATTTACGATTTTAATGTTTTCCCGCCACAAGATATAGATAAAAAAAAAAAAAGGTAACATTAACAGGGTGTAATTGGAGTTCGAGTTTAATTTTCAAGTTTTATTTTTTGATGGGAAAAACTTGATGCTAAAACATATTCAAAGTGGTTTGCATTTTGGATAATGATAATTTGGAATTATTTTTTTGTAGTTGTTTAAAGGTTTACGGAAATAGTTTGACAATAAGTTTTCCCGGTAGGCACTAGGTTCTTCGGTAGCTCATGGTAAGTTTGCTTAACTTGAATAATAAGGCAACTTCTACTTTCACTTTTTATTAATAGAAAATTCTCTTTCTTGCCTTTTAATAGATAAAAAATCACAATGTAATCAAAATTATCAAACAATCATTTTTTTTCTCAATTCACGGGAAGTATAATTCGTGAGAAATCATTTCCTGAAAGATATCTTCTATAATTACTATGCTTAACAAAATGAGCCCTTAATCTTAACAAAAATTCATCTCTCCTAGACCTTACTTATTTAAATGATTAGGTTTTTCAAACCTATATTTTTAGATAATAGGTTAAGCATTCCATTTTGAGAAAAAAAAATCTCCCTAGCTACATCATTTATCCCGTTAAGAAAAATATATTGTTTTAGATGAATTTTTTTTAAAAAAAATATATCTTCAAACATATTCCATCCATCAAGTATTCAAGTGTAGTCTTTTTATAAAGTGAAAATGTTGAGGAACAATTATGAATATAAATGTATTTTTATCCTTTTTTTTAATATATAAAATTTTAAAATCAAATGTTTTAATTAACTGATAGAGTAAATTAGAGAAACAATAAACACATAGTTAAGTTTTATTTTATTTTTGATAATAAAACACATAGTTAAGTTGATAAACCTGGTGGGTGGAGTCATAATTTGACGGGTACGATGTCTAGTACAAAAGGGCCAACTGATTCTATTTATGACTTATTTTTAACACGGCTCTTGAGTCTTGACTCTTTGACGTCAACACAACACCTCGTGTGCCTCTAAAATGCAAATGATCTACTGTACAAACTAGGAACTCTGACCTTTTTTTTCCCTGTATTTTTAGCTTCTCAATTTGGGCATTTAGGTCAAACTGATTCATTCGTCTTGAGTGTAGTCAATTAATCTGATTGGTGACTACATAGTTTCAGCAGTCCACATCTATGAATGATGAATCAATTTGGCAATTTCGATCAGTCACAATTCAAACAAGTGGTGAGATTATCTTCAACTGAAGTTTATGAAAAAACACAAGACTTTTCTCAATTGTTTGGAGATGATGTATATACACTTCAAACTTGATCTTTCTCGGCCTCGAGAAAATTGAGGAACCCGAAACCCGAAACAAACCTGACTGGACTCGAATCCAATACTTCTGTGGTTTAAACAATCGATGAATAACTCGTACTTGACCTCAATTTGCCTATGCACAGGGCCATAAGCAATGGCTGACTGAGGTTCAGTTTCTTGGTGTTGTGGAGCACCCAAACCTGGTGAAGCTCATAGGCTACTGTGCCATTGATGGCGAACGGGGGATCCAGCGGCTGCTCGTATACGAGTATATGACGAATCGAAGCTTGGAAGACCATCTTTTCAACAGGGCTTACCCTCTTCTTCCGTGGGAGACGAGATTGCAGGTTATACTAGGGGCTGCTCAAGGGTTGGCTTACTTACATGAAGAGTTGGAAGTGCAGGTTTGTTCCTCTACTTGCTACAGTTCTTGCATATGCAAAAGAAAACTTCAATTGAGATCGTGTTCTCGTGATGTGGGTAATGTAGGTGATCTTCCGCGATTTCAAAACTTCGAATGTGCTACTGGACGAGAATTTCCAGGCAAAGCTTTCGGACTTCGGTCTAGCTAGGGAAGGTCCGTCTGCAGGCCAGACCCACGTATCAACCGCGGTATGTGCACACTCATCCTCGTTAATAGGTCTGAGCTTCTAGGGATACCGGTTGAATCTGGGAAAGTTTGAAATTCTATTAACCAGTTGATATGGCTCTCCATGGATTCAGGTAGTTGGAACACATGGGTATGCAGCCCCAGATTATATCCAAACTGGGCATCTGACGGCTAAGAGCGACGTTTGGAGTTTCGGTGTGGTTTTGTACGAGATTCTCACAGGGAGACGGTCACTGGAGAGAAATCGTCCTAGACAAGAGCACAAGCTTCTAGAGTGGGTGAAGCAGTATCCACCCGACAGTCGGAAGTTTGGCATGCTAATGGACCCGAGATTGGAGAGCCAGTACTCCTTACCAGCAGCTCGGAAGATAGCTAAGTTAGCTGAGAGTTGTCTGGTGAAAAATGCCAAGGATCGGCCGAAGATGAGCCAGGTAGTGGAGCAGCTGAAACAGATAGTTCAAGAACCAGATGATGATACTCATATGAGTCCAAGCGGGAAGAGCTCAGACTCCATTGATAGTGAGCCCGAAGATTCTGATATGCAGCGAAATCAGACAGATGTGCCTGAGTCAGCGAGGCGGCGGCTAGCACACCTGGCTAAGCTCGGGGACCAAGTGGATGGGTTCAGTAGAAGGAAGTTCATGATCATGCAAAGGGCTAAGGTGCCTTGACAGATTTGAAGTTGCGGTAAGGTATATAAGTTGGAGATACAAGTATTAAGCAGAACATCAAAGATAATCACTTTCCCAGGAATTGATTTTCGTGTGTTGAGTGATGGTAATGTGTGGATTGATGTATGGTGTGAGAGAGAGAGGTCTTATGCCAAAAAATTAAACTATTCCTAGAAGTATTCGATTTTCATCTGCGGACCAAAAGATGTAGGAAAAGAAGATGTTGTATGTAAGTCTTAGTGTGCGTAATGATATGTATTAGGAATCATTAAAATGAGTGGATGCTCAAAGCTGTTCATGTATAATTATATCACAGCTAATGCGGCAAGACAGAAACTTCAGTGATCAAGCATCCCAGCATTCACAACAGAGATTTATGCTGAATAAGGTAATGGGTTAAACGTGCAATGAAAGATGATGTAGATCATGCTTCGTCATAGAGAAAATGAAAAGGCATTTAATTCTCAATACAGGATAATTTCTCTTGGAAGCATGAAGCTATCTACCTTGAAACTTACAGTTTTAAGCCGAAGCCCTTCAAGGGGGAAACTTGTATGCCATATCCTTCGTCACAAGCCTCTGTGTGCTTATCACTGTGAAAACTGAACAGCAGTGATCATTTTCTTCTTAGCTCAGTCCTTCCAGACAGTGTTCTAAAAAGCGCTAGGCGGATCCTAGGCGGTGAGGGGCCGGCTAGCGCCTAGGCGGTGCCCAGGCGGTCAAGGCGGACGCCTAGGCGTGCTTAGGCGGCCATTTAACTCTAGGCGGAGGGGGGTCGCCTAGCGCCTAGGCGCGATTTTTAGAACAGTGCTTCCAGATCTCCAGCCTGAATCAAAGTGAAAAGTCAATAACAGGCAATGAAAAAGTTTACAGGGGCTAAGCATCCACAGTTCTTGATATGTGATTGACAAATAAGCCACTTATGAAGACGTAATCAAGAACCATAAACCAGGAACTGCAATTGTAGACCTACTAAGGAAAAAGATACATAAAGCGAAAAGGAACTTCATTTATTCAACACAAACTACCTCAGTTTTCTTATAAGATTGAAGGACCAAACAACTCCATTTACCATGCACCCACATCTTCTTAAGAGGGCCAC
This sequence comes from Persicaria maculosa, assembly GCA_963922045.1. Lineage (NCBI taxonomy): Eukaryota > Viridiplantae > Streptophyta > Magnoliopsida > Caryophyllales > Polygonaceae > Persicaria > Persicaria maculosa. The sequence continues at coordinate 12,466,471 of OY998267.1, read as the reverse complement.
AAGGAAAAATCCTTCGATATAAAGTTGTTCATACTTGCAACAGCTGCAATCATTAGAAAGGATATCAAATTAGAGGTTCAATTCAAACAATCTGAATTTAAAAGTAAGGGTTCATCAACACCCACAAATGGTGCTCCTAAACCTTATTTGGTCCATTAAAGTCAACACAGCTACAAATGGGTGCCAAAAGTTTTTGTTTTTTAATTAGTCTCTGAACATTGGGGAAAAAATTACAAACGGGCCCTTGAAATTTGTTGATCTATGTGACTTTTTTGGTAATGTATTTTTGACAAAAAGACTATGAAACCAAATTTCATAGTTCAGAGACAAGTTACTTCTCCAAAATTCATGGACTATGGGCGAAACCCTTGAAAGAAATCTGTTTAGATTACCTTGACCATGCCGAAATGTGGTTTCAGCCAATTCCTGACTTCAAATATTAGGGCAACGTGCGTAGTCGTGATACACTGGCTGCAACCTTCTTCATGCTGAAGGAAGACAGAAACAGATGGCATGGCAGCACTTCAAGCTCATGGGCCATATAAAGTGCTTTGCTAGTTGGCAAATAGAGGTTTTAAAAGCCATCCATAGGTGGAATTGCGCAGGCATATCTAAAATGGCAATCAGAAACATCAATATGATTCGCCCAGCCCAACAGGCAGATAGCATGCTACTGAAAAAGAGAAGAATTCCATACAAGTATTGCTAACTAGCTTCAACTGTGCGTACATTTCTCTGGCAAATGTCACAGTTAATGTACATTAGGAAGTCAAGAAAAAGGCTTTTCTTCGATGTAACTCTTCCAATTCCAGTGTTTCCTTGCAACTTACACTGTGCTAGTGCTCTATCCAATATCTTTTCTGTGACATCGTCAAAGTCAAAACCGATTTCATACAACCTCTGGCCCCACGATAAGGTCTTCTCTGGCATCCCTTGCTTACAGAAGTGAGAGAGCAATGAATTCGTGGTGATAATATTTGGAACGAAAGCCATCTTAAGAAGCTTTGCTGTTAAAATCATGGCACGATCTAGTATATCTCTACAGACACCATCAATTAAGATGTTGTATGTCACAGTATCGGGAAGAATTCCAGCGGATATAAGCTCATCCAACATTTTTACTGCGTGATTTACCCTCCCACTAGAGCAGTACCCATGCATACGTATATTATACGTAAATATATCAGGGCACCAACCACTAGCATGCATCTTGTTAACAACATCGTCTGCACCAACCATATCGAATGCTTTACAATAACCATCAAGCAAAGTGTTGTATGTCACAATATCCGGTGTCAGCCCAATTCGATGCATGTCCATAAATGCTTCGATGGCTGATTGCATTTTTCCCTCCTTACAAAACCCATTAATGATAATGTTAATCGTAAAATTATCCGGCATCAGTCCTCTTTCTTTCATATTTTCCTTTAACCTTAACGCTTCATCAATCATTCCATAGTTACAGAGGCCTCCTATCAAAGAGTTATAGACAAAGTTATTTGGCACAAGACGTCTCGCTACCATTTCATCAAACTTCCAACACGCCTCCTTGACAAAACCTGCCTTTGAGAGCCCGTCAATGAAGGCAGAAAAGGTAACGGCATCAGGAGATATACCACACCTCTCCATCTCCTCCCACAAACTTTGAGCCCCTGACACATCACCAGCTGCAAAATAGCCATCCATAAGAACCGTGAAGGCTGTTTTATTTACAGGGAAACCCTTGTGCCTCATATGATCCATGAGCTCTCGAGCATCATATAGATGCCCCTTGTAGCATAAACCCATCAGCAATGAAGTAAATGTCAACGAAGATGGAGTAAACCCAAATCTAACCATAACTTTATAGACTTCAAAGGCTTTATCCATCAAACCTGCTCTGCTACAAGCCGCAACAATGGAATTAAATGCAATAACAGTTACCGGCATTCCTTTATCAAACATCTCCATTAACAATTCCATAGCACCATCCAACTGACCTGCCCAACACAAGCCAGCAACTGAAATTTCAGGAAGTGAACAATCTGGGATCTGCATGGATTGTGAAAACAACTCCCTTAATAGCCTTTCCGCATCATCTTCCCTTCCGTATTTATAATTCCCAGCAACTAAACAATTAAATGTTATGCCATCAGGAGCAAGGCCTTTGCTCATCATCTGGTCAAAAAGCATATTTGCTTGATCTACTTCCCTTGCTTTCATATAACCATTGATTAATGCGTTATACGTGACAGTTGTGACCGAGACACCAGCTTCATGAATCCCATCAAATATTTTCCTTGCTTCTGCAATATTCCCTTCCTTGCAAAACGCGCTAACGAGTGTCCCAAATGTCACAGAACTGGGCCTACAACCACTCTCAATCATCAACCGCAGCCATTCATAAGCTTCCCAAGTTCTGCCTCTCACACAATATGCATTAATCAATATATTATATGTATACACATCGGGTATGCGCCTATACTTTCCCATTATATGAAACAAACTCTCTCCAATCTCAATCCACCCTTTCCTACAGAACCCAAGAATCAACACATTAAACGACCAAGTAGATAGGCGAGGACCCCTACAAATCATATCTCTGAGCAATTTCCACACACTACCATAGTCTCCAATCCTAAGCAGAACACTAATCAAAGCATGAACCGCTGACAAACAAGGCATGACACCTACCTCCCTCATCTTGGTCAATACTTCCAATGCCTGAGGAACCATCCCCGCCTTCACAAAACCCCTCATTAGTGAATCCAAAACCGAGAAGTCTGACTCATATGTGGTATGATCCTGCCACATTAGATCAACAAACTCCCCACCTCTGCCTGATCCAATTCCCAAAATCACCCAATAAATCACATCCTGTGCTAGCAGCCTACAATTCCCAGCTGCCAGTAGATGTGCAGCATCGCAGCACGACCTGATTGAGTCCCCAGAATGATCCCGAAAAGCAAGCCTAAAGAATGCGAATGCAACCTCTCTATCATCAAAGAATTTCATGACTTTGAATAGTAAAATCGGGCAAAACTTCCGTGATAATCCCCTCAACACATAACCTTGATTCAGCTTAATCAGTTTTGACAGACCAATCGTAATCCTTTTCCGTTCAATTGAATTAATAATATCGGGATTGGATATCGAATCAGAAACAGGTCGAGGCAGAAATTGCTCCAGAAAATCGCCGGTTAGTGGACAAATTGACGAGGAGGAACGAGACGGAAACGAAGAGGAGCAAAATGAGTGAGCTTCTATAATGCAATTTGGGGGAATTGGGAATGCTAAAGAACGAATTAGGTTTCGGAAGTGAATGGTGGACAGTGCATCAGGAAGAAAGAGAGAGCGGGAGGAATGGCAAACCTTGTGAAGACGGCGCAGGTTAGCAGACATCCGGCGAATCCGAGAGAACGGCAGGGGGGAAGAGGGTAGACCGCCGACGAAGCCGCTCCGATGAGGGGTTTTGCAAAGGAGGGAAGTCTGAGGGAGCGAGGGTACAGGGTTTTACTCCCGACGACAGATGATACTCTACACCCTCACATGTAAGTTACTATGTAACATTGTCATTTGCGAGTAAAACTTAGTATTTCTTTTTTATATACAAGGCGATGATTTGGGGATGATCAACGGCGGTTGAAACATCGTTTAAGAGCGTCCAGACAGACGGCGTATACAATCTCAGCAGAAGCACAACGACAAACTGTAAGAAAAAGTCAATATGTGCCACGCTATCGGCCACTTGGTTCCCCTGTCGAAATGAATGGACGAAGGTAACACTATCGAACCCTCGACAACAACCGAGAACATCCGACACCATTAGCTGTAACTCCCATGGACACCGCCAAATCCCCTTGAGGACATTTATCAGCAGCAAGCAGTCGCTCTCCACCTCGAGCCTAGAGAAACCTCTCTTTGCAGCTTCCAACCGTCATAACTGAAGATCAAGACTGCTTGAGCAGTGGACACCATTCCAAGGGTTCGGACACCACAAGAAAGAACAACCCCCTGACAATCACGAATAACGAACCCAGCAGCCGCGAAACCCAAGCCATCCTTAGCTCCGTCAAAGTTATGTTTGACATAGCCCTCAACTGTTTTTTGCCATCTAACTAATTTATGACTTTTTGCTCGCTTTTGGTGGGAACTTAGCGTAGAAGTTCTCAGATCATCATTTTGTTCCTCAAACTGGGCTTTTTTCCATATAGTCCTAAGTTGTTTGATAGTTTTTATCCAATCGTCCATCGTGTGAATGTCATTGTTGTCAAAAAGTATTCTATTTCTCATTGACCAGATCCCCCAAAGGGAAAATGCTAGAATTGATTTCTGATCAGATGAGAGATTTATAAATATTTCCGATATTATATTTTTGTAATGTTTATCTTCTTTGACAGTGTTTCGGATCATTTGCTCAATCTGTATATCCATTCTCCCGGTGAAGGATAGCGTCTTTGGGCATTTAGTGAATAAATGTGTGGCATCTTCACCATTATAGTTACAAAACGGACAATTTAGAAGAATGTGGACTCCTTGGCCTTGTAGTCTAACTTTTGTCGGTATTCCATTAAGCAGATTTTTCCATATGAAATTTTTAATTTTAGGCGGACAGTCAATCTTCCAAATCCAATCGAGCGGATCAGAGTGGACTCTCCGGTTCTTTGTGATGTGGTTTAGGGCGCTAACCGTGGAGAACCAACCGTTTCTGCTAGGTTTCCAATATAATCTATATTCGATCTCATTAGTGGGGATATACACTTCTGGGATTTTTTTCGACGATGTACGGGGAAGCGATTCATCCATTTTTTCTTTGTTCCAGGATTTGTCTTGTTTTATGAACTGGTCGACCATTTCTACTTCATCAATTTGGTTAAAACTTAATTTTTTGTGCTATAAATCGATATTGTACTACACAAATTTTAAAATTATATTTATGTTTTAAAGAAATTTTATTACTTATATTTGTATAATATATAAAGAATTATTTTTAAAAATAAGATTATATAAAAAATAAAATATGTTTTTAAGAGAACCTTCTTCCAGCAAGAGGAGATGGGGAATTATTTTTAAAAATAAGATTATATAAAAAATAAAATATGTTTTTTAATTAATCTTTATAGAAATATTTACTAAAAATTATTTTAAATATTAATATGATTTTTACATGTTTTGATATAATTTACAATCTAAATAATTAAGTATTACACTTACTATATAACTTTTGAATTTTTGAATTTTCTTTGTGGTGATGAGATTATTATTATTATTATCATTATTATTATTATTATTATTATTATTATTATTTAATGTGTTTGTTATACTCAATGAAAAAAATGCTACCAAGTAAATAGGAAAGTGGTTTACACCCAAAAAGATCTCAATTATAATTTATCTATATTTATGTGCTATCTTCAAATAGAAAAGTTTTATTGACATTTAATTCATACCTTAATTTTAAGTATTTTACCAACCACAATTTTTCCTTTATACTACCTCTATCCAAAATACATGTCGTTTGACTTTTCAACACGTATTTTAAGGAGCTAAAAACTACATAAAATAGTAACTTTTTATTATTATTTTTTACAATTTAATACTTATTAACAACAAATATTAAGTTGTAAGAAAATAATTTTAAAATTTTTGATATTTTATATAGTTTTTAGCTTTTTAAAATATTTGTAAAAAAATCAAACGACATATATTTTGGATCGGGGTGTGTTTTTTTTTTCCTTTTCTTTCTTTCCCAACAATAATTTTTCCCCTTTTATTTCTATTCCTTCCATCATTTCTCGATTTTCAGCCGAAAAGGTAAGGAATTAGAGAAGAGAGAGGGAATATTAGGAATTGAAGGAGATTAGGGAAGAGGAAGAATGTACGGTAAATGGAGATGTGAGAGAGAGAGAGGGGTAAGGGTTTAGGGAGAAATTAAAGAAGTACTCCGTATTTGATTATTTATTTGATTCATTTTGGGTGATAATATTTACACCCATAAATTTTACTATATGTACCACACCTACGCTTCTTGAATCACACCCCTACTCCTCTTGAGTCACACATCTGCCCCTCAAGAGGCGCAAGGTATTTTAATGTAAAATACTCTGCACTTCTTGAGGAGCAGGTGTGTGACTCAAGAGGAGCAGAGTGTATTTTAAAAAAAATATAAAAAGTGAGATATGTGGTGTAAATAGTAAATTTTGTGGTGTAAATAACATTGGCTCTAATATAAGATATAGGTATTTATACTAATCCCTAATACCCCTACACATATAATCCCTAAACATGACACAATTGCAACATTTTCTTGACTTGATTTGTACTTTTAACTTGATATGTTGAACCTTTTTTGCGGAAGATGTGAAAATAAACACCCTAAATTGATAATACAAGAAATCCAAGTTGTGCATATAAGTCGGTGGGCTAATTATCGATCTTGATGTCAATTGGTTTTAAGATGAACTTCGTCGGTCTTGTGTCGGTCTTGTGTGTTCGGCTTGGTTAACACATGGTACGCTCGAACGTGCGACCCCACGTCATATGTGTGCATCATGACCTAATTACAATTGGACATATGTGCTTGTATATTACATCTAACAGTAATACCATCTCGAATAGCTCCTTACAATTCATAAGTTTCATTCAAAACATTACTACTAAATAGATTTATAATTATTAAACTCAACAATCCCTTGGCATTAAGTGATTGTGATAATTAATAATTTAGAAGGTAAATAACGGGTCTGTCTTCGTATCCTGTCCCTTCTCACAAAACTCTTCTTGATTTTTATTTTTTAATCTTTTTTTGTTTTTAATTAAATCTTGTGAAGGAGAGAGTTTGAGGACAAGGTTGAGAGCAATAACCACAACAGCATTCTCTGTTCTTATACACACAAAATTTGGTACACTTTGATCGATTCCTTCCTAACAAGAAAATTTTGTAAATTAATGAAGCAATCTCATCATCCCATATTAGTAGATAAGAGATATTATAATTGATTTATAAAATAATTCAAAATTTACATCATACCATTAAAGTTTTTACTTTTCATATTCAAAACCAATGAAAATTAACGAGTTTAAAAGGACTTAAAATAAATCTAGACATTAACATCGAGATTTTGGAATATGTTAAACACGACACCCTGTAAAACCTCGAATACATATATTGTAACAAAAATTTCGGTGTTGTTAACCCATAAATTGTCATCTCAACTTTGAAAAATGTCTCAAAGTGTAGAAGTTATGAACAATATAATTACTATGCAAAGTCATAAATGCATACATCCCGACATGTAACAATCAATCTAGCTAGCAAGTTATCACGGGAAGTATAGTGCAAATGGCGGTCCATTCCGTCCCTCTTATGATTTTTCTTGCCAATTAAATAGCATTATTCAAATAATAAATGTCCAAAACCAATCAATCATGCTTTCAAAAATAAATTTTATTATATTTCCTCCGTCCTATATTCTACTATTAATGGTTTGTTTAGAGAAAGATTTTTATTCTAAATTATTTGTTGCTTGAATAGTTCCATCTAGAATGTAATTTTTCTTTCTTAATTTCTAAAATACACAAATATTAAATGAATGAATTCCTTTTAATTCCTGAAAAATTATTCTTCCAACATTTCTTTTAGTGCAAGTTGTGAATATTGAAAGATTTGTTTAATCAACTAGTTGATAGTCTTTGCTTAAGTGCATTAGTTTGACAAATAAGTTGAGATAGAGATAGTATCATTTTGCATTTATACATCATATTATTTGAGTTGACTTTCCCATCAACAATAAATGTATAACATGGACATATTTATAGGTACACAAGTTTATAATCACATATTCATGTCACAATTCAGTTTTTATACTTTAATTTATTTAAATTAGGAGTGGGATACTTGGATATATCATATATATATATATTGAAAAAGAACAATATATTTGTTAAAAGTAATCTCTTCCTAAAATAAAAGTGATCTCAATGAACTTAATTAGAAAATTAAAAGTTGATATAAAAATGAAGATATTGTCTTCTCAAATGTACGTGAAAACCTGAAGAGAAATTGTGAACATCTTAAATTATGGAATTACGAAAAGCTTTCAGATCTCGATCCTGTTTTTTTAAAAGTTAACACCCACTCACACCTCATTTTTATTTACGTTTTCACTTACTTTAAATTAATTTTTAAAAATGAATTCCAATTCCACCTATAGAACCGATCGATTCGCGGAAAACGGAGAGTGCACTATGTAGGACTGGGCTTTCAGTCTGGATCGGATCGGAGATTTCGGTCCGGTCCAAAACCGGTGGACTGTAGTTTTTAAGAATTTGGAGTGCAGATCGGAGCGGAACCGGAATTTATGGTCCCTGTTTTTTAAGTCCGCAAACCGTAAAAATCGGATGGACTGGAACTTTATAACAGCCCTAGATCTTAAAAAAACCTAAATAAGCGCATGTTTGGCAAAAAGGAAATTTTTTAGGAGTTGAGTATTTTTTAGGAGGTGGAGTTTATTTTGTGTATTATGGAGATGCGGGAGGTGAAGATTTTTTTTAAAAATAACCTTGTAAAAAAAATGAATGGTCTTTGGTGGTTATAAGGTTTGGAAGTTGTATTTATGGCAAAATGTCTAAAATACCCAAAGCTTTGGGAGGAATGTGTGAAAAAAAGAGGGCAAAAGGGGAAAAAATTGGAGCACCTCCTAAATAAACTCCCCAAATCTACCATCGCCTAGCTTCCAAAATCAGAGAAATTAAACTCCACCTCCAACTTCATAACCTCCAGCCAAAGACGCATCCAAACATGAAGAAGAAGAGCTTCCATTCTTTTCACCTCCGAAACCTCTTGGAAGACGCTTTCAAACACGCCCTAAGTGAAACGAGAGAGAGGGATGTAACCTACTCATTGTCGCCAAAGTCTGAACGGTGAGATGGTGGCTACTGGCGCCAGCGAGCACGGAGGGAAGGAGAGCGCAGGGGCTGGTGTGGCTATTGCCCCGCCGAAGTGTCGAACGTCCGAAGTGAAGGAGTGATAGAGAGATGCGAGAGGCGTCTTAGAGGAGGGTGATATATTGAGATGAGAAACCAAATGTGTACACAAGGAAAACAAAAAAAAGGGCACGCGCCAAACCCTAAGTCAAGCCTCTTCTCTTCTCCTTTCCTTTTTTTTAAAGATAGAAAATCCAGTCCAATTCAAGTCCGAAACAAAAATTCCGATCCGGTCCCGGGTCTGGACCGAAAACCGAAAATAGGATTTTCTTAGAACTCGGATCGGACCGTAATATCCCGATCCGATCCAAAGACCGTAATATTCGGTCCGATCCCGGTCTGATTACGGTCCGATCCAAATTTTGTCCAACCCTAGCAGTATGTGGGTTTGCAAGGCTGAAGATAAAATGACTTGTGTGTGATTGATTTTTCCATCTTATTATCCAAGTGAAAATTAAAAAAAACGTATGTTGATGGATGAGTGATGAGTCGGGTAAAATGGATCATGGATGATATATTTTCAACTCCTCCCCCGATCTATAACCCACTCAACCCACTTATCTAGAGGTGAAAATGAGGTGAGTTATGGGTGAAAATCATTATTCCAACACCCACTGTTCTAAAAAGCGCTAGGCGGATCCTAGGCGGTGAGGGGCCGCCTAGCTCCTAGGCGGTCAAGGCGGGCGCCTAGGCAAGGGGGCCGCCTAGCGCCTAGGCGGGGACTAGGCGGCACCTAGGCGTGATTTTTAGAACAGTGCCAACACCCACTCTACGGCTATAAAATTTCACCCGTCCCACTCCATCACCCGCATCCAACTCGTGCGGGTGAGCGGGTGTGGTGTAGGTGATTATTGGATATCCAATAAGACGGACAAAATATTTTTATTTTCAAATTAAAATAAAATATTTGTGTGAGAACATATAGTACGTAGCCTATCAAATTCGAGTTCAACAATATGTGAAAAACACACAACTTATCAAATAAAAATATTTTGAGTTCTAATTCAATAATATGATACATAACTTCGAAATAAAAAACAAAGAGAATATCTTCAATAAGATCACAATATTGAAGCATTTTCAAATTCACTACTAAATCTAATTTTCAAATTAAATATGGATTCTACTAACAATATAAACTCAAATTTAAACACTTTTAAAATATAAAATAAATGTGAGGAACAAAATAAAGAAATTTAGGATTTTTTTAAGGAGTGGAAGGGTAAAATCGTCTGTTTAATTAGATTATTGGATATTTATTGGGTGATTAATGGTGTGAGTTAATGGGGAAGGTTATGGGGCGAGTTATTGGAGTGGACTTTGGGTGAAAAATCATCATCCATACCCGTCGAGTCATCCACTTCATCCATCACCCGCATCATCTGTCACCCGTTTTTTGCGGATTTTCGCCCACAAAAATAGTGTAAGTGGAGGGGGTGAATTATATATATTCCCCATTTAACAAGAAAAAAGAATGTACTAATGTACTCCCTCCGTTCACATTTAATTGTCGTTTTACTATTCGTGCACATTTTTTAAGGTGATAAAAACTATATAAAATATTTATTTTTTTAATATATTTTTTTAACAATATCATACTTATTACTAAAAAGTATGAGATTATTAAAAAAAATTAATTAAAAATTAATATTTTATATAGTTTTTATTATCCTAAAAAAACGTGCTTAAATAGTAAACGATAAATAAAAGTAAACGGATGGAATAGTATAAGTTGGGGGTTTTCAATAGTACTATGTGTTTGTTTATAGACACGCTAGTACTATTGAAAATTATGAAACAATATCCCTATTTATTGAGAAAAATAAAAAAATATATTATTTTAACCAATAAAGGTAATTGGACCACAAAAACAACGGACCATTTTATGAAACAATAAAAAAATATATCATTTTATGGTCCTCTTGTTTTCATTGGTGGAAATTTATGAAACAATTTCCCCAGTTATTGACAAAAATAAAAAAGAAATACTGTATCATTTTAACCAATAAAGATAATTGGACTACAAAATGGACCATGATTTTGGACTACACGATCTTCTATAAGCAATGATGCATAAATCTTATGAGATTATTTATTAAAAAATTATTTTCTTTTAGAAAAGCTTTCTAAATACGAGTATTATGTTTTATGTCTATGGACACATATTAGAAAACTCTTATAATTACTTAACCTCCTAAATCTTACTTTCTCATGCCTCTTTTTCTCATTGCAACTATAGATCTAAAATCACACCCTTACCTCCAATTCAACCTTCTTATTTTCCCTTTAAAAAAAAATGTAGTTATCCTGTTCTTCTTTGTCTTCGATGACCGAGAGCTCTCTGATGACACCCTTCTCTCACTCGATAGTAAAACCTCTTGTCTTCGGTGACAACGTTACCACGAGTTATCTTATGTCACCCTTATCACAGTCGATAGTAAACCCTTTTAGTTGCATCTTCTTGTTAGCAAGTCTGGCCATATTTTATCTCCTTGTGTCATATTTATTTACTTACTTGAAGTGGCTATTATAATGAATGTGTTAGACATAAGAGATTTATTATTTGATTATGTCTAGTTAGTTTAGAGTTTAAATTAACCTTTGTCACTTGCTTACTTTACTATGAGCACACTATTCAATTAAAATGAATAAGTAACGATTCGAATAAAATTTATTTTGTAGGAAATGATATGTTTGAATAACCAAGAATTATAACTTATAATACACGTACAATATTGTATTATAATTTATAATAAATTAAACAGACTTAAGATCGATAAAGACCTTTATATATTTATCGATCTATCACTCGATCATTTACAAATCTGCAGGTGTGTGAAACAGTGAGAGATGAGTGCATATGACTATAGTTTATAATCTAGTTGAAGTTGAAAAAATGAATTAAAATAGTTTTTATTGTTAAATTTTGATGGTGATTATAAATGCATTTTATTTATAAATACAATATAAGGCCTCGTTTGGTTAAACGTAGTAATTTCACTTCCTAGGAAGTTACTTCCTATGAAATAAACTTCCCATGAATTTTACTTTCCGGGAAGTATAAAAATACGTTTGGTTGAAACTAAATTCACATGAACTCAATTCCTATAATTTGTTTGGTTGAACAGGGAAATCTCATAGGAATTTATTTAAAATTACTCTTATAGCCTTTATTTATTAACACATCCTTTTTATTATAGGGATAAATTGGAAATTTTCTTAATAAAAGTAAAAATAAAAATGAGATTTGGGAAAAAAAAGAGAAGTAATTTGGAAAAAGAAAGGGGGAAGTAGATCTTACTCACCTCTCATGGTAAGTTGAATTCCACCATTTTGGAAGAATTTCGATCAATTCCCGAGAATTTCAATTTCTGGGTTTTTTAGTTTTAATTTTTTATACAAAACACATATATTGTCAATCACTTCCTGTGTTTTTATACTTTCTGGAAAGTATATAGCTAACCAAACATGCCTAAATAAACTTCGTGGTTTAAAATAATTTGTGTGTTCTTCCATTGTTTCAACTTTCACCTAGAGTAATTTATTGCCTCGGGCTTTTAAAGTCATCGGTCTCCACAAAAACAATTTTTTAAAAAACTTTAAAGCTGTGGGTCCATGGCAGCCACAAACTCACAATAATTGAACCCAAACGGAATATAATGATGTAAATTATAGAGTTAGAAATCATATTCTCAATATAATAACTCCGAATTAAAATAGTAATAAAAATACCTACTCATCTGAACCTTTCTTGAAAATTTCAACTATAGTTAGAAACAATTTTTATTTCTTGAAAATTTCAATAATAACTCGAATTAAATTACTTAATATAGAATTATAGACAATCCACCATCAATTTTTTTGAAAAATCGAAATATTTTCTTTTCACAAACTCGGCGTAAAGCTCAATATATGAGAATCCAAAATCACTTGTCTAGAGTAGCAACGTTTTAAATAGACTCATTTCCGAGATGAGAATAACACATAAATCTCAACAACCAAACAAAAATTACTCCTTTGAGAAAGAAGCTTAATAAATCCATTTTGAATGCAAATAAATTCAAGGAAACAAGAAAAAAATAACATACAAACATATCTCAGAAAATTTCAAAACTTCTGTTTTTTTTTTTTTGCATTTATTAATTAATTTATTATATGTATACAAAAAAAAAACTAGGAAAAATATTTTTAGATGCTTTCCTTTTTCACATCTGATGGATCTCCAAAACACCAACCTAAACAAAAATAAAAAAAAGGTAATCAACAACTCATAACAAGGGTTTCTCCACCAGGATATTGATATTCACTCCCCTCTAACCCTAGCTGGCCTTCCCATCAACTTCAACCGTTTGATCAATTTACAGATCATCCATCCCGTCAATCTGAGCCGTCCATTTCACCCCGGCGCTTCTCCACCGCTCGATCTCATCACAACTAATTTAAATATATATCAAGAACGTACAACTTCAATCGCCAGGATCCAGATCTTGTTACTTAATAAACTAACCCAATCGATCACCATGTATATAGATAGATCGATATATAGCTTTAAGCGACACTGACTGCCGATTTGGAGTCGGTGGCGGTGGAGGCGGTGGCGGAGAGGGATGGCCCACCAGCCGGCTTCTTGGCGGCTTTCCGTTGGGCCCGGCGCCTCCAACTCCTCTCCTCCGCCTCGTCCATCTCTATCTGCTCTTGCCTGCACTCGTCGCTACAAAACGCCGTATTTCCTCTATAAAGAGAGAAAAAAAATCAATTAATTAAGCAAATAATTAGTTTCAAATCTATTACTGAAGGTAATTATATGAAAAAAAAATATATATAAATATATAATTAAGTACCTGTACATGAAGATGTCGCGGTTAAGGCCGAGGGGCTTTTGGCACATAGAGCAAGATTCGAGGAAGTGGGTTTGTTCGTGGTGGCTGCGGTGGTCGTCGCATCCGTAGTAGAACATGGTGGAAGCCATGTTGAATTGGGGATATATATATATCACTTCCGCCGGAGTCCGGTGGTTGTGGTGGTGGTGGAGGAGGAGGAGGAGATGGAATGGAATGGGGGGTGGGGAGGGGGAGAGGAGTAGGGGAACAAAGGGTGGGGGGTTATATATGGAAAACTAATGTCTAGTGATTGGGAGAAAAAGTGGGGCACTTGTGTATTATTATGACGGGTAGTTCACGAATCACATTAACTCTTTCTTATTTTATTCTACTATTTGTATTTTATGTAATTGTTTAATCAATCACAAGTTGGTATATTGATGGTGGAACATATTTTTATTTTATTTTTTTATGACGAGGAAACCCATCATTTGGTGATAAAACTTGGACACGTGACTTAGTCGGTAAGAGTTACACACCATGTAAATCGGTTTGCGCCGATCGGTTCGACCCATAGGTATGAAACAAGGCAAACCTTGGATTTTCACCCAACGAAATGGGCGGAAAGAGTGATCGAACTCGAGACCTCCTTACCACCTCTTGCTACACATCATTGGGTCACCCTGACTGGGACAAAGAGAAAATATTTAATTACAACCATTGAGAAAACATTTTATTTAATTTATGTTGTTGGGAATAAAAAGTTGTTCATTTTACACATAGTGGTTTAAGCTAGGGACCAATTAGGCAATTAGTTTGAATAGTTCTTTAATTAATTATGAATCTTCAATTTTGAGAAAAGGTTAAAAAAAAGGGGGGCCAATAGAATCATAAAACTAATGGGAGCTAGGTTTCCGAAAACCATGGTGAGGGGTGAAGAATCAATTGGCCTAGAGAGTAGAAAGCATAAACATATACTCAATAGTTATTATAGTAACAAAAAAAATAAAATAAAGATGCATTATTGAAGCGAAGCTTTCAATTATGGTTGATTCTTTCAAGGCGATGGTGATGGTGATGGCCTTTTTTCCAATTCTTTTATGGAATTTAGTTTCCCTTTTTTGCTTTTTTCATTGAATTGTTATTATTGTAATTGATTTTCAATGGAGTGGAAAGTGACACCTTCAATGTCGTCGAGACAATTAAATAAAAGCTTATTTGGTTGGCATTGTTTAAGCTTAATGCGTTTTGAGGTGTGGTCCATGTGGATCCCTTTCAGTTGATGCATAATTTTAGAGGCTTGGAGTTTTCGTTACGAAATTTTCGCCAAATACCCCTAATTTGTATAATGTACAAAAATTTAACATATTTTGTCAAATATTTTTAAAATTTTCATTTTTTTCACTAAATGACTCTAAGATTTTCATTTTTCGCTAAATTCCCATCTGTCTAATTTGTTACTAACATTTTGGTTGAAAATAAAAAGAAAATAAATATTATTTCATTATTATTTTTGCAAGGTATTATTTGTACAATATCATTTAATTATGGTAACTAATTATCTAATATTATTTACACAATATCATTTCATATTACTCCGTACATTTTTTAACCAATGGGATTAATTCTAGACTTTTTTTAACAAAGTTAATATTGCATATACAATATTATTTCATTATATATTAATTACACAATATCATTTCATCATATTTTTTAAAAACAATGGGATTAATTCAAAACTTTTTTAAAAAAATATATAGTTTCAAATATATGAATTTTTTTTGGAACAACCAAGGGTAAAATATATGAATTCTTTTTAACCAAGAAAAAAGATGTACGAGTAAGCGTTATTTTGGAATCTGTGTGTGTATAATGAAAACTATTTGTGTATATAATAATCTTAATTTTAAGATTTTCACCCAATTAACCTAATCTACATAATTTTTTAAATAATAAAATTTTTAAACATTTTTTAACCAATGGGATTTATCTATTCTAACTATCAAATGAGAAATATTTTTCCTTAGATGTCATAATCATTTTCATTTTATGATTTCCTCCGGATCAACTGAATCTAGAAAAAAATCCAACGTACTAATGAAATTTGTACACGTTTCTTTAATCAATCTTGCCATATCTAACTATTAAATCATAAACATTTTCTATTAGGGGTTATCACCCCATTTAGTTTAGGATTATAACCCAATCAACCTATTTTTACTTAATTATCAAATCTATTTTTTTCTATTTTATGTTAATGTTGGCCCGTTGGGTAATAGTTTATTCAACTTTATCATAGTAATTTTTTATACTTACAAAATTTTATTTTTATTTTTAAAAATAAAATACAAGTTATTGTGCGGCAATCGTACTAGTTTTCAAATAAAATATCAACAAATTAGATGGAGGGACATTTGGTATAAAAAAAAAATGAAAACCTCAGGGGCATTTGGTGAAAAAATGAAAACTTCAGGGGCATTTGACAAAATATGTCAAACTTTCATACACCACATGAATTAGTCTTAACCTCAGAGACATTTTGTGAAAATTCCATTTTCATTATTATAATCTCACAATAAATAAATAAAGGAATAAAGGAAATGAAATGGGTGGTTAGATTGTGGAAATTTTAAAGGAAGGGCAAAATTTAATCATGAAAAAAATTGAGAAGTTTTGTGAAAACTTTATAAAACTAAATCTTACATTTTATGAACTTTGAACACCAATATTAGTGAGTTTGAAGTGCAAAAATAACGATCCTGACTTTTGTAAACTTTAATTTCTATTGAAATTAATAAAGGTTAAAAAATATGTAATAAAATGTTTTAAAGATGCTACTATTTTAGAAACGAACTCAAAATATATTATATTTTATTAATTCGCCTTGTTTGTACTTATATATATATATATAGAATAGATCAAATGTACACGGTTCTTATTGTGTATCGTGTTAACAAATCTGTGCTATTGAATTAAGAAGATCAACGGATGAGATTAAAAACAACTTCTGATTATTCGGTGATATTGAGCGATTATACGTTAGAATAAAATTTACATTTTTTATATTTTTTTACATATGAATAATTATGAGAAAACAGACGAATAATCATGAACAAATAGACGAATAATTTTTTAGGACATGATACATGATAAGGACTGTGTACACCGTACAAGAACTAATCTCTCTCTCCAATATATATATACACTTATTTACTTGTGGTACCAATCCAAGTTCACATAAAAAAAAAAAACCCACTAGTTATTCATCTTCTACCACTCTCTTGAGAATGATCTATTAGAGAAAGTGAACATAACAAGTCACAAATTCGACCCCTTTTTTCCCTGTTTTATACTAGTACAAGATTATAATCCCTTCATCCTAAATTGTTTAGATTCATCTATACCCTTTTACGCTTAATTTGTTTATTAAATTTTATTTGATCTAGAAATAAGGAATTGTCTATTAATAAAATAAACTACACAAATTTATATTATGGGAAAAACATGGCGTTTTTATAATTTTCACATATTTTTTAAAAATGATAAAAATTATTGTATATAAAATATTAACCTTTTTATTAATTTTTAAAAATAATTTTCTACTTATTACAAATAAGTATGAAATTAATAATAAAAATAATAATAATAAATTAAAAATTCATACAGATTTTAACTCATTAAAAAGTATATAAATAGTAAAATTACAAAATATTATAATATAATAAGCTAATTATGAGTTTGTAACATAAACATACAGTATTTCATGTCCGACGGTGTATTAATCTCTTAACTTTATTTTTAAATTATTGTACGTATTTGGTGTAAGTGTTTTGTATTTAATTTCAAAATATATCAAGTCAAATAATGTTTTTATATATTATTGAAAAATACTCCGTATGCCACAAGTGATCTTAATTAGTTGAAATAAATTATCTTGTGCAACTTGAAAGAATATTTTCAGTGTATTAATTAAGCGACACAATACTGCACGTACCTCCAAATTATATATATGTATTTATTGGTTTGTATTTTTAGAATTTAGCTTTGTTAAAATATATTTATTGGTTTGTATTTTTAAGCAATGAAGTACGGAGTATTATTTATCATTAATACTACACATACTAACTAATTTTTCAGTGTATATCAATTAACTTTGTCCCTCCATTGACTCCAAATATATAAAGTACTATTTACAAGTAATAGACACGGAAAAAGAAATAGAAAGACTTTTGTATAATGACATTTTGGTAGTTAAATTAAAACCTAAACAATGCAAGCATTGGTGAATATAGTACGAAATTCCCTGTTAATTAATGATACTGGTATATATATCTGTCCTACGTTTAGTAATAAAGTCTTCCCAAATTTTCGGACTTATAAACTTTAGGGTTAATTACAGAAACTATCCTTAAATCTAAAACTTTTAAGAAAACCTCCCTTAAAATATATTGTTTTTAAGAAAGTCCTCCATAAACTTTTTTATTTTCAAAGAAAAATATCTAGTCATCACTATATATATATAACGAGGCTCACCTTGATATAAATGAAAATGATAGCTTAACCTTTTTTTTAACATTTTTTAAAAATTTAAGGGTGGCTTTTTGTAAATATCTCAAATTATCTCCACCATCCATCTCAACTCAATCTAGATTTTTTAACATGATATACTGTATATATATTATATTATATTATATTATATTATATTATATTATATTATATTATATTATATTATATTATATTATATTATATTATATAACCTTTGATTTGCATTTCCCATTTGATATTTTGACTTTGGCTGAGATTTTAAACCCATATGATATATCATTCACACCTTACAAGTTACAATGCATTCATGAGACCGATTTTGAACTATTGGAGTGAATTTTGATGAATGAATAATATCTTTTTGAACTCTTTCGTAAATGGGAACATATGCTCATTGTCGTATGAGATTATGAGGAACAGTTATATAAGGGCTCGTTTGGTTGAATGGGGGAAGTACAATTCTCGAGAACTTACTTCCCATGAATTGAATTCCCGTGAAATGTACTTCCCATGAATTGAAAAAAGTTGTTTGGTTGAATTTTGTTTTTTTAGAAATATAAGTAGGAAAATAAAGAAAATTACATTAAAAAGGGTGGAAGTTGAACTTACCTAGTCCCCCCTAGGTAAGTGAACTTCCTACGATTTGGAGGAATTGAAATTCCTGAGAAGTTGAATTCCTGTGTCTTTCTGTCAACCAAACACAGGAATATATTCTACTTCATGTGTTTTTAAACTTCCTGGGTTTTTAACCGAGTAACCAAACGAGGCCTAAGACTTCCAAATTTGAGGAAGTTGTTATTTTGGACTGGTTGCTTTACCAGTGGTATTTACCATAGTCATTCGCTTCCTTATATGTAGGATCTCCTGTTGGTCATACTATATTGAAGCATTTTATTGGGATTTATCCTAAGGATTATGGGAAAGATTAGATGCATGACTGCAACCAAGATTCATACTCCATTCAATATTAATGACCTGCATTGAGTCGCTCTAGAAATTCAAATTCCTGAAAGAAATGTTGTAGTTTACGATTGTAATAAGTATGTTGTTGTTGATTGTAAATTGAAGCAATGTTTGCGGGGCTTAGTTGTGTGTCTCCCTGTTCATTTGAGCAAGTCCGGCGCATACAAGGACTTCGAAGCTACTCAAGCATTCAATATAGAGAGGGTCCCTGATATCATGAATGATGAATCTAGGTATGTATATTTATAATTAATCTTTCTTTTTGTTCACTTTCTTATTCACATTTGTCATCATGTATATACACTTACCTATTTTTATTTATGTGGATGTGCAGTGCTCGTTGTGGGATTTTTATTGTCAAGGCTATTGAAACTCTAGTGTTTGAGGGAGATGTTAGATCGTTTACTCAAGAGAAGTTATTTCGGTATCGTGAACTTATGTGTTTTGATCTATTGAAGGAAAATGAAGCTTCCAATTTTAATAGTTGTTTAAAAACAGGTGTCAAATATGCTGATATCTGGATGCTACTTTTGTAATTTCAAACTCTGGTGTGTGTGTGTGGGGGGGGGGGGTTAGGCTAGCTGGTTGGTGTATTTTTGTAAACATCCTCGGCAATTATGTATTTTGGAACATCCTTGTTGGCTTTCTTGTGTTATATATGATGTAATATAGTGTTTGGTTGGTTTTTAGTTTTCATCTTAATTATATGTTGATATTTGTTAAATACAGAGTATTCATTAAGGAATATGTTGATAATGTTCTCCTTTGTTAGCTTATGTTTCATCGTTTGTCAGCTTATCTGTATGCCCGGTTTTATGGTTTGTCAGCATATCTTTTCAATCTTCATTAGTGTAAATTCATGTGCTGATTAATACACATAAAATTAAAGCCGACAAACGAATTTATCAGCAAATTGTGAAGCAGACATTTGCGAGCGAAATTGGAGCTCTCTAGATTAGAAAACTCATGAAGATCTTAATTGAAAAATGCGGGCAATGGTTGGGGATGATCGGTGGATATTTAACTAATAAATCGTGTATGATAGATATTTAATTAATTATATATTATTATATAAATAATTATTTTTAATTAAATAAAAAAGTAAAAATATGGGACAAAAAATAGTACAACGACTTATATTTTACTAAATGTAAAAATAGCTTAAATCGACTTATATTAAAGAAAGGAGGGAGCAAATCATATCAACTGTGGTTCATAATTAAGCTAATAATTTTACCTAAAAGTTAGGTGCATTTATTTCATAAGTCGTGAGCAAGTTATATTTTTTGTTATGGTGGAGAGTTGGACGGTAGGAATGAAGTGTAGTCACCTACTCCATTATCGATCGATATTATATATATATATATATATATATATATATATATATATATATATATGTATGTATGTATATATATATATGTATATATATATGTATGTATATAAACATCAATCAACATATGTACGTGCTTAACTCTATAGGGAGTACATATATTTAAAGTGTGAAAAGAAACTGATGTAATCTCTCAAGTCTCAATTAGTTTTTTTTTTTCACAATTACAAGAAGTGATATATTGACATAAGCCTTTGACGAGATTATAAATTTGGACGTCCATACACATTTAATTTACTCTTAATTTGTTTTTTAGGTGAGTTTGTAGGCCGGTGGACTAGCTACTTTATATCATCAAAATATATTTACGGGTGAAAATATATAATGGGATTGATCACAATTATCACACTCAATTTCAATGTATTTTTTTTATCACTTCAATATTATGGATGCAAAATAAATAGCAAAAAAAAAAAAAGTAGATATAGCCTGTTTAAAATTTTAACCATTTTTACTTGTGTATGGACAACCAAAATAATCTAATTGTGGTTAAATTAAAAAAAAAGGCTAAAGCAACAAGTTTTTTTGGTGTTTATTTGGTTTGAAATTACCATAATACTCATAATAACAACTAAATAAACTCCACTTAATAAACTCTTTTTCATCTCATACGGTGTTTATTTTATTCAATAATCTTTCAACCTTTATTTTACACAAATTTCAATTTCAACTGTTTTTGAATTTTAGTCATTTTTTTAAATCCGCCCCATATGGACCCTTGATCACAAGTAATTCTTATTTCTATGTTTATTTTATATCTTAAAAATAAATTTCTCATCATATTTTACTAACAAATTAAAAAAAAGTGTGGATTCCATATATGAAATTGTGATGGAATTTCCATGAAAAGTATATTTGTAATATATAAGGAAATTTTCTAGGGAAAAAAATATATAAAAGATGAAATTCACTTTCATGCAATTTGGATGAAAGTGAATGGGGATCTATTTAAATATCGTTAATCTGTTGCGTAAAAATGGTGAATTACATTATAAAACTAGAGACTCAAAAAGCCGTCTTCGCCTGTGGGAGGAAAGGTAAACAACCACTAAAAAAGTTGATGCTCTACCTAAATTATTTTTATTTACCTATTATAATATTTATATAGTATGAACAAAGCATCTAAATTAAAATAATGTTTGGACTTTCAACTAGTGTTCAATATGTATATAGTATATGATACCCAGAGTAGCGTTTAGCATTTTAACACTAAAAAAATAATCCACGAAATAAAGTGGAAAATAAAAACTAGGTTACGAACTTACGATGTTAATTAAAATTATTGCTACAATTGTGATTATATATATTTTTTTAATTACATTTGCAGACCATCAATATATATATATTTTTTTTTTTTGAACAAGAAATAATTTAGCTATACGCAATACGTACTAGCTAAGAGCATCCCGACGGATGATATCACTAAGAATCTCATCAGTAGGGGGAAACGGGCAGGAGAAGTCGATCCCGATGTGAGATAGACGGTCAGCAGCTTGGTTACCCTCCCTGAATGTATGGGAAATCTCAAATCTTGAAAACCGTGTCAGGGCAAATAGAGCATCGGAAATCAGCATCTCTATTTCGCCGTGACTAGACACACCTGTTTTAAGGCTTTTGATAATGCTAAGATTGTCGCCTTCTATGCAGATCTGATCTATGTGAAGATCCAGTACTTTTAGAATACCTCTCCATAATCCAAAACATTCCGCTCCAATCACGGACGAGAAAGGGGAGGCGCCAGATTCTGAGTACAGAACCCTACCAAGGCAATCACGGATGAGAAATCCATAAGAGCCGCAATTGACAGAGGAAAGAGCTCCGTCAAAGTTTAACTTGTACCAATTGTTGATTGGTCTGGTCCATTTTGATGTTCGTTTTCTAGCTTTATTTTGTGTCGGGGTGTTAGTATTGCTGTTGTTATCCATTCCTAGGTCGTCAATTTTTGTTTTTTCCCAGGTTGACATTTGATTATTTATGTGAGATACTATTGTTTTAGGATTCGGTTTGTGACTTTCAAATAGGACTTTGTTTCTAAAGAACCAAGTACACCACCAAGTTGTAGCAAGAGTGGAAAAATCTTGTTTTCCGAGGGAGGTATACAGAGCACATAGAGCTTCATTAGTGGTAGTTGTGGTGTCAAAGGCATTTTGGAGGGTGTTTTTAATTTTTGCAGAGAGTAGTTGTAACGTGTGAGTCGTGCATGTGCATTTAAATAAGAAATGATCTAAATCTTCATAGTTCATTTCACATAGAGGGCAGTCCGTGGGAGTGCCAGCTCCACGGGCCGCTAGTTTAACAGATGTTGGAAGTCCATTTTTTGTTATTCGCCATAGAAAGTTCTTTATTTTCGGCGGCACGTCTAGCTTCCAAATCCACGAGGTATCTGATGTGATGTGGTTTTTCAATTTGTGAATTAATTCTATTGCAGAGGCCGTAGAGAACCAACCATTTTTACTATAGGCCCAGTATAATCTGTCTTGGTGTATGTGCTTCGGTATTGGGATTTGGGTAATCATTCTTATGGTGTCATTGCAGAGATTATTGCCAATTTTATCCCTTAGTTTGGTAATATCCCAGGTCTTATCTGAGGTGATGAAGGTACTAACCTGAAGTTGGTAATTTATGTTCGTAGTATTTGTTGCTTTAGTAAGTAGTGGCACATTTCCAGCCCAGCAGTCTTTCCAGAAATTTATTGAATTCCCAGTGGCTAATCCCCAACGCAAACCACTTTTGAAAAGTGGAAGAAGGGAGATTAATTTAGACCATTGCCAAGATACAGTTCCTTTTTTCTCGTATTCCAGTATGTTTTTGCCATTTAGATATTTTTGGGTTACTAGTCTGACCCACGGGTTTGTTGGTTCAGCTAATAGTTTCCATAGAAGTTTTAGTTGCAGGGATTTGTTCATGTCTTCAGAAAGCCGAAGACCCAAACCGCCTTTGGTATGCGACTTACATACATCATACCAGGTAATAAGAGGTCTATGTTTAGACCCCTTATTCCAAAGAAAATTCCTGTTGATTTTGTCAAGTTCTTTTAATATATATATATATATCATTGAAATATACTTATATATATACTCCCTGCTTCTATTGGGGACTTGCAAATTCGGCAATCACAGGACCACTTGCTCCTTATTTTATTGTTATTTTTAAAATATTAAATTCATTTTTATAAAATAAAACAAAAGAAGTATGTAATATTTTTTGAGAGAGTATAGTTTCTTATTTATCTTAGTCCACTTCGATCGACTCAATCGCTTTACATTTAAATTAGGTAATGTGTAATCCATTTAAGAGGTTGATTCTCTCACTTACATGCGACTCCATGTTTTAAAATGAATTCAAACTTCGAATCTTTTGGCATGGATAATTTCTTATTTATTGGTAATAATTAAAAAAATATTTTATATGATTTTTAACTTTTTAAAAATATTTAAAAATAATAAAATAATATATTTTATTAACGAATGATTAACTAATTAAAACAAGTGATTTCATGTCAAAAACCAACAATCGACACATTGACATTTAAACCAATTAATAAAAACTGGAAAAATAATGTGATTTTTATATGGGTAAATTGCAACTAATATCCCAACCTTTAGGGATAGTTGCTTTTAATACCATAACCTTGTAAAATTTCACAAAATATCCTAACCTATACCATTAGTTGCAATTAACACCCTAAATGAGTTTCTTAAATTAAAAAATTACCCATATCAAACAAAAATTACAAAAAATCACCCATATTCATAAAATATTTTCAATGAACCCCTAATACATTTTTCAAAAATGAGAATTAAATAAATCTCTTACAATTTAACCCCACCCGACCAACCATACAAAAATAATTATAATAGATATATAAAATATACTCCTTTAAAATACTATAATATAATTACTTTAGCATCTACTCATTTAAAATTTTAATATAATCAATCAAAATAATTAATTATTTATCTAAAAAACATACATTATAATTAAAATCTAAATTTATATAAGTCTGTCTCGATACATGTCGATTTGTACATCTATATATTCCTTGTATATTATTTGATACGATATATACTATCTTTTTGGTTAATATTATGTTATATATACTAAAACTAATACATAACATGTTATAATGTATCACACATAAATTCCATGGTTTTAAAAAAATGATTCTATAAGAAATGTTTAACATAATAGTTTTACAAAAATAAATAAAGTAGATTTAAAAAAATAAATGGTAAAAGATATGATAACCATTTGCAATAAATAATTATATAATAAAGATATATTAAAAATAATATGGTAAAAAAGAATAATTTTACCATATTATTTTTAATATATCTTTATTATGTAACTATTTATTACAAATGGTTATCATATCTCATACTCCCTCCGTTCGGAAATAAATGATGTTTGACTTTTGTGCACGTAGTTTTAGGAGCTAAAAACAATATAAAATCTTATTTATTTTAATTAATTTTTTTCACAATTTAATACTTACTACTAATATATATTAAACTATGAAAAAAATTAATTAAAATTAATAAGATTTTATATAGTTTTTAGCTCCTAAAAATACGTGCATAAAAGTCAAACATCATTTATTTCCGAACGGAGGGAGTACCATTTATTTATTACAAATGGTTATCATATCTCATACCATTTATTTATTAAAATCTAAGTTATTTTATTTTTGTAAAAGTATTATGTTTAAGATAAATAATTAATTATTTTGATTAATTATATTAAAATATTAAATGAGTAAATGCAAAAATAAGTATATTATATTTTTAAAGGAGTAGATTTTATATACCTGTTATAATTATTTTTGGATGGTGGGTCGGGTGGGGTTAAATTGTAAGAGATTTATTTAATTCTCATTTTTTTTAAATGTATTAGGGGTTCATTGAAAATATTTTATGAATATGGGTGATTTTTTTGTAATTTTTGTTTGGTGTGGGTAATTTTTAATTTAAGAAACTCATTTAGGGTGTTAATTGCAACTAATGGTATAGGTTAGGATATTTTGTGAAATTTTACAAGGTTAGGGTATTGAAAGCAACTATCTCTAAAGGTTGGGATATTAGTTGCAATTTACCCTTTTTATATTGGAGATAACCGATCTATACACAAATGATTATTCCACAATGGGTAGAGATTCAATTCAACCCTTCACATTGTCACTGATTATAGCCCATCCCTGATTATAACAACATTTGAAATTTAATTGGTAAAACATGTAATTATTATCATAAAAAATTTTCCGATTTGATATTTTTATAGTCAAAATCTCGCTAAATAGATAATTGTAACCACAATTTTCAAAACTATGACTCTTTTTGACGTTTTCAAAACTGAATTCATACAGGCTTTCCACAATTTCAAAAGTTGTAACAGTGAAAATATTTCCCAAAATTTGAATTCAAAAGGGATCCATCATTCTATTCAATAAGCCTGAACCGATCAAATTGACTCAATTCCCTTAATTATCAACGATTTCATAAACGATGAGAACCTGCTCAAGATTTTTGGTGAAATCTCAAAGATGCAATGCCTACTATTACTAAATGAGTAATGAAAGCTCCTTATGATTTCTAAAACCATAACCATCCTAATTTCTCATGATTTATAAGTCTGTTCAGTGGACATACTCATTGGCCATTTATTTGGCGAGAATAAATAATAAAGTACCCTATAAAATATATTTTTTTTACTGATAAGTGAGAATCGAATTTAAAAATTTTATTACAATTAAACGATGTCTCAACCGTTCGTGACAGCCCATCGAGTACAGAATCTGTATAAATAATTTTAAAATTAAAGTGTACATGTCCTTATAAATTTTGGTTTTTACAGTACTGTATTTATTTAGGAATCAACATACAAGTATATATATATATATATACTGTAGTGTTGGATGCTTTTTACTTGTCGAATTATGAGTCGGGGGAAAATATTAAAATAATGAGCAGCCAATTGGCAGCTACCACTTGTTAACTTTAAAGTGACGGGAAAGGCAAGGGTGGGGGCCACAAAGAGGGTTTAAAAAATTACTCGCCCCACGAGGTCTTTGTTCGCCGGCAAGGAGCACTGCCCGCGATTCACAGTGCCTGGCTGCCCATTGCACGTGCGACCCCAAGCTATGCCAACTGCCAACTAAGATCGTGCTGCCCGGACACGTGGTCACTTTTTACACTTCTACATTGGGAGAAATCTACGGTGCAGATCTTGTCGCCCACACCACACGTATGGGATTCTTATCCCTCTCTCTTTTGGGTAAACTGAATAAAACCACCCTTTAAATATGACATATTGTTCAAAATCACCCCTTATATACTTAATTACCGGAAACCACCCATTAAAACAACTTTGTTTGCAAAGAACCACCTATGTCTCTATTCTGTTTAAGATCAATGAAAAGACTAATTTACCTCTATTCTCTTAGAGCACTCAGGTGTCTTAAATTAAAGAAAATTTGAAACAAAAAAAAAAAAGAGAAAATGTCAGAATATTTAATAAAAAAATCAGATTTTTTGTAGAACCAATGTGAGAGAGACGTATATGGAAGAAGAAACTTTCTTTCTTGGTTCAATCGCAATTTTCTGACATTTTTTTTAATAAAAAGTAATTAAGATACTCAACTTGAGTATCACAATTGTGGATGCTCTTATATAGGTTATCGGGATGCATCTCCTATTCTTCCGCTTCCCCTTCATTCTTCTATGTTCCAATGAGCATTCGATATCCGACTACTAGGGTCTAGCCACCGGCTACGTCTAATATCATCTCTCCACTACACTCTTCGGTCTCCTAAATACCTCAAGCATTAGATCCACCTAATCTTTGTCCCAAATTTGAGAAACATCAATTTCCACCACTATTTTATGAACCCGAAACCGTAATTTCAAAAATTGGATAATTTTTGTTTGATATTGGCATGGAAATTAATTGATTCAAGAACTTGAACATGAAATTCATCAAAGCCCTAATTTTATTTGAGCTTTTATTGTCGATAGTTCTACAGGATTTGGAATTTTTGTGTTTCTATATGTTTTGTATGCACGGGATTTCAAGAGTTTGTTTGTATTTTGCTTTGTTTGGGGTTAAGCTTTGGTTTTCCAAAATAAATTTGCCCCTTCCCCTTCATAATCTTAAGCAAGAGATCTGACCATGCTTTTACCTAAGAAGATGGAGAATTGTTGGAAGTTGTGTGTAAGTGACATTCAAGTGAAAATTGAATATGTATATAAGGGTATTTTAGTCATTTTGATCTAAATAGGGTGGTTGGCATTTTGCTGACAGAGATGTTTTAACGAGTGGTTTATCATAATTTTATATCTAAGGGGTGGTCTTGGATAATATGCCTTATTTAAGGGGTGGTTTTCTGCGGTTTACCCCTCTCTCTTTTATGAAAGAGTGAGGCTAGAAGCAAGATGTCCGAATGACTATTGACAATATAATTTCAAGTAAATTGCATGTATGTTCTTTTCATTTTTTCCGAACACATTGCAAAAAGGCCCAAAACTCTCTTTTCTCAAATCGAAACCTAAATATGTCGAACGAATTATTTTGATCGAAAACAGTCTAAAATAGATGAAATTAATCAAAATATCAATTGATCGCACACGAATTGGTATATCGCTCGCTTTACATGATTATCGAATGACGATTTGTGGTCTTCGTTCAAAAAAACCGTCGAAGTTCGTTACATGAAGGAGCTCGACAGATATAGACGAGGTGCATAAGTAACCTCGGTGCATCAAAACAAGGGTATGACAGAGACTCGTCTAGTTTTTCCGAGGTATATAAGGACCCCTTTTGAAGATCTTGTCTAAAGCCTCATTGACTTAAGCCGAGCTAAATAAATAACCTCGGCTCCATTGAGTGAGGTTAATGAGGGAGCTCGGTGGATATTGGTGAGGTTATGAAATAGCCTCATTGACTTAAGTCGAGCTTCATAAATTTCCTCGGCTTCTGTTGTCGAAGGTTTGTGATTTAGAAATCGCACCCAAATCGCAAACAAAACAACCAATTTATTTCATTTTCGTTCCAATTTGTACTCATATTTTAACTCAAACAACACTCAAATCAACGACAATCAAAGAAAAGACACAAAAAACAACCAATTAATTTCATCAATTTTAATTCCAATTTCAAACCCTAACATGGAGGATGGGTTGGGGATTGATTTTTGTTGGGAAGGACTTTGTGTGCAATTGTTTGAAAAAAAATGAAAAGGACCTATGTGTAATTTAGGTGAACTTATCTTGACAATATCTCTTTCTCCATCTTGTCTAAAGCCCTAACTATTTTTTTTCGGAAATTTGGCGAGGTATCCCTAAAGTATAACTTATTTCACAGGATGTACAAAAGTTTCATCTAGTTCATATGGTACCCCTGAATTTAGTGTTAATTTTACCTCACATCCTCTTCCGTCTAGACTAACAGTCTTCGTTTAATTTTGTGGAATAAAAAAAATGAATTAACTAAAACTCATAGTGAAAACCCGCGAATGGGAAGAGGAACTAAGGAAGAGCTTTATAGCTTGACCAATGAGAATAGCTTTAGAGCTAGACCTACGAGGGTGACTCGCTAAGACTAAATTGATGTTGGGGCTGATTGGACTTGAAGGTGGAGTCTGACGACAATGGGTGGTGAACGTACGTGTTCTTTGAAATTTATCCTCTTGTGTGAAAATTAGGGTTTAGTTGTCATATGAATTTATGAAAAGTTGTGTTCTTAGCTCAATTTCTATGAAATTTCTTGTATCCTCTACTCAATCGTGTGTTGTTTATGCGAAATTAAGAGTTTTTATTTTGTTATATGCAAAAATTGTGAATATGAGTCATTGAATTGAGAGTTTTTATTTTGGTTATACCCATCATTATGATAAGCCAACTCATGTAATTAACAAAATGATCAAACACGACTCGTATTACTTGTCGAAATTAGCTTATATGTGATCAAACACTACTCATGTTACTTCACAAGCTTTTATGCTATGTTTCTATAAATGATGATATGATGTAGACTGCGAGGCGAATAAATTATTACCAAAATTTACCACTTGAGTTCTCAATTTCCATATTTACATTTCAATATCTGAGTGATTGTAATATCTGAGTGATTGTAATTAGGTGTTCTTTTGTGAAATACATGAGAAATCGTTTTGTCCTTGGTCATTGCAAATGAATAGGGGTATATTATACTATTAGGTTCTATATGCATGATGTGGTTGAAGATCTATTATTGAAGATTAGATATGGAGTATCCTCTTATCTCAAATGGTAGAGTACGTAATGTGTCATATACATGGATGTGGGTTCGAATCCCATATAGGCTACAAATCGTTCATTTGAGATATCTCACATATTGCTATCATTGATACATGCTAAATCTGTGCAAGGTGATGCGTTTCATGACGGTGAACTCCTCAACATCTAATGGCTACTACAAAAGAATTCCAAGTTCTTCTAGGTAAATTATATAAATTCACTGCACATTAGGAATAGGAATATATATAACTATGAGATTAAAAATCATAACACATGACTTGATGAAACCCTAGGTAACTAATGGCCAAAATCCCACATCACAATCAAGATGGCTACTAAACACTTACCTATTGATCTTTGTGATCTATATGCCTATAGTAACTCACAAACCAGATAATAGATAACAATGATATAACATGTTACAAAAAGTGACAAGAATCTCAAAGAAGAAAACCAAGAGGATATTATATATAGATGAAACATTTGATCATAAATTTGTTTAAGTGTCAGTTAACATCTTTGAAGTATATATTATTATACATGATTAAGATTATTCAAGCAAGATGGCATGGCAACTCAAAATCTAGATAGCCTATGTAGAATTCGAACCCACATACTTGTGCCTAAGCACATTGCTCTATTGGTTGAGCTAATAGGCCAAAATTTCAAATAAAATTAACATAAAACTAAAATGACCATCTCGAATCATGACAATGTGATAATGGAAGGTTAAGAACGATCTTCCAATGAGAGATTGAAGGACATCTGATTTGGATTGCCTTGTGACTTTGATCTCTTGTTGCCTTGATTCGCAAATCAAAAGCATGCAAATAAATCGTCCGACGGAATTAGAAGCCAAGAAAATAAAAAAAAACCTTAATGTTTTAAACCACTCTCATTAAGGTTTAAATTAACCACTTCTATTAAGGTTAATTTAAACCATAACTATAGGCCGGACTACCTTATAGGAGGACGATTCAATAAGTTCTTGCCAATAACCACGCCCGCTGAATAGAAACAAGTACCCATGGTTATATGGTCTTAGACCTTGTCTATACCCAAGTCAATTGATTTCTCCTCGATCTCCCGATAGATCCACATCTACATGTTTCATATTAATTTCACCAAATGTACACTTACATGTTATATTGTAAGTGATATAAGTTTTCACAAAATCATTATACTTTGGATATATAACATATTTTGGGTCAAGACTTTAAAACAAAATTTATGATGTGATCAGTCGTTATAGTGTTCGGGAGAGAGGTATCGAGTTGGCAAATTTGTATGGATGCTTCTGTTAGGATCCAATAATTGTGAATAACCCTAAAAGAACAAATGAGTCGATGGTGGATCTGACCTGGCAATTGCATATATTGGGAATATTGTGTTCACAAAATGATTTTCTATATGAATAATTCATAATTGAAAAATATATAAATGAGACATACGTACTCCAATTAATTATTACTCCCTATTATTTAGCTAGCTTGTACTGTATCATGCAATTCATGATAATTATTAATTAGTATGGCTGGATGCACTATTGGATTTTCTGGAATTTTAGAAAATGTGTTTGAAAAGATTCAATTTAATAAAGACTATTATATTATAGTTGTAGCATCATGACACATTATTTTAAATTTTTTGACAAAATAGTGATAATATAACACATTATAGTAAACTAAAACAAAAACATAAAAAAAAAAGTTTGGTGGCTGTCTTCAAATTAAGAAACTATGATGTTATTATATATATCTATAAATTTTGATAATTATTGTGAAAATAAATAAAGTTTAATAGATTTGATTTGTGTAGATTATTATAAAAAGTGATGATACATAAAATATAAAATACATGGAGAGTTTATTTGTTTTATATATATATATATAGAGAATAGATCGTATGTACTCAGTCCTTAACGTGTATCATGTGAACAAATATGGACCATTGAATTAAGAAGATCAACGGATGAGATTAAACGTAACTTCTAATTATTCGATGGTATTGGGAGATTATTCGGTGGAATGAAATTATTCGGTGGTATTGGGCGATTATTCGGTAGAATAAAATTTACATATTTTACACTCTTTTTACAATGAATAATTATGTGAAAACAGACGAATAATCATGAACAAATAGACGAATAATTTCTGAGTACATGATACACGTTAAGGGTTGAGTACACCAGAACCAAACCCTATATATATATATATAAAATTGGATTTGGTCGAACCCTGCTAGCTAGACCACCATTTAAGGGTATCCTTTCATATGAGGATGTTTAGTTTGTAACGGCCCGATATTATGATTCCCGAGTTACGTTTTGAGTAATGAAACCCCTTGTGGGATCTTGCGCCCCGAGTACAGGTTGAAGGTTTGAAATCACTAATTTCGCTATAAAAGTGGGATTTCGCACCCAAAACCGAGAGAGATCGTTGGGATCCCCGGGGTAAGCCCCCTGTACCTGCCCTATGGCCTAAGTCGTAAAATCCATTTATCATACAACCCAGTAGAGTTTCCAAAATCATACATAAGGTTGCCACAACGGAGTTGGGTCAAAACATAATCCAATTACTTAAATTCAAATCATTATTAATTTTGTGTAGTTAGAGTCTCAACTCTCTCTTTCCGCAATGTTAGACCCCGCGATCATGGAGCCAAATCAGCACCAATAGTATTAAGCATAATGGATACCTAAAAACATTAATAGTGGGCGGGATCAGATGATGCCTACTTGAGTCTGTCCCTTCCTTAATTAAGGATGTTGTCCCCACAATATGTATACACATACGCTATACCTAATAATTATGCTTCTAGATGCAAGGCGGAATATTAACACACTAGCATGCCCCTAGGATCAAGTGCATAATAATAATAAGGCCTTATCACATAATACCAAGTGGTATATCCCTCTACTACCTCCACCCCCTTCCTGATAGGGCGGAGACTGGTCAGTTCGTGAATGCATTCCATTCCATTATAATCGAATCGGGCCGCAGGCCCGACCCGTAATCATATATATATAAGCCCGCAGGCAAATCTCGTAATCATGCTCATAATATAAGTAAAGGTGGTGCCATATGAATCGAATGACTCAGGACGAGACCCGATGAGACTAGGCCGTCCTATGACCCTAGCAAAGACTCTAGATACTTCACAGATAACGACCGTTGTGTTTATAGACGCATAAAGAAATAGAATGCTCAACGGTCAATGCAACCTAGCATGGTACTACATGGCATGCTTTTATGCATATGCAACACCGAGTATATCATGCACATATAGCAGGGTTCTATTCGATCTGAGTAAGCTCCGTAGAGACTTACCTGGCTATGCAGATCGAACAACATAATAGAAGATCCAGCATGCATACATCATTCATAATCACAAAGTATTACCTATATACATATCAGAACATATATATAAGTCTACGTCTAATCATTCAAGCACACATCATTCAATGAGAATAACAATCATATCGCAATCATCATCACATCAAGTTCAACCATACATCACATCGCTACATTCCGTAAGACCACACCATTTGCCACATTCCATAAGACCATCTCATCCTCATCATTCCATTCAGCCACATTATATTCATAACCATATATCCGCATATCACATATCTCAAGTTCACCATATTCATCATACCTCAAAAGCATAAGTTAACGATACATAATCTCAACATTTCACCATGCTATTAGTCAATCAATCATGTCATCATGGTAGTTAGTCATCGAACAAATCAGGTTCCCAAGTTAGTTCCAAAACCATTTCAAAATCCGAGTAAAATAGTTAGAAATTCCGACCTTGGAAAATGTTCATCAAATTCCTTTTTGAAAACCAAGCTCAAATCCTCAAGACTAGTATTTCAAAATAAACCCGATCAAGTTAGGATATTTCAAAAGATTCCCTTTTTAAATTTTATTAAATTAAATTTCATTCTCAAATCAAATCCCAACCTTTAAAACCCTTTTCCGAACCCCTTCTTAAATCCAAGGCTCATAATATCATGTTTTTAAATCACAAGTAATAATATTATATATACATATCTTTTTCTTTTAAATCTCACCCATAATATCTCATAATATTTTATAGTCCAATATTACATTTTAAATCTCCATACTTTTGTGGCCATAATATAAATTTAAATACCTTTAATATATATATATATATTATAAAGATAGACCCAACCATTTGTATTTTATAAAAAATCAACCCTTTTATATAATTACCAAAATCACCCCTTATTTATAAAACTATAAAATCCGACCCTTTTTAAATTACCCAAAATCGTCCTTCATTTGTTGAACACCAAAACCGAGCTCTCATTTTCTTAAACCCCAACCGAATCCCCTTTTTTTCAATTTTCTCTAAGACTCCCAGGCACATGTTAGTACAAAAATAACATGAAAAAGTTGAGGATTTGAAGAGATTTCTCACCCAACTCTTCCGTTCTTCACTTTTCTTCTCCTGGGTGACTTGTGATGCGATTTTGAGTCTGATTCTTCTGGATCCGCTTGTTGGGTGAGCTGAGTTAGTTAGTAGGGGGTTAAAAGAGAAAACTTTGAGAGTTTGGAAGTGAAAGGAGGAGAAAAGAACTAGCTTACCCTTCCCAATTAGCTCAACACGACTAAAAGGACTCCGGGGACTCGGATCTTGGATCTCCGGGCTGTTGGGGCTTCTTCTTCCACTTGGAGGAAGTCATGTGGTTGCTTGGGGGCTGTTGTTGCTGTCCATTGATGGGATGAAGAGAAAAGAAGCTAGCTTGGCCTTCCTTGGACACAAACATGGAGAAAGTGAGCTAGAGAGCTCGATTTGGATTCTTGGTGGAAGATGATGAACTGAGGAAGGAGGTGGTGTTATAGCTGATTAAAGATGGTATTTTAATGAAGAAAAGTAGAATCCTTTGGACTCCTAAGGCTCATGAAATGGGATGGAAGAGAGGAGGATTTTTGGGTGCCTTTTGGATAAGATTTTGAGAGAGATGGTCTAGGGTTATGTTTGCCTTTGTGTGGTGAGTGAGGGAGCTAACAAATCTGATTTTTAATGGATAAGGAGGGCTTTGGATGAGGCCAAAATGTAGGGGCCAAGAAGAGGAGAAAGCATAGGGCTTGTCCCCCTTGGACATTTTGGGTATAGGTCAAAGATGGAAGGGAAAAAACATATTGTGGGTGTTCCACCATTTTGGGTAAGTGCAATCTTTGAGTTAATTTGAGTTCAAAACCCGAGCTAGGGAGTTTTTCCGCTAAATTTCGTTTTTAAATTCATTTTGTTTTTCTTTTTCCGAAAATTTAGGATTTAAAAATCTGAGCCTTTACATAGTTCCCTTTCAGAAAGCAAAGTCAGCAAATTGTTTGCTTGAAACAATTGGTGTGAAACACAATCTGCGCATGTGTTGATTTCCTAGAAGACGTGTGAGAGCGTCAAAACTTAGAATTGCTAAAGGAGGAGGAGGATGTATGTGATGAGGATCTAAATCTCCCATGGACAGGACCAACATCCCTTAATAGCATTAATCACCTAAAGGTTGTCCCTTCCACATGGATCTTATGTAACCCCCGATCTTTTGCCTTTGCAATCCCTAGCTTCAGGCCCATTGCCTCTGCCATTAGGGTGGAATGACGACCAAAATGAGCCCCGGCCGCCACATGCGACCGGTGATCACGTATGATGTAGCCCGCCGTCGAAGTGTCGATTTTGTTGTTCTTCCATCGAAATTTATCTTAATTGTTCCTTCTAGAGATTTACTCCATCTCATATTACGTTGTTTTGTTGTGGTTATGGTGGATTGTTTAGTGTTAGCTTGTTCCTTTTTACGTTTTTTTGTTTAAAATTAATACAATAGTGAGAATAATAATTTTTTTTAATGTTCTATGACTCCAATTGTTATTGTTTTAACGAATTACTAAAATATAAATTATCCTTCATTATTAATAATGAATAAATATATTGTATATAAAGGTTTTTTTAAAAAAAAATTGGGTCATAGCTATAATTAATTAAACGTAATTGGATATTTGAATGATAAAATTAGATAAAGTCCCTAAAATTAAGGTGGCTTAATTACACATGATTCAAAACTCTTCTATTTTAAGACTTTATATATAGATATAGACTAAAATATTATATGTTATTTGATTAAATATTAACTTTCATAAGAATTTGTGTAACATTATAATCATAATTCTTAATAATGAAAAATATTTATTTTAATTTTGGACAAATAAGTAATTTGTTATTTAAGAAAATATAGATTTGTAGGAATTTTAAAAAGAGATAATTGGGTGGAGTATATCCTTTTTTATGTTTTTTTTATTAATTGTACCCCTTGAGTTTTCTTTTAGATAATTATACTTTTTAGATGAATATTACTTATATACCCTTACAATCAAATTTTATCCTTTAAAAAGGTAAAAATACAATCCAAAAAATATTACAATAAAAAAATATCACGTTAAGCATTCATGTAATACAATATTATTCTTATATTACAATATTATCCATGTAATAGAATAACATTCCTGTTACCAAATCATGTATACACTAGCATATATTCATGTAACCAAACCATGTATAAAATAACATTCTTGTAATCATGGACCTATTGTCTTTATGTCAATGATTTCTGGTAACCATAATCATGTAACTAATTCATTGTAACCAAACCTTCTTGTAAGACATTTCACTACATATTGTAACCACATTTCTATATTGTTAATCATCGATTTATTTCATCATCAATCAACCTTGGGTAATCGAACTCATCTAATACAAGAATTCGTGTAATGAGTGAATTCCTGTAACGAGCGAAGTTTTGTACCTATTATTATACCCATAATTGATTCGTGGAGTTGAGTTACAAGAAATCACCTACATGAATCAATTACTATAAAAATAGGTAGCAATTACTGTAACCTACAATTATTGCAACCATGAATTAATATATGTAACCTAAATTTTTTTTACCCATATAAGCACTTCATCAAATCACAGGAACCGATTATTGTGAATTTGTTTTTAGGTAAAATCATAGGAAAATTCCTGGTTGAAGGAAGCACTACATCTAATTATAAATCAAGACATAAATCACAAGCAATTCATCAACCTTGGTTGATCTCATAACAAATTCATTAAAGACAAATTTTGTCGAGTTCCAAAATTAGGGTTTACAATACTACGGAAATTACAGTAGCAATCACATGAATAAATAACACAAAACTAACCTTAAATATTTTCGCAATACCCATGCTTGAAGGAAGGCACGTCTACAGACCGTGTATGGAAGAATAGTATCAATATATTGATTGAAGAAGCGTCAATGGAATGAGAATTAATTAGGGATTTGATGATTTGTCATTACAATCAAATCATGAGCAAATTTTCATTAAAGAAAAAAAGTATAATTAATAAAATAAAATCACTAGTACAAAAGTTCAATTTTATCACATAACCCTAATATCACAGACCTATTAATAAAATAAAATCACTTGTACAAAAGTTCAATTTTATGGCATACTTTCTATGTCTTCATTGACTTTGAATTGTCGTCTAATTCTTTTAGAAGCTCATTTGTTTATGAGATACTTCTAGAGTTTCATTCCCCTTTTAATATGTTTTGTAAATTCATGAATGCTTTTTTTGTATTCAGTTCTAGATGTTAAGCTCAATAGTTATGACTTATGATGATGACTGGTTAATTGTATTGCTATTTGAATGGAAGAGTGAAATTTTGTTGTATATACGATTTGATTTTTCTATTTGTAAATGCAACATTGCTATGAATATTAGGTTATTGTGGTTGGATATGTAGGAGGAGGATCTTATTTAAGGGAAAAAAAAAGAAAGTTCGTAGCCCAGTCCTTGTTGCTGGGTTGTAAAGTAACCCTTTTTTTTTCTTTTTCAATTGAACTTTTTATAGCCCAGGTCCACTATAATCGGGTTAATTGTAAAGTGTTTTTTTTATGACAAATTGTCTAATATATCGGGCGACGGGCGTGTCCCCCCATGATCCGTGATATCAGGGTCTCAGCATGAATTTTCATTATATATGATGCATGAATTTAATATTTTAGACATTGTTATGACAATTCAAATATTTGCTACTCTTTGTGTTAAAATGGTATTTTTGGGTTCATATGTTCATTTGAATAGTTGGAAATCTAGAATGGTCAATTGTTCATATTATTAACAGGGATATATTGTTGGATTAATATATTAAGTGGCGGCGAAAAAAAATAGAAACACAGCGGTTATTAGTATAACTGCTGTGATTTCAATTAAAAAAAATTAGACAGCACTTGTTAATAAAAAACCGCTGTCCTTATAGTTTTAACAACGCTTTTTGAAAAAAAAGCTGTCTTTTGTAAAATTAAAAAAAAAAGAAAGAGACAAGACAGCGCTTTTTACAAATAACCGTTGTCCGTGTCCTTTTAACAGCGCTTTTTTATTTCCGCTCTTACACATGCTCTCAGCGGTTTAATTAACATCACCTCAATAAGCGCTGTCCTTCCCTATAAAAAACCGCTCTTAATTAGTAGATTTGTACTAGTGTTGTAAAGTGTTTTTTTATGACAAATTGTCTAATATATCGGGCGACGGGCGTGTCCCCCCATGATCCGTGATATCAGGGTCTCAGCATGAAAAATTCTCACCCCTAATATCCCGGGTGTGTCCACTATGGTCCATGATATTAGGGTCGAAGCTTGAAAAAAATCCACCTCTAATATCCCGGACGTGTCCATTTTCCATTCGTGATATTAGATTGACATATCTATTAACCCACTGAGCTGAAGCCCGGACGTGTATTTGCTTATATTAGTGATATTAGGCTCCAAATATCCATGATATTAGGCCAATTTTGTACTAGTGAATCTTTAAGGGTACATTTACCAAAAAAAAGGGAAAACAGATAGTTACCTACTTTCACCTTTAAAAAAATGTGGATTTTATATTACTCATCCCACTCAGCAATTGCAATTTCTTAATTGAGAAAATTGGGTGTAATATACCCTTTTCAAGTTTATTTTACTAATTCTACTCTTTGGATTTTCTTTTAACTAATTGTACTTTTTTGAATGGGTATTACCTATATACCCTAGGGGTAGATTTTCATGTTTTTAAAAATTAAACCAATAGATTTTTGTTGTTTACTTACTGTTACAAAAATAAT
Source organism: Persicaria maculosa (assembly GCA_963922045.1). Classification (NCBI taxonomy): domain Eukaryota; kingdom Viridiplantae; phylum Streptophyta; class Magnoliopsida; order Caryophyllales; family Polygonaceae; genus Persicaria; species Persicaria maculosa. Next base: position 12,427,342 of record OY998267.1, on the reverse strand, counting down.
TGACTATATATATTCAACGGTGAATTAATTCTTCTCAACGTTATATTGACTAGGGTTACACACTTACACTTGTATTTTACAATAATTTATTGTATCATAATATTGTAATTCGACTTGTAATAGAATAATATTCATGTAATGTATTATTATTATATGTTATTATTGTAATTCAATTTACACTAAAATAACATTCATGCACTACAATATCACTCATGTAACTAATATTCCTAGTAACCAAATTCATGTAATCAAACATCTTTTATCAACATTAATGTAACCCAAATTCATGTCATGTAACCAAATATCTTTAGTTTTTACAACAACTATTTTGTATTGTAATTGCTTTCTTGTAACCTAAAATTAGTTATTGTATGCGAGTAATTATTTCATACAAACGTTTTTTGTAATAATTAAGTTGTATTGTAACTAATTTCTTTATGTAACCACCGCAATTAAATTATTGTACCACATTACTGTAACAGTCTATTCTTCAACCGTTGACCAATTGTTGATCTCCAAATAAAAACACAACAACAAAATATAAAAGCTTAAAGGAAGGAGTGTCTACGGAGCTCCTATGGAAGGAGCGAGAGTTAATTAAAGAAAGGAACGTCAATGGAAGGAAATAGATTTGTTGGTTATAAAATACCTACATGATTGAAAGAAGTTAGAAGCGTTAATTAAAATATGGCCAAATTTTTCATTAAAGGGAAAAAGTACATTAATAAAACAAAAACCTAATAGGTATATTTACCAAATAAAAAATAAAAAAATGTACAATTAACTAATTTAGCCTTCTTAATCTTGGTGGAATTGAAATTCATCAAAATTCAACTTCATGAGTTTTACAAAAACAAAAATCATATCCAAACGTACACATCCAAACAAACACTATTGTCACGTGCTTCCATTTGCCATCACTGGGGATATTGTAAATGAATATAAATCACCTCTAGATGTTATATATAAGTTTTTGAAGTTATAGCTAGGTATCCATGCATTGCTATATATTGAAATTAACAACTTTAAAATCCATGAAATCATTAAAAATGTTTTATAAACATTGTAACAGATAACGAGTTACTCTATCCATTTTCTTTTATTTGTCCTTTACCGTGTGTTTTTTCAATGATGATAAAAATTATAAAAAATAACTTTAAATGATATAAAATACTTCTTTGAATAAAAAATAATACAAACTTTATAAATTTTAAGTTCACAAACAAACTATGTTCATATAAAAAAAATATATGATTGTTTTAAAATTCGGCAAAAATTCTAGCCAAAACATTTACCTGTCAATTGAAAATTTCACAATGCTAACTTGGAGTCTTGGAAACCAAAAAAAAAAAGGCCAATGCCACACAAAAATTTGAATTTTGAAGTACTCTATCCGTCTCAAAATATAGACCGTTTGACTTTTTATCATGTTTTTTAATAAGCTAAAAACTCTTTAAAATACTGTATTAATTTTTTAATAATTCTTTTTAAAATTTCATATTCACTCCGTTCGAAAAAACATGTCGTTTACTAGTTACACACACTTTTTTATAATAATAAAAAATATATAAAATATCTATTTTTTAATAAAAATTTTAAAATAATTTTGTACTTATTAATAATAACTACAAAATTGTAAAAAATTTATTAAAAAAATAGATATTTTATATATTTTTATTATTCTAAAAAAATGTGCGTGCAAACGACATGTTTTGGTGAACAGAAAGTAATTGTTAGTAACGAATACTCCGTATGAAGTTATTTTAAATAATTGATAAAGAAAAAAATGATATATTTGAATAAAATATGTTTTCTCAATATTTTCAAAATTTTAAAACCATACAGTATTATTTTTGGGGGAGTGTGTGGTAAATATGGATCGTCACTATCAGTTCGGCCACTTAGATTGTATGGCCCCGGCCCCTTGGAAAATCTTCCGATGGGCCACAGGCCCACTGCTAACAGCCACCCAGATTCCCTTGTCTTAACACATGGTTTTGCTTTTCAATGCACCTCTACACACTACTACAGTACTACTTAGTGTTCGTGTCTTCGTTAATCGTTATTTAGGTTTCTTTCTAGGTTTTTTTTTAATGATCGTATATAGCTTGCTTTTCATCTATGATTGTGTGGGTCTCTCAATTTTTGGACTCTGAAGTTTCAAAAACCTCTTACATTCTTGATCAAATAAAACATCAGATGTGTTCTAATTCGTTCATATTCAGGCCCAAATTACAATCCGGTTTAGTCTTTTTTGGGGTAATTATCTTTATTTGGGTTTGGATTATTTTGAGGTTAGATCATTCAAATGTTGATGCAAAATACTATAGGCAATAATAGATAACACAAAATTTCCACAAATATGTAAATATGGATGGATAGGTAAGCCGGCCTTAGGGTGGACCACGTGGTCCGATCGCACAAGGCTCCTAAATTTTCGGAGCCCCATAATATGTAGGTCGGGCCTGGTATATATATATATATATATATTTAAGTTTTTTTAACCAATTCTCTATCACAATATATTAAAAAATAAAGACGGTTATTGGGTAGTTTTACAACACTCGAATTTCTTCTTAATAAAAAAAGACGGTATTCTTCTATCAAACGAGGGAGAGTAGGACCCCTATGGAAGACTTTGTTTTTGTCACAAGGATGAAAATTGTTTGTGCTCTGTATGGAGGTGCTTAGCAGAATGTTGAATGAAGCAGCTAAGGATAAAAAATTTAAATTTAAATAAGGATAAAAACACAATTTATATAGCGGGCACTACTCCTGAGGTTTCGGCTGACATAGTGCAGCAACTTGGTTTCGTTCGTGGTGATTTCCCTGGGCATTCCATTACATTCCATAAAGGTGCAAGGGCACGAGTATAGTGAGTTGTATAGTAAAGTGGATAAACTCATCAACACTTGGGCTACCAGAAAGCTGTCCTACGTTGGGCGTTTGCAATTGCTAAAATTTGTATTTGGGGGCATCCATACTTTCTGGAGTCAAGTACTTCTTCTCCCCAAAGGGGTCATACAGAAGATTAAGGTCATGTGTAAGAGGTTTCTATGAAGTGGAAACAATGATGGTAAGAAATATCCAGTTGTCTGGGAGGATGTCACCAAGCCTTTTGCGGAGGGTGGGCTGGAGATTCGGGAGTTACTAGCTTGGAATAGAAGTGTGCAGGCTGAGCTCTTCGGGGATTTGGTTCTACAGATTCCTTGTGTATGGGTGCGATGGTGCGCGTTTAATCATACTCAGTCCCAGGTGGTGTGGGATTGCTTTGAAACCACATGAATATATGATACTTGGGTTTGGAAGAGTATTTTGCACCTTAAAAGTGAGTTGCAGGGGGTGATATCGCAGGATGATATTGCTATGGGAAATTTTGATCACCTACGCTCCGAACAAGGAGGTTTTGCTTGCTCTAAGATCTACCAGCTGCTCAGAAGGAGAAACCCAGAGATTCTTTGGGGTAACATGATCTGAAGGGGGTTACAGTGGGTGGGCTTTTATAGTTTGGTTGACAGCCAAGAAGCGCTTACAAATGGGCAGAATCGTCAAACACTGGAAGGGATTTGATTTTGTTTTCTTCGCCATAATGGATATAAGGACGAAGATCATTTGTGGTTTACATTGCTGAATTTTTTAGATATTAATATTTTATTTTATCCATTTAAACTAAATTTAAGGTTTAACTAACTTATAAAAAGATCATGTAGATAAATTTTTAAAAAGTAACGTGTAAACCTATAATCTGTTTGGATAATTTTTGTAGATACTCCGTATTAATATTCAACCTTATATTTTAATTAGTTAGAAAACTTATTTTTTAGATCAAATAATCTATCTAATATTTGGTCAATTATTCTATCTTTTAGATCAAATTGAGTATAATATCAATTTGCGCTTGAAAATCCGTTTATCAAATAATATGATTAATCTAGATTCAAATATGTTTACATTCTCAAAAACATAACACAATTGAAAACTATATATTTACTTTATACTAGTTCAGTACCCGCACTGTGTGCGATTTTTTAATTTAAATAAATTTAATAATAAAACCCGTTTATTCAATTACTTAATTTCTTCCATACTTCTGATTCTCAAATCTGAATGAATTTATACTTAATTAGTATAAATGCTAATTTCTCCTTACTCCAGTCTTACTCCTTAATCCTTGCTAGTTAGTGCATATTAGTGGAAACAACATATGAAAAGCTATAATTTCTCAAATATGAATGAATTTATACTTTATTGACAATATATGAAACAACATGTGAAAAGCTAGTAAATATTAGCGGAAACAACAAAATAACATACCTTGTAACCAATTATCACATTTTTTCGAAAAACTTACAAAGGAAATCGTAAACAAAGTCGTAAATAACTTGCAATAACAACACCAAAAAGAAGGGAAAAGACATCAACGTTTGTGAAATAACATTAACAATCTAAACTATATATGGGTTAAAATCTAAAAATCTATCCATAATTATATATGTATAAAATCCAAAAATATTTCTCATAAATATATCAATACCTTCAAGATATATAGGAAAATTTTATTTCTTATTGAATTCCATAAGTTGATAACTTTTACACGACTAAGTATTATTTTTTCAATTTACCCAAAACCTTTTATCTTCTTCATATTGATAAAGTTATTGATAAATTTATTTAATTATTATGACCATACTAAGTATTATTTCAATTTCGTCAAAACTTTTATCTTCTAAAAATATTTTCATATTGATGAAGTTATTGATAAAGTTATTTAATTAGTATGTCCATGTAATATATTGATAAAGTCACTATCTTCTAAAAATATGTTCATATATAGTGAAAATAGGTATAATCTTATCTTATATAAGAGTCTTTAAAATTAGTCAACACGGAGTATCATCTAAAAATATATCCATATCTAATCAAATTGGGTCAAATTTTATCTTATGCATACATAGATATATTGTTTAAATAGAGTTAGAATAAAAATTAGCTTATGCATATATATTAAAATTAGTTAATATCTTCTAAAAATATATCCATATTTAATCAAATTGGGTCAAATTTTATCTTTAGTATATATAGATATACTGATTAAATAGAGTAAGAATAAAATTTTATCTTATGCATATATTGATTAATTCAAAAATTTGTGATTGGTTCATACTACTACAATTAAGGAGAAGCCGCCATGTGTCTCAGACGACTTCTCCTTTATTATAAATAAATAAATAAATAAATAATAAATAATTGATGGAGTAGTAATTTATATTCATTTTTATATAATAAAATTTATTAAAAAAATCGCACAAAGGGCGATTAATAAAACTAGTTGTATTTAAAACGAAACTAAAACATATTTCTATTAATTATCTAGAATTGCAAAAAAAAAAAAGTTTGATTGTGTTTTTACCTGTGCCACTTTATTTTTTTTAACAAGTCTTTGATTTCTATAAATTTTATATATTTTGCACATAAATGCAACACTTTAAATATTTTGAATTACATGCTCTCGTAAAACACAATACATATTAGGAATAATCCCAAGTTATATTTTAAAACATTTTGTGACTTATTATAGTACTAATCAATTTTGACAAAGTAAAGATATTAAATGTTAAATACAGATATATTTATAAAAATAAATTATTAGTATTTTATAATAACATAATCAAGTATTAATCAATATAAATTTGGTTCAAATAATATCATTTATATTATGCATAATTTTAAAATTAAATTATTTTACAATACTTTATCAACTAAGGAGTATGTTTTAGGCTAGTTATACAATGAATATATATTTTTCACCAAAAATAAAAATAAAATAGTTTAAATCGGAAACTATTAATTTAATCTTTTACATCTTATGATTTAAAATTTAATCTTTGACATCTTACGCGATAAAATTTAATCTAATATATCTTACTTTGTGATATTTTATTATGATTTATATTTATATATACTTCTTATATTTAAACGACGTCGTAAGCTTACTAGTCGAGGTTAACGTGTCCCGGCTCCTACCTCTCACTAGCTATTAGCAAAGTCCTGTTTCTCCGTCTTCAACCAATTTCCTCTCCGCCAAGCCAACCGGACTGACCCGACTATTGACTCCGACGATTGGAAGTCGAGGAAGCGATGGCGATGCAAACAGGGATGGGCCTTTCCAAGATCATATTCATCTTCGGAACGGGTAACACTTATCTGATTCGATTTATACTGCTTTTTGTTTAGCCCTAAAAGTGATGTTCGCTTGAGTCGTTAATCGATCTTCTAGGATAGGTTACACTGCCACTATTTTGGCTAAGAACGGTAAACTATCCGATGTGATTGGCGAACTCCAGGTTCTTAACGCACTCTCTTTCTTCGCTGAGTGTCAAATACTATATAATTTTTGACCTAATTAAAATTGGGCAAATTTGAGGGAAAAGATTGATTTTTCGCAGTTTTGGTTGGTTTTTGGATAGGCTTTGATCAAAGGCTTCGAGAGCTCCGGGGAGTCCACGAATGCTGATTCTGATCCAATTGCGGCTCAAGTATGTTTTAATTTCAACTTTGGAGGTGCTAATTGGGCATTGGGCATTGAATTTATTTACCTAGTATTTGATTTTAAATATGTGTGATTAATTGTTTTACGGGCTTGTAATTAGTTAGTTTTGTCTGTTAATATATTCCTATTAAAAGCTACTGATGAGAGAGTGAGAGACCTTATGCTTTGTCTTCCGTTTGGAATATGAAATTGTTTGAATTTAGACTTTTAGGATCTCATGGTTTTAGTTAGTTTTGTCTGTTAATATATTCCTATTAAATGCCACTGATGAGTGACCTTATGCTTTGTCTTTTGTTTGGAATTTGTTTGATTTTAGACTTTTTAGTATCTCATGGTTTTGAATCGAATTTGATTTTCCAAGTAGGAATTTGCTGCATGACTTGGTTTGGGATATGTAAATTTTCCATAAATGTACTTGAACTGCTCTGGGGTGGGTTAAGTGGTTACCTACAAGCTTTTTGATTTATTTTATATTTTTTTTAATCTGATTATACCTTCTTGGAATCGTCTGAGGACCTTCCTAAAGTTTGAGGGAGTAGTTTCCTCATGCTATTGGTAGGATCTTCCCATTCCACTTTGCTTACCTCTAAGCAGGATACCCCTTTCTTTTAATCTTGACTGTATCAGATTTATATTCTCTCCTTTTGCATGGGTAGAAATTTCCATGTAACTTCTGCAGAAGGTATCTATTTTAACTTGACTCATTTTGTACATATTTAGGTGCGTTGGTTAGCACAAGAAGTTCGCCAATTGGCTAATCATTCCAGTCAAATAACTGTGCTCAATGGTGGTTCTGGTCAAAGTGGTATATTTTGTCCAACTTTAATTTACATGATGATACAACAACCATGATGGAACTCTATTGGTATATTCATTGATTTCTGCTTAATTTAACCATTTTGTATTCTGACAGGAATATCATCCTTTATAATTCCAGTTGGAGCATTGGGTGCTGTAGGATATGGTTATATGTGGTGGAAGGTAGTATTATTAGAGCTAAAAAATCACAGTTTGTTTCTTAGTATCTTCTCCTTTTGTTTCTTGAATTCAGATCTATGAAATGAAATGGTTAAGTGGCGATAATATCCTTGTCTTTCTCTTGAATGTACAGGGATTTTCTTTTTCAGATCTGATGTATGTGACTAAGCGTAGTATGGAAAGTGCTGTATCAAATTTGACAAAACATCTGGAGGGTGTTTCGGATGTTCTTGCTGTAAGTCACAAATTATCACATTCCTTTATCTGATAACTTTTCCACGAAGGGATTTGCTTGTGGCCTTCTATTCCATATTTATGGAATTAAGTTTTTGCCTTCTTGAAAAATCTTCCACAAGCATAGAAAGATACCAAAATTGTGCTACTTTATGTAAATAATATATGTATATATATTATTTACATAAAGTAGCACAATTTTGGCATCTTTCTATGCTTGTGGACTTGAGACCTCATTAGAATGATTAGAAACTGCAAAAGAATTCCTACATATCAATGATGTTCTGATACGAACCCCAATTATAATTTTATTATGTTTTAATTAGTATATTCACTTTCCTGCTGAAATTAGTTAGTTAACTTTGTTTCCCATCATACTTTCCTATTTTTTAGGCATCTCCCACTTCTCCCATGCTGTTTTCCTTTCCCTGCATTTTAATTAATTAGTTTTAGGAGTTAGTTATTTATTTTTTCTATCATAGGAGGAGAACTGCATATTGTAAGTGCAGACAGAATTATGATGAATTGAACACAAATTTGAAGATTCTCCACCAATTTCCTGGTGCAAGATACTTGCAATAAGTGGTTTTCCTAGGAGGGATCCTAGTGGTTTCTATCATGTTCCTCACACGAGTAGTTGGCCCTTTGATTTCTCTAAACCTTTCTTTATTTGATACAAGATGTATTGATGTTGAACTAGTTTTCCATGTTTTTGGCATATCTTCATGACCTCATGCACTTATGCAATATCCACCTTTGATTTCTCTAAACCTTTCTTCATATTTTCTTGCAGAAAACAAAGAAGCATTTGACGCAAAGAATTGAAAACTTGGATGGGAAAGTTGACGATGTGAAGGAAATGACTAAGCTAATTAAGGGCGATGTGCGTTTATAAAGCCCTGTCTCTTCACCCGTATCTTAATGTTATTGTTTTTTTTTTAAAAAAAATTACATATGTTCAGTATGCATTATCACCCCTAGTTTTACCATTGGTTTGTGACCGGTTGTTTGAACAGGTTTCAACTGTCCGAGTTGATCTTTCAAGAATTGGCGTGGAGTTGTATGGCCTGAAGAATACAGTTTACAGTCTGGTGAGTACAATGACCCCGACTGTATTACTTGACATATGCATTTTTTTTTAACTGGTGCTTTTTCTTTTTTTTTTTTTTCTGTTTTATCGTTTTCAAGAACCTTCATGAATAATATGGTTTTTAAAAGAGTAAAGCATACATTTTCTGCTTCTCATTTGTCTGCTTCTCCTTATTTGTCTTCGATACCAATCACAGAAAAGTTTTCTTTTTTGCTTGTGCCTTCCCTGCATGCTTGCACTCTAGAAAATTGTTATCCGATGTGGTTTCCATGAATCACATGGGCTTCTGATTTTACCTTTTGCTTGTTTCCATTTTTTGGCAGGATGACAGGATCTGTTCCCTGGAAGATAAGCAGGTAATTGCAGAGATGATATTTATGCGATCTTTTTTCAGAAAATGGTAGCTTTGATCTGTTAATGGCTATTTAGCTGGGGCTGTGAGATTTATTTTGTTATCATTTTTCATATTTATCTAACTAACAATTTAGCAGATAAACAATACACCTTGCCCCTTTTTCATCCTACTCATTTCAATCAAACATGTCATGTAGGAGTATTATATAAAGAACAATTTGAGCATTAAAAGTTAGAAGTAGACTGTAGTGTGTACTATGTTATGCTGCATTAAAATAATGTAACAAAGAAACAATTGAAGAGAACACAAACTTTAGGATGTTTAGCCAACATGGCGCTTGATGATTGCATCAGAATTGGGTTGCATGACAAATGTCAAATAAGTATCCTGAGGCTGTTGAAATAGTTGATCATATGCTTGTTGGCTGCAAATGTAGTCTTTTTAGCATGCAGAGCTTTGTTTTAATATTATTGTTGGGCCTGCATGCTGTCCTTTATGAGTATTCTTGCTATTCTTCCCTGTTGTCCAAAATCCAGCTATTGCTATTTTGTGCTAACATAGAGTTTCTGCAGAACCTTACTCTTGCTGGGGTGGACTACTTATGTCAACTTGTTGATGGAAAAAGAGTGCCACAGTATCAGCAGTTCTTGCAGGTATGGATCGTAAATGAAACTGTTGAGCTCATGACCAAATGGTGCATTGAAAAACTTTAGCATTTATCGTGATTCAGTTAACTGTGCTTTGCCTTTAATTCATTATTTATACTATTTTCGCAACTCTGGCAAGTAGTGGGTGTTCCCCATCCCTAAAACAAACTAAAAAGAAAAGAAGGGAAAATAACAAAGAAGCGAACTAAATGGGAGACTTTTCTGATTTTAAGATTTTCTGCTTTTAAAGTGAATTCAAAGCCCAAATGCATAGATTAAAGTGTATAAAGGTATATATTTTCAATTTCTGATGAGTTTTAAGTTTTGACACTATTTGCAGGACGAGTACAAGTCTCGAGGACTACTCCCATCCTCGGAAACTCCTCTTGTTCAGGTAAGATATCGTATGGAATTACATCCACATGGGGCTTATTATTGCGTATATCATAAGAATAGTTGCTCTTGGAAAGTTCAAAAGAATGGATTTTCTTGTTTCTCTTGACTCTTAGATTTAAAAGAAATAGTGGTGGAAAAGTTACTTGTGGCAAAAATCCACTCATCCACTCATTCCCCTTATTTAAAAAAAAAACCTCATTATTTTTACTATAAACAATTAGTTTTTTCCCCCCATTTTTCTCTGTTGTTACAGGGCCTGAAAGACATTGCAGACATATTTACACTAACCAATGGCAGCAGTAAAGATGGTCCTAATACTCCGGCTAACCAGCGTCGAAGTATATTAAGGTTTGACTGGGACTTTATCCATTATGCTTTCCTTTAGTTGTAGTGTGTATACTATCTGCAGTTTAGTTTCATTTGTCACTTGGAATGCTGAAATTCCAATCTTCTAATTAGATCATTCAGCAACCTTTTTTTTTAAAAAAAAAATTCCTATTTTCAGCAGTTGTTTCAGTGGCTGACGAGCTGCATCTAAGTAACTCGAAAAATTGTTCTACAGGATCCAATCAATCAAGACTGCAGGCTGAGAAGGAAGCAGGAAGCTGCTTGTTGGCACTTCTGTTTTGTCGACGGATTTGTTTTGTGAAAAAAAGGGTTATAGCACTGAATAAGGATTCTCGTACTGGATTTGACTGAAGGTGAAACACCACTCAGAGTTGATGGTTTTTTGCATTGTCGCTATTCTACTGCTCGGTGTTCGTACACCAGAAGACATATTTACTGTTTAACGCTTTCCTTTACACTTGAAGGTTTATATGAGTATACAGATCACTATAAAGTTTTTATATGGCGATGTGTATCTTTAAATTGAGTTGGTTCTTGAATCAATTTGGCCAAAATATGCTGGTTTTGAAGATCTGCTCAAGTTGATCAAGCATGCCCTTAGACAGGCCACAGGTACTGGGTCTCATACAACTGATAGTGCTGGGGTTTTGAGGTTATCGACTAATTCCCATAATAAGTCTCAACAATAGCCTACAAAGACATGCTTAAACCATGTCAAAACTTTATTGGGATTTTAACCTTTGATCTCATGAAGAAGAAAAAGAATTTGTACAACAAAAACAAAAGAATAAAAGTTGAAATCATATCTGTAACTTACATTGCTATAAAAAAAAAATTACAACATTCTATAGGATTACAAATATATGGATGAAGGGTAAGATAACATCAACCTCATCAGAACAACATCCTATAGATTAGTTTCCTTTTGTTAGCCTCGGAAACACCCTAAAATGCCGAAAGGAAGTTAAGATAGAAGAAAACCGAAGTTTGTAATGTCGATCGAGCAACGCCCTTACGCAGGCGCTGGTGATTGGGAATCAGCATTACTTGTTCGTTCTACACTTGGTAGGACCTGCAAAGCGAGCTAGGTCTCTCACATTGATCCCTGGCGCGGCTGGTATCATGTTCTCCTGGTAAGGGTTGTTCTTCAAAGGCAACCCTGATTGTCTAAAGTAGGCTCCATTGATGAACAGATCGTTCTCCGATCTCCATGTCCATGACTTCCACTCGCTCTCTGGCGCCTCCCTCTTAGTCACCTTGGAGGGGCGATGAAGCGGTTTTCCTGGCTTAAAATGGTGGGCTGTTGGCTACCTCCGTTGGTGTACATGAGCCAGTGGGTGTAGTCGTTGTTAACCACATGGAAGCAACCGAATCGGCACCTTGGCATTCTCTGCACTAGGCCTTTCCCAAAGTTGTTGAACGCCACCGTTATCTGCATCTTCTTGTCCTCCGTGTAGTAATCCTGGGCTCCGAACAAGAACACATGCAGTAACAATCGATAATCGAAAACTCGAGATGAGCATCGAGATCGATCAATGCATACAAAAACAAGTACCACACCCACTCCTGAGGTTCCTTTTTTGGGATGTCTGGCTTAAGGGAAAATAAGGATAAAAACACAATTTATATAGCGGGCACTACTACTGAGGTTTCGGCTGGAATAGTGCAGCAACTTGGGTTCGTTTATGGTGAGTTCCCTGTTCGTTACCTGGGCATTCCATTACATTCCAGAAAGGTGCAAGGGCACGAGTACAGTGAGTTGTATAGTAAAGTGGATAACCTCATCAACACTTGGGCTACTAGAAAGTTGTCCTACGCTGGGCGTTTGCAATTGCTAAAATCTGTATTTGGGGGCATCCATACTTTCTGGAGTCAAGTACTTCTTCTCCCCAAAGGGGTCATACAGAAGATTGAGGGCATGTGTAAGAGGTTTCTATGGAGTGGAAACAATGATGGTAAGAAATATCCGGTTGTCTGGGAGGATGTCACCAAGCCTTTTGCGGAGGGTGGGCTGGAGATTCGGGAGTTACTAGCTTGGAATAGAAGTGTGCAGGCTGAGCTCTTCGGGGATTTGGTTCTACGGATTCCTTGTGTATGGGTGCGATAGTGCACGTTTAATCATACTCAGTCCCAAGTGGTGTGGGATTGCTTTGAAACCACATGAATATATGATACTTGGGTTTGTAAGAGTATTTTGCACCTCAAAAGTGAGCTGCAGGGGGTGATATCGCAGGATGATATTGCTATGGGAAATTTTGATCATCTACGCTCCGAACATGGAGGTTTCGCTTGCTCTAAGATCTACCAGCTGCTCAGAAGGAGAAACCCAGATATTCTTTGGGGTAACATGATCTGGAGGGGGTTACAGTGCAGACGGTGGGCTTTTATAGTTTGGTTGGCAGCCAAGAAGCGCTTATAAACGGGCAGAATCGTCAAACAGTGGAAGGGATTGGATGTTGCTGTTTGTTCTCTTTGCCATAATGGATATGAGGACGAAGATCATTTGTGGTTTGGGTGCCCGACTATCCCGGAAGTGCAGAGAATTGTGTTTGGATGGATAGGCATTAGCTGCAGATTTGCTACTCTTGGGGATCGGCTCCTTTGGTTTGCTTAAGAATCGCCCAGGGTGCAGAAATCACCATGGTTTCGGGCCAAGTTGCTATCTCTTCAGGCGGTGGTTTACTTCACTTGGACAGCTCGAAACAATGTTATCTTTTGTAATGAACCTTTCATACCGAAAGCTTGTGCTTTGTAGATTATTAGTAGTTTCTAGTCCCGTTTCTCAGCGAAGTGGAAATGCAAGTCACTCGTTGAGAAGCTGGGCCTTAGGAAATTGATGGTTGCTAGATAGTACCGATTTGGTGGCTGGGGGGTATAAGGTTGTTGGAGCTAGTCGGTTGGCTAGGACGATTTAGGGGGTTAGGGAGTTTTTTTTGTGTTTAGGTGGTGTAGAGGGAACCTTTTGGGTATAGTTTCCCGTTTTACATAAGACTCTTGATTTGGTCTTATAAATTTTTTAACCTGGCAATCACCACATCTATATATTTACCTGTTCAAGATGAAAATTGTTTATTGTTTTAATCAAGTCTTTGATCGGGGAGGTGCCAGAGGACCCAATCGCAAGTTGAAACAGGAAGGAAAACCCCAAATTACATGGGATTTGTTCGAAACGATCAGAGAGAGAACGAATCGGAGGGGATGGTTAGCCCAATACGAAATCGGGACCGGAGAGCAACCAAACATTCCATCTCCAAAATCAAAGCCACAGGAGGCTCCTGGAGACAAGAGGCAAGCGAGAGGGTAAACAGTACACCCGAGGGAGGAGATGGGGTGGCCGGTGTGGAACTGTGGTGGTGGCCAACCGGTGGTTTCAGGGGCTGGACGCAGGTGGCCGACCGGAACCAAGGAAATGGTGTCCGGAACCGAAGAGTTTCACGCCGATGAAGCGGATTGGTGGCTCCTGGAGGAGATTTAGGACTCCCGGAGGAGATTTAGAACTCCCGGAGGAGGGGTTTGGGTCTCCCGGAGGAGGGATTCGGAGCTCCTAGGGAAGCCATGGTGATGACGGCGGTGGAAAACCTAACTCTAAAAAAGAGAGTGTTTTTTCCTTAAACTCATGCAGTTATTTTTTTGTTACGGGGCATAAGACTAGTAATCTATAAACTCAGCCCGCATGAGTTTAACTCAATTGGTCACATGAGTGACATTTGGAACAAGAGACCAAGGATCGAATCACCAGCGACAGTGTGGGAGCAACCTCTCAAATGAGGGGCTCCTTGTGCGCAGTGAGAACGGGTCTTGACCTCTGTGATCGGTTATTTACCTCCTCTCACAATTCCCTTCGGACTGGGGTGAGGGGCGCCCGGGTGAGCGATTTCAATTTTTTTTTTTTGGAACAAGTAATCTATAAACTCATGGTTAGCCGATTTTTTTTTTTTTTTCAAAATTTGCACTGTTTTTTTTTGCGAATTCCAATAACTAACGGGTCGAATTATGTAATTTACCAGAAATTTCCCGTTCAATTGGGAAGCCATGAACTGAGGGCCGAGGCAAAGCTCCAATCTTGGGAGTCAAACTCACTCCAATGGCCTCTGCAACCTCCTCCGCCATGGACGATGACGCCGACCACCCAACCTCCCCACCCAAACCCTCCACGGCGGCTCAAGAGCTCCTCTGGTTCTCCCTCATCTCCACCTCGATCAAGCTCCTCCTCATCCCCTCCTACCGCAGCACCGACTTCGAAGTCCACCGCAACTGGCTCGCTGTCTCCCACTCCCTCCCCCTCTCCCGCTGGTACTCCGACTCCACCAGCCCCTGGACTCTCGACTACCCCCCTTTCTTCGCCTTCTTCGAGCTCTTCCTCTCCCAATTCGCCGCCCTCATCGACCCCACCATCGTCGACCTCCACCGCGGCCTCAATTACACCGCCGATTCCGTCGTTTTCTTCCAGCGCATCTCCGTTATCGTCTCCGATTGCGTCCTACACTACTCTTTTTACCGGATCGCGAGGAATTTAGATCCCGGCAGGCGGAGATTGATCTGGATTTTGGCTATTTGGTCACCTGCGTTGCTGATCGTTGACCATGTGCATTTTCAGTACAACGGGTTCCTTTTAGGGTTGTTGATTCTTTCGATCTCAGCGCTGATTGAAGGGAGGGATCTGCTCGGCGGGTTCGTTTTCGCGGCGTTGTTGTGTTTCAAGCACTTGTTTGCGGTGGCGGCCCCGGTTTACTTTGTGTACCTTCTCAGGCATTACTGCCGGGGTGGGTTCATTAGGGGTTTTGGGAGGCTTCTGGTGATGGGCGCGGCGGTGGCGGCAGTTTTCGCGGCGGCGTTTGGGCCGTTTGTGTATCACGGGCAGGTAAAGTTTCTTGCTTTGTCCCAATTTTCAGTCCTCCATTGTTGCTTATTGGGTTTCAGTTCTTTGTTCTTATTGCATTCACATTTGGTTGCAATTGATATTGTTGTGAATACTTTGTGGTGTAATTTGAGCTGATTTTGAAGTTAATTTCATTTTTCTTGTGATTATTCCTGAGTTTATGTTTGTTTTTTGAAGCAACTGAAATTCATGCATTCATGGGCAACCCTATTTTGTTTCTTTGAAGTTAGAATCCTTATAGAATATTGATGCATTCGCCTTTCATGTCTGTGTCTTATCTAGATGGAATATATACTATCTCTCCGGTTGGATTAAGGGTTTTGATCGAATTTAGTAAGGCTCATAGGTTGGTCTGTAAGGGACGTTGCTACTCGTAAAATCCATCTCTAAAATGCCTCCCTAAGCCAAATTCCTTCCCTCCGGATATATGCCCATTTGAAAGCAATAATCTTGGCACATGGGGCTTGAAACGAACCCTTGATCCGCTAAATGGATGATAGAACAAGCCAATAGTTCACCTAAGTGTTCTCTACCTACGACTCCTATCCGTGTAGCTCTCTCTGATGCAAAAGTTGCTGCATCAAATTGATATTTAGCATACCTGGAGGCAGAGTGGATCTCTAATAAGTAATACTCCCTCAATTCCTCAACCATGCATCAGTTTCATTTTTCAGTATCTAAGCTTGCTCTTTGTCTCCATGCCATATTACAGAGTTAGGGGCACCCATAACTTCAGGCGTAATGCACATGCTCTTGCTGCATCCTTTCTTTTCATTTATGAATGACACCTACACAGAGAAAGTAATAGTATAGAGACCTATGTGCATATGAGCCCAAGTGAAGGCATCAGGATTGGATTAACCGCTGAGAAAAATTGAGAGAATTCTCATCGGGCACGGCGTCTGTTTCATTTTAAAAAAATTGCCTAAGTAGCTATTTGGCCCATTTTCTTCTTCCATTCTCTCTCACAATTGATTCTTGCACACTCACACCCCCTCACATTTGGATCTCCTGCCTTTGCTCAATAATACGTTTTGCAACCATGATCCTTATTCCTTTCCGTGTCTAGCTAGCAAAACTGTCCAATTGAGCATGTATTACATGATGAATTCGGAAATAGTTGGTCTAGATTACTTTGGATGATAAAGATTCCTTGTTCGGTAAGCATTACAAGATTGAATTCAGGAAGTGCTCAAAACCCCATTAATGTTGGTTCTGTGCATTTTATCTGTATATTTTGAATAATTTGAGTTGTTTCTAAAGAAGACACCTTATTTTGCCCTTCTGATGGAAAACCTTGATTTTGCTCGTGTCACTAGATCAACATAAGTTCCCATCAATTTTTCCCGACATCCAGGGAAGTGTAAACCGTCATTCTCGGCCTGGTCTTGTCTGCTTTTTTCATTCTTAACCTAAGTTTGGAAGCATAATGATATCATGGCCACCTTGAGCCTTTCCGTTTGCTATCTGCCATATGAAGTTTCATGCATCTTTGTTGGTTTTCTCGAGTGGACCAATTACAATTTCATTTAACTCTTTTAAGTTATCTCTTTGCAGATACTACAAGTTATCCATCAAATGTTTCCTTTTGGCAGGGGACTTTGCCATGCCTATTGGGCTCCCAATTTTTGGGTGTTCTACATCATACTCGACAAAATTCTCGCTTTTGTGCTTCGAAACCTGGGGTTCAGCATCCAGAGACCTTCTGCCTCTTTCACTGGTGGGTTAGTGGGAGATTCCTCGCCATTCTCTGTGTTACCTCGGGTAAGTTGTAAGTTATTCAGTTGCATTATGAGCGACGGGATGTTTGGTTTTCTGACAAAGCAGTCATTCCTGATTCCTGAAGTTCATAAATCTGAATGTGTGCTTTCTGGTTTTCAGGTTACACCCGCGGCTACTTTCGTGATTGTTCTGCTCGCAATATGTCCCTGTCTCTATAAAGCCTGGAGAAATCCCCGGCCTGCTAAGATCGCCAAATGGATTGCTTATGCTTACACATGTGGCTTTCTCTTCGGGTGGCATGTCCATGAGAAGGCATCTCTCCACTTTGTGATTCCGCTTGCAGTTGTTGCGACAAACGGTGCTGCTGACGCAAAGCATTATTTCATCTTAGCAACAGGTTTGCCCCAGATCATCCTTGGTTAATCTGTAGCTATGACTTGCAAACAGTGCGATTTTATCTGACTCGTCTTTCCTTGTCGATTTGTTCCACGCAGTTTCATGCTACTCTCTTTTCCCGCTACTATTCGAGGCAAGAGAATACCCGATCAAGGTGCTATTACTGCTGTTGCACTCCACTCTCATGTACTTGGGCTTCTCCTCCCTGTTTCCAGGGAAAGCGAAGCCCAAGCAAGGAGGCTCCCGCCATGCTTCCGAGAAACAAAGCTTTAGCCTTGGCTGGGTCGGGATGAGCTACGTGCTGGGACTTGCGTGCGTGGAGCTATGGAGTCAGCTTCTGCACCCGAAACTCCTCGGTGACTGGCTGCCGTTTCTACCATTGATGCTGATCTCTACGTATTGTGCGTTCGGAATGTTGTATTCATGGATCTGGCAGCTTAGGTCGATCATCGTTAGCCCTTGACGAGATTGTAAGCGAGTAGAGTCGTATTCTTTGCTTCCGAACAGTCGCGTTTGCAGGTGTCGACTGCAATTATGTTAAACGGGTCGGATAGCGGAAAGGGAGTTACATGATGCCGAAGTTTGCTATATATTTTTTTTTATATACAAGGTGAGGATTTGAGGATGGTCAATCGCTGTTGCCGAAGCGCCGAAGTTTGCTACATGAATCTCAACATGTAGGATTGTTGAGTGAGTTGTTTCCAAAGGGATTTCAGTGTAGTTTTGTAGGTTTAACATTTTGTTTTGTTTCACATTGGTGGAATTTTAAGCCGTTTGGATAAGTAGAGCTGATGGGTTCAAATGATCACTTTATTTTTTATTAAAGTGAACATTATTATAAAATATAATATATTTATTAAAATATTAATAAATTGTATAATAATTTAATATTTTTTACAAAAAAAAATGTTGTATTGATGGTGGTTTTGCAATGGAAGATCAAATCTATGAGATTTTTTATGATAGTCGTCATTAATTATTTATTGTTATTATTCGACCAAAAAATAATAATTTATTCCTATTAATGTGTGTGTAGTACAGCTTAGACCGACGTGGAAATTATACGTGGCTCGCCGGCGTCTTCAACTCCTTCCTCTTTCCTATTTTGCTTTCCGGCAACCATCGCCATGCTTTGACCCCTCTCTCTCTCTCTCTCTCCCCATCTCCCCTATCTCCGCGCTTTTGATGGGATCCAGTTGCAGCCGCGTCCGTACACAGGGATCTTCAAATCGTCGCAACAACAACCCCTCCTCTTCTCGCTCTATACCCCAGGTTTTCTCTCTCTGTATGCGATTTTGTTGGTTAATTCGCGGTTGTAGTTGATTATTAAGTAATTTCATCTAATTGGACCTCGCTTTGTTGTCTTGATCGCTTTTACTCATCTTCTCGGCTCGTAATTTGTGGCGCCGTGTACGTTGTAGCTTCCGCTACTGTTGTGGATTGAGTTTGGTCCGTTTGGTGTTCTTCGTCGCCGAGTACTGAAATTGGGCGTTATTTGTTTGAAATATGCGAGTGTTTAGGATCCAATAGGCAATAGAGACCATCTCGAGGTATAAAGTTAGGTTTTCCTGATGATGATGCTCTCTTGATTGTATGTTTAAACGGAAGCTGATGTTACATCTTCATAGATAAGTAGATTCCTTACTCTGAAATTTGCCTTCATCACAGGTTTGGGTTGGTGAATACTGAGTAGAGTTTCAAAACGTGGGAGGAGATAATCAGTGACTTCAGTGTTGATCATGGGTTGCTATCTCTTGTTTTGAGATTTGAACTTTTATGGAGTTAGTTTCTATGATCAATTTTGCCCCTTCTTAGTTTCCATTCCTTGTGATAATTCCTCAATATCATTATCTTGGTAGCAAATGCCTATAATCTCTGTTATTGCGGTTGTACTCAGCCATAATATGTATCCTGTGGCTGTGTATTTTCCTCCTGAATCTCCTCTATGCAGGGTTCAAGGTTGAAGTTCACCTGAGCAAGTGGTCTCCTGAATTTTGCAAGGCATTTATGCAATTTTCCTAGTAACATAATTGTAGTGGAAGTGATATTTCAGAACTACAACAACAACAATCATCCCAATACATCCTGCATCTAGTAGGGTCTGGGGGTCTAGTAGTATGCACCCTTACCCCAACCAAGTTGAGAGGATGTTTTCGTGTGATCCGAAAGTATTACACTACTAATAAAAGTCTATAGAAATATATAAAGATATATGAGATTTAAGAGGGTATATAAGACAAGACATAGGAATTTTAATGAAGCAAGACAAACACGTCAGTATGGAAAATCACATATAATATAATAAACAAAAGGGCAGAAGAAATTGACGACTTGTATGTTACAGCACGATGGGGATGCTCCAGGACACCTATTACTATCCCTCTTTGATATTTCAGAACTAATTATAGTAATTTTGGGCATTAGAAGATCTGTTTTTTTAGTTGCCCTTGATGCAAAACTTGATTGTGCCAGCCCCTTCCATTTTCTTGTTCATTGATAGAATACTGAATCATTCTTTTCGGATCATTTACTTGGTAGAATTTACTATGTTCAGTTTCCTACACATTTTTCTAACAAACTTTCTTCTGTGGAGCCTGCTTACTGTGACTTATGTAATAGTCTTGGCTGTAGGTATATGAAAACTCAGGCAGTTCAGAGGTCTATTACAGGGAAAATATAGTTCATGTAGATATTGGGGATGCCTCCTCAAACTTTGATTTGGAATCTCCATTTACCACGAATGCCCAAACTAGTGTGTCCTATGCAAGCAGTACTGATGCAGTGAGTAATTTCTCCAATGGAAACAGAGAAGCATATAATCGAGCTGCACTCCTCTCTGAGAGTCGACAATTGCATGCCTATCGTAGTGACCAATCAGTTTCTCAAGTTGAGAGTGCTGATAATGCTAGCATGCCAGTATATTCAGGTGATCAATTAAGGGATGAAGCTGCATTATCAGATTCTCTGCAGAATGTAAACTCAAGTCATTCTGTACATGATCATGAAAGTTTATCTACAGACGGGCAATCTGGTTTGAATTCTGAGAATGTGGAAACTGAACAAAATATTTCTGATGGGGCATCTAGATCGTTAGGTTCTGGTTCCCCTGTGACCCTCTATTTGCTAGGATTTGATTCATCTAGAGAAACTCCAGAAGAGCAAGATTTGGGAAGTGGATTGCACGTTGACACGGTGAGTATATCTTCCAACAGTTTTACTAATAACATCAGGGAAGTGAGCACCCGTGAATTGAGGAGCAGAGGTAGAAGATCATTTTGGGATGTTTTTTCAAGACCGAATTTGCGAAGGGATCGTGATATCCCTGCAATATTATTAGCAATTGAAGATGCTGATGATCTAGGAGTCCATGGCAGGTTGCTTCTTGATATGAATAATGATCTGCAGAATGATATTGTTGCTCATGACAGGGGCACAAGAAGCAATAACAGAAATGGGCAGAGGCAATCGCTGGTTGAGGTAGTATGACTTGCTAGATGCATGTTTTGTTGAATAATGATCTCCTAAAAGATATTGCTACTCATCTGATTTCAAATTAATTTGGTGGTGGTCTGTGCTCAAGTATCTTGAGTTACAAGTTTGTGTTAACCTTATGGGAGCAGCTAAGATGCTTTACAGATTTTGCTAATTTGAACTGCTTGAACTATGCATGTCCTTGGATTTGACAAGTGTATTTTGCAGAGGTTTGAAAGTGTTGGAAACAATGGGGAAAACCAGCATAGACGTCTTTGTGCATCTGGACTCCACCAACATGGTACATGCTCCTGTGGCCCACAGTTTATGGGTGAGGAATTAGGTGCTCTTGTTAGGATTTCAAGAATAGTCATCCTTGTTGAAGCTATTAATGAGGTAACTTAGCCTCTATCAAAACACTAAAAGTGATATTCTAGTACAGCTGCATCCTTTCTGCCTTCTTTGATGTTTTTCCATATTGCATTTCTTCACTTAAAGGTCGAGTGAGCATAATTTGAATCATGATACTCAGTGAACTGTCTTGGAGCTGAAATCTGATCAGCTTGCAATTGCAATGATTTAGAGGGATATGCCTGAGTGTTTTACAATTTTTAGTTTTTAATTCCCGTTTGCAGTTCTTTGGTACTCAATTAGACAATTAGTAGTCCATCTCTCTCATGAGGATTGGTACTTGAATGAATTGTGTGTCATAGATTCATAATTGATCCTGAAACAGACTTTCGGAAAATGGTAATATGAATTATGAAATAATAATTTGTTAGGGCTGCACACATCTGACCAGTGACCTCCATGCCCGTTTGTTATGCATCCTTATTCCTTCCTTTCATATTGCTGTGGCTTTGGTGTTATTGTGAAATCATCCAGTTTTATTTGTTAACTTCATCTGGAGCCTTTGATGCAGCCTATGTGTATGTAGTTATGTACATGATTTCCTAGATTCATTTAATGGTGTATGCTTGTATTTACTACTTTTCTTTGTTGTGAAGCTTCTAGATGAGATTCACCGCCAAACAATGCCATTCGCAGTTTCAACCTTGTCTCTGCCTGCTCCAGAGTCTATAGTCAATTCATTCCCTCTAAAACATCATAAGAAGTCGGCTATGACCAACAGCTCCGAGGAAGCACAACAGTAAGTTACATGTCTTATCAACCCAGTATACTACGTTTCATCTACCATTAATAGCATAGGTGCTTATTATTGTGGCTGATCATCTTATTTAGTCAATCAAGAGGCCAAACTCATTAGGACGGGACATGATTGCACCTTTTTTCTTGATCAGCAAAGAAAGAGTTGAACACTTGCTGAGTGTTTGATATTGAACCATGAAATACCTGGAAACAAGTTGCTAAGAGAAACATGTATGCCAATAGGCAGGATCCTGTTAATTAGGCATCCAAGTAATCATGATAAAGGACTTCATGTACCATCTTGAAGATTTAATAAAGTGTTTGCTGCAGTCATATATTGACTGCAGCAAAGCATCTTGAATCAATTGATTTTTGAGTTCTGCCTTAACTTGCAATACACTTTTGGTTGTGCTTCTACGCATACATATGTATTTACACTTCTACACCCTCCAAATATGAAGAATTCTTGAACACCCAGGTGTTACATCTGCTTGGCTGAGTACGAGGAAGACGACAAGATAAGAGTCCTCCCCTGCAAGCATGAATATCACATGACATGTGTTGATAAATGGCTCAAAGAAGTACATGGGTATGCTTTCTTCCTATCAGCAAAAACACTAGTCCTTCTGCCTCGATTTATCTTGCTCTCATTCGACGCTTTGCTAACCATTGCAGTATATGCCCGCTCTGTCGAGCTGATGTTTCCGTCGGTAGCGATCCTCAGTCTACTCAAGATACAGAACCCTAACCTCAGCAATCGTTGTCTGTGTACACTGTACATATACATGTAAACAGAACAGATTTTACCCTCTTCCCTGAAAAATGTCTCAAAATCAATGAAATTCAACTGACATGGTCTAGTGTACAATAACTTGTGTACCCAACTTTTATCTTTTGCTTTCCTCCCTTTTCCTTTTTACATCCACTTGTTGATTCCACACACAATAACTGTAGGATTTGGTAACTATGTGTATCTGGATTGTATGTGCAGCCTTGTTTACTTACAGAACTTGTCATATATCCCCAAAATATTTCACGCTTGTTGTTTACTTAAAGAACTATGTGCATCTGGATTGTATATGCAGCCTTGTTTACTTACTCCTGTAACCATTCTGTACATTTGTTCTGTTTTTTATTTATTATTTTTGGGTCTATCGGAAACATTCTCTCTACTAGTTCGGGGTAAAAATGCGTACATTCTAACCACAACTACCTAGATTCCGCTTAATCGCGGGATATACTGGGTTATTGTTGTTGTTGTTGAAAGGACCTAGAACGATATTTAACCAAACTCAATACTTGGACACCAGCCTTCTGATCCCCTGTATGAGTCATTCATCAAGAGGTGGTTTGAAGTTTGAACTTGGAAGTACTATGGTATTCAATTCAATTCAATGGGCTACAAAAAGGGGGAAAATATTTATAATTTGATGTTGGTAGGGTTTGATTTCAACAAACACATAAGTGAGTATCAGAGTGATTATTTTGTGGGTGGAATAAAAGAAAGCAAGGAAGCAGGAGGCAGGCATTTGCATTTTGTGACAGAAAAGAAGGCATGCTAGGAGTGATACAGAAGCAAAGTAGATACAAAGTTAGTCCTGTCCTTTGGCACACTATTTCAAAGTTAGATTCCTATCTCCCCTCTAATTTACTAATTGGGCCTAATTGACTTGACCTAAAGACATAGGATTATAATCTAGATTATTTGGATATATATATTTTTTAATTTTTATTCAGTTTGATCGGATTTAACTGTTCTATATCTAGATTGGATATTTTGTGACTTATTTATGAAATCGAACTTCCCTTTCACAAGCGATCCAATCTTCCAAGATGATTCAAATTTCGAACTTCTTGATATAAAATGTAGTCTCACGACCATTACACCAATTTATATAGGATAATCTTTTAAAATGTAGGCTATTGGAGATTACTGTGTGAGTGTTTTTTCCTAGAGAAAATAAATAATTCCCAAAACGATCTCAGGGTTATGGTGGCCAAAATTTGTGCATTTTATCTTACTCAGAAATAGCTTGGCTTGTTCAGCAATGGTTGTCAGTCATTTCCATAAGTCTGTTCTAAAGATGATGCATTCACAATCAGTGAACACGCGTGATTTTAAGGGGAATTAATTCATTCATATAATATTATGACAAATTATGAATCAAAATATTTTATTAATTACTTATACATAGTCAACCATATATTTTTAACCCCGACCTGGTACTCTAACTTGACCCTAACTTGAACCCGTTGTCAACTGAAAAATGTGTGTTTAGGTCGAATTGGAATCTAAGTTGTGCATTTGTCGCGACACATTGCTTGCAGTTGCACATACACAAATGATGAAATTAGATCAAAGATAGTTACACTTAGATTATCTAAATTTCACCAAATTTATGCTTGACTTCCCTTTTTCTTGGGAACAATATGAGTTTAGGACGGCCACATCACCTGTGGGATCATATCTTCGTCCTCCACCAAAATCATTCCGTAAGACCATTACTATTATTCTTAAATATTAAAATAACATTACACAAAAAGAAAAAAGAAATACATGATGAAGATTAAACATTCTTATTTTAAAATATATTGGGAATTTGATCAATCATGCTCACGTTATGTTTCATTGTTTCAACTGTGCCAACCCACATCCTCCGACGCTTATTATTAAATCTCCTTAATTTTATATTTATAGGTAATGACATTTATATATGTTACTCCGTATACATGTATTAATAATTCACTTCAGGGACATGGTAGGGATGTTATATGAGCAGCTCGAAAAAAAAAACTTGACTGAAACTCGTTTACTTATCTAAACAAGCTGAGCCTGAACAAGATTTTAAGCTCGGTTGAAAGCTCGGCTCATTCAATTTAAACTCGAATAGCTCGAATTTTATAGAATTTTTAAAATTTCCTTTGAGTTGATGTGTTATGACTTATGACCAAGTAGAATTGTTTAAAGCTCGAAAAAAAATCGACTCGAGCTCGTTCATTTTCTAAACAAAGCCAAACTTGATCAAAAAATAAAGCTCATTTAAAAATTGGGTTCGGCTTGGCTCAAGCTCGTTTAACAAACGAACCACACTTGAACATGTTAAGTTCGGCTCATTTATATCTGGGCCGTTACAAAGTATGAGTAATGGTCGTAAATGGATTTTTGGATGACTTGAGAAAATGTTTTGAATCAGAGACGGATGATTGAGAGAGCAAACCCAGCTGCTGCTGGGTCAAACTTTCTACAGTTAGGTAAAAAAAAAAACTTGCTGGGTATTTTTTATATGGTTAGATGATCTAATTTGTTGGGCTTGGCCCAAAAATAAATCAAGCATGTATTATGTATTTTCAATTAACTAAAATTGAAACTGGTTCTATAAAACTCTTTTTTTAATACGGGGTAGTCTTTTATGACTATTAAATTTCTAAATTAGGTTTTGAATTGTTTGATAGTTTGATTGTAGAAATTAGAATTAGTGCTTTATACTTCTTTTTTTTTCATAATTTAGGTCGTTTGACTTTTTGACATACTTTTTAATGTGTTAAAAACTCTATAAAATATAAATTTTTTAAAATAATTTCAAACTTATTAGTATTATTTGTTTTTTATACCTTATATAGTACTCACTCCGTTCGGCAAAATTTGACGTTTTACTATTCACGCACGCTTTTTTAGGAGCTAAAAACTATATAAAATATCTAGTTTTTTTAATAATTTTTTTAACAATTTTGTAGTTATTAATAATAAGTACAAACTTGTTAAATTTTTTTTTTTAAATAAATATTTTATATAGTTTTTATCATTCTAAAAAAGCATGCGTGAATAGTAAACGACAAGTTTTGCCGAACGGAGGGAGTATGTTATTTTATACCGAGTGGTCTATTGTAATACAACATCACTGAATGAATTTATTGCTTTTATATAATTTTTTTAACTTTTGATTTAATAGGATGTCTGATCATCCAAAACCCAAACGATTGAAGAATATTTTTTCTTTCTATAAAAAAAAATGACGCATCAAAGACTCGAACCTCAACACTAATTTCTTTTGGATTTTTGATGAAATACTATATAAGAATTGTATTTTTGGCTTGATAAATTTTGTCTATTTATCGTGATTAAACTTTTTCGCTCACCTAACTTTTATATACTAGATCCGCCACTGTTTTGAATAGAGATTGATCTAAGTTGAGATTTAAGAGCTTCGGGAATCTTGGGAATTGACTTGTCTGATTCGTATATATATAAATTATTATATGTGATATTGATGTGTTATGTTTTGATTATGAAGCATGCTATGAGGTGTTGTGTTGTGTTATGATATGATATATGATTATAGCGATATCTTAATCTGATAAGCATGATGTGATGTATGTGAATAAGATATGGATATATGTGAATTGAAGCATGATGAGATGTTATATGATATTATGTGATGATATATAAGATGAGACCTGATGAAATATGATAGTTAAGATAAAATGGAAGGATTAAGATGATACGTAGTATGAGAACAAGACGATGTGGGCTGATTGATGGAAATGAATAAGGAAGATGATGAGATGAGTTGAGATGATAAGGATGAAATGTTAAGATGCGATATTCTATGGTTATGTGAACTTATGTGCAATAGTTAGGGGCGCCTTGTGTGGTTTAGACATAGACTTATGCATATTCTACTTAATTCTTTCTAGATGAATCTCTGACTTGCCTGGATTTGCTTGCTATTGGTGATTATTTCTTGGATTCCGCGCTTCTCCAGGTAAGTTCCTTTATGGGCTTACTCAGATTCGAAAGAGAAATCTCCTGCTTGTGATCATATGATATACTATTATCATGCTAGGATTGCACTTGTGAATGAGCATTTGGTTACTTTGTGTGTTTGAGAACAGAACGACCGTTATCTGTGAGTCCTAGAGTCTTTGCTAGGGTCATAGGGTAGCCCAGCTTCATCGGGTTTGCCATGAGTCAGTATTGTCGATATATGAGCATGATGATGAGATAGCCCAACACCATCGGGAATGAGCATGATATATGATATGATGATAAGATATGATATGCTATGATGAGATATGATATGCTATAGCATCGAAATGGTCAGTCTCTGCACTAACGGGAAGGGGTGCAGAGGTAGGAGAGGGATATGTCACTTGGC
The DNA here is from genome assembly GCA_963922045.1 of Persicaria maculosa. Taxonomy (NCBI): domain Eukaryota; kingdom Viridiplantae; phylum Streptophyta; class Magnoliopsida; order Caryophyllales; family Polygonaceae; genus Persicaria; species Persicaria maculosa. The sequence continues at coordinate 12,399,971 of OY998267.1, read as the reverse complement.
ATTCTTTGGGCGCCTTTACAATTGTTCTGCATATTACTTCAACTAGGAACATTCTAGTGTGATTTAATTTTTCGTACTGCATTAGAGCATCTTTATTATAGGTATAGCGTATGTGTATGCTTGCTTGCGGGACAGAGTGCGTTGGGGGGACTCGGTCTGACCCCGCTCGCACAAATTGTTTTTAGGTTTGCTTGCTCTATGTTCCTATGGAGTGGGAATCCTCCCGGGCGATTGCGAAGAACCGGACTAACCCACACATTTGGCTAAAATAATTTTCGACTTGTGTTCTACTGTTTTGGTTTTGATCCGGTCTCGCCGTGGCAAGTTGTACTTTAATTCCGCTTTCGCATTTTCGTTCAAATGAATTTCCGCGACTTAGTCTTTAGGACAGGTTAAGGGTACCCAACGGTCTTTTGACTGTTTTGGGGTTCGAAATCCCCGCTTTAAATACTAATCTTTTAAAGGTTTGAAACCTCGACCCGTACCTGAATTGCAAAATCCGAACGAAGGTATCCAACCTTCGAAACGTAACCCGGATATTTATATCTGAGCCGTTACATGTTCGGCTTGGCTCGAGCTCGTTTAACAAACGAACCACACTTGAACATATCAAGCTCGGCTCGTTCGGCTTGAATAACACCACTAGAGATGGAAGGTACAAATTCTTCAAATTTATCAATACATTTTAAAAGCATTAAATTTTGCTTAAAATTTTAATTAGTGTTAATTATTAATACATGTAATCAAAGGCATAAAACAAGTAAACAACAGTTTTGTAATTTAAGAGTTGATTTTCTAAATTGTGACATTAATTTACGACAAAAAAAAAAGAAAAGAAAAAAGAAAAGAAAGAATATGACATTAATTACATAATGGTGTATGATTGAAGGGGCATATGGTCGCCACCCCATAAGTTGGCAAATTAGGCTGATACGTCGCCGCATTATCTGCTTAACTCTTCCATTTGCATTTAATGACTTCTGTTAAAAACTTTATCTGTTCATCTATTTTTCAATTATATTTTTTTCATCTGAAAAGATAATACTATTAACAAATACTCCCTCCGTCCAAAAATACATGTCATTTTATTTTTTAACACGTATTTTTAGGAGCTAAAAACTATATAAAATATTAACTTTTTTATTAATATTTTTAAATAATTATAAACTTATTATTTATTTTATATAGTTTTTAACTCATAAAAAACATGCATGAATAGTAATAGGACATGTATTTTTGGACAGAGGCAGTAATATAATTTGTATATTGACTAAAATTAAGAAAAAATCTCTTTGTGAATAACCTATGATTTCTAAATATGTTGTATTTGTAGGGATAAATAGCTCTATCTACTTCACCTATTATCTGCAAATATTTTTTACCCTCATTCAACTTATACCGGTGATGTGTGTGGAGCAAGTGATCAATGGGTAATTTAATAAGAATGTTATTTTTTTAGTAAAATTGAAAGATTATATATACAACGTAAATTTTAATCATAAAAAACAACTAAAGCACGCATAATATGTTGTGTAATTGTTTAACATATGTAATAGAAATATCTAAAAATATGAGTTCATAATAGGGGTGTAGAAAAATATGAAACGATTGACACGACACAAGACCACAACAAAACGACACGAAAAAACACAAAACGATATATATACGACACGATTGTGACACGAAACGGTAAAATACGGCAATAATCGTGTCGTGTTCTGTTGTTGCAGGAGGATGATATGTCAAGTAATTACAAATAATAAAGATGTAATAAACGTAAATCGACTCCTGGCCTAAGCAAATAATTACAAGACTTCCTCCCGTTGTAGTGGAAGGGTAGTCAGGATCGATCCACGAGGAGGCGTGTCAGCGGGATCCTAGTAGCTTTAGAAATCTCACGTCTGCGTCGACCAGAAGCCTCGATTTCGACCTTGGGCCTCGATGTCGACCTCGGCTGTCGATGTTCGCTGCAACAGAAGACCTGCAGAGACAAAAACAAGTGGTCGATATCGACTGGTGGGGTCGATATCGATGTCAGTCCACGAAATCGACTGGCTCAGAAGACTGCCAGTCGATACAGAAGGGTCGATATCGATGTCTGGTGTCGATATCGATGCTCAGCAAAACTCCGCAGCGATGTTCGTCGTCGACTCAGAAAACTGTCAACGAACTCAGTGGTCGATATCGACGTCTGGGGTCGATATCGATGTCTCCCTGCAGTGAGTTAGTTTCTTGTCGGCAAAGAAAGGCCGAAGATTTAAGAATGGATGAGAAGAGATGAGCAGAAATAAAACAGTGGGTTTTGATGAATTAACTTATGTAAAAAGCAACTCCTAGTGATGCGGGACCATCCAAGACACCTTCGGACACACCTATACTTGGGGATGGACCTAATATTCGAGCTCGTGAGAATGTTGTCATCCTCAAGAGGAAGAAGAAGGCTCCACCATGGGGAAGATCCAAAGGTGCAAATGACGTTTATAGATTCGTTCAGCATTTTGACAGCTTTTCGACGTCTCAGTAAAATGAGTCGTACGGAGTCAATATTAATCGGATTTGATCGTGCCATATCTTGTTGGAACGAGGACGAAGAGATCTACAACTTTACTGTTGAAGGTTTTTCCAGATTCGACATGGAGCTTGGCTGAAAATCACATTCTTTGCAGCTGTCACTGTTTTGACGGGAATTTGTTAAGTGTTGGAACTTTCCTTGTTGCTATTTTTAGAGACCTTATTTACTTAAGTTATTTTAGGTAATTTAGGGTTTTATTTTAATTTCTCTTTTAATTATTATTTTCATTAAAATCAGCCTTTAGGGTTATAAGAAGGGGTTGATCTCCTTGTTCAGATAACACGTTCAATTTGATAAAAATTTCAGCCTTTGTGTGAAACACAAGTTTGAGGAAGTCAATAGATTCGAAGCGTTGCTCATCGATTGCAATTGGTTATAGATCCTGCTTGGTTTGCTTTGAGTTCGTCAACCTCGCGAGAGCTTGGTGATCCAGGTAATCACAAGTCCCCTCCTTGTGCCTCCAAGTTGTCCGCTTGGTTGTGTAAGGTTGTAGAGGCGGGCTTTGTAGTTGTTGGTATTTGGTTCCTACCCTCTTAGGAGGTCTGGGGTCTTTATCTCGTTCTACCTTAGTTCGAATCACCCTTCTATCGGTCTTTCCTTCATTGTTTTGTTGAGTCTTTGCTTCCGTTCTTGTCTTTTGAGTCTTGATTGTCGAAGATCGGGCCACCCTACGGCTAACCCCGTATCACCTAGGATTAGGGTTTACCACAACGTTAACCAATGCATGCAATGAGATAAATAAGACGGACAATTGCGCTATTTCACCCGAGGGACAAGCTTTCGCCGTACACCAACTCTTAGGATTACTCTTGCAAATAAACCTAATTGTCTCTACCAATTTTATGTTTATAACTCAAGTTGTTAGCATGAATCCCTTTTCTTTCGATTAGGACTAAACATAGAATCGTAGGAGGAGAGATAGACACAACGATATCAACATCAAATACTTACCTCAAGCGCGCATGGCTAACGTCGGGCTCACCCCGACCCTAAGAGCTTTGGGGAACTACTCGCTTCTCATCATGGGATTCATCGTCAATTGAAAGGAAGAAACTTGCATTTAAAAATAACTTCGAAGCTTTACAACTCAACGTCAACTTTCGCAAACGTCAAACCCTAAAACTTCTCTCTAACTCTAACTCTATTGTCTTTGTCTTCGGTTGTTCTAGGATTGGATGGGATGATCTAACAAATCAGCCCCTAAGGCTTTATTTATAGGCTACTAATCCTCGCTATCCAAGGATTGTAACTCCTATCTAAACTAATAACTCTATCCGAACAATTAGGATAGGTCTTTTATTTTGATAAAACTTAAATAACTTAAATGTAAAAGATAAATAAAACTTCAGCCGTCCTCTATCTTGAAAGTATGAGATAATCCCGTGCCTCCTTGAAGATATAGTTCCAATCCGCATTCGAAACCGAGTCTATCTTCTGTCGAGATAAGGGGTCGATATCAATACCAGAGGTCGATATCGAGGTCTCTGTTCCTGCTCGACTTGTTCAGCTCTGGTCGATTTCTATGTTGAGGTCGATATGGGGGTCGATGTCGACACTGGGGGTCGATATCTGGGTCTAAGGTCGATATCTACCTCTTCTCAGCTTCACTTGATGTCTATGTTGAGGTCGATATCTATGTTGATGGTCGATATGTACACCAGAGGTCGATATCTATGTCAGGGGTCGATATCTACCTCTGCTCAGCTTCACTTGGCTTCTTCGTTTTGACTCCGATTTCGCTCGAATTCCTGCATGGTTAGCTCAAAACTTGTGCAGACCCTATTTCTTGCATTTTAGCCCATTCTTACACAAGTTTATATTCTTTTGAACCTTTTCTTTGGAAATCGAATGAAATATGAAGTCAAAAGATGCAATAAACAAGGGTACAAATATGTACATCATGTTCGGATAGACATATTTTCCTTATCAATTATCTGATATGGCACGATTGTTTTATCCGACATGACACAATTGTTTTAAGAGGTGGTTTCCTTGTCGGTTATCCGACACGACACAATTAGTGTTAATTTAACAGGTGATTTTCTGCAATTTTAGTTTTAAGAGGTGCTTTCCTGCAAACCACCCTATTTAAAGGGTGGTTTTCTGTAATTTTGCCATATATCTATCTATCTATCTATCTATCTATCTATCTATCTATCTATCTATCTATCTATCTATCTATCTATCTATCTATCTATCTATCTATCTATCTATCTATCTATAATAATAATAATAATAATACTAAAACAGCAGCGGAGATCCCCTGCTACACATATATGCACCCCTCTCTACATCACAAAAATACTTTAACATTTATTTTATCTTAAAAAAATTAAAAAATTATATTTATATTACTAACATTTATTTTTATATATTTATAAAATTTTATTTTGAACAATCACGTTTTAAAATTTTTAATAATTGTATTTTGTTATATATTGCCTTTTTAATTTTTTAAAATTGTAAAACATGATTTTTTAAAATAAAATTTAATAAATATATAAAAATACATGTTAGTAATATAAATGTAATTTTTAAAAAATTCTAAAGATAAAATAAATGTTAAAACATTTTTGTGATGTAGGGATGAGAGTATAGTGTGGAGTAGATCTGCATAGCTAAAACAGTTGTGAAAGATGTCACATGACACCCTCTACTCAAATCAAGTCTTATGTGGTAATTTTTCCCAAAGTGTGGCCCCACCTAAATAACCAATTCTATTTAATCAATTATTAATTTTAATTACATTCATTAATATCATTTTTCTTATTTGATTGTATAATAATTTTTATTTGAGAACAATCGTATTTTAATTAGGCTTCGTTTGGCTAAAAAAATTTCATCAGTTAGCTTATTGGACCTTTTGATTGTGATATTATTTAGTTTTAAATGAAATAAATATAAGATTTTACTTTAATTAGCTTTTGAAAGAGGAGTATTTCAAGAGCTACTCTTCAAAGCTTTTCGGAGCTTATGATTTTCTATTCACAAGTTTTCATCAGCTACTCCAACCGCTAGGTTTACCAAAGATCATAACAACTTATTAACATATACTCCCTCCGTTCGGCAAAACTTGTCATTTTAGCTTATTTCACAAGTTTTAAGACGGAGGGAGTATTTAATACAAATAATCAATCAGCTTCACCTACCCCATCAGCTAGTGTTTTGCCAAACGGAGCCTTAATCTCTTTATTCATATTTTAATTTTTTACAAGAATCATATTTTAATTACTAACCTTTTTGTTTATACTCATGTATCTTTCAAAGTATTAACCTATATAATTTGAGCGGATTCACATTAATTTAATTAATTTAATCGGATTTTACTAATCTTTTGATTTCTACCAAAATCGATCTCTTTGAAGCTATTAACCAAATCTCATATATGTTAATTATGTTAAACTATTGTAACATACTTTAGCCTTTTTCCAATTAATTTTAGGCCTCGGTTTATCTTTACCTAATTTGGGTTTAATTTTCGGCCAAATTTAAAAGTTACTTTTCTTTGCACAGAATTACTTATGATTCACTTAAATAGTTAAATTTTGAGCATTTAGACCCCGATAGTTAATAGTTTTTTTTAAGTTTTATTTTTCATGTTATATAGTTTTGAAGATTCTAAAATATCTAATTTTGAGCATTTAGACCCCGATAGCTTTAATTTTCATGTTATATAGTTTTGAAGATTCTAAAATTGATATATTGTTTCTCTTTTCTTAACTTGATAAATCTCATCTCAAGCTTTTTATAGCTATGCTTTTTATAGTTTGCAAATATATTGTTTCTTTTCTCTTCCATCACTGTAGTTTGATGAATTATTCTATTAGGTAGGTTTATCAAACATATTATAACTTATAAAAAATTATAATTTAATTTAATATTTATCTTACACACTTAACCTATTTGGCTTGAATAGTAAATTAAATATGAATTTTGAGTTATAAATGTAAAAAATAAAAATTAGTAATCCATTGACAATTATGATTGATAGCATTTTGTAACTGAGTAATTCCTTGACAATTTCGCACTTTGATTAAACGAATATTTTGAAAGATGTTTATTACAAGTGTTTAAGAGGGATACTTCACATACCTAAAGTAAACAAATATATCTAAGATTTTTTTACTTGAATTACTAATTTAACCATAGAAAATAAAAAATGTTAAACATAGAATTTACTAATTATTTAGCTTTATTGAAAACATTGAATTCAATCTAATATATCTATCTATTCTATTCTATTTATACTCTTAAAACATAATACTTTTTGCCTACATGTTGGTCTTTCTTTAATCCTCTCCTTTCCACCAATCAATTTTTTCCCTTTTTAATTATTTATTTCCTTTAATTTTTTTTATTCTTCCATTTATCTCTCTAAATCAATCACATTTTTTCTTTAATTTTTAATATATTTACTAAGTGTCTATATCTATATCTATATATACTCTTAAAACAAAATAATTTCTCTGTACGTGTCAGATTGTCAGTCTCTTCTCAACCCTCTCTTTTCCACCAATCAAGTTTTTTCGTCCTTATTTAATTATTTATTTCCTTTAATTTTTCTTATTCTTCACTTTATCTCTTTAAATCAATCACATTTGTTCTAATATTTTTAACATATTTTTTAACTATTGGACTTAACTGAAAATATTGAATCCAATCTTATATATATAGGCTAAATCAATCAATCAAAAAAATTTCCCTTAGTTATTTCTTTCTTCTTTCCTTTATATTTTCAAACCAATCACATATTTTCTTTTATTTTTAACACATTTACTATATATATATATATATATATATATATATATTATTAAAGCAGAAGAGTTTTAACCTACGTGACATCCCTACCTTTTTTCAGTTGTTTAAATCAATCTAATTTTTTTACTTTATTTTTTATTCCTCTTTCCTTTTATCTCTTTAAACCAATCATAAATTTTCTTTTATTTTTAACATATTTACTAACTATTAGGCATAATTCAAAACATTGAATTTAATATAATCTAATGCTTACTACTAATCTACATGCAAATCTTTATATATTATAAATACCTAATATATATATGCTACTTAATATATGCGTCTTTATGATGATGTGGCATAACCAATATCATTTTAGATATTGATTCACATCACATATAAATAAAGTCACGATGATATTATTGTTATTATTACCGATTGATTTAAAATATCTATATTTGTATATGCTACTTTAAATGAGATTTTAAAAATAATAATTTTCTCAAAGATTTATGAGATATACTTATGGTTAAGATTTTTATAATTTTTATCTTAACTTATATTTACTATTTATAATAATATATTTTTTTATTTTATTAAGATTTTAGTTTTAAAAAATTATGTCATGACGCGAGAATTATACTAGTTCAATTTGAAAAGAATAATTTATGGAGAATTGTATTTCTCCTTGTTAACCAAACGTAGGTTTAGGTTTAAAAGCTAGTTTTCAAATTTGAATAGAAAACCATAATTATTATTTTTTGGTTGAGAAAGAAAACCAATATTAATATCTATAAAACAACAATATTACTAACAGCCAAAAAGATTTGGTGACCAAGTTGAAAAATTGTTCACCATCATATATCTAAACTTGCAATATTAATGGCGTATGTTTTTTTCTTGAGCTCCACACCATTTGAGTATCTCTTCAACAATCCAATTTTAATTTATTTCCCCCGCCCCACCCTGCTACTTATGTTTTATTTTATCTACATATATTGGATTTTCTAATTAAGCCAAACGCGGCTATATAATATATATTGTAAAAAAAATGTCCCATTCAAATAGTTTATAATAAGCACAACGGTAACAATATATATGTACTAAAAATATGCTAAAAAAATTATTAAAATAATATATTGTGATAATTTATAGAAAATTATCATAAGCTATAATCTATCTATATATTTTATTTAATTGATAAAAATATAAATAAATATTTCATAGTCATACTTACCAAAAATATTAATAGATAAATATTTGATAGGTGTTATTTTATCTATATCTAGATTATTTTGTGGTAAAAGGAATTATTTATATTAAAATTAATTATTTAATAATGTATATATGTATTATTTTCTGGTATAATAAATTATTTATATCTAGATTGGTTTTTATTCTACATTTCTCACACACTGGAATCATTATTAATTTAATTCTTACATTATAAATTAAATTTATTTTTTTTGTCATATTTTTAACACTTTTCTTTTAGATAAGAGAAGTAAATTTAAAATATTTTATTACTATATTACTATGGACGTGACAGAACACACACTAGTATTCCATGTATAAATTATTGCATGTATGTAGAAACAATTCTCTTTCAACTCAGGACTTCATATATTAAGGGAGATAAAGAATGGTGTCAAGATCAGTGATGTAGTTAACCCGGAACTTATGATTAAGGGAACACAATTATTTATCCATTAACTTTTTACTAAATTGATGGTGACATAATGTCTAATTTTACATCCACAAAGTTTACTATCTAGTATCTACACTCCAAAATCAAGGCTTTTTTTTCTAAAGAAACTCTACACCTTGACTCAAGAGGGACAAAATATATATATTGAGAAAACTTTGATTTAAAAAAAAAAACTTTGATTTTAGGGTGTAGAAACTAAAAATTATGGGTGTAAATAACAACCCATATTTCTTACTACTAATCACAAATAAATTGGTTTAGTGATTATACTTGTCAAAAGATTCGAATTTCGAATTCTCTTAAAAATATGAAATCGTTTTAAAGTAGAAGAGATAATCCCTTAAATAGACTACATAGTATCCAATTTAAATATAAAATGATTGAGCCCGATCCCGATCAAAGAAGAAAGGTTCAATTTCTTACTTAGCAAACTTGTACAACAAAAAGACAATGAAAAAGAAAAGTGATGAGTGAGGGTTGGAAGAAATTGATGGATTCTTCCAAATCCCAGAGAAGGTAGAATGTCTATTCAACTTATAAGTTGCTCAATACGTCTATCCACTTATTCGATCCTTCTATGCATTCACATTTGTCCGTCTATTAAGAAAAACATAAAAAAAAAAATCTATTAATTCAACGTAAATTGATTTTTTTTTTATAAGATAAAGATTTGGATGAGGTCATACTCTGTTTGTTAGGCCATCACCTAAGAATATCCTTTCAGACGAGGATATACAACTCGTAATCTTCCAAGAAGGAGATTGAGAGAGCAAGATAGCCAACGCCAACTAAACTAATAAGATTTGACTTTTGGTTAAATTGATTTGTACATATTGAAATTTGTAGCAATGTTTTGGTTTTTTATTGGAGTTTTTTTTTCTCAATGGAAAATATTTAGACCCATTGTAATAAAAATATCAGCTAAACTAATAAGATTTGAATTTATTAAAATTTTATAATGTATGGTTAAGGACATACATTAAGTGTCTCGTATTTAGGAACAATTTAAAAGAAAATGTTTCTTTTGTAATTATATTTTTTTATAATGTACATCGATAAACACATATTACTGAGCAAACTTGTACAACAAAAGACAATGAAAAAGAAAAGTGATGAGTGAGAGGGGTACTGAAAACGAGATGCATAATCTTATGTGCTATATCATTAGCTTTTTTGAAAATATGACGAACAGATACATTATCGAAAAACTCAAAATCTACTTTGTATCTGAAATCAGTAACTCAATGTTCCGTGAATATTTCCAGTCTCTCAAGATTGTGTTTATAATACTCAAGTTGTCCCCCTTAATTGGTTGTCTATCCCAAAACCCGTGGACGAAGCATACCACATCTTAGCCCATACAAGTGCTTCAATGTACACAATAGAGGAATCCTGACATGTTCCTTATCCCATGGTCACAACCTTGACATCCGGATCCCGGATTACAAAACCGAAGAATGACTCAGTCTTATTTCTTTTCGACCGATCAAAGTTTAATTTGAAATATCTAGTGGTTGGCCTTTCCCACACCACCTTCTTCACCTGTCTAATGGAAAGACCTTATGTACCGACCTTGTTGTTTATTTTACGACGTGTGTAACCCTCTATGGACATATTCGTGTCCTGGTCCCAACCTTTGGCCACACCCCAGGAATGCTTGGCATAACACATTATCCGTGTAACTTCAAAAGAAGCAGTTTGTATGTGACCAAAAGCCAACTGGTTCTGGTAAAACCAAATCGGCCACCAGACCGAAGCTATATATGTCATCTTTTTTGCACCGCACCTACGTTTAATGTTATCCAACACGGTACCTTACTTGCCAGAATCAAAGTCACAATTTATATTCGTGGAAATAGTGCATTGCATATGATGCAGTAGTTATTTATATCATAACACAATTCTGAAGAATATGGTTTATGGACTCGTGAGGACAATCAGAAAAAACACACGCTATAGTTACGCTGATATGAGCACGTTGTAAGTCACACCATCCCTAGTAATTTTCTATAGAAAATGTCGTATCTTCGGAGGAATGTTCAAACTCTAGATCCAATCACGTTGAAATCTGAATCCCTATCACTATCTGGGATGATTAAAACGGCAGATTTAGTAATAAACCAACCTGTCGTAGAGGAAAGACGGTCAATAAGAGGGCTAACCTGCAATAGTAATTACTAATACATACAATATCTGCATTGAATAGTAAACCTTGTAAATGTTAAATTCCTCTCTCCTAAAGTATGAAGAAAAGCCATTATCTATTTTAGGGGTAATTACATGCTTCATTCCTAACCTTTGCAACATTTTCCACTTTGGTCCCTGACCTTCCATTTGTTCTATTTTGGTCCCTAAGCTATGTGATTACATCCACCCAAAGTCCTTTCGTTTATTATTCCGTTAACTTGTTGTTAATGAGCTGATGTGGCAAAAAAAAAAATTCATCCAATTTTTTATATTGAAAGAGTGAAGATAAAAAAAAAGTGAAGATCACTTGTTATACTTAGTGTAATATTCGGTTGTTATATAAAAATCACTTATTATACTTTGTGTAACACTCGGTGTTAGTGCTACGCAAAATATATTTAACTCAAAATCATTTATAAAAATTTTTAAAATTATAATTATGTTATAATTAATGATTCTTACACACCTGGAAAAAAACATATTTTGAAAAAATATATTTTAAAAATAATTTTGACAAAAATATTGCTATTTTGTGATTTCTAGTCATATTAATTTGTTTTTATAGAAAAATATTTTCATGATTTTTTTTTTCAAATGTGTATGAATTGTAATAATTTTTGAAATTTTTTTTATCGATATTTTTTTACATAAAATAATTTTGTGTAACACCAAATGTTACATTAAGTGTAATAGATGATCACACTCTCTCCATATATACCCAATTGGAAGAATTGTTTTTGCCACGTCAACGGAAGGACTTTTGGTTGATATAATCACATAGCTTAGGGACCTAAATAGAACAAATCAAAGGTTAGGGACCAAAGTGAAAAATGTTATAAAGTTTAGGGATGAAACATGTAATTTACCCTCTACTCCGTATTTTATATCCAGGTGTGAACTTATATTAAAATATCACTGACACGTCCTAAAAATGAGTTACTAAAAAAAGATGGAACGCCAACAGAAATTATATCCATTCCCGGGTCAAATTCATCCCTTCTACCCCTCAGCGGTGACCCGACCATCCCCCACATTTGTAAATTGCATTTAATTCCTCTTCCCAACCACTTTATTTCCTCCATCTCCACCGTAACGCCACCAACGCCACCTCACCACCACCAGCTCCACCCCCTACCTATACCTCCACGATTCCCATTATTTTATTTATTTATTAATTAATTATTAATAATAATCCAGAATCACGTGCGCTGCGCGTGACCAATTGACCTGAATCGCAACTGAAACACTCGCCACGGTGGAGGCGTTTAGGTGGCGTCGTACCACCAACTTACAACTGCGCCCTTCGGCCCCATCTATACTTTCTTTGCACTTGCTTTTAAACCCTCCCCTCCCCCACTCCTCCACAAAATTCAGTTCCATCCAAACACCGCCTTTCTCTCTCTATAACCACTTTTTCCGGTCTCTCTCTCTACAATGGGGCGCAACGACGCCGTATTCACTCCTCCCCCGCCGTCGTCCGTCGCGCTCCAACAGAACACCCTCCCTCAACAAGAACTCGCCAGCAGCGCCGACGGAACGGCGTTCTCCGATTCCGATAGCTTTAGTCCTAGCATTATCATCACTGTCCTCGTACTCGCGACCGCCGTCATCGTCTCCGCCACCATCTACCTCCTCCTCCGCTGCATTTCTCTCCACCGCAACCGCCGCCGCTCCTCCTCTTTCAGGATCGACGCCGCGGCTGAAGCTTTGCACAGCCGCCATAACAGCGGGAGGCGAGTATCGCCGGAGGATAATAACTCTGTTATCGAGTCTCTTCCTCTGTTCACCTTTGCGTCTGTCGTCGGCGCTAAAGCGGTCGGCGGTGAGAGCGGCGCTGATTGCGCCGTTTGCCTCTCCAAGTTTGAGCCGCAGGATAAGCTTCGACTCCTCCCGGTATGCTGCCACGCTTTCCACGCCGAATGTATTGACGCCTGGCTCGCGACGAATCAGACGTGTCCTCTCTGCAGATCGTCTATCTTCGTCTCGGAATCGGAGCTCATGAACAAGATCACCTCAACGGAGACGGCGCCGAACTCAGCCAGTCGGAGCGGAAGCTTCAGAATCGAGATCGGAAGTGTCAGCCGCCATCGTCCTTCGACCGATTTCACCGCCGCGGACCGCCTCCGTTCGTACTCCATAGGCTCGTTCGACTACATTGTCGACGACGTGGTGTCGGAAGTCACCGTCGCTTCGACGCGTAGAGGATCGGACTTCTCCGGCGGAGCAAACAAGAGCAGAAGACAACCAGAGATCTACGTTTCGGCACCGCCAGGGGAGGCCTTAGCAGCAGAGGTCGCAGGCGCAGGGCGAGGAAGCTGGTTGAAGGACTACGTGGACAGGCTGACCTGGACGGCGTCGTTTTCGCTCTCCTCTTCGCTCCGCAGTTCTGGAAGGTTCTTCACAGGGAGCAGCAGGAGAACGGACGTGTCAAGGGCGCATGACTCGGACCTGGAAGCGAGTCGACTCGGTGACGAGATCGGGGAGATGTTCCGGTGGCTGTCAGGGGTGTGATAAATGCGGAAATTCCGGGATAGTAGGAGGGCAGTTTGGTCATATTACATGCAACCGTTGTAGATATTAAAAAATCACTCAATGGACACGTGGCGGCGGATGACACATGGTATCCAAAACTTACAGGTATACACACACTACAGCAGTCACAAACAGGCCTCTTGGTGGAGTAACTATAGAATTGATCGATTTTAAACAGTCTGGAGTTTGAATAGGAGCGATCCAATTTTGGGCTTTTGCAACAAACAATGGAAAAATTATGCCCAGCTCAATTTGATTTGTGAGCTTACGGTTGTGTGTTACATTTTATGATGATTTGGTTATACTTTGGCATATCTTATCGTTTCACTTTCACCATAGATTTGGTTGTTTTGATATTATATCTTACCCCTTATACATCATGAAATTGAAATAACTAAGGTCTCATTTAGATGGTGATGAAAAAAATCTAGTAAATAGAAAATCCCATATGTAAATACTCCCACCGTTCGGCAAAATTTGTCATTTTAGGGTGTTATTTTTGTTCAAAAAACTTGTCATTGTAGGTATTTTACCCTTCACTTTACAAAAATGCCCTTGATATGATTGATGGTTTGTTAGTTGTAGTTTTCGATAAAGTAAAAAAGGAGGGTAATAATTGAGGGTAAATTAGTACATTTGTTAATTGCCTTAAAACTTGTGAAATAAGCTAAAATGACAAGTTTTGCCGAACGGAGGGAGTATAATATATAATTTTCTATTCTATATCTTTAGAAATATAGCTTAAATATTCCCCTATATACACTTAGGGTTCGTTTGTTTATATAAGAGGGGAATGAAAAGAAAAAGTATTAAATTTTACATATAAAATGTACATGATCGTTATTTTTTTTATGAGCTTAGAGAAGAGGGTGAGGGGAATGATTAGACCATTCTAGAGGTAATGTTACCCTTCTTAAAATTAAGGAATAAAATGTGAACTATATTTATAAGGGTAATCATTATCTTTCTCTACACAAAAACAAACGGGTAGTTTATCCATTTTAAAAATAAGTTATGGGGTCTCTCTATTAGGAAAAATAGTTTCTCAATTTAGTTTCTGGGCATAGATTAGACCAAGCGATATATATAACATATACGTTTAGGTGGTTTTTTGGAAAAAAAACCCAAGAAGCAAGGTTTTTGCAAATTTAAATTCTCCAATTTTACAATAGTTCACTTACCTAATTCTCAATTCTCTAATTTTAATTCATATAAATTAAAATTCAACTAAATATACTTTTTTTCATCAATTTTCATTATTTGTATTTCATTGAAATGGAATTTTTTTTCGAGAATTATACTTTTCGCGTTTAACTAAACGGGACTTTAAATATATATATAAGTGCAATATGTGAAGGATTAAATAATGTCGGGGTGGAATATCGGTTTGTTATAGTTGGCGATAATGACAGTTAAGACAAGGAAGAGAAAATAAGAGAATAAAGGAACAAGTGAACCAAAAACACAGAGAACAATAATTCAATAAAGAAAGGGAGAAACTTGGGAGGCACTCCAAACAGATTACATTGTAATATAGGTTTGTCATTGTTTTCCTTTTGCATCCAAAAGGCAAAGCGATTTGGCTGCTGATTCGTCTGTCCCCTGTCTTGTCCCAGTTTTGATCCATTTCATATATGTCGAGTCCCAACTTTGGAAATATTTGATAGATAAACTTGGTTGTCTTCGATTATGTATTAATCCAATGTGTGTACCAAACATGTACACAACTATATATATACAAGTAAAACCATATATATGTGTGCCAGACAAGAAATGTTAATTTAATGTACTTAATCTCTTTGAGAAAATTAAGTTAATGTTGTAACGGAGTGTTGGCTAATTAATGATAGAAGAAGAACTCATTTCATTATGAGGCAAACATGGGTTTAATTTTAAGAAAATATAATGATAAACTCATGAAACAAGAAACATAGTATACCGTTTTGGAGGGGTTGCTATATATACCCCTAGTCGATCCCCCACTATCTAGCGAGATCACCACCAGAGATTGTTGCTTCCTTGGACCCCGCGGCCTACTTGTCGAACTTTGATGACTATCAGCTAATTAACAAACAGATTCAAGACATATTAACAATTAAAAATCTTTAGATTATTGAAGATGATATTCTTTTTTCCATTTTGGTTTTCATTTCCGCTTCCATTCATTATTTTCTCTTAACTTCTCTTCTTTTCTTGGATGCCCATTCTTTTTATTCTTTTTGTATACTTTTAGTCTGAGGTAGGATGTACTTATGTATATCTATTATGTTATATTAGTAATGTTTGGGTCATTCAGAAATCGATATAATTAGAGCTAGAAATAATGTGTACATGCATGTCAACCCTTAGACCATGATCTGACTTAATTTGGATCTAAATTTCCTATCTTTACATATTTTGGACCCATAAAAAAAATTATAGATTGAGGTTATTTGTAAACACAAAACTAACTTAAAATTGTAGTAATTTTTCACATTTTATATATGTTAAAATTTCATTGGCGCCACTCTATTTTTGTTTTTTTGCTTTACTTTTAGTTGAGTAGGGGGTTTTTGATAAGACGGGAAAGAATTTCTCAAATTTATTTTGGTGTTTATTGATGATTTGTTCTAGTTTGGTATGGTTTGGTAAGCTTTTGATATATTTTGCTTTCATCCTTTCCGTTTATTAAAATAAAAAACCACAAGGATACCACTAAACAACTTTGTCGTGCATTCTATACATTTTCATATTTAGTGACTTGCATACACAAGTAATTCAAATGGGTTAAAAACACAAAATAAATCTAACATAAAATTCTAATCACACGTACATTACTTCGAGGATTCTTTGCTCAAGTTATATCTGCGCAACAATTAAGTCAAATAGGATTTTATGTTTTTGGATTTATTTTTTGATGAAAACGTGAAAATATTACAATCTAAAAAACGTGAAAATTTTCCATACCTATCACAAATTTTCAATTCCTAAATTCGAAAATATCTTAAGAAATACTTATTTGTTCCAATAAAATACTTATTTACCAACTTTGGAATTGGAGATAAAGATGTGAGAGTCTAAACTATGTTGGTTCAAGCACACATATTAAGGAGGTCGCCTTTTGCACTTGTGAAGGTACAAGAGTTTTACACTAGGTGATGTTTAGCATAATAGAGATAGATCAAAGAATAGTTGGATGAAAGTAATTCGATAACCTTTCATTCTTGACCCTTACAGAGGATATGACCATGGATCGTAATGACGAAATCGCATTCGGTAGAAGATGTTTAATTAGTTAGTTTAAGTGTCCATGTCTTCCATTTTCTTTATTTTTTTTTTAACTCTCTCGGGTCATTTAATTTTCCCTTTGCTTTTCATTGTTTCGGTGGTCTCTCTTCACCTTGGTATTGTGCTATTTGAATCTATCGAAAATACTCTTTCAATTAGTTTGAGATAATTAAAAGTGCGTAGGTTCTAACCTGTTAAGAGATGTAAATGAGACCATAAAGAGTCACCCTCACACATCGAAAGTTAAACATAATGAGCCTTAATATATAAGTCGATGGGCTAATCCTTCTAACGCCAATTGGTTTTAGAATGAAATCTCACTCGATTGGTATGCTAGGCCACTAGCGATGTGCGACCATGCACACGACCCCAGTCATCGGTCCGAGTCGGACTTTGATATAACCACTAAAATGTTAAGCTTGAATAAGGTAAGGTCACACAAAACAAAGCCCACATCCCGATGTTGCAGACAAAAGTTTTTATATTAGGTAAATGAAGATGACTTTTGCAACAAGATGGTGAATTAATGCACCATGACCTATAAGTTAACTTTTAATTTGGCACATGCAATGTGTGACTTTTCTTTTATATTTGTGGAATGGTTAAAATTTTTGAAAGTGTCACATGATCGCTATTTAGATAGTTGGTTGGATCGTAATGCCGTTGGTAAGTGAAGGGTACAATGGAATATGGGATTTCTGAGTCCCTTCAAATTAATAACATGGTTGAAAATTAATAACATGGACCTACTATGCACAATTGGTAGAGTTGTGAAGTCACCTATTTGTATCTCAACCATACAGAAAAGATATGACATTCAAGGTTAGTCTATAAATAGTGTTACTGTGTTATTCTCATCTTTGAACAATACACGTTTACCATATAATTGGGTATATGAGTTACTCATTGTATTGTTAATTGTTTATATGATGTGCTATTATAGTGTATGTACGCTTGTACAAAAACACTCTCTGGTTATAATTAGTCTCGGCCATTGACTAGCTAAAAAGAGAATGATACCCTAGATTCATTATCCAAGTGTACTGAACTGTAGGGATTCGAGATCGGGGGTCGTGGGCACACGTGCGTCCATGAGTTTATAGCTACGGACGTGGGCCCGTAGGGATTTGAGATCGGAGGTCGTGGGCACACGTGCGCCCATGCACTAATAGTCTAGCTATTAAGTTAAGCGGGGTTCCATTATAAAACCAATTGACAATAAGAGGAGTAACCCACTAGCTTATATACTAAGACTTCTTTTTTCGTATTATCAATGTGGGACTCTTTGAGTCGATCTCTTCACATTCTTTCATTCTCTCAACAAAGTGTCAATCAAATTAAGCAATCTATTTACACTTGCGGGGCCTATTGAAATGTAAATAAATAAATAAAAAAAGTCTTAAAGACGTTTAAACAATATAAGTCTAGTATATATAAGTTGGTGAATTATTATGTTTAATTATCAATTGATTTTAAAATGAAACCTCACTAAATTTATATATTGGACTAGGACATGTAAGCCAATGCACACAATCCTCGTTCTCTTGAGTCCCAAGTCCCAACGGACACTTCTACTCATTACTTGGTTTTTGTTGAGAATATGATAATATGATACGTGAGAAATATACTGAATTCAAGCCAAGTGGGTGAGCTATTTTTTCTAATGACAATTGGTTTTAGGATGGAACACCACTCGGCTTGTGTAATCGGCTTGGTTAGCGCGTATTACGCTTGGGCGTGTGACCCCCATGTCGTATGACCCACCGTAATTTCACAGTTTTAGATTGGACTTCACTCCAATTGTACCTAATAAATTACAAATCGTAGGAATATAATTTTTCTTAGTATGGATAGTTATATTTGCACAATTGCAAATATATACGAGTACCTTAAAAAAGGATCTTGTTCATATTCATCCATGGCATAAATAAATTTAGTAAGATCCTACTTTTATCATCATGAAAAAATTCAAGTTTTGGAATCCCCTCGCAATTGACGATCTTTGTAGGGTAAGAGGGGACATTAATGGGGAAGAACTTGTGAGAGAAAAACGATACCCGCCATTTCGTAACGCCTCTTTAGCGTTACGTCCAATCCCGATCCGATCCTCCATCGATCAAACCTTTCGCAGTTCCCCGGAAAATCGATTACATTCCCGTCAGTTTTCCTTTCTCTCAAATCTTCCTTTCATCTTATCAATCTGCATCTGCATTTTGTTTAATCAGCCAGGAGCAATCATCAATTTCAATTTCTTCTTGTTTTTTTTTTTTATATATATATATGTTTATTATTGATTCTTCATTTTTTAGGCCTAATCGGTTGTTTTGATTAATTCTTGATGTTTTTATTAAATATCAAATTGAATCGACACCAAGAATCAGTCAAACAAACATCCAATGTCTTCCAAGTGGACTGAAATAGTTCAACCTAATGTTTCGAATTGATCGGTATATTTTGAGTTCTGATTGATTGCTGTGTGTGGGATTTGATGATCATAGTGCAGAAGCCTTGAATGAATGCTGACTGCTGAGGCGAATGTCGCCCTCAATGGAAGGGAAAGCCTATCAAGCCCGCGAAGGAGGCTTAGTCGAATGGAATCCAAACTCGAATTGTTTGGATTTGATTCCCTTGTCAACATTTTGGGTCTCCAGAGGTACTCTTTGTATGTTGTTACATATTGTCTAAACATACATCTCTGCTGACATTTCGCCTTATTCGTATTCTTCAGTATGGCGGGAGAGATCTCTCAGGTCCCTCTTAGCCCGAGAGACGGCGAAGACATAGCCATCAATCTTGGACAACCAAAGGTCTGTTAAAGCCATTTTCTTGATGGTGTTTGTACAAATCTATTTTGTTCCTAAAAATGGGACTCCCTCTATTGTGTGTGTCAGGCAGTTGATGTCAAACTCGGAACCATTTCCGGTGTCTTCTTGCCATGTTTGCAAAACATCTTGGGAATCATATACTACATTCGGTTTTCCTGGTACGTTTTCAGCTCGTGATCTTTGTAATGACACAACAAACACCTCTATATATGTTCTTTATCGATCAAACCTAAGATTCGACAGCAAATTTAATATGCAGGATTGTTGGTATCGCAGGCATAGGCGGTTCCTTGCTGCTCGTATCCTTTTGCGGCTTGTGCACTTTCTTGACTGCAGTGTCCTTGAGTGCTATTGCAACCAATGGCGCAATGAAGGTAACACATCGGTATCTGTTTCGCTTCAGGTTACCTTGATTCTTACTGTTGATGATGGTGTGCTGATGATCTATCTTAGGGTGGGGGACCATATTATCTCATCGGGCGTGCCCTTGGTCCGGAGGTAGGAGTCAGCATTGGACTATGTTTCTTCCTTGGGACAGCAATTGCCGGAGCTCTGTGAGTTACTGCAAAACTCGGGTTTCTTGATATCCTTTCGAATTGCGTCTAAGCCTTGTCCTGATTGTTCTTTCATAGCTATGTTTTGGGAGCTGTTGAAACTTTTCTTGATGCTTTGCCAAGGGCCAGTATTTTTACAGGTACCGCGACTTTAAGAACTCTATATGTTTCGTTCTCTTTGAGGATTGTTTTTCGTATTTTTCGGGGAAATCATGTATGCAGATTACAAAGGAACGGATGCTGGTGTTGTATACCATCCAAACATACATGATCTGCAAGTTTATGGGGTCATTGTAACCATCATGCTTTGTGTGATTGTCTTCGGTGGCGTGAAGCTGATCAACCGAGTTGCGCCTGCATTCTTCCTACCAGTTGTGCTATCAGTTTTCTGTATATTCATTGGGATATTTTCGTCTCACAACGACGAATCTGAAGGTAAGTTGATTTCCTTGTCCTAAACTCACTCAAATTCAAAACATAAACACAATAAACTTTGATGATGTTTTCATTCGGTTTCGTCTTCTGTAATCTCCTTATCCAAAAGGTATCACTGGTCTGAGTATTGCAACTTTTCGAGATAACTGGGATTCGAAATACCAGACAACAGACGATTCTGGAATACCCGACCCTCATGGAGCTACATATTGGAATTTCAAGTGAGTTCACATACAGATATCTTCTTAATAGCTTTGGCATGTTTGGATATGGAATTCAATGGTTTCTATCTCTATGTTTCAGTGCATTGGTTGGCCTGTTCTTTCCGGCTGTGACAGGGATCATGGCTGGCTCGAATCGCTCTGCTTCATTGAAGGATACACAACAATCAATTCCAGTTGGGACACTGGCAGCACAGCTGACAACCTCCGGTCTATACATCATCTCGGTGCTGACATTTGGATCTTTTGCTACTAGACAGAAGCTCTTAACAGACAGGTATGCTGTTTATACACATGAAAGTGCAACCACACGAGTCGTCGAATGTAACCGAATGTCAGCAGAATTTCCCTGTGGCAGGTTTCTTACAGCAACAGCTGCTTGGCCTTTCCCTGCAATAGTTTACTTGGGGATTATACTATCAACATTGGGTGCTGCCCTCCAGAGCTTGACAGGGGCCCCGCGCTTGCTAGCTGCGATAGCAAACGACGACATCTTGCCCATCCTCAACTGCTTTAAAGTGGCTGATGGAAGTGAGCCTCACGCCGCAACCTTCTTCACA
The DNA here is from genome assembly GCA_963922045.1 of Persicaria maculosa. NCBI lineage: Eukaryota > Viridiplantae > Streptophyta > Magnoliopsida > Caryophyllales > Polygonaceae > Persicaria > Persicaria maculosa. The sequence continues at coordinate 12,378,373 of OY998267.1, read as the reverse complement.
TCGGTCATTTGTGTAGGGTGCGTCGTGATTGGCAATTTAGACCTCATCACACCCACCATAACCATGTTTTACCTTCTTTGTTACGCCGGTGTGAACCTCTCTTGCTTCCTTCTGGATATCCTCGACGCCCCAAGTTGGCGTCCTAGGTGGAAGTTTCACCACTGGGGACTTTCTCTTCTAGGAGCTTTCATCTGCTTAGGTACATTGCTATGCACATGAACTTGAACCCGAAAGGATCAATCCGACGAATACTCTTGATGAATTGTTGTGTTTGCAGTTATAATGCTGTTGATCTCATGGGGCTTCACATTGGTTTCGCTAGCCCTTGCCGGTCTTATATACCAGTATGTGAACATCAAAGGAAAGGCTGGAGACTGGGGTGACGGTTTTAAGAGCGCGTACTTTCAGCTTGCCCTACGCAGCCTTCGTTCGTTAGGAGGTAATTCACTTCATTGCATCATCAGAAGGTGATATTGTTACATGAAGTTGTATGAACATTGACGTTTTGAAGTGGAAACTGTGTGCAGCGAATCAGGTTCATGCGAAGAACTGGTATCCGATCCCACTCATTCTGTGTCGCCCATGGGGTAAGCTGCCAGATAACGTGGCGTGCCACCCCAAGCTCGCAGACTTTGCCAACTTCATGAAGAAGAAGGGACGTGGAATGTCGATTTTTGTGACTATCATGGATGGGGATTACTACAAGCATGCTGAAGCTGCGCAGATTGCTCGAGAGCATCTCAGCGCTTTCTTAGAGTACAAGCAGTGTGAAGGGGTGGCAGAGATCGTCGTGGCTCCTAACATGCGTTCTGGATTCCAATCCATCGTCCAGATAATGGGGCTCGGAAACCTCAAGCCAAACATCGTCGTGATGAGGTACCCTGAGATCTGGCGGCATGAGAACCTAACCGAAGTCCCAGCCACTTTTGTGAGCATAATCAATGACTGTATCGTTGCCAACAAGGCTGTTGTCATCGTAAAGGGTCTCGACGAGTGGCCAAATGAGTTCCAGATGCAGTTCGGGACCATTGATCTGTATTGGATTGTCAGGGATGGAGGCCTCATGTTGCTTCTGTCGCAACTCCTCCTCAGCAAGGAGAGCTTCGACAGCTGCAAGATTAAGGTCTACTGCATTGCGGAGGGGGACTTGGACGCAGAGGAACTCAAAGCTGATGTCAAGAAGTTCCTCTACGATCTCAGGATGCAAGCAGAAGTGATCGTGATAACGATGAAAGGATGGGACGATCAGATTGGCAGCGGGGCCTGGAGCAATGACGAGTCATTCGCAACCGCAAAATACAGGATCGATGACTACTTGACACAGATGAAGGGTAGGGCTCATTCAGAAGGAACTCCACTGATGGCTGATGGCAAGGCTGTGACAGTGAACGAGCCTCAGGTCGAGAAGTTTCTATCCACGGCCTTGAAGCTCAACTCCATGATACTGTCTCACTCGGAAAGGGCTGCAGTGGTGCTCGTTAGCCTGCCTCCACCGCCTCCCAACCACCCTGCGTATTTCTACATGGAGTACTTGGATTTACTTGTTGAAAAGATACCGAGGCTTCTCATAGTAAGAGGCTATCGTAAACGCGTTGTGACTGTGTTCACATAAGCTGTCATGTTTATACATTATTCTTTAGAGTTAGAAGCAAGTCATTGTAAAGCAGGTAATGGAACGACATTCCTCGCAATTCGAAGGAATCCAATCAACCCGAGATTGCTCTCAATCTCATTATATGCCAACAAGATTGTGTCTATTGCAATTTGTTATTGCCGATTTGCTCTCCTATGTGAATGCAAATAATGGGGATTAGGGTTCGTTTAACGTGATGTGCTGATCTAAAGTACTTCAAACTGATCTCAACGACGAAAGAATCACAGAACACATGAAGTTTTGTGAATAAACAGGAGGATGATAGCAGTAAAGATACCAGAAGAGCAGCTTAAAGATGCACTAACAACCTTATTCGCCGCGCTACAGGTGGTGTTAACTCCGCTGAAACACCCTTTCCTTTGCTTGATTCCTAGTCCTTGATCATCCAGGACGAAGCTAGAGCTCGTCTGACCGGAGCTGAAAAGGACACACCAAAGGAATCGGCCTCCATGACCCCCAATGAGGCCAACTCCGACTTCTGTGTGCGTTTTGTTCCTCGAAAGGGAGAGGGATTTTCCGTCTCTAATGAGAACGATGGAGTAGGCTTCCGATGGGGCGAGGTACTTGGAGTGGCAGCCGACAATGTGGCCGGAGATTGTGGTGAAAGTGGGGAGCTCAACGCCGCAGTTTGGTGCAAAGACTTGGGTGAAGTCATCAGGTGATGGTTGGCAATTGACAGTGTTGTTTCCAGTGCAGTTGCTAACACATTGTGCTGCATACTGCAAGGCCATACACCCGAGACCGGGGCTATCGGAGAGCGGCCGGAGTTTCGAGGCTGTCCGGTTTCTGTTGATGAGCTCCACTATGTCATTTGCTGGGTTTCCTGCACCCAACATTCTGATTCATCTCAACCCAACAATCAAATACTCGGTGTGAAGAACAAACAGGTCGGGTTCAGGTCAGGTCATTTCGAGACCCGACCCGCTTCCGCGCCTGTAAATCTGCGGATTAATCGGGTCGGGTCACTACCCAAACAAAAAAGGGAAATTACCCATTTCTCTATAGGATATTGAGGTCAAATTAGTTCATTCATTCAGTGATCCTAAACCCTAGATTGAGTGACAGACACAAAACACAACCTTTATGTACATATAGGCAAATTAGTAATCAAAGGGCTTGAAAACTACACAGAATTGAACAAGAAATGATAGAAATTGTGCAAAAATGTACAGAGAACAGATGAAGAAAGCGGGGGAAATGCAATGTGGATTACCATGTTTAGAGGAAGAAACAACAGCAGCTGAAAGAAGCAACCCAGATAGCAGAAGTGAACACCAGAAGCTATTCAGCATGATTTACAGAGAATGGAGAGGCAATGGGAGGAGATAATGCAGGAGGGTTTTCGAACTACTTGAAAGGCTCTTTTTGACCCTTGAAAGTAAAGGGGAAAAGGCAAAGGGGGTTTTGGGCTGTAAACCTGCAAAGGAAGGAGAAATTATGGAGGAGGATTGATGTAAAGACGGGAACAAGTGGACCCAACTAGCCGTTCACAGTTGCAACTTTTGGATGTGTATATACACACCCCAGTCGAGTGTGCAGATACAGCTAAGTATTCAAATGATATGATAAAGTTTCTTTCTTTATTGGTAAATTCTATAAATTTCATCAACATTGTATACTCTGTATTTGTTAGGGTTAGTGTTTTCAACTCACAAAGTTGTTGTAAATATTGTCTCCAATTACGTAATTTTTTGGCGAAATATTTGATGTGGTTTATGAAGTTATAATTTACAAAGCGATATCATCTTTATGGAGTCACATAATATTTTGGTGATTGAATCGATGGATGAATGTTGTATCACAAAATGTAATCGAGTTAAAAATTAGTGAATTTTCTGCAGTTTTGAAAGTTTTTGAGAGTTAGCCCAATTATTTATACAATTAGTTATATTTATGGCATTTTGCCATCTCTTTAATCTCATGTAGGGTTTTATTCCCACAATGAAGGTGTTAAAGCGCCTAACGAGATCTAGCCTTATTTTAATCATGGGTCATAACTACACCTGTCAATCGGATCATTCGGGTGGGGTTCGGATTGAGTCATTTCGGATTCCGGATAAAACGGGTATCGGGTAGATCCGGATTAACTCGAACCCGGGTTTAACCCGATTTTAGGTCAAATCGGATCAATTTCGGGTTAGTCAATTTTTTCATTTTTGAATAAAAAAATCGTATTTTGATGACTTAATAATAATTTCAAATTTTAAATTTAAAGATGTGATTGGTAAATTGTTCTCTTTGGACTCTATACTTATTAGAAGATGTCATCTAAGCTCGAGTGCTTGTAAATTGTAATTATATACTACATCCGATCTAAAATATTTGATTTTTACTATTATTCATTATTTTTAATAAAATTAAAACTCTATAAAATATCAAAAGTTTTAATTAACTTTTTGAAATTATTCCATACAGATTAGTAATGACTAATGAGTATAAAAATTTAATTAAAATTTTTGATATGTTATAGAGTTATTTTAGCTTTTTAAAAACATGTTAAAAAATAAAAAGTCAAATATTACCGACCAGAGGGAGTAATATAAAATACAAATATAAAAGTTAATTTGAAAAAAAAAGATTGGGAGTGTTTATAATTATAAAATGTAATAAATTGAAATTTCCATGAATAATTTTAATAATATATAATTATTAATTAATTAATTTTAATAATATATTAATTACTAAACTTACCCTAATATGATTTTGAGATTTTATTGGCTTTTTATTAATTAGTCAAGGGCGGCTCATTCGGGTCATCGGGTCGAAACCCATTTGACCTAGAAAAACTTACCCCAATATAGTAATTACTAAACTTATTAATTTTTACAATTTCTGAAACCGTGACCATCCAATTTTATTATTTTGAAGATTTGTGAAAATTAACACTAAAAATTCTCACGGTTTCTGAAACCATGGCCGCCCTGATTTTGACGGTTTGAAAAACCGTGGCCACCCAATTATTCACAATTTGAGAAACCGTAATCGTCACCGTGACAATGACGATAAATTAGTCGTGTCCCCAACAATTTGGATTTCAAATCCCAAACAAACTTTTCTATTTTAAAATTTTCAGATTTTTTAGAATATTTTAAGATGTTTTTTAGCCAATTGATTCTAAAAAAAGAATTTATATAATATATACTTTGAATTCCCTTTTATTTTTATTTTTGAAAAAACGGATGGTAATATTTTTATCATCCTAAGGCCATGTTTATCAAAGGATACTAGAGATAGTAGGAATACTTTTTTTTTAATTTTCTCTTCTTACCACATCATCTTAATTAACATCTCATTCTTACTTTTTTATTTATTTTATCAATAGCATCCTTAGAATCTCAAAACTTATATTTTTCTACCAAATCAATTTACAATTATACTCCTCTCTAATAATTGTTTATATCTTTTCCTACCAAACCAATTTACAATTATACCCCTCTCGACTAATTACCTCAATTCTAGATTAACTTATTAGATTCATTTTTCATTATAAAAATATTATTCATAAATTGTAATTATTACTAATGAAAGATTATTAAAAAATATTTTTTTGGTTATTATTATACATAATTGTTTTCAAAGATTTTTTTTTAAATATGGTCAAACATATTCAAATTTGATGTCTATGCGTAGAGAATAATGAATATAGTATTGTTTTTTTTTTACATTTTCAATATCGAAAATTGCATATTATAAATGAAATTACACAACGGGCAGATTAAATCTCCACCCTCCACTTGTCCACCATCGGCAACCTTGTCTTGTAGCCAGCCCGGACGCGACACCTGTCCCCCTCCTTGAGCTTGGGGTGCAGAGCATAGTAGTGTGATACACTGCATTTCACCCGTTGGTCTCCATAAACGATGTCGTTTCATGCGCTTCATCAGATAAATAAAAACAAAGGTTGACACACTTGTCCATACCATTACTACTAGCGATATTAACCCAGATGCTTCCCCTAGTATCCCCACTCGCCGATACTTGCTCTTTTCACCATTTTTTATTCAATTTAATCTTAGTATCAATGATAGGAATGACCCGATATACATGCCCTAAGGTAGGCATGATCACGGGTCCGACCTGGCGGGTCGGAGAGGGGTGACCCGAACCCTAACCTGGGAATCCCACGGGTTGGCGGGTTCGGATCACCCGGCGGGTCGGGACCCGGCGGGTTGACCCGACGGTTAGGACCCGAGTTGAAACGGGTTTGCGCCTTTTCGGAATTCTCGAGCGCCGATGTTTTGATGTTAAGACGTTTTAAAATATTTCAGTTTGTGTTTGCGGTTTACGTAAAATGTATGTTTGAGTTGGGGAAAAAAACAAAAAGAAGGACTTGAATCGGTTTCCCGATTGCCTACGTATCCTCCCGGGGTTGAGGAATCAAAGCCCACGTAGTTCTTTTACTTGTGTATGTCTGAACCCCGCTTACATATTCTGATTGCTCGTCAGAGCCTCCACCTCCTGATCCATCAGTGACCGCACCGTCGATGGAACAATGTTGTACGAAAATTTTCAGCGGATCCAGATTGGTCGAACATGATAACAAGCTTATGAAAATTAAATGAAAGGTGATGGATGGGATGTGTGACTTGTGAAATGAAGGAGAGTAGGAGACGGGTATTTATAGGCGTTATAGCCCCGAGCCTAGCCCTTCTAGCCGTTGCAACGCTATATTTAAAAAAAAAATTGGTTGCGCAGGTGGGCCCCACAACAACGGGTCGATTTTTCAAAATAGTTCAACCGGGTCGACGGGTTTTAAAACCCGCTACCCGCCTGAACCCGCTGACCCGAGGACCCGGACCCTCCGGGTCACGGGTCGACCAGTGACCCGTGACCACACCTACCCTAAGGTCGTGTTTGAATAGCCATGTTTTATAATGCAATATAGTGCATTATAAATCATAAAACATGTTAATCCATACACACCAAACCTAAAATGTGTCCTCCCAGAACATTCCAGAAAACAGCCGAATTAGCAAGGCAACTACAAATTCAACCACTACAGAACATCTCTCCATTTCCCAACTCTCTCCCTTATCCATGGCGTCTACCTTCGTTGCGATTGCGAAGCCTTTCGCTTGTCCCGTCAATGGCATCTCTCATCGCTCTAACCAGGGCTTCATAGGTCCGTGTTTCACCTCCTCGCTGCTTCCTCTTTGTTTAATTTTCTCTACATTTCGCTGGTTTCTGAGAGTTAAAACCCTATCTTCAAATTCGATGTTGTTTTCGCTCCAGGGTTCAAGAGAAACTCCGTTCGAGTTAATGTGACTGCCAAACAATGGGAGCCTACAAAGGTTGTAACTTTTTTCTCAAGCTTTTCATTGTTCTTTGTTGGTCTCATCTGATTTTTAATTGTTGTTTTGTGTCAATTTCTTGGATTAGGTCAAGCCACAAGCTGACAGAGTCCTAGTTCGTCTTGAACAGCTACCTGAGGTACTTTGCTCTCTCTTAATGTCACTCCCCCTAGAATTGTGTCAGAATTCAAGCAAATTCCTAGATTCTGAGCCTTGTGAAATGAATGTATGCATCTGTTTGAGTTAGGTTGTTGATTCTCGGTTATCTGATTGTGGAATGCTGATGCTGTTGTGTTGTTTCATGTCATACAAGTGTGAATTTTGTGGTTTAGTTTATGGGAAAGAAGTTTCATTCCTGAGGATGAATTTGTCTTCCAAAAAGCCTCTTTATCCTAGGTTTGTTCATTTGTACAGCATAGAATAGATGATAAATAATTAAATAGCTTGTTCATCAAAATATCATCCATTTGCTGGGTGAATACCTCAATCATTGTACTGTATTCTAGACTTAAAGACAACAGCCATTTCAGGTTTTATCATCATACTCGTATGGTAAATGTACTGAACTCCGTATTGTTTCGTATTTAGAAATCTGCTGGGGGTGTCCTCTTACCAAAATCAGCAGTCAAGTTCGAGAGGTATCTTATGGGCGAGGTATGCAATATTGCTCTCTTTTCCACTGATTTCTGCTTACGCTGTCAAACTTATGTCAACTGATGTATTGCTAAATTACAGATACTCTCAGTAGGTTCTGATGTTGACGAAGTTGAACCTGGGAAGAAGGTAAGCAGAAAAAATTTTGAGCTTACAAAACAGTTTCATCTTAAACAGGTTGAAGTATTTTGCCATAGGTTTTCTATTCTTGCTCTGAAGGTTGTAAACTGTCTTATGCAGGTCCTCTTCTCGGATATAAATGCCTATGAGGTGAGCCTTAACAATAAGCGCAAACAGAACTGAATTTCCTGGCAACTTTGCATAGCTGTAACTGTTTAACTTGATATCCCATATGCTAAATCGAACTTGTTTGCTCTATCAGGTGGACTTGGGTCCGGAGTCTAGGCACTGCTTCTGCAGGGAGACTGACCTGTTGGCCGTGATTGATTAGTTCTCTTATCAGATTTGTGCTGTCAGCCTATGCTGCCAAGTGCTCTTTTTGTTTAAGTTTGCTTTGTGGCCAATTTGCAAGGCTCATGTAGTCTTAAGATGATGTAGGGTGCATGTTAATTTAGCCTGCACTTCCTATTTAGAACGGAAAACCAAAAAAATTTCTGAAGCCAATTTCGTGAGCTCTGCTATATCTAATGCTGTCTAGACTCAACCTAAATCCATTCATGTTATACACCAGCATTATCTTCTTTTTTTGTTCTTGTTCAGATGTCTTTTATTATACGCGATTTCTATCAAACTTATTGGTAGAATTGTTATAAAGTTGGAACTCTACCAAATATGAATTCAGGTGGTATGACCCTACCCTATAACATACTTGCGGATAAGATCCTGAAGAGCTGGATTATTATAAAGGTTGAGACTGCACCACATTGACAAAACTTGAAACTCTCTATCACTCTGTATTTCAGGAAAATCTATTTAAAAATCGAGTAATGCAAAAAAAAATAGTAATAGTATATAACAGAAAACGGAAACAAAGGGTTGTCTATAAATTAGAGGTAATTAATTATTTGCTTGCTTAATTGAAGCCAATACACAAGGTGTTTGCAATTTTACATTTTTATTCTCATTAGCTTTTGTTATTTTTGGCATTGCTTATTTGACCACAATTTCTTCTCAACCACACACTGCACCAAATCTCCTATAACACATCTCTCCTTCACCCCATCCCTCGTAACATCAACTAAACGAAATTCAGGACTCAATCTGAATCCTCTTTGAACATTAAAGAAACAAAAAATATGAAGGCTTCATCAACTCTCTTGCTCATCCTCTCCTTGGTCGTTACTGTCTCCTCTGATCCAGGGCCTGGAGCCCTCCCGGCCAATCCAGGGCCTGGAGCCCTCCCGGCCAATCCAGGGCCTCAGGATCCTAGAGTGCTGATTGACGAGTCATGCAAGCTCGCATCGACCTTCGATGGCAGGTTCTCACAACCCTATTGCGTCGCAGCTATAACGAGCGTTCCAATAAACATGGCAGTGAAGATGAGCATCCATGAGCTCGCGTCGATCAGCCTAGACCTCCTCAAGAGGAATGTGACCGCGACGAGAGAGAAGATAAAGGGGCTGTTAGCCGGGCCAGGACAGACCAACCCGGACCTTAAGGACTGCCTAACACATTGTGCGTCGATGTACGACGAGGCCATCGACAAAGCCGATAATGCGTTGAAGGCCATCACCAAGAACGACTACACGAAAGCAGACCTGAAGGTGTGCATGATCCAAGGCGATGGGTCGGAGTGCGAAGCCGAATTCCGCGAGAAGAACAATCTGCCTTCCCCATTAACAAAGGAGAATCTGGATTGCCAGTATCTCAGTGGGATGACCACTCTGATTATCAGGTTGTTTGATAAGGCGTACACACCTTGGGGACAGGCCATTGTTAAACATTAGTAATTCGATCATGTTGTTGCTCTGTAGCTTTAGTATTCAACGCATCGGTGGTGGTCGTTGTCGTCGTTGTCGTTGATTGGTTGTTCCGACCCAAGCCTTAAGAAATGTCGTTGTTATTCACCGTAAAAATAAGAACAACATGAACAATTTGTGTTGTTGCATTTAGAGAAGATCCTTATAGGCCGACGGCTGACCGTTGTTGTAGATTTTGTAACTTGCCAAATCATTCATATGTACGTTTTCAATATGTAATCTTTAAATTATGAGAATCTCCGATCGGGCGGTACGAAATGAGAGTTAAAAGTCGATTTTATTTTGATTTTATGTTATAAGGTTATGATTCACTTTTTAATAAAAAAAGTTTAAATTATTGTGTAGGTGACGTGGATAGGTTTAAAATATCAAAACATCCCCCAACTTATGTATGGGTTTAGAATATCAAAACAGACTCGTTAAATTTATAGGTCAACTTCTTTTTTTTTAAAAAAAGTCTAATTTAATTGGATTTGGTCGTTTTATATTTGGATAAAGTAATGTGTGATCTATTTTCACTACTACATATAAAGGCCTAAGGTAACACTAAAAAATATTACATTATCACTAAAATGTGTTACATTAGGGAGAAGGTAACCCTTTTTTAGCATTGCATTTGCGGTCGTTGCATTTTACCTAATGTAACATTTTTTATTAGCAAATGTAACATTGCTTCATTAGCAACATTAAGTGTTACATTTTATAACAAAACTATTATATTTGAAGTAAATGTTACATTTTAGAATAAATGTTACCTTTCTATGGTGTGTTACCATTAACTAAATATGTTACATCTAATGAATAATGTTACCTTTGAAGAACAATGTTACTCTTAATGTCAAACTATTATATTTAAATTACTTTTTTTTTAACAAATACATATAATGTACCTACTAGTTACATTGAAATAAAATATTACTTTAATGATAAATTAGAATAATTAAAAGGCATGTATTATCCACCATCAAAGTTTCCTTCAACAAAAAATCCAAAGTAGGAAATCTAAAAGTTACACATTATCACTCTAGTACATAATTGACCATTATATTGATTCTTTCACCTCCCTCTGCATTTCCACCTCATGTCTCACCAACTTAAACTTACTATGTGGAGATGAAACAATTTCTTCCGTGCTTGCAGAAACAATTTCTTCCGTGCTGGTTGGTTCTTTCAGATATGCTCTCTCGAAGGCCACTAACAACAACTTGAACCTGGACATGTTGAAAAGCTAGATAGTTAGCCAAATATGCAAAAGAGAAAAACTGAAGATACATGTATGCTTTAGATACCATCTTTTATGTGAATTTATAATCTTTGGAAGAACATGTTTTAATTTCCAATTAATCAAAAGTATCGTAATATCTTCACGCCTGAGTATGACTTTGTACAAAGGCGCCAAATAAACTCACAGAAAATAAATCACAAGACCAAATCATACCAATTCTTTTTTCCTTGCAATTGAACTTGCAAGCAACTCTGCAACTTTTTCTAGTAGTTGTCTTTCTTCCTTTATAGCATAATCCTACATATGGACAAAATGACAAACTCAGAATCGATCAATACATCTCCTTGCAACATGCAATGTGAAGAGAAGAAATATAACTACCACAAATTTCTTTTCAAAGTCGGATACTTATAGAAATGAAATATCTCTCAAAGTGTGTAGCCTAAATGGAATGTAAAGGTAATTATGAGCAAAAATGAAACAGCAAGCAGGACGCTCGAGGAATTTTAGAGTTATAACAATACCAATAATAGATATATACCTAAATAAGAGAGACTCATGAATCTTGATTTTACTCAATTACTCTTTCTTTCTTCTAGTAGAGATGGGTTCTTTCTTTCTTGTAGAGATGGACAGAGAAGAGAGATAACTTAGAAGGGTACTAATTTTTTTGACAAAAAGTTCAAGTAACAAGATAAGTCTGATAACTCGACGAAAATCAGAATTGAAGAGACATTTTGAGCATAATTAATTTTCAAGAGGTTTAAAGTCACAACATGAAATATAGCCTACAATCATAACACCAAATGAATGGAAGATTATTCTGACCAAAAAAAATTAATGGAAGATTATCCTCTTGCTTCTGATTATGGATCCATTCATTAGGTTTAGTATATAATAATGATATTTTTGTGGTTGTTTGTTTGTATGATATTCATAAAAAAAATATATTATCGAAGATAATATGAATGATCAGCAATAAATTAATATTTAATACCAACTTTGAAACTTATATACAAATTATTTCATATTAAATTTAAACCAATTTTAATACAGGACAAATAATTCCGACCAAAATTTTGAATTTGGCAATTGGAATTTCCATTGGTAATTTAGGTTGTGTTTTATTCGTGATTAAATTTTAGGGGTGGAGATGGAGAGGATGAAAATTATATTTATAAAATAACTCCATGTCTTTATATGTGTTTGGGTAATAGAAATTTATTTGTTGAGGATATAATGCGAAATACCCTCAAAACACCCCAGTAAGCCCCTTTGCTGTCGGCCTCTCTTCCGTCTTCACACACGGGACACAAAATGAGAGAAGCAGGTAGCTCGGTGAGTAGCGAGCTCGAGCCGACCGTCAGACCCGCGCTTGTACGGCTCCACCACAATCGGAGACGCCACACACAACCCTTCCACTGTTGGACAGTCGGCGAGCTCCACCGCCTTCGACTGGGTTGAGTAGCTGGAACACCTATGCGTGGCTAGTGGTCGGTGCTATCATTGCCTCCTCCACAGATTGCAGTAGCGCGCTTTGCTCGGGAGCGCCTTCATCGACAAGCTCCGTGGCTTCTTGGGGATCAGGGTCGTGCCAACCTTTTCGTGGGACCTGTGCTAAAAAATTGTGCTTGATTTATATTGTTGATAAATTCATTTTATATAAATGTTTTAGATAAAATGTGTTATGAAACTTAGGAATAAGATGATAACTTTTAAAAAAAATATTTGTGAAAAATTTAGTGTTAAAGGTCCTGGAAAGGGGTTGATTATTTTTTTGCATAAAAATATTGTAAATTCATATATTTTTTTCCTTTAAAAGAAAAAATGTATTTGTGAGAAATTTAGTGTTAAAAAGGGTAAAAAAAAATTGGAGAGGCGTTGAGAATCGGACTCGGGTGAAATTGGAAAGACACTTAAAAGAGCCATGCCAACCATTGTGCCACTTGGAATAACTTAAACTTTTTGGCAAACATTTATTATATACTAAATATAACTGGTATTGGGCCCCAAAATTTTGAGGGCCCTGTTCCGTTGAACCACCTGAACTGCTTAATGCACAGGCCTGTTGGGGATGATTGATCTCGGGGCTTCATCGACAAGCTTCGTGGCTTCTTGGGGATGATTGATCTCGGGGGCAAAAGTGGATGAAATCTGAAATCCACCCCCTCCACCCAGGGCTTTGAAGGTGGAAATTTTCCTCAATCTCCACCCCTTTCCACCCGACAACCTTCACCCCGACTATCTCAAGCGAGACAGTCGGGCTTGCCCCCTATAAACAACCCCCATCCCGTTAACCTTTTTAATTTTCGCATGAAAAAGGGCCTCAATGTATTTTTTGCAAAAGAACAATTTTGAAGGATTCATGCTCAAAGTTATTACTACCTCCATTCAGAAATATAAGTTCAGTGACTTTTTAACACGTTTTTTAAGGAGTTAAAAATTATATAAAATAATATTTTTTTTATTAATTTTTTACATAATTATATACTTATTAGTAATATATATAAGATCGACTATTTAAAAAATTTAATAAAAAATATTATTTTATATAATTTTTAACTCCTTAAAAAATGTGTCAAAAAGTCAACGGACTTATATTTCCGAATGGATGTAGTATTATTTTTTTTAAAATAAAATTGCCCGATTTGCCCCCTATCTTTTATAATCTTTTACAATAGTTCTATATTAATATTTACTCAGGATTAATTTTTTTTTGAAATCAGTAAAGAAATTCGATTCTTTAGACACGTCTAAAGGAATCGAAATACCGGACAAGTCAGTAGATGGATAAACCATGATGTACTAACAGAAGCAGATGATAGAAAGGAAAATAAACCAAATAAATGACTAAAAAGAAAATGAAAAAAAAGTACATATATATCATCCTACACCGTAAACCACAAGCTAGCAGAATAAGTTAATCAAACAGACGAATAGAAGATGCACACAGAGAACTCTGGGGGATCACTAGTAGACACCTCAAATTATGGACTCCATAGAGTCATCAGGTGTCGATCACATTTCCACGACATCTCCAAGCATGACAAATCAACCACCCTTAATTCACATGAAACTTGCACAACAACAAGGACAGCAATGCACACCAAATCGCAATCTCAAACCCTAGCTACACCATCACCCATTCAAAACCCCCAAAATCCATCTCAAACCCTCAATGACGATAACAAGATCATGACTAGGCTCCCACAAAGGTAAGCCAAAATAGAGGCGGATAAGACATGACTGAGAATAGAAAATGGACAACAATAAAGAGGCATAGAGGTAGAAGAACGTTTGAAAAATGAACCCATAAGGCTGCCGGAAAGAGGTGGTATAGCGGATGCACTAAGGATCGAGTCGTAGGACGATGGAGAGGTCGGGATGGAGGTCAAAGACTTGCTAGTGAAGGTTGTGTGTTGATGGCTACAATAGGTGACAGCGTGCCAAGTGGGCATCGACAGAAGAAACTAATGGGTGACCATGGTGGGGGTGAGGCGAGGCGGCTAGTGGAAGTGTGGAGCTGAGGATGGAGGTTGGTTAGCGGCGACGGAAACAACTCTAAAAAAGAGCATTTAGGTCAACCGCTTTTACTATATTTGAAATATCTGAATTTGAAGTTGCTCTTAAATTGGGAATCCAACATGCTATATAACTCCGTATCGACAAAATTCACATTGAAGGTGATTCCATTATAATCATAAATCACCTAAATAAAACATCTAAATATCCATGGGAAATTAAACTGATATTGTCAGATGTTAAACTCTTATTATCGACTTTGAAAGAAGTTTCCTTCTTTCATGTTCCCCCACTTAGGCAATTGAGTGGCTGATAAGGTTGCACACCTTTGCCACTCTGCCTGGGGTGTCGTCAGGTAGAGCTCGCTCGCCCGAATTCTTTTGTCCTTTGGTCTTTTAGACCTCATCCTTAAGGATGCCGCCTGGTAGAGCTCACTCGACCGAATTTTTTCCTAATAAAAAAATAAATAATATCTGCATTTGATCCAAATTCTTTTCATTTATTTATTTTGGTCTAACCAACTACCAAAAAAAATTATTTTGGTCTAACCAAATATTTACCTAACATTTTGTTATAAATAACTTATATACAATACAAAAAAGCCCTCAATAATTATTACTTCATTTAATTTAAAATATAAGACTTTTTTCCTATTAAGCATCCACGGAGTTAAAAACTATATAAAATATTAATTATTCATTATTTTTTTAAAACAAATTTAAATTTTTTTAATTTTTTAAAAAATGCAATATTTATTATTAATAAATATTAAGTTTTAAAAAATATTAATATTTTATATTACCTCCGTTCGGCAAAACTTGTCGTTTACTATTCACGTACACTTTTTTAGAATGATAAAAACTATATAAAATATTCATTTCTTTTGAAAAAATTTTTAACAAGTTTGTACTTATTAATAATAACTACAAAATTGTTAAAAATTATTAAAAAAATTAGATATTTTATATAGTTTTTATCTCCTAAAAAAGCGTGTGTGAATAGTATAACGTCAAGTTTTGCCGAACGGAGGTAGTATTATTTTTAGGTTTTTAAAATACATACTACAAAGTCAAATATTATTTATTTTTTATTTTATGACGAGGAACCCACCTTAGGTAGTAAACCCCAAGCATGTGACGCAGTTGATAAGAGCCACATACCAAACCCCGAGCACGTGACCCAGCCGATAGGGGTGATATACGAGTAAATGAGCTCGAGTACCTGGTGTTCAAGCTCGGTTTGGAAATGAGCCTAAGAAGTTGCTCAAGCTCGGCTTGCGAGCAAGAAAGCAAGCTTGAGTTCGAGCTTGTGAGCTCGCTTATATTCGAGCCGAGTTCGAGCTCGTATGTGAGCTCGTTTGCTCCTTTTTTTTCACTTTGTTTATTTTGCTCATTTTGACCTCTTTATTTTTTTATTCGAGCTCATTTTTTTTTATACGAGCTCGCTTTTCTCATTTGCTCCTTGTGGCCAGGGTACTCTCTGATATGGAGGTTCTTGAAGGGGATGGTTTTGTCCTTCTTCACGGAGGCATCCATTGTCACTCCTTTGTACAAGTAGACAAAGCGGGAGAACGAAGCTGGGACAACGGACTCGCCGAAGAATCGGGATAGCGAACTCGCTAGAGAATGAAGCCATCGAATCAGGAGCTACGGGACAGTGGTTTTGTGACAAGTGAAACGAGAGAAAGTCGGAAAGATATAGAAAGCGAGAAAGTGAGGGCAACTAGAGTCACCAGCAGAGCAAAGTAGTGAAAGAAAGAGAGGTTTACTGGTGTGAGGGCAACTAGAGTCGCCGAAGAACGAACAGAGGTGCCGAAATCGTGGTCTCCTTCGACTCAATTTCTTAGATCTAGAGAACGAAGAGGACGATTTGGGGGAATTGGGATTTGGGGGTGTTCAGATCTAGATCGGAGCGGCTGGGTTTAGGGTTATCACTCACAAGCTTAGGGGGAATATAAAAATTTTAGGAAAATAAAAATATAAGGGTAAATACGTAAATTCAATTTGAAAACGAGCATGTTCAAGCTCGGCTCGAGCTTTTTTCGAGCCGAGCCCGAGTCGATCCCGACCTACTCGACTTGAATATCAGCCCTACCAGTCGGCAAGGCTTCGAGCCGAGCCTGAGTCGATCCCACTTCCTTGTCACCCCTTACTCCACAGTCCACACTATTAGGTCACCCTGATTAAGGCAGAAAGTCAAAAAATTTACATATTATATCGGAGGGAATTACATGTCATCCTCTCCATAAAATTAAGGAAAAATGACAAAGAATAATACCAACTATCACATGTGAACAAAAAATAATACAAACTTTAAAAATTACTAATTGGTATACAAACTATACACAATTAAACCAATTTTGATACAATAGGTAAAATTCACAAACAAAAAAATAATTTAAACTCAAAATATAATTAATAAGAAGTTTGAGAAAATTTTATAAAATTGGGAAAAATTGTTCACTGTTCATCGTCTACCTCCCGTCTCTCCAAAAGTCCAACGCTGCAACCTGTGTAACTCGGTGTGAAATCCGACCTCAGCTCTGCTTGAAAATTGCAAGGTGATGGGAGGGGAGGACGTTTGAGTTGAGGATAGAGGAATCGAGATCGATGCGACCCTATAGTCACCATTAGGCGCGATACTACAATCGTAGCGAGTTCGAGCCCGTATACCCGTTCGATTAGTCTCGCCATAAGTGGCCTAAACAAACGTTCTGCTGCTTGCAAATGCTCTGAGAGATGGGGAAATGTGTAAATTTGGCTCGGTTAATTGTGAGTCGTGAATTTAAACCGGTGAAGAATACAAAAAAAAACCCCAAACCGCAGACTCTTAGATTGAAGTCAAGAACACAAATTAAATCGAATTAAGCAAGAGCTTTTGCAGATTCTAGGATAGGAATTTCAAAATTGTCAACTTTCATATTCAATTCGAACCACAACCCTTCAAATTTCAGATTTAGGATTTCCCTCACAATCCTCGCTCTTGGTCTCCAGGAGATAGATGAATGGCGATGAATATGAATGGCAATGGGTCGGGTGGTGGGTGGATGAACCCCCATTTCACCCGACCCCATGGATGACCAATCACCCCACCCGACCCACCACCCATATCCACTTCACTCATATCCACTTTCACCCATATCCATCGGGTGAGCGGGTGAGCGGGTGAAATATGGATGACATATGAGTGATTTTTACTAAATATACATCATTGAATTCCAATAAAACATGTAGAGAAAATATTGGCTAAAATAACATTATCTTATACATTAAGTCTTAAATAAGTCATAAGTTTAAATAACATTGTCTTAAACACATAATCTAAGTCTTAAACATAAACGAGAGTTTAACTAGCATTTTCTTAAGGAAAATAAGTCGTCCAACTACAACAAGACAAGAGTGGTAGAGGATAAAGAGGGTAAGAGGTTAGCAGAACAAAGTGCCAATTAGAAAGTTAGAGTTTAAGAACTTAGAAAGTTTATAGATTTTTTTATATAAGATATATAAATAATATTTTATAATGTAGATGGATGGTGGATCGGGTCGGGTGGTGGATCGGGTGTGGGTGAAAAAAATATCACCCCACTCGACCCACCACCCATATCCACTTTCCATCCGCTTTTTTCGGGTTTTCACTTACTTTTTCGGGTCGGGTGATTCGGGTTCGAGTCGGGTGCGGGTGAAATTACCATCCCTAACGATGAATGATGAATCTCTAATTTTACAATTTCTCCCAAGCTTCTTGTTAATTATATTTTAAATCCAGAGTATTTTTTTCGTTTGCAAATGTTAGCTATTGTATTGAAATTGGTTTAACATAGGATAGTTCGTATTATTTTTTGTCTACGAGGGATAGTTGATATTATTTTTGTTGGAAAAAATTAACCATGATAACTTCAAATTAACATCAACCTATTCGGGACAACCCAAGATTCATCGGGCTCTCAAAGCCCGACCCACCCCGAAGCCACCAGCGAGTGTGCAAGTGCAACTCACCCACCATATACCGGCGGCTTCAGCCTCCACCACTCGTTTCTCAGTATCTGGTTTTTCCTTTTTTGGTGGTCATTCCAAAACTAACACTCACTGCCCTGTCATCTTTTTCGACTCGACCAGCCGAGATTGTTTATTTTATTCTTTTCCCCTTCAAATCTTCGTTGCAATTTCGTTTTTTTTTTCGAGTAACACCAAGACGCCACCCATTTCTCCCCTTCCCTCTCTCTGCATCTGTCAAGTTCACAGGCGTTCTCTCTGACTTTCTCTCTCTCTAATTATTTGATCCCAACCAAAACCCCCCTTCGGAACACCACAAAAAGCCCCTTGCTTGTCTTAAAATATTCACCTTTGAAGTGTGGTTGCCGACTTGCCGTTGTTACGTCGCAATGACAGGTACTCTCTCTCTCTACAAACGAAGAATTGATAGCCCCACGGGGGCCAAACTCGAATTCCGTCCCCCAATTTTAATGGGTTCTCCCTATTTCGGCGAGAACTCAACCTCTACTGTACCCTTGATCTCGTCCTCGTCCTCTTTGGGTATATGAATTAAGTCCCTATCACCCTACTTCACTCCCTTCCCTCTTTTTCTCTTTCATTTTGGCAATCAGCTTTGAAAATTCCAAACCCTAGATTTACTTTATGCTCTGGGCAGTTGCAATTTTGAGTCTACTTGTATCAGCTGTATCTGTGCAGTAAATGATTGCAGTTCTGTGATCTCATCTTGCCACTAGATTGTGTTTTTTTTTTAATCACTTTCAATTGAGCTTATCTTGAATCAAGTTTGTTTTTGATTTCTGATTGGTAATGTTAATTTCAAGCACTAGGAAGTTGTTTTGATTCAGCTGTTTGTAGTGCTTGCAGAATGATTATATTCTTAGCTCTTTTAGCCTTTAAAGTCTTTGCTGATAACTACTTCCAATTTCCAATTCAAAATTGGCAGCTTTGCCTTTCCTGTGTGTGCAACTTGACTCATAACAATGTGAATGGTAGCTTTCTTTAGTCAACGATTCCTAATCCCATCTATTGTGTAGTGTGTTAAGTGTGTTATCATCATTATTGCTGAGGTTCTATAAAAATGTCAGCTTGAATCTCCCATTTAAAGACCAAGCAAGTTATAGTTTAAGTTCTTGGAGGTCCATTGCTTGATGATGCCAGGTTGTGCTTTGGATTCTTGGTGATCTGTTTCGCGTTTTCCTCTTCTACTGCATCATTTGTTCGTATATTTCGAGTCTGATTCACTTGTTCAAAGCCATTAGTGCATCATATGTTCATCATGTTATGAGAAGTGATCTAGGATTGTTGAGTGTGACTTTGTTTTCATACAGTTTTTGGTTCTGTTTTTAGATTCCGCGCATTTGTGTACTTTGCTGATTGTTTTTCATTTCTCTTTGGTGATCCAATCTTGATGTTCAGACTTTCAAAACCCCGAGGATTCGCACGCTACGAGGAAATCAGGCATATCTAGAATTGTTAAACTAAACCGAGTCCGTTGGTGGCTGCTTGTGATCCTCAATGTCGTCTTACTCATTGTTGGCCAGAGTGCAGCTGTTCTTCTCGGCAGATTTTACTATGACAAGGGCGGTAACAGCACGTTCATGGCCACCCTGGTTCAGACTGCAGGATTTCCGATACTCGTAATTCCATTGCTTCTGCTCTTGTCCCGTTCCTCATCGGATGAACCTCTAGCCGCATCCAGTCCTACTTCGAAAAAGTACATTTACCTTGTATATATTGGGTTGGGCATTCTCGTTGCTGGTGACAACTTGTTGTACTCTGTTGGGCTCCTGTACCTCTCCGCTTCGACGTACTCTCTCATCTGCACAACCCAACTCATCTCCAACGTGTTCTTCGCGTACTTCCTCAACTCACAACGCCTCACTGCGTTGATCCTCAACTCTGTCGCAGTCGTTTCCTTCTCAGCAGCGCTGCTGGCTCTCAACCAAGATGGCGATGCGCCTTCTGGGGTCAGCAAGGGACATTACATCCTAGGCTTCTTGACCACGCTTGGGGCTTCTGCTCTCTACTCGCTCATCCTCTCGCTGATGCAGGTCGCCTTCGAGAAGGTCCTGAAGAAGACGACATTCCGTATCGTCCTCGAGATGAATTTCTGGACGTCGCTGGTGGCGACCCTGGTGTCCGTGGCAGGGCTGTTCATAAGCGGTCAGTGGAAGAGCATCGAAGGCGAGATGACCGGGTTCCAAACCGGGAAAGCCTCGTACATCATGACGCTGACATGGACCGCCGTCTGCTGGCAGGTCTGCTCAGTCGGGGTTGTGGGCTTGATCTTCCTCGTTTCGTCGCTCTTCTCGAACGTCATAAGCACCGTGGCTCTCGCAGTGGCGCCCATTGCTGCCGTGATCATCTTCCATGACAACATGAACGGCATCAAGATCGTCGCGATGATCCAGGCCTTCTGGGGGCTCGGATCGTACACGTATCAGGAGTATCTGGACGATCCTAAGAAGGCCGGATCTCAGGACACAACAACGAATTCTAGGACGGTCTCTGACATTGCTTAAAATAACAGTGATGAATGATGGAAATTGTTTATAGGGTTTTAGGAATAAGAGATGGAACTGTTACATTCTTTTTGAAGATCCACTGCAGTGTAGGCTGGGGTCATATATTGTTTCTAGTTGCCTTAAAAGCAGATAGCCATATACAGTCTATGGTTTTGAGTCTCTGAGATGTTCATAAATGTGTAATCTTCAACGCCAACATTATTATTCGGGAAATTGTACTCATGAGGTTTTACAGTTTTATGTGTACTTACTGGGGCTTCCAGCTTTTCAAGGTGGGGTATTTTTGCTTAGTACTGTAGCATTCTCTACCTACACCGCAGAGCAGATCTGTTGTCCTTAATTCTTTCCTGTCTCTCTGTATCCTTTCACAAATCATCTCATCTTTTTACCATTTTTGTTTAAATTTTTTCAAATTTTAATTATTTAATTATTTATTTTGGAGTGAGGAGGACAGAGCAGGGTCTGTCCCTCCTGCTCCCGCTCGCCTACACCGACTTCCCAAGTCAATAGATTTTTTTGTTTGTCACAAGCCCTTTGTCGACTTGAGAACCAGTGTGGGCAAAAATGCTTATCGACCTGAAAGCATGTGTTGTAACCATGTAGTTGGTGATATTTTGACATTGAGGATATCATATCGGTTATAATTTGATGGATGTATAATGTATACATTGTTGTATTGATGTGGTTCTATATTCAATTATCTAGGCCTACCTAAAAATGTATACATTGTTGTATCTAGGCCTACCTAAAAATGTAGGTGGAATGTCTAAATTGAATATGAAAACACAATAAAATAGTCCCAATAGAACCACGTATTTATAAAGTTTGATTTGAATATTAGATTTATAGCACGTCAAAATTGAAGTAAAGAAAGAGAAAATAAAGCGGGGCATGAAATTGGGATAACGGTTTCAAATGCTCTAAAGTTATAGATATTTTATTTCTATAAATTTAATTTAAAAATTATAATCCGTTTACAAATACATTGATGCCTTTAATTTCAATGAATTTTATCAAAAGGTAATATGATATATATGGACACAAGAACTAAGAATTTTGTTTCGTTGTAGATGCACTTGAAAGGGAGTGGCCGAGTGAGGTCTCATCGATTAAATAATATTTCATCACTCGAAGAGAGAGAGAGAGAGGCGAGTACTACACGAGCTCATCAGTCAAGTTACAAGTACGGTCAGTTTTCTGAACTAAAGCCAATCAACTCCCCATCCATATAATAAATTGACCTTTGAGCATGTGTTAGGCACCAAAATAGGTGGTGTTGATCCCCAAGTACTCCATCTCTTGCCGGATTCACTCTCATCCGACCATGCTCTATGACATCAATTCTAATAGCAACCGCGGTCTCTAAAATGTGGAAAATCCAATCATCCATGAAGGAATAGAGTAAGAAACGAGAATATATAAGTAATAAGATGATCATCTCGATATTTCATGGACATCACAAACATCCTAAGTTAATACTCCTTCCGTTCGGTAAAACATGTCATTTTAGATTGTTTCACAAGTTTTAAGGCAATTAACAAATGTACTAATTTACCCTCAATTATTACCCTCCTTTTTTACTTTATCGAAAACTACAACTAACAAGCTATCAATCATGTCAAGGGCATTTTGTTAAAGTGAAGTGCAAAATACCTACAATGACAAGTTTTTTTGAACAAAAATAACACCCTAAAATGATATGTTTTGCCGAACGGAGGGATAATAAATAAGTTGTCTTGTCCCTTTCAATCTCCACATTTCGGATATCCAACACTTTAACCGCTACAAAGCCTTTGCTACGGTGTGATAGCTTCTGCCTTCTTGCCATCACTCCATCAGAGCCAAAGCAGAGCCGCAATGGATTTTATTTTAGTGAACTACACACTACACCACTTACTTTACAAAATAAAATTAAGATTAAAAAAAGTTGGGCCCAAAAAAAATATACATATAAATAGAGAATGGTTAAATACATCAGTAATTTTTACTGGATACAACGCTAATGAGTCTGCAACTTGTTGAAGACCCATTAACGAGGTCCATCCATGTTAAAAAATTTTAAAAATAACATCATTAGATGATCTGCAATAAGTTGCGAATCTATTAACAATATATCTAGTAAAAATTACTGATGTATTCGGCTTTCCCGTATAAATAAGGAGAGGGGGCATAATTTATGAGCTTTTCTTCTTCCCAACTACCTACGTTCACTGACTACAGAAGCAATTGAAGTTGCAATTATTTCTCTCAATCTTTATCCCACCAAAAAAAATCTTTCACTCTTTATGCAACCCCATAAGGCTTAATTGTTCGTATTTGCAAAACGATCCGCATTTTGTGTGTGGACGACGAAACAACAACGCTTGTATTGCTCTACCATAACATTGCTATTCATTTCCACGCAAAACCAATTCTCGCTTTGAAACGACTCATTTTTCTTCCCCACGACTATGGGTGTTATGTGAGTTGAGTAGCTTGAGCTCGACTCGGGTTCGACTCGATAAAAGTGTAGTTCGAGCACGTTTATTTTCTAAACAAATCGAGTATGAGCACATTTTTAAGCTCGGTTCAAAACTCAACTCGCTAGATTTAGGCTCCGTTTGGTAAAAAATAATCCATCAACTAGCTTATTGGACTTTTTTATTATGATATTATATAGTTGTAAATGAAATAAATCTAAGATTTTAGTTTAATTAGCTTGAAAGGTGAGTATTTCAACAGTTACTCCCGGAGCTTTTCGAAGTTTATGATTTTCTATTCACAAGTTTTCATTAGCTACTCCAACCGCTAGGTTTACCAAATATCATACTAGCTTATTAACATATATTTAACATAAATAATCCATCAATTTCATCTACCCCATCAGCTAGTATTTTGTCAAACAGAGCCTTAAGCTCGAATACCTTGAACTTTATGAAATTTCTAAAATTTTCTTTAAATTACTATATTCTGAGTAAATAGGGTGGCTTAATGCTCAAAAAAAGCTCGACTCGAACTCGTTTATTTCCTAAACGAGCCGAATATGAGCATATTTTTAAGTTCGGTTCCAAATTTAGGCTCGATTCGTTTCTAAATGAGCTGAATAGGAACAAGTAATACTCGTCTCGTTCGGCTCGAATAACAACCCTACCCACGGCGCTACATTCCCATTTCTATGATTCCTTCGACGCAAATATGAAACTTAGGAGGACCTCAATCTAAAATTCCCAAAATTTGTGAAGCCATTCAATTCCTGTTGGAGTTCCACTACCTCCAAGCAGAAGGATAAAAATTAAAAATGGGTGGTGGGGCCCACCACATTTGCTACTCCCTCTTTCAGAGCCCACAAACACATGAATTCTGAGGACAAGCCCAACATCTCCCACCATTACCACCATAAGTGGCCCAACACCTCATTTACTCTTCCTATGTGCATTCGTTAACCCCAATCTCCATCCTTTAACTTATTTTTACCCTACTATATATTTTAGTTTTTTAATTTTTCACCTCTATTCATGAGTTTGAAATTTAAAATAAAATAAAAAATAATAATTTTTTAATCTATAGTTTAGTTTCTCTAAACATAAATGGCTAAACTTTAAAATCAATTTAGAGTAAGAAAACCGAAATAGGAAATATTGGGTTAATAAGAGAGTTTAGTATAATATACTCCATCCGATCGAAAATATTTGATATTTTAAGAGTTGAATTTTAATAAAAAAATATTTGATATTTTATAAGTAATAATTACACATTTTTTTTACTTTTGCACTACTATTAATATAATTTGTATTTTTTTTGTTTAACCAATTATATTGGTAAAGAATAAATGTGACGGAGAAGTAAAAATTATTTAATGAGGTATTTAAAAGTGGAAGTGACATTTTTTAATCTTTGTGCATGTCTTTAAAACATCAAATATTTCCCATCGGATGAAATATTAAAAATGGAGTAATAATTATGAATATTGGTGTATTTTTATTTATTTTTTTAAATGTAAATAATATTACAAAGATATACTCCGTATTTGTTTGACTGAGGTAATGTTAATTTTGATTTTTCAGCCGTTTATTCATCACTATTCTCTTCAAATTATTTAATCCAATTGTAATTTACTACTTTTTTTTATTCGCTAATCCAATTTTATTTTAGTCATTAACGGATTAAAAAATACAATTGGATTTGTTTTACAATTTGGAAATTTCATCAACAATCTTAACTAATTTGAAAATTTCATCCACAATCTTAACACATTTTGACCAAACTATAATTATATATTTCTTTTACTACTTGAAATTTAATTTAAATAAATAAATAAACCTACAGTACCTATATGGTTCGCTATCACTATCGCCTGTTTATTGATCTATTTCTTTACTTGAAAAAAAATAACAATAAAAAAATAAATAAAAACAAAACCGAGTCAACGATTGTGATTAAACCTCCCGAAATCGGCGAGCTTCCTTGACCGGTTCGTCCGGAGCGAAGCCGCGGTCGACAGGTGCGGGTTCGCCGCCGGTCTCATCTCGCCGGAGTAACCGCCCTCCGTCCCTGACGCCTTCCCTTTCCAATGCCGGGCCGGGCTGGGCCTCATCAACGGGCTCAGGCAGAAACCGAATCCACTCGAAAACTGACTCCGAGCCGGACTCGCCGTCACCCGCGCTTGACTCGGCCGGTTCATCCCGTGCACCGAACTCGGAGTTCTCCTCCAAGAATCCGGTGAGCAACCGACATCGGAATCGACGTCCGGGGATATTCCCCTTCCACGCCGGCCGTCGAAGGTGGAGGAGGCCTCATCGAGTGACGATAGCCTGAGGATTGACTTTCTCCTGCCGGAATTCCACGACGAGGACGGGGAAGTTGACGCGTACAATTCGGAGATCGGTTCGCTGTGATTGGGGCCGGCAAAGGCGGGATCCGATGAGTGGCGCGATTTCGAAGATCCGAATCTGAAGAGACTCGAGAACACGCGGAATTTGCTCTTCTTTTTGTTTCCGGCGGGAGCAACTTGCGGCGTGCTGAAAAACCGTTGCTTGCGGTGATCGTCGGCGAATTCGGCATCGTCATCTCCGATGTCGGACTTGCGGCGGGAGATGTACGGTGAGACCGAACGGGGAAAGACGAGCGGCGGCGGCGGAGGGGGGAGGTGGTGCAGAGGGCGTTTAGGGTTGGAGCTGCTCCGGCGATCACCATCTGACGGCGGGGGGAGCGGCAGGGGCTGAGATTGGGCGTCGATGACGGCGAGGAGGCGTTCGCGGAGGCAGGTGGCACAGACGCCGACGGCGGCGCTGGGGTCGGCCAAGTGCTTCTTGCACCTCATGGAAGAAGCACGGCTGTGCAAGATTTAAGAGCGCGTTTGGTTGCGGCGAATTCAGGGATTTGGATTCTTGATGGTTGAATCTTCAGAAGGTCAAATTTTCGTTGAAAATGAAGAAATTCAAAGTTTGGGAGAAATCTTGGGCTTTGAATTCCGATATTTGAAGCATGGCGGAGCTGAGACTGTTTAAGGCCCCGTTTGGGAACGCTTTCTTTTTTTGGATTTTGGGATTTTTGGAGAGGGGAAGAGTTTGGTGGGAATTTTACTTTCCTTTTATTTTTTTCCCCTTAAGAAGAGTGTTACTCTGTCTCTGGACAATTATGACCTTTTTGGTCACAAAGGATAGAGCTCTTTAATTTATAATATTTGATACGAAATTACTTGATATATGGATTGCGATTTGATTTATTATGGAATTGACCAATTAAAATCCTATCCGATTCAGTATAATTTGACTAACTCGTATTAAAAGAATCTCAACCAATCACAAAGTTAGAATCCCTTTAAAAAAAATAGAGTCGCTTTCGATCAAGAAGTATAACGACTGAATCGATCGAACTTGATTAAAATCAGCTCTTAAAAATTTCTCAATAATTCCAGGTCAATTGAATTCGAAAACTAACGAAATTCACAACAAATAAATTACACTTAAATTAGTGTATAATAATAATAATAGGTAACAAACTAGTTGTTAAAATCTATTTTAGATTATACTATTCTAACGATAATACAATTTAAACATGGCTTAACAATCTTATCCATAATTAAATCGAGCCTAGTTAGAAATTTTTATTAAAGGTACGATTTTAAGATACAAAAAGATAAAATAGTAGGATTTTAGGTAAAATTTCAATCTTACCTACAATTTATACGATGTTACAAAATGACTGCTATAAGAATATTCTAATACTTTCACTAAAAATATAAAGCTTTTACAATATATAAAGGTAATCTATGCTATAGATATGAACTAACAACTTAAGATGGAGCATAAACTAGTTCATCTCAAATTTGATTTTATTTTCATTTTTTTTAATCATGAACCAAACACTTTGTTGGAACATAGTGTAAGGCCTCGTTTGGTTGCTCAGTTAAAAACCCAGGAAGTAGAATATATTCCTGTGTTTGGTTGACAGAAAGACACAGGAATTCAACTTCCCGTGAAATTCCTCCAAATAGTAGGAAGTTCACTTATCTAGAGAGACTAGGTAAGTTCAACTTCCACCATTTTTAATGTAATTTTCTTTATTTTCCTATTTATATTTGTAAAAAACATAATTCAACCAAACGACTTTGTCAATTCATGGGAAGTACATTTCACGGGAATTCAATTTATGGAAAGTAAGTTCCCGGGAATTGTACTTCTCGCATTCAACCAAACGAGCCCTAATGTTTAGTAAAACTCAAATCAAAGACACGTAGGTTCAACCAACACTTGTATATATAATAATGTTAATAAATAATATGTAAATACTTGTATATGTAATTGGTGATTCGAACCCACCAAAACTTTATCTTAAAATAAAAAAGAACATATAGATTCAAACAACAAGAAGAAATAAAAAAAACACCTTTGGTTGTTTCCAAATTCCAACCAACAACAATAATTAGAATTACTTTTTATCTATCGTTAAGCTTCAAAATTTAAATTGTGACAAAATAAGATATATAGCCCTTTGATTGGACCGGGTTCATTTATTTGGTAGCCGTTGTTTGTTTCAAATAATGCAGTCAAACAAACCCCTTTTTGCACATCTATCATTATGGGTTTGGGCTACACTTTCATGGATGCTTGTGGAAGGCTTCTTCTAGGTTGTACCTCCAAAAATGATCTTGACCAACCCTTTTTTGCTTCCATTCTATAAAACACACACTAATCACTCACTTTATCTGCGTCTAAATTTAAATAAGTTGATAAAAAAAAAAAGACTCTTTTTCCTTAATTAGAGGTTTTGAGTTTGAGTTCTCTCTATCTTTTTTAGTAGAAACTAATTAAAGTAACTCAAGTTTACAGGAGGGTTAAAAAAATCACTATATTTCAACCATAAGAAAAATAATCCAACCTTCGGAGGATGCAATAACAAAGTATTCACTCATTTTTTCGACTAATTTATGAGTCAAATCAATGACATAAAATTGGTCGAATGATATCATTTTTATTAAAGCAAGATTCACAAAAATCTTAATTTTTCCAATTAGATGACATTGATTTTGCCTATATTTATTGTCGAAAAAAAGAATCGGAATACTTTGTTACCACCTTTTTCAAATATTGGGTTATTTTTCTTACCGTTAAAATGTGGAGATATTTTTTTAACACCGGTTAAGACTATTTTAATTAGTTTTTTTTTTCCAACCATGTCATCCATCTATCGCCGAATAAAACACTTTTTACTTTCAGAGATTGAATTTGATCACTAAACCGATCTCATACAATAGTGTTGTCTTAAATTTCGAATTATTACCTTCATTAAAAAAAAAAAAAAAATTGGTTACAACAGTCATTGCTGCTTAATTTGAATTTGGTAAGGGTGATGAACTATTCATTTCATGGATGTGTAGAAAGCAAAAAGAAAAAGAGAGGGTTGATGATGTATAGAGTGCATGATTTGTCTTTCCATTTATGGAGGAGTGGGTACCGTACCTCCCTGCATAGCAGCATAAGTGAAATAGTAAAGCACAAGTTTCATCCAAATCAAAAGTTGTTCACTTTATAAACTTGCTTCCTTACTACCAAAAAAATAAACTTGCTTCCTTTCTTTGTTAAATACTCCCTCCGTTCGGAAATAAATGATGTTTGACTTTTATTCACGTAGTTTTAGTAGCTAAAAACTATATAAAATCGTATTTATTTTAATTAATTTTTTTCACAATTTAATACTTATTACTAATAGATATTAAACTCTGAAAAAAATTAATTAAAATAAATAAGATTTGATATAGTTTTTAGCTCCTAAAACTACGTGCACAAAATTTAAACATCATTTATTTCCGAACGGAGGGAGTATATTTTTTGTTAAGATAGAGTTTGATGGTGGACAATTGGTTATGTTTGCATATACTTAACATGCTTTTATTACACCGGCTTGGTCGACCTCTCTTTAGCTCGTTGTCTTTCTTCTTCTTTTTTTTTTCCTATTATGTACGTCGATAGACTATTATTTTAATTGTCAAATAGTTGTAGGATGAAAAGTCACCGTACTTATATTATACTACTTTCGTTCGGCAAAACTTGACGAATTTACTATTCACGCACGTTTTTTTAGGAGATAAAAACTATATAAAATATCTAGTTTTTTTAATAATTTTTTTTAACAATTTCGTAGTTATTATTAATAAGTACAAACTTGTTAAAAAATTTTTTTTAAAAAAATTGAACATTTTATATAGTTTTTATCATTTTAAAAAAGCGTGCATGAATAGTAAACGACAAGTTTTGCCGAACGGAGATAGTATGGTATATACTATAGTCAACCTCTCAAATGAGGGAGGTTCCTTGTGCGCAGTGAGCACGGATCTTGACCTCTGTGGTCGGTTGAGTCACCATGATTTATCCCCTCTCATAATTCCCTTCGGGTTGGGGTGAGGGTCGCCCGGGGTGAACGATTTCACTATAGTGTTCACTGTTTAGCATTTTGTATTGAATTTCCATCTTAAGTTTTTTTCCCTAATGATTAATCCAATTAATATTAATTATTAGAGAAATATTGTATTGGTAGCTCGAGAATGTTAAGTTTGCCAAATTGGATGGCCGATCATTTAACTTGGTGCCTTAGATACCCTTTATGTTCATAACTCATAAGAACCGTCGGAGTTCGTTGTTTCCTTTCGTAGTAAGTTGAAGGAGGGCACGTAGTGACCGATATGGTGAGTAGATTCTTGTTTCATGGGTCAAGCTGAATTCAGATGGTTCGGTCTCTCGCTCTTCGGGATTGGCTTTTGCCGGTGGTCACCTATGAGATCGATGAGGATGGGAGATGGTTGAACGGGTATGTCCATACCATCGACATTTGCACACACATGTTGATCTTAGGCAACTGATAAAAGACAAAGTGATAATGAATGGCGATGCCTAGCCTTCTGCCATGAATTTGTGTACTCCAACCTCGCCAGTGACAGAGCTAGAAACTTATCGAAAGGGGGCGAAGTTTTGTACAAATTATTGATATTCGCTTTTCAAAATTTTTTTCTATATTTTAGCGAACTAAAAATATGATATTTTAGATTAAAAAATGATATTTTAGTTTAACACAACGTTTTTTTTAATTCAAAACACATTTTTTGTTCAAAACGGTGGTGTTTTATTTTAAAAATGTGTCATTAATTCTTATATATTTTTTCTCTTTAAACGAAAAATTGATATATTTTAATATATAACAACATTCTTTTCGTCTAAAAATATATCGTTTGAAACCTACAAAGTCAATATGTAACTTGTTGTTCTCTTAGCATGCAATAACGTGTAACAAGATATACAAACTTTAAACTGGCATAATTTCTTATATAATTATCGAATTTAGTAATATAACCTCTTGTTTCGAAGCTCTTGGGTTGAATTATATTACCAAAATATCAAATTAAGTAAAATATAAAAGCATTGTGATTTATTAAAATACATTTGTAATAATTAATCTGTGTTTAACTTTCAAACGTTCATAACTTTTTACTCAGATATCGGATTGAGACTTATAATATATCAAAACGAAGCTATCGACGAGTGTAGGTGATTCGTCGGATGAAAGGGGGGCGAATGCTCCCCCCTAGCTCCGCCCATGAACCTCGCTATTCGCTTCCTCTCTTCCTGGAGTATAGAAGTCCGACGCCATGAATGCTCTCTCGATCGGTCTTGGTTTATCCAGGACGTAGTTCACCGTGTTCAACAGGTCTGCCGCAGCTAGCTGCGCTTATGGCCAACTTCTGAGAGCCAATGATGCACTGCAAAATGGATATCGAACCCAATTTCAAGCAATGTAATGGGCTTAATGCGCGTGGTGATTACTCGCCCGTCAAGATCGCAAGCAAAAGGAGTGTAAAGTAATTAAAAGAGGACTTACTAATACAGATTTGGGGTCCTCAATCCAACCTGCCTTTCCGCGTGTGATCGATCAGCGACCAGGCCCGGACACTAGATTTGAAAAGCGTGAGACGAGATTCGAAAATAGGACTCTCTACTATTTTTAAGTATAAAAAATGAATATCAAACTATTAAAAAAAATATGGTTAATCAAATATATCATACAATAATAATATACATAAATAAATTAAATTATGAAAGTTTTAAGGGTTTGTTTGGATTCCGATGTATTAGACGCCGTATAGTTCACTTATATACCTAACTAGCCTATACCCCGTGCGTTACGCACGAGATTTTTAAAATTAATTGAAGTATATTTATTTTATTTTTGGGATGTTATCATATTAATCAATGCGTTTTAGATTATGCGAGTTCAAATCTCGTATACACTATCTATGGTTATGTGTAATTGTGTAGTTAATTATCATGTTGCTTAGCTTTTGGTCTTTTTTTTATCAATTGAAATAGAATTCAGATAATAAAATTTCATAAACAAAAAGGTTGAAATTATACAATTAAGAAAAACAATAGTAGTTGAATTCATACCCATACATGACAGCAATGGTTGAGCAGAAGCTGTAAAATTAACAATAGAAGCATCACATTCTCCAAAATGGAGAAGCAAAAAATACCTTAAAATTGCGTTCCGTCCCGATTCTGGTGGGATTTTGAAAAAAAATATTAAATCATGTCCCGTCCCGCATGTATATATAAAACTATATACTAGTCTAGACCTCGTGCGCTACGCATGATATTTTTAAAATTAATCTAAGTACACTCATCTTATTTTTCAGATTTTATCATATTAATCAATGTGTTTTAACTTTTCAGAGATATACAAAACATATATAGTACTCGTCTAGGAAACATAGTTTAATATATACATTTTTACCATTTTCTTAATCTTTGAATATCGGTAAGTCATAGTTTAATATATATATTTTTTTCTCATGTAAAAATCATTGATTTTTTTTAACGTATGCTCTAAGGGCATAGGTTAAAAAACCACATTGGAAATTTTTTCTTAAATCTAATGCATTGACACCAAGAAACCTACCCCAAAGGTCTAGGTTAGAAAAACTATAAAATTAGAACTATTATTGATATTGATGTGTTTCATTTTTGTATTCACAACAAAACACTTATTTCTCTAGATATAGTTAATGACAAAAAAAAAATTTATTCTCTATCCTAATTATTAGTTTTGATTTCCATTCTTTTTTTTATATCAATTCTCCAATTTCTCATGTCATTCTTGTTTGTTCACTAGCTTATTTACTCTTTACATTATTTATTTGTTGTGTTGAAAATAAAAATTGCTAAAAATTGCCCGGGTATTTCGTCAAAATTAATAATGTTTGGTTATTTTTTTTAGTATATTTTTTTTATAAGTTAAAACTATATAAAATATTAATTTCATATATTTTATTTATTAACTTCCTAATCATTAATAATATATGCGATATTATTTTAAAAATTAATAATCCATATAATTTTTAGCTTTTATTAAAAACATGTAAAACTGTAAAAATTAAATATTTTGGATCAACTCTGAAATATTGTAATGGCGCTTAATGTATGAGAAAAAGGTATTTAACCAACTAATAAATTGATCTCAACCGTACATCATTCCAAAGTTGACATACAAATTCCATTTCCTCTATTCACAAAGAGGAGACATGAGAGATGACGGTAGAGATGCATCGAGAAAGTCCGTTCACCTTGAACCTATGGAGGAAGGTTGATGTCGACGTTGTAAGAGAGGGGTGCCGCTTGATGGAGGACAAACCTGAAAACATGGTATATATCGATGTAGAGAGCACATCGACTGATCCTCCGATCCCTCTATGCCTACTGTCTTGATTGCCTCCACCACTTCTGCATGACATATGACCTTACG
Organism: Persicaria maculosa; assembly: GCA_963922045.1. Lineage (NCBI taxonomy): Eukaryota > Viridiplantae > Streptophyta > Magnoliopsida > Caryophyllales > Polygonaceae > Persicaria > Persicaria maculosa. The sequence goes on along the minus strand of OY998267.1, from coordinate 12,345,300 downwards.
GTACCATTCAACTCGGCTTGCTTTATGAGTATTCTTTGCCTTAATTTGCAATTCCTGAAAGTTGAGTGCCAACATATATCTTATCACATAAATAATAGATTCTCCATATGAAGTCTTGCTCCCAAAAATGCGATCAATCCAAAGACTTGCCTCCCAGTTTTCATTTGTGGTATACAGTACAAGGCCTCATATAATCATTTTGTAATAGAAGCCATGGGAGGTGCATGTCCTAGAAAAAAAAAGTAAGAATAATTTAATACGTTTGGTGAAAAACCAACTGATCGATTATGAAAAAGTTCACAATCACATACATACATGCAGTTTACAAAAACATGCCCATTAGTACCAACTACCAAGAGATCTATTTCATACATGAGAGACAGGTGGGATGGGATGATATTGAATTACCAAGTTGCCCCTCCATGACTACGTGCACCTCCTCGAGTTTCAAGTAGAAGATTGACAGTACGAATTTCCACCGTCATTACATCTGCAATCTGATGTAATCAAAACTGTAAATTTATAAGATTTTAAAGTATGTATGCACATAACTTCTTATCTAACCAGCAAGTATCCTAGGTGAAAAAAACATCTATACGTAAGGTAGAGAAGTAAAAAAATTCACCAGACATTAGGACCAGGGCTTCAAAAGCTTGTCAAATACTCCCCCAATAAGTCATTAGCTAGTCCATCTATTTTCAGTATACACCCCCAATAAATCATTGGCTATTCCATCACTTTTGGGTCCCAATATCACGGTCAATAGTTTTTCTTTATAAAAAAAACACTCGCTAGAGTACCTATTTATATCCCGTCTTGCATCTCTTCATTACAACAGATCCCCCTCATTTTTAACCCCTCTTGAAACATGACACTGAATTCAGCAGGAGCAGCGATGATCATCATTATAAGTTACAGAAGTAACGGAATCAAGGATATATAAGCTCATCAGAAATATGGAAATATTATTCATGGACATGCTAGGGAAAGATGTCTCAACTGATCAAATTAATTTATGCTACGCCTACATGACTACAATATGTGTGCGTCCTATCAGATAAAAAGATATCTCTACCTCTTTTAATTATTCAAAACACAAGACAACTTTTTGCTTTCTCACAATTGATCTGGCTTAAAATGGCCATAGAGAACTGTTTGCTCTAAAACATAAATGGTACCAAAACATTATCCAAATATAGAGTCTCACCTTATCAGCAAATCCATAACCACTACCTTTCCCTGAACTACTGGTAGATGGAGAACTGCAAAGAGAATGAGAAATTTCATCCATGACAATTTGCTTGTAATGATCAGAAAAAAATAAGACATCAATCGAAGGGCATAAGAAGTAGCATAATACCTTCCTGCATTTGCATCTGGGTCTGAATTTTCTTCAAGAACCAAATCAAGTCGATCTATTTGCACAACAATTGGCTCTACTTGCACATTGCTAACAGATGGAAGCTGGAAGTACAGAGCATAAAGACTTCATTGAAACGTGATATAACAAAACTGCTACTAATTAAGTAACATGCTTAAGCAAATTGACCTAAAAAATCAAGTTATATATGAGTTTCCCCAATGTTTTTCTCTTTCTTTCCTTATTTATTAGTGGGCAGCATCACATTAGCAATTCCAATTTAACAATTCTCGCAACGTGTAGAATCGATAAAGACAAACAAATCACAATTGGCAAGATCAAAATAGAAACTGATCCAATCAAACATCAAAAGAACACATACCTTGTATTTGTTTCTGTACAAAGAAACAGTAGAAGCATGGGGCAACAGCTGGTGGTGAGCAGCTTCTCACACTTCCTAACTGGTTTATGTATGTCGTCATTTGCCAAGGCTCGAAAAGAACATGCAACATGGTAAAATCTTACCGTATGGACTGGAGACCAACGCTCACTTGCCAACTCATATCCATTTGGGTCATCACCAGGTGGATGAAGAATTGAAATGGAAACCTTCCATCAGAATAAACTGCCAACAAAGAAAAATGTGTTCAGAAGACATTATTTTGTTCATATATAAGCCATTAGGAATGTCCATAAGCCAAGTAACACACGAAGGGAGATAATTCAACAATGGAATTGAAATTGAATAGGTCCCACATTACTACAGAAAAATGACCAAACACTATACAAGTGAGAAATAGAAAAGCATGACATGAACAGCAGTGGAATTGAAATTGAATAGGTCCCAAATTGCAAGTGTTAGAAAAGCAGAAAACTTTTAAGTGGTCAAGTACTCGAGTCACAATTATTAAAAGCATGACATGAACAAAAAATAATAACAAACCTAAAAGAAAGCAGTTGGTGATATTAAAAACTTAAGGTTTTTGATGGAATCATGAATTCGACCTTCTTTAGCAGCATTGGTGTCAGCTACCTCTAAAGTAGAATCACATTGATCAGCTGATAATGGTAATACCCGCAATGGAGCATCATCAGCAGCCACATTCGATATACATGTACGATTCTGCGTAATATTTGATGATCAATGAACAGTCACAAACCATATCAAATTATCAGAAGTTAGTTACAGTATTGCCTGAATGGTTTTCACATATTAAAGAGAGTGAAATTAACCTACAAAAATGTTCAGCTACACTGAGAAGGGAAAAAAGATGCTGATTAATCTTCAATTCTTTTTAAGTCACAACCTTTTGCAGTTTTGATAATACATACTACCAGTGCATGAGGTTTCTCTTCTAAGATGTAAATAAACATAGTACATTTAATTTTCTTGATCGCAGAATATCGTTGAGAAATAGGAATCCGTGTTATCAATAAACAACAAAGAAGTTCGAAAAGCATCACAAATACCCAATAACTGTTTATTCCAGTTCGTGTCACTGCTACAGTTTAGTCAGCTTTCCCTCGAGTCATTAACCCTGCCTTCCCACCTATCTGAAACTATAAGTAAATATAATAAAATATATAGCTATCAATATAAAGGGGCATGGAAATTAGACCATATACTACAAAGAAAATCTTACCCTCACATGGAAAACATGAATAATAATATACATGAACAAAGTTATTGCCTCCTTGGCAATTCCAATGACAAAAAGGTTATAACCAACATCACCTTAACACATACAAAATAGATATGAATATACTTGCATTTGCTCGTACAATCTTGATAAAACTTTTGATAAATTAAAGAATTGGCATTAGGTCAGTGACTTTGTTGTCCTACAGAAACAGGGCATATCTTCACTTCAAAAATATCTGATATCTCCCAGATGCAGTTCTAAGAATTAAATATAGAGCATCTTCAATTTAGAGTCTTAGATTCCTCTGACAATGTTCTCAATATATCTTCAAATCATGCAGATGAACTCAAGAGTGCCACTAATGTGTCCTAGGGGCAAATCCACTTCTTTAAAGTTAAAAAACCAGAATGCCAAATAGTTAATCCAAAGCATAATTAAAAATGATGTGTGGGGTTACAATTAACCATAAGATGGAAATGTCTATTTTAATAGAAGAAAGAGGAATATCATTCAGGGTGACTAACATATTTCACTAAATCAACAACTTGATAACTAAAAAGAAATACCATGAAGAATAGTTTCAAAAGGCATTTGAAATGATATCTCGTTAATTAAATCTCCATTATCTTATATAACACTTACTGTGAACATAACTTTTACTGCATCAATGTTCAACCTTTAGAGTAGCAACTTGCATAAATAAAAGTTATTTACACTTGAAGCCGTAAGATTACAGAGATAGTAAAGGAAAGGCTCACATAAACCATTGCACTGTTCTTGAACTGATTCAATGTCATATTGAGTAAGTTTTGAAGAAGTGTTGCCCATTCCCTGCTATTTCAAACAAAATCATTCTTAGCACTACATTTACTTTGACAAAGTATAAATTTTACATTTTCATTGAGGGCGAACATGAATTCCATTGAAAATTGATAAGTAAAACACAATTTTATATAATCAGATAAAGAAAGATACGAACATATCTTTGTTTGATGATCACCTTAGCCTTCTTTCAATGCTTCCATTAAAGATCTGGTTAATTGTGGAATTGAACTTTCCCAATTTAGAGCCCTTAGGTCCTCTTCTCCTCCCTGCAGCGAAGATATTGAAATTAAGGAAAGAGAAGTACAAAGAGATGAAAAGCCAAAAGAAGATTGCAATTTCAATCTCAGTGAGAATTAAAGAAATATATTCAATTCCAAATTCAAGAGATTTCTAGTTGAATTTCAACCCGCAACAAACCCCAACATACAAAACTCACCTCATCTTTCGCTTCCCAACAGTTATTGGATGTCGGAATCTTAAACCCTAACACCTTAGGCGAGCTGGAGCCTTGGATGACGGAACCCTAGACAGTTATTGGATGCCAGAACCATCGCCGACTCCCATAACCATCATCTTCCGCCGCTGGTGACATAGATTGGTCCAAAAATTAGGACCTACATGAACTGGCCTCTTACTAAACTCCCAATACCACTCTTGTATCCTATAAATCCTGTTCTTACCTACTTGACCTGCGAGAAATGGGGATGAAGGCAAACTAAATGAAAAAAAATAAGCGGGTTCCGAAGTTATCAACAATCTAAACGACATCAATTGCAACAAATTGAGAATAGCGAAGGTTGACCTTTACTCTTCAATGGCAGATGTCGATGTCTTTCTCTTCTGATTTCTGAGAAGAACGGGAATTGGACGGATTAAAAAACAGAGAGAGGAGATAGAAAAATAAGGGGAAAAGAGGAAACCTCATCCTGCAAATTCTTCAGAACTTTCTTGCTCCTCAAAACTTCTGAGGGCACTGTCTTTTTCGACGGCTGCAGCGGTTGCAGAGGAGGGTTCTCTGCCTCAGCCTCAGGTGGTAGCGACTGTGTGGGAAACATGAACACACAATCAAACATCGGTTCATGAGGAGGGTTCTCTGTCTCCTTCTCTTACAGTTTCAACGATTTAGGGTTGAAACTGTTTTCTTTGCCCTCCTACTGGCAAAAATAGTTAGGAAGTGTGAGAAAGGAGAAGGGGGGGTTGAGAGAAAGGAGAAGGTGGTTCAATCTGCCACTGATTCGCCGAAGGATATGGAGAACGTGGGTGAAACCGCTCCACATCTTCACCGCCACATAGATGCCATGGTGGTGCCATGTGAGTGAAACCGCTCCACATCCACCCTGCGGCTTGGATGAAACGCTTCCTGCTTTTGACATCTGGAATGCTGCTCTTTGGTGAAGCCACGTAGGAGGCAAGTGCTTCTGCTAAAAATTGCCCGAAGACTTTCAAAATTTTCCAATTATCACAACACAAACAGAAATCACTAAAGATAGCTTCTCTCCAACAAATTTCTCAAAGTATAACAGGAAATGCGTTTTCACCAAAAGTACAATGCATAGGAGTTTCTCTTAGTCTCATTAGCACACCATCAACTCTAATTACAATGACAGAGAGGGCTGGAAAGGAGAGAGCCAACCTGCTATAATTATCATACAGAAACACTGACCAGATTCAATCTCTATAACTTACAGGCCAAACTACTACATATGTTCAGAACTTACACTAGGTGAGGTATTACCTTGTTAAGAATTGGTTTGACGATCCAATATGTACAAAAAGATGATGTTGTATATAACACGCAAAGAAGCTTTGAACTCTCATGATACAACTTCCGTAATGCGTAGAAGTAAAAAATAGTATAAGTCAAGTTCAATGAAAGCATCTCTACAAAGACAATCGATAAATATCTACAAGGGCTAATTAAGTAAGTCAAGTTCAATGAAAGCATCTCCTCGAGCAAAGCCGCTCTACAACTACATTCAAACCCAATCAAAACCACAATAACTGATGGTTGGGAGATTAACTTTGCAATACCTGAATTTGTTGAATCTGAGGCGTAGAGAAGGAGGCGTGATCCATTCCCCAACGAATAACTTGACGAGCCTTGTGCTTCTTCTCAGGCCTATGCATTGGACCAAGAAACGTCCAGGTAGATCCCACTTGGTTAATACCAAAAAACAATTGATTTAATTCTTCATACTGGATAGAGAAACACTAATGAGTTCCCATAGAAGGATGCTAAAAATAAAAGTTTAAAGTTGAAAGCAGAATAGACAAAGATCGATATGCTCTATAGCTCAATAGACAAAGATGTGCCCTTGGGATCAATGTCTAGCACCTACAAACAAAGCTTTTCAGTGATTTATGTTTGTTTGCCTTAAAAACATTTTAGAATGATCAAACAACAATAGAAAGAACGTGTAAGCTTTTTCACTCAATGAAAAATCTGAGTACATATACAAACCATGTTATGAGGTAACAAAGCCAAAATACTATTTTGAAGGTTTTCAAGTATGGAAGCATAGTAGAAACCCTTAAAAAACTTTAGAATATGAATTATCTCTTAACTTTTAAATGTAAAGAATGTTTAATCAGCTGTTGAGAAGGACTCAAATGATGTAGTATGAGCCGAATCGCTTAAAATGATCAAAATAACAATAACAACCCCAAAGTCTAATCATAAATATACTACCTAACACTGACCCAAAACGCCGCTAGGAGGAGCCAAATCCTATTAGGTCAATCCAACCATAAGTAGAATTTTGCAAACAAAATTAGAAGCCCTAGAAAGCAAATATTAATTTACAACAAAATTTACACCATTAAAACTCAATGAGAATCGCTATAGCAAAAATCAAAGGGAGAATTTATAGGAAGAGGAAGAGACATGGAATCTAAAATTAACCCTAATCACTTTCAACAAAGAGAAGAACTCACCCCGATTCAATTTATGCGGACGAAGGTCCAGAATGAGATGAAACCATCGAATTTTCCCTTGGTTGTTCTTGCGCAAGACCACGACCCCAAGAAAGGACTCTTTGGTTGTTGTTGCGTCGCACCCCAGCCCCCTTTCTCTCTCCTCCTCATCTCTAGCCCGATCAGCTACGCCGATAGCAGCTCATTCGCCACCGCCGCTGCCAATCAACGCTGCTAATCATCACGCTTGCGCTGCTTCTTGCCGACAAGCGCTGGCGACAGGGCGACTCGTGCTTCTCGTCGCCGTCGGACTTCCGGTCACCGGGTTAAGGACCCGTACTTTCTTGTCCTTCTTCTACATCTGCTTGCAAGAGGTTTTTGAAAAGGGAGAAGCGGTTTTTAAATTGAGAGGAGAAGTAGGCAGAAAAGAAGCAGAACGTGGGTTGAAAACCCAAATTGAATCTGAACTGACATGGCAAGCAGTTGAGAAAGGTTAGAGAAACAGAGGGCAAAATTAGAAGAAAATAAAAAGCTCCTTGAGTCGCCACGTGGATGCCTAATAGGACTTGAAAGGCTAGAACTTTAAGTTTTAGGGAGATTAAACATTTTTCAAGTATCTTGTTACACAATTTAAAATGTGCTTATAATAACATTAATTAATTGAAAATAAAATAATTAAAAAGTATTTAACTTTATAATTTACTTATAATTACAATACATGGAATTCGAACGCACCCAACATTCTATCACTCACCAACAAACAATTTCAGTTACAAAAAAAACGAGCCAAAGATGTTTTTTTTTTTAAAGATTGAAGTGAATTGAAAGAATTTTGAACCCTTTACCACAATAAGCCTTTTTTTCCTTTTTTTTACTTAACCCGAAATTAAAAAAAGATATTGGGCCTCTTCATTTTCTTTCATACTACCAATATACATATTAAAAAAATATTGGGCCCCCGATCCCCACGGTTAATGGGCCTGAGGAGATAGTCTGTTGGGCCTCGCCTCAAGTCCGAACCTGTTAGTGACGAAGTCAAAGACTTATTGAGGGGAGGGGGCGAAAATTTGTACAAGTTATTTAAACTTTCTTCGATAGATTTTTTCTTTAGTTTAGCGGGTCAAAGTTATAATATTTTAGTTTAAACAACAATCTTTTAGTTAAAAAAATGACATTTTTTCCTTTAAAATGACAATGTTTTAGTTCAAAATGACAACGTTTTAATTCAAAACTATATCATTAATTATTGTATATTTTTCCTCTTTAAATGAACAAAACGATGTTGTTTTAGTCTATAATGGTGTCGGATTTATAAAAAATTTAAACTTGCATATTTTTTTTATCTAATTGTTGAATTTAGTAATATAACCTAGCTCTTTTTTCGAATCTCTAGGCTGAATTATATTACCCCGAAGTATTAAAATATCAAATTAAGTAAAATATTTATTATAAAAAATAATTTCAAATAATTAATTTGTATTTAATTTGAAATGTTCAAAACTTTTTACTCGAGTATTGGATTGAGACTTATAATATATCAAAATGAAGCAATCGATGAGTAGAACACGTATAGGTAACTTGTCGGATGAAGGGAGGGGTGAATGTGTGTGATCAATGTTGGAGATTGCCATACTTGACTCGGGAACTCTTCTATGTAGCGGGCCAACAGGAGGCAAAAACCCGCCCTGAGTGATTCTTCCTGATCGAATCACCACTGCACTATTGTGTTCAACAAGTGACTTGCCTCCTTTCTGCTATCAAGTCAAGACAATTGCTCAAAAAGGTCTGATAACCGACCTCGTTTCTGCTCGAGGCATCGTTTTTCAAAGACTTCAAATCTGACATAGGGTCCATCAGTGGTCTGGGATTGCTTGATTTCTGCTATCAAGTCAAGACAATTGACATTCAACTGAAAATCCAGCCACACCCCATAACGGATAACAATCAGAATTTCTTAAAATGATGAGTTATGAACTAGACTAATCAAATTCCCAAATGGGGTTTATTAATCTTTTGACCAAATTTGGGTAATGAGCACTCAAAGTACATATGCTTGAAATGAAGAAATTTGAGATTTTTTTCCAGATTAGTAAAAAAAAAACAAAATGGCCAAGATCCAAACTATTTTAGGATTTAACGAAAGTAGGGTGAAATCGTTGTTTGAAACAAAGACTTTAACCTAGGATAAAAACCTCTTCTTGGTGGCTTCTAATGCTTCTGCACAGGAATGTGGACAGCCTATGCCAAATGCACCCAATATATGCGACCAACTTGGATTGCAAAACCCCATTTGCGTAAAGCAAAAGTTATGGAAGCCACATTGCAAGGATCCATTACAAGGTAGCAACCAAAGTTTCGTGGGGCTGCAAAGATGGAAGATCCTCTTTGCAAAGATGGAACAACAATAACGTATTGTCATACCTGTCAACACCTAATCCATGGGGAAACACATATTAACCACCACTGTCAAGCTCGACAATGTCGACAACTACATCGTGGCCAACGTCGATGTTGCATCTGGAATAATTATCGTGGGGCTGATGCTGAAAGCCCGTTGAATCGAACGTTGGTGATACGGTGTACTTGCTGACGGAGGCGGAGATCAACACCGTCCACCGAGAGGAGGCGAAATTGGGAATGGGAGGATGCGGTAGAGTACATCAAATTGAAGCTTGATAGACATCGGAGCTCATCCTTTGTCTTCAATGGAGGTCAAACAGAACAAAGAAGGTTGAGCGAGAGAGGTAGGGAAGGAGATACCATGGATTGATAAATCGGATAAGGTTAGGGTTAGTTTCGTTAAAAGAAATAAGATGAACAGTTTGACAATTGATTCAAAAGGGTGGATAGTTTATTAATTTTAACATCAAATGCGTCTTCCAACCAAATTTTATCTCTTTTTATTTTGTTTGTAACTAGTATGATCCCCGCGTCATGACGCGATTTTTTATAAGTAAAATCTTACTAATATATTTTTTTTTGATCCTTTCCAGTTCAAGTGGGTTTTGCCCACTCTACATCTGGATCGGGTTACTGTAGGCCCATTTAAGGGGTTGACCATCCCACTCACTAATATATTAAATTAATATTATAACATAATTGTAAAAGTTCAGATAATTAAATATTTTGAATTAAACTCATGGGTTGAGAAAACGATTAAAGTAGTATATATATATATATATATATATATATATATATATATATATATATATATATATATATAGAGAGAGAGAGAGAGAGAGAGAGAGAGAGAGAGAGAGAGAGAGAGAGAGAGAGATATAGATTACTAATATTAATTTTATTTTTTCTTATTATTAATTTTATGTTTTAAATTAATCCCATTATTTAAAAAAAAACTACTTAAATTATAATTTAGGCTAAGATCAATGTTTTGAATTAAACCCAATAGTTAGTAAAATTAAATCAAAAAGATAATTAAAGGAAGAAGAATAAAAAAATTAGAATTAAAGAAAATCAAAGAAAAATGGCAAAAAAAAAAAGATTGGTCAAGACTCATAAAATTTCTCTAAGCTTGACACATCATCCTAAACTCTTCTAAATTAAGAGTTTATATAGATATAGATAGTTAGTAAAATTAAATCAAAAAGATAATTAAAGGAAGAAGAATAAAAAAATTAGAATTAAAGAAAATCAAAGAAAAATGGCAAAAAAAAAAAAGATTGGTCAAGACTCCTAAAATTTCTCTAAGCTTGACACATCATCCTAAACTCTTTTAAATTAAGAGTTTATATAGATTATTTTAAAAAAAAAACTACTTAAATTATAATTTAGGCTAAGATCAATGTTTTGAATTAAACCCAATAGTTAGTAAAATTAAATCAAAAAGATAATTAAAGGAAGAAGAATAAAAAAATTAGAATTAAAGAAAATCAAAGAAAAATGGCAAAAAAAAAAAAGATTGGTCAAGACTCCTAAAATTTCTCTAAGCTTGACACATCATCCTAAACTCTTCTAAATTAAGAGTTTATATAGATATATAGATAGTTAGTAAAATTAAATCAAAAAGATAATTAAAGGAAGAAGAATAAAAAAATTAGAATTAAAGAAAATCAAAGAAAAATGGCAAAAAAAAAAAGATTGGTCAAGACTCCTAAAATTTCTCTAAGCGTGACACATCATCCTAAACTCTTTTAAATTAAGAGTTTATATAGATTATTTAAAAAAAAAAAACTACTTAAATTATAATTTAGGCTAAGATCAATGTTTTGAATTAAACCCAATAGTTAGTAAAATTAAATCAAAAAGATAATTAAAGGAAAAAGAATAAAAAAATTAGAATTAAAGAAAATCAAAGAAAAATGGCAAAAAAAAAATTGGTCAAGACTCCTAAAATTTCTCTAAGCTTGACACATCATCCTAAACTCTTCTAAATTAAGAGTTTATATAGATATAGATAGTTAGTAAAATTAAATCTAAAAAGAATTAAAGGAAAAAGAAGAAAAAAATTAGAATTAAAGAAAATCAAAGAAAAATGGCAAAAAAAAATAATGATTTGTCAATACTCCTAAAATTCCTCTAAGCTTGACACATCATTTTAAACTCTTCTAAATTAAGAGTTTATATAGATTAACACAGTCATCAATCATAGTAACATTTTATCTTCTTAAGGTGCAGGGTTTTTCATCATCATGCTCAATTATCGGGATTCTTTTTTTTCCTTTTTGTTTGATTGTACCATGACGATTAATCCATTTGTCGATTTTCCCGATCTCTCAATTTATCTAATACGGGTGTTGTTTAGTATTTCGAATCATTGCCTTGTTTCAAAAAATAGTACTCCGTAACATTTTGTTTATAAACATAACAAAAGAAATAGGACATCGATCATTTTTATTTTTATTTTTTTTATCAGAAAAAAATACAATTGAATATATAAAGAAAGTTGTTTTTTTTTTCAGTCAAAGTACACCCTAATTATAGTACTATACTCCCTCAGTTTGCAAATAAATGACTTTTTCAAGTCAAACACGTATTTTTAGGAGGATAAAAACTACTGTATATAAAATATTAAAATTTTAATTATTATTTTAATAATATTATACTTATTATTATGAGTTTATCAAAAAAAATTAATATTTTATATTGTTTTCATCACATTAAAATACGTGCATGAATAAGAAAAAGTAACTTTTTTGGAATGGAGGGAGAAACTTTTATTTTGAAGAATTACAAATCACATTTCACTAACAATTTTATAAAGTACAGTTCAAATTTAATTAAATTGATATATTTTTATCTTAATAAGATTATACTGTAACTTTTAAAATGATATATTTTGCGTATTTAATTATTTAATTAGAATACAAGTTTTAAGTTTAGAACGACAAGACTATATGCACCGAGTACATGTGCTATATATACTCAACACGAACGAATTTTATATCCATTTGAACTACAGCCTGACACATGTCCAATATTAAACGCATCTAACATTAAAAAACTACGAACAAATCAAGGATCCGTTTCATGTGTAACGGATCCTTAGTCCGTTCATATTAAAATTCCTTTAAAAAAATAAAGTTAATTTTTAATAAAAATTCCAAAATTTTATACTTACGAATTTAATTTTTTTTTTTCGTATTTAATGCATAACACCGGTACTCGGTGCATATAGCTAGAGTGGTTTAGAAAGGTTAGCAATAGGCACATAGCACATATGTGATTTTTTTTTTGGTGAAAATAGCACATATGTGATGACTAATCAGTAATCCCACATTTCCCAGACAGAGAAAAGAAGTTTCCAAGCGCCCGGGTGTGCCGTCTTCTTGAGCGACCACCTTCTAGAAACTCTCCCACAAATTTTCTTCGTCCAACAAAACCCGCGTCTCATCTTCGACTTTACCTTACCTGCTACGGAATTTCGCCCCTTCGTGTTTCTCCTGTGAGAACCCTTAAGTTGTTGGCCATGGAGAGCTTGATCGGGCTCATCAACCGAATTCAGCGAGCCTGCACCGTCCTCGGCGACCATGGCTCCGGCGATAACTCCTTCTCTTCCCTCTGGGAAGCTCTTCCCACCGTCGCCGTTGTCGGCGGCCAGGTAAGCTCTTTGCGGATTTCTCTTCCGTTTCGTCTCCGAAGGTTGCTTGCCTGCTCTGTCTTAGTTATCGGAAAAGGTTAGGGTTTTGCGATTTTTATTGATCGATTGATTTGTTTGCCGAAACTGCAGAGTTCTGGGAAGTCCTCGGTCCTTGAAAGCATCGTGGGGAGAGATTTTCTTCCCCGAGGATCAGGTTAGGGTTACTTTTTTATTTTGTTTATTAAAAAGTTCGAATCTTGATACTTGTTTTGGCTTTGTTGTGGTTTGTTATCTGTTAATCAATTGCATTTCTACCATGTCGATAGTTGTGAGGTGATCGTTTATGGGTTTAATTGCAGGAATTGTGACGAGGAGGCCGCTGGTGTTGCAATTGCACAAAACAGAGCAAGGCGCCACTGAATTCGCCGAGTTCCTCCACTTGCCCAATCGTCGGTTCACCGATTTTGGTTAGCAATCCGTCTCCGATCTCCATGTTGTCATACTGATTTCGCCAATTTTGGTCTCTCATTGAAATAGTACCTGTGTTCATCTCTGATACACTATGCAATTTTTGCTACCAAGTCTTATAGTTGAACGGTTCTTCCTGATGACATAGATATGTTGTTTTAGGGATTATAGTATGTTTCAGTCCACGTTTGGTTAGAATTGGTGTCGATATGAGAGATCGGTGTGGGTATTTGTAAAGATTTAGGATGATCCCTCTCCATATAAACTTGATTACCTGGTATGGATCCCAAATGGCCCCTTGAGGAGGTCCCTCTCCATGAATTGTAAGGGATATTAAGAATTTATTTATGCTTTTGATTCAGGAAGATATGTATTCAACATAATAAATTTGAAATCGTTTCAAGTAGAGCTGAATGGGGGTCGGTTCGTATGTCCTCAGCATCTCATTTAAAAATGTAGCAAAGAAGTGACTTCTACTTATCTTCTTGTGAAGCTTTGGTTCGTAAGGAGATTCAAGATGAAACTGATCGAGTAACTGGGAAGACGAAGCAGATTTCTCCTGTTCCCATACAGCTCAGCATTTATTCCCCTAAAGGTATGCACGTTTTTACTGAAAGCCATCGTTGGACGATTTTCATAAACTTCGATTTTTTATTTGATGTTATCAACTAAGTTTTCGTAGCGACTCAAGTCAATTCTGTTATGCTATCAATAGGCTGCTGCCCTTTCTGAAAGCCATTGTTGGACAAATTTCATAAACTTCGATTTTTAATTCGATGTTATCAAACAAGTTTTCGCAGAGACTCCAGTCAATTCTGTTATGCTATCAATAGGCTACTGCGCTTTTTTTTTTTTTTGTTTTTTTTTTCTCCTTTTCAAACTATTTCCTTTCGTTTTTGTTGTCTCCCAAACTCATATATGCGAGTTCCGTTGATACACAAATTGTGAGCTCAGTCATTTTTTGTTCTAACTATTTCTGCTTTTTACAGTTGTCAATTTAACCATGGTTGATTTGCCTGGATTGACGAAGGTTGCTGTTGGTAAGTATTTTATCTTAACAGTGGAGTTTGGAAGATATGCATTTATTCCTCCCATCTTTGTGGCTCTTATTTGATTATTTTTGCCTGCAGAGGGACAATCTGATTCTATAGTCGAGGATATAGAGAATATGGTTCGGTCTTATGTTGCGAAGGTAACAGGAAATCTCTTTACTTTCATTTGTTTGTGTGATTCAATTTGCTGTTGTGAAAGGCCTTAATCATCATTATAGCACGCCACACACATAAATGCATCCCTTGAACACTTTAAAAGATAGGGGTTGGCAATTTTGGGATATCCACTCTTGTTGGTTTTGTCGACTTACCCGAGATTTGGCACTGATTGCATATTTTGATGTAGCCCAACTGCGTTATACTGGCTATATCTCCTGCCAATCAAGACATTGCAACATCGGATGCAATGAAGCTTGCGAAAGAAGTGGACCCTACTGGTAATATATGTTTAATCTCTTACTGATCTCATGCTTAATTTGGAACTTGATCCCCCATTTATATTTCATCTGCTATCTTCTTCCTACTAAAGCGTTAAGGCTGCATATTATACAGGTGAACGTACATTCGGGGTGTTGACAAAGTTAGATCTAATGGATAAAGGAACAAATGCACTCGATGTATGTTGTCTTTAACCTTTTCCTCCCCTTTTCTGACCTTTTTTCCTTGGAAATTAACTTCCGAGTTCTGTTTAGCAAATGGTTCTCTGTTGCTTTTTACAGCACTAGGGATAAACTGTTATAAATTGTAACAGCACCTAATGTTTGATAGAGGAGATGGAAATTTCTTCATTTTGATTGTTTCATTCTTCTGATCTTCTTCACTTTGATATCAAGGTTCTTGAAGGAAGATCATACAGATTGCAACGTCCTTGGGTCGGCATAGTCAATCGCTCCCAGGCGGATATCAACAGAAATGTGGACATGATTGATGCAAGGCGCAAGGAAAAGGAGTATTTTGAAACTAGTCCTGATTATTCGCACCTATCCAGCAAAATGGGGTCAGAGTATCTTGCACAACTACTTTCAAAGGTGCGAGCCTGTGCCTTTTCTTTTCAAGTAGTAGAGTTGCAACCACATTTCCTGTTAAAGTGTCCTTCATGTTTCTTAGAAAAGATTGTGATGACCTATGATCTTGCTTTCAGCATTTGGAGTCTGTGATTAGGGCCAGAATACCAAGTATTATTGCATTGATAAACAAGACCATTGACGAACTAGAATCGGAGTTGGACCGTCTTGGGAGGCCAATCTCACTAGATGCAGGGGTGAGTGGCTTTTCTTATTTAAGTGAAAGAAATGATATTTTCCGCAGTTTATAACTATGATTTGTATGTACTCCAGGCCCAGTTGTACAGTATCCTTGAACTTTGTCGTGCATTTGATCGAATCTTCAAGCAGCATTTGGATGGAGGGTAATGCTTCTGTGATTCTCCCTATCTGATTGTTGGATTGTTTTGTGGATTTAGCGTTGTACTTTTTGCATCTGAATTGAAATAATGTTTCGTTCGTTCTCTTAGGCGCCCTGGAGGTGATCGTATTTATGGGGTTTTCGACAACCAGCTTCCTGCAGCTCTGAAAAAGCTTCCATTTGATCGCCATCTTTCGATGCAGAATGTAAAGAGGATTGTTTCAGAAGCCGATGGGTACCAGCCACATCTTATAGCTCCAGAGCAAGGCTATCGACGTCTTATTGAGGGGTCACTGAAATACTTTAGGGGCCCTGCGGAGGCATCTGTTGATGCTGTAAGTCAAATAGTTTCTTCCTGGCTTTAAGTTTGGTTTACAGACTGTCTGGGATGGAAATCAACTGAATTCGATGCTGACATTGTTGTGAAACTGATTGCCTGTAAAATTTATGTAGGTTCACCTCGTCTTGAAGGAGCTAGTGCGGAAATCCATTTCGGAAACCGAGGCGAGACAGAGTTTTGCTAACCATTCGAGTAATTGACATTGCCCTTGTTAGGCTCATTAGTTATTGGTATTAACCATTACATTTGCGTTTGTGTAGGAACTCAAGCGGTTCCCGACTTTGCAAGCTGAAATTGCAGCGGCTACTAGTGAAGCGTTGGAGAGGTTTCGAGAGGAGAGCAGGAAGACGGTTACCAGGCTTGTGGAGATGGAGTCTTCGTACGTGACCGTTGAGTTCTTCCGAAAACTTCCACCGGAATTCGAGCAGCAACCTGGGAACCCTGCCGGCCCCACCCCAGCAGGCCCCACCCCACCAGGCCCACCTCCATCTGTGGATCGTTACACCGACTCACACTTCAGAAGGATCGCCATAAACGTCTCCTCGTACGTCCATATGGTTTCCGAAGGCTTGAGGCATACCATTCCCAAGGCAGTGGTTCATTGCCAAGTCCGCGAGGCTAAACATTCGCTGCTCAATCGATTCTACACACAAATTGGCCAGAGAGAGGTAAAAGCTTATTGCAATGTGTTCTCCACTCGAAACGTTTGAGGTTTCTCTATTAAGCGTTTATAACGCGTTTCTGGTTGCAGGGAAAACAGCTGGGGCTGATGTTGGATGAGGACCCGACAGTAATGGAGAGGAGGCTACAATGCGCAAAAAGGCTCGAACTGTACAAGTCCGCCAGGGACGAGGTTGAGTCTGTGGCGTGGGTTCGGTGATGCGCACGCTCGTGCGCTTTGGCTTCTTGTCGTGGATTTGTTTTTCGCTTGTATGGTATCCTGCATTCGTATTTCGTAGTTCATTTGTCGCTATTGTGTTAGCAAAGTACCTAAAATAAGAAGTATAGGACTTACAAATTACTGTCATACTTGAGATAAAATAAAATAAAAATCATATGTATTTGATTGTACATAGGAAAACATTGTGTATTGACACCTTTTTTTTAGTGCATTTTTCTTACTCCGGGTTTAATAAAAACATACATTTTGTCTCCGCGATCCTTGTTCATTAGGAGTGAAGAATATAGTGTGAAGTTTGTTGTTATACAAAATTATTTACAAAAATTATATGTTTGTTTGAATTTTTAGCATGATTATTTAAAAGCTAAAAAATCTATAGAATATTAATTTTTAATTAATTTTTTAAAAACAAATTCATAATTGTTATTGATAAGTATGAATATATTTAAAAATTTTAAAAAAATTAATATTTTATAGAGTTTTTTTAGATTCTTAAAAACCGTGTTAAAAGTAAAATGATCTATATTTTGAGACCAAGGAGAGCAGCAATGTTATAATTGATTTTGGGCACCATTCGAAATAACAAAAACTATTGGGCACGGGGTGCCATTCGAAATAGCCAGAATTTCCCAAAAAATATTTTTGACTAAAATATTGTTATTTTGTAACTTTTACTCATATTTATTTATTATTTTGAAAATATTTTTATGACTTTTTTTTTATGTTTATAAATCATCAAATATAACCTTTTTTTACAACAATAACAAACCCAAAATATTTTGCTTAGAGCCTTAGAGTAAGGTATGAGAAGTCGTAACATACTCCTCATTTCTCCGACTAAGTTGAGATGTTGTTTTCGAATCATCTCAAAGTTTCAAAAGACCAAACACAAACAAAAACAAATATATATATATATAACATTTTTATATTTAATTTTTTTTATCAACAATTTTGACCTACATAAAATTTTTGTATACAAATTATCAATAATTAACCTATTTCTCAAAATTGAAAATCGGAATGAGTGTGATTTCAAGTTTGTGTTTTTAGTACATGAAAATTGGAATTAAACTGATTTACAAAAATCGCCAAGTAGCATAAAACAAACCGAATATATAACAGAATTAATATATCGAACCCACAACGTGTATGTATGATCATATTCTTTGTTTTGCTTTTGAAATTACATCAGTAAACAATCATAAATTCATCACACAACACTACCTCTTCACAATGTGTAAGAAAGTATTAACCAATCAATTTGTTTTCAGACCAATAATTAAAGTAAATTAATAGTACATTACTACACAAGGTTGCAACTCATAAACCAGCTGTTATTTCACCTTTAGACGTTTCCATCACCACCGGGAAGTTAATTAATTTACGATGCAAAGGATGACTGTAGATAAGTGACGGTGTCCTTGTTGAGCTGGAACGCCTTGGTGAGCACGTCAACCGAGATCGGCGGCTTCGACCCGAAGACCGCGTTGGCGATGGTGACGGTGCCCGGGTTCTGGCTGCTCAGCGCGGCTATAGCCACCGCGGGCTGGGCCCCAACGTTGAATTGGAAGTGAATGAGGCCCTGAGGGAACACGAACACGTCTCCCGGGTAGAGGGTCTTGGCGAAGAGCTTGTTCCCGCTCGGCTGGAGGTTCGATGTAACGAACCCGACGTAGAGGGTGCCCTCGAGGACGGTGAGGATCTCGGTGGCGCGTGGGTGAGTGTGGGGCGGGTTCTCACCGTAGGGAGCGAAGTCGATACGGGCGATGGAGATCCCGAGGGTGTTTAGGCCGCTGAGCTTGCCGGCGTTGATAAGGTTGACGCTTGATCCGAGCTTGTTAAGGGGCCCCGCTACGTTGAGGCCCTTGGCTGCGAAGTCGTCAGCTACGACGTCGTTTGGGTTCTTGCAGAATAGGCCGTTTACGAACACTACATTAATTAAGATAATATGCAAGTTAGATTATGATCTAATATGCAAAACGCAACGGATTAACCAAATTAGACATGACCCGACACGTTTTGAACTTGTGTTCTAAACTACTTGACATTTCTTAATCATAGATTCACAATTAGATTTTCGTTATTGTTAATTTCAAAGGTGAATCAAACAACAACAATTAATATATCAGTATGAGGTTAGTTCCGGTGTACACAATCCTTATTGTATATCATGTACTCAGAAATTATTCGTTTATTTGTTCATGATTATTCATCTACTTTTACATAATTATTCATCTGTAAAAAACATGTAAAAAATGTAAATTTTATTCTAACGAATAATCGCTCAATACCACTAAATAATTTCATTCCACTAAATAATCTCTCAATACCAACGAATAATCAGAAGTTACTTTTAATCTCATCCGGTGATCTTCTTAATTCAATAACACAGATTTGTTAAACATGCTACACAATAAGAGTTGTGTACATTTGATCTATTGTCATATCAAGTATATATTCCTCTCATAGCAATGTTTGGGTGGCAGAGTTGTATGAACAATTTTTTTCTTTCGACTACCTCAAGAGGGTATTTCTGAATCACCCAGAATACTTATAAAAATAAATAAGACAAACATAAACATACACAGACAAGAGCAAATGGCAAACTAAAGGACCCGATTAACCCCAACCAAAGCTGAAACAATTAAACAAATTAACCCTTGATATTCAATTAGGTGATGTAATTATATATATAGTAGGGATGCTTACAGCCAGAGGTAGGCTTGTCGACGGCGACACAGAAATCCTGGAGCTGGTTAGGATCGGTGGCGTAAGCTACATACGAAACCAACGCCAAGAGTACTGCTAAGCTTGCAACCAAACGAAGTGCCATATTTTTATATAGGGAAGACGAGAAGAAGATCGATTAGTTAAGAAGGATAATTGATATCTTCTATAGTAATTAAGAATATATGAAACCTCTCTCTATCTTTCTCTTAGAATTGATGTTTGAAGCTGAGCTTCTGTGAGTTCGGATGGTTTAATCATGTGGCTTTGCAATTCAATTTATAGTCTAAAAAATTCCAATTTGATCGATCTTTGAACTGGTCTTTATTTAATTAATATCCCGAGAGGATGAATGGATCAATAGAAAATATATACTTGATCAATGTTTGGCTTAGTCCTCTTAATATATATATTTTTAATAAAAATCTTGCTGTTGAATTGAGATGAATTTTGAAGTGTAAAATGGATAATGAGCTAGGTTGAATTAGCTATAGGGTTAATTTGGGGTGTTGAAACGATCAATTTAGGGGTGTGATCGATCAATTGATTTAATGCAATATATATATATATATATATATATATATATATATATATATATATATATATATATATATATATATATATATATATATATATATATATATGATTCGGTAAGAGTGTTCGTCATCTCGGCCTGTAGAGCTGAAATGTCAACTAATTAAAGCTTCAACTTGGTTTACCAACTCAACTTAATTAGGGTGCAGAAGAGGAAGGATAAGGAAAATAATGATAGAAAATTAATTTAATTATTGGAGTATATGATTTGGACTTTGGAGGTAGCTTCACAATCAATTTTGTTGTTGTGCCTTGTCAAGGTTTGAATTTGATGATTCATTATTTGTTGCATATATCTTGCCATCTTGGGCTTGTTTACATGGATTAATGGGATAATGAAGTTGTTAGAGCATCTCAAACAATGTCTCTATAATTTTCTATAATTTTTGTAATGGCCTAAATGCTAAATCAATAGTATATAATATTAAAGGAGAAGTCGCTTACGCCATGTGGCGACTTCTCCTTTAAAGTAGCTTTTTTATATTTTTTATTTAGGATTTGTTATTTAATTAGATATTCTCGATATTTTGGTTGGTTAGTTTAGATATTCACTAGATAAGATCAAAATAAAATCATATTTATTTTAACAAATCAAAAATGATTTTTTTCTTTATCTGTTTAGATTTTAATTGTGTGTCTTCTTCTATACACCATCGTTTACTATATAATCACTATTCTTCACACTTCCTTTTCCATTTTTCTTCTTCTTATCTCTACCTCAAGTTTGTTGAATTTGTTGAAGAATAAATTCATATAATCATATTGATGATACTAATTAACAACTGTGAAAATTATTGGTGAGACTCAATTTGATTTCCTGCTCTATTTTATTTTATATTTTAAATTTCATTTTCACATTTTCAATTGATTTTATCTATCAATATTTAAACTATTATATGTATCTATAAATTTGATCATTACATCATTCTATATTGTTTTCATTCAAGATGACCAAGATGACTGATTTTCATCTCATAAGGTGACGAAAGTGGGGAGCAAGGTCGACAAGTTTTAGGGACGATAATCCTAACAATATATGTGATTTTTTAAATATCTAGATATGAAAAAAGATCAATTTTATTTTCTCATAATAAATACTGATGCAATATATCTATATGACATGAAAACGACTCATTAACTCATTTCACAAAAATGAAAAAGCAATAAAGCGAAGAACTGATATATGACAATTTAACCTACTATCATCAGTGACAAAGTTAAAAGAAAATTGTTTAAAGAAATCCCGCACAAGGTGCGGGTTACTGTCTAGTATCTACTTATAAACAAAAAAAAAGTGTAAACTTAATGTTACAACAAGAAAAATCTTCAACTCCATCAAGTACTTTGATTCGGATATTTAAATATAATTTCCTAAATCCCTTTTAAAAAATGATAGAGATTGCTACAAATTTGGTTCTCTCTTTTATTAAGTTCTCTATAGGGGCAAAACAAGTAAAATATTCTCCAAATTAGAGCATTTTCACAATTTAGAGAAATTGATGGAGATTCTGTTAAGTACATTAATTTTTTTTTTTTGATATAAGTCAATGATTTGGGTAGTGTTTGCCCCTACTGGACCACCCAAGTGCATCAATTGCGGACGAGAGTTGCAAGCTCGGATTGTGAAGTCGACATTGACATATCCGAATCAAGTTGAATATGTGCAACTCGATCCGCTACCCTATCGCTCTTAAGAAAAATATGTGCACAGACTACAACCTCAAATGATTGAAGGAGAAGAAGAGAGTCTGAACTCAACATCTCGATCTCCTATTGACTCTTTGAAACTCTATTAATGGCGTTGATCGAAGACCACCATACATGCATTCTCCCTTCATTTCAAGCCTTCTAATTCCTAATATATTAGCCTCTAGCATTCCAAGTTGTTGTCCGAACAACCTTCACTTGGAGGGCCGATGAGGACTTGCACTTACGAGCATCACAAACAACGACCCTTCCATTCGCTCTACAAATGACAAAACTTATAGCATCAGAACCCGAATTAGTCCTAGCCCCATCGAAGTTACGTTTAAGGAAGCCTTCCTCACGCTTCCCCCACCATACAATTTTCCTCTTTCTATGATTTTGAAAGTATATTTACTATTCTAGTTTCGTACGTCTTCTTTTGGATTAATTATTTTACTTGTTCTTCAAATTTGCAAATGTTGTTTGATTTTTCATTCCCAATAGTCCAATCTCCCTACCCTTTAATTCTCGAATAAGATCTTATTCCTCATTCTCCAATTAAATTCTCCACCAAGATATTGCTAACACATTTATTTGTTCCTTTGTACGTAAGCTAATTGAATATTTCTGTCGAAATATTCTTCATAATTTTAATTTATTGTCTTTGTCAATATTTCTTATCGTTGTTTCAATGGTGTTATCGATCCATTTTTCGCACCAGTCTTAAATGTTATGGTGCATTTAGTGAAGAGATGTATCAGCTCCTCTTCCCTGTGGTTGAATAATGCACACTCAAGTACATTTATTCCATTATTTCTAAGTCTTGTTTTCATTGGAGTTCCATTCATTAAAACTTTCCATGATCAACTTTGTACTAAAATTGATTGTGTTATTTGTATCCATCTTCGTTGCATATTCAAGTGCATTGGTTATAAAGAACCAATCGTTTTTGCTTGCTCTCCAATAAAGTCTGTCTTTAAAGTTGTTAGTTAGTAATTGAGTGCTTTTTATTTTTCAACCACCTCTGTTGGTAGCTAGATTATATTCTCCATTGTTAGTTAGTAACTAAATACTTTTTATTTTTTCAACCACGCAACTCTGTTGGCAGATTTTGCAATTTTTCAACTTTTCAAGAAAAGTTTTATTATGGTTTATATAGCCGCCAACATTTTCTTGTTCATTAATGGTATCCAAATTCCAAAAGCATAAAGTCCTTCAAACTCGTCTCTCCATCAGCCTATCTAAAACCTTATTGTTGTAATGTTGTTCCATTCTCTACTTGCCAGATTAATCCTTTGCAAAACTTCTCTTTATATCTACTAATTTTTCCCATTGCCATGAGGTATTGTCTTTCTTTCATATTCTCATATGTTTTTCTTTTCCAAATATCCAATGATTTTTACCCGACCCACTCAATTTGTCGTTTCGTTAGAATCTTCCATAGAAGTTTCATCAGCAACGCTTTGTTCAATTGCCATGAGATATTTTTCTTTCTTTCGTATTCTCATATGATTTTCTTTTCCAAATACTTATCTCCAATGATTTTTACCCGTCCCACTTAATTTGTGGTTTCGCTAGAATTTTCCATAGAAGTTTCATCAGTAACACTTTGTTCATGTCTTTCAATTCGCCTTGTGCAGTCCAATCCCCCCTTACTTTTTTGGTTCACATATTTTTATCTCATGCTATTAGTGGCTTGTAATTTTGATCTTTCTTTCAGAAAAAAACACCTATTAATTTGGTCTAGCTTCTTATGCATGTTTGTTGGGAGTATGCAATTCTACATCATGTAGATTGGTATAGTAGCCAAGTTTGTTTTAATTAGTATTGTTATTCCTTTTTGGTATAAGGAGTTTGCTTTTCATTTCGTCAGTTGAGCCGTAGTCCGCTCCACTGTTGCTTCAAAGGTATCCCAGCCTTTGTCATACTCTTACACTTATTCAATTGGGATAAAAGTTGTTCTACATCTAGATGTGATACTTAATTTGTAGTCTATTTAAGGGTTAACCCTCTCACTCACAAACGATTCCTTATTTCTAAGATGATTTGAACTCTGAATTGAACCTCTTAACATAAAATATAGCACGACACTAGACCAACAAAAGAGCCAGTAACCGTGACCCATGCAAACATTCCAAAACAAAAAAATTCGTAACAGTAGAGCAATTTGTTAGCACGTATATATGATTTAGATAGAGTTGTACATATTTACGATTGTACCCTCAGGGTTTTCACCCAATGATATATATACAGGAGTAGACTCCTCTGAGATCCTTCGAGTACTCAGTTATCTAAACACTTACATGGTATCACAACCTCTTTGTGAAACCCTAAATTTTTTTCCGTTTCACAAATTAATTCGATCCAGCCGCCGCCGCTCTCACAGCCGCCGCTGCCCACAGCCTGTCGCCGCCGCCGCTCCAAGCCGCCGCCACCACCCACACCCGCTGCCCCTTACCCGCCGCGGCCGCCGCTCCACGTCGCTGCCGCCGCAAAACCCTAGCCGCCGCCGCCCCCTACTTGCCGCCGCCGCTACCTATCTATCCCAATGGGTGACGTTGTCAACCCCCCACCGCAGCCACAAAACCCTTTCCATTCCGCCCAATCCGTTACCAATATCAAGAACCAAATCCCCCTAACCCTAGACCTCAAGGAGGTTCAATACCACACATGGGCGGAACTCTTCACCACCGCTTGTCGGGGCCATGATGTCCTCGCCCACATCGACGGTTCCGACCGCCCCAATGATGTCCCTGAGCCTATTTGGAACCGCATCGACTCTATCGTACTCGGATGGATCTATGCTACCATCTCCGAAGATGTGTTGATTACCGTCCTCCAACCCGGATCAACCGCTCGTGATGTTTGGCTTCGCATCAAGGGCCTCTTTCATGACAATCAATCCTCTAGGGCTGCAGATCTTGAAGGGAAATTCATCAACACCCGTCAGGAAAGTTTCTCCAACGTCTCCGACTATTGCCTTGCCATAAAGGCTATCGCCGATCAACTAGGCGATGTCGGACACAAAGTCAGCGAAAAGCGCCTTGTTCTTCAACTTATCAATGGCCTCTCCACCAAATTTGACGTCGTCGGCGGGATGATAAGCAACACTTCCCCGCTGCCGACATTCATGGTGGCTCGCAGCATGCTTTCTAGGGAGGAAAGCCGTCAGGGCCGCCCTCAAGCCCCTTCCCATGTCCTAGTGTCCTCTAAGGACTTCCTACCCACGGATCCTTACCCCCGAAACCCTCAAACAACCCAATCCAAGCCACCCAACCAGCGCGGCGGACGAGAGCAAGGGAGGAACTCGCGACGGGGCCGCAGCAACATGCCGCGGCCGCAGCATTACCCGCCGCAGCTCCCGCCGCAGTCTTGGTACCCCTCCCCGCCTCCCTGCCCCTATCCGTCGTGGGCCGGCTACCCACCGCCTTCGATGCTTCGCCCCTACCGCCCTCCACCCTCTGTGGCTCCTTCCCCGGCGCTATACGCCTCCCAGCCGCAACACACCGATCTCTCCGCCGCTTTCTCCACCATGGGACTTCAGCAGCCGGATGACAAATGGTATATGGATACCGGGGCCTCTTCCCACATGACGAACGCATAAGGTAACCTACAAACTGTTTTTAATTCTAGCACTTTACCATCCATTTATGTCGGTAATGGCGCCCCACTATCCATTGTCGGTTCAGGTCAAGCAACCCTCCCCACTGGCCCACCCCTCCACCTTAACAACGTCCTACTTGCCCCTGACATAGTCAAAAACCTCATCTCTGTTCATCAATTTACCACTGATAATCACGTGGCTGTCCAATTTGACCCTTTTGGTTTTCTTGTGAAGGACCTTCGCACGGGGACCCCAATCATGCGGTGCAATAGTTCCGGCGACCTCTATCCACTTGCCCCAGCCCGCAAGTCCGCCCCCACCGCCCTTATCACCCTTAGTTCCGACTTGTGGCATGCTCGTCTTGGTCACCCTGGCGATCACGTGCTTCAAAGTCTCCGCTCTAGCAATTTTATTTCTTGTAATAAAGCCTCGGGCATCTGCACTTCATGTGAGATCGCCAAGAGCAAAAGACTTCCTTTTAGCATTTCCCTTTCACATACTTTTGCACCTTTTGACATTGTTCATTGCGATTTGTGGACATCGCCCATTCCTAGTGCTAGTGGTTTTTGTTATTATTTGGTTATACTTGATGATTACACCAATTTTGTTTGGGTATTTCCACTACGCCATAAATCGGAAACACAGGGCCACATTATTAGCTTTCACAAGTTTGTCCAGACCCAGTTTAGTTTGCCTATCAAGGCCATTCAATGTGACATGGGAGGCGAGTTCGACAACAATATTGTCCGCTCTTTTTGTCAACAACAAGGGATAGCCCTCCGCTTCTCTTGTCCACAAACATCACCTCAGAATGGCAAAGCGGAACGCATTCTCCGCACGCTCAATGACAAGATACGAACCCTACTTCAACATGCTTCTCTACCCCCTTCTTTTTGGGTTGAAGCTCTTCATATGACCACTTACCTCCACAATATACTACCTTCAAAGGCCATTGGCAACTCCAACCCAACCTTGGCACTCTACCACCGCCACCCGTCCTACAATCATCTTCGAGTGTTTGGATGTCTTTGCTTTCCCAATATGAGTGCCATTACTCCCCATAAACTCTCCCCACGGTCCACAAAATGTGTCTTTTTGGGCATTTCCCCACACCATCGAGGCTACCGTTGTCTTCGCTTGGACACCAATCGGGTAGTGACATCTCGCCACGTGATTTTCGACGAACATACCTTCCCCTTTGCCCCCCACCATCAACCCACAGTCCCCACACCCCAAGAATCCAGCCCCTCGGCCTCATTCCCACCCCTCCTACGTCTTCTTCTTGGCAGTAAACCACCTATGCCGCGGCCGCCGCCTCAAGCTGCGGCCGCTGCCCAACCCGCAGCACCTGTGCAACATGCAGCGGCCGCCGCCAACATGCCGCGGCCGCCGCATCATGCTGCGCCCGCCGCACCACCCCCTGCTGCACCTGCCCCTGCTGCGGCCGCCGCCCCAGTGCCGCGGCCGCCGCCTCCCGCAGCGCCCGCCCCCACCATGACCACGCGATCTCAAGCTGGGATCGTCAAACCCAACCCCAAATACAACCTCTTCACCCCTTCCACTCCCATATCACCTATACCTAAATCACCACAAAAGGCCTTACAGGACCCAAACTGGCATGCCGCCATGGTCGATGAGTTTAGTGCTTTAATTAAAAATGGCACGTGGGACCTCGTTCCTAGGCCTCGGTACTCTAATATCATTAATTGCATGTGGTTGTTCAAACATAAGTACAGGTCTGATGGGTCACTTAAACGACACAAGGCTCGCCTCGTTGTCAATGGCAAGTCTCAGGAGGTTGATGTGGACTGCGACGAAACCTTTAGCCCGGTCGTCAAACCCGCTACCATACGCACTGTGTTGAGCATCGCTCTCACTAAGGACTGGCCTATTCACCAGCTGGACATCAAGAACGCCTTTTTGCACGGTAACCTTCAGGAAACTGTGTATATGCATCAGCCTCCAGGCTTCTATGATCGTTCGCGCCCCTCTCATGTCTGCCTTCTCCGAAAGTCTCTCTATGGATTGAAACAGGCGCCCCGCGCCTAGTATCAGCGCTTCGCCACGTACCTCAGTGTGATTGGTTTTCAGAGCAGTCAGTCAGATCACTCCCTCTTTGTCTTCCATTCAGGGTCCGACACGGCTTATCTATTGCTGTATGTTGATGACATTGTGCTTACTGCATCTTCTCCATCATTATTGTCACGCCTGATGGGGCTGTTGCGTTCAGAGTTCGCCATGACGGATCTTGGTCCCCTGAGCTATTTTCTCGGCATATCTGTGACTCGCACTCGGGATACATTATTTCTTCATCAGAAGAAATATGCTCTTGAGATTGTCGACAAGGCTAGGATGACATCCTGCAAGCCTGCTACCACTCCTGTCGACTGCAAGTCCAAGCTTGATGCTGCCTCTAGTCCCAAGGTTGATGACCCTACCGCCTATCGCAGTCTGACAGGTGCCCTCCAGTATCTGACATTCACTCGGCCAGACATTGCTTTTGCCGTTCAGCAGGTTTGCTTATACATGCATGATCCCCGTGAGCATCATTTACAGGCGCTCAAACGGATCATCCGGTACATCAAGGGCACCTGTGACCTGGGATTGCACCTCTTTCGCGGCCGTTTCGACACACTCACAACTTACTCAGACGCAGACTGGCCGGGTTGTCCAGAAACTCGCCGTTCCACCTCTGGGTTCGCTATCTACCTTGGTGACAATCTGGTATCGTGGTCCTCCAAGCGTCAGGCTACCATATCTCGCTCCAGTGCCGAGGCTGAGTATAGAGGTGTTGCCAACGCCGTGGCGGAAACCTGCTGGCTCCGCAACCTCCTCTGCGAGCTTCGCGTTCCACTTCGTGCCGCATTGGTCTACTGCGACAATGTCTCCGCAGTCTACCTCGCCTCGAACCCAGTTCAGCACCAGCGTACCAAGCACATCGAGATTGACATACATTTCGTCAGAGAAAAGGTCGCTCTAGGCCAGGTTCGAGTGTTACATGTCCCTTCTGCCCATCAGTATGCGGACATCTTCACAAAAGGATTACCTACTCCTCTTTTTACTTCTTTTCGTTCCAGTTTTGCTATTCGCTCACCTCTAGCTGCGACTGAGGGAGGATGTTAGCACGTACATATGATTTAGATAGAGTTGTACATATTTACGATTGTACCCTCAGGGTTTTCACCCAATGATATATATACAGGAGTAGGCTTCTCTGAGATCCTTCGAGGACTCAGTTATCTAAACACTTACACAATTGACATACGACAAACTGACAAAATACTGTAATTGAAGAACCCTAACTTAACCATTCTGTAATGGTTCAACTTGAAATTAAGGACTTACGGATAGTAGTGTGGATCATAGGATTTCATTCTACTCTTATAAAAAACTATACATTAACATTATTTAATTTTAAGATGAAATAATAAAAAAAAACTTATATGTGAATGTGATGTTCTTCTAAGATGGTCGCTCTTACGTTAGTAGTCCTTCCTCACGCCTTCCATCGTTTGTAGGTGATCCAATTAAGTTGCAACTTCGGGTTAATTAGTTGACTTTTCAACAGCATCAAACATAATTAATCAATTAATTAAACTACATTTTATCTACTTCAAAATCTGAATTCAACAACAAATTAATTCTTTATCAAATTTAGAAGACAAACTCAAACATTGATTCAGTATTTAACTACTAATTCCTTTTAATTCAACCTCTCTCCCCCTAGGTGGAAGACCAGTTCAAACATCAAACTGGCGAGTGTACCTTAACTGGACTATAAATATTGAATGGCAATCCCCCTTGATTAAACCATTCCAACACAAAGAGAGATTAATTCCTCTTGAAATAGTTAACAGACAAAAAAAATGGCACCTCGTTTGTTTGCAATCGCGAGCTTAGCATTCTTAGCAATCACTTCGTACGTAGCTTACGCCACCGATCCTAACCAGCTCCAAGACTTCTGCGTCGCCGTCAACAGCCCTACCTCCGCCTGTAAGCCCTCATCCTAACTCAAACAACGCATTAATTCTTAATGTTTTTTTTTTGCATAATATAAATACTAAAATCTGTTAGGACTCGTAATTGGAGTTAACCGAGTTTCATTCTAATTAAACAAATTGACAATAGTATGAGTAGCCCACTGAAAATTTGAAATTGAAGCTTATATATACTTCCGTGTTAACGCAGTGTTCGTAAACGGCCTGTTCTGCAAGAACCCAAACGACGTCGTAGCTGACGATTTCTCGGCCAAGGGTCTCAACGTAGCGGGGCCCCTTAACAAGCTCGGATCAAGCGTCAACCTTATCAACGCCGGCAAGCTCGGCGGCCTCAACACCCTTGGGATCTCCATCGCCCGCATCGACTTCGCTCCCTACGGGGAGAACCCGCCCCACACTCACCCACGCGCAACCGAGGTCCTCACCGTCCTCGAGGGTACTCTCTACGTCGGGTTCGTGACGTCGAACCTCCAGCCGAGCGGGAACAAGCTCTTCGCCAAGACCCTTTACCCGGGAGACGTGTTCGTGTTCCCTCAGGGCCTCATTCACTTCCAATTCAACGTCGGAGCTCAGCCGGCGGTGGCTATAGCGGCGCTGAGCAGCCAGAACCCCGGCACCGTTACTATTGCTAACGCGGTTTTCGGGTCGAAACCGCCGATCTCGGTGGATGTGCTCACCAAGGCGTTCCAGCTCAACAAGGACACCGTCGCTTATCTGCAGTCTTCGTTTGGAGCGTAGATCGCATTTTAATCGATAGAGCTAATTGACATCATATGTACGATGAAAACAATTGCTTTTATGTTAACTGATTATTAATTCCTTCTCACAGATTGTAAGAGATGTGGCGTTGTGTGTTATTTATGATTATTTATGTGATTCCAAAATAAAACAGAGTAAGATCATGGTTTGTTATGAGTTTGATTGTGTATTTCGAGTCCATCAATGGTGAGATCGTGTTATTGGGTAGCAGCCATTGTAGTTTGAAATTGATTTGTAAAGAACCTTGATTGATTCAAGGATCTTATGGATTAATCGCCATGGAAGCACAAAAGGAAGAAGATGAAATAGAAGAAACGAAGGGAGTAACAAACTTGCAACTGAAATTCTCAGAGTTCTGTATTCAGCAAGGTCAACTTTATAGCCCAATACAATGGATATGTACTGACTAAATTGCCCCTAATTTGTTACAACCAAAATACCAAAATACCAAAATACCCCCAAGTTGCCTTCTTTCTTATATGGTCAATATCCCCCTCTCAAGCGGGAGGAGTGGAGGCTACGAGGCCAAGCTTGCAAGCAAGGAACTGGTGTTGATCTTGGCCAAGGGGCTTTGTAAAAATGTCTGCTAGCTGTAGTTGTGAACGAACAAATATACGCACCAGGAATCCCTCTGGAAAACACGCGTTCACGAACATAGTGATAGTCCAGGTGGAGATGCTTCGTTCTTTCATGGAAAACTAGGGTTTTCACAATGTGAATGACGGATTTGCTGTTACTGAATATGGGAATGGACTTGAGCACATAACATTTGAACTCAGTGATGATGGAATCCAACCAAACCAACTCACTCGAAGTCTTAGACAGACTACGATATTCGACCTCTGCTAAAGACTTGGATATTGTCGTTTGCTTCTTAGTCTTCCAAGAGACAAGAGCCTTACACATGAAAATACAAAAACCTCCTAAAAAATCTCCTCTGCTAACCTGTGTGGTCTTGGAATCAAGATCATATAATATAACCTGTAGGCCTTATGATCTTGAGGATAACCCAACATGATGCATCTCCTGGCTTTTGAAGCAAACTTGTCTTTAGTATTGCCCCTAATAAGAGCATATGCAAGACATCTGATGACTCTGAGCCTGCTGTAGTCAGGAGTTGAACCCATTAACCTTTCAAATTAAGGTGTTATCCATTTTAGAATAGATGATGGCATCAAATTGATTAAGTATGTAGTAGTTAACACAATCTCCCAAAAAAGACATTGGAAAATTCGCAAACAAACAGATATGACTCTAGCAGTCTCAATCAAGTGCCTATGTTTGCGCTCAACACGCCCATTTTGTTGAGGCACATAGGGTACGAAATGTTGACGAACAATCCCTTTTTTGAAGAAAGAACTATGCGCACTTAAAAAACTCAGATCCATGATCAGTTCTTACTGCTTTTACACAAGTGACAAATTGATTCTCAACAAGAGCAACAAAAGAGCAAACAACCTTAGACACCTGAACTTTATCAGCAACCAAATATGTCCATACAACACGACTGTAATCATCCGAAATTGTCACAAAGTATTGAGCACCCGATCTGCTTTGAACTTTGTAAGGGCCCCACAAATCAATGTGAATCAAATCAAATTTTGCATTAGTGATGAGCTTGCTTACAGTAAAAGGTATGGAATGATGCTTGGCTATAATACAAGCCTCGCAAAAAGAACTATCACTGTCTGTGAAAGAATAACCCTTTTACATGTATGAGTTTCGAAAACAAAATGTGCCTAGCCTAGCATGACACACATGGCTAGAAACATCTTTATTTGAGCAAGAACTAGAGTTATTAGAGCTATGAGTACGTAATATGAGCAACACTGTGAGACCCATCTTCGGTTTGCAAGGTAGCCTTGAACAATCTTCTAGTCATCCTTGCTGCACTCAACACCTCTCGACCACTCTTAGGGTCCTGAAAGACACATTTCGTTCTCTTAAAATTCACATCAAGATCAGCATCATCAACAATCTTCCCTACTAGCTAGGCCTGATACATGAGCCGAGTAGCTCGGGATCGACTCGGGCTCGACTCGAAAAAAGCTCGACTCGGGATCGCTCGAATGTATATATGAGCCGAGTTCGAGCCTAATCCCGAGCTCGAGTAGCTCGCCAGCACGTGTCCCCACTGGAATTGACAAAATTGCCCCTCACACTTTTTATGTTGATTTTTTATGCCACTTCATGTCTTCATTCCCAGTTCACACAATCCCACCCGGCCAGCCCTAGGATTCTCGTTCACAAGCCGCGGTCGCCGCCCCTCTTTTCAGATCTGGTGCTCCAGTCATCCACTCTCTGGTCGCCCCTCGTCAGTCGTCGCTACTTTCATCCTTGTCTCCCCTCATCGCTCTTTTTCGTCCTCGTTGTTTTAGATCTTGTACTAGATCCTCATCGTCTCTCCCATTTTCTCTCAATGCTCTTCGTCGTCCTCATTGCTTCAGGTATGGATCTATCTCCTCGTCGTCCTACCATCTCCTCTCATTGCTCTTTGGATCTGGATATTGCTCCTCGTCATCGTGCTGTCGCCCTCCTTGCTCCTAGTTATCCTCCTGTCGCTTCTCGTCGTCCTCCCAACTCTGAACTCCCTCCTTTGCTCGCTTGTCGTCCTACTCCTCCATTCAATTTCATGTTTTCTGATTCATTCAATTTGTATGTGTAATTAAGTTCTTTGTCTATAATTGTAAGTTGTTTGATTCATTCAATTCTATGTTGTTTGATTTCAATTTGTATAAAATTGAAATTAGTTTACCATTATTCTGTAATTGTAATTCCATCATGAAATGATTGAACTTGTTTGATTCAAGTTTGTAGCAGCAATCGAATCAAATTAGTTTGCCTTTGTTGATTCAAGTTGGTTGAACAAATGTTGTAAAAACAAGCCTACGAGCCTGAGCAAATTCGAGCCCAGCTCGACAGAAAAATAAATGAGCTCATCGAGATCGAGCTTCATATTCAGCTCACGAGCCGAGCTTGAGCAATATTTTAGGCTCAAATAGAAGTTGAGCTCGGCTCGTTTGTAAACAAGCCGAGCTTGAACACCCGATACTCGAGCTCGTATGCTCGTATATCACCCCTATTCCCTACTGACATCAGGTTGGTTTTGAAATCTGGCACATGAAACACATTTCTCAACAAAATTCCTCATGACAATTTGATATCCCCAACCTCTTTGACCTGTCTGATAGTACCATCAGGCAAGCACACTCTATTTGGTCTAGGTAAAGCACGCTTTCATTTCAGCAAATTGTCATCACATATCATGTGATCAGTGGCTTCGGAGTCAATGATCCATTAGATTATTCCTACTCTGATGTTTAGAAGACATAGTAAAAGAATTACCTACACAGCTTGTTGAAGCCCCTGCAAATGTCCCCGTCCTTTCATAGCTTTTAGGACTTCTTGACAAACCGCATTAACGAGCGTCATGTCCATTCCTGTGCCTTCCTCCATGATCTCTTCATCATCAACATCATCTAATGGAGATTCAAACATTCCTGTGACATTTCCAGCAGTCTTAACAGATTTCTTGCCTTTCGAATCCTTAAACTAATCCGGATAGCCAATGATCTTGAAGCATCCATCCAATGTATGGCCTTTCATTTAACGAACTGGTCGAAAATTGAAGCCATTAAACGAACTGGCCACCAACTGCTCTAGGATGATCGAAGTTGGAAAGGCCAAACAGATCATTCATATTTCCGCTTCCAGATCCAACTTCTCCTATCACTACATGCCTCTCATGGCATCATTCACCAGACCACTTGTGTAGACACACCCCAACAAAATGGTGTCGTTGAGCGCAAACATAAACACTTACTTGAAGTTGCCCGAGCCCTCATGTTTCAATCCAACTTACCTTCCAAATCCTAGGGAGATTGTGTCTTGACAGCCAAATACATCATCAACCAAAATCCTCTCCCCTCCCTCCACAACAAATCACCCTTTGAACTGCTCTTCAATAAACCCCCTGATCACTCCCATTTTCGTACCTTTGGCTGCCTCTGTTTTGTCAGCACCTCCACAAGATCAAGGGACAAGTTCATGCCTCGTGCATTACCCCATGTTTTCCTTGGCTACTCATTTGGCAAGAAAGCTTACAAAGCCTTTAACCTTGTGTCTCAAACCATTGTCCACACTCGGGACATTGTTTTTCATGAATCACACTTCCCATATCAAAAACCTATTTTGCCATCTTCGGATTCCCCTTTATCTGTGATTGCTGATGATTTCCCACACTCCATTTTTATTCCCTCTGTTACTACTAATGAACCTTCTGTTCCTCTTGAACCTTTGGTTCCTCCTGAGGCTCCCACGACTCAAACCAATGATCATCCAGCCCCGAGACACTCCGTTAGGATCACAAGGCCACCATCTTATTTGCAGGACTTCATTTGCTCCTGCTCCCCATTACTTCCGTCCAATACACACTATGATCTTGTACCTTCTTCTTCTTTACCTTCTATTCACCGTGCCTTTGTTGCCCACCTTTCTTCATTTGATGAACCCACAACCTATGCTGTCGCTGCCTCTCATCCACATTGGATTAATGCCATGAAAATGGAACTAACCGCTTTACAAGCTAATGGTACATGGGATGTTGTAGCTCTTCTTGCAGGAAAGAAAGCAATCAGATCCAAGTGGGTATTTAAAGTGAAATTGAAATCAGACGGCACACTTGAGCGCTATAAAGCTCGTTTAGTCACAAAAGGATTCACCCAAAAGGAAGGGTTTGATTTCCATGAGACTTTTCCCCTGTGGTAAAGATGTCCACCATTAGAACTGTCATAGCAGTTGCAACCTCTCGAAAATGGCCTATTTATCAATTCGATGTGAACAACGCTTTTCTTCATGGCGATCTGTTTGAAGAAGTTTACATGAAAATGCCCGAAGGTGTTCCAAACCCAGCTAACATGGTGTGTCGTCTTCGCAAGTCCATTTATGGCCTTAAATAGGTTTCACGCCAATGGTTCCACAAGCTCACCTCTGCCCTTCAATCACTGTCTTTTGTCCAATCCAAAAATGATTATTCGCTCTTATTCAAAAAGTCTAGAGTGCATCTCAATGTGGTTGGTGTTTATGTTGATGATCTATTGATCACCGAGTCTGATTTTACTGCTATTAATTGATCATCTTAAGTCATTTCTGCACACTGCTTTCAGCATTAAGGATCTAGCTAGGCATCCTCCATTACTTCCTCGGACTTGAGGTCACCTATTTGCCTCATGGTATTGTTCTTACCCAGACGAAGTTTTGTTCGGATCTTCTAAGTGAGTTTGATCATCCTAATCGCCCTGCTTGCACTCCTCTTCCATTACACTTCAAACTGAACAATGAAGATGGTGACCTGCTTCCAGATCCATCTTTATACAGACAGATAGTTGGCAAACTGAATTTTCTAACACACACACGCCCTAATCTCAGCTTTGCGGTTCAAACACTCAGTCAATTTATGCAACATCCTCGTCAACCTCACTTTGAGGCCCTTCAACATACTCTCAGCTATATCAGTCACACCATCGGTCAAGGCATTTTGTTGAATGGCGATGCCTCCCCTGTTTTACAAGCTTTCTCCGATTCAAATTGGGCTTCTTGCCCGATCTCTCGCCGATCTGTCACTGGTTATATTGTCATGCTTGGCGATCACCCATCAGTTGGAAGTTGAAGAAGCAAACTACTGTTTCTCGCAGCAGTTCTGAAGCAAAATACAGAGCCCTTGCTCATGCCTCCGCTGAGATCACGTGGTTAGTCCGACTTCTTCAAGAATTGGGCATTGTCTTTAATGATCATATCAAGCTTCATTCTGATAATTCCTCGGCCATTCAAATTGCCAAAAATCCCGTCTTTCATGAGCGGACCAAGCACATCGAGATCGATTTCCATTTTACCAACGAAAAAGTCATGGATGGTTTGATTGAACTGTGTTACATCCCTACTGTCTCCCAGCTCGCAGATGTTCTCACCAAAATACTGCCTTCGGCTCAACAAAACAATCTTCTCTCCAAGCTGGGCATGGTCACCCATCCTCCAGCATGAGGGGGGTGTTGGTGTATGCAATAGTGGGTTATTGGTCTGTATAATGTAGTGGGAGAAATGGGTGTTTTTCTGACGTCTTGGACCACACTAGGACAGCTCTTTCTAACGGTTGTTAGGACCACAAGGGATATAACAATACAAATAGGGCAACTGTAAAGAATGAATGAATCAATGAAGCAATCTACTGAGCAACTCTCTCTTCCTCTCTTTCTTCCTTCCGTCTTCTTTCTCCTCCCCGCTCTCCTCTGTTCATCGTCATCACAGATCCTCTATGGATCTTCAACTTGATTGCTTGCATCTTTAAATGAAAACTTAAAGGATCTTTTAATTCAAACACAAATTGTCACATACCACATCGAAAATAAGAAAGATAAAAATAATGGTTGTAGGGTGAAATTATGTACATTAAATTTTTGTGTTAAAAAGTGAATCACAATTCCTTATAAACTCGTAAAAATTGATATAATAACCAATGTAGCCCCAAGACTTGTTTGCCTCCATTATCGAGAGTATAATTAGGTCATTTACATTGATTTAATGGGTATATAATGACTTTGTTATTGTTTAGGTTATACGTATTGGAATAAAATTGTCAATCAATTGAACACATAAGCACGTACGTAGCAATATGATCGATCTTATTCATATGCGCGCTTTATTTTTGAAATTACATCAACAAATAATCATAAATATTTCAAAACACAACATAAAAAGGATTAATAATCTTAACACAACACAATGAAGCAAGCAGTTGTTTTTATTTTAGATGCCAATCAGCAACGAGGAGCTCTACGCCCCAAAGGAAGACTGCAGTGAAGTGACGGTGTCCTTGTTGAGCTGGAACGCCTTGGTGAGCACGTCAACCGAGATCGGCGGTTTCGACCCGAAAACCGCGTTGGCGATGGTGACGGTGCCCGGGTTCTGGCTGCTGAGCGCGGCTATAGCCACCGCGGGCTGGGCCCCGAGGTTGAATTGGAAGTGAATGAGGCCCTGGGGGAACACGAACACGTCTCCCGGGTAGAGGGTCTTGGCGAAGAGCTTGTTCCCGCTCGGCTGGAGGTTCGATGTCACGAACCCGACGTAGAGGGTGCCCTCGAGGACGGTGAGGATCTCGGTGGCGCGTGGGTGCGTGTGGGGCGGGTTCTCTCCGTAGGGGGCGAAGTCGATGCGTGCCATCGAGATCCCGAGGGTGTTGAGGGCCTTGAACTTGCCGGCATTCACGAGGTTCACGCTTGATCCGAGCTTGTTGAGGGCGCCGGGTGCGTTGAACCCCGCCTTGAAGGCGAAATCATCCGCTACGACGTCGTTTGGGTTCTTGCAGAATAGGCCGTTCACGAACACTGCTTTACATATTTTTTAATTAAGACAAACAAATTAAAACACACATACATACATATACATATATATATATACATATATATATATATATATATATTAATTAACTAGTTTATGTCCGATTATTGAGAATATATTAACACAATATATATTATAAAATTATATTTATTATGTATAAAAAAATCTATTGTAAATATGACAAAAACAAACAAATATGAATTACAATGTGAGAATTAAACTAATAACGATCAAATTCTATGAAAAGATAAAATTAAAATTAATCTAGATCTAAATAATTCATTCTACTAAAAAAAATTAATATAGCTATAAATAAAATAACTATAAAATAATTAATTTTGATATAAATAATTATTTCCACCAAAAAATAATCTATATATAAATAAAATAACACCTATCTAATATTGTATTTACTATCAATTATATTTTTGGTAAGTATGGTTATGAGATAGTTTTGATTTATATTTTTATCAATTAGCTAAAATATATAGATAGATTATGTTTTATGATAATTTTCTATAAATTACGATAATATTATTTAATAATTTTTTTTAAAATTAACCCCAACGACGTTAGGTATGCATTATGTATATAGATGACTCGATTTTCTTAAGCTGATTGATATTGATACTTACAGCCGGAGGTAGGGTTGTCGACGGCGACGCAGAAATCTTGGAGCTGGTTGGGATCGGTGGCGTAGGCCACATAGGAAGCGAACGCTAAGAGTGCTAAGCTTGCAATTACCACACGAGCTGCCATTTTTTCTTTCGATTTCTACGATCGAATTGTAGTGCAAATATATTGGAGCGATGTGAGTTGGAATGGTTTAAGTGTGAGGATTTGCCGTTCAATTTATATCCAGCATTTGGTAAATTGATGTTTGAATCGGTCGTCGACATTGCAAGAGGATGAATTAAAAAAAAAAAGAGTAATCGATCAATATATACTAAATCAATGTTTGGCTTTCTCCATTTAAAGTAATTTTTTTTAATGTGTTTAAAATTAGACGACGTCGTTGATGATTTCGTATGTAGTCTCAAATTCAATTTGTACTTCGTAAATTAATATATACAGTTGAATGAGCTAGCAAGGGTTTTGGGGGTTGAATACTTGAATGGATCAATATATAATTAGAGATGGGATCGGTGGATTTTTTTTTTATAAGTTAATAATTCGAAGGTCAGGCAAACCTGACTCGGTCTGCCTCATCGAGAGGCCGACAAAGTCGGTAAACGGCGAATCGTCAAACATACAACCTAAAAACAAAAATATAGATAACAAGCGAAATGAAACAAGCACAATAAACTCTACAACAAGACGACCAAGAAGACCAACTCCCAAGAAAGCCGAGGACGAAGGCGAAGAACGAAGCCAAGCACCACTGAACAGTGGCACCGCGGGCCAGCGGTACAGCAGGACTCAATCTCCTGTGGGTAGTGCAGACGAACTCCAAGGAAGCTCAATCCCGGATACGGAGTCGCCCTAAGCGCACCACCACAACCCTAGCTAGTCCCGACTTCAGACTCCACGCCCCCAACCAAGCAAAAGACCTCCAAGAAACGTCGAAAACAGAGTCGCACGCTGCTCAAACAAAACACCAACAAGGTTTCGCCTACAAGAATTTTGTCAAGCCCTAGCGGGGGATTGCACAAACCCCGCCCATTCAGGATTTGGACAAACTCTTTCGAGATTTTGGTCTAACTTTTCCCCCCCTTTTTTCCACTAATTAATTTATTAATAGCATCTGACATCTTGGCGTGCAAGGGACGGATTAAGCCTTGCACGCCAAGGAGAGACTACCTCCAGCACGTGACAGCCTGGCAAACCAAGGCGTGCACGCCAAGGAGAAAAGCACCAGATGCAGAGTCACAGGCGAACCACCAGCGCAAGCACGGACGGAGTCCGGCCCGGGTGAGGACGGACGGAGCCAGAAACACCATACCTGCACAAGAAACGGTGAGGGCGATGAAGAAGACACGAGGAGAGGTGAAGGCGAAGAGGAGAATAGAGGAGATCACGCCCACCAGGACCACCGATTAGAACCCAAAGCGGGCGATCGGAATGGAAGGAAGAGACGAGGGCCAAACCACCCAAAACAAAAGTGTGGGGGAGAATGGTGAAACCAGTCGGAACCACCCAAATTGAGGGTGAGTGCACCAACCGGAGGGAAGACTACCGACGGAACTGGACTTCGATCTGCAAGAATGAGGCCGAAAGTAGCACAATTTGTTGAATTAGCCTTAACCTCAAGGGTATTTGGCGAAAATTCCACATAATTAACAATGTCCTTTTTAACGTTTTTTTTTAACGGAAATAATTCGACATACCAGACTTGTCTGGTGGACCGAGAGGCCGAAAACGGCAGACAGACTAACTGTCATGATACAACAACGGAGCCAAAATAAAAAATAAAAAAGAAAGACCCGCCACAATCAATCACAATAACGACACACCAGACTCGTCCTTTTTAATGTTGTTTTTTGTGTGTGATCGAGAGATTTTTCATTGAAAAAAAAACTAAATAGCATTAATATTAACAACGTTTTGGATGTTATTTTTTAATTTTTTTGGTGTGTGAGATTGTTCATCATATTTTCCCTAACAACGTGTTTGATCCAACGTTGCTAGCTAGTCCAATTCAGCCCTACTCAATCCTTACCTTCACAACAACGTGGATTTGTGGTGTATATAGGACCGTGGGCAGAGCTAGGGGAGCGAGGGGAGCATTCGCCCCCCCCCCCCCCATCCAACGAATCACCTATATTTGTTCTACTCGTCAATAGCTTTGTTTATATATATATATATATAGAGAGAGGTTGGGTCATGTGTGTTAACAACTCTTACGGTGTTAAATATTAACAAATCAATATTCGGCAAAATTTATCAAATATTCATCACAGTCACTCAATTATTCATCAAAGCTTTTGTTAAAATTAATCAAATATTCATCATAGTCACTCAAATATTCATGACAGTCACTCATCAATTATTCACAATGTCCCAAATATTCATCAATATTCGGCAACATTTAAGAAATATTCATCACAGTAATACAATTACGAGATTAGGGGTGGATACACGCGCAAGGCTTTGAGTTTTTTGGTTGATAATTTTTTTTAATTGGCAATAATTATTAATTGAAATGAATCTCTTAAATATTGTCAAAAAGCTTTGATGAATAATTGAGTGACTGTGATGAATATTTGGTAAATTTTGCCGAATATTGATTTGTTAACATTTAACACCGTAAGAGTTGTTAACATTTGATCCGTATTCTATATATATATATATATATATATATATATATTATAAGCTTCAATACGATGTCTTTTAATAAATCACAATGCTTTTATATTTTGCTTAATTTGATATTTTGGTAATATAATTCAACTCAAAGTTTCGAAACAAGAGGTTATATTACTAAATTCGATAATTATATAAGAAATTATGTCAGTTTAAAGATTGTATATCTTGTTACACGTTATTGAATACTAAGAGAACCACAAGTTACATATTGACTTTGTAGGTTTCAAACGATATATATTTTTAGACGAAAAGAATGTTGTTATATATATATATATAGAATGCGGTTCAAATGTTAATAGCTCTTACGGTGTTAAATGTTAACAAATCAATATTCGGCAAAATTTATCAAATATTCATCACAGTCACTCAATTATTCATCAAAGCTTTTGTTAAAATTAATCAAATATTTATCACAGTCACTCAATTATTCACAATTTCCCAAATATTCGGCAACATTTAAGAAATATTCATCACAGTAACACAATTACAGGATTGGGGGTGGATATTGTGAATAATTGTGAATAATTGAGTGACTGTGATGAATATTTGGGAAATTGTGAATAATTGAGTGACTGTGATGAATATTTGAGTGACTGTGATGAATATTTGATTAATTTTAACAAAAGCTTTGATGAATAATTGAGTGACTGTGA
This sequence comes from Persicaria maculosa, assembly GCA_963922045.1. Taxonomy (NCBI): domain Eukaryota; kingdom Viridiplantae; phylum Streptophyta; class Magnoliopsida; order Caryophyllales; family Polygonaceae; genus Persicaria; species Persicaria maculosa. Next base: position 12,303,638 of record OY998267.1, on the reverse strand, counting down.
TGAATATTTGATAAATTTTGCCGAATATTGATTTGTTAACATTTAACACCGTAAGAGTTGTTAACACATGACCCAACCTATATATATATATATATATATATATATATATATATATATATATATATATATATATATATATATATATATATTAAAATATATCAGTTTTTTTTTTTTGTCTTGTTCGTCTGATTCCTCCATAACTGATTCTTGATTAAATAAATCTTAAGAGCAAGAGTTGATTCTATGAAATCTTGAGAGTTGATATCTTAGGTATAGCCACCACCAAATAACACGAACAAGTCGAATTACCCATTAATCGAATTCTCGATCATATGTAAATCTATTGATCGATCTTGTTGGTCGTTTTATTTTGAAATTACATGAATAAAATGATCAATACACAAGGCCACATCTACAAGCCCCGAAAAGGAATAACCAGCCAACATAATACAACACAAAAAGCACACAGACATAACAGCAATTGTTTTATAATTTAAATGCCAATTAGCGCCGATCGACGATTAATCTACGCCCCGAAGGACGACTGCAGATAAGCGACGGTGTCCTTGTTGAGCTGGAACGCCTTGGTGAGCACATCAATCGAGATCGGCGGTTTCGACCCGAAAACCGCGTTAGCAATAGTAACGGTGCCGGGGTTCTGGCTGCTCAGCGCCGCTATAGCCACCGCCGGCTGAGCTCCGACGTTGAATTGGAAGATTCAAAGTTTCGAATAAAATTTAAATAAGAAAATGGCAGCTCGTTTGTTTACAATTGCAAGCTTATCACTCTTAGCAATCACTTCGTACGTAGCTTACGCCACCGATCCTAACCAGCTCCAAGACTTCTGCGTCGCCGTCAACAACCCCACCTCCGCCTGTAAGTCCTCTCATCCTAACTCAAATGCATTGCTAACGCTTTAATTTTGTGTATTCGGAGTCGGATTATCGGATCTGATCACGTTCAGCTTAATTAATTACTTCCATGTTAACGCAGTGTTCGTAAACGGCCTGTTCTGCAAGAACCCAAACGACGTCGTAGCTGACGATTTCTCGGCCAAGGGTCTCAACGTAGCGGGCCCACTCAACAAGCTCGGATCAAGCGTCAACCTTATCAACGCCGGAAAGCTCGGCGGCCTCAACACCCTCGGGATCTCCATCGCCCGCATCGACTTCGCTCCCTACGGGGAGAACCCGCCCCACACACACCCACGCGCCACCGAGGTCCTCACCGTCCTTGAGGGTACTCTCTACGTCGGGTTCGTGACGTCGAACCTCCAGCCGAGCGGGAACAAGCTCTTCGCCAAGACTCTGTACCCGGGAGACGTGTCACTCACTCTATTAGGCTGATATCTGATCGTAGGTGCCAATCAAGTTGGTGTTTGAATCGGTCTTGGGCATTTAATTGCCGACAGGATGAATGCAGATTATTAAGTGAATGGGTAATGGGGTTGAATTAGCTCTAGGGTTTAGAGTGTTGAAATAATTGATCAATTTAGGGGTTTGATCGGGTGTGTTTATTAATTATTACTAGTAATATATAATAAGTCGTCTCTGTTGGTGAACAGTCTATTCAAACTTCAAGTTAGATCATGTTTGACCCCCATAATAAATCAAACAAACTTTAACCACTTTGATTAAATTAGGGTATTTGGTAGGAAGAGAAAACAAAGAAGGTGAGTATATATGGGTGTGTTTGGATTTCAATGCATTTTAACATTTGAATAGTATTTGGTTGATTTTTTCTTAATTTGTTAAAATTGGCTAATTTGCAAGAATATATTAGTTTCAGAGCGACTTTACAAAACTAGCAGTATCACTGCATTATTTGCAATGAGGGAAAAGTCACTTTTGCAAAAAAAAAAAATAACACTAAAAGATTACCATATATGCATGGTTGGTTGTGAGAGAAAGAATGTGCTGGGCACAGATGTAGGCTATGAGAGGCAAGCGAATTAAAGAAAAAGAGAGAAAGTGCATTAAATTCAACCCTTTTCCCATTGCGAAAAAAGAGAAGAAGATGATCTTATCATTTTCGTTAAGGATATGAAGAGGATGAGAAATAGTTAATGACGTAAAACTAAAGCAGCAAGGAGACTTACCCATATTTGTTACTCCCTCCGTTAATTAAAACTTGACGTTTTACTATTCACGTACGCTTTTTGAGGTGTTAAAAACTATATAAAATATTAACTTTTTCAATATATTTTTTTAATAATTTCATACTTGTTACTATTAAGTATGAATTTATAAAAACAAATTTAAAAAAAGTTATTATTTCATATAGGTTTTATCATTATAAAAAAGCGTGAATGAATAATAAACGACAAGTTTTAATTAACAGAGGGAGTATTATACATTGTATGATGATGAGACGGTTTAGCGTTCGATTGACACGTAATATTAATTTGCTGGCATGTATGCCGTATTGGTTAACATACAAATGATCACTGAGTTATCTGCATTTTCGATTCTCCTTCAATGGCATCACTTTCACTTTTCCTCTCTCCTCCCCCTTTTTCTTATGCGAAAAGGTGCTCACCTCTCTCTTCCCTCTCTCTCCTCTGCCACCACTTGCAGGGTCTCCTTTTTTTTTACCTCTCTCTTCCCCTCATTTAAAGTGCTAGTCTTCCATCAGTACGGTTAACTTGTGTAAGACAGTTATGTGCAACAATTATATCTGCAATTTTTTTGGTCCAAGGGTTACTTTTACAAATTTTTTAGGGGTAGATTTGCAGTTGGTATATTCACTGTCATTTCCTGTTTAAAATAATATAAATTTTAAATAAAATATTATATAAATTAGGTTAACTGAACAATCACTATTACGTAAAATTTATAATTTTGAAACTAACTGCTTAAACCAATTTACAATGTATTTTATTTAAAATTTATAGTATTTTAAACACATTATAAAAAAATATTGATTAAACATTATTTAAATGCTTATAATTATAAGTTTATAATAATTAAAACTCATTAGAATTTAAACACACCATATATCTCATTAGGAGCATCTCGTTAGAGCATCTTCCCCCCGTAAGTCATAATTGCTAGGGAAAATAGCCTACCAAAATAGAATATTTTGTAAAATATTCTCTTTTGGCCTATTATACACTTTTACTGTTCCCACCGTAGGCCAATTTTAGCAGGCTAAATTTCCTTTAAATACTAAGATAATTTAGAACTTTCACATCTCATTTCCGTCATTTGATTCTATCTTTATCCTTTCGATTTGAATCAACAATGAATTGTTCTCAAATATCATCATCATCTCACTCTTCAAATAAAACTATTGAAAATTACGACTATGGTAACTTTCGAACGAGCAATGAAAACTATATGCATGAAGATGATCAAAGTGGTGACTTCGGAACAGGAAATGGTTATGAAGAGAGTAATATGGATCTACCAGAATATTAGATGTAATCATGATTCAATAGTTGGTAGTTTCATTTTGTACTTGTTTTTTCTTCTTTAGTACTTTAAGCAACTTAATATTTATTTTTTATTATAATTTTGATGAATCTATAATAAAAAAATATTAATTTATTTTCTAAAAATATTATTTATGCAATGATAATTCAAATATGTCAGATATTATAGTCATATTGAAAAACTCTTGAATATCTTTACAATAGAACAACTTTTAATTTTAATTAAAAACCATAACTATAATATATATATATATATGTTTATAATTTTATTATTTAGAGATTTATATAAATATTAAACACTTAAAAATAAATGAATAAATAAATAAATAGCACTTGGCCTTCCAAAAGAGGAAGCCAAATTTGGCATTTTTTCAGAAATAGGCCAAAAACAAAAAGGCTAAAATGAGTTTTGGCCTAGGATGGGAGCAAAATTAGGTCAAAACCCATTTTTTGACTTACAATGGGAGATGGTCTTATGGCTCGATTGCTAGCCTTTATATTAATTTGGCTTGAAGCGTGCTCTTCATGTGTTTGTTATTGGGGTGCTTTTTAAAAAAAAACGCGGTTAGGGTTTTTACTGAAGTCCGTTGAGACTCATGATCGGGGGTCGTTCCATCCGAAAACCAATTGACGTTAGAAGGATTAGCCCATTCTGTTATATACGTACTAAGCTTTTATTTGTTCATATTATCAATGTAGAACTATTTTGATATTTTCACATTCTTCCTTTTCTCAACAGTTTTAAAATAACCGTGTGATACACCTCCAATATATAGAGAGTTGTATTGTTTTTTATGTGGGCCATTTTAATATTAATAAAAATTGATTAAAATCCGAAGTCAATCTAATCCATTCGTTTTTACTCATTCAAAAGGCTTAAAGTTATTCACAGATTACATAGTAAATACTTATGAAGGAGTATATATTTTACATTTATCTCTGTTTATATGGAATGATAAGCACATACACGTGACACATAGGAATTATCATAATCTTACAATAATAACCATGAGATATTGCGATGATTATTTGATTGTACCAATACCCACTGATCGAGGGATCTTCTCGATCTGCGTCAACTTTAGCTCAATTTTTTTACCTCAAATGTTATCAAGTACGTGTCAAACTTAACTATATATGCAAAATTAAGATGGCGATAGCGATGAATATATTCACAGGTGTGGAGCACCATATGATCTTGCTCTTTGAATTGGTCAACGATATATATATACTATATAATAGGGTATATATAACGAATTAATATATATATATATATATCATATAGATATATTATTAAAGTATGTTTTTTCAAATGCTTTACTACTGACTAAAGCAGCTTAAAAACATATTTGATCACGTCAAATAATAATTTTTGTTTTGATTAAGTAAATCACATCAAATAATAATAACCAACTAAAGCAATCATCCAAAGATAAAATATTTTTTTTTAAAAAAAATCTCTCAAATTCCATACATCTGAGTACACAAGATCAGTGGAGTTCTGTTCTAATGTCAATTAAAAAAAATCTCTCAAATTCCACACATCCGAGTACACAAGATCAGTGGGATTGTGTTCTAAAATCAATTGACATTAGAAAAAGTGACAAAACTCTCAGAACAAGATTGAAGGAGAAGCTGAAGAATATTTCAACTGATTGTAATTCAACTGATTGTAATTGAAGCAGGTGAGGTTCTTGTTACAGCTCTATCCTATTTATAATAGGATGAGAGCAGTTTATTCTATTTACAAAACCAAGATGATTCAAACCAGGTAAATCCACCATGGATACACAGCAGAAACTCAACGAAGCGAAGATCTCACAGTACGAGATCAATCAGAGAAAGGAAAACGGGAATTAAACGTGGAAATGAAAATGAAAAAGAGAAAACGAATTAGATCATTACGAATCGAGTCATTTGCTCTGATACCATGACAAAACTAAGATTGAAGGAGAAGCTAAAGAACACATTTAACTGTAAAAGGTGAGGTTCTTGTTATAGCTCTCATCCTAAAGCAGTTTATTCTATTTAGAAAATATAGCCACATCTTTCTATTTTAAACATACGTATCCTCATAAGGAGAAACCATCACCTTATATGCAAAGCTTGCATTCCTTATATTTTCAGTGTAAAATATTTTCACATCTTCCACGATATGTTACAAGACTGTGCTAATCCGGTCAATATTTGACTAGCTAGATATAATTAACTAAAATCAAATCTCGTTTCAAATCTTTTGTTTGTTATATTATTTGTTTTAATTTTATATATATAATCTCAACTGCTTTTAGCTAGCTGGTCCAATTTTATCATGACAATTGAGCTAATGTTAAATACTGTAATAGTTTAAATATTGTTTTTAAAAAAATCTAATTTGAAGCTGGGTTGTTTTTTTTGAAAATTTCCCCTTTAATGAATAATGTACACCGAAGACATTTTCAAACTCCACACTGAAGTGTACAGTACGTTGCTAGGCAGCTAAGCAACTATAAAAACACATATATGAAGGCAGTTTGTATCATCAAACTTCATCCCCTCTTAGCCTTCTTTCCTCATTCAAATTCAATGGCAGCTCGTGCACTTTCCTCCGTCGCATTAATCCTTCTAGCGACGACTTTCTACGTCGCTTATGCCTCCGATCCAAGCCAACTCCAAGACTTCTGCGTCGCCACCAAGGATCCAAAAAATGGATGTAAGTTCACTAATATCAAAATTTGTTACTTGATTTGAATATATTTTTACCAAACCGAATCTCTAACAAATTTTCGTTTTTTTCTTCATACTCGATATGTTAGTGTTTGTGAATGGCAAGTTCTGCAAGAACCCTATGGACGTCACAGCCGACGATTTCCTCTTCCGAGGCCTAAACGTTGCGGGAAACACGAACAACCAACTCGGATCCTTCGTGACCCGAGTTGATGACAAGTCATTCCCGGCCCTCAACACGCTAGGAATATCACTCGCGCGAGTTGACCTAGCCCCCTACGGAGTTAACCCTCCCCACATCCACCCACGCGCCACCCAAGTGACCACTCTCCTAGAAGGGGTCGCGTACGTAGGGTTCGTCTCCTCCAACATCGAGAAGGTTGGCAACCGATTCTTCACCAAGGTCCTCTATCCCGGAGATGTTTTCGTGTTCCCTCAGGGCATGATTCACTTCGAGCTCAACGTTGGGAAGACGCCTGCGGTCTTGCTTGTTGCCTTTAGCAGCCAGGCCCCCGGAGTGATCACGTTGGCCAACGCGACGTTCGGATCAAACCCGCCTATCTCGCCTGATGTTCTCTCCAAGGCCTTCCAGCTTGACAAGGGGATCATCAAATACCTCCAGTCTACCTTCGGAATATAGATGCATTGCATCTTTAGCATCAATGTTGCAAATGGTTGTACTACGTGTTCATGGGCTTATTGAGTTTTTTCGACCCGGCCCATTTATGACAATTTGGGCCACACCATTTTCCACTGTTTTTAGTTATACAAGCTATTGGCAAGACGGTAAAATGGTTATTAATAAGATAAATTTTATTTAATTATATAATAAGTCCTTGTGATTCCTACCAAATTTGCAATTTAACCCAAACCTTGGTACAAAGAGATCTCGTTGAAGTTTTCGTATTCTGCAATTTTGGAGCAATTTTAAATTTTAAAATTAATTAACTATTCATCACAGTCACTCAAATATTCACCACAGTCACTCAATTATTCACAATTTTCCAAATATTTATCAATATTCGGCAACATTTAAGAAATATTCATCACAATAACACAATTACGGGATTGGGGGTGGATACACGCGCAAGGGTTTGAGTTTTTTGGGTGATAATTTTTTTTTAATTGGCAATAATTATTAATTGAAATGAATCTCTTAAATTTTGTCGAAAAGCTTTGATGAATAATTGAGTGACTGTGATAAATATTTGATAAATTTTGCCGAATATTGATTTGTTAATATTTAACACCGTAAGAGTTGTTAACATTTAATCCGTATTCTATATATATATATAATGATAAATTTATTATAATTAAAATACATTAGAACGAAAACGCACCCTATATCTCACTAGGAGCATCTTGTTGTGACTCGATTAATTTGGCTTAAAGCCCGCTCTTGTGTTCGTACGTTATTGGTTTTTTGATATCTTAAAATCGGAGCAGATAACTTGCAAGCCACGTACAAGAAATTGCGATGACTATTTCAAACCTCTAATTTTATAACCAAATGTCAAACTCAACTATCCAATTAAGATATGGCGATAGCGATGAATATATTCACAGGTGTGGAGCATCAACTCGATCTTGCTCTATGAATTGGCCATGGATTATCCAATAGCTAGCGGTATGGTATTAATACCATCTTCGTCGCATAATTTAGGTTGTTTGACTTTTTAACACGTTTTTTAATGTGTTAAAACTCTATAAAATATAAAATTTTTTTCAATTTTTTTTAGATAATTTCAAACTTATTACGGAAGGAGTATATAACACATAAATTACTAGGGTCTTGGTTCTCGATCGACTTCTCGGGTGGTTGACGACTTGTACGAGTTGATTGTGTTTTTCTTTCCTCTTTGATGTTTTGTGTTATTGTGTTCTGTTTGTATTGACGGTTTTCCATCTACTGACTTGTTCGGCCATCGAGTTTCACGAATGCCTAAACTCGAATTTTTACCTAATAAAAAAAATATATAGATTTCTAGGGTGTGTACGTTTTGTACCATGTACGAGAAGATGTTAACATAATATTCTAAAATTATATTTATTATCTATTAAAAAAATATATTAAAAATATGATAAATACAATAAAATTAAATTACAATGTGAGAATTGAACTCATAACGATCAAAGTATGCAATAAATAAAGCATAAAAATTAATCTAGATAAAAATAATTCATTCTACCAAAATTAATACATATATAAATAAAATAGCAGCTATCAAATCAGTATAAATAATTCTTTCTACTAAAAAATAATCTATATATAAATAAAATAATACATATCAAATATTTATCTATAAATATTTTTGGTAAGTATGGCTATAAAATAGTTTTGATTTATATTTTTTATTAATTAACTAAAATATATATAAATAGATTGTGAGTTATGATAAAAAAAAAATTTTTTATAAATTATGACAATATATTATTTTAATAATTTTTTAGTAGATGTTTCCTCTAAAATCACCCATAACACGCGCCACATAGGATATATAGATATAGATTATGTTTTCAAAGGCTTAAGTAATTACTCCCTCTGTTCAATTTTAATTATCTTTTTACTATTTATGCACGTTTTTTAAGGTGATAAAACTATACTCCCTCTGTTAATTAAAACTTGTCGTTTACTATTCATGCACGCTTTTTTAGAATGATAAAAACTATATGAAATATTAACTTTTTAAAAAAAAAATTTTAATTCATACTTAATAGCAACAAGTATGAAATTATTAAAAAAATATATTAAAAAAGTCAATATTTTATATATTTTTAACACCTTAAAAAGCGTGCGTAAATAGTAGAACATCAAGTTTTAATTAACGGAGGGAGTATAAAATATTTATTTTTTTCAATAATATTATACTTATGACTTAAAAGAATGCTTATTAAAAAAATTAATTAATATTTTAATATTTTGTATAATTTTTATCATCTTAATAAAACGTGCGTAAATAATACTACATAAATGACAAATAAAAATGAGTGGATGAGAAGTACTAACTAAAGCAGCATAAAAACATATTCCACCACATCAAATAATAAAGTAACAAACAAAATCAATCATCCAAGGAGAAAAAAATATTTAAAAATTCATTTAAAAGTTTTTTTCTCGATTGATTTTGACCAATTTAACCTTAATAGAATACTAAATGGGTTGAGTTTATCAATCATCAATGACTCTATATATTCAAATGGAAGGCCAAATTCTAGCACATTATTAATTATTATATGTCATCATTATCAACTAAATTTAAGGTTTAACGTAGCTTACAAGTTTATAGTATACACGATTGTATGTATTTTACAAGATTGTGCTAATCCGGTCAATGTTTGACTAGCTCTAGATAATTAAACTAAAGGGGTTTGTGCTAACTAAACAAAAAAAAAAGGTACACTAAGTACCCTATTTTTTAGATTTGCAAAAGCGTGATGGGTCTACTTTTGTCAATTATCTATGCACACAGTAATAGGTACAAAAAGAGAAGTAATTCGACCAAAAAAAAATGAGTATGGAGGGTTACAGGGGAATGAAGTCATTCTATCATTCGTTTTATAGGTAAATAGTTTCACCCGTTTTATCCATCATCTTTCTCTGACTCGTGCTATCGTGTATGTGATGTGGGTGGAGTAGGTACCCAATTAGTGAAATAAATATAGTTATAATTTTTTTAAACACACATATCCATCATCCGCACCACCCATCACCCACTTTATTGTTGGTTTTCGCCCACAAAATTAATGTGGATGGATCGGATACCCATGAGTTATTTACAACACTAAGGAGGAGAGAGATAAAAGTGGAAAAAGGAAGAGAATGAGACAGTGAGTTGTACTGAGTGATTGGAGGTTTCCCTCCAACAAAGCGAAAGCAGGAGATCGAGAGGAATGACACCACCAATTGCAGACTTTATAAACATTGAAGAGCCCTCAAATGAATGATGAAATTACCATTAATGACGGAGGAGCTCAATATATAAACGCTAGGAACTAAAGAGTCGAGCTCCATTGAAGAAGAGGGTTCCCTCCCAATAAGGTGAAGGGAAAGAGGAGAAATGAGGTTGAATGACGTAGACATCACGAACACTCTATATAAGCAATGAATAGGACGGAGCTCATTAACTCTTCAAATTCAGAAGACCATCATAGGAGCACAAGCAGGTCGTCGGCTTGGTTTTGTTTTTTAGTGAACTTGTCTTATATTTAGTGAAGTCAAGAAATAACCAATGCCCTTATCTAGCAAATTAAAGGCAAGCGTATATATGTATCTTAAGTTATTGAGGACGTGTTTTCCATTCCACCCCCTCCACCTTCATTTTAAGGGGTGGAAAGGGTGGAGATCCACTCAACCCCTTCCACCTTCCCCTCCCAATGTGGGAAATTTCCCCCCGCCTCCACCCCTCCATCATGGCGGTTCGGAAAACAGGCCATGAATAAATTGATTATGTTTTTAAAGCAATAAACCCTCTCCCATAAGCCTATTTATTTTACAAATGATCACAAACTCCTCTTTTTTTTAAACAAGAGCAAAGCTCTCAATAATTATCGGAGGTATTGGAAAACCCCTAATATCCTTGTCAAGCAAAGGCAAAACACACATAAGTGGATCGAGAAGCAAATAAAAACCAACAAAAAGGGAAAATACAAATGAAGTAAGAGAGTTAGTGATTGAGTTCGTTTCCCTGCCAATGTGATGAAATACTTGGGGTGCCCAATCATCAACGGGAGAGTACATAATGGTACTTTTGACAAAATTATTTGCAATTCAAAAGAAAAAGCTAAGTAAATGGCGCGCAAATGGATTATCGCAACAGGGTCGTGCGGTTCTTATTGGAACTAACCTCGCTGCAAAACCACTTTATACAATGCAAAATTTCATGCTACCATGTGCAATTCACAAGGAACTTGATCAAATCAACAAAACCTTTTTCTGGAACAAAGATCTTCAACACCTTCCTCTGATAAGCTGGGATAAAATTTGTAAACCAAAAGCGAATGGGGGACTAGGTATCAGTAAGACAAAAGATATGAACGAAGCACATCAAATGAAGCTTCTGTGGAAGATCTTAGCAGAACCAGATAATGTTTGGGTCAAATTAATACAATATAAATATCTAAAAAACCTCTCACATCCTAAATTACAAGAGAAAGGGCAGTGCATCCTGGTAATGGTCGAAACTGACGCAGTGACGCCCCTTATCGAAAAATTCAAAACCGGTTTAATCTGGTCGGTAGGCAATGGATAGTCGATAAATTTTTGGAGGGACGGCTGGATAAAAACAACACCAATTGCGAGCAGGGATGACTGCCCGACAATTACATAAACAGAAGAAATTGTTAGTGAATATATTATAGGGGGAAATGGTGGGTGGAAAAGCTTCGCTCTACCCTGCCACAAAGCATTGTAAAAGACATCATGGACATTCCATTACCAACAAATCAATTTGAGGATAGACTATACTGGTGGCCGAACAAAGAAGGGTGGTTTACAATGGCTAGCGCTTACAAACTAATCACACCTCCCAATGGAACCGGAATTGACGAGAACTCGTAGATTTGGAACTCAATATCCCCCCTAAGATAAAAAAATTTCTATGGAAACTAAGCCAGCAAGGACTCCCAACAACAACCCGACTCACCCAAAAAGGGGTCTCAGTCCTGTCGCTTGCACCTTATGCACCAATGCAATAGAGGACGATACGCACCTCTTCATTGAATGCCAGTATAATAACATCCATCCAACTCTCCCTACGGATATTCGCCAAACCATAAATAACATGATTACAATCTCAAGAGAAATTAAGCCTATCCTAGTGCTACTAGGCACCAAACTAACAAAAACAGAAAAGGAAAAATTATTCTTTAACTGGTGGACGACATGGTACGTTAGAAACCAAATTATTTTCCGGCATGAACCACCACCATCACAAGAAACAATTAAACACATAACCAACATGCATATGGAAAACTGGCTACAAACAGCCAATTACGAACAACATATCAACAGTTATTTCAATTACGCCAAAACAAATAACCTGAGGACTAGGAAGAATACTCAACGAAAAACAATTACATGGAAAAAAATCCCTCCAGGTACGTTCAAACTTAACTTTGATGGATCTACTCTTCCAAATAACGACAGCTCCATTGGTTTTATTATCAGAGATTGGGAAGGTTGACCTATTCATATTGACCACGACATGATAGGTAACCAGACTCCCCTTAAGGCAGAAGTCATCGCACTCAGACAAGGCATTACCCAATCTTTGCAGCTGGCATGGATATAAACAAGTTACAGATTCAAGGTGATTCCCAGATAATCATTAATCACCTTAAAGGACAAACTAAGTGCCCTTGGGAAATCGAGCTGACTATGTCAGACATTAAAACCCTTCTGTTGAGGGTGAGAGATGTATCTTTCTCTCACAAACCCCGCGACGGCAACAGAGTGGCTGATAAGGTTGCACACCTTTGCCGCTCTTCCGGGGGTCTCAACGTCGATAATGACATAAGTCTCCATGACCTCATCCGTAAGGATGCTATCGGGTAGTTCCTTCACCCAAACTCTTACCTAATCAAAATAAAATTGTGATGAAATTAACTAAACGCTCTGATTCCTCTAAAGAAAGCTTTAACGTTATTGAATTAGGCTGGATAGGAGGTGACCCAGGTTATTAACTATAGGATTTATTAACTTGTACCAAATTAATGTTTACCAAAAAATATAACCTGTACCAAATAGGCAAATACACTAACACCAATTTTTTCAGATTTGATAATGAAACATTAAAACTATTTCTTTGATTTCAATTAGTTTATAAATTAACCGCTGGCAAATACTCGGCAAATAGTATGCCCTTTCAAGTTTCAATTCGATTATCTTATCGAATTATTCATATTTTTTATTTTTTATATTAAAAAAGGAACTAGTATTAAGATAACTTGAAGCTTTGTTTTTGAACATTTCTCCCTTCATATATATATATATATATATAGACCAAATACATTTTCAAACTCCACGGACTGACCTAGCCTGTTTACCAAGCTACCTTGTCATATATTTTTGCAACTATAAATACACATTCCCTCATTTTCATTTATTCCCATCCAACTAAGTTGAATTATATCAACAATATATATCAGGAGACATATACCTATATACATCAATGGCGGCTCGTGTAATTTCATGCGTCACCATCCTATTAGCGACATTGTTCGTTACCTATGCCACCGATCCGAGCCAACTCCAAGACTTCTGCATCGCCACCAACAAACCAAGTAACGGATGTAAGTACCAAAAAACGTCGCAATTCGTTACTTAGCTTGTTAATTTGTATATATTAATTACTCATCTCTTACGATATATCTCTTTTATATATAGTGTTCGTGAATGGCATGTTCTGCAAGAACCCCATGGATGTCACGGCCGATGATTTCTTCCTAAAAGGCGCCCTAAACGTCGCGGGAGACACCAACAACCAACTCGGATCCCATGTGACCCGAATCGACGACAAGTCCTTCCCGGCCCTCAACACGCTTGGGATATCATTGGCGCGAGTTGACCTAGCCCCCTACGGGGTCAACCCTCCCCACATCCACCCGCGCGCCACTGAGGTGACCACCGTCCTAGAAGGGGTCGTGTACGTAGGGTTCGTCTCCTCCAACATCGAGAACGTTGGCAACCGATTCTTCACCAAGGTCCTCTATCCCGGAGACGTTTTCGTGTTCCCGCAGGCCATGATTCACTTCGAGCTCAACGTCGGGAAGACGCCTGCGGTCTTGCTTGTTGCCTTTAGCAGCCAGGCCCCCGGAGTGATCACCTTAGCTAACGCGACGTTCGGATCAAAGCCTCTTATTGCGCCTGATGTTCTTTCCAAGGCCTTCCAGCTTGATAAGGCAGTCATCAACTATCTCCAGTCTACCTTTGGAATATAAGATTTTGGAGGCTAACTATGTATATATGATTTGTTTAAAAAAATTTAATGAAAATTTGTATATGTTATGTTGTGAATTAATTAAATTGCCATATATAAATATGTATGTATCTTTCTTGTATTTGAGATTGTGTTGAGCATCATATCAATGTATTCATATTATTTATATTATCCTGATAAAAAGTGCGGGTAGCCGAGGGACACCCGGAAATGCATTCGAGACACGCAAAATCCGTGTGCGCATATGGGCAGCACACCCGTGTGTGAAAGCAGTTTCCACACGAGTGATTTTTTTTATTTAAGTCTTTATTTATTTATTTATTTATTTATTTTTTATTTTACATGGGTGCGGAATACCGTACACGCACATGGGTGTGTCATCCCTGTGCACACGCGGGTGTCACGCACTCCACGTTCGTTTTCGGGTGTCCAACTTATCACCCTAAAAAGTGTGCAGGCTATATTCAATATGCTAAATATTGAGGATATGATAGGAGTAGGAGTGAGGTTGTTACAATACAACCATAATTAGGTGGTGGGCTAGTGGTTAATCATAGTAAGCTTTGGGTCGATAGGTGTATATATATTGGGGCTCTTTTACACTTGTATCCGATTGAATAATAAAATATATACACACAAACCTAACTCTCTGTTCGATGCAACCATGGAGGAGAAACTCTAGATCTGAGTTACTCTTGTGTGGAACGAAGCTTTGCTAATCTCAGCTGAATTTTCATATAGTATCAGATCCACGAGGTTTTATTCGATCGATGTCCAAGTATAATTTTGTGAGGTGTCTGACGATTTCTAGAGAAAATTCATGGAGACTGTTGATGGCGAAAGTGTTGGCGTTCAAGGAGGATCTCCTGTTGATCAAAGAAGTCAAAATTATGGAGCAGATCAATCTGATCCTTTGTTTCTCTCTAATTTCGATCATTCTGGGATGCAATTGGTGTCTGCTCTATTCAATGACCGTAATTTTCACAACTGGAGTCGAGTTGTGTGTATGGCGTTGAGCGGAAGATGAAATTGGGATTCATCAACGACAAGTTTGAACGACCGTCTGAAATTAATGATGATTACGATCACTGGTTGAGGTGTGATTTCATGGTGACAAGCTGGATTATCAATTCCATGAAACCATATCTGGTCGAAAATGTATGTCCATTTTGCAAAGGAGTTGTGGGAGATTCAGGAGAGATTTGTTGAATCAAATGCTCCTCTTATATACCCGATCAAGAAAGAGATAAGTGAGATCAAGCAGGAGAACTCTAGTATTGTTAAATACTACGGTAAAAGGAAGAAGGATTGGGACGAGTTGCAGGAATTGGAATCCATGTCGATCTGCAAGTGTGGAGGTTTGAAAGTGTTTTCATGTGCTATTTTGAAGCAATTGCTGGATAGGGAGGCTACTACAAGGCTGATGTAGTTTCTGATGGGGCTATTCGACACATATGATGGATGCAGGACCCTTCAACTGATAGGGTGATCGCCATTGGTGATAGAGAAGGGGGATCTACAAGTTTTCTGGTTTTGATTGTGTTTCCGGTTATTCCTCTGGCATCAAATGAGTGACTACAAATTTGATCAATAAGGTTGTGAGTAGTTGTACTGCATCTTCCAGCTTCACTAACTCTTTGGTTTTGAATCATGCTCATTTGGGACATGTGTTTATGTCAAAGATGAAATTGTTTGATTGGGATAAAGGCCATGACATTGAGAAGTTTGACTGTGATGTTTGTCATTAAGCTAAACTGTATAAATTTTTGTTTGATACAAGTGGGTCGTTAGCTTTAAAAGTTTTTTATTTAGTTCACATGGATGTGTGGGGACCATATCGAGTACCATCATTATGTGGGTCAAAGTATTTTCTTAGAGTGGTGGATGATCATTCTCAATCTACATGGACTTTCTTGTTGAGAGATAAAGGTCAGGTGGGTGCAGTGATCATTAGATTCTTAGCTCAGGTTAATACTCAGTTTGAGACCAAAGTTAAGTGTCTCAGAACAGATAATGGTTCTAATTTCGTCAACGATTAGATGAGCTTACTTTTGAGTAAGAAGGGCATTGTTCATCAGAGATCAGTGCCATATGTTCATGAGCGAAACGGGAGGGTGGAAAGGAAGCATAGACATATCATTGAGACTACTAGAACGCTTAGGATTAATGTTTGTTTACCAAAGAATTTTTGGGGTGAGTGTGTGTTAGGTGCCACTTATCTCATCAACTTGCTTCCATCCTCTATGTTGCAATGGAGAACACTTTTTGAGATGCTTTTTCAAAAACAGCCAGATTACCTTTTTTTTGCGAGTGATAGGGTGCCTCTGTTTTGCTCATATTCCAAAAGTTCAAAGAACCAAATTGGAGGCTACAGGAAGGAGATGTATTTTTTTAGGATATCTACCGGGTTAAAAGGCTTACAAAATATATGATCTGGAGAATCATAAGGTGTTTGTAAGCAGGGATGTGTTTTTTAGAGAACATGTTTTCCCATTCAAAGGGAGTCATGGAGGCAATGAGGAAGGGTTAGCAAATAGTGGCATTGTTGCCACTGAATTACCAAGAGTGCTATTTGGGGATGACAGTTATGAATTAATACCTTGTTCAAGTAGAAATGAGAGGATTGATTCAATTATTAATCATTTTGTGGATGGTCAGGGGGTTATTGAACATTTTCCTAGATCAGTTGCCAAAAGAGTTGAGGGTAGAGTATCACCTTTTCTGGCTCCATATTTTCCACCATCACTTGCAATGTCAACAAAATCTCCATAACAAATCCCAGAACTTCAGGGACTGGGTTACTCAAGCACCTATGGAGGCACCGAAGAAAAGAGACAAGCATCACTCGTGACCTTGGGTCGTAAAGCTTGGTATATTTGGTGGGAATGACACGCAAGGTCCCTTGATGTGCAAAACGGCCTAAACCTCCTAGGCATGACCCTTCTCCCGATATCTTCATTTGTTTTCATTCTACTTTTAGCTGCTATCATTTTTTATTAGTTGTTTTTATTTTATTCATCCAGCTAATACCTGCCAAATAAGACTTTACCAATAACTCATGACATTTCAAAGCAAACAACACTAGCCACCTACACCCCCATAACAAAACCTGCCAGGATTACACATATGTCATCTTCGAATAATATTATTGTATTAAAATTTTTGAACATTTTTTAGATTGTTATTTAGTTCTTCCTTATAATAAATATTTTATATTTTTTTCCTCTCAAACGCGCCATGATGCGGGAATTCAACTAGTTAATATGAGGGGCGGAGCCAGGGGGCTTGGGGTCACGTTCTCTCCCCCCCCCCCCCCCCCCCCCCCATTTGACAAACTACCTAAGGGTTTGTTTGGTATGCATTACTAATAATCAAAAAGGGTAATGGGAATGGATGATTCCCACTTTTCTTGTTTGGTAGGTTGAAAATTGGTAATCGGAATGATTACCGATAATCAACCATTACCCTTTTCATGGCTCATTTCATTCCTCCCTAAAAGGTAGGGAATGGTTCATTCCCAATTTCTACTTATATTATTATTATTATTAATTATATTATGTTATATTTATACTTATATTATTATTATAAATACTTATATTATTTAATATATTATATTAGATTATATTTTTATTTTTATTTTTATTATTATTAATTATATTATGTTATATTTATACTTACATTATTATTATAAATAATTTATTATTTAATATATTATATTATATTATGATTTTTAATAATAATAATAATAATAATAATAATATATTTCTATTAATAATATTATTTTTATCTACATTTTATTATTTTATATTATTTTTATATTATTATTAATTATATTATATTATATTTATACTTTTTTATCATCAATATTTTATTATTTAATATATAATATTATTTTTTATTTTTAATAATAATAATAATATATTTCTATTAATATTATTATATTTATTAGAATTTTATTATATTTATACTTCTATTATTATTATCAATACTTTATTATTTAATTAATATATATTATATTATATTTTAATTTTTAACAATAATAATATATTTCTATTAATATTATTATTTTTTATAAATATTTTATTATTTGATATATTATATTATATTTTTATTTTTAATAATAATAATATATTTTTATTTTTATCAGTATTTTATTATATTTATACTTATATTATTATTAATATCAATACTTTATTTTTTATCAAAATTTTATTATTTTATATATATTAGTTTTATTATATTATATTATATTATATTTATATTATTATTATCAATATTTTATTATTTAATATATATTATATTATATTTTTATTTTAATAATAACAATAATATATTAATATTATAACTTTTATCACTTTTTTAATTTTATTATTATTATTATTATTATTATTATTTCAGGAATGGTTCATTCCGATAGCATACCAAACAACCAGCTCCAGTAATGAGTAATTACCACTTTCTGATTCCATTCCGATTCCGATTACCATTCCGATTCCAGCACTCATACCAAACGGGGCCTAAGTGTATTCTTCTTATCGAGACCTTCAAAACGAGAGGTTATAATAAGCATTTTGACAATTAGATAAGAAGTTGCGCAAGTTTAAAAATTTTATTTATTAAGAGTGCAACAAGTTGCATATTGATTAGAGTTGTTATTTGAGATGAATGAGTCTAATATTGCTTGATTATATTTAGCTTGTTTGAAAAATGAGTCGAGCATATATTTGGACTTGAGCTCATATTCAGTTTGTTTAATAAATGATCATGCTCGAACTAAGTTTTTCAAGTAGTATACAACTTTACTCGCTTATGACACAATGACTTAAAGGAAATTTTGTAAATTTCACAAAATTCGCGCTATTTAAACTTAAATCGAGCATTCGAGCTCGAGCCGAGGTGAACTTTAAAGCTAGCATACATGTATAATGGTGCCCCTTCGAAAATTTTCTGCCTTCGCCGGTGGTTAATATTAAGTGATTAACCAATGTTCGCTTAGCATGAGTTGAGCTTTGAAGTTTAGACTTCGATCATAAGAAATTAATCGATAATCTCTCTCTCTATAATCTATATTAAAATCGATGCATAACGTTCTACGTAGTGTGGTGTGGTTGATTCTAGAAAAAAAAATCGCCATTTGTTTTAAAAAATATATATATATATATATTGCTATTGTTTATAGAAAGTTATTACAAGCTATAATCTATCTATATATTTTTAGTTAATTGATAAAAAAATATAAATCAAAATTATTTCATAATCATACTTAACAAAAAATATTAATAGAGAAATATTTGATAAATGCTATTTTATTTATATCTAGATTATTTTTTGGTGAAAAAAATATTTATATCGATATTAATTATCTAATAGGAGTATTTATAATTTTATTTATATTTATATTATTTTTTTTGTAGATTGAATTGTTTATATATGATTAATATACTTTTCGGACAATTTAATCATTATTAGTTTAATTTTTACTCCAGTACATTGTAATTCAGATTTAATATTATATTTATATTTATAAAAAAAAAATACTCCATCCGTTCGGCAAAACATGTCGTTTACTATTCATACACGCTTTTTTAGAATGATAAAAACTATATAAAATATTTATTTTTTTTATAAATTTTTTAACAAGTTTGTACTTATTAATAATAACTACGGAATTGTTAAAAAAATTATTAAAAAACTAGATATTTTATATACTCCCTCCGTTCGGAAATAAATGATGTTTGACTATTTTTCACGTAGTTTTAAGAACTAAAAACTATATAAAATCTTATTTATATTAATTAATTTTTTTCATAGTTTAATAGTTAGTACTAATAACTATTAAACTATGAAAAAAATTAATTAAAATAAATAAGATTTTATATACTCCCTCCGTTTCATTTTACTTGACTTTTTACTATTCATGCACGTTTTTTAAGGTGTGAAAAACTATATGAAATAATAATTTTTTAAAATAATTTTTTCGATAATCTCATACTTATTCGTGATAAGTATAATATATTAAAAAAAATATTAATATTTAATATAGTTTTGAAAAAATTTGCCAAACCGGCCCATTTTTTGGATCAAATTAGAAAAGTGTCCACCACCCCTTTCAAATTAGCTAAAAGTCCACCTTTAATTTAACCCTAAATTCGTGCCCCCTATTCTCCCAAATCTCAGATCTGGAAAGTCCACGTTTAATTTGCTGATGTTGATGAGGCAGCGAAGGAAGGGGGAGACGGCGGAGTGGAGGCGGAGGTCGGAGACGGAGGCGAGGACGGAGTTAGATCTAGGGCCGCGAAATCATCGCCGATCTGGACTTGGATCTGGAGGCGAAGACGATGGCAATGAAGATCCGAGGCGAAGACGATAATCGGGCGTTGTGCAGAGAGGATCCGGCGTTGTGCAGAGAGGAGATTCTTCGATCGATTGAAGCTTTGAAATCGGGATGGTTTTGCTTCACAACTTTGAAATCGGATTTGATGGATGCGCTGAAAAAGGAAGTGAAATCTTTTGGACGAGGATGGCTTGATGTTCGAGGGGCCTCGATCACAAATCAATCTTATAGCAAGGACACATGAGGAGGCATTCGAGTTTCCTTCGCCAACGATAGGGCTTCTTCCGTCTCCGCGAGCTCTGTAAATGACGGCACTAAGCTCTGTCAATGGTGAGCTCTGTCAATGGCGTGGTGGCTACTCTGCTGTTGCAGGTAATTGGTAGCTTGCGCTAAAGCTTTGAATCTTTGCTGTTACGTCAAAGAGGTGGTGCTTAGTCTACTCTGCGAATACAAGTTTTGAATCTTTGCTGGATTCTCTCCTTTCTTGTGCTGAAGCTTCCCCCAGAGCGGTGGTATCACAAGACAAGCACTGTTTTCAATTGCTCAGTGCATTGCTGTCCTATGCCTTGTTGTTTTCAATTGCTCAGTGCATTATGGGTACTCGAAAGAAGATTTGAAGAGGTTTGGTGCTACCGAAGGTTTTGCCGTTTACAAAGCTATTGAAAATGCTGCTCACCGTAGTGTCAAAGTCAGGTATGCATCAGTTTGTCTGACTTTGGTCTTTCCCTTTACAAAACTACCATAGATTAAGGATTAATGGATAGAGTTTAATTGCTAACAATTTAACATCTGACCCTATTTTAATTATATGCAAATGTTACAAAAGTATTACATCTTCAAAATACCCCTCATTTTTATTCAAGAATATTCTGTATGTTTGTATACATGGAAGGTATTTTGAATATCCCATGTACTTATGGTAAATGAATGTTGTTGAATTGCTATTAAAGTGTGAATATTGATTTTACTGTCATTAATTTGGATAAATCTGAATTATATTTGCATCGGTTGTTTCATGTGTAGGGAGGGGTCTTATATCTTGCAAATAGGGTAGTTCATCCCAGCAGATGCTGTTGTAAAGTGTAATTCAATGGTTTCTAGTGTATATAAAGTGTAATTTCAGTTTTAATGGAGTGTGTGTATATATAAAATATATATAAATAGTTTCAGCATTTTTTTGAATAATCAAATTCAAAAAACCTAATTGTACTGTTACTAGTGTATGCATTTAGAGTGAATAAAAAAAACAGATTTTTAACTTTTTATTAATGGTTCGTGTCGTGTTATACGGATATCCGACACGAAATCGTTTCGTGTTTTCGTGTCGGATACCCGGTACTTATCGTTTCATCATTTTTTTCTGACGCGAAAAAAAATAAATCATTTCAGCACTAAAGCAACTCTGGTGTTGAAGTGCTGACACGAAAAAAAAAAACCAACTCTGGTTTCCGCAACACTGTTTCAGCAAACCCGGTGTCGGAGTGGTGACGCGAAAAAAAAAGAAAAAGAAAAAGAAAAAAAGCAACTCCGGTTTCAGCAATAAGGTTTCAACAACTCCGGTGTCGAAGTGGTGACACGAAAAAAAAAAGTAAAAAGGAAAAAAAACAACTCCGGTTTCAGCAACACGGTTTCAGCAACTCCGATGTCGAAGCACTGACGCGAAAAAATAAAAAAAACTAATTTCAGCAATTGCAACAACAATTTAAGCAACTCCAGTTTCAGCAACCCTGGTTTCAGCAACTTCGATTTCAGCAACTTAGGTTTCAGCAACGCGCGAAAAAAAAAAACTAATTTCAACAATTTCAGCAACTGCGGTTTCAGCATCTTCGATGTCGAAGCGCTGACGCGAAAAAATAAAAAACTAATTTCAGCAATTGCAAAAACAATTTAAGCAACTCCGGTTTCAGCAACCCTGGTTTCAGCAACTCCGATTTCAGCAACTTAGGTTTCAGCAACGCGCGAAAAAAAAAAAAATTTCAACAATTTCAGCAACTTTGGTTTCACCAACTTCGGTTTCAACAACGCGAAAAAAAAAAAAAAAAAACGCTGAAATAGGAGTTGCTGAAATCAAATGTGCTGAAACAGGGGGCAAAGGGGGCGCACGTGGGGGGGCAAGGGAAGGAAGGTGGACATTTTGCCAATTTAGGGGAAAGGGTGGACATTTTACTAATAAAGGTCCTAATTATGGTCTATAGCACAATTCCCTCTATAGTTTTTATCGTTCTAAAACTACGTGCATGACTTGAAAAAGTGCAAAATAGTCAAACATCATTTATTTCCGAACGGGGAGTAGTTTTTACCCTAAAAAAAACGTGCATAAATAATAAAAATGACATGTTTGGCCGAACGGAGTATAATTTTATAATACTTGTGTTATACGGAGTATGTGCGGATTAGACACACTAGTAGTAGTTTTAAAGTAAATGTAACGATCTTGTTGAGCGTTGAGCTGCCCTCACCTCCTCCTGATTTGACACCCATATTCTTCCTGGCCTCTCTCTCTGTGTTCTCGTTGTAATTATCGAACACTCCCACCTTAAATACCGAACCTTCCCCACCGCCCTCAAAACCCCCGCCCGCCTCTCTCTCCCCCTCAATGGCGCCGATCAACGTGAAGCCGGCGCCAGCCAGATCCTCGGCGCAGTCGGTGTCTTCATCGGCGCAGGACGCGCGCCTACTGGTGCGGGAGACGATCCGAATCAGCGCCAATTTGGCCTCCTCCGGCCCGCCTTCCACTTCGGCTACTCCGCCTACGTCGGTTCAGCCATTGGAGGTGGATCAGAGCTCCAGGAATGTCGGAGTTAGGCTGAGAGGCCTTATCGACGACGAATTCGTTAGTTCCAGTTTCCGATTAATATGCTGCGAGGAGGTCGATGGCCGTCGCTGGAAGTACATGGCTGTTACCGACGGTGGTGCGGGTTCTTCTCTCAAATTGAAGAACAAAGGTTCAATTCGGGCTGTTGGCCTGCATACTCCGCTCAATCCGCTCGATGTATGTGCTTGATGATTCTGCTATTCATCCAAATTTACTGATTTCGTTGGAATGTGCTAGCTGATTTCGCTTATTTGAGAACTGGTGTCTTTGGTTGTTGGTTTGGTCTGTCTGATTTTTGTGGATTAGATTTTGAGCCTGTGCTTTGTAGTATTAGGTTTCGAGTATTTGAGTTCGTTGCAGCAATAAGGTTTCTAATACCGAATGTATACTGTCCATATACTTGCCCTGGATAATCAACGAAACTTTCTTCGTATAAGAGCACAAGGATATTCTTACTTTCTGAGACTACTGGGTGATTTTTTTTGTGAGATTTAGAATCAAGATTGGCTTTCAGGTATGACTTGTGTGTATTTTTGGTGGAACTTAAGAGTAAACTGTTTGTTCTCTTCAATTCCTGACCGGTTTAGTGATTGTTTCTTTGACTAAATTTAATCAAAATGGCTTGCCTTTATGTGCACTACCGCAATTGTATTGATCATTCAACTCCTATCACTGATGAGATGATTTCCTTACAGAATTACAGTCAATATGAGCTTATGAAAACCCAACTGTCTTCTGCTTGTGCAGGAGTTGATTTCATTTGTAAGATCCTATGTGGTTCCTGAAGGTTTCCCTGATAGCGTCACCTCAGCTTACGTGCCATATATGTCATGGAGAGCACTGAAGGTATTATAAAGAGGCTTTTATTTCTAATGAATACTGTTTAGATCAAATGTTGGGTGGGGTGTCCTATTTCTCCATGTTCTTCGATTGCTTTTAACATTAACATTGCTTTCTAGTACTTTTTTGGTGGAGCGATGGGTGTTTTCACTACTCAGACACTGTTGAGTTCAGTTGGAGTCTCCAGAAATAGATCAGCTTCTAGTGCTGTTGCGCTTAACTGGATTCTTAAGGTAAATACATCCCCAATTGCTCAGTCCCACACTGTTACTTCAATGATGGTTCTATACTAAACGTAACTAAAGTAATCCAGGTGTTGACATAGTAGCTTTTTCTTTCACCCTTTTTAATGGATCATACTTCACAGGATGGTGCTGGACGGATTGGAAAAATGATCTTTGCTCGTCAAGGAAAGAAGTTTGATTATGATTTGAAACAAGTATCCTTCGATTCCTTTTTTCTCATCGGATCTCCTGGATGTTTGAAATTACAAGAATACTGATATCTATGGAGGCTATGTTCTTCAGCTTAGGTTTTCAGGCGATCTCTTAATGGAATTGGGAGCTGGTGTAGAGTTGGCAACTGCAGCTGTTCCACACTTATTTCTTCCTTTGGCTTGTGCAGCCAATGTCATGAAGGTATTATTGCTTTGAATGATGCAAATAAGAAAGCTGCATTTTGTAAAAAAAACAAAATCAATCCTCTACTTTATTTTTGTTTTGAATCAACAGATTGTGAAGGTCATATAATGATAAATATAGTCTGTACAATTATCAATATGTAGATGGCAAATTATCCTATTCAGGGTTGGTTTGATAGGTGCTCTATGATGTTGAGGGTTGATTTCTAGCTTTAAATCATGAGGAGATATTCCTTGTCTGGTTGGATAAACGTACTCTTAGATCTGTTGGAATTTTAAATAGTACTTTGAAGTCCTTTAAAATAAAGCTTTTTATGTATCGATAATGTAGATGGGGTATACAACTTTTTATGTATCAATAATGTAGATGGGCTGATGGGGTAAACAGCTTTTTATGTATCCATAATTTAGATGGGGTAATCATTCTTCATTAGGAACTTATTACTGAGTATTTAGTTTCACCCTTGATGTTCTCACTGCCTTTTCTGATAAGTTGAAGACATTCTTTGTCCCAATAAAAAGGGTCTGTGTTGTATCATCTTTTCGGTGCATTTTAGACTGTCCTTGTTTAAGTCCACTTTCTGTGGATGTCAGTGCTTATGTTGTGAGTACCTCAGTGAACAGCCTCTTTCACATGGCATGGTTGTGTATCACATCCACCCCCTAGCTTCCGTCCAAAGACTACATACTTGTGGGATATCACTTACATTGGCCTTAAAACATTATATTCAGTTTGTGGATTGGATGCATAACCCATGTCAATACTGACCTATTTATTCAATCTCTTACAGAATGTGGCTGCAGTTACATCAACATCAACTCGTACTCCAATATATAAAGCATTTGCCAAGGGTGAGAACATTGGAGATGTTACTGCAAAGGGAGAGTGTATTAGCAACATTGCAGACCTGGTAACTTTTTTAAGCCTAGGTGCTTCCAAAGGGTTAAATGATAACTTTTAGTATGTGCTGTGTCTGCATCCTTCTTTCAAGCTGTCTCTAACAACTAAAGAGTTTGTTCCCTATGTGTTTGGCAATATATGGAATTTGGAAATATTATGTGTAAATATTTTTGTTCCCTATATAAAGGATTTTGAAATTTTGTTGCTTGTTCTAGTTGTAATTATTTTGTAGGTTAATATGTTTTTTAAAGAGAAACAAAAAGTAGGTTTCAAGTTTTCCAAATACTTTCTAAAAGAGAAACAAAAAGTAGCATTTTGAAAATTATTTTGCTGAACGATCTTGGTGGATGTCTTTTCATGTGAAACAAGATATTCTTCTTGCATTGTTGATCTTTGTATGGTTTCTTGCTATAAGTTATCCCACCTGTCTC
Source organism: Persicaria maculosa (assembly GCA_963922045.1). Classification (NCBI taxonomy): domain Eukaryota; kingdom Viridiplantae; phylum Streptophyta; class Magnoliopsida; order Caryophyllales; family Polygonaceae; genus Persicaria; species Persicaria maculosa. The sequence goes on along the minus strand of OY998267.1, from coordinate 12,277,601 downwards.
AATAAATTTAGTAAAAGCTTATAGTAACTTATCTGAGTGAGTGTTTTTTTTTCTGTGTAGTTGGGAACTGGGCTTAGTATCATGCTGTCTAAAAGAGATCCATCCTTGGTCACTTCATTTGCCTTCCTATCTTGTGGTTATCTGTTTTGTTCTTACCAAGAGGTTAGTTTACTTCCATTAATCTTTCTTGGTAACTTTTAAGTTTCTGCTAGTTCATTTGACTTGCAGTTTACCTGAACATGCCTATTTTTGTTATCTTAGGTAAGATCAGTTGTGTTGCACACCTTGAACAGGGCAAGGTTTGCTGTGGCAGTAGATTCATTTCTTAAGTCAGGTCGAAAGGGCCCTCCCGGCAACTTGCTGCACATTTTCTTCCTTTTACTCTATCCAGTGTACTTTCACAGATGGGTTATTACTTATTAGTTATTACTGATATCCGTATCTTGTTTCATTAAATGTAGGCTGTGTTCCCTCCTTAAGAGAGGGAAATATGAGGGAAAAAATTGTCACTTTGCCTTGGATGAAGGATAGGCCTGTTGAACTAGGTGCCATTTTCTTTTTGTATTTGCATTGCATGAATTTCAATTTTGCTTTTTCAAAATTTACTGGGCTGTTGCTGTTGCCTGTTCAAACTAATCTATGAGCTCTGCAGGATCCAGGTTCAAGGATGCATTCCAAGATCCAGGTCCATATTTCTTAACGGAGCCTCTGTTTGAGGTATGCTCTTGCCTTTTTTTCAGGCACTAGTTACAACAAATGTAGCCCTTTATTAGCTGCTATGTGGATACAATTTTCTCGGTGCATTGTAACCATGGGCGAATCCAAGTATCTTTAGTTATTACTGATTTTTTAGTTATTACTGATTTTTTAGTTATTACTTATTAGTTATTACTGATTTTTTATATGTCATATAAAAAATCGAAAGGTAAAATACAAGTATCTTTAGTGGCTTAGTGGTTAAGCCCATCCTATTTTAAATAGAAATCAATTGTACCCTTGGTCAAATCCCAATAGATACATATTTTCATTTATTTTTTTCTCAATCCATTTTCCCTTATTTTTAAATTCTTATAATTTATTTGGTATTTTATAATTACATAATAATAATTTTTCTTATAAATTTAAGGTATTCTCTTCATATATTTTTTTTAAAATTATTTCTTACAAAAATAATATAAAAATTATCCATAAAAAATTGTGCCAACCCAAAAAAAATTCTGGATCCGCCCCTGCTTGTAACCTGTAGTATATAATTTGATCTTTCTGACTAGAACTCTGAAAAGTAAATATTTTCTCTCTTTTTCATGGAAGAAAGAGAAATACATAGTGACCTACAATCCTACGAAGGGAAAAGTATATGCATTGCTGAAGGATCAGGCAAAGTCTGAAGACATATTGAAGGCAGCATACCATGTAAGTATTTGGTACCTGTTCTTAAAAGCCTTACTCTGTGATCAAATCACTGATCTTTTTATTTATTTATATTGTGTGTTGCAGGGTCATGTGCTTCTTCATGCTGTCCTTTCATCCATTAAGAAACAAGCTTCCCTTGGGAAAAATGAAATGGATGGTTTAGATTCTGTGGAGACGTCCATAGATATTGAGGCCCAAGTAGCGAAGTCTTGTAAGATAGTATCAGCAACATATGGGCTCTTCAAGGATAAAGCTGCACAAGAGGTAATTTTAGCTTAACATTTCATATTCATAGCCAAATATTAATATGAAGTATCAGTACCATATATGGCAGTACTTTTTGATAGTATATAGTAACAGTGCTTTTATTCATCAACTTGTTTCGATTACTCCTGGAAAATATGTATCTGCTATCTTTTTGATTGCCAATCAGACGGGGCTTGTTAAAATCCTTCAACTTTGTCATGCCTTTTATCCTATCCTAAACCTCAAAAGTTAACAACCTAGTGGTCATTAGGCTGGAGTATTGATTTGACTCATGCCATCTGGCACAGTTTCATGAGGGAAATTAGAGTTTGGGGTTCGTTTGGCATTCCCAACTTATACACAAACCTTCTTATCAGCACAAATATACACCTTGTCAGAATATCAGCCATCATGAACTTATAAGCGCCTGTGGTGGAGAAAGCTGCAGATAGTGTTCGATAGGTACAGTTAATTGCTATTCATGGAAAACTCCCATAAAGGTGATGAGGATATTGCAATTAATTGATGAATTGAGGTTATGGAGAAAGAAAGAGGAAAGGTTAGAGTTGTTCCTTGAGGGTTATATTTTTTCCCGGAGGGGTTGGTGGAATTTCAAATCAATTTTTAGGGAGGATATGGAAGTCTACACATCCGTGTACTTTAATCACAATCTCCATTATGTGGATATCTTATTTTGTTGGCTGTCAAATGTAAATGGAATGCTCACCAATTGGGCTTTTGACAAAAGCTCCTTTTGTCATGAATCAGCAATGGGGTCCTGTGGTTTATCGACTTACAAGTAAATTGCCTTTCAGAATTCAGACAATTATGCATAGAAGTTGCTTCTTGTTGTTGTTGTAAATTGCATACTATTTTCACAGAGATCCCATATGTTGAAAAATGATCCCTCAAAATTCTCTCTTGCAGGGTTGGGTGATGTCAGAATCACTCCTTAATCCCGGGCGAGCTCGGTTGCTGAGCAAATGAGTAAATAAGGTTCTCCAATCTCCATATAAATTATAACCACTCGGCTTAAACTGGTTGTGTGTAACTGTGTATAACACTCTTCACTCAACTGAGCACTAAAGAATGCCATGCTCAGGAAGAATTCGCCATATCATGCCAGCCCAAGAGGTTTGCTGATTGCACTGATCTCGGTAATACTTTCCTCACTAAAACTTCAATGCATGACCTGAATTTATGCCTTGTGCCAAACAAACGGAGACTCCTAGAGGCGGACTGTAATACCCGGGATAGCAATGTATATCCGTCCAAAAAAGGCAAAATAAAACGATACCCGAGGAATCTTTCCTCGTAGCCGTTCTTTACCTTTATACATCAACTGGTTGCACTTTGAAGTTTTGCCCTGTAGTGTAAAATTCCCTCGCCTGCCTTGCTTTGTTTCTACAGAAGATAATATCATGATTTGTAAGATTTAGATGAAACAGATTTTGGCCCATTGAGAATATTTGCTGCAGTTATGGCCTTTGGACTTTGCAGTATGTGTTGCAAATTAACTTAATCGTATCCCTCATTATATTCTTTGGCTTTTCCATTTTTTCTTTGTGCCTCTTCTTTATGAGAGGAAAAATTCTATGCCCTTTGTCCTCTTTCCCAGGTTTATGCATTTATGTGGATGCAAAGCAAGATAAGTAGATTCTATTTTTGCAAAAAAAAAAAAAAAAAAAAGGCATTCAAATAACAACTCCAAATGGAAAAGAAGTTTGAGAAGGTAGATTAGATTCTCCTTTTACCTTGTAAATTCTGTGTACATTACTTCTTTTATTTCCTTATCTTATTTTAAAGAATATCCAGGTGACACATTGCACATTCTTTTTCATGCAACACATTGCATATCCAAACATGTTCTAATTTTTATTGTGTATTTGAAATTTAAATGCCATGCATTGTACAACAAGGAGAAGGAAAAATAATTACTGTTTTTTTTTAGATATATATAAAAAAAAAAGAAAAAAAAAAAGACTCCCACCCACCACCCTTTAAAATTGAATTCTACATACCATGAAATTGAATGCTACACGTGAGAGATGCAGCTTGCCATTATTGTAGGTTTGTGGTAGTGGGTCATGCCGATTGCTAATTTATTACGTACTAGTATCACTTATTACGGGTATTTCAAAGTCAAATAATTCACAAATATTGTTATCCAACGGAGCAAAGATGTGCCCATACCATAATACTCTCTACGTTTGTTTTAAGTCCCTTTTTATAGTCACTACAAGTGATAAAAATTATACTCAATAACTGGCCTTTTGGCCAATTTCACACTTTTTAAAAAAGCTAAAAATAGAAAGAAGAATGGTTAAAATATTAGCAAATAAATAATGTGGAAAAAAAATGGACCAATGTAAAAAAAATAGTATGGGAAGTTAGAGTATTAATAGAGTATCTTGGAAATCAAATATAATTAATGAGATGAACTGATAAAATTAGAAATTTTTGTCATTAATGTTGTTCAAATGGACAAATATCTTGTTAAAAAAAAGTGGTCAAAAGGCCAATTATTTCGTTACGGATGGAGTATAAAATATTATTTTTATTACAAGTGTGATATTATTTTAAAAATTTTAACCCACCATTTCGATGACAAACTACGGGCAGTGATCCAACCGGTAAGAGTCATGCAACAGGTAAACCAGCTCGACCCACTGGTTAAGGAACAAGGCAAACTGAGGATTTTCACCCAAGAAAAGGGACGGAGGTAGAGATCGAACCTGAAACCTTCTTAGCACCCCTTACTCTACACCACTAGGTCATTCCAACTGGGATTTTTACATTATTTTTTTTATCATCCTAAAAAAAATAAAGGGAGTATTGTTTAGTGTATAACACATTAAACATATTAGAACATTTTAAAATAAAAAAAGGAATTATTTTAAAAAAAATGCTTTCATATTTTCTCAATCCTAATTTTTAAAAAAAAATGCTTTCATGTTCTTACTATAAATGTATTTAGGCTTCATTGTTCATCAACTAAATGAATTCGAAATTTTTGTTTGAGAAAAATCTAGGAATTTAATTCCTCAAATTTAGATAAGTTAGACTTGTACCCTTTTTATGTAATTTTTTTACTTCTCTATTTTCATTTATAAACACTAAAAAAATGATCCAAACATATTTTCTCCATCTCGGAGAATTTAGTGTGTGATCGTCTGCACACATTGATATATTATATGCAAAGCAGTACTATGTGGCATGGGCTCTTCTTTATTCCGTTAGAGAACAATGAATATTTGTGGATTATTTTGCCGACCATTTGTTAACAGATAATTTGTGGGTTATAAAAAAAAATCTAAAAAGAGACTGAGAGGTCCCATGTGGAACAAAAATTATTACTGCATTCCTCTGTATCAAAATACATCAAATCTTTGTAGGGTAGTGTATGCTTATTAAGAAAAAATATTTTTCCCTACTAACCATTACTCCTACATGTTAAACATCAAATTTTTTGAGACATGTAATTTATACTTGCAATTTTGATTGATTGCACAAAAATAATCATTCATTGTTTTCACTTTTTATTAAAAAAATCTAATATATTTCCAAGAGTTGATCATTATTATAACTTATAAGCCACATACTCCATATTAAATTTGTGTAAATATAAATCACTAAATAAAATCTTAATTTACACCTTCTAAAAAAAAACAAATATGCTGAAAAAGATGAAGAATATTTGTAAATGACACCCATGTCTAAGATGAGGAAATCTCAAATTCTCAATACTATATGTTGTTTAATTTAATAGTACAAACAAAGTCTCATGGATTCCATAAATGATTAGACATGAAGATTAAAAAAAGGAGATAACTGATAATTACTCAACTAAACCTCAAAAACCAAATCTGCCTAAAAAGCCTAAACCACACACACAACATCCACCTACTCACTTGTTATTTTAATCATAGAATCTTAGGTTTAAATAACATACTCCCATGACTATGAGAGACAAACATACCCCAAAAAACAATGAAGATAAATAGTAACATAGACACAAAAGGAAAATCTAAACTTGTTGTGCCACCAAAAGGAAGAAACATAAAAAGCTAGGCTTTCCCCATTATCATCATATCTTCTTCTTGAATTGGAATCTCTCAAGGCTCAAGCATTGGAAGTGGATGAGTTCTTCTTGGCAAGGCTGTGCTTGTTGTTGTGCATCCACACCTTCAAGACCCTTCTTTTGACCCCAATCTCCTGGCAGAGCTGCTGTACAACAGACTCCTCTTGCTTCTGAATCTTCCACCCCACTTTCTCTGCAAAATTGAGCATCTTCTCCTTCTGCTCTGGGGTGAACTTGGTCCTGAACCTCTTCTTCAGCATCTGATTATGATGATGGTGGTTTGAGTGGTGATGGATGTAGTACTGATGCTGTTGTTGTTGTTGATGATGGTGATGATGATGAGGTGGTGGTAGTGGTGGTGGTGGTGGTGGTGGCAATGCCCTGACTCCAGCAGAAGCACCATTACCCCCTTCCTCCTGATCATCAGATTGATCTGATGGGATCATAAGGGACCCCATACTGTAGGGGATTATTGGCACTGATCTGGATCCACCACCTGCAGGAACTAGAGCACCAGCTGTAGCAGTAGGGTACCCTCCAAAGGCCTCAGATGGGGACAGCATGTTTTTGTGGTGGCCCAAGTTAATGACCTTTCTACCCCTACTGTTTATCATCAGATGGTGTGGTGGTGATGATGGGATCTCACCTTCTACCTCCTTCCTGTGGAAGTTCCTGTGGCAGTTGCAGGCTGAGCAGGTTAGGGCCTCTATGGTGCCTTCCTCCCCAGATGGCATGAACTCCCCACACCCATCTGTTGCATTCCCTCCCATGGTTGCTGCATGGTTCTTCTGGCACTCCCTGTACCTCACTTGCTTCTTGCTGTTGGAGGACACCACCACATGGTCATGATGGTTGTGGTGATTCTCATGGTTTTGCCCATTTGATGGAGGGAGTGCTGGATATTGGTTTGGTGATGGCTCATGATGATGATGATGATGGTCATGGTCATGCCCATCATGTTGATGGACCATGTTTGTGACATGGCCATGGCCATGGCCATGAACTTGAGCACCAGCATATACACTAGTAAGTGGCATTGGGATCTCAACTTCTTGACTAGGAAGATCCATGTCTCCTCTCTCCTTTTCTTTTTTTTCCTTCCCACTTTCTTTTGGCTTCTTTTTCAACTCCTAGATAGACCTAAGCTTCTCTAGTAAAATTAGATGTCTTGTGTTTTCTTGGAGACCAAAAGAGAGAATAGGATAGATGGAGACAGGATTAGAGTTCTAATGATTATTATTATAGTTAAAGAGCCTTTCTTTTTTTTATTCCTCTAAAGGCAAATAGTAATTGCTAAGATATTTTTTTTATTTGTGACCCAACCCAACTTCTTCTTCTAGTACTCAATTGTCTTCCCCTTTTCAGGCAGCACTAACTGTTGAAGTGGATAAACAAAGACCCATGGAAATCCCTTGATTTCTCCCTAATTACTCCCCCTTGACCCAAAAAGATTGCAAATTCTTCAGTTTAAGGCAAATTCATTGTTTAATTATGAAGAGGGAGAGAGAGATAGGGAGAAGCTTAGACTCTGATGGGTAGTGCTTACTTTTGCTGAACACTCAAAAAGCAAGGAGATTGGACTTGAACAACCCAGTTCACGAAATACCTGCTGCACACAAAACAGAAAGCAACCCTTGTTTAATTCAGCAGCAAAAAACACATACACACACGAATTAATCAGCTAAATTGACATGCAGATGCAGAAAATGAGACTAAGCTTTGAAATGGAGGCAAAAGGAAGCACCTTTTTGACATGATTAGCACTAATCATAGGCTAATCCATACCTAAGCTTGGGCATTTGACAGCTTCCACAGGAAGAGACCAAGATCTAGGTAGATTTTGTGGGTAATGGGTCTAATTGAAACCAAAGCTGGAAGCTTTGTATTGTATTTGCTGGAGAAAAGACAAGGGAGAGAGGTGGGAAGAGAGTGTTTTGCAGGTGGGTTTTTGCTTACTAAACAATAAGCTTATAGCTGCTTGTGTTTGTTGTAGGTAGTGTGTGTTGAGGAGGCCAATAAAGAAGGGTTTAAAGAGAGAGAGAAATGAGAATAACAAAAAGCAGATTTCTTTTTTTATTTATTTTATTTTTTTCTCTCTATCTCTCTATTAAATAGAGAAAGAGGAATCAGTTGTTGTGTTTTAGGGAGAGGGAGAGTGTGAGACTGAGATGGAAAAAGATGTGTGTCTGGGATGCTTTGGGCTTGCTTTGTCTTTTTTATTTTCATTTCCACTTAAATTGTATTTTGATTTGTTTGAGTTTTGGTAGCTTTGCTTGCACAAGCAGGCATCAAGTTTTACGCCAAATTGCAGGACAGTTGTGTCAGAGAGTGGGGAGGACACACAACCACGCAGTGTCATATAGACAGAGAGAAGACATTTTCAAAAAAACAGTGCAACTGCCAAAAACAAAGAGGGAAAATGATTTTTCTGTGAATTATTTTACTACTAGCTGTCAAGTGTAGACAACTGCAATACAGTAAAAAAGCAAAAAAAAAAAAAAAAAAAAAAGGTTATGAGCACCAGATATTAAAAATAAAAATAAAAATAAAAATGAAGCTATAGTTCTATCCATAATAGTAGCAGAAAAATTAGTACAAACCCCTTTTAGAATTAAAGTCCTGCAAATGAAAGAAGATCGGTTTAAAAAGCACTGAAATCAAAAGAACCAGAAAATAATGTTACAGCAAACAATTGCAGGTGCAGGCTGAGAGGAAGAAGAAGAAGAAGTGACATTGGTTAGATATAAGAACTCGGAAAAATGTCAATTCGCACCCAAAACATATCACATTGGATTCGTGTATGAATGCATCAGTTATGCATGCCCTTTAGATACTTGGTGCACAACAAAAATATTTATTGGCCAAGACAAATCGTAAATTGTTATTTTTGTAATGAAAAATCATTTTAAAAATCATAATAATATGCAATATAATTCAAAAAAAATATTTATTTAAATCACAATAAATATTGAAAAAATTATCTTTAGTAATTGTCTTTTTCAAATTTATAAATAATTGAAAGATTTTTTTTAATTTGTATTGGACTTAATAAATATTTTTGTAATTCAGAAAGTAAAATAGAGCATACGATTGCATACATAATATATGTTTGTACGTGGTTTAAGATTTTCTTGGGTCAATCCCAAAATGTGTGTTTTTGTATTATTTATTTAAGAAAAATTGGTTCATAGGTAGGTATTAGGTCCATTACAATATGAGGGAGGGGGATTCGAACTCATGACCTATTGGTCACTACGTGTCTTCCTTACAAAAAAAATAATCACCAAGAAGACGTTCACAAATGATATTTCTGATTTGCAAGGTTGTAATTAGACCTGTCAATCGGGTCATTCGGTTAAGATTCGGATCATTTGGGTCTAAGTAGATCGGGTTATCAGTCGTTATGAGTCGAGCCAAACCGGGTTTGTCCTGATTACAGGTCGAAACAATAGGTCAAAAAACTCAAACTTTTTATAAACTTTTTAAAAATATAAAAATACTATCAAAATTAAATTATAATATTTTTTGAGAAAAAAATATAATATAAATATATCAAATTAAACTAAATAATATTATAATTAAATTTATAAATATCATAATAATAATAATATATAAATATTTTAAGCATAAAAATCATATTTATACAAATAAGTGTTCCAAACATAATATAATTATAAAATATATGCGTTATTTAACTTATGAGTGGTCTTAATGAACACAATTGCATGACAAATCTGTGTGGGGTTTATGTGTTGCTTGTGTGGCGTATTCATGATGCTGACTCACCAGGTTGATTTTGACTCAACGGGTCTTCAGATCTCGACCCTAAAATTCCTTAGTCATTCGAGTTCGAGTCGATTTTGCATCCCGAGTCTAAAACATTTGATTCAAACCCAAAAAATTATCAAACATTCGGATCGGATTTTTCAAGTCGGGTCATGTTGTTACAATATATATATATAATCAACAAAGCAAAGTACGTAGCTTGCCAAAGGGATCAAATCGTGTCCTTTTCGAGTTACAAAATTACTACAGTATAATGTTTAAAATGGTTATTTAAAACTTCTTTTTTTTTTTTTGAAATATATTTAAAACTTCTTAGTAATGAGAAACTTAAACTAAAAATTAAATAAACCCCAGGTAAATGGAGGAATTGATTCGGAAGAAAGAAAAAAGAGGGTAAAGAAAAGTAAAAGTGGAAGAAGCCCTTTTAGCTGAAAAAGGATCTAGCTCGTGGGCTGGTTTCATTTTTCTCTCCCCAAACTTATTACCATTGTGGGAAATTCTCATTTTCTACTCATTTTACTCTCTTTTTTTTTTTAATATATATATATATATATATAAATAAATAAAGCATGCTTAGTTCTTCTCCTTTCTCTTTCCCTCTTGCAACTTTGTTGAACAACTTCTTGTGTGTTTTTGTATAATTACAAATGTATGTTACATGAAAACTTACAAGAGATCTTACAAGAGATTGTGTTTTCCACTCATGTTACCACAAAAAAAAACACTCTAAATTTTTTAGCAACTATTAATTACTCTATCTGTTTGGCAAAACATGTTTTAAAGTGTTAATTTTATTTAAGAAAACATGTTATTGTGAGGAATTTTGATCTCTACCTTATAAAAATGCCCTTGCAATCATTAGTAGATAGTTAGCTGTAGTTTTCGAGAAATTAAAAAATTAGTGTAATAAACAAGGATATAAAAGTATATTTGTTGATTTTCTTAAATTTTATAAAAAAAAATTAAAATAATATATTTTGACGAACAGATCAATCAATCATGTCAATGTAGTATCTGAGTAAATTTGATTTAACCCTGTACCCTTGGGAATAAGTCACACTATAAAACTACATACAAACCTTCATATTATTTACAAGTCTCAAAAAACAATAGTTTTCCTATAAAATGGATTATTATTGTCATATGCAATGATCAAATGCTCCCCCACCACTCAAAATATAAAGAAACAAATAAATAACTTGTCACATTCACATTATATTCATCTTATCAAATCAAAGCATATGGTGGTGGTGCAAACTGCAAGCAGCAGAGGTGTGTAAAGGGAGTGAGCCCATAACAGAAGATTGTGTCATGTGAAGAGGCATCATGTCCATGTTTACTTGAGCAGAAGAAAAGTCATTATTTTGGCATCTCCTTTCAATCAAAGGAAACCCCCCTAAAATAAAAACTTGTTCATTTTCATGAAACATTTCATACTTGCACAACAAATTCAGCAACCCATCTTCTTTTATGTCTTTTTTTAATACATATATGCATCTGTATACCCCATTTTTCTGAGGCAACCATCATATCATATTCACAGGGACCGGTTTTGTCAAGTAAATGAATCCAAGGTTCAAGTGTAATAAAGGTCATTCCAACACACACTTTAAGCAATATTAACTAACTTGTGTGGTCTTGATGTTTTAGGTTCTAAGTTCTACCTGGTTCACACTTACCTGGATCTGGAGGGCCCTCCATTGTTGATCGCATCTGCAGTTTCTGTTGCGTGCTTTGTGGGCTATCACACCAGCAACCTGTTGAAGAGAGAGAGAGCAAATGCGAGCTCCTCGTTGAAGAGAGAAAGAAAGGAAGTTTTCAACATCAAAAACATTGATTCATTGTCAACTATGAATTTTCATGCTTACAAAAAACTATGCTTTTACATGGGTAGGAATGAATTCACCGTCGAAGTGATTAGCGATTAAACGACTAATCTCGGGGCCATTTGCAATGGATGTAAAAATAACCAGTTTCTTTTGTTGATATATGTAACCTGGAAGAGTTGTAAACCTTATGAGATACCAACAATGTCCCTGAACTTGACAATCCCATCAAGCGCCTTTTGAAACTCGCTTTCTTCCAAGGCTATTGTGAAACGACAGAAGCCTGGAATCCCGGTCCACAAGCCGCTGTTGATGCATATGCCTGTGGCCTTCAACATGGCATCACGGATGTTCGAGTCATCAAGCTTGAGTTCATAAACAGAAGAGCCATTTTCGACAATCTTCCCATTTGGATACGGATGTTCAAGTCTAACTTGTTTCCCGAGGTAAGTAGCTGGCCTTGCCACCATTGAAACTCCGGCCTTGGGCTCAAGCACATCCCACCCGCACTTCTCCAGTGTCTGTTACATAACATAATACGAAAAAAGAGATCAAACATAGTATTTCATTTCAAGTAAGAGATGAGAAAGTGTTGGTTTTAAATTTATGGTGCGATCATCTATTGAAAGGTCGAACAAAGTATGTGATTTTACCTCTTTCAAGCGTTGAGATCTGCTTTTCAAAATTTGCTTATGCTCAAAAAGAGAATCCAGGAGGCTTCCTGCTTTCTGCTGAGTCTGATTCAGCAATTTCTTTATGGCGTATTTGATGGTGATGTGTGGCTTGCTTAATCCCGAAAAAGTATTGCAAGAATCAACCAATAGTGACTGATCCAAGACCAGGAATCTGAAAGTCATCCCTCCTGTGAGCATCTCCAAAGACGGTGCACCGAGCATGGATACGCAAAAGGATGAGTTTGCAGAAGAATGCAGCTTCGCTAAAGTGGTCTCCAAGTTCCAGGATTTACAGCCCTCAGTGGCATATTCAAGCCCTGAAAATGAAGTATCGATGAGAACCCGTGCTCCAAATTTGGCGCACATGGTTAGTATCTTCTCCATCTCGTCATTGCTGTAGATCAGCCCAGTTGGGTTAATGGTAGGTCCAGAAATATACACCCATGGCTTCTGAACAGTCTCCAGCACCTTCATTAGGGTATCATCAGTCAGCTTAAAACCAGCTTCCGAAGTCGTTGGGACAGTGACAATGTTTGCTTTCAGGAATTTGGCAGCAGATACATAGTTTCCGTTGGATCCTGCAGGAAAGCAAAAGGTTCCTCCTTCTTGAATGCAGCTGAGGACTAGCTTGTTGAAAAGGGTTAATGCGCAGTCTGCGTACAAGAATTCTACATTGTTATTTGTTGGAAATCCATATTTAGCCTTGATAAATCGAGCAATGCTGCTTGTCACGTCACTTTCTGATTCCGACAAGTTTTGCCTTGCAAAACTTTCATACACAGCTGCCTTCACAGGTGAAGGTATTGGCAAGAAGCTTTGATCCACATCCATTCGAATTGGGGAATTGTTGTTCTCAATCTCGGTTACTGAGAGCTCAGCATCACTGAATACAGAGACAGCAGAGCTAGCAAGCCCGATCATTTCAACAGAATTTGGCTTCCCACATTCTCTCTGACAGACATGTAATAAAGGTAAACTGGTAAGCAAATGCTAGCCAATGTCGAATGACAAGTTACTTTCAAAGGCCTAAAACTAAATACAATTCCTCGTTGTAGATTAAATATACTTGTAAAGTGAACCATGGGGTAATGCGAAGCTTACAAAGATCTTTTTGGCTTCTTTAATGCAGTGGGGTGGAAGGTGCTAGATGGATAAAGAATTATATACAACCTCATCATGCACCAGCAGGGTTGAGTTTCTTCATCATTTCCCTAGTGGAACTACGAGTTGCAATTTTGGGAGGATTTTAATATTCACATCCTAAATTTTACTCTTGTAAGCAAAAAAAAAAGGAAAAAAAAAAGAAAAGGAGCACCCTTTATATTTTCCCATGAAGTCGTATACTGGAATCAATCATTTAGAAAATGAAGTGGACTAGAAAACTACATTTTGCAAGGTAGCAATGATCCTATGTCCAGAGACTTCTTATGTTTTGCAGTGAATTGATTTTTGGATTTAAAGTGCTATTTTTTCTCTAGTATTCTTGAAAGGAAACTCAATTATATTGGAAATAACATAAAGTGAGGAGCACCTTTGCAGGTGGACGTCTATCAGCTAGCTGGAAGGAAAGAAGCTCGTGGAAAAGGCAACCATAATAATACTGATTGATTGGTGCAGTATTCCCTTCCAAGAGTTCAACTGTCCTTGATAACGCCTTCAAAATGCTGTCCTCTTCTGATATCACAAATGCTACTTCTAGATCTTTATAAACCTGTTAGAAATAATTACGAGAAGTTTACAAGGAGACAGTTCAGATAAAGATAGTAGAAGGGGAAATCAATTCCTATGTCGATGCAGCAAAGCCTGTACCTGATTTTTTAGTAAAGCGCAAATTATAGCTGCATGTGGGGGAAGTTGAGTTCTGGAAAGATACTTCAAAACACCAATTGAATTAGGAAGGCTGGACAGTTCAAAGTGGTCAGAGATGTCAAGGAGAAGACGAGAGCCAATTTCTCTTGTAATGTCCAAGAGTTGCTCAAAAGCTGCACTAGTAACTGCCTCAAAACTAGCAAGCCCAGTTACTACAACCTGAGGCTTCAACTTTTTAATCATCTCTATCATCAAATCTGATTGGCGTGGGGCATCTATAACTGTAACTACATCATCTGAAGCCTGATCAGTATTTTTGCTCTGCAGTACAAGTATATAAAGCTTGTTAGGTTCAAATCCTGACAACTTCAAAGTTCAAACCATACTAGCCATTAACCATTACAAATGATGCTAAGAGTCTGATAAAACTAAAGACTTGAAACATACTTCCTTATAGTGCAGCAGAATCATTTACTCCATAGAATGCAATAGAAGCCAACAGAAATGAGACACAGCGAATCTATACTTAGCACATTTAGTGTTAATTCTTTCTGTGGTAAAATGTGTCCAAGAGCAGCAACAAAGAGATCACATAATCATAATCCTTTTTCCCACCCAGATCCAAAGTAGCATAAAGAATGTGAAGGAACTGGGAAAAGAATGATAAAATCTTGCAGAATGAGCATTCAGAAGAACAATGTACCACTGGCGAAAGCGGAGATAATGATAATGAATCTCAGATAGAATACCTCAGTACACAAAGACACGAGCCACTTCCTTGGGAGGTTCTGAGTCAGATGTTCATCAACAATCGCTAGACGTGGTGAGAACAAACGAAGAGCATTTTCAATAGCCACAGTCCTTGTAGGAAATACAACAACATTCTTTTCCATGAAATCAAGATCAAAGCAGAAAACATGGTTAGATAATCATCTGTCAAAACATATACTAATAAAAATTCTAAATCATCAATCATTAAATATTCACCTAACTTGCTTCAGTTAAATGGATGACCTTGAATACAAGTAAAATCTAAGAGTGGAAAGAAAACATCACAGATACTTGATTTAAGGCTTAACGGATAGATAGACTTAAGTATTTGGTGTGCTTTAATTAATCAAGACAAGTTACTTTTAGTTGAGATTCCTGTATTGTGCTTGACTCATCACAATAGAGATGAGATGATTGCATGTAAAAATGCAGGAGTCTCCGGTAAGATCAACATTAGGGAGTAGAACTGCTGTGCAATCATTATATCAGTGCAATGCTCAAGAGCATGAGCTCCCAAAATTGATTGTAATAAGTGGAAGAAGCATGCCTTCAAAAACTAAAAGAGAACTGAAAGGGAAAAAACCACAAGCATGGCAGAAAATTTAGCTCCCTTTCACTAAAATCTCAGAGAATTACCAATCTGTAACCCAAATATGTCGAACTTAGTTACCAACTTCAAAACAAAGTTCTTGTTTGTTATTAGGTACAATTTCTTATACTTCAGTTAAGTGAAGCCGTGAAGGTGGAAATTATGCTAATCAAAGAGCACCGGAACATATTCGAGAAAGAACTTCTCTATAGCATTTTGCCAAAAGCAAGATCTTTATAGAAAGAGCAAGAACACAGTTTGCAAAATAGTCACCTTGGTTGTTAGTGGAATATGATGGTATGTTCGCATAAAGGTTGCAATCAAATCCCGAAATCGTCTGCTTCCTGCTGGTGACTCAAAGGGAAAGAATGCAGATTCTTTTAAAACATTGGCAAGATAAGCTACAAATGGAATCTTTTCATCTGCAACAGCATCATCTTGAAAAGACAAGTCCAAAGAGTTACTGATGTCCTGATACCCATTGTTCAGAAACTCGAATATTGTTTTGACCTGTCAATGTACAGTAAGAAATCACGTTGAAATTCCCAGTCAGACAAAACTAATATTGAGATTACAAGAGAGAGAGAAAATTGAACCTGAGTAGGCTGACGAAGTTGACAACTATAAACTGATAAAGCATGAGAGATACGACCACCAGCCTTCCCATATGCCCATGCTGTTCGAGCACAAATCGGTTGATCTCCTGTTAGCCCCATGAAGAACTCAAAACGGTGTGGACTGTTCTTCTCAATTTCCACCAATGCTGTAATATCTGTATCAGCAGCCTGGAAACCAAAAGGTACAAAACTCAGCCAACTCTAATTTAACAGAGAAAATATTCTACAAAGTCATTCAAATTTTCACTTGCCTGAATAACTTTAGTCTGCCAAATCTTGTTAACTTGGAAGCCACGGCGCTCAAACAAACGCTTGCAAACAGCTTGTCCGGGACGGCCTCCCATATTAAAAATCATAAATCCTGTAGGTTTGATTACAGCAATTCCTTCTTCAACTGCTCTTGCAATCAGTCCTAATCCAAACTGATCTTCAACAAAACCCTATATAGGAACAAAGAAGAAGCTTCAAAGTGACTAGCAGGAAAGAAAGAGTGAGTTTCTCCGTTTCAATAGCAATATCTCATGCTTCAGAAACACTATCCCAAGTTAACAGTTATAAGAAACATAGTAATTAACTACAAAAGCACCACACTTCATCTGGTGCTTTGGAGTACAGAGCATAAAAGGAATCAGGAATTTAGTTAAATGCCTACCTGGAGAGCACAATAGTTGCTGAGTGAATGCAGAAACTCTTCACTTGCATTTTCAGTGATCATCTTGGACATTGCATCTGGATTAGGATTAAGAATCTGAAGGGAACAGAAAAAGGGGAATTGAAAGTTTATCACCAGACACACCAATTAAACTACATATCTAATGGTCTCATGATAAAATCAAAATTAAGCTGCCATATCTCACCTGAGGTATGCAACCAACGATTCTGTCTAGCATTATTTTGTTGTCTCTACAGTAAGCTAATAGATCTGATTCATGAAACTCCACTCTGTCCAACAAGGTTTTGTTTTCCCCGTCATAAATAGGCTGACCATTCTCATCCAAAGCATTCAAGTATAAATTGATCCATGAAATCTTTACTGCTCTTGGATTGATATCAAGGCCATACACCTGCTCAGATTCATATAAAATGAGTCAAAGGTTCGTCTTAGATGTGATGGAGGGTGTATAAAACATATCAAAGTTACATCAGCAAGAACCATTATGGTCCAGCATCTGGAGAACTGTTTCATTTCAACTACTGCCAGAATTCAAAGGGAAATATCGAAAGCTACAGTAAAATGGTGCATTGAAATCACAAATAAGAGCAAATTGGATATAATCAAACCTTTAAAGGCGACCATTTGTCTGCAATTGCAATGGTTATCCACCCATTCCCACAACCAAGCTCAGTGACAGTCTTATCCTTAAAGATAGATTCAGGATGTCTATTTAACCCTTCATAAAAGGTGAAGGACCAATCTTCAGGAACGAAAATGCTGGGAATCACCATCATCGTTAACTTTTTCCTCTTTTGATAACCTGGCAATTGCATATGGAGTTTGAATTATAAGAATATTATATATACATCACGGAAGATGAGCAATGATATCTCGATAACTATATAGAGGATTAATCCGTTTACATCAAACTATTACCCTAACAATAAGCCGGCAATTTTGTACTCGTCTGATATTTACTGATAACGACCACTTTGAGAGTGATGAACCATCAAACTTATGCATGATCAAAACATTTATACAAATACTTCGATAAGTATAAATGATACACAAATTAAAAGGATCAAATCAGAACAAGCAATCTGTCGAGACGAGAACTATTTTCTGTTGACCTGTTGATCTTCGTTTGGATTATGAGATTTGAAGGGATTTTTTTAAGAAGGGAAGTGAAGGGAAAGTAAATTATGTGTTTGGATGAACAATTTGGTGGGATTTCACAGAAATTTGGGGGAAAGTGAAATTCCTCCCTTTCCCTTCACTCCCTTTCCCCTTTTCAATTTCCCACCCCTTCCTTCCCCTAAAAAAACCCAGTTGCCAAACGCACTGTAAGACAAATCCGTTTCCGTATCCAATCTCAACCTACTAGAATCGAATATAAAATCAAACGAGAAGGTCTGACAAAGTCAAATCCGAAAACACGTCGATCGAGGGAGAGAGAGCGCAAATACCTTGAAATTGCTCGAGGTAGATGTCCTGGATGCGGAAATGATAGGTCGAAAAGCAATGATCAGCGGCTTCAGAGGAGGCATTGAAGCGTTGGTGGAGATGAGAGAGGAAGACTCTGGCCTGGGCTCTGGTGGCGGGATCTTCGAGCTTCTCCAACACCGATCTGAAAGCAATGTAGGCCGCGTCTCCTGACTGCTCGCACTGCTTCAAGAACTCATCGATGGAGTCCATGCCGGAACCTCTCGCTCGCTCGCTTTCACTGGAGAAGAAGAAGAAGAAGACACGAAGTGGGAGTGCGTGAAAGGAGAGATCGACGATGGGAGAGGTTTATATAGAGAAGAAGACCAGGGATGCTCCCCGCGCTCCAACCGGGTCGAGCTGTAATAAATCGGTTTTATTTTTATTTTTACCGGTTCACCGAGTCAACTCGACCCGTATTTTTTTTTATTGGTGGCCCATGTAGTAGGTGTCGGGTTATGCGTTTTCTTTTTCTTTGATCCTCTTATCTTTGATCCTCTTATCTTTTTCTTTGATCTGAATTTTTTTTATGCGTTTTCTTTGATCCTCTTATCTTTTTCTTTTGTCTGAATTTTTTTTTATATTTATTTCGTTGAAAATGAACTTATTTACTTGTCTGAATCTCGTGATCCATAAATTAAATGTATATTCACATATTAAAAGATAATAAACCAACCTATTAAGATATCGTGGAGAGGATCTCATCTATTTTATTACGCTTCAATTTATATATAGGAAAAAATGTTGAGTGATGGCATAAAGAATGAAATTATATAAAAAAATAATATTTTATATAATTTTTAGTTTATTGAAAAATTAAAGGACTTATATATATATATTTTTTAATAAAGGGAGTATATTTTAAGAAATTTCATTTTGGTCGGTAATTTAGCTTAGGTGAACTTAGGACTAATTTTTTTAATAATAATTAATGTAGAAAAATAGCTTAAAAAGTAAGATATTTGTCGATGATATTTTCTGTAACACTAAATTTAAATACTATTCCCTCTATTTTTTTAAAATTGACTCTTACTATCCATGCGCATTTGTTTAAAAATTATAAAAACTATATAAAATATTAAAATTATTTTATTAATATTTTAAAATTATTAATAAATACTCCCTCCGTTAATTAAAACTTGACGTTTTACTATTCACGCACGCTTTTTAAGGTGTTAAAAACCATATAAAATGTTAACTTTTTTAATATATTTTTTTAATAATTTCATACTTGTTACTATTAAGTATGAATTTATAAAAACAAATTTTTAAAAAAGTTAATATTTCATATAGTTTTTATCATTCTAAAAAACCGTACATGAATAGTAAACGACAAGTTTTAATTAACAGAGGGAGTATAAAATTAATTTAATATTTTATATAGTTTTATCATCCTTAAAAGACGTAAAAAATAATAAATTAGAAAGAAACATAATGAGTATACAAGTGTTATCATGCCATCACCACAAAAGCTATTGTGCCTCAAAAAAGCCATTTAATAAATACTAAGGAGTATATATTTACACTATTTTTATCCTTTAAATTACCAAGACTTTAATATGTCATACTATATGTAATCTCTTATTATGATTATCCGATATTTTTTTTAAAATGACGAGGAACCCACCTTCGGTGGTAAATTCCGAATACATAACCCAGTCGATAAGGGTCACGTACCAGGTAATCTGGATTGCGCCAACCGACTTGATTCGCTAGTAGGGACTAAGACAACCCTTGAATTTTTACCAAAAAATATATAGACGGATGCAAAGATCAAACCCAGAACCTACTTACCACTCCTTGCTCCACACATGAATTAAATATAAAATCTCTTATAGTCAATCAAATTAAACATACGTAGGGTGCTATACAATTATCCTGCACGCAATTTGCACTGGTTTTATCATCTAGATAGTCAATGTAAAATCTCTTATAGTCAATGTAAAATACCTTCAAAGATTCAACTATTTTTTGTCAAGATCTCGCAAAGTTTATGTAAAAAACAACCGGCTTAAAAAATTTTATACTTTGAAAAGGAACTAGAATAACTTGGTTTAGGAGTTGTAATGTGAAACACAAAATGAGTGGAGCATTTAAAAAAAAAAACTCAAATGGTATGCCATCATGATTTTCAAAGACGATAATAATTTGTTCCAAAGAGAGAAATAAATTGAGATGAAACCTTCCTATTTTAATTTGAAAAATCGGGTTCGAATCTTTAAAATTAAAAAGAAAGCTAAAAGAGAGATAAAAGCAGGAGTTGGGAAAATGGAAGGGTGAATCGTGATGATTATTTGCACAAACCATCGAACCTTTAATCAAAGTGTTGCCCCATAAACATAAATAATACCACATGGATATTTATGATACTATGATAATGAATGAGATCAAGTTGATAAATGAGTATAAAGTTAAGAGTAAATTACATATAACCATCCATAAATTAGGCTAGTTTTCACATAACCATCCATAAATTTATAAATTACAGAAAACCACCCATAAATTAGATTTATTTTCAAATGACCACCCATCCATTAAACCTCAATTTGTTTTGTTTGAAAAGCTTAAAATACCCCTAATTCAAACTTTTTTTAAATGTAAAGCAATTGTATATATTTTACTTTAATTTGACATTTCACCTTGAAAAAAGTAAGGAAATTAAGCATTGTAAAAATATATAAATGCCTGAACCAATATATATGCATCAGATTTGCAATGTTGAATAAGATGTGAATAAGCTCTAAAATAAATCCAGATTATTACTCCATCTATTAGGAAAAATATTTTGTTTAATTACTATTTACACGTTTTTTTAGGATGATAAAAATTATATAAAATATCCATTTTTTATAAATATTTTTAAAAATTTCATACTTATTAATAACAATTTCACACTTATCAAAGGGGTGAACGTGAACCACAAGCCATAATGGGTGATCCATGATGCTTATGAGCTAAGTCAAAAATTCAATTGACTAAATAAAAGCACACATCACACATCATATTGTTATATATCGAGGCGGAGGGGGGGTGTAGTTAAATAGCGAAAATCCATGAAAAAATGTGATACCTCAATTATTTAACATAAAAGATGTTCAACTGAGGTCTTCCTCAATTGTCGCTTCAAAAAAAACATATAGGATGATAACAATTGTGAGCTTGTACAACAATGATAGAGTTAGAAATTGTTTTAAAAGGGAGGCTCAATTTTTATAAAAATGATTTTTCTTTATACCCATATATGAGAAGAAATACTGCAAAAATAATTTTAAAAAAACCCTTAAATTTATTATTTGAAAATAATTATTATAATTTAATAATATTTTTATATTAAATCCGTGCATAGCATGGGGAATAGACTAGTATAAAATTATTATAAAAAATGAATATTTTATATAGTTTTTATCATCTTAAAAAAACGTACGTAAATAGTAAACGACATGTTTTGCTGAACAAATGGAGTACTTAAAAAACCCTAAATTATTACTTTTAAAAAACTAAAATATGGGGGCATTTTCAACTTTACAAATGAAACAAATGGACATTTAACATATGGGTGGTCTTTTGAAAACAAACCAAATTTATGGATGGTTTTCTGTAATTTATAATTTTATGGGTGGTTATGTGAAAACTAACCTAATTTATGGGTGGTTATGTGTAATTTACCCTAAAGTTAATGATTTTTGGCGAAACAAGGCATATTTGGAAATCTCTTATGAATTTGGGGTATTTTTCAGAGGTTTTTCCTGACTTTGTCCGTGTAAACAAACAATTCGAATTTATTCTTCTATGAATTTTAAATCTTATTCCAAATTTAATTTTAATTGGCTTTTTACTATTTATGCAATTTTATAAAGTGATAAAACTATATAAAATATTTATTTATTTTTATTATTTTTTAATTATAAAATTTATATTTTATATAGTTTTTATTGTCTTAAGAAAACGTGTGTTAATAGTAAACAGCAAATAAAAGTGAACGGATGGAGTAATTTTTAAAATTGAATTAAATTGCAAAAAGAAAAAAAGATTTTAGCCATTTAATTTAATTTAATTTTAAAGATTAAGATTTAAAATTCATTTTATTAGTTATTTTAATAATTTTTTGGGTTACAAGTGGGCCTTCTCGGGGCGATTGACTTAGTTGATCCCATAAAATAAATGACAACTTGATGGTTTTGAATTGTTTTACGGAATAATTACGCAGGAATTTTTCAATCAAACCCTTGTGAAAATGAGGTTATTTCGAAAAGGACGTATTATGATTTTGCAGATCCCATGTAACATTAACTCGGAAAAGAATGAAACTGAGCATAAATAAAACCAAAAGTGACTCCTAAGTTTGAAATAGCAATATTTACAAAATTTAGTTATTAATTTTTTATTTAAAAAAGATGTTCATTTTAATTTTAGTTTTAACAACAGTGAAGAAAAGTTCAAAGAGCAGAGAGAAAGGGAAAGGAAGACAGTGTTCTCATGACCCAAGAGAAGATAAGATGCCGCCATTATCAGCCCTCACCAAGCTCCATCACCGCAATGACCAGACCTGGTCGTTGCGACCATCACCGCAACTGGTCGTTGCGACCAGTCTTATATCTGCTCATTGCGACCAACCAGTATTTTGTAAAAAAAAAATTGGTCGCAACGACCAATTGATATTTGGTTGTTGCGACCACGTGGTCATGCGCTAAAAGGAAATTTAATCCTGCACTAAACAGAAATCGTGTAGTTTTTTTACTAAAATCAATTGATAATATAAGGAATAATACGTTGACTTATATAATGGGTTTATATAGTTAAAACTTTTGTCAAGCCAACTTTGTTGGTGCAAACATCTAAATAATTACTCCATAATAAAGAGCAATAAAATACGTTGAAGCCAAACCTCAAAGGCTAATACAGTTTTTCAACCTAGATAGTAGATCCTATAAAGCATAGACCTTAGAGTAAATCTCTTTTATTAATCGTTTTTAATGCAACAACCATGTATCCTCCACCAATTTTTTTTTTTTTTTGATTTGGAAACCCAAATTGCAAAAAAAAAAAAAAAATTTCTTTTTTTTTTGAAAAATTTGTCTGTTAAGTCGTAGGACTGGTCTTGTTACAGTGGATTTGTTGAAAAACTTTGTTAATTTTTTTTTAAAACTCTATTAGAACTCATTCTTGGAAAAAAAAATTTATTTGTACCTTTTTAGTTTATCTTTTTCTTTTTTTTTTTGAAAAGTTTACTACCTGCAATTTTTTTTTATTAGGAAAGAATTCGGACGAACGAGCTCTACCGGCGGCATCTTTATGGATGAGGTCTTGAAGATCAAAATCGTTGTAAATATCGACTCTCCAGACAGAGTGACAAAGATGTGCAACCTTATCAGTCACTCTATTGCATAATCGGGGAACATGAAAGAAGAAGACTTCTTTCAAAGTCGATAATAAGATTTCGACGTCTGACAAGATCAGTTCAATTTTCAACAGACATTTAGAAGTTTTGTTTAGACTTTTAAAAAAAAAATTCTACAACTTTTCAATTTTTCTTTTTTTTTTTTGAAAAATTTACTAGTTGGACCTAGGATCCAATAAGTAATTTTTTTTGGTCCCCAAAATAAATTTTGGTGGCCATAACAAAAAAACCTTTTTTAGATTTCATTGCAGCCAGTTTGTCAAACAGTCAAAGATTGTGATCACATACCAACCACAATTGACGAATTGGGTTCTCCAAATTCACATTTCTACTGTCATTCAAGTATGGAATATATATAAAGAGCAATGCAGTTTTCTCATTGCATCACAAGAACTTTTGAATGAATAAGGATTAAAGACTACCTTGAAACTACATACATACGAAAAGAATCGAAAAAAAAATGTGTATAATGTAATGTATCAATTGCCAATATTGGATCATCCATTTCTCGAACCGATACACTCTCCCAAACAGGGAAACCGTCCACCTTCGTTGGGCTGAACACTGGTCTTTTGTGTAATCTGCTAAGATCAGAAGACGATGTCGAAATCAGTCACCAAAATCACAGCTTTTGTAAATCAGAATTCGTGTTTGTTTAGCGCAATGTGCTGATTGCTTATAACGAGCTTAGTGTATAAGCTGGGCACGTCAAAAGACGCTATTACCTTTGCTCGTCTTGGGCGTCTGGTGTTCCAGCAGAACAGCAAGTTGCAGCCACCTCCTCCACCAGGTCCTGATTCATATCCCCTGTCAAAATCACAACTACATTTTCAGAAACCGATGGTTTCGTCTAATGGAAAACCGAGGTCTAGTGTGATCTAGATGCGCGGAACAAGCATAGAGAGCACTTACTGGTATTCCTTACTAAGACTGCCACCTGCACGACTACTCTGATGGAGCAAACTTGGGATGATGGGGCGGCGATCAGCCTGGTCCTCCTTGACAGCCTTCTTGTCGTGAACTTTCAAGAACTTGATCTCGTGGTTGAGCTCGTCCTCCCAGCGGTGGGAGGACGAGTCCACGGATATCAAATCCGCTCTACTTTCGACACAAAGTGGTGCACCATCTTGTGGGAGAACTTGGTCTAGCTTGGATTGTAAGCGGCTCATGGAGCGCGGAGTTCCCTTCTCGATGGCCTGCAGCCACGCGGTTTCCAGCCTCTGTTCGCGTATGATGGATTCTATCCTCTGCATTGGTAGCTGGTGCTTCCTTTCGTCTATGCGGTGAGCTGCAAGGACTGATGACCGTTTGGCAAGCAACGGGGAGTTGCTTGACGAAACCGTTTTGTCTTTAATCTTTGGCTTACAGCTGGATGAATGTGGCGACTTACCAGGTTCGCTGCTGACTCCCGGGATCAAGCCATCCGGCCATAGGAAAATCTTAACCTCCACACTGTGTCTTAATACTGATTCGAACGAGTTAGTGATGCTGATAAGGTACCGCTCGGCTCTGGCTTTGATCTTCTTGTCACCAAATGCAATATAGGCCACAAAAATACCTACACAAATGCACATATGTGTTCATGAGGATAAGCCAATATTCATAAAAAAAAACTGTCTATAAATCTCTTCAATTCTTAACCATCTTACAATCTTAGCCATCCTAAGCACCCTTACTTTCCAAACCAATGAAATCCTTCTTAATGCAGGGTCTAGGAGTCAAGATTAATGTACGCACCCTTACCCCGAGCAAATCAAGAGGGTGTTAAATTGACAGGAGTAAGTCATAAAACTGAATTAAGCTATGTGACAAAAATAGCCGAATTTAGTTACACTGCTCCAACAATTGATATGGGTAAAAACCAACCAAAAAGCCATTCCGAAAATAGACATGGAGTAGTGTACTGACATCAAAGAAGATAAACTAAGGGAATAACCAAGAGAAGATCTATGTATGTATGTAACTATTACTCTTTAAGCGTGATTTCGGCACATTATGAAAATATTCTTGAGTTACTTGGAAAGCAATATAAGAAACATACTAATATGGAAAGAAGGAAAAAGAGATTCATTGATTTTTCTGCAACTTAAGCTTCCTAATGCACCTACCATAATATCAATCCATGAAGAAAACCAGTACATACCATCGGCTTCAGATAGTGAAACGAGCTTTCCGTAACTCTGAAGCAGCTGCCTTAGTTTCTCATGGTGGCACTGTGCAATGCACTGCCTCCATATATCGTGCAACTTGTCCATGTCTGACTGACTCAACATCATGTTTCTGTCCAGTGCATCATGACAAGAAGATGTGGTATTGATACTATGTATTGATTGATCTTGATTAGCCTTGGGGAATGGGGCATCCGATTTTTGAGCACGTACAGGACCCTCTCTTGATGCAGTAGATTGATCTTCGTCGGTTGTTTTTGAGCTTTGCCTCCTGCTGCTTCCAGAGACAGTAAATTCTGGTGAAGTTGACCCGAGCTGTAAAAGAGTGGCGGTAAACCACGTTGATCGTTCACTGGAAACTCTCAACTGATTCTCAGCTTCAGAAAGAAGTTTTAGAGCATGTTTTAACTTCTGCAGTTCCAATTCAGTCACTGAAAAAGAAGCAGCTTTTTACATAATGAACCATTATGAACACAAACAGACAAAGGCAACAGGCAACATTACAATATCAAGTAAAGGGTTCGAATAATAATAGAATCAGCATTTCCATAGAAACGCGGTATAAGCATCCATGATCCAGTTGAAGAACGAAGCTATAAATGCCACCTGACATGATCCAGTTCATGACCAATTTCAAATTTTACTCTCATCCTATTCATGTGGATTGTATTGTTTGTGCAGTTAAATGTACAGATACAAATACTAACTAGGTGCAAAAACTTTTGATCAATGCGCAAAATGTCAAGATACTGGACCATAAGATGTAACAAACATAGAGCATGTGAATCCTTTTTCAAATTCAGATTCACCCTAATCAACGAGGCGGCTATACATGAATCCATGATCCATGCTTGGATATGAAGACAGAAATTAAAGTGAGATGGATGCGCTTACAGCTTCGTCCACCTATGCATTTGGCCCCATTAACGAGTTGGTTCCGAGCAATAATGTCCATAATTAGGCTGGCAAGTTGCGACATCAAAACTAACGGATCAGCCCCAGAATCCAACAACTCCCTAGCTCTTTTCACTGTTTCAGAAGTATTGGATGATAAAGCCAGTTCCAAAAGCTCTATTAACTTTTCGTCTGAAACGACCCCAACCTGTCCATGAACAGCAACCATATTTAGTTATGCAAAGTAAATGCAACTACACAGGAATGCACAAGCATACAGAACAGCAGTTTGGCAAAAGACCAGTAAAATTATGATCTGAAAGAAGAGTTAAACTCACAAGATCATTCACAAGAGAAGTGGTGATCCTCTTCCCTAGTAAGCTCAACTGCTCTAACATAGTTTCCGCATCTCGAAGGGAACCATCAGCATTCATAGCAATTAATTCAAGTGCATCAGCTTTAGCATCAAGTCTCTCTTCAGCTGATATTCTTTGCAATTTTCGCAGTACATCACCATCTTTGATTTTGTTAAAGTGGTACTTCTGACCCCTTGATAGTACAGTCCGTGGCACATTTTCAGCATCCGTGGTAATAAATATGAAGACAACTCGCGAAAGTGTCTCTTCAAGAAACTTAAGAAGCCCTACCCAAGTCTTAGAGGGCAATAAATGACACTCTTCAATAACAAAAACCTTGCACTTTGAGCTAGCTGATACAGGTGCCACTGACAAGCCTTTTAGGAGATATCGGACCCTGTCCATCGCTTTCTTATCCGTGCCATCAACCTCCACGATATCTCTATTTTTGCAAGAAATGAAGTCAGCACATTCACTGCAGACGCCGCAAGGTTTAGTTCCTTCTATAGCCAGACAATTTATAGCAGCAGCAAATATCTTAGCTGTAGATGTTTTCCCAGTTCCGCGGGGACCTTGAAAAAGATAGACTGGGCCGATTTTACCCCTAGTTATAGCATTCACAAGAGACTGAACCACAGTATTTTGCCCAACCAATTCATGGAAGAACAAGGGCCTATATTTCTGGCTCAAGCTCCTAGAATTGTCTAAGATAATTTCTCCTTCGCCGTCCCCTTCTTGGCTCCTGCAACTGGATGACCATCTCCTTCCATCCAATCGACTCACACCCTCCAAATTGAGCTCCCCACAGTTTGTTGATAGGTCTTCATCACTGGTGCCTATTCCCAAGGATGATGCTCCTCCATTGCAATTACTAAGGAGAGGCAGATGCCCTTGGACAGAACCTGGGACAATCTTTGGTTTGCGATTATGGGACAAGGAACGGTTGCGATTTTGATGAACTAATCTACTCCCCTTTATCCTTACAGAATCAGGAAGAGAAGGAGAGGAGCAACTCCCAAAACCTTGTTTAAGTTTGGGTGTACTCCTCCTTGACCAGCAACAAGGAATGCCACAACCTTGTTGACCAAGCAAATCCATCTGATCCTCCTCATCATCTTTCAATTCACTGAAAGAAACCGAGGTGCCATCCCATGATCCAGCAGTATTCGGGAATTTCCGATTAAGATACCGCTTAAAGGAACTCATCGACAATGCAGGCGTGCTAAAGGTACAAGAAGAGTCCCCTCCTTGACTATCCTTATATAACATATTAGAAAACTTCTTCTGCCTTAGCTTTGAAAGCAGCAGAGATTCAGCTGAAAAACTCTCAGGATCCTCAGAGTTGTAATACTCTTCGGTATCACCAAATCGGTCAATCAAGCTAACCGATTCATCGTCGCTTAATCCTAATGAACTAGAAGGGGCAGCATTCCTTACTGACAACCCTGGATTCAAGCCACTCCTATCAAAACCTACTTGTTGCAATCTTTTTCTACTCTTTTTCTGCATTACAGAAGGGTGATTTTTGCAAGATTTGATCTTGCCCATTGCCCTTGTCAACCTTGCATCTCTACGTCTCGACTCCTTCGGACGGAGTCCACCATCACCAGCAACACCTTCTCCCTTGTCTACATTCCTAATTTCACTTAAGCTATGATCAACACTGCCAGGAATAGAGGACCCATCAAAATCATTATTGGGATCACCATCATCACCATCAACCCTGCCCCTGGATACACTGGTACTCCTCCAATTATAAAGAAAAACCCTCTTCTTCTTACTCTCTTTTCTGCCATTTTGGGGATCATCTTGGAGATGGGCAACTAGTAATGGTGGGTTTTCATAAAGAGCAACAGATCTAGCAGAGCTAAGAGGTGATTTCCAAGAAGAAGAAGTACCAGGATCACGCAATACCCTAGCTGCTTTCCGGATTTGGGTTAGCTCCTTCTTCAAATGCAGCTTGCTTGGATCATACACTCGACTCCCCGGCATGGTTCATCTGATTTCAGGAGCTACCCACATGAAATTGGAATTGGGTTTGTGGAGATCTGGGGAAAAAATCAAGAGAAAAAATTGATCAAACTCTCACAGCTTCCCATCTGTGTAATCTAGGGTTTTAAGAAATCAGCCAAATTGGGGGTAAGAAATTGGGGGGAGAAATTAGCAATAGAACACAAGAATCTTTTGGGAGGCACGCCTGAGCTTTCTTTATAAAAATTGATAATTGCATCTGCAATGGGAATTCAGAATTCAGTAAATAATCTTACACTCTCTTTCTGTGCTGCTATAATTATGAAAGGTGTCGCTATCTGCATATCGCTGTCCGGAAACCAAACTGTATCTTCCGGTTACATATATTTCTATCATTCAACTGTTTACAGTGTTGTTTGCTTGCAAACAAGAAGCTTTTGTACTTTTGCTGGGAAGGAAAAGACCTGAGTGGGCTTGGTGAATCCCATTTACTATGCCCTTTTGGAAGTTTCTTGTTCAATAAAGTGAACATAAGAACAATGAAAGTCATATCACTGTTACTGTTACTGTTACTGTTACCTTCAAGTTGGGGTTTGTTAGGTAGGTTTTGTTTTGTTACCCAAATTGATTTATTTTAAGTTATAAGTTTGGAATCTTGGTTACCATTAAAAAAAAAGTTGATATCCCGATTTGCTTTTCCTTTTCATCAAGTTGCCTCACATGACTATAGATTGCTCTATTCAACAAGAACAAACCCATAAAAAAAAAATAGGGTGGTTCTCGGCGGCTTCCCTGAGCGTTCTTGTTGTTCTTTCTCTTAGATGGGGTTGTGACGTCCAGTGTTGAGCCTGACTGAAATCGAGACGGTGTGTATCGAGGCAATTCCGTGTTCCGGAAATTTCATTGAAGGATCGTCTTTATTACCCACAAAGACTTATCGCTTGGTGGCGCTTAGTGTTGAGTTGTAGTCTACGTTGTCCCCGCCTTATTAGGGTTAGATTCGTTTGTTCGCCTATTTTTGTTGTTTGTCACTGTTTTTATTGCACCTTCTTATTTTAGATTGTATGTTTGACGGTTTGCCGTTTGCCGACTTTGTCGGCTTTTCGAGGCGTCAGGTATGTCTGACCCTCGAATTCTTACCTTATCCCAAAAAAACCCCAAAAAAATATTAGAAATAAAACCAATGCCTACTATGTATGCGAATTTATGAATAAAACCCAAAAAAATATTAGAAATAAAACCAATGCCTACTATGTATGCGAATATATGAATTAATCTAAGTTGAAAAATGTGAAATGATTTTTTTTTTAAAAGGTTCTGCCTCCGCCTCTGACGCAACAGTAAACATTTGAGGACTAGGTCATCTAAAATCGTTGTGATTTTTTATTTTATTTTGGGGAGCAACAATAATCGAAAAATAAATCTCAAATGTTTTCATGCCAAAAAAAGCCCTGAAATATTGGATAAATTTCTTTTATGACTCCTGACCTTTCAAGGTTGAAATGTACCAAGAGAACGACAATAAACAATCTCAAAGAATCATCACAACCATGATAATTTATTTGTCTATTAATTTCTCCATTGCCTCCCACATGTAGTAGTTGGCCAAACAAAGATATTGGATCAAAGACCAATCAATCATTGTATATTACTATAAGGTAAATAATTTGTTGTTAATGTGTGTATAACAAATTAACATGATTTAATAAAACTGTTTTTTAGGATCTAAAACTATGGACTTGCAGATGCATGAACAAAAGTAGGAACATATTGCTCCACCACATCACATGCATGAACCTCCATTGTCAAAGCTCAAATGTATCCATGAATCCATAAACAACACCACATGGTAATAAATGGATTTTTCCTATATATAAACAAACATGTCGATCAAGGTAGGGTTTGAAATAGACCTTTCAAAAGTCGAATCAAGACCTCACAAAAGATGCTTAACCCCAGCCAAGAATCAAATTTCAATCCCAAGGGAACATGAATCGAAAAAAATGCCAAACCTAAAACGACACAGAAGCATCTTGAGCATCATCCATGATGGAAACGGAGTTCATAAAAGGATGACAATCAAGCATAGAAACTTGCAAGAATGCAAGGATCTTGCAACCACAATGCAGTAAGCAACGCAAGATACGAGTATTGAAGCTACAAAGGATATTACGGTGGATATGCACATTGGTTCAAAACACAAAATAAGTGCAAAAGCTACTGTTCATAGGTCTGGTTTTCATCTGTCTATAAATTGAAGACACAATCCCTTCTAACATCGGAGGTGGGGGAGATTAAAAGCTAACAAACACAAATTAATTTCCCTTGCTGCAAACAACCTAATTCATGCATCAGTTTGAAATGAGTACCTGGCCGATTTTGCCCTAAAAGTAGAGAAAGAAAGAAAGAAGTCTATGGATCTTTTGAGTTTTGATTTGAAACCTGCATCCCTGTGTTCATGAATTCAGACGTTAAACCCTGGCCCTCTTGTTGCTGCAACCAGGGCACTTGTACTGCTTGATATGCTCGGCCTTTGCAGGAGTAACTTTCACACACTTGCCATGGAACCACTTCTCACACACGTCACAGCAAATCCAGAACTCATCGGTACCGTCGTTGTCACCACACGCTCCACAAAGTGTTCCGCCCTGTTCATCCTCTTCCTCGTCTTCTTCTCCGCTGTCTTCTTCCTTTGGAGCAGCCATTTTCACCCCTTTAGTCTGATGTTCAGATAGGCGTGACTGTAAAGATCATCATAAGTTGGAATCAGAGAGGGCCAAAATATAGTTACAATGTGAAGAATTAACTGTACAGACAACTGTGATGAAAGAACCTTTGTTACCTTTGAACCAGATTTGTTTCGGCTGTTGCTGTTGTGGTTACCAGGTTGGTCCTTCGACCCTTTGATATTTCGAGTCAGAACTTCAAACACTGTTGGCAGTTCATTAATCATGTGAAAAAGCCTCTTCCTGCAATTAAAATTCCAAAACAAATTCAGAAAATAAACCTCAGGTGACATATAGTCATATATTTCTCTAGGAATGCAAGGGTTTATGTAATTTCAACACACTGCCAATATATTCAGTCCACCTTTTTTGACGATGAGATATAAAATATTATAAGGAATTGGAGCAACGGATGATCTATGTAAATGTAGTAAACATTCATTACAAACCTTTGCAAGTCTCAAAATCTACTACTTGACAATCTAGGAGGTGTCAAACAAGCTACTAAACAACAAAAATACTATGCCAGTATTAAGATGAATGTACCGAAGCCACAACTATACAATCCATCCAGAAGAAAAAAGGGAAACAAAAGTAGGGGAGGAGAGAAAGAGGCAGACCAACTATTAAGTGTCATAACTCACAAAGCAGGAACCTAAGAATGGATTCTTAAAAGGGTTTACCCAACCTCTCATCAAATGAGCCACAAGGATCAAGGCTGTTCATAGTGAAGGAGTATATTTATCTTATTCACATTAAGTTTCAACCTTCAACCCAACCTCTAATTCTCTTAAAATTTATACAAATCTCAAATATATTACAGTAGCCTTTTGAACATCTTAACTACCTGTATCTTTAGTTCTTGTCTAATTGAGGACAAATCCAACTTCATCCTTACTTGAAAACCTGTAAGCTTGCAAACTACTTAAAATCCCAATCAAGATATTGAAGATTTCCAAATATCAATATTATTCAAAGCTCCAAAATACATATTATCTGAATCCATTGCATCTGAATTACACAAATCTCTAAAATACAAGAAAAGTGAAAACAAACATCAATGAATGGCGATACAACCTTGAATTGGGTAAATAAAGGGCGGTCATCCGGGGTTCGAACCGGGGACCTTTGGGTACTACCCACAAATCCTTTCCGGTTAAACCATTCCGAAATGGTTAATGGCGATACAACCACAAAAATGGAGTCAGCAAAATTAGGAATATAGAGCAAGTTGGATAATTCATTGGCTTTGATTAATCTTTTTAGCTTAGGCAATTTTTTTTTAATGAAGTAATGCTTAGCGTTTCATTATGTACCCCTCTCTAGGCAATTACAACTAGAACAATATTTTTTTTAAAAAAAAAAAATGATAGGAAGTTCCGAGGTTATCGACGATAAATCCCCACAAGTCCGAGCACTAGCCTATAAAGATCTCACTCAAATCGGATAAACTAAGTGGCAAACTGCAAGCCAAGGCATAGGCACCCACCTAGCACAAATACCAATAGTGGGATTTGAACCCTTAACCTCCCCCTTACCACTATAGCAAGGGATCATTTGTACTAGAACTATATTTTACTATAGCCTTATAATCAAAACAATATCACAATATGTAATATTCTACTATGTCCTCAATTTTGGTGTACGCCCATTAGAAAAATAATTCCACTGGGCCATTGGGGCAAAAATTACTAAAATGAAAAACATCAAACAAAACATAACCATGGATATGAATAAATGGAACATAGCAACAGCATAAGACTAAAATAATAGTATATGACAGCATAAGAACCAAATGAGGATCCTATCATTTAAGGAAGAGAATAATTAATTAAAGAAGGTTCTTAAGATACAATGGTCCATCTCTAGGATGAGCAACATAAAAGTTGGACTTCCGAATTCTTGATAGAATGACAGATTGGAAAAGTTAGACGATGAAACACAAAAATCAAAAAATCCCCAAAAGAAATGTGAGCCTAATAGAAACTATTTTGAACAGTCTAGCAGTATGGTATGCATCAACAAGCAATGTAACGTCAGGTTTGACAACAAACTGCTAGGGTGCTTGTTACAGATATGCAAAAATGTGCATGTAACAAGAAAATGCACACCAAACAACTCAGTACATGGCTTACATACACACTCAGAATGTTAAGGGAACATGCAATCCAAAAATATCGCAGCAGAGATAACAATCTTGAGAAAATTTTCAGCATACATCGAGGAACTTTGTCATGTGCTTGAGAAAAGATGTATGCATCATCCAACTTACAAGTTTCAACTGAAAAATAGCTTTTACAATATTACACCCCATATTTCCACCAAAAGGATAAAGCTTACCTCTCATGCTTTCCAAATCCAAAGCGAGAACCAAAATAAAAGGCAACAGAAAGCAGCCACGAATCACTGTGAACTGCTACTAGTGATAACCAATCCTTCTCTTGCATTCCATCTCTAGCAAAGTTAATGCCTAGAGCTGGCTCAGGAAGCTCAGGTGGCACCTCTTCCACAGGCAGATTTACTTCCCAAGTCTCATTTGGAAGTCCATAGAGACACAAGTTCTCCTTCTCTGTGAAACAAGCATAAATTCAGTAGCATTCACCTCTAAACAAAGATGAGCAACCAACCTCCAGGCAATACACTGATTGTTGATCAAAAATAATGATCCCCATTCACTCTTATCAGCTTTTTCAAATCAGTTGTGACACAGTTAAAAGAGTTCTCAAAATTACATTGTTTTAACGAAAATTAATACTCCGTAGCAGTGATGTAACAAGTGCAAACATACCGCCAAGAAAAATGGAACAACAAATTATACCAATACAGAGAAACATGTAATTCAACAAACCATGTTCATAAATAAAATTGAAAGAAGTTTTAACATACACATCCAATCAACAAAAAAACATGATATCCATGACCCAAGATCAACAAAATGCAGAGTAAAAACTCTCCAATCCCCATCCTTGGGCAGCAAAAAGAGCCTCAAAGCTATTAAAAAAAAACTAAACAGGAGACAATTGCAAAACAAAGTAGGACTTAAAGACAACATATGTGATTAGAGAAGCTAACCTGGGTCGCACTGTTGGTAGAACTTCTCCACATCTGGAAAAACCGAACAATAGCAAAGCAAAGGAAACGAACGAAAATTAGGGAAAAAATGAATTCGGCCATAACACAAAAGTAGAACGCCAAAATTTAGTAGAAATAAGTGGGAATAAAAAAAAGGAAAAATCAAGAAGAGTGAACGACTGAGTCAGAAAGAGAGACCAGTAGTGAGAGCCCTGATCAAACCAGCCCGCCGTCCCTTGAAGTCGCTGAACACATCCTCCACCGTTCTGGGTATATTCTGGGGCATTCCCTCCATTTCCTTGTATCTTATCCCTAAATAGCAGTTTTCGAAGTGACAGTGTCAGCGGAGTGTAACAGGGTCTTCTGCAGGCGGTACGGTCGAGAAATTAGGGTTCAGAAGAGCAGAGGAAAAGGGAAATTGATGCACGTAAACCGGAAATTGGGGTTCGCAGATCAAGATGCACAAGAGTATTGAGAAGGAAAATGATGAGATTAGTGAGTTTGAATCGAGACTAGGGTTTTTGCAGAGACGCTCCCGGCCTCTTTCATCCCACCCCCTCTCGCCTTCGGTATGAACTGAAACTTGGGTCCCTCCGTCCCTCTGTGGATTTAACAGCCAAGTTGCGCAACACGGCTTTTAAAAATAGGAATATACTGTATTTATGTGATATCAAAATATTTCACATTTTAGTTTTATATAGTATTTTTTAAGCTATAATTATCCCTACTCATTGCTTCATTAGTTCCCCAATTTTGATTGAAAAAAGAAAGTAAATACATAGGAATTATTAGTAAGTGTGAATATGTTTAATTAAAATTATTAATCATTTTTTATAAATATGTAGTACTATTATTTTATGAAAAAGATGGCATGAGGTTTAGGGTCAGTTTGGTAACACGGAGCTGAAGGGGCAGCTGAAGCTGATGGATTAAGTGTGTTAAATATATGTTAAATTGGAGTTTTCATAAGCTAGTAAGGTGTTTGGTAACCCAGCTGATAGAGTAGCTGATACAAACTAGCTGATCAGATAGGAGAAAATGAATAGAATTCTAAAAAGCTTGCGGTTAGTAGCTGTTGAAAATCCAATTTCAAAAGCTAATTAAATTTAAATCTTATATTTAACTTATTTAAAACTATAATTTATTAAAATCAAAAGCTCCGAAAAGCTACATGCATTACCAAACGGACCCTTAAATTGTTTTTTCATTTATGTGGCATACTGGCATTTTTTTCAAAAGTATAAAAATCAACGAGCCTAAAAAGGAATTTTGTATAGTGAATTTTTTTTAATTGTGGTCTATTTAATTCATACGCGTTGGAAATTTGATTATTATTTTGAAAAAAAAAACTCTATATCATATTAATAATATATTTGCGAATACATACCCATTAAAATTTATAAAAAATTGTCTATATAAGATGTTTATATTGATAGTTATAGAAAAAATATCCAACTCGTATCACAATTTAAAAAGACCTATGCTATATGAGATCATTTTGGGACTTGAATTTACTTTTATATTTAAGGTGGAATAAAATGTTATTTAAGTGTAAAAAATAACATTTCAATTTGATTATGAATAAACACCCCAACCCCCATATCTCAATTAGGTTATGGATGTGGCTTATCGACTAGGAACACCCCGACTCAAGAGAGACTCACACACAAAGTCACAAAGACAGAATCAGAATTTCATTATGTCATGAATAAAAATTAGTATAAAAAATTTAATAAAAATAGAGAAATATAGTGATAAAATTGATACAATTAGATTTACTATCTCGTATATAATTATTGGGTACATAGTCAAAAAATTATTTTGAAAATTTTTGAACAAAAATAGAGAAATATATAGTTATAAAATAGATAAAATTAGATGAGTATATAATTTATTGATAGAAGAAAAAAGTCAATGATAATGGACGTTTAAGGAGGGATTCCAACCGTGTCTTGGGGGTTATAGTGCAAGATTGCAAGGCCTATACCAACCTGGCAATTCCATCCATGCTTCACACACATTAAAAAATCTCTAACAAGATTTTGATTTTTTATAATTTTAACTTTCTTTTGTATAAAAGATTTTCCATTTTATTTTCCAAAATAGAAAAACGACGAAAAAAATGTGTTGGAGTTGAGAAAAATAATTTTATTTCTCCATTTTTTTCAGAAAATTTGAAGAAGGTTGAGATAGTTTTCTAGGCCACTGAGTACTGACACAGGCGTATAAGGTATTTTATGGCCGCAAACGCCGAAGTAAAACGATGACGAAAACCCGGGGGTGGATAGGACGGGGACTTGCCCAGGAGCTGCAAGTAAACTACAATGAAAAGCTACCAAGAACGCAAGGCAAGAACGCGGCAGTCATCGTTTTATTAGCTTCCGCCTTCCGGGTTCATAAACCGGCTAGCAGTACAACAAACACAAGTACACAACCAACAGCGCACAAGATCAGAAGGTTCAGACATGCAGAAAAGCACTCAAGGGTCTGAAGCAGGAGATGCATCATATTTACAAGCACTCAGTTTGCTTCTAATTGTCCAACAATAAAAGGAACACCTGGTTTTCGTCATCGTCTTAGTAGCCTCCTTGAATGTACGCATTCAGGCGGTCCAACTCCTCCCTGTGCTCACTAACTACAGCACGAACCACATCTCCAATGGACACCATACCTATCATGCCCTTTTCGTTGATCACTGGAATGTGCCTAATGCGGTTATCTGCCATAGCAAACGAAATTAGTTTCGGATATGATTATGAAGAAGTCGTTTTTTTGAAGCTAGAAAAATAGAGCAATAAACAAACCTGTCATCAACTGCATTGCCTTCAGGACCTTAGTGTCTGGCGACACTGTAATCAGCTTGTTCTGCAAGTGGTGATTATAAAGAATAAACATAGGTAGTTTAACAAGGATATGTCTAATTATAAGTGCATACTACACCATACATCAAAATAGATGTACCTCTTCAGTCATGATATCCCCAACCTTGGTTGATTTGGATGATCTTCCCTGCACTATGATCTTTCGGAGGTAATCTGGAGCGCAAGAGGTCAATATAAAACAAGAGTCATGTATCTGGCATTTCAGACAAACTGACACCAACATGAAATCCAACAGAAGCCCAGAATCCTGTAATTCCTATTGCCTCTGAATTTCTTTTGAGAATTACAAATTGGGTGCCTTTTCCCCCCAAAAAAACTTTCATATCAGATCAATTAATTGAAGAGGCACAAGATATAAACAAATTTAGATGCATATGTAGTTTCTTAATCCTTATCAAGGGTTCACAAAGCAGCAACACATGTAGCAGAAAATGCTCACAAGTTTCAAAATGGAAAAAGGATTTCAATATTTAATGTAGTACATTTGTTAGAATTAGTGACAAATTTGATCAAGCTACAAAAGAGGAAGGAAATTGTTGAGTGTGATGATGGGAACCTAGGGCCAAAAGAGTCCCTTAACCAAGTGAGTTCAGAGTTGAATGACTTGAATAAACTCCAAAGCCAGACAATTGCATTTTTGGGATGTAGCAGTTTTAAAGGGAAAAACATCTCGAATGGTTCTCAACCCGATTTAAGCCATGACTTGAGTCACTTGACTTTCTTTGAGAAAGTATATTAGATTTAAAAAAAAAAAAATTCCCCCTTCTAAAAATCCTAAAAGAGATTGCTTTTTTAAAATCCATATACCTCTTTCTGTGATAATACCAGCAAGCAAGTTCTGCACTCCAGGTTTCACAACCATCAAGGCACCGACATTGTGCTGTGTCATCTGCTCATAAAGACATCCATCAAACAAACACCAAAGAAGAGGTAAGTTCTTCTCCTAGTAGCTCCAACTTGCAAGACTTTCAAGATAAAAGAGAAGGCAACAAAGAGACATTGCAACATACCGACTTAACCGCATCATACACAGAGTCATCTACAGTGCACCAAAGCCAAGAACCGTCAGCACCTTCACCTTTTCCCTTCAAGATGTCTGCAATAGTGGTGCTCTCAAAACCATGCTCTTCCATGCGTGCTGTCACTGTAGACTCATACCTTGGGAACAAAGCAGGCCTCATCAAAGGACTGGCCACACTCACATGTCGGAGGACCGCATTCTTTCCGTGCAACAAAAACGTCCCAATGGCACCTTGCATCTTGATCCTGTAAAGAAATAGTTCAGAAGTTAATTAATCTTCCTCATCAACACTGTCAGAGGCTCCCTTCAAGGATAAACGGGAAACTTCAGATATCAGTGAAACAAACACCACACCAATACAATAGAATTCTCAAACCATGTTACTCTGAACCAATTGTCACACTCGTAAGTCATACACATCACACACCAGCAAGATGGGATCACTTAGAGATCGATGATTGAATGCGAAAACTGTGGAGATCCACTGTATTATCTCGTAATTGATAATTCAACCAAAATTAGAGATCAAACAATTTCACAGATCGCATATCATAATAGATCATCTCGGGCTCATAAAAATGCTAAAAACAATCATTATCAATTCAGATGCCAAAGATTCCATCTGGATTAAACCCTCAGTAACCATTACAGAACGGAAAAGCACAAATTGCAATCCGAACAGCTCAAAAATCAAAATAGACATTAAACGAAATACTAGCAAAAATTTCGAAAAAGGAATCGATTGAAAGCCAATTGCAGAACCAGGAAGGGAATGAGGAGGAAATCAGAGCACCTGTGAAGCTGGGAATGGCACCAGAGTATATGAAGACAGTGAAGAACGGCTCGTGATTTCTTCTAGGGTTCTTCGATACCTCACTGAATGAGAGAGACCCCCCGGATGGGATGCATAAATAGCACCTTTGTTGCAAGTGAGGAGTTGTCTTTTTATTTATTTAATATTTTTTCGGTTTTGGATAAACACTTCCTACTTGCAAATGTCTGGCATTATCTGATTGGATTTGACATCTATTTTTATGCACTGAAATATATAATTCCTTTTCTGATGCACTGAATGCAGTAGATAACTTAAACACTCCACCCCTACAACATAAAAAATATTTAATATAAATATTTATGATAAAAAAAATCAAAATTTTATATTTATATTATAAATAACTAATTATATACTGCCTCCGTTAAATAATACGGAGGAGTATAAGTTATTTTAGACCTCCACAGATTATGCAAATTATAAACTTATATTTCCAAATAAAAATTTTAGAATAAAAAACTTATATTTTTTAACGGATGAGTATATTTGTATATATTTTTTTCATGTTTTTTGTAAGAATATTAAAATTGAAAACATGATTATTTGATGATAATAATTTTAATATTGTTTTAAAAAGTTTTTTTCATGAAAATATTATACAAATATATGTGATTTGTTATTTATAAAATAAATATAATTTTTTGATTTTTTATCATAAATATTTAACCTAATTAGTTATGTGATACAGGGAGTGGAGTGGTAAATGTTGTAGAATACCCCTAATGGAATGAATGTGAGTATCTTTATTCACAATTTATTTTTCAATTTTTCAATTAGAGATTAGTACTAATATATAAATGAAAGTAGTGATGTAGATGTGTAATGTTGAGGTTGGTGGTGGTTGGTTGAAATAGCTCCGTACTGCTAGTATCAATTTTACAATATTGGTCTTAAAATTTTGAGGAATTGGAGATTATTTTGGGATAAAGAAGATGAAGATTATTTTCTTGTAATAGAAGGGGTAAAGGAGTGGATGAGATGAAGATTATTTTTTCTCTTAGGTGTTTTGGTAATAGAAGGTTATTTTTTGACGATATTTGAGAAAAATACATTCTACTCTAATTAAAGTAAAAAGAGGTAAAATGGGTATTATAATCAAGGGTAATGTCGACACGTTAACAAGGTGTTGGGGGTGTTTAAAAAAATAACATGAGGAGTACCTGTTTGACATAACAAAGCTGGGAGATGGAGGTGATCTGAGCTGAAAAAAATGGAGATAACATTACCCAGTTCCCCATGGTGGAGGTGGTGAAGGGTGAAAATAACCCCAATTTTGACCTCCTTGCCCTTATTCAAATCTTGTTTGCACTCTTCTCAAGGGTCGGGTAAGGAGATTCGACTTCGGTTCTCTTTCATATTTCACCATTTGTAAGGGGTTTGTTTTTCGGTTGATTGATTTTTCTCCCAACTTTTGTAATTTACAAGTGCTTTTTTGGATTTTCAACCCGTCTGTGACTCCTGATATGTTCAATCGTCGTAAACAGGTACATCAAAACACCTCAAAATGATATGTGCTTTTATTCGTTTTAAATTATTATTTGATTTTCTTTATATTTCTTGATTTGATTTCCTTCATTCGCTCTAAATTATTATTTCATTTTCCCCTTCTTCTGAATACTAATTAACCACTCCATCACCTCCCCTCCATGAGATGGGAAAAAAAAACTTAGGCGGAGTGTATACATATTTAGGCGTAAATTTTTAGAACACTTAGAACAATAAGGGGATGTTTAGTATACATTACTACTCCCTCCGTTTCCAAATAAGTGACTTTTTCAAGTCAAACACGTATTTTTAGAAGGGTAAAAACTATATAAAATATTAAAATTTTAATTAATTTTTTGAATAATATTATACTTATTATTAATAAGTATGAGTTTATTAAAAAAATTATTAAAAAATTTAATATTTTATATTATTTTTATCACCTTAAAAAACATGCCTAAATAGTAAAAAGTCACTTATTTGGAAACGGAGGGAGTAGTAATTAAAAAAAATCAGAATCATTGATTTCCAATTTTGTTGTTTGGTACGTTGAAATCAAAATTAAAATGATTATCGGGAATCCTCAAATCCCCATCTTGGCGTTTAGGCTGTGTTCGGCTGCCACTTTTTACTAGCTTTCAGGAGATTTGGAGATTGCAAAATAAAAGAATCTCCTGGGAAGGGTGTTCGGCTGCACCATGAAGAGGGAGATTAAGCAGATTTCAGTAGATGAAAAATGGAGGAAAAAGAAATCTTCATGGGGCAAGATTGTCGAGATTTGGGGATTCCCCAGATTTATATCTCACCAATTTGCCCCTCTCTCCACATTCCAAGCTCCCCCTCAGATCTGGAGAAAACCGAGCCCGCGCGCCTCCATCTTCGTCTTCTTCCGCTACCAAGGTCAGTTCCTCTTCTCCCTCCCCTCTAATGTCCTCGTTTACCTTCCATAACGGCCGGCGGGCAACCATGGGGAAGCGACGGGTCTAGGACGAGCTCGGTTCGCACAGATCTGTAGATTGGAGGCCGATTTATGGGCGCATTGACGCCGACGGTTGCGCCTGGATGGGGCGGCCAGGCGGTGACGGTGGCGGCCCACGATGAAGCGCCCACCCTCCGTTAGGGATGGCAATGGGACGGGGACTGCCCGATCCCCGCGGGGAATCCCTGTCGCGGGGACGGGGATGGGGAAATTAAATGGGGACGGGGACGGGGATGGGGGCCAAAGTGATTCCCCGCGCGGGGACGGGGATAGTAGTCCCCACCCCGATCCCCGCCCCGCCCCGCCCCCGCTGGGGAACCCCGCGGGGATCCCCGATGGGGAGTATAAAATCCCCATTTTTATTTAGATCTTACATAAGTTTAAATAATTTTTCTTTCATTTTTAAACTTTTACCTTATAATTTACATTTATGAGATATTATATGTAATATTTATATCATATTTTTTTACATAACTTTAATAATATCTTATAGTTTTCTATTAGATGGGGGAAAAACATGGGTTTTAAATGGGGAACCCGACGGGGAAACCCACGGGGAATGCAAACAGGGAAAATTAAGCAGGGACGGAGATTCCCCGATGGGGACGGGGACCCGGCGGGGATGGGGACGGGGGACATTTTTCATCCCCGAACGGGGACGGGGACGGGGGGACTTTTTGCAAACGGGGACGGGGACGGGGAGGGTACTCCCCACCCCGAACCCGCCCCGTTGCCATCCCTACCCTCCGTCGACACTTGCAGATCTGGCGAGCACCCCACTACACTGTTCCCCAGCAGTGGCGACGACCCTTTCCCCAGCTGCAGGACCTCAAATGCGAGGGGTTTCTCCTCCATTTCCCCCTCCCTGCCGGATTCTAGGTTCCCATTTCGCAAAAGATCACTCCTCGACAAAAACCTAAACCCCTAAATCTGAACTCCCAAGGCATATCGGTGTTATTCCTTCCCCCTCCATTTCCGGCATTTTTATTGACATAAGGTGTCATTCATCGACAAAACCCTAAACCCCAAAATCTGATCTTCAACCCCCTTCATTTCGGGCATGAAATTAATCACAGTGTTATTATATGAATAGGGATGAGGGATGGGGGTATGGGTGTTATAAAAGGTGGGGGTATAATGGTAATTGAAACCCTTTGAAATACATCCAAATCTCCTACCTACCAAACACCTTTTAGAGATTTCTGGCCACATAAATCTCCATCTCCTAACATCTATACAAATCCCATTAATCTACAAAATTTATCTCCATCTCCTAACATCTACAAAAATCTCATTAATCTACACAATCTCCATCTGCTGTCAAACACAACCTTACTTCATTCCGAGCTTATTTCCTAGGATCACTCATTCCAT
Source organism: Persicaria maculosa (assembly GCA_963922045.1). Taxonomy (NCBI): domain Eukaryota; kingdom Viridiplantae; phylum Streptophyta; class Magnoliopsida; order Caryophyllales; family Polygonaceae; genus Persicaria; species Persicaria maculosa. The sequence goes on along the minus strand of OY998267.1, from coordinate 12,234,494 downwards.
CTCAAACCCACACCACCCCTTTACTGTTGTCCATCGTTCTCAAACCGCGTCAGACGAGCCTCTTCCCGACGCCATCTCCAGTGGCCTCCCACCGTTGCCAACGTCCTCCCTCCGCCACTGCATCTTCACAATAGGTTCTCTCTCTCCCCTATCCCCATATATAGTTCCTGTCACCGCCATTGTCGCTGCCGTTTAGCTACCTCCTCCTATTCCAAATATACCACCCACTATCGCGGTCATCGAGCTACCGGATCTACAATATAGCCCCTGCCTCCCCATTGACAACTCCCACCATCCCGCCACCACAAAGCCCATCCCCCTTTCTCTCTCGCCCCACCCTATTTCCTTTACAACCCCCTCCTAACTAGGGCTCTTCATCGGCTAAAGAACAATCTGAATCGGGCCAAAACCGAATCGAATCGAAAACCGAAATAAAAAAAATGAAAACCAAACAAAAACAAATAGGTTTGGTTCGTTTTTTAAACGGTTCGACTTCGGTTAGGTTCGTTTTTGAAACTAAGTGAACCGATTTTATTTGAGCAAGTTGATTTTGAGGTGAGCTAACCCAACATGCCAACAGATAAAAAAAAATGCACAACACAACAACTATGTGAACGGAAGACTGCACACAACACATGAGCACAATGTTTTCTTCGATGAAATGCTTGCAAAAATGCACAATAGCACAAATTTGCAAACAAAACAGCAATATAGAATGCCCTCCAACATAACCTTTATGTAAAAAATGTTTAAAAAAATAATGACTATTCTAATAATTAAGGTGTTTCATATTATAGATTATAGAGTAGATTACTAGATTACAGTAGTGCAAAGTCCCTGAACCCTGAAGGCGAAGATGGCAAGATTCGACCTAAACCTAATTTGTATTTTGTGTTAAATTAAAATATAAAAAAAATTCAAAAAAAAAAATCGGTTTTCTCGGTTTAATCGAACCGAACACAAACCGATCCGAAAAACGAAATTGAAAATTTCCCGAACAAAAAAACTAAACCGAAACACCTTGATTCGGTTTGGTTCTGATTTGATAGGTTCGGTTCAGATGAAAAATTCGGTTTGAACCGAATTCTTTACAACCTACTTCGTGTTGCCGCCTCTAACACCGACCTCACTTCCTCAACCTCTGCTCTCGCCATCACTGCCATCATCCCTTCCCTCTCACCGGATTCCCTTCCTCAATGCTACCAAATCATCGACAAATGCATAAAACAAAGATAGAGTCTTTGAGGATTTGTTGCATTTTTTTTTAATAAGCTTATGGCAAGGTTTAATTTAATTTCTAAAGCAAAGTGGAGGATAATAGGAGTTGTTCGAGGATTGAAAATTTGATCGATGAAGTATACTTGTGGGATGATTCATTCTAGAAATATACCAAACAACATGTCTAAAAAATGACTTATTCTAATTATGTTAGTGCCAAAGAGGCACTAACATAATTTTCATGTTTGGAGTTTCCTTTTTTTATTTTGGTAAATAGAGAACGGTCATCTAAAAGTCAAACTAGGGACGTTCGAGTACTACCCTGAGGTCTTTTTCGGCTCGACCACCCCGAGGTGGTTGTTTTGGGTTTCCTTCATTGTGCAGAAAATAACTGAAGTTGCTAAGTATGTAAAAACATTTGACACCTTTCATAATTTACAAAAACTCGGGGTTACACTCGAAAATTTCCCCAAAAAAACAGTAAGTGAAAAGGGTTCCCCGTTAACCCGTTCATCCTCTCACAGTCTTGCTCTCGCCGCCACCCCTCACCGTCCTCCACCGCCGCTTCGCCCGACGCAAGCCAGTAGCCTCCGCTTCCCGCTATTCCACTCTCCGTCTCCTCCTCCGCCACATCAGGTGATGAGGTGAGCTCCTCCTCCTTTGAAACTCAGAAAATAGGATTGGTGTTTTTGATTTGGAGAAGGATTGGGAGGAAGCAAGAGATTGTAGAGGCCTGTGTCAGTTGTTCCTCAACTGCAATTTCTCTTTCCCCAGCTTCCATGGTCTCCATTTCCTGACGCTGTACCCCCATCCGTCTCTTGTATGTTGGTCCGTTCAATGGTGTTCAGTGCCGCTCAAGCGCGGTGCACACCCACGGTAATCTCCAAGCGGTTATGTTCTCTCAACCAATTCGCAGGCCACTTCGTTTCTTCTGCTCTTGCGTGTGTTGATTATGCCGATGAGACTCCCTCTACTGTCGCTAGTAGTAGCAATTGTTCTGATTTCGCTCAACTGCAGCGGAATATGTGCGATCTTGCCAAGTCCGGTCGGGTTAGGGACGCGTTGAATGTGCTCAATTCCATGACTTTCTCGAACTGGAAACCCTCGGTTAGGGATTACAATAATTTGCTGTGTTGCTATCTGAAGTCGCGCAATCTGGCTTTGGATCAGCTGGTTAGCGTTTATACTAGCTTGAGGGAGAGTGGGGTTTTGCCGAATGCTCTTACTTACAATGCGCTTATCAAAGGACTGTTTTCCATTGGTTCGTTGTACGATGTGTTGTTGGCTGTGGTTGAAATGCACAGGAGTGGTTATTCGCCTTCGTTTGACTGCTTGTCGAAGCTGTTGATAAGGCTGTTGAGATCGGGTAATTTGAGGGGTTCGGTATATGTTGTCGATTTGATGATGTCGTCGTTGGATTATCGACCAGCTGAAACTGTGTTGAGTTTGCTTATTTCAAAGCTGGCAGCTGCAGGTATGTTGAATGAGGCTTGCCGGGTTTTGCAAAATTTGCTTTGTAAGGGTTACTTGTGTGCTCCTTTCGTTTACAATCCAGTTCTGTGGGCTTTGTGTAAATATGGCTCTAGTGTTGTAGCAATCTCATTTTTTGGCTCTATGAAGAAGAGAGGTTTTGTACATAACATTTGCTCTTACACTGCGTTGCTTTACGGATTCAGTAAGCAGGGATTGTTGAATGAGTTTGGTAGTGTTTTGAGAGAAATGGATAGTTTCGGGTGCAAGCCAAATCTCATCACTTACACTGTTATTATCAAGCATCTTTGTGAAATTGGGGATATCGAAGAGGCATTTGGCATGCTCAATAAGATGGAGAAGGGTGGATGTCAACCAGACACGGTCATTTACAATGTTATACTCCGTGCACTTTCTCATTCGAATAGAATGGATAAACTAGACGAAATGCTTCTCCTTCTTAATAGGAAAGGCATATCTCCGGACCCTTATACGCATGCTGCCATAGCTGGGGGCATGTTAAAGATGGGAAAGGTGGTTGATGCATTTATTTATTTTGACATTGAAATTGAACAAAAAGGTTCTAAGATGGATGTTGGTATTTGGAATGTGTATCTTCACACGCTATGCTTGGCTAACAGATCCAATGAAGCATTGTCTGCGTTGCAAAAAATGAGAGAGAGTGATCTGAGGCCAAACAGTGTTTCCTACAACACTGTGCTAAAAGGGCTGTGTTTGCAAGGAGATCTAGAAAACGCTTTGGAGCTCCTTGATAAGTTTGGACATGAGTCATATTTTCCAGACAGTATATCGATAAATACAGTTCTGTCCACTGCATGCAAAGAGGGAAACTCTTCAGTTGTTGATAGAGTTTTGAAAAAGATGTGGTGCCTGGGCATCAAACACAATGTTGTGAGCTATACATGTTTGCTTAAGTATTTATGTTCCACAAAAAGGATATCAGAGTGCTTGGAGTTGTTGGAATGCATGTTGCGTGATGACATTCCTCTCTCGACAAAGACTTTAAATGCTTTGGTTGATGGTCTTTGCAAGAAGCGATTGCTTGGATTAGCTCATAAGATTCTTACAGATTTCAGAATCAGGGGAATTTCCCCTGATTCGATAACTTATAATATCCTTCTGCATGCAGCCCTAAGAGCAAAAGCTGATGATCTTGCAGAAGAACTCTGGAAGGAAATGAACAGAAAGGGAGTGAAACCAGATGTAGTGACTTATCGGATAGTTATTAATGTTAAGTGCAAGATGGGTAAGATATCAGATGCTTTTGAAATACTCAACAACATGAAGCTCGAAATTGGTGTCTCTCCTGATGTTTATATTTACAACAATTTCTTGAACGCAATGCTCCGGAGAGGGAAGTTCACGGATGTCATATCATTGCTGAAACATATGGCTATGAATCGATGTGAACCTAATATTGCATCTCATGAAATTATAGAGCGGGCAATGTCGAAGGGTCGACTGAAGGGTTTTGAAACCGAGGCAAAGGAACTTCTTGAGTTTGTCAGATGTGGTAATGATGGAATTCTAGGAATGCAATTCCTTTTAAAACAATAACAACAGATATGTGTCAAAGCAATCTGCTTAAAACTAGTACAGCTCGGGGAGTGGATGGTTTCTCTGTCACAAAATGTCTAGAAACTGGTAAGGATCCAACTGGCCCTCTTTGCTTTATTTGTTGGAATTTGATTCCAGGCTCTAAATTTTCTTTACTTTCGGGCTCTTAATTTTACTTTCGGGCTCTTAATTAGAATGTTTCTGGAAAAAAGCTGGAAGTGAGAGTTGGGTTATCATGTTGGTTCTTCCCTTTCGAGTGCTTAATGATGTTTCCTTCTCTTTGCTTTATACATTATGGTTTGATGTGTAGAGGCACTTTGAATATTTGCTGCAATCCTGTACATGATAGCATATTTCTTGTGGTTTATAAACTTCATTATTTTTTACCAAGGATGCCTGTCTGATTAGTGATTTCTTAGTTGAGTCTTTTTGTTGGCGGTATCCTCTTGTAGATTGTATTCTTGTTTTTGGTTTTCTCAAATGCAGTGTTGAAAGTAAAAGACGGGGTTTCTTGGCTTAGGTTTTATAGAGGGGATACTGATGGGTGAGGAGCACAAATAGTCATTCCTGTGATTTACCATGAAATAAGCTCATCCTTGCTCTCTTTCTTGTTTATTGCTCTATTTTCCTTTTAAGATTTTCTGGATTGTTGTATTCTGTTTGTACATGAATAGTTCCTTGTTTGTTCGTACCAAGGTTTTTTACCCTGAAAGATATATGATTTTTTTCGACCTAGAATCTCATCATATATTGCCAGTTTTGTTTCAAACTCATTTCTTTGTTCATACTAGTTCAGGAGTTGGGTGATCGGAAATTACTGGGTGGATGAAAAGCTGTGCTGGGAATGATGTGAGCTCAAACAAGAGTAGAGAGTTCCATTCATTTATTGTATCTCCTAATTTTCGCAATCCAACCGTGTGTGCTGGAATTTTCTACAAATTTCTAACTTCTGACCTAAATGCAGTGCCAACCAGACAATGGATTTGGCTGCTGTGGCTGCAACTGTCAACAACTCGCAAGACGAGATTCCAACCTTCATTAACAGAGATCCTAGGCAGCACAGATGCGGCCCATCACCGTAGACGGGGAGACAATACGAAGGTTGATCTTGAGGTACTAGGCAACTTTGCCAAGAACAGGCATCCGAAATGTGGGCAGTAAAGCTGCATTGTTGTTTTGTCGTGGAGTTGATTTTCTATGCATCTGTTTGTATCTTTGGAACGATAGAGATTGGACCTTGTTAGGAGAAAGAAAGATCTTACTGGTAAGTGTCAAAGTTGCAAAATAAATTATTGCCAGTTGATTCTTACTTTCATAGGATATGTTATAGGGTATGGTATAGGTAGATGTTGATCAATAGTTGTTGTAACTTGTAAGGCTGTATAAGGCCAGTTTTATCGGCCAGTTTCTATTCACAATACTAGCGTTTTTAATATTAAAATAATGTAAAAGGGGAAGGAGGGATACTAGCCGGATACTTGTTAAGTATCGATACTAGAGCGAGGGAAAAGCTGAAATGGGTGTACTGTGTTGCTGATCCACAATTGTAGAGGGGGAGAGGGGAGACACGTGGCGCCACCGGATTCGCCCGCAGGTGAGCACACGGATTGCTGCCAGCTGGACGAAGATGGACGGCCGAGATTCGTTGCTGGAGGAAGGTAGTTTTATCTTTTAAAATCAATTTTCTGGAAAAACAAATGTAAAAAAAAATAAAAAAAATTACCACAATACTATATTCATTTTTACCTACATGTAGACATCACTTTTGAATATATTTGACTATATTTTTTAAAAAAAAATTCTCTTTTATTATAAATATGCAAAATATTATAAGAAAAATTGAATTATAATTATGAAAAAATTTCTCTTTTATTGTAACCTCCTTTTGTTTATTTAATTAATGTCGTTTTTTTTGTTATATATAGTTCGCACTATTTCATTTATAAATATTATTAATTTAATATTAATATTTTAATAATAATAAATGAATATAATAATATAATCGATAATGGAAATAATTGTTGGGGAGGGGTATATTTGTAAATTGAGTAGGTATGAAAAGATGGGTTTTGGAATACTAGGGATGCTATTGATAAAGTGGGAAAAATGAGAATGAGATGGTAAGATGATGTGGCGGAGTGAGAAGAATAAAATATTAGTATTCTTAGTATCCCTAGTATCCATTGATAAACATGGCCTAAAAGAATCAGTTATGTTTGCTAAAAGGGTACTTGATAGAGTAGTTAGAAGCTGATTTCGGTAGCTGAAGCTCATGAATTATTTATTAAATATAGGTTAATAAGCTAGTATGATGTTTGAGAAACCTAACTGATAGGGTAGTTGATGGAAACTAGTGAATAAAAGCCCCAGTAGGGGTAGCCTAGTGGTGTGGAGTAAGGAGGGTGGTAAGGAGGTCCCGAGTTCGATCCATGTCTCCACCCCTTTCCTTAGTGGGTCGAGCCGGTTTACATAGTATGTGACTCTGAAAAGTTGGGTGAGTAGTTAATGAAAAATTATGATTTCAAAAGCTAATTAAATTAAAACCTTATATTTATTTCATTTAAAACTATATAATACTCCATCTGTTAATTAAAACTTGTCGTTTACTATTCATGCACGCTTTTTTAGAATGATAAAAACTATATGAAATATTAACATTTTTTAAAATTTGTTTTTATAAATTCATAATTAATAGTAACAAGTATGAAATTATTTAAAAAATATGTTAAAAAAGTTAATATTTTATATAGTTTTTAACACCTCAAAAAGTTTGTGAATAGTAAAAAGTTAAGTTTTAATTAACGGAGGGAGTATCAAAATCACAAAGTTCTGAAAAGCTACTTATTGTGCCAAACATATTTGTTCGAGTGGAGTTGAAGGAAAACTTTACCAAATAGGCAGATAGATTTTGAGTTTGGACTCTTTTCCCATTACAATATGGGGAGAAAGATTCGAACTCATGACGTACTGGTCACTACATATCATCTTTATCAACTAAGTTAATAAGGCTTGACTTGTCCTCTTATATTTCTTATGTGTTCAGATTTGTCCTTCAGTGTTCGAAGCGTGTAAGTTTTGAAAATTTAAACGAACCACTAAGAATAAAAAATCATGCATGTGACAAACACAAATAAAAATTCATAAACTGGAGATGTAAAAATGAAATTTACCCAAAAGATAGGGCAGTCAAAAGTTCGACTAGGGAAAAACGAATAGTACAGAAAACGACGCCGTTTAAGTAATAAAGCTGGAGACAGAATTTGAAATTCAAACTTCGCCTCTATTTGGCGCTACGGGAGGAAGAACACGGCGAAACATCAACAGAGCGAAACCCTAAAAACGAAGAAGAAGAAAATTTGATCGCTCCCGTCAACTCCTGTAGAAACAGTTCAGTCATGGCCAATGACGCCGTCTCCAATTCATACGAAGAGGCTCGCCGCCGCCGCCTTGAAGACAACAAGAAGAGATTTGAGGTCGTTTTCGCGTTATCCTCGATCACTATTTCAGTATTCACAGCTTGAAAAATTCATCCTTTCCGGCACGTTATTTCGATTTTCTTTTTGACGTTTGTAGGACTTGGGAATTTCGAAGATTTCGAAGAGCCTTTCGGAGATATCAAAGCCCGAAAACTCACCTCTGTCGCAGGTGATTGTTGTTGGCGTTTCGTTCCTCTGGTCTTCACAGTTTTTAACCTAGTGCCAGCTATGAGTACTATGAGTGTGATTTCGTGTGCTTGCAGCGTGGCCCTAGAAAGCAAAGGTCATATGCCGTTTACTCCGGGGAGCCAAGGCGCTCATCGCGGCCGAGGAACCTGGTTTCTTCTTACCGCGAGGATGTAACTGTAAGTGTCTAAGTGTGCTACACCAAGGAAGTTGTGTAATTGCACAAATTCAGAAAAGAGGGAGTCAAATTGGTTCAAAAGGTGTCAACTTTACCATGGTGTGGTGCTATTTGCTTTGTGCTATTGAGTCAATTCCTTAGATTTTAGAATATGATGATTTTGGTTGTATTTGTTGATTTGTGCATTTTCTGCTGTTTATTTGCTTATCTGATGAGTAGCAACTAGCAACCACCGTGAAAATTTCGGAAAATCACAAGTATTTCACATAAGGTTGGCTGATATCGATTGGGCTATTTAAAAACATGCGGTATGCCAATTTTAAACACTCATTTGCACACATAGGCTAAGAAAGTGGCCCTTAACAAAATGGCATGTCATTCGTTGTGTTGCGTTAATTTTATGAATTGTAGTTACAATTTGTCCATTTAGGTATGTTTTTCATATTGCATTGTAATAGAGTTTTTTGTTCTGCATTAATGCACTGTATAATTTGTCACTGATGAAGGATCACTTTGGGCTTTCCTTTTGAAGGTTGATGTCGAATTTCCTTCGTTCCGGAAGAGAAGAAGTACAGGGGGGTCATGGGCAAGGTATGCATTCACAGCTGATGAGATTGTTAGTTCATGAATTCAGTGCTTTCCTAGTTTCCTTGAGTGTGCAATTCTCTAAGCCTTATTGGAAATTCAGCTATCTTGCAAGGCCATTGGAAGAAGTTCGAACTGCTTCCTATGAACAGAGGGCTGAAGCTATCCTAGCTGCTGAAAAACTTCGAGAAAACTTGCAATCAAGCAATCCAACATTTGTTAAATCAATGGTTCGATCTCACGTATATAGTTGTTTCTGGATGGTAAGGCACATTGATCATAAGAAGAAAGAATACTCTTTTCGACAGATGTCTATTTTCATTCTAAGGAAAGTATATCTTGGTTGGATTTGTTATCACTTACTAGGGTCTGCCTAGCGCCTTTTGTGAAAGTTATCTCCCCAAAAATACGCTGCTAGATATGGTATTAGAGGACGAAGATGGAAATGAGGTGGAAGCTATTTATATTGGAAAGAGAGCTGGCCTAAGTGGTGGATGGAGAGGTTTTGCACTATCACACAAACTGGATGATGGCGACGCGTTGGTGTTTGAATTGGTTGAGCCAGCAAGATTTAAGGTGAAATGAAAATCACATGCCCTTTTAGTTGTTTGATAAAAGCATATATGGGCATAACTGCAAAATTGAAGTTGCTCAAAGTTTACGACAATGTTGCAGATCTATATTGTCAGGGCAAGCTATGAACATGGTGGGAATACAAATACTGAAGAATTAGAGGAGGTTGAAGAACAAGAGACTAAGAAACCCAAAAGGCTAAAGAAAGAGCCTCAACAAGCTGACAAAGGCCAAGAAGAAGGTAAGAACCCAAAAAGGCCCAAGAAAAAACCAATCAACTCTTGTGATGAAGCCAATGGCGGGGAATCCAACTCACAGAGATTGAGACGAAGCACTAGATCATCAACCAAGTCCAGCAACAACTAGGGTACGTGTTTGCTCCTACCGCTTTCCTTGAAAAATCAGAGAGAACTTATTGAGTCTTTTGCTAGCTTCAATCAACTTATAGTATGAAGCTAGAATTTTGTTGTGCATATGTACATGATGGTTGCGTTAAGTTACATTTCCTAAACTCGCGGTTAAGCAATCAGTAGCGAGTAGGACAACATCAAAATGTCATGGTAGCAACAATTTTTTGGACTCGAGATTTGGCTGTATTGTATGGCTAAATATATGTTGCTACTTTACATCTATGGTGCTTTCCACACGCCCTTGTCATGTTTAGATTTGGAAGGGTTCTTGCATAAGAAACTATCAACATGACATCATGGAACATGGGATTGTGATTAGGGCTGTTCCATATGCCTTTGCCTCATTGTGTAGTTAATATGGTTTTACTCTGGAAAGCTTCAGTAAGTTGGCATTTGTTCAATTTATTGCCAACTTGAAGGGTAAATTACACAAAATCTCAATGGTCTTATGTGATCGGTTTCTTGCGTATGTATGCTTATGCACATGACCTCTAGTTGTTAGTCCCACGAACTTTGATATTAAATGTATTTTTTTTAATTAGTTATAGTCTTGTAGAGTGTATTTTTTGTATAATCTATCCAAATAACAAAAAGATGTAACAATCTAATTAGAAATTATAAAATACTCATAGCTACTAGTTGGAATTCTATTTTTGTTATTTCATTTCATACAGAATGCCAGGCAGATTAATCAACAATTGACTTCTGGATGGCAGAAGAGACAAATTTGCAAATTTTACAAGCTAAAGTTCCTAAAACAAAATCCATAATGTGAAGATTGAAAGAGTCCATGTATTTACAGTTACAGCTATGATGTGCTTGCTTATATATTTAATATTTTGACCCTTTTTTGTCTTACTTTTTGTATGTATATAAGTTGTATTTTGCTTTTGCTTGGGTTTTTTCTTTATATTTTAATGCATTGAGTATTAACATATTTTTGTGTTTTGCTTCAAAACTTTTTTTTTAATGTATTATTATTAGCTTCTTAATTAATCACCATGAATTAGTCCCAAGGGAAATGGATGAACACTACACTAGAAAAGAAGAGAATAGAAAAGAAATGTGCAACTTTTTATTATGTATACTTTTTCAAAAAAAAAATTTGGGCAAAACTTATTCTAGATTTAGTATTACTCTATTGTATTAAAAAATGCATTGGATAATTTAAACCATGAGGGATATGATAGAGAGGAGAAATGGAAAAAGACATTGTGTAATTAATACTCCCTCTGTTAATTAAAACTTGTCGTTTACTATTCATGCACGCTTTTTTAGAATGATAAAAAATATATGAAATATTAACATTTTTTTAAATTTGTTTTTATAAATTCATAATTAATAGTAACAAGTATAAAATTATTTAAAAAATATGTTAAAAAAGTTAATATTTTATATAGTTTAACACCTCAAAAAGCGTGCGTAAATAGTAAAACGTCAAGTTTTAATTAACGGAGGGAGTATCATTTACATATCACGAAATTTCGACTTTGAGTTTATTTTACTTTTAAAATGAACTTAAATATAATTATTTGATGACTGGAAAGATGAAATCAATATTAAAATAACTTTATTTTTATCATAAGTTGAAAATTCCAAGTCTGTTTAAGAAATTTTCAAATCATAAGATATATGCTTGGGGTGGGAGGGCAGATTAAGAAAATAGTAAGGAAAATTACAAAATATATCCTGAATTTGAGATTTATTGTACTCTATAGCATGGTCCTTAACACTTGTATAAAAGACTCATATTTTGACGTGGATTTATTCATCAGCATGTAAATAAGGCTATTATTTGAATTGAACGAGTTAAACATTAAACATGAGTCGAACTCGAGCTTGAATTTCGAATCGACCTTAAAAATATGTTTATATCCAACTTATTTCATAAAGAAAATGACGCGGACTTAGCTTTTTTTCAAGTCAAACCCGAGTTATTTGACTCATAAAACAACCCTATTTTTCTCTGACATAATAATCTCATAGAAATTTTGTAAATCCTATAAAATTCGAGCTAGAATCGAGTTGACCTTTAATTTGAATTGAATTTCAAATGAGCCTTTTTGAGCAAGTGAAGCCCGTGTACAATATATACGTGGGACAGAACGAGATTTGCGGGATAAGGAATCTATGTCCCGTGTTCCGTTTCGCATAATTTTTAATGGACGGATCGAGACGATATTCACTACAATTTTTTTTTTTTCAAATCTCACTGGAATCGAAACGAACCCTTGATTTGTAAGATTTGTGCCCACCCCTAACATTTCTCATTGAGATGGTGAATTTTATGTGATTTCTAAAGTTAAGGCGATAGAGTAAAAGTTTACAATCACCCCAAAGTTGGGGACGTAATATGCAATTTTCAGAAAATTGATTGTCTGAGTCAAAACGACATCTGAAAACGACGACCCTGTGATGATTGTGTGAGTGGGGCGGTCGATCTTCCTCCCTCTCTGCAACTACAAAACCCCCTTCCATGTACCCGCCCATTCCCCCACGAGGTCCGATTGAGGTGATCCTCTTTCACCTCTCTCTATCGCTCTTTATCGCTCGCCGGAGATCCAAACTCCGATTCGCTTGCTCTTCTTTGCTTCCGTCAGTCGTCGCTCTGCGATCGCTTCCACCCTCGATTCTCTATCTCTCCTGTGGTTGTGTATATACCGCATTGGCTTTTCCGTTTGACTACATTCGTCAGAGGAGTAACCAAACGCTACAGGTCATGATCATTTAAAAGGTTCGGTTAATGGCCTCTCTCTCGTTCTAGGAGTACTGTTCTATCACAGTTCCTTGTTTCTTTCTGCTCCTATTAGAGTTCTGATTTTCATGGATGCATTCGAATTTGAGTGTAGAATTGGGGAAATGGAGATGTTTGTTTTTGACTTTCTTTTGTTTTTATCGTTGCTGGGGTGAAATTCGCGTTTGTGATGAAATTGGCGATGAACAAATTCAGTTTCTTTTTTATTTTATTTTATTTGCAGCAATTCTTCAAGAAAAGTTAGTCATGTCCTGAATCCTTTTGCGTATTTCTTGATTTTTGTCTCCCCTGCATTTTGAATTTCCCCCTTTTACATGAGATAAATAAGATCTTGAAGGATGTTGGTATTAATAGGTTCCTTACATTTATCTGTGATGTATGAAATCTTAGTTATGGTTAGTTCAGTGCATTTGTTCCCTAATAAGAGACGTTGTTTGTAATCTCATTATCTGTTTGTTCAGGTCAAATCTTGTTTACGCGTCTGATCTTCACCCTTGGGCATATCATCGTCTTTCAGTAATTGACTTAAGATGGAATCATCCATGGTAAGGACTAAGGAATATCAAATTTATCATTTTTTTTCCTTCTTCAATTTTGTAGTCATCTGGTTCATTTTGATTTGGTTTTGGAATTGAAAGAACACATTCCCCAATCTTCTTGATTTAGTGAAATATTAATGTATACAGTATACCCAACTGTGCACCATTAAGTGTTGCAATTGATTTTTTTATAAAAGAGAATGAAGCTTGTTGATGATCGCTCTAAGCAAATTGCTGATTTTAGTCTTCAGTTCTGCATAATTCATTTTCTACAGAAAACTGGTATTCCCTGATTCTGGTTGAATCTACCATAACCATGTCTTTAAGAGAACTCAGGCAAGCGCCTCATTATAGCTTGTGTCATCATCACCTATCAAACCTAATTTTCGATAAGCAGACAAGCTCCCGTTTGATGAGGAAAGTAGTAAATTGGAATAGTATTACGAATTTACTTCAAAGTTTTACGTGTGACGTGTGTTATGCCACAAAGATTGGAAAGAAATGTGAAACCAATGGGGTGATGCACTTGGGTCAAGCCATAAATTTTTATTGCTTTGTAAGTGTGGTTATGAGGCATTTGAGGTGTACCACTTTAGATGGTTGAGTACTCGAGTCTTTATCGCTTGTTGATTTGATCGTTGAGGCAGTGCATACTGTATTATGATTTCATTCAGCACCAGGCACCTGCCTTTCTAATATTAGAATCTGAACTGTCATTTGGGAAGTTAAAGTCCATATCTTTATTTTGCAGTGCATCTCAAAGTTATTGGATTATTTGGTGCTTAGGCAGTGCTAATTTTTTTTCCACTCATGTCAGGACAATACGAAAAAGTTAGAGAGTAGCGCCAATCCCAGGAATCCTAAATGGCTTTCCAGCAATGTGAAAGGTTAGTGTATAATGCAACTGGCTGCTAAATTTGTTTACCTCTCTTGCTTTGTGCTAGTATTCGGCTCTAAGATTAAAAAAAAGTTAAAACCAATCTTATCTGGCAAGATGTGTGCTCTAGCCCATCAGATTCTCTGAATAGGAGCTACGAGATATGTCTAGTGCAATCTCTTAGTCAAAGTTATTTAGAAAACCAACTGGATGATTTACATAATAATATCTTGCTTTGATCTATTCGAGAACAATGTATTGTAGGATCATGCTTGGTACAGTCGAGATATATCAGCATGCAGTTGAAATTTATTGACTTGCAAATTTTCATGTGTTGGAGTTGGAAGATGCATAGAAAAAAGCCCTTCTGCTATGAATGGCTAAATCACACGTAACATGTTTTTGTTAATGATTCCTTGGGAGATTGAATTCTGTAGGAATAAAAGATGTGAAAATCATACTTTTAAGTATGAAGCTATAGATTCAGCTGTTTCTGGAATCATCATCTGTAATTACTGAATGTTATTCGCATTATTATCGTACATCAATTCAAACATGAGAAAATAATGCTCTAGCAAATAATCTCTTTGGTCACAGAAATGGATCGGAATACTGCACACATGTTGAAGCTGATTGATGGTGATGAGGATTCCTTTGCCAGAAGAGCTGATCTGTATTATAAGAGGCGGCCTGAATTGATTGAACAGGTCCATGAGTTACAGCACATGTATCGAACTTTGGCTAAGCAATACGAACAACTGATAGTGGATCTGCACCCCCCAGTTGCTGCATCTGACTTGGAACCAGAGTCAAGCACGCTGAGGGCTCTTCCTGATTTGAGATTGAATCGTTATAGATCTAATCGTGCAGCTGGTTTTGAATACTTCCTAAGAAATAATTCGGAACGTTCTAGAGAAGTATCTCCAGGTCCAGGGCCAGATTTTGAAGAACACAGTGTGTCCTCTGTCCACAGTTCTCCTAGAATTTCAGTAAGCCACAGCGAAGAAGCATTGAATGAGAAGACCATACAGATCGACTCTGAGCAGTACAATGGCAAAGAAAAGATGGAGATTCCTCAGCAAGAGAATGTTGGTCTTCTTGAACTACAATTGAAGGTTGCTGGTTATGAAGTAGAGATTACTAAGCTAAAGACGGAGCTTGAAACTGTCAGATCCTTGAAGTTAACCAACTTGCAGGGTGAGGGTGAGCAAAAGCAAGAGGTTGAAGAAGACAGCCGCCGGACTGGCATAACCGTTTCTGATACAGAAAATGTCAGAGCTTTGTTTGAAGAGCTAAATGAGAAGTTTTCAACTGAGAAAAAGTTGGCATATGATCTTATTCACCAGTTACAGGATCAAATCAAAGAGGCTGAAAAAGATGCTGCTGGTTTGAGATCGAAACTTGATACAGAGATGAAGAAAGCATCAAAACGGAACGACAAGATCTCACTACTGAAAGGCACCTTAATAGACCGTGAAGCAGAAATCAGGAGACTGAAAGATATGATAGCTGAGGCTGATAAGAAGTACCCCCTGCAAGCTGAGCTATCTAGGCTGACAATCGAAAAGGATCGGGTAGAGCAGAAGCATAGGGAACTAGAAGTGCACTGTCAGACCTTAAAAAATCAACATGCAGAGGCGGAGAAGAAGCTGAGCGACGAAATCAAACTACTGCAGGCAGGCACTGATAATAGAGAGCAGCTGGAAGCTTTGAAGAACGATCTCTATGAGTTGAAGTTGAAATACGATAGCTTGATGAGCGAAAGAGATGAACTCATAGCAGAAGCTGGTCCGATCAATGAGCTGAAAACACGCATTAGGGAACTGCAAGAGGAGGTTGAGAGACAAAAGGTCTTGATATCGGAAACAGCAGAAGAGAAACGAGAGGCTATCCGACAGCTGTGCTTCTCCCTTGAGCACTACCGGAAAGGGTACGAACAGCTTCGAGGGGTCACCACAGAGCACATTATACTTCCAGTACTTCTTGCTTCATAGAGTGGTGTAGACTGGTAGGTTCCTCTATCAATGACATTAGTTGTTTGGTGTTTTGGTTAGCCCTTAGCATGTGCTGATGTCGATTGTTGATAGCCGGGATTGTCAGCTGGAAGACGGATGCCTGGATAACCGGGTTGCTCAAGGAGTGGTTATTTGGCAGATACATGGTGTTAGATCTCTCTCTCTTTTCTTTTGTCTCTGAAACTAAATTTTCGTTTTTCCCGGGTTGTTTTGTTTTGTTTGTATATCTGATGTGAGCTTTACAAGAACTGATTTCATATTACGTGTGAATATAACTGTGTGATTTTGAACTTTTCATTGGTTGTTTGCTGAAGTGCTTTGAACATCAAAATAGGATGAAGATGAACAAATCCAGCGCCAAAATGCAAAGGGTATATGAAAGTTAATTAGGCTGAGAAGCCAGCATAAGGAATTTATAATAAGATAAGGGTTGTTTTTTGAGCTAATGAGTTGAGTCGAGTATTGATTATTCATATTAATTTCGTTTAGAAATAGATTGAGTCTTATTTTGAGTTTGAGCTTTAAAATATACTCATAATCAGCTCATTTTTTTAAATAAACGAGCTCGGACTGAGGTTTTTTCAAGCCAAGTTCGATCTACTTGACTTATAGGACAACCCTACTTAATAGTTATAGTAATCTAGGTGAAATTATATAAATTCCACAAATTTGAGCTATTTGGACCTAACTTGAGTCGAGTCTCAATTTTTGTCGAGTTTAAAAATGTGCTTATACTCGACATATTTAGCAAATAAACGAGTCTGAGTCGAGTATTTTTCAAGCCAAGCTCGAACTCCTCGGTTCATATAATAGCCGCAACCAAAATCTATAAGGTTAATGTACATAGATCTCTAACATCTTTTGAAATTTATCTAATAAGATGGATCGATCCAGTTAAGTTTTTTTGTCACATAAAAACAAGTTGTCAAATAAGTTAATAGTAAAGTACGTACAAGTAATGGGTAATAAAAGGATCATAATTTTATTTTTTTGGATACAAGTTAAAAGATTAGGGTATGGTCAACCGTGGTCGACCGTGGTTATACCACCATTAAAGGACGTTCTTTCGGACGAGATTGTCAATCTTAGTACGAATTGAAATGTTCGAAGTCAAACCAAGATGTGATATCCGGTCAGCAATCTGGTTGCCTTTTCTAAGGGTATGAGGGAACGAGACTACCTCAAAAAATTTGCAAAAGTCAAGCGTGTCCGAAACTGTGATCTCGACATCTCATGGACACTTCCAAACCCATAACCTATTGGCCGACAACAAATGAAACATGATTTTTCATGATGGGAATTATCTATATTTTTAAAACATAATTTTTCATGATGGGAGAATTTATAAACATATGAATATGAAAGTATAGAACTTTTTTATTTTAAAAAAATCGATATTGATTTATACTCGAAATAATTTTTTGATACATCAAAGAAAGTGTGAAAGTGAGTAGAGGATCCGACCATTACAATAGATGAAGAAGAGATTCAAACTCATGTCCTATTGGCTATGGGTCACTACACGATAATAATTATTTATTTTGACAAACGTAAATACATAACTCATTTTACATAAGTCACATCCCATGAGGAGATAAAGTGATCTCTTAAACTCGATCCGAAAAAAATTAAACGTGAGCACTTTCACATTATCAAACGAGCCGAACACAAACCTCTTTTTTAAAACTCAATTCCTCAATTAGACTCGACCCAATTAAAAACGATATTTAGAGTATTTTAAGTATTGATTCTTTCGACGCGAACCGCCTTAACCACAACCTTACCCCAGTCAGGGTGGTCCAATGTTGTGAAGTAAAGAGTGATAAGGAGATCTTAATTAGGTTCGATCCTACTTGGCTTTTATCGGTTGGATTACATGCTCAGCATATACCCACGGTTTCTTCCTCTCCTCTTAATTGTCAATCCAAATGCGTACGTATTTACAATGAGTAGGTAAAGAAAAGGACAAGTGGGTCCATGAAGCTCGGAAGATCGATCTCCGAGATCCAATCACACCTTAGTTTTTCTTTTCTTATTTGGATCGAATGGTTTATAAACTTGCAAGTTGCAAAGTCAAAAGGGAAAATTGCAAAATAACCAACTGTAAAATATAATTTTTTTCACTTAACCATCCCTTCAATATAAAATTAGAGAAAACCACCCGTCATATAGATTTTGTTAACAAAATACCCCCAATACCTATCAGCCATTCACTTTTCCGTTAAATTGATGTGAAATGGCTGAAAATTCCCCTGGTTATTAATGACAAACAATTTAAAGACAAAAAAAAAAAAAAATTGCCCATGCCTTGTATCACCGCAAAGGCTTTGCTGTTGCAGATCGACTTGCTCGTCTGACTTACAGTCTTCCTGCCGACGTCCGACTTGAAGATGATCCAGAACTCAGGGTTCTCATTCGAAAGGATGCGCTAGGAAAGACGATGTTGTGGGATCAGCCGGCCTAATCTTTATCTGCTTAAAAAAAGAGACTTTCTCTGGGTATACATATGCCACCATCACCTCCGATGGGGTCTTTGTTTTACTGGTTGTTGTCGACTCCATCCTCAAATGTGCCTCTTGCACAACTGGCACCACTCTTTCCCCAATTCGATGATTTTGAACCCCTAATTGCCAAATCAAATTGAATTGATCGAGTTTTGTGGAAATTGGCGTATGGATTCCATTGATTATTTATAGTGTAAATTTGGTGTTTCTTGTTGGATTCAACTAATTATTCGGTAAAATTGTGAATTTGTGATGGAGAAATTAATTTGATGTGGAATGAAATTGTAGTCTTCAAAGTTACTCTTAACTAAGCTGCACAAGGAAATTAATATATAGCTTTATTTTTTCTTGTGTTAGAGCTTGAAGATGATGGCTTGAGAGGTACGGTGTTGGAGAGGTTTTGGGTCGGAGTTGATATTGATTAGATAATACGGTGTAAGCATCAAGTTTCTTCAATTTTACATTTTTATTTGCATAGTTGTATAGTTTATACCTTGAATTTGGTAAATAAAGAGCGGTCATCTGAAGTTCGAATCGAAAACCTTTGAGTACTACCCACAAATCCTTTCCAGTTGAACCCACAAGTCCTTTAGGAGACGAGATGAAACTGTATTGCTCAAGAAGAGAAAGAGGGAGGGATGATTATGTTTTTTTAACACAAACTTAACAAGACTTCATATTTGACACATGGACATGTGTGGCGAATTGTTGACAAAACCTATATAGCGGGCGGATTTTTGTAATTTCAAACTTAAGGGGTAATTTAGTGAAAACGTTAATATTGAAGGTGTGGTTTTATGTAATTTTCTCAAGTCAAAAAGAAGGGTGCATCAAAACTTGTCGTTTAATGTAGTGCTACGTATATACTACGGTAGTATAATAATTAGATAATTAAAAAGATTTATTGATTTATCTTATCAATACGAGTTAATTAAATTGCAAATTGCAAATGGTTGTGGAGATTTGGAGGGAGATGATCACAGCTGGGATTGGTAGGTGGCTTTGTGCCAGGCAAACGTGGCTGCAAATTATGAAGATTGTTTATACTCCATTAAGATAATTATTAAAGTTTTTGTTAATTTTATACAACTTTTTAATCTTGGAATATTTTGTACGTTTTCCAGCCATTCTAGAGTAAGATATCATGGTTTTTAAAGCAAAAATATTTTATAATTAAGCAGCGCGCATAAATTGAGTGATTTTATTTAAATTACTCTTTACGCGCTTTGGATCTTTTATTTTTATTTATTTATTTTGGTGTTATATTCTCTTGTGCTGATATTGATCGGATTTCGGGTATCCCGTCACCTGAATATATCTCGATGTACAAGCTTGATTTTTCCGTACCATTTTTGTTCTCATATGTTCAAATTGACTTTTCCCCCTTAATAAGAAGGTAATTATTAGGAGTATTATTATTATTATTTTAATTAAAACATTTGACAACAAATCATGTACTTCGTATCATATATGTGGGGATATAAGAGTGAAGCATAAGTTACAAGTACTAGTTAAGATAAAATGCAAGTAAAACTCAAAAGGCCTAGTGCAGCAAACCGTATATAAGTAATGTGAGATTTTATATTATAAAATCAAATTGATAATAAGAGTAGTGATTTGTTGGCTTGTATGCTATACTTGTAATTTTTAACTTTCCGTGATAATTTTTTTTAATCTCTAATTCATTATTTCATTTATTAAGCAACAAGAAGGATTACATTGGGTTTTCGTATCACAAGTTATTTATTTTACCAAGTTGTTGAGCTTGCTCTTACGCTCTATCTGGACAACCTACATAATACTCTGCAATTCCTACCTCGTACTTGTACTTGATCAAGAAGGTGATAACTCATCGAAGATGGCCGAGAGGTGGCAAGTAACTCCTTGAGAAGCAACTTTGAAGAGTGAAAATCGACTTTAGGGTTATGACTTGGAAAAGTTGAAGATTAATCGCATTATTAGAGAACTAACCCATAATGTCAAGCCTTGCTAGCTTAGCTGGTAAGGATGACATGTAGTGACCAATAGGTTACGAGTTCGAATCCCCCTCCCTCTATTGTAATGGCCTAAGTGCCTACCTATGAACCAAAAAAAAAAGAGAACTAACCCATAATATCAATCACAAGTTGGTGTAGTGGTTGTGGGGCTACATCCCATGCCAAGAGGTTCGAAGTTCGAATCCCCTTGAAAACATGGAGTCGCTTGTGAGTGGGAGGGTCAACCCCTTAAATGGGCCACACAGTACCCGATCCAGATATAGAGCGACTGAGTCGATTGAACTGGACTAAGATAAAAAAAGAGAACTAACCCATAATTATGTCGATTTTAATCCTAAAAACAGGTCGATCTAATTTTGGGCAAACTATAGAAGTCAAAACTTTAGTTAATTACTCCATCCGTCTCAAAATATAAGTTGTTTGACTTTTTAATACATTTTTTAAGGAACCAAAAAGTTATATAATATATTAATTTTTTTATTAGATTTTTAAAAATAAAATTATAATTGTTATTAATAAGTATAATATTATTTTAAAAAAATTATTAGTTTTTAATGTCTTTAAACAACATGTTAAAAAATGAAATGATATATATTTTGAGACATAGAAGTAGATAGTAACATTAACTTTACAGAAAATGTATTAATACGCCGGCGAATATTTTATGTATGTTATTAGATGTAAACATTGGACTTGGTATAAAATAAACAACAGATCGAGACTTGGTATTAATACGGAGTATAATAAACTTGAAGGCTCATGGAGAATGATGGAGCTCACCAACTGCCCTCACCTACTCCCTCTCTTGCCCCCGCCGTTGACTTTTTCAATCCGTCGCTCCTTATCTCCTCCCCGTTAGCCGTTATACGTTGACTTCATCAATTCCCATTTGATTGAACCCTCCTTTCCCGCCATTTTGTTCTTACCGCATTTCATTCTTTTGTCACTTAAATCCTCCATTAATGTAGCTTTAAATACTAACTAGGTAGTTCCCGTGAAAACAAATGAAACCTCTCCATTTTAGAGTTTTACCTAAATCTACGATATTATCTAAAATTAAATGTTTTTTCTAAATATTTTAAATGAAGAAACTATTAGAATTGAAGAAAACTAATTTAGAAAATATGATTTTTATTTTTCGATTTTAAATAAATTTTAGAGAATTTGTTAGAGATGACTTAAGAATGGTGAGAGTCTTAACTATTCAAACTAATTAAACTAAAACATAACAATAATAAAACAATCATTTAGTTTATAGGCTTGTTAAGTGATGCAATTTTTTTTTGTAACATGGGGGTTCCGACATTGTCGACTAATTCCCACGGGTTCGAATCCTAGCCTGCAAAGGACGCGAACCCCTTATCACTAATTACACAAATTGTGTAAAGAATGAGATTTGAATCATTGACCTTTTACAAGATGTACCTCTCCCCTACCACTGGAGAAAGAGGTCGTTGGTTTGTTAAGTGATGCAATTGGAATCAAATCAAATCGATTATAAAGATCGAAAATGGGCAATAACATATCTATATATACTTCGAACTTAACTCTCAAACTTATTTATTGAGTTGCAAGATTTTAATATAAACTTTGACCTGGTTAAATGTATTGCTAACAAGCAAGGCTAGATTAAAGAGTGTTAAACATGCTAGTAATTACTCTGGTGGTCAATTGAGATGAGGTAAGGATTCCGTGGAGTTGAACTCTATAGAATTGATAGGATTACCCTATACAAAATAAATTAAAAATGGTGGAGTACTAATTTAAATCAAAGTCTCTTATTTAAAATTGAGTAGTTAAAATTTAACCAACTTTACATGAAATTATTTCATATAGTTAAGATTTAACTTTACATGAAATAATTGGGACATTCATCATAAATAAAATATCAATATTTTCATAGGGGTTTTACAAGTTACATAACTGAAGATTTATACCGGTGTTTGTAACATATTACCTTTATTTGAAAATATAAGTCCATTGACTTTTTGGCACGTTTTTTAAAGAGTTAAAAACTATATAAAATAATATATATTTTTTTATTTTTTACATAATTATATACTTATTAGTAATATATATAAGACTATGTAAAAAAATTAATAAAATAAAATATTATTTTATATAATTTTTAATTCCTTAAAAAACGTTTGAAAAAATTAATGGACTTATATTTCTAAACGGAAGGAGTATTATATTAAACTTACCTAAATTACATTGGGATCCACAATACCAATATTATTATAACGATGTATTTTAAATAAGTTAGATAGCCATATACGCCGTTCAGGTAAAATAAGATTTATAAAGCATGATATCATCATTAAATAACTAACTTACACTATCTCTCGGGACCCACTTCCCCACTTCCTCCAATAGTCAACAAAACGCAACCTTCCTTCAAAAAAAAAAAAAAAAAAAAAAAAACATAACGCAACCATGTCGCCTCCCACTCCCCACTCTCCCCCGCCTTTATAAACCACCCCTCACCACACGTTCTCCTCAACCCCCACAACCACCACCACCGCCACCCCCGCCTCGACCCAAACCCTAACCGCCATGGACTTAGTCCTCCTCCAGAAGGGCCTGTACGGCCTCTTCGCCGCGGTGGTCCTCGCCATCCTCATCTCCAAGCTCCGCGGCAAGAAGTACCGCCTCCCGCCGGGCCCCGTCCCGATCCCCATCTTCGGCAACTGGCTACAGGTCGGCGACGACCTCAACCACCGCAACCTCACCGACCTCGCCAAGAAGTACGGCGACATCTTCCTCCTCCGCATGGGGCAGCGAAACCTCGTCGTCGTGTCCTCCCCGGAGCTCGCTAAGGAGGTCCTCCACACTCAGGGCGTGGAGTTCGGCTCCCGCACCCGCAACGTCGTCTTCGACATCTTCACCGGCAAGGGGCAGGACATGGTGTTCACCGTCTACGGCGACCACTGGCGCAAGATGCGCCGTATCATGACCGTCCCCTTCTTCACCAACAAGGTCGTCCAGCAGAACCGCGCCGGCTGGGAGGAGGAGGCCGCGCGCGTCGTCGCCGACGTCAAGGCCAACCCTGAGGCCGCGCGCGGCGGGATCGTGCTCAGGCGCCGGCTTCAGCTCATGATGTACAACAATCTCTACCGGCTGATGTTCAACCGGAGATTCGAGAGCGAGGACGACGAGCTGTTTAACAAGCTCAGGGCGTTGAATGGCGAGAGGAGTCGGTTGGCGCAGAGCTTCGAGTACAACTATGGCGATTTCATCCCCGTCTTGAGGCCCTTCTTGAGGGGTTATCTCAAGATCTGTAAGGAGGTTAAGGAGAGGAGGCTCAATCTCTTCAAGGACTACTTCGTGGACGAGAGGAAGTAAGTTTGATTACTCTTCTTATTGTCAATTGATTTTTTTTTCTTCGGATAATTAATTTATCAGTTAATATGTTGTAGGAAACTTGCGAGCACAAGAGGGTCGAGCAATGCAGATGTCAAATGCGCAATCGATCACATCTTGGAAGCGCAACAGAAGGGGGAGATCAATGAGGACAACGTTCTCTACATCGTCGAGAACATTAATGTTGCTGGTAATTGTCTATTCGATCACTCGGATCAATATATCCAATTATTTGTTATATATGGTAAAAAAAATCATAGGATATACTTGAACCTAACATGTTATGCCGGAATGACTAATTTGCCAACAAATAGTATCCTCAGATAATCTCAACAAATGAATCCATCAGGACTGACAATGACTACTAGAGTACTAGCTAACATGTTATTTGTACATTATTATTTTACATACAAAATCTCAAGCAGACATTATTAAATACAAATTTTTTGAATTATTATCATTATCAAGAACCATTATTAAAACTTTCGTCTAATGTTCTATGTCACGATTGATCATGATATCTCGTTCGAGATCTATATATCTCCCCCCACAATTATTTATTGAGATCGAGTCCATATATTTTATCGATTTTTCTATTCTATGTCTAAGGGTATAGTATAATAACACTAATTTGGAAATATTTTTTAAATTTTAATTACTTTAGTTTTTTTTTTTTAAAAAAAATTAGAATCGCTTGCTTTTTTTGGTAGAAAATCTTTTCCAATATAGTATTATTACATTACCTATTACATTATTACCTATTACATTATGTGTTGGTCAATTATGCAGCGATTGAGACAACACTATGGTCGATCGAGTGGACGCTAGCGGAGCTAATAAACCACCCGGCCATCCAGCAAAAGGTCCGCGACGAGCTCGACTCCGTCCTCGGGAGAGGGGCTCAGATAACGGAGCCGGATGTGGCGAAGCTGCCCTACCTCCACGCGGTCGTGAAGGAGGCCTTCCGGCTCCGGATGGCGATCCCGCTACTGGTCCCCCACATGAACCTCCACGAGGCCAAGCTCGCCGGCTACGACATCCCCGCGGAGAGCAAGATCCTGGTCAACGCCTGGTGGCTCGCCAACAACCCCGCCCACTGGAATGACCCGACCGAGTTCCGCCCCGAGCGCTTCCTGGAGGAGGAATCCAAGGTCGACGCGGCCGGTAACGACTTCCGGTACCTGCCGTTCGGGGCAGGACGAAGGGCCTGCCCGGGGATCGTGCTTGCGCTGCCCATTGTGAGCATTACGGTTGGGAGACTGATTCAGAACTTCGAGCTGCTGCCCCCGCCCGGGCAGTCCCAGATCGATACCAGCGAGAAAGCCGGGCAGTTCAGCTTGCAGATTAAGAACCACTCCACCGTTGTTCTGAAGCCGAGGACCGTTTAATTTGAAGGCTGGCCTTAGCTGCAAAGCAAGATCGGGAGTCCATTTTCTTCGATCGGATCAATTCTGTTTTGTTTAATTAATTTCTTTCTTTCATTTTTGTTGGGTTTATTTTCGTCATTATCGTTTTATGTTGTTGGTTAATTATCCATCTGCACGTTTGTGTAGATCGCGCGCTTTATGAACTTTACTAGGTAGGTTTCTGGTTTGGTGAAAAAACGACTCTTGTAATGTTTTGCATTTGGTGTTGAACGATGTCTTGTACGATCTTGCTTAAATTTATATACGTTTTGGCCTTTTTCCCTTTAGCCTCTTTGAAATTTGGATATGTACATGAAACTATTATTTTATTTAATTATTTATTTTGATTAGGAAAGAATTCGGACGTGCGAGATTTACTCGACGGCATCCTTACGGATGAGGTATAACAGACCGATTGTTGTAAATATCGACACCCCAGGCTGAGTGGCAAAAGTGTACAACCTTATCAGCTAATCTGTTGCCTAACCGGGGAATACGAAAGAATGAAACTTCTTTCATAGTCGATAGTAAGAGTTTAACATCTAACTAGTACAGTTCCTGCGTCATGGCGCGCCTTTTTCTTTTTATGTAGATTAGGTTGGTTAGGTGAAGTTCCAAAAAAAAGAGGTTATTATAAAAATAAAATTAGTTTTCATTATATATATAGATTGGTTGCTCCAAAAAAATCATATATTTGGAACGTACTATATATATTATAAAGTTTTAAATTCATCCCATTTTTTAAAGAAAATAGCTTGAAATGATATTGTATAATTAATATAGAATGAAATAATATTGTATAGTTAATATTAACTTTATTTTAAAGAAAATTTTGAATTAATCCCATTGTTTAAAAAAATGTAGTATGAAATGATATTGTGTCATTAATATAAAATGGAACAATATTGTACGTGCAGTTAATATTAACTTTGTTTATAACATAAGTTTTGAATTAATACCATTGGTTAAAAAATGTAATATGAAATGATATTGTGTAATTAATATTAGATAAAAATAGGATACATAAATACACACACACACACACACACACATATATATATATATATATTACGGAGTATATAAATAAAAATGTGAATAGAATAATTAAATACTTATATTGCCAAAAAAGCTATTTCTAAATATATTCAATATAAAATATTGCCAAAAATAACTTTGTATGAGGTGACGACACGTGACGTAGGTGCTTTGCTTTTAATTAATATATATAGATATATAGATATATAGATGGTTAAAAAATGTAGTATGAAATGATATTGTGTAATTAATATTAGATAAAAATAGGATACATAAATATATATATATATATATATATTATATAAAAAAATGTGAATAGAATAATCAAATACTTATATTGCCAAAAAAACTATTTCTAAATATATTCAATATAAAATATTGCCAAAAATAACTTTGCATGAGGTGACGACACATGACGTAGGTGCTTTGCTTTTAATTAATACAATATATAGATAAGATCAATTCAATTTCTCAAAGACAGTTAGATGTTTTATTTAGTTGGTTTATGATTATAATGGAATCACTTCCAATGTGGAGTTTTTCAAATAAGGAGTTGTAGAGCATGTTGGATTCCTAGCTTAAAGAACGTACATGAAACTATTATAATTCTCACGTCAGACGATTTTTTTTATAAATAAAATATGAATAATATAACAATTACTACTCCGTATTAAATAAAATAAAATGTTAATTGAAGTTAAGATAAAATAAGAAAGGTTAAGTAAAAAAAGTAAAAAAATGTGGAAATATCTTAAAATGGTTTTTATTTAAATTGAATCAATTGATTAGAATAAGTTCAAGAAGAAACAAAACCCCTATTACAATTTAATTGTTTAAAAATTCATTGATTCAATGTTTTGAATTGAACCAACTGAGTACCTTCCTAAAAACACATAAAACGCAAAACTCTCTCCTCTTTGTAGGTTTCTAGAGAGAGGGAGTTCTAACCGCCATTTGGGTCACCACCGGTTGGATTCTACTCCTCCGAACCACCCTCGGCTCCGTTCGGCCGCCTAACATAGGCCCTCGGCCTCTCTATTCCGGCTTTGGCCGTCGCAACCCGCTTTGGCCTCCACATCGCCTCCCCACCGGCGGTCTTTTCCGGTCGGGTTCGAATCAACTCTATCCATTCTCCTCTTTCGGTTTTGATAGAGACCAAATTGAGTTGGGGCTCTTGTTGCTAGTGTCGTTGGTCGGGCAATTGCCCTCCTTCGCACCACCTTCGGTCTACCCTCGCCCGTCCCAAAAATCCTCAATTTTGAGCGGTGCTTTTTCCCCTGGCTCAGCAGCCCTTCATTGGCGTTTGTCTTCTTGCTCTCGCGGTCTCGCCGCCACCTGCAAACACTTCATCCCGTGCCCGGCCTCCTTCGACGCCGGTGGCTTTGCTTATCCCTCTCCGAGGCCACCCTCTTCGATCGGTACCCCGTAACCCCTTCCTCGTCTCCCGACGCCGGAAGTTTGCCCCTTTGGCAGTTGCTTCTGGTTGTTCCCAACCCCTCTCTTCCCCGTCCTGGTTCATCGTCGCCATCTTCGACCTGGGCCGCCGGCGACCTCCGTTTATCTGTCGTCTGGATTTCTGCTTGGTCTGTGGCATACAAGTCACCCTTCCTTTGTCGTACACACTTTCTCTGTGTTGTGTGCATGATTTGGCTTCCCGTGCACACCTCGAGTTGGTGGTTGGAAAGCAAAAAAGCAAGCAAAAAAAAACAAAGAAAAAAAGTGGGATTTGAATGCCCGATTGTTTATATTTTTTTTTATTACTATGATTATGCATAACGTACTTAGTTTTCATAATTGTATTAATAAATCCCGAAAGTGTCTGTTTAATCCCAAAAGGGCTTGATTAAATTCCGAAAGGGCTTCGATTAAACCCCGAAAGGGCCTCTTGGTGCGTCGTACAAGGGTGGTCCTCGGCAGCGAGTTTGGTTGTTCGTGGCGTTCCTTGGCTGAGTTGGATCTCTGGCGTCCGGTGTCGGGACTGGCTGAGGTCGAGGCAGTGTGTATCGAGGCTAAAAGTCATCAATAGAAATGACTCTACTTTAATTTATTGAAAAGTGATAAAAATTTTGCATAGGAGGGAGGTGATGTGCTTATATTTGAGCATTTTGTGTACAAATGTGCACATTTTGAACACTCAAAATTAACCATTGGAGCACAATTTGCCTTAAAATGTGCATATAATTGTATTTGCACCATACCATTGGAGTTAGTCTAACAGACATTCACATTATCAGAGTTTTTTGGAATTCTCCTTTTAAAGTATAAAAGTCTATTTCCTCCTTATTCTCTCATCCCCATTTATTATTATTATTTTGGTTATTTTATATATATTTTGTTTATAAGGAAAAAGTTCGAGATTAGACAAACTTGAAACTCGAGAACCGACGAGTCAGCAGACGAAAGACTGTAAAAAATATAATATGTCAAAGGAAGAAAGGTGCAAAACAACCAGGCAGGACGGGTCCAACACAGACGAATCCAAGTAGACCTACGACCAGCAAGATGGGGACGTAGACTACGGACGAAGCCAAGCACCATCGAGAGACAATACCACATGCCAGCGATACATCAGGAGTCCCTGTAAGCAATGAAGACGAACCTCCTAGGAGACATTCCGTACACGGAGTCGCCCCGTATACACTGCTACGATCTCAATCAGTCCCGAATCCGATTGTCAGAACTCCATTGAAGAAGCAGATCACCAAGACACATGAAAGGAAAGCCGCACAAAGCTCGAGCAGACCGCACCAAGTTATTACTACTAAAACCGGAATTATAACTACTTTAATATTATATACTCAAACTAACGCGGTTGTTAGGACGTGAAAGAGCTTTGTTAAGACCCATTTGGAAATTTTATTTAACTCTTTCTCGATTTTATTCAAACTCTTTCAGGGTTTTCATCAAGCCTTTTCGGGATTTAGACCCTTTCGGGGGGGGAGGGTTTGAAAGGCCAAGAAGACAAATTAAAGAGCTAGACGCCAGCCAAAGAAACCTCGCTGGCAAAGCCGGCAAACGGGTCAAGAACAACCGGGAACGCAGGAGGAAGGCCAAGGGGGAGCGACTCCACGCCAGAGGCGACAAGCGGCACGGGCGAAAGGGATATCAAAGCTGAGGAACCCAAGTCGAAATAAAAAACAAAACTAGGCCACTGGGGAGAGGATGACCGAGTTCGAAATCGGGAAAACTAAAACACAGCCACAAGATATATAATCGACCAACAAAGCATGAACCGAAGGCAGAGAAACCAAGACGCATGGGAGCCTACCAAACGAAACAAGACCAAAGACAGGAGAAGGCCAAGGAGGAGTCGAGACCCCAAATTGGAGGCTGAAATCGAGTACACGGAAGTCGGATAAAAAAGCCCAAAAACTATAGTTATTTGAGAAGAAAAAAGAAGAAAAAAGCCCAAAAACTATTAGAAACTATAGTTGGAAAAAAAAAATCATGACTAACATTTTCGATAAAATAAATTCAGAACAAAGGGAAAAAACTAGCAATTGCGCGGTGGAGCCTTTGAACATCTAGAAACAGGAAAATCTTTGGCAACATAAACACAATGACAAGTCAGTACATGGAAAATCTAACACGTACGACAAACACTCATAAACTGGGAAAAAACAAAACAACTAGACAAAACAAATGAAATAAAAACTACAACCATGTCATCGCCACGGAAGAAAAGGCACGAGCACCTGAGATGGAATAAACCAACATAAGGAACATTTAAATTAAATTTTGATGACAACGGTAACTACTTTGATATTTCTGGTGCATGCTTCATCATTAGTGACCATATGTGAACGATGATTGATGAAGGAGGATCGTAACTTCGACATATGTCGCCACTCATGACTGAAGCAATGTGCACGAAGATGGGGATCGATCTTGAAGGTAAAAGACCTTGGACTGTGCAAAATTCAAGTGGAATGTGACAACTTGATAGTGATCAATGCAATCAAAAGGTTGCTGGTTCTTTCCATGGGAGATCGAGATGCCCATCACTAAAATTCTCTGTATACTCCACTCATTTGAGAGATTCAGACATTGCTTTCAAGAGACCAACATATGTGTCGATTCTATCTTCCATCTCTTTGAGACTGATGCCTCATCATATATTCGGTCAGATAGGAAACTCAACATCATCATATGTAAAGATGCTCTTAATTGATGGTCTAGTAGGACCGACTCCATCCAATTATTACTCATATTAAAAAAAAAAACAAAAGTTATGAGATTGAAGAAAGGTAGGTCAAATAAATGGAGAACGATAAAGGGTGGAGAAAGCGACTGCACATGACGTACATCGCCACTGCCCAAATTGCCA
This sequence comes from Persicaria maculosa, assembly GCA_963922045.1. NCBI lineage: Eukaryota > Viridiplantae > Streptophyta > Magnoliopsida > Caryophyllales > Polygonaceae > Persicaria > Persicaria maculosa. Next base: position 12,204,002 of record OY998267.1, on the reverse strand, counting down.
TGGTCGTCTCCTAACCGGCACTCGAATCACCTCAAACCCACACACACTCCCCACAAATGGACATGGACATGGACATGGACATGGATATGGATCTTCACAGCGGCCCCTCCAAACCCCCACCCGCCGCATTCGCTAGCTCCATCCCCCACCACCGCCGCGCCCATTCCGAAGTCTCCTTCCGCGTCCTCCAAGGCATGGATCTCTCCTCCGATCCCTTCGCCGGATCCTCCGCCGAGGAGATCGGATCTGAGGACGACCTCTTCAACACCTACATTGACGTTGATCAGCTCGCCCATTCCAACCCCAATTCCAATTCCAATTGCGGATCTGATCTCCGTGCTTCTCCCGCCACTGGAAACGGCGTCGGATTCGCCGCTGACGCCGGTGCTAGGCCTCGCCACCGGCATAGCTACTCTGTCGATGCGTCCTCTTCTGGATTTGGAGGCGCTGAGGGCACCGTCTTCGGTGAGATTATCGATGCTAAGAAGGCCATGCCTCCTGATAAGCTCGCTGAGCTTTGGACCGTCGATCCTAAGCGCGCCAAGAGGTTTTGTTGCTCTCTTTCTTCCTAGTTCCAGATCATAATATAGAAACAGTGGAATTCTGCAGTTTGGATGTTTTGATTCCCTTTCTGGCACGATTGGTCTGAATTTTTGGCTATTCTCATTTGCTCGGTAGACTACAAACTTGCTAATTGTTCTCTTCTTGCTTGTGTGTTGAATTTGAACTTCTGCTTTCCAATTCCTTTGATTAGAGAACATGCTTTAGCAAATTGAAATTGCTGTGTTTGTTTTAGGCTAAAGATGATAACCTTGATAATTAGCTTCTATCTCATAAGACGAACTCTCATTCAATTACGGACCTTGAGCCACTATCTGTCCTTCCCAAGCGGGGGGACTAAGCATCTCCGAACTTTCAGTTCCCTATACGCGCTTGATTGATTTAATTTGCGCTTCTGTAGGGAAATATTCACATGATTCAGCTCTATTCTTTTTAGACAGTTTAAAGCTTGATCGGGCTTTAGGTATAGAGCAGTACTTTGGTGTCAAGAGCTAGGAGGAAGAGAGAGTTTTAGGGTAATCGATTTACTGTATATTATGAACTGTATGACTGGTTTACACCTTATGCTCATATATATATATACACACCACAGCTCCCTGTAACTAACTCTTGCAACCACTTATTGTTATGTACACATCACTGACCATATACCTAACACTTTGTTATTGGTGCTGGAGTTTGGCTAGCATGACCAGAGAGGTTGAACTACTTCATTGTGTGCTTCACCTCACCTCCATAATTTCCTTTCACTAAACAGCTTGTTTTGTCTAGTAATGAGTTTGCTCAATAGTTATTTGTTTGTTAACATAGAATAGCACTTCAGTTTTCCAGTTGATATCTGTGGAGTCGATGGCTTCTGGTTCGTGATACTTCCATCTTAAATTCTTAATGCATGAAGTCATTTGAGTTGCATTCTTTTCTCCTAGTTTTGTTCTGTTTTCATCTGATTTGTCATACTTAGGCATGACTGTACATACAGGTATGTCTAGAGCTCCAACAGTGCATTTACATGTGCAATGTTTAGATGTAATTCATGCTTTCCCTGTCTCGCTTGGGGCAGTTGTAGAGCTTGTGTTTAATTTTTGTTGCCACTGCAGAATTTTGGCAAATCGGCAGTCTGCTTCTCTCTCAAAAGAGAGGAAAGCTCGCTACATGCAGGAACTGGAAAGAAAAGTTCAAATTCTACAAACTGAAGCTACCACTCTTTCTGCTCAGCTCACCTTATATCAGGTACCTTGCCTTATTGTTTGTCTTAACCATATTTATAGATATTTATTCTTGCTTGTGTCCACTACGACAAAGAGATTGATCTGATCTCCCTACTCCCTGTTATTTCTATAATTCAGTTAACAAAAAATGGATGCAAATGCAAATGTGTATCCCATCTCATGTAATGTATGTATTACACACATGGATAATATACTAGCCTAAGCATGTGGCTTGCAAGAGAAGGCCTGGAATCAGTCAGTTACATGGTTGTGAGGGAGGTATTTTAGAGTGACACAGCGGTGATAAGAAGGCGTTTGTTAGTATAAAATAGATAAGGTGGAGTGCTATTAGGATTATCATTCATCTATCTTTGTAAAAGCCTTGGCCTAAGTTCCAGCTAGGTTTCCTGCTGATATTTTGGAAGGTAAACTCCAGGGAATTCATCCCTCTGGCTCTGGTTTCTCTTGGTTTGTGTTCAGTTTTCTGCTCATCGTGTGTGTTTGTGTAATACTTGATTCTAAGCTCTTGTTAGTTTGAAGTTTGAATGAGCTTTAGCTTCTGCTACTGAATCCTTAATGCTTCATATTTCAAATAGCTATACCATTTTCTCTATATACAATTATACATAATCATCTGCAATTCCTTGTGCTTGAGTGCCTAGATTCAGTTATTACTTTTTGTGTGCATGTTTGCAATGCATATCCAGTATAATGCATCCACTTTTTTCACTTACAGAGGGACACTGGTGGTCTGAAAACTGAAAATTCAGAACTTATACTCTGGTTACAAGCCATGGAGCAGCAAGCACAGCTGCGTGATGGTAAGCCTCACACCATGTGCATATAATATGGTTCCTGTCATCCTTGCAATATAAACATCGCATCTTCACCAAATGTAAACAACACTGGGTTGGGGAGAGGGAGCAAGGGGTGATTTGTATTGACTATGCAACAGGGTCAGCAAGTCGAATGCATCTTGTTGTGTGGTAATTTTGTTTAGGTGCCCATGCTCATTTTACGAAAGGGTCATTAGAATGGATTTGATTATCTAGAAACTATGTTCTCAAATGCATGCGCTGATCAGGCAGATCTTGATTCTGCCTTGAAGTGTGTTGGGTAAAATACATTACCAAACACACCCTTAGTCATCTGTACTGGAATCCTGATGTAAATTCCTAGAACCAGATTTGCAATCAGCATGTGATTGTTGTTTGCTCATCACAACTCTTTTCCTGCAGCTCTCAGTGACGCCCTAAAGCAGGAAGTGGAGAGGCTGAGGATCGCCACTGGCGAAACAGCAAGCTTCTCGGAGTCATTCAACCTGGGGATGCACAGCACGCCCTACAACAACAACATCTCAGGCTACCATTACCCATCTCCACAGCAACCCACATCTGCCGCACAGCACAACATGCAGTTGCCAGCGTATCATCCTCATCCATCGCAGCCAAGTAGTATCATGCACCATTTGCACCCACCAAGCTCTCAACAAGCCTCAGACTACCTGTTGCAAAATGACCCTCTCGGTCTTGGGCGATTACAGGGGCTGGACATCAGCAGTAACTGTGGAGGGTCTCTAACTCCAACCCCCACTGTGAAATCAGAGGGCCCTTCAATGTCAGCTTGTGAAAGCAGCTCCTCGTTTTAGTCAGCAGATGTTGACTTGAATTCAAGGCCTAGATTCATTTGTCTATAGAATGACCTCTTCTCATTTTTTTTATATTATTTTTCTAATATTCATTGTTGTCTTCCATTCAAATTGCGTTACTGGGTCTTTCAGGTCCATGGCGCTGTGACGCCTCGTTTGTTTTCGGGTGTTACAGATGTAGCTTTGATATGCTTATATACATCCTACTAACTAAGACAAACCTTTGGCTTATTGGATGTGAATCCGAACAGGTGTATGCACTTGATATCTATCATAGAGCATGGATCTGTTGATAATTGAATGCTTTGTATGAGATTGGTCAGCCTTTATAATAAGGGTTGCTGAATTTCTTGTGGAAGTCTAGTGAATATGAACAAGAAGTTTGGGGTTTCTATCTAGCTCCCGAATAACATTCCATGCTTCCTCCTTTTTCTACCAATATGTAACTTGCTATTTTCTTAACTTGTAATAACTTGCAATTTTCTTATTTTACAAGGATTAATTTCTCAATACGCTCCCCAAATGGACCACAACAACGATATTTTAGTTCAAAATGACATTGTTTGCTATTTTAGCCTATAAAGAAGATGCTTTAGTTTAAAAAGACATTGTTTGAAACCTAATTAATCAAATATTTAACCTGTTATTTTCTTAACCTGTAATAACATGTAATCACATTTAAAAACTTAAAATTTCACAAGTTCTTACATAATTGTCGGATTGAGTAATATAACCTCTCGGTTCATAACTTTTCACTCGAGTATCGAATTGAAACTTATTATATAATATATTAAAATAAAGCTATCGATGGGTAAAATATACCAGTATTCCTAAAGAACTAGACTAGATAGATAGATTGTTCTTTTGGAACAAAGATCTGCAACATAGACCACTTATCAGTTGAGATAGAATTTGCAAGCCTAAATCCAAGGGTGGGTTGGAGATGAGAAAATCTAGAGATATGAATAAGGCAATTCAGATGAAACTTACGTGGAAAACCTTAGCTGAACCGGAGAACCATTGGGTTATAAGAGAAAGGGTAGCGTATCATGACAATGGAGAAACATTAGCTCACTAATTGAAAAATTCAAAACAGAACTAGTATAGTCCGTTGGAAAAGAGAATCAATATACTTTTCGAAAGATAACTGGGTGTCAACCACACCATTATATAAAAGTACGTATTTTGCGAATCAGATTGATGCGAACGCAAAGGTGAGTGATTACATCATAGGGGGGAAATGGTGGAAGGAAAAACTACATCATGTGTTATAACTGAAGATGATCTGAACAACTGGATATGGAAACTCAACATTATACTCCCTCCGTTAATTAAAACTTGACGTTTTACTATTTATGCACGCTTTTTGAGGTGTTAAAAACGATATAAAATATTAACTTTTTTAACATATTTTTTAAATAATTTCATACTTGTTACTATTAATTATGAATTTATAAAAACAAATTTAAAAAAATGTTAGTATTTCATATAGTTTTTATCATTCTAAAAAAGCGTGCATGAATAGTAAACGATAAGTTGTAATTAACAGAGGGAGTACCAAACATTAAAAATTTCTTGTGGAAGATTAGTCAAAACGGGTTACCAACAAAAGATAGGTTGGCAAATAAAGGAGTTTCAATCCCCATGAGTTTTGCCCTTTGTGATATACATGTAGAGGACGAAGCACATCTTTTATTTGAATGTGGATTCACGAAAGGATCATGTGTACATAGCGAAAAAAACATACGAAAAAATACAACTGATTTTAGACACAACAAGAGATATCAGGCTGATAATGGGACAACTAGAAGAAGCACTTGATAGGAATGAGAAAGAACCATTAGCAATAAAATGGTGGGCTGTATAGTATTACCGTAATCAGGTCAGGTTTCGTGCGAGGAAGATTCCATCTGCACATGAGATATCAAAATTCATTTGTGCAACACTAGAAAACTAGAGGAAAGCGTGTGAGGAAATAGACGATAGGGAAAAGATTATCACGAAGAAAATGGTAAGAAAAAAGATTAGCAGAAAAAACATCTAAGTGAAGAAACCAAAATATGGATACATGACAATTATTTTTGACGGTACATCATCAACTAGAGAAGATAGTCATATAGGTTATATTATGTGTGTTGAGAGGGAAGAAGGGGACGTCAAACAAACTCCTTTGACACACACGAATTGGGATGAACAAGAACTGTGAACCAGAGAGCCAAGCAATCCAAACCAACAATCACACACAAACAGAAGATAAAATAACCAAGCACAAAAAAATCAGATTTACGTGAAAAACCCTAAAACGAAGAAAAATCACGACGAGCTAGAAACTTCCACTATCAACAATAACAAGTGGGTACAATCTTCCCTAGACTAAGCTAGAGGCATACAACATCATCATGCATCAACAAGTTTGACCAAATCTCCAATTTCATCATCCAATTGGTGGAAAACAACAAAAACAAAGAAAGGACACTAGCAAAGGGAATCTGAGATTGGAGGCCCAAAACGGTTATCGTCCCAATCTGAGATCGTTTGATCGTCTATCGGACACTTCAAAATAGGCTGAAAAAGGGCATATCAGTTTCTCCAACCTTTTGTTTTCTCCACTTCTCGCACTTTATATTCTCTCTTACTTATTACTTTCCCATTCATCCCTTTTATAAAGGAGACAAAACATCATATGATAAACTAGTCCCAACCAAATTCTTACCTAATTAAAAAAAAAAATAGATAACTCGTGGGATAGAAAGTAGACGAGTGCTCCCCTTGACCATCTGCTTCTAATATGGTTCATTACTTCAGATTCCAATTGACCAACGTAAATACCATTCGAGCTGACCCGACACCGAAGCATCCACCAAATGTAATCCCCCATATGGTCAGTGTTTAGTTACTTGACTCTTATTTTTCCCTTTTTCATTTTTTAAGATTTAGAAAAAAAAAAAAGGAAAATAAGAAAAAATCTGATCTTGGGGTTAAGAGGTAGCGGCACCATGGCGGCCGCCACCTCGTGTTTAAGCCTGGTAGTCTCCGCCTCCCACTATAAATCCTCCCTCCCCACCCAAAACCTCCTCTCTCTCCTCTCTTCTTCTCCGAGTTTCACTTCTGTGAGAGAGCCTCACAACTCACGGCTACGAGAGAGAGGGAGGGAGACTCGCGATTGCAGTTGCAGTTGCAGTCCAATTCCAATGGCGGACAGTGCAAAAGTGAAGTTCTCGTCCGACGAAATCGTCGTCAAGTCCCCCATTGACAAGCGCCTCTATCGATACCTTGTTCTTCGCAATGGTCTCTCCGCTCTTCTCGTTCACGATCCCGAGATCTACTCTTCTGCTCCCGTTGCTGCCTCTGAGGAAGACGACGACGATGACGATGACGAAGAGGATGAGGATGATGAAGAATGTTCTGAGGAGGACGACGACGATGATGAGGATGACGACGACGAGGATGATGATGATGATGAGGATAGTGAAGAGGACGATGAGAATCGCGCTAAGGGAAAGAGATCTTCGTCCTCTTCTGCTTCGTCCCAGACAAAAAAGGTAAGGTAGGTTAAACTTTTGTTTGCTTTCGAAGTTTTGATTTGAGGATTTGAGATTGGATTTGATTGGGATTTCCTGTGTTTCGTCAGGCTGCGGCTGCAATGTGCGTAGGTATGGGCAGCTTTGCTGATCCATCGGAGGCTCAGGGTCTTGCACACTTCTTAGGTTTGCAATTGCCGTCCTTTTTCAATTAGGGTTTATTCAGTTTTCCTTATCAAAGGCTACACTTTTTAGGTTTGCACACTTCTTAGGAGGGAGATATGATTAGTTTTTTACAGTTGATTGTTTTTCCTGTGTTTACTGCAGAACACATGCTTTTCATGGGCAGTGCTGAATTTCCTGATGAAAACGAGGTTTTCTTCTTCTGCTGTCTCTTCAAATTTCTTTCTCATGTTAATCTAATAAACTGCCAAATTGGAGATGCACTTGAACTAGACAATGTGATCTTGTTGTCTTTTTAGAGTGATTACTTTACCAGTTACCTAGTCGCTGGGTGATAGTTTAAGTAGCAGCTTACATTTTGAATTTGTTGGTGTAAAAGCGGGTTTTAATGCTTTGCTTTGTCTAAAGCTCTACACCATTGGTACCTCACGTTTTTGTGGAGTGCCAATGTTAGAATCACCAGAATTCGGAACTGATTTCAATTTGTCGAGCTAGAATAGCTGCTGATGATTACATCAGTTCAACGTTTTAGTGATAATTAGAACTTTTTTTTATTTTAACCAGAGTCAAATAGCTATTGGTAGCTTTTTAATTGATCAATATCTTTCTGAAGATACAAGTTTTGAGATTTCAATTATCCTTCTCCTTCCTGCCCTACTACTTTTGTCTATAGCTTCATATTTGGATAAACAGTATACTTGTCCAGGTTTTATGCTGTGAACGTGATCTGCTGCTTTCCGGAGGCATTTATATTGACTACACACTGGCTGTTGTTTAAGTGGCTTCCAGTTTGACTTTTCTCTTTGCTAGTATGACAGTTACTTACATAAGCATGGAGGATCCTCAAATGCATATACGGAGATGGAGCATACTTGTTATTATTTTGACGTGAAGCGAGAATTTCTCAATGGTGCATTGAAGAGGTAGGCCTCTCTAATCATATCCTCTTTTGCTTGTATATTTAACAAGGCAAATTTAATCTTTCTGCAACATTTTCTGCCGAGATTAAAACAAAGAAACTTCATAAGATTGCTTGTATTTGGATCTGGGTTCCCTTATTCGTTTATATAACGGTGGTCAATTAATCCATATAAGAGTTTTATGATTTATGATTGGTTTGATGACATACTGTGAAGTGTAGATTTTCAATAATTGTATCTTTTGACTTTATTCCACTTGGCTTGTGGGGAGGACTTGATTTGGCTCATTGCAATTTCCACAACTTAACGTGTTTACAGCAATAAAACCCCCTCTCCCCCCATTTGTAAAATGTCATTGAATGACATGTAGTTTTTTTTTTAAAATAAAAAAATCAAGATCTATTTCCAATTGCAATTGGCTGTGTTATGCCTCATTTAATACTGATACTATCTATGTCTGTGCTACTTTGTCTTAGATTTTCCCAGTTTTTCATTTCACCATTGGTAAAAAGCGAAGCGATGGAGCGTGAGGTACTCGCTGTTGATTCAGGTACGGATTATTGGTAATAAGTAATATTTTGCGTTTAATTGTTTGTCATTATCATACAATTCTCACTTTCCACTGTATGTTGTGATTGGAACCAAATGCTGGGGAACAGAATTTAACCAGGTTTTGCAAAGTGATGCTTGTCGTCTTCAGCAGCTTCAGTGTCATACTTCTTTACCTGATCATCCATTTAATCGATTTGCTTGGGGTGAGTTCCCAATGTTCTACGTGTATAGCCTGTTTGAAAGTCCCTTGAAATTCTCTATTGATACCTTGTTTCTGTTTTTTGGTAGGGAACAAGAAGAGCTTGATTGATGCCATGGATAAAGGGATTGATTTGCGACAACGGATACTTGAATTGTATGAGAATAATTACCATGGAGGAGTCATGAAATTGGTTGTCATTGGTGGTGGTAAAGTACTTCCATCTTTATACTGATCTAATTGATCCTCAATGGTAGTTTGACAAGAAGTATAAATTTGGCAGTAAATCTTTGACTGCTTATATTTTGCGGGTTTCTTGTACCGTTTTGGCCTTGGACTTCAAGGTTATTGGATACAAATAAACTGATGTCCTAGGCAAATGAAGGTAGTTGGAGAAAACAAACTGAAAGTGAAGGCATTAAATGTTGGAATGATGAGAGAACGTAACCTTTATTTTCTCGAGCTAACTATTACTACTATCTTAGATATTTTGAAAAATAAAATAAACTGAACCATAAATACTTCTAATAATTGGTTAACTCTTCCCTTAATGCCTAAAAGTGTTGACTTTGTATGCTGCAGAATCTCTAGATGTGCTGGAGGATTGGGTTCTTGAGTTATTCAGTGATATTAAATCAGGACTTCCTGTGCAACCCAAAGCTATCAATGAATGTCCCATTTGGAATGCTGGCAAGATTTATAGACTGGAGGCTGTCAAGGATGTAAATATCCTTGATTTATCGTGGAAATTGCCTTGCCTGCAAAAAGAGTATAAGAAGAAACCAGAGGATTATTTAGCCCATCTCATAGGCCATGGTAAGATCATTTTTTATGTCATACCCAGACCATGATAAGGAAATGAAATATCAGTTTGAAGTTGTATTTCATTTGATTATATGTTATAAATTATAATTATAATACAATTCACCATATTGTGGCAGCATAGCAATCATTAATATGCATTATGCTTGTCTACTGCTTCTATCATTCAGTAGAGAGTTACTAAGTATCTTTTTAAATATAGGCACAAACGTGTATTTATGTTTAGATTTTGCTTTGAAATCTAATACCCTGTTTTGTCTTCAGAGGGTAAGGGAAGTTTGCATTATTTCCTTAAGAATAAAGGCTGGACTACATCCATATCAGCTGGTGTTGGTGATGAAGGACTATACAGATCTTCTCTAGCCTATGTTTTTAACATGTCAATACACCTCACTGATTCTGGGTTGGAGAAGGTGGATTTTTCACTTGCTTTCCTTCAACCTTTTTAACATGTCAACCTTTTCATACGCAGTATTCACTTGATTAAATGAACCCTTTGTCAGTTCTGATCTGTGCGAGTTGCTCATGCATTGTTTCCCCTTTCTAATACTACTGATTTCCAGGTGTACGAGATCATTGGGTACATATATCAATTCCTCAAACTATTGCGTCACACTCCTCCACAGGAGTGGATATTCAGGGAACTCCAGGATATTGGCAATATGGATTTTAGATTTGTAGAGGAACAGCCACAGGATGATTATGCTACTGACCTTGCAGGTTATCTTTTCCTCTGCCCACCTTTAGATATTTAATATTTGATATTAAGGTGTTGATACAAATTATACAATCTCAGAGCATTGTCAGAGCCATTAGTGTTAAACTGTGATTAATGTCATGGATAATTCTTGGACTCAGTCCTACGTATATTCCTTTTCTTGGTACTTGTATTTGTTTTTTTAATTGCGTCACATAGTCACAGTGCCATATTGCTTATTTTGTTGCCTGTTTTGATTAGCAAAGATTAGCAGTGTATTTTATTCCAAAAGAAGTAGGATATAAAAACAATTCAATGAATAAGGCCGTCTGGGAATAATAAAGAACTTTCATGTCTAGGATCCAAGAGAAAAAGAGGGGAACCTCATATTAAATAATAATAAGAGACAAAAATAGAAGCTCCCTGTGGAATTTTGGTCCGTTGTTTAACTCTTGTCTATCTATACTGGGATATGTTATAGTTGGGGAAAAAAGTTCCCGTTGGGTTGAAGGATGTTGAAGATCTCTTTGTTGTGGTTATAAGATATATTAATTACGTCATTATGTTCTTTAGGCTTCAAACTTCCGTGTTAGTCTTAACTTAATTCTATTCCCTAAATTGTACTGATTTTGGATTTTCTCCTTTTTAGTGATAATGGATCTTGTCTTATTTAGTATCTTGTTTTATTTGCAGCGAATTTACTTATTTTTCCAGCTGAGCATGTTATTTATGGTGAGTATGCCTACAATGAATGGGACAAGGACATGATAATTAGTGTTCTAAATTTCTTGACCCCAGAAAATATGAGAGTTGATGTTGTATCAAAGTCGTTTGACAAGTCCGGAGGTAAATATTTCACCATTTATCTTTTTTTTTACCGTTGCAATAATTTTATCTTTTGATGATAGAAACAAGTAACCTATCTTGATAGCATGACAGTTGATTATCACACGAACTTTGTCCTCTTAGACAATTGCTAGAGTAATTTGTTTTTCCATATCTACCAAGTAAAGATGTATATGCCTTTTCTTTTTCACCAGTTATTTTATTCAACTTCCCTGAATATTCACGTGTTATATTATTGCTGAATTGCTTATAACAGATACTGCTATAGTATTTATAATGATTGTGTTCTAAGTTAGAGTGGTTCTTTGCATTCAAAGTACATCGTGTATTGCAGATCATTTTGCTAAGGTCTACCCGAATTCGCTGATGTGGCCTTTGCCAAGTGGACTAAGCCTTACATTGATTTTTAATTTTTTTTGGCAGGTGTCCTTCATGAACCATGGTTTCAATCAAAGTACATGGAGGAAGAAATCTCTCCATCTCTCATAGAATTGTGGAGGGACCCTCCAACCCTTGATGCTTCTTTGCATCTTCCCTCAGCAAATGATTTCATACCCACCAATTTTTATTTACATGCTGATGGTATTTCTGATGATGTTGAGAGCATATCCATTCCCAGATGTGTACTTGATGAACCTAAGATGAAGTTTTGGTACATGCTTGATAATACTTTTAAGCTTCCTCGTGCAAACACATATTTTCGGTTGACCTTGAAGGATGCTCATGTGAGCGAGGAGAGCTGCATGTTGACAGAGTTATTTGTTAACCTTCTTAAAGATGAGCTGAATGAAATTATATACCAGGTTTGTGGCTATTTCAATATGCTTCAACAGAACATTGTCTTCTTTGCTTTTGAGACCCAGTAAATTTTCTCTTATTAAGTGCTAACTTGAAAAGTTTAAATTACTTTTCCTGCAGGCTAGCATTGCTAAGTTGGAAACTTCTGTATCTTTTGTTAGTGATAAACTTGAGGTTAAGATTTATGGTTTCAATGATAAACTCCCTGTCCTACTTTCCAAGATTTTGGAAGTAGCCAGGTCCTTCAAGCCAACCGAGGACCGATTTAAGGTATGTGCCGTAATTTTTTCACCTTTTTACAAGTGCCCTTCAGGCATAGCCACATATGAAAAAAGGAAAATAAAATAAAGCAGAGTGAAACAGTCAACTGATTGCAATTAGAAGTCAATGGTGTAATTTATGTAAGCATGCCTCACATCTTCCTAGTGTTAATTGGTTTAATATAATAAAATAAAAACCGATGAAGTGTTCTTGATGAGCCTAACATTTCTGAGCAAATGATGTAACTCAGCATTTGGGGTGCCAGTTTAATTGTGATTCCTATTTATTTGCAGGTTATTAAAGAGACCATGGAGAGGAACCTTCGCAATACCAATATGAAGCCTTTAAGTCATGCATCATACTTGAGATTACAGATTTTATGTAAAAGATTCTGGGATTCTGATGAGAAGCTCCGTTGCTTAAAAAATTTGGGTCTTGCTGATCTTCATGCTTATATTCCTAAGATTCTTTCCCAGGTATATGGTTCTGAGTGACTATATTGAACTAATCATCTGTGTTTTGTTAGTGATTAACTAGGTGCAGCTTCTCCAGTTTGGAAGGATCACTTTAACTAAATCCTAATAAAAAAGGAGAAGAAAAACCTACTCAAAGTGAAGCTGAGTTTTAAGAATCTTGGAAGTGTAAAACAACATTATCGAACATGTTTATTAGAAACGGGACTTTCTACAACGTAGCAATTTTGGGCAATGTTTGTGGATATACATGTATGCATACATGCGACTTTTCGCAAAGTATTCAGTATCTTGTTTGTTTAGTTTGTGGACCATTTGATCTGCAGGTATACATTGAGGGACTTTGTCATGGAAATTTGTTAGAAGAAGAAGTTATCCAAATATCAAATATATTTAAAAAGAACTTCTCTGAGAAACCACTCCCTGTTGAAATGAGGCATGGGGAGCAAATCCTCTGCCTGCCTTCAAAATCAACCCTTGTAAGAGACGTTCGTGTAAAGAACAAGCCAGAAACAAACTCGGTTGTTGAGGTAGGTTGATGCTGTCTTTTTTAATGTTAAAACCCTTTTTTCCCTTGCATTCCCATGTTCTGCTGCTGCTGCCACCTTTATTTAATGTGACTCAATGACCTCACTGCTCTTTGTCCTTTTTGTGTGCAGCTTTACTACCAGATTGAACAGGATAATAGAGATGATTCCATTAGAATAAAGGCCTTGTCTGATCTCTTTGATGAGATTGTGGAAGAGCCACTTTTCAATCAACTTAGGTGATGCTCTCTAGATGTGGCTTCTTAACATGTTGCTGTTGCCTTCTTTATTTCTTCCCTTTTTCTCTCCATTTCCCAGTTGGTATTTAAGGCTATTTTATTTACCCTTCCCCATAATACTTTTACGTAGAAAATAAATAGATTTTTGTATCTGCAGTGCCACAATATGGGACATCATCCACTTCCGTGTTCTGCTTTTTAACGTTCTTTCTTTGTTACTCCGTTTATGGCAGGACGAAGGAGCAGCTTGGTTATGTTGTTCAGTGTGGCCCACGAATGACATATCGTACATTTGGATTTTGCTTCTGTGTTCAGTCATCTGAGTATGATCCTATCTACTTGCAAGAGAGGATAGAGTACTTCATTAATGGCATCATGGAGTTGTTGGTAAGGACTAATTTATGCCAGTATAATTTTTGTGTATTGGTTGTGGTTGATTCATCCAGTATTGCAAAGTGATTTATATGTATCTTTCAGAATGTGAATTGTAATTTCATTAACTGCAGTAGTAGGTATTCTTTTTTTTTTAAAATTGTTGTTTCCAAGGAGGCAAAATGACCTGGAGGCTGAAGCAAATTGTTATAGGAGTTTAAATCTTCTATTTTTCTTTTCTTTTCCTTCCGAAATTTTGATTGCTATTCATGAGAATATGAGAGTGGTCTGAAGGATGGCATTCCTAGACGCCGTAAATATTGATGCTTATCCATAGCTACATGAGGCTTCTTGTAGGACGATACTTTAAACTAAACAATAGCTTGTAGCTGGTGGAAGTAGCTATTGGTGAACTATGGTCAAAATCATTGTGATACTATTGCAGATTCTTATATTTGATTCATTCTCTTGAGAATGGTTTGGTGGTTACTATATATATACACGTGAGTTATAATTGATTAATTGACATTGTAAAGGTGAGAATGACAGTGCATGGATGCTCCATGATTTCTCTTTCATAGTGCCTGATTTCTCACTGGCTTGATGTTTGTTGCTAAACGTTTACTGTCCTTTCAGGCGGGGCTTGATGACAACTCATTTGAGAGTTATAGAAGTGGAATGATTGCGAAGTTACTAGAGAAAGATCCGTCTCTCTCATATCAGACTGATCGGTTCTGGAGTCAAATTACAGACAAAAGGCAAGTCACAGCAGTACCTGTTGTATCAAAACATTGTGGCTCATCAAGTTTGTCCATATCAATATATCATCACTAACTCACCAACCACTCATCTTTCAGGTACATGTTTGATCAGTCCAAAAAGGAGGCAGAGGAACTGAAAAATATAAGCAAAAGTGACTTGGTCGAGTGGTACAACACATATTTCAAGCAGTCTGACAAGTGTAGGAGGCTGGCAATCCGAGTCTGGGGTTGCAACGCCGACATGAGCAAAGCTGCAGCATCCAATGTGGCTGTGCAAGTCATCGATGACCTCCAAGCATTCAAGCTGTCATCCGAGTTTTACCCGAGCATCTGCTGAGAAAACATACACACACTTCTTGCTGCGCAAAAGCAAAGACGCCCATAAATTATTTGTGATCCTGCGTTGAGATTACGTGGTCTTCGACGAGTTTTTAGTTTGATTTGATAACAGTTTTGCAGAAACATGATCATCTATTTTGAGTTGGATGCATTAGGATCAGCTGCACAGTTCAACATAAATTTCTTATGGCTCAGATTATTCGTGTCTTTCTTATGGTAGGTTGCCTCCTGCTTTCCCAATTGTGTGGATTTGTGTTGATTTACTCTTTTTTTATATATAAAAAATAATATTGAAATCGTGTTGTAATTATAGGAACACTAAATGCTCTTTCAATGACTACCCCGAAAACTGTCGTGTTGGTGGATTCTCCAACTACGACCACAACAAATAAATTGAGAAAACACAATTTCGGTTCAAGAACCCTAATCCTTGAAAATAAATCAAAAACAAAATTGAGATATCATCATCTGAATAAATTATAAATCAATCGACTTAAGTCGAAATCAACCCAAATATGCAGATTGTCACCCCACCTCATAAACATTTATTTGATTTGATCTTTAATTTGTTGATGATGGGGATTGAGGTGAATGGGTGTTTAGATTGGTCTCGGGCAAGATTTCAAAACGATTATTGTTAACCCAAATATGCAGATTCTCACTTAATTTGTTTGAAAAAAATAAAAATGATTTATGTGCAATTTAGTTAAAATTATCTTGACAATAGTCGTTTTTGGATCTTGTCTAAAACCGCTATGAAAGAATTATAATTTTTTTAGGAAATTTCGCCAAGTAGCTACGAGATTTGGCTTTTTTTTGCATGATGTCCAAACTTTTTAACAATTTTGTATGATAATCACGAGGTTTAACCAATTTTGTGTGATAACCAAACTTATTAAAAAATCATATAAAAATTATATAAAATAACAAATTTATTATAATTCCTTGACATCATCACTCAATTTTGGTGTAACCATTGAAAAAATGACGTGAAACCATCCGATTTGATTTGTTAAAGCTAATCTATACGTGTGAATTAAGTATTATTTATATAAAGAATGAGTAAATTGTATAAAATCACCTAAAATATAAAAAAAAATATGTGAAACCATCCAAGTTTGGGTTTTAGTTTTTAAAGGATTAACATGACCCTTTCAATTGTTAAAATTGTTAAATGAACTACTAAATAAGTCTACAAATTATGCAAAATAATCCATGTTAGAAAAGTATTTTGTTATAATATAAATTATAGAAGTAGAAGAAATCACCTTTATTTTCAAATCTATAAATTAAGTACATATTTTAAATTACCATTCATTCATATTTGTTCTAAAATATCCTAAAATATGTTGGTTAAAATAAATTTTGTATTATACATATCTATTATGTAATCTTTTTAAATCATTAGAAATATTATTAATGACTCTTTGAAAACAGCCAACTAAATTGGGTGATTATGTATACTTTTTTAAAATTTTAAAGTTTTTTTTTTGAAAATACTACCAATATTTTTTGTTGTTTTATATAATTTACTCATTTATCATGCAACTATGCAACTAATGTGTAACATTGTAAAACATTTAAATGGGTGTGGTTAACTTTAAAAAAATTAAAAACAAAATTGGGTGGTTGCGTGAGAAAAAATATATTTTTATGATGATGTTGTGATTTAATATAAATTATAAAAGATTTTTTAACCAATTTGATTAACATAAGAAATTTGTCCAAATCTCATGGTAATCATGCGAATTCTTAAAAAGTTTGGGTATCATACGCAATTCTTAAAAAGTTTATATGTGTATAAATAATAAAGTGATATTTTTTTTTGAAAAAACAAAGGGAGTAAGATGCAACGTACATAACCTATTTTTTTTTGCTTTTTCTATTTCAGTTGGAAGGTAAATTTATTGATACTTTTGACTCCAAATTTACATAATGTTCAATTAATTTATTAAATGTGTTAATTTTGCAAAATCTTTTTAAATGCTGTAATATTCAAGGAAAAAAAAATTGCCAAAAAAAAGTGTGAAAATATCGTGTGTGGAGAGGGGGAAGCGAGGGAACAGAGAAGGTTTCTGTTTCAGGGAGAAGGAAAAATGCGATTTCCGTCTCCAACAGTTGTCTCCTTTGCATTTCAATATATCTTGTTCTTGACCACAACTATCACGCAATTTCACGCTTGTAATTTCTAATTGAAATTCATCTCCAAATCCCTATTTCCTGCCCACCAAGGTCAGTCTCTCTCTCCTGCCGCTTTTCAGTTTTCGTTATTTAATTTTGAAAGATCTGCGGTTGCATTGTCTGAATTTTTTGGAGCTTCAATTTGGTTCTCCTGTGGATATTCATTATTCGCATTGCGATTGGATTTTCTCTGTTATTCTCTGTTATTATTTTCTGGCGATTTATCTGATTCTCGTTCGTACCTTAAATTATATTTCACGATACTCTAATGCAGTTGCATTACAAGTTTACACAAAGATCTCTTTGATGCACATCAGATTTTGCTAGATTAGCGTGTAGGAATTAGGAGAGTGTGCAAGGGGGAGAGTTGCAAAGATGAGCGACAATCAGAAGTTCCAGCTCGGAACCATCGGAGCTTTGAGCTTATCAGTGGTTTCCTCTGTGTCTATTGTGATTTGCAATAAAGCTTTGATCAGCACTCTAGGTTTTACCTTCGGTGAGTTCTTCAATTCTCAATTTTGGTACAAATTTTCTCAATTTTGGTTTAAGCTTCTTATCATAAAGGAACTTTGAGCCGGAAATTGTAAATTGATCCTAACGTGCGAATTGCAGCTACAACTCTGACCAGCTGGCATCTCTTAGTAACATTTTGTTCACTTCATGTTGCATTATGGCTCAAGTTGTTTGAACATAAACCTTTCGATGCAAGAGCTGTAATGGGATTTGGTATACTCAATGGCATATCCATAGGGTTGTTGAACCTTAGCTTGGGGTTTAACTCTGTTGGCTTCTACCAGGTACTCTCGAGTCTCCACCATACTTGCTACATGACTCCAGAACTAGTGTCTTTTTTTTGTTTTAGCTTCTTGCCAATGATAATATTTTCCTACATGAAAGAAACCAGTGAAGACTGTCTCACTCTCCTGATTCTAAATGGCCATTTGCATATCAATGTTGGGCCATTGATCTCATTAGTTGGTTTTTCACGGACCACTGTAAGCCGATATGACATGAATTTTCATTTTTTTTGTTACATGTCTAACAAAAATGATAAATAATATGCCTTTTGCCCTTGGCTAAGTTCCCTTGGATCCTCTAGACTGTGTAGTTTGTGATGATTAATTTCGAGATAAGTTTAATTATTTTCTTTTACAATTTGATTTTTCTTCTTCGAGTTGCAGATGACAAAATTAGCAATTATTCCTTGTACTGTTCTTCTAGAGACAATATTCTTTATGAAGAAATTCAGGTATGTATGTTTCACGTTTTCAAACACTTGGCAATTGGCATGTATTAAAGTCCGAATTGGCTAAAACTAATTGGCAATAGGAGTTTGATAAAAAAAAATGGTGATAGGAAGAGTAGCCCACCGAGTTATATACTAGGCTTGATTTGTTCAAGCTTTCGAGGTGGGATGATTTTTGTCCATTCACATCTCAATAGCATGTCTGATTAAAAAATCTAGGATTTGTGGAAGGTTTAAAGAAAGGAAAAATGTAATGTTATATGATGAACATGGGGCAGTCACATTTTGGTTTGTAATAAACATTGATTTCAACTTTTATTTGCAGTAGGAGCATCCAGTTTTCACTCACTATCCTCCTTCTGGGTGTTGGGATTGCAACAGTGACCGATCTCCAGCTCAATATGTTGGGCTCTATCTTGTCATTACTTGCTGTTGTTACTACCTGTGTTGCTCAAATTGTATCCTCCAGTTTGTCATAATCTTCACTCCTGTATATATATATATATATATTATCTTTTATGTGATTTGTGATACATCTTAATCTAAATGCTGCTATGGAAACCGAACTCACAAGATTCAATATGAAAATCTAAACCCCTTTTTCTTGTATGTGTTGTCGAGGGAGGGTTTTTATTCTATAGACATGAAGACATTGTAAAGCCTTGACCATTTCTCAGATGACAAATTCCATCCAGAAGAAATTCAAGGTTTCTTCGACGCAACTGTTATATCAGTCTTGCCCATACCAAGCATTAACATTGTTTGTTGCGGGACCGTTTCTTGATGCCCTTCTAACCAATCAAAATGTTTTTGCTTTCAATTATACCCCTCAAGTGCTGGTAAGATTTGGATGGCTCCTGGATAACTATACTAGAAGAAAAAAATTAAATCAGTTGAATTTGGCATAATTGCTCCTTTAATCTTTACATTTCAGGCCTTCATTGTCTTGTCCTGCTCGATATCTGTCTCTGTAAACTTCAGCACATTCCTTGTAATAGGAAAAACATCAGCTGTCACTTATCAGGTCCTTGGACATTTGAAGACATGCCTAGTTTTGGCCTTTGGTTATATCCTATTGCACGACCCATTCAGTTGGCGTAACATTCTTGGGATCTTTATTGCTTTGCTTGGAATGATTCTCTATTCATATTGCTGTTCACTTGAGAGCCAACCACAGAAGGCTTCAGAAGCTTTGGTCCAACTCTCACAGGTACTTTCTGATAGAAACTTCCATAGAACTCTCACATATTATCTGCATATTTGTTCGTTTGTTTAGTGTTGGCTTAGCGCTTTCTCTTTGGAAGACTCTGAGATTCAAGAAATGGGGACTTAACTGCTGAATGCTGAACCTTCTTCATGATTTTACGTAGGTAAACGACGTTGAGTCTGATACGCTGATAGCTGTGGATGCTAAAGCGGCAATGCTGACAGATGGAGTTGTTGCAAAAAACCCTGGATGGAGTTTGAGAAAGGATTTGGACGCTTGAAGAATTGCCTAGTATCAGCAATTCATAGAGTTCATCTGAAGATGAAGTAGACGATGCTGGAAATGAGCTAGTATGCTTTTGGTTTTAGATAGCTTCTCCGGAAATAGTTATGAAGGAAATGAGTACGCTTTTTTTAGGCAGTTTTGGGCACTTAGAAGTTGGAATGTAGCTCAGGGGCGATGCAAGTTGTAAAGTTTTTGGTTGCCAAAGAGCATGATGAAAATCATTTTTTTTTAGTTGGATCTCTTGCTATCGATCAATCGTACTGCTTCGTTTCCATCTGATTCCGGACAATGAATTCGCGGTTTTTGTGTTGCATACTTTGCTCATAGCACACTTCTTACACAAACGTAGCAATCCTTGGACATCACAAATGCCCTGGAGTTAACTAATGAACATTGTCACCGTGTCACCTGCAGCTGTCTACATAGGACCACATAAAAATTAAAACGAGAGTTATAATAAGTTTTATAACTCCCGTGTTTTAAAACGATTGAGATCACTTAATCTAAAACCTTCTGCCTCTGAATGTGATTCCTGGCCGAATTTACAAAAAAAAACAAAAATAATTAAAAAATGAAAATTTAAGAAAAATGTTAAAGAAGGGGTGGATTGGGAGAGGCTATAGGTGGAGACACGAGGTTCTGAAACAGCGGATCTGGACTAATTTTTAGGGAAGGCTTATAAGTTGGGTGAACTCTTTGTTTTGCAAACTGTTGTTGATTATGCTAATATAGCTTCTACTTTCGCTTATATCGTTTTTGATGTTGATTTTTGACATGCTAGATTAGGTCATATTAATGTTGAATCTGTGAACAAATTGCATAAAATGGGCCTAATCACAAACTTGGGTAATAATGATCATAAAAAATGTGAAATTTGTGTGGAAGCTAAGTTCACCAAGAAACCTTTTAAACCTGTAACTAAGAGGTCCACTGAATTGCTAGAATTAGTTCACATCGATCTAGCTGATTTTAGGAACTCTGAGAGCAGAGGTGGCAAAATGTATTATATCACATTTGTAGATGATTATTCTAGACACACCAAGTTGTATTTGCTGAGATCTAAAGATGAGGCAGAGAAAATGTTCTTAATCTACAAAGCTGAGGTAGAAAACCAACTTGACAGGAAAATTAAAAGACTTAGATCCGATAGAGGTGGGGAATATGGGACAATGTTTTTGAAAGAATTCTGTGAGAATAATGGCATAATTCATGAACGTACAACACCATATAGCTCTCAATCGAATGGAGTAGCAGAGAGAAAGAACATAACTTTAAAAAACATGATGCTTTCTATGCTTGTGAGTTCTTTCTATGCAGACTACATTCTTAACAAGGTACCCCATAAGAAGTTAGACAAAACCCCTTAAGAACTTTGGAAAGGACATCCTCCTAACCTAGGGTTGATGAGAGGGTGGGGGTGTTTGGCTAAGGTTGGGATTCCTGCTTTTAATAGAGATAACCTTGGATCTAAAACTGTTGATGCCATGTTTGTTGGTTATGCTGAGAACAGTGCTGCCTATAGATTTATGTGCTTGCATGATAGATCTATGTGTGAATATCGTGATGCTGAATTTTTTTAGCATATTTTTCCTTTGAAGAAAGATAATGATAGTATTCCTGCTGTTACTGAACCTGCATCTTTGTCTTTACCTACTTCTATCAATGTTGATGAACCTAGTGAAATTAGAAGTAAAAGACGTAGAACTGAAACTAGCTATGGTCCTGACTTTGTGACTGCATTTTTTATTGAACTCCATGATTTAGATGAAATCAATGAAGCTCTAGTTTATGTTCACATGATAGAGGATGAACCTAAAACATATAGAGAAGCTATGAGTTCTGTAGACGCTTTGGAAAGATACTGTAAACAGTGAAATTGAATCTATCACAAGTAATCACACTTGGGAACTAGTTGATTTGCCTAGAGGTTATAAGGCCATTGGTTGTAAATGGATCTTTAAGAGAAAACTTAGAACAGATGGTTCTATAGAAAGATTTAAGGAAAGACTAGTAATCAAAGGATTCACACAGAAACATGGAGTAGATTATTTTGACACATATTCTCATGTAACTAAGATTGCAACCATTAGAACTCTATTTGCTTTAGCATCTAATTACAAGCTCTTGGTACATCAAGTGGATGTAAAGACTGCTTTTCTGAATGGTGATCTAGATGAGGAAATATACATGGAATAACCTCATGGTTTTGTGGTTCCAGGTAAGGAGAATATGGTCTGTAGGTTAAAGAAATCTCTCTATGGCCTAAAGCAAGCATCTAAACAATGGTATGATAAATTCCATAACACTGTGTTGAGTTTTGGATTTGTGGTTAATGGATATGATGCATGTGTTTATACCAAGATGTACAATTCTGGTTGTGTTATTGTGTGTCTATATGTTGATGATATGTTGTTATTTGGCACTAACATGCATGTGATAAATGAAACCAAAAAGTTTCTTTCCTCTCGCTTTGAAATGAAAGACCTAGGTGAAGCAGATGTGATTCTAGGTGTTAAAGTAACTAGAACTAAAAATGGCTTTACTTTGTCTCAATTCCATTATGTAGAGAAGGTATTGAAGAAGTTTAACAACTATGATGTAATGCCAATTAGGACCCCATATGATGCTACCATAGAGTTAGTGAAGAACTCAGGTATAGGTGTTTCCCAAGAGGAATACGCTAAAGTTATTGGGAGTCTAATGTTTTTGATGAACTATACTCGGCCTGACATAGTTTATGCAGTAAGTAGACTCAGTAGATATACACATAATCCTAGAAAAGAACATTGGAATGCACTTAGAAGGCTAATGAGATATCTTAGAGGCATTCTTGATTGGGGATTACATTTTGAGGGTTTTCCCTACGTTCTAGAAGGATATTGTGATGCAAACTTGGTAAGTGGGACCGATGAAATTTGCTCCACTAGTGGATATGTTTTTACATTGTGTGGTGCAGCTGTCTCATGGAAGTCTGCAAAGCAAAGTTGCATAGCCCGATCGACGATGGAGTGAGAGTTCATAACTCTAAACCTAGCAGGGCAAGAAGTTAAGTGGCTAAGAAGCCTACTGGCATATATACCAATGTGGGGGCATCCAGCTCCTGCGATTTCTCTACACTGTGACTCACAGGCTGCCATTGGAGTAGCAAACAACGGAGTGTATAACGGTCAAGAAGAGGCATATACACATCCGACATGAGGTTGTGGGGCAGTTGATAAGAAATGGGGTACTCTCTTTAGAGTATGTGCGGTCAGAGAGGAACATCGCGGATTCATTGACCAAAGGACTTTGCAGAAGGCTAGTCCTTGACACGTTGAGGGGAATGGGGCTAAAGCCCGTGAGATGAGGAATCTGTGGCGGAAACCATTAATTTGGTCGAACGCAAGCCATGGAAAGACTCATATGAGATACACATCTCCCATTCCTATGGCAAGTGTATAGTGAGATTGAGCTAACACTCTTAATGATTCTATAGCCCAGACATTGGGTGGTCCTTTGAGACGGACTTGATAGATCACCGAACGACAAATGAGAGGTTGAGCCTTAGAGCTCTTAATTACTTCATAACCCATTGTGGGGGTATTCTGTATATAGACAGATATGTTGAAGTCACCTACGTGAGTGTGAGGGATTGGCAACCCTCCAAGGTGAGACTTAGGGCAGTCTTCACTAGAACACTCATGAGCACCCAAGGTGTGCCAAAACTTGGATGTCTTATGTGATAAGACTTAGCGGAACGTTACAGGACCCCGTGTAAGGTGTGTGTTGCTGGTTTACCCCTAAGTGGAGGAATTCAAGGCCTTTGGCCATTCGCTCTATCAAAGGGATTGCTAGTTTCACTATGTGCTGATTCAAGTCGCAAGACATCAGCATTTAAGCACTAACCTCGACACGCTCAGAACTTGTTTTCAAAACCTCAGTTTTTAAACCATTCTCTCTGCATTTGTGGGGGATTGTTGGAGATAATACATATAGAAGGTGGTTTTAAGGTGCCATTTGAACTTCCCACATCCCACATGGAAAGTTCAAGGGTATCCTAAAGGGTTTTTAAGGAGACTCTTCCACTGCCTACATTGAGAGGTAGAGGAGGAGATGGGGCACCCACACACGCGCCCGCTGCCGCCGTCCGGCTCGTGCTCTGAGATATGAGTTGAAGTTAAATTTTTGCGGAAAATCTTAACTTGAGGCCGAAGATATTACAGATAGAATTGTTAGTGTTTATTCACTAATATCTAATTTTTCATTGGATTTAATTTCGAGAAATTATCCTTTCAATCGGTTTTAGATAAGCCTGAATCTTCTGAAGATAGACTCAAATATTCCCTTTGCTTAAGGCTTAAGGAAGATTTCGCAACCTATATAAGGAGGTCGAGGGCTTCGCTTTCAACACACAACGAACACAATCGCCTCTTCTCCCTCTCTTATTTTCTCCTACCCTTTTCCCGTTCTGAGCGCATGTTCCAGTTCCAACTTCTCTCCCTCGAGTGAACCTGTGACAGAAGCCGGTGAAATCCTTGGGGGACGTTGCCTTGCATACGATCTGCTGAACCACATGACAAACGCGTTGTTCGATCTGTTGCAGATCCAAAACTCTTCTAAGACTATTTGGGAAACCTTGGTCAAGAAGTATGGCACTAACGATGCTGGGAAGCGCAAGTACGTGACTAGACAGTGGATCTAGTTCAAGATGGTGGACGACAAGTACGCGCAAGTACGCGCAAGTATGGCACTGACGATGCTGGGAAGCGCAAGTACATGCTGTTCGTACTTTGCTTAGACTGCCCTCTTAGGACTGCTTTGTATGTATCTGATTTGCCTTAGAGCACAGTGGAACGCTCTCTTGAGCCGGGGACGTAGGGAACCTTTTCCCGAACCTCGTAAACAAATTGCAATGCCCTATTCGTTCTGTTTGATCTAGATTCGGTCCAATCTAAAACCAAGTTTGGGACGATTGACCTAAACAATACCTCGAACCAGGTTTTTACAGGAGATATAAAAAAAATAATCGTTTTTAAAAAAACGGGAGTTATACTTAAATTTTCTTACTCTTTTTTTTTAAAAAAATATGAGAGTAAAAAAGGCTTTTTTTATTGCTTAAAGCACTCACATTGGGCCCATTGGGGTGTTTAGAGCATCCGCAGCTATGGAACCCAATTCGGTTCCTTAACTCTCCTTTTTATTTTTCTCTCTTCTTAACAAACTCAACTTAATTTTTTACCCACATCCCTACAACCCATTTTATTATAACTAAATAATATAAAAAATAAAAATAGTCCCATCACCTATCCCAAACCCTCTCTTTCTCTTTCCTACCCTCTCTCCCCAGTCCGGATCCTCTACAACACCCCACGCTCCCTTCCCCGCATCACAAAATTATTTCCGATATAATTTAATGTAAAAAAAAATTCAAAAAAATATTTTTAGATTCTATACACTGATTTTAATAGGTTTATGAACTTTTATTTTGAAATTTCATGTTTTAAAAAATAATAAAAATTATTTTCTAAAACTAATCGATATTCTAATTATCTAAAATTTTACATCATGTTTTTTCTTGATGAAAATTAATAAATATGTGAATATGAAGGTATAGAATCTAAAAATATTTTTTTGAATTTTTTTTGACATTAAATTATATCGGAAATAATTTTGCGATGCGGGGAAGGGAGCGTGGGGTGTTGTAGAGGATCCGGACTGCTCTCTCCCATATCCCACACCTTCTTTCATTCTTGAGTTTTTAAGGGTTCCTTACTAGTAAACCCATCACATCATCCCTTAACAAAATAAATCATTCATCTATTATCTATCTATATACTCCCTTCGTTCGGAAATAAATGATGTTTGACCTTTGTGCACGTAGTTTTAGGAGCTAAAAACTATATAAAATCTTATTTATTTTAATTAATTTTTTTCATATTTTAATATCTATTAGTAATAAGTATTAAATTGTGAAAAAAATTAATTAAAATAAATAAGATTTTATATAGTTTTTAGCTCTTAAAACTGCGTGCAGAAAAATCAAACATCATTTATTTCCGAACGGAGGGAGTATTAATTAAAAGCAAAGCATTTATGCCACGTGTCGCCTCCTCGCACACTGATATTTTTGGCAACATCTATTATATATATATATATTTATAATTTTATCATTTAGACATAGCTTTTTTTTCCTATATTTATTTGATATATTCATATAACCTCTTTTTGTCACCTATCTATATTTAATTGGATGTTTATTTGATATGTTTATATATTTGATTTATGATACCACTCAATACCCTATACTACGTAATATCTATATACCATCCTTTCTCTCATTTTATATCGTATCTTCTTTAGTATATATGCCTTGATTCAACATCTATTCTATATATATTTATAATTTTATAATTTAGAAATAGATTTTTTTTTCCAATATTTATTTGATATATTCATATAACCTATTTTTGTCAACTATATATATATATATTTATTTGATATATTCATATAACCTATTTCCAATATTTATTTGAGATATTTATTTCATATGTTTATATATTTGATTAACTTGTGATACCACTTAAAACTCTATAGGCCTATACTACGTGATATATGTACCTTCATTTCTCTCATTTTCTATCATATCTTATAATATACATGCCTTGATTCAATATTTATTTTATATATATTTATACTTTTATAATTTAGAAATATCTTTTTTTCCATTATTTATTTGATATATTCATATAACCTATTTTTGTCACCTAAGTATATTTAATTTGATATTTATTTCATATGTTCATATATTTGATTAATTTGTGATACCACTCAAAATCTTATACTACGTAATATCTATATATATTAATCAATTA
Organism: Persicaria maculosa; assembly: GCA_963922045.1. Classification (NCBI taxonomy): domain Eukaryota; kingdom Viridiplantae; phylum Streptophyta; class Magnoliopsida; order Caryophyllales; family Polygonaceae; genus Persicaria; species Persicaria maculosa. The sequence goes on along the minus strand of OY998267.1, from coordinate 12,177,305 downwards.
TGTACCTTCCTTTTATTGTAATATAAATTGGATATTTATAGATGTTTATATGTGTGATTTTTTATATTAGTAATCAATTATATCCACTTTTCTTTCATTGTAATATATAAAATATTGGATATATTGGACACAAAGAGCTAAGTGCGGATTATATATTGGATAGATTAGTAATCCATTATCAACTTTCCTTTTATTGTAATATATTTGACATATTGGATGGATATATTGGAATTATGATTGGAAACAATCTTCTCCCACACGTAGGATTATCAACTATTGAGAGAAATATGATATTTTGGAGATATTGAATTGGACTATTAATTAGCTAGCCTTATTACGTGGGTGAGGGGTAGGAAAGAGAAAGATATTGAATTGACATATTTTGTTAACTAACAACACTAAATTATTTTTATATTTATTTAATCTTAAAAAAATTAAAAAAATTAAATTTATATTCCTAACATCTAATTTTATATATTTACAAAATTTTATTTTGAAAAATCATGTTTTCAAATTTTTAATAATTATATTTTATAAAATATTGCCTTTTTAATTTTAAAAAATTATAAAACAAGATTTTTTAAAATAAAATTTTATAAATATATAAAAATATATGTTATTAATATAAATATAATTTTTATAAACTTTTTAAAGATTAAATAAATGTAAAAATAATTTTGTGTTGTAGGGAGTGGAGTAGGGTATGATGTAGAGGATTTGGACTGCCTCTGAGGTATGCGTTTTCAAAGCAGTAGAGATCCTCTACTCCACTCCATACTCCCTACCCTACATCACAAAAATATTTTAACATTTATTTTATCTTAAAAAAAATTATAAAAATTATATTATATTACTAACATATATTTTTATATATTTATAAAGTTTTATTTTGAAAAATCATGTTTTACCAATTTTAAAAATTAAAAAGTCAATATTTAACAAAATACAATTATTAAAAAATTTAAAACATGATTTTTTAAAATAAAATTTTATAAATATATAAAATAGATGTTAGTAATACTAATATAATTTTTAGAATTTTTTTAAAGATAAAATAAGTGTTAAAATATTTTTGTAGTGTAGGGAAGGGAGTATGTGTTTGTTGTAGGGTATCTCATTTGTTTTCAAAGTAATTTAACCCACAAATCACTCAAAAGACTATTCTGCGATTGAATTGTGGAGGGGGGCGGCGGGGCAACAGAACAGTCAACAGCCCGTCAGCCCCCGACTTCCCCCTTTTTTTATATAACCAGGGACAAACAACAATTTGAAGGCTCCAACCTAAGAATTCTACAATGGTTATCCCTTTCCTACTCTTGTTCCTTTATCTCTCTGCCTCTGTCTCCTCCTCCGACACCCTCTCTCCGTCAGGCTCGCTCTCCGTCAACTACACCTTAATCTCCTCCGGTCAGCAGTTTGAGCTCGGCTTCTTCACCACCACCACCACCGCCGCCAACAAGTATTATCTGGGGATATGGTACTACAGCCTTGGCCTCCCGAGGACGGTCGTCTGGGTCGCCAAGCGTAACTCTCCCGCCTGGAGCCCCTCCGTCTCCCTCAGGATCGACCGGAGTGGGCGGATCGTCCTCTCCGACGTCAGACGCTCCGAATTCGTCTTCTGCTCTAACCAGAACTCCAAACCCACCCATCCCGTCCTCCAACTCCTCGACAACGGTAACCTCGTCGTCCGGGATCAGGTGGTTGACGCCAACGCTGAGGATTACTTATGGCAGAGCTTCGATCACCCAACCGACACCCTCTTGCCCGGCCAGAAACTCGGCTGGGATAACCAAACCGGTAAGCATCAATCAATCCCATTCTCCTTTCGACCCCTTAGTTACCGTGATTGAAATGCCTAATTTAATACAGCGTAATTTAATACAGTACGGAGGTAAGTCGCATTGAGTTATCGAAATTTTTTTTTTTTTAACTCAGTAATGAAGTCGGGATAATATGTATGGGCACTTTGACACTGTGTGGTAGTAGAACAAATAAGTGGAGTGAGATCTCATTTTAAAATAATTAACAGGAGGAGTAATATTTATATTAGAGTTGTTTTATTTATACTTCTGATGTTTTCACATCTCAATACCTTGTATAACTAGGGTGGTTTCGGATCTAGAAATTTTTCCAGATGGGCACAACTTTTTATGGATAATTTTTATTAAAAATAATTTTTTTAAAAAATATATGAAGAGAATATCTTAAATTTATAAAAAAAAATTATTATTATTTGATTGTAAAATACCAAATAAATTATAAGAATTTTAAAATAATGGAAATGAAAATATGTGTCTAGTGGGATTTGAACAAGGGTTGATTGAATTTTATTTTAAATGGGGCGGGCTTAACCACGTAGTACGACAAGTGCTCACGAATTAAGGTTACCTGCTCTAGTGGAGGCCTCTTAGAATATTATGTAGTTAACGAGACGTGGAGGGACTTAAACACCAATCTGCGGAGCTCACTAAATGACTTGGATAGCGGACTGAAATGTCGCCCAATGTTGAAGAGACCTGAAGAGAGACCCGAGGGTTCCTTTCCATCTGCTGCACCACGACACAGGAAAATTCACTCAGCCTAAGGCATGTGTGTTAGGTAAGCCCGTGCTGGCCGTAGTCAACCCAAAAGGCCTCGCTTGGGTCCCTTTAAAATGGGACTTTTAGGGGTATGTATGTCAGTAACTTTGTGTAAATGTGATGAGTCATAACTAATACTAATAGTTATATTCAATGTTTTGAATTAAGCCCAATAATTAATAAATATGTTAAGAATAAAAAAAATATGATTGGTTTAAAGAGATAAATGGAATAATAAAATAATAATAATAATTAAAGAAAATAAATAATTAAAAAAAACTTAATTAGTGAAAAATGAGAGAATTTAGGAGAAGATGACACAAATATTCAATATAACTTAGATTTATCTAAATTAATTAATGCGCAATTATGTACAAAAGATTACTTCTATTTTATTTAAGGCAAAATTGTCTATATACCCATCAAATCTTCTCAATTTGTTATATACCCATCAAAAGTTTAAAATGGTCTATATACCCATTTAAACATCTAAATTTTGTTTAATTACCCAATATAAGACTTTTTCATGAATTAAAAACTCTAATTAATAATTCAAGCTGCACCTAATTGATTAACAATTTTCGTAAAGAAAAAGATTTAAGGGATCATTTTCCTTAATTCCTTGTAAAACTATGAGGTTTGGCCATGCTTGATGATATATCAGTATAGGCAATGCCGCAATGTACTGTACGTGTGTGTAGACCAAACTTTTCTCTTTTTTTTTTGTTTTTTTTAATCTTGAATTACTCCTACTGCCTAATTAATGAAGTTTCTTCCTAAGCCAAGACTTACTTGACAGTACTGGTTTTCTTGATGAATGCTAAAACAAATGCAATTAATTTAAAAAAAAAATTTGGCAGGTTGTGCCTTACCACAGGCTAATAGTAGTATTTAAAAGTAAGAACTACATATTTCCAGCTTCAATAATCTTAAAGATGTTTGGTGGACATGCCCTCTTCTTTTTTTGCACATTGCCTCCATTTCCACCCCTGCAATTTATATATACATATTAGTAACAACACAAAAACAAATAAGTAAATTAATAATTAATCAACTATAAACAAATTTGCATGTAAGGTAAATATGAGCAAACAGTGACTAAAAAAGTAAATTTAGTAATCAAGCAACTAAAACAAACCTTTTGCTTGACTCTTGCGGCAATTGTGAATGAGAATTATTGGTAGCTTCACTTTCTTCCACTCTTACGGCATTTTTACATATATTTCTATGGTGGCCATACATACCGCATCTAGTGCACTTGTGAGATCTCTTTTTTGGTTTATCTGAAGCCCTTATGCGGTTTTTCCGAGGTCTACCTGCTGGCCGCTTCAATGTAGGTGGAAGTATCATGTATCCCAAATCAACCTTCGCCCATTCATTTCTACTTGGCATTGGAGCTATGCCGATCGAATAAGCTGCTTTGAATCGGTCAACTGTGAAGTATGTATCAACGTAATCTTCCCATTTAGCATTTCTAATTGAAGCCATCAATGTTGCTGCATGAACACATGGAATGCCCTTTACTTGCCATGATCTACAACTACATGTCCGCTCTTCTAAATTCACCTCCCACCTCAATCCATTTTTTTGTACCTCAGCATGAAAATACATACTTCTGTGCACCTCATATCCCCCCAAACTCTAAAAAGAATAAATACAAATTAGAAAATTGAATCTTGATCATAAAACAAAAGAGTAATTATAAAAATGTAAATGACATTACCCGAGATATCTCTTTTATGTAGTTTGCAACCTTAGGAACCAGCCGACCTTTCCAAGTAGTTGCAATCCTTCTCCTTCGATCAAACTTTACCATTATTTTTTGTCTTATGGAGTCAAGCAATTCTATAACTGGTTTCTGCCTCTCCTCGGAAATCCATGAATTGAAAGTTTCTGCAATGTTGTTCGTGAGATAATCACATTTAGCTGTTGTACCAAACTGGCTTCTACTCCATAAGTTTGGGTGTTCTGCATTGAGGTAATTTATACTTGCTGGAGATTCTTTACTCATCTCACCAATTAAATCATTAAAATGATTTAAGGAGTATGTTCTTGCTGCACCCCAAAGGCCAAACTTGAAAAGATTTCCATGAAAATGCTTCTTGAAATTGCTAAATAGATGTCTCATGCACTCTCTACGCTCGGCTGATGGATATACCTTTTCAAGAGCATTTTGTAGCCCCTTTTGCATATCAGATGATATAACGAGCCCTTCTGGCATACCAATCGCTTTGTGCAATGCAATCAAGAACCACTCCCATGAATTCTCATTTTCTCCTTCCATAACGGCAAATGCAACCGGAAACATCCAACTATTTCCATCTATAGCTATTGCTGCAGCTATCACCCCTTTCCACTTGCCTTTCATGTGACATGCATCAAGACCAATGTAAGGTCTACAACCCTTCAAGAATCCACTTATGCAAGCTCCAAGTGCAACAAAGAATCGCTGAAAATGTCGATTTTCATTCACATTCTCCATTTTAAACTCAACAACACTTTGTAAATCTCTTCTCAATAGCTCCTCTTTGAAAGCTCCAATTTGGATGAAAGAATCAACCCATTTGCCATGAACCTCCTGGAGTGCTAGTTCCTTTCCCTTCCATACCCGATCATACGGCAATGCAATACTATAATTTGTCTCAAGTTTGGCCTTCAAATCTTTTGCTGATATATTCCCATCCTTCTTTATATCATCGATTATCCGGTCAGCTACCCATCCTTTTGTAGCATGTTTATTTCCAAGCCTATTAACTCCATGACATGTATGCTTCGGTGTCAATGTTCTAACTTCAAAAGTTACGTTATCCTTAGTAACCGTCGCATGTATCCTCCAACTACACTCAAGTTTTGCACATCGGGCCGTCACTCGTTTAAAATCACTCTTGTCTAAATTATACTCGAAATCATGAATCACTACATAGTGATTTAAGGCTCTTCTAAATGCTATGACATGGGGGAAAACGGAACCTATCTCCATCTTTGGGTCATCTTTGTCATATGAATATAGCTCATCCTCATGTCCCAAATCAAGCTCTAACTCGCCGTCCTCATCCGTATCACTATGTCGACTATGGTAACTCTCTTCAGTATGACAATAATCTGACCCTTCTTCATAATCAGGATAATTTACAGCTTCCAAAACTTCCTCATAAACGACATTTTGCTTCCTAGTCACATAAATCACAACTTCTCTCTTGTCCGCATACATTTGAAGCATCAACTCATAAGCACCATCATCAACTAGTTCAATGAATGATTGAGCAACAACTTGATTATTTAAGAAACACAAAGAAAGTACTGCAGTTTCATCCAAAGCATACAAACCATTTACTTCCTCCAACAGATCAACAAAGACATAGTTTAGAGGATCCGAGTAAAAGGTCTTTTGTCTACCGAAACAATATTTCTTTTTGCTCCCATTATTTATCAACTTGAAGTACCCATCGTATTTAACTTTGAATTTGAAGCGAGATGCACTTGCACTGGCAAAATATAGTAACAACATTATCAAAAACAAAATAAATTTCTAAACAATTAATTAAGAGTCAATCATGAATTTACCTTGAATTGTCCACATTCGTCTTTTTTGGCTTTCTTCTTGGCTTCAACTTTTGATTAGGTAAGATATCTTCATGAGTAATGAAATTTTCATTTTCATCAATTGATTGATCAACGATCAAGGTAGAGAAATTATCATGATTTGTATAATCTCTCTCCATGGTGCATCTCAATGTGCAATACCTACAGATTAAGATAAGTATACTCAAACAAATCAAAAATCAGTACATAACTAGCATGTAGAAATAAAGAATTGAATAAATTATACCTTTCACTTTAAATGAAGAGGAAGATGTTTGTGGCTTACAACCGATCTGACTTCTTCATGTTTGATAGGGATAGGGAAGAAAGAAAAAAAAATATATGAAAATCACAACAAATCTTTTTTGTTAGGAATGAGATATTATAAAATTATATATTGGGCAATTAAACAAAATTTAGATGTTTAAATGGGTATATAGACCATTTTAAACTTTTGATGGGTATATAAACAAATTGAGAAGATTCGATGGGTATATAGACAATTTTGCCTTTATTTAATTATATAGATATAGATACATATTCCATATTCCAATACTCAACAACAACAACAAAAATGATTAGTAGAAATATTGAAATAACAGGGTTGGACAGGTACCTAACGTCATGGAAGAACGACAACGATCCTTCGTCGGGCAACTACTCACTTCGACTAGACCGCGTAGGGAGCCCGGATGTGTACCTCCTCAAGGGAGGCGTTCAGAGGATATACAGGATTGGCCCGCCGTGGATGGGGGCCCGGTACGGATCTATGGCACCACTGCTAACTAACGATACCCTGATCATAAACGTCGGCGTCTATGACAACCCAAATGTCGAGGTGTACTGGGTATACACCCTCCCGAGATACCCAAACATCAAATATCATATAGCGGTTAACCCGTTAGGGGAGATCCACTCGTCGGCCTTGATGCAGAACTGGAAAACATGGAACCTCTTGATCTACCCAACGGACAAGTGCGATAACTACGCAGAGTGCGGAACCAATGGGCTGTGCAACGCCACCCACACCCTGCTACCTTGCGGGTGTCCTGAGGGGTTCGACCACGTGAACCCCTCCGCTTGGAATATGTTTGGGGATGGCTCGGACGGGTGCAAGAGGAGGTTGAGGCTTGACTGCCGCACTGACACGTTTATAGTGTTGAAGAACATGAAGACACCGGAGAGTGGTGCAGCGTCGGTGTATAGGGATAAGGGGTTGGACGAGTGCAAGGAGATGTGCCTGATGGACTGCAACTGCACCGCCTATGCCAGCTGGCACCCGCCGAGTGGGTGCGTGATGTGGCGTGGGGATCTTATTGATATGAGGACATATCTCGGCGGTGGACAGGATTTGTATTTTCGCGTTGCTGCTTCTCAACTTCCTGGTTAGTAATTTTCCTATTCGATTTTTTTTTAATGTTAAAGACTTCAAATGTTTTTCTATTGTCAAATTGATTTTAAAATGGAATCTCGCCCGGCTTTAGGCTGATCATCTGTCCTAGTCGGCTAGTTTGAGTCAGCCTGACTCTCGATCCCGTTGTTCAAGTGTTAATTATCATCCGTCTGAATTGGATTTTGATGCATAGAAGTTGATTGTGCAGATGGTTGCATTTCCATTGGGGACAATAAACTTGATTGTAGCAGTCGGAGGTCACCAACGAAGTTGGTCTTAGGTATGTATACAAACTACTCAATCTTCTTATATATTTTTCACTTGATTTCTCTCACGTTGATCCTAGAAATCTAGCTATATATCATCACTATTGTTTGCTTGTTTGAATTATCTATAGTCATATCTTTTAGTTATTCGTTGCTAACACTTAAAGACTTGTTTGTTCGAAGGAAGAATGGAAATGAATCGTATGTTATATATAAAATATATATCATCGATTTATTTAATTTTATCGAGTCTAGAGAAGCTAAACAAGAAAATGTGTAGATCGAGCATTATAGGAGACATATATGGTTACTCATGAAATGCAGGAAAAAAAAAACAAATTTTGTGTGAAAAATAAGATAACAAGGTAATGATTACAATTTTAATCAATTAATCTTACTTTAAATATGGACTAGATTTATAAGGCAAATCATTATTTTTTCTTATTTTAAATATGGAATAGAAATTGAAAGTTTTTATAAGTCTAATTCTAACCTCTTGCAAAACATGTGCATATGTATTATTGGATTTATTAGGGCTTAGCATTAGCATGGCATCCATGGTCGCCTTCGTCATACTTTACGGGTTGTATAAGATACTCAAGAGAGGGAATGAGATTAAGAAGAAGAAAGATAATTTCAAGAGAAATGGTGGCTTATTACTTCAACAACAAATGAATACTATCAATTCCTCAATTGAGCGAACCAAAATTTTTACTAGTAGTGAGTTGGAGAAAGCAACAGACAACTTCAACACGAATAGAGTGCTTGGTCGTGGAGGACAAGGTACCGTCTATAAAGGCATGTTGGTTGATGGAACAATAGTAGCTATTAAGATGTCCAAGAAGGTTTCCGATAGGCAATTGGGACAATTCATCAATGAGGTGGTGATTCTCTCCCAAGTTAATCACAGAAATGTGGTTAAGTTGTTGGGATGTTGCTTGGAGACCGATATCCCTTTACTTGTGTATGAGTATGTGCCTAACGGCGATCTTTATCAACACATCCATAATCCGAGTGAAGACTTCTTCGTCACTTGGAAAATGCGTATACGAATTGCTGCAGAATCAGCCGAAGCTCTAGCATATTTGCACTCCTCATCACATTTTCCCATCTACCATAGGGATGTTAAAACATCCAACATATTGTTGGATGAGAGATACAGGGCAAAAGTTGCAGATTTTGGAACCTCTAAAACCCTTGCTATTGATCAAACTCATGTCACCACTGGAGTCCAAGGTACAATTGGATATATGGATCCTGAATTTCTCCAATCGAACCAATACACTGAAAAGAGTGATGTCTATAGTTTCGGGATTGTCCTTCTTGAGCTCCTGACGAGTAAGAAGCCGATTTATTTAGACAATTTTGACGAGCCTAGAATATTAGCGTCAGAGTCTCTACTTGTCATACAAAACTCGAATCTGTATGAAATTGTGGATTCTAAAGTTTCAGAGGAAGCTCGAGATGAAGAAATTGAGCTTGTGGCCGATCTTGCAAGAAGATGCTTGAACTTGAGAGGAATAGAGAGGCCTAACATGAAGGAAGTAGCAATGACATTGGGAACAATTAGATTACCAAATGTTGTTCATAGTACTACCATCGAGCAAGATTTAATGACTAGAGAGGAAACCTCTATCAGCCAAATTTGCACCATCGATGGAGGTTTATTAAGTACATTTAGCTCATTTGCTCCAAGATGAGTTTCATTTATGTAATACATCTTTTGTCATCCAATGATTCTTGGAATAACAACATCTTTCCTTTCATTTTATTTATTAATTTAAGGTATACCTACCTACCTATATATCTCTTTAACTTGTAATTGTATTACGTATTCTCATAACATTCCATACCTATTCCCAATCACTCACTCAAGCACCTGCTTTTGCTACCTTTACTTTCAATGTTTTCTCTGTTCTCGACTCTGGTGCTATTTACTTAAGTGGTGACATATCGGATCTTGCCATTGCAAGGAACATGGATTCCTAGAATTTCAGTTTGTTCATTGTTGTTGAATCAAATGCAGGCAATAGCAAATATTTTTTAATGTTGAGAGGTTAAGAGTTTAAGACAATGTTGTATCAATCAAAAGTATGGATTAAATCAGCCTAGTGAACTACCCTCTTATTGTCAATTGGTTTTAGGATAATCTAATTGTGCGTGCTTATGTGTTAGATTACTAGCACTTTTGTCATCTCCTAATGTCGGATTGCAAGTGTCGGCAAACCCTTATATCGGTGTCAACACTTTTGCAATACTCAATTGAACCCTAGCAACTTACCACAGTACCCTGTCGACTTCGAGTTTTGTCGACTCCGACAGCCGGTGTCGGATAAGCCCTTCTCGACATTGGAAGCTAGTAATCCAATCGTGTGTTTGACGAGATTAAATTGTGCAGATAGCATCACCCTAAAGAAAAGATAAAGATTAATGCACTGGGATCGATGATAGAATTTCCTCCATTCCTATTTAAGTGATTTTTTTTATTAACACATGTTTTTTTTAAATGATAAAAATTATATATAATATTATTTTTTATTAAATTTTTAAAAATAATTTAATACTTGTTAGTCTTAACTCTTAAGTACAAAGTTATTTTAAAAAATTTAATAAAAAATAATAAGTACAAAATTATTTTTTAAAATTAATAAAAAAATAATATTTTATACCATCTACTTTAAAAAGTTGAAACCCAAACAGGTATAAACCTATTTAGGGCTTAGCATTAGCATGGCATCCATGGTTCATATGTATTATTGCATTTATTAGGGCTTAGCATTAATTAGCATGGCATCCATGGTCGCCTTCGTCATACTTTATAGATTGTATAATATCATTAGGAGGCGGAAAGAACTTATGAAGAAGAAAGATAATTTCAAGAGTAATGGCGGCTTATTATTCTAACAAAAAATGCATGCTAGCAACTCCACCAACGAACCAGACTTCTCACCAGTAGTGAGTTGGAGAAAGCAACAGACAACTTCAACAAGAATAGAGTGCTCGGTCGAGGAGGACAAGATGTTGGCTGATGGAACAATAGTAGCTATTAAAATGTCCAAGAGGGGTTTCGATAGGCAGTTGGGACAATTCATCAACGAGGTGGTGATTCTCTCCCACCTTAATCACAGAAATGTAGGGCTGTTATATAAGCCGAGTAGCTCGAGCTTGACTCGGACTCAACTTGATAAAAGTTTGGCTCGAGCTCGTTCATTTTCTAAACAAGTCGAGTATGAGCATGTTTCTAAGCTTGGTTCAAAGCTCGGCTAACTCGATTTAAATTTGAATAGCTCGAATTTTGTGAAATTTCTAAAATTTCTTTTAAGTTATTTGAGCAAATTTGATTGCTTAATGCTCGAAAAAAGCTCGGCTTGAGCTTGTTCATTTCCTTAACGAGTCGAGTGTGAGCACATTTTAAAGCTCGAGTCTAAATTTAGGCTCGGCTCGATCTCGATTCGTTTCTAAATGAGCTGAATATGAACAACCAATACTCGACTCGGATAACAGCCCTACAGAAATGTGGTTAAGTTGTCGGGATGTTGCTTGGAGAAGATATCCCTTCACTTGTGTATGAGTATGTGCTTAACGGTGATCTTTATCAACACATCCATAATCTGAGCGAAGACTTTTTCGTCACTTGGAAAATGTGTTTACAAATTGTTGCGGAATCAACCGATTCTCTTGCATATTTGCACTCGTCGTCACAGTTTCCCATATACCACCGAGATGTTAAGACATCCAACATACTGCTAGATGAGAGATATAGAGCAAAAGTTGCAGATTTTGGAACCTCTAAAACCCTTGCTATTGATCAAACTTATGTCACCACTGGAGTTCAAGGCACAATTGGATATATGGATCCCGAATATCTCCAATCGAACCAATACAATTGGGATTGTTCTTCTCGAGCTCTTGACAAGCAAGAAGCCTATTTATTTAGACAGTTTTGAGGAGCCTAAAATCTTGGCGTCGGAGTTTCGAATTGTCATGCAAAGCCCAAATTTGTTTGATATTGATGATGCTAAAGTTTCAGAGGAAGCCCGACACGAAGAAATTGATCTTGTGGCTAATCTTACAGAGAGATGCTTAAACATAAGAAGAACAGAGAGGCCTACAATGAAAGAAGTAGCAATGACATTGGGGACAATTAGATATTTAGATTACAAAACGTTGGTCTTAGTACTACCTCGATCCGGACCAGATTTCATGGATGGAGGTTTATTGAGTACATTTAACTCATTTGCTCCAAGATGAGTTTCCTCTATGAAGTACGTATATATTTTCACTATTTTGTTGATCATTTAGTACATGTGGATTTTTGTCATTCAATACATATCGACTTTTGTATTGATGACTTTATGCATTCATATATTAATTCGAATAAAAATGAATCAAAATTAAAAATTAATTAAATAGAAACTCGATGCAAGGTTTTAATTTTCCATATAGATTATGCTAAAACTATTTTAGTTTTATTTTTCTATACACTATTTTTTCTTGCCATAAACTGAAATTATGGTAGATCATGCATCTTACTATACGGAGTACTTATTTATCCATCAATGAAAATTTTATAGTATTAGATGTTTTAAAATATATTATTGTATATAATAAATTATTTTTATATATGAATCTATCTTTGTTAATTTACAATTTAAAAATATTTGATAAAGCTTATGAATATAATTCCATTTGTTGTTTTCATTTATATCATGTTTACTCAAGTGTTGATTTTTTAATCAAATACTCAATTGTTGATTTTAAAAATGATAATTGGTTTTCTACTTTCAAAATATTACACAAATAATTGATTAGATAATGTTAAATTATCCAAAAGTTTCCGTCTCGGACAACGAAGTTAAGGTGTATCTTCATGATTAGTTCTTGCGCTTCTTCGGGTAGGATGATGCACAGTCATCCAAAGCCGTGTGCCCATGTTGGTTCCCACTTGTGCCTCCACCACCAGAAGACCGAATATCGAGCGCTTTGAATCGCCTAATTTGAGAATTGGAAAGGGTCATATTCTTATTCCTGTAGGACTCATCCGAAAGTGGCATATCCACATGAGGCAGAGACTGATCCACCTCCATGGCTGGATCTACGGGCTGCTGGTGGGCTGCAACAGAATGGGAAACAACAGGGGCAACTGCTGTCTTGGCCTCCTTGCACCAACCTAAAGTCTCGTCATCAGAAGTTGGTAGACCACTGTCAGCCCTAGGCTGGAAAGCCTTTGAAGGAACAAAATGGGCATCATTCGAAGTGGAATCAGGGGTATTCACCCGGGACCTTGTGTCGAGGACGAAGTTAACAGAAACAGTGGGCATACCCAGCATATAAGGCTTGTGGTTGAACCTTGTGTTCGAGGACTCCGCAGAGGAGCCCTTCTTGGACACCTTGGTCCAGCCTGCCTCCTCGGAATCACCTGGGGAAGAGGAGTATCCCAAATAACTACCTCGCTAAGAGGTTTAAAAAAAATAACCCGATCCGGACAATCTTCATAAAGATGGATGAGATCTCCACAAAAACCACACCCCGAAGGAAAATCCTCATAGAAAATCCGAAGTTTCAAGGGATTACCATCTTCATCCAGAACAGAAATACTCCCACAAAGCTTATTGAAATTAATTAACATTGATACAAAAACGAGTATAATCCAATCTAACCCTTTGGTGAGAGAGCTTATCAAGCCGAATAAGGGTTCCCCCATTAAACTCTTTTAGGATCTCGATGATGTCTTCCCGACACATAAATTCAACTGGTAACTTAGGAATCCTTGCCCAAATATGAATATGGGTAACATAGGCTGTAACTGGATCAAAAGTAGGGTACCATTTCATCAGAACTAGAATCTGACCAAACAAGTGATAGGGACGTTCCTCCCAGACTTTTTTAAGATCACCGGCAAAAGAAAAACGAGCATCAAACCAACCATCCTCCCACTCAATAAGCTCATAATTACCCACACATCTCCTCCATTCACTCCTAAGTTTGTTTTGAAGATTATTAAAACCGGTATAGCCCCCAAAAGAGTACAAAGTAGGATGTGTTGATTAGCAGCTAAGTTCTTCCTCCTTAGATCAACTAAGCGAGAGAAGAAACCTGAATGATCCTCTTCAACCGACTGAGGTATAGCAGAGTCCCCCACAATGGGGTCCTCCCCAGTGACCTTGGAATTCCCTTTGGTCGAAGTCGACAGAGGAGAAACAAGGGGAGGAGCAGGAGCTTGATTCATAGCAATATCAGGCACAACCTGGGTCGGGATACCGATAGCCGGTTCCACGTTTTGAGGGGGGTTAGCTTGAGTATCGGACAAAGCATCAAGGAAAGATTTAGATGCCATAACAGACTGAATTGAGGGCAGATCAAGAACAGAGAGAATCACCAGACAGTTTTGATTCAAGGGGAATTGAAAGTGGCTATTAGCCAAAATGCCCTGGTTAGGTTTAAGAAAACAAAATGCTGAGAAGCAATCATAGCACTTAAGTGAAGATTAATGAGAGAGAGAGAACTTACAGAGGGTTTTAATTGCAGATTAGATGGGAGCACACCAGAGGCAGGCGACGGAGACCAGAACAACCACTCACGCCACTGCGAGAAGCGACCGCTGCCGTCCAGCCTAACCAGGCCGATCCCATCCCACATAAAGAGCCCATAAAGTAGCCGAAAAATCTACCTTGATGACGGATGACGCCAACAAAAGCACGAATCAGAGGGTGCCACCTCCCCAAAGTGATCCTTTCGCAGGTAGATGGAGGCAGAGAGGTTGGTGAGCTGTTTAGTAGAAATCAGATTCGACAGGAGGGGTATGGGTGGATAGGAGGCTGGGCAAGTGAGGTTGATGATGGGATCGACTAGAGCTGGCAATTCGGTCGTTCGGGTCGGGTTCGGGTCGAGTCAGTTCGGGTAAAATTTATGGTCGGGTACTGGTAGGGTCGGGTTCGGGTCGGGTTCGGTCATAATGAATTTTAGATTGGTCAGGTTTTGGGTTAAATCGGGTCATGCCCATTCGGGTTCGGGTCAAAGCGGGTCGGGCTCGTTTGGGTTTCGGGTCAAGAGGCGGGTCGGTCTCATTTGAGTTTCAAATCAAAGTGGGTATAGCCGTATAGTTGGTTTGAGTTTTCGGTTGAATCATATTCGACCCGTTTGGATAATTAGGTTGATTTTGACTCGGTTGAATACTTAAATATGTAATTTACTTAAAATAAATTATTTTGACTCGGTTGAATACTTAAATATGTAATTTACTTAAAATAAATGATTTTGACTCGGTTGAATACTTGAATATGTACTTTTGACTCGATCGGTTGAATACACTCATTGTCATTGACTCATCGGTTGTCGACCGATTTTCAAAAAAGTCATAATCGAAAATTCGGTATTCGACAACATCGTCCTTTTTTAAACATTTAAATCAATTGATCGGTGCTATAATTAAATCAAATTAATTGTACATTTAGGATTTAACCTTATTTTAACTAGCAAGTTGTAAATGGGCTTATTTGTGGTTTGACTATATCATTGACCCATATCATTTTCAATGCCCATCTCATTTTTAGCTTTTGGCCCATTAGTTTTTCTTCATTATTTTTATTAGTTTTTAACAAATCTAGATATAAATAATTAATTCTATCAAAATAAAATAATATAGATAAAAATAAAATAACAACTACAAAATTATTGATTTGGATATAAACAATTCTTTCCGCAAAAAAATAATCATGTATCATAATTCATACAAATTATGGAATACGAACAAATAGTTATAGAATAACCATAATTATGAAATTTAATAGAATTATTATACTCATATTTATAAAAAGAAATCCATTTATAAAAACCGAAACTACTAGAATTAATAGAATTATTAACACTAATAGTCTAATAAAAAAATTTAGGTGAAAAAAACCCTTAAAGAGTTAGCTTTATGAAAATTAATAGAATTATTAACACTTAGTTATGAAAACTGATAGAATTATTATACTTATACCTATAAAAAGAAACACGTTTAAGAAAACCGAAATTATAAATAAAACTTATAAATACTTCATCTTCGATGGATTCGAATATTCGATGTATTTAAAGTCTTGAGATTTGAAATTTGAGATTGAGATTGAGATCAAGATTGAGATTTAAGATTGGGACAAATATGGACATTTGATATTTGAGATTTGAGGTTGAGGTTAAGATATATAAAGATTTGAGATTTGAGAGTCGGGTCGGGTTCAGAGTCGGGTCGGGTTCAAAGTCGGGTCGGGTTCAGAGTCGGGTCGGGTTTGGTTCAGTTCGGGTTTATCTGTGTTCGGGTTTGTTTCAAGTTGGGTTCGGTCTCGGGTTCGGGTTACGGATGACTCCAAATTTTCGGGTTTCGGTCGGGTTCGGGTGAGTCGGGTTGGGTTTTCGGGTCGGGTCAGATTTTGCCAGCTCTAGGATCGACCATCGGCGGTTGCAGAGGTGCAGATCGGAGAGTGCCATAGCAGATGGTGAGGTGAGCCGCCTCTAAGCCCATCTAGGGTTTTTTCAATTGGAGTGAAAATCACTGTTCACATCCGGCTTTTGGAGTTACCTCATTGGGTCTTTTATTATTACAACTAGATTGAGCCTTGGGTCCATTATCAATGTTGTCTCGAATTGTGACCCGAATTCCAACCCGCGTTTGAGCACTACTATCTTCAAAAGTAAAATGATATATTTTGATGGACGAATTGAGTAATAAATTTTGTATTAAGTGTTGGCTTCTTTTTATCAACATACTCCGTATTCATGACTCATTAAATACTCTCTAGGACTCATAATATTTGTTTGACTTTTAAATATGTTAAAAAATTAATAATTATGTAAAATATTAATAATGATAAAAAAATTTAAATTTTTAAAAAAAATTCTTTTTATAGGGGATAAAAACGCAATCCATTGACATTTTGATCAAAAATATCACGTACTCGGTAATTCAGTTGGAGTGACAAAGTCCAACATGGAAAACTGTTGAACTGATCGAGTGGTTCCTGAATCCTATTATCCAATGGGACTGATAGTTTAAATATTAGAGTCGTGTATATGTGTTAAACACTTATCACATAATTTTAATAAAATTTTATTTGAAATGTAATTTATGATACGAGAAGTAGGAGAAGGTACGACACAGCCTCCCGTCATAAATCCATAGCGGACTATAAGCACAAAAATTATCACGTGTTTATACCAATTACGGAGAATTAAAATATTTGAACTGTTCTACAAGTCAAATGTATTTTAAAAAATAAATATTAAAAAAATATTACTCTTATATTAAATGTATTTTAAAAAATAATAAAAAATAAAATTTTATTATAAAAATTCATGTTTTAAAAAATAATAAAAATTATTTTTTAAAATAATCGATATTTTTATTATCTATATTTTTAAAATATGAATTTTTATAATACAATGTTATAAATAAGGATACACAGCCTAAAAATATTTTTAATATTTATTTATATTTAAAACAATTTTGTGATACAAAGAACGAGACCGATCAAATGTTAGGAAGAGTCACCACCTAACAGTACCCTCTTGTATAAAATTAGAAATCCCATCCGGTCCCATTTTAAATTGAATTGGTTAAATACTTAATACTCCCCGTTTAAAAATATAATTGACCTTTCATGTTTGGTTTTTTTATCATGTTTTTTTCTTATAAAAATAGAATTTAAAATAATATAAGTGTAACATTATTTTAAAACATAAATAAAAAGTTAATATCTTAGTTTTTAAGTTATTAAAAACGTATCAAAATAGGGAGGCCAAAGCTTATCAAAATTTATACAGTACTCCGTATATTTTTTTATTTTGAGAAGTCAAAGTATAATTACGTTCAAAATAGGGAGGCCAAAGCTTAACATTAATTAATTAATACTACGTAATTAATTCATCCAACAATGGGGGAGAGTGAGTCAGCCAGGACTATTCAAAATTTTATAACATCACCATGCACGTGAGCTCTTTTTTTTTTTAACCGGAAATAATTCGACTCACCGGACATGCCCGGTGAGACGAGAGACCGAAAGAACGGCAACGGACAAACTGTTATGAAAGAACCGAAAAACAACCAAAACAACAAAGACAAGTTCACCGCGAACAAAACTAGAGAACGAAGATCGAAGCTAGCGAGGGCGAACGGTGTTGGAACCGGGACAATGTGAGCCATGACTTCTGACAGTTGGTAGAGGTAGCGCAGGGAATCCCTAGGGAACAAAAGTGGAGACCTCAGATTTGGACTCGATCGGCAGCGAGCCGTCAGATCTCGATCACGTCCACGACCTCTCGCACGGCGGCAAAAGAAAGACCACAGAGCTCAAAGAGATACCACCACTGCACTAGAATCAAGCAAATAAATACTCTAGAGAAAGTCGGGGCAAACAACTTTGTCACAGGATAAGAACGAGTAAGAGATTAATTCAAAGATAGAAATAGGAAGGTTATCCCGGATAAAAAAAAAAAGAGATTATCCCAGGAATTCAAAGAGGAAAGTTATCTTGTTCTTTATTGGAGGGAGGTTGTCCCAATATTTAAATGCATTAAATATATAAATATCCACATATATATAATATATATATATATAAATATTTATATAAAAAATTATTATTTTTAATTATCGATTTGTGAAACAAAGTTTGAGGTTAAAAAGGAGAAATAAAACACCTTTTAACCCCGATTAGTTAATTAAGAGATTGTTGGTATATATATATATAACACTCCGGTTTAAGGGATTTGATTTTTTTTTTTGGGTCATTGGCCTAGGCGAGAAACGGGCCAAAATCAAAAGGACGCTAAATCAGGTCGAGGCACCACTTTCGCCTACGCCGCCATTAGAGGGCTACAGATAGGAAGATTCGTCATAGGGAAAACCGGAATTGGAGGATTCAAGAGGCTTGGAAGATGCGGTGAGGGCGGCGAGGCGGAGCGCCGGAGCCTAGAGAAGGGGAGATCTGCGGTGGGGTTTGAGTCAAACAAGATGGATTCGACGGGGATGGAAGGGTAGGGGGCGGATCTGGGCTCGGAGAGAGGACCCACAAACGGAGATGGTTGATTCTGATAGCACCGAGCAGCATCGAGCCCGCGATAGCGGTGAGGTTGGTGACGGTAGAACAACCGAATGGAGGGATCCAAACCGGCCATCAAGGAAGCCGATTGAAGATCGAGATCAAATTTGGGAGTGAATTAAATCACTGGCGAAGGGCGGAGAAGGTGGTTGAAGAGCGCCTGAGACACCCGAACCAGTCGAATACAGGTAGATTATTTGATTCAAAAGAGAATGTAATCTCTATGTTGAAAATAAAGATACGGGGGTTGCCCGAAATTAAGTGTTGTTCTTATACTTGATTTGGGGTTGAGATTAAAAATCTCAATTTGTCCCCGTGTTGTTGATTTGGGGTTGAGATTGAGAATCTCGGTTTGTCCCCGTGTTGATTTGGGGTTGAGATTGAAAATCTCGGTTTGTCCCCGTGTTGTTGTTGTTGTGATGGTGGTAGGTGTAGAGATGGTGTTGTATTGGTGGTGCCGTGGTGGTGGTAGTAGATTGGTGGTGGAAGATTGTTGTGGGTTTTTGGTTTCCTCTTTCTAGAAAAACTAGAGAGAAGGGAGAGTGGGTTTGTCTATACGGGGGATGGGGAGATTGTATTTGCACGTGAGCTCATTTGATTTTCGCAAATAAACCATACAATTAATTATATAGATATTATTTCAGGTTAATAAAAATTAAAATTCAATGGAGAATCACTATTTATTAATATTATATTTTAAATTTTAATTGGTAAAAAATACAGTGGTTCTCACTTGACTTAAAATTTTATTAATCCAAAATATAATATTAAAGATATAAATAATTTTTGTTTTAAAAATAAAAATAATTTGTTAGAATTAATCAATTATAAGAAGTTCGAAGGTTTCTTATTTAATTAATATAATATATAGTTTTATTAATATTATGTTTCATATTAATTTCATTGATATTGCTAAAAAATTAATAAATCCCATTATGATTTTATTCAAAAGATATAAATAAATTAAAGATGATTGAAAGCATTAATTTTACTAAACATAGATTTATTTTAAAACAATTTTAACATTGTGAAATTGTCTAAAATTAGTTAATTCTATAATAAATTAATTGTCTTAAAATAAAAGATCAAAGCACACATTCACCACAACACTTTGGATAGAGTTGAGAGAATGTCAACCCTTGATTTTAAAATTAATGGTAAAAAATCCTCATCTTCCTTTTCCTCAGCCCTATCAATCCCAGTATTTTTTTTCTTTTATTTTTTATGAGAGAAATGGAAAACTCTATTGCTAGAGTTTACTCTTTTAAACTCCACCTGGTCCAAACCGTTGATCCAGCCGCCAACCCAAATTCTCTTATATAATTAACTACTCGGCTTTTAACCAAAAAAAAATATTAACTACTCTGTAGACGAATATCCCCTTTGGGCTATAGCTTGAGAATAAACAACGAAGAATGTTCAAGGTCATCGCTTTCCTACTCTTGTTTCTTTATCAATCCTTCGTCGAATCCGCCGCCAACGACACCCTAACGCCGTCAGCCTCGCTCTCCGTCAACAGCACCCTAGTCTCCGCCGGAGAGCGGTTTGAGCTCGGCTTCTTCACCACCAAAAAAAGCAACAACAAGTATTATATGGGGATATGGTACTTCAAACTTGGCCTCCCAAGGACGGTCGTATGGGTCGCCAACCGCAACTCTCCTTCATGGAGCTCATCCGCCTCGCTCCGGATCGACGGGAGTGGCCGGATCGTCCTATCCGACATCAGGCGCTCCGAGTTCGTCTTCTCCTCTAACCACTCCCAAGCCAGCAGCCCCGTCCTCCAGCTGCTCGACAACGGAAACCTCATCGTTCGGGATCAGGCGGCTGACGTCAGCGTTGATGGTTACTTATGGCAGAGCTTCGATCACCCCACCCACACCCTCTTGCCCGGCCAGAAACTCGGTTGGGACAACAAGACTGGTAAGTATACAGTACGTAATGGTGCATATCGATCCAATCGATAGGTGTTCTTTTAATCTTTTCTATTCTCCTAATTAATTACTGTAATTGAAATTGCTAATTATGGCCGCATTGATTCATAACCCTTTCCACTTATGACTTATACGATATCATGTATCCATCGTCCAAATAGCTTAACAAACCAAAAATTTATCTTTAAAAATAATGACAACATGTGTTGGGGAAAAACGGGGTCTGAATCATCTATTCTATTCCCGACCATGTCCCTACTCCTGTCCCCTCTCACATGAAAATCTAAAATTTTTATTCTTTTAATCTATTTTGTAATTTTAATTAATTTTTTTTTTTAATTTGACTTTGTAAGACGGAGGGGATAGACGGTTGAGGAATTGAATAGAAGGGGGGACAAGGGGATTTGAAGCTGGAAAAACGGATAACTTCACTCGATCGACTTGGATGGACAAGACTCCACTAATTACCAACCATAACTTATACCGTAGTATTATATTTATTATGTACAAAAGAATAATGAGAATATTAGGGATTAGAATTGTAATTAGTGGGTACGGATATGTAATAGCTGTATGTGTAATCGGAGGGATCTTGAATGGAATAATCAAATCTCTTACCCCTTTCTCTCTCTCTCTTCTCCTACCTATCTTCTTTCCCTTTGCTCTCAATTCCACCATGAAAGCCTAAGCTTTCACCTATCCCATATCCAGGGTCATAACATACATCTCTCACAAATACAAGCCACACCAGCTTACACAGCTCGACTCGCGAGATTCTAACCTCAATCTTTTATGCCCACCTCGATCACTATCGATCAAATCTACGGTCCAACTCACACACTAGTATGTGACCAAGACACCACAATCGATCACATACTAGAATACGTGTGTGAGTTGGTCCGTAGATTTGATCAAATCATCAAAATACTTCAGAAATCCTTAATAGATATTTCATTAGTTTGTGGTTAATGGAAGAGTTGAAATAACAGGGCTGGACAGGTACATAACATCATGGAAAAGTAACAACGATCCTTCGTCAGGCGACTACTCGTTACGACTAGACCTCAGGGGAAACCCCGACGCGTTCCTCCTCAAACGAGGCGTTCAAAAGCTATACAGGACTGGTCCATGGGTAGGGACACAGTTCGGAGCAATGCCAACGGTAAACGGCGCCCCAACCCCAACCCTAAACATCACCGTCTACGACAGCCCCGGCGAGGTCTACTGGGGATACACCGTCCAGGGGGACCAAGCCATCGAAGCTCGGATAACTGTAGACCCGTCAGGGAAGCTAAACATATCATTCTTGGTTGAGTTGGTTCCGGACCGAAAATCATGGACCACCCTCTTTCTCCCTAACGACCAATGTGACAGCTACGCCCAGTGTGGGCCCAATGGCTTGTGCAATACCAGCAACAACATACTGCTTTGCGGGTGTCCGGAGGGGTTCGACCACCGGAACCCCTCCGCGTGGAACATGTTTGGGGACGGCTCGGAAGGGTGCGAGAGGAGGTCGAGACTCGACTGCCCCACCGACACGTTTATTTTGGTGAAGAGCATGAAGACACCGGAGAGTGCCGCGGCATCGGTGTACATGCATAAGGGGTTGGATGAGTGTAGGGAGATGTGCCTTAAGCACTGCAACTGCACGGCCTACTCCAGCTGGGACGTGGCGGATGGCCCGCCGAGAGGGTGCGTGATGTGGAGTGGGGATCTCATTGATATGAGGACATATAACGAGGGTGAACAAGATTTGTATATTCGTGTTGCTGCCTCTCCCTTTGTTGGTAAGTACTCATTTTAATTGTTAAATTTCAGCATTTTTTTTGGGGTAAATTACACGTTACATAAAACCACCACTCACTTAATTTGAATTTATACAAAACCACCCATTAAATACGATTTATTTACAAATCTTCATCCAACCAAAAACATTCATCAAAACAAAAATAAAAATTACTAATTTACTGTACCCCTGCTTTTTAATCAAAATTTCTTTTTATATCCATTGAAATACCTTAGACTTGTAATAAACTGGAAATAAAAAGTATTTATTTATCCTAACGTCATAATTCATACACCAATAAGTCCTTGATTTTGCAAAATTTCAATAAAGATGCATTTAGTATGTATAAATGCGGATGTTTAATCCCTCAAAAAATGGTATATTGGTCGTTTACAATATTTAAAAAAAAAAATCTTGGCAGAATTTTATCATGGGTGGTGACTTGTTATCAAATTGTATTTAATGGGTGGTTTTGTATAATTTCTAATTTAATGAGTGGTTAATTGAAAAACTTAATATTTAGTGGGTGGTCTTCTGTAATTTACCCTCTATTTTTTTTCTTAAATTTCAGCAATTTTTATTATAAATATGTGCAGATGATTGTGTTTCTAAGGGAGACAATAAATTGGATTGTAGCACTCGGAGGTCACCAACAAAGTTAGTCTTAGGTATATACACAAAACTCTTCTTTTTCATATATTTCACATTGATCTTATATTAAACAAAACTAATCCCTGAACATACAATATGTGTATCATTGAATTGGTTAGGGCTTAGCATTAGCATGGCATCAATGCTTGTGTTCATCGTAATTTTCGGGATGTATCAGATCCTTAAGAGAAGGAATGAGATTAGGAAGAAGAAAGATAATTTCAAGAGGAATGGCGGTTTATTACTGCAACAACAAATGCTTGCGGTCAGCAACTCCTCCATTGAACGAACAAGGCTCTTTACCAGTAGTGAGTTGGAGAAAGCAACAGACAACTTCAATGAGAATAGAGTGCTCGGTCGTGGAGGACAAGGTACTGTTTATAAAGGCATGTTGGTTGACGGAACAATAGTAGCTATTAAAATGTCCAAGAAAGTTTCTGAACGGCAATTGGGACAATTCATCAATGAGGTGGTCATTCTCTCCCAAGTTAACCACAGAAACGTGGTTAAGTTGTTGGGATGTTGCTTGGAGACCGATATCCCTTTACTTGTGTACGAGTATGTTCCTAATGGAGATCTTTTTCAACATATTCATAATCCAAGTGAGGATCGCGACTTCTTTTTCACCTGGAAAATGCGCTTACAAATTGCCGTAGAATCAGCTGAAGCTCTTGCATATCTGCACTCTTCTTCACATTTGCCCATCTACCACAGGGATGTTAAGACATCCAACATATTGCTGGATGAGAGATATAGAGCAAAAGTTGCGGATTTTGGAACCTCTAAAACCCTTTCTGTTGATCAAACTCATGTCACCACTGCAGTCCAAGGTACAGTTGGATATATGGATCCTGAATTTCTGCAATCGAATCAATACACAGAGAAAAGCGATGTCTATAGTTTTGGGATTGTCCTTCTTGAGCTCCTGACAGGCAAGAAGCCTGTTTATTTAGACAATTTTGAAGAGCCTAGAATCTTGGCGTCGGAGTCTCTACTTCTCATGCAAAGCTCAAATATGTTTGATATTGTGGATGCTAAAGTTTTAGAGGAAGCTCGAAGCGAAGAAATTGAGCTCGTGGCTGATCTTGCAAGGAGATGCTTAAATTTGAGAGGAATAGAGAGGCCTACCATGAAACAAGTTGCGATGGAATTGGGAACAATTAGATTACAAAACGTTGTTCTCAATACTACCTCCGAACAAGATTTAATGACTCGGGAAGAAATAACTATTAGCCCTATTTGCTCCATGGATGGTGGTTTTTTAAGTACATTTAACTCCCTTGCTCCAAGATGAGCTTCATCTATATATGTAGTATACAATTATATAGGTCTTTTGTCATTTAATATACATCTTTGGAATGTAATGGATAACTATTAGTCGTATTTTTTTATTACTCCATCTTTGTTACATGCGCATGTGCAGATTCTAATACAATACATGGGTCTTATTAATTAAGCCTCTGCATATATATAGTGGTGATCAACGTCTATACACTAATCACTTGGTATATGTCTTTAAAAAAAACCATTGCCCTGATTATGTTTTCATACTATAGTTCTGTTTCAGTTTCAGAGTCTCGAAATGAAAGGTCAAATTACAAATTTCGACAACACTGACAGGGGCGGAACCAAGGGGCCCTGGGTCACGTGCCCCTCTTCTCATTTGACGAACTAAGTGTATTCTTCTCGTCGATATATTCATTTTGATATATAATACGTCGTAATCCGATTATAAATTGAAGGTGTAATAATCACTTAAATTTTATTTCATCTCGAGAGCTTTAAAACGAAAGGTTATAATAAGCATTTCGACAATTTGATAAGAAGTTACGCAAGTTTAAAATTTTCATATCTAGTATTACATTATTATTTGTTAAGAGTGCAACAAGTTACAATATTGACTAGGGTTGTTATTCGAAATGAATGAGTCTAGTATTGCTTGATTATATTTAGCTTGTTTAGAAATGAACCGAATATATATTTGGATTTGAGCTCATATTCAGTTTGTTTAGTAAATGATCAGGCTTGGGCCGAGTTTTTTTAAGTATTATGCAACCTTACTCGTTTATAACACAATAACTTAAATGAAATTTTGTAAATTTTACAAAATTCACGCTATTTAAACTTAAATCAAAGGGCAAATTACAAAAAATAACACGAACTTTAAGGGTGGTTGCGTTCGGTGGCACCAACTTTCACAAATTCTGTAATAATCACCAACTTTGAAGGTGGTTGTTGTTAGTAGCACGACCACCCTTATTAACATTTTATTTACAAAAAAATCACATTTTCCATTGTTTTTTTAAACCCACTCACAATTTTCTTCTTAAAAAAAAACAATTTTCATGTTTATAAATTCAATTTCAATTTTTCAAAAAACATCATTTTTTAAAATATAATTGTGATATTAATTGGTATCTTTTTAAGGCACTCATTTTTCATTTTAAAGACATTACTTATTATTTAATTTTTGAAAAAAAAACCTGAGTTTTTGGAAAAAATAAAATTAGTTCTTTTTATACCGGGTGAAAATAATGAGCGTATTCTTTTAAGAAAAAAAGGGGAAAAGTAGTGTTTTATAAAATAAATTATATATTTTAAAATTAAAAATGAAAATGGATTATTTTTAAAAATGAAATATGGGCATTTTTTTCAAAATTGAAAATTAGATGATTTTTTTTCTACAAAGAATGTCAATAAGAGGTTATATTTCAAAAAAAATAGATGTGTCACTCATTGCAACCAGAACTAAAGTTGGTGATTATTTTTAAAATTTTGAAAGTCCATGCCATTAAACGCAACTACCCCTAAAGTTCATGTTATTTTTAACAATTTGCCCTAAATCAAATAAGCTTTAAAGCGTACATGTATAATTGTACTCCTTCGAAAATTTTCTGGATCCGCTAGTGTTCTACTTGGTATATGTTCATAAATTTATCGTCTCCACACACCTCTGAAGTATACCGTCGACCTACTACTAAAACCATAACCATTTCATTTAAGATTCAGTGTAAAAATCCCAACCAAAACCAACTATATATTTCTTTTTTTTTATCAGAACCAACTATATATTTCTGATTTCGATCAAGTCCTTGGATCAAATTCAATAATTCAACAGCTCTACTTGTGTGATGATGTATGTATTTAATTACGCTGTGGCTATATACACCCCAAATCATGCACGTCCTTAAGGACGTGTATGGTTAAAAGGGGTTAATTAATTTTTTTTAAATGTTAATTAGTCACAAGACTTGCATGTCCTTAAGCACGTGCAATTTTAACCTTGGATTTGTGGTGTATATAGCAACACCCATTTAATTATGACACGTTAAATCAAATTGGTAGTGAATTTTGTGTTGAACATTCCATGCTCCACCAAAATAATGACTTTTCTAAAATTTTGATAATCGGTTATGTTTGGTAACTGTAGTTTTTCGCCCCCTGAAATTGATTGCATATCCGAAGTTGATGAGTGGTTGAAAAAAGTAATTGTTAAAATTAGTCTTTTATTTTGTGATATATATATATATATATATATATATATATATATATATATATATATGTGTGTGTGTGAAATATCCGACGGGCCGTTAACGGGAGGCAGGACCGTGCCAAATATTTAGGAGGCCCGGTACAAAATTTTAAATAAAGTTTAATATATCAACTAATGAATTCTAAAGTCTATAGTTATGTGAAAATATTTTTTATTTTCAAACAAAAATATGTGAAAATATTTTTGTAAGAAAAAAAGAAAAATGTTAATCATGGTATAATATTTATGAATATCATAATAAACTATCTTGATCGAATTTAGATTAGTTTAATAAAGATATTTATAGATAATTAAATTATTTTAGAACATATTGTTCTTGTCTATGTCTTTGTTTATTAATTACACATATTTTTAAAAGAGCCTCTTAATTTCATTTAACATTGATTTATGGCAGCTACCCAAAAATACTTATATCTAATAATATGAAAAAAGGCCCCACTAAAAAATACACAAAAAGGTTGCTAAGGGGAATTGAACCCGGGATGATGCTAACTAAAGGGTCAAAATCTGTAGAGGTTTTCCACTAGACCACTTCCATATTTGGTTATTTACGGGAAGCAAAATACATACCTACAAAATTTTTATCATATTGGGCCCCAATTATTTTGGGGGCCCTGTTCCATCAACTCACTTGAACCTATATGTGGCATGGGCCTGACGGGAGGCAAATACGTGTCGGGTTACATTGATTATTATTATTACTTTTGCGATTATAAAGTCGGGATCCACCAACTTAACACAAAAGCTTAAGCTATTGTGTAGAGTTTCACCCTTCCTTATAAGCCATCACTCATCAGGGGCGGCCACGGGGGGCGGGGGGAGCCGCCCCCTCCGGTGTCGGAACTTCATACTATATTTTTAAAAAAAATTAAAAAAAATAAGGTAAAAAAATAAAAAAAATGTGAAAGAGAACACTAAAGTTGTCTAGCTTAGTTGGTGAAAATGCGGGAATGAAGGAAAAGGGATGCAAGAGGTCATGGGTTCAAACCTCATTCCTTACTTTTTTCCACTATTTTTTCTTCCAACCAAATTCTCCCTATTATAAATGTCATATTTAAACCAAATTTTATATTTTCCTTTTCATATTTTCATAAGATTATTCATTATGTTACACATATATTTTAAAAAATTATTCTAATATTATTCATATGAAATTTTTTTACTATCAATGTCATAGTTAAACCACAGTTTATGAGTTTTTTCGTCATAGTTTTCAATCCTATCAATTTTTTTCATTTACCAATGACAAATTATTTAAAAAAATTATAATTTTCTTTCAATATTTAAAAAAAAATCTTAATCATGCTACACACATATAAATTATTAAATTATTGTATGAATTTTTTTAATAAAATATCATATTTATACCACAATTTATGGTTTTCTTTTAATATATTTTTTAAAAAATTCTTTATTATATATACCGAGGAAAAAAAATTTCCCAACAAACAATTTCGCCCCCCCCCCCCCAGCGATTCCTGCGGCCGCCACTGTAAGACATCATTTTGTCTTTTATAATCAATGTGGGAGGGACACTCCCATACCAAATCTCTCAACAATATAAACTAAATTTTATGATAAACTCTGAGCACATGACTCAGCTAGTAAAAATTATGCACCAGGTTAATCGGTTTGCGCCGACCAGCTAAACTCCGAGCTGTTTCATTGTCCTGTGTTGTGTATTACAAGGGATATGTTTAGCTGCATTAGGCTTCTAATGTGTTTGCTTGTGGAACAAGGTCTTTGGCTGTATTGTGGGCCCTGTGTTGTCTTTGTCATGGGCTTCAAGTTGCAATGGGTTGGCTGATCCACTATCCCCCTCGCTCGAGGCTCCTGTTGGCGGAGGTGAGAGTGAATCTTAATGAAGGTGGATGTTGCTAAAGGCTTGGTGAACAGGTCTGCCAAATAGTCCTTGGAAGAATTGAATGCGACCATGAGTGTTTTTGCAGTTCTCGGACAAAATGGCAGTCTAGATCAAGGTGCTTGAATTGATGCGATGATGGTGTAATAACAACAAAAATCTCAATATATTGCGTTTAAAGCAGGATTTAAGGAGTCGAGTTGTACATACCCTTCCGATTGGGTCGAAAGTATGTTTTCTAGTGACCCCTCCAATAGCCAAATTGTCAAATGTACGCATTGACGCCCTTGGGTCTCTCCATCACTATATCGATGATACTTCCTCTATACGTATTGCTCGACTATCTCTCCCAATAGTTGTCCATAATTTACCGACTTGTTATATGCAAGATTTTGTTTTGTCAAACACATGTTGGGTTTACCGGCTTTCGGTGTAGGTAAGCTTTTTCAACCTGGAAAAAACATGTTGACATGGAAAGTTGGTGTCGACAAAATGGCTGTGAAATTTGCCGACATTGACTTTTCGTATTGATTTTTTTTTCATACCAAAAAATATTGTCAACATCGACAGTCGGTGAATAATCATGCATTTGACGAAATTTTAACCGTGCATATAACATGACCCAAAATCTTACAACAATGTTCAACCAATTATTTAAAAACTAATATTTATACAATTTTTAACTTTTTTCAAAAAATATGTAAAAAAATCAAACAATCTATATCTAAGATAAAATGTTCTGTAATTCTGGTTGATCTTCGCGATCCTTCTTCTTAGTTGGACCTCTGGCATTCGAAGTCGGGTTTGATTGTGGTTAAGGTAGTTTGTATCGAGGTGACTCTGTGATCCGGAATTTTCCTTAGAGGATCGTCTTCACTGCTCACAAGGACTCTTGATGTACCGCTAGCGTGCCGCTGCTTGGTTGCGCTTGGTTTTGGTTCTTAGTATATGTTATCCTTTGGTGTGTTAGAATTAGGTTCGCTTGTTCGACTACTATTATATATGTGCTTGTCATCGTTTATATTGCACCCTTTTTTCCTAGGTTGTTACATTTTGGCGGTTCTTCATTTGCTGACTTTGTCGACCTCTCGAGATATTAGATATGTCTGACCTTCAATATGTCATATAAAAAGACAAATAAAATAATATTTTATATCATTTTTATCTGTCTTGAAAATACATATCCAATAGTCAAACCTTCTAGTTGACAATAGGAGAATATTACTCCCGCCGATCTAAAATATTATGTTTTGGGTTAAAAGTTTTTTATTTTGATGTTTTAAAGTAATAATTACAATTTATTTAATAATTATACTTTATTTATTTTTTCACTACTTTCAACCTAAATTGTAGGTTTGTTTTTATTTTAAGCAATCAAATTTATACATAATAAATGTGATTGAAGTAAAAAAATTATTTTATAGGGCATTTAAATATAAATAAAATATTTATTAATTTTTGTGTTCGAATTTAAAACAGATTAATTTTTTTCTAAATTAAAAAAAAATTGTCGTGTTTTTGGTGCCAGTGAGGGTCCACATGAGGCAAAACGGTTGACTTGACTTTTGACTTGTAGTTGCTTGTACAACCTATCATCTCTATCCTTTGTGGGATGAACCTGAGAACACAGAAATGGAGTTGCAGTCAACCCTGAAAACGCGTGACCATCATCATATCGAGATGTACTCATCTCCAATTTGGCACGCAATGGTCTATTTCATTCAATCGGGTTCCTGATCTGCTAAAATCAATTACTCGGATCAGTACCCAATTCCACACTAGAGGCCCTCCAATGGCTTCCCTCTCTTCGGCAATTCGTCGAACACTTGGCGTGCACTGTGAACCATACTTTGCCCTCCTCCTCCCCCTCCTAATCCTTCACTCCCAGCTCCACCATGGCAGCTCCCAGCAAACCTACCTCAAAGACTTCCAGTCGGACTGCTTCAACAACCACACCAATATCCTCGGCTACTCCTGCGCCTCCGAGCCCCTCCCCTCCTGCACGGCCTACCTCACCTTCCGCGCCAACTCCACCTACTCCAACGTCAACTCCATCGCCTTCCTCCTCGCCGCCAACGACTCCGCCATCGCCCAAGCCAACAACGTCACCGACGTCGCCGCCTTCCCAGACGGCCACCTCCTCTTCGTCCCCGTCAACTGCTCCTGCACCACCGTCAATACTGGCAAGAGATACTACCAGCACAACGCCTCCTACACGATCAAGGTCAAGGGCGAGACCTACGAAACCATCACCAATCAAGTCTACGAGATGCTCACCAGCTGCCAGGCCGCGATGGCTCAGAACAGCTACGACCCAACCAAACTCCTCGTCGGCGACGTCGTCACCGCGCCGTTGATGTGCGTTTGCCCCTCCGCGAATCAGACCGCCAAAGGCATCAAGTACATCGTCTCCTACCTCGTCAGAACCGGGGATACCCTTTCCTCCATCGCCGCCCTCTTCGGGGTGGACCTGCAGCGGATCCTCGACGCCAACGAGCTGGATTTAACCAGCACCATCTACGCCTTGTATCCCTTACTCGTCCCGCTCGAAACCACTCCCGAAAAAATCAATCTGAATCCCTCGCAAGCTCAATCGCCTTCGCCTCCCCCTCCGCCTCCGCCGTCCTCCGGCTCCTCCAAGAAGTGGGTGTTCGTTGGGGTCGGAATCGGGGCTGCCATCGTGGCGCTGCTTGTTCTGTTCGTAATCGTCTTCTTGATTTGCCGGCGGAAGAGGAGGCAACATCAGCCGTCGCCGGCGCCGGCCTATCCGCCGATGAAGCGATCGCCACCAGCCACCATCACGACCGATGGAACGGGCTCGAAAGGTAAAGAATGGAACAGCAACTCATGGTCTGTTTCTTCCGATGGGATTAGGTACGCGATCGAGTCATTGTCGGTTTACAAGTTCGAAGCATTGCAGAAGGCAACAGACGATTTCCGCGAATCCAACAGGATCAATGGCTCTGTCTTCCGGGGCGAGTTCAATGGCGACCCTGCGGCGGTGAAGGTTTTGAACGGCGACGTTTCGGCGGAGATCAACATCCTCAAGCAGATCAACCATTCCAACATCATTAGGCTGTCTGGCTTTTGCGTCCACGACGGCAACACCTATCTTGTGTATGAATTCGCGGAGAAGGGATCGTTACGGGACTTGCTCGTCGAGACCAAGGGCCCTCACTCGTATTCATCGCCTTCCCTCGAGTGGAAGCATAGGGTTCAGATTGCTTATGGGATCGCCGAGGGACTAAACTACCTACACAACTACTGCAATCCGCCTTATGTTCACAAGAACCTATCGAGTAGCAATGTGCTTGTGGATAGCAATCTTAGAGCTAAGATCACGAATTTCGGCCTTGCAAGGACCGTGGCGGAAGAGGATGAGGATGGAGGCGGAGGGATGCACCTAACGAAACACGTCGTGGGGACGAAAGGGTATCTTGCGCCCGAGTACATTGAGAACGGCCTTGTGACTCCGAAGATGGATGTGTACGCCTTTGGCGTGGTGGTTTTGGAGCTGTTATCAGGGAGGTCGACGACCTCTGTTGGAGGAGGAGGGATGCCGATCAATGCTGCCTCTATTACGGAGGTGCTTGAAGGAGAGAACGTGAGGGAGAAGCTGAGTAGGTTCATGGATGGTAGCCTCAGCAATCGGTATCCGTTTGATTTGGCCTATTCCATGGCTCAACTGGCAAAGATGTGTGTGGCATCGGACCTCAACTCTCGGCTCTCAATATCTGAGGTTCTTGTACTTCTCTCGAAGATCCACTCGTCGTCCCTCGATTGGGATCCTTCCGACGAGCTGGATCGCTCATCTTCTCTCACACATGGTAGGTGATCGAATATATATATGTCAACCAGGTTGCATTGCATCAAGATTAAATGTATTATGATTTATGAATGCCCTTGTCTATAGATATGTTGTTACAATTATGATTTGGACTCTTCTTGTGTTGCCAAATCAACATTGTTGTTGTACAATGTCGAATTTGGATTCGTCTTATAGTACAATTTTGATGAGCCTAGAAACTTGGCGTCAGAGTCTCTACTTGACATGCGAAGCTCGAATTTGTGTGAAATTGTGGGTGCTAAAGTTTCAGAAGAAGCTTGAAACCAAGAAATCGAGGAGATTGTGACGGATCTTGAAAGAAGATGCTTGTCAAGCCTACCTCCGGACAAGATTTAATGACCAGTGAGGAAAGAACTACTAGCCAATTTGAATCATGGATGAAGGTTTATTAAGTACATTATAGCCTCATTTGCTCCAGGATGAGTTTCATCTATGTAGTATATGTCATTTACCATTAAAAATATATATAGCTTTTGAAATGTAATGAATCAACCGATCAAGTGATTGAATTTATATTACAGCATCTGACTCTTCAAGCTATTTATTTTTTGATCTTTGAATCCATCTACTGTTTAATTTGTTATATGCACACAGCTAATTTTTAGTACTCCTGGAGAATTCCTTTCTCTTACCTTCACTCAGCCTTTGTCAGGAGTTCGGTGGACAGATCAACGGTGTTGATCTTCATCAGCAGATCAGAAAAGCCCACCTTGAACACCAGCATTGATCTGTCCACCGAACTCTTGACAAAGGCATTCATATGACTGTAATGTAGTCTGTCATAACTTTTTAAATCATTTCAAAACAAAGGGACATGATCAGTAGTGGAAGAACTGATTTCTCGACAAAAGGGAACAGACGAGACACAAGTATCGGGTGGTGATCGAGCTCTTATGAGCGCTGCAGGAAGAGACCATGTAGTAAAATGTTGAGCGCCTTTGTATTTCATGCCCAGGATGATAAGCAAGCCGGGACTCGCTGAAATCTGTATGACAAATTGACAATCGAAACCTGCAAATCTGCAATATGATTGCCCGTCGAAGTCAAGGTAACAATCAAGGCCTTGATATCGTCAAAGAAAGGATGCGTAATGCGTACACCTCGACTCGACTCTGAGGGATATATTGGGATGATTGTTGTTGTATTATCTATCATCGGAATTCAGAACCATGCATTAGCACCGTTGATATGAAAGTATTCTAATTCCCTGTCTAAAGGTATTTCATACAGCTGAAATAGCTGATACATTTTTAGTTTCTTAACACATTTTTTTCCTTTTTTTACAAGGTATAAACATATAGGTTGAAATATAACACATTTAGGGTGTGTTTGGATTCCAAATGATTATGTTTATAATGCAAAATAATAAGGCGGTGTTTGGTTAACAAAAATTTTAAGTCATTTAAATTATGACATTTTTTGATTCTACGATGTATTAATTAAAATGCAATTATTTTATCTCGATTTATGTGATTAGTTGTTTAAATTGCGGTTTTTATGAGATTTTTACGAGATTTTATTTTTACAACCAAACGGACACATAAAACGAGGTAAAATAATTATTTTGCAATGGAATCCAAACACACCCTTACTTCAATCTTGAATTCTTTTTTAAAGTGCTTCACATTACTGCTGATGGAATATTTCCGGCAAAAATGAATGTTGATTATTAATTTTAACAGCTCATGTCCTTGATTTCGATCATTTTATATTTCGTTGGATTCGTGGGAATGTGGGAACCTCATCTCTTATGGACTGTACGTCTGTACATTACATTTTTAAATAACCTTTTTTTATGTAGAGATGGACAGCAGTTAAGTAGTATCCACATATATGATATATATATATATACAAAGGAAATTAATAAGTTGACCAAAACAGACGTACGCTGTTGACAGCTAGAAGACCCTCTTCTTTCATTTCAGTATTTAACCAACAAATTATTTACGATTCCTACTCCCACTTAATTCTTCCTCTTTCAGTTTTCTGATTAACCTACATTTCTTTATTCTGAAATTATTAATCTACATTGTAAAATTTAAACCCATAAACAAATATTAATGTAAATCCACAAAATTATACTATGGCTCCGCAAGGGAGATTATTGTATTTCTCCATCTATGGAGATTGAGATTATGATAGAGCATACATCTTACTAGTTGGGAGATTATTGTATTTCCGATAAAAACATAATTCCAACAATTTTTATAATTTAAAAATAAAAATTACTTTAATCTAATTTTTCAATTTCAACTAAATTATATAATCCCGCTCTTTGTAAAAAAACCATTAATAACAAGCACTAAAATATATGTAAAAAAAACATTAGTCAGACCATCCGCTAATTTTGTGAGAAATGTAATGAAGGACATTAAATATTGTAACATTTTAATTAGCAATTAAAATCAATAGTATCTGCATAAAAAATAGTATTTAAATCTTTGTATATAGTAAAAGAAGTTTTTTTGTCATAAATGAGGTGAATAAATGAGAATTGTTGAATTTTTTTTTTAAAAAAAAAACTAATCATCACTTGAGTAAAAAAAATCTTTATAAGAAGTTAAAAAGTCTAATTTAACTTTATCTAATCAATTATTTGTGTAGTATTTTGAAAGTAGAAAACCAATTATCATTTTTAAAATCAACAATTAAGTATTTGATAGTAAACATAATACACAATGAAAAATTATATTCATAAGCTTCATCAAATATTTTTAAATTGTAAAATACCAAAAATAGATCCCATATATAAAAATAATTTATTATATATAAGAATATATTTTCAAATATCTAATACTACAAAATTTTCATAGATGGAAAAATAAGTACTCTGTATAACAGTAAGATGTATACTCTATCATAATCTCAATTTCCGACAAAAAAAAATATAGTGTATAGAAAAATAAAACTTATATAGTTTTAGCATAATCTAGATGGAAAATTAAAACCTTGCAACTTAATTTAAGAAATACCTAAAATATGAAATGAAAAAAGTCTAAAAAAATATCAAATAGATTACACCGAGTTTTTATTTCTTTAATTTTTAATTTTGATTTATTTTTATTCGAATTAATATGTGAATGTATAAACTCATTGATATAAAAGTGAAAAGTCGATAATCCCGTGCTGGTAGTCCACTAGTACCAATGTAAAAAAATAAACTGTTTTTCGGTGCTTTTTTTAGGTGTTTATTTTCCAAAAGACATTTTTACCCCTTTCCTTTTATCTTATTTTGTATAAAAGTACCACAATACCCCTAATAACAACAAAATAAATTCCACTTTTTACAAATAAACTGTTTTTCGCCCCATACGGAGATTATCTTGTTGTCTAAATTTTTAACTACTTTTACCAACAGTTTATAAATTTTACCCTGTTTATAATTTTAGTCAGTTTATTAACACCGTCCCATACGAACCCTTGATGAGACGGAGACGGTTACTTCTTATAATATTTTCATAATGTACTTTTATTACAATATATATATAACACTTGTTTTACAATGTGTTGATTAGTTATGATTAGTCATTTTATAGTTTTATGAAAGATATATAAAAGATTTTCTTGTTAAATTCATAAATATATAACCCAATCACACACAAAATAAATCACATAATACATGCAGGGGCGGAGCTGAAGGGGGTCTAGGGGGCACGTGCCCCCTCTCTCATTTGACGAACTACCTATGTGTATTCTCCTCGTCGATAGCTTCGTTTTGATATATAATACGCCTTAATCCGACATCTGAGTAAAAAGTTATGACTGTTTTAAAATTAAAGGTATATTAATCACTTTAATTTTGTTTCAATAGACTATAATGCTTTTATATTTTACTTAAATTAAAATTCACATACTATAATTCATCTCAAGAGCTTCGAAATGAGAGGTTATACTAATCATTTCGACAAGTAGATAAGAAGTTATACAAGTTTAAAAATTTTATATCTAGTTATACATTATTATATATTATGAATGCAACAAATTATATATTAACCAGGTTGTTATTTGATCCAAACAAGTCTAGTATTGTTTGATTATATTTAGCTCATTTAGAAACAAGTCAACCTCAAGTCGAAGCTATATTTGAATTTGAGCTCATACTTGACTTGTTTAGTAAGTGAACGAGCTTGAGTGAGTTTTTTTCTCAAGTATTATGCAACTTTACTTGCTCATGACATAGTAAGTTAAAAGAAAATTTGTAAATTTCACAAAATTCGTGCTATTTGAGTTTCAATGGATCCGAGCTGAATCATGAATTGAGCATAAAAATGTGTTTGTAATCAACTCATTTTGTAAATGATGCTCACGCCGAACTTTTATTGAGCTAAACTCGAGCCAAACTTTAGCTCATATCACAACCATAACCTTAACTTACTATTTATTAAATCGCATTTCTTATACTTATTTAGTTAATTTTTTTTTTCGGATATTTCATTTATATATTTATATTTCTTTTTTTTAGACGTAAAAAAATGATAGCATTTTATCATAAACCGATAACATTTTATCTTAAAATAACATAATTTATTATCGTATTACATATAACTCTTTATGTTAATTTAATCCATAGCTATATCGTACATGTATAATTGTGCCCCTTCGAAATTTTTCTGGCTCCGCCTACATGTATATATTTATGTAAAAATATATGATCTCAACTATAGGTTCCGAAACACAATAACTCTTTTCAATTTACCCATATGAATTAATGAATGATCATGGGTTCCACTTATTGTGACTTTCTCAACAAAGACGTGTCTTCCAACACCATTAGAAATTTCATAGCTAGAGTCATTCTAACTACTTTACGTATACCGTTATATATCTATGCTAACTAGCAATATAATCCCCCTAATTTCCCCCCATAAAAATCTCCACCAAAACTTAATTTGTCACCTTAATTTCTTGTTAAATTGCTTAAATCAAAATATACACTCGCTTAATTGATCATCAACAAGATCGATCGATGAGGTTGAAGCCCTTTCATGCCTTCAAAGCCAAGGTGATCAAACCATGCTCCAAGATGTTCTCCACCTTCATCCACAAACTAGACCGCCGCTCCTTCTCCCTCAAGACCTCCCGCTTCCGCCTCCGCCGACGCCACCGCCGCTTCCGGACTAAAGTCGTCCGCTTCCGCAAGCCCTTCTCCCTCCGCTCCCTCCGCCCTAAGGCGACGAGGACCTCCCTCCGCCTCAAGCGCCGCATCGCCAAGACGCGGTTCCGCCTCCGCAAGCGGCCGCGACACTCGCGGCGCCCGCTGGCCCCCAACGGCGACCGGTTCGGCGAGAAAATCGCAGGGATCATGACGGTCTTCCGGTCGAGCAAGCGGCCGAGGGAGCTGGAGCAGGTCATTGACCTACACAGCGTGTCGGTGTCGGCGTCGGATACGGGGACCTGGAAGGAGCCGTTCCCGTCCCCGATCACGCCCGCGTTTGCGCGGGTCACGAGCACAAACGCGGGCAGTAGTAAGAAGGCGGCGAGTAGTAGTGACGTGGAGGAGGAGGAGGAGGAGGCGTGCCGGAGCTTCGAGAGCTACATCGCGGAGATGATAGTGGATGATGGGAAGGTGAAGGATCTTACGGACGTGGAGGAGCTTCTGTACTGCTGGAGGAGCCTCAAGACACCGGTGTTTGTTGATTTGGTTGCTCGCTTTTATGGTGAGGTTTGTAAGGATTTGTTTCAAGAGGACGACACAACTACCTCGTCCATCTGATTTATTCATTTATTTGTTTAACATTTTTATTCTTTTTTTTTAATTTGTGTGTGTGAGTAGCAAAGTTTGTAATTTTTGGATCAAGTCCATATATAACTTAACACAATTTAATTGCATGCACGAACATATAAACACTTTGGGGTTTTTTTTTTTTTGGGTGAAGAAACGGGCTGGGATAACCCGTAATTAAAATACCAAAAAAACACAAACAGGAGTACAACAAGTCGATCTACACTATTGGACAATGACCCTGCTGGAACTTACGATAAGAAATGTAGAGCGTTAGTGAATGTAGGTCGAACTCGTTTATGTGAGGGGTTAGGGCTGCGGTGAAGCTTGATATGGGAGCCACTGATTGCGAAACGTATTTGCCTCCGACAGAGGTACAGATCGTATGCAAGGCAACGTCCTCAAGGATTTCACTAGCTTCTCTCCCAGGTGCACTCGAGGGAGAGAAGTTGGAACTGGAACATGCACTCAGAACGGGAAAAGGGTAGGAGAAAACAGGAGAGGGAGAGAGGCGATTTGTATTCGCTGTGTGTTTGAAACCTCAGGCCTCGATCCCCTTATATAGCCGCAGAAATCATCCTTTAGCCACAAGCAAAGGAAGATTCTAGTCTATCTTCAGAAGATCGAGACTTATCCAAACCCGAAAAAGATAAGTTTTCGAAAAGGATAATTTCAATGAAAAATTGATATTCGCGGATAAACACTAACAAGTCTATCCGTAATATCTTCGCCCTCAAGAAATAAATTTTCCACAAAAATTTAACTCCACTCCAATCTCGGAGTGCGAGCCGGACAGACGGCGGCGGGCGCGCGTGTGGGTGTCTCATCTCATCCTCTACCTCTCAATGTAGGTAGTGGAAGAGTCTCCTTAAAAACCTTATACCCTTAAACTTTCCATGTGGGATGAGAGAAGTCCAAGAGACACCTTAAAACCACGAACTCTAAGCATTATATCCAACAAACACGAGGCATGATCTAAGCTTAGACACTCCATGTGCATCATACAAGTTGGAGGATTAGGGAGAAAATAAAAACCAAGGGGTAAAGAGAAAGCAAAAGAAGTGACCTCGTCCACAGCTGAATTCGCCTCACGGAAAATATGACGAAATTGGACAGTCCAATCTCTACTTAGGAAGCCATGACAACACTCCACCAAGCTGAACATGGGATGCGAGGGCTTAACCCTCCTCACAACAAGCTTGTAAAAGACCTCGGAATCGGTTTCAATCAATACTTTCTTGAATCCCATCTCCCAAACCAACTTCAGGCCCTTCAGGACACACCAACCCTCCGCCATTAAAGTAGAGCATAGACCAATGTTGAACGCGAAACCTCCCAAATTTAGCCTTGTCGTTTCGTATCACCACTCCTGCCGTTGCACGGGTAAACACTTTGTGATTAAGTCTTCATATAACCTATTAAAGGAGTCATTTATGTTGCTTACAAAAAAGTCATTCATTTTGATTTCTAATGTTTTAACCTAGAGTTGGCAAAACCCAACCCAAACTCGAAAAATGAGTCCAAAACCAATTTTCCATTTTATAAATAAATTCAAATTTTAAAATTACTTTTATTTAATTTGTTATTACTTCATAATTCATTTATAAAAATAAGCAATTTTAGATGATTTGATCATTCCAATTGGATCAGGTTTGTCAACTCTACACATGTTAGTCCAAATAACAAGGTGTTTAATGTATTAAAGAGTATTAATTAGTCCAATTAATGCAATTTACAGTATATTAAAAATAATATAAATTTAAAATAAAATACAAATACAACCTTCAAACTAAAAAAAATTGCTTTCAAACTTTACCCAAACGAAAAAATGCATTACTCCATATAAATTAAAGCACTACATTATAAAGAGTGATCGGTCCAGATTACATGGGTCACATAGCACTCGATTCAGATGTAGAACGACTAATATAAAAAAAAAATACTTCATCCGTTAATTAAAATTTGACGTATTACTATTCACGCACGCTTTTTGAGGTGTTAAAAACTATACATAAAATATTAAATTTTTTAATATATTTTTGTAATAATTTCATACTTGTTACTATTAAGTATGAATTTATAAAAAAAAAATTAAAAATCAATATTTTATATAGTTTTTATCATTCTAAAAAATCATGCATAAATAGTAAACGACAAGTTTTAATTAAAGAGTAATAAAAAAGAGTGGTCGATCACGTGCAATAAGCGTGACCATAAACCCCAGAGGCCAAATTTGCAAGAATAGCAGAAAATACCCAAAAAATGGGGACAAAACCCTAAATTTTAACGACCACCTAAAACCCCAAGAGTGAGTATCAGAAAACCATAAACCTTCATTTCTCTCGACAAATTGGAACTCGGAGACTGAAAATCGGTAAGAAGGAGCTACAATGCCGATCCTAAGCCCTAGAAGCAAATCAAATCCCAAATTTGGAACTGATGTTAGCAAGAGTAAGTTCAAGCTTACCATCAATGGAGTTCCCAGGCAAAGGAGGTCAGCTTCGGCCGACGATGACGCCCCCAAATCGCGCGATTGGAAGTCCAAATCTGCTCCTAGAATTAATAATTTTGCGGCTAAAGATTCGAACAGAGATGCGTTCAAATCAAAATTTCAATCCAGAAAGCAACCGAGTGAGACGAAGAGCAGTGGTGAATTCAGTTTCAAGACCGACAAGAAGCAGTTCCGAACGAAAGCGGAGGGAAGGAAGAGGTCGAATGAGAAATCTGCCGAGGCGGCAACCGGTGATTCGAAATCTACTCCGAAAAGGACTTCGGCGTTGAATAAAGGTTTTAACAGAGAAGCGTTCAAAGCAAAATTTCAATCCGGAAATCAATCGAGTGAGACGAAGAGCAGTGGCGAACTCAATTTTAAGACCGAGAAGAAGCAGTTTAGAACGAAAACGGAGGGAAAGAAGAGCTATAATGAAGAATCTGGGGAGGCGGCACTCGGTGATCGGCCCAAGCGTGGGAGGAAGAGGATCGGAATTCGATTGGACCCCTACGATATCTCCAATAAGCGTCTCGACGATTCAATTCCCCTAAATGGTTCGTTTCTCCCGCTATTTGTCTCCATTTACATGTTTCCTCTGTAATTTAGGGGTTTTGCTTCCCTTCAAAGCTTCAATATTGTTAATTTCTTGTCGATTGATGCCAGAAACGAACGAGGAGAAGAAAATGAAGGCCAAAGAAGATTCTGAGAAGGTTGAGCTATCAAAGAACGCTCAGTTCAGAGCAATCATGCCATGTCCTTCCATCCTGACTTTCGTACAAGAAAATGTAATACTACATTTCTTAGAACTGTTCAGCTGGCACTTTCATATTTATACTTTTAGTCAATGCTATGGGCATGTTTCTGTTGTTGACAGTTGCTGGGACGGAGGCGCCCGATTGAATTGCAACGGGCTGGATATAACATTGACCTCTCTGCACCGTTAGACAATATCCCCTTCTCTACTAGCTCCGAAAGAGAACGGATCGAAGAAAGTGTAATGTTACATACCTTGTATCGCTGTCTTATTTGCTCTTTTTTCAAACTTGTTGACATGCTATAACCCTGCAGTTTGATTGCAATTGATGACCAATTTACCATAGTCTGTTGGCTGATAAGTCTTGTATGATATCACTCTTATACACCACCAGAATCGAAACCTACATGACAGAGAGACTGAAAAATGAAAATCTGTATTAAATGTGTTTATTTGTAATGAGAATTTAATAATCTCGGTGTGGATATCCAAGTTTGATGACTTTTCACTGCTGTATGATATTAACTGTCATTTAGTGAACTTGATGTAGGGGTTTATTTTCTGTCGCTGAAATGATCTTGATCTTGGTCAGTAAAAGTAGCTAATTTTTAGTTCTATCCTCCTTCAATGGCTTGTGCAGGTTTTCAGAAACAAATTGGAATTTTTTGCTGCTGCAAAAATCTCGTCGTCATTTCCAC
The DNA here is from genome assembly GCA_963922045.1 of Persicaria maculosa. NCBI lineage: Eukaryota > Viridiplantae > Streptophyta > Magnoliopsida > Caryophyllales > Polygonaceae > Persicaria > Persicaria maculosa. The sequence continues at coordinate 12,135,116 of OY998267.1, read as the reverse complement.
CGGTTGATGCTCCAGAGATTGCATTTGCAGGTCTCCCTCCCTCCTCTTTCTCTTTGCAGTCTTTTGTATTGCCAAAGTTTAATGCTTCAGTAGAAGCAAGGACTATATTTTTCTTGATTTGTTCTTGCTGTTTATTCTCCACTTGTTAGCTCTTTTACTGGAAATGTATTGAAAATGTCAGCAACCTTATTCATTATCTTTGCAAATCTACTCTAATCACCCCCGCACCGATAGATTTAACTCTAGAGATTTTTTTTTATCAAGCCATCATCGATATATACTCGCTCATTCTTCTTGAAATTAAGCATTATGTATGTGCTCTGAATTCGTTTCTAACTCTAGGCAGATCAAATGTTGGGAAGTCATCGTTACTGAATTCACTTACAAGACAGTGGGGTGTTGTTCGGACATCGGACAAACCTGGTCTTACGCAGGTTCTCTTTTGACTTAAACCTGGAATGGAAATTGATAACAGGAAATAGCCTCTTACTTTTCAGCTGACATTAAGCTATTCATCTGCAGACTATCAATTTCTTTAATCTTGGTCCAAAGCTTTCCTTGGTTGATTTACCTGGTTATGGCTTTGCTTATGCAAAGGAAGAAGTCAAGGATTCGTGGGAAGAGCTGGTAAGTATTTAGGGAATGATTTGCTTCTGCTTTCAGCAATTGTGTACTCTGTGCTTCTTGATATCATGTAAAGGTTGGGAATGTCTCTGTTCTTTGACACTATAATAGACCCCATAAAAACATCCATTATATTCACAGTATTACTGCCCATACAAAGCCTTTAAATCATATGCAATAGTTTTCAAGTTATCAGGAATTCATTGGGGAAGGACATTTGGCTGATACGTACATAACTAAGAGGAGTCTATAAGCCGGAGGAAAGATCTAAAGTATGGGGGACCATGTGCTGTTATGGAAGCGGTTAGGCTGTGAGAGGGGAATGCTAGTGTGACTGCCTGGCATTTAGCACTAGTTTTGATGAGTCAGTATAAATAAGGCAATAACCCTCTTCGTTAGTCATCCAGAAATCTACCTTGTAATTGGCTATTTTGCCTAGGGCGAGTCAGGCGTTTGCCTGCTAGTTAGGGAGTGAACTCCAGGGATTTATCCTTGGCTCTGGTTCATCTCAGGTTGCTATTAAGTGTGTTTTGAGTTTGATCTATCAAATTAGTTCTTCCTGATTTTATGCTCTATCAATGGCCTTATGCACTCTGAAGTCTGAACTGTTTGTGTTGTCCATAACAATAAGGAATTCGTAGTGTTGCTGATTGGACAAAAGTATAACTTAATGGATTGTTGACATCTCAAATTTGTAAACATGATAAATGCTGCTGGTTTTTTTTTTCCAGTTTCACACATTTGCCGTTCTAGCTTTCTGTGATTTTCTTATAGAGTATGTTTCCGGTGTTGCAGGTTAAAGAGTATGTTTCCACCAGAGTAGGACTGAAGCGTGTTTGCCTTCTTATTGACACCAAGTGGGGAATGAAGCCTAGGGATCATGAACTTGTCAATTTGATGGAAAGGTATTTTTTGGAATCTTTTTATGTTTTTCCTACTGCTGCATTTGTGAGGTCATCGAAGAAAAAGGTTTAATTTTGAAACTCTGAACCTTGGCAATAGATGTTAGACTTCAACTATAATGCCAGGTTATACTTGATAGTGTGTATGGCATTCAAGGTTGAGTACCATTATGCTAAAAGATAGCATTGTTCAAAGTTGCAAATAATCATTGTACGATCAAATGTGTGAAACTATCCCATATTTTTTTCTAATTGCGATATTCATCGTCAAGGGTATATTTTTAGCACCATTGATATACTGATGCTTACAGTGGCATTGTGGCAATAAACCTATAAGAAAACAACTTTTACCTATAAGATTTTAGGTTGCTATACTATCCCTAAGCTAAAGTTGTCTTATGTCAAAACATTTATTTGCAGATCACAGACCAAGTATCAGATAGTTTTAACTAAAACAGATATTGTTTTCCCCATTGATGTTGCACGCCGAGCTATGCAAATTGAAGAGGTATGCTCATAGTATATAGTTTTTTACATTTACAATAATCTCTTCTGCGAATTAAGACGTGCTCAAAAAAAGTTGTATGATTTTTCAGAGCCTTAAGGAGAACAAGTCGGTCGTTCAGCCATTGGTATGACTGGATAACTTCACCAAACTAGTACCGATTATATTCTTTTCTCACAACTTCCTCTGACCTGCTTTTCCACTGGTTCATCTCCAGATGATGGTAAGCTCAAAATCTGGTGCTGGCATCAGGAGTTTAAGAACAGTGCTTGCCAAAGTCGCCAGATTCGTGAAGCCATGAAATTAATCAAAGGTAAATTCATTTCCCTTCATATTTAACTTCTTTTGATATACTGTCAATTTGCTTTGTGTGTCAAATGGTGTCACTTTAGGACCTGTTAGGACCTGTCAGGAGTTAAAATTATGATGTCTCTTTTAAGGTTGATTCAATGAACTGACCCATATGTGGATCAATCAAGTTCAGCTCATTTCAAGTTTTTATTTAGGCATTACAAGTCCTGTTTTCAATCGAGGGATGTATATCTCATAAAGAGATTATACTTGCAGAATGCAGATGGGTGTGTGGCCCTGGAAACTGACGAAGCTCTGTCGCTTCAACTTCGTGTCATACGAATACGACACAGTACCTGACAATTTTTTCCCAGCAATGACATGGAGACAATCCGGCATCAAGCAAAGCCCTCACGACATGGTTCCGAAAAGGAGTGAGGTATAGTTGATCAGACTAGAAACGCCAGTAGTTAATCTGAGTAAGGGCATGTGTTAAGTTTTGCAGATCCACATTATACATGGGTTGGCCAATTTAAACATTGCTTCGGTTGGAAATTTCATGTTTTTTTTTTTGTTGTAGCATTTGTTAATGGCAATTCTAATTTTATGATGAAAAAACATCTAAAATTATTGATTTTTTGCTTTTGCTTTTGCTTTTCAAACGCTAGATAACCACTCGTGTCATGATCAAAATCAATCTATTTTACATAGCAAAATTGTATAAATATTGTTTTTTTGGTTTTTGTTTTGCCGTTGTTAATAAAAGGAAAGTTACCAAGATAGAAAAATCAATATAAAAGGAAAACTATATCAATTTACATTAAATAATAAGATATCGTATAAAATAAAATAAAGTAATAAATAAATGGAAATTTTCTTTATTTGGATAAAACGTCAAAATGAATAAATAATAATAATAATAATAATAATAAAATTGCAAATTGGACAAGGCCCCCAACATTGACGAGTCCTCCTTCAACCTCTCCGCTCATCCACCATTGACCTTTCTAACCTGCTCGTACAACTTTCCCCGTTTCTTCTTCCTCCTCCCTCTCTCCCATTCGGTGTCGGTGTCGGCGTCGGCGATTTCTCCGATCAGCGCTCAAATCAGAGAATGTGCCCTCTGAGGATCATCCTCATCTTCTTGTCCGCTACCCTCGCCGGATTCTTCGTCCTCCGGAACCTCAAGGCTCAGCCCGAATTCGATGACAATTCCAATGGCGAATCCCTCACCGCCGATTCTCCCTCCGATTCCGATGCTTCTCCCCGCTCTTCCAAGGTACTGCTTTCTTTCTCTGCAATTTGGGGGGTTTCTTGAGGTGTAATTTTTTTGGGGAAAAAAATGTAAATTTTAATCTTACGATTGATTCGGATTTGGCGTTCAGGTGATCTCGGCGATTGGATCGGGGTTCTGGACGTGCGTTGACATGGCTAGCGGCCGCTATCTATGGAGAAACTTGATCGCTTCTAAGCGCTCCGATTAGTATAAACCCTAAATTTCTTCCCGCCCCAATTTCTGGTGCTGGTGTTCCTCATTGTTCAAATTCCACTGTCAACATTGTATGGCTCCTCATTCTAGAGACCCGCTAGGGTTCAATTGTTGGTTGGAAGTGTTGAATTGCTGCTGTAACTTGTAATATCCCACCCACCTTGTTTCCAAAATTTGTTGCAATTGAAAATAGGGCATGGATTACCTTACTGATACGGAACTTCTTGTCATTGATCATCAGTACTTGTGTTGTATTATATGATGAATATCTCTTTGTTTGGATGATTTCTGTGTAATGAAATTACCACTGGTAATTTGCAGTTTGTTTATCAACTTTGCATTTCTGGTTTTTCTGCTGTTATCAACTCTTGAAGGCTTTTTCTTCATCTTGGTTGCCTTGATCATCTCTCAACCTCCTCTGGTTGCAGATGCATCTAGGCTTTATCATTGTTAAGGGTTTGGTGATTAAACTGTCTGTTCAAGGAAGATCAGTGAGGGAGGTGTAAACAACACAGAGATTGGTTCTCTGTAAAACAAAACAGATAGATTAACCTCTTGGAGGTATTCTCTCCAACTAAAAGATAAATATATGTGAAAAACTGAGAATTGAGTGAACAAAAATAATCAAACGCTCAAACCCTCCAACTTTTTATGCTTAACAATTGTATGCGAAGTTTCTTTGAGGTTTGGCTGTGTTTGGTTTCTAAATGCCTAACTATTATCAGATTAAAGTCATTAAACCTTGCAATTTTATATATTTCTTAACAAGATGGATTTTATAGTCATAAATGAATTGGGAAAGTTACATGAGATATATTTAACACTTAAAATAAAGTTATTAGTTTATTTTAATAACAATATGTTTATGAAATTTTAAGGTGGAGTTACTATTAAGCTTGGAGAAACTCCTACAAATATTGTATTAGAGAGAGCACCAAATTCATCATAGTTGAAGATTAAAAGTTTTTTGTTTGAATTCAACCAAAATTAATACATACTATTTGACTATTCTATTATATCTAAGGTTAGCTTCAACATTTTGTGTAAATATACAAAATTATTAAAATGGTTTTGCATTTTTTGTAATTTGGACAAAATTGCATGAGTTTGGTATTGGCTATGTTAATTAATGACTTAATGGTATTGGTTATATTAGTTTGGTATTCAATGTAACTTGATTGATTTGAGGTTTTCTTCAAAACTCTTATATCAAACTTTTTATATCGGTATATTTTAACAAACGGTTGAAAAACTAGTTAAAATTGTCAAATAAAATTGTATTTTAAACTTTATATAATAAATATCAGTATATTTTCTCACGATATAATACAAATTAATCCGCAATCTCCCACTACCGAAGATGACATGCATTTGTTGCTTGAATGTCCCTCTTTAAATTCATTTCAATCCATCCCTTTACACGCTCAACAACAGATCCTCAATCTAATTGTCCAATCTCGCAATCTGAAGATTATCTTAGCCTATATAAGTAACACTTTCACAACTTCTGATAAGGAAAATCTTGCATTCACTTGGTGGACGACTTGGTACATAAGAAATCAACACTTATTTAAACAAATTCCCATTCCTAACAACCGTGTTATAAAACAACTAATCCAAATGCATATGGAAAATTGGAGGAAAACTTCTACTCTTGATGATGATCTTACAGAGACATTTGAGACCTCGAAGCTTAATGTCAATCGTCAACAAAAACTTGATAGCAAAAAGAATAAAACTGTTAGATGGTTGAAACCTCCTCCTGGAACCTTTAAACTTAATTTCGATGGATCCACCCTACCTGAGAACAAGCTCCATCGGAATTATTATTAGAAACTGGTTTGGTGACCCTATTCTTATCGAGCACCAAAACGTCGGATGTCAATCTCCCCTTATGGCGGAAGCACTAGCCCTAAAGAATGGTGTTCAAAAAATTTTGGAATTACAGATCGACAAAGCACAAATTGAAGGCGACTCCTTGATAATCATAAACCACTTGACAAACAAACAAAAATGTTCTTGGGAAATTGAAATGATCATGACAGACATTCAAATCCTAATGTCGAAGGTGAAAGAAGTATCCTTCTTTCACACTCCTCGCATGGGCAATAGAGTGGCTGACAAGGTTGCACACCTTGGTCACTCTGCTCGGGGCATCGACATATCAAACAATCCCGATCTTCTAGACCTCATCCGTATGGATGCCCTCGAGTAGAGTTATCTCTCCCGAATTATTACCTGATAAAAAAAAAAAACAAATTAATCCAGATAAAAACCGGTTTTTTGGGGGGTGCTATAAAAACCGGTTTATTGTTGTGTGCCAACCACAACAACTTACGCCAAGAAGATCTATGCAACGGTCAAATTATCCTGGATAAATTGGATAATTCTCTTTTAGGGAGAATTCAAAAATCAAATAACTTGACAACGGTCAAATTTCATGCGACCTTGCCGAAGGGAGAGAGCACTGAATCACACACTCTCGCGCAGAGAGAGAGAGAGAGAGAGAGAGAGAGAGAGAGAGAGAGAGAGAGAGAGGGGGGGGGGGGGGGGGGGGGGGAAGAGGGAAAAGGTGGGGAATCGACAAAGACAGTATCAATCGAGGATGAGAAACTCTACCAAGAACTGCTCCAAAAGAAAAGGGGATAAATCATCCAAATCCCTAGCCGACGTCAATGGAGACGCCGAAAGCGGCAAGGGTTTCTACGCCTGCTACCTGTTAACATCTCTCAGCCCCCGTCACAAGGGCCAGACCTACATCGGGTTCGAATTTCATCCTCTCGTCTTTCTATATCCTTCAATTTGAACTATCTGATCTTCCTAATCTCTTCAATTGAGAGAATCTCTGGGTCGGATTTTATTTCTTTTCGCTGCAAAGTACTTTAATTTTTGGGGATGTATGTGTAAAATTGAGATCTTCGGGATTTCAGGTTCACTGTGAATCCAAAGCGTAGAATACGGCAACACAATGGGGAGATTACGAGCGGCGCAACCAGAACTAAGAAAAAGCGCCCATGGGAGATGACTCTCTGCATCTACGGCTTCCCCACACAGGTCGCCGCTCTCCAGGTATTTCTTCAAATCTCCACACTGAACTCTCAAAGGCTTAATCTTTGCTTCTGTTTAATCCATTTCATGATTTCTTACTAGCTGTGCATCGCCAATCTTTGAGCTGATCTCATGGATCTAAAGCTAACATATGTAGATAACCGAAGTATTGAATGTGTTTTGCAGTTTGAATGGGCATGGCAACACCCAACAGAATCACTAGCTGTGAGGAAGGCAGCTTGTAATCTGAAATCCCTCAATGGGTTAGCCAACAAGATCAAAATTGCATTCACTATGCTCACCCTCCACACATGGCAGAGGTAGTTTACCCCTCTTCTTAAAACCTAGTTGCTGCTTGTTTGGTTGTATATAAAATAATTGTTGGTTCTCGCTTTTTGTGGCTAGTATGGATCTGACTGTGAACTTCTTCTCGACAAAGTACATGAATCATGTTGCTGCTTGTCCAAGTCTGCCGAAGCAGATGAAGGTCCAGTTTGGTTCCATAGATGATCTTCCATGCTACTCTTTGGGCAATCAGTCTCTTCCCAATGACGAAGATGACTGGGATCTTGACCCACAGGAATGTAATTCCAGTGATGGTATTGAAGACCTTACAGGTGGGAATTCGGCTGATGCAAATGCCTCTGCCAGCTCCACCGAGAACCAAGCAGACAAGGAATCACGACAGAGTCAAGAATGCGATGTTTTAGAGCCAAGAGACCCATTTTTCCTTGTAGAAGATGATGACTTTCAGAACCGCTTTAATTCCAGTGATGGTATTGAAGACCTTACGACTGGAAATTTGGTTGATGGAATTAAGCATTCTTTCAATGCCAACGCCTCTGCCTGCAACACTGAGAACCAAACAGACAAGGACTCACGACAGCGTCAAGAATACAATGTCTTGGAGCCAAGAGACCCATTTTTCCTTGTAGAAGATGATGGCTTTCAGAACTGCATTGGCCAGGAGTTCAATACGCGTGTTTGTGCTGAAAAATATTCAACGACTAGGACAACATCTATGGCAATTGAGGATAGCAGGTGTAATCAAGCTTGGCCATCTGAGGAAAGCACTCCTATGCCTAAAGGAGCCACAGATGAAACTCGGTCATCCAATGTCAGGCAAATTGAGGTTATTGATTTGTTTACCCCTTCCCCTGACTGCAGAGATAATACACACGGCAAAAAGAGAAAGGTTGATTCTTCAAATACTGAGATCATTGATCTCACAAGATCCCCGGAATTTATTCAGCTTTAGGTTGTTTGTTTTAGTATACAATTTAAAAATAACACATGGATGAATTACAGAGTCGAGGAATAAGTAACATTTCAGTATTTCACTGTAAGCGTTTCATTCCTGTAATATACTTTTTTCAGTTTAGAAAACAATTGTGTTTTCTTGCCATTCCTGTGTCTCAGATACTGTTGTGAGATGAAGAAAAACTTCTATTTGCATGGTATTTGATATGGCTTTCTGTCATTAAATACTGATTTCCTCTCAACACCGTGATCTTGCACATTCAGAACTGTATTGCTATAATCCCTATGTATTAGCTATAAAGCTTTTTTTGTCGGAGTACATGGATTTCTGTGAAACAAAGCTGCTTTTTAAAGCTAATGACGCTATTTTTATGGTAATCAGTGAGTACATGTGACATGAAAGATATCTGTAATCAGAGACGAACAGTGAAGTGGTACATTAGTGTAACTAAAACATAAACCGCTTATTTTCATTACAAACCGAGCAATGAAACTGACATTTCCTACAGGAACAAACAATTGTGTTATTGAGATGGTACGGAGTTATGTACTTCGAAATACCACTGAAAACACCAAAGATATATATAGGAATTTCAGCTATACCCAGCTGCTATTTGTAGCAGAAAAAACAGATATATTCACAGGAGTGGATATTTAGTAGTCTTTAGGTACAGTTATGGGAGGACTTACTAATTGAACTATGCCAATGTATGAATTTCAATAAGAAGACGAAAACAAACTTCAGGGGAAAAAAATCCCCAGCAAAATCAAGCACATCTAATCAAAATTGTATCAGGTTAAACAATGAGGGGAGAGTTCCCTAAAAATGACACCATTATCACTTCAATTGTCAGCTGCTCCTCCTGTTGCAGAAGTGCTGTTTGTGCAACTGCATTTGTTATTTTAGAGATCTGTGATTTTGCTGCTCACCTTGCCAATCCCAAATAATGTCTCGAAGGGCAGGCCTTATATCTTCTTCCATTATCTTCTGATATTCTAAAGTATCTCCACTGGATTTTGTCATCTCCACCAAATGGAGTTCTGGGGTGACTTCAAATATCTCTACATCAATCGACACTGGTCCCTTTTTGCCCGCCTTGGGCAGTTCAAAAATAAGCACACCCTTGTTGGTCTGCTTTATTTTAAATCTTAGGCATTTGGCGGTTTCTATCAGCCGAGAAATGATTACAGAAGCAGGTTGCCTGGAAGTAAATCTTTCTTCTTTCTTTTCACCTCTGTCCTTGTATGAGCCGGTAAAATCAAATCTGTGTAAAAGAAATACAATATCAAATGCATCCAATTTTTTGGGTCTGATCGATTCTTCCCTGGGATTAGAATCTAAATCACATGAGCCAGAAGGTCCTGGATCCCCATCTGCATTTACAGAAGTAACTCTCTTGCCTTTAGTGTCTCGTATGGAAGATTTTAAGTTGAACTCCTTCCTAAACCAAGAGCTCTCTCTTATTTTGGCAATGGATATTCTAGTTTCTGGATTTGGATCCAATATTTGTAACAAAAGTTGGCGAATATCATCAGAGAACCATTTTGGAAACCTGAATTCTGCTTTGCGTATCCTCCTGTACATCTCCATCAGATTTCTATCATGAAATGGAAGGTGACCAGCCAAAAGAACAAACAAAACCACCCCACAAGACCAAATATCAGATTTGACTCCATCATAACCCTTCTGATTAATAACTTCAGGAGAAACATATGCAGGAGTTCCGCAAGACGTGTGAAGCAGCCCATCCTGACGCTTAGACTCCACCACTGCACTTAACCCAAAATCCGTAACTTTCAAATTATCATTTCCATCCAAGAGTAAATTTTCTGGCTTTATGTCTCGGTGATATACACCCCTACTATGGCAGAAATCCACAGCATTGATCAGCTGGTGGAAATACTTCTGGGCAACATCTTCTTTCAGCTTTCCCTTAGCCACCTTATTGAAAAGCTCCCCACCTTTAGCATATTCTATGACAAAGTAAATCCTGGTCCGGGTAGCCATGACTTCATAAAGGTTCACAATATTAGGGTGTCTGACCATTCGCATAATAGTTATCTCCCGCTTGACCTGATTCATCAAATTCACCTTCGTAACCTTCTCCTTGTCAATGATCTTGATTGCCACACTCTGGCCAGTCTTTAAACTTCTTGCATAATAAACTCTGGCAAAGGTGCCCTGCCCCAGCAATCTACCTAATTCATACCTCTCCATCAAAAAAGCAGTTTGATGGTCCATGTTGTCACACAAAACCTAAAAAGAAGGCTATGGTTTTTCTTATCTCCTGCCAAAGGAACTGATACACTATCTACAAAGCAGGAGTGGTAATTCCTCAAGCAATTCAACCGTCCTCACAAAGGTCAAGTGTAAACAATATAGGCATTTTATGCTGCGTGGCTCCCCTCAACATTCGGGTGTAGAGATATAATGCACTGAAATAAGACCCTCTAACATTATCAATAAAGCAGCACAGAAGAGACTGGAAAATGACAACCTCAGGAGATGCAGATAAGGGAAACTCAGCAGTCAAAAAACACATTTTTCAGCATCCCCTGGATCTTCCTCAAATCTCCAATCTTTCAGCACAGAAGAGGAGGGAAACAGGAAATGCTGGAAAAAGTGTAGTATTCAGCAAATTTCTCCAATCTTTCAGTTGCTAATCTGTGATATATGCCTGCTGCAATCGTCAGAAAGAAGATAGTAAAGGGATTGACATTGCCAATAACTTACACCAATTGGGGATATATTGAAAAACCAAGATACTAAATTGAATCACTAGATGGAATCGAGCAAACATGTCATTGAAGATTAATTCACCATGAAAGCAAGAACAAAGATTATGAATGCAAAGAGCCATCAAGGTTAACTGTCATTCAAAACCCTAAACTAAAAAATCAAAGCACCATAACCCCAAATTAAACAAATCCACCAATTCAATTCAATCAATATGGATTCAAAGAACACGACCAATCAGCATTCCGATAAAGATCACACCGATCAAAGCAAGCAATGCAAACCCAAAAGCCTAGCTCCGATATCAGCTATACGATGCAAAGCAAATCAAGATCAAAAATTGAAAGGTTCAAAATTTTACCTCAGCTAGTGCGGAGTGGATAATCTAGAACTGATGAGGATGGGATTTAAAGGGCTCTGGCTGGTTTCCCCAGAAAGAAATTCCCCGAATCCAGAAATAGATCGACCTTTTTGAAGGTCAAAGGAGTTTTATACGAACGATGGCGCTCACAGCAAAAGCAATGCGTTTCCTTCTTAAACCCAAATTTGTAGTCGGCTTTTTGCCTTTACGATCAGAAAGCGTCAATTAGAAAGGATTAAAAGGTGGATTAAGCAATAGTTTAAAAATAATTTCCCTCCAGAGTGTATAAATAGCAATAATTTAAAGAAAAAAAAAAGAGAAAGATCGGTGCTTTCACGTGAATCGCTTGAATTTTCTCGTGCCCAACTTAGCCCAACTAACAATCAAAACAACCAAACGTGGCAGTGCTAATTACCGGGGAATGGAAGACAAGACATCGGTTGAATTTATACAGTTGGACTCGGCGCCATTTCTCGACCTGCAATGGAAGCTGCAACCCTAAGCCCTAATCCTAATTCCTTCCAAGTACTTATTTATGTTGAAAGTAAGACGAAATAGTGACAGTTGCAGAAATAGGTGTAACAAACACGATTGTCATAGGATTTTTTTTTTTTTAACTAGGAAAGAATTTTGTTGATGTCGATAGAACACTAGAATCAAAAGATTTGTGAGTTCGAATAACATTAAGTGGAAGTCGTCGAGTCGATGATGAAGATTAGTGAATTTGCCGGCCATAAATTTGACTTCTCCAAACACTAGTTCAATTTGAAACGTCAAAAAAGGGGATTATAAATGAATAAAAATGATTAAATTCTAAATTACAGTGTTTGGAACACAAGTAGTTCTTCCAGTAGATTTTTTTATTTTAATATTCTATAGTTTTAAATGAAATAAAGTTAAAATTATACGGAATATTTTAATTAGCTTTTCGAAATTGAATTTTCAAAAGCTACACTTTCAAACTTTTCAGAGCTTTTTTTTATACACACAAATCTACTAATTTTATCAACTAGTTTATTCAGTTATCCTATCCGCTAAGGTTATCAAACACATTACTAAGTTTAATTCAATATATATTTTACATAATTAACCATTTAACTTCAGCTACCCATTCAGTTTCGGTTACCAAACACACCCTTAATGCAATCGAATCTAGCATTTTTCACATTGGTCATATTATTCTTTAAAATAATTGTCTCAGCTTTAAAATACGTAAATGAATCAACACTTTTATCTCTTTTTTTCCTAATATTTTAATATAATATAAAATATTTTCTTAATTAAAATGATTTAGTTATACTTTAAATTAGATTATTGGAGTTCACTCTTTTTAGTATGGAATTTTTTTTAAATGTATTTTTATACCTTAATTTCTCATTTGGTTTAGGATAGATATAATTTTGATATTTTAAATATTATTTGATTTTTATTAATCTAGTGGTGGAAAATAGGAATTTTTTTTCAAAATATTAAAAAAAATATTTATTTACGAAAATATTTACAAGTTAAAAATATTTACACAAATAATCATTTTTGCATAATCGTAAGAAAAATGCGGTTTGAAACCGTGTTTCTAGTATTAATAATCAATTTAAATCAGGGGGCGAAGGGGAATTTGCATTTTATTATAGAAACGCGTTTCAAAACACGTTTTACCCGGATACGGGGATACGATATGATACGGATACGGGGATACGGCAATTTCAAAAATGTAGGATACGATACGGCAAGGATACGGCAAGATGAATTATATGTTGTTTTAAAGGTCTAAGCATAAATAATAGATATTTATCATCAAAACACATGTAAATGAAACTACATTCAAACTATTAAGTGTTTAAGCCAAGTACAAGAACAAAACGAGAATGACCAAGTTAAAGTTTAATGCAGAAACATAATATAGCAAGTTCAACAACAACAACTTAAGACAAGTTCAGAAAGAACAACATAAAACTAAAACAAGTCCAAAAGAGAACAACATGTCACAAGTTCAGAAAGAACAACATAAAACTAAGACAACTGCAGTGGTGGACTGGTGGTGAGTCTGGTGAGTCGTGACCGAGACCGGCGAGCACAGGTGCGGCGCAACAGTACCACAGGCGCAACGGCAGATCTACAAATTAGATCTGAGAGTGAGTTTGAGAGTTGAGACAGCAGTACAGCACAACAGCAACAGTAGACTAGAAGGGAGAAAAGGAGAGCGAGTGACCAACCTTAGCCCAGGTGGGCGCCGGCGGTGGGGTCTAGGCTCGTCGGCGGGGCAGTGGGCGAGCGAATGGAGATTGAAGACTTGGAGGCTGGAGCGGGCGACAGTGAACAGAGAGAGAAATCGAGAGAGTTAGGGTTGAAGGGCTGAGAGGGATTTAATTTAGGGGTTTTTTATTAATAAAATATTACTCCCTCCGTTAATTAAAACTTGACGTTTTACTATTCACGCACGTTTTTTGAGGTGTTAAAAATTATATAAAATATTAACTTTTTTAATATATTTTTTTAATAATTTCATACTTGTTACTATTAAGTATGAATTTATAAAAAAAAATTTTAAAAAAAGTTAATATTTCATATAGTTTTTATCATTCTAAAAAAGCGTGCATGAATATTAAACGACAAGTTTTAATTAACAGAGGGAGTATTAAATACTGTATCCGTATCCGATACCGTATCCGGACCCGTATCCAAAAGACCAATGGCAGGTCAACGATACGTTGACCGTATCCGATACGGCAATACGCGTATCCAACCCGTATTTGGCCGTATCGGCGTATCCGCTCGTATCGGATACGGGATACAGTGCCTAGGTGCTACTGCCATGTCCGGGTAACATAGGCCCTCAGACCTCTGGGTGGCGGCCTCCCTCTTCTCGCTTGGACTTTGTACACCACTAACGATGAGCCGAGTCCGCCGGAATCGATGCCATCCCAGTCTAGTTTCGATGTATCCTCTTTCCATACCTTGCGTTGCTCCACCTAGCTGCTTAGAAACCGGCGGTTCCGTGGAGGAGCCAACAGAGGAAATGGAGGAAAGGGGGGGGGGGGGGGGGTGCGGGTTGAAAAAGGGGCTTTTCTCTTTCCTTTTTTTTCCTAAACCTAACAGGCAGCTTTAAGCCGCGTTTTATTTGTTTACTTTTTTTAATTACGAAATATATACAAATGAGATTTTAACCCGCATTTTATACATAAAACACGGTTTCAAACCGTGTTTCTATAATAAAATGTAATTTCTTTTTGCCTCTAGATTTAAATTGGTTATTACTACTAGAAACGCGGTTTCAAACCGCTTTTCTCTTAGTATACTGCAAAAAAAAATGAATATTTGTGTAAATATTTTTAACTTATGAATATTTTCGTAAATAAATATTTTTTTTGAATATTTTGAAAAAAAAATCGGAAAATAGATACTTTAAAATTATTGAAATAATAAATGATATCAACGTTCTAGTGGTAATTTTATTTAGAAAAATGCATTATTTTAAGTATTTTGGGTTTTTTTTCATGAAAATATCCTTGTAATGATTAGTGAATTGTAATTGTAGTTTTTAATAAAGTGAAAAAAATATTATAATAAATGAGAGTAAAATAGTATATATATATTTGTTGATTTTCTTAAAAACTTTGTACAAGTTAAAATGACATATTTTGACAAATAGACGAATCCTATTTTTAAATATATACGTGTACGAACACATAAGTAAGATTCAAAAAAGGGTGGAGTTTTATTTTAAGTTGACCGATAGAGTCGATAGAATTTAAATAATTAAACTATTGTCTAACAGATTATATTTAATATTTTTCCAATTTATATTTTATTTTTAGAATTTGTTTTTGTTAGAATAATGATAATTTCAGACTAGTGGAAACATCTCTAATTAGCACAACTAATTAAAGAAGTTGACTTATTATTTTGTTCGATTTTTATTAATTATTAATGTTTCTTTTACATATGGAAGATCTAATGTGGTTGATTGATTCATAGTGAAGGTTCTTTTTTGGGTAAATTGCAACTAATATCCCAACATTTAGGGATAATTGCTTTCAATACCCTAACCTTGTAAAATTTCACAAAATATCATAACCTATACTATTAGTTGCAATTAACACCCTAAATGAGTTTCTTAAATTAAAAAATTACCCACATCAAACAAAAATTACAAAAAATACTCATATTCATAAAATATATTCGATGAACCCCTAATACATTTTTAAAAAATGAGAATTAAATAAATCTCTTACAATTTAACCCCGCCCAACCCACCATCCAAAAATAATTATAATAGATATATAAAATATACTCCTTTAAAATATAATATAATTACTTTAGCATCTACTCATTTAAAATTTTAATATAATCAATAAAAATAATTATTTATTTATCTAAAAAACATACATTATAATTAAAATCTAAATTTATATAAGTCTGTCTCGATACCTACCGATTTGTACATCTATATATTCCCTGTATATTATTTGATACGATATATACTATCTTTTTGGTTAATATTATGTTATATATACTAAAACTAATACGTAACATCTTATAATGTATCACACATAAATTCCATGGTATTAAAAAAATTATTCTATAAGAAATTATTAACATAATAGTTTTACAAAAATAAAATAAAGTAGATTTAAAAAAATAAATGGTAAAAGATATGATAACCATTTGCAATAAATAATTATATAATAAAGATATATTAAAAATAATATGGTAGAAAATAATAATTTTACCATATTATTTTTAATATATCTTTCTTATGTAACTATTTATTACAAATGGTTATCATATCTCATTCCATTTATTTATTAAAATCTAAATTATTTTATTTTTGTAAAAGTATTATTTTTAAGATAAATAATTAATTATTTTGAGTAATTATATTAAAATATTAAATGAGTAAATGCTAAAATAATTATATTATATTTTTAAAGGAGTAGATTTTCTATACATGTTATAATTATTTTTGGATGGTGGATTTGATGGGCTTAAATTGTAAGAGATTTTTTTAATTTCAAATTTTAAAATATATTACGAGTTTATTGAAACTTTTTTGTGAATATGGGTGATTTTTTATAATTTTTGTATGATGCGGGTAATTTTTTAAATTTAAGAATCTCATCCAGGGTGTTAAGTGCAACTAATGGTATATGTTAGGATATTTTGTGAAATTTTACAAGGTTAGGGTATTAAAAACAACTATCCTTAAAGGTTGAGATATTAGTTGCAATTTTTTTTTTTTTTGAAAGCAATTCCTAGTGAAAATGATAGATTTGAAATCGCAATCTAATAGGATAAGAAACATTAATGATAGTATATAAAGGGGAATTTCAATTTTGCTTCCTAGTTAATTGAATTGGTTAAGGAAAGATTCTATAAAGATTGCATCTATTATAAGATTGAAAAAATTTTATTTTTTAACATACAAAAAGTCTATTTTAAGAGGGAAAACTAATTAAAATATCTCGGGTATGGTAAAAATATATCCTTAACTTTCAAATGTAATAAAAATGTCCCGACCTTTGAGGGTAGTGGTAATATATTACCAAGAGTTTTCTACGGGTAAAAAATGTTGACAAGACAGCATACATGGATTTTTTTAACAAGGGTTTTCTTGAACGGTTTCCTTAGAAAAAAAAAATAAAGAGTTGGATCGGATTCATACCCAATGTCTTTTCCTCCCTTCTATCTTCTTCCATGGTTGTCTCTTGAATTGTCTTTTAGGTCTTCCAGGCAGCTCATTGTTCCTCTTCATTGGTCGTCTTCCTCCCTCGCGATGGCCTATCTTGAGCTGTCTCTCTCACATCTTCTTCCTCTTTGATTCGTTCACGGACTTGGCTGAGTAAGTTTTATTTTTTTCTCTCTTTTTTCTTGTTGTTATTGTTGGTTTAGTGTTGTTGCCAGTTTGGTGTTAGGAATAGTCATGTTGTATTAATTTGAGATAATTTTGACCGGATTAGTTGTTTGGTTGAATCAATTTCGTTTTTTGGGTTTAATTTTGTTGTCGGTTTATTTTATCCTAAGGAAACCGTTCAAGAAAACTTAATTTTAGTGTTAATGTGTAAAAAGGCTTCCACGTAGGCTGCCTTGTCAAAAAAAAAATGAATAAATTTGCCTAACAGGCCACTTTTTGGGCTCAAATTGGACAAATGTCCACGGACCTATCCAAATTAGGGTAAAGTCCACCATTTGTTTTAATCAAACGCGTCCCCCCCCCCCCCCCCTTCTTGGATCCGCCTCCCTCCCTCCCTCATCCCCGCCCCTTCTTCCCAGGCTCCCCTCGGAGATCACCGCCTCCCCGACCTCCTCCTGTCGGTGCCGCTGCGTAATCGTTCATTCTCATGTCGGCCTAAGCTCCACGAGCAGGAGATCGTCAGCATCGGCCATGTCGGCCTAAGCTCCGCGAGCAGGAGATCCGATTTGGTCCTCATCGGCCACATCGTCTTTGTTTTCTTCTAATCCCTCCGGCCTCTCTCCGTTCTTCCACCTCCGACCTCCTCGTCGGTTTCCACATCTCCTTCGCCCTCTACTTGTCGTTCTTCCGCATCGCCGTTGATCCGCGGTCTCCAGGTTCTTCTTCTCCTTCACTCTCTCGTTCCTCTGTTGGATTCGATCATGCTGAAATTGAATGATGATTGAAGATTTGTATAAAAATTACAAGAGAATTGCTATGCAGATTTGGCTTGTAATCACGTGCTTGTGCTTCTTTGTAAAGTTTTTCTTATGGGATTCCAGTTGAATTTTTTGAAGGAAATACATTGAGACCTTAATTTTCAATCCTGGAGGTATATACTCATTAATAGTTAGTAAGAGTAGTAAGTTTTGGTTTGATGGATATACGGGAGATGCAAATCTGGTCACAAGTTCCTTATGTGGGTGCTAATGTGGTTTGTGCACTAGAGGAAGCTACATTGTAGGGTGGCTATGTGCTGTCATAGGATGTGTTGTTGGCCATTTTTTGGCGATCATAGGACATAAATTGTGGGGATGGCCATTACTGCTGATTTTTTTTTAATCGATTGTTAAGAGCTGTTGCAAATGGATATGTTCTTGTGAGGCTTTTTAGTTTTGCTGCAGGAGCCCTATAAACCTTCATGGAAATGATGATTATGGCAAGCTTCTTTTTTTCCTAGTTGTGGGAGTTGTTAAGGTGTACTTTAGAAGTTGTTGGCATACATCATCTTAGCATCTCACTTGTAATGTATTAGGTATAGTACTTAAGCTTTTCAATTTTTTTTTTCATTAGCTATTACTGTATTAATTAGCTTACAAACAATATTGCATTATATTAACAATTTCCATGAAATTAATTCTTATAAAATTGTTATGCTGAAATACTGAAATTAATTCTTATAAAATTGTATGAGCTACTATATCTTACACACAAACATATATTTCAGCATTTCAGCATTTTTTGAAAAAAAAAAGAATTTTTAGCATTTCAACACTTTTTGAAAAAAAAAACTCCGATTTCAGCAACTCCGGTGTCGAAGTGGTAACGCGAAAAAAAAAAAGCAACTTCGGTTTCAGCAACTCCGGTGTCGAAGTGGTGACACGAGAAAAAAAAAAGAAAAAAAGCAACTCCGGTTTCAGCAACCCTGGTTTCAGCAACTCCGATTTCAACAACGTGCAGAAAAAAAAACTAATTTCAACAATTTCAGCAACTCCGATGTCAAAGAGCTGACGCGCGAAGAAAAAAACCGCTGAAATAGGGGTTGCTGAAACAGGAGGGGGCACAGGGGGCGCGCATGGGGGGCACAGGGGCAAAGGGGACAAGGGAAGGGATGTGGACATTTTGCCAATTTGGAAGGATGGGTGGACATTTCCCTAATAAAGGCTCTAATTATGGTCTATTGCTCAATTGACCCAAAAAAAATTCATGTAGGCTGCCTTGTCACCATTTTTGATCCGTGAGAAAACACGTGGTAATATATTACCACGACCCTCAAAGGTTGGATATTTTTATTACATTTAAAAGTTGAGGATATATTTTTACCATACCCCCAAAGGTGGGGTATTTTAATTAGTTTTCCCATTTTAAGATTGTATACGGGGTACAATTTATCAACTCTATGGTTTGAGAGTGAAGATCATTTATTACACATTGTATAATATTTGGTGTTATGTTTGTGTGCAATGTTCTAAAAAAAACTTTTGACGAGTGTTTGGTGGTGGGGTAGAGTTAAGGGTTTAGGCGGGGTCTAGACGAGGTTTAGGCGGATTTCATGGCGGGTCTTTATAGTCTAGGCGGGTTTGACGACCTTGAAGGCCTTGGCAGCGGGGTGAGTTCAAGGGTTTAGGCGGGGGTCTAGGTAGGTCTTGAAGGGTTTTTTAGAACAGTGTTTGTGTATTTGTATATATATAAGTCAAAATTGTTAAAAAAATCAAAAAAATTAAAACATAACATAGTTTTATATATATTTGGGGAAAATATTTTTAAAAATCATGAAAATATTTTGTTCAAAAATAAATATGAGTAGAAATTACAAAATAGAAATATTTTTGTCAAAATCATTTTTAAAAGTACAATTTCTTAAAATATTATTTTTGGATGTATATGATTTATTAATTATAATGTTGATATAATTTTTTGAAATGTTTTATCAATATTTTTTTACTAAAATTATTTTTGTATAATATTGAGGATCATACAAAAGATAATATGCGATCTCAACCGATTGTTTAAGGCTTTTGGTGTTAAAATGACGTCCTATCAAGAAGATAACAAAAGATTAACCCATAATCCCTCGTCGGATGCCATCGGGAGATGAATCTGTAGGGTCTGTCAGGTCTGACATCATTCAAACTCTTATATAAAAAAAAAAGATTAACCCATCTCCTAAACATCAAATATCAAGCCTAGTACAATAAAACATCAAAACACATCTCCTAATCTTTGTTGCAGGATGAGGCCTCACTTGAATGTCGAGGTTAGAATTTCATACTCCACCCCTTTTAAAATATACTTCGGATAGGTTATTTGACTTTTTAACATATTTAAAAAAAACTATAAAATATTAATTTTTATAAATAATATTTTTATTATATTCATACTACTAATGAGTATGAAATTATTGTAAAAAAATAACTTTAAAAAGTTAATATTTTATGAGTTGTAGCATTTAAAAAACGTGTTCAAAAGTCAAATAATCTATATTTAGAGACGTTGTTAATTTATTTTTATTTTAAATAGAAATATAGAATTGTGTGAGAGGGACAGAGGAGGGGGACAAGAAGAGGAGACAGAGGATATGGCTTTGTTTCTTAAATTGAAGCGTGATTGAGGTTGTAGGGTAACATTTCATGATACGAGGTTTGAAATTAGAATTCTATTAAAAATATGAAAATGTTTGTGAGTGAAAAGGTTAACTTATGAACGAAATACAGTAATCAATTCAGACTTCAGAGTAATCAATTCAGATTAAATTTAGGCGGGGGGAATCAATTGTGAATTTGTGATGCTTGAGATTAATTTAGGGAAATAAAAATCCCAAAATATTACTCTCTCTACATTATAAAACTCAATATTTGACTTTAAAAAACTCTATAAAATATAAATATTTTTAATGTTTTTTAAAAATAATTTCATATACTCCGTAGGTTGGTAATATTTTGTTTTTTGAATAATTTTATTCATATTGGTTCATGTTTTATCAAGATAAGTACAACTATCTTGTTTCAAGATAAGTAATACTATGTGATTTGTAACTAATAACAAGTTGGTGTGGTGGTTGTGGGGCTACACCCTCGCTTGTGAGTCGGAGGGTCAACCCCTTAAATGGGTCACACAGTACCCGATCCAGATGTAGAGCGACTTAGTCGATCGAACTGGACTAAGATTAAAAAAAAAGGAATTGGTATCTTGTTGATTTTCAACTTATTGCGTTCAATTCTGTATCCTCTATGACAGGGTCTCCTGATGTACCGCTGGTCAGCGGTGTCATCGCGTGGTGGCACTTGGCTCCGGTTTTGCCTTCGTTGTCCTCGACTTTTTTGGGCTAGGATCGTCAGTTCTTCTGGGGCTGTTTGTTTACCGCTTTTGTATTGCACCATTTATTTTATAATTGTATATTTGACGGTTCGTCGTCTGCCGACTTGTCGGCCTCTCGATGAGTCAGTTCTGTCTGATCATCTAATTATGACCTTATCAAAAAAAAAAAAGTATCCTCTATGACAGGAACAAAAAGCCTATTAAAGTAAGAGAGAAACGGTGTCGTACTGATCGTGCTTTCTCAGGTGCGACTTGGCCGACGGTGTGTCACCCCTCACCAGAACGGACTACCCGAGTCCCGACGTCGTTTTATTCGGTGAATCCAATCGAGATCGAGAGATTGGGGAATGTCGATGCCACAGCTACCGCTGGCGCGTACGCGCGTGGTGAGCCAAGCGGAGGAGAGACCGATCTCACACTCCACACCGCTCGAAGCTTCTCTCCACCAGTTACTTCACCATCATCAATTCCAAGCCTTCAAACTCCGCGATCAAACCGGTTAGGGCTCTTCTTCCTTCTGCGGTGTCCTTTTTATGATCGATGATGCTCAATCATTCTCGATTGAATTTGAAGCAAATTGGAAAAATGAATACGAAATCTGTGAACAGAGAAAGCGAAGAAGGAGGCCATATGGAGAGCGGGTAGGGTATCGGATCTGCTTGTGGATTCGGTGAATGGAGGAGTGCAGGAGTCCTTCATCAACGAGAAGCGGATCGAACTCGAAATCAGATCGCTATCTGCCACCGTCGCTCGCTATAAGAAGCAAACCGATCAATGGCTCGCCGCCTCCCGCTCTATCAACACTGCCATCAAGGTTTTATCTCAACTCCAATCCTCCGCGAGAAAAACTGCATTTTTGTGTTTAATTTCACGATTTTTTGGGGGGGAATTGGATGAGTGAAACCCTAGCAAGTGCAATTTCATACCTGTTCGGATGGAAAGTTATGAGCTTTGTTGAATTGGACAGTGAACCCCCTACTATGGTTGAATTCGCAGGAAATCGGTGACTTTGAGAACTGGATGAAGATAATGGAGTATGATTGTAAAAGCATCACTGCAGCGATCCGCAACATTCATCAAGCCTGATCTCCATTCACCAATTTCAGTTTTCTTCAATCCCCTCCTGCTTTTGTGGCAATGAAACCTGCATCAGGAAACTTTGATATACAGGAAAAGACTTGGAAGATTGTGTTTATCCCTTTTGTTGCTTACCCGTGTTCATCGTCTCTTTTCGTCAGTTTTGTTTTCATCCAATTGAAGCTTACAATGAACTCTGTAAGATCATGATTAACATTAGATATTTTGGTTTCAATGTCACTTGATTGACAGCACTAGGCATTGTTGTTGCTCTAGTTTTTTTTCCCCAGATTATGTGGTTCCTGCCGAGCTGCAATGCCCCTTGGTCACCAACTACGAATTCGGATCTGTTTAGCATTAGAAAAACAGCCATAACATGTTCTCATATCAACCATCTTATCAGACCTTATCGGCTAAAGGTACAATATGATACATATCATAACATAGCATGTTGAACCAACCCGAGCTCTTAAAAAACTGTAGGATTCATGAACTTGTGTAGTACAAGAAATACAAATGCAAATTGTGGGATATTGAACACGCTCATGAACTTTAACTGACCTGTTGAACCAAAAGGTTGCACTGTGTAAGCCTATTGAAACAGAAGTGCAGAAAAACACAAATTGGGTCGGAGCTAAACAGGAATTCGGGGAAGCTAAATACTTCTTATCATTGAGCATCCATATTTACTATGCTGCAATACGACAGTAAGCCAACTGATGCAAAAAAAAAGACGACAAAAATGCTCATCCGTTCCTTGAGGGGGGAGATGCAAACGAGTTTCGTCAAGATGCCGATTACCACACTGGTGAGGAATGCAAAAAGCCAAGTAAATAACATAAGACCCTATTACACCAGTTTCCTCCTACAAGTCTGCCTAGAATTCAAAATCTTCCTCCTTTGACTCATCTTGTAGCTTAAATCCCCTCTTTTTCAAAACTTCTGCTGCAGAATCGGATATTCCTAGCAAATATTGTATGCGCGACGTCTTTTCAGGTAATGGTTCGCTGCCCAAGTATATGGCAAAGAGATCGGCCAGCTCTTCTGGTACATCCCATGAGAGCGGTGTTGCAGGTACAGCCTTGTCGCAAGCAAGTAGGTTGTTAAGGGTAGAAACCTGGAGATTTGGAAATGGTGAGAGCCAAAGATGCAATAGTTAAT
The DNA here is from genome assembly GCA_963922045.1 of Persicaria maculosa. Lineage (NCBI taxonomy): Eukaryota > Viridiplantae > Streptophyta > Magnoliopsida > Caryophyllales > Polygonaceae > Persicaria > Persicaria maculosa. The sequence continues at coordinate 12,111,673 of OY998267.1, read as the reverse complement.
AGCAGTGATTAAAGTGTGAGCCAGATAAAATTAATCATTATCACATTTTTTTTAGATGAAACTGCAGGAGATGCATACCACTTCGGAATGCTTCCTCTGTCTTAGCAATGCCACTGCTTGAACCAATGCATCGGACAACCTTGTTCGGGCAATTTCAAAAACAGCCGCTCTAGCTTTCTGAAGATTTATGTTCAAATCAGCGGGAATTTTTTCATAAACTTCCTCCTCATCAAACTCTCCAGTACCAGATGAAAATATATCATCCACAGTCTTTTTAAAGAGATTCTCCCGTAGGCTTTCTGAAATCATGGAGTCCAAGCTCACACTTGCTTCCTTGAGTTCTCTGACCTGCTTTATGTTAAGCCTTCCTTGTTGAATAGCTGTTTCAATTGCAGAAGCCATTTTTGAAGAAGTAATGTTCTTCATCACTTTCTGAGCATACTCTGGAGGCAAACCAACTTCTTTCTGCAAATCATTCAGTTGCTCAATCCTGGTTTTTGTCAACTGACCATCTGCCAGGATAACCTCAGCTTGCTTCCGGAAAGCTTCCTCAGCTAGGCCACGATGGACCTCCACGGTCTCTGGGCGTGTTAAGCCTAAAATTCCACCAAGCTGATTTAGATAAAGATACTCCCTATCATCCTTTCTCGTGGCGATTTCTGCACCAAAAGGAATCTTGACAACATCTCCAGTCAAGCAATATAATAAATATGTCTTGTAAAGTTCTTTCCTCTCATTCACTTGGAGATCATCTTTCAAAGTAATATCTGTTTGTCCAGGTTTCCCTATCTTTCCATCAAGCTCTGATCCGGGTCTTGTTTTTCTTAGTGTCTGAATTGACTCCCATTCCTCTTCCTCTTCATCCTCTTCTTCGTCTACTTTAGGAAGGGTTTGCTCTTCTTTCACTGTTTCATCTTCTGCAGAATCAGTTGATTCGCCTTTAATATCTGCTACTAATTCAGTTACCACCAGTGAGTTGAAAGCAATCATCTTCTTGAGTACTTTCGCAGATTCAGTTCGATTTCCAGCTGCTCTTGCTTGTCTAATGTAAGTTATGAATACCTTCCTAACCTGCAACCAGCACGTGTTAACATGGACATAGGCATAAATATCAACAGTTGCATTCTCTCATATAAGGGGTACAGTAAACATGTATGCACCTCAAGTCTAAATGCAATAAGTCATTGACTTTCTGAAGAAGTCAAATATTCAGTTGCCACTTGCAACATGTATGCATCTCAAATCTAAATGCTATTTATTACATGAAATAAAGAATTTTATTTCAGATAAATCCTTCAAATATCAGGTGATAATAAGCACCAAAATACGATAGGAGAATATTTGGTTTGGTACAGAATCCTGAACCTTTGAGCCAAGGTGTGCTTATAAGTTAACAACACGGTTTTGTTGCAGGTGAACAAAATGTTTATTGAAGGTAGTTTAGAGTTCAATTAGATATAAGCTGTGCAAAGCCAAAAACACCAGCACCGATGTCAATTAGTTGTGGAAGAATAAGTTACCGCTTTGCTAGCAATTGATATTGCAAGCTCCCTTGTCAAGCGCAAACCATGAGCAGCCTTTCTTACAGCAGCTTTAACATCAGCATCATAACCATCAACACCCGAGGCAATTGCATCATTAACAACCTGCAAATGGAGGAAATAAGTTTGTCATCTTCTACATCTGAGTAACACAATTTCAGGCTTGAGCTGTGCATCATCTCTATACACTTCTTACTCGATATTTACAAATGAAACCAAGAACCACTCCCAAAATTTAAGGAGAAGAAGGGAAGCTGTTGCCTAAGATTCCAACAACCATTCATGACACTTGAAAGAATATTTGAAATTTTTTATTTAAATATTGAAGTGTAAGCTGTATGTAGCTGTCATAACAATGAATCGACTGGGGATTAAGCATACTGCGCTTAGGTGATAGGGCTTTCAGTTGTAAGATTGGAGGGAATCTCAAATCTCCAGGCTGAAGATAGATCCAACTCATTTGACATTTCATAATCACAAACTGAAAAGGAATGAACATGAACAACTAATACCTTCTCAAATATACGACCACAGATATCAGCATGTGCTGCCTCAACAGTTTTCTGAGGAACGCATAGCATGACCCGCACACGTAGCAGGGCAGCAGCATCCTCATCACTCAACTCACCATCAGCTATACACTGTTGCAACTTCTGACGATAAATTTCTGCAATGTGTAGATTAAGAAAGAACAGTGAGAAAGCATATTTTGGAAAAGGTGATAACCAGTTAGACTAATATATGCATGGGAATGGATGTCTTATTGCCTTCATCCGAAATCAACATCACAACCCCAAAATGGCTCAATGGAGTAAGTCATTGGTCACTATTATACAAATAACTACCCTATAAGAGATTCCCCTGGCAGAGGCATGATTATAGCCAAGGACTCAATACTGAAGACAGCACAATGAAAGGTCAGAAAAATATCAGTTTGCCTAAAACCCAAGGAAAACAAGAAAAAGAGAACAGAAAACAATTTTAGACATTTAGGTGTGCTCGTGATTTAGTTACTACCTTCATGGATCTCACTGGCCTTTTGAGGATCAAACCGCAACCTATCACAGAGATTTTGAAGAAAGGCTGCTTTGCTGTCTGCAGCTTCCAGTTCACCACCAGAGAAGGCCTGTGCCAACTGCTTGCGGTACAATTTAGAGGTAACATCTAGCATAATGGTCTCTACCTCCCGCTTTCCTAAACCAAATACGGTCCTCAATTGGTTCAGGGCAGTAACCTGCAAAATAAGAGAGTAATCAAATTCCTATGTCTCATGATTTCGTATGAAGCAGGCTCCCAAATATTTGAGTGATAAAAGTGGTGAGAAAAAAAATCCATCAATGAAGAGATCAACAATAAGAAGTTTAGCAAGCTAAAAAATGGAACAGTATTGCCATCCAATCCCTGCAACACTAATTGCCTTTTTAATGCTTTTAAAACACAACACAGTTTAGAGTCCTTTAACTTAGAAAGGGAAAATGGCATAAAATAACATGAATTTTAAAGCAATGTGCAGAAACTGTCAAAAACATCATGAATTTTATATTTTTGTGCGGATACTGTATTTGAGAGTGCAAATTATCAATGAAATCCACAAATTGAGGCAGTTTATTTTTCTTACTCTACTTTCTTCCATGCGCCCACTAGACAGTGAATCTACTACATAAGCTCTGTAGAGGGACTTTAGGTCACCCATTCTTCCATCACTGTCAAACTCACCACCTGAAGAAATAATGAAATAACACATTAAAAAACTCTATTTTATCTCGCCACAGGAACCAAAAGGAAGAACAGAAGAAAAAAAGTGAGAACCATACTGGTTCAGAGTTACGAACTGTACCATTGAGAGAAACTTGTCCAATTCCACAAGCCAATCTACTTGCGTCCGACTGATTTCCAAGTGAAAGAAGTCGATTGTTAAATTCAAGTACCTTATTTAGCTCATCCACAACCTCCTTCGCTCTCCTGGAAAACAATAGTGTATGAGAATGCAATAATTTATTAGAATGTCACTAAGTAGTAGATGCACTAATTGAACCCTAACCCATCCCAAAGACCAGAGAAACATGAACATATGTAAACATGAAAGATAAAAATTTAGCTTTTGTCAATCATACACTGCTCCAGTACGAGACTTGAGTATATCAATAGCTGTAGAAATGTTTTCTTCGACAATCTTTCTCATATGCACCCTGAACATATCAGCAGCCAGCTGCGAAAAATGGATTAGAAAAATCAATGAGAAAACACATCCGTACAATCTACACGTGTAAATAATATTCATATAAAAAAAGGACACACGGGAGGAGAGAACCAGAAAGATAAAAGGGGTGAGTGAGAAAGAAGTGTTACAAGGGAATACCTCGTCTGAAAGACGATATGAAAGCTGAAATTGCCTCAGGCTAACAAGCTGCTCTACATCCAAATCTGTAGGGGAATCAGAAAACAAAAACGAATAAATGTTAAGAGTAAATCTTTGGTCGCTCTACCCTAAAAAACAACCAAATGAACCATATATTTTATTAAGGCAGGGAAGTCTAAAGATCAAAATGCAACTAACAACATTAAACAAAAACGCACACTTGTATATCTTTCATCCAAACATTTTTAATCAGCCAAAAAAAGGGGTTCACATTAATAGAGATCAATCGCATATTAATAGATGCTCAGACTAAAATCCAAGCAGTAGAATAGGCTATGCAAATATTCAATATTTAGTAATGCAAATGACAGAAATAGTCAACTTTATGACATTGCTTGATATACCGCTGATACTAACCTCTGCTAATTGACGTTAGCTTCTGAGCATATAACCTCTGGGCATTATCACGAATGGCAATCTCAATCTGGCATAGCATTTTTTAAGTCAATAAACAAATCACAATAATCCATTATGCAAGAGAGAGAAAGAGACAATTTAGCTTCAGCAGCTATCCATAGCTGAGACACTACAAATACTAATTTTCATCACTTTATAATTCTAATTTCTCTAGAAACAACAAAGAATATGGTGCAGATGCATTAGCAAATACCTGGGAATCAGTAACTCTGAATACACGCTTCCAAGGTAGAAGGAATGTTGAAGCATCTCCAAAGACGATAGTGGATACATAAACAAGCTTCTGAAACGCCTGCTCTGGAAATCACTACAGCTGATCAAGCTAATTGTCTAAACTCTCTCATACTGAAACATGAAAGTAGCACAGACACAAATATCGTACCCGACGCTGCTGGGCATCTGCTTCACGGTCTCCTGTTTCAAGCCTTTGTCTGAAAATTCTCCTTGCAATCTAAACCCAAGAGATTACCCAGGGATAAGAGAGATTAGATCATTCAAATTGATGTTCAACAAAACCAAAGCTGATAGACAAGCATAAACTAACTATATTTTTTTCATGGAAACAAAGTATTAACAAACCTCTATATGCATATTAGCTGCTTCAGGGTCATCGATTCCCAAAGCATTTTTAAACTTAATAATAGTCTCAACTTCATCTCCCTTCAGATCTTCACTTCCATCAGGGAGCACCGATGACACAAATCTACAACAAAAAGGTGAAAACAAAATGAAACAACTGGCAGACAAATTCACATGAAAGAATGGCCAAATTATATATTCACACTAAATGCAACTTTCATCTATAAGCAGTAAATCCGGGGAAGGGAAAATTCATTCGTGATGCAGGAAGAGATACATAAATGAAGGTTATGGCATTGCCCAGAAGAACTTTCAATGCCTTGATGCTGCTTTGACATGTCAAGGAAGCAAGGGGGCATGACAACAAATTACATAGTATTCCATGCTCAGGTATAAAATATTTCTGATAACTAACCTGCAATACAAGTCGCAAAGCTCTGCATTAAACGTCTCATCCTGCTTGCTAACACCGTATCTGAAAAGTAAATCATCAAACATTAGCTCCTAGCAATGACAACTAAGAGTGAAATTCCACACCATTTCCCAATTTCCAACTTATATCTTAAATTTCGTGTACACTTCCAATATCCAAAAAGCACAGTAATACTCATCAGTGACCGAAAAAATCAACTAAGCATCTCAAAACAATAATATAGAACACTCTGAAGTCACCATGGGATGTGTAACACAGCTTAATTTTGAATTTTAAGAAGCGAGAAACAGTCTCCATGCCCCAACATAGAATCTGACAGGCAAGTGCAAACCGGTCATATCCAGCTTTAGATTGCCATTTTCTATATCAATCCGCTTAAAATCCACCGAAGGTTTTGACTAGTGGCAGCGCAAGTGTCAAAATCACAGAAACATTAAAGCAAAAACCACTTACTTCTTGGCGATTCCTTCAATGTCCTCCTTGCTCAGCGCGAGCGGATCCTCGCACTCCGCCACAAAGTTATGCAAATTCACCGCAGCCACCTCAGGGACGCAAGAATTCAAAGCGTAGGCAGCCGCACCAGCGGCAGCGCCAAGCGCAAGCGCACCACCATAACCGGCATTTTTATTCCGCCCAATCCGAAGACCTAATCCATATCCAGCGGCCAAAGCGGCAGCTACCACGACTACGGAGCCAGCTAGCCTCACCGGCGGGGACAAGCTGTCAGCGACGGACTGGAATCCGGTGAGCTCCTTCTTTCCGCCGAAAACATCGGGCGGAACCGGTGGGCGAGAGGGAGTGGGGGCGGAGACCGGCGGTTGGGCGACGGAGGAGGAACAGCGGAGGGAGGTGACGCGGTAACGGCGTCGCTTGGAGAGGATGGAGGAGAAATTGAAGGAGAGAGGGGTGGGAGGGAGGAAGGAGGAGAGAAGGAGGGGTGGTTTCGGAGATGGAGAGGAGGAGGTGATAATGGAGGAGCTCATCGGAACGGATAAACTTCGCTCTCTCTCTCTCTCGCTCTCGCTCGCTCGCAGTCTCCTGGGTTCTGTTTGGAGAGAGTGAGGGGTGCGTGTTATTATGTGCTTTTTAGGGTTTGAAGGTGTGGGTTTGGTGGGAATGTTTTTTTTTTTTAAAGAAATATTATTGCAAAATATTATATTTATACATGTATTAATCAATATACATCTCTAAAATATTTAGATAATAAATTTTGATTAACAATATATAATTTTTTAGTCGAATCAAAAAAATATATATAATTTTTTAGATTTTTCTAACTCGTGGAATGTACTCTTTTATAATTTATATTGATTTGTGTATTTTAAATTTTTTTAAAAACAATTGATGAATTAAAATGTATGCTTTATATTAAAAAATAATAAATTTTATATTAAAAAATTAATATAATAATGATGTATTTGCAAAGAAGTGGATTATTTTATAAAATGTATGTTTTTTTCTAAAAAATATAGTAGTATTTTAGACCCAAATGAGTATGATGTTAATACCGTCTGCTAAGAGCAACTGTAATGCATAGACTTAATTGAGTTTTTTTATTTTGAAGAAAAAAAGAAAGAAATTTAAAGTATTACATGTCAGACATTTACAGGGTAAAATTTTCTTATTTAGTGTGTTTGTGTCTTGTAGTGAATACTTTGAAGAGAAATTAAAACACTCTTTGTTGCTTGGAAATTTGTACATAGGATGAATATGTCATTTGCTTATGTTATTTCAATTTTATTCACTAATTTAATTTCAATTTTATTCACTAAAAATTTTCTTATTTAGTGTGTTTGTGTCATGTACAATTTTCTTATCCAGAAGAGTGGAGCCATCAAAACTAAGTTTGTATGTCCCAAGAGGAGGCTTACGCCAACTTATAGTTTTATTTTGTTCGTGTTTTCTTTGTTGCTTGGAAATTTGTACATAGGATGAATATGCCACATTAAGCTCAACATCGAAGGTAGAAGTTTTTCTCCGGTTTTCAATATGAGTTTGTACCAGATGTTCTGTAAAATGATTACTGGGAATGGGAACCTATTTAAATATGTCATTTGCTTATGTTATTTGCTTCTGTTTGTACATGATAGTTAGTCCATCTACCGACTTGTCTGGTCTCTTGACTACTCGAGGCGTGTCTAGATAATCAAATTTATTTCCCGATTTAAACAGAATGTCTAATTAGATCACACATTTATTAGTGATAACAACATAATCATTTAAACATTATACTAAACTCCATAGAGTATGAAATTAATTTATATATTTTTATTACCCTAAATTATTTAATAGTGCATTATTAAAACAATCATAATTACGAATTGAAAAATATAATTAATAATTAATGTAGTGATAATACCTCATAAAAATAGTTATCATTTATAGAAGTATATAAATAAATATGTATATATATTAAAATAATCTCATTGAAAGGAAAAAAAATTAATATCATTTTAACAATATTTTTAACTAAAGATAATTTTATGAAATCAATTAGATAAAGACGAGAATATATACCATATGAACGAAATGCTTTTAATTTAATATAGTATATAAAGATTTACATATAGATATAGATTATATATTAATTCAATGTTTTGTTTTAAACTAATTGATTAGAAAATGTAGAATGTGTTTATAAAAAAAAACTATAAAATATGATTATGTCTCCACATCAAAATACTTATCGTTTAAATTATATATTAATTTTAATTTTAATATCAATTCAATGTTTTGAATTAAACCCATTGATTAGAAAAATGGAGTGTATAATATTTTAATAAAATTAAAAAATCACTATTATAATTTAATTGGTTGAAAACCATACAATTAAGAGAGTGATGACACCTCATATAAAATAGTTCACATTGAAAAGAGTATTTAGATATAGATATAGATATTAATTCAATGTTTTGAATTAAACCCATTGATTATAAAATGGAGTATATAATATTTTTAAAAATTTTAAAAAATGTTTATTATAATTTGAGTGGTTGAAAACCCTGTAATTAAGGTAGTGATGATACCTCATCAAAAATAGTTCTCATTTAAAGTAGTAACAATTTAGTTCCCACACCATGACGTGATTTTTTAAAGATAACATCTTACTAATACAATGAATTAACATTGTACAATTAAATAAAATATTAATTAAACTTATCATAAAATAAGAAATGTAAAAATTTTGAATCGAATGTTGGTGAAGTGGTTGTGGCCGTGGGGCTACACCCCTGTCAAGAGGTTCGAAGTTCGAACCCCCTTTATTTCTTTGAGCGAAAATTATTTAATTTTTTTTATAAAGTAAGAATTCGAGATCGAACCAGCCTGATTCGTTCGAAGTTCGAATCCCCTTTATTTATTTGAGCAAAAATTATTTAAAAATTTTATTTTTGATAAAGTAAGAATTCGAGACTGGACAAGTCTGATTCTCGATAGATCGACAACCGTCGAAACTACAGTAGAAACTGAAAAAGAGCGCAACAAAAGAGGCAACACGATAAAAATGACAAATTGTGTCTTCGGAGACATCTGATAAAATTAAAAATTATAACTGTTTTGGGATATAGGATAAGATCCTGAATTAAAAAAGATTCCGACTAAAAAAAATAAACAACAGTAAAAATCTAACTAAAAAAACTAAACTAATTAAAATTTAAAAAACATTTCCAAATTATTACACTATAAAAATCTCGAAATTATAAAAGTGATAAAAAAAACCAATTGTTTTTTTCTTTGGTCGAAAAAACCATTCGTTTTAGGGATTGTTAGTTACACCCGAAAATTTTACTATTTACACCCAAAATTCAAGTTTTTTTTTTTAAATAAACCCTACGCCTCTTGAGTCATAGGTGTGTGACTCAAGAGGCGCAACTATTTTTTTTCTATATACATACCCTGCCCCTCTTGAGTCACACGTCTATGACTCAGGAGGCGTATGGTTTATTTAAAAAAAAGTAAAACTAATTCAAATAACCCAAACTTTGGTGGGGTGAGCAGGTAGCACCATGAACTTTATAATGTGACAAAAATAACCCAAACTTTTACTACTATGTGCTTCTATCACCACCAATGTCTTTTTTAAAATAAAAAAATATCACCTAACTTTTATAGTTTTGAAATAGAACATCAAACAATATTAAACTAGGTTTTTTAATTAAAATTACACAAAAGGTAAAGAAATTTTAAATGATTTTTTTTACTTAAGATAATTGAAAAAAATATCGCTAATTTATTATCATATTTTAATAACCCAGAATATGGTTTGAACAAATGATGTAAGTTAGAAATATTTTTTTTAAATATTTCTCAAATGAATTTTTTAATTTATTGTTTAATTAAACAATAATAAATTAACAAAATTACAAAAAATTAAAAATATATTTAACTTGAGAATATTTCTAACTTATATAATTTGTTCTAACCAGGTTATAGGTTTTTGAAATATGAAATAAATTAGCGAATTTTTTTCCAATTATCTTAAGCAGAAAATTATATTTTTCATTTTAAAAAATGTATATTTTATGTCATTTTGATTACAAACCTAGTTTAATATTGTTTAGGTCCGATTTGAAAAATATAAAAAGTTATATAATTTGAGAAATATTTAAAGGGAATATAAAAAGTTATATCTTGTATAATGTTTATTAAAAAATTCATTTAAGAAATATTTTACATAAATATTTCTAACTTTTATCATTTGTTCAAACCAACTTTTGGGTTTTTAAAATATGACATAAATTAGAGATATTTTTTTCAATTATCTTAATTGAAAAATTTTATTTTTCATTAATAAAAATTTACCTTTTGTTTAATTTTGATTAAAAAAACCTTGTTTAATATTGTTTTAGATTTTATTTCAAAACTATAAAATTAAGTTAGGTGTTATTTTTTATTTTAAAAATGATATTGATGCCGGGTGGTGATAGAAGCACATAGTAGTAAAAGTTTGGGTTATTTTTGTCACATTATAAAGTTCATGGTGCTACCTGCTCACCCCACCAAAGTTTGGGTTATTTGAATTAGTTTTACCAAAAAAAAAAAAAAAACTTGGATTTTGAGTGTAAATAGTAAATTTTGTGGGTGTAAAAAACAACACCCTTTGTTTTTTACGCCGGTTCAGATCTGATTTTTCAGCACTCTCGCCAATACCCCTGCAAGAGGCTGTAATGGCGGCGAAACAGTGTGGCCTTTGGAGGTACGGAGCTGGGACTATGGCGGTCTCTCCTCTCCGACTTCCTCTTACTCCATGGATACCACTTTTTTCTAAACCTTCTCCTTCATGGCTCCTTCGATTCTCCCCCAAACCCTACCCTGTTCCAGTTCGATGCCTTACCTCTTCTTCCTCCTCTTCCACGCTCTTGTCCGCTGAGCTCGAAGACCCTTCGAATCCCAGCAAATGGGAATCTTTTCGCAAGAAAAAGGTCGTCATGCGCGTCGGGTATGTCGGCACTAACTACAAAGGTCATTCCCTATATATGACCTCATCAAATTACCTTTCTTCCGCTTTCCCCCCCAATTTGTTGTGATTCCAGTTGCGGTGGAAGCTGATTATTAGTTTGATAATCCTATCAGGTTTGCAAATTCAGCGATATGACAATGTACCGAGTAAGTTTCCAATCGCATCTTTTCGCCTTTTTTTAGTTTTATAGTTTGAGATTATCAGGAGACGTTTTTATCAAAACATTTATGATTAGCTTGATATGCGTTTCTGTCATGTCTATGTCTCATCATAGTTCATATGGTTTATGTTAGAGCTAGGCTAAAAATTGACTGCTGGTTTGATATAGAACAATCGTTATCAACTCAGCTCTTGTGATCTTGTGATTGTTATACTGAAGCTGTGAAATGTGGGATTCTGAATCGTAGCTATTGAACGGGAGTTGGAAATTGCCCTTTATAAAGCTGGTGGAATTCGGGACAGCAACTTCGGTAATCTGAACAAGATCGCTTGGGCTAGAAGTAGTAGAACTGATAAAGGAGTAAGTGAGCTGATCACCTTGTTGCTGATATACTATTTGTTCTAGGTAGCTGATAAATTGCTATTCGGTAAATGTAGCTGAAATGGTGTCATTTGTTCCCCTTGCTCAAACTTAGGTTCATTCATTGGCTACCACCATATCGTTAAAGATGGAAATTCCGGATTTCGCATGGAATAATGATCCTAACGGCACTCTTCTTGCAAGTTATATCAACTCGTATCTTCCCGACGATATCAGAATTTTCAGCATCTTGCCTTCTAAAAGGTATAGGATTCACTTGCTACTTCCTTTATCCTCATTACTTTGTCCCGTCCATTTCTATTAGTCTGTTACTTTCTTCTATGCATCACATTTCCACTCTCTGAATTCTTATCATTGTTCCATTTGGTTGCTGACATCGCCTATCTTTTCTCCGCGTCTCCCTTCCTCCCAGTACTCAGGAAGATTAGTAATGTGCCAGGAAAACTCAGTAGGTTTGAGACTTTGCAAAATGTAATGTATTACTGGTTTCTGTTTTTTAACCCTGGGAGTGCAGGACTTATACTGGCATTTTCGTAAATAATCTAATACATATTGCGATACAATCCATTTACAGCGTCTAGAAAGGATAGCTCCCATGGCATTTTGGAGTATTATATGCTCCTTGTTATGTTTTAAAAAATGATTCTGTTACATTTCTTTCAGGACATTTGATCCTCGCCGAGAATGTACTGTTCGGAATTACTCTTACCTCCTTCCAGCTGAAGTTATTGGGATCTCGAAGAACTGCTCCACATCTGAAATTGATTATCATATATCAGATTTTGATGACATTTTAAATACTTTTGAGGTATACTTCCTTTCAACTATCATATACTCCCTCCGTCCCACAATAGATGTCTTTTACTATTCATGCACGTTTTCTTAAGAAGTTAAAAACTATATAAAATATCAACATTTTATTAAATATTTTTAAATAATATCATACATATTACTAATAAGTATAGAATTATTTTAAAAAAATTAATTAAAAAGTGGATATTTTATATAGTTTTTAGCTCATTAAAAAGCGTGCATGAATAGTCCAAAGACATCTATTTTGGGACGGAGGGAGTATTGTTCTGGAGGTGTCATTGACAATGGTCTTGGAGACTCTGCACGGAATCCAATGCTGTGAATTAGTCAGGGGTAAGTTAGGGAGGGCAACCTTTGCAGCATGTTCCTATGATCTCATTTATTTGGGTCTTAGTTGCATGGTAAATTCGATGTTGAGATGTTGTGCTTGCTTCTTGTTTGATGTGTGTTTACATAATTACATTACTACACCTTGTATGTTTCCACTGCCTTGAAGATCAAAGGTTGAATATGCATATTGGATCACTTACATTTCATTATTCTCTCGGTGAAAAGAATCATATATTTCATAGTCTTTTAAGGAACTTATATTTCTTTGTATATAGGGAGAACATCCATTTCATAACTACACAGCACGAGCACAGTATAGAAAAAAGACACCTTCTAAGAAACGTTCTGGCCAACGCAGTAAGAACAGAAGATTGAAATTTGAAGCATCAGTTTCTCCAGAAGAAGGAAAAGATGTCGAAGATCTGATGGACGCTGGGGCAATTGATGTATTATCTGATGAAGAGATGTCCAGTTCATCAGAGTCCAGTGATGATGACGACGCCGATGCCGATGTTGGTTCTCAAGATCGCAATAGGAACATTTTTCGAGATCCAAGTTCTGGGGAACTTATCCGTGCAAGATGGCTTCATGAAACTGATCAGGCTGATAGACTCAGTGCTGCACATTGGCGAAAAATAATTTGTTGCTCTTGTGGTAAGCTAGATATGTCACATGGGATGGGTCATGTTGAGATTTCTATATCTGGCGAGTCCTTCATGTTACACCAAGTAAGTTATTATGCTTACATTGCACAACTGTTAGTTTTATCATTTACCCATATCTAGCATTTAGAAATGGACTAATGTAACTCACATATTGGAAAAATGACCTGGGTGAATGCGTGATTCATATATTGCCAGGAAAAAACTTTTGTAACACTTGGAAGGTGAGAATGTCATGAGATTCTCCTAAAACCTACTCCTCTACTCCAATCTATTTTCCCAATATAAGAATGATGATCTTGTCTACAAGAATATTATCCGCAGCTTTTCTTTGATCATCAATAAGTTGTCAACAAAATGACATTGCTCTTAAACAGATCCGCAAGATGGTTGGTACCGCTGTGGCTGTCAAGCGTAACCTACTTCCTAGAGATGTACTCCAGCTGTCACTTAACAAGTTTTCTCGTGTTGTGCTACCTCTTGCCCCGTCAGAAGTTCTGTTATTGAGAGGGAATAACTTCTCACTAAGGAAGGTACCAGGCAAGAAAAGGCCTGATGTTCAAACATTGGTAGAGTCAGAAGAAATTAGCAACGCAGTTAATGCATTTTATTCAGCCATGGTGTTACCTCAAGTTTCCAAGTTTCTAGATTCTTCTAAAGCACCTTGGAAAGAATGGGTTGAGATTTTGGATGCCAATACAAGTATTCCAGATGCACAATTGAATGATCTGAGAAGCGATTGGAGGGCGTGGAAGGAGAAATATGAAAATAGGTTTGTCGATCCTAAGGTATGCTTTTTCTCTTTAGCTTCAATACATGAATGGCATGGTAAACAACATTTGCTGACCAAATTATGTCGTTGTTACTTGGAAATATGTCAAGACTTGCTTTGCTATTGTCCATTTAGCAGTTTGTTAACCCAATGGTTAGAACATAGAAGTAGAACTCATTTCTGATATCCATCTGGGAGAGGGATTGTTTAGGAGAGGGTAATGGCTGCACTCATGACATGACAGTTTGTAGTATTTAATCTTTAGAATTCTTTTGAGGAAATCAGTAGATTGTGGTTTGCAGCTACAAGTTTATTATTTCCTTTTTTCTTGTTGTGTCTAGTTTCAGGCAAGTGGAGCTCAGGATTGACGTTGGATGCCTTATTCTGAAATTATTATAAGAATGCCTAAAGGAGGGTGGAACAAATTGAATTTCTGACCTTCTCGGAACACAATCCATCGATTTTGATGCGCTGTATTTTCTCTGGTTTGTCATTTTGTTTAAAATTATATGCTCTTCGCGAGGCCTGTGTTTCACTCAACACATTGGCCTTATTCTTAATGAAATTGCAACTGTCACCGTTGCTATTTAACTCATTGGAAGGATCGGTGTATAGTACAATTGTGATAGTTGAGTTCTTGTTGTATTGACAATGTTTGAATGATCAGTGACTTTCATCCATATCTGTGCATTGGTAATGTAAGAGATCAAAGGTAATAATGTATCTCTTGTAGCAGCAGCTCAAACTGAAATTAACCCCATGAAAAGATAAATGAAATTATTGTGCTTCACTTCTTTAAGAAAACATAACAAGGCTATCGAAGCTATTGGTGGCCAAGGTTCTGTTCCGAACTGGGAGGGCAGTGAAAGGGATACGCATATTGGATCATGTTGAGATTTCTATATCCGGGCAGTCCTTCATGTTGCACCAAGTAAGTTATTATGCTTAGATTGCTCAACTACTAGTTTTATCATTTACCCATATCTAGCATTTAGGAGTGGAATAATGTAACTCACATATTGGAAAAATGACCTGCGTGAATGTTTGATGCGTATATTGCCAGGTAAAAACGTTATGTAGACAATATATACACATGACTGGTTCACATACTTGATCTGCAGGCTACAACATACATCTGTCTATCGGTCCGTTCTTCTGTATTTGTATTTGTGAGCCGCATACAGAAACCCAAAGAAATTGATCAAAGAAACAACTGTGAGCAGCCAATACAAGTAATCAAACTTACCCTTGTTTATATTCTGTGAGAGCCATGATTCTTCGGTGCCTCCCATTTCGGTTCTTGTCATTGATTTAACGATGCTGTTTAGTAAGGAAGCTGCGAAACACCCAAGTCCACCGGCTACTGCGGCATAAGCAGATCCTATACTTCTCATGGCATCCGGTGCCTCCTCGTACAAGAACTCAAGCAATCCGACGATGCAGAACACTTCTGCTATCCCAATCAGGCAATACTGGATGAGCAGCCAGTATGCACTCAAATGCGGCATCGGTGTCAGAAAAATGGCTTCATAACTATGCTTTATGGCGTAGTTTCTTCTGAATCTCTCGAAAACACCCGCCCATGCCACTGACAACACCGAAAGTGCCAAACCGATGCCCATCCTCTGAAGCTGCGAGACTCCGTGGGGATGGCCTGTGAGGCGTCTTACCAGAGGGACGAACACCGAGTAGTAGAGCGACAGCATCAGGAAAATACTCACACATGGGAAGACCGGCATACATGTCACGGGAACCTTGAGCCGGCCTATGTGTGTGTTCAGCGTATATGCTTGTTGCACCGATAAGGTTAGAAACTCCGTCAAAATCAAACTCAACATAATGGTGCAGGCTGAGACAGGAATCATCCTGATGAGTATCTTCACTTCTTCGACTTGAGTCACAGTGCACAGCCTCCATGGGTTTGGATTCGCACAGTCTTCCTTGAGCTGTAGAGCTGCTTTATCCAACCATCTGCACACAACATTTTATCATTCAATTCAGCTCGGCGAAATGCAAGCTATACAAGTATAAAAATTGTAGGACAGTTAATTATCGTACCTGAAACCGTCTGTGTGAGGAATTCTGCTGCTTCTCCCCTTCCCAGGGAGCTCGTAAAGGCCTACCATCTCGCTGCTTGAGAAACTGGCCTTTCGTTTGTGGAGGGCAGCAGCGAGAACCTGGGCAACACGGGTCAAGGGGCTGCCACCGGGCAATCTATGTCGGTATGTCGGAGTGCCAAGAAAGAAGAGCAGGTTGGAGACGGCCATGGCGACTGCCAAGCAACCGAATGCAGAACCCCATCCGTGCTCCATTTGGATGTAAACAACCGCGGTGAAGGCCATGATGGCCCCAAGGGTCACAGCTAAATAGAATGCATTGAAAAACCTTTCGAGGTGAGACTTGTAATCTTCGCTCGTTTCATCGAATTGATCCGCCCCAAAGGAGGATACGCAAGGCCTTATCCCTGCAGCACCGAAACCAGTCAAGTAAAGAAATGCATAGAGATACGACATCTGCCATGGCTTTGCAGCTTCGCAGCTTCCTAACAGTAGAGCAATCTGATCACAATCTTGTTGGTTAGGCATGAACACACTCAGTGTGGCGGCCAGAGTTATGCCTGTCAAGCCCTTGCGCATAGTTCGAAAGTACATAGACAGATGATCAGTCGTTACTCGTTACGAATACATTTCAACCAAGCATTTAATCAAGAGATCAAGATTAGAGGCATGAGTAGCTAATTTTACCGCAAGATACAAGGTTGAAAAAATGGCGATGGTCCAGTAGCGACCGAGATAGGCATCGGCTATGAAACCGCCGATGACAGAGGAGGCTTGGGATATCCCAAGAAAGATGTTAACCGCGTTGGCAGAGCTGGAGAAGGGTCTGTGCATCACATAGAACATGAAAATCACCATATTCACCGACAGGCCGAAGTAGGCCAGCCTCTCCGCCATCTCATTTCCTGCAGTTTTGATTCATTTTGTGACATTCCAGATTGCGGTATATGTACATATGTTGTGTAGGAGGAGGAGGTTACCGAAGATGAAAAAAGTAGGAACCCATCCGCCAGTATTGCGGAGACGATCATCAGACAAGGGTCTTCTGCGAATGTCGACAGGAGTAGTTCCTCCGGGGAGGCCAGCAGCATAGGCACGAGCCATGAGCACACCACCCCTCCTATCATCGGATTCGAGGAAATGGGTTTCAAGTTTCTTTCTGCCATTTGTAGTGCTAAAGAGAGATTGATTGTCAGCGACACTAACAGTAGCAGCACCAGTAGCAGTAGCCGTTGGTGATTTGATTTCACCCATATCTTGATTTGCCCAGCAAGCTAGGTTGCACAGCTCTATTGAATTGCTACCCTATCAAGATCTACTATCGGAGGACTATTATAGATCAAATTCTTTTTCTTCCCTAATACAGCATTTAATTAAAACGATGATGATGGTGATATGGTTGTTGGAGATTGGGCAACTCAATTAATCAGTCAGTTGATCAGGAAGTGGACAGCTATGAGCATTGAATACACGTAACTACACGGTACAGGGGTTGGCAGTTGGGGGTTGGCTTTTACACGCAGCAGGCCTTTGTTTTTTAAATTTTATTTTACAAACCCGCTGTTTTTACTTCCAAGTGACAACGCCGACAGGCGAAGCCGAAGAGAAGGCTCCCACCTCCTCCGGCATGGCGGCGACCGCGCTCGACTCCTCTTCCACGGCTGCTGAGTGTTGGCTCCTCTGTTCTACCCTCTGCAGCCGGGCACTACTAGCGTGTAGTGACTTACCCCAATTCGGCAAGTCCCAATCCGAAATCCGAAATTGTTGAAGGTTGAATTGAAAAGGTCAGTGTTTCATACCTTATAGTTTATACTTGGTCAATTTCACAATTTGTACTCTAAATTCGTGCCTTTGTGCTGATCTTCTTTTGTATTTATTGCTTATTTGGACAGTGTATGATCCAAGACACTGGCGGATCTACGGGCTAGGGGTGACTGAAGCCCCTATCCAAAAAAAAGTGTAGGTGTAATTTTTCTAGTATATTTTATAAATCTGTTATTTTTCTAATATATACAAGTAAAGTGGAATGACTACAAAATGATGTGTTGGCGCAACGGTAAGGCCGCGGGATTGATTTAATTTGTAAGCCCAGCCGAACTGTTTTTTTTACATAGCCGAACAGCAAACTCGATTTCAGTTTACCGACACCCACCGAAGGCGAAACCCCAATTGATTTGACTATTTGAGATTCAATTAGGGTTTGTGAAATTAGGGTTTTGATTTTAGGAATCAATTTGTGAAATTAGGGTTTGTGATTTTGAGAATCAATTTGTGAAATTCAGATTAAGGTTTGTGATTTTGAGAACCAAATTATTGTATGTAATTGACATTGTGATATAACATCAAACGCAGAAAAATTAATCTCAAAGTTCGAAACTAGAAAGTTCATAGTAAATAGAGAAGATGGATTGCACTGTAAAGAAGATGCAAATTGTGAAGATATAGTTCTTGCTAGGGAAAACAATTGTGAAGATGGATTGCAATGTTTTCTACCAAAAGAAAACATTGCAAAAGAAAAAAAATACAGGAATTAATATCTCACACAATGCCAGTATGTCACCAAGAATCAACGCCAAATGAAAGGGATCGGTATTGTAGAACTTTGCTTGTATTTACAAAGGCATCAAGTTAGATGAATAACCATAACAATTAGATATTTCTAGGTGAATCATGACATTTAAAAGGCAGACATCAACTAAAAAACAAGAATTTATATCTCACACAATGTAGAGAAAGTTAGACAAAGTATGTATTGACCTTGTAAAACATCTTGGTTTAGTAAGTCAAGTGCACACATTTTATATAAAACTACACTATGAAAGAATTCAAATTAGAATGCATAGTTTTATGATCAAAAGCACCATTTAATTCGGTCAATTGAAAAACTAGAGCAAATAATTGAAAAAAAAGAACATAAAAACTCGCAAGATGAATTTATCTCCTTTACCGTCAAAGTGAACTTGGTTGTAGTATTGAATTTATTTGTAGTATTGAACATGTTTGTAGGATTAAACTCGCGATGAATTTATCTCCTCTACCATCAAAGTGAACTTGGTTGTAGTATTTTATTTGTAGTATTTAACATGTTTGTAGTATTAAACTCGCAAGATGAATTTTATTATCGTTCTTTGTAGTTTTCAGCCCATTAAGCAAAAATTCTTGATCTGCCACTCATCCAAGATGGCGTTTTCCATTCCCGAAGAACTCCTATGTCTCGCTATCCGCATCCCGAATCTAGAGGAGGAAGGCAGCCCGAGTCTATCCTCCTATAGTACGCTAACCAAGGTTCGATCACTCTCTATTTATATGTTTGTGTGATTTATTTTTCCTATTTATCTTTCTGGTTTATGAAGAGATAGTTCCGTTGTAATAGAAAATACAATGCAATATAATAGTGAAACGAATGCATATTCACTTTTTAATATTATTGTGTGAATAGAATATGAATGTGATGTAAATATATATGAGTATATGATTCACACTTTATAAAATGAAGCACATCATATTCACATTCACGCCCTTATAGTACTATCCATATATTCATCTTCGCGTAACACAATATTCATATAACACAATGTTCATTTATTTCATAAGAGCTACACGTAATGTATATATTATCTGTTTCGATATAACTTTTGCCCATGAGTATATATTGTACTAACATATTGCTGATGTTGATCGATAATGTGATTGCAATTATGTTGTTTAGGAAAGGGAGGAAGTTGTGGTTTGGGTAGAACTCCCTCTAGAATTGTGTGGGGAAATTGGAAAACGCCTATCGAGTCGGGTTGATGTCGTACGCTTTCGGTCGGTGTGTAAGAAATGGCGGTCGTCTCTGCCCCCTCCGACCCGCTTCCCCTTTCTGGTCCCGTGTCCACCCAGTGCCCATCTGGGCTCCAAGTGGGTAGACTACTTTCCCTACTTCATCACCGAAAGCAACATGTACTCGATCGAGTTCGGATCAAAGATAACGCCCTACAAAGTAGTTGCCATGTTCACAGGATTGAATCAAGCCAACAAGTTTGAAGCATGTCCCTTCCTTACTGAGAGTCCTCAACCAGATCTCGGGTTCAACTTGCCAACCAAATCAACAACCACATCTTCGGATCCGGAGCATCAACTCTCGCGACTCTCCTTCATCGCTAAAGCCTACCAACTTCGCATTGGTCTACCGCGTATCACTCACTTCGGCAAAAGAGTTGAATGGAAGTGGAAATTCGCCAACCTAACCTTTCTCGTAGAAAAGATTGTCCTAGTTTCTTCGGGTTCAGGCAATGCAGCAGATGGCGTCGATGCAAATTATGTTCCGTTGTCTAATCTTAGTGCGGTCGCCCTTCTAAGAAATAAGCCGAGGCTGGCTTTGCTGAGGCTTGCGGGATACCAAGACCCGGATTGGAATTGGGACATCGACTTCTGCAGCAACGTCGATATAGAAGACATTGTCGCTTACAACGGCCAACTGTGCATGCTTGCTTCCTGCGGACGAGTCAATCTTATGGATTGCGACTCCTTGAAAATGATCGAAATCCCGAGCCCTTTGCCTTGTGAAACTTTTTTGTGGCGTCGTGGGAGACTGTTTGCGGACTGTGGAGACTTGTATTTGGTCGTCGAAGCTTCACTACAGGAGATTGTTCACCGTTGTGTGTTGGTTTTCAAGCTGGATTTTCAACTCCGCCGATGGCTTAAGATCGACTACATACATAACCGAGTCTTTCTATGGTATCACTATTTTCTCGATTTCGATTCCAAGACAATTGTTCACTAGAATGCATGGGATTTGGTCGAGGAAGGGTCTCAAATACTCCAGTTATTCACCAGCCTGTGTGTTTATGTCGAGTGACTGCCTCGACATCAACGGAGTTTATCGTGGAGCCAACAATTACCGTTGTGTACAACTCATCTCCCCCTCTTTTTGTGGTTTTCTATGGCTTCTTAGACCAGAAGATGCATCGACGACAACCACCGCAACCACGGGCTCGTCAACCATACTATCCCAATTGGAAAAAACTGAAGTTGGCCGGGATATTTATCTTCAGCTCTTAAAGAACAACAGATAAAGACAATGCTTTCTTCTTATTCAATCGTGTTTTCATATTGGACTATCCTCGATGCTACATTTATACCATTAAGTCTTGAGATCGAGTAACTGCGATCATAAGAATGAAAACTGGCAGTTTGGATTTTCTTCTTTCTAAACTGTTAACATATACTAGGAAGAACTTAAGCAATTCGAACCGTTGATAATTTATACGTGTTTTTATTTTTTTTTATTAAGTAAGAATTCGAGATCAGACAAGTCTGATTCTCGATAGGCCGACGAATCAGCCGGCGAAAACCGCCTAAACATACAATTAGAACATAAAACGGCGCTATGAAACAAGCAAAAATAACTCTACAACAATAAACGATCTAAGTTATACATGTTTTTATCATTGGCCTATATTGAGCACCGTTTTTTTCCCTTAATGCGGCAATTCTCAAAATCTCCCCATAAGACTAACTCCAATGGTTGTGTGTAAATGTCTATATGTGTACTTTTTAGACATTTTTGAGCTCCATTGGTTGTTTTTGGGGTGTGCAAATATGCACATTTGAGCATGTAATGTGCAAATTTGAGTACATCACCTCCACATGTGCAAAAACTTTTTCAAAAAACAAGATAATTTTATTGGTGTATTTTTTATGATTTTTGTTTTCTTTTTTGTTTTAAATTAATTGTAGTTGAATGATGTGTAAAAAATACACATTTGACCATTGGAGCAAAATACCAAAAAGTAAGGTGTATTTTTATACATCTTGTGCAAATGTATACATTATATACAAAACCATTGTGGATAGTCTAACAATCTCGACCCTTCAACGAGTGTTGTGTAAAAAAACTAGTACAATTCCGCGTCACGACGCATTAATAAAAAATAAAAGAAATTGAAAAAAATAAGGGAAATTTCGGTTGGTGCTTCTGAAATTTTGGCTATTCCGGATGGTGCCCATAATTTTTATTTTTTCGGATGGTGGTCCTAAGGTTTTTCAAAAGGTCGTATGATGTCCAAAATTAATATTTTCACTTTTTCATAAACAAAAACAAACCTTTATTTTTTCAATATTGCACAAAATCACCATTTACTTTTAAATTGCACATAATTATCTATATTTTTTACCAAAAATGCAACTCAAAAGCATACTCATTTTTAAAATTAAATAAAATCACCAATTATTTTAAAATTTTCAACACAAAACACCAATATTATTTAAAACCGCGTAACATATCAATTACTTAACAAAATTTGCACATATATAACCACCCATTTTTTGTTAACAAAATGGTTAAGCTATAAAATGCTAAAAATATATATTAAAATAATACTTGTTAAAAAATTATCATTTGTATGTTTTATAGGGATGTATATGTATATGACTTAATTAAAAAAAAATCATAGATAATAGAAATGTTGGCTTAATTAGGTGAGAAATCCTCCTAAAAAATTATTTTAAACGTGAAATTTAGGGTTCTTGTTTTAGAGTCTAAACCCTAGATTTGAGAAAAAATCATTTTAATCTTGAAATTTAGGGTTCTTGTTTTAGAGTCTAAACCCTAGATCTGAGAAAATGAGACCTTACCGTTCAAATTGGAATGGCGGCTAGGTTTAAGTAAGTTTAAGCGCGTGTTTGACTGGAGGTTAAGGTGGGGGTTTGGGGGGTTATGGAGTTAAAAAAAAAAGCTCTGAAACTCCATGTTTGAAAGCAGCTTTGACTTTAGGTTATGAAGTTGGAGGTGGAGCTTATTTTTTCTGATTTTGGAAGATGAGAGGGGTGGCTTTGAGAGGTTATTTAATCAGCTTATGGAAATTTATACACTTTTGCCCCTGCTCCTTTTTTCCCCTTTTCATATCTGAAGGGTATTTTTGACTTTTCATCTACAATACCCACCTACAAACTTTATACCCACCAAACATCAATCATCTTTTTTACAAGGTTATTTTTTAAAAAAAATCTCCACCTCCCACACCTCTATAATACACGAAATAAACTCAACCTCCCAAAAAATACCCAACCCCTAAAAATCTCCCAATTGCCAAACATGCGCTAAACAATACTAAGGCTTAAATGTAGGGTTCTTGCTTTGACCGACAATGGAAACTACTATGGCTGAAGGAGCGACGTTGGGTAAACTGGGTCACGAGTTAAGTATATTTTTGTGTAGGGGCATTTGAGTAGTCGTATGAGGATAGGAGTTTGAGTTGAGAATAATTTTAGAGCAATTTTTTGAGGTTCACACCAAGTAGGTTTGGGTGTACGGGTTGACCCTTGCCACCTCATTTTGCGACAAGTCGATTGTCTTGTCTTTTTATAACTACTTAAAAAAAAAAAATACTAAGACTGAAACGATCATTACAAGCCGACCAACTTGACGTGGTTAGTTTTGGTGGTCATTGGGAGCATCGTTGTAATTGGAAACTGCATAACACAGTCGCTAATGACACCTTAATGGAGCAAATAATCAACTCTTCAATACCTCCATTTTTAGAAGCTAATGACGAAGTTTATTGATCAATTTAATTACTGTTATCTTTAACATTGATTACTATTGGATCAATACACTCAGATTGCAAAAGAGCAGATTGATTAACAAGGGTTCAATTAATTCCAAAAATTAATTAGATCTAAATTACATCGATTTGGGAGTGAATTGTAGGATTGATTAACGCATTTCAACGAAGAGTATCCACAAAGGCAACACCTACATGGGTGTTTTAACTTTAAATAAAAAAAGAAAATGAAATTAGAGTGTGTTATGTCAGACATACTTTGCATTGAAAAGTGGGAGAGTTTCTCTTCCAAGAAACAACTTGTAAAATTGAGACACCCACAACCGACAAAATCTGACATTTTCAAGACACCCACAAAAGTATTGCCTTTGTGAATGCAGATCGAACAAATTGAGTATTTAAATGAATTCGTTTAGATTTTAATTTTACTTTTGATCCGATTTATAAATATTTTTGTAAGTTGAAAAAAGGTTTGTATGTAATTTTACAGTTTCGAGTGTTTGTGCAATTTCATTTTATGTAGGGGGTTTGATGAAAAATGACGTAATTTAAGGGTGGTTTGGTGTAATTTAACGAAAGAAACAAGGAGAGTCCGACCTCGACCTGAAATTTTAGGGCCTGGCGCCTAAAATCCCCAAAGCCGTCGGAACCCCCAAAAACCTAACCCCAAATTTCCTGCCCCGACCTCTCCGACAAGCGATCGTCCATGGCTGAGGTCGGAGAAACTTCTTCTGCTCCGGCGTGTTCCGCCACTGAACGGCCATTGGTAGTCAGAGTTAAGCGCAAACCTTCTCAGTCACCGGTTGAAGCTCTCTGTGAGTCGGATAGGGTTTTATGTCTCCTCCTTTCAAAATTTTGAAAGGAATTTTGTTTTTTCGTTTGTTTGATGGTGTCGCCGTCTTGTGGATTAGGGCTTGAAATCAGCGAGAGGCCTCTCAAGCGCGCGTTACTTGATTTTGAGAAGCTCTCCCTTTCTGGTTCATCTGGAAAAGGTTCGATCATAATTATCATCTTTTCCTTCTTACACTTGAAAGATGACTGTCTGCTCGATTGATTGGTGTTGGATTATCTGCATGTAGTTGATGCTTCTTTTTTTTTTTTTAGTGCGGTAATATGGTAGTGTGGAATTTGCTAGTTTATGGACATGGTTATACCTTGCAATCTATGTTGCGTCTTTGCCAAATGAAGTAATGAGTGGTGCAACTACGTTTGCTTCCATTTCGTGTGTTCTTATGGACATGTTTCAGAACAATCAAGGACTAGAAAGGTTTTTGTGAAGCATGTGGAAACAGTGAGCAGCTCTGAGGAGACCATTGATGTTCTGCAGTCATTTGTGGTGGGTGTTGTGGATCCTGCATTCCTGCCTTTAGATTTCTCTGCAGATGACTCATTTTCGGAAAATTTTGGAGATATATTGGACATTATCATGCCATTTCATGAGCTTGGTTTTTCCAATCATATTTGGTTATTCTACTTGTACTGTCACATTTGTTGACCTAAATTTGCTGCAAGTTATTAACACTTCTTCCTATCCACGTGTTGTGCTTTTGCTTGCTCCAGCAAAGTGGCTGTGATAATGGTTCTAGATCTAGAGCAAACAGTGGAAGAAGGTACTCTTTCAGGAAAGAGGATGTAAGCTCCCCCTCCCTTTTTCGCGAATTGCTTTTGTATATTTCTGCATCTGTGTGTTGACTGGTTTTGTTCCTTGCATTGTATAGCTTCAGTGTTTTTCTTTCTCTATGAAAGCACATTCCACGCATTTGAATTTTTTTCCAAGGAGATTCTCAATTGTAATTTCCCCCCTTTTCTTATTTGTAATGGCAGAAACAAGGTCAACTATTGTCAAAAGCTAAGCAAGAGCAAGAGGTAAATTGGACATACTTGTGGTATTACATTTCTTGTGTGTATATCCATGTGCCCTGCAGTGATTACCTTCTCAAACATCTTTTGAGGCAATAAACACATGCTCAAGCCACATAGCAGTCTCTTAGCTCAAGAGTGCTATTTGATGTGAATTTAAAGGTCAATGGTCATGATGGGCGGCATCAGTTTAACAGATTTGTTAAAAACAATGATGCAGGATGGGCGACCAAGAAAAAAAATCTTTCAAATTACATTGTGCCCCTTGAAATATACTAGTTGCGCTTCATTTTAGACTGGGCGATCAAGACAAATTTTTTTAGTATGTGTATGAATTTATAGGCTGATGGTCATGACTCATGATGAGTAAACGACATCAATTTTAACGGAGTCGTTAAGTACATTGTTATGCCGGAGGGACTATCTTCACAATTTTTTTTTTGTTTCAGTTACCCCCCTCAAAATATAATAATTGCACTTCAAATAAGTCTAGAGTTTTCTTGATGTGTTTTGTTCAATTACACCTCTTTCCTTGGCCAGGCATTGGCCAAAAGTGCACGGTTTGAGCAGATATGGAAGAGCAGGAGAGGAAATAAAGAGGCAGGCCATGGTGAAGCACTGGATGAAGTATGTCGTCTCTATGATGTAATTCGTGTGGATAGTGAGGGAACATCTGGACAGACGATCAAGCAGGAGTAAGTTTCCTTCCATAATCTACTGGTCTGTTTGGATCAACTTCCTTGAAGAAATTTCTCATATCTGAAATGATGCAGGCAGATGTCCAAGCAGGATCAAGAGTCTTTGTGTAAATTCTTGCCCCTGTTAAGGGATCTTGTACCAGATGCTGCTGAAGATATTGAATCAGATATGAACTCTTATGTTGGTGAACAAGGTTTGTCAAAATCTCCATAAATTTCAGTTCTTGTTTCATCTTCGTGTATAAAGATGGTATCTTAACTTGCTCTTATTGTGGAATCACCAGAAGAATTCGTGTTTGATTTGTATACACTCGAGGAAGGCGCTGACGAAATGGATGTTTCTCTTCCCTTTCCGCTGTAAGTGACATAAAACATGTGATAGCTGCACAATCACCATTACTATCCATGCTTTGTTGTCTTATTGGTATTTAAATATTTATGTTCCTGTATTATGAAATTTCATCTCCTGCCCCAGGGTACAAGTCAATGATGATGACGAGTGGTATGATGGTCCTGATGATTCTGACTATGAAACTGATGATTCAAATGGTATCATGCATAGCAATAATGACTTTCTGGTCTGATAATTTTCAGCATACATAAGAGGTTGATTTTAACTGATGATGTCTTTCCTGGTGTTGCAGCTGAAAACAATCCTTTAAATGAGTATCCTGAGGAGTCTGATGAAGAGGTTGAAAGTACTACCTCTATCGAGGAATCAGAAAAATCAGAAGAACAAGAGACTGGAAGCGAAGAATCCACCACAGACGAAGACCGAAAACGCCACGACGTTTCAGATGATGATGATGTAGATAATGATGATTATGATGACAAGTTGGATGCCTCACTAGATGTTGACAGTGATGATGATGCTGGTGACGGTGGAGATTGGAGATGGGCTTATCGGTAACCTGGGGCTTGTACAGAAAGCTGTTGACGCCAACTTTCTTGATAACCTGAAGCTGTAAATGCTGGTATCAGGTACAGATTTTAACTCAAACAAAACTAATCTGTACGGGTAATTGGACCACTGGGATGTACTTCCTTTGATTCTGGTGTTTTCACTTCATGTCATAGAGCACTTGACAATATCTATCCTGTTTGTGGCTTGAAACCCACCGGCTGCTTTGATCAAGTTAACTTAGAATCGAATCAGATCGCTTTCAGGAAGCAAAGAAATTTAAGAAGCTCGTGTATTTTATGAAGGCATTGAAGATTTGAAGTGCAGTGTGGCTGTCACACTACCCTTGAAAGTAAAACGAAATGAAACCATCATCTGATCGGCTTGTATTTTGCTCCAATCCGTCCATCATCTGCCAAACTTTATCAACTTGCAAAAAAACCCACATATAATGCCCCTTCAAGTAATTGTATGATAACACAATACAGTACTCCCTCCGTCTAAAAATACATGTTCTTTTATTTTTTATCATGTATTTTTAGGAGCTAAAAATTACATAAAATATTAACTTTTTTATTAATTTTTTAAAATAATTATAAACATATTATTAATAAGTTTGTAATTATTAAAAAAAATTAATAAAAAAGTTAATATTTTATATAGTTTTTAGCTCCTAAAAAAGCGTGCATAAATAGTAAAAGGACATGTATTTTTGGACGAAGGTAGTATTATCTAACATAAAATTGTAGCCTAGTTTCACATAGGGGATGACAACAGTAGCAATAGCATGCTTTAGAAAATCGCTGGGATAGGTGTAAAAAAAATAGTAGCATAATATTCCTAGTTTCTATTTACTCGCTCCGTTTGGCAAAACATGTCATTTTAGATACTTTATGAAAATGCCTTTGTAATAATTAGTAGATTCTTAGTTGTAGTTTTCGATAAAGTAAAAAATAGTGTAATAAATGAGGATATAATAGTATATTTGTTGATTTGCTTAAAATTTGTGGAAAAAAAAAACTAAAATGACATATTTTGGCGAATGGAGAGAGTACGTGTTATTGTTGGGGAAAGAGTTTCTTTTGAGATCTTAGATTCGAGCCTTATGGATAGTCACACGAGTCTATATGAATTCGGTCTCTTACATGTGTGATGTGTAGAAAAGATTGACTACATCTGACCCTTAAATTCATGTGATAAGTTGTTATTACTCAAGTATAAAATATTACTAGCATAATTTTAGTTTCATTACTTTTACACGTGTCAACCAAGCCGAGTGAGGTTCCATCCTAAAATCAATTGGTGTTAGGTGGGGTAGCTCACCGGCTTATATGCAACGCTTGGATTCATCATTTTTTCAATGTGGGATACTATCTCATTTCATATTCTCAACAAAACCAAACATTCAAGTAAAATAAAGTGCAAATCCAACCGCACCAACCCCATATTTAACTAACCAATACCAAAGTTATTTAATTTTGTTCTAAATTTTAACCCTCATACAAAACTAACGAAATAAAACTGTTTGGTTAAACTTTAGATGTAATTAGTAGGGAATATATATATATATATATCAATCTAATTCGAACCTCAAAAACTTATAAATCTTTAGGTATGACGAATTTAAGGCTCTTTATAATGTTTTTTTAAAATATCGTCTGATATCAACAAGGACGAAACCAGGAATGAAAGTCTGGGTGTGTTGGATTCCCTTATGCCACGAAGAACAATTATTTTGGAAAAGAAAATGGGAATGGTAATTAGAGAAATATAGTGATGAAAATTGGTAGAATTATGTATATAATTTATTGAGTATATGTACATATTAAAAAAATTATTGTGTAAAATTTTGGACTAAAGTTATAAAATAGATGCAATGAGAAGAACATATTTATTTATTTAAATCTAATTCGAACCTTAAGAACTTATAAATCTTTAGTTATGACAAATGTAAAACTCTTTATAATGTTTTTTTTAAAGTCTCATTTTTTTTTTTGATTAGGTAAGAATTCGGAATAGGCGAAAGTGCGAAACTATCCGATAGCATTCTTTCGGATCACAGGATCATCATAAATCTCACTCCCCGCGGCAAAGTGACAAATATGTGCAATCTTATCAGCCACTTAATTGCGTTCTCGAGGAATATGAGAGAGTGATATTTGTTCGACTCCTTGGAGGAGCACTTTAATATCTAACATCAGCATTTCAATTTCTCACGGTATCTAGAGTTATCACCAGTTTATAATGATAAGGAAGTCACCCTCAATTTGTATTTTGGGTATCCCGAGTTCCTTAATTTTTTGGAAAGAGGGAAAAACGCTGCGTTTTGATCTTTTAAGGAAGGTCCGGAAGCAATGTTGACCCGTCGGGGCATCGTTGCAGAGCAAAACCCCGCCTGCAGCTGGCCGAAACCAAAGGCGGTGGGAAAGATTGTAATTTCAAGCAAATTCTCCCCAATCAGAAAACCCTAAATCACCGAGTACTGAGAAGAAAACTCCACAATCAGCTGAGGAACAGGGGAAGCTCCGGCTAGATACCAATGGGGAGGCAAAAGGGTGATGCCGCCAGAAGCAAAGCTCGTCCTTCTAGTAGCAGGTTCGTCCCCTTTCTCTATTCCTTCATCTAATTGTTTCGGCCATCGTTGCAATCCCTACTGTTTGATGATTAGTTTTGTTTGCTGTGATCCAATTTGCAATAGCTTGAGAATTTCTATGGTATTTGATTGGCTTCCTTATTTGTTTTTCCCCAGCCAAGCTGCTTCGCTATTGCCCGCTGGCGCTGCGGTTGTTGGATTCGGAGGCTATGTTGGTGGTACTCGTGTTGATTCCACTCTCCGCGGGGATGAACCTGTTTCTCTTTCGGTATTTCCTTCCCCAATTTAAGTACTTTTGCGCTATTTATTTAAAGTATCAATTTTTCAGTTTTTCTAATCTATCGGATTTATGTTTATATTAAGCTATTATCGTTCTGTTGAAATTTATGGGAAGGGAAAGGGGAAGAAAATGCGGTAGTATAATTGAAATATGGAGTGAATAGGTTCATGTTTAAGTGCTTAAATCTTGTGAGTTTAGAGGAGGGTGTGAGTGAATGATTCTCTGATTTGTTATGTCCAATATGAGGAATGAAATAGGGAGTGAAACCAAATTTTAAATAGAATGACCATGAGTTTGACATTAAATTTATTGAATAAGTGGACTAACTTCGTTTTCTTTTACTGTCCGTTTCTATAATCTTTGGGCTGTTAAGTAGATTACAAAAAACTATTGATGGTCACATTAAGGGTTTTGAGTAGAGTTGAACCTACGCTTCATGTTTTGTGGATTGAACAAGGCAATGTAGGAAAAAAATCTTGTTAGCTAAGATAGGCTTTTGACATGTTTAAGATAGCTATTTGTGGTTGTCCCTTTTAAATATTGATTTATAAATGACTATAATAGAAGTGATAAAATGGTCTCATTTGTCGCTTGTAAGTTGATTAAGATGATTAGGGCATAAACTTGAGCTATATGGTTTAGTTGTATAATGTGGGGAAGTGTTTTTGTTTGTAGTGAGAGGCTATGTAGGTAGGAGAGTTGAAAGGCATGAAATGAAGCAGCATTTCATGATACAACAATTATTCAATTTCCAAAAGTGATATTGCTTTCAGTTGATTAGCATGAGAGAATGTGACTGAGTGACTCAATTGCTTGTGTACCTGTTTGAGTGTCTTAAGGCATTTTTAATTTTGAATATGATGACATGCTAAACTTAAAAATGTAGGAGATTGATGGTGAGATCGCACAACATTTGAAAAGGCTGGCTCGAAAGGACCCAGTCACAAAGGTAATCTCTTTGCCGTCTCCTATGGCCTGCAGTGTTGCCTATCAATTTAATCAAGTCAGTCTTCTGTTTGCCCTATTATCACTTTGCGTGTGCAATGCATTTGCTGCAGCAGTTTGTTGTAAGCTTTCTAGATGTTTTCCAAGTTTCCTCTCCCAGAGAATCAAGCATTTAGTGGATCTCATGAACTAAGATTTATTATCCTTATCTAAGGCATTTACAAATTATCACTAAAGCGGGGATGTTGCTGTTTTCTTATATTTATTTATTTTATTTTATTGGCAGCTTAAAGCTTTGAGTTCCTTATCTACACTTCTACAACAAAGATCCGGGAAAGACGTAATACCCATCATCCCCCAATGGGTATGCTTTTCTGCTATTTCTATTTCTATGTTTTGAACAATTTACTGCTTCTTTTCTGTATATGAATGTAGATTTGTTTGTTTAACATTGACTCCCTCTTTCTTGTTGACATTGTTTTCAGGTTTTTGAATACAAAAGGCTGCTAATGGACTACAATAGAGAGGTGCGACGGTCCACTCATGAAACCATGATCAGTTTTGTCAATGCTGTTGGGTTCGTATTCATTTCTGTTTATGTATCTGTCAACTGTTTGTTCATAGATACCTTTGTCGATGTAAAGAGGAATCTTCTATGTTGCTACTTGTAATGAACTTTGTTTTGGTTCAGTAAGTTACAGACATTTGGTCAACTATTAAAAAGCTACACAAAGATATAACATTTTTTAACCACTCCACCGGTCCACCCCTCTACACCCTATCCTGCCACAAAAAGCCAAAAGGAGTTAGATAGGCCTCGGATGCTTTAGTTGGAAATTGAATAATCTCCCTTCTTTAGATACTGGATTAACAGATTGATAGTGGCTACCAACTTTTCTGTTGCAAACTCTCCTCAATGAGTCCATGATAAGCCAGATGTACCCCTGTCTCGAGAACTTAATAACTATTGAACTCAAGGAGCCCTGGCAATTTTTTGCTAAGTTGTTTTGACAAATGTTGGCTTACAACTTCAATCTTGTCAAATGTTTTGACAGGTGTTTTTCTTTTCCCTTAGGAATTTTTAATTTTCGTTAATGTTTTGACTTACAACTTCAATCTTGTCAAATGTTGATATCAACTCCGTTTGACTTGAGAAATTTGCATATAGGGCACTGATGCCCTGGAAAATTAATCAGCTTATTTTGTGATTAAGAAAACCAAAAATCAACCCAGTATACATAGCCTTCAGACTCTTCAAGTACATAACCTTCTATAGTGCCTGTTCATAATGAAGTGTTGAATTTACATTTTTCTTTATCTTTTATATTCATCAATCATCATCATGGTGGACGATTAATTTTTGTAGGAGGGACGTGGCACCACATCTGAAATCTTTGATGGGACCATGGTGGTTTTCCCAGTTTGATTCGCTCTCTGAAGTTTCACAGGCTGCCAAACAATCTTTTCAAGTATGTGTTGACTTTATCTTGTGCTTAAAATAAGAAAGTTTCCATGCTGCTGATATAGCCATCGTTTATTCTCTAGAGTCTCAATTATATGTGATATATATGCTTCTGGCTAGATCCTAACTGCAAATTTGTTATGAGTTGTGCATCTGCTGGTACAGCAGACCTATTGTTTTAAAAATGGACTAATTTCGGATCAATGTCCTGCTGAAAGAGGGTGCATTCAAGATTAATGTGATTTTCAGTTTTGTTCTAGCATAACTATATAAGTTGTTAGACTAGTTGGTTTCAAAATTAGCAGTACTTTTTTTATATCTCAAAATGACCAAAAAGTTGCTTTTCAAAACATTATTTTATTTTTAGGGAAAAAAAACAATTTCATATCTTTCATTTACTTGGTTTAAACTTGATTATTGGGTGATATGTTGAATGATGGTAAACAGGTTGCATTTCCAACACAAGAGAAGAGACTAGATGCTCTCATATTTTGTACAGGAGAGATATTTCTGTACTTGGGAGATAACTTGAAACTTACACCGCAGAGCATGTCTGATCTAGCAGCTGCAGCAGATGAATTGTCAGAGATGCATCAACAGGTATGTTCTTAGGTCAATCTATGCATGAGATGCCAGATTCTGTTTTCTTTATCTGTTATTTAGTGAATAAACAAAGAATGCTTGCTGAATTGTAGGGTCTTACTTAAAATATAACAAAATTGATGAGCTCATATACTATTAAACTATCTAACATTATTCTGTAAATTCTTATCATATCATTCTAAGTTGGTGGGTTGTCAACTACTTTAGCATGTGCTTCACTTTTTGCTTCTATGTTGGATATAAGCCATGCTTTTGCATCACAGGTCATCTCATCTTCATTGCTGGCACTTGCTGCACTTATTGATATATTGAGCAAGGTACAACCTGAGAGGCCTGAAACTGATGACAATGTGGTTGAACCAAAGCATGTAGCAAAGGCTCGTTCAACTGCTATTTCATCTGCTGGAGAATTGTTTACTGCTCATAAATGTTTTATTGGTTTTCTGAGCTCCCCAAGTTCTGCTATACGGTCAGCTGCATATTCTGTTTTAAGAAGTTTAATCAGAAGAGTACCTCAGATTTTTAGTGAATCAGATATAAAAAATCTGTCTTCTTCAATATATGGGGCTTTTCAGGAGAAAGATCCGTCTTGTCATGCACCAATGTGGGAGACAATTGTGCTATTTTCTAAAAAGTTTCCTGCCAGTTGGTCCTACATAAACTTCCAAAAAACCATGCTTAACCGGTTTTGGCAGTTTCTTAGAAATGGCTGCTATGGATCACAACAAGTTTCTTACCCTGCTTTAGTTTTATTCTTAGACATTCTACCTCTGGAACCAATAGCCGGGGAGAAGTTCTTTCTTGACTTCTTCCAGAACTTATGGGCTGGAAGGAATTCATCTCATCCTTCTCATGCTGATCTACAGACATTTTTCTCGGCTTTCAAGGAATGCTTTCTTTGGGCATTACACATTGCAGTGAGGTAAGAATTTTGTAGTATATCATATTACCTGAGTGTCTTAGAGAATTTCAGACACTTCTGTTTAGGCTTGGGCATTTCTGTCAATCTTCTTATGTATTTCTTTTTTTCTAGGATTTGTGATGGTAAAGATGCAGCTCACAATTTCCAGATGAGTCTTATCAGCAATATACTTGTAAAGCTGTTGTGGCACGAGTACCTTATATATATTGGCTCGAAACATGGTGATAGATTCCTATCTTCGGGACCTGGTGATTTTATTAAGGACTCAAATCAATTGTCTGACAAAAAATTACTTGAATTGAAATCTTCTGATAGTTACCTGCAAAATTTGGGTCAATGCATGGTTGAAATCCTTACTGCTATGCACCGCTTGGATCATCAGTTTCTCCGTCCATTTTATGAGGCATTTCAGAATAATTGCCTTGATATATTTCAAGAAACGTATCATGTTGATACTTCTGACGGTTTGGTGCGAGTTATCAAGTTCCTATTTTTACTAGATCAGTATGCGATTCAGAAATCTGAAATTTGGCCTTGGGACAACCTAGTGGGACCTTTGCTGGAAGAATCTTTTCTAGTCATCAGTTCAAATGTAAGTTAACCATTTTGATTTAGTGGTAAAATGTATGTGCTGGGTTGTTATTTGCTTTGCTGGTATTATTGTGTCCACGAGTAAATCTAAGAGCTCCCTCTTGCCTGAACTCAGTCACATGCTCATGCACAGCTACATGCACCAATACATGCAGCCTATCTGTGTTAATATACGAGATATGTGAATATACATACTTCCCCGCCCTTCCATTTCCCATGGCTATATAGTGCCACTGCCATCTTTGTGGTGCTTGAGTACAATTGTATTTATTACCCAACTTCTTAGTGCTGTAATAATCTTTTGTTGTGTTAGATTCTCTCACATTGTTGTTGCTTTATTTGATAAAGGTTGATGAATTATTTAAGTTCATTCAGATTTGAGGATTTAGCTTTTCATATTCCGTTTCCACTAATATATACTAGTAAGGACTACTGTAAAAGCTATGAGCCCTTCCATTTCCCATGGCTATATAGTGCCATCTTTGTGGTGCTTGAATACAATTGTATTTAATTATTTATTACCCAAGTTCTTAGTGCTGTAATAATCTTTTGTTGTGTTAGATTCTCTCACATCGTTGTTGCTTTATTTGATAATAGTGTGATGAGTTATGTAAATTCATTCAGATTTGAGAAATTAGCTTTTGATATGCCGTTTCCACTAATATATACTACTAAGGACTACTGTGCAAGCTATCATCAATTGTAAAATTGCTTATATTTTTAAATTTTTTTGCTGTGTCTTTTATTTATATAACCATATTTTTAATTATTAGTCTCTATTCCATGGGTTGTGTGCCAAAAAGTTGGATGTGAGGAGTCCTTAATTTATGGCCTTAATATCACATATCTTCTTACCTTTCTTAAGAGATATTTTTGTTTAAGAGAGTGAATGAACTTGATTCTATTGCAGGACTTACCTGCTGGCATAAAATTTCTCACAGCTGCCCTTTCAGTTTTTGGGCCACGTAAAGTAATTCTTAGACTTGGTAACCACAATGAAAAGTTTGGTGTGGGCGCTCTCACTGATGCCAATAAAGAGACAGAGCTGAAGTACTTCTTGCAAGTTTTTGAGGGAACTTTTGTTTCATGGTGTCTGGGTGGAAATGATAATTCTTCAGATGTCTTATTAGATCTTCTGCTTGCGTTGCTGGAAGATGAATGTTTTAGTGAGCAGTGGGATATTATCGTTTCACGTGTAACACATGAGGGACATTTAGAGGGTATGTCAACCTCTGACTTAGCTAGACTGACAATTCTCATGGAGAAGGCTCAAATGATGATAATAATGAGGAGATCAGTTTCTGAACCAGAATGTTGGCGTCACAAGTTACTCGATTCAGCTGCTATTTCAATCATGCATTCTATGTCTCCTTTCGGAAGTTATGATGCACGCTTTATCCGGTATGAATTGAGATTTTATTCTTTCTTTGATCCATTCTAGTGGTAGGTCATGATTTTGGTTTGTGTAAAATTCTTTCTTTGATTTATTGGAGGCAAACTAACCTTTGATAGTGTAAAATTCTTTCTGCTATAATGGCACATAAATAAAAGTGCTGATAAAATGAGTTGGTTATGTTTATAGTGCTTAAACAAGGCTTTCTTATCAATCTTTCAATTGGTTGATGCAGTGCTATTCTTGGTGCCTCATCTAGAGATGATCGTGTGATATTAGTGTCTCAAGCTGCTGAAATTCAGATATACAGAGAAGCATTGAAGAAACTGCTTTCTTTTGTGGTTGATTCCCCAAATGGTTGGGTGCAAAGCTTTGCTTCCTTGTTATCTGACAGTGCAAGCATCTCCCCGCTGGAAGTTACATCTTCTGCTCTTGTCTCTAAAATGGCTCACTTTGCTGTTGAAGTTCTTGATGGATGCTATTTTTACAATGACTTTCACTCTAAAGGGTGTGAGCTTATTTCATCTATTATAGCTGCTGTTTTTATAATTGATTGGGAGTTTAGTTTGACAGCATCATTAAATGAGACAGTTGACAAAAGTGTAGAGGCAAAATTGATTGCCAGGAAGGAGTTTGGAAAAGTCTTGCATGATTTCCGTGCCAAGATGAGTATGTCATTTTTCAGAACACTTGATATACAGAGTAGGAGGATGTTGATTAGCATTTTAGTCCAGTTCGTCAGGTCTGTCATCTTTGAGGGCTGTAGTGGCAACCCTGATATAACTGCGTCTTTGTGTTGCCTGTGGATCATTGAGGTAATGCAGTGTCTTTGTTGTGATGAGCTTGAGGAGCAGAATGTGCTGGATCTACTTCTCAGGAGCAATGATCTATGGCCTCTATGGGTCAGACCTGATTCAAGTTTCTGCGAAAGGCTGACAAATTTGCAGCCTGGAAATGTTTCAAGTAATTTAATAGTAAGTTGTTTCAATAAATTATCTCCTATAATGTAGACTCTAGCTTACAATTAATGACAATTTGCAAAAATACTTTTAGTTATTCGGTTTTCAAAATTGATAATATTAGTAGCCAAGTATTTGCTCATTTTGCTGGTATCTCAACCTCTGAATACTTCTACTTGCAGATGAATCAAGGTCAGATTTTTGTTGCTTTGATTGACAAACTTATGTCCAGAATAGGGATCCAGAAAGTCTTAGTTGGATTTACAGTACAAGGTTCAGCTGCCGATGAGACAGATGGCAATGAGCTAGCAAAACCTGCAACTTTTGGTCGGGTTTGGCTTGCTTCTGAGATGTTGTGCACATGGAAGTGGCCTGGTGGGAGTGCTATAAGCACTTTACTGCCGTTATTGAACTCATATGCAAAAGAGAATGAGCCCAAGAGTAGCTCATTTGATTCCATGGTGAACATTTTGCTTGACGGAGCTCTTCTACATGGGGTGTCTGAAAAGTTGGGGTTCTTTGATTCATTGCATCCTTCATTTGATGAGTTGGATGCTATTCAGGAACCTTTCTTAAGAGCACTTATCTGTCTGCTTTTAATGCTCTTTGGTGATGGAATATGGGAAAAGGGAAGTGCTCATGAACTATTCAAATCGCTGATAAACAAGCT
Source organism: Persicaria maculosa (assembly GCA_963922045.1). Taxonomy (NCBI): domain Eukaryota; kingdom Viridiplantae; phylum Streptophyta; class Magnoliopsida; order Caryophyllales; family Polygonaceae; genus Persicaria; species Persicaria maculosa. The sequence continues at coordinate 12,074,227 of OY998267.1, read as the reverse complement.
CTATATTGGTGAAGCAGCAAATATGATTTGTTTGAAGATTCTTCCTCCAATTCTGCATGTTCTTGTTCGACCATTGCAGAAAACTGGCAGTTTGTCGAGTGACTTGAGCAAGGATTCTCAGCCTGATGACTATAACCCTTTAGAAGAGCGTCTTGTAGATGATTGGCTTCCAAGGGCCTTAAAGTTTCCATGCTTGGTATTTTGGAAACCTGATGAAGGTAATGAATGGACTTGGGACATTATTTTCGGCTTCTGCACCTACGTTTATTTTTTTTAAATAACAGCACAAAACACAACGAGTTAGTTCTGACTTGATATAAATCCAAAAATGGAAAAATAAAATACTCCTTCCATTTTAAAATATAAGTCGTTTCACTTTGTGGCACATTTTTTAAAGAGCTAAAAACTATATAAAATATTAATTTTTTTAATTAATTTTTTAAAATAATATTATACTTATTAATACTAAGTATAATATTATTTAAAAAAATTAATATTTTATATAATTTTTAGCTCCTTAAAAAACGTGTCAAACGACTTATATTTTAAAACGGAGGGAGTAAAAAAATTCCCTGTTCTCATTGTGCTTTCAGTAAAAAAAAAAAATCATTTGATTTGTTAGTTTACTTCCTTTATTTTGTTCTCCCACCTTGTGTGACATTCTTTGTATCACAATTTATTAGGCTAGTGGTATAGGAGGCAATGCATAGTTTGACGAAACACACACACACAGATATATATATATATATATATATATATATATATATATATATATATATATATATATATATATATATATATATATATTACAGTACTATATCCCGTGATGGAAAAATGAAAATCTTGTCATTTTCAGTCACTGAAAAAACGTGGGATAAAAATGATTGTATTTTGGCAGTTTGGCCTGCATTTTGCAGCGTGCCCGGGACAAAAGATTTTGATTATGAACTTTGAAGATGTTTTGACACTAATTCTAAAGAGATTGTCTACTAACCCCTAATATAGTTGCTGTAGTTACTAGTCCTTTGACTCCTTTCCCCAGCCCTATTTCTCCTCTTTGATTCTAGCCATTTTTTTTATAGGTTCTATGTTTTGTCAATAAAGATTTAACCGTTATGTACTGTTTTACTTACTGTATAAGGCCTTGTGTTTTATGTGGCTGTCATGTTATGCATCCTTGTAGATAGTGAAGAATGGCTTCAGCTAGTGCTTTCCTGCTATCCTTTAAGTGTGACAAACAATATAGGAGTTGTAAAGCTGGACAGAGTTGCAGGCTTGTTAGAAAGAAGGCTTTTACTGGAGTTATTTCACAAGCAACAGTGTAATTCCATGGAATCTGGTGTGACTAGTGAGCTACAGGTTGCACAGATTTTGCTATCAAGGTTGGCTGTCATCACAGTTGGTTATTGCTGGGAGGACTTTGAAGATGAAGATTGGGAATTTGTATTGTCTCAAATAAGGAGTTGGATGGAGGCAGTAATTTTACCAATGGAGGAAGTGGTTGAAGATTTGGATCATGCAGCTCAAAATGCTGCTCTTGACAGCTCCAAGTTTGCAGTTGGCCACACACGGCAGCCTGTTATAGCACTCAACACTCATCATATGAAAGCTGCTACAAATGCTCTTTATGCGTTTTCTTTAATCCTGGATCTTCTTCAATGCCCAGAGCCTGCAAAGGACGACAAGTTATTGTGTTTGAAAACAGAGAACTGTCAACACGCCATGGAACAGATTGAAGAAGGCATTCTACGCATGTTCTTTTCAACTGGTGTTGCTGAGAGCATTTCTAGATTTCTTTGTAACGGAGAATCGTCAACCTTGTCTGGTATCAATAATGCTCATCCGTTTTTCTGGAAGATGCTTGCTTCAGTGGTAGTGAAATCATCACCAACTGCTAGAGAGGAAGCTGTTAAGTCAGTTGATCTTTGGGGGCTTACCAGAGACCCCATTAGTTCATTGATTTCTATCCTCTTCTCCTCTACATCAGCAACTTGCTTAAGGCTTGCTAGTTTTGTACTTCTTTCAAACACACCGATCGCTTCACAGGCACTCATGAAACAAAATGCCTCATCTCATGTGAACGAGACTTCATCAGGCAATGATCAGTCATCAGAAGCAAGTATTGCTCTGAGGGAGGAAGTATCCTGCATGATAGTGGATTTACCAGTTGAAATACTCCAGATGGATTTAGAAGCAGAAGAGCGGGTAAGTGATGCTTTTGTAACTAAACTTGTCCTTTTCTTGTTGCTTTCTTCGATAACTATCTTGCACGAGGTTGAGAATTTCACAATTTTTCAGGTTAAAATCTTCCTCTCTTGGAGCCTACTGCTGTCACATTTAGTAACTTTACCATCCTCATCACCTGAAAGAGAAAGATTGGTCCAGCACATACTGGACTCTGCGTCTTCTGTGATACTGGATTACCTTTTCCAGCACATTCCCTTGGATCTGTGTGTGGCACACAGCTTTAAGAAGAGAGAGACAGAGATACCAAGTGAGTTGTCAGATCTTGAAGCAGCTGCTAAACGGGCCATTACAACCGGTTCTTTAGTGTTCGCTATAGAATCACTTTGGCCAATTGGGCCGCAGAAACTTGCAGTGCTGGCTGCTGCAATATTTAGCCTGATTCTGCGTCTTCTTCCTGCATATGTACGGGATTGGTATGGTGGTGTACGTGATCGTTCAATGTCAACCGCCATTGAATGTTTTACAAGAGCATGGTGCAGTCCCTACCTGATTGCTAATGAACTTTCTCAGGTTTATTACCCGTTCACTTCTTTTGCTAGGAAGCCTTTTACAGTAAATCTTGTATTTATTGAGAGCGTAAAACACTCGGGCGAGGTCTTGCTTTAAAATTCCTTATCATGACTACTTATAGTTTTTTGTCTTTGCTTCTTTTTTGAAATAATACAGATAAAGAAAGTAGATTTTCAAGATGACAACTTTTCTGTTAGTGTAAGCAAGTCAGCCAATGAAGTAGTTGCTACCTACACTAAGGATGAGACTGGTATGGATTTGGTTATATGTCTTCCAACTTCATACCCCCTGCGTGTTGTGGATGTTGACTGTACGAGGAGCCTTGGAATTAGTGAAGTTAAACAAAGAAAGTGGCTCTTGTCTATGGTGGCATTTGTCCGTAATCAGGTATTTATCACAAACATCATCTTGGCATTCTGTGGAAATAAAAATAGCTTGTGTAGGGTGACATTTGTTATGCAATCCAGGGATCTGAATCACTTTATTTATATGTATAATTCCTAGATGACTTTGTTTTCTCAACTAGATGGTTTCATTGCATGGTAAATCGGTAATGACCCAAAGATCTTTCTTGTGTCATTCAGAACGGTGCCCTAGCTGAAGCAATTCGGATATGGAAGAACAATTTTGACAAGGAATTCGAAGGAGTTGAGGAGTGTCCCATCTGTTACAGTGTCATTCACACTACCAATCACGGCCTTCCTCGCCTTGCTTGCAAGACCTGCAAGCATAAATTCCATTCTGCTTGTCTTTACAAGTGGTTTTCAACCTCTCACAAGTCAACCTGCCCATTGTGCCAGTCTCCATTTTGACCTGAACAATCTGAAACAAATCACTGGTTCGAAACATTGCAGCAAGGTTGCAGTTTGATCCCATCCTCCCTCCCTGACACCCTCATGTGTGTGCTTCTGCGTGGACACAAGGAGCTCTTCTCTTAAAAAGCATATATATAAGGAGTCAAAACTCACAAGCGGAAATACTCCTGTTTCCCTGATCAAACGGTAATTGACTTCATATCTTTGTTTTTCACTTCACACACCCATTAATCGTACAACACTGTGTATCATTGTTACTGGAAATTGAAGATTGTAGAAGGTCAAGATTATATTTTTCAACAGGTAGCCTCTTTCACTGCATGCCCAAGTTTGGTGCTTTGACGTTATAGTCACCATGCATTTGGATTGTATGTGCCAATCTATTGCTTATAATCCTTATCAAACAGATCTTACAGGGATGCAGTTCACTCGGAGGCTGGTACGGGGATAATTTACTACGCAGAAGCAGCAATTTGCGCCTGTGTTAAACAGTGGAAAATGCGGCTACATGACTTGTACTAAACTGCGCATTTGTGTTGATAATAGCAGCATTTACAAGATTTTGACTCCCAATAATTGCAAATTTGGTAGGTTGTCACATTCTGTAGCAAAGCAGCTTTTGTACGATTCATGCTGAACAATGATTTTGTGAATATTCATCTTATACTGTAAGAGACTGGATTTGAGAGGTTTATTAGCTTTTGTGATAGGAATCATAAATTGCAGCTTTAGTGCTATGCCTTGTTTATTTTCATTCTTTGAGTTGGGTTCTTTGATTAAAGTAAAGGTCTCAATCTTAATCATGGTTTTCAAGTAGATTCATAAGTTATAAAAACGCCAAAATTTACTTGGGTTACCGAATTCAAGTAAGGTTCTAAATATCACGTATTGGAGTACTATCGGTTAGGAGTAAAAATGATATATTGGATTTATCGGTTTTGCTAATTTTGAACTATAAATATTATATTTATACTTTAAAAATGTAAAAATACACATGAAAAATAAATATTTAAATTGCAAAATTACCAAATAAACTTGACAAAATAAAAAAATTCATTCATAAAGGCTAAAGTTACTTTACAAAAGTTGGCAATGCTAAATATGCCCGATATATCGTCGATATTGACTCGATATATAGCTGATATTGACCTGATATATGACGTTGACCGATATTTTTCACTCGATATCGATATCGGCCGATATATCCGATATTTAGAACAATTATACATCAATCCGATGTATCTTGCATAAGCCATTCAAATAATAATAATAAAATTCCGACCAGATTGGGAAAATTCAAACAATAACAAAAAATGAATTTTCAGGGTTTGAAAATTGGATACACCTTCTGAACCACATCAAGATGGTCATTCTAAATCATGTGAGGTGTGATCAAATCTCAGTATCGAAACACAGACACTTCATTTTATACCTTCTTGCATCAGATTAGCAAAGATTTCAACACGATTGTGGAGTTATTTGCCCTATTCAGAAGCTAAAAGTGAGCCTTTGTACAGAGATTCACAGCTCAATGTGCATCAACAACATCCAAATGAAAAAGGAACAACAGTTTCCTCAGTGAAGCCATGAAACTAAACAATCTTACATCAAAATTCACATCTCCTACGTACCAAAAACAACTCGACTCGACGAATGGTACTGTCGAGAAAGCAAAGCCTACGAAATGGCGGCTCCGGAGACATTAGGGATGTCTAGACGGTAATGAAGACGAAAGAGCCGAATCAAAGATGATCTCCGCTTACTGGTTGGCCATTCGTCGCATTGATCCCTGGGAGCGAAGCTTCAGGCGGTGCAGCTTTCGCCAACATGGCAAGATTAATGCGAGAGGTCTCAAGGTCGTGTGGATTTTCCATTAGATAGGTCTTGTGGACCATTTCGTCTTCCATAGTTGGATCTGTCACTCCTAATTCAGGACATCGAAATCGTCATCCATATCATTAACTGTTGTTCCGAGTTTGTACAAGTGAATTTACAGAAGATCAATCACACTGACTTTCACAAAATTGAAAGATCGAGAGAATTCAACAGAGCTAATCTCAAAGCAAGAACCCTAATTCAAGAATTAATCATCATCTGTCGCTGCTAATTTCGCACATCGAAATCGCCAGCTTCATCCACCATTAATTGTTCTTCCGAGTTGATTAAACGGCTTAATTTTGCAAAATTGAAAGATCGAGCGGATCAAACAGAGATAAATTCGAAACAAGAACCCTAAGTAAGTACCGCCAGATAAACATAGCAAGAAGAGCAAAAGAATCAAGATCGAAGACGTAGACAGCCAGAAGAAGCGATGAAATTGGGGGTTTACCTGGGGCGGAGAACCACAGGAGGATGAAGAAACAGACGAAGATGAGAACGGGGATAAGATGGATCAAAACCTCCGGCTTCGCGAACCACCTCGGAACTGATCTCCGGCCATTGATGGACCTTGCAATGGTGACCGGAATCTCTGCACGAATTTCATCGATTGCTCGCCTTCTTGGGGTGTCGTTCATCTCTGGTTGCTGATTTTCGAGATCTGAATCCCGGTTGAAGTTCACCGGCCGCTGCATTGTTTCAGAGAGAGAGAGAAGATGATGGAGAGGGGCGAGGAAGAAATCAGAGTGGAAGGTTTGTTATGGAAAGCGGAGACGATGGTAAAAATAAAGTATTTAATTGGGCGGGAAGTTTTGCATCCCCGTACGAAACCGTTTTCCTTCTATTTTCCTTTTTCTGATCTTATTTATTTATTATTCATAATTTTGTTTAATGCCATTCTTATTGGTAAAAATAAAGTATTATTAGTTTCAAGTCAATATTATATGAAGATCTACCCTACAATATTCGAGTTGAAATCCTCTTAAAATTAAAGTTATTTTTAAGATTTCGAACTAGTTCGTATTATGTTATGTATGAAAAAAAAGTTTTAGTTCAATTCCATGACATGTCACTACTAGTACTTGGGTAAATGTTATGTATATAATATGGGCATTTAAGGCATATGTTAAGTATTTTAATTCCACATTATTATTTTTATGGGTTCAATCCATGCATTATTATTTAGAATTAGAAAACATTCGTCAAATTAAGGTTCTTAGCATATATATGCAATTAGAAATAAGTCAGAAAGTTTGACATAATTTATGCTCCATTTATATTAACCAAAAAAAAATTTATGCTCCATTTATTCACCAAATCATATCATTTTAGCTTCTTTTACAATTTTTTCATGTGACCAACAAATATGCTATTATACATTTATACCCTCATTTATAACACTATTTTTAGTACTTTATCAAAATTTACAACAATTCACTAATAATTACTACAATGGTATATATTTATGTAACGGTTTTTCTATCCTATGTCCCAAGGGTATAAGATAAAACACTAAATTGGGAAAGATTCCTTACAAAAAAGGCAAGCGACTCTAAAAAATCTAATTAGAATTTGGCTAAACTAATTAAAAGTTTAAAAAATTTTCCCAATTTAGTGTCTTATCCTATGCCCTTGCGGCATAGGATAGAAAAATCGTTTATGTAAAAGCAAATATTAAAATACCAACGATGATCAAAATTTTCCAAACAGAAAAATACTATAAAACATGTTTTGGTAAACTGGTAGAGTAACAAAATGTCCAAATAGATAAATCAAAATTTCATTTTGTGTTGAAATAGGAAGGTCTGATTGTTCTTTTTAATAGATTCTCACCAGAAAGAGTGCTTAGTTATGCTCAGATCTTAAATTTGATGATGAAAGGACACAACACACACAGTCACACAGACACTTTGTTTTATCAATCATTTGCATATTCCGATTGTCCAACACAAATTTGCGATATACAAGTGCAACCAACCAGCTGAAAAGCTCGAACCGAAGAACACATCGTCGTTACAATCGAATCGCGACTTCTTTTAGGTATTACAAGTGTAACGCTTTATATATCTAGTCATATACCACATACCACAATATGCTCAAATGTACATCCAATGTACGAGAAACTCCAACCCTTTCCCATCTTCTGCAACCGATGCAAAATTCCGTAACAAGGCATCATGTCATGGAAGACTGTTGTGGAATTCCTTCATATAAAGCTAGCACCGAATATTCGGTTCAAGGGTTTTAGTCACCGGTCTTCATGGTTTCTGTTTGGCTGTGTTCTGAATTCGGGCTCCTGCTATCGCTATCGCTTTTGATTCCAGGAAGCGGTGCAGTGCTGCCTTGCTTCTGTGAAGAGAGGTACTTTAGAGCTGTGACGACATCTGCTATAAGAGGCCGCAGACTCGGTTGCTCCTGCAGGCACATTGCTGCTATGGCGAGTGCCTGGTATAGGCCCCTTGTTGGGTACTGCCCTTTGAGTGTCGGATCAGCCATTGTTGAGAACCTTTTCCGGTCTTTGAAGAGTGGCCGCGCCTGCAAGGAGTTCAATGGATAAGCCAAACTGAGAATACCAGTAAAAGGGGCTTGTGAGTTGTGAATAAAGTTCATCATGGCAGCACAATCATACAGCAAAACGCAGAAAATTCGCGATACTGAACATAGCGAAAGTTCCAGCTTAGCTCAAGATATTAAAGTTTAGTCATACAAATGTGAGTGATTAACGAATCATAATGAGAAAATAAGAGGCATTATATCTTACCCAAGCTACGAGATTTTGCTCTTGGCGACTTCTTTTATAATCAATGGCCTTTCTTCCAGTGATGAGCTCCAACAGAACAACGCCAAAGCTGTAAATGTCCGATTTGAAGGTCAGCTGACCGGTCATGGCATAGTCAGGTGCACAATATCCGTATGTGCCCATCACCCTAGTGGAGACATGGGTCTTATCGCCTGCAGGACCCACTTTGGCCAACCCGAAATCAGACAGCTTCGGTTCATAATCCTCACCTAACAGGATATTTGAGCATTTTAGATCACGGTAGATGATGGGCGGCTTCATCTTGTCGTGTAAATACTCCAATCCCTTGGCTGCTCCGGCAGCTATTGTCATCCTTGTGTACCAATCCAGTGGTGGCTTATTCGGTTGGCGATCTGCACGAGTTAAAAAACATCATGACGAAACGCTTATAAGCAAACAATGGCAAATGCAAAGGGTATTGATAGCAGTAGCTTAAGGTGTACCGTATAAGTGCCTTTCCAGGGAGCCTAGTGGCATATACTCGTACACAAGAAGTCTTTGCTCTCCTTCTGCGCAATACCCGATCAACTTGACAAGGTTCGGGTGGTTAGCCAGACTTAGTGTCAAAACCTCGACGACAAACTCCCTCATCCCTTGCGCGCCATCACGATCAAGTTGCTTGATAGCTACAACCTCATTGGTCCTTTGCAACCTTCCTTTGTAAACCTTGCCAAAGCCTCCCTCGCCCAAGAGGCATTCGGGATTGAAGTTATCGGTTGCATCCGCCATCTCCTGATACGAAAACGTCTGTGCCTTGGAGCTGCCAGGGCTACCTTCCACAGTGGCATCACTCATGCCTGCCTCTGATGGCCGATTCACCTCTTTAATCTCCTCTTTTTTGGGGGGCGTTGCCTCCTTTTTCATATCCAATTGGTGGTTTACATTCAATGTGTCTGGAAAGAGCCAAAAGAGAGAACATCAGTAAGAACTCAGGATTTAAAGATCAACTCCAAGTCTACAAGATTGGATCAAAACATAAACTGCACATAGAACACATACAATGTGACACTCCAAGAAGATTATTTGAGCTGGAATTTAGGGTTTGAATTGAGTATGAAAGACCATCTATAAGCCCAAACTATGCCACAGAGATTTGAAATCAAACAAATATGGTTTGGAATAAGAACAAGTCCCCCACATATGGCAGAAAATTGGTTTCTCTTTGAACCTATTCCTTTCCCCTTTTTGTCGTGTATAGGAAATAGAAATCCAGTGTTTGCGGTGAGAATCATCAGAAACTGTAATTCCAGAGGATGATTCCAAGAAAGCAACGCAACTAGCAAGCGAAATACGTAATTCAAAAGTGCAGATTTTTATCGACGGAAAAGAAGATGAAAAAAGGCGAAAAGAACAAAAACGTAGGAACAGCACAATCGACGACAACAAGCACGTTTTAGGTCACCGAAAAGGGAATAAAGAGGGGAGAGACAGAGAAAGTGGGGCGCATTGGACCAGCTCCATTCCATTCCAATCGATTATCACAGCTTTCAGACCAAAAGATTCAAAGTTGAAAGCAACAGAAAGAAGAAACTTTAGGAATGAAAAATCTCAGCTTTTCAGGAGAAACGAAACGAAAAGAAAATTTACCAGGACTGGATTGCTTTTGATCGTCCGATTTCTCGTGGCTTGCAACGTTTGAGCGATCCGATTTCCTCTTGTTAGAGCTTTTAGGGCACCGAAAACAACCCATGACACCCGCGACCACCGTTTTTCCTCAAAATTTCTCCTTATTTGGTCGAAAAATCAAGGTGAATGAGGTAGATTGAACCCTAGAGATCGCGAGATGAACATCGGATTTGGAAGGGGGAGTCGTAGCGGAAACTCCGAATTGGATTCACGCGAAATGAGGGCTTGTTGAATCGCTGCAGGAGGGGGAGGGGAGAGACAGAACAGAAACAGAGAGGAAGAAGAAAGAAAGAAATGAAATGCAGAGAGAAAGAGGGAGAAATTTGCTGCCTAGTGTTTCTCTTACACTCACCATTTCAAATATATTTATTATATAAATAAAAAATACGTCTATTTTTTATTATTATAATAATAATATTAATGTTAGTTAGTTAATGATGATCATCTTATTTATTGTTTTCTTTGTTGCTTTCCAATATATTTAAACATCATAGTAAATTGTTATATTTGTTGGAAGAGTGGAAAATTAACTCATTTGATTTAGTAAAAGAAAATGCTTATAAATAGGTTCAAAGCATTAAATTTGATTACAAGCCACCCTAGTCGTTGGTTGAGGACATAATATCAATCCCAATCCCGGCTAACCCTTTTGAAGACAGACTATACTGGTGGCCAGACAAGCATGGCTGGTTCACTACATTTAGCGCATACAAACTGATTTCTCATAATAGAGTGGGGGAGGATGAAACAAATCATTAGATTGGGAAACTAGATACTCAACCAAAGATTAAAAATTTCATGTGGAAACTTTGCCACTCAGGTCTCCCAACAAAAGCCAGATTGGCTCAGCGAGGGGTGCACATTCCAAATACTTGTGTTTTCTGTAATGATGCAGTGGAAGATGACACTCACCTATTTTTAGAATGCCAAGCACATACCCTTCAAGGAGTCCTCACAATTTCGGAACAATAAGAGATTCGCGATCTCATCCAACAATCAAGAGAAATAAAGCCAATTCTTAGATTCATAGGTGACAAGTTAAGCAATACAAACAAAATTTGCTTGGCAACAAGATGGTGGACTATCTGGTTCTTTAGAAACCAGATCACTTTCTCTAACAAGGAGATTCCAACCAATTCTGAATTCTATTTGATGACTCAAACTATCATGGAGAACTGGTGTCGTGCTTGTAAGTTCAACGTTGATTCGGATCTGAACAACCATTCCAGAAACTCAACTACGGTGCAACACGAGAACAACAAACAACGGAATAAACGCAAATGGGTAAAACCACCTATAGACACCCTCAAACTTAACTTTGATGGGTCATCATTGTCTAATCAAAACAGCTCGAGTGGCTTTATTATCAGAAATTGGGAAGGTCACCCTATTAGCGTAGGGAATAAATACTTGGGAAGACAAACTCCTATCAAGGCTGAAGCCCTAGCGCTGCTACAAGGGGAGTGAAAAAAAATAAAGAACTGGGGATACACAAGATTCATATTGAAGGCGACTCCCTAATCATTATCAATCACCTTCGTGATAACTCCAGATGTCCATGGGAAATTGAAATGCTAATGTCAGATATAAAATTGCTCCTCCAGGGAGTTGAACAAATATCCTTCTCTCATATTCCCCGCGAATGCAATAAAGTGGTTGATAAGGTTGCACACCTTTGCCACTTTGCAGCGAGGAGAGAGATTCTCAATGATCCTGGGTTACAGGATCTCATCCGTAAGGATGTTCTCGGATAGGCTCGTCCGACCCGAAATCTTACCTAATAAAAAAAAAGCATTAAATTTGATTGGTTAATGTTATATAATAAAATAAAGTGGTACTAGTAGTGGATTTTTGGGAAGAAAAGAATGCATGATTCAAAATCTTCTAGGTTACCTTTATTTGTTATTTCTAATATATAAATTATATATATAACATTGTATTAAGTAGTATAAAATTATATAAAAAGAGTAATGATAAAGTTTATATTTCTAGAAGTTAACATCACCAAATTACTAATCAATTTGATGAGAGATGTGAAGAGATTAAAGTTTAATAACCCAGTGAACTGCACTTTTTAGCGTCAATTGATTTTAGGATGAAATCTCACTCGACTTACCTACTAGACTATTAGCACATTAGTGCATGCTGCGCACGTGTGCACACGACCCTGTATCATGAGTTCTAACAGACTTCAGTATATCCATACTATATTTTATAAACAACATAAAGTGAGAAGAAATTAATATTATTATTAAACATATATTGCAACAAAAAAAATTGGTCGAACAAATATTTAAATATATCTCAAGGTATGAGAGGATTGTAAAGATGTACTATGGAATTAGCACCACAAGTGATATTTATAAAAGTTTATATGGCCATTGGCCAATGGAACGTTACGTTAATGTCTATGATATTTTTAAAAGCATTGCATTATTCAATACACGAACGTACCCGTCATTAACTAACGAGCTTTTATTTTTAGCCATGTAAATAATGGATATTTACACTTCATAAAATGCCAGGTGGACACCTAATCAGCCACGTGGCGAGGTGCTAATGAAAGAAACCGCCGATTAACATCAACAATGGATCTCTTCTAATCGTCGACAAGATCCTCCTTGATTTAATTTAACGGCTCCAATTCTTTCACAGTCCAACATATGGACGGTCCAGATCGATCCAATAAAACGACATTAGATCCCCTTATCGACACGTGGCGGGCGATTAGACACAATCTCAAAAAATAGCTCGGGTAAATCCAATCGATTAAAAGCAAAGCAAAAGAGAAAGCATCAACTTATGATTTGACCAACGAGGCCAGGTCCCCCCGTCTCTTTCTCAATAGTCAATTTTGGAACAAAAGGAAAATTATACGGGATTACGGGGATGTTTTTTTAATAAAATATGAAAGTATTTATTGAAATATTTATAAATGATTTTTTTTTCTATATGAATGGAGTTTAAGGTGATAAAAATAATATAAAATATTAATTTTTTAATTTTTGATAAACTCATACTTATTAATAGTAAGTATAATATTATTAAATGAATTAATTAAAATTTTAATATTTTATAGTATAGTTTTTACTCTCTCGTATAATACGTATTTGATTTTAAAATGTTATTTGTTTGCAAACGGAGGGAGTATCAGGTTGAATTGCGATTTAAGCGCGTGTTTGGCAAAAATGAGGTTTTTTAGGAGTTGGGTATTTTTTAGGAGTTGGAGTTTATTTTGTGTATTATGGAGGTGCGGGATATGGAGATTTTTTTTAAAAAAATAACCTTGTAAAAAAATGAATGGTGTTTGGTGGTTATAAGGTTTAGCAGTTGTATTTATGGCAAAATGTCTAAAATACCCAAAGCTTGGGGGAGGAAGGTGTGAAAAAAAAGGGCAAAGGGGAAAAAATTGAAGCACATCCTAAATAAACTCTCCAAAGTTACCCTCCCTCAACTTCCAAAATCAGAGAAATTAAACTCCACCTCCAACTCCATAACCTCCGGCCAAAGATGCATCCAAACATAGAGGAGAAAAGCTTCCATTTTTTTTCACCTCCGAAAACTTTTGGAAGACGCTTTCAAACACGGCTTAAATTGTGAAACATGTATATTTTTTTTAAAAAATTATTAAAGAGGTTATCTTTTTTTTTTACAATAAGAAAGAAGTAAGTAGAAAAATCATTCTTCCTGGTGATATTAAAGAGGTTGTCTTCTCATTAATACAAAGTAAGACATCATTGTCACCTCATAAATCGCGGTTTTAAACTAAATGCTTTTGTTTACCTCCAAAACATCCGCCACTTCATTTTTTTCACTAGAAAAATAAAATATAATAGTATAAAAAAGTTGTTTTAGACCGCATTTAATCCATTTATAGGCTTTTTCTTTTTTTTTTTCCTTTCTTGAATTTGGAACACTTATTAAAGAAGGCGTTTTATAATTCAACATGATAATTTTGAATATTTTGGTAAATACTTTATATTGATTCATATTTTTTAATTATTTTTGAAATAGTGAATACATATAATTTTTATAATCAATATATGGATAATTTTGAATATTTTGGTAAATACTTTATATTGATTCATATTTTTTAATTATTTTTGGAATAGTGAATATATATAATTTTTATAATCAATATATGGATACTTACTACTCAGTACTCCATCCATCTCAAAATATACATTTTTGATTTTTTTTGTGTTTTTTAAAAAACTAAAAACTCTATAAAATATTAAAAAATTTATTGATTTTTAAAAATAATTTTATACTCATTACTAATGAGTATAAATACCTTAAGAAAATTCAATATTGTATAAAACTTTTAGCTATTTCAAAAAACGTATCGAAAAGTCAAACGTCTTATATTATGAGACAGAGTAATCATGAAATAACAGTTAAAAGATTTTAAAATAATATAAATATTCTATTATCGTCCTTCTTCAAATCTTATATCTCTGATTAAAGTTGAAGAGTTATCAACCAACTTTTATCCGGTGCGGATCCACTGTCCCGAAATCTCCCTGTCTCCCTATTCCTCCTCACAAAAACTCACCCCTTTACTAATTTCTTTTTTCTTTTACAAATTTTAATCTTTTTTTTTTTTGATATTGGGGGTGAGAGGAGGGGAATACAAGGGGCTATCCCCTTTGGGACAGCCGATCCCGTTCGACTTTTATCACACACTCCTAGTGAATATATAAGATCTTTTCTAGTATATGACAATGTTCTATAAGATTCTACCTCATTGTTATTGGGTCAATTCATTTTAGTTAAATGCAAAAACTTCTTTAAATACATATATATATTACCTCTTGGCTCCTGTAACTTCTTATACCTTATAGAGAAAACGAAAAAATAGTTTATTTGATCGTTATTAAAAATAATTTAATCTTTTTACTTATAAAAAAACCTCCAATAATTTTCACAATATTAAAAAAAAAGATCTTATTAATAAACTCATACTTCATAATACGAAACTTGTTCAGCATACAAGATTGATTAAAATAATCCGATTAATTTTTGTTTTGAAAAATCAACCGGCCAATTCATACGTACCCTCGATGCATAGATAAAGTCTATGTTATTCGACCTCTTAAATTTATTAGATAATCATGTGTTTGATTTTGTTTGGTTAGCAAAGGCTCAATAAATTGATAATTGGATTATATAAAGGAATCACAAACAAAGGGAACACGGAATACAAACGTCATTAATCGAAATAAGAGAGTTACAAGATAATTTAAAATAATCTCAACTCCATTTTTTTTTTGGGTAAACAAAATAAGCTCAACTCCAAACATTCGTAATAAATTATTTCATTTATAAAGAAAAAGATGTCCTTTTACATGTGTTTTTTTATTATGCTATATATTATTTTTTATTCAAGTGCATATTATAGATATTTTGATATTTATATTATTTGTGTTATTCGATTAATATATAAAGATAGAATTGTATATTTTTTTAGTCTTTTTAAAAGATATGGTAAAATATTAAAATGATATTTTTTTACTGGATGGATTAATAATTAAATTGTATAAATATAAACCAAATATTTTTCAAATTTTATACTACTTAAAAATTAGGAAAATGACATAAAAATTATATTTAAAATGTGGACTGACTGGCTGAGAGTAAATTATTTTATTTATTTATATATATATTACGTACCCTTGATATATATATTTGATCATGTAATAATTCGGGTGGAATAATTTTATTCGATAGCATCCTTACGGATGAGGTCTTGAAGACTTGTATCAATGTAAATGTCGAAATCCCTGATAGAGCGAAAAATATGTGCAACCTTATTAACCAATTTGTTGCCATTTCGGGGCACGTGAGAGAAGAAGACTTATCTCGCACTCGACAACAATGTTTTAATATCGGACACCAGCTCATTTTTTCATGGGCATGTAAAATTTATTTTTAAATAATTTATGATTAAGGGAGTCTCGGGTTGAATTATTTCATGTCTTAATGTCAAAATTTCAGCTTTCAACGGGGTCTGTTTGTCAATTACTCCATGTCGTAACCAATGTGGATTTTTTATTTAAATGCAAAATTTAAATAAGAGGGTCACAATTCACACAAAATTTTTGTCGGGTGCACCACCCAACGTCTCCAATTGAAAAAGGAAAAAAAAAATGAAAAAGGAATTTTGATAGAAAGAGGAAATCTGGCAAATTTTAAAATAAGAGTTTGATCTCCATTTCCTATTGTATTGGTATTTGTAACCATAGAATTAATACCTAACATCATCTAAAGTTAAAACAGTCCCACACACAAATTAACTTCATTAGATTACGTTGCAAATGCCAAGCACGTGTTTGGTGAATGGTGATTAGCCGAATATATCGTGTCCACATACTCGATCATGCATGGACGATGATGAGGTTTAGACTTTAGATTATGATAATCAAATCAAAATTTATCTTACCCACCTTGATGGTAACCCCGAGCACGTGATTTAGCTTTCAAGTGAGGACAACAAATATGAGAGAGTTAGGTGACATAGGTTGACACCTTTTAAAACCACCGGGTGTTACAGAAACAGTAGTCCTGATTGGTAACTACCAGATTTCAGGGATTTTAGGTTCTTCACATTTCAAACACAACATTGTTTCCTCCAATCCAATATATCAGAAGATTTTAGGGTTTTATTAGTATGAAGCAAAACATTTTCTCTCCCATTCAAACATGTCATGTCGATTTTAGGGTTCTTCGCATATGACGGCAAACTAGGGTTTCACAATGAAGACGATGAACAAAAGTTTGTGGAGACCATACATTCGTCGAGGGTGGAGCACCGGAGGGTGGGGGTTCTGATCGGATTGTGACTTCGTGGAATTCCTGCAATTTGTCCATAAAAACAAAAAGGAGTTAGGGTTACGGTGGGTAGAAATGCTAGGTCGACGACTGCCTAACGACAAAGGTCGAAGGGATTACTTGTCGCTAGCGATTGGCCTTCGGATCTTCGGGTTCGGAGGTTTTTTCAGAGCTTTGGATTGGAGGCAATGGAGAGAGTGAAGAGGAGAAGCAGAAAGAGCGTAAGGGTCAGGGGCAAAAAAGCCCGATCGGGGTAGGAAAATCTCTTTAACCCCCAACCACCCCCAATATGAAGATGGGAAAGTGGGGTTCCCCAACCCCTTTTATCCCTTTAATCCCCCATCGAGCACCCCCTCCCCCCATGGTGTATGCATAGAAAACAAACAACAACACTCAATCAACTTCAATACAGTAGAACTCGATAAAAATGGACAATTAGATGAGAAATTGTAACATCCCCGTCTCACATCGAAATATCAGATATCATAAGAATCTACGGAGTGATTTATAAGTGATTCAAATCATACTCATATCACAAGAGCTCTTAAGATCAAAGCAATCAGTAGATTTTAGGGTTTTTCGCATTTCAAGCCCAACATTGTTTCCCCCTACAATGGATCTTCAGGTTTGGAGGTTTTTTTCTTTGGATTGGATACAATGGAGAGAGTGAAGAAGAGAGGCAGAGAGAGCGTATTTCAGAAGAGTTGGGAAGTCGAAGGGTCAGGGGCAAAAAAGCCTAATCGAGGTGGAAAATCCCTTTCACTCTCGCCACCCCAATATGAAGATCGAAAAATCGGGAGTTCCGTCACCCCTTCAATCCCCCCTCGCCCATCTCCTTCCAAACCGACCCAGCGCACTCCCTAAAAATTAATTTCACCCCCCCCTCCCCTCCCCTCCCAAATCCCATTCGCAAACACGCCCTAAATAACTTCACGGATAATTATGAAAAAAAAATACAAATGTAAAATTTCAAAGTTGGAAATAATAGTTCAAAAATCCCTTTTATTGGTAGCTATATAGGTGAAATTCAAGTGTGGATTCTCTATTTATGTGGTTGTACTTTCAAAGTAATTCCACTACTACAACGATTCTCTATTTCTATTGTAATGCCTCTATCGTCCATTGTTTATCTAAAATTAGACTACATATATTCTTTGTTTATCAAAAAACGTATCAGTTGGTGGAATAAAGACACAGATCCGAATAAGTAACCTAACAACGTACAGTACTAGATATACATATAATTAGTATATTACTTCTTTTAAGGTCAACTAACATGATAAGTTCGAGCATAGGATCGAACAACTTCTTTAACTAGAGAAAATTAGGTCACATTGTATTTAATTTTATCAACTATACTACTTTCAAAGTTACAAGTTAATTATACTGTATGTTAGATCTAACCTAGAAATTTAATCAGGTAAAAATTAGGATAAATTACACTCTCATCGTTGGTTGTAATAGATCTAGCGTCTTCCTATGAACAACAACAAAAGAAAATGCTATAAGATCGAGGCTGTCCCCTCCTACGTTCGTCGGAGGTGCTTGGTGGTGCGCCGAATTAAGTCAATGCAGGAAAATGGAAAGGTTCAACAACAATGGACAGTTCAAGACTTACGCATCAAGCGTAGTAATAAACTATGCTGTAGTATAGAAAATAACCCTGAAAATATGAATATGGTTTCAACTATTTTTTCAGATGAAGCAGTAATTGAATTGAAATGTAAATGAGTTGCCGTTTCGGGTACAAACACAAAACCTGCCGAGTGTATCAATTATCACTTTGGAACTGCATCTCTGAAATCTCGCATGGTGGAAATAAACATAGTCCATCGGTAAATGGCTTCATGGGATGCACTCCCTCTTGAGGATGAATTCAACAGCTTCTTCCACAGTGTCTACAGCCTATAAAAGCAGAAGCACAGGAAAATATGTTCAGAATGAGAACCCTTATCCACGCCCACTTATGGAGATCCAAGAGCGAGAAAAATGGTTGATTAAGCGATTGAACTCGTACCATGTCTGCTGGGTTTTCAGAATCATTGTCCTTTCCTCTAAAAACCCCTGTCCTGGTCAATATGGAAAACCAAGGTTGTCCTGCCTGGAATTTTTCAGGATCATGGAAAGCATCACCGGGATGGAAAAGATGGGAGTAAATCTGTACGCCAAGTCATGAAATTGACAAGCTTAATGAGGGGACTTTTATGGAGTTTGTGATGCAACTGACCTGACGAGCGCCTTTGATGTCTACTGAAGGATTATCGCCAATCATGTAAATGGTCTTGAACGGTTTTACAGGATCATGATCTTGATGTGCAAATCTTGAGTTGAAGAGTTTTGAAAGAACTGTTTCAGCATTCTTGAATGCCAGTGGATTGGGCTTCCCCACAGCTGTGTATTGCAAAGGATTTGGATGAATTCTGCATGTTTTCAGAAGTTTTAGCATCAGAGAAAGCGCCACATGGAGAGAAGCATTATCAAACAAGCGTACAAATTAACTGACTCTAATATATAGTTTCACTATGGGCCCTCAAAGCAATCTTATAGATAAATCATTGAAAAGCATCATATACTGCAAGGACTGAACACAAATAGATGGATGCAGCTAAAAAATAGCTTCTACAAAATATAATAATTACAAGCAGACTATCAAAATCGAAAGCAATATCAAGGGAACCCAATGAACACTACCTGTTGAAGATAGATTGTAGCGCAATCCGAAAAGCACCCAAGCCAAAACGCTCAGTTGGAAATTTGGCCTACCTTTAGTGATAGCACACCAGTATGTAATAATATTACAGACGAAAAAATTATAGTTCAGAAGGTATTAGTAATAATAATAGTAACATGAAAGAAACTCAAACATTCACACATATTGACCTGGTATTTCAAGTCATCATGGGCAAAATACACCGGCAGTTGATTTCCAAATTCAACCTCACTTCCAGGAAGACCACCAGTTCTTAAAATGTCACAGAGTACCTAGAAGTAGAAGCCAATACTACAATATTAGGAAAAACAATAGCTTCTCGTAACATTTGTTATAATCAAAAGGATGATGACTCATTGTTGTCTAGAATCATCAAGCCAGCTACAGCGCATTGCATCAATATAAAGCACCAAAGCCCGTAATCTAAGGACCAATTAACTCACGAGTCACAAGCAGAAGACAATGTGTAAATAATAACATTGAATTGGCCAACACAGCAGAGAAGAAAGAAAACCTGAATGTCTCTACTCCAGTCAACGGGATCACTAACGATGAATACAGCACAGACTCTATGGGAAGAAACATAATCTCTTATGTCTGACCCATGAAAATCACTAGTCGTATCAGAAATCTTGTTCGTTGTCCATTTCTTATGTGATGCCATCGGATCAATGTTTTCAAAGCAGGATGCATAATCATCAATAGAGATGACATTTCTGAAACAAGCAACAGATATTCAAAGACATTCTATCAATAATTAGTGAGTAAGTGAGAATGTAAAACGATGTTTGTAGAAGAATAATGAGAAGAATACCTAAATCCATACTCAGACATCACTGCAGCAGGCTCTCCCTTCCCAACAGCCACAATGAAATCATTCTCAAACCTTAGGAAACGCAGAAATATATGATCAGATCAGATGGACGCATTTGAAACACCATTTATTTTTTACACTGGAAACCTGGAAATTTAATCCCAACATTTTCAATTTTAAAAATTGACAATGTATTTTAACTATCTATTCAAATATACCAGTTTCATAAAAATTACGGAATATCTAGTATGCTTTTGGCTTAGAGTACTCTAGTCATTGCATGCTCCTTAGGCGTAATCCCTCCATCACAGTATCAAACAGCAAACAATATAAAGCTATAGCTCAACCACCAAATGGGTACCTGTTTACTAACTGTTTAAAAGGTGCATGACCCTGCACGACCTGCCATAGGGGTACAGAAAGCGAATACGGAGTATCAAAATTCTAGTTACAGCAGAACCATATAAACAGCAATGAGAGTTTTCTTAGTAAGCAAAGCATAAACGCACCTGTGAAGACAAGACATTAACCCCAAACCTTTCACTCAACTCCAAGGCCCTTTTAGATTCACGAATACCGCCTCCTGAACCCATAGTACATAAGAAAAGGTTTCTTAACATCAATGCCATAAAGCCATATGGGTACGAAATGAGATACTGAACGACTCCTCTAATGCCATGAGAATGGCGTCATTCAGAACCAGAGAACTAACATAACAGCTAGATATATGCAATACATTCTAAAGTGGAAACAGCAGAAGCAGGCCAAGATGTGTAAGTTCCATAGTTCCGGTGTTGACTACTGATAGGATTACAAACAATGCTCGATTAGGGATTACGGTAAATCGCGAGCTCACCGTTTGTCAAGAAGATGTAAGGAACCTTCAAAGCACCTGCATTGAAAGAAAAGATTATTATCCTAGAAGTTTATTAACAGTTTTGCAAACAAATTTGAAACAAAACCCTAGAAATCGGCGAGAACAATCGTAAAGCCAACGCATTTCAACTCAACAGTCGAAGAGTCCAACTAAATCTGAACACCGGAGATACAAAATTTGCGGATGGGAAACAGTAGAGAACATTACGAACCGGAATCGCCGTACAAGCGTGCGAGGGCGCGGGGGGAGCCTCCGATGGGAGAATTACCACGAAGAAGCACACCGTCTATATCAAACGCAATGCCAAAATCAGGCCTGTGATTGCGAGCAACGGGAAAGCAATATCATCAATCAACAGCAAAAAATTTACAGAGCAAAATTAGGGATTGCGAAACTAGAGAAAGGGGGAAACCAACGGTTGGTGGAGAGAACTGAGCTGAGAGAGAGCACGAGAGAATGTGGAGAAGCAGAGGGATTTCCGTGCGACCCGAGATGATCTCTGGAGGATCCGATGCGCCATTTCTCCTCGTCGTTACTCGTTCGTGAATCGTGACAGAGACGGCGACGCGCCAAGGGATCGGAGTTACCAGTTAGCCGGGCATTGACGATTTGACGCCAACTTTGCAGGTTTAAAAAGTCGCAGTCCAGATTTCTTTTGGTAAAAATTATAAAAAGTCGCCCGCAAAATAAGTTTTTTTTTTTTTTTTGGAGTAAGTAAGAATTTGAGATCTGTTATACTTGGATCTCGGTAGGTCAATGAGCCAGCAGACGGCGAAATAAACAATAGAAAAGATAAAAAGATACAATACAACAAGGCACCCTAAAAAAATGAATTTATGCAAAACTAAGCCAGCAAAAGAAGATATTATTTGTTCTTACATGGTAGTTGGTAAATGAATAGTACCTTATCAAAACAAGAACCATAACTGAAAAAAATACTAAGTATTAAATTATTTCTTTATTTATTATAGTTAACCTTAATATATACTCCCTTCGTCTAAAAATTTAACTCGTTTTATGATTTTGCATAATTTTTAATAAAACATTCATCTATCAATCAAGAGTGGGGGTTTTCTACACCCTAGGGTGTGCGTGTGCCCCATGGTGCAAAATTATTTTTGTTATAAAATAATGTTGAAAAAAATTATAAAAATTATATTTAACTTATATACACTCATATTCATATGTTTATAAATTTTTCTCGTAAAAAATTATGTTATAGAAAAATCATTTTCTAAAATAACTCATATTTTCATTATCTATAATTTTTTAAACATAATTTTTTATGAGAAAAATTCATAAACATATGAATATGAGTGTATATAAGTTAAATATAATTTTTATAATTTTTTTTAACATGTTTTATTATAAAAATAATTTTGTGTTGCACCATGGGGCACACCCTACTACCCTAGGGTATAGAAGATCCCCACTCATCAATCAACATCATTATTCCACTAACTTTTTCACCAATTTTATTTTTTTAATACCCACTACATTTTTTAACCAATCAAAAATCTTTAAAAAAGCCAACGATACACAAATAGATGACGTCTTTTTTTAACCAATAAAAAATTTTATTTTTTTTAATACCCACTATATTTTTATTTTTTTTATTACTATCCTCTACTTAGAAAACCTAAAATGACATCTTTTTTTATACAAGAACAAAGACATAAAACTACCTAAATTTTGAGACAGATGGAGTATTTATTATGAAGATGTTGAAGAGCAGTGTTAGTTTAAGGGGGATTTGCACAAGTAGATCAAAAGAAAAGGGGGGTAAAAGTGGACCGGAGGGGTGAGAATTGCAAAAATAGATTGATAGGCACTTTTGCAAATCGAAAAGTAGAACCGGGTTTGTAGGTTGCAAGTGAGAAAATGTGAGAGGGAGAAAGTTGCAGTCATTTCCACCATAATTGAAGTCATATGGGTAGCCATCATCATTGAAACAAAGTAGCAAGCGAATGTTGGGTACAATGTGTGCACATCCGGATACTTGCAATACGACCACACTTGCCAACAGTTGTAAATTTTCCTACAAGGACTAGAGATTCTCATAGAATTGTTGGTGGCGATTAAGTGTACATATACCTTTGCGTTGAATTGTGGTCATTCCTATAGTTTCTTCACCCTTATTTCATGATTGATAAGTTCCCTTTAAATGTAATTAAATAGGGGATGGGGTTTGCGTGAGGGTCCTATTCGAAGGATGAAGGGCATGTGATGGAGATAGTTGGGTGTTTAATGGTACGAAGAACTGTAAAGTTATGGTTGTGAATGAGCAAATCGAATATGAGTCATTGAAGCAACTAATAATTGAAAAGTAAAATGTGGATCGCTCGTTATATGATATTGAGCTCACATATCTACCCCTGCGAAGGGTCGGTCCACTCATCATTTGGTTTGGGGATGAAGATGACCTAGAGGCTTTCAAATTCTTCAAAGCTGATGTTCAGCGAACGGGCTTAGCCCTTGAAACTCCATGTGTCCCTGCGCACCAAAGGAGGAAGCGAATCATACCTCTCACAAGGATCACCAAGTATAGAGTCCAAAAAGAACAATTTAGCAAAAACCTCTTTAACTTTAGCATTTTAAAGATATCACAAATTCATTAAAATACAATTTTTTATTTTAAAAATAAAAAATTAATAAACCTGAAATTGATCCGATTCGATCCAAAATCGGATCAAATCCAGATTCGAGTTAATCCAGATCTAGCAAAATCTAAAATAACCCAACTCAAATGACCCAATTAACGAGTCTACTACTCACTATCAATTGACATTAATTAGCTATATCCCTACTCTTAATGTATTAGTTTAGGTTTCAACAAATATAACTCTCAAAATCAACGTAATTAAAGTCATTTGGATTGGATGAGTCGCAAAAGTTTTCTTCATTCATGTCGTATCACTTTAACCCAAATGTAGCTAGCTAGTAAATTAAGAGTTGGGTTTAACTTTAAATTACTACTTCGCCACGTTTCTAATTAAAAAACATAAGTTTGAAAAACCCATTGGGTTTTGTGAAAACTACTACTCCCTCTGTTAATTAATTAAAACTTGTCGTTTAATATTTATGCACGTTTTTTTTATAATGATAAAAACTATATAAAATATTATTTTTTTAAAAAATTTATTTTTATAAATGGATACTTAATAATAAGAAGTATGAAATTATTTTAAAAAATTATTATTTTATATAGTTTTTAACACCTAAAAAGCGTACGTAAATAGTAAAACGTTAAGTTTTAATTAACGGATAGAGTATCAATTTGTTGGTTGATTATATATTCAACCGATTTTTTATGATTACCCAACGGGCCGTCTTCTAAACCTCCTTTTAAAATTTTGAACCAATCAAGCTTAAGATTTGGGTCGCTAAAGGCTACGTTCCAATTTGATATTGAATGGGTCAAATTTCTGGTTCAAGTTGTTTGTCAAAAAGTAAGTTTTGTCTGTCAACGTCACACCTTTTTAGTTGCAACCGAAGTAGCCTGTTGTTCCTAATAAAAAAAGAAGTAGCCTATTGTTATTAATTAATGAAGTACTGTATAAATTTGGTTGATTCTCTTGTAAAATACGTCATCCGATTCAAAATAAGTGCCGTTTTAGTTATTGATAAAAAATTTTAAGTAAAGTATTAATTATCATTGACTTTATACATTTTTTTCTTAATTTTATCATTTATTAAATGCTTACCAAAATGCACTGAATCTCCATCCCCATCTCTACAATCTTGTTCGTCCGAACACCCGCACAAGGAGATTGTATTTTCAATTAATCTCCTACAATCTCCCAAAATGCCCCAAAATATCCCGCCGAACACGGCCTTAGTTCTTACCATCCGAATTAAAAAAAAACCCCATCTTTCTTACCCTTTTATTTCTAAATCTTATCATTGACTTTACACAATTTTTAAGGAGTGAAGTATACATCTTTTTCCATTGAGATCACCCTGTCCAAAATCCTCTATCCTTCTTACCATCAGAATTAAAAAAAATAAAATAAAATTTGAAAAAATTAAGAAAAATGATAAAAGATGGGATGGATTGGAAGAGGAGCCGTTGTTAGCCTGTTAGGGGTTTCTTCTCAGTTGATTTGTGATATTGTATTGTCAGCCGACTTAGTCGGTCAATGAGTTTCAAGTTTTCCTGAACTCGAATTTTTACCTAATAAAAAAAAAAGGGTGTTAGGGGGTTTCGAAATAGCAGATCCGAACAACACATCTTTTTGGCTGGAATTTTGATGCATATATAATATATCCGAGCCTGATTGGTTTGTGAGCCCGACTAATCACACAATCACAATCAATGTCTTATTTAGAGACAACCTTACACGTTCAATGGGTTGAAACAGATAACTGTGTCATGATGATCAATTCACTCATGCCTTTAGCGAAGGGCCAGAGGTGGCCTGACCCTTGGATCTCATGGTACTGAACCCACCTCATCTGCTGAGCTATGTGGCGTTGCAGCGTCACTGGCACCAGCCCGTCTTCATCTCCTTGCCACAGGTGAACGCTTCCTTCATTGTTTGGGAACGGGTTTGGTATCTCCAAGGGACTGAACTCCCAGGACCCGAACCCAATCATCATGTCGCGGTGGATGGACTCGTATTCTCCTTGCTGTCTCACTGGTCCCTGATCGATATATACATATTGATCCATCAAGAATTACATTTATATAGATATAGATATAGATATAGATATATGCATTATTGATTGAAAGGGAAAACTGATAGATCGACGCACATCTCCAAACATGTCATTTTCAGTCCTACTCATGAGGATTTGTATGTCTTGTTTGGAGAGGATTTCGGGCCTGTGATCGATGACGCTAGAAGGTGGGAACCACTTTTGGGTGTTCCACCAGTAAGTTAGCCATGGTGCGTAGTGAGCTACGCGCACTGCCCACTGATCTTGCTGAAGCTGCATTTTGTATGCCTCTGAAGTCAGGTTAGCAAGCAGACCTCCCCACCAGTAGTTCACAACCGGGCTCAGCAATGTAGCCCCAGCTAGCCTGTTAACATATGCATATATATGCCACCACTAATTACAAGGTACAACATTGAATTGAATTGAATTCACACAATTAAATAATTACTCCGTAAACTCTAAAAACAACAACCCAGTATATCCCGCAATTAAGCGAATTCTAGGAGGGTCAGGATGTACGTACTCTTATCCCGAATTAGTTGAGAGAGTGTTTCCAATAGACCCACAAATAACAGAATAAATAACAAAACACATAAACAGAATGATAACAGGTAGGACAATGAGGAAATTAGAAGTAAAGATGCATAGATAAAATGGACACCACCACTGTCCAAGACACTAAATGTCTGTCTTCTGGATCCGATGCACCTCCCTCAGAGGTTTCTATCTAGAATCATATATATCTTCCGAAAGGTTAAGAAGATTGAAGTCGTGTCTGATGACCTTCATCCAACTCTTCTTCAGCCTACCTCTCCCCTCTATTAGATAGCTCCTAGATCCAAACTCTCTCCTACGAATCGGCACCGAAAGAGATCTCATCCGAACGTGCCCAAACCAACACAACCCGGACTCCCTCAGCTTATCCACGATACTCATAACTCCAACCTCGCTCCTAATGTCGACATTTCTGAATAAATTAATAAAAGTAATAAATACCTGTGTGGAATGTATTTAAGGCAGTTCCAGACGATCTCGCCGCCCATGGAGAAGCCAATGACATAGAATTTGGGTCCTAGCTGAAGCTGATCTGCAAGCTCCTCTATGTCCAATGTTAGGCTCTTCCCGGTTCGCTTAGGATCAGGGTCACTCTCTCCATATCCAGGTCGATCGAATGAAACCATATAGATCCCCAACGTCTCAACGGTTTCCTTACATATATAAAACCAACAACAACAAATTATATACATATACATATGTGTGTTGAATGTTGTTATGTAGGCTTAAGTTAGAATACATACAGATGAAAGTCCTCTGACAAAAGGATTGTGAAGCCTGCAAGAGTCAAAGCCATGGATGAAGATGAAGTTGTGGATGGCCCGGTTCCTTGGGACGCCGCTCTCAGTGTAGGCCAAATACCTGCCATCTCTCAGCTTGATCCTTGGAGCTGTGATGGGAGGGCCACCAGGGGAGCCACAGGCTTTCGGTGGGGGAGGGGTGATGCCTTGCAACGCCAACCCCAAAATGCACACCACTAAGATGATAAGGTACTTCTTCATTGTCCCTGCAGGTATACAAGTCCGGCTAGTTGTTGTTATTAATTGATATATATATATATATACACTATCTTTTTAGGGTAAGATTTTGTGCTATAATATATATGTATGCTAATAATGTGTTAAAGACAGATCATGTGGGTGGACCATCCCATACAGTAATTCCTAATTTTATTTAATTAAACACTTGAAAGTTGAAAATGAGGGGTATGATGACGAAGTGTTGAGTTGAAATTAACTTAAATTGAAATAATTTACAAATGAAATGAGCGATCAAGGTTGGTGCAAGACTTCCACCGTACCGGATCTCAATTAGTGCCCAAAGTGAAACGCTGGTCGATTGATAGTAAAATATATAAAAAGGGTGAAAAACTCGTGGATTGACCTGACCTTTAATTTAAACAGGAAATTCGTAACCCCCCCCCCCCCCCCCCACCCCAAAAAAAACATAGCAAGTGTATTAGTATTTGCTGGAAAGCTATTTGACTTTTCAATTTGTATAATTATTCAAACTGATCGATACTCCGACTAATCGATCTCGGACTGTTTGAGTATTTGTGATTGATTTTCGTTGTGAGGAAAATACTACTAGCAATATATATATATAATATGGACAACACAGAAACACCCAGAAAGCAACGGCAATTAACAAGGACAAAAACCAACCTCCAAATTTCCAACTAAACAATCAGGTAAATCGATCTAACAGCAATTTAGCCCCCAAAGGTGATTCATATATATATATACACATATATGGTATATAAATTCAGATATATCAAAATAAATAAATTTACCGAAAGGGAGTGGAAACAATATAGGAGTGGATTTGGATTTTGCTGAAGCCGCTACTGTCGCTGCCTCCATTTCCACTGTAATTGCGAGAGAGAGACAGAGAGAGAGAGATGGGTTGAGAGATGAGAGAGATGGGCCGATAGATAGGTAGCAGCATTTATACTCCCTCCTATCTAAAATGTAACATTTTTTTATTATTCAGCCCCTATTTCAAGGATTTAAAATATATATATAAAATATTAAGTTTATTAATTTTTTAAGAACTAATTTAATATTTATTACTAATAAATATTTAGTTTTAGAAAAAATTATTAAAAAAAAATATTTTATATATTTTTTAGTTTCGTAAAATAGGAGGCAAAAAAAATTAATTAATTTTTACTGTATATAGTCAGCGACTCAGCGCTCGCTAGCAGCCATATAGTATATGCCAGTAGTACGTTTTAAATTTTAAACCCCACAACTTCCAATTATTATTCAGATTTCAAAGTTGACTGTGTTTTTATTTTTTCTACTACCCATTCTAGTATAATAATCTTCCGTTTCAAAATAAATGTCACTTTATATTTTACAAGTTTTGTAATAAGATAAAATCTCTATAAAATATTATTTTTTTAATCATATTTTTTTTACAAATTGATACTTAATAAATAATGTCTCCTTTTTGAAATATAAGTTCATTACTATCTCTGATCCAAGAAGGATGTCGTTTGACTTTTTAACACGTATTTTAAGGAGCTAAAAACTATATAATATATTAATTTTTTTATTATAATTTTTTTATAATCTAATACTTATTACCAATAAATATCAAGTTGTGAAAAAATAATTTTAAAAAAATTAATATTTTATATAGTTTTTAGCTCCTTAAAATACGTGTTAAAAAGTCAAACGACATTCTTTTTGGATCGGAGAGAGTAACTTTTAGCACGCTTTTTAAGAGTTAAAAACTATATAAAATAATATTTTTTTATTAAATTTTTTACATAACTATATACTTATTAGTAATATATATAAGACTATGTAAAAAAAATTAATAAAAAAAATTATTTTATATAGTTTTTAACTCCTTAAAAAGCGTATAAAAAGTCAATAGACTTATATTTCAAAACAGAGGGAATATCAATTTGTAAAAAAAATTAATTAAAAAAATACTCCCTCTATTCGGCAAAACTTGTCATTTTAGCTTATTTCACAAGTTTTAAGGCAATTAACAAATGTACTAATTTACCCTCAATTATTACCCTCTTTTTTACTTTATCGAAAACTACAACTAACAAATCATCCATCATATCAAGGGTATTTTTGTAAAGTGAAGGGCAAAATAACTATAATGACAAGTATTTTTGAACAAAAATAACACCCTAAAATGACAAGTTTTGCCGAACGGAGGGAGTAATATCTTATATAGATTTTACCTCCTTAAAAAACGTGTTAAAAGTCAAGCGACATTTATTTTGAAACGGAGGGAGTATATCATTTTAGGTATTTTATCATCCACTTTACACAATTGCTTTTGTAATGATTAAATAGATGTTAGTTGTAGTTTTTTAAAAAGTAGAATAATAATTAGGGATATAAGTGTATTTTTGTTTGTTTTATTAAAAAGTGTTCAGATTTTTAAAATGACAAGTTTTAATTAACAAATAGAGTATAATACAACATTTACTCAAACATGTGATTATTTTTTTCTCTATTTGTAAAATATGGGAGTATATATTTTGGTAAGTTGAATGTATTAGACATATTTTAATTTACACGTTTAGGAATCCATGAGGTGCGATACAACGGTACACACGGTAAATATCAGGAGGAGTAGGTATATTATATAGTGTATCTTTGGAAATTGATATTTCCAACATATAATTTTAGTAATTAATACTACCAACTATATTCAGTCAACAAAACATAAAAACAACGAACACCGATTGCTTGAATTAATCGGCCACCTGCATTTCAGCAGAGCGGAAAACTAGGGCTGAAAATCACTCGTGGGTGATCGATTCATCCAATCCACCCGACCTAATTATCAGGGTGAAAACCCGAAAAAAAAAATGGATGATGGATGGGTGATAGGTCGGGTGAAATAGGTGATGGGTCGGGTGATGGGTGATATAGTTTCCACCCATTACCCGACCCATTACTCGACCCGCTTAACCACCCGTTAGTCCACCCGATTATTATAAAAAAAAGACTAGTGTATAAATAATATAATTTAACATAACTAATATATTTCTCATTTTCTACCTCTAATTTCTCTAATTTTCAAGTGTTCTTGTTCAAAAAGGTCTAAAAAAATATATAAACTTGCATTATTTAACTCTGTGTCTTTTTAAAATTTCTTTTATTTGTATTGCATATATCGATAGAGTGTAAACAATTTGACTCTTTCCAACGACTTTGTTAGCATTTACTGTATTAATCCATGATTAAACAAATCGTATTTTTCCAATTTGTCATGAGATTTATAACAATAATCCTCTTTATACAAAGATATTAAAGAAATGACACATGAGTGATTTCTAAAGACACAATTTTTCTATACTTTTTAAATTTATTTTAAATCTAGTAACCGAGTTAAATTCATCTCATTTAGTTTGATATATTAAACTTCTAATACTAATTTTGTAAGTTAAAAATAGTGATATAATGTATGAATCAATCTTTTATTCATTTAGTTTGATATATTAAACTCCGTCTATTGACATTTTTTTTAAAAATAATAAAAAGTATATATAATGTCAATAATTTTATTAATTTACAAAAGTTATTTTATACTTAATACAATTATTAAAAAATTATTTAAAATTTTGATATTTTATAAAAAATTTAGCTTCTTAAAAAACATGTCAAACCTACTGAGTTTAACCGGGTGAGTAATAAGTATATTAAATATCCTAACTTTTGTTAAGTGGAGGGAAATTAACCGGGTGGAGCCATAAAAAAATTGAGGGGGTTAACTTTGTTCTTAGTTTTTTTTTTAATATAAATATAAGATAGAATTTTTTGTAAGAATATATTGGAAAAAATATTAAATAGTTATTTTAAACTTTAGGGAAAAATTCATAAAATGACTCAAAATCTGGTGATTTCAATTCCCAACTCATACAAACGAAGGTAAACACACGTTATAATTTATTGCTCATTTTAAACTATTTTATCACTAAAATTAGCATATATATATATAATGAGATTTTTTCCTTGGGAGCTAGAGGGCGACTGAAGTTGATGAGGATCCTCTAGTCGGCAAAAATGGTTCCTTAATCGGTCCATATCGCTTGATTGGATTTATTGAATTATTTTATTATTTTTTTTAATAAATTGGATAGTTTTATACTAATTGTTTTCAACTAATAAAAGAAGACGAAGCATATACGAATATATGATTGCGAATTAGAGGATTCTCCGCGGACTGGAGCAGTTTGCCCCTGAAAATCAGCTTACAAATCAATATAACATGATTCACGTTTTGGTCCAAAAACTTCCATAACCCATAAAAGTTGCCCATTTTGGGGCATACTGTTTTGGATAAAAAAGACTTGAAAACAAAAACAAAAAAAGGAAAGACAAGGGGGCCGGCGCGTGCGTGAGTTTGCCGGCAGATGTGGCCAAATATTATACTGTAATCTGCATCTAAATATAAGTTGGTGATTATTTAACGAAAGACGTATAGGGAGCTGAGCTGGCTGACCTAAATAAACACAGAACGAGGTTGAAATGGGCAGCTACACTTGTGCCAAAATGGGCTTGTCCCTGGCCCGGTAATTGGAAAACAAGCCCATTTTAATTTAAGATTTCAAAAAGGGTAAATTGCAGAAAACCATCCCTTAAATAGGGCATATTGCTCAAAACCATTCCTTAAAATTAATATTGCAGAAATTCACCCTTTTTATAGCTTTTGTTTACCAAAGACCCCCTATCTCTGATTTTGTTAAGTTTTAGATAAAAAAAAAACGACAAATTACCAAAATACCCTTATCATATGGAGAGGCGAAATGGAAGGGGATCTCGCATAGGAGTTGTGGAGAGATTTAGGCATGGATTGAAGGGGACCTAGTATAGGACTGTAAGAGTTGTTACATAATTTTAATTAACAAAGTGTGTGTGGAGTTGTACATATATACAGAAAGATAGGCGTAGAGTGAGTGGTGACAAGAAAATGATATGTATAGGGGCAATTTTGGTTGTTCAAAGACATTTAATGAAACCCTAACGGCACATAGAGGCGGGGTGGTCTTTGGTAAACAAAAACTATATAAAGGGTCTTTTCTACTGCCACATGTTTTCTTTGGTCTTGGTTTTTTGGTCCATCTCAGTGGAGTCGCTTCTTGGATGCGTCTACGTTTAGTTCGGAATGAAGTTGTAGTCTCGGGCGCCCTGTTGCTCGAATTGACCGTGGCAGTATTCGTGATTCTTGAATATCTCTCATCTAGGTGGGGGAACGTCGTTGATCCACACTTCCCCAAGAGACGCATTTTCCGTTGATGGGTTTCT
Source organism: Persicaria maculosa (assembly GCA_963922045.1). NCBI lineage: Eukaryota > Viridiplantae > Streptophyta > Magnoliopsida > Caryophyllales > Polygonaceae > Persicaria > Persicaria maculosa. The sequence continues at coordinate 12,041,621 of OY998267.1, read as the reverse complement.
GCCTCTATCTCCCGGCGTCGAGACATCGTGTCAGTCCCTCAACTTTCCCATTTCTCGGCATTCGCAGTTTTCACTTGGTGTCCTTCGACTGTCATTTGCCTGGACTTTTTTTCTGAGATCTTTTGTATTTGAGTGTTTCTTTTGTATTTTGCTTATTTCTGGTTGTATCATGACGGTTAGTCCGTCTGCTATTCCCTTCGGCCTCTCGTTTTCCCAAATTTCTGTTGTTGTCTGAATTTCAAATTATTTCCTTTTCAAAAAAAAATTCAAATCGCGCATTTGTACCCTTATGGTGGGACATGGGGATGAGATTCTATGTTGTTCATCAAGCGAATTTGAGGCATCCATGCATGAAGTTGTTACTCAATTTAATGGGATCTAAATCTCAATTCAGGTGGGTTACAAGAAACCACTCGCCAATGAAGCAATTACATTTCTTCATCTTGAAACGGTGGATCATTTTGCACCATATAAATATAATAAGAGATCCTGAAAGGTTCTTAAAAAAAAAAAACTTCATTTGCTTGTAAATCTGCCAACCGGTTTACGTCTTTGAGACTTATTTTGACATTTTCTAAGCAGAACATGGAATCGGACCCAGATCGTGCTTGTTATATTCAGTCAATCCAAACCAGCTAAATTAGCTAATCATCATCCAATTTACAAATTCCATTTGATTACCTATTGACCTACCTACACCATAAAATATCATTTCTGTCATGTGCTCTCAAAGATGACAGCAATGGAAACCAACACAACCTTTGAACACGATGGAGTATACAGAACAAAAAGCAGGACCAAGGTAAACAAGGAGCTTCCCCTTACCTCAGTTCTCACATTAACCATACATATTATAAATATATATACACACAACACACCCACAAACAAAACCCAAACTTTCCTTCAGAAATTAAGAGTTAGGACCTATTTATACTATTTATAAATATATATAGATGCCCGCATATAACTCATATGGGCAACACTGCGATTCAAGGAGAAGAGAAACTGCAAATAAAGGAATGAACCACAAAAAAGAATTAGAGTTTTACCCTGATCTTGTTGGTACTCAGTTTCACAGGCTCAGCCTTTCAGGCTGTTGCTTCTGCGGCCATGATTTCGAGCTCTGCCCACCAAAGAGGAGATATCCTCGGTGTAGCTCCATCGGGCTCAATGCCCGTGATCTGCATCAGTCTTACTGCGACCTCTCTCATTGTAGGCCTCTCTTTCGGATCAGGTTGCATACAATCTTTGATGATCTGAAAGAGCTTTGGTATCTCCTCTTCTTGGAACTTAGTTAGTGTTGGATCGATTATTTCTCTGGGGAGGTCGTCGGCTCTTAAGTACTCCCAGACCCAATCTTCCACAGAACCGTTAAGGGACGAGTAAGGGATTCTCCCGGTGATCATTTCGAGCAGGAGAACCCCAAAGTTGTGGACGTTGCTCTCTTTGTCTGCCATTGATGCTTCCAGCAACTGCATGGAAGGTGAGCGCATCTTCTCGGGTGTTACCTCTGTCCAGAAGCTGAAATCGGATAGTTTGGCTGCGTAGTCTTCTGTGAGATAGACAGAAGATGATTGGAGATCTCGATGGGGTATAGGTGGGTTCAGCTGGTGTGTGTGCTCAAGGCAATATGCCATGCCCATAGCTATGCGCAACCTCATTTTCCAGTCTAGTCGTTCCGCTTCTTTAACTGGATAAACATTCAGCAAACAGACGAACAATAGAACAAGTAAATCAGTATCATTCATCATTGTAACAGCAAAGGGAAATAGACAGTTTCATTACATGAGCTAAATGTTAAATATGGCCAAGATGTGTGGAATTGAGAGTTATCCGATACATACTATGAAGATGCTCGAACAGGGTCCCATTAGGTGCATACTCGAAGACCATCATCCTACTGAAAGGTTTCTCCTCTTCACAGTAACCGATTAGGTTCACAAAATTCTTGTGATTCACTTTTGACAATGTTTCTACCTGCAAACGTGCACAATGTCGAAGATTTATGGAAATGCATCCAAAACTGCGAAAATAGTTCGATCATTTGGGTTTAAGAATACCTTCTTCCTGAACTGAGCTTCCAGATTCCTTGACCACTCCTGACGAGATTTTACTAAACTCGACACAACGGCTATTTCAACTCCATTGGAAAGAGTTCCTTTATACACTGTGCTGTCTGCCAAGGTTCCAATTATATTGCTAAAATCTTCACAAGCTGTTTCAAGTTCTGCTCTCTTAAGTTTCGGTACACCTGCAATGCAAATTTCCATTACACATATGGGAAGGCACAATTCAATGATAAAAAAAGAAAAGAAAAATAACACATAAAATTGGAAGGTGATGTATAACTATCATTTCAAGCATCGTTCAGGGACTTTTTCGATAATTAACTCGAGAATACTAGTGTTGGATTTACTCTTTTCATGAAACAATGAACGCATTGTTCCTGACCTAGCATTACTATCTAATCGGCAAAGAGTGACATGATTTATTATCGAATATTTTTCTGATGGTGCAATGGAGCTATCTAATTTCCCATAACACGGGTGGATACCTGAGACAAAAGCTTTCTGCAGCTGCCCGCTCAACCCCGTGGCCCATGGTTTCACAGTAACCACCTTACTGCTTCGGACAAAAACAACGGCAAGCACTGATACAACCACCAACAAAGAGCCTCCACCAATTAATGACCAGATGAGAGCTCCATGTGTTTTGCTTCCTTTCGGATTCAAACTCAAGGCGGCTGAAGGCGCTGGAGAAGTATGGGAATGGGATGACACAGGTGGTGCACCAACTGGTGCTTTCTTTTTTGAGGAAGGAGTGCCTTCCTTTATAGCAGGAGCAGGAGCAGGTGCAGGTGAACGAACTTTTCGGGATGGAGAAGATTTCGGAGATGGCAAGGGAGCAATCCTCTTTTTAGTGGGAGCAGTTGCTGGTGAATGAACTTTTGGGGATGGAGACGGAGAAGGAGCAGGGGAGTGTGATGATTTGGGAGCTGTAACTTCTGTCATAGGCTTGCTTGCTATTTTTTTCTGAGGTCTTTGTGGTGATTTGTGTGGAGAAAGAGAAGGAGAAGGGGAAGCAGCGGGTGAAGGCACTACTGGTGGACTAGAAAGATTCTTGGCGTCTTTTTTGACATCAACTTTAGATGGTTTTGGAGTCTGCAATAGCCTCCGACTCCATCGTACAAAATCAGCAGGTCCGCCAATGTTTCTGCTTAGGAAGAAAGTCAAGAAAAGTAAATCAGCTTACAATGAAAATTTTTCAGTCCCTTACACAGCAGATGTTGGATGCCAAATGACTGTTATGCATGTTTTCATGCTAAAATATAAGAAACTTGTTTTAAAAATCAGTTCAAAGTAACACCAGAATATTTAATCCACTCACCCCGAAATAAATTTATTATTGTAGGCTGCTTTGGAAGAGGCACTACTCAGCTGATTTTCATCTACAAGGTTCTCAGATAGCATGAACTTGTTGTTTTCAGGACATGCTCCATCAAGGAACCTCTTACTGTCAAGTAAACTGCATAGGAAAAAAGGAAGATAAAGATTACCACAGGCTTAAAGGAAACATTACAATAGCAGAACACAAACACCCGTAGCTTATAAGGCATGTCTTACAATGTCACAAGAGAGAGATTGTTAACAAGGTCCAATGGAATGGGTCCAGTGAAGTCATTGTGGACTAACTCTAACACTTCCAACTCCTTCAATCCCAGAATCTCTTTAGGGATGGTTCCATAAAAGGAGTTGTTCCGCAAGATACTGGTAAACCAAAAGAATAAAAATAGACATTTTAAAAACAACAATTGCAAACTCAAGATAGTTAAACTCAACAGGTGAGGCTTACATAGATCTTATGTGATCCAGGTCTCCAAGTTCTGGTGCCAGCGTCCCTCTAAGACATAGATCCTTCAAATTCCTGCAGATTTTATGCATTGTTAAGATCCAGAAAGTGTAAAATCACCAGATTATCAGTCTTAATTGCTTCAGTATTTACCTAAAATCAGCAGCAAAATTATAAATGGCATATAAAATGAAAGGATAGTTCAGAGCTTCAGATTAAACTCGAATAATTTTCTACAATGGCACCCCAATTCGACTGGTAAATATCTTAACCATTACCGACATTGATTCTCAGAAATCAAAATTCGAGAAGAAAACAACAAATCACCGCAATATTGTCGGTGGAAGCGTTATTCTCTAAGCAAAAAAATTGACCAAAATCAACATCCAAACAACAACAACGCAAAATATGAGAAACCAATTGGGATTGAGGGGGATTATAAGCATATATGACGTACAGAGCAACAACTTTTCCGTCGGAGCATTGAACTCCGAACCATGAGCACGGATTAGCGTCATATTCCCCGCCATTCCAACTCGAAAGCGCGTTGAACGGATCCTCTGCAACTCTCTCCCGAAATCTCAGCAACGCCAAACCTGTAATTCCACAAAAAAACACCAAAATCCGAAACTCTTTACTGTTTCAGCTCAACCTCCACGCCATCTATATGCACTCTGTATAACATAGCACACTTTACCTTCCGAGTTGAGTCCCAGGCAGAATTTGAGATTGTGCTCAAACGACAACAGCAAGAAGCAGCATAAAATCCGGAAAAGCACTGGCATCCCGCAGAGCTTCAAGCGATTACTGGATTTGCATCTCTTAATTCCATTGATCATCTTCCAAATACAGAAGGAGAAATCATCAAAGCACGAGGACGATTGTCGGTGTCTGTACGCTTCCAAACAAATTCCAAATCAACAGCGCGGTAGCTACTTCCGCAAGCAGAGATCTATGCAACTTTACTCAGTTCTTCGAGCTTGCAAATCCCCATGGATAGCGCAGAGAGAGAGGAAGAAGAGGAGATGATGAAGAGGAATTGATGTGTTTTTCCATTTTTTGGGTTTTGGGAAGTGCTGTTGTTTTTTGACGAGATGGGAAGAAACGCGGTTATGGCTGCTTTTTTTTTTCCTCATTTTAGGAAATTAAATACAGTAAAACTTTTTTTTTTAAAAAAAAAGATTTAAATTATGCTGCTAATTGAATGATTAAGAGCACCTATTACCTAACCACTACGCATTACTTAAATCTCTTTGAATTTACGCGCCGCTTTGGTTGGTTCATGGGTTTTTTTGGTCAATCTCTTGTAATTTGGGGTTAATTGTTTAGATTAAGTTAAATTTAGGCCAAATCAGGGAATATAATCAAATGGAGAGATGGAAGTAGGGTTTCAGGGGTTTGGTGATTAATGAAGGGCTCTGAGAAAAAGATAGATGCCACCACACGATCGTTTTCTTTTGTATATTTGCCACCAACTGCAAACTTAGATCGTTTTAGGTTAAACGTTACATTTAAGATGGAATTGACATACTTCCTACAATGTTTTTTTTTTTTTTGGCTTTATTAGTAGTATCATATGTATAAAGTTAGTGGCGGATCTGTGGGGGCTTGGATGAGTGAAACTCCCCTTAACCCGGAAGAAAAACGTAAAAAAAAATTATTGTGGTAATTTTTAATAATTTTTTGGATAAAAGAGTTTAAAAGGAATAAAAAATTATAAAGATAGATTAGCTTAGTTGGTAAGGTAGTGCATTTACTACCCTGAGGTCATGGGTTCCAAACCCTTTTAACCTCATTTTTTTTAATAAAAAGATAGAGTAGCTTAGTTGGTAAGGTAGTGTATTTACTACCTTGAGATCATGGATTCAAACCCTTGAACCTCGTTTTTTTTAAATAATTTTTGTTTCTCTTAGTTTTCTTCTGCTAAAAATATCTAATTAAATAACAAATTTAATTTTTTTTCTCTAATATATTTAAATAAAAACATTATGTCCTATATATAAATATAAAAAAATATAATTTTTTTCCTACAAAAATTGACTATTTATATCACAAATTTAAGATTTTTTCTAATATATTTATAAAAAAAATTATTTTTCATATATACATATATGATATATGTGACAAAAAAATTCTCAAATTTTTTTTAGCCACCCTAGAAAAATTCCTAGATCTGTCATTGTATACAGTATACATACATCAACTTTAATTTTGTGAAAACGGCCAATTTATTTAACCTATATCCTTAATAAATTTAATTTAAAAATTATTATATTAAATAACAATATTTAAAACTCTTTAAAAAGATTTAAATTAGTATCGTTTGACTTTTTGACACACTTTTTAAGAGCCAAAAACTATATACTTGAGATCCTCTAGTCCACAATTTCGGTCCATTATATAGTCTGTATCGCTTGATTGGATGTACTAAATTATTTTATTATTTTTCTTAATAAATGAGGTAGTTTTTTATTTGTTTTCAACCAATAAAAGAAGGCGGACTATAAAAGGGACCATGATTGCGGATTAGCTAGAGGATCCTCACTTAAAAATATACTATAAAATATCAACTTTTTATTTTTTTACAATGTTATACTTATTAGTTATAAGTTTAAAATTATTTTAAAAAATAATTAAAAAAGTTAATATTTTATATAGTTTTTAGCTCATTAAAAAATGTGTTGAAAAGACAAACGACAATTATTTCTAAATGGAGGGAGTATAATTTTTCTCGAATTCAATCTTGCCTGCATTGATTAAAAATATCATTATAAATATGATATATTAAGCTACGAATCAAGGGTATAGGATAAACATTCTGATTTATAAAGTATTTCTTCTAAATACATCCGATTTAGCCATTTTTTAAATATATTATGGGGTTTACTCATGATATTTAGGAAAATGGTTTATCAATTCAGATTCTTAACTTTCGATCTTAAAATATAGGATAGACGAATCGAGTAAACTATACTGCAACTAGATAATCATTGGCAGATCTAGGGAGCTTGGAGTGACGTTAGCCCCCCTAACCCGAAAGAAAAAACGAGGAAAAAATCTTTTTCTTGGTTCTTTTTTTGTAATTTTTACTTATTTTAGGGATAAAAGAGTTTTAAAAGAATATTGATTTACTAAGACAACTTAGTTTAGTTGGTAAGAAGATGTATTTATTATCTTGGGGTCATGGGTTCAAACCCCATTACCATCACCCTTTTTCATAATTTTTATTTCTCTTAATTTCCTTCTACTAAAAATACTTAATTAAACAACAAATTTAATGTTTCCTTAAATATATTTAAACAAAAGCATTCTTTTAATATATACATATAAAATATTCCTCATTTTTTTTAATAATTTTTATTTTTTAATTTATTCTATTAAAAATGACTATTTAAGTCATAAATTTAAGGTTTTTTTTCTAAGATATTTAAATAAAAAAAAGAATTTTAATATATACATTAAAAAAAATCTCCAAATAAATATTTAGACCCCCTAAAAAAATTTCTGCATTCGTCGTTGTAGATAACCACCAAACTTGAATTGGTACGTACAAATTGGTATACAAGGATGTAACTAGGGGGGGCTGACGTCCGCTCCATTAAAAAAAAGGTAAAAAAAGATAAGGAAAAAATAGAAAAAATATGATTTTTTAATAGAATAAATATTTTGTTAATGAAATTATGAATGTATGAAAATTTTAGTCTATTTTATTTTTTTGGTTCCGTAACTGCTAGTAGTATATCATGCAGATATATTTGGCATATATATTGATAGATTTTGATAAATGTCTTACTTCCCATGAATTGAATTCTCGTGAAATGTAATTCCCATGAATTGAAAAAAGTTGTTTGGTTGAATTTTATTTTTTAGAAATATAAGTAGGAAAATAAAGAAAATTACATTAAAAAAGGTGAAAGTTGAACTTACCTAGTCCCCCCTAGGTAAGTGAACTTCTTGCGATTTGGAAGAATTGAAATTCTGGGAAGTTAAATTCCTGTGTCTTTCTGTCAACCAAACACATGAATATATTCTACTTCCTGGGTTTTTAAACTTCCTGTGTTTTTAACCGAGTAACCAAACGAGGCCTAAAGATAAGGCAAGTTATTATATCCAATATCTCCTGTTGAGCCTCTTCAAAAAAAATATCTCCTGTTAAGAAGGAAAGATCTCAAACAAAATGAAACTTATTAAACCCAAACTTAAACATTAGGATTTTTTTTTTTTGATAAACTGCAAAAATTTGGGCGGTATCAACTTAGACATTAGGATTGCTTTCAAATACTCCTTCCGTTCGGCGAAATAAGTTATTTAGAATATTAATTTTATTCAAAAAAACATGTAATTGTAGGTATTTTGATCTCTACTTTACGAAAATGCCCTTATAATAATTACTAAATTATTAGTTGGAATTTTCAAAAAATAAAAAAACAGTCTAATAAATGAGTGTATAATAGTATATTTTATTAATTTTCTTAAAATTTATGAAAAAACATAAAATTACATGTTTTGGTTAATGGTGTAGATAGTTTTCAAAGGCATTTGAAACTTTTTTCGCACGATTATTCAAGTGATTGGTCTTAATAATTAGAACTTTTGGTGCTTAGGATTGTTTAAGTATACTTATATATCGATAATCTTTGATAACATATGATAAGTAAGCTAGATCCTAATAATAAGTTACTATTCATTTGAGTTATTTCCTCCTTTATAGGAGTTATTATTGGATATAGTAATTAATTCGCCTATAAGCCCAAAATCCCCCACTTTTTAGCCATGTTCCTCAATCTTTATTTTAGATAATTAGATTCATACAAAAATTCCGAATGTTAATTAAGTTAATATATATTGCAAAGTATTAAGAATATATATATATATATATAAACACCATGGTATAATGTATATTGTAGGTTGAAGGAAAAAAGGGGGCCTACAATATTGGATGTGTGACATGGAGAGCCCAACTCTACGTTAAGGCTACTTTGTGGGCATGTGGGTGTGGCCTTCATCATTTTCATTTTTTTGACTGTTTGAATTTCGTGCATTTTTGTATTCTTTCTCATATAAGCCTTTCATTATTTGGTTCACATTATTGCCAACATTGAATATGAATTGTATATGCATGTGTTCTCAGAAAGGCTGACCACCCATTCATACCATATGCCAATTCAAACATTATAAGTTTATAACCAATCCCCAATTGTACTACTTTTCCTATCCTATATTCACAAATTTTACTCTTACTTATTACTGTTTCAAATGTAAATTTTTATTTGAAAATATATGGTATTTTATTCTTTTATGTTATCTAAATAGAGGATTATAATGATTTGTATTGTTGACTTTTTAAAAGATTTTTATTGTTTAAAATGTGTAGTTAATATTAAAAAATAATAAAATTTGTAAAAAATCAATGATGTTTTTTCTAAAAGTGAGACTAAATGTAAACCATATAATGAAAGGCTATATAAGAAAAAAAAATTAATAAAAAAGTAATATTTTATATAGTTTTAACTCTTTAAACTATGTTATAAAACTAAATGTTAGACAAAAACTATATAAAATATTAAATTTTTACCAACAAATACATTACTCATTTACCAAGAAATATGTAGTTCCAAGAAAATACCCCACGATCCACACTTCTCACCTAATAATTGAAGCATGTAGTTTATTTTAATTTATTAGGAATATTCAACAAATCCATAAATCTTTTAACTGTGAGTTTCGGTATTTTAATTTGGGGGAAAAAAAGTAAGAGTTTTTGTACGAAGAATAGAGGGAATTTTTTTCAAAATATTCATTAAAAAATATTTATTTAATAAAATATTTATAACTTTAAAGTATTTAAAAAAATATTCCTTATTGTTAGTTTTATCAGAAAGACGCGGTTTGTAAATACTTTAAACTTATGAATATTTTAGTAAATAAATATTTTTTTATAAATATTTTGAAAAAAAAAATCGAATAGGGGGTTGAAAATGTAAAAAATTTACTTTCTCCGCTTAAATTTATGTTTTTAATTGGAAATTGAATATATGGAGACATTTTTAGGATAATTATTCACTTTCATTAGCTCATACGGAGTATGAAGTTTTAATAAAATGAAAATTTATTTTTCCGCGTGTGTCGACTGTCGACAGTTAACTTTATTTTATTTTGATAGTGGATGGAGTATACTATCTATTAAAGTTTTCATGGACCCATGCCATTAAAATTATGGATCGATCATCTATGTGGGTAGAAGATAACATTGGTTTATTGTACCACGGTCAAATTATCACGATTATTTATCAATTTTTGGTGTTAGATAATTTTTTTTGGTTTGAAAAAAGGTTATCGATATGAGAAGTTGGTGTCAACAAAATTAACAGTCATTTTATCGATATCGACTCCCCGTATCAACAAGCTTTTTTTAGGTCAAAAACCCTTGTTAACACTAAAAATCGGTGACTATACCCAGTGTTTGACGATATGAAACCGTGCGTATAGCAAGTCGGTAAATGTGCAGTGTCCTTGTATGATCTCATTTGCCACAAATATAGGGGATAAAGTGTAAAGATTACAAATATATATATATATAATAAAAATCTCATGGTTTTGGAAGTAGGAGGGTTTTTTTTAACCCAAGGTGTAAAGATCGGGGAAAAAATTCTCATGGTTTTGGAAGCTGTAGGATTTTTTTAAACTCATTTTATTGGTTTTGTTTAGGACAATATTCCTACGGTTCGGTAATCGTAATCGACACCGTATATTATGTGAGATTTTCACCGTGTCAATAATAACCCCCTTAAAAAAACGATCATTTATATACACACCATTTTGTACAAAACCATTCTTAAAAAGCTACATGCTTGCAAAATACCATTCATCTCACCTTTTTTCGCTAAAATTGCTGTTAAATGTGTGAAATTATCATTTTGTCCTCATACTTTTAATATAATTGATTGATAAATTAAAAAGAGGATTGCCCTTCAACAATTTTCATTTTATATTTGAGGAGAGAATCAAGAAGTGAAGGATGAACACCAAGGAAAACCTCAAACCAACTAAATCAAGGATAACCAATTTCGAACCAACTAAATTAAGGATGAAATACTTGAGATTTGCTAAGAGGTGAAATGAGATATTGATGATGAAAGAGCAAAATAGTAATTTTGCACTTTTAACATCAAAATTAATTTATGAGGTGGGATGGATGGTCTTCTGCAAACATTTAGCTTTTAAAGAGTGGTTTTTTAAAATTTTCAATTTAAAAAGTGGTTTTGTGCAAATTGGTGTATTTAAGGGTGGTTTTCTGGAATTTGGCCAAATGATAGCTATAACCAGAAAAGGGCTTGGGCCGGAAAAGCCCACACAATCCAGTGGTGAGCGAACTGAGAAGAACAGTCCCTTTAATTTGTGAGCCTCGGGGCCTTTAATTAAAGCTTAATGCAACACAGAGAGTAACACATTGAAAATCTGAATTGTTTGAGCCTTGTTGTATATGATTTTTTTTAAAGCCTTTTTAATGCAATAGTAAAAAGTAATTATATTTCCATGGTTTTTTTAAAAAACCCTTAATCGTACCTTAAAATAATTACCATTTAATATATCTTTGCATACGATATATGTAATATTGTATTTTATTTTAATCTTATTTCAATTTCAGTTTGACGGGTATATTTTTGTTCGATTAATTTCGGCCATTTAGTAATGTGTGACTCGTTTAAAGGGTTTATCATACACTCATTTACAACCACTACACAAAAGTGTAATTAGTATAATGACCTGGGACGACCACATGGGGCGCAGAGGGGCGATCGCCTCTCGCTCATGCGTCGGAAAAATGTACTATTTAAAAAAAAATGTAAAAATCAACACAAGTGTTGTCTAGTTTAATTGATAAAAGGAAGGAAAGAAATACGTAGTGATGATCAGTAAGTCATGAGTTCAAATCTTATTATTTACTTTCTACCCCTACCAAAATTTTTCTTTAATATTTTTCTTAAAAACATTCATTATACTTGTATTTTTAAAAACTATTCTAATTTTTATTCTTATAAATTTTATTTACTAAATACGGAGTATAAATTTCACCCTGCTCTAGAAAATTCAATGACCGCCACCTAGTCAAATGCAAATAATAAAAGGGTCCAATTCCAACATCATCCAGCCCATGTTTACTGTAGTCCCATTTGAAACATCAAGTTTAAAGAAAAAGGAGAGAGTACATGCTTCCCACCTACAACAAACATAAAACAATCCCACCATCCACTTTTGATCCAAACCAAACCGAAACCGTCACTAATCTCCCTCTTTCTCTCTTAATTGTGTTTATCATTTTTGCATTATTATTATTATTAATTAAGGATTTTTATAATGTGTTCATCATACACATTAAATAACTTTACAAACTAAATAAAAGATTGACCTTAAAAAAACATACAAAAAATATACCTTTACCTAATTTGTTTTTATATAAGGTAATAATTTGGAAACGGTTAAATGTGGTTAACAATCGTCTAATAGCGTTCCAACGAATATGATCAAAGAAATGTGAAGACAAACCAGATGCGCCAACCCATATAGTTTTACCTAATTGGGTTTCTAATCACGTTAAATCACGATCCCACATTCATACGGAGTATTACTTATTCTTAAATTTTGGTCATACTAAGTACTAAACGTATCAATTACGTACACAATGAGAAATTTTAAAAATGATAATAAAGCCGTAGTAATTATTTATCCACCACCATCATTTTCAAGAAAATTGGTACATGAACGTTTGTTCTACTAATAATCAATTAATGTAGTACAATTTACAACCCCTCACCAACAAATTAACAATTAATCAAGGATTATTAACATTAATAAATCACTTAACGCAATTCACCATTTCGATTAAAAAAAAAAGAAAAAGAAGCCAATACTGGGCCCCACCCCTTCCTTCTCAATGAAATGGCCCACCCTGAATCTGATTCCCCACAAATCTCACCCCTCCACCACCACCACCACCAACCAACTTAACCACCACCGCGCTCCCTCCCATTTGAATTTCCAAATCCCCTTCCCCATCCTGGGCTCCTTCCTCGATTCCCTCCACCCCGGCAGATCCATGTGGTCTCCGTGGGGGAGATCCTCTCCGCCCCCCGTCCTCCGCCGCCGCCCCTCCTCCTCCTCCTTCCCCTGCTCCTCCTTCAAGGACGTCCACCGCCTCTGCTCCGACGACCTCGACCGCCCCCCTTCCGAAAACCACAACCCCAACCCCCAACCCCTCTCCTCCCCCGTCCGCAACAACAACAACAAGGCCATCTTCCGCCGCGTCCGCGTCGCCTCCTCCCCCCTCCGCACCTGGCCCGGCCCGGCCCGCCCCCGCATCACCTCCCCTGGCGCCGAGGCCCGCGTCGTTGTCTACCTCACCAGCCTCCGGGCCGTCCGCCCCACTTCCGAGGCCTGCCGGGCCGTGCAGTCGATCCTCACCGGGTTCCGCGTCGTCATCGATGAGCGGGATGTGGCCATGGATTCCGGCCTCCTGGAGGAGGTGCAGCGGATCCTTGGGGTCACCAGAGACAGGCTGAAGCTGCCGGCGGTTTTCGTCGCCGGCTGGTACATTGGCGGCGCGGAGGAGGTGAGGAAAATGAACGAGATCGGCGAATTGAAGAGGCTCGTGGACGCCCTGCCGGAGGCCGATCCACGCGTATGTGACGCGTGTGGCGGCTACCGGTTCGTCCTCTGCGCCGAGTGCAGCGGTAGCCGCAAGGTGTACGGCGGCAAGGCCGTCGGTTTCCGGGCCTGCACGGCGTGCAATGAGAATGGCCTCATCAAGTGCCCTTCGTGTTATCCGACGGCTCTCGTTCCTCGATGATCGGAGTTTTACGAATCAGGTTTCTTTACTATATTTATCTTTCGACTACGTACACCATGTCGAATTGGGTCAGGATCGGGCACAGTGGAGGAGCATTTGATGCGGCGAAAAATAGAGTTGAGATTGGGATTGGCAAAGTGTAGGATGATTTTACCTACTGATTGATGATACTAACGTTCTATGTCCATGCAATTAGAGGTTGCCTTTTCTTTGCATTCTACATTTGCAAATGTTTTATGTTATGACTCGCGAGGTGAATATTTGTTGTTGTGTTCCATATAATATACACTTATGGACGTAGAACAAAATTTGGTACGTATTTGTACAAATTGCAAATCGACAACTTATATTCATACATTTCTCCCTCAACAATACATATATGTAACAAGTGTTGCATGAATTAATTAGTTTCTCTTGATGACTTTGCAACAATTGCAAGCTGCACTCTTTCTTAGACATGTTTTTTTTTTTTTTTTTTTTTTTTTTTTTTTTTAATCGAAATCTTAGACATGGTTTGAACACAACATCAGACTGAAAAGACATGGCTTGCACACACAACACAAAGATTGTATTATTTTAATTGATATTTTTTCTTAATATTTGATCAAGTAAATGCCTTTATGTAATTATGTCAGTACTGTATACACAAAATATCATAAACCCAAAATCCGAACATAAGGATGCGTATGAGCATTTTGCAGGATATTAGTGAAAAACGAGAAGTTATAATTATAATGAAATTCATGCCAATGCAGCTATTGTTGACTCCAGACCTTTTTTTTTTTTTTACATACATGTGTTATGATGCGGGGTATTAGTTTACTTCAAACATGTAATGAGACTATTAGATTAAGGGCATGTTTGGTATAAAAGTAGAAAAGTCAACAGAAACGAGATTAATGTAGTATATTTGTAATTCAAGATACATTATTAGAAATTTTAATCATTACTCCAATCTCCAGATTTTTCATACAAAATTAGGACTCATTTGGTAAAAGCATGCTAGGTAAACGGAATGAAAACAAATTTTGTATATGAAATTATATCTAGATAAGAGAAGAATGCTATTTTTTGTATGAAAAATAAGATAGGAGAGGCTAATGATTAGAATAGTATTAAGAGATATGTTTAGTCTTGTTCAATTGAGTAATTGGAATAAGGAGAAACAAAACCAATTTTGTATGAAAAGTTGAGAGGAGAGAGTAATGATTAAATTTTTTTAACAATGTATCTTAACTTATAAATGTACTACATTCATTTTCTTTCCCTTTACCTTTTCAAAATTTTAATCAAAAGAGCCCTTATTTTGTTTTCCTTCTTTCAATCACCTAGTTGAGCAAGGGTAACTATATCTGATATGTCCTATACTTCTCTAATCATTACACTTATTATCTTATTTTTCATTAAAAAATGAGCATTCGTCTCCCATCCAGACTCACAAAACTTTTCTACAATATATTTTTCCATATAAAATATATTTTTATTCCATTTAACTTGTACAATCTTATACCAAACGGACCCTAAGTTTAGAACCGGGGAGGGAAAAACAAAATCCTACTTGCCGGGAAGAAGAAGGGTATTAGTTTTGGGCCGAAGCAAATTGTTTGGGCCCAAAGGCCCAAAACAATCCAACAAAGACGCAAGTTCGTAGCAACGATTCCCAATTTTCGCCGGAAACCGGTAGGCGACAACCTGAACGGAAGGAGAGAGAGATGGCAAAGGAAGCTGCCGGCGCCGGCGAGTCTATGAAGTTGCAGATCAAGTTCGGAGGAGAGACAATTTCCATGGCCGTCCCGCCGGAATCAACTCTCGATGAGCTGAAATCCTCTCTTCAGGCCTCAACCAATGTCCTCCCGCGCGGCCAGAAGCTCATCTACAAAGGTTTCTTCTTCTCTCGTCTCGCTCTCTCAAGTCTAACTCTTTGTTCGCGGAGATGAATAATTTTTTTTTGTTTGGTTCCTTTTTGAAGGGAAGATTCTCGAAGGTGCTGGGACGTTGAAGTCATTAGGGATCTCCAATGGCTCCAAAATCATGCTTATGGCCGCCCAAGGTCTACACCAAGGGGTATATGTGGCGCTAATTTTGCTGGACTGAATATGTATTGCAAGTAGGTTAGATTGATTTGTGTAATGGATTTGAATTTCTGTTGGATATAGGATGGCCCCAAGCTGAAGGATGCTCCGGTATTGTCGAATTATAGAAAAATAATTGCGAATTCGGATCGAAAGCCGAACAAGAAGCCGATTGAAGAGGTCCCTGTCGTAAAGAGCAGATTGGATCGATGGAAAATCACCGGAGTTGTAGCTCTATCTGAGCTCCACTTGAAGGTACATTTTGCTGAAAACACATGAATAACAAGTTTAACTAGATTTTTAAAATTTTTTGATTAGGTTTGAGAGCAAAATATTTTAGATTCTATGCTTATGCTGTTAAGGCCCCAGAGTCGGACATATTTTAGATTCTATCACTTATCAGTATGATACATCTTTAAGTGGTATATACGAAATCTATTTGATGATTTGATCATGAATTTCATGACTACTTGTTAATCTTCATACTATGGTGTTTCAAAAACTGTTTGAGATTGTGAATAAGCTGCAAGGTAGTTTGAGATTTGCCCAAATATATGTGATATTTTTTTTTGTCTTTGCTGTGAGTTAGTATAGGCAACATTTTGATAGGTGACTATTGAGTGTTCTGTCTTGGATACCATGCTCCTGTGGTTTACAGTTTACACAATATATCTGGAGTTGCGAAAATCTCATGACGGTATTCTCTAATTGGAACTTTGTAGGATATACCCGATGAAGTATGGGATTGCGGGTCTGCTGCCAGATTGCTTGATCTCAGTAACAATTACATTTGCAATGTACCTGCCAAAATTAGCTGCCTTACTGCTCTCCAGGTGAGATAGTTGCAAAAAAAATATTGTTTTTTAATGAACAAATATTTTTCAATCTCAAGGAGATGTTGATCTCCAATTTATATGAAATTGCCTTTACACTTGGTTTATAGAAAGTGATGCTTTAATGGTGTCTGTATTTTTGTAGAAATTGATGTTGAATGCAAATGAACTCTCCGATGATTCTATTTGCTGGGAAGGACTAGGATTTTTGAAGTCTCTTACGTTTCTGTCCTTGAATCATAACCAGTAAGTCACATTGCATAGCTTAAATTGCTACAGCCAAGTCTATGTACAGTTATACTTGCAGATCAAGCATTGGGATCGGAAACAGCTATTTAGAGCTGGTTCTTAGTCTGTACTTCAAAGATACTGGATAGGATTAATGAAGTGTTGAAAGAGAGTGGCGTGGTTCCTTCTTTCCCTTTCTTTTTACCTAGCTGCCTGATACCCTGTTACTCTGTTAGTTGGAAGTGGCTTGGACCATATTGGAATATGGTGAAGGGGGTGAGTTTCTAAATTTTCTAATCCAATGGGAAGAGAATATATGTTACGTGACTTATTTGAAGAGTTATTACCAAAAAATCTAGTGTTCTGAAGGACTCGTGAAGAAAGTGTGTTTCATCAACTGAGTATTTGACATTTCCTTGCTCATCTGTGGTGATTTCTTATTGGATGTGTACTAACTTGTGCAGATTAACTACCTTGCCTGCTGCCTTGGGTGCTCTCACAGCTTTGACGCAGCTGCACCTTTCTAGTAACAAACTGACCAGTCTCCCTGATGAAATAGGTGCTCTTACTCAGTTAGAGATCCTAAAAGTCAATAACAACAGGTATTTTATGATCACTATGACCGCAAACTGAAAGCTTATCTGGGCACTAGTTTCATAACCTCTTGGCCAAATGTTTTTTCCCCTGTTGCTGTTCAAGAACAAAATGCTACCTTGGCTTTCCAACATATGTATCACTACAAATTATACAATGCATTGCTTTTCTTCCTTTAATTATTTCTTTCTTCATATTTATCTGTACTTTAGGATAGGCAGAGTCCCCTCAAGTTTCGGGAAGTGCCAATCTCTTGCTGAGGTAAATCATCTGCTTTAATAATAGCAGTTACCATATAGTGACCTGAGTACTTTGAGGTGCCATTGAAATGTTTAATGATTTACATGTGATTCAGGTTGATCTTTCATCAAATCTTCTAGTAGACCTACCAGAAACATTCTGCAATCTAATCAACTTGAAGGTTTAGCATCCGAGTCTTTAATGTTTCAAGGGTTTCTTTATTGGAAAATAGCTATGTTCAGCACATCCCTCTTCTTTTTTTATAGGCATTGCATCTCCGAAACAATGGGACGAAATCACTGCCCGCTGCCTTCTTTAAGAAATGCATCAAACTATCAACCCTTGATCTTCATGGAACAGAGATCACGATAGATATGCTCCGACCGGTATGTCTTGTAATTATAGAATTTACAGGTCCACTAGTATTACCCTTTAAATTTTTCTGAAGTAAAACTCTTGTACAGGCAGAAGGGTGGGATGAATTTGATGAGCGTCGACGCTCGAAACATCAGAAACAACTGGATTTTCGTGCTGGTGGATCTGCAAATTTTGATGAGGGCGCTGATAAAAATTGAATGCACCAATTCTGTTTGGGGTATGATCCGTAAAACAAACATCAAAATGTTGTTTGTATAATTGATTCCGGGCATTCACCTTCCTCTTCTTTACGAGTTGCGTTGAGAATAACAAGTTTCTTCCACATGATTGTGAGGCAAAATCAAATATCAAAACATAAGGGAGTAAAACCCCTTACACAATGGTTTTAATTTTTTTTTTTTTTTTTTTTTTTGTGATAGAAGGTGGATCCCGAGTCCCCGACCTTATAAAAAAAATAAAAATAAACCTAACACAATAAAGAGTAAATCTGTCGAGCGACGAGTAAAACCTTGCAAGCATGACCTAGCAGAAACACCGAGAGCAAAACCAAAAATTGCATGCATCTAAAGTTGCTCATCCTACATTGCAACACAAGCTTGACGCTGGTTATATCCTCGAAAACAATATTATTGAAGTAGCCAACATGCCTTATGAATAACCCAATAAATTGTATCAATGCACATTTTAGGAAAATATACTGAAATATATCTGAATTTTCTTCCTTAATCTTCAATCCTGTATGAATAGTTCAGTCTCGATGGCTATATTCTCGTCTTCTCGACAACAATATCATTGAAGAATCCAACAAACCCTATGGATATGGATAGACCAATAAATTGTGTCAATAAACACTTCAGGAGAACATACTGAAATATCTGAATTTTCTTCCTTAATCTTCAACCCATACGGCTACATTAATAGTTCGATCTCGATAATCTCGTTGTGAAGGCTTTCAAGTTTCAAGGATGAGATTATGTTTGACAATGGAGAGTATATATGCAGCCTTACTAGTCACCATTTCCCACGTTACCATCCCGCCGATTGTATAGCTTAGTCATTCACATCTTGTTAACACTCGCTGTCGCCTGCAATCCATCTACACCAATGCCATTAAAGAGAGATACAAATTTTATACATCCCACCCCCACAGTCTCACGGCCCTCACATGAACGAACGAACGAACAATACCTTGGATCTCTACAAACTCTATAAATACATCATCTTGAGTCTCTCTCGGATTCGTTTAATCTGTTCCTTTGTTCTGGTTGTGCCTATTTTGGTTTGTAAACGTTTTGGGCTGAAAATCAACCAAAAAAAAGGATTAGATTTTGCAACCCAACCAATAATACCCATTTAAAGCCCAATTAAGCAAGTTGTCGTCATTTGGGATGATAACTTATAACTTGTAATTATGTGTCCGTAACAAGATTAGTGTTTAGTTATTGTAAAGCTATTAATTTCATGTAAACGTGATAAATGTAGACCAATTAAAATTTTAGGAGGTCCAAACAAGAATTAAATATTAAACCCTGTTAATTGAAACTTGTCTTTTACTATTTATGTACGTTTTTTAGGATAATAAAAGCTATATATAATATTAGTAACTTTTTTTTTACATTTTTTTTTTATAAATTCATACTTAAAATGTATATGAATAGTAAAACATCAAATTTTAATTAATATCATCTTAATCTCCCATAGTCAATTATATCCTCTTCAAATTTCAACTTCCTTTTGATTGCTTCTTTAATTTTTTTTTTGTGCACTGCCCTAAGCAATCGACCGACTTGATTTTTGGGTCGAAACTAGTGATATTCACATATATCTTTTTAAAGTGATTTTTCATATATCTTTTCAAAATGTTATATTCACATAATTCATACTCCATATCATTAACTGAAGAGAGTGATTCATCCTAATAAACAACTCATCCACGAGGTAGATGTAAGTCTCTGACAAGGTGAAAACAAAGGACAACCCGGGCAGCTCTTGGCTTACACACTCACCAAACTTCATTAATTTCAAATGGATGCAGACATATATAGGATCCAATTCAAGTGAAGTTACCTCTGCAGTTACCCCTCCCTGTCTCTTATCTTACTCTTTACTTTACTAGGGCGAAGTCGATGACCAATACAGGACATCGCTCAACAGAGTTCAATTTCAAAATCAATTGACAATAAGAAAAATAATACACCCAAATTATTCCTCAACATTTTGTGCCAACCGAATCCTAAGGTCACATGGAGAGGGTTGTCACACTGTCAAAATGGTTTCTTGTTAACGTCGAGTGAAACCTGACGACACCAAGACATCGTTAGTATACTAAAAATCGATCATCGACGATGAGTTTGACATATCATGTGGCCTGGAGTGCAGGTTGAAGACATATAGGATCCTGAAACCTGATGATGGACCAGGTTTTGCAGCGGGCAATACTACAGGATTAAGCCTTCGCCTGCAGAGTTATTTTGAAAAGGTGTCTTATAAAGTAGGCCCTTTTATACCATCCTCATATGTGTGTAACCACATTGACCAGATCAAGGACTCCATTATTTGCCAAGGTAGATTACCGACATGACCACGATCCCGTTTCAGGAGCTCCGTCGAGATCTGCATACATAACGTATACTTCTGGTCCCCATTTTGCTCGATTGTGGGCGATTTATAGTTGGTAAAATTGGTTTTAGGATTGAACCTCACTCGATTTTTTGCATTGTAAAATTTGCAAGGATATGAAACTAGCAACTGAGGATTGACAGGAATTTTCTTATTTCTTGGGTAACTCACGATATTGAGTTTTTTTTTTTTTTATGGGTAAATTAAACTCAGGAAAGAAGATACTTCTGAAAACTCTAGCTACCGGGCAATTCGATCTCATATTAAACTTTTCTAGTTCGTATAGATAATAGATGGACACCACGCTGATTTTGAATTTGTTTCAAACGAAAAATTGCAAGGTCATAAATAATGACTTTTTTATTCACTTAAACAAAGGGGAAAAACACAGCACGTCAATAAAAAAATTAAGATAAAAGATAAAAGGGCAAAAATAAGGTGTTGTAATACCTATTTTGTGGATGTTCCACCTTCTTCAACCTCTAGATTTATAGTTCCATTTATGTACCCATTTTACCTTGTCTATATAAAGTCTTATAACATTACTTGAAAAGATGCACAAATAATAGAGGTGATCTCCTTCCTCATTGTTCTTGTATCAAAAGGAAAAATACTCAATAAATCATATAGTGTCTTTCTATTTTTTTTAGTGTGCCAGACATTTTGTTACTACATCCGTTGCAAAATATAAATCCCTTCATTATTTGACACGTTTTTTAATGAGCTAAAAACTCTATAAAATATTTATTTTTTATATTTTTTTTACATAGTCTTATACATATTGTTAATATGTATAATACTACGTAAAAAACTTTAATAAAAAATTAATATTTCATAGAGTTTTTAGTTCATTAAAAAACGTATCAAATAGTAAAATACCTTATATTTTGCAACGGAGAGAGTATTATGTGTAACTAGAGTTTGAGTCTATATATATATATATATATTTTTTTTTGATAAGATAAAGGAAAAATGACCAAAAATAATACGAACTATCAGCGGTGAACCAAAAATAATACGAACTTTAGAAATCACCAATTCATGTACAAACTATACAATATTAAACCAATATTGATACAAAGTCTGAAATTTACAAACTAAAAATTAATTGGGACTTAAAATGCAATTAATGAAAAGTTGGGTAAATTTTATACATTAATGAGATGAGATGATTCACCTTTACCAAATTAAAAAGAAAAAGGATGATGTTGTTCATCATCACCAACCTTCTGAGAATGGAGCAGCCGAACAGGAAAGCAAATTAAAGCAAATTTGGCTCAACCGATGTAGCTCGACCTGAGGTCCATCTATTTGTCAAGATCTATTTGTCACCGTTTGAGATTGTGAGCAGAAAAGCACTAATTTACCTTGACTGATTTCGACCGTGAGCGATTTCGATTGTGAGCGAGAGACCGATTCAGATCCACTTATGCAAGTTCTGAACATTAACTTGATATTGAGCGATTTACCTTGACCGATTTTGATTGTGAGCGATTTCGACTTGGGGTCCATCTATTTGTCAAGATCTATTAGTCAATCTCTGAACTCACATGTATAAAACTAGTATGTTTATTTTAAAGTGATAACAAATCAGCGTAGCAGGAGGTTGCCCAGATCTACATTAGTTAATGTTCAGACCGATTGAGATTGTGAGCAGGAAAGCAAGATTTATTTGTCACTGTTGCCCAAATCGATTGAGCTCGGTCTTTAAAATGAGGAGGAAGATGAATGATTAATTTCCAGGATTAATTTTACAATTTTGTACCCCAAATCTTTGGTTAATTGTATTTTAAGTCCTAAAAAATTTTGAGCTTGTAAATTTCAGACTTTGTATCAATATTGGTTTAATATGGTATAGTTGTACATGAATTGGTGATTTTTAAAGTTCGTATTATTTTTGGTTCACCGCTGATAGTTCATATTATTTTTGGTCATTTTTCCTAAAATAAAAATTCGGGTGGTGATTAGCCAACCCGAGAGCATCCCAAAGGATGAGATCACGAAGATCTGAAAGAAATACAATTACATTTTAGTTTATTTATATGTCGATGGTTAGTCCGTGGATTTATTTTAAATTTTTTTTAATTTACATATCGATAATGTGAGATATTTGAATCCTTGTATACTCCGTAAAAAAGAAGAGAAAAAAGAAAAACGAGTACTGGTGGGTCAGTTGGTCAACTTGAGTACAATTGACAATAGGTGAAAAATTGGGCCCCCTTCAATTGATCAAAGTGATTCTCTTGGCCCACAGTCTCTTTGAATCTTTGATCTAGTTAAGTCAAATCAAATCTTCCAATTTTATACAGTACTTACTACTAACTCCGTTTCCTTTTAATTAATTTTTTACTATTCATACACGTTTTTTAAGGTATGAAAAACTATATAAAATAATAATTTTTTAAAATATTTTTTTCGATAATCTCATACTTATTGGTGATAAGTATAATATTATTAAAATATTAATATTTAATATAATTTTAATCGTTCTAAAACTACGTGCATGACTTTAAAAAGTCACTTAAAAAGAAACGGAGGGAGTATGTATTTTAAGATTTCAAATAATTTAAAGAGGGATTGGTGCAAAGCTATATAAAAAGATAAATTAAGGATTGTTGTATGATTATCTGTACTATTCCCTCCTTTGTAAATTAGTGTCTTTTTAAAGTCTTGTATATTTTTTAATAGCGGTAAAAATTATATAAAAAATATATTTTTTTAATTACAATGTTGAATTCGACATTGTTATAATGTCAGATTGGATGTTAATTTGATAGGAAACACGAAACAAATATCAATAGCTCTTCCGAAGAGAACATAAACCTACTAAATTTTCTAATCACATAATTTAAAATAATATTTATAATTAATTATTACTAAATAATTTAAATAAATAATATAAGTATTTAAGAGTTTGTTATTAAGATCTAAGTTGATTACAAGATTTTTTTATAAACAATAATTATTTTTATAGATTTAATTTCATCGACCATGATCTTAATTTAATTTATGAATGATTGAATTTTTTATTATAAGATTTCAAATAAACTATTTTAATCTTCATGTAAAATTTAATAAAAATTAATTCAAATTTATTGATATAATAAAATATAATTTATTAATAAAACACAAAAGTGCGCGGGTAGCAATTACTAGTTACTGTTTATACTAGAATTAATTTGGATGTATCATTTTTTGGTATAATTGGATATATTGTTAATTAAAGGGTGTGTTTGGATTCGAATACATTATAATTATAGTTCACTTATAAATATAATATTTGGATATTATTTGATTATATATATATTTATAATGTATTTAAAATAATATAAATTTTCAATAAATATTTTATAAATTATTTCAATAAAACACCGTGTAAAGTTTATTATTACTCCGCATATTATAAAGTCAATGTAATTAATTGACATAATTTTACAATATTTATTTAGAATTTACATTATTTTCACATTATACAAAGTGTTAACTAAACACTATTCAAATATTTATATTAACCTTTTAATGTATATTTCTACCAAAAAATTAACCGTAGGTATAGTGAGCTCATCCTCAAACCCCCCACCTTGGACATTTTGCATTTCCCCAAATCAATCTCCCTCAGTCAATACGAGAGCCTCTTCAACGAAGCGTATCATAGACGTGTGAAAAACCTCCGAGAAACTCGGTCGAGTCATTCGTATTGGTTTATTTTGTTTTTAGTTATAAGACTGGAATCTATCCTTTTAATACAAACTAGTATAGTCCCCGCGGCATGGCGCGTATTTTTCTTTATAAAAAATAAAAATAAAATTTTGCTAGTATAAAAATTAAATTACCGCTATAAAATGAAATAAACTATTACCATATGTTAACATAAAATAGAAAAATTTGTTTTGATAAAGTAAGTAAAAAAAATAATATTTGTGAAAAATGTGTAAAAAATACATTAGTTTAAGATTTAAGTAGAATAGGTTGGTTGAGTGAAGATCCTAAAATAAAGGTGCTTATAAGTTATAACACCTAATACAAAAATGCTTGCAGTTTATTAGTTAGATATAGATAGATTAATTAAAGAAACTTGTCCAAATTTTAATAGTTGGATTTTTTTTCTAGGTTCAGTTGATTGGGAGGAAATTATAAAATTAAGGTGATTATGACATCTAATTAATAAAAAAATATTTATCGTTTAATAGTTAGAATAAATAAATCTCATTGGTCAAATATTTAAAAAATTTATCATGTAAAATTTTGTGCAGATTAGGTTGGTTAGGTGAAATTACAAAAATTAAGGTTATGATAAAAAAAAACAAAAATAGTTTTCAAGATAGAATGAAATAATATTGTATAATTAATATTAACTTTATTAAAAATTTTTTTTGAATTAATCCCATTGTTTAAAAGAAGTTATTTCTAATTTATAGATATATTCAATATAAATGTTGCCAAAAATAACTTTGTGCGATGGAGTGACACGTGACGTAAGTGCTTTGGTTTTAATTAATATATAGATACTTAAACCATTATGTAGAAGTTTCCCCTCTCCTTATATTTTGTTATTATTTTTGCTTCACCACAAATGTGCAACTTTTTAATCCCAACAATACATTTGGATGCACAATTTTCCATTGTTCTTGAGAGATGAGGCTAAGTCAAAGACATTCTCATCACCCGAAAATATGTTCCTATTCAATCTGCGATGGTGAGGGGGTGACTCAATTAGATTTTTTATAGCAAATTTCAAATACTAACCAATAATAATAAATGTAAATAGGTAAATAAATTTAAAAGACTAACTGAATAGTATAATTCAAATATTCACATATAAACATTGGTTTATAGGAAATACGTACAAATAGTAACAATTGGATTTCATAGTAGAAACAATATATGTTCCGTATTAAAATTCAAAATAATAAGTAGTTAATAAATACAAATCAAAACTTGATAAAGCTAGGATCGAAGACTTCCATTTCCCCTTTCTTCTGTAGGGCTTCAATAGCGGACGCGATGGCCGAGGTCTTCAACTTCTTGCGATCGAGGGTGGTTCCATTCAATTTCAATGACCAAGAGATGCAGAAGAGTTTTTGTCACTGAAGAGATAGAGACAACGCCAGAAAAAGAGCCCCTAACTGATCTGCTGATCCGTCGCACATTCTCATTATCCTCTTCCTTCTTTCCCGATCTACCGCACATCTCATTTCAAATCGAAGAGGATTCGTGGCACTGTATTTACGATCTCATTCAAGTGTTTCAGATATGGAAAACGAAACACGCAACAAGATCTACTTCGAAAATCGCACTAAAAAAACGCGAGGAGGAGGAAGAAGAAGGAGATTGGATAATCTAACCAGGATCAGGGGCGATTCGTGACACTCAACTCCACCTCCCACAGGGATACAAATTAGAGGCGATCAACTCAACAAGAAATGTGTCAGCTCACGGCTAGATGGATTCAAATCTGTTGTGAAACTCAATCTGTGATTCGAAGTCGAACTTGTTTTCCTGCTACTTCTCAAACTCAATCAGTGAGAGTTAAGTAATCTAGAAAATTAATAATATCAATTTTTCAATGTCCTTAGTCAGCAATAACCGTGTCAGCAATGATAGAGGAAGGTGGTGAACTAGCCTTTTAGCTAATAGAGATATATGTTGGTGGACACTTTAGAAAAAAAGATAAAAAAATATGAACATATGGATAAATATCCTTTAATTATTATTCCGTATAAAAGAAAAATGAGCCATATTTTTTGGTGATAAAATGAGCACGTAGGTAACATAAAACGGTCATTAATTAGATTGAATATACACCCTCCAGAAATATAAGTCAATTAACTTTATGACACGCTTTTTAAGAGTTAAAACTATATAAAATAATATTTTTATTAATTTTTTTACATAACTATATACTTATTAGTAATATATATAAGACTATGTAAAAAGTTAATAAAAAAAATATTATTTTATATAGTTTAATTTTAACTCCTTACAAAAAGTGTCAAAAAGTCAATGGACTTATATTTCCGAACGAAGGGAGTAGTAAGATACGAAAAGAAACATACTCCGTAATATATATGGAAAAGTGAATTAATGTACTTCTTTTCCCATTATTTTGGGCAGTGTCGGATCCTAAAACGGTTAGTTGAGTGGGGCAAAAAATTAAGAATAAATTTGCTGGACAGGCCCATTTAGAAGCCCAAATTAACAAAATGTCCATCATCCCATCCAAATTAGTAAAATGTCCATCAACCCTAATTGTCCCAATTCCATTGCACCCCTTGCATCAGTCTCACGTACATCTGATCGCCTCACCCCCTTTTGCCTGATCTCTCCTCTGATCTCTCCTCCCCCACTCAAATCGCTCCTCCGATCTCTGTCTTCCTCCCCCGCTCTTCCTCCCGGCGCCGCCTGTTCGTGGCCGGAGATGTTGCTGCTGCAGACGAAGACCCGATTCCAGCGACGGCGGTGAAGATCTCGGCGAAGACCTTCTCCGAGAAGTCGTTGTCTATGGTTATGGACTGCCTTTGTGCTTAAAGGCTTAATTTATTGTAAAAATAGGGTGATTAATCGTATTCTAAGTTAGAGGTTTAATTACTTTCGGTTTTAATTAACTCCTCACACATGCAATCTTTGTTCTTGTGTTTGGAATATGTAATACTATATATCGTCTGTAAGTGTTTATGATGTCATGTGATGATATTTTTGTTCACTCTTTTTAAAGTTTCAATTTTGGTGTTGTGCTTGGGGCTTTGATTGGCATTGTCTTTGCTTAATTGGATGAGTTAAACTATTTGATTGATCGATCGGACAACCCGATTCACTATGAAAAGTTCATTGTTGATATGGGTCGCCTCGGTTCACTATTTGATAGAGTCGCCTCGGTTCAGATCTAGTGGCACCTTGTTCATGCTATGTATTTTAGATACTTGTTGCTGCTATGGGTTGGTGCAGAGGAGATACTTGTTGCTGCTAGTGTATTTTAGGTACCAAATATACACTATATACACTATATATTAATTTTGTTTTTTGCTCATGCGAAAAAAAAAGCAACTCCGATTTCAGCAACTCCAGTGTCGAAGTGATGCCGCGAAAAAAACAACAACTTCGGTTTCAGCAACACGGTTTCAGCAAATCTGGTGTCGAAGTGCTGTCACAAAAAAAAAGAAATGTATTATGTGTGTATGTTTTCCGTAATTTTTTATGTCCGCAATTTTTTAGTAATATTACATTCCGCTTTCAGCACTTTTAATCGTGTCAATACTTTTAGGAATATCTATTTTTTATAAAAAAAATTAGTGGTGTCTACAAATTTTTTTAACGTCAGCGGTATTTTGAGCGTTAGTGGGTGTCCGCATTTCAGCAAAATTCGTTATGCTGAAATGCGGACTCTTGGAGAGCTTATTAGCTTCTTGTGTTTTTGTGTGATCTGAAAATGCTGAAATTAATTCTTATTAGCAAAATTCGTTATGCTGAAATTAATTATTATACAATTGTATGAGCTACTATATTTTATACACAAGCATGTTCAGCAACACGGTTTCAACATGAATTTTGATGTTCCTTGCTTTAAATCTCCTTTAAAAGCCTCTTAGCTCAATGGTAGAGCAATATGCTTATCCGCAAATACGTGGGTTCGAATCCCGCATATGCTAAATTTTATATCCTGCAACATGGTTTCAGCAACTCCGATTTCAGCAAACCCGATGTCGAAGTGGCGACGCGAAAAAAAAAAGAAAAAAAAAAGAAAAAAAGCAACTCCGGTTTCAGCAACACGGTCTCAGCAACTCCGATGTCGAAGCGCTGACGCGAAAAAATAAAAAACTAATTTAAGCAATTGCAACAACAATTTAAGCAACTCCGGTTTCAGCAACCCTGGTTTCAGCAACTCCGATTTTAGCAACTTAGGTTTCAGCAACGCGCGGAAAAAAAAAACTAATTTCAACAATTTCAGCATCTTCGGTTTCAGCAACTTTGGTTTCAGCAACTTAGGTTTCAGCAACGCGCGAAAAAAAAAACTATTTTCAACAGTTTCAGCAACTTTGGTTTCAGCAACTTAGGTTTCAGCAACGCGCGAAAAAAAAAACGCTGAAATAGGAGTTGCTGAAATCAAATGTGCTGAAACATGAGGGGGGCACAGAGGGCGCGCGTGGGGGGGCAAAGGGGCAAAGGGGGCAAGGGAAGGAAGGTGGACATTTTGCCAATTTGGAAGGGAAGAGTGGACATTTTCCTAATAAAGGCCCTAATTATGGCCTATAGCACAATTCCCCCAAAAATTAAACCATAATTTTTTTTCGAAGAAGTCATTAATATTATGAATTTGTAACTAGAATAAAAATATAAATAGTGCATACTTTATTTCACGGTTTTCAAATATTTTAAATTTAATAATCTCTCTCTCCAGAAATAAATGATGTTTGACTTTTTTGCACGTAGTTTTAGGAGCTAAAACATATAAAATCTTATTTATTTTAATTAATTTTTTCATATTTTAATACTGTAGTTACTAATAACTATTAAACTATGAAAAAAATTAATTAAAATAAATAAGATTTTATATATTTTAGCTCCTAAAACTACGTGCAAAAAAGTCAAACATCATTTATTTCCGGACGAATGGCGTATAACATACTAGTTTGAATTTTTTGAGTTTAATTGTATTATTAATTAAGGTAAGAAGTATAACAAATAATAATTATGATAAAAGTATATTAATTTGGTAAATGATGTGAAAAATAATTTATATCAGTTTAGTCTTGAAACGTTTATAACTTTTTATTCAGATATCGGATTTGAGCTTATAATATATCAAATTGAAGCTATCAATAAGAAGATTATATATATTAAATTTTATTTTTAGTTGAGGGGGTAGAGAGTCGACTATCACTCCTGTTTTGGGTCTAATATATTAAGTGAATTAATATACTATAACAACACATCGTACGCAGACTTGCTTGCATTTTGCTTCATGAGTACTTAATAGGAAATGGGTTCATTTCTTGACGAAACCAAAAACAAATTGGGTATTTCATTTCTTTGGTGCTTATATACTCTGGGACATTCAATATGATAATTAAACTGATTGATGGGAGAATTTTATTTTATTTTAATCATACTCCTAAGTTATCAAATTTTGAATTATCATTAATATTTTTTAAAAACTAAAACAACCACAATTTCAATACATATTAAATATTCATCCATATATTATTATAGAACAATAGCAGCGTAAATTGCACCAACTGATCCCTTATTTAGCTTAATCGATCTTGTATATAAAAAAAAAAACCATCCATTATTTTGAAAATTGCATTGACCATCATTTATCCATATTTTATTTATTTACAAATTACTGTTCATACCGGTTTTACACCTTCATAAAAGCATTATTTTTTTTTGAAAATTGATATAGAGCGTAGCAAGACGCATTATTTTAAAAAAACATTACTTTGTGTATGATGAATTAATCACGACGGCTAGTTTGTTAGATATTTTGCTTTTCGGTCTCTCAATTTTTTAGACAATAGTGTTGTCTCAAATTTTGAATTATTACCTAAATTAATAAAAAAAAACTTGTACTAAATATTTACGTATGCAATTAGCCAAACTTAATTAATTTGCATGATTAAAAGTCTAATTGATATAAAGGTTGTAACTTGGAAGCAACAACGTACGTTGTGTAGCCGTGTAGGGGGCTACGTACGCCATCGGTTGATTATTATAGAAATCGTCCAACTCATGCATTTTCTACGCCCCAAAGTAACGATTGTTTATTGAACAAATTAACTAATTAGCTTAATTAATTCAACTTTTATATATGCTTGTTTAATTAATCTAGCCTTTAGATCGATCATCTCTAACAACTCCCGTAAAATATATAGAGAAAATGAGAAAATTTAGAGAAAGTATGAATTTTATGACTCAAACAGCTCCTCTATATATATCTGTAAAATATATAAAGAAATCTGAAGAGAGTAATTTTCTCTAAATTTAGAGAAAGATGAAATTTTCTAAATTAATTAAATTTTTTTGGGTAAATTGCAACTAATATCCTAACATTTAGGCATAGTTGCTTTTAATACCCTAACCTTGTAAAATTTCACAAAATATCCTAACATATACCATTAGTTGCACTTAACACCCTAGATGAGATTCTTAAATTTTAAAAATTACCCACATCATACAAAAATTATAAAAAATCACCCATATTCATAAAATGTTTCAATAAACTCCTAATATATTTTAAAATTTGAAATTAAAAAAATCTCTTACAATTTAAGCCCACCCAACCCACCATCCAAAAATAATTATAACAGGTATATAAAATCTACTCCTTTAAAAATATAATATAATTATTTTAGCATTTACTCATTTAATATTTTAATATAATTACTCAAAATAATTAATTATTTATCTTAAACATAATACTTTTAAAAAAATAAAATAATGAAGATTTTAATAAATAAATGGTATGAGATATGATAACCATTTGTAATAAATAGTTACATAATAAAGATATATTAAAAATAATTTGGTAAAATTATTGTTTTTTACCATATTATTTTTAATATAGCTTTATTATATAATTATTTATTGCAAATGGTTATCATATCTTTTACCATTTATTTTTTTAAATCTACTTTATTTTATTTTTGTAAAACTATTATGTTAAAAATTTCTTATAGAATCATTTTTTTAATACCATGAAATTTATGTGTGATACATTATAAGATGTTATGTATTAGTTTTAGTATATATAACATAATATTAATCAAAAAGACAATATATATCATATTAAATAATATACAGGGAATATATAGATGCACAAATCGGCATGTATCGAGACAGACTTATATAAATTTATATTTTAATTATAATGTATGTTTTTTAGATAAATAATTAATTATTTTGATTGATTATATTAAAATTTTAAATGAGTAGATGCTAAAGTAATTATTTTAATTATAATGTATGTTTTTAGATAAATAATTAATTATTTTGATTGATTATATTGAAATTTTAAATGAGTAGATGCTAAAGTAATTATATTATATTTTAAAGGAGTATATTATATATATACATATATATTATAATTATTTTTGGATGGTGGGTCAGGTGGGGTTAAATTGTAAGATATTTATTTAATTCTCTTTTTTTTAAATGTATTAGGGGTTCATTGAAAATATTTTATGAATATGGGTGATTTTTTGTAATTTTTGTTTAATGTGGGTTATTTTTTAATTTAAGAAACTCATTTAGGGTGTTAATTGCAACTAATGATATAGGTTAGGATATTTTGTGAAATTTTACAAGGTTAGGGTATTGAAAGCAACTATCCCTAAAGGTTGGGATATTAGTTGCAATTTACCCAATTTTTTTTTATCGATACCCACATATAAATTTATTTGTGATTATTATCAATTTTTAGTTCAATCGACATCTAGAATTTGTTTGTAGTTCGAATCATTTATCATTTTCCTTCCGTTGTTTTGAATTTTCTCATTTATTTTTGCATTTGATTTTTGTATTAAATTAGTTGTTTTATACTCCCTCCGTTAATTAAAACTTGACGTTTTACTATTCACGCACGCTTTTTGATGTGTTAAAAACTATATAAAATATTGATTTTTTTAATATATTTTTTTAATAATTTTATACTTGTTACTATTAAGTATGAATTTATAAAAACAAACTTTAAAAAAAGGTAATATTTTATATAGTTTTTATCATTCTAAAAAATCGTGCATGAATAGTAAACGACAAGTTTTAATTAACAAAGGGAGTATTTGATTTGTTCATTCGTTTTTTAATTACTATCGATTGATTCAATTATTTGTTGGACATTTGATTTATATATATTTAATTTTGTTATTAGCATTGATTATAATGTGCACAAGAGTTAACAAAACTAAAATTTGATATTAACATTGATTATCATTCGATTTTTTTAATAAAAAAACTAAAATTATACTCTCTAAGATCGAAAATATAAGGCTTTAAACTTTTCATCACGTATTTTAAGGAGATAAAAACTACGGAGTATAAAAGTTATTAACTTTAATTTATTATTATTTTTTACAGTGTAAAAAAATAAAAAAAGTTAATATCTTATATACTTTTTAGCTCTTAAAATGCGTGTTGATAAGTTAAATATCTTATATTACTGATCGGAGAGAGTATTTATTTTAAATAGAAAGTATTTATAGGATATAATAAAAATTCATAAAATAGAGAAACGTTTGAAGATCATATAATAAAGGAAAAATGACTGAAAATAATACGAACTATCAACGGTGAACCAAAAATAATACGAACTTTAAAAATCACCAATTTATATACTAAGTATACCCTATTAAATCAATATTGATACGATGTCTGGAATTCGCAAGCTACAAATAAATATAAAAAATCATGAAATAGAGAAACATTTGGAGAACATATAATAAATGTTCAGTTTTGCTTTATGCACGGTGAATATCTCGTCAGACACACGGTGGCGATCATGGTTTTGAAAATTGTAAAAAAAATGGCTATCACAGCTTCTCAAACCGTGGGAATGAAGGATCTTTGACTGCCACTGATTATGAAACCGTGAGAGAGCTTCTAGCGACAGTTTTGAAAACCGTTGTAATGTAGGCTGTAGGGTCGCGTTGGGAAGGGGGAAAGCGGTGAACGTACCTCGGAAACAGCCCACAATTCTCAAAACCGTGGCCGCTGGGGTTTGGGCTTCATGGGCTAGAAGCCCAATACACTCGATTAGGCTGATTTATTTTCAAGATTTTTAAAGCGGCAACTGTGATCTTTCTCACCGTTTTAGAAACTGTGGTCGAAAATTTTTTCACGGTTTTCGAAACTAAAATTTCCTAAAATCCCTACGTTTTAAGAGTCCGTGATCGTGACCGTATAATATATATGTACAATATTATGACCGTGCAATTTGGCCCCCTAATTGTTTAATGAATAAATTTGCATTAGAGGCCATTTTTAAGGCATTTTTTAGGTGAATGTCCACCAATGCTGTTTAATTAGGAAAAAGGCCATTACCCAAATCTGATTTCTCATTTGTACTAGAAGGGGTCCAGATCCGACCACCTTCCTCCTCCTCCGACTTCGTCCTCCTCTCTCCTCCACCACAGATCTGTCGCCCTCCCTCGTCCTCCTGTCCTCCACCACGAATCTGAAGCCTCCGACCTTTGCTCTCTTCCACTCTCGCTATCGTCGCAGTCGTTGCCGTATCAATTCCCAATTTCGGAAGTGATGTACAGCCTCGCCGTCGTCGATTCTCTTCTCGCAGAGGTGCCATGGCGAATCTAAAATCATCAATCCAAATCGGAGCCTCATTTGGTCTACGACAGGGGAGAGAAGTGCGAGAGAGAGCAACTGGGGGGATAGGTATGCGGTGGAGGAGAGAACTGCAAGGGAAGGTTGAGCGAAGAGACCGGAGAGAGGTGCGAGGGATGCTGGAATTGAATGCTGAAATTGAATGAACCTTCTCCACCTCAGATTTCTACCTGAAAAAATTCGGAGATTTGAGGTTAGAGACGCAAAAGATGAGAGGGGAGAGATCGGGGAAAGCGATGGCTTCTGTCGTGAGGGGCGTGTTGAAGGCGATCATAGAGAAAGGCCTCTCCAACTTCGTCCGTGAGCTTAAAGAAGAAGGATACACGTAAGTCTATCACTCCAATTTGTTTCAACTTGATTTTTCTAGGGATTCGCATCAGACTTGGAATTTTTTTCAATGAATCTCATTTTTTTCTTTTTTTTGTTTGATTAAGTTCGATGAATCTCATCGATTTAACGAGAGAGGGAGAGATCGGATAAGTGGGGCGTGGTGACCATCTTTAATAGAGTATATATATATAATTATATATGGTCTACTCACCTTTAATTAAACTATATAAATCTCTCCAGTATTTATATAATTGCAGTGGTTAGCTAGCAAGTGCAAGTAGCAACTCATTAAAGAAAAACACGGTTTCAGCGTTCAGCACCCCGGTGTCGAAGTGTTGACGCGGAAAAAAAAAGAAAAAAAAAAGCAACTTCGCGTTCAGCAACACTGTTTCAGCAATACGGTTTCAGCAACTCCGGTGTCGAAGTGGTGACGCGAAAAAAAAACAACAACTTCGATTTCAGCAACACGGTTTCAACATGAATTTTGATGTTCCTTGCATTAAATCTCATTTGAAAGCCTCTTAGCTCAATAGTAGAGCAATGTGCTTATGCGCAAATACGTGGGTTCGAATCCCGTATAGGCTAAATTTTATATCCCGCAACACGGTTTCAGCAACTCTGATTTCAGCAAACCCGGTTTCGAAGTGGTGACGCGAAAAAAAAAAGAAAAAAAGAAAAAAAAGCAACTCCGGTTTCAGCAACGTGGTTTCAGCAACTCCGATGTCGAAGCGCTGATGCGAAAAAATAAAAAACTAATTTCAGCAATTGCAACAACAATTTAAGCAACTCCGGTTTCAGCAACCCTGATTTCAGCAACTCCGATTTCAGCAACGCGCGGAAAAAAAAAACTAATTTCAACAATTTCAGCAACTTCGGTTTCAGCAACTTTGGTTTCAGCAACGCGCGGAAAAAAAAAACTATTTTCAACAATTTCAGCAACTTCGGTTTCAGCACCTTTGGTTTCAGCAACTTCGGTTTCAGCAACGCGCGGAAAAAAAAAACGCTGAAATAGGAGTTGCTGAAATCAAATGTGCTGAAACAGGAGGGGGGGCACAGGGGCGCGCGTGGGGGGCAAAGGAGCAAAGGGGGCAAAGGAAGGAAGGTGGACATTTTGCCAATTTAGGGGGGAAGGGTGGACATTTTCCTAATAAAGACCCTAATTATGACCTATAGCACAATTCCCCCATGTTTAATTGAGTTCAGTGCGCAACGCGTGGGTCCCGGAATCTCGCCACCAAGTCTCCTCGCCCGCCTCCACTTTCTATCTCTGCGAGTCTCGGAAACGATTAGACATTTATATCTTCTGCCATCGCTAGGCGCTAGTATATCGATATCGGACAATTTCGAACAATCAGACAATTTCGAAAAGGATCGATAGCGGTTCAAACAATAAAACACAGCCAATCCAAATTAATTAACACAAAATTCATCAAATCGTAAACGAGGGTTGTTACTTGTTAGGTTAAATTGACACAGAAGATTCTTCAGTGAACATGAAATATATATAAATCTTGCTCCAACTATATGCATGAACTAGCTACCTAGCTAGGGTTATGTTCTTTAAAATTGATTTGGGGCTTTTGAATTACGTACTTGCAAAGTTTGAAGGTGGATTGGGAAGGGGATATATGGTGGAAGACGAGAGCGAGAGCAGAGCACAGAGGAGAACGGAAGGTAGCCAGGTATGACGAGATATTTGAAGGAGAAGGTCATATATTATATATATATATATAGGTGTAATTTGTGAGCAGATAAATTATTCGTAGGTAAATTATTCGTGTGTAATAATATAATTATTCGTATATACAAACAAATGTAATTATTCATATGTAACAAAATATTATTCATATGTATGTACATAAGAATAATTACATGATACCTACGAATAATGTCACTATTCACAAGTTACTTTTAATCTCAACCGTTCGATCTTCTTAATCTGACGTTCCAGATTTGCTCACAAATTACACAGTAAGACTTGCTTACATATGATCTATCCTCTCTCTCTCTATATATATACAGGGGTTAGATGAATGATATAAAATTATAAATTTAGGTGGTTAATTAAGATTGTATAACAGTTAAAATTTAGCTAATAATTTATGCAATTATATAGAAATGGACATTTTTTAAGGATATTTGAGCATGTTGGTGCATAGATGTGATAGTCTGACTAAATATTGAGAGTGATTGACCAAATAAGAGTTTGAGGTAGGTGATTAGACCAGATTGAACCTTGTTCATTTGGACCTTGTAAAGGACATGGTGAGAGATCGAAGACGGTAGCTATCAGTGATGCAGAGAACTAGTTGGCCTATACATCTTTTATAGTTCGTGATTTAGTTGTTCTCCCCGTCTATTATATATTTTTCTTACTTCTCTTTAATGTCATTTTTGTACTTTTTCGCTTTGAGTTTATTGCATCTGTATATGGTTGTTTTTGTCACTCTAGTCATTCAGAACACCCTCTCAACCTAGTCAGGGGATTGATGTGTACATAGCAACCCCTTGAACTATGCTCTGGGCGGAATTTATTTTTTTTTAATTTTTTTTGATTAGGTAAGAATTCTGGAAAGCCAGACTTACCCGAAAGCATCCTTACGGAGGAGATCCTGGCGGCCAGGATCTGTAAAAATCTCTCTTCCCGATGCAGCGTGCCAAAGGTGTGCAAACTTATCAGCCACGCTATTGCAATTACGGGAAACATGAGAGAATGAAATATTTGTGACTCTTTGAAGGAGTAACTTGATATCTGACATAATCAGTTCTATTTCCCATGGGCACCGGGAATTGGAGCGCAGGTGGTTGATAATGATAAGAGAATCTCCTTCTATCTGGACATTCGAAAGATGTGCATTTCGAATAATTTCTATACCTTGCTTTAATGCAAGCGCTTCAGCCTTAAGAGGACTCTGCCTACCTAAAGCCCGACCACCCAAGCTGATGACAAAACCAGCCGAATCCCTAATGATGAATCCAGCTGAGCTAATACCATTAGAATAGGATGATCCATCGAAGTTCAGCTTGAGCCACCCCTGAGGAGGTTTACACCATTTACCCCTACGAGTCTTGTTGTTCATACTGGATTAATGTATTTCTCTGTAGGAAGACTGGCGGATATGATTGTTTAAAAGTTTACTAGCGAAACACCAATTTTCGCTAGACACTTGAGATAGGGAAAGAATATCCTCAGAAGATGGATTTTTACCTTGCTTAAACACAACTTGGTTGCGGAGTCTCCATAACGCCCACCAACGAGTGGCTAATGAGCCGAAAGAAGACTGAGATAAACAGGAACTGATGAAATGCAAGATAGGAGCAAACTCCTTGGAACTTTGGATGCTATATATTGTTTATGTTTGCAAAGTCATGTGGCTTGAAAAGATCCTGAATAATATGCGGGTGGCATTCAAGAAAAAGATGGGATTCATCCTCGACTGCATTGTTGCACAAAACGCAAGTTGTTGGAACCGGGGTGCCCCGCGAAGCTAGCTTAGCCTTAGTAGGTAGACCTGCCTGGCTAAGTTTCCATAAAAAGTTTTTTATCTTTGGTTGAATGTCTAGTTTCCATAATCTTTGATTAAGATAATCATTTTCCACTCTGTTACTAGTAATGAGGGAGTAGGCACTCGAAGTTATAAACCAACCATGTCTATCAGGCCACCAATACAACCCGTCTTCAAATGGGTATATAGGGATAGGGATTGCGGTGATATCATCCACAATATGTTGTGGCAGGACTTGAAGGAGCTTAATCGTATTCCAGCATCCATCAATGATATAATCACTCACTAATTCTTCCTCATCGAAAGGGGTATTTATGTCTTGTTTTTTGGTAATGCAAACCGGGTACACCCAATTATCTTTCCAAAATTTAATTGATTGGCCGTTGCCGATGTTCCAAATAAGTCCAGTTTTGAATTTAGAAAGCAACGGACAAAGTTTTGCCCACTGCCACGAACTGTTACCATGTTTTTTATAATCCAAGATATTTGTACCTTTGAGGTACTTGTATTGGATCACTTGAACCCACGAAGATGAAGGTTCAGCCATGATCTTCCAAATAAGTTTCATTTGGAGTGCCTCATTCATTTCGGCCACTTTCCTGATTCCCAGACCTCCATGGCGAAGGGGCTTACATACTCTCTCCCAACTAATGAGTGGGCGATGTTGTAAGTCTTTGTTCCAAAATAAAGACCGATTGATTTGGTCTAACTCTTTGTGAACACTACTCGGAAGCATGAAACTCTGCATTGTATATAATGGTTTTGCTGACAAGTTTGATTTAATGAGAATTGATCGACCTTGTTGCGATAGAGAATCAACTCTCCATTTAGAAAGTTGCGGAATTTATTGAGTTTACTATTATTGTTGTTGTACATGTTGTACGTATATATATCCTCGATCAATTATTACTTTATTTTTGTATTTGATTGAAAACTCTCCCTTACAATGTTGTAAGGAAGGGTTTATGTACGTTCTCATCTCCCCAACGTCAAGATACCGCATTTGTCTCCTGACTTTCTCGTGCTATTGACATATACAGTCTATCCTTGGTCTTCTTTGGCTTTCATACAGATTGAATTGATTGTTGTTGTGATTGGTTGTGCATGAATCCTTCTTCTTTTGTTTTGTTTTGGTATGTATGGTATTCTTTGTTGTTTTATGATAGTTAGTCTGTTTTTTTTGTTTTATTTTCTTTTTGTTTTTGTTTTTTAAATTTAAACAAGTATTGTGAAAAAATAATGTGGCTAAATGACAATTATGGGGATATTGTCAATTTCATCGATTATATTCTTATTTAAATACATCGAGATCATACTACTCAGTACAAGGTTGCATATACAAGCTATAGCTATCAGGTAAGTACTTATATATGGACGGGTCCAAATCCTCTATCCCCGAATTTGTCCCCCTTTTATGTCCCTTTCTCACAAAATCCCTTCAATTTTTTTATTATTTTAATTTTTTTTGTTTTATTTTATTTTTAATTAAGGCTTGTGAGAGGTAGAGGGTTGAGGAATAGGATGTGGGACAAGGTTAAAGACAGGTGATTAGGAGCTCTTATGGACCCTACATGTGTGTATGACAAGAAGATTTCTCAAAAAATAATAAAACACTAAAATTGTTATTTAAAGACATCATTTTAAATGAAATAATTGAAATAAACAAAAATATAGGAAAAATAACAAAGAATAATTTTTTTGAAAAATTAGTACTGAAAGAAAACGTTAAATTTTTCATTAAAATATGTCATTTTTAAATGAAATAATTGAGAGAAATAAAAATATAGTAAAAAAATATTTAAAAATGGAGATATTGGAGTTTGAACTCAAAACTATGACATGAAAAATGCTAAATATATGTGTGTATATATAGTTTCGTGTATGAGAATGTGTTAACGTAAAAAAAAATTAAATTATAACTTTTTTTCAAGATTTTTATTTTTTAAACAAATTGAACCATAACTTTTTTTCTAAACAAATACCCTTAATCTTAAAAAGTACCATGTAGTTTTTCAAGTTATTTTTATTATACATTTATTTTTTTATTTGAATAATATAATAGTGATGAAAAATATTCTAACAGAGTTGTAAATTAATATCAATTACAACATAATTAAATCAATTTATGGGTAGATGTATTTCAATAAAAATTAATCTATATATAATATAATATATAATATACAATTCTTTCCACCAAAAAAATATTTAGATATAAATAAAATAATAGGTATTAGGTATCAAATATTTACCTATTAATATTTTTGGTAAGTGTTCTTATGAAATGATGTTGATTTATATTTTTTATTAATTAAGTAATATATATACATATATTGTGGCTTATGATGATTTTTTCATAAATTATAATAACATATTACGTAGTATAATTTTTTTTTAACTATTTTTTGTCTTCAAATTCAACCATAAAAGAGCACATAAGACATTTTGTATTGACTTTAAGGAGTAAAATATGTAATACGTATATAGATGTCATTTCTTCTAAGGGTAAATGTGAAGTAAACACAAGACTTACCTCTTATGGAATCCCTCCATTCACCGATCCCTTTGCTTTATTTTTTGCCGGTCTTTGTATCTGCATTTTACTGTACGACGTACTCTCTCTTTTTCATCCTGTGTTGTGCATTAATTCTTCTGCACGTCCTTGGGTTTCCTACTTTTTTTTTACCAGTACTGTTTCGAGCTTTTTCTTAGAAAGAAGAGGGATTTTGAAATCTCAAACCCCACCCAAACCAAGCATATGGATATTAGAATATACCCTCTAGTCCTCTACTTAATTTAAATTTAATGCTGTATTTATTTTATACAATTTTTTAAAAATAAACATTCAAAATATCAGGTAAATCGAACTAACTATCATAAAACAACTAAGAGAACATGCCATACAAAAAAGCAAAAAAAAAAAAGTCAAACAACATTATTTTATTGATCAATATATCAATATATATAGGGAAAATTGCAAAAAAATAGCATAACATTTAGGGGATGTTGCGCTCAATAGCATAAATTATAAAAAAATACTGAAAATAGCATCAAGTAGTTATTTGGTTGTAGAAAATAGTCTCAAGCCACATTCAAATTCAAATAATTACCTTTAAATTCAAATTAATTACAAAAATAGCCTTAGGTTGCTTTTAAATTCAAATTAATTACAAAACCTCTCCAAAATAATTTTTATTTTAAAAATCATCACTTCTAATATAAAAAATGTGAAACTTAACTGTTGTTATCTAAACTTATAGGTGAATTAATTATAATAACTATCTCAAATTAAACCATATAAATATAACTTAATTTTTTTAAAAATTAATTAGATTATTTACATATCATTAAATGTGAATAAATATTTAAGTTCTACTCGTAGTTGATCTAATAAACGATTTAGGGTGATCTTCTGAACAAAACTAGCGCAAAAAAGCAGTTAAGCATGCATTATATATTGTTTTAAACCTAACAGTTAGGGTAGTTTGTTATCTATTGAAGAACAAAGTGTGCATACGTTATTCACCCAACAATGGTTTTTATTTGAGCATTGAATAGATTGTGGAATGGAGATAAATTAATTTTTTATTAAGAAAATAAAGATCTTGTGATATTTTTTAGTAGCCCTTTTTTAAAAAAATATATTTATTTACAAAATTTATATGGTATAATGTAGTTTTTATAATTAATTCAATGATAAATTTAGCTAATAATGATGTAGTACTGATAAAAAAAATTATGAGAAGTGGTATATTTTGAGAATAAAAATTATTTAGGCTATTTTTTTTATAAGAAGTGATGATTTTTTTAACATAAAATTATTTTGGAGAGGTTTTGTAGTAATTAATTTGAATTTAAAGGCAACCTAAGGCTATTTCTTATAATTAATTTGATTTTGAAGGTAATTATTTGAATTGGAATGTAGCTTGAGGCTATTTTCTTCAACCAAGTAAATACTTAAGACTATTTTCTGCATTTTTTTTATAGTTCAGGCTATTAAACACAACAACTCATAAAGGTTGGGCTATTTTTTTGTAATTTTTCCACACACACATATATACACACACTAGTTCAGTACCCGCACCTTGTGCGGTTTTGTAATATATAAATATTAATGCGTTTTAAATTAACAAAACGCATAAAAAATTTGTAAATAACCTTAAACCCTAACATTCTTTCATTTTTTTGAATTTATATAATTTTTCTAATAACATCCATTCAACTAATTAACTTCCTTTGATATTTTTTTGTTATTGTTATATCACTTTAAAAACAACAATCAAATGAGACGAAATCAATTTATATCTATTCTTTCATTTTTTTTGAATTTAAGTAAATTTTGTATTAAAACCCGTTGGATAAAAAGTTGGTAAAAAGTTGGTAAAAATTATATCTCTAGCAAGTCCGTGTCAAAATTAACCAATAAGGCAATATCGATAAATCACGACTATAAATGGATTTGGAAATTAAATATAGCTCCTAAGATCAACATTTTTATTTGGAATGCAACTATTGATGCCCTGTCCATAAAAGCACACCTAATTAAATAGAAGATGCAAACTACTTGTTCTGCAACTGCCCTACTGTGATGTCAATGGTAACACTCTTGAGCAACAAAACTAACTAAACATTCCTAATTCCTCACATCCAACCTTAGCAATGATTTTCTGGGAAACCTGATTCATGTTAATTAGAAGTATAAATGAAAATGGCATGCAGTATGGGAATTTAGGAACCCAATTCTCTTCAACAATAAGATATTGAGAACACCACAAGATGTAATCTATCATGCACACAACTCATTACTCAACTGGGCTCAAACGCAAGAAAAGGAACAAAAACCCAAATTAAAAACGGTACAAAAGAATAAACTACCTAAGAAGACATATCCGAGAGGTTTCCACAAACTCAATGTAGATGCACGTGTCGGTTAAATTATCGAGTGAGTGCTAGATTGGCAGGTTGACATCTTTCATCAAGAGTGACCTTTGGCTCAGTCTTACAAATTAAATAAAAGTCCTAGCTTTCTGTTTAGGGATTAATTAAACAAGCTAGCTATTGCTAAGAGCTAGCATCAAGTTTATGATTGTGGAAGGAGACAACTTAGGAGTTATCAATGCGCTCAACGGAAAAAAAAATAGGGGTGATTTCTAAATAGTCATAATTAGGGCCTTTATTAGGAAAATGTCCACCAATTCTTCCAAATT
The DNA here is from genome assembly GCA_963922045.1 of Persicaria maculosa. Lineage (NCBI taxonomy): Eukaryota > Viridiplantae > Streptophyta > Magnoliopsida > Caryophyllales > Polygonaceae > Persicaria > Persicaria maculosa. The sequence continues at coordinate 11,998,589 of OY998267.1, read as the reverse complement.
GGCAAAATGTCCACCTCCCTTCCCTTGCCCCCTCTGCCCATGTGCCCCCCACGTGCGCCCCCTGTGCCCCCTCCTATTTCAGTAACCCCTGTTTCAGCGCTTCGACACCGGAGTTGCTGAAATTGTTGTTGTAATTGCTGAAATTAGTTTTTTTTTGCATCAGCGCTTCGACACCGGAGTTGCTGAAATTGTTGTTGTAATTGCTGAAATTAGCTTGTTTTTTTCGTGTCAGCGCTTCGACACCGGAGCTGCTGAAACCGAAGTTGCTTTTTTGTTTTTTTTTTCGCGTCAGCACTTCAACACCAGAGTTGCTGAAATTACAACAACAATTTCAACACTAATATAAAATTTAGCATATGCGGGATTCGAACCCACGTATTTGCGCATAAGCACATCGTCTACACCATTGAGCTAAGAGGCTTTTAAAGGAGATTTAAAGCAAGGAATATCAAAATTCATTGCAGTCCGTATTTCAGCAATTGCTGAAACTACAGTCCGCATTTCAGCAATTGCTGAAATTGCCAATATCCAAATTGAAACCATGTAAGACATTAGACAACTAAAATCAAGATAATCTATTAATTTTGTGCAATTTGATAAAAATTCAAAATAAAATCAAACCAATTTGAGATTGCAAATAGATAGTGGAAAAAATAGAAAGATATAATCGTCATCCAATTGACCTCTTCCTGCTCCCATTATTTGCTTAGACCCTATCATCAATGCAGCAAAATATATCAAGCAAGAAGAGTCGTTTGTAAACAGGGATCTTATGACAGAAGCAAGGCACACCAAACATTTTAAAGCCTGAGTTGCTGCTGGATCTGGTGTTTGTCTAATGGTGATCAGTGCGGATCAGCGGCGATGCAGAAGAACGACAAGTAGAGGGCGGAGGAGATGCGAAAACCGGCGAGGAGGCCGAAGGTGGAAGAACGGAGAGAGGCCAGAGCCGCCGGTTTCAGCAATGGAGATCCGCCAGTTTCAACAGTGGAGATCCAACAAGGGGGAGGTGGATCTGAGCGGTTTCCCAAAGATTTGCAGGAGCCGCCGGAGGAGATCCAAACACCTCCATTTGACGCAAATTGATCCCGATCTCTTCTTCCCCTAATTTCAAATTTGAGAAATTAGGTGGCCATGGGCGGTGAGGTTGAAGAAGCTTCTCTGCAATCAGATCTGAGAAATTGAAAGCAATCAAGAGGGGTCGTTTTCGATCCTGATCTCTTCTTCCCCTAATTTCAGCAGACGAGGCAGCGGAGCTGCGAGCGGAGGAAGACGAGTCGGCGGAATCAAAACCCATGGCCGCTGTACTATCAGATCGGCGGAAGAGGAAGACGATCGGAGCACAAGGAGGAAGACGATCGTCTGTATTCGATTGGTTTAGGGTAGGGGGCACAAGGAGGAAGGCTACTGGGTCGGTGGATATTTATCTTATTTTCATGGGTTGGTGGACACTTACTCAATTTCATCCCAAAAAATGGTTTGCTTGACAAATTTTATCAAAAAAATATCCCTAGGGAGATATTACGCACTATAGAGATGATTAATGCTACGAAAAGTTATTTTACTGTCATCATTATTCAGAATGGGTATAAAGATGCAAACTATACAGCTGATTGTATCGCTAGAAATATTAAAAATGGTATCCCTCAACCAATATTAAGTTATTTAACATCATTCATCATTCATAAGGATAATCCTCCTTATCAAGAATAATCTTTAAATGTGTAAATTAAAAAAAAAATCAAAATCCAATTCAATCAAAACCCAATTAACTTGAATTGAATTGATAGGTAAACCGATTCGACCCACCGATTCCCACTTCTGCGACTCAACCCTTACCCACTTGTGTACATTCCCTCGAATAAGGGCAAAAGTGGAGTATGGATGCATCCCGGTGACTGAATGAGGAACAGATAGAGAGAGAGAGAGAGAGAGTAGAGTTCCTCCATGTATACATAATTGGGGCCCATTTCCCACGTGACTTCCCCTTTTCTTCTCTTATCTCCCCCTCTCCTTTCTATATTCTCCCCCTTCAACGCTCCCTCCCATCATAATTCCATTTTTACTCTCTCCTCCCTTTTCACGTCCCATCAAACCCCTAAATTTAATAAACCCTCCTCTCCTCTCCTCTCTACCCCTAATTTTCCACTCCAAAATTCAATACAAAATCATTCATCCAAAATTCCATATAAATAATTTATATATTTTTAGATGGATTCAGCTTCCGCGCCACCGCCGGGCGGCTCCGGGCCAGAGGAGGCGGCCGCACCCGCAGCGGAAGCGGGGGCGGCGTCGTCATCGGCTCAGCATCAGGCGGCTCCGGCGGCGCCGAGCCGCTACGAGTCGCAGAAGCGGCGCGACTGGAACACGTTCCAGCAGTACCTGAGGAACCACAGGCCGCCGCTGACGCTGGCGCGGTGCAGCGGGGCCCACGTCATAGAGTTCCTCAAGTACCTAGACCAGTTCGGGAAGACCAAGGTCCATGCCGCCGGGTGCCCGCACTTCGGGCACCCGAACCCGCCCGCCCCCTGCGCCTGCCCGCTCCGCCAGGCCTGGGGCAGCCTTGACGCCTTGATCGGCCGCCTCCGTGCCGCCTTTGAGGAGAACGGCGGCCGCCCCGAGTCCAACCCCTTCGCCGCCCGCGCCGTCCGAATTTACCTCCGCGAGGTCCGCGAGGCCCAGGCCAAGGCCCGCGGCGTCCCCTACGAGAAGAAGAAGCGCAAACGCGCTGCCAATCCTCCTCCTCCTCCCGTCACCGCCGACGAGGGCGGCGGGACCGATAGTAGTAGTAGTGTGCCGCCTCCTCCTCCTCCCACCACCACCACCACCACCGCCGAATAGGTTTCCATCTCCATCAATAATTCTTTTCCTTTTTTAAAAAAAAATTCCTCACTCTATATATCATTATGAGTATTGATTAATCAAGAATCAATCTTGAAATATTTTCAGGGGAATAATTAAATTAATCAGCTAATCCTGATTTTTTTTTTTTGGTTAATTTGAACGGTTGATGAGAAACTCATCGATCAGTTGTAGTTAATTAAATTAACTTGTTGTGTGGGCACTGAATTAACTTCTTGAAATCATGAAATATGTTGAGGCTGTAGAGATGATTGATCGATGATCACTGTCAAGTTTGGTAAGATGTCAAATTTTAATTTGGGTTATTTTTAATTTGTTGCATAGTGATGATACGATTGCCCTTTCATATGATTTTTTTTATGGATCGAGTTGAGTTGTTTAATTTCAAACCTATATATATATATATATATGATATTGCTAGCTAGCTAGCTAGCTACCAGTATATTTCATTCAATTAATCTATTTTTTAAAACTTGATATACAATATCATATCTCATTCATGGGCCAATGCAAGGTAACCGACTAGAGTTTTCCCTAATTGTTTTTGTGGCATATTTAAATTTTAATATGACAAGTTGCTGAAACGAGAAACTCATATATAAATCGATTAGTGTTGCAAAAGTTTGCCCCAATTTGTCAATTAGCGTATGAGGATACACTAATGATTTGATGGTTGAATTGGTGGGAGAATTGCAAGAAATGAATTAATCCCCAAATTTGTGAGAAAGAGCTCCAACTTTCAAAGTAGTGAAAAATACTACTGGATTGTGAAATGAAATAGGTGAGATATTGCTTATGATTTATGATGAGTTTTTTTTTTAAAAAAAAAATTATTAAGACTTTGTTTGGTAATATAAACTATAAAGCTGATAGTTTAGGTGAAGGTTAAGTTAAATTAATCTGAAAAGGAATAGATTTGAAAATTGATATGGTACCTGATATAAAATAGTTGATGAGATAGAAAAAAAATGAATAGATTTGAAAATATGAAAAGAACCGTTTCAAAAAATTTGAGATGAATGGTTGCTAAAAATTCAATTTCAAGTTAATTAAACTAAACTCTTATTTTTACTTTATTTAAAAATATAATATTAAAATAAAAAATTCTAAAAAAAATTCTGTGTTATCCAACAGAGCCTAAACTTACTCGCGTCATTTAATAAATTTGATTGTACTAATATATGCAGTATAATATATATAGTTGTTCTTCACAAAAAATCAATGGCATTATACATGAGTTTTAATAATAATAAAAAATCCATTGCTATATTAATGCTTGATTGCTTTGGGATATTATTCACACACCTTATGACTTGATTTTTTTTATGTAATGTTGAAAGTTTAGACTATTTTATAGCAAATTGCTATCAAAATCGGTGTTATTTTAGGTAATTTACCCTTTATTGTTTCTTTTTAATTTTCCCTTTATTTATCTCTCTTTCCTTTATTTCAGTTCAATTTTTATTTTTAAAATGACATTTCAATTCAAGTTTTTTATTTGTTCAATTTTTAGTTTAAGTTAAAGCTTGCACACACACGCACATATATACATGCTTTAGATGAGCGATTATTGTCTTGACTTTTGGTGGGAGTCACTCAATTTCAATCATAGCAGGTTCAGGCTGCAATCATTCACAATAAAATAGTCTCATATGATTGTGTATTGGGATTTAAATTCATACAAAAATGGGAAAGATCCAATTCATTGTCCATCCCTTCATCAAGTTGGGAGTTTTGAGTATTAATTAATTTCCCAATTAAAATGCCAAGTATTGGATGAATTGAAAGCGATTCTAGGGAATCACTTTAAATTGGCCCCCAAAGTGGAAATACTCCTATTTCACACTTATTTTTTTAATTGGCCCGTAGTTTTTTTTCCCTGTAATTAATATCCACTCGTATATGGTTGTACTAGCTAGCTAGTTCATTGGGGCTATAATTTAATTCAGTCACACTTACTTATTTTAGATATAAATTTATATTAATTAATTTTTTCTAAAAAAATTTATAATTATACTTTATACATACACTTTTATTAACATATTTATAAAATTTTATTATAAAAAATATGTTTAAAAATTATTGATGATTAAAAAATTTATTATTTTAGTAAATATTTTTTTATTTTTCTAATACATATATTCTCATAATAAAAGTTTATAAAGTATAGATATATATACTGAGTAATTTTTAAATTTATTTAATGTGAATTTATAACCAAAATAATTAAGTGTTATAAATACGTAATTTAATTTATTACTTGTGATTTTTGTGAATTAACCCTAGCTCCTTGCAGTTGTTTTACATAACTTTGAATTTTCCTGCCTCAAATTAACCTCGGGTTTCTGGATTAATTCGTACGTACATGTACAGTAACTCCCTCTTTTCGATCTTTTCTTTTTTTTGGATCTGGTAATTTCGTGCAGTACGTAACTGATAAATACAGTAGAAAGATTTCTGTATACACTGCGTTGTTGGGATGGCAGATCGTTCAGTTTAATGTTAATTACAGTACAGTATAATTTTTGTCGATCATGACTTTAGGCTTACCCATGACGGAGTACGGAGTACGGAGTAATTAACTAAGGGCCAGATTGCTACACCTAGCTAAGATTAATTTAGTTTAAAATTAAATCTAAACAAAATTTTTGATAAAATTTTAGAGAAATATCAAAATTTTAACATTGATAGATAGATTAAAAAAGAAAATTCTTGTTTAGCAATACAAATTTTATAGTGTTTTGTAAATCTATATTTTTTTAAATCGCAAAACGTTTTGCCACACTGCTTTAAAAAGCTCTAATAAGCTTGTGTCAAACAGACCCTAGATCGAGAGAACAAACGCTCTGACCTTTAGTACAATCTTCGAATACACAATGTATCTTGTGTATGAGTTAGTCAGTGAGTGGTTGTTCAATTATATATATTCCATCCATTCAGAAAAATATGTTGTTTATTATTCACGCACATTTTTTTTAATATGATGAAAACGGGTGTGGTTCAGGTGTTGTGCACAATTACTATTCGGTGAAATGTGAAACATTATTCGGTGAAATTTGAAGCATTATTCGGTGAAATGTGAAACATTCTACCAAATACTGTTATGTTTTTTTTTTCCGTTCAGTTCAGATGAAAACGTCTCAATTCCACTGAATAATTTGTAGCATTCTACCGAATAATGTTTAGTTTTTTTATTCATCCACTTCAAGTAAAAGAAACCTCAATTCCCTGAACAATAATTACAATTTATACGAAATGTTTCAAATTTTACCAAATAATGTTTCACATTCCCATAAACAATACTCACATTTCACCGAATAATGCTTCAAATTTCACCGAATAATGTTTCACATTTCACCGAATAATATTTGTGCACAGTGCACACCCTAAGACTTGTGCACAAATGATCCATACACTGATGAAAACTATATAAAATATAAATTTTGTACATTTTTTATAACAATTTAGTACTTATTAATAATAACTATGAAACTGTAAATTTTGTTTTATTAAAAATGGATATTTTATATAGTTTTATCATCATAAAAATACGTGATTGAATAGTAAACGACATGTTTTCCGAACGGAGGGAGTAGTACTATTTAGTTGTACAGTTGTGAGTAGTTATTTAAGTATAATATTTATTCGGTTGTAGTGAGTAATTATTTGTTAAGTTGCAACATCTTCTCGGTAATATTTATTCGGGTGTACTTACCCCTTATGGTGTTAAATGTTAACAAATCAAAACCATTGGATAGAAATGAATAATTCTTGATACTCAAACGAATAAAACTCTCAAATTACCGAATACTAACTATGAACTTGCCAAATAATCGAAACTTTACGGACAAAATTTGCAACTATTCAAAACTTGCAAAAGTGTGAGTCAATTTTGCAACTATTCGATAAGTTTATACTCCGTAGTAATTATTCGCTAAGTTGATAGTAATTATTCGTTAAGTCGAAAACAAGCAAAGCGACCCATAAGGCGCGTGAATTTTGTTTGTCAATGCTCGCCTGCTACTGGCTTATGGGTCGCCTCGCTGGTCTTCGACTTAACGAATAATTACTACCAACTTAGCGAATAATTACTATCCACTTATCAAATAGTTGCAAATTCGACTCACACTTTTACAAGTTCTGAATAGTTGCAAATTTTGCCTGTCAAGTTTCAATTATATGAAAAATTCAGAGGGTATTCATTGATAAATTGCTCATTTAAAATAAGAAGTAAATGGATTATCGATTATTTGACAAGTTCAGAGTTAGTATTCGGTAATTTGGGAGTCATTATTCATTTGAGTATCAATAATTATTCATTTCTATCCAACGATTCTGATTTGTTAACATTAAACATCATAAGAGGTGTTAAAATTTGATCCACCCTCTGTAAAGTTGATATGTGATAATTTGAAATCATTCGATGGATTTTTTTTAGATCGAGGAAACTAATGAAAGACTGAATACCAAAATTATTCGTATGCAACAATATAATTATATATAGAGAGGATAGATCATGAGTAAGCAGCCCTTACGGTGTAATTTGTGAGCAAATCTGGAGTATCGAACTAAGAAGATCAAACGGCTGAGATTAAAAATAACTTGTGAATAGTGACATTATTCGTAAGTACCATGTGATTATTCGTATGTACATACATATGAATAATCTTTTGGTACATACAAATAATTATATTATTGTGCACGAATAATTGTTTGGTATCTATGAATAATTTCATTACTTACAAATTAGACCGTAACGACTCTCACACGGGATCCAAGTTAAGCACAAAAACGCCCTAATTAAACTGCTAGCTAGGAAGTAGGTAATATATCTCTAGATAAATTTTCATAACCTAAATTATCAGAAGAGATATGGAAGTAATGGAACTATGGAGAGTCTCACTAAAGTATTAATTGCCAAATGAAATTGTAGATGGTCCCCCAGGGAGATTGACTACTGATTTCTCCATTGTAACAATTTAACCTACACGTGTGTACGTGATCTAGCTAGCTAGGGTTTGGTTTTTGTTTTCCCTTTATATATATGTAAACTAATGGCAATATGCCAACAAATAATTTTGTTTCATTAATATACAAACATAAGAAACTTTTTTTATATATATAAAATTTGCTTTATCTTAATTTGGTTCGATCGATTCGTAAAAAATGCTCAACATTCAAACCAAATATTGTATAATATATCAATTTAGAGCTAGACCATGCATGCACGCCTATTAGGGATACCAGGTTTATATCATTGTCCAATGGTACTATTTCAGGTGCTTGGCTTCGTCCGTGCATAATCTATGTTCACAACCTGCTAGTTTTAGGTTTATTGTTTTCATCTTTCGTTGCTTGTATTGGTTGTTCTTTCGCACCTTCTCTGTTTATATTGTATGTTTGATGGTCCACTATCTGTCGACTTGTAGGTCTCTTGAGTTTCAGGCTTTTCTGAGCTCGAATTTTTACTTCATAAAAAAAAATTAGGAATACGTACCATGTTTTTGGACGCATCGATGCTAGCTAGGCGCCTTTGATAGTTGAGTTGCTATAGCTATTTAGATAGAAATTAAGCTTTGTCTTATAGCTTCTTGAGGATAATCATTGTGACGAATTAGTTATCTCTTACTTTCATTCGTCTTAATTTGTGCTTTTTTTTTTCCGGTTTAGGGCCTTGTTTGATAAAACATTAGGATTCTTAGTTTGTCTTTTGTTTCTTTTTTTTTTTAATGTCATGTTCGGTGTACGTGATCGGTGGCAAATCTAGGGGGCTCGGGGTGAATGAAACCCCCCATAGCCTCCTGAAAGCAAAATCAAGAAAAGAAAATTTTAAGTGTTTTTTGGTAGTTTTTACTAAGTTTAATTAGGGATAAAAGAGTTTGAAAAGAATAAAAAATTATAAAAACAGCTTAACTTAGTTGGTAATTAAAGAGGAGTATTATACCTTTAGGTCATGAATTCAAACCCCTAACTTCTTTTTTTTACAATTTTATTTCGCTTAGTTTTCTTCTACTAAAAATGCCTAATTAAATAACAAATTTAAGATTTTCTTCAATTATTAAAAAACATTCTTTTTAATATATACATATAAAAAATCTTACACCCAAAAAAAACATTAAATATCTTGAAGTTGCAAGTTCCAACATGCGAGGAGTCTTGCTTGAGCATTCAAATTGTGATCATCGATGATTTACTATATATCTTTGCTTCAAAAAGGTATAAAATTATATTAAAAATTAATAATAATTTAATATTTTATATAATTTTTATTATCCTAAAAAATATAAATAAATAGTAAATGATATATTTTGGTTAATAAAAGGAGTAATATTTTTTACCACTTAATTAGAAATTTTGCTTACAAACTTTTTTTAAAAAAATCCTTCTTTATTACTATGTACAATTATAATTACCCATACTCTCATTAGTTAGTTAATTATTTTAATCCCGGATTTGTAATTTTTCAAAAAAAAGGATATGTTTTTTTAATAAATGTAAATGTTGCGTTGGAATTTATCTTGGTATCGACTATCTTTTTTCATTAGGAAATAACTCGAGAATCAGACAAAATCTGACACCTCGAGAGACCGATAAAGTCGGAAGACGGTGAACCGTCAAACATATAACGAAAATAATAAAAAAAACGGTGCAACATAAAAGCGGCAAACTTGTATCGACTATCGATCATTGTTCTCCATCAATAAATATATTGAAATAAAATATTAATTTATGTTTATTTTATGCAGAATGATTGATGAACGCCCTCGATCATATTCTAAAGGTTAATTTACTAGTGACCGGCTAGCTATAGTAGCTACACCGTACTCGTAGTGTTCATATAATAAGACTTGAGATGGTATATAATTTTTGGGTCAGAAAATTGGCTGCACCTCAAATGATACTCTTTTATGCTTTTGTTGGATCTCTCAATTCAAAGATTTACCAGTGGCGTAGTGGCAACATAAAATAAAATATTAATGCAATCATGCATATATTTAATTAATGTACTATGTATTAGAATATGGAGCACTTTAATTACCTTTTACCTTTATTTTATTGATTTGAAAATAAATTAATATTTATTTGCATTATCCGGCAACTAAATATATTAATTTTATGAAACGTCTTAGGGTGTGTAGGCCCGAAAAGGCGAAGAAAGGATATTTCTTTTTCAAAGAGAAAATGTGGGCAAAGATTTGCATGTTTCTCTGATCCCATTGCCACTATGGCACTATATATATATATATATATATATATATATATATATATATATATATATATAAGTATAAATTAATCTCCTTTGAAATAATCTAATGCACCCCTGATGGAGAACAATCTATATCTATATACATATACTAAAATCGATACATAGCGTCCTATGTGACGCGTTGTGGTTGATTTTAGGACAAAAAATCCTATGTGGCGTATTGTGGTTGATTCTAGAAAAAAAAAATATGTAGTATGTTATCATAATTTATAGAAAGTATATAAGTCACAATCTATCTATCTATATATTTTAGTTAATTGACAAAATATAAATATAAATAAAAAATATTTCATTATTATTTTTTGGTGAAAAAACAATTTATATTTAGATCATTAATTTTTTATTATTGAAATCTATCTAAATTATTTATAATATTGTATTAATGTATTCTCCCCATATATGGGACGAGATCTACACTAGTACTGTATAATTTAGCTTCTTTAGGTTATAAATAAATAAAAATGTATATGATAGAGTTGTAATTAAAAATATAATGTATTAAATAAAGAGTATTTTTTGTAAAATAGTTTAAGTAAGGTTGTAATTAAAAATTTATTAAATAAAGAGTATTTTTTATTATTGAAATCTATCTAAATTATTTATAATATTATATTAATGTATTCTTCCCGTATACGGGACGAGATCTACACTAGTACGATATAATTTAGCTTCTTTAGGTTATAAATAAATAAAAATGTATAAGATAGAGTTGTAATTAAAAATCTAATGTATTAAATAAAGAGTATTTTTTGTTAAATAGTTTTAAGTAAGGTTAGTTATGCATAGTTTTTTTGGGTGGGAATAAGAATAGTAAAAATGTAAGGCAAGTCTTATTAACTTGGTAAGGATGACATGTAGGGATCAATAGATCACGAGTTTAATCTCTTCTCCCCTTACCGTACTTGATCCACAAAAGCAGGTGGATAGTGTGGTGATGAGTCGGGTACAAGATCACAAATAATATCGATACGACTATTTATATAATCTGATCAAGATTTCCCTAAATCTAACAATTTTACCCTATAATTTAGCATTTCATAAAAAAATATTTAATTACCTCTTTCCTTGAGTGGTAGAATATTAAAAGGGAAAACTAATTAAAATACCTCCACCTTTGGACGTATGGTAAACATATATCCTTAACTTTGGAATGTAATAAAAATATCCCGACCTTTGAGTGTAGTGGTAATATATTACCACGGGTTTTCTTATGGATCAAAAATGCTAAGAAGGCAGCATACGTGGATTTTTTTTTGACAAGGCAGCATGTGGAAGCCTTTTTACAAATTAGCACTAAAATTGGGTTTTCTTGAACGGTTTTCTTAGGAAAAATAATAAGCCGACAACAAAATTAAACCCAAAAAACGAAATTAATTCAACCAAGCAACTAATCCGGTCAAAATTGCCTCAAATTAACACAACACGACTATTCTATTCCTAACACCAAACCGAAAACAAAACTAAACCAACAACAACAACAACAAAGAGGGGAAAAAATAAAACTTACTGAGTCAAGTCCGCGAATGAATCAAAGAGGAAAAAGATGTGAGATAGACAACTCAAGATAGGCGACCACGAGGGAGGAAGACTGTCATTGAAGAGGAACCATGAGCTCTCTGAAAGATCGGAAAGACAGTTCAAGAGACGGCCATGGAAGAAGATAGGAAGGAGAAAAGGGCGTTGGGTATGAACCCGGTCCGACTATTTATTTTTTTTCCTAAGGAAACCGTTCAAGAAAACTCTTTTAAAAAAATCTACGTGGGATGCCTTGTCAACATTTTTGACCCGTGAGAAAACCCATGGTAATATATTACCATTACCCTCAAAGGTCGAGATATTTTTATTACATTTGAAAGTTGAGGATATATTTTTACCGTACCCCAAAGGTTGGGTATTTTAATTAGTTTTCCCATATTAAAAAGAGTTAAAAAAGACAATGCATGTGTGGCAATAGGTAGACGTACAGGACCCACAGAGGGTAAAAACTGTGACTCTGAGTGACGATACTGGAAGCTGAACGGGTAAAATTTTATGAAGCAGACTATGCTTCTTTTACCCACACATTTTACCATTCCTTTTCTCTGGGTAACTGCTTACCTTTAAAATATTTTAAAGACCAGTCAGTTTTTTAAAAGAGTTTGAAATGTTCTCAAATTAATATGGCTGCAAATCTGCTTCATAATAATACTCTATCCGTTCGGAAATATAAATCCATTGACCCTCCGTTTAGAAATATAAATTCATTGATTTTTTGATACGTTTTTTAAGAAGTTAAAAATTATATACTCCGTATATAGTTATGTAAAAAAATTAATTAAAAAATATTGTTTTATATATTTTTTAACTCTTTAAAAAGCGTGCCGAAAAGTCAATGAACTTATATTTCCGCACGGAAGGAGTATATGTTAGCACTCAAATTAATTATTGTTAATGTACTTAACTAAGAAGCTCAAATAAAAAAAATTTGTTGTCCTATATAAATAATTAGTACTCCGTAATAAATTAAAATAAAAATTTAAGTAAGGAAGCATTTGATTTAAGTAATCAAGCTCAAGCAAGAATCCTTCCTCTCTCTATACTAAAAGACATCGATGTATAGAAAATGGATAAATCTCTCATGGAATATTAATGAGTTAAAATAATTTAAGGTCTAGATAAGAAGAGCGAGAAGATGTCGCAATATCCCGACTCTATGGTTAGGAAGGACCTTACAAAATCCGAAGATGAAGAGTATTAGAGAATAGATATTATATATTATACAGATGTTAGGATAGAGTTAAATGTTATTGTCATATTTTAGGCATTAGTATAATTTTATCTTTATATTAGAATATATTTTAGGTAGTAGTATAATCTGGGATTGACTCCGGTGAAAACCTTAAATTGCGGTAAAAATCGTGAGGACTACTTTATAGCTTGGTTTATTTGAAACCCGTGCTAAAAACCTCAATTACATAGTGACTTTACAACTCAATTCAACCTAAAAAGCGTGCTAAAAACTCCAGTTTTAAAATAACACATGACTTTATATATCGGTTAAACCTAAAAACCGTGCTGAAAACTCATGTTTTAAAATTAAATTAGTGACTTTATAGCTCGGTTTTATTCAGAACCGGGCTAAAATATGTGACCTTATAGATCGGTTCTATTTATAATCAGGCTATAAAGCTAGTGAACGGGGTTAAAAAGCCGGTCCTCACAGGTTTTTACCGCAATTTTGGTTTTCACCGGAGCGCAACCCGTATAATCTTATCGTTATATTAGGGTAAAGTTATTACTCCCTCCGTTTCCCTCCGTTTCCTTTTAAGTGACTTTTTCAAGTCATGTACGTAGTTTTAGAACGATCAATACTATATTAAATATTAATATTTTAATAATATTTTTTTAATAATATTATACTTATCACCAATAAGTATAAGATTATCGAAAAAAATATTTTAAAAAATTATTATTTCATATAGTTTTTCACACCTTAAAAAACGTACATAAATAGTAAAAAATCAATTAAAAGGAAACGGATGTAGTATTTCCTTATCTTATATAATTGTACTCCTATATGCATGTTATGGAAAACGTCGTTTGGAAAACTAGATTCAAACACAACGAAACCAGAAACCAAACAAGAGCATAGAGGAATGTTGACGCGGTTCGGTAAAACCTACTCCGCGAAGCCTCATGGGGGAGACTCGCTCAAAATCCACTAGATCAAAGTTCAAAACAAGAACTCAGTTTACAAACACACAACTAGTAAAACCAAGGGTAGGAAGTAGATAGTTACAAGGGTAGGAAGTAGATAGTGACTCGGATGTAGTATATAGTAGGATAGATGACTAACTAAAGTTGATCAGGTCTAACTATGGGTTGTGCACCGTTTACCATGAATGTTTTCAAAGGCATGCTACAAAATTATTATTTTGGTGTGTTCGGTATTTTAGGCAGGATTTTTGGGTTTGCTTATTGGGTTACAAACTTACAACTCCCTTAAACCCAAAGCTATTGCCTTGTTGAGATTGAGTTTGATTCCGTTTACTAGTTCATTTCATTACTAAGGAAATCTCTCAAGCTCATCCGCTTTATAGTCTGACAATGCGTTGCCAAGGCATTCTGCACAGGGACAAATAATCTAATTCCGCCGTATATTTCGCGAAGCGAATAAAGTTGCAAATTGCTTAGCTGATATGATTTTGTGTTTTTGTTTCCTTTGCAATCACATAAATCCTACTCCTCGACTGTAAGGTGTATTTATTTGTTATCCGACTTAATAATTTTATAATATAAGAGACTTGACCCCAACCTTTCAAACACACAAAAAAAAAATGATTTTGTAAACAGAATCAAGCAACCATACAAGACTGAAATCACAATTGATGAATTCACGGATAGACAACCCACCTTAAAATGGGGGTTAAGCCCTGGAAACTGGGATGGAAAAACAGATGGGTGGCGGATTTGCTGACGATTCAACCATAACAATGACCTACTGAACCTAATGCACGGAAGAAAAGAACAATAAGACAATCTTGGAGGCCATTCAATTACATTATCCTGCATTTGTGAACTTTTAACGCTACAAAAAATCGGTTCAGAATTCAATCTCTTCCAGAACGAACCCTGGTGTAAGAGGTATTTTCGGTTGTGAAAAGCCGTAACTAGTGTTTGAGACAAGAATGTGTTGCAGAATGCTCAGTGTGGAAACAGTTGGATCACTCAGTTATACCGGTACCGTTTTCCAAGTCGACATTTCCCATCCCAGTGTCTTCTTCCTCTTCACTATCCTCATCACCACTGACCTCTTCCTGATCTTCACGTAGCTTGTTCATGTGTTCTATAAGTAGTTTGTCTTCCCGTTCACTCACCTGTACAAGTAGCACAAGGATTCATGATGGTCAGTTATATAGGACCTGGCAGCATCTACACCAAGCTGGGTAAACTGAGAGCCCCCTAAAGATTTGGACAAATAAAAGGAAGACTTACAGCTCTTGGGGCCTCCTTCACCGTCAGTTTCCCTTTGTGGTGCTCAATGGCTTGTGTACAGGTAGTGATCGCCTTGTTAAGAATCATAATGCCTTGGTCCTGCCACAACAACATAATTATCAATGGTTAAGCTGTTGATTTAGGAAGTTGGAGAGAACAAGTACTGTCTGTAAATTGATCATTTGCAACATTCTTTCCAAACTGAGCAGGGCATGGAAATCATTTAAAAGACGGGCAAAAATTAGGCCAAGGCAACCATTAAACAAAGCTATCTATAATAAGCATTGCCAAAGACATTAACGTGGACAAAAAAATCGGCATACGTTCATCATAGTATGGTAGTCCTTGAAGGTACAATTTATTGGGCCTGATTCCATGGTAGTCCTTAAAACTTCAATTCCTCTGATACTAGAATTAGCATCTTCATTTATGATCCCTTCATTACTAGCATGACATTTATTTAATTTTTAAGAATTATCTAGGCTACTAAATTTGGCATCTAATGTTTGAAGAAAGCTGAAATTGCCCAGACTTAAGGTTATGATGCTTATTCCTGACTGATGAGAATCATCTAAGTTCCACTTTAACTTGAATGCTGATAGTGAACAATGATTCTCTGAAAAGATAAATACACTATGCCCCGAGAACAAAAGAGATAAGGGTAAGAAATCAAGCATAACAATGGAAAATCAGGCCTATATGATTGAAGCGAACAGCCGTGAGAAACCTTACCTTATCAAGGGTCTGAGTAGTAAGAACATAAAGTGGGGGAGCAACTAGCTTCATCTTAACTGGGCAGTCCTCATTTCCAGTAGCTTCAGCCTTGCGCATTGCTTCCTATAAACAGTTATCCAGTTGTTAATATGGTTTTAGCATAAATTAATATGGTTTTGGCGTCTAACATTTTTCTTTTCTTCCTTCAACCAGAGAGCGAACACCAAAGCTTCACAAAGAAAAGTGTCCTCATACGTAAACTATTTAGTGCAAGGGGTACAAGGAGCAATAAATTTCAACTTCCCAAAAATAATACCCTTTACTCCAACGAATGAAAACTAATCATGGAACCTTTAGCCAGTACCATAAAGAAGCCAGGTTGGTAAGGACTAGCAACCTACCAAGAAAATATCTACACAACCAAGTATACAAGAACAAAGGTCGCATCTACCATCCTTTTGCAAACGTGTCTTAACTTGTCATATAAATAACAACAACAACCCAGTAGATCCCGCAATAAAGCGTGTCTTAACTTGTCATATAAATAAAAAGGTAAAATTTTATCTAGAAAGAAAGAAAATTACAAACCTTTATGTGAAGAACACCATCAAACTGAAAGCATTTCATTTCAATATCAGCACGAATCTTCAATGGCTGAGGTGTCATTCGCCGTCTAATATTTTTCACAAGAGCATCTTTAATCCCAGGATTTGAAGCTGGTACTACTTTAGTCACCTAAACCCAGGATAATAATCGTGTTACAAACTCAATCAAGAAAATAAATAAAGAACAGAAAAAAAAAATTCAGGTGGGATGCACGAGTATTACCTCCTGGCCATCAGGGCCAGTTTCTTTAATTTCATAAGTGAGGGGGTCCAAAACTGTATCAGGGTCATTAACCATAATCTTGAATGCCTATGATAAGAATTTGTTCAAACGTGCAAGTGAAATCAGATCCACAGCACAATTATTTTTGCAAAACATCAACCCTTATTCAAACACACAAACCTCGAACGCATGACCATACTTCTTGTATAGTGGCCAGCCAATGTGTAGGTACAGTTCCTGCAATAAGCAAATCATGCATCAGACCACCGCCATTTACAGACATGCCCATTTTTCCCAGTCGTACATTTTTTTGCCATATCAAAACCAAAGTAAGTTCCACAATTTGCAAAATTAAAACTGAACTCAATCAATTACAATATATACATGGATAGGTGATAGGTCAAAAGTATAACACAAGTTACAGATTATAATACCTAAAACTCTCACACAACTAAGCTTGGCTCACATGTTAACAAAAAGGAATACACTAACTTGTCAGTTCCCAAATAAAATCACAACCAGGTACTACAGTTCCCATGTCAAATTTCAATCATCTCAATCAAAGAACTGCACAACTGATTTGCAATCCCAAATCTTACACAAAACAAACACGACTTTTATCCAAATTATCAACAGAATAAATAAGCAATTGAACTAAAAAAAAAACCCAAGAAACTAAAGGAAGGAGAAGGAAACCTCCAAATCCATGTTCATAGTCTCAGCAACATGGCGCATAATGGAGTGAACAAGCTTGCTCTTGTTGTAGCGCTCCTCGCAGGCCTGGATATCCTCCTCAGAAACCCTACGCTTACTCAGATCGATGTAACCCTTCTCCTTGTCGACACGGAGA
The DNA here is from genome assembly GCA_963922045.1 of Persicaria maculosa. Taxonomy (NCBI): domain Eukaryota; kingdom Viridiplantae; phylum Streptophyta; class Magnoliopsida; order Caryophyllales; family Polygonaceae; genus Persicaria; species Persicaria maculosa. Next base: position 11,981,094 of record OY998267.1, on the reverse strand, counting down.
ACCATGACGGGCTCAATTCTCCCAACTTTAATCAAACTGTTGACACTCCGAATCCGACGGCGGGAGAGCTCGGAGAAGAGGATCATACCTTCGATGTTATTGTACTCCAAGAGGGAGACGTAGGCCCCCATGTCTGCAATCACCTTCACCTGAATCATGACCGCCATGTCCACCTCGGGGTACTTCGATTCGTACATCCTGCACTCCAAATTGGGGCCTTCGCTCGCCATTGGAGTTCGATTCGTAGTTTGAGAGGGGGAATTGGGGGAAAGATCGAGATTGGAGATGGAATTTGCGGGATACTTGGAGATTGGAGTGAATTGAGCGACACTTCGATGTGGTTGCCTATCTCTGCTTTGAGCGAGTAGGGTTTCTATCTCTGCTTTGCCGTCTTTGTGCTTGCTGTGAAAGGAGGCTTCTAATACGTCGTCGTTTCGATGCAAGGGGAAACGGAGAAACACAAAAAATATTTGAAAAATTAATCGTCGACAGCAGGATTCGAACCTGCGCAGGCAAAGCCCAACAGATTTCGAGTCTGTCTCCTTAACCACTCGGACATATCGACAACCGACGATTCGTTTTACGGAGTATTTATATAAATATTCTTTTTTAACTTTATCTGTTACTTCCTCCTTTTGGCCAAGTATGAAAACCGACGACTCTGCATCTTCCCACATACCCCCAGAATAAAAAAACGAAAGATGGGGTGGGACAAGGTTAAAGAAGTGGAAAATGTTTTTTGTATTACTCTCCCTCTAATAGGCTTACTGTTAATATGCCTTGAATCATTATTGTTGGCGACGCACCAGGGGTCCGGGGGCGGAGTCTCTAGCGATGGTCTCGCTGAGATGTAGATAATACACTGTTGCTGAACCACATAAATCTCTGTATCTTTCTTCTTTTTTATCATTCTCGTTACAACTATTGTCTTGAAACAAAATGGAGTACTGAAACAAATAACACCCCAAAACGTCACTTAATTTAATAAAAGAAAAAAAAACCCAACACGTCAAATATTAAAGAATGGAGGAAGTAGCATTTTCCGTTTAATACAGAAACATATATCTCTGCCTCTCTAGTACCATACATCTACAGACGACACCAATCGCCTAATGGGGAGTTACCTTAGATCTCTGGATGGGTGGGGTTCCATCAATTAAAGGCATGCGCCCTTTCTTGTAGGATTCGCCTTTGTCAATTCGATCTTGCTTTTACTACTCTCTTGGGTCGAACTTGCTTTGCAAGTTTCAGCGTGGGTAGTGAGTGGCTAATCCGATTTCGATCGACCTCCTTCTTCTCTGTCTATGGCTTCATTGAAAATTCTCACAAAAAGTAAAATGAAAAGAGAAAAGATATTCCTTTTGAAATCAATAGGTTAGTTGTCGGCTTTCTGGACAAAAGATAATTGCCACAAATCCACCTTCCAAGTGTCCAAGAATATAACATCGGCCACTAAAGCAACTATTACAACCCATCTAGGTTGTAAAAAATACTTAGGTTGTCCTATCATTAACGGCCATGTTAATAAGGACACGTTTGCTGATGTGGTCCTAAAACCTAAAAACAACTCACAAAATGGAAGGCGTCTTCCATGTCAGCAAAAGATCGTAAGGTCTTGATTAAAGCAAATCTTAGTGCCCAACCTGTTTTCCTAATGCAGTCCTTCATGCTACCTATTTCAATCTTGAGAGAACTTGATAAGGTTTATTGACGTTGATATAATTATTGGGTTATATCATCATATCTCATGTCAATAAGTTTAAAGTTTGAATCATCTTGGAAACACACATTTGTGAGTAAGAGAGTCAACCCTTTAAATGAGTTATATATAATATCCAATCTAGAAATAGAGCGAATGAGTTTGATGTAACTAAACTAAGAGAAGAGAGAGAGACCCGAGCTTCTTTCAGAACACCTTACTAGCACAAATCAACAAGTTATAAGCATAAATAGGGCCATTGTAAGTAACCAATGAAGAACGCTATCCACGCAAACGATATTTCCCATGATACAAAAAAAGTGAATTCTCAAATCTTCCCATTGATGATATGCCCTAAATTGTAAATTTTCAGGTTTGTGTGGAACCAGGGTAAAGACAAACCCCTAAAATGATTTCTTGACAGCTGAATAAAACTATGCTTTGCTGTTTATGCAATAACTTATGGTCAGTTTCACAGACTACCAGCACTAGCAACCATCCATCCAAAAAATAAAATTGTAGTAATTCAATGGGGTACAGGGTCAGCCATTGAGTCAATGGCCCTCCAGAAACTTCTCTATCACAACTGAGAATGCCGCGAATCCAGCGCAACCTGCACAAGCTGCTTTCGGACCACCTGCAAAACCCCAAGTAGAAGGGTTACGACTCAAGAGAACAAATGGTGGTGTTAAGAATGCTCTGGTAAACAGGGTAATGAGCTTCAATCTTCAAACAAGATTCAAGAGGGCGCAAACAGTAGTGATCTCTAATTTCTCATAAGAAGGAAACAGAAGGAATGCATTGTGAATCAGCTGATCATACAATGAAGTAAGTTTTGATATTTTTATGATTTCTATCCATAAGAGCAAGGGGTAAGCACAAGTTGATGAATGTCGCAGGTTTTCTTTGTCAAATATAGGTCAAATTGTGCCACACTGCATCAAACAGGCAATCATTGATTTGTAAAGACTGCACACCCAAAAAGTATGTGAGATAACACCAAACCATCCATAATTTAGGCTACTTTGCACAGAAGCACTAATTAAAAAAAAAGTGTATTACACCAAATACCCATGTTTCATCAGCAAATCGTCTCAACCCATACCACCAACTGTTAAATGACAATAAAAATTAAGGGATGACCATAATTCAGTAAACACATTCCATCCAAATAAATTCAATGTCCATTTTTAACAAGTGATCAGTATTTTGACCAATTCATACTTAATCCTTTGAGAAATGATGATAACGTACACATAGTGGATGGCTAATTGTTTGCGAAGGGTGGCCTTAATCGTGGATGATATTGTGTAGTGCCATAATCCATTCAATGTTTTAAAATACTTATAAACAAATATGCATAACGAATACAACTATAAAAATACAGGTGCAGACAGCCAGACACATCATAAATCAGAACATTTCCTCGACAAGTACCAGAACAGAACAGCTACATTGAACTACATTAGGTCATTCCACTCCAAGAAAAATAGCAATGATGCCTTACCTTTAGCTGAAATAGCAGCTCCTGTGACACATCCAGCAACCACTGTGTTCGTTGTGTCATGCTTTGCCCGAACCTTCAACAACATAATCCATCGTCAATGGAGTGTGATTATTAAGATATGTAAATCCATTCCATCCTATCCAAATTGAATAGACAAATACCTTTTCAACGACACATTCAGCAGCAGAGAAAACAAATCCCATCACAGCAAAGGCCTTGCAAGAACTCCAGCTCCTTTGGCCCATTTGCTTTGCTTGATAAATGAACTGTTGCCTCCCCGTCATTTCCTCGGCCATTAGAGGCCTGTCCAATGCTCCAAAGAACAATCCCATCACCAATCCAAGCCCACCTCCTATAATAATTTTGAAAAACAGGAGGGCAAATATATCACCACTACCCAAGATGAAATGCTGCCCTGAATCCCCTGATTGATTTCAAATCCTAGAACTAGTTTTTAGGCAGAAATAGGAAATGATGAAAACCAATTTGCACATAATTAGCAGATAAAATAGAGAATTTCTCGCTGAGGACTTTCTTCAAACACCTTGTAGGCATAATCTAAAACCCTCAGCCAAAACACTTGTTTCATAAAATGCACATAAGAATCCACGACGAGATCAAATGAAAGAAACAAGGAACAACATAGATGATTCAGCGTTACCCATTACTCCACTAACGACACTGCGAACAGCGCAGTTGTTCCAGATGTCTTGGCCTTTAATTTCCTCGGGTGTAGGCATCCGAATAGGCTCGATCTTGCGGATCTCGGAGGGTCCATCAGTTGTTGTCGGCGGTGGTGGGTCTTGAAATTCGGTACCGTTGCTCATTGTTGGTTCCCTGAAATTGGGGTTTTCCAGTGGGAAAGGGGGTTTAAGCTTCAACGACGAACAAAGTAAGTAAAAACCCTAGTTTCCTACAGAAAAAGGGGAGCTTCACCTGAGCCAAAAGTGCGCCGCCGCCGTCGACCTTGGGCGAGTATATACACTATACTGTAATGAGAATACGGAGACGCGTACAAGCGAGGGCTGGATTTTGGCGTGACTTCGCCGTTCTCCTATAGAGCTTCAGCTTCCCCCTTGCACAAGCAATTTCACTCTTTTTTTTACAAGTAGATGTTTTTTTTTCGCACAATATATATAGCTCGGATTCGACTCGAAAAAATTTAATGAATGGATTTCAGCTCGTAATTGAAATCAAACAAACTCGGAAACGAGAAAACGAGCTTGTAGAAAAACCATTCGTCGAATCTAAGTATAAAATTAAGCTTGGTTCGAAAATCAGGCTCAATTTGAGCTCGACTCGATTAAAAATGAGTAAGACTGTATGAGCATACCAAAGCTTGACCGAAACACCGATCTAACTTTATCCATAAAGTTTACAACAATTTTTTCAATTCTAACTGCCCACAAAAATGTTAATAACCGGGGTTGCAATCTTTTGTAAACTAGCACTGTAGTTTGCAGAAGATGATCAAAGTGTAGTAAAAATATCACAAACTAGAGTATTTGTTCATTTTTTTTATGCATTGAACTCATTTTTTCATCTGTGAAATGTTAGCAGTTGAGAGAGAATATTTCTGAGTGCATTATAAAGGGAGAAACCCAGAATAAATACAAGAGAGGAATGAAGTCTAAAGGTTATAATCTGAAAGTATAAGGAGTAATTGCATTTAATACCTAGAAAACATAATAATTATGTCTAAAAGTAGACTAGGGATGCTTGTAGTCTGTCTAACACAACTTACAAGAAAAGTAACTTTATCATATTTCCAACACTCCCCCTCAAACTGGGTTTGAAAAGATCTTACAAATCCAGCTTGGAATAAGCTCTTGAAATCGTCTCCAATTAGAACTTTGGGGCAACAAATCTGGAAGTTGTTGTGTTCGGAGTTATCTTGAAGATCCACCTTGAATTTTTGTCTGGATGGTGTCCATCTACCACAAAAAATTTGAAAGTGCTGCTAGGGATTCAGTTTTGCTGAACTAGAGATTTTTGAGACCTAAACTAGTCCTTGATACCCACTCATAGCTTAAGGAATGGAAAGTTCGATTGAAGAAAACCCAATTTCTCAAGGTTTAAAAGTCTTAGCAATGAAGGCATGAGAAACAACTAAGTAATTTCAGCAATGAAGGCTGAAAACAGAAGAAATTTTCCAGCAATGAAGGATGAGAAAACAGGAAAAAATTCTCAGCAATGAAGGCTTGAGAAACCAGAAAGTTTCAGCAATGAAGGCGGAAAAAACAAATCCAGCAATGAAGGCTGGAGAGAGGAATGGTTGAAGCTTTTCAACAATGAAGGCTGAAAAATATATGTGTGGACTGATGAGAAAGAAGGCAAACGAGTTTAGATGTTCAGGCATATCTTTCCCGATAAGAAGGCCGGTGAAAGGTTAACTTTCTCAGCCATGAAGGTTGAAGAAAGAAACCTACATAACTCAAAGGGGATTTAGCGATGGAAAGGGAAAAAAGCTTAGAAAAAACCTACGACTCTGATACCATGTTAGCAGATATGGGAGAGAATATTTCTTAGTGTATTACAAAGTGAGAAACTCATAATAAATACATGAGATGAAGGAAGTCTAAGGGTACCAATCTGAAAGTACAAGGAGTAATTGCATTTAATAACTAGAAAATATAATAATTATGTCTAAAAGTAGACTAAGAATGCTTGTAATCTGCCTAACACAACTTACAAGAAAAGTAACTTTATCATATTTCCAAAAGTGAACAACACTTATGTGGTGGTTAAATAGATCCAACAAACTCCTTCAAAACCTCTCATCAAGTGTTCCTTCCAGGTTGAGATTTGAATTCAATATTTCTAATTTTCCACCGAGGGGGGGGATTTCTCTTCTCTTAGGAGGAGTTGTAAGCCCTTAAACCGAAACGCTGATGAGAAGTCTATAATGTATAAATTGACGTGTCAAAGGGAACATCAACATCCACACAATAGAGGTCTCCTTGTGCTAAATTTTTTTATCAACTATATAAGGGCATAACAAACATCTTTTGCTCCAAATTGATCACTCTATCAACAACAAACACCTGAAATGAAGACATTTTATTTATTAAACAAGACACCAATGAGATTATTTTTACAATTAAAATAGAGGATCCTCAGCAATGAATAGTGATACATACGAGCAAGCCTCTGCCCGCGCCTGTGACATTGCACAGAACGGGGTCAGTTGACACCGAACGGGTTTCAGCTCCAAAGCTGCAAAAAGAGCAAAGACGGTGTGAAAGCCCTTCATTGGCATCAACCATAATTACAAGAAACCCGGGCTCAACTAGAAAGCTGTCACTCATCTAGGTGTTTGCACATTATGTACTGCAAACGATGGAAGGCTCCCGTCATTGTTTAGGAAAATGTTAGCCCGGTAGTCATCTTTCCTTGTAGGATGCTGCCTTCTGAAGTTTAGAAGACGGGAGCATACAGAACTTATATCTGACCATTCTCTCGTGGAGTGTCAGCTGGTGCAGAAAAAACCGGTCCTTGGCCATAGTGAGGTGTGACATGAGGGATACCAAGTCCCTAAAATCAAAGCCAGTTAATCAGTGAATGCCCTATAGTGCTTCAGCTAGGAGGAAAGATATATGGAATACAGCTACTTTCAAATTTGTGCAAATTGTAAGTCTAAATACGTTAAATATGGCTACATGAACTTGCACTGTTGCACATAGAGCCAGTCAGACAGCTACTTTCAAATTTGTGCAAATTGTAAGTCTAAATACGTTAAATATGGCTACATGAACTTGCACTGTTGCACATAGAGCCAGTCAGACGTTTATTGCGATGGCAAGAGAACAATTACACACTGTGATTGTAAGACCGAGACTTAATGACCATTACCCCCCTGCTCCCGCAAAGAGAAGGGTTAAAAGACAATTGGAGGCTTAATCAGCAACGGGAAGCACATACACCAGGAGGTAGAAATTAACAAAAGAGTGCAAGACACAATTCCCAGAATATAGAAAATAAAACTTACCAAATAGGGCTCTGGTAAAACTATGTCCGAAATCCCATGCCCCATACATTTGGATGGACCAGAGTACCAGACTAAGGTTGAACAAAGTCATCACTTGGACTAATGGTTGGAGTAACAGAAGATACCTCCTAAGATATCACCTTTCTTTTAACTTATAATTTCTCAAAATTTCCTATAGACATTGGAATAAACTCGATTGATGAAAAGAGGAAAAGGCAGCAGTTAGTAGAAATTGCATATGGAGAGTTGAAAGGTGAGCACTATTTTTCTAGGAAGAGAGTTTGTACATGTTGGGCACCATCAAAGTCAAGTAACATAGCAACTTCAACTGACAGATTGGGAGTCGTGAATCACATGACAGAAGAGGTATCTGACTTTGAGTATGGTCACATTGAATGTATGGATTTGCATTCTACAATGAACTGACATTGATGAAAGTAGATAACTAATCAACTTAAGTGTAATGATCCAGGCTAAGTAGTAAGTAGACAACCAGATTTTTCTGGTATTGTTTTATAGTATATTGATATCAAAATAGAGGCTTTCCTTAGAGTTGTGCATGCTCATTAAATGTGGCTCTATATATTCACTTTTCTATCGGACAAGAGGAAGAAGACATGTGAAAAGGGAAAGAAACAGCTTGGACTGTTGCATCAAGCATATGGAATAGAACTTATTAGCCTTTTGCATTGTTTTTGGTTCATAATATTTGGTGGGCAAACAAGAGGAAGAGAGGAGTACACAATTCTACAAAGGATGTTCCAACAAAATGTACATTGCAAGAAAGGATAGAAACATAGGTTTCCAAAACATCGGATCTTTCAAAAATGGCTCCCTTATCTCATCAACACTGGAAATTGATTAATTTTCGTGACAGTCCAGCTGCATGGGTATCAAGAGAAAACTATTTTAAAAATTTTCGTAACATTAAGGTTGGAAATACATGGATTCACATTCCCATGTAACCATTTATGACTTGTCACCCTTGTTAGGTAAACAAATCTCAATAGTGTCTCATTGGGAAGACAATAGATTGGAGGTGTGAAATCCAGATATCCCACTTTCTTTATCAAGGTACTCTTTCCTTTTCTTTCCTTTCTCAATAAAACTTTCAACTCCATCTTGTGCCTTTGCCCATGAAGGGGGGAAACTCAAGGTCTTGGAGGATAGACTTATTGAACAAAATAGCTGGAGCAGCACCTAGACTCTGTGGCCCAAATGTAAGAGTAAAGGTGAACTAAAAGTGCTTATAAAGATACCTCAAGTTATTGAGGTGGACCATGGGTGTGAATGTTCGTCAATAATTTCGAGGAAAGTCAAATAATAAAACCATTCATGCTTCCACACAGAAGAATTGCTAATGCTCATTTTACCGTTAACTTGTACAACTATCAAGTCATCTTTTAACCTCACCTTCATGTTTGTCTGTTCAGTTTGAAAATCAAATAATATTAGTAGATTACTCAAACTTCTTACATATTCAGATTATATCAAGGATGCGTTATAAATACATCATTAACATATTTATTATCTACTGGTAGGTTTTATGGTGAATGAGGAATTTACACCAAATATCTTCATTAGTATGGTGAATGGGGAATTCATTGTGGACAAATTCGAGTTCACAGCATTGAGTGACCATGTGATTAGTTATTGGAGAATTAAACAAGATCTACTAGAGACCTAATAACTGTAGCTCAGTGTTCCTCTATAAAAGTAAATTACTCAATTAGCCTCAATACTTCCTCCTTTTAACATCCTCATTATTCAAACTGAACAGTGTAAGCAAGCCAAGTTAAATTCAAGATCAGCTCTGATAGTGGAGCAACAAGATCAAAATGTTTTCATCTATTAGTCACCTTCTCATCAACAGAATCCAAAACGGCCACAGTTATCATTGGCATACAAATCCTCTCTTTTCAGTGTTTCCCAAAAATTTTATCCACATATCATGCCATCTCATTCCTCATCCCCTCATACTCAAGCTTAAACCATGACTCTCACATAAATGTTGTATTACATCAAGTCTCATCTTATTAACTGCTAATACTATCATACTCAGATAGAGAACCAGAACTAAGAGGAGAAACACAAAGATGCACAGCATTGGATCGTACCTGATGCATCGGATATTGAACAGGATATGAACCTCCTCCATATACCATATTGGAATTTGCATACATGGTTCCATATCCAGGACCTGCAAGTCAAATTTTGAAAATTAGGCTACACGCACAAGAACCATGCTGTTAACTTAAAGAAACAATCCTTGAGATCCACTGAAAGAAAATTTTCAAAAATAAAACAAAAATCATCATGACGAAATAAAGCCAGTAAATTTCGTACCTGGATTTGCAGCAGCTGCAGCTGCTGCCCTTGCCCGTTTTAGGGCATTATCTAGCTCAGCCTGAAGCCTATTGATTTCTTGGATCCTTGATACCTTATTCTTCTCCATTGCTAGACCGTGTTCAAGATTGATTGTGCGGTTCTTCCTTTCGATTTCCAGAGCAGCCCTAACATGTCACGGAGGAAGTAAAAATCCTTGAACATTACTCCGTATGATTATTGTTAAGAAGTACACAATCTCCCAACTGAAAAGAAGAGGCACACTGATAATGTGATTCTGATACATCAAATCGATGGACAACACAACATAATCACCCACAAAGATTGTTCCTTTTCTTCAGTTCATCGTTCAATTCCAATGATGAACCATGATAGGGGAATTCAAGTAATTTTTTTTACCTAGAACTAGTAAGAAATTGAGAAATTAGGGTTACACTACCTTCCCTTTTCGATATCCTGAGCGATGCACTCCATCTCAGCCCTAATCTCCGGCAACTCTCTCAAATCCGACTTAACCCTCGCGAGATCGCCATTGACGACACTCAATTGAGCACCTAACTCCTCCTTTTCCACCTTCAACTTCTCAACATCCTCCTTGACAACAGCAAACTCTGCCTTAAACGCGTCCAGCGCACGGTACTCGGCCTCGACTTTGACCGACCTCTCGAGCACCTCCCTGACTTCGGCGTCCCTCTCGGACTTGATCTTCTGGGAGATGGCGGCGAGGTGGCGGAGGTCCTGGTGGGTGGAGGTGAGCTCCTGCTTGAGCGCCACGTGGGTGGCTGCAAGCCGCTGGTTGTCGAGGAGGAGGGCCTGGAGGTCGCGCTGGTGAGCGGCGATCCGGTCGTCGATCGCCGACGGTTGGTGCTGAGTTGGCGCGCGGCGGCGGAGGGGGTCTTCGGCAAGAGCGATCAGTTGCTGGCGCGACTGCGAGGGGAGTTCTCGGAGGTGGTTTCGTCCGGCCATTGGAGTCAGAACGTTCCCTACCTTCTCCCACTGCCTTTCGTTCTTTTCTTCCTTGTTTTTTTTTTTTCACTTTTTTTTTTATGAAACGGAACCGAGCAAACCCACAACTTGAACACCGCCCCGTAACTTTAGAGCCGGCAAAACCCGACCCGTAAAGCCGGGTCAATTCAACCGAAATTGATTAATCCGAATACCAAGAAATTCAGTGTACAGTCCCAATTCTGACCAAGCATTTGAATATATGGCTGGTTCTTGGTTTACCGTACCAACCGATTATCGAATCGTATCAACATGTTACCAATGAGTTGATAACCGATAAGTACTGGTACGATTGATAGTAGACGATCTTAAAATACCACGGTACCGTAATACCGATTATATAATTATTTTAAACAAATTCTCTTATTTACTACCGTATGACTATATAAAGTATATGCACATATTAGTAATTAACTTTTTTTTTAAAAAAAAAATGATAGCTTCATTAGTTTGTTTAATCATTCTACTCTACTATGTCAGTACCGTGGTATTTTAAGATTTACGTCAATACTAACGGTTACCAGCAAAAATAAATTCGTGAAATTTTTTTATCGCAATTCAACGGTGGTAATGTCGGTACCGTATCATTGGCAACCGAAATATCGATTGCCAATAGTGTTAGTTACCGACATTGGTCGATTGTTAGATGGTATGAAACATCGTGTACCAAATAGAGTTGGTATGGTACATGGTAATCCAAATTTTAGTTTGGTACCGTACCGATTCAGACTATTCGAATAACGGATAATTGAAACTCACCGAAACTTGAATAAATCGAATTCGATTCAACAGAAGATACCAACTCCTTATAACTGAAACTCGAATAACCAAACTTTAAGATACACTCTAGTAGAATTTTAAAAATGAATGTTGAAATAATCAAAACCCAAAATAACTATAACCTGAGACAACCAAAATCTGAGACAACTAAATCAAAAAATAACTGGAATTTGAATAAACTAAGGGCAAATTTATCGGTTGAATTTGAGTATCTATAGTTGCAATAATATGAATAAAAAAATAGAAGAAAGGTAGAAACAATACTTGTGGGATACTTGAGAAGTATCGATACAAGGAGAGGAGAGAAGGGGTTGTGTCAGAACACATTTTTTTTATATAAAAATGGATTAAAACTACGTCGTTTAGATGAGGTAGGAAATGAAACACATCGTTTCACTATACAAGTTTTGTAGCATATCTAACCAAGGATGGGATGGACTTGTGTCGTCATTCCATTGGTGGAATGAGTGGTTGTGATTAATTTGCATGGACAATCCAGATTTGATATGGGTTGAATTAAAACACAATTAAACTATGTAATTTTTAACATTAAAAATGTACAAAATAAAAAATTATCATGATACAAGATTCATTTTTTTTCTACAAATAAACATCAATTTTGCATATGTTTAACCATATTCTAAAAAAATATTTTCTTTGGAGACGATTATATAAAAAAATATAAATTAATTAATAAGTATTGCTTATTTAGTTTATAAGTAATATTAATTTAATGATAATTATCGCAATACTTAGTTATATTCATTTTTCTCTAAATTTCATTATAAAAACTAATTGACAATAGAATAAATATATATCCCATTATATCTAATCTAATATTTATTTATTTTTTAAAATTAAATATTGGGTTATGTATAGTTAATCTTATTTAGTTCGTAAATAATATAGTTTTAATAATAATATTTTAATAATAAACAATAAATATAATAATATAATCTATAGTAGAAATAATTATCAGAGAGGGGTATATTTAAAGTTGTAGGAAAAGATGATTTTTGTGATCCTAAAGATGCTATTGATAAAGCTGTAAAAGTAAAGATGAGATGCTAGGATGTGGCGAAAATAGAAGAATAAAATATTAGTATTTCTAGTACCCCTAACATCCTTTGATAAACATGGTATAAACCCAACCTAGTCTGAATGGTCAAATAATTTGACATTATTCGAGACCTCAATGCTCAAACTCGACCCGACACACTCGATTATCACCTCTTACACCATGGCTAACAAAAAGGTCACAGGTTCAAGTTAGCAATTTCAGGCCAATGTCGGGTTGGGTAAACTTGGGTTTGGCCAATTTTAGTCTGATTGTAATAAGATAAGCTTTAGGTACATGTCACTCTTAGATCGAATCATTATTGAGTCAGTATGGTGTTTAGATTGATTTGAGTAATTTTAGTTTTGAATTAGGTCAGATTGGATCTATTTGGAACATAAGTTTCAATTAAAAAAACGGAAATTTCGAGAGGTACCCCTAAGGTAACGCGTAATTCACGAGGTGTACAATTGTTTGACATATTTTACCTGGTACCCCTGAGGTTTTGATTTTTTCCGCCAAATACCCTTCCAGCACAATTTGGAATTTTTGAAATCACCCTTCAAGGAGCTTACTTGCGAGATTGATAACTCCTAGCTCGAAACTCCGTTTGCTACGTTCGACCTATCAAACTAACGTGGAGATTGCATGCAAGAGCTTGGCATAGATGAAGTGGTCGGAGGAAGCAAGGTAGCGTCGGAAAAGAGCCCGCAAGTACGCTACAAAACAATTTCAAACCCGAAAAAAAAAATATTGAGTCGGGTACAAATTGGATTGAATTGTCGATTGATTACGCTTTCAACAAGTTGGAATAACATGTAGGAAGAGAAATAAGAGCTCAATACTTACCCAGATCGGCTGCCCATAGAGGTCGTTTTTTTCTGCGTCAAGCAAGCGCGATTGGATTAATTGGTGTCGAGTTGGCTCGAACTAGCGATAGGGGTCGGAAGGGTGAATTTTTGTGAAGGTGTCAGGCTTGGAATGAGACATTTCAGTGGAGAAACGAGGGAGAAAGAGGAGCTTGTAATAGCGCTTTAATGACCAACAATGGTGAACGGCGAATGTGGGTTCAATCCAATTCCCCCAACATTTATAGCCTCTTCCTACATGTTATTCCAACTTGTTGAAAGCTTAAACAATTGACAATTCAATCCAATTCATGCCCGATTGAATATTTTGTATTTTTTTCGGGTTTTAAATTGTTCTGCAGTGTACTTGTGGGCTCTTTTTTGACGCCATCTTGGTTCCTCCGACCACATCATCTATGCCAAGCTCTTGCATGCAATCTCCTCGTCGGTTTGATAGGTTGAACATAGCTAACGGAGTTCCGAGCTAGGAGTTATCGATCTCACAAGTAAGTTCCTCGAAGGGTAATTTCAAAAATTCCAAATTGAGATGGAAGGGTATTTGGCGGAAAAAAACAAAACCTCAGGGGTACTAGGTGAAATATGTCAAACAATTGTACACCGCATGAATTACGCTTTACCTCAGGGATACCTCGTGAAATTTCCGAAAAAAAAATTCTAGACCACATCATGGTACACTTCAATTAGGGTTTTTGCTTTTTGCCCTTTATTTTAATGCATCTTCAAGTGATTTATTTTCAAAAAGAAAAAAAATAATTAGAATAATATCACCTTTAGAGTGGTAGAAAAATATTCTATCTTCTACAACTCATTAAGGTTGTGTTTGGCAACGAGGTGGATTTTAGTGGATGTGGATGGATTTTGGGATGGAATGGATGGAGATTATTTTTGGGGATGGACGAGGTGGAGATTTTTGGTAAAATTAATCTCGTTTGTGCTTGGTTGTATTTTTATTGTTTGGAGGATGGAGCAATGAAAAAGTCCAAATTGCCCCCACTAATCCACCCGAGTTTACCAAAATACTCCTCCCAAATACCCTAAAGTCCCAACTTCCTCTTCTTCAATCGTTTCTAATAGGGCGATTTGCAGGAAGCGATTTGCAGGAAACATGGTGGTGAAGGTGGCGATGACTCCTCTGAAATGGACGCAGCCACCGATGCCACATTCTTCATCGTGTCTCCAAACCCTAGCCTCCGCGCTGGCCTCGTCGACGGCCTCCAAGAAACGGAGTGGAAGCCACGTCGTTGTCTGCCGATTCACACACCGGCTCGATCGCTCCTCGTTCTTTGGCTCCGCCGTGTCGAAGCTTTCCAGAGGCCGATCTTTTGAGCTCCCAAACCACACCTCTCATACCTCCCTCCGCAGAGCCTCCATCGCCGACTTGGATGCATTCTTCGATGAGGAGTTCTCGAAGAAAATCCAGGAATTGGCGAACAAATTTGAGATCTCCGATGACTCCAATTCAACCGATTCCACGGAATTCATACGCCTTTGGCTTCTGTTGGTGTTGCCGGATCGGCTTGTCCCAGGAGTTTCCAGATCGGATTTTTGGAGAGAGGGAGGAAGGTTGAAGATGATGGGGCAAATTTGGGAGTTTCACATCCCCATCCCCTCCCACCTCTTTTTATTAGGTGGAAAAAAATCCTCAAATTTTGATGTTCCATTCCCATCCCCATCCCTCTCCATCTACCTCCATCCCGTTGCCAAACACCATGACACGGTTCCCAAAATCCATCCTCATCTCCTCCATCTACTCTCACACCCTTGCCAAACACAGCCTAAATATATGGTAGGTGAGCTCTTCATGTTTTGGGGGCAAACGTTTCTTCTACCGAAGGGGGTGATACAGAGGCTGACGCAGATGTGTCGTAGGTTCTTTTGGCATGGAATGGATGTAAAGAAGACATGTCCTATTGCCTAGCCGTACATCATGAAACCTGAAGAGGAAGAAGGGGTCGGTGTTAAAGGCCTTTGAGGTATGGAATAAAAGCATGCTTTCAAAACTTGTCTTATACATTGATGCGCAAAAAACCCAACATTTGGTATCGATATGTACAAAGTAATCACACAAGAGGAGAATCGATTTGGGATACCCAGCCCAGGGTATATGATACTTGGTTATGGAAGAATGCTACGGGGGTCTGCAAGGAAATAAAACGAATTCGAGTGGAGAATGGGACATATTATCCACGATGCAAAAAAGGTGTATGAATGCCTAAGAATCAAGGGTCTGTTAGTAGACTGGGACATATTCTTTTGGAAGGTTTCTCAATGCAAGCGTTGGGGATTTATCTTGTGGGTGGATACAAGAGGGCGACTACAAACATACCAAAAGATAAAACATTTACAAGGAGAGATTGATAAACTTTGCCCATTATGTAAGCAATAGGAATAAATGGAGGAGCACATTTGGTTCGAATGCAATGTGATCCATGAACTATTTTGGGCTTGGACAGCTACCACCGAGGCACAGAGGTGTAGGTGGATGACGACAATGGTTTGCGGCGGAGCCGAAGAGCATTCATAGAGAAGCTATATTCCAAGCGAAGCTTAATATTTTTATGGCTTTTGTGTATGAACATGGCTTGCGAGAAATGTAGTTGTATTTAAATATGATGCATGTAAGTCAATGGAATGGACAACTAGGATTATGACAATGTGTAGAGCTAGGATCTCCTTAACATGTAAGAGGAGAACTAAAGGGGAAAAGAGAGGGATAAACCAGTGTTTCAAAACGGGGTAGCTGGATAATTGAATGGATAGAAGATAGGATAACTTGGAGATAGGGAGTACATTAACTAGAACTTTTGTAAAGGGTGGGATACGATCTTGTTTGTCTGATTTTGTTCGCTAGACTACTTTCTAGCTTTTGTGTGTGTGTATATATATATATTAAGTTAAAATTCGATGCACTGGACATACTAGGTGGGTTGAAAGGTCGAAGAATCGGCAACAAACAACCCGTCAAAACAAGCAAAATACAACGAGACAACAACGAAATAGAACCACCAAATTACAAGGATGGAGCTCCAGACGTAGGCTAGCTCTATTGATTAAGGAAACGCATGCAGTGTGCGACAACCTTTTGTCAGTTAGTAGAGGCGACGCAGGGAATCCCTAGAGAACTAAGTGGAAACCTTAGATTTGGACTCGGACACCAACGAACCTTCAGGTTTCGATCACGTCCATGACCTCTCGTACGTCGACAAAAGAGAAGAACACCGCTCAAACTGCTAGCTCTGAAGTCCAAAAACCACACCACCAAGGCACAGAACCGACCCGACTTTATTTTTATATTTTATTAATTCTAATAATTATATATAATTATATATATAAATTAATTTTTGTGGGCTACTTTGGGCCCAAGGATTAGCCTTTGGCCCAAAGGATATGAAACGGGCCCAAAGATAGGATCCATAAGTGGGGAGCCCCCATCGCCAACGAACAGACACCCACTGACAAAGAGCACGGAGGCCGTACAACCGGAGGAAGATGGTGAAAGCCACCAAGGCTGGAGGAAACAGCTGTTCAGGCGCCTAGAGATGGGGGCGACAGACCGAGGAAAACAAGGGAAGAGAACGAGGAGGGGGACCCGAATAGGGCGCAAAACCCACCCAAGCCCAGACCTCGCGCCCTGGGACTGCCGAGGAGGACAATTTGACCAAGCTGATGAGGCTAGAGGACCACAAAAGGTAAAAGCCCCAAAACAATTTCACAAATAGAAGGACCACCAACAAACCCAATCCGGATCCAAGGAAACCAGGAAAAGGAGGCCGACGAGCCAACCAACGATGGAATCCGACCTAGGAGGAAGGAGGGCTGCGAGAGGGGTTAGAAGACACCGACAACGAGGGTGGCCAGAGCCAATGCCGTCGAGGAGGAGCAGCCCGAGGATGGGCGGAGCAACCTATTGAACCGAACTATCTCTAAGGAGAGGAGTTGGGGCTCTCCGAAGAGAGATTTAGGCAATCTGAATCCGAAGAGAGAGATTTGGCCGGAGATTAGACAAAGTGGTTATTCATCCTAGCCGGAGATGGGGATATGATGGTGGTGGTGTGGGTTTGTATATTGATCTTTTGATCACATAACTATAAATTTTCTACTTCCAAAAAAAACCTCTATCTTTCAAGTTTTAATGGTAGAAAAAATAACTCAAACTTTTGGGAGGTGCTGAAATGAATTATTCTTATTAAAACACTTTTATATCATCAATATACACCAAAATCTTAATTTTGGTTGGAATTTTGGCTAAAAAAAAAGTCACCGTCGACCAAAAAAATATGACCAAAACACTAACATATAATTAATGAAATTAAGATTTTGGTTTATTTTGAATGATATTTAAGTTTATTAATGAGCAGATTCATGGCGTCCATTTAATGGTAGCATTTTTTGCTAAATTTTTTTTATATAAAAAATAACATTGTGATATTTTGTTATTATTTCCCCAAAAGTTGGATTCTTTTTAACTAAAGTTGAAAGATGGAGATATTTTCTTAACACTCCGCAGTCCGCACTCTTGGGGTGTCTAAGTGCCTTTGTTATATGAGTCGTCTGCGTTGATTCATAGGTCTTTCAAAAACACCCTTCCAAGTATTAAAAAAAAGGTGCATATATTCCAATCCTGTTTTTTCAAGAATTCAAGGAAATACACTGGATTGTTATTATTGTTATTGTTGTTACCCCACGATTTTTAATTAGTTTCACGTTTACTCCCTAAATACAAATCGAGAAATTGGAATATGTTGGTAATCCGTCAAGTCGGCAAGGAAAGAAATATCATAGAAGAACCATCTCCAAAGAGATTGGAAATGTTGTGTTTTGAAGTGGTTTTCCATAGTCGCCAAGGGCATTCGTATAAATCGGAATTGTATACGAACACTTCTATGGTGGATAGCACATCAAGTCATCAACTGATCAACGAATGGTGGATAACATTTGTTTTTCACTTTTGGGATACGGCTTTGTGAAGATTTGAGAAATGGAGTTTGGTTTGATACTTGTGCTTGTTGCATGTTGTTGGAATGTTTAGTCAATACCCAAATACCCAAGGCAACCCGGTCGGGTAGGTAAGGATAGTCTGAGCTAATCATCATCCATGCAGAGAAATGACCTCATTTGGTATCGATATCTTGATATCTAGATATCAGATATCGATATCAAGATATCAATATCAGTAAATACATCGATATCGAGATATCGACTGACATACCCTCAAAATCAGTATATCAAATAGACCCAAATATGATATTTAGATATCAATTGATATCGATATCTGTTTATATCAAACACTAGATATCAGATATCAACTTAAGTGATATCGATATCTATCTATACCAAACACTCGAAATCAAATATCAGCTTAAGTGATATCGATATCTATCTATACCCAACACTAGTTATCAGATATCAGGGCTCATATCTAATATCTGATATCTAGGTATCAATATCAAACGAAACGACCCCAAAATCCTTGTGGCTCGGTTCGGATATGGCCTGATCTAGGTTTGGTTCTCCCACTGGCCACTACCCAAACGCCAAATTGAGCCTGGTTACATAACCTGGTGAAAACCTCGAAGGAGACAACTTCAATGTGACCCAAAATGTGTTCGGGTTGCTTGCATTGGCTCTTTAGTGCCTTATGAAGAGTATTTGCCTCCCCGGACCGAAGCCCAGTCTGCCCAGAGGCTATCCTTACTATGTAATAAGTGGCAACAGAATATGGACATAGCTTACAAACCATCAACTTCAAAATCATACTAAAGTAAGGTGAGCACAAAAGCCAAGTTCTTCGGAACCAAGCGTGACCCACGGGACAATCACCCTGTCTAGAGACCGCCCTCGCTTCTTAACCCTGCACATTGTCAACTGATGTATCGAATGCAATAAAAAACCATCATCCAACATAGTAGTTAGGCTACAAAAAGGAAATAGGTTGTACGAAATTAACGTCATGAAGACAGACAACTTACGATATAACAATCTTTTCTACATCATCACATTACTCGCATAATCCCTCTTGTTTTAATACAAATGAGTCAATCTGATCGTGGTCCAACCATTCCATGGAACACAATTTCTAGATGTCCTTTGCACTAGACCTAGGACTATGCCATATGACATAATTGCGATTGTGATCAGATCAGCCATGGATTCTCTACGTACCCCTCAATGGTTATGGCAAAGTTAGCAAGGCCTTTTATTCCCACCATCTGTTGGTTATTAGGCAAATTAACCACACCCGGACTACACATTTTATCGTATTGCAACCCCGCATAAATGAACGAGTTGCACAAGAATCAAACAATATAAAGGGTACCTTTGGTGGAGTGTTTAGCTCTTATTCTGCCTGCAACTCATACAACCTTTGCCTTCGATTGGAAGACCCGGGCATTGGAGCTGTCCCTTTGTTTTGCGCTCGCTTTCGTGGCAGCAAGTGCAGGTGCGTTCTTATTCTTTTTTTGCTTTGCAGGCCCCCTACAGTACATGGCCATATGCCCTTTTCTTCCACAATTGCGACAGACTCTATCCGGTTTGTCACAATCCTTCCTCAAATGTGACGGGTTACCACAATTGTGACAACGGTACAATCTTGCTTCAGTCTCGGCTGGCTGTGCTGGGGCGCTCGGATCAGACTTCGCCCTATTTTTATTATAATCATCAGCTTGTGAAGGCGAAGGAGCAGGGCGCTTCAATCCGCCTTGCTGGTTGCCTTGACTAGCTTTCGTCCTCGGATCATTGGCCTTCTTCGATTCATCCATGTCTGCCGCAGTGTGCACTGTCTTTCTAGCTAGTGACTGGGGTGGTGGGGTCACCTCCACTGATGGCGCGGGCACGGCCGTTAGGGCTTGGCCCTCCTTCCCCTTTAGATAAGCTTGGACAATCATATCTTGGAGAAATCTCATGGTCGCAGGATCTAATACTCGGGGTCTTGTTTGGGGATTTTCATTCCCCACTTGTTGCACATTCTCCTTATTCTGGTGGGATTTCGAGTCAGCCACCGAAATTTCCGGTTCTTGTCTCCCTCCGCTCCCTGCTGACTGAACTGTATCATCCTGGGGGCTGTTGGAACTGGAACGATTAGAACCACCTTTTTCGTCCCCTTGCTCAGCTATAGGTTGCAGCCTTCGCATTTTCACCATCTTAAATATTAAAAAAAAAAGGTCAATCCAAAATCCAAATGAACATAATGCAATTGGCTAGAGCTTTTAACACTAAATTAGCATACACATAAACATGAGAAAATCAATCGCTCCTGCTAGGAGACGACAAGACCTTCACAAGTATTTACATGCATCTAACACAAAGATGCACATCATTAGATTGTACCTGATGCATGGGGTATTGAACCGGAGATGAAACTCCCCCATGTAGCCTACTTGAACTTGGATACATGGTTCCATAACCAAGACCTACAAGTCAAATTTTAAAAATTAGCTACACACTAGCAAGCATATCAGTGGATTCATGAACATTCCATGTTGTTAACAAAAAATAAATAACATCCATGAGATTCAATGAAAGAAAACTTTCTTTGGTTTTCCTCGGTACATGACTTCTCTTTCATTTGATGTTCTTTTTGCATTCAAGTTATTCCATTTGCCGATTTTCGGTTTCTCAATACATCAGGTGCATCGAATAACTTTCATTTTCAAATAAATAAATAACGAAAGAAAACTTCCATAAAATAAAATTAAAATAAATAAAGCCAGCAAACTTCATACCTTGATTGAGATTTGCAGCAGCTGCTGCCCTTGCCCTCTTTTTGGCATTAGCTAACTCAGCATGAAGCCTGTCAATTTCTTGGATCATTGATAACTTATTTTCCTCCATTTTTCGACCTTGTTCGAGGTTGATTGTGCGATTCTTCCTTTCTACCTCCAGAGCAGCCCTAACATGTTAAGAGAATAAGTAGAAATCCTTTAAATTATGATAATTATCATTCTTTTTCGAAAGTAACACAACTACCAAGGACTCCCTCTGTGATTGTGATCATGAGTTAAACTATCATGTGATCCTAACGCTCAGATAAATGGCGAAACCAATCTAATCACCCACAAAGATGGTTCCTTTTCTTCAGTTCAGCATTCAATTCCAATCATATGACACCATGCATTGAAAATTGAAGTGCTTTTGGTCCGAAATTTGATCCTAGAACAACACAGAATTTGAGAAATTAGGGTTACAATACATACCTTCCCTTCTTTATATCCTGAGCGAAGCGTTCTTTCTCAGCCCTAATTTCCGGCAAATCTCTCACCTCTAACTTCGCCTTTGCAAGATCGTCATTGACGACATTCAATTGAGCACCTAACTCCTCCTCTTCCACCTTCAACTTCTCAGCCTTGTCCCTAACAATAGTAAGGTCGGCCTTGAACGTTTCCAAAGCGCGGAATTCGGCCTCGGTCTTCACCGACCTCTCGAACACCTCCCTGAATTCGGCGTCCTTCTCGGCCGTGATCTTCTGGGCGATAGCGGCGAGGTGTCGGAGGTCCTGCTTGGTTGAAGACAAGTCCTGCCTGAGCTCCGCGTGGGCGTCTGCGAGCCGCTGATTCTCGAGGAGGAGGGCCTCGAGCTCGCGCTGAAGACCGGCGATGAAGGCGTCCATCGCCGACGGATGGTGCTGAGGCGTCAGGCTGCGGCGGAGGGGGTCTTCGGCAAGCGTTGACGATTCCTTGGGCGTCGGCGAGGGGAGTTCTAGGTTGTAGGTTTGTCCGGCCATTGGAGAACGATTCCCATCTTCTCCCATCGATCTCTCTTGTTTTGAAACTGTACTTTGTAACTGAAGCGTTTGTAAGCGGGCAAAACTCAGAGAGAGCCCATAGGACTATATAGGAGAGAATCGCACAATCAAACTAGTGATTGAGTATTTAAACAAAACCGTTTTTCGCATAGGTTTAAAAAGAGAGAGAGAGAGAGAGAGAGATTTTTTACGTTTTAATTATTTTAGTTTTTTATTGGATTTTTAAAAATAATTTATCCAATGAAATTTAATGAATTTTTATCTTTTTATCTTATATATGGTTTCTATTTCCTAGACATTAAACAAACGGTTTTTATAACTTAAAGCTAATAGATAGTAGATAATAAGATAAGAGTCTAACTTTAGTAATAATATAAAATTTATAAGATTTTACCTAACGATAATTGATCAATTTATTTTTGTTAGATAAATAAAAAAATTTAAATACATAAATCTTATCTATTTTAGCTTCTTATCACACGCCCTAAAGTAAAAGATAGAAAGATAAATAAACGAAAAAGCGAGAAAAAGTTTTCTAATGTTATGATACAAGGGATATCGAAAGAGAATAATATTTCATTTAAGAGCAATAGGAGTAGAGGGAGATATCTTATTCATGTGTTCACATTCTCAAGTGAGATTAAAAGCTCTTATATAGGCAAAGTAGAGAAAGAGTACATACAAGGGGCGGGGGTTTAAGAAGGTAGAACATCCACAACTAGTGACTTTATAACATCTAATACATAGTATGGTTTTTAAATCTATTTAACACAAACATACCCGCTATTTTTATATGCTCCATCACATTATTTATATGTCTTTGTACAAAATAACCTTCTCCAACACATCTTTAGTGCATCTCTTGACTATTGTTTTTGCTTCGTTCTTTTGATCTTTCCTTGTATTGTGGCAATGTGGCCAATGCCATGTTTTTTTTTGTACAAGGCGAGGATTTGGGGATAGTCAACCGCGGTTTACCCATCGTCCAAGAGCGTCCAAACGGACGACGTCGACAATTCCAGCAGGATCTTGCTCAGCGACAAACGACGAAGAGAGACCGATATGCGTCAGCCTATCAGCAACCTGGTTTCCCTCACGGAAGGTGTGCAGGAAGGAAACCCTCTCGAAAGCGTGGCAGAAGCTGAGGACGTCCGATACCGTCATCTCTATCTTCCAAGGACACCGCCAGATCCCTTCATGACGTTGATGAGCATCAAGCAGTCGCCCTCCACCTCAAGCCGGGAGAAACCCCTCTTCATAGCTTCCTGGAGAATGTGGCCAATGCCATATATGACAAGAGTTTTAATCTCATTATCCGGCTTCAAAAAAAAAAAGTTTTAATCTCCGTTTTTTTCCCCCTATTTGTTTGTTTGTGCGAGATAGTTTCTTTTCAACGAGGATCGTCTAGTCCGCAATTGTAGTCCATACCGTAGTCCAAATTATCTCATTGGCTAAATTGAAATTTCTAATTATTTTCTTAAATAAGTGTTTGTACCTTATAATTTATTTTAATGCTTATCGGCCAATGAAATTAAAGGGACCATAAAAATGGACTACGGCGTTGGACTAGACGATTTTCACCGGTTTCTTTTGTGTAGGAAAAATTGTTTACCTCTAATTCAAAATTTTGGTAATGAGTCAGGACTGGTCCACTGACTCCATGGGCTGTTTGAAGTAAAACGGCCCAAATGTATATTTAGTCTTTTCCGTTCGACAATAGCCCATCCCTAGAATTGATTGTTGACGAACCAAAGACGAAAACCGCCATTTTCGTCCAAGCCCAAATGGAGAGCCCCGCGCAACTCACCTCTTTCATTCGCTCTCAGTTCCAGCAACGAAGGTTTTCCCTCTCTATTCCTACGATTCAATCGCGTTCGAGAAATTTCCCAATTTTTGTAATATTTCGTTGCGATTCACTCGATTATCGCTCTTTTAACCAGATTCGATGATGCAACGATACGGGCTTTGGAATCGATTCTGATAGTCAGCGACGTGAAATTGTTGATACAATTGCAATCAGTGTTGAAAGATTTTATGCGATCGGAATCTCTAGTTGCTATCCGTGAAATCGCAGAGAAACCTATCGATTACAAGCTATCAGTTCTCGAATTTCTCGTTCGCGCTTTCGCGATCGTCAATGACGTTGAGGTACATTTTATCCTCCAATTTCGAACACTCGATGACCTATTTTGCTCTTAGCATTTCAACAATTTGTTTGTTTCAGGCTTCTGATTATCAGTTGGTGAAATTATCCCGTTAAATCTGTGATTGCTTTGTCATATTTCATCTCTTGTCTTTATACCGCCCAGTAAAACCATCTCTGATACTTGTGATTCCTGCTTTTAGAGCTGCTTAGCTTTGAGATACGAGGCCTTGTCTGCACGCGAATCAGTTTCGTTCATCCAACAAAATTGGCGAGTGTCTTTAAATGAATGGATAGCTTTTGTTGAAGATTCGTTTAACAGTGGCTTCTACTCCATTGCTGGCAAGGTACTTCCTATCAATATTACGGGCACAGAAATTTTCATGTACTGATGAAAGTATCCTTTTCAGTCTTTGAATATTTATAAACTGGCAGCAATAACTAATGCAGACTGTTAACAGAGAGGGACAACAAAAAATTCCATAGTCTGTGTAACTGTGTTGTGACTCCTCTAGTTGTCAGTTGTCACCAGTTGGATATATATAGTTTAGGGCCTTGAGGATGTGTGGATGTCAGAAGCCCTGATTTTGAACACCTTTTGCGGAGGCCGGTCAGTTTGGCTTTGTAACGCCTACTGATCAGGTCGAGTTATAGATGAATTTTATGCCTCCTGAGTCCTCGTCAGTGGTCATGTATTTCCCTATGAATCTAATTTGTCTATGTTGTGTAACATATTTACGGGACTCGCTGCAACAGCTTATTAGTCTTGTGTTCAGGATCATGGCTTCCTTATAGAGTGATAGTCTGATACATAGTACATTAGTACTTATTGGACTGCTTATATGTGTTATGGACTGTATATATGTGTTTGAAGTGTAAATGTTTCCAATAATATTGCGGCATTCCGCAAGTCCAAATACAGTATTTGCATGACATATTATTCAAGAGTATCTCAAATGTCCAACTCTTAACAAATACTCCGCCTCTTTTCTATTGAAAAATGGATATAAACTCAATACGCGTCAAATCGTGTGAAAGTGCAACTATTCAATGTTTGAAAATCACTACAAATCAAATGCTAATGTAATATTAATGTTTTTGTGGATACAATAATCTTAAAACTTCAATAGTCTCATTATTTGAATTGTTTTGGCAAATTTTATTTGTTAGTATTATCAATATTCATAAAAATTTGTGAACAAAATCTGCTGGTTCTTTTTTTCCTGTTTGCACGTGTAGATTAGTTTTTTCCTCTCTGTTATGCATTTTCAGTGATTATGCTTTTTAAATTGATGCTAATCTGTGCTACAGGCTTGTGAACTGATTTTATTGAGGCATCAGAGTGGTTACCATAAACAAATCCACCGTGTTAATGACCTGGAGACTATTGAGAAGCTTAGACTTTTAGCCATATCATTATCTTCTGCACACCCTGGTATGTTCAACATGTGAATCAAACTTGCACAATCTTGTGCGTGTGTGAAAACTACTTTAAATGTTCTCTGTCTTTGGTTGCTGCTTTGCCACGATATCAAACCATGTTGTTCAAGCCGCTATTTTAAATTAGGGGGTGGGGATAGGGATGCTATTTTGTAAGTGTGTGACAAATACTATAAATATTAGCAAGTGTTATAACAAGTAGTTTGGTTGTTTGCTCCACTGGGGGAAAAACTATCACAAGATTACAAGGATATTAATTATGTTTTTCCATGATTGAAATGCCAAATCTTTTCCATAGATGATTTTGATCATGTGCACTAAGCTTTTGTTCGGGACTTCGGGGCGGTTGGTTTGGCAATATTCCTGCAGCAGTTTTGACTGATATCCACTAAGCATTATTTTTACTAACTTTGGTACCGACATCGGGCTTATGTCAAGTAGGCTTGCAAGTTGTAGCTTCTGAGATTTGACTGATTCAAAATTAGTGTTCTGTCAACCCGGGAATCTTTGGTACAGATTTAGGACCAACAACAGTGCTTAATGAAGTTCTTCATTATCAGCCACAAAATGTTCAATGATTGGTTCTTAATAAGCTGGTTTTGTACGTGATTAATTATTCTGGTTGGCCTTTGTGTAGGCATCAAGTGTTCACTAGGTTGAAAATTTACATGGTTAAAAAACTTAATAGGCTCTTCTCTACGTAGTTAATTTTGAGTCTAGAGAAAGGTGTGAGCAAAGGATACTCCATCATTTTGTTACTGATTGTGTCCAATATGGAGTTATATAGAATGAACATTTTCCTTTCTGTTTCCATAATGTTCGACCAAACAGGTCCTAAGGCTGTACTACCTCTTGACCTTCTTGAAACTGCAACTGAGGATTAGACAATTTTACTAAGAGTCTGTTAAATAGTCATTAATTATTGACTATTTTCAAGTTAGAAGCTATGAGCTCTTAATCTAAATAACCTTGTGGAGATAATTTTACCTCTCATTGGCTTTCAGATGTGAAATTATTCCTGCAAATCAAGATTCTCTACGCTGAACACTTTATGATGCTGTCATCTTTTATCCTGATAGTTTGCTTCTTTAATTCCCTGTAGTTTGTCAAATCTATCTTAGGAATTATAAGAATTCCAATCTAAACTGTCTCTGAAACTGGTTTTCGCTCATTGTTCAGTTTTGTTACAGACATCAGAATACCTAAAAGAGAAGAATATGAGGAGCTTGCTTGAACAATCATCATCAAAAACAAGAAAATTCTCTTCAGCAACCACCTCTTTTAGAGATGGAATCAAGACACGGAATCTACGTAACTTGAAAATTCACCAAAGCATCGAGAAAACATAATAGGTAAATGTTCAGTTGAGGTCCATTTTACCATTCACTGGTGATTTTGCCTTTTGTATTGTGTGAGTTGAAGTGTTTCAATCCCTCTTCTCATGAAAAATATATTCAAAAGGAATCCTTGTCACTTTAGCGTTTAATATATCCGAGTAACTGAGTTCATACTCTATACATTAGTTTGGTTCAAAGATCCAGTCCAGTCAAATATGTTAATATCAGCAAAATACATCAGAAGTTATTGTTCTGAAAAAATAATTTGCAGGCGTAACAAATACATTATTATTCCAGGGAAAGAACACACAGACACACTTATCAATCCACCAAATGCATGAACCCAGCAATTAACTTCCATGTTCTGCAAACTACAACCATGTGCAAATTGCTTGTGTTACATGTAAAGTTCAATCAATCTTAGTTTGTACGCTCTGTTAAGTACTAACCCACATATCTTGTATCTGAATCAGAGTATTCATATGCATTGGGAATCTAGCGACACCGGGCGTCGTGGTAAGTTCTCTTTCTAAAGCTTTCCCACTAGTTTATAGTTGTAGAAATCAGGTTCAAATTTTTGCCATATTGTCAAACACTGTTGCTTCTAATTTGGCCAAATTTTGGAATTTCAAACCTTTGCGTTTCTCAAGAACCGAATCTTCCATTTCATCGAAGCACATTTAATGCTCGCCTTGGACCCCTCGTGCTTTCTTCTTTCTCTAGGATTCGCGAGAGATGTCTGTTTTTTTTCTCTTTCTTCTTTCAATGAATAAATTAACAAAACGCCACTAAAATCCAAGCTTTAACCCTAAAAGCTTCCAAACTTTTTCCCTCCTACCTACTGTTTCTTCTGTCTCTTCTTCCTAGGGCTTAGGGTTTTGTAACTTTGAATTGATACTTTACAAGCTTCATCTAGTAAATTAATGCATTCAATGTGTTGTTTCCCCCCTTTAAAATAATGACACCATAATTATGCGCAGTTAGTGCATTTGCCTAACAACGAGAATGTCACAAGATCCTCAAACGATACAGTTACGAGTTTTGTGTATGAAGTTGGTGAGATTTGTCACAATTATACATATATATTTGCCATTACAATTAGTGATTGATAAGGCATTTCTTTGTAGTGTTTGTTACATAATCAAATTAATTAAGTAAAAATATATATAATCGGACTGGAGGATGGAGTGGACTTTTTTTAGGAAGGGAAAAATGAAAATGGGAAGCAATATAGATGTCTTGGAAAAACGGATTAGATATTAGGAAGGTTGGAATCATGTGAAGTGCATTAAATACTGACACTGAGAATAGGTTCTTAGGGTTCTACAACTTTGATGCGGTAATTTCGATTTTAATATTAGTCCTTGAAGGGTGTTTGTCTTTAATAATCGCTTAGATCTTAGCCTTATGTCGGATCTCGTTAATTGGTTCG
This sequence comes from Persicaria maculosa, assembly GCA_963922045.1. NCBI lineage: Eukaryota > Viridiplantae > Streptophyta > Magnoliopsida > Caryophyllales > Polygonaceae > Persicaria > Persicaria maculosa. Next base: position 11,952,751 of record OY998267.1, on the reverse strand, counting down.
CATTTAATTTCCCTCCATAGCTAAAGCTAGGTTGTCATTCTAATACTTATCAATATCATCATGTATGAAAACATAACATATTCTTTTATCGTTTTTTCTACTGCTTATCTGTTACTAGTTTATATTAAAGATCCAAAATAGAAAGGAAAATCATAATTATAATATTGATTTTATGAGTTAATACATTGAAAAATATGAAAAAGCATCTTTTTTTTTTCAATTAAATCTTTCATTTTTAGATTACTTAATGTGTTTTCATTAGCTTACATTAGAAAATTCATTATTTCATTTATGAAAACATAACATATTCTTTTTATCGTTTTTCTACTGTTTATCTCTATTAGTTTTTATTAAAGATTCAAAATAGAAAAGAAAATCATAATGATAATATGTTGATTTTATGAGTTAATACATTGAAAAATATGAAAAAACCATTTATTTTCAATTAAATATTTCATTTTTAGATTACTTGATGTGTGTTCATAATGTGTGTTCATTAGCTTACATTAGAAAATTCATTATTTCATTTATCTGATTAGTGATCCACTCTATCAAACAATTTTCATATATCATTTTGTTGATAAGTATGGAAGATGCCATTGATAATATAAAGAATTAAAGCGTTGTATATAAGTCGGTTGGCTACTCCTCTTAATGCCAATTGATTTTAGGATGAAACGTAACTCTGTCGGTCTTGTGCGTTCAGCTTGATTAGCGCATGCATTCGAACTTATGACCGTCACGTCATATTTTATAAATACTTGTATTATTGTTATTGATAAATGAGACAATATTGATAAGCTATTTCATTTGCAATGTTCGCCGATCGGATTGCGCAATGTATTGTATCCCTGTCGACGAGCTCCTGCTTACTAATAAAGAACTTTTCAGATTTCGATAGCTGTATTCTAATTTAAAGATTTCAATAGTTGTATTCTAATTTACTTTCCTTATTTAAAAAAAACTATTTCATTTGTAAGAATCTTTACAAGTCACTGTATCCTAAGTCCTAACCCTAGTGGCCTTTTTAGATAAATATATTAACCTAGCTAAAAGTATTTAGACAATTTAGCTAGAGACGATGAAGTCGTTAACTTATGGGCAACCTTTCAAATTGGCAATGATACTAATAATTGAAGAAAGTTGAAGACTTTTGTTCAAATAAAAATAAAACGGTCATAGTTGTTGCCCGGAATAACGTACTGTAGCGGCTTTGAATGCTGAGAAATAGCATGACCGTCGATCAAAATATTCGTCGTGATACGTGATCCCTTGGACGTGTGGCTCTTTCAATGTGAATGTTTGCCACCAAACATATATACGTTTGATCCCCATTTTTTTTTTCCTAATTTCCCTCGTCCGAAATTATAATTAAGCTTCCTATACATTACTCTACATCACTAGAAAGAGCCATAACATCGATCGAATGTTAAAAGTCTAATATATTCTTTGTACAATATATCTACGGTAAATTAACTTTTCTCCCCGATCGAAAATATTAAAAGCTAAAAGCATAAAAACCTATATATATATATGATTGAATTAAATGCCCTGCAAATTAAAGACGAGATACTCTATAATACCGAATGTGTTACATTTAATCATTTTGGATATAATTTGACATAAAAGAAAATTTATACAAATTATATTTATCGTTTATACACTTATATTGTCAACTCTATAAATTTCTATAAGAAAAATCTATGTTTTAGCAAAATAGAAAAATTATTTAAAAAAATAATTAATCTCTTAATTATAAATATTTTTAAATGAATTTTTTCATAATGTCAAATATAAGAGTATAAAGTATAGATATAATTTTTATAATTTTTTATAATGTGAAATTATACTTGAACTGATTAAGTGTAACACCAAATAATTATTAATTATCATTAAATAATATTAAAAAATACTTCTTCTAATTCACTAATGAGCGGGCTAATAACTTTCAACTATTGTCGAGTTTTATTTTTTCATTTAATTCAGTTTAAAAACAAAATCAGTTAAAACTAAAATTCAAAAAATTGAAAAGGAGTATTATAATTTATATACTTAATCTATATTTTTATGTTTAGTTTTTATATATAAAACTAATGTAAGTCTCGCCCATTATACGAAAATATGTTAATAAAATATTTTAAATTAAATTACATCACAAAGAACACAATAAATCTGAATTACAATAAGAGAATTAGTCCAACAACGATCAATAGATATCTATATAGATTGACATTTTATTTATTTATCACCTTAAAAAAGTGTATGAAAATTTAAAAAATCAAAAATATATTTTAGTTGATGAAATATCATTTATTTATTTATTTATAATATTTTGATAGTTGATGTCCAACTAAAAGACATTTCTTGAGAAAATATATAATATAGCTAATAGCTATAGATTTATTCAATTAAGGTTATCTATATAAGACAATCTTAGGAAGTAAGACAATTCATTTATCTATACTAGTTGGCGCCGCACGCTCTGCGTGCGGACACCCACTCCTAATAAGTCCGATTCATAATTTGTAATATTAAGATTTATATCCTTTTGATGTTGAAGTTTAGTGAAACGATTTATTGATAGCAAGTTTTGTAAATATATTTATCAAACACATCTCACAATGAAGTAAAATAATAAAGTTCAATATACTATTATGATAAGAGTAATTTTAGGACTTTTTGACATTTTTTTCACGGTATTTTATAGTAAATCAATCGTCTTGAGTAAAATAGATAGCAAGATTTACAAATTTATCAAGCACATTCCACAATGAAGACAAACTGAAGGCCAATACACTACGTTCAGTGTAATTTTAGGGACTCATATATTATTATTTTCACAAGCATATGTGTTAACTTCTTGGGGGAAAAACACTTAAAATATCTATAAAGAACCATATGGCTCTGAATTTGGATCATTATAGGGATTTTAAATCATGATTATTTACTAACTCATTGAAATAAGAAAATTTCCATGAAAGGTAAACTTTGTAATTTCAATTATCGATCCACAATATGAGTATTCAATAACTTTGACAAAAACAAATAAAGAAATGAAACTTTATGTGTATGTATTGTGGTCATTTGGCCCAAGAATATTGTTCAAGGGTAATTGACCATGTCAACCGGTGTAAATTTGTCAAATAAATTGTCGAACCATTTCTTATAAGGGTGGTGTTAGTAATTTGTCAAAAATGTAGGGGGGAAAAGGAAAAAATGACAAAATATAGGGGCAAAAAAAGGAAAAATGACATAATATAGGGGCAAAAGAGGGAAAAATGACAAAACGTAGGGCAAAAAAGGAAAAGGGATAAAATGTAGGGGCAAAAAAGGAAAACAAAAGTTACTGTTCCTAAGCCAAGTCATTCTTTTTATATATAGATAGATATATATCCTACTATATTCAATTAAGGTTATTCATTGATTTATCTATTAAAATATATAATATAATTATTGATAAATCTACCGCAAATTGCTAAATGGAGTAATTAACACTTTTCTAAGGCAAAATCAACTACTCCGTATTAGATTATTTATATTTGATATTTGCAATTTTATTTATATTTAAATTATTTTTTGGCAAAAAGAATTATTTAATCTTGGTTACTTTTTTAATCGAAGTCTATCTAGCCGTAAAATGCTTTAATAATATTATAATTTATATTAATTTAGATAATAACAAAACCTTAAATTTTGTAGTTAAAAAAGAAATTAAATATATTAAAATAAATTTGTTGAATGCAAGACCAGTGAAAAAATCCATAATTAAAATCAGCACATAGCAAACCGACTTACGAAAAACAAAAGGTCCAATTAGGAGTTTTTAAAACCATATGATGATATTTCTTACAATAATTAAAGACACTTTACAAATCGAGGATCGTGGCAGTATTCGTGGCAGTATTCGTGGCTTTGGAAGATTTCTTATCTAGGTGGGGAAACGTCGTTAGTCCACACTTCTCCAGGTGACGCCTCTTTCTCGGGTTTCTGCTCCAGTCTCTCCAGTAGCGAGACATTGTGAAAGCTTATTGATTTCCTCGCTATTCACAGTTTCTTCCCGAAGTCTCCTGACTTCCTCGTTGGTCTAGCATTTCGTTGGTCTGTTTGAATAGGGTAAGGATTTTATTTGTTTTAGTTTGTTAGTTTCATGACGGTTAACCCGTGTGCTGTTTGTTCCGCCCTCTCGATTTATTCGATACATCGAATCTTTACCTTGATCCAAAAAAAAAAGTTTATAAAAACAACTAAAAAAGTGGCTTTTTATTATGGAATTTCCATATCCAAACTACTATTAAGTACAGTCCACTTCTATTTATATGGAAGCAATGAAAGCAATTAGGAAGAAAACCGACGTCAAGTCGCGTGTCTTCTACCTAGAGCGTCCTTCCGGACAAGAACATCAAGTTTTGGATCGACTACGAAAGCTTCGTCGACATGGATAGGGATATGTACGTGAGACGAGCGATCCTCTCTGTAGGAGTTTTAGACTCCTTAAAAATATGACAAATAACAACATTAGAAAAGCCACACAAATCTAATTTTGTATTTAATAGTAGAAGCTCTATGTTCCAAAGTCACTTCCAGTATCATAAGATTGTTTTTCCTACCACCAGATTGTCCCCCTCAATAAGTAGATTTTTTAGACCCAATTCTTTAGCCCGTAGTACCCCTTGCTGAAGGCCCATAGCCTCCGCAAAGTATATAGAAATCCCTGAATAGGTGTCTCCCCCATGTAAGATAACCTTTCCTAAAGAATCTCGAATATATTACGAACCCATAAGTTGCCTCTCCTGACAATCGTTTCGATCCGTCAAAATTAAGCTTTGTGAAGCCAATCGATGGTTTATCCGATACCCCATTTCGAATAATAGTGTTGGTATTTCTACAATGCAATCGTGATGTAATTGTGTTGGAATGATTGGAGTCCGCATTACCGTCGTCTTCTCCCCTGTTAAACTTACACGCCACCTCTGCCCAAGTCTGACGACTTGTTAGGACAAAAACTTTTATAGTGCTCACCGTGAAGTCTGTCATATGATCAAACACTAATTGGTTTACGAAGAACCAGATTGCCCACGAGCAATACGCAATGCAATATCATCCATCCGTTTAAGACCAACCCGTTTTCAAATTTTATTAAGAGTGTCATACTATTTATACTCAATGAATGGATCCAAGGTGACTGGTAGTGGTGAGATTTCCATCTCGAGAAATAATTGTTTTCTAATAATGCAGTTTAATAACAGATGATCTGAATCTCCATGCACGTTGTTACATAATACGCAAGTAGTGAACTGATATATGAGATCTGTAAAACCGTTCTTTTGTTGCAAGTCTACCCCTAGTAATTTTCCATAGGAAAATCCGGTCCTTATGTTGTGCATCGAGCTTCCGAATCCATTCGCACCCAAAATCAGATACACCAGCTCCATGCGGAACCAACGTAACAACGATTGCGTCGAGAACTAGTCATCTGAACGAGGCCCCCAACCAATCCAATATATTGATTTCCGTTGGTCGTTTTAAAAAACTCCAAAGTTCATTATATAAAATAATAATTTTTTAACAAGGATGAATTGTATATAAATTTTTTTATATAAAAATTATTATTCTATATAAAAACTCCAAATTTAATAAAAAATAATTATTTTTACCTTAAATCACTTAAGGGCCTGGTTTATTACAAACTTTATAATTTTATCCTTCAAGGGAATCAAACCCTGCTCCTTTGGACGTGTACTAAATCTCGTTAGGGTTGATTAAATCCTGAAAGGGTTTTGGGTTTTCTTTAGTCAGGCGGTGTGCGGCTCTGCGGTGGCGTGACTGGGCGTTCTTCTCCGTAGATGTGGTTTTGGTTGTTGGAGTCGTGATATGTTGGAGTCGTGGTAGTTTATTTCGTGGCGTCTCCGCGATTCGGGTTGACTGCTTCCCTGGAGTTTCGTCCTCACTGTCCACAGGATGATCAAGTCCTGATGTATCGCTGACCTACGGTTCTGCTTCAGTGGGGCTTGGCTTCGTCCGTCGTCTTCATCCACGTCTAGTTTGGTTTGGGACTGCTTGGTTTCATTTTTTGCAGGGTGCGTTTCCCTGAGTGTGCACCGTTATGTATTGTTTGTTTGTTTGTTTGATTTGTAGACGGTTCTCTTGTCTGTCGGCTTGGCCGACCCTCGAGTTTCAAATATGTCTGAACTCTTATTCTTACCTTATCAAAAAAATTATTATTATTATTTTATATAATTTTTTTTTAATTTTTTTTAAACGTGTTAATCTATTATCGAATGAAGGCGGTACTAAATTCCAAATTCATATGCAAGGATTATTGACCCATGTGGTTTAAAAAATAGAGCTTGACATTTCGACCAAAAAAAACTAGAGCTTGACAACATGCCAAATATAAAGTCGAAAAAAAAAATTCTTCTGATAAGATTCTCTACATATTGACAATAGTATGTGCTTGAACTAATAACAAAAATAATACGTTTATTTGGTGTGTGGTTATATAAGAGTCAAAAACGTGAACGTGGATATGAAACCACTGCATTGCATTGCATGGCATTGCCAGCCAGTCTATATATTTATCACGCATTCACGCGCCATTGCGGTGGTCAACTTACCCACAACCCTTCCTTTGACAGATCTTTTTAATTTCCTTTTTAAATCATTACATGACACATGACACATGTCATAATTGATTACAGCTTATAGGTATAATTTTTTTTTTTAAAATAAAATAAAAGCTACTGAGTAGTACAGTATAATTGAACAAAAAATAATAATTTATATAAAAAAACCATGTTTATATTAAGAAAAATATATATAATTTTAAAATTCGGCCAAAAGTTCGACATAATTAACGGTGAGATGGCAACCGTAAAATTATTTTGGACTAAAATTCGATCACGGTATAAGCAATAGAACAGTCCATTCCATTTTGAGGTCAAAATAACAGTTTTTTTTATATAACTTCGGGTTCCAATCGAGGTTGTCGACTAATCTCTCCCTTACCAAATCCGAACGAGGTTGTCGACTAATCTCTCCCTTACCACTAGGATGAGAGGTCAAAATAAATGTTGCCATGACATTTTGATAGGAATTTTGGTTGTATTTTGAAATCATATTATTTCAGATAATATAAGCATAATTTGTATAAGAATTTATAATTGATAGTTAGTATTATTTATAATTATTTTTCATATTTCCTTCGTCTATAAAAACATATAATTTAGCTTGTAGCACAAATTTTAAAGAAACTAGCAAATATAATATTACTAGTGCGTGTCTCGTGACTCCCGTCCTGTGCACGTGAATATGTTATCATAACATTCTAAAAATAAAAATATTATCTATAAATAACCTATTAAAAGTATAACAAAAATAATAAATTTGAATTATATTATGAGAATTAAACTAATAATGATCAAAATGTGCATGAAATATAAAATAAAAATTAATATCGATATAAATAATTCATTTTATCAAAAAATAATATACATATAAATAAAATAACAACTATCAAATAATTTTGATATAAATAGTTCTTTTCACAAAAAATAATCTAAATATAATTAAAATAACATCTATCCAATAATTATATATTAATGTTTTTAATTAGTAAGTATGACTATGAAATAATTTTAATTTATATTTTTATCAATTAATTAAAATATATATCGATAGATTGAGGCTTATGATATTTTTTTATATAAATTATTGCAACATATTATTTTAATAATTATTATCGATAAAATAACCTATTAAAGACATAAATGACAAAAATAATAAATCTAAATTTCAATTTAAGAATTAAATTAATAACGATCAAATTGTGAAAGAAACATAAAATAAAAATTAATCTATGTATAAATAATTCATTCTATTAAAAAAATATAGATATGAATAAAATAACAATTATTAAATAATTAATTTTGATGTAAATAATTCTTTTCACCAAAAAATAATCTAGATATAAGTAAAATAACACATATCAAATATTATTATCAATTAACTAATAGATAGATAGATTTTAGCTTATAATAACTTTCTACAAATTATAAAAACATTTTATTATAATAATTTTTTTGAAGGATTTTTTTTGTTACCACGTAGGACGTCATGCTTTGGTCTTAACTTATATATATAGATAAATATCCATCTTTTTCCACCACTTTTAACTTTTTTGAAAACTACAACTAATAAGTCATTAATATTTATTTTATTTTTATTTTTTTGGACGGAGGGAGTATTTTATAATGTGAGATAAATTATATGTACGGGTACAAATAATTTATTAATTTTATTTGATCATCACATTGACTACCCATCTACGTACATTCCTTAATGGTCGGCCCTTCATTGGTTTTATACATTCCAAGGGCGGTTTAGTAATTTAAATCACGTTGTCGATCTTCTCTATTTACATGTTTACTTTAATAAAACTTATACTTGAATTAGATTTCAAATGTATTGTCATACTATTGTAAAAAAAAATACTTGCATTAATTCAAACTATAAAATCCAAAATAACATCAAATCCCCAAAAGAAAAGAGGAAATAAACATGCTAAAAAAATGAAACATGGTCTAAAATGTGCCAAAAGTCGAGTAGCCTAATTCCAAAGACGACGTCGTACATTCGACCAGCTACAGCCCTGGAGGGAGTCGAAGCCAGTAGCCAATTCGAATGTTTTTAGTATCAACATCTTCATCATTAACCGATTAATTTTCAAAATAAAGATTTTGTCCCTTTATTTTTTATCCTCTAGAATCCAAATATATAGGATGGAAAAACCATCTTCATATAACCTCATGTCCACACCTAACACCTTACATATAAATAAATAGTAATTCTAAATTATAATTTTTAATTGTTTTTTTTAGGTTGAAATCTTATTTTGCCCTTGTAAATGAATTTTTTTTTTCAAAATATTCACTAAAAAATAAATAATTAACAAAATATTCAAACTTACAAAATATTTACAAAAATATTCATTTTTTGCAGGTCGGGCAGAAAAACGTGGTCTCATACCGCATTTTATTTACAAGGTGGAAAATTTAAAATCAGAGCAAAATACGAGGAAAAATTAAAAAAAAAACGCGGTTTAAAACCGCTTTTTTTTGTTAAATTTATTTTGGACTGAATTATGTAATTATGTAAAATTTATAAGCTTAGAGACGCAATTTGAAACCGCGTCTCTTTTTTTTTACAAAAAATTGAGATAGGGGAGCATCTTCCTCCCTCCTCCTTTGATCTGATTTCTACACCGAGCCGGCGAGCTTCTTCTTCCTCCTACTCCAGTGAGCTTCCTCCTGATCTCGGGACCCCTTTCATCCACCAGCAGGCGGCGGAGCACCTCTCGAGCAGCAGGTGCGGAGTCCCCTCTCGAGTGCCCGACCGTCGACCTCCCATCCCGAAAACCCTCCCTGAGCTCTCCCGATCGTCGACCTCTGACCCTGACCGCCCTTCTCTCCCTCTGCCTCCCAATTCTCTACAGGCTCCGACCTCCGGCGGACCGGCCTCCCTCTCTCCTCCTACGCAGCAATGCGATTTCGAAGCAATAATTCGATTCCGAAAACCCTCCTTGAGCTCTCCCGACCGTCGACCTCTGACCCCGACCGCCCTTCTCTCCTTCTGTCTCCCAATTCTCTCCAAGCTCAGGCCTCCGGCGAACCGGCCTCCCTCTCTCCTCCTTCCCAGCAATGTGATTTTGAAGCAATAAACCGATCCCGAAAACCGTCCTTGAGCTCTCCCGACCATCAACCTCTGACCCCCGACCGCCCTTCTCTCCCTCTGCCTCCCAATTCTCTCCAGCCTCCGGCGGACCGGCCTCCCTCTGCTTCAATTTTCAGCACCCAAAAAAGAAAAAAAAAGAGAGAGACGCGGTTTCAAACCGCGTCTCTAAGCTTATAAATTTTACATAATTACATAATTCAGCCCAAAATAAATTTAACCAAAAAAACGTTGTTTCAAACCGCGTTTTTTTGTTAAATTTTTCCTCGTATTTTACTCTGATTTTAAAATTTTCATCTTTTGAATAAAACGCGGTATGAGACCGCGTTTTTCTGCCCGACCTGCAAAAAATGAATATTTTTGTAAATATTTTAAAAGTTTGAATATTTCGTTAATTATTTATTTTTTAGTGAATATTTTGAAAAAAAATTCCTTGTAAATTGTATTCTCATCTTATTTGTACTACATCTTTTTAGGTAGTAGTAGCAATTATCAGAGTATAGATCATTTGTACATAAGTCTTAGTCTACACAATTGTGGACCCTTGATCGTATTGTGATGAATTGCCCAGATTAAAAGAAGTTTTTTTTATATAAATAATAGGTGGGACCCGCGTGTAAATCAACATGACTCTCTTCCCGTGGGCGCGTGAGTTGCTGGATGAGAGGCACTTGTTTTGGAGATTTGTGGGACCCGCTTCACAATATTAAAAAAAAGCGTTGTTAGAGTGAAGCTTTCCACTTAACACAATAAGAAAAAAATGCGATCCACTCAGTTGAAATCCAATCCCTTCCATTTTTTTCCCTTTTAATTGACAATTTTTTTTACTTTTAATTGACAGTGTGTAGGTTTTTAGTTGTCAATTACTCAATTTAACTGAATAAAGTCACACCTCAATGTTCAACATACTAGTGAATACCAACTATTTCAATGAATAATATTTGTGACTTCAGTTTATTGTTTCTGTTCCCCGAAAAATATATCTATTATACTGAATAATGTTTCAAAATTGATTGAATAACAATTACCCAACATCTTAATTAATGTTTTTCTTTGATGGCTTTTTATTCGGTGGACTAGAGCGGTAAAAATATATATTTCACCGAATAAAGACACACCACAATGATCAAGCTACTAGTGAATAACAACCATTCTACCGAATAACCGTTGTGATTAAGCAAAATTTTAGAATTATTCGATTGAATCGATCGATTTAACGCGTACATTGAACAATAATTGGTGGATTATTCAGTTAAATTCTTATTTTTACGAGGTACATTAAAAAAAAACAAATCAAACTTATTTTATTGAAACGTAAGCAGAAGCTTTGGAGGATGTGGGGGATGGCGAACAGGGCAAAAGACTCAACCTCGATGTCGGTTCTGCGTTTAGGGGGTGGACTCTTCAAGGGTCGTCGAACCCAGTCTGACCTCGGCGAGGGTCACTCCCTCCGTCATCGGCTTCGATCTTCAGAGCCTGTTAGTATTAGCATTAGTGAGGCTCGATTTCTGTGTCCTGTACCCTTCACATCGGAAGTTGCTGGCGGTGCTCGGAGTCGGAAGTGTGGTGGTCAGCGTTGATTGGTTCTGTTGGTCCCGACACCGCAGATATGGGGGAGAACAAGAGGGAAAACATCACGATTCGACGAATTGCCGCCGCCCTATGTTCATTGTCGAATCTACCACCAACTCCGATTTGCCTATGTGTGACGCCAAATCGCCTCCGCCTGTTGTGCATCGCCGCCAGTTCCGCCTAGAAGAAACGCCACAGTCACCGGAGATGGTGTCAATTTCTGAGGAAGGGGACCAATGGTTGTCGATAGGGCTGTTATATGAGCTGAACAGCTCGAGCTCGGCTCGAAAAAGCTCGAGCTCGGCTCGTTCAAAACCCTTAAACAAGCCGAGCTTGAACAAAGTTTTAAGCTCGAATCGAGCTCGAGTCGAGCTCGAGCCGAGCCGAGCTCGAAAGCTCGTGTTTTTGAAAAAATTGCCTTATGTTAAATAAGGCCCAATTATTTTTGTTTGGAAAATAAGGCCCAATTTTTTTTGAAGGGAAAATATGGCCCAATTCAATTTATTCAAACAAATTCATCTGTATGTCTCTCTTCTACCAGTCTCTCTCTCTTTTACAGGAAAACCTAGCCGCCCCCAATTTCATTTCTCTCTCTCTCTCCTACTCTTCCCCCACTTGTGCGCTCTCTGTCCGAGTCTTTCCGATAGCCGACGTCCCCGACCATCTCTCCGAGTTTCTTCGTCTTCGTCTCCATCTCGTGTTAACAAATTTCAGCCTCTTCGTCTTCGTTCAATGGAGATCGAGGGTTTCCTCTCTCTCCTTTTTCTTGTGTACTGAATAATGGAGATCGAAGCAGGTTTGCTCCCGTCGGCGGTCCCGATTATTCCCGATGGCAAGCTCGATTCTTCCTTCCTCTAATGTTACTGTCGGCTGTTGTGTCGGTTTGATGTTTCTATTTTTTTTTTCAGTTATTTTCATTTGAATGAAGACTAATTGAGGTTGTTGATTGAAATGAAATTGTTTGTCTAATTTGTAAAAGTTATTTGCAATTCTTGTTAAAATTAAGATGAATTTGTACTATCATGGAATGAAGATGAATTCGTTTAAGATAGTCTGTTGTAATTGCTTCTGTTTCATCTACGAACCAATCTTGAACGAGCTCGAACGAGCCCAAATGACGAGCTCGAACGAGCTCAGGCTCGTTCGTTCGGCTTGTTCGAGCCTATACAAGCCGAGCTCGAGTTTACCTCTGGGCTCGCGAGCCGAGCTTGAGCGCCAAAAAAAGCTCGAATAATTTTTGGGCTCGAGCTTGGCTCGTTCGCAAGCTTGAACACGTCAAGCTCGGCTCATTCGGCTCGAATATCACCCCTAGTTGTCGAAGACGGTCCGTCGAAACTTCACAGAGGACCACTTGTTGAGAAATAGGTTTAGAAGAAGGCAAATTGTTTTTAGGGTTTTAATTATGCCATGAATTTCACGCGCTCCACACTTTTCTCTTGTATTGCAGCATTTGATTTGTATTTTTTTTAAAACCGTAATACGTGGCAACTTTTCACCCATCCATCGTAATAAGATCAAAGCTCAATGATTGTGTACAAGGTACACCCTAAGGGGTGTGTACACATGAACCACACCCGCAATTATCATATTTTTTTTATAAAATGTCTTTTTTATCCTGAAAAGTTTGAATTTTATTTTTTATTTATTTCAATGTCCTTTTATATCTCAAAATTATCAATTATCATATTTTTATCAATTTCATCTAACTTTATACTTTTTTGTAAAAATAGCCAAATTACAACTTAAATTTTTTTTCTGAAATCTATCATACTTGATATTTTTAATTAAACTATCAAAGTTATAACTTTAAAGTTTTATCCAATCCATCTGAATTTATATTTTCTGAAATCTTATATTTATTTCATTTACAACTATATAATATCAAAATCAAAATACCTAATAAGCTATCTGATGGTGTTTTTTTTTGCCAAACAGAGTCGTAGAAGCACATTTGTAAGTTTTCCCCCTCCTTTTTCATTATAATGGTATTTTATGTAATTGTATTTTCCCTATTTAGTTCTACATTTGTATTTCTATTTTAAAGATGGGTTGAAAAATGTATTAAAGTGATTAAATATTATCAAAAATAATCTAAAAATTTTAATATAAAAGATGATTAAATTAAAAACTTTATATATACTCCCTCTATTCGACAAAACATATCGTTTACTATTCATACACAATATTTTAAAATGATAAAAACTATATAAAATATTAAGTTTCTTATTAATATTTTTTATCATTACATAATATGTTTTTGCTTAACGAACAGTAAATAACATTTTTACAAGATTTTATCCATGTTTGTAAAGTATGGTATATTATATTGTATCTCTTTTAATGGTAGACAATTAAATATATTGACAAAAATCAATTAACTAAATTGGTGTTAATACAAAATTTATTTAATTTATTTAAATAAAATTTTATATACATTGTTAGTTAGAGATAATGTTTAATTACAAGTTATTTTATATATTTTTTAAATATAAAGCGAATTAATATTACAAAAACTTCACAAAAGTGCGGAAAATTAACTAGTTGTTATTATAGAATTTCATACAGAAAATAATTCAATTTTAATTATTTGCGAACATATAAATATTTGCATGCACATAAAAAAAGGTATAATATAGACTAGACATGTCAAAACGTAACCCGATTCGAACGCTCGTAATTTTTTGGGTCAAGACCCGAAAATTTTGACCTGGAGAATTTTTTTGACCCAAACCCGAAAAATCGGTATTTTTCTGGGTCAAATGGGTTTCGACCCGATGACTTGAATGACCCGGTTTGTTAAAACAAAACTTTGACTTATAAAAAACCAAGAAAATCTCATAGTTATATTAGGGTAAGTTTAGTAATTACTCCATCCGTTCTAAAATATAAGTTATTTACTTTGTTGCACGCTTTTAAAGGAGGTAAAATTTATATAAAAATTAACTTTTTTATTAAAATTTTAAAATAATATTATAGTTATTAATACTAAGTATAATACGATTTTTTATTTAAAAAAATAAAATAATTGACCAGCCCGAAATTTACCTGGTTTGACCCAAAACCGAGTCAAACTCGAGTTTGAATTAACTCGGATCTAATCGAGACTCGTTTTATCCGAAACTCATTTTATATGAAATCCGAAATGATCCAACCCAAATCCAAACCGACCGAATGACGCGATTGACAGGATAACAGGTGTAATATAGTAGACCATAAGCGTATGTGCCTCGAAACGATGGAGTGCATAACTGTATAAACAGTACACACATGGGTTCAAAACCAATTCAAACACTCTTGTCTCTCTCTCTATCTCTGTTTCCATTTGCCATTTCGGTATTCTATTTTTCGTCGCAACTGAACTGTATCTTCATAAACAAATATTATATTATAATATTGGTTTCACACCCAACACGTACACCGTCTTGTATAGTAGATTATAAGCATTATAAATAAGCTTTCTGATTAAGCTGTTTTAAAAACAACTGGCCCAGCCTCCCCTCTTCTTCTTCTTCCTCTTCCTCTTCTTCTTCTTGTTTAATTATCTCACCTCAGTACCTCACCAGGCCATATACGTACATAAACTCATCCCATTTCCCTCCGGCATTCTCATTGATTAATTAATTCTCGAGATCGATTATATATATATATATATAAATCCGGGAGAGATCGATAATCGATTAGGCCGGTGAAATGGCTGCAGGAAGCACGCCCTGCGCCTCTTGCAAACTCCTAAGAAGACGGTGCGCCAAGGACTGCGTTTTCGCCCCTTACTTCCCCCCTGATGACCCTCAGAGATTCGCCATCGTTCACAAGGTCTTCGGTGCTAGCAATGTCAGCAAAATGTTACAGGTATCTCTCTCCTCTCATCTCTTTTCATTAATTATTCCATCGATCATCATCAATTTTATCTCTCCCCTTTGATTTTCAACTATATATTACTTGTTCCTTTTGAATCTCTCCTATATATATATATATCACAAACCCCTAATTATTGTCGACTTTAACTAATATTGAAAATGTTGCACCAGTTTAATATATATAAATCATTCTGTGCTATTTTTTTTAGGTCAAAGTCACCATCACATATTTTAACTGTATGAATTCATATATATATATATATATATATATATATATATATATATATACTTTTTTTTATAATAAAAATGTAGTCCAGTCTAGAGTATTCTTACAGATGAGAACTTGCAATTCTATGTCGGAGTTAAGGTTAGCGTTAATATTTTTACTTTATTAAACCAAAAAAGTATTTTTACTTTATAATGAAGAATCAATGTTTAATATTTTTACTAAAAATCAATCTGTTAATTAGGAGGTTTGACTTTTATAGGACAAGGTATTAGCTAGGGATTCTAAATAGACTTTTCCATTAATTGTATTTCTTTGAGTTGTTGAATACAGGACCTTCCGGTGCAGCAAAGGCCAGATGCAGTGAGCAGTCTGGTGTTCGAAGCGAACGCGAGGATGCGGGACCCGGTATACGGGTGCGTGGGGGCGATCTCGTACCTCCAGAACCAGGTTTCGCAGCTGCAAATGCAGCTGGCAATGGTGCAGGCGGAGATCCTCTGCTTCCAGATGCAGCAAGAGCCCGCGGGGGCGGCCGCCATGGCGGCGGCTGCACCACCCACGTCCGTCGTGGTGGATCTCCAAGACCACAACTCGTTTAATTCCTTCTGCAACAGCGGCAACAGCAACAGCAGCAGCAATAGCAGCGTCGTTAGCTACGAGTACAACACGCATCTAGTCCAGCAGAATAATCTCGACTTCTCCGCGGCTTCGAACAATGTTGCACTCTTGCCGGAATCTTTCAAGAGGGAGTCCCTTTGGACGCAGTGATAAATGCCATTTTTCTACTTCCCTTCCTCCTGAGTCTACTTTTGATTGTAATCATTAATGTAATGCTAATTAAGGAAAAAAAACTATGGCCGCGACACTTATATAGCCTAGCACACAAACTGAATGCATTTTCATTCTAAAATCAACTGGTCACTGAGATAATCTTTTAATCTCTTCAAGGGCTCCACAAATACAATTAAGAGTCGAAATCACATATTTCGACCATTTTTTGAGGTCGAAATCATATATTTCTTTGTACGAGCAGCCCCACTATAAAAGCACCAATTTGATTTTTTCTCACTGTTCATAGGGGTTCAAGCTAGAAATTACAGTAGATGGCAGGAGGGGTTGATTAGTTGAAAGTTAGTAATTAAAGAGCAATTAAGATGTATGATTAGTTGAAAGTTACAGCAGTGGATTTCAAGAAAGGAGAAAGGATATAAATGACTTTTCGGTATATGGAAAGAGATGGTCAAAGCAGAGTAGGTAGACGTGGAGTAATCATGGGTTGAAGTGTGTTGCAAGAAATTTTATTCATTGGTTGGGAAATTGTATTTTTCAAATTTAAAAACCATCATCTGATTTTTCGTGTAATATCACCTATCATATTACATCCATTTTATTATTATTATTATTATTATTATTATTATTATTATTATTATTATTATTATTAACTCCGTATAATCTATCTATAATCTATCTATCTTTTCCTCCCTCTGTTCGGAAATAAATGATGTTTGACTTTTGTGCACGTAGTTTTAAGAGTTAAAAACTATATAAAATCTTATTTATTTTAATTAATTTTTTTCACAATTTAATACTTATTAGTTATTACTAATAGATACTCCATCCGTTAATTAAAACTTGAAGTTTTACTATTCACGCACGCTTTTTGAGGTGTTAAAAACTATATAAAATATTAACTTTTTTAACATATTTTTTAAATAATTTCATACTTGTTACTATTAATTATGAATTTATAAAAACAAATTTAAAAAAATGTTAATATTTCATATAGTTTTTATCATTCTAAAAAAGCGTGCATGAATAGTAAACGACAAGTTTTAATTAACAGAGGGAGTATTAAACAATGAAAAAAATTAATTAAAATAAATAAGATTTTATTTAGTTTTTAGCTCCTAAAACTACGTGAATAAAAGTTAAACATCGTTTATTTCCGAACGGAAATAAACGATGTTATACAAGTTATACATCATGAATTACGTGTTATACAAGTTAATAAGAAGTGATGTATAACTTGTATAACACGTAATAAGAAGTGATGTATAACTTGTATAACACGTAATTCATGAACTCCTAAAACTACTTCTTATTAACTTTTTAAACCAATCAACTTTTATATTTATTGTATTGTAAACTACTCCCTCCAATCGGTAATATTTTTTTTACATGTTATTTAAAAAGCTAAAAAACTCTATAAAATATTAAATTTTTTTAATTAAATTTTTATGCTCATTACTAACCAGTATGAAATAATTTAAAAAGTTAATTAAAACTTAGATATTTTATAGAGTTTAAAATTTTATTAAAAATAATAATGAGTAATAGTAAAAATAAAATATTTTAGATTTGAGGTAGTATATAGCCCAAAAAGAACAATTTACTAACCACGTGTTATACAAGTTATACATCACTTCTTATTAACAATTCATCACCACCATAATTATATGATTTTCAACCAATCAAATTAAATTTTTTATTTATTTTCTAATCAATTGGTTCAATTTTAAATATTAAATTAGTACATAATTTATTCCTTACTATATTATACATTTTCTAATAAACTGTTTCAAATTAAAACATTTAATCAAACATATTTTATTTTATTTTATAGTAATGTAGTGTATTATTATGATTTTATTTATAAAAAAAAATAAGCGTCATAGAACGGGGATTGTACTAGTTATTATTATTATTATTATTATTATTATTATTATTATTATTATTATTATTATATCATTTTACAATTATAAGTTTAATCCTATCCTTTAATACAAAAATTTAGATTATTATGTAAAGTTTTATATTTTCTTATAACTTATTATTTTTAGTATTTTATAATCAACGTGAGAAATACCATTACATCAAATTTCTCCCCACGTTCTTCAAGTGTAAATTGCACTTGATAACAAACACATATGTCGAATTTACCCGAGTCAAACCGTGATACCATAAACTACCCGAAAAGTTTATTTTTCTCGCGCCCAAAAATTTATTTTTGATTAGGGAATGGGTTATTTGATATCTATTGTAGATATCAAATAATCCATTCCCTAATCAAAAATAAACTTTTGGGCGCGAAACAAACCAATTTCAAAATTTAGGATTACTAGGCGAAAATTTTAAAACTGATATTTACCACGCGGATTAGGTCATACATCACGGATTCACGGATTCCTCACAAATTTTCCGAAAAAAAAATATGTGCAAAAGGGGTTCTAATATGTCAAAGCCCATAAGGCCCATTACTAACTATTGGGCCTGCATTGAATTTATATTAGTATTAATGGTAAGTTTTATTTAGTCAATTAATAAAGGATAACGAATTTTTCACCAAAATAAAGGATAACGAATTCGAATTCTAGACGTGGTTAAATTCCTAAATTCCAGAGGTGAAGAGTCATTAATGGCTGCTAGCTGCTGCCTACTAGTACAATTTTAAAGGATAAATTTGGTGAATGTCTATTTTAGATGTGAATATTAAGTAAATATCCATTTTTTTTTACAAAATTAAGTAAATGTCCATTTTTTCTAAAAATACCCCTCCTTCTCATCCCTATCCCTTCCTCCTTCCCTCTTTGTCCATTTTTAATTTTAGCATTGACTGATCAACATTGACCATTTCGGTCAACTCTGCATTTGATGACAATTTTTCTAGTGACAATTGAGTATATTTTTCTGGTGACAGTTGTTTGTGACAATTATTTCGGTGACAATTGAATTTTTTGTTACATTTTATTTTTTCCGGTGATAGTTAGGGGAAATATCTTTTGGTGACAATTGATTTTTTTTTTCTGGTGACAATTGGTGGTGAAAATTTTTCTTGTGGAACAATGTCCCCATATTATTTTTTCGAACGTATTGTCACCAACTACAAAAAAATATCACCACCCTATTGTCATCAACCTCTTGTAAGTAATATATTGTCACCAACGACATAACAGTGTCGCCGACCTATTGTCACCAACTACAATACATTGTCACAACTCACCAACTACAAAAATAATGTCACCACCCTATTTTCATCAACCTCTTGTAAGTAATATATTGTCACCAACGACATAATAGTGGCACCAACCTATTGTCACCAACTACAGTACATTGTCACCACTCTATTGTCACTAACTACAGAACATCGTCACCGTATTCTTTTCTCAAATGTATTATCACCAACAATAAAATATTGTCACTGCCCTATTGTCGTCTCTAACCTCTTGTCAGTAATTTATTGTCACAAACGACAAAAAATTAGACCCTAGAGAGGTTAAAGCTAAGCAAAGAGTAATCTATTGTCACCAACGACAAAATATTGTCACCAATTACAAAATAATGTTTTGTCACTAATGACAATACATTGATGTAATCTTAACGACACTTCTTCCCGCGCACCTGCTTGATCCGAGGAGACGGAGAATCGGAACGAAAACGAATGAGTGTGATGGAGAGGATCGAGTTAGGCAGCCATGGATCGATGGAAGTGATAGCTTGAGAGAAAGGCGCAACAATTCATTCACTTTTTCTGCTGTGTTCATCAAATTTCGGTTTTATTGTAATATGAAAATATTTTATAATTAAAAAATATATTTTTTATAATCTGAAAGTATTTAAAATATTTTTTATAATTAAAAAATGGAAAAAGGAATTTTTTTATAATTAAAATGTTTTGTAATCTGAAAGTATTTAAAAAGTTTTGTAATATGAAAGTATTTAAAATATTTTTCTTATAATTAAAAAAATGGAAAAAAGAATTTTTGCAAAGGCGAAAAACTTCGAGCAGAAAGTGTCGTTTTACCGGGGAAGGAGGAATGATCGGGTGGGGAGGGTCCATGGGAATTGGACGTGGTCTCAGTTGATAAAGGCATGAAAACACCATTTCACTACGCCATTTTGCAAGTTACGTGACGTACATTTGTGGATTCGTCGCTTGAGATCCCTTCAGGCGACGTACCATATACAACTTCGTCACCTGAGTCGAATCCAGGAAAAGTCAAAGGAGACCGAAGCTCGGGCGACGAAGTTATCATTTATTCGTCGCTTGAGTAAATTCAGGTGACGAACGTATGTAGAGTCGTCACCTGAGTAAGAGTCGGTAGGCCCACATTAAATTGCATGGTGTTGGGGCGACGAAGTTATTATTTGTTCGTCGCTTGAGTAAATTCAAGTGACGAACGTATGTAGAATCGTCACCTGAGTAAGAGTCGGTAGGCCCACATTAAATTGCATGGTGTTGGGGTGACGAAGTTTGAATGAGTACGTCGCCTGAAGGAGGGGTAGATCTAACACATTAAATTGCAAGTTAGGTGTTACTTGCGACTTTTAATGTATGTGTACCATTGTACATGGTTAATGTATGTGTAACATCTTCCTTCTCCATTTCCATCTTATATCATCCGTTGATTTTTTTGAGAGCTACTAGGCTAGTTTAAAAAAAATGGTTTAAATTAATAATTTGTTTATATTTTTTGTGGATACTTTAAATATGCACACATAAATCATAAATGTGTTGTTATTGTGTGTGTGTCTATATATATATATATATATATATATATATATATGGTAGAGATTGAAGAAAATCATATTATTGGTTTGAGGTTTTATGAAAAAACTTGTGATAAATATTGAAAATATTCATGATATTTTTTAGTAATACAATTGGCGCCAAAGTTCCCGCTTCATTTGGGGAAAATATGCAGATATTCAAGCGACGAACATAGCATATGTTGGTCACTTGAGTTCTTAAAAAAAAGGCGCCAAGATTTCCCGCTCTACTTTTGAGAAGAAAGTGATGTATCTATATAAAATCAGAAGATATATCGACTATTGTGTATCTATATATGACTAGTATTTGTTACCCGCGCTCTTGTGCGTTTTATTAATTAATTATATTTTATTATATCTGATAATAATAAGTACTCTTATTTAAATACGCATTATTTTTTCACTTATTTATCCAATAAATAATACATAATAAAATAAAATATCTTTATTTTTTAAAAATATAAAAGTATATAAACCCTTTAATTTGATTTTCTCTCTTATAAATGAAAAAGTTTATCTCTTATGTGTAGTAGATTGTAATAGATTGAATGATGAAAAACCCTTTAATTAATCCATAAATAATAATAGCTATATGTGTTATTTCAACCGACTGCCACATATTCTTTGATCTAAATATAAGTTATATATGTTATTTCAACCGACTGCCACATGAGATTTGTCATTGAGATTTGAAATCAAGATTAAGATCAAGATCGACTTTTGATAATGAGATTTTATATTTTAGAATTGAGAGTGAGAGTTGATATTTGAGATTGAGATTAAGTTTGAGATCGAGATTTGAGATGGAGATTGTGATTTGAGATTTGAAATCAAGATTAAGATTAAGATCGACTTTTGATATTATATTGAGATTTTATATTTGAGAATTGAGAGTGAGAGTTGATATTTGAGATTGAGATTGAGTTTGAGATTGAGATTTGATATTGAGATTTGTCATTGATATTTGAAATCAAGTTTAAGATCAAGATCGACATTTGATATTGAGATTTTATATCTTAGAATTGAGAGTGAGAATTGATATTTGAGATTGAGATTAAGTTTGAGATCAAGATTTGAGATGGAGATTGCGATTTGAGATTTGAAATCAAGATTAAGATCAAGATCGACTTTTGATATTGAGATTTTATATTTTAGAATTGAGAGTGAGAGTTGATATTTGAGATTGAGATTAAGTTTGAGATCGAGATTTGAGATGGATTTTGCGATTTGAGATTTGAAATCAAGATTAAGATTAAGATCGACTTTTGATATTGAGATTTTATATTTTAGAATTGAGAGTGAGAGTTGATATTTGAGATTGAGATTAAGTTTGAGATCAAGATTTGAGATAGAGATTGCGATTTGAGATTTGAAATCAAGATTAAGATCAAGATCGACTTTTGATATTGAGATTTTATATTTTAGAATTGAGAGTGAGAGTTGATATTTGAGATTGAGATTAAGTTTGAGATCGAGATTTGAGATTGAGATCGCGATTTGATATTTGTCATTGAGATTTGAAATCAAGATTAAGATCAAGATCGATATATGAAATTGAGATTTTATATTTGAGAATTGAGAGTGAGATTTGATATTTAAGATTGAGATTAAGTTTGAGATCGAGATTTGATATTGAGATTTGTCATTGAGATTTAAAATCAAGATTAAGATCAAGATCGACATTTGATATTGAGATAAAAAACATTCTCAAAAAAATCTAAAATTTCAATATATTTTGTGGTTTTCAAAGGCGTAACATATATATAGCTTTATAATATTTTTTATATTTTATATATATATATACTAAACAAACTATACATATAATTACACAAAATATGTATATAACACAAATATACAGTGTATATAAACATATAAGAGTGTGTGTATATACAAAGTATATTCATATATACTATACACTATAAACACAAAATATATACAGTATGTATATAAACATATACAGTACGTGTATATATATATGTACCAAGTATATATACACTACATACATATATACTATATACACTGTAAACACTACATAAATAAATAATTAATTAAATAAATAAATATATGCGGGACGGGACGGGATTTGCGGGATAAGAAATCCTCGTCCCGCGTCCCGTCCCGCATAATTTTTGCGGGACGGGACCGGGACGGGATTCATTATTTTTTTTTCAAATCCCACCGGGATCGGGACGGGCACGGGACGGGCCCGGGATTTGCGGGATTTGTGCCCACCCCTAGTATTGAATGTGTAGTTAAAATTGTGTGTTGTGAAATGCTTGAATGGTATTTGATTGTGTACATGTACATTTGTGTTTTTAGTATGGTAAAAAACAGGGGCACAACCACTTACGGTTTATATATTTTTGGATGGTCATTAACACAGGAGACGAATATAGACTAATCTCGTCATCTTAATTTTATAAAAAAACTTGAAATATAATTAAGCGACGAACATACTACGAGATCTCCTCACATGAGTACACTGGCAACCAACATATGCACTCCATATTCGTCACTTGATGCATCAGGTGACGAATTTCATAATTCAATCCACCCTGATTACAGTCTCAAGTGACGAACATTTACGTCACTTGATTTGGTAAGCGACGACATAGTTGGTCACTTGAATGCCCTCTTTGACAACGTTTGCTATCTTTTAGGCGACGAAAACTTGGTCGCCTGAACCGTCCGGGCCGGGCTTTTGTCGGGCTTTGACTTAAATGTGCCGAATCACTTCCAGCAACCAACTTTGATAGAATCGTCACCTAAAATCTCTGGGCACGACGGTCATGCGATCACCATTCAGGTGACGACTATTCGTCACCTGAAGTCTGAGGTGACCCAATTCGACTTCAGGTGACCATTTATGTACGTCGCTTAACTTGCAATTTGGCGTAGTGTTTGATGATTGATTGGGTTGTATTAGTTGAATGCATTTACAGTAATTAAAATAGTGTCATCAATCTATTGTCACCAACACTACAAAAAAAAAAAGTATTTTAGCAACGGCATAATTCCGTCGCTAAAAATAAGAGTGGCGACGCTAAAAAAAATTGCGACTGTTATGCCACGGCAAATCGTCAGTCGCTAGCCCTGGGGTAGCAAATAATCTTTTGCGACGGTTGAGACCGTCGCAAAATAAAGCCCAATTTTTTTGTTATTTTGGCTTCTTTTTTGCGACAGTAATTTTGCCGTTGCTAAAGTTAATTTTCAAGCTTTATTGTGACACCATTACTTCCACGGCCATTGAGCTAAATGTATTATTTCACTTGCTAGATATATCTGCCAAAATTCAAAGACTTATTGAATATCAACTCCAATAACAAAAAAGTTTCAAATCAACAACTTTTATACATCAAAAGAGTATTCCACAACTTCAATCGTTTCGAGAACATACATAACCTTAAAAATATGATCTTTGAGATTTACATTTCAGATCAACAAAAACAAGCAAGTTCCAAACTTGACCCTCTTTATCCTGTTGGGCAGTCTCATAGTAAGAATTGAACTCCATCTCCAATAAACTCTTTTCGATGAACACATCACGCAGCCTATTACATAAAACAGAATGCTTTGAGGAAACATGTAAAATATAGTCACACATCAAATATACAGGGAAATATAAGAGAATGGGACGCAAAGAATGACATTAGGTCAAAAGAAAATGATTTAAAAGGATGAAATCACCTATATCTAATAACTGAATTCACATACATGAAAAGCCCATGCATTTGATTGGCCCTGTATCCAGTGCCTTTCTAACCCTTAAGAGTTCCACACAGAGAGGATAGCATAGAAAATGAGTTGATCATGAAAATGAACGACAGTGATAAGAAACAAAACCTATTATGCGAGGTTAGAAGTAGTGTTTAATAACGAAAACAAATAAAAAACACGATGGTAATATGCAAAACAAAAACGTGAACTAAAAGAACTAGAGAGAAACTAATGCAAACAAAATTTAGTCTAGAGAAGTAACACAGATTATATCATGTCAACATTCATGCTTGATTTTAAAACCTTGATCGAGAAGGCAAGTAATATCATGGTTAGAAGTAGAGTTTAATAACGAAAACAAATAAAAAACACGATGGTAATATGCAAAACAAAAACTTGAACTAAAAGAACTAGAGAGAAACTAATGCAAACAAAATTTAGTCTAGAGAAGTAACGCAGATTATATCATGTCTACATTCATGCTTGATTTTAAAACCTTGATCGAGAAGGCAAGTAATATCACCTCTAGCCCTAGGTCCTCCAATTTAACATCTCAGGCTTCTCAGCTCACTTTCATACTTGAGGTTAAAAAATGATTATGTCAATGAATCTGAGTGACTGAGTGTTTAACATGAAGGTGGGAGAATGTGTTTGAATATAGGTTAGAGAAAAAAAGTTACGAAGTCTAAAAAGAACGAAATTTAAAGAAATCCAAAAGAAAAAGAATTTTCAACATTAAGCTTATCAACTAAGGCATTATCATTTAAATTTACATCTTAGGTCAGGTTAGTGGACTTCTATGTGGCCCTACACTACGAGAAATTCATGACCCTCGCAAAGTTCTGATTTCTTAGAAGGAAGTAGCAACTTCACATATCTAACTTGAAGAATCATCTTCTCTCCATTGAAAGCGCCAAACTAAAAAGAGATGTGCCAATCAGTGTCTATAAAAAGGATGAGTATGAATGGAGACTAGTTTACTTACTACTCATTTTGCAAGAGCATTGGGCATAAATCGAAAGAAATCAGGAGACATAGGCCGATCGAAGCAAGTCTTGAATCCTGAAGAAGATAATCAATAAAATGCAATTACTAAGACAACTGGAAAATAAAGTTAAGTCAGTTTTCATTAATTTTTTAGTACTTTATCATGCCGTATTTAAGTGAAAGAAATTGTTCATTATAAACATTTTCTTAAAGAATTTGACTATAAAAAAAAGGTGATAGAGAGTTCCACTGATATGCTTTCACTTTAACTTTGATTAAAAGATGACAAATCTTCAATATTATCACAAATTACTACTTTTCTTCATCTCTTATCACGATGAGATCTCAAACAATTAGATCCAGACACATAGAGATCTTATGATAGCACATCACTTACAAGAGCATGCGTTTTGAACTTCAAACGGAATAAGAAATTAACATCACTTTCTGCACAGGAATGACATTTAGCTAGCTAGTTGCCGCATCAGTCAAGTCATTAAGCACAAATCAATTGATCTATTCAAATGGTACACAAAGAGCAATGCTACAATTGACTAACTATAAATTACCATCATCAATCATCTAAACTTTGTCCAATATAAGGGATATACAGAGGAAAATCCCAAGGAGAGAAGTTTCCACTCACAATAGAACTCATTGATTTCCACTTTTCACCCGCAACTTTAGTAACCTGAATCGCCCCTTTAACAACACATACAACACCCACAGATTTGTTTTTGGGATTCATCTCATTGAAGTGCTTCCTGAATTCATCATACTTTTTGTATGAAATATAGCAAGTTAACTTTCAAAAGCATGAAAAACCTAAAACCTATATTTAAGGAGGAAAGCGCTATTGTTTTTATGGAGAACGCACTTTCGATTTCTCATCCTACCATCAAACCAGGAATTTCCGCCGAAATTAGACCATAAATTAAACATTCATCAACACCTACAAAAAGGAAAAATTAAAAACCCTAGAAGGGAAATGTAACAGGGATTTGTAAATCCCTTAAAAGACTTTGTTTCTGACTTCGTAATGGGCTACGTCCCACTTTGCTTTCTCTAAATGTGGGCCGTTTGTGTGGGCCGGGTCCTGTGGACCTTCTTTGTCCTTTTCTGAGTTTCTTTTTGTAATTCTGTCTAGCTTAGCACTCCTTATGTAACCACCGATGGTGGACGCAGGAGCATTATTCAAAAAATTACAGAAAACTTTCTAAACCTCCAACTCTCTCAACATTTGCTTCCGTTCCTGCTTCTTCGAATCAGCTCTTCATCTTATAGCTGATTTCTAGGCCAGGTACACTCTTCTTCGGATTTGAACCCAAATCCCTAGATTGAGATCTATTCTCTGCTCTTTTCCGTTACGAATTTCCGGCGAATTTGTGCTTTCTGACAGCTTACTGTCACAGTGGTATCAGAGCATTTACACGATTCTGGGTGAATGATGGTGAATGAAACGTGTCAACACACGCTCAGTGATCTGGTCAAGCAGGTGGAAGTTCTATCTGCTAGGAGCGACGAGCAAGAACGGCTAAACGATGAACGAATGGGTCGCATAGAATCTTTGTTGTCCGCGTTGGCCAAGGAGAAATCGATGGAGGCCACGCCACTCAGATCTCAACTGGATGGTGTTAGCGGTGTCGATGGAAGCTCCTCCGGCACCAACCCCCCTCCGGACCCACCCGATCCTCCGAAATCGGGATCTGGCGACGTAAATCGGACTCGAACAGAAAGGGGTTCCGGAAACTCTTCAAACCTGGGCAGCTTGGCTACTCGCCTCTCCAAGGTCGAATTCCCAAAGTTTGATGGAACCCTTACCCGGGAGTGGATCGCTCGTTGCGAGCAATTTTTCTACCTGGATAATACTGCTCCAGAGATGAAAGTTCGCCTTGCATCTCTGTACATGGAGGGTCAGGCTCTGCAATGGCACCATAACTTCATGAAGGGAAGGTATGATCAATTTCCCCCATGGTCTGATTATGTTAAAGAGGTCTCTGCTCGTTTTGGGAAATTGTTTGATGATCCCCTTGCTGAATTGGTGAATTTGAAGCAATCTGAGCCTGTTTTGGATTTCTTGTCCAAGTTTGAATGTCCTTTGAATAGGGTAACCCTTACCAGAGAGCATGAGCTCAACATCTTCCTAGCAAATTTATACCCCTTTGTGCAGATGCATGTTAGGCAATTCAATCCAACATCCCTGGGGGAAGCTGCTCGCCTAGCCCAACTCTACGAATCAACCCTCCAATTAACCCCACAAAAGGCCTACCCTAAGCAACAAACCTTCAACAAAACCGAACCCCCTAAATACAATCCCACCTCCTCAAACAGAGCACCCTTCAATCCACAACAAAAGGCCTCGCCTATACTCCCAAACCCGCATAAATCCCTCAATGATAAACCCGCCCGTAAGCTAACACCAGAGGAAATGCAAGAAAGACGGAATAAGGGATTATGCATGTTCTGTGACGAAGTATACACACCGGGTCACTATTTGAAGCATAAGCGCTCCCAGATTTTTGTGATCGATGGGGATGATGAATCTGATGCCTTGGTAGTCGATCAGTTGGAGGCTCTCATTGAGGACTCTAGCAAGGAGGAGGTTGAGGAGCCCTTAACTTCAGAAGCTGCATTGATTTCCTTAAACGCCCTTGATGGGTCATGCAACTACAATTGTATGAGGGTTGTAGGGCAAATTGGGAACCGAAAATTGCACATTCTCATAGACCCGGGGAGCTCTCACAACTTTCTAGACCTGAGCGTAGCTAAGGAATTGGGACACAGACTAATACCCATTCCTCCTCAATCTGTTAAAGTGGCTGGGGGGCACCGAATGTCAGCCGAGTACAGAATAGAGAAGCTCGAATGGCATCTGCAGGGCTATGACTTCGAGGCAGAGATCATGACATTACCCCTGGGGTGCTGTGACTTGGTCCTAGGCATCCAGTGGCTTACTACCATCGGGCCAATCGTATGAGACTTCACCAAGATGAGGATGGAGTTCTCTCTGAAGGGGAAAAAGCATGTGTTAAGAGGAGTAAGCAATGCTAATTGCAAGTTGATAAAGGGGCGTAGTTTGAATCGAGTTCTGAAGGGAGGCCCGCAGCTATCGCTAATGCAATTATGTAGCTCTGACAGCGGCAAAAGCAATCTGCAATTATGCCATATCGTCGCCCAAAAGGAGAGTGGGGAGGTGGATCCCTAGTTGCAGACTCTCTTATGTTCTTTCTCTGACCTCTTTGAAGAACCCAACGATCTCCCTCCATTCCGAGATGGCTTCAACCATCGAATTCCTCTACTGGAAGGCACCCAACCCATCAGTAAGCGTCCATATCGCTACTCTGTTTTGCAGAAAACTGAGATCGAAAAGATGGTGCAGGATATGTTGGATAAGGGAGTCATACAGGACAGCTCTAGTCCATACGCCTCCCCAGTTGTCCTGGTTAAGAAAAAAGACGGCTCGTGGCGCTTATGTGTTGATTATAGGGAACTAAATCAGCAGACCGTGAAGGATAAGTACCCCATACCATTGCTCGAGGATCTCTTAGATGAGCTAGGGGGCGCTGAGTTCTTCTCCAAGCTAGATCTCCGTGCAGGTTTCCATCAGATTCGTATGGAGCCGGGTGATGTTTACAAAACAGTATTCAAGACCCACTCGGGTCATTACGAGTATCTAGTCATGCCATTCGGGTTGACTAATGCCCCTTGCACATTTCAAGGACTCATGAACCATATCTTCAGAAAGGTGGCTCGACACTTTGTCCTGGTTTTCTTCGATGATATATTGGTGTACAGTAAGAATTGGGCTGATCATATGAAGCACCTGGAGGAGGTGTTCTGCATATTAAGGGAGAAATAACTCTTCTTGAAACCGTCAAAGTGTACTTTTGGCGCTACCACGATAGAGTACTTGGGGCACTTTATCTCTATTCAGGGAGTGAGTACCGATCCAAAGAAAGTGGAAGCAGTGAAGGCTTGGCCTGCACCAACCACACAGAAACAGCTCCGGAGTTTCTTGGGACTCACTAATTATTATCGTCGCTTTGTCAGAGGATACAGCTCCATAGTTAGACCATTAACTAACCTCCTTAAGAAGGACAGTTTTTGCTGGGATGGAGAAGCATCTATGGCTTTCGAGTGCTTGAAGTACGCTATGTGTACTACCCCCGTGTTGGCCTTACCCGATTTTGAGAAGGTTTTTGTGGTCGAAATAGATGCCTCTAATACGGGCATAGGGGCTGTGCTAATGCAAAAGCACCACCCAATCAGTTTCATCAGTCGAGCGCTAGGACCCAAACATCAAGCACTGTCATCCTATGAAAAGGAATTGCTTGCCGTTGTGTTCGCTACTCAGAGCTGGAGCTCCTACCTTACCCATCGACCTTTTGTGATTAAGACCGATAAAAAAAGCTTGAAGTACTTGTTGGAACAAAGGGTTTCGACCCCATTTCAACACATGTGGCTCTCCAAACTCATGGGGTACTCTTATGAGATACAATACAAAAAGGGGGCTGATAATGTGGCCGCGGATGCCTTGTCTCGAGTGAGTGGATCCCAGCTTCTACAGATTACTCTCTCAAGCAATCACAGTGGGTTTTATGATGATCTCAAAGCTACTTGGGAAACTGATTCAGTGCTAAGGCAACTGATTGCAGAGCTGAGACAGGGTAGTCAGAAGCACCCAAAATTCACCTTTGTCAATCAAGAATTGAGGCGACAAGGAAAACTGGTGGTGGGCAATAGTGTAGCCCTCAAGAATCATATATTCATATGGCTACATGATTCAGCTCTAGGGGGCCATTCAGGAAGGGATGCAACTTTGAAGCGGGTAAAGTCTCTTTTCTATTGGAAGGGAATGAACCGAGAGGTGCATCAGTATGTTCGAAACTGCCTAGTGTGCCAAGCTAACAAATATGATCAATCGGCTTCGCTAGGTCTTTTACAACCTCTACCTATCCCTCCTGGTATTTGGCAAGCGATTAGTATGGATTTCATTGAGGGATTGCCTCCGTCCCTAGGCAAACACGCTATCCTTGTGGTGGTCGACAGGTTGAGCAAATATGCTCACTTCTTGCCGTTATCCCATCCGTATACAGCTTTGGATGTGTCACAACTCTATCTCAGCAACATCTTCAAGCTCCATGGAATGCCACAAACTATCGTCAGTGATCGTGATCCCATCTTTCTCAGCGAGGTGTGGAAGGAGTTGTTTAGAATCAATGGGGTGGAGCTTTGTTATTCAACCGCCTACCACCCACAATCGGATGGGCAAACTGAGATCACCAACAAGACGCTCGAGACCTACTTACGCTGTATGACAGCTGATGCGCCTCATTCATGGGCTAAATGGCTACCTCTAGCCGAATGGTGGTACAATACCACGTACCACTCCTCCATCAAGGCCACACCGTTCGAAATTGTATATGGGCAAGCTGCACCTTTGCATCTCCCTTATCTCCCAGGAGAAAGCCAATCTGTTATTGTTGATCGAAGCTTGCAGAAGAGGGAAGAAGTCATTAATATGCTCAAGTTCCACATTCTTTGAGCCCAAAATCGTATGAAACAGTATGCTGATAATCATAGGAGCCCCCGATCATTCTCAGCAGGAGATTGAGTGTTTCTTAAGCTGCAGCCATACAGACAACACTCTCTTAAAGGGAGAGTGCCACACAAGTTATCACCTCGCTTCTGCGGCCCCTTTGAGATCAGTGATAAGGTAGGGTCGGTGGCTTACAAATTGGCCCTTCCATCAGATGCTGCAATTCACAACGTGTTCCATGTTAGCCAGCTTAAAGCTTGCCCCAATCTTCACACATCACCAACCAATCCACTCCCTCAATTTACTCTTGACATGGGGGACGCCAAGGAACCTGAGTTGATATTGGAGCGAAAAATGGTGAGGCAAAGGAATGCAGCTGCAACCAAGGTACTGATAAAGTGGAAGGGCTATCCAGTGGAGCAAGCTTCATGGGAATTTTATCAAGATTTCATCAGCAAATTCCCGGATTTTGAAGAACAATCACCATGATCCTTGAGGTCAAGGATCTATTTCAACCGGGGAGTATTGTAACAGGGATTTGTAAATCCCTTAAAAGACTTTGTTTCTGACTTCGTAATGGGCTACGTCCCACTTTGCTTTCCCTAAATGTGGGCCGTTTGTGTGGGCCGGGTCCTGTGGACCTTCTTTGTCCTTTTCTGAGTTTCTTTTTGTAATTCTGTCTAGCTCAGCACTCCTTATGTAACCACCGATGGTGGACGCAGGAGCATTATTAAAAAAATTACAGAAAAATTTCTAAACCTCCAAATCTCTCAACATTTGCTTCCGTTCCTGCTTCTTCGAATCAGCTCTTCATCTTATAGCTGATTTCTAGGCCAGGTACACTCTTCTTCGGATTTGAACCCAAATCCCTAGATTGAGATCTATTCTCTGCTCTTTTCCGTTACGAATTTCCGGCGAATTTGTGCTTTCTGACAGCTTACTGTCACAGGAAATTGCTAATCTACCTTGAGTTCAATGCGACCGACATGAAAAAGGATCTTAGGATGAAGATTGAACAGTGGAATTGTTTGGTTCAACTCTTATTTCGTTGATGCCTCCAGCTATAATAATAACAACAAAATGAAAAATAAACGTCATTAAGAAAAGGGAGAACAAGTTAAAACCCTAATAAAGACCCCCAAAACTGAATAATAAATGGTGTGGCTCGAGTCGAAGGCAACACTCACAGGTTCGAATGAACAAGGAGATGTGAAGTGTTACTTGGCGGGAGAAGAGGTCGAGGCAGACTACCACTGCTTCGAATTCAAACAAGAAGAAACGACGGGGCAGTTACCCACTGGCTCGAAGATAGGAGAAGATGTCGGGGAGGATTGGAGGGCGACTGGGTGAGCACTGACCCGACGGAGGTGCTACAGGCATTACCAGTCCAATCAATGGTGACTCAACGAGGGTTTCGATCCAGATCTGTTTGAAGAGAAGAAGAGGAAAGGGCATTTGTGGGTGGGGTGGATTGGCAGGTGGGCGGTGGCTAATGGGGATGTAAGGGTTAGGTTTTGGGAATTTTTTTAAAGAAGAAATCAACTATTAGCTACGGGAATCTTTTGCCATCGCAAAATTATCCGACATTTATGTCCAGCCGTTGCATGACAGTCGCAAATACCTGTTTTTTTGCGATGGCAAACACATGCCGTTGCTAAGAGGTGTAGCAAAAGCAATTTTTTTTTGTAGTGCAACTACAGAACATTGTCATCAAATTTATCTACCCTCTAGCGTCTTCATCCTCTTCATATTGTCATCAAACTAAAATATTTGTACAGAACCAATGTCATTGTTATCACCTAATAATAACTCACTTTTGTCACAAAAATAAAACACTAAAACTAGGAGAGTATAGACCCTAGAGGGGCTAAAGCTAAACAAATAAAATTTTGATGTACAATGTGGTTTAGGGCCGGGGCCCTAAACCCTAAATCCTAAAATATGTGTAAAGTACTAATGTCATCACATTTGTCACATAATATTAACTCACTTTTGTTACAAAACTAAAACCCTAGAACTACGGGAGTATAGACCCTAGAGGGGCTAACCTTAAGCCAACAAAAATTTGATGTACAATATGATTTAGGTATAGCTAGTGATAATAGTCTGAGCATAAATAAATGTAAATAAACTATCACAAAAAATACAAACATCGTTCAATAAGTAGTGGAAATCATACATTAAGTTAGTCACCATGATAATGAAAATAATTTATAAATCCCCAATTGTTGACTACATTAATTTTTAAAATAAATGGGAATAGTTGAGACATTCACCATGATTATATTGCAATGAGTATCAAAATACAAACATCATACAACTTAATGCTAGCAAAAAATATGTCAACATAACAATAAATGTCACCGCCACATTATATATCATAAAAATATTGTCACCAAATAAAATTTTAAAAGTTTGACTAGTTTCTCTCCTATGAAATTGTCACCAAAATAGTGTAACCAACCTATTTTCACCAACTACAAAACACTGTCACCAAAATAAAATGTATGTACAGTACTAATGACATCATCGTTTGTCACCTAATATTAACTCACTTTTGTCACCAAAATATTGTCACCAAATTAATGTTTAAAAGTTTGTCTAGTTTCTCTCACCGAAATTATCACCAAAAATATTATTTCAATACACATTTGTCTCCATGAACATGTAACCACAAAAAATTGTCACCACACTAAGATATTGTCACCAACCCATTTTTTCAAAATTTAATCAACTTTACTTGTAATTGCAGATCATATCCACATAAAACACCTTGCAATTGCATATCATATCCACAAAAAATTGGAACGATGGGAGCATAGACCGAATCGAATCAATCAATGTCTTGAATTTTCCCACACACCGAATCGAATTAATCAACTTCCTAAATTTTTCACTTTTGTCACCAAACTGATCACAAATCAAACAACTTCCTGAATTTTCCCACGCATCGAATTGAATCAAATCAAAGCTTTTGAAGAAATTAAAAAAACATGATCAATCACTAGGGCTACAATCATACAAATCAACCTTTTTGGTCGTAACAACAGATTCATATCAAATATCAACATACTAATTTCAGAAAATCTTCGAACTGGTGAATCTAGATAGGTAAAAATGAAGGTCTACTAGCAAAGCTTAATCAATAGAGATTGAAAGGCAAGATTATGGAGAGAGAGTGAAAACCTTGGCCTTTTAGCTTGGACCAAGTTGCTTCGAAGCCACTAGTCAATTGCCCAAACATCTCCGCTCTTATCACACTGTGCATTTCTCATTCAGGATGAGGTGGCTCGAAGACAGCGATGGAAGTAGACGAGGTCGTCGTCATCCTCTTTGGCGGTGCTCGGCGGAGAAAGAGGCGAAGGCATGAGGGCGGCAAATTTAGTCTTGTCGTTGTCGGACGAGGCGGTAGAGTTGTAGATCGATCTTACGGCGAGGGAGGGAGACAAAATCGTCGGCATCGAAGATGTGTCACTTGTTGTTCTTTGACCAGTTTAAGTGGGTCGGGGAACACCATTAGCCTCTTCTCTGTTGGATTCGATTTCGGGGCTAATATAGTTTTCGAATTCGTCGTACAAGCTATCGTCCATGACAGATTTATTGGAGAAAGGAAGAGAGGACCTGATATGAATCTCTCCTCCTCGTCTCCCTTTAATTTCTTATTTTCTTTTGTCTTTACATTTTTGTTTCAATTTCAATTAAGGAAGAGAGGGCATCTTGTGCTAATTTTAAAATGTTGAAACCTTCTTGCTCAGTCCATTCTTGTTAATATTATGAACCACTTTTTGTAAAATATCATGAACAACTTCTTGTTAACTTCATGTATTGAACCACGTGTAATACAAGTCATTAACCACTTCTTACATATTGAGTTCATGAATTACGTGTTATACAAGTTATACATCACTTCTTATTAACTTTTTAAACCACATGTTATATAAGTCATAGACCAATTCTTGTTAATATCTTGAAGCACATATTGAACCACTTCGTGTCATACAAGTAGGGGTGATATACGAGCAAACGAGCTCGAGTACCTGGTATTCAAGCTCGGCTCGTTTACAAACGAGTCGAGCTCGAGCTCGAGCTCTGTATGAAAACGAGCCCAAACAAGTACTCGAGCTCGGCTCGCGAGCTGAGAAGGGTGCTCGAGCTCGAGCTTGTGAGCTCGCTTACACTCGAGCCGAGCTCGAACTCGAGCTTGTGAGCTCGTTTATACTTGATCCAAGCTCGGGCTCGTGAGCTCGTTTACAATAGCCAATTTAGCATTGATGTTCACATATACACTATATTACTATAATCCAATATTCTACTTCATAAAGTTTGCAAATTTGCAAGTTTAATCACAATAATCTACATCATATACATTCTAATACACTATTATCCAATAATCTACTTCATATAGTTTGCAAGTTTAATCACAATAATCTACTTCCCATGTACACTGTACGTAATCCACTGTAAACTAAAATTTCATAAATAATTACTAAAATCCAATTCATCTATGTACAAGAAGAAGGAGAAATTGGGCGTATACTTGCAAGCCAAGACCAGATCTGTCACGAGCTGCAGGCGCAACGAGAAGATGAGCACAACTGCAGTAAGACAGAATCATGGCGAGAAAGAATTACACAACCACGCGGCGGCATAGCGAGCTGAGAGCGGGAGGCCGGTGCGATTGCGATGACAGCAACAACGTCAACAAAGAGAGCAGAGAGATGGGAGCGGAGAGAAGAGGTTCGACCTTGAGATCGACAACCAGAGACGGATGAGAGATAAGAGTGGCGGCGACTAGAGAGGAGCTCTTTAGCTAGTGGCGCCGACGGCGAGACCAGAGGAAGGAGAAGATGAGTGCTGGATCGAGAGTGCCTGATTGTTTGAAAGAGTGGAGGCGGCCAATGTAAGGAGGGCAAGGTTAGAGGTTTGGGGAGGGACGGACAGGGTTAGGGGTTTAATTTTAACCTAGGGGTAAAAATGTAAATGTGCCTAAAAAGGAGCAACCGAGCATACTCGAGCTCGGCCCGAGCTCGTCACGAGCTCAAACTCGGCTCGTTTTCAAATTCGAACGAGTTCGAGCCGAGACCGAGCCGAGATCAAGCTACTCGACTTGAATATCACCCCTGCATACAAGTTATGGACCTCTTGTTATTAACTTCAGCGAGAACACCGTTGTGGGTTGTGTGCTTACCATATGTTGCACAAGTCATAAACCACATGTGAGTAAAAAGTATAAACCACTTCTTGTTAATATCCCGAACCACTTCTTTCTTAAAATCATGAATTATATGTTTTACAAGTTCTAAACCACATGCGAGTAAAATTGTAAAAGTCTAAACCACTTTTTGTTATATATTATGAACCACTTATTTTCAAAATCTTGAACCATGTGTTGTATAAGTTCTGATTCTGGGCAATAGTGGTCATGGAAGTGGTGATGGTGAGGCGAGGACGAGCATTGGTGGGTGATGTGGTCATGAAGGCGGTAGCAACGGGAGCGAATGAGAGATCGATGAACAGAGGTGAGAGGTCGCGCTTGTGGTTGGCATCGTTCTGATTCTGGGCAAAATAGTGGTGATGGAGGAGGGAGTCGACTTTTTAGAGCAGAGTAAATTCTCTTAATAGAGCAGGACCATAATACCCCTAAAATTAAATTAAATTACACTCCTATCCAAACCTACCCCACCCCACTCATCCACTAACAGCACCCTGTTGATCACCTCCACTCAGAAATCAATTGCATTCAAAAGCCAAATAAGTTGGACCTTGATCTCCACTAAAAAAATCCATCCATCTACATCCAATTTAATCAAGGTCCAATTTAATCAAGGTCCACCCAGAAGCAACAATCTCCTTCAATTGATTGTGCGTCGCTGGCAAGGTAATTGTTGATTTTACAGCAAGAATAACAAAGCATTAGAGGAGAAATGGAGATCAAGGTCCAATTTTTAACTTCTCAGTCCACCTCATTGCATTTTTGCCCTTCAATTCCATTAACCAAATGACAATAAAGCCGAAAGTTTGAAGATGCAGAAGCATAACTACTGGAGATAAATAAGTCACAACCGAGAACCCAAATTACAAAACTTGAAACCCAAAATCCAACCTAACCCGATTACAAACTTAGAAGGAATAAATTCGGGCAATTGAAAGGAGAAAGTGACCTGTGTGAGAAGGAGATGAAGAGGACAAAACAACGGAGAAGGAGGAGAGAGAGGAGAGTTGCTTGAGAGTCGTTTGTAGGGCCTCCATTGTCGAGAGTCGAGACCGAAGCTGCAGTTGCAGATAGAAACTCGAGTGCGAAACGCGAGAGTCGACAATTGAAAGGAGAAAGTGAGACCTGGTACTGATCTGGAGAACTGAGGACGAGGGAAAGAGACGGAGGGAGTGGATTAGTATCATACAATCTCGTCGTTGCGACCATTCTGTTATAGGTCGTTGCGACCATGCTTCATGTGGTCGTTGCGACCATGGTATTTTGTAAAAAAAAAAAAAATTTGGTCGCAACGAATGAATGTCAATTGATCGTTGCGACTACGTGGTTATGCACTAAACGAAAATTTAACCCTACACTAAACATAAATCTTGATTATATATAAACACTAATTTTTATTATAATGAAAAATTTACACATCCAAACGGATCCATATATCTTTCCGAAATCCTTTAAAACGGACATAATCCACCGCTAAGGGGTCAATCATAAAAATCTCATTCACCACCACATAAATCCGATCCCATGGGTTTAACCACTAACGCCGCCGAGAGCTCCACCACCAGAAACCGCCACCTAGCGGCGGTCCCTTACCCAGGGAGAGGCCACATAAACCCCATGCTCAACCTTTGCAGGCTCATAGCCTCCAAATCCCCCAATCTCATCATCACCTTCATCGTGACTGAGGAATGGCTCGGCTTCCTCACCGACGGCTCCGAGCCCCAGCCACCACCCAACTTTAGGTTCGGAGTCGTCCCCCAGGTGGTGCCGTCGGAGTTGGTCCGAGCCGCGGACATCCGTGGCTTCGTTGAAGCCGTCCACGGCAAGCTTGAGGCCCCGATCGAGCAGCTCCTGGATCGGCTGGAGCCGCCGGCCACCGCGTTAGTTTATGACGCGTATTTATACTGGGGTGTGGAGGTGGCTAACCGGCGCAATATTCCGGCGGCCGGGCTGAGTACGGTTTCGGCTTCCATGCTTAATGTGTTGAGCCACTTTGATCTGTTTGTCCAAAATGGTCATGTCCCCCTTCACGTCTCCGGTAAGTTTATTTAATTAATTAATAATTCTATCTCTTAAGCTCTTTTTGACCTTTCTTATTATCTGATATTAAATTTTGAAAAAGGATATTTTTTTGGTCTACCTTTGAAAAAGAATATGGAAATTTGATTTTTGTTGTTTGAAGTTCGATTATATCACGTGGGTTAATGCAAGTTATGCAAACTTTAAAAATATAATACACGGTAGATAAAATTTGCAATATATTATTGACCATCCAATACTATAGGAAAGGGTTATCACAATAAGGGAGGGTACTCTAAATCTATTAGTTACTATATACGTAGTATATTATTTTTATTAATCCCTCCGATCGGATTTATTTGATATTTTATATAAATGCACAAAGATTAATAAACGTCACTTTCACATTTAAATACCCCATAAAATAATTTTTATTCTCTCATCATATTTATTATGCACAAATTAAATTGGTTAAATTTAAAAAAGTTACAAATTATATTAAGACTCCCTCCAATTTTTAATATAAGTCATTTGATTTTTGTGCACGTGATTTAAGGAGCTAAAAACTATATACAATATTAATTTTTTTAATTAAGTTTTTTTACATTATAATACTTATTATTAGTAAGTATTATAATGTAAAAAAATAATTAAAATAATTAATATTTTATATAGTTTTTAGCTCCTTAAATTACGTGCACAAAACTTCAAATGTTTTATATTAAAAATCGGAGGGAGTATTAGTGTAAGAGTAAAAGAAAGTGTAATGATTACTTCTAAAATATCAAGTATTGTTGATCAAATTTAATTTCCTCAACCATCAATAAATCCGAGTAGGAGGGAGTAGATAACTAGTAAGACCCAATAAAATACTTCTTGATTATATTGGAAAAGTATTAAGTTGAGATTCTATATTCAGTTAAAGTAAATTATTTCTCCAAAAAGTAAATAGTTATTTAGTCGAATTGGTAATAAATTATAATGGGAGTTTTTCTATTGTAATAATTTTATTCAATTTGAGTTAGTATTTATCTATTCTTTTATTTTTTTTATTCGTTTGTATTATTCATTACAATTAATAATTATCTTTACTCTATAGTAATCAAGTAATTCATTATCTCTCGTCTTTGAAATGTTAAAAAAAATGAAGTAAAAAAAATCCTTTAATAATTTAAGGGAGTTTTACTTTAATCTAATTTAACCCTTTCTTATAAGAAAATAAATCTGAAAACTACCATTAGATTGTGGCATGATTCATGAATGAATTGCACTGAAGGTGTTTGTGAAAATGCCAGAACGTGGAAACGAAGTAGTGGACTACATCCCAGGCATAACACCCACAGCCATCGCCGATTTCCCCTTCCAGAACGCCGGCTCAGAATACTTCCAGAAAGCTCTACGATCCGTCGAAGCAATTCAGAAGGCCCAATTCCTCCTCATCTCCTCCACAGAAGAGCTCGAAGGACCGGCCATTGAAGCCCTGAGGTCCAAATTCTCCTCCACCACCGCCGTCCTCCCAATTGGCCCCATGATCCCGTACATCAACCTCCCATCCGCCGCATCCGATCCCCAATTTTACCTCCAATGGCTCGATAATCAGCCTCCGCAATCCGTGTTGTACGTCTCCATGGGAAGCTTTTTGTCTGCCTCAACGGCACAGACGGACGAAATCATCGCCGGAATCATCAACAGCGGCGTCCGTTACCTCTTCGTGACGCGCGGCGATGATTCCCGATTTGAAGCCGGCGGCGGGGCGCGTGAGAGGGGGTGTCTGGTGCGGTGGTGCGACCAGCTTAGGGTTCTGAGCCACCGGGCCGTCGGCGGGTTCTGGTCGCACTGTGGATGGAACTCGACGTCGGAGGCGATGTTCGCCGGAGTGCCAATGCTTGCGTTTCCGTTAATGTGGGATCAGTTGCTCGGCGGTAAGATGGTGGCCGACGATTGGAAGATTGGGAGGAGGGTGAGGGGAGAGGGTTTGGTTACGAGGGAGGAGATTGGGGAGATTGTGAGGGAGTTTATGGATGGAGAAGGGCGGCGGGAGATGGCGGCGAGGGCGGATAGAGTGAGTGAGATATGTCAGAGAGCGGTGGCGAGTGGTGGCTCCGCCTATCGCCACCTCGACGCCTTTGTTCATCAGATTTCGCGGGATTCCTAATTCGTTGGTGGCGGGTTATGCAACGCGGTGGCAAATGCTATTGCTAAAATTGCTTAATAATAATGATAGTTTTCTTGCAAAAACTAAAAAAATATCACAAGTTCTGTGTTTCTGAAATGTAGTGACTAATGAGGTGTGTTTATGTTTGAGTTAATTATTGTGCCACACTGCCACTTCACTAATGTTTTCTATTTAGGCCCGTTTGGCGTGATAATTTACAAGGTAAACAAAATGAAAATAATTTTTTATGAAAAAATATTCTGTAGAGAAGTTTTGTGAATAGAATTAACCAATATATGATGTTGAATCTGAGTGAAATCATAGGAAGAATCTAAACGGATAGAATTTAGAGTTCGTATAATTATATCATTAAGTTGTAGATAGACTCTTCAACAATATAGTATGAGCACGAGTAGTGGATTGAAAGTGATAATCGATAGCCTTCCAATGACATTGGAAGTGGTAAATTGAGCGACATAAGGAAAGGCTTTTTCTGACATCGTTGAGCGAAGCCATACCAAAACTAATCTGCCCTTCTTCCTCCAGGCTGTGTAAGCAGTGACGGTAGTGGTGCGAGTAGCGGTTTCAACTTCAATGGCGGTGGTGGAAAGCTCAAGCAGCATCTTGAGAGGATCATTCAACACAAAGTTTTCGAGATCGAAAGCCTCAAGAGTGCTGAAAATAATACCAGGCCGTAGATAATAGCTGTTACGATCAAGCTTGATGGAGATGGGAGGGAATGACACAGTGGCGGTGCTAGACAGATTGGCAAGCTAGTAGGTTGGTGTTGGTGGTGTTTTTGTTTGGCGCGCTTGTAGTGGAGGATGCATTGGTAGACATGGTGAAGAGAAGAGTTGAGAAAATGGGTAGAGGAGGCGCACCAAAGGAAATTTATTTTATTTAGGGTTTTAGGCTCTGAATACTATAAAAGATTTAAGAATTGAACTGAATACTTCCATTATTAACATTACAAAACATATATAGACAGTGTAGATCAAAGATAAGTTTATCTGCAACTTAATGATAGGAGTATTTGTTTAGAATAAAGGAAGGGACGAAAACTACTAAGAAATGTCACTTCATTACTAATTGAACTATACACAAAGTTGTCATTCTACCTATACACACGAGTCAACTGAATGACTTATTGCTTATTTACACCAAAGTTGTAGAATAAAAATGTGTTTTGAGAATCAAACAAAGAGATAGGTGAAGTTGAGAATGAAATCAATTGAAAGAAGTCGCGAAATTTGGTGGATTGGAAAGAAAAGTTGGAGATCCAAGTTTGATATCATATTAAATCTCGTAAAAATCCTATGTAGAAAATGAAGATGAAATGTAGAGATTACAAAATAGTGTATTTGGATTCCAATGCGTTATGGATTATAATTGTAAATATTTAAATAGTATTTGATTACATATTTTCTAATAGGTTTAAAATAACGTAAATTTAAAATACCTTATAAATTGTATCAACTAAACACTCGTGATTTCGAAAGTTTATAATTATATTGTAAATTTAATATAATTAATTGATACTATAATTTATAAGACATTTTATTTAAAATTTATGTTACATTAATTAAACACATTCTAAAATGAGTAATCAAACATTGTTTAAATGCTTATAATTAATTAATTATAATTGCATTATAAACATAATGCATTGGAAACCAAACACACCAAGACATTATTTAAAGTTTGACTCGTTCGAATTAAGCTCGAATAGCTCAAATTTATGGAATTTCTATAAAAAAAATTAAGTTATTGTATAATGAACAAGTATAATTGCTTAATATTCGGAAAAAAAAATTCGGTTTGGACTCGTTCATTTCCTAAACGAGTCGAGTATAAGTACATTCGAGCTCGTTCATATTCTTAAATGAACTGAATATGAACAAGTATTACTCGACTCGTTCGACCGCCAGCTATAAAGTACTTGGACGACAGTCGACAGTGGACACCTCTCCATAATTCAAACTCCATTATTGTGTAATCCAATTCGAAACGTGACAGCATAAATAAGGCTATTTTTTTTCTTTGTTTAAACCCCGCCCTAATTGTTCTCCTCTCCCGCATACGCCGCCTAACTTATCACCAGTGTATGGCGGCAACCGCCCTCCTCCCTCTCCAAACCCTAATCCCCTCTTCTCTTCAACCCTCCCATGGCTACCACCGAAGCCACCCCCAAATTCCACCCCTCTTCGGACCTCCGCCCCGCCCCTGATCCCCCCAGCTTCCACCAAGACGTCAGCGTCTCCTCCCCTCCCCACGACGGCCTCCTCTTCTGGCAGTGGATGGTCGCCGGCTCCATCTCCGGCTGCGTCGAGCACATGTCCATGTTCCCCGTTGACACCATCAAGACGCGTATGCAGGTGCTCGGCTCCTGCCCTATCAAATCCGTCGGTGTTCGGAGCGCCCTCCGATCGATCCTTCAGACCGACGGCGTTGCCGGCCTTTACCGCGGGATTGCCGCAATGGGGCTCGGCGCTGGCCCTGCCCACGCCGTCTACTTCTCCGTTTACGAGACCTGCAAGGAGTTCCTGGCCCGAGAAAACCCTAACAATCCCTTCGCTTTCGCGCTCTCCGGGATCTGCGCCACGGTGATGAACGACGCCGTTTTCACCCCGATGGATATGGTGAAGCAGCGGCTCCAGATCAGCAGCGGAGCTGCTGGGGAATATCGCGGGGTTTGGGATTGCGTCACGAGGGTTCTCAGGGAGGAGGGCCTGGGGGCCTTCTACGCATCGTATCGGACGACGGTGATCATGAACGCGCCGTACACCGCAGTGCATTTCACGACTTATGAGGCAGCCAAGAGGGGACTGTTGGAGATTTCGCCGGAGAGTGCGAGCGATGAGCGGCCGCTGGTTCACGCCACCGCCGGGGCGGCCGCGGGCGCCTTGGCTGCTGTCCTTACGACGCCTCTGGATGTTGTGAAGACTCAATTGCAGTGCCAGGTGAGTCACCACTCTGTTTGTGTTGCAAAGTTCGATGTTTTATTCACTATTCAGAAATTTTCGATTCCTGCAAGCAAATTGATGTTGAATTGAGGCTTGTCAAGCCAATTTTCAGAGGCACATTTCAATTGTTTATAATTAGCAAGGTTAGGGCTTTCCTCTGTTTGTGGCTGCTTAGTTGATTGGGAAATTTGTACTAGCTAAACAATGTCCTGGTAGGGCTAGTTCATGTTATGAGATGCAGATTTGTTAGGTTTTTGTGTTTGGAATTGGGGAGAGAAATGATCACTAAAGACCATATCTAGCTTTAATCAAATGGTAGCTTAGACAGAGTCGTAATTGAGATGATTTTCTGTTGCATATATTTGTCTACATTAAGATCCTTATGGGGGTAAGGCAAACAAATTATCGTTAATAAATTGCTAGGCGCCGTAATTTTACTTTGATTTGTCTTGGAAGTATTCGATTTAGCTTGGGATGGCATGTCTAATGAACCTTGCTTCGACTTCGAGCCATGGTTTCAACTAAGAGATTAATGTCTGTCTAAAAAGCACAAAATTTGCTTACCCTTTTAATGTCGGGAGCACGATCCTTGAATAACTCCATCCTGATTGGAAAAACACTTCTGGCCTTTTTTTGTTAAGTGGACTTAAACTACTAACTGTTAGTTTCTTGCTCCCTTGACTTCGTGTCAGATCTCTAAAGTTCTTCATTATCTCCCTAGTATATTTTGTGTGCCTTCTGATTTTCTTTGGTAGTCCAAGCATTTTTAATCTGGAGAGATTTTTAGCACTCATTTACTGGAATCCTGATTAAATTATGCTCAACAGCGCTTTCCCATCATAACCCAGTGTTCTTTAGAATTAGCTTTGCTGCTGCTGTCTGCAACTGATTAGACCATTAGCATCTTCTCGCGCCTTATATAACAGAAACAGATGTGCTCGGTTTGCTTTGTATGCAAGTGTATGAATGACTTTCTAGAGGATTAGACCATTAGCATTTTCAGTTATAAGGGTGCTTGATTTTATTTCAGCTAATCACACATATTGGTACTTGCAGGGTGTATGTGGGTGTGACAGATTCACCAATGGCTCGATACAGGATGTTTTACAAACAATAGTGAAGAAGGACGGGTACAGGGGGCTGATGAGGGGTTGGGTTCCGAGAATGCTCTTCCATGCCCCCGCTGCAGCTATAAGTTGGTCCACCTATGAGGCAGGAAAATCGTTCTTTCGTGAGATGAACGAGAATCAAG
Organism: Persicaria maculosa; assembly: GCA_963922045.1. NCBI lineage: Eukaryota > Viridiplantae > Streptophyta > Magnoliopsida > Caryophyllales > Polygonaceae > Persicaria > Persicaria maculosa. The sequence goes on along the minus strand of OY998267.1, from coordinate 11,907,979 downwards.
AGCAGTAGCCTAAGCGGCTCCTCCTGATTCATCTTATTTTGACACACTTCCCTTCATCTCACATTGCCATTTTTGCAGATCGCTGTTGTGTAATGTTTCCCAGTCTAGTAACCTGAATCTCACATAGGTTTAAGTTGATCTTCATCTCTGAAGAGTTCTGGGAGAGAAAAATAGTTCAATTTTTTTGTAGATGAATCTGATCTGTTTAGTGGTTTTGTGTTTTGTATACATACCTGTGATCTCCATCTCTGAAAAGTTTTATCTTTTGTAAACTCTGAAAACTCACAAAAATTAAGAGAAAAATTGAAAACAAGCCATTGAACATCAGTATTCTACAAATCGCGCTAAGCGGGAGATCACTTAGGAATTTTTAATCCTAGGTGAGTCTTCAGGCGTAAATTTTACACCAATCTAGTCCTGTCTACCCTTGTGATTACTAGGGTTGCTCAAACGACCCGAACTGAACTGAATAAAACGGTTGGGATGCCTTGCCAGCAAAATCGTCTTATCGGTGGCTGAAGAGGCTATAAGAGATGACAATTCCAAAGAAGACGATGTGGAAAAGCTCCACATCGATGGCGGCCGAAGGGGCATGGCAATAGGCGGAGGTCGGAGCTTTGAAGGATGGAGGGTTAGGTTGACAACGAAAGAGACATCAACGACAGCGGAGGAAGGAGCATGACAATAGGCGGAGGCCGGACTTCTAAAGGATATCAAAGGAGGTGCGCAGAAGGAGTAAAGCAACAGGCGGAGGATAGAGAGATGAAAAATAAGGGGGATGAACTGTTTATGAGCGGTATTAATCATATTATAGATTATTATTACATTATATAAATAATTGATCTGTGTCATTTGTTAAAATATAAGAAAATAATCAAGTTTATTACAAGTCTACGGTGGCCCGCCTAATGCTTTTTAAAACATTGCATTACATAAATGTGAAAACATAACAACACTGAATGTCTTAATATTTCCATGTGTATTTGTATAATAAACCAGCCAGTAAATTTTGGTTCATTGATATACAAACAGAAAAAGATATAACCCTTTTTATCTGGGAGACAAACGTGGATGGGAGACGAAGTCTTGGCGCCTGTGCAGTTTCAGCCGAGGGATTGTTCTGTGTTCTTGAGAACCCGAGCGACAACTACAGTAATGTCATCGAGTTTTCCACCTGCCAATGCCAAATGCTCGGTCTTATATGCTGCGAGTAAGTGTCGTATATGTTTCATTCTACTTCAGGGATATGATAGTTTTGATAGTTACCTGTTAGTTTCATCCCAAGAAACTGCTTCCACTCCGGCACATCAATACCCTGAAACGAGAAAAGGGATGGTTACTCGGTGATGGATCTCAAAGGCGCAATGTCCATAGCGTAAGTACGGTCCATACCCGGGATCTGGCTTCTATTGTATACGGAGAATCAAACTTGGTATCCTTCGAGTGCTCGTTTGCCAGCCTAGCAATAGCCTTTGCTAACAATCGAAAATGGTTTTTGGTTTCAAGCTCAGTGAACAAACATACTGATATGCAACTAACCCGAAAACAAAAAAAGCCAGCCTACCGGTCTCAGTAACATCACTTTGGTTGGCAACCGATGACAGAATCTCGTGATCAAAAACATTGTCGAAGAGCCCATCGGATCCCATGACTACTATGTCTCCTTCTACGAGCTTCACAGTGCTAACCTGCACACGTAAAGATCAAACTTTCAGCTTGAACCCGAGAGTGACTCGCCTTGAAACTTCAAGCTGAAACCTTATTTTGGTGTATTGCACATACCACGGCATCGAGGTATGTCTGAGTGACTGGTTCCGAGCTCATCTGGTAAGGACAGTCAAAGTAATGCTCTACTGGACACGACGAGAAGATCAATTTCCCTACAAAATCATCATGCCACAAGCCTTGTGACTGTAACAATACACATCCGATTACGCATTAAAACGAATGAATCATGAACATCAAGCCTACTCCTAGTGATCAGCCACTAGTTAGATTGTTAGAATTTCTACCTTTCCTGATAATGCGTATTCCGCAATCTCCAACATTCGCAATCTTGAGATTTCCATCCCTTTCCATCATGGCAACAATTCTGCACAGGCAAAGCAGAAAAATGTCTAAGAAACGGAACTATGAAACGCATATATATATATAGTGACGGAGCCAGAAACTTATCGAAGGGGGGGCGAAGTTTTGTATAAATTATTGATTCGCCTTTCAATAAATTTTTCTATAGTTTAGTGAACTAAAATTATGATATTCTAGATTAAAAAATGATATTTTAGTTTAAGACAACATTTTTTTAGTTCAAAACACAATTTTTTGTTCAAAACAGTGGTGTTTTAGTTTAAAACTGTGTCATTAATTCTTATATATTTTTTCTCTTTAAACGAAAAAACTGATATATTTTAATATACAAAGTCAATATGTAACTTGTTGTTCTCTTAGTATGCAATAACGTATAACAAGATATACAAACTTTAAACTAACATAATTTCTTATAAAATTATCGAATTTAGTAATATGACCTCTTGTTTTGAAGCTCTTGGGTTGAATTATATTACCAAAATATCAAATTAAGTAAAATATAAAAGCATTGTGATTTATTAAAAGACATTTGAAATAATTAATCTGTGTTTAACTTTCAAACGTTCATAATTTTTTACTCTGATATCGGATTGAGGCTTATAATATATCAAAACGAAGCTATCGACGAGTAGAACAAATATAGGTGATTTTTCGGATGAAAGGGGGAGCGAATCCCCCTCGCTCCCCCCTAGCTCCGCCCATGTATATATATATATTATATATGTTTTCCGAGGAAGCTTACACAGTAGCTGAACCGATAGAAGTGGTAGCAGCGTGTGCTTTCATCAGTAGTGTTTGTGGATCATAATTCACCTGACATGTCCAAGCAAGTTCACATTAATCACCTTGCATCAATAAGGATGGAAATTGAGTTTTGATGAATACCTCGCTATCTTCGACAAAAGATGAAGCATTCCCCATTATCTCCCGTGAGAACAATGCAGGATCCACATTCTTTTCAGCCCATCTGAGTATCATGAAGAGTACCAAGATCAATTACAGCTTCTGATTACTGATATAAATTCACCTTAGCAACAATAACAACAAAACCAGTATATCCCGCTCGGAGCAGGGTCTGATGTCGAGGGTATTTTTCCATAACTAAAATAACACACACAATTCCATTAGAACAACAGCTCTTTGGAAAACACAAGTCCATACCCGGATACTCCATCAGCAACACCAATTGCTCCGCCATTGTAGGTACTTATGAAAAAGGCATCTTCCCCTCCTCTATCCACCTTTAAAGCAACAAATCCATGTAAAGTAAAACCTCAATCTTCAACCTAAAAATCCTAATTCAGTCAGATTTTACCTTGTTGGGATGAGGTATCTGGTGAACTCCAATGCTTAATGACATATCTGACCTACAATCTCAATCAAAATCGGAAATTTCGCCAAAACACGGGAACGGATGAATCGTTGATAAAGCAGTTGAGTCGTTATAATATGAAATTGAAATGATTGGTGGAAGGTGTGTACCGGAGAGAAGGAATGAGTTGAGATGAAGCACGAGCAAGCAGCGAATGGCTCCTCCTGAGCTGCTGCAAATGAAGGGGAAGTGAATTGGGAGATGCAGAACTCGTAATCCATTGAGAATTGGAGATTGGAGGGTTGAAGACGCTCCCACCAGCCATTTCCCCACCTCCTCTAATCTCTCCCTCTTCTGTTCCCGTCCTACTCTCAGCCTCTAATTACTCTGTACACGTTTATTTATTTTTATGTAAGTGTTTTGCTAGAGACTGGAATCAACAAGCACCAGTGGTCTAGTGGTAGAATAGTACCCTGCCACGGTACAGACCCGGGTTCGATTCCCGGCTGGTGCATTTCATTGTTTTTAACATTTTTTTTACTGTTTCGGGTGTTGTTAATTTTTTCTTCTTTGAGTTCGTATTGGGTTCGATTACAAGGAGAAATGTATTCGTGCGTATGAAGAAACGTCCACACATAGGCACATAGCTATATGATCAAGCTCCTATCTTTTAATGCTCAAGCTCAAAAATGGTTTATATTCAACTCATTTCCGATCAAATATATATAAACAAGCTCGAGATCGAGCTATTCGTTTCCATAACAAGTAAATGAACCCTTCAAAAAAATTTACAGAGAGTAATTTATTCTGACTATGATATTTATTGTTCCGGGAGTTGGTAATTTATTTTCATTTGAGTTATTATTGGGTTCGATTTCAAGGAAAAATGCATTCGTGCCTAGCTATGAAGAAACTTTCACAAAAACTTATATGACTGACTTTAAAAAATGTTTGTATTCAGCTCGTCTTCATTTCAAATATAAACGAGTTCGAGATAATTTTTTTTTTTTTGTCGAGATCAAACTATTCGTTTACATAACAAGTGAATGAACCCTTAAAAAAAGATTTAGAGAGAGTAAATTTATTCCAACTACGGAGTATTATTTTTTAATCCAACGGCTAACCTATACTACCTCCGTCCAAAAATACATGTCTTTTTACTATTAATGCACGTTTTTTTAAGAGCTAAAAACTATATAAAATATTAACTTTTTTATTAATTTTTTTTAATAATTACAAACTTATTAATAATAAGTTTATAATTATTTTAAAAAATTAATAAAAAAAATTAATATTTTATGTAATTTTTAGCTCATAAAAATACGTGCTAAAAAGTAAAATGACATGTATTTTTGGACGGAGGGAGTAATAGGTTTAAAATTGTACTGTTACTACTCCTATATATTCAAGGAATATGTTACTACAAATTTTTTAAAAAAAATGATCTTACCCTTTACTTAATTTACAGAAGTAAAAAAAAAAGAAATATAAAAGACTAAGGATCGAGTCTCAGCAGCAGCAGTGTGAGAACAATTTATCAAATAAAGGGGTCCTTGTGTGCAGTGGGCAGTGAGCACTGATTCCGACCTCTATTGTCGAAGGGTGAGGGTGAGGGGCGTCTGAGTAGGGCTGGAAATCACCCGTGGGTGACCGACTCACCCAATCCATCCCGACCCGATTATACGGGTGAAAACCCGAAAAAAACTGGGTGATGGATGGGTGATGGGTGGGTGAAACGGGTGATGGGTCAGGTGATGGGTGATAGTTTTTCACCCATTACCCGACCCGCTTAACCACCCAATTATTTTTTAAAAAAAATCCTAGTTTAGAAAAAAAAATATAGCCTAACATAACTACATATTTCCCCTTTTTCTAATTCTAGCTTCTCTATTCTTTAATTGTTTTTGTGCAAAAAAATCTAAAAGAATATAAACTTATTTTATTTATCCTCACATCACATCTTTTAAAAAAAATTAATAAGATTTTCACGTTGATGTAGAAATCTAAAATTCATCTCATTTGATTTGATATTAAACTTTTAATTCTAACTTTGTAAGATGAGGATAGTGATATAATGTATGAATAAACCTTTTATATGTTTAATAAGATTTCAACGTTGAAGTGGTTTGTGAAATTATCGAATATGATCGATTTTTAAGTATATCTTGTGACCAGTGTTTTAAATATCGGATATATCAGCGATATATCGGGGATATTTAGAATCCGCTACGATATCGACATATCGGGTGAAAAATATCGATCAACGTCATATATCGGGTCAACGCTGGTACATCGGGTCAATATTAGCGATATATCGGGTCAACGTCGATATATCGGGTCAATATCGGTGATATATCATGGATATTTAGAATTGCCAACTTTGATAAGGCAACTTTAACCTTTATAACCCGATCTATCGGGTCAATATCGGTGATATATCGGGGATATTTAGAATTGCCAACTTTGATAAGGTAACTTTAGCCTTTATGAATGAAGTTGTTTTTATTTTGTCAAGTGTATTTGGTAATTTTACAATTTAAATTTAATTTTTCGTGTGTATTTTTACATTTTAAACTATAAATATAATATTTATAGTTAAAAAATTAGTGAAATGGATAAAGTCGATATATCCTGATATATCATTTTTACTCGTAACCGATACGACCCCGATACGTGATATTCAGAACCTTGCTTGTGACTCATTGTCTTTTAATTTACTTCACCCGATTACCCACCCGACCCACCCGATTCACCTGACGGATCGGGTGATGGGTGAAACATTAGACGGACGGGTGATGGATCAGGTGAAATTTTTTTGTGAGGGGTCGGGTGGAAAAATGGTTCCACCCATCCATTACTCGAATCATTTTCACCCCTACGTCTAAGGTGAACGATTTCACCTTTTGAAGCAAGAGTAATAATTTAAATTTATTTAATTCTTTTCATCAATAAAAAGTTAATAACTTTTTTTTGAAGTCAGTAATGAAAGTAATTAAGACAACGATTGAAGGTACGTGAAAATTGATGCCACGTCATAATAATAATTATAAAATTGAAAGAAATGGAATATCGAGAAGAATAAATGGGAAATTCACAAGTGATGTTGGGGTGGTGAAAGGCAAAGTATATAATTGAGGTAATAATGTAATCATTATTTGCGCAACAAATAGTATTAAACAATAAAATAAACACCAATTACACAAGTCAATTGGAAAGGGGATCACCGCCATATGTATCAAGCATTTTCATTTTTAATTAACCTTTACTTTCCTGAGCAAGTAATTTTTTTAAGAAAATAATTCGAAATTTCAAACAATAACAAAAATATGGGAAATTGAGAGGCCGAAGAAAATTGGCAGACGGGCAAGCCATCTGCCGATTTTTTTTTGGAAAGGGAATATTTGTCAATTTTTTTAGAAAAATATTATTTAGCTTAGATATCATCACCCTATTTTATAAGGTGGGGTTTTATCGATTTTTTTATATAATTATAAGGTCGGGATTCACCAAATAACACAAAAGCTTAAAATATTATATAGAGATTCATCATTTCTTATAGCTTATCATTTTTAATCTTTTATAATAAATGTGGGATAGACATTCTCATAATTAACAAACCTTTCAACTTTTATAACTGAAATAATGAATGTACAAAAACGATCAAATAAAATTGAAGTAAAAATCATCATATAGTTTAAATCTTTGTATTAAGTTGGTGGATACCGATCTTATAAATATACAAATAATTATAATTAATTATTATAATTAATTTGATACGTGTTTATCCCCGTTAATTAACAACCCGTCGAATATTTCAAAAATACTCTCCATTAGATTTTTTGTTTTCCACGAAAAAAAAAAACATATTCATACCCACTTTTATAATTTAAATATGAATAAGTGTTAATTTTTTCAAACTTGCAATCTCTTACATGAAGCTGCATTTCATAATTCACACAACAGTAAAAGAAAAGGTGAAAAATAAAAATAAAAAAAATCAACCTGACAATTGTTCCGGTTTCATTTTCCTTTAGAAAATGAAATTGTTACTGTTAGCAGCTCAGCCTATAAATACCGAGAGAGTTTTACCTCACTCTTCCCGGACCGGCTCTAGCTGAGTGGGAATTAACTCAATCTTCAACTACAGAAGAATCGGTGAAGCTCAGGAGGGATAGCACCGCATCGACAAAACTACCAACGTATGTCGTCGGAGTGGCGCTATCCATCCTGAGCTTCACCGGCTCTTCTCGCTGACGTTCCATCGACATCAATTCCTCACTGACGCTTTTTTTTGTTGTTGTTGCAAGTGCTTGTAGGTTTGTCATGGAAGAAATAATGTTCAAGGTTTCACCAAATCAAGCTATCAGTGTACCTGACATTTGGTATGTGGTATTGTTGTTAAAAAAAATCTGTTAATATTAGAATGGTTCATGTTTTCTTCAAATTGGTTTATTTTACGCATACAATATACATGGTTAATATTTCAAATAAAGAAGGCAAATGATCTTAAGTAGGCATAACAAATTCGAAAATAGAAAGCGATAATCTCTCCTTCTTGAAAACATGAAGTCGCTTGTGAGTAACCCTTTAAATGAGTCATATAGTACCCGGACCAGATGTAGAGTTAATAAGTCGATCAAACTACACTAAGATTTAAAAAAAACAGCGATAATCTTCATATTATCAACTCGTATATATCAATTTTTTTTAAATCTATGCTATATATTGATATATGGATTAAAATTACAAATTAAAAAATTCTGTAAATGTGAATTTTTCAGTTTTTTTAAATTCCTAGTGTTTATTGAAAAAGATGAAAATCTTTCTCAATCTAGTTTTGTAATGTACTATAATACTATATATTAATATTATAAAAGTATAGGTTAAAAAGACAATTGGATCGATTTATCTAAATTTATTTTTTATTTTTTTGGTCCATAGGTAGGCATTTAGGCCATTACAATAGGGGGAGGGGGGATTCAAACTCATGACCTATTGGTCACTACATGTCATCCTTACCAGCTAAGCTAGCAAGGCTTGACCTACTATATATTAATAGTATCAAAATTTTAATAATATCAAAATTTTACACTTTCAAAAAGGCAAACAAAGTGACCTACTATATATTAATAGTATCTGATTTATTATGCGTACGGTCGATTTATGTTTTTATATATTAGGAAAGAAATTCGGTTATCTAATATCTATACAAGTTTAGAGAAATTGAGAGACCGAGCAAGATGGTAGATATGCTAATCATTATGTACAATCAAAAGCAAATTAATAAGCAAATGACTGAAGCAAATGACATAAAGAAATTACACGAAGTAAATGATATAAAGAAATTGCAAAACGAAACGTACAAACTATCCTAACATAAAAACTACAAGCTACTAGAACAAACGAACTGACCAGTCAAAAGGAAGACGCACACAGAAAACTCTAAGAATCACTAGCAGACACCTCAAATTATGGACTCTAACGAAACCATTAGATATCGATCACATTTCCATGACGTCTACAAGTATAGTAAATCAGCCACCATTTATATAAATTTTTTTTTTGATTAGGTAAAAATTCGAAGGTCAGACAGGCCTGACTCATCGAGAGGCCGACAAAGTCGGCAGACGGCGAACCGTCAAGCGTACAACCTAAAATACAGAAATACAAATAACGCCTGAAATGAAACAAGCAGAAATAAACTCTACAACAAGACGATCCAAAAAGACCAACTCCAAGAAAGTTGAGGAAGCCGCCGAAGAACGAAGCCAAGCACCACCGAACAGTGGCACCGCGGGCCAGCGGTACAGCAGGACTCTATCTCCTGTGGGTAGTGCAGACGAACTCCAAGGAAACTCAATCCTAGATACGGAGACGCCCTGAGCGCACCACCACGACCCCAGCCAGTCCCGACTCCAGACTCCACACCCCCCAACCAAGCAGAAGACCTCCAAGAAACATCGGAAGCAGAGCCGCAAGCTGCTCGAACAAAACGCCAACAAGATTTAACCTACAAGAATATCGTCAAGCCCTTGCGGGATTTACTCAAACCCTTTCGGGATTTATATATATATATATATAAATATATATATATATATATAAATATATATATATATAACAAATTTTTAATTGGACATTGGAAATATCAAAATGGCGAACAACAGTGCAAAGCCAAAAGAAACTTTTGATTAGCCTTGGCGTGCAAGGAATAACAATAAGCTTGCACGCCAAGGAGGAATCGAGATGCTTGTGCAGACGGCAACGACTATGGACGTCGTCGACGAAGACAACCACCGACAAGGCACCCATGGTGCACCACTGCACGCCAAGGACAACCCATAACCAGTTGGACGGACGGTCACCACCAACGACGAAGAGGAGTATAGAAACCATCTGAAAGATGGGTTTGTGATTATTTTCGGTTGGAGATTCCTTATCAATATATTTGCAATGCTGCGTAGGAGCTGGTTGAAGCCCATTAAGGGATTTGCATAGAAAAAAATTAACACAAAATTTGAAAGGCCAGGATGCAAAAGGAGGAAGGAGGACAACCGATCACCGGCCCGACCTCAACAACTCCCCGAAAACGAGCCCGATGAGAAAAGCGGTAGCACATGGCGGTTTTACCGCTGATCAATGGACGAGGGGTGGAGGCAAGACTGTTTCAACTCGACGAATCGAGTCGAAGAGCAGTTCGCCGGAGGTGACGCAAGGCTGGCACGAATAGATCCGGGAGAGATGAGACCCAAATCGAACACGTGGCCAGTGGCGAGGGAGTTGTCAAAGGCGGCGCCATAAGGGGCGGTGGCCGAAACCATGGCCCGCAAAAGAACGCCTCTAACAAACTCGATTTCAACCTGAAATGCAGAAGAGGATTCCACGAATTGATTCTGAGAAGAGAGAATCAATTTGGGTGAGCAAACAGGTGTGCGTAAACAAGATTTAGGGGTTTTGAGGTTTGTGCTCAAGAAAGAATTGGGGGCGCGTGGTGATTAACACCAGCGCGTTCTCCATGTCCCCAAAGGGGTTTTTTCCACCCAAACGGATAATTACCATTTATATAAAATTGTCAACACAACAAGAACAACAAATCCCAACAAACTTACAAACCCCTAATTTTTTAAAAAATTTAAATTTATTTTTGTAAGAATAATAGGAGAGTTTTTCAAATATAAATATTTACCTTTCACTTTTATGTGGAGAGTGAAAAACTACTTTGAGATGGGGGTACACCCAGGTGAGGCATTTGAAAGAGGACACGTGTATGGCTTGGATGGGTTATCAAATCTTTGGAAGATTTGTTATGTTTGGGACAGCATCCCTTTTAGGACTGGAAATCACCCGTGGGTGACCGATTCACCCGACCTACCCGACCCGATTATTAGGGTAAAAACCCGAAAAAAACCGGGTGATGGATGGGTGACGGGTCGGGTGAAATGGGTGATGGGTCGGGTGATGGGTGATATAGTTTCCACCCATTACCCGACCCATCACCCGACCCATTACCCGACCCGCTTAACCACCTGTTAGCCCACCCGATTATTATAAAAAAAGAGGATAGTGTATAAATAAGATAATTTAATATAACTAATATATTTCTCATTTTCTACCTCTAGTTTCTCCATTTTTCAAGTGTTCTTGTTCAAGAAGGTCTAAAATATATATATATATATATATATATATATAATTGCATTATTTAACTCTATGTCTTTTTAAAATTTCTTTTATTTGTATTGCATATATCGATAGAGTGTAAGCAATTTGGCTCTTTCCAACGACTTTGTTAGCATTTACTGCATTATTCCATGATTAACCAAATCGTATTTTCCCAATTTGTCATGAGATTTATAACAATAATTCTCTCTATGCAAAGATATTAAAGAAATGACACTTGAGTCTGATTTCTAAAGATATAGTTTTTCTATACTTTTTTAATTTATTTTAAATCTAGTAACCGAGTTGAATTCATCTCATTTAGTTTGATATATTAAACTTCTAATACTAATTTTGTAAGTTAAGGATAGTGATATAATGTATGAATAAGTCTTTTATTCATTTAGTAAGATTCATACGTTGACATGGTTTATAAAATTATCGAATATGAATGATTTTTTGGTATGTCTTGTGACTCATTTTCTTTGAATTTCTTTCACCCGATTAATCACCCGACCCACCCGATTCACCCGACGGGTCGGGTGATGGGTGAAACATTAGACGGGTGGGTGAAGGGTCGGGTGAAATTTTTTTGTGATGGGTCGGGTGAAAAAATGGGTCCACCCATCCATCACCCGACCCATTTCCACCCCTAATCCCTTTCCAAGTACGACTTCTTTTAGAGTGTGCCTCTCGATCATGTCTGTCTATTTATTTTTATGCTTTTTCTATCCTATGTCCTGATAAGAGTCATAATATCCTAAATTGGAAAATATTTTTTAAATTTTAATTAATTTAGCTTTTCTTTTAATTTAGATTCTTAGGGTCGTTTGCCTTTTTGGTAGGGAATCTTTTCCAATTTAGGGTCTTATCCTATGCCCTTAAGACATAGGATAGAAAAATAGTATTTTTAAAAAAATATTTAAAATAATACAACCATGAAATATAAACAAAATATAATACGAACTAAAAAAAATCTCAAAATAAAAGAAACTATCCACTTATAAACCAAAAATAATACAAATTTTAAAATCAACCAAAAATAATACAATCAATGAAATTTTGACTTTAAATAATACAGACTTTTGAACTTAAATTAGGATAAGATTCAAAATAAAATTTTATTTATCAAAATTATAAAAAAATCTATAATTATTCATAATTTGCACAAATCCACCTTTTTTATATTTTAAATACATAAAACTCATTATTTGGTTGTCTAACTTTGTATAATACAACCCCAATTTTAAGAAATTATACAAAATTACAAGAATTCTAGTATATGATTCTATTTATTTTTTTGAATAGTTATGGATAAAGTGGATGTGATTTTATTTAATTTTAAAAAGTGGTTTTTTTTTGTAAAGTTGAATAAATAAATAGTGATTTTGGTGTATTTAAAAATAAAGGGGATGCATTTATGCAAAGTGTGACTATATACACATATTTTTGTAATTTTGGTAAATAATGTTTTGTTTTGATCCTTCTCCCAGTCCAACTTCAAAAGTTTGTATTATTTTGAGTTAAAAGTTCATAGTTTATATTATTTTTAGTTGATTTTAAAGTTTGATTTTTAGTTGATTTAGTTGATTTTGGTAAATAATGTTTTGGTTCTCGTCTTCATCCTCTAGTTACTTGATTTTGCTCTCTCGTACATTCTTGGGGGTTTCATTTTGGTATTGAGCGTTTCTAGAGTAACGTTTATGTTTGTTAGTACATGTGTGTGCTTGAACGTTTTTTTAGAGCAACGCTCGGGTCACTTGGAAAAAACCCTATCGATGTACATAGGGAAATGGTGCGTAGAACTCGACCCTCAATTCTTATTCTGTAAATCATCTTCATTCATCGGTGATGAATGAAGATGATTTACAGAAAACAACAGCAAAATAAAAAATTATTGTTTTCGAACGCATTAATCGGGGTCCGCGACCTCTTAAGACCAACCATACCTACAAATAATTGCAATTTTTTTAAATAATAATAATAATAATAATTCCCTTACCATTTGGCTTCTTTTTAATTAAAGAATAATCTTGAACTAATCTCGCAAAATTAAAAAACACTATCACCCTATGTTCTTAGTTATGTTTATGGGCTAACTGGCTTTTTGGTTTCGTGGGGCTTTGACTCGTCGGTTCGTGGTCAGTTTTGGAAGAGAAGCAATCATGTGGACTTGTTGATCGGGTTGATCGAGGCAATGTCAGTGATCGTTGAAGATCCCTCATTTAGGTGGGGGAACGTCATGTGATCCCCACTTTCCTAGAAGTCGTCCGTTTCCCACTAAGAATTTTTGCTTTTCGTTTCTCTGGTGGTGAGACATCGTGTCAGGGTCATCTTTTCAATGCGCTCACTAGTCACTTCCTCGTGTTGTGTCTATCATCCTCGCTCAACCAGATTTTAGTTGTATCACGGCAGTCTGTCCGTCTAGCATTTCTTGTGCCTTCTCGATTTACCAATACTTGTGTCCGACATTTCGAATGGTTACTTGTTCAAAAAAAATCGAAATTGAGTGATGAAGAATTGGCTCTCCAAATAGCAGCAAGAGGACATGGTTTGGGGGCTTTGTTTTAACTCAATTTTGCCCATGTTGTGCGTGTTTAGGCCCAATGGGCCAATGGATTGGGCCTTGTGGACAGGGGAAGGCCCCGAAATAAGAATCTATCTGCAATCAAATCCCCACGTTACTTATCGTGGACTTCACTTCACCTGACCGGACCTCTTGCAACTCCGAAGTGTCAACCCCCATCCGCCAGTCCAAAATCCTAATCACCTTCCAGCTTCCACCCGGCGTGAAATCCTCTCAAATTCTCCTCGATCTTCTCCACCACCGTTGACGGCGTTACTTGGATTTTCTCCGGCGAACGCTAGGTTTTGTGCTTTACAGCGATGGCGCCACACGGTTTGTGAAATTCCACTGTCATACCGCCTTTCTCTCGTTTCTGATCGATTTTTCGGAATCGATGCTCAATTAAGGTATTGCTACTTGATTTGGCTGTTTTCTGATTGTTGTAAATGCAAACTCCGAGCTATTTAATGGATTCCGATAAGAAAGGATTCGATAGAGAAGCTGATAACGGAGATGATGAAATGGAGAATCTCGGCATCGACGATCCATTGGGGTCCAATTCGTATGCAAGCTATAGAACCGCGATGTCGAATTTAACTGATTCGCGAGAGCATCTATTCTCGAATTCGATCGTCTCCACACGGGCCGAGACTGATCCATTGCTGTCTCCGCTGCCGGAGATGGATTATGTCAGTGGTAGCAACAGTAGTTCTTCTCACTATGTGAAATCGGATCATTCTGATGTAGTTATCACTCCGTTCGAGGACAGCGGTCACCACGATGGTGATGATGAAGCGGAAGGGAACTCATCTACTACATCAATTTCACAACGACCTAATTCAAAAGTTGCCGAGTATTTGATTATCAAGGTGTCTAATCCTCGGAAAGAGCATGAATCATCGAATTCGATTGTTCCTGGGGGTAATACCTTTGTGAGCTACTTAATCACTACAAAGGCCAATATGCAGGGTTATAGTGGATCTGAATTTAGTGTGAGGAGAAGGTTCAGGGATGTTGTAACGTTGTCAGATCGGTTAGGAGAGTCCTATAGGGGTTTCTTCATCCCTCCGAGGCCCGACAAGAGCGTCGTCGAGAGCCAGGTGATGCAAAAGCAAGACTTCGTTGATCAGAGGAGATTGGGACTGGAGAAGTACTTGAGGAGGTTGGCAACTCATCCGGTGATTCGGAAGAGTAATGAGCTAAAAGTGTTCTTACAGGCGCCAGGGAAGCTTCCACTGCCTGCCAGCACAGATGCGGCTTCGAGGATGATTGATGGGGCATTCATGTTGCCTAAGCAGTTACTCGGAGATTCTGGAAGTGTTGTGTCATCACATGAAGTTAAGCATCCGGCAAAAGGAGGGCGAAACCTGTTGAGGCTATTTAAAGAGATGAGGCAGTCAGTTGCAAATGAATGGGGAAATTCTAGGCATATAGTCATCGACGAAGATAAGCATTTTTTGGATATGAAGGAGAAACTTCGTGGCTTTGAGTCGTCACTTGTTAATACATCTAAGCAGGTCATTGGTGCGTTTAATTGTGTTGATATTTACTGTTAAATGCTGCTTAGTTTTTTTACTGAAATATGCTGCATTGTTTTGGCTAAAGATTGTTTGATTTCTTCCATTTCAGGCGGATATACTTGTAAAATATCAGCTTGAGGTTGGAAATACAATGGGAGAACTGGGGCTTGCATTTATTAAATTGACGAAATTTGAAAATGAGAATGCAATGGTTGACATTCAGAGAACACATGCTTCCAATATGAAAAATGTGGCAACAGCTTCCATCAGAGCAAGTAGAATATATCGTGCATTAAACGCCAAAAGTGCAAGAAATTTGGTGAGTCTCAGTTCTCTGTGTTTATTTTCTTAGATACTATGAATTTTTAGTATACCATGAATGGTTTGAGTGCTAAAGATTTCAGATGATAACATGACTAATGTACATTGTTAAAGAAACGGAATGTTGATCTAAAACCTCTAGTGGCCTTTACTTTGTGGAAATTGTAGGATATACTACATGAGTATCTTGATATAATGCTGGCTGCTCGCAATGCATTCTTGGATCGGTCAAGTGCCTTGTTGACAGTTCAAACTCTTGGATCAGAGTATTCAACACTGCATTCGAAAGTTGAAGCTTCATCATCCAAGGGATTCAGAAAAGATAGACAGAAGGTAGAAGAGTTGAAGGCAACCATGAGCGCAACAGAAGATGCCAAAACCTGTGCTATTACAGAATACGAGAGAATCAAGGTATTGTCTCCTGTGTGAAATTTGTTGAGTTGGAGAATTTGGCTATATTACACATGCTTCAAATAGATTGTCTAGATTGTTTGAAAAAGTAAAAAAGATAACATTCCATTCTGTCCCGGTATGCACTTAACAAGACCATAAGACCATCCACAATGGTGGTGTGCAAATGTGCAAATGTGTATTTTTTAGACACTTTTTAACTCCATTGGTTGTTTTGGGTGTGTGCAAATGTACACATTTGAGCATGTAATGTGCAAATTTGAGCACACCACCTCCCCTATGTGCAAAAACTTTTACAAAAAGCAAGATAATTTCATTGGTTGATTTTTTATCATCTTACTTTCTTTTTTTGTTTTAAATGAATTGTATTTGAATGGTGTGTAAAAAAATGCACATTTCACCATTGGAGCAAATTGTTAAAAAGTGATGTGTATTTTTACACATCTTGTGCAAATGTGTACATTTTACCCAAAACCATTGTGGATGGTCTAAACTGTGGAGCTTTAGTTTGATGGATTCAAATTATTGAAGCTGCTGCTTCAGCACCAGTAAACAGACTTTGTGGTGTTTATATATTTGCTACTTCCTTTTGGTGATAGTATTGATCGTTAATAGGCCCATTTTTAGAATGATGGTGGTTTACCCGGGGAATGAGTTTGCACTGATTCTATTGTAGGAAAACACAAGATCTGAACTTGACCGGCTCAATAGAGAAAAGCGCGTTCACCTCTTGAATATGTTGAAAGGGTTTGTGAATGTTCAGGTAAGCTCATGTTCCTGACAGGAGGTTCTTCGTCATTGGTGTTATTGAAGGCTTGTGTTTATTATATAAATGAATCACAAGTTTCTTCTTCTAGCATTTGCTGATACTTTCTATTTCTTGGGTTTGATTCAACAGATTGAATGTGCCAAAAAAATGGCAGATGTGTGGTCTACAGTAGCAGAAGGCACTAGCTGTTATGCGATGAAGAACACCTGAATCCCGATGTTTCCATTGGAAAGCTAATAACATCAGAACTTCACGCTTGATTTAGTTTTTCTTAACCAGATCAGCATAGTAGTTACTTGGTTCTTTTGGCCCTTCCAAGATGAGAACTTTATGCAACTCTTCTGTTTACCGAGTTTGGAATGGTTAAACACTTGTAACGATTCGATGATTAGTGGATTTGGTCGGATTGCATCAGATTGTTGGTTGCTTGTTAGTTCCTAATTACCCGACTTCAAAGCAGTAATGATGAATTTCCCAAACTAGCTAAACATTTCCTCCCAAGACAATCGAGGTGAAAGTTTCAAGCTAACATATAAATCGCTTGGTGCTCAACAGAACCGATATGAAGAGTCCGAAAAAGGATGAGCGCCATGAGTCGGATTTTCGACGCTAAAGGTTAAGCTGAGGACCATTCATACAAGGTACTACATTGTCGAAGCCTCTCTTTTTTTGAATAGACATTGTTTTTCGTGGAGAATCCAAAGCTTGCCCAAATATGAGTGTATAGTATACCCTTTATAGAGAGGTCCTTTTATTTTAGGTGTGTTGTCAATTTTTTATCATGTGGACTCCTCATTAAAGACCACATGTGCATGTTGGTTGTTGCCATGTTGGACGACTAGGTCCTCTCTTTTTTGGTGGTTGATACTCCCACTGGAATGCAATGAAACAACCTTGCTTTTCCTTGTACCTTCCATCCTAGAACAGGACATTCATCCATATTTTTTTTTGGTTAAAAATGTTTCCACTTTATATCACCCATATACTTTTTTTTTTAAATCTTGTTATATCACCCATATGCTAATTTCATGTTAATCACATCATAAAAGTTGCAAAAATGGACTTTTAGTCCGACGATCATTGGTTGCTTCATTCCTTACCAATTTCTTAATGTTCCTTTTCATAAATATCCATGAATTTCAAGAAATTTATTTTTTATAATTAAGGGATAAAATAACTTATTCTAGCTTTTTTGACTCCATATTATAGGAATATAGCAAAGGTGGATCAGAACTCCTCCTAAACATGGCTGGACTCCTGGAAGCTAGAAAGAGGGCTTCTCTCGTCTTGAGGTGGAGGGTAACTGCATGACCATGATCAATGTCATAAATGGAATTTGGCAGTGTCCATGAGAGATTGAGATGGCGGTTTCGGATGCTCTCGGTCTTTGTCGTGCTTTCGAAAGTGACATCTTCTCACACACCTTCATAGAGGGGAATCAGGTAGGTAACTGGTAGGTTGGCGCATCTAGGTTAGGAAGACCGAATCTTAGGGTGTGTTTGACAACACAAGTAACTTTTCAGAGCTTCTTGTTTTATTATTATATAGTTTTAAATAAAATAAAACTAAGATTATATTTTAATTAGCGTTTTGGAATAAAATTTTCAACAATTACACTCGAAGCTTTTCAGAGCTTTTCTTTTTATACACACAAATCTATTCAGTATCAACTAGTTTTACCAGCTACCCATTCAGCTAAGGTTACCAAACACATTAGTAGTTTATCAATAATTTAATTTAACATATATTTTACACAATTAAACATTCAGCTCCAGACTTTAGCTACCTATTCAACTCCGGTTTCAAACACACCCTTAATTACAAACCATACCGATTAAATTCACTTACTTCTCCACTCGTTATTACTTTCTCTACACAATAATAATAATAATAATAATAATAATAATAATAATAATAATAATAATAATAATAATAATAATAAACACAAGCCTTTGTCCGTTATTACTTTCTCAGCAGGGTGCTCACTCCTCTGATTGGTTGCGTGCAGTTCCTATTTCTGGTATGGGGCAGACTATGAACGGCAGGACCTATCGCAGTGTGCTTAGCTTTCGACTAGGTGTTCCGTTGTTCACGATATCTAGGCCCTGTCCGGCTTGTTCTCGGGTCTTTGATGGTGATGTCTATGGAGATCATGATGTGTCCTGCGCTGGTACTGTGGGCATTAAACATCGACATAACCTCGTGCGTGATACCTTATTGGATATCTGTTACAGGGCTGGGATTTCTGCTGGTAAGGAGGTTGATATTGGTTTGGTTGATAGGCATGACAAGCCTCTTCGTCCGGCGGATTTGCTTCTTTATTCGTGGGACAAGGGGCGGGATGTGTGTGTTGATCTGACGGGATCCTCCCCCTTGACTCAGTCGGGGTTGTCTGACTTTGTACCCGGTCGTGTTGTTGTTGATGCTGCTCAACGTAAGTGTGTCAAGTATCGAGAATTGTGCACGGCGGCTGGGTATGGTTTCTTACCCTTCTCCTTCTCTTCGTTGGGGGAGCTGGATACGGATGTTGTTGCCTTGTTAAAGCGGATTCAGAAATTCTCAATATCTCAGGATGCCGGAGCTCGTTTTGCAACTTTTATTTTTACTAGACTTAGCTTTGTTATTGCTAAGGGAGTGGGTGCCCAGATAGTATCTCGGCTACCCACTAATTTCCTGTAGTACGTAATTATTATATTATAATAATAATAATAATAATAATAATAAAAACAGGGTTAATATCAAGATTTAAAGTCCATTTAATATTTTATCAAATACAGTAAGTTTTAGTAGTTTAAATTGTTAGTACTCTCTAGTAATAATATGAAAATATTTAAAAAATAATAATACAGTTAGTAATTTTATATAATATTTTTAAAAAACTTTTTTAGAAATATGCTGAAAATTTAAATGACAAATATAATGAAAATGAGATAATATTAGATTTATGGATCCAAAGTCCAAACGAGGGCGTTTAACTAAAAAAGCCAAACATCCATAAATCCAAAGTAGGAAAGAACGTCAAAAAGATCCAAAGGAGAAATGGAAAAATAAAGCAGTCAAAGCAAGTGGGCCCCCACTCCCATTCGCTAATCGCTCTTTTCGTATTTTAGTTTGGGCCCCGACGGATCAGAAGACCACCGCCCGCCCGCCGGCCACCGCCACCGCCCCCGCCACCGCCACCAGGAATGGATTTGTGTGCCAGGAATGGATTTGTGTGCCGCCAATCGCCAATTCACAAAACACTCCTCAGTTTCCTCTTTTATTTATTTTTTGAAAAAACGAAAAGGGATTAGAACAAACTAAATACAATAAGTAATCTACCAACCTCTTTTAGAAAAGAATTTGTAATTCTAAATCTGTGTTAAAGTTAAAAACATGGATTGTTTAATCAAAATAAATCAATTTATCCATTAGTTTTATGTTTATTTATATTTAAACCATAAAAGCATCTTTAACGGTGGTACTGTGTTGAATATCATATCTATTTTTATAATAAAATACTACTATAAAATGAGGGAAAACCAATAAAGTGGATATGATACTACGATACTCACCTCATATAAACTACCTGAGTTAATAAAAAACTGACATTTATTTTTGTTTTTCTTGTAAAAATTTATCTATAATACTTCAAATATCATAGATAAAAATGGTTTAATTTTGTTTTTCTTTATCTTACTAAGGTGAATTAATCGGAGCCTATCCCTAATCTATTGTGAAAAAAGCAAAAATCACAAGTACAATGTTCTTTACTTTGTGTTGGGTTGGTTGCAAACTTGCAATTCATTTGGCACATCATCTTCACGGATACCATTTGATTGTGACCAACCAAACTTTTGAGCTTCTTCAATCAATTAAAAGCAAAAGGAAAAAGAACACAAACAAGGGGTGATCTTATTCATGTATTCTCCATGTGATCAAATTTAAACTTTGTCTATTAAAATAGTGCGTTTGAAATTAATAAATAATGCACATTTGTAATCATTTAAACCATGAATTGATTCTGAGCTCATTATCCTATAAACATGATTAGAGACTTTGCTAATTTCTATCCCAATTTTGATCTTCTTGTTAAAATGATCAAAAATTGGGCCACCCACCGCAATTGTCTCAATAAATCAAACTCATACTAATTTTTTTTTGTTGGGATTAAAAAATAAAGGAGAGATATGGGAAGATTTGTTTGTGTTTATTGATTTTGTGTTTCGTGTGCAAATTAATAATTAGTGGTAGTGACCTCTCACCTTATCTAACACGGAAATTGGGTCATAACTTTTGCCAGCTTAAGAGGAAGAAAATGTTTGATGCACAGCGAATACTTATTTCTATTCGTTCACTACATGAAGCTAAACTGGTGACCGAGTTACGGATTATTTTAGGTGGCTCAATTATTTAATATTTTATACTCCATCCGATCTAATATGTAATATTTTTTTTCCTTTTTAATACGTATTTCAATAAGCTAAAAACTATATAAAATATTAATTTTTTGAATTTTTTTTACAATCTAATACTTTTTACTAATAAATATTAAACTATAAATAAATTTAATAAAAAATAATATTTTATACAATTTTTTAACACATTAAAATACGTGTAAAAAAATAAAAAATCAAACATATTTGATAGGAGAGTATAAATTTTACTACATAAAACCACCCATAAAACTTCTCTTCATATTTTCTTAAATATTTTAGTTAATTTATTGTATAATTAGGCTAAGTTGAATACAAATGGTGAGAACTGAACATTTTATAAACACTTTTTATATATTTAAAAGGTCACGTGTGGTTATTCGGAAGAAAAATAAATTTATGGGTGATTTTTTGTAAACTTTTATTTTAAGAGTGAGTTTGTGAAAACTTGCTTATTTAAGGATGTTTTTATGTAATTTACCCCCCCTTTTTTTTTAAGCAGATACAGATTAGGCTGGACGATCCCGCAACATCGTCCTTCCTAGCGCATCCTTTCGAATGAGAACCCGAAGTTCTTGATCATCTTCCAAGCAGACGTCGGCAGGAAAACTGTAGGCTAGATGAGCTAGTCGATCAGCAACAACATTAGATTCCCTGAAAATATGGTGTATCGCAACATTAGAAAATCACGACAGATCCAGCAGAATATCAGATTGTAGGAGCTCAATATCTCAAGGGCACTTGCAGTCTCCCAGCAGAGCCCTAACAACCAGGAGGTTATCTCCTTCGATAAGCAAGTTAGTAAAGCGTAGTTGTTTTGCTCGAAGAATCCCCATTTTAAGTCCCAGAGTCTTTGCAAACAGCATCGAAGTCCCATTACACAGCCCCGCACCGGTGGCCATGGGCACGCCTAACGAGTTTCGTAACACAAAACCATAAGACGCAGACCCATTCGATCGTACAGACCCATCAAAGTTCAACTTATACGCATTGTCCGAGGGCTTCTCCCACACCCCATTACGCTTAATGCTTTTGGTCTTGGGTATGTTGCAAATGGTGAGCTAGAACCAAACGACTGACCCGGACCATACGAAGAAAGCCTGGATGGGTACTTAGCCGCATAGTCATCTTCAGTAAAAGATTTAGCTTCCTTTCATGTTTGGTAAACAGTAACGTAAAAGATTCCCACTTGTTGAATGAAAGCGGATGTAATATGGTCGAAGGACAACTGATTCCTGTGAAACCAAATGGTCCACCAGCAGATGGCTAATTTGGCCATCTCTTTAAGACCAATGAGGTCTTTAATTGTGGTAAGAGGAATGGGTTCTTCATATTGGTTCGTGAGACCGATGGAGGTAGGAAAATGTAAATGAAGCTTATTCCTAACCAAACAGGCAGAACGACAGTTAATAAATAAATGTTGTTGCGTTTCATTGGTATTATTGCAGAAGACACATCCCTGCGGCACCGACATATGCGACCTTTGAAGACGGTTCTTTGTAGGAAGACCATCTCTAGCCAACTTCCAGAGGAAATGTCGAACCTTGTGAGGTACATCCAGCTTCCAAATTCAATCACAATTGAAGGTAGAGCTACCATGGTCCTTAGTGAGGATCTTGGTCACCGAGCTAGTCGAGAACCAACCGTCTTTACTTTGGCCCCAATAAAGTCGATCAGACAAATCATTTGTGGGAAGCGGGATCTGTGAAATATGTGATATATCTCCGGATGATAAATAGTCATGGAGGATGGTTCGAAGTTTCTGTAAATCCCAACACTTATTATGGTCAATGAAGAAGTTGACGTTCAAAGTTGAAACCTTCGGCGGGAGTGGAGAGACTGCGCGGTCTAGGAGAGGATTATCAAAGGCCCAGTTATCGATCCAAAATTTGACTGTGTTACCGTTACCAATACTCCAACGTAGTCCAGGTTTGAACAAAGGTTTGATATAAATCATTATAATTTTCTACCTAGAAAACATAAATCATTATAATTTTCTACCTAGAAAATATAAAAGACCATCTATTTTAAAACAAAAACCATATTTTAAAAAACCATGTATTATGAAATAGAGGGAGTATCAAAATTATAAGTTTTGAAAAAGGAAAAATGTATGTTTACACTGGGTATAAACCTGTATATTTTACACTTCCTATATTAACTTGTCATGTGACATTTAAATTTTAAAAAAGAAAAAAAAATCAAAAGCAATTAATATAGAATTGTGCATCTTCTTTCTTTTTATTCAATTTCTAGTTTATAGGACCGAAGAACGCACTTGGCGTTTTTGCCTACGCGTCCCCAATTTTGGGTTGTCTTTCTCCTCCATAGGCAATCCAAATCCCATTTGTTCAACCTCCCTGGCCTAATTTGATGGTTACCCTCACTGCAATACTGAAGTCCGTTGGGACTTGGGATCAGGGGTCGTGTGTACACGTGCGCCCATGCGCTAATAGCCTAGCATATAAGCCGAGCGGGGTTCCATCCTAAAACCAATTGGCATTAGGTGGGGTAGCCCACTAAGTTATATAATAAGGTTTGTTTGTTCATATTATCAATGTGTGACTCTTTTTGGTCTCCTTCACATTTGTTCATTCTCTCAACACGACCGTCTTCTTCCCGACCGCCATCGGTATGTCATCATCACCATGACTACCTTCCCCCTGTCTGAATCTCTTCCAATCAACTCGGCCTGGCTGGTTTCGTCTCGATTCGATTTCGATTGGAGTTGCCTTGTTTCGATTATGGGCTCGTTCACCTCTCAGTGAAACTCCCCCGATCGTCTTCTTTTAGTAATTTTTAAGGTTTGATTTGGGAATTGATTAAGGGTTTTGTAATGCATGATTGAGATTTAGGGAGGAAATTAGAAGACACTGTAGTTGAGAACCCATTGGAACAAGAGGCCGACTAGCAGAGAAGATACGAGATGAAAAGTTATCTTATTCCCCTTCTATTAACTTTATTAATTATTAATATATAAATTATGACACTTATTTTAAATTTATCGGTAGTGTAAAATTGATCCTGATGTAAATGTATCAATATCGTTTGAAAAAACTATTTACTATTACCAAACAGAGCCCATTGGTCTTACCAATGTTTCATATTCCTAATCTACTCTATCTAGCTTACCTCCATTGTCTCTTTTCCTCGAGATGTTGCATACTTTCATATTACTACTATACAAGTCTACAACTACCAACTAACACAAAATTAATGAGATAATTAAACCTTCGAGCTAGTTCGACCCACCAAAAAAAAAAAAAAACAATTACACCCAACCACCACTCCCCCTCACTGGTCTCACTCTATCTCTCACTTTCCTCCTCTTTTCCCTCTCTCCCTTCCTTATCCCCTTCTCTCTCTCTCTCTCACTCCTCCTGTGACCTGTCTTCCTTGTTCCGTCCTCCCCTCCCCCACTGTTTTGTCTTCTTTATCTACATTTCCCCAAACCGCGTTTCTCCTGATTATCCCTCATCTCTCTCCTTCCTTCCTTGCATATAAACCCTAATTGCTCTTTCGGTGTAGTCAGACTCAAACTCAATCAATCCACTCGCACCACAACCAGATTCTCCCTTTTCTCTGAAGCAATCTCTCAGTATAATACTTCAGTATAATTGAAGATAAGGACAGATTAGATTCAACACAGGAAGCCACAAATCATCAGCCGGTTGCTTTGCCTTTTTTCATGGCTGACAATGGCGAGGAGAAGCTTATTGCAGTCGCTCGGCACATAGCCAAGACCCTGGGCCACTCCGACACCATGACCGACGACATCCTCAACATCTTCTCCACCTTCGACGGCCGTTTCTCTCGTGAGAAGCTCTCCGATAAGCTCAGCGACGACGACGGCCGCCGCGGCTCCTCCCCTGCCGCGCTCGACGATGCCCTTCGCTCTCTTGATCGCCGTGTCTCGCTCTACTTGACGGCTGATCACTCTCTATGGTCAGACGCTGCTGATTCGTCCGCTTTCCTCGACGCCGTCGACGACCTCATCTCAGTCATCCACGAGTGGTCTCCCATGGCTCAGGAGAAGCGGATCGGGGAATCTCTTGACCGCGCCGACGATCTCCTTCAGCAGGTCGTGTATCGCCTCGAGGAGGAGTTTCGGACTCTGCTGGAGCACGGCGGTGAGTCCTTCGACCTCGCCAGGAACGGCGCCGGGGAATACAGTTATGGTTGCTCGTCCGAGGACGATGAGGAGGAGGATGATAGGGTGGTTCCGGTGGCGCGGACTGTGACGAACTTCAACATCGTGATCGATGCTTTGCCGGCCGGGACGATCGCTGATCTGCACGAGATCGCGAAGCGGATGATGTTGGCGGGATTCGAGACGGGCTGTTCTCACGTCTATAGCAGCTGTCGAAGGGAGTTTTTGGAGGAGAGCCTGTCCAGATTAGGGCTACAGAAGCTGAGCATCGAGGAGGTGCAGAAGCTGCCATGGAGTGAACTGGAGGACGAGATAGTTCGATGGACGAAAGCCGCCAGGGTCGCGCTCCGGATTCTCCTTCCCAGCGAACGCCACCTCTGCGAGCGCGTCTTCTTTGGCTTTCAATCGATGTCGGACCTCTCGTTTATGGAGGTCTCCCGGGGATCGGCGATTCAGCTGCTGAACTTTGCAGACGCCGTAGCGATCGGAAGCCGATCGCCGGAGAGGCTGTTCAAGGTTCTCGATGTCTACGAGACACTTGGGGACCTGATGCTGGAATTCGAGCTCTTGTTTTCGAATCAGTACTGTGCGATCTTGCGAACTGAAGCTATGACGATATGGAAGAGATTGGGGGAATCAATTAGAGGCATATTCATGGAATTGGAGAACTTGATCCGCCGAGACCCTGCGAAACAGTCCGTGCCTGGCGGAGGAGTTCATCCGATGACCAGGTACGTGATGAATTACATCCGTGCTGCCTGCAAGTCGAGACAAACCCTAGAACAGGTGTTCGAAGAGGAACTTGTATCTGGAGGAGACTACAGGAAAATGGACGATAGGACTCCTAGTACATCTCTGTCATTGCAGATGAACTGGATCATGCAGCTTCTTGAGAGCAATTTGGAGGCCAAGTCTAGGGTTTACAGGGATTCTGCTCTGAGTTGCATTTTCATGATGAACAACGGAAGATACATTGTTCAGAAGGTGAAAGACAGTGAGCTTGGGGATCTTCTTGGGGATGATTGGATCAAGAAGCACAACGCCAAGGTTCGACAGTTCCATGTGAACTACCAGAGAAGCTCCTGGAACAAGGTCCTTGGTGTGTTGAAGGTTGACAATGGTTCAGCTGCTTCTGACATGGCTACTAAGTCGCTCAAAGACAGGCTCAAGCTGTTCACTTCTTACTTTGAGGAGCTATGCAAAGCTCAATCCTCATGGGTGGTCTTTGATGATCAGATGAGAGAGGAGCTTAAGATATCTATCAATGGGAACTTGGCCCCTGCTTACAGGAACTTCCTAGGGAGATTCCGGAATGCTCCTGAAGTTGGCAGGAACGCCGATAAATATATTAAGTATAGTGTTGAGGAGCTTGAAGCTCGGATCAACAACGAGCTGTTTCAGGGATTCGGTGCAAGGAAATGAAATCTGCCGTTCTCTTGTGAATTTGAGCCACTGATGAAAAGATGGTAGCGCTCTCTTATGGTGTAGTGATGCATTCATCTGTTGTAGTGTATGAGTTAGTTGTTTTAGGGTGTTATCACAAGTTTTGTTTCATGTTGTAGTAGCTTCCAAAATCCAAATGGATTGGATACAGCTTACAGGGAATTCGACTTCTGGGATATGAATCTGTTCTTGTTTTTTTTTTTCTATAAAAAAAAAAATTATATGTCTTCTCTCCCTCTTCAGTGATTCTTAAGAATGCAGAGCGACTTGGATTGCTGTAGACATTCATTGGTTCTATGCCTGGTTCTATGCCTAGATTACGAAGTTATAAAAAAACCAATGTTATTTACACCACAAAATTTACTATTTACACCATATATCTCACTTTTTATATTTTTTTTAAAATACACCCTGCTCCTCTTGAGTCACACACCTGCCCCTCAAGAGGCGCAGGGTATTTTACATTTAAAATACCTTGAGCCTCTTGAGGGGCAGATGTGTGACTCAAGAGGAGCAGGGGTGTGATTCAAGAGGCGTAGGTGTGGTGCATATAGTAAAATTTATGGGTGTAAATATTATCACCCTATAAAAAGTATGCAATGAATTTGCTGTCATTTGAACTTACTGACCTGTTGGCCGAAAGCTTGGGGCAGTCATCATTGGCTTAGATTCTATTCGTCTTGATGATTTTTGCTTCTTGCCATTGCAGTGTTCACGGAGAGAACAACCGGTAAGGAGGATAGGAGGAAATTGCTGATCTTGGATTGAGATCTTGCAGTAAAACTCAGAATGTTGCTCAGGTTATAGATCTTATTTTCAGCAAGTTTTCAAGAGTTCAACTTCATGATTCATTCATCAACTGTCTACATATAAGTGAGTTTAGGCGCAATCTTGTGTGTTTTGGGGCAATCACACAGTATTCGCACACCACGATCACTCTAACAACATAGCAAGCATTCATCCTTATGTGGGCAGGGAGTTTCAATCTTGAGTATACATATACAGTACATCGTTAATGTACCGTGAATGGTGAAAATACCAGCCACTGCGACTTAAATTCGCACTATGGAAGGATACACACTCGATAAACTGTCATCACCAATCAACTGGGAACCTATATCTTGTACAAGGTAGAGGAAAATATACTGATAGGTTGACTCTGTTGGATGTACAGAATCCCAAAACACATACTCGGATGCGTTTTTGCAGGGTGGTGTCAGCATATTACACAGCCCTCCGACTTCAAAGAACCCCGTCCCACAGCACCCTTTATCCCTCACTTGCACATCTGCATTCTCAAATTAAAACATGTTATCAAAGCTTACCATTTATCTCGGATCTTATTTACGCCTAAAGTTCATTACCGTATTTCCGTGGATGGATGATCCTTTCCATGAGAGGCGTGTATATGTCGGCGTAGAAGAGTCTGCTCCCTGGCAGGGAAGATTGTATTCTGGGTAGGAGTCTCTGAAGCTTGTCATTGTAGGACTGTGCCTCCAAATTCTGATCATCCAAACACGCCCTTGCTTTCGGGTCCTTGAACTTGGCTGTTATTTGAATTGGTAGACAGCCTATGGGAGGAAGCCCTGATAAAACTATTGTCCTGCACCCTTGCTGATAAATTTCCTGCACATTTTTTTGCTCTATATGTTACTTTCATCCCTTATGTTTATGACAGTAGATATAGAACTAGAACATGAATTGGAAAAGCATTTACAAGACCATTCTTAGTGGGTATAGTAGACTCGACAAGATAAAAAAATGAGGTTTATTCGTGATAAGACAAGAGTGGGCAGTATATGAGATAAGCTGCGAGTCGAGTGTGCCAGTGCATAGATATTACATCTTGGAGATTTGAAAGGGTCAGATGTAGAAGTGGGAAAATGTGATTAGACAAGATTTTACCCTTTTGAACCTTAATGAGAATACGATATGCATAGGTCGTACTTGTGTGTTGCTTGTGTTTGTATATTCATGTTTGCGCTTGAGCCTCTCGGGAACACTTTCTCAACGTAGTCGGGAAAAATGTGCATATAACTTGATCACCTAGACCCTACTGAGAATATTGTTGTTGTTCTTATTGGGCTTACATTGGGCACAAGGACCCATATGTAGGACAACTTAAAGAACCCACCATCCCAAATTCAAATTATAAGTAGATCAAGTGATAACAGAGATTGATTGATGATACCTCTATGAATGATTGCAGCTGTTGAAGAATGAAATCATGGTAGCCAGTGATATTAAACTGAACCCTCCTGGTGGGCAAGTCATAGAAATTCAAAACCAAGTCATTAGTCCCGGCACTCACAAGCACCACCGAGTCGTTCACGATCCTCTGAGCCTCACTTTCCCCGGCAATCCTCTTAACCTTAGCCCGGTACTTGTTCAAGAGCGCTGCCTGTTTCGACACGGGGATCCCACCGGTTGTCCCGCACGTCAGATCATCGTAGCCTGACCCAGACGAAGCGAAGCTCACGCCCGTGAGGAGGTCCTGGTCGGAGAGTCCCGGGTCCAAGAAGGGTGGCACGGTATCCTTGAGGCCGAGTGCAGAGGCAATGAAGTCCGGGATGAGCTTGCCATTCGAAAACCGGCCTGTTGGGGTTTTGCCGGGGAAGTCCCTCCCATATGGAAGGTGGTCTCCCCTGTTCAGGAATAGGATTGGGGACAGGTAGTTGTTGTTGCCCGTGTCGACCGTCGAGTCGCCGAAGACTAGAATGGCTGGGAAGAGTGGCTGGGCATTGGTGTTGTGTTGGCTACAAAGGAGGACTGAAATGGTGAAAAGGTGTAGGGCTGTTGTGAAGATGGAGAGGGTTGGTGCCATTATGCGTTAATCAATCTTGAGGATAAGTTTGCTTAATGTGAAGAGATTTAGGGAGGAAACATGGAATTTATAATAAAGTTGGGATGTACAAAGGGAAAATTTTCAGCAAAATTAGTGAATTTTTTTTGACTTGCAAGACAGATTATCAAACGTGTTTTATATGCAAAGTTTCTCAAATGAGTTGTAAGGTTATAAGTTAAGATGGCTCCGATATTTAAACCCCAAATTATTTTAGGATTTATTTATAATTTTAGGAAAAATACACTCATAATCACTTTTCAAAAGATAAAAAAACTACTTTAATTCATTTTTTCAACTTCAGCAAAATTATAAACCCGTTTCTATATGCACCTATATATGTTGCATCAATTCACTTGGCGCGCTCACAATATACATTTTAAACCTCATAGATTTTTTTTTTGCACAAATGAACACATTATCGGTCTTTTTCTTGTAAATAATAAACACATTTCTTTGTCATATCTGAGGATTATAAGGGTGGATATGTTTATATAACTGATATTTCAATTAATTCTGGTGAGAATTAAATTTCTAACAAGGAGATAAACAAAGTAAAAGTAACAAACATCAAGAATCACTTGTTAATTGAAAATGAAAAAAATGCCTAGAAACTCTAATCTCTACGTCGGAATTAAGTTTCAATTAATTAAAAAGGTGGAAATTAAATGTCCACCCTTAAAAGATCATTTGTGTAATATTCTTTGTTATTCTTTAATGAATGTATAAGGCGTTTAACTTGCTACTGAACAGAAGGGTTAAATTTTCAATTTTTTTTACAGTGGACAATGTCAAAGCAAGATTCACCCATGATCAACTCGGAAAATGATGTTATATAATTTCCTATGCAAAGGGATATTCAACAAATTACAACCATTTATATCCATCGCAATGTAGTCTTAGTGAAAATTAAAGATTAGTGATCAATATAGGATATATTAAAAAGATTAGGGGCCAAAGTATCAATTTTACCCATTTTTCACCATAGGGACAACTACTAGTACTACTATATATACAAAATCAGATCAAGTTTATTATTGCACGCACGAAAAGTCAAAATTTCTTTGTAAGATTTATTTTTTGTTCTTTTTTCACAAGAAACAAAATCATTAAATGAAATAGATATCGTTTATATTTAGGGAGCATCATTCTCTGATATGATCGACCTTGTAAAGGTAAATCACTAATATTTTATTCTACTGCGATATAGAATCAAATAATATATGGATTAATATACGTGCGTTTTCTTGATACTATAATGTGTATTGTTTTGGAGTAGGTAAGAGATCATAATTTTTTTTCGGGGTTCGATATCTAATTTGTGACTTGTGAGCTGTTTGAATTTATCGGTTGAAGAAAATTAATGAGATTTTTCAAAATAAAATGAAGTAATTTCTAAATTAATTGGAGAGAAAAAGAATTAAATCTCACCAATTTTGTAGAATTTAATGAAAAAAAAATCAAATTTAATTAAGACTAAGTATTCGTTACCCGCGCGGTTGCGCATTTTGTTAATAAATTATATTTTATTATATTAATTATATTAAAATATTATATTAGATAATTAATTGACGTGGCTTAAAAAAATAAAATCAAATTGACGTGGCTCACAAAAATAAAACCATATATAAATATATTATATTCAATTTGATCTAAAGGGTAGAATAACGCACCAAATATTCATTCTTCATGTTTTAAAATAATAAATAGTACTGTATAGTTTATTAACAAAAGCATGAAAATAATAAATATGTATAACAACTAATTCAAGTTATATTGGATAGATTATTGATCTAAAAAGATAAGTTTTTAGCTAACTATATTCGTTTATTAATTGATGTGGGTCAGAAATATCATACCACTTTAATCCAAAAAATGTCACGTAAGCAAAAATAATCCCGCTTTAATCCAGAAAATTCCGTGGACGCGAGATCGCACCAGAGCCCGTTTCAGGCATCTGTTTTAGTATTTTATATAGATGTCAACCATGAACGATAACTCTAGCTCTTATCCTATAAAAGAAAGTATTTTTACTTCTTTTTCTTTCTTATATTAGTTATATATATATGGGAAAACTAATTAAAATATCCCCACCTTTGGGAATATGGTAAAAATATATTCCCACCTTTTAAATGTAATAAAAATACTCCAACCTTTAAGGGTAGTGTTAACTTATTGCCACCGACTTTTCATGGGCAAAAAATGCTGATAATTTTTTAAAAATTAAAATACCGGACTATCTCATTTATTAGTTTCCTTGAACGCGTAAGGATATTCACTTTAAATTCAAGATTAAAATAAAATACCTATAATGATAAAAGTTTTTTTTAATCATCCTATTTACAAATCAGCACTAAAAGTCTGGTATAATTCTTGGTTTCATGGAAAAAAAAAGAAATGAGGGGTTAGACTGGACAAATTAACAAAATAAAATTTTGGTTTTATTAAACTCAAACTTTGCTAATTTGAACAAGCACCACTTTCATCTAAGTGGCGATGATGGTGAGTGTCAATGGACAAAAAAGGGTTTCAAGAAGATCGATAAAGAGAGCAGGTGCATCAATAGAGTCCAAGTTTTGTAGGTTATCTGTGAAAATAACCGGATGAGTATAATAAAATCAAAATTTTATTTTGTTTGTCCAGTCTAACCTCATTTCCTTTTTTCCAAGAAACCAATAATTATACCGGACATTAATACCGATTTGTAAACAAATTGATTTTTAAAAAAAAAACTTTTATCATTATAGGTATTTTATTTTTATTTTTAATTTAAGATAATATTCTTGCAATTTCTAAGGTAAATAATAAATAGGATAGTCTGGTATTTTATTTTTTTAAAAAATTAACAACATTTTTGGCTCATGAAAAAACCGGTGGCAATATGTTACCACTACTCTTAAAAGTTAGGGTATTTTTATTTCATTTAAAAGGTGAGGATATATTTTTACCATATTCCCAAAAGTGGGGATATTTTAATTAGTTTTCCCAATATATATATATATATATATATAAACCCTTTCTCTATCTCTCCCTTTCCATCATTTTTCATCTTTTATCTTTCTTTTCTTTCTACCTTGAAACAGTAAATATGTAGATATAGTGATTAGCCAACTTACAAAAGTGATAAGACCATACCAAGGGTCTTATGTAAAACGGGAGACGGTACTCCTATAAAAGAAAAGGTTCCCTCTATACCCACCAACAACTCAACCCAAAGATACAACCCTAATGCTCTAACTCCCCCGAGCAACAACTTCTAATGTCCTACTAGCCTGTGTTCACCGCATCTCTCCAATATGGTGTTGCACTTCCACGTTGCGAAGAGACGGAATTTACAATGCTCAATAATAGATGTAGCACAAGGCATAGCATTAAGCACTTCATTACAAAAAAATTAACCTGTTTCGGGTCATCCATGTGAAGTAGATCAACGCCTCAAACGACATGAGTTTTGATTGATATATGATCGATTTCCTTGCAGGTGGTGACTCAGAAGCAAACCAGCTTCTTCCACCGTATCAAATCTCCTTTTTTTTTACCAGTTACGAATTTGTTTCAAATTCGTAATTGGTAGATGCAAACTACCGTATATCTCTTTCTTTTTAATAATCCTTACAAGTTCAATAATTGGTAGATGTATTTTCTTATTTGTTAATGTCTTTTACTCTTTTTCTTTATAGTAATTATTTTCATAATGGTTTGTTTTTTACGAATCTTTTAATTTCTCAATCTACATACCTCCCTTAGAAAAACATGTGATTGAAATGAGTGCACAACCCTCTACCATTGGCCAATCCTGTGTAATTTTTTAAAAGTGACTTACTGACAAAAAAATACAAATGCAAATCCAAAGATTAAATAAATAAAACTGCACCAAGTTTGATTAAAAATGTAATCAAGGATCGCAACTCAGAGTTCAATGCGGATTTCCCGGATTTCTTCTTCATAAACATATATATATATATACATATATATATATATATATGTATATATATATGCATGAAATAATTTTACTCAACTTGTAAATTTTTTTTTGGGTCAAATAACTTGTAAATTCTGCCAGCTGTTGTAAGAGCCAAAAAAAATTGAATAATGTGGTGAATGAAGTGATGCATCCAAAATTATTATTAGTATTATTAATCATGGTTTGAATTTGGAAGCCTCGGATGATGCATCATCCATATTTAGATGTAGCTCATTCGAAATATTAGGTCCTACATAAGTTAATGTACACCAAACAATTCAGGCCATCGTAGATGCAAACAACCAAAAAAACAAATTCGACCTTACATATGTATAATTTGTTTTTCTCGAAACGCATTCGAGCTAACAAAAACACTTGTAGAAAGGACTTCGATTTATCTTACTGCACAAGGGATTATAAAATGTTTTTCTATTGTTGAGAAACTAGATCCATAGCAGTCTCAATTCATCACTCATATAAAAACTTTATAACCTCTAACCGCTTCTCTAAAAAAAATCAAAATTAATAAATGAACAACACAATATTCTCTAATTTTTTTTATTTCTTTATTTTAGGGAGAACCGGGCGCACTTCACCGAGTTGTAAGCGAAAGGAAGTCGATATTTCCTTGAAAAATGTGAAAAAATATTTTTTTTAAGGTTAAGGTTGCGCATATATTAACGGAGATCAAGTTCTGCAAGGTCAGAGAAACCCAATGAAAATTGATCTAAAAAAGTACAATCAACACCATTCGGTGAAACTATTATCGCAACCGAATATTCTAGCGTTACAAACATGATTAGATGAGAAAGAGGGTGTCAAAATAAGACAAAAATGGAGGGGGAAATTACAAACTCCACGTTGGGTTGGTCCATGATGAATCCAGTATAGTATAAATAAATAATGGTAGGAGGTAATTGGGGGTTTGGCCGTTTCAGTTGCATCGCATTATTTATTTGAGAAATGAGAATCTTACGTTGTAAACAGGAAACAAAGTTATTGTAAGTGCCGAATATAAAATGTGACGACACCTCGTGTGGTCTCCTACAACTTCTTCTTTTGTGCCCTTCAATATTCATATCATCTATATTCGACTCAATCTCAATTCAGGCCCAAATTACAACTCTGATTTGATGTAACCTTGAAATTTCAAGGCTTTAAATAAATTCCAAATATTTTTTTTGAAGAAAGATAAGAATTCGGTTTCCTAGACAAGTCTAGAGAAACCGAAAGATCAAACAAGCCGATAGATAGACTAACCATCATGTACAACTGGAAGCAATTTATAGAAGCAAATAATTGAAGCAAATGACAAAAAGGAAATTACAGAAGCAAATGCCAGAAATAAAATTACAAAGAAAACGTACAAGCCGTCTTACACTGAAAATCACAAGCCAAAGAGAAACGAAACAAATGGTCAAAGGGAAGACGCACACAGAGAACTCTGGGAAACATCAGCGGACACTTCAGATTATGGACTCAAACGAGTCATTAGATGTCAACGCACATCCACGACGTCATCGAACATGACAAATCAAACACCGCTCAAAGAAGCCTGCAACGAAACAAGAATAACACTGCACATCAACCCGCATACCCGACTCCAAGCCAAACCATTGTCCATTAAAACCCTCAAACCCATCCCAAACCCTCAAAAACGATAACAAGATCGCGAGCGACTACTAGGTAGTCAAAACAGAGGCGAATGAAAATGGGCTAAAGCAGAGAAAAAGAACAACAATAAAAAGGCATCGAGGCGGAAAAACGGATTGAGATTGGTTCACCAAAACATGGTAAAACAGCGTAGATTCAAAGCTAAAAAGATGTCGGTGGCGGAAATCACGAATGGAGTAAACCGGTGCCCCCAAAAGAAGAAGCACACCCCTGGTAGGTGAAACGACGACTAGGGGAACCAAAGGGCTCGAAACGGTGGCCGTAGGGGATCGGCGATCGAGGTGGGAACTAGCGGAGGTGGGCCAAGATGGTGGTGGATGCACCCAAGCTCGGTGAGAGAGCAATCGATGGGTGACAGAAAGAGCTAATGCGGCGACCGAGGCTCAAGGAGACGACCTTTATAGCAACACGACAACGGCGACACTATAGGCAGAGGAGCTGATGGCGGGGTGGCTTGTGAAGCTTTGAAGCGGGAGGTCGGGCTGTGGAGTTGGACCAGGTGGTGGCCGGTGAGCCTGGTGGTGGCTATGGAGTTGATGAAGAGAGGCTTGGCTGGTGAAGCTTGGAAGCGGGAGGTCGGGTTGTGGAGGTGGACCAGGTGGTGGCCGGTGAGCCTGGTGGAGGCTTGGAGTTGATGAAGAGGTGGCGGACAACTATGTTACGCTTAAAGAGAGCGTTTCCTTTAAATTCCAAATACCTTAAATGATATTACCACATCTCAAAATATAAAATATTGTTTGTTTTTAAATGTTAATTTTTTTTTCTTATTCCAATTCAATAGATTCAGCTGTTTTACATTTAAATTGGGTATAGTGTGACTCATTTTAGGAGTTGAACCTTCCACTTATAAGCGACTCCATGTTTTCAATGAGATTCGAACTTCGAACCTCTTGGCATGGGATGTACCCCACAACCACTACACTAACTTATAATTGCTTAATTGGGAAATATTAATTTTTAAAATTATTTTTTAATAATATTATGCTTATTAAACATTACTTTTCAAAAATAATTAAAAAATTAACATTTTATAGAGTTTTTAGTTCTTTAAAAAGTGTATAGAAAAACCAAATAACCTAAAATTTGAGAGGAAAAGAGTATATTTATTTTGAAATTTAATTTTCTTTACGTTTTGACACAAATTTTAAGAAATTTAAAACTCAGATTTATGAACTTTTTCTTATTATTTGTTTTATAATTTTATACTCCCTCCGTACGGAAATAAATAATGTTTGACTTTTGTGCACGTAGTTTTAAGAGCTAAAAACTATATAAAAATCTTATTTATTTTAATTAATTTTTTTCACAATTTAATACTTATTACTAATAGATTCTCCCTCCGTTCGGCAAAACTTGTCATTTTAGCTCATATCACAAGTTTTAAGGCAATTAACAAATGTACTAATTTACCCTCAATTATTACCCTCTTTTTTACTTTATCGAAAACTACAACTAACAAACCATCAGTCATATCAAGGGCATTTTTGTAAAGTGAATGACAAAATACCTATAATGACAAGTTTTTTTGAAAAAAAATAAAACCCTAAAATGACAAGTTTTGCCGAACAGAGGGAGTATTAAACTATGAAAAAATTAATTAAAATAAATAAGATTTTATATAGTTTTTAGGTCCTAAAACTACGTGTACAAAAGTCAAACATCATTTATTTCCGAATGGAGAGAGTATTTTTTTTTAAAAGTGTGTTAAAAAGTCAAACAATTTAAATTTCAAGATGATGGAATTATTTTTTCGACCTTTTAAAAAATTAAATATTATTTCCATTGTTTAAAAAAAAATTTCATTTCGAGGGTAAACAAAAGACATCATTTTAAATATTTTGGTATTTTACTTACAATATTGTCTTATACTCCATCAGTCTCGAAATTTAGGTCATTTTAGGTCTTTAATTTTGTATCAATTTAGATGTCATTTTAGATTTTCTAGGTAGGGGATAATAATGATTTGTATCAATTTGTATGTTGTTGATTTTTTTAAAGATTTTGATTAGTTAAAAAATGTAGTGGGTATTAAAAAAATAAAAAAATTTATGAAAAAGTTAGTGAAATGATGATGTTGATTGAGGGGTGAGTGTTTTTATTAAAATTTGTGCAAAATCCTAAATCGACTTAAATTTTGAAACGGAAGGAGTTAATAACCAAAAAGTAAAGTACTATAATTAAATTCTAATAAAATTAGTACTATGTAAGTTTAAATTCGGATCTCCCTCGACTCCTCTACTGGCTGATTGCTTATATGAGTTATTAGAGTTGTTTCTTTCATTTGTGTTTTTTGTGTGTCTATTATGTTATATGTTGACGATTAGTCTGTCTGCCGATTCGTCGGCCTATCGAGTTTCAAGCTTATCTGAATTCGAATTTTTACCTAATAAAAAAAATTAAATTCGAATGAAAAATGAAAGAAAGAGGTAGTACCGATCAACTCGAATGGATATGGAAAATTGACTGCCCACAAAAGGTAAAAAATTTCCTCTGGAAGAACCTTCTAAACGGTACCCCGACAAAAGCGAGACTACAAAGTTGTGGTGTCCATGTTCCTATGGATTGTTCCCTTTGCGATCATAATGTAGAGGATGCTATTCACATCTTCACTGAATGTCAAACTACGCTATCCTTTGTCAGAAGGATGGATAGACAAATCGGACGACTAATCCGAAACACCGATAAAGATAACAAACCATGTAAGAATATAATCACTGAGATCTTCACTAATCTTTCTTCAGAGCAAAAATCGACTCTGACCTTCTCCCTTTGGGGAGTATGGACTATGCGAAACAGAATCCTTTTCGATAACAATGAAATTGGTAAGATGGAAGATTGGATAAAATATATTTAACAATATAGGATAACTTGGAGGAAAGCAAAAACTGAGGAACAAGAATACGATATGGATACTACAAGACCAAATACCGATCAAATAAAAACGAAAAGACAGAAAGTAGTAAAATGAAAAAAACCAAAACCGGGTTTGTGAAACTTAATTTTGATGACTCAAAGGTTGCTTCTGGTCATGCTACTTCTGGGTTCGTCATTCGGGATTGCTATGGGGATGTCGTTTCATGTGGTGCCTGTGACCACATGAAGGTTTCCGTTGATCGTGCTGAGTGCCTCGGTCTGCTAGCTGGACTCCAGGAAGCTGTAAAGAGGGGATGGTCTTGTCTTGAGGTGTAAGGCGATAGCTTGACAGTGATCAACGCCTTGAATGGGATTTGGCGGTGCCCGTGGGAAATAGAACTGGCGGTCTCGGATGCCCTTGGGATTTGCCGGGTCTTTAAGAGTGTCTCGTTTTCGCACACCTTCAGAGAAGGAAACCGCGTGGTTGATAGACTTGCTCATCTTGACTTTTCCTCGCAGTTCGTTGTCGATCGTGTTCCAGCGGAGATCGCCAACGTCGTCCGAGAGGACGCTCATGGACGTTCAGTTAACCGAGGTTGATCGCCCCCCAAATTATTGCTTTGTATAAAAAAAAAAGAAAACAACAATTTAAACAAAAAAAGAAAAAGAAAGCATCGGCGCTGAGGGCATTTTGGTCTTTTAAACACCGGTACTACCCGCCTTAAATACCCCGTCTCTCTCCCCTTCCCGGAGCCCAATCCCACACCAAGCGCCCTTCATCCCCTTCCATGCTCCACAATCCAAATCCTCCGCCATTTCAGTTCAATTCAATTTCAGACTCAAACAGATTCATATTGAAATCTAGATCCGAGAAACTGAAATCGAGCAGAGATTATCGATCTCTTAATTTGGAGCCGGAATCAATGGGGAACAGTCTAAGGTGCTGTTTGGCATGCGTTCTCCCCTGCGGAGCGCTGGACTTGATCCGAATCGTCCACCTCAACGGCCACGTCGATGAGATCACGCGGCCGGTCACCGCCGCCGAGATCCTCAAGGAAAATCCTCACCACGTCCTGAGCAAGCCTTCGGTCCACGGCGTCGATGTCTGCCGGATCGTCATCATCTCGCCGGATTCCGAGCTCAAGCGCGGCGGCATCTACTTCCTCATCCCCGATCCTTCTCAGAAGCCTAAATCCGTACAAAACACACACCGGAAGAGTCCCTCCCCCAAGATCCGATCGAAGATCGACAGCGACGGCGTCGGCCGGTTCTTCGCCGACGTTGTCGTCGTCGCGGATAGCAAATCGAAATCGTCACGCAGGAACCGAAGATCCAGAGGAAAGAGCAGTTCCAGTTGGATTCCTCAATTGGAGAGCATTTGTGAGGAGCTTTGAGGGATTCGTTTTCCTTTTTTTTTGTCCTCTTCTCCGTTTGTTCGGAGTGAGAGATTCAAACAACGGCTCCGAGTTCGTTTTTTCTTTTCTCTTTTTTTTGTCCTTTTTTTCGGTTTTGTGCATAAAATGTGTGTATTTTTCCTCTCTTTTTTTCTTTTTTTCAATTGCGTTGGTGTAGGTGTAGGCGCAGTTGGCAAATTGACATGGCTGATGATGTATTAATTAAAGAGAAAAAGAGAGTAATGCTATTTGTAACTGATCCAAGAACTTGTTAAAATTTCTAAATCAATCAGTAATGGCTTTGTGGTTTACTTCTATCTGATTAGATTTCTAAACTAATAATTTATGTTTTTACCTGTCAATTTGATTCAACTTAACCAAATTTAAGTCCCGTTTGATACGAGTTTGCGTAAGATATTCAGAATGAAATAAATTTTTATATGATAAAATATATTATAGATTTGTGAACAAAATTTTGTAAAAAAAGTAGGAAGGAAAGAGAATGATTATAATTTTTAATAATAGATCTTGAATTATAAATTGATTATTTCGCTTTGTTTTCCTTTATTTTTTTTCTTCTACCACAACTTTCTAAATTAATTGGATTGATTTATGTTTTTAACACGTAAAAGTATTTTAGTACGTCTTAGACAATTAAATCTCATGTCTCTGCCTAAAATATAAATGGATTATGATCTCAAACTTCATAGTTAAATCTAAAAGTATAGAGAAATCATATCTATACCAGTTAAAAATATAAATCTTGATAGCCAGAGACGGTTTTGTACTTAATTGTACCCTTGATTATTATACAATGATGGGGCTAAGCACCATGTATTATGTACGTACAGATATTTAATATTTAATATTTGCATTTTGTATGCTTCCTTTAATAATATAAAATTCATTTTTATTGGACTTATTGAATAATACATGAAATGATCATTGATGGACGAAAAACCTATGAATATATGGACGATACCGACGAGGT
This sequence comes from Persicaria maculosa, assembly GCA_963922045.1. Lineage (NCBI taxonomy): Eukaryota > Viridiplantae > Streptophyta > Magnoliopsida > Caryophyllales > Polygonaceae > Persicaria > Persicaria maculosa. The sequence goes on along the minus strand of OY998267.1, from coordinate 11,867,613 downwards.
GGAGATAAAGCTATCATGAACGTACTTTGATGAAAGTCAATATCTTGCAATCATCCTAATACATTAAGTACACTTCAAGTTTACAACTCATTTTGCAGTTTACAAAGATAATATACACATATTTTTATTCATACATTATCGGGATGAATGACAAAGTTGATAGTTCATATGTTTTCATTTTAAAATATCAAAAAGTTTTTTTTTTATGCAAGATAAAAATTAGGCGAGAGACAACCACGAGCAGACTTACTTCCTAGAGCATATCGACGGACGAGAACCTGGAGTTCTGAATCAATCTCCAAACAGGAAAACTGTGCGCGAGTCGAGCAATCTTATATGCAAAAGCATTTGATTACATGAAAACATGATGAATAACTACATTGGAGAACACACAAAGATCTAATTTCGTATCAGATTTTAACAAAAGACGCTTTCACTCTCCTAAGATTACTTTTACAACCAACAAATTATCCCCTTTGATTAGAAAGTTGTTAATCTTAAGTTGCTTGGCATGAAGGACACCCATACGTAGGCCTAAGGTTTCCGCGACCGAGATGGAACTATATATTAATATTGTCACACGTAGCCCGACCCAGAGACACAATATGGCCATCTAAGTCATGGATGACAAACCCATAATTTCTCCTGAAATCCTTTTGGAGCCATCGAAATTAAGTTTAACAAAATTGTTGGGAGGCTTAACAGATGTGCTTTTCCCGCTCTCACTAGAAGAGTTCGAGGCAGAAATGAGGGGCGTTCGAACAACCTGTCCAAACCGCATCGGTCGAACAGGCTCGTTTCCCTCAGCTTGTTGGCTTCCAATCATGTTTGTCGGATAGTGAAAAAGAAGACTTTGATGTCCTGTCACTGTTTGATTTTTTTTTAGTCTTGCCCTTTCATTTTCTCGGGTCATATGCAAACTCCCTCCTGACCTAGTCGGGGAAAGAGAACGTACAACGAGACCCCCAGACCCTACTCTAAGCAGGATATATTGGGTTTGTTGTTGTTGTTTGAAATATAATTATTAGTTTTTAATACAATCATAATGTGTTTGTTAGAAATTTTTTTAAAAATATCTTATAAATTATGTCAACTAAACACTCCCTGTTACATAAATTACAGCAACTTGTTTTTTTTATGAAACCCTACTTAGACGCAGAGTGACACATTATCAGTAAATAAATATTAATCAAACCCTAAATAAGAGCATGAAAAATAGAAATCCAGGCACTCGTTCAGTTCGCGAACAGGCCACTATCCGCCGACGTTCTTAGGAGAAATCAAATGAAGCAAGCACATAGCCATCATGCCTACTCCATACGAAGTATAATTTTCCACGAACTTATACCACATTGGCAATCCATAGCAGCCATTTATCACCTAAATGTTTGTACTATTTAAGTAGTATATAAAGTGAGTTCAGGGATGGAGAAAGGGGTTTTTGGATGAAAAGAGAGAGGAATTAAGAGAGGGAAATAGAGTAAATATCTCCACGTCCAAGAACGAGTGAAGAGATCGAAGAAGAGAGTGCAAGAGATTTCAAACTCCGCGGACTCTCAAAAGAAGATATCCACGTATATATTTCTTGAAGAGAGCTTGTTGAGGAAAGCGTTGGGAAGAAGGAAAAAACAGTATCCTTACTTTCTGACATCTCTGCACGCAAACCAAAATATACTACTATCTTCGCACGCAGGTAACAAACTTCTGCATCAGCTACTGCATGTATATAGTCAATTCAGGTAGCAGGTAAGTCAAAGTCCTTGGTAGGAATCGATTTGACCTGATCACGAGGTCTTGGTTAGAGTCCTTCAATATCGATTTTATTACTTTTATCATCCTAAAACATGTGTCTGAATAGTAAATGATGTGTTATTTTTAGTCGATATTTTACATAGTCTTTATATAGATTGTATTGTATTATTGAAGGTTGAGGTGATGACTTGTGAGCAGTAAAAATTACTCCGTATTTATCTTTATTTACCGAGTCTATTTGACATAAAAGATGGACGTACTAAGCACCTATTGTGATTGAAAAAAATACAGTAGTAATAAGACATAACTAACTGTACTAACATGCTTTCCCTCCATATATAGATAAAAGATGTACTGTAGTATTCTTCAGATGCAAATGTTTGATTAAGTGATTGACTTGAATTAATGGATGTAGACGTTAATTATAATCATTAATCATTAATTATCATATAATTGCACTGCACACCCATCGAAAGACGACTGTACATACATGTTAGGTGAAGGAATTTGGACAAACCTTAATTGGTAGTACTATACAATTTCAATTTTCAGTTTTATTTAGTTCAATGTTTATATAATTATATACTCCATTGTTAATGAAAAAAAATGTAAATTCATTAAGTAACTACATCTCTAAGTTAAGAGGTCCGGCCTGGAGAAAAGAACACAGGCTGGCATCTCACTGATTGAAGCCTTATAATATAATTAATGGCGGGCCTCCTTTCACATGGGAAGCTCCCCACTTATCGCTGTCTAAATTAAAGGGATGAGTTTATGGTCGATGAATATAACTCATACAACTATAGAAGTAGATACAACCAACCAACCAACACATTACACACACACATTACACACATACATACATATATATATATATATATATATATATATATATATATATATATATGTACCATTTAATGGAGCATCTTTACTCGTTAATTGACTCTACGCCAGTTTCGATCTTTACTCCCTACAGCATCATAAACCCCCCAACATTTCTTTTGATCTCCATTTTGATCTTACTTTTTCTTTTTCTTTTTTCTCTCACACCAACGTACGCCAAGTTAGTTATATAATCTCATTTTAAAATCTCCGAAAAATATATACAGTTCACATCTGGATTATGTATCAATCATCTTGACATGGGATATAGCCACATAACCATAGACTAGGATAATTAATTATTCTTTGTAAAAAAGGAAAAACTACAAAAAAAAATTACTTGTTAAATGCGAGGGTTTTCACTTAACCACCCACTAAATATGAAAATGCAAAAAAATCGCCCGTTAAATGGGTTTTCCCGTTAAAATATGTTAAAAGGATTTAAATGTCCTTAAACATAAAAGAGAATTAATGAAGACCAATTAGACCACTTATATCATACTCAAACCAAGAACCCCTTTTTATAGGTTTGAATAATGAAACTAATTGACAAATTACTTACATGCAAATAGACTTTTGATTATAATTAATCAAGTCCGGCTTATGGTGGTAATTAGAAAGGTTTAGAATTTAAGTGGTGATTGTCTCATATTGAAATTGAGAGAAAATGACAATTTGCTTTAATTAAGATTTAATTTATCTTTTATATTAGACTAATAAATACGGAGTAGTAACCTAGTTAGATATTTAATTGAAGTTTCAAATTTTGAAGGATTAACTAAAATTAGTGTCTAAATCTTATTCAAAACCTATGCAATAATTTCAAAAAAAAAAGCAACATTACATATTTTTCCCTCATTTTGATTCATAAATTATATAGAAGAGCTTGAAACTGATGGTCAATGGTCTCACAATATCTATGAACCTAGGGTGGAATAACTTATATGTGGTTAAATATGATGAACAACAATGGAAGAAGGGGACACAAGCTTAACAAGGGTATTTACGTCTTTTTCATATATTTTAATGGCATCTTAACAGGAAAATGAAAGAGTTCATGGGTGGTCTTTTAAACAAAACCCCTTTAATGAGTGGTTTTCTATAATTTTATATTTAACGGGTGGTTAAATAAAAACCCTCATATTTAACGAGTGATTTTATGTAAATTTCCCCCTCAAAAAGATCTATAAGAATATAGGGCCCGTTTGAAAATGGTATATAAATATAAGATATGAGATTTATATATGAGATAAAGATATCAAAATATGAGTATTGGATATCGGTATGAGATTGATATTTGATATATATGTTGTTTAAAAGGGTATATAGATATCAAATAAAAAAATAATAAGAAGTTGTAATAATATCCCTCCTTCCTAGATTTACAAGGACGTCATTGCCTTCCACTTTGCATCCCTTCACCTCCCTCGCCCTCATTGCCCCTAGGGTTATAAGGTATGAGGATTACTGGGTTAGTTCTTCTGCGAGGCCACTTCATTGCTTCATTGCTTCAACCGCTTCTCCCTCTTTCTTCTGTGGCTTCGTTCAATCGCCTATCTCTGTCGAAGTGCCAAACTTCCTTCCCTTAGTCACTCCTTCCTTCCTTCCCTCAGACGGCGCCGCTGCGCCGGCAAACTACTACAATAGCTTCCTCTTTCATCGAGCGCACAACAGGGTTCATTCCTCCTTGGCTCCTTTATGCGGTTGCGCCGTACCCATTACTCCCTCCTTGACTCCTCGTGGTTCTTCTTTCGTCGTTGTTCGGCTTTCCAACAACACAAGTTCGTTCCTCTTACTCCCTCCTTGTTCATCTTCCTGTTTTATGGATGTTAGTCGCTCGAGATTGATACGACTATTGTGCTGGTTGCTTGCTGCGGGAGTGCTTGTTGCCTAGATTGAAAATAAATTCTATGTGCAATTTGTACAACTTGCTTAGAAATTTTCTATGTGATTAGAAATTTGTAGAATCTGAAATTGAAGAATTTTGTTTGTTTAGAAATTTATATAGCTTAATCACGGTGATTAGAAATATGTACATCTTGAATTCTAAGGATTTTCAGATTTTGGAGATGTGAAATTGAAGAATTTGGCTTGATAATTTTTTGCTTCTACAACACTGTAAATTGTAATTTGCATTTAGGCAACAAGCTCGAACGAGCCCAAGTGATGACCTCGAATGAGCTTAGGCTTATTCGTTCGCTTATTCGAGCCTAACCAAGCTGAGCTCGACTTTCACTCTAGGCCCGTGAGCCAAGCTTGAGCACCAAAAAAAGCTCGAATAATTTTTGGACTCGAGGTCGGCTCGACTCGTTTTCTGTTTGAGCCAAACTTGAACATGTCAAGCTCGGCTCGGCTCGTTTTGCTCGAAAATCACCCCTACTTAAACATGACAATCTTCCAGTGTCTTGACTCAATCAGGTCCAATTTTTTTTATTAGATAAGAATTCGAGTTCAGACATGTCTGAAACTCGAAGGCTGACCAGGCCGGCAGACGGGAGAACCGTCTAAAAAACCATAACATATAACAATATACGGTGCAAACTCAAGAAAACACACTCTACAGAAAAACGAGACCAAACAGACCTAAACCAAACTTGATGTGAACGAAGACGACGGACGAAGCCAAGCCCCACACTAAAGCAGAATCGTAGGCCAGCGATACATCAGGACCCGATCATCCTGTGGGAAATGAGAACGAACTCCAGGGAAGCAGTCAACCCGAGTGGAGGAGACGCCACGATACACACTACCACAAACCCAACCTATTTCGACTCCGACAACCAGAACCAAATCCACGGAGAAGATCGTCAAGCCACGCCATCACAGAGTCGCACATCGCTTGAGTAAAGAGCACCCAGAAACTCTAACGAGATTTAGTCAACCTGGAGGTTGAGGCCAAGGCCTAAGCCCAACCCGGAGGAGTGATCAATTTGTGTGGTTGACGCGGAGATGGAGGAAGAAGGAAGGCTTGAATAGAAATGGGGGCCAAAAACTAAAAACAATAAAAGCTCCGAACCAATTTGGGGATTCGATTACAAATTAATATGTAAGTGTTAGCAGTATATATTTTATAGATAGAGTTGTACATATTTACGATTGTACCCTCAGGGTTTTCACTCAATGATATATATACAGGAGTAGGCTCCTCTGAGATCCTTCAAGGACTCAGTTATCTAAACACTTACATGGTATCACAGCCTTTTGTGAAACCCTAAAAAAATTTTCGTTTCACAAATTCAATCGATCTAGCCGCCGCCGCTCCACACCCGCTGCCCCACACAGTCCTACCGCCGCCGCCACCCCCGCAGTCCCTGCCGCCACCGCCGCCGCCAAACCCTAAAGCCGTCGCCGCCTCTTTTGTTGTCGTCGCCGTTACCTACCTTCCTTTCCCGATGGCTGACGTTGTCAACCCCCCACCCCCACCGCAGCCACAAAACCTTTACCCACGAAACCCACCAACAAACCAGCCCAGGCCGATCAACCAACGCGGAGGCCATGACCAAGGGAGGAATACCCGTCGGGGCCACAACCGCGGCCGCAGCAACATGTCGTGGCCGCAGCACCATGCCGCGGCCGCCGCACAGTCCGCTGCAGCCCCCACCGCCCTACTCGCAGCATCCGTCGTATGCCCCCCCGCCGCCCTCCCCCTATCCGACGTGGGCGGGCTACCCACCGCCGCCGATACTCTCCGCCGCTTTCTCCACCATGGGACTTCAGTAGCCGGACAACAACTGGTATATGGATACCAGGGCCTCCTCTCACATGACGAACGCGCCAGGTAACCTACAAACTGTTTTTAATTCTAGCACTCTACCATCCATCTATGTCGGAAATGGCGCCCCATTATCCATTGTCGGTTCAGGTCAAGCAACCCTCCCCACTGGCCCACCCCTCCGCCTTAACAACGTCCTACTTGCTCCTGACATAGTCAAAAACCTCATCTCTGTTCGTCAATTTACCATTGATAATCACGTGGTTGTGCAGTATATATTTTATAGATAGAGTTGTACATATTTACGATTGTACCCTCAGGGTTTTCACCCAATGATATATATACAGGAGTATGCTCCTCTGAGATCTTTCAAGGACTCAGTTATCTAAACACTTACAGTAAGATGGTGCGTCGAAAAGGCCACCATGCTATTGGCAAAGTTACCAAAATTCAAACCATTGTAAAAGCGACTCACTTTTCTACTAGTGATATGAGTCGGTCGATCTCCATTTATAAAAATGCCTAAACCCAAATGTTTTTTTTAACAAGTGTAAGCTATCTTTGATGATAAACATCGGACACGTGATCCATCCAATGGTAAAAGACGGAGGTGGGTATCGAACTAGTACCTCCCATTAAGCTTCTCACTCTTTACTATTGAGTCACCTTATCAGAGGCTTAAACCCGAATATTTTTTTTTATAACAAGGATAATTCATCTTTAATAGTAAATCCTGAATACATAACCCAATGGGAAAGAGATATGCACAAGACTACACCCAATTATAAGAAGCAATAATATATGATAGTTCTATGAAAGCGTGTAGCATAACAACATACCAGCTTATAGCCGTAGCGGATGGTTTGAACATTGCGGTGTAAAACGCTGCGCATTAGTGCATTTATAGTCAAAACGCAAGATATTTGATGCTCCGTTGATCTGTTTCTCTCTCTATTTAAAACGCGGCGCATTAGCTAACTGCTTCTGTTCCCTCCCATCTCAAAAACCCTACCGCCTGCGACGCCGCGCGCGTCCTCATTCCTGATCTCGAATCGTCGCTGACTCCAAACTCCTCCTTTTCCAGACGAATTCCACTCTCCGTTTGCGTCTAATCCTCAATTTCACTCATCTTCATCGTCCAGATTCGTATTCTGGATCATCTGGTTACTCATTGATCTTTGTTCATAATTTTTTTTCTGCAATTCGAAGGAGTCGGAGCTTGAATTGTTCAATGAAGACAATCTCAGGTGTGGTAGTCACTTCCAAGCCGGTTTCTCTAACCAAAGCCGCTAAGATTCTGCCTAAGTTCGCCTTGTCAGACAATGGCGCTTCCCCTGCGTATCTCCTCCATCTGAAACGCGCTTCGGATTCGTTTGACGAACTTGTTCAGCTTCGTAAATCCCTAATGCGATCAGATTCCGACCGACAGATCAAGAAGCGTCGTTCCGGCGATAATGATTTCGAGGCGTTAGTCAGTCCAGTGCAAAATTAAGGTGAAGATTTATGTATCAGAAGGTCTCTCTGTAAGGAAAAAAATAGCTTCTTTAGAATTTCTTGCTCCTCATATGAGCTGAGTCAGATTTGCAGACGTTTTTTTTGTTGTTGAATTGTTGATCATGTGATTTTCAATTTGTTGTTCTTGTTTGCAGTTTATTATAGATTTGTGATTGTTGAATTATTGATCCTGTGCATAAATGGTAAATGGATTAGCTACCAGATGAGCAATCAAGGTGCTAAAACCATTAATCCATCGAGATCCTTCATTTTGATCAATTGGATTGTTATTAACTAGTATGCCTACTAATTCGATTGACAGATATGGTGAGGTTTGAGCAAACACATTTACATGGCAATTTTGATGCAGAGACATTAAAGATTGATGCTTTTAATAGCACTACCAAGGCATGATTTGTTTCCAATCCAACAAGGCTATCTTTCAATACCAAGATGACAAAGACCTCCCATGGAAGGAATCCCATGGAAGGAACTTACAAGGCATGAGATTACCATTGCCTGATACATAGCAAGAGAGAATCCTGAATCAAAAAGTTCAGGCTCACTTTGACATTCTTTTTTGTTAAACAGCCTATGAAATAGTAAGAAAATGGACAAGTTTAGTGTAGTAGTATATGAACACTAAGTATTTCATGTTTTGCTGCACTAGAAATTCTCCTTGTGAAAATCGAAACGGGTGGTCGTATCGACACTGAACTCTTGGCAAAGCTTCTTTAGCGGCAGTGTAAGTGTTGGACTTCCACAGTAGAACACACCTGCAAATTCATACAAATAACAGAATGAAGAAATACTGCAAAAATTCCTTCTAAATTCATCTTCTAGGCAGTCTAATCCAATTTATGGGTGAATGTGGTACCTATACGAGATGCAGCATGAGTACTTGCAAGGTTGGCAAACACCTTCCTCCAGTTGGGTCTTGCAAAGTGTGTTCGTATCTGTTTTATGTTTTCCATGTTAAAGAATACGAAAATCTCGAGCATTGATGGGAAATTCAGTAGTAGTGAAATAGAAGAAACATACCCGGCTTTCTGAGACGACATCAACACCATTCTTAGCGTGCTGCAAAGACTGCACCATAGCAATAAGTGCAGACCGAGCATCCCCTTCTTCGTACACACTCGTCAAATAGTTGTGCATTTCTATCACATTCTGATCAGATTCAACCACAGAAGGTAAAAACAAGTCAGCATCTACAGCAATTGTTTTTGGTTTGTACAATAGGATCTGAACAGATTTTAGGCAAACCCACATCTTGGTCGTGCTCAGAAACGTCGTCCATCACGCCTTTGAACCAGTCGAAAGAACCTTGTTCCCTTGTCACCCAATAGAAGTATGCTCTTTGAGGGCCCTTCCTCTCTTGATCACCCTCCTGCACAATAACATCATATTAGATTGCACTCTTCTATGGCCTTCACCATTTGCTTGTTTTTTATACCAAATAGAAGATGATTGCGTGCGTAGCTCACCTGCTCACGACATTGCTCCATGTGATTCAAGAGGTCCTTCAGAATGCTGATAAATGGAGTAGCTCCAATCCCCAACCCGATGAGCAGGAGAATGTCGTATTTCTTGTAGTTCTGAGCTGGGGCTCCATAAGGACCTTTTACGATGATATGTGGAAAACTACACAAAAGATAACTCTTTATAAGACTATTTATAATGTGCATATGAAAGAGGAAAATTACTCTTTCCATCACATTACCACTTGCTTACCTGGCTCTTTGAAGATCGAAATCTGATACCGCCTTAGTTTCAAGCCTCATAAGCCTTCCCTTCGTTGGACGCGTACTTGGAGGCTCACAAGCCTGCAGTTCTTCGTTTTAGGACTTAGATATTTAGAAGTGAAAATGGAGTTTCACATCCAAATGGTGACCAAATATTGGTTTCCATTGGTGGCAATTGAGTTTACCTTTGCAAATTTTTCTCTTAGAGCAGTAGTCCAGTCTCCCAAAGTCCGAATATGGACGCTCAAGTAGTCATCATCAGGCGCTGAAGTAATGGAAAACGGGTGCCTGGTGGTAGAATGAACAAGCAAAGAATCATGCTATACATTTTCAAAATCATTATGAAAAAAAAAATTGCAAACTAGTGCTAGGATTAAACCCAGTTGAAGTTACCATTCAAAGCCTGATATATCTGGACATTTGACAAATAGGTACATCCCGCTCTTGTACTTGAAACCCGGCGGCTTGCTCATGTATAACGCTAGCACGTTTCCAGTGTAAATGACAGCCTGCATTGTCCATTGAAGCCACAAGTTTCAAAAAGACATGAATTTGACTCTTGAATTGCAGGTTTCAGAGTCTATCATGAAGGAAGGTATCTTGGGTGATCACCTTGATTATGTTGACATGGTGGGTGTGGTCATGAACAGACGTCAGTGTCCTCTCACTAGTGTATAGTAAAACCGGGACCAGCAGATACATCCATGTCTACAAATGAGCAGAAAAAGATCATAATTCTGGCAAAAGTTGATCAAGGAGATGGAAGTTAAGTTTAAGCAAGCAATCTAGATTGAATGAATATGAGAATGTACCGTCTTCTTGTACCAAACGGATGTCAGAAACAGGAAGTATCCATGGACAACCAGGAGGATGTAAACAATAGCCAACAGATGGTGTGCGTACCAGAAGGCATTGAACCCAGCAAGATGGTGTAATTGCCATGGCAACTTGATGACATTCCTCCTAAAGGAGTGTGTTGCCAGGGTGAAGGCAAAACCCATCAAGATAAGCATAAGAATCCCAGTGACACCCGGGATGCTGCTCACTAGATCCGAGTAAGTAGGCTGCTTGTAGTCGAAATTTCCACCTAGATACTGCAAGAATTTCCTCTGTGGGCAAAGAATAAGCCTTGGAAAATCACAGCTCACATGCATTAACACATGGAGGAATGTCCCAACTGCAATCCCTCCGGCAATCAGCTTATGGAAGTTGATATTATCGTCAAAGGGTATCAATCTACCAAGAAAAGTTGATCTCAGCTTCGTTAAGGTCCTTCTAGAGACCGGGACCAAAATGAGGGCCATGTTTAACTTAAGGGTCTCGGCTGCTCCCTTGGCTACGCAAACACAATAGCCCATGACTTGAAACGCTGCCTTTTGCCTGTATTGTTTGAACTTGTAAGTGAAGAGAATCACATTTACTGCTAGCCATATACTGACTACCCAGATCCTCTTCCAATTCTCATGGATGAGCTCTGCTGTTTTGGAGAGCCTTTTCATGATTGGATGCCGGAATCTCCTTGGGATCATGGTTTTGGTGAGAGTTGTTGTCCTCTTCATCTTTGCAGTTTCGTCTGTGGAGCTCACCATCCCTCTCAGCAGTGTTTCAAGTTGCCATATCTAGTTTACAATCAATGTCATGAGCTAAAAAAATGACAAAAGGAACAATCTTGAAACACAATCTTTTTACCTCTATGTACCCAAGCTCATCAGGGTCAAGCTCTTCCATGATCAAGGAAGCATAAACAGCTGCTTGCTGTTTGAGATTGTTTAGCTTGTTGGCTGAAGCACTCAACACCAAAACCTATAAAACAAAAGAAAATGCTCCCAACTCATATCACGCAAATGGCCCCGAAAAACAAAGGAAAATAATCTAGAAATATTTGTTTGCAAGTATTCACCTCTCGAACCTCTTCTTCAGATAACTTTCCATCTCCATTCTTGTCACACCTGAGAATTTAGGAAAAGGCAATATTTCATTCCTCTGATGTAATTGTTTCTCAAAGGCTAATATTTTGAAATGTTTGCTACTGTTAGAGCAATCACAGATTTACAAATCAGAGGATGGTCATATTAACTAACATGTCAAAGAAAATCTGAAGCCGGGAATCAATATCTTGGCTGGTCATATCCTCCCAAAACATCCTCATCTCATCAATGCTGATCCCATTTGAAGTGTCAATATTTCGTCTCCTTGCTAATGTATCAAACAACTCAGCTGCAAACTCCTTGGAATCAGCCATTCCTATCAAACAACAAAAACAACAGGAAAGAGCATTGAACAATGACTCGGTCTCATATTTCACTCACCATTAACTCAAAATCCAGAAAAGAACTAAACAAACCCAACAGAGTTGCAATTCTATCAGACCAAAAGCACCATTTTCTTAAAAGAAAGGAAAAAAAAATTGTGATATCTTACCAATGATTGCTCCAAATTTGTCCTTAGGAAGCCTTCCTTGTGAAGCATTCTGGTTAAACCGTTTCTCAACAGGTTTCCATGAATCACCCCCCTTGCCAGCCCCATCAAGGAATCTCAAGCTCTTCAATCCATTGGCGGCACTGGACTGCATCCTCGTCATCCTCGGACCCTGTGTCTGAGGACCCGTCCTCTCTCCACCATGATTATCATTATTCAGCATCAATTGTCCTGAATCTCCATTTCCTTTCATTTGGCTTACCGATTTTCTCCCTAAATCTACCTAAGCAAAAAGATAGGAGTTTCTTACAGACTTTTGGAGAAGAAAGGATTTTGTTGGGATTGGAGGGTAATGGTATGATGATATACAGTCAGTCAGTTAGTTTAAATATGAGGGGCCCTTCCTCTCTTTCTTGTTTTTCGATCTTCTACATGCAAGGGATGACACTAAGTGAAACACGCCTTGTCCTTAAACGATGGGAAGGCAATTTCAATGCAGCATTAGAATACTGTTTCATCTAAACTTGATCATCCTAGTCAACAGAAATCATGCGCAAATGTTGAGTACCAAATCAGCTACTAGTCATCACAATCAATCATATATGATATAATAAACTGGTAAGATGCATGAGTGTTTGCTCTAGCCTATTGATTGCAAAATCAAGAGGGGTATCCTCAATGATCAAAAGGGAACTAATCCTCAACATCCAGTACTGATTAAAAACAACATTCTTACCACATGTAGCCATTTAGCCCCGGCGTAAGTTCACAGGTGAATTGTTTTGATATACATTGCTTTTGATATGATCAAGTGGTTATGACTTATGATGCCCCAATTCTCATGTCATGTTAACTATTCGAGAACCTCATTTTACAGTTCCATAGCCCTTCTGCATCATATAAAATTTATCAGACTCAATTTCATAGGCATTTTTTTCTTACCTTATGATGTACATTCAGGCACAGAAGCATATAGACAGGAATGTTCCAAATCAGGGAATTGCAGATTCTTGTCTCTGTATGACCAAAGTATATTGATTGAAATAAGGAACTGAGCAATCCTCAAATAAGTTGGAAGAAAATATTATAATAAGATATGAATGTATACATGTATCTGTCATAGTTTTCTCCATCCAAAATTGCATATATTTTTTTTCAAGGGACTGTGAGTCTTTGAGTTGCTTGCACGTTGTGGATTGAGGATGCCCACTAATTTAAATTATTTAATGGCTCTTAACAAGGATTATGAAGAGAACGAGGTGTGGGAGGGAAGTGCATATGTAGTTGGTTGGAAGCTTAACAAATTACAATAAATCAAAAAATATTTTTCTCGAAGAAGAAAAATGCAAAAAAAAAATGTCTTAAAAATATGCAAGATACAAATAGGTGAAGGCCGTGGGATACTGGGATGATGGATGGAATATTATTTATAATGAATAATAGCAACATATGTAATGTTTGTAACATTAATAATTTCGGATAAACACCCCAAGTAAGATAAATATCTCATGAGGCACAAATTTTTTATGTAAAAAGTCATGGAAAAAAAATTCCAAAATCCACTTCTTGTCAAAAACAAAAACAAACTGATATGCTATAAATCATAAAATCCCAACCCTGCGAATGTCAAGATGTCAGGGAAGTTTGATTCTTATTGGCCATGATATAAACAAAACAATTGTTCAGCAAATTCTCATTTTGAGTTCTTCTCAGTGATTTGCACAACACGGAGGGAGTACATTTTTGTATTGAAAATATATCTTTAAAACACTAGGGGTCGTTAGATATCGGATCTGAAATCCCATATCTGATATCTAGTGTTTGGTATAGATAGATATCGATATCGATATCACTTAATCTGATATCCAATATCTAGTGTTTGATATATATGGATAGATATCGATATCAAGTTAAGTGATATCGTATCACTTCACTTGATATCTAGATATCAGATCGATTTTGGTCTATTTGATATACTGATTTCGAGGGATATCACTTGATATCTAGATATCAACCGATATCGATATCATGATATTGAGATATCACTTATAGTGATATCTTGATACAGATATTGATATCAAGATATCGATATCTTAATCATTTTAATTATATGTGTGGATCAAATAGAATTTCGATTTGCATTACCCGATAAGTGACAACGTCTCCAAGGGCAAAGGCTATATTGCATACCGTATAAAATCTACTCACATTCATGCTGACATCAATATGGAATGTACCAAATGAAGTTCTTAGGGCACATGTTATAAGATATGGAAGGCCCAAAAGCAAACCTTTTTTGAAATAAAAGCGCCAGAAGTAAAATATGAACTGTGGAAGCTTGGCTTCATAATGTTCATCTGAACTGATAATACATTCCTGGCAAGCAATTTTATTTTATTTTTTTCTGTTTTTCGTCTATTTTTCAACCTATTTTAATGAATTCTATTGTAAGCCTAAAGGATTCGCATCAAATCAATGTACATAGAAATGTCGAACCTTCATTGTATAACATACATTCCAAAGTGAAGATGGCTGTACAGATGAAGATTACAGTCCCTGCAAGCAAATACATGATACAACTGATTTTCAACAACAGAAAATAAAAGAAAACAATCAAAGTGAATATAGCAAGAGTGAACACTCTTAAACTTATTTCCATTTTCTCAAGTTGAAGCCCTCTTATGATTTCCAAGGCATCCTTAATTTGATGATCTAAAAGAATCAATTAATCAATAAAAATGCATCAATGGCAAGAGCGTAATAGAATTTACAAATACCTGATGGCAAATCTGGCTATAAACTGGCACCTACAAGCCCAACATCTCTTTCTTCAGCAGAGGTTTCATCAACAAAATCTTCATTCGTCGAATTTTCTTGGCACTGCAGTTTATTATCCTGCACTGGAGCTGAACCATGGGTTTCCCACGTAATAGGATCGGAACCTTGCACCTGGATGCTTTCCATGTTATCTACAGAATTTTGTCTTGCATCTTCATGCATAGCCTCTGCTGTCTTACCATCATCTGCACATGATGGTTCAGCATTAAGGTCAGAGCTCAAATCAAAACCAGTTTGATCTCCGCTCCCAGGATAAGCAACAGTTACAGCAGCTTGGTCAGACTGCTCAGTAGCATCTTTCTTTGGCCTCTTCCACTTCTTGGTGGATGAAGTTCCGTCATCCTCAAAATCTTCTTCTTCTCTTTCTCGATGCAAGTAAACCCACAACTTCCTTTCTCCATCAAACAGTACACATGGGTCACGTTCATAATGCAAACGGTCAAGGGCGCCACTGACAACCTGATTAACCTGAGCATCAGCCACATCCTCTACTATGTATTGAGAATCTTTTATCAAAGTACAAACATCAGCTCGGGTTCCAATACTCCCAGGTAACCTTGAAGCCGCATCTCTGACCAAACAAAGGATTGTCACGTGAGGTGGTCTATCGCGTTTCAACATAGGATGGTCTCGAGCTTTTGATGTTGGCTTACCACCACATCTCCTCAAGGGAGCAACTATGGACTTCTTACCATCAGCTGCAGTGTAAGAGAATGCTCTGTCAGGAATTGAATACCTAAGTTGCTCCTCCTTTCGAAAGTATGCTCGCACATCCTCGGAGCTTGGGATGATAGTGATGAGACTCTTCTGGGCTCGTAGGTCTCTAAACCTCTCCTTCTCATCCAGGTTGTTTTGCATCAACTCCACAGGAGGTGCAGGAAGGCTCCCTATTTGCTGTAGGGTTTCTAGACCGCTCTTGAGCCAGTTTGCAAATGAATCAACCAACTTCACTAGCATTTTGTGGGGTATTCCCCAAGCCTCGGGAGAAGTGACAGGCTCAAGAGTTTGTTCATCTGAGGAACTCTGAGTCACCGTGCCAATCCAATGCCAGCATTTTCTAGATTTCTCATAACCTACAAGAGGCTTCCAACCCTTTGCTCCCAAAGGTGCTGTTTTGGACAGAAGTATCTTCAGAACCCCCCGAATCAAATCCTGGAGAGGCTCTTGTGTCTCAAGGATGCATGGATCGCCCGGGTTTGATCTCACAAAGTCAACAATTTCCTGAATTGTGAGAAACAGCATGTTTGTCTGCTGAGATTGTCCTGGTTTAATCACGTCCAAGTCATCCTGAGAACCATCTAAGATTTGATGCTTGCTACTTTGGTCCTCTATGACCTTCTGAGCTCCATCAGTACTGTCAACATGTTTAACTGCTTCCAAGGAAACGTTTGGGTTTGGAGTGATCATGGACATTCGAACAGCGGAAAGAAGATGCACAACGGAGAATTTGAATTCCTTATGAACAGTAGGTGTTATCAGAGTGAACGTCTTCTGAGGTTTTGTTTCCAGGTCTGGCTCTAATGCAGTTGTTTCTGTCACAGGGGGAGGCATCTCAAGGTCCAGAGGGACCCCTTCAGCCTCTACTTTCTTCTTCACCCGCTTCTTCGAGGGAGTAAATTCACCCAACTCATGCGGCAGGGACTCCCTATAATCAATATTGTCTTCAGTATCCAGACCTGTTGATTTCACCTTTTGTTTCCTCTTCTTTCCTGCTGAACTACACCCAATTAATGCCGATTCATGATCCTTTGTCTTTTTCTCTGCAGTTTGGGCACTATCACCCAATCGGCCATCTTCAAATAGATCACCGTCTTCTTCAGCAAAGTAATCTTGCAAGTACCTAGATTGGCTAGAGGAGAAGTCCTTGCCTGCTGCCCCTTTCTGCTTCCTCTCAGTAGGTAAATGCTTCATTGAGGTCAAAGGTGAATTCCCTCTAACAGCTGCTTGCATCTTACTATTCTTATCGATTTTCTTGGATGATTTTTTACTCTGCAAGTGATCCACCTGCTGCTTTTTGGCTTTCAGCCTGCTCTTTGAAGGGTAGCTTCCAGTTTCAGGTGATTGAAAATTTTCCACATTATGAATCGGGAACTCTAACTTTCTCATCATTAAAGGATTGCTATCCTCTTCTTCATCATACTGCTCAGATGAGTCTGACTCCGTTTCCGCACTTCTACTCCGAATTCTGTTAGCTTTCAGTAAAGCCACCTTTGGTCCTCCATTCTCTGCAGGAATCTTTCTGATTTTCTCCAAAGGCTTTCCCCGGTTTTGAGAATGAAGCAATCTGGCATCCATCTCTTGCTGGGGAGTTCTGAAAGTCTTGGCAGCAGACATATCTTTCCCCAACTTCTTTTTCCGCCCTCTAACATCCCAATCATCATATCCAAAGGCTGTGTCAGGGACGTTTCCCTCCTCCTTGGACCTCTTGCTATGGTAAGGCTCGGTTCCATCTAGAAATTCGGCATGATTTCCATGGGATGATGAACTCAAAGGCATCTGGTCCTCATAAGCAGGTTCAAAATACTTGCCTTTCCTGCCATAGTCATATGAAGTTCTCGCATTTGAAGGCTTGGCAGTCAATATCTTGATGTCTGACAGCTGATTAACATTCAAATTCAGACCAGAAATGGAACGATCAGTGCTTAATGAAGCAGGTGCATCTACATAACCTTTACCAGCATACTCTTTAACAACCTGCTGTTTTTTCCGTGACTTGGAAGAACCCCTTTGACCAGTAAAGGAAGCATATGGTGCATTTCCACCCCCATGCTGATCCATTCCATAGGCCGCTCCCTCAATGTCATCATCACATTTCATCTGATCCCTTGTCCTCCGAGCAGAGGCATGTGAATCATATCCAGATGCCATAGCAAGCTTAGAAAGTTGTGGTGGCAGTAATGCTGACCCATAAGAAGCAGACTTCAGGCCCTGATGCCCCGACTGATGACGATGGGTACTTGTAACTATATTTTTGTGCACAGGCCCTTTTGAACCGACCAGCTTCAATACACCTTTGGGGTTCTGCTTGCCATAAGTTGATGGTTCCATTGCTGAAATGTTTCCCTGAGAAAAGAAATCCAATGAAGGACTCATCCTATACAGAGTATCATGACCAGCTTTCTGACCAAAACTTCTTCCCTTCCCCTTTCTAACCCGTAGCGGCTCAGCAGACTCCTCGTCTGAATAATTGGTCCGCACATAATCCAACTTTTCATTCATCAAACTCTTCTGGTTTCTCATTATGTTCAGAACACGGACATTCTCCTCAACACTATAGCCTTTGCAGTTTTGCCAAGCTTCCCTTATCTGCAAGAGATTACCAACCATGGACCTCTGGTAGTTCCGCAAAAAATGGTAATGTTCGTGTTTTTGGAAGTATCTCAGGCCACGGCGATAAAGAGCTACTCTCGGCTCACATAGTCCTCCTTTTAACATTTCAAACAGCTTGGCAATAGGGCTACCGAAGTGGAAATTTTCACCCTCAAAGAGCTCCTTCAAAGTGTGCATAAAGGTCTCCTGATCCATATCAGGAAGGTACTGGGCGAGATTGAAGCGCTCTTCTTCAGTGAGACATTCATTCCAAACATCAAGAGACAAAATCTCACTCAAATCAGAAAGATCATACAGCTCGTAAGGTACGCAGCATGTCTGATCTCCAACTTGACAAAATTCAGTCCCAATCTCCCCCAAATCCGCTAACTCAAAATCATCGGATCCCATCCCAGAATCAGCATCATCAAATTCATCATCATCTTCTGATTCTACTGGGCTTCGCCTAAGATTCTCATCAACATCACTCAACATATTCTCCTTATTCCTACTCCCTGTAGGGAACTCTGAATCCAACCGGGAAACCTTAAAATTGTTCTTTCCAATAGCCATCAAAGCATACCAAGCTAGTACAGAACACGCTTTAGCCGGCAGCAACCAGATTTCCCCCCAAAAAAAAACGAAATTCACAACAGCAACCAGTGGGAAACCCTAGAAATTGAAATTGCAACTATTAAACACAAATCACATGACTCAATAACCACTACAAAAGAAAAAAGAAAAAAAAAAGCCACTATAACAAACGGAATTAACAATGCTCCAACAATTCGAGCCGGATCAAGAAAGCACCTGATTCAACGATTGCAAACAGTCGAGCATCGAGAGAAATCCAAGCGGAACTCCCAGTGCGAGACGAACAGGGCGGCGTCGGAGAGGAGTGAATTCATAGCAAACGGCGAATTCCTTGAATTGTATTCCAGTGGCTTCGAAATTATGAAACCCTAAGAGAGAGAACAGGGACCGATAGAAGATGGGGGGGGGGGAAGAACAGTCGAATATAAGTACTTCGGGGGAGGAAGAAGACGATGAGCAACGTGGAAGAATATCGGCCGTCGGATTAAATGGCGGTGGGACGGAGAGAGTGAAAAGACGAAAAAGGGCAAAGAGGAGGAGGAAGAAGAAGAAGAGAAAGGTTTCCTTCCAGCAAGAGGGCGGGTGAAAACTGGAAGGTGGGGTTTGAGTGTTTCTGCAGTTGGCCGTAACTCGCAAGATACCCGGCGACTCAGCCAGAAACGTTGCAGGTAAATGGGTCGGGTTGCTGGGTCCGGGTCGGGTGTTATGTCTTTTTTGGTTAATTCTTGGAGCCCACGAAATTGGTCTTTTTACCGTTGGCCTATTTTAGTTGGTTTTCATATCCCTCCCTCCAAATCTTTCCACGGTTTCATAATGAGAATTTTTTTTATCTATATTAATTGGGTTCATAAATACACCACTCATTTTTACCGAATATACCAATATACCACTAAGCGTGTGTTTGGTTGTAGCTTATAGGAGATTCTGGAGCTTCGAAAAAAAATATGAAGGCGATGGTGTTTGGGGGAGGATTATGGGGTAACTTCTGAAGATCTTGAAAGGGATTTTTGAGATTTTTTTTAGCTCAAAATGGAAGCTTGGGGGCTCAAGCTTTCCCAAATTACTTGGAGATTCTCGGTTTGCTTGCCAATTCCGCCCTTCACAACGAAGCCTCGCAATGAAGATCCCAGGAGCAATATCGACTTTTCCATGTTACACAATCACTAAAAAACTTATATCCATCAAACATCATACAAAGATTTTTTTGTTAAAAAATCTCAAACTCCAAAAACTACTTTAATCTACAAAAATAAACTTCATCTCCAAAATAATCTACATCTCCCAAATAATCTCCCATTTATAAGCTACAGCCAAAAAAACTTTTTAAATTCAATAATAAGTTGCAGAGATTAGATTCTTATAAGATATGCTAAAAAAAAACTTTTTAAAAAAGTTTAATATGAGAACTCTATAAGTAGTTGCGGAGCTCCCCTTGGAAATATGGAGTCGCTTGTGAGTGGGAAGGTCAACCCCTTAAATGGGTCATACAGTACCTGATCCAGATATAGAGCGATTGAGTCGATCGAACTAGAATAAGATACTCCCTCCGTTCAAAATTATAAGTCCTTTTAGACTTTTGCACACATATTAAGAAAAGTCTAAAAATATTACTTTTATACCCCTCATTAATTATCCACTACCATTATCAACCAATAACATTTCACAAAACAACTCAAAAAGTTACTTTTCTCTTATCTCAATGCCTCAAAAACCTAAAAGGACTTATATTTCTAAACAAAATTCTAAACCTAAAAAGACCTATATTTTTAAACGGAGGGAGTAATAAACAAAAAGACTCGTAGACCAAGTTTTACTAGCTTAGTTAATAAGAATGACATATAGTGATCAATTGATTATGAATTTGAATTTCCCCTCCCCTTATGTAATGAGTCTAATGCCTATCTATGAAAAAAAAAACTCGTAAAAAGAGATGATTAATTACTTCTTAATTATAGACTCTGATTAATTTTATTTCCATTCACAACTCTTCTAACAAAAACTAATGTTTTATTAAAAAAAAAACTAAGTTAACTGGGTTTCGCCCGATATTGGGCTTGATGGGTTGGACACTTGGGCCTCAAGTGGGATGGGCCGAAGTAGTGCCCCAAACATGGAAGCGTAATATTTATGACTCATTCCTTCTCAAGGCTAAATAACATAAAATAGCCCCAACTTCAAGATTTATTGCAAATCATATAGGCTCACCGACGACAAGATTCTTCAACCATTAACCTTTTAATTATGCAATGACTCCATTATTTTTTATTTTTTTTTAATTTTTTTTAGATCCTTTTTAGTTCAAGTGGCATAGCCCACTCTACATCTGGATCGGGTTACTGTATATGCAATGACTCCATTATTTGCAAGTGCTTAATTTCATTAATTTTGAAACTTGTACATCTAATCGTCCTTACCCCCAAAATTATGACACTTTCTCCACAATTTTCCCATTAAAATCCCCCAAATTTCTCTGCAATTTTTTTTTAAATCATTATTTTTCTTGCTATCATCTGTACGGATACTTTTATACAACGAATGATCCAGAAAACTCAAATGTATACATACATAAGTGCGGTTTGAAACAAGTCATCGAAGGGGAACAAAAGTCAAATTGGTACATATATATTGGTTGGACTTTCTGACCGATCGATCGATCTTTAGTGTAAGAAGTGTTTTGGAATATGGATATCTTTATAAAGTCACGTCTAATCATGTTTGACATTGCAAAGTAACGGAAGAGGGCCATCAAGATGGATCATAGATATACAAAATGATGCATATATATGTATGTTAATATTCCACATGCGTTGACTTGGGTCTTGTAGCCAATTCAACCCCACCGGCCTATGTGGTTTATAGGGTTCTATCTTTCATTTGTGTCATCATTGTGCCATTTTTAGCATCTAAGGTACGTATTTGTACTCAATTAATAGTATGGAGTAGTCGTTAGTGAGTGGAATAACTTATCTTGTAAATGCAAATATAATACATTAATACTCAAATCAAAATATAAGAGCATCCATGACGCTCATCCGAGTGTCTTTAAAAAAAAAAGTAAGTTCCAACATTTTGTGTCAGAAATGCAAAGAAGAGTGTTTTGACTGAGTAGTAAGTATATCACAAAAGAAACTATTGTGTCAGTCGAGGCAGTTTTCTTCTGACATTTTAAATATTTTATACTCCCTCTGTTCGGCAAAACATATCGTTTACTATTCATGCACGCATTTTTAGAATGATAAAAACTATATAAAATATTTATTTTTTTTATAAAATTTTTTTAACAAGTTTTTACTTATTAATAATAACTACGAAATTGTTAAAAAATATTAAAAAACTAGATATTGTATATATTTTTTATCCCCTAAAAAAACATACGTAAATAATAAAGTAATATGTTTTGCCGAACGGATGAATTACATTTGAGTGTTGTTGATACTCTAAGTACCTAGCTAGCCCACTTGATTTGGCAAGGAATTACTCCGGAGTAGATAATTAGGATGGATTAATGTGGAAATAAAAAAAGGATGATGAAAAGGACGTACCGTAGTTAATGCTTCATGTAACACCCAAAAAAAATAAAAAAAATTGGAGTTTGACAGGTAAAGTATAATTTGAACCACTAAGTACTTGAAGGTGGGTTGAAGCTGATCATCATCTACAAAGACTTGGATGCTTGAGAAATTAAATTGACCTTTAATTTGGGTCTTGATTGGGTAGTCCTATCAAAGGTCAAATTAAGGGCACAAGGTCAAATGTTTTAAACCCCATTGAGTTAAAGGTTTGAAACCTCTTTGGAGTTTGACACTTTGAAATGTGTTTAAAAAAAAAGGGTTTTGCTTTTCAATCTAATCTATGAACACTTTATAAGACAAGATGTAAGTGGGCAGGAAAGCTTCCAATTTCTCATTCATGTTCTCCATATATTGTGAAAACAGGCACAGACAATTAGGTTTTGTTTAATCCTTGTCAATCTACATGGCCCTATCAATCAATCAAAAAATGTTAAGATTTTCTATAGGTTTGTTATCATATGCATTGTAATGGAGAAAGAAAAAAATATTTATACTGTATTTTTTTGGATTTTGTAAAGATTCATATCTATGCTCATTAATTTAGCCACTTTTTAAATACCGAATATTTTTTAGATTTCATTAATTTTTTTTAAAGTTTTATTTCCCAATAAAGAAAGTTTAACATATGTGTTTAAAATATCAGTTTGTCTACTACTACGTATATGACATAAGAGTATATGATAATAATACTTTTTTCGGAAAGAAAACTCAAAAAAGAAATGAGTGAATCTCATAATCTAATTTATAAATGCCTAAATCAAGTGTATTTAGAAAAAATATTTTCCAATTTGGCTTCTTATATCTATGCCCCATGCCTATGGACATAAGATAGAAAACCCGTTAAAATATAGGTTAGACAAATCTTTTTTTAATTGATGTATTATTTTCTTAAAAAGTCTCAATAACCTTTTTCTTTTGCTTTGAGTATTTGCAAAATTCTATTTAAAATGTGTTGAGAAGTTTCTACTTTCTTTGTTCGGTAAAACATGTCATTTACTATTCATGCACACTTTTTTATGTAGGATGATAAAAACTATATTACATATCTATTTTTATAATTTTTTTTAACAATTTCGTACTTATTAACAGTAACTACGAGATTGTTAAAAAAATTATAAAAAAATGAATATTTTATGTAGTTTTTATCATCCTAAAAATCGAAAAAAAAAAACGTACATGAATAGTAAACGACATATTTTGCTGAACAGATGGAGTATCATTTAACTGATTTTGAACATTTGTGATTGGGTAATGGATATATTGTCTAGCTAGTAAGATATAAGAGCCGGAATAACTCAATATATAAGACATTAACACATTGAGTCATTGACCCTTTTTATTTATTTACTGCAGTCATTGACCTAATTAACAAGGAATATGCAATTCCTAAGCTAGCTAGCTTGGCTTACCATTTATAGAAAGGAGTGTGACAAACACAAGTTTTTCATTCTTTTTCCTCGGATACTAAAACTTAATTAAACGTTGCAAAAAAAACTTTTTGTTTTGCTTCATTTTTTTGTTGGCCAAATTGCCACACGTATGTGTAGATTTGAATGAATTTAAGTGCATAGAGTTTATAATTAAGTTGGTATACTCGTTCAAATCAATCATTGTAGTGGTGGGGATATATTAATATATTGTGGGTCAACATATATATATAACAATGGCCTAAAAAGAATAACAAAATGGACCACCATGGAGAAAGAGAGACCATCAAATTAAGTATATGTAGTTGTCTCTAAAAACTTCAATGATCTCTTGGATTCCTTTCTTTAGTGTGATCACAAGAACTTCCAAGGTTGTTTAGTGGACTTGTAAATGCAATTGTAATATGGGAAAATTTGGTAAGTGTTCATATTTTGGGCAAAAATTAAGCCCTATGATAAAGGGGAATAAATTAGGAGGGTGTCCAAAAATTCCAATTTTGCCCTTCCTTTCCATTTTCCTCATTCCCATTTTTTAATTTGACTATTGACCATTGACTGGTCAAAGGCATTGACTTTTGGTGACACATATGTGGTGACATGTAAATTTTGTGATTACAGTTTCGTTTTTATAGTTTTTTTTTACGGGGTCACTGTCACCACTCTTTGACAGTGGTGACATGAAATTTTTTTGATTACAGTTTCGTTTTTATAGTTTTTTTTTACGGGGTCACTGTCACCACTCTTTGACAGTGATGACACGTGTGTGGTGACATGAAATTTTTTTTTATTACAGTTTCGTTTTTAGGGTTTTTTTTTACGGGGTCACTGTCACCACTCTTTGACAGTGGTGACACGTGTGTGGTGACATGAAATTTTTTTATTACAGTTTCGTTTTTAGAGTTTTTTTTTACGGGGTCACTGTCACCACTCTTTGACAGTGGTGACACGTGTGTGGTGACATGAAATTTTTTTTATTACAGTTTCGTTTTTAGAGTTTTTTTTTACGGGGTCACTGTCACCACTCTTTGACAGTGGTGACACGTGTGTGGTGACATGAAATTTTTTTTATTACAGTTTCGTTTTTAGAGTTTTTTTTTACGGAGTCACTGTCAACACTCTTTGACAATGGTGACACGAAATTTTTTTTATTACAGTTTCGTTTTTAGAGTTTTTTTTTACGGAGTCACTGTCACCACTCTTTGACAATGGTGACAGTGGTGACACGTGTGTGGTGACATGAAATTTTTTTGATTAAAGTTTCGTTCTCCTCCTCGACCTTTTATAATGTTCAAAAGTTCAAATGAAATAAGAAATGCGATGCTTGTACAATTTGCCTTTCATCCTTACAAAACTTCATGAGTAATAGTAAGAAAAATGGACAAAGAAGCATTTATGGATCCTATCACAATCTTACAGGATCCAAACCATAACCTTAATGGATCAATCAATCAATCCTTTCTCAAATGCTAACATTCGATCAACTATTTCAAATACATGATGTGCAGAAAAATCATAATTATAATCACTTACGGAAGAAATTAATCCTATCACAAAATGGGCGGCTTGACTGGGAGATGCGGTCGGCATACACCAATTTAGAGCTGCCGTCGAAGGTCTCCGACGACAGCTTCTCGAAAAGACGCATGTAGAGAGGCTCCGGCAGCCCCGTCGCCACTAGGAGAAGGTCGAGGAGGAGAACCGGCGCCATGGAGGTCGAGGAGGACGAGGAGGACGTTCTCCGCTTCAAATCGCAGTGGACGATGCCGTGGCAGTGGAGTCTCAGATCTGGAGGAGAGAAGAGGCTCCCAGCGATGTCGTGGTGGTCGGGGCGGTGGACGACGAGCTCGGCCTTTCCAGCGGCATCCGAGAGAGAGAAGAGGCGACGAGCTCGGGCTTCCCATCGACATCTGAGAGAGAGAGAGAGAAGAGGCGACGAGCTCGGGCTTCCCAGTGGCATCCGAGAGAGAGAAGAGGAGCGCATCCGAGAGAGAGAGAATAGGAGGTTCTCAGATCTGCCGAAGGAAAAAGGGCAGAATTAAAAGGGAGGGTAAAAGGGGGATTATGAAATTTTTTTGGACATTTACTAGTAAATCCCAATCCCTAGGACAAATTCTAAATGGCCCAAAGGCCGACCAAATTTCTTGTTGTAATATCATACTCCCATTTTGAAATATAAGTACATTGACTTTTTGCACGCTTTTTAAGAAGTTAAAAACTATATAAAATAATTTTTTTTATTAAATTTTTTACATAACTATATACTTATTAGTAATATATATAAGACTATGTAAAAAAATTATTTTATATAGTTTTTAACTCCTTAAAAAGCGTGCAAAAAATTAATGGACTTATATTTCAAAACGGAGGGAGTATATAATATCGTTTTTAATGCATCTTGTGAATATCGGATAGACTGTTAACGGGATACAAACACGTGTCTTGTTACATTAATATTTATTATTATTATTATATTATTATAAAATCGAGATCTACCAGGTTAACACATAACTTAATCTATTGTGTAGAGTTTCCCCCTTCTTTATAACCCATCATTTTTAGTTTTTTTTTATAATCAATGTAGGAGGGACACTGCTATATATATCAAACCTCTCAACACATCTCATTCAAATGATAATCTACATTGATGGCTACTAATTAAATCTTTTCTTTATCATTTGGTCATAACACCAAGTAAGATTTATTGGAAGATTAACAATATGTAAAAATAAAAATAAAAATTTAGAGTGACAAATCCAGGGGGTGAAAAAAACAAGGAAGAGAACTGTAACTGTGATTGTAGCTACACACAAATACAACGCGGCCTTGGATGTTAATGTTTTTGCTAGTTTATATCATGACGGTTAGCCATCTATCGTGCGTTTTGGCCTCTCGATTTATCCGACACTGATGTATTAGATATTTCAAATCTTTACCGTGTATAAAAAAATACAAAAAGTGGGCAAAGGGCAGAGAGAAAAGGGTGAATTTTAGTTGGGATTTGCCTAGACATTGGGCAATTGGCCAACCACCTATTGAAACGTCAACGTTTTCAAGTACATGTGGGGTTATATTTTTTCCAGTTACTGCACCCATTTGATGGGATCAAAAAGTATTCCACTTTCAAATGATTTTACTTTTGGGTTTTTACATAAAATCACCCATTATATACATGTTTTCACATTTAACCATCTGTTAAATCTATTATTACATAAATCACCCACTCAAGGTATTTCATTTACAAGTCACCACCTAGGCATTAATGAAACGTTAAAAAAAAAGAGACTAAAATACCCCTTAAAAATAGTAGTCCATACCATTTATAATGTTCAAAATTTGACATAGTACTACGTACCTCCCATGATTTCAACACATGATATCGAACACTCTTGTTATGATGATGCTAAATACCTTCTCGTTTGTTCATTAAAATTGATTTGGTATATAAGGAGTAATAAGTCCATAAAGAGGATTCAAGTTGAAAGGTCTTTTTAAGGGGTATATTAGTCTTTTCATTTTCTTAACGTTTCATTAACGCTTGGGGTGACTTATAAATGAAACACCTTTAATTTAGTGGGTGGTTTCTGTAATAACAAATTCAACGGGTGGTTAAGTGTGAAAAAATGTATATAACAGGTGATTTTCTGTAAATTTTTCAATTATATATACGTAGATATCAAAACACTAAATGGGTCTTGTTATTGGCATGGTCAATTTTCACATGCGAGTCATTGACTTCAAGTGTTGGAAAAGCTTTTTTGCCTGAAAAAATATTCCAACACCGATTTCTTGTATTGACAAAGTTAGCACATATTTTGCCGACACGGAAAGCTGGTGTCGATAAGCTTTTTTCAGGTAAAAAAGTTTTATCGACACTGAAAGTCGGTGACAACAACCCTGTGTGATTGGCAATTCAAAAACAAACCCTGCGTATAACAAGTCGGATATTGAATTCATCATCTATAAAATATGTATATATTTAGAAAATTAAAACAAATACGAGTAACTATATATTTTATTCTAAAATGTGCAACACAATTGCTTCATTTATGAACATATGAGAAAAAATAACTTTATGGACTAGAAAAAAATCTTAAATTTGTTTTTTAAATAGCCATTTTTAGTTAAATAAATGAAGAAAAAATTTCAAAAAATGAAGCTAGAAGGGTTTGAATCATGAATTTATGGTTTAATACCCACTCGTTATCGAATTAGGGGAAAATTAACTCTACATGGTAGAGTTTTTCCACAAATTCACCGTGACAAGACCGCTCTTTACCAAGTAAGTCAATCAAACTCTGTAATTTAGTTTTTTTTTCCTTTTTAATCCTAAAATTACTAAAATTATTTTTAAAAACATAAATTTTCTCTATTTTTAAGCTCAATAGATTAACATAAGAAAATCGAACATGTCTTGAATTTCTTTTAAAAAAAACTACAATGTAATGATACTCAATGTAAAAAAGTTGCTAAAATTAGTGCTAAAAAAACTACAACTTTCCTTTGGGGTATTGATTAATGCTTATTTGGAAGAAAAAAAGTTGCTAAAATTAGTGCCAAATGACAAATTGACAATGATATTAAAAATTTACTATTTTAATTTATTATTGGACCTTTAAGTATGAATGAAGGAGAGTCTAATCCTTAGGGAAAACTATCATTTCCTACATTCATATATTTTAATTATAGCTTTCTTATATTAGTGATAGGGATAACCTATATGGTTTAAAATACACATGGAAAAAAAAGAGCTTAAAAAGGAAGAGGAAAAACAATAAAAAAAGGTGGAGAAATAATTATAAAATTCACAAAATAAATAATAAAAAGCAATAAAGAAGAAAATAATTACAAGTAATTACAGTATTCAAGTTGATCCAGATATCATGGTGGTCACATGCTGCATAAATCATAGTGGTACTAAATAATCTGTGTAATATATGCTACAGCACCCCCTATATTTCTTGGTCGCATGAGTGGTGGACTCCACCACAATATATAAATGTTTTGCTTCAAAATAAGCTAATATGTACTTCATTTATCTCCCAATTTAGTTTGTTTTGAAAATTTTAAACTGTTTCTTTTTAATGTTTAAAAAAATATATAAAATTAATTTTTTATTATAAAATTATTTTTTAAAAAATTATCAAAAAATTGATAGTTTATAAAACTTTTAACACATTACAAGCTACAAAGCGTGATAAAAGTTAAAATGAGTTAAATTATGAGATTGAGAAGTAAAGTTTATTAGTATAACTACTTGCATTGAGGAATTATCAGTTTCGTTCTACTGAACATAAAAAGGAAGGGCCCGTGAGAAAATGTGTGGTGCATAAAAATAAAATTAGATTTTAAAGTGAAGATTTTTTTTTTGTCAAACCTTGCTAATTTAGCTAGTAAGAATGACGTATAATGTTTTAAGTGCCTACCTATAGGAAAAAAATAAAGAGTTTTTTTTTTATCGAAATGGTGTGAGATTAAAAACTCTCTAATACACACCAGTATTGAGTTGTAGTTATGCACTTAGAAGTTATTAGTATTAATTGGCCCTAAGACTATATTCAACAATCAGGTTACTTCTTCTTTATTTTTTTTCTTTTCTTTATAATATTTTTACCCCTCATTTATTTTTTTTTTAATAATTTTTCACTTTATAAACATCTTTCTTAAGATTTTCATATTTTCATATTTATACTCTGCAAATTATGAGGCTATCTTATAGTTACCTTAAGATAATAAAAATCCTTAGAAGTAGATGTTCTAAGAAGTGAAGATTATTTTACTCTATAGTAAAGTTAGTTTTTTTGGCCATTTATTGCTCATTCATCAGTGTAATATATTTATTTATTTTTCTTTCTTTTCAAATTTAAAAAAAAAACTCTTCTTCTACCACAATTCGTTACGTTTAGAAGAAAAAAAACGTGTAAGTACCCTTATATCGTAATACAAGCGTAGAATATAACACAATGATAAAGAAGAACTCTTTAATTAAGCATGAATTTTCATATTATTAAATTAAATAAGATTTTAAAATTTAGTTTGAATAAGTAAACCATATAAAATAAACTAAGTAGAAATAAATTTTTAAGAAACTTATCCGAATAAACAATTGAATAATGTAAATGAAAGAAGAAAATCACAATAATAAAATAATAAGTAAACCATAAAAAAAACTAGCTAGAAATAAAATTTGAAGAAACTTATTTGAATACTAAGTATTTTATCTTATCTTACTATATATATATATACACACACACACTAGTAAAGTTAGCTTTTTTTGTCCATTTATTGCTCATTCATTAGTATCATATATGCTATTTATTTTTCTTTCTTTTCAAATTAAAAAGGAAAAATTGTGAAAAATAGCATGAACTTTAGGGGTAGTTGCGTTTAATGGCATAAACTTTCAAAATTTTAAAAATAATCACCAACTTTGGTTCTGGTTGCAATAAGTGGCACATCTATTTTTTTTTTAAATATAACCTCTTATTAACATTATTTGTAGAAAAAAATCATCCAATTTTCAATTTTGAAAAAAATGCCCATATTTCATTTTTAAAAATAATCCATTTTCATTTTTAATTTTAAAAAATATAATTTATTTTATAAAACACTACTTTTCCCCTTTTTTTCTTAAAAGAATATGTTCATTATTTTCACCCAGTTAAAAAAAGAACTAATTTTATTTTCTCCAAAAACTCAGTTTTTTTTTCAAAAATTAAATAATAAGTAATGTCTTTAAAATGAAAAATGAGTGCCTTAAAAAGATACCAATTAATATCACAATTATATTTTAAAAAAATGATGTTTTTTAAAAAATTGAAATTGAGTTTATAAACATGAAAATTGTTTTTTTTGAAGAAGAAAATTATGAGTGGGTTTAAAAAAACAATGGAAAATGTGATTTTTTGTAAACAAAATGTTAATAAGGGTGCCCCTTTTTTCTTAAAAGAATACACTCATTATTTACACCCGGTTAAAAAAAGAACTAATTTTATTTTCTCCATAAACTCAGTTTTTTTTTCAAAAATTAAATAATAAGTAATGTGTTTAAAATGAAAAATGAGTGCATTAAAAAGATACCAATTAATATCATAATTATATTTTAAAAAAATGATGTTTTTTGAAAAATTAAAATTGAGTTTATAAACATGAAAATTGTTTTTTTTAAGAAGAAAATTGTGAGTGGGTTTAAAAAAACAATGGAAAATGTGATTTTTTTGTAAACAAAATGTAATAAGGGTGGTCGTGCTACTAACCACAACCACCTTCAAAGTTGGTGATTATTATAGAATTTTTGAAAGTTGGTGCCACGGAACGCAACCACCCCTAAAGTTCGTGTTATTTTTTGCAATTTGCCCAATTAAAAAAAAAAGAAACTCTTCCTCTACCACAATTGCTAAAGAAGAACTCTTTAATTAAACATGAATTTTCATATGCTAAATTAAATAAGAATTTAAAATTTAGTTTGAATAGGTAAACCTGTAAAATAAACCAATTAGAAATAAAATTTTAAGAAATTTCAAGTAAACCTGTGCGTAGCATGGGACCGTCCACTAGTTAACTAGTACGTAGTATTAGTAGTTTTGAGCTTAAGAGCATGAGCAACCATGGGTTTTGCTTACCTTAAGGTTGCTAAAAGGTAACCCCATGGTTGTAGGCAAAACCTTAAGGTAAAGAGAGGAAATGAGTTACCTTGGTGTGGAGAGGTAGGAAGTGCATTGGACCATGTGCAAAAGTATGATCTTTATTTATTTTTATGTTTGTATATTTAACTAATAATATTATGATTGGTGGAAATCATATAGTGGATATAAATAAATGGGAAAAAGAGAAAAATGAGGTAAACTCACGGTTGTGGAGTAAAAATATGAAAATCTCAAAGAAAGAGGTTGATAAAGTAGAAAATTATTTAAAAGAAAAAATAAATGAGGTGTCAAAATATTATAGGGAGAGAGGAAAAAAATTGGCTAAGAGGTAACCTTATGTTTGCGGATGGTCTAAAAATTGGCCAAAATCAAAGCTGAATAAATTGCATATTAACGATGATGAAATAATTAAAGTGACATTAGCAGCAACTTTTTAACTGCTTTGTCCCCACTAAATGTTGTTTTAGGTTAGGTAATGCCGTCCCTAATTTTTGAGATCCCATATATACTACTCCGTAAAAGAGACGGATTAAAAGTTATTACCACGGTGGTATTTCAATAATTAATAATGCAAATTGGTAGGATTATAAATTAAACCAACCACATTTTTTTTTTTGGTTCATAGGTAGGCACTTAGGCCATTACAATAGGGGGAGGGGGGATTCGAACTCATGACCTATTGGTCATTACATGTCATCCTTACCAGCTAAGCTAGCAAGGCTTGACAACCAACCACATTTGGGAGGGTAACCCTACATTAGACATACATTATAACAATAATCTTAGTCATTTTCACTCAAAACAGAGTTTAGAAAATCGAGATGTATGCATCCTTTCACTAATTACGTTGAGAAAGTATTTTTTTCTTACTAATTACGTTGAGAGAGTATTTTTTAATAAGAAAAAAATTGTCGGGAAAAAAGGGAGAAACTAACCTAGACAACCAAGAACAAACAACATATATGCAAATAGACTAGCACGTTTTGCGTTATAAATTTGTAAAAGTAAAAATTGTTAAAAGTAAAAATAATGCAAATTGAATTTACAAGAACATTAATTTTGAGATATAAATTATTACTTTTCCATTAATACAACATGAAAAAATGTCAAGTAAACATATTAATTGCAACTAGACTTGAAACATGAACACTAAAAAAAATCCAATAATTTATGTTGTTGATTGTGATTGGGATTTAATTTTACCGGCTTACTATATATATACGATCAATTTCTTGCTAAACACATCATCTCGTTTCCGACTTTCAGAGTCGATAATGTTTTAGCTAGAGCCCTCCCGAGCCGGCAAAAGAGAATATTGTTTTTGCAGGCCGCAGACGAATCTCAAGCTTTGCAGTGGAACATAGGCGACAATTTTACCGACTTCGGAAGTCGATAACAACTAAACAAAAGGTGGGGTTTTAAATGTGGAAAGAGGGTAAATCGTCTTTAGTTTTCAGATTTAGTGAACAGTTAACAGATACTGACCTCCGAGACTGATAAAATTTATGTTGAAACTGAAGTTGAGAATGAGACTGTGTATTTAACGAGAAACTGATAAAATTTATGTTGAAACCGAAGTTGGGAATGAGACTGTGTATTTAACGAGAAATTGGTCGTGTCAATAGTAACCCTAATTTATTAATTTCCTTTTAGGCTAATTGCCCTATGAAGCTTAATTGAGACATTTCAACGTCCAAGCTCAGTTGGAAAGTTGTGTGGTATTTATAAGCAACTCACACCTCTTTCCTCGGCATCTTTCTCAGGTTTTAAACTTCTCAATTTGTACCAAAAGACCCAAAAAAACAACAACAAAAAAAACAGAAAGCCTAAATAACCACCAAAACACTCAAATCTCTCCTCATTCATTTGCAAATTTGAAACCCCAAAGAACTTCGATAACCACAACCATGTACAGTCAAGCCCAAGACAACGGCTCTTCATACCCTCTCTTTGATCAGGACTTGTCCCAGTTCACAGAGCTCGAACTCGAGACCTCCAACTTGGTAGGGTGTGGGAACCACTACAGTGGCTGCAGCAGCAGCTACGTTAGCTCCCCCAGCAGCAACTCCATGGGCCCCGCCACCGTCGCCTACCACCCGCCCACCGCCCCCTTTGACGCTGCCACCCGCCATCTCTTCCAGAGGAGCATCAGCAGCCTCTCCCTCCACAAGGGCGTCTCTTCTTCCCTCCTAGGCCTCCCCGAGGATTCCCTCGACGATGGCCCTGTCCGGAGAGTCTACAGTGCCGGCGATCTCGAGGTACTTGTATATATACTTGTGAAAAAATACATGTTTGTTGGTTTTAACGGGACGGATTTAGGTCGGGTAGATTAACGGTAAAATTCGATCTCCTCTTCTTCTTTTTCTTTTTTTTTTTCGGAAAAGTTTGGGTGGGTTCAGAACCGTCAAATTCTTGAATTGGGAGGATAGGGTTTTGGCTAGAGGTTGAAAGACATTAAAACCTGACGTGAGAGGTTTCGTCTTAAAACTAATTAAAGAATGAGTGGTATACTCGTCTTTATATAATAGGTTTGAGTTTCACTACTTTCTGTGTATATCTCAAAAAACGATAACATTTGAGTCGAAATGATAAACAACTGAAATTGAGATCTTGTTTTTTTTTTGATTGAATTGTTGGGGAACAGAGTGAGAGTAGTTACATGGCGAGGAGGAGGAGGCAGAGGGCCGAGAGCCCGCTTTCGGTATCGAACGAGAACACCCTCATAATCGAAGGCATTATGAAGGCGACCAAATACAGCCCCGAGGAAAAGCGAGAAAGAATCGAGAGGTACCGCAACAAGCGCAACCAAAGGAACTTCCATAAGAAAATTCAGGTCCATAAATCACACACTCGAATTTTTATTTTTTTATTTTATTTTATTTTTTGTTTATTTTTTTGGTCGAAATCAGTGATGATATACTGAAACATGAAAGTGCTATATCAGTATACATGTAGGAAAACGTTAGCAGACAGCAGGCCGAGGATCAAGGGGAGGTTCGTGAGGAACGACGAGATATCCAACATAACAACCACCATGGCGACGATGGATGGGAACAGTAGTAGCTACGACGGTAATTGTTATCTACTGAATGATCAGTATTCGAGCATCCATCATCAACACCGTATGTTGATGAATGTAGGGGTCGACGAAGAAGACGATTATGAAGACAACAACTGGATCAATCTCCTTGACTACTCATACCCTTCCCAATATGAACATTGAAAAAGGTCATTGTTAGTAACATTATATATGAGATTGTGATCAGCATCTGTATGAAGAAAGTCCTTGAATGAGCCCATATATGCATGGTGATGGGGCAACCATGACAATGACATATGCATGTCATGCATGGATGAATTTAATCATCTTTTTTCTTTCTTTTTCTTTTTAAAAAAGGGATTAGCTGTTAAATTGCAATCAGTTGTGTAAGTTATCACTGATAAAAATCCATTTTAGATAGTCATTTTCCTTTACAACACATTGTTTTTAGCCAAAACCAGTAGAGATCATTTCGCATAAAACCCGTGTTTTTCAAGTACATTATCTTGTCCGGTCTCTTGGTTACTTCAGGTCTATAGGTATCAAATTGCACACAAATATTAAAAATAAAATAAAATATGTGATGTGTGTACAAAGAAATCTTAAGTTAATTATATCAAGCATTACACTTTTATGTGGAGTTAGACCATCTTAAATAATGCCTAAAAAAAGGGCCTCTTTGGCTTTTATAAATATGCTAGCTAGAATAGAACACTAACACTTGGATGCTTTGAAAATATTCGATTTGTGTATTGATTCTACATTTAATCATTTGGTCCCTTCTATTACTTTACGAACTTCAACATATATTATAATTTAAACTTTAAAAAAATGTAACAAAAAACACCACAAGGAGATTAATTAATGGTATCTTAATAGGGAATCAGGATCCCCACTTTCTATAATAATTAAGCAAAAGGCTAATTTGACCATGATTAGAGTGTCGTCTTAGGGCGACCAAATAGGACTGCAAATGCTCTTACTTTCACTTTTTTAACAACCACTCCCTCTTCCTCACTATCGTGCTTGATCGTTCTGTGTCTGAAAAGAAAGAACTCTTATTGCTGCATTTTTCGATAGTGGCTCAAACTTGCCATGAAAGAAATCTTTCTGGGTCACAGAAAAAGGTAAGGAAGAGTGCAGATTAAAGCTTCCAGTCAGTCTTTTAGAGTTTCTGAAAGTTGAAAGGCTCCTGGGAATTTATTTTTTTATGCTTCACAGTGTGCGCACGGGCGAAAATGTCTGCGTGCAGATGTGAGAAAGAGAGCATGATGAAGAATGATGAAGATGAGGGACCAACAAGATGAAGCTAGATAAAGCCTAGGGAAAAGGAGGAAGAAAGAATAAGCTCAAGCACATGAAAACCACTTCCGATTTCGCCTTTCGGTTTTCCTAGTAAACTAATAAGAATCCTTGTAAAGAAATACAGACTAGTCTAGTACTCTTAAAGAATATATCGAGCTGCCTCCACAGACCTATGCTCTATGCCTATACTTCTAAAACACGTCGCGGACTGTTGCAAAACCACATGAATCCATAGAACTGGAAGATTAAATCCAACTTGTGTAGATAAAACATTCTAGGTGATGGAACAGTGTAGCTGTGACAGTTAAAAAGCATAAGACGTTGAAAGATGAAACAGAATGATACTGAGGTGTATGGAAGTCAAAAAAGTATGGTCTGAATACGCCATATGCCTAACTTATGGTAGGAGATTGGAGGTCTCAAAGAAGGGCGTCGACAACCTACCACTTTCATAGCGAATGAGTAACCCGGGTGTGGTCCCAAAATGATCCTATATCAGTCGTAGTCCAACAATATAATTTAGGCACTGGCATATTTCAGACCTAGAATAATATCCTGGAAGAGGGTAGATGCATGAATACAACAGTGACATGGCATCCGAAAAGACGAACTCAACTGACTCCTGATGCTCATTGTCAGATGGAGAACTGAGATTCAACAAAATTGTGCAGTCCACAAGAGCAGCCGAAGCATGGTAAGCATATATTGGCTAAGAGCCCAGATAGCACTTCATTGAGTAATAACACAAGAAACACAAATTACGCATAAAATTGCATTAAGAGCCTGGTTGTAAAATACTTTAATAGAAAATAATATCTACAAGGTTCATGGGAGACATAATCACTCACCGAAACACAAAAAGGCGTACCTCATCTATTTCACATGAGCCGCATCAGCTGGTGACAAAATTTTAAAATGACAACATAATATATTCATCTCTTCCTTGACTTGTGTTTGAATGCTACAGCCTTCCTCTTAAATGGTACTTGTAATAGATGCTTGAAGGGAAATCTGTAATATCCTCTTTGTTGAAGTCTTTGCTTACCTGCACATAGAAGGCATCAGCCACCAAAACAGTTAGCAAGCGAATTGAGCATGTTATAAGCCAAAAAAGAACGGATACATGTGATCATTGCACAAATAAATAAGATTAGCCCAGTTACAACAACAAGGTAAAAATGTTGTGTAATAGCATAAAATATAGGCATTTAATCACACCTGATTTTGTGGCAGTTTTCAATAGATAGTTGGCTTTAGCATGGGTTTCTCCTTTGACTTGCAACTCCATGCCATTCCCAAGGAACATAGAGTCGTTAATTATTGAATCACTGCTGCTGCTTATCCTCTCGGAAGGGTTAATAAGGGGCATGCCATCTGAATTATTAGATAAATGGATATTAGTTTCTTGTTTGCAACACTCTACTTCCGCGTGCATCTTTTCCTCCACAGGCAACCCATCCCTTGCAGTAGGGCATCTAACTAGTAAATCATCACCGTCTTTCCCCTCATAACCTGAATCCAGATCCACCATTTCATCAGAATGCAAGGCCTCTTTCTTATTACTTTCTTCACATTCCTTCACTTCTAAAGCCTCTTCAATCGAGCAATCAGATGAGGTCAACAACCTGTTAGATTGATCTTTTAAATCCATCTTAGTCGATGAAATGGGTTCCATGACATTCTGCAAATCTGAATCAGTATTAATTTCATCGACCATCATTGACAGTGTTGTTTCAGACACAAATGCTACATCGTTGGACTGAGCAGAAACTTCAGAATCATTCTGCTTTGCGCTGGCAGCTTCTACCTCTTTGCACTTTTGTAGGATACTATCAGTGTTCGAAATGTTTGATTTCTGACTAGATATATTTTGAACTTCCTGGATCATAACAGGAGCTAATCCTATCTCTGGAACATCAGAGCAATTCAGTTTTGACTCTGAGGCAGTAGAAGAGGTGACAGTTTTCACAGAATCAGTGACAACATTCACACACTTGGACAAAAGCGGTTTTAGAGGACTATTAGAAACATCTCTGTGATGATCTGGAGGAATGCTGAACAACGACGCAGGCCTTCTTTGGGAGCAAAACCTGATCCTCTCTGTCTCACTAGATGTCATAGGTTTATTGACAGTAGCAACGCTCTTGTTAACATCATCAAATTCCTTAATTTCAGCTCCTGAATTTGTTATCGGGAGACCACGTGATGCAATGTTGTTCAGAGATGAAGCAAGATCATTAGATTCCAAAGCTTCAGATCTTTTGCTGGCTTCAGCGAAAGACTTTGCCAAATCCTCTAAAAGCAAGTCGCCTTCACCACTAGAGATGGGATCCCACTCCATCGAGTCAATGATCCAAGGCTTATTTGGATCAGATTGCAGAATGGCCGGCATCCTATCCACTCTAACAGCTTCCTTATAGAATTGTTTTTTCTTCAAAGTGTTAGCAATTAGAGATCTGCAACACATACCCAGGAGAGCCAAAAAGGTTAAAACAACACACAGTAAGTAAATTTTGGGTTTAAAAATCAGATAATCACATTATCGCATACCTACAATTTTTTGAAATAGCTGCCTTTGCATGTTCACTTGTAAGCCCAAGCAAATACAATAAATTAGCAACATCATTTGGACCTCTAAATT
Source organism: Persicaria maculosa (assembly GCA_963922045.1). Classification (NCBI taxonomy): domain Eukaryota; kingdom Viridiplantae; phylum Streptophyta; class Magnoliopsida; order Caryophyllales; family Polygonaceae; genus Persicaria; species Persicaria maculosa. The sequence goes on along the minus strand of OY998267.1, from coordinate 11,829,241 downwards.
CAAGAGCAGAAGGTGCAGCACTTGAAACAATCAGATTCTTTCCTCGAGTCCAATCCACCAATAGCTAAAACAAAGGAAATCATTTTGTAAGATTACTTAATTACAGCAATAACGAGGTCAGAATCAGATTATATTATATTATATAGATGGAAAAAAGTACCGAAACAATATCCCCCCACATCATCTATCCAGATAATATCGAATAAGACAGAAGCCATAGACAACCTTCAAAATCAATAACCAGCTTGAAGAAAGTGCAAAAAAATGAAGGCCACTGTAACAGATACACAATACATAAGGTGAATATCTTTCAAATAATAGGAAGAAATCAAGAAATCGCCTTTTTATAAATGATACATAAAACCTAAGTCAAACAATATCATAATTTAATGCCAATCCCAAGCTACATTGAGAACATAGGTGACAGTGAGTCAGTTGACAGTTCAGTCATTGTGGCACTGAGTGAAACAAACAGATTAATCAAATTGCTCCCAGGAGTCTGAAAGGTATTACTAACAAGTAACAGGCTATAGAAGCAACAAAATTTTCCAAAAAAATACAACACAAAAGAACACAAGATTCAACCTTATACATTGTAGTTGCAAACTTCCAAACAATAAAAATAGCATAAGAGACTAAACAAAATAAGAATATCACATGCCAAAAAATCTCACCTTAGCGTTGGATATCACTTGTCTTCTTACTTGAATATCCTCTATAAGTCCTGAGTATGTGATCTCAAAGTATACCCCTCTCTGCACATAATTTCATTCACATTACCAAAAACATTACTGAACAATTAATTGATTCAGATTAGAAGATACAACTCCACTTCATCACAATGAAAACAAAGGAATTTTATTAGAGGAACGAACCGCAATAGCAGCTTTAACCATGGGAAGCTTCAATCGAAAAGGCAATTTATCTGAAAAATCAATAGCAATCAAATTCACCTGAGAAAAAGAAAATCAATTAGCACAAATAAAACTAACCAGACCTGGAATTTGGTTAGATTTGAATGCAAAAAATTTACATACCTCCGAGAATTGACAGGCTTGATCGAAAGCAACCTGATTCATAGGCCGAACAGCAACCAAATCGTAGGTCTTCAGAATAGGGTTGCCGGAATTGAGGGCGGAAGACTGGGAGGGATTGTCAACGGAGACGGTGACGCGTGTGTACTGACGGAAAGGGGAGCGGGCGGCGTGTGGACCAGAGAGGAGGAGGCGGTGGAAGGAGGCGGCGGAGGAGAGCGAAGGGGAGATGCTAAGGAGGGAGGAGAGAGGGAAGAGGGAGACGGAGCAACGGTCAGATTCGGACATGACGCCATTGATCGAACGGTTGTAAGCGATCCCCGAGTATCCGAGTTCCACCGCCTTGACGGCGAGTTTCAGGCGCGACTTCTTCCTGGCGGCTCTCTCCGACGGCGTCGTTTTGCTCGCCTGAGGATCTTCCAAATAAGGTATGTTGAAATCGAAGAACTGCATTGCTTTGATTACAGTCTCGATGATCAACAGAGTGTCGCTAAATCAGCAGCCTAACGTCTGATGCAGATTGGAAGCTGTTTGTAATTATTAGGGTTTGGCGCGAGGAGGTTGAAGAAGGGTCAGATTTGGGCTTCGCGGGCTTTAATGGGCTGGTCTCTTAAGCCTGTAGTAGCATTCATACAAACACAAACTCAAGCCCATATTGTATTACTTCTTTTTTTTTAAGGCAAAATTACAAACCCTTTAAATATGGGTGTTTTCACTTAACCACCCCTTAAATTTAAAATTACAGAAAGGCAAAATTACAGAAAACCACCCCTTAAATAGGTCACTTTGCACAAAACCACCCGTTAAAACAAAAATTACAGAAAACCACCCTCTAAACATATTCCGTTAACAATTCACCACCTCTTACCCCTTTCCGTTTAAAGACTGTTAAAAAGTGTAAAAAGTCGTATTTACCCTTGTTTTTAATACAATACGGAGTACTATATTTTTTTGATTTGGTGGAGAAAAGTTGCCGATGGTGGTGGGGGTTGTCTTCTTCAACCTTTGGAATATGGTCTTCTTCACCTTAATTCATCTTCTTTTTCAATTCCTTCTGCGTCATTGTCTTCTTTACTCCTACGTTCTTCAATTTTTGTGCCATTTTCATGTTTAACCTCTACACCATGGTCTTCTTCGATGAAACCCTAGGTTTTTTTAATTGAGCAAATCAATTTAAAATTGGTACTTGAATCTCGCCAATTGATGTGGGAACTTGTGTTTATAGTGAATGATTTATGATTTCATGTTAAACAATTCATGCGAATTTGTAGATTGTTTGTCCGATAATGCGTGATGATGTGCAAACCGTGACAACGAAGTTTCGACTTCGATTCCTCCTCTCTCTCACTTCACTGGTAAGAACGAACAAACAACAAATTAAACCCCATTCACTTATACTCTTAAGTAAAATTAGTCAAATAATCAACAACAACTCCAAAAAAAATTTGACAAATTTGAGAGAAATTCAAGGTTTATTGTTTTTCTGACTGCACTCCTTTCATTTCTTGTAATGGGCATCTTTAATTTCGGTATGAAATCTAAGTTGGGGAAGTTGGGTAGCCATTATCATCCAAATAAACAGGGCTTTTGATTGAAAGGGGAAAACAAAGTTGAGGAGTGGTGATTCGATGGTGTTAGCGACTACACTTGAGGAAGGACTAAAGCTTATCTTCCTTCGACATCCATGTCTGGCTCTATATCGGACCACTACCTTTCCACAAGCTTGCAACAGTGACATTTGAGGAAAATGGAATTAAATACAATTAGTTTTTTATTTTATTTTATTGCCTTTTAACAGTCTTAAGACGGAAAAATGGATAAGGGGTGGCACATTGTTAACAGAGTCTATTTAGAGGGTGGTTTTCTGCAATTTTTATTTTAACGGATGGTTTTGTGCAAAAGGACTTATTTAAGGGGTGGTTTTCTGTAATTTTCCCTTACAGAAAATCACCCTTTAAATAGTATTTGTTTACAACTCACCACTCATTCAACTATTTTCGTTACTTTATCATTAAATATATTATATTTTAATATTTTTAAACTCAAATTTGATTGTAAATATATTCAAATTTTGAATTTAAGGGCCCAATTATATTTTAGGGATTATTGTATTTATTTTTAAAAATAATAATCAATAAAGCCTAGAATTATTATCTTAATTTATGTTTGAAAATGTTTATAAAATTTAAAACATTATGTAAATTACTCTTATTTAAAATATAAATAAATAAGAGTAATTTCCATAATATTTTAAAATTTTATAAATATTTTCAACCATAAATTAAGATAATAATTCTAGGTTATATTTACTATTATTTTTTTAAAATAAATAAAATAATCCCTAAAATATGATCGAGCCCTTAAATTCAAAATATGAGTATATTTACAATCAAATTTGAGTTTAAAAATATTAAAATTTAATATATTTAATGATAAATTAAAGAAAATAGTTGAATGAGTGGTGAGTTGTAAACAAATACCATTTAAAAGGTGGTTTTCTGTAATTTTAAATTTAAGGGGTGGTTAAGTGAAAACACCCATATTTAAAGGGTGGTTTTCTGTAATTTTGCCTTTTTTTAATGAAAGTAATAATTCGGGGGATAGAATCTGTTATCGGAGTGCATCTTTTCAGATGAGATCCAACATACCAGGATGTTCACTTAAAGACTCGTTATCTAGGGAGCTATAACCAAGGTGTGCAACCCTGTCTGTCTGCCACAACATTTTTGAATCGTCGAATATGCTCTATTTTTTAGTTTCTCAATGTATACAGATTTTTCAATGAATCTGATATTATCATTTCTATTTTCCATAGAGGGCGTCATTGATTCTGTTTACTCTTTACCACGACTGGGGAATCTCCCTCAAAATCATTGTTTTCGTAGCCGCTTATGGACGCCCGGTGAGCAGCATGCAATAGAGTGAGTGCCTCAATTTTTAATAGGTTATGTTTCCCACATTTTGTATGTTGCGTATAGATGACTTTGTCTTTCGCAACCCTAACAATTAATCCGTTTGCGATGTCCCCTAATAGTTGCGTAGAACCGTCAAAGTTAATTTTGATATGGTCAAATGCGGGTTTGGTCCATTTGCGCTCTAATGTATTACTTTTATTTTATCTCTTCATGTTCAACTTGAATCGAAGTCAACCACTATACCTCTTAATCGAGTATTGTATAACCTATTTGAGTTCTAACTCAGAAAATGAAAAGAGATTGGGTGGAAGCTAGGAGCTCATATGGTTACCAATGAAAAAACCTAAGAAACGATTAATATATTATATATGTGTTTGGTTGTATTTTTTTATTAAAAATTCAAAATTTTGAATTAATGAGAATTTAAATTCCTACAAAATAGGGAATTTTACTTATATAAGGGAACTGATAAGTTATGTTTCCACCATTTTTATAGAAAATTTCCACTTCACCATCTAATATATAATACTAAAACACATGTTGGAAATGCCACATGGCGGATTCTCCTTCAATCATCCTATGTGGCATTATGTACTTAAACATGGGCCCACCTTTAATTAAAAAGGCATTTTCCCAAATTAAATCTTTACTTATCAAACTAATTCAGCCAATATTTATAACCATGATCTTAAAAAATTTATTTCTATTTCTCGAATCCCTATTTTGAGGGATGTTTATCTCTTTACTAACCAAAATATTTAAATATTTTTCTTTACTCCGAGAGTAGGCACAACCTTATTTATTAAATAAAAAATGTCCAACCCTCTAAAGGGGATACATTAGTGCCCAACTCCATAAGCACATAATTTGGTAAATTGAAATGTTCAACAAAGCTATCGGTAAGGGTAGGAGACCAATTGGCTAAAGAATCAGCGACCGCGTTCGCTTGTCAGCAAATATTGTAAAGCTTCTCTTTCCAGCTGGGCTCCTCAATCATGCGACGAGCCGATGACAACGGTTGATTAAATGGTAGTCCGGGTTGGGGTTATTGAGGGGAGTTCTAAGAAGTTATAAACTGTTGTTGAATCCGTTTCCACTATCATTTGAGTAATCCTCATTCGTCTCGCTAACTCCAACCCATGGAAGATAGCCTAGGCCTCTGTCGTGCGCTCGACAAACACCGTAGTGGAACGTATATGCTCGAACCAACTTGCCCGTTGCATCTCGGATCAAGCCACTTCCTCCGGCGATCCTTGGGTTGCCCTTTATTTATCTAATATCTATCAATCTTGCAAGAGAAGACTCTTTTTTTTTATCTCTCTTCCTATATATACAGTATAAGGGCTTGAGTTTTCATTCACATCATACTAATCAAAATTTCAATTATCCACAATAACATTCCAAACTCCTACTTTATGTTTGCTGTAAATTATGTATCTGAATTCAATTGATGGTTATGCACTTTGTTTTGATTCATTTGTGTATATATTTTCTTCTCATATATTACCATTTATATTATGAAATTGAGTTCGTGTTTTTTTTAATGCAAGATGGTGATGACAATGAATGGTTAATTTCCATAACCGCAATGATCTAAAAAGAGAATTAACATATATACACTACAAGATTAGAGTATGTATGCTTCAAAAATGAAAATTGAAGATTATTGGTATGATTAGAGTATGTATGTTTCCTTTAACCTAAAATAATTTAAAATTTAAAATTTCATATTTAAATGAAATATTAAATGGTTATTGTTGATTTTAGGCAAATAAAATTTTAAATTAACAATAATCATTTCATATTTGAATCCAAGTTCAAGATTTTCATTATCAATAGGTTATGAGCTCGATTCTCAATCCTCATTTTGTTTAATGGTTTTTCCTCCACCACCACTTCTTATTCTTCTTCTTTTTTACAAATGCATTGAAAATACAAGCTCGAGATCCAAAAGATTTTCATTCATTTTTTATTTGTCATATGTTTTATAACACTAAGCTAACTATCCATGCTTAGGCCTAATATATAATAATAAAACTTCTATTTAGGCATTGCAAATCATATAACATGCTCAAATAAAACTAATAAAAAAAGATAATATTTGATAGAGTTTTTTGATTCTTAAAAAACATGTCAAAAAAATATAATGGCCTATATTTTGAGACAAAAGGATTTTTTTTACTTTTAAGTTTATTAATACAATATATCCTTTTTTAGGTGTTCTCCATCCCAAAGTTCTGAAAATTCCATTCACCAGTGTTTGTGGAATGTGTAGTCCAACTACCAAATTATTTAGAGCAAGATTATTGGTGAGCCCAAGGGCTCACCAATAATCCACATAGGCAAAAAAAAAAATGAACGAAGAAGTGAGGTGGCCATGAGCCCGGGGAAAAACAACCTTGAAGATGAGCCCGGGCTCATTGCAGGGAGGGCCACTGCAGCGCTGCCATGTGGCAACGCTTGATTAATTTTTTTTTAAATCGATTTTTCTCTATTTTTGTTAATGTAAAAAATTTTAAAAAAATTATTTTTGAATGTAATTTCTTTTTATCTACCCATAAACACCCATATTGCATATGTTTTTTTTAAAAAAAAGTGAAGTTAAAAGCCCCGGAGTGGGCTCACTAATAATTTGCTGAAAAGGTAAAAAATTAGGTTGGGTTCTTTAACTGATGTGGCACTTGAAAAGTAAATTAAGAGCCCGAAACGGGGCTCACTGATAAACATGGTCTTAGTTCTACCTTCCAACCCATTAACATAACAAATGTGTGTTTAATGATCAAAGTAATCAATCAACTTACTTAAAAACTTAGAAGGCTAAAAAAAACTAATTCTAACAGCAGTAAGTGGTGACTCTAAACTTTGTACTACCTCTGTCTCAAAATATCGGTCGTTTTATTTTTTTAGCACGTTTTTTAAGGAGTTAAAAACTTTATTAAATATTAACTTTTTTATTAGTTTTTAAAAATAATACTATACTTATTATAAATAAGCATAATATTATTTTTAAAAACCAATAAAAATATAATATTTTTTACAGAGTTTTTAGCTTCTTAAAAAACATGCAAAAAAATAAAATGACCTATATTTTGAGAGTCTTGAGACGAATGAAGCATTTTTTTTAGTTTTAAGTTTATTACAAGAATATTTCTTCTTCGACATTTTATGTGCTCTCAATCCAAAAGTTCTAAAAACTCCATTCACCTAGAGTTTGTGTAATATGTAGTCGAACTACCAAATTATTTGATCTTACCTACAATCCATTAACACAACAAAAAATAATAGTAGAGGGCCACATTTTTATATCCTGCCCCAGACATGTCAAATCTCAAATCTGACCCTGCTAGGAAGGTGAGACATTGACGTTTTTTTACATATATTATATATTGATATAATATAAGCATTTTTTAATCAAAATTTATATTAATTTGCTATATCGTTTTCATATTATTATAATAGTATAATATAGCTAATATATAATGTAAATAAATTATGCTAATATCTTCTATAAAATATAATATATTTTACAAATACCGTGCGTTACGCACGGGTACTAGCTAGTTTTATTTTCCTAATTATATAACTCAATCGAATAACTTTTTAATTCACATGGAAAAAAAAATGGGACTTAAATTCCTGGGAACTGTAATCTCACATTCGATCAAACAATGTCTTAGGTTGTATCATGTATGTCTATTGTAAATATATATAATATTTATCCTTAATTAATGAAATAAATAATAAAAACATTTCAAATTATCATTTAAAATCAAGCATTCAAACAAATAAATAGTAAAATTTCCTCAAATTCTTCATCTCATGGTATGGCGGCAAACAAAGAAGCTCGTTCAACAAAGCACAACACAATATTAGAAAATTGACAAGTCAAAATCAAATATTAATACTAAAAACATTTTGATTTGTATTTTAAGCTTTGAAAAATGCAGCCCTGATGCAATTTGATAATGACAAAAAAAAAATACATAGTTTAAACTTTAATCAGAGTCCATCTCAATCAAACGAGCAAGCAACTACTTTGATCAAGTTTTTGGCTTAGTCATTTTTGCCGCCCTTGCCCACAAACCCCTAAAGCCGGCATTGTAAACTCATCATCAAAGGCTTTTATAGTTTATACTCATCCAATTCGAAGTTGTATCGAAACCACCTCCGCGATCAATCTATCAACCAATCAATCAATCAATCAGCATGACGATCAAGATAGGTAGGGAAGAAGCGGCTGCAGCCACGATGACCGCTATCAAGAAGGCATCCGAGTCCAACCAGATTCGGCTGCAGACTCTAGAGCTGGCCGTGGCTCACTTGACCAACATTTGCATCGGCCTTAGTGAAGATGTTAAGTCAATGAGAGCAATTCTGATGGAGTCGAATGCCATCGGAGGAGAGGGCGAGGAGGCGGTGGTGACTGAGATGAAGCTTCCGTATTACTCGAAGTCTACATCTAGCTCGCTTAGCTCGGACTCCAAGGATGATCTCGTGATCAAGAAAGTCGCAAGGCAGACATGGCACAAGCCATCGGCTCAGCCTAAGAAAAAGGAAGGCAAGGCCATCCAGGCGATCAAAGTTCAAGGTAACGATATAAAACCGTTTTTAGTCCATCAATCTTGAGTGATTGCCTTTGATTTGATTCGCCGATTGATGCATCAACAGGCAGTAAGCCGCGGGCTATAGCTGTGAAGGCAAACCCGAAATCTGCAACTGCAAGCCAGAAGGGGTCAACTGGATCAACCAAAGCAGTCCCCATCAAGACCATGGCACCAGTGAAGACGAATCATACCGTTGTCAAGGGATCAGCAGGACGCAGCATTGCCAAGAACAGCGCGGGTGCAGCTGCCACCGTGAGAGCCAAAACTGTGCAAGCAAGCGCGAATAAGGCTGTTGCAACCACAAGAGAGGGCCTACAGAAGCCAGCGAATAAGGATGTTGCTCGGTCTGAGCCTGTGAATGAAATAGGAGGCGGCAGGGCATCTGGATCAGGCGGTATCGCTGTCAAGCTGCCCCCTCATATGGCAGATGCTCCAACTATAAGGAGCTTAATCTATGGTTCTACTTCTCGTACCATTCCTGTCGCTAAATCGCGTTCAGAAGTTGTGCCGATCACTCTGAAGAAACGCACCTAAATGTCGATTTTGGGTTATCTGTGTCAAGCCTATCAATGTATGTGAATTGAGTGTATTTGTCAAGCCTGATAAAAAAAAAATGGAATTGTATTCAGCTTGTGCTTGAAAAAATAGCAAAATCTAACAAACATTTGCCTGTAAAACCTGATCAAAAATGGAATTTTCCCCATGTTTAACAAAAAAATTGGGCAAGAAATTGTATGCGAAAATGCAAATTGCCTGAAAATGAAATAAATTTCAATACTGAACTGATAAGAACTTGTATTGTTCAAAGAACATCCTATAAATACAATTTCTCCGAACTGTTCAAACGTCAAAAAAAAAAAATGGCAGCTGACCTGCTTTGTAAAAACAAGTATCAGGGAGTGCAGAAAACAACAATTTTTACTTGTTTTTGAAAATTTTGGTTCCTTGTATAGTCTGTCATTTCAGTTATGTCCAGTACTGAAAGTATACAGATAGTAAATGACAACCTGAAGATAGCAAGTTAGCAAGTGCAGAGGAGACTCAGAAATGCTCGTAATAACGGCATCCCTTCCAAAGGCGTAAGCTTTATGACGAGAACTTCTCTCTGCTCACTCTTCTTTCAGTTTGTAAGCGGACTCTGCCTTGGACTTTTGTACCCTGAAGGTGTATCGTCCAATGAACTTCAGAACTTCATCGATCAAGATGACGGGGAGAGCCACAAGCAGCACCAGGAACCACTCGTTGCGGCTGAGAGGAACAATGCTGAATACTTGTGCAAGGAATGGGACGTAGAGGATCAAGAAGTGTAGGCCGAAGGAGATGGACATGGCAACGAGAAGCCAGGGGTTGACCCACGGGGGCATTGACAGAAGGCTTCCGTCTTCAGAGAGGGCGTTTAGAGAGTTGAACATCTCAATGGCAACCAAGACGGACAAGGAGAGAGTCATGGCTTTGATCTTTCCCGTCTGAAAGTAGTCGCAAGGATTGGCATCGAAGTTGTACACTTGGGATCCAGCTGTGAAAGGCGAAACTGAAAAGTCCTTCCATGTAGAGCACTGGCCCCAGTTTGCGAGCTGGGAGTAGCTGATGAGAGTATGGCCATCCTGGCTCAGATCAATGCCGAAGAAAGAGCCGTGTGTGTACCATATGATGAAGATTCCAACAGTTGCCAAACCAACATAGAGACCAATTACCTGCATTCAACGGACCAAAGTCAGCTTACAATTCGTTATCAAACTTCCCCACATTGATGAAAACGCAAAGGGCTGTATCATACCAAGTAACGGAACAAAATCCAAGCATTGATCAATGAATCGTCACTTTTGCGGGGAGGTTTCTTCATTATATCCTTGTCTGGTGGATTGAAACCCAAAGCAGTCGCCGGGGGACCATCAGTGACAAGATTGACCCACAGAAGCTGAACAGGAATCAGACCTTCAGGAATGCCTAGAGCAGCTGTCAGGAAAATCGAAGCAACCTCACCAATATTTGAGGATATCATGTATCTGTGAAGACAAAGGCATTTGGGACAGACAATAGTCAATCAGCTACCTCATAAATGAATCGGAAATTATCTTTTGCACAATTGCACATAAGATTTTCAAATATAAAGGGAGAAACCTGATGAATGCCTTCATGTTATTGTAGATTGATCTTCCTTCAGACACGGCAGAAACTATGGTGCTGAAGTTATCGTCAGCAAGGACCATGTCAGAGGCTTCCTTTGCAACCTGATTCATGGAACCAGATACGAATTACCACACAAAATTGAAAACAAAACAGAATACAAAATGTGTATTCCACAGGCAAGGGAAGTAGGAATGGTATTAGTATTAGTGTATTACTGTATTAGTGGTGTATTACTATTTACTACTCTTGAGTATTGCTTGTGATTTTAGGTACAGAAATTGCAGGTATAACACTAGATACAATCTTGAAGTCATCGATGGGTAAAAATACCTCAGTCCCAGCAATGCCCATCGCAATGCCAATATCAGCCAATTTAAGGGCAGGAGCATCGTTAACTCCATCACCAGTCATGGCAACCACTTCTCCATCTTCTTTGAGTAATCTGACTATCTCCTGCTTGTGCCTGGGCTCAGCTCTAGAGAACAGGAGTCCTCCAGTTTGTCTCAAATGTGTTTTCTGATCACGATGTTCCATAAACTCTCTCCCTGTCAAGCTTTTGGACTTAATGTCTTCGTCTTCTGTAAAAACACCTATTTCACGACAAATGGCTTCAGCCGTGTTCTTGTTATCCCCTGTAATAACCATGACTCTGATGCCAGCAGCTCTGCAATCCTCAATTGCTTGACGAACCTCTTTACGAGGGGGGTCCTTATTTAATGAGATCAAAGCAATAAGCCGTAAGAAGTTTGCAATAAAGGAAAGTAAAAGACCATTTTACAAAATTAAGATAATTTTTCACTAATGCACAAGTCAAATACAAACTTACCCTAATTCCAACCATGCCAACAAAGATAAGTTTGCTCTCTAATGAAGGATAGTTAGACGGATTAAGCAGGAGTTGATGAGCCGGATGATCTTCATCACCATCGTAAGTGTCAAATTCTGGAAGAGACTCTTTGTATGCAAATCCTAAGCAACGCAAAGCAGTGGTGGACATCTCCTTAAGGCTGTGTAAGATAGCATCCCTCATACTCTGATTCAGTTCAACGATAGAACCATCCATAAGTTGTACAAAGGAGCTCCTCTCGAGTAAATTTTCCACAGCACCCTGGAATAACGTCACATAATTTACACTTTATTAGTCAGTTGTTCTAGTTAACAAGTCATAGGCGGAACGAAACATGATTTTCCCAGGCACTTGAGCTAGATCAAATAAAATCTAATCTTTTCAACACTTGTTGATAGTCTCTCCCCATTAAACTTTATCGCAAAAGACAAGGTCAATTGAAAGAGATTCAATTGAAGCTTCAAAAAAAAAAGTAAAGAAGAAAAAGAAGAAGAAAGTAAACTTTATGAACAAATCACCCAAAAGCTGCAAAAAAAGTGGAACTTTGAGAAAATACCTTCACCAGTAACGACTTTCCCGAGCTAGATGAGACTATAACTCCCATGGATTTCCTATCACGGTCAAACTCAAGGGTGGCTATGCGACGTGCAGATTTACTCCATGCTTGGCAACAACCTTCAACAATGCAATTAAAAGAAATTTGGTGAGGGAAAAACAAATAAGCAAGAAAAATAAACACAAGCAAAGAGTTTAAACCAATGCTTTAAAACCCTGGTGTATTATCACATACATAGAAGGTCAGTTCCTGAAGAAACATCTAATCCACTGGGATGCCCCATTTTCTCGGCCATCACCTGCAAGAAGCAAGAAAATAAATGTTATGATGACACTTTCTCTCAGTTAGACAACTCAACTGGAATGCAGATTGATCCCCAGACTTGAAACAAAATATGTTCGATTGGAAAGCAACAATGATAAAACCATAAGATTTTTGCAAGGAAAGGCTGTCTCACCTTCAATGCAGCCTCAGTAGGCATGCCATTTGAAACAAAGTGACTGCCAGATTGTTCAACCCCAGCATCATTGCAGAGAGCAGCAATTTGAGCAATCATTTGAAGATTTGCATCCATATTTCCTGTTGGCCAATCTTCAATCCCACCATCCAGTGGATTATAAGTCGTCCCTTCAACATTAAAGGTCCTGACATTATTAATACTTGCACCCATAGCAACTAACTTAGCAACAGCCATCTGGTTGGTGGTCAAAGTGCCGGTCTTATCAGAGCAGATCACTGTGGTGCAACCCAGAGTCTCAACACTAGGCAACTTTCGCACAAGGGCATTCTTTTGAGCCATCTTACGTGTTCCAAGGGCAAGACACGTCGTTATGACAGCTGGCAATCCCTCTGGAATGGCTGCAACAGCCAATGCCACAGCAATCTCAAAGTAATATGTGCACTTTTCGAAAGAGAACTTGAAATTTGTTGGCCACCCATTGACATATTCCCAAGTAAGGAAATACTTTACATTGATGAGCCACACTAAAACACAAATGGCTCCAATTAAACCAGTAAGAACTTCACCGAATTCATTAAGCTTCTTTTTTAGTGGTGTATCATCCTCTTGTTCCGCTGCTTCCTGAATCTGAGAATGAACATGCCCAATCTCAGTCTCCATTCCTATCTGTGTAACCAAGCAAAGGCAATGCCCATTCACCACGGTTGTTCCTGCAAATACCATGCACTTCTTTGACTGGATTTCTGAATCTTCAGCAACAGGCCTAATGGTCTTACTGACAGCTTCGCTCTCACCAGTCAACGAACCTTGCTCCAACCTCAATGTCGAGCTGATTAAACTCACAACCCTCATGTCAGCAGGCACCTTATCACCTACTCGAAGCTCAACAATATCACCTGGAACAAGCTCTTTTGCAGGCAAGCTAGCAATCTTTTTCCCATCCCTAATGACGGTGGCATGTTCAGATTGGATTTCCTTCAAGGCTTCCAATGCTTTCTCGGCATTGCTCTCTTGCCAGACCCCAACAATAGCATTCACAATCAATATCAAAAATATAACCAATGGCTCTACAAAAGTTGTAATGTCCATCTTCCCTCCTTCGCCCCCATCATACCAAGCAAGCACAAAAGAGATAACAGCAGCACCTAAAAGAATCCTAACCAAAGTGTCGTTAAACTGATCTAAGACCAAACTCCATATGGACTGTCCCTCGTGCTTCTCCAATTCATTCCACCCATATTTTTGACGTTGGGTCTCCACCTCCTCACTGGACAAACCGTAATCGCGGCTCACACCATACCTCTCCTCACATTCACTTACATCCTTAGCCCAGGCTGCAAAGTAATCCTCACTCTTGACCGGCTTACCATTCAACTTCTCACTCCCCCCGTTTTGTTCTCCTTTACCCATTGAAATTCAATTCGATAGCTATGAACAATCACAGATATCGAAATCAAAGACTAGAGATCGCCAGATCTTCCCTACAAAAAATAAGAAGAAGATGCAATTCATATCAATCCCAACAAAGGTCGTACCTTTTTTTTGAGCTACAGTATATGCAAACCCAAACAAAAAACATCAGCGAACAGAAAACGAAATAGATGTAGAAACTTGTCTTCATATCACTTCTGTCCGCTCAAATTAGTCAAAACAATAATGGACAAAGGTGCACCCGTCCAAATCAGACCGGAATCAGAGAAAAAATTGAAACAGCGATTTAAAAGAAGAAAATTTTAGCCTTTTCAGGTCCCAACCGGTCAAATTGGAGAAAATTCACAGTGCTACTACTAAATAATCCAGATTTAATTCTCGTCATTGATTTAATAAATGTAACCAAAATCGTGAATCGAAAACAAACAAACAAAAAATGCAAAATTTCGACAAGCGAACCCTAGCATACAATTTGCTGAAATCTACACGAATAGAGATCTCCAAGAGAAAGGGAAATAAAAAACGACAACTACGCAACCGCAAATCACCGAATCCAAGTATCCAACAAAGCAAACAGGAGCCCCAATCGGCCAATCCCAACCAGCATAATCAGATGAATCTAGCAAAAAAACAGCGACAACAAGCATTCAGCAGATCAAAGAAAAGTTATAACCCGGGGCTTACCGGCGGCGGCGGAGCCAGAGTATCACCAGAGACGTCCAAACGTCGATCGGCGGTGGCCAAAGAGGAGAGAAATTGAGAGGGCGAAGCAGTTAGGAAGGAGAATCAGTAGCAACCAACCGCAATGTAAATCCCTCCGGAGTACCGAAGCGGAAAAAATGGCGTTCTGTTAAAGTGGGAGTATCGGGGATGGATGGGCCCCTATTTATTCTCCCTCTCAAGGAAAAAAGGTGAAAGCTTGGTGGAGAGAGATGGGTAAAAAAAAAAAGAAAAAGGAGAAAAGAAAAAAATAATGATGAATAATAAATTAATTTAATAAATGATGGAGGAGGTTAAAAGAAGAAAGGAACGTTCTTGGTGCCTTCGTCTTCGAATATGAAGAGCCTGAGATGAGTGAGCAACAGAGATTAAAGTAAGGCAAGATGTGGAAGACACGAAACAAAGTACAGATCGTGGAAAAGGTAGACACATCCACAGATCTACCTACTCGGCCCATAAATTGTGTGTATGTAATGTACTCTTGTGCATTCATACATTCCCGATTTTAGAACCGAGTTTAATATACGCATGATGAATTTTTCGTTAAGTATATGATCAACACGTTGGTTTATGAAATTGAGAGATATTTTTGTTTGAAAATAGTCTGCTAATATTTCATACCAAATGAGGTAGACATTCTGTCGATTTTGAAAATCGGTGTCAATAAGCTATTTTCAAACAAAAATAACTACTGACTCTGAAAATTGGTTTTGTGACCGTGTATTTTGTGTTATTTGATCGTGTATATGTATATAGTAAGTCCTTTTAAAATATGTCATTTTAAAATAGTAGATTTTCTGGTCTCATCTTTAGTTGTGTTATTCAACAAGTTGCGAAATTATTACTCAAATTTATTGAGTACTCCCTCCATTCTTTTATATTTGACATTTCACTATTCAAGCACGTTTTTTAAGGTACTAAAAACACTATAAAATATTTATTTATTTTAATAATTTATTTTAATAATTTTATACTTATTAGTAATAAGTATAATATTATTAAAAAAAATTGAATAAAAAATTAATATTTTATATAATTTTGACCTTTCTAGAAAAACGTGCAACTTTAAAAATGACAAACATTAAGGAATGGAAGGAGTAATAACTAACTGTATTACGATTTGTTATTGTAAATGTTTGAAAATATTAATACATTATACTTTTAAATTACAACGTATATTGTAGAAAACATACCTTTAATTTGTTGTAAATAAGATCTATTTGTATATATGTGAACAATGTTAATAATTGGATGATATTTGACATTAATGGGTCAAATTGAAGTGGATGAGTCTAGAATATGCCATAATGCCAACAAAATTTTATACAGTATGTTCAAGGCAAAGTGGTGGTATCGGGACCAATGCCATCTTGCTTTTTTTTTTAGTGGTAATGATTTTTTTTAATGACAAGGGTAAGTAGGTAATCCAAGAGAAGGGCATAGGTATGGATTAAAAGCGAGACCTCTCATTGATTCTCTTACTCCTTAGTCTTACCACTTAGCCACTTCAACCCAAACATCTTATTTTTTGCTTATATAGTTGAATTGCAGGTAGAAGTGAGTAAGAAGATAATCTATACTATATATATATACTATATATATAAATTTGAGTGAAAGCCCATTAATTGCACGTATTAAATGATACTATATATATAAATTTGAGTAAAAGCCCATTAATTGCACATATTAAATGATTAAAAAAATAATCTAATATTATTAAATATTAGCATAAAAAATCAAAAGGTTGTTCTAGCCTAATGGTTAAGGAATAATTTATGTGCATGAAGTCAAGGGTTCAAATCCCCATAACTACACTATTTTTGTATTTTTTAATTATATTAGTCTAATGCCTTGAATTTATTAGATAAAAAATATTTAATATTTTTTCGTTATAAAAATTCTAATGGTTTCTTAGACAATAGAATTATAATATTTTTTGATGTAGCACCATAACTACTAATACATTTTTATCTAAAAAAGTGTTTTTTAAAATTAAATATTTTATGTTTAACTAATGGTTATGATTGTCATTATAAGATATATATATATATATATATATATATATATATATATATATATATATATATATATATAAATTTGAGTGAAAGCTCATTAATTGCACATATTAAATGATTAAAAAAATAATCTAATATTATTAAATATTAGCATAAAAAATCAAAAGGTTGGTCTAGCCTAATGGTTAAAGAATAATTTATGTGCATGAGGTCAAGGGTTCAAATCCCCATAACTACACTATTTTTGTATTTTTTAATTATATTAGTCTAATGCCTTGAATTTATTAGATAAAAAATATTTAATATTTTTTCGTTATAAAAATTCTAATGGTTTCTTAGACAATAGAATTATAATATTTTTTGATGTAGCACCATAACTACTAATACATTTTTATCTAAAAAAGTGTTTTTTAAAATTAAATATTTTATGTTTAACTAATGGTTATGATTGTCATTATAAGACATATATTATTTATGTTTAATATTATTTAATGAATAAAAAAATAGAGGGCCTTACTTTATATTAATGTTAAAACATTGATAATAATATACTGTATTATTTTTCTTTACAAAATGTGATTAAATAAATGTTGTAAAAAATAAGAATATAATTCAATGCAAATTAAGTGGTTATCAATTGCCAAAATAAAATAAATATTTTTCTAAACATTAAAACATATTTTAATTTGTCATAAAACTTATCAATTCTATTAAATACTCCATCCGTTCAGACATATGTGTCATTTGACATTTTGACAAGTTTTTTAAGGAGTATAAAATATCAAAATTTTAATCAATTTTTTATATATATTTTAGACTTATTAGTTATAAGTTTAAAATTATTTTTGAAAAAAAAGTTTATTTCTGAACAGAGGGAGTATAGTATAAGAATAAATATTGTACATGCTAAATTATATTATTTAACTTAAGTAATAAGGGATAAAATCAGTATATGAAAGATTGTAATATAAGACTAATGGCATGAGCATATATATATAAAAGGCCAAAACCATAGCCACATTAATGTGTAAATAACATTTTCAAAGATGTCAGGTACGTTGCATATAAGATTTAAAGTTTAACATACTAAATAATGACCCGCGCGTAGCGCGGGAATGCATTTCTAGTTTCTTATAAAGATGATTTATTTTCTTTTTAAAATATTCAATATTTCTCATTTATTCCACCTCATTTATGGCAAAAAAACTTCTTTTACTAAAGAGAAAGATTGTTATATGAAGATCGAGGATGTGTGTTTTTTATACCAATCTTATTATGAGGTATTGGATATGGATTAAGTTAATTTATCTAGTGGTTTGCCGTTTTGTAGAAAAAATGGTGTGTATAGAATAATAATCTTTAACTTATTTTTGAGATTATTAATTTGTATTAAGAAGAAAAATACCTTTATAGTTATTTTTACTCATGTAATTTAGAGGTGAAAAATATTTTTTTAATTTCAATCTATATAAAATACTAAAACAGAAGCCTGAAATGGACTCTGGTGCGATCTCGCGTCCACGGAATTTTCTGGATTAAAACGGGATTATTTTTGCTTACGTGGCATTTTCTGGATTAAAGTGGTATTATATTTCTGGCACACATTAATTAATATATATTATACACATAATACACTTATTGTTGAAAACATATCCAATTTAACTAATCAAATATAATAATATATATTGGACCAAAAAATCTAACAATATATTAATTGAGATGACGTTGGAGTAATTTGAATAATTTATCCAATATATTTTATAATAGGCAAAACTAATTAAAATAACTCAACCTTTAATGGGGTGTTAAAATTATATCCCTACCTTTTAAATGTAAGATAAATATCTCGACCTTTTTAAGGGATGATAATATAATATCCCAAAATTTTCTCCCCCACAAAAATTCTTACATGTCACATATGTGGCAAAAAATAATGATCATATCTTAATGCTCGAATTATACAAAGTATAGTCTAGATTGTCATGATAATTTAAAAAAAAAAGTCTCTTTTGTAAAAAAAAAATCATTCAATTTAATACGTTTTTATAGATTATAATTAAATTTAATCAAAACAAATATAATAAAACAAGTAAATATTTAAAATATAATTTTAATATCTTGATTGTGTAAAATATCATTCAAGTTTATTAGATTAAATTAGATTGGTTTTTAAGTTTATCTTAATTTTTTTATTTTGGATTTAAGAAAAAATAAAAAATAAAAACATTACATTCTTTTATATTTTTTTAATAATAATAATTTACTTCTTATATATAAATGAACACCATTGAATAATCTAAATAATTAAATTTTTATTTCAATTTTGTAGTAACATAAAGTTTATAATTGACAGAATATTCTCCAGTTTTGATAAGTTAAATCACTAGCTAATCATTTACTAATTGAAAAAATGTTATTTTGCTTTACATTTTTTTTATTTGGCTTGTTATAGATATTGATTTAAAAAAAGATATAAAAAGTTATGTACAAATTAAATCTAAAACTACGAAAGTTTATTAAATAAACTTTTAAACTCATCTAATTTAATTTTATATGCTTTATTTGAATTGAAAATACATGAGTAATACAATACAAAAAATAAGAATTTTATTGGAGAGAAATCATTAGGATATTATATTACCATCACTTATAAAGGTTGGGATATTTATCTTACATTTGAAAGATTGAGATATATTTTTAACACCCCCTTAAAGGTTGGGTTATTTTAATTAGTTTCGCCTTTATAATAATACCAATCCAAGTCCTATAGGGTCCAATATATTTTACTAACGGATGGATCTACATGTGTGAATAATTTATCCAATATATATTAATTTATCCTTTTTAGATGAAATCTATATCTATATAAATCTATATATCTATCTATATATCTATATCTATATATAAAATACTAAAACAGATGCCAGAAACGGCCTCTGGTGCGATCTCGCGTCCACGGAATTTTCTGGATTAAAGCGGGATTATTTTTGCTTACGTGTCATTTTCTGGATTAAAGTGATATTATCTTTCTAGGCCACATCAATTAATAAACGAATATAATTAGGTAAAAAACTTATCTTTTTAAATCAAATAATCTATCCAATATTATTTTTGTAAAATATTATTTAACTTTGTAATCTAAAACAAATATAATATTTAAATCTTTGGTATTTTGGAACAAATATTGAAATCTAAAACAAATATAACTTTTTAAAATACGGATCGAGTAATGTTTATAATTTTTCAGTGATTTTTCTTGCACAATGTGAATAAATTTAAATCATCATTAGTTTCAAGATAAAAGAGATTTCTATGTCGGTTACTTTATATTTAATCCAATTAGATTTGAACTCTAAACGAAGTACTTCGTACCAAAATCTTTGGTATTTTGGAACAAATTGACAAAATTAAAAAAAATTATTTTAGAATAATGCTTCAAATTTCACCGAATAATGTTTCACATTTCACCGAATAATATTTGTGCACATGGACACCAAATGATCATTAATACAATAAATTAGTTGTAATAACATACAACTTGCGTATATATCTTACAATTAGGCCACATCACTTTAATCTCGCGTCCACAGAATTTTCTGGATTAAAGCGGAATTATTTTTGCTTACGTGGCATTTTCTGGATTAAAGTGGTATTATATTTCTGGCCCACATCAATTAATAAACGAATATAGTTGGCTAAAAACTTATCTTTTTAGATCAATAATATATCCAATATAACTTGAATTAGTTGTTATACATATTTATTATTTCATGCTTTTGTTAATAAACTATATTATTTATTATTTTAAAAGATGAAAAAGGAATATTTGGTGCGTTATTCTACCTTTTAGATTAAATCTATATAAAATACTAAAACAGAGGCCTGAAACGGCCTTTGGTGCGATCTCACACCCATGGAATTTTCTAGATTAAAACGAGATTATTTTTGCTTACGTGGCATTTTCTGGATTAAAGTGATATTATATTTTTGGGTCACATCAATTAATAAGCCAATATAGTTAGGTAAAAAAACTTATCTTTTTAGATCAAATAATCTATCTAATATAACTTTATATCTTAATTAGATTTTTTATAAATATTCAACCTTATATTTTAATTATTTAAAAAACTTATATTTTTATAATTAGGTTGCCTCCCTTTTTGGTTACAAAGAAAACCGGGCTACCATACACTTCTTCTATTTTATCAATAAAGGCCTTTTGATGGCGATTTGAAATGGGGTAGGTTTTTTTTAAATTTAATTACAAAAACTCACCCTTATAATATGATACTTTTTTATAAATTCGCTTTTCATTTTTTTGAAATTACAAAAAATCACCCCAAAATCAGTTTTTCTTTCAAATGACCATCCTTAACATTTTTTATGTCTAAAAATACTATGTGAATCAAGTTTACTTTTTCTTAACTCTATTAGTTGACTTATGTCATAACAAAAAAAAAGTTTCTATCTCCACCTCTAATATTCGCATACGTGGAATTTTCTTGATTAAAACAAAATTATTTTTGCATACGTGTCATATTCTGAATTAAAATGGTATTATATTTTTGGGCCACATCAATTATAAGTCAATATATTTAGGTAAAAAACTGATCTTTTTAGATCAATAATCTATCAAATATAACCTTATATCTTAATTAGTTTTTTTTTTTATAAATATTCAACTTTATATCTTAATTAGGTAGAACACTTATCATTTTAGATAAATATATCTAATATTATTCATGCCGGAAAATATTTATTTAATTCAAACAATACATTATTACGCCAATTATGAAATCTACTTTAAGAATAACATAACCAATATTTTTATGAAATCGATTTTTGATCAAATATTCATAAAAATATAATGTATCAATATTTATAACAAAAATAATTTCTAACAATTATGAAATCGTTTTTGATAACTTTTTAATAAATAAATAAATTATAAAATAAATAGGGTATTAAAAGTTTTTGACATGTGTATGATAGATTTATAAAAATAGATTTTAACCATTTTTTAATAAGAGAAGAAATATGATTAATTTAGATTCAAACATGTTTACATTCTAAAAAATGCATGACTATATATTTAATTTATATGGGGTAGTAATTTATATTAATTCAAAAATATTTTATATAATAAAATTTATTAAAAAATCGCACAACGGGCGAATAATAAAACTAGTTAGATTGTAAACCCACCTCTTATGCAAATTAGGTTGACAAATTTTGAAAAACAAAACATCAACCGACAATTCTATTTGAAATTAAATATATCTATCGTGCTAAAAAAATATCTTTATAAAAAACCCTTTACAGCATAAAACAAAAACATTAGTATATTACTGGTGAAAAGCCACATAAATTAAAGTCAATTTCAGTACTAATTCAACGAAAGATAAGGCCAATTATTCAATTGATATATATACATTCATCAAAACATAAAATGAGAAATCGATGCAAAGGGATATTATTAGACTTTTTTTTGAGAAAAAATTATTAGACTTTTCAAGAATAGAAAAAATCAACACTATGTCATGTTTAAAATCCATCATAAAATTAATCATTCATATTGACATGAGCTTAAGAAACTAACAAGATGTGATTAAAAAAAACTAGATATTTTAAATTAGGGTAGACCAAATCTCAAACCGTTGTAAATTCTGATTCCTGGTTTGGTTCATGGATTGGATTGAAATTGACATATGTAATCGAATCAAAAAAAAAAATTGACATATGTAATAAAAAAAAATCACTTTTTTACCTTCTACTTCTTTGTTCTTAGGTCTAAACAACTCAATCCAAGCCACGGGGGAATGGGGGATTAGTCGGACCTGTAAGGATTAGTCGACAACCTCGAAACCCTAAAAAAAAAACTCAATCCAAGCCATAATAAAAAGATTAGATGATATATCGGTCAGTCTATACTCTATACTGGTTTTCTGATTCTAGGATCGAAATACCCCGAATCATAAATTCAATCTTATGCCAACCTTGTCTATGTTTTTGTAAATTCCGATTACCTACAGTTAAATCCAAGATTGGTTAGGCTGACAAATACTATATAAAATATTCATTTTTTTAGGATGACAAAAAAAAACATATAAAAGAACCTATCATATATATATATATACTCCTTCCGTTCAGAAAAACATGTCATTTGCTATTTATGCACGTTTTTTTTAAATAACAAAAACTATATAAAACAACTATTTTTTTTATAATTTTTTAAATAATTTTGTACTTATTAATAGTAAGTATGGCATTGTTAAAAAAAGATATTTTATATATAATAGTTTTTATCATCTTAAATGACATATTTTACCGAGCAGAGGGTATTGGCTTGTTGCATTGGGCCTTAATTAGTTGACTAATATGGAGTACTCCGTAGTATATTACGGAGTACTGGGTATTAGTTGAGGTCCTAATGGCTGAAGATGGAAGTTTCAAGGTCCCTTCCAATATCACTGTCAGGCTTCAACCACCACCACTACAAGCAACTCTCCCTTTCTAGGCATTACACAATTCACTATGAGAAGGTCAATCAAAGTTGCATTAAAACTAAAAGAAAGGTCAATGAGGTATTAATAAAAGGTAATCGGGAAAGCTTCTCTCTTAGATTAGTTAGATAGAATTAGAAACTCACCTGCACAAAGCTTATACTATTCATAATATCTATAGCTATAATTTCATCGTTATAGTCGGGGCATGAAATCAGAAATTAAAACTTGAGAATAATAAAACTCTTATTTTAATAAATAAATGGATATTTTTTTATATAAAAAAACCCTCATTTCTTATAGTGAGTTAAAAAAAATGAAATTAAACGAAAGGCAAAAACTTTCCAATCGACCATTGTTTGCCCATCGTCGCCCGCCTACGCCTTTGGGAGAAACAAAGGAGCAATTAACAAGAGATGAAACCACTACTGTTAATCCAATTAGTCATGGAGAAACCTCTAACTTTGAGTTTCATATAAAAAAGTGAAAAGGGTGGGGTTTTGTCGACAAAAACTATATTACAGATGATTTTCTATAAATTTCTGTTTAAGAGATGGGTAAGTGAAACCCTTATATTTTCAGTAAACTTGCCTAAATAATAGAGTGATATATTGGTATTTTTTTTAGAATGGAATTAATATCTTTCTCACTCTCTCATTTTGTAATGAAAAAGTTGGTACTCTCCTTTTACATTACTATCGTTTATTACCGTATTTCAATACATTTTTATTTAAAATTAAAAATCGAAATGTAGTTGACTGATAAAGCCAAGGTGATAGTTGCACCCAAAAAAAATTACAACTCCGTATTTTCATCACAAAACCCTAAGCTTCGAAAAACGCAAAGTTTTATAGTAGTGCAAATAGTAAAATTTTATTCACGAATAAAGACAAAGGATAAATTGGAAAGTTAACCAAGAAAAGGGGAACTACTCTGAGCCGTCCATAAAGGTTTTAAAGATGGGAAATCCAACGGTGGGAATTGAATTAGTGAAATGTGGAACCCACGATTAGGGTGTGAGCTGTCACTGTCACCTTCTCTCTCAACATTCAACAACAATATTCGTACCACCATGGTCCTTTTATCCTGCAGCTTCAAATCTCCAATTTCATCCACACCACGGCATCACCAGTGGCAGTACCCATTTCATTACTAATTTATTTAAGTATCTTATTCAGGGTATTTAATATTTATTTATGTTAATTATTAGCATGAAGGTCAGATTAAAATACGAATTTAGGAACTTACCGACGAGGGTGTCCGCCTCAAGGCAAATGCAAGCTGTATCAATTTCAATATCTGCACCTAATTAAGCTACTGTCTCACTGTCTCGTGTTTACCCCTACTCTCTTTATTTAATACTACTCCATGTATTAATGTATTTCTTTTATTATTGCCTATATGTATGTTTCAAAATGATAATAACAATAACAATAAATCAATAATGCATCTACTTCAACAGGTTTAAGTAAATGTCAACTTCTCAATTCTCAAGAGATCTTTTTTGCTGAAACAAGATTGGAGCTTTTTCCTGTAAAATCTTGAACAAAATTATTAATACCTAAAGGGTCTAAATAGAAGCAAAGGAATTTGTGAGAAGATTCACGAAAACGCTGTGTATCACTGTATTAGGCCAATTTAATGTTTCAGGCAAACTAAGAGATTCCTGAGTGTAAGGTTTTAGGTTTCATTTCACAAAGCAGATAACTAACTAGTGTGTAGCTCCTATCATTCATTCAACTCTGTTCTGGAGGCACTGCAGGTCCCAAAACTAGACCTTTCAAGGCTGGCATAAGGCTCTCCAGAAGCTCCCGTTTTGACGTAATCCTATCCGAAGAGCAATCATCCTCCTGGACAATGAAAAACACAACTGCGTTTAAGAGACGACAAGATAACGAGCACATAAATGGAATTTGATCTTCTAGTTACTTTTTCCTCATCTTTTCCTGAATGAAAATCAGCTTGGGTTGTATATAAGCAAAAGACAATACAGAGCATATTGCTGGACAGACCCAGGTTTGACAAAAACATTCACCTTGTGAACCCCCAATGTCCCTATAATTTAAGTTTTTCTCGTCTCATTTAATATATTTTCCTCAGTGGATCCGGATGAGTAATACAGGTGAGATAAGCCACATTTATATTGAGAGGAACGCAGTATGTCCCAGAGAAACTACAAATCAGTGAAGAACCACTCATTTGGATGTATAAGAAAGGAAAAGATTTGTGTTACCTCGTTTGTTGCAGCCGCCATCAGAGAGAGAAGTTTGACGGTTGCAGAATGGTAGTCTGACAGGATCTCGTGTGCTGAATCGTCTAATTTATCCTGAAGAAATTCCAAACGAGCCATTTTATACAATGGACAAACCACCCAAAGATTTATTCCGACCAAGTTTCTAAATTTTCCAACTGTAGTTATTAGCCATTGACCATTCTTTACAGAATACCCATGAATGTTAATAATGAAAGTGTAATGAGCTTTGAAAAGGATATAGCATAATTAAAAAGAAATGCCTTCCTAATTGAAACTCGTTTGTTGCTCGTGACAATCAAACTCTGCATAACTAGGTCTTTAATTTTGAATAGTATCATCCATCAAGTTTTTTTTTTCTTAAGTGAAAAAGTCTACAGCAAATTACCGATGAAAGCATGGATACTAGCAAGTAGATCTATACAACATACCTTCAAGCGAGAAACAACAGCAGACATGGCCCTTCCTGGGGCCTGGAGTGCCTTATTATGAACCTATTAAGTAATAACACCACAATCTATATTAGCAGAGGAGTCCAAGGATGGATCTGTATTCATGGGGGACACATGGCATTAGGAATAAGAGAGTGATGGATTTGCCTAACCTTGAGATAAAGCAAGGAAACGACTTTAGACAGCAGCAAAATTGGATCAGTTTCAGTAGATACTTGAGACATCAGATCCTGATGACATGTCATAGTATAAAAATTAGTGCAAGCCAAGTTGGCAACTCAATCTTTATAATATATATATCCAAGCCAAATTAACCGCACCATGTGCAAATGCAACCTTCATTAGTGTATAAAGACATAAAGCAGAGAACAAAATGTTTCATGTGCATATATATAAAAAAACGTAAAAAATAAGAAATTTATTTTGGATTTGAAAATCTTCCACAAAACATCAAACACGGACCAGATTCCATTTTCTGTCATCAATTTCGATTCCATACATCAGACAGTATCCAATATTTCTCAAAATTACAGCAGATCAGATATGACAATTTCTTAACAACAACAACAAATACATGTTAGGCTTTCATCATTATAATTTATAAATCCCATGACATTTAGAAATTAATAACCATCAAATGAAAATCACATGAAAGAGTATTCTCTAAATGTAATGGAAAAATAGGAGCCTTGATTACAAACCTTGCGGTACGAATGCAGTAAAGTTCTTTCCAACTTTTTATCAAGCTTCTTCACAAGTAACCCACTGTGGAAAGAGGAAGCCAATCAGTTCCAAGATGAATTCGATATATCAAGGGAATGCAATTTAAAACTCATCTTACATTTCTTCTGCCACTGCTTCTAAAGATGTCATGTATGTGTCCACCCTCTGCCAACATTAATACAAGTGTTTGATCAGTTAAATAAACAAATGCATGAAAGTTGTGTCCACAAGATTAAAACCAACTAAAAAGTATTATTTACAAAAGTGCTTAAAAGCATAACATGAAGTCATCAAAAGTAGAAGGATGTCAAAAATCCAACAAAAAAAACAGACATTTGCAGTTATAAACACGGTACGATAAAATGAATGGTATATTTTGCTGCAAAAAAAATTAACACTGTAATCTCAGACTCATGCCTAGCGATTGGAAAAGTGAAGGGTATTTTCAGGAACTAACCTTCCCTTCCAAAGATTCCACCAAAGCACTGGCCTTGACCGAAAGAGGTCTGTGCAAGCCTTTAGCCTGTAACAAAGAAAATTATGACTCACATGTATTTTTTATCTGGAAGAATGAGCTCATGCGATAACAGTTTTTACAACAAAGTAAAAAAGATATATGAGAGATCGAGAGGGGAAAAAAAATTAGAAGGGAGTCACATACAACTGTGATTCTTTCGCTGGGATCAAGAGAAACAGATTCATCATTTGGAGATTCCTCAACTTCAACTCCATTCTTCAATTTGTTGTGCTCATCCTACATTCAGAAAATTGTTAGAATTTGGTACCGAATTTCTGATCAATAATATTTTTAAAGCATGAATAAGGAAAGTTCAGAAAATGCCAACCAATTTACATAGAAGCATATCCACAATGAAGGCCCCTGTAGTTCTTAACAAATGCCGGTGCAATACAGCCTGTAGTAAGGAAAAGACATGAGTAACCAAGGTTGATTGATCAGTAAAATAATAGGATAGGAGCACAGGAGGAATTTACCGAAGTTGATTGATCATCTTCAAACAAATCTAGTGCCTTCTCATACAATTGCATCTTTAAGAAAGACTGAAGCAGAAAAGACAAATTACATATTAGATGATCAAAGATATTTTAAAACTAAAAAGTAAAGCCAACATATACAATAATCTAAGAAGTAAGAACTTTACCAATTCCTACTTGCACCCCCCCCCCCCTCCCACCCCCCCTCCCCCAACCCCCATCCACCAAAATCACCCAATCAAATTTAAAGAATGAACAAGAACAAAAATGCTACTTGTTCATACGCAATAGTGTGCTACAATTTGTATTAAATTCAAATCCAGCCACTAGGTAATGCTAATTCTAACCTCGTCAAATTTCTTCTGTAAATCATCAAGAAGACGCTTCATTCTGTTGGCATTTTCTGCAAATAAAGTCTTCCTCCTCTGATTCCATGAAGAGAGCAAAAGTGGTCTCAAATGATTGGCTAAAGGTTTAAGGATTGCTTCTGGATCATCCACACCTACCAGGTTCACAAAGGGATCATTTTGTTTCAAATAAATGAAGTAGGTGCCAAAATGTAACTATGTAAGAGATAAATGTAAACCGAATATCAATAGCATAAATAACAGACCTTGCTCTTCAAAATCAGGAACCAAGGTTGAAATTTTTTCCATTATCCACTCATGTGAGGGAGCACCGACATTTTCTTCTTTTGATGCTTTTGTCTCAGACGACCTAGAAGTATCCTTTCCCTTTTTATTGCCTTTCTTGGATTTAATGGGAACAGAGTCTTGGCTGTCAAGATCAGTTTCAGTGGTAGAATTCTTCCCACTTCCTGCGGACCGTCCTTTTTTCTTTTTTGACCCTTTCTCCGTATTTGACTTACTATTGCCGCTCTGACTACTTGCTTCACTTACATCTGAAAACCTGCTTGAATCATTTCCACCTTCGCTTTCCCTAGAAAAATTCTTGTCATCATCCAGCTTGGCAGCAAAAGAGCCAGGAACATGAAATGTATCCAATTCCTTCTCCATGCGATTGTATGTATCCTACAGGAAGAGAAGCCATAAAGAGCATCATAATCATAGATTCAGAATTACTAGATTCACTTATGAGTTATGACTTTATAACACTGACTGCAAAACTAAGTATTAGAAAGTGGACTGATGAAAAATAAGAACAGTCATTATTCAATAGGCCAACAATCTTTTATCCAGGTAAAAGATTTAAGCAAAATTCTAAACAGCACACATGTTTTTATTTTATTTTATTTTATTTCAGTACACAAGTCACTAGGCAAGTGTTTCCTTTCCTCAAGCAACAAACAATGCAAAATCTTTATCATACCTTGACAAAGCCTTCACTTAGCAGATAAGAATCTCCCACGATGAGTGCTTTGTTGGTCTGGAAACAATGTTGGAAGTTTATTATGACAAATCCACGAAAAAAGCATGAAAAAAAATACTAAAGCTTGAAAAAATAACAATTATATAAAAATGACCTTAAGTGCTGACTGAATGGAGGGACACAATGACAAAATCTTAGCTGCATCTTGAGATGCTAGTGATGAGGGCAAGACAGACATTGAATCAAACCTGCAAAAGTCAGTTGATAAGTTACAACATGTAAAAGAATAAAGCAGCACAGCAAAACAGAATATCAAAAAAGGAGGGAAGAAAAGTTCTTCACCAAGTGATCTTTGAAGGAATAAGATTAATAAACTGAGGTTACTAAGATTAAGAAGGCCTGGACCAGAGAATGAGAAACTTGTTGCTGATGAACACAACAAAGGCCATGAACAACACAATAACCCCTTTTAGGCTTCTCAACAAATTCTCTCTCTCCACATCAACTACAAATACCATCTAATTTTATCTTGAACACTACAGTGACCCATGAACCATTTACCAGTTCTTGAGCACTCTCTCCCACTTTCCTCTCTCCATACTAAATTACATATACACCCTAAGGTATTTCATTTGATATTTTAATATGAAAATGGTATTCAATTCAAGACAAGTCATTTTTCATTTAAAAAAAAATTCACCGACAGCTGTCATTTAAAAGTGAAAATTTTCATTTAAAAATTTCGCCAAGAGCTGCCAATTGGCAACAACACTATAGACCAAAAGAAGTAATTAAATTTGACAACCCATTTTATGGGTTTCTCATTTCAGTAACACACACATTGGTTACTACACTTCTCTCCCCATTTTTTTACTTTCTCTATTCTCCACTCAAGCCAGAACCTTAGCAAAGGAACTGCAATGATTGTGATCTAACAGTTTTATACGAAAGACAATGTCAAAACCAACACTCTTGAGTTCAATTAGAGGAACTTCAGGATTACAGAACATTCACTGACAAGCTCAAAGGGATATGGTAAAATAAAGGAATTTAAATTCTTACCAACTTCCGCGTTCAATAGCATCCTCCAGTGCTGCATCCAGCATCTCAATAATTGATGGATGAACGAATGAAGTAACCAAAGGTATACCTTCAGGATACCTGGACTAAATTTAGGAGTGCAGGAAAAAATTTTCATCAGATACAACATAGAGAAGAAAATGTAAATCATAAATCAGGACAATAGCTACCTGCAAATACTGCACAGGCTGTGGAATTCCTAATTTGTGTAGTGTGTCATAGGTGATGAAGGAATTCTGCAGCGTCAGAAGAAGGGAAGTATTTAAGACCAACTAATTCTGCAGGACACTAGCTACCTATAATAAATAAGATTTTTTATGTTTGTTGATAAAAGGATCTGGCAAAGTTCTATTCTGCAGTTAGGAATGAGTCGAACCCAAACTCCAATTTAGGTAGAAACCGACGTGCATAAATGGCATAGAGAGAAACTAAAACATTTTCTCACAGGACATCCATTTTTCTTATATGTTTCTCCAATAGTAACTAATCAACCATTCTTCTGATATAATTCTGAACATTCTTGATTCCTCCACTAATTTATGTTTACCTTCTTCAAATATTTTAAAAATTCTCAACATAAAAATTATTCAAAAGATAAGCTTTTACAGAGAAGTTTCAAACCTGAGAAAGGAAAGAATCAACGCATTCCTTTTGAGCAGTGGCAAAAACCTGGAGAATGTGGCATATTGATGGTAAATGTAAGGCCATATAGGAACAATCACCGTGGTATAAATAGTGACAAATTAACAATACATTCAGTATATCAGGTGTCAATCAAAACACAAATGGCAATTCAAAACCAAGGAGAATAGAAAATCATAGAAGGTGTCCAATGCTTCTTACTCCAGGTGTCCAATGAACTCCAGCCCGAACAGACCCAAGGATATAACCTTCCTTCATTAAACCACTGAAGAGTGACTGAAAAAATGAATTATCAACCGCTACCCCAGTTGCTCCATTCATTTCCTGCAGTAACTGCTGCAGAGAGCTCCATAAAGCAGACAAATTTGAAGGAACAGTTATAGCTCTTGCAGCGCCACGAACCATTGCATTCACACGGGCAACATATGCTGGAGTGTAAAGTTGCCCACCTTCTAATCTTCCTTTGATCTACACACAAGCACAGATATCAAAACCACAAAAAAAAAAAATCCACAATTAACACCAATTACATCAAAGAAACAGATCATACCAAAGTCCCGAGCCTGGATTCCAGCACCGAAGCAACCAACTGTGAACCAACTTGTAGCTGTGCAGCAATCTCAGCAAGGGCAATTTGACTACATTCTTGAAGCCTCTCATTAATTTCCTCAGCCGCATTATCCCAATAAGAATTTGATATTATTTCCCCTTGAATTAACATAAGTCCTGGATCATCAGAAACTACAGCTTCGGCTTGTTTCTCGACATGATACAAATCAACGCCAGTAATATCTGCGAGATCAATCAATGACACGCGTCCTAATTTGTTTATCTCTGCAACCATTTCATGACGAAGTTGCTCCTGTTCCAGCAATATTTCATATCATTATCACTTCCTGAACACTGATAAATCAACAAAACTATTGATTTCGAGCAAAGAGAAGTAGGGCTGTGATTATTAAAACAGCTCAGCAAACTCATTCCCTTCACAAGTACACTTATCAAGTCAATGCAAAGGGCGAAATCCCTACCGCCAATTTTTACAATCTACAGTGAATCTGAAAAACAAACGATCACATTTGTCCTGATCTCTACAATAATCACAAACTACTTCACAATTGCGAAAGACTATCGAAATTGTCAAAAGAAAACTGAAGTTGAAATCGAGAGAAAGAGAGATTTACAGGAGTGATGTATTCCTTTCCAGTGACAGTGTGAAGGAGATCGAAGTCAATGATTTGAAGCTCGTGCAGTTTCTGGACCAATTCGACAACGTTTCGCTCCGACAACCGGATGCTCGACTTAGCTTGCTGAGCGATCTCGAACTGTTTCTGCAACTCGAGCAATTCCGCATCCATTGATCTTGATTTCCACTATCCAATATCCTCCGATCGATCGCAAGTGAGGAGGATTGAAATGGTTTCCTAGGGTTTTACACAAAGAGGATATTTGGAGAATAGAATTTATCTTCTTCCTCTTCTCCTCCCTTCTTTGTTCTGTTAAACAAAGCACATAAAACAGAAATAAAAGTTTCAGAATTAATTTATGAGATTTTAGTAAAATTTATATTTTCTGAAAATTTCTACAGGTTAGATATCTCTATTATGGTTTTCAAAAAGATACCTCTATAATGAAAAAATAAATGTTTCTGGTTAAATAAAAAAATGTCAATTTTTCGTCAATAGTCTATCTGTAATCCAATTATCCAACCTAGAACATCTTTGTAAACGATAACGTGTGATTCCGTATTGAAATTAGGTTGCGTTAGGAATTAAGTGTTCAAAATGGGTCAATTTATGACAAATAAAAAATGTCATTTTAAATATCAAAAAGTCATTTTAAATATTTTGATATTCACTTCACACAAATTTAATATGGCTAGATATCCCACTTGAATAGATAAATGTATTTCAGCTATATGAATGTATGATAATTCTTACTATCTCTAGCCTTTCTATATTGATCTCCAATTCCTTTGTTTTTCGGTTTGATTATATTTCCTTTGCTAGGGATAATTCTTGTTTTCTTTCGTTTTCTCTTTATGTATTTGAGGGTACGCAGTGGTGGATCCAGAAATTTTGTTAACGGGGGCTAAAAAATTTCAAGAAATTTTTTTATTGTATGTATCATGTATTTATGAAAAATACTTCTTTTTGTTGTTTAAATATATTTGAAAAAACCTTAATTTATGATTTAAATAGTTATTTTTAGTATAATTTTTTTTTAAAAAAATATTTTAAAAAATGAGGATTATATATATGTATAAAAGAAAGTTTTTGTTTAAGTATATTGGAGAAAACATTAGATTTGGCTAAATTTTTTTTTTGAGAAAATTATTTTTGCATGTATATATGAAAAATAATTTTTTTTTAAATGTATTGGAAAAACCTTAAATGTATGATTTAAATAGTCATTTTTAGTAGAAAAAATTTAAAAACAATAAACAAAAATTATAAAAAAAAATTGAGAATTTTTTTATATGTATATATAAAAAGAAAGTTTTTGTTTAAGTATATTGGAGAAAACCTTAAATTTGGTATTTAATTAGGCATTTTAAGTAGTATGAAACTAATAGGGAAAAAATTGTAAAAAAGTAAGGCTAATGAGAATTGAACTCAAGGTAATAAATACCCCTCCTTTCCAACTAAGTTAATCTATCTTTATGATTCATTACTGTTTTTACATTATTTTATCTCTAAAATTAATAAAAATTACCAAAAAATCCATATAAAATTTTTTTCCGACGCTTTTCTTCTGGGCTACAGGGGGCTTCAGCCACCCCGAGCCCCCTAGATCCGCCACTGAGAGTACGTGGTCTTATACTCTTATATTTTGCATGATGCTTAGTCTGCCTATCGTTTTCCAATATCTCAATACACTAGGTATATTTGGTTGATAGAATTACTGCCCTTTTAAAAATAAAACAATGTTTCTAGCTAAATTAAAAAAATGTCATTTTATCTACTAATATGCCATTTTAAATATTCTAATATTTATTTCACATAAACGATTTAAAATTATTGGTATATTGTTAGTCGTAATTTTATTATATAAAAAAATACTCTAAAACTAATAATCTCGTTTGAAAAAATACTCTAAAATTGTCTCCATTTCACCTACTTTTTTGCAATTTGTAAAGCATGTTGCATTAGGATGAAATTTTTTTGCCATAGATTTTGCATATACGAATTTGATATGCTAACTTTGCCTATTGAGTGAGTCTGTTCTAATATTGTCCATTGCACCTTTGAAGGATTAATGATTTAATGGTTTGCAGATTCCTCAAGAAAAATGCATTCCATTTCCATATATATAAGATTGATATAATCTAAAATACACTGTACTACTAACTCTTTGATCCTATACACTAGTTTTAGGGGTGCCTCAAATGAAGAACAAAAACATACAAGGGAAGGGCACACCAGTCCCTTGTTTGATGATTGTTTCCCTTCAAATTGCATACATTTTCTTGTGCTTTTCATTGCTCATCATCTCAGAATCCGACCTTATCGAGATCGACCATGAACGCGATCTGCTATCCATGGACGACCTCCTAATGCTATTCCGGCTCTTGGCCTCGATATGGTGCTCGATCACCCAGTAGCACATCAGCCCCAAAGTGGTGGCCATGATCAACGTCCCTATGACCGTTACACCTATGGCTAGCCCCCTCTCGTCGTCGCCCACCACCACGAATGAGAGCGCCAAGAACGCTACTGAGATGAGCACGCAGGCGAGCCACATGAGCTTGTTTATGATCGCCATCATCTTCTTCTTCGCCTCGTTCTCTACTACCACCAGAGATGTCTGGACCACTACCACGGCTAGGGAGATGAAGAGGGCAACCGAGTCAAACACGAAGAAGATCAAGAAGGCTGGTTTTGGAGCTATGTTTGCCTCTCCTAGGACGGTCCCAGGAGGTATCCCTGATGACCCGTCCACGTACTGGCCAGGGACCGTGAAGATGGCTGCAAAGGCGACGGTTGCAATGAGGACCGCGACAACAGTGGTGGAGTTGATAGCGTTGTTCAGCCCTTCCGAGTTCATCTTTTTTACTCGTTTGGCAATGCCATACACCCCCTTTCTTGTCTGTCGAGTGTGCTCCATCTGGTCGTGGACCTCGTGTTTTATGTCGCTCACCGTTTGCTTGAGCTGTTTGGCCGGGTTGGTTGGGTTGTGTTTGAGAAGCTTGGCGCTCACTACGCCGTTCTCCTCAAGGATGGCTAGAATGTCTTCATGATTCTCCTTCTTTGCCGTGTCAAAGGCAGTTTCTCCAGCCTTGTTTACAACAGATTTGTCGATTTCTTCTTGCAACAACAATCTTGCAACAATCTGGATAAATCAAAGTTGCCAAATATTTTCAAACAATCAATAAACCATAACTGATAGCTACCAACTGAACTCTCAGGATAATGTCTAAGAAACCCGAATCAACACAACCATACCTGAGATCTGCCCTTTCTGGTCGCGATGTGTAGGGCTGAATTGCCCTTGTTATCAACTAAGTTAACCGACGAAGGATTAGCCTTGATCAGCTGATCCACAATCTCCACATTTTGGCCCTTCACAGCCATGTGAAGAGGTGTCTGCCCTTTATTATCAACCATAGCTGCAACCTCAGGCTCTTTTTCGACAATCGCTTTCACAACCTCCAAATGGCCATACCTAGCGGCCGAATGTAAAGCATTCTTCCCATTTTTCCGGCCTATCGAGGCCAGCCCGGACCCCAGCCCCAGGATAAAATTCACCACCTCAATGTGCCCTTGTGCAGCAGCCGTGTGCAAGGCCGTGGCATTGGCCGAGTCACAGGTCATGGATAGGTTAGGATCAATCTCAGTTAGAACCTTTAAGATCTCTGCACATCACAAGTTCATCAATGGAATCTCAACTACTTGGGAAAACTTTTCGCAGCTCCCAATAAAACAGATTTGCATAATTCAATCAATCCATAGATTTCTGTGGAGAATTTCATCTATATTTATAATCTTAAGCTAAATCAGCTAACATTAATTCGACAGTATCGATCAAGTACATACCCAAATTCCCTTCCTTGGCCGCGATGAGGAAGGCGTCGTACCCATTCCGAGCCTTGATGGTGGCAACAGCGGGATCATAGCACTTGATCAGTTCCCTGGTGATCTCCACACGCCCGGCCTCAGCTGCCACATACAAAGCAGTTTCCCCGGACTGGTTTTGCTTTGACAGAAGCTCTTTCGATTCTTGATCGTCTGCAGCACGAGCAAGTATATCAACCACCTCATCCAATCTCCCATCTCTGGCTGCGGAATGCAAGGGGGTGTCGTCGCGCTTCCCGGTCAACTGTTTGACCATCTTCTTCTCCTGCTGTCCACTCTGAGCGTCACCCGGTGCCTCTGTGGCCATCTTTGTTAGGGTTTCAGCTTCCAATTGCGGAAATTAAAAGGGGGCTCAGCCGCAAATCCGTACTGTTTCCTCCAACCCCCAAATCGATTGCAATTGAAACCGTTTTCTTGCCTCAATCATCACAGACGAAATTCGACCTAGTTTTGGATTGAACGCCGCTCTAATTCGAAGACCTGCTGATTGAATAGCGAAATTCAGACATAAATTTAAGAACTTTCGTCTTGATTGGGGCAAAAAAGAGCAGAATTAAAACATTGAACTTGATTCTAGATAAAGAATTCCATCTGCAAACAGATACCTGGGTATAATGAAAACAGCTACTATAGCTCTCCTCCTCCGCCCAGCACAGCAAAAGGCCATTAAAGGTCGTAGATTGAAGTTTGATTGATCGGAAAAAACACGGTTGTGATTGATAATGGAGAGGGACTTTTCGGTGGTAGCTTTGTACTATTGCAAATGGGGGGATGAAAGATGAAACAAGTGGGGGGGCGCACAGTGCAGAGACAAAGAAGAGATGAAAGAAAAGGTGGGAATTTAAATAACGATACAGAAACAAGAGGGAGCTGAAGGTGAAAGGCACATGTCAGCAACCCAGTGCAGGACAAATACCTCTTTCAATGGCTAACGCCTTAATTCTTAAAAGTCATACTACAACTACAACAAATATCTATCAATTTGGATCCGGTGGAGTTTATCGGACCATTCCTCTCATAAAAATAAAAATAAAAAGCGTTGATTAAATCAACGGTTGAGATTTTCTCAACTTTAATTATAGAATTCTTTAAAAACTCTATGGATCCAAAGTGTTATCTATCTATCGAATAAATGAGTAATTACTAGCACTAGTAATATTTAATTTTAGTAATTGACTTTATTTTATGGTTGATTTTTTTTTTGTAACTTTTGTTTTCCTTTCAATCCTCGCTTAGTTTGATTAGTCAAAGTCAATCTACATTTGAATCGTCAAAGTCAATCTACATTTGAATCGGATATTTTAGGGATTCTTCAATATAGAAGACTCTTTCAATTCAGTTTTTTCATACACGTTATTAGTGAGATTCGAATCTGAATCTCTATACAAATGCTAAAGGGAACCTAGGTTACCTGAGTACATTAGACCAATTGGGTGAGTAGTATAATTGTATATAAATTTATGTTTTGATATTGTAACGATGTAAAAACAATATGGACATATCACATAAAGAAAATGATTTTAGAAATAATTTGCTGAACAGGTCACTTTTTGGGCTCAAATTGGACAAATCTCCACCCATGAATTCAAATTGGGGAAAAATCCACCCTTTTTTTTAACCCTAATGACCCGCTCCACCTGTGCCCACCTCCTCCTCAGATGCCCCATTCCCTCTTCTCCCCACTCCAACTGGTACGACGTCAACTGCGATCCCGCCACCGGCCGCGTCACCAACCTCATCCTCCGCGGCGTCTCCTCCCTCTCCCAGCTCTGTGTCCTCCACCTTATCGGTAACCGCCTCTCCGGAAGCCTCCCCTCCGACATCTCCGCGGCGAGTCCGAGGATCTCGTCATCCAGAAATTCGGTCGATCCGACTACATGTCCGGCTCCATCGCCCCGGCGATCTGCAAGCTCGACCGCCTCTCCTCCCTCATCCTCGCCGACTGGAAGGCCATCTCCGATCCGGCGAGATTCCCTCCTGCGGTTTCAGCAACTCCCGTCACTGATTGAAGATCAGAAGAAGGCCTGGAAATGCCCCAAGGCCTGGAAACTCCCGCTTCTCTCTCTCTCTCTCTCTCGCTCTGGAAGCCTCGCCGTCGACGCCCCAATGTCGAGCCTCCCATGGCTTCGTCAGCGCGATTTCAGGCAGCGACCATGGAGAAGCAACCATGTAGGAGCGCGAATGCAGGAGCAATGGAGGAGAGAATGCAGCAGCGACCATAGATTAGCGAATGCAGCAGCAACCTAGATCTCCTGAAGTCTCTTCTTTGCACCACCAACAGACGGCGTCGACGGTGGAGGATTTCCAACGCCAATTCTTCGGATCGGGAGCATTTTCTGACTCCTCTCCTGGTTTAGATCATTTCTCTTTCCGACTCCTCTCCTAACTAGCTAGTTCTCATCAATGTCTGGAGCATTTGTTTATGTGTTCAATCGACCGAAGTTCCCTGCTTTTTTGTGCAGTAGCTGCGCTTCAATCACATTTCTGTCACATGATCAACGCTTTGAATATAGTATTGTAGATTTGTTCACCGTAGGTGTTCAGTATGGATCGGTCATTCAGTCACATGATTCTCTTTTTATTTTTGCAATCTCCAGTACCTCTTTCCGGTAAGTTTTCCGTCGAATTTGATATCATGTTGTTAGAATTGATTGATTCTCTTTTTATTTTGCTTTAATGGAGTTTCTGCAGCTTAGCCTTTCGCATTTTTCCTCTGTTCTTATTTTTATCCGTCTTGTTCTTTTTTCCCTTCTTTCTGCAAGTTTGAGATTTTATGGCATGAAATTCGATGTTGGGATGAATTCCGGATCTGGTTTGGTGGTTTCATGTGTGTAGATTCATCTATATTTCCACCGATTCTACTGTTAGTTTATTGCTAGTTGTTTATTAGTTTTGTTAGTTTTTTTTTTTGGTGTGCTAAAATTAGTGATGTTAGTTTATTAGTGTTGCTAGTTGTTTATTGCTAGTTTTTTTCTTGATAGGTTTTATTGATGATATAATTTATGTTGAAGTTGAATTTGGAAGGAGTTTAAAAATGGATTGGAATTAGGTTTACAATGCTGAATTTTCACCACCTTGGTTTTTCATTCATTTGTCCCCACCTTTGCAACTTTCATCTAACTCCTAACCCCCACTGCTTGTTGAAATGGCTTGCTGAAATTGCTGAAATTGCACCAAATTGTAGTTAATATTTTAGTTGTCTAATGTCTTACATGGTTTGGGTTTGAATATTGGCAATTCCAGTAATTGCTGAAATGCGGACTGTAGTTTCAGCAATTGCTGAAATGCGGACTGCAATGAATTTTGTTATCCCTTGCTTTAAATCTCCTTTAAAAGCCTCTTAGCTCAATGGTAGAGCGATTTGCTTATGCGCAAATACGTGGGTTCGAATCCCGCTTAGGCTAAATTTTATATCCCGCAACACGGTTTCAGCAACCTCGGTGTCGAAGTGCTGACGCGGAAAAAAAAAAGAAAAAAAAACAACTCCGGTTTCAGCAACTCCGGTGTCGAAGTCGTTACGCGAAAAAAAAAGCAACTCCGGTTTCAGCAACACGGTTTCAGCAACTCCGATTTCAGCAAATCCGGTGTCGAAGTGGTGACGCGAAAAAAAAAAAGAAAAAAAAAGTAACTCCGATTTCAGCAACTTCAGTTTCAACAACGCGAAAAAAAACTTTGAATCATAAAAAGAAACTCCGGTTTCAGCATCCCTGGTTTCAGCAACTCCGTTTTCAGCAACTTCGGTTTCAACAACGCGTGAAAAAAAAAAGAAGAAAAAAAGAAATTCCATTTTCAGCAACTCCGATGTCGAAGCGTTGACGCGAAAAAATAAAAAACTAATTTCAGCAATTGCAACAACAATTTAAGCAAATCCGGTTTCAGCAACCCTGATTTCAGCAACTTAGGTTTCAGCAACGCGCGAAAAAAAAAAAACTAATTTCAGCAATTTCAGCAACTTCGGTTTCAGCAACTTTGGTTTCAGCAACTTCGGTTTCAGCAACGCGCGGAAAAAAAAAATGTTGAAATAGGGTTTGCTGAAACCAAATGTGCTGAAACAGGAGGGGGGCGCGCGTGGGGGGCAAAGGGGCAAAGGGGGGCGCGCGTGGGGGGGCAAAGGGGGCAAGGGAAGGAAGGTGGACATTTTGCCAATTTGGGGGGAAGGGTGGACATTTTCCTAATAAAGGCCCTAATTATGGCCTATAGCACAATTCCCCATGATTTTATAATGTTGAAAACACAAACAAATACTCAATTAAAATAGATCTATATGTTATTTTAAAGTATAATATTTTTTTTTCGTATGCCACATAGGCCCATTTGAGATCAAATTCATGACCTAATGATCACCACATATCATATTTATCGGCTAAACTACGCTAGAAAAGGCATAATATATTACAATCAACATAAAAGATATGAGTATATATATATATATATATATATATATATATATATATGTAAAAAAAATGTTATTAATGGTGATTTAATAAACTAAATAAAGATTTTTTTCTAATGGGAATTTATTAAGAATTTCGATTTTGAAAAATATATCATGGGATTTTGTTATTTAGCAATTTTAAAAATATTTTATAGAGTTATCCTTTTTAAATTCGGGTTTGAACACATATATTTAGCCACTTATAAACTGACTTGTTATATCCACGATCAATTTATCATCAAATCCACAATTAATTCACCGACTTTCACTGTCAGAGAGTGTTTTTACTTGAAAACAACTTAATGACATTGACTTTTTAGATCAGCAAATATTTTGTTGATATCGACTTCCCGTACCGACAAGTTGTTTTCATACAAAAATAACTACTGACACCAAAAATCAGTGAATTAACCATACATTTGACGAGAAATTGATGGTGCGTATAATAATTATTTTTAAATATTTAACATAATATGGAGTACAATATTATGTGTATCTCTGCAGGATCTACCAACCGAAATACCCGAACCAACACGCGTATAAACCACTAGTCCACTATCTCGTGTGATAATTTATTATTTATTACTGTATAAATATGTAATACGCTTCATAAATGAATAATATAATCCCTATACTTTTTTTAATATTATTACCCAAAATTTAATAATCCAATCAATATGCTTTATTCTGTCGTGCTTAACGTATACTTAGTGCCTCGTCACAATAACGAGATTTTGCTTCTATTTTAATTTAAAAGCTGGTTTGGTTTAAATAAAAAAAGAAATTATTTTGGGTGGGCAATTATATTGAATATCGCTAGCTAATTGTATAAATGATAAATCGCTAGACAATAACGTAACGATGGAAGAATATTATTCACTCATTAAAGCACGAGGTAACGAACCGAATGAAAAAAAAAAAAATTGACTTAATTTTTGACAAAGCGCGCAAAAATGACCTTAATTTTTAGGAGTCGGAGGATCACTTGTGATTTGAATGTGTAAAAATCAAGAAAGTACGTGATCTTGTCTGGCAATGGATTGAGTTGCATGCCTATACGAGATGGAGGGATCGAGGATTGGCTTCGGTGGTTCGCTGCAGAGCCGAGTCCAGTTCAACGGAAGGCTATCTATCGTGCGAAATTGTGTGTTTTATGTGCCTTTATTTACTTCATTTGGGTTGGCAGGAATAAGGTAGTGTTTAAAGGAGATATCTGTATACCTAAAAAATAGACAAAATGTATAATTGAAAAATTGTAAATTGCGAATTTCCCTGAGATGTAAGTGCAAATCACCCGGGGACTGGGAGAGTATGTGAGTTAGAAGGGTAGTGACTTAACATATTGGGGCAGGTAGAGAAGAGAGATGGAGGGTCTTTATTTAGAGTAGTTAGGAGCCTTATGAGCTGGTTTTTAAGTATACTTCACACTGGTAGTTGAGGTGCGATACGACAATAGCCATTTTCTTATAGCAGGCCTCGTATGAAGCGATTCTAGAATTTCACCTATATTTATTACCTCAAGGTGACGACAAAAGTCTTTAAATACCTGCCGTATTACGTGATAATACTTAATTTCGCGGTTAAATGAGTCTTTTACTGCTGAGGGTGATCTTACAGATATCCGGGTTCGCGATCAGGTATGTTTACTGTTCAGTCGTCGTCTTTAGAGGAAGTTTGCTTCGATGATGTGTCTTTCCTAGAAAAGCTACTTGTCCGATTCAAGGATCTAAAGAGTTCAGACCTAAGGGTTTTACGTTAAAGGAAGTTGCAGAGCTCCTTTTCTTATCTCTTCTTTCGGATCCTCTTTCTTGTGGGCATTTAGGGGGTATTTATAGTAGTGTTCAAACGAGCAGCTGGTTAGTGACCTCGTGATTTAAGTAGGGGACACATGTAGCTCATGCCCCCATTCCAGCAGTCTAGGGTAGCTACACGTGGCGGCGTTAGAGGAGAAGTGGTTCACCAGCGAGCTGCTTGCCTTTCTGAGGGAGTTTTAGTCGGTCTTAGAACTTTCATTCGCGATCTTGATTCTGAGGGGCGACTATCTCAGTGAGACCCGAGTCTTGGCTTATGTGAATTGAGAAAACTCCGATCGCGATGATATAGTCGATCTTTAGTGTGTACGTTACTTTTGTGTGTATATGATTTTTGTGTGGGGTAACCTATTTATGACGTCATACCATTATTAATAAAAGGGGTTATTTTCATGGCATCGTCATCGTTGACTTGCCTTTTGTAATTACGTTTTTACGTTATCTATAGATTTACCACTTAAAAAAAACCTTTCTAGCTTAATAGGGAATGTGAGACTAATTACATATATTTGAACCATATCATACAGAACATATTTTACCCTCTTATATATTAAATTTACAAGTAATCTAAAAATATATATATTGTACATAATATTATTTATGCACTATGGGCAAAACAAAGAAATGGAAGACAATAAGAAAATGACAGCAAATAACAAACATATAGCAATAGAAAAATCCATGTTTTGAAGGCTTTTTAGTTAGCTACCTCTAATCTATTATCTATCCCTTTCAATGGTTTGTCCTCTACTCTCAAGTCTCAACCAAAGTCTCCTATCCGCAATTTGCCATTTGCTACCCACTCGGGATTTCATATTGTCCACACACACACAAAATAAATAAATAAATAAATAAATAAATAAATAAATAAATAATAAATAAAAATATTACTTCAACTACTTTCATCAAACATGTAAATCAAAATCCAAAATATTCGAACTTAGAATAATCTAAACCTAAAATACTCAAAACTCGAAGTAACTATAAAGCCCAAATCACTCCAATTAAGGCTCGGTTTTACACCATATGTTATACGGTTTTGAATAAAATAAATATAAAATTTTAGTTTAATCAGATTTAAGAATTAGGGTTTGTTAACACCTACTCATCAAAACTTATAGCTTGTTGGAGCCTTTACCAAACAGAGCCTTAGATTCAACTGAAACCTGATTTACCACAGTGGAGTTTGGCGCCGTCCGTGCGTGATTAAAGGCGGGCCCCAGTTAGGTCCCACCGATCGTTATTTTGGAGGACCCTTCACCACATCTGACCCCACGTGCTTCACCTCTTGCTATAATGCCCAAATCAGTGTAGATTTCATGTTCTTTTATTTTTGTGAATCACAGATAACATATGGACAATTTTTCATAATGGCATTTGCTACCCATATATATACATCTTGCACAAATAAATTTTCAATAATCGCAATTCGGTTTTTCTATCCTAAGTCCTTGCGGCATAAGATAAGAAGTCAAATTAGGAAATATTTTTATTAAATACACTCGATTTAACCATTTTTAAATTAGATTATGAGGTTTATCCATTTTTTTAGGGTTTTCTTTTTTCAATGCAACCACTGTTCTAAAAAATACTCATGGCGTCCGTCTAGACACTGCTAAGACGCTTGGTGTAGGTAGCCGCCGAGACACCGTCAAGGTGCTTGGCGTTTGACACTTTGATGGTTTATTGAGAATTTAAGATTCATTTTTATTATTTTATTTTGTTAATGTAGAAATTATGGGTTGTGATATTTATTTGAATATGTTTATATGATTTTATGTTTGAATCTAACCACAGTTAAAATGATCCTATCGTTTATTTGATTTATATGATGATTTTTTTTTGAAAAATGTTAATGACTTTGAAAATGCATATTTCATTTTGGATATGATCAATAGTTAAATATAATAAATAACCAAAATTCGTTTTATCTGCCGAGAATCCACCAATAAGACCACCAAACCGTCTTGGCGCTTGATGGTACCCCATCGTCAAGCATCCGTCAAACGTCTTTTAGAACATTGAATATAATATCCTTATCTTATGCCATTAGGGCACACAATAGACAAACTGATTATAATTTCGTAATGTATTTTAAGTGAGCAGATATATTATACAAAATAATAATAATAATAATAACAATAATAATAATAATAATTTTACTAGCACATATCCTAAAGGATAAATAAAAGAGTTTAATCTTATATCAAAATTAGAATAATTAATTAATTCTCTTGTGCATCAATTTAGATTATAATATTAAAATCGAACCTTGTGTATAATTACGTGAACAAGTCTAATAAAATGCTTTCACAATTCAGAATTTGCTTAAAACAAAGATTTTCACAATTTTTTTTATGAATATCTTTAGATATAGGCAATCTTCATATATCCAACCTTTTGTTCTTCTTTAAATTAATTTAAAAATGCTTAAAATTAATTTTAAAAATCGACATGAAAACTCATCAACAATCAACATTAACTAAACCTTATTCATAATTAAACTCATAAATAACTCAAAAGTGGTTTCTCCCTGTTAATAAGAAGTGAAATTTAAAGTTAATAGATCTTCAACTCAAAAATGGAGGATATATGTTGAT
Organism: Persicaria maculosa; assembly: GCA_963922045.1. Taxonomy (NCBI): domain Eukaryota; kingdom Viridiplantae; phylum Streptophyta; class Magnoliopsida; order Caryophyllales; family Polygonaceae; genus Persicaria; species Persicaria maculosa. The sequence continues at coordinate 11,784,635 of OY998267.1, read as the reverse complement.
GTGAAATGAAAATTATCTATTAATTAAGAAGTGAAATTTAAAGTTAATAGATCGATGAGTTATTTCTTCTACATAATATTATATAGAACAAAATCAATAACTCATCAATAAGATTAAAAAATATTGTGAATAAACGATCTTCAACTAAATTTTCTGAAGAATGATAAGGGGTAAAAAGTACGTAAATGTCTATATAATAAGATATAATTAATTAAATATATATTATGCAAACTTTATCAATTAAATATTCACTAGACACCCTAACTGTCTACCCGCTTATCTCACATATTTCTTGTACAGTAAACACCTCTCAAACTCTTTTCAATCACGGATTTCGCTCTCCGGTTTCTCTGTCCAATTTCGCTCACCAGTTTCCGCTCCAAATTTCGCTCAAGTATTTATCAACACACGTAACAATTAGTATTATAATTCACTTGTATATCAGTTATATAAGCAATTTCAATTGTATTTATCAGAATATATTAGAGTTTGTGTATTTATCAATACATATTTTCTAATAAATTCCTCTGTCAGTATATCACCAATGAATGATCTATTGTATGAGCATCTCCATATCCTCGATCCCGTATCTGCGAACATGAGGACTCCGACGCCGTCGACCCTAGTCCTCCCTCCCCATCGACGACGCAAACCTGGGGAACTCAGCCCTAATCGCGACGAAGAGAGATTGGCGGCGTCGGGCTCTTCTTCCTACTCGCATCTCCAGATGTCTGACCCCGTATTTGCGAACCCGAGGGCTGTTGATTTTTGCCCAACCTCGACTCTTCTCTGATCTTCGTGCTTCTCCAGTAGGATTGGGGTATTGTTCTTGGCCTTGTTAACTTGATTTTGGTGGTGATTATTTTGGGTTATTGTTCTTTGTATTAGAATATATGTTTGGATTTATCTTCCTGTTCCCACAAACATCCTTCCTTATGGATTATGGATTGTTCATATGATGTCTCTTAACATTCGTTTGAAAAGAAATAATTATTCGTGTGGTTCTCGTGATTATGCGATGGGAAATTAGGAATTATTTATTTATATGTGGCCAATTAGATGAACGTTTATTGAAATCAGCGAATAATTACTGTCAACTTAGCGAATAATTGCTATCAACCAAGCGAATAGTTGCAAAATTGACCAACCCTTTTGCTATTATTTAAACGGTAACTCCTCTTTACACATGAATAATAACTATCAATTTAGCGAATAATTACTATTAACCTAGCGAATAGTTGTTCTATTAATTTCATGCTCAGAGTCACTATTCGGCAAGTTCAGAGTTTCTATTCGTCGATAATACGGAATTATTCATATGTATGTGGTTAATTAGATGTGGAAAATCAAGAATTACATTTACATACTCTTTCAACCTAGCGAATAATTACTATCAACCTAGTGAATAATTGCAAAAGTGACCAACCCTTTTGCTATTATCTAAATTTTTTTTTTTGATTAAGTAAAAATTCGGATGCGAAACCGCTATCCGACAGCATCCTTTCGGATGAGGTCAATGAGACCTGGGTCGTTGTATATAGATGGGGTGGAGGCAATAAATGATAACACCTCTTTACACACGAATAATAAATATAAGTTAGCGAATATTTAATATCACCTTATTGAACAGGTCAAAGAGTGCACCACACAAAAAACAACGTTACCTCACCAGAAAAAACGTTACGCCACTAAAAAAAGACTACAACACACGCGCACGTAATTCAACAAGTGGGCAAGGAAAGAGGTGGGTACCATTGATTTTTAATCAAAGAAAAAAGCCAAAATTGCCATATAATCTCAGCCACTCATTTCATTAAATCAAAGGCCCAGATCTGTTGACATTTAACACCGTAGGGGAAAGGAACACGGGACCCAACCTCTCTCTCTATCTCTCTCTCTCTATATATATATATATATTCATATTCATATTCATATTCGTTTGTGTTATGGCCGATAGATTGAGATCTTGGCTCTTTGTAGAACGGGCGGGAGATTTAATTGAGAGAGATAGAGATAAGGGAGACAGATAACCATATTGTAGAAGAGGAGTAGAAAAGAAATCAAGATAGGAGGGATGAGTTTGTATTGATCAAACGTGCCTTACAACTTGGACGATGGCCTATTTATAGAATCTTTATATTGTATTGCTATAACAATGCATCCCCCCTTTCAAAAGCCTTGTCTCAAGGCTTAGACGTAAAGAATTTCGCCTTTTGCAACAAAAAAAAAAGACATGGCACACTACAATTGGAAAGATGGGAACTGGTGGAGAATATGTGCAGCGTGCTCCCAAGTAGCTTGAGCAGGATCCAAATTCTTTCATTTGATCAACCATTCCATGACTGGATCACCATTATCAAGGTAAGTAACTCTCGTATCTAAGATACTCCCCGCGTGTGAAAGAATGTTACCATCTTCATCAGTAGCAGATAGGGTCGGTGAAGCAGGGCTATCACTCGAGATTCTCAACTTGAGTTGTGACACATGAAACACAAGGTGGATGAGAAGATGCAGAGAGATTGAGTCTATAAGCTACGACCCCTACTTTCGATAGCACTTGAAAAGACCCATAATACTTGGAGTTGAGCTTGAGATTCTTGCAAAGTGCTACTGACGACTGTCTGGACGGTTGCAATTTCAATTACACCCAATCACCCACTTGAAGTTTGTCATTAATTTATTTGAAAGCATATGTGAAATCAATTGTCAACATATATCAAAACACATTTATCACTTATCAGCGTATAATTGCATTTATCAGCACATATTTGTTGATAAATTTGTTTGTCAGCATATAGATTTGTAATTATCAACATATGTATTTGTATTTATGAGCATATTTCTTTATGTAATTCATTTACCAGTATATCACCAATGAATGATAACCTATTATGAGCATAAAAATTCAATTGATTTCACATATGAATATTTGATTTCACATATGAATATATATATTCATATGTGAAATCAATTAAATTTTTATCTAGTGGTTTTCAACATGAATAATTATTTTCTCGACATATTTATCAGATTGTTATTTTATCAGATTGTTACAGTTGTGTATGGGGGAGAATGGATGATTGTTGGTAACAGGTTATATATCATTCATTGGTGATACAACATCAAAATCTTTCTTAGTGGATGATTCACTTACATTGTATTCGCTTACTATGAGAGTATTCAGCAGATTCAACATTGATCATTCCACTTTTGAACTAAAATTCGGCCACTTGCACCCATACAAGAATTTAAAAATACCTTTTATTGTTAGTTAGGATGACGATTTAAAGGAATTCATGTCATTGAGTAAGATGGAGGAACTGAATTTTGTTGTAGAATTGTGTGTCATCAAAAGAAAGAAGGTCATATTGTCTATCATACATACAAAAGCCGACATTGCAGCCATACTAGAAACTGAAGACTAAGAAAGTTGAAAGACATTTGAATCTGATGAGTATTTCAAAGACGTATGTGTTGTTGAAAACACGACATCTAACAACATATATATGTCATTATATTATGGAGTATTACTATAGAGATGATGCTGATATTAGTGATATCGTTGTTCATTATGATGTAGCTGAAAAAGATAACCATGAAGTTAAGATTACAATTGAAGATGAAGAAGACACTGATTTTGATTATGATGAATCAAATAGCAATGGAGAAGACTTGCAAAGATGGAGTGAAAGTTATGCTCCAATGAAGAGAAAAGGTAATACAATAGAAGAATACAGTGTTGATATTTCTTACAATGCTGAGATTGAGAGTTTTGGAAGCAATAAGTCAGCAGCTAACAGAACAATGTACGTCGGGAAGATATTTCAATCTAAGCAAGCAATAAAGGATGCTCTATATATCATGTCAATGACTTATATTTTTGGTTTTCAAATTAAGAAATCTACTCCCCAGTATTTCAGAGCTAAATGCATAGATCACAATTGTGGATAGAGGTTGCGCTAAAAAAAAAAGCTCTATTGAGACTGTCATGAGGTAATATTATACAATTACACGCACACACATGCAACTAATAGATTAGATCTAGACATTGCAGAAAATTTTTACACTATCGTTGTTGATAGGACATTCCTTACTAAAAAGTATGAAGGCACATTGCTAGCTAGAAGCAGTTGCACAAGATGCTGAAACAAGTATATATCTGCTAGCATTTGAGATTTTTTATTCAGAAAATAACAAATCCTACAAGTAGTTAATTCAGCAGTTGATAAAGGCCATACTAAAAAAGAATATCTGGTATTTGTCTCTAACAGACACACAAGCATATCAAAAGCAATTTCTGAGGTTTACTCAAATGTTATCCACTGCACATGTACATGGCACCTTAAAACAAAATATCTGGTATTTGTCTCCGATAGACACACAAGCGTATCAAAAGCAATTTCTGAGGTTTACCAAAATGCTATCTACTGCACATGTACCTGGCACCTTAAGCAAAACAATAAGGTGACATTGAAGAAAAAATTGCTATGTGTTTTGTTCCAACAAGCATCGGAGAGTTACACGATTAGTGATTTCAATCTAACATAAATAAGCAAAGAGTTGTCAGCTTTTTTGATAGAAGCAGGTTTTGAAAGATGATCTAGTGCACATGCACGAGGAGACAAATACAATATGATAACATCCAACAATGTTGAGAGTTTAAATTCTATGGTAAAGGATAAGAAATCATACCTTATAGTTTCCCTAATGAACTATCTTAGAGAGAAGTTGACAAAACGGTTCCAAAAAAGAAGGGATGAGGCTGAAAAAAACACATAGGGTATGCTCCCAACAATTGTTAAAATGCTTAAAGCATGGCAACAACAAGCTAGAGGATACCATGCTTAGAAAATGAATGGTTTCCATTTTGAAGTTGTGGGAAAAGGGACAACAATAGTGGTTGATTTGTCAATAATGACATGCACTTGTAGAGTGTTTAACTTGCAAAAGATCTCATGCATACATGCTCGTGCTACTATAGCACACAAAAAAGGCCCCTGTAACACATTTTATTGGCAACTTTTACACAAACGATGTGCTGCAAGAGGAGGAATTAAATATTCCTCTACAAATAAAACTGATAAAATGTTCACCCCCTCTAAGAAGAAAATGAAGTGGACAACCACGACAAAAAAGAAAAATATGCATTGGAGAATTCATAAGAAGGATAACACAAAGTACACAGTGGCTGAAAAGAGAGAAGAAACAAGAGGACAATCAACTCACAAAGGATGATTGATAGCTTACAAAGCATGATATATAGCTAATAAGGAAAGATGAGAGCAAGTAGCTCATAAGAAACCATCTACTCACAAATACCTATTATATAATTTTTTTACTAAATAACTCTTATATAATTACTTTTCAGCAAACATTATGTCAATTCATGTATCAACATATTGCATATTTCATAGAAATCAACATACATAATTAAGTCTAAATATCATACATTGTTTTGTAATTAAATAAAATACAAAAAGTCTAGCAAACCTAAATTCATTTGTTCATTATAAATTAACCCAAAACAACAACAAATATATATTTTAAAAAACAACTACCCCATCCAGATGTTTTACAACAAATATTAAAACACAACAACCACAACCAATTCTCCGTCAAAAGATCTAACACACATGACTACACGATAACAATACAAACCAAAATAATCTTTCTCTAACCCCTTGTTGTCACCCCTTATTGATTGTATCACCACCAAAATCAACACCTTCATTAGTGTCATAATTCATGTCAACATGACCATCAACCTCACCGCCTCCGTTGTCTAAATCCCCATGATTGGTATCTTTTTAGCATCTTTCCCTCAATTCTTTGTCAACTTCATCAGCATCTTCGTCAACTACATCAAACACTTTGTCAACTTTTTTCATCCCTATTTCAGCCCCCTCCCCCTCCTTTTCAGCTCCTTAAAAAAATTTGTCAGCTCCCCCAACACTTTCTCAATCCTTCTCCCAACACCCTCCATCGCTTTTTCCGCTCCCTGCAAAACCTTATCAGGTGTTGCCAACCCCTCCTCAATAAATTCACAAACTTTAGGGTAGCAGTAGATATTACAACGAGCACAAAATCTTTCCTCAACAGGTAACAAGTAGTTCGTTTTATAAAAAGCACAAACACGCACACATAAAAGAGAATCTCAATGATAGATATAAAAAAGGCAAACAAAAACTCAAAAGCAAATCCTCGCATCGAATTGACATTTGTATGATTCCAAGTTAGAAATAGTGATAACTACACATATTAGAAGATATTACAAATGATGAAAACTAGGTTAAAATCGAGTTTAACAATAGAAAGAGAGAAACCCTAAAAAAAAAAAGAAACCAAGAGGGAAGTGTCATGCAAGTACACTAACTTTGCAGTTTGTACTTGATTCGGTCATTGTAAGTTTCAACAATGATCAAGAGCAAAAAGGAAGATGATCATCACAACTAGGAAGACGATGATCGAGAGCAAGAGGGAAGACGATGAAACAGAGAGAGAAAGAGAGAGAAAATTGGGCCAGTCGTCCCAATATAACTCATTTAGGCTGCTCAGGGGACAATTAGTTAGTTGGGCTTCTAAGGAGACAATTAGTTAATTTGGGATTACAACACCATGTTAATCAAGGGATACTAGAAATATTAATATTTTATTTTTCTTTTTCCGCCACATCATCCTAACATCCCATTCTTATTTTCTCCACTTTATCAATAACATCTCTAGTATCCCAAAACCCATCTTTTCCTACCAATTCAGTTTACAAATATACCCACTTTCAACAATTATTTCCATTCTCGATTATATTATTATATTCATTTTTCCTACCAAATCATGTTCCTACATTGTTTATTCTTCCCAATTCTTCTATAATTACAATTCAATTTTTTGGATTTATTTTGCATAATTATAATCAAAGAAAAATATATTTTTTAAAATATTTTCAAATAATTCGAAATTGATGTCTATATGTAGATAAAAATGAATCTAGTATTGTGGTATTTTTTTTACATTCTTAATACCGAAATATGCATTTTAAATATATAAAACATATATACACATGATTCAATCGTAGCCGTCTAAGTGTCGCACATGCAGCCACTACACGTGCCCTCCACTCCCATGCTGCCATGTGCCTGCTGGTGTCAGATTTTTTTGCAGCATTTGAAGCTTTGCAACGCAGCGTACAACATCACTTTCTCCCCTCCACAACGTCGTTTTGGGCTTGTTTCTTCCGGAAAAAATAATTGTTGTCTAACTCACCTGACACACACGGATTATATTACTCCTGTATCGATACTTCCCTAGTATTGATCTAGTATCCCTCACACCCCTTTCCTCTTTTTTTCAATAATAAATCTCCTAGTATCTCTACTACTTTTCTACACGTTAAACATGCCCTAACTCATTTGGGTTGATCGGTATATATATATATTTGATGACGAGTAACTCACCTTTGGTGGAAAATACGTGACCCAGTCGGCAAGAGTCACACACCAGGCAAACCGACTTGCGCCAAGCGAATCAACCTACTGGTAGAGAGTAAGACAAACCTTGAATTTTCGGTAAATATATAGTTCATTTGGGCTACTCAGCTAACAATTGCTGTAGTTAATTGAGAAAGGAAATTGAGTCCGCCGTTCCAATTTCGTCTAATGATGACGACCATCTAGAAAGTAAAAGGGTTAAATATTTCTAAATTAATTACGGTGATAGTAGATATTTTTTGACATTTTTTTTAGTGCTATGAGTGACATTTGATTAGAAAAGGGGATGAATGAATAAGTGACCAAGCTTTAGCTGACTTTGACTCTACAAAACTTCAATGATTAGTGGCAAGTGATTTTCTTTCAATTGATTTCAACCACTCTTCTTTTACTATCGTTACAGTATATATATTTTTTATATACAAATGTAAGATTTTCAATTTCAACTATTTTATCAATTCACTAATTCAGCAAAGAGATAATTGAGTTCGATTGGTTTTCATATGTGAAAATTTTTCAATACTTTAAAGAGTGAACAAAGTGCATATAAATTGGACAAATCAGATCATCGATCTTTTTAATCTAGATCTGTCAAACGGGTCATTCGGGTCGGGTTCGGGTCGGGTAACTTCGGGTCCCGGGTAATACGGGTCCCGGATAATATAGGTTTCGGGTATTTTCGGGTCCCGGGTAATACGGGTTTGACCGGGTTTTCGGGTCATTTCGGGTCGATTTCGGGTTGGTCAATTTTTTTTAAAAATTTAAAAAAGTCATAATTTGATAATTTTGCGATAAATTTAAAATTCTAAAGTTAAAACGTTGTTCATAAGTTCTGGTGCTTGTAATTATATACTATATTTGATCTAAAATATTTGATTTTTATTATTTCTCGTAATTTTTAATAAAATGTAATAATATAAAAAATATCAAATTTTCATATAATTTTTTAAAAATAATTTCATGCAATTAGTAATAAGCATAGAATTGTTTTAATGTTTTAATATTTTTTAGAATTTTTATCTTCTTAAAAAAGTCCGTTGAAAAATAAAAAATCAAATACTATCGATCGGACGGAGTATTACACAATACAAATAAATATAAAAGTTGATTTGAAAATGAAATATCAAGTGATTGTAATTATAAAATGTAATAAATTAGAATCTCCATAAAAAAAACAATCATATATAATTATAAATCAATCGGGTCAATAGGGTCAACAGGTCAAATGGGTAAATCGGGTCAAAATTACCGGGTCAATCGGGTCACCGAGTCGAAACCCAGATTACCCAGAAAATTTTCGGGTTTTCGGGTTCGGGTCGGAAAAAATTTCCGGGTCGAAATTCCCGGGTTCGGGTCGACGAGGTCGAGTTGTGTTTTGACAGGTCTATTTTAATCTATAATAGATTAAGAACCTCAATCAAGAAAATTTCATATCAAACATAGAAACCACCCTAGAAAAACAATACGGAGTAGTATTAAGAAAAACTAAGAATAGTTTAATTTTGGAAAGACAAATCCAACTAGTGGCGGATCTAGAAATTTTCTTAAGGAGGGGCTAAATTTTTTTTGTCACATATATATATGTATGAAAAATAATTTTTTATAAATATATTAGAAAAAATCTTAAATTTGTGATTTAAATTGTCAATTTTTATAGGAAAAAACAAAAATTATAAAAGAAAATAGATTTTTTATATTTATATATAGAACATAATGTTTTGTTTGTATTAGAGAAAAATTCAAATTTGTTATTTAATTAGACATTTTAATAGAAGAAACAAAAATTATTTAAAAAAAATGAGGCTAAAGGTTTGAACCCAAGGTAATAAATACATCTCCTTACCAACTAAGCTGAACTGTCTTTGTGATTTTTTACTTCTTTTACACTGTTTTATCCATAAAATTAGTAAAAATTACCAAAAAAATACAGATCCGCCAATGACTCCAACAATTTCTCTATTTCAAAAATTTGGATTGACATTTTATTTTGAAAAATATTACATATTTTTGAAAAGATTATATTGTTTTGTTGTTTTCATATTCATAAAAATAAGATATATAATATGTTAGACTAAAAAAATGCTTAAGATTAATTGAAAAAATCTAAAATGGAGAAGTCGTTGAAAATGCTCTTATAATGAACTTTTTTTCTTTGATAAGGTAAGAATTCGAAGGCGACCTGACCCATCGAGAGGCCGACAAAGTCGGCAGACGACGAACCGTCAAAATATACAATGAAAATAACAAAAGGTGCAAATCAGACAGTGACAAACAAACAAATCCGGTCGACCTAGTTCAATACTTGCAATGTGTGATTTTTTTTATATTTATATTTATATTAATAAAATGAGATTAAAAAAATTGAATATTTTATATAATTTTTATTACATTTTTTTAATTCAAAAAATGTATTGAATAATGAATCATAGTCGAGAAAAACGGAGAGAGTGACATACAAAATCCCTTTAAAATTCCTCTCCTTAAATACTCCATTTCTCCAAAGTCAATAGTCAAAACGAGGCATTTTCCCTCAACAATGTCAAGATAAGTCCATAGTCCAACACTCCAACATAGTGATACTCTCTCCGTCCCACAAAGAATGAATGTCTTTAACTATTTATGCACGTTTTCTTAAAAAAGTTAAAAACTATATAAAATATCAACATTTTATTAAATGTTTTTAAATAATATCATACATATTACTAATAAGTATAGAATTATTTTAAAAAAATTAATTAAAAAAGGGATATTTTATATAATTTTTAGCTCATTAAAAAGCGTGCATAAATAGTGTAAAGACAATTATTGTGAGACGAAGGGAGTACTGAACTATCTAAAATAACACGATAAATTGCACAAAAGTACAAAACCACACCCACTCCAGCTTACCTTTGCAATTCAAACCCATCCACCTATCCACATTGATTTGTGTCAAAACATAAAAAAATATCCAGTGTTTAAAAACTCCTTGTTAATTAGGATTAGTATATATACCTAGTTCTTCATATTCTGATCAAATTCAAGTCGCCATATACTGATCAAATTCAAGTCGCAAAAGGAATAGCGTATATATATATATATTCGGTGGGCTTGGTTGGAGGGTCTGGGTATCAAAAATCATATTGAATGAGATCTCATACTCGGAGTCGAGGGAGTAATAGACATTGGGTGGAAGGAAGGGCGGTAATAAGGTGGAGCAACGGCGTTACAGGGTGGATAACCAGTGGCTGTTGCCAGTGAGCAGGGTCGCTGAGAGAGACCCTGTCATGGACAAGGTTAGACATTGGCCGCGAGATGAGACTGAGACAGATGGCAAGGCTCATTGCAGGTTCAGAACAAAACAACAGAGGCTCATTGCAGGTTCAGAACAAAACAACAGAGGTATACGAAAGGGGCGAGTGTTGGTGGCGCAGCTACAGTTTGGTGTTGCCAGTGGCCAGGTGAACATGTTAAAGCCCTAATCTCATCCCCATCTATAAACCAAAACCCATTTGAAGAGCCCAATCAATCACAAAATGGCTCATTAGAGGAGTGTGAATGTAAAGACCGGATACTAAGAAATACTCCCTCCGTCTCAAAATACTTGTCATTTTACTTTTGATACGTTTTTTAAGAACGGTAAAAACCATATAAAATATCAATGATTTTATTAATTAAAAAAAAAAAATTTCATACTTAATACAATTGTCTATAAAATTATTAAAAAAATTTAATATTTTATAGAGTTTTTAGCTTCTTAAAAAACGTGTTAAAAAGTAAAACGACAAGTATCGTGAGACTGAGGTAGTACATAGAAACAATTTTAATCAACGAGAAAACTCTGCAAGTGAATTGAGTAGAACCAAGTGCAACGACTTGAGAAAGATAAATACGCGAGTCTAGATAAGGTTTTCAATCACACTCGAAGCTAAGGATTCAAATTGCAGTAATCTCTCTCCATGTGTTCAGAGTTCTGAAACAAACAAAACTTGGACAAAATGCAGTGTTTTGGTAAACTAACACAAAATTATCAGGCAACATAACGACGTTCCTAATGATAGTCCTTACACCTTGATAGCGTATTTCCTCATCGGGAAGTATATTTCCTTCTTCTTCTCACGCTCGGTCTTCAAATTAGCCTGCAAAAATGACAAATAAGCTGGTTATCCCTCTTGCTAGAAATACTACAGTTATATGGAGGCTAAGCTTTGGTGTATTCAGCATCATCGCAAAACAATTGAGAGAGAATGGGTATGCAAGAACATCCACTACAATACTGAAGCCATTTTCAATATCAGCATCAAAGCTAAATGACCTAATAAGTGATATTGCTAACTCCCATGGAAAGGCTTAACAATTGGTCAATCTCAAATAAGGAATACAAGAATTCAGATATTTGATTGAATTCCTAAGACAGACCCACACATGACACTGAAGTCTGAATATTCGTTCATACATCTGAAAAATGAAACAAGTCTAGGAGTTTTTCTGATAACCACAAAAGACTCCATGAGGAGTTAAAACTGGTCACAATTAGCACAGAACAACTTGTAAACCCAAGTTCATCTATTTCAGATCCATATAACATTCATCCAAGGCCTAATTTGGATTCACAAAGTTCACAAGTTCGTAATTTGCAATCTACTTCCAAACTTTTCCTACACATTTCATCTATCTTATAACTTGATGGAATCTGATGAAACAATCCACATAAACAGGATGATACAACAGTCAAGTTTGGCAATGCAACTGCGTACAAATTGACAACACAGATAAGGGAACAGGAAAAGAGAAGTTTACTTGGTGCTTGGTAAGACGACGCCTGATGGCTCTTGTCTTCTTAGGGCGAAGATCAAGAGGCAAATATTTCTTGTTCTTGTAAGCTTCCCTCAAAGCCGATTTCTGCTTCTGCGAAATCACCGTCAAAACCTGAGCGATTTGCAGCCTCACAACCTTGCTACAAAATCAAACAAATCACACAGGTCAAATCAACAACTCCAATTGAATTAAAATTACAAACAAAATGTGCAAGGAAATAGATAAAGGGGAACAAATTACATCTTGGAGAGCTTGTTCGGGGCTCCGCCGGTGACCTTAGCGACGCGGAGGAGAGCGAGCTCGGCCTTGAGATCCTTCAACTGGGCGAGAAGGTCGACCTTCGCCTTCTGCCTGAGCTCGTGAACCTTGATCCTCGCTGTAGTCCAGATCGAGAACGAATCAGCTTAAATTGTAAATGAAACGAACTGAAAGAAAAAACCTAATCTTCGAAGCTTCAAATGAAATGCGAGAAGGAAAGAGCATGGAAGAGTTTTTACCCATTGATGAAATCTGCGGCTTCTTTCTCTCTGACGCGAAGATGAAGAGTGGAAATAAATGGAACCAGAGGCTTTAACGAGGGAGGCGCTATAAAACCCTAATTTTCCAGAGCTGAAGTCGAAAATAAATGGGCCTTGGGTTGTATGGGCTAGCCTGCAAATGGTTTATATCCAACTTGGGCCCAATATAAACAACAGGCCTATCTTGTGTGATTTTCGGCCACTTTTATTCACCCAATAGGCATGGCCGCATGGCTTAACTAATGTCTTGAAACATGGTTAGAAAATGGTAAAACTGAAAATAGATTAGGCGGTGATTTCATAGTTTCAAACCCGTTAGATAGATATCTCTGTATTCTCATATGTAAGGATGTTCTTGAGTGGTGGTCTAATAGAGACTAATTTCACCCAAATCATTTCTTGTATAAAAAAAAAAGTTCAGATATTTATCAATGTTGTATGGAAATTATTTAACATCGATTTATTACCAACAAAACTCGTTTGCTAAACGTTAATTCAATCAAAGAAAGAATAACAACCAAATGATATTTCTTGATGATAATCTTAATTCATAAGGAGAAGTCGAGCCCTATCATATAAATGGTTGTACTCTTCTACCTATTGTCAATTGGTTTAAAATTTAATTTGTAACGTTGCTTATAAATAGACTTAAAAGAATTTGTTGGACAAGGAAATGAAAGACTCATTATTGTTGCACCTGACTTTTGATTGGTAAATGTTCCTAGATAAGTAACAATTATTTTTATCATCATAAAACAGTGATAAAAATAAAGAAACACAAACCAACAAGAACAATACATATATTGAATTGAAATGTAAAGAAGAAAAGGAGATGAGAGGCAAAGCAAAGCACATGCTAATAAAGTGTGATTATATAACGCACAGGGTCGGCCAGCTCTCATTAAATATATTTATTTATATATAAATATAATTGGTAAAAAATAAAAATGGACCGTTCGTCCTCCAGTAATGGCGCATGACCCCCAAAACAATAATTTTGTTGTTAAAAGTGAGGAAGACACACTTCACATAGTGCAATGTTATGAATTTCACAGAGCATGTTAAAATCCTATGTGACACCAAATTCACCTTTTTTATTACATTTTGCAAAGGTTTTTTTTTAGGCCAAATTGCATAAAACCACCCTTTATTCACTCTTCTTTTCAACTAACCACCCCTTATTCAAAAATTTTCACTTAACCACCCTTTATAGCATGTCTATTGCAATTAACCACCCATTTTCTCTTTTCTCTATTTAAAAGACCAAAATGCCCTCAAAATTAATTACTAATGTTTATTTATTTATGATTATTATTTTGGTAGAGTTGTTTTTTATTATTAAATCTCAATTAAATGTTTTGGTAGATTCTATATTATATTTAGCTTACTTTTAAAATTTTAAAACTTTTTAATGTCTATACTAAAATATATTCGGTTTTAAAATTAATGGTAATGGGTTTTGAACGGAAGATCCCACCGCATGGATGAATTTTCTAAAAATGAAGTTAATATGTTTTATATTAGTTAAGTATTATGTTAAATCATAAAAAAATATTCATATAGGTTTTAAAATTTTTAAAGTAATCTAAATACAATATAGACTAACCAATTATATTAAAATTTTCTTATGTTTAAATTGTGAATGTTAGAAATTTCGTATAATAGACATTTTGTAGAATTGTTAGTATCGCAAAAAAAAAGATTGGGATTGTTCTGCCATTTTTGGATCGTTAGAATTGTTGAACCGGATTGGGATTTTAACAACATTGGGTGGAACTCTGGAAAATGTTTGATAGTTGATAAATTTACGGTAGTAGGAGGTGGGTGAGGACTTGACAGTTAGTCCATTCTAAAACATGTACTTGAGATTTAATAAGAAAAAATAACTCTACCAAAATAATAATAATAAATAAATAAACATTACTTCCTCCGATCCAAAATATATATATATGTCGTTTGAATTTTCAACACGTGGTTTAAGAAGGTAAAAACTATATAAAATATCAACTTTTTTATTAATTTTTTTAATAACTTAATATTTGTTAGTAATAAGTATTAAATTATATAAAAAAAGTTAATATATTATATAGTTTTTAGCTCCTTAAAATACGTGTTGAAAAGTAAAATGTCATATATTTTGGATCGGAGGGAGTAGTAATTAATATTGGAGCTATTTTGGTCTTTTAAATAGAGAAAAGAGAAAATGGGTGGTTAGTTGCAATAGATATACTATAAAGGGTGGTTAAGTGAAAATTTTTTAATAAGGGGTGGTTAGTTGAGAATAAGAGTAAATAAAGGGTGGTTTTATGCCATTTAGCCTTTTTTTAAAATTCCAAAAACTATTGGGTGCACCCGCATTTATATCAATTTATTAGAATAAAAAAGATTTACATGAAGAGTCAAATTGTTAAATTTAAAAAAAAATTAATCGGAGGGTGTAAAATGAAAGACGTATTACATTGATTTTTTATTTGACTCTTTTAATCCAAAAGTTGAAGTCATTTTATAGGGTTTTTACCTCTTTATATTTTGATATTTATTTTGACCATATAAATAATTAATGTGGAATAAGTCAAGTCTTACTATCTTAATTGATAAGAATGATATATAATGACCAATACGTCACAAATTCAAATTCCTCTCTCCTTAAAAGGCTACATACAAGGAGAAGAGTCAAACATTGGAAAGGTGATGTAGCGGCTCTGTGTGTTTTATGTAAAAATAAATAGGAAGACGAAGATCATCTTTGGTTCAATTGCTCGGCGATCCAAAAAGTGATGAACTAAGTCAGTCCCGTATTTCTGTGAAATAGAAGTGCAAGTTACTCATAGAAAGATTGTGGTGTAGGGCTTCGCTTCGGCTAGGTTGAGAGATAGTGCAATATTATAGTAGGGTAGTGGACTAGTGGAAGTCTAGTTTGAGGATGTTGGGAGCATAGAGGAAACACTTTCGAGACAAGTAGGATTTCCGTTTTGCATGGGACTCTTAGTTTGATCCTATACTTTTGTAATCGGGTTTAACCACCACATCTATATATTTATTGGTTTAAACTTAAACATGTACCTGCTATAGAAAAAAATGACATGGAGTAATAATTCCAAAACAAATGGATGGGTTTGGTGGCTTCTACAATCTCCTAGTTTGTTGGGATATTGGAAAATGGACAAACGACTACTATCTACTTATATGTAGCCTTAATAAAAATGAGAGATTAATTAGGAGGGTAACATATGGAATAGAGGTATATTTAGGTGGACCTTTTATATCAAAATCATATGTGAATAATTACAATAGAAATTACTAGTCCGTGTATAAACTAAACGGCTACGGGGTATATTATATATATAGGTTATCGGCTCCTAAAAGGAAAGGGGCGGTAGCTTAGTAGCTAGGTGCAACAACATTTAAAGGTCCATATCATTCTTAAGACTTTCAACTATTTAGTTCAATTATGAACCACAAAACATGGAAAATGTTAGCCTTTCCCTTTAAATGAATGGCATTCATATATTACTTTTTATCTATTTGAAAGTAGTTAATGTTTTAGATATATGTTCATTTATTCAAGAAAATGAAAAAAAAAATATGAATTATTTGTTGTGAACAAATATTAATATGAACTTTGAAAAACATTAAAAAGTATTCAAATAACTAGCTCTCTAGCCAATTTCACATTTTTTTAAGAAAGTTTAATTAAAATAGCAAGAAAATTTGTTAAAATTTTAGCAAGTAAATGATTTTCTTAAAAAAAATAGACATGTGAATGAGATAACGGTGTTCAAAGGGTCAAATATTTTGTTCAATTAAAAAGGGTGTTGTTTTTTACACCCTAAAATTTTACTATTTACACCCAAAATTCATATTTTTATTTATTTTTAAAACAAACCCTACGCCTCCTGAGTCATAGACGTGTGACTCAAGAGGGGCATGGTATGTATAACAGAAAAAATAGCTACGGCTCTTGAGTCACACATCTATGACTCAAAAGGCGTAGGGTTTATTTAAAAAAAAAACAAAAACTTAAATTTTTGGTGTAAATAGTAAAATTTTCGGGTGTAAATAACAAATCCGATTAAAAAGTGTCCAAAGGAACAAATTATATGAATATAGAGGAGTACAAACTATTGCATATTAAATCAATTTCGATACTGACCAAATTCCAATCGATTTTTCAACCAATTTTTCAATGTAGCAACCAGATATTAAAAATTTTATTGATGTATCGCTACATCATTATATGTCATAATATAATTTTTGAAAACCAAAACTAATTTTGAGTACAAATTGGATGAATTTGTTAACCCTAAAATTCAATTTATAATCAAAATTAGTATTTGTAAAAAAAATACATTTGGACATGTAATGATGTGGCTCTATTTCATTAAGGTTTCGAACCTTCGGTTTCCACGTAAAAAAAATTATAGTCTATCTTCAAAAGATCGAGGCTTATCCAAAACTAAAAAGATAAGTTTTCAAAAAGGATAATTTCAGTGAAAAATAGATATTCGCGGATAAATATTAACAAGTCTATTCGTAATATCTTCGGCCTCGAGAAATAAATTTTCTGCAAAAATTTAACTCCAACTCAAAGCACGAGCCGAGCCGGATGGCGGCGGGTGCGTGTGTGGGTGCCCTATCTCCTCCTCTACCTCTCAATGTAGGTAGTGGAAGAATCTCCTTAAAAACCCTTTAAGATACCCTTAAACTTTCCATGTGGGATGGAAAAAGTCCAAAGGACACCTTAAAACCACAAACTCTAGCATTATATCCAACAATAAACATAGACATAAGAACTAATAGTGAAAGATACTCACATATATTCAAGTGACTAAAAACCCCATAAACAAAATCAAATAAACATTTTACACACCCATTACCCTACATTACAGATCCCTATACACAATACCAAAAAACCCCAAATTTACGGACCCCTTAACCCTAACATTCATAATTCGAAATTCAAATGTTCAAACCATGATTTGAGCTCGATATCACACCCAAGATCACTCATCCCAATCAATAAGAACCAAATTGATAGATATGACATTGCAATTTTGGGAAAAACCAATTCAAATTTTTCGAAGTAAGAAAACTCACCTTTTAGCCCGGAACTGATTGCGCCACCAACTCCAACCACCGGCCGCGTCGCCGCCCCTCTAGAGTCACTAGTTGCCCGTCAGCTTGCCTATGCACTTCGTCTCACTCCGTCTGCTATCGTGTCTTCTCCATCTGCTCGTCTCTCGTTCGGAAAGAAGGCCGAAAAGGTTTCTATTTATGAAAAGTCTCTGCATCTTTTATTAATATTACACTACTCACCCGCCCATAACTTTAAAATCATGTTTTTTGGATAAAGTAAAACTTATGGACGCGAGACAAAAAATTTTAAAACCCCAGGATTACCAGGCAAAATATCCGAAATCCTTAGTTACCATTCGAATTATGCAAAACCCCAAGATTAACTCGCGAAATTAACATTACCTATATTAATACCGATTGGGGAGTACAAAGTTCTACCCTAACAAAACAAGCTTATTATTAATTGAGTCCTTTGGACTGAAGGGGGTAGTGGGTTAAGTGGTCGCAATGATCGATGTTGTTTATAAAAATATCCAAAGCTTAACTCTACCTTTCCGCGATCTCACATTTTTTTAAAGGCCTTCAATATGAGAAGATAACAAATGATGTACGAGTCTTAATTTTCAACATAGAGAGATCCCTTTTGTAACGTTCCATTGTTTGTCCGTAGATACAAGTGTGTGATTGTTAAATTTCACTAACCTATTAGATGTTTTACTTTATTTTGGCTTTTGGATTGTTAAAATTTAGTGGATCAAAAGTTTGTGAATGATTGTATACAAAACCATTCTTTTGAATCTGGGTTATTATCGGATCGGATTATTATAGATTAGATTATTTTAGGATTTTAGTCAAAATCAAGTCGGGTTCTTTCGAATAAGGTCATTATTGGGGTTAAGTTTAAAAAATACTTTTAATTAAAATCAATTTAGTACAAAAATATCGAATTTTATTTCAGGTTTGGGTTCAAGCCATTTCGGATTCGAGCTTCGTCAGGTTTGAATTATTACATAATCTAGTATTCTAGTAATGTCGGACATTGATCAACTTGAATTGGGTCTAGTCGGATTGGCCTTTCAATCATCAACTAGGGTTTAAACAAAAATGGATTGGCCGAGTAGGGTTTAGGTCAAAATTTTCAGATCGGATAGGAATTTATAACCTCCAGTGGCAACTCCTTAAGAAGATCAACGCTCAATGCTCTAGAGCTTTCATTGACATATATGCATACTAACCATTTCGGAATGGTTCAATTGGAAATGACTTGTGGGTAGTACCTAAAAGATCTCCGGTTCGAACCATGACCGCTCTTTATTTACTAAATTCAAGACATATATATCCATACTTTGCAATAAATTAAAAAAATACTTTAAATTTAAACTATAGAAGACATTTAATTTAGTTATGAAATAATTAAACTCTTGTTTCAATAGTCCTACATTATAATTTATAATATCAATGTATAATATTTTATTATAATATAAATTTTTATATATGTACAATACAATATTATAAATTATAATTTATAAACATACCCTATTTCACCATAACACTATTTATATAACAAACTTATTAGTCCACAATCCATCCAAGCAACAAATCTTACAAGGAATTTTTTTTCTAATCAAGATAAGAATTAGGAGAGTCCCGTCGAGCGGCGAGCCTTCCTAGCGCATCCTTACGGACGAAATTATGGAATTAATTTTTCGGATTTAAAAACAATTTTTTAAAAAAACATTGAATGAGTAGTTGTTTTTCAGCTCGCCCACTATCCAACTCTTACAACCATCACTACATATTTCACTCCCATCGATCTCTTCCCCTTTGCCACATTCATCCTTCAAAGCTTCAATCTTTTTTTCAAAAATGCCGATCTCTCTCAAAAGCTTGTTGAGATCAAGCTGCGCCTCCCAGGCCTCCACCGCCATCTGCTCCACCACCGCCTCCTCCGCCACCCCTCCCCGCCCCATCCACCACCGCCGATCCTACCTCCTCGATCAAACCAAGAACCTCGCCTCCAACTCCTCCTCCGCCCTCTCTGCCGCCTACCGCAAGAGCTTCTCCTTCAAAAAGCGCCCCTCCGTTGACGCCGCAGCCAGGCTCCACCACGATCCCGCCCGGAGGCACTCCTCCGCCGAGGTCACCGATTGGCGCAGGAAGAGCTCCGCGGATATCAGGGATGCGCCGCGCCGCTCCGCCTCCGGTTCCTCCCGCAGGTACCTTTTGTGTGATACGGCGTCGTCTGGGGACGATTTGCATCTGCTGGAGCGTAAAGACACCGACTTGCTGCCGTTGCAGATGGAATGTGTTCCGGAGTCGGTCAAACCTGAGTTCCGTCACCGGTCAACGCATTCTCCAGCCATCGGCAATGGACGGTCAGGATTTAATCAGGTACACTCACCCGAAGCCGTTGCAAACTTAGGATGCGTTTGGATTCCACATTATTACAATTATAATGAATTTATAAACATAAATATATGAATAGTATTTAGTTAATTCATTTTATACTTTACAAACTAAATTATTCTAAACCCTTTGTAAAATATGTTATCCAAATACTCCCTCCATTTAAATTAATTTTTACTTTAAAAAAATAATAAAAAAAGATATTTTAATTTAAAAAAATACTTATATTTTTTAACAGAAGTAATATTATTCAAGTATTTATATTTAATAATTAAAAATTTATAAGTACATTATAATTATAAATTTAATTTTATAATTTATAAATCATAACTGGATGATGTTGCTGGTTGTGCAGGTGGTGGTGCTGAGGGTATCACTGCATTGCAGAGGGTGTGAAGGCAAACTTAGAAAGCACATCTCCAAAATGGAAGGTCATAAAATAAAACTTACACTCATTTAATTTACTTTCTTTTTCAATTTGTGAAAGTACACATAAGGTTTATGATGGAATTAGCTATCTAACAAGGTTTTGCTTTGTTCGTCTTTGAGAAAAACAGGAGTGACATCGTTCGACATCGATTTCGAGTCGAAGAAAGTGACCGTGACCGGAAATGTCACGCCCTTGTACGTGTTGAACAGCATTACAAAGGTGAAAAACGCGCAATTCTGGCCGTCTCCTACCCCGTCGACTTCCTCGTCCTCATCGGGTTCTTCGACTTCCGAGTTCAGCTACTAAGTACAATGGAATTGCTCTTAAAACTTTCACATTGTATGGAGTGTGAGGGGGTCTTTTTTCCCCACATATCATAGAATCTTGTTGAATTTATGGTGTAATTGCCTACATAGTAAGTTATATTATATGGATGAATTGATCCACAAGACCTGACTCAACCCGAACCGTTTGACCTGATTGACAGGTCATTGATTACCGTTAAGGGTACAATAAAGCCACGCTTTGTAAGTGATTTTAGTTTGATGATCAACACTTGAAAAAGTTGTCAAAAGGTTGAAATCATGATACACTTACTTGAGAGGATTAAAGTCACGCTTTATTTTGAAGGCATTTTGTGGGTTTACAGCAGTTGCAAATGTTTGAGAGGCTTTTTCACAGAAGTTGAGTCAGTATGTAAGATAAACAGAAAACTCAACCAGAGTCTCAAACCCATCAGTGATGACCTGATGTTGGGATGGCAAGATCTTCATCGTTGCGAACCCCTTCGCGTTCACGTACTTCCCTGTGCCGCCCATGATGGCGAGCTGCGACTGGGACACGGCTGTCCTGTGGATCCCGAAGAATACGAGGCTGTCGATGTAGCCGCCGCTCTCGAACATGGCCGTGAAGGCGAGCACTTGGCTGGTTCCATCCACTGAGCTCGCCATGTACATCCCCTGCGCCTTTCCGACTGTGCCGGACCCGAGCTCGGGTCCCTCGGTCAGCTCGTCGTCGATCGCGGTCAGGGTCCCGAACATGAGCTTCTGGAGGGTGGTCCCGGATTGGAGCTGGGCCCCATTTACGACTGGGAAGCCTGCGGTCCCTCCAAAGATCATGTTGTTGTTGTTGTTGCCATTGGTGTTTGTGTTTTGCATGGTGTTTATGTTTTGGGTGGTTCCGCTGAGGCCGACGAGGAAGGGGAGGTTGTTGTTGTTGATGAGGGCGGAGTTGGCGTTGTTTTGAGGGATGCCGGAGGAGGTTGGGAGGACGGCACCACTTGGCTTCGCAAAGGGGATTTGGCCACTGACAGCAGGGTTCGCTACAATCCCTGTCACAGCCTTGGCTGTTGGGTTTGACCCACCTAATATGTCATGCATGAAGAAGATCAAACTTGGGTGCCCATCTAGTGGTACTCCAGCAGCGCCACCTGCAGGACCGGTGGTTGCAGCTCCGACAGCGCCACCTGCAGGACCGGTGGTTGCAGCTCCGACAGCGCCACCTGCCGGACCGGGGGTTGCAGCTCCGACAGCGCCACCTGCAGTACCGGTGACAGCAGCTGCAGCGCCACCAGGGACAGCTGTAGCAGTGGCTGCAGGTGCACCCACGATAGGAGCAACAGGAGGAAGTTCATTTAGGATTCGGGTTGCTGCAGCCGAGGAGATCACAAGGGATAGAGCAAAGAGGAGGATTCGGGTAGCTGCCATTTGTTGTGAAGTGAGATTAGAGCAGGTTGGTTTGATCTGCTTATGGGTTCGGGTGCCTACATCGCCATGGAGTTATATAAGGAAAGGAAATGGGGAGGCTCAGGGGTCTCAGAAGATGGAGTAGTTCATAACTTGATATGGGTGTATTAGGTTAGAACAGCCTACACCTAAAAGATGAAAAGCTGTGCATTTAAGAATTTAAGGTGGATTTGGTTTGATCTATGACAGTTCTTTGTTGTAGCAATGATCTAAGCCTCCAGTAGTGTAGTTCAACAATGATCAATCACAAGGAAACAGACCAATTCCAGGCAGGTCGTCGAATAGGCCATAACGAAATTCTCCACACTTGGTGAATCTTAATGGATGTTACAAATGTCCCTATATCTTGTAGTTAGGCAGCTAATATGAACTTGGTTGTATACTAACTTCATCTTATGAACACATTTGAGATTATAAGACGAATAAGGGGAAAGAGGGCGGAGTTAAAACTGAATCGATAACACGGAAAAGGAAGAGAAGGAAAGCAAATTGATACCTTCATCATCAGTCCTCACTGGGTCCGGGATAGAACAGGAAGTAGCTTGACTAGAGAAAGAGAGAGCAAAATGGCATATCACTGATATCAGTAAGCAACCAAATGAGCAAAAACCGCATACCAATGGTTGCATAAATGAAACAATACAGTCAGATCAATTGAGGTTTCAGTTATCTTGCACTGCAGACATGACCTAAAGAATGATATCTTGGTACTCTTTATCATCATAAATATTCCTTTCAAAATCTTCACCAAGTCAACACCATACGCGTTACTCTGCCCTTTCGCAGAAATACGCACAAGGGACATGTATAGTATTCTAATATAATTCATGGTGAAGAGAAAGGAAACAACAGAAGGAAAGGGAAAGGAAAACAAAATTTTGTTCCACAAGTGTATATTTTTTCTATGTTAGGCAGAAAGAACTCTTTTTGCTAAACCTATCTACCTCTGCCCTTGCTGAATATACTAACACCAGCATTCCGATCCCGTACGTTCTGAAGTAAAAGCAACGCGCATGAGGACTGTTTCAAATTGTCTTCGATGGGAAAAGAAACGGCTAAACATTTTCTAATGGTTTAGTATCATGGCGCAGCCTCGGAGGACTTAAAGCTCTTTCTGGTACTGCGTTGTTAGGAGATGGGTGTTTTGTTTCCCGCAAGAAGCTCTTCGCATAAAGTGAACCGAACACGATGACCTGATCAAGAATTGACAATAGTGTTAATAGATTGACATCCAGAGCGTTCCTAGAAAAAGATAAACAATGGAGGTTGACCTCCAAGACTTACAGCGCCAATCAATTGTGCTGGGCTTAAGGGATGGGAAAACCACAAGCACGATAGCAGGATGCTCACCAACTGGGCGTTAGAAAGAAACAACTGATCAGACAGCTAGATATGAAGGCAGCAGTCATTATGGAGTAGAAACTGTCATTGGTACCTGTCGTGTAGTCATTACAGTGGCAAACGTGAGAGCACCAAAGGTCCGAATAGTATAAGAAATGAAGAATTGACTGATTGTAGCTACCTGAAAAAATAACCAAGCATTAGTTGAATTTTCAGGAAAACGAGAAGCTAAGAAAGATGTTCAGAAAAAACAGGGAGGCAAATTGAAGCAAGTCTGTCTGAAAAATAAAACACTATTTTAGGACGGTACATGTACACGGGGATGATGGTATTACTTACAGTAGAAAGTAACACGATATCAAAGAAACAATCATTGTGGCGATAAATAAAATCGACTGCTGCTATAAGATGGTTCTGCGCTATGAGCCCTACAAGGCAAAGAGGAGAGAGAAGTTATTTTCTTTTGTAAGCATACAACTCACTTTGGACTGTTCAACAGAGTAAAACAGGAGAAATGTAGGGTGGCTCACCAATAAAACTGAGAACACAGGAACATAACGTCGTGTAAAATATCTGGTTATGAATTTCCATGTTGTAGCCCTTGAATAATTTGTCTTGAAATGTACTGGTGAATCCATCAAGCCTGACAACAGATACCATATTATAATTCCATTCAGATATCAAAGTTCAATATGATGCAAGGAAGCAGAATTTATTACATGTAAATCATGTAACCACCAATCAGCATTAGAACTATAAATACAATGATCTCCTAAACCCTTTCAATCCAAGATAAAGTGTTTTCAATATTTTGCTTCCTTGTGCTGGGAAAGAAAAAATGTTGCCTGCTAATCTATAACACTTTCTTATTCACCAAGCACAAGTAAGACAAACTTACAACCGATCAGGTTTTTTTATATATGTTCCAAAAATTGATTTGGCCCAGGCAGTAACAGCTAATGCCTATAGAGCATTAGTCATTTGGATTGTATTGTTCAAAAGTACATCAGGTAAGTGATTTCTTATGATTATTTGAGAAATTATCAGCAATAAAAACTCAAAAAAAACGAACGGGAAAGCTAGATTTTAGATTAGTACCCAAGATAACCAAGCATTAGGGAGATTCCCAAAATTGTACTTTCTTTTCCTCTATTGTAAGGACTAATGTCACCTGCAGCCTGAAAGATGAAAGATAGAAAATGAACAAGACAGATAAAAATATATGAACTCTCCAATTAGTTCTCAAAGTATTTGGAGCCAGCACTTAACTTCTCAATAGGGAAATTAAAAACTTCCCAAATATATTTATATGAGAATGGAAACAACAAGGTATGAATCCAAATGTGTATGCAAGGGGATTGTTGGCTTTAGCTTGCAACAAGGGATAACGCAGGCACAGATGCAGTGTATAAATAGTGCAGCGGACAAGTTTGGAAAAGCTAATGGTTTGCTTAGCAGCAAAATCCTCAATCATTAAATGGATCTTATATGCATAAATAAGTACCTTATAACTTATAAGCAATAAGCACATCAAGCCAAACAAACCCTAAGTCGCATATTTCTTGAAGTGAATAAAATGAAATGATTAATACAAGTTGTTAATCTTTGCAAGGCTTTTTGTCCGCAAAAATCTCTATTGATCATCCGGAATCAGTCCACAAATCATAGTTCATTTCCTCAACACTCAACACTTGCCAAATAGTCGAGGCTTCAATAGTATAATTTAGTACAACCATAACATGTTCCCAGTAAATATTAAGGTAGCTCATCAAGTATGTTGAGCAAACACAGGCAAACCACAGAGCCGTCAATCAACTTGCTGAGCACAACTCAGTGGAAGTATTAACAAAAGTCCTTTTATGCTATTTCACAAACGTACTTAAAACAGACAGAGGAAATCAGAGATAAAATTTTACCGGATGAAGAATAAAAATGGAACATCCAATAGTCACCAAAACTGCCCACAAATAATCAAGCCCTTTGTATCTCTTTTGCATAATGAGAGTGCCCCAAACCTGTGACAACAGGGAAAAAGAAGTGGCTCAGTTCTCTCTGAGTTCCCAATTCTTGAAGCCTGGTATTTTCTGCAAGGGGATAATCAGCCTGGCATTTTCTCTTGATGAAACATGTATACTGATACAAGACTTTCATGAGTAAGCAAATCCAAACTAAAGTATAATTGGAAATTGGAAAGCATAAATTGAAAACATGTATACTGATACAAGAATTTCATGTATACTGATACCAGTTAGAGCAAATAGTACTGCTACCATATACTTGAACTGAATGATAAGTGTGTTTATTTAGCTATTTGTTCCTTAACATGGTCAGCAAGGTTCTTCATGGCCCGTAGACAAGCCAACCTCACTTCTTTAACACATTCATGTTTAAACATGCCAATTCAAGCTATACATCAAACAATACATAATAACAAAATCTCAGAAAGTAAATAGTCTGATAAATAAAGTGTTCAATTTTAAAACTTCAGACTCACCATAACAGGTATCATTTTTGCACATTTTGCAAGTGTCTGAACAGGGAAACTGACATATTTGAGAGCCTGAAAAAATATAAAACTGACAACTCAAATGCTGAACAATAGTTCCTTCAGAGATGAGTAATAAACACCTATTCTGGCCTCCCTTGTCATTAGTGGTGACTGACCTCATACTGGCAAGTTGTCGTTAGAATGTTCGTCACCGATACCAGACAATACTTGTAAACTGGGGCAACAGGATCCACAGCCTTCTTACTGGCCTAAAGATAGAAGCGAAAGAATCAAACCATGCATATCAAAAGCATAATTCAAATGCGGCAAAGGAATGCAATGACTGAAATTACTAAAAGAAGGCATACACAAACATACTAGTGTCATTTTTGGCATTGAGAATGAGAGAAAACTATATGAACTTGAAAACTTGGAAATTACCACCAAAGAAGCAGCGGAGATTGCTGATGTGGCAAGCCGATTGCAGAAAACTAGAAACAATGAGTGCTTAAAATATTCTTTGTTCGGTCCATATGGAACTCTCATAATCTTCTCCTGAAAAAAAAAAGGAGGTTGGGGTGAAAGAATTAGATCAGTAAAATAAGAGACAGCCTTTAGCCCTTTTACAAGATTAGGTCAGTTTTGCAGCCGATGTTCTAAGAGGCGTGAGCAATCAGAAAGCTCCAAAATATAGCTTCAGTAAAATTAACAAGTTCAACTCAGTAAAATTCATAGTGAGCCCGGAATGCACCAAAGCTTTTACTGAATAGTCCCCCAACTATCCCCTTCAAATTCATTAGTTTAAACAAATGTCATGCTTTTCTAGTTTCTAGAGACAATAAACCAGCCACCTCAAGCGACGTACATTCGTCATTAATGGGGAATAAATATGTAGAAGACATAACAACTAATCAGCTAGAAATCACCTACCAAGATAAGACAACTCACAGGTTTGAAACCCTAAAAATTTCTCTAATTTGGATTCTTTAGGCAACGAATTGAACTCAGGACACCAGAAAAGGGGATTATGAAACCCCTAGATAACGGCAGAAACTGAAAAAAGAAATCAGGAGGAGAAAGGTAACCTGTAAGACGCCATAGACGACAAGAGTGGACAAAATCCCGGTAACGGCGAAAACGCCTTTCAACAACCTATTCTCCTTGTCGGCCACCACCGGAAGCTCCGCCATTGTGCCGCAGACCAGGCAAGGAAATCAAAACCCCCTCCACGATCACCTTCCAAACGAAATCCCCTCGCCGATTTATGCAGCGGCGTTCCTTAACCTAATTGGGAAAGAAAAAATATTCCCCCCTTCGTCAAATTCGCCAAGATGGATCAGATCCAACTCCTCAACATCGACTGAGCAAATCACATAGATTTTCAATTGAGAGACGCAGATCGGGAGTTTGGATCTCGGCGCATAATTTGAGAAAGTCTACGGAATTTTAATGGAGGTTGGCGGGGGTTTCTAGACGCCGGCGAGTTTCAGACGACCCCAGCCTGGTGAAATGGTCGGGGATGAGAGAGAAAGAGGAGGAGGGGTTTACAATATCGCGCCACGTCGGACACGCGGAAAGTGCGGATGTGGTTGGTCGGGTGGGCCCACCGGTCCACGCCTCCACTGGGGCCCACAACACTGCCTTTTTCAGCAGGAGTGGAGTCACGCACTTGATGAGTTGATTTTAATTAATTGGGGTAATTAGGTTTCGTTTTGTTCAATGTGGTTAATTGAAATTTCCGAAAAGTTACTTCCTGATAATTGAATTTTCGGAAAGTTTAATTGATGGGAATTGTGAAAATATGTTTGGTTGATTTTTTTATTTTAGTGGATTAAAAGGAGGAATTGAAAATTTTCAAATACAAAATGAAGGAAGTTGAACTTAAGTTGAATTCCTGCGTTTTTTAATTTCAAAAATATCAACCAAACACATGAATTTCTCCTGCGTTTTTTAATTTCAAAAATATCAACCAAACACATGAATTTCTCCTGCTTCCTGGGAAGTTCTACTTCCTGGGTTTTTCGGTTTCCAACCAAACGAGCTCGTCCACTACTCAATCACTGACTCGTTTAACAAAAATGGGGTAACAAACTTTCGTGATACCCGTTTGTTTTTTGTTCCGTTGAACACACGGTGATTTACTGGTTTTCAGTATCAATAAATTATTTTCACTTGAAAATAAAATTTGTCGATACGGAAAATTGACAGTCATTTTATCCTTTTAGACCAAAAAAACTTGCCAACACCGGAAACTAGTGAATCCACGGTATGCTTGACGAAATAGAATTGTGCAGATTGCAAGCCAGTTGTTTTTAATTCTAAGAAATACATTATAGAATACTACGTATGAAATAAGATATCCCTCCAAGTAAAAAGACTATTGCTATATGTACTAGTACATATATTAAATGCACTTATACGTGTGGATCTATAATCTGTTTGGTTTTAAGGGCTGACATGTAGCCGACAATCGTTATAAAAACTTTGAAAAATAATGTAGACGGTGAAATGGATTATCAATTCGTCGATTTTGAAAAATAACAAAAAGACCCGTTCGTGTACATAAATATAAATATATATATATAATATATATATATATTAAAATTTAAAAAAAATCATGTGAACAAATCATAAATCCATTATACATATTGAACGGCTCAATGATCAATTTGTTACTAACAAATTATACATTCTTCTTACAATATTAGATACTTTTTATTTTAATTTCAAATAATATTTTTCTATTTATAGATATTACTGTTTTAAATAAAATATTATAATGATAAATAATTGAATTTATTCATTTTATCTATAAAATAAAGCTGTAGGGTAACTAGTAAATATTTGAATTTTACCTATACTAATACGGAGGATTTCTTATACTCAGATCCGTACGAAAATAACGAGATTACAAGGCAGATATATTATACTAATCCGTGGGACAAAATTAGTATTGATTACTGGATTGGAAGCATCTTTTACCCCATTGAGTGTGATTTACGGTAGTTATTTATGGGGCAAAGTAAAGCCGTTGTAAAAGGGCATCTTTTCGGTATGAGACCGATTTATAATTCCATTTGCATTTTTTAATAAAATTGATAAAATATTAATATATATAATGAAATCTTTTATTTAATGAGATTTACTTACACCCTAAATATAAAACCTATAAATTCGTGTTTTCGTACATCGAAATCTGAATCATGTTTTAATTGAGTTTGAAAACAAAATTTATCTATAAAATGTTTATTGAGTCCTTTCTAACATCGATACTAGGATTAAATTGAATAAAAAATGGTGAAAAGAGCAAGTATCGGCGAGTTAGGATACTAGGGTAAGCATTTGGGTTAGTATCGTCGATAATAATGGCATGGACAAGTGTGTCAACCTTTTTTTTTATGAGGTGCATGAAACGATGTTCACGGGGACCAATAGGTGAAACGCAGTGTATCACACTACTATGCTCTGACTTCAAGCTGAAGGGGATGGGCAGGTGTCGCACCCGGGCTGGCTGCAACACAATGTTGCCGATGGTGGACAAGTTGAGGGTGGAGATTAGTCTTCCGGTTGTGTAACTTCATTTATAATATGCAATTTTTGACATTGAAAATGTAAGAAAATATAAAATACCACAAAGATTCATTTTTCTCAACGCATAGAAATCAATTTCAAATATATTTAACTATATTTTGAAAAAAAAAATGTTTTTCTTTGAAAAAAATATGTATAATAATAACCAAAATCTCTTTTTTAATAATCTTTCATTAGTAATAATTACAATTTATAAATAATATCAATTTATGAATAATATTTTATAATAAAAAATTAATATAATAAGTTAATCTATAATTGAGGTAATTAATCGAGAGGGTATAATTGTAAATTAATTTGGTAGCAAAAGATGAGTTTTGAGGTGCTACTGTGCTAGGGATGCTATTGATAAAATAAGAAGAGTAAGAATGGGTTGTTAAGATGATGTGGGGAAGAGAAAAGATTAAAAAAAAAGTATTCCTAGTATCCTTAACATACCTTAATAAACATGGTCTAAGGATATATAAAGTTGTATCGATTTAAACCATTGATGACCCTTTCAATACTCAACCCTCAACAAACCTTCTATATTTTTTTACCTATTTTTCATGGAGAATATAAAACTCTACTGATAAAATTTAGTCTCTAATATCGAAACATCAAGAGAAGTTGAAGAGCTAACCCTGCTTCTAAGGGTTATGAATGGATTGTGCTATATACACCCAAGATAGGTGCTATATGCATTCTTTATGATGAATCTATGATCCGTCCGTTGCAAATTTTCATAAAAATACACGAGATCCGTCCGTTATGGAAAAAAAAATCACATAGGGCGGATCATAGATTCACCCTTGTAGTTTTTTTTTTAAAAAAAAAAAGCAAATTAAAAAATTAAAAAAAAATGAGAGAGAGAACAAGGGTGAATCACATATCCACCCTTGAAGTTTATTTTTAAAAAAATGAAAAAGCAGCTTTCTAGAAAGTTGTTTGCAACTTTTTATTTTATTTTATTTTTATAATTTACATAGAACATATCTATGTAAAAAAAAATATTTTTTACAACGGACGGATCCAAGATCCGTCCATGTATTTTTTAAAAAATTTGCAACGGGCGGATCCATGATCCGTTCAAAGGAGTGCATATAGCACCTGCGCTAGGTGCATATAGCCACCCCATTATGAACCCAAGCATTCGAATACTTGACTTGACCATATGAATTTGCAAACTCACATCATTAGACCAATAGGTGAATTATAGAGTTTCAACGCCTCATTTATAAAACACTCGACATGAACTGAGTATGAGTATATTTTTAAAATCGATTCAAATTGTGACTCAATTTGACTCTAATTCAAATTTTGTACGATTTACAAAAATCCTCCTAGGTTACTATGTCATAAGTTACAACTACTCTGTCAATCAAGTAGCTAGGGCTTAAATTGGCGAAAATGCTCGATTTTGACTCATTCACTTTACTAATTAAATAGAATATAATCTTATTTTCATGTTAGAGTCCGAATTCAAAATATGCTCATTTGAAGATAACCGAATATGAACCAACAATACTTGTCTAGTTGCACCTCAATAACCGCGCTGGTAAACACTCCTCTATTTCCAACTTTTACACTGATTTGGATACATACGAAAAAGCCCACAATATTTGGATTTTGGTTCTTGGGATCTAGGCCCAGTTTTGTAGGAATACAGTCCATGGGCCTGAATCTGGCGCTGGTCTTGCATTTGATCAGCCCAATCTAATTCTTTTTTTTTTTAAATGATATATCGAGTCTATCAAAGAAATAAGAAATGGATTACACAAATGACTTCGAAAAGAAAAAAAATATATATTGTCGCTCATACGCTTGATCAAGTTTCATGGTTAGATAAATTGATAGCCCTAAGAATGAAATTTTTTATTTGTTCAGATGGTTCATTCTTAATTAAAAAAAAAATGTAAGCTTGATTAATAAAAAAATGAAGTACACGTCTTACCAACTTAGCTGGTAAGAAAATATGTAGATGTAGAGATTACTAAGGTTCCGTTTGGCAAAAAAACTCATCAGTTAGTTTATTAGGCCTTTTGATTTTGATATTATATAGTTATAGATGAAATAAATATAAGATTTTAATTGAATTAGCTTTTGAAATGAGAATGTTTCAACAACTACTCACCGAAATTTTTCGAAGCTTATGTTTTTCTATTCACAAGTCTTCATTAGCTACTCCAACCGCTAGATTTACCAAACATCATACTAGCTTATTAACATATTTAACACAAATAATTCATTAGTTTTAGCTTCCTCATCAATTTCAGCAACCCCATCAGCTTCAGCTACCACATCAACTAGTATTTCGTCAAACGGAGTCTAAATCTCTATTTTTACTCCTTTTATTGTAATGGGTCTAAATACCTATCCATAAATCAAAAAAAATAAAATAAAGGACGTGTTATTATTTTATGATTATAGGAGATATTGATTGGTGCAAAGACAATAAAATCAAGTTAAACTCTAGTAAAGTCAAAACCAAAAGGTGCATCAGTAAAACTTTGACAAATAAACCCTAGCAAAGCCATTACTTATTTGGTCCTATTTTCTACCAACTACGTGTCAACTCTTTTCCAACTTAACCATAACAAACTTCACTAGTATTAATCTAACCATTTTATGTATATTTTTTTTTTAAAATTATACAACTAATTAAAATATTTAAAATATTTAATTACGTTATCAGGGTTTCCCCCTTGCTTTTTTTTTGGTAAGATCCCCTTGGGTTTTATTGTACATCCAATATTCCCTAGTAAAGCATATCAAGTTCTTTGATTCTAACACTTCGTATTTTCATCACGTTGCGTCTGGACGTAGGCATAGAAAACAAATCCGCAACATTACAATCCCGGAAGGCACATTGATTATAGGCGAGGAAAATGTGAGAAACGAAATCAAGAGTGATTTCGAAAGAAGATTCAAAAAAGAATCGACAGATGAAAATCTTTTAAATGAAATGCTAAACCTAATCAACCCCTCCATAACCTCTGAGGAAAATGAATTTCTTATTCGGAGCCCATCTAATATTGAGATTAAAACGGCCGCGTTTAGCCTTGGCAATAACAAATCGCCTGGTCCTGATGGCTTCACAGCTGAATTTTACAAGAATTATTGGGATATTGTAGGTACATCCGTCATTACGGCAGTGAAGGGTTTTTTCCACTCTGGAAAACTTCTGAAACAAATAAACCATACGTTTATATCCCTCCTTCCTAAGCGTGATAACCCTACCAATACTAGTCACTACCGACCAATTAGTTTATGTTCTACGGTGTATAAGATTATATCAAAAATCTTAACAGAAAGACTCAAAACTGTTATCGGTAGGATTATCCACCCCCTACAAGGGGCGTTTGTGTCTGATAGGGCAATTCAGGACAATGTTCTGGTGGCACATGAGATTTTCCACTCCTTTAGTTCTCGTAGGGGTCGTGAGGGTTGGTTGGCGATAAAATTAGACATGGAGAAAGCATATGATAGAGTAGATTGAAACTTCACGAAATCGGTCTTAATAAGATTTGGATTCCACAACACTTTTATCAATTGGATTATGGAATGTGTTACAACTGTGTCCTTCTCAGTTCTTGTTAACAATGGACCAACTGAAATGTTTTTTCCCACTCGTGGCCTTAGGCAAGGGGATCCCCTTTCCCCCTTCCTGTTCATCCTTGGTGCCGAAATATTAGCTAGGAGACTCTCTGTCGAAACAAATTTAAGTAACAACTCAATTGGCTTCTCCTTCGGTAGAAATGGCCCCCGTGTTCCTTTCCTTTCCTCTGCGGACGACATTATCATCTTCACAAAAGGCAGCGTGGATGCGGCTCAGAAAGTTAGAACAATCATTGATGCATACTGTAAAGTTTCTGAATAAAAGGTTAATTACCATAAATCTAGTTTTCAAGCCACCAAAGGTATCCCCAACACTAGAATTGACGAGTTACGAAATTGCCTGAATATTACAAATGAAAACTCATTGGACAAATATCTCGGGTGCCCTATTATTAACGGAAGAGTTAACAAATATACATTTGAAGAAATTGTCTATAAGTCTAGAGAACAACTAATTAAGTGGCGTGCTAGTGCCTTATCTCAACAAGGTCGCGCGGTCCTAATCAATTCGAACCTTTCAGCGAAGCCACAATACATAATGCAGAACTTTATGCTCCCAAACTCTTTGCATAAAGAGCTAGATCAAATTAATAGGTTGTTCTTCTGGAATAAAGATCTCCAGCATCGACCCCTGATAAGTTGGGACAAAATTTGCAGACCAAAAAAATGTGGTGGCCTGGGCCTTCGAAAAGCCAAAGAAATGAATGAGGCCCTCCAAATGAAGTTACTTTGGAAAATTTTGGCTGAACCAGAGAATGTTTGGGTTACGCTGATTAAACACAAGTACCTACGATCGTCTTCGATCTTTGAATACAACAAATGTGGGGACCTGTCCTGGCAATGGGCGAAACTAATCTCCCTAATTGACAAGTTTAAGTCTGGTCTTATTTGGTCAGTTGGAAATGGAAAAACTATCAAATTTTGGACAGATAATTGGATCACTACTTCCGCCCTACGGTCTAGGGAAGATTGCCCCCAAATAGATAACTTAGGGGAAATGGTCAGTGACTACATCTTGGGTGGTAGATGGTGGGCGGAAAAACTTAACAATGTTCTACCCTCCAACATTGTCTCAGAAATAATGGACATCCCGCTGCCCTTTTCCGCTTTTGAGGACCGTTTGTATTGGTGGCCTGATAGAGCGGGATGGTTTACAACGTCAAGTGCATACAAGCTAATCACTTCGCAATCATCTTGTAATGTTGACATCAACGCCTGGATTTGGAAAATTGACGCTCCGCCAAAAATAAAAAATTTCTTATGGAAAATCTGCCAAGACGGTCTGCCCACTGCCGCGAGGCTTGCTACAAGGGGTGCTTCTGTGCCTTCCACTTGCAGTCTTTGTAATAGTGCAGACGAGGACGAGGTTCACCTTCTGATCGAATGTCCTTTTGTCCGTTCGATTCACCAATTCACTCAAAGAATAAACTGAAGTTTAGCTAACATGATTGTCCAATCTCGGGATATAAAACCCATTATCTCCTTCTTAGGAAACAACCTCAATTCTGAGTGTAAAATGGAGCTCGCCTTTACCTGGTGGAATACTTGGTATACTCGGAACCAACTCGTTTTCAAAAATGTTCCTATCCCTCAGGGGGGCAGCTCATTACAGATTATTAAAAATCAAATACATAATTGGAAAACAACTTATCAGCTAGAGATTGACCAAGATAAGGTTCCATCTATGTCTACCCAGAAAAAGACGTACCAAAATAAAAAAAGAAAGAAGAAATACACCAAATGGCGCAAACCTCCAATAGGGACATTTAAACTGAATTTCGATGGTTCTTCACTATCTAATTTGGAGAGCTCGGCGGGAACCATAATCCGGGACTGGGAGGGCCGACCTATAAGCATTAGCTTCCAGAAACTCGGTACACAAAGCCCGCTTAAAGCAGAAGCGCTAGCGCTAAAACTAGGAGTCCAACGTGCCATTCAACTACGCATTGAGAAAATCCATGTCGAAGGTGACTCCTTAATAATTATAAACTATTTCAATAAACATACAACATGCCCTTGGGAAATAGAGCTCGTACTGTCTGACGTAAAACTTTTACTATCGACTTTGAAAGAAGTATCTTTCTTTCATGTTCCCCGTTTGGGCAATAGAGTGGCGGATAAGGTTGCACACCTTTGCCACTCTGTCTGGGGTGTCGATATTTACAACAATTCTGGTCTTTTAGACCTCATCCGCAAGGATGCTACCGGGTAGAGCTTGCTCACCCGAATTATTTCCTTATAAAAAAAAAATATTCCCTTGTAAAGTATCAAATATCAATTCAAATTGGAAATATAAGGTGCAGACCAGTAATTGATTTAATGGACTTTGAATAAACAATTTAAACGGATAATATATGAAATTTATGGAGGATTCAAACGAACAACTCTATGTTCATAGTCTGAATCTTCTGGTCCACTCCGATGATCTAATTCGGTGTATTATAAAATTATTTCGGATATAAATAAATATTGAAAAAATATTTAAAAAATATTTGTATATTCTATATCTTTATATTGATATGTTTGTAAAATTTTATTATGAAAAATCATGTTTTAAAAATATTGATAATTAAAATATCAATTATTTTAAAAAATAATTTTTATCATTTTCTAAAACATGAATTTTCATAATAAAGTTTTATAAACATATCAATATAAGGGTATAAAATCTAAAAATATATTTTTTTATTTTTTTCAATGTTTATTTATAATCGAAATAATTTTGTGATACACCAGATGGACCACCGGAGTGAACCAGAGGATCCAGACTGATATATTGAAAGTTCATGGATTAATCATCAACTATAATGACAATTAATTAATTAATAGTTCATTTATATATAAAAGGATAATTAGCACTTATTATATTATAAGTTTGTGATAGTGTACATTTGTTTAATCTCTTATCACTAGCTTACAATATTAGATTAATTCCGAACATGTCATTCGGTTGGCTTGATGCATTATTATTTTTCTATACATGAAAGTTTAATTATTTAGAAAGTCCTCCTAATCTCATATGATGTATTAAAGGTTAATTAAAACCCATAATAATATACCATTATCCTCCTGCAGAACCGACCTTCTTTTTAATTAGTGTTAACATGTCACAACTCACTTTTTTTTGGACCATCATCAAAGCCATCCCTATTTCAATGATTGGGTAGGCTAAATATTAATTTGGAAATATTACAATTAATTACTTAAATATTCATTTTTTTTAATAAAAGACCCACAATTACATTGAAATATGACAACAACTTCTCATCTTCACTAACTCATTGCTGATTCCTAAAAAAACTTATTTGTAATTTTAGTCAAACTACATTATACTACTCGAAACATCACGAAACAAAGCACCATCGCATTCACAACCATGTCTATAAAACCATGCGAAGAAATAAAAAGTTTGGTTATGTCGATGTTGTGAATCTAACCTTACAACAAAGTATGCCACATTACTAACGATATGAATAAACACTCATGTACTATACAAATACAAAATTAAAAGGAGTATGTATCGTGGAAAAAATCAACATAAAATAATGAGAGCTTAATAATCTTAAAACATAACAATTGTACAATAGTCGTTTTCAAAACCATCAATCCCAAAGTAAAAACAATGAAAAGCTATTTCAACAAATTTGATTGTGGTTGTATAAAAAACCCAATCACGAATATTTAAAACTGAACTAAAAACAATAAGAAAACAAAGACAAAGTACCATAAAAAATCATGAACACTTACGCCATTATAATAGAGGCAGGATATTTAAACTCGTGACATATTACTCACTGTATATCATCCTAATCAGCTAATAAGGATTCACACCATTTTGTATTCTCTCATTGAGCCATCTTTCACATTTTCTAACAAAGTCTACACCTCGGCTATTAAAGTTTGAGCAATAGAGCTCACTCACTTGACTCCACATCTATTAAAGATACTCCCTCCGTCTCAAAATTTAATTCGTTTTAGGATTTTACACAAGTTTTAATAAAACACTCACCTCTCAATCAACATAATCAATCCACTAACTTTTCCATAAATTTTATTATTTTTTAATACCCTATACATTTTTTAACCAATCAAAATCTTTAAAAAAATCAACAACACACAAATCGATACAAATCATTACTATCCCCTACCTAGAAAACATAAAACGACCTAAATTTTGATACAAGAATTAAGAGCTAAAACGACTTAAATTTCGAGACGAATGGAGTATTATTTTAGATATTTTAGTGTTTATTTCAATTAATTATTTCTATGATTATTTCTGTACTAAATAGTTAATTATAGTTTTTGAAGAATAAAAAAAAGATTGTCAATCCACTTAAAAATTAATTTTAAAATGTTAAAAATACATATTTTGAAGGTAAATACTCAAACCAATCAGGCACTTCCCACCGGCCGGGGCCGCAAAAATATTTCCGGTGTATTTTATACGTCTATGGTGGGCCCCCACCACACACCTTTTCGGGCCACGATCAGACGCCTCTCCACCGTCCGATCCTCATCACGGGTCGGCACGTCCAAATCAGAGGACACGTGGCAGCTTGGCAGACATTGGGAGGCCCCGGCCAATCGAATGCCAAAAAAGAACAAAAAGCACACCAAATACCAACCCGGTCCAATGACCCGCTGCAAAACCTGAACCGGGTGAACCGGGTTGACTTCCCTCGACAGAACACCACACTAACCACTATATATGCCCTCTCCCTCTATGCATTGCAATGTGCCAAAGCAACACACACTCTAGAAGAGCTACAAATTACAAACAAAGAAGCCAGTTGCCACACCGAAGGACACAATGCCGAGAATCGCAATCGGATCCGCCGCCGAATATGGCCAGCCCGATGCCCTAAAGGCGGCATTAGCCGAGTTCATCTCCATGCTCATCTTCGTCTTTGCCGGAGAAGGCTCGGGGATGGCATTCAGTAAGAGCCTCGAGTTTAATGTTTTCTCCGTCTTTACGAAGTTTTCGGATTTTTCCTGACTCGGGTTTTTGGAACTTTTCGCAGATAAGCTCACGGATGATGGGTCGACCACACCGGCTGGCCTGGTTGCCGCAGCCCTGGCTCACGGCTTTGCCTTGTTCGTGGCGGTTTCTGTGGGCGCAAACATCTCAGGTGGCCACGTTAACCCGGCCGTGACGTTGGGCGCTCTTATTGGTGGTCACATCACCTTGGCAAGGACCATCCTTTACTGGATTGCCCAGTGCCTTGGCTCCGTCGTTGCTTGCTTGCTCCTCAAGTTCGCCACCGGCGGCTTGGTAAGTACTCAAACCATTCATACGAGTCTTGAAGGACCCAAGTCCGTCTATAATCTGACTCGACGTTTTTTATCCTAATCTTGCAGACGACATCAGCATTCTCTCTTTCCTCTGGGGTGAGTGTGTGGAATGCCCTGGTCTTCGAGATAGTTATGACCTTCGGTCTTGTGTACACAGTTTACGCAACAGCAGTCGACCCAAAGAAGGGTAACATCGGGATCATTGCTCCCCTCGCAATTGGTTTGATCGTGGGCGCCAACATCTTGGCTGGTGGTGCTTTTGACGGTGCATCCATGAACCCAGCTGTGTCCTTTGGACCAGCCGTAGTCAGCTGGTCCTGGGACGACCACTGGGTCTACTGGCTCGGCCCATTCATTGGCGCCGCCATTGCTGCCCTGGTCTACGACATCTTCTTCATCACACCCGCCAACTACGAGGAGCTCCCAACTGCTCTCTAGAAGACAACGGGAAATCTCAAGCCTTGCTGATTGTTTGCAACCAATGTGTGTTTCATTCGCCTCCGGGCCCTCTTTGTTGGTTTGATTTTTGATCACCAGAAGCTCCTGGTGCTTCTCTGGTTGTGTGTAATTGTGAAATCCAAAGAACTTCCTTTTGTTTCATCAGAGTATGAATCCGTAATCAAGTCCGACGAAGCAAAACCAAACATAAGAAAATGTCTCCAAAGATAGGCCACTCTTTAAACAATTAAACTGAAACTAAAACAAATGATGGATGTTAAACCAAACACTACAGTAAATCTGTAAATCACCACATAAGTTACGAGTCTTCCGACTTATGAGCTCAAATCTCCTCTTTA
Source organism: Persicaria maculosa (assembly GCA_963922045.1). Lineage (NCBI taxonomy): Eukaryota > Viridiplantae > Streptophyta > Magnoliopsida > Caryophyllales > Polygonaceae > Persicaria > Persicaria maculosa. The sequence goes on along the minus strand of OY998267.1, from coordinate 11,745,070 downwards.
CTCCAAGGCATATGCCTATACAAGTCTATATACATCCTAGTATCCAACGGGAAATTTACGAAAAATAAAATATAAAACTCTTAAGGAAATGCCACTTGATTAAACATATTAACATAAGTTTATATAGTGATGACGGGTTGATGGCTTGATTTGCTACCTAAACAAGAAATATAATACTGAAACCAGATAAAATGAATGAGAGACTTTAACTAAAGTAATGGTGATATGCTTAATGACATCAAAAGAAAGGGATGATGATATGCTCAAGAGAGTCAGAAGAGAAATTGCAAGTGAAGCTTATCTGAATGAGTACAGGGTAAATCGTATAATATTGCTCCGTTCTTCCTGTCCTTTACAAACTCTGACCTGAATGCGGTATTCCACCGAGGAATAATAATGGTCTGAAAATGATGATCCACATTAACTACGACTAGAAACTTCATACGGCCTGAAAAATTTCGGAAACACAAAAGCGGGTATGAGAAAAGAAGGTTAAAATCATATGTCAAAAAAGGCAGATTTGACTGTGAATTTTTAATTCAATGTGAGGTGGAAAAGATAAAGATCCTCATTACATGAAATAGCATATAATGTGGAATATTCACAATGTGTTGTAAGTGTCACTTTCATGGGCATCATTTGATGATGTCCTTGTTTAACAAATGTATTCAAGTACATCAGTGTTAAGGATCTAAGCGTTGACCTGCACGAAAGTTTATAGGCACTTGGCTCTAGCTCATCCGAATATGATACAGGGTGAAATAGCAGATGTTTGGATGGGTTTGAGCTTCTGAGACTTGAGCACTATCTGGAAAGGAATGTTGATGCCATAAAAGACTAAAAGTATCAACTTACCATGCAGTCGTTCAACAAATAGCCTTCATTTTTTCTTCTTCTCATGATGCTTGCCCAGTTTTGTCTTCCGTTGTTTCAGTAAATGCAGGTATAGCTTCAGCCATAGGAATGGATAGAAGAGGAGCAGCACCTATGAAACAAAGTGAAAAATTAGCGGCAACTGTCATTTAATAACAGCATACATGTATTTGGGCATCGAAATCAAAACACACAGGCTAAGCCAAGTGGAAGAAATGATCGAGCACGAGAAAGCAAATTCTGTTGTCTGTCTAAAGCATGTGTGACAAAAATAACCGTGTGTGTCAAATACACCCCCCAAAATTACTATTGGAACCACAAAAGGAAAATTTTCAATTTAAAAAAAAATATGTGCGCCTCCGAAAGCAGAGGTATGTGAATCATGAGGCACAAGCATGTGACGTTTGAAATTTGTATAGTAACAAATAAGGAGAGGAGAGATCCATGAGAAAACTTCAAACGGAACCTAAACACATGTGCCTCAAGAGGTGCATATATTTAAAAAAAAATCATTTTGTGGCGGTTATAGTATTTTTTTGTGGTGTAAATAGTATCACCTATAATAAACCTAAGAATGAAGTTTATGATATCAAGAGTAGAGGCATGTGCAGCCCTCATAATCCGATCCCTCTGCCATAACCAAGCAACTAAATATGCATGTCCAGTTAAAAAGATCAATATCAGAACAATCGAGACTCAAGAGCATGTTATTGCTTGCAACCTATATTCTCATGTGCGGAGCATTTGCACAGCAAAATAGAGTTACTATTATTAGGAAGAAAGATTATAGAACTAGATATTTCAAAACAAACGTTGAATATATATTGCAAGGTTGCAACCAAAATCTTGTGAAGTGTACCTGGACAAAGTTATAATAGCTAAAAGGGAAATAAGTGAAAGCATCCGAGTAGAGGTTCTTCTCTCTTATATATGGAAGGGCATGGTACATGAGCCACACTGCGTGAAAAAGATTCGAACAATCGATATACACATGTTATTTTGAGGAATGTTAGGAGAGAAAGAAGAAAAAGAGGAAAAAGAGAGAACACAGAGAATGGAAGGACACAAGTACTCACTTTCACCGCCAAGTCCAATGGGATACACCCCGATAAATGCAGTGTACCTAGCCACATAGTGGTGAAAATTAAGAGAGCGGATCAATGATAAACACGTCAAGATACTGTCGTATGCAAAGGGAATCGTATTTTGGCATATTAAATCATTCAATGTAAGCTTGTAATGGAACAAACCTGATATAGGTCATCCAATATGGGCAACTGCCAGTGCAATTTAGTGCATAATGGGAGTACCTTATTACCTATATAACATTTTCCACGCCAAATCTATTAAAAGCTAAAAAAAGAAGGAATCAGATGCAGTTAAATTTGAATAGCCCTATCCATCCATGTTGAAAAGAGAAACCAAGAAACAGTAAACAATAGACATGGATAAAATGGGCTATTGGGGTGGCCCTAAAGCATGAATTTTTTTTGCTAATACGATTTACTCCTTTGTTATTGTAAGATCAGAAAAAAGGAAATATTAAGGACCAATATGAATGCCCATCAAAAGCTTGAAATAGTTTTGTTGTTATGAGCTAGTAACTCGTATTAGCATTTCTAGTCAATGCAAAAAACACTAAATCACACTAATCAAACCAAACCTTAAGCATGAATAGGGCAAGGAAAGAAAAGGCTAGGGGAAAATATGTTTTCGGCTAGATAATGAAATCTAATGAGTCAGTTTTGCTGAGACCAGGGTTCCCATGTTGAAAGGCATACACTCATATGAGATCGTGCGTACAAGTTAGACTAAGCAGTAAAAGCCATATTTTCGATTGAGCAACGACAACAAAAAATTGTTGCAAGTAGATTGAGGTTTCTTAATGTCAGGAAGACATTCCTAAACAAGTCCTCTCTGCAGTCAACGTAAACGCTCTCCAGCACCAAAGTTAGTGTTCTCCATCAAATAGACATTCATTTGCTGACAAATAATTTTACTGATAATTTTTTACTTGGACATTATCAATAAAAATCATATTATTTTTTTAAAAATAAAAAATACAACAAAACTACAACCATAAACTTTGGAAAACTACACAAATAAGCTTAGAGTACTGTTCTGTTCCCCTTTGGACAACTGCAGTTTCATGAATGCTAATCAAAATCTTCTCTTAGACATTCATGTACTTGATCCTAAAGCAAATGAAAACTCATACCAATCCGAGTCCATGATCATATATTCATATGGAGTATTTCATATCTTCCTTTAATATCCGCGAACAAAAACAAATAATGCATAAAATAAACTTACTTCGCCTAAGCTCCACATGAAAAAGGTTATGAACACAGACGCAGACCCTTGTATCTGGGGAAAAAATCCAAACATTTACAAACTCACATTACCATCATGAGCAAAAAAAAAAAAATCTCTAAACTTTTCAAAATAGCGTGTAAGAGAACCTCATCAATTCGATGAAGAATTGCTATAAGATAATGAATCCTTCCTCCCCACTGCATAAGAGGAAGCAGGAATCCACTGGGAACAATCCCTAAATTTTAACACATTTAAGACTAAATAAGTATCTAAATGTCACCAAATAAACAATGTATGCAAATATCTTCTAGAGATGATATACAATCAGTCCAAGAAGACAAATTCAGAACCTACCCAGAGCTCCATGTATAACTTCCAGGAAGGCAGCGGTTTGCAACAAACCTTCAACAGTCCAATACTCATAAATAAATAAACAAACAAATACAAAAGTTTTGGGGAATTAAATGAAACAACTGAAAATGAGATCAAAAAAGAAAAGAAAAGAGGAGAGACATTACAGACGAGCCATCCAGCAGAGGGGTAGGAGGAGACGAAAGATCGGGTGGAGGCCAAGCTTGTTGAAACTATACAGAACACGACCGCCCTACAAACAATTGAACAAATTCACAGGTTCAATTGCAAATTGAAGAACGAAATTGAAGGTTTTAAAATGAGTTGGGGGAAGAAGAAGCCAATTACCATCCGATTGACTGAAGTGAATTGTAGAGAAAAAGGTAGGAATTGGAAAGTTTTGGCATTTTGGGGATTCCGGAGTTTTCGAGGTTTTCAGTTCAAAGGTGGATAAGGTCCAGTTGTCTACAATTTGTAACTTGCAAGTGTGAACCTGTGAAGTGTGATGAGTGATGACTCATGGTTATGGTGCTCCTTCAATTTGGTAAATAAAAACGATGTTCAAACCGGAGATCTTTAGGTACTAATCATAAGTATTTTTCGATTAAACTATTCCGGAATGATTATGGCTATGGTACTCTGACTAGGAGGATTATGCAACTTTTATGTGATGCCATTCCGATCTAAATTTGCGTAACATGTGTTGCTTAATTCATGTAATATATCCGTCATGGATGACAAGAATCGGGTCAGTTTGTATTCCAAAGTGTTTTTTAAAGGGTTTGTTTAACTAAATTTTAATGTATTTTAAATAACATGAATTTAAAATAAAATATTATATAGATTGTATAAATCAAATATTCAATATTGTGTTAAGTTTGTGATTCTTCTTAAACTTAATAAAATTAATTTACACAATTTATAAGGTGTTTTATTTTAAAATTGCGTTATTTTAAATAATTTTTTTAACCAAACACTTGAAGCATAATGCACTAAAAATCCAAACACACAGGGAAATATTTTGATTTAAAAAAAAGTAAGGCTTATATCGTGAATATATTAAGTTTGGGGAAAACGGAGCAATTGTTATGGTTGTTATGTGAATTGAACAGTTTGATATTGGCTCGATTTGGAGATCGTTCAAAAGAACAAAAAAAAAAACCGTAATATTTTCGGTCAGATCCAAGACCGGAAATTCCGGTCCTTGTCCCAGTTCGATCCAAATTTTGTGCAGCGCTAGAATCTATGATGGCAGAACTACAAGAGGCAAAACAACGAGTTAGAGAAGAAGAATCAAACGGGGGTAAGGGCACTTTAGTCAACTTAATGATTTTTTTACGGAAACCCAACAATACAAAGAATCGAACAGGGGCAAGGGCGCTTTGAGGAGAAGTGATTCAACACCTCAATTAGAAGATCACCCCTAACACAAAAACAAGAAACCCAAAATCTATAAATCGACTACAAATCAAAAGAGTTAATTCCAAAACTGCTAAAGCACTTAATGAATAAAGAAAAGAGTTTGAGATTTGATTTTGTATATACACTAATTCATACTTTAGTCGCATTTATAAAAAAGGTTCGAGGGATGAGATAAATGTCAATTACTTTGAGTGAGAAGGAGATATAAGCCTTATGCTTCGAGGGATGAGGAGATGGAATCTTTGAGTGAGGAAAAGGAGGATGACGAGTTAGCGACAAACTGCGAACAAAGAGCTCTCTTTTATGAATCTATGATGGTAGGACGGCAGGAGGCGAAACAACAAACCGAGGAAGGATAACCAAATAGGAGCAAGGGCAATTTAGTCAATTCAATTAATTTTTTACGGAAACCTAACAGAGTCACAAGCGAGGTGGCGTTTTCTTCACGTAATGGGTTTTAAGGGCAGTTTTCTACGATATCAATTTTAACGGGTGATTTTCTTCAAATACTCCTATTTAAGAGGTGATTTTCTGCCATTTTCCCTTATATTTATGTCATTATTTTAGGGGAGCCATGTCGGGCTTACTAACTTGCAAGTCCAAAGTCCGAGTCAAAAGTGTATCGGCTGATACTTGGTTATGTTCCTATGCATTTATAGCATGTGGGCCGGTGAACTGTGAAGCCCATTATGATTTATGATAATGCAATTTGAATGTTCAACGATTGAAATGTGTTTTGTCTTTCACAATGTCTTTATTTGTTTTCTGATTCTTTGTACAACCATGTTATTTTTATTATATTTTGTCCATGTTTTTGTTTTCAAATAAAATAAACAAATTAATTTTAGTTATATGGAAACTAACACTCCGTATAAAAGTAAATCAAATTATCTTTTTTTTTTAAACCATAAATCAAAGGAAAAATGACCAAAAATAATATCAACTATCACCCGTGAACCAAAAATAATACGAACTTTAAAAATTACTAATTGGTATACAAACTATATCCAATTAAACCGATTTTGATACCATGGCTAAAATTTAGAAACGAAAAAATAATTTAAACTTAAAATATAATTTACAACAAGTTTGGGAAAATTTTGTAAAATTGGGGGTAATCAGTCACTGTTCATCGTCACCATCCCAGGACCTCAGCGCGATGAAGCGACGGTGGACTGAAATGCCCGTCATTGAAGAAAGTCGCGAGCTCGAAGATGAGCAAAAGAATCAAGAATCCCTTGATTACTCGACAGAGTCGGGAGCGCTTCTGCAATGGCGAATTGAAGACTGAGCGATCCGACGGTTAGCGGTGTGGATGAGGAGGAAGCGGGCAGCGAGGTGAGACTGTGGGAGATCGAATTGAAGAGTTGTTGGAATAATCTCAATAGACACATAGAGGGCACTTGTCGAAAACTACAAGTCCGAGGCCGCTCCCCAACAGTACCGACGACGGAGGTAAAGCCCTGGATCTTGAATGCTAAATAGCTAGGGTTATCGGGGATGAGAAGACGTCGTGTTCTTGTCGCGCTGCTTGTTCCACCATTCCTGGAACTCATGATTAGTGGGCCGAGACATACGAAATGGAGGACGAGGCCCTGGTGAAGGCGACGCAGAATCGAGGCAGAGACGGAGATGTGGATGAGGATGAGATCGCAGGGTTGGGTTACTACCCAAATTTAGTTAGTTTTACAAAATTATCCCAAACTTGTTATTGATTATATCTGGAGTGCAAATTGTTTTTTCATTTCTAAATTTTAGCAATGATATTACAATCGGTTTAATTGTATATAGTTTGTATACCAATTGGTAATTTTTAAAGTTCGTATTATTTTTTGTTCACGGGTGATAGTTGTTATTATTTTTAGTCAATTTTTTCCTAAATCAAATTATCAATTTAGAGAATTTGATGTTAGTGCCTTATGATACCAGTACAATATATAGTTCAGTTCCCACTTCACTTTTATGCATTTTTTTAATATTAATTCACATTTATAAAATAACTTGTAATTAAAACCCATCTCTAAGCATCACTATACTCTCTCTAAATATACACAACTAAAATAGATATTATGTAATACAGTAATGTATATTCATATTTAGCAAACATGGTATAATCTTGTGAAAATATATAGATATTTAACAAAATTTGGTACAATATTATCTTAAATATAAGAGTATATTTTTATATTAATATATCAATATCTAACTAAATTAGGTAAAATAGTATTATTTTAAACATATATTGCTAGATTGATTAAGTGGAGTTGGATAAAAATTTGATAAAATCTTATATTGAGCACAATACATCGATATCAAATAAAATTAAGTCAAATCTTATCTTATATATTGATAGCATGTATTCCTATATATTTGAAAAAAAATATTAATATTATCTTCAACATATATGCATATATTATTAACAAAAAAAAAAATTCAATTGTTTAAAAATACGATTAAGGCGAAGTCGACACTTGGTGAAAACGATTTCTTTTTTTTTATTATATTGATTAGTGAATTGGGTAATGCAATACATTTTTTTGCATTAATATTCTTCACAATATACTCACTCCATTAATAAATACATGTTATTATATTACTTAGATACACTTATGAGTGTGAGAGTTGAAACTTTAGACATATAATATTTGAATTGGATGAAAGTAGAGTCTGTCACCCTTGCTCTAATGGTAAGAGAGAGGTAACATTTGTAAGAGGTCAGTGTTCAAATCTCATTATTTACATAAATTGTAATTAGTGGGTGTTCAATTATTCACTGGTTTCACGTTTTTTGAAACGAAACAGCTACGCGATCAAGCTTGAAAGTGGATTGAGAGTAATTGGTACACTATATTGAATATTGAATGGTGGTTCCTATATGCATTTAGACGAAATGGATTAATTACTATCCGTTTGCCCCCACAATTTGACATGTGCTTAATAATCATTACAAAATTTTTGAAAAATAACATAAAAGGTTTCTAAATCTGTTTCATTTTGAAAAATAAAACAACCGAATTAATAACCCCTTCATTCTAAAATTTTAAAACCACATAAAGTTAAAACTTACACAAATGAATAATAGACGGATCTATGATCCGTTCATTCTTATAGTTTTTTTTCAAAAAATTTTAACTTGTAAAAAAACACGTGAACAGATCCGATACACATATTGAATGGAGCAATGCAAAAATCTATTTCTTACTTTTTTTTTATGTCAGATGTATTTATTGTTGGAGAAGTGATACCCTATGTGTCAAACGGATTTGGATCGACGCGTATGCATATAACACATGTGCTCAGTGCATATCTTCTTCCGGTGTTGAATACATATATGAGATACTCCGTGGTGTGGCTTGGCGGTCTTCTTCGTGGATTTGGATCTGGGTGTCGGTGTCGGGATAGGTTGGGGTCGTGGTAGTGTGTATCGTGGCGTTCCACTACTCGGACTAACTACTTCCCTGGAGTTTCATCCTCACTGCCTACAGGATGGTCGGGTCCTGATGTATCGCTGGCCTACGGTTCTGCTTCAAGGTGGGGCTTGGCTTCGCTTGTCGTCTTCGTCCACATCCAGTTTGGTTTAAATCTGCTAGGTTTCGTTTTTTGTAGAGTGTGTTTTGTTGGGATAAAAAATATAGCCATCCCACATTGATTGTGGGTGGTATAATCATACAAAATAGAAGGAAGAAAGAAGTCCCTACACAAATGGCTTAAACTTTTGTGTTAGAAGGATGGATCCCGACCTTATAACCAAATACAATATAAATCCGACACGACTCCCGTTTGCACCGTTTGTATTGTTGTATATTATGATTTTTAGACGGATATGTCTGAACTCGAATCCTTATCTAATAAAAAAAATATACTCCGTAGATGATATACTCCGTATGTGATGGTTTGAAACTTATGATTGAGAGTTTGATGCTGCAATCACGTGGAGTTGCGTGTAGAGGAGGACCATTCACAAGCTTACTACATCCATTATATACACGTACATTCCTTCAATTCCCATACTTACCACCGATCAGCTAGCTCGTACGCTACTGTACATGTTTTCCTGTGTCCCGAATTTCATCTCTTACCTTCATCGTGAAAGTTTATACCCCGCACAAAGATCCCATCTTTGATCCGCGGGACCCACTTCCCTACTCACCACAACACGACGACCACCGTACGATCGACACATAATGCATAAGATACGCTGTGCCTCTGCCGCACTTGATTAACGTTTCTATACACTTGCAGTAATAGTATTGAAAATTTTTGGTACGGCGATTTCTTTCTTTCTTCCTTCGATGATCTGCAAGCTGAGTGAATCCAATCTATCCCGATTAATCAGGACCGTTGGTTGGGGGGTCTAGTCAGAATCAACGGTGGATATGCTATACGGACTTGTATTTGACAGCCTACATGTATTTAGCGGTCAACGTAAGGTGTTGACAAGAGCATGACACGTGGCACGTGGGGCCCCTTTTGGTAACTGGGCTTTCGGGTTCAGGGCCCGTCGGTGGGTGGGAGCGTTGCCGTTGCCTGCTTGCTGCTTCCTAAAGTCAAAATAGTTGGGTGGACTCATCAAATGGGGACTCGTTTTTGAATTTCCATAGACACATGTTTGACATTTTTGCATTTACACATTATACATTAATTTAATTAATATTGGCAGGTGTCTCTTTAACACAGAAGCAGCAAAGTAGTTTGAAGTGGAAGACTGTGAATATGGTGACATTACAATGTCTAACCCTAACCACATATCATGAGTATCCGTAGCGTACATACCATATGTTATCCATGGTCTATATTTGTAAGCTTAATTTTATCTTAATTTTCATAAATAGAGAGCAGTTATTCAATAGTTGAACCGGGGACATTCGATATTATCCCGAGGTCATTTTCAACTCGACCACTCCAAGATGATTGCTATTATCATCTCTCTCTAATGCCAAATGGAAAAAAAAATTCTTCTTCTTAATTCTTATTATTTTTTGTTTGCGGATGGTTGCAATGCATTTTATCTACCAACCGAAAAAAAAAAAGAGAATTTTCTTCCATTTGCATTAGAGAGAGATGATAATAGCGAGGTTGATTCTTATGAAGTTACGACTCTCCAAAAAAAAAATTATACTCCATAGCAAGGTTCATTTAAATGTGACACAATTGGGGTGATCATACCTCATATACTCCTCTAATCAGTAATCACTATCATTTCTATCTTTTTTTTCATACAAAAATAGTATTTTTATATAATCTAGACTCACAAAACTTAGAGCTCGTTTGGTTAAACGTGGGAAATAGACTTCCTGGGAAGTAACTTCCCAGGATATGTAATTCCCATGAATTCTATTTCATGGAAAATGTAAAAAAGTGTTTGGTTGGAAATAATTACCCATGAATTCAATTCCTATGTTTTGTTTGGTTAAACATGGAATTTTCATAGTAATTGGAGATTTTTTTAATAAAAAATAAAATTTATAGGAGATTTGGGATAAGTGAATGGAGGAAGTAGATCTTACCTACCCCTCACGGTAAGCTAACTTCTCCCATTTCATAGGAATTGAAATTCCCATGAATTGAAATTCTTATGTTTTTCCATTTTCAAAAATCATACCAAATACATGTATTGAGACTTACTTCCTAGGATTTTGGACTTCCCGCGAAGTAGGAAGCTAACCAAACGAGCCCTTATATACGATATATTTTTCCATATAAAATTTGTTTTTTTTTCACTTACTCTATACATCTTATACCAAATGAGCCTTTAGTGTATTGTTGTACATCCTTTGATTTGGATATATAATGTTGAGTTTTGTTGACTTTGGCTTTTAATCGGTTGATATATTTGCCTTGTTTATATATGTTTGTCTTTTGTTCACTTCTTATATTCTCATATTTGGGTTATATATTACTCCGTATGTTATGAATGAATGCGCATCTTTAACTCTTGAAACCCACTTTATGTTATGAATTGGGATACAAATATACAATGGTTAGTTAATTATGCTATTTTCTATGCTGATTTGTACGGAGTAATAGCTTTTGATGAAGGTTACACTATTTTGTTACTCCTTCCGTTCCAAAATAAAAATCGTTTGTTATTTTATGTACGTTTTTTAAAGAGGTAAAAATACTATAAAATATTATTTTTTTAATTAATTTTTTTTAATAATTTTATACTTGATAGTCATAATTATAAACTTATTAAAACAAATTCATTAAAAATAATATTTTATAAATTTTTATCTCCTTAAAATGTGTGCTGAAAAGTCAAATGACTTTTAATTTGAAACAGAGGTAAGTACTGTGATAATTGGCACTAACAAAATATTGTACACCACTATTTTCTTGTACGTGTCTTTAATTTCAAAAGTTTTGAACTAAAATTTTTTTTCCCGGTTGAATTCCTGAACTGAACTCTCGCTCTGATATTTAAATTCTTCATTTTAAAAATAAACAAATACGGAGTAAAAAAAATCCATCTTAAAGCTTTGTTTGGTTGCTCTTGTCCGCTGTGCGTCCTCCCCATCTATTCGAGTCCCAAACCCTCCCCTAAAAAGCTTCCCTTTTCAAACACGGCCTTAAACAAATGAATCCCGATCTGGATTACGCCATACCGTCCCTGTCTTGTACAAGTGTACATCTAAGGTAAGCTCTCTGTGTATCCCTTTCTTTATCTCCCCATTCCGATTCACAACAACCCAAAAGCTTGACCCCTTTTTTCAGGGCCTTGATAATAGCGCTCAACTCCTACTCCTCTACTTCTTCTTCTTCCTCTCTCCAACTGCAATCGTGCACTGCGCCACGTTTTCTTTAAAACCTAAAAGTACCTTCACATCTACAGATATGAATGCTGAGAAAGAGCAACACTAGCTGCTTTCATTTTTGTTGTTGAATTCTCTGCTTGATTGTTGTTGGAAGGTTATGGCGTTGAATCAATTGACTAGAGGGAGGAGTGATCAGCTCCAGGTGCAAGCTGTGCCTAACAGGTTCAAGGAGAGCGATACCAGCCCTGAGCGGACCAGAGTGTGGACTGAACCTAATTCCAGGCTCAATCTTCACAGCGCTGGTGGGAGGAGGTTTGTTATGGTGCCTGTTATTTACTATCTTTCCAGGAATGGACAGCTTGAGCATCCGCATTTCATGGAGGTTCCTCTTTCTTCTTCCCAAGGCCTCTTTCTGAGAGGTAATTGATACATGCTTCCTCTTTCTTCTTCCTGTTTGTTTACAATTCGTGTTTAATCGTCTGTTTTTTTGTTTCAGATGTGATGAATCGGTTGAACTTCCTCCGTGGAAAAGGCATGGCAAACCACTACTCCTGGTCTGCGAAACGGTGCGATTCTTTGATTCAAATCTCGATCATCAATTTCATCATAATCTTGATAAGGATTTCTGAATTTGTTCTGCAGAGGATACAAGAACGGTTACGTTTGGCACGATCTGGAAGAGAACGATTTCATCCACCCCGTGCACGGCCAGGAGTACATTCTCAAAGGCTCGGAGATTCGCGAAGCTTCAACGAGTTTGATCTCGAATTCTTCCGAAACGCCGTCGTCTTCGAGCTCCGGGAAGCAGCTGGAGACGACGCTGAATGCCGACGTTGCGGAGCCGGAATTTCCTCTGATAAGTCGCCGGAGAAACCAGTCGTGGGGCTCGATCAACCTCCACGAGTACAAAGTCTACAAGGCCTCATTCTCAGGCGAACTCGGCGGCAAGGCCGGCTCCGACGCCTCAACGCAAACCGACGAGAAACGGCACCGTCGGAGGCAAGCGATAAAGGAGTGCGAAATCGTAGAGGAAGAAGAAGAGCCGGTGAAGTCGTCACAGGAAGTCGAGCAGCAAACTACGGAGCTAAGCAGATCGGATATTTCACCTCCACCGTCGGATTCAAGCCCGGAGACACTAGAATCATTGATGAAGTCGCTCGGCAACCTCGCATCATCCTCATCCTCAGCAAACCAGACCGTCCGCCGGGACTCTAACCGGACCTCTGCAGATCTTCTGCTTCCCGGCGGCGGGAAGACGAAGCCGGCGTCGATACTAGCGTCGCTGATATCGTGCGGTTCCATATCTTTCCGGGACTGTGGGGCCGCCGCTTCGAAGGACCATGGATTTTCGTTGATCTCGCACTACAGGTCGAGGCTGCCACGTGGCGGCAATCGAGCGGTGGAGGAGGTTGAGAGCGTCAGCAGTGTCCCTACAAGTGGAAGCCTCACAAAGATGGCTATGGAGGATAAGGAGTATTTCAGTGGAAGCTTGGTAGAGACCACCACCAGAAAGGATGAATTTCCTTCTTTGAAAAGATCCTCTTCCTACAACGCTGATCGGTAAAATTCATCTTCTCTTTCAGTTTTTTTTTTTTTTTTTTTTTGCAATTTCCTCATCTTTAATCTCTTTAATCAAGAAACAGTAAATGCAATAAATTTGAAAGATGAATGAACTGACTAAGGTGAAGGGCAGAAGCAACAACATAAATGTCGACTGGCAAGTGCCTGAATTTCTGCCAGATTGTACTTACACCATTTTAGCAAATTTAATGTCTAAATGTGTGATTATGCAATCTCACTCGACTTATGTGCAGGAGGTCGCAATTGAGGCTTAAGGAGAAGGAGATCGATGGAGTGCGAGCAAAATGCATACCGAGGAAGCAAAGAGGAGCGTGCCCGCCACCGCCGCCCAAGAAGGAGGTGAGCGATGAGAACGCCATCAAAGGGGGCGACGTCTAGAAAGTTTCATATTTTTTTAATGATAATGTTAGTATTTCATAGACTTAGGTAGAAGGAGGAATTTGCTAGAAACATAAGTAAAGAAACCAAGAATGTATGCATGGAATTTTGGACACAAGAGCTAGGAAGAGGTGGATGAGACCTCATGTTTCAACACTTTTAGTGGGAAAGGTGAAAGTGTATGGGGATGTGTGGGGTAATTTACTGTTAGGAAAGCTGTAAAAGGTCTCATTTTGCTAAACTACTGTGCTTAAAAAAAAAATGAGAGTACCTTTAATTTACTGTTAGTTATTGAAGTTGACTAGGTGAAGCTAAACCCTGTACTTGGGAGTTAGAGCCTCAACATTCATTTTCCCGCCATTTGTGGGTTTTCGTCTCTATTTGTGTTTAGGATCCATTATTTTCGGCAGATTGTTGAATACTCACATTCGATCGAATTTTTAGTTAGATGTGAAACACTTTGTCCTATTTGTGTGGATCTTGGTGTTTAAACTCTTCTTTTTATGGTTTTGTAGTTACATTACCAATGCCATGCATACTTGAGCTTATATCCACCTTTTCAACCATATGAGCTTCGGAAAGCTTCGTGAAAATGTCGAGAAGAGCACGAAAAACGCCACAAATCACCCAAACCCTGCACATTTGTAACGAATAAAGAGGAAATTGCTAATTACGCAATGTTGTAGGATTTGAACGATTTATTTTATTACGATTTACAATGCATAAATGTTGACTGAATTCCCTTTTTGGTTTGGGATTTGAATGCAATGAATTTATGCTTGATAATTAACTAATTCAATTTTCAATAACTGAAATGGCATACCAATTATAAACTGTCTATAGTTGACCTTGTCCTGTTTTCTCAATCTAAAGGTTTATGTTGATAGATATATAATGGACTTGAATGACAGATTGGGTTTCAACACTTGTTATGTGGGTTGTTTGATCCTCTGAAAATTGGGCTAATTAGCCCCGTATCTTTTATTAGCTATTGCTGTATAATTTAGAAGGATAGTGTTATTGGGCTTCATTGGTGCTGGGCACACTATAAAATGCCCTTGGAGAGGGTTTGAAAATTAAATACGAAATAAATTGATAGGAGGCTAGGGCTCTTTTTTTTTTGTTCAAGTAAAAGCAAGCCCAACAGCTTTGCTAAAATAAAAAAAAAATGGGAGATTTTAGAGAAAAGAGTCATTTTTTCACCCCAAGAGCTTCTCCAAACTCATCTCTAAAATAGAGAAATGAATGGAGAGAGGGAAAAAATATCTAAATTTGTAGGAATAGAAGTTGTTCTCTATAATTAAATGTTCACTTGTCCCTATATAGAATTTAAGTCACAACCCCACATTTTCATCCATAATAAAAAAAATATAACTTCATACTTATTAGTAATAAAAAATAGGGCAAATTGCAAAAAATAACACGAACTTTAGGGGTGGTTGCGTTCGGTGGCACCAACTTTCAAAAATTCTATAATAATCATCAACTTTGAAGGTGGTTGTGGTTAGTAGCACGACCACTCTTATTAACATTTTGTTTACAAAAAAATCACATTTTTCATTGTTTTTTTAAACCCACTCACAATTTTCTTCTTAAAAAAAATAATTTTCATGTTTATAAACTCAATTTCAATTTTTCAAAAAACATCATTTTTTAAAAATATAATTGTGATATTAATTGGTATCTTTTTAAGGCACTCATTTTTCATTTTAAAGACATTACTTATTATTTAATTTTTGAAAAAAACTGAGTTTATGGAGAAAATAAAATTAGTTCTTTTTTTAACCGGGTGTAAATAATGAGTGTATTCTTTTAAGAAAAAAGGAGAAAAGTAGTGTTTTATAAAATAAATTATATTTTTTAAAATTAAAAATGAAAATGGATTTTTTTTAAAAATGAAATATGGGAATTTTTTTAAAAATTGAAAATCGGATGATTTTTTTTTCTACAAATAATGTTAATAAGAGGTTATATTTTAAAAAAAAATAGATGTGCCACTTATTGCAACCAGAACCAAAGTTGGTGATTATTTTTAAAATTTTGAAAGTTCGTGTCATTAAACGCAACTACCCCTAAAGTTCATGCTATTTTTTCACAATTTGCCCTAAAAATATAATTATTTTTAAAAATTAATAAAAAAATTGATATGATTTGATATAATATATAAATTAATTATATCAATTCAATATAGATAGATAAACAAAACATTATAATTCAATTCTATCTTAACTTTTATAAATAAAATAACATAATTAATTTCATCTAATTTAATGCTATAAAATTCACATTAAAAAATTAGTCTATAAAATTTTTTCACTTCAAAAAATATTCACTTGAGCTCATAACTCATATTGGAATGATTTTAGTTTTATAAATTATAAAATAAGCCTTATTAGTTAATTATTTTTATAAATGCATTTATTTATTATAGTCTTTAATAAATGTAAAAATCTGTAAAATAGAGAAGCTGTTGGAGTTGGACTGAATTTTTTTTAGAGATTTTGATGTTTTAATCTCTATTTTAGAGATTTCTTACCTAAACTGTTGGGCTTGCTCTAAGAGGGCTAAAAGCCCTGTTTTATTAGAGGAAACTTAGCAAATAGCCACATTAGGGGGAGGGGGATATATAACCACTGCAATACAATCTGGGATAGTAGGAAATTGAATAAATGACTCATTCAGAGTGACTCCCATCTTAACTAATGTGTCTGCTTCCGTGTTTGCCCGTCTACTGATGTAATTGACCTTGAACTCCCAAGGATTGCTACTAAGAAGCTCCCTGCACTGGTCGACCACGTGCTTGTTCGCAAAGCAGTCATCACTCTCCCGATTAAGCATGTTACACACCATGGTGGAATCAGACTCCACTACTAATCTTGTAATTCCCATCTCCTTCGCTATCTTAAGGTCGTGGAAGACAGCCCACAACTCTGCTGTGAGAGTTGGGCAGCTCCCGCATCACAATGCATAGGCCTGTAGGAACTCCCCTCCGACATTTCGAAGTATCCCGCCACCACCTGCTGGTCCTGGATTACCTCTTGAGGCTCCATCGGTATTGAGCTTGGTCCAACCTGTCTCGGGGGGAACCCAAACAACTTGGGTGTGTCTAACCTCCGCCCCAGAGCACGTTGTCCAGTTGATCCTTGCTTTGGCATGGAAAAAATTGGACACTGTTTTCCACACCCCGTTCTCCAGGCCCTTGATCGTGTCAGTGCTCTCATGGACTAGACCATTCCGTACCTTCCATGTCATCCACAACATGGTTGAAAATATGGAGCTCCATCGATCTCCCTTCGAGATATTCCTGAAGACCCATTCCTTAATCTCGGGCGTAGAAAAGAACTCTGCTGGGAGACCATCGTTTGCTAGCGTTCGCCATACCTTCCTAACCATTTCACAGTCTCGGAGCATGTGGATGCCCGTTTCTTCAAGCCCACACCTCGGACAATCGGCATGGCTCAGGAGATGTCTTCTCTTCCGGTTGGCATTGGACAACAATGCGTCGTGAGCAGCCAAGAAAGTGAATGTGCGTGCCCTCTGCTGCGCTAGCAGCTTCCATATTTTCTTCCATTCTGGTGATTCGCTAATGCCCCCATTGTTCCGTAGGAGCTGCAGAGCCGAAGCCGTTGTGAACTTGCCTGACGTCGTATGCCCCCAGTACAGCTTATCCTCCTTATCAGGATGATTATGTTAGCAAGTATATATGTTTTAGATAGAGTTGTACATATTTACGATTGTACCCTCAGGGTTTTCACCCAATGATATATATACAGGAGTAGGCTCCTCTGAGATCCTTCAAGGACTCAGTTATCTAAACACTTACATGGTATCACAGCCTCTTTGTGAAACCCTAAAATTTTTCGTTTCACAAAATTAATTCGATCCCGCCGCCGCCGCCCTTATAACCGCCGCCACCCACACCCAGCCGCCGCCGCCGCTCCCATCAGCCGCTGCCGCCGCCCGCACCCGCTGCCCCACACCCAGCCGCCGCCGCTGCTCCTAGCCGCCGCCGCCGCAAACCCTAGCCGCCGCCGCTACCTACCTCTACCAATGGGTGACGTTGTCAACCCCCCACCGCAGCCGCAAAACCCTTTCCATTCCGCCCAATCCGTTACCAATATCAAGAACCAAATCCCCCTAACCCTAGACCTCAAGAAGGTTCAATACCACACATGGGCGGAACTCTTCACCACCACTTGTCGGGGCCATGATGTCCTCGCCCACATCGACGGTTCCGACCGCCCCAATGATGTCCCTGAGCCTATTTGGAACCGTATCGCCTCCATCGTACTCGGATGGATCTATGCTACCATCTCCGAAGATGTGTTGATTACCGTCCTCCAACCCGGATCAACCGCTCGTGATGTTTGGCTTCGCATCAAGGGCCTCTTTCATGACAATCAATCCGCTAGGGTTGCGAATCTTGAAGGGAAATTATTCAACACCCGTCAGGAAAGTTTCTCCAACGTCTCCGACTATTGCCTTGCCATCAAGGCTATCGCCGATCAACTTGGCGATGTCGGACACAAAGTCAGCGAAGAGCGCCTTGTTCTTCAACTTATCAATGGCCTCTCCACCAAATTTGACGTCGTCGGCGGGATGATAAGCAACACTTCCTCGCTGCCGACATTCATGGTGGCTCGCAGCATGCTTTCCAGGGAGGAAAGCCGTCAGGGCCGCCCTCAAGCCCATTCCCATGTCCTAGTGTCCTCTAAGGACTTCCTACCCACGGATCCTTACCCCCGAAACCCTCAAACCACCCAATCCAAGCCACCCAACCAGCGCGGCGGACAAGAGCAAGGGAGGACCTCGCGACGGGGCCACGGCGGCGGCCGCAGCAACATGCCACGGCCGCAACACTACCCGCCGCAGCCCCCGCCGCAGTCTTGGTACCCCACCCCGCCTCCCTGCCCCTATCCGTCGTGGGCCGGCTACCCACCGCCTTCGATGCTTCGCCCCTACCGCCCTCCACCCTCTGCGGCTCCTTCCCCGGCGCTATACGCCTCCCAGCCGCAACACACCGACCTCTCCGCCGCTTTCTCCACCATGGGACTTCAGCAGCCGGACGACAACTGGTATATGGATACCGGGGCCTCTTCCCACATGACGAACGCACCAGGTAACCTACAAACTGTTTTTAATTCTAGCACTTTACCATTCATTTATGTCGGTAATGGCGCCCCACTATCCATTGTCGGTTCAGGTCAAGCAACCCTCCCCACTGGCCCACCCCTCCACCTTAACAACGTCCTACTTGCCCCTGAAATAGTCAAAAACCTCATCTCTGTTCGTCAATTTACCACTGATAATCACGTGGCTGCCCAATTTGACCCTTTTGGTTTTCTTGTGAAGGACCTTTGCACGGGGACCCCAATCATACGGTGCAATAGTTCCGGCGACCTCTATCCACTCGCCCCAGCCCGCAAGTCCGCCCCTACCGCCCTCATCACCCTTAGTTCCGACTTGTGGCATGCTCGTCTTGGCCACCCTGGCGATCACGTGCTTCAAAGTCTCCGCTGTAGCAATTTCATTTCTTGTAATAAAGCCTCGGGCATCTGCACTTCATGTGAGATCGCCAAGAGCAAAAGACTTCCTTTTAACATTTTCCTTTCACATACTTTTGCACCTTTTGACATTGTTCATTGCGATTTGTGGACATCGCCCATTCTTAGTGCTAGTGGTTTTTGTTATTATTTGGTTATACTTGATGATTACACCAATTTTGTTTGGGTATTTCCACTACGCCATAAATCGGAAACACAGGGCCACATTATTATCTTTCACAAGTTTGTCCAGACCCAGTTTAGTTTGCCTATCAAGGCCATTCAATGTGACATGGGAGTCGAGTTCGACAACAACATTGTCCGCTCCTTTTGTCAACAACAAGGGATAGCCCTCCGCTTCTCTTGTCCACAAACATCACCTCAAAATGGCAAAGCGGAACGCATTCTCCGCACGCTCAATGACAAGACACGAACCCTACTTCAACATGCTTTTCTACCCCCTTCTTTTTGGGTTGAAGCTCTTCATATGGCCACTTACCTCCACAACATATTACCATCAAAAGCCATTGGCAACTCCAACCCAACCTTGGCACTCTACCACCGCCACCCGTCCTACAATCATATTCGAGTGTTTGGATGCCTTTGCTTTCCCAATATGAGTGCCACTGCTCCCCATAAGCTCTCCCGACGGTCCACAAAATGTGTCTTCTTGGGCATTTCCCCACACCATCGAGGCTACCGTTGTCTTCGCTTGGATACCAATCGGGTAGTGACATCTCGCCACGTGATTTTCGACGAACATACCTTCCCCTTTGCCCCCCACCATCAACCAACAGTTCCCACACCCCAAGAATCCAGCACCTCGGCCTTATTCCCACCCCTCCTATGTCTTCTTCTTGTCAGTAAACCACCGATGCTACGGCCGCTGCCTCAAGCTACGGCCGCTGCCCAACCCGCATCACCATTGCAACATGCAGCGGCCGCCGCATCATGCCGCGCCCGCCGCCCATGTGCCGCGCCCGCCGCCTCCCGCAGCGCTCGCCCCCACCATGACCACGCGATCTCAAGCTGGGATCGTCAAACCCAACCCCAAATACAACCTATTCACCCCTTCCACTCCCATATCACCTATACCTAAGTCACCACAAAAGACCTTACATGACCCAAACTCGCATGCCGCCATGGTCGATGAGTTTAGTGCTTTAATTAAAAATGGCACGTGGGACCTCGTTCCTAGGCCTCGGGACTCTAATATCATTAATTGCATGTGGTTGTTCAAACATAAGTACAGGTCTGATGGGTCACTTGAACGCCACAAGGCTCGCCTCGTTGTCAATGGCAAGTCTCAAGAGGTTGGTGTGGACTGCGACGAAACTTTTAGCCCGGTCGTTAAACCCGCTACCATACGTACTGTGTTGAGCATCTCTCTCACTAAGGACTGGCCGATTCACTAGCTGGACGTCAAGAACGCCTTTTTGCACGGTAACCTTCAGGAAACTGTGTATATGCATCAACCTCCAGGCTTCTATGATCGTTCGCGCCCCTCTCATGTCTGCCTTCTCCGGAAGTCTCTCTATGGGTTGAAACAGGCGCGGGGCGCCTGGTATCAGCGCTTCGCCACGTACCTCAGTGCGATTGGTTTTCAGAGCAGTCAGTCAGATCACTCCCTCTTTGTCTTCCATTCAGGGTCCGACACGGCCTATCTATTGCTGTATGTTGATGACATTGTGCTTACTGCATCTTCTCCATCATTATTGTCACGCCTGATGGGACTGCTGCGTTCAGAGTTCGCCATGACAGATCTTGGTCCCCTAAGCTATTTTCTCGGCATATCTGTGACTCGCACTCGGGATACATTGTTCCTTCATCAGAAGAAATATGCCCTTGAGATTGTCGACAAGGCTAGGATGACATCCTGCAAGCCTGCTACCACTCCTGTCGACTGCAAGTCCAAGCTCGATGCTGCCTCTAGTCCCAAGGTTGATGACCCTACCGCCTATCGCAGTCTGGCAGGTGCCCTCTAGTATCTGACATTCACTCGGCCAGACATCGCTTTTGCCGTTCAGCAGGTTTGCTTATACATGCATGATCCCCGTGAGCATCATCTACAGGCGCTCAAACGGATTATCCGGTACATCAAGGGCACCTGTGACCTGGGATTGCACCTCTTTCGCGGCCGTTTCGACACTCTCACAGCTTACTCAGACGTACACTGGGCGGGTTGTCCGGAAACTGGCCGTTCCACCTCTGGGTTCGCTATCTACCTTAGTGACAATCTGGTATCGTGGTCCTCCAAGCGTCAGGCTACCATATCTCGCTCCAGTGTCGAGGCTGAGTATAAAGGTGTCGCCAACGCCGTGGCGGAAACCTGCTGGCTCCGCAACCTCCTCTGCGTGCTTCGCGTTCCACTTCGTGCCGCTACATTGGTCTACTGCGACAATGTCTCCGCAGTCTACCTCGCCTCGAACCCGGTTCAGCACCAGAGTACCAAGCACATCGAGATTGACATACATTTCGTCAGAGAAAAGGTCGCTCTAGGCCAGGTTCGAGTGTTACATGTCCCTTCTGCCCATCAGTATGCGGACATCTTCACAAAAGGATTACCTACTCCTCTTTTTACTTCTTTTCGTTCCAGTCTTGCTATTCGATCACCTCTAGCTGCGACTGAGGGAGGATGTGAGCAAGTATATATGTTTTAGATAGAGTTGTACATATTTACGATTGTACCCTCAGGGTTTTCACACAATGATATATATACAGGAGTAGGCTCCTCTGAGATCCTTCAAGGACTCGGTTATCTAAACACTTACAAATTAATCACCCTAATTGCTTGCAATTTCCGCTGAATTTCCTCTGGCAAATAGGTTGAGATGGTCTCCCAATCCCACTCCTCCCCACTCCAAACCTCCGCCACCGTCTGTCCTGCGAGCTCCTCAGGCAGCCTTTGAGTCACCATATCCTCTAGCGGACTCTCTTGTAGCCATGGGTGGCTCCAAAACAAGGTCCTTCGACCATTCCCCACATCTGTCCGTAGTCCTGGAATTAGCAGACTCGCTCCGTGAACCACCCCAGACCATTGTTTTGATGCATTTGCTCGCCGAACAAACATGTCGACGTCCGTTCTTTCATTGCAGTACTTCCCCCGAATTAGCCGGCTCCAGAGGGACGTCGGCTCTTGTATCATACGCCAGCCTAGTTTTGCAAGCACCGCCTGATTGGTGTCTCTCATTGGGCATATGCCTAACCCGCCCACCGACGTCGGAGCATATATGACCTCTTTCCTTAGGAGATGTATGCGTTTCTGGGCTGCTGATGATCCCCATATGAAGCCTCCCACCGCCCTATCCATAGCATCACACACCCCCCTTGGGATCAAGCTCGATTGCATCGTGTATAACGGAAGACTCGTAAGGACTGATTTCGCCAAGGTGATTCGTCCTGCCATAGATAAAGTGCGGGCTTTCCACCCCTCTAACCTCCTTGAAACCTTGTCGAGCAGATCATTGAACCTTCTCGTGGTCAATCTGCCGCAAGTCGTCGCAACACCAAGATAGTTGTCGAATTCAGTCTCAATCGGGATGGCTAGTTCTTTGCTTATTTCCCCCTTAGCTGCTGCAGGCACATTCCGGGAGAAGACAACTGAGCTTTTAGCGAAGTTTACTCGTTCACCCGACACCTCGCATAACTTGTCAAGGCATTCCTTCATCACCTGCCCCTGAGCGGTTGTTGCCTCTCCAAAAAGCACAAGATCATCCGCGAAGAAGAGATGGGAGAGCTGCACTCCCCCCCACCTCGATTGGCTTCCACACGCCTTCCGACACCACATCTTGAATGATATGCGCCAGAAACTCCATGCATAGGACGAAAAGATATGGTGAAAGGGGGTCGCCTTGGCGGATCCCTCGAGATGGGACAAAGCCTCCCGCCTTATCACCATTCCATAAAATATCGGTTCTACCCATGGTCTGGCAGCTCATGATCACTTCGAACAACTTTAGAGGCAGCTGGGCACGATCAAGAATTGCTCGAAGGAAGCTCCAGTCAATCCGATCGTAAGCTTTCTCCAAATCTACTTTGATTACCATCCATTTCCGCCTTCGTCGTTCTGTCATGGAATGCAACACTTCCTGCACCACAACTATATTATCCACAATCTGCCGACCTGGAATAAAACTCGCCTGCGTGGGCGAGATTAGCTCAGGAAGAGCCGGTTTAATTCGATTAACAATCATCTTTGTTGCCAACTTGAAGACTACGTTCAATAGGGATATCGGACGGAGCTGTTTTGGCGATGTCGGGTTCTTTGTTTTCGGAATCAGCACCATCAGCGCGTTTGCTAGAGAACTCGGAGCCTGATTTTCATTCAGCAGCTTAAGGACCGTCTCAGTGACTTGGGCACCCACCACGCTCCAATGTTTTTGATAGAATATTGTCGGAAAACCGTCCGGACCTGGAGCCTTGTATGCCCCCATTTGCTTAAGCGCTTGCCACACCTCCGCCCCTCTAAAAGGAGTTGCAATCGCATCAAATTGGACAGCAGTGATCGTCAGAAACGTGTGGCTGCTCAGAAGTGTTGCATGGTTGCCATTCCTCCCTTCTCTTGTGTAAAGTGAAGAGAAATAATCCACCAGTAGTCTTTTTAATGCAGCCGGCTCTTCAACCCAAACCCCCATCTCATCTTGCAGTGCACATATCTTATTAGCTCTTCGACGAATGATTGTTGAGAGGTGATAAAATCAGGTGTTCCTATCCCCATCCAATAAGAAGTCAGATCGTGATTTCTGGAACCAAAGATGTTGTTCTTGGGCTAGAACCTCCTCGAACTCCTTACAAAGCCTCTCCTCCATATGAATATAGTGATTTGAAGGTCTCTGCGCCAGTTTCCGACGGACTCCCTCAATTCTTCTCGTAAGAGTCTTCTTTCGTTTGAAAATGTTTCCGAATGTTTCTCTGTTCCATCTATTCAACTCACCAGCGATGGCCTCCAAGGCTTCACATGTCTCGATTCCTGTGACCCAGCTCTCCGCTAGTAAATCCCCGAAGCCGTTGTGTAAGAGCCACGCTGATTGAAATCGAAACGGCCTATCTCCACTACCCCCTCCGCCCGAACCCTGCAGCTTTAGTAAAAGGGGAGCATGATCTGAATAGGGCGATGTCAAGTGTTGAACTGAGGCTTCTGCAAATCGAATCCTCCAGTTAGGACAACAAAGGACACGATCCAACCTAGAAGGCTAGGGCTTTTATCAACGCAAATGTACACATGTTTTTATTGCAACTTTTCTATGGTATGTTTTGACTTTTCACTATCTTTTGTATTCCGACTTGTTAGCCTATTGAGATTTCGGTATATCTAATATCAAATTCTTACTTAATCAAAAATAAAAAAACAAAAAAACAAAATATACATGCTCTTTGTTAACCTGACCCCGCTCTTGTACACATCTTTTGATGACTCCTTTATTTTACAAAAATACTATGCATAAGCACTTGGGTTTTGCTATTTATATATATAATAAAAAAATCAAAACAATAATAATATTATTAAAAACAAATTAAAAGTAAAAAATAAGCTGCTAATTTATTAAATTATAAAAAAAAAGATTGAATTTTTTTCAGTTAAAAATTTGTGAAAATTTTGTACTATTTCTGTTATATATAGTATAATAGTATAATCTAATAATTTGACTACTAGTTTATTTATATTAAAGTTCGTCTTTGTTTTTGTTTCTGTCTATGTATAGTACAGTATTTGTTATTTTTAAGTACATTTTCCTTTTAAAAAGGGTAAACTTTATGAGAAATTGATTAATACTTAGAAAAATGACTTGAAAACGGGTGGTTTGTGCATCTAACCTTCCAAAATTCAAAAGAATTTTGAACTTAAAAGAAAATTTAGGAAAAATGAGTGGCACCACATATGTTGTCCTCAATCATGTTCCCCTTCTATCCTCAATTACCTCTCTCTCAAAACCTATTCATTCTTCAATATATTTCGATTTTGGTGAATTTTAAGGTTTGTCCAAATAGCGTATTCTCCAAAAATGGAGAAGTAGAAAAAATAAATAATATTGTCTAAATCAACATGAAAAAGTAAATAATTCTCCAAAATTTTGAAATAAATAAATTGTTGGATTTTAAGTAAAAATAATTAAAAAATATTATTTTAATTTCCATTTGGAGAAAATTTTAGAGAAGTTGTTGGAGATGGTCTCATAAGCCTCGGATTTTTTAAATTAAAGAAAAAATAATTGTTTAAAAGAATGAAAAAAAAATATGAGAAAGGACAGGAGAAGGGAAAATGGTTAAAAACAGTATATTTGAAGCGTTTGTAGTTGCTACTAGTAAAATTGAAACATGGGTAATGTAAATGAGAAAATAGAAGTTGAAAAATACTCCATAGAAGCTAAAATTGAAACAGGGGTAAAGTATAGTTTAAAAAGTTAAAAATTATATAAAATATTATGTTTTTATTAATTTTTTTACAATATAATATTTATGACACGTTTGTTAAGGAACTAAAAAATATATAAAATATTAATTTTTTTTTATTAATTTTTAAAAATAATAGTATACCTATAATTCTAAAAGTATAATATTATTTTAAAAAATTAATAAAAGAGTTAATATTTTATATAGTTTTTATCTCTTTAAAAAACGTGTCACAAAATCAAACAATTTATATTTTAGAACGGATGGAGTAGTAATAATTATTAAACTGTTAAAAAAATTAATATAGGCTATTTTATATAGGTTTAGTTTTTTAAATTACGTGAAAAAACTCTTCTATTTATAATAGGAGGGAGTACTCTCTAATGTAACGGAGACTTCTAAATCGTCAATCAAATTCCCACCAGAAAAAAAAAACATGAATCAATTACTCCGGACGAAATCACAGTCTAAATGGACAAGTTGATCAATATTCAATCACTAATTAATGCATTGTATTACTTGAATACTTTTCATTGAGCAATTGATTAAAACTATTATAAAAGTCTGATATACTTATGTATACTTATAAATTGATTAAAACTAGTATAAATTGATTAAAAGCTTCTGTTATCCAATACACATTAAATTTGCCTTTTTGAATTGTGTTAGATCTATAAAATTCTGATCGAGCTATAAGAAATAGTCATGTTTATTTTATTTTTGTAGATTATTACCTCCGTTTCAAAATAAATGGTCATTTAGCAATTTACACAAGTTATAAAATCATCCACCTTTAAAAAAACATCATCATTCCACTAACTTTTTAATAAATTTTACTTCCTTCATTCGACAAAACTTGACGGTTTACTATTCATGCACGCTTTTTTAGGAGCTAAAAACTATATAAAATATCTAGTTTTTTTAATAATTTTTTTAACAATTTTGTAGTTATTATTAATAAGTACAAACTTGTTAAAAAAAAATAAATATTTTATATAGTTTTTATCATTCTAAAAAAGCGTGTGTGAATAGTAAACGACAAGTTTTGCCGAACGAATGGAGTATTATTTTTTTAAAACTCACTACACAACCAATCAAAATATTTTAAAATGTCAACAACACATAAATCAATACAAATCATTACTATAATCTTCTACCTAAAAAACATAAAAGACCATTGTTTTGAAAAAAATTACCACCTAAAAACTCATCTATTTTGGAACGGAGAGAGCATAAGACATAGATAACTTTTTAATACAAAAGTTTAAGCTATTGTGTAAGTATTCATCTAACTTATATTTTGTGGGTTTTTTAGTATCCCGGGATATAATCCAAACAATCTAAATTAGTCGTCGGTATAGTTCATATGTAAAACGACCTCTCAATATGTGGTTATATAAGATTTATATATTTCACTTTAGATAATTGAAAATCGCATTCAAAACAACAACAAATCTAATGGATATCCCTTCTATAAATATTATGCAATATCAATTTTGATGGTTTTAGAATTAGTTTAGGAAAAGCCACTACAAGATTTTTTTATTAGAGATCACACAAACATACTTCTTTCCACTGGTGCGTTTTCTTGTCGACAGATGTTGCCATGTGATGCTTGAAGGAGATAGTTTTGCTCTTATCAATGTGGTCAACGATGTCTAGAGTTGGCCATAGGAAATCAAAATGCTTGTAACAGATATCAAACTTTTGGCTCAATCCTTGATGTGGTGCAAATTCAGACTTGTTTTCTGCGATATTAATATAATTACAGATTGTTTGGTGAGGCTTCGACATTCCATCATAATAGAACCTCTCTCGAAGCACCTTAAGCTTAGAGCTCTCACCTTTCAAAATGATACTCCCTCCGTTCGGAAATATAAGATCTTTTACTTTTCAGCACGTAGTTTAAGGAGCTAAATACTATATAAAATATTGATTTTTTTAAAATTATTTTTTTACATTTTAATACTTATTAATAAAAAGTGTTATATTGTAAAAAATTAATTTTAAAAAAATTAATATTTTATATAGTATTTAGCTCCTTAACCTACGTGCCAAAAAATAAAAGATCTTATATTTCCGAACGGAGGGAGTATTGATTAGTGAGCCAGTCGATATTGAGGTCTTTCAAATCATTGCTCTTTTTAATTTTTTTTATTTAAATAGAAAATAGTAAACTCAATCCAAAAAGAAAAAGAAAAAAACATGGGAGAGAGGACGAGAGTCAAAAATCAAAAACTCAAAAGTATTGGCCCAAAATTGAAGATTTGAGATTCTCGCACTTCCCTTGGCTACATTGTATTAAACCAACAACACGAACCCACATCTTTTGTTACCTTAGATTTCATCTTCTCCCCCCTCTTTGTTCTATCTCAAACACCTTTGTTGTTTGCATGTTTTAACACAACTCCGTCGACTACCCTCCACCAATCCAAGTAGATCTTTCTTTGCATGGTTTGCTTCACTCGAAACCCTCCACCATTTCCGCGATCTCCCCTTTCCATTACAACATCTCCTTCTCCTCCCTCCTTGAATTCCACTGCTGCCAATTTCACTTATTTGCTGTTTCCAGTGGTGGGTTTGATTCGATGGGTCCAGTCAGAGGAGGGTTCAAGAAGAGGAGAAAGGTTGACAAAAAGGGTGAACCAAATGGGTCTTCTGAGATTCAAGTCTCCGGGGATTGGTGGCTCCACTTCTCCAAGAGGATTAGCGGTATTAGTTTTTCTTCCTTTTTTTTTGCCCCCTTCCTCCTAAAAAAATTCAATTTCTTTGTTGCCCATTTGGTTTTCTACTCCAATAAGCGTATGTCTTTGCTTATTTCTTGGTGTTTATATTTTGCTTAATTGCTCTTTGCTGATCAGTTTGAATTCAATTAAATTTTCTGGGGTTTGTACTTTGTTGTATGCTTGTTTTGTTGCTGTAGGTTAATGACTATGAATTTGGTTTTGGGGGTTGCTATGTGAATGTTAGGTTGCAAATGCATTTGGGTTCAAAAGATGAAAGGTTTTTAGATTTGTTTTCTCATTATACCAAAGCGTCCCGTTGTATCTGTTGTTTTGGGTTTCTTGATCTGTTTATGCTGGTTGGATGATGAATTCCTTTGTATTTCTTTGTTATTTATATATGTGGCTATGGGAAAGTATTCATGTGATGATGTGAGATTGCTGGCTGATTTCAGTTTGCAAAATGTTGTTCAGCATTTGAGGATTCTAGGGTTAGGCAGTAAGTTCTTGGGAGGGCAATTGATTACATGATTGAACTAGTCAAATTTGACTGTTGGTGGATGCTTAGGCCTTTTTGAGAAGTGTTTAAGCTGTTTTGGTATCTTTGGAGATGCCTGAAGTTGGGAATGGGCATAAACCATTGGTCTGTGTTGAGTTGATCCTAGGGTTTTCGATATACAATTAGCTTTCGAGATTTAGGATAAACTGTGCTTAGATCCTTTCCATTCTGAGCATGTGAGGATTGTTTTCTGAATGGATGAAACATTTGGAAGATGGAATTACGAGCATTAACATGATGCTGGTGGTAAATTAGCCTGTTCAACTAATGTTTTTTTTTGGGGGTCAAAGGAACCGTCTTTAGATGTTGTATGCCTGTATGGCATGAATTTTGCAGAAGTTGAAATATTGTTCTTAAGGGCTTACTCCTGACTCTTTGAAGGATTGAATAAATGCTGGTTATCCCTATGTGTGTGTAACTAATCTAACTCTATAAATCTCATTCACATTGATGCTAAAAGATTCAAGCTTGAATCTCATGGAAGGGTTTTACTCACACCAAGAGATGGAAGATCGAATTATTAGAATTTTTTTCCTGAACATAATATTTATACCGTTCTTAGAGAAACATGTTGGATAGAAAGCCTTAACTCTAGGCAAAATTACAAATGTTGTGTTGCACTAACACTACCTCTGGAAAATGTGAAGCCTTTTACTTTGGTAGTTGGGAAATTTTGGTCCTTACATGGTTGATTATTGAATGTCGTAATATTTGTTATTTGTTAAGCAATTGGTAATGTTTGATATTGGTGGTAGATTTGTCACATGCTAGATAATTATAGAAGGCCATCATGTATATACCTACCCCAATAGGGATAATGGAATCGAAAATGTATAATGTACATAATATTGGTAGATAAGCAATTGTGGATAATGAAAATGCGTTGCTGTGTTAGTCGTGGAACCAAATACGCAGCTCCCTTCAAATAAGGCAAATGTGAGACCTTATCCATGGGGATATATGCTTTTGTATTTGTCTTCCTCTGGAGACAAATAGTGGTTATTGATCTTCCCCGACATGTTTCCGGTTTTTGATCCCTTCAAAATGTTGAATCACGGTGAAAGGCGACTTAAGATTATTGCTTAACATGAACTTCTAGTTTGTTTGCTTGGGATAGTGTTCTTGATCTGACACTGGTCCTAGAATTTTAGACCTGTTGTGTTTGGAAAGCTAAATACAAGATATTCCAACTGCTGTTGCCGATTAGTATTCTAAGAGATGTGAAGGACCTCAGCAGCCCCATTGCTTTATTTTCCTTTTTGTTCAGGTCGTTTGGCGCCAACGAAAGGACTGGATATGTTTGAATCTATTTTCAAGCTGTCAAGGAAGACATTTCAGTATATATGCTCACTTGTCGAAGAGGACCTCACATCCAGGTCTGGAACCTTCAGTTTCTCAAACGGCAAGCCGTTGTCCTTGAATGATCAGGTAGCCATTGCCCTGAGGAGGCTGGGCTCTGGTGATTCGTTATTCATTGTCGGGGACACATTTGGGCTGAATCAGACAACTGTCTCCCAAGTGACCTGGCGTTTCGTTGAAGTCATGGAAGAAAGGGCACTCCACCACCTCAAATGGCCTGAAAACGAGACCAAAATGTCGGAAATTAAAGCCAAATTCGAGAAAATAAGAGGCTTGCCAAACTGTTGTGGAGCAGTAGACACGACTCATATCTTGATGTGCTTGCCACAAGCGGACCCTACAACAAAGATCTGGTGTGACGGCGAGAGAAACCACAGCATGCTCCTGCAGGCTGTGGTGGACCCCGACATGAGGTTCAGAGATATCGTGACCGGGTGGCCTGGTAAAGTAAGTGACTACCTCGTCCTCAAGAACTCCAACTTGTTCAAGCTGTGCGAAATGGGGAAACGGCTCTATGGAAAGAGCCACGAGCTCTCGGAAGGATCAGAGTTGAGAGAATACATCATTGGAGATTCCGGGTTTCCCCTATTGCCATGGCTTCTTACCCCCTTCCAAGAGAAGGATCTCCCAGAGGCCAATGCCGAATTCAACAAGAGGCATTTTGCAACGAGGATGGTTGCTTTGAGGGCTCTAACCCAGTTGAAGGAAACATGGAAGATCATCCAAGGCGTGATGTGGAGGCCGGATAGGCACAGGCTACCGAGCATCATCCTGGTGTGCTGCCTCCTCCACAACATTGTGATTGACATGGAGGATGACGCGCAAGACGAGATGTCTTTGTCTCACCAGCACGATCCAGGGTATCACCAGCAGGCATGTGAATCCGTCGATAGAACAGCTTCGGCTACAAGGGACAAGCTCACTCTCTATTTATCTGCTAAACAGCCTCTCCAATCTTAAAAAAGATGCATTCATTTCTCCTCATAGCTGTCTGTGTTAGATCCTCAGCTTTTAGAACTTCTACAACTCTATTTATGAACAGGTTATCTATTCCTTTTCGCCGTTTCCTTTCTGGCTGCATTGATCTAAATTGTATAGAAGGAAGCTTGGATTAAAATCAAACAGTTCTTGTCTTTCATCTGTTTTTGTTCATGTTGCTCTTATGGTGCAAAGATAGCTAGATATGGATGCGGATAAGCAAAGGAATGCGAGTGCTCGTGGTCGCTGTGCAAGAATCAGGCTTTGCACATACTAGAGGAAGTAGCATTCTCCCTTGATCTCACTGTGTAGGATATCCCTGCAATTACACAGTTTGGAAGTTTTTTTCATCGAACGGGATCACCTGTCCCAAAGCTCGGTGTTGTGCCCCCTCCCCGAATTTTTTTTTTTAAAAAAAAAAGAAAAATGATTAAAATGAAAAAAAGGTGATTATGTGAGAAGGACAGGGAGAAGAATGACACAGCAGATCATCACCGTCTTTTTATACCAAGGATCAAAAGAGAAATGTCAAAGTAATATGTGTCAGAAAACAGTTCATAAACAACGCAAGTCGTATACCAAGCCCCACAATGCAAGTCATGCCGTGGCAGTGTGTATCGTGGCGTCTCCGCTACTCGGGTTGACTGCTTCCCGGGAGTTTCGTCCTCACTGCCCACAGGATGATCGAGCCCTGATGTATCACTGACTTATGATTCCGCTTCGGTGTGGGGCTTGGCTTCGTCTGTTGTCTTCGTCCTCATCCAGTTTGGTTTAGGTCTGTTTGGTTTCGTTTTGCGTAGAGTGGTTTCGCTTGAGTTTGCAACCGTTTGTATTGTTGTTTGTTTTGATTTTATACGCTGCCGGCTTGACCGACCTTCGAGTATCAGACAAGTCTTAACTCGAATTCTTATCAAATCAAAAAAAAAATGTTGATAGTCACAAACCAGCATCACAAAATTATTTTAGCATAATATAAATGTTTAGAAATTTTTACTTGAAAAATCGTGTTTTAAAAATACATTTTTCAAATAGTTGTTTTTTTTAAAAGATTTAAGTTTTTTAAAATAATAATTTTTCAAGATAAATATTTATAAACTTATAAGTTATTTTTAATATGAATATAATTTTTCAAATTTTCTAAAAGATAAATTTGAAGTTAAATTAACTTGGTAACATTTTTTTTTTGTAACATTATGTAGTGGAGTATAAAGTGACATAGAGGATCCATATTGATCACCGACCGGTTCATATTGGGCCGCCGGTTTAGGAGACCGCCAATAAGAAGACTCTTAAATTGGCAGGAAAAATACAATACAAAGTGACAAATGATTTACAAAGAAAGGGATGTGCAACGTCACTGCAACCGTCTATAAAATTTCTCCTATTTATAAATGTGGGTCATGTAACACATTGGTATCACACTCACGAGAGTGAGAAAATATCCGAAACTTATCGAAGGGGGCGAAATTTTGTATATGTTGTTTAATTATTTTTTGATGATTTTTTTTTTGGGTTTTAATGGACCAAAACGATAGTGTTTTAATTTAAAGCGGTGTCAATTTTTTATATATTTTTTCTTTAAATAAATAAAATGATGTCATTTTAGTTAATAAATACATTATTTTACCTAAAAGGACACCATTAAAATTTAATGAGTCAATATGTAACTTATTTTCTTAACCTGTAAATTAAGATATAGATAAGTAGAAGGAATATAAGATATAGATAAGTAGAAGGAATATAGATCCCCTAACCCCAATCAAGTTCCACATTTTTTTGTAAGGATTCAAGCTTTTTTTCTTTAAACAAGGATTCGGGTACTGTTTTCACGGATCCAAACACTAACCTCTCTATAATTTCTCTCTCATTTTCTCAGTCATCCATATTATTTTCCGATATCTTTATTATCAATCATCTATAATTCATTTCTCACTTCCCACAGTGGTCAAGTTCCTAATAATCCATCTCACCTACTTTTTGCATATCTCACCATATTTTTTCTATAATTTTAAATATTAAAATAATTGATTTGATCTAAAAATGTATTAATTTAATTTTTAATTATATTTGATAATGAAGTTTAATAATTTAAAATATCTTAACTAAATTATTAGCAAATTCAATAATTTAAAAGTATCAATCGAATACGTTATGTTATATGTGCTAATGATAATTATAACTAATTAATAAAAATCATTATTATAAAGTATGAAAAAGGAATGCAATTTTTTTTAAAAAATATACTCCCTCTGTTAATTAAAACTTGTCGTTTACTATTCATGCACACTTTTTTAGAATGATAAAAACTATATAAAATATTAACTCTTTTTAAAATTTGTTTTTATAAATTCATATTTAATAGTAACAAGTATGAAATTATTAAAAAATATATTAAAAAAGTCAATATTTTATATAGTTTTTAACACCTCATAAAGCGTGCGTGAATAGTAAAACTTCAAGTTTTAATTAACGGAGAGAGTATTTTGTTGTCATTTGATTGGGTTTGAATTTGGAGAGGTTCTCAAACTTTTAGAGAACCTTAAAAGTGGAAAGATAACCCATAATCGTCGGATTCTCCAAAAAATCGAAAGAAAAAGTGAATTGGGGAGGGGGTCTCTAACACAGTTACACAAATACCACTAGTCAGATTTGAAGCCTTAACCTCGTAATAACAGTGAGGTAAAAATGAACACATCCACAACTTCTTACCTTGACATATTAAGGATTAATCTAGCTTAAAATTATAATTTAGATAAAAAATTAAAAGTAAATTCTATAAATATTTTAAAATTTTAGCCTATATATAGATAGATAGAAAAGAGTAAATTCTTACAATATTTGAGATGATAAATTCAACAATGTTTTGTAAATCTTTTTTTTAATCGCAAAAAGTACCACATCATTTTGAAAAATTTCAATAAATATGCGCCAAACCGGCCCCAAAATAAAGAGATTATTTATTATGAGAAAATAATTGATACGGCAACCAATATAGTTTTTGAAGATAGATTTATAAAATTTAGATGAAATCCCGCATCCAATCTTTGGATAAAATAGAAAGATCACCTTAATTGTTCTACAATCTATCTATCTATATCTAAATATTAAAAGAGAAATATTTTTGATGATGTGTTACTCTCTTCTTAAAAGTAGGTTATTCAATCAATTTTTTAAAAAAATTCAATTAATCCATTATTTTAGCCTAAATTATAATCTTAGTATTTAAAAAAAAACATTTATATCTAACTATTAAAAGAGAAGCATTTTTTATGATGTATTACTCTCTTTTTAAAAGTAGGTTATTCAATCAATTTTTTTTTAAAAAAATTCAATTAATCCCTTATCTTAGCCTAAATTATAATTTTAGTATTTAAAAAAAACAATAAGATTAATTCAAAACATAAAATTAATAATAACTAAACATAAAATTAATATTAGTAATCTATATCTATATATATTACTTTAGTTGTTTTCTCAACCAATGGGTTTAATACAAAATATTTGTAATATTAATTTAACATATTACTGAAATTTTATTTATAAAAAACTACGCTATGAAGCGGGGATCATACTAGTTTTTATTATTATAATATAGAGTGTTATGAGAAAAAAAAAGTAATAATAAATATTATAAAGTAATACTCATATACTTCGGCAAATTAAAATAAATTTTCCTAACTACAAACCATGCAACAAATATTATCATCATACATTGTATATTCTGGATTTGAATAAAATTATATCAATAAATCTTGCAGTAATTCAAAATAGTGTTGCTTGCACCGCAAGAACTGGAGGGCAATATCGTAATTTCATCCATGGACGGTCAATTGATTTATCCGCTAGGACCACTACAAACACCTATAAATACCGGCGAGAACAGCCCCTAAATAAGTTTAGTCGCATCAAAAAAAAAAAAAAAAAAAACTCTTTCCAAAATCCAATTTTGAATTCCTTGCTCAAGAAGGAGACCAGATATGCTGAAGGCGGATCCCGTTGAAACCCTCGCGCGGCGGAACTGCGAATCCATACTCGCTCGCTACGCCGCCCAATCCGCTGCCCTGGCCTTGTCGCCGTCAGCGAATGCGATTGCCGGCCGGAGCCACTACTCACCTATGGCGGGGCGATTCAAGTGCAAGATCTGCGGGAAGGCGTTCGCGACCTTCCAAGCACTAGGCGGCCACACCTCGAGCCATGACAAGCATAGCTTTCCTGTCCAGGAGGCGGCGAGGAGAATCGCCGCCGTCGGCGAAGGCGAAAAGGCGGTTCCGATGAGGGGATTGAAGGTTCACGAGTGCAGCAAGTGCCGTATGCAGTTTTCGACGGGGCAGGCGCTCGGCGGACACATGAGGAGGCACTTCGATTTGAGCGCCAAGCGCAAGCGTGTTGATGACGACGTCGGCGAGATTGAGGAGAAGAGGATCGAAACGGTGCCGTTTCTTAGGGCACCGGTGAAGAAGGAAGACGATCACAGTGAGATTATTGATCAGGAGGAGGAGGAGGAGAAGATCAAAACGGTGCCGTTTTCTTGGGCACCGGAGAAATCGCAGGTTTTGCTTTTAGATTTGAACTTCCCACCGGTGGATGAAGATTCAAGAAACGGATTTTGCAGCTAGTTTAGACTAGAGAGAGTTGAGATTGACAGCTATATTAGATGAATTTGTGTAAAGATGGTTCTTACGTTGGGTTTTCAACTTTTGGGGATTTATTTAGGGCTAAAAGAGAGTATATAGGTGGGATTTGTTAATTCATACATATAGATTCACTGATCTACTGAGATTTGAGTAAAAAACTTGCAGATGTATATACATCGTTATTGGTTTATTTGTGAGATTAGCTGAATCTGAATTGGCAGGTGGTAAAAGTTGATTACAATTAAACTTCTTGCATTTTTTTTTAGTAAGAAAACTTCTTGCATTATTATATTGATTTCTTCTTTGAATTTATTCAATATTCTTAAATCTTACGGAGTAATGTAAGTTGGGGAGCAAATATTGTCTTGGTTTTTTTTTTTGGTCCTTTTTTTCGCAGTCTACAGTATTTTTTTATTTTTGAAGGAAGATGAGTTTTTGAGACGTGTGATTTGGCTCTCATAAGTTATGCATAACATATTGTAGGCCATGTGGCCAACACCGATTGTGATCCGCTGTTCTTTGGGCTTTTGCGTCTGCTCTGTCCTCGTCACCCAAAATAAAAAATTTAAAAAATAATAAAAATAAAAAAAAATGGTAAGGGTAGAGATTATACGAGAGAGGATAGTAAGGAGATAGGGGAAATGTGATAGTAGATTCGCACTGGGCCAACACACAAAAAAAAAAAAATATAGTTTTTCAATTTTTAAGCATGTGTTGCATTGCTAGTTTTCAACAAAATTGACTATGTAACGATTTTAAGAATGGGTTTTTCTAACCTATACCCCAATGACATAGGTTAAGAAACTCAATTGTGAAATATTATTCAAAATTAAATTATTTTAGTTTTTTAATATATATTATTTTCCTTAGGTCACTTTTATGTCTGGTAGGATATCTTTCCCGATTGAGATTTATAACTTATGCTTTTGGGACATAAGTTATAAATACTGTTTTATGAATAAGTTTAGTATGGATTATCTATTACACAAACTTACATGTGGTGTAAATTAAAAAAATTAAGAGGTAAGTTATTTTTTTTTTTGAAATTAGTGGTTTAATCACCTTGTACTGGGTATGCTTAAAGAGATAATTAAGTTAATTATAGTAACAAATTTTGCATTGAAGACTCTCTCGAGTTCAACATGCAACTTGAATACGAGTATATATGAACATATATACGTACAATATATATCTCGTTCTAGATTAAGATGATCTTTTCAATGTGTGTTTAGGTTTGGAAATTCGGAATTGGATTGATTTCTTCTTTCCTATTTCATTGGCTAATATGAAGAAACTTTTCAAGGCTTTTTTTCTTTAAAATACAAGAGCTCTTTTGTTTCTTTTATTCTTGGTATCAATTTTATAACGTTGACTTTTTAAGGGTTAATATAACAACTCTCCATTAATTTTATTCTTTCTTCGTATAAAGGTAACTTTAATTTTTTAGGCTTAAGGTAGAATGGTCTATTAAAAGTGAGTGTTATATATATATAAGATCGAGTCTTATGTCCCAACTGTACAAACTTGACGTGATAGTGGAAGCAACCAATGCAATTTCATATCATGATGGGTGTGTTTGGATTCCATTGTATTATGTTTATAATACAATTATAAATATAATACATTTATATGTTGTTTGGTTCACACACATTTTAATACATTTTATTTTAAACACATTTTAATTTAAACATATTATAATCTGTGCTAATCAAACACATTCTTTTTAATTTGCATTATAATCATAATACATTTGGAATCCAAACAATGTTCCCCCCTCAATTTTTTTTTGTTGATTATCAACACCTCATATTTCTAGCGATTTTGTATAGGGCAATTGTTATTATTTCTTAAAACAAAATTATTAGCAAAACAAAATCCAAAAGGATTTGTTGGAATATGTATGGGGTTATCCTATAAGTTTGACGTACTAATCATCTCATATCCAATTTGATTTTAAGATGGAATCATGTTGGATTTATATGTTGGTAATAAGTATTAAATTATAATAAAATAATAATAAAAAAGTAAATATATTATATAGTTTTTAACTCCTTAAAATACGTGTTGAAAAGTCAAACGACATGTATTTTGGATCGGAGGGAGTATTTTTTTTTGAACCGAAAATATTTTGGCAATAAGGAGGCCTTATGTGCCATGAGTATCCAAGCGGATGATATTGCGAAGCATTGAGTCGTCAGGTAGCAAAGAGCCAGAGAAAGCAATATTGAGGTGCGATAGATGGTCCGCAACTTGGTTTGCTTCCCTAAAGACACGACGAATCTCAATAGATTGGAAGAAACCAAGGGAGACTAGACCGTCGGAGACAATTATTTCCGAGTCACCCATAGGTTTCCCACAGCCCTTAAGACTGTTGCTAATGTTGAGATTGTCACCCTCGATTATCAAATTAGTAATATTGAGTTCCCGTGCGGCGTTGATGCCATTCCAAAGGCCGAGGCCTTCATCTCCAGAAATAGATGAAATGGAGGAAGGTCCCGCCCCACAAAAGATTGGTGTATCTGTATGGTTCCTAATGACATATCCGTAGGAGCCAACCGAAATGGTGGATCGGAAAAGCATTATCAAAATTGAGTTTACCCCTAATAAAATTCCTTATTTATTTTTGCTAATGAAAACACAGTACGAAAACTATATATACCACAAATCACACGTTGAATTTGATATAGAGTAACGTCGCACTGAACATGTACGATTAGAAGTATAATTAATTAGAAATCATAGATTTAGAGAAAATAGGTTTAGAGAAAATGATGTACAGTGTAATCTTAGTCTGGTCAACGTAGTAGGAAATCTGTAAGAACCAATCATGACCGTAATTAACGAATTACTAGTCCTTAAAAATAGTGTGATTAATGATATTATAAGTGCACGTGAAAGGTCAAAAGTCCGTTATTTTATCAAATTGCGAGCGGTGTCTCCGTTGGTAGGGGCGGGTTTTGGTTGACCGGTCATGATATTCTGACTGACCGCCACATGACGTATTAGCACACGTCAAATGACAAGATGGCTTAGAACCCTCCATTGCCATTGCATCATGTGCTTTTGTTTTTATAATGGACACTATTTTTCACAGACGTGTCAAGTTTCCATTGGTTAGAATTCGAGGGAACCAATCATCCTCTCTTTGCGTTGCGGGTGTAGTGGAAGGTTACCCTGGACCCGCCCCTACGTGATCCAGTTACCAGCTACTATGTGCTTCATCACTTCATCAACTTTACGTATTTTGATGCTATTGGAATTTTGAACTTCGTCGTAGGTGAAGCTTCCTCACCGTAATTAAATAGGGCATAGCCACATAGGTAGATGCATTTCTTACTTCATCCCCTTGTAAAAGCATGTAACTTATGAGAGATAATATTTGCACCTATAAAATTTAATCCATCCGTTTCTAAATAAGTGATATTTTAAAGTCAAAATATGTATTTTTAGAAGGGTCAAAATTATATAAAATTTTAATTAATTTTAATTAATTTTTTTAATAATATTATACTTACTATTAATGAGTATGAGTTTCTCAAAAAAATTTATTACAAAAATTATATTTTATATTGTTTTTATCAGATCAAAATACGTGCATAAATAGTAAAAAATCAGTTATTTGGAAACGGATGGAGTACTATATTCATCACACCTTGTTCCTCTTGAATCCTACGTTTGTGACTCAAGAGGGACAGAGTCTATTTTAAATAAAAAATAAAAAAAATGAGATATGTGAGGTATATATTAAAAATAATGGGTGTAAATATCACTTCCTTTTATTATTTACGCACATTTTTATGATAATAAAAACTATATAAATATTTATTATATATATATACAATTTCGTACTTATTAATACTCCCTCCGTTCGGCAAAACGTGTCACTTTACTATTCACGCACGCTTTTTTAGGGGATAAAAACTATATAAAATATCTAGTTTTTTAATATTTTTTTAAAAATTTCGTATTTATTATTAATGAGTACAAACTTGTTAAAAAAATTTATAAAAAAAAATATTTTATATAGTTTTTATCATTCTAAAAAAGCGTGCGTGAATAGTAAGCGTCATGTTTTGCCGAACGGAGGGAATAGTATTTACAAAATTGTTTTAAAAATTTATAATAAACAATGGATATTTTACATAGTTTTTATCCTCTTAAAAAATGTTCATAAGTAGTAAGTGACATGTTTTGCCGAACGAATGGAGTACTATTTTGCTCTAATAAAGTAAAGGGTTTGAATGGATTGTCATGGATTATGATTTATAATGTATTACTTCTGTTCGGTCAAAGGTGTCATTTTAAAGTGATAACTTTGTTAAAAAACATATACGGAGTATCATTTTGGGTACTTTGGACTTTACAAAAATGTCCTTGTTGATTAGTGTGTTGTTAGTTGTAGTTTTTTGATAAAGTAAAAAATAGTGTAATAAATTAGGATAAAATAGTATATTTATGATTTTCTTAAAAAAACTTATAAGGTTAAAATGACATGTTTTGGCGAACAAACGGAGTATATTGTAGCAAATGATATGTTAAATAGTGCAGTATTTTGTGAATTAAATCATAATGTTATATTGTAGTAAATGGTATGTTATGCATTATAAATCATAATGTGTAGTGACTCAAATAGACCCAATGTATGCAACTATATAAAAGTGATTTTACTAGCCTTGCATTTTAATTTTAATGGCATATTTTGTGAATAAAGCATTTTACATGTCCTCGCTTCCCTTTACCAGTTATCTGACTTATCTCCAAATGAAATGCTAGATTGATGCTTCCAAAAGGTGTGTAATTTCGTATCTCTTGATCTAATAAAGAACATGATTGAAATTCTAGGATCACAACGGTCGCCATTCAAGCATCGTCTACACTTTGATAACAGAAAGACGACGTATGGCGTGGCACCATGGAGTAACACCAGATAGATCAAGAAGCAGCTATTCGATGCAGTTCGCACTGTAACCAGCTCACCTACAAATCTCCAGGAAGATCAGACACTTCCGCAGCACACTCCCTGGCCCCTGCACATCAATCTCTCATGTTCTAACAGAGATGTGGACATTAGATGTACGCAATGCAGATGATATTGAAGAAGATTCTATTAAACCAGAATGAATGGCAGTTTGTATTCCTTCACATATACACTAGCTTCTTGATCAAATATAGGTAAAGGGGGTAATGGCGACAAGAGTCCGCAAACACTTTTTAACAGTTGCAAAATATAATGAAACTAATTTCACACTCTAAAATCAAGTTCCGACAAAAGAATGACAGTAGGAAGTAAAACATTACAATCAGCCATCGCCACGGTTAGATCTCCCCACATCCCCGAGGAACATATTGATCGACCCTGCTGCTGTTCTCTCCCCAAAGAAAACTTAACCACAGCATGCAGACTTTTGGGCTGCTGGATCACCTCCAGCTGCTTGGTCACCTTTGTTCATGTTGATTGCCGAAGGCTGGTGCATACAAATCACAGATTCAATACAAATTCATGGGACAGAAAAAAAAACAGCATACATATTACCCTAAGAAAGCAAAAGAGACAATCTGAAGAGGTAGGTTTCAAATAGGATTGAATCAGTACATGGATGCTGTCAAGTTCCGTGTTTACCACAGTCACGTCTCCCCTCAAAAAATATACACACACTGACATATAAGATCTCAGGATGATCCACGAGTTGAAGAGCATATTTTAGCTAGGCCATATCTTTGGACGATAATATTAAGTTCAGAATTATCATACATTTATGTTCAAATATAGTTGGAGAGCATATTAGCCAGGCCATATTTGATGTCCACAGTTGCTTTAAAATCAAAGCAATATTGCACAACTGGTCAACCCTTGTCTAAACTCTACCCAGCATCCCACTTTATGACATTTATTAACACTTCTCTGTGAGGTGACAACATATATCTCAGCGTATTGTTGGTAAATTGAGCCCAATACTCCAATGTTTTAAAATGAAACATGAACTGATTGTAAATTTATCTTTTGTACACTGTATGATACAAGATTTCATCTTGTTGTCAATGTTTGCAAATTAGGACTACAAACGTTAATCAGGTAGAGATGTATACACACACATTTTAGCCCGACTTGATTCAGCTGTTGCGAATTGCTGAAAGATTTCAGGTCCAGTTTACTTTGGAATATATTCCGCCGTGCATCAAAATGGGGTCAAATCAATTTGGTTATGAATGGGAACACATCAATTTGGTTTGGGTTGTCATTCTCGAAAAATGATATCAAAGATATTCTCCAGTTTTCAAATAAGTTTATTTTGGGCGGATCAGATCAGTTACGTTTTCATAGTCACTTCTCAGTTCAGCACACAAAATTGAGATTTTTACCTCTGCCTTTGTATCAGTGTCAGCAAGCCTTTGCTTAATGTCCCTGCCTATTGAAAAGAAGACTTCTTCCACATTTAGGTTTGTCTTGGCACTCTGTAAGACAAGATTACCCATCAAAACCATAGTAAGAATAAAAACTAGAATATTGTTATCAACATTGAACGTTAGTGATTTACTCACAGTTTCGAAGAATTTAATCCCATACTCGTCAGCAAGCTCTTGACCTTTGGAC
The DNA here is from genome assembly GCA_963922045.1 of Persicaria maculosa. Lineage (NCBI taxonomy): Eukaryota > Viridiplantae > Streptophyta > Magnoliopsida > Caryophyllales > Polygonaceae > Persicaria > Persicaria maculosa. The sequence goes on along the minus strand of OY998267.1, from coordinate 11,702,616 downwards.
GTAGGCACGGCCTAAACAGGGAGAATAAGAACAACTGTCACAACCATAGCTTTGGGGTCGATAATCGTAGAAACCAAAGTTGAAAAAACATAAATATGAGCAACCTTCATCTGTAAAGGGGAACAAAAATACTATACCCTTTTGCTCTCATCCATATCAGCCTTGTTCCCAACCAAGATCTTGTTTACGTTGTCAGAAGCATGCTGCTCAATGTTGCGAATCCAGTTTCGAATGTCTGAAATTATTAAAAAGGCATCTAAAATTAGATGCATAACACAACAGATGCATCGCCTATTCCATGAATTCCTCCATCCACCTTTTCTGAGCTGAAAATACTTTTCAAATTTTTAATAGTGCAACATTCCAGATTTCAAAAAACAACATAGGGTGGATGACGATCTAGGGAAACTGATACAGTAGCATTTTCAAGTGGGAATAATACAAGCATGGATACTGAACACAGAGAAGTTGCAAAGTAATAAACCAGAAGGGTGGATTGTAAGACTATTACTGTTAAAGGATGACTCGTCTGTAACATCATACACCAATAAGATACCCATGGCTCCACGATAATAAGCTGAAATTGAGAGAGAACAAGGTAAGAATGAGACATAACCACCCATCTGTGCCTATCTATTTGTATCAACCTGCATTGAGATTCAAGAGCTTAAATCCACTTGAGGAAAAAAGAAGATCAGCGTACCTGTTGTGATGGTTCGAAACCGCTCTTGACCAGCTGTATCCCAAATCTGGAGCTTTATCCGTTTTCCATCAAGCTCAATGGTTCTGATCTTAAAATCAATACTGCAACAAAGCACAAAAACCAACTTCTAGTTGGAAATATTGCTCTATATCCTCAAAGGACAAAAACCAAGCATTTATTATAAATTTCTGAGAATCACATACCCAATAGTTGTGATAAAACTAGTCGTAAAGGAACCATCTGAGAAACGCAAAAGAAGGCAACTCTTGCCAACACCTGCAAGTAAATTGGTCCATAATTTCAAGTCCATACAATTTCTGATACAAGTGCAGTGGACAATCCACATTAAATAGTAGGCAGACTGCAGGATGCATTTTGCTAATCTCACTCCAGATTCCATGCCCAAGGATATAGAACTGGAAAGAGTTTTGTAACTGTTTTGGGTATATTTGCTTAAGTGTTCCTACGATGCACGATTCATGAAGATAAAGGCAAACATTATCTTTCACTGTTTTATGCAATCTTTTCCAACCATCCATTTTATGATTCACCAAATTCAATACATATTAGTCTGACATATTGAAGACTGGAAGTTAAAACTTTCCGTTAGAGATAATGTCAAAACTAACCATGAACATGTATTTCAAACCATAAGATTGTGAAAACAAGGTAGCTAGCAATATAGGTATAACAGAGAATGCCAATAAAACTCCACCTTCAACGAGGGATTTAAGCATATATGAACTATTATCTAAATGCAGCACATCACAGAATATATAACATCCAAGGCAACCACATCAAATATATTGAATTATGGATCAAACCTGTTAGAGCGTGGTTAATCAGCCTGCACACATTCATATACCAAAAAGTAAATAATACCTACACTTTTGAGTTTAACTGGATAGATATTATGAATCAATATAAATATGAAATTTGCGAACAAGTATGCCCCATTTGGTTGTGAACTAATGAGCAGTTAATCAACTGCATACATCACATGGATATGCATTTCTGTGCAAACAATAAATACTTGCACATGTACGCCCACAACATTCTACCAATCAGTGGACTTGAACCGTTGAACGCAACAAACAAAACAATACCAAAAAATAAAATAAAATCATTTTTGTCTCAGGCAGGAAAGGAAAACATGGGGAACAGAGGTTTTTAGGATCAATACGAAGTATATTCAAATCAAAATTATGTTCCAGAACTGCACCAATATCTGAAGCCAAATACTTTCATAACGGAGGCTTCAAATTTAACAAATTAGCAGTTTGAATTAAACTTCAAAAATCAAAACCAAAATTCTGTTCCAGAACTGCACCAATATCTTAATCCTCATTCATAGTGCGTTGACCTCAACGCCTCAGGTCACATATACATCTATACTCTATCGACACATGAGGAAGAAATTTTAAAAAGATAAATCAGAGAGAGTAGATGGTTGACCAGAAACGTACAAATCAAGAGTCAAATAGCAATCAATTCGAAATTAAAATCATTTAATAACATTCGAAATATAACGAACAAGCAGACATAGATCTAAAAGTAAAAACTCGCAAGAGATAAAAGGGAACGAGAGAGGGAGAAGTAGGCATACCGCTGTCGCCGATCAGAAGAAGCTTGATGAGATAGTCATAATCGGCTCGTGCTCTCGCAGGTGGAGCGGCCATTACAAATAAATTTCAACGGAGCTCGTGAATTTCGAAGAGGAGTCTATACAACATGAATCAACAAATCAGAGACAGATATCAACCTAAAATTGCAATCTAGAAAAACAAATTCACATAAAAACGTACCAGATCAGATCAGAAAACAATAATTACATAAAACATTCACTTGTCCGAAGAGCGAGACAGAAAAAATAGGAAAAGAAACGGGAGGAGAAAACAAGAGAGAGAAAGAGAAGAAGATTTGTGCTAAGCAACCATAGAACGAGAGAGAGAAGAGGGGAGGTTGTTTACCAAATTGAGGACGGGAGATAGAGAGAGAGCTGATCCGTTCACGAAGCTCTGGAAAGCTTGCAAAGCTCCGATAATGGCGGGGAAGAAGCCAAAGATCGATGATCTCTCTCCACCACCTTTTCCTTCTTCGGCGCAGAGAGAGAAACTCTGATCTGGCTTGTTCGCCTTTTATTGCCCCCCGGCACCCAATTTGGCCACGTGGCTTTGCCTGGCTGTGGCCGGCCGCCCAGTAACGTACCTAATCAATAGAGGTTTGCAACCGAAAATTTAGGGGTATAGTATAGTATAAATAAAATTTTAAAAACATTTCTAAATCACTAATATTATCTTATACTCATGTGGCATTGGATAGAAAAATTGTTTTTTAATAGTAAAAAAATAGAAAAATTATATTTACATTGTACATGTCACATAATACATATCAGTATAATTTGTTTATTACAAAATAATATTTTAAAAGTATTATAATTAATATTCTAAAATAATAATTTTTTTATTTTAATATTTTTTAAAATATCATTTTCTTTTAAAGAAGTATAGAAATGTATGTATTTAACCTTTATAATGAAAATATAATTCTTTTATTAAGAAATACCCCAAATAATTTTGTGTAATACCCAATCACAGGAGATCCGATCCTTATTTTGTTTTTGGTTATCAAATTTTAATAACTTTATTAATTATTAATCAATATTCAGTTGACATAATCAGACATTGTTTAAAGAATAAATCACATTACTTTAACATAAAGTCTATTGGCATCACGTGTTTCATTTATTGATAAGACAAACTTTACTACAAAATAATTACGGATTGACCCCAACAAAAAAATATTTAACCTTGATTTTTAACAGCCCTCTTGCCTCCTCCTTCAACCCACACAACCATCTTCAACCTCTTCCATCCTCTTAAAATCTACTTATTTTAGAGTTTTTTTTAGATATACACCGATCTATCACTACAAAGGTATGTTATCCCATATAATGTCAAAATGTCATTGATTTCGGGTCGATTTTTAGTTGTTATTTGAGGTTTTTGTTGTGTTTTGTTGCTGTTATTATGAGAGGAGGGTTAATGTAGGTAAAAAAATGCTCGATTTAGGGGGATTCATGGTCGAGAAGGACTCGACAAATTGGGTCGAGCACAAGCCCTCAATTCAACGAACCTAGCCGAGGAGAAGACATATACTCAATGAATTGGGCTGGGGGTATGTATTTGCCTCATATAAATTGATCGAGCTTCCATCAAATGCTCAAAGAATTGTGTCAGGGGAATATTATAGGCTGAACAATTTTAAACGATTGTATTCTCACACCAGAAACACAAAAAAATTGTCGAAATCCACCAATCTCAAATGAAAAAAACTCAACACATATCCAAAATATTATTTTTCATCACATTTAACGAGATTGACGATATTTTCGAAACTCCAGTATTTCAGTTCCTCGTCGACGTCATCTCTCGGGCTAATCTATAATTATTTTGTAAAAAAATGAAAATGACCCGAGTGCAGTTACGTAAAGTTTATCTTGCCAATAGACAAAACACGTCTTGTCGATAGACTTTCTCCTCTCTTTTTTATTAGGAAAGAATTCGGGACGGGGGAACCCTACCCGATACGACTTTCTCCTTGTTTAATTGTTTCCATTATTTAAAAAAAAAAAGCATTTTAACCTCGGACTTGTAGTTGAAATAAAAAAAATGTAATTTTAGATTTTTTTATGTTGTTTAATTTTATTTTTTTTATTAGGTAAAAATTTGAGTTCGGACAAATCTGTAACTCGATGGCTGAACAAGTCGGAAGACGGGCAACCGTCAATACACACAATACACAATAACACAAATCAACATAAAAGAGAGAAAACCCCATACAAGGCGTCAACCAATAGGCAGTAGAGAACTTGATGGAAAACCAAGACGCACACCATCCAAATAAAGCAATCACATGGAATGGTTTTAAATAGAATGGTTTTTTATTGAATTTGTAGTGATATTTTAAATAGAATGGTTTTTTATTTTCAATTGAAAACACACACCATCCAAATAAAGCAATCACATAATCTAAACGTCAATTCATGTTAATAAATGCTAAACCCTAAATCCTGTACATTAAACGAAAAGCTAAAAACTCACAGTTAACCAAATGAGGTGTAATTAACTAAATCCTGTACATTAGGTAGTACTGAAACCTATTTGAAATTCACATAAAAATATTCATTCACACCTCAACCCATTTGACATCATAATCTTTCTATGATCAAAAGATGATTTTCATGAGCGGTTAAAGAAGGTATAAAACATGACATTTGCAAAGGAAATCAAAATTATTTCTACTAAATAATCATATAGTCATACAGGTTAAGAGCAATTGGCTGACACTTAGCCAAATGTAAGCTATAATTAGTTGTAAAATAATTCATATATAAATTTCTAACTATTAATTTAAAAACTCAAAAGTGTGTAGTAAATAAACAAAAATATTACCCGTAGGTGGAGTGTCGTGGAATTATAATGAGGTGACTTAAATTACATTATTGAAGCTTCATACGTAATAGTTTAGCCCACAAAGCAAAACCTGACCTAGAATGTGTTAATCCTATAAAAATAATTTAAAATAATAAATAAATATTTACATAGATATATACTTACCAAATTGCCTCTAATAAATACACCACTAATTTTTACTAAATACATTATAAATATGTGTAATTTATTATGGATCTTATTCAACAACTAGTTGCGGAAAACCTTATTAGAACGTGATAGCTCAACTGGAAAAGACTTGTGGGTAGTACGCCACATTTTTGCTTAATTAAGTGGGAAGTTTGGAATTGATTTTGCAGGCACTCTCAAATTGCCAAAGTAAACATTGCTTCTTCTGTAGTTCATGAACGCTTTAATGTCACTTTTTAAGCAGAGGAAACCAGTTGCGAGGAAGCCAAGTCTTCATATTTCACCCCACTAAAACGACCAAGTTGGACTTAGAAGGACAAGTTTCTTTTAGGACAAGTGCATTTGTAAACAAATAACTCAATGGTTTTACTCTATCTAACGTTTAAGTTCTCATTTGTAACTAGACACAGAGAGTCAGAGACCACATCCTCTAAAACGATTCGAATTACATGTGTAAACATCGCAGGAAACACAGAGAGAAACCAAGACCCTTGTTGATTTCAATATCTATCCTGGCTGAGTTGTATCACGACATTCACTATAAAAAAAAAATCCAAACTTTCGACAAGGAAATGATGGCCAGACGAACAAAACAAGTACTACACTGGAAAACAAAGGGGGAGGAGTTTTTGTTTAGAGGTTGAAACTTTGAGAAAATCCGCACTCAAGGCAAAATTTGAGCCATGTTTCCCGAGTCTGAAGCTAATAGAAGAAGCCAAGAACTTTCCCACCAACGTTCTTCCTCCTAGCCTCTTCGTGATCCATGATGCCAGCAGATGTTGTAAGCACGATGTACCCAAACTGCAATTAACACATTTCAACCCTTACTGAACTTTTCATTGTTAAAAAAAAGGCAACCTTTACTATTCCAAGAGTAAAGCATTCATATGTTCAGAAAGAGGTAAATGAAGAATAGGCATATCAAATATGACACTAGTGATTGATCAATCAATAAACTGACACTAGGATTCATGCCCCAACCCACATTCGTGCTGTTTCAGATCTGGTAAGTGGCCATCAAATTTAAGCAAGCAGTGACCACATACATGGATTGAAGTACCAATTTGGCATTTGGGGTTTACATGTCAAGCCCACGCACATAAAAGACATCCAGTAATACAATGAAGCAAATCTAAACAAGTAAAGAGCAAAATCTGCAAGATTTACCTGTCTAGAAGGAAGCAACCTGGCAGTCCAAGACTCAATCTCTTTGACACCAACATCAAAGCGAGGGCTAATAACACCACATTTGTTCAATCTCCCATTCAATTCAACGACGATCTTACCAGACCTGTGATCGTCAACATACTCAAACTCACCAATGTATCCTGCATTGGAAAAATGTCAGAAATAGAGCTTATAGATATATTCAAGCAAGTGAAAAGGAAGGAAACAGGTAAGCAAGAGTACCATGTTTTTGCATGACAATGAGAAACTTGATAATGACTTTCGAAGAAGGCCTGATCAAGACCTGTCTCTTTCCCCTCTTCTCCGCATTGTACATGCTCTTAAGAGCATCATTCAAAACACTCACCCTCATCCTTACAGTTGCTACTCACTGACATGCCACAAGCCAGAACTCAAATGATTCAGTTTTAAGGTGAAGTGGTGAACAGTAGCAAAGCCATGGAAATAAACCCAGAAATCCAATTACTTAAAGGTGCATAAACCACATCAAGCAACATAACATATGAACTTAACCAAGATCCACATTCACTAGCAATCAAAATCCATAGCAAAATTGCAGGAAATTAAATGATAATACAGCAACAAATCCATCAAAATCGGCAATTCCCAACTTAAGCCGACTAATTATGTTGGCAAAACCATCAAAGTTGAACCAATAAATCTCTTTTTCGATCTGCCGATAACACCAAACCGTTACTTCCCTCTATGATCCATTTCTAGTATCGTAAGAACTCACAAGAAGAAAAGGAACACAGTTATTTGACAATTGAACAACGCCGGAAGTAACAAAATAGACAATCTACGGAAATCTAGGAGATATTGCAGCGTAATCGGTGTACATTAACCCGTTTGATTCAATTCACATGAGAAGCGATAGCAAGGCGTATTCGAGAATGAGATTTGAGAGAAAAGAGAGAGTCTTACCTGAGAGAAATGGGGGCGTCGACGACGGGAAGCTGCCGTTGGTCTGCGGGAGAATGGGCGTTTTGCTAATTGCTAGGGTTTTGCGCTATATGAGCAGGTAGACTTACTTCCTAGCCCTCGGCTATTGTTTTATTCACGATATTACCCTTTTAATATGGGCTTTTTAATATGGTCCTTGTAGAGAAAAACAATCCAACCCATTACCTGAAATGGGCTTATGGGGTTGATTTTTGTACGGAGTATTTTGTTTGATCTAGTTTTTTAAAAAATACAGTAAAATAAAATAAATAACGTGGAGGTTCTGATGGTATCATATAGGGTCTGCTAGCTTTAGGTTTGCTATGTTTCATCTTTTGTTGTTTGTATAGCCTGATTTTTTGCATCTTTTCTATATGTGTTGTATGTTTGACGGTTTACCGTCTGTCGATTTATCGGTCTCTCGAGCTTCAGACTTCTCTGAGTTCGAATTTTTACTTAATAAACAAAAAAATATATATAGGGTCTGTACAGGACGGGGTTGAAAAAAAACTACTCCATTCGATCTAAAATGTAAGATTTTTTACTTTTTGGCACGTATTTCAATGAGCTAAAAACTATATAAAATATTAATTTTTTGAAATTTTTTTTACAATCTAATACTTCTTACTAATAAATATTAAATTATAAAAAAAATTAATAAAAAAAATAATATTTTATACAATTTTTTAACACATTAAAATATGTGCGGGAAAGTCAAAAATCAAACATATTTGATAGGAGGGAGTAAAATATATAAATAGGTTAAAGTTAAAAATTTATTTGAAATAAGGTTTAAAATTTGTGTAAAATATAAACTCCGTATAGGGTGAAAAACAGTTTATTTGTAAAAAGTGAAGTTTATTTGGTTGTTATTATGGGAACACTTGTATTTTCAAATCAAATAAACTCCAAAAACCAAAAAAAAAACTATGAAAACAAGCTTTTTTTTTACATCCCCGTTTAAACCAAAATCTCCTTAATACCTTCACCCCATACACCTTTTAAATTTTCAAGTGGAGTTTGTTTTTTAATTTCAACTACTTTAAAAAGCTCCATACACCCACCCATAATCTTCCACATACCTAAACACTAGCTTATCGATCACTTGAATTGGAAAAGTCAAGTGATAAGCCATAAGACAAACTCAACCCTATTAGATAGCATTGCTTCCTATTGGGCGGTGTTGTAAAGCGATGTAAAATAAATATTGAAATATTATGAAATAATATATAAACATCATAGAGGTAAAATGTCTTTTTTTATTATTAAATAATAATTCGAGCTCAAACATATCTTAAGATCGAGGGGCCGACAAGTCGGCAGACGGAACCGTCGAACATATAAAATAAACCAGAAAAAGGCACAATCAATACGAAGCATGCACTCTGAAATGAACGAAACTGAGCAAAACTAGAACAGAAACGTTGACGACAATGAAGGGCGAAAGAAAGGGGTGAGGGAGGGTCGGAGGCATAGGCAGCCGCCAAGGATACAAATCATGAGGGGGGGGGGGAGGAACCGCACGAGTCAGCGGGGCAAGGGGACCGACCAGCCCAGGTGCCGAGTTGATAGCAGCCGAAACTGGGGTAGGCCGGGCGAAACCGAGGCTGAGCGGCCTAATTATTGCCCGCTTTTAACTATGAGAGATAGATGACAACCAGAATGACAGATAGCTAATAAATCTATTCCTATATTTAAACAAACCAAACAAAAACTCAAACATAAAAAAACCACAAAATCCACACACCAAACCCCTAAAAAACCCGCAAAATCTCCGCAAATGTTGTTGGAGAGGAGGAGAAGAACAAAAGGAAAAGGGAGAGAGGGGAAGACGAGGGAGAGAATAATAGAGGAAGAGGGAGAGAATGGGGAAGAACGAGAAGTCTAGGTTTGTGTACTTTGGATTGCCCAATGGACATTTGCTTAATTTGAATTGCACGGTGAACATTTGCATAATTAGGTTAGGAAACCGACCCAATTTCCTCTTTTCATAAAGTCTATTGGTTTTCATAAAGTCTATTGGCAACGTAAATTTGTCTATTGATAGGACGAATTTTAAATAGTTGTACTTTAGTTCTTCTTAATTTTTTATAAAATAATTACGAATTGGCCCGGGAAAAAAAAAAGATAAAAAGAAAAACATTTTACCCCTCTTTACCCCTACCAACCCTGAATCCCCGACTACCTCCCTCAATTTCAACACAACCATCCTTCGTCAACCTACTCCATCCCTCTTCAACCTCGTCTATCTTATATAATATCAAAATCTCATTGGTTTCGGGTGGAATCGACATAAAAATTGGGTTTTTAAAGTTTGGCCAAAATTTTAAAAATCTTAAATCACAATTGATTTTCGTTTGTTTTGAGAGGTTTTTGTTGTTGTTATTAGGATAAGAATGTTGTATTTGCAAGTTTCGGTGTCAATGTAGGTTGGAAATGTTCGATTTGGATAGATTTATTGGTTGGGAAACCTATCGACAAACTGGGTCGAGTTTCAGGACCCAACTCGGTGAAACTAGTCGATCAAAAGGCCTAAACTCGGTGAACTAGGCCGAGCTACGAGTTGTTTTTTGTTTTGATTTGTTCGCTTTCAAAATTGTGGAATTTGACCGAGTATATTTAACCTCGAAATATTTAGTCGAGTGTATATAGTAGGCTCGATCAATTTAACCGAGTATATTGCAAACCCTCGGTAAGTTTCAACGAGGTAATGTTAAAGACTCGTTGAACCAAGTCCGACATAAATATTTCAGCAATTCAATTCACTGTGTCTTATTATATATTTATATTGAATATTGAGTACACGATGAAGTCGAAACTACTACTTAATTACCAAAAAAACCCTAAAAAATCAACTTATTACAACGTTCGCTTTTGCAAACGTTCGGATCTCCTCGGACTTTTCACCTTGACTATGGATAGATCCGCCAACGGGAGGGCATCAAGCGTTTCTCATTGCGAATTAATTGTCGAACTTTAGGTTCATAGATAAACTCTTGATAGTTCATCTCTAATGTGAAAATCCGTTCTAGGGTTGGTGATCAACCTCTTCCATTTCCAAGAGCATGTGCAGCCTAGCTTCTTGGCACCTACTCACTCGCTTTTAATTAAATTCCGCATAAATATGTGAACCTAATTAAGATCTTGTACATGTTGTCCCCGTGCTTTGGCTTTTGTCACCATTTTCCCTTTGTTCTAACAATGAAATTTACCTCTTATCCTATGCCTATTTATACTAATTAATTGTACAAATTCAAAGTTTTTTTTTCCAATTTCCCTCCACCAAACGAGCGTATCCAAATTTTCATCTAAAATAATGTGTCAATTATCTCTATGTAAATCATGGTCGCGGTTTTGAAAATAAATTTCCTTACAAGAGGCTCGTAAGAACTAGTCGAGGGTATGCATTCAACTCGTAAAAATGTGTTGAGGTTGTGCCAAAACTCGACAAACTCTTCCAAAGTGATATTATATCCCCGACAACGTTAAACGACTGTATCCTTACGCCGAAACCACAAAAATTGTCAAAAATCACCAGACTCAAAGGAAAAAACTCAAAAGATCCAAAATACTTTTTTTCATCACATTCAACGAGATTGACGATATTTTCGATATTTCGATTTCTAGTAGTCTCTCTCTCAGGCCAAAAATAGAATTATTTTTTTCCAAATAAAAAGACTACATTCGTTTTACCAATAAACAAAACATACTCCATATGTTATTTACGTGACAATTTGGGGGTATGTTTGGATTCCCAAGTGATTATGCTTATAAGCATAATCACTTTAAAAGTGTTTGACTAAAAAAATTATAAAGTATTTAAAATAATAGAATTTTAAAATAAAATAACTTATAAATTGTGTCAATTAATTATATTGGGTGTGTTTGGATTCCCAATGCATTATGCTAATTATAAACATAATCACTTTTAAAGTGTTTGGTTAAAAAAATTATAAAGTATTTAAAATAACTTAATTTTAAAATAAAATATTACATAAACTATATAAATAAAGTTGTAATTACCTTATAAACTTAATAGTATAATTACTTATTCGCTTTTTTTGGGTGGGAAAAGCCAAGAAACGAAGAAATCCAGCCGCGAAATGATCAACCCGAGCGCGCCGTACAAATTTTGAGATTTCAAAGACTTTCATCTATGATTAGTAAAAAGGAAAAAAAAAGACTTTTATTTTATCTACAGCTACTGCCAAAGCGAATCCCAGCCGTAGATCCTTTGCCATGTCATCAATCCGTGTGAAAGCAACAAACACCAATAAGAATCCAATTCCCGTCTATATATAACAAATTCTCAAACCGTACTTTGCACCTCGCTTATCCCATTCCCGAAGTCTTCTACTCTCTTCACAAGATCTCCCTCTCTCTCTCTAACTCGAAACCCTCATCCATGGCGCCCAAGGCGGAGAAGAAGCCGGCAGAGAAGAAGCCAGCGGAGGAGAAGAAGGCCGCCGAGAAGGCCCCGGCGGAGAAGAAGCCCAAGGCCGGGAAGAAGCTCCCGAAGGAAGGAGGCGCCGCTGACAAGAAGAAGAAGAGATCGAAGAAGAGCGTCGAGACCTACAAGATCTACATCTTCAAGGTGCTCAAGCAGGTCCACCCTGACATCGGTATCTCCAGCAAGGCCATGGGGATCATGAACAGCTTCATCAACGACATCTTCGAGAAGCTCGCCCAGGAGTCTTCGAGGCTCGCTCGCTACAACAAGAAGCCGACGATCACTTCCCGGGAGATTCAGACCGCTGTTCGCCTTGTTCTCCCCGGTGAGCTTGCCAAGCATGCCGTTTCTGAGGGCACAAAGGCTGTGACCAAGTTCACAAGCTCTTAAATTTGGGGCCTTTAGTTGGTTGCTTGTCGCTGAACTGGATTTCACCTTTCTAGGGTTTGGGGATGTGAAATGTTGATCGAATTGAATCTCTGGATGGTTTCTGTTGTGGTTATGTAGTTAGATTAGTAGATCTGAAGTCTGTAATTTTAGGTTTTGCGGTTTCTTAAGCAGTGAATGAATGGAATTACAATTTGCATATGCAGCAGGTCTGAATCTATATTGCCTTAATAAATACTACTATTTGAAATACGGATTGTGTTGTTCAATGGAACCATATCAAATTTTACTGATCCCTGATTGGATCCGTGTCACGACGAATCGTTTCATTGCTGCCTCTGTGCATCGACACTAATCTCCGTTCCTGGATTGGATTCTTTGGGAATGGAAAATGAACTGTGTGTAATGCCCCAATTTTATCCGTGAAAGTTTCTTAACAGGCAATCAAATTAAGGCATTACTGGAGCTTGTGCCTATTGAAGGGGTATAACCCCCTTCTGCATTTTATCCAAGATGACAATTTGCAGTTTTTGAACCTTCAAAGTTGATATTGCGATTTTGCGGGTGGATTTACCCTGTTTCAATGTTCAAAAACTGTGTTGAGTTGCTGATCAGTGGTCAGGCACACTGGTTCTAGCTGGGGTATCATGGCTATAAGAAGATGATGGAGGATTGCTGGTCATGGAAATCATATGCAGCGCACCATGTTTGAAGCTAGACCGCAAAAACTACTAGTCGTGGCATGGGGTTGTCACCTATATGCTCGAACCCTTTGAGCTTTATTCTTTAGTCATACAACCCTCAAAAGTCCAACCAAAAGAGGGTGCTGCTGCTGAAGCTATCGCCAGTATGTGGCTCCAATCAACTCTCTCCGAAACATTGCTAAAGTATGTGGCTCGTACCAAAACGTCGTATGATGCCTGGACTGTATGTGGTCATGTTGTTACTGATGACGACCTCCTTCGGACCTTCGGCGATCGTTCGGATTATGATGGTACTGATCAACTTGTTCTAGGCGACGGTAAACCTATTCCTATTATACACATTGGATTTCAGTCCCTTGGAAGTTCCAAATTAAAGTTGAAAAATATTCTTGTTGCTCCTGCTATTAGAAAAAGTCTACTAAGTGCTACTTCATTTAGTCGGGACAATAATGTTATCATTGAATTACATCCCTGTTGTTTTGTGAAGGATTTGCAGGGTAGGATCATTCTGAAAGGCCTCATTGAGAATGGACTATCTTGTCCCACTCCCTCCAGTCACACATCTCCAAGAAATCTACATGTCCAACGAGTCCCTCTTGAAGTTTGGATGATCATACTAAATTTGCCTTGGATCTTGTTTCTTAAGTTAAAGTCTCAACTCCTCCCTGCATTTATTAACTTCTATAATATGGTCAAAAATCAGTTCAATGTGTCCATCAAGCAACTCCAAACTGATGGAGGTGGTGAGTTTGTTGCTCTTACCTCTTTTTTTCAGGCAAATGTTATTATCCACTGCATCTCCTGTCCTCATACTCCATCTCAAAATGGAGATGTAGAATTCGACATAGTTCAAGAAAAGGGTTTAGCCATGCTAGCTCATTCATCGATGCCCTTCGACTATTTGGAAAATGCCTTCCATACTGCAGTCTACCAATCCAATCAAACCATTACTCCACTCTTACATTACAAGTCCCCCTTTGAACTCCTTTATCGAAAGCGACCTGATTATCATCACCTCCGCACATTTGGTTGTCTCTTCTATCCTTATCTTAGGCCCTATAACTCATCCAAGTTATCATTTAGGTCTCTCCCATCCGTCTTCTTGAGTTACAATTCCAAACATAAATTGGCTATGTATGTCTTCACATTCCTACGGGCAAATCATATATATCCCCTCATGCTTGAATCCAAACCAGTATCTTCTTCTGCTGATCCTAACTCCATTCGGCTGCCCTCTGGCACCCGATGCCTTATTTGACAAGCCTACTTTGTATCGCCAAATTGTTGGGAGCTTACAATATGCTTTCATCACTCGTCCTGAGTTAATCTTTACCGTCATCCGAGCTTGTCAATTCATGCAACAACCTCTCCTCCTCACTGTCACTGGCAAGCTATCAAAAGGATTCTTCGCTACCTTAAAGGATGGTGTGCTTGAAACTCTTGCAGCTCACCAGATGGCACAATGAGCAAATGAGGTGAATCACAAAAATTAAGTAATTTTTAGTAATCTCGTTTCAAGCTCACCTTGGCAGAACCAGTAATTCCTTTGACACATAGAGTAACCATTGTGACAGATCATATTTCCTCAGTCCAAAAAACCAATAAATGAAGAACAGAAATCCAGCATATAACATATAAAATGCATAAGAATGTGTCATTTTGTTAATTTTTGTGCTTGATCTATGCAAACATTACTACTACCACAGACTTTGCATCAAAGATTTCACCATGAACCTAATTTTTTGTTGAATCAGAGAGCAGCTATGGAGGCTAAAATTGAAACAAGATTTCATTACTTAAATTCAGTCCGAAGACTCAGTAATCTTAGTACTTTGGTTCTGGGTTTTCCTTTCTCCTTTATAAAACCAAGCTTCAGGGTTCAGTCAAAATAAGCCATTTTGAACATTTAATCCATATCCAAAAACACTTCATATTAGCAGCAATTGATTCCAAATCACAACAACGAAAACATCAACAGATTCTTATACAAATCATAGAGCCTCTAAATCTAAGCCTTTTTGGGAGACTTTCCGGCCTTTGATGGCGACTTCGGCTCCTTTGCCGCTGCCTTCTCCGCCGTTTTCTTCGGCAACAGAATCGGGTTTATGTTCGGCAGCACACCGCCGTGAGCGATAGTCACCCCGCTCAGCAGCTTCCCGAGCTCCTCGTCGTTCCTCACTGCCAGCAAGATGTGCCTCGGGATTATCCTGTTCTTCTTGTTGTCCCTTGCTGCGTTTCCGGCCAACTCCAACACCTGCACAAACAGAGCAATTTCAGATCTGGACATATACAATTGACACCATGGAAATGTGAATTAGAGGAAGATGATAATGATACAAACCTCGGCGGCGAGGTATTCAAGAACAGCGGCCAAGTAAACCGGGGCTCCGGTGCCGACACGTTTGGCGTATCGGCCGTTTTTCAGGTACCGGGCGAGACGACCGACGGGGAACTGGAGACCGGCTTTGACGGACCGGGAAACCGACTTCTTCTTCGGACCGCCGGCCTTTCTTCCGGCGAATCCCTTCTTTGACTTGGTTGGGGGATCCATCTGCGGTGGTGGTTCTCTGAATTTGTGGAGGGAAATTGAAATCTGAATGAAGGAAGCGGGTAAATCGATTCAAGATTTGCGGGTACAGTAGATGGTGTTATCGGGTGCGCTTTTATATATACCGTGTCTCGATCTACGGGGGATAACTTCGGTCGTTTGTTGGTTGGGAGGGGCGTTGTGAACTGTTGATTGGATTTTATCGACGGTGGAGGGACGATTTAGGAGCTATCCGTGCGCTATGAATTTAGCCAATGAGCGAGCTGATTCAATAAGCATTTCATTTCTTCATGGAATTAAATAGTCCTGTATTTGAATTTTATTTTTCAATTATTCTTCTTAATTATATACGGAGTGTATTTTAATGAATTGATTTTTTTTAGTATTGGCATTTAAATAGATTAAATAAATTATACTATTATAAACCATTAATGTATCATACGATAGTCTCGGTTAAAATCAACCTTTTACTTTAAATAGTTTTTAATATTTTTAATTGAATAACATATCCTAATGATAAAATATTAGGTAACACATGTTAATAATCTTAACCATAAAGTATAAAATCTATAAGGCAAAATTACAGAAAACCACCCTTTAAATATGGGTGTTTTCACTTAATCACCCCTTAAATTTAAAATTACAGAAAACCACCCTTTAAATAATATTTGTTTACAACTCACCACCGATTCAACTATTTTCGTTACTTTATCATTAAATATATTATATTTTAATATTTTTAAACTCAAATTTGATTGTAAATATATTCAAATTTTGAATTTAAGGGCCCAATTATATTTTAGGTATCATTGGATTTATTTTTAAAAATAGTAATCAATAAAGCCTAGAATTATTATCTTAATTTATGTATGAAAATGTTTATAAATTTTTAAAACATTATGTAAATTACTCTTATTAAAATATAAATAAATAAGAGTAATTTCCATAATATTTTAAAATTTTATAAACATTTTCAACCATAAATTAAGATAATAATTCTAGGCTATATTTATTATTATTATTTTAAAATAAAGAAAACAATCCCTAAAATATGATCGAGCCCTTAAATTCAAAATATGAATATATTTATAATCAAATTTGAGTTTAAAAATATTAAAATATAATATATTTAATGATAAATTAAAGAAAATAGTTGAATGGGTGGTGAGTTGTAAATAAATACCATTTAAAGGATGGTTTTCTGTAATTTTAAATTTAAGGGGTGGTTAAGTGAAAACACCCATATTTAAAGGGTGGTTTTCTGTAATTTTTCCAATCAATAACAATAAATTGTATTATGATGAATTGTCCGTCTGACACTTTATTTGTCCTCTCAATTTACCAAACTTATATTTAATACTTTGAATTTTTTCAAACAAATACCTAGTATTAGTTTAACCAAATGTATATTTGGAATGGTGTTTTAATGTTGTGCTCCCCAATATTGTGTTAGTTACTCAAACACTTATGGTTGACCTATTTCTCTATTTTATAAATGATATGATGATATTTGTGAAAACAAAAAATATAATTGACGACTATTGAGAAATCTCCAAACAATTAGTTAGTTTCCATAAATCATCATTCCAAACGACCCCGAAAGTCTCACTTCAGTGTAAATAAATGATACAAGGAACCAATAGCATAACCAATCAAGACATGTTGGATAAATATTTGAGATGTCGAATTATAAATGAAAGGGTTAACATAATAACCTTTGAGGAAACGATATGTACGACCATAAATCAATTGTCAAAATGGAAGACTAATGCCTTATCCCAGTAATGATAAACAACTCTAATGAGAGCCAACCTAGCAACCAAACACAATTATATAATGCAAAACATTATAGTGTCAACTAACATCAATAATAAGTTAGACCAAATAAACAGAAATTTATTGGGAACCAAGAAGCAACATACAAACCACTTATTGTTTGGGATAAGGTGTGTGAGATGAAAAAGGAAGGAGGAGTGAGTGTCCATAACACGAGAGATAAGAACAAAGCTTTATAAATGAAACTTCTATGGAGAATATTAGCGGAACCACAAAATCCATTAGTCCGGTAATAATGAAAAAGTATCTCGAGGACGAAAACATCCTACGATATGTTGAAAAAAAAAATAAGAAGAAATGCATATTGGCAATGGCCAAAACTTATGGAATTAAAGAAAGAATTCACCAACAGACTAATATGACAAGTAAGTAATGGAGAAACAATTAACTTTTGGAAGATACATGGATGGAATCGGAGCCACTATATGGTAAGATAAGAATAATATACAAATAAACGAAGACGAAAAGGTCAAGAATTTCATAGACAAAAACTTGCATTGGAAAAAAGGATGAACTCCTCAGCATCCTTTGATTAACATTGTAGAAAAAATTACCAACAAATGCATCCCAACCAGTCAATTTTACAACATACTATACTGGAAGAGCAATAAATCGAGATGGTTCTTCACAACAAGTGCTTTATCCCACATTATGAAATCCAATAGACTCGATCAACACAATATTGCATGGATTTCTGACCTGGATTTGACCCCTAAAATTGAAAACTTCAGTTGGAGATTAACTTTAAATGGAATCCCAAGTAAGTTTCGCCTCATATATAAAAGAGTTCACCCTCCCTTGAATTAGCACCTTATGTGATAGGGCGGAGAAATTAGCAATCCACCTATTTTTTGAATGTCAACGCACACTTCAACTAGTAGGGAAGATCGACCCCAACCTAGAACATAAGTTATAACACATATAGATACGAATTCCAATTATATGAGAAATTTAATTAATGACATATTTCAAAATCAGATAAGGGAAGACAATACCAAACTAGCCACATTGTGGTGGAGCATATGGACATGCAGAAATAAGAAATTCTTCGATAACATAAATGCAACTACAACACATAACATGGAACACTTCAGACGAGAAACGCTAAAAAACTAGGAAGAAATGAAAACAAGTGTATGTCTTCACATTCCTACGGGCAAATCATATATATCCCCTCATGCTTGAATCAAAACCAATATCATCTCCGACTGATCCTAGCTCCATTCGGCCGTCCTCTACACTCGATGCCTTATTTGACAAGCCAGCTACTTTGCATCGCCAAATCGTTAGGAGCTTACAATATGTTGCCATCAGTCGTCCCGAGTTAAGCTTTGCCGTCAACCAGGGTTGTCAATTAATGCAACAACCTCTTGTGTTGCACTGGAAAGCTGTCAAATGGATTCTTCGCTACCTAAAAGGGTCTCTTGATGACGGACTCGTACTGACTGCCTCTTCGAATTCGGATTTGGTTGTGTTCTCCCATGCTGGATGGGCCGAATATCGTGACATTGCCTTTGCAACAGTTGAACTTGTTTGGCTCCGACAACTCCTTCATGAGCTCGGCTGTTCTGTTCCCAACGTTCCTTCCCTACTTTGTGATAATTTTGTCAGCGACGTTTCTGGCCAGTAATCATGTCATCACTACGCGATCAAAACACATTCAGCCGAATATTCGCCAACCCGCTCACAGGTCGCGTCTTCACTAGCCGAAAGTCCAAGCTTCTGGTCGCTCCTCGCCATCATCTTGCAGGGGTATGGGAGAAAATGTTGAGATAAGACATATTACCTAGATTGGTTTGTCTTTGATGAATAATTTTATGTATTAGTTATAGATAACATTCAGCTCTATATATTGTAATGTCCCATGTCAATAAAATCATAGTCTTTTCGAAATCTTATATCGTGAGATTTCGGAACACTTCACCAGTATGGCTCCCTTGTCCAAGGATGTTGTGCTTGAAACTTGAAACTCTTGCAGCTCACCAGATTGCAAAATGAGCAAATGAGATGAATCACAAAAATTAAGCAATTTATAGTAATCTCGTTTCTCTAACGATCACCTGGGCAGAACTTAAGTAATTTCTCAGACTCATAGAGAAATCCAGCATTGACAGATAATAATATGCATAGGAATGTGTCATTTTTGTTACATTTTGTGCTTGATCTATGAAGGGCAAAATTGAAACAAGATTTAATTACTTAAATTCAGTCCGAAGACTCAGTAATCTTAATGCTTTGGTTCTGGGGTTTCCTCTCTCCTTTATAAAAAGTTAAGGCCATGGATAGAGTGAGAGAATCTGATGCTCGCGCAAAAAAGATTATGAAGAATAAACCAAGCTTCAGGGTTCAGTCAAAATAAGCCATTTTGAACACTTAATCCATATCCAAGAACACTTCACATTAGCAGCAATTGATTCCAAATCACAACTACGGAAACATCAACAGATTCTTATACAAATCATAGCGCCTCTAAATCTAAGCCTTTTTAGGAGACTTTCCGGCCTTTGATGGCGACTTCGGCTCCTTTGCCGCTGCCTTCTCCGCCGTTTTCTTCGGCAACAGAATCGGGTTTATGTTCGGCAGCACACCGCCGTGAGCGATAGTCACCCCGCTCAGCAGCTTCCCGAGCTCCTCGTCGTTCCTCACTGCCAGCAAGATGTGCCTCGGGATTATCCTGTTCTTCTTGTTGTCCCTTGCTGCGTTTCCGGCCAACTCCAACACCTGCACAAACAGAGCAATTTCAGATCTGGACATATACAATTGACACCATGGAAATGTGAATTAGAGGAAGATGATAATGATACAAACCTCGGCGGCGAGGTATTCAAGAACAGCGGCCAAGTAAACCGGGGCTCCGGTGCCGACACGTTTGGCGTATCGGCCGTTTTTCAGGTACCGGGCGAGACGACCGACGGGGAACTGGAGACCGGCTTTGACGGACCGGGAAACCGACTTCTTCTTCGGACCGCCGGCCTTTCTTCCGGCGAATCCCTTCTTTGACTTGGTTGGGGGATCCATCTGCGGTGGTGGTTCTCTGAATTTGTGGAGGGAAATTGAAATCTGAAAGAAGGAAGCGGGTAAATCGATTCAAGATTTGCGGGTGCGGTAGATGGTGTTATCGGGTGCGCTTTTATATATAGCGTGTCTCGATCTACGGGGGGGGTAGCTTCGGTCGTTTGTTGGTTGGGAGGGGCGTTGTGAACCGTTGATTGGATTTTATCGACGGTGGAGGGACGATTTAGGAGCTATCCGTGCGCTATGAAATTAGCCAATCAGCGAGCTGATTTAATAAGCATTTCATTTTTCATGGAATAAAATAGTCCTGTATTTGAATTTTATTTTTCAATTATTCTACTTATTAATTATATACGGAGTGTATTTTAATGAATTGAGTTTTTTTAGTATTGGCATTTAAATAGATTAAATTATACTATTATAATTTATAAACCATTAATGTATCATACGATAGTCTCAGTTAAAATCAATCTTTTACTTTAAATAGTTTTTAATAATTTTAATTGAATAACATATCCTAATGATAAAATATTATGTAACACATGTTAATAACCATAAAGTATAAAATGAATAAATCATGATGAATTGTTCGTCCTCTCAATTTACCAAACTTATATTTAGTTTAACCAAATATATATTTGGAATGGTGTTTTAATGTTTGTGCTCCCTAATGTTAGTTACCCTAACACATGGTTGACCTATTTCTCTAATTTATAAATGATATCATAATATTTGTGAAAACAACAGAACCAACACGAAAAACATAATATATAATTGACAACTACTGCGAAACCTCTAAAATTAGTTAATTTTTATAAATCATCATTCCAGACAACCATTTCACTTCAGTGTAAACAAATGATACAAGGCACCATGCCTTCGGATAGGGTACCTCCATCCGAATGTTTACCTAATCAAAAAAAAAATGATATAAGGCACCAATAGCATAACCAATCAAGACATATTGGATAAATTTTTGGGATGCCCAATTATAAATAGAAGGGTTAATATGACAACCTTTGAGGAAACGATATGTAAGACCAGAAATCAATTATCAAAATGGAAGGCAATGCCTTATCCCAATAATACTAAACAACTCTAATGAGAGCAAACCTAGCAACCAAAAGCAATTATATAATGCAAAACTTTAAACTCTCAACTGACATCGATAAGAAGTTAGACTAAGGGTCTGTTTGGATTCCCAAGTTATTATGATTATAAGCATAATCACTTTAAAAGTTTTTGGCTAAAAAATTATAAGGTATTTAAAATAATAGAATTTTAAAATAAAATACCTTATAAATTATGTCAATTAATTATATTGGGTGTATTTGGATTCCCAATGCATTATGCTAATTATAAGCATAATCATTTTTAAAGTGTTTGGTTAAAAAAATTATAAGATATTTAAAATAACATAATTTTAAAATAAAATATTACATAGATTGTATAAATAAAATACTAAATATTGTGTTAAGTTTGTAATTACCTTGTAAACTTAATATAATTAATTGACACAATTTACAAGGTATTTTATATTAAAATTCCATTATTT
This sequence comes from Persicaria maculosa, assembly GCA_963922045.1. Taxonomy (NCBI): domain Eukaryota; kingdom Viridiplantae; phylum Streptophyta; class Magnoliopsida; order Caryophyllales; family Polygonaceae; genus Persicaria; species Persicaria maculosa. Next base: position 11,680,645 of record OY998267.1, on the reverse strand, counting down.
TAAATACCTTATAATTTTTTTAGCCAAACACTTATAAAGTGATTATGCTTATACGCATAATCACTTGGGAATCCAAACAGGCCCTAAATAAACAGAACTTTCTTGGGAACCAAGAGGCAACATACAAATCACTTATTGTCTGGGATGATAAGATGTGGAAGAAGAAAAACGAAGGAGGAGCGAGTATCCATAAGACGAGAGACATGAGCAAAGCTTTATAAATGAAAATTTTATAGAGAATATTAGCGGAACCATAAAATCCATTGGTCCGGTAATAATGAAATAGTATCTCGAAGATGAAAACATCCGACTATATGGGGAAAAAAGAAGAGAAAATGCATCTTGACAATGGACAAAACTTAAGGAATTAAATGAAGAATTCACCAACATATTAATATGGCAAGTAGCTAGGTAATGGAGAAATAATTATTTTTTGGAAGATACATTGATTGGATCGGAGCCACTATATGGTAAGAAAAGGAATAATATACAAATAAACGAAGACGAAAAGGTCAAGAATTTCATAGAAAAAAACTTGAAAACTTGCATTGGAAAAATGATGAACTCCTTGGCATCCTCTTAACTGATATTGTAGAAAAAATTACCAACATATGCATCCCAACCAGTCAATTTGACGAGATACTATATTGGAAGAACAACAAATCGAGATGGTTCTCCACAACAAGTGCTTTATCCCACAATATGAAATCCAATAGACTTGATCAACATAATATTGCATGGATTTCTGACCTGGATTTGACCCCTTAAAATTGCAAACTTCATTTGGAGATTAGCTTTAGCACCCTATGTGATAGGACAGAGGAATTAGCAATCCACCTATTCTTTGAATGTCAATGCACACTTCAACTAGTAGGGAAGATCGACCCCAACCTAGAACATAAGTTACAAAGCATATAGATATGAATTCCAATTGTACGAGGAATTTAATTAATGACATATTTCAAAATCAGAGTAGGAAAGACAATACCAAACTAGCCACATTGTGGTGGAGCATATGGACATGCAGAAATAAGAAATTCCTCGATAACATAAATGCAACTACAACACATAACATGGAACACTTCACACGAGAAACGCTAAAAAACTAGGAAGAAATGAAAACAAGTGAATGGAATAACGAAATAAAACAACCCAAAAACAAGTCGCTCAGAAAGAAACAAACTATGAGGTGGGAAAAACCCCCCACGAGATACACTTAAAAATTAATTTCGATTGTGCTTTTTAATGCAGATGGCCTTACGATTGCGGGCTTCATCATCCGCGATGCTCATGGTGAGGTCCTCAATGGTGGTGGTGCCTGCATGAGAATAAAAGATAACAACTTTATACTAAGAAACGATTTTTCCTAATTATTAGATGTTCAACTTGCCCGGAAAACCATTCAAAACCTATCAGCAAAGATTGAAAGATTGAAGTTTTAATGACCGTTACATGTAACGATTTTTCACTTGTTTGAATTCTAAATGATATGAATCTGAAGTCTTAAAATAAAAAGTCCATAATGTGATGGGAATGATAATGAAAATAGAAGATTATCATCTTGTTGTTTTTCCTAGCTAATTTCAAATATGAGAATAATATTGAGGAGCAATGAACCACAAGAGGCAAAAGTGTTGAGAACCTACCTGTGAGTAGTACATACGATGATGAGATGAAATTGTTTTATGGCAACAAAAAATAAAAATTTGATAGTTAGCCAACTACTTGCTAACTCAAGTGCAATTTCATATTGGTTTTCGATTTCCTGCTAACTCAAGTGGAGTTTGAGCCAACTCAACTAAATTGCAAAAGATAGCTATAGAAAGTTACATGTAAGTGGTAGATTCATAGATCCTAATTAAATGTTTCATCCTGATAACCAATGATAATTATTGGAAGGTTCGGATGAAAACACAAAACAAAAACATTATGTGCATGTCCTTCCAATGTCTGAACACAACTTTTGGTTTGATAGTCCAATACCTAGATTTTAGAAATTTGATAGTTAGTCGTTAGTTATACAAAACTAAGCTATACAAATTACAAGAAACAATACAATCAGTTATCAAATACGAGTATGGTTTATTACAACTGGTGAAATAATCCACGCAGTTCACCCCTTTCACGTGAGCATCTAGAGTAAAATTTGAGTTGACCGATCCAATATTTTGAATATGAGTCGAATAATGGAAAACATTAAATCTAAAACATAAAAAGAGCGAGGTTGTTAACTATATTGTAAGATGAAACATTAAAAAAAAAAATCATCGGTCAAGAGAGACACTGACAAAAGCGTTGGTATCCTTTGGATTAAATGCCACTTGCATCACATAATGAGATTGTCCTTAAAAAAGAGTGAGTACATACCTAGCCTTTATCCCTATTACATATCTTAATAAGAATGTCATCTCACGATGAGATCACATATGGAAGTATGGGATGGACTGTCAATTCCATAGCTTTATGTAATTCATCTGTGCATGAAATACTTTTACTTTAACTATTCCGGAATGGTTCAACTGGAAATGACTTGAGGGTAGTACCCAAAGATCCCCGGTTCAAACCCCGGATGACCGCTCTTTATTTACCAATTCAAGAAATAGTTTTACTTTGTCCACAATGTTGCCATTGTATACACGCACGAACATGTCATCAGCAGCAGCAACAACCCCCCTGCTTTCATGCAAAAAACTCGTCAAATCCTACTGCAAAACACATTGAGTATTAGGATTTACACACATGAAAAAAGAAAAAGACTTACTCAACCTTATTCCTAATTCCAATCTGGTTATAATTCTAACTTGGTACAATTTCGTTTTTGTTTTTTTTTTATGGATTCAAGGTCTCAAGTGAACCTCTTTGCACACGCTAGCCTCAAAATCAACCAAAATTGAAATACCATTCGTCATAACTCACAACAATTACATAACCTCAATTCCCATCAACATATCTAATAACTAAGGTATTCATTTACAATAAAGCAAATAACATTTTTTTGAGCTCTCACAATCGTAGAAATGGAACTAATTATTGGAGAGATGTACGTATATTTATAAATTAAATTGGTATGAAATGATGAGTTTTGAGATACTACTGATAAAATGAAAAAAATAAGAATGAGATAATAAGATGATAGGGGAGATAAAGAAAAAAAATTCATAATATCCATAGCATCTCTTTAATAAATATGGTCTAAATATTAAAGATTGGAATTCTAAAAGGTAGACAAACACAAACATACCATGTATTCACAGAGATAAAAATAATCATTGACATCAACCCTTCCATGTAATTTGGGCAGTACTCTTTGTAAAAGCAAATGAGTTTTTGCAATACAAGCAAGATTTCTAAGAAAACATCATTTTAGAGACGTCACGTTTCAAGTTTTGTGTATGTGAAAACATATTTTCAAAATCTCCTCTAATTGTTTTTAATAAAAGTGTATGAGAAAGATACTCTTGAGAGTGTTTTCCTCAAACTATGATATTTTACAACGATCAATTTTTATATCTTATACCTTAGACATAGACTAAATTGAGAAATATTTATCCTAGATATATCCAGTTTAGTGGTGTAAAATACTAAATCTTACACTATCAATTAAAAATAGCCACATATAATTTCTATAGTTAATGTTAACGTCTAAACTAAATACACCACAAATCTGCACGTTCGAATGGACATGATGGGTTAATCTGCACATTGGAATGGACGTGCAGAGTTGAAGTGGACTAATTAATTAAGTGTGCTAATTAATTAAAAGGGCTTGCACGTTGGAATGGACGTGCACTTAAGAAGGAGATTTGCGGTGTATCTAACAAGATCCTAATTTTCATTATATTACTTCAATAAAGTAAATAGAGAGTCTCGATAATTGTTAAAACTTAAAACCCTTTCACTCCCCTCCTCCCTTCCTTTGTCCTTCCCACACACACCAAAAAAAAATGGGTAGATGAGTGAAATAAGGTTGTGTTTTCCTGCGATGAGATTTTTAAGGGGTGAAGATTATTTTTAAGGGGTGGATAGGGTGGAGATATATTTTACGGGATGGAAAGGGTGGAGATTAATTTCGGAAAGTATCTCGTATGGTGTTTGGTTGATTGAGGATTATTTATGGAGGTCGTGGTGTGACTTGCCAATATTACCCTTAGATTTCCTTTCACCCTTTCCCCAAAAATTGATCGCTTGCAATTAGGGTTCCCAAATTGCTCTCCAATGGTGTTCGCCAAGACAGCTAAGTGTCATTCATATGCAATTTCCCAAATTACTCTCCAAACTGCAGAAGGGTGGAGATTAATCGGCATCATTCATCTGCAATTTCCCAAATGTGAGCTATCCGAGGTGCTCGAGTTCGCGAAGAGAGGGATGAAGACGACTCTGATGATGAGGCAGTGCCACGGTGTCCGCCTCCTTGCCCGATTTTATGGTGATGTTGACGGCAACGAAGGGGCTTCCTAAGCCAGCAGTGAAAGGCGAGAGAAGGTGAGGGGCAATTGGGGGATCTCCTTCACCTCCACCCCGTCCACCTTCACACCCCAAGGTGGGAAAATTCCGGGTACCTCCACCCCGTCCACCCCTTCCATCTCCTACCAAACGGTGTCGGCCTCCTCCACCCCCACCCTCTCCATCCCATCCACCTCTTTAAATTGTGCAGGAAAACACAGCCTAAAAATGGTGGCAGATGATACAACTTCACCCCATCCCCATTGTCTTCCACCATGTCAAATATCATTATCGTTGTCATTGCAACATCGGCTAGTGCAACCGCCATACTCTATGCTACTATTGTCGAAAGTCTTCCCTCTCTGTCTCCAAATCTCCACTCTCAACCTCTTTTGAATCCCTGCAACCTTCGCTCTCCTCAATCTTTGTCTCTACAATCCACAACCCAACTTCAGTATCTCAGTCTCTCAATTTCGGCCAAATAAAGAGGGAAAAAGAGATCTCACTCTCTGCATTCCACACCCATTTCGAAATTTTTATTGTGCTCTAAATTATGTTTGGTGTTTTGGTGGAATTTGCTTCAAGTAACTGTTATGTATCTGGGCGAAAGAGAAAGGGCAAAAGAGAGACGATGATAGTTATGAAATTTGAGATTGCAAGATTTCTTTTGTTCAATTATATTATGAAATTTTCGAGGTCAGTTAATTTTAGGTCGGCTCGATTAGGGTTGATTCTGTGGAGAGCATTGGTGGATCTGGGTGTTAGGTGGTGGGCAGATCTAGATGTATGATAAGGAGGGAGGGAAGAGCGAAGAGGTGGTGGAAGTGGTGACTTGTTGATCATGGGGCAGTAGGAGAGGACTACTGAGGAGAAGAACATGTGTTTGGGGATAGAGGGAAAAGTGTGTCCATGTTTTTTGTAAATGTGTCCATGTTTAATTAGTAGTGTAAAAAATGAGTTTTACACCTAGTGTAAATGTATCATTGTACTTTAAATTAGATTATAGAGTTCACCCATTTCTTTTAGATATTTTTTCTCAATAAATTACTATTATCTTATGTCCATATGACACACAATAAACAAATCGATTTTTAAATATAGTAATATTTATAGAGATTTTTTTCAAGCTCAATCTTTATTATTATAATAAATTGTTTAGATACTTGTCGTGTTAGCTCGATTTTTATAAAAGCATGTTCTTAAACTTGTTGTTTTCAAGTTTAATTTTATATAAAAGTATATTTTCCAAGACTTATCATTTCAAGTGCGTTTTTTTTATTAAAACATCTTTTAAAAAACTTATCATTTTCAAACTCTAGTTATTAAAGTAACTTTCCGTATACATGTTAATTTTATGATCATTATTATTAACAGATAAGTTAGGTAAACAACATAATGATTAAGATGCATAAATAAAACAACTAAACATTTGGACATTCAAACATCAATTGAGATCATACAAACTTAACCTAACACCCCTACACCGACTTATTTTATACTCATATTCTAATCACGACTTAATAATTCCCTATCCAGTTTCTCCATGAATTTTTTTTCTAGAGTTGACAATGAATCAACCCTTGACTTTAACATTCTAAGGATATTCATCTTTATAACATTCTCTTTTGCCTTTGCCTCCGCCTTGAACTTCTTTCTCTCTTCACGCCTTAATATCTTTTTCTCTTTCGACTTTCTATCTTAAATTCCAACTCTTTTTCCCTTAGTCGCATCATCTTCTCCCTCGGCTCCATTTCTTCTTTCGCCATTTCATCAAGTTCATCAAGAATTTGTTCACGTCTAGCTTCATCGATATCCCTCGGTCCCATCTTGTTGAGCAATGCCCTAATGTGTAACGATAATATATCATCCCCTTCACGCCAATCAACTCTTTCACCCCTTGGCTTGCTAGAAACCTCATCGTCCTCTTCGTCAAGGATGATTTCGGTGATGGAGCTCTCATTCATTCCCGGAGTTGAATCCATTAGAAAAGTAAGGAGGGAATTTTCATTGAAGGTGAGAAATGGTGATGGAAGGTATGAATATAGCAATACAGAGAAAGCGACAACACAATTTATAGACAAAAATGCAACAAAGATCTCCTACTTCACACCCTATACCACTAAATTATTTTTGTTTAAAATATATCTTTAAAAAAAATTTAAAAATTATATTCACATTTCAAACAACTATATTTATATGTTTATAAACTTTTATTTAAAAAATTTTGTTTTACAATTTTTTAAAAATTAAAAAGACAATATTTTGCAAATTATATTTTTAAAATTTTTTAAAATAAAAGTTTATAAACATATAAATATATTTGTTTAAAATGTGAATATAATTTTTAATTTTTTTTAAAAGATATATTTTAAACAAAAATAATTTTGTGATGTAGGGGGTGGTGTAAGGTGTGAAGTCGATGTACATATCCGAAATCAAAAAAGTTACTTTATTTGCCACGTAAGCGATCCGCACTGTGCAGTGGATGACGAATCATGGCACGCCACGTGTAATCGTGCTTTAGTTTCAATTTTTTTTTAAAAAAAATCAGTCGCTTCCCTCCACTACGACGCTTCTCTTACGCCATCGATTACCCAATTTCTCCCCACCGATCTAACGGACCATAACTCGCCACGTCATCGATCCGGGTTTCTCTAAACCCACCAATGAAATCAATGTTTATTCCCCAATAAATAAGAATCGTCACCGCTTTCACTTCCATCCCGATATACCAAATTCTTCAAATCCTCTCTCCTTCGCGCCAAACACAAACCCCAAACTCTCTCCTCCGCCCTCTGTGTTCTAATGGCGCCTAAGGCCGAGAAGAAGCCAGCCGAGAAGAAACCGGCCGAGAAGGCCCCGGCGGAGAAGAAGCCGAAGGCTGGAAAGAAGCTCCCCAAGGAGGGCGGCGCGGCGGACAAGAAGAAGAAGAGGTCTAAGAAGAGTGTTGAGACTTACAAGATCTACATCTTCAAGGTCCTGAAGCAGGTGCACCCTGACATCGGGATCTCCAGCAAAGCCATGGGGATCATGAACAGCTTCATCAACGATATCTTCGAGAAGCTCGCTCAGGAGTCTTCGAGGCTCGCCCGTTACAACAAGAAGCCGACGATTACTTCACGGGAGATCCAGACCGCTGTTCGCCTTGTCCTTCCCGGTGAGCTCGCCAAGCACGCTGTCTCTGAAGGGACAAAGGCAGTCACCAAATTCACTAGCTCTTAGATTTACTGTTTTCTAGTCCCTTTTTTGAAGGAATCAGTAATGGAATTGAAAGTAATTTTAGTCTCTGTTTGAACAATTGCTTTGCCTTTTGGTGGATGATTGAATTGATTGTAAGATAGTTCCAAATGGATAGTCAATTCATGGAGCTGTTGCCTTCTAATTCCAATTGTTCCTTGTATCATCCATCTCAAATTTCTGATTCGATTCTTTGCTACTGATTAAATCCATCTCGAAATCTGCTGCTGTGTTAGTGCTTATATCTTCTGAAATCTGGTTGTCACTTGTCACAATCTGCTTGCAGTTTTGATCTCTAATTCACTGCAAAAGAGTGATCTTTGTTTTTAAGCTTGTAACAAATTATTAAATTTTAGGAGACTGGAAGATGCCTTGATCGTCTTTTAGATTGTTAAAATTTTAATTTAGGAATCTGATTTCATTGTGTTCATGCCTTCACCTGATAGCCCTTTAAGGCAGATGTGATAAAGAAACTCGTTAACATTGTGGAAATGAAATGAGACTTTGATCAATATAAATGGGAATGACAAAACGTCCAGATACGAAAGTAAAATTAAGCCACCAATATGATTGTCAGCTTCAAAATAACCACAGGTTTGTGAAGCATTAGAAATTTGGATTTTTATTTTTTGAAATGGTAAAAAAAAAATTAAAAATGTGAAAAATATCTAAAAATAAATAAAAAAAACTATTTTGGAATAAAGCTAAAACAAGACTAAATCGCTTGGAAAGAAAAATAATAAAATAATAAAATCGTTGTTTAAAACATCAAGTTTTAAATATTTTTTTTTTTAAATATCCAGGTGTTTATTCAACTAATTTGAGAAAATTATGACAAGATTCCATCAAAAAATAATGCAAATAACCAATATATTTTATTTTGAAAGATTGAACATACGCATATATATACACTAGATGCATATTCATTGAAAATTTGCAACTTTTAGGTTTCATTGGTATATGAATTATGATGGTGGGGTAAAAAGATATTTTTTTGAAATTTCTGCCAATTGCGTGTTTGATGTGTTAATTCAATTTTATCAAATATCTCCAAAGAGACTAAGGTGTTAATTCAATGATTGTGAAAGGAAATTTGATTAAAAAGTTGAGGCAAATTAGTCATTTTATTGCGGTTTTGGTAAATATTCATACTTAGGTGGTGATTTGTTAACAAATTGTATTTAACGGGTGATTTTATATAATTTTAATTTAGTTCGAGGTTAAGTGAAAACTCTATATTCATGGGTAATTTTCTGTAATTTACCTCTTTTTTTTTCCTCTGAAAATAGTTAGTTAGTTGCAAAACTTAAGGAACAAACGTAAATAAAATTAAAAGATTATATCATTTATATAAAATAATAAATAAAAAGATTAAAATAAGCATATTACTAGCTTGCTCCCCAATTATCCATATTTTACAACTCATCAAGCATGTTTCACAACCAATCAAAATCTTTATGGTATAATATATCTTTCTCGTCCAAATTTAAATAAGGCAATAAAATCTTAGAGAACTTACTTAATGATTCTTCAAAATATATCATCACGGATAAAAATTCTATCTAATCTAACAATATTTTCCAATCCTACTAGAATTAGCAATCTATATATATTCATCCCTTATAAATTCCAATAGTTACTTTCATCAATTCCTCCAAATTAAATTCATATTTCCTTTCAACATGGCGAAGGAGGAATCACTTCTTTCCAAGATCAAGAAAGCCATACTCAAAGGCCATTCTCTCCAAGTCATCCTCACGCCCGTCCAGTACAAAGCTTACTTGGAATTGGAGAGTATGCGAGCCGCCTTAGCCGCCTCCCACGACCCTTCGAAGCCGCTCCCTTACCTCCTCAGAGTGCTCCCAGCACCCACCGCCGCCTCCCTCAAGCCGCCCCGCAAAGCACGGAAAGTGCCCAAGAAGACCAAGAAGAGACCGAAGCCGGACCTCGAGCCTAGGGCACTCCCACCGGAATGCCGCGAATTCCTTGTCAACAAGGGGGTTGCATTGGACGAGGGCAACTTGAAGCTGATCTTCGTTCGGAGCCTGTATATGACCGACGTTAGCGTACATCACGTGCGGCTAAGCATGCCCTACAACCAAATGAAGGAGAAGTTCTTGACGCAGGAGGAGGAGATGTCTCTACGAAGGTGTGAGAATATGCCGGTGGAGGTGATAGGTCCGTCGATGGAGGAGCTGCCGATGAGCCTCGCGAGGTGGAGCATTGGCAATAGTTGGAGCTATGTGCTGATCCAAGATTGGAAGAAGATTGTGTTAGACAATGGGTTGCTCGAGGGGGATGTCATTCAGGTTTGGTCGTTTCGGTTTGAGGATAATAAACTTGGTTTACTCATTCAAATGGTTGAGCCCCGGCTAAGTGATGGTGAATCGGCTGGGTCGAGTTCAATTGGGGATCGTGCAAGATCGGATGGGTCGAGTTCGAGTGGGTCGAATTCGAGTGGGGATGATGGCCATATGATCATAAGATGGGGTTGCAAGAAGAGAAGGGGGTGGGTCAGCGTTAAGCATCACAGCATTTAGGGTTTCGTTTGAATTGTCCGAATAAGCTTTTTTTTAGTTAATTCAGTTGTTTTCTTTTTTTCCGGAATTGAAAGTAACTTAGGTTTTTGAGAAATTTAGTTGAAGGCTTTTTTATATGAATTTGAAAGTTTATTTTGTTGATCGGTTTCTGTTTCGTAACTGTTCAATGTCATGTCGAAGTGCAAGTTTTTTTACGAGTTGGATTTGTGTGTTTTTGAATTGAATATGTTAAATTTGGGTATTTTTAGGTTGAATTTGTAAATTTCTATTCCATAATATTAATATGCTTCATTAATGATTTATTCCAATTTTTTTATTCTCATTCGTAAGATTTGCATTGGTAGATCATCCATAAAATCAGTTTTCTACCAATCAGAACTTAATATAGTGTGTTAAAAAAATTGTTGGCTTACATCCATTTATGAGACTAAAAAATATACTTCAATTTTAGATAGATTTGCTTGTTGCCTGTTTTCCTTTCTTGGAAAAGTGATGAATACAAGGAAAATTGACTCAGATGATACGATAGTGCAAGGAAATCATTTTTTTCCTTTTCGGTTTAATTGCCATTTTTACAAAACGGATGATATGATTGTAAACCCAGAAGCAAAATATAAATTTGAACAAATTAGAAATTTAGATCACCCAGAAGCAAAATATTTGATTTTATACAGGATAGCTTAACCATCTTAATTTAGAAACTTAACCAAAAACATCCAATGTTATCTATTAAGTTTCAGCTCACTACCTTCCCAACCCGATGAGTCAATTCGACTCCGAAACTGGATTCTCAAAACTACAACAAATCATGATACATTGCGACAAAAGTTAGATGACAACAACCAGGGGAGAAGCCGCGGCACAGCGCAACTGAGCCAGCTAGGTTCTTATACAGAACGGAATGTTGGCTCAGGATCTGTTAGGCCTTCTAAATTTATCCCAACTAGAAAATAGTAAGTTTAGCAAGGAAAGGAATACAGCTTTAATGCAAGATACCATGAAGTTCCAGCAAGACGAAGGCCAGTACCACGGATAGAGCAATCGAAAGAAGAGACTGATGATGTGCCGAGGGTACTGACCCACCTGAAACACCAAGGATTGCAAGATTGGCGACATTTAACTCACAGGAAAAAGTTGACGAATAATGAGCTCTAGATCAGAGAGATGTAACTCACAGGAAAAAGTGAATCCAACGCATCCCAGGCTGCATGTCGAACCGCTCTTGTAGGATACATTGGACCGCCAGGAGAAGTGAAGCTATATAAGCAAGCCTTTAGTCTTGTGCTCGTTGTCATTCGCAGCTCCAACCCTAGAAGATGTAATTACACTTATCTGACTCGGTTTCTCTTGAATATTTGCTCTAAGGTTGGGATTGGTCAAGGTAGATACCTTGGAGAGTTTTAATTTCAGAGAGGTAATGCAATAAGACCGGCTCGACCTTGAGTTTTTGAAGCTAACAAGCAACATCAGCTCTGTCAATAATGCCGCCCTATTACAACTTATCTCTAAATGCATAAGATCATTCGAGTTTTTGAATTTTTTTCTTACCTGATCTGTGATTTCATTTACGAAAACATCTGCTGGTCCACCAATCAAAAAGGAATTTGGGAATGCAGGAAAGTGGCTTAGAAAGCTTGAAAGCTTATCAACTGGCATTCATAAATGGAAAATCATCATTCAAGAGGTTTGGGCGTGTTTGTTCATGGAAATAGAAGTGCAAATTTGAAAGCATACCTGAATTATAAAAGAACATATATCTAGATAGTAGAAGAAAGAGATCTCGCTGAGCCTGAAATAAGAGAAAGGCAATAAATAGGTCATAAATCACCAACAAATACTTGTACACAAGAGAACAGCTAAACGACAATCCTATATACACATCTGTAATCTTAGAACTGGTCTAGCAACTTACATCATTACCAGGCAACAACCTGAGAATATGAAAGAAAAAACTAAGACAAAGTAATGAATGTCAGGAGACCTGAATAGGAATTTTGGTTGACCGCTTCTGAACCAGCGCTATATCTTCAAGAAGATACTGATTAATGACACCAAGGTCAGTGACTTTCCATATGAGATAATTAATTATGAGTGCTTGGATGAGAGCTTACCAGAAAGAGTGACCTGAAGCGGCTAGTATTTGTTTGGACGTCTATCCTGAATGTGAAATCAGACGGTATTCTTATATAGGGAGGTATAATTTAAGTGAAAGAACAATATAAAGAACAAACAACTATTATTAAACATAGGGGTACGAGCAAAGAATGCTCATTTGCAACTGTTGCTTTCTAGTGACAGGGAGGGACAAAGCATATCTTTCAAATAAAAAAACAACACAAGGCTTCCTTACAAAATGTGAAGTATACACATATATAGTAAATTAGTAATCAAGTTTGTTCGTGAAGTTAGAACAATGAGCATGCGATTCAAAATGAGGTGGAAACTCACTATTGATTGATTTAGTCACTATTGCACATCAAACAATACCTACCAGAAAACGTTTGTAGCACCTTGAACAAGTGCAGATGAGTAGCGAAGAAGCACTTCTAAGCTTTCAATTTCAACTTCAAATAACTGCAAAATAAAGTAGGCTAATCAACAGCATATAATGAACCAAAAATCCTCATTTTGGAATCTGGAACATGTCTGGTCGTTGATGCATATATTTGATTGTTAATCAAAGATACCTGATCGATCCTTGAAATATTGCAATTTCTTTCATTATACACATGGATTTCTCTGACAGACATTTTGTACAAGTATTGTATTATAAGGAACTAAAAAACATAGCAAAAAAGAATACGGGACAATACATTTATGAATGAGGACCATCTGGATACAAAATTGAATTAAGCTAGTGATTTTTTTTTTGACCTAATTGGCTACTTAATAGTTGATGGTTAAATCAACAATCAGAGAAGCGTCATGACCTGGTTGTATTAGCACAGGATTGTGAACCATTAGAAGAATCATCAAACATCCCTTTGCATATAAGCATGCTAATGCAGCACCATTATTATCCAAGGTAGTCATATGGTCTTGATTTTAAAACCTATGACTATAGTGGTGGGGTTGGGAGAACTATGACATGACAACAAGTATTGGAAATAATACACAAAAACAAGAAACACAATCATGCCCCTACACTCCACTGTGGCTTACTACATCATGGAGCCCGTTATTTAACAGAAAATATAGCCTCTCTTGTAAGCAGTATAATATAATGGAAACTTTACACAATATAAAAATGATTAACATCAGATAGAGCAATATACCCATTTGTGGAACAAGAGGGAGAATATGTGAGAGGCAAATGACTGGCTCCAAAGTTGGACAATCAAATCAAGAATAGGCTTCCCATCCTCGGGCACGCTGACAAAATGATCAGAAAGCACATCATAGAAGCACAGCGGACCATCTGCCTCAAAAGATATTACGTCTTCACCCCTGCTGAGAATTATCTCTGTTTTGAGTTTCAATGCAGAAAATTAGACCATACAGGCAGCGTATAGCAAACATAAAATGGCTTAGTTAAATAAAGAAAGGGTCAATATTATTAGAGAACAAAAGCCTTCCAGAGAAATAATGACTAAACAGAACGACATAAGTATTGTTTTCAGTTCTCTACTCATGCAGCATTCATTCACAGTGATTCCAAACAGCACTGTAAATTAACCTAACAGAATTACTGAAAGGTAAAAATGACATCCACGGGATATATACCTTGCAACCATCACTTGATTACTTCAAGACCTTTCAACATTCAATGCAATAAGGTTACTAGTTTGGCTATCATCTATCTATCTATCTATCTATCTATCTATCTAAATTGTAAGAGCTCTTCAAGGGACAACCTCGAGATAAACAGCCAATAAAGGCCCCTTCTTGTTTTCAGGTCCTCTGAAGGCATAATGAATTTCAAAATTCATAACAACCTCATGGTCCTCATTTACAGAATTACTGACAACTGCATGCGGTTGGCAATTTTTTAAATCAGAATCATAGGGCACGTGTAACATTCAGACATATGGCGGCAGGAGATACCCAAACAAGTTGATGAAGTATCAACCACCAGTTTACACTTTGCACTGGGAAATCAATTGGCCAAGCAAGTGTCAAGAAACTCAAGATCAAGAGTTATATGAGGATCCACTGCAGAGGTTTCTTGGATTTATGAGAAAACTAAACATCTTTACCACTATGAAGTAATTAGCTTCCCTCCTACTTCCTACAACTCACAATCTGACTAGGTTCTCTTCTTCCCCAACCATAATTTAAGCGGATTAGAATAGCTAGAAATTAACTAAACCACACAGATGGGGGAGGAAGAGAGCCACCTTTAGCTCGATCGTCAACCTCCAATGCTATGTCAGAAAACAACTCCTGAAGTAGATTGCGCCTCTGCGTAGGACTCGCTACAGCCTTTATGTAAAATTATTGAAAACAAGGCGTTAGGTTGAGAAAAAGGTAGAAAATCAATAGTAAAATCAAAGGTTTTCACAGATCATATCACGTCAGAACAAAATTTTCCTCAGCTAAACCTAATAAACTAATCATCAATCAAACCAATTGCAACCACGTAACAGTCAATCAACCGAATCGAACGTTTCAAGACAGCATTGAATAAAAAAAGGGGGGAAATGCGAGAAACCAACCCGCTGAAGCTTTTTCTCAATTTCTAGGGTGAGAGCGGAGAAATACGCGTGGCTCCGAGATGCGGAACCTTGCGCCATTTCCAAAGGTGAAGAGTCCGGCGACCAAGAAGCATACGATAGCCGGAGAAACCGAACCCTAGCCCCCAATTCGCAGATCTACTTGAAACGATCGGTTTCTTCCGAGTATTCCAACAAGAAATACAGCGTAACTCGCAATTTGATTGATGAAAGGTGATTGAATCTAGAAGTAGAAGTTATGGATTGCGACAGAGAAGGGATCAGAAAAGCTAGTGGGGGGAGGTTGACGGAGATGATCAGGAGACAGACACGCGTGGGTGTGACGTGGATAATCCAATTCGATAAAACGTTGCGTTGTCGTAATTGCTCTGTGTTGTAGTATACTCTGTACACAATGTACAGTCATCAGTAAGCCTCGTTAATCCGCACCGTTTCACACATATCCATTGTAGCATCGTTCATTATCTAAAATAAATTCTTCGGATCAAAAAATAAATTGCCCGAAATTGATATGAGCCGAGATTCCCTTCATATTCATACCATGTATAAATACATCTTTGCTAAAAGGTATCTGTACAGTAAAAGACTAGAATCGCTCAAATTGAAATCGAAGAGGTTTCAAAGGAATGTGGAAAAGTTCAAGAGAGATTGAGATAATCATGTTATTCTCTATTCCACCTTAGATCATTTCAAACAGTTTTTATTTATCAGGTGTCTCATGACTGTAATTTTATGGCGTATAAGGGTTGCACACCTTAACCACCATAACCACCTTAGTAATGGAACCATTATCCCGAATTTCCGATTCATCCAGGTCTCTTCGACCTCATCTGTCACCGTTAGGATGGTCTCGGTTGGAAACTGACTCGTGTTTAATTATCAGCCGAAATATTTCGTTATAAAAAAAATTGTATAAATACATCTCGTTTGAATTTAGACATATTTTTTTAATAAGTTAAAAAATATACAAATTATATTTTTATTTTTTTATTTCGTATTACTAATTACGGTATAAAACTAGTTTATAACACATTTTATATGTTCAAAGTCCAACCCCTATTTCAACACATTTTATCAATCAGTCACTTTATAACAGGTCCCATTAACCGATCTTCCAATTTTTTTAAAAAATTATTTTATAACAATTTGTTAATTTTAAACAAACTTTAAATAATTCAATAATACTGTAGTAATTTTATTGAAAAGGACTACTGTATTAAACTACTATTTGAGATTTACAAACATTCAAAGTTATAACTTATAAATATCTTTACATCTTCAACATTTTCAAGTTTGTGGATGTTACATATATATTTTTTAAAAATAAGTTCAGGAATCAAATTTAGGAGATTCAATCAAAACAAAATCCAATGTTAAGTGTGCAGGTGTTCATATCTCTCTGTTTTTAGCTCGATGAGATTCAACTGGTAGTTTTACCAACAGTATGAACTACGGTATGATTTAGGTGTTGGAGCCAAAACGGAAAACCCCATAACTGATCCAACTGACTGACTGAACATATCCATATGTGAAGATCTTGGCACGGCAAGTTTCGCAACCGTTGATTTCTTATTCCAGGAAACAACATGAACTGTTGAACACACCATCCATCATCATCCAATACAATCATCCAAACCCAATTCCGATCACTACGGAAGCTCTGTACAACAAACAAGAGATGATCTTTCATCCACCACGACGACGAAAAAAAAACAAAGTTGGCTCACCATCCCATCAGCATCCTTCGCACCTTATCCACAATCTCGTTCCTGGCTGCCGAAGACTGCAGCTGGTGTTCGCAGTTCTCGTCCAGAAGGAACCTATAGACCTCCCATTCGCGTTCAGATGCAGAATGCCGTCCTATTTCAGCCTGCACGCGCACGAAAGCTTCAATGTTATCCAGAATTATCTCTTTTTCTTTTCATGTGTCAAAAGAGCTAGGATGGTTCAGGTTACTTACTGAGAAGATGCAGATGCCGAGAGCTTTGAGTGCAAGGGTGACATCATAGAAAACGCGCGGTCTTCCCTGGCCAGATAACTCAACTGGGTTCGCAACCAGCAGTTCAGTATCTGGTCCACGGTTTGCAATCATAACGCGTAAAGGATGAAGCATCTCCATCTTCAGGCGAGAGCATAGTTGGAGTACATCCTCCGGATCCACAATCTTTCTTCCACCCTTCCAATGGCTAAATAGGTCAATTACACGCTCTCCTTTCGTTTCTTCCGAGAAGCGGCCATACGCTATCTGAACACATACCCGTATTTCAATAGCAAGATTGATCTAGGTGCGTGTAGCCGTTTCACACTCTAAGATGCGAAATTTTACCTGAATATCAAGGTCTTTTATGGTTCTTAAGATATCATAGATAAGACCCTTGTGATCCACACATTGCAGCTGAAGCAATGTATGACTCGGACTCAATGAATTGTCTATACTCACATTAGCTTTCTTTAATCTGGACACATCCGGGGTAAGGGCTTGTGAATGGCATTCATTATCGGGGTATACAGTCCTAAATAGCTCTTCGGAAACAGATGGGGAAAGTGAGACGCCCTGGAGACTTTCATGACAGGAATCTGCCAAATGAAGCTCGCAGCTGAGACAGGAATCCCCTAAGACGTATCGCAATCTTTCACATGTTTCCTCCTGCCTTTCCATTTTGTGTAGAAGTTCCCTGAGCATAAAAATACAAACAAAAGAACAGTTTTTCAGTAAGCTTATAATCATGACTCATAAGGTAACTGAAAACTTATATTTATCCAAACTAAAATTATCAACAAAAATTTGTCGAAATTGTAGGAATGATAGAATGAATATTGAATAGGTCAAACTTATGAATAGCGAAATGACTTACAAATTACAACTCATAACTAATGATCAACTCAACTCATTTTGTCACCAAAACTACTCACTAAGATGATCTGTCTGATTAACTTGTCTAAACAAATAATGCATCAGAGGATTCAAACCAGATCACATTAGTCATACACACACATTAATGAAAGCCTTGAAGATAAGATAAAATAAGATAAACCATGAAAGATGATGCTTACAGGTTGTCTGTTATAAAGAAGAGGTCTAGAACTCTCCCATCTGGTGTTGTAGTCACCTTCACCTTCTCTATTGAGAGCTCAAGCTCGGAGAGAACACGAGTAACATCTGTGAGGGTTGGGGAAACAAAAACAAGATCATTCCCCATTCACATTAACCTTTGAAGCATGAAACATCAATCATTTACCATGTAGCAACCCTTTCCGATCCAAGCAACAAAAGCTCAGCAAGTATAGGGGTCGGGATTTGCGTGCATTTGTCTGCTGATGGAGGTAAAATGGCAACAATGAAGGCGGGCAAACCGACAGAAGGCGTTCCTTTAAGCTTGACCATCCAATGAACCGAGAGGTGCAATGAGGAATCACCCACAGCAGTATGTAGCACCACTTTCCATCAGTGGAAACATCTGCTTATATGGAAAATTTCTTAACATCATAATATATTCAGAACTCATATGATCTGTTCTCCTACTAGAAACCCTAGATCAATATGATAAGGCATGAAATTAACTGAACTGGTGTTCAATTGAGATTCAATTGAGATGATGTAGCTACAGATTCCATTTGAATTCGCCCTAAAGCAATGAAGCTAGCAGATGTGGGTCAATGGAATATACAGATTCCATCGATCAACATCACAAACACGAAGCCGGAAACAGGGAATTGAAAAAATCAACAAAAAAAAAAAGAAAAAACAAAGGGGTGGAAAGAGGGAGTGGACCTCCTTTGGTGATGAAGAGGCCGAAATCAAGAATAGCGCGGGAGATATCGCAGGCGAGGCCGGTTTTGTCGGGGCAGTTGACGGTGATAACCCAGGGCTCCCCGGGTTTAGCCCCTTTCTGGATCAAAACGGCGTCGTCGTTGGGCAGCAGACCCATAGGTCGATCTAGGTCGGAAGACGACGCAGTGAAACGATGCGTTTTAGGGGAGGGATTTGCGGATTTGGTGCGCAGAAGGTAGACCAGGTGAAGGTTGGGAGTTGATCAGTTGATGATGCAGAAAAACAGAGTTTTGTGGTAGACATGAGAGGGGCAAAACGGGAAATCGCAAGGGAAAAAGGGGTATCTGATGATTACAGCCTTTACAGGCGGTCGGCTAAGATTTGAGGGGGAATGAGTGAGATGTTGAAGTCAGCAAATACCAGAAAGCAAACACCGCGCGAAACTTCGAGGATTCACGATTATTAAATCGATTGCTCAATAGTTATAATAACTTGTCATATAATAAGATTAACGGGGAGATCAATAGTTATAAACTTATAATAACTTCTCATCAAATTAATTAACGGTGTGGCTATATACACCCCAAATCATGCACGTCCTTAAGGACGTGCATGGTTAAAAGGGGTTAATTAATTTTTTTTAAATGTTAATTAGTCAAAAGGGTTGCACGTCCTTAAGGACGTGCAAATCCTTAATCCAGATTTGCGGTGTATATAGCAACACCCTTAATTAAATATCTATCATCCAATCTTCTATATCTATATAAAATACTAAAACAGAGGCCTGAAACGGGCTCTGGTGCGATCTCGCGTCTACGGAATTTTCTGGATTAAAGCGGAATTATTTTTGCTTACGTGGCATTTTCTGGATTAAAGTGGTATTATATTTCTGGCCCACATCAATTAATAAACGAATATAGTTAGCTAAAAATTTATCTTTTAAGATCAATAATCTATCAAATATAACTTGAATTAGTTGTTATACATATTTATTATTTTCATGCTTTTGTTAATGAAAAAATTTGATGGAATATCCATTTAGAAAAGTCAATTAAGTAAATGTCCACGTTTAAAGGGATATTAAGGAAGTGTCCACAATTTTATTGTAATCCCAACTTTACCCCTATTATTAAAATACCCTTCCTCCATTCTTTCTTTGTCTTTCTCCTTCCCAACAGCCCAGGCGATGCTCCATTGACAGTCCCGACTCGTGTTGCCCTGCTCCGTCTCCGGTTGCACTCGTCGCCGCCGGAATCTCCATTTGCCGTCGTCGGTCGCAGTCGTTGCCTCTAGTCTCAGCGGTAGACCATGAAAGACAGCACCACTCGCTCCTTCCCGTAGGCCGTAGCTTGTTCTTCCCACTGCTCGTTCCTTCGTCGGTGTTGCTCCTACTGGTGTCGCAGGTACTGGTAAGCTTCCTTTTCTCCTTCCCATCGTTCTCAATCTATTCCCCCCCCCCTTTTTGATTCACTTTCCCTTTTGATTTGAGGAATTTTGTTGTTATCCCTAAATTCAATTGGGATTGCTTATGCCCTAAATTCGATTCGATTGGAATTTCGTTTTTAGTGTGTTAGCCCTAAATTCGATTGGGATTTTGATTGGGATTGATAATGCTCCGAAATAGATGTTTAATGCCTTCTATCATGATTCAGGTTAGTGTTCTACTGGCTTGGAGGCAAGAAATTGTACCCAAAAGTTGTCATAACACTGCATAACGTATCAATAGAAACAACAGATTTGCATATCTTCTTACATGCTCCTACAAGCTAGAGTTAAATGTCCTCTATCATGATTCATGATACAAACCAAGTTCCTCAAGCTAAGAATTAGAAGTACCGATGTGTTTGTACATACATGGTTTTTGTGAGTACATTGATCTTATGACAATTTGTTTATGTTTTTTTAGGGTTTGTGTGTTTCTATCTATTTCAAATGGATAATCTAGGTTAGTATTCTTATTGATGAATCTAATTCGTTCTTACTTTATAGGTTGTTCAATTTCAAGTGTTTATCATTGCTTGTTTGTTTTGGTGACAATTGTTTGTTTGGTGACAATTAGTATTTAGCTTGATTTTATATCATCAATTTAATTGAGACTATCAGGGGTTTGCTTCATTGTTTGGTGAAAAATGGAATTTAGGTTGTTATTTTGTTGTTTTTTTTTAGATTGGTGACAATTGGTAGAGTTATATATTCTGTTTTGGTGACAAATGGAATTTATGTTGTTATTTTGTTGTTTTTTTTAGATTGGTGACAATTGGTAGAGTTATATATTCTGTTTTGGTGACAAATGGAATTTATGTTGTTTTTTTAGATTGGTGACAATTGGTATAGTTATATATTCTGTTTTGGTGACAACTGGAATTTATGTTGTTATTTTGTTGTTGTTTTTAGATTGGTGACAATTGGTAGAGTTATATATTCTGTTTTGGTGACAAATGGAATTTATGTTGTTAATTTTAGATTGGTGACAATTGGTAGAGCTATATATTATGTTTTGGTGACAAATGGAATTTATGTTGTTATTTTGTTGTTTTTTTTTAGATTGGTGACAATTGGTAGAGTTATATATTATGTTTTGGTGACAAATGGAATTTATATCTCATTTAGCTATAATGTAATTTTCATTATCCTTCTGTTCAATTGTAGTGGAAGTTGTGGTATGTATACCATCAAATATATCGAGGGTCTTGCATTTCATGGTGGTATTGAAGCTATTTCAGACAAGTATATGGATGCATATAGAGAGAGGATGGCTATAGAGGGTCTTGCTATTTTGGATGTTAAGTATGAATGTCTCAACTGTTCCCCTTTGTTTTGATATTTTTGCAAGTTGATGTAGTCTGACAATTAAGTATTACAAAGTTAAACTTTACATCAAATTTCATCTACTTAGGGTTATTATTGTAACAAAAATGCGTTAATATTAGATGACAAATGTGATACCATTATAGTATTGTACATCGAATTATTCATTTGCTCAAGTTTAGCCCCTCTAGGGTCTATGCTCCCCTAGTTCTAGGGTTTCAGTTTCGTAACAAAAATGCGTTAATATTAGATGACAAATCTGATAACACTGGTACTGTACACACATTTTAGGGTTTAGGGTTTAGGATTTAGGGTTTAGGGCCCTAAACCCTAAACTATACTGTACATCAAATTTTCGTCTGCTCAGGTTTAGCCCCTCTTGGGTCTATGATCCCCTTGTTCTAGGGTTTCAGTTTTGTAACAAAAATGTGTTAATATTAGATGACAAATGTGATAACATTAGCATTGTAAACATTTTAGTTTGATGAAAGTGCTTTGTAGTTGGTGACAATTGGTTGGTGACACTGTTTTGTCGTTGGTGACAATTAATTTCTAAAAATAGGTGGTTGACACTAGATTTGTGACAAAGTTTTGTAATTGGTGACAGTAGATTATTGACCAAAGCTTGATGAAAATAGGTTGGTCACACTGTTTTATTGTTGGTGTCAATAGATTACTGAAAAGAGGTTGGTGACAATGTTTTTTATAAGTTGGTGACAATACGGTTGATTAAACAATATGAAAACAGTGTTCTGTAGTTGGTGACAATGTCTTGGTGATGTATAATGTTATGGTGACAATTTTTTTAAGGTTACAATATCATGGTGACAATATATTGTCATCAACCTCGTCATTAATAGTTGTCACCAACAATTGTCATTAGGAAAATCATCTATTAGCAGAAAAACCCCATTTGTCACCGAGGAAAAGTGTTACTGGCAACTGTCACTGGAAGAAAATCAATTGTCACCCAAATTTTTTTGTCACCAACAATTATCACAAGAAAAAAAGAAAATCAATTGTCACTAGAAAAGATTTTCCCCTAACTGTCACCGGAAAAAATAAAATGTCATAAAAAATCAATTGTCACCAAAATAATTGTCACAATTAACTGTCACCAGAAAAATATACTCAACTGTCACCAAAAAATTGTCACCAAATGGTACGGGGTTAGCCGCAGGGTGGCCCGATCTTCGACAATCAAGACTCAAAGACAAGAACGGAAGCAAAGACTCAACAAAACAATGAAGGAAAGACCGATAGAAGGGTGATTCGAACTAAGGTAGAACGAGATAAAGACCCCAGGCCTCCTAAGAGGGTAGGAACCAAGTATCAACGACTACAAAGCCCGCCTCTACAACCTTACACAACCAAGCGGACAACTTGGAGGCACAAGGAGGGGACTTGTGATTACCTGGATCACCAAGCTCTCGCGAGGTTGACGAACTCAAAGCAAACCAAGCAGGATCTATAACCAATTGCAATCGATGAGCAATGCTTCGAATCGATTGACTTCCTCACACTTGTGTTTCACACAAAGGCTGAAATTTTTATCAAATTGAACGTCTTCTTTTCTACAATGGAGATCAGCCCCTTCTTATAACCCTAAAGGTTGATTTTAATGAAAATAATAATTAAAAGAGAAATTAAAATAAAACCCTAAATTACCTAAAATAACTTAAGTAAATAAGGTCTCTAAAAATAGCAACAAGGAAAGTTCCAACACTTAACAAATTCCCGTCAAAACAGTGACAGCTGCAAAGAATGTGATTTTCGGCCAAGCTCCATGTCGAATCTGGAAAAACCTTCAACAGAAAAGTTGTAGATCTCTTCGTACTCGTTCCAACAAGGTATGGCACGATCCAATCCGATTAATATTGACTCCGTACGACTCATTTTACTGAGACGTCGAAAAGCTGTCGAACTTCTGAACGAATCTAAAAATGAACGACCATCAAGCTTGCATCTTTGGACCTTCTCCCATGGTGGAGCCTTCTTTTTCCCCTTGAGGATGACATCGTTCTCACGAGCTTGAATCATAGGTCCATCCCCAAGTATAGATGTGTCCGAAGGTGTCTTGGATGGTCCCGCATCACCAAATGCAGGCGTTGACCGGAATGGTTAATGTTGACTAGTCAATGTTAAAATTAAAAATGATCAAAGGGGGAAGGAGGAAGGGTTAGGGATGGGAAAGGAGGGGTATTTTTGAAAAAAATGAACATTTACTTAATTATGTAAAAAAATGGACATTTACTTAATTTTGACATGAAAAATGGATATTCACCAAATTTAACCTTTGTTAATAAACTATATTATTTATTATTTTAAAAGATGAAGAAGAAATATTTGGTGCGTTATTCTACCTTTTAGATCAAATTGAATATAATATATTTATATATGGTTTTATTTTTGTGAGCCACAACAATTTGATTTTATTTTTTTAAGCCACGTCAATTAATTATCTAATATAATATTTTAACATAATTAATATAATAAAATATAATTTATTAACAAAACGCGCAACCGCACGGGTAACGAATACTAGTAAAATACTAAAACAGAGGCCTGAAACGGGCTCTTGTGTGATATCGCATCCACGGAATTTTCTGGATTAAAGCGGGATTATTTTTGCTTACGTGACATTTTCTGGATTAAAGTGGTATTATATTTCTGGCCCACATCAATTAATAAACGAATATAGTTAGCTAAAAACTTATCTTTTTAGATCAATAATCTATCCAATATAACTTGAATTAGTTGTTATACACATTTATTATTTTCATGCTTTTGTTAATAAACTATATTATTTATTATTTTAAAAGATGAGGAAGGAATATTTGGTGCGTTATTCTACCTTTTAGATCAAATTGAATAATAGATTTATATATGGTTTTATTTTTGTGAGCCACGTCAATTTGATTTTATTTTTTTAAGTCACGTCAATTAATTATCTAATATAATATTTTAATATAATAAAATATAATTTATTAACAAAACGCGCAACCGCGAGGGTAACGAATACTAGTATTAATTAATTAAATGTCCACTGGTCATCCTCTAACCCCTGTCTCTACACGCTCTAATCCTGCTCATCAATCTCCCATTACCCCACGTAAGTTTTAGCCTCCCTATTTTCCCTCAAAAATTTGCAACCAATTTCGATTACATATCGTTTGTCATCATAATATATTAATTTCACCGTAATATATTCGTTTTAACATAATCAGCAGATATTTTCTTCTTTAGTCAACAAACACACACACACAGATATATATATATATATATATATATATATATATATATATATATATATATCATGTTTAAAAAAATTCGCTTATTATATTTTCGAATAAAAATCTTTATTCGTCAGCATGATCAACACATATTTTCAAACTAATGTCGTTTGTCATTATATATATTCGATTCTCTCATCATATTTATTTGAAAATATATGAAATAAAATATCACATTATATGCTTATTTGACATATAGCTGACAAACCTTCAAATTGTAGCCGTAGACATTTTGTCATAAAAAGATATGACATATAACTAACAAACATTCTCAGTTGCATACATGTATTTGTACTAATGAAGATTGAAAAGATATGCTGACAAACACACTATATATCAGATATAAGCTGACAAAAAGATAAGAAATAATGATAGAAATCTGACAAACGCATTACAAAAAGCCGACAAATAGATTGAAACATAATCATACATGCAAATATTATAGCAGTATTAATATCATCATATAATATCCCAACCACATACATATGTTTATTAGCAATATACAATATAGTGCAACTACCTCATAATATCAAAAGTGTAAACACACTAATATCAGCAATGTAATATCCCAAAAATTTGAAGCTTTAGGTCTCCTTCCTCGGATTTTGACACATTAGTTCACGACACCTATGAAGTTTATCTTGAGTAAACTCTCTAATATCACCACCAAACACAAGAGCTTCAATCGCCTTGATGACAAAATACCAAAACAACACCTGCAACATAATACTCCATCCGTTAATTAAAACTTGACGTTTTACTATTCACGTACCCTTTTTGAGGTGTCAAAAACTATATAAAATAATGTATTCACTTTTTTAATAATTTTTTTAATAATTTCATACTTATTACAATTAAGTATTAATTTATAAAAATAAATGTAAAAAATGTTAATATTTTATATAGTTTTTATCATTCTAAGAAAGCGTGCATAAATAGTAAATGACAAGTTTTAATTAACAGAGGGAGTATATAGAATCTATAAAGTTAATAGTTGATATATAAGCTGACAAATGTAACTATGAAAGCAACAAAATATACATACCCAGTTTCATCGTGCATAATATTAGGAACCCTCTCTATGCTGAATGCTGGTGTTTCTTCAAAGTTACTGTATATCCCTAATTTCCATAAATGATGAGGCAGTCACACAGTTAAGCTCCATAAAACGTCATTGATTGCCTCACCAGTATTTTATGTACTTGTTACAATCATACACTAGAACCTTCCTCTTAAATTTCAAACCCGAGCCCTCTTCCACTTGACTTTCTTTAACAACAACAAATCTAGATTTTCCCTTTACCTTTCTAGACTTTCCCCTCCTTCGCAAGGAATATTGGGGGCTTCCCCTTTTCTTCTGATTCTTATGACCTTTATTGTCAGCATAAAAAACAGTAGCTTTTCGCTTCAACCTCGCCAATGGGATTTCTAAGTCACCATCATCATCTGTAGGAGAAGTATTTGCATGAACAGAATCAAAGCCCCATCACCATCAAACCTCATCATATACATTGCTTCCTCGCACGTCTAACATAAGCCCTAGAAATTTGTTGTGCTTCATAAAAACTGGTTGAAGAATATAATAAAAAAAATCAACATCATCTTCATCTACAAAATCTATCTTGGGTTTCCTTGCAAACTCAGCCTATGTTGGGTACACGATGGCCTATTATTAAAAACATACACACATACAGACATACAACAATAAATGAAAACTACAAATATTGACAAATAATTCATACACTAAAGATGCCAACAATAAATAAAAGGTACAAATAAAAACCATACTATTACTCCATCAAATAGTGAACTTGATGTATTATAACTAAATTTAATGCCACACTCCCAATGTAAAGAGGTTGAGTCGTTATTAACATACTTAAATGTGCATTTGAATTTATTAGTAATGGAAGGGAATGCTTCTAATATCCAAATATGTAAAATACACAACAAACATGCTGATTTTTAATAAGTGTTAACATTTAAAAATAATAAGGGATGGACAAGATGAAATAAAAATATCCCTTAGAATGCTAGATGATAACCAAACAACTCATATACTTTGTTAGGATTACATCCCGGATCAATGGAAGACACCCTCCTCAGCCCCTTTTAACAACCGACAATAACATTCCCTCCCCAATGATATCATTCAAATTTCTCTGGATCACATGCAAGAGCCAAATGTGTCAAGTCAACAACTTCAGACCTTTTAATAACAGCGAATTGACGGCGGAAGTATGAGGGGGAGGAGTGGAGGAGCTAGTGATGAAGCTTCAGATGAGGTTCAATGGCAGCCTCCATAGCCTAGCTCAATCTGCTACAGCCATGCTCATTTCGATTTCAATTTCTGTCTATGTCATTCGCTGCAACTAGAAAGAAGGATGGTTTTGTGTGTTGGGTTTATTTGCAAAGCAAAACCTTCCGGTTTGTTACGGGTTCAGGAAAAACCTTTATCGTAACGAGACAAAAAAAAGGAAAGAAAAGAAGAGAAGGGGAAGCAACTGCTTTTTGTTGTTGTTTTGCTAGATTGTGACCTTAATTATTAAGGTCGAGTATGAGGTTGGGCTCGTGAGCCGAGTTTGAGCACAAAAAAAGCTCGTATAAATTTTAGGCTCGAGCTCGACTCGTTTCTCGTTCGAGCCGAACTTGAACACGCCGTTCGGCTCGAATATCACCCCTACCTTAATATATACTCCCTTCGTTCGGCAAAACATGTCATTTTAGCCTCTTTCACAAGTTTTAAGGCAATTAACAAATGTACTAATTTACCCTCAATTATTACCATCCTTTTTTACTTTATCGAAAACTACAACTAACAAACCATCAATCATGTCAAGGACATTTTTGTAAAGTAAAGTGCAAAATACCTACAATGACAAGTTTTTTTGAATAAAAATAACACCATAAAATGACATGTTTTGCTGAACGGAGGGAGTAGGTAGCAAGCAACTGCTCTTTGTTTTTTCCATCAGTTCATCACTTCAATCTTTTGCATGAGCATTGCTCTTGGTTTTTTCTCTGAGCAAGGTACAATTTAGGTCACGCTAATAATAAAGATGTGTTTTCTGATGAATTTTTCGGCCAAATTTGTCACGTGTATGTCGAACATACACGTGACATAATTTTTTTTTGACAACTCACTGCATGTCGGAGATAAAACAAATTCGATAGAGTGGAAATATGGTCGAAAATTTCACCGGAAAATACATCCTGATTTTTTTTTGTCAATAGAACGATAATTAGTATATGAAATTGTCAGTTTTAAATTTGATATTATTTTTTATTCAATATCGATATTATTTTTGGTCAATTTTTTTCTTTCAATTTTCAATCAATAAACTTCTCACAATAACTAAAAAATCCAAGCAATACCCGATTTCGTGCTGAATTTAAACAATTTCCAAAATAAGGATCACTTTTTAAATTTTAATGACAAACAAAGGGTAGTTTTGTGATATTTCCCTTAAACTTTGATTAAATTCGAGATTTTGAGAAGGAAGAGGGCCGCACGCGGGATGCTAAAATTCGACTAACATTTCTACCACAATCCGCACCAACCATATTGCGGTATACCCACCGTCGATCTTAAAAAATCAACGGACAGAAACCAACGTTTTTCCTCACACGGATCGCGCTTTTCAGCCGTCCGATTGAATTCATCAAATCACATCGCAACCGTCCAGCTAACCCCCACCACCTCCTAAACTCCATAAATACCCAAACACACACCCTCTCCCTCAAATCACACACTTTTATCAGCTCTGAGTTGTTGACATCTTCTTCATTCATTCTCTGAGTAAAAAATGTCGGGCCGGGGAAAGGGAGGAAAGGGGCTGGGCAAGGGAGGAGCCAAGAGGCACCGGAAGGTGCTGAGGGACAACATCCAGGGGATCACCAAGCCGGCCATTCGCCGTCTCGCTCGCAGGGGAGGAGTCAAGCGTATCAGCGGTCTCATCTATGAGGAGACCAGGGGAGTTCTCAAGATCTTCTTGGAGAATGTTATTCGCGATGCTGTTACCTACACCGAGCACGCCAGGAGGAAGACCGTCACTGCCATGGATGTAGTTTATGCTCTCAAGAGGCAGGGAAGGACTCTCTACGGTTTCGGCGGTTAGGTTTTCTGCTTCTGTGTTTGGTGAATTTAGGGTTTTTAGTATGAAGCTATATGGGTTGGTGTTATAAAACGAATGTTTAGGGGTTTCAGCTTTGTTCTTTCAGATTGTCGTTCGGATTGGAATAGCTCTGAAATTAGGGTTTCGTAGGTGTCTATTGTAATGTTTTACCTTTTGTGAAACGCGTAAAAATTGAAGTTTCTGTCTCAGTTGAGCAGTTTCTGTTTTCTCAATTTTCTGATTCAGTTTGCATTTGAAAGATTTGGGTGTTCATTTGATTGTAAACAACAGTAACCGAATAAATTGGTGGGCCTTGTAATCTCAGATTGAAGGTCATGAATGCAAGAACTATACACCAATTGATAATTGCGTGTTTCTACTACAATTCAAACTTATTTTTCAAACTGATGTGGTAGAGTTATCTTTAAGATCATGAATGCAAGAACTATACCCTTGTTGCATCCAAAGTTTGCACCAATAGAAAGGAAGATAATGTCAGTGATCGAAGTTCCAATGTTTGATGCTCACTGCCAAGTTAAAGGGTAAGAACAGAGTCATGGGGCAGCCAGCAAAGTGTTAGTTTGTGTGCTTGGAACTGTAGGTGGACACTTTAGATCATGCTTACTTACCATACTACGGAGTATATTGCAGGAGAAAACAGGTATGTTGTTGTAAGTATAATTCGGCAGTAGGAATTATGGGTGACTGGTAACCCCCGTTTATTGACGAATAATAGCACACCAAAGAAGAAACCAAGGACAAAAGTGAATGATTCGAGTTTACAATGACAAATCTAGTCTCTTCTTCTATTGATCACTCAAGGCAAAGGTAACACAGCAAAATTCCCAAAGTGGCTTGAATCTGGCGTACTTCCTAGTTCTTTTTCGGAACTCCAAGCCTCTTTCTGAAGTCCTCCTCCATGAGTGGAAGTCCTTCTCTCAACTTGACCTTTGGTTCCCATCCAAGGAGCTCCTTTGCCTTTGTGATGTCCGGCTTCCTCTGTCTGGGGTCATCAGGAGTGTTCTCCACTGTCACTATCTTCACCTTCGGGTTGATAAGCTGCGAGAATTACACAATAAGATGTGTTACAAACTCCCCAAATAAAGAAGTACAAGTGATTGTGTTCATGGGCTTAACACATTCATTCTGTTTGTTACTAGTGAAATTTAGCTAAATAACTAAGCCCCACTACTTAGGCCTGCCCACGGGTTGACCCGTGGACCCGGCGGGTCCGACCCGTGGACAGGCCTACCACTACTAGTCTGCCTAGCTTATTAGCCAATAGCCACAATGTAACTGTTTTTCACAGTCATATAGCTAAGTTAGTTTGAACTTATATATGATAGTTTACACACAATGGTTTGTAAGCATCCGTGGTCATGAGATCTGTAAGCAAGAAGGCAGGCAATGTAAATAGTAGGAAGTAGGAACTGACCTCTTTCACAGTCTCAGCAAGTTCAATCATTGTGAATTCACCTGATGCAGAAAACCATTTATGACATCAGTAACCTATATTGACGGATCTGTTTCAAGACATAAAATATTTTTCTTCTCTGCAAATTACCTGGATTGCCAATGTTGATAGGTCCAGTGTTGTCTCCTTCCATGAGTCTGATGAGGCCATCAACCTAATCAAATAAAAGTTTCTTAAGTGTTCATATGATTTTTAGTTTGTATTATTGCAATGAACTTTATGATTCTTAAACAAGATGAATAATAGATTACCATGTCAGATACATAACAGAAACTGCGGGTCTGTGTTCCCGGAGCTTGAACTGTCAATGGTTCTTCCCTACATAAGGCACATTTCAATAAAAGTGATCAGTATGAATTTTTATCTTGATGAAAAAGAGGAATGTAAGTAATGTAACACTCGAAGGAGTCAGCAATAGATTCTGTTTTAAATTTTTGCTCCTTTCCACCTAATTGCATTGAAGGAAGCAAGCACCTCATTAGATGGTAGACTTATGAGTTTGTTCCCAACTCTACTCTCATTGGGGTTGCTCTGACACACAGTCAAAAAACATTCTAGCCATCAACCCAATTTGAGTTTTACCCAGTAAGTTGGATATATAATATAATAATCTATCCAGTCAATTGGTTAGACAAGTCTTTTAGATGGCAAACAAATTTTAACCAACATACAGACTTGTTCAATATTGCACATTAATTCTCCAGGAAATATGAAAACAGATATAAAAGGTTAAGAAATTTACCTAAGAGCTTGAGCAATAAAATTGCTGACAACACGGCCATCGTCAATATTCATGCGAGGCCCATAGGTATTAAAGATTCGGGCCACTCTTATCTCTGCTCCACAAACGTTGAAAAGAAAGAAAATAAAAATCAAAGAATGGGTTGTGTGGGGTTGATTGAAATGTCCAATAAGGAAAAATTTTGTACCTATGCCATGTTGCCTGTGGTAATCAAACATTAAAGTTTCAGCAACACGCTTCCCTTCATCATAGCAACTTCTAACACCTATATAACATAATTCACAAATCCATACTTTTAGAAGTAAATCACATGAATGAAACTAATGATTAATGTAAAAATAACTCAAGCAGAACATACCAATTGGATTCACATTTCCCCAGTAGGATTCAGGCTGTGGATGCACAAGGGGATCACCATAAACCTCAGAAGTTGATGTAAGCAAAATCCTGTTCAATAATCAGATGAAAGAACACCATGAGAAGCTGAATGAGCTTAATCTCTCTAGCAGCACTACTTAGAGAAAGAATGCCTGGGAAATGACCTTGCTCCAACTCGCTTAGCAAGACCCAACATGTTCAAGGTGCCCATCACATTTGTCTTGATAGTCTGTTTTCAGCAATAAATGAAGATCAGTAAACACGATATTTTATGTATATAAATTTGATAGAACACAAATTCAATAAAACAAAATGATGATTTGATGCTAAATTTTAAAACATAAATGCAACGGCACCTAAATTTATAAGCATAAAATATGGCGAAAGTTCATGATATTTACAATCACCATTGTTTTTGTTCAAGAAAACAAATACAGCATAAACTTATACAGTATATTTTTAGTATGATGCAGCTATACTTGCCTTTACAGGGTTGTGCTTGTAGAAAATAGGAGAAGCAGGGCAGGCAAGGTGATAAATCTGATCAACCTCAATCAAGAGGGGTTCTGTGACATCTGTAGATACAGGTACGTTAAAATTTTGTCAGGGTACCAAAAAATAATTAAAAGATAAGCCACATAAATATAGATGAAGGATGTCTAAAGAAGAGCCAAGGCAAGCAGGTAGTTGTACAATCATCACAACAATACAAAGTAAATGGCACGCACCATGGCGAATAAGCTCAAATCTTGGATGGCCAATCCATTTCCTAAGGTTGTCCTTAGAGCCGGTGAAGTAGTTGTCAGCAACAATAACCTGCATAAAACGAAAATCAGAAATTTTGAATGCACATGCAAACAAATTTAGCCATTCTTGATAGAATTGCACAGATGGGTTCTTCACCTCGTTTTTTTCATTCTCCATCAATCTGTCGACTAGATGAGAGCCAATGAATCCGGCTCCACCAGTTATCAAAATCCTCATGTTAGACTGTCAAAAAAAGTAATATGTTAAAAATGAGAAAAAGGGGAATGCATAGCCTTTCTTCCTGTCTTCAAAGCTAAATCGTCATTTTAGAGACAAGAATAGGACGTCGTCACCCTTGTATCACTACTTCCCAACACTGAGTGAATGCAAGGTTAAGTGTACAGCATGAGAGTATTACTCAAGTCATTCAGGTGAAATGTATGCAGCAAATTGATTACACTTATAAAAAGTAGCTAATATCAGCACAATGTAGTATCCCTCAATGGCTATTCGGTGATACATAGATCTGTTGGGTTTATGATGGTGCTGAAGTTCTGATCTGTATGCCTGGATTGGAGACTGAAGCCAATTGACTAAGTTGAAGATTAGATCATTGTTCATTTGTACTTTATGGATTGAAAGCTTGGGCATTTCTTAATAAAATTGTTTGTGTGTGTTGGAATGCGACAGATTAGAACTCTGCTACACGCTCTAGCGAGGGTTAATCAAACATCAATTACACATGGATATTATCGTATTGGGATGCTGATATTAGCTATCATCTACATCGTTTGTGAGTTCAGTAATGGCCTCCATTTATGTAGTTTAACTAAGTGATTATGAACATGATTGATCTCACAAAAGATGAGTGTAATAGCTATTGAGGAAAATAGCTTGTCAACTGCTATGATCTGATAAAAATTCTCACTGGATCCAGATACAAAATCAATACTCAAAGAACCCACATTTTGAACTGATGTAAGGACTCAGCACAGAAGAAAAATCTGACCTGACAGAACTTAGCGGTGCGCAGAGGCGAGGGGGCGGGAGGAGCCTTGGCGGTCGACTGATGCTCTCCATTAGTCGCCATTGCTCAGATCTCGCAGAGTTCAGAAACCTAGAGAAAACGATCAAATCAAATTGCGGCGAAAGAGGATAATCGAAATCGAATGAACTCAAAACCCAAACGATCGAAACAGCAATCCAACAAACCAGAACAATCAAATCTCTCCGATACCAAAACAATCAAAAAAGCCCTAACTTGCGACGACCGACGATATCAAGGGATCAAAGAGCTGAACTTTATATATAGTCGCCAACTCCAATTTAAAATTAAAAGGAAAATAATCGATCTGGGGGACAGAAATTGCTCCACCAAACGATGACAACTCATGTGAGAGAGAGAAAGAGAGGAAACATTCACGCAACCGATTTAAAAAAAAAAATCCATAACTTGAAAATCACGAAAACAATTGGAGTGAAATGATACCAGAAATCAGAAAGCGGAAGATCACCAAACTTGTGTTTGTGGATTCCTCAACAGAGTACAAAGAGTCGGACTGTGTTACGACGAGTGCTTGTAATTTGTAAACTTGGGTCTCTGAGTTGGGAAATTACCAAATTGGAGCGATGGATAAGAATTTAACCTAAACTCTCGGCGTGGGATAATTTTTTCAGAGAGAACTGTAAAATTCAAAGATTTAGGGTGAAAAATCAATGGAGAGATATTCGGGTGAGTTCAGGGAGACTGAAGAAGAGATATACTTTGGTATCTTATGATTATCCTTCCAGATGAAGCAAAACAAAGGTCAAAAGGACTGTTTTTTTTTTAATTTCATTTCATAATTATTATTTTTAATTAGTTAAGAATTCGAGATGCGAGATAAAATGTGAGTTGCTTTTATAATAATTTTATAATATTTTTCTCAAAAAATATTTGATATATTTAATAAAAATATTGTTCATTCCTACGTTATACTAATAAAATCAGAAGAGTATATACATAAATTATTTTTACATCATTATCACAATATATTAATATAAATAATACTCCCTCCGTTGCAAAATATAAGGGCTTTTACTTTTTGGCACGTTTTTTAATGAGCTAAAAACTCCATGAAATATTAATTTTTTATTAAATTTTTTTTACATAGTATTATACATATTGTTAATATGTATAATACTATGTAAAAAAAATTAATAAAAAAATAATATTTCATCGAGTTTTTAGCTCATTAAAAAACGTGTCAAAAAGTAAAAGCTCTTATATTTTGCAACGGAGGGGAGTAGTAGGTAAAATAAGATAATACTTATATTTTTAACAAATCACGTGTAAGATGCGGGCACTAGTTTTATTTCGATCTTCTATGAAATTTTTTCTAAAATAGATTACAAAATCATTTATTTTTAAAATGGTATTTCTAACCTATCCTATAAAAATATAAGTTAAACAAATCCTATCCTATATTCTCTAAATTTGATGGTTTAAGAAAAAAATTATTTATCAACTCTTACTAACTTAGATGGTAAAGATAATATGTAATAACCAATATGTCATAAGTTTGAATCTCTCTCCCTCGTATTGTAACAGATCTAATGCCTACCTACGAAAAAAATTTATTAAAAAAGCTAAAAGAATTGAAATTTGAAAATCTTTTCAAATATATACTCCTAATTTAATTCATTTACCATAGTAATAGGTTAAAAATATTTCTATTCACCGACATAAAAATATTTATTACATGAATATACCAGTACTAATTCACCGACATCATCAAACTTTACCCTCTCAAACAGGTCCATTTCCTTTGTAAATGTGTTTTTGACATGATCATGAGTGGGGCATGGGTGCAATCCTTATTTTTCACCTATATTTACTCATACAAAACCCCCCATCAAAATCAAAATGAGTTATCATGAGCATGTAATTTACAGTAAATCTCATTCAAGTTAACAAGCTGTGTTGGGTTCTCCCACTGCACTATCTCCTTGATAGACCTCTCCACCTCCCTCGTCTCCTCCATCAACCCTCCCAAACAAAACGCCACAGCACTCAAGCTCAGCACCATCTGCCCATCCTCCTCCTCCTGCCGAAGCTCACTCTTGACGTGTCGTATCTGCTCCAGAAACGACCCCGTTATCTTCTCCATCTCGTCTTCATAATCCGACACGATCGGATGGTTCCCGACGACCTTACCCATCTCCATGTCACACAAAGACGACGACGATGGCGACGATCCCATCTTCCTCTCTAGTCCTTTCAACGACTTAACCGAACTGATCTCCTGAAAACACCTCACCGAAAAGCCTGTCACGTTCTTGAATATCTCCAGCTCTCCATTCACCTTCTCGATCATCTCCTCCTTGCATTCCCCTTCCAGCCTCCCCATCTCCTGCTCGACGGAGGCTATGGCGTGCCCCGCGAACACCAGTAGGTCAGCCATTCTTGATAGCGATCCCAGCAGCTTCCTGTAGGTAGCTGAGTTGAACGGCGTGAACCAGAAGCTGGGCTCCTGCTCAGCTTCTGCTATGAACTTCTGCAGCTCGGCTACATCGGATTTGAGCGTTGTTTGCCCGGTTTGTTTGGATTGGAGATCCATTGTGGTTAGAACACAGCTATGTAAAGCGGTGAGAGTGTTGGTGAGTTGAGATTTCGCAAGTGAAGCTGCTCTTGTTGGCTGCAATGCGAGCTCAACTATGATGGAGCAAGACAAGCCGATGAACGTTTCGACGATCCTGGCTATCGCAAACTCGCTTGGGGCGCCGAAGTTCTTCCTGCCGAGGATCAGGACTGCGCCTATGACAGCTGACACGGCTCCTGCCTGGCCGTACATTTCGCTTCGTTGAAGGAAGCTGGTGAAGATGAACCATGGGAGGAGGGCTAAGAACCTCACTTGCACGAACCTTTCGAAGACGAAGCAGCCTAAGACTCCATAGACTGTCCCGATGACAGTCCCTTGGGCCTTGACATTCGCGACTCTGAATGTCGCCTCTCTCCCTGCAGCGAGGCTGATCGCGACAGGGAGACCCGCCCAGTACCCGTTTTCCTTGCTGTATATGAGGCCGAAGAGGACCGCCAATCCGAGTGAAAGCGAGCATTTCAGGGCGGAAATCACCCTGTGGTTCCTGCTTAGTGTAGCTGGCCAGCAGATGAAATCAGATGCCCTGCAGAGGAACCCGGTTTCCTTGCCCGGATCCTCCTTGGATTGGACCGAGTTGTCGGGTTTTTCGGTCTTGGAGGAGGCGAATTGGATAGTCTTTGATTCCCTGTACAAGAGGTTCAGGCAGAACAAGAAGAAGAAGAAGGGCAAGTCCTGCTTGCTGGTGGCTTGAAGCGTTTGGAGGAACTTCATGTTGGAGTGTTGGGGACCGGAACTCGACTCAGGGACTGTCGTCGAGTCGCCATTGAATCCGGTCCTGATCTGCCTGAGGTGCTGGCTGATGCTCTCTTCTACTACGCTGAGCCCGTTGGTGAACTCCTCGGAGGCCTGTGGCGGTGTCTTGATGGGGCAAGAGGAGGTTGTTAAGGCCATTTCCATGCCTCTTAGGAGGGTCTCAAGCTTCTCAAACCGGTCTCCCGGGTTCATACAGTAGGGTCTGAAGAACTTGATTGGTAGTCTCTCCCACTTCATGCTTTCCTGCTCGGCGAAAACGAGTTTTAGTTAGATAATGTCCTAAGAAAAAGAGTCGGGAAATCCCCTCCCCATTGCGATCCTTATAAGTCGCGTTGCTTACTTGTTTGGATTTGATGCATTGGAGGAATTTTCTGCCCGTCGAAGAAAGGGATTTTGCTTGCGAGATGAGTGGCTGCGAAGATTGGTTGTCTTCGGCGCAAAACGCCTTCATGTAGAGCTTCAGTCTGCTCGAAGCGTTCTCCGCAAACATCTTACAGTTTTGTTTCACCTGTGTGATCATTCAACAACAACATCAAGCTTATTATTGAATCTATCCAATGCAAAATAAGCCAATAACTATTTGCAAAAAAAAAAAAATGAGTGGATATTTTGGTCTTATTCTAATACTACCTCTGTTCGGCAAAACTTGACGTTTTACTATTCACGCACGCTTTTTTAGGAGATAAAATCTATATAAAATATCTATTTTTTTAATAATTTTTTTTAACAATTTTGTAGTTATTATTAATAAGTACAAACTTGTTAAAAAAAATTTAAAAAAATAAATATTTTATATAGTTTTTATCATTCTAAAAAAACGTGCGTGAATAGTAACGACAAATTTTGCCGAACGGAGTTAGTAATATGGATGATGTTTCTTATTGGGCTTAGTCCAAAGTTGTAGCCCAAAATTAGTCTGTCTTGATTTCTCTTGAAGGAGTTGGGAATATGCTTTCCTCTTCATTATTTTAGAAATTTTTTTTAAGGCATATATTTTTATAATAAAATTTTATATATAAATATGTTAATAATATAAGTATAATGAGAATAAATAAACTTTTTATAATGTGAAAATATACCCAAAATAATTTAGTGTGTCAGTGTTACAGATCGAGAATATGTTAAGCCTCTAGAACATAAAAGTTGATTAATTTTAGAATCCACCTATATGGAATCTATTTTAAAAACGGTTAATACAGTACCCAATTTTTACGTAGAGTGGTTGAATCTGATTATAAATCCACCCTTTAGGTTTTCAATTCGGTATGAACCTATCCAAACCCTCAAAGTGTCATTGATTCGCCATGAGGAAAAAGCTAGAACTACTTTCAAATGCCAAATAATATAGTATA
This sequence comes from Persicaria maculosa, assembly GCA_963922045.1. Lineage (NCBI taxonomy): Eukaryota > Viridiplantae > Streptophyta > Magnoliopsida > Caryophyllales > Polygonaceae > Persicaria > Persicaria maculosa. Next base: position 11,642,677 of record OY998267.1, on the reverse strand, counting down.
TGATTTCGGTACTGCTATATGATATATATATATATATATATATTATTTGGACGATGTATGTTCTGTTCATATTGCCAAATTTCATCCATATGGTATATATATATCTCACATAACCTGATAGTAGTAACTATAGGAATTAATATTACAATGTAATGGACATCCTAGTTGAAACGGTTCAAATTAAGAATCTTAAGATTTTGAGAGATTTAAATATATAAGATATTGGAGCAATAATGCGTTCAAGCCGAATAAATTCTAAGGTATGTTTATTTGTTGGTTTTAAATTAAAGGATCATCTTCCGCATAATTAATTTAGATTCAAACTAATCCTGATTCAAATGTTATCAAAACTTTACATATATGAAAATCATATATACATATATATTGATGTTTTTTAATTTAGTGCATGCGTAATTAACTATATAGACAAATATACAAATAAAATTATTATATATAAGTACCTCAGAGCAAGCTAGATGAGGGTAAGGCAAGAGCAAGGCCAAGACACAAGACACAACCCCGACGGCGGTGCTGGCGGCTACATGCACCGGGTGCATGACGGGCTCGGTGCTGCCGCCATTGATGTACCCGATGACGTAGACGATGACGAGCTGGCCGAGGGCGATCCGCTTGGCGATGACGTGGTTCCAATCGGGCAAGGCGATGAAGAAGGAGCTGATCCCGAGGGCGAGCGCGGTGGACACGGCGGTGAGCCGGGTGGGCCCAATGATCCATAGGCAGAGGATGGCCGGGCAGATGCTCTGCACGGTGGCGTACGCGGCCAGCCAGCACCCCCTGACGGTGTCGGCCAGGGTGGCGTTGGTGATGACCAGGATGACCGTCACGTAGGAGAAGGCCGGGAAGGCTATCTGGGCGCGGAGGGCGGCGGGGCCGTGGAGCGTCGTTAGGCCGACTATGACGCACGCTAGGGCAGTCCGAAACGCTGCGTTTAGGCACGACTTCCACAACCATCTTGACCGTTGGTGTTGCAGGGGTTGGGCTGCGCCGACGGCCATGATGACTGCTTGAGAGAGTACGTACGGAGAGGGTTGGAAGGTGGGAGGGGAGGTGTGGCTCTTGCAAGGTATTTGTAGGGGTTGAGAGGTGAGTGTGAGTGGGTGGGGGGAGGTTTAGTGGTGGCTATAAAAACATTCAATGGTGGGGTACTTCCAAGTGGGGTGAAATATCCTTGAATTGGTTGAATGCTGAGCTAAGGGGGGTGGCTTGTGCATGCTAGCTTGATTCCTTTTTATGGTATAAAGATTAAGCTAATTAAGTTTTTTTTTATGTTTATTTAAGGAAAGTGATTCCATGTATCAAACAAACTGATGAGGAACTGACTAAGAGTGTCTAAATATAAAATTAGAGAGATGAAAATAAACGGACAACAAAATGAAAGGATATATATCGAGAAAGAAAACACTCAAGTGCAAAAGAGATCCGACTAGGCAAAGGGGTGAGTAAAGTACTGATGAAACAAAGCAGATCAATATGATGCACTCATCTGAAAAGTACATTTACGGGAACAAATCAATGCCCGATACAGAACTTGGTTCAACTCCTTGATCAAAATAACTCTCCCTTTGAGTGTAAGAGACTGATCGATTGGAGTAGAAAAATGTCGAGATGACGCCACCGATAGCATGATAGATGAAAGTGTTAATATAAATTTGGTTTCTAAATATGGAATTATTAATGATAGTATTTATTAAATAAAGCTTGTATACAAAGCTCATTTCCATTCTTTTCTTACCAAGCTTTGCATTCAATTTTTTCATGCTCACATATTGTTGCTTGACCACACTTACTAAATGTTGGAAATAAAATGTCTATCCCACATACCAAAATATAAGGAAGGGTAAAATCGCTACATAACAACTTAAAACATTTGTGTTAAAAATGGTAGGTCTCGACTTTATATTCAAAGACAAAATAAACTTAACATAACGTCCCTTCAGTATAAATGCACTTAATTTGTAGCTTGTTCATTAGTTAGTCAGGACCAAAATACAACAAAAATATCACAAATTTAACCCCTCTCTCCCTCATGGGATGATGGAGATGGAGAAATCAATCTCCAACTCTTGAAAGATACAAAGAAGTGACATATTGGGACCAAAAATACAAACAAGTGACATATAAAGTTTGTATTGAAAATAAACTACGGAGTAAATGATTTCTATACGGGTTTCAGTGTTTCACATGGTTACTGGTTAGGTTGCCTTCAATCTTATTCTTATCATGTTACTCAAATTAGTAACGTTTGTTGTCGATCACAATGACGTGCACGGTGTGAAGATCGAGAGATGATCATCAATCACTTACGATATAACAAGATAAACATTTCGATCCATTTTGAATTAAAGAGGTTGGGAGTTTTCGTTTTTCATTGAAATTGATTTGGAAACGTACGGGGTCCAAAAACACTTTCGATCGTGTATCCCATCCATTAATTAAATACTCTGTAATTAAGATTGTAATGAGGAGTCAACCAAACATGCTTGTTTGGAATTCAATTCATTCCATCTTTTCGGTCTTTTTTAGAAGATTCATAATGTTGACCATAAGGCTTATTTAATTGGCTCAGAAGGACAACCCAGCTAGTAATGATCGATCTACAATGTCTCTTCTTAAGCGGGTGTGTGGGGTTGCTATGACTACCTGAATATAACAAGAATATTTGTCATGTTTTGACTAGAATTACCTTTAGTGTTTAAAAAAGTTGTGGAGCTCAGTTTGTTAGCCGACTCCTATCTAATTTCACGTAAATAATAATAATAATAATAAATCTTTTTCACAAAAAATTTAACAAAAAAAATTAGTACCTCCTAAATATTTTTTTTTGGTCTTTAGCCTCCTAAAAAATTATAGATTAGGCACTGTGATAGTGTGATATATATGATCGATAAATAAAATGTCAATGTAAATAATAATTAACAATATCGTAAATAAAATTTATAGATAAATTCTTTTTCCACTAAACAATTTGGACTTTATGAGCAACAAAAATAATAATTATATAATAACTTTAAAAAAAATTATTTGTTATAGGGCGCTTCATATATGCTTTGATGCTTCATGCCGGTGTTCTGGCTGCTAAAAGAGTCGATTTTCAACATGTACGTGGTGTTTGAAGGGGATAATCTTGACCCTTTTAACTTCATATCTCTTCATTCAGAGCTTCAAACTCTCGTCTTTATAGACGCTATTAATTGGCGTATTATTCGTGACACTCGATCAGATGCTTTCCAAATTCTTACCTGTTCAAAAATAAATATAATTAACAAAAATAGTAAAAGTGAATATTATATTATATGTTGGATATCTATTTATCAATATTTTTAATTTAATTCTTATATTATAAATTTATAATTTAGATCATTATCATATTAAATATATATTTTTACAAATAATGAATATAATTTTAAAAATATATATTAATATATTTCCATACATAAACCAATACACGACTTCTCTAGATTTCTGCTCATTAATCCGTAAAGTAATTTTTATTATACATTGTATAATTCTTAGTCTTAAATTAAAACCAAACAAAGCTTATAGTCAAAAAAAAGTTTATAACGACAAAGTCAATAATAATAATAATTACTGCGAAGTGGTGGCCAGTAGTAGAACCATGTTCTCTTTTTCTTGTTCTTTTTTAAAAAATTTATTATTATTATTATTATTTTCAAAGAAGCTCCGGAAGAACATTTGCATGGAAACTCAAAGTAGTAAATACAATGAACACATTTTAGAATGATGAAAAGAATTGAAAGACATCATGGCACATTTTTTTATATATTAAAAGTTTAAAACTACCTGATACAAGCCTGTGAATGGGATCATATATAAAACATGGTTGCTGATTAATTGAGTAAATTAAGCCTCTATATATATATATATATATAAACATTCCTGAATATTTTTCTATAAAAGAAAATAACGTTAATTGTTAGGGAATTTAAAAGTTAATATAAACTTATAAGGACAGTGTTACATTCACATGAAGTATAGAAACTATATGTTATCATTCAAATGCAAGTATTTTTCCTATTTGCAAAAATTATAATATGTTAGAGCATGTGAATTGGTGAGCATTGGGCTCATATTAATTGTCACATAGGACAAAAAAAAAGGGTGAATTTTTTTTTTGAATGTAGGAGTTTATGGGTTGGGCTCTTATGTAAGAGATCCAAAAGGGAAGGCTCAGACATACTCCATCCGTTCGGAAATAAATGATGTTTGACTTTTGTGCACGTAGTTTTAGGAGCTAAAAACTATATAAAATCTTATTTATTTTAATTAATTTTTTTCACAATTTAATACTTATTACTAATATATATTAAACTATGAAAAAAATTAATTAAAATTAATAAGATTTTATATAGTTTTTAGCTCCTAAAAATACGTGCATAAAAGTCAAACATCATTTATTTCCGAACGGAGGGAATATTATATTACACATATTCCGTTTTATTTATTTTAAAATAAATTTTAGTTATTTTTAATTATTTAAAAAAAAATTAAAAATATTTTTGAATTAAATTTAATTTTATCTGGACATAAACACCCTCTTGCATAGGTTTATGGAAAAAAAATATTTGAATAATACCCATATAACTACTTAATATGTTATTATAAATTAACTACTTAATAAATAATAATAAAAGAAATAATGCTTTTAAGTTATGTTGAATTCCGGTGGGCCATATAACGTGGGGTCCACATATTGCATCATGCTCATCCAAGCCGAACCCACAAACCAGTGGAGTTCCATCCTAAAACCAATTGACAATAGGAGAAATGACTAACTGACTTATATGCAGGGCTCAGTTTCTCGTGTTTTTCGACGTGGTACAAAAGTTCCAAGACATCACAACAAAATATATTATTATTATTATTATCAAATGAATTACTTAAAAAAATGGAATATTTTAGGCGATCAAAGCTAAGATAGATTATGATCTTGAGATGGAGTTTGGTGGGTTGGATTAACCCATGACAAATTAAATTAAAATAATTTTTTTAAGTGAAAAAAGAAAGAAGAAGAAGAAGAGTGGATTCTTCGGGATGTTTCCACTAGTGGCATACTGGTTAGTTGTTACATCCTTTGAGGGCCTGAAAGGGTCACTGTGTTGCTGTGATGGGGCGACCTATACGCCGATTTCGACCATCCCATTCCCCTCCCAATTAATTTACTCTTCTTTTATTTTATTTTTTTACAATTTCACTTTTCTTTAATTTTATAATGCGCACAAGTTAGTTAAAGCAGGAAAATTGTGGCCCTAAGAGATTTGCTTTTCCCTTAATCTAAATCTTAATCTTAATTTATTCTCGTGAATATTTTGTTAGGGTTAATTAAAAGTTAAGCACCTCCTTTTTTTTTTTTGTGTTTTGTGAGTGTGCTTTGGATTCGCCTTTTGTTTAGAAATTTGGGGGATCGATGAATTCAAACGCGATACACGCAATTCCGCAGACAAACCCCCTTTTTTATTGGGTGTTGGGTGACCTCAAAAAGGCAGAAACCAAAACCTTAGTTCATAATTTGCTCGTTTATGTTTTTTTATTTGGAATATTAAGTAATTTCATATCCATTTTTGTGGTGTGATCACTTCCTCTTGGATATATTGTTTTTATTGTGTGTGAAAATGTGTATTTTTTTTTAAATATATAAGCATAGTATATGAAGAGTCTAAGAGGTAATGAATAATACTCTAAAAGGGGATGAATAGAGTATGCACGATTTTCGCAAATCAAAACTTCACCAATCTTTTCAAACCTGTATGTCAAGGTCTTGATATGGGAATTAAAACTTGACAGTTGGAAAACACAGTAAAAAGATAAAAGCGGAATAAAAAAAACACACGAATTGTTAATGAGGTTCGGCACGAACTTGGCCTACGTCTCCGCCTAGGGTTCCACAACCCGTAGGATTCAAATGCACTTTATTTCACTTCCCTTAGAGCCCTATAATATCATAGAAAAACTTCTCTTCTTCTATACAAAGTCTCACCGCTTCTATCCTAGTGACTCAACCTTACAAGTGAAATAAATGGCCTCACCACACATCAAAGTGTGCTTTGTTTTGAGTATGAGATACTCTTTAGTGTAAAACAAATGACTTGTACAATATGCTCTAGTGTTTCCCTCAACCCTCAGAAAATAAACAAGTAAAGTTCTATGAGAAACCAAACGAGAGAAAATGTGAATGAAGGCTCTTGATCAATGTTGAAGTGCTTAGCAAGTGTGTCAATCATCGTCAAGCTCTTCAAAATATATAGCCGTTCTTCATCCTAGAATAGAGGAGTCAAGAGCCGTTTAAGATTTGAAACTTTAAATCTCTTCTTTTCATATCTTCAAATACGCAATCTTCTAGACCAGCTCAAGCAGATTTGATTAGTTAGAATCTTTGAGAATCTTCAAAATCTGGTAACATAATCTTGAAAAATATCTCGAGCAAATCCTTAAAATAAATTCGTTAGGCAAAATCAAATAAACTCAAATTGGCCCAAATCGAGTGGCCAAATATTTTAGCCCATATCCAAAACGAAGTATGGCCCAAACATTTGACTTTAAATAATTTCCTGCACTTTAGATCATATAATATAAACCGTGCAGATGTGTAACACAGATATTTAAAACAAATCTTCAGATCCTGGTTTCAAGATCTTGAAACTAAACCCATGTTTTGTCTTTCATCATCCTTTAGTAACCTTGCATCCCTGCATGTTAGATATATAATCAAGGTGGAGTCTTCAGTATACTTAATTTCATATTCTTTTTTAAACGGATCCGGATCTGATCGGTTCACCCGCAAACCTCGATCAGTTGAGCGAAGTGAACCTCTGTTCAACAACAACCTTGAATGGAAGGGGGGGGGGGGTGAGGCAAGGAGAGGCCGGAGAGGGGCGGTTGTTGAGTGAGGTAGAGAGGTGAACTGGATGAGGCGAGAGGTGAATAACTCAAGAGAAGTAATTGAAGGTTGAGCGGAAGAGGCAAGTGTGGAGATGGATTGGGTTGCCACAGGAGTCCAAGTCCGTAAAAGGATGATTAATTAGAATGGTTCGCTTGTAACCAAGGGGGTTCGCTCATCCCCACCTTTCAAAGAAAATTACTTGTATTTTGCGCTACTATTTATTTCACTTGGATATATGACGGGAAACAAGGCCATATTCCAAGATGAATCATGTAATCCTGCATCTTTTGCAAGTCTAGAATCGTCTTTAAATGCAAGTGCAAGTCATCAAGGGAGTAGCATGGAGTAGCATGGAGTTTATGGCCTGAAAGGGTAGGCGAAACAGGGGATCGACTTACTTAATAGAGTAGCATGGAGTTTATATTAAAGTGCATGAGGTAGTTAGAGTTAGACTAGGATGTACAGGGAATTTTGGTATGCATACTTTTGCAAGTTGTTATAACACCATCTATATATTTATCAATTTAGGAAGAGTTAGAAAAATTAGAAATTTTTCATAATTTCACCTTTTAAAAAAACATAAAAAACGGCGTTTTCATGCCAACACCAATAAAATAAATGAAAGTTATTCCATAGGATATTAATATAATTAGTTTCAATATAAAGACAAGTATTTAAGATTAATTATGGTGATTTTGAAAGATGACATTTTTTTTGAATCTCTCCCTTTAACAAAGATTTTTATTTATTTCAATCTCTCTCTTTTTTAAGGATTTTTACTTCATTTTAAAACGACGGCTCAAAGTTGCTCGATCTATATCCGAATCGAGTGCACTTAGGAAAGATGAGAATGTATTATATTAATTAGAAGTTGAAGTGTTCGTTACAAATTATAATTAACATTATAAAATTTTGAACTATTTTATTTAGTATCAATTGATTTTAGGTTAAAATCCTATTAAGTTTTGTTTGAGCACGATGGCCGGTGATGTATAATTCTCTTCAAATCGCAAGAAAATCCGTCTAGGGTTAAGAAAATTACGCAATGCTAGATAAATTCGTTCGATCAATGAATCATCGTCATTTAGATGAAGATGGTCGATTAATTTCATTAAGATAAATATAAAAAAAATGATTAACTTGCTTTAATTATTTTATGATTTCACATAGCCAATAGCATTACCTTACCCAGTCCAATTAATTTTCCTACATTACCACGTACTTACCAACAAGATCACGATTTTACTAAAGACGAAGTAACCAATCATTTAAGTTTCTATATATAAAGAATGAATATATTAATTAATTAAGGTTTCCATGATTAGTTAATTAATCTAATTAAGTACGCAGTTGACATATATGCATGGACGTTGATTTTGTACACATATATATAATCTCAAAGAGTTAAGAATTTACGAGCCCAAATTAAAGGAGACGTATATAATAAGACCCTGAAATGTAATGTAACACTAGTTGAAGATGATATCAGCTTTCAATTTGTATATTTTAATCCCTCCCTGAATGTCCCAACTACCATATATATATATCAATATCACAATATATGTTTGTTAGTAGATTTTAATTTTAATTTTAATTGGGAAAATTAAAGAAAGAAATTTCCCCTTTCTCGTCAATACCTAAAATTTCATTTATAGTTATGACGTAGTTGGGATCGATCACTTCAATTCACACTTATATATATTTAATACCCAAAGTGGAATCTGTTTTGTAATCCATTCATTTGTTCGTTCCATATATTCAGAATCTGAAGGGTCGCCAAAACAATACTATATGACAATAGATTAATTACCTTCTTAAATTGTCACTATATATATATATATATGGATGTTTAAAGTGGTGGGCAAATTGGGGATTTATGTTGCGTACGTGCGTAATTGAAAAGACCGGTTGGTTTGTTTTGAGTTTTGATGGTAATGGTAATTTGGATTTCTAAACTCAATAAGCCACACTCCCACAGCATCATATATATTATGATGTCTACCAACTACCAAATTAAAAGCGTGCAATATATATGCACGTAGGACATTTTGTATAAGAGCAAGAACTTATCGGAGAGAGGCACAATACGTTCACTGTCGATGTTTTGAATTAAAATGTTATGACCTGAAGGTCAATTAGGCGAAAGCTTGGGCTTTTATGGAGAATTGAGATATAGAGGATGTTGAGATGGAAAAAAAAAAAAGATTTATCATCCCACATGGATTGTGGGTGGTGTAAATAACACAAAATATGAGAAAGAGGACATTTCCTATACAATGGATTAAGTTTTTGTGTTAGAAAAGTGGATCCCGATTTTATAACAAAAAAAAAAGACACGACACGACTCCCAGACAGAGGAAATGGATTTAGAGAGGAAGGAAGAGATGTTCAAAGAGAAAGGTTGATAGTAGAAAGAGAGAGATTAGGAGAGATATAAAAGGTAAAAGTGTTTTGGGTGGATTTAGAGGAAGGAAGAGATGTTCAAAGAGAAAGGTCGATCGTAGAAAGAGAGAGATTACGAGAGATATAAAAGGTAAAAGTGTTTTGGGTTATTTCTTTCTTGTCCAATTACAAGGTATATATAAGGGGTATATTTATACAGTAACTATACTAATCTAATACTCCGTATATATAAGAGATCATTACATAAAACAATGTTGTTTAGTTTAAAATATCAGTAATTTATTGTTGAATATTTTTCATCTTGAAACGAACGAGGCGATGCCGTTTTAGTGTATAACGTAATGTTTTGGCTAAAAATGTAGCTTTTAAAACCAAATGAATTAATCAACATGTAATTAACTTGTTATCCTATTAACATTCAACCAGATATACAAAGTTTAAATATGCATAGCTATTTTTTTTTATCGAACTGTTGAATTGCATACTATTTGAAGCCCTTGAGCTAGATTAAAGTGTTAAATGATCAATTTAAATGAAATATAAAAGTATTACGACTTATTAAAACACATTTAAAGCGATGAATCTGCGCTTAATTTTCAAACATTCATAATTTTTCAATCAGGACTTAGATTTAAGTAGGGTTGCTCAAAAAGTGAACCGATCCGAAAAGTCGGTTTCGGTCCAGCCCGAAAATGTTTCGGTTCGGGCTACGGTCCACAAAAAAAAAAAATCGGTTTCGGGCCGAAAACCGGAACCGAACCGAAAATTTCGGTTTCGGCCCAAATGAACCGTGAGGAAGGATAGTGAGTTGCGCAGTATGTTATATATACACATACAATCTACATGTAATTATACATACAATATAATATATATATACATATAATGTGTACATATATAATATAACAGTATGTGTAATATATATATATATATATATATATATATATATTAGTTTAATATTACAGTAAGTTTCATTTATATATTAGTGTATATATAATTATATATATATATATTAATATACATATATACACTACTAAAAATCCCTTTCATAGCAACGGTTCCCTCCGTCAAGATTACCGACGTATTCTTGTTTCTTGACGGATTGGACTGTTGAACAGTTATCCGTCGCTATTTCAATCGTTGGCAACATGCCAACGGATTAGTCTGTTAGAAAAAGCGACAGCATGACCTGTTGGAATGTTGCAACAAGCTGAATCGTCGAGATTTTGCCGATGGGCCCATGTGTAAGGGCCAATGAAGTTCACCGTCGGCAATTTTTCCAATTATAAAAATAAAAATAAAAATAAAATAGATCAATTTAAATTTATGATTAATAAATCTAAAAAAATTATACCATGATCTCAATTTTTTTTATAACCCCCACAATAAGAAAGTAATTAAAAAACTAATTTAAAATTGTATTTTTGCTATTAATTATGAAATTAGAGCACATATACAAATCATGATATGATATACAATTTAAATACAACAAAATAGATCAATCAAATTTGATTAAATTGATAAAACTACAGCATGTCCTACGAGGCATAATCCTCATCAACAATGAGAAAACTAACTAAATTGAAAAGTCTTAAAAATGAATCCAAAGGGGCAACCGATTAGAAGTCGATGATTGAGCATTTGCATTTGTTCTTGCTTGTTCTTGTAATCGATCGAGGCTCCGTTGTAGTCAATATTTCCGTCAATTGGCGTGGATTCAGGGGAAAGACGGTCGAAGATGAAGGATCAAGAGTAGATGGATTTAGTATGCAGCCCCACTTGCAACAAGTAACCATGACTGGAAATTGTTCATCTGCAAATTCCACGTACCAACTGCCCTGATCAAGCAATAACATTTTCTCATCTTAAATTGAGAATCTAACCATGTGACGAAATCTTCAATCCATCCTACAATTACATATATTGGGTCAAAAGTAAAGCTTTAGAAACTAAAATGAAAAGATTTGATAAAATGACAGAAATATTCAACATAAACATACCATTTTGGCCGATCACCCACACACTCACGTATGGCCTATAGTTGTCGGGGAGTTATTTGCCCGCCTATCAGGATTGGAGTCCCCAGCCAATTTGACTCGACTTGGTTTCCATTGCTCGTTGGAGGGAGGATTCCTATCGATGTGTCACCGAATTCTTTCGGATCATTCAATATATGGGAAGCCACTAGAGAACTGTCAATAGAAAAAAAAAGAGTTATCAAAGAGAGCGAACAACAGAGAGAGCAAAATAGATGGAGCAAAAGAGAATGAAGGATGTACGGTTAATTAGAGATTGACCTCGTTCAGCGCAGTTATAGGACGTGATCAGTTGTGTTCATCGTGATTCTGTCAAATATATTCGATATTTAAAAAAATAGCTTTTTTTTTAAAATTTTAATTTTTTAAGCTAATTAACTGCTTAATAAATCTTCTCATTATATATATATATATATTTCCCTTTATCTATAGATTGAAAAGATAAAATCTTCAACTAATGGCCGGATATGTAGTGATTATTTGAATATTTTCAAGGGTAAAAACTATAAATTGAAGAGTTTGTTTAATTTCCTATCCAAAGTAAAAGTAGGTAAATTTTGTGTGTGTGTATATATACACACACGTAGTACGTACTTTGTATAACGTTTTTCAATTGTTTTTTTTTATATTGCAATGACATAATATATATCTATATATAATATATCTAAGTATTTGTTTGGTTGAGAATTGCTTAAATATTTAGAATTAAGAAGTATGCATCTGAATGTAATTATATATAAATCTAATCTTCACATTTATTTATGCATCTCAATTCACTAAGTTATATACTTTATCGAAAATATACGAACTATTAGTAATGAATCAATATTAAGTATTCATCTATTATATATATTATATTATATTATATATATATATCAATTATATCAATTATATATAATAAAGGAGAAGTTGGTTGAGACACATGACGGCTTCTCCTTAAAAGTAGTCATATGAACCAATCACATTTTTTGAAAGAAATAATTAATATATGTACAAGATAAAATTAGATATATCTATTCAATCAATCAATATATCTATATATGCATAAGATAAAATTTTATTCTAACTCTATTTAATCAATATATCTTTATATGCATAAGATAAATTTTGACCCAATTTGATTAGATGTGGATATATTTTTAGAAGATATTAACCAAATTTTAAATAATATTATTTAAGATAAGATTTAATAATTAATATATGCATAAGATAAAATTTTATTCTAAACCTATTTAATCAATATATCAATACATTCATAAGATAAAATTTGACCCAATTTGATTAGATATGGATATGTGTTTAGAAGATATTAACGAATTTTAAATACTATATAAGATAAGATATATTGTATAATAGATATAATAAATGATAAGTCGTATGTAACATATGACATCTTCTCCTTATCTTAATAGTAATAACCAATCAAAAAAAATTATCTCCACCTTAATCAATTTTAAGATAATAGTTTTCATAAGTTTTAGACATAGAATATTTTGGAAAGATTTTACCCAATTTTGTAAGATTTTGATAATAATCATATCAAAGTTTGATGATACTTTCAATATATTAATGAAATGGTAATTTTATTTAAATTGTGTAACAATTCAAAAGTGTTGAAATAAATTAATTAGCTCTCTAAACGGGTATTTATATTAAATTTATTTAAATTGTAAAAAAAACCGCACACGGTGCGGGTACTGAACTAGTATATAAAATAAAGGAGAAGTCGTTTGTGTCAAATGTCGGCCTCTCCTTAATCATAGTATTTTCAACCAAATGAAAATAAAAATTTAATCAATAAAATATAGCAATATATGCTAAAGATAAAATTTTATCAAATTTTTATCCAACACCACTTATTCAATATAGCAAGATGTCTTAAGATAAGATTTTACCCAATTTGTTTAGAAAATGATATATTTTTATAAGATTTTACCCAATGTCATTATATAGGGATATATATATAGAGAGAGAGTATGGATCTATATATATATATATATATATATATATATATATATATATATATATATATATATATATATATATATATATATTACATTCTACCTCATTTATTTGTAACCAATTAAAAAAAATTCTACTATGATATATTGATGCATTAAATAATCTATCATTATGAAACTGATAAATTTAATGTTTTACTATTCATCCTTTAATTAATGTATGGACAAGGATAAAAACTTGATAAAAAAATTTTAATAATAAGTTTATCTTAATAATTGATTAAAAATATATCGAATATTTTGAGGCAATGAGATAATAAATTTACTTTATTAGAATTATAAATAAAAATAATTAGTTTATTTAGTTTGGTTTTAAAAGATAATAGATTTTGGAATTTATAGTATATTATTGAATTAATGCATCTATATTAAAGAAAAATCATTAATTAAACGAGTGTTAATACAAAATTTATTTAAATTCAAAAAATAATTTAGTTAAAGTGATATTTCTCCTTTTGTTATCATATTTAGTTTTAATTATTTTGAACCAAATCCTAAGTTAATTAATTAGGTTTGTAAGATATTATAAGAATTCCTGATAATTATATTTTAACTTATATAAGTACTTTACATATGTATAAAATTATTTTATAAAAAACATCTGCACAAACGTGCAAGCACTGAACTAGTTATTCTATATAATAAAGGAGAAGTCATATGTGATATGTGAAACCTTCTCCTTAATCGTAGCAGTATTAATCAATAAAAAAAACTATCTCCTCATCTTAATCAATCTTAAGATAATATTTTTTTTTCAATTTTAAATATAGATATATTTTGGAAAGATTTTACCCAATTTTGTAAGATATGGATAATAATTATGTAAAAAATAATTTATCTTATACATTTAATCAATACGTAGTATATAATATATTAGGTAAATAATGTATTACGTAGTACTGTATATAATATATTTTGTAAGATTTGGATCCAATCTTAGCCCTTCCAATTTGTAATTAATTTATTAGATAAATATTATTAGGCATAATAACAGAGGATCCAATTTGCCAACAGTTTACTCTGTTGGTGAAGAGCTTTGGCAATGCCCGGCAACAAGACCCGTCGGAATTCAATTGCCCACGGTATAACCCATCAGAATTTGCCAACGGTCAACGATGTCGGAATTTGCCAACGGTTGAGACAGTCGATGGCTTCTGGTCTACAAGTTTTGACGTTTGTGGTTGTTGGGATTTGGCCACCCACAACTTGATCCGTTGGCGTCGGGGGCAATGGTGCAATCTGTCGACAAATAACTGTCGGCATTGAAGGAGTTTCCAGTAGTGATAGATATTAATATATATTATATTATATATAAATTATATCCAATGTGTAATTTATATTAGAAAAAGGGTTAATCCAAATTGTAAGGGTTCGGTTTTTTCGGGCCACGGACCGAAAAAACCGAAAACCGAATACTCAGTTTCGGGTCGGGCTTCGGTTCAACCTCCTCAAAAAATCGGGTCGTCGGTTCCGGACCGAACCGTTTGAATCGGTTCGGTTCGGGAACCGGTTCGGACCGTTTGAGCCACCCTAGATTTAAGTTTATAATATATCAAAACGAAGTCTTTAATGAATAAAACGCATATAGGTGATTCGTAGAATGAGATGGGGCATGTGTTCTCCCATACCCTTGGATCCACTTTTGATCACACTATTAGACCAGTTATATATCTTTTTCTAAGTCTAAAGTCCAATGAACATCCATCATAAAACCAATTGATAATGAAAATAATAATTCACTGACCTTATATATTAGACTTGAATTTCATAATATTTTCGATGTAGGACAATTATTATTTCACATCTCAATAGAAAAGATTAAGGGTGGAATTGGTACATTATCAATTTATTTTTTCGTTAACCATGTACCAACCAATTTGAATTGTAATCGTAAAACCCCTACTATTACCAACCATCGAAGGGGTTGTACCAATTTAACTGGTTACCAGTTAAGTTGATTGGTACATGTTGGTAATGATAATTTACCGTGTTTTGAGTGTTGAGAGAAAAAACATACAAATGCAATACAATTTAATTAAAACTCTAAGTTATTATAATGTTTAGGTTTTCGTCTGAATCGACAATATTGAAACACTAAAGCAACATAAAACTTACAAGTTAGTACAACGTATTTAAGCACTAAAGCAGCATAAATACTTAGATAGGTTTGGCACTATTAAAGATGTCCACATGAGAACTTTCTACTAACGCTTAGGTTTTTGTCTTAACCGAGGTCGAGCTAGTATTCCTCCCTTGATTAAAAGCATTTTTCGCAAACAAAGTACAAAAACTAATCAGCTTAATAATTAATAACAATTAAAAGCATTTTTTGCAAAAAAAAACTAAAAGAATTTAAAAAATAAATTTAAAAAAACTAAATATATATTGGTAGGAATTGGTTGGTATTATCGTTACCGGCCAATTTCAAATCGTTGGTAATGTTGATGCCAACTTTCAGTTTTCATTACCATTTTCGTTATCGTACCAAGTTTTGGAACTTGGTTCAGTTGGTACGTATTGGTTCGGTTTGTTGTGGTACATAGGAAAGAAGATGGCAAGCATAGCAAATTTATGCCTTAATTTGTTTGTTGGAAGAAGAAATAGAAGATAAATAAATCAAATTGTAGAGATCAAAATGTCAAAATCTCTAAAAAAAATTCACCCTAACTCCAACAACTTCTCTATTTTACAGATTTTTACATTTATTATAAACTATAATAAATATAGAAATTTATAATATATAGATAATTGATGGTTAAAAATTAATAGAAGGGATGATTCATGCAGAATATGGGTGTCAAAGTGAAGGGTAAGCATTAAATTTCTATATAGAGAATAGTGAAACATTAAATTATAGAGATTACTTCTATTTTTCTAAATTTAGAGATTTTTTCCTCCCTCCTTCCATTTCTCTATTTTACAAATGGGTTTGTAAAAACTGTTGACGTGAAGAAATGTATTTTTTCTTTAAAACTTTCACTTTTTTTTCTATTTTAGAGATACTCTTGAGCTTGCTCTCAGAACATATAAGAGATATGATTGACCTATATTAAAATTAGTGCAAACGAGAGACAAAAATGAATTTTATATAGAAAAGGGTCAAGTACAATTGAGAATGTAGTTGCAGACCGGTCGGGCTTAGCTCACGATGTCAACCTCTTGTACATCTTCAAAGACACACAAAACAGTGCAATTCAGATGTAAAAACAAATTATAAAATAGGATAGTGGAAAGCACAACGACACGCACATTCTCATAACTCGAGCACACATGTGGAATGCACCCGCCCATTCATAATATATGTTGTTTTTTGATATTTGATCGATCTTTGTAGTGAGTTAAGGTCCATGAAAATTGCAAAAAAAAAAAAAAAAAAAAAAAAAAAAGACATATGGCCGGTAGTCGAGGTAGCACCGTACCTAATTATGAACGTACAAAGTACCGCAACGAAACCAGTAAGTGGAGCGCCCGCACCGCACAGTTGCGCGCGGGGCCGTCCACTTCTGACTTGCTTGTTGCGCGCTCTGCAAGCAAGAACACAAAGTCACAAACTGATAATCTTATTATTCCGAGTTTAGATCACCTCTACCACGGGTGCTACAATCGGTGTTATGTTTAATGTGAATTTATATCCGAAATAATTAAGTGTAACACAGAGTGTATCACACAAAGTGTTATAGGGGTCCAAATTGTATTATTGCGCATTCTAGTGAATTTATATTAATTAGGATTGTCTAAATATTTTTTATTCAATTTTGATGATTAAATTAATTAGTTTATTTGAAATCTTTTTAGGGATATTTTAAATCAACTTTGTTTGTTAATTTTTTTAAATAATTTTTATCAATACTAATAATAAGTATTAAATTATGAAAAAAATTTAATATTTAATTTATGTTTTATAGAGTTTTTATCTCATTAAAAAAAATATGATAAAAATTTAAACGACTTGAATTATGTGACAGAATTAGTATTTGTATTTTTTTCTTACAAAATAATATTTTAATTAATATATCTAAAATAATAACTAATTTAATTTTAATATTTTTAAAAATATCATTTGATATTAAAAAAATATAAAAATATAGAAATATATGTCATTTGACATTTATAATGTAAATATATTATTAATGTTGTTGTTGTTGTTATTGAAATAAGAACCTAAATAATTTTGTATACACTAGGTCTTACATGAGATATATTCTCCTCCAACCAAAAAAACATGAGATATATTCTCCTAAAGATTAGGTCATTGCTGAATTCAATACTTTGTGACTTGTTATGACGAAGGCATTAAAATAATAATAAAAAAATGCTCTATCTGATCACAAAACATGTTATTTTAGCTTCTTTTATAATTTTGAAGAAAATAAACAAATATTGAGTGTAAAATTATATAATCATTTATTATACTATTTTTTTAACTTTTTTTTAAAACTACAGTTAAAAATTTGCTACTCTTTGTTACATATTAAAAGACATTTTAACTTTAGTGTACACTTTTTAAGAAGTTAAAAACTTTACAAAATATTATTTTTTTAAAAGTAACTTTATACTACTAATGGATAAAATTGTAAAAATAAAATTAAAAAGTTGATATTTTATAGAGTTTTAAGTTTTTTAAAAACGTGTCGAAAAGCTAAATGACACTTATTATGAAACAAACTAAATGACACTTATTATGAAACAAATAGTAATTATTATAATAATATGTTCGTAAGGTCAATAACAAAATATCTATAATGAAATGTTTTTTCCCTAAAAAGTTAATACTCTAAAATGACATATTTTGATGGGAGGAATGAAGTATAATACAACGTTACTTTAAGCGCGTACGTGGCTGGTAGTAGTTTTAGGGGGTTCAAAAAAAACTGTAAGTTACGGTGTTCGGGAGTTGCAGTAGGAGATTATTTTTCATGGAAAAAAAAATCTTGAGGGGCAAACTTTAGGGGTTTTTACTCCAAACTTTTTAGGGGAAACACAAACCGTATAGGTATTTTTATTTTTTTACAAGATTACTTTAAAAAATAAAATTTTCACCTTCCACGTCTTCATTATCCAAAAAAAAAAAACCTCAACCTCCTAAAAACAACTCTCATTTGTCAAACACAACTTAAATTCTACTCTGTGTTGAAAGATCGACTAGGGTAGATATGTAGTGTAATGGGCCAAGCGGGGGGTGCATTTAGAGGCCCGCCGTACGTGCCTCAAAACGACGTGTGCCACATTGATGATTTACTAAGTTTGAATAATAACTACTGTACTACTTTGCTCAAAAATAAAATAAAATAATAACTACTACTCCAGAGTACAAAACTAGTGTATTCTACGAGTAATTTATTTGGGAAAGGACTTATTTACTCAAAATATAGTAGTATTATTCTCTCCGTTCGAAAAATAACGTCATTTACTATTTATATATATTTTTTAAGTTAATAAAAAAATATCTATTTTTTAAAAAAATTCATACTTTTTAATATTAACTATAAAATTAATTTTAAAAAATTATAAAAAAATAGATGTTTTATATAATTTTTATCATCTTAGAAAAATATATATATTAATAGTAATGATGTGTTTTGCCAACGGAAGAAGTACTATTCTTTCCCCCAAATTTATCATCTTAGAAACACACACATTGATTGCTGCAAAAAAAAAATCATATATTTGGAACATACTATATATATATAAGTTTTAAATTCATCCCACTGTTTAAAGAAAATAGCTTGAAATGATATTGTGTAATTAATATAGAATGAAATAATATTGTATAGTTAATATTAACTTTATTAAAAAAAAGTTAATATTTAATCGCATTGGTAAAAAAATGTAGTATGAAATGATATTGTGTAACTAATATAAAATGGAACAATATTTTGTAGTTAATACTAACTTTATTTAAAAAATAAGTTTTGAATTAATACCATTGGTTAAAAAATGTAGTATGAAATGATGTTATGTAATTAATATTAGATAAAAATAGGATATATGAATATATAAATATATTATATAAATGAGAATGTAAATAGAATATACCAAATATATATTTCCAAAAAAACTATTTCTAATTTCAAAATATATCAAATAAAGATGTTGTAAAAAATAACTGTGCGTAAGATGTAAACGACGCAAGCATCTTGCTTTAGTGATATGGCCAAAGCACTCGCCATAGAAAACCAGCCATTTCTGGTAGCTTTCCAATATAATTTAGGGGCAATTTGAAAAATGTCCAAAAATGGTGGCCATATTAGCAAATTGTACACCTTATTGAAATAATTAGTAAATTGTCAATCCCTTGTGGCCCATCCTGCGTGCCCCCTCCCCCGTGTGCCCCCCTCCGTGTCAGCAACTTTTTTTTTTTCCGCGCGTCAGCATTGCTGACGCCAACGTCGGAAATGCTGACATCAGCATTGCTGACACCAACGTTGAGAATGCTCTCGTTAGCATTGCTGACACCGTCTACGGAGATGCTGACGCTGACGGTGCTGACATCGGAGATCAATATATTTGACGTATTAAGTCATTACCAATGATTTGGATTTCACAAATCAAATAACATTAGAAATTTTATATAAAATATAAAAGGGGGGAATGCAAAGAAACAAAGAAATGTTTTACCAAAAAAAAAGAAACAAAATAATATTTTATTTTATTTTTGGTAGTGAGAAACAAAGAATATCGGTGAGCAATTAAAACAAATTCAGTATAGAAAGCATTGCCCAATCACTTTCTCAATCTTCTCAAAAGTAGTTTGCTAACGCTGACACCGGATACGCCGAATTTGCTAACGCCGACGATGCTGACGTCCTTCTTCCATCTCCTATATTGCAAAAACGATGCCAGCACATATATACCTACATAAAATACATATAAAAACGATGTCAGCACTAAAAAATACGTATAAAAACGATGTCAGCACATATATACCTACATAAAATACATATAAAAACGATGTCAGCACTAAAAAATACGTATAAAAACGATGTCAGCACATAAAAATACGCATAAAAACGATGTCAGCACTAAAAAACAAACCAATTTTTAAGAACAAGCATACATTTATACCTACATATATAATATCCAACTAAAAACGATGTCAGCACTAAAATAAATGGGATACAAATTGCATTTCTCATAAAAAAAAATCAACAACCTAAAAAATCAATAGCTAAAAATCATTAACTTAAAACATAACTTATGCTTTCATACACCTTAAAACGTGTAAACTATCCAAACAAATATGCCTTCATACAAAATAAATTAAGACTAAAACTAAGCCACTACCAAAAAACTAAAAAAATAAAGATAAAAATACAACACAAAGCCTAATTGCAATATGCAGAAGGTTCATATCCATGGTAGTAAATTAACTACTCCGTACTAATGACAGCAAACTCTCCCTTCAAACAATGACAACAACACAAATAATTAATGGAATTAACTAATAATGACAGTAAACAAAGCAAATTTGCAGTTGACATACGTGGTCCTATATCCATGGTAGTAAATTGTCAATATCAAACAACAACTCTTGCTTTCCATCACCCTTTGCAATCACTCTCATGTGCTTGCATGATAGTAAATTTTTAAGGACTCACAAGCTAAAGCCACTACCAAAAAATCAGTACTTTTAACACATACCTACTACATCTAAAATCCACTTTTTCCAAATGCAAGGTTAATGAACTACCTACTACATCTAGTCATCTACTTACTGTTTACCTACCTACTACATCACAACAATGGAAGAAGCTACTATTATTGAAGAAAAGCTATTTGACAAATCATTTCATGATTCTAAAATTCAAGCCCAAACTACTGAGCAATCAACTAAATATTTGCTGACATCCAAGGGTCCGAGAACGAGAGGACCGCCGTTGTATTTTAACAGTACTAGGTGGAGGATTTAGCTACTCATGATATACACTCAACAAGTTCCAAAATCACTTAGAATGAAGCTATAGTTAACCACATAAGTATCCAACTAACAAAGAGTGAATCAAAAAGAATTTGCTGACAGCATCTCATTCGCATAACAAGGATTGAGAACAACCAAACAAGTTTCAATGAAGCCAATGATTGAGGAACGAGGATTGGAAGATTGAGAGCGTCCGATTTGGACAAACGACATCTCTGGATTGTGAGCAAAATCTGTTGTAGAATAAGGAGAATTAATGTTCAAGTTCATGAATCGATTTGGGGAACGATGAAGAAAAGAAATTAGATTAGTGTATGTTTCTCGGCCTATAGCCAAAAGAAAAGGAAGAAAAATGAATAGAAGAAGTGAAATTAGATTTCGCCATGGAAAACTGTACCTGCTTGCATAGATGTAGTACAGATGGCGTCTCCATTGCAACTGACCTCCGATTTCTCAGACCGCAATCAAAACTCAAACGCGTATCTGAGATTGAGAGAAATCCATCGCAAAACTGTAGATCCAGATTTTCATTCCGCAATCCAGATTTTCCTCAGTCCATCGGTACTCATAGCTGATCGCAATCCAGATTGAGAAAGAAAAGAGAGGAGGAAGCAAGGACGAACGACGAACGGCTCCATCGTCGTCTCAAATCTCTTCCTCCCTTCCCTGACTTCTCGAGCCCTATATCTTCAACAAACGGCGAATCTGAAGCCCTGACTTCTCAGATCTTCGATCTGAGCCGGTTTAGCGAGAGAGGCGAGCGAGGGGTGAGAAAGGAGATCTGTGGTCGACGACAAAGGCTGAGCAAGAGATAAGGTTAGGTTTTCTCAGATTTGGAGCACTGGGGCGAGAGGGAAGAACAACGAAGAGGAGAAACGACTAGGATTGTCTAAATTAAGAGTGGATAGTTTACCAAATATTCCAAAAACGTGGGCAACTTCCTAATTTAGCCAAAAATTTGCGCCTTCGGCGCAAATTTTCTCTATAATTTATTACTCCCTCCGTTCGGCAAAACTTGTCATTTTAGGGTGTTATTTTTGTTCAAAAAAACTTGTCATTGCAGGTATTTTGCCCTTCACTTTACAAAAATGCCCTTGATATGATTGATGGTTTGTTAGTTGTAGTTTTCGATAAAGTAAAAAAGGATGGTAATAATTGAGGGTAAATTAGTACATTTGTTAATGGCCTTAAAACTTGTGAAAGAAGCTAAAATGATAAGTTTTGCCGAACAGAGGGAGTATCAATCTCCGTTGTATGGATATGGATTCTAAGGACCTCGTCAACTACATTCATCGGGATGTTTTGTTTTAATCTTTCTTTATCTCAAGTTTTGTCTGGTTTTATAAACTGGTCAATTATTTCAGATTCTTCTAATTGGTCTTGTAGTTGGATTTCTTGAAGGCATTTCTCATGGTATAGCCATTTGTCCTTCCAAAATCTAATCGTTTTCCCGTTGTCAATTTGCCATATCAGGCCTTGACAAAATTCGTTTTTTAATTCCATCAATTTAGCTCATTGCCATGAAGTGTTTTTCTTCTTTTTGTAATCCCAAATGTTATCATCTTTCAAGTATTTTTCTCTAATAATTTTCACCCATCCGTTTTGAAGCTCAGCTAGAATTTTCCATAATAATTTCATTTGAAGGGCCTTGTTCGTTTCTTTTATTTTATTTATGCCTAATCCTCCCTCAATTTTAGGTCTGCACACATTGTCCCATCCAATTAAAGGCTTGTATGCTGATTCCTTGTTCTAGAAAAAAAATGTTAATTCGATCAAGCTCTGAATGTATGTTTGCAAGGAGCATGAAATTTGGCATCAAGTAATTCGGTTTGATAGCTAAATTCGCTTTGATTAGAATCGCTCTTCCTTATTGGGAAAGTTCATTTGCTCTCCATTTTATTAATTGGTTCTTTGTTCTCCCTATAATCTCACCAAATGTCTCCTTAGTTACTCTGTCATTTATGATAGGACAGCCAATATATTTTTCCAATGATGCTTGGTTTGAAATTTGCAGGCAGTGCTGAAGTTGTTGTTTTCACTCATTATTGATTCCTCTAGTAACCTGGAATGCTGATTTTTGGTAATTTATTTTTTGGCCAGAGATCTCACAATACTCATCTAGAATATTTTCAAACGACAATTATTTTCAAACTGAGAGAGTACGTAAGATTGGTGAAAATTCAAATCCTATGTGCCGCCTAAATACGTGAGTTTCAAAATTACCCCGCGGGGTTTATTTGCCGGTTCATCGGCGTGGGTCCCCGTCAAAACTGAAATTTCCATTTCAAAACCCGCCAGTGTCATAATCCGCGTCACATACCGATCCTCATATATCCACCGTCCATTATTTATGATCAACGGCGCACAATCATCTTCATCCTCACGCACGGATCGAAAACCCATCTTATAAATATACGCCAGATCCCCAATTCAGGGACACTCGCTTTCTCACTCTCTCTCCATCTTCATCTCCTGCAAATCGATCTCTGTACCAAAAATGTCTGGGCGTGGAAAGGGAGGAAAGGGGCTGGGGAAGGGCGGAGCGAAACGACACCGTAAGGTGCTGAGGGACAACATTCAGGGGATCACCAAGCCCGCCATTCGCCGTCTCGCTCGCAGAGGTGGTGTCAAGCGTATCAGCGGCCTCATCTATGAGGAGACCAGGGGAGTTCTCAAGATCTTCTTGGAGAATGTCATTCGCGATGCTGTCACCTACACCGAGCATGCCAGGAGGAAGACCGTCACCGCCATGGACGTCGTTTATGCTCTCAAGAGGCAGGGAAGGACTCTCTACGGTTTCGGTGGTTAGGTTTTCTGCTGGTTTGTTTGGTGAATTTAGGGTTTTCGTATGCAGCTATCTGGTTCGTGTTCAATAAGAATGTTTAGGGGTTTCGGCTTGAAAATTAGGGTTTCACAGATGTCGATTGTAATGTTTACCTGATCTGAAACACGTAAAAATTGAAGCTTTATTTCTATTGAGCAGTATTTTCGGTCTCTCAGTTTTTTCTGGTTCAGCTTATCATGAATTTGGATGGATATGAGCATTTGATTATTTTTCAGATTGAATGCCGTGTTTTCAAGAAACACCCTTAGCAATTGTGTGAATTAAAGAGACAGGGATCTGGTTGATGGCTCATTGTCAAATGAAAAATTACTAAATCAGAGAGAACAATAAACATCCAATCCAATTCCTGGAACTGATAACTTTCTACAACAATTCAGACTCGTTTATGCTGTGCTTGGGTTTTCTGTGATTTTGTTTGGTACATTTAGGGGTTTTGAATGTCAGCCTTCTGGACAGATTACAAAACCAGTTATTTCAGTGAGGTTTTTTGTGTGGATCTTATTAGGAACTAGGATTTGAGATTTTGTTTTGTTTAGCAATTGGAATTTAGCTACTGTGGTTGGTGTATTGATCTTCTTTTTTAAGTTTCACCAATCTGACGAGGCTTCATGTTCAATAATATCTTGTACGTTATTCCCATTTTCCAATCTGTTGGTGTTGGATCATAAACTGTGTTGGTGGTGTGAATTTCATTGATGATTTGATGCTGGTTGCTAAATACTCCGTATCAAATTGGGTTGGGCCTGGAAATTGGAAAGTTCAGTGTTTGGGTTTGTCGCTCGCAGCTTTTGTTTAATGGGCTTTGTTGTATTACTCACAAAGATTGCAAGTTACTGGACCGACAAACCTTCAGGCGAAATGAATTGGATTTGTAATTGTATGAAAAAGGGCAAAACAAATGTTGCTAATGGGGACAAGTATATGAAATGGTTGCTCTAATTTATGTAAAGGCAAAATGTTGAGAACTTGAGATGGGCGAGTAAATGGCATCAAATTTAGTAATGTCCCAAAGACTCCCAAATTGAAATGAGGTTTTTAATCTGTGTTATACTACTAAAATCTCAAAACACACTCTCATCGCTATGTATGTACGTAGCAAATAAAGTATGTGTCATTGTGTCAAGTGTTTGGAAGTAGGGATGTTATTCGAGCCGAACGAGCCGAGTTTAACATGTTCAAGCTTGGTTCGTTAATTAAACGAGCTCGAACCGAGCCGAGCACAATTTTTAAAAGAGCTTTCTTTTTTGTTAAAGCTTGGCTTGTTTAAATGAACGAGCTCGAGACGAACTTTTTTTTTGAGCTTTAAACAGTTTTAATTGGTCATATCATATTAATTTAAAAGAAATTTTAGAAATTCCAGAAAATTCGAGCTTAAATCGAACGAGCCGAGCTTTCAACCGAGCTTAAAATCATGTTCAAGCTCGGCTTATTTAGGTCAGTGAACGAGCTCAAGTCAAGCTTTTTCAAGTGATCCCAAGTTGAGCTCGAACTCTTCAGCTCATATAACAACCCTATTTGGAAGTGACACCTAGTAGTTGTGTATCATAGTAAGTTACATTACGTTAAAAACTATCCACAGTGGTTGTTTTGGGGCATTTTTGACCTCCATTGATTGTTTTAATGATAAGATGTGCAAATTTAAACACACTACTTTATTAACGTGTATTACATAAACTTTTATAAAAAGCAAGACAATTTTATTGATTTATTTTATATATTTTTTTATTTTAAATTAATTATATTTGAATGGTGTGTCAAAAAATATATATATATATATATATATTTGACTAATGTAGTAAATTAATAAATAGAGTGATGTGTATTTTTACACATTTTGAACAAATTTAAATAAAGTGATGTGTATTTTTACATATTTTGAACAAATTTATAGTAACATTTCATTTACCATTTCAAAAGTGATACTAAAAACAAGAAGATGAAAACAGGGAAAAGGAAAAAGAGATGGCATTGATAAGAACAACACAAAGGCAGAACACAAGAACACACAACACTAGTAAGCAGTCTGACCACTCATGGGGCTTTGAGTCCTGACCCCAGATTGGGCCCCACTTCCGATTCTCCTTGTCCCACGAAATGTGTTCAGTAATTAGTAATCCTTTGCTCTATCCTTTCTCCATTTGCCCCTTTCCATCTATAACGTGTACCCTCCCATCCCATTTCACACCTCTACTTTGTATTTTTACTAGTGACAAAAGTTCTTAAAATAAAATAAAATAAAATAAAATAAATAAAGGTAGAATGATTAACATTGGCATTAACATCACACAGATGAGACATTACATTTCATTAGACCCATTATATAACAGGGGAAGATAACTAAACAGACACTTAATAACACTACTCCAACAAAGTAGTGAGTAATAACGGTCATTACATTACATTACATTATTTCTTAATTAGTTACTTTCCCCGCTTAATTAATTCGGCCATCAGTGACAGAAGATAATCTTGAGCTCGCGCGGCGACGAGCACTCGTGCATAAGCGAGGGGCTGTCGTGGGCGTACGTGAAGGTGGCCGGGCAGCTGTGCTTGAAGAACTCCGAGTACCCCGACGCCTTGCACGCGCGCGCGTCGTTGAAGCGGCCGCGGCAGCAGAGCTCGTCGGTGCCGAAAGCCTCGCACCCGCTCTTGCAGGCGACGACGAGTGGGCCGTGTGGGGTGGCGAGGTGCTTGCGGAGTGGGGGAGGGCAGGTCGGGAGGAGGTCAGCGCGGCAGCCGACGACGGGGCACTGGCCGCGGCCCTCGTGCGGGGTTATGGTGAGTGGGAGGTTGTAGCCGTCGACGAGGCTGACGCCGTAGGAGGAGAGGTCGTTGGGGCCGTGGTGGAGGACGAACTGGGCGAGGGTGGCGGGGGTGGCGCCGCCCGCTCCGTCGCATTCGAGGCGGCCGGCGCAGTCGCCGGTGGCGCAGGAGAAGTGGCCGTTGGAGTAGGAGCAGTGGGTGCGGCCCCAGATGCGGCCTGACCAGTGGGCGGCCGGGGCAGGGAAGGAGCGGTGGGTGAGGCTGGAGAGCGGGAAGCCGCCCTTCTCGAGGACGGGATGGCCGGCGTTGGGCTGGATCGCCGGCCAGACGGTGAAGGGGCAGTTGTTGACCAGGGTGATGATGAGGTTGGAGGACTGGCCTTGCTGGGTTAGGGTTAGGGTTAGGATGAGGAGGAGGAGGAGAGTGGAGGGTGTTGGGGAGAGAGCCATTTTTGGAAGGTTAGGGGTGGAGATGGATGAAAAGGTTAAGGATGGGGTTTATATTTATAGACGGGAATGAACTCACTCAAACTTAATAAATGAACTCACTTAAACTTGTAAATAATAAATATAAAATTAATCGAGTAATGAGTTTTGAAATTCGAATCTCCTTAAAAACATGGAGTCAGGAGTCGCTTGTGATGAGAGGGTAACCTCTTAAATGAGCCACGCAGTCGCTTGTAAATGAGCAGTAAAGATCCCCTAAAACACTACGTGTAACACTCGGTGTTACACTTAATTATTTATGCTATAAATGCATATTAAAAAAAATTATAAAAATTATATTTATATTCTATAGACTTATATTAACATATTTATAAAAATTTATTATGAAAAAATGTTATTAAAAATTATGAATAATTAAAAGATTGATTATTTTGGAAAATATTTTTTTTTAATCTTACTAAAACCTTTATTTTAATAATAAAAATTTATAAACATGTTAATATAAGTGTATAGAGTATAAATATAATTTTTAAATTTTTTAATGTTAATTTATAACCGAAATAATGAAGTGTAACACACAAAGTGTTATAGGGGATCCAAATTGGTAAATGAGATAGTTAACTTTTTAAATTGATCACACAGTACCTGATCCAGATGTAGAGCAGTTGAGTCGATTAAACTGGACTAAGATAAAAAAAATATAATATTATATAAAAAAAATAATTAAAAAATTGATATTTTATATCCTCCCTTACTATCAAAAATACCATATTCTAGTTTTAGAGTTAATATACATGACTTATTTTATATATCTATCACGTACCCCTCTAAATTTACATTCTTTAAGACTATTAACTTGGGTATAATGTGCCAAGCTTTTTTCTTTTCTTTTTTTCCCTCGAAAAAACCATATATCTAGCTAACTTATTGTAATTTGATAAAGGGTAAGGTGTCTTTTACTCCTGCTAAGAGACCCAATTCAATGTGCTTCTAAAGGTTAGACAATTTAAGTCTGTGAACGGACACGAGTGTGAAGGTGCGGACCATCATCCATTGTTTAAACCAATTAGCGAGGGCGCAGCACATTGTGACTTGCAAATCTGAAATCATTGTAGATATACAATAACAACCATTCCAATGTGTGTCATGCTATAAGTATATAAAAAAAAAATTAGCTAAAAAATGGGGATATTTGTGTACACTTCAATTTTTTTAACACAAATTTTGCGATCTTACTATCTACACGACGATATCTTGTCAAATGCACAGTCGTACCGGCCGATACCGATATCTAAGTCAGTAGACGACTGCTGTGAGAGGAAAAGATGGGCTTAAGTGGTTGAGGGGTTGCTGCTGGTGACTCAATAAGGTTGCTGACACCGACACCAGGTGTCGGTGGATGAGGATCTACTGATTTGGTGTTGTGTACATTGTTTGCCGACTCCGACTCCCCGTATCAATGGGGAGGTCGTGCGTTTGACGAAAAAATAACCGTGTTAATAACAGGACCAAATTTTGGTTGATTTTTGTTATCAATTTTTTTAGTCTATGTTTTGACATACGAGTTCGGGTTATATTATAATATACACTACCTACATTCACAAATAGATGTCATTTAACTTTTTGACACGTTTTTTAATGAGCTAAAAACTATATAAAATATTAACTTTTTAAACAATTTTTAATAATATGACACTTATTATTAATAACAATTTATATTATATTAAAAAATTATTAAAAAATTAATATTTTATATAGTTTTTATCTCTTTAAAAAATGTGTTAAAAAGTCAAACGACATCTATTTCTAAACGAAGGTAGTATGTAGCATGATAGGTTGGAATGTGGTTGTCGATCTCGGATTGGAAAATAATGAGACATTAAGTAACATACAAGTTTTGTGGCATGCTCTTTTCATCTTAAATTGATTTTGAGATGAATCTCAATTGGATTTATTATATGCTACTATGCTAGGTTAATTATCCGTATGTGAACCACACATAACTCTTGTTGTAATATGAAGGAATATATATTGTCGATCATACATAAAAAAAACATGAGAATACAGTCTTATATATAAGTCGGTGGACTACTCTTTCTATTGCTAATTAATCTCACTCGGCTTATATACTCGACTTGAGACGCTCAAATGTGTATAACCCACGTTATATAGTCCCCGGAATTTATTAACTCTCCTCTAATGCCTTACACACGTGTATTTTTTTTTTGAAAAAAAAAGGATATGCGCCATATGATACCAAGTTACCAAAGATGCAGGATAGAAGATAAGATTAGTAGTTAGTAGAAGGGATGGATCTGTGTGTTACCTTTAATATTACCCCGTATAAGATTGCAATGTAGCGGTTTACAAGCACGACTCAAAAGTTAGGATGAGAAATCGTATACAAGATAAGTATTTGGAGTCTGATTCTGGGAGCCTACAAAGTACCAAACTAGCTACAAATTAATTACAAACACCAACTTCACAACAAAAATAGCCTTAATTTGTAGCACAGGGAAAGTATACGACAAACTCCTAAACAACAACAAAAGCATAAAAAATGGAAGAAAGCAAGAGCCTTTTTTTGGATGGGAGAAAAAGCAGTGGGCAAACATGTATATATATATACACAGATGGTTTCAACTGTGAACTGTGAAGATAGTACATGTGGTTTCTTCATTATATATCTCCAAGATTGGGAAAAGTATATAAAAATGTCATCCCCATTTCAAGCATTTTATACTATAACATGCGTGCAAGAAGCCTCGATAAGAAACCTATAAGTATGACTAGCGCATGTGCACATGTACGCATGACTTCAATCGAGAGGTATCGGTTCAACAAGACGAATCATTTAAGGTTCGGTTTATTATCAAGTCAAATTTTATTTCGAGTTTGGATTTCATAAGTGATAACAATTTTGAATAAGATTTTTCGAGTCAGGTCAAGATATTAATTGAACTCGGTGCGCCTAAGATAAGTTGGAGGAAGGTCGTGTGCGGACCCATATATAGAAGACACAAACAACATATAAATCCAATAGGGTTAAGTTCCATCTCAAAACCAATTGGTAATGAGAAAAGTAACCCGCCAAACTTATATGTTTTTCAATACATCCTACGTGGGACAACGCAATATTCCAACCCTTCCTTCAAATGTAACAACTTTTTATATAGCAAACAAGTTGCACTTGTCACATGCGATTAAATGAAAACCAATGTCCGCGATATATCAACAAGTCCGGCAATCCTAATAATCCCAATTTTTCATATTTTCAATATTTTCAACATATCCATGTAAGGGATAGACATTTGAACGCATCTATATCGAGTTCCAGCGACGACGTTTCCGAGGAAGTTATAAAAATCATCCTCCAATATCGATGTGGTTTTGGACTAATGGCCCACGCCCCAATCAGCCCATTACTAAGATAGGCACATTAATAAACTTCAATATTTATAGGCGGAAATAAAATTTGTGCAAACTGCAAGTGCAAACTATCATCATGTATGTTACTTCTTCTCTTTAAAAAATAAAATAAAATTAATGATTGGATGTGGTTAGAGCATTAGGCTTTGCTATACCCATCCAATAGCATCCTTATGTATACAAATGAAAAGATTACTATCTTGGAGAGGCGACATCGTGACGATAGTCCAAAAGAGGCAAGAAATGCAATCTGTGTACTTGTTGACTTCCCAGACGATATGTGATATCATCATGTATGTTACATGATTTGTATGACTTGCAAGTTGCAAACACAACAAAACTGATGAGTAGCGGCTGAGACAACAACGAACCATTAACTTTGCAAAATCCCAACAAGTGGAAACATATTCTGCTCGACAATCATTTCAAACAACGATTTGGTGAGTCGATAAGAGTATAATGCCAGAAGGCTCTAAAGAGATGGGATCCAAGGGAATCCTTGTATCAGAATACAACATTATTCAACATTAACTGGAAAGTAAAACAAATATTCACCTCAATTACAACATTGGAAATTAAGAGCTTGATACAAAAGACAAGCTTATCCACGGTAGTGTAGTGGCCATTGCCCAAAGTTGGGAAACAACCCGTTGAAAAACAAATGTACAAAAAACTAGATTAAGATCTAAAGGTCAGTAACATGTTGGTGTAAGAAAATGATGATTTGAGGTTTAAAATGCCACCTGCAAAATTGCAGTTAGGTAAATAAAAGTTGAATAAATAAAGTGGCTGGTGGTACTTAAAAGAGGGGATTTGGTCCAGTATACCCTTTTCACAATTTCATTAGGTGTTTGTGCCCTTTAAAAATTTAATGACCCGTGTGGTATCCTTCTAGAAATTAATTAGCCCCTTGTCCCTTTCCCTTTCCTTCTCTCCATCAAGCCCTCTTCCATCCGTCCATGGCGATTCTCGATCTCCTCTATCTCATCCAGATGCGGGTTCCTCCTACTCTGATCTGAAAACCTCGCCAGAGATTAGTGATCCGATGTTCGCTCCAGGGATTTCTTCTCCCACGATTACGACTCTCTTGGCGTCTCGATTGGGTACCGTTGGCGGAAATTAGGGTTCGTGAGTATCGAAGGGACACACTTGAAGGCATCTGTAGACATCTCCTCCCTCTGTCTTCAATGCAGAGCCGACTGGCCATTTCGCCGCCTTCTTCTATGGCCACGCACCACCATCCGCCATCGATTTCCCTTGTCCACCGCCTCTTCACCGGTAATTTTACATTTGAGACATTTCCTTCTCCATCTCCTCTTCCACCAGAAAGTTGTTTTTCTCTTCCTGCTCTACTGGTTCAATTACTAGTGAGTAGTTTGGCTATTTTCATATTACATCTGTTGGATTGTGTAGGGGTGAATGATTTTCAGGTTGTCTAGAATTTGTTATCTAGATCATATACTCATATAACTTGTGCAATAGACACCAGACGCATTATAATCCTCAGCTTGCAGGTGCGGTCCTTGTCAGTTTATGGTCCCTATCCTTGATAAAGTTAGTTCTACTCTGAAAGATACGACCCAAATTGTGTTGTTCGACTGCACACAATTTGTTCGATAAAATGCCCGGTGATGAATTGTGTTGTATTTTGATTCCACGTTTTAAGCTCTTATGTCATCAATTACATAAAATTGTCACCACAAACAATTGTGATTAATGAAGGGTAATAACAAATGTCATCCATGAATAAAAATTTAATGAACATGTCACCACAAGTGATTGCATCAATGAAGTGTAATCACAAACGTGTCATCAGTGACTGAAAGTATAATCGATGAAAATAAATCGATATACAATTGATTAAATTAAAAACATGTGGCATCAATCGATTTGATTAAAAAAATGACATCAAATAATTACATTATAAAAATGACATCAAAACACCATTTTGAAAAAGTTGTATCACATTAAAGGAAAAAATGTCATCAAAATACTACTTTGAAAAAATATCATCAAAAATATGGCATCACGGTAAAAAAATATCATCAAAAAATTGACATAAAAAAAGTGGCATCAGTCGGTACCAATAAAAAAAATGGCATCAATGGTTAACGTGACATTACAGTAAACAAAAAATGTCATCAAGGTTTTAAAAAAGTGGCATTAAAAAAGTGTCATCCAATCATTTCATTAGAAAAGTGGCATCAAAGTGAAAATAAAATATAATAAAATTTTGGCATCAAAACGGTAAAATATGGCATCACTAAAAAAAAAAAAAAAAAAAAAAAAAAAAAAAAAAAAAAAAAAATCTAAATGGGTTGGTCAACGGTCAACATTGACCGGTCAACGGTGACCGTTGACCATTGACCACTATTTGGGTGAGGTCTACCCAAACTAATTAGTTTGGGGTCTAAGTACCCAAAGAAACCTTCAAAAAGGTCTATCTACCAAAATCACCCTACTTAAAATGCTTAGTTTTTTTTAATTAAAAAATATTTAGGGCATATGATAAATTCTTTTACAAATTAATGGGTATTATTTTATAATCTTTCAACCTTTATTTCTCACGGTTTATATATTTCAGTCAATTTATAAATTTCAGTCAGTTTATCAACTTCGCTCCATATGAAGTCGTCCACATATTAACAGTTAGACAAGGGGTATTAGTATTAGGGATGTCTCTAATAAAATTAAAATGATGGATTTGATTTTTAAATAAATGTGAGATTTATATTTCATAAAATTTTAAAATTTAATATATAATCTAAAAACTTCCATACAAATGTTTTATATTACATGTTATCAACATATCATATATAGTATATAATAATGTTTTATTATAAATAAATAGCAGTATTTTTTTTAACAAAATCAAGAATTCAAAATAAACGATTTTATAATCAAGAGGCATTTGCTTCGTTCTTCGCCGACATCTTCAACTTTTGGGAACAATTCTGATAGGTCGTCTTGTTGTAGATTTTATTTCTGCTTGTTTCATTGCGCCTATTTTTGTATTCACTATATGTTTAGGCGGTTTCCGTCTGCCGATTCGTCGGCCTCTCGAGAATCAGAGTTGCCTGATCTCGAATCTTTACTTAGGGCTCGTTTGGTTGAATGTGGGAAGTACAATTCTGGGGAACTTACTTGCCATGAATTGAATTCTCGTGAAATGTACTTCCCATGAATTGAAAAAAGTTGTTTGGTTAAATTTTGTTTTTTAAAAATATAAATAGAAAAATAAAGAAAATTATATTAAAAAATGGTGGAAGTTGAACTTACCTAGTCCCCCTAGGTAAGTCAATTTCTTACAATTCGGAGGAATTGAAATTCCTGAGAAGTTGAATTCATGTGTTCTTTTATGAACCAAACACAGGAATATATCATACTTCCCGGGTTTTTAAATTTTCTGGGTTTTTAACTGATTTAGGCATTTTTTTAAAATAATTTCACATGTCACAATCCCAATTACCCATTTTTTAATAATAGATTTTGAGCCGCGATGAGAAGGAATGGAAGGAATCGGCGGACAGGCCAGCCGGCGACCATTCCGGCTCCGGGAATCGATCGGCGGATGGAGTATATCGTGCACCGTCACCTTCATCTCCCAGTTCTCCCTACTCCTAGTCCCCCTCTTCTCCCCTTCGCCCTCTCTTCTCCCCAATCTCTTCTTTTCAGGTCTCCGATTTCCCCTTTTTATTCCTAAACCCTAATTTAATTCCAAGCTAAAATTTGGGACTGAGTTTGTTGGAATTTGCAGGTGTTGTCCTCTTGATTGCAGCTGTTGTCGCCAAGGTCTTCAAGCGTCTGCTAAAGCTTCATGCTTCTGCTCCAGCTCTGGTTTTTTTCAATATCCTCTTCGTCTGGTTCGTTTACTTGGCTGTTCTCCGGCAAGGTTACCTTCTCACTCCACTGATTGTTCATGCTCGATTGAATTCAGTGTTGACTGAAGCATTGATCTATGCAATTGTTTTAATTTTTCCAAAAAAAAAAACAGAGCCAATTTAACATTTTCTTAGTTTCATGGTGTTTAAGCTCTAGTAGCAACTAATTGAAAGGCTAGGAGCTCCTTACTGTTGTGATGATGCATCTGATGCAATTGATTATCTAAATTACTTGTGCACATGATGAATCTCCTGGAACTGAAAGTGTGAAATAGAGGGAACAAAAGCGAATATAATTTAGAAGTGAATAAGGGAATACAATGCCAGTGTTAGTAGAATGGTTAAAACTTTATCATGAGAAGTCGGGATTAGGGAGAGCTGTGGCCGTGGTGATATGGTAAGAACTTCCTTGTTAGCAACTTGTTCTACTTTTGAACATTGATTTAGATGGAGCAAGAAGCATTAATGCTTTGTGTTATCATGTTCTCAGCTTTTACCAAATTATTGACAATAGGTTGATTTTTAATTTTAATTTTGAAACCAAACATTAATTGAAACTCCTCTTTTCTTTTTTTTTTCCTCATAACCTTCTAAATTTCTTTATTACTTTTTTTTTTGCTAGCAATTTTGTCCTCAAGAAGCATTTTGTTAAATGGAGGTCTGGTGTTGCTCGTCTTTGGTTTCTTTAGGTGAGATGATGTTAATTCTGTCAACTTGATCTCCTTATTTTTGCTCATCAAATCTAATAGTTTGGATCTAAACTTTACTTGAAGCTCCATGTTTTGGTTCTTTTCTCTAATGCCACACCTTTTTCTGACTAGGATTTTTTGCTTTGTGACAGGATCTTATGGAGCGACCCTGGTCTGGATATTCACAAGGATCCCAGTTTGGATGAACTAACGCATAGTTCAACTTCTGAAGCTGCAAATTATGGGGAGGTTGAACTTGAACTGATCTGTGTTTGTAGGAATCTTGTTCAGACGTGTCAATGTAATGGTATTCATGTAAAATCTTGTGCAGGAGGGCCATCTTTCAAGATATAATAATCTGAACTGTCAGACCTCATTCCAAGGGGTAATTATAACCCTTTTCACTATTTTGATCACTTTGTATATTTCGAAGATACTGAATGTAATTGGTTCATTTGCCAATCATTCCTCATGCTTCTTTAAAAGAGCATCACTCCATAAGATCCTCTCATTCTCTTCAAGATAATGACAAGATCTTAAGAAGGGACCCTGCTTCTTTGCTTTTCAACTTGCTTATGGGTCTGTGGTCTTTATTATTTATGTTAAAGGAATTCCTTTTGGGCTGTTGCTTCACTTTGATTTCTAGGGTTCATTTTCTTTAAGGAGGGTTCGCTATTGTAGGATATGTAAAGCCTATGTCAGGGGATTTGACCACCATTGCCCTGCGTTTGGAAACTGTATAGGTAATTACTTTCCTCTTTGCTGTATATGTCTTTCGGCTTATCCATGAAACACTAACACTTTTTAAAATCTTATATTTAGGTGAAAAGAATCATATCCTGTTCATGGCGCTTTTATTTGGATTTATCACAATGGAGGGTCTTTACATTATGTGCACTTATGAGTGTAAGCTTAGTTCCTCGTCTTTTACTATTTTTCATTCTCAAGTTTCCAAGCTATACTAGAAGAATTTCCTGGGTGCCATACAACTGCCCCATTATGCAGTAGGAGAAAGTAAGAAGTGGGGATGCAGTAGTTACATTTAGATCAAAACTCAAGTCTCTCATGTCATCCTTCTCTTTAAATTTCTTAATTTCATGATGTTCTCGTATTCCTCATCTGGTAAAAAGAATTGTCTTCTTTCAGTGTCTGACTAGCCTCATTGTTGGTTGATTTCAGTTGGTAAACAACATAAAATAAGAAGAGTTAACATCTCAGAGGTATATGTTTTAAAAATTTTGCTAATTGAGTGGATCCCCTTTGTCATTGTTTTAGCTCAAGGATACTTGTTTACCTGGTTTGGAGCTCTATGAAGATGCCATGTACTAAATTGATTTTCCCCCCTTCTGTTTCCAGATTATCAATTTTAAAAATTTAGCTGTAAGCACAATGTTCTTCTGTCTTCTTCAACTGCTATGGCAGGTTAGGCTCTTAAATAATTCTCCACTCACTTGTAGAAATAGCAGCAGAAAATAAATTGCTTGGGGTATGATGTCTAATACGGAGTATTGAATTTCCAGGTGGTATTTTTGGCCTGGCATATTTACTGTATTTGCTCCAATATCAGAACTGAAGAATGGGTAAGTTAAGTTCTCTAAAGAAATTACTGCTAATCTTTGATTATTTAGATTCTTAATTTGCAGAAATATATTGCTGCCTTAAAGTATGAAGATGACAATAGACTGATGAATAATATTTCAAGGCCATGTTTTTCTTGGAAAAGATTCTCTTATAATTGAATGTAATCTGAAAGTAATTGGTGCAACTGTGTAAGTCCTTTGTGTCAAGTCGTATGTTTCCTCTTTAAATATCAAGTATAATGATCGATATCTTGCTTCAAAAAAAAATTCACATTTAAATAAATAAATAAATTATAAAACTGTGTTACACTTATTCAATTCAACTGCTCTATAGGGAAACAAAACATTAACACAATTTTGTTAACCTGCAAAGAATAATAGGCTTACAAAATTTGAAAATAACAAGGATATGCATATAAATCAAAGAGTAAATCGCCGATCAAGGCTTAAGCGCACTGGAACCCTTTGGGAACCTTGCAGCCACAATCGTTGAGGAGAAGGCTAAGTGAAATAGGAACATTGAGGTTAAGGCCCAACACGTTAGCCTTAAGTGCCGTGCAGAGACAAGCTGCAGCCTCAAGGTCTACAAGGCCGCGAATAAGGCTGCAGCAAGGCTCCTTAGGTGGGTTGCCAATGGTGACGCCGAGCAATCCATTGAGCAAGTTTGCACACACCCCAAGCTTCAGGGTGTCCCTAGGACAGCTCCCGGATGGTATACTTGGCGTCGGGGTTGGCTTTGGCTTTGGTTTTGGCTTGGTACCGGAGCAGCCGGTGTCGCATGAAGAGGTGAAGAGGGTAAAGGAGAGGAGATTGAGGACCAAGAAGAGAGCGATCAAAGAGTTCTTTGATGCCATTTTAGTGTATGGTAACTTCTTAATTATGAAGAAGGTAAGAAGAATGTATCTGGATGTGAAGAGGTTTGAAAGAAGAGGGCCTTTTATAGGATGAAAGTATGGATGGGAACAAAATATCATAATGAAAGAGATAAAATTAAGAAATCATCAGAGGTATAATTGATTTTAAATGCATGTGATGCATGTGGCTACTTGATTTTTGCCATTTAGACCAGGCCTACATTCACATATACATTCTTGCTGTAAATTTTGGAGTTTTGTGGAGATATCGATCACAAGATATTATTATTAGCACCTTGACTAAATGTGTTATTTTGATGCTTATTTAACGGTGTACCCATGGTTTTTCAGATAAACTGGCAGAGATACCCAGAGTTTCAACTTACTGGTGAGTCCCAATTACAAGTTGGTGCTGGCATCAACTTCTAAAACAGTAAAAACATCATCTGTGTTTAAAATTGGTAATTTTTCTGTGTATTCAGATCATTCATCAAGCAGTATGACGTTCAGAAATCCATATGACAAGGGCATTCTTAACAATCTGAAAGAGTTCCTATCGACCCAACATTGAAACCTCCACGAGCACCTTGCATCATAGTGGGAATTTGGACGCAGGGATGGCTTATTGTTCTGTACAAGATTGAGGATTCTACGCTGGGGCTTGTTGTTCAAGAAGAAGCTGGTAGACCTACAAAAAGTTCCTCGGAGGTATTGATATTAAAAGATAGGTTATGCTGTATTCAATCTATTTGTGCTACAGTCATAGTTGGGGAATTTTTTCATATATGTCCCTGAACAAGTTTTGCATCTATCACTGGTAGCTGGTTGTATAGCTTGTAAGTTATCACTCAAGAGCAAAATTTAGACACTTTATTTATGACATGTTACACACTTGCACATAAGTTTCATAACACAGTGACACTGAGATAAAGATCACGCATGGGTAACAAGTCTTGACAATTTGTTCATTCTCAGCCAGATATGTAAATGCTCTTCACTTCAGGCTGCTTCTCCTCCACCTTTGGAACAGTGACGGTAAGCACTCCATTCTCCATGCTAGCCTTGACCTCCTCCAGCTTGGCGTTCTCTGGCAGCCTGAACCTGCGGAGGAACTTGCCGCTGCTCCTCTCAGTGCGATGCCACCTGTCGTTGTTCTCCTCCTGCTCCTTGCTGCGCTCGCCACTGATCTGAAGGATTCTGCCTTCCTCCACCTCTACCTTCACCTCTTCCTTCTTCAGACCTGGAAGATCAGCCTTGAAGACGTGGGCTTCTGGGGTCTCTTTCCAGTCGATCCTCGCGTTGGTGAACTCAGAGATCTCCCGTGCAGATGAAGAGATTGGGAAGGATGGGAAAGGATCCCACAGGTCAAGGGAGAAGGGGTCGAAGACATTGGTCCTCCGGCCACCAAAGAAGCTTGGAATCAGCGACATTGTTGTGGAAACTTGTAAACTGGTTAAGGGTATTGATTGCTTCGGTTTGCAGGTATTTGTGATTTCTAATACTGATGAGGAAGAGGAGAGGGGAATTGATATTTATAGGTATGGGAAGAGGTTTCTGGGAGCTTCAGGTAATTTCCTGGAAATAACGTGTAGAAGAGTGTAAATTAAGTTCTATACGTTTCTGGGAGCTTCTTTGTGGACCAATCAATGAGCCTTTCTATAGTCCTCCCGATACTTCTATTTGTGAATTTGGGCTTTTAATCTTAAAAGGCTATTTGTGAATTTGGGCTTTAATCTTGTCCAATTGGTAAATTGCACAAATCCATCCTTAAATTAAGAAATTAGTCAATGAGTAAATCATGCAAAATCTACACTATTTTGATCGCTCTGTATGTCTCAAAGATAATGAATGGAATTACTTCATTTGTCAATCATTCCTCATGCTTCTTTAAACAAGTATCACTCCATGAGATCCTGCCATTATCTTGATCTTATGGTGTTACCCAAGTAACCTGACCCTACTTCTTATTATTCTTTTTTTTTATGACGAGGAAATTCGCAATTTGGTGACAAATCCGGGCACGAGACCTAGCCACCAAGAGCCACGCACCAAGTTAACCGGCTTGCACCGACCGACTGAACTCACTAGTAGAGAGTAAGTCAAACCTTCAATTTTCACACAAGGAAAGGAGCGGATGTAGAGATTTAACCCCAGACCTCCTAATTCACCTTGCTCCACACCACTGGTTGGGGTGGCCAGTGGTGATCGTTTTTATGGCCATGCGGACTATTATTTTAGAGGAAATTCTTTAGGCCTCTTATTACTCCACTTTGATATCTAGGGCTCATTTTCTTCAAGGAGGGTTCGCTATTGTAGGATTGTGTTACGGGATTCGACCACCATTTCTATTGTTCCTCTTTGTTGTATATGACTATGGTTGACACCATTAGCTAGTTTTTGGGAGTGTTTGGTTTTGATATTATATAATTTTAAATGAACTAAATATAATATTTTAGTTTAATTAACTTTTGGAACAAGAGTTTTTCAACAGCTACGACATCCAAACTTTTTCAGAGCTTTTGATTTCTATTTACAAGTTTCGATCAGCGAACCTAATAGCTAGGTATAACAAACAACATACTAACTTATTAGCATATATTTAACACAAATAATGCATCAGCTTTAACTACCTCATCAACTACTCTTTTACCAAACATAAACTATATATCTCTTGGCTTATCCATGAAACACTGATCATGGCGCTTTTATTTAGATTTATCACATTCACAATGGAGGGTCTTTACATTATGTGCACATATGAGTGTAAACTTACTTCCTCGTCCTTGTAAGTTGTTGGTGCAAG
The DNA here is from genome assembly GCA_963922045.1 of Persicaria maculosa. NCBI lineage: Eukaryota > Viridiplantae > Streptophyta > Magnoliopsida > Caryophyllales > Polygonaceae > Persicaria > Persicaria maculosa. The sequence continues at coordinate 11,602,093 of OY998267.1, read as the reverse complement.
TCCTTTGTGTCAAATATCAAGTATAACGATTGCTATCGTGCTTCAAAAAAAATTCACATTGAAATAAATAAATAATAAAAATCTGTTACACTTGTTCAATTCAATCGCTCGATAGGGAAACAAGACATCAACACAATTTAGTTTAACCTGCAAAGAATAAAAGACGTACAAAACAACAAGGATATGCGAGTAAATAAAAAACGAGATCGGCGATCAAGGCTTAAGCGCACTGGAAGCCTTTAGGAACCTTGCAGCCACAGTCGTTGAGGAGAAGGCTAAGTGAAACCGGTACATTGAGGTTAAGGCCCAACACGTTAGCCTTAAGGGCAGTGCAGAGACAAGCTGCAGCCTCGAGGTCTACAAGGCCGCGAATGAGGCTGCAGCAAGGCTCCTTAGGTGGGTTGCCAATGGTGACGCCGAGCAATCCATTGAGCAAGTTTGCACACACCCCAAGTTTCAGGGTGTCCCTAGGACAACTCCCGGATGGTGTGCCTAGTGTCAGGGTTGGAGTTGGCCTTGGCTTTGGCTTGGGTGTTGGCTTGGTACCGGAGCAGCCAGTGTCACATGAAGAGGTGAAGAGGGTAAAGGAGAGGAGATTGAGAACCAAGAAGAGAGCGATCAAAGAGCTCTTTGATGCCATTTTAGTTGATGGTATTTTCTTAATTAGGAAGAAGGTAAGAAGAATGTATCTGGGTGTGAAGAGGTTTGCAAGAAGAGGGCCTTTTTATAGGATAAAATTAAGAAATCATGAGAGGTATAATTGATTTGAAATGCATGTGGTGCATGTGGCTACTTGATTTTTGCCATTTAGACCAGGCCTACATTCACATATGTATATTCTTGCTGTAAATTTTGGAGTTTTGTGGAGACATCGATCATAATTCATAAGGTATTATTATTAGCACCTCAACTATGTGTTATTTTGATGGTTATTTAAGTTATTGTTATACACACGATAAAATTATCGTCAAATGCACAATCATTCACTGGCTTACGGTGTTGGCAAATTGTTTTGGCTTGAAAAAAACTTACCAATACGGAAAGTCGGTGTCGTTAAAATTGACAAATATTTTACAGACATTGGCTTCATGTGTCAGTAAATTATTTCAGGTAGAAAAAGTTTGTCGATACTAATTTTCAGTGACCACACTGTATGTTTGACAATATGAAACCGTGTGTACTGTGTATAGCAAGCCGGTTATGTAACGGTTTACCTTTGGTTTTTCAGATAAATTGGCAGAGATATGCAGAGTTTCAACTTATTGGTAAGTCGATCCCAATCACAAGAAGGTGCGGGCACAAACTTGTAAAACAGTAAAACCATCATTTGCGTTTAAAATTGGTAATTTTTCTGTGTAGTCAGATCATTCATCAAGCGGTATGAGCCATGAGGTTCAGAAATCCATATGACAATTGACAAGGGCATTCTCAGCAATCTGAAAGAGTGCCTATCAACCCAATATTGAAACCTTGAGCAATTTGCCTCATAGTGGGATTTTGTACGCAGAGATGGATTATCATTCTGTACACGATTGAGGAGTCTACTAGGGGCTTGTTGATTTAATAGTCGTATGCTATGTTTGGTAAAAGTGTCGGTGATAAAATACGTAGTAGTTAAAACTGATTGAATAGGTTAAACTGATAAATTATTTGTGTTAAATATATGTGATAATAAGGTATATATTATGTTGTTCGAGAAACCTATAGGTTAGTTAGACTGATTAGACTAAAATTTTATATTTATTTTATTTAAAATAATACTCCCTCTGTTTCAAAATAAATGTCACTTTACTATTCCGCACGCATTTTAATGAGGTAAAAACTCTATAAAATATTATTTTTTTAATCAATTTTTTTTCATAATTTCATACTTGTTACTAATAAGTATGAAATTATAGAAAAAATTTGATTAAAAAAATAATATTTTATAGAGTTTTTACCTCCTTAAAAAGCGTGCACTAAAGTCCAAACGACTTTTATTTTGAAACGGAGGGAGTATAATATTCAAATAAAAAGCTCCGAAAATCTACCGAGGTGTCAAAGTTATCATTGGAGAGCAAACTTAGACACTTTATTTATGAAGCATGTTACACATAATGACACTCCGTTTTGTTCGTTCTCAGCCAGATATGTGAATGGTCTTCACCTCAGGCTTCTTCTCCTCCGCCTTCGGAACAACGACGGTGAGCACTCCATTCTCCATGCTAGCATTCACCTCCTCCAGCTTGGCATTCTCCTTCGGCAGCCTGAACCTTCGGAGGAACTTACCGCTGCTCCTCTCAGTTCGATGCCACCTGTCGTTCTTCTCCTCCTGCTCCTTGCTCCGCTCGCCGCTGATCTGCAGGATTCCGCCCTCCTCCACTTCCACCTTCACCTCTTCCTTCTTCAGCCCCGGAAGATCCGCCTTGAAGACGTGGGCTTCCGGGGTCTCTTTCCAGTCGATCCTTGCATTTGTGAACTCGGAGATCTCCCGTGCAGATGAGGAGATGGGGAAGGTTGGGAAAGGATCCCATAAGTCTAGGGAGAAGGGGTCGAACACGTTGGTCCTCCGGCCGCCGAAGAAGCTTGGAATCAAAGACATTGTTATGGAAACTTGTAAACTGGTTAAGACCATCCCCAACCATAAGGTTACCTCTTATCCAATTTTTTTCCTCTCACTCTATAATATTTTGACACCTCATTTATTTTTTCTTTTAAATAATTTTCCACTTTATCAACCTCTTTCTTTAAGGTTTTCATATTTTTACTCCACAACCATGAGTTTACCTCATTCTTCTCCTTTTCTCATTTATTTATACCCACTATATGTGAAGTGCGGAATAGGCAGATATGACGCTCGAATAAATCAGAAACTCTGTTTTATTTTTCCAAACTTTGTAACTCCTTACAAAGTTTGGAAAAATAAAACAGAGTTTCTGATTTATCTTTGAGGAAGAAAACCCAAGTAAATCTAGAATAATCATCAACAATAACTAATATGTATTGTTTACCTTTGGGAGATTTGACACGCATAGGTCCGCAAAGATCCATGTGTAGAAGCTCTAAGGGTCTAGTAGTACTAACGACCATCTTCTTTTTGAATGGACTTCGGGTATGTTTACCCCTTGAGCAGGCTTTGCAGAGATCATCCATTTTGAAGTTTAAAACAGGAAGGCCTCGAACAAGATCCTTTGAACTGAGTTTGCTGAGGGTGTGCATACTTATATGCCCAAGTCGCCTATGCCAAACCCTTGGATCTTCAGATAAGGCCTTGAGACATTTCAGATTGGATCCTGCAATACGATTAGTATTAAGAGCATAAATGTTAGAATCCCTGTATGCAGTAAGAACAATTTCTCCGGTCTCTTCGTCTTGTACAACACACTTCTTCTTGTTAAAGCTAACAAGATTGCCCTTATCACAAAGCTGCGAAACACTAAGAAGGTTATATTTTAATCCATCAACAAGATAAACATCATTGATAGAATTGTTTGAATCAACACCAATGTTACCAATACCGACGATGTTGCATTTTGCTTTATCACCAAGAGTAATAGTTCCACCGGATTGCTTCTTTAGATTGTGAAAAAGAGATTCTTTTCCACTCATATGTCTTGAGCAACCACTATCCATTATCCACTTTTGATCCTTGGTCTTGGTGATATCCTGCAAAACACAAAATCAACCTTTTCGGCTAGACCAATAAACTGATTTGGATCCATTGTGGGGGTAGACCATATTTGGTAACTTCGTCCCTTTAGGAACCCAAACCTGTCTTATCCGTTCATTTAACTGAACAGGAAAGGTATTTCTAATAATGTAAGGATCCGTTCTCCTATAAGGGCACGTCTCCTTTACATGACCTTTCTTACAACAAAAGAAACAAGTTGGAGATCGCCAACTTCCTTTAGCTTTAACGAACTTGGTAGTAGGTTTTGCAGAAAAGTTCCTGTTGTAACCTATACCGCTTCGATTCAAGGAGAGTTGTTGTTCTCCAAGCATCTTGTCAAGAGTTGCTTTGGATCGAGTGAATTGCACAAGGGCTGTTTGTTGATCTTGACATTTCTTAGAGAGCTTCACATTTTCATTCTTAAGATCATTATTTTGATTCTTAAGAAAAGAGACGTTTGCCTTAAGTTCAGAAATTTCTGATCGTAAGGTCTTACTCTCTGTGATAGCTTCAGAACTTTGGTTGTCAAGATCTTGCAATTTCAGCGATAGCTTCTTTATGCACGTTTCTTGATCCTGCACTTTCTCTTTCAAGAGTCTGATTTCTTTGTTGTAGGTCTCCTAATTAGAAATCATATTCTTCAAAAACTCAGATAAAACATTGATGGGGCTAGAGAGAAGATTTCTTACAACTCCATCTAAGTGTTGATCCTTGGTTTCGTCGGATTTCGCCATAAGGCATAAGTTTGCATGTTCCTCTTCAGCGTCTGAGTCACTTGAACAATCCGAGTCACTCCAAGCAGCCATCACTTTCTTGTTGGACTCCTTCTTCTTTGCTTTGTTCTTCTTCTTTATGGGACATTCTTTGACGAGATGATCTGATTCACCACATTCATAGCAAGTAAGAACTCGACTCTTCCTAGTGGAGTTAGAAGGCTTACCTTTGGCAAATTGCTTCTTCATTTTCAATATGCGTGCTAATCCACGAGTGATTAGAGCAAAAGGATCTTCATCATCGTCACTATCGGAATCTTCCGATGGTTCTTCTTTCTTGACCTTAAGAGCAAGGTTTTTGAGATTGGTAGGAAGTTCCCCATCATCCTCGTTGAGGATCATTTCATGGGTTATTAACTTTCCTAAGAGATCATCAAGGGCCAATGTGCTAAGATCTTGAGCTTCTTCTATGGCCGTCACCTTAGGACCCCATTTAGCTTTAGGTAAGCACCTTAGTATCTTTCTAACCTTTTCTTCATTTAAGAAGGTCTTACCTAATGAGTCGAGGTTATTTATGATTTCCGTAAAACGGGTAAACATAGCTTTAACTGACTCATCAGGGTTCATCTTAAACAATTCATATTGTCTAAGAAAGATACTGATTTTGGTCTCTTTGACCTGGCTGGTTCCTTCATAGGTAACCACCAATTTATCCCAGATTTCTTTCGCTGTTCTGCATGAAGAGATACGGTTGAACTCATCCGTACTCAATCCACAGTACAGTAGGTTTATGGCTTTGAAATTCTTAGCCACACTTTCTAAGTCAGTCTGGGTGTATTCATCCTCTGACTTGTCCACCCTTGTTCCATTGGGACCTTCTTTCTTGGGGATATTTGGTCCTCGCATAATGATATGCTAGAGTTCCAAATCTTGATCAATAACAAACATTTGCATTAGAGATTTCCAATGCATGAAGTTATTCCCAACAAAGAGAGGCGGACGAGAGATAGATCTTCCTTGGCCGAAACCACCTTGTCCTTCACCTGCCATGGTTAGACTCACAGATAGTAATATCTAAGAAACGTGAGTGAGGCTCTGATACCAATTGAAGTGCGGAATAGGCAGATATGACGCTCGAATATACTCCAGAAGGGGGGTTGAATGGAGTATGGAAACTTTTCGCAACACACAGAATGTAAGACCTTACTGTCGACAGTAAGATCTTATCTGCAAAACAGTAGTTAGTTAAACCGAAATAGATAAGAAGCGATAAAGAGAAAACTGAAAGTAAAGCACACGAGACTTGTTAACGAGGTTCGGCACAACCGCCTACGTCCCCGCCTAGGGTATCCAACCCGTAGGATTCAACGACTTTATTTCACTTTATCGTATGAGTCCTAGATACAACCTCTAGAAGACCTTCCCTCTTCTAGACTAACTTCCTATCTAGCAACCCAAACGCTCTAGTGAAATAAAGCACCTAAGGATACCGAAGTACCCTCTATGATTGGGTGAAGAACCCTGTGTATAACTCTCACTAACTTGTACAATGAAGCTCAAAGGAAAACCTCACACACACTCAAAGTAGGTATAACGAAAAGAATAGAGAGCACTGTGTGATCGACAGCTTTCGAGGAAGAAGAGTTCTGCAGAAGTCCAAATGTACGCAGTAGGTGTTGTGTGTTCTGCAGCCGCTTACTTCTCCCATATATATAGGCCAATACGTTTAATTTGAATCAAACGTCAAAGCCTTGATCTTCTCCTGGTGGTTATCTGCCGTTGCATCAGATATTCGGGGAGAGAGATCTTCGGATGAGACGGGCCACCATTCCAGAACCTTCATAGAAGATATGCAGAGATGATTTGCTGATAAACTCGGTCAAATAGCTCTACAAAATCTCAACAGAAGATTTGAAGTGGATTCAAGTAAATCCATCATATATCCAAAGCTTCCTTTAGGCCCAAAAAACTATGGCCCATTTCTGGATGGATTAATAAAATATTGAATCCAATAAATCAGGTCCAAAGGCCCAAATAGCAAATAGATGATTCAAAACAATTTCGAATCTGTGTGGCTTTTGCTTGTGTGTTTTCTGTGGCATTGGTAAGACCTTACCAAACTCTGGATACCAGAGTTTTGGCTTTTCATCAATTAGGGCTATATCCTCATCAAGGTGGAGGTTAACAATATGATTTCCACCAATCATAATATTATTAGTTAAATAAAAAAACATAAAAATAAATAAAGCAAAATGTTTTTAAACATGGTCCAAGGCACTTCCTACCTCTCCACACCAAGGTAACCCTTTTCCCCTCTTTACCTTAAGGTTTTACCTACAACTATGGGATTACCTTTTAGCAACCTTAAGGTGAGCAAAACCCATGGTTGCTCATGCTCTAAGGCCTTAAGGGTATTGATTGCTTTGCTTTGCTTTGCTTTGCACACGGTGTGGTTGTGATTTTTAGGGGGAAAATGGTATTTATAGGTATGGGAAGAGGTTTCTTGGAGTTTCAGGTAATTTCCGGGAATAATGTGTAGAAAAGTGTAAATTAAGTTGTATACATTTCTGGGAGCTTCTTTTGAGCTAATCAATGAGCCTTTCTATACTACTCTCTCGATTCTTCTGTTTGGGCTTTAATCTCAAAAAGGCTAAGTTGAAGGTTGGATGGCCCACGTTCTTGTCCAATTGGACCAATTGGTAAATTAAGGGTGGGACTGCGTTTTAATTACTCGCTCTGTTTCATTTTAATTGATTTTTTACTATTTATACACGTTTTTTTAAAGTGTAAAAAATTATATGAAATAATAATTTTTTAAAATATTTTTTTCGATAATCTTATACTTATTGGTGATAAGTATAATATTATTAAAAAAATATTATTAAAATATTAATATTTAATATAGTTTTTATCGTTCTAAAACTACGTGCATGAAAAGTAAACGGAGGGAGTATAAAATTACATATAAACATTTTTATAAATTTTAAATAAAATACCTTATAAATTATATGAATTATGTCAATCAAATAATTACTATTGCATTAAGGTTGGAATTACATTATAAATTGAATATAATTGATTGAAATTTTATAATATATTTTATTTAAAATTTATGTTATTTTAAACACATTTAAAAAAAATACTATTCAAATTTTTATAATGATAAGTTTATTATCATTATAATGCATTTGTTTATGAAATAATTATAATGCGTTGGAATCTAAACACATCCAAAGAAATTAGTCAAAAAATCATCCATGAATGAGTAAATCACGCAAAATCAATTTTTTACCCCTTCCTTTAAAGAATCAACCATTATCCTTTGATTCTAAAAAAATATTAAATTATTCGTTTTTTTAACAAAGTCATAATAAATCAATCAAAATTTTTAACATTGAAGTAATAATTTCAGAGTTTTTTTTATATAAAAAAATAATTTGTTCACAAAAAGAAGTTGATCTCCAACGGCTAGTTTCCTCCACCGCCAAAACAAGAGTGGTTATTTAGCAATCTGAAGCCCCCCACTTCTCCAATTGCAATTCCCCTTCCAAATTCCCACAACCGATTCTCTCATTCTCATTCCTTCAATCTCCATCCCTCTCTCCCACCCAAATTTTCTTCTCTGTTTGTAATCTATTCCAAGAATGAAGAAACGGACGTATCCTTCACCAAAAATGGGGAGTTGTGTCGGCCTTTCCGACGAAGGGAGATTCTTAATGATCTCTCCGGAGTACAGAGCGGATTATCACCGGAAGAGAGCGGCCCAGCTGGAGCCCCGAAAACCCTCACCGGATCGCGAGGCCAAGAAACCCCCAGCTCGGTTACCCCCGAAGCCCAGCGTTCGCAACAGCAATCATCTGCAGACCCCGATCAAGAACGATGTCAATTGGAAGCGCTTGCGCCCCCTGAATCAGGAGGTTACTCATCGTGAATCCACCGCAGCTGTCACGAACCAAAGATTCCGGCTTTTCGGCGTTGATAATGCCATTGCGCCTTGCAGCTGTGAATCAAACAAAACGCTTCCTGGTTCAAGTTCGAGTTCGATCCTGCCTGCACTGGCCAGTGAAACCCTAGATCTGTTTCCCTTGGCCCCATTCAAGGACGTTGTCGATTTTGAGCTCTCGCTTGGCAGTGGAAGCGGAAATCGGAAGGATCCGGGAAAGAAGACAAAGAAGAACGCGATTCAAGAACTGGAATCTGACGGGGCTCCGATCAAGAACGGTTGCAATTTAGAGCTCTCGCTTGCCACTGGAAGCGGAAATCAGAAGGCTCCGGTGAAGGAGAAGAAGAAAACAGGTCATGGATTGGAATCTGATCTGTTTCTGTGTTGTGTTCATCCGGTGGCTCCACAGCGGAAGAACTAGTCGCTAATTTTGGGGGCGAATCTCTAACTCAGAGATGGAGATTGTACAGAAAGGCTACTTTTCTTTACTTGATCGAATCAACAGGTAGTACAACTGGAGTTTTTAGTTTTGATTTTGTGTGCTAAACAGCAGATCATGGCAAAGTAATTGCTTTTTGTGGCCGGTCTTCATTTGTCTTGTCATGATCAACTTCATTCAATGCTCCGGCAATAAGCAATGCAAAGATTTTCTATTGTTTTTGTATTACTATTACTATGGAATTCTGGTACAGTAATTTGATATTTTGCGCATTGATCACAAGTTTCTGCACCTAGTATATGCATCTGTAACTTAACTGCACAAACAATGCAATCCACATGAATCAGATCAGGAGTAGGATTTAAAATCAGGTCTGTTTGAATTGGGAATTTTGGCTACCATGTGAGGTTGGAATGTTGGATTTAGTATGGGAATGCTGGTGCTATTGACTCTTCCTGGAAGCAGCAAGAGATGGTCCAAAAATCGAATGCCTCATCCCCAAGGCTAATCAAGATCAATCAATAGTATTGATACTGCGTCTTCTTGTGACTACTCAGTGGACGAAAGCATGGTATCGAGTCATTTGGGCATATGGAGGCAGTTTATTGACTGCTTGTGCTCAGTGACAACCAACCTTATTTTACTCCCAAATCTTAAGAGTTTACATTGCATAGCACACACCATAACGAATCGAGTATACATGTTCTTTTTCTTTTTTAAACAATCAATCCTCCTCAGCATCACCCAGCAAAGAAATTTTACTCTGCATCTCAGCTGCACTGAAAGGGTGGTGTTCCTCTTCTTCCTCCATTTTACCATTACTTCTTCCACCACTCAACAGAGAGTTCATTTCCCCGGTAGCTGAGCTGCTCCACCCATGCAACTCCTCTCTCAGAGGAGCCATGTTTTCCTTGGCAGCTGCTCTTCGAACTACTGGTGGTGGTGGTGGCCTTTCTACTACCTTGCTGGATGAGTTTGTTTTCCCATTAGTGAGACTGTCATTAGTTGATGATGGCAAGATGTTAGTGTCGTCGTTGTCATTGAATTCGTTGTCGCAGTGTTCATTGTACTGCGAATGGCTTCTTCCGAAGAGCTCACGAGAGGCGGTCTTTGCCTCCTGAAGAATGCTTTCACTTGGTGAGGAACTCCTGTTGGAGAAGCTGCCGAATCCTTGGATCCCTCGTGTCACCTTTCGAGCTCGGTTCCTCTCTTCTTTGAGGAGAGACACTTTCTCTAGTAACTCCACAATTCTTTCTGATTTCTTCCTAACTGTAAGGCCCCAATTGAATCTGTGCAATAAACATGTTTTTCTCTTCATCATACACTTTGTCGCGATGTGTTAATTGCTTATTAAAACTCGAATTTCTATCATATACTATATAGATTGAAGTATGTATTAACGATTTCAGTTGAAATACCCCTTTTCATCAACATGATGGAAGCACTGCATCTCTTTGATGGAGCTCATCTCATCTTGAAATTCCCTTGCAACACTCTCAGGTCCATGTGTCAACAAGTGCTCAAGCACTATCAATGCATTGTAAGAGGGTCTCCAGTTTTTCTTATCAAAACTTGCCAATCTGAATTCACAATTTTATTTTAATTTTTTTTAGAAGGAAGGGAATCAAGATTCAATCAAGACCATTGAACATAAACAACACACAAAATTATCCCAAAAAAATATAAAGATAAGGAAAGAGGAAGAACCTTGTATGAAGGATCTCCACAATCCTCCAATAATCATCAACTTCAAAAGCAGCTCTTGATATTAGCCTCATGGTTTTGGCATCTGGTGCCCATGGATTCCCACTTGTTGCTTCTTCTGTCATCCTTGAAATCCATGAAATTCAAGAAATTAGAGCAAGGGGACAAAAAAAAATTGATTCATTCAGATTGTCAAACAAACCCTCAAAATCAAGAACTGACAGTTGAGCAGGGGTGACATCAGTGAGAGCCAATCTAGCAGTCTTGATCTTCTCCTTGAAGTAGAAAGAGGCTTGTTTCTTGAACTCATGGAAGAAGGGTGGGTTGCTTTGGCTCATCATGCCGCTGCTGGAACTGGAGTTGAATCCCAAGATTGACATCTTCTAAATCTAAAAGATGACAGCTTTATGAATCCAGGAAGATGATTTACTAATTTAGAAGAGGAATAAAACAAAACAAAAATGCTACTGTAAATAACAAAATAAATATGGGCTAGATCACATCAATAGGTTGACATAAGCAGATAGATCAAGCTCAACTAATCCAAGTCCTAATTGAATACCTACTCTGCACATCTACAGTGACATTTTCAAATCTGAGATCTATGCATGGATTTTTAATAAGAAATGATAAATAAATGTTTGTAGATTGACGGTCACTGAAGACACAAGAGTTGAAATTTTCATAAAGGACCTACCTTTTTTGAAGTTGAATTGGAGAAAAACCTAATTTATTGGTTCTGGGTCAGAGATGGAGAGTGGGAAATGATGAATCAAGGGAAATCTGTGTGATTGTGGAAAAGGAAATACTCCAATAAATGCCTATGAATTTATTATCATCATGATTCATGAAATAAAATTTAGGGAAGGAAAAAAAATGAGAGAAAATGGGCAGATTTGGGGGTGTGGGTGGGGACAGTGACAAAGTCAAGTCCGCATCCGCAGTTTTTGAAATTTTGAATCTTTCCTGCTAGATTTTGGTTTTCTTCTTTGCCCAAAAGAGAGGAAAAGATTTTTGGATTTCTTGATGGGCCTGATTGTGGGCTATTCAAGCCCATTTATTATTTGGGCCGAGTAGTTATTAGCCCAGTTCAGCATGAGAACTATATGGACCGAGCCCATTTCTTCTATCACTTAAGGGTGTGTTTTGTAATTATAAATAATTGAATAGTATATAGTTAACACATTTTACATGTGTTTAACATAATATAAATTTTAAGTAAAAGACTTTGTAAATTATGTTAATAAAACACTCGTTATTGGGTAAAGTTTATTATTAAATTATAAATTTAATGTAATTTATTGACATAATTCATAATATATTTTTTATTTAAAATTTATGTTATTTTAAACATTGTAAAAAAAATTGATGGTAAAATCCGTACATGTGTAACACACAAGAGAGGGTAGATGTGCATGAAATTGACTGCTCTAATCCATACATGTGTTATAACTGGTTTTCATACAACAGATTTGGATTGATCATCCTCATTAGAGGAACACCAACATAGCCTAGGAGCAGTAAGAGTTGGAGAAATAGCAGGTCATTGAATTGGAGGATTTTCCATCACCATCGGCTGTTGTTAAAAATCCAAAAAAAAAATTAAAAAAAAAATTGATTGATCAGCTAACACTAGAAGTAGAAGCAATGGAGCCACTTCTCTCTCTCTCTCTGTCACAACCTCCTTGATGTTTCAACATATAAAATTTGATAAACAAATGTTTAAATTTTAATGTTTCAACAATTTTTATAAACAACTAGTACAATCTTCAATCCCCGCGTCATGTTGCGTTTTTTTTTAAATAAAATGTTAATAATATAATAAATTATTATTACAAAACTAAATAAAATATTAACAAAGTTAACATGATATAAGAAGGGTAGAGTTGATAAAGTAAAAAATGTGCAAAAAATATAAAATTAAGGTGGTTATGACATCTAATAAAAAAATATTCTTAATGAATAGTTAGATATAGATAGATAATTAAAAAACGTGTAAAATTATCACCTGTTAACAATTTATGAGACTTGAGCAATTTTTTTAATCTAATAGATATAGATTTTTATCATTTCCACCTCTTTATTTATATATCCAAAAAAAGGATATTTTTATATTGGGTCAGACAAATTAAATGCTGCAAGGACATGCAGCCTCAAAATGCAGTGCAAAATTGATCACTCCCATTGAAAATTCACCACTGGTAGTTAGTACTGTGATTAGTTAGCAGTTGGAAGATGGAGATTAACTGCTGATGATGAATGACCATAAATATCTCTGATCCTCCCACCTCTCCCATGTCACCATCTGTACAAATCCTCCCAACTCCTGTTTCAACACCTGACAATGGCATCATCAACCCTCACATTTTTAATTTCAAGCTTCACACTTTCAGCTTCCCAATGCATATAACACATACTACATGGAGTATGTGTATTAACTACTATGTGTTGATCAGCAAGAGTCTGAAATACAAGGCAAAACCCCATCACCTTGAATAGGTGGGAATTTAAGTCAGTCAATGGCTTTTCAGTTGATCACATCTTGGGTGCCTTTTCAAACTTGCAAAGAATCAAAATCAAGTGATGAAATGTGAACAGAAAATGAATGAACCAAGTGTGTGTGAGAACAGTTATGGTGACCTGCACTAAAAGGCCCCCTTTTCTTAAAGCCCTTCTTTTGGGGGCTTAAAGATTTTTTGTCAAATTGCCACAACAGGAAACTTTTTTGGGCAAAAGCTAAAGATTGAACACAAAAATAGTGCAAAGGTAAACAGTACAATCTCCTTTTAAGATAGAATATACCATACAAGAAAGAAGAGTTCTGCAGAAGTCCAAATGTACGCAGTAGGTGTTGTGTGTTCTGCAGCCGCTTACTTCTCCCATATATATAGGCCAATACGTTTAATTTGAATCAAACGTCAAAGCCTTGATCTTCTCCTGGTGGTTATCTGCCGTTGCATCAGATATTCGGGGAGAGAGATCTTCGGATGAGACGGGCCACCATTCCAGAACCTTCATAGAAGATATGCAGAGATGATTTGCTGATAAACTCGGTCAAATAGCTCTACAAAATCTCAACAGAAGATTTGAAGTGGATTCAAGTAAATCCATCATATATCCAAAGCTTCCTTTAGGCCCAAAAAACTATGGCCCATTTCTGGATGGATTAATAAAATATTGAATCCAATAAATCAGGTCCAAAGGCCCAAATAGCAAATAGATGATTCAAAACAATTTCGAATCTGTGTGGCTTTTGCTTGTGTGTTTTCTGTGGCATTGGTAAGACCTTACCAAACTTTGGATACCAGAGTTTTGGCTTTTCATCAATTAGGGCTATATCCTCATCAAGGTGGAGGTTAACAATCTCCCCCTTGATGAAAGACAAAACTTGCACACCTGTTTCCTGTCAAATAATACTATACAGAATATATAATAATTCAAGCATATAGCATATAATTATAATCAAAATGTTGGATCAAGTTCTTCAAAAACCTAGACAGAAAACAGTAAGGCCTTACAGGCCAGAGCACAGAAAACATCAGAAAACAAAAGCACTTCTCCCCCTTTTTGTCTTTCAACAAGAAGGAGAGAGAAGGAAGTTTCAGAAATAGCCACATAGTTTTAAAATAGAGAAAGAGTTTCAAGCCAGCAAAAGATAGAATTTCATTCATCGTCGGAGATCTCCACCACCTCCTCCTCGTACCATTCTCCATATCTTGGGTACACGTCCTCTGGAGCTCGACGTCCCTGGAAGATCTTCTCGCGCCAACGATCCTTTGCATTCTTCACAGTATGATTCTTCCACATCTCAGCCTGCCTTCTAGCTTCTTCATTTCGCCATTTTTTCACAATGTCGTATTCCTCTATGGTGAGGATGTTCGGCTCTGGAAAAAGTGGGCGTAGAATGAATCTCTTGAGCACTTTACGTTCACAATTAAAGAGAACGTTTTTGGCAGTCTCTTCGACATGTTTGACAGCATCTGCATCCATCGGCATAATAGAGGTCGTGGCCCTATGGTTCATACCACAAAGCATGAAAAGCTGATTCAGTTTTTCATCCATAATCATGAGCCGCTGATGACTATCGTCTTGTCTATCCACAATGTCGGCTCGAGCAGCGTTCAGATCCTTTCTAAGAGCGTCGACTTCAGCTTCCAGAAACTCGATCTGTTGTTCCAGCTTGACAGTGTCTCCCTGAGACTGTGAGGGAGCCCTCAGAATCCAGCCACCGGCTAGGGTCTGCTCAATCCCTAGTCGTTTCCAACAGTTTTCATCAATTCGGCCGATATGAGAGACATGCTCCTCTCCCTGTGTGTCAATTTCAAAAAACTCGAAAATCTTGGGTAGGAAATTGGCATATGGGAGGGGTGCGGTCAAGGGAGTGTTAATATTGTGTAGCATGTAGGTCATGATGAGATCGGGAACGTCGATTTCGTGTCCTGCCATGATAAGATAGAGAATGTGGAGCAAGTTGTCAGTGACAAGCTCCCTAGAGTTCTTCCTGGGCAGGACACATCGAGCAAGGAGAGTGAAGACCATCTTAGCCTCAAGTGACAGAACGTTATGAGTGTGTTTAGGCTTAGGTTTAGATGATTCAGCAGTAGGAATAGATCGAACGAAGAATTCCTTTTGGGCTTTGGAGATGCAGTAACTCTTGGAGGGATGAGCTTGAGTGTTTACGGTTTCGGGTAAGCCAAGAATTAGGGATAAAGATGAGGAGGAAAGGGTGATCTTTCTTTGCTTGACTTGCGAAGTGAGGGTAAGAACCCCTTTTTCTCTGTGAGCGGTGAGGTTGACAAAGAAAAGCCTTGTGAGGCGTGGGTAAGCAATGGTACCGGGGTTGAGAAAGGACCAGACATTAGAGTTCTTCAAAAGATTGACACACGGGAGGTTAGTGGATTCCAGAAAATCTAGATCCACGTATTCGCAGAAATTTATGGGACGATTAACGAACCCATCTTTCCACATCCCGGCTTTGGTATGATTCAGAAACCAGGAGAGAGGAGCGCCAGAAGATACCTCGAAATCGGCCGATGATTGAAGAAGATGATGATGTGGAGTCTTCCTTGAGGCAGGAGGATTCACTTGGCGTGGTTGATTTCGCGGAAGTTGGCGATTTTCCCTTTTGATGATCCTTCGACGCCCCTGATGGATCTCTTCATCACTCTCAGAAGAGGAATCAAGTTGTCGGAGAGTGGCTTTGCCATGGTATTCCTCCATAACGGCCTTGCCCTTGTAATCCGAAGATCGGGGCCGTTTGGATTCATCGCCATGGGAGGAGGTTGAAGGTCTCTTTGGAGCCATGAATTCGGCTGAGCTCTTGAGTGTTTTTCTTGGAAAGAGAAGAAAACAGAGAGAGAGAGAATTGAAAGAGATGGGGTGATTTGACGGGTAGAAGAGGAAGAGTATAAATAGAGAGGAAAAACCTTTGAACTCCCAAACATAATCTCAAGATTTTAGATTCCCGGATGCATTAAACCCCTATAAAACCGGTCCAACTTATCCAATGTGAAACCAAATTTCAAAAATCGAAAATAAGATAATAAATGCAATAAATGAAGTAATTTGAAAGAATTAAATCCGGGATAAAATCTTAACAGAAAAAGAAATCTAAAACCAAAAAATCTTGTTGAAGATTATCTTTAGAGATAATATCAAAAGAATTTTTAAAAGAAAATCAAGATCATAAAAAAAACGGTAAAACTTCTTTTGGTTAAATATCTATGGAGATATTAACCAAAAGATCTGATCCAAGATATAATATTATGAATAGTTGATTTATGACCTTACTATTGATTAATAAGGTCTTGAAATCTTTTTCAAGATCTGGGCGTAGGGACTATGATCTTATAAGATAACTCCCCCTACGTTTATGCCTCCTTATTAAGCATTCCAAGTTCTTGCCTGATGAAATTGAATCTCTCTTCGGGTAAAGGTTTGGTAAAAATATCTGCTAGTTGTAGGTCTGTAGAGATGAATGTCAAGGACACATCTCCCTTTTCTACATGATCTCAAATGAAGTGGTGTCTTACATCAATATGTTTTGTTCTTGAATGTTGTACAGGATTTTTGGAGATAGAGATAGCACTTGTGTTGTCGCATTTTATTGGGATACCCTTATAGTTAATTCCAAGATCTTGAAGTTGTTGTGCAATCCATAAGACTTGGGCACAACAAGCTCCAGCAGCAATATATTCAGCTTCGGCCGTTGAAAGGGCCACTGAATTTTGCTTCTTGGAATGCCAACTTATAAGGGATGACCCAAGAAATTGACAACATCCGGAGGTGCTTTTCCTATCTACTTTATATCCTGCAAAATCAGCATCGGAGTATCCGACAAGATTGAAACTAGATTGAGTAGGGTACCATAATCCGAGATCCTTTGTACCATTCAGATATCTTAAAATCCTCTTTACCGCTATAAGATGAGACTCTTTCGGGTTAGCTTGGAATCTTGCACACATACAAACACTGAACATTATGTCAGGTCTACTGGCTGTAAGATAAAGGAGAGATCCGATCATACCTCGATATTCTTTCTGATTTACCTGTTTTCCGGTAAGGTCTTGATCCAAAGAAAGAGTAGAGCTCATAGGAGTTTTTGCAACTTTGGATTCGATCATCTTGTATTTCTTGAGAAGTTCTCGAGTATATTTTCCTTGATTAAGGAATATACCTTTAGAACTTTGATGAACATGAAGACCGAGAAAGAAATTAAGCTCCCCCATCATACTCATCTCGAATTCCTTACACATCATATTTGAAAATTCCTTGCACAAAGATTCGTTAGTAGCTCCAAACAATATATCATCCACATAAATTTGTACAACTAGGATATCATTACCTTGCGTTTTGATGAATAGAGTTTTGTCAATTAACCCTCTTTTGAAATTATTTTCCAGAAGATATTTTGAAAGACGTTCATACCAAGCTCTTGGGGCTTGCTTCAAGCCATAAAGAGCTTTGTCGAGCTTATAAACATGATCTGGAAATTCATCATTTTCAAAACCGGGGGGTTGAGCGACATAAACTTCTTCATCTAGGAAACCATTCAAAAAGGCGCATTTAACGTCCATTTGAAAGAGTTTGATGCTCATGAAAGAGGCGAAGGCAAGGAGCATGCGAATAGCTTCTAGCCTGGCTACGGGAGCAAAAGTCTCCTCGTAGTCAATGCCTTCCTCTTGATTATATCCTTGAGCAACAAGACGAGCCTTGTTTCGAATGATGTTTCCTCCTTCATCAAGCTTGTTTCGAAATACCCAACGAGTTCCAATAATAGATTTGCCCTTTGGCCTTGCCGTAAGGGTCCATACTTTATTTCGCTCGAACTCGTTAAGCTCATTCTGCATGGCTATAATCCAATCAGGTTCTTGAAGAGCTTCGGTATACTTCTTGGGCTCTACAAGAGAAACAAATGCGTGAAAAGCACATAAGTTTCTAACTTTAGAACGTGTTTGAACACCAGATGAAGGATCAGAAATGATATTGGAAGTAGAGTGAGATGAGGCATGTTTGAATCTTCTTCGTGCCGATCCTTGGCTAGGAGTGGGATCACTGGAAGTGTAAGGATATGGCTCCTGAGGTTCAGGAGGATTCGTAGGATAAGGGCCTTGAGGTTCCGGAGGAGGTCCATCTTCAAGACTGGCTTCATTTGTAAGGCCTTGAGACATAGTTCCAAGACCTTGTGACAGATCAGTAAGATCTTGAAATGGCTCCTGCATATTCCTGGATATGCTCTTTTCAGGATGATTGCCTTCTCCATCTGATTCTTCTCCCTCATGAGTATTTAACTTCAAATCTGCAAATCCTTCACTCAAGGTACCGTTATCACTTTCATCAAACAATACATGGATACTTTCTTCGACGATTTTGGTACGTTTATTGAATATTCGATAAGCCTTGCTTTGAGTCGAGTATCCAAGAAATATACCTTCATCGCTACGTGCATCAAATTTCCCAAGATTATCCTTGCCATTGTTATGCACGTAACACGTACATCCAAATGGTTTAAAATAAGATATGCTTGGTTTTCTTCCCTTGAAAAGCTCATAAGGAGTTTTCTTTAAAATTGATCTAATCAAGCATCTATTGAGAATATAATTTGCTGTATTCACAGCTTCTGCCCAGTAAGACTTTGGCAGATTATTCTCTAATAGCATAGTCCTGGACATTTCTTCTAGTGTGCGGTTCTTTCGTTCCACAACACCATTTTGTTGAGGTGTCCTAGGAGCTGAGAAGTTGTGAGAAATACCATATTTTGCACAAAATAGATCAAAGTTTAATTGATCGAATTCTCTACCATGATCACTTCTAATAGAAACGATAGGTAGGTTTTTCAAAGTTTGTAACTCCTTACAAAGTTTGGAAAAATAAAACAGAGTTTCTGATTTATCTTTGAGGAAGAAAACCCAAGTAAATCTAGAATAATCATCAACAATAACTAATATGTATTGTTTACCTTTGGGAGATTTGACACGCATAGGTCCGCAAAGATCCATGTGTAGAAGCTCTAAGGGTCTAGTAGTACTAACGACCATCTTCTTTTTGAATGGACTTCGGGTATGTTTACCCCTTGAGCAGGCTTTGCAGAGATCATCCATTTTGAAGTTTAAAACAGGAAGGCCTCGAACAAGATCCTTTGAACTGAGTTTGCTGAGGGTGTGCATACTTATATGCCCAAGTCGCCTATGCCAAACCCTTGGATCTTCAGATAAGGCCTTGAGACATTTCAGATTGGATCCTGCAATACGATTAGTATTAAGAGCATAAATGTTAGAATCCCTGTATGCAGTAAGAACAATTTCTCCGGTCTCTTCGTCTTGTACAACACACTTCTTCTTGTTAAAGCTAACAAGATTGCCCTTATCACAAAGCTGCGAAACACTAAGAAGGTTATATTTTAATCCATCAACAAGATAAACATCATTGATAGAATTGTTTGAATCAACACCAATGTTACCAATACCGACGATGTTGCATTTTGCTTTATCACCAAGAGTAATAGTTCCACCGGATTGCTTCTTTAGATTGTGAAAAAGAGATTCTTTTCCACTCATATGTCTTGAGCAACCACTATCCATTATCCACTTTTGATCCTTGGTCTTGGTGATATCCTGCAAAACACAAAATCAACCTTTTCGGCTAGACCAATAAACTGATTTGGATCCATTGTGGGGGTAGACCATATTTGGTAACTTCGTCCCTTTAGGAACCCAAACCTGTCTTATCCGTTCATTTAACTGAACAGGAAAGGTATTTCTAATAATGTAAGGATCCGTTCTCCTATAAGGGCACGTCTCCTTTACATGACCTTTCTTACAACAAAAGAAACAAGTTGGAGATCGCCAACTTCCTTTAGCTTTAACGAACTTGGTAGTAGGTTTTGCAGAAAAGTTCCTGTTGTAACCTATACCGCTTCGATTCAAGGAGAGTTGTTGTTCTCCAAGCATCTTGTCAAGAGTTGCTTTGGATCGAGTGAATTGCACAAGGGCTGTTTGTTGATCTTGACATTTCTTAGAGAGCTTCACATTTTCATTCTTAAGATCATTATTTTGATTCTTAAGAAAAGAGACGTTTGCCTTAAGTTCAGAAATTTCTGATCGTAAGGTCTTACTCTCTGTGATAGCTTCAGAACTTTGGTTGTCAAGATCTTGCAATTTCAGCGATAGCTTCTTTATGCACGTTTCTTGATCCTGCACTTTCTCTTTCAAGAGTCTGATTTCTTTGTTGTAGGTCTCCTAATTAGAAATCATATTCTTCAAAAACTCAGATAAAACATTGATGGGGCTAGAGAGAAGATTTCTTACAACTCCATCTAAGTGTTGATCCTTGGTTTCGTCGGATTTCGCCATAAGGCATAAGTTTGCATGTTCCTCTTCAGCGTCTGAGTCACTTGAACAATCCGAGTCACTCCAAGCAGCCATCACTTTCTTGTTGGACTCCTTCTTCTTTGCTTTGTTCTTCTTCTTTATGGGACATTCTTTGACGAGATGATCTGATTCACCACATTCATAGCAAGTAAGAACTCGACTCTTCCTAGTGGAGTTAGAAGGCTTACCTTTGGCAAATTGCTTCTTCATTTTCAATATGCGTGCTAATCCACGAGTGATTAGAGCAAAAGGATCTTCATCATCGTCACTATCGGAATCTTCCGATGGTTCTTCTTTCTTGACCTTAAGAGCAAGGTTTTTGAGATTGGTAGGAAGTTCCCCATCATCCTCGTTGAGGATCATTTCATGGGTTATTAACTTTCCTAAGAGATCATCAAGGGCCAATGTGCTAAGATCTTGAGCTTCTTCTATGGCCGTCACCTTAGGACCCCATTTAGCTTTAGGTAAGCACCTTAGTATCTTTCTAACCTTTTCTTCATTTAAGAAGGTCTTACCTAATGAGTCGAGGTTATTTATGATTTCCGTAAAACGGGTAAACATAGCTTTAACTGACTCATCAGGGTTCATCTTAAACAATTCATATTGTCTAAGAAAGATACTGATTTTGGTCTCTTTGACCTGGCTGGTTCCTTCATAGGTAACCACCAATTTATCCCAGATTTCTTTCGCTGTTCTGCATGAAGAGATACGGTTGAACTCATCCGTACTCAATCCACAGTACAGTAGGTTTATGGCTTTGAAATTCTTAGCCACACTTTCTAAGTCAGTCTGGGTGTATTCATCCTCTGACTTGTCCACCCTTGTTCCATTGGGACCTTCTTTCTTGGGGATATTTGGTCCTCGCATAATGATATGCTAGAGTTCCAAATCTTGATCAATAACAAACATTTGCATTAGAGATTTCCAATGCATGAAGTTATTCCCAACAAAGAGAGGCGGACGAGAGATAGATCTTCCTTGGCCGAAACCACCTTGTCCTTCACCTGCCATGGTTAGACTCACAGATAGTAATATCTAAGAAACGTGAGTGAGGCTCTGATACCAATTGAAGTGCGGAATAGGCAGATATGACGCTCGAATATACTCCAGAAGGGGGGTTGAATGGAGTATGGAAACTTTTCGCAACACACAGAATGTAAGACCTTACTGTCGACAGTAAGATCTTATCTGCAAAACAGTAGTTAGTTAAACCGAAATAGATAAGAAGCGATAAAGAGAAAACTGAAAGTAAAGCACACGAGACTTGTTAACGAGGTTCGGCACAACCGCCTACGTCCCCGCCTAGGGTATCCAACCCGTAGGATTCAACGACTTTATTTCACTTTATCTTATGAGTCCTAGATACAACCTCTAGAAGACCTTCCCTCTTCTAGACTAACTTCCTATCTAGCAACCCAAACGCTCTAGTGAAATAAAGCACCTAAGGATACCGAAGTACCCTCTATGATTGGGTGAAGAACCCTGTGTATAACTCTCACTAACTTGTACAATGAAGCTCAAAGGAAAACCTCACACACACTCAAAGTAGGTATAATGAAAAGAATAGAGAGCACTGTGTGATCGACAGCTTTCGAGGAAGAAGAGTTCTGCAGAAGTCCAAATGTACGCAGTAGGTGTTGTGTGTTCTGCAGCCGCTTACTTCTCCCATATATATAGGCCAATACGTTTAATTTGAATCAAACGTCAAAGCCTTGATCTTCTCCTGGTGGTTATCTGCCGTTGCATCAGATATTCGGGGAGAGAGATCTTCGGATGAGACGGGCCACCATTCCAGAACCTTCATAGAAGATATGCAGAGATGATTTGCTGATAAACTCGGTCAAATAGCTCTACAAAATCTCAACAGAAGATTTGAAGTGGATTCAAGTAAATCCATCATATATCCAAAGCTTCCTTTAGGCCCAAAAAACTATGGCCCATTTCTGGATGGATTAATAAAATATTGAATCCAATAAATCAGGTCCAAAGGCCCAAATAGCAAATAGATGATTCAAAACAATTTCGAATCTGTGTGGCTTTTGCTTGTGTGTTTTCTGTGGCATTGGTAAGACCTTACCAAACTCTGGATACCAGAGTTTTGGCTTTTCATCAATTAGGGCTATATCCTCATCAAGGTGGAGGTTAACAATATGATTTCCACCAATCATAATATTATTAGTTAAATAAAAAAACATAAAAATAAATAAAGCAAAATGTTTTTAAACATGGTCCAAGGCACTTCCTACCTCTCCACACCAAGGTAACCCTTTTCCCCTCTTTACCTTAAGGTTTTACCTACAACTATGGGATTACCTTTTAGCAACCTTAAGGTGAGCAAAACCCATGGTTGCTCATGCTCTAAGGCCTTAAGGGTATTGATTGCTTTGCTTTGCTTTGCTTTGCACACGGTGTGGTTGTGATTTTTAGGGGGAAAATGGTATTTATAGGTATGGGAAGAGGTTTCTTGGAGTTTCAGGTAATTTCCGGGAATAATGTGTAGAAAAGTGTAAATTAAGTTGTATACATTTCTGGGAGCTTCTTTTGAGCTAATCAATGAGCCTTTCTATACTACTCTCTCGATTCTTCTGTTTGGGCTTTAATCTCAAAAAGGCTAAGTTGAAGGTTGGATGGCCCACGTTCTTGTCCAATTGGACCAATTGGTAAATTAAGGGTGGGACTGCGTTTTAATTACTCGCTCTGTTTCATTTTAATTGATTTTTTACTATTTATACACGTTTTTTTAAAGTGTAAAAAATTATATGAAATAATAATTTTTTAAAATATTTTTTTCGATAATCTTATACTTATTGGTGATAAGTATAATATTATTAAAAAAATATTATTAAAATATTAATATTTAATATAGTTTTTATCGTTCTAAAACTACGTGCATGAAAAGTAAACGGAGGGAGTATAAAATTACATATAAACATTTTTATAAATTTTAAATAAAATACCTTATAAATTATATGAATTATGTCAATCAAATAATTACTATTGCATTAAGGTTGGAATTACATTATAAATTGAATATAATTGATTGAAATTTTATAATATATTTTATTTAAAATTTATGTTATTTTAAACACATTTAAAAAAAATACTATTCAAATTTTTATAATGATAAGTTTATTATCATTATAATGCATTTGTTTATGAAATAATTATAATGCGTTGGAATCTAAACACATCCAAAGAAATTAGTCAAAAAATCATCCATGAATGAGTAAATCACGCAAAATCAATTTTTTACCCCTTCCTTTAAAGAATCAACCATTATCCTTTGATTCTAAAAAAATATTAAATTATTCGTTTTTTTAACAAAGTCATAATAAATCAATCAAAATTTTTAACATTGAAGTAATAATTTCAGAGTTTTTTTTATATAAAAAAA
Source organism: Persicaria maculosa (assembly GCA_963922045.1). Classification (NCBI taxonomy): domain Eukaryota; kingdom Viridiplantae; phylum Streptophyta; class Magnoliopsida; order Caryophyllales; family Polygonaceae; genus Persicaria; species Persicaria maculosa. Next base: position 11,578,382 of record OY998267.1, on the reverse strand, counting down.
TAATTTGTTCACAAAAAGAAGTTGATCTCCAACGGCTAGTTTCCTCCACCGCCAAAACAAGAGTGGTTATTTAGCAATCTGAAGCCCCCCACTTCTCCAATTGCAATTCCCCTTCCAAATTCCCACAACCGATTCTCTCATTCTCATTCCTTCAATCTCCATCCCTCTCTCCCACCCAAATTTTCTTCTCTGTTTGTAATCTATTCCAAGAATGAAGAAACGGACGTATCCTTCACCAAAAATGGGGAGTTGTGTCGGCCTTTCCGACGAAGGGAGATTCTTAATGATCTCTCCGGAGTACAGAGCGGATTATCACCGGAAGAGAGCGGCCCAGCTGGAGCCCCGAAAACCCTCACCGGATCGCGAGGCCAAGAAACCCCCAGCTCGGTTACCCCCGAAGCCCAGCGTTCGCAACAGCAATCATCTGCAGACCCCGATCAAGAACGATGTCAATTGGAAGCGCTTGCGCCCCCTGAATCAGGAGGTTACTCATCGTGAATCCACCGCAGCTGTCACGAACCAAAGATTCCGGCTTTTCGGCGTTGATAATGCCATTGCGCCTTGCAGCTGTGAATCAAACAAAACGCTTCCTGGTTCAAGTTCGAGTTCGATCCTGCCTGCACTGGCCAGTGAAACCCTAGATCTGTTTCCCTTGGCCCCATTCAAGGACGTTGTCGATTTTGAGCTCTCGCTTGGCAGTGGAAGCGGAAATCGGAAGGATCCGGGAAAGAAGACAAAGAAGAACGCGATTCAAGAACTGGAATCTGACGGGGCTCCGATCAAGAACGGTTGCAATTTAGAGCTCTCGCTTGCCACTGGAAGCGGAAATCAGAAGGCTCCGGTGAAGGAGAAGAAGAAAACAGGTCATGGATTGGAATCTGATCTGTTTCTGTGTTGTGTTCATCCGGTGGCTCCACAGCGGAAGAACTAGTCGCTAATTTTGGGGGCGAATCTCTAACTCAGAGATGGAGATTGTACAGAAAGGCTACTTTTCTTTACTTGATCGAATCAACAGGTAGTACAACTGGAGTTTTTAGTTTTGATTTTGTGTGCTAAACAGCAGATCATGGCAAAGTAATTGCTTTTTGTGGCCGGTCTTCATTTGTCTTGTCATGATCAACTTCATTCAATGCTCCGGCAATAAGCAATGCAAAGATTTTCTATTGTTTTTGTATTACTATTACTATGGAATTCTGGTACAGTAATTTGATATTTTGCGCATTGATCACAAGTTTCTGCACCTAGTATATGCATCTGTAACTTAACTGCACAAACAATGCAATCCACATGAATCAGATCAGGAGTAGGATTTAAAATCAGGTCTGTTTGAATTGGGAATTTTGGCTACCATGTGAGGTTGGAATGTTGGATTTAGTATGGGAATGCTGGTGCTATTGACTCTTCCTGGAAGCAGCAAGAGATGGTCCAAAAATCGAATGCCTCATCCCCAAGGCTAATCAAGATCAATCAATAGTATTGATACTGCGTCTTCTTGTGACTACTCAGTGGACGAAAGCATGGTATCGAGTCATTTGGGCATATGGAGGCAGTTTATTGACTGCTTGTGCTCAGTGACAACCAACCTTATTTTACTCCCAAATCTTAAGAGTTTACATTGCATAGCACACACCATAACGAATCGAGTATACATGTTCTTTTTCTTTTTTAAACAATCAATCCTCCTCAGCATCACCCAGCAAAGAAATTTTACTCTGCATCTCAGCTGCACTGAAAGGGTGGTGTTCCTCTTCTTCCTCCATTTTACCATTACTTCTTCCACCACTCAACAGAGAGTTCATTTCCCCGGTAGCTGAGCTGCTCCACCCATGCAACTCCTCTCTCAGAGGAGCCATGTTTTCCTTGGCAGCTGCTCTTCGAACTACTGGTGGTGGTGGTGGCCTTTCTACTACCTTGCTGGATGAGTTTGTTTTCCCATTAGTGAGACTGTCATTAGTTGATGATGGCAAGATGTTAGTGTCGTCGTTGTCATTGAATTCGTTGTCGCAGTGTTCATTGTACTGCGAATGGCTTCTTCCGAAGAGCTCACGAGAGGCGGTCTTTGCCTCCTGAAGAATGCTTTCACTTGGTGAGGAACTCCTGTTGGAGAAGCTGCCGAATCCTTGGATCCCTCGTGTCACCTTTCGAGCTCGGTTCCTCTCTTCTTTGAGGAGAGACACTTTCTCTAGTAACTCCACAATTCTTTCTGATTTCTTCCTAACTGTAAGGCCCCAATTGAATCTGTGCAATAAACATGTTTTTCTCTTCATCATACACTTTGTCGCGATGTGTTAATTGCTTATTAAAACTCGAATTTCTATCATATACTATATAGATTGAAGTATGTATTAACGATTTCAGTTGAAATACCCCTTTTCATCAACATGATGGAAGCACTGCATCTCTTTGATGGAGCTCATCTCATCTTGAAATTCCCTTGCAACACTCTCAGGTCCATGTGTCAACAAGTGCTCAAGCACTATCAATGCATTGTAAGAGGGTCTCCAGTTTTTCTTATCAAAACTTGCCAATCTGAATTCACAATTTTATTTTAATTTTTTTTAGAAGGAAGGGAATCAAGATTCAATCAAGACCATTGAACATAAACAACACACAAAATTATCCCAAAAAAATATAAAGATAAGGAAAGAGGAAGAACCTTGTATGAAGGATCTCCACAATCCTCCAATAATCATCAACTTCAAAAGCAGCTCTTGATATTAGCCTCATGGTTTTGGCATCTGGTGCCCATGGATTCCCACTTGTTGCTTCTTCTGTCATCCTTGAAATCCATGAAATTCAAGAAATTAGAGCAAGGGGACAAAAAAAAATTGATTCATTCAGATTGTCAAACAAACCCTCAAAATCAAGAACTGACAGTTGAGCAGGGGTGACATCAGTGAGAGCCAATCTAGCAGTCTTGATCTTCTCCTTGAAGTAGAAAGAGGCTTGTTTCTTGAACTCATGGAAGAAGGGTGGGTTGCTTTGGCTCATCATGCCGCTGCTGGAACTGGAGTTGAATCCCAAGATTGACATCTTCTAAATCTAAAAGATGACAGCTTTATGAATCCAGGAAGATGATTTACTAATTTAGAAGAGGAATAAAACAAAACAAAAATGCTACTGTAAATAACAAAATAAATATGGGCTAGATCACATCAATAGGTTGACATAAGCAGATAGATCAAGCTCAACTAATCCAAGTCCTAATTGAATACCTACTCTGCACATCTACAGTGACATTTTCAAATCTGAGATCTATGCATGGATTTTTAATAAGAAATGATAAATAAATGTTTGTAGATTGACGGTCACTGAAGACACAAGAGTTGAAATTTTCATAAAGGACCTACCTTTTTTGAAGTTGAATTGGAGAAAAACCTAATTTATTGGTTCTGGGTCAGAGATGGAGAGTGGGAAATGATGAATCAAGGGAAATCTGTGTGATTGTGGAAAAGGAAATACTCCAATAAATGCCTATGAATTTATTATCATCATGATTCATGAAATAAAATTTAGGGAAGGAAAAAAAATGAGAGAAAATGGGCAGATTTGGGGGTGTGGGTGGGGACAGTGACAAAGTCAAGTCCGCATCCGCAGTTTTTGAAATTTTGAATCTTTCCTGCTAGATTTTGGTTTTCTTCTTTGCCCAAAAGAGAGGAAAAGATTTTTGGATTTCTTGATGGGCCTGATTGTGGGCTATTCAAGCCCATTTATTATTTGGGCCGAGTAGTTATTAGCCCAGTTCAGCATGAGAACTATATGGACCGAGCCCATTTCTTCTATCACTTAAGGGTGTGTTTTGTAATTATAAATAATTGAATAGTATATAGTTAACACATTTTACATGTGTTTAACATAATATAAATTTTAAGTAAAAGACTTTGTAAATTATGTTAATAAAACACTCGTTATTGGGTAAAGTTTATTATTAAATTATAAATTTAATGTAATTTATTGACATAATTCATAATATATTTTTTATTTAAAATTTATGTTATTTTAAACATTGTAAAAAAAATTGATGGTAAAATCCGTACATGTGTAACACACAAGAGAGGGTAGATGTGCATGAAATTGACTGCTCTAATCCATACATGTGTTATAACTGGTTTTCATACAACAGATTTGGATTGATCATCCTCATTAGAGGAACACCAACATAGCCTAGGAGCAGTAAGAGTTGGAGAAATAGCAGGTCATTGAATTGGAGGATTTTCCATCACCATCGGCTGTTGTTAAAAATCCAAAAAAAAAATTAAAAAAAAAATTGATTGATCAGCTAACACTAGAAGTAGAAGCAATGGAGCCACTTCTCTCTCTCTCTCTGTCACAACCTCCTTGATGTTTCAACATATAAAATTTGATAAACAAATGTTTAAATTTTAATGTTTCAACAATTTTTATAAACAACTAGTACAATCTTCAATCCCCGCGTCATGTTGCGTTTTTTTTTAAATAAAATGTTAATAATATAATAAATTATTATTACAAAACTAAATAAAATATTAACAAAGTTAACATGATATAAGAAGGGTAGAGTTGATAAAGTAAAAAATGTGCAAAAAATATAAAATTAAGGTGGTTATGACATCTAATAAAAAAATATTCTTAATGAATAGTTAGATATAGATAGATAATTAAAAAACGTGTAAAATTATCACCTGTTAACAATTTATGAGACTTGAGCAATTTTTTTAATCTAATAGATATAGATTTTTATCATTTCCACCTCTTTATTTATATATCCAAAAAAAGGATATTTTTATATTGGGTCAGACAAATTAAATGCTGCAAGGACATGCAGCCTCAAAATGCAGTGCAAAATTGATCACTCCCATTGAAAATTCACCACTGGTAGTTAGTACTGTGATTAGTTAGCAGTTGGAAGATGGAGATTAACTGCTGATGATGAATGACCATAAATATCTCTGATCCTCCCACCTCTCCCATGTCACCATCTGTACAAATCCTCCCAACTCCTGTTTCAACACCTGACAATGGCATCATCAACCCTCACATTTTTAATTTCAAGCTTCACACTTTCAGCTTCCCAATGCATATAACACATACTACATGGAGTATGTGTATTAACTACTATGTGTTGATCAGCAAGAGTCTGAAATACAAGGCAAAACCCCATCACCTTGAATAGGTGGGAATTTAAGTCAGTCAATGGCTTTTCAGTTGATCACATCTTGGGTGCCTTTTCAAACTTGCAAAGAATCAAAATCAAGTGATGAAATGTGAACAGAAAATGAATGAACCAAGTGTGTGTGAGAACAGTTATGGTGACCTGCACTAAAAGGCCCCCTTTTCTTAAAGCCCTTCTTTTGGGGGCTTAAAGATTTTTTGTCAAATTGCCACAACAGGAAACTTTTTTGGGCAAAAGCTAAAGATTGAACACAAAAATAGTGCAAAGGTAAACAGTACAATCTCCTTTTAAGATAGAATATACCATACAAGAAAAGATTTCTTGTTTTCTTTGGTATTGGTATCAACTTTGTAGATCCGACTAATCTTATGGGTGCGACATTTCGCCCCTGCCCTTGCAGGGCTGTGTTCTTGCAGCAATTGTGTATGACAGCATATCTCAAGAACAAAAAAAAAAAGACTTGTAAAATAATGTTTTATTTATTGAAGAATTACAAGTATCTATGACAGTTGAATGAAGATAGCTTCATGGCTTTCTTCTTCGTAAGGCTATACATTTCTGCAATTTCATGAGAGTGGCTAGAGGAACCGAAAAAAGCAATACTGGGAAAAATGCCTGAACCGTGCTTATAAACGTTTTTCTTCTCTACATATATAGTCTACCTATGGAGTTGCAGGTCATACGCATGATCTCCATAGCACCCCTTCGAAAGAAATGACGATAACTGAGACGTCATCATGGTACCTTCGTCTTTCACCTTGGGGGATCTCAAGCAGCTCATAGAAATCCATACCTACACGAAACACGAATGGTTCTATGAGTTCAGCTACGTGGAATATGCATACACATATAATTCAGGTACACTCTTAAGTCACTATAAGTGCAACTTACCGGCTTTCTTTGCTGCCCGGAATAAGACTTCCTCAACCAGATGCTGAGCTGGGTCTCCATCAGGATACAACGAAATGAAGAGCTCCACTTCGGCAACAGCTTCTTCATTAGTGAAATACTGGTATAGGCCATCCGAGGACAGTATCAAGAATCTGTCCTTGGAGCCTAATCTGTGGTGGTACAGATGTGGGAGGCAATTGATGTAAGGCGACGCTCCAACATAGTCTATCCGAAACATCTCCAGAAGGGCATTGTTCCATTTCGGCTGCAACACAGTAATAATTTCAGTCAGCAAACTAGTTTTCAAATCAAGCTTCGCCCGTCTTCTTTGACATCCACCACAAGAATATACAAGAAAAAAAACTCAAATTCGATAGCGTTTGTTTTTCAGTTCATCCAGCAAATGTATTTCAAGGCTTTCAAGTAACACTTGCAAACATAAAAAAAATGGCGCATTGTCACAGTTACTAGTTCTAATACAGTGTTACAGCAATCAATGATATTGATTCTGATTCTGAATGGAGCTTCAAGTTCCTCGTCAATCAGTTAGCACAATACATACACATAAGCATTCGAGTGTTCATTGATGAAGTCAGCTAACAATTCAAAAGATTAGTATACCTGTTTGAGAAATCCAGCACCAAAAGCCCGGGTGACTTTCAACGACCCTTTAACGCGGTCATTGACAACCGAGCAAGAATCATCCAAGTGCTCTCTTCGTATCCTTTGCACTTCCTGCAAACATACACAATAACTTCTCATAAGCACCAATTCGATCCGATAAACATAGAGGAGCCAAAGAGGAGATTCGAAATACCTCATCCGCGCAAGTACTATGATCAAAACTAAGCTGAAAAGCACTAAGAGTAGCCCTAACACCATCACAAACTTCGACATCATACAAACTCTCCTCATTGATCCTCTCCAAATCCTGATCAACCTTCCCAACCCGAAGATCAGGCTCCGCTTTATGACCCAACACAGCTCGGCTATCGCCTACATTCATCACATACACATCCTCCCCCTTCATCAGCATCACAAGCACACACGAACCCATCAATGACAGCTCTGGATTTTCCTCGAGCATCTTATCTGCAATGTCAAAATAGGCCTCTTCTGTCTTCATCAGGGCCTGAGACAGCGCCTTCAACACTTCCAGATGATTGATCGTATTAGCGTCTAATCTGTTACGACTTAGCTGCTCCTTTAACCTCCTATCTAACTCGATCCTCTCCCTATCGAATTGGTACTTCCAGCGCCTCGCCGCGCCCTTATACTTGCAGTTCTTCGAGCTCCTACTCCCCTGTCTTCTACAATTCGAGCTGAAATTGGATTCATTGCTAACAGATGGATAGTTTTCCTGCTCGAAACAGCGAGGATCGCGAACCGAATTGTCGGTTTCGGAGCTCCAATTGCTGCAATCGGAGGAGGTGTTGCTCCAGGTAGAGGAAGTAAAGGACTGAGATTCAGATTTTTCATCCCAAAGTAAACCCTTTAGCTCCTTATGAACAAACGAATACAGGTTGGATAAGAGGAAATCGGTTGCATCTGGGCCGTTGAATCCGTCATAAATCCCAACGAACACCCATCCGTGTTCCTCCGAAACGATGACGTGTACCCGATCCTCCCCGGCTTTACCCTGCGCCCATTGGAGGTTCTGGCCGTGTTGCCCTTCGAACGAATCGGCGTCGTCCAGGCTACCTTCGCTGCTCAAATTGACACTGCTCACTGTCAGATTCTCGTTGTTGCCGACGATCCAGCTATCCTGGTACTTGATCGATGAAAGCCCCTTCATCGGAGCGACGAGCGAGCCCTGTCCACGGGACAATTTCTTCGAGATCGCTCTCCGGAGGCCGCGAATTATCGATCTGGGCCTCGATCGGGCCCATCCGCTCTGCGATAAGCTTCTTCTGAAGGAGGCGTTGCCGGGGTAGCCCCTATCCAAGGGACCGGAGAACAAGGATCCACCTGGATCGAGCGGACCGGACATGAAACCGCGCTCAATTGGCCCGGAGAGGAACCCGCGCTCGGTTATCGGGCCGGAGAGGGGCGGATTGCGGGGGACGGGCTGGAGAGGGACGGAGGCGAAGGAGTTGGAGCTCTCGAAGGCGGAGGAGATGCTGGTGCTGTTTGTGGTGGAATCGAAGAAGGTGGTGGAGAGAGGCGTGGAGGTGTTAGCTGACACAGAAGCGCCGGAGATCGATCGGAACACAGCGGTTGCTGAAGCGCTCGCGGCGGAATCCTCCGATTGGAGCTTGGAGCAGCTGGTGCGGGTCGGGTCGGGCCGGACATAACAAAACGAATGGCCAAGGCCTTCGTCGTAAGGGTCGGTGATTACGATGTTCACTTCTTGGCTCCGCCGCCGGCGATGGTGATGGGAATCTCCGACTCCGCCGCCGGTGAAACAAACACCTATCTTTCCTAGACCGTTTCCCATCTCCGATCAACAAAAAGATTCAATCTTTCTATGGTCTATGCACTTTGGGAGAGATTACATATATGGATATTACCAAAAAGATGAGAACTTGTTTGTGTTGGAGTTGAATCTTTTACACCTTGACTTTCATTTCTGAGAACAGATACAAAAAATAAAGAAGGGAAAAATCAAAAAGAGAGGTGGGAAGGTGGGAAGAAGAAGATGATAAAAACTGAGAAGTTCAGAGAAAGAGAGAGGGTTGACCAACAGCCCTTTGAAATAAGGTGCTGTCTTTTTGTTTGGAAGTGGAATTTATTTTAATTATTATATTTTATTTACATTAATTATTTGAATTTCCATTGGTAACATTTATTGCATTTTTTTCAGTTCTGCTGGGTGTGTGTGGTTAGGAGAAGTAAATTTGTATTTTGCGTAGTTTCTTTTTGCATTTTTTGTTTTCTTTTGTGTGGATTTTTTTTAGAGAGGGAGAGTTGACTAAAAATTTTCTCTCTTTCTTCTTTTTTTTCTTTTTTCTTTTTTATTTTCTCAGGGGCGGGGGTTGGTTTTACACGGGGGGTGAGGGCGCGTCACGCGTGCAATGCGCGTACGGATTGAGATGACAAATTGGCCCCAAAGAATTTTTTTTGGGTCTGATTGGGCCCAAAAGAATTTTACCACTAACCCCAAATAAAGCCGAATTTCCCCCTTTGGATGAAAGTATATATACTTTGATTTTATTTTGAAAAATTAAATATACTGACAAAGTGACAATGTTCTTTATATTTTTTTTAGGGATCCTTATTTTCACCTATAAAAATTTAATTTCGATACCCAAATTACAAACATGTTGAATCGGATTTTTTTTTTAAAAATTAATATTGCCTAGAGTCCGATAGATAGGCAAGACTTCAAAAAAAAAAGTTTACTAGCTGATTTTCAGTTTGTTTTTCCTTTTTTTTTAAAAAAAAATTCTTGTCGAGAAGCAAAATTTATTTAGATGTCCAAATTAATTTTATTGATTCTCATAACAACACCCTTTTTATTACAAATTTAAGTTTTTGCTATTTGAAAATACTGGACCAAAAAAAAGCTATTTGAATATATATATATATATATATATAGGGGCGGAGCTGAAGGGGGCCTAGGGGGGCACATGCCCCCTCTCTCATTTGACGAACTACCTAAGTGTATTCTCATCGTCGATAGCTTTGTTTTGATATATAATACCCCTTAATCCGATATCTGAGTAAAAAGTTATTACTGTTTTAAAATTAAAGGTAGAATAATCACTTTAATTTTGTTTCAATAGACTATAATGCTTTTATATTTTACTTAAATTAAAATTCAAATACTATAATTCATCTCGAGAGCTTCGAAATGAGAGGTTATATTAATCATTTCGACAATTAGATACAAAGTTATACAAGTTTAAATTTTTTATATTTTGTTATACATTATTATATGTTATGAGTGCAACAAGTTATATATTAACTAGCTAGGTTGTTATTCGAGCCAAACAAGTCTAGTATTGTTTGATTATATTTAGCTCATTTAGAAACAAGTCAAACTCGAGTCGAACCTATATTTGAACTTGAGCTCATACTCGACTTGTTTAGTAAGTGAACGAGCTTGAGCTGAGTTATTTTTTTCCAAGTATTATGCAACTTTACTTGCTCATGACATAGTAACTTAAAAGAAAATTTGTAAATTTCACAAAATTCGCGCTATTTGAGTTTTAATGGATCCGAGCTGAATCATGAATGAGCATAAAAATGTGCTCGTAATCAACTCATTTTGTAAATGATGTTCAAGCCGAGCTTTTATTGAGCTAAACTCGAGCCAAGCTTTAGCTCATATAACAACCATAACCTTAACTTAATGTTTATTAGATTGCGTTTCCTATACTTATTTAGTTAATTTTTTTTTCGGATATTTCATTTATATATTTATATTTCTTTTTTTAGGTGCGAAAAAAACTATAGCGTTTTATCATAAACCGATAACATTTTTTCTTAAAATAACATAATTTATTATCGTATTACATATAATTCTTTATGTCAATTTAATCCACAACTATATCGTACATATATAATTGTGCCCCCTTCGAAAATTTTCTGGCTCCGCCAATATATATATATATATATATATATATATATATATATATATATATATATATATATATATATATATATATATATATATATATATATATATATATATATATATATATATATATATATATATATATATTAGTTTGAGAAAGGTGCAAGTGTGTGTGGTTCACGCTCAACACAAAGAGAATATGACGTCCGGATTAAAAATTCATTCAACTAATAAAAAAGAAGAAACAAAATGGTCGTTGGGGTTATTAATATAACTACGACGGATTTCGAGCGCCAAAAAGTCAATGAACCATACATACATTTGTATTATAAATAATCTCTCTCTATATATATAAATTAAATGCAAGTTAGGTCAAATTAGACGATGTGTATTGAAGCCGTGATGTTGGAAATTAGTAGCAAAATTTTCCATTTTATGTATACGTTTCAATATTTACATTAATTTTAATGATTACTCTGTTTATTTGATTTATGCTCCTTAATTATATAGCGGTAAAAAAAAATTCTATGTTTTTATTTTATTTTCCTATTTCTTTATGGAGTTTTATTTTCCGTTCAATACATATCTCTTGGTTCAAAAATATAAGTTTTTAATAGCTTTTTATTAACTTTTTCTTTTAATAATTTCATAATTATTACTAATCATAAATATGTATGAAATAACAAAAAAATAAGTACAAAAATAATATTTGATTATAATTTTTTAGTTTCTTTAAAATATAAAATTTTTAAAAGACAAAATTTTTCAAGATTTAGTAGTAAAGTTCAAACAAGATTATTCTCGGCATTCGCAGTATTTATTTAGTATCTATCGACTGTCTCTCTGTTGGTCTTATTTGTTGAGATCTTGTTGTATTTGGGTTTTTTTCTTTTATATTTGCATATTTTTTGTTATACCACGACGGTTAGCCCGTCAGTCGATTCCCTTTTACATCTCATTTTTCTAGAATTTTACTATTGTTTTGGGATTTCAAATTATTTCCCATTTTAAAAAAAAAATTAGATAGTGTATTAAAGGAGGTAGATTAACGTGAAAGGAAGGATCGGGGGATAGAAGCAGCGGTGTACACGTTAAGGGGTTGACTGCAACTCACACTATTATTTCAAGATTTCAACTTCTCGCCGTTCGTTACTCCATCTGTCCATCTCTTCACATGAATTTCACATTTTCGTCCTTGTTTTTTTTCTGAATTCTTAGGCTTTATATATATATATATATATATATATATATATATATATATATATATATATATATATATATATATATATATATAATTTCTGCTGAAGACATAGTAGGTGGTTTCACATTTTTTTTTTGTTTTTTTCAAGTGTCAGTGTGTACTTGAAACTTGAAAATACTGTAGCATATAACTGGGTATTAAAAATATTACTTGTATTATCTGAGTATTTAAAAAATAGTTTTTAATTGACCTAGGCCCAGATTAAGAAACTATATTTTAAAAGATTTTTCGAATCTTAATTATTTAACTTTTAGAAAATTTTAAAGAGTTTATAAATCTATTGAAAATGAAAAAATATTTTCAAATATAGTTTACTAGTACAATCCCGCGCGCCATGGCGCGTGCGCAAGAAAAAAAATATAAAATATCTATTATGAAGATAAAAAAAATAATGGAAAAAATACAAATAATGAATTATGTTAACAAATATATGAATGGATAAAATCACTGTGTTAGACTTCGTGCATAGGATTCCTGAAAAAATAGTTTGGTTATATAAATGAATGAAATTGTATGTAAAAAAAGGTTTTGACATCCGATGTTTGGTTGATCTTTGAATGAGTTTAGATTGTTCCCTTATGATTGCTCGGGGATTTGGGAACCATAGCGGCCAAGTCTAGATGAACAAGAATTGGGAAGGAAAGGTAGGAAAGGGAAAAAAAATAAAAGAGTATACAATAGAAGATTGGTTGAATGAACTAAAATTAAGGAGAATATGACACGTCAGCAAATTCTTCTGATTTAAGGTAGTATATATAGATATAGATTAGTCTATAGGTATTTAAAGACTTGTTTGAATGGCTAAAAAGATATAAGAGAATTGAGAAGAGATTAATTAAATTTTATTAGCAAATTAATGTATATGATTTTGTATTTATTACTTAATTTGTTCGACATTATGAAAAAATTAATACAAAATTTGATGTTTTATATATTTCTAGATCATTAAAAAAATGTGTTGAAAAGTTAAATGATATGTAACGAAGAGGGTACTAAATTTGAACAATGAAAATTGAAAATGTTGTGAAATAAATTTTGTATAAAAAGTGAGAGAATAATCTATATCTATACTATACTATATATATAAAGTTGAGTGAAAGCCCTATTAAATGCACTAATTAAATTATAACAAATAACCTGATATTTATTCAATATTACTATAGTAAATCAAAAAGTCATTGTAGCATAATGGTTAAAGGAAGAGTTATTATACATATGGTTGAGGGTTCAATCCTCCTAATTTGCACTTCCTTTGTAGCATTTTTTGCACAAATGTGTGTCTACATATATCTAATTAGTAATTAGTTTATATAAAAGGTAACTAAATTAAATACAAATAACCAAATAAAATCCTCAATCTTATTAAATATTAAAGATGTAGAAATCATAATTTTTTCTCAACAATATATATTTGATGGTTAGTTGAAAATTTATTAATTTTTTCCATTATGCATCATCTCAATCGGATCTTCAAAAAACTTAGTTTCTTGGGAATATTAAACTTAAGTACAATATTAATAGTTTTTTTAATAAATTAAAATATACTATTAAATATTGATTGTTATATTGCAAAATAAAATGGAAATATAATAGCTTTGAAATAACAAGGTTTTCAATTAGCAACAAAAATAGCTAAGGAGAGTAAAATGATAAAATGTGTTGATAATGCTTTTAAAAAATTAGATTATTGTTTTTTTGGTGGCTTTTGAATATTAGTTATTTTTAATAACAACATATAAGAGTTATTAGTTAGTGTAAAATTCTAAAAAAATATATAGCCTTTTATATAAAGGAAAAATATTTTTAATTAATAATAAATATAAAAGTAAGTGCACTCACACATTATGAAAAGGATATAAGTACACAATATTTTCATTAAAAAAATCAAACTTATTTTAAGTTATATGATAAAAATGCATTTTTTTAATTATATTCCAATAAACATTTGATTGAGTATTAGGTACATATTTAACCAAGAGAATAAAATAATGTACCGATATATTTAAAAGTAATGAGAATAAAATAATTTTAAACTATTTTGGTTCACAATAGGACTATAAAAAAGATAGGAGAAAAATTAATTATGAGAAAATTATAAAATTATGTCACCTAATTTAAATCCTAAAAAAAACACATGTGTGATAAAAGTTTGATTACTTTTTACATTAAAAAAGTTTGATTACTTTTAATATTAATAATTAAGCTACATGTAAATTAACTACTATTTATAAATAAAATTATATTTACTAGATTAAACATGCTCACTAAAATATATGTCCCCTGCATCGCACGGATATGGTCCACTAGTTACAGATAATTGTTAAGTGTAATCAATAATATGAATTTTGATCTACTTTCTTAATCATCACCATTACCTTTACCTAGTAAAAAGCAAATGGAGAGTTAAGTAATTACTCCCTCCGTTCGACAAAACTTGTCATTTTAGCTTATTTCACAAGTTTTAAGACAATTAACAAATGTACTAATTTACCCTCAATTATTACTCTCCTTTTTTACTTTATCGAAAACTACAACTAACAAACCATCAATCATATCAAGGGCATTTTTGTAAAGTGAAGGGCAAAATACCTATAATGACAAGTTTTTTTGAACAAAAATAACACCCTAAAATGACAAGTTTTGCCGAACGGAGGGAGTATTTTTTTTCCTCTAAAAATAACGTTTAATTTGTTCATGTCATAAATGTCTTTTTTTTTTATGTTAGTGCAGTTCGATCAACTCAGTCGCTCTACATCTGAAACGGGTACTATGTGACCCATTTAAGAGGTTGACTCTTCCACTCACAAGTGACTCCATATTTCCAAGGGAATTCGAACTTCGAACCTTTTGACATACTCCCTCCGTTCGGCAAAACATGTCGTTTACTATTCACGCACGCTTTTTTAGAATGATACTCCCTCCGTTCGGCAAAACTTGTCATTTTATAGTGTTATTTTTGTTCAAAAAACTTGCCATTATAGGTATTTTGCCCTTCACTTTACAAAAATGCCCTTGATATGATTGATGGTTTGTTAGTTGTAGTTTTCGATAAAGTAAAAAAGGAGAGTAATAATTGAGGGTAAATTAGTACATTTGTTAATTGCCTAAAAACTTGTGAAATAAGCTAAAATGACAAGTTTTGCCGAACGGAGGTAGTAAAAACTATATAAAATATTTATTTTTTTATAAATTTTTTTAACAACTTTGTACTTATTAATAATAACTACGAAATTGTTAAAAAATTATTAAAAAACTAGATATTTTATGTAGTTTTTATCTTCTAAAAAAGCGTGCGTAAATAGTAACGTGATATGTTTTATCGAACGGAGGGAGTAGAATATAATGTATCCTCACAACCACTATATTGGTTCATAAATGCCTTTCTATTATTCAATTGTCCAAATGAATCTATAAATTAAATTAAGAACTCATTTCCGAAATCCCTTTTTGCAACATATACGTACTAACACTTTTATATATATATATATAATTATTTTGAGGTTCTAGAATCCCCTATTATTAAATACATATATTAAAAGATGAGATATTATTGAAGAAAAGGAAGAAAATACATTGCATGTTTCGACGTGTCATGTTAATTTGAAGAGTTTGAACTTTGAATTAGTATATATACTCATAGTTTATTTATGTGTTGAACATAGGGTTTGAGTGTTTGACCATAATAAATTTGTCAATTAGTCTAATTTCTACTCGGTAGATTAATGGTTTTCTACCATAATAAATATTTATGTCAACATATATGTTTGACAATTAGAAATTAAATTGTGTAGGCATGAATGTTAGTAAAAGCCAATAAAAATTCAACGTGTAGGGCTAATTTACTAAACTGGCTAGAAAAGTTATGTTGTGGCGTGATATAAAGGGAGATAACCGTTTTAAAATTTGATTTTGTCTTAACAATAATGCTAGTTAATTAGAAATCGGTGTTATCTCAATGTTACACAATACTCTTCGATCACTCACACTCGCCAAAAAAAAGTTTTAATCACTGGACTGATCATAAGTCATAACTATTTGAGAGAGACGAAGAAGAAGATCGTTTCATCACCCCCCGACCTAAAAAGAAGAATAGTTAAAGAGAAGCGAGATCACTTTCACCTTAAAGAGAGACGAGATATCTCACATCTCTTTTAAGGTGAAAGGCGGGTTTTTAACATCAAAACACAACCCATTACTCCTCGACCTAAAAAGAAGAATAGTTAAACCAACTTCTCAAAAAAAACAAAAACAAAATCTCAATAAACTTGATAAGAACAAGAGAAGTAGCTCATCTATAACAATGTGTTAGAAGTATAATAGATGCAGATTACATTGTCCAGTTCTCTCTTTACATTCAACTAGCTTTATTACCCCCACGATTTATGCGATTTTTTGTTAATAAAATTATTATTTTTAATATGTGCACAAAATTTTGGATTATTTAGAGATGTATATGTATATTTATACCATGTCAATTTGTTTTTAAATCTTAACTTGTAGGTTTGATTTATATAGTCGACAATAGTATATTGAACAACTAACCATTAAAACATTGAAACAAAGCAAAATAATAAAATAAAATTGCTAGCCTGAAAGTCTACAACACATGAGTTTTTCAAGTCTCTGTTTTAAACTTTTAATATATATAGGGTTGGGTTCGGGTGAGAATCACCTTACCGGTGAGAAAGAAAGAAGCAATCTGATTGGTCCACGTGTCCAGAAATAAATTAAAAATACGAAACACGCGTATTACCCCAATTAATTAGTAACACTCACACAAATTAATTAGTAACACCCACAATGCACGCGCCAATCAACAAAATTTACTAATTAATTAGACAATGTACGTACATATGAAAAGTGTTTACATGGACTTTTAAAAATTATTTTTTGGCATTTTCACTTGTTAAAAAAATATAAAAAATATATTTTGGGGTGTATTTTAATTTTATCTACACATAGACACCCACTTTGTATATGTTTTGTTGAAAAAAAAATGTGGTTCACAAGCTATAAAGAAGTGGTTCATCAAGTTACTAAGAAGTGGTTCAGCCCTTTTACTCTTAGTGGTTCAGCCCTTTTATTCATAGTGGTTCAACCCTTTTTACTCTCAGTGGTTCAGACCTTTTACTCTCACTGGACCACTCTCTATTTAGTCACTGAACCACTCTCTATTTAGTCACTGAACCAATCTCTATTTAGTCATTGAACCACTCTCTATTTAGTCAATGAACCACTCTCTATTTATTCTCTGAACCTCTCTATTTAGTCTCTGAACCACTCTCTATTTAGTCACTGAACCAATCTCTATTTAGTCACTGAACCACTCTCTATTTAGTCACTGAACCACTCTCTATTTAGTCTCTGAACCAATCTCTATTTAGTCACTGAACCAATCTCTATTTAGTCACTGAACCAATCTCTATTAAGTCACTGAACCACTCTCTATTTAGTCACTGAACCACTCTCTATTTAGTCACTGAACCACTCTTTATTTAGCCCTGAACCAATCTCTATTTAGTCACTGAACCAATCTCTATTTAGTCACTGAACCAATCTCTATTTAGTCACTGAACCAATCTCTATTAAGTTACTGAACCACTCTCTATTTAGTCACTGAACCACTTGGTATAAACCTCTGAACCACTTGGTATAAACCTCTGAACCACTTGGTATATATATACACATTATACATTACACATGCTGAAGAGCTTACAGAGTCTTTCTTCGATTAAGGAGTCCTTGATTGGCCTCTTCGAAGGCCTAGATGAGGAGAAAGAGAAAGATCTGATTCAGAATGGGAGCGTTGGAGACAGAGAGGAACTGGAGGAGGACGATTCGAGTTCAGAGGAGTCGAAAAATTTGGCATCCTCCAATGCTTTCACAACCGAATTGAATGCAGTGTTGAAGGCAGTGAAGAAGGCTGAGATGAAGCTGAGTGATTACAAGGAGAGGACTAAGAAGGAGAAGCTGAGTGATCACAACCGAATTGAATGCAGTGTTGAAGGCAGTGAAGAAGGCTGAGTTCAGATGAAGCTGAGTAATTTAATTTATCATTCATTCATTCTATCAAACATCAGTGACAATTAACAAAACACATAATACGCATCAACCGATCAAGATTTCACTAAAAGGGGGAAAATCATATTTGAACTGAAACTTCAGTGATTCAATGCCTTTATGTTTATGAAAATTCAGTGATTTGAACATCGATCAAACTAAAACTTAATTTTAGGGTTAGGACGTACACTAAAAGGGGGAAAATCATATTTGAACTGAAAAACAACAGAGAGAGTCAAGGTCCTCTTCTCCGCCCCAGATTTCGGCGTCCTAGGGGTTGAATCCGACGGCAGGTACTCCAGCCCCATCAATCGCGCCACCGTAGATCTGAAATTTTTGGGGTTTTCTCCTCGTTCCTGTTCTTCGTCAGGTTTCTCGCCGTCGATCTGAGGCTTCGTCAAGGTTTCTCACTGTGTTGGAGCTCCGAACTGCTGCAATGGTGGTGGTGTCGCAAATAGTCGAAGGAGACGGCGATGTCGGCGGCGAAGCACATCCCTATTGCAAATCGAGGATGAAGATGGCGACGAGATCCAACCGAAGGAGACGACGTCAGAGCGTTGACCGCCGACGGGGCGGTCCTCAGCGCCGGAGAACTCGCCGATGGGGCGGCGATCACGGTGGGAGAAGAGAAGGTCGCCGTCATCGACGCCGTAACTGAATGTGCTGAAGAAGTCGGCGGCGGTGAAGAGGTCGTCTGGAGGCGGAGAAAACTGAGAGGACACGAGAGACCATGGATTTGAGGAGAGAGGAAGCGCGAGAGACCATGGATTTGAGGAGAGAGAGGAAGCGCGTGGGGGTGTTTTTTTATCTTTAAAATTCAGATTCGTTTCCACCAATAGGAATGCTTATTTCCTTCTCACCAGAAGGGATGCTTCTCACCCGAACTCAATCCTATATATATATAAAACATATAGATATAGAATAGATAGATTGGAGATATAAATCTTATCGATCATACATAGAGTGTTTCTTATATCGGTATAAAATTAAAAAAAAAACATTTTTTCCTTAAAAATATGTAAAGTCAATAATTCAACCTTATAAAGTCCATTTTAATTTATTTTTTTAACCTAAACCAAAATCTATAATACATGAGATAAAGACTACATTACATTTAATTAAATAAAAGGGTAAATTGCAACTAATATCCCAACCTTTAGGGATAGTTGCTTTCAATACCCTAACTTTGTAAAATTTCATAAAATATCCTAACCTATATCATTAATTGCAATTAACACCCTAAATGAGTTTCTTAAATTAAAAAATTACCCATATCGAACAAAAATTACAAAAAAACACCCATATTCATAAAATATTTTCAATGAATCCCTAATACATTTTTTAAAAAATGAGAATTAAATAAATCTCTTACAATTTAACCCCACCCGACCCACATCCAAAAATAATTATAATATATATATATATAATATACTCCTTTAAAATATAATATAATTACTTTAGCACCTACTCATTTAAAATTTCAATCAAAATAATTAATTATTTATCCAAAAACATACATTATAATTAAAATCTAAATTTATATAAGTCTTTCTTGATACATGCTGATTTGTGCATCTATATATTCCCTGTATATTATTTGATACTATATATACTGTCTTTTTGGGTAATATTATGTTTTATATACTAAAACTAATACATAACATCTTATAATGTATCACACATAAATTTCATGGTATTAAAAAAATGATTCTATAAGAAATGTTTAACATAATAGTTTTACAAAAATAAAATAAACTAGATTTAAAAAAATAAATGGTAAAATATATGATAACCATTTGCAATAAATAATTATATAATAAAGATATATTAAAAATAATATGGTAAAAAATAATAATTTTACCATATTATTTTTAATATATCTTTATTATGTAACTATTTATTACAAATGGTTATCATATCTCATACCATTTATTTATTAAAATCTACATTATTTTATTTTTGTAAAAGTATTATGTTTAAGATAAATAATTAATTATTTTGAGTAATTATATTAAAATATTAAATGAGTAAGTGCTAAAATAATTATATTATATTTTTAAAGGAGTAGATTTTATATACTTGTTATAATTATTTTTGGATGGTGGGTTGGGTGGGCTTAAATTGTAAGAGATTTTTTAAATTTCAAATTTTAAAATATATTAGGAGTTTATTGAAAACATTTTATGAATATAGGTGATGATTTTTTGTAATTTTTGTATGATGTGGGTAATTTTTAAAATTTAAGAATCTCATTCAGGGTATTAAGTGCAACTAATGATATATGTTAGGGTATTTTGTGAAATTTTACAAGGTTAGGATATTAAAAGCAACTATCCCTAAAGGTTGGGATATTAGTTGCAATTTACCCTAAATAAAATGCATGAAAGACAATAAAGTTCAAATAAATAATGATCAATTATCTAGAAAGTGGAGAACCATTCTAAGCCACCATCTCTAAAGAATCGACACTCACCACTCTTTTATATATTTTTTTATAAATATATTATATATACATATTTTATAAATATACACCAACTCGATCAACCCACCATTGTCTTTTATTTATTTATATATATATATATATATCTTTGTTAGTTGTTCTTCGTAGCTTAATTTATAATTAAATATTTAATGATAACTTTTTAAAATTATTACTAGCTTGCAATTTTCCACACACGGACATTAATTTCCTATGTAGATGATATATTTAAAAATAGATTAACGTACCACTAATTTCGAAATTCATTAAAAAAAATTCCATTGCAACTGAATGAAGCAACTACATAATTAACTATTTTTTTTAGAATTACTAGTTGCAAAAGAAACAGGATAATGTAAGGATGGAGAGATATTTCATACACATATACGACTATACGAATTACCATTGACCAAGTGAATTAAAAGGCTTTGGTCTTTGCTTCTAGAGAATTAATTAAGTCAACTGAATTGATCCAATTACCTGTTAGTTTAGTGAGATAAAATGGTAATTAGATCCCTTAGTTAAGTAATCCTGATAATGTAAGTAGGTATTTAAAATTAAGCCTGACAGTTTATATTATTTTTTATCATCTTTTTTTATTCATATGTAGGTATTTAAGACTCGTTACAATAGTGATAAAAAAAAGACTCATTACAAAGGATTCGAACTCGTAACTCATTAGTCATTAAATATCTTTCTTACTAGTTGAGCGAGAGAGGTTAGATTTTGGGTGCGTTTGACAAAATAATAGTTGTTGGAGTGGCTGAAGCTGTTGGATAGCTGAAATTGTTGGATTATTTGTGTTAAATATAGGTTAATAAACTAGTATAGTGTTTGGTAAACTTAGCTGTTAGGGTAGCTGTTGAAAACTTGTAAATAAAAAATCAAAAGCTCGGGTGAGTAGCTTTTGAAAAGCTTAGATTTTAAAAGCTAATTAAATTAAAATTTTATATTTATTTCATTTAAGACTATATAATATAAAAACCATAAGCTCCGAAAAACTACTTAATTTGCCGAACGGAGCCAAACCTTGAATTTTGTTTTTACTTTATTTTTCTCCCAAAACCAGTGTTGGATCTCAACAAACTTGAATGGGCCATTTTATTTATTTTTTAAATATTATTATTATTAAGTTAGTTAATACAGTATTATTTTCATTATTGTTAATAATTATATAATTATATATATAAGTGGAAACACAGTAAGAAAATGGAGCATCTGGAAAACCGAATACATATTCTTTTTATTTCTATTGACTAGCACAATTTGTCCACTAATCCTAATTTGTACTCGATTACTACTAAACTATCAAAATCTACAATGTAAAAAAGTCTTGTGTTTGATGACGAAAAAAAAGGGGCACTTGCAATGGAATCGAGGAATGAATTTTCTTCAAACAAGCTCAAAAATTGGATTAGATTGAATATGAATCCTACACAAATTATTGTACGTTTTAGCTTAATATGCGGACATTGTCAAAAGCTTGGATATGAAATGCCCACCTAGAGGAGGAGGCTTTTCACATAGCCAAATAGAGCATCAAGTACTATCAAGGAGGCGAGATTCGGAACAGTTTTAGGGCACATGGTGCAGTAGTAACAAAGTCGCGTTTTTTTTTTAAATTTTTTTAAGCGAATGATCATGGGTTTAAAAGCTTTACAATTGATGTCATACATCTCGCGATTTACCTGCTCCAAAAGGATCTCGAAACAAAGGGATGTGGATCGAAATACTCGCAATCAAATGTCGTAAGAAAACCGAGCATCGGGAAGTGGGAAAAGACAGGCACCCATCAAGGAAGAAAGAGCATGCTCGTCTAAATGGGAGAGAGAGAGAGCACACATTGTTAGCCATTTTTGCTTTGCTTGCATGGGCTAATTGGATTAGCCACCATTGTCAATGTCAATGTGTTTTTAAGTGGGGTGATGATAAAAACTTTAGGTCTTGGTCTTTTTTCTTCATTCACATTCACATCTCTTTAGACTTTTTATAACACCAACGCTTATGAGGTTTGATCAATGGTCTCCTTTTTACTGTTTGAATAATTTCTTGACCCTTTACTTTTTACCCTTTTGTCTTGAATTTAGACATGGTATATGATAGTAAAATTAGGGTACCAACTTGTCAACTTGGAAGAATAAAATTGGGTGTAAAAGAACACAAATCTGATTGAAAACAATCACTAATCACAATCAGATTGGGCATCCAAATTAACAGGATTTGTTTGGAACTTTTGGTACACACTTTACATACAATCAGGTCTAGTCCAAAGTTGAAACTGTCTTTAAGTTATTGTAATGACTCTGCTGAATCCAAACCGGTGCATAAAAGAGGCGCGACATATGTATAGGAGCCATGAGAGGAGGGTCTTGCAAAACATACTTTACTAAAAACCATACGCGGAAAACTAACTCCTCTAAGTTCGTCTAACAGAATGCGACTAGTGCCCAGAGGAGGATCTTGCAAAACATGTAGTCCTATATCAAGTGAAAAGGCAAAGTTAGCAAGCAAATCCGCTACTTTATTGCTCTCTGGAAAAATATGCTTGAACAACAACAATCCCAATATATCCCGCTCAAAGCAGGGTCTGGAGATCGAGTTGTACGCACCCTTTCTCTAACTAGATCAAGAGGCTGTTTCCTAGCAGCCCATGCCAAGTCATCAAAGACAGACAAAGACTCCACACAAACAAGCAACGCAAGAAGGAATAAAAGGGTAAAAGGACAACATATTCTCTAGATTCTAAAATACGCGTCTAGGAAAAATATGCTTGAACTGCTATCCAGAAAAGGAGGGAGCAAATGTATTGCCTCTGGATATGGGGTGAGTCTACTAAATCCCATTTAACCCCAAAACTGAGCAGGTATTGAAACATGGGTTTTTTTTGGACATAGATTAAACATTTCAATTCGAGCAAATATGGGTTATTAGACATAAATTCAGGTGGGTATTCAGTGATCATCTGTCTTAGTTGTCCACCAGCTGTGGATACATAAGAAGTACTGATCTCCCTTGAATTAGCAGTTGCAAGTTGTCAATGGAATCAGTACACCATCATCTTTGCTATTTTCGGAGACTTAAGGGCAAATAATTTACTGGATTTTTGTTTATAGCAAAAACAGAAAGAAACTGGAAAAGCAAGAGTGGAAACATGGCAAAGAAAGGTATACCTGTGTGGAGGAGCTGGTGAACCAGCCTGTATTTTCAAGAGGATGCTTATATAAAGAATGGCGCTATAAGAACTCGCCTTCTCCTCCATACGAAGGTCGATTAGATCATATACCGAGATCTCTGTGCAGATCACAAATCATACATTGTGATGATTTGTGGATGTTCATTGATTCTCGGATGAGATCTCAATAACTGGCCTTTGATAAAGATGCAGAACTCGACCTCTTCTGCCTCTCAGTGGGGGAGAATCGCGTGAATATTTATCTGAATGGCCGCGTCCTTACTGTCTCTCTTTTCAATTTTTTCGCTTTGTTGGTATGGAGTATTTCATCTTGCAACCAGGCCACCAACAGAAAATGCCCTTGTTTACTACCTGAGTTTGTTTCAGCTAGTTCTTGCTTTCGTGTATTCGCTCTTCATCCATCCACTGAACAAGTTGGAAGGCTCCAAAGATTGCCTGGTAAATATCAATTCATTTGCAGTGCTTCCAAAATGAATCAATTTACACGCGAGTTTACTGGAAAATATAATGGTTGCAGGTTGAGACGGTTGGTTCTCCTGTATTGCTTCGGATAAGAGAATTACCAGCGGATAAATCAAACTGGATTGTTTCATATTCATCCCAACAATCTCAACTGCAAAACACTCTTCCTGCAGAAACTTCAAGTCATGGCTTGGATAGTACCGATCCATCAGCTGAAGGAAAATTGAAGAATGCAGATGAGGTAACCTTAATCATGACCCAGTCCTTTGACAATGCCTTGCATAGGAAAGCCAGGTTGATCAAATCAGGCTCATTTCCTGCTGCGACATCATCATGCATCAGATGCCAGGAACCAACTAAACTTGATCACAAGCAAGGAGAGATTTGGCCCCCATCACAAGGAATGGAATCTGCACATGGTTCTAAGGATTCATTAGCACAATCAATGCCTTCGCTGAGTGAAGATAGTGAAGGGAGTAGCCAGAGAATAATCAGCTCCTCCAAGGGTAAGCTTCAGCTAAACAAAATAGTGTCTTCCCTGATGGAATCAGCGGATAGGTACTCTCAGCTGTATGAAACCAGTTCCAGAAGGGAGATGAAAAGATATGCCTTTAGTAGCTTAAAACGGGCAATTGAAAATGACGAAACTAAACCAAGAATGTTTAGGAGGGGATCATCACTATCAGAGCTCGAGTACAACTCTTTCCTTCCAAATACGAATGCATTCAGAGAAGCAATTGCTTCAGACCTTGGCAGCATAGCCACTTCAGCTGAACAACCTGAGCTGGATGAGACAAGTTCCAGAAGGGAGATCAAAAGATATGCCTCTAGGAGCTTAAAGCTGGCGACTTACAATGATGGACCTAAGCCACGGGTGTTTAGGAGAGGACTGTCACTGTCAGAGCTCGAGTACAACTCTTTCCTTCCAAACATGGATGCATTCAGAGAAGCACTTGCTTCCGTCCTTGGCAACATAGCAGGTTCAGCTGAACAATCTGACCTGTCAGTGAACACAAAAGATGGCAGCTCCGATAATCTAGGTGAAAATGGTGAAGATATTATAGAAAATGCAGCCGGTGGACAGATTAGTACTTGGGAGCAGAGAGATGAAAACACCACAGACATTGGTTGTAATGGACTTGGAAAACCAGGATCGGTTCTGGAGGCCCCCTGTGAAGAGAATGAGATGTGCAGCATAAATTTTTTCACATCAGAAGGTAGCTTCTTCGATTAATCATTCCTATTCTATAATCAGCACATTCCATCTATAGATATCAAACTATTGTTTTCAGCTTTAACATCTAATACTCGGGTATGGTGAAATCTGTCACTTTTACAGATTGCAAGTCAGGGAATCAGTCTCAGAGCACAATCAATCTAGAAAAGGGAGAAAATTTAGAGATTCCTGAAGATGATCACTTTTCACCTATAGAACTGGCAGATGACGAGAATTATCCCGAGTTTTACTATGTAAAGCATGTGTTGGAGCTATCAGGATTCATAGGGAAAGAGCACCACTGCACATGGTACTCACTCGAACAGCCACTTAACCCTGATCTTTTTGAGGAAATAGAAAGGCAGTACTGTGATCTTGATCAACCACAAAGCTCAACTGAGAACGAGGAAAGAATCAGAAAACTTATCTTTGATCTGATCAATGAGGCACTGGCGTACATAAATGAGAAACCATATTTGTACTATCCAAACGCTCTTTCCTCCAAATGCCATGTATATCCAATTCCAAAAGGGCGACATCTCCTTGACGAGGTGTGGGCATTGGTGGGCAGGAGCCTCAACTGGCGACCCAACTTGGATGCTTTGCTGGTTGCTTATGACTTGAATCCAAATGATGGTTGGATGAATCTGCAGATTGAAAGTGAGTGCGCGGCACTGGAGGTGGAAGATTTGATTCTTGATGAGTTGTTGGATGATATCCTACTTGCTTGTTGAGTAGATGACTTATCCAGACATACCTGCAAAACATACAACGTTATGTAAAAATTGAGAAGGAATGAAAATAAACAATATTAAAAGGGAACAACAACATTTAACTTACCAAAAAGCATTTTGCAGTTAGTTCCATATCTAAGATACAAACATTATATAGATGTGTATCTCAGAACAAAAGATTTTCAGACGCTGTACTAACCAACTCACCATCAGTAGAGGAGAAAATGTAAGCTTGAAGTTCCACAACACCAAATATGAATTTCCAAGACAAATCCATTATCCATATTTGATATTCACCAATCTCAGCGGCCCAAGACTAAATACCGAAATCCAGCTGAAATCGATGTCCTTGAGGGATGGATTGTGTCCAATTTCACAAGAAGCAACATATTCAGCCTGCAAAGATCATGAAAATCAAAGAGAGGTGCAAATAATGAAAGTAACAAGCAACCATGAAATGTTAAAAAAATTCGTAGCAGCAACCAAGAATGAGTTGCATATTTCAACTATATCTGGCAAGACTTTTCTTTATTAGATGCAATGGAAACAACAACTAATTCCTCAATTATCAATTCAGGATTGAATTTTTAGTCTAGAGTTTGATAGCCTTTACCGCTAACTAATCGATGCTAGGCTACAACAATCATTAATACAAGGGAATTGAGCCTGGTGATGATTTCTTAAACAACCAATCACACCAGTACAATTACTTCAGAAACTGTTGCAAGTTCACCATGAACATCAGTTCAAGCAGAGAAACAACTTCATTCAAATTCTGTCTACATATGAACAGCAATAGCAAAGAGAACTACAAAATTACATGATCTGGTACCTTCATCATCCAATGCAGCTACTCATATCTGTCATGATTGCTGCCATCGGAGTCGTTCGCACCCGAAACAGACGGTGACAATGCCCTCTCACGCTTCCTCTTATGCCTTGTAGGAGACACATCAAAATCATCACCCTTGTCATTCTTCATCTTGGCGCGCTCAAGTAATCCCCAGAAGAATCAAACACAACAATCGACGAATTAGGGTTCTAAAACGATCTCTACGCGCGAGAAATAAATGCATCCCAACAAATCGACGAATTAGGGTCAAATTGAATCTTGATTTCAATGAGGGCCAAAATCAAAACTTTTCTGATTGGGGATACTCGTAAGATCAGAAAACAAAATCGTTAAGTCGGTATTTCATTGGTGGCCCAATTAAATTGTGTGCTGAGGCCCAATGAAGGCCCAAAAAGCGCAGTCCTTTTTCATGTTTATCCAACTCGAAATTCACCAACGCCCCTCTGAACAAACCACGAGTACAAACTTTGTAGCACCTCCCCCCTCCCTCTGTGACGCAAAACAACAAACACCTTATGTGCATACCCCCGAAACTGTAAAAAAACGCTTCAATCTCTCTCTCTCCCTCTCTCTCTCTCTCTCCATCCACATCCAATTAGTTATGGCGGACCATGGCCAACCGCCTGTACCTCCTCCGGACGAAGCCACCGGGTACTTCGTGCTCTCGTACTACACCTTCTGCACAGTCGGATTACCTCTCTGCATCCTAATCGCGAGCTGCTACTGCTGGGCGAGGAAGCGCCTCTGGGACTGCTGCTGCTACTACGACGTCGAATCCGCCCTCGAATCCCAATCGGCGCCGCCGAGGAGCATCCCCTGCCTCCCGAGGCTCCCCTCGGAGCCGCCGAGGTGGGAGCGGGACTCGGCGGCGGCCCCTCCGCCGGAGAGGATCCGCGAGATTGCGGCGGCGTGCACCGACTGCGCGATCTGCACGGGCCCACTCGACGGCGACGGCGAGAGGTGCTCGACGCTGCCGCTGTGCGGGCACCGGTTCCACAAGGTGTGCGTCTACGTCTGGCTTCATCGGAAGGCCACTTGCCCCGTTTGCCGCCGTTTCTACCCCTTCCCGGTCCGTTCCAAGCTCAATCTTTTGCTCAGACAAGAAAAAGATAGGTTGTTGAGTCGTGTATAAATTTTAATATACTTTTTTATATATATATATAATATATATTTATTATTATTTTTGAAGTATAGTTGAGAATGTAGATCCAGAAATGTCCTAATCAATGGATTAACCATGTAATGGCGATGTTGTGTGATTTTGATTTGTCTTAAAACATAAATATCTAATTGAAATGACCGTAAAATCACATTTAATCCAATTGATCAAAAAAAAATTTTTTGATCAATTTGAATTTGATATTGGTGTTGATGGTGGCCAACATTAATTCCATTTGGGTGAAGATGGGATTTAAATGAAGGCAAAAAGGGATGGTTGATCTTTGCCATTTAACATTAACTTCATCTTCCATGTTTGGATATAGTAATTGAGATATGGAAAAGGTTAGAGTTACTCTTCCTAGAAAAATAACAAATTGACAAGTGGTCCTGGTTCATATAAACCAGACCCTCTCCTGCTCTCCAATGGTTATTTTTAAATGTGTAAATATATGCATTTTATATCTAATTTTGTGTTCAATTGATTAATTGTATATTTCACATGTTCAAATTTGAATATTTAGACATATATACACTCAACCATTAAAGTTGGGCTGCTACTCAGTCTGCAAGTTCAAAAAAATATACTCCCTCCGATTTTTAATATAAGGCATTTGACTTTTGTGCACATGGTTTAAGGAGCTAAAAACTATATACAATATTAATTTTTTTAATTAAATTTTTTTACATTATATTACTTATTAATAGTAAGTATTATAATGTAAAAAAAATTATTTAAAAAAATTAATATTTTATATAGTTTTTAGCTCCTTAAACTACGTGCATAAAAGTCAAAAGCCTTATATTAAAAATCGGAGGGAGTATTACGTAGTTTTTTTTAATACGATAAATATTATATAAATAATCTATTTTTTTTATCAATTTTTTAAATAATGTCGTTAATATTATTTACGAAATTGTTAAAAAAATTAAAAAAAAATATTTTATATAGCTTTAAATATCCTAAAAAGGCATAAGTGAATAGTTCATGTCATGTTTACGGTGATAAAAACTATAAAAAAATAAATATTTATTTTTTAAATAATTTTATTTAATAATATTATAATTTTAAAAATTATATAATTATTATAAACATTTTAATTAAAAATTTAATATTTTATATAGTTTTTATTATTTTAAAAAACATAATAAACGACAAATAGAATGGATGGAGTAGTTTGTAAATTGTAATTGAACAATTATAAGTGTATTGATCCGAGGTGTATTGGCTTGAAGATTAGATAGACGAAAACGTCAAGGGTTCATAATATTTTAATTGGATCGTGGGGTTTAAGGCATTTGGGGGGTTTTGCATCTTTTGGATAGACCAAAACAGAAACTCGAACAAAGAGGCATGTGCGCCCAACCAATTTGATGTCTAAATGAAAGAGTACCGTAGGTAATCCAATTATCGAAGGATCAAAAAAAAAAAAAAAATAAAGGTAATCCAATTATCTATAAATACTTATATTGTACCCCTTTGTTTCCGGTGTATCACGTATGAGTTTCCTAATTCTAAGTTTGGTAGCCTTTTAAAAGACTTACACCACTAAAACTTCACAACTTATCACGAAGCTTACTCCACAATGCGAAATCTTTTATTAGATGCATCAAAATTGTGAAGAAAAAAAAAAAATTATTGTGACCATGCCTAATCGAAAAAACAAAAACAAAAAAAACACCTTCTATTCTTTAGTGCGCATAAAGATGCAAACTCTTTTTTTTAACCCTCTTTTATCCATAAAATTAGTAAAAATTACCAAAAAAAATTAAAAATATAAAGTTTTCTTCCGGACTAGGGGGACTGATGCCACCCCGAGCCTCCCTAGGTTCGCCACTTATTAGGGTCTGTTTGAAACAAGCTTACCGGAGCTTTTCAAAATAGTGTGTCAAAGCTTTTTGCGATGTTTGAAAAAATAGTTTTACCAAACTCTATAATTTGTCATGTCAACTAAAATTTTGATAGATCTTTAGAATTTCATCTAGATTTTAAACTTAAGAACTAGATTAATTTTTTACATGCAAACATGTGCTTAAATCTTATGCTAAATGCAGCGGTCATTGCTTTCCTATGTGCCTCACCAGTTGGAACAACGGCAATGGGGCTCTGGGCTCTAGAGAGGCCAATACACTTCGTCCCGGTTTCGGACTCTGCTTAATCTTGGCTGCTACAGGGCAACTGTTGATGTTTTTGGGCGGCCTTGAGTAGCTGCAGGAGGCGGTGGAGGGACAAGGTCCGTCCATCTCCACATGTTCGGGTGACTTTGAGTGGCTGAAGAAGGCGGCACAGCCGCACAGGGGCGACTTCAGCCCATCTCTATGCGTTTGGGCGGGTTTGAGTGGCTGCGGGACGCAGCGGAGGGATGAGTAGTTGGTTCATCTCCACGACTCCACGCGTCCGGGCAGCCCATCTCAAACAAGGGTTGGGAATGTTGGGGCGTAACCAGGAAGAAGGGTTGGGAATGTTGGGTTTGTTAGATCACGATATTGAATGTTGGGCGACGGTTGATCGTTGTTGCGACTGTGCTGCGGGGTATAGGTCTCGTCAATGTCGTTTGACGAGACCAATGCGGTCTTGTCCTTGGCGGCGTCGGTGGTCTGACGGTGAAGGCGAGTCTCTTCCAGGATCAGTTGAGACCGGGTCTTTTCGAAGGTAGGGAGAGGTTCTGTCTGCTGGATATGAGTAGCAGCAACGTTGTATTCAGAGGGAAGACCCGAAAGTACCTGGAGGACAAGGCGGGTAGCGCTGGGTTTGGAGTCGACGGCACCTAATTGATCGGACAGGGTCTTGATATGCTGACAATAGGCGGATATCGACGGGAAAGAGGAAAGCTTGCAATTTGAGAATTCGTGTTCAAGATAGACAGCACAGGTGGACTTGTTGTCTTGAAAGAGATTCTGAAGCTTGTTCCAAGCATCCAAGGCGGAGTCTTTAGGGTCGAGGATGGTTGTCAATAGATCTTTTGAGATGGTGTTGAAGATCCATTGAAGGACAATGGTGTCGAGTTGAGCGAAGAGATCGTTGTCTTCACTGGCAGGGCGATCGACGGAGGAGTCGATGTGGTGGATGACCTTATGAGCCTTAACATGGGTCGTGAAGAGGTGCGACCACATGGTGTAGGAACTGGATTCGTGATCAAGGATGATGGGGATGCAGTTTTTGATATTGGAGATCGTGAGAGCGGAGTGGAAGGGCGGTTTGGTGGTGGGTGTGTCGGCCATCGGGACGAGAGAGAGAGAGAGAGAGAGAGAGAGAGAGAGAGAGAGAGAGAGGTGCGAGAAAGAGGGGGGTGTCGGCAAAGGGAAGCCGAGAGTGGGAGGGGGGAGGGGCAGCGGAAGGAGGGTGGCCGAGAGGGAAGTAAGTGGCGGCGGAAAGGTGGTGGTGGCGGCGGTGGGGAGGGGTGGCGGTTAGGGTTAGGTTGTTTAGAAAAGATTAAGGTTTAGGGATCTTAGGTTGTGATACCATGTTAGATCACGAGATTGATTGTAATATCCTCCTTGAGGGTTTCCATTCATTGATAAACATATATATAGGTTACAAAGGTATTGGACGTTTGGGCTCACTATACAATATAAGACTTATGTAATCTATCACGGTTTATTGTGGTGCAAGGCCAAGAAGATGTTCATTCATAGCAAGTCTACCGGTTCCGAGCTCCATTGATTTCTATCTGATAGAATTTTTCCGACCATGATATATTATCTTAACTACCAACCTGAGTTTCCAAATATATTATGGCTTCGTATGGGCAGGAGTTAATAAACAGGCTAAAATTATAAACATGGTAAAATTTATAAACGGTTGGTAAAAATAGTTAAAAATTTATGAAAAAATATAAACTCCGTATGGGACGAAAAAGTGTTTATTTGTAAAAAAGTGGTGTTTATTTGGTTATTATTAGGGGTATTATAGTACTTTCAAACCAAATAAACAAATAAACACCAAAATAAGCTATCACAAGTAGCTTTTTTTTAAACACAAATTTTAGCTGTTTATTTTTTTAACTGCAAAAAACGTTTTAATTTTAGCTGTTTATTTTGGGTGCCATACACACCCTATATGAGGTATAATTTGATAAGATAGAGTATATTATATTCGACCAAAAACAAATATAGATATGTTATATCAAAAAGATCGTTTTTATTGGATATGATTCATGAAATATAATCAAACGCATTGTTGGTGATGTTTTAATTATCTTCTTGTTCTTCTAGCTCTTAGTCTTTTTTATTGTAGGGTTTTAAAATAATTACACTACAATGAAAAGTTTTTCAATCACCCAGCTATAAGCAACTGAAATGCTGCTTTTCGTTACTCATATACTCCGGTATTTTCAAATATTGTTAATCGAAAGTCAAAAAATGAAAAATGAAAAATGAAAAATGAAAAATGAAAAATGAAAAATGAAAAATGAAATACTATTCTTTTTGTGTTTTTCATCTAATATATTGCTATAAAATTATATTTATATTACTAACCTCTATTTTTATATATTTATAAAATTTTATTTTGAAAATCATATTTTAAAATTTTTAATAATCGTATTTTGTAAAAATATTTCCATTTTAATTTTTAAAAATTGTAAAACATAACTTTTTAAATAAAATTTTATAAATATATATAAAAATGTAGGAAAGGGAGCACTTTAGAGGATACAAGTGATTACTTTTTTTTTTTGATCGAAGATCTTAGTCCAGTTCCATTTAAGGGTACTGTGTGGCCCATTTAAGGGGTTGACCCTCCCACTCACAAGTTCGAACTTCGAACCTCTTAGCATGGGATGTAGCCCCACAACCACTACACCAACTTGTAATTGGTTGGATACAAGTGATTACTAACATTGAATAAAAGTAGACAACTAAACAAGTCGCTAGCGAAATATGAAAAGTAAAGAAACCTATTCTGCCTAATTGGACGTTTTTTTTTACCATCAGGATCAAGTCTGCATCAAATTGAACCAAAAACACTACCCTCACCCTTAGGTTTCCGCTCAAAGAGTTTCACAAATCAAAGATACACCAAACCATTTCGAAAAAAAACAAAGGGATATTCGTAGAATCGTAGTATTTGTGGTGTAGTAGGCTTGTGTAACTTCAGCTTGCTTCAAAATTATCTGACTTGACAAACAGCATCTTTTGCCCTTTCAACAACAAATCCATTAATCCAACCCAGTAAATATCAGATAAATTGGGGGAATTTAGAAAGTGTTAACAACCCAATTTCGTAATGCTTCCTGCATTCCCAAACACATAAATAGGAAATGTGACACAGAATTTCAAAACCCAGCTGCAGCAGATAACAGAGCAAGCAATTTGGTTCTGTATGAACACTTTAAAGACTCAGTTGAGCCCTTGTGCGGAATCTTCACAGATTGTCATTGCCATCCCATAGGGATAAACAAGCTTGAGAATCTGAAAAGCAACCCAGTCCGTCAAAATTCAACATACGAATTACATTCAAACTTCACCAGCCGCAAGCAATTTTATGAAAAGACAAATTGGAAACAGATAGCTATAGACGAATTGAATACGAATTGAATCGAGACAGCAATAACAACTTCGATTGACTATCCATAAGTGAAATATCTTACATTAAACTCCACGACCAAGCCAAAACCTAAGCTATTGCATCAAAGATAGAAACAACACTTCCAGTTCCAGACCAAATTACATATCAGTACCACCAAATTGAAATCTTCCAAAGAGAATAAAGAAACAGTAAAACCCTAAGAGCTGGTGAACTTCGTCACTGCCTTTGTCCCTTCAGAGACGGCGTGCTTTGCGAGCTCACCGGGGAGAACAAGGCGAACAGCGGTTTGGATCTCCCGGGAGGTGATGGTCGGCTTCTTGTTGTAGCGAGCGAGCCTCGAAGACTCCTGAGCGAGCTTCTCGAAGATATCGTTGATGAAGCTGTTCATGATCCCCATGGCCTTGCTGGAGATTCCGATGTCGGGATGCACCTGCTTGAGGACCTTGAAGATGTAGATCTTGTAGGTCTCGACGCTCTTCTTCGATCTCTTCTTCTTCTTGTCTGCGGTGGCAGATCCGCCCTCCTTCGGGAGCTTCTTGCCGGCCTTGGGCTTCTTCTCCGCCGGCGCCTTCTCCGCTGGCTTCTTCTCTGCGGGCTTCTTCTCGGCCTTGGGCGCCATTGGAAAGGGGAGGAGAGAGATTAGGGTTTGTGTTTGGCGCGGTGAAGAAAGTACGAGATCGGAGTTGGGAGCGGGATGAGAGTGCAAGGGTGAAGTTTTCTATTTAAGGGCGAAGGAACTTTAATTTCATTGGACTATGTGGAGACGCACGGATCGTATACGTGGCAAAATATGGTACGTTGGATTGTTAGGCGAAGCTTGGGTAATCGACGGCTTTAAGAGAAGCGGCGTGGTGAGGGGCGCGGACGGCTATTTGACATTTGGAGTTTTGGACTAAGGGGAAGGATTACACGTGGCGTTCCGATTCGTCTGGCTATTGTAAGTTGCGGATCGCTGACGTGGATAATAAAATATTCGGCCAATTTTTTTTAATTGCGCGGGAAGTCATTCCCTTCCTCCCTCCTAATATACAGCAAAAATCTTGAGTATTAATCTCTACGATCCCCGCTGATGATGCACCAACATAAATAATACTCCCTCCCTCTGTTAATTAAAACTTGTCGTTTACTATTCATGCACGCTTTTTTAGAATAATAAAAACTATATGAAATATTAACTTTTTTTAAAATTTGTTTTTATAAATTCATACTTAATAGTAACAAGTATGAAATTATTAAAAAAATATATTAAAAAAGTTAATATTTTATATAGTTTTTAACACCTCAAAAAGCGTGCGTGAATAGTAAAACGTCAAGTTTTAATTAACGGAGGGAGTAATATTTATGATATCACGAGTAAATAATCAGGTTCCCGCTATATAAATAAACCCGCTTTTAGGTTGATTATAATGTATCAACCAATTGATGGAAAATTTCCACCTAAGCCCATTACATGTAAGAAAGTATCCATATGAAGGATACTTGTCCCAAACGACATGACACTTGTCGTCAACAGAGGGACATGTGTCGACACTTGTCGACAATCTCAGGACATGTGTCGTTAATGGATCATTGAGTTTTTTCCTATAAATAGGGGGCGAGACCTCGAGATTAAGGGTCGGTTTTTGGATGGCTCAAAGAGCCTTCCCGAGCGGAATTCGTCTCGATCTGTGGGACCCGACGTTTGATGAAGCCCTGGGAGGACGGTGGTCCGCGAATGGCTTGAGCTCGGATCGGCACAGGTTTTTGGTACACCGACGGTAATCTCGTCGTGTGTCTCAGGTAAGCCCGATCGTCTGAGCTCGCCCGCGTCCAACTTGATCCCGGAACCCGAGGGAACGGGATTCTAAAATCGGGTTTCATCACTGGCGCCGTCTGTGGGAACTCCTCACGCTAAGAGGTAAACAAGATTTCTACATGCTCGTTATGAATCATTTCTTGCCTCGTCCCATTCGTTTTCATGAAACGTGATAATTGGTGGATAGGCATATATGTAAGTAACATGCATGCATATATATAAATATATTTGAAAGGGCAAATGCCTACATGTCATTGTAACAATATGTATACAGACTCAAGTATACACGAATATATTCGGCCGCATCCAATTACAACCACATGAGTCAGCCATCGACGTCGCTTTTCGGCCGCGTCCAGGTGTTTATATACAGAGGGGTTCTCAATCTCCTATTATTATTTCTTTTTCTTTTTCAACGCGACCGAAACATGGTCATTATACAAAATTAAGGGGGAATTACAATCCGAGGTCGTGGCTGGTTTTCCTCTTCGAGAAGCCCCTCGGTCTGTCTGGCAAGGGACTCCTCATGGCGATCATCGACAGAACCTTGCCGTTGAGGTCACGGATAGGTTCGTTGATCCGCGGATGGCCTCTTGTTGTAAGGAGAAGTGGGCTTCTCGAACTCCGTCCGCGGAGAATGGAAATAAGGGCAACAGGGACAGAACTTTGACGAAATGAAAGACATTCGCGGTCGAGACCCAGTGGTGGTTGCCCAGGTGGAGCCGGGAGGAAACAGTCTTCGCCGCTCTCAAAATCGTGGAGCCAGGGACTCCGGGGTGATCGATATCAGGGCACTAAAATGCAAAAATAACAACGACGTGAGCCGCGGAGGGACCTCGACAAATCCGTATATGCCAATCCTTGTGGATTCAAAGGAAAAATGGTGAAAATTACTTTACTCAAGATCATTCCATGCGTGCCGCGAGAAGGACTAGCTCTCCGATCGATTGAAACTTAATTAC
Source organism: Persicaria maculosa (assembly GCA_963922045.1). Taxonomy (NCBI): domain Eukaryota; kingdom Viridiplantae; phylum Streptophyta; class Magnoliopsida; order Caryophyllales; family Polygonaceae; genus Persicaria; species Persicaria maculosa. The sequence continues at coordinate 11,542,117 of OY998267.1, read as the reverse complement.
TATTTTGACGCGTGGGGCGGGTAATACCTCGAGTTTCAGGTTCATCCAGTGGAAGGGCCCGCGTTCGATTTAGCGGTTTGATTTATCTAAACTCCTACTAAATCCTGTCGTTGGAGGCAGTAACCGCGACTCTTGATGTCAGCTACCGATTCAAGACGACTTTGGAGGTTGGAGGCCAACGGCGATCGAGCTTTATGCTCTTCGCCTCCATCCGCCTTGCCACCATCAGAATATTCAACCTCCTAAAAATAAATTAAAATGGAATATATCAGTACTTTTAGAACAAGGGAAAAATACATTCAAGCTGCAAGGATTTGATAAATTCTTAATCCTATGTCGTATTCACACATTATGCAGCTACAATAGATTGTTAGTGTTTTTTCCCTTCACTAATCAGTAGACACTTGGAGGAGATTGAACAAAGGTGTACTTAGACCTCATTTCAAGTGCTGAATCTTGAATACATGCAGTTGGGTAAAAGACATCCTTTTTCAAGCCCTTTTTGACCCCTTGTATAAATAATTATAGGCTATTGATATGAAATGGGGTAGTTGTCGTCATAGCCAATATATATTGAAAGATCGATGAAGGAGATGCTTGCTTGCTTAATTCAGCTCGAGCAAATGGTAAATGTTAGGTTGGGATGATAGCTCCAACATTTGGGCACTTGCATTAAGAGGTTGTTTAATCAATTGGATATATACCCATGATTCATGCTTGGGAGGCCATTGAAGTTGATCCTTTCACGGCCTAGAAAGCATGTTTGTGGCCCTCGTCTGAATTCGGATTCGTTTGAAGTACCGAGTAAGTGATTTGCTAAAAACCACTTTTTTCCGCGGAGGATAAATGTTGCACAATAAGTTGTTCATGGATAGAGACATAGCCCCCCACCTTTATTTTCGAGAAATTTGTGCTTCTAAAACACGCGTAGAATGGTATTTACAAAATTTCATTTTATGATTTCACTTCATTTAGATTTCATAATTGAAATAAAGGTTGTCGAAATTGATAAAAAAAACTCTGCCAAGTGAAAAGATAATCCCCTAGACGCAGGAGCTATCCGCGTCGGGCCTCCGATCGCAGCCTCAGCCTCTCGGAGCACAAAAATAGCATAAGCCCCTGGACGCAGGAGCTATCCGCGTCGGGCTTCCGACCGTAGCCTGAGCCTCTCGGAGTACAAAAATAGCATAAACTTATGCGGCATACCAACTCATTACGAAATTATATCTCATAAGCCCCTCGACGCTGGAGCTATGCTCGCAGAGGGCCTCCAATCGTAGCCTGAGCCTCTCAGAGCAACAACCCCTCGACGCTGGAGCTATGCTCACGGAGGGCATCTGATCGTAGCCTGAGCCTCTCGGAGCAACATCTCATGAGCCCCTCAACGCTGGAGCTATACTCGCGGAGGGCCTCCGATCGTAGCCTGAGCCTCTCGGAGCAACATCTCATAAGCCCCTCGGCGCTGGAGCTATGCTCGCAGAGGGCCTCCGATCGTAGCCTGAGCCTCTCGGAGCAACATCTCATAAGCCCCTCGACGCTGGAGCTATGCTCGCGGAGGGCCTCCGATCGTAGCCTAAGCCTCTCGGAGCAACGACTCATAAGCCCCTCGACGCTAGAGCTATGCTCGCGGAGGGCCTCCGATCGTAGCCTGAGCCTCTCGGAGCAACGTCTCATAAACCCCTCAACGCTGAAGCTATGCTCGCGGAGGGCCTCCGATCGTAGCCTGAGCCTCTCGGAGCAACATCTCATAAGCCCCTCGACGTTGGAGCTATGCTCACGGAGGGCCTCCGATCGTAGCCTGAGCCTCTCAGAGCAACAACCCCTCGACGTTGGAGTTATGCTCGCGGAGGGCATCTGATCGTAGCCTGAGCCTCTCAGAGTAACAGCCCCTCGACGCTGGAGCTATGCTCACGGAGGGCATCCGATCGTAGCCTGAGCCTCTCGGAGCAACATCTCATGAGCCCCTCAACGCTGGAGCTATGCTCGCGGAGGGCCTCCGATCGTAGCCTGAGCCTCTCGGAGCAACATCTCATAAGCCCCTCGGCGCTGGAGCTATGCTCGCAGAGGGCCTCCAATCGTAGCCTGAGCCTCTCGGAGCAACATCTCATAAGCCCCTCGACGTTGGAGTTATGCTCGCGGAGGGCCTCCGAGGGCCTCCGATCGTAGCCTAAGCCTCTCGGAGCAACGACTCATAAGCCCCTCGACGCTGGAGCTATGCTCGCGGAGGGCCTCCGATCGTAGCCTGAGCCTCTCGGAGCAACGTTTCATGAGCCCCTCAACGCTGGAGCTATGCTCGCGGAGGGCCTCCGATCGTAGCCTGAGCCTCTCGGAGCAATATCTCATAAGCCCCTCGGCGCTGGAGCTATGCTCGCAGAGGGCCTCCGATCGTAGCCTGAGCCTCTCGGAGCAACATCTCATAAGCCCCTCGACGCTGGAGCTATACTCGCGGAGGGCCTCCGATCGTAGCCTAAGTCTCTCGGAGCAACGACTCATAAGCCCCTCGACGCTAGAGCTATGCTCGCGGAGGGCCTCCGATCGTAGCCTGAGCCTCTCGGAGCAACGTCTTATAAACCCCTCAACGCTGAAGCTATGCTCGCGGAGGGCCTCCGATCGTAGCCTGAGCCTCTCGGAGCAACATCTCATAAGCCCATCGACGCTGGAGCTATGCTCACGGAGGGCCTCCGATCATAGCCTGAGCCTCTCAGAGCAACAACCCCTCGACTCTGGAGCTATGCTCGCGGAGGGCATCTGATCGTAGCCTGAGCCTCTCAGAGCAACAGCCCCTTGACGCTGGAGCTATGCTCACGGAGGGCATCTGATCGTAGCCTGAGCCTCTCGGAGCAACATCTCATGAGCCCCTCAACGCTGGAGCTATGCTCGCGGAGGGCCTCCGATCGTAGCCTGAGCCTCTCGGAGCAACATCTCATAAGCCCCTCGGCGCTGGAGCTATGCTCGCAGAGGGCCTCCGATCGTAGCCTGAGCCTCTCGGAGCAACATCTCATAAGCCCCTCGACGCTGGAGCTATGCTCGCGGAGGGCCTCCGATCGTAGCCTAAGCCTCTCGGAGCAACGACTCATAAGCCCCTCGACGCTGGAGCTATGCTCGCGGAGGGCCTCCGATCGTAGCCTGAGCCTCTCGGAGCAACGTCTCATAAACCCCTCAACGCTGAAGCTATGCTCGCGGAGGGCCTCCGATCGTAGCCTGAGCCTCTCGGAGCAACATCTCATAAGCCCCTCGACGCTGGAGCTATGCTCACGGAGGGCCTCCGATCGTAGCCTGAGCCTCTCGGAGCAACGTCTCATAAGCCCCTCGACGCTGGAGCTATGCTCGCGGAGGGCCTCCGATCGTAGCCTGAGCCTCTCAGAGCAACAACCTGTCGACGCTGGAGCTACGCTCGCGGAGGGCCTCCGATCGTAGCCTGAGCCTCTCGGAGCAACGTCTCATAAGCCCCTCGACGCTGGAGCTATGCTCGCGGAGGGCCTCCGATCGTAGCCTCAGCCTTTCGGAGCAACGTCTCATAAGCCCCTCGACGCTGGAGCTATGCTCGCGGAGGGCCTCCGATCGTAGCCTGAGCCTCTCGGAGCAACGTCTCATAAGCCCCTCGACGCTGGAGCTATGCTCGCGGAGGGCTTCCGATCGTAGCCTGAGCCTCTCGGAGCAACTTCTCATAAGCCCCTCGACGCTGGAGCTATGCTCGCGGAGGGCCTCCGATCGTAGCCTGAGCCTCTCGGAGCAACATCTCATAAGCCCCTCGACGCTGGAGCTATGCTCGCGGAGGGCCTCCGATCGTAGCCTGAGCCTCTCAGAGCAACAACCCCTCGACGCTGGAGCTATGCTCGCGGAGGGCCTCCGATCGTAGTCTGAGCCTCTCGGAGCAACATCTCATAAGTCCCTCGACGCCTGAGCTAATAATATCGCTTGCGGAGGGCCTCCTGCTCGCAGCTGCTAGGCTCGCAGAGATGAATTCTTAGTGAGTATAAACTAAGTCCCTCGACGTTGGAGCTGTTATTATCGCTCACAGAGGGTCTCCTGCTCGTAGCTGGTAAGCTCGCGGAGATGAACTCTTAATGAGTATAAACTAAGTTCCTCGACGTTGGAGCTGTTATTATCGCTCACAGAGGGTCTCCTGCTCGTAGCTGGTAAGCTCGTGGAGATGAACTCTTAATGAGTATAAACTAAGTTCCTCGACGTTGGAGCTGTTATTATCGCTCACGGAGGGCCTCCTGCTCGTAGCTGGTAAGCTCGCAGAGATAAACTCTTAGAAAGTATAAACTAAGTCTCTCGACGCTGGAGTTGTTACTATCGCTCGAAAGATGAACTCTTAGTGAGTATAAACGAAGTCCTTCAACGCTGGAGCTCTCGTCCGCAGAGGGCCCCTAAAGGAACTACGAAAGGCTTGATTCTCTTTCCAAGAGATACGTAGGCAACTCACTAAAAGGTGGGTGCAGCTTAGACCAAACAAATTTAATTAAAACTTTATACCAAAGGATAGACATAATGAGTACTCTTCCACGGGGGGACAAGTTACATGCACATATGTTGCATCGTTCGGATCGAACCTCAGTTAAGTCCCGACTTGACTAAGGTCCGAGGAGCTGTGATGATGCACCAACATAAATAATAATATTTATGATATCACGAGTAAATAATCGGGTTCCCGCTATATAAATAAACCCGCTTTTAGGTTGATTATAATGTATCAACCAATTGATGGAAAATTTCCACCTAAGCCCATTACATGTAAGAAAGTATCCATATGAAGGACACTTGTCCCAAACGACATGACACTTGTCGTCAACAGAGGGACATGTGTCGACACTTGTCGACAATCTCAGGACATGTGTCGTTAATGGATCATTGAGTTTTTTCCTATAAATAGGGGGCGAGACCTCGAGATTAAGGGTCGGTTTTTGGATGGCTCGAAGAGCCTTCCCGAGCGGGATTCGTCTCGATCTGTGGGACCCGACGTTTGATGAAGCCCTGGGAGGACGGTGGTCCACGAATGGCTTGAGCTCGGATCGGCACAGGTTTTTGGTACACCGACGGTAATCTCGTCGTGTGTCTCAGGTAAGCCCGATCGTCTGAGCTCGCCCGCGTCCAACTTGATCCCGGAACCCGAGGGAACGGGATTCTAAAATCGGGTTTCATCACTGGCGCCGTCTGTGGGAACTCCTCACGCTAAGAGGTAAACAAGATTTCTACATGCTCGTTATGAATCATTTCTTGCCTCGTCCCATTCGTTTTCATGAAACGTGATAATTGGTGGATAGGCATATATGCAAGTAACATGCATGCATATATATAAATATATTTGAAAGGGCAAATGCCTACATGTCATTGTAACAATTTATAAATAATATTTAGATATAGATTAATCATAGACATTAAATTTCATACAATATTTTGAATTAAACCCATTGATTAATAAATGTGTTAAAAATAATCGAAAAAATATAATTGGGTTAAAGAGATAAAGATAAAAATAAATAATAAATAGTGAAAGATATAAGATTTGAATTAATCCCATTGGGTAAAAAATGTAAAATCAAATAATATTGGGTACTTAATATTAGAAAATTTTCCACAAAAAATAATATTAGAAAATATAGTTGTCATAATAAATGATATAATGTAAATAATTTTCCAAAAATAACTTTGAACATGGAGAGGACATGTGACATAAATGCTTCTCTTTTAATATAGTATATAGATGAAAATAGTGTATAGTTAATATTAACTTTATTTTTTTAAAAAAAGTTTTGAATTAATCCCATTGGTTAAATAAAAAGGAATTGCCTAAAATAGAAAAATCATATATTTGGAACTATATATTTTTTTAATAAAAAAATGCTTTTGAATTCATCCTATTGTTTAAAAAATAGATGGAAATAATAATGTGTAATTAATATGGAATAAAATAATATTGTATAGTTAATATTAACATTATTTTTTAAAAAAACGTTTTGAATTAATCCCAATTGCTAAATAAAAAGGAATTGCCTTAAATAACTTCGCGTGAGAAGGTAGGAGACACGTGGCACAAATGCTTTACTTTTAATTATAGATTGTTTTAAAAAATAGATAAAAATGATATTGTGTGATTAATATAGAATGAAAATAGTGCATAGTTAATATTAACTTTATTTTTTTAAAAGTTTTGAATTAATCCCATTGGTTAAATAAAAAGGAATTGCCTAAAATAGAAAAATCATATATTTGGAACTATATTTTTTATTATAAAAAAATGCTTTTGAATTCATCCTATTGTTTAAAAAATAGATGGACATAAAAAGTGTAATTAATATGGAATAAAATAATATTGTATAGTTAATATTAACATTATTTTTTTTAAAAGTTTTGAATTAATCCCAATTGCTAAATAAAAAGGAATTACTTTAAATAACTTCGCGTGAGAAGGAGACATGTGGCACAAATGCTTTACTTTTAATTAATATATAGATAGATAGATTGCTAAATAAAAAGAAATTGCCTTAAATAACTTCGCGTGAGAAGGAGACACGTGTTACAAATGTTTTGCTTTTAATTAATATATAGATCACTTTGCCTACCCAAAAAAAAATCTCTAATCCCTTTGTAATTTTTTTTTTTTAATATAAGGCAATAATTTGGGTGGTGTCACCTTTGACATGACCACCACCTAAAAGCGTCCTGAAGAATGAGAACACGCAGTTTTGAATTTAAAGTCACTACATCAGAATCTAACGAATGGCAAAGACGTGCCACACAATCCGCAACTTTGTTGACTTCCCTTAAAAATGTGGCGACACTCGATCCACCAGTTCGAAAGACTGCATCATGAAAAGCGTGTTTGAGAGCATTATTTCGATCTCCCAAGGGTACGTCCAGAGCCCGGCTACATCATTCATAGTGACCAATATGTCTCCCCCAATCTCAATTCTATGAAGACCTAAACCCTTAGTTTTTGCAATCCCTGAGTGGAGATCAAGAGCCTCAGCATAAAGAGCTGAGGTGAAACCGCACTGCGTTGCCTCACAAGCAACAATTGTTCCCATGTGGTCCCAGATAACAAATTCGGCAATCACTTCGTCGGATGAAAGTTTGTTCCGTCTAAATTAATTTAAAAGATTCTTGAGGCATGAGTTTTCCATCTAATGTTTTTATTTTTTTGGAAAAATGACTAAAAATAATATCAACTATCATCCTTTAACTAAAAATAATACGAACTTTAGAAACTACTATGGTTGATACGAACTATCAGCTAATAAACCAATTTTGATACGACAACTTTCCGACCAATATTCCGGCAATATCGCAATCTGAAATTTTATTTGAGCTCAAAATGCAATTAATAAGTAAGTTAGGGAGAAAATATATAATTAAAAGCAAAGTGTATTGTTCATCTTCTTCGAATGTATGAGGAGCCATGAACGCCTCCGATCGCAATCGGCACCTCGCCTGACTCGTTCTACAACTGCCGCAGCCTTGAGCGACTCCGATCCCCGTAGCAGCACCACCAACACATACCGGTACCATCGCAAAATGCTTGGGTTCGTCACACCCTAGAGCCATAGTGAAGAATTGGAAATAACTGTCAAATCACATCCAATTGCACATCAAAAACATCAATTCATCAATGGATTTATCAATAATTTAGGGGGGAAATGTAAAATATTGTTCGTCTTCTTCCCTAGTTTGTCCAAATATATATTCTTAGGATTTTATGAATTTGAAAATTAGATCTCAAAATCGCTCTTCTTTTTATCGAGATTATGCATGGAAGTCGGGCGACGTCGATCGGTAGAGTATTTTACATCATCGTCTGGGCGGTTGTCTATTGTGGACTACGGTTGTTCATTGGATTAAAATCGGATCAAATCGAATTGAACCTAAAATCGAAATCCCCAAAAAAATAAAACTGAAAACCTAACAGATCGAAACTAATAAGTTTGGTTTGATTTTTAGCAGGTTCGACTTTGGTTAGATTCGGTTATGGACCCGCTGAACCAAATTTGGCTAAGAAAAAAAAAATTAAAAACCTAACCGAAGCGCAAATGAAAAGCAGAGGAAGAAGATGAACAACCCGCGAAGAGAGAGATTGTAGTGGATTGCGGAAATTCCTCGTCATCGGTCGCTCGGACTGTGATTGTTGCGGGTTGCAAGGGAAGTCGAGAAGGAGATGGAGAATGTATAGAGGACGAGTCGGTGGGATGCATGGAGAAGCCGAGAAGGTGTAACACCTCCTTTTATAACCTAAGGGTGTGTCACAACGCCAACGATTATTCAAACTCTATTGTCATCATAATCACCTTAGGCTTATAGGGATATGGAGAGATGCTCACATAAATAAGATAATAATGAGATAGCAGAAGATGAAAATAAATGAACAACGATATCGTTACAATTGTTCAACGGTAATAAATAAATGACAGAATTTTATACATTGATAATAGAGAAACTCTTGTACTAATATTATAATAAAATACTAAAAGCGATAGAAGTATATCAATTGGGTAAATGATGTGGAAAATAGTTTACATAGGTTCAATTTGGAAACATTTATAATTTTTTACTCAAGTGTCGTATTTGAGCTTATAATATATCAAATCCAAGTTATTGACGAGAGAAACATGTATATTAAATTTTATTTTTGATTTAGGGGAGGGGTGACTGCCACCCTTGGCTCCAAAGTAGATTCACCTCTGTTTAGATGATATTTTTTAAAAGGGCAAATTGCAACAAATAACACGAACTTTAGGGGTGGTTGCGTTTTGTGGCACCAACTTTCAAAAATTCTATAATAATCACCAACTTTGAAGGGTTGTTGTGGTTAATAGCACAACCATTTTATTTTAAAAGTACACCTCTTATTAACATTTTGTTTACAAAAAAATCACATTGTCCATTGTTTTTTAAACCCACTCACAATTTTCTTCTTTTAAAAAAAATAATTTTCATGTTTATAAACTCAATTTCAAATTTTCAAAAAATATCATTTTAAAAAAATATAAGTGTGATATTAAAGACATTACTTATTATTTAATTTTTTTTTAAAAAAACTGAGTTTATGGAGAAAATAAAATTAGTTTTTTAAGGGGTGTAAATAATGAGTGTATTCTTTTAAGAAAAAGGGGAAAAAGTAGTGTTTTATAAAATAAATTATACTTTTTAAAATTAAAATGAAAATGGATTATTTTTTAAAATGAAATATGGGCATTTTTGAAAAAATTGAAAATTTGATGATTTTTTCTACAAAGAATGTTAATAAGAAGTGATATTTTAAAAAAAATGTGCCACTTATTGCAACCAGAACCAAAGTTGGTGATTATTTTTAACATTTTTAAAGTTCATGCCATTAAACACAACTATCCATAAAGTTCATGCTATTTTTCACAATTTGCCCTTTTTAAAATGATAAAAGGCACCTACCTGAGTTTAGTTTATATTAGTATCCATCCTCCTAGTTAAAAATCGTTGAAAAATATTTTTGGGGGTTGTTATATGCACGGTGGTTTTCTCGCCATTTGCATGGTTCCAGTGCCGAGTTATGGAGTCGGTATCCCAGCACTGGTCAGCACCCCCTCACTGAGTGAGAGATCACGAGCAGAATCAGGCTGACACCTCTACCGTTACCGAATTCCCAAGTCGACAGTTCCCCGTTGCAGAGTTCCAAAATCGGCACTGTACAGATTGCGAAACTCCGCCGTGCCAATAGCAAGACTGAAAATTTTTATGGTTAAAGTTTCAACATATTGTTATATATATTGATCAACATCAACACATTCAATAGTGCATGCTAACTGAAATTCAATGGCAATTGACCGTAATTGAACACAATTTCCACCCCCCCCCCCCCCCCCCACAACTCCACATACAAAATCAATCCCAACAAAAAAAACCAAATACACAAACACAAAATGCTCGAAACACACATATATCCCTCGGTAGCTTCAGCTAGCCCCTGGAGATTGCGACTGCAGACAAGATAATTAGGATGACCAAGACGACGACACCTACGAAAGACCCGATCAAGGATCCGGAAGTTCGCTCGCAGAAGCTGTTGAACTGCTGGCAGATGGCGAACCAGTTAGCCGATGTGTTCCCCTTGTGCGCCAAGTACACTATCGCCGCCGACGCCGATGCCCCTCCGGTCAACAACCCCAGCGCCAACTGTTCCAGGTCAAACTCATAAGTTCGAAATCCACCTTTCTAACACAAAAACTTTTATGTATATGTACTATACCGTGTCAAGGACGACTAAGAGGATGCGAGTGCCAACGGCTCCGCTCCTTATGATGTGGACTATGGATAGAGGAAGAGACAGCACCAGGTACCCGAACACGATCGCATTCGCCACAACGAAGAATCTGTATATATCGTCATGAATTCGATCAACATATAGTAAGAATTGAATAATGTAAGAAACGAATATGATTGGATATGTTAAGGTCCGTTGATATTGATATCTAGATATCAGATATCAACCCCAGTATCTGATATTACTAGATATCGATATCTAGTGTTTGGTATCTCCAGATATCAAGTGATATCTGATATCTGTATTTGATATCGCCAGATATCGATATCAAGTGATATCTAGATATCAGATTGAGCTTTATTTGATATACTGATTGTTTGGGAGGTATCACTTAATTAGTATCACCCGATATCAACCGATATCGATATCTTAATATCAAGTTATCAACCGGAGATATCGATACAAAACGAGCCCTTAAGAGGTTCGAGAGGGAGTACGTACGTGAAAGTGGGGAGATCGTCGTATTGGGCACGGAAGCGGATGAACTGGGTGAAAAACGGCAGCGTTTCGTTGGTAGTGCCCATGGCGATGGCGCTGGCGAGAGTCCCGACGGCGGCGACGATTCGGAAGATGAAGTCCATGATGGAGAGGCCCTTGTTCATGGCGGGTGGCGCCGCTGCTGCCCGTGAGGCTTCCCCGATTTCCATTGCGGCTCCTGACTTCATTATATTTGTGGCGAGATTGATCGTCGGAAGGGAGAGGGGGGTTTGTTTGATTAGATGAATGCTACTGCTTAATTGGTTGCTTGATTGATTGATGGAGGAGTTGCCATGGATTTTATACCCAGATTGAGTGAGATGGGTGTAGTGGAACTGGTGCAATCATGAAATCTCGATTGATTAGTTTGACCTCGTTTTGTAGATTAATTAAATGATGTTGATGATTTAGCTTGAATTGGATTAAAGTCTCGCAACTGCTTCGTTTGGTTGGTTGGCGTTTTGGATTAGGTGGGATGGAGAATGCCTTTAAGCCTGGAAGTGTGTACTTTATGCAGGGCCAATGGCAATAGAATAATCCGTGACTCAACTTTGTGGGTCTTCCTAATATATCTATGACCAATCGATTGGGGTTTGAAGGCTTGAATCGATGTACTCTATGTAATCAGGAGGCTTATCTCTCGATTAGGTAAACATTTGAGATATCAATCATCCTATGTTTGATTAACCTAGCTAGATGTTGAGAGACTCGGTAAATGATGGACTAACTGTCATGTACTGAAGTTTCATAGGGTCTTTCTGTCCAGGTAGTCTATATCTTAACAGACATGTCTATTTCAATAACATTGTATGAGCATATCATCAATCTGAACAACACACGATAAGTAAAGTCGATGGAGAATTAGGGTTAGACGGTGAATAACAAGAATACAAGGAAGTTAGTAGAGTTTCACGACGTCTCGCTGGGGAGACGGGAGTAGAATTATGATATAATAATGTTATAAGGAAAAATGAATAAAAATGATATTCTTTTTCTCTCAAAATATATACAGATAGTTTGACTTTTTAGCACATTTTAAACAAGTTAAAAACTTTGTAAAATATTAATTTTTAATATATTCATACTTGTTGTAATGAGTGTGAAATTATTTTAAGGAATTAATTAAAAAAAGTTGATATTTTATAGAATTTTTATCTTTTAAAAGAACATATTAAAAAATCAAATGATCTATATTTTGAGACTAGTACAAAGAAGTATAAACCAAAATTAACAATAACTTTCAAAATTACACAACCATAGACAAGCTGATAAAACAAAATTGAATGAATATTTTTTTGTTCTGGTGAAAAAGGATCCTATAAAAATAACCGAAAAGAAATATGAGCTACACAGGTACGGAACGGAATAGCCCTCCCACGAGTGTCATCCTCAATAAAATTAACGCAATACAAATGTGGCTCTAAAACTAACTGTAAATCGAGAGGAAAAGTAAGTGTAAAGGCACTTTAGATCCTATAAAGTTGATAAAATAAGGGTGTTGCTATATACACCGCAAATCCGGATTAAGGATTTGCACGTCCTTAAGGACGTGCAAGTATGGGACTATGCACGTCCACTAGCAAAGGCTGCACGTCCTTAACAACGTTCTTGCACGTCGTTAAGGACGTGCAAGTATTGCACGTTGTTAAGGACGTGCAAACCCTAGTAGGGTTTTAGGGTTTAGGGTTTAGGAATTCCGAGGGTTTTGTAATGTTAATTGATAAAATTGAAGTGTTAGCTAGTGGAGTTGAAGGATTTCGGGTAAAAGTAAATAGAAAACAATATTTGTTAAGGTTTTCATTCGGATAATATGTGAATAACGTTACAAGGAACGGAAAAAAAGTTTACATTCATAATTTTAATAAACTTGTGGAATAAAATCTAGGAAAATAGTAAAGGGCGGCCGGACTCGACACGCAAGGCTCGAAATCTCTCAAACTGAGCTTGAAACGGAGCATCCCATCCTTCGACGCTCGGATGATGATGTGCGACCCATTCTGGCGGAGGCGGCGGAATAGGAGCGTTACGACGCAACCAGATCTATGAGAACGAAAAATTAGAGTTAGAGTATTGACATATATATGAAAAGCAAGAATAGGTAATAAAAGAAGACGTTTGAAGTCGTACCGCGGCAAAATGGTCTTGGTTTCCGATGCAGGCTACACCAAAGGTTGCTGATTGAGGGTTGTTAGCAGGTGTCGGCGAGGTCATGGGAAGACATGTGAACGGATGATGCCAAGCTAGGACGACGAGAGGAATCTGATATACCGTTGCAAATACTAAACCCATAATTGGTAGCTCTATCCACCGTCTCCTATCACCATGCACAGCTCCCGCCCATCTCTGGTAGTCGACGAACTGCTGGAATTGGTACCCTCCCGTATAACAACCGGCGTACAGATCGGCGTGATCCTCCAAGTGATTGCATAGTAACGTTTTGAGTTCCGGGAAAGCAGTCTCGCCGATCGGTGATGTCAAAGCCGCCAAAGCACGGTAGCCACAATGACCATCTCCAACAGTGTCCCTCACCGTCTCAATATGACCGAGCATGAAGGGATCAACGTTGTTTCGACCCCAGTTGAACCCTCCGAACACATCATCACGTCCACGTCGAGCTGAGGTCGCTTGTGGACGATGCCGAGCAGCACGTCGAGCAGCACGCGCTTCTTCTCTCTCAAACCTTTCCCTTACCTCCTCGTACGGCAACGGGTTGGTTCTGCAGGCATTCCTCGACCCCCGAGGCCTCCCCTTCCTTCGGACGCTTGCTGATGAGGGTGGGTGCAGCTCATCCTCGCATAAATCGTTGGAAGCCGTATATGAAGATGACAGCTCATACGGCAGTGGGGTGTCGTCGATGTCAGTCCATGACAAATCCATCCAGAACGGGTGGATGTCCTCGGCGGGTATCGGAGTACCGGAGTTGACGTATTCCTGAATCTCATGGACACATGGGATCCCGTAACAAACCCTCCAATGTCGGTCCGTGTGCACTTTGCACGTCCTTAAGGACGTGCAAGCCCGTCCCTGAGGACGTGCAAGCACGTTTTAAAAAAAAATTAAAAACGTGCTTGCACGTCCGGGCTCGGGTGGCTGTATAATACCTTGCACGTCCTTAAGGACGTGCAAGCACATCGTTAAGGACGTGCATGCACGTCCTTAAGGATGTGGGGATTTGCGGTGTATATAGCCGGAACGTAAAATAACTTTATGTAAAGTTGGTTAAGTCTTAACCACTCAATTCTAAATAAGTAGTTTATATCTTAATTAGTTTAGTTATTTTTTTAATTTATTTTTAGCGTCCATAAATTTTCATAGGATAAACTTATCAACTCCAAAAACTTCAGCTATACGGGGAATCCTTACCACTGCAAAAGAGGTGAGGACATGTGCCACTTAATTTGCTTCCATAAAGACCGGTCGTGTCTAAAAATCTCCAATCTACTCATAGAGTTTTTTTTTAAAACTCGATCTCATTCGTTCCGATTGAATGAATATTTGTAAAAGTTACATAACTTGAACATAAAATTTGGTTCATGTAGTTCTTTTGGGTCTGAGTTGGGCCTACTTCTTGAGTTAGATGGGCCGACCTATATTCAAAGCCCAAGTTGCTTTTCTTTCATCCAACATTTGGGATCTCTATTCGTAATTGTGTTTGCGGTTAATTCAAGAGAATTTTACCCATGGGAGTCAAACTTGTGACTTATTTTATTAGTCACTACAGGAGTGAATAAATATCACACATTGGTAAATATCATATCACACACATGTATTAAAATGAAATTTATATAAGAAAAAAAGTTAAACTTTATCATACATATATATATAACTTAAAAATTTTGTGCTATAATGTAGTTCTGTTACGTCAACATACTCAACATCATATCTAAACTCTAGAATGCTAGATTGCGAATATAAGTGTTAGTATGTTAATGCGACATTTTTTTAACAAAAAACTTATCTTTTAAAGCATTAGGTTAAATTGTACCATTCGATAAAAAAAACTTAGCAATTCGACTTAATTATAGCAACTTTGAGTAGTTAGTTTGTTGTGTCTAATTTATGATGACTTGGTTAGTAGATTTATATTATAGATATGATCGGGTACAACGTTGCATTATGTTCACCTTATAGTTAAGGCAACATATCTAAGTGAATTAACTCGAATTCAAACTCCCTTTACATGTAGTACGTCGGAAGTACCTATTAGATCGAATTGGCAAACGTATGCTACATATGGAAGTTGTTTAATCGATTCGTTTTTATTACAACGAGTTCATTTATTGTTATAATAAAGAGTTCGCTTAGTTCGTTTATTGATATAAACCGTTTGCTTTAGTTCGTTTAGTTAGTTAGTTGTTGAAGATTCTCTAATATTTCGTTTCTTGTATAAACTGTTCGTGTTCGTTTATTCTTAAACTAGTTTGTTTTTTGACAAAATAATATGAATTTACATTTTGGTCGATCAAGGTTTGGTGTGAAAGTATCATTCGATTATCGTATAATATATACATCGTTTATTCCACGCTTTTATTCTTCTTCTTTATTTTATCAGGTACGTACATATAAATTTTGTTAATTTCTACAAGTTTTGTGTTCCCTTGTTATACTGCGTATATATATATTTTACGCAAAAAAAAAAAAAAAAGTCTGTAAAAGTAACGTAGTACGTCCTTATTTGTAATTTCGTTTTTTCAATTCATGCACTCATGCAGTCCTCAATTACGCTTACGCATAATGGATCGGAGTTCCATCACCAAGTTTAATTTGTGCGAGGAATATATTTTTGTATGTCATATATTTTCCATATTTTTTGTCGATTGAAATTTAAGTCTTGTTTGATATAAGTACGTAAGTTAAACGGAATGAAAATAAATTTTATATATAAAAATATATCTATATAAGAGAAAAATGCTATTTTTATGTGAAAATTAAGATATGGGGTATAAAGAATATGGTTGATTAATTGATGGTGTCCGGGGGGAAGAGGGGAGAAAACCAATTTGTATGGAATGTACTGTATTTTTTTTTAACATTGTATCTTAAACTATAAATTAACTACATTTATTTCATTTTCTTTTACCCTTTTCAAATTTAAACCAAACGAGCCCTTAGTCGTTAATGTTTTTACATTTGAAATGAGTTGTAATTTACTCCCTCCGTTTCCTTTTAAGTGACTTTTTCAAGTCATTTACGTAGTTTTATAACGATCAAAACTATATTAAATATTAATATTTTGATAATATTTTTTTAATAATATTATACTTATCACCAATAAGTATGAGATTATCATAAAAAATATTTTAAAAAATTATTATTTCATATAGTTTTTCACACCTTAAAAAACGTACCTGAATAGTAAAAAGTCAATTAAAAGTAAACGGAGGTAGTATTAATTAAAGGGACGTGAATCCGAATCTCTTACGTCAGATTACAACTCAGGCGATGGAAATAGCATGATCAGGGTGTAGCATAATGTACGTACACATATGAGAAATTTAATTAGATGGTGCTCTAAAAAATTATATCGATTATGATTATTGTTATTCCTAAAATTATATAAAATATTATTTTTTATGATTTTTTTTATAATTACATACTTGTTGGAAATAAGTATGAAATTATATTTAAAAAATAATTTTTACCTCCCATAAAAAAGTGTACACTTAGTAAGTGATATTAAAAAATCTGGCGTAAATCTGGCGTAGTGCAGTGGCGGATCCAAGGGTGGGCGACACCGGGCCGTCGCCCACCCCGATCCCGAAAAAAATACAAGAATATATGTGTTATGTAAAAAAATTAAAAGTTAAAATATAAGTATATTTAGTGGCTTAGTGGTTAAGCCCACCCCATTTTAAATAGAAATCAATCAACCCTTGTTCAAATCCCACTAGCTATATGTTTTTATTTATTTTTTCCTCAACCTATTTTCCATAATTTTAAAATTCTTATTATTTATTTGGTATTTTATAATTAAATAATAATAATTTTTCTTATAAATTTAAGATATTCTCTTCATATATTTTTAAAAAATTATTTCTAATAAAAATAATATAAAAATTATCCATAAAAAATTGTGCCCACCCCGAAAAAATTTCTAGATCCGCCCCTGGCGTAGTGTATGATCCATTACTATTTTTAGTCGAAATCTGGCACAATAAGTGTGCACATAGTAAGGGATATTAGTCTTTTTACATTTGAAATGAGTTGTAATTTTTATTTTATAATTTATCTTCCATAATCAGTTGTTCGTGGTATAGTGATCCATTATTAATTTTTCAGTGGAATCGCCCAATTTTAGATATTTCATTTTGGCCCTTTGGTTCCAATACTTTTTCTAATTAAGAGAGAAGAAGTTTCTCTTTCTTTTGTAGGAGGTTCCTTTCTTTGGCTCTATAGTCACTCCAATTCTGTTGAGTCATTAATGGTTGTATCTCTAGTAAGCTGCTTTCGACTTCTTGGAGTTGACGGAAGATATTACCGAAAGTTTTCTTATTCCCCCTTTGCTTTTTGTTTAAACAGTTTATTTTTGTATATAACTTGAAAAATAGCGGAACCCGTACACGACGCTCACCAAGCTTGTTTAACAATGTTGCGGAAATCCTTCCTTTGTAGCCAAATATTCTCGAACTTAACCAGATGTGGTTTATGAATTACTCCGTTATCTAAGTTTATTGTAATGGGACAATGATCGTGATGAGGAAAACGCACCATTTTTACTAATCATTAATCATTTAAAAACAAATTCTACATGGCCATGGTAAATTGAATTGGTGATATCCTATATTAAAACATTGTTGTCGAGTGTGAGAGAAGTTTCCTTCTCTCACGTGCCCCGTATTGGCAACAGAGTGACTGATAAAGTTGCACACCTTTGCCGTTCTGCCAGGGACCAGGACATTTACTCCGATTCAGGTTTTCTAGACCTCATCTGTAAGGATGCTCTCGAGTATGATATATTATTCCTCCCGAATTATTACCTATTAAAAAAAAAACACTAGATAGGCCAATGAAAAGTACTCACCAATTTACCACACTTCTTGTAAATCATTATTTAATCCATTACTAATACTAATAACCATGAAATATATATATATATATAGAGTATAGATCCTGTGTAAGCAAGTCTTATTGTATAATTTGTGAGCAAATCTGGAGCGTCGGTTAATTAAGAAGATCAAACGGATGAGATTAAAAGTAACTTGTGAACAGTGACATTATTCGTAGGTACCAAGTGATTATTCGTATGTACATACATATGAATAATCCTTTGTTGCATACGAATAATTACAATTGTTCATACATACGAATAATTACATTATTATACACGAATAATCGCTTGGTACCTACGAATAATTTCTCTGCTCACAAATTACACCGTAAGGGTTGCTTACACGGTATCCAACCTATATATATATATATATATATTAACTGTACGTGGTAATTAGAATTTGACACCCCTGTTACACCTCACCAGTCACCACATAAATGTCATTTTGGGTTCATGGTGTACAATAAAAATGCACTGAATATACACTAATTTCTTAAAGTTCCACTGAACCAATAAATATTAAATACGTTGTCATATGTATATTTCATTAAAAAAAGAATATAAAATATTGCAGACATATAAAATTATATATTTCCAAAACAAAATATATTCATGTTTCAGCCGAAATTAAACATTGACATGATACAGATTACAGTAGAAAAAGAAAGAGGCAAAAAAAAAAAAGATTTACAAAAAATGTAACAACATACCTCTGTCCCAAACAGAATAGGGTATTATTGAGCAAACCGAAAAATGAAAAATAAAAACAGCCTTGTCCTGATCCCAAACAGAATCCCTTTTCCTCCCTAAAATCTGCCCAAACCCGAAAATCTTTTAAAATGTTACAAAATAAATTCTCCAGTTTCACTGATTTTATGTTCGATTCCTGCAACCAACGGAACGATTGGTAAATATTTATGCAAACAATAATTAGGAGACACATCTATGTTTTAGACGAGTAGAACTGAATCTATCCAAACTTTTATAATCCCAGTGGTTTAATTATGTTAAGTCGAGCACACAAAATCGATAGCGTTCCATCCTAAAATCAATTGATGGTAATAGAACTACAACTAACTTATTTGTATACAAGACTTGAATTTTTTATATTATCAATAATGTGGGATGTAAACAATTTAAATTCGAATTGTTGTAATTTAGTAGGGCCCCGAAACGATCGGATGGCCCTGGAAATTATAACATATCTATGAGACTAATACCATATAAATATATAAGTTAAATAATTCAATTCTTTTTGGGTTAAAAACAAGTAACACTATACTTCATCAAATATATAAAAGAATATTTTTACATTTAGAAAAAGTGAGTTGATATATGTTAAACTTGGGTGAACAACATACAAAACCAACCGTTTAGATCTCAAAATCAATTGACAATGAAAGGAATAGTCCGTCAAACTTATATATTATTCAAGACATTTTAATATTTTCAGCGCGAGACAACCCCATATTCCAATAGTATACGACTCATTCTCCCTTATTCAGATATTCGGGTTTAAATTATACGAACCGAAAACTTTATAAAGTAAATACATAAAGGATATACAAAGTACAAACCCTACATCAATCCTCCATGTATTTGTACAACTATATACCACAAAGTTTTTTTTTTTTAAAAAAAATTAAATTCATTAAGAAAAAAGTAGGGAGGCAGAAAATGCTTTAGGGCACATGATACCCCCTCTCCCCTCCTATAAAATCCCACCCCCCAATGAATCCTCTCCTCCACCCTCATTTCCTCTGTAAAATTCAAGACAGAAATTAAATCAAAAGAAATATCCAGAAATGAGTTCCTCTTCCTCCTCTGAATGCTGGGCCATAGTCCCCTACACCGGTGGCGGTGGCAACGGCTACCGTGAGAGCGACGTCGACGACCGCTGGGCCATCGTGCCCTACGCGTTCGACGCGGAGCCCGTCAGTGTGGGGGTTCCCCTCCTCCTTTTGGACTCCGCCCAGACAAGGAAGAGGGGCCGCCCGAGGGCGCACCCCTACCGCCGCCCCGACTGGCTTCCGGTGGGCTGGACTTTCAAACGCCAAGTCCGGACCACCGGAAAAAGCATAGGGCACATTGATACCGTAAATTATTTAATTCACTATATATATATATATATTATATATTTTACATTTCTGTAAGTTTAATTCAATTGATTAATTATATATATTTTTTTGAACAGTTTTTTTACAGCCCGGACCCGAAACGGCTGCAGTTTCGATCCAGGTCCGACGTGATGTACTTCCTGGAGTACGGAAAGAAGAGGCTGCCGAGGCCGAGAAACCAAATTCCGGCTCCCGCCGCCGGTGAGATTTTTTCAGATTGACAGTATATAACTTATAAGTTTATCACATTGTATTTATTTAATTTGTGTATATTATGACATTTTCTGATTTAAAATAAAAAATAAAAAAAAATTGTAGGTGAAAATGGAGGCCAGCGCGCGATAGGAGGAGGGGACGTCTGAATCAGGCCGGGGTGCTGTATAACATTATATCCGGTGTAGCTGCAATATTGCTGTTATATGTCTCGATCGATCGATCTAATTTATAAGTTGTTTTATGGATTTGATGTTGTATCCGGTTTGCTTTATTTGATTTCTTTCTATACACAATTAATATTCTGAAATATTGAAATCGAGCTGATCGAAATTATATATCTCGATCGAGTTTGTGTTAATAATGATCAATATGAATCCGTTTGTTATGGGTTGTTTAATTTTATCCTCAGTCTCAAAGTTTAGTTTTTACTATTTGTCAAATCAAGTAGAGAACGATTATGTTTTAAAAAAGAAGAAGAGCGAGATATACCGTACATCTTATATTATATCGAACAAAAATGAAATTAATTATTAATTAATACTCTATTTATTTTTCATAAGTCTTTTACTATTTAGATACATTTTATTTTATTATGATGATAAAACCTATATATATAAAATATTAATTATTTTTATTTAATTTAGTAAGTATGAAATAATTTTTAAAAATTTAATATTTTTTTTAATTTTTATCATAATACAAAAAATACATAAACAGTACAAGACTTATACTGTAAAAAATAACAGAGTAATAATATACAAGAAAATGTGAAAGGAATAAAACTACCAATACAAGAATATATATATATATATATATATATATATATTTTGGGTCAGCATGATATGAAATAAAAGTAACACTGCAAGAAAATGTGTGAAACACACATACATTATAATTTATAGGTGTGTGTATATAATGCAAATATTTTTCTTTAAACATTAGGTTTAATTGTTGCATTCATACAAATTTTGATCGACTGTTTTGCTTCAATTTCTGTTTGATATATATATACACTCAATATCATATGATCGTTGCTCAAAAGAAAAAAAAATCATATGATTCGACATTGTTGCATTCATTTTAGTTAAGGATGGTAAATTGTTATTGTAGTTGATAAGAAATGAATCCACGCAAACTTGAATAGCTAAAGGCGCGCTAGACGCCATTCAAAAGAAGTCGTTTAGTTAGTTCAATTTGTTTATTAGAGTTCGTTTATCGTTATAAAGAGTTCGTTTATTGGTAAGAATTTATTTAGTTCTTTTAATGGTCTAAAGAGTTTGCATAGTTCGTTCATTGCTCTAAAGAGTTCGTTTAGTTCGTTTATCGATCACTTGGTTCGTTTATACTTAAAAGAGTCCGTTTTCGACAAAATAATATGCATATACACATCCTTCATCAATTTGTAATATGTTTTTATTCCATATATTTATTTTTGCACTCATTATCATCGATCATCATCTTCGGTTTTACGTAATTTTTATTTGAGGAAATGTTGAGTACACTTACCCCTGAATTGTTATATTTACGGCCAATTTTAAAGAAAAAAAAATAAAAAAAAGACAGTCCTTAATTAATTTTTTTATTTTATTTTTGAATTCATACGTAGTCTTGAATTACGAAGATATGAAATGTATACTCCAATATTTCTCATAGAATTTAAACTCTAGCCATTTTTTCCCGGTTTCATCCCCCCTGCATGTGGACATATATATATAAATTAATTATTAACGCACCCAGGCCATACAATTAACTTAATTTATATAATAAGACTGGAAATAAATATCATTTCATTTAGTACCTATCACTCGTGTATAGTAACGGCTAAATATATATACACAAAACAGATGTATGTATATCATTACATAATTTACATACATGCATCTCCCAAAGACAAATCCTATCACATATAATATATACATACAACCAATTGATAAAGATTGGCTTTAGTTTATACATGTGAAATTAGGGATGTATTTTTTAAGTTGAAAATTAAATGTGAAGCCTTTAATTTCATTGATGTATATCTAATTTTGTGATATTTAAATGTCAATGTTAATTTCAAATTTG
This sequence comes from Persicaria maculosa, assembly GCA_963922045.1. Lineage (NCBI taxonomy): Eukaryota > Viridiplantae > Streptophyta > Magnoliopsida > Caryophyllales > Polygonaceae > Persicaria > Persicaria maculosa. Next base: position 11,519,895 of record OY998267.1, on the reverse strand, counting down.
AATGATTTTTTTTTTCTCAAACACATTAGGCTCCAAAACATGTTTTAAAATATGTCTCCTCTTATATCCCATAATCTCTTAACCTCACAAGTCTTAATTGAAAAAACAGCTAAACTAAAATAATAGATTTTTTTTAAAATGAGGTATTAATTGTGTGGGATAGGAGAGGACTGGGGCAGAGACAAAAGATTTGGAACCAACACGTTATATATGGTGATTTTAAAAAAAAAAAATTCAAACATTATAAAATTAAGAATTTGAGGAGTAATTTTAAAAATTAGAGAATCTTTTTTTTTAAAGTTCTATAAGATCAACTGTTGTGAATGAGATATCCACAAACGCTATATATGTTTGACCTCATTCGTAAGGATGGAATCAGTTAATTTTGCCAACTAAATTCTTAACCAAAAAAAAAACTGTTGTGAATGATGTCAGTGTATTACCCATCCCTCTCTGGCCAATTCAAATATACAAACTACATCTCCTACGCCAAAATCAAATTTCAAAACTACAAAGAAAATTAATCAATGCTAAACCTCATGAGTGATTAACTCAATGAAAATCATCTTGTTTTCCATGAAACAAAAATTTCCTTTTGTAAGAATTAATACATATTTTAAATTACTAATTAATTAATCAAGTTTGTATAAGACTATATAGGAGCACATCATTTAATTGATTAATTTATGAGATTAAAATCACAAAAAAAAAGCCAGAAGCAATTCAAATTAATGAGTATATAATATCAATTAATTAGTTTATGAACGAAAGAAATTAGCCGTTTGGTAATAATTTAGAGGGTTGGAGATTATCACTAAACCATCATGCACTCTAATTAACATTAATCACCATTAATTTCTTCAAATCTATATTTTAGCATCCTCTCAAGAAAATCAAAGCGGGCAATGAACACCCCAATTATTATTTTTTTAAAACATATTAATTTCAGTTAATTTACTCCATGAAATTTTATGTAATGACTAATCCTATATATTAATACTCTTAATTAACTCAGGAAAAAAAGAAGAAAAAAACTCCTATCGAGCTATAAACCTTTTATTTGAATTTATCGGATGCAAGAGGAGACATTAATTTTGGTTGCCTATAAATTAAGAGGTACACTCATCTCTCAGCTCTGAAAATACACAGTAAGCACCAGCTATAGGTTTTTGAGTGCCCAGAAAAACACCACCCCCCAATTAGTCCTAATTAGCTCACTCTCATCCTCCACAATTCACCATGGATGACATTGCCTATGAGATAGAGCTCCAGAGAGTGTACAACAATCTGGACGAAATCGAGCCGGAGTTCTGTAGGTGGCTGAGGAGGGAGAAACTCCGGCAGAAGCAGAAACACCCCCAAACTCAATACCAAAATCTCCCAATTCTAATCCATCCATACCCTAATTACAAGCCTCCCCCGCACGTCGCTTTCGATGTGGCTGTCACGGCCGCCGGCAAGGCCAATGCCAATCCCAATGCCAATCCCTCCTCCAGCAAGGGCAAAGGGGTAATGCAGGTCAACGCCGTTGACCACCCTGCTTGGCTGCCCTTGGACTGGACGTACGACGAACGAGCCCGGACCTCTGGCAAAACAAAGGGGCTGATTGACAAGGTGAACTCTTTTTTTTTTTTAATTTTGGGATTTTAATTTGATTCAGATATTAATTGGGTGGTTAATTGTGGTTGCATTTGTGCAGTTCTACATCAGTCCGGACAAACAGACGTTCCGATCGAAGGTTGCGGTGCTGCGGTACTTGGAGTGGCAAAGGAGCCTCCTTGAGAGATCTAATTAAGGTTTTGAAACCCTAGATTTAAACTACGTTTAATTTGTACTATCGACTACAATTTGTATTCAACTAATTATACATTGATGGTCTATTTGCGATTATTTTATACAGGGAAAGGAGGGCGGAGCTCATCACAGTACGTGCTACAAATTAATCCAGCTGACGAATCGAATTGAAAATGTACCCTTATAAGCTTTGTGGTGATCTCCCTTTAGCTATCGATCTTAATCTTATATATAGTGTCCAGTGTGTACATATGTAGCACTGGATCTCGATCTTGAACTCGATCTCTAGCAGACGCGAGCACGATCGATCTATCTATCTATGTAATGTTTGAATTGGCTATCTCGTTTCAATGAATGTTGGCATTTGAGCTCATCCCAAGTAGTACATATTTTATATGATGGACTAGTATAGATAAAAATGCACCAATTCAACACACGTTCACCGCGCTTAATTATGCCAAAAGTGTGCCTTTTTAACTATAGCTAGTCCATTTTTTTTCAAAAAAAAAAAAAAAATCAGTTTGTACACTAATACACTTTTTTTTAATGCAATAGTTATAAATACACTAGTTTTAATTTGCAAAAAAAAAAATGCATATTAGTTTGTATGCAAATGTGCATCAACTAATTCAAAGTGCATAAGCTCTAAAAATGTACCAACTTATATAAAACAAATAAATAATCTTGTCTGAAAAATGTCAATTCCGCTGTGTCTATCCATTGTATCTTACTATCTTTATTATTAATTTGTTACATTTTAAAAAACTAAAAACTATATAAAATAATAATTTTTTTAATTCAATTTCATACTTATTAATAAAAAAATTATATAATTTTAACTTTTTAAAAAAGTGTTAAATTGGGTCGGATGTAGTTAATTAGTATCTTTTGTTGCTAAAAAGAGAGGAAAAAAAAACGTATATCTCATTAATTAATTTGTTCACTGGCATATACAACGGGAAGCGGGAATAGATTAATAACCGGAGAAAAATGCAATGAATTTGATGGTATTCTAATCCTAAGTTCTAACGTGAGAAATCGGTCTTCTATGCTATATATACATTTTTTTTTAAAAAAAAAACTATATTGTACCAATAATTAAATTAGTTCATATGTAACCTTTGAGTATGTTTTTTTCCCTTCTCCTGGAGTGTTCCAAAATCTTGATTATTAGCTAGATATATAAGATACATCATCTTATACATTAGTCGATCATTTATACTCGATATGTGACAAAATATATTTTGTCGTGTATCGAGTATATATGTAACTAGATGTTATCGTGTAGGGTTTGATTGGATCAGAAACCATAGAATTGTTGAAGGTTATGGGTAAGAATGTCAATCATAATGATTTTATCATATTTTTGCACACGCTCTTTTTTGTCGTCTATCGAATACATAGGATTAACCGTAACTTATCGTTAAGCAACGGTCGTTTTATCATGTAGGTTTTAATTGTAAACAAAAATCCTGTAACGACCCAAAAACGGCTAAAAGCAATGATGTAATGCTCAAGCGTATTTAATAGTTTTCGTTTATCAACTTCTTTTACCAATTTGTCGTACGTGTAGGCTTTAAATTGGAAACGAAATCTATCAACCAATCCACATCTATCGTACGTTATTGTCGCATAACTCAAGAGTATCTACCTCCACGCACTCATTATAAATGTACTTACGTATAACTAAATCGAATGCCTCAAAATTAACAAACGCGTATACACGTATACGTTAATTCAAATCGATCTACTTCTAATAGTTGCATATGTACATATATTTTTACCATATATCTAGACAACTAATTAAAGTATATATGTATTATACATTACTACGCATATATAATTATATCATGCCTCAAAATAACTTAGGAAATGTACGTACATGCACCACCATAATACATATACGTGCATGGATATATATATAGTTCTGTATAGTACCTAAATTACGTACAGTACATTGCAGTAACGGGGCACTATTAAGATTCATCGAATCGAACCAATATAATTTATGACGTGGACCAATAAATGAATTACCAACTTCTGTCACAAAATTTCAACGTACGCCTCGGATCCGCCGTGAAAGGGTAACAAACACCGTCCACGTATATGCGACGGTTTTGAAGGGCCTCCGGCCTCCGCGCCCATGTGCCATACCCTTCCACGTCAGCGCCTCCTTGCATGTTTCGCATTGCAAACCGTCGAAATTTACCCGACGTTTATTTTTTCTTTTATTTTACCAAGAGAGTCAAATCAGTTTAAGATGCCATAAAAACCAGAGGTGCATCGGATATACGCGTTTCTCTGTATGCTACTTTTCCCCTAATATATTTTTTCCTATTGCTTTTTTCTTTACTAAACTTTATCGTCAGATTAATTTTCTCTAACTGATGGAATAAAATTTGAAATCGAAATTCAAAACTAGAGATGGTTTGGTTTAACAGGACAAATTTTATTTTATTTTATTTTATTTTATAAATTTAATAAGTAATTTTTACCCGAAATTTTTACCTGTTCGGATCCTTTACCATCTTTCCCGCTCCCTAGCTATCGGTACATCGCTTAATTATTTTGGATATAAATTTACATAAAAAAATTTAAATTTTTTTAAAAGGTTTTATACCCTTATATTAATATTTTATAAATTTATATCTCAAAAAATCATATTTTAAAAATTCAGATAAATATAAAATATCAATTATTTTAGAAACTATATATACTCCCTCCGTCCGGAAATAAACGATGTTTGACTTTTTTGCACGTAGTTTTAGGAACTTAAAACTATGAAAAAAATTAATTAAAATAAATAATATTTTATACGTGCAAAAAATTCAAACATCATTTATTTCCGGACGGAGGAAGTATTTTTTTTTTATTTTTTAAATGTGAATTTTTAATATATAAATTTATAAACATATCAATATAACGGTATAGAACCTAAAAATATTTTAAAATTTTTTTCCATGTAAATTTATACCCAGAATAATTAAGTGATGCACCGAGGGGAGCGGGGAAGGGTGTAAGACCATCTCCAACAGATTCCCTAAAATTTTCTCAAAATAGGGAAACAAAATACATTCTTCAAATTATTTTTTCTTTAACTCCAAAAGTTTCTCCATTTCGAAGATTTGGAGAATCATTTAATTTAGAGAATACTGCAGATTTAGGGAATTATCTCTATTTTTTCTACTGTTTCTCTATTTTGGAGAATGTGATGAAAAATCTGTTGGATTAAAAAATACCTTAAAATTATACAAAAGCTCTAAAATCTCAAAAATGCAAAAACTGTTGGAGATGTTCTAAGTGATCGGGATTGCAAAGTTACATATATATATATATATATATATATATATATATATATATATATATATATATATATATATATATATATATGAAACAAAACAGACCCATTAGCATATATTGGGACATGTGAAAAATGTACCAATATTTAGTTGATATCTTTTGTAAAATATATACGTTAATAGAATAAGAAAAAGATTAAAATGCTCACATATGAAGGGAAAAATAGAGAGTGTGATTTTGGTGATGATCGTGAAAAAATATTGTCATTTTAATTTCTTTTTAATAGTTGACATTTTTTTAATCGTGAAACATATTGTTAGTTTTTATGATGATTTTTATATCCATCGAATCATTCGGTCATTTTACTATAGAGTTTGTTTCTGCTTGTTTCGTTCCACCTTTTTTTTCCCTATTTGTATTGTATCTTTAGACAATTTCTACCTTCCGACTCATTAACCTCTCAAAAATCAACTTGTAATATGATCTCGAATATTTACTTAATTAAAAAAAAAATTCGGTGGGCCGCTGATGTATTGAATTCTTGCCTTCTTAAAGTCTAGGCACTTTTGTTGGGCCGGTGGGCCGTCAACTCGGGTTTGTCAAGTCTACTTATTCCAATTAAAAAATAGATGGGCCGCTGTATCGCGGTCTGGCCCAAACTAGAAATAGACTTGGGGAAAAAGAAAGCTTCCGTTGGGGGTATTTTAGTAAACATAAAGATTGGCCTTTGATAAATACGGAGTACCAAGCAAGCACCTGCCACTTGCACACCCCTTCGCAAGCTCTGTTTCGTTCATTTTCAAAGCACTTTTTCGATCTTATCATCTCCTTCTCAAAACCATGGGCCGGAAATTCTTCGTCGGCGGCAACTGGAAATGCGTAAGTTCTCCTCTCCATTTTTGGATTTCTTATTTTCGAAGGCTGAAATTTGGATTCGGTGTTGGATTTCTGTTAGTAGATCTTGTCCCGACTGAGATTTGACTTATGGATCGAGTTTTTTCTGGAATTTATAGATGCTAGTTTGAGACTGTCTTTTCGGATTGTGGATGCTCAAGATGTGGAGTATTTTTTACTTTAATACAATTTTAAATTGCAGATATCGAAGAGAACGAGTGTTCTATTCTATTATGTGATGATAATAAGCGATCTCTTTGTTTAATGCCATGATGAGTTATATTCTGATCGTTTACAATAAGATCCTTGCTGTTTTTGACTCCCTCTCTCTGTTTTCTGGATTGTTTATAGTTAATATGGATCTAGATGTAGATGTAGATGTTTGGGATTCGTTTCTTTGTATTTCTACTTTTTTTTAGTATTAAGTGACACTCTTGATAGGATTGTTTCCTGTCATGAGCTTTGATCTGTGATTTGGCAATTTGGTTACTGAGTTACTGACGCTGGAGTTCCATGTTTATGTTCCAGAATGGGACAACTGATGAGGTTAAGAAGATTGTGACTACACTGAATGAAGCTGAGGTTCCCTCTGAAGAAGATGTTGGTGAGTGTCATCAGTAATCTTAATTTAGTAAACCACTTTGTTGGTACCTCATTGTTCTCAAAATAAGTATTTCAATGCTTGTTAGAGTGAAGTGCTCAAGTTTGATGAAACCAAATATGTATTTTCTTTTACAAGCATGAAGGTATTGTTGAACTAGATCTTGATTGTTTCTTGTTTTTGGATTATTTTTCCCTAATGAAATTAGACTACGAGAGAGACAAGCAAATTAATTTATAGTGCATTTCTTTGTCATTTTTAATACAATAATACTATATAAGAAATCAATTTGTGCACTTCTTGTGTTTTAACTGGAGAATTGTAGTTTATGGACAGGAATTGCAAAGGTGATGGGAAGATTTGTTATATTTTGGATTAGTCAGTTATGGACATGAAATTGTGCACTTGTGCTTTTCTGAATCGTTGCATGAGCATAAAGTTATTACTCTATCCTTATACTTGTTGCTTGTTTCTTGTCCTGAAATGTTTTAATGAAAGGCTAAACTGTGGAGTTGCATCTTTGTTGGGTTTGCGGTGCTTCTTTGTTTAGATGTTTGCTTAACCTTGTTTTGTGGACTTGAAAAATATATTTGGAATTCCCTGCTTTGGGTCATTTCTAAGCTTTCCATTTTCCAATGCAGAGGTGGTCCTCAGCCCTCCATTTGTGTTCCTTACTCTAACAAAAGGCTTACTGCGACCTGATTTTCATGTGGCTGCCCAAAACTGTTGGGTTAGAAAAGGTGGTGCTTTCACCGGTGAAATTAGGTAATGTTTGAACACAACTTGTGCTATTCGGACCTTTGCTCAGTTTGATGATTCGATGTTTTTGCTAGAAGGCGAGTACAGTGGCTTAGGAAAGAAAATTATATTTAAATTGTAGGTTCATCAGAACTTAATCCATGAATCTGATATTTGGTTGATAAAAATGTTAATTCAGATGGGAAGAAGTTCACACCTCTCTTTTAGTATTCACATTTTGTAGGAAAACAGTATTGTTTGTTTAAGATTGGCAGTATTTGCGTAGAAGGAAGATTATTTAAGAAAGCACTTCATTAATCATTAAAGAATAAAGAGTAGTCAACATGTTGATGTGCTCTGTGTTTTGAATTTTTTTAATGGCATATTAAGGTCATGTCATTAGTATTTTGGGGTGCATTAAGTAACATGCATTTCGACTCAGTTAATTGACATTTGTTTATATGGTTGCAGTGCTGAGATGCTTGTTAACTTGAGCATTCCATGGGTTGTCATCGGTCATTCTGAAAGAAGAGCGTTGCTAAATGAATCAAATGAGGTGGGTTATGTTCCTCTAGATCCAAACCTTTTGTCTAAATCTGTCAATGATCTGCTGTTTTTCTGTAGTAAATGATTTACACTCCAGCTTCTTTGACAGTACTTTTCCACCTTGTTAATTCTAGTTTGTAGGAGATAAGGTCGCATATGCTCTATCCCAAGGTTTGAAGGTTATAGCTTGCATCGGGGAGACACTTGAGCAGCGAGAATCTGGATCTACTATGGAGGTTGTTGCTGCTCAAACAAAAGCTATTGCAGGTGCTCATTCTGTTATTTACCCATTTTTAGATATATCCATAGGTATAATCACTTGGTCAATTCATGATTTTTTCCCTTTTGGCAGAGAAAATTTCAAGCTGGGACAATGTTGTTTTGGCATATGAACCCGTCTGGGCAATTGGAACTGGGAAAGTAGCAACTCCTGCACAGGCTCAAGAAGTATGTCAATAGCCAGATTTCCTATATTAATTTTACGTTCTTGAGGTCATTCATTCAGTTTTATCTGTTGCAACTGCTATGAAGTGTATTTCTTTGCTGAATGTGATCAGATTTTTTTTTTTTCAAAAAATGAATCATGTGTGTACATTGTTTGCACTTTGAGTTAATGTAAGTAAAAGTTGGAAGCCACTTTATCATTGTGAAATTGATTCAACCTGTTCTGACTTGTGTATGCAATAGGTTCATGATGGGCTTAGGAAATGGCTCAAGGAGAATGTCAGTGCAGAAGTTGCCGAGTCAACCAGAATTATCTATGGAGGTATGCATTTACTATTGTATTGGTGTTTTTCATTTAAACTTGCACACATAAATTTTAGTCCTTCTAGAGAACCCCAAAGTAAATACTTGCAACTTAAAAAGTATGGATGCACTCTTTTGCTAGAACCGTACATTCTATTACCACATACCTTCAATTCGACAATTCAAGAATAACAATATTGGTACACAAATGTTGGCATATTGTGAAAGGATAAACGGGGATGACAAGTTGACGGCAGACCCTAAAGCTTTCATATTATCATCGATTGACCTTGTAATCTCCACAGGTTCTGTAAATGGAGCAAATTGCAAAGAGTTGGCTGGGAACCCAGATGTTGACGGGTTTTTGGTTGGTGGAGCCTCCCTCAAGGTGATCATAGCTGCTATTTGCAATCGTTTTGTGTTTCGGCTTTACAGATAAATATTTGGATCTTACTGATGCCTGGTCTTGCTTGTTTTCAGCCCGAGTTCATTGACATCATCAAATCCGCGACTGTGAAGAAGAGTTGTTAAGGGAATGCTGGTTGTCCAGAGTTAACCTCAACTCAACGAGCTTTATTTTGATGTATTTGGTTTGGTAAAGAGTTTATTCCCTCCACCAATGGAGCTTTTTGGACTAAAAAATGCTTCCAACTCTTGACATAAATAGTTTGCTCCTATAAATAAAGCCTTTGGTTTTGAGGCGGGCCTTAGTTTTGTGGGCCGGGATGTTGTTATCACAAGCCCGTGATTTTACTGGCCCAAGATATTGTCATTTCAGCTTATGGTTTTCAGATGTCAATGGTGTCAGGATATATTCACTTTGAGCCGATCCCTCCCAATTTTACCCTATGCATCACTAAAATTATATTTATATATTCCAAACATGTATGTTTATACATTTGAAAATTTTTATTTTGAAAAATCATTTTTTAAAATTATATTTTGTAAAATAATCTAGTGTTATACAATTATTTTAAGTTAAAATTGTCAATAAAAATTATAATGATTTATACCCCTGTAAAAAATTCACTGAAATATTTTTTTAAAAAACAAATATGAGTAGAAATTATAACATAACAATATTTTTGTCAAATTTTTTTTAAAGTATTTTCTTTCAAATGTGTAAGAATCATCAATTATTAAAGGGGAGACTTTTTAGAACATGCTAATTTACTTTTTAGAACACAAGTATTTTACCCCTAAAATTAATTAAAATTACATATTACCCTTGGACATCTCTCTCCCACCCAGCCTCCCTCTGCCGCTGCCCTATCGTTCTGAGATTTTCCCAAGGGGGAGCTCTTGTGATTTCTCGCGTTGCTCCGTTTCTTTTTTGCTGGAGATGTTGTTGGCGGCGAAGGAAGGAGGCGCTGGTGATTGTGGCTCCAGCGCCTGCGCCATCACCTCCGGCGGTGGTTCAGGCAGCGAATCTTCAGTTGTTTGTGAGGTATGGGGTATGGGGCATGGGGCATGGGGTAATGTACTGGATAGGGTTTGGTTTCAAGTGCGTTTGGATAATGGGGCTTGCATTGTTCAAATTTGGCCTGGTGTGCATTTGGATTGTAGTTTTGGCGTACTTATGAAACAATTGGGGTTTTTATTATAGTTCAGAATCGGAATCCAATTTCGAAAGTCCCAGGAGCTTGAACAAATCGAAAATAAAAAGGGAGAGAGAGAGTTTCTCGATTGATGTATAAATTTAGGAATCTTAATCGACTGGTTGTTAATTTGAGATTTTGAATGTTGAATGCATAATTTTTGAAGGTTTACCGGTGCGCTGTTGTTTGTGATGGAGAAGAAGAACTGTTCGATGGAGAAGGAGAACTGTTCATGAAGGGACTTTTTAGCCCGGTTTCAAAAAGAACCGAGCTAAAAAGTCCCCTTTTTAATTATTCATTGACACTTTTTAGCTCGGTTCAGTTTGCAACCGAGCTAAAAACACTTGGTCGTTGCGACCAATATTGGTTATGGTCGTTGCGACCACGGTAACATATGCCCCATACTCCATGGTCGTTGCGACCCATTTCACCTATGATCGTTGCGACCATGCGCTAAAAGGAAAAAATGCGCTAAAAGGAAAAAATACCCTGTCGTGTCGGGTTTATATTGTTTTTTTGGTTATAAGGTCAGGATTCACCCTTCGAACACAAAAGCTTAAGTCAATGTGTAGGGGCTTCCCCTTCCTTATATTTTGGTTTGATTTTGACCTTGTTTTTCGATGTGAGACTCTACCCACAGCCCCAACAGAGCCTCGTTGAGATTTTCGGAGCGTTTGTTTGGTAACAATTTTGCTTCCCATTTCCAAACTGTTTAGTTTTCTGTTTTCAAACTTGTGTAATTAGGTAAGTGGTTTATATTATTATTACAACTCCATAGAAATTGTTTTCAAACTTGAATAACAAGAAACCCATGTTGAATAAGATAAGTGATTCAGATTGGAGGTAAAAGTATTGAAAAAAGAAGATGAAGTAATTAAGGGCCAGCACACGGTAATTTTATTATTAAACCAACCTAGTATCGTACCGTATTAACGAGTGTTGGTTACCGTCATTTCGGTAACCGACTATCATATCGATAATCGATACGAGTAGGTACGGTTGATGGACCATCATAGCCTCATAGGTGGTAATGATGGCCGTCAATTACCATGTTTTTCCATCAAAAATACTGAAAATGAGATATCTCCGATTGTATTTTGGTAAATTTGGTACAGTACTGTTGGTAACCGAAATTTCGTTTACCAACTTCATTAGATACCATGATCGTCAGTACTGTATATAAAAAAAATTGCATACCGAAGATGGTTGATACAATACGTGATAATTCTCAAATTTTGACGGTTACTGTACTGATACAACCCTAAAAATTAGGGTCAAAATGAAGGGATACCATTACCAATTGAAGTTGGGATCGATAAAACTGAAGCCCCGACCTCATAAAAAGGTGGGCGATGAGAAAACCACGTAACAAAACCACCAATTGGTCAAAACCATATAGGCCAAAGATTGGTAATTGGCATTCACGTGTGATTGGTGTTCAAGTGTTGAAAGATGGGGCAGTTGAGGACACCCCCAAAAAAAAACAACACATCGAATAAAGTTAGCATCCCCACATATTTAATTCTGAGTGTACTGTATGTATGAATTTGTCAACGGGGTTGAGTTTGACTTTTGTATCACCATTCAAAGATTGTTACTTACTGCTTTGTTTGTTGCATCTTACGTACCTGTGTTCAGGCGGTTGACTGTTTGATTCGGAGTACATAATTAAATTCATCCATCTTATGGCTCAACAATTAAAGGGACGAATTTGGAGAAGTGACCGATGTCTTTTTAAGCTTTATCAACTTTTTCGACTTATTCTGTAAAATAAAGAAATGAGAAGGGTTGAAAAATTCTCTATATTTGTAATAATAGTGAAACTACTCTAAACACGGTATGATTGCAAATAAAATTTTATATATTTGTTTTAAATAGATAAAAGTAGTAATACCTCCGTTTCCTTTTAATTGACTTTTTACTATTCAGGTACGTTTTTTAAGGTGTGAAAAACTATATGAAATAATAATTTTTTAAAATATTTTTTTCGATAATCTCATACTTATTGGTGATAAGTATAATATTATTAAAAAAATATTATTAAAATATTAATATTTAAAATAGTTTTGATCGTTCTAAAACTACGTGCATGACTTAAAAAAGTCACTTAGAAAGAAACGGAGGGAGTAATATTTAAAGTATTTATTAAATGTAAAAATATGTAAAATAGATTAATTATTGGAGTATGATAATAATTTTTTGAAATGAATATATAAGACTTCACTAGTACGCACTAACATATTGACCGTTAGCCTTTAACAAGAAAACCCAAGTAAACTTATTCCACACTTAACAAAAACTAACCTTAGAACACTTGAAGCTCAACTCGACTATTCACCTTATGCAATCGATACCAATTATCGTTACATAGACATATATGTGTGTGTGCGCTTTTTACTTCCTAGTAAAGCAACTAAGAGGTTTATCCTAGTCAACTCGAAAGCATAAAAAACACTAAATCTTCCAACGTAATCACAACATAATCAAGTAAACAACATGTGAATCAAATAAATATTATTGACATTTTTAAAAGTGTTTTTACATATCAATTCAGTCCACAAATTAAGTGTTTGAATTGAGAACTCATGATTTATTACCGGTACTAGGAAAAATGGTACTAGGAAAATGCCAATCTAGCTACTCGGTGAGGATCCACGCACATATATATATACCTATAGGCAGCTAGGACATGTAATAATTAATGTAAAAGTGAATCGATCTAAAACTTCAAATCATCGTCTTCAAATGAATGTCTCCAGATCCACTAATTTAACTAACCTTTTTAGGTCGACAAATGTGCTTTACTTCCTAGTACGTACACTCACATCTATTTTTTGCCCTCGGAAAGTCAACTATTTTATCCTTTGCAAAAAAAATGTGAGACAAGCTATTCAAATAGCTCGGGCTCGCGGCTCGTATAAAACTCGGCTCGGGCTCGTTCATATTTAAAAACGAACGAGTATGAGCATAATTTCGAGCTCGTGACGAGCTCGAGCTTTATACGAGCAGGCTCGCATAGCTCGTATTAAATGGGTAATTACGTCATTGCCCCTACCTTATTTCATCTAAATTTAGCTTTTCTCCTGATGCCGCCTCCATCACTTTCAGACTGTAGTTCCCTCGGCTCTGGTGAAGTGGCCACAATTTCTGTATTCTGTATATTGATTAACGGCAATTTACAGAGAGGTATAAATAACCTATTGAGGGGAAGAAGCTATTGCTATACAGCTGTAACAATCTGTCATCTGAGAATTACACAATGGAATGGGCTAACCCCTTGGGCTTAGTCATTGGGCCTACGAGGATTGGTTTGGACATCTCCTTGGTTGGCTTCTATAGTTGCTGAATGATGATCTTCAGTTGATCCATTTGTATCCTGGCTAGTACCCCCCTGCGCTCCCATCTGGCGAATGCAAAGGTGGGAACGATTCAAATGAAACATGGCAGAAGACAGTGGTTTCGTAAGAAGATCAGCAACCTGATCTTTCGACGAAATGAAAGCAACCTTCAATGATCGATTTGCAACCCGTTCCCGAACAAAATGAAAGTCCATTGACAAGTGCTTAATGCGGTGATGGAGAACGGGATTCACAGCCAAATAAGTGGCGCCGAGGTTATCGCACCACAAGGTAGGAGCATGAGGAAGGCTAATCCCAATGGATGCCAGAATGGATTGTATCCATAGTGTCTCACAGGTGGCAAGAGCTAGAGCACGGTACTCAGCTTCGGTCGAGGAACGGGCAACAGTCTGTTGTTTCTTGGAGATCCAGGAAATAAGATTTGTACCATGGAAGATGCAATAAGCACTTGTTGAGCGTCGATCTTGCCGATCACTGCCCCAATCAGCATCAGAGAACGCTGAGAGATCATGACGAAGAGCAGAAGATATGTGAAACTTGTAATGCCGAGTGTGGCTAAGATAACGGAGAATCCGTTTGACAGCTTGCCAATGATGTTGCTTAGGATTGTGCATAAATTGCGAGACGTGATTAACCGCAAAGGCAATGTCGGGCCGTGTGAAACCCAAATATTGTAAACTCCCAACGGTGCTGCGATATAGCCCCGGGTCATCCATTGAAGGGGATTCCTCAGTAGGATCAAAATTTGTGGCCATTGGGGTGGAAACCGGCTTTGCAGTGACCATGCCAGTTTTGTTGATGATGTTGATGATATGCTTCGTTTGACAGAGATCAAAACCATCAACTGATCTTGTTATTTCAATGCCCAGGAAAAATGAAGCTGGACCCAAATCTTTCACTGGAAATTGCCTGGAGAGAGACAAAACACACTTGGTGGCCAAGGTGGGGTTAGATGCAATAACCAAAAGGTCATCAACATATACCAGGATGAAGACAAACTGATCACCATATCTATAAGCGAATAGAGAGCTATCAGCAGGACATTGATTAAAACCCATGTAAACTAAAGCATCATTGAGGCGAGAGAACCAGGCTCTGGGAGCCTGTTTTAGACCATAGAGAGAGCGATTGAGCTTACAAACATGGGAGGGAAAAGCTGGATTGACAAAACCGGGTGGCTGAACACAATAGACAGCCTCTTCCAGGGTGCCATGAAGGAAAGCATTTTAGATATCCAACTGCCTTGTAGTCCAACAGTTCATCGCAGCAAGGGATAGGAGAAGACGAATGGTAGAGGGTTTGGCAACTGGACTGAAAGTTTCATCATAGTCAATGCCCGGTAATTGATGGTAGCCCTTGGCAACGAGTCGAGCTTTCCGACGTTCGATCGAGCCATCACTTCTCCGTTTTGTTTTGAATACCCATTTGACACCCAAGGTATTGTAGGCTGGTGAGGAAGGGACAAGGGTCCAAGTATGTGTATCAAGAAGGGCCTGAAACTCAGCTGACATGGCTGCCCTCCATTCAGGAAACTTCGAGGCTTCCGTAAAGGATGTGGGTTCCTCGGGAACAACAGTGGTAAGGGAAAGTTGGGACCATGGAATTGTCCCATCGGAGCGAATGAGAGGCCGAGAAGTGTTTGTTTTGGACCTGGTAAGCATGGGAAGTGATGGTAATGGAGGAACAATAGGTGACGGCGGTTCCTGAGGGCTGGAAGGTGATGAAACAGAGGAGGGAGGTGAATCAGGGGCATTTATGTTTGGATTGTGAGTACCAGGAGAATGGGCCAAAGAATGTGGGCCTTCAAAGGTGTGAGGTGGTGGGTCACAAAGTATGGGCAAATGGGCTTCTGAGTGTGTAATAAGAGGAGGTTTGGGTTGAGACAAAGAGAAAGGAAAAATGGTCTCATGAAATATAATATCTCGGGATGTATAAAATTTTGTATTAACCCAATCAAAACAAATGTAGCCCTTGTGATGAGGACTATAACCCAAGAAAACGGAGGGAGTGGAGCGGAAATCAAGTTTGTGTTTGTGGTAGGGGCGAAGGTTCGGAAAGCAAAGGCAACCGAAGGTCTTGAGGAAGGTGTAGTTGGGTTGTTTGTGAAATAGCATGGAGAAAGGGGACTGATTTTGTAATGTGGGAGCGGGTAGGCGATTTTGTAGATATATAGCGGTTTGGAAGGCAAAATCCCAAAAGCGTAAGGGTAGAGAGGCATGTTTCAAAAGGGTAAGACCCATGTCGACAACCCGACGATGACGAGATTCAATCATCCCATTTTGTTGGTGGGAGTAAGGACAAGAGAGGCGGTGCGAAATGCCACGGGCTTCAAAAAATTTTGAAAGAGGTTTGAATTCCGTTCCATTATCCGTTTGAATGGCTATCACATTATGACCAAAAAAATTGGTGACAAGGTTAATGAAATTTGTGATAATAGAGGGGACTTGAGACTTTGATTGAAAGGGAAAAAGCCACATAAATTTTGAGAAATTGTCCACAATTGAAAAAAAATATCTATGACCATTGATGGATTGATGATGGGCTGGCCCCCATACATCAATAAACAAAAGTTCTAACACTTTAGAGGAAGTAGACAAACTGGGCTGATGAGGCAAAGCATGGGCTTTAGCCCATGAGCAAGATACACAAGGATAAGTTATTGGGGCAGACTTTGGAAGCCGAAATTGATGAACCACAAGGCGTGTGACATCTCTGGAGGGATGTCCCAGTCTCGCATGCCAAGAAAAGGAAGACGACAAATTTGAGGTTGTGGAGGTGAAGTGAAGATTTGGGGTGGGTGGGTGCTGCAATGATGAACTGTCAGGCCAAACGTGTAAGACCCGGGGTCTTAAGAGGCGCCAGCCCATACCACCTAGCCCTCTCAGGTCCGTTGTCCTCACTTGGAGCCTGAAAAGGAAGAGCTCTTGTAACATAGGTAGGGCTTGGATCACTTATAAATCACTCCCAAGATCCTTATGATATCCGATGTGGGACGGGGGTATTACAAAACGTACAACCCTCCTTCAGCGGCCCCCTTGAGAAGTGGTGCCTGTGTAACAGCATCACAAACAAGAAAATGGGTGTCATGAAATTTGAAAAAGACATTGTTGTCTTTACAAAACCGATTCACAGACAAAAGGTTTTTGTTTAGTGAAGGAGCATGGAGAAGATGTGATAAATGAAAAGAACGAGAGGGAGAAGAAATAAAAGAGGAACCGTGATGTTGAATGGGAACCGATGAACCATCGCCTAGAGATATGGAATCAGTTCCTTCATATGGTAATCTGTCGAACCGAAGGTTAGTCACATCTGGGGTGTAATGGTGAGTCGCAGCTGTATCGGGGAACCACGAGGAGTTCGTGTAGTTGGCTTGGAACTGGCGGGGGGGTGGGGCTTGATAAGCTTAATCAAAACGGCTCCAGCATCGGATCGCAGTGTGACCTCTTCTCTCACAAATTTGACATACAGGTCTGTTGTCAGGAGCTCCGGAAAAAGTCTGAGAAGAGTATGAGTTTGAACCTCGACCTCCTCTGGACGATCGACCACCACGATCATCACCGCGTCCTCTCCCCCGAGAGGAATCACCGCGGCCTCCTCTGTTGGAGCCACGGCCTCGTCCTTGGCCAGTGGTTGTGAAGTTCAGATCAGGGGAGGGATCATTTGAAACAGTGTTGTTGAGAGAGATTTGAGAGGAGTTTGAAGTGGAGGAATTTGACCTGTTGATGCGACCCTCTTGGAGAAGAAGAAAAGAGAGGAGTTGATGTGGCTCCGGTAGGACAGGTTGAGTCGAGAGGGTGGTCACCAACGCATCGTAGTCGCTGCCAAGGCCAGCGAGAACATAGGCAACAAATTCGGTGTCTGAAACCGACTGTCCTGCCGCCTGAAGTTGTAAAATCAGACCTTTGGCCCGATTGAAGTAATCCGTTGCCGTTTCATCCCCCTTTTTGAGACTCGTCAGTTGAAGGCGAGTTTGAACCGCTTGAGCAACGAGCAGCATACAAGCGATGGAGCCGGTCCCAGACCTGGTTAGACGTCTCGCAGTCAAGGATTTGGACCATGACTGGTTCGGTGAGCGATGCTGACAAAATGGCCACCACAAGTTGATCTTTGGCATGCCACTCATCAATGGCCTTTGAAGTGTCTCCGGAATCACTGGGCAGAGGACATGACGTTGAGCCATCTGCGAAACCCATGAGTCTCTGGGAGCGCAAGTATGGAGTGATTTGGCGAAGCCAAGTCGGAAAGTTTAAAGGTGTCAGTTTTACGGTACTGAGGTGGGAAAAATTAGGTAAAGGAGGATTTGTGGTAGAGATAGAGGCGGCGGCCATGGAGGCCTGAACTTGGGTGATGATTTCTGTGAGGGAAGGGTTCTCCATGAGAATAACGGCTGATGCGACGTTTGTCGTCTTAGCTCAGCTCTGATACCATGGTGAAGTGGCCACAATTTCTGTATTCTGTATATTGATTAACGGTAATTTACAGAGAGGTATAAATAACCTATTGAGGGGAAGAAGCTATTGCTATACAGCTGTAACAATCTGTCATCTGAGAATTACACAATGGAATGGGCTAACCCCTTGGGCTTAGTCATTGGGCCTACGAGGATTGGTTTGGACATCTCCTTGGTTGGCTTCTATAGTTGCTGAATGATGATCTTCAGTTGATCCATTTGTATCCTGGCTAGTAGGCTCCAGGGTGTACCAGCCTCCAAGCCTCCACCCTTTGTTTTGGGATCTCGTCCTCAAGCAGTCAAGCCTCGCCCTATCAGATCTCGTCTCGTCGGCGTGTCTTCCTCCAACCTTGGTGCCTCGTCAACGCTGCGTTGTCTCTTCTAGCCCAGGTTTGCTGTAATTTCTAGTCTTTCTCCCTTTTTGATTTTGGGGTCGTTCTCGAATCTCGCCCTTCTCATCCTTCAGATCTCGTCGTATTAGATCTCGTCCTTGCAGTTCCCTTCAAAGCTCGGCATATCGACTACTGAGTGCCTCCTCGTACCGATCTCACACCCTCGACACCACCCCAACCGCCTTCAACCTAGTTAGTGACTGTGTGATCAAATATTTATAAACCTAAATCTATATTGAAATCCGAAAAAATAAAACTGAAATTTAAAAACTAAAATCAAAACTGTAAAATCTGTAATAGGATTGGAAATCTGTAAAATCTGTACTAGTATTGGAAAAAATCTGTAATCTATCATTTGCTAAAAAAAGTATGTAATCTTCCATTTGCTAAAAAAAACTGTAATCTGTTAAATTTGTAATTTGCTGAATTTGTACTGAAAAAATCTATAATCTGTCATTTGCTAGAAAAAGCCTGTAATTTGTAAAATCTGTGATATATATGTAAAATCTGTAATCTGTCATTTTCAGCTTCAGATTGAACTTATGCTTCTATTATGTATTAGTGTAATCTTTGGAGTGAATGTTTGGGAGTTTGGATTGAATGTCATCTTTGGAATGAATGTATTAGTGTAATACTATAATGCAGTAAAGATATGTTTGTTTGCTAAATCAGACAGCAAATGTATGTTTCGCGAGATCAACTCGAGCTTTCAACAAAACAAGCTTCACACGAGCTGAAAACTTCAAAACGAGCAAAAATGAGTTTGAACGAGCTCGTGAGCTCGAGCTCGGCTCGAACAAAAATAGCAAAACGAGCTCGAGCTCCTTATACAGCTCGCGAGCCGAATACAAACATGATTTTAAGCTCGTAAAAAAATCAGGCTCGACTCGATAAAAAACGAGCCAAAGATGAGCACTTAGGTACTCAGCTCGTTCGACTCGAATAACGCCCTTAATTTCACCTAGTTTAACTTCTACCTTCTCTATCCATTTCTTATTAATTGACTTTTTAATATTCAAGCACGTTTTTAAAGCAAAAAACGATAAAAAAAAAAAAATATATTATTTTTTTTTTATAGTTTTTTTAATAATCTCATAGTACTTATTAGTAATAAGTATAATACTATTAAATAAATAAATAAAAATTAATATTTTATGTAGATTTACTTTTCTAAAAAAACTCGTATGAGTTAAAAAAATCAAATAAAAAGGAACAGAAGGAGTATATAATTAGAAACTGTATTGCCAACAATATTATAAAATTTATAAAATAACAAACTCTACTATATAATCTAATATCCAAAATAACAAAATAAAATATAAAAACAATCAATATTCATTCCGTGTTTAAGAAAATTAGCAATGTTAGTAATCAGATTGATATTTATATTAATAATATAACTATTATTTTCAACCCTATCAAAAATTTAAAACTACAAATTTTTTACTTTTATAGGAGTATGAAATAAAGCCCTTTTTTTAAGAGTACAGGCGTACATCTTATCTTAAAATTGGGTAACATGATTAACAAATAGCTAGGGGTGGAAATGGGTCGGGTGATGAATGGGTGAAGCCATTTTTCTATCCGACCCGTCACAAAAAAAATTTACCCAACTCATCACCCATCCGTCTAATGTTTCACCTATCACCCGACCCGTCGAGTGAATCGGGTGGATCGGGTGGGTAATCGGGTGAAGTAAATTAAAAGAAAATGAGTCACAAGACATACTTAGAAATTGATCATATTCGATAATTTCACAAACCACGTCAACATGGAAATCTTATTAAATGTATAAAAGATTTATTCATACATTATATCACTATCCTCATATTACAAAGTTAACATCTATCTATATATTAATTAAAACCAAAGCACCTACGCCACGTGTCGTCCCCTCATGCAAAATTATTTTTGTAAGGTATTATTTACACAATATCATTTAATTATGGTAATTAAACTATCTAATATTATTTACATAACATCATTTCTTAATATATTTTTAACCATCTATATATTAATTAAAACCAAAGCACCTACGCCACTTGTCGTACCCTCACGCAAAGTTATTTTTGTAAGGTATTATTTACACAATATCATTTAATTATGGTAATTAAACTATCTAATATTATTTACATAACATCATTTCTTAATATATTTTAACCATTGGGATTAATTTAAAACTTTTTTTTAATAATATTAACTATATAGTATTATTTCATTATATATTCATTACATGATATTATTTCATACAACTTTTTTACAACAATGGGATTAATTCAATTTATTATTTTTAAAAAATACATAGTTTCAAATATATGAAGTCTTTTTTTAAGCAACAAATCTCTCTCTCTGTGTGTGTATATATACACACACACAATGAAAACTACTCCATCCGATCGAAAATATTTGATGTTTTAAGGATATGCACAAGAATTTAGAAATGTGATTCCCCCTCTAAATACTCCATCAAATAATTTTTGCTCCCGCATCACATTTATTATGCACAAATGTAATTGGTTAAAGAAAAAAAGTACAAATTATATTGATATTAGTGTAAAAGTAAAAAAGAGTGTAATTATTACTTCTAAAATATCAAATATTGTTGATCAAATTAAATTTAATCTCCTAAAACATCAAATATTACCGATCGGAGGGAGTATTTTTTTAATATAATAACCTTAATTTTTGGATTTTCACCTAATCTACATAAATTTTCAAATAATAAATTTTAAAAAAAAATTAACCAATGGGATTCATATATTATAACTATTAAATGAAAAATATTTTTGCTTATATGTTATAATCACTTTAGATTTACTATTTCCTCCCAATCAACTAAATCTAGAAAAAAATCTACCTAATGTACTTTGTACACGTTTCTCTAATAAATCTGGCTATATCTAACTACTAAATCATAAGAATTTTTTATTAGGTTTTATAACCACATTTATTTTAGGATTTTCATTCAATCAACCTATTCTATTTAAATCTTAAACCCATATAATTTATATACATTTTTTATAATTATTTTTATTATTTTTTACTTACTTTATCAAATCTATTTTTTTTGTTTTATGTTAACGTTTGATAATAGATTATTTAATTTTATACTTACATAATTTTTTTTATTTTTTTTTTAAAATACGCGCCATGGCGCGGGGATTGTACTAGTTAAAAATTTAATATCAAATCAAATGAGATGAATTTTAGTCCATTGCTAGACTCATAGATAGTTAAAAAAAACAATTTGGCTAAATCATGCTTTAACACACTAAATGCTAACGAAGTCGCTAAAACGAGCGAAATTGCTAACATTCTAATAGTGTATGCAAAACAAATAAAATAATTTTTTAAAAAGATGCGATGTGGGGTTACATATAATATGTTTATATTATTTTAGATTTTTTTTTTACACAAAAACAATTAGAGAATAGAGAAGTTAGAGTTAGAAAAATGATAAATATATGTAGTTATGCTACGCTATATTTTTTTATAAACTATGAATTTTTTTAAAATCATCGGGTGGGTTAACGGGTGGTTAAGCGGGTCGGGTGATGGGTCGGGTAATGGGTGAAAAATATATCATCCATCACCCGACCCATCACTCGTTTCACCCACCCATCACCCGATTTTTTTTGGATTTTCACCAATATAATCGGATCGGGTGGATCAGGTGAGCCGGTCACCATGAGTGGTTTCAGCCCTATCAACAAACGGGTAAAACAGCACCTGCTTGACCTCTGCACGCAACTAATCATCCTCATTATCATTATTTTATTATATATTTTGGGTTGGACTTTGACCACTGTTTCTTTCACTGCTTCAAATACTATTATTATAACAAGTCCTGTATCCTTAATTTCGGACCCTCCACCTAATTATCTACTCAGCATCTCTATACCGACTAATCGTATTTAGCCATTACCAATTTAGCATTCATGTTTAGTTACAATTACAAACAATAAAAAGAGATTAAATTAAGTTCGAATCAAACATATTAACATAGAGTATAAGTTTGTGTGTAATGGTTGTGTTCATCTCATGTATGAGATTAAAGTTTAAATTCAAATATATATATATAGAGTAATTAGTGTGTATTCTGTCGTATGCACGAGAATATATATATTAACATAATATTTTAAAGTTACATTTATTATTTATATTAAAAAAACTATTAAAAATATAACAAAAATAATAAATCTTAATTAGAATGTAAGAATTAAATTAATAACGATTAAAGTATGCATGAAATATAAAATAAAAATTAATCTAGATATTAATAATTCATTCTATAAAAAAATAATATAGATATAAATAATAAAAACTATCAAAGAATTAATTTTGATATAAATAATTCTTTTCACCCAAAAATAATCTAGATACAAACAAAACAAGGAAAATTTTGCTAAATGTCCACTGGGGATACATTTTTTTATAGTAAATGTCCATTTTCATAAGACATTTAAGTAATTGTCTCAAATTAACATTTTTCCCCCTTCCTTCCCATTTTTTATTTAACCATTGTCTTTTTTTCCCATTTTTAATTTGACCATTATTGATCATAAATCAAGGTCAATAACTTTGGTGACAAATGTTTCGTGATAAAAAAAAAATTGGTGACAACTTTTTTTTACGAGATCAGTACGTGCCATCAACTTTTTTTTGGTGACAACTTTGTTTTTAGAATTTTTTTTAAGAGATCACAATCACCACTTTTATTAGAGGTGACACTGTTGGTTACACAAGTGGTAACAACTTTTTTTTATGACAACTTTGTTCTTATATTTTTTTACGAGCTAGGTCACTGTCACCGCCTCACCGGCCACCCTTATCAGAGGTGACACATGTGGTAATAATTTTTTTTTGTGACAACTTTGTTTTTAATTTTTTTTACGAGGCATTGTCACCATCCTTAATTATCACTGGTGACACTGTTGGTGACACATATAGAATGTTATGCATCGATTTTAATATATATAGATAGATAAATATAGATTTGTGAGTGGAAGGTTAATTTTTTTAAATGGGTAATATATATGGTACTCCATCTAAATATAAAATGACTAAACTTAATCAAATAAGATTAATATATTTTTTAAAACTCAATTTAAATTAAAACTTTAATAGCTTAAATTTTGTAAAATTTACAAGTAGATATGTTCTTTGCTCTAAAAAGCTCAAGCTCGCCTATTTATTAAATGAGCCAAGTGCGAAAATATTTTTAAAATTGAGTTCAAATTTAGTTTAAATTAAACTCGATTTATTTTTAAACACACTGATAAGAGTATCTACTCATTCTCTTTGTAAACAAGTGACCTAATATATTTTTTAAAACGAGTAATATCCACACTGATAAGAGTAATATTTAAAAATTAATAATTTTTCCCTTTAAAAAAATACACTAGTTTATAAACGAGGTATGTAAGAGTTTGCAAAATGTCCAAAAAAGTTGTCTCAATTGATGAAATATCCACACTTTGGGATAAATTGGTGGAGTTTCCATCTTGCCAATAGCAATTTTATCATCTTGCCTATAGCCTCACTCTTTTTTTTAACATTTTGTCGTGCAAAAATAAGAGTATGTTGTGCATGTGCAAAAATAACCGTATGTTGAGCAAATATGACCCAAGTCCATTTTTTTTTACATTTTGTCGTGCAAAAATAAGAGTATGATGTGCATGTGCAAAAATAACCGTATGTTGAGCAAATATGACCCAAGTCTATTTTTTTTTTCACATTTTGTCGTGCAAAAATAAGAGTATGTTGTGCATGTGCAAATATAACCCTATGTTGAGCAAATATGACCCAAGTCTAGTTTTTTTTTTTTACATTTTGTCGTGCAAAAATAAGAGTATGTTGTGCATGTGCAAATATAACCCTATGTTGAGCAAATATGACCCAAGTCTAGTTTTTCTTTATTTTTTTTTATATATATATTTTTTAACATTTTGTCGTGCAAATATAAGAGTACGTTGTGCAAATATAACTGTAAGTTGTGCAAATATAACCCAAGTCTATTTTTTTTTTATTTTTTTTAAATATTTTGTCGTGCAAATATAAGAGTACGTTGTGGAAATATAACCGTAACTTGTGCAAATATGACCCAAGTCTAGTTTATTTTTATTTTTTATTTATTTTTTATTTTTTTTTAACATTTTGTCGTGCAAATATAAGAGTACGTTATGCAAATATAACCGTAAGTTGTGCAAATATGACCAAAGTCTAGATTTTTTATTTTATTTTTATTTTTTTTTAACATTTTGTCGTGCAAATATAAGAGTACGTTGTTCAAATATAAGAGAACGTTGTGCAAATATAACCGTAAGTTGTGCAAATATGACCCAAGTCTACTTTTTTTTTTAACATTTTGTCGTGCAAATATAAGAGTACGTTGTGCAAATATAACCGTAAGTTGTGCAAATATAACCCAAGTCTAGTTTTTTTTTGTTTTTTTTTTACATTTTGTTGTGCAAATATAAGAGTACAATGTGCAAATATAATCGTATGTTGTGCAAATATAACATTTTGTTGTGCAAAATGTAATATATTTTTTTTTCCGCTTTTTTTTCGTCTCAGCACTTTTTGTTGTGCGAAAATAACTTTACGTTGTGCAAATATAAATTTGTCCCGGTCCCGATCTGGAATCAGACCCGGCTCCTTTGCTCCGGCCTCCTTCGCTCCGGCCTCGCTCCCTCGCTCGCTCGCTCCGCCGCTCACTCCCTCCCTCGCTCCGCCACTCGCTCGCCACCGCTCGCTCGAATTCCGTTTTCAATTGAATTAGATCTGAAGCCGATTGAATTCCAGTTCCAGGTCTGAAGTTAAATTCATTCAATCGTCTTGCTTTAGATCGAGACATCGAAGCTTCCGATCCGGTCGCCCTTGCCGAAGTTCTGCACGCAGCCATGGCTGCTGTCGAGGGAAGCCACAGACGAGAACTGGATGTCGTCGACCTCGCTCGCTCGCTCGCTCCCTTGCTCTCGGATCGCTCGCTCGCTCGCTCCCTTGCTCTCGAATCGCTCGCTCGCTCTCGATCTGGAACTGGAATTCAATCGGATGTCGTCGACCTAATTCAATCGGATCGCTCTCGATTTGCTGGGAGGAGGAAGCCGGGAGGACAGACCAGGAGGAGGAAGTCGGGACAGAAGAGCGCAAGAGAGATCGAGAGAGCAGGACAGAATTTAGGGTATAAATAATGGACATTTGGCTAATTTGTCAAAAAACTTGGAGAATTCACCAATTTAGCCAAAAAAAGTGTCTGTTGGGCAAATTTTCTCTTAATTTTATACCATTGGCAGCCGTCTCAACTAAATCTGTAGGTCGACGAGGTGGGTTTTAAAATGAAATTTCCAGCTAGAAACGTAGTCAAGTTTAGTTAATTAATTCAAAAAAAATTACATTGAAAATTAATAATCCCAACTCGAGTATATAGTTTGTGGTCAAATTCGAAACGAGAGTCATGGTGACGAACCCCCGACTTCTATATTGGTGGTCAATTTCTGAAGTCACGGTGACGATTGTGTTGAAAGCGAGGCTTACAAAAACGATTTTTTTTAAGTTTTATTTTTCAAAAGAAAACATAATCATAGATTCTCTTATTTAATTTGGGTATTCAAAATCAATTTTGATGAATTAAAACTCCTAATAATAAAGTGTAAGTAAATTTTTTGATTCATGATCATGCAAGGTGTAGGTCGCGATCTTCCTCATTTTTTATGGTCGAGAGTTTTGGTCTTGATCTGGGTTTTGTAATAGTTAACGACTTTGAGTTAACCATGCACTGAAGTTGAAACCGACAACTTTGCAATCATCAACTCCATAAATAGCCTATAAAAGTGTCCCTTAACAGGTTTGCTATCTGCATGGTTTAATCTCGGCAAATGCACGGTAAGATCACCGACTTCCGATGTTGGCAAATTAAAGGTCTAGCTGATATTGGCTTCTGGAGCTGGCAAAACTGGAAGTCGACAAGTTGTTGTGATAGGTTGCTGGTGTTCAGTTAAGTGTTACAGAGGTATCGCGACACCGACATAAGAAGTCGGTAAAGTGTTTGCCGACTCCGATATAAGGAGGCGGCAATGTTGCTGGTGTTCAACTGGTGTTTGTGTTTGTCGATACCAACATTCGGTGTCGGTAAAGGTGTTATCGTCTTCGGCTCCCCGATTAGTGTCTCGGCCGTGCATTTGAAGAAATTTTAGTTATGCCAATAAGTCAATAACAACCTTCATCCCTGAAAGGTTGAAATGGTGATATCGGATGCCTTATTCCTCTTATAGTATTTAGATTTAGCGCCATATTTTCATATGTTTTGAGAGGTCAATCAAGTTGTAGATAAAGTGGCTCATCTATGACATTCATTGGTTCCTAGGTCATTGGTTTTTCATCCATATTGAACTTGAAGTTTTTATCGGAAATGCCGCTATCCATAATTCTCCGAAACTCCTTTAAGAAAGATTTTTTTTTTACAGTAGGCAAGAATTAGGAGCGATTACACAAGCTGTAATCTGGCTCCTTGATCATCCTCAAGGATGATGGTACAAAGTTCCTATTAAAAAGGATAGTAGAGCTATTACAAATGATACCCTTCCAAGCTATAAAGTCGACTATTTGGTTCGCTTCTCGGTAGCAGTGTCTGTATTGAACAAGGACAAAAGCATATTCCAGTTGCTTGATCTTTTCAATGTGATGTATAATCTCCCATCTGACATTATTGTTGTTGGTGATGACTTTGATGAGCCGTAGATTGTCGCCTTCTATTATTACTCTTCGAAGTCCTTTCCTAATTGTTTGCTCTATATCTGTCTGAATAACGATAGCTTCAGTTTGAATGACTGAGCCTTTGACAGTTTCCTTTAAGAAATAAAGTTAATAATTAAACAAACTACACCTTTCCTATTAAAATTGTGTTAAATTATCATATTTATAGCATATACATTATTTTTTATTTTGTACTTTGTATCACTTTCATTTATATTACCTTATAAATTGTGCCACCAAACACTCATTTTTTTTAAAAAATTTGTATCGTCACTAGCTACGTTAATTAATGTATATGTAACATGGACACTCAAAATAAGATAACTTATTCGTGTCCGATACTCGAACACAATACCACACTCATTTTTTTTTAATTTGTATCGTCACTAGCTACGTTAATTAATGCGTATGTAACATGAACACTCAAAATAAGATAACTTATTCGTGTCCGATACTCGAACACAATACCACACTTGTCCAACACTCCATAACACTTATTTAGTTCGTTCTTCTCTACTGACCCTCTTTCTATAGATTGTTGTTCAAATCTAGACAATCTAGTGTATTACTCTATTTTAATTTCAACTTTAGTGT
This sequence comes from Persicaria maculosa, assembly GCA_963922045.1. Taxonomy (NCBI): domain Eukaryota; kingdom Viridiplantae; phylum Streptophyta; class Magnoliopsida; order Caryophyllales; family Polygonaceae; genus Persicaria; species Persicaria maculosa. The sequence continues at coordinate 11,492,128 of OY998267.1, read as the reverse complement.
TAGTTTAATAAAAAAAATATTAATTTAATTGGTATATTATGTGTAAAATTTAACCACAAACTCGTCATAACAATGACAATAATACTTATGAACGATACTCCTTTTGTCTCAAAATTTAAGTCATTTTAGAATTATACACGTGTTTTAATAAAACACTCACCTCTTAATCAACATTATCATTCCATTGACTTTTTCATAAATTTTATTATTCTTTATTACCCACTATATATATTTTTTAACAAATCAAAATATTAAAAAGTGTCATCAAAACACAAATTAATACAAATCATTACTATTCCTTACCTAGAAAACCTAAAATGACATATATTTTGATACAACTAAATTAGTTTAAAACGACTTAAATTTTGAGACGGAGGACACATTGAGATTCTAAAATTATCGGCTAATAAACTCAAATACTCCCTCCGTTCGGAAATATAAGATCTTTTACTTTTTGACACGTAGGTTAAGGAGCTAAATACTATATAAAATATTAATTTTTTTAAAATTAATTTTTTACAATATAACACTTTTTATAAATAAGTATTAAAATGTAAAAAAATGATTTTAAAAAAATCAATATTTTATATAGTATTTAACTCCTTAAACTACGTGCCGAAAAGTAAATGATCTTACATATTTGAACGAGGGAGTACCAGTTTGCAAAATACTTGAATCAGAGCAACGGTCAAACAGGCTCAATTTATTGGACGGTGGAATTTGGAATTCTAAAATTTGGAATTTGGAAGAAACAAACAATCTATATATATATAGTCAACGTCCAACACCAGGAGTTGGACGGTGGTAACGGCTTGAGCTGCGTCGGTATTTGATGGTTGCCTACTTGCCTTGAGGCTTGAATGCCTTTCCCACCCAGCGCTCCAGCTAAGCCAAGCCAAGCCAAGCCAAGCCGATGAGCTCCACCCTAGTCAAACTGTCAAACTATAGACTAGTGTTGTTAGAGCACAAAACCATTTTATTTTGGGTAAACTTAAGGGTAATTTGCTCATAACCACTCCTCCCCCATCGCTCTTAGCAACTTTTTACTAATAAATAGATTAAAAAGTTGCTAAGAGAATCCTAAATAAAAAGGTACTTCATTCGTCTTAAAATATAGGTCGTTTGAATATTTGACACGTTTTTAAAGAAGAAAAACTATAAAAAATATTAACTTTTTTTATTAATTTTTTAAAATAATATTATACTTATTATTAATAAATATAATATTATTTTTAAAAAATTAGTAAAAAATTAATATTTTATATAGTTTTTAGTTTTTTAAAAACATGTTAAAAAGTCAAATGGTCACGAGTGAAACACCATTTTAAAAACACTGCTTGCTTTTAATAGAGTAAATCTAATACTTGGTTGAAATTGCTCGTATGAGAATTATAATAAGTATAATACTCCCTCCGTCCCACAATGGTTGTCTTTGGACTATTTATGCACGTTTTTTAAGGAGCTAAAAACTATATGAAATATCCATTTTTTAATTAATTTTTTAAAATGATTCTATACTTACTGGTAATATGTATGATATTATTTTAAAATATTTAATAAAATATTGATATTTTATATAGTTTTTAGCTTCTTAAGAAAACGTGCATGAATAGTTAAAGACAATCATTGTGGGAAGGAGGGAGTATTATTTTTAAAAAATTAATAAAATAATTAATATTTTATATAGTTTTTAACTTTCTAAAAACGTGTTAAAAAATCAAACGAATGATATTTTAAGACAGGTGTTAAAAACACTGCTTGCTTTTAATAGAGTAAGTCTAATACTTGATTGAAATTGCAGGTATGGGAATTGTGAAAAAAAATTATTTTGAGATTAATTAGAAAGGAAGTCGGACATATGGCTAAAAATATAAATATAAATATAAAAACATTAAAATAGGTGTAAATTAATTAAGTCTCACGGGCAAGGCAACTGGGCAAGTGTGTGTGTGGCGTCACGGGTTGACATTTCTCCACCTCTTCTCCCCTCCCTCCTTTATTTTTGTGTCTTTTGTGGATAGGGACTCCTCTTTCTAACCTTCCTACTTTAATTTTATATATTTTCACATACACAATACCTATATGTTTACAAATAATCACTATTAATATATAATTATATCATATGTATATATAGTTATATACATATGAATTATATATATATATATGAATAATTACATTCTTACCTAAATAATTATATTATTACATATAAATAATTTAATTATTTGTATTTTCATATTGCAAGAGTTGCTCATATAAGACCCGCCTTCTATTTATATATTCTTCCACTTAATATCAACGGTCTTTCTATCATATACCCTTAAGGCATAGGATAAGAACCTTAACCGGGAAAGCTAAAAATAATTAAGGCACAATATGGAAGGTTAAAAATAATTTAAATTTGGAAAATCTTTCCCGATTGAGCTTGTTATCCTAACCCGTATCAAATATGTTTTCTCTTGCCTGAGGAATTAAGGCACAATATGGAAGGTTTTGATTAAGCAATTAAGTATAAAAATGACTAAATCCGATTCAAAATATACATTATTTAACTTTTCAATACGTATTTTAAATATCTAAAAACTATATAAACTAGCAACATTTTTTTACAATATATTTAATAATTAATAGTAATATTGTAATATGTATGTAGTAAATTATATAAAAAAAATAAAATATAATTTTTTATATAATTTTTTTCTTTTTAAAATATGTATTGGAAAATCAAACGAGTATGGGACAAGTCATGATCATGCATGGATTGCAACCTAATCTAAAATTTAGTGTAAAAACAATTTGCTTTAAGAAGAAAAAAATTAGGAAAGTATTTACTATTTATGATGAAGTCATGCATTAGTGTCTTTGTCTCCCCCTTTATAGTTTTAAGTTTTTACCTAAAATTGTCGTGTTCACAGTTCACACACATCCAACTCCAACCACCATCCCAAAACTCACATCCATCCCACCCCAAAAATCGTCCTATATTCCACTTTATTATCTTTGAATTCTCAAACACATATATTATTTTTGAAATTTCATATTATACGATTAACTTAAACTAAAGATAATTTGTGCTTTACTTTTTAGTCAAATTAAATAACCCCCCTTTGACATTCGATCGATTAATTGGTAGTACAGAATAATGTTAACTGTAATTTTATATGGGGGTGGAGGTGGCTTGTCAAACTTTTATTATCGATGTTAGGTTAAGTAATTATAAATTATTATTATTATTATTATTGTTATTATTATTATCTATACTTTATTCATTGTCATTCTTTTTAGTACTCTTCATTGTTTATGTAGATTGCAGTGAGTTGAAGTAGTCATAGGATCAATATATATTTTGTTTTTGATAGTGTGCCTTAATTCATAATTTACCAATTTTATAATCAATGTTTTTATTGAATGGCACTTGTATTTTAAATCGTATCTAATAATTGACGTGACCAAAAATAAACTCTTTAATTAGTTACGTATTGCAAAAAAAAAAAACTATTTTTCTATCCTATACCATTGGGACATAAGATAAGATTCTCGTTTTAGAAAAAAATATATTCTTTATTAAAATACATTAGTCAAATTTTAAATTAAACTCCTAAGGTCACTTAATTTATTTTTATAGAATATCTTTTCTAATTAAAATCTTATCATATGTCCTTAGAGTATATGATAGAAAGACTGAAAAAAGAAATACTCCGTACTATTTCTCTACTGTATTTTGAAGAAAGCTACTATTTGGAAAAGTATCTATATAGTTTTGAATTTAAAGATGTAGAGAGTTCACCAAAAAAAAGATGTAGAGAAATATTTAAATTTTGAAGAATGTTATTGGGAAAATATCTATTTTTTCTACTCCCTTTGTTTTTTTAAGTGATTTTTTTTACTATTTATGCACGTTTTTTAAGGTGTAAAAAATTATATAAAATAATAATTTTTTAAATAATCTCATACTTATTGGTGATAAGTATAATATTATTGAAAAAATATTAATATTTAATATAGTTTTTACCGTTCTAAAACTACGTACTTGACTCGAAGAAGTCACTTAAAGGAAACGGAGGGAGTATTGTTTTTCTATTTTGGATAATGAGATAAAAAAAATCTATTAAATTAAAAAAAGGTATTAAAATCATTAAAAAAACCCAAAAATCTATAAAATAAGAAAGTCATTTGAAATACTCTAACAATCATTACCAGAGGGAAATATCCATAATTTTCTAAAACAAATGAATATGAAATTCATACTACTGTATTTTGGTAAGAAATTAAAAACCATCTACCAATCGATAATTTCCCTTTTTCAGGAATGATCGTCATTTCTTTCATTTTATAGTTTTCCCCAATAATATCGGATTATTCCATTATCAATGATTCAATATAGTCGATTTCTTAATCTACTAGATGCATCTAATACATTGAACATCTTGCAAGTATAAAAACAAACTCAAATAAACGAGAGAGATTGGGGGGTGGGGGGACGATTTTGGTCGAACATTTCTCAATCAGAAGAGAACGTTATTGTCCAATTATAGATCCAACGGCCGAGAATGCGGCAGCTGATTCATACAGAAAGCTTATCTGATCGTACAATTTCGAAAACATGCCCTCCGCTAGCCGCTAGCTTCTCCCCACCTTCACACTACCTTTACTCATCTTCACACCCATCGCTTTCACTACGCAGAGTCAGAGTTAGAGAGAGAGAGGGAGAGAGAGGGGGGAAGCAAACAAATACACGAATTGGTAGCAACAATAATAAGTCCCACTTGCTAATTGTGGAGATCATTTACTCATTTCCCCCCGCCATTAATACCGTCTCCTCACCTCCTCCTCTTTATCTGTATTTCCCCACACCTCCTCACCATACCCCAGCTCCTGTGAAACAAAATCCCCCAATTTTTGTTCTCCAGACACAGCACCCTTGAGATTCAAGAAGGTGGGTATATGACTGTAGGAGTTGATTCACTCCCTTGTTGTTTCAATTTTGTTGGGTTTTCCTTGTTGTAGGGTTTGCATATTGTGTGATTTGTTCAATGTGTACTCTCCTGCATAATTCATGAACTGGGTTTTTCTGGGTTTTTGTTATAGGGATGAAGAAAAACCGTTCCTTTCTCCCTTTTTGGTTTTGTTTTTTTGTGCTAGATCCAAGCTGGGTGTTCTGATTAAGGCCTCTAATTGTGATATGTAGGTGTTGCTGACTGAAATTTGGATATGGGGATTTGCTTAAGTGCTCGTATAAAGGCTGAAAGCCCATCTCACGGAGGTATTTTGCAAATTCCAACTTCCTTATCCCCTTTTTGCTTTACTATTTTAATCTTATTTCAGTTGGTATTAATGTCAATTGTGATTTAGAAAGGAAGTTTCCTTGTTTGAATTATCCTACAAGCTATGCATGAGTGTCAAAATTTGCTAATCTTAATCCTCTGTAGGTGTTGTTATTGGACTGTTTTTAGAGTTCCATTTCCATTTCCTTTTCTTAATTCTTTTTTTTTTTCTGTTGGTGTTCTATCAAAGTTGGAATATATTCTCATTAACTGAATTTTCAGATTTTGGCATTCAAATATGAATTTTTCTTCTTCTTTTTTTTTCCATGCTCCTGTGATATATGTTTTATTAAATTTGAGCATGCCATAAAAATCTGAATATTGATGTGCTTTGTTGAGTTATTAATATATATATATATATATATATATATATATATATATATATATATATATATATATATATATATATATATTAAGTTGCTTGTTTGACCAGATTATACTTTTCAGATTGCCTCAACATTATTGAACAAAACCTCCTTCAATAATAGTGCATCAAGATTTAAATTTGTTCATAGTAACGAGGACTTAGAATACCAATTTATTGTTGACTGTATCATTCAGGGCTGCCTCCAAATGGGAGTCCAGATGAAAGAGATTCGAATCCTGGTTCAGTGCCTCCAACTCCAAGGAGCGAGGGTGAAATCCTGAAGTCATCTAACTTGAAGAGTTTCAGTTTCTCTGATCTGAAATTGGCCACCAGGAACTTCCGCCCTGACAGTGTTTTAGGAGAGGGTGGTTTTGGACCCGTTTTCAAGGGCTGGATCGATGAGAATTCGTACGCAGCTGCCAAGCCTGGGACGGGTATGGTTATTGCTGTGAAGAGGCTTAACCTTGAAAGCTTCCAGGGCCATAGAGAATGGTTGGTGAGTTCCATTATCTTCTAGACAAAATTCGGTTGGGAAAGAGAACCAACGTCGTATCGGAAACATCAAATGAATGCATGACATTTACTTCTAAACCTGATCAGGTGGTTGGGGGCATGGTTTTCTTCTTTATTGGAACAGAATTGGAGGGGTATGGGTGCAATAATAACAATAGACGCCTTCGCGTTAATGCTTTTAGAGCTAACCTTTCCAGCCTGCGTACATTTACCGTGTTTCCTTTATGTGGGTCTTGTAGGCAGAAGTTAACTATCTGGGACAACTCTACCATCCTCATCTGGTGAAACTAGTCGGATATTGCTTAGAGGATGAGCACCGACTTTTGGTGTATGAATTCATGCCGCGAGGAAGCTTGGAGAACCACCTATTCAGAAGTATGTCATGGTAGATTAAATTCTGTAATTTTCTAACACTTTTAGGTGAAAATTGTCGTGCTAATGATGTTGCTGCAGGAGGTTCTTACTTTCAACCGCTTTCCTGGAATCTCCGACTCAAAGTCGCTCATGGAGCTGCAAAGGGGCTGGCTTTTCTCCACAGCGCCGAGGTAAAAGTGATATATCGAGATTTCAAGACGTCCAATGTCCTACTGGACTCGGTAGGTGATCTGTGCATATGTTGATATTATAACCATGGAACCAATCTAGTCTGAGAGGTTAATGTGAACCTGATGTAATTTGATTACAGAACTACAATGCCAAGCTTTCTGATTTCGGGTTGGCCAAGGACGGCCCTGCTGGCGACAAGAGTCATGTTTCTACTAGAGTGATGGGAACGTATGGATATGCAGCTCCGGAGTATCTAGCCACAGGTATTTTACAAGCAATGTGGGTTCACATTCGTTGGCATGTGCAATTACAGATGCCCGTTGTTTGTCGTTATCGACTTATCGTAACCCACAACCAATATCTCAGGCCATTTAACCTCAAAGAGCGACGTCTACAGCTTCGGGGTGGTACTCTTAGAAATGCTATCGGGCCGAAGGGCTGTGGACAAGAACCGGCCATCTGGGGAACATAACCTCGTCGAGTGGGCAAGACCTTATCTAACCAACAAGAGGAAAATCTTTAGAATCCTCGACACTCGTCTTGAAGGACAGTATAACTTGGATGCAGCTTACAGGGTGGCTACCCTTGCATTCCGCTGCCTTTCAGCTGAGACCAAACTCAGGCCGACCATGGCTGAGGTGACAAGGGAGCTGGAGAAGCTTCAGGACTACAAGGGAACAGGGAAGGCTCATGGTAACTCAAGGGAAGGGACTCGGTCAAGGAGAAAAAGTACTGGGGATGCAGTCCCTGGCAAAGCCATCAACACTGCATCGTATCCAAGGCCGTCAGCTTCTCCACTGTATGCTTAAACAGAAACTCGAAGAACCTTGACAAGCGAAGACTTGAACGATGTCATGATACAATAACCGAAATGGAACATCTCTTGGTGAATGAATATGTACAGTCCTTGTTTAGATAATGTTGATGTTCAGCAGGCAGAGAAGGAATTAGGGTTGGGAAATTTTTTGGGTTGTAATGGCTAATGTGGGTGTTTTGGAAAGCAAAAGGAATTGACATGTTCTGGCCTGTAATTCAACTTATGCTGATGATCAGTTCTAATGTGGTATCTTTATTTTATTTTTCATTTTGTCATTTCATTAGTGATTCTAATTGTTAAAAATGATGAGATCAGTGAAAAAAAATTTTGTTGTAAATGTGACAACCTTGTCTTCTAACTTAATCAGTCAAAATTGAAGTTCACAAAAGTGTAAAAAAAGGGTTAAGCTTGGTGATGGTGAAGGGCTCTTCATAAAAGGCAATCATTCATTCAAAAATGAAATCAAAAGGCATATTCAAAAGTGAGTTTCTGTACCACACAAGTGATGTATATTGGGGATTTCTCCCTCTCAGGGAAAAATACCCTTTGAGCATTTAATTTCAACATCATCTAATCCAAACAAGAAAAATAATGTAGCTTCAAGTTAAAGGGGTTCAATTCAAATAAAGACAGTGCTTTGAAGAAAATGACCTCTCATTGCTTATAAGATATCATAATCAAGGTCAACATATCTTCACTACAATATGAAATTTCACCATACAGGACCACAAATCCACAGTATGGCTGCAGTTTGGAGCTTCTTAACTAATGTCCAAGCAAGGGTTTCTCGAATTCGTACCTTGAGAAGGGCACTTAGTGATAAAAAGGGACCAATGCCTTCAACGCAAGACCACGTGCTATCTCATCTTTGCGCGCAGCCATGAGTCATCATCTTCGTTCTCACGAAATTTGTCAGCTGATCAACATCACTGGAGCATGCTCTACCAACTTCCACTTGCAAGCACCTATACTTACATTTTTACAGGTATACTTCAAAGTTAGGACTGAGCAACAGGAAATAGAATCCGACTTAGCGTTGATTGGGTACGAAATTAGGCCAACGAGCATGGTCTGTCTAATAAAGTTGTCACCGGGTCCTAACTACTCCAGGTGTCCAGTTCTTCCAATCTAATTTCCCCGTAGACTTGTACCTAAGGTTGACGCGGCCCTTGATATCCAGAACCTTTCTTAGGTACTTGCTTCCTTGTTTCGGGGGTTCCATTTCTGCAGCAAGTTCATCATCTTCATTTTCGGCGTCTTCAACTGGCTGAGGGGCGGGGTCTGTCTGTGCTTCTTGTGATGATACCTCGTTGATTATGTCACTTAGCATTTCAACAACCTCAGTCATCTTAGGTCGAGATTTCGGCTGCTTTGTCAGACACTTGTTGGCTATAGATGCCAGTTTCTGCACAGATCTGATGCAGTATTGGCCCTCTAGCCGAGGATCTATGATCAGGTGGAATTTCTTAGAATCTGACACCAACGGTTTGACCCAGTCTAGAAGTTTCTGCTCACTCCTCGGTAGGTTGGAATCAAGTGCTCGCCTGCCCGTGATTAGCTCATACAGAACCACACCGAAGCTCCACACATCACTTTTAATCGTCAACCTGCCAGTCTGAACATACTCGGGAGCCGCATAACCCACAGTTCCAACCACCTATAAGAAGAGTTCAGTATAAATTGGTCAACGGATTATGTATGATTACAGAAGAAGAAATTAGGGGAACAAGACTTGCTAAGCTTTCCAATAGAATGAACTCAAGGTGCTTCTATCCAAAGTTCGAGTTTATGTCTTCCCCACCAACAGATCAAATTTCAACGTGGCGAACCTGAGAACTCATATTTTTTTCTCATCACAAATGCACTTTTCTAAAGAGGTGGGATACTTGTCAACGACAATGATATATCACAACAATGACAGCAAGTCCGACGTCTCATAGGAGTTAAGGACAATGGCTGTAGTACCCAATCATCCCTATTATATGGAAAGGAAAATTGAGTACCTTAAAACCAAAGAGTTAAAACTGAATGCGGTATATTTTACTGACAAGATCCAATCAACTATAACTCAACAAGTTAATTCCAAAAAAAAAAAAAATGTTCATCTGTTAAACTTACTGAGGTGGAAACATGACTAAGTCCTTCAGCTGGCCCGAGCCTAGCCAATCCGAAGTCTGAGAGCTTTGCAGTTAAATCCTCATCTAGCAATACGTTTGATGCTTTAAAATCTCGAAATATCAGCTGCATAAACCAATTAACATTCATGGAAATCGTAATTAATGTGGGGAAACTACTGAAGAAAACATTTCACTTGTTTGAACAAAAAAGAACGCTGAAGCAAAAGCGGACAACTCGGATTCACATCTAAGAAAACTATACTAGAAAATACAATTTTAAGTTTTAATACCTGGAAGTCCATTTCTTCATGCAAGTATGCCAGCCCACAGGCGGCATCCCGGGCGATTTTCAACCTCGCCGACCACGGGAGGGGCAACTCTACACGGGCCAATAGATGGTCCTCTAAGCTTTTGTTCTTCATCAGCTCATAAACCAAAAGCCTCTGCATCCCTCTTTCATCGTCTTCTGCACAATACCCTACTAACTTGACGAGGTTCGGGTGCTTAATTACCCCCAACCAGTTCACTTCATTAATCCACTCTTTGTGCCCCTGATCACTAGAATGCAAAAATGCAGATCCCATGAGACAAACTCAGTTTACACATTGAAGGAACAAGCACAAGGGTTTAAAGTTTAAACATCTGAGTTCATTTCTTTCAATCTTTGCAGAAATCGCATTTACAACTGAACATATATTAGATGTCATTTGAATGCTTAATCAAGCAACCTACAAGTGCATTACACTAAAAAACCATCAACACAATTACACAAATTCTGCAGCAACATCGATTTCGTAAATGCAAACAAAAAGGGATGCCATTTAACCATTATCAAAGGCTGGAGTAAACCTAAAGCAAGAGATATCAATAATCAATTGCTCACAGTAACAATGTCTGTCAGGAATCACTTCACAATTGAGTACATTTCAAGCAAAAACATGGCAAATCATGAATAAAACAAAACTATTTGGGTCTTAATTACTCCAAAATTAGCTACCCAGAATCTCCGGCACATGATAATTAACCAAATTTCAACTAAAATTAACCCCCAATTGGATCAGGAAAATACAATGCACTAAATTCAAAGCTAGGAACAATTAAACAAATTAGGTTTAACGAGGAAACATCCTGAGGCGGAGCAAGATCGAGGAAGACATGCCTGAAAACCGTTGCGATTGAGCTGCTTAATGGCGACATCCATCTCGGGAGCATCAGGAACCCTAACGGTGCCTCGGTAGACGGAGCCGAACCCACCCTCGCCGATCAAGAGAGACCGGCTGAAGCCTCGCGTCGCCGATTTCAGCTCGGCGAAGGTGAAAGACCTCATATCGTTATCCCATCGCTGAGTTAGGAACTCGTGGAACGCGACCGAGTCGCTGAAATCGTTCCTCGACTCGGAGTCGAACTCGGACCGCCTGACATCAGACGCGACGCTGAAGGAGCGCACCCAGGACACCTTCGACGCCCTCCCCGCCAGAACGACGCCGTTCGACTCCCCTTCGTCGTCTTTCCTCTCCCCATTTGAGAAGTGAAAGCATTTCATCCCTAAAGGCGGCGACTTTAAAAGTGAGAAACGCAAAGCTACTGCTCAGATTAGCGAAAATGGCGGGTTTAGTTGGTGAGGGGAAATGGGGGTGTTGAGGACATCCACCATGGGTTTGTGAACGTGGGTAAGGGATAAAGAAATCGAAAAACCAGAATCTGGGGATGTATTTATGCTGATAAATTAATCGGAGAGGGTCGATTGGGAGAGAGGGGGATCACGAGGGAGGTGCAGTGGAAAGCAGAGAGATACAGGGAGAGGTGTCAGTCAGACCGACGCCAAGAAGACGCTCCCACCAGTACCACCACGTAGGTAGGCCATGACTGAGGCTGAGTGGGTGCAACGGTAAATTGGGGGAGAATGTGAAATTCCGAGAAACCCGGTCTGATCGTATGAAAAGTCGGGTTTAATTTTATTTGATTATAAGATCGGGATTTACCCTTCCTCCTCTTCTAACACAAAGGTTAAGTCATTAATATCCCTTTGTCAGGAAAACCGATCCGACTCAAAGTTGGCTCTGATACCATGTGAAATTCTGAGAAATCCGGTCGAATCATATGAAAATGGGAGTTGTGTCGGGTTTAATTTTATTTTTGGTTATAAGGTCGGAATTTAACCTTTTAACACAAAAGCTTAAGCCATTTTGTAGGGGTTTCACTTTCCCTTATATTTTGGTTGGTTTTTTCAACTATTTTTCAAGGTGGACTCTACCCACAAACCCCAACAGAGTATGACAAGGGCGTAACAAAAAAAAATATAGTAGAAAACACATAAAATAAAATTATATGAGGATTTGAAATCAAAACCTTACCTTTTGGAGTATTATTTAAATTTTCACTCCATTTATTATTCTTTTCAACATTTTTTTAACCCTTATATTATTAAAAATTATAAAAAAAAATACAATTTTTTTTTACATTTTTCTCTGAACCAGAGGGGGCTCAAGGTCTCAAACCACCTTGTGCCCCCTCTCTCCCCTGAGTCTGACCTTGGGTCGATTCTAAAAAAAGTTATGCTTGACTCTAAACAATGCGAGTATAATTAGATTAAAAAACTCGATTCAAATTGAATTAAGGTAATTTGAACTCTTGAACTATTAGCCGTGTCAGTCATCATAGGTTCAGATTTAAGTCAAAAAAAATATTGCTTGACCTCATTTATTTATTAAGTGGGCCGAATATAATCACATTTTTCAATTTTGACTCAGTGATTTTTTATGATGAGGAACCCACGAGGAAAAGAGGTGGAGGGCTTACTCATCCCCTTGCTCTACACCACTGGGCCACCCCCAACTGGGACTTTGAATCGGTGATTTAAATATGAGAAAATAACTCTAATTTCTCAACTCGAACAATAGTCCAAATGTATTTTTGAAGTTGTGAAATAGAATTGGTTAGGAAGCAAGTAGGTAAAACATTAGGTATCATATATTGATAGTGTGAGAGAGGAGTGTAACTGACAACTTGACAAGGGAATTTATAGGTATCCTCTTGTCTTGTTATATTTTTCACTTTGTGCCCTTGTAGTTTATTGGTTAATAAGTATAGTAGTTAGTTGCCTTAAGTTAAAAGGGTGCATTATAAATTATAGTAATATGCCCATGTACCTTTGTTACCACGGACTCAGTGGACAACAATTTTATAGCCAATGAGAGATAGTTATTTACAATTGTGTTTTTTTTTAAATAATTTTGAACCTTATTGGTAGATTTTGGGTGTTTAAAAGTACACACTTGATTATGTGAGATGTAAATTTAAGCAAATACGGAGTAAATTTTATTTGAAGGATTTGTAAAAAAAATGTATAGTTTTATTAATGAATCAAAACACCAAAAAATGATTACAGATCTTATAAAAACGTTTTATGTTTTACCTAAAATAAATGCTACTTAAAATTGCATTTCCTCCATTTAACAGTAGTATACTTTCATCCATTATATTACATTTTTGTACCCCTGATGATTGACATAAGGTAATTTGATTACGGTAATACCATACTCACCACCAACACAGGGGCACTCTTGGCATGGCGCTAGTACCTATTGAGGATCGAATATTATTCAACACGTAATCATTTCTATGGAGGTCAAAGTTTTAACACCACCGCCACACTGTTCTTCAATCGGATTCGGCTGAAAGGTAAAATTAAATCTCCTCCGGGAGCCCTTAAATCTCCTTCGGGAGCCACCGACCCGCCTCTCACGGCGCGCAGCCACACTTTGTTCCGATGAGTCGTCGACGACGTTGTTTGTGAACCTGAGCAACCCTAAGTCCGAAATCCTCTCTCGGATGTTAATCAATCTCCATTTTGGGTTGGGGCTTTCATTGTTTCTGGGTCTGTGCCTCCAAATCATCTTTCATCATGCCCATATCCAAGCTGCAATCTCCCACTTTCAAACCACAGGTTTGATTGCTTGTGGCTCTCAAGCTTTGCCACCCAACCTCGCCGGTTGACCCGATCTACTGCCTCCCACCGGCGACGGCGCTTGGTGGTGTCAACTCTATATCGCCGCTCTCCCCCGGTGCCTGGAGGCCTGCTGTCGCTGCTCACCTCCTTGTCTGTGGGCCTTCCCCCTCCTTGTCTTCCAATTTCCAATTCCTTCAAATGGAGCAAAATCGCTCTTGCTCTAGATTAAAAACACCTTCTAGGTTCTCCATATCAAAATTGTGATTGAAAGAAAACAAATTTGCTCTTGCACATGCTCAGGCGCCTGTGTTTTCCTCGCCGACGGTGGGGATTTCCTCTTCTAGACGTTGGTACCGCCTCTTCGGTGGTGTGTTGCGTGAGTCTGAACCCCTCGATTCCAAGCAAATATTGAAAATTGGTCTTGTGTTGGTTCGGGGGTTGGTGGCGCCTGGCGTTTCGTTGTCGGCGCTTGTCCCGGTGGCTCTGCTTCACCGCCTTCCACTACCCTGGTTTTTTCTAGCGTTCTTTGAACGCTTTGGAATTAAAAATAAAAAAAATAAATAAATAAAAAAAGGAAGAAGAAGGTCCCATTGGCTTGGGCCCGAAGATGTTGTGTTTTGGACCCGATTTCCTTTCTTTGGGCCCAAGCACTTATTTAAATAATTGAAAATCAAAACAAAAAGACTTTATACTCCGTATATACATATTTCGTGTTGATCTTCCCTAGCTCTTTTCCTCTTTCGGGCTCCGGCTTTCTTTGGCCCTCGGGCTTGCCTTGGGCCCGATGGTGGCCCGAGCTTGTTGGATTGCCTAATGTCGGGCTCTGCTTTTGGCCCAAGGTTATGCCTTGGGTCCGGGGCAGCCCGATTTGATTATTAAAAAATAAAATAAAATAAGGTAAAAAATAAAATAACTCGTGTAAATAAATTCCGGATTTTTCTTGCGCTCTTCGTCCTCTCGCGGTCGTGCTTCACTTTCTCGGGTTGGTTGGAGTTCTGTCTGTTGGATCCGTAGTTAGTTTCGGTTGAGGAGCAGTTCTGCGGCCCTGGTTGATCGAAGTGATCGTGTTGGTGGTGTTCGTGGTCTCCGAAGATCCTTCATCTAGGTGGAGGGAACGTCGTGTGATCCACACTTCCCCAGGTGTCGTCTTTGCCCTTAGTGGATTTCTGCTTTCCGTCTTTCCGGCGGCGAGACATCGTGTCAGCTTTGCTGTCCCATGCGCTCGCTATCCATTTCTCCACGCCAGGTCTCCCTCTTCTCGCTGCTGTGTCCGCTGGTGTGCTTAGGGTCTGGGGTTTTCCGGGTTTATTTTTGTAGTTCTTTTGTTGTATTAGGTGATTGTATTCTGTTTCCATGTTGTATTTTCTTTTGCTATGTTGTATGTTTAGACGGCTTGCTGTCTGCCGACTTTGTCGGCCTCTCGAGGTCCGGGCCTGTCCGGTCTCGAATTATTTCCTAATCAAAAAAAAAAAAATTATATTACATTTTTGCCTTTTAAAATCTATCAATAATGACCTATTATAATTAATTAAAATGAAAAAATATTTCTAAATAAAATTGAAAGTTAAAACCATATTTAATATTGAACAAAAGAAAGTACACCAATTCTGTGTTAAAAAATGCATCATTACCTAAGAATCTAAGATACTAATGAAATGTGCCCGCTAGATAACACAAAACATGACTTATGTCTTTTTAAAGGACACAGTGTTATTTTTAGTCCGATTTGGATAACAATTAACACTCCATTTCGCACTAAACATAAACATGACAAATTAAAAGGTAATATCTAGTGCATAATTTATTTAGGTTTATCCATTTTCACATGTAGATTGGCCTATCATGTTTTTTAGTCCTTTTGAATTAAACTTATTTGGAGCATATTCCAGAAGGCTAAAATAAAAGTAGACAATACATATTGAAATTGTTTAAGTAAAATGATAATAAAAAGATACTCCCTCCGTTAATTAAAACTTGACGTTTTACTATTCACGTACGCTTTTTGAGGTGTTAAAAACTATATAAAATATTAACTTTTTAATATATTTTTTAATAATTTCATACTTGTTACTATTATGTATGAATTTATAAAAACAAATTTTAAAAAAAGTTAATATTTAATATAGTTTTTATCATTCTAAAAAAGCGTGCATGAATAGTAAACGACAAGTTTTAATTAACAGAGGGAGTATGTTTCCTGTTGTGTCATTAAATACTACCTCCGTTCAAAAATATAGTAAGGGCTTGTTTGGTAGGGGTATATAGATATAGGATATGGGTATATAATTCCTATATCTATATCTAGTGTTTGGTAAATTAGTATATGGATATCAATTTGATATCCTATATACTAATTAGACTCTCTTTTTGAACTTTTGATATCTCTTTGATTTGGGGTATATCAAACTCCTATCAAAGAGACTTCTTCTTTTCCTCCACTTTTATGAGTGTTTCTTCTTCTGTTGCACTGTAAACAACTCTTCTGAGCTCTTCCTCTTTTCTGATCGCTACTCTCTCTTCTTCCCAAATCCAATCCAAGATTTAGCCAAGCCAAGCAATTTTTGGTTGTTTCTTCACCCAAGAATCTCAAGATAGGGTGGGATTGAACTGATTCTTTTCTTCTACTTTTCTACTTTTTATTTGGAGCAATAATGTGTGATTGAACGGAAATTACTTGGATGTTGAAGTGCTGGTTTTGATCAAGAACGGGACTGATTGAATTTTGGGGCTGTTTTTGTTGAATTTGGAGAGTTGTTGGGTGCTACATTGATGGGCTATTTTCTTGGTTTTAGGGTTTCTTCTATTAGAATTTCATTTCTTTTTTAATTTGATATCCATATACTCTTTCCAAACAGCAAGTATAAGATATTGGATATCAATCTCATATCCATATCCAATACCGATATCTTGATATCTATATCTTATATCCTATATCCATATACCCTTTCCAAACGGGAAGTCTTTTCAGAAATTTGCAGACAAATTAATGAAACTATCAACTTATTATCTGTATACTCCTCATTAATTGTCCATACAACTCTTATCAACCAATAAATGGAAAAAAAGCCAAAAAAATGATAATTCTTGTATATCGATATCTAAAATATTTAAAAGAACTTATTTTTTTCAAATAAAAATTAGAACATAAAAAGACTTATACTCCGGGATTTTTAACTCCTAGAAATCAAAGACATATGAGACAACCACAAAATATTTAACAGCGCGAAGGCGCTCAGCCAACAACTCCAAGCAATAGGCCAACCAGTTGGAGATTCAGAGTTTATCTCGTATGTCGTTGTTGGACTTAGGAGTGACTATGATACCCTAATCATGACGCTCTCCACACAACCCACTCTCCTAGCGCCTCACGAGCTCCTTTCCTTCATCTGCTACAAGAGACCCGCATTGCCAGGAACACCTCCACACCCTCCCTCAACAACACCACATCTTCCGAACCGGCACCAAACCTCAACTTCACCACCGCGAGAGGCCGCGTGAGTTATCGTGTAGGCAGAGGATACAACAGAGATGACCGGGGAAGCAGGTCATCTTCCTCTCAAGGTTGAGGATACCAAAACTTTTTCAAAGCGTTGGATACACGCCTGATTTGGCACATTTGTGACAAACCAGGCCACCAGGGCACACAACACTCAAGTGTTAGAGTCGCTTCGATCAAGCTCTCCATGCACCACCTTCGCGCTCTTTGCAAGCCAATTTCACCACATCCAATTGGTACTTGACACAACAGCTACCAATCACTACACTCTCGACATCTCTACCTTGTGCTTCGACAGGCTCCCGGCCTGCTTCCATATGAAGCCACATAAACTGTTTATCTCGGTGATGGTTCTTCGATACCCATTCAATCTCGTGGTTCTTCCTACATATTTTCTCCCTCTTCTTCTCACAACTTTCAACTCTTCAATACTCCATGCCCCTGTTTTTTTTTTTAAATATCTCTATTAATTGATTTTGCCATGACAATGGTGTTTATTGTCAATTTCATGATGATTTGTTTCTCTTGAAAGATTCGGTTATTCAAGCGCATCTTCTAAAGGGGCATGATGAAGGGGACCTCTATATATGGCCATCTTGCTCGTCGTTCTCACTGTGGCAACTTCTCCCACGCTCAATCACACCTTAGTCTCGCTGCCCTCTATAATCTTAGTTTCATTTAGGGCACCTTCACATAAAGGTGATCCATTTAGTCCACATCCGTTTCAGGCTTCAAGGATCTAACCCAAATAAGCTTCACACTTGCACTTTCTTTTTTGTGGGTCAAGGCCATGCCTTGCCCTTGCAAGCCTAGTACTACTAGATCCTCTTGTGTTTTACCTCTCTTATCTATCTATCTATCTATCTATAACTAACTATTAAAAGATAAGCATTTTTTATGAGGTGTCATCACCACCATTATTATAGGATTTTCAACCAATCAAATTAAAATAGATTTTTTTTTAAATTTTCTAATCAATTGGTTCAATTTAAAATATTAAATTATTATATAATTTATTCCTCAGTATATATCTTATACATTTTCTAATAAATTGGCACAAATCAAAACATTGAATCAAACATATTTTATTTTATTTGATAGTAATTTGTTATATTATTATGATTTTATGTAAGAAAAACAAGTCGAAAACATATATCCAAAAAGTTCCACGAAACACCTCTAGCTACCCAAAAATATAATCCACCTAGGGGACCCTTAGGCAGCTCCTCTCTACTTCTCCTACTTCTCTATACTTTTCTATACCACTCTATCCATCTCAAGACCTACTCTCGCCATATCCCTACCTAAGAGAGCTTTACGCCAACGAATGTCCGCAGGAGACTTGCATTTGCCTTTCACGGATATTCGATTCCTACAACTCTCAATGATTTGAATAGCACAAGCTTTCGGAACAAAGAGCTCATTACAAAATATTACTCTGTCCCTCTTTTACAATCTCTTTGCATCACTTATTCATCAACAAAATGGTAGCGTTGAGTCTCATCATCGTCGGATAGTAGATATAGGCCTCCGCCTCACTCTCCTCAAGCATGCTAATCTTTCCCTTCGCTTTTGGAATTATGCCTTTCAAACGACCGTGTACCTACAAAACCGCCTTCCTGCACCAATCCTCAACCACCACTCTCCCTATTCCTTACATTACAATGATGAGCCCGATTAAAAATTTCTAAAGCTTTTGGGATGTCTATAAACAACCACAAAACCTCTGCCTGCTACTCAGTTTCAATGAAATCGAACCCATCTCTGCATCTCTCCGATGAGTTCACCGAGGAGTACAATAGCCCACTCTCCCCATTGGATCAGCAGCCCAAAGACAGAGGCCCAATACATCTCCCTCAACATCAAGGTGTGTCAAATGATGAAGAGTTTTAATTCAAGGGTAGTAAGATATCATTATCACTTACTAATGTCAAAAGATGATCCTTGTCACTCTTACATCATTCCCAATAGGACATATCTATACCTAAATATTTATGAAATTATATTTCATTTACGGAACTATTCCATTTCAAAGAACTTTGAACATCAAAAGGTTTAAACATGGATCAGGCCTTACATGGTGTCCAATTCAAAAGGTTAGATTTAGTAGAATGTTTTCCAGAATATTTAACATAACAATAAACAAATTAAAGAAACAATGCTTAGCAAGAGTCCCCTAATCAGGGGTATCTCTCTTTGCAATGATCAAGTTCTCCAAGACCTCATCCGATTGGATGTTATCGGTTAGGTTTGCTAACATATATGAATATTTAGGTCCCAATCTTCTGGTTCGTGCTTGAGTCATCAGACCTTTCGACAATAACGTAAGTTGATACCTATCACAACGTCTCATCGAGTCTCGATGTCTCATAGAAACCTCCCTAGTGACTGCCTGTGCACACAAGAATGTGCACTAGTCAAGGTCAAGAGGAAACTTCTAACAACAAATGTGTATGTGTGTTTTTTAATGGTAAACTTGAACTCATCAAACAAGCAAACTATAAAAAAACAGGTCGGAATGGTCAATGTACTCTATAATCTATACCCTATTAATCATTTAATAAAATATAAGCCTGTGCTTGCTTAACATCAATGACGAATTCTAAACTGTCGTTTCCAATTCACAAATCATAATATGGAAAAAAAATATTGTTATGAAGTTACATTAAACAATCTAAGTCTATGTTTATGTGTATCTAAAAGCAAGCAAAATCATTAGGTGGTGTCTTCAGTTGCAGTGTTGCAAGGTCTCCTCTTCCATTGATAGATAATGTCTGAATTGAAATCTTCATTGAAGCTTCCTATTCTAGATGCTTCCCAACCTCTAAGTCCATCGTCGTCGTCTATTCTTCTCGAAGCCTGCAGTAAATGGGGCTTCTTTCTCATCAGCAATCATGGCGTCACGAAAGAGATGTACACGAAAATGAGTTCATTTGCAGACCAGATATTTGGCCTTCCTTCAGAAACCAAGCTCAAGATCGGTCCATCTTCGTCGTTGAAGAGCTACACCCCTCGGTTCATAGCTTCTCCTTTCTATGAAGGCCTTCGAGTTTCAGGACCGGATTTCTTTCAGTCCGCTCATAGCTCTGCAATGTCTCTCTTTGGCCATGAAAGGCCTGAATTCAGGTAAGGCTTGTTATGCTCAACTTTCGATGTGAGACTCTTTTGGTCTTATTCACATCTCTCAACGTACAGATTTTATGGTTTTATGTATAGTGAGACACTTCAAGAGTACGGAGACATACTGACAAGGCTATCGAAGAAGATCATAGAGGTGATCCTGATGAGCCTAGGAGACGGATTAGACACGAAGCTTGAAGGCGAGTTCAAGAACTGTTACGGCTACTTAAGGATCATAAACTATGCGCCACCTGAAGAGCAAGAACTGAGCAAGGAAGTCGAGGGGCTTGGGATGCACACCGACATGACCTGCCTAACCATCCTTTATCCGGACAATGTAGGAGGGCTTCAAGTGAAGTCAAAGGAAGGGGAGTGGCTGGACGTCGCCCTTTGCGAGGGCACCCTCGTCGTCAACATAGGCGACATGTTGGAAGCGTGGAGCAATGGTAGGCTACGGTCTTCTGAGCACCGAGTTGTTCTAAGGAAGCCGACGACGAGGCTGTCATTGGCCTTCTTCTGGAGCTTTGAAGATGAGAAGGTGATTTACACCCCTGAGGATGTGGTTGAAGGGAACGTGAGGCTGTTTAGACCATTCGTTTGCGGCGATTACCTTGCTTTTCGACAGTTTGATGACGAGGAGAAGTATGATCTCGTCGCGCGTAATGTCAAGAGCTTTGCAGGGATCACACCGGAGCTCAACATGTCATAATTATGTATATACATCCTTGTTGTGTTCTTGAAGTTCATGTCTTTGTTTGATCTTATTGTTGACAAGAACAAAAGGTTTTGTTGGTAATATTGATTCGTTTAGATCTCTTTTGACTATTGATATATGGTTTCCTATATTATAAGAATATTGTGTTCTTGAATTGAACAGCTAATGAGGATAGTATGAAATAAATCATGATTGTTGGCCGGCTTGATTTTGTTGGCTTTTCAGAAGGACGTTATGGCATGTTTTATGGGGTAATAAACAAAATGATCCCTTCAATTTGAATATCATTAGCCACCAAAGATCCAGCTGTTGCTCTATGTCCTGCAACCCTAGAAATTTTAGATCTCTTTTGACTATTGATGGTTTCCTTATAATCTTGCATTAAATAGATAATGAGGATCATATAAATTGATCGGTCTAAAACCGACACCGCACAAGTGTACGGTACAAGTGTACGGTGACGATTGTAGTATATTGAATGTTGAATTCACGATTTCACGGGAATGGCGTGAACATCAATTGTATAACATCAATCGGTTTACTAAGCCAAATATAAGCAATAATTTTGAGGAATTTCTAAAAGGGAAATTTACAGAAAACCATCTGTTAAATAGAGGCTTTTACACTTAATCACCCGTTAAATATGAAATTATAGAAAACCACCCATTAAATGGTAATTTGTTAACAAATCGCCCTCTGTAGTCTATTTCTATTAGGGCTCGTTTGGTTGAATGCGGGAAGTACAATTCTCGGGAACTTACTTCCCATGAATTGAATTCCCGTGAAATGTACTTCCCATGAATTGAAAAAAAGTCGTTTGGTTGAATTTTGTTTTTTAGAAATATAAATAGGAAAATAAAGAAAATTACATTAAAAAGGGTGGAAGTTGAACTTACTTAGTCCCCCTAGGTAAGTGAACTTCCTACGATGTGGAGGAATTGAAATTCCTGGAAGTTGAATTCCTGTGTCTTTTTGTCAACCAAAACACAGTAATATATTCTACTTCCTGGGTTTTTAAACTTCCTGGGTTTTTAACCGAGTAACCAAACGAGCCCTTAGTGTTTTGTCAAATATATGTGATATTATAATATTTTAAGCTTTATATTTAAATTAAAATCTCAAACAAATTTTCAAATATGTGTTTTTTAATGGTAGACCTGAATTCATCAAACAAGCAAACTATTAAAAAAAAGAAAAAAAAACATGTTGGAATGGTCAATCTACTCTAATCTATACCATATTAATCATTTATAAAAAAAAAAGGAAAAAAAATGTAACCCTATGCTTGCTTAAAATCAATGACGAATTCTAAACTGTCGTTTCCAATCCATAAATCATAATATGAAAAAAAAATTATTATTTTGAAGAAACCGGAAATGGAGATGAAGAACAAACCTAGAAACCACAAATCACATAGCAGAAAGGAAGAAAACAAGATCTTGAATCAGTTTGTTGCAAAGCAGGAAAGTCCTGCTGGTTTTTTAACGATTTGGGGACTGGAAACTAACCGTCCTTTTGGTTCTCCTCTCGTAGGACTTGGTATTTTGTTTAGTTATTAACAAACTGAAAACCTCAATCGAACAGTTGCAGAAATGACCAAACTACCCTTCTTATTTCCCTTTTATTACAAGCTAATGTGATGCATAATATGTACACATATTCCCATAGTTACTAGGTAATTACTTTAAACAATCTAATTATATGTTCATGTTGGAATAATGTTGCAAGGCCTCCTTTTCCATTGATAGATAATGTCTGAATTGAAATCTTCATTGAAGCTTCCTATTCTAGATGCTTCTCGACGACTCGACCTCCAAGTCCGTCACCGTCGTCTGTTCTTCTCGAAACCTGCGGTAAATGGGGCTTCTTTCTCATCAGCAATCATGGTGTCACCAAAGAGATGTACACGAAAATGAGTTCATTCACAGACCGGATATTTGGCCTTCCTTCAGAAACCAAGCTCAAGATTGGTTCATCTTCGTCGTGAGAGTTATTATCCTCCAACCAACCATTTTTTTTTAGTGACAACGACCATAATATATCAGTACTTATTATCCTCCAAAAGAACACAAGCCAAGTCCAGCAGTGATAATTGGGCCGTAAGAGTATTGGGCTAAGCTCTTCATTAAATGCACGGACTTGATTCTGTAGGCCCATTAAGCCAGTGGTGAATAAAAGGATCTGGATCAGTGGTCTATTTATGTTGCACAATACTGTATGTGTTTTTTATTGACATGTATATATTGACTGATGAAATTTTGAATTATAAAAACAAATTGATCAATCAACAAATTTGTTTTTATAACAATTAACAAATTTGTTAATCAATATATACAAATGGACCAGTGGCCTTTCTTTTAATGCCTTTAGCGATACCGGTTAGAACAATTTGTTAATTGTTATGCATAGACATTTGGTTCCCCTTTACGCACAGGGGAACCAAATGTCTATGCATAACAATTAACAAATTGTTCTAACCGGCATCGCTAAAGGCATTAAAAGAAAGGCCAAATTCCATAAAACCACCCTTTAAATACACTAATTTACATAAAAATCACCCCTTAAATTGAAAATTTCAGGAAACCGCTCTTTAAAAGCAAGATGTTTGTAAAAGATTTCTCATCCCACATTTTACGTTAAGTTTGATGTTAAAAGTGTAAAATTATTATTTTGCCCTTTCATCACCAATATCCTAGTTGGGGTGTTTCATCCTTGATTAGTTAGTTCAAAGTTCTTCTAGCCAGGTGTTCATCCTTCACCTTTCGATTCTCTCCTCAAACGGAAAATGAAAGTTGTTGAAGGACGATCTCGTTTTTACCCTTCAAATATATTAAAAGTGCACATGCAAAATGATAATTTCACACACTTAATAACAATCTTAGCAGAAAGGGAGAGATGAGAGGTCTTTTGCAAGCATCTAGCTTTTTAACGGTGGTTTATAAAATATTCAAATTTAAGAGTTGATTTTGTACAAATTAATGGGTGGTTTTCTAGAATTTGGCATAAAAGAAAACATTTATCACATAGAAAACCTAACAATAAGCAAGGGCAATGTGTTGGAATATTG
This sequence comes from Persicaria maculosa, assembly GCA_963922045.1. Lineage (NCBI taxonomy): Eukaryota > Viridiplantae > Streptophyta > Magnoliopsida > Caryophyllales > Polygonaceae > Persicaria > Persicaria maculosa. The sequence continues at coordinate 11,468,100 of OY998267.1, read as the reverse complement.
GGATTTTAAAGAGCTTTAAAAAAAACATTGGAAGGAAGAAGAAGAAAAAAAGGATGTTGAAAAATGAGATTGGGAAATGGCATCCTATGTTCTTTATCGTTGTAACCTTTTTTCACATGGAATCCAATGGGCTCGTTGGTGGCTATAAATTCAGGATGAAATGGAGTTGTGCACCACAACTTCAACTACAAGCACAATTGGACCCCATTTACCCCCACATCATAAGCTTTGTTGCCTAAATTATGTCTTTGTTTTAATTTTTATTTTATTTTTCGGTTTTTCTATTCACGTTTTAGCATAAATATATCATTAATTAAAATTTATTAGTCAAATAAATTAGATTTCTAAGGTTTTTTATTTTTTGTATGATACCTTTATCAATTAGAATCTTATCCTATTAATTAGATACGTTATAACAGCCTAAAATACATTAATCGTCTTATTATAATTTGATTGGTAGTAAACTAGTATTCCCCCCGTTTCAAAATAAAAGTCATTTGGACTTTAGTGCACGTTTTTTAAGGAGGTAAAAACTCTATAAAATATTATTTTTTTAATCAATTTTTTTTCCATAATTTCATACTTATTAGTAACAAGTATGAAATTATGAAAAAGAAATTGTTTAAAAAATAATATTTTATAGAATTTTTACTTCATTAAAATGCGTGCGGAATAGTAAAGTGATATTTATTTTGAAACAGATGGAGTAATTGAAATGTGGGTGTGGCAAATCTTGAAAGGGCCAAAGTGGGGGACTATAATAGTAGTAGTGTAAGTGTAAGTGTAAGTGTTAGTACATACTAATGTCCTTTGATGACCAATCAAGTTGGATTTTGGCATCTTTATACCACCTACTCAAATTGGGCCTCATTTGCTCCCACCCTTGCTTGTATCATAAGCATGGATCAAATTGGGCCTCATTTGCTCCCACCCTTGCTTGTATCATAAGCATGGATGAATATTCCCCCTCCCATAAAGCCAAAATCATCATATCTAAATTTGAATCTGATTCAATTTCCACCCTTTTTACTATCCATTTCCCTTTTTTTACCTTTACCCTGTTGCCAATTTCATCAGATGCCCCTCTTTTAGTCACATCTCAATGCAGTAATGCACACATGATAACCCCCAAAATCATTATCAATCACACCATAAACCTGATTATTAACAAGAAACAAAGCCGAAAGGAGAAGTTTCAATTTTCACTAAAAGTTTAACCATATCAAAAGCATATAATATAAAATGATTTGATACGATTCCATACACGATAATATATATAGGCTGCGGGCTACAAGATTCTCTGCAACCTCTTCAGCCTCTCCCTCTTTTGTTTCCCTCCAAACCCTAAAAAACTGAAAACACCCCCAAATTCAACTTTCAAACGAAGACGCACCCGAGAAAAAGTCTTTTAAAAGTCACAGTTTCTCACTTTACCCAACTTTAAACCCCCAAAAGAGACACCAATTGCCATAAAATCGGCGCTCTTTTTTTCTTTAAAATTAAAAGCAAATTTAAAAAAAAAAAAGGTATATAGTGATAATAATAAAAGTAAAAATGGCGGGAGAGTTTGAAATTTCCCAATTTTTAAACCCTAAAGTTCTTGCCGGTGAAGGTCTGACCGAACTGCCAACCGGCGGGGACGACGTTCCACGAGGTGGACTTGCGGCGGTCGCTGGACATGACCCGGAAGGAGAGCGACTGGCCCACCAGGACTGCGTTGGATTGCCAATTTTGGCCCCAGTTCCGGCTCAGCGTCATCCAATCGGTGTTCGAGCCCTTGACGTACGCGTTCACGACATCCCCTGCACCCGCGACGTTGGTGATCAGCACCAGGTTGAAGTAACGGAATCCGTTTATGGTGAACCTGATACCGCCCTGCTTCCGGCACGCCACCCTGTAAAAAACAGATAGGGGCAGTTTAGTCATTTTATGCTAGTGGGTTTTGATTACGTAGAACGCGGCCCCTGATTTAAGGGTGAGGACGCAGTCCTCCTGGCGTGGGCTGATGATGATGGAGGTTCCGGAAACTGGGAGCCTAGAAGACTGCGTTGGTTCACTTGGTTGTATAACTTGTACGGAGGAGAGGAACTAGAAACTAGGGAACAGTAGTGGGCCCACACTCTGTTTTGATGGGCGGTTCTGGTTGATCGGGTCGATATTTGGAATAAGTGGGCACGGTCCACCCTATATTACTGTGTACTACTACTACTACTATGGAAGTAAATCAAGTAATAAATGGTGTTGTGGGCTAAACCCGTTTCACATTCGGATCCTCAATGCACATCTTTTTCCATTTCCATTTATACTATGAGATATATGAAATCAATCCCTACCTTATATAAATCATAAATGCAAATACGGATACAAACTTATAATATTAAATAAAAAATTATACTCCGTATAGTCTTGAAAAATTTTAAATAAAGTTTTATATAGTCAAAAAAAATACTTCAAATTGGCTAAACTTATAAAATTATTTGAAATAATTGTAGGGTCGGAACGATGAAAATTGAAAAGGGGCTAAAAACGGCTGATGGGACCCACTAATTAAAGAATCAAAAAACGTTTATAACCAACCTATGTTTCCTGAAGTGGTCCAAGGGGCAAAATCATGTAAATATACGCAATTAGCAGGGGTAATTTAGACAAACCACCAACCATACTCAAAACAGGACTAAAAACAGAGCACTCTCTGAGAGTGGAAACAGAGGAGGGGGGCTCACCGGCGGTAAGAGACGGGGACGATTCCGGCACGGTACTCGGCGATCTTGAGGAACATGGGCATGGCGAGGTCGAAGTGGGGGCGGGGAGGGTTGCACCAGCCGCCGGCGTCGCTGGGGAGGGCGAAGTTGGGCGGGCAGAAGTTTGTGGCGGTGATGAAGATGGAGGGGCTACCGGGGTGGCACCACTGCGGATCGTCGGCGCATTTCATCTCGAAGCAAGCGCCGCAGCTAAGCCCATTGTTGAACAGCGCCGTGCTCAGCGCCGCCGTGTTCACACCGTAGCCCTGCGCGTACAGGTTTCCGTACCCGCAAGCTCCCCCTGAATTACAGAAAAAAACAAAAACAGAGCGTTAACGACGAAATTAAGAGTTGGAGAGAACAGGGGGATTTAGTGAGTGTACGGACCCATGGTGCCGGAAGCGTCGCTCCCGCCGTAAAAGGTGGCGTGGGCGGATTGCCATGCGCCGCCGGTGTAGACGCCGGGAATTCGGGCGTCCGCCGTATGGAAGGCCAAGAGAGAGATGAGAGAGAGAATGCAGATGGAGGAGGAGAGAGAAGCCATGGTTGGTGAGTTGTGTTGGGAGAGAAGGGGGATGAAATGGAGTGGGAGAGGAGGGGGAGCGGCGACGGTTAGGAATTGGGATGAGGAGGAAAGTGGAAGGAAGGTGAGGGCTATTTAAAGAGGAGACTGAAGCAAGTTGTGGAAATTTCTCGAACAAATTTTGTAAATTGTACAAATACATGGTCTTTTTAGTACGGAATACGGGAATTAAGAAGTTAAAATACATGTCTTTTTAGGACGGAGGGGAATTAAAAAGTATGTTAAATATAATGATTAGATGTAAAAAGTAAGTTAAGTGTAATGATTAAACTTGTATTTGTTTAATTTTTTTTTTAATTTGTGAGTAGGAAAGTAGGGGTGATATAAAAATAAGAGTAATGATTATATGTAAAAGTAGGTTAAGTGTAATGATTAAATCTAAAAAGACATATTGTATATTTTTGACAAAATTTTATGGGCTAAAAAGACATGTATTTTGAGACGGAGGGAGTATTGTTTGAGATGGTATTGTGTTTTTAAATTTTTTTTATTTTTCAATTGGGTGGATCATTAATATTTTTATGTTGTTTTTTTTAATAAGGAGTTTACCTCAAAGACAAAACGCGGAGGTATGGATCAAATCAAGACACGATATTTTACATCAGTGAAAAATTAAAGGCTTTAAACTTACTTTATTTAGCTGATAATGATGATAATATATGGAGTACTCCGTAATGATTAATTGGAGACGATTTAGAATTCATTTTTTATATTATTATTATTATGATATAAATACTTACCTATAAATCAAAAAAAGGGTGCCACATATGGTAGAGACAAACGTAATGACAAATGACGAAGGTCTTTCTTATAAAAAAAAATAAGACGATTATTGACGAGATTGTATTTGAGAAGACGATGTTCAATTTTAACGTACTTATCTTTTTTTATGGTCATTTGTATTCCTTTTTTTCTTTTTTGGTTTTTAGGTCTCTTGTTATATTTGTTTGTTGGTCATCTACAAAGTATCCATTTGTGTTTCGGTATTATATCCATTAGTTCTCTTCAAAATATCCTATTGACTAGTTTTAAGTACAACTAGGGATAGGGATGCTTATATGATATATCTTGAGTTTTTACATTTGAATTTTAATTATCTTGATTTTCTAATTATAGTATTATAGTGTTTATTTTTTTTATTTAGTTCTTATTAATCAATGTATTGTTATTTTTTAAGTGATTTGATATCAGAGATGCATGGTATATCAACAAATGAACTTTTTGTAATTATGTGTACAATTTTTTTGTTGTTGTCTTATTATATGAATGAATAATACTCCTCCGTTGAAAACAAAATGTCAAATAAATATTTTTATGTTTCCTTTCAAAAATTACCAATATAATAATTAGAGATATTAGTTATATTTTTTTTTAAAAAGGATAAAATAATAATTTGAGATATAAATTTTCTATATGAAAGTAAACTTAAAAAAAAATTGTTACCTACAGTAGTAAGTTATTAATATATATATATATATATATATATATATATATATATATATATATATATATATATATATATATATTATACCTTTTAAAAAATATTTATTTCTCTGAGAGGAAGATTTGATTGCGGTGGTTTAGGGTTTGGGCCACAAGCCCTTCAATTGAGGAGCATTTTATTCCTATCCCTATTGGTCCACAAAATCTTCGATTGGTCGAGTTCAAATTTCCCTTTCCCCCTTCTTAAGCAATATCTCCTTTTTTTTTACATAAAAAAGGAATGAAAATCACAAGTATAGTTAATACTCCCTCTGTTCCAAAATAAAAGTCATTTGACTTTTCGACACGTATTTTAAGAAGGTAAATTTTTTATAAAATATTATTTTTTAATGAATTTGTGTTTATAAATTAATATTTATGAGTTATGACTAACAAGTATGAAATTATTAAAAAATATATATATTTTATAGTATATTTACCTTCTTAAAAAACGTGCACAAAAGGACAAACTACTTTTTTTTTAAACGAAGGGAGTAATATATTTCCTCCATCCGGAAATAAATGTGGTTAGATCTTTCAACACGTTTTTTAAATAGTTAAAAATTATATAAAATATTTTTTTTAATTATTTTTTTAAAATAAATTTAAAGTCATAATAAATAAGTATAAAATAATATTAAAAATAAAAAGTGATATTTTATATTTTTAACTCCCATAAAAAAAAACGTGCAAAAAAGTCAAATGATAGTTACTTATGAACCGAGGGATTACCATTTTTGGTAAGTTTAAATGGTTAATTGTAATTGTATTAGAAATCCGTTTCTATAAACATGTACAAATGTATAAACATCATTTTAAGGTTTCCTTCCTCGTTTGGGTGATATTTTAATTCAAATAAAAACATTTCATATCGAATTACTGTTTTCCTTTTATATAAAGGAAAATTAATTAAAATAACACAACTTTTAAAGCTGTGTGTTAAAAAATCATCATTTTTATCGATAAGAAAAATAACTCAATTTTTGAGGAAGATAGGGGTAGAAATGGGTCGGGTGATGAATAGATAGACCCATTTTTTCACCCAACTCATCACAACAAAATTTCACACGACACATCACTCACACGTTAATGTTTCACCCATTATCCGATCCATCGGGTGAATCGAATGGGTCGGGTGGTTAATTGGGTAAAAGAACTTAAAATAAAATGAGTTATAAGACATACCTAAAAATTATTCATATTCGATAATTTTATAAACCATGTTAATGTATGAATCTTAGATGAATGAAAATACTTATTCATACATTATTATATCACATTAGATGAGATGAATTTAACTCGTCTACTAGACTCACAATAAAAAATATATATAGAAAACAATGTGTTTTCATATGTCCTTTTTTAAATCTCGTTAGGAAAAGAATTATTGTTATAAATCTCTTAAGAAGTTGAAAAAATACGATTTGGTTAATCATGCATTAGTGCACTTTTATCGGTTGTTGTTCACCGATACTAGGGGACAGAGAAAATATATATACTTTTTAAATTGGTTTTATGGTAGTATCGATGGAGAGGGATACTTGGCTGGTATCGGTGGAGTATCGATACTAGAGGTTAAAAAAGGGTTGTGTCAGGTTGCTTTTAATTTTTTTTTTCGGAAAACCAAATGTAAAACGACGTCGTTTAACGTGTGGAAGCTACTAAACACAGTGTTTCAATTTGCCCAAGGTGAGAGAAAAAACTGACGGGGGGCACGTGTCACCAATCTATTGGCGAGTGGAAGGAGCGATTGAGAGGTTGACACTTGGACGATTGTTGTGCAATTTGTGTGGAACGAAATTACATATATAATATGTAATTTTTTTGTTAAAATTATTTTAAAAAATATAAATAAAAATTACCACAATATTAGAATCATTTTTTTCGCATATAGACATCAATTTTGAATATGTTTGACCACATTTCAAAAAATATATTTTTATTTGAATACAATTACACAAATTAATATCGAAAAGTTTAATTGTAATTATTTTTCAATAGTAAAATCAATAAATGTTAAAATAAGATGAAACAAATATTGAAATAAAATATTCTTTAATATTTGGAAGTTGTAATATAGTAATGTTCTTTAATATTTTAATAATAAAAAATAAATATAATAATGTAATTGAGAATGTAAATAATTGTTGGAGAGGGGTATATTTGTAAATTGAATTATTAGGAAAATATTAGTTTTGTGATGGTGGGAATCTATTGATAAAGTTGAAAAAAAAATAATGGGATGTTATGATGATGTAGTGGAAAGAGAATAATAAAATATTAGTATTCATGGTTCTTGGAATATTGAATCTTGTGTGATTGAATGGTAAAATTCGTTGAGGGGTTTTGATTAGTATGTGATTTCAAGTCTCCAACTGAACAATTCAAGTCACTAGAAATGCATTCCCGCGCTACGCGCGGGTCATTAGTTAGTATGTTAAACTTTAAATCTTATATGCAACATACCTGACATCTTTGAAAATGTTATTTACACATTAATGTGGCTATGGTTTTGGCCTTTTATATATGCTCATGTCATTAGTCTTATATTACAATCTTTCATATACTGATTTTATCCCTTATTACTTAAGTTAAATAATATAATTTAGCATGTACAATATTTATTCTTATACTATACTCTCTCCGTTCAGAAATAAACTTTTTTTTTTCAAAAATAATTTTAAACTTATAACTAATAAGTCTAAAATATATATAAAAAAAATTGATTAAAATTTTGATATTTTATATAGTTTTAAGCTCCTTAAAAAACTTGTCAAAATATCAAATGACACATAATTCTGAACGGATGGAGTATTTAATAGAATTGATCAGTTTTATGACAAATTAAAAATATGTTTTAATGTTTATAAAAATATTTATTTTATTTTGGCAATTGATAACCACTTAATTTGCATAGAATTATATATTCTTATTTTTTACAACATTTATTTAATCACATTTTGTAAAAAAATAATATATTATTATCAATGTTTTAACATTAATATAAAGTAAGGCCCTCTATTTTTTATTCATTAAATAATATTAAACATAAATAATATTTGTCTTATTATGACAATCATAACCATTAGTTAAACATAAAATATTTAATTTTAAAAAACAATTTTTTAGATAAAAATGTATTAGTAGTTATGGTGCTACATCAAAAAAAATATTATAATTCTATTGTCTAAGAAACCATTAGAATTTTTATAACGAAAAAATATTAAATATTTTTTTATCTAAAAAATTCAAGGCATTAAACTAATATAATTAAAAAATACAAAAATAGTGTAGTTAAGGGGAGTTGAACCCTTGACCTCATGCATATAAATTATTCCTTAACCATTAGGCTAGAACAACCTTTTGATTTTTTATGCTGATATTTAATAATATTAAATTATTTTTTTAATCATTTAATAGGTACAATTAATGAGCTTTCACTCAAATTTATATAGATAGTATAGATATAGATATTTAATATCGAATTGGATTTTGATTTCTAATTTATTCTTCATCTATGTGAAATCTTGGATTATCTATATATTTGTTTTAGCTTTAAAATTTTGGGTCCAAATGGGCAATTGAGATCACTTGTACCCAAATACCTTGCCTTCTGCTTGTCTCTTCACACCCCCTAATTTTTTTTTAAAAAAAAGAAAAATAATTAAAATTAAAATAATAAGTTAAAAAAGAAAAAAATTGAAGATATTAAGAGAGATAGATAGGGGAAGGGCAACATTGTTGGCACAACACATCCTCTCTCCAAATTGGGTGGGTATGGGAAACCCTAACAGATCCATTGGCGGAGGACGAACAAAGTCAATTTGTCAAGGAGGTGTTGGTTGCTGGAAGCGCTGAGATGCAAAGAAGCTCCAGTGAGAGACTGCGATAGCGGGGGACGTTACAGAGGCGTCGTTGTTCACTATGACATTTGTAGAGAGAAGTCGTAGCTGGGCTTGGAATTGAGCGGATTAAAAAAGGTGTGGTGTCGTGGTGGTCTTGTACGTGGAGAAGAAGAGAAGACGATGAATAGGATATTTGTACTTTAATTTTACATCTTTTACCAGCTTTTTTTAATTACACTTTGAATTCATTTTTTTATTTTATTTTTGAGTTATGCCCATTGTATTATTATTGGTTTAATTGAGAATAGTTTGTATATGAGTTTATAATTTTAAAAGTTCATATTATTTTATTTTTTTTTGTTCATAGTCTTCATACTTGATACTTCATCCATTTCATAATACATGTCATTTTGTTTTATGACACGCTTTTTAATAATTATCAAATTATATAAAAAATTAATTAATTAAAAAATAATATTTTATAGAGATTTTTCGCTCCTTAACAAGTGTACCGAAAAGCAAAAGGTCATGTATTGTGAAACAGAGAGAGTAGTTCGTATTATTTTGAATATTTCATTATACTCCATCCGTCTTAAAATTTAAGTCGTTTTAGGGTTTTGCACAAGTTTTAATTTTTTAAAACACTCATTCATCAATTAACATCATCATTTCACTAACTTTTTTTTAAAATTTTACTCCATCCGTTTTCAAATAAGTGACTTTTTCAAGTCAAACACGTATTTTTAGAAGGGTAAAAACTATATAAAATATTAAAATTTTAATTAATTTTTTAATAATATTATACGTGTATAAATAGTAAAAAGTCACTTATTGAAAGTATTGTTTTTTAATACCCACTATATTTTTTAACCAATCAAAAGCTTTTTAAAAGTTAATAACACACAAATTTGTTGAGATGTGAATGAGACTAAAAGTGTCCCACATCGGAAAGTTGAACATATCAATCCCTAGTATATGAGTCTAGGCTAGCTACTAGCGCATGTGCGCCCGTGCACACGACCCCCAGTCATCGATCCGAGTCGGACTTTGATAAAATTGATATAAATCATTATCATCTCATACTTAGAAAACCTAAAATAATATATATTTTAATATAAAAATAAAGTACTAAAACGACTTAAATTTTAAGATGGAAGGAGTATTATTAATTTTATACTTAAAAAATGAAGGATAGAAGGTATTGCATCGTTCTTCACAAGTGCAGTACGGATCAAAAAAATAAGTGCAGTACGGATCACACATCGTTCTTCACAGTGTAGGGATATTTAAAAAAAAATATTTTGAATGTCAACACATAACCTTTTTTAATGTCAACACATAACATTAATATTTTTAATGTTAACACTGTGGGTGCAACTGTACCAGAGTCAAACCCTCCTGGATATAGTCTTTGATACTACTCCCTCCATTCGACAAAACTTATCATTTTAGCTTATTTAACAAGTTTTAAGACAATTAACAAATGTACTAATTTACCCTCAATTATAACCCTCCTTTTTTACTTTATCGAAAACTACAACTAACAAACCATCAATCATATCAAGGACATTTTTGTAAAGTGAAGGGCAAAATACCTACAATGTCAAGTTTTTTTGAACAAAAATAACACCCTAAAATGACAAGTTTTGCCGAACGGAGGGAGTAATATTTTATCCATTTGCTCAGAAAAAAAAAAGGTTCAATCTACTCCATTTGCGCGCATTTGCAATAGTATGCAGCATTGCTCATTCAAATTTCAAAATATAAATTTATATATATGAAAATATAAATTTATATTACTATAATATGAAAATATAAATTTATATTACTATAATATGAAAATATAAATTTATATATAATGATAAACAAGGCTGGCCCTGAGATTTTTAGGATCCGAGGCGATATAAAAAAACGAGTATTTTGATCAATAAATATATTCGGTTTTTTATCACTAAAATGGAAATTTACGGATTTTCCGTAATATACGAGTATGACTAATGTGACAATCTCTCGGTATAACACAACAAAAGATTATGATTTTTAGACTTATACCATTATACTTATTTACTAAATTTTATTATATTTCCTGACAAGTCCTATTTAAAAAACGTGAATTTTATAGTGAGAAACATATATATTTTTTTGCGGCAATCTCTCGGTATAACACAACAAAAGACTATGATTTTTAGATTTACCAATATACTTAAAAACCACACGTTTTAGCATTTATAACAAAAATTGAACGAATGAGACTTCCTTACACTATTTGTTGTTGACTTAAAATATTGAATAAATTAATAACTCACATCACAAATGAATATTTTTTACGTATAAATTTTAATAAGTCTTTTATTATATGTAAATATAATAATATTTAATACCTTAATTATATATAACGTAATTTTTTTGACAGGGATCTAGGCGACCGCCCCTTGGGTCTATCCCAAAGACCGGCTCTGATGATAAATATCATAAAAAAATAGTTTATCTATTATATACATAATGTACGGATACTGCACTGATTTTTTATTAAATTGAGAGTTGCATGAGTTAAATATATACGGCTTAAACAACAACAACCAAATTATAAAATAAAATAAAGATAAAACCCATACATATGAATATATATGATTACTTGCACGTAGATGATATACAATTATGAAAGAAATGCCCGAATAATTATAAATCGGTATTAAAGTGCTATATATAAGCCTGTAACGCTTACAACTCAAGTCTAAAACCGTATAATAATTAGAACGTTTCTTGCAAGTTTAATAATATTCCTTATTAGTTGAAAACTTGAAATTAAATGATATATGAAGACATATTTGCTAACCTCCACGCAAAGTTTAATACGTAAACAACAACACAATTAGTGAGTTAATTAATTAATTACGTGCAGAAATCATGAAATTAAATAATTAAAGTTGATCGATCACTTTCCTGGAGATATATAATGTTGGGTACGGTCAATTCATTATTTTTGTTGTTTGTTTGGCATAAATCAAATTAACATTTTGCATAATTTTGATATTATTAATTAATGACAATAATATCCACAGAATGTGCATGGAAAAACCACATGGGTGCTTTTATAATTTCAGTAACTCTTGTTAATTTATTACGAAAAGTAAGCCTAAGATTATACAAGATCATCTACAACCATAAGGTTATCTCTATTCTATTTTTCTCTCTCTTTATAATATTTTGACACCTCGTTGAGAGATGTGACTGAGATAAAAAAGAATCCCACATCGAAAGTTGAGCATAATAAACCTTAGTATATAAGTCATTGGGCTACTCCTCTTATTGCCCATTGATTTTAGAATGAAACTTCACACGACTTGTGTGGTAGGCTACTAGTGCATGTGCACCCGTGCACACGTTCTAAGTTTTAAAATATACCCTATTATTTAGAATATAGTTTAATCATAATATAGTTTAATCATTCCTATTATTTAGGGTTATTAAAATTAGTCAAATATAGTTAAAGTAAATCACTTCGTATCTCACTCTACCTCTTTTACCTTCTGTATTCTGAACTAATCATCATATTGTAAAGTATTGTTGTGGAGTAATCAATAGAAGCAAACCTTTGATTTGTTGGTATCCTCCGCTTCCACCTCCACCTCCTTGATGGTCGCTCCAATTTGATCCTCTTCTTGAAATTGAGTTGCTAGAGCCTGATCCTGGATTAACTCTCTTTCTACCACTACAATCTCATCCACGACACCATTTCCGAGAGTGGCTTGCTCCACCCACCAACACTATTGTTCGGTCAACTCCCAAGAGTTGGGCACTTCAACGACGGGCTTTCTCAATTTAGCTCGAATTTTGTGACATTTTAAAAATTTCCTTTAAGTTACTACACGAACTCATTCATTTTTTAAACGAGTCGAGTATGAACACATTTTTAAGCTCGAGTTCAAATTAAGGCTCGGCTCGAGCTCGACTCGTTTCTAAATGAGTTGAATATGAACAAGCAATACTTGACTCGTTCGACTCGAATAATAACCCTAAATATCATACGTTATACATCGGTTTTAACTGATATGTATATAGATCATTTAATATGAAGGTTTTTTAGTGTTTGAATTAGACTGAGGACGTCATGCATTAATCCTTTTTTTGTTAAAAGTTATTCAGTGTTTGAATTAGACTGAGGACGTCATGCATTAATCCATTTGGTTGGGGCAAAAATATATTGAAGTCATCCGTCAAATATGAGTGCTATTGACTTACTTGGTGACCTCACCAAGATGAGAAATTGTTGATTTTTCCATGAAAAGGGAAGCTAAAGTCTTCCGCATATTGATACATAATCAATGTGTCAATAAAAGGGTAACAAACTCTCACAAATTTCAGTATATATACGTACATGTAAGATAAATATTTAACTAAAATGAAAAACGAGAAAACGTACATTCAAAATTTCATCAAATTCCATCAAAATATATTTATATACTTTTTTAGATTAATAAAAACTATATAAAATAATAAATTTTAATTAAAATTTTAAATATAATTTCTTATTTATCACCGATAGATATTAAATTATAGAAAAAAATACTACCTCCATTCACCAAATATATAGATTTTTAACCAAATCGCACAAAATTTACTACGTAATAAATTATTTCACTCATCTAAAAACATCGTCATTATATTAAGTTTTTAATAATTTTTATTATTTTTAATTCTCACAACACATTTTAACTAATCAAAATCTTTTTAAAAATTAATAACACATAAATTAATAACAATTACAATTACCTACCTAGAAAACACAAAAGATCATCTACTTTGGAAAAAAAACATCACCTAAAAACCTATGTATTGTCGAATGGAGGAAATATAATAAACGATGATATTCTATAGAGGTTTTTTTTTATCTTTTTAAAAAAGTGTGCGTGGATAATAAATGACATGATTTGCCAAATAAATGGAGAGATAATCTCCCTTTGTTAAAAAATATAAATCCTTTTATTTATAATATGTTTTTTAAGCTAAAAACTATACTCGCTCCGTTCGACAAAACATGTCATTTTAGCCTCTTTCACAAGTTTTAAGGCAATTAACAAATGTACTAATTTACCCTCAATTACTACCATCATATTTTACTTTATCGAAAACTACAACTAACAAACCATCAACACGTCAAAGACATTTTTGTAAAGTGAATTGCAAAATATCTACAATGATAAGTTTTTATGAACAAAAATAACACCCCAAAATGACATGTTTTGCCGAACAGAGTGAGTATAAAATATCATTTTTTTACAAAAATTTATATAAAAAATGAATGAAAAAGTTGGCCTTTTACATAGTGTTTAACTCTTTAAAAAATATCATGAAAAGGTAAAAAAAACTTATATTTTATATTTTTGAACGATGTTAGTTGTATATATTCAATTTTATCAAAACCCTTCTAGAAACGACAATTTTCAATGTTCTTGGATTTGAAAATTATACATCCCTCCAAGGGTTAAGCATTTCCACTGGAAAATTACCCTCGATGGGCTACCGTCAAAAAATAGACTACAACGTTCACATATTGTAGTGCCTATGGGTTATCTATTCTGTGACTGCCCACACGAAACAACAAATCATATACTGGTTGGAGTGCACCATGCATGACAAACAATTGGCCTTATTTAACAGCTACATTCCATGCACTCACAAAATGTGTGTAACTTTGATATCAACGGTAATAACTCAATTCTCAGTAGAATTCATTATGCAGTTGGGTCTAATGCCATGTCAGACGTGGCGTTTGGTTGGGTGGGCATTATGCTTTCAGCGGAACCACCTAGTATTTGGTAATACTGATCAGGCTAATCTCGCTAGTATTGAAGTTTTATTGCTTACCATGAAACAGACTTTGTCACAAGAGAGACAATTTATTTTGAACACAGATGACTGGGAAGGTAATTCTAGACGTAGGTCTAGGCTTAACCCAGATGCATTTCCTTCTAGTTCTAAGGTGCTCCGTAAGTCGATTCGTTGGGAAAAACACCCAACTGATTCTTTAAAACTAAATTTGGATGCATGGCTCTAAACTGTCGTGTGGTAAGGTCGCTTTTGGATTCGCAATTTGTAATCCGGATCCTTAGCCTGTCAATATGGTGGGAGGTTTTGTGACGAAATATCTACAGTATAGGCAGAGACGTTGTGTCTTCGTTACGGAGTTCTGAGAGCAAAAAATTTAGGGATTCGTAACATCCTTATCGAAGGAGATAACCTCATTATAATCAAAGCTTTACTGGGTGACTATGTGGAGTATCGAACTTACATTAACAAACACAAAGTATTTATTCAGTTTTTTTTTTAATTAGATTTCTATTTATCATATTTTCAAGGAAGCGGATACGGTTGTAGATATGATTGCACATCTTGTTTACTGTATCCCTGCTGACGCTGATTTGAAAGAAAATTCATAACTTAGGATTCTCGTTCAGAAAAACGTTCTAAAAAATGGGGGTTAGACCATCTATGGTCGTTTTATCCTAATTTATTTTCCTATAATCTAAAAAAAAAAATCATCAAAACTCAATTCGTGATTTCGTGATGTACAAATTGACTTGACCCAACGGGCACGAGCTGGCTCAATAACTAAAAGTTAAAACGATTCGAACCCAATATGAAATAGATTAATGTAAACTCAAAATGAAATAAAATTATATATTATCATGACTAATAATGAATTGAACGGTACGGTGTTACCCATATCTCACATGGCCACAAACTTGATAAAGTCAATTAAACCCGACTCGATTCGATAAGGATCCGGCGCTCGATATTGACTCGGTCGGTCGGACCATATTGACCGGATAAATGTGGCCACGTCGACAACAAGGGGTTATTGATGGATCACAGTTTTGTTTAAACAATACGTGATGCATGCCTCTTGTTATCTTTTGCATCGTTCCTAAAAAAACAAGCAAAGCCCCAAACACTTGATAATTGAAAATTGGGGGCCAACAAAAATAATTGTCCTGCTCCTACATATAGCACAACATTCATGCCCCCGGAATCATCACAAAGAAATGCGGTGCAAATCTTCTGCCCCACAAACACGTCCCACAACCCCGTTTACAAAATTATTTTACCCTTAAATTAATATTAAAAAAATAAAAATATATATCTAGCTTCTACATGATTATTATAAAATATATGAAAAAAATATCAAAAAATCACTTTATAAAAATTTTAAAAAATTATATAGTAAAACAACATATTTTTACAACTTTTAAAAATCTGTCTATCTATTTTTAATTATTACAGTATAATTTTTGTAAAGTGTTTTTTTGAGATTTTTTTTCAAATATAATATAATAATCATACTAAAGCTAAATATATTTTAAATATATTTAAGGGGTGGTTTTCTGCCATTTTTTGTGCACGTAGTTTAAGAAGTTAAAAACTATATAAAATATTAATTTTTAATTAATTTTTTGACATTATAATACTTATAAAGTCAAATGTCTCAAAGGGAGTATAAAATATTTATTTTTTAATTAATTTTTTAAAAATAATCTCATATTTTTTTTAGTAATAAGTATGATATTATTAAAAATAATAAATATTTTATATAGTTTTTAACACCTTAAAAATGTGCATAAATAGTAAAAAAAACAATTAAAAGTGAACAGAACGAGTATATAAACATGAGAAACTAGTTTTTTTTTTTTTTTAAAAAAAAAAGGTGATGTTAGCCGTACACCTTTCCGGACCCGTCCGTTACTTGTATTGTATGTTGTGGTGACTTTGACAAACCGTTTGTTGGAACAAAGAGGGGCCATTACTCTAATTTACAACATAAAAAAAAATACACCCAATAATCCAAAGTGCCTAACAATTAAATGTGTGAATCCCCACCTCATATATATCCCCACATAGATTTTAATGTCCCCCATATATGTTTTATATTTTACGCAATTACTTGACTACGTAATAATCACACTTGCCCATCAACTAAAGATAACTCAGAATCATATCTTGTAAGTTGTAACAACAAACTACCCTTTAGCCTTCCCCACCACACATACAACAAAAAAAAAAAAAAAAAATCCATAACAATGTTTTTTTCCTTTTTTTTTTTTAAAAAAAAGTACCCACTAGTTGGATTTTTAGCGTTTGAAATTTGAAACTATAGAATGGCATATAACTTTGATATTTTGGGGTAAGTGGAGTTGATCTTTTAGGGGCAGAGTGGCTACCTTTCAATATTCCTACTAAGAGCCCTTTGCATTGAGCGCCTCAACTGGCTAAGGCATATTTTAGAGGTCATTTCACAAGGCCAACTTCCACCGGAAAAAAAAAAAAAAATCACAAGGCCACCCACCACAGAACTACCCAATCTCAACCACCTCCTGTAGTTTCCACTTTCCACTATACCCTTATAAAAGGTACCAAAAGATTTTTTAGCATCAATGGATAAAAGTGCATTAAATTAATGGGTAAATTTACCTAAAGCCAACCATCAAATGGTTGACTTGTTACAAAAACACTACTAAGGGTTTGGATTCAATGACATTACTACATTAGAGCATCTCCAACGGCTCATTTTGGGAATTTTGGAGAATTTAAAAACATTTTTTATACAACATATTGTCTATCACATTCTCTAAAATGGAGAAACAGGAGAAAAAATAAAAAAGATTTTCTAAATCTGCAGCATTTGTCAATCCAAATGATTCTCCAAAATCTTCGAAATGGAAAAACGGTTGGAGTTAAAGCAAAAACAATTTGATAAATGTATATTTTATTTCTCAATTTTGGGAAAATTTTAGAGAAGTTGTTATAGATGGTCTTATACTATTGTTTTCTTACTCATAAGATTTTATTTTAAAAAAAAAATTCTAATTTTGCTAAATGAGCCCTATGTGTAAGACCATCCACAATGGTTGTGTGCAAATGTGTAAATGTACACTTTTTAAACATTTTTTAACTTCATTGGTTGTTTTGGGTGTGTGCAAATGTACACATTTGAGCACGTAAGACTATCCACAATGGTTTTATATATAATGTATACATTTGCACAAGATGTATAAAAATACACCTTACTTTTTGGTATTTTACTCCAATGGTCAAATGTGTATTTTTTACACATCATTCAAATACAATTAATTTAAAAGAAAAAAGCAAACAAAAATCATAAAAAATACACCAATAAAATTATCTTGTTTTTTGAAAAAGTTTTTGCACATGGGGAGGTGATATGCTCAAATTTGCACATTACATGCTCAAATGTGCACATTTGCACACCCAAAAACAACCAATAGAGCTAAAAAATGTATAAAAAATACACATTTAGACATTTACACACAACCATTGTAGTTAGTCTTGTGCAAATTTGAGCACACCACCTCCCCTATGTGCAAAAACTTTTACAAAAATCAAGACAATTTCATTGGTTGATTTTTTAATGATTTTATTTTCCTTTTTATTTTAAATAAATTGTATTTGAATGGTGTGTAAAAAATGCACATTTTTACCAATGGAGCAAATTGTTAAAAGTGATGTGTATTTTTACACATCTTGTGCAAATGTATACATTTTACCCAAATCCATTGTAGATCTTTTATTAATGAAACTCGTCTTTCATTTTTCTATTCTTTCTTTTTTTTTTGGTCACATCCTTTCTCTATACTTTAAAATTTTAAATAGGTAGTTTCTTGTTTAAAGGATGATGCTGTGAAAAATGGTCAATCTAGTAGTTCGAAGCTTAAACATTACACAAGCTCCTTAGCCATTCTCCCTTAGTAAGAGGGCTCGAACTAACTGTTGGGAGTAACACGCCATTAAAACTTACGAGAGAGCTCTTTACGATCCAACACAGAATTCGCAACCACTGGTTTCGACACAAAAACTCAGTATTAACTTACAAGGATTCATCCCATCAAATGAAACGAGGCGACAAGAGAAATGGTAAGGTCGCAGTCACACACCCATGAAGCAAGACCCAACCACCAATTGCACGATAGATGCTCACATTTAATTCATCGACAGTTGCCGATTGCTGCTTACATTACCTGAGCTTTAACTGCACGCTACCAAGCAACAGCAGCTTTATGGCGCGGAGTTTGATAGGAATGGAAACCAAAGGCAGTTTTTAACGGCCTTTATTTGCAACATGTTTTGGCAACTTGAGACTTGAAAGTGACCACAGAGAGGACCTTGGTTTTGTAATCGGTTATGAATCGCATCACGAATAAATGAAAACATTAAAACCTGAGAGTTGCGTGCAAAACGCTTAATAACGACTTCAGCTTGAGCCCATCGCCTGCTCGGTTGGCCTTGCTCTACCTTCTACTTAACCTAGAACCCTGTCGTGGTCTGCTCGGTTTGACAAGAAGTGCATCCTTTTCCATTGAGCTCGCACGAGCACACATTCACAATCAAACCACGTCCAACAACGCATTTAGAACAAACGCCACCAGACCTGGTCCAGCTTAAAGGCGTTTCAACTGTTAAAAATGGACAAAATTCAACCAATATAGGTTGATTTCCGGGTTCCAAACTTTGTCCATGAGACCAGGCCAGACTTATGGTTGCCACAACATGATCATACCATGGATGATTTTAAGATGTCGGGCCTGTGTATGTCGGGGAAGATGATGCTCTCATTTCCAGTTCCTGGTGTTAAAATCCGAGCCTGCACCTCTCGCTCAGTAAAAAGAATGTACCTGGCGTTACAGTTCATCTTCCAAAAAATGAACCTCAATATCACCATTCTGGCATTACTTTTTAACGGGGTCTATGGTGGCCCGGCAAATTCTTGCATACGAGCTGCTCGGACTTGAGAGCTTCAGGCATAGTTTCTATGAAAAATAAGGTGGCAAACCTATTTCCCAACACATGCCTGCAACTACATCAAAGTTGTTCTGCAGGGGGGCTAAATCGAAGGCAAGACTTCTTGAAAGTAACTTGTCTAAAAGCAAGGTAATGCGTTAAGGATGTAAATGCAACGCGAGTAAGAGGAAGGAACTAGTACCGTCTTTCAAAAAGAAAGCCAGTGCTAATGAAGAGCTAGCCGGAAGTTGCTAACCAGAAGTTGCTAATCTTGGCTGTTGAGGAAAGTTTCTGCGGATAACAAAAGACAGCATCCGATACCAAACCGTGAAACTGCTTCCAGGAGTTTAGTATCGACGATGAGGTGGGAGTGGGACCTGATAATAGGACATTCTGCTACTGGATGGACGATATTCGTCTTCAGCCACTGCAGAAGGAGAATAATCTTGCCTAGCGCTTGTGTAGTACCGTGGACTGCGATACACAACAGGTTCAGTGTATGAATCAGACCTCCCCTCGTCCAAATAGCGGAGTCTTGAGTGCGGAAGGCTCCGATCCTGATGCACAATAGTGCTTGTGTAAGGGTAAGGATGAGAACTTCCCTCATCCAAATAGCGGAGTCTCGGGTACGAGAGCCCCCGATCCTGATGCCCAACAGTTCTCTCCTGCCCATAAATGTCGGTCCTTGAGTTTCTTCCATATGGGTAAGATAATGTGTACGCAGGGGCCGGGGGAGGTAAGGGCTGTAAAGCCACATATGAGTGTGTGGGTCGCTCTGGAGGCACATAAGCCTCTCTTTCATAAACAACAGCATGCTGTGGATTACCGCTACTAATGGTGCGCTGAGAATAACTTGTTTGATATGGCCGTCTTTCGTTATAATTAGCTCTTCGCCTTTCCATCTCCCACTTCCCATCGTTGCGGGCTCTTCTCTTCTTCCTGTCTCGATCTGCATCATCTTCGGCCCTCCTTTTCTTCTCTTGCTCAAAAATAGGGCGTGCTCCCACTCTTGGGGTTTCACCCACTAACTTGGTTTTCTTTTTGGCAGTGGCACTGAAAAGCTTGCACAAGTTCTTCACCTGTAAATAGCTTGGTACGATATAATTTAAATTGCCAGATTCGCAGCATCTAGATTGCAGAAATCTAGGGTGATATATAGTAGTACAATTGCATGCAAGGCTCAAGAGAAAGAATGTTTAACCTGATCAGGATTCAGCTGGCAATCGAACTTGTTTCTGGCGTAGTAGTTATCCTTGATCACTTTCTTGAACTGCTCCTCTGGTAAAGGCAAACAATCCTTCAAAATGGTGAAGCGCACCTATCATAAAAAAATCTCAAGTTTAGAAATCTCTCCAACTAATTTATCCAAATAAGGGAAATTGCTCCGCTACATTTCTCTTCCTATAAAATCCCATCAATTCTCTCCATCCAAACGGGCTGGAGATTTTTCCAAGGTAAGGGAGCAACAACTCAAGAGAAGATAGATCAATCAGCAAGAACAGGCATCGTCAATCAACATGTGGGTAACTCTAGTACGATATAGTGTCCATTTGCAAGTTTAGATCATGCAGTCTGCTAGCAGCCTAGTATGGATAAAATTGTAGAGCCAAGGTGTGAAACGAGTAAATGACAAGTTAGGTGTGAATGTTGGAACAAAAGCAAAATGTGAACATTAACCAACAAAAAGTGAGACGATGAAGTCAGAAAGAAATATCATATCCATGTCAAAGTCGTACACAATAATACAATATAGGCCAACTATGGTTTTAATCAATTTCCTTATCAGACATGACAACTCTTCGTCAAGAACAATGGCAAACTCATACTTGCATTGGATGACAACTCATAAAAGCCATACTCATTCACTCCTGTACATACATGAATATAATCTTTAAAACATGCTGAAAAGGATCAAATCCGTAACTGGATATTGAAGTGTTACTCACACTTCTCTACCTAGTGTTAAATATGCCTATTCTGCCAAATGATCTGGACTTGAAACAGTCAACGTGACCGGTTTGCTTAACATCTGGTGGTCACAGCTCAAATAGAAAGTAAAAGAGGTCAGCTCATTGCCAGCTTTGACATGCTAGACATCTGCTACATATGCCTATTCTGCCAAATGATCTGGACTTGAAACAGTCAACAAGACCGGTTTGCCTATCATTGGCACTCACAGCTCAAATAGAAAGCAGAAGAGGTCAGCTCATGGCCACCTTTGACATGCTAAACATGTGCTAACAGAGAGGTTGTTGGTGGTACTTGTAGGCAAAATCAAATGCTAATGGAAAAGGCTCTAACTTAAAGCATACCAATTATTTTTACAATATCACATAAACTGAGACCTTGGCTGCAATCAACCATCGCACAATTCTTTATTCAAGAGGCGTATCTCAGAATGACAGAACCTACACAAATGCTAGTCATAGCCATGCTAATATCAAAAGATCAAAGGATTTAATAGCCATAGATATGCTCCGAGGAGTGTCTCATGTCAAAAACATGTATATCCTAGCTGCCTATGCTAAAAGTTAGATGCGAATATAACTCAACATGCAAATTTCTCTAGGATGATATGCATTAAAATTGAACTAGAACTCCAAGTATTGATAAATCATTTGATTTTGCTTTAGGGGGGGCTTTAGCAAAATAAATTAGGCATGCAACTATAATGAATATTCTGATCCATTGCTTTGTATGCCATGTTTTTCTCTACTAGCTGCATCTGGTTATTATCTTTTTCATTGCCACTGGTATGCCATATATCATTTCTTGATGTTATTGTACTGCCTCATCAATCCAAATACTTCGGACTATCATTGTTAAGTGGTGTATGGATGTAACAAGAAATAGAAGCAATGTGGCCACTGAAGATTGAGAAGTATTCATTTTGCAGCTGATTGCATTTAGGAACTTTTATGACAACCCCTGGAAACTAACATCAACAAACTAAAGTTTAAACACCTTGTTCCAAGTGTTGTTTGAATTTTGAATGATACAGAAGCAATATTGTGAAGGCAGAGAGAGATGTATGGTTCCACTTTGCAGCTTATAAATTTAGGCACAGCAATTTACGAACCTGTGAAGGGAATTTTGAATTGAAAACATCTGGTTCAATGTTATATCCCCCGGGTCCTTTAGCTTTGTAAATTCCATAGAGCAGCCTTGACTGAAAATCAAACAAAAAAAGCCGCATGCCTTTGTAGATGGTTAAAACTATATCTTTCTTGCTTGCAGGTAGCCCCAATATATTGTGACGGAAGCATTCCTCCTTAGTTTTGGAACTGCACATGAATATCATGCCCATCGTCTTTACTTTATTTGAAGATTCAGGGCTCTTTGATGGCTCAGCGTCTTCAGCAACCAATTCACCTACATTCCCTTTTGCAGGATCTCCTTCGCTTCTCTTCCTCTTCTTCAATTTTTTGACCTTACCCTCAGATTTCGCTTCCTCCTTGTGATCCACTTTCTTATTGTCATATTCCACTTTTTCTTTTCCAGATCGCGCTTTCTTCTCACTTTTCTTAGGCTTAGCTTCATAAATTCTACCCCCTGTTTCACTAGGTGGTTGTGATTTCTTCTTCTTTCTTTTCCTCACTCTCATTGAGTTATTGAATTCATCACTGGGCGCCAACTCAGGGTTCTCTTCATTCTCATCTGTTCGTACTTCAACAACAGGCTCATGCACATCTAAAAACTGCGATTTACTTTCATCCTCAGCAACAACAGCTTTCCGCTTCACTATTTTTTTCTTTTTAACAACCTTCTTAGCCTTCTTCACCTTCTTTTTGGGGAATATCTCTGCATTACCTGCATCATCATCCTTATTTCCCTCTTCTGCAATATCTGCATCATCATCCTTATTTCCCTCTTTCACATTGCTAGCAAGGCCCTCCACAGGTAACTCACCAATCAAATCGTATAATACTTCTGGAGCTTGATTTGCCCCATTTTCCATCGTACTCTTCTCCTTGACATCAGATTCAGAGACAAGTAGCACTTGACCATCTGGTTCAATACTCAGTGTTGCCTTGTTATACTGCTCATCTACCATCATTGTAGCAGGTTCCACAGGAAATTCGTCAATCAAATTGTATAATACCTCTGTCCCTTTGCCTGTCAACTCCACTGCACCGTTTTCCAGTACCTCCACAGTAGTGTTATTTTCAAAGCATTCCCTACTTCCAAGTATTTCAAAGTTTTTCTCCTCCATATGACATACTTCATATGCAGTATCACATATTGCTACTTCACTAATTATATGGTCATCTCTTACAGTCTCCAACTCAATTATCTGATGCTCTAGCATCGGTTCTGATAAGGAAGATTCAGCAGCGCTTTCGGCAATGACCATGGCTGATAATATAAAAATTGTCACCAACTAGATATATCCAACTCGCAGGGGCAAACCTGAGCAACAACTTCCTAGGTCAATCACAAGAACCATACTGCATAAAAAGCATTCAATCAGGAACAAGAAATTTGTTAAACTATGAATCTATGATTGAAGAAAAATGTAAGCGGGACACAATACTTCAAACGTCATTTTTCTCTTCTCTCTGTTCCACACTGTTTTGCTCCATTCAAGCATAAATCAGACAGCAAAGCATCTTAATGTAACAATGTAACATTTGCTCTCAAGGGTCTATACCAAGAGTCAAGCTGAAGTTCCGCAAATCTCAAAAAAAAAAGTAACAAAATAGAAAGGAAACAGGAGAAAGAGATGAACTTGAAAAAGATTACAATCGGACTATAAAATCAGAATACTGTAATCAAAATATCAGCAAACAAAACAAAAATATGAATTCAGGAGAAGCAAAATTAACGAAACAGAAATCTTCATAGAGAAACACTGGATTATAAAGAGAATTTAATTGGGAAATAGGATCGTACCTACAGATTCGTCGTCCAGAATAAATTATCAGCAACGAAAACTGAAAAATGAATTCAGGAGACGCAAAATTAAGAAAATTGAAATCGTCATAGCGAAACACAGCGCATTCGATTGAGAAACAGGATCGTACTTTTGAATTCGTCTTCCAGAATTAGCCCTTGCGATCATAAACATGCAAACGAAGAGATCAATTACGAAAAATTGGAGAGAAATCAGAGGGAAGAGGAGAAAGGGAGGGAGGAATAGGTTAGGGTTTCTACCAATTCCCGGGAGAGGGAGCGTTGTAGTAGATTTTTATTTTATTTTATTTTTATACGGCAAAAATTCAGGCTGATCGTTAAAATTGTCTTCTTTTTTTTTTTCCGAGTTGGGTTGCAGTATCGGGCTTCTTTTATGATCGAGAGGATCATTGTTGTGTTCGTGGTGTTCGAAGATCCCTCATCTAGGTGGGGGCAACGTCGGTGATCTGCACTTCCCCAGATTCGCCCTTTCCGATAGTGGGTTATTGTTCTTCGCCTTCTCGGCGTTTGTGAGTTGTCGTACTCTCCCCTTAGTATTTGATATTAAGAGTTTAAAATTGTCGCATGTAGAAACTCCTATCTCAATGGGAGTTAACCATGCGAGATATTAAAAGCAGTAAGAGTCGGTTGTCTTAATTTGGTAATTTGGTAAGATTTCAAAGTAAGATATATACTTTATAAAATTACAAAGAGTTATTATAAATACGGTCAAAATATTATTAAATATACCGTTATGATACCAACTTTTAAAGTTAAAACACATTTTTGCATAAAAATAGTCAAATGATACTGCATTTTCACGTTAGCAGAATGTCTACCTAGTTAAAA
Organism: Persicaria maculosa; assembly: GCA_963922045.1. Lineage (NCBI taxonomy): Eukaryota > Viridiplantae > Streptophyta > Magnoliopsida > Caryophyllales > Polygonaceae > Persicaria > Persicaria maculosa. The sequence goes on along the minus strand of OY998267.1, from coordinate 11,442,913 downwards.
AGAGATATTAATAGGTTGTTTTCAAGTAAAAATACCAACCGACTATGAAAGTCAGTGTCGCATTTGACGATATTTGAATCGTTCGAATATCAAATCGGGTTTTGCAATTTGCAAACTCTGGATGGAATTTTGGAACAAAAGTCATTAATAAGGAGATTGATATATCGGCTTGCTACTGACACGTCCTCATATCGTCAAATGCACAGTGCATTCATTGAATTTTGGTGTTGATAAAGGATGAGCTGACACCGATTTCCAGAGCCGACATAACGTGATGCGTTGTTAATTTTGTGGGTATTTTATGGCAATTTTGAGGCTACATTCGAGACTATTTTTTAAGGTAATTTCGAGGTTAAATTCGAGACTAATGTCGTTGTTAACTTCGTGGCTATAAAGTTGTTTTTATAGCGCATCTTGTAGGGGGGATATCGACATCTAATGATGGTGTTGGTGTCGGTGACGGACATGCCGACTTTGGTTTCTGGTTACAACATTGGTATAGCAAGGACATGCCGACTTCGGCTTTCGGTGGTTGTAGGCACTATGTCGTCATTAATTTCCGGGAATGGTGAATTCCACCATGTGTTAGGTGAAAAATTCGCCTTCTCCATATCAATCCACTTAATATATTATTTTACCAGTAGAAAATTAATATTTTAACTTCGTGGATTTGATACGTGAGGAAATTAAACGAAGTTTAATGTTTTAATTTAGTTGAAAATTTTCTAATAATATAATATAAAATTAATTTAAATATCTAAATAATCTCATAATTTTAATTTAATAATTTTTATGAATGTGATTTTTGTAATCTAAACGAGTTTGAAAAATTAGTATAATCTTTATAGATATGTTTTTAATAGTAATAGTGTTCTAAAAAGCGCTAGGCGGATCCTAGGCGGTGAGGGGCCGCCTAGCGCCTAGGCGGCGCCCAGGCGGTCAAGGCGGACGCCTCGGCGTGCTTAGGCGTCCATTTAGCTCTAGGCGGAGGGGGGTTGCCTAGCGCCTAGGCGGTGCCCAAGCAGCGCCTAGGCGCGATTTTCAGAACAGTGATACATTTGCAATAATGCATCCTTCAATTTTTTTTAGGATTTATATTTTCGACTTAATACCTCCATTCCAAAATATGAGTTTTTAGACGATAATTTTTGTTTTAAAATAAATTGTTTTTTATGTTTTCTCAATTAAAATTTGTAGTGGGTATAAAAAATAATAAAATTTATGAAAAAATTAGTAGAATGATGATAACTTTTTTTAAAGTGAAGTATTTTATTAAAACTTCTGCAAATGACCTCAAATAACTAAAAGGTCATGTATGTATTTTGGAACAAATGGAGTATATAGTTATATGTACCATATGGATCAATGAGACCCAACAAATGGGTTAACTGATTCTACAATAATGAGATTATTATATATCGTTTCAATTTTATCCGATGTCTCCAAAGTGACAAATAGCAGAAGCGTCAGCATATCACATGTTGACGCTATTGAAACAAAAAATAGAGAAAGTTTGGTAACGATGTTCTCTGACATCAACGAACGTGGTAAAAAACACAATTGCTACGCTACAACAATCGCGACTGTTTGAGCCATAAGGATCAAGACAGAAAGGGTAAGCCTGTCACATTTACATAGTTATGGGCATATATGGATATAAATACCACGAGCCATGAGGAGTCTCCGACATCATTTGACCAACACGACGAGGCTTTTACGCGAAAGACAAATAAAGCGAAGACTTTTAAAGCCATAGACTAACGTTTTTATCAACGTCCAGATTAAACAAGTCGTCCTCATAAGAATCATCACACCATGAAATAAAATCACTGTTGCCTAAAAAAAGAGCAGGGTTTATAAAAAGAAAGAGCTCTTCAAAATTACAGTCAAAAGACGAGAAATTGGCGTCGTCTGATGTAGCTAGCAAGACGATTTCCCAATGACTAAAGGATGGTGCTACTGCGCAAGCCAACAATGCCAAGCCCTGCTAGCTGTTCAAAAGTGCAGCAAGCTGTATACTAGAATCCACGCAAGCTGAACGACAAGGAGAAAAAAAAAAGAATTATTCAATGACTACTGTGCTACAAGACCCAAAATATAGGTGATTCCAAGAGAGAATGGATTATACCAGAAAGAGTGTAACAGAGGCAAAGAGTCCTTCTTGGAGTAGAGCCCCATGTCCGCCAAATTCTTCTTCATCAACCTTCAATATCAATGCGTAGTAACCATAGACAATCCCAGTAGATATAGCAAGGAATCTGAACACGAATTTGAGAGAGTAGAAAATTAAACCACAACTCTGAGATGAATGTTTCTGATTCTTCAGTTAACAACATTAAATGATCAAATATTTTAGAGATTGTACTATGCACTTTCATGAACTATGATATCTAGAACCTTCTTTTTTGGCCGATAACTGCAATGAGGCCATACAAGGACACTATGTTGTGATCTTACATTCTTAGCACTTATTTGATTAAATATATTGATTTTCATACATTCTTGTACAATGCACAGGTGAGAATCCGAAACTGAACTCTAAAACTCCGTTAAATGAAGTCAACAAGAGAGCCCCAAACTGATATGGAGAACTCTTTGAGTGTCTACTTAATCGGTAATTTATGAAATCAGACGCAATCCATCTAGTTATCCAGTGGAAGTAAATTAGTCAACACAAATTGGGAATGTATCTTTGAACAATGAACAATGCAAGTTTCATGATCCAACAAAGCAACAACCTGTCAAGTGGGCAAGTAGCAAACAAGCATGTTCTCGTAAATAAATAAATAAGTCATAACGTTTCGAATCCAACCAATGCTTTTTTTGGTGAGAGAATCCGACCAATGTTGGTTCAATATTCAATACTTCAAACTATTTAAAAGAGGCAAATGCATATAAACTGAATGGGCTGAACAGCTCATCCAAGGATTGGATTGACTTACACGAAGAACCATATGCCTCCTACCAAAGGAATTGCGCCCCATAGCAATCCGCACACGAGTCCCATTGCTTGTCGAATCCAATGCAAAACATCCCCAAGTTGATCCTGAATCAAACCAAGAGGGAGGAAAATTTAAGCATTTCAACAGTTGTAAAATTCCACAGAAGTAGGAAAGTACATCTAACATATCCCAGAACCAATCACTGCCCAACAAAGAACACTGAAAATCACAATTCCAACTTTTAAACTAAAGGGTAGTTACACTAAACCCACAAATTCTGAGCAAAAGGAACTCGGATTAAGAAAGACCGGTGCTTTTGAACAGCTAATCAAAGGCATTACATCCACAATTCAGAATCCATCAAATATAATTGATCTATCTTAATCCCCAGCAGAAACCCTAGGAGACAATCTAAACCCTAAATTGACCAATCGAGAATTGATAGAGAACCCTAATGTTAAGGTTAAATAAAAAAAGAACTGGATCGGATCAATAAAGCTCCAAAGCAGACGCATAAACGACGAATTCAGCATGAATTACCTTGTCCCATGAAGCATCTGGATCGAACAGCTTGGCCAATTTGAAAGGGGTCAAGTGACCGTTCTGGTGCTGGTCGTTTAATTTGGCTGATTTTTTACCCTTCATAGTCGAACAGATTTGGAGTAGATCTCAATCAAGTAACGAAATTTCTTCGGAATTCACGTCAACCACGAGGTAGGTGCTTTAAAGTTCAATCAGAGATGCAGCAGTTAGGGTTTTGATTGACTGAAACCCAACACGAACATCAACGAGAAGATCAGTAATTTGAATGCCCAATTCAACTATAACCCAAAGAGGGAGAATAAAAATCGAAGAAGAAGAAAGAGCAATATGAAAGGGGGAAAAGAGTTGGAATACTTGAGATTGCACTTGCGCACGTGCTTTTGATCGGAATCGAAGGGCTCTGATCTGTTCTGATGTGGGAGGTTGATGCAGAGTGGAACTGGAGTTGCAAATCACAACCTATAAACTCCCTTATATTATTTATAATAATAATAATAATAATAATAATAATAATAATAATAATAATATTATTATTATTATTATTATTATTATTATCCTTGAATAAAAAATCTTATTATTAATAACAACCATCATTGAATAAAAAAAAATTAATAACAACCATCAAGACTTACTGTAATCATTAAATAATATTGTAATTGGTTTAAATGTTTGGGACTATATATTATTATTTAAAATATAATATTTTTGTTATAAAAATACACTACTATCATTCTATCAAAATTTATCAATGTAAATATATTTATCCAATTAGACATTATTATTATTATTATTATTATTATTATTATTATTATTATTAATTTTTTAGGGCATTTATATCTATCTATCTATCTAGACTAAAATCGATGCATATAAGCATGTATGGCATTATGTGGTTGATTGTGAGATTTTTTAGGACATCTATCCATCTATCTATTTATCCTAAAAATAATCTCACATTAAAGCCGGTTCATATAAGCATGTGTGTCATTCTGTTGTCATACTTGTCCACTGAAAGTGGTTATGTGAAATTTTAGGTTAAAAAGTGACCAAATAGTAAAAAAATTATTAAATCGACGTCAACTTTCTATGGACATAAAAGCCGAATAATTGAGTCCCAAACATTTTTTTTAATAGTAGTCTCTTTAATTTTAGATTTTCGAACTTGCTTTTCATTTTGTTAATTTTTAACTTTATCCTGTTTGGGATATGTTATGATCTTGATGTGGGATAGAGAAAGCTCAAATTTAGGGAGAGATAGAGAAAGAGATAGAACAGAGAAGACAAAGAAGAAAGTAGGAAGGATAATGTTTGTATTACGTATGATATCCCCTCTCTTATCACATTTCAACCTATAAATCCTTCAATTAGGGTCTTCGGCCCATTACATTCTTGCCTATGGCCCAATCCTTCGGCCCAATACATATTTGCAGGCCTAATAGGATACTGGATGATTGTGTGGTTATGCAAACAAAATCTGATAGGGGGGTTGTTGATAATTCCTATACCATATATCAGTCTGTTCTTATTGCTCTTCTTTTACTCATTAACACCTGTTCTGTTGGGTAATAAAATAATCTTCTCCTCTTTGAAATTAATTGGGAGAACCTTTTCCTGTTGGAACACATTTCTCCCATTAGTTTTTCCAGCTTCTCTACTTGAGTGAAAAGAACTATATATGCATGCTGCTATATATCGCTATGTATTGCTGAAAGATGTGAATTAGACTAAAAAGTGTCCCACATCGTCGAAAATTGAAAATAACAATCTCTAGTATATGAGTCGGTGGGCTACTCCTTCTATTGCTAATTGGTTTTAGAATGAAACCCCACTCGACCTGTGTGCTAGACTACTAGCACATGCGCGCGCGCCTGTGCACACGACCCTGGATTTCGCGTGAAAGAGGGCTGTGAAAAATGTAATTTCAATTACACATTGGTTAAATTGTATCTGTTTTTTCAAAGATCAGATCAGCAAGGCTTGTCTAGCCTAGCTGTCTGCATGCAAACCTCACAAGCCGTCTGCATGCAAACCTTTTATTGCAACTTCGTGTAGATTAGATACATGAATGATCAAATCTATAGATGTGATGTGAGTACATCTATAGAATAATTTTATAATGCATTCACTTTTTACAATACATTTGCGAGACCAATTTTTAGCTATAAAATTAAATTGGAATAAATGTATAAGATCGATGGTCAATATTAATATTTATGGATATTAATAAATTTTTATTTTAAAATATATTTATGAATAATTTAATTAAAAAATCAAAAGATTTTTCTCTCCCGAAATCTCTCTCTTCCACCTACACGACGAATATATGAATATAAATGAATATAACATATTAGTCATGTAATTTCCAGAATATCGAAAAATTATGTGATATATTAATAATTTTGTCCATATTCATAGTTCACATAATACATATTCATTTTAGTTAGTATATATATTCGTATAAATGGAAGGAGAACATAACTTTTTCTATAAATTTTAATATTTCAACGACGTTAAATAAATTGGTGAGAGAGAATGAGAGATATGGAGAGAGAAAGTAACTGATTTTTTTTTATAAAAAAATTTATTTTCATTTTTTTGTGTTATTTTGTTTATTTTTAGTTTGAAATCTATCCCTCTATTAAAACTCATCCAATGACCCACATATGTTCTCATTTGTACATTATAAGGAGAGAATGCATGTGAAAACTCCTATATATATATATATACAGGGGCGGAGCTAGGGGGTCCTGGGGAGTCACGTGCCCCTCCTCTCATACGAAGAACTACCTAGGTGTATTCTCCTCGTCGATAGGTTCGTTTTGATATATAATATGCCCTAATCCGACATCTGAGTAAAAAGTTATGAATGTTTTAAAATTAAAGGTATATTAATCACTTTAATTTTGTTTCAATAGACTATAATGCTTTTATATTTACTTAAATTAACATTAACATACTACTCCCTCCGTTAATTAAAACTTGCCGTTTTACTATTCACGCACGCCTTTTGTGGTGTTAAAAACTATATAAAATATTGACTTTTTTAATATATTTTTTTTAATAATTTCATACTTGTTACTATTAAGTATGAATTTTTAAAAACAAATTTTTAAAAAAAGTTAATATTTCATATAGTTTTTATCATTCTAAAAAAGTGTGCATGAATAGTAAACGATAAGTTTTAATTAACAGAGGGAGTATCATTCATCTCGAGAGCTCCGAAATGAGAGGTTATATATACTAATCACTTCGACAAATAGATAAGAAGTTACACAAGTTTAAAAATTTTATATCCGGCTATGCATTATTATATTTTATGAGTGCAACAAGTTATATATATATATATATATTGACTATGGTTGTTATTCGAGCCAAACAAGTGTAGTATTTCATGATTATATTTAGCTCATTTAGAAACGAGTCGAGCTCGAGTCGAACCTATATTTGAACTTGAGCTCATACTCGGCTTGTTTAGTAAATGAACGAGCTTGAGCTGAATTTTTCTTTCCAAGTATTATGCAACCTTACTTATTCATGACATAGTAACTTAAAAGAAAATTTGTAAATTTCACAAAATTCGTGGTATTTGAGTTTCAATCGAGCCGAGCCGAGCTTTGAATTGAGCATAAAAATGTGCTCATAATAAGCTCATTTTGTAAACAATGCTCGAGTCGAGCTTTTATTGAGCAAAACTCGAGCCGAGCTCTAGCTATTCAACTCATATAACAACCATAATCTTCACTTAATGTTTATTATATTACGTTTCCTATACTTATTTAGTTAAATTTTTTTTTTCCGAATATTTCATTTATATATTTATATTTTTTTTAGGTGCGAAAAAATGATAGCGTTTTATCATAAACCGATGACATTTTATCTTAAAATAATACTCCCTCCGTTAATTAAAACTTGACGTTTTACTATTCACGCACGCTTTTTGAGGTGTTAAAAACTATATAAAATATTAACTTTTGTAATATATTTTTTTAATAATTTCATACTTGTTACTATTAAGTATGAATTTATAAAAACAAATTTTAAAAAAAGTCAATATTTCATATAGTTTTTATCATTCTAAAAAAGCGTGTATGAATAGTAAACGACAAGTTTTAATTAACAGAGGGAGTATAATTTATTATCGTATTATATATAATTTTTTTATGTCAATTTAATCTAAAACTATATCGCATGTACAATTGTGCCCCATCCGAAATTTTTCTGCCTCCGCCAATGTGTGTGTATATATATATATAATATATATTAATGTCAACTAATATCTTTATTGTCCCGAATTTAATATTAATGTCAACTAAAACCCTTGCTCATTTTCACCACAGCAGCGAGCACGTGGTAGGCAGGAGATCGAAGCATGATGGAAATTAAATATAGGAAGTATATACTTCTCATGCTGTGACGTGTTTTTTTTTAAATTATGATAAAATATTGATAATATAACATATTATATAAATAAAATAAAATATAAAATAAAAAAAATTCTGATAAATTTGATTTGTATTTTAAAAAAATAAATAAGTGAAAACCATATAATTTTTTTAATAATATATTTTTAATGTCCCATTACTCCCATTGTTATAATTTAAAATAATTTTATCCCCTTATTATTACTATTGTATTTTTGAATTAATCCCATTGCTATAATATTTGAAGACTTACTAAAATATAGATTAATTGTCTTTAATTAATAATAATGAATAAATATAAATTTAACAGGTTTTGTAAATTTTTTGGGTCAAAATAAAGTTAAACATAATAAAATATTTGAAGGATGTTCTGATACATCAGCTAAAACTCTTCTATAGGTCTTAAGAGTTTATATAGATTAACATATCATTTTTATTGTTGAAATATGTGAAAAGATAAAAAAGAGTCTCACATTGAAAGTTGAGCAAAAACAAGTCTAGTATTCATTTGACTGCTCCTTCTATTGCTGGTTTTAAGATAAAATCAAAATCGATTGATGTGTTAGGCTATTACTGTATGTGTGCACGTGCATACGATCCTTGATTACGAGCCCTAATGGAGTTCAGTACGTGTCTATCACTTATTAGATATTTTTTATTAAAATAAATATTAGATGAAATAAGGAATCATTAAGGCATGCAATATATGGAACATAGGGGAGCTATCCAAAATCCTCTTTGCAAGACTTTTACAAAAAGTAGTAAACACCTACATATTCGAACACTCGATTAATGATAGACTATATTGGAGGACAAACAAGTATGATTGGTTCTCCATTGTCAATGCTTTAGCGGATATTATGTAAATGAGTAGAACTATGGATTCGGGAATTGGATGTTGCCCTAAAGATAAAAAAAACTTTCTTTGGAAAATATCACTAGATGACATACTGACTAAGACTACTAGCAAATAAAGGAACACACCCCTGACTAGCTGCACGTACTTTATGTAATCAAGTGGACGAGACTACATCACATCTTTTCATCAAATGCCACAACCCATTACAACTATAGTAAGGAGGATTAACCCGACCATTGAGCACTACAAGACATTGATACAAACAACAATAACATAAAGGATCACATCTTCCGAAATCTTTAACAAACTAAAAAGTGAGCAAAAAAAGAAGCTAGTAATGACCTGGTGGAGCCTTTGGACATGTTAACCGAAAAATCTTTGACCACATCAACACCATAACAATACAAAGCATGAAAAAACTAAGGCAAACATTGAAAAGATGGGAGAACGCAAAAGTCTTCATCAACAGCATACTAGAAACAATATATCAAGGAAACGAAAAAATTTAAGATGGGGCCAAAAGCTCCAATGGTTCCTCTGTTGTAGGCTTTATTATTCGTGATGAACTTGGCGGGGTGGTTGCATTGCTTCCGTGTGGACACAGTTCTGTTCTGACCATAGATGCTAGGGTCCTCCAACTTTGGGTTTCAAAGGCTAGGGAAGTTGAAATCCCAAAAATCATGGTGGACGACGATAGTTTGAATGTTGTCAATGCTTTGAAAGAAAGTTGATGCTGCTTATGGGAGATTGAGGCCGTTATTGTCTCGAACACTCTCTATTTGCTCCAACAGTTTGAGACTGTATCCATTTTACATATTTTTCGCGAAATCAACACAGTTGTAAGTAGAGTGGCCTAACTGACTCTGACACACACCCGTCTTCTTTCTTCCTCGGTGATCGTGATCTTTGTATATACTCTAGGTGGTTGATTAGTAGGGTCTAATCCCACCCAAATCTTTACCTTATATGAAAAAAAAAATTTAAGGCAGGCAATGTCATTATGTCCTTGTAACAATTAGGCATATCCTAGCAATCAGGCATCCAGGCTTAACCAGCCCGTACATCATCTGTATAAAAAAAAAATCCAGCCTGTGCACATTATCTCCTCTCATTGACTATACGAGGTCTTCGCCCCAAAAAAGAGTAATTAGAAGAAAAAAGAAGAAATGAAAAAATGAAAACTTTGACCAGCTAATTAATTAAGGTCCACATTTTCGTTTGAAACGCGGCAATTTAGTCATTTGTCAACTAGTGAGTTCAATGATTTATTGCAATAGTGGTAACACTGGTAAGAGTTCTTTTTACTCACTTTCACAAGTTTAAATCCCATTATTAACAAATTACGGTAGAATACATACTCATGTTTTAATATGAGTTGAGCGTGTTTTTGTAACTTGTCGCTTGACTTGAAATCAATTTGAGTGTTTAGGTTAGTACTTAATTCGTGAAGGATTAGTAAATGATCTCGAAACCTCAGTATTTTGAAAAATAGTTATTTTTGTTACCATATAGGCTAGTATTCAACTAGGATTGGTGTTTAGTAAAATAAAAACTAATTAGGTGGTTTATTAGACCTTTTGATTTTGATATTATATAGTTGTAAATGAAATAAATAAAATTTCATACTTATTATTAATATCTATAAACTTATTAAAAAAATAAAAATTTATATGTAATATAGTTTTTATTTTCCTAAAAAACGTGAGTAAATAGTAAATGGCATGTAATGTCAAATAAATGGAGTATAAATTAACATTGAATTTTCACAAAAAATAAAGTAACGAGTAATTTTTTGAAAAAAATATATTATACGGAGTATTTCATACGATATAATAAAAAAATTATATTTAATATAGTTTTTATTATCCGAAAATATGTGCATAAATAGTGACATGTTTTGTCGAATAGATAAATGATAAATTATCATTGAATTTTCACCAAAAAAATAAATAAAAAATGAATTTTCTGAAAAAAATTATATTATCTTTTATTTATTTATATTGATATTTTCTAACAAAAGGGTTTATAAAAAATCATATTATAGAAAATTAAAAATAAAACATATTATAGAAAAATTAAAGTATCTATATATTTTTTTAAATACGTAAATATAATATAATTGTGTATAAAATAAATATAATGTAGTTTTTAAATATTTTTTCAACATTCATTTAACGCGTCAGTTCAAACCAAATTGTTTACCCCAAAAAAAATGGAAAAAAGAAAGTCCAAGTTGTTTTTTGGGAAAATTAAATCAAATAATCCAACCTTTTGGAGTGTGTGAGATAAATACCACCACCTTTACCTTGTTAAAAAAATATCCCAAACTTTTCCATATATGTGTAAACGGACCATTAATTCCGTTAGGCATTAATGTTCAATGGCACCATTTTTTTAAAGCTGATTTCTTAATCTTGATTTAGATCTGTTAAAACACAACCCGACCCAGTCGACCCAACCCGAACGCCCGGTAATTTTTCGACCCGAACCCGAAAATTTTGACTCGGAAATTTTTTCCGACCCGAACCCGAAAATTTTGCGGGTAATCTAGGTTTCGACCTGATGACCCGATTGGTCCGATAATTTTGACCCGATTTACCCGATTGACCTGGTTGATTTATAATTATATATGATTAGATTTTTTATGGAAATTCCAATTTATTACATTTATTATAAAATCACTTGATCTTTCATTTTCAAATCAACTTTTATATTTATTTGTATTGTGTAATACTTCGTCCGATCGATAGTATTTGATTTTTTTATTTTTAACACATTTTTTAAGAAGATAAAAATTCTCAAAAATATTCAAATATTAAAACAATTCTACGCTTATTATTAATTGCATGAAATTATTTTAAAAAAATATTTAAAATTTTTATATTTGATATATTATTACATTTTATTAAAAATTACGAGAAATACTAAAAATCAAATATTTTTTTAATAAAATGTAATAATGTATAAAATATCAAATTTTTAATAAAACCATTTTAAAAAATCATTTAAAATTTTGATATTTATATTTATTGCATTTTATTAAAAATTATGAGAAATAATAAAAATCAAATATTTTAGATAAGATATAGTATGAAACAAACACTAGAACTTATTAACAACGCCTTTAATTTTAGAATTTTAAAATTATCGCAAAATTATCAAATCATGATTTTTTAATTTAAAAAAGAAACAATTGACAAACCCGAAATCGACCCGAAACCCGATCAAACCCGGGTTCACTCGAACCCGGATATACCCGGAACCCGTTTTACCCGGGACCCAAAGTAACCCGACTCGAGTGACCTGTTTGACAAGTCTCATTAATTCCGTTAGGCAATCCGTCAAAATTAACTGAATCAAAGATGAAAGTTTGTCCAATGGCACCGTTTATACTTATGTGGAAAAGTATGGGATATTTTTTTAACAAAGTAAAGGTGGTGGTATTTATCTCACACCTTCTAAAAGGTTGGATTATTTGATTTAATTTTCCCTTTTTTTTTGGTCAAAAAAAAAATTACAAAAGGCTTTATATTCAATCGGAATGTGACTCACCCACCTCTCGAACATTGGCATTCGCTAGTCCCCCATCACCAAAAATAAACCGAAACAACAGAGTATGATGAGTACATACAACGGCGGCGCTCTGGTGGTTGCCGTGGTGGCGTTGGCCCTGTCAGTGAGGTGCGTATTGGCAAAGCAGTACGTAGTCGGCGAAGGCCTTTGTAGCCCTGCTACATGGGGTCAAGATTTTGAGTGCGACTATAACACATGGGCTAAACTAAACGAATACTTCGTCGGTGATTCACTCGGTGCGGATACTCTTAATCTGTTTCTTTTTATTTGTCGTTTGGCATAACAGGGTAACGGAAGATTTATTTCGTTGCATTAATGGTTACGGAACATTTGGTTCGGGCGCGTGCAGTTTTCAAATTCACGGCTGGGGATACCAACGTAGCGGAAGTGAACAAGGACGACTACGACGCCTGCCCGTCGGGCCAGGCGCCTGCGAACCCGCTGTACGTCTACAGCAGACCGCCGGTGACGATCACGTTGTCGAAGCCCGGTACGTTTTACTTCGCTGCAACGATCGGCACTTTCACATGCATCAACCAAAACCTCGCCCTCATTGTCAACGGATCCACCACCAACGCGCCCGCAAACCCCACCTCCTCGTCCACCCCTGCGGACCCCACTCCCTCGTCGACCCCCGCAGACCCCACCTCCTCGTCGACAAGCACCGGCAGCGACGACAGCACGCCAACTACTACTACTACTAGTACCGCGGATGGGTCGCCAGTGAGCTCATCGAAGTCGAGTCATAGCTCGATTGTGGGGCCGGTGGTGGGGTCGGTGGGGTCCGTGCTCGTCATCGCAAAGATAGTGGCGGTGAGCTACTATGTGCAGCGGCGCAGGAGACAGAAGCAAAACATGATTCACGGGCAGGTCCCTCCAAAGCACGAGCCCGCACCGTACCCGGTCTTCAATTTCAATGGTACGTTTTTTTTAATCTCTCCTTGCTCGGTAATTTGCAGTAAATCAACCTCTTATTACCCAAAAAAAAAAGTTAAATAGTAAGTAAAATTAAATAGTTTTTATCTCTATAATAATAATGAGATTTAATTATAAATAGATTTTCTTAATAAATGTGCAAAGGTTAAAAGACCATATATCTTAGGACGGAGGGAGTAAAAGTTTAGTTGGAGTCAGACTCCGCTAACCCGACTAAGAACTCTAGATACGATGGGAGAGATCTGATATCCATCGCGTGGTTGAGTTGAACCACCTGATTCGCAGCCTAATTTTCTATTTTATTTTATTTTTTAATAGCTAACCCAAACCTAAAAAAATTGAATCGTGTTGAGTCCGTATTAAAATTTAATAAATCCAAAGACAAATCCTAATCCATGGGCATGGAGTATATAACTTGTTCCAATAGGTCTAATACTTCATTTTTTTTTTCTCAATTAACAGGTCTTATTTATATATAGATTTTTTTTTGTTGAACTATATTTTATTATAAAATCAGGATTAATCGTCTAACCCACTTCTCAAAAAAAAAAAAAAAGTCATACTTCATATAATTAACCAAACGATTATAGTTATCATTTTCCACCATCTTCTAACAAAACCAAAGCTAAATTTATGAAATTATACAAAACCACTGAAAGTGTTTTAGTAATGTACGTAAATAGCTATGAGTTCATCAGGGAAAGTCCGTTGACTGCAATTTATTCGTATATAATAATATAGGAAAAATAGGTACAATTAATTGAGGCCCATGTTAAATTTTGGGGTCAGTTTGACTAAATGTGTTAAAATGAGTGTTCGTAGAGAGGCCTCAATTAAATTTTGGGGCTAGTTTGACTAAATGGGATGAGTGTTTATAAAGAGATGTAGTATATATGTTTGTACTCTCATTTCTTATCGTTATCTGTTTAATTAAGATACCTTACTTTTTCTTGGATACTCGGAAAATAAGTACACTGTATATCCCAATTGATCATATTAAAAAAAAAAGCCTAAATCATCAAGTTTGAGTTTTAATATCTTAGCTAATCAAGTATAAGTAGTGATTAATAAGTCATAAATTTAATTATTGAACTATATATAAATCGATCAGAAAGTCTAATTAAGGGGACGATGATCTTAATATATTATTTGCAGTTAATAGCCATGAAGATGTGAATGTTCACGGGCTTGATGATCAAGAAGTTCCATTCGGAGTTCCAGCAAATCACCTAAATCCATAAAGCTTGTAAAAGAGATCGGAAGTTCCATCTATCGATTGCTCGAGACATTGGTTGTTTATCAGTAACTTACAAATCACTGGAGTTGGGGGTGTCGATCGATCAATCAAAATCGTCAGCCATTCCCATCTCGATAGCAAGTTTTTCAGAGACATTCATGCAATTACTAATGTTATCGTAGGCCAAGCTTGTGGTTAGATCGAACCATTTTTTCTTGTTTCTTTTAAATTCAAGATCACTAATTTGTGATGTGGGTTACTATTTTTTGTGAATATTATGATTAATTATCAAGACTTTTTAAAGTTTTTTTTTTGTCGTTGAGCATTTAATTAGGGTGCCTAAATGCACGGCGAAAATCTCGTCATATGCACGATGTTGTCTAGGATTTTTAAAACCGTTGAAAGATATATATATGTTTAGATTTTCTAAAATTGTGAAAAAATAATACTATTATGGTTTTGAAAACCGTAGAGTTAATTATAAACAGTAACAATATTTAAAATCGAATAAAAGAAAGCTCAATCTAATGCATTGGATCTACACGCATTAATGTCCAGTTCGATCGGTCCAACATCTCATCTGGCCACAGTTTCTCAAATTGTGAGAGGCCATCCCCTTCCCAATGTCGTAGCCCTGCCCCCTACCTTGAAACATACCTCGAAAATTGTGGGAGGGTTTGGTCCTTAGAGCATGCGCAACGTACATACTGCAAGTGAGTGTCTTAATTTTTTTTAAAAAAGGAAATGAAAATTGGGTGTTTTATGTCAGTCCATATCAGAGATATTTTGCATAGAAAATGGTGAGAGTTTCTTCTGCGGAAAAGAAATATAGAGAAAGAGAGATACTTTGCCTGCAACTTCTGACATTTTCTGCATTTCTTTTTAATTTTCTTTTTTTTTTCAAAGTAAAGATACTTTACCCGTGATGCTCTTATTGATGCGATAGTGCCGCTCCTGTAGGTTTGTGAGATTCTTGATCACATTGAAACAGTAGCCAGGTGGCCACGTTTTTTAAAACTGTGGGAGGTCTCCCCTCGTCCCTCTCTATCCACACTACTTCGCAAACCAGGACATGGAAATAATGGAAAAGGTTCATCCGCCTTTGAGCAGGTGACTCCAAAGAAGGCGAATCACGGAGAACTGTCAACCCTTGTGAAATAGAATTGTTGAAATCGAATTTGAAACTATTTTATATATAATGATGATACTATTTTATTCATTACTATTTATACACTGATAATAATACTTAATTTATCCATTGCTATTTATTTACTATACACAAAAACCATAAATACCACTTAATTACCTTATTCTTTACTATCTAATTAATATACTTTACACATCGTTTATATATAAGTAAAATTTGGTCATATATAGTATACATCCAACAGATGTAGAATTGTTGTATATTTAACGATGTAAAACCTATATTTTGTACTAATAGTAAATCGAGAGAGCAACAGCTCGTCACATATAGACTGTTAGTTATGAAACACAACAAAAGCAACAAAGCAACCCAAATGATCGAAGTAAAATGATCGAAGTAAAAGACGGGGATCGAATACTAACTCTAAGAAGAAGCAAATGTGAATAATAAAAACACGAGATGTAAAATAAAAGGTCAGTTTTACAAATTCGATCATATATCTGATCACATCGATCGGGACGTTGAATTGGTACATTAATTTAAAGCTTTGGCCCGAACTTAATCGGAATGTCAACTATAACTATGGTCATTTTCAGCACGTACTGTCGTACTGCAAGTGGTAGAGAAGCAAGCATTTTATATAATATTATATGATGGAAATGGAAATAATCGGCGCATCATTTTATATTTGCTTAAATATATATATATATATATATATATATATATATATATAATATCTGTTTGAATAAAATACAATAGTACGTAAATGGAGTGTTATTTCATGATAGAGCATCGTAGAGGAATCATTAAGGGAATGTCACCGGGGCAGGCCGCTTAACCAGATCATCTTCCTAATTAAAAAAATCCAGCCTGTTCACATATCGATCTCCTCCCAATCCCATTGACTCTCGCCAACCATAAAAACCAATTCTAAGGAAGAAAAAAAGGAAAGGGAAAAAAAGGAAATTTCATCAACACATTTCAGTGATTAATATTTGATCAATTTCGCGCACACACAATATATATATATTGTAGATCTAAGTTTTCTTGACTCGCAGATTGGAGATCAAGATTCAGATTCAAGTTTACGAGATCGAAAAACAAAAACAAGAAACGACACAATGATTTTTACGTGGTTCGATTTCCCTACGTCCACGGAGCCTCAGAAGAGGAGACTCGAGCTCAATCCACTATATCAAATCAGGTTTACAAGGTTTCGAGGTCGACTGGCTAGATCTAAGGCTTATACAGAGAATACAACAGAGGATCTCAAGTATCAAGAAAATGAACAAGGAGAAGTGGTAAAGCGACGAAGAAACTCCCTGGATCTGGTGTCGGAGACCAGATCTACACCTCGCAGGTCGTCGGAGAAGACAACCAACACAGGACAAGAAGCACACAACAGCAGTGTTGATCTTCGGAGATCAGATCGGAGGTCTCACAAGGAGATACGCCTCAGATCTGGGCAAGAACGCCAGGGAAGGACTGCAACGTCGAAGAAACCCTAGCGCCGCTCTGATTTCTCTCTCTCTCTCTCTCTGTTTGGATTACCTGAAGCGCCGTCTGAAGTGAGAAACCCTAGTGCCTTAACCAGCTTATATAGGCGAGTTGTATTTAGCTAAAACGAAGCGTTTAGCTTTAGGGCAAGCCTTGGCCAGCTGAGAAGCATCCAGTGGGCCGTTTCCGAGTAATGGGCCTCACTGGCCCAATATCGGATAAGTACACTTCTATGTATCACATATTTATTAACTCTTCAACCTTATATTATATATCACACATGATCACAAGTGTTGTAACTTGCAATTCTAATGTGCAATACATAATATTAGGGAGAGTATATAGTATGTGAGTATAACCCATATAAAGCCCTTAATCTATCCTATGTCTAACTCAAAAACCCCTAAAGATCTAGAACCATGATTAAAGATGACATTACATATATATATATATATATATATATATATATATATATAATACAGATCAAATGTTAACAACTCTTACGGTGTTAAATGTTAACAAATCAATATTCAGCAAAATTTATCAAATATTCATCACAGCCACTCAATTATTCATCAAAACTTTTCGACAACATTTAAGAGATTCATTTCAATTAATAACTATTGCCAATTAAAAAAAAATTATCACCCAAAAAACTCAAACCCTTGCGCGTGTATCCACCCCAATCCCGTAATTGTGTTACCGTGATGAATATTTCTTAAATGTTGCCGAATATTGATGAATATTTGGGGAATTGTGAATAATTGAGTGATTGTGATAAATATTTGATTAATTTTAACAAAAGCTTTGATGAATAATTGAGTGACTGTGATGAATATTTGATAAATTTTGTTGAATATTGATTTGTTAATATTTAACACCGTAAGAGTTGTTAACACATGACCCAACCCCTCTATATATATATATATATATATATATATTAAAGATTAGAAAAGCTTTTTTTTTAAATTTATAGAAGTATGAGAATGCAAGCTACTATATAACAAAGTTTGAATTGTGATCAACACAATTCACTGATTAACATCCATTCAATTTCACACATATATCTTTGACAAGAAGAAATCGATAGAAATGAGATCTCAAAATGAGGAAATCAAGCAATGAAAAACACAACAAACTCCATTGAAGGGACAACTGAAGCCAGAAAAGTTTGGTTTGAGAAAAACTAATTTTCCCGCCTCTGTTACACACCCTTTATCAATTCAAGTTGGTGACCAAGTTGCTCGATTTAAAAAGACTAAAATACCCCTCCACAGATAAGCTAACTAATGTGATCATATAGTCTCACATACCCCCCTCAAGCTGGACCTATACATGGAAGGACTAGGCCCAGCTTGGACCGAAGGAAACTATGTCGTTTAGCTCCCAAAGTTTTAGTGAGAATGTCTTCAATCTGCAAGGATGATGAGACATGATGAGTTGTGATGAAGCCCTATGTCCAAGTAATTGCCCCAATCAACATCATTGATTGCCTAGACTTTGAGTGAAAATGCGGTTGAGTAGCATAGTTGAAGCTTCCCTTGAGATATCGGAGAAGATACATAACTGCATTCCAATGTGGCTTTAGAGGGTTTTGTAAAAATTGGCTCAATTGTTGTACTGTATAAGATATATCTAGTCGAGTCAGTGTGAGGTATAAGAGCCTACCAACCAATCTTCTGTAATCTTCAGGATTATGAATAGGATCACCATCAAAGGAAGACAATTTGATGCCATGATGCATTGGGAAATTGGCAATTTTGCACCCTTCCATCTGAGCATCTTTGAGTATGTCAAGGACATATTTCCTCTGATTTAATAGAATACCAGCCAAAGACTTCCATGCCCAAAAAATATCTTGCAACCCCTAAGTCTTTAATGGTGACCTCCTTGTGCAAAGCTACCTTGGTTGTTGCGATTTCAGAGCTCGAATTTCCCATAAGTAACATATCATCCACATAAACCAAAACCACTGTTATAGACCCATCAACATATTTGATGAATAAAGAGTAATCATGAGCTGATTGTATAAACCCAAGTCTGATCATGAACTTAGTTAATTCATGATTCTACTGCCGACTTTCCTGTTTTAATCCATAAAATGATCTCTTCAATCTGCAAACATGTCCATAAGGCCCAGTGAAGCCCGAAGGAGGTGTCATGTAAACTTCCTCATCCAGATACCCATGGAGAAAGGCATTATTTACATTCAGTTGATGTAGAACCCAACCTTTGCAAGCAGCAAGAGCTAATATAACTCGCATTATTGATAGCTTGGCCACTGGAGAGAAAGTTTGCTTATAATCTTTGTCTTTAACTTGGTTATATCCTTTAGCAACCAACTGTGCCTTGAACCTTTCAATGGATCCAACAGGTATATATTTGATTTGAATATCCACTTACATCCAATTGCCTTCTTGCTTGGTGGTAGAGGAGTGACACACCACGTGTGCTTGCCTGTCATAGCCTTTAACTCAGAATTCATAGCTTGCTCCCACTCTGGCACCCCTTTAGCTTGTGCATAAGAATTTGGTTCAAAAATGTCACAAACATTGATAAAAGACTAATAAGAGGGGGATAAGTGAGCCAAATTATGCATTGAGAATACAACAAAAGACTCAGACGAAGATGAAGATTCCTGGATACCTCTGGATGGAAGATTAGAACAAATGTAATCCTAGAAACGAGTAGGTCTATGAACTTTTCGTCTACGCACAATGTGATGATCATCCAGGGATAGAGAATCCCTTGCAATCATATCATTCTCATTGTTAGAAATAGAATGTTGACTATTTGATGGAGGAGAATTAGAAACTAAACCGGGTACTGATGGAGAGGGTGAACTATCTGATCTAGATGAAGAAGGATCAAACAAACCAATCATAGGAACCTCATCATTCTTAACAACATGAGGATTGTGTCTATTCAAAGACAGTGTTGGTAAACTCCATTCCAACCGCTTCTCCATTCCAACCGCTTCTCCATTATGGAGTTTAGCCCAACAAATTCTAAATATGTGATTTATAATTCTTTATTTTTGACAGTTTTTTAGGGAAGTTAAAATCAATTTTGTTTCTTCTATATTTTTTTTTAAAAAGTCCAAGTTGTTTATATGGCTTATTTCTCAAAACGGCTTTATATTCGATCGGAATGTGACTCCTATGGACTATATAAATATTGAGCATTGACATTCGCTATATATAGTCCCTACCACAAAAAGAAACAGAAACAGCGGAGGATGAGTACATACAACAGGGGCGGCGCTCTGGTGGTTGTCGTGGTGGCTTTGGCACTGTCGGTGAGGTTCGTATTGGCAAAGCAGTATGTCGTCGGCGAAGGGGTTTGTACCCCTGCTGAATGGGGTCAGGATTTTTCATGCGACTATAGTACATGGGCTAAGATAAACGACTACACCGTGGGTGATATTCTCGGTGCGTAGACACTTCAAATTTTGTTCGCTTTTATTTGTCGTTTTGCATCGTTTTTGGATGTTGAATATATATTGCTAAGATTTAGGGACGATTTTTTTAACAATCGTGTACAAATTGTGTAACAGAAGATTTACTCGATATATTAATATGGTCACGAAACACGGGCGTGCAGTTTTCAAATTCACGGCTGGAGATAGCAACGTTGCGGAAGTGACCAAGGACGACTACGACGCCTGCCCGTCGGGCCACATACCGACGAACCCTCTGTACGTCTACAGCAGACCGCCAGTGTCGATCAACCTGACGAAGCCCGGCACCTTTTACTTCGCTTCCACCATTGGTTTTGTCAATTGCCAATACCAAAATATGGCCATCATTGTGAACGCAACCGCGACCGATGCCCCTGTGGGCCCCGCCTCCTCGTCGACAAGCACCGGCGGGGACAACAACACGCCCACTACTACTACTAGTACTGCGGATGGGTCGCCAGCGAGCTCATCGAAGTCGAGTCATAGTTCGATCTTGGGGCCGGTGGTGGGGACGGTGGGGTCCGTACTCGTCATCGCGAAGATAGTGGCGATCAGCTACTATTTGCAGCGGCGGAGGAGACAGAGGCAAAACATGGTTAACGGGCAGGCCCCTCCAAAGCACGAGCCCGCACCTTACCCGGTCTTCAATTTCAATGGTATGCCTTTTTTTTTTTTTTTTTTTAACCTCTAATCTCCTTGCCGGTAATTTGCGAAATCAACCTCTCGTGTTTATACTATACCTTGTATAGAGAAATCTAATTTTAATGGCTAATCTAAACCTAGATAGATCTAACGCTTATTAAATCCTAATCAATTGTCGAATTAAATGCCACTATAGTTTTTTAAAAAACTCTATTGGTAGAGTTGGTAGCGATTAAGTGCATATTATTTTGTTTTATACATATTGCTTGTCAATGACTCCATCCAGTAAAGATATGACTACTATGAAATTGAGATAATCTTCTATCTCTATGAGACATCCAACAGGTCATAAACGGGGCAATATTGTATAGAGTTTCACACTTCTTTATAATTTAATTTAATCTTTTATTATCGATGTGGAAGGGACGCTTGGATACCAAACGGTCCAAACTTCTCAACAAACTCAGAAAGTGATTCTTTATATTTTGATTTGATATTCGCATGCAAATTTTTTTTTTCAAGCAAACGGCCAAGAGATCAGCTTTTAAAGTCAGTAGAGGTTTTTGACTACCAGCTAATTAACGGTGTTATTCAAGTTGAATAAGCTAAGTACTTGGGTACTCATACTCTGCTCGTTTTTTAGATCGATTAGAAAACTCTCACTAGCTTGAAAAGAATTAAATAGGCATTGTATTTGATTGCGTATTGAAAATTTTTGGCGAACAAATCTATAAATTTGCAGTGAATAGCCAAGAAGATGTGAATGTTCAAGGGCTTGGTGATCATGGAGTCCCATTTGGAGTTCCCTCAAGCAACCTAAATCCATAAGCTCGCTTGCATACGCGATTTGAAGTTTCCTCGATTGTTCGAGACATTGGCTGTTTGTTAGTAGCTCACGAATCGCTTCGAGAGACATTCATGCAACAGATTTCTACTTAGGCCAAGCATGTGCTTACAAAGTTGTTTTTCTTGTTTCCTTTAAATTCTAGATCACAAATTTGTGATGTGGGTTACTGTTGCATTTGTGAATATTATGAGCTTATGACTCAAATGTATGTAGATAATTGATATCGCGACGAATGAATGTATTGGAAAACAAATGCATACCTAAAGATAGGGCGACGAATTTAATTTTCAATTTTTTTCTATTCTTTTTTTTAATCAGGAATAAAAGTGTTTTAGAAATGTTGACATGAAAAAAAAAACCTAAATTACTTTTTTCATGGGCTAGAGGTAGCTATGGCCCTTCAGCCAAAAATAACTTTAGTAGTCACATCAATTTGATAATATAAATACAAATCCGACACCGTGGAAATTGATAATTGATATGGTGAAATTTTTTGGGATTGATAATTGATATGTTATAGAGTGGATTTTGCAACCTGATGTCCTAAATATTGCGGAGTCCCTATATTTTATTTTCTTATTTTTTTCCTTCACAATTTTGACACTTTTGACGAGGTAAAGGTTTGTAACAAGTTACGGAGTTAAGTGGTGTATCCATTAAAATTTAATAGTGTATTTATCTTTTCCGATTTTTTTATATAGTCGTACTTGTATTATTTAACTGTAGATTCAAGGCAGTTAAAATAGTTTAACTTGGCGCCAAAAATAAATGCACGTTTTAGATTGTTAATTAAGCATGGATGTAGGCCAATTCCATTTATACTGTTTGGGCCGGCCCAATTTAAACCGGAACAAAAAGAAAGAAATTGGCTTGAGTCAGGGGGAAAAAAAACATTTAACCCGGCCTTCTCCAACTTGTACATAACGTGTATCTTCAACTTCATCTTTAACCTTCAATACAAACATTCATCTTTAGATCTAACGACTTGTAAAGCGTTTTGGTGAAATATACACCAATCTAGAATGGTATATTATCTCATATAATGTAAAAATCTCATTGATTTCAGGTGATTCAACATAGAAATGGGAGATTTTGAATGTTAGGCAAAATTTTTAAAATATGGCATATGCTTTGGGTTTTGTTTTTTTTTTTTTTTGAGTTTGTTTTTTGGGGGAAATTGCAGCAAATCACCCTTTAAATAAGACACTTTGCACAAAACCACCCCTGAAAGTCAAAATTACAGCAAACCACCCATTACATCCCTTCCGTTAACCAAACATCAACCCTGCCCTTCTCGATTCACGAATGTCACCAAATAACAGCAGGATCACCGCCACCATGGTGGACACGGCGACAGAGATAGATCGAGCAATCGCCCTCGGGATGACATTCCTTGCTAGTGAACGCCTGAATCCAGATGGAGGCGGATCGAGTCGAGGTGTGTTGAGTTCCTTTCGCCCTCTCCGTCTTCTTCCTCCTTTTGGCTTTCCTTTTCAAAGCCCTCCTTCATTGGCTCGGTGAATTTCTTGTTGGTTTTGCAAGGAGCGATATACATGTGTTATTACTTTTTGGATTTTCGAAGGGTTATTGAAATTAGAAAAGTTAAACTTAATTATAAAATATCTATCAGTATTAATATTTTCTGTGATTGTTTTATTTCACACACTTTAGTCTTTTAATATTTAGAAAAATGTCTATAATATGCCAGCTGCTTATTGTTAGATTACTACGGACGTCGTGGTCGTCTTAATTTCCCTAAAATCAAACTCTCAGCTTCTTTCTTGACTCGATCGCAACTCACATACCCTTGTGGTTACCCACTTGTCTACCTAGTAATTACTACTACTCACTCCATCCGCCGATTCGTCAATATCTTTTTAACTAATATAAATTTATTAATAATATATGTTTTTTTAGATATATACATTAAACTTAACCTAATAATTACTAGTTAATCATTACACTTAATTTTTACTTACCAATTGAATATTCACTCTCTTTTTTTTTCCAGTTAACTAACTTATTGATTTTTTTAATTACTGTGTATATGTCTGGAGTAATAAATTAATTTTATAACACTCTCTCACTCTCTCACTCTAAGTTTGACCCACAATCATCGATCCAAACTTGGAGTAAAGTGATTATTTTGAGTTATTTGTCTAATGAAAAAGGAGGGATATTTATTATTTTAATCTCATTTCAAGGAGCCTGAATACAGATCGATACGAAAAGAGGTGTTGAATTGAAAAAATGTAACAAATTACAATGGATGCTTTTTGTGGTATTGAAATATCGGTTTGGATCCGGTGGATTTGTGGGAAAACTCTATCATGTAGAGTTGATTTTTCTCTCACAAAAAAAAATTAAAAAGAAATTTAGGTTGGTACGTGGGACCCGGATTTGTGGGAAAACTCTATCATATGCAAATAGCCAAATAATGATTTGAATGAAAAAGATAGCTCCATGCGCAAAATCTTCTGTCATGATGAATCATGCGATGTATTGGTGTTGTTTCTCTGTAATTTTGAAAAATAATGCGAGATTTTGTGCAAAGTTAGTGTTAAAGTCCACTTGTCCAATGAGGTCAAAACAATATGAAAGGAGGTTGTGTGTAGACCCACGTACGGAAAACAGAAATAACACATAAATCCAATGGAGTTTTATCTCAAAACTAACACATAAATCCATTTAACACATAAAATCCAATGGAGTTTTATCTAAAAACTAATTGACAATGAAAACAGTAACCTATATATTCTCAAGACATCTCAATATTTTTAACGTGAGACAAACAACATTCAACAATTAGGCAAATAATAAGCCATCGATTTGCTAGCTGTCGTTTAGAAAATTAGAGTATGTTTGTGAATATAATTTGCCCTTTTGATATCTCTAAAGTTGGGATTAGCTTTAATTTATAACTAATCTAATTAAATGACAAATGATCATATCGCTATTATCTAAATTAAAGTTGTGTACCATGAACTGCAGGCACTAATGCTTTCCCGGTGATTTGTTGAAGGGATCAAGCACAACAGCTAGCCATGGTCGACTGAAATCTGTTTTGAAGACAAACTGAACGGCGTCGTTTTACGTCCCACGTGTAAGTTCATTCGATCCGGTTGTATTGTCTGAGGTGTGTACTAGCTAGTATAAATAATAGACATTGGCGCATGAACCCTTCTTCTCGATCCCTCTGCTTCCCTCTTTCTCTGGTTGCGTGTTTTCCTTTTTTGCCATGAACGAACTTCGTTCATCAGTTTCCAACATTAACTGCGAGGATCTAATTTAAGAGGAGCAATCATTCTCGTCGTCGATCCACGTATATAATTAATTTTATTTAGCTGTTTTCCGGTAATAATAATAATAATAATAATAATAATAATAATAATAATAATAATAATAATAATAATAATAATAATAATAATAATAAAGTAAGTAAACAGTTAGGTTTTGAATCAGCTGATCAGGGGATGGTCATAGACTAGCTAGTGAAGATCACTTACGATTAATGGTCTAATCCTGGAATGCCATTAAATATTTATCGAAAATTTCGCCTGGTACCCCTGAGGTAAGGGCTTTTTCGCGTGGTGTACTAATGTTTGGCATATTTAGTGAGGTACCCCTGAACTTTTATTTTTTTTCGCCTCGTGCCCTTACGTTAAAAATGTAACATTTTCTGTTAAAATAATTAATATAAAAAAGGAAATAAAAACAAACCGACTCCTTCCTCTTGGCGACTTTGAGGCTGGGAGAGAACGAACGAACGCCGCCGACGAAGGGAGACGCCGACAAGGTGGAGTACCCTAGGGACGTCACCGGCCGAAGTAAGTTTTCTTCCCTCCCTCCTCAACTGGTTATGGGATTTAGTTTTTTTTTTCGAATTTGGGGTTTTAAATTTTAATTAGCTTGGGTTGCAGAGGGAGGCTCTTCTAATTGGAGTTTGGAGATTAGATTTAGGGTCTCATTCCATTTGTGTCATTGAGTTGTTTCATACTTATTTCGAATTGGGGGTGTAGGTATTAGATTTCGAATTGGGGGTTTAGGGATTACACACTTTCTTCCCATTGGAATTTTTTCTGCAGGTGCATGTTCGATTTTATGATTAGGCTAAATTGGATTTTTGAGTTAAAGGGTTAGAGATATTAGAATTTTGAATTTGGATTGGTTTAGTTTGGAATTTTTATTCGAATTTAGGGTTGTGAATTTGAGGCTTCTGATGTGTAATGGCATCAATACGTACATAACTGAGAGGAGTCTATAAGCTAAAGGAACAATTTAGAAGTGTGTTGTTTTGGAAGTTGTTAGGCTGTGAGGGGGAAATGCTAGCATCACTGCCCATCATTTAGCACTAGTCTGAGTAATAAATGGGTGCTAGGCCTTAATTCATATCATGTAGAAATTATGATTTTAATTGGATTTAGCCATTTGGGATCGACCAGTTCAGGTTTCCTTACTACTAGTCTTATTACCCGCGTGTTACGCGGTATTTTAATAAATATTATTTTATTATATATGTTATCATTGATGTTTTTTTAATTAAATTACGAAGATCAAAAATAACTTGATTGAAAACTTTTTAGGAAATCAATATACAATCCATTAAATATCTTAATAAAATAAATATTATCATTAAAAATTTAAAAATAAAAATAAACAAAATTGTATTGCAACTAATAAAAATGTATAAAACTTAATAAAATTAAAAAATCTATCCTATTATATTATTATTTAATAATTCCAGTTTCGTCTATGACACCACTAATAAATTTACATTAAAAACAAATATTTTTTTTAAATATATGGATAACTATTTACATTATTATAAAATTTGATTTCACAATAAAAAAAATCAATCACTAATACATGTGAACATAGATTTTAGAGTTCTCCATTGTTTATAATTAGAATTTTGATCTAGAGTATAAACTTGCTTTCTAGAGAGTACATAGCTCACCCTATTCGTTAACCCAACATGTTAGATTATAAATTATAACTAAAGATTATTTTATATGATATTTTCAACGGAGTACGTATATAACTAATTATTTCTTTTCGATATTGTTGACAAAAAGATAGGTATATATTGAATTCAAAATGATAAAAGTGTATGAGATAAACTTAAAAAATTATCTAATTCCTCCCTAGCCATGTTTTCAATTAGGAATATTTATTTACGTAGCACAAGCACTTGTTATTAAAAATGAAATACGCGGCTATTTAATATAGGCTGTATATATTTAATAGATCTCAACGCATCTATGTAACTTTGCAAATTATAGAAATTATGAATAAATGGATTTGTAGCAAGGGTTTACTTTTTTTATTATATATATATATTCAAAAATAAACTATAATAACATCATATTTATTACCCACGTTCTTACACGTTTTGTCAATTAATTATAATTTATTATATCTCATTAAAGTGAGTAATTTTATTTACATTATCTTTATTATTTTATCACTTATTTTCCTAATAAAGAGTACACAATAAAATAAAATATCTTTATTTTATTTATTATTTGAAAATATAAAATTATATACTCCGTAAATCACAATAAAATATCAGATATTTATTTCTTGGTGGTAGTCAAATGTTATCAGATGAAATTTTATATCATAAGATATAAAAGATTAAATTAATAGTTAATTATTTAAAATGTTTTTTAATAGGGTTGTTATGTGACGTAGCTTAAATATATTAGATTTTCTTTTGACTTTCGACTAAATTGATAATAATGACGTAACTAAAAACTAAAATAAAAAATTATTACCTTGAATATATACTTTGATTGTCTTGCAATTGTCTTATTTACAAATATTATTACTATGATAAGTTATGTGGTATGCACCATATTCAACCCTAAATACGTGGTAACAATTGTTTAATAAAGTATATTTTATTATATCAGTTTAAGAGTATAAATGTTATAGTTTATAATCACTTCAAATATACAAATTAATTATAATCCAAATGATAGAATTTATAATCAATTTGGTAAATTATATTTTCCAAAATACGTGGTAGCTTAATATGTGTTTTTTTTGGTGAAATGCTTAAATATGTGTGGTATGTACCCATAAAAATTAATTGTATATTACTAATCCAATTGTATATCCATAAAATATGGGTAGTTTAATAATCCAAATGATAGAATTATATGTATATATATAAAATCTTATCATTAGATCAACTAATATAATCAATCTTGATTACCAAATATAAAATAACTAAAATTGAAATAATAGATTTTGTAATGATTCAAGATATGAATTTGAAGATTTATATTAAAAATAATAAAGGTAAAATAATTTTAATTGCAATAAACAAAAATGATAGGTTTTATAACTAATTAAAAATGATATTAAATATTTATTCATCAATTAAAGTAGACACATAGGATGACATGTAGGTAAATAGATTGAGTCGTTATATGACGTGTCTTAAATATATTGGTTCATCATTAATTGACGTGTCAAAAAACTCGGCTAGATTGCACCAGAGTACAACATATAAGCGAATCGCACCAGAGCCCGCCACATAGGATTTTCACGTCTCTGTTTTAGTATTATATATTGATTTTAGAGAGTGAACTCCAGGGAAGGGATTTATCTTTGGCTCTATGGTTTATCTCTAACTATTTTCTAATTTCTGTGTTATTTGTGTTCTGCCTAATTTAAGCTCTATCAACACACCAACAACTTTTGTGTTGATCTTTCTATCACATCACCAATTAGCAACATTAATTAGTTAATATATTATATTTCAATTTGTTGAAGAAACGAAACAAATGAGAAATATTGGTCTAATATATAACAGTACGTACATGTTTCTAAATATAGGATATATCGGGGATATTTAAAATCCGCTACGATATCGGCATATCGGGTGAAAAATATCGGTCAACGCCGATATATTGGGTTAATATCGCCAATATATTGGCTCAATACCGCCGATATATCGAGTCAATATCGGTGATATATCGGGGATATTTAGAATTGTCAACTTTGATAAGGTAACTTTAGCCTTTAGGAATGAAGCTGTTAAAGGAATTGGTGTCCTTTAATTGATGTGTAAAATACTAATGATATAATAGGATTAAAATGGAGATTTATAATATGAATAATTTAGGTAATTATAGTGCTTTGCTAGAAGCCAACTATATATAATTTATCGATTAATAAATTGGATTTAATCTATTGCTATTTTATTCGAGTCCTGTCACACACAAAAGAGTATTAGGAATTGGATAATTGATTAATGATAAAAATAAGTTATTATTGTTGATCGATATAATATCTTTATGGAAAGATATTGTGGATAGAAGATAAAAGATAAAAGATAAAAGGTGACTTATTAGGAATAAGTTTGACCTAGTTTATACATTATATAAGGAGACTTATTGAGAATAAGTCTTAACCTAGTTTTTGGAATTGTGCATCTTTTCTTCTCCCACCAAAACCAATAGCATCCCTAAAGTGTTAGGTGTGAGTTGCAATCCTTCGATCGTTCGTTCTAGCAAACGGAGACAAGGAGATCCAATTCCGTGCTCGTGTGGACCAAGTAGAGGAGTCGCGCTTGAGGCTCTATTCTCCAAAGGTGATTTCGAATCAAGGTTCTGCACAAGAAAGGTATTACTTTTCCCTTCTATATTGTTCATATATATTCATGCATGAGATCCCGAATTAGATGTTAGAAAATAGTTTTCTACAATTCCCTTGCGCATCTAATTTTCCTATAACTGTTTTTATTTTTTCAAATTTATTTTGTAATTTTGCAATTTCAATTTAATTTTTCATGTGTATTTTTACACTTTTAATATAAATATAATATTTATAGTTAAAAATTAGTAAAACCGATATATCATTAATTTTTACTCCTAACCGATATGATTCTGATAGGCGATATTTGATATCATTCAGGTATTGACCAGTACTATTGTAGATTGTGTCACTACGAGGATGAGATCGATAAGAAGAAGATGATCGATCCATTTGGCCGGGCGATAATTCGTGTATATATATAACTTGAGGAAAACATGCATGCGTGTTTGGATCAGCAACGTAATTAATTTACCTTGCGAACTCAATTTGAATCTCCTATAACATTTTATGTGTTACACTTAGTTACGCACCGTTGCGAACCACATGGTTAATTACTATTAGGCATTGTAGTTGCTTACGGGAACTCCTTGAGCGTCATGCATGATCCCCTTGGCAATTCATCTGATGAACTGCAATTCAAAATTAAAACCAATTAAAAATAAAATTAATTTGTATTTATAATAAATAAATAAATAAATAAATAATGGTTGAATTGAAGTAGTGACGTATACCATGGGCGTGGTGGAGCACCGGAGCAGCTTCATTTGGAGGACGGCCCTGAGCGTTGAGCCGATGACGTTGTTGCCTCCGGCGGTAGCAGTACACGGCAATGGAGATCTTGGCTGTGAAAAGGATGAACCCCACCACCGAACCAACCACCGCCTCCACCATCTTGTTGTGGGATGAAGATGAGGAGGAGGAGGAGGAGGCGGGCAGAGAATCCGAGGAGGCTCTGGACGTCGCAGCTGACGTCGGAGTACTGCTTTCGGAGGCAGTCTCATTGACGGTGATGGCCATTCTTTGATACGTGCACATAAGGGTGCTAACAAAGTAAAAGGTACCGGTTGTGGAGAGGGTGATCGTCTGTGGCGATTTCTTGTAGACGTACTTGGGGCTTATGTCCGGGGTTAACGTTACTAAGCACATATCGTAGTATGTCTTTGTCACTTCCGCCACGTTGCTATCCCCTGGGCTAAAGTTGAATACTACACGCATTTACGGATAAAATTATTTCTTTTTTCATATATTAAGAGGCTACATTAAGCAAAAAAAAAAAATTAAATTTATATGATTTTAATCATTTTTAATAATGTTTTCATAGGGGTACAAGGTGTTAGCGGTATATATTTTATAGATAGAGTTGTACATATTTACGATTGTACCCTCATGGTTTTCACCCAATGATATATATACAGGAGTAGGCTCCTCTGAGATCCTTTAAAGGACTCAGTTATCTAAACAATTACACAAGGCATATGATGCATCCAAATATATATATAGAGAATCTTTTCCA
This sequence comes from Persicaria maculosa, assembly GCA_963922045.1. Classification (NCBI taxonomy): domain Eukaryota; kingdom Viridiplantae; phylum Streptophyta; class Magnoliopsida; order Caryophyllales; family Polygonaceae; genus Persicaria; species Persicaria maculosa. The sequence goes on along the minus strand of OY998267.1, from coordinate 11,411,688 downwards.
ATATTAGGGTATAAAATAGAAAGAACGTATATTAAATTGGAAAATCTACTATATATACGTATGCACTTTACGTTGTACGACCAAGCAATTTTCAATTATATATGTTTGAACAACAATTTAGATCCCCTATAACACTTTATGTGTTACATTCGATGTTACGCGTAATTATTTCGGATATAAATTCACATTAAAAATTTTTAAAAATTATATTTATATATACTTTATACATAATATTTTCTAAAATAATCAATCTTTTAATTATCCATAATTTTTAATAATAATTTTTCATAATAAAATTTTATAAACATGTTTATAAAAGTGTATAGAATATAAATATAATTTTTATACCAAAAATAATTAAGTGTAATACCAAATGTAACACCGATGTTATATATAGGGGATCCGAACTGAACAAACAATGATCAATGCCCAAATTAAATAAGCTACAAGCAGGTCAATCTAGCTAGAAAACGCGATATTTAGGGCGTGTTTGATAGCAGGTTAAGCTGGCGGTTTGGGGGGTTATGGAGTTTAAAAAAAAATAAGCTATGAAGCTCCATGTTTGGAAGCAGTTTTGGCTTGAGGTTATGGAGTTGGAGGTGGAGCTTATTTTTTCTGATTTTGGAAGCTGGGAGGGGTAGCTTTGGGAGGTTATTTAATCAGGTTATGGAAATTTATACACTTTTACCCCTACTCATTTTTTCCCCTTTTCGTATCTAAAGGGTATTTTTGACTTTTCATCCACAATACACACCTACAAACCTTATACCCACCAAACATCAATCATTTTTTTTACAAGGTTATTTTAAAAAAAAATCTCTACCTCTCACACCTCCATAATACACGAAATAAACTCCACCTCCTAAAAAATACACAACTCCTAAAAAACTCCCAAATTGCCAAACACGCGCTTGGTTTAGGTACTAAACAACAAAAATAAAAGGTCGAGTAGGTTGAAATAATTAGAAGTGTATTATATATGTACACACCGAGTGAGTCGCCCACGGCGAACTCGTATTGCCGAGCCCAAGTATCATAGTCGCATACACCAGGCGTCCATAGTTCTGTCACACACGCTTCTCCGGATCCGACGGTATACTCCCTAGCAATAACATACCTTACCGCCATTGCGACCACCAACGAAACCACCAGTACGCCGCTCGGCCCGTATATGATCATCCTGATCATGCAGCTCGATCGATGATCTAGCTAGCTCGTTTCTCTGTATTTTTTGTGTTAGGGCGGGGTTAACACACAAGCATATATTCTGATTCTGATCGAGTTTCTGACTATAAAGCCCTTAATTTGGAGAAATACCATAATTAAGGCAATTTGGATTTAATTAATTGCGCGTTTACTTGGTTCTAAATTCATTTCTAATGTTTATTTTATCCGTATAAAATGAAGATATGTATACCGACTATTTCCACATCCAATTTAGAACACGGAAAATGTCGAATGCTTGCCTTTGTTGATTTCTGGTTGCCCCCATGAACAATTAGAAGACCGGGAAATGTGCAAATTAACAACTCGGAGCTATATATTCGGACTAATATTACCTAGTATATTATACGGAGTATTTTTGACCTGAGATTGTCAACGGCCGGAATTAATACTCCGTATTAGCGTACGTGCGTGCTGCACATGAAAAAGCACTATCTACCGGAATTCCCTATCCTATAAAAAATATTATATTTTTAAATTAATATTTTTAAAATTTTAAAAATATAGTATTTAGCTTATAGATAGTTATTTTAACATATTTGACAAAAAAATCTTTACAAAATTAATAAATTGTATTGTATAAAATAACATATTTTACAATATTTTTACATCTTTCTACATCTTTTTAATTATTGTAATATTTATAAGATAATTTTTTAAGTTCTTTTTTCAAATATATTATAATAACTATGTATAAGCTAAATATGTTTTTATAAATAAAAAATGAATCTTAATTTAAGAGTATAATATTTTTGTGGAATAGGAAAATGGGGGAGAAGATTTGAATCGATGAGAAAGAGGTGGGGTTGACTTCATTCTATGGTGTTAAATTGACTAGGTCAATCAGCTTAGCACTAATGGAGTTTTTATGTCTGTTTATGGAGCACAACATGGAATTTTTTATGGAAGTTATTCAATATATGTAAGTTTACATTATTATTATTATTACGATTTTTCTATCCTATGCCCCAAGGGCATAGGATAAGATGCCCATTTTAGAAAAAATACATCCTTAATTAAATTTCATTAGCCACATTTTAAATTAGATTCTTAGGGTCGCTTATTTTTGGTAGGGTATCTTTCCACATTTAGGATCTTATCCTATGCCCTAGGGCATAGGATAGAAAAACCGTTATTATTATTATTATTATTATTATTATTATTATTATTATTATATAATTCTATTAGAAAGATAACTTTTAGAAGTCCTCCTAACAAATTGGGCTCCAACACCTTTTTGAATAGCTAGTAAAACCAACTCTATAAAATATAAAATTATCATCAACAAACCCTGTACCATGGCTTTTCGTAACCAATTAAACCCGCTTCAAAAAACCAATAACCTCATCTCCCAATGTCACGATTGCAATGTATAGCATGATCTCCAAATGGGTCCATCTTGTCGAGCTCACAACTGGAACAAGTCAGATAGTCACTAAACATAGGGATCAAGAGATGATATTGGAGGATAGAATGAAACTACTGGGATGGCGTGGATTGAGCAAGACCTTCAATGATAGTAGTCAACAAAAAATCATGTGCTCTTTCCCCTCTCCCTATTTGCAGAATGTGCCTTGACGTCGGATTGAGTGTGGACAATAAAATGTCGTCAATGAAATTGAAGCATCGATATACCAATACTGACATGAATTTCTTGGGGGCGGGCCGGGGGATACAAACAAGTCATCAATATTCGAACCAACACAAGTGACATACCTCGAGATGGATATATTGGGTGAGAACACTGTCAAGGTCAATGTCAAAACGTCTAAATGGTGATGGACCAAACCCAAGCCCCCCTGCAGTAATAACATGCTCAAGGGAGGCCCGAAGCTCACCATCAAAACAACTAATTACATCGGGGAGGGCATGAGGGGGACAAGTTCGAAGGGCAAACATCAATCTTGAGACCCTGATACGATTCCTTAAAAGGAGCTGCTCACACTGGGGGCATCTAGCTTCCTCACAACCTTTAAAATCTCTATTGACTTGTCAACCCTTTTCATAACCAAGCTACTGCATAATGCATTGAGCGCTGGCCGGTCCACCTAATAATTTCATACCCAATTGGTGTCTAGAAATGTCAGACGGGAACAAACCAACTTCAAAAATTCTCAGATCTTCGATCGGCCAAAACAGATCAGTTTTCTAAATGTTAATGAATAGCCCCAACTTCGGACCCTCCGATTCGTAACCACAATCTCAAGAGCTTTCGCAACCTCACTGGTGTCACCCAAAAGGGTACCGTCATCTAGATACCAAGCGTTGATATCAAGAGCACACGAGGTATTAATTTTGGTGGCAAGCGGATGCAAAACTAGAGCAAACAAAAGAAAACCTAGAGGATCACCATGTTACACACCTTGACAAGAGCGTAAAGGAACATCCTGTCAATAAAGATCGACGAGCGGGTTGGGCATAGCAAAATTCAACCCATGGAGCAATGGAGGGACAACGGGTACGCACTTTATATATGAATCAAAGCACTTCTATCGACGAGATTAAAAGCGTTAAAAAAGTCCACAAGAAGTAAGGACATGCCACTATCCATACGCTTATCTAACACAAGCTTGTTATCCGAGTGAAGGATAGCTTCACCACCCCCAGACACATCCACGCCAAACTAGTGTGCCTAAATAACTGCTAAGTTCCTTGATGTCAATAAACCGATCGATTTGAAAACCAACCTCCTTCAAATAGAACCTACCGTAATAGGGTGAACACCCCCACTCAGTTTCAATGCAACAACGGCATTAGGGGAGTGCTCGCAACAAATTCTGCAAGTACCTGAGGACAGATACCCGACAGAAAAAGGTTAACAACACTCGTGATGGCTACAAGAAGCTGATCGATCACTGGCAATGCCGTCGTAAGCTGATCCACTCAGAATCTCAATGAAATGTTGCTTATAGCCCATCCCTCCCACAAAAAATACCCTTGGAGAAGCTCCTAATTTTGAGTTACACCTATGATTTGAATGGTATGTGTACTGAAGTGTGATTTATAGTTATCATTAATGTTTTGATTTATTGTTATATTTGTTTTATATTCTATTTATTGTTTTGTTAAATTTTCCCTTCACTTCATTTATTTGTGTTTGGGTACGTGGATTGGGTATGAATGTGGTTGATTGCATCACGAGATTGCAAAAGTCGTTTTCGTTGCATTTTTTGAAGATGTGTGTTTTGGTGTGAATATATTTATTAATGTAGCATGAAATTGGTATTTTCAATTGTGAATCGTGTGATATTATAATTTATAAATAGGAAATAAATTTATAAATAAAATAGCCATAAAAAATTATATATTCAAGGAGATGGTTATTTACAACTGGTTTTAAGCTTTTTGAAAATTCGAATTTCTCATGGAAACTGGTTTTAAAAATCGATTGTAAGCGGTCTCTACAAATGTATCTCCTAAAAAAACCTTAAGTAGGTTTCTATATGGAGACCGGTTATTAACCGGTCTTCATGTAAAAACCGATTATTATAACCGGTATCAATCGACTGATTCGCCAAATCACCAAAATGATATCCATGTAGAGACCGGTTTTCAAATGTGCAATGACTAAATATGGAATATGACAATTGATAGAGATATACAATCCGATTATTTTAGGAGTCGTAGTGCTTTGCTAGAAGCCAACTACGATTAATGGAGTTAAATGGTATAAGTTCATGACTAATATAAACGGGTCATATGAGGTTACACACATTGAGTTGACGGACTAGATTAACGGGAATGATGTTTGAATATTAATATATATATTGTATATTATTAATATATATCCATATTATTTATTTGTGAAATAAATAATTAGTGGAGATTAATTAGAGAGGTTAATTAAGGGGTTACACATTCTGAGGTTGTAGGTTAGAATGTGAAAAGGTTGTAACGTCCTTCCTCCTAATTGATTACACAAAAGGAGTTAGCAAATAGGAATTAATTTTCCTATGGCTTCAATTATGCATCGGCAAAGGAAGAAAATCAAAAGGGCAATAGTTGCTATATATCTTTTGTGTGGTGTTTTTCTAAGTGAGACGTAGGAAAACAGTAGCAATAGAAAGTGAAATCAAAGTGTTGATTTTAGAGTTTGCTATCCATCATCATCCCAAAAAGCAATTCGATTGCTAGTCCTTCGACCTTCGTCCTAGCAGACGAAGGCTAAGGAGATCTAGACACCGGGCTCGTGTGGACCAAGTAGAGAAGTCACATTTGAGGTTTTTGTTCTCTTCCGATTCCATCCAGAGTCAATCCGGTTCACACATCAAGAGGTATCTCCTATACACAATGATTGATCTATCGTTTATGCATGAAGTTCCTTGAATTAGATGTTTAGATATGATCTGAAATTCCGCTAAACGCATCTAATTTCCTTCACTTACTATACGTACGATGAAACTTTTGAAAGATCTCTTGATAACGATTTGATTAATCCAACCATACAGAGATACTAAGATTCAAGGCAAAATCGACACATTGAGTTTTGATAGGGGTATCAGTATTAGGAAGAAAATGCGAGAGTCAATTAGGCTCTAATGGTATGGTCATATGCAAAAGAGAGACCCGAGTGTCCTGGTGCGACAACTTGACTATCGAGGATTTTCGACGAGGAAAAGGGGGGCCAAGGAACAACTGAAATGAGGTGATTAAATATGACCTTAGAAATGCTTTGGGACTCGCCCAGGAGATGACATATGATTAGGAGACAATGGAGAAGAGTCGTCTGTATCGAGAGGAGGGCTGGTTACATGTGGTGTCGGAGTATGTAGATATGTATCATGTACCCTAGCTTCCTTCTTTCTCCCCTGTAATGCTATGTTTAATGTGTACAATGTGTCCATACTTAGTATCTCATCCTTACTAGCAGGTTTGCTTTTATTTTTATTTTTATTTAATGATTATCTTGGGTTTTTCAAAAACACCCTCTCAATAAAGTCGGGGAAAAAGTGCGTATAACTTGACCCCGACCTTAATCGTAGTCAGGGCCGGCCCTGAGCAAGTGCAAAGTGTACACTTGCTCAAGGCCTCAAAATTTGTTGGGCCTCGCATGGATGGATCAGCCCATTAGGTTAAAGTAATATTAAAAAAAATTATACTTATACAATTAAAAATCCAAAAGCAAACTGCCGCTTCTCATTAAATTAAAACAACGCTTGTCTTGGACTCTGCTCCTTTCCCTCATTAATTTTGTCAGAAAACCTTCAATCTTCTTCTCTCTTCTCTCGATTTATTGAAATTGCATTCAATGGCGGATACTCCCTTCAAGAAGGCGACAAGGTCGAAATCAGCTTCGACGAGGAGGAGTTTCGCGGTGCGTGGTTCTCCAAATCTAGATTTCCCTGGATAAAAACTAACGTATTTTCTCTCTTCTTTCTCACAACACACTCTTCTTTTCACTTCCGATTTCAACCTTCTTTTGGCTTTCGGAGAATTTCTTAAATTTGATGCAATCGATTGTGTTCTTGTAATTCGGATTCGACGAAGCAAGATACCGCCTGGTCCTTGAGATTTGAGTGTCGAAAAGGTATGATTTAGATTGCTCATCTTCCGTTTTATCCCTTATTAGCTTTGTTGTTTGTTGATTTCGATTGCTTATCTTCATGATTTTCCTTTTCGATTGCTTATGTTTACGCATTCTTGTGTGCATGGATGTTTAATATGTGTTTCTGGATTGATTTATTCAGGGATTAGTTCTCAATTTTGACTCCAATGTGGGAATAATGGAAATTTCAGATTTTTTTTTATCCAAATTCAGAAATCAAAGACTAGAAGTTGGAGGTTTGTAGCAACTGGATTGTTTAATTTATTTGATGGAATTTCATTGTTAAATCTTTTTTTTTTTGGATTGTTGCAGTTTGTGGCTTGGAATACAAGCTTGGTGGTCTCGATTTTGAAGGAACGTGATGGAATGCAAACGCATTTTACTTCGCAAGGGAAGTGATAGGCCAAGATTTTTTATTTTTATTTTTTCTGTTTGTGTTCTTTGCTTTGTATTTGAGGATTCAAGACGTGATCAAGGCCAAGAATTACAATAGTAGAGAGGTCGGATTGATTGCTCGAATTGTTTTGTTTATGACTTGTGTTCTTTGCTTGAAATATTAGTAATTCACCTGATGTATTGTTTTTAAGTCACCCATTTGTATTGTGATGTATTTGTGGTTCTTTAGAACTTTATTATGCAAATGCAACCAATTTTGGTATTTTGAATTAAAAACTATGTCTAATTAAAATAATAATAAATTAGGACAATCGATCTTTCTTTGTTTTGGTAGAGGTAGATTTCATTTAATATTTAATTTACCATCATGTTTGAAGATTAGCACAGGGCCTCCGAAATTCATTGGCCGACCCTGATCGTAGCATTGTTGTAATTTTACCTTGTGTTCTTAGATATTTCAGTCGAAGCCGCCTACACTTTTATGCAATTTGGCTTGTTGCTTCTGTAATGTTTTGGTTGTTTGATTAATTTGATCAAAATCAATAAATCATGTACAAACTGTACAATGTTTTCATTAGTTTATTTTTTCACTTGAATTAGAAAACACGTTTGTTTTAGTCTATGAATGACTATTAGCCTATAATCTGTCAGACGCCAGCCATTACTTCTTTTTAAATACGGAGTACAGATTAATAGTGTAAAATACTCCGTATATATACAGTCCTGTGTCGTGGAGGCTGGAGTAGGGGTGGGCATAATTATTTAATTGAAAAACTATTTTAAAAAATTGAAAAATTATTAAATTTTATAGTTACTTGTTTTGTAATAATGGGATATTTTAATTCGGTTAATCGATTTGCTTTTTTTCTCCAATTCAAAGCAATTACAATTAACTGCTTCAATTAATTGATTAATTGCTTTATTAAAATAGAAATAAGTTTTTTAGATATCTCCATTGCTTTTTCTCTCTCTCATCCTCCTCTCTCTCCATCGTAGATCTCTCTCCATCACTTTTTCTAGCAGATCTCTCCATCGCCGGATCTTTCATTCTCCATCGTCGGATTTCTCGCAGATCTGTCATTCTCCATCGCTGGATGGTTTAGATTCAGCCTGCTCCATTCACTTTCCTCGCTTGATCGACTTCTGCTGCTGCTCCATCTTTTTCACCTCCTCGATTACGTGCAAAATGTAGCGATTCAACGCCTTTTCCTCGTGCTTTCTGTGGAAACTGAGCTCCAACGACTTCAGCTCTGATTTTAGGGTCGAGTTCATATCCATAGGGTTGTAGAAGTACCTATGAGTCTTGATCTGGTGGCAGACGAGGGTCCAAGTGTACCAGACGCCCTCATAACAGTCGGAGATCGGCTGGCCGCGGTTGACGGCGACCTTGATGGCTGGATCGGCTTCCGGCCGGCTGATTTTCAAGTGGCGCGCGGAGGAGGAGAGGTGGCTATGGAGCTTTGAAAGCTAAGCTTCTCTTTCAACGATGGGTGGTACAGAATGAGGGTGGTTAATCTCAAAGCTTGGAAGCAGGAAATCGCTTGGTTTTGTGCGACTTTGGCACTCAGAGGTTCCGTTACATTGGAAGCATCAACAACACATATCAAACTCACCCAATTAAGCATTGCAATTAACAATTACGGTATTGAAACTAGGGCTGGCAAATGGTACGGAAATTACCATACCAACCACATACCAACCGCAAACCAACTATGTTGGTAACCACACTTGTGGTAACCAACTTGGTGGTAACCATCTTGGTGGTAATCACGTGAAGGTGGTACGGTAATGGTAATGAAATCTAAATACCATGGTTACCATGGTTACCAAGTATATATATTATTTTTTTTATTTAATGTTTTATTGCTATTACCTTTAAGTTTTAAGTTTTTAATTTATATTTTGTGTTTTGATTTTGACCTAAATTGGTCCTTTCTACTTTTTCTACTAGAAACGGTAGGAACATTTTGAATGTTTGAAGAGTTTGAACTTGTTTTGTTTGAACTTGCAGGAGCATTTTGAATGTTTGAACAATTGAACTTGGTTTGTTTCAAGACTTTGAACTTGGTTGGTTTGAATTGGTTTGTACTTTAGGTTGTGAACTTGATTTATTTGAACTTTTAATAGTTGGTAACCATATTTTTTCATTCAATAACTTTGATGACTACCGAAAGGTAGCCAAGGGTTTCAAAAAAATACAAACAAAATTACAGCTTGGTAACCACGGTAATGTACCGATGGTAACCACAAGTCGTGGTTACCACATATGCGGCAACCACGACTTGTGGTTGGTACGTGGTATGAAAATTTGCGTACCACCAGTTTGTGGTTGGTAGGTGGTAATCACCATTTTTTGGTGGTTACCGTACCATGCCAACCCTAATTGAAACTAACTAATTGACACTAATTAATTGCTCTTTTCAATCCAATTACGGTATTGAAAGTTTGGTAATTGAAATACTCAATTAATTGCTTTGTAATTAATTGAAGGCCCATTTGTAGAAATACACCAAATCGGTGTTCGGTTTGCAAAAGTATACCAGTTTTCTGAGAATAGCAAAAATAGGATAGGTGAGTCATTTGTGCTAAAAAATAGGTCATTTGTGCTAAAAAATAATGACTGATTTTACCTTTAAATTTAAATGTGAAAATCATTAAAAGGAGATTTATGAATTAAAAGAAAAGTTAAAAAATATATAAAAAAATCAAATATACATTAAAATAATGTTTTTAATTTTTTTTCTCAGAAATTTAAAAATAATAAAAGTAGCCGGATGAAAATTATCGCCTTAGTAAGAGAATTAATACTGACAGGAACAAATGTTTTGTTGACAGGATATATGTTTTTTATGACAAGGCTAAAAATTAATACTGACAGGATGGAGTCACTAGTACAAAAACAAGAATATCGCCCGGGCGTTTCACCTAATATACCCCGGATCTGACAGAGGAATGCTCCGGGCTTCAGGTTGGTTGAGCTAAAAGGTAAGTCTGACTTTATAGCCCGGATATATATCCGGGGTATATAAACAAGCAAATTTTGAGCTGAGAAGACACGCCCGGGGTATATTCTATAAATATCCGGGGTATATACCTCTAATATCCGGGGTATATAATCCATCAATATTGCAACAAAAAATAACGCCCGGGGTATATAGTTGTAATATCCGGGGTATATGCCTCTAATATCCGGGGTATATACTACATCCAATCCGGGTTTAATTTTCGTGTATCCGGGGTATAAAATTGAAAATATCCGGGGTATATACCTCTTGGGAGTGTATTCTTGTCATGAATATAGCCCGGAGGCATGAATAAAAATCCGGGGTATATAGTGTTTTGTTGTTAATTTTTTTAATACCCATTCCTATATTACCATATTAAACACGTAATTTAACCTGTAATTCTCATCCATTCAGATCAATATAGGCAACCAAAAATCCACAATTGAATGGCACATGAAACAAACCTGTTAATCTAATTCATATCTTCAAAGTACCAAGCTAGTGCTTACAAGTTTTCAAGCCTTGTTTCAAATTTGGAACAAATCAAGGTAGTGCAAAACGTAGTACATGTTCAACAACATACAATCAGTGTCTTACAACATGCTAGATTTCAACCTACATAGATGAACCATACCCCTATAATACGCCCGAGGAAGATGACTCTACATGTCGTGCAATCTTGTTTCTGAACGAAACAACGAATGGTCATAAACTTCCTCCATACCAGAGACATCGTAATTAGCCTTGCCTAAAAAAATTTAGAAAAAATGATCAAGACATTTAAGAAAACTCGGTTTACCATGCAAACATGCTAAACAAGTTAAGCATGATTCTTGATTAAATATGAAGCTTTGTGCTGTCAGCAAAGCAATTATGAAACAAGATAAATGCATATGTAAACATGAATCTACTTAATGACATATTTGCAAAAAAGATTAAGATTGATTTGTATTCATGCTCAAAGTTCCAGAAATGGTATGTTTGAGATAGAGAGAATTTAATTTGAAATGTTAAAGAGTTATTCGAATTGGTAAAAAATCTTAATGAAGCGGGTAATACTTACTTGAAGATAAGGGTAAATAGGTGGTTGAGCCATTCCTTTCGAAGTTCATCAATCTCTTGTTCTTTGTAACTAGTTTTGTTATCGAACCACTGCAAAATAAAACATTTATTATTATTATTAGTATTATTATCGTAACCGAATTTATGAAAAGACACAATGGTAAGAAAATAATAAATGTATACCTTAGAGGGGATAACAATTTTGCCTTGGGATATTACATCTCGCATAAACTTCAAAACATAGTATCCACAATCAACTTCATTCGACTGATGCGGACACTGAAATATTTATAAAGCATGCATATACTAGGTGTCACTAATGATATCATAAAGATGATTAAATTGAATGACAACATGCTTCATTTATAGGATACAAAATTTTCACAAGCCTAACAATAATATATTCTTATTCAAGCACAAACATGAAATAATTCGATGTAGCATGGCATCGTATTTTCAAAGTCAAATCGAGTTAACATAACTATTTACATTCATGTGAATAAGCAAATGAGCAATCTATTTAGTACAAAATCTAAATTATATATATCATTATCTTAAACCAACTACATTATACACAACAAAGTTATCTCACTTTACTCTCACAATTCCCTTCGGGCTGGGGTGAGGAGCGCCCGGGGTGAGCGATTTCACCTTTTTTGAAACAAGTTATCTCACTTTATAAATTTTCAATCTAACTTCTAACACAATAAGTGCCTATAGTATTTTATTCATGCGAGCCTATTGTTCACAACTCGCCTTTTCACTATAAAAACATATATGTGATATGTAATTCACAATTTTTCCACTTACAAAAATAAATAAATAAAATGGAGTTATCAAAGATGAGGCATCAAAAAAAGGAAGTACCTTTACAAGGAAATCCCAAAGAAGACGAGTATATGCAACCAAAGTAAGTAGAGCACAAACAAGATCCTCCCCCGGAGAAGACGAGTGAATGCTACTTCTTGGAAAGGATGTTTTTAGGCCTTCATATTAAAATCCCTGTAAACACAAATTTCATCGTTTCAATCATCTAAATTGGAAAATACTCAGCCCTAGATTACAAAATCAAATGAAATCCTTCAAAATACTTCGCTAACAATCAATCACCAAAATCAGCAGAAGCACCATCCGCTAATAATCGAATGAACTCTCAACTAATAAGCAAATGAAATCTCTTAAAACCGACTCAAATTAGTATGCTCATATTTCCAATCAATCACCAACATTCACCAACATCAACAAGAAGCATAATAAGCCTAATCGAATCAAAATAATCATCTAATAATCAATAAAAAAAAACAATATTCACTCAAAAGAATAAAAAAATCAACAACATAATGAAATCCAAAATTGAATTAATCCAAGGGTAAGGTTAAAAAAACACTAAAACACTAACACCCAAAATTGTTCCTTAACAGCCTAAATCAGCAAGAGTGAGAGCAACAGTAGATGTACAGTTGAATGAACATGGCCAGGAGCGGAAAACAGATGAATGGACCTCTTCAATTCGTTTGGGAGGAGATTCGAGAGCAGCAGCAACAACGACCGTCGTTTGGGAGGAGATTCGAGAGCAGAGCAGCAGCAACCACCTAATTCGAGAGCAGAGCGGCAGCAACAACGACAAATTTGTCTGTGCCAAACCGTTCGATTTAGGGTTTCACAGATCTAGAATTTAGGGGTTTTGTTTAGGAATAGGATGGCGGAGGAGAGGATGTCGGAGGACTGGACAACGGAGGAGTGGACAGAGGCGAAGATGGAGGTGAATCGGACGGCGCCGAAGAGAGGAAAAGGCGAGGATGACGATCGAGATGCGAATGGGGATGACGAGTTGCGAAGAGAGGAGATGGAAGAGGAGTCGGGGAAGGAGGAAGCTTCAGTGATGGAGGCGGCAGCGTGAGGCCGGAGTTCTGCAGGTCGAAGAGTGGCGCGAAGTCGGAGCTACATGAGGGAGCATCTTCACCGCTAAGTCAGGGAAGGAGGAGGCTTCGGTTTAGGAGAAGGCGATGAGGGTTCTCTTCCTAATTAATTTCATTTCAAAATTAAAAAAAAAACATTTTTTAAACCGGATATTTAAGTCATATATACCCCGGATATTTTTATGTGGTAAAATAGTTATATGTAACTATTCTTTCCGGGGTAAAAGAGTATATAGCCCGGATTTCTTAAAAAAAACGCCCGGGGTATATTCTATAGTTTAGCTAATACCCCAAGATAATTTAGCCCGGATATTTTTAATTTGGTCCGGGGTATATTATTTTAATAAACAAAATTAAATGACAACATGCCATTTATGACTTTATATCCCATAAAAATGAGATCCGGGGTAAAATATCACGGGCTAAAATCATGATTTTGTACTAGTGAGTTTATAATAGGGAAGAGAATAAAGATACGATTTTATCCTACCATAACTAGAAATTAAAGGCATGTCCAAGACAAAGTTATTCGTTCACTACGATAGGATTAATGTTTATAGTGACAAAGCTGCGGATGTACATTGACAGGATTGAAGCTATAATCTAGGAGAGAATCACTGAAGATACGGTAAATCATATCTTCAGGATTATTAACCATATTTATAAAAGGATTGTCAATATATATCTTGAAATCATAATATTATCACATTGACAGGATGAATATTGTTCTTGACAAACCCAAATATGAACATTGACAGGATATGATCAATAATCGGCAGGAGATTGAGTAAAGATACGGTTTTGACCTAAATTATAACCACTAGATTATAATCGGCGGGAGATGGAGCTGGAGCCGGAGGTTGGTTTGCTCTTGGGGTCGAGGCCGGAGCCGGATTGCGCCAGAGTGCTCGCGCAACGACGGAGGGTGAAGGCAGCGACAGTCGGGCTGCTCTTGTGTGTTCTGGTTAGGGATTGGGATTGGGTCGGTCGAGGGCGCTGGAGTGTAGGCGCAGCGACAGAGTCGGAGACGCGGGCTCAGGTCCGAGCGTCGGAGACTTGGGGTTGGGGTTGAGCGCCGGAGACTTAGGGTTGGGGCTGCTCTTGTGTGTTTTTGGTTAGGGATTGGGTCGGTCGGGGTTAGGCTATCCTGTTAGTAGGGATTGGGTTGGGATTGAGAATTTTTTTTTAATTTCAGTTTTTTTATTATTTAATTATTTAAAATAATTTTAAAATATAAGAAAAATGAAAAAATACTTAAAATATTTAACTTTTTTTTCTGATTTTTTTGGGTGGTGGGTAGTTTTGATATAATTAAATAAGATATTTTTGCAAATTTTCATATATTGATGGAATTGTTTTCAAACGTATGTATTTTTGCAAACCAATTATCAAAGTGGGGTATTTAGTAGTAATTCCCCTTAATTGAATTAGCAATTAATTTAAAATGCACACCCCTAGACTCGAGTACTATAGTTGATCATATCAATCAATATACCACTTCTTCCCACCAAAAAAAAATCAATATACTACTTCTACCAAAAAAAATTCAATCAATAGTATAATACTATAAGTTGACAAATGAAATAAAAATATTATAATAGAAATTTCAGATCCAAAAACTTCGAGTTCGGACCTTCTGCTACATCAGGGGTAACAATTTAGTATTATTTTAAATATAAATTAACATTAAAAAATTTAACATATATAAATATTTTTTTATTAAATTAATATACTTATAAATATATACATATTCACATGTTTATAAACTCTTATCATGTAAATTTATGTTTTAAAAATTTTGAAAAAATTATTTTTTAAAATAATTAAATTTTAAATTATGATTTTTTATAATAAAATATTATAAACATGTAAATACAAGTAAAAGTATAGAGTATAAATATTTTTCAAAAAAATAATGTTGATTTATGGTCAAAATAAAAAAATGGATGGGAGGGAGCTCGTGAGCCCAAGAAAATAACTCAAAATACTAAAATAGGCTACATAATAATGGAACGAGGGTAACCCTTGAACAAGTCCTCGAAGATGTGCAATAATGAATGCGCTCCCTGATGTAGTTGCAGTCGATGTTGAGGTGTTTAGTACGCTCGTGATAGACAGGGTGTGCAGCAATGTGTTGAGCGACTTTATTATCACAAAAGAGAATGATAGGAAATTGAACTGAGATGGACAAATCATGAAGAAGCCCAGTGAGCCAAACTACCTCACTCGGTATTCCTCCACATTGTTCAACCCGCTGAACAATGTAGAAAGCTCTGTTTAGATCCAGCATCGGATCAATCACGAGCACTTGAATTCTTGCCGAATCATACTCTTCATTAAGCCCCATTAGAAATTGCATTAATTTTTTCCTTTCTTCCATATCAATCATCTTCCTGATGACTTGACAAGTGCATTGTTCCATAACTCCACATTTAAATTGTGGCAAGCCTTCAAGACTAGCTACTTCGTTGCATATCTTCTTCAATTTCCCGTAATAATCTCCGACGGAGTCTGAACCCTGTGTCATTGAACTCAACGATTTCTTTAAATGGAAGAGACGAGGGATATTTTATTGTCTGTACCTTTAAAGAATTTCTCCCCATAGCTCTTGTGTAGATCCAACGTACGTACATGACCGATTCAGCTCTTGTGTAGATCCAACGTACGTACATGACCGATTCAGCAATTGATGCATCCATGGAGTTGAGGAGCTAGCATCTGACCATGTAATCGGCTCTCATCCACCTCTAACTATGTGGTGAATCATCTGGTGGCTTGGCCGTCGATCCATCTATGAAACCGAGTTTTAACTTCGCTCCCAGCGCCATTTTTACATTCCTCATCCAACTGAGGAAATTCGATCTCCACTGAACGCAACCGCGACAAGTTGTGCACCTAGATTGTCAAAGCTCGCAAGGGCGAGCGGATCGTTCGACGCCATCTGAGATCTGGTGCTCTGATACCATATGAACCGAATCACCAGCGCCAGATCACAACTACAAATTCTCATATAAGATAAAGCAAGGAAAATGGAGAATAGAAAACTAAGTTTTTCATTCCTACTTGTGTTCTGTTACATTGCATATAGAAGGCCTTATAGTCGCTCCTTCCTAACCACCACACACTCTCCCCAACCGTACATGTGTCCAAACATGACTAACCTAAACCCTATACAGCTGACTCATACCTCTCCTCCTTTATATTTAGTGGTGTTATACCATCCACAATTAATGTGAAATGACAATTTTTTTCATCCCAGCAAACAAAGTGTGGATATTGGATAATAGCTAGGTTAAAAATACCCCAAAAAAAATGCAATTTCCCTTCGTAGGTCTACAAAATGTTCGATCATATATGATATGGCGTGGGTGTTGTCCTACTTAGTTTCGTTCATCTCAATGCACATGTAACGTGAGGATTGCGCCTTTTTTCTTTCTTTCTTGTATTTTCGGTTTTTTGTATGTTCGACGGTCCACCCGTCTGCCGACTTGTCGGCCTTTCGAGTTTCAGGTATATCTGAACTCGAATTTTTACTTAATCAAAATATATATATATATATATATATATATATATATATATATATATATATATATATATATATATATATATATATATATATATATATATATATATATATATATGGCGTGGGGGCAACCAGGCTACCAGCAAAGAAATGGACATTTTCCACTTCCTAAATCGATCGGATTCGGAAGCGAAAATCATGTATATATTATATCAAATTAATTTGGACAAAGTAAACGCACTTGTACATTTTTTTCAAACGGCTTTATATCATCTACAAAGGCCTTTATATTAAATCAAAATATTGTTTCTTCTAAAATAAAATAAAAAAAATATAGAGAGATCGAGGAGCTAGCTAGCGCTGCATAAAGGCATGAGCGGCGTTGTTGTGGTTGTCATTGCGGTTGTAGCACTGTCGCTAAGGCTCATATTTGCAACGGAGCATGTCGTCGGAGAAGGGTCTTGTACCGTAGCTTTATGGAGCCGAGATATGACATGCAACTATAATACATGGGCTCTATTTCAAGACTTCGCCGTGGGCGATACACTTGGTGCGTACGTGCATTTCTCTATTCCTATACTTTTTGTTCACAATTCTTGTTTTTCTTTTTATTACTTGAAAGTTTGGCTCGATCTCGATTCCACTTTCCTATCTCCGCCGGCCTCTTGAAAATAGGAAATTTGCCCCCTCAATTGGAAAATAATTACAAGAAATAAATAAATAAATACTCCATAGTTGGTTACATTAATTGAATTTTCGATTGAGATGAGATGGAACTAGCTAGTTTTACTCAATGATTTGCTCAAGCTATTATATAGTAACGAGTTTTCTAAAACCGACGCATTATGGTACAGTTTTTAACTTCAAACCCGGAGACAGCAATGTGGCGGAAGTGACGAAGCTGGACTACGACGGGTGCACGGCGGGCCAGACGCCTACAAATCCCAAGTACGTCTACAGCAGGTCACCGGCAACGATCGCCCTTTCTACAACCGGTACCTTTTACTTCGTGTCCACCGTCGATTTCTCCTGCTTTTTCCAACAACAGCTCACCGTCACCGTCAATATGACGTCGAGCGATTCACCGAGCGTCCCCGGATCGCCACCAAGCACGCCCTCATCCCCGTCTTCTCCTAAACCCTTCCACACTCCGCCCTCTTCCTTCTCTTCTTCGTCTTCGGATCATCATAGTTCGATCGTGGCGCCAGTGGTGGGGTCGGTCGTGGGGTTCGTCTTGTTCGTCGCCAAGCTCTCGCTGATTTTTTACTGCTACAAGCGGCGGCAGACAAAGCAACAGCTCAACGCCCAGGCCGCGGTCCCTCCCCAACATGGACCCGCTCCCGCCATCAATCGTATGGCATTTTAAAGTTTTTTAAATTTACATTTCCTTCTTATAAACTCCCTCCATTTTCTTTTATTTGATTTTTACTGTTTATACACATTTTTTTAATAACTTTTAAAAATATATATATAATATTATTTTTAATTAAATTTTAAAATATTATAATTTTAAAGAATTAAATAAAATTTGAAATGTAATATATTTTTTATATTCCTTAAAAAACATAGTCATTATTCTCTCTATACACGGTTAAGTTTTATTGAAAATAAATCTTAGATGGAGAATATGTATCTCAATTTATTGTGTATATATATATATGTGTGCGCTTTTATGTTTATTACTCCCTCGGTTCACTTTTATTTGTTATTTACTATTCATGCATGTTTACGCACGTTTTCTTATAATGATAAAAACTATATAAAATATTAATTTTTTAAAATAATCTCATACTTTTTAGTAAAAAGTATGATATTGTTAAAAAAATTAATTAAAAAATTAGTATTTTATATAGTTTTTATCATTATTTAAAAAATTATTTTATATAGTTTTTATTACCTTAAAAAAACATACATAAATAGTAAAAATATAATTAAAAGTGAACAGATGGAGTAATTGTGTATTTCAACTTAATTAATAATTATATACTATATTTATTTATTTATTTATTTATTTAATAGTGATACATATCTAGTAAATTGAAATAAGATGCATAATTCTCAACTGTGAGTCTAATTTAACATCATCGATGGAACAAATTAAAGTATCTGAGAAATGTGATCGATAATTATAATAAGAAAAAGCCAAATCAAACCCTCCCTTATCTAGAGTTAGAACACAACTCCTAAAAATGTGTGTATTGAATTGCTTCTACATATATATACATTTCAGTAAATGAATCTAATTAGGGCTTTGAATTGCAGTTAACAACCGGGTTAATGTGAATGTTAAAGAGCATAACGATATCCATCCTGGAATTCCGGTAAGCGGCTTCCATGCCTGAGCCATACATCCTCGGTGTTGTCGATACATCGGCTGTGTTCCGAAAGTCTACAAACATGCGTCGATCAATCCCAAATCCATTCTAATATCGATACCAAGTTTTTAGTAGAAGGCATTCGTGCAAGCAATTTCTTCATCTTAGGCGGTCTAGACTTTTCTTCTTTGTCTCAGACGAGATCGATCTCCAAGTGTGAAACTACATACAAAGATGGCAAATTGGTTTGATTGAACTGTTGTGTTATTTATTTATTTGTTATTATGTGTGTATACATATTTTGCGTACAATGAAAATTTGGTATTTATATGTACTCAAATTTGGGCATTGGACTAACACCTGACCTAATGGGTCAGAATGTAAATTGCAATGTAGGTGACCTTATTTACGAGTTGGTTTATTTCAGATTTCGCAAGTTTGGGCTAAAAATAATATATTACGGTAAACTTGGCCTGGCCCAATCAAAAGGGTACTTTCATTTCTCAATTTATTTATCATTACTATTCATTCATCACCTCGTATAGGGGTGGACACAAATCCCGCAAATCCCGTCCCGTCCCGCATCCCGTCCCGATCCCGGTGGGATTTGGAAAAAAAAAAATCCAATCCCGTCCCGCAAAAAATACGCGGGACGGGACGTGGGACGAAGAGTTCTCATCCCGCAAATCTCGTCCCGTCCCGCATATATATTAAATATATATAATTAAAATTAATAAAAATATCTAAGAATATATTTATATTACATATATTAACATTTATTTAAATCCAACATTAAAGTCATAAAATTATATGTATAATGTGTTCAATAATCAAATATACAAATAGAATACCTAAGTCTAATATAGTATTACAGTGGTTGTTCAAAAAAATTTGAGGCATTAACTGAAAAACAACATGTAATATAGTATTACAGTGGCTATTAGTTTTTGCTAAAACAAAGATCAAATACTGTATAACATGTAATCGTAATATAGTCCTACAAACTGGATATTAGTTTTTTTTTTAAATAACAACATGTAATATAAATATACAATAATCAAATATACAAATAGAATACCTAATAGTCTAATATAGTATGTTCAAAAAAAATATAGTATTACGGTATTTGCTATAACAAAAATATAGTATTAGTAAAGCAATTATATAGTATTATTAGAGGGACAAGTCCCGTCCCGTCCCGATTCCGTCCCGTCCCGCGAGGGATAAGACCCGGTGGGATTTGGAAAAAAAATATTCAATCCCGTCCCGCAAAAAATACGAGTGACGGGACGCGGGATTACCCCAATCCCGTCTCGTCCTCCCATGCCCACCCCTAACCTCGTATACTTACTGGACTGACAGCAGTGGTGGCAGTAGGAATTGTTAGAGAGGGTGAAATTTTTGGTTGGGAGACACCTCAAGAAAGCCACCGATCATCTATCCCCGCAGGACAAATTCGCTCAAGAAAATAGCGTATTAAAATGAAATATTTTATAGAATGTTCTCTTTTGACATATCGTCTATTGTTTTAGTTTCTCTCCTAAGTCAATTTTGACCTGTTTAAATTCTTAAAACGAATTTTTTTTTTAAATATTCATAAATAATTACGAAAATATTCAAGCTTTCAAAATAATTACACAAATATTCATTTTTTGCAGGTGGAGCAGAAAACCGCGAAACTAGACCGCGTTTTATTCATAGAGCAGGAAAGAGAATTGCCGCCTAGATGGGGGTTTGAAATTTACGAAAGAAACGCGGTCTCAGACCGCGTTTCTGCTTTAAAATAAAATGAAAATCATGAATAAAAATGACGAAGCTTAGTTGGCACTAGAAACGCGGTCTGAGACCGCGTTTCTATTGTGGACTGGGGACCCACTCGTCAGCTATTGCTGAGTCAGATGGGACACCATGGAGAAACGCAGTCCCAGACTACGTTTCTCTGTACAGTTGACGAGTGGGTAAGAGCCTAAGAGGTGATTATATGAGTATTTAATGTGTGAATTTTTTTTAAAAAAAAAACATATACAAAATGGGTGTCTATGGGTAGATAAAAATAAATTACATTCAAAAATAATTTTTTTTATTTTTTAAATAAGCCAGAAAATCGTTTAAAAAAATACATTATACAACCCTCCTCCTTGGTGCTGCATTTTGGCCCATCTCGGCCCAAAATGCTGCATTTGGCAACTTCATGCGGCAAAAAAAATAATAAAAAATACGGGCATGGCCCACCATCTGACAATAAGGTTGGGCTCATCTGCGAGAATCAATTTACCGGGCTCATGACCAGATAAGCAATGTTTACCATTTTTTTTGTGATGATGTGTTATATTGGTGAGCCTTAAGGCTCACCAATATACAACTCGCTCACATTAGTCACATCATGTATCAAGGGGCAGAGTCAGGGCATGGGAGTACGTGCCCCCTCCCTCATCTATATTCTCAACTTTATTTTGATAGGTAATATGTCATAATTCGATATTTAAACAAAAAGTTATAAATATTTGAAAATTGTAGATATGTTAATCATTTTAATTTTATTTCAATAAATTATAATATTTTTATATTTTACTTAAATTGACATTCACATATTATAATTCATTTTGAGAGCTTCGAAATCATATGTTATATTACTTATTTTTTACAATTAGGTAAGAAGTTACGTAAGTTTAAAATTTTTTATACCTAGTTATACATTATTACATATTAAGAATGCAATAATTTAAATATTGACTTAATGTTTATTGTATTACATTTCCTATCCTTATTTATATATTTATATTTCTTTATTTTTGTAACGGAAAAAAACGATAAAGTTTTATCATAAATCAAAGACGTTTTATCTTAAAATAACATCATTTATTATCGTATTATATATATATATAGATCGTTATTCTGCTTTAATCTAGAATGACACCGCACATATATAATCTAATCGTGCCCCATCTCCTCCACCGCATGTACCCATTCGTTTACCTGATTTTTTGTAGTCTCCCCCTACTACTCCGGAGTTTCAATCTAGCTAGTTATAATTCTACTCTCTCTTCTTGATTTGGTAAATATAAAAAATTAAGATAGTTCTCATTTGCAATGAAGGGACGATAATGAAGTTTAATATCCTTAATTCTAAAGATATAATTATTCTATTATTTAATTAAACATAGTGACAATTCTCATGGGAAGATGTAAAAAAAAAAATCAGTCTTACTATCCTATAGTACCACTATACCTAATGACATAAGATAATAACATAAATTGAAAAAAACTCTCTACTAAAAATAAGTGTATTATAAAAATATAATTTAAAATTTGATTAAAGAAATATTTTTCAAAATAGAAGTCTTATCATACATATGTTAGAAAACCTGGGAAATATATTATAATATAAGTATAGGGTTGGTACGTTAATGTAAGGAAATCTATAGCAAGGGCCATAATTAATTTGTAAGGGTCTCACCAACTGATTTCCTCGCGTATAATATAAATTAGATTTGGTCTCCGACTAGATAGGTTTAATTTGTATACCCTCTTTATTGGGAAACAAAATTTTCTCATGCATTGACTAAAAGAGATAATATTCTAGAATTTCATAGCTAGGGTCAATTTATTAACCTACGTACCATAAAATTAACAGTACCTACACTGCTTATTGTTGAATTATATTTCATAAAAATGGCCAAATACCGACAGTAATATCATTTACTCTTCTAATTGTTTCAACTAAGATAGCATGTTTAAGGAAGGGTTAATTTTGGATGATTGTGGGTTGTCCAAAACTATATCCTTTTTGTTCTTCGTTCCTGTTTTTATCATTGTCTTTGTTAAAATGTGAATAGATTAAAGAAATTCCACAATGAAAGTATAAACTAATATTAATATATAAGGCTTATTATATAAGCGGATTGGCTACTCATTCTATTACCAATTTAATTTATAATGGAATTCCACTTAACTTACGTGTTTGGCTTAGTCTATGTGTGTTAGTATTTACGAGTCTCAACAAATTAACTATAAAATTCCATCCTTTATCTTTCCTTCTTGGTTTGTGCATTTGTGTGTTTGTATTTTGCTATCTATATGTTTTTTTATAAGGAAAGATTTTGGATAACAGTTAGGAGCTAGTCCACTACCAACCGAGAGCTAGAATCTTGTCTGATGAGGTTAAGAAGACCTGGTGCTACATTGTCTTAGTGTCTAAAGTGTGCAACCTTATCGGTCATCAAATTGCCTTCACGAAACGTATGGTTAAATGACATTGTTCTACACAAGGTGAAGCAAGGAATATGAGATTATCATCTCAATTTACCCGGGACAATTCCAAATCCCTTTGAGGGAGCTGATGACAGTGAGGTTATCCCGACCCCTCAATTTCCATATGGGGAATTCCTAGCTAGTCTTTTCATAGCAAGGATACTTTATAGAAAAATCAATGCTTCGGTTTTCAAATGAGTTGCCACATTCTTCTTATCATATATGTATGCTCCTTCTAATATCATTTATGATAACAAACTCGATCGTGCTTGTTCAAATATACAAATCGACCCATCAAAGTTGGTGATAGTGAGGTTATATCTCAATTTCTCAGGGACAATTCCAAATCCTTTTTAGAGAGTTGATGATAGTGAAGTTATCCTCCTCAGCTTTCATCTGAGTAATTCCTAGTCTTTTTGCAACAAGCTAGGATACCGCCTTTTAGAAGACTTAATGCTTCGGTTTTCAAAAGTGATTAGTTGTCACATTTTTCATATATCATTTTTGATAATAAACTTGACCTTTCAAATCTACAAACCGATCCATCAAAGTTGGTGTGAATTTTTCAAATTAAACTTTGTTCTTGATCTATTTCCTTAGTTGGTGTGTGTTGGAGGGTATGTTCATTTTATTTGGATATT
Organism: Persicaria maculosa; assembly: GCA_963922045.1. NCBI lineage: Eukaryota > Viridiplantae > Streptophyta > Magnoliopsida > Caryophyllales > Polygonaceae > Persicaria > Persicaria maculosa. Next base: position 11,387,807 of record OY998267.1, on the reverse strand, counting down.
CTTGGATTATTTGAAAACTCTTTTTCGAAAAGAATCTGAATAAGATTTTACTAGGACTAACATGATCCAAAAATTATTGGAGGAAAAACTAATCCAATTTCTATGTAATCTAGACTGTATTATATGCAACTTTTAGTAGATGGCCTGTGCCCTTAAATTGTTTAAAATCTCACTTCTTTTTTAGACTTATTAATTAACAAGTAATTCGATTAATAGTTTGTCTATTGTGTGTCATAAGAACATAAGATAAGAATACTTCATTAGAAAATAAAACCCTAAAAAAATGAATGAACCGTATAATCTAATTTAAAAATGGCTAAAACGGGTGTATTTAAAAAAATATTTCCCAATTTGACGTATTATCTTATGCTCCAAGTAGACCTGTCAAAACATGACCCGACCCGAAAAACCCGACCCGTACGCCCGGTAATTTTACGGGTTTGAACCCGGTGTTTTAGAACCGGGACCCGAAATCGACCTGAACCCGAATTACCCGGGACTTTTAGGGTCAAGATCCGGTGATCCGTTGGGTCAAAATCGACTCGGTGAGTCAGCACTATATAGACGCCACACATGCATCGGATTGACCCCACTCAGATTCGTCATGCAATTGTATTAATTAAGGTCACTCATAAGTTAAATAACTTATATATTTTATAATTATAGTATGTTTATAACACTTATTTGTATAAATATGATTTTTTTATGCTTAAAATATTAATATAATAATATTATTATAATATTTATAAATTTAATTATAATATTTTTTTAATTTGACATATTTATATTATAATTTAATTTTGATATTATTTTAATAATTTTAAAAATTCTTCAAAAAGTTCGAGTTTTTTGACCCGGTGGATCGACCCGAACCAGGGACAAACCCGGTTTGACTCGACCCGAAATAACCGGTAACCCGATTGATCCGAAACCCGATTTACCCGGGACCCGAACCCGACTCGAATGACAGGTCTAGCCCCAAGTGTATAGGATAAAAAATCCGTTCAACTAAACAGGTACATAGTATATTGTTTTTTAAATAGTTCCCGTAATGTTAATACTAGTATTTTTTAGCTGTATAATTATTGTAGGTTCTCCGTGACCGATTCGATGGTATTGAATCACATCCATGTATGGAAATATATCATACCTTGATTTGGTTTGGTTTGGTTTGCAAATTAATTCTTTTAATAATAAAATTATGACGGTTGGATTATTATTTTTAATTGATAAGAGATCGAACAACTAGTTAGGAGATTCCTTTTTGGTGTAAATCGAGGACAACCGACCAGATCTTATTCAAACAATCAAAGTGGCATACATAGGAGCCATTACAGGAAATTCAGCAGATAACAAACCAACATATAACAATAAATAACATTATAATTAGGAAAATGGTAAAAAATAATACCAATTATCAATCTTAAATAAAAAATAATACGAACTTTAAAATTGACAATTTTATATACAAATTATTACCCTATTAACTATAAAAATAATACGGATGTGTTTTCCGGTGAAATTTCCGACCAAATTTGGCACGTGTACGTTCGAAATACATATGACATAGTTTTTTCAACAACTCACTACATGTCGGAAATAATACAGATTTGAGGGAGTGATAAATTTGGATGAAAATTTCACCAGAAAACATATTTGTATTATTTTTTCTTAATAGAGCGATAGTTTGTAACTTTGTATATGAAATTGTCAATTTAAAATTTCGTACTCCCTCTGATCGGAAATAACCGATGTTTGACTTTTGTGCACGTAGTTTTAGGAATTAAAAATTATATAAAATCTTATTTATTTTAATTAATTTTTTCACAATTTAATACTTATTACTAATAAATATTAAACTATGAAAAAAATTAATTAAAATAAATAAGATTTTATATAGTTTTTAGCTACTAAAACTACGTGCAGAAAAGATAAATATCGTTTATTTCCTATCGAAGAGAGTATTATTTTTTGTTTAAGGTCGATACTTGGTATCATTTTTTGACATTTTTCCTTATAATTAAAAGGATAAATTAGCTAAACTATTTGGCACACTATTTGCTTGCCTCTAACAGTGGGCTAGGAGCCTAGGACACCTCCTAGTCAGAAAGACGAGGCATGAAGTGTCATTGTTGGAGAAAGAAGTTTGAGTGAGTTACCGAGAGGTCCCAACGGAGTGCATTACAACTTGTTAGTTGATTCCAACATCGGTGATGCAAGTAGTTAGCGAGCTAACTTCCAATCCACGAGTCTCTTTAAAGATTCTAAGTTATAACTCATAAATACAACTTCCCTTAATTTCATCCATAAAAATATAGAGTACTTCTTTAAATTATTATAAAGAATCTCTTTATTGAAAACTAGGATATTTTCTAAAAATATATAAAGTTAAAATTGGAATTTCTATATGATTTCTTTCTGACGATGCTATTTACACCATAAAAAATTACTATATACACCATAAATCTTGCGCCGCTCTTGAGGCACAATGTTAAAAAAAAATCTTTTAGAAGAGACGCAAAGTTTTATCGTTTATATAGTAAATTTTTACAGTGCATTTAGCATAAACATTTATTTCCTAGGCGTGTTTAGTATTGCATCCCTACAATAAAAATTGTCTACCATAATATCAAAATATTCTTGATAGATTGTATCATGTATTATACATAAAAGATTTCATAACTTTAAAGTTATATTGTCATTAATGTCTTATTTGATTTTATAGCATAAATGTAGATAAAGTTCCACTATAAATATATCTCATTCTTTAGTTGCAAACTTAACCCACAACACTTGAAAACCTTTGAAGCATAAAGATGGCTTTTAAGTCAATTTATATGAGCATTATAATGTTATTCACTGTCTTACTCCTTAATCACTTCATTCCAACAACTGCCAATCATAACCCACTGCTACCTAAATACAATCGACCACCACCCCTTCCACATTATCAATTGAATCCACCACCATCACCACATACTAAATTGCATTCACCACCGCCCCCACCACCACATTCTAAATGGCATTCACCATCACCACCACATATTAAATTGCATTCACCACCACCTCCACCACCACGTACTAAATTGCATTCACCACCACCTCCACCACCACATTCTAAATTGCATTCACCACCACTCCCTCCACCACCACATACTAAATTGCATTCACCACCACCTCCACCACCACATTCTAACTTGAATCCACCATCCTCTCCACCACCACATACTAAATTGCATTCACCACCACCTCCACCACCACATTCTAACTTGAATCCACCACCCCCTCCACCACCACATACTAAATTGCATTCACCACCACCTCCACCACCACATTCTAACTTGAATCCACCACCCCCTCCACCACTTGAAAAATTGTATCCACCGCTACCTCCACCATTAACACCACGAACCCCACCGTCACAACCACCATCACAACCCTCCGTCCCAACCCCTGCATCTAAACCGCCATCAATATCTCCTCCCCGAACTTCTCAGCCTCCATTACATCCCCCAACCCTATCATCTCAACCACCATCACAATCTCTATCCCCGACATCTCAGTCTCCATCAAGACCACCAATCTCTACATCTCACCCACATCCCCAACACCTCCTTCTCCATCACAAATCTCAACCCCAGCATCTCAACCGTCAACATCATCATCTCCATCACCAACACAATCACCAACTCTACATTCTCAGCCTCCATCACTATCCGCTAACACACCATCTCAACCACCATCACAATCCCATGTTCCAACATCTCAATCTTCAACACAACCTCCGTCGCAACCCCCAATCCCGACATCTCGATCCTCATCACCATCCCCATCATCCCAACTTCCATCACAATCTCTAGGGCCGATATCGCATCCCCCAACACAATCCCCATCCTCAACTTCTCAACCATCATCACCATCTCCATCCTCAAAATCTCAACCTCCATTAATTTCTTTAACCCCGACATTTCAGCCACCATCACAACCCCCAACTTTAACATCGCAGTCATCATCATCTCCATCCCCAATATTTCATCCTTCGACAGTGCCCTTAACCCCAACATCTCAATCACCATCACGACCATCTACCCCAATATCTCCACCTCAATCACAATCTCCAACCTCAAAAATTCAACCACCATCACAACCACTAACTCCAACACCTCAACCTTCAATATCTCATTCACCATCACAACCCTCTAACTCATCACCACATCCCTCAACCCCTATATCTCAACCACCATCACAATCTCAAGTCCAGACACCTCGACCATCATTACAATCCATAACCCCATCATCTCAACCGCCATCCCAATCCCCAACCTCAACATCTCAACCGCCCTCGCGACCACCCACTTCACCATCTCAACCTCCATCACAACCCTTCACCCCAGTTGCTCAACAACCATCACAACCCCCAACCCCACCATTTCAGCTTCCGTCACAACCCCTAACACCAAAACCTCAACTATTATCACCATCCCCAACTCCATCATCTAAGTTGCCCTCACCTTCCCCATTAACATCACCTTTGTTGCCACCACCACCTCCCAAATCTCCTCCTCCACCTCCAACATCGCTACCAACACCACGATACCCTCCTCCACCTCCACCACCACCCCTTGGAACATGCCCAAATCAAAAAAATCTTAGTGCATGTGGGAATGTCTATTCGGTTTTCAAGAAGCACTCGAAGGTCACTTGTTGTACTGAAATTGGTAGAACGGGTGTTAATAATGTACAAACTGCAAATTGTGTTTGTAGTGCCTTGAGAGAAAACACTACGAGCTATTCCAACTGGGTTGCAGACTTTAAACGCTCAATTAGAGTGATTACCCTTATGAAAATTTGTGGTCACTACGTGTCTGCAAGTTTTCGATGTCCATGAATTCGACTAAAAGTCATTTGAGGTATATATTTCTACTAAAATATCATATCATATGGTGAATTTATTTGTATATGTTTTGACTATATGTGATTGCCTTTTTTAAAAAAAAAAAAAGTTTTTTTCATTTTTATTTATAACTTTTTTCATTGAATAGTAAATTTCTCTTTCATTTTTCACAGGTATACCATATGGCATAATATAACAGATGCAGCAAGAGAAGAATTAAATAAGGACTTTAACTGACTTACGAAGTCTTAGAGTCGTAGGTCGAACTCATAAATAAGTTAGGATTAACTTGTCCTATATCAAATTAAAGTACGAGACCTAATTGAAAAAAATATATGTATTTTTTATATTTTAAATTCTACTCAATCATACATAACCTGATATTTGACTTGTCTTATATCTTTTTACTTTTATTGTCAAAATGATAAGAGTATTACATATTTACCTAAAAAAGCCCAACGAATTAGAGTAAAAAAAATATTCAAAAGTCAATAAGTGCTTGTATGTCAGAGTATCTTTCCATATTGGACCGATGTCAGTGCCTTGTAACTCCCCATTTGGTTTCATTGTAAAACATTGACTTTTGATATATTTTTTTACTCAAATTGAAAATTCCTTCTTAAACCCTATTGGGAAGCACCGCTAATTGCAGTCTTAGAGCTAAGGGTGTGCGAAAAAATCTGACACGACTAATAAGACATGAAAACAGGACACGAAAAAATACGAAATCGAAAAGACATGATATGAAAATGACATGAACCGATATAACACGACATTAATAATTCGTGTTCGGATTGGGCATATTCTCTTGTCGGATACCCAACACGAACCGTTTAATTTTTTTAATTTATAAGTACGGTAATATAGTACTAATATATATACAATCCCTAAAGTATCAATAAAGTCTGCTAGCTCAGTTGGTATTGTGCCTAGGCGTGTCAACTCCTGCCTCTTTCTCATACCCACCTCTCCCAACCGCCTTTTATTTAAATCCCGCAACTCCGCCCTTACCTTTCTCAACTCCTTTATAATATGGCCAAATTGCACCGTCTCCCAATCCTTTAGATCGATGCTACACCTGTCGATCTTCCCCAACAACCCCTCTTCAGCTCTAGTGCTACCCGGATTACCCCAATTGTTCTCCATCACCGTGTTACACTTTTCATTGTTCAGCTAAATTGCTTCAAATCTAAAAGGTTTTGGACCTTTGTAGCATTTATCCTCCTCTATTCTCTCCTCAAAGGCCACTGATATTGAGACATGATCGGATCAATCTCTATCCAAGTGGTGGACCTTGACATGTGGGACCCCAAGAATTTCTCGTTTGCAAAATGCAAACCCCATATCTTGTCGTTCTTGAATGAATCTCTCGTCATCCTTCCCGTTGTCCAACATATACTGGTATCCAACAAAAGGTATCTCTCTCAGCTCACACTCCTCCAACACCTCTCTCATCTCTACCAGCTAACCAAAATCAGCCCCATTCCCACCTTGTCATCCAGTGAGAGGATCATGTTCATATCTCCCACACACATCCACGCCTCGTGATCATCCTCGCCCAGTCGCCTCATCAAGCTCCTGGTATGGTGCTTATCCTCCTTCTTTGGCCATCCGTAGATCCCCATAAGCCTCCATTGGTCTACCTCTACATCAAGCTTGACCAGGGCATCGATGTGGTGACATGTATAGCTCTGAATATCCACAATCACTTCCTCCTCCTATAGCAGACACAATCCTCCCGATCTTCTCACTTTATCTATCATGAAACAATTTTTAAATCCCAACCTTCTCCAAACCGATTCCATCCCTTTCCTATCCTGCTTCTTCTCCATTAGAAAAGCCACCTCGAGGCCTCCCTTCCCACTAAGTTAGTGAGCTTTGTAACCGCACGAGCCTTTCCCAATCCCCGGCAGTTGAAGCTTAATAGATTCATAATGTCTGGCGAAAGAGGTTGTCCTCTCCCACCACAAATAGATTATTCTCATCCTCTTCTCTCCTCTCCTCTTGTTTTCAACCCCTCCCCCCCCCCCCCCCGCCCACCCCACACACACACTGTCTTTGATCATGCAGTCCTCACTCTTTTCTCCCTTTTTTCTTTTCTTGTTTTTCTCCAGCACTCCTCCCTCTTATGTTAATTCTCTAGCACGTCTCTTTCAGGTTTCCACCCCCAACCAACTTCGCTCCAACATCTCCCCCTCCCAGCCTCACCTCATTCATTCTATCAATACTTGTAACCCCTCTTCTCCTTACTTCTCTCCTTCCTGAACCACCTTCTTTCCTACCTCACCATTTCCAGTGATCTCCTTCCCCTTGTTTCTTTCATCAAGTCCTATTCCCCCTAGTGCTTCCTCCAACTCGACCCTCCCTCCCATCCCACCCTCCTCTCTTTCTTCACTCTCTTCATCCTCCCTCTCATTTGCCTCTAGAATCTCCATCAAGCTCCTCCTTCCCCCTCTCCTCCCCTCGTCCACTTTTTTTTTAATCATCCTAGCCACTTTTAATAGTTAGTTATAGATAGATTATAGATAAAAATAAACTAGACATACTATCTAATTTAAAATTTCAATCATATTTACAAAATCCTCCTATAAGAAATTAAGAACTGGCTTATGATTTGAAGAAATTACAATAGCCGTAAAAGGGGTTTAGAGAGTATACAATTTTCTTTTTTTTTTTTTTGGGGGGGGGGGGGAGGGTCGAATGTACACATCAGCGATTTAGGTTTTATGGGTACCCGTATGCAGTCTGTGCCCGTAATATCGGACGGGCTTGGGTAATACATCCAACTCGTGAAGCGGGTTTAGTCTGGCCCGTGCCCGCAACACCGGGGTAATATTTGGAGTAAAATTCATCCCAAGTCTGGCTCGCGCTCGCATTTTCCCGGCTCTAGTTAGAATAGTCCGTAAATTCATTTTGATATATTTGCCTCAATTCACCATTAGAATGAAAAATTATAAGCGTTTGAAAATATAACTTATATTAATCACTTCAACTCTAATTTAATAAAATTGAGACACTTTTATATTTTACTTAACTTAATCAGTCAAACTAAAACTAGATCAGATAATCGAAACACACTCAAATTCTATTTTTTCACTCATCGTGTTTTACTTTCCTATTACTTTTGCGTTGATATGACTTTATGTAATTACCTTGTGGGGCAAACCTGCATTAAGGAGGAGTTTGGTACATCTGGCACTGGTACACTTTGACATTGGCACATGTACCTAATACATGTGGGAGCATTCAAGTTAATGTGGAGATTTGTTAGATATGCTTTGAATTGTTTTGGGCTGGGTTTGTTCACTTGGCCCAAAGGAGCCTTGTCATATGATGCCAAGGAAATCATAGGTTTTATCATTATAAATACTCTCTTGTAGCTTTAGCTTTAAGTATGACATATTTTTGTATCATTAGCGGGTTTGGGGAAACTCTTCAATAAAAATCCATCAATGTGAACGTAGCTAAAGTTTGATGAACCACGATAAATTTATGTGTTTTATCATTCTTTATTATTAATCTTCCTCTTTATTATAACAAAATGGTATTATAGCTCGAGTTTCAAAGTTTGTAATTTAGTTAGAAAAATGTATGCTTTAAATGTCAAGATTGAAAAGTTCATAACGAGGAACAATTTTAGTCCCACATAAACTTTGAGGGGTGTTGTTAGGCAAGTGCAGAGTCGTTAAGATGGCCACTCCAGGGGAGAAGGCACATTCAACGTACCATCACGACATGCCTTGAGGATAATTGCATCACTAAGGGATCAAAAGAAGCTAGAGATTGACGTGGGGTTGTTTGCTGAGTTTGTTTCTTGTAGCAAGTTCCAACATTATTTGGACTTTGCAAAATATATGTATTTTCTATGCTATATCAACATTTTATAAAGAGAAACTAAACATTTCCAACCCTTCACTGTGATGTATTTGTTATAAGGAAGTAAATAGTAATTTTTCATTTATGACCGTCGAGGTTCTCTATTTAAATATTTTAAAATAATTTATCAGATCATTCTAAAAAATACGAGAATGTTAAATTTATAAAATTTAATTTTTCTCTTTCACCATATGTAACGACCCGAGTTAATAACCCGGGTTATGTTTCGAAGGTCGAATACCTTCGTTCAGATCTTGCAATCCAAGTATGGGTCGAAAGTTTGGAAAGGGGGATTTCGAACCCAAAACCGCGTAAGGTCCATTGGAGACTTGATGTTAACACGTCTGTACCTGTTCTAAGTTCTAAGTCGTAAAAACATTTTAGTTTTAAACTAAGCAACAATATAAATTCGATACAAGGTGCCACGACGGAGCCGGGTCAAAACCAGTGTAGTACAAGTTAAATCTTGAAATGTTGGAGTCCACGGTTAGTCTCTCTATATACGCCCATAGCAAACCTCATCACATCAGCACGTATCATTTATTTATTTCAAAGCATGCATATATACCTAAAATAAAGAATGGGGAAATGAGTTAAGTCGAGCCACGCATGCGGGCCCTGGAGACCGCGCTGAGGCCGCATAATATGCGTTAGGCCTAATAAAGATGCTTCTAATGCAGTACATAAATCTTAAGCAATCAAGCATGCTGGCAGTTTATATATAATGCATAAATAATGTAAAAGAGTACCCGCAAAGAATGCCAAATGACATGTCCCTCTCCTACCTCTGCACCCATTCTCGTTAGTGTAGATGCCGGTCGCGCTCGTAGCTACATAGCATGTCTCATCATATCATATGTCATATATCATTTCATGTCTCATTTCTCATATCTCATATTGCATTCCTCATTTCATATTCTCATTCTCATATCCTATTCTCATGCCCATCTCATATTCTATATAGCTTTCTCATGACAAGACCATACGACTCGATTAGGAACAAACCCGATGAGGCTGGGTCGTCCTATGATCCTAGCAAATGACTCTTGGATGCACAAGTTAACGGTCGTTCTACCAAACGCATAGAGTAAACAAGTGCTCATTCAATAGTGCAAACCTAAGTAGGATACTACATGATCATGCAGGATACAAATGCAACACCTAGCATAATATGAAACAACATGCATGAGAGTCCAATTTGAGTAAGCCTCCTAGGGAACTTACTTAGAGGTGCAGAACATCAAGGTAAGGCACTGAGATAAATTAAAGATCACCTAGTAAGCATAATAAACATGTAAGTCTACATTCAAGCAGACAAGCATAAATAATTCCAATATAAGTTGATATAATTTAGGACCTCATCATTACACTTCAATATCATCATCATCATTCAACTCATCTCATAACTCATCATATACCATCTCGCATCTCATCTTGCCATACCTCATCATCACATCAATTCACAATATATATTAACATCTCATATGTATATAACATTTCATGCTTCATAGTCATACATCATATTCCATCATTGTAATATCAACATACTTGTACCCATATAGCATATCATAGTCAATTCACATATACATCATGCTTTAACTCATATATCGATCATATTCATATTCTCATCATCATATAACATATCATTCTTTCATACCTAAGAACATATCAATAATCATGCTTCTCAATATAACGTCATGCTTTACAATTATAGGTCATAATATAACACCATGCGTGTCGAATTAAGATCTCATCATAAATCATATATCATATCATAACACAATGCACATAATTCTCAAGTAAGATTCAAAAAGTTAAATCAAGTAAGTCACTCAGTATTCAAAACAAATTTCTCAATCATACTTAGCAAATTCCATTTGTAAAACATTAAATTTTTTAACCAACTTGCAAAATCATACCATTCAAATAATCCCGGCATAACTTATTTCAAAATCATTATTCTAAAGTTTTAAATGAAAATCCGACACCCGATAAATATTCCTAAATAACGCATTTTAACCCTAACCATTTAATTATCAACAATTACCCAAACAAATAATTAATCATTAATTATATCAGTAATTAGACAATAAATAAACAATTAAATAGATGAATGAAATAAAATATAAAAAGTTAACATAACAATTGAATTTATTATAACAACTAGTATAACAAATTAAATAAATTCATAATACTGATTTTTATATAAAAAGGCATAACGAGGCCCAATCCCCAAAATGAAACCCGATCTAACAACCCAGTTCATGTCTCTAGTCTGAACCCAAAGCCCAAACTACTGAATCGGATATTTGAAATTAAGGAAAACCGAACCGGAAGAAAAGAAATTAAAACAAAACCCGAACCCATTGCCTTCTTCTACCTCTACCTCCCCTCTCTGTGTGGCCCCCTCCTCGCTCACGTTTCTCCCTCTCTCTCTCTCATTGTTCTCTCCAACAGTCAAAGACAGGAAAGGGGAACTAAAAGTGAACCCAAGGAAGAGGAAAGGGAAGCTCACCGCGGAGATTTGAAGCTCGCTAGAATCTTTGTAGGAGGCGTGATTCGGGTTCCGTCGGAGTCGAAATCGAGTAAGCTTGCCCTGGGAAGGAATGGTAAAGCATAAAGGTGTGCCTTTACGGTGTTTCGAAGTGAAAGGAAGGGAAATGAGCTTTACCGAAGTTTTGGAAGCGAAACAGGGGAAATGGAGGAGGAAACAGCTCGACGGTGGTGCTCAAGTGGCAGCTGGCGGTCGTTGGGGAGAGCCGATGCTGCTCAGACTCGAAAGAAGGATGTTGTATTATTAATCTTGTCATGTAAAGCTAAACTTAAACTTTGGCATGAGTACTTAAACTGTGGTAGCCTTAGGTATTTGTTCTAAGTGTTTGGATTATACACACTATATGAAGGTTGGATACCTTATAGGTTAAGTTGCCCTTAGACATATATTTGTATATGTCTAAGTAGGTTAGCCTACTTATAAGGACACCACCTCAAGGTATATGTGTTTAAGTGTATAATCTAACACTTAGATAATAGCTCAAACCGAGCTCAGATTTATGGGTCTATTTGTGTTGGGCCTTTGTTAACAGTGAGACAGATTAGGCCCGACTCATTTGTTTGGAGCCGTTGTGAGATGCTCAGTAATTGTTGGGCTATAAAAGCTTCTCCTTACGGTACTGTAGCTTCTGAGCCTCACTTTAGGAAGCTCTAGCTACGGGGAGAGAGAGAGAGAGCTCTAGTGCGAGCAAACTGAGAAGACGGTGGTCCTGTGAGCTCCGACGGTGGTTGTGAAGCTCCATCTCCGTGAGAAACTTCCTCGAATTTTCTCGGTTGTCTTTAGGGGGCATCTCTTCCTTTTACCCTCTCTTCTGTTTGTCTTGCTCGATTTTGAAGTTCCATAGGTTGCCATTTTTGGTGCTCTGTCTGGTGTGCTTAGCTAGCTTGTAAACTTCTCTTGCAACATAGTGAACTCTGGGACCGGATATCTCTTCTTGAGATCCCGTAAAGTAGGGTTTGACCCGAACTGCGTTAACAAATCGTTGTGTTTTCTCTCGATCTTCGTTCTTTATAAATATGGAGTCGTTGTAAGGGAGATAGTTAGCCACGCAATACTCGATCCAAATGTAAAACGATTGAACCCGATCAAATTGGACTAAATTTTTAAAAAAAAAACGAGTTTATCGAAAATATTAGCACTTAATAAAAAAAACGACAAAAAACTAATGAAATTAATAAAATACGGATAAAAAATAATACAAATAAATAACTAAAACTGCAAGTAAACATTCACCACAAAAATGGCGGGCGACGGACGCCACTGCCTATCTGTCGTTCCCAGCCAGAAGACGTTGCTGATTTCCAGATTTTGCCACGTGTGCCTCCACTGAATCCAACGGCCGTCCTTCCTCCGTTAGCCAACTTGGCAACTTTGGACATTTAAAAAAAACAATAAAAAAACAGAGAAAATCGTAGTCACTCGCCGACCACCGTTATCTATCCTATTTGGCCTCTGCTCGATTCTCGGCGGTTCATCCTCTTCCCCTCCCGCTTGCCATGGCGGCCGATCTCATCAAGCTTTCTCTCTCTCCTCATCCCACATTCCGCAGTTCTACTCGCCGCTGCTCTTTCTCCTTTTCCTACACCGGCCTTCCCCGCCTCCAGCGCCGCCGATGCTCCCGAATCCTCACCGTCGGCGTTTACCCGCGCCGAAGACTTAACCTCATTGTCTCTAAAGCTGTCGAGTTTAGAGCTCCGATCGACAGATCCGAGCCTGAGGAACGGCAAAACCTAGCAGTAGCGGCGAATGATTCGCCAGTTCTGCTGGACGTGTCCGGGATGATGTGCGGCGCGTGTGTGTCACGCGTCAAGGGGATACTCTCGGCCGATGAGCGCGTTGACTCCGCGGTGGTCAATATGTTGACCGAGACGGCTGCGGTGAAGCTGAAGCCCGTCGACTCGGACACAGCGGAGGAAGTGGCGGAGAGCCTGGCGAGGAGATTGACCGATTGCGGTTTCGAGGCGAGGAGGCGCGTAGCCGGGACGGGTGTGGGGGAGAGAGTGAGGAAGTGGAAGGAGACTGTGAAAAAGAGGGAGGAGTTGCTTCTGCAGAGTCGAAATCGAGTGGTTTTCGCTTGGACCTTGGTGGCTCTGTGTTGTGGTTCTCATGCTTCTCATATATTGCACTCTCTTGGGATTCATATTGCTCATGGTAGATTGAATTTTTATGATATTCGTGCAAAAGATTCTGAGGCTAACTGGGATTCATATCTGAGTTTTAACATTTGTGATTTTGATTGGATTAATTAGGAGGAATCTGGGATTTGCTACATAACTCGTATGTGAAGGGTGGATTGGCTTTAGGAGCTCTGTTTGGACCTGGAAGAGGTATGTTTCCAACCTTTCTCGTTAAAATTTGTTCTTCTTGTTGAGACTTAATAAATTGCTGTTGGAGAGATGTGATCCAAAACTGATAAGATAGGCATTGTGGATCATTACAAGAAGTTCAACCATTGCCTCACTGAGCCTACGGTATTCTTGACTACCATCTCGGTTTATCAGTGATATCATCCTTTCCAATAAAACATTACTTATATTGAATGTCATATTTTTTGCAAATTGTGTAGTTGCCATATTTAACTATGTTTTTCATGATAAATAAACTAGGTTTTGTGGATGAGTTGAAAAGGTTTAATAGTTAAACATGCCTCGATTGAGCACTGAGCCTCAATGTTTTATTGTATTCCCGATTACCATCTTACATTCTTACTAGCTGGAAGCCTGGAACTGAGATATTGATTTATGCGGGACATCATTTATCTTGTTTCAAATCCTTCTGTTATATATATTGCGCTGAATGCTTCTTTTTTCTTTTGGATAGAATACATAATTACCTTATTCTTAGTGGGTTTGAGCTTTCTACCAGAGGAGAATTGTTTCCTTATTGGTGCTTCTCCGAGTTATCCCTGACGTTTTTTACTCATAAATGCACAAAGAAGGAAAATGAAAATCAAAGAGTATGTTGGAGAATTTTGTTCTGTACAAAAAACTCCTCTATCTCCAAGCCAGGACTCTGTCAGAAATTATCCCATCATTCGCTTCCCCTTGCTTGATGATTATATTATGTCTTTTCCTGTATTTTTTTTCTGCAGAATTGAACAAGCTTTGCATGATTGCATCTAAATTTACATTGGATTAAGTGACTTGGTAGAGCAATTAGTTGAAGTAGAGCCGATTAATGAACAAGAACTTTCAGTTCAAATGTTATGTATATGCATGTACAGGGAATTACCCTTCTATGGGAGGTTGTAGCTTGAAAGGAAATTAATTGAAAAAAGCACATTGTAATAACTGGATCAGTTTCATTTCTGTTCTGACCTATTGAGTTGTGGGTGTGAACGAAATTGTGTACAGATCTGCTTTATGATGGCTTCAGGGCATTCACAAAGGGTTCTCCAAACATGAATTCTCTTGTTGGATTTGGATCTTTGGCTGCATTCACCATAAGTGCTGTGAGATCCTTTCTTATTGAAGACATTCTTAATTAATATTTACATTCGTTGTTGGGTAGTTGTTAGTAGAGACTCTCTGTGAAGTCCACATCCCTGTAAATTTTAATTGTTGATTTTAATCAATTTTGTCTTGCAGGTGTCACTTCTCAACCCTGGACTCGAGTGGGATGCATCATTTTTTGATGAACCGGTGCGCTTTCCTTTATCTCTAATTCCTTATCAATAATTTTCCTTTTCAAAGTGATCCTGCTGTATCAGCCTTGATTGCTTTTTGTTGCATATGTCCTGGAAAATAGTCGGCAACATTTTCAGGGATTATTTTTCTCATCTGAATACCTATAAGCAACTAGGTATATGCTCTCAAGTCCCAACAATAACACAACAACAACAAAAACGAGAAGACAGAAATTGCCGCAAATAAATTGCTTAAACAGAAAATGAAATCTGAACACTAAGATAAGTATTAGATTTCTTACTCAGGGATTTGTTTTTTAGTGTGCAGGTGATGCTTCTTGGTTTTGTGCTTCTTGGCCGGTCTCTAGAGGAGAAAGCAAGAATTAAAGCATCTAGTGATATGAATGAACTTTTGGTGAGTAGCATGAACTTCATGTATGTTATGAGTGTAGATTGAGTCATCAGTATACTTGGTTGTGTTAGTTGTATTGATCATGCTATTAAGTTTCAATCATTACACATGTATGATATTTTGACTTGCTGATTAATTGTAGTTGGGCGGGGCCTTTCTTAATTGTAGTTGGGTGGGGCCTTTCTCATATTGCATTTACATTTCGGCTAGTGTTTACTGATGTGATGATGTCTTCATTTGAAACAATTGAGAAATCATTTCTTTTCTACGATCATCAAGTAATGCAAGTTGTTGATCTGAGAAAGATTATCAATCTGGTCTATATTTGCAGAATTAAACTCTTTACTTCTCTAACTTAAAGAAAGAAAAGGCTTCTCTGTAGCATAGTTGATCCAAGGAGGTACTGTCCAGTCAGTGCATTTTAAGATGAAACTTATGGTAATATACGCTAGTGAACCAGTATAACTCTTGGCATTGGGATGGTATATATTTGGGGATATACAAACTATTAAATGTGTGTCTCATATAGTTCCTATTTTTATGCAAATCACATGTCACCATAAGGGTACTTCATGTTCTTTTCAGTCTGCCTATTTTTTATATTAAAAAGGGAATAGTTTCATGTTTCTGTATTTTTTGGGGCTATGCATGATATTTTATTTTACTGTTGCAGTCGCTTGTATCCACTCAGTCACGACTTGTGATTATGTCTTCAGAGAGTGATTCCTCAACCAGCTCAGTTCTTTCTTCTGATTCATTCTGCGTTGAAATCCCAACGGACGATATTCGAGTTGGGGACTCAATCTTGGTTTTACCCGGAGAAACTATACCTGTAGATGTATGTGAACTAAAAAAATTTAATTCTGCATTTTTATGGTCAGTTGCTCATCTTGAATTATCACACTTGATTGAAATTCCTTAGATATCATAGAAGTCAATTTCTTATCATCCCATATGAAATGAATATTCAGAATGCATATAATATCTTGTAGATGCTGTGTAATATCCTGACCCCAGACCCTGCTTGATTGCGGGAAACACTGAGTTGTTGTAGATGCTGTGTAATATATCTATTTGATGATCCTGCAATTTTGAAATTGAGACCGTGCTTATTTATAGCTTAACTTTTTGTTGCTAATATGCTATACAGGGGAAAGTTATTGCAGGCAGGAGTGTTGTGGATGAATCCATGCTTTCAGGGGAATCACTTCCAGTATTCAAGGAGAAAGGACTTATTGTCTCAGCTGGAACCATCAATTGGGTATGAAAAACTGCTTCATACGTTCAGCAATAGATACCCTATAGGTGTCCAGCTTCAGTAGAATTTTGTGATGACACATTGCAGATTCTTAGCAGTACCACTGCTATTTCTTTTTTAAGGAGGAAAAACTGATTGTTAGAGGCAGTTTTGGGTTTCTTTTCCCTGTGTAAGTTTGTTTCAACATTATTCTAAGATTTTCTCTGTGTAGTTTTTAGTTGTACGTGTGCTGGCTGAATCGACTAGAAAATCAAATAATCTCTTGTATGGATCAAGGGCTCTTTTTAGGGAAGCCTTTCTGTTGGTTTTCGAAAATATCACTAACTTTTCTTTGCAAAATTCTGGTTGTCTTAGGAACCTTATATTTTTGCAACCTAGGTATGTTTTGCACCCTAGTTACAAATATATAACTTCCCCGTAAAGTTTCCATAGTTCATGAGTGTGCAAAGTAAACTCGGCTCTAAATTTTTTTCCTATGTTCCTGTAGAGTGACGAAGTTTGTTTTGTGTGAGTAATTAGTTAACTTGTGCATTTTTTCCCTTTTCTTTTATGAGAAAATGTTTGTGCATGTCTTCAGGATGGTCCTTTAAGAATAGAAACTACTTCCACAGGGTCAAATTCTACAATATCCAAGATTATTCACATGGTAAGTGAATTTCTTCTTATGGACATAGTGGATTTTATCGATTCATAATGAGGGAATATAATCCAATAAATATTTTTCTTTCTTTATGGCGATGCCCCTTGCTTCCTTTTTCCGAAACTGAGAAAGCTACTGTGAAATGTTAATAAGTTTATTTATCAAATGCTCTAGACTTTTGAGTCCTTCAAATTTTCAACATTAAGCAATATATGAGGCTATAATTCCTCTTATATTACCACTTAGGCTTGTTTGTCTAGTACTGTACATTTTTCCTATTTTTTTTTAATCAAGGTAAAGAGTTGAAATCGGCCATATTTCAAATGTTACCACTTAGGCTTGTTTGTCTAGTACTGTACATTTTTCCTCTCCTTGATTTTGGAAACATGGTACGTATGTCAATTGGCATAGGATAGGATAACCAACCACAAAATGTTAGTCTAGGTTTGGAGGCAGATATATAATCCAAGATATCCTTGATTTCTAGTGAAGAGTAATTAGTTAATCTTTCTGGTGTCAAGGTTCATTTACACATTCTCAATTGAGTTAATGTTTTCTGCCTTCCTTTTTTAGATCCTTCAAAGACAAATAAAAGGTTCTTGGGCCAATCTAGTATACTTAGAATATGGAAAGAGATTCCATAACTGCCCTAGAATTGATAAAAAAAAATGGAATAAAGAAAAGGTCATATCTGTTGTAACTAGGCTTTAATTGTGAACGAGTTAGTTTTGCTGCTAAATTTGTATGCTATGAGACAAATATCCTTTTAACTTTCATGCAATTAATGTTTGGATTTTTCAGGTTGAAGATGCTCAAGGTCAAGAAGCTCCCATACAAAGGCTTGCAGATTCCATTGCTGGGCCATTTGTTTATAGTGTCATGACATTATCAGCAGCAACATTTGCTTTTTGGTATATCTCATATCTGCATAAATGTTTTGATTTAGTGAGTGAAGGTCAATAGTTCATTGTAAATGAAATCTAATCTTGGTATATGAGCTGGTGTGTTTCACAATAGCTGCATAGGAATTAGCCTAGAAGTTCTTTGTCCTTTTTGTGTCAAAAGTACATTTAAAAATGATTTGATAGCATTCAAATGTATGTCTTTCTTTTCTTTTCTTTTTTTCCTGAAATCGAACAATATCATGTGAACATTAATTCAAAGTATAAAACTCTCTGTAGTATAAAGACTGTCTTAGCTGCTATAGGTCTTGTCTTGATTCTGGATAGATCCCTTGGGAGGGAACATCTTTTCAAGTAGAGAATTATCACTGCTATTCTCCATTTGGTTTATTCTTGAATTTACTCTTAACAAATAAGGCCACGTGGTTAATGAAAGTATTGTCAATTAATTCTTCATAAAAAATATCTGGTCAGCAACTCATCCTATTTTTATTCTGTCTAGGTACACTATTGGGACACAGATCTTTCCTGATGTCTTGCTTAATGAAGTAGCTGGCCCTGACGAGAATTCATTGCTTTTAAGCTTGAAACTGGCAGTTGATGTATTGGTGCGTTTCCAGTCAATTTTTTATTCATTCATACATGTATTTTTCTCACTTAATGGAAATCCAATTGTTCATTGAAGCTTTCACATCTTTTATATGAATATGTAGAACTTAATGTTACTTTCTTCTTTATTTATGTGCGTGTGTTTCGAGTAGGTGGCTAGAAGAGGGGGTGGAGTGGAGTAGACATGTGTGGATTAGCTAATAATATTCTTTAATATCAAACGAAACTCGGCTTAGCTATCTCCCTTCTTGGCGATTTTCTTACAATAACAGAGAGAATTAAATTAGTAGAAAACTCTAGGTATGCTGATAACAAATTGAAGATCTATCTTCTGTAACTGGAGGTATTCCTGAAAAAATCTGATGGGTAAGATAAGGAACTCACTGAGACACTGACACTGTTATAAATAATCCTTCACAATTTCAATGGTATCAGATAAAATAAAAGCTCTTTAATGAACTCTAACTTCCAAATTAGAACTAGGAAAAAGCTGCAGTTACTTTCTTATTCTTGTTTTGTGGTATGTCCTTTCTGATAAGTTCTTCAGGAGTTTGCATGTAGAGTGGGTGTGGAGCTATTTCAACTTTTGCAACTCTATAATGGGATCACTTTTCAAAAAGAAAAAAACTAAGAAGGAAACTGAGTTTGAGAATTTTCTTGAGCTACTCCATCCGTTCGGAAAAACACATCGTTTACTATTCACGCACTCTTTTTTAGGATGACAAAAACTATACATAAAATATCCATTTTTTTATAATTTTTTTAAATAATTTTGTACTTGTTAATAGTAACTACTAAATTGTTTAACAAATTTATAAAAAATTAAATATTTTATATAGTTTTTATCATACTAAAAAAGCGTGCGTGAATAGTAAATGATATGTTTTGCCGAACAGGAGGGAGTTTTAGTTATTTATAGGTGTGTTAGCTTTGATCTGATGACATCGTTCTGTTATTTGCATCAGGGTAACTATGAGAAGGGTAATTTTCTCTGCCAATTGTGAAGACAGTATGTACTATAAAATATAAGTTCAGTTGTTTGAATAATATGTGCTTATCACACAAGAATGGTTAGTGCTGGCTGTAAAGATGTGTGCCAAGTGACAACTCGTTAAGTTCCACATAGTTTACAATTAAGTGATTGGATCTCTTAGTGAAGTTCACATAGGCAGAACTTCCTGTCTATTGACCACATTGTGTGTAATATATGAAAAATATATTGGAAAAATTTTAAATCATTAAAGTTGCATTGGTTTGAAATGCATATTTCTTGATTATATCTCTTCACTTCCCTTCTCCTTCCAGGTAGTCTCATGCCCCTGCGCATTGGGCCTTGCCACACCTACTGCAGTATTAGTGGGCATTTCTCTTGGTAATATATTTTAAATGATTATTGTTTAGCGACATTATAATAAGAATGTTTTGTTCATCCAAAAAATAACATATGAATGGATTATATTCTAAGAGAAAAAACAAAGTACAATATTAGATGTATTTTGGGTGTTTGTATGCTTAGAAATCTTGTTTTCAATTATACATATGACTTACAAAGCTTGAACTTTCCCATTATGTACGATGTACATATTGTTGGGTTCAACAGGCCTTGTATTAGTTATTAGGTGCCTGCACTTTCCCATTTCATTTCATGCTAACTCTGCTTTTGTTGATCAATATTTAAAAAAAAATGTTTAGGAGCAAAACAAGGACTTCTTTTAAGAGGGGGAGATGTACTGGAGCGCTTGGCCAACATAGACACTATTGCATTCGATAAGGTAGAATTAGAGTTTTAACTATTCTTTATCTTTTTCCCACCTGAAACATTGTTCAGTCTATATACTTATTAGACCCATTGTATCAGGATTCATAAAATTTGCTTTTTATTCCGATTGATTGTGATCAACTTCCAGACAGGAACTCTGACCGAAGGAACACCATGTGTCACTTCTGTAGCTTCTTATTGTTACAATGATTCAGAAGTTCTACAACTTGCCGCGGCAGTGGAGAAAACAGCATCACATCCTATAGCAAAAGCTATAGTGTCAAAAGCAGAGTCACTAGGTCTGATGATTCCTGCAACAAGAGGACAACTAACAGAGCCAGGTTTTGGGTCCATGGCAGAAGTAGATGGACGATTGGTTGCAGTTGGGTCTTTAGAATGGATTATAGGACGCTTTGGGAAGAAAACAAGCCAATCCGTTCTAAAGAATTTGGAAAATGTACCGATGCATGAGTCAACTAAGGAGACTACTGCACAAAATTATTCAAAAACCACTGTTTATGTTGGTCATGAGGAAGAGGGTGTCATTGGTGCTATTGGGATTTCTGACAACTTGAGACATGATGCTAAATTCACTATTGCAAGGTAGTATGCCCATTTACTAAGGGGAGCCAGTCAAATTTAGATGTAGACATGGAGAGTATCCTTTAGGGTGGAGGAAGAACATCAACTTATATCTTTTCCCGTTTAGTAAACTCGGAGGACAGCACTTGCTTTTCAACTTTCAGTTACAATAATAATGTTCACTAGCTCTATAATGGGTTTATTTTGCAACTGCTGTTCCTATCTGTTGAGTTTTCCTTTTTTTATATACATATAAAGCATGCTGCTTGTAATAATATGAAACTATTTTTCAGGGCCTTTGAACATCTAGATGACGGATTCATCATATGTTGGTTGCATATTTGAAGCACATATGAAATAAGAATTTGATCATATGACATGCTATTTTTCGTATCATTTATTTGTCTTTGATATAACATTAGCTAGGTGTACTTCTAGTATCGATACTTGTTAAATAGAAAGTGTGCAATAATTTTTCACATAAATAATGCACAGGGTTTAGTTCCCTGGTAAAAAAACAATGCATCTGTTACGCTAGCTGTGTATCTTTAATACGTGATTGACATTGAGCTGTGTGGTGAAAATTGCTCACATCTGTAAGCTAATAATACTTTCATTGTGCTGCTTTTGTCAGGCTGCAAAAGATGGGCATCAACACTTTCCTGGTATCTGGTGACAGAGAAGAGGCAGTTTCAACTGTTGCGGAAGTTGTAGGTATAGGAAGTGAATTTGTAAAGGCATCCTTCACACCGGGCCAGAAATCTAGTTTTATATCAGATATTCAGGGGTCTGGACATCAAATAGCTATGGTATGAAAGCCCTTTTGAGTCATTGACATGAGAAGTTCTTTTCTATTCTTTAGATGAGCTGGAGGGTGACTAGGCCTAATCCAAGAACAAACCCGTGCTTTGAGTGAGAGGAATCCCTTCGAAAGTTAATTAATAAGATTATTAAGATCCCTCAGACGTTAAGAGAAGTGCTTTCATAAGTTTGGTTCGGTTGATGCAGAACAAGTGCTGCCAAATGAAAGAAACTTTAAAACTTCTAACTGAATGATGTTAGGTGCATCTTTGGTTACCAATTTATCTAGAGCATAAAGCCTCTCATATGCTTACTCTGCTAAGTGTATCTCTTTCTTACTATTACCAGTATTGTCCTCTTGTTAGTGACACAGTAACAGAAGGCTCCATGAAAAATGCATGTAAAGGATAATTTAGTGCATCTTGTGGGTCTTTAAAATAGTTTATATGGGATTTATTGTATGAGGAACTTATTTTTTGTCTTGATACATGAATCCTTGCAGGTTGGAGATGGCATGAACGATGCTCCCTCTTTGGCTCTGGCTGATGTTGGTATTGCTTTGCGAAATGGAGCTCAAGAAAATGCTGCATCTGATGCTGCTTCTATTGTACTTCTAGGAAATAGAGTGTCACAGGTGGGTCCCTTTCTTTAGTATGTTCTTCTACACTTGTATTGCTATACATCTGTGTTTCCTGGAATTAACAATTGCGTTTAGCATACGGCTTTTTTTGTTTTGCAATTTTCGTGGAGCTTGTTAGTCTGCATTAATAAAAGCAAGCGATGGAGTGATTGTTCCTTCCCTTCTACAAAATACAAGTTTCTTTCTTCAAACCACAAGTTGCCTTTGCCCTTCCAATTGCAGCCATTTCGAACATGAGATACTTGGCTGTCATTTGATCACCATTTTGTGTTCTACTTTTCTCATCCTTTTCTATTGGCAGGTTGTAGATGCCATTGATTTAGCACGTGCAACAATGACGAAAGTACGCCAGAACTTGTCATGGGCTGTTGCATATAATGTGATTGCAATACCCATTGCTGCTGGTTTTCTGCTACCCCAATTTGATTTTGCCATGACACCTTCTCTTTCAGGTGATTCTCAAAACACAATCTTGAGGATACAGAAATAAGAACGGCATTATAAATACTAAAGTATCCGATGGTTTTGAGAAAAAATTCCGTTTCGTATACACATATAGTCTTATCAAGGAATAAGCCACGTTTGACTGATGTCTACTTTCTTTTACTCAATTTATTCTAGTTTGTAAGGCCTCTGACCAATGTAGCAATGCTGCAACCTGAAATTTATCCTAGTTTGTATAATTGGCTACATACATACGTTTGTACTATTGATCAGATTTATGCTTTCTATGTTTGACATAATTTGTTTTGTTAGGTGGACTGATGGCTCTGAGTTCAATATTTGTCGTTTCCAACTCGCTACTCCTACAGCTCCATGGATCTAAGAAAGAGAAGAAAGAATTCGTGGAAGAAGGCAACTTACCTATTTTAAAATCATAGGTTAGGTTTCAAAACTCTCTCTCACATTGTATTTTCCACTTTTCCAACTGATTGAATCTGGTATATCTCTGTTTATCCTTTGGTTGGTTGATATGGAATGATTTAAAAAAATGGTGTCTAGCGCAATCCTATTGAACCTTCAAGGCGGCAAGGATCAAATTTGCCTAGTTTACTAAAATCTGTTATATGTTTACCGTAACTTGCCTAGTTTAAAACTACAGGTTATGTTGCCTAGTCTTAATCCGTGTATTAATTAAGATTGTGTATTGCTGTCTTTACAAGGATCAAATTTATGTATGGTAGTTCTTGGGTGAACAGGTTTATGATTATGACAATTAAGTAGACAACCAACCTACAGAACAATTCAAAGGAGAAATAAAGCAGCAACGATGTAAGTATTGAACACAGTCATTTGCAGAAATATAAAGCTAGCTAGCCAGCCTGAAAAGTGAAAATGAACCTAAGCATCTAGCTAGCTAGTTACAATGCGTGGAAAAAAACATGAACGAATGACTGAATCCTAGCTATAGGTAGGCGTAGGCCTAGCTAACAGCATTGTCGATCGATCAAGTGAACCTATTGCTTTCCTCTTTCGTCGTCTCCTCTCGGCCTTATGCCAGGCAGTCTTGTCTTCTTCAACTGTAATCTTTCTCATGTTCATGTTGTACCAAAACAGCATCAGCTTGACAGCAAATCATAACCGAAACAGCGATCATAACCGAAACCATAAGAAAGCCATAAAGTGAGAAGAGTGTTGCTGCAGCGGGGCATCCGTGACAGCAAATAAAGAACCGCCGGTGCACAAATTGCGGAGAAGTGGCCGTAGGCGGACTTAACACAAGCTATTGAGTCGGACGATCTACAGTTAAGCAACTGATGATCGTAGGAGTAGCGACCCTTTTCTTTGACTGGCAATGGCATCCGGTGTAGCCCGAAGGGAGGACACAGGAGGCCATGCTATTCAAATATGAACAAACAAGTTAGTGGGCTACTCCTATTACCAATTGGTTTTACGATGAATCATCACTCGACTTACGTAATGCACAATGCACACGACCCCGGCCCCAGTAATAAGGCGATTTGTTTTAGGGGTAAATGTTTGTGAAATGGCGGCCGTTGATTAGATTTAACCATCGCTTATAGACACTGATCTCAGATATATAAATAGACACTGATCTCAGATATATCGGGTGATATATCGGGGATATTTGAAATTTGATACAATAAGAGCATATCGGTTAACGCATTAAAAATAGTCAAACAATGATATTTAACAATATATCACCGCTATATCGGTGTACATTTTACAATGTCAACATTATTTTTTCAAGTTTATTTGGAAATTTTGAAGTATAATTTTTCACTACTTAAGTAATTTTTTTGTATAAGTGTATAAATATAATAATTTTGACTAAAAATTAGCTTATTCGATAAATTCGATATATCCCCGATAATCCGAAATATCATTTTTCTCTCTTAACCGATATGACCCGATAAATGATATTTAGACCCTTGCTTATAGATACTCAAACTTTGCTAATTAATCCTTAATGGGGCCTTTGATTTCATGTACGTGTCCTTCCCTAACATGCTTGTTTTCAGATATATTATATCATAAGATCCTAGATCCTACATCTTTCCTAATTCCATTTTGTTATTATGTTCTAATTTTGTAATTTATTCCATTATATTCTATCGGTTTTAACAAAATCTATTTAATTTTGTTTAAAAATATTTCACCATATTGTATTATCTTAACTTTGATATTTCAGTTCAATTTATCTCGCTAATATATGTCAATGGGGCTCGTTTGTATGACAATTGAAAAATCCAAGAAGTAGAAGAACCCAAGTAGATAAAATATACTCTTTGGTTGGATTTTTTGTCACTGCAAAACCCATAAAATTAAATTCTCACAAATTTAAGTTTATTCATTTTAAATAAATTTAACTTACCCATATGTTGCAATTTCACCTTTATAATTAATTCTCAATTTCCTTATTTTAATTCTTACCATTTAAAATCCAACTAAATATATTTTCTCAATTCCTGAAAAGTGCAATTCATGAGAATTAATTCCCGAGAAGTAATTTTTTTTTGGGGTTCAATCATAGGTAGGCATTAGGTCCATTACAATATGGGGAAGGGGATTCGAACTCATGACCTACTGATCACTACGTGTCATCCTTAACTAAGCTAATAAGGCTTGACTGAGAAGTAATTTCCTAAGAATTATTATTCCGGTGTTAAACCAAACAAGCCATCAAATCTGGCCATTTTACATATCACATATTTCATTTCTAACCAACTTCAAATTTAATACCACCAACTAGAATCATTATTCTAGAGAGAATAATGCTTCGCGTTTTGCCACAACATTTTTGTGGAATTTGTCCAATCCAAACCTCCTTTGCCTTATAGTGTTGTGTATCTTCAATTAATTATCCGATCTGATGGTCTTTCTTCTATCGTCTCCCTTGCCTTTCCAGTCCCGCGTCGTTTGGCTCTGTCGCCTCTTGCCCTCTCGGGTTCCGGCTTCGTGTCCAACGGTGTGCTGATTGCTGCATCCCTCATCGACTCGTGGCTTTCCTCTGTTCTCTCGGTGTAGGTTTGTCTATGTGGTGCGCTGGTTTCGGTTGTGTGGATCTTCGTCCGGCGGTCCTCGGCAGTGTCGCCTGGTCTGATGGTCTGTGTTTTGGTTGCGGGTGCACTCTGTTGTGTCCTTTTGCCTGGCGGTCTGCGGTGTCTCCCTACTTCGTCCCTAAGCCCGTTGTTGACTCGACTTCGGGGAGCTTGGGCCCAAAGCAAGGAAAAAAAAAAGAGAAAAATCAGAAGTGTAGTATCTCCTTTTTCCTTGCTTGGGCCCATGTTCATCCTTTGAGCCCAAGCTTGACCCGGTCTCAAGTCCCTTGGGCCCAAGCTTTTGTGCTTGGGTCCGACGCAAGGAGAAGGAAAAAAAAGAAGAAAAAAGAGAGAGAGAGAAATTCAGATTGTATCCGTTTGTTTGTGACAGGTTGTCGAATTGCTTGGTGGTGGGATTGTGTGGCTTTCGAGGCTAGCGGTTTTTTGAGTGATGTTTCTTCTTATATGTCGACACGCGAGAGGTCGTGAACGTGATCAAAACCTGAAGGTTCGGGGACAGAGTTCATATCTGAGGTTTCCACTTAGTTCCCCAGGGATTCTCTGCGTTGCCTCTACCAACTGACGGATGAGTTGCTGCACACTGCTCCTGTTTATTTCTTCAGTTATGCTAGTTTTCGCCTATAACTGCACCCTTGTAATTTGATGGTTCTGCCTTTTTTCTTGGTTTATGACTTCCGCATCGCATATTTGATGGTTTATTCGTCGCCGATTTATTCGGCTTCTCGACCCACCGGGCCGGTTACCTAATCAAAAAAAAAAAAAAAACTACCAACTCAGTTTTCGACCAAGCAACACTAAAATCATCCGATCATGCCACAAATTATCAAAAAAAAATGCAATTATATACAGTACTCATAAAAACATGAAATGAAGTTGTTAGAGACAGAGTAGCGAAATATTGTTCAAATTTTCAATAAATCATAAATGGCGGATTTGGGAGTTGTGTATTAAAAATGGGCCGAAAATCCTCATTCAGAGCAATACATGACTGTTAACGGGTGGCCCAATTCTATGAAAATCATCTTCCTCTGAACGGTTAACATCCATCGGCTGCCTCTGACTGCCTCTCAATTTTGTAGTTTGTACTCTCAAAACCCCAAACTCAACAAGTTGCAAAGGAAGAACCCTAACTGCTATCCCCTTCACCATCAAATCGGCCGATTTCATCTGTTTCTCTACTATCTTCAAGCCTTTTATCCGCCATATCTGCAGGTTGCCAAGCTCCGCGAGTTTCGCCTGTGTTTTATTTTTTTTCTTCACCCATTTCCCTTCTTTCTGCGCCGAAATTCGCAGCGTCACTCGCCGTTAATGGAAGACAACGGTTTTTGCCAGTAGCTTCCGCCGCGACGATGTCCCACTGACAAATCCCGATCCACTCCGCCAGAAATTTTCTTTTCGCCATGGTAAGCGCACTTCATTATTTTCCCCTATTTTTCCTTCATGGATTGTCCTAACCCCAATGGATTCTGCATATCAGTAGCTATATATATCTAGTTTTTGTAATTCTTTGATGCATAAACAGTAGCTCGTATTCCTTTTAATGGTGTCTAGGTTTATCTTAAATTTTAGAATGGAAATAACAAAAAAGATGCATTGAGAATATGGAACAGTGTAATTTCATCACTAGTTAATGTAGGTTCATGAATGACAAGATTTTAGCATTTTCATTGTGAGATCAGAGATGAGATATGCTATCAACAAATTTAAAATCTAAACTTTCATGAAAATTGGAATGGAACTTATTGCTCATTACTGAATGAATATGTATCTCTATTAACTTTTTCTGCATTGTGACTTGTGCAACAGAGTTTCATGCAGGAAGATGATAACAGTTTGGAGGCAATAAGATCTCGATGTACTTTTCGCTGGCTTCTTCTTGGTCAATTTATCTATTTATGAAATTGTATGTTTCTGTTTTAACCCTTTCATCTAGTAAAATAATAACATCTACCTTTTGACAGTCCAAAATGTTATTAGGAGACATGCAGAGCTTACAGAGCGCCTTTCCAGGTACGTCATTTATAACGACATTGGGCTTACTATATTTGGTTTATGATTCATAATTCATGGTCATTCCTTATTGGTTGAGTGGCAATACAAATTCTACTTCTTGTCATGGCAATATTTTGCATTGATGACTACATCAAACTCTTCTTTCGTTCTGTGGATGTTTTGTGATCTAAATGAACCATATAATTGAACACATTGAAATGGAAAGTTATAATTCTCAATGTATTAAACCTCACTCAAGGATTTAAAACTGGCCATATTTAACAAGAGTGATGTTCCATTGCTGAATAATTATATGAGATGATGTTTTCGGCTATCTCCATTTTTATGCAGTGATATATGTTTCCAGAGCATAGATGTAATCTACATGATTTTGGACTACTTGGTGGTGGAATAGAAAGCAATTGGTAACTGGTTGTGTCAAAAGTTGTCACACTCTTAGAAATTGTGTTATCGCACTGTGAAGCCATTCTGTATGTTATTATGAATAAAAGATCCAAAACATTTAGTCAATCGTAACCCACTCTTAGAAATTGGGACCTTTTTGTAATATTTTCCATATGTAGTCTGGGAATGCTTCACGCATTTACACAGTTGCGAAAAAGCTTGCTTTTGGTAATTCTTGTTAGATTCCAATAATGTATTTTAGATCAAACTTATTAGAGCAATTTTTGTGATTCTTGAAGTTTAAAAGGATGATTTACCTGAAGTTATCTATCCTTTTCATGTCCATGTATCTCCAATTAATACTCTGGTCACCATCATGCATCTTGACAATAATGAGTGCTACACGTAATTGAGATATTTCAATCTGTGGTTTTAGTTAGTAGTATGGTGGGGATATC
Source organism: Persicaria maculosa (assembly GCA_963922045.1). Classification (NCBI taxonomy): domain Eukaryota; kingdom Viridiplantae; phylum Streptophyta; class Magnoliopsida; order Caryophyllales; family Polygonaceae; genus Persicaria; species Persicaria maculosa. The sequence goes on along the minus strand of OY998267.1, from coordinate 11,358,876 downwards.
GAAGGATGATTAGAACACTCACTTTGGAATTTGACTTTGCCAATTGGGAAAAAAAACTCGCAAAACAGGATCTAAACTAGTTACATTTGTACTAAATATTTGGAAAGAGGAGTATTAGTTGATATTTTCATCTTCATCTATTAATCTAGATGGCTTTGCTTGTTGATCTGTATCGTGATATTTGATTGTTTTCATTACGTGTTGATTTAATTTCATATTATGAATTGAAACTCCTATGCTTTTTCATTTCCCACCTTTCAGGGATTCGGACAAGATGATCTTTGAGCGTCTGCAAAAGGAATTTGATGCTGCTCGGGCTTCCCAAGATGAAGGTAACTTTTTAAAAACAATATCTGCAAAAGGAATGTGATTGATGTCTCTTTTAACGTAACTATTAATTTACAGAATTGCATTTAGAAGGTGAAGAGTGGAATGATGGACTATTAGCAACCATACGTGAAAGGGTATGCTCCTGGCTCCCCATCCCATGTGCTGTGTTTTGACATTTTTACATTTATGTTTCTTTTTATTGGATATTTTGCTGTTGAACTGCTGTCGTGTTTTAACTAGATAACTCTTTCATTTGTGTTCCAAGAAACAAATTGGTTATTTCATATTCAGTTCTACTCTGTTGTAACTATTTTGACATTGAAAAGCTCCATGCAATATGTTCCTTTTTGAATAGGTCCACATGGAGGCAGATCGCAAGGCAATACCAGCAGATATACACACAATGTCTGAATCACCTTTCCTTTCTAAAATTACATACCGAGTGGGGACAAATAAGGTATGAAGGTTCTTGGATATGTTGAATGTGAATGTCATTGTAGAATAACTCTATCAGGGTGTGGAATTACAGTGATATATTCCTTAGTATCTAATAAAAGGCTAGCTTTGGTCTTTAGGGTTCATATCGGCTGAGATATTTTGGATATTTTGTAGATCTTATTCTATCCTATTCTTTTGTCTGAGCAGTTTATATGTTGTTTAGAAGGTGCAAGGATTGGCATACAATACGAGACATCTTTCGCTGGTAATGTTCAGTGTTTTATGCCCTTTGCCATCCTGTAAAAAAGCTTTGTGGGTCAAAAAGGACTGAATGTTTTGGTTCTTGGACCTCAGATGTAGTCATGTAGAGCAGCATTACTTCTTTACTTTCTTCTTTATGCTTTATTGTTCAGGAGTTCTTAAGCCAATCAACCATTTATAATGCCTAAATGTAATCTATTAATTTCTTTGCCTGTGGAAACTGAGAAGATATTGCTGATTGTCATTGTTGAGAACACCACAACTTATTACCTGTGAAGTTATCTAATATGTTCCTTTGGTCTTCAGGAGAACCATGTGAGGTGTACCACTGTGTCCTCGAGAGTAAATCATTTTTGGAGAAGATGACAGTTCTTGAGCACACAATTCCCTTCTTTTTACCAGTTAGAGAAGCAGAAAATGATCTTTTGTCATCTAATGCAATGGTTAAGTCTCTTCCAATTGGTATTTTTCTTACTTTGTCCTGATTCCTTTCATCCCTCTTCTAAAGGAAATTTGCTGGGTTGGTTTTATTTTTTTCAGAAATTTATAGATCACATTGGAGAACTTTTGCAAGCATATGTTGATAGACGGGAACAGGTACGTATATGTGTTGATTGGAGAACTTTTGTCATCTAATGTGATCTTGTCAAACTCAAACAAGCCATGTGATTTCTGGAATGGTTTTATACTTGCACGGAGCCAGAAATTAAAATTTGGGTGGGCTGGATAGGCAAAATTTTCATTAACAAAACCCTCATTCTAAATTTCTAATGAACAAATAGATAATTTTCATTATTTTTTTTTAAATGGGGCGGGCTGGAGCAGATCCCATTCCCATCTACGGCAAATAAGTTAGGGAGATTGTCGTCACTGCATCCTTTATTTACTCCGTTTGTTAAAGAGAGAAATACACACCTTCCTTTATATGGAAATATGCACTTCCTTCCCTTATACGAGATTGAGAACAGGATGGTTTTTTCTATGCTCTCTTTTGTCATTGTGTAGGTTCGTGTTATGAGAGAGTTGTATGGTAATCAAATTGGAGAACTTTATCACAGTCTTCCCTACCATATGATCGAGTTTGTCCTGGATGATTTTGATTGGTAACACTCTTCCCTACCGTAGTTCTGAGTTGAGTAAATGTCAGACAGAATTTTGGATATAGTTTATTTTTCTGGTATGGAATTGCACTCAACTAACAACATAATTCAGGACAATTGAAACACCAAGATAACTCCAGATAAAATAAATAAAAGAATAGTTGGTCATCTGATTTATAAGTAACTCCTTTTTCGCTTCAACTTGTGGTTTCTTTAAACGTCTAATAAGCTCTTTGATAATATGATAACAGTAAGGTGACAGTCAGCCTAAGATATGCTGATTTGCTGTCTGTCCTTCCGACACGGGTGAAAGTCCTTGCCTGGCCATTGAACTGTCCTAATAAGGATATCATGATGTCAGAAACAAACAACAAAGGAAGCGCATATCCAAGCCAATTTATTCCTGCACGTCTCTCTTATGCAGAGGAGGCCCTACAAACTATGAGCTTACCGGAAGGTAATGGTACTCTAAACGTTTATTTAGTGGGTATTAGCAACATTCCTGGACCCAGGTTATATATCTGCAGGCTAAACAGATTTTGATTATAAAAAAAAACTAGATATTGTCTCGTCATCAGGCAAACTCATACCCACTTGACTAGGCAGGAAGGGGATTTTTCTTGCTTATAACTGACTTCTGATTTGGTTCACTATTTCAGCCTTTGCAGAGATTGTGCTGAACTTGCCTAGAGCACTTCAACAAATGTTTCCAGCTTAGAGTTCTTCCATTCACAAATACTTGCCCAGTTCATTCTTTCGCGAGGAATGGCATTCACTCAGTTGCCACCGGAACTTCTAATACAAGGGAAGTTGAAGTTGAGCTACTTCTTAGTCCCCATAAGTTGAAGACAACCGCTCCCTCTGTTAATGTACATTTGTGAGATGCAAATATAGTCTTTGTATCGATCACCAGACATTTAGTGAAGTCTGGTCTGTAAGTAAACCTCAGTAGTTGACTTGTCTGTTTTCTTGCAATGCCATTTGCTGCAGAAGTTTGTAGGAACAAAGCAAGAAGCGAGGGGTCACAATTGGGATATCAGTAGTTATAAAGTCATCACATTAATGTGTGATTGAAACAAAAATGTTTTTAATTAGATGAAAAAAAGAAAGAAAGAGAAACAGAAAGGCATTTAATTTTGGGTGGGGTTTTAAACTTCTTATCAACTGTTATACTCTCTCCTAAGTGACTTTTTTAAGTCATGCACGCGTTTTATTTTATGATGGTAAAAACTATATAAAATATTAATTTTTTAAAATAATATGATATCCTTATTAGTAATAAATATAATATTATTTAAAAAAATAATTAAAAAATAATATTTTATATAAATTTTTACCATCCTAAAAAAAACGTATAAGACTTTAAAAAGTCAATTATTTACAAACAGGTGGAGTAGTGCTTTGCTTTGCTAGCAACGAACTAACCGCTCGTTTGTTTTTAGGTAAGGAAAGGTAATAGGTAACCTTTTGAATTAGTCCATTTTAAAGTTAAAATTAGACCTAGGGGTGTTAGTCGAGCCGAGCTTGGCATGTTCAAGCTTGGTTCGTTTGTTAAACGAGCTCGAGCCGAGCCGAGCCTAATTTTTGAACGAGCTTTTTATTTTGTTCAAGCTTGGCTTGTTTAGGAAATGAACGAGCTCGAGCCGAGCTATTTTCGAGCTTTAAGTAGTTCTACTTTGTTATAACATGTTAAATTAAAGGGAAATTTTAGAAATTCCATAGATTTCGAGCTATTCGAGCTTTATTCGAACGAGCCGAACTTTCAACTGAGCTTAAAATTTTGTTCAAGCTCGGCTTGCTTAAATAAGTGAGCGAACTCGAGTCGAGCTTTTTCGAGCCGATCCCGAGCCGAGCTCGAGCTGTTCAGTTCATATAACAGCTCTAAAAATTAATTTATCAATATTCTAACCATTACCTTTCTTTCTTCATTTTTCATACAAAATTTATTTTCTTTTTCCCCATTTGATCACCTAATTTGAGCATGAAGTAACCATATCTAATAAGATGCTGTAACTATTTTCTTCTCCCCTAGTCTAAACTCACAAAAACATGACGATCATACAATTTTTACACAAGATTTGATTCATTTCTCTTCTATTCCCTGCTACTTAAACAAACAAGGCCTAAATTCATTATAACTATTACAATATCTTATATCCTTTGGATGATAATGAACTCTATTCTAAATTTTTTTTTCTATCGCTCTAAATTCTTTCCTTATATATATATAAAAAAAAAATTTAAACTCCACTTGTGCGTTTCAGTGCACAACCGGTTCCAAGTTCGGGAAAAAAAAAAGAGGGAAGACTTGTAGATTACTATAATGTTTTAACAATTTGTAACTTGTTGGCATTTTATTTACGGTTCGTTTGACTTATGCCCTAAGGGCATAGGTTAAGAAGTCAAATTAAAAAACTGTTTTTCTATCATAGCCAAAAAAAAAAACTGTTTTTCTAAACAACATAAGTGAACTCTAAAATCTATTTTTAAAATGGCCAAATTGACTTTATCTAAAGGGAATATTTCTCAAATCGAAATGTTTATCCTATGTCCTAAAAGCATAGAATAAAAAAAAATCTGTTTGACTAATTATTGTTGATGATAAGCGGGTGACAGTTTGTTGTTTTAATCAAAGAGGTAGAAGGCAAGACTGCTCAAGGAAAAGGCAGAGTTGTTTGTGTACGATAAGGCAGAGTTATTTGTGTATGATAAGGCCAATAGCGAGGGGAGACGACGAAAGAGGAAAGCAACAGGTTCTACTTGATCGACAATGCTGTTAGCTATGTCTAGCAAGATAGGATTCATTCATTCATTCGCTCATGTTTTTAACTAACTAGATGCTTATTGATTTCCAAGCTGACTATCACCAGGAAGAGGTAATGGCAAAATCAAATCGGGGTAGCAGAAAATCAGCAGCAACTGGTATTGCATTTTCTTGAAGCTCTATTCCGCAAAACTGCTCGAAAATTCAGTGGAATGGGGGATTAGGTTGACTCGAAAACAGGCTCCACTTGCTTGATTAAACCCAACAGTCAGCCTCACAGTCACAGGTCTCCCTTGCCATAAACATCACTACATCAGATTGAAGCCGCAAGAAAGCCTTCATCCCACAAGGCATCTGGTGTTCTTTCGAATGATGTTACCAGCAAATCCTCTACTGCAGATACTGCAGAAATAACAGCGCGCAGTGAATCTCCCTACGCCATTCGCAAGCATGAATAAAACAACTGCATATCAAGTCCAATGCACACAATTCCCGTGTTCAATACATAAACTCCCCTACAACCAACTCGGGTGCGGTTATGTATGCATGAGAGTGAACGTGTGAAAGTATGAGAAAGAGGGAGACTCTACAACAACCACCGCAGTGGACTTGAAATTGCATTACCTGACATAAAAACCTAGTACAAGTCTTTAGCAACCTACAGACTACAACAACCACCACAGTAGGCTTTCAATTAGCATCCTGCAAAGTTTTGATTTAAATCCTACAATGACAACTCAACAAGTGATCAGACTACCAAAGTTTTGGTTAAATCATTCCCGATCACAAGACACGTACATTAAGCCTACCAAATTAAAGGGGAAACTATCCATGGATCCCTATCACAGGGACACGTAGCTCCTAATACCTAATAGTGTACAACAAATAGTACAGCAAACAGGAATTGAGTGGTTCCATTTACCTCGTGGCCCTTCCTTTTCTAGGCCGCAATCTTCTCTCAGGAGGTGCCTTCTTCCCTTCACGTTTTGGATCGAAATGCATTGAATCCTGCAATGAATCCTCGTACAGCAAGCTAGAGCTATCTTGCGATCCACTCACAATGTGGTCATTGTCATTCGCATGAAGGTTGCGATCAGAATGTTCATCTCTGTTTTCCTCGAGGCTATTTCCATCTATCTTGTCTTGTGTTAAATCCACCGCATCTTCCATTTCCTTGTCATGTGGTTCAAGAGTCTGGTCTGCTGCGGATAGACTGATAACATAGAAATTCATAGTGAAAAAATATCTTGGGAGAAACAAGTATTCTTTGGACATGCTTAATGAATATAGCTCCACTTTTTACCATCTGTACAAATAGTTTGAATAGAGATGGAAAACAGGTAATAACCAAGCAGATTGGCTTTGAAGCAAATCATTTTTCTAGGCCACTGTCTCCCTTCTGGATTGCATCATATATCAGATATTTCTATATTTGGATTTTAGGATCAAGCCACATTTTAATGAACTCCTTATTTCACCCTAAGGAACCAAGGGAAAGATAGATCTTTCTTTCCTGTCCATGGAAATTCTCACGCAGATAATCTTTTATTTGTTTCAGTGACAAACATAGATTACTTTCACTACACCGCAAAAAGAAGGGGAAGGAAAAATAAGGTATGCTTTATATTTCTCACCTCAGTGCTTGATCATCTATCACAGAATTCCTCAAACCATTAATTTCATGGGAATGCAGATGTCCTTGCCCTGCAGAAGGATCAGTAACCTTAGTTGCATCAACATCCCCAGAGGCCTGAATGTTTTCATTATCCTGCAGAGATTCAGAGAGCCAAATTATGTTTTCATTATCCTACAGTGGAAAGAATCACAAGACCTCTTCAAAAAGACGAGAAAAGAATAAGGAATATCTAGCACTCACTCGACTTTGTTTCAGAATTAAACTTGCAGTGTCGGTTTGTGACCCTTGAGTCTGCAATCTCTCACATTCCATTCCCCCAGCTTCTGAAAACAAAATCTTAGTCAGGGATCAAAGAAATTATTCCCTAATAGCACAAAACTCCTTTAATGTCAGAAAGAAGAATTTTCAGCAGTAGTGTCACAAGGAAACTAACCTGGCAACCCATGACTGTTTGTGGTAGCCAAGTCTACAGATGCATTTGGCTCTATGTCGGACATCAAAGAGCTTAGATTATGCATATCATATCCTATCTTCATATCATCAGTATTGTTTGTTGTGGTATTTCGCGTTGACTTATCTTCCACAGAAAAGGAAGTCAAATCAATCTTCTTTGATGGTGTTGTGGCTAACAGCTCTTCTGTAGCCTTTGAACGCACTTTCCGTATTTCATCCAAGATGTTCCATGACCCAGCAGAAAGATCATTTGTTTTCATCTGCTAAAAATTGCAATCTACTAGTTATTATACTCCCATAGTATATGCATGTTTTTTAAGACAGATTTTATTTTTTGCCATGACTAAATAACTGCCACATGGACAACTTAATGCATAAAAGTTCACAAAATTTGATGTTGATGAGAACTTGGGGCAACAGCCCGGTGAATCTCCCGCACAACGGTTCGGTAGCAAGATTATAGAAATTTAAAAACTTGAGTGAAATTACTAATTTGTTCCCTTTTTGGTAATAATGGGGTAACAAGATCATTAGGCTAAATGAAAAATAGTTGGAAGGCATTGTAGGTGATTTGAACTAAAGAAAGCATCTACCTCAGATGGATGCACAGGGCTGTGAAAGAATGACTTTGATATTTCTTCCTTGGAATTCTGCATGGGTGATGGTGTACCAAACCCAACATGCTTCTTCAATGATACAGATGACCATGAAGGCCGATCCTGCATAAATGATTTCGCCAAATCCGCAGGAGAGCCAGTTTCATTTTCAGTGACCTGCATCAATTAAACTTTTAGAAAGTTGTTGCTGGATTAATAGGTAAATCCATGGCCAAAACAAAATTATTGTAGGAGATTTGACTTTTAATGTCATCCTTCCATGTATTTTGGTCTCAATGAAGTGGGGAGCTGCACGAATAACTTGCAGTCACATTGATGATAATCACACAACTCAGGATTCATATACAACAGCACATACATGTGCTAAAAATACATTCTCCCTAAAACCAGTCACCACTGGAATTAATATAAACAAGGGACAGGCAAATTCAGAAAAATGCAGAAGATCTAGACATAAACGTGTGAGTAAGAGTTTGGATGTGAACATTAAGCATGAAAGGTAGACACAAGTCAGTAGAATTTACAAATAAAACGTTTACGTATAAAAACAATGCCATTGACTTGGAAAGAACGAGGTTTCAAACAAGAGAGATTTGATCCTCCTCTACCTTTGAAATGGAACCCGGCACACCTTTCTTCTCCTCCAACCACTTCTTTGCTTCCATAATGGCATTAATGCGTGCATCTGGATTTGTTTCTTGTAAAGCGAAAGAGATTAACCAAAAGTCAAGATCATTTTGCATGCGAGAACTACAGGAGAGTATTAATGCTTTTTATGGTGATCTGCTGAGTAATCAAAATAAATTCTTGTTTACAAAAAGCTGGTGCATGAATGGTACCTGTGTTGCCTAAGGTACCATCCCAATTCACGACACGTGATTTGATGAGCTTTATAAGCTCATCACATTCTTCCCTGGCCAATGATGAATATCATATCAGGAAAATATAAAATAATGTTGTATGGGCAATAAGAGCCACCCCAATAGAAAGGGAATACTACCTATATGCAAAATTACAACCATATAATACAGCCCATGGCTACAAAAAGAAAAAGGTAAGTAGGTGGCTGCAACCAGGAAAAAAAATAGCCATGTATGAAAAAACAAATGCTCAAGTTTGATGAAATGAGAGAAAAGGTATTGAGAAACATAATCTTGTTAAAAAGACATCGTAGGATTGTCAAACTTGCTTGTAGTGATTGTTTAATAATTAGACATGTGAAGTCTTCCAGCATAAAAGAATTCATCATAACATACTTCAAATAAAAAATTATCATAAGATTTTAAGTTCAGTCAATACCTTGAAAAAGTCTCCTGCATAACCAGCTGCTGGATCAAATGCATATTCTCACTCTTATCCATGGAAGAAAGCTCCTGCACAATCCAAATCAGAAAATTAAGAACGTATACTCACTTAAAATGTTGGAAAATAGGGAACACTCAGTCAAATGTGAGAAGCTTCTAGTGGAAGGTAAGATAAAATGTGTACTATAATATAATTGAATAATGATTTTTATTAAGCTTGTCAGGGTGGGGCATGAAAGTTAAGGCATTGGGTATTGATGTAGCCAATCTTGAGTTCGATTCCATATGGGCAATATAGGAGTTTTCTATTTCAGCTATATTATCCCAATTTTACAAACTATATATCCACCCTAGTGCGCTTTGAAAATCTATTCACAACTCTACATTGTTCCTAGACTTCTCTAATTGTAAACAACTAATAGTACCTTAAAAATAGGATGCTTATTTCTTTTTTCCAGGAAAGCTTGAGAGAAAGCTGAGTTACAGAGTACTATACCTTGTTCAACCCATCATCATCAGCAATTGCTTCATCCTCATCATCTGAATTGTCAGAAAAAAGTCTCCATGAATTCAGGTAAGGGATAGATAACTGAACAGTCTGAACAGAAAGGATTGAGAAAATCATGCCTACAGCTGCTAATCATATGGGTGTTAAAAGTTCTATGCCAGAAAATTGCAGATCATATGGGCCGTCAAGTTAAAATGGATACGAATAAAATAAAGAGAGAAAATAGACTTATACAAATCTTATGCTAAAAAATACTCCCTCCGTTCGGCAAAACTTGTCGTTTACTATTCACGCACGCTTTTTTAGAATGATAAAAACTATATAAAATATTTATTTTTTTTTAAATTTTTTTAACAAGTTTGTACTTATTAATAATAACTACAAAATTGTTTAAAAAATTATTTAAAAAACTAGATATTTTATATAGTTTTTAGCTCCTCAAAAAGCGTGCGTGAATAGTAAAACGTCAAGTTTTGCCAAACGGATGGAGTACAGAACAGAAAACTTTCTGCTTCTCTAGTTCCTTGCACTAACTTCTAGGGACTGCTGGACTAGCATTCATATTAGGCAGAAAGATGAGACAGGGAGCACTATCTTTAACAGATGCTAGATTTTTTGTAATCTGCTTGTACTTTTAACTATGAATGGCCTCTTTTTTTTTTCTAAAAAAGATGTCATTTTAGGTTTTCTATGCAATAATTGTTGTTGAATTATGATGTTACAAAATAAGTCTTTTGGGGACAACTCTTTTTTCCATCGGTCAACAATTAATTCTTACCTAGTAATTAAATTTAAGATGAGTTTAACAATATTTTCATCTTCCAGTATTCCTACGCAACAGTTTAGTTTTGTCATGTTCGTGTATGAACAATGATGCTAACAACATCAATATTCATCTGAAATTAGTTGACCCTAGTCGAGTTCAAATAAGACTGAGTTTGATTGTGCAATCGCATTCCTTACTTCGTGTATAGGCATAAAGCAAAAGATAGGGTTACCAACGCGTAACTCTCAAATTGCAACTCTTGCTACCAGAAATCGGCCTAAATGAAGTAAAATTACTGCCGAGAGAGTTCCTAAATTCGAACTATTTCATCCTCAAAACAAGACAAAGACAGCACCGAACTCCAGTAAAACTAGAAAGCATACCAGAACTGGAATCGCCGCCGGAAGACGAAGAAGAAGAAGGCGATAACGGATCGGGACGAAAGACAGCGGAAATAACCTTCCCCGCCCCGGAGGCAACCACGCGAGCAGGGTACATCAATCCGGAGAGCCAATTAGGGTTTCCAGATCTCTCCAGAGCGGGCTCCTCGGTCGGCGGCGGAAACACTGGCTTAGGGCGAGCGTAGGGAGTTCTTTCCGCCGCCGTCCTGCGACGGTTCCTAACAATCTTACCGCCGGCAGCTCGGTCATCTTCATCGGCGTTCCGGCGGAAACCGAAAATCGGCGCCATTGAGAGAGAAAGGGGCGAGGCGAGGCGAGGAACTGTGGGAAACGGTTCTCAAGGGAAAAAAGGAAAACCGGGTTAGGAGGGTGGGGTTTTTGCGGTTTCGGTTGGGTGGATAAAAAAAAAAGTGCATTCTCTTTTCTTTTTCCTTCACTCATATGCTTCTTTGTCTTTGTCTTTCTGTTTCACCTTAGTTGGTGGTTCTGGTTTTATCCTTAAACTAGTTAAGGCGACATCTTGAACGGAGAATATGTTAATATAATATTATAAAAAATTTAGATTTTTTTTATAATAGAAAGTAGTTAGGTTTGGCTACATTCTGTCTGTAGTCCAGCCTAGAGCATCTTTACGGATAAAAACTTATAATTCTATGTCGGAGATAAGGTTAGCGTTAGGGGTTAAATATCTCAGGTGGGTCAGTCTATTCGCAATGCTATTAACTTTCCTAAACACATGATGAATGAAGATCGAGAAAAATTTCAACAGGTCCAGTCGGGAGTCTGAGATGAGCATTTCGATCTCCCATGGGCAATTCCAAGAGTCCAAGAATGCATTAATAATACATCGATTATCTCCTTCAATTTCAATATTTTTGATATTTTTATGGAAAAATGACTCAAAATAATACCAACTATCACATATGAACCAAATATAATACGAACTAAAAAAGTCTCAAAATAATACAAACTATCCACCTATAAACCAAAAATAGGTGGATAGTATACCTATATTTTCAAGTGTTTGGCTACACATGTATACCTATATTTTCAAGTGTTTGGCTACACAATTTAAAATGTGCTTATAATAATATAAATTTAAAATAAAATAAAAATAAAATATTTAACTTTATAATTTAATCAATATATAATACTAAAACAAAGACGTGAAAATCCTATGTGGCGGGCTCTGGTCGAATTCGCTTACATGTCGTACTCTGGTGCAATCTGACCCGATTTTTTTGACACGTCAATTAATGAGTATCCAATATATTTACGCCATATCAATTAATGATTTTATATCTTTAGCCACATCGTTTAACTTATATTATTAACAATCACAATTGATTTAAATAAAAAAATTTATCATATCTTGATTAGTTATATTTTGATCAATTTTTTGAGTTATTTAAATAAATCCAATGAAATTTGATAAATTAAAAACCTTATCAATATATCTTAGAAAAACACTAAAATTATGTATATAATTCATAACAATCACTTTAATTTTAAAATAAAGGAAAACAACCTTACTATGTATTAACTCTTTTCAAACTTTCGAAAGAAGTTCTAGCTATTAAAAAATTGAAATTAGGTAAAGTAGAATTTTTTATAGGTTTTCATATATGGACCCTTTAAAAAGATTTTTTTGTTAGTTTGATTTCATCTCAATATATTCAATCATATCATGATAATTTATTGATATACGGATTCAAATCAACAATGATTCATGAAGTTGGACTTTTTATTTGGTACCCTAATTTTACAAATTTTTTAAAAATTAAAATAAATATTTTTTTATTTTAAAGGGCTATATTATTCCTTTATTTAGCCATTTTTTAGCCACCGAATATACAAATGCTTATACAGCACTATTACCTATGTATAAAAACAGGGTCTCTGTATTATTAATATCAATTATGTCATTTTTTGGTGTAATCTGACTCATATCTTTTAACCACATCAATTAAACATTTTTATATATTTTTATCCACATTAATTAACAAAAACAAATATAATTGAATCAAATAATATATTTTCTATTATATATATAATTATTTTTATATAATATACTAAAATTAAGTATTTATTTAATATAAATGATATTTTTAATCTATTTATATTGATTTACACTAATCTATTAAAATAAATGGAACTTCCTAGCAACTGAGTATTTATTCAATATAAGAAAGATTTATCATATATCTATATTTATTATTGGTATAAGATATTTCTTAATACAGTAATATACAAAAGACATAAATTTAAATAGTTATCCATATCTTTATAAAAATATTTATTTTAATGTAAATTTATTAGTGGAGTTATAGACGAAACTTGAATTATTAATAATAATATATTTGGATAGATTATTTTATTTTATTAAGTTTTATACATTTTTATTAGTTGCAACACAATTTTGTTTAATTTTAGCTTTAAATTTGTTAATAATGTTATTTATTTAATTAATATATTTTAATGGATTATATATTGATTTCCTAGAAAGTTTTCAATCAAATTATTTTTATCTTCATAATTTAATTATAAAAAACCCAAGGATAATATATATAATAATAATATTTATTAAAATGTCGCGTAACACGCGGGTCAATAGGACGAGTTATAATTATAATCCATGGAATTCAAACACAACCGTTAAAATGATTTCAGAAATAAAAAAAAGGGCAAATTGTGAAAAATAGCGTGAACTTTAGGGTTAGTTGCGTTTAATGGCATAAACTTTTAAAATTTTAAAAATAATCACCAACTTTGGTTCTGGTTGCAATAATTGGCACATCTATTGTTTTTTTTTTAAATATCACATCTTAATAACATTCTTTGTAGAAAAAAAACCATTCAATTTTCAATTTTAAAAAAAATGCCCATATTTCATTTTTAAAAATAATCCATTTTCATTTTTAATTTTAAAAAATATAATTTATTTTATAAAACACTACTTTTCCCCTTTTTTTTTCTTAAAAGAATACACTCATTATTTACACTCGATTAAAAAAAGAACTAATTTTATTTTCTCCATAAACTCGGTTTTTTTTTCAAAAAATTAAATAATAAGTAATGTCTTTAAAATGAAAAATGAGTGTCTTAAAAAGATACCAATTAATATCACAATTATATTTAAAAAAAAATGATTTTTTTGAAAAATTGAAATTGAGTTTATAAACATGAAAATTGTTTTTTTTTAAAGAAGAAAATTGTGAGTGGGTTTAAAAAACAATGGAAAAATGTGATTTCTTTGTAAACAAAATGTTAATAAGGGGTGCACTTTTAAAATAAAATGGTTGTGCTGCTAACCACAAACACCCTTCAAAGTTGGTGATTATTATAAAATTTTTGAAAGTTGGTGCCACCGAACGCAACCACCCTAAAGTACGTGTCATTTTTTACAATTTGCCCTAAAAAAACGCACCAAATATGGTTTTTTTTTACAGATTGAAGTGGATCAGCCCAAATGATTCAATGGTTTTTTTTTCAAGATTGAAGTGGGCCTTTTTTTAACTTTCCTTTGGATCAGCCCAAAATTAAAAGAACCCATAGGCTCTCTTCATTTTTTCACACTACCGATATATATATACTTTTAAAAAAAGTATTGGGTCTCCCGTGGTTAATGGGCCAGAGGCCTCGTCTCAGGTCCGGGCCTGGTAATGTATCAATTGGTAACCAAAAGTCGTGGTTACTACATGGTATGAAAATTAGCGTACCACTAATTGGTACGTGATAGTCACTATTTTTTGGTGGTTGCTGTATCATACCAACCCTACACATAGCCATGTAGTGAGCAAAAAGTGAACTAACATTAAAAGGTTGGTGTAAATTTTACAGGTTTCAGTTTATTCAAAGGGAAGCTGAAATGTTTACCATTGCAAGACAAAATATATGAACTTTTGTATGATTTCATACTTATTTTTAATAAATATGAAATTATAAAAAAATAATTAAATTTTTTAAATTTTATATAGTTTTTATAATTTTAAAAAACATTTTTAAGTATTACTAATTTCATTTACCTTAGACTGAGTAATAATTTGTAGTAACTTGCATAAACCGGTAATCAAAATGTTGTAATATTACTAAACTTAATTCACCTTTTCAATTTGCAGAAAGTTGTAATATTACTAATTTCATTTACATTATAATTTTTCTAAATGTGTAATCAAAAGGTTTTATTTAAATAAGAAACTTACCATAAGGCCATTTTTATCGGCCAAAAACTGTTCAAGATACTTGTAAAGACCGAGATTTTTTAGATATTATTTTTATAATTATAGATTTTTATTTCAATTTAAAATTCATTTAATTTCTAAGCCTCTGAAAATTTTTGAAGGTTTCTGTCCTCGAGCAAGCAATTCACTTTAAATTCTTTCGAACAAATTCCGGAATGAACTTGTTAATTCAATTTGAAAATGAATTCATCCCGCTTTGTTATTTCAGGTCTTAAAATATTTTCGGGTTTTATTATTTATTTCGGATTTGAATATTTATTTTAAATTTATTTTAATCGAATCGGTATAAGATCGGAAAGCGGGTTTCGAGATTTAATTCCGGATAATTGTTTTGACTTTTTCCACTCACACTCATCCTATCTTACCCCTCTCCCTATTCTAGCTGGTAGGCCAACCCCTACTCTCTACTTCATCTGTCATTCCCTATCTCCTCCCTCTCTTGACTTTTCATTTTCTATCTGTCATTCACCACTCCCTCACCCTACACCATCTCGTTGCTTTCACTTGTCACCACCGCCACCCTCCTTCTTTCACTTTTTTTTTTTCAGATCCTTCAACACCCCTATCACTCCTCACCTCAACACCTTCACCATCACAACTCCTCCTCTGTTTCCCATTTCGAGCCCAACAGCCCCGTCCCGCGAAGCAGCAGCCGTCAACCTTACTCTCCTCCGACGTGCCCAGCACCGAAGCCGAAGTAACCCCGGAGCCGCCGTCGCTGAGCCCTCGCGCATCCCCTGTTTTCCGAGCCCAAACCGAGCTCCCACCACCCTGTTCCTCCTCCTTCCTCGCAGAGAAGCAGTACCCAGGGCCCCCGAGCTTCACCTTTCGAATCCCAGAAGCCACCCAGGTCCCCTCGAAGCCGTCGGAGCCGCGTCGCAGCACCACTTCCCCTGTTCTTCTCCGACCCGAGCGGTAAGCTCCAATCTTCTTTTCTTTCGGCTCGAATCTGTGTAAAGTCGGACCTCTAATCTCCCTTCGCTCATCCTAGGCCAATAGCAAAAAGCTTACCCATCGACGCCGCCAAATCGTCTCTCCGACGGCGATTTTTCCGGCGAAACTTCGAAGCCCCAGTGAGCATCCAATCCTCTTTTCTTTTCTATATCCTAAGAGCCTAGGCCAATAGCTTCGTTTTGTACTCAGAGAGCAAAAGGGCAGTGAGCGGAGTGCGTGTTAACCGTGTTTGAGTGAGCAACCAGGGGAGTCGAGCGAGCGAGAGCGAGGACGAAAAAGTGGCAAGACCGAGGGAGTGGCGAGCAAGAGCGAGGACGGAGCAGCGAGAGGGAGCAGGAGAGACGAGGTGGAGGGCGAGGCGAGGTCGGAGCGGAGGTGAGCGAGCGGAGAGCTGAGCGGGGTAGTGTACAGGGGAGCGGGCGGGCACGAGGAAGGAGAAGACCCAGGTGGGTCCCGCTCGTTTTTTTTTTATTTTGTTTTATTTGTTTTTGTTAATTGGAAGAAAAGGGTTTGGGCATCTTGGGCCATATTTTTGGTTTGGATCCGGGCTTGTTTCGGTTTTGGGCCGGGTTGGGTTATGTTTAATTATTCTATTACTTTACTTTATCTAATATTAAGTTATTATGATGTGTTATTTAATTATTATTAATTTATTCTGAGTTAATTAGATTATTTATTTGATTTGATTTTTGGGGAGTTTATTTAGGTACATAATATACTTGTTAAATATTTGCATTTAAATGGCTAGTTTTGAATTATTCAGACTGTTTAAAAATATTCCTAAGTGTCGGAATTCATTAGGATAATGATTTTGAAACAAAATATGTCGGAATTATTTTAATAGTGTGCCTTTGGAAAATAGTTTTTAATTGTTTTATGTTTTATAAATGGATTTGGCCGTGTATAGTTTTGAGAGATTGCTTTATCGAATCGACCTCATTTGAGATTTAAGGGCTTTCAGAAACTTGAAGTTTGCTTACTTGGACTTAAATTGGTGAATTGTTGATGAATATTACGTGCGAATTGTGTGCATCATGTTATGATATGAATATATGTTGAAGCATGATTATATTGAGGTCTTAAATCGATGAATTTAAAGCGTGATGGATGATATATGAGTATTATATGACGATGAACGAGATAGTATGATGAAATGAGAATGAGATATATGTATGTATATATATATATATATATATATATATATATATATATATATATATATGAGACGATATATGAGATATGATATATTGAGACGAGATGCGAGATGTTATATGATGACATGATGATGTTGATATGGAATATGGGATGGGATGAGACTATGTTGAATTGTTGATATGGCTTGATGATGATAAATAAGTTCTTTTAATTTTACTTAGTTCTGTGTAGTGGTAAATGGGTCCCCTTGTGCTTTAGACTTATAATTGTTACTTATTAAAATTTGTTAGGTGATTCGTGACCTGATTGGCTTGCTTAGTGCGGGTTTATTGCTTTTGCTGATCTGCTACTCCAGGTAAGTCCTCCGGGTCTTACTCAAGTTAGAACATCATGCCTAATGTGTCATATAGTGTGTAGGTGTTGTATCCTGCATATTCATGTAGTATCATGCTTAAGTTGCACAAATTAATCGAGCATCCGTATTTTCTTTGCGTATGGTAGAACGACCGTTAAATTGTGAGTCCTAGAGTCATTTGCTAGGGTCATAGGACGGTCCAGTCCCATCGGGCTTTGTCCTCATCGAGTCAAACTGTTAAAGTGACGAGCATGACTATAGATGCGATTGATGATGATATGGTATTGTACACGACCGGTTCTCGCACTAACGAGCATGGGTGCGGGAGTAGAAAACGCGGCCGGTTCCTGCACTAACGAGCATGGGTGCGGGAGTAGGAGAGGGACATGCATGCCACTTGGCATTCTGTGCGGGATCCCATTTAATCGCTTTCTGTATATATATAAACTGTTAGTATGCTTGTGTGTTTAATATTTCCGCACTGCATTAGAGCATCATTTATCTAGGTATAGGCATATTATATGTCCTCAGCGAGGTCTTCAGGGCCCGCATGAGTGGCTCGACCTTGACTTCGTGGTTAGTTTCAGGTACCCGTACCTTTGCTTGATCATGTGCTGTTATGGCGGGGGATATCCTATGGCGCAGTGAGAGGGAGAGAAAGACCGACTATGAACTCCACCCTTTTGCTACTCATTTTCTCGTATTTGGTTTTGACCCGGCCATATCGTGGCAAGTTGTGTTATGAAATTTCCTTTTTATGCTTTTTGAACTTAAAATGTTTTGAGCGACTTAGGCAAGTAGGACAGGTCCGGAGGATCCAACGGCCCTATCGCGAATTTAGGGTGCGAAATCCCTTCTTTGAGCATTAAAAACTTTGGTTTAAAACTCAACCCGTACTCGAATTGCAAGATCCGAACGAAGGTATCCAATCATTCGAAACGTAACCCGAATAGGGCAGTTCAGTGGCTCATGAATGAGAAGTGTGGACTCACCTTACTTTCAGTCCCTATTCCTAATTAAGGGATAGAAAAACTACTTTATTTAAAAATAAAATTAAATATTAAATATAAATCTAAGCAATTAAAATAATATTTTAGGGAGTCCTGCGTTTTATATGTTGCTATAGGGAATTTGATACATATGATGGGACCTTGGGACTTATATATATGTATCATTCGATGTGAAATAATTTACCAAAAGGGGTTGTTTTTTACACCCACAAAATTTACTATTTACACCCAAAATCCAAGTTTTTGTTTTTTTTTTAAATAAACCCTACGCCTCTTGAGTCATAGGTGTGTGACTCAAGAGGCGCAGCTATTTTTTTCTATATACATACCCTGCCCCTCTTGAGTCACACGTCTATGACTCAGGAGGCGTAGGGTTTATTTAAAAAAAAAAGAAAAACTTGGATTTTGGGTGTAAATAGTAAATTTTGTGGGTGTAAAAAACAACACCCTTACCAAAAGAATAGTTAAAAGTACGTCCTTCCTGCTTAAATAAATAAATATAATTAAATATAAATATAGTCATTGTAAATATTCTTGGTATGGTAGGACAATGTATTATATGTAACTAATAAAAAGGTGGTGTTATATGTACGGTGAAATTATCGCTATTTAAATGGTGTCGACACCGACTTCCTAGGTATGTAATCCTACCGACATCGACTCCTTAGGTCGACAATATTGTACTGAGTGAGAGACACATGTGTCCTGACCTGGATCGAAAACTTACGTATAGGTCGGCAGCCTCACCGACACCAACTTCTCAGGTCGGTACAGTGCATATGACGATATCTCATTGTGTCGATAGCAGGACCGTAAAAATATATTGTTCTATTTTGAGTTTTTTCCACCTCATCCTTAACCTTCTTAAATCTTAATTTATCCTTAACCTCCACTGCTAACCACCGCGTCATACAATAGCGAGTTAATTACCCCTAATCATGTACACTGCAACATACAACAATGGATATGATTCGGTATGTGAGTCGTTTTAAGGGGGAGACAATCCACACGACCAATTTATCGCCAAACACACGGTGGTGATTGCGGATCCAAAAACCGTAGTAATTTGCTCCGCCACAGATCTCAAAACAATGAGAAATGATATGGCGACAGTTTTAAAAACCATCGCAATAAGTGCGGCTACGGATGCTCAAATCGTGTTAATTGTGAGGAAACCGGCTGTAAATCAGTATAAATAGGAAGCACTGTTTGAACATCCTTGTGTGTGACGCAATATTATTTGTGATATTTTTTAATGATAAAAAAATTAAAAAAATTATATTTACATTTTATATGTTTAATTATATATGTTTGCATATTTTTTTCTTACAAAATGATGTTTTAATAATTATTATAATAAATATTCTAACTTAACAACTCTTCTAATTTTAGTATCTTTTAAAATATTATTTTATATTAAAAAGTTATACAAATATATGATATTTGACATCTACAATGTAAATATAATTTTTATAATTATTTTTATCATTAGAAAATATCACAAATAATATTGTGTCACACATAAAGATGCATCAGGCATCTACATAGCTAAACACATGCATCTACATATCACAAATAATATTTTTTTCAAACTCTAGTATTCTTCGTGTTTTTTTTTATTAGGTAAAAATTCGAGTTCAGGCAAACCTGAAACTCGATGGCCGACCAAGTCGGCAGACGGAGAACCGTCAATACAAACTGAAACAATAACACAAATCATCATAAAAGACAGAAAAACCCAAATAACCCATACAAGACGTCCGTCAGCAGAGAAGTCAATGAAGAATCAAGTCGCGCCACGAGTGCCAAAACGTGGGAGAGAGCAAAGCCTCAAGACAATTCCTCGTGTTTTTAATTCAATTACATCGTATACTATAGCTAGCAATTAATTAATAAAGGCTAGTAAATTAGTAATCAATTTTTCTAATATGCACACATGCATCTACATAGCTAAACACACAAGACAACAGTTAGCTTTTTTTTTTCCTAACCTATACGGAGCAACAGTAGCCAATAGAAGGGAAAAATCAAAGGGTTGGTTAGCTAACCCCCATCACCATCCAAGGCAATTCTACTGCTTGTTTTTTTGACTTTCGTCCTAGTAGTTAAAGGGAAAGAAGATTTAGATGTCAGTTACGTGTGGAGTGAATAGAGAATTCACATTTGAGGCTTTCTGATTCCATCCCGATACGATCCAGTTCGCTATTTGTCGACTTGGTCGATCTCTCAAGTTGTCAGGTTTGTCTGGTTCTCGAATTATTTCCTAAAAAAAGTATATGTTTTAACAAACGGAAGAAGTGTGTTTTACCGTGTGGATGGTATAATTATATTGGGATGGTCGAGCCTAGAACGATCTCAAAGTAGTACCTGAACGTCTCCAATTCAACTCCCGGATGGCCGCTCTCTATTTACCTCTAATTATATATATATATTTAAGTTATTTTCTCTTGTAAAAACATACTCATCTTGAATTCATATATAAAAACATGCTCACTCATCTTGAATTCAAATACAACAAAGCGGCCAAAGCCTAAGCTAAAACATCATGGAAAATTCCATTCCACTAATAATTTCCTTCATGTGTTTGTCTCTTTGCATTTTAAGGGTGTTTCTTTGCCGCCATGGAAAGGCCAACTTTAAGCTTCCTCCGGGGCCAAAACCACTTCCGATTGTCGGCAACATCTTGCAACTCACTAACAAGCCTCCTCACCATGCTTTGGCCGACCTTTCAAGGAGCTACGGCCCTCTCATGTCGCTCAAGCTAGGCAGCGTCGACACCTTGGTCGTGTCTTCGGCTGAAATGGCTCGAGAGGTTTTCATAAAGCACGATTTAGCCTTCTCTAGCCGGCATGTGCCTGACGCTCTACGAGCACTCAATCACGACCAATACTCCATGGCTTGGTTGCCTGTTTCGCCGATATGGCGAGACCTTAGGAAGGTGGCTTCCATCCAACTTTTCTCCGCGAGGCGCTTGGAGGCCAATCACTCCCTTCGCCATGAGAAGGTTCGTGAACTCGTCGAGTTCGTAGGCGAGTGTTGTGGGAATGGTCAAGCTGTGGATATTGGTCGAGTGGGATTCACGACGGCCCTCAATTTGTTGTCGAACACCTTCTTCTCCATCGATTTGGCTGGCCATGGCTCTTCGTCGTCTCAGGAGTTCAAGGACATCATTTGGAACATAATGGAATCCGCTGGAAGGCCGAGTTTGGCGGATTATTTCCCACTTCTTCACTATTTTGATCCCCATGGGATAAGGCGAGAAGTTGCAACTCATTTCTCCAAACTATTAGCGGTGTTTGATGATTTGATTAGTAAGAGGTTGTCTACTGATCCATCGGATTCTTGCTCTCACGACGACGTCTTAGAAACGCTTCTTCGAAACAACAAACAAGATGGCGATCATGGTCTTAGTCTTGATGATATCAAGCATCTACTTCTTGTATGTCAATCACATAAAGTGATAGTACTAGCATTGCTAACATATGTACTTACTGCGCGCATCTAGCTAGATAACCGATTTGTTCGATCCTATGTAGGATTTCTTCGCGGCAGGAACAGACACAACCACGAGCACAGTTGAATGGGCAATGACCGAGCTACTCTGCAACCCATCAAAGATGGCGAAAGCTCAAGAGGAAATAAGTCAAGCCCTTGACAAGCATGCTTTAGTCCAAGAATCCGACATCCAAAGTTTGCCCTACTTGCAAGCAGTTGTGAAGGAGACCTTCAGGTTGCACCCACCTTTGCCGCTACTACTACCCCACAAGGCTCGGGACAATGTACAACTCTTCAACTACCGCATACCCAACAACACGCAAGTATTGATCAACTTGTGGGCTATCGGTCGAGACCCAAAGATCTGGGAGAGCCCAACCGAGTTCTTGCCCGAGAGGTTCTTGGATCGCATTGACATTGACACAAGAGGTACGAGTTTTGAGCTTATACCGTTTGGAACTGGGAGACGGATATGCCCTGGCATGCCCTTGGCTCATAGGATGGTGCACGTTATGTTGGCTGCTCTTCTCCATGGCTTCGGTTGGAAGCTTCCGAATGGGATGACAAGAGATCAAATGGACATGAATGAGAAGTGTGGAGTCACTGTACAAAAGGCCAAGCCTTTACTTGCAGTTCCTATTCCTAAGTGATAGAAAACCTATTTTATTTAAAATAAAACTAATATTAAAAATAAATGTTATTGCTATTGGTCCGGTTAGATCTCGTCAAACACACGGTGCAAACACCGACTTTCGGAGTCGGGGATGATTTTGTCACGTAAGCATCCGGTTGTCGACTTCGGGAGTCGGTGCCAGTGGCCAAGAGACTAGGAATAAGAATCTTCAACTTTTGCATGTTGCATATTGAGATTTCTGAACGGAAGGGATGTGACTTGTCGACTTTGTGAGTCGATGTCGGCTGAATGGATCAAATGTTAACTAGTTTATTCTCTGTGTTTTACACGGATTTAATGTAAAATCTAGCTCACTATCCGTACTTTGTACGACTTGATTAAAAAATAAAATACTTACATAAATTCTAAAAAATACAATAAATAAATAGTTTTTAATTATTCTATTTGTTAGCACTGATATATATGTTATTTTTTTAACCAAATTTTAGATCAATTAAAATATGATTGACAATCACAACCTACTTCAATCGAAAGTTGGTTCAGTAAAAATATTATTGATCTGACTATGTACTGAGAAAACTCAAATTTATTTAACTTAATAAGTATTTGGTATCACACAAATAATAATCATATGTTACATCAATGCAAGTGAACTTGAAATACACTAATAGAAAATGACTCAATCTAACTCATATATTGACTACAATCTCTAGCCATTTCAACAACATTCACAACCATATTACATAGACAATGCTACCATACTGTGTTTTATTAAAAAACATAGGTGTACACTACCCAAACCACAACTAACAAAAGTTTGTAAGATACTGGAGTATTGATTTTTTCATTTATTGGTCCTTCCATTTTCATTAGTTATTTGACCCTAGTAACAAAACTCTAACCCCGATCTCAATCGATTTATGCTTTGTTATGTGCATTCACATAGCCATTCAATGAAGAATATTCATAAAAACCAATGATATATGCAACAGTTATATATGTTCAGTTGTGCATCACATTTCTCGACAGTTATTTTCCCTTATTCGTCATGATTCTAACCTAAATAAATTGCATATACGGTTGCCTTCTTTTCTGTTCTTGACTATTAAAATCGCCATTTTTGACTTTGAATTTTTGGTGGTCCTTCACACACCAAGATATAACCTATATAATACATGTTTTAAAAATTAATTAGTTCAAATAGTTTGAGATTTCAGTAGTCAAATCACATGATGAAGGCAGTTGACAATAAATTCAAGTTCAAAAATCTATGTGATGTCCCAACTAATCTATTGACTTGAACATGCCTATAGTGATCTCTAATTAATACTCCCTCTGTTTCAAAATAAATGTCACTTTACTATTTCGCACGTATTTTAATGAGGCAAAAAACTCTATAAAATATTAATTTTTTAATCAATTTTTTTCATAATTTCATAATTGTTAGTAACAAGTATGAAATTATGAAAAAAATTTAATTAAAAAAATAATATTTTATAGAGTTTTTACCTCTTTAAAAAGCGTGCACTAAAATCCAAACGACTTTTATTTTGAAACGGAGAGAGTATATCATGATTGTTTATTATATCAATATTCTTTTTTATTTTTCTAATAATATATTGATCTTCATACATAATTAAAATATGATAGGATTAGATAGTATAATGATTAAATAATAGCTAATTAGTATGTAAAGTTGAAATTTTAATTTAAAATAAATAAAAAAATACTAGTTACAGTTTCATAGTTTAACATAATAAGACATGACTTGTCGTAAAATATTTTATTGATAATGTATAAAAATAATAGCATGAATTTTATATTATATATATATATAAACACAAAAAAGATACATTAAAGGTCAAATATATGAAGATGTTTCATAAGTCAAATATATAACATGAACAAAACTAATATTTTTCTTATTAACAAACAAAATTATTCATTTCATAAAATATTTAAAAAAATAATAAATAGACCATTATTTAATGTATTTCTAATAACAGAAAAATAAAAATCAATATGTGTCAAATATAAACATGTCAACAACAAAAATTAGACAAATATTTAGCATGAAACATTTTTTATTCAATTCCTTTATTAAAATATGTTATTTTTCAATATGGAATAAATAATAATAATAATTTATTATTATTATTATTATTATTATTATGTCACAATCATTTAAAAAATTGCTTAATTTAGAAGATATGTGTACAAACTTATGTAAATATGTGGCATTATTTATCGACGTGACAAAAGCTAATTTGATAAATATTTAGAAGGGAAAAATTTTAACCACAAGATGTCATGTGACAAAGAAGATACTCCGTATTGTTTTAGTATTGTATATAGGATAGGATAGGGTTTTAGTACTGTATATAGGATATGATAGTTTGTATTATTTAAAAAAAAAATTGTTCTTTTTGTTTTTTGTTCATAACTAATAGTTATTTTAATTAAGTCATTTTTCCTACTTCTAGAATAAATGAATAAAAAAATGAAGCATAAAAATACGTCAAAGAATATTATAGTCTCTTACATAAACGACAACTTAAATTTTATCTTTTAAAAATGATATGCAGCCAATTCAAATACATCACATCATGGTATGTAAAACTAAAAAAATGAAACTAAATAAAATCCACCAGATCTCATATATGTTCCAAAATTATCAGCCGAAGTATTCAGTAATGTATTTTTGTTAAAAATAAGATCTCATAATACAAACACTTTAAATTAGTACAGTCCCCACGTCATGAGTCTCATGACACATTTTTTTTATTAAATAAAAGTTTAATAATATAGAAAATTAATATGATAAAATTTAATAAAATATTTCAAAACTTTAATAAAAATATAATAGGTAGAATTGATAAATAAAGTAAAAAATATAAAAATCTTTATCATATAAGTATTTATTTTATAAATCTTTATTTAATGTTCTTCGTCTTCTCATCATCGGGTCATCGTGTGAGTCTTCGCACTCTCCCGTATTCTCAACATTTGTAGTTCATCATGGTTCTTCCTCGACTTCTTCGTTGGCCTACGGTTCTTTATGGGGTGTTGAGTACGTCATTCGTCCCTGTTTGTTTTTGTGCTTTTCTGTGTTGTATGTTGACGGTTAATTAATTAGTTCGCCTGTCGATTAGTCGACCTCTTGAGCTGTCAGATAATATGTTGTCTGGTATATCCCAATTTCTTTAAAAAAATGATATTTTGTGATTGATTTGTTAGCCCTAGTGGTGGATCCAGAATTCGTTTTCATTTGCACCCTAAATTATATATCTAGCTTCATTATTAGATTTAGCTAGCTTATGTGTTCATATTTGAAGTTTCTTTGAGCAGATCTATTAATTAGGCAACTTTTTAGGGTTTCTCGATTGCTTCGACCAAGGTTTTGATTTGCAGTTGCAGTTCTAAATCTGATTTAGGTTTTGAATTGGATTTTTCCGAATTTGCTTATCGGCCAGTTTTTTATTCAGTGATTTACAAATTGGAAGGAGTACGATTTGTTGTGCAGAAATCAAATTGTTTGATTATTCTTTGACGTTTGCACAGATTGTTGATTAATAAATGGGTGTTGGGCAACTCGCGTAGTACGGGATTGATTCGACTTACCTTTGATAACTTAACAATTCGATGTTGTAGTCACTCCATCCGAGTCGAGTATGTATCAGCTAGTAGACGAGAGAGTTTTGGGCCTATTTACAATTTGTTTGAAAAAAAATAAAAAGACTTTGTATGCAATTTAGTTAACATTGTTTTAACAATAGTCGTTTTCGAATCTTGCCTAAAACCAGTAAAGCCACTATAAAATGTGAAACTATATCCAAGTTATTCAAACAAAATATGTAAGGTAACATATGTCAGTTTTTTTTTTCTTTCAGATATTTACTACTAATTCTCCATAATTAAATAAAAATGCATATTTTGAGGATTTGTCCTCTATTATCATCTCATTAATTCCCAAATTTCTTGCACACCTTCATCTGATCTAATCAAATCTTATATTTTTCTCGATCAAGAAAAGCATACAGAAATTATTTTCGGTAGCCACCAAAGAAAGGCGCGATTTCAGTCAAATTTTAGATGAACCCCTTATTTCAGGTGGCTTTTGGGGTTATTTTGTGAAAAAATAAAGTAGTGGCGTTTGAGAAATCAAATCCCTAAAATATGGGTGGTACTGTGGAAAATTAAAAGAAGTTGAAACGGGTCGGGTACTCGGGTTAAATATGGGTCTCAATTTCGAGACTCTCTTATCAAACCGTCTCCCCCTCACCGATAGTCGGTGCCGGCCGTCATTTGCCATTTCTCAGATATCTCCATCTCTATCGCTCGCTCCATCTCGTTCTCGAATTCAGAATCAGTGGTGCTTGGTCTAGGATTTGGAGTAGAGGAAGGAGGAGGAGATGCCAGGGCTAACGTGTAACGCCTGTAACAAGGAATTCAACGACGATTCCGAGCAAAAGCTCCATTACAAGTCCGAATGGCACCGCTACAACCTCAAACGCAAGGTCCTCTCACTCCTTCATTCTCCGCTTTTCTTTCTTCCATTTTCGTTGATTGCTTGCTAATTGTTACATGTTCTTGTGCGGATATTAGGGTTATTGCTTTTTTTTGCTATTTAGTTTGTGAATTTTAGGGTTTTTTTTCCGCGATTGATGAGAACTGAGAAGGGGAGGGATTTTAGGTTGTTTTTGTCTCCTTTGGTTTAGGATTATGAAGTTATGATGGATATGGTTGGATTAAGAAGTCATGATATCTTGAATTTCAAGTTGATGTAAATGCAACTAAATAAGTTTTGGATTCTTGAAGCCCGAGGATATTGTCTAATCAAAGAGGATGAAATCGATGGCGTTGTATGAGAGTATGAATTGTGTCATTTGTGTGAGCTGCAGATGTTATCTTGAGAATTTGGGAGTACTAGAGTTTCCTTGCCATGCCATGATGTTAAGTTAAGGTTTATGAAAAATGCTTTCACATTGATATCCATGGTATATCACTATATTGTTATATTAGTCACCTACTTATTGCTTCTGAAATGCTCATAGGCCATCATGGCCGCCTATTAGTTTTTTTGCATAATAATGAGCTCTTAAATGTTGTTCCTGGTAGCATTTTCTTAAAATACTTTTGAACGTTTTTCCTCCTCTGGTGTACTTTGCTTGACAGTGTTTTTTCTGGTGTACGTCAAGAGCATGTGATAATTGTAATTATTTATGATTCTTACTTTTGCTAATTTTGCAATGTAGATTGCTGGGGTTCCTGGAGTAACAGAAGCCTTATTCGTGGCAAGGCAGTCTGCACTCGCTGAAGAGAAAAAGAGCTTAAATGAGACTCCTATGCTCTATAGTTGTGGTATCTGTGGCAAGGGATATAGAAGTGCCAAGGCACATGCTCAGCATCTCAACTCTAAAAGTCACATTATGCGAGCTTCCCAGGGTGAGAATGAGGCTAATACAATCATCAAGCCACTTCCTCGCCGTATTCCAGTGAAGCCACCCCTAACAGAAGTCGTAGAAGCTGAAGAAAGTGAAGGAAGTGGGGATGAATGGGAGGAGGTAGACCCTGATGACGTTCTTCTTGGTGAAGCTACCGATTCATTGGCTAATGTAGGCATGAATGAGCCTTCTGCCATGAACGATGATGAAATCAGTGATGAAGATGATGAGATGATGGATGAATTAGATCCATCCTGTTGCTTTATGTGTGACTTGGAGCATGGTACTATTGAAAACTGTATGGTTCACATGCACAAGAAACATGGGTTCTTCATTCCCGATATTGAGTATTTGAAGGATCCAAGTGGCCTTCTTACGTATCTCGGTCTCAAGGTATAAACGTGTTGTAGCTGTTAGATTAAAGTAAGCTTTCTATCTTGTGGTTATCCAACAAAACTTGTCTTTATATGTGTGTGCTTTCAGGTCAAAAGAGATTTGATGTGCTTGTATTGCAATGAGAGACGCCATCCATTCAGCAGTTTGGAGGCAGTTAGGAAGCATATGGAGGCAAAAAGCCATTGCAAGGTTCCTTATGGAGACGGAGGTGATGATGAAGAGGTCGAATTAGAAGAATTTTATGATTACAGCAGCAGGTACTTTGCATCCTTAGGTCCCAATCTCCTTCTGTAATTGAAAATAGATCACTTATATGAGTGCACAGTTTCCATTTTGTTTAAGTCAGTCTAAGGCTAGTTCCTACTCGTTATTTGTTGGAGTTGTACTAGTACCCTCCTGAAATGTTGGTCAAGCACATATCGAACCATATACGAATGAAGGACAAGGAGTTGTTATAACTACAGTGAAGCTGGAATGCAAACCAAAGAGATGAATTAAAGATAGCATATAATCCAAAGTTTTGGTTTCTAGGCTCAGTATATGAAAACATTCGTTACATTAGAAGTGATGTGCTCTGAGCTCTTGATAAAATGAGCATAACTCATTGCTGATTCGTTTTTCCAGCTATATGGATGAGGATGGGAAGCAGCTCATTGCAGCAAATGATGCGGGAAGCTCTGTTGAACTTGGTGGCGGTGGCTCTGAGCTGGTAATCAAGAGAAGAACAGATGATGGAATGTCAACAAAAGCAATTGGTTCCAGAGAGTTCCTTCGCTATTACAAGCAAAAGCCAAAGCCATCACCCTCAAACGAGATGGCTATTTCTGTTGCATTAGCCTCAAGGTTTGTTGTCCTGCAGCAGCTTGACAAAATGTTACGATTGCAGGAAGGAAACTTCGCTGGGAAAGAAGTTCCTAACACTAGTATGTTTTGAAATTTGCAGGTACAAGAGCATGGGTTTGACAACTGTGCAATCGAAGGAGCAGACTGTGAGAATGAAGGTGATGAAAGAGATGAATAGATCGGGTGTAGAGGCGATGCGTATGAGAATTGGCCTCAAGAACAACGTTATCTTTAATCTCCCAAAGAATGTCCCACATTAATCGCTACTCATCTTCCTGTAAGGTATGTCTACCATCTCTACCAATCACAGACATGTTTGGTACCAACTTTCATATGGTTGTGTTTTGTACACAATATGCATCTTTATACGAGTTATAATACTAAGAACCCTACATTATGTTGATCATTATGCTTGGACCTTCAAAGAAGGTAAGAGATTTTGGCAGTTTTATCTTTGACTTGATTGTCTTGTACTCGACTACTCCAGTCATCAAATTACTGGTTGGTTATAACTGGTATCTCCATTAAGTGAGCTCCACAACACAGACCCTATTCACCACATCTGCACATGACCTACTGACAAATGACCTGCTTAGTGAGAAAAACTTCTCTTGGATGCAAAGTTTCTAATTTAAATGCACTATGATCACATTTTTACCTCTGATTTACCTACTTTGTGCCGTTGTGTCGTGGGAGCTTCCATGATATAGAAAGTGTCTGTCCGAACAACAGTTTTCATATAACACTGTGATCACATTTTTACCTCTGATTTACCTACTTTGTGCCGTTGTGGCGTGGGAGCTTCCATGATATAGAAAGCGTCTGTCTGAACAACAGTTTTCATATAACACTGTGATCACATTTTTACCTCTGATTTACCTACTTTGTGCCGTTGTGGCGTGGGAGCTTCCATGATATAGAAAGCGTCTGTCTGAACAACAGTTTTAATATAACAGAAAAATGCACCGATCTTGTGTATGCCAATGTAATCAAAGAGTGCCATGTAAAAGTAGATTCAGGCTTGACAAGTGAATTGGAAAATGAGTGAAAACTAGGAACTAACTGTCCCTCCCATTTGTTACATGCTTTGTTACCATTGCCAGACTCATACCGATTTTAAGCTCATAAATAATATATTTTGACCGTGTGTGGCTGCTGGGAAATGTCCATTTGATGATCAAATATCAATAGCAAGTGGTCGGATACAATTTTGGTTGTGAAGGATAGGTTTGTGTGACATGGACTAAAATCGACGTTTGTTGTGTCCTTGTTCATTTAGTGGTGACAAAGGATACCCGACTTTGGTGGAGATGGTACTACTGAGCATCATCCCCGTTGCCTGCACTGTATGGAGCGATCATTTCCCAGTTCTGAGACGCGGAGAGCACACTCAAAAACAGGGAGACGAAGTGTGGCTGCAGTGGTCATCATTGGCTCTTCTGTGCTCATTGCCTTCATAATCTATCAAGGCGCTCAACTTCCAGATGGGATTATGATAATTGATGAATCGTTGTCTTGTTGAGATATCAGAACTAGAGATTCACCATTAGAACTTGGTTTGGTGACCATTAAATTTGTTTGTGTTGAACACTTGTGTTTGCGTTCTTTTTGTAACACAATCTTCCAAGTATTTCACTTGGGATTCCGTCTTTTCAATCAACTTACTGTTGGGCAATTTTAATTTTGCTCCTTTTATTTTGGGTAAATCTTACATAAATGCCTCTTATTTAGGTGATTTGTTCACAAAACTACCCTTTAATTAGGGCTCTTACATGAACCGAAGAGCTCGAGGTCGGCTCGAAAAAAAGTTCGACTCGAGCCCCTTCACTTACCTAAACAAGCCGAGTCTGAACAGAATTTTAAGCTCGGTTGAAAGCTTGGCTCGTTCGATTTAAGCTCGAATTTTATGAAATTTCTAAAATTTCTTTTAAGTTAATATGTTATAACTAAGAAAAACTGATTAAAGTTCGAAAAAAAAACTCATTCCGAACTTGTTCATTTCCTAAACAAGTAAAGCTTGATTAAAAAAAACTCGTTCAAAAATTGGATTTGAATCGAGCTCGTTTAACAAACAAACTAAGCTTGAACATGTCAAATTCAGCTCGAATAACACTCCTACCTCATTGTGAAAATCACACTCAATCACCCTTAGTGCAAGCTTTCTATACAAATCACATCAACATGACATCAAGAGATATTTTTTAAATTTCACCTTTTTTTTATTTTTTAATCAAGATACATGCAATAGGTGCTGACTGCCGATGGTTATTTATTTTTTTAAGCAAAACATAGATAAAGGGTGGTTAAATGCAATTTTTAAAATAATGGGGTTGCTTTGTGCAGTTTAGCCAGAGGTAATTTGGGCCAAAGGTTATGTAGAAGCCCATAGTTTAACGGGTTGAAGTCCAAATCTGTAGTTTGTCCCTTTCATCGCTCTCCTTCCTCCTCTTGTCTCTTCGCGAAGAACAAATTGAAGATCAGAGATCGATCAACCACAACAACAACAATCTCACATCACTGCATCAGATCGATCAATCAGCACAAGGAGATCGAAGCGACGATGGTAGGAGGAGTGAGTTCATGGTCCCGAGCCCTCGTTCATATCTCCCCTTACACTTTCGCCGCCATCGGAATCGCCCTTTCCATCGGCGTTTCTGTTCTCGGCGCCGCCTGGTATTAATCCTCCGTTTCTCTTTTCCTCGTTCTCACTATCCCCTTCTCTCGGTTACGAATTATCCAGTCGTGTTATGCTTTTCGTTTCATCCTCGGATTCAGCTGCGTTAGGGATTGTGGAAACTTTTTCTGACCTTGGATTTCGACAATTGGATACTTTTGTAGGGGGATTTACATAACTGGAAGCAGTTTGATTGGTGCGGCTATAAAGGCTCCCAGAATCACTTCCAAGAATCTTATTAGGTAAGGTCTTTTCTGTGCTCAATTTTGTGTCTGATTTTGAACTATGAGTT
This sequence comes from Persicaria maculosa, assembly GCA_963922045.1. NCBI lineage: Eukaryota > Viridiplantae > Streptophyta > Magnoliopsida > Caryophyllales > Polygonaceae > Persicaria > Persicaria maculosa. The sequence continues at coordinate 11,326,805 of OY998267.1, read as the reverse complement.
TGTGGAGATTTTTTGGTAATTGAATTGAGTTTGTTGGTGGATTAGTACCCACTTGAATCAACTTGAACTGTGTTGCTTTGATTATGCAATGGTGGCATATTGTTAGATGTTTAAAAATCATGGTAATCATGGCAGTCGATTTTGATCTAGGGAAAAATTCTGGAATCTTATACTGTTTCGGTGTGTTTACTACTTATTGCCTTGTACTACACTTTGAAATTTTAGCTTAAATTTAAACCCGCTGTGTTATTTAATCAACATCCTTCTAGATCATAAGATAACCTATCAAATCAATCAAAGAGAACTCCGCGTGCTTGGTTCAAAAGTAGACCAACTGTGAGAGAGGTTTTACCAATTATTTTACTTGATGAGTTTGATATCACAAATTTCAACCTCTTATCAAGAAACATATAAAAGAACAGAAATAATCAAGCTTAATTGCAGAATGTGAAAATTTCACCTAGCCATGAAGCTTGAGAGATTTCTTAAGAAAATTTGTTCATGTGGCATGCTTTGTGGATCCATTACTAGATGACACCAATTTGGCAATGTCTGAATCATTTTAAAGCATACAGTGAGGGGAAAATCTATAACTTGTAGTTCATCATAGCACATTGAGATATTACCGAAATGAAATAATAAAAAGAAATCAAATTGTAGAAAAGTTAACACATAGAGACATAGAGTGTATAATTCTACCTAATTATCTTCCATGTATGTGTTTTTTCAATATGATCTCTAGGTTATTTGAATAATTTTCCCTAAAATCATATATTAAAATTGCTTTTATACGGGCTTTCTTTTCATCCAAACCATTCATTGTTTAAGGCAACAGGCCAAGTGTGTAATTTCTCAATGATTCAACAGAAGTTCTCCATTCTTGTAGTCCGGGGAGTAATTTATTTGGTTGGGGATTATAATTCGAATGATTGAAGCTGGAATCTTAGTGTTGGATGTTATTGCTGGGATAGTTTACTCTGGAAATGCTTGCTGCTGGTTGTGGTGATTCAACTATAATGCAACATTATCGTCTACTTTATAAATAATGAGTATTGCCCTTTATCGTTTCAGTGTCATTTTTTGCGAAGCGGTTGCTATATATGGTGTCATAGTAGCCATTATTCTCCAGACAAAGTTAGAGAGTGTCCCATCATCCCAAATAAATGATCCTGAGTCCCGGAGAGCTGGATATGCAATCTTTGCATCAGGCATAATTGTAGGCTTTGCCAACCTCGTTTGTGGGTAAGTCCCAAGTTTTCTGGTATATTTAGAGTGTGAGCTCTAAAAAGTTCTTTGTCCTTGCCTTACCTGAGCTTGATGGGTTGCAACAGGTTATGTGTGGGAATAATTGGAAGTAGCTGCGCTCTATCAGATGCCCAGAACTCCTCACTCTTTGTGAAGATTCTTGTGATTGAGATTTTCGGGAGTGCACTCGGGTTATTTGGAGTGATTGTTGGAATTATAATGTCAGCTCAAGCAACATGGCCTTCAAAAGGAGCATAATGTGGCATCATAGGCTTGGCATATCATCATATCCATTGCTGAATGTGATTGCTGATAATTCTTCGTAAGCTGTGCAGTTGTTGGCATAGCAGTTGGATTTGTGAGCTTTTGTTGTGTGATCGCATCGAGCGTCATAGCTTTTAGGAGATCTCATGGGTCTCGAATCTATGATATCTAATTAGATTAATGTATTTATGTTAAAGTCACTGCAGATAACTTGTGATGGGTGCAATATATAATGTAAGGACACCGTTTTGTTAAATGAAATCCTGTCACTACCACAGGTCGGATTTCCCACTTCGCATTAGGCATGTCTAATAGAACTATTTGTGGTTTGGTTTGGAGCCAAATTAGGTATCTCAATGAATAAACTACTGAAGGAACGAATTCAACTGGGATCAAATACTCCCAACAGTTTCTAAACTTAAAAGCGTAAATAATGTCAACAAATAAGATGTTGAGCAATTGGGTTTGCCCTAGAGAATGAGCAATTTTTTGATAAGGTCACGTTTAAATGTCAATCAAACAGGAAAGAGGATGTATATGCTCCTATGAACTAAGGCAAAAACCCAAATGAGAGATAAATCATGAAAGGATAGGGAGTTGTATGAAGTATTGAAGTATGACTGTAAAGCAAAGATGTTTGATCACTCAAAAGAACTAGTACTAGATTTCTTTAAAAGCATATGCCTTTAGTTTTAGTAGAGGGCAAAAAATAGTAACAACAGAATCTGATCTCAGAGAATTTTTTCATCCACTTGGTTCCCCCAAAACACCATAACTTTGTCCAGATCTCATGCCAAATTAAAGCCTACTTGAAGTGCACATCAATAGCATGGACAATAGAAGAAGATTGGCCCCATGGGGTACTACAATTCATCTTAAATTCTGATCTACTCAAAAGCGTCATCGTCGTCATCTGGAAGAGGCTGATTTGCAGCCTGGGCCAGCTCAAGTTCATGCCTGTTGACAGCATATCCGTATAACAATTAACAATGGTTCAAGATAAAAAAAAAGTCATAACTGAGATTGATAGAGGATACTTACTTCTGCTGCTCCAGTATGTCTATTTGAACTTCTGGAGGGGCCAAGGCAGGCGACTCCACAAAGTGCAAATTCGCATCACTGTATAACATTCGAAAAAATTATAGTCAGAAAAGGCAGTCATAATAACACTTGTTGAAATTGAAAAAGCGTCACATCTTTCAGCAAGAGGTCCTTACCCAGCAAGCTTTCGGGCAAGGTACAAGAACGGCTTCTCAAAGTTGTAGTTACTCTTAGCAGATATCTCATAGTACTGCAAATTTTTCTTCCTGTGGAAGGTCACCTGCTTTGCCTTCACCTGCCTGTTCTTCACATCAACTTTGTTCCCGCACAGTACAATAGGAATGTTCTCACAGACCCTGAAAACAAGGTAATTTATTAGAAGGGCCAATAAACACAGCAATACAGACCATCTGTGAGTTAAGTCGGAGAGAGCAAAAATACCTGCAGAGATCACGGTGCCATGTTGGAACGTTTTTGTATGTCAAACGAGCAGTAACATCAAACATGATGATGGCGCATTGTCCGTGAATGCTGCAGGGCCAACAATCAATTCATTAGTGAACAATATTAATAATAGGAACAACCCAACAAGTTCTGATGAAAAAACAAACCATAGAAGTATCCAACTAACAAGTCTTTCAAAATTCAAACTGAATGCATAATTTTTCATCATGTTGAATGACATCAATAATTGAAGGATTATGCACCTCAGATTTTATATACATTATCCCTGATATAACATTGGATGAATAAGCTTCAAGAAAAATTACAGTAGTAATTTCAGACCATAGTAGTAACAAAGCCCTTGTTTATGGAGGGCTTGATTCTCCCTCCACCATAGTTCTCTATTTCTCAGGCTTATCAGATTACTCCACAAGCAATGTACTTAAGCGATACCTTGTAACAAATCATAAGCATAAACAAAGAATATGCCATCACGTATATGAAGACCTGACTTAGGAAATTTCAATGTTCTTACAGAAAAGCAAAAATCGTTCCACAAATGATTTTCCATCTTCACACAATCACAACAACAACAACAACAAAAAACAGATTCAACTCAGCCAAAACTAAAAAATGGGCCTCAGTTCAGAGAATACTTACTAATAACCATCCCTGAGGCCGCCAAATTTTTCCTGGCCAGCGGTATCCCAACAGTAAAACCTAATCTTGCCGCAGTTTGTGAAGAAATCTAATGGGTGAACCTCAACACCAATAGTAGCTGTAAATCACAGGTGAAAAATTGAGTATGAAAAATCAATGTAGAAAAGATAGTATACGATAATTGATTAATTAGTTCCAAATCACTTACGTTCATATTTCTTCTCGAATTCGCCAGTAAGATGCCTCTTCACAAAGGTTGTTTTTCCTACACAAGTATGGAGAATTAGCAAAAAATCAAATGCTCTATGCCACGATCATCCTCAAATTTAGCGCACAAAAACCAAAATTGAACTAGAACAATCTTAATACAGTACCCTAGATTTTCAGGATTGGAGAAACAAGACATTCCACAAAATCGTGTAATACATAATCGAGAGAGGAAAACAAAGAAAAACTTCAAATTTGAAACGGAATAACCGTACCAGTTCCACCATCGCCGACGATTACAAGCTTGAAGCTGGGATAATCAACAGTTTGCTGATTAGGCAACGCCTGAAACAAGCCAAGAACCAAAAACATCAAATTTCGGAATCACGAAAAGAAGGAATTGGAAGGATGAATACGATGATCAAAGAGAAGAAGGGAATGCAGAGGGAGGCTTCGTACCATTGCGGATTGATGTTTGCAGGGAAGACGATGAAGTGCAATTTGGAAATAAGCGAACAAGATGGGGTCTAGGGTTTTATATTGAGGGTCCTATAAGATGGCGTCTGGCGTTTAGCTGACGCGAGCTTTTTTCCACCGTCCGATCTCTAATTCCCAACGCCAAACCTACGCTGTATTATCCACCGTCCGATCGAATTTTAAATTACACTGAAGTGGGTCGGCTTATCGACGCATCACCAGCGGTCCAGCGATATAACCAAATTGACCGTTGTTTTTTTTATTAATTATATATATAATTGATATTATTATGTAATTGTTTTAAAAAATTAACAAAAAAAATATTATGAAAATATTTACGCATGAAAATTATATAAAATATTTTAAAAATGATACAACTCAAAATTTCCATGAAACGTTCATTAAAAATGATAATCTATCACCATTAAACTCAAGTGGAGGTCCATCTTAGGCATCGTTTAGTTACACTTTAATTTCCTAGGAAGTACAAATTCCTAGGAATTGTTTTTCAATATGTGTTTGGTACAATTTTTTTAAACTAAAAAACACAAGAATTAAAATTCTCAGGAATTTGAATTCTTACAAAATGGAGGAATTCAACTTACCATGAGGGCGTGGGTAAGATCTACTTCCCCTTTTCTTCCCCAAATCTTTTATTTATTTTATTACTCTTAAGGCAAAGTTACAATCTTCCTCAGTCATCTCTAATAAGGAAACCTGCAGAAGCACAACCAGAAGATATTTTAGCACCATCAAAATTGAGCTTATAACTACCTTCCTCGGGTTTATGCCATCTAATGACATTTCTTTGGCGGGGGTTATTCATTGGTTTGAATGTTCGTGTGATTACGTCTTCTTCATCTAGGTTGTCCTGTTTGGATTTTTTCCAGTTTTTCATGTGATGATGGATTGTTTCTATCACTTCGTCTATTGTTGTTATGCTTTGGTTTTCAAAAATGATCTTGTTTCTCTTAGTCCAAATACTCCACCAAGAGAAAGAAAGAATGGTTTTTTGTTTAGAGTTGAGTTGTCGGAAAAGTTCGTTGGTGATAATCTTTATACTTTTATTGCTTTTGTCGGTAGTTCTAATTAGTCGCTCAATATTCTTGTCCAGTGAGCCTATCATTCTTAACGTTGTTGGGCATTCCATCAGAAGTTGAATAGTGTCTTCCTCCATGGAGTTACAAAGGGTACAATCCATGGGAGTGTGTAAACCTTTGTTTCTTAGTCTTGTTTTGGTCGGGAGTCCATCTAGTGCCATTTTCCATAGGAAGTTTTTCACCTTGGGCGGACAATCAATTTTCCAAATCCCATTAAAGAGGTCTATTTCATTTCCTTTAGAATTCGTGATAAAACTAGCGCACTAGAAGTAGTGAATCAGCCACTTGGGTTTGGTTTTCAATATAGTCTATCCTCAAATTCCTGCGATGGAAAAGGAACATTAATAATTGTTTCTATAATATCTGCTGGCAGCACTCATCGTAGCTTATCAATATTCCATGTTTTGTTTGGTAGTAAGCAGTTTTCAACCTTTTCTTGTTCATCTATGCTAAGAGTCAGTCGGTGGCCCTCAAGCTTTCTATCGTCGTTTGGCCATTTGTCTTTCCAAAACTTTATCGTTTTTCTGTTTCCAATCTGCCAGATGAGACCTGAGCAGAATTCTTCTTTTAATTTAATTAATTTGGCCCATTGTCACGATAAGTTTTTCTTCTTCTTATAATCCCAAATTTGGTCATTTTTTAAGTATTTTTCTCTTACTATCCTAACCCATCGGTTGTGGGGTTCTGCAAGAATTTTTCATAAGAGTTTTATTTGCAGGGCTTTGTTCATGTCCTTTGTTTTATGGAGTCCCAATCCTCCTAGTTTTTTTTTTATTTGCAAATTTTGTCCCATCCTATTAATGGTTTGTAACTGGGGTCCTTGTTCCAGAAGAAACATCTGTTTAGTTTATCTAAGTCGCTATGGACATTCATCGGGAGCATGAAGTTTTGCATGACATAGTTTGGTTTGGTTAATAGGTTCGCTTTTATAAGAACTGTCCTACCCTATTGGGACAACGTATTCGCTTTCTATTTTGTTAGTTGCATTTTTCGTTTTTCCTATTACGTCATCAAAAGTTTCTTTGTTGACCCTACCATTAATGATAGGGCAACCAAGGTATTTGTCCATAGCCACTTGGTTCATTATAAGGAGAATGTTTTGGATCTGTTGTCTTTGGTTGGAAGAAACCCCTTTTATTACTTGGAACGCCTCCTTCCTTTCAATTGAATCTCATACTTGCATGTTCAACAACAACAACAAAAATTTCTCATGCTTGCTCTAATTAGTCCATATATGGGAGCACCTATCAAAGTTGTTGAAATATATCTAAAATTATAAAAATTGCTAATAATTTATTTTTAGGAAAAAAGAACCCTCTCATATTGAGTTGCTCAAAATTTGGATCGGACCAAAAATATAACGGTCTGATCCATGATCTATAGAATTTGCCAAATATACCTAAAATTATAAAAATTGCTAATAATTTCTTTTTAGGAAAAAAGAATCCTCTCATATAGGGCTGCTCAAAATTGGGATTGGACCGAAAATATAACGGTCCAATCCATGATCTATAGAATTTGTAAAACCAGTTTTCAGTTCTAGACCGGAATGTGTTTATATATGTGTATGTATTTTTTTAAAATAAAAATAAAGTGACCAAATAGAAAACATTATAAATTACTTTTTATTTATGTATTAGTAAAATTAATTTAATCAAGTCTATTTTCACATTTAATAAATCAGTTTAAAAAATAATGTAAATTCTATTTAATTCATTCAATTTTAAAACCGGTTAAGGGGTTGGAAAAACCCAGGACCTTTACGGTCCCGGTCCAATCTAAGATTTTCAAAATTCCGCTCCAGCGGCCATTAGACCTGTCAAACGGGTCATTCGGGTCGGGTTCGGGTCGGGTCACTTCGGGTCACGGGTAATACGGGTCCTGGGTAATACGGGTTTCGGGTATTTTCGGGTCCCGGGTAATACGGGTTTGACCGGGTTTTCGGGTCATTTCGGGTCGATTTCGGGTTGGTCAATTTTTTCTTTTTTAAATTTAAAAAAATCATGATTTGATTATTTTGCGATAAATTTAAAATTCTAAAGTTAAAGACGTTGTTCATAAGTTCTGGTGCTTGTAATTATATACTATATTTGATCTAAAATATTTGATTTTTATTATTTCTCATAATTTTTAATAAAATGTAATAATATATAAAATATCAAATTTTCATATAATTTTTTAAAAATAATTTCATGCAATTAGTAATAAGCATAGAATTGTTTTAATGTTTTAATATTTTTTAGAATTTTTATCTTCTTAAAAAAGTCCGTTGAAAAATAAAAAATCAAATACTATCGATCGGGCGGAGTATTACACAATACAAATAAATATAAAAGTTGATTTGAAAATGAAATATCAAGTGATTGTAATTATAAAATGTAATAAATTAGAATCTCCATAAAAAAATTTAATCATATATAATTATAAATCAATCGGGTCAATCGGGTCACCGAGTCAAATGGGTAAATTGGGTCAAAATTACCGGGTCGAAACCCAGATTACCCAGAAAATATTCGGTTTTTCGGGTTCGGGTCGGAAAAAATTTCCGGCTCGAAATTCCCGGGTTCGGGTCGAAATTTTTTCGGGCGTTCGGGTCGGGTCGACCGGGTCAGGTTGTGTTTTGATAGGTCTACCAGGCATGGACCAAACCGAAAATTTCGGTCCGGTCCAGATCAATTGGACAGCCCTAATCTCATCCCTTCCTCGTTGCAAAACAGCACCGATTTGAAGGTTTGCAAGACCGCAATACTCCACCAAGTCGGCACCAACGTCCATTAAATATCCCTGGTGTACAATTGCAATGATTTCCTTTACATTCATTTTTTAAGTTTAAGTCGTTGTATGAACTATGGAAGACATAGTTCATACAACGCCTTTAAGTTCTTGTTCCTGTCGACTCTTTATGAATAGCCAATATTATTTACACCACAAAATTACTATTTACACCACATATCTCACTTTTTATATATTTTTTAAAATACACCCTGCTCTTCTTGGGGCACACACCTGCGCTGAGGGGCAGGGTATTTTACATTAAAATACCTTGCGCCTCTTGAGGGGCAGATGTGTGACTCAAGAGGAATAGGGGTGTAATTCAAGAGGCGTAGGTGTGGTGCATAGTAAAATTTATGGGTGTAAATATTATCACCCTTATGAATTGGTTGTCAGATTGTCATCCAACATATCTAGTGAGGTGGAGACTTGTTTCTAACAAAAGTAGTTGATTAACTTGATTGGTATTGGACCAGTGGTGGTTGATTTCAGTTTTTGGATTGGACTAGCTCAAGCAAGTTAACCATAAGTTTGTAGTCTTTGACACCAACAAACGTATCAGACAGTTCTTAATCTTCATCGGGAGGAAGTTGCGACAACAACAAAAGTATCAGTCGCCTTGTGAGCCAAGAACACAGTACAGTGCTGACAGACAAGAACTAGAAGTAGTTAAGCGAAAACTGAACAGAACCAGATTCACACTTGATAAAATCCTCTTCTTCAAAATACCATAGTTTCTTCCACAACAGAAAAATGGGGATAAAAGTAACACTCGGCTATTGATAAAAATGTCATTATGTATTCTTCCAGGTTCATGAAAAACTCCATTTCTTCAGTCCAAATATTCAATCCAAAAACAAACTAGACCAAACAATAAGGAGTCCAACACCAGGAAAAGAAATGACAAGAACAAGAAGCACTTCTGATCTTCTACTCAAAAGTGTCATCGTCGTCGTCCGGAAGGGGTTGGTTTGCAGCCTGGGCCAGCTCTGCTTCATGCCTACGAATAACATATTGCATTAAGAGATGACTCCAGTGATGTCGTAGCAGGAGTTATACAACAACAAAAATCAAAAGTTACAGGCTGTGTTATATGAACACTTACTTTGCCTGCTCGTCCAAGTCAATGTGAACCTCAGGAGGGGCCAACGCTGGGGACTCCACAAAGTGCAAGTTTGCATCACTGAATTAAAATCGGATGAAGGATAGATAGTAGTCAGCCAAGCAGATTAAAAGTAACTCGCAAAGAACTGATCTTTAGCACTCATATAAAGGGCACATACCCAGCAAGCTTCCGGGCAAGGTACAGGAATGGCTTCTCAAAGTTGTAGTTACTCTTGGCAGATATCTCATAGTACTGCAAGTTCTTCTTCCTGTGGAAGGTGACCTGCTTTGCCTTCACCTGCCTGTTCTTCACATCAACTTTGTTCCCACACAAGACGATAGGAATGTTCTCACAGACCCTGAAATCCCAGGAATTATTATTAGATGGGATTGCAAGCACAACTATATTAACTCCGTATGAATTGGTTGGAGAAAGCAACAATACCTGCAGAGGTCACGATGCCATGTCGGAACATTCTTGTAAGTCAAACGAGCAGTAACATCAAACATGATGATGGCACATTGTCCGTGGATGCTGCAAAATTATTGTGCATCCAGTGATTAATAAAATTAAAAGGCTATAACATACTTACAAGTACACCGATATCAAACAAAATGCATAGATGTAGCCAGCTTAATTCTCATTTCTCATGTTATTATCTTTGGGGTACAGATCAGTACATATAACATCTACCCCCTGATAGTAAATAGTTTTAAAAAAATGTTCCTGGATAACATAGATAATCCAACTGCAACTTCATAGATTAGAAAATTATCAACTCAGTATAGTTTGCAACAGCATCTGAAATAGGGCCACCAGAACCAATCATTCAATCAAAGCCACATTGCTAACAGAATTGCTTACACGGCAACATTACTGGTAGAAATGGCAATTCAAGATCACACAAACTTCATGAATGATTATAAGCTTCTAAAAAACCGAGAAACCAAAACAAGCTGAAAGAGTAAAGGCAGAATTTCATCAACTACTTACTAGTAACCATCCCTAAGACCACCAAATTTCTCTTGGCCAGCAGTATCCCAGCAGTAAAATCGAATCTTTCCACAGTTTGTGAAGAAGTCAAGTGGGTGAACCTCGACACCAATGGTGGCTGTACAACACAAATGTTAAAATAAAGCAATAAAAAACAACACCATAGAAGTTGAGTGTTGATCATTCCCAAATCCTTACGTTCATATTTCTTCTCAAATTCTCCAGTAAGATGTCTTTTCACAAAGGTGGTTTTGCCTACACAAATACAAATATTAGTTAGCATAATATACATTCTAAAGACGGAAGTTCAAAGAGAATAGCACAACATTCACAAGAAAACATGGAAAGCTAATTCAATTAGCAAATCTCGGATCAAAATCTGCTAATAACCAATTAAAACCAGCTTCTGCCATGTGATGCTATTATGCGAACCAAACTAAAGATTCAAGTTCTACATCAGAACAACTGCGTTCGACTGATAATTGAAAGAGGAACCTTAACCCAAAAGTTGGTTGTGTGACACGGAACAGTTCTAGATTGAGACGATTAATAATTGAAGCTAATGCTCATGGACGGAGATCTATAATCAATGTAGCAAAATCGACGGAGCAAACGAAAACATACGCAACCATCTCAGGAAACTTCAAAAAGACTAACCAATGGAGGAAAACAAATCATCAACAAGAGAAATCGAGTACACTTACCAGTTCCACCATCGCCGACAATTACAAGCTTGAAGCTTGGATAATCAACAGTTTGCTGGTTAGGCAACGCCTGAAACAGAACGAGAATGAACATACATCAAATTTGGGAAAAAAAAAACAAGGAATTGAGATCGCAAATGTATCGATCGAAGAAAGAGAGAAACGCAACCATTCAGAATTGATCTTCCGAAAAGGTGAGATGTCACAGAGGAGCGGCAATGGAGAGCTGGAGAAAGTATGGGAGAGTGGGCGATGAGTTATGGAGGAAAGGATCTGCAATCTCTAGGGTTTTATGCCTCGAGGAGAGGGACAATGGCGCATACCTGCGTTCAAATGACGCGGAATTGTGGACCGTCCGATCTGGCTACCAACAGCTTACGTAATGTATTTGACCGTCGGATCAAAAACAGTAACGCTACGTGTTTTTTTTCCTTTTTTACTTTTGAGCGAATACAAAAACGCAAGTTACGCGACTTTTTTTTGCTAGTCGTCGGCGCCGCATCACGTGTCTCGCACGTGACACCAGGGCCATGAGTCATTCAGTCCCACTAGCCACTGTCAGAGTGTCAGACAGAGCCCAGAATGATGCAGCCCCATGCCCGCTCGTTGCGGATTACACGTTATTGAGTGAATAAGTTGTCGACGTTGTTATATATTCCGTACCAAGCAGATAATCGAATCATGTTGAGTCAGACTAACAATGTAGGATTGGACATTGTTATGATAAATATTTTATTTCAAAGAAAAATAAATAATGTCATTTTGGATGTTGTACACTTACCTAAGAAGAGAAGAGATTCAAGAGAGGTTCATAGTTTTCTGATTGTTGTTTTTCTCGATTTGCTTGGGTTGATCGGTTCTTAGATTATCCTTTTTGTGTTTGTTTGTTGTATTTTGACGGGTTGTCCATCTAACACCTTTTGTACCCTATCGATTTATCAGACTTCCATCTGCTATTTCGAATTTTTTATGATTAAAAATAAAAAAGCAAGAGAGGAGCCAAAATTCAAACTCCCACTCCTATCGGAATAGATCCCTACGGTTAAAATTCAAACGGTTTATATTTCCCCAACCTCACCTATGGAAGGCCCAAAATGACACGGGCCGGCCCAATCACTATCCGGGCCTGTACAGTTTACCAGCAGCCGAGAAGCTTTACACCGAGTCGGCGAAAGTTTCGCCGCCAATCGGGATCCGAAGCTCCACTTCCGACTCGTCCCTGTTAATTTCTGGAAAAATTGCAGGTATAAAAACCCTAGATGGTTCCCATTTCAAATTTCTCGCCCACCCACTCAAATTGGTGCGACTGCAAAGAGGAATCCAGAAAATGGCGATTTCTCACGAAAGGAAATCCGCGACCCCCACCGAGCAGAGGCGATTCGGATCGCTGGATTCGGGTCTGTTGAAGATCTGCATCGGAGCTCCGTTTCTCGCAGCCCGGCAACACCAACGAAGGACCTTCACTCAATTCGCATCTCAGTTGTTTACAAAAACCGCCGATTTCAAAGCCCTCCCTACGACGTCGTTTTACTCCCGGTGTTCTCGTTATTGCTCCTCAAAATCTCCCTCCTCTTCTACTCCGTCTTCCGTTAACTCTCACAGCTCAAAGAATGGATTTCTTGGGTGGTACTTGGCCAAGCTTCACTCTCACCCTCTCATTACCAAAAGCATCTCTACCTCCCTCATTTTCACCCTTGCTGACGTCACTGCCCAGGTATGCTCAAATACCTACTGTTTGATTTGATATCCTGATAACTTATTATAATGTGTTTGCTATGAAATGGATGAAGAGTGATCATGTAACAGTAGTGATCAGGTTGCACTGACATGGGAAAAGGAAACCGAAACTCGTGCTGTTTGGTATTGATATCTTGATATCTAGATATTATATCAATATCAATATCGGTAGGTTGAAATTTATCTGATACCTGGATATCGATACCAAACAGAGCCCTTATTTGTTTGAAATTTTCTTAATTTTACATAAGAATGTGTGTTTTCGTATGATAATGTAAAAGTTATTTGTCCAATTATAAGAAACAAGTTCATCAACATCAATTTGATAGTCAATTACCATGTTAACTTTTTTTTTTTTTTTAAATCTGCCAAATGCCTTAGTACATTACAATGCCAGCTGATGGTTCATTGGATGGGAGACGGATGTTGCGAATGTCTAGTTACGGGTTGCTGATCATGGGGCCATCACAGCATTGCTGGTTCAATTTCCTGTCCAAGATTATGCCTAAAACGAGTTTAGCCACTACGCTGACGAAGATTATGATGGGTCAGGCGATCTTTGGACCTTGTATAAACAGCGTTTTCTTCTCGTACAATGCAGCCCTTAGAGGTACAATTAAAACCCTGGAGTATCAGTTTCGCTTGCATTGTCGTGTTCACATTTCGGTTTCTGATTGCTTGGCTTAATACAATCTCAGGTGAAAACCAGCAAGAAATCGTAGCGAGATTGAAGAGAGACTTCCTTCCTACTCTAATGAATGGCCTTATGTATTGGCCACTTTGCGACTTCGTTACCTTCATGTTTATCCCTGTCCATCTGCAGGTACTTTTTCAACCGAATCTCGTTAGTCGTTAGCTTTCATAGTGGCTTTAATGTAAAAATGTGTTGTGTACTCATCCATGCTTACATTTATGCTGACAGCCCTTGGCGAATAGTTCGTTTGCATACCTGTGGACTATTTATTTGACTTACATGGCGAGCTTAACGAAAGTGGCTGATGCAGAGCCTGCGATCTGACTTCAAACACTTATAAGGCCAATTTCGGAAACTTACTTGAACCTTCGTATGTAGGAGAATCCGACTCCTTGATCTATATCAGTTGCATCTGTTCCGAGTAAGTCGCATATTATATGATTCATACATTTTGTTTATTTGTTGTTCGAGTCGCAGTTTAGTTTTTAAACACTCAAGTACCCATCTTTAATCTTGTTTAATGGCTGAAAACAGGTTTTGATTCATTCAATTTTGGCGGAGTAATGATACTCTTTTGGAGCTGATCTCTTCATCTGCATCCTGAATCACTGATCAAGTTTTTTCCCCATCTGAATTATTTGTACTAACAGGAATGGTTTCCCCATCAGTACGACATTATTAGCTTAAATAAATACGGAGTATCTTATCAGCTTGATATAAACTTGTTTCTGGCTCTTGTTGAGGTACAAAATCATTGGATTTCAGATTGTGAAGTTATATACTGATATCATGTTTGACAGACAACATGAACATAGAAAAATTTTACTCCATATTTTTTTGAAAAAAAAAAGGTTTGTGAGAACAAATCCAACCATCAAATTATGAAGAGTCAACATCAGCTGCTAAAAAATGCATTGACTTCAATTCCAATTTGCTACATTCTGATTGTTTATTTAATTGGGTATAAGTGCAAAGTCAAATGTTTTTTTTTCTTTCAGCAAAGTCAATGTAAAATTTTGATAGTCGGCCAAATGAGCATCTTTTATGGAATATACAGTATCATTTTGGTAGGCTATTTTCCTAAACTATTAGGACCGACGGTGGAAGATAGCCATAACATGAGTTTTGGTTTTTTTTTCCAACTACCATAGGCCAAAACTTTTTTTGGCTAAAAAAATTGGCTATTTCTAAAATTATGGTAAAATTTGACTTGAAGTTTTGAAAGGCCAAAGGTGAATTTCATTTTTTATTTATTTATTTTTAATTGTTTTATATTAATATGATTTATAAATCATACAATTAATTATATATAAATTATCTAATTATAATTTTTATCAAAACTGAAAGTTAGAGTATTTTAAAGATATTGAAGAGTTTTTCGATATGACTATAATATTTAATATGTTTTTATTATTATCTTTGCATAAATAGTAACTTTAGAAAAACACAATTATTTTTTAGTATTATATCTTCATCAAAATCATACCTCGTAAATAAATACTGATTTGCATAAACTACTACACTTGAAAATAATTTTAAAAACCCAAAAAACACTTCAAAACCATAATCATATCTATATTATGGCAAATCCGCATCACTCTCTTCAAAATCATTCCTTGTTTAGAAGTCACAATTTTATTCATTTTTATGCACATATTTTTCATTGTTTGTTCCAAAGTAATCGATTGAAAATTGTGAATAACTGTCAAATTTTTCAAAAGGACATGCAACTTGTAATTTACTTTGAAATTGGTAAAAGTTATCAAATTTAAATGCAGTAGATCGCGTGAAGAATCAATGAAAATGTACATTAATTTATAGATAATTTTAAGAATTTTAGCAGACCAAAATTGACTTATAAGGGAAAGTAATATAATGAACAATAGGCCAAAAGAGAATAGTCTATAAAATATTCCATTTTAATAGATTATTTTCCTTGGCAAATTTGTGTGAAATTCCGAGAAACCCCGGTCGGGTCGTTAGAAAATGGGAGTCGTGTCGGATTTATTTTGTTTTTGGTTATAAGGTCGGGATCCACCCTTCTAACATAATAGCTTAAGCCATTGTGTAGGAGTTTCACCTCCCCTTATATTTTGGTTTAGTTTTAACCTTATTTTTCAATGTGTGACTCTACCCACACCCCCGACACGCCCCCTCGAGTGCAACTTGCTTGGATTGGGTTGACAATTGAATATTTTTTTCCAATACAAGATGACTGATTGATTAAGCACAAGAAAAAATAAAACTAAACCAATTGAAACTGTAAGCTAGTGGTCCCTAAACAAATCACCGATTCATTACAATTTTATTTCATAGACATCAACAACCTAAAGCCAAGATCAATCCAAAAGTCCGTCTCTACACCAATCCAGAAAGTCTCTAATTTGTTGGTCGACAAACCCTCCAACTGAATTGTAAATTCTCTCAAATTTCCATTTCTTCAACATGTTCTCCTCCTCCCCTTGTGGTTGTGGCTTCTTCAGCTCCTCCATTAGCTTATTTCCCATCTCCTACATCTTCCTCTTGAGGGTATCTTGCACCCTTTGTATCTCTGAATTGCCCAAATACACCATAATCCCTTGACTAACAAGAATTGTTCAAGTGTCAACCCGATTCAGGCGGGTGGCACGTGAGGAAGCGTGTTGTGATGAAAAAATTGTCACTCCACATTGATTGTGGGTGATATAACAACGCAAAATATAAGGAAGGGGAAGCCATTACACAATGGCTTAAGCTTTTCTGTTAGAAGGGTGGTGATTGTAGGTGACTAGGTGGTATAACAACACAAAATATAAGAAAGGAAAACCCCTACACAATGGCTTAAGCTTTTGTGTTAGGAGGATGGATCTCAACATTCCTTATATTTTGTGTTATTATATCATCCACAACAATCAATGTGGGATGACAATCTTTTTATCCCAACACACTCATAATACCGCCCATAACAATCAATGTGGGATGACAATCTTTTTATCCCAACACACTTATAATACCACCCATAGTCAATGTGGGATGACAATATTTTCACCCCAATAATTTTGTGTTATTATATCACCCCAATAATTTTTTTTGTTTTTACGATGGTTTCGGCATCTCAATCTCTTTTAGTCTTACCCGAAGCTAGGAAAACCGACCCGACTCGGACTTGCTCTGATACTATGTGAAATTCCGAAAAACCTTGGTCGAGTCGTCTGAAAATGGGAGTCATGTCAGATTTATTTTGTTTTTGGTTATAAGGTCGGGATCCACCCTTCTAACACAAAAGTTTAAGCCATTGTGTAGAGGCTTCCCCTCCTATTATATTTTGGTTTGGTTTTCACCTTATTTTTCAATATGAGACTCTACCCACAACCCCAACAATTTGACCTACGGTGGGAGATTCCCTAATAGGGGTGGAAATGGGACGGGTGATGGATGGATGAAGTCATTCCATCACCCGCCCCGCAAGGTAAATAGCTTCACCCACCCCACTTATCACCCACAAACATATTCGCCCTCATCCAACCATTTGAGGTGATGCGGGTGAAGTGGGTGACCAATTGGTGAAGTAAAATGATGATGAAAATTGAAAAGTAGAACGTGGAGACTCAATAACAAGATAGCGGTAGAACAAATGGTGGTGGAGCAAAATGGAATGTGAAGAGTGGAGAGCGAATACCAGGTTGGAGGGAGGCGGTGGTCAAGATTAGGGTTTAGAGTCTCGATATGTAAAAGGTAAAATAGTAAAAAAATACATACGTTTTAGGGTTTTTATGCAGGTATGCAGGACGGGTGAATTAGTGGACTATTGGGGTGGGTAATGTGTAAAAAATCTTCACCCATAATCTATCCATTACTCGCTTCACCTGCACCCGCACCACCCGTCATCCACTTTAGTATGAGTTTTCGCCCGTAAATTTTATGCAGGTGGAGTGGACGGATCGAATACCCACATGGTTATTTCCAGCCCTACACCCTATATTTATAAACCATCATTTAATTGAACAACCTTAAACCATGCAAAAAAAAAATTGTGTCAAAATATGTTATTTAGGCTTCGTTTGAGAGCGGGGTAACTGAACATGATGGTTAGTTGTGTAAAATAAGTGTTAAATTAAGGAAAAATAACTCAAAATATTACGAAGTATCAATATTTAATCGAAAATAATACGAACTTTAGTTTTAACTAATCCATGTACGAATTGTGTCCATATTAACCCAAACAATATGGTTCTCAATTTCGACTATTTTTCTGGCAAAAATTGTCGGAATTGAGAACTTTATTATTTTGGGTTAATTCAGAAAAGATATTATTGTGGGCCTAAATCGTCAAAAATACTAAAGGATAAGGTATTTTGGCGGACAAAATCGTTAGAAAAATAGCCGGAATTGAGAACTTTATTGTTTTAGGTTAATTTGGATATAGTTTGTACATTGATTAGTTAAAAATAAAGTTCGTATTATTTTTGGTTAAAATTTGATACTTCGTATTATTTTGAATTATTTTTCCTTAAATTAAACTAATTATAACTCATAAGTCATAAGTTAGTTAGGTGGCAGGTAACCATAATTAATAGAGTAACTGATACAAACTAGTTAATGAAAAAGAAAAAAATAAATAGATTTGTGAATATAAAAAAAACTCCAAAAAGTGTATAGTGAGCAATTACTGAAAATTCAAGTTTAAAAGCTAATTAAAATAATTTTACATTTAACTTATTTAAAACTTTATAATATAAAAATGAATTTATTTTGTTAACAAACGTAGCTTTAATATACCTCAAATAATTTCTGCCTTTAAGTATAGTGTGTGCAACTTTTTATTTCGTCTTTCTTTTTTGTTTTGTTTTTCCATTATAATGTATGATGACGGTTACTCCGTTTATCGATCCGTCGACCTCTCAATTATCAAGTTTGTAGTTTGATCTCAAATATCAAGACAAAAAATACCTCAAATAATAATCATCATCATTATGATTCATGATACATGCAAATCGCCCGCCATGAGATTCGAATGCAAATTTGTAGTTTTTTTTTAAAACAAAATTGGCAATTAGTAAAAGATGCAACATGACAAACGAGTTGAATTACCAAATTGGTGTTTTTAAAATGCTTCGGCAACATACTTTATAATTGTGTGTTAACTAAAAAACACATTTATAATTCATGAGTTACTTGTTTGCTTCAATGACTGACTTGTTCATCCCTCGTGCGTTGAATGAATAACTGCCTAATAATCACATTTGGTTCCATTTTGTAAAATTTGTTAATCAGATTTGCAAAAAATAACTCTTAAAAAAAAGAAACTACCAGCTTTGCCCTTTAATAAAATAAGTGAACAAAAGTTCAATAAAAACGACGTACCACATGAATTTTCTTTTTTTTTTTTGATAAGGTAAGAATTCAGATAGCAAAGTTATTTGAGAGCATCCTGACGAATGAGGTCACGAAGACCAATGTTGTTGTATAAATCAGCTTCCCTGGCAAAGCGGCAAAGATATGCAATTATATTACATGACATGAAAAATGTATCAATTATATATCGAGCAAAATAAAAAGTTTGGTCGCAAACCCCTAAAATAGACATTTTCTCAATTCCTTCTCTAGGCTATAAGACCATCTTCAACGATTTCTCCAAAATGCAGAAACAAAATAAATATTTCAAATTATTTTTGCTTATCTTCAATAGCTTTTTCTTTAATAAGATTTGGAAAAATGATTACTTTTGGATAAATGTTTCAGATTTAGGAAAACTTCTTTATTTTTTTTGCTACTTTCTCATTGTGGAGAATGAAGTGGAGAATTTGTTGGACCAAAAAACGCCTTAAAATTATCCAAAAATTTCAAAATCCCCAAAATGGAGAATATCTGAATATGTTGGAGATGCTTTAAGTGTTACTCCCTCCATTATTTTTGGCAAATTGAATATGAATTTATAAAAATTAATGTAAAAAAATTTAATATTTTACATAATTTTTATTAATTTAAACGACGTATTTTAATTAACAGAGAGACTATTTTTGTAAAAAAAAATATCATAAAAGCGGATATTTTGGCAAATTGAGATACAAACCGGGTTTGTTTTACAAATCACTGTCGTTGAATTTAGGCGGGAGACTTTCTTGCCTTTAGAATTTTTGACTTTTGGCATGATTTCTTTCTCCCTCCTTCAAAGTTCAAACTCGACTCATCCTTCAGTTACAACTATCTGCTGATCAATTTTTCGCCTAATCCCTACAAAAATGGCGATCACGATCAGTCATGATTTCGCATCTTCGTATCTGCTGCGTCTTCTGATCATTGGATTGCTTCTGTTATCGTCCGATGCGCAATCAGAAACCCTAAGATACGGCGATACGCTGGGAATCAATGAGACTCTGATCTCATCCGGCGGCTTCTTCGAGCTCGGATTTTTCTCCGATCCTTTCTCAGGCCACTATTTCCTAGGGATTTGGTTCAAAAACGACGCCTACAGGAAACCTGTTTGGGTTGCGAATCGCGACAACCCGATCTTGAGTTCTTCCGGCGTCCTGAAGATGGATTCCCATGCGAATCTGATTCTCATGGACTCTCGCCAAATCGCCATTACTGTCAACTCGGAGAACCTCACGACATCCGAAACCGAGAAAAGCGTAAATTCTAGCTCGGCGGTCCTCCTTGACAGCGGAAATCTTGTTATTAAACAAGGCGGAGATCAGGTTGTATGGCAGAGCTTTGAATCGTTCGATATCGAATCTGATACTTACCTTCCCGGGATGAAGATTGGCTGGTTTGATCTCCATGAAAGCCAGCCAAAGCAGAGGACGATCGTCTCATGGCTGACCGCTACTAATCCCAATCGCGGTCCATTCACGCTAGGTGTTTGTGAAAATGACTCAACCAAGCTCATGGTTTGGCAGAGCTACAGTTTTCAGGTGGAAATTGGCCATTGGAATGGGGGCAGTTTTCAGTTTGTTTTCAACAATTCATTAGACGGATTTGATTTCCGCTACGTATCTAACGCGAATGAATCCTACTTCACCTTTGATACGAAAGCAGCGTATGCATCTTCGTGGCTGACGATTGCTCCTACAGGCCAACTCGACGAGTTTACTATGCTATCTGGTGGGAAAGTCATGGTGGCTAGTCATCAATCGTGCCAAGGTAGCAATTGCTTGAGCTTGGATCCAATGCTTTGTACTTCAGGCAATGATTTCTTGAAGATGAAGGGGTTGATAACCGGTTCGATGAGCACTTCAATTGCTATGAGTTACAGTGACTGTGAGATGATGTGTAGAAGCAATTGCTCCTGTATAGCGTTCACTTCAAGGGAAGACGGTGAAGTCGGTTGCCAACTCTACTACGGGAGCGAACAGGATCTTTTGAGCATGTTGGGAACAGGAGATGGAGTTGTTTATGTTCGAGGCGACAATGGAAAATCTAAAGGCAAGTTTTGCAGTCAACTTTCTTTCCTTTTGGAGTTACTGACCACAGTTGTTTCTTTCAGACTTTATCAATGGAGCTTCACATATGTCCAAACACTAAATTGATTCATCACAAAACAAAAGGCTCCTTACAACACAGCTACTTTAATCAGCAACCAGAGAGGCTTCAATAAGCTTTCAATTACCAAACATTGCCTTAGTAGGAATTAGGGGTCCTTAGCTTTAAGTGGACACCCTTTTGCACTGTTCTTTATCTTGAGAAGGTGACTGAATCTAAAATGCTTGCAATATTTTCATGTGTAGATAATCGAGTGAGGCAAGCAATCGTGGCTTCAGCAGCTTCCTTTGCAGTACTGGTTTCTATTATTGCCGCTTGTTTTCTGATTTGGAGATGTAAAATGGAAGGTACTGGATCAATTTCTCCACACCCTAACTTCTGTCCATGCATGCTACAAGTTTCTTGAAATGGTATCTGTTTATGATTCGACTTCATATGCCTAAACTGATGTGTTATTAGGAGGCAAAATGAGGATCTTGCAGTGGGGCAGAAACACAATGGACATCACGAGCTCCATGAAGCTTAAGATGGGCACGAAAAAGGAACAGCTGACACAGTTCAGTTTTACAACCATAGAAACTGCAACAGGTTGCTTTGCTGCTTCAAACAAGCTTGGAGAAGGCGGTTTTGGTTCAGTATACAAGGTATGCAATCTGTGTTGAAGCCAAATGGGCACAGGGCTGACTCTAAGCATTGTTTTGACGCACAACTTTGAAGCTAAAATTCGTTCAAACGGGAGTGGTTTTGCAGGGTAAGCTGCCGGGTGGGCAAGAAATAGCCGCAAAGAGGCTAGCTAAAGATTCGGGGCAAGGATCAGACGAGTTCGTCAATGAGGTGATGTTGATCTCCAAGCTCCAACACAGGAATCTTGTTCGCCTTCTAGGATGTTGCATTCAAAGAGGGGAAAGGATTCTAGTCTACGAGTACATGCCTAATAGAAGCCTTGACTCCTTGATTTTTGGTACATAGCTTGCAATGGAACATATTCAGGTATCTTTCAGTAGAAGAAAGCTTTTTTTTTTTAAATTTTTTAAAAATCTTGTCTGCAGATTCAACCAAAAGTTGGCTTTTGGATTGGAGCAAACGCGTTAGGATCATTGAAGGAATCGCTCAAGGTCTATTGTACCTTCACAAGTACTCTAGACTAAGAATTATTCACAGGGATTTGAAGACCGAGAACATATTGTTGGATGATGAGATGAACCCTAAAATTTCTGATTTCGGGATGGCAAGGATCTTTGAGGATCATGAAACTGGGGCCAAGACAAGGAGAATAGCTGGTACTTAGTAAGTTAAACCAAATTATCTTTGTGAAGCTAGTAGTTTCATGCTGATTTCAGACAAAAAAAAAATTGATTACGTACCATTCCTCCTTAAGATGCTCACAAGTTGTTCATCAATCTATGTCTGCTTCAGTGGCTATATGTCTCCAGAGTATGCAATGAATGGTGTTTTCTCTGAAAAATCAGATGTGTTCAGCTTCGGAGTCATTGTGCTGGAGATAATAAGCGGAAGGAAGAGCAATTCTTATGATTGCGGATGCACTGACCATGTAAGTTACTTGCACATACTCGTTCGCTTGGCTAACATATGTAATTGAGGTTGGATTTTGAAGGCCTTTTCTCTTGTTTATGAAACTGAAATGAAGTATGCATATCAGTTCCGTTTTAGATTCTCAAACACTTGCATTTTGTTCATTTCAATCACTTGTCCAAACTGACTTATCGTTAATGTTTGATTCGAATGTAAACAGGCATGGAGGTTGTGGAAAGAAGGAAGAAGTGCAGAGTTAATGGATGCAGCCATGAAGGAGGCCTTGCCTGAAAGCGAGGTCATCCGGTTCGTCCAGCTGGGCCTGCTATGCGTGCAAGAGCGGGCAGCAGACCGGCCAGCCATGTCACAAGTGACATCGATGCTCCAAGGGGACGCATCAGCCATCATGCCCTTGCCGAGAGAGCCAGCATTCTTCGCAGCTCCCAGCAGTGCAACTCATGGTTCGGCGAATGGCTTGACATTGACCCAGCCTTGTGCTAGATGATTCATGATCGTGTTTCATTCCTAATGTGACTCACTTTTAGGAACCGGTATATGTGTTTAAAAAAAGAGAGAAAATGCATATTTATTCCTGCTCTCGTTTATAACCGGGATATATTTAGTTCTTCCCCTTGGTTAAATCATAAATGGTCACGTTTGATGCAGAACTGTGTTATATTCACATACCTAAACTTTTCAACACAGCTCTATTACGTACATATAAAAGGGAGGATGGTGTCAAAAGGTATTTTGCCCCTTATCTTTGTCTTTTGAGATTTTATGAAAAATGAATGAACTATCAGCTATGAAATAACATCAATATAATCTTTCAAAATCAATAAAAGGGATATAAACTATTCAACATAATTTGTTCTGTGATCCGACTCTCCTACTTGGAGTTCTGATTTAAAGCTTTATACTCTCCTCCGAAAAGATGTTCCGGATGGTGATACAACTGTGGTTGACACTCCCAAACCCTCGTCTTGTATTAAAAAAATAATATTATTTCCCGAGATTTTATAGTAATTACAAAGTTGGGAATATGTGTTTCAACTTTCAACGAATCCGCCTCTTCCTCCAACATTCGCTTCTCTTCCTGCTTTCATTTTTATACCTATTTCGCCAACGCCAACGATAGATGCTTAACGAAGGTACTGCCAGCGACCGATTCGACTCGACTGTTTCGCAAATCGATGCGCTCTCTCAACTTTCTCACTTTCTGTGACCTCGATTTGTCCGGCGCCCGGTGCCTCCGCTAACCAGGTCAATTTGATTTCTTTGCCTATTTCATTTGGTCTGTCGAGTTGATTTTGCTCAAAACTGTGAACCCTAAAACATTAATTTCATCTTCTGTGATGATACACATTATATGGTCCCTGCTTCATTGTTGACGAAATTAAGAGTTGAAATTCAATTATGATAGGGTTGTGATGTATTTTTATATGAAGTTTGGAAATTTTTAGATTCAAAACTCCTAAAATTTAGGATTTAGCGATGTGATTTGACCATGCACTTAATATGCTCGATGAAATGCCTCAGGGAGGGTTCTTTTCAGTGGCGGATCTGTGGAGGGTTCGGGATGGATGAAGCCCCCAGATCGTAAAAGATTGCAAACTTTGGAACTGCAAGTTTATTTGACATTCATCAAACTCATTCAAACACAACAAGAAGCAGCAAAAGATTGCAACTTCTCCACTATGACGGATGTGTACAACTTCGGGATACTTCTTCTGGAGATTGTGCGCGGTAAACTCTGAAAATCTTATAAGTCTGGTAAGTAAAACATGTCCAAGGGACCTTTTTTCATGTTCATTATCATGAACCCGTCCGAACCTAGTTTTCAGCCCCCCTCAACTAAAATCCTGGATCCGCCACTGGTTCTTTTTATAAAGGGTTACCTTGGAGATTAGATTAATCTTTGATGCATGAACTGACTGAAGTTCGAGCCTTGATGTCTTTTTTGGATTCACTGGTTCAGCCAACGAGAATATGGAAGCCATCTCCATCCTCCAACCTAATTTTGCTAGAAGATTAATTGAGGGCAAATTTCCCTATATCTTCTTCTTGCTTAAGACAAAATTTAGTTTTACTAAGCGAATTTGACTTTGGGTGGACAAATACACCAAGTGAGAGGAAGGTGGAAAAAAGATGAGATCAATGGAACTGTGCTAGCCATGAGTCACGACGCTCAGGCGTCATCTTATACCTTTACTCCAAAACATAGTTGACAGCCTCACCTGCCCCTTACCTCATTAGGAGAAACCCTCACCACTCTCCTTTGGCAGTGGCCTACTTCTGCTTCAGTCCTTTTTTCGACTGCATTCCCTGCCACTCTTTCATTGCTGTGAGATTGCCGGATCTCCCCTGTCGTCCTTTTTAACTTGGTTTGATCTCTCATAGTTTGTCCAATTTTCAGCCTTTTTAGTTTCCTGCTTCCGTTGTATTTTTGCAATTGTTGTCAAATATGAATGGTTTGGTGGGCCTTCAAGAGTTGGAATTTTGAATTATGTAATTATGGATTATGTTGGTTTCAGAGCTACAACTGCTATGTTGATGATATGGAATGCATAATTTAGAGATAAGCTTAATGAATTGAACCAGACAAAAAAGAATTAGTAAAGTCAAACGGACAATGTTGGAACTTAGATGGTGAGGATTTGGAATTATTTTAGTACTGTGGTCATGTTGATGATTTGGGTCATAGAATTAATCACTCAACAGCCTAATTCATTCAAATTAAATGAGAAAGAACCTTATGTGACCGATTTTCCCGTTGATTTCCCTCTCAGTCACCAAACCAAGAAAAACAGGTACAGCAGTTAGTCACCCTTGTTTTCAAGTGACGTGTCTGTCGGTTGTCGCCCTTCCTCTGCTGTTCTGTTGCACTGATCTCTTTCCCCTGGAAAAGAAATAAAAGATTAACAAATTATAGTTAATTAATGATTAAATTGATTGGAAAAAAAACCTTGGTTTTCTGCAAAATTGCTCATGGTATGTTATTAGTTGAAAATGAAATTTCTTCATTTCAGTTGTTCTTATAAAGATTGGAGTAAGGTTTTAGCCTTTAGGGATTCTGGGAACGTACCTTTTGATGTTTTGTATAGGACAATTGGATCTAATATCTGATGGTTGATTGCAGTTCTCTAAAACCTATTATCAAACAGTGTGCAATTTCCTTTTCTTAGACTCATTGTGAAATGCAGATCTTCATTTTGTTTAAAAAATATATATTTGTAAACATTATTGTCCATGTGAAGTGAAAATGTTGACAACTTTAAGTTGGTATCACTTTATAATTATTTACCGCACTGTATCTTCAGTTCTTTACCAACCTTCTGTGCTGTGTGCATGGGTGAGCAGGCACATTTATTCATCATATGAAAGTATAAATATTGTTTTATCGGTTAGTTTTCTGTTTCCTTCACCGAGTTCCTTATTGGGTATAAAAAATTGTATCAGGTCCTGTACAAGTTTGCAACATCTGGAAATCTATGGCAGATGAAAAGGTCCTTAGCTTTGATGATGTTGTGCTGAGGAAATCTGACTTGGACATTCTTAGTGGATCACATTTTCTCAATGATCGAATCATTGAATTTTATTTCAGTTTCATATCCTCATGCCATTGTTCTGATGAAATCCTTCTAGTTCCACCCGGGATCACCTTTTGGATAGCAAATTGCCCTGACAAAGATACTCTGAAAGTGGTTGTGGAGCCTCTGAGTTTGCCATCCAGAAATCTCGTCATCTTTGCTGTAAACAACAATGATGACGTGACTCTTTCTGAAGGTGGAAGTCACTGGAGTTTGCTTGCATTTGAGAGGAGCCGCAATATCTTTGTACACCATGATAGCCTTGGAGGAATGAATGCAGGTGATGCCAATCGCCTTTATAGATCTGTACTTGGGTTCATGCGCTGCTCTGAGCCTGCTCACTATGTAGAATATGATGCTTCACCACGGCAGCTCAACGGCTACGATTGTGGCTTATTCGTGACAGCCATTGCGAGAACCATATGCTCCTGGTATATGAGCACCGAATCCAAGAGCCGGGGTGATCTCTGGTTCTCGGCCTTGAAGGAACAAGTTACTCCATCCATAGTTTCTGATATGCGGCAGGAGATCCTTGGGCTGATTAAGCAACTAATTGCCTCCAAGTAAAATTCTGTTGGGGTTTTTTGAAACCAGTGTCTGTAGATTCAACTTTCTTACATTACAGTTCCTGTAGATACTGCATCCGACATTTTGCAATCTCTAAAATGCACCAGACTTTGCTTTGACATCTTTGTCAATGTTGGGCTTCCGACATCTTTCTAGTTGCTTAGGGCCTTCGGCGAACCACCTCTCGCTTAACGGATCAGGCAGGGCAACATGCCAACATGTTCATTGCTATGTCATAAATGAATTTCAAACAAATCAACTCAATCCACGTTCGGTGGAAAGGGATGCGTTTGCCCAAATATTGCTCAATCGCTCGCTAGATGGATGATCAACTTCACTTTCCAGTTAGGTTATCAGAAAGGCGGGCATACGGAATAATAAAATCTGCGAGGAGCATAAAACTTATGACTAATTGATCCTCACTGTAGCAATTGATCCTTGCTAGTTGCTGTAGCAAGCAGCGAACAAAGTAACGAACCACAAAAGTCACAAATCACCACCTTATGATTAAGGGGCCAGAGATGGGTTATGTACAGAATCACCAAAATTCTAGACCCAGGTTATACTTTAAGAACCTGATTCAATGGATAAAAGATTTTGGTACCCTTTGAGCTCAACGGCTTGAAAGAAATTTTTGAACGAGCATTAAACATCAGCAAACCAGTTTAGTATAACATTAATGAAAAATGGGACTATAAGAACTTCCAGAGCATGTAAATGGAAATGCAATTCTTACAAAATAAATGAGCAGCCAGATACATCCATTGCGCACAAGATTTGCAAATTTTATATTCTCATCTGTAGAATATTCACCAGTTTCTGGAATCCATGATATGCATTTTCTTCGATTGACAATGGACAGGCAGGAAAAGGGCGCAATGAGATAACTGAAGGTTCCGCAATGAGGAGCTCACTCTCATAAACATGACGTGTTGTGTGCCTGCATAATGCAACAAGGGAACAGTTGGAACTTTCGAAGTCTCTAGACGACTTTTTAAGGAGATTATGGCATTTGTAGCCTGTTAGGCTCAAGACTAATCTACACTAACAAAGAATATCAAATTGGTTTATTGAAGTCTAGGAGCCTTGTTCCGATCACTTTTAGCTAATCTCTTTGGTAACTACTACAATAAAGTGAGGATCTAGAGTTCAGATTTATTCGACTCCTTGCAAAACATGTCATAAATTTTTCTTTCCAAATAAGTTCATTCACCTTTTGCTATTAAAGGGAACCTTTGAGAAGCTGAAAACTTACATTTCTGATTTCTCAGCTCATTTCAGCTTCGACTTTGAGGAACTCTTCAAAGGCTTTGCAATGGGTTTAGCAGCAGCAGGTTTATTGATCTTCTTCATATCATATTTGACGGATGCGAATGCACATACCAGGGCAAGGAACATTGTAGGATAGACGTAAACAGATGTTGAAGGATCAGTGTTGACAGGCTTTCCTAGAAGCCCCTCCTTCACAAGGCCCCAGATCACTAGGAGTGTACCAAACATGGTCATCCTACCAGGTTTCAGGAGGCCAACTAGAGCACCAGCAACACAGAAGTAGCTACCAGCAAGAACCTACATAAAAAACGGAAAGTTAAAAAAAAAAGTCCTAAATGAGGAAAGAAGAGGTTTATAAAATTTCATTCTGGAATAGATTTCTTCCGAGCATAAAAAAGAGGTTAGTAAAAAAAAAAACCTCCAAGCGCTGAAGATCAACAACTGCTGGAGCTTCCTTCACATTTGTCAAGTTATAGATGTTTATAAGGTTATCCCAAGCAGGAATGCTCATGTTCTTAGCAAGGCTATGCGCAATGGCTCCGGGATAAAGTAGGCCCTTTATTGCTGCTTGAGGAAAGATCTCACTGGCAATCAATTGGGAAGATGTGACATGAAGAGGTGTAGTACACAAACCAGCCCTACATGATATCCTGCAATAAAATAGAAGAATTGTTAATAAAGTATATTGGACAAATTTACTGCTAAACGGCCTAGTGGATAGCACATAATGTATCTAGCACAAATGTCATGCTTGTCCAGATATGAGATAGGACAGCCCAATAAGCAAAATTGCAGGAAAAACATTTGATCAACCTCACAAGAATCCTAGATGCCAATACATATCCTACTGGACAGAACCTACAGATGCCATCTTCCAGCCGAAAAAAGGGTAGTAACCAACATGTCTACAGCCAACTTATCAACCAGTACAAGCATTATCCATGTCCAGCCATCATCAAAATCAGAAAACAAGCATTATGCATGTGCAACCACCCCCAAATTCAGAACATTACAGCTATAAGTATATAATGGACTACCTAGAAATAGTATGCACCCGGCCATAGAAACTATTAAACTAAGAAAATCAAGTCTGGTTCACAATTTTGAGGTTATGAAAATGGAATGGAAACATTTAATATCTTATTTAGTGTTTGGATGACACTCGCGCCGATATCTGATTCCATTCTATTGCAGTTCCTTTGCCAACAAAATAACCTCAATATGACTTCATTAATGCTGAAAAATGACAGCCTACTTTGATCCAAAATCCAAGTCAACCTTGTTTCATCGACTAGAAAAGTAAAGAGGTATTCATTTAATGATAGAGATTCCTATCTGATACAACCCTGTAAAAGCATGTTGACCTCATTGACCCCGAAAGTTTCAGAGAGGCATCGATCAAACTGTACATCAAACTCATCCGGAGTACTTATCAAACCAGCGTAATCCCGCTTAAAGAACCACTAAACAGTTAAGCAACAAGTCGACTAGTCGAGTAACAAGTCATTCTCTCAACAAGTCCCACAACTCATTTAAAATTCACGCTCAACAGCTGAAATGAAATGCCCTAAATGGACCAGGTAACATCAAATGCAATCATGGAAGTTGGAACCGTGAAAGAACATGCAATTCAAAGCAAGTTGAAGTGTATTTCATTGCTGACATACTGAAAACAGATCCAAGATCAAAGCAGAAGTAAAATTCCGTTTCATTAAACTGGAAGTGAATCAAACATTCACAATTCTACACCAATCCAAACGCTAGAACAGTAATAACAGATCACAATCATCAACAGAGAACGAATAAAAGTTACAAATCGACAGAAGTTGTTTAGTCCCTGCCAGATTTGTAAAACTGAGAATTACAGATAGAAGAGATTGAAAGGAACCTGAAGAGAGGGATCTGAAGGAGGATGAGTAAGAAGTAAACGCGAGAAGCGATTGAAGGGAGATTCTTAGTCCAACTCTTCGTGGGAATCGCCATTTTCGATCTCTCTGAGAGTCCACCCCCTCGCAACCGATTATAGAGACAGCTGTGAACTGCCAAACAGGCCTTTGCCTTTTTTATATATTAAAAAAAAATATTTCAACAAGGGAAATAGAACTTGTGTTGGATTGGGCCGGGCCCAGTTATGAAGCCCAATTACAGAGGATAAAAAAAATGGTTAGAGTTAGACGACGTCGTTTAAGGTCGTCCCTACATAACAATCAGTTTGGGTGTGGCGGTGGAGTGGTCTAGGGTTTTAGAATCTGCAACTGGAACTCTGGAAGTGGTCAAGGGTTTGTTCAGAGAGAGAGAAAATAAAGATTAGATTTTCAAGGGAAAGGAGCGAGCGAGAGCGAGAGATTGAGAGAGACAATGGAGCAAATTACCGAAGGAGTGAACAATATTAGCATCACAGATTCTACCTTCAAGAAGAACCGTATCCAGGTCTCCAACACTAAGAAGCCCCTCTTCTTCTATGTCAATCTCGCCAAGGTATTCCCCAATTTTTGTAGTCCTTCGGAGATCGCTAACAGCTCTTCTGGATTAATTTTGACTTCTGGCGATTTTAGGGGACTGAAAAAACCCTATCTTCTGTTTTGATTTTATTTTTGTATGTTTTTACTTTTTAGGGTATTGGCCTGTTAATGTTCCTGTTACAAATTTGTGTATTCGGTTTCATATTGAACAACAAGCAGAAAGAAAGCTATTCAATTTTCGTTTGTGGATAATCACCTCATTTTAGCATATGTTCCCCCACAATCAATTGGACAAATTGAAAAAGGAGAGCTTTTTTCATTTGGATGGGTAAATTGGCTTTTGGAGATGGGGATGTATTTTTGGAGGTTTTAGTGTGTTCCACTCTGTATGTGTAATGTGTTTCAGCTAGATGAGTGCTAGGGGTTCCTTCCTATTGTATGATAAGACTATAAGTAGGCCTCGGATGGTGGAGTGATTGACTAAATTGTCGAAGTGATCAATGAGAGAGGGGATATAATCGATTGTGAGATTCTCTGTGTATTGTTACTATGTGTTAAAGCTTGTGCATAAATACACTGCAATGTTTAATTTAGAGTGCCTGCATTTATAGTATGCGTGCTATTTGTGGTTCTGTTCAATTTGGCAACTGATTGTATATTAGGAGGTTATTCCACTTTAGAAAGTTTGATGGATAATGTAGAAGTGACAATCTATGTAATTGACTTTGCAGAGATACATGCAACAACATAATGACGTGGAGCTCTCAGCCCTCGGAATGGGTATTTCTCTTTTACCTTACTCGTGCTTTGTTAAGCTCTGTTGTAATTCAGACTTGTATGTTCGAATGTGGTCTTGATAGATACACATAATGAATCTTTCAACTCTTATGCGTATTGAGGGATCCGTGTTTATTTTTAAAGTTGTATTGCCTGCTTCATTTACTCAGTTCTTTCTTAGAATTAATGGCGGAAATGTGACTCATAAAGATAAGTATGACTACTGCAAATAATTGAGCTCTTACATCAGTGCCTACTATGTTCATCATTGTTCACAATTGGAAGGTTTATTTTCTGCATGATTGTAAACTTCTGGTGTTATAAGTGCCTGCATCAGGTTCTAAATGGGATAGTCGTTGAGTTTTTTCTGTAAAACTGTGACTCCCTCAAGGAATTTAATTATTAAAATCACAGTGTTGGTGATTACTCACTGTTCTGGGGGAATAGTCTTATCAGGTGTGTTTCCTGTCTTGCAGCTATTGCAACAGTCGTGACGATTGCAGAGATCCTGAAGAACAATGGGCTTGCTGTTGAGAAGAGTTAGTCTGCTCCTTCTAGCTTCTCGTAGCCCTGTGCTCACTTTGTTAAAGTTCTCTTTTTCTGCATTAATCTAAAGTTCATTGATGCTTGGCATGAACAGAAATCACCACATCAACTGTTGACATCAACGAATCAGGTGGGCGACCAGTTCAAAAGGCAAAGGTAATTAAACAATGTACACTGCAATTGTTTGAGCTGCATAGAGCAATACTGACATGTACTATGCAATTGTTTGAAACGCACATATTCTCCATTTTCGTTCCGTACTTAGAACTGGGTTACTGTATTTTCTCCAGATTGAAATTGTGCTCGGAAAATCAGAGAAATTTGACGAGTTGATGACTGCTGCGGCAGCAGCTGCAGCAGAAGCTGCGGAAGCAGGAGGAGAAGAGGAGCAGTGATGAACCAAGTTCTGTCAGATTTTCAATCTTGTTGCAGTGTGCGCCATCATTTATGTGGTTTTTGGATCACTGTCTAGAATGTTTTCCTCTAGTAAAAAAGAAGTGTACAAGCAATTACATCCGTGTATTTTTGCTAGGATACTGCAACAAAAAAAGGGCAACTGATCTTCACATTTGTTTTGCCGTTAATATTTATTGAGTTGTTTGCAATTCATAATTTTGTTTATCTGAATTTGATTCATGATGATTGATAACATATTATATTCCCAAGCACAACAATAATCTGTTTTTGTTAACATAGTTGTAATGGACATCGTGAGCTTAAGCAATTTATATCCCGCCAAACACCTTGTCTGTGTGTTAACTCTGTCAACAACCTTTTTTGAGGGCTATTTAGTAAGTCCCTCGTAAAAATAAATAAATGCATAATGCAATAAGATGCAATAAATGCATAGATATATAACTGCCCTCCAAATTATACCCGATCACCTATAAAAACCAACATAAATATGTCAATATTACAGCAGTGCCAGTAGCAATCGACTGATAGCTTATTAGCAAGCATTTTTTTTAAAGCACTCGTCATCAAATGATCAAGTCTAATGGAATTCCTAAATCGCACACTCATTTCCTTAGAAGGAAATAAAGGAATGCCACAACAATATGGAACTTTATCGACTAATTTCATAATGAATAATACTTCCAGTTCTCAAATATCTAAAAGGCCACTAGTGATTCGGAGCCTAGGCCACGCACCTTGCTAGAACTCTGGAAGTAAAGGTCTTTGTCGATTGCCTTTAGTCTCTTGTAAAGGGCACTAGTGACTAGTGAGTGACTAGACATTTGTTAGGCCTTTATTAAAATGAAGTGATCGTTGGTGACTATTTGGATGTATATGAGAGGAGTGGTTTACAAGGATGCTTGAGGCTTCAATGTTGTGGAATGAGGAACCCTGGAGTCATGCAGCTGTCTTTGGAAGCGGGGGTGATAGCGACGAACTCCATCCAAGTACAAAGGTGTTTGCATTTCTATCAGTCGTGATACCTACAATTTACAAAACAAATTCGATTGTTACATTACATGTTTTTGGATTTAAAAAAATATCTTGGTGTTTTTGGTAAAAATACAATAATGAGGCTGCTAAAAGAAGTAACAATATAAACTGTGCAACTAGTCACAAATAATCTCATTTTACATCTACTTATCAAGCATTTAAACAAGGATAAACTGCCCAAACCACCATTCATTAATTTCTACTTCGCACAAAACTACCCTAATAACCAAAACCTAGACCCATTTAAAAGTAGGAAAACACTAAAATACCCTTTTTATTCAAACATGTAGGTTTTGTTCGCAAAAAAAGGGGTATTTTGAACGATTCATGTTTTTCTAAGGCTAACTTGGGTTCATTTAGTGCAGGCAACACAAATAAACGCCTTATCAGCATATAAGAAAAACACCTTAATCAACTCTTTTTAATCAATCAGCAATGGTACTAAGCAAACCAAAGTTTCAAGTTCTAGGAAAACAAGCATGATAGGTAGATGAATATGACTTTGCTCATAAGGTTAGTTTTGTGCAAAGTGGAATAAATCAAGGGTAGCGCTTCAACGGAG
The DNA here is from genome assembly GCA_963922045.1 of Persicaria maculosa. NCBI lineage: Eukaryota > Viridiplantae > Streptophyta > Magnoliopsida > Caryophyllales > Polygonaceae > Persicaria > Persicaria maculosa. The sequence continues at coordinate 11,293,143 of OY998267.1, read as the reverse complement.
GTAAAAGGATAGGATACATGCTTGGTTAAGACGAAGTTGGAATGACTTACTGCTCTACTGAATGCAAACATTTCTTCTTTTCCTGAAAGGATAGATATGATAGCAGATGGAGACCCTCCAACGCCCACACTGCCTTCTGCTAATACATCACGGCGAAGCTTTCCACCTTCCATCTCTGTTTCGAATTGGAAACTAAAATAACAAGATGCAATTGATTATGTTCTTGTAAAGAGCATATTAACTATTTAACTTTTAGGACACTAAAAAAGAGCCATACACACTTTACAATAAATTTAACTTCATATTCTATTTTTGTAGAGACATCTATTTTCCCCAAACACACAAAACAGAAAAAAAAAAAAAAAAAAAAAAAAAAAAAGGATTTGATGTGGAGGCGTGGGGCCATTAAACCAGATTTGTCCAAGAACAGTAAAAATTGCACCGACACTAAAGGAAAATTAGTCACAAACCAACAGTGAATGATCTGGCAATGCACTAAAGGAAATAAATGTATGGAGTAACCATGTGGGACTCTCTGAAACTAACAGCTTTAGTCTACATTGGATTTGCACCTTATAACATCGAGGAAATCTCGGAACAGTAAAGTGTTGAACGGTTGTACCTAAATGCAAATAATATGTTGACCACATAATATCTTTTTCAGAAAAAAGATGTTCTACTATTACTTTATTTTGCTTGTCAATTGTCTGAATGCCATTTATCAAAACCTATTTCTTGCCTGTAATTTAGTGAAAGATGATGGTATTTGAGTGGATAGATCCAAGGAATCCCATCTGTATGGTGGTTAACCAGTTTTTACACAATAAAAACCAGTTAATTTTTGGGCAAATATGTGACAGTTCACAAAGTTGATGCATGATTGCATGAATGAAGTAGGAAAGCAAATAATTGAGAGGTTCCATTCTGAATATGTGTCTTCATAACAAAAAGACAGTTTGAAACAAGTATAACACGACGAACCTTTCCAAATCAAACAATGTTCCTTCTTCAGTTCCCTTGAAAAGATCCTCAACGGAACAAGCAGCAGTGCAAACTAGGCGACAGTGATGATTGTATAACTCATCTATCAGAGTAATGAATCTCCGTGCCTGAAATGTGGAGCTGTTAGTATTTGATGATCAAGTTCATTGTATGGGAAGTAGGATAGCAGTTTTTAAAGAAACCTGTCCTGTATATACACAAACTGAATTGCTAATTTTGAATTCTACTTCCTCTCAAAGGCAATGCATACACTTGAGCATTGTTCTCCAATTTTCTTTCTTTCATGGCAACACACAATTTCCGGTCGATACACAGAATAAAGAAATGCATTAAGTTGCCAAGAAACAAATGGCAGAGAAAGCAGACCTGCATACCTTGTCTCTGATACGCATACTCATGGCTGGAATATCCGATATAAAGACAGTGTGGTAGTTATTAGCTAGTGCAATATAGTCTGCCGCCCCAACCTGAGTTAAATCCGACAGTGCTATTAGTTGAGTTATAGACCCAAAAAAGATCTCTGTTTATCAGTAGTTCAGTTTCAGTAGTCAGAACAGTTAAAGAAGTTGCATAGAAGAATTGCAATCACATTATATCATTTCAAACAGTTTATTTGTTCTGCATGGGCAATGTCAAATTATTATCAGTCACTTGTGCATACAAATTTTGTAACTTGCGTACATAACAAGGGAAGTGACATAATCAGCAAAGCATGGCCAGCAAAAGGTTCAGCAAAGCATGGCCAGCAAAAGGTTGGAGGAAAATTCTATGGTGTTTACATGTTAGAACTTAGAATTTATAGATATTTTAGACATTGTCATTTTAACCCAGAACATTGATCTTGGCCACAAACTTCATAGGATATTACTATATAAATCGAAAATAGACTTCGGAGGGACAGGCAAAAAATTTAGTGAATATAAGTAAACATTTCAAAGGGATGCAAGTGCAAAGAGACTCAACAAACAATGGGAGGTAAATTACCGGTCGACCACACAGATATTCAAATGAAAACCTTGCCACACCATTGCAGCTTTCTGGCACCTCCAGTATCCTAATGTATCACAGCAATAATTTGAGGACTGACAAGATTACACTTGAAAGCTTAAATAAAGTAAGGTTTACCTCCCAAACATCACTGGAATGGTAGAAGATTCAACTCTTCCTCCAGATTGACGTGTGACCTCATGCCACATTTCGTCAAAGTCCTTTGCTGTCTTGTCATCCAGGGGCCATAAATAATTATTCTACAAAAATACCAGTATAAAATAAAACAAATGAAGATTAAAATCATGTATGCTAGTTAAAAATAATCAAAAAGTTCAATGAGACCTGCCAATTTTTTTCTTTTTGAGAGAAAATCAGACCGTTCAATTAGGATATTCAGATTTAGCTATTTTATAACTATGTACTTCATGCAGTTTCCAGTTATTGGTCGCTAAACTCTACCTTTGATAAACCGACAGATCAAATTTGTTATTTCTATTAGTCAATCTAATTACCAAAATTGCCCAATCAAATTAAAAACAGGAAAAAAAGTGCTGTTTTTAATTTTCCCAAAAAATCAAAACAATTTAAATAATAAAAAAAGAATATAGTATGGTTACTTTATACTCCCTCCGTCCTAAAATACATGGTCTTTTAGACCCTTGTACGTTAATTAAGGAAACCTATTATACTTAAATCTCATGTATTTTTGACAAAGGTTCAAAGCCTAAAAGACCATGTATTTTAGGACGGAGGGAGTATTAAAATAATACTCACTTCAATTTCAGATGCTTGAGCTATTACTCGGCGAAAATCTATACCACTACCAATGAGAACATGCTGACAATGTTCCTCCAGCTTCTCAACCATCTTAAGGAAAATTTCTTTCTGCATTCCATCCTGCAAATGAAGATATTAATTAATTTAAAAGTACCCCTGGGGTTCCTGATGAAAGTAAGGGTGTTGTTCCCATGGAGTTGATGGGAAACTCTACCCATAGAGTTTCCCATTCCCCCTCAAAAAATTAAGTTTTGAAAGGGAAAATAGGGGTGGGTGGGATGAGCTGGAAAGGAGGGGGCAGGAGGATCTTAACTGTCAATTTAAAAACTGACAATTGAGATCTTGCAAAGTCTAGGTAGAGTTTTTTTGGGGAACTATATAGAAACAGGATCCTGAAAAGAATGTTACACTATTCAATACATTTATATAAGAGTTTTTTGGGGAACTATATAGCATTTTTTTCTCCAAAAAAAATGGCAAAGGATAGAATGATTTCAAAGCTTCTTCTGCTTTAAGAACAAATCTTGCCTCAATGATTATTCCCCTATAGTCTTTAACCAACCCCTCTCTTCCCTGCCTAAAAGCATCCAAAAATACAATAAATCTTATTCCTAGGGAGGAGTCACCATGTAAAGTGCTTTGTTCTAATTTTTCTTTCACCAAGGAAAAGGATAAGAATATCACAGGGTTCAAAGTTCAAATGAAAATTGAGTATACCTGATTTAAATCCTGGGGTGGTCTGTTACTGGTTGCTACGAGGATAGTTCCACAGCTCAACAATCTGCTAAGTATTCCAGACAATGCCAAAATAGCAAATACATCAACCGTCTGCATTAAGAGGCAAGCATATGAAGTCAAAAGCTCAACTTGCAACCAACAGATTAAAAAAGGTGAATTCACAATGAAGGCCAGAATGAAGTATGCTATCACTCATGGGTTAAGAGTAAGACAGTGACCCACTGAGCTGTATAATTAATTGCTAGAGTTGATCAGTAAGGGAACATTCTTTTTTCGGTTGCTAAGGATCATCAAAGGATTTTGAGCACAGGTATGTTAATTGTCTGTTAATTTTTTCCACAAGTAAATATGTTCTCTCGCTATTCATCTTGATATAATAATTGAAGAAAAAATGCTCCCATTAATGACCTTTAAGGAAGAGGGATATTTTGAGCATAAAATGCTCTGCGGATGTAAGATTTCAGAGTGATCTTACCTGTATCTCATCGAAGCAAAGAATGCTAGCTCCTCTGTTGTTCACTTGCTGATCCACAAGAAATCGATCTGCTACAGCAGGAAGAATGTTTTTTACTTGTAGTTCTTGCTTGTATTGTTCTTCTGCAGCTAACCATTCTTTAATTTTAGTGTCAAATGGCAGATTCATAAACCAGCTAGATATGCTGGATTGAAAAGACTTCTCTTCGACTTGATTCTTCCAAATTTGATGCATATGCGAATTTATTTCAAGCATAGCCTGTTGGTACAAGATTATGTAGGTTCATTCAAATTAATCCCAGAAACAAGCTTTTCAATATCATGTGATGAAACAAAAATATACCATAGCAAATTCAATTCCAGGTGTTGTTAGATAAACCGCAAATCACCTCTACTAAATGCATGTTCAAAGCAACACGAACCACGTTCAATTAGACGTGGTATAATTTTTAATTAATCATGCTTTTAATCATCTTTAGCCGGGATAATTAGTCCACGTCCAAAGCAACGTGGTGATTTATATAGTAAACACAATTTCTAAAATTATAAGGTCTGTTCAACTTCTAAATCAATGTTGAAGTAATTGGCGCAGTTACAACTTTTTATGACAAGACTAATAAAAAAAATTCCTGATTAACCAAAGACGTATAAAAAAAGTAGTAAAAAATTAAAAAGGTTTTGAAAAGAAAGGTATTATGGATGTTTTTCAATCCATACAACAATACTAGGTGCAGGTTGTTGTCTACCTAGCTCAAAACCAACTATAGAGCCGTAACTTAAAAGCTCAAGTGAAGCTATGGTTTCCCCATCCATCATCATCTTCATACTAGCCCTTCAGGGTAATAGCCCTTATGAGTTTATGTACTACATACATTGGTATCCTTAGATGGCATAAATAGGCAAACAATGTTATATGTATCAATAAAGCTGTGATCTAGGAGAGTAAAGGCCTCATAAAAGCATCTCCATCCTTACTTGGATAAAGGAGAAGACCAGGGAGTAAAGTTAAGAGGATGTTCCAATTGATTAGGTGATAAAAAACACAAGGAGCAAGAATGTCACTCCTAGGAAAACCACTCAAGCAAGAATCTCACAAGAGGAAATTGGTGGAGAATCTTCAAATATGTATTCAATTCAATAATTCAAGCATGATTAAAAGCTCTAGCTGATTCTCCTTTTATAATGGAAAACTAGTATCTAACTCCTAATTATTAATAATAAAACTTAATCCTAAATTCAGCAAATGTCTAGATAGTGGAGAACATGGAGACAATGGCTAAAAACTAGAAACTGGGGAAGGGAAACTAACTAACTAAATTATGCAGGAAAGTGAAGATATTAAATAAAACTTGATAGAATTATACTGGGGTTCGTATCATTAGGAGCATTCCTTTAGAATACAAAACAAATATGGAAAAGAAAGAAAGGTAAACTCGTAAACAAGATTTGAGGGAGGGGTGCAAATTAATGCGCTAAAATACAGTGAAAAGTGATGAAGAATCAGAAAAAATCTGCAACGGAAATGACACCTTCAAATATTATTGACATCTAGTTAAAAAATTAGAATGTCGGTTGGTAACACAAGAATCTAGCAAAAAAATCACATTGTATGGAAATATATACCACATGACATGAGACTTGTCCAATATTTTTCTACTCACAAGAATACTTTGTTAGGAAAAATAAATGTTTTTGTGGGTTGCTCTCATTGTTCTATTCTATACTAGTTCGTTCAACTTCACTTTCTCCTTAGTTGGCAGTTTTTTCTCACTGGAATTGCCATTGGTGAGAAGCCCATATTCCACCATTGTGTATAGTTAGCCATCAAGATTTTGATTAGCTGGATTTAAATATTGAAAACTTGCCACTCGACCAAAGTCCCCTTAAATTACTATGGAAGGCAGCCGCAACATGCAAGTGGAATGAACTTGTGCAACAAGGTGATTTTTATTTCAGATGTCTAGTAACAAATAAACTTTAGCCAGAGAAATAAAAATTTATTAACTGATATTCTTTTCTAGGTGTTCACGATTTCCTACTAGTTGTTTCACAGAGTCTGCATTGCAGGACCCAAAATTGTGGTTGAACGGTGATTAAAAAAATGTTGACAATAAACAAAAGCATGTGTTTAAATTATTAAAAAAAATAAAACAAAAGCATGCTTATTTGCAATTTATATTGTCGTGTATATGTTGATGAACCATGGATTTTGTAGTCAGAATGTAATTGGTTGAGTAAAAACCTGTCGAACTTCATAAGACAGTCAGCAAATTACAAACTTATTGACCCATTGAGCAACTTGTAGAGAAAAAGTTTTCCTCATAACTTGGTCTCTTTTAACTCATAGAAGGGTTAAAGACTTGTTGGAAACTTTGGTGCATGCTTCCAGTCCATTACTATCACACAGTTTTTGAACAAAGAGTACAATAGTAGACCCAATCAATATGTTTGTGCAATTTTCGTAGTTGCATATCAAGTCAATTTTACACTTGAAATGCTAGTAAATTGCTAAAAGGAAAACAATATGATGGCAAACTTCTGCTTTCTGCCTTGATCATTTTTCTTTCAGGATCTGACGGTTAGGAACTTAGGACTTAGAAGTGTAGATGGATGTCCTTATTTCTGACTAAGGCTAGCAAGCAGGAGCCATGCATTACCTAGAAACCTAAGGCTAAATGTATAAAGCTTCAACTCAACTCACATCTTGTTAAATACAATGATCAGAAATGCCAATATTAAACCTACACATTTTAAGGTTCACTCTATAATGTAACTTGATAATCAGGAACAAGTATCGGCAGAGTATAACAACGCTACCAGGAGCATGCTCATCACAGTAATCACTCACCTCATGAAAGTGAAGCCGCCTTCGATGTTTGACAACCCCTTCAGTAGCGGCATAGAACATGTCCATGAGCATTGTTTTTCCTACATCACAGATTATAGGTTTATCAAGACCAAGGAGCCAATAAAAATAATATAAAAGTCAAACGTAAAATAAACTGGTGATGTATTCCCTGTTAATTATATAGATGTTCCATTTCCTTGCCTGTTTTATATCCTGAGGAATAACCCTTAACTGATTATCGTTTTCAGAGTTTACTGAAGAGATTTGCAGCTGAAGCATGCAGGTTTTTTCAAATATGGCTCATATTGTAGCAAAAATGAGAAGCATAAATGATGAAAAAGTAATATACCACTTCCAACATTCCCATACAAATATAATCCTTTTGGGGCAGGAGGAGCAACTGGACGTTTGCCCACTAAAGAATTTAATTTCCTCTCACGGTTCAGATATGATACCCATTTCCCAGCACCGAGTTCTACATCATCAGACTTTCTCCTGATCAATCAGACAGACATTTTTTTCAATATGCAACAGGAAATAAAGTGGAAGAGTAAATTAGATTTAAGTACAGATCTGCAAGATGTATGATTCAAGAGACAGGATAAATCCTGCAGGCAAATGTTGACAGCATTATCGACCAATTAAGCATATTAAGAAGGCCTAGTGTCAACTCATAAACTCAACTTAGCTGTTCGGTTTATCTAATTTGATATATTTGTAAATAATTATCTGATTGAGAATTCATTAATGTGGCTTGGTTTGAACTTTCAACCAATCGAATTTAAATTATTCTCGTGTTGAGAAAGTGTCCGTCAAGAAACACCATAGCAAATGACAATGTAAAGTTCACATATTATGTCTTAATTACGGAACCAGCTCAAAGGTGAAGGTGAAACGAGAGCATTATTATGCCAGTTTGTTTATTTGGTTAATAACTGAAAGAGAGAGTTCAGATGAAAGAGTATGCCTTACGGAAACATCCAACTCTCTAGCAGCCGCTTCGGCTTTTTCTTAACAGCTGCCCATCCACCACCCTCCTGTTGGAGCTCTGCTTCCTTCATCAATAGCTTACGGCGTTCTTCCTCCCTTCTATTTTCCCAATCTGTTAGTTTTACCTGCACACAGAAAGCAAAGGGTATTACTCCAACTTCACAACAACATCATCTTAGGATTTAAATCATAGCTCAAAAAATATGCATACACAATACTCCTCCATATTCTTATCATATTCTTCCAATCTCCCTAACAAATTTTCCAATTCCACAGCCACTCTTTCCTGGTGAGGATCATGCTGCAGCTGTCCTTGCTTGACCAATTCCTTGTATTGGACCAGTGGCCCTGTGGAAAAATCCACATTCAGTGATAGCCAAACAAAGTTAATATAAAAGCGAAGTACAGCCTAAAAACCTTCTTCATTCCCATCTTAACTTTCTTTCATTCCCTATAATAACCTCATAAAGTGTACAAAATTCAGGTTATGAAAACAAGCATCAACCAGGCTCATAACTTGAGCACCTCCTACTAGGATGCTATGTGAGGCCTTTTAATACAGAAAAGTAATTTCCATTAGTGCAGCACCGACATGATTATTATAGATTTCAGTTTCTACCACAAATCCATGACGATCAGAACAAATAAACTTGTCTAATCCACATAAATCGATCAATTCGTTAAGCAAGATAAGTTTCCCACAGAACTATAGCAATCAGCCAATCATGAGTAAGACAATCCTCAAGTACCAAATTGCTTCAACAGATAGAGAGTTTCGATGTCGAGATTGAAGGTGCGGGATTATTACCTAGACGATTCGAGAACGATCGTATCGAACTGAATCGGAAATTGGGGTTCCGACAACTGAGCCCTTGGGAGAGAATGCGTGAAACGATTGACGCTCCCTTCATCTCGCTCGCTCGCTCCCTCCCTGCTTCCGTCCTCTTCTTCGGCTCCCGGTTGATAGACGGGATCTCGAAGTTCTCAATGCCAAAATAGATGGACAACAAGACGAGCCAACGGTAAATGGAATGTGGTCGACGTGGCTTCCCGCGCGTGTGACACGCGTCAGAATGTTATGGCTACTTTTATTTATTTTTTAAAGTTATTCGAAACGTTTCTTTTAACGAGTTTTCTATCTTATCCCCAAAGGGCATAGATGACCAAAAGATTTTTCAGATTTAAATTATTTTTAACTTTTCTTAATATTGCTTTCTTATGATCGCTTATTTATTTGGTAAAAAATCTTTCCTAATTAAGGTTCTTATCCTATTCCCTTGAGCATAAGATAGAAAGACCGTTACTTTAATAATTGATTAAAAATATATCGAATATTTTGAGACAACCGGGTGATAAATTACTTTGTTATTTATAAATAAAATAATTTATTTATTTTAGTTTAGTTTTAAAAGATACGGAGTAATAGATTTTATAATTTATAATATATTATTGAATTAATATAACTATATTAAAAGAAAACCATTAGTTGAAGATGTGTTAATACGAATTTTATTTAAATTCAAAAAAGAATTCAGATGAAGAGATATATTCTCCTTTTATTATCATATTTAGTTTTAATCAGTTTGAATCAAATCCTAAGTCTATTAGATTTCAAAGATATTATTCAGAATATCTGATAATTCTATTTTAACTTATATAAATATTTTGTATATGTATAAAATTATTTTATAAAAAGCATTCGCACAAGCATGGGAGCACTATACTGGTTTTGTATTATAATGTCTTCCATCATTAAATAGCAACTGGTTTTATTACTCGCCCATTGCGCGATTTGTTAATAAATTTTATATAAACCATCTTTGAATTAATATAAATTATTACTCCATATAAAGTAAATATATAATCTTCAATTGTGTTATTTTTTTAGAATATAAACAAATGTTTGAGTCTAAATTAATCATGTTTGTTCTCTTATTAAAAAATGATAAAAATATATTTTTATCTTGAGTCTAGATTTTATACTTTTTAATCAAAAATATAGGGTGATAATATTTACACCCCACAATTTTACTATATGCACCACAAAAATTTTTTTTTATCGTTTTATTTTAAATCTGTGCGCCTCTAAAGGCGTAGGTTTTAAAAAAAGTTTTGTTGTGTACTTTTCTAGAGGCGCAGAGATGTGACTTAGGAGTAGCTGGCCTGTGACTTATGAGGAGCAGCTCTTTAACTCATGAAAAGTAAGCCTATGACTCATGAGAAGCAGAAACTTTACCATAGACAAGTTAATTTTAACCTTTATTAACAAAATCGAAATGATATTTTTCCCTTTTAATTAATAATAACAATACTTTTTACATTATATAATTTTTTATATTCTTTCAATTATTATTTAGAATGGAAATAATTGGGTAAAATTATATAAAAATATTCAATAACATTTCATAATATCAGCATTTCATAATAACATTTCATAATGTTTATATTTTTAATTTATTAAAAATTTAAAATCACTCTTTAAAAATATACAATTAATTTGTTTTGAATATAATTCACCTAAGTAACTCTATGACTCTTGAGAAGTACAACCTTACATATAGCCATATAGGATACATAGTAAGTTTTTTCATTAGTTTTTTTTTCTATTGATCTTGTGCTTAATAACTAATGTATTAGGTTAACTAGAAAGTATATAAAATATATGGAAAAAATGTATTAATTTCAATGACCACGAAGAAAAAAGTATAAAAATAAAGAGATATGAAATTATTGAAATTCTCTAGTTTCTATTCAGTTATATATTCATATATATTTGAAAGGATGAATATAAAATAATAATGAAAGGATCAAAATTCTAACTTCTATTTTTTTCATCAAATCGACCCCATTTTATCTTTAAAAATAAATTACCCTAATTACAACTTGTAGAAATTTTAAAAGTTTTAATAAACCATTTTTCTAATTTTATGTATTTTTCTGATATTATTTTTTAAAAAATGGTTTTGTTAAATACATAAACCAATTTGTTTTAAAAATGGGGTGGATTTGATAAAAAAAAATAGAAGGTAGCATTTTGAAAAGATATAAAATTAGTTTTGTTAAATAGAAGGTAGCATTTTAAAAAATTGGTTTTGTCAAATACATAAACCAATTTATTTCAAAATTGGTTTTTAAAATATCTCAAGTTGTAATTTAGTAATTTATTTTAAAAGATAAAATGGGGTGGATCATGGATGTGATGAAAAAAATTTAAGTAGCATTTTGAAACTTTTAATTTCAAAATATTGATTTTTTTCCTTTCCACGTCCTTATATATATATATTCCAAAATTTACCATACTTTATGTTTTCATTAACCTTTCCCAGTTATATCTTTTAGAAAAATTAACCAAATTTATAACTTTTAGAAGATTTTAGAACGCCATCCATAACTACAATTGAATGGTTCAAAATGAATAACATCCAACAAGAGATTAGATAAATATGTGAATTATAAATTCAATTGGTCACTAAATCTATGATTAAGAAGTAATTGTCATGTGGCTCAATTAAATAAAATCTTAATAATTAAATAAGTTAATATTATACAATTAAATAAAATATTAGTTTAATATTTTGAATTAAACTTATAAGAACAAACTCCGAAGAGAAGGGTGTAATAAGTTCATTCAAGATGAACTCTATTGTGATAATATATAGACACTAGTATTTGGTACCCGCGCGTTTGCGCGTTTTGTTAATAAATTATATTTTATTATGTTAATTTGTTAGAAATATTTTTTTATTAAATTTTGTGCTTGAAATATTTTAATAAAATGTTCAATCAATTGTAAAATAAATTAAAGTAAAATCTCGTTAGATGAAATTGAATATACAACTAAGAGGTTAACTTCACTTATATGTCACTTACTCGTGTAGTCTAAACACTTTTAACCATATCAATTAGTAATTTTATATCTTTTATCTAACTTATTTGACCAAATTGGTCTAAAATTATTAGAAAATGTATCAAACTCAATCAGATGATAATAACATATAATTTAACATCATTTTCACCTTAATGGAGAGAAACTAAGTCAAAATGTAGGTGGTTAGAAATCTTTAAACATAATTGGATAGATTATTTGATAAATTTTTATATCTTCAGTTGTGTTATTTTTTAGTATACACACGAGTGTTTTTCGTAGTATATTTGATCTCTTTTTTATATGTTTTTTTAGATCAAATAAAATTATTTGATCTCTTTATATAGATATATATTTAAACAATTAATTCATATTTACTATATGAGATAGATTTTGCCGATATATACTGGCGTATGATGATTCAACCAATTTATCAACTATGATTATTATATAGATCGATCTTTTCTTATTGTTGCTAAAAGTTAGTAATAATCTTTTCATGAGATTTTTTATAAACAAAATTATATATTTAAGTAAAAATCTTATCTTTTAGTGAAAATTTTATTTTAATCCCTAAAGATTTTTAAAACTAATATATAGATGACTTTTAAATTTTTAATTAATTATATTTATTAAGAAATATGGGATCGTGAAATGGGATCAATAAAGTGAATCCATATTACATAGGGTTGTTTTAATATAAATATATTTGACAAAAATTTATCATCTCTTCAAGTTTAATTTTCTTGGAACAAATCCGTTTTTTTTTTCTTGTAGTTATTTAATATTTTCTTGGTACGTACAAATCCTTTTTTTCTTCTAGCAGTTACCTTATCCATCTTTTGAAAATTAAAATATTTCAAAGGAAAACTATTTTGTCATTAAAATTTTAAGAAAGATAAGTTTTTAGCAAACTATATTTGTTTATTAATTGATGTGGCCCATAAATATAATACCACTTTAATCCAGAAAATGCCACGCAAGCAAAAATAATCCCGCTTTAATCCAGAAAATTCCGTGGTCGCGAGGTCGCGCCAGTGGCCTCTGTTTTAGTATATTATATATATAGATTTTAACATAGATATATGTTACATATTAATTTAATATTTTGAATTAAAACCATTTGTTATGTAAAAAATAAAAATCAATTGAAAAAGGAAAAATGAGAGGATTAACCTAGATGTGACACATAAGCAAAAACTCTTATGTTTTAAGAATTTATATAGATGTAGATATAGATAAATATAGATATAGATAGTTTTATTACTTGCGCCTACATTATTATTTCTATAAATTTTATTTTCTTTATTATAATTGCTCAATTGATACCAATATATTAATAATATACATTAATCTAATTAAATATATTTGCACATTTAAATAAAACTAAAATGTTATCATATATGATTCTTTTTAAATATATTCGACAAAACTTTGAATGTTTTCATATATAATTCTTTTTAATTTACGTATTGCAATTCTTTTTATCTTAATTTATTGAGTATACGGTCAAATTTTTTTAAAATAATTACCCATTTGTACATTATATTTTAAATTATATATTTATAATTAAAATATAAAATACTTACAAATCACATAATTACTTTTACAAAAAGGTTGCTAATTTATTTTCCAAAAATATTAATATGTTACGCCTCTTGATTCACAACCTTGTGACTCAAGAGGAGCAGGGTAGTTTTATCTTAAAAAAAAAAACCTGCGCCTCTTGATCCATCGGGCTGTGACTCAAGAGGGGCAGGGTATCAAAAAATAAAAATACCCTGCGCAATTGGAATCGCATAGCTACGCCATAAGAGGCGCACCAATTACGTTGAAAAATTGCTAAACGAAATTTGTGGTGAATATAGTAATTTTTTGGGTGTGAATAACAACCGCTAAAATATAAAATGATAAAAAAGCTTAATAAAAAGATAAGTTTTCTAACTATTTAAGATATAAGGTTGAATATTTATAAGAATAAGTGAGATCATTAATTGAGATGACAAAAGTATATTGGTTTATTAATTGATGTGGCTAAAAAAGATAACACCATATTAATCTAGAATATGACATGTATGCGGATTTCTCCGGAATATGACACGTATGCGAATCATACCAGAACTCGTTTCACACATCTGTTTTAGTATTTTACTAGTTTTATTACTCGTCCATTGTGGGATTTGTTAATAAATTTTATTATATAAACCATCTTTGAATTAATATAAATTATTAATCCATACTACGTATAAAGTAAATATATAAGCTTCAATTGTGTTATTTTTTTTAGAATTTAAGCACATGTTTGAGTCTAAATTAATCATGTTTGTTTTCTTATTAAAAAACAGTTAAAATATATATTTCATCTTGAGTCTAGATTTTATACTTTTGAATAAAAAATATTAAATGATAAAAAAATATTGCGTATTAAATCCAAAAAGAAAGGAACATAGCATAAATTTCATATGTAAATTCAATCCATTTTTTTTATTTATAAAAAAATAAATTTAAATATTGATAATATTTATAACAAAATTGATGTGGGACCATCCAAGACACCTCCGAACACACCTTTCTTACTCGATAATGGGTCTATGACTCGAGCTCGTGCCAAAAATCTACAAAAAGATCTATTCCTGTTCATGAGCCATGTTCTAGCATCAAGTGCAGCCCAACTACAAGAAGAGCCCGTATTGAAGACCTTTGTGTGGACTAGTATTCGGCTTAGCCCTAGTACACATGAGGCTGCTTCCTATTAGCCCTAGCCGAGCTTCCTATGGCTCCTTGGGCAGCAAGTTTGGACTCCTTGGACATCCTTGTTCAACAAGTTTGGATGTCCTTGGTCAACAAGTTTGAACGTTCTTGGCCAACAAGTTTGGACATCCCTGAAAAGCAAGTTTAAGTTATTTTATTATTTGTTTTATGCTTATCTTTTAAGCCTCTCGGATTATAAGTAAAGGCTTTAGGTTTTTGTTATGAACACATTATTCAAAAAATTTCAAATTTGTGCATTAAACACAATTTGAGAGCAGTCGCTCAAGACTAGGTCTTGTCGATTGAATTGGTATTGTTTCCGCTTGGTTTACCTTGTGTTTGTCAATCTCACGAAGCTTGGTGATCCTAGGTATCCACGAGTCCCCTCCTTGTGCCTCTAAGTTGTACACTTGGTTGTGTAAGGTTGTAGAGTTGAGTTATATAGTCATTGGTGTTGGTTTTTGGTCTTTGAATCAAGGGTCTTCATCTTGTTCTATATAGATCACCTCACCCCCTATCGTGTCTTTCAATTTCATGTATTGTCCATTGCGTTGTAGCTGCATATCACAATCCTTGTTCATTCAATTTCGAGTCTTGCATTGATCTTGCATCTTTCTTGTTCTTTTCTTAAGTTTATGTCTTGTTGTCGAAAGATCGGGCATCCTACGGATGGCCCCGTATAAAAAATATTATCAAAATATAACTAAACAATATATGATAATAACTTATTAATTGATGTAATATATGATAGATTATTTGATCTAAAAAGATAAGTTTTATAACTAATTAAGATATAAGGTTGAATTTATAAGAATAAGTGGGACCATTAATTGAGATGGAAAAATTATATTGGTTTATACCATATTAATCCAGAATATGACACTTATACGAATTGCTCCGGAATATGACATGTAGGCGAATTGCACCAGAGGAGACTTCAGACCTCTGTTTTAATATTTTACTAGTTTTACTTTACCCGTCCATTGTGCGGTTTTTTAATAAACAGGATAATGTTTGATTTATATCTTCTTTTTGAAATTCGAAGGTTATAATGGTTTGGTTGAAATCTTTGGAGGAGCTCAAAAAAAAACTTTGGATATTTTAATACACCGCAATATAAAAAAATTATACAAAATAACTTAAGATAAATTATTCTATCGATAATAAGTTTTGTAACAATTTAAGATATGAGATTTCATATTTGTATTAAAATTTAATATAACATTTCAATCAAGATAAACTAACACCAACAACTTCATCATGATATTAAAAAAATGATTGATTGGAATATTCTATCTTAAAACTCATCACCACTTATCTATTATGTGTGTATATATAATATACAAACATTACACCCTGAAATTTGAAAAGTTATACTATATCCGATTCAAAATACATGTTGTATTATTCTATAGAGTTTTATAAAAAAAAATATTTTCACTTAAACCAAAATTTTTAAATTAAGATGTAGGCAAAATTATAAAAATCTAATTTATTATATTGTAAATATTATTTCTTAGATTAAAGTATAAAAAGATAATTTTTTTTAACTAATTAAAATATAAGGTTGCATATTTATAATTTATAGTCAAAATTAAACCAGAATACGACATATATTAAATAAATCAAAAGTCGTTTCAGGTCTCTATTTTAGTGTGTGTATATATAGTATGTATAAAATAAAGTTGTGGCTTCCATCGGTAGTATTTTCTAACGATATCCCAATAATAATAACTTAGGGCTAAGTGTTTAACTTCATTTCAAAAAAAAGTCATGAATTACGGAGAATGATAAATATATATATATATATATATATATATATATATATATATATATATATATATATATATATATATATATATATATATATATATATATATATATATTTGATTAGTTAGATTGGATATGTTTTCAACACGTGTATAATATATTTATCTAATTAAAATATAAGGTTATATTGGATATATTATTGATCTAAAGGGATAAGTTTTTTACCTAATTATATTGGCTTAGTAATTGACGTGGCCCAAAAAGATAATACTCAATCCGTTCGACAAAACATGTCACTTTACTATTCACACATGTTTTTTTATGGGATAAAAATTATATTAAATATTTAGTTTTTTAATAATTTTTTGTAATAATTTCGTAGTTATTATTAATAAGTACAAACTTGTTAAAAAAATTCATAAAAAAATAAATATTTTATATAGTTTTTATCATTATAAAAAAGCGTGCGTAAATATTAAACGACATGTTATGCCGAACGGATGGAGTACCATTTTAATCCCGTTTTAATCCAAAAATTCCATGTATGCGAATCGTACAAAAGATCGCTTCAGACCTCTGTTTTAGTATAAGGATGGAGTACCATTTTAATCCCGTTTTAATCCAAAAATTCCACGTATGCGAATCGTACCAAAGACCGCTTCAGACCTCTATTTTAGTATTTTATATAGATATAGATATATAGATTACTAGAAAGTGTTGAACTTAAAATCCAAAAAAGATAAAGTTTTTGAGAGTCTCACGCCCTATAAAATCAACCTCACCGCCTCGCAACGCAAGTCGCAATCTCGCAGAAGTGTATCCTCTAGCGTTCGTTTCCGGAAACCCTAGACCCCTCTTTCGCATCACGTCCCCTTCGTTTATCCAACCGCTGTTCCTTGCAGACTACCAAAACCTCGGCCGTATCTCGTGAATTCAGATCTACCAAGGTCAGTTATGGCACCGGATTTCCACAGTTTGCTCTGT
This sequence comes from Persicaria maculosa, assembly GCA_963922045.1. Taxonomy (NCBI): domain Eukaryota; kingdom Viridiplantae; phylum Streptophyta; class Magnoliopsida; order Caryophyllales; family Polygonaceae; genus Persicaria; species Persicaria maculosa. The sequence goes on along the minus strand of OY998267.1, from coordinate 11,275,954 downwards.
CAATCTTCATACCTTGTTTATCTGTTCGAAACCCTAATTTCCGCTATGTGCGTTTCCTTTATTTCTTCGATTCATGTAGTTACAGGAAGATGGGCGAGACAAGAGACAACGACGTTTACGAGGAGGAGCTTCTCGACTACGAGGAAGAGGAGGAGAAGGCCCCCGACTCTGTCACCGCTAAAGTTAACGGTGAAGCTGGGAAAAAGTGAGTTATCGTTTTCTACTTGTTATTGTTGTATCGTATATTAGTTGGATCTGAGGTTACTGGTTATATTGTACTCAATTTGGTCAGTTTCCTGGAGTTCGAGTATTTAGTTGAGAGTATCACTATCACAAAAGTTACGGAGTTTGTTTTTTATTTCAAGTTTTTATAAATTGGTCCCAAAAATTAGCTAGGATTTGATATTCTTCCAGTTTTTGCCTGTTTTTTTCTTTTTTGTGTGTGTGGTATGATAGTGTATCCCCTCTTCTTTTATCACTGCTTGCGTTTGACAGAGAACTGTGCTTTAACATCCAAACGATATGACTCCTTGTAACTGGAATGATGCCTCGATGGAATTATGGAAACATGACTTTGATAAATGTAGAATCACTTATACTTCATTGCCACTTTCGAGTCTTAATAAATTGATCGCGATATGGATATCTCTTTGTAGTCAATTAATCACAGATTGCTATCACTTTCCTGATCTGTATGTTACTGTGAGTAACTTGCCTTCAGAAGTATGAAGTTAGTGCGTCTCTTCTGAATTTGCACATTTGTGATTATAACATTTGAAATACAATATTAGGTGTACCCTTGTGTGTTTTGCTTGGTGTTTTTATGCGTTATTCCCTTTTTTAAAAATAATCTTTCTTCAATATAAAATGGTAACTAAATAATGATTTTGTATCCAGGGGTTATGTTGGCATTCATAGTTCAGGATTTAGAGATTTCCTCCTGAAGCCAGAGCTACTTCGTGCCATTGTAGATTCTGGTTTTGAACATCCTTCGGAAGGCAAGTTATCAACTAATCTCTCATTCCCACATCATTGAAAAATGCTTCAGTTTTTCTAATTAACCTATAGACTATCATCTGTTAGCCTTATTTCCTTTTCTTCTAAAGCTATTTCCATGTCTTGAAACAATTGTTGTAAATGTATATCTTCCCTTATATTGAATCAAGATAATGGGTTCATGTGCAACCAATTGAGGCTATAATAACTTTATTGTTGAATTATCATTCATATTGAATTGCTCTGTTATTTCCATTTGGCAGGTAATCCATTTCTATCACTGCTTACTCGGAGCTGTAAACTGGTTTGGTAAACCTTTAAATTAAAAGGACCACCAGGTCATAATATACTGACTGAAGGTTCATTCGCCTCCATTTTCTTTGGCATTTACCCAGTACAACATGAATGTATTCCTCAAGCAATCTTGGGAATGGATGTCATATGTCAAGCTAAATCCGGTATGGGGAAGACTGCTGTTTTTGTATTATCGACACTGCAACAAATTGAGCCCATTGCAGGGCAGGTTGCAGCACTAGTGATGTGCCACACTAGGGAATTAGCTTATCAGGTGTGTTAGTTAGTAGATAATCATATTTAAATCTTTTATTTTGAATGGTTATTGAATTCCTCTAAAAGCTGTGCTTTCTCCTGCAGATTTGTCACGAGTTCGAAAGATTTAGCACTTATTTGCCTGATATCAAGGTTGCTGTATTCTACGGTGGTGTTGGTGTTAAAATCCACAAGGATTTGCTGAAAAATGAATGCCCACATATTGTTGTTGGAACTCCTGGGAGGATTCTAGCATTGGCAAGGGACAAAGATCTCTCTCTGAAAAACGTGAGGCATTTCATCCTGGATGAATGTGATAAGATGCTTGAGTCACTTGGTATGATCTCTTCATGTTTGTATCTTAAATTGAGTTTGTTCACTTCTTTTCTTGTCATCTTGTGTTTTTTTTGTGCGCATTGTATGTGGCTTTAGTTAATTTTTTTACCCCTTGTTTTCAGACATGAGGAGGGATGTTCAAGAAATCTTCAAAATGACACCACATGATAAGCAAGTCATGATGTTCTCAGCAACGCTCAGCAAGGAGATACGTCCAGTCTGCAAGAGATTCATGCAAGATGTAATGTCCCATGGCCAGTTCTTGAATTTGAAGTCTTCCTTTTTCATAATCCCAACTGCTAATTGGAGATGTTTAACAGCATAGATGTTATGGTCCTGGTGTCATCTGCAGTCTGCATTGAAGCATCTTTTTGTCTTCCGTCAATTTGTGAACAACAACTTGTTGGAGATAGGAGGATGCTGGGGTCGTTTACTATTAGGGTAGCTGAGATGTTTTTGTAATTGGCTCCATTGTCCATAATATTTTCATTTCTAGTTTTCTCGAGTGACAGCTATTTAATGAGGGCTGCTGGGGTTTGTAGTTCTAGGCTGCCTATTTTGAATCCTCACTCGTACTTGAGACACTTCCAGTTGAGTGGTGGTATATATCTTGAGCCACTGTGATGCATGATTGAAGTATCTATCTACAAGGAGACAAATCAGGGGACCTGAGAGATGTCCAGGCAACTTCATTTCTTGTGGATTGCTTTTGCGTGAGGAGCTGCTAACATGATTTATTATGACATTTCTTCCTTTCAGCCAATGGAAATATATGTGGACGATGAGGCAAAGTTAACTCTACACGGTCTTGTACAGGTAGATCCTTGAAAGCTGATGCCTGATAATATCTCATGTTGAGTCTTGCAAGCTTCTATATTATGTCATATCTTACTTTTGTTATCCTTGGCAGCACTATATCAAATTGAGTGAGTCAGAGAAGAACCGTAAGCTGAATGACCTGCTAGATGCTTTGGACTTCAATCAAGTTGTCATCTTTGTCAAAAGTGTCACCAGAGCTGCAGAGTTGAACAAGCTCCTTGTGGAGTGTAATTTCCCTGCAATCTGTATCCACTCAAACATGCAACAAGAAGAAAGGTGTGTACTAGAAAGCTTATATTTTAGCATGAACTTCGACAGTGCATCTTTTATTACCTTGTAAATTTTTCTTTGTTGAAATTATGCGTGTGTATGGACAACCAAAAAAGCTGTTAAAAATTAATCATCTGTGGGTGTTTATTTTTAAACACGTTTTTTGGTTGATTGGATGACCAAAATAAACAAAAACGTGTTAAAAAATTGTGTTAAAAAATAAGCTACAAAATGGAGGTTATTTGGGTGTTTATTCTCTCTTTTATCGTATTTGGTTTGAAAGAGTACCCCTAATAACAACCAAGTAAACTCCACTTTTTACAAATAAACTGTTTTTCTCCCCATACGGAGATTATCTTGTTGTTTAAATTTTTAACTACTTTTACCAACAATTTATAAATTTTACCCCGGTTATAATTTTAGTCAGTTTATTAACTCCGTCTCATACAAACCCTATGATAGGATTTTATCTTGATATTTTGAAATTTGTTCAATACTTGTATCATTTCTTGTGTTTTTATTTTAGTTGGATACTTGGATGCCTTACTTAAGCTATTCATGCGCACCAAATGGATTATGCACCTTCTAATGGAGTTTTATGCTGGGTTGTTTGTGGTAAACCAAACTCTTTCCAAAAATCAGTTGTTCATGCTAATGTTCTCTTCTCTTATGTACTGTGTGTTTGAATGCACTCTGTATTTGGAAAATGCATCATGTATGATCTATTGATGTTTCTTGACTAGTTTATTTAGCCATTGCTTAATAAAACTATCGCATGCCTGATAATTATAAATTTAGGCTGACCAAGTACAAGAGCTTCAAGGAGGGACACAAGAGGATTCTTGTTGCTACTGATTTGGTGGGCAGGGGAATTGACATTGAACGTGTGAATATTGTCATCAACTATGATATGCCCGAGAATGCTGATACTTACTTGCACAGGGTAAGGTTCTTATCTTTGCATATGTTTATTTAACTTACATTCCTCATGATGTGTTTAATTTAACACTCAAATCCATCTTAGGTTGGGCGAGCTGGTAGGTTTGGCACAAAGGGACTTGCAATAACATTTGTTTCATCTTCTTCGGATTCTCAAACTCTCAATCAGGTTAAGAACCGTTTTACATATTATAGTTTGGCTTCTCTTTCTGTATTTATTTTTATGTATTTCCAAAGCACTGATATTTTTTGGCTGCTTCAGGTTCAAGAAAGGTTTGAGGTTGACATCAAGGAGCTTCCTGAGCAGATTGATACTTCTACCTACAGTAAGGCTCTTAATCTTTTGATGTACATTTTGGTTCTTCCATTTATTACCTCTGCTTTGTGTAGTTTATGTGATTGCAAATTGCTTTTATTCAAGTGTTATAGTTCTCAACTAGTAGTAACTACATTGCAAATATTTTGGGTTGGACACTTGGACCAAAGCGGAGCGTGTTGGCTCCCTTTTTTTTTTGTCCCTTTGTTGTGTGAAATTCTTGGAAATTTTGGTAGACTTGTTTACCTTTTCCCCAGTTTTCCTGTACATGATGAGTGATGACCTAAAATTTGCTGTTTTTTTTTTCTTGCCTAGTTGGCTTTGCGTTGTCCAAATATTGCTGTTGATGTGCCAGTGCTGCTTGTTCTGTTGGTTTTCCATGCTCGGCTTATTCATTTAACTTGATAAATTTTGATTTTTTTCCAAGGTTACCGTTGGTTTAGGTTGTTCTCATAGGTGGCTGTTTGGGTGTGTGAAAGGAACCCTAGAAGGGGATTTCAAGGCTCACAAGTCACAATTGGACTACCCCTAAAGTTCCCTTTATTTTGTCCTTGTCATCCTAGTCTTTTTTTTAAGTATCAATTCCCCTGATCGTCATTCATGTTACACATATTTTCTATGCATGCATGTTATCTATGCATTATATCGTGCACAGATGGTATTTTGGTGAAAACTAATGAAATTTGTTGGTTTTCGTTAATGCAGTGCCATCTTAGGATTTCTCATGCCCTGTGATGCATGGAGTTACAGATACTTGTTTTCTTGTCTTTGTGACTTATTTTCAATACCTGATGGACGCGCTTGGCCTGTGGATGCTTATCTATATATGCTTTCCATTCTACATTTGAGCATTGTGCTTGTTTTCATATTTAGGTCTTGTGACCTTGGCCTTGGCATGGATTAGAATTTATGAAAGCGGTTGTAACTTGTCTTTTTGACTTTTTTTTTTGTATTAGATCTAACCTAAATAGGCACTTATGGTACTTAAAATCTGTGTTGATTGGGCTGTTTACTCTGGTCCTATGGCTTTGTTATTGGTTTTATGTCAACAGGAAATTTTGTATCTTAAATATTTTAGCTGAAATAATGGTACAAATCTAATAATAACTACCACGGATCACATTATTTCTTATTTTAACTTGTATGCATCTCTTTTTTGCGTGATGACCTGTAACCAAATGTGGAACAAGCTTGACACTTCGTATGTAGTTTTGGACATTTGCTGAGGTTATGAAAAACGCCACTTTCTTGACCAATGGAAAGGTACTTGGTGAGGAATATCATGACAAAATCAGAAATAGATGTGTAATGGAACCAAACAAGAAGCATCATGATAAAGACAGCCAATTTTTTAGTGGAAAAAAAGCCATCCTTTGTCACCTACTACACAAAAATAACCCACCTTACCAATGATCTCTTGATCTAGGCAGAGGTTCAACGGGTGGGTATTCATGCCTTGGCATGAGTTATTTGTTTGTCAACTCCAAACTTTGTTATAGCCTAACCGGCTAAGGCTTTGCTTGTGGTTTGTATGTATGGTTACTTTGCATATAAGCTACAGCATCTTTTGCTCTTCCTCCTCTTCCAGGAATACCAAATACAACCTTAATCACCTATCCTTTCTCACCTACTACACAGATAACCCAAACTCATGTGGTTCGGAAGTTGAATTTTATATGAGCGATACCTTCTCTATTTTCTAGAGACACTAGAGGAAATATACGCGAGACTATAACTGAACTTCATTTTGGCCCGAACCAGCATTGCCTGTGGTTGCATAGGTGCTTCAGCATCCTTTGCTCTTCCTCCCTTTTCCCGGCGGCTCACTTCTTCAGCAGCTCTGGCAGCCTGTTCTTCCACAGACAGTTTTGGTCTCTTGTGTCCTTTGCTTTTTCGCCTTCTCTCCAAGATTTCTCGAGTTTAATCACCAGAACTCTCCAGCAACCGCACAACCCAATCTCCGCCTTCTCCACCTTCAATATGCTGACTACCGACACCGGTCAAGCTTGTATTCTCCTCAACAAACTCATCAGATTTCAATGATCCAGTGTTACGGCACCCTTGCAACATAAGATCCAACATATTCCTCCTGATATTGTATACCGGGTTAGGCTCAACCAAGCAGCCTCTGCTAAAAGCCTCCCTGAGGAACACGGTTTGCGAACCACCTTTTGTAGATATATAGAATATCCCAGGATGCTTCAACAAAAGTTCGCGAACATTAACTTCCATGCCCAAGTCCTTCCGGAAATGCGCAAACCTCTCAGCCTCCATCGTCTTTTCGACTGTCAAGCTCAAGAGCTCGTGCAGGATTGCTACCACTCTCTTCTCAAACCTCTCAACTGCACCACCAGTCCGAGATCGACTAATGTCATATTCATAAGGCTTCACATAAACCATTCTCTGCCAGTTACTCAGCTTTTCCTTGAACCCTCTCTCGATCCTGAATCCTGTAGGGAAGTTGATCGGAAAAGCGTAATTGGTCTCGAATTCGCTCAACCATTTCTCTTTAAACTCCCTTTCCCTCCATTTCTCCACCTCTGCAATGCCCAGGCTTTCATCTCTATCGACTAACCCTATCGTTTCCAAATCGATCACCTTAAATTCCTTCGGGTGCTTAAGAATTACCGATTTCTGAAAATCTTGAGGCAAACCCAATTCCCTCCTCACCAACCTCAACGCGTGCAGGTGAAGAATTCCACTCCTCGACATCATCAGAAGCTTCTTAATCCTCCTCACATTCTCCAATTCAGCGCGACCAAGAACCCGCCTCTCCTCGTCGATCAAGCGAAGAATCTCTCCAGTCAATCTACAGCACAAATTCCTCCTGACTGGGTGAGTGAACACCTCAAACAGATGTGGGTATTTCCTGATGAATTCACCCACCCCAATGTTGATACCAAGCACATTGGCCCATCTGGACATAAGCTGGACCGACACAAACGGACTCCTTCTCTTAGACATTATGTCGAACAGGTGGAGTGCAACCCCAAAGTTGCGGAGTTGAGAGGCCAATTTATCAAGCTTGGAGTCCCTGGTCCTGTTCTCCAGGCGGGTTTGCGCGGTGTCTGCCGGTTTCTTCCATCTCCGTTGAGTTGTGGAGTTGAAGGGGCCAAAGGAGATCGGTGGTTTGGCTCTTGCTGGGTGGGTTGAGAACTTGTTTTGAACAGCTCTCAACATCTAAGCTCTCTAGTAGCTAGCTTGCATTAGAGATGTGGTGGAAGAAATGGTGAGTTGATCGCCCAAACAATTTGTGGTTTTGAGTGAAGATTTGAGCAATGCTCGGAGTTACTAGACGTTTTTTAGGGGCGATGAGTTTGGAGGGTGCGAGCGAAAGCGATTAGTTAAAATTTTAAATTACAGGTACTGTATAATATTTGATTTTTAGTGCTTTTTAAGAAATTTAAAATTTCTGTAGAGTATCAATTTCCGTAGAATATTAATTTCTGTATTAATTATTTTTAATAATTTCAAATATTTATTACTAATAAAAAAAATTATTTTTAAAAATTAATTGAAATTTTATTATTTTATAAAAAAATTTAACTTCTCAAAACAGCTGTCAAAAATATTAATAATTTAAATTGGATAGAGTATTTGTTTATAGGTTATGAATCTTTTAATTTAGTAGTTAAAGTATTTATGTTCCAACTTCCAATATCTTACGGAGTATCATTTTTACTCACACATTCTTAAAAAATAAATATTGTATGAGACATTCAAGAATATACACTCCTCTGTTCGATTCACTATTCAAACCAAATCAAACCAAACAATTAATTCCTTTCTATTCTTTATTCAACCAAAAAGCTGTGTGAGTCAAGACTGCGTTGATTTGGTCAAGCGCAGAGGAGTGATCCGAATGGTTCAGTGCATAGATGTGACATTTTGGAGATTGACAGAGTACGATGAAGCAGCGGAAAACCAAAGAAAAGTTAGAGGAATGTGATTTGACATTATTTTTCCCTCATGAATCTTGATGAGAACATGGTTAAAAATATGGTACAGTGGAGGAGCATAATTCATGTTAGAGAAAATTTAGGTTGGGTCGTAGAGGATTTGACCGAGATTGTACATTCCCCACCCCGTGGTTCCTCCACTATATATCTTTCACCTCCTCCGTTCTTATGACATGCTTCTTGTTTTTGTTTTTTTCTTAATCTCTTTCAATACATCGTGTTTACTTGTCCCTATGGTTTGTTATGTGTTCATTAGGTTACTCAGAAACACTTTATCGACGTATTCGGGAAAAGAGCGTACAACACTACAACCTGACCCCCAAACCACGCCTAAACGGGATAATTGGGAATATTGTTGTTGTTGTTTGACTTTGTGACACATTTTTCAAGGAGTTGAAACTATATAAAATATTAATTTTTTAATTAATTTTTTAAAATAATATTATACTTATTAATAATAAGTATAATACTTCGTATTATTTTAAAAGAAATTAATTTAATATTTTATATATAATTTTTAGTTTATTAAAAAACGTATTACAAAGTTAAATGACTTATATTTTAGAAGAGAAAGAGTAAAATTTTTTCAAAAAAGAAGGTAGGATTTTTCAAAAGAAGAAAAAAATAATAAAATACTAACCAAAAGGAAGGGTGAAACTTCAAATTGAATGTTAAAATTTCGTCAATACCGTCTTAGATACTCCAAATTAAGCTTATAAAACAAGTTTAAAATTTAAAAATCAATAGTAATAATTAAAAAAAAAAGGTTAAAGAAAACGTATATTTACCATCAGTCAACGCAAGTCCCCACAAAAACGCGGGATCACATATCCTCTCCTCCCGTCAAAACTAACTCCCCCAAATTCCCCCTTCCCCCAATCCCTCTCTCAATCCTCCATCAATGGCGATCATGGCTTCCTCCTCCTTCCCCGCCTTCTCTCTCCTCATCCTCTTCCTCCTCGCTTCCTCCGCCGCCGCCCGCCCCTGCAAAACCCTCCTCATCTCCACCTACTCCGTCTCCTTCCAGCCCCGCAACCCCGACCCCCACCACCCCCGCCCTGAATTCATCGCCGTCGTCGCCGAACTCCGCGGCTTCCGCCCCGATCCCCGCTCCGCCTTCCCCGACGGCCCCGGATTCTACCCCGATACCCCTCAATTTCGGCCCCATCACCCCCGTGGCTTCCTCCACGCCTCCGAAGACGAAACCCTAATTCGCCACCGCCCCGACCTTGCGCTCGGATCCAGCGCCTCTTTCGGCGATCGCACGCTTGATGTCCTCAATGTCCTCGCCTCCCTCCTTTTTGGATCCGCCTGTGGTGCCCTCACCGCCGGCACCATGTATATCATCTGGTCTCTTTTCACCAGCCGCTTCGAGGCCTACCAGAGCCTGGATGATTTCAGCGACGATGAAGATGACGACGACGACGACGATATCTTCAACCCAAAGAAGCCTCATAAGGAAGAGGTCTGTGTTGCTGTTCCCGCTCCTCCTTCCTCCGCTGATTCCACCGAGACTGCTCTTCTCAAGAAGGAGTCGGCTTGATTGGGGGAAAATCGTGGTATGCGACGTTTGGGGTTCTCTGTTAAGGAAGTTGCTTAGCCTATTTTCTTGTATTATGTGTGCAAAAAAGAAATGGTGATTTGAGACGGAGGAGATGATGTTGCCGCCATCTCAATCTGACTCATATGTCTATTTATCGCCCATGTTTATGTCATTAGATATTCTCTGGTAATCTTGTGATTTACATAATTGTTTCTACTTAATTGCTTATTAGTATATATGATCTTTTGTTGTTGTGAATTTGCAATTTCTTTGATTGTTTCCACTGCATTGCTTATTATGAGTATATATGATCTTTTGTTTTTGTTGTGATATTGCAATTTCTTTGATTGTTCTGTGGATATGGATTCCATTGGGATATTGAGCTTTATCACAGACTCATTTCATCTTCCTTGTTTTGGTAATGAAGTGGCTGTTTTTATGTGCATACTATTAGTGAACAGGCTTACTCATCTTCCTAGAACGGGCGTGTACCTGATACAACCTTGCTGTCTAGTCTGATTTACTGAATGTTGGTTGCCTCACTAGATTTTTCGCTTGCTTTTCCCATCGTTCTTTTAAGTTTTTTCTTCCATTTGTTTTCTTGGCATGTTCTTTGTTCGTATACTATGTCCCAGGTCTGTTGGGATGATGATGCCATAACACTTTAGTAATGGCCCTTCCTTGCAAAACGGCTAGTTGCTAGTAGTCTAACCTTTTGTTTTTATTACCTCACTACCTCATGGTATCATCTGCAAATTATGGGCATTGCTTGTAGCTGTCCAAATATGCACCCTATTTAGGTTGAGGAAGAAGTTAGCATTAGGACTAGCAGTGAATAGGGTCTTTAACAAGTTATGATACTCGGATGTCATATCAATTATGTATGTAGTTATATGGGTTTATATGGCTCATTGGCTCTCTCATCTCTTGAGCGTGCTTTTTACAGTTGATGTTTTCTCATATTTCTGCATCAGTACTCACTAGAACCACAGTAGGACTTGCTGCATAGCTAGTTTCCGATAGAGCAATGCCCCTGCAGTTTTTATTTAGAATCTGGTTCTAGTGTTTGTGGGATTGAGTGATTGACATAGTAGTGCACATCTATCCAAGTTCCAACACCAGCTGTGTGTGATCTCTGTTGTTGTATATGTTGTTGATTTTTTTATACCATGTTGTTGGAGAGCTGAGCTTTTAAGTGTATGTATTTTGTCTTGCAAGGAAGACAATGTTTACCTCTTAAAGCACTGCATATCAATTTGTGAATTTAGAACAGGAGGTAGCCATGGATAGTTTTTTTATTTTAGTTGGTGACATTGACAAGAATTAGGTATGATGTAGCCATTGGTTTGCTTATTGACGAGGTTTTTTGCCGCCATAAGTAGGTAGATTTATGTCTTTGTTTCCTCTCTTGCTTGAAAGCCCTTGCGCAGGTCTTGTAGGTTCCATGTTAGGATCAGGTTATTTATTGGTATATTAGTGTTTGTTTCCTCTGTGGACATGTTAACGCCATCTATGCGGTAGGAGGTTAGCGATTGTTTCATTCAGGAGCTATTCATTGCAACAAGTTGTACTACTTGCCTCTTAACAGCTTGTTTTTAGCTAAAGGGAGTAGCTGACCTTTACTTCTCTCATTTGTTTCCCTCAACTCGTCGAGTATTAATTGGGTCATTGTGACTCACAAGATTGCGTATTTTGAATCTTTGCTGCTCGTATCTCCTCTTAACCCTTCCTAATGCCAATGCATTCCTCTTTCATATTGTCAACAACTCAACTTACAAATATTTTTCCAGGCTTCATTGTCAATTGGATGCTTGTTGCTTGTAGGATCAATTTATATCTTTGATGGTGTGTGTGTGTTGGACTGGTGGGGTTCGTAAACTTAGGAAAGCTTGTTATTTATGCATCAAATGCTGATACGAGTTTATGATGTATTTGCCTCCGCAGCAGCTCTGCCTTCTGCTTTTCTTCCCGCCCTCCTCGACATCACCATCGTTATCATGATATTCCCACAAATGACAAAACGGCACCCATCGAATGTAATCTAAGATCCATTCCCGTCCTAGTTTCAGTCATTAGCAACTTTAATACAGTTCATCTGTGTAGGTACTAGTCCCACTCTCGATGTATCGGTCATTTCCTTGAGCTTTGGCCCATTACAATATAGAGGATTCGAACTTATAACCTACTGACCACTACCTCTAAGTAAGACTTGACCTTCATGATCCTTCTGTAATTGCAATAGACTTAACCACTTGAGCCTTCATAGTTCATATAAACCGAGGAAACATTTCCATTGCATATTCGATTGAAAAAATAATAAAAATAAAATAAAATAACAAATTTGTTGGAGCACATCCCAGCGAGGATGCCACACTAGAATATACGTGGAGCGGATTGGCATTTGATTTTGGGAGCGACCGTATCACAAATAACAGGTGTCCACATTCCCTCGAATCCTTCAGCATCTTGTTTAAATTGATAAAATAACGTCCACGAGTTCAACGCTTTCGTCCAGATCCAGCGTCAAAATGACGAATATACCCCTGATCTTGACCTTATAATATCGAACCCACCTTCGGCACCTCCTCTTTCACGCAAGGGCATTTTCGTCAATGGTCAAACATCTCTCTCTCTAATCGCCTCCTCAACTTGTCTAGTTCTCCCAGGTTTCCTTTCCATTCCGGTTCTTCACTGTCTCAGTCCTCCTCTCCCTCTCCAATGGCGAACTCGAAGTCTCAGAAGAGAGTTTTGATCCTCTGCGGCGACTACATGGAAGACTACGAGGTCCGATTTCTCCTCCTCATCTTTTAGTCTCCGTTTCTTTGTTTCTGTACGAGAGCCGATAGGGATGAGGTTGATTGAGTTGTTTTTGCAGGCGATGGTGCCGTTTCAAGCGCTGCTAGCTTACGGAATCGCCGTCGATGCCGTTTGCCCCGACAAGAAAGCTGGCGATGTTTGCCGTACTGCTGTCCACCAATTCTCCGGCCACCAGGTTTTTCAATTTACTGTTTAATTTTACTTGGATTTGATTAGTGAGCGTCTGTCTCTCCCTTGATTGGGAGTATTGGTCGAGATGATTTGGTTTGGATTTAAGCTGTGTAGTTTGCAGTATAGGGAATTAGGATGATGACTTCCTCTTTGGGAACTGACAACCGTTTGAATTTTTATGCCAAATGCTTCTTTCGACCATGTCAATCGTGTTACTGAGTATGATTGCTGTGCCTATTAAATGTACTAATGCATTTGGAAAGTATATGGTGTCTTGATTTTGCAAGACATTTATAAAAAGAAGACGAGTCCACAAATTACATCTTATTTGCCTACAATAAGTGAGCAAGAGACTGGTTCAAATCGATTATTGATTGAAGCTTAAGTGTTACAGACTTACAGTAGTTCTTTAAAGGAATTTCTTCACTGTCCCTCGAACTTTCCTGTATCCATCTGGTATCCTAATTTGCTTCTTTTTGTTAACCTCTCTCTTAAGTGATAGTATGCTCTCATCTTTATCATTGACAGTTTGGATTCAAGGGGATGGAGTATGATTCTGATTTTTTTTGTATTTTTGTAAATAGTCTGTTAACATGAGCATATTAGAAATAAATCTTATTGAGATCTTACGTCAAGAAACAAATTAGGATGTGACTATGTGAGTTGAACTCAAGTAAAGACTCGAGGGTTAGAACTTGGGTTTGAATAAAACCGTCTGTTAGTGCCATTAAGTGTAGGGCCTAAAAAAACAAGTGAAAATCAAGTGGAAAACCATTGCTTGCCGAGTTGCCGTGGCATGCTATACAATGGAGACGACTGCCTTTCTCCGCCTGGGGAAGCCTGGGATTGTTTGAGCATTATTCCATCTCTCAATTATAGGGGTAGAAGATAAGCCCTTATAAACAAGACCCCTTTAGGCCCTATAAATTCCTTCAAGCATTTACACAAACATGATCTATCAAATGTGAAGGAAATGTGGAACATGAATGTCAACTCCTGCTCCAAATGATTAATATTTCAAGTTTGTTTAACAAGGATGACTTAAAACATTGGATATCTAGGATGCTGATTCTCAATATTTTAGAGACATGGCTGAATATGGTGTAACTGTGTAAGCACCTTATTTCCTTCCCTGGACAGGAATACTTTTCCATTCAGAACTTGCGTTTAGGAGATAGGGCTACTTTATCTCCTTTGTAATCTTAGATATATGATCAACTAGCTATTTCCCAAATGATTATTAACCAACTGATCTATGTGTATGCTCATCCATCTAAACATTCTTATATATACATGTTCCTTCTCTCATTCTTCTTTTTTATTTAAGTGCAATGCTGGATAAATAACATATAATCTTCGATTGGCTTGATTAACAATGAATAACAATGTGGAGTATTGTTTCCATTTATTGTTCGAATCAAAAGAGGAAGCAAGTTGTTGGAAGGTTTGTTTAGGCTTGCAGGGAGAAATAGATCCATAAAATATGCTCCCAAGTCCCACCTGTCTGATTGTACATAATTGCAGACTTACTCTGAATCACGAGGTCACAACTTCACTCTCAATGCAACATTTGATGAGGTTGATGCAAGCGTGTATGATGGTTTAGTCATTCCTGGAGGAAGGGCTCCTGAATACCTGTCCATGAATGAAGCTGTTCTTGATTTGGTGCGGAAGTTTTCTTCATCAGGAAAGCCGATAGCTTCTGTTTGCCACGGGCAGTTGATCCTGGCTGCTGCTGACTCTGTTAAAGGTCGGAAATGTACTGCTTACCCTGCTGTGAAGCCTGTTCTCATTGCAGCTGGTGCTGATTGGATAGAACCTCCAAGCACAACTGAACCTGTTGTTGATGGCAATCTTATAACACTTCCTACTTACGAAGGGCATCCTGAGTTCATCCGCTGCTTTGTCAAGGCACTCGGGGGTGTCATAGAAGGATCAGACAAAAAGATCCTGTTTCTCTGTGGGGTGAGTACATAGCTTTTTTTATGTTACTTGTCTTTGATTCCAATGGTGGATTGCATTTCATCAATAACAGGGGGTTGGGAAGGGTAAACGGGAGGATAGTAACAGGAACACATGATTCTTCTTCTTTTTTCTTATAAGAAGTTGGGAGGAAAAATATATTATACAGGAACATGTTTGATATGTTTCAGAGAATGTTGGCTCTCATGACTAGCTTTGGATTGCTCTCTTGTAGGATTTCATGGAAGACTACGAGGTGATGGTCCCTTTCCAGGCCTTGCAAGCCCTTGGGTGCCATGTTGATGCAGTTTGCCCCAACAAGGGACCCGGTGACAAGTGCCCGACTGCTATCCATGATTTTGAAGGTGATCAGACTTACAGCGAAAAGCCTGGACACGATTTTACGCTGAATGCTAGCTTTGATGAGATCAGTGTGTCAAGTTATGATGCCCTTGTAATTCCTGGAGGACGTGCTCCCGAGTACCTTGCGTTGGATGAGAAAGTACTTGACATAGTCAAGGGTTTCACTGATGCGGGAAAACCAATTGCTTCAATCTGCCATGGCCAGCAGATTCTTTCTGCAGCCGGTGTGCTCAAGGTAATACACCTGATTTGCATTCCATATGACTGGAGGGAGCTACTCAAGCACCTCCCTTTCGATTTTAAAAATTATAGGAGTTTGAGTCAAGTGACAGATAAAAGGTAGTATGAAATTATCAAGTGCGCTAAATGTACTATTGATATTTGCAACGTAGGGCAAGAAATGTACTGCATACCCTGCAGTGAAGCTGAACGTTGTACTAGGAGGGGCGACCTGGATAGAGCCCAGCCCCATTGACCGCTGCTTCACCGATGGGAACCTGGTGACAGGAGCAGCCTGGCCTGGACACCCGGAGTTCATTTCTCAGCTAATGGTGCTGCTGGGCATTCGTGTATCATTCTAAACCTCACAGCACCAACATGACAGTTTTCTCCAAGTGATCACAGGCTGAAAAATGAGCGATACCAACTCGGGTGTGTGCGTATCTGGATGCGGAGGCTAGTTTCTTATCCTCCTAAGCCCCACTTCTAATAAAGAACACCTCTAGCTGCTGCTGCTGCTGTTGCTGTGTTTGTTTGTGTTCTGTATGGAGAGATCCTGTTAAGTTACAGGTTTCTTTTGTTGTAAAATCTTGTTGAATTACAATCATACATGTTTAGTAATTGTCTTTACATGGCTTTAATACTATCTGTTCGGTTAATGTTACCAATCTAATAAGGTAACTAGGCACATGAAATGATGATAAGTTGATAACATTGACATGGACATGAATGTGGGAACTTTTACTTCCCAACAAGCTAAAAAATCAGTCCCATTTTTTTCTCAAAAATCTAAATCGTTTTTTAATTTTTATGAATCAAGTCTTGATGAAATCATCATCCGTTCCAAGACATGGATGATGATTTCATTATGCTTATTGAAATGTTACATTCTGTGGGCGTGGGGGTTAACGGTGATGGACAAGACTACAAGAGGGAGAGAGAGGTAGAGGGAGAGGCCGCGGGAGAGATTGGGGCCGGAGGAGAGGATGGAGTCGGACTTTAATGGCGGGGGAGGAGTCGTCGAGGCAGTGGCGGTCCTAACCTTTTATAGGCCCAGGGCGGAGAAAATGTTGAAGCCTACCTATTCTAAATAATTCAATTATCAAATTTTTTTAATAATCGATGTGAAATTTAGAAACCCTAAAATAAAATTAAGTACATGAAATAACCATTGATATTGAAATTAATAAAAACAAATATTTTTTTTTATGAATATTCATCTTTTTTTTCCTAATCCTTAAACAAGAAAAAAAAAGATTCTAAAAAATCACTCTCGATAAACTATCCATATATTTTCTTATTATTAAAGTTAAACCGTTAAATCATCTTTTTATTTTTCAATATTTTAATCAACCGGAACAATAGAAAATTTTGAAAAGAAAATAGGATTTGTAGGTCTATTCAGGCTAGAAAATCATATCTTCTATTCGCTTGTTGATAAAAAAATTATATATAAAAATATATGAATGAAAAAAATGCTGGAGTATCAAATAAGGAATATTAAAAAAAGAAAAAGAATACGGAGTACGGTGAGGTCATATTCTGAAAAAAGAGAACATGAAAAAGGGGTAAAAAGTCTTTGATTTGGGGCCCACACTCTATTCTTTTACGTTTAGGCCTCGTTTGGTTGAATGTGGGAAGTGCAATTCCCAAGAATTCAATTCACGTGAATTAAATTCCCGTCAATTGTACTTCCGGTTAATGGAAAAAAGATGTTTGGTTAGATTTTAAATGATAGGAAATTCAAATGGTGGAAGTGGTAATTTTGTACACAAAATGGTGAAATTTCAACTTACCTAGTCCCCCCTAGGTAAGTTAAATTCATCCATTTCCTAGGAATTGGAATTCTTAGGAATTCAAGTTCCTGTGATTTTGAAGAAAAAAAATTACAATCAAACGCATGTATTTATCCTACTTCCTAGGTTTTGTCACTTCATGGGTTTTTCAATTGTTAACCAAACGAACTCTTAGTCTTAGTGGATTTTCCATTGTCTTTTATTGGGAATTTGGACCAATTAATTTTATTTATACACATTTCTATACGTATATACATAAACCTGGGTTAGACCCTTTTTAAGATTGGGCCTTGAGCAATCGCTCATGTTGCCCCTGCTCTTAGGCCGGGTTTGCGTCGGGGTTGAACAGTCGTGGGAGGCATGCTTGAGGAGCTCAAGGACTTGGAGGCCACAAACTGTAATTAAGGGTACAACTGCGGAGATGATGCCCAAAACAACTAGAACCTCGTACCAATTAGAGGAAATGGGGGAGTGAACATGTGAATTGAGGTTGAAGAAGATGTATGCAGTAGGATTGGGGGCGTGTCGACGGGTGCGTTCTCTAAGCTCCCGAGGGAGGGGTTGTCTCACTATTAAAAAAGTGGATGTTTGTAACTTGTAAGAGCCTAACATATTTTTTTGTTATGCAATTAATTGTTTTATTTTAATAATATAATACTCCATAGTGATGAGAATTATTTTAATAAAATTGTAAATTAATATAAATTAGAACACAATTAAATTAATTTATGGGTAGATATATTTCAATAAAAATTAATCGAGAAAGTCCGAGAAGTTTTATATATATTAGTAGAAGCTAATTTTTGTAAATGAAAAACAGACCCTTTATTGTGTTGTTTCGATCTTTACTTATAGACAAACTGAAACAACCTTGTCAAGTTTGATATTTTGATGTGTC
The DNA here is from genome assembly GCA_963922045.1 of Persicaria maculosa. Lineage (NCBI taxonomy): Eukaryota > Viridiplantae > Streptophyta > Magnoliopsida > Caryophyllales > Polygonaceae > Persicaria > Persicaria maculosa. The sequence continues at coordinate 11,258,001 of OY998267.1, read as the reverse complement.
ATTCGCTTATTTGGTCCATATGTGTATTAAATGACCTCAAAACTTATGTGACTGCATGTTAGACCTCGGGGTTTGATATTTTTATAGCTCGTGATATTTAATTAATTTTATTCAAAGTTGACACAACAAACCTTGTGGTCTAATTATAGGTCAACATGGTGTTTCTTTGTATTCGAAGTTTCAACAGGTTAAGGGTTCAAATTCTTGCGTGTTTTCCTTTTTAATTAAATATAATTCTTCACCAATTATAAATAATAAAGAAGATGTCGTTTGTGGCATGTGTCGACTTCTCCTTAATTGTAGTATTTTTAACCAATTGTGTTTTCTCCGTTAATTAATACAATATAACAATATATATACTCAAGATAAGATTTTACTAATTTTTTTTTAATACAATTTCACTTAATCAATATAAAAATATATGTTTAAGATAAGATTTTACCCAATTTAGTTGGATATCGATATATTTTAGAAGATTAATACTATAAGAATTTTTTATAATTCTATTTTAACTTATATAAATGTTTTACATATGTATAAAATTAGTTTATAAAAAGCATTTGTACAAATGCTCGGGTACTAAACTAGTTTTAAAACAAAAAAACAGTAATTCGAATTCTCCAAATCTCAAAAGCCATCCAACAAATTCCAAAATAGTAGTTGCTAGTTCCTTTGAGCCTTTGAAAAACTTTGTAAAACTTCTCATAAAGTTGATTAATCCCTTCATAAAGCTTAATTAATAACTCTCATAGGATTAGTTTGGGGAAACATCGATTACTAGTTTTACTCCACTATTTCCTTTGTCATCTCAAATGTTTCTTTAGCCTTTCCTCTTCCCATCTCAAATATATATTTTGTTTTCCCTTAGCTACCAAATGAACCCCATCTTCTACAGATTGTAACTTTCCTTACCCTTCCTCGATCCAAAACTCAACATATGTCTTCTCCTTCCACCATCTTCTCCTCTCGGAGTGATTAATTGATAGTGTAGAAATGGCAATTGTCACATTGAAGATGTGTAGCACCTCTCTCCCCCAAATGCCCAACCTTTTGTACAATGCACAACTTTGGAGTGACTCTTCCTTACTCTAGCATCACACTAATGAAAGATAAAAAAAACTGCTCTTCAAGACTTATAATAAACAAAAAAAGTTTATCAGAAGAATTCAAGATTATACTAAAATATTGTTGAAAAATCAGTTATAACTTAAAAACATTTGTAAGCAAAATATATTAGTACTACAAGAATATAATGTATGAACTTAGTTAGACATCGCAACAAGTTTGTAAATTAGGGTCCAACTCAAAAGTATATCATATTAGCATAAATTATATTTAATTAGGGCTCGATCGACATCAACTACTACCCATAAACAAAAATCAAAAGCTAGAAAAAAAAGCATTACTGTGAGTTCTTACCATACTAGCATAAATTATGTATAATTTTTACATCCCGGATCATGTGTTAGGGACAAGCAATGTCTGTCCCACCCCGTAAAGGGCTATAGATGCACAATTACGAGACCCTCTAGTCTTATCTAAGAAAAAGAAAAAAGCAAAATAATTACAAAAAGAAGTTCATATAAAACATGGATTACCATCAATAAACAGCTCAAATGTGTAGCTATAAGCCAATAGACATTTTCGTAATGGATTAAAAGATCCAAATAACATTCTCTAAGCTTATATGCTCTTTTGGGAGTCGTTGCAAGAATATGAAGATGGTAATAAATGCGCCCCCATTTCCTCTTGATTGTCGCTTCATCAAATCCTCCCCGATCAATCACTTATATAAACAACTTAAATAACATCATTTGAGTAAACCTAACCCGTCCAATGTGAGGGTACCTTAAAAAACATTTAATCATCTATATAAAATAAAAAGTCAGTTATAGTGGACGATTATACCTAAATCCAATCCTTAACGTGAAGTTAAAGGGATTTGAGGATTGATATAAACAATGAAACATCTTGACATACTTGTGCATAGGTAGCACGACGTGGCGGATATGGCCTAACGGGATTGATATGGAACTCGAAGTGATTGATTAGCGTATGTCTTTTCCCTCCACTATCTCCTCTCCTTGGAGTGATTGATTAGCGGGATAGAAGGGCAATTGTCACCCTCGAGATATGTAGTACCTCTTTGCCTCAAACTAATCAACGTAAATGTACACCATCAAAATCACTCTTTCTAAATAAATCAATGTTTTTTTTCTTTTCATTTCAATATTCTCTTTTTTTTTTTCCTATTTTTGTTCTAAAAAAAACTATCTTTCTCCATTTTCATTACAAAATGACACTTTCTCTCTATTCATTTATGACTAACACCTTAACTCAATTATTAAATTATCTTTCTCTTCATTACCTTTCATTTGACAACCTCAATATTCGAACTATAAATGGAGTAATATGTACAAATCAGGAGTAAAAAGTGCAATAGTCTGAGTAGAAAGAACAATTTGGAATAAGATACAATATCAATGTCGAGCCAATTGGTTCGTGACATAGATCAGGAGTAGGAGTTGATTAAATGAGTTTGTAATTTGATTTGAAATCTGATGGAAGATGGTGATTCATATTTTGCTTGATTCCGTATGAATTGAGATTTATACAATATCTAGACATGTGTTATCTATGGAATTGTAGTATTGTCTAGATTTTAAATTGTAAAATTTATGCGTGCTTTTCTTTGAATACGTGTTGTATTATGTGAGGTAAATTTTCTTGATTTTTATGGAATTGTAGAATTGTTTATATTAGAAAACTAACCATTAATCCCATAACAATCTGACAAAGATGTTTATAAACATATGATATTCTATTTATAATAGAAATTTAGGATGTTGAATTATGGTCTTGTTTTTTGCATTGATATTCTTTTCAGAGTTGGAATTTAGGATGTTGATTTATGGTTTTGTTGTTGCACTTGTACAAAAAAAGAATTTTTTTTTCTAATTGTATCCTTAAAGATGAAGAAAAGTCTTCCAATCTCCCTTTCCACTCTCCTCCTTTTATCCATCACCACTCTATTTTCCCCTCACAAATGTGGTGAAAGTTTATTGTAAGATAAGAATCAGTCTAACTATTAGAATGATTATAATGCACATTTAGAAGAGTTTTGGAGGAAATTATATCAAGGACTTAACATATATTTATATATATTCTCAATGTTGAAAGGTTGGACTTTCATTCACATAGTGTTTATATGTGATGTAGTTAGAGCAAAAGGAGTAGAAGTTGTCGGAGCACATAATGGAGTTGTTGGGGCACATGATGGATATTGGGATAGTTGTAGTAAAAGAGGAAGCTATTATAAATGCATCGGCAAACATGTCAAAATAGACAAAAGTCGTTTATGTTGGGGGAAAAATGAAGATACATTTGAGATGGCAAAGGAAATAGTGGAGTCAAACTAAGAATCGATGTTTTTCAAAACTCCATCAAAACTTAACGATGTTTCCATCATATCTCCCTAAGATCCTAATTGGAAAAAATATCCTACCAAAAATAAACGACCCTAGATATCTAATTTAAATTTGACTAATACATTTTAATTAAGGATATATTTTTTCTAAAACGGGAATCTTATCTTATGGATAGGATAGAAAAACCGAAAACCTAATTATTCCGTTTTAATGGCAATTTATGCATTTTATGAGCAAATATCATGACCATTGGAATCCATCAACTAACTAATTAAACCCTATAAACTAGTTTTGATAAAATAAAAATAATTAATTAGTAGAATAGTTGTCCATATTAAATTTATTTAAATTTTAAAAATTAAAATCAATATAAATTAATTTCTTTTCCTTTAATTGTCATTTATTAGTTGATATAATCTTTAACAAATATTAAAAAGAATTGATTAATTAAACAAGTGTTAATATTAAATTTTTTTAAATTCAAAAAGAATGAAAAGAATATTGAGAAGTTAGATTTGAATGATACAAGAATTTCTTTATAAACTTACGCAAGTTAATTAAATACAAGTATTTTTAGTTTTACATTACAATTAAAATAAATCTTATAAAAGAAACTACTTATTAAAAATACCGTGCAAGACACGAGTATCGAACTAGTTAGATTAATATAATGCTAACCTATGGTATTTTTAGAGTATTATCATACATGTCATTCTCTATTTCATTATTCTACTATTGTTCTTTTTTTTTTTCAAAGGTGAGTTCCCCAATAATCCACGTTCCATTGTACACTTTCATTGTTGTAGATGTTGAATTATATTTTATGAATTGATATTCGTATAAATATTTTTTTTTAAATATTCACCAAACTAAACCGATTTTTTTTTTTAAATAAATTTATTTATATTCTTCAATCTTATTTTTTTGGTGTTACATTTCTGCGGCGGTCTTTGTGCGTGGTATAAAACGACGGTGAAAAGCTTTCCAATTGCGTCTCCTCCTTCAAAGAACTCCATTTTCAGAACAAATTCTCTCAATCAAAATCCAAATTCCTTTCTAGTTTCTACTCCGATCTGACCTTCTCGCCTGCTCGTCGGTCGCGTGTTGTAGTTTTCTTGGCGTCGGTGATTCCCATGGCGACTATCGGCCACAACAATCTCAATGCCAAACTCGTAAGTCCTTTCTCGATTACGCTAGGGTTTTCTTTACCGATGCTGTTTTTTTTATCCCTAAATTAAATATACTGTGATGATTTCTGGATTGTGCCTTCCGATTGATCTCGATCAGGTCCTGCTCGGCGACATGGGAGCTGGCAAATCAAGCCTCGTCCTTCGCTTCGTCAAAGGCCAATTCCAGGAATTCCAAGTCCGTTTTCCTCTTTTCTTCTTTCAATTCGTTCTCTGATCCGGTGATACTAAGATTTAGGGTTTTCGATTTCTCGAATTGGGATCAAGCTTTTAAGATTTGGGAAACTATGAGTTACGTGGAGATCACGTGAAGATTTTGTGCTCTTGAGGCTATAAACTCAATTTAACCCTAATTTTCGTGGCAATTGATGCACTATTCCCACACCCTCACAGGAATCGACCATCGGTGCTGCCTTCTTCTCCCAGACTTTGGCTGTCAGCGACGTTACGGTGAAGTTTGAGATATGGGATACGGCCGGTCAGGAGAGATACCACAGCTTGGCCCCGATGTACTACAGAGGTGCTGCTGCTGCTATCATTGTTTTTGACATCTCCAACCCTGTCAGTATCTTCTTTTCCCCTCATCCACTTCTTCATTTTATTTTAATTGTCACTTAATCTGTGCATCAAGATGTTGAAGATGCTGTGGTTTAGAAGAGAAATTGTAGAACCGGATCATTTCAGGGTTATTATTACATGGCTGATGGTATTGTGCTACTGTTTAGTTATAGCAGTTTTTTCTCTTTTTGTTTGATGAATGGAGCTTGTATGATTGATGACATCTGAACTTTGCAAAAGAATGTCAACTTCTATGCTTAATGAATTATGTGGCACCGCATAAGCCATGTTTTAATCCTTCTGGGCTTTGTTGCTTGGTTGGCACTACTGGTAAATGATCTTCTTTTCCCTGTTCTGGTTGGGAGACGTTTATTTGAAATTTGTAAACTACCTCATTGTTCTTCAGCTAAGCACGCTCTAGGTATTCTGTACTATTTGAATTTGTAATCATGTCAATCTAATTGTATTGCCACTTTCAGGAGTCTTTTACCCGTGCCAAGAAGTGGGTACAGGAGTTGCAAAAGCAAGGTACTTCCAAGAGTTATTTGTGGTTGGTCCATGGAAGTGACTACTGAAAAGTATCGCCTATGAGTGAATAGGTATGCATTTGTGGCAGTGAACCTTTTCTTATCCTGTTTTTTCATGCCAGGAAATCCAAACATGGTAATGGCACTTGCTGGAAATAAAGCTGATTTAGAAGAGAAGAGGAGTGTGCCAGCTGATGTAAGTGCATCGTACCACTTAAAGCTTGCGATATAGACATATCTTCATTCTATCCTTGCTGTGTGGAATATTTGATGTTTTCCCCATGTTTTTGTTCTTTTCTTTTTCTCATCTTTTTGACTATGTTCTTTCTGGAGATAAGTTTAAGGAAAGGAAAGGAAAGGACAGTGGTTCATTCCTCTTATTTAGTCAACGTAAGACGAAGGGGCAGAAGGGCTCTTAAATAATTAAGTGGAATCCGAAGGAATTTAGGTATCATATGATAATTGCTGATCTAATGAAGTGAGATACAGAATAATGCCCTTTATTCTCGTGGAATTTACCATACTTCAATTCAAAACTAGGGTGATTTGAAGGTGACCAATATTGGGGATAAGATGCAGGAGTCCAGGCTTCGTTTGTTTGGAAACACCCTTTCAAGCTTTGAGGGGATAGTTCAGCTAGAACAAGGGTTGCTTTCTGTTTATTCAAGATTGCTGCATGACTATGTACTATGATAATGAGGGATTGATTAAGATAACTGCAAGGTACAAAGGATAGAAAAAACTTGTGTGGCCTTTGATTAAGTATTAAGGAATGTAGATTTTGATAGGAAAATAGCAACTGCTTTTTAAAAATTGGGTTGAGTTCCAATAGAGTTTTAAAAAAACTCTATTGGTGGAATTTTGCAAGATCTCAACCATCAACTTAAAAATTGATGTTTACACCATCCTTTAAATCCCACCCCACCCCACACCACCAACCCCAATTTCTTTTTTCTTCCCCTTGAAAAAAACTTTTTCTTTGAAAACAATTTTTTGTGAGGGGAAATGGGAAACTTTACCCATGGATAGCAACTGATTTGTCAAATTAGGTGTTTTGGATTAGTTTGTTGCACCCTATGACTGGCAACTGATTCCATCAATAATTTTTTGACCTTCTAATTGGGCCTGTTTTGGAATAGTATGTTGCACCCTATGGCTGGCAACTGATTTGCTATATTAGGTGTTTAACGTGGTTTAAATTGACGAATTTACAGGAAGCACGTGCTTATGCAGAGGAGAATGGCCTCTTCTTCATGGAAACCTCAGCTAAAACTGCTCTTAATGTCAATGAGATGTTCTATGAGATAGGTATGTTTTATTATAAGCCAAGTTACTCCAAAGATGTGGCTCATATCATGTGCATTAGTTCCTGTGCTATGCTTGTGGAATAAATTGGCAGTTGTTCACCTTTTCCTGTAATTTAGCAGAGGTGAACCCTTTTGAATTCAGGAGATGAAATGTGTTTGGAAAAAAGTAATTTGATGGAAAACCGGAGTCATTTGCTCTAATTTATTCCATGAAAATTATTTAGGGCTTGTTTCGTAGGGGTATATAGATATAAGATATGAGTTTAGGAACTCCCATATCTATCTCTTGTTTGGTAAATTAGCATATGGATATCAATTTGATATCCTGATATACTAATTGTGGGGTATTTTGACTCTTTTGATATCTGCTAGAATTTGGGTATATGAAATTTCTTCTAAAGCCTTCTCCTTCCTCGTCCCATCTATCTTCTTCTCCTCGCACCATCTGGAAACACCAGCCTCTCCTCCTCCCACGAAGCCCTCTGGTGACACTTGCCAACCGCCGACATTCACCCTTCATTATGTACGACCACCTCCCCTGCTGCCAGCACCAGCCCCTATTCCCATCAACATCTTGCCCTCTTGCCATTGACATCTGCTTCCCCTCTTCTTTCTATCTAAAATTCCCAGTGGTGGTGAATTTTCTAAAATTGTCCCATTATTCTACAAGTAATTATTGTTTCTAGTTTTTTACTTGGAAATTTCAATTTTTTGGTGGTAATTATTGTGTTGAACTTCTATTAAAGTAAGAAGATTTCCATTTTGTTTATCTTTATTAAATTGGCAATTCAAACTTAAGAACTGATCAGTGGTCACTATTGTTATTTCCTCGAGTCTTTGTCTCTTTAGAAATATTTTGTTTGTGTTTGGTATCTGATCATGGAATCCCCCATTATTTTAAACAGCTAAACGACTTCCAAGGGCCCAGCCTCCTCAGAATCCAGCAGGCATGGTTCTAGTAGATAGACCTGCAGAAGGAAACAGAGCTGCTGGCACATGCTGTTCGTAAGTGTGTGCTCTTCATAGGTGTGCAGATTGCAATTAAAATGATAAATAAGTTGATTTTTACATCTTTAAATACTAAAATTGACACTTCTTATTTGGATCATGAGAACTTTTTGTGTTTGGATGTTGACTGAGCATCATATTCTAAAAGTTTCGTGTGCTTGTTCATTTTGTGCTTTATCTAGATATGTTGTTTCCATATGGCACAAATTCGTACCTTAGCCATCCAGGTTGCCGTATTTAATAGTCTAAATGTCCAGTATCTTCAAGTCAAAATCGTCACACATGGGCATATGTATAGTCATACTTGAGATTATCATAATTGGATCTAATTGCTTATTCAATATATAGGTAACTTGGAGCAGGGAAACCTTCTGGAAGTAGAAGTTTGATAGCAAGAAGCCCCAAAGTTACTCTCAACCTGGATGGAAGGATGTCATGTGTGAAGAAGGTGATGGGTTTTCCTCTTGCACTATTTGTAAATTGGATATATGCCATTGTTTGTCTCTGTAGAAGCACTTTGTGATGCTTGATTTCAACATCTTCCCTGTACGATACGATAAATGTGTCATCAAAGCTAGCCGTACCTTCCGAATAAGCACCTCTATATAACGTTTGTTGTGTTTGATCCTTTCTGGCTTCATCCAAGCTCCATAAAAATCCGAAGCCATATGATTTCGGTTCTTTCTGGATTTTGTTCAGATGTGCCAAAATCGCTCCTTTTTAATCCTTGTGAACTTGACGTTATGGAATTGTTACTTCATGCACTTGTCATTGACACTAGAACTGGTAATGCATCAAATTGATAAAAATTCCAGTAGTTATCAAAATTTTTAACCAAAATGCTTTTGAAAAATAAGATCCTCGAACCCCCTTTTTTTTGGAAGTTAATCGTACATTGGCGATGCAATACCACCCATATGATACCCTACAAGTACAGGTCCACATCGATGACAAAGGAAATGATACAGACAAGAAAGTACGAATACAAATAAGAATCACAATAGGTTACATAGGAAAATGCATATTCGTGTTCTCGAATCTTCAAACGAAAACGATTAATGCTGGCCTTTCTAGCATCTTTCGAGGATCATTAAGCCGTTGCCAACTGAAGGACCTTCTTTCAAGCAGGGCCGACAGCCGACAGGTGGCTGATGTCACTCAGCGTGAAGACGTCTCTGGCGAGGTACTTAGACCCTGCCAGCCGCCCCTCTTAGATGTCTACAACCTTCTCCAGCTTGTGCCCGGAGGACTCAAAGAGGGAACACGATGACGTGGAGGACAATGGTGTAGACGAGGTCGTTGAAGTTGTGGGCATCCATCTCAAGCCACTGATCCACCATGGCCCGCTCCTCCAGGGACTTCTCCAGCAGGGCCGGGTTCCTTTCCACGTGTTTGGTTGCTAGGTATCTTATGATTGCCCTTGACTCTGCTCGAAATGTGTCCACGTTTCCAGCCGTTTGGTGAAGACAATTGAGAAGGGAAACGGAATGGGTAATCAGGGGCTTGTTTGGTTTAATTGCACACAAGTTTTTAGTGTTTCAGTTTTGTGTTACTTCTCAAACTAGTATGTATTTTTTGAGTTGAAAATAGGTGAGGAACAATTGCACTTCCCCCCACCCCTGGTAGATAATAATGTATTAATTAGCAGACACATCTCGTATAACGAAACCGTAAGCTGCCAAGCCATTTTCTCTGTGCGAACCATATAAATTTAATTTATAAAACCCAATGGGCGTTTTGTCCCACTTTACAATTCTAAACTGTTGACAAACTCGAGGGTTATACGTACGTACTCTTCCCGAGCCTTAGTCGTCCCCTGAGATGTCATAGTGACTGATAGTGTCATCCGAATCAATGTGTTTGGAAGCATTCCATGTCTACTTAACGGATGCCATGAAAATTGTAATGTCCTTCATTACAACCGATTACACATTAGCAAACGCCAACTTGTTCCTAAAGAACCAAATACTCCACCAGCATAGAGCAATATCCCGCATGATATATGTCGGCCGACATAATTTCGGATATCATGAATTATCTTACTATGTTTTTGTCGTTGAAAATTATAGACATGTGCTAGAATAAGCGGGATATGACATTCCCGGAATAACTGTTGGGTCATGACACATTCAACCAAAATATGTGACGTAGACTCATTACTGGCAGTCACAGAAAAAATACACACTCCATGGAGACATAAATGTGGGAGCGTTGTAAGCGATCGTTAGTTGGAAGGCCATCTTTCGCAATTTTCTATAGAAAGCGACGAACCTTTGGTGGGATATCGATCTTCCAAATCCAATTGCATTCAAAATTTTTGTGACTTGCCCCATTCGGGATGAGGGAAGACACAAATTTTGTTGTAAATTAACCAACCGGACGAAGATGATCCCTAGTATATCCGGTTAGTTATATCATTAGTTGGTAGGACAATATTACAGATGTAGTCGATATCATTTGCTGATAACATAGTTCCCATTTCTTGATTGATAAGATCTTTATCCTATGTATTCTTGTCCGTAATGAACCAGTTTACAACCCAATCAACCTGATCTGGACAGCCCAAATGATCAATACGTTCCTTCAGAAGGCATTCAAACGCCCAGTCGTCTCCCCAAAAGTTGACCGATCTGAAATTACCAATGCACCAACGAAGGCCCGGAGCAAAAGCAGGTCGTATCGATATTTGCTTTGACTATTGCCAAGAAGAGTTTTTTTTTTATTTTTTTTTTTACAATATTAACCCGCGGGTACCCGCTAAAATTTAGCGGGTACCCGCGGGCCGTCCGTGCCCGCAATAGCGGACGGGCTCGGACAATGTTTTTAACCCGTTAAGCGGGCTTAGCCCGGCCCGTACCCGCAACACCGGGATAAATTTTGGGCTAAAGCCCGGCCCGCGCCCGCGTTTGCCCAGGTCTATGCATGACGTTTCCACATTTTAGGTATTTTTCAAAAATAACTATAACCAAATGTTGGAAGTTTCTACAATGATTTTCCAAAGGAGCTTCATTTGTAAAGTCAGATTTATTGTCTTAGCCTTATAAATTACTAAACCCCCAGCTAGTGTATCAACACAAATTTTATCCCAACTAATTAGCGGGGTGAAATTAATACCTTTGTTCCAAAAGAAAGTACGCTATACTTTGTCAAGGCCGGACATGAGATTCAAAAGGCCTGAGGTGGAATAAAAAATAGGGCCCTTAATTATTTTTAATAATAAAAATTAAACACTACACTATATATAGCACATATATATATCGCTTAATTATCACATATTTCATACGATATTAAATTATACTTCATATACATATATATATATATATATATATATTTATAAGAAAACTCAAATATCAATGTTGACAATACATCGCTAAAAATTTACTCAAATATGGTCGAAACAAATAAAAATGACGTTCATATATATATATTTTTAGTGAAGATTAAATGAAATTCTCCTATAATGCTCACTGGCTTTTTATAAATTAAAATGGCAAAGAAGTTAGTGGACTTGATAGTGGGCTGAATTTTGAGTTAAAATGCAATTAAATGCTCATTGACTTTTTATAAATTAAAATGGCAAAGAAGTTAGTGGGCTTGATAGTGGGCTGAGTTTTAGGTTAAGATGCAATTAAAGAGTATTGTCTTTTAATAAACTTACAAATATGGGACCTTTATTGTTTATGGGCCTGAGATGATGGCCTGTTGGGTCTCACCTCAGGTCCGGGCTTGTACTTTGTGTAGCTCATGTAGGTTCGATTTGCATTAATAAGAATATAGGTTGAGCGCTAAGGTCAGCTTTAATAATAACTTTCCGACCCTTATCCGATAAGCTAGATGTTGTCCATTTTGTGAGTTAGTGTTTTGCCTTGAGTATATCACATTAGCAAAAGTGTCTTTATTAACCTTTCCATTGATGATTTGATACCCAAGTAGACACCCCAATAGCTACACTTAGAAGCAACATTTTTTCCTAATGTCTTTCTGGCCAAATAGCTGACAGTATCTGTCAATGATGCTCGACACCCATTGGCAGGCCGAGTTTGTTCCTTTGGAGAAAATCATGATATCATTAGCGATCGCGAGGAATGGTATTTTCAGCTAAGAGGATAAATAGCAGGGGTGATAAGGGCCTTTGGAAAAAGTCGAGAATCCAAGTCGGTGGAAAATTGATTTTTTTGGACATCTTTGAGGAGGATTTCTCATGAGACTTCCTTAGTAAAGTAGTAGGCCTTGAAGAAAGCTTTCCAACGAGCACTCAAATGGCCCAATCAGATCAACACAGCTCTGGTTCTGACCAAAATACCAAGTTCGTATCCGTAACACCTATAGAAAGGCACACTACCTTCATTCCGGGGCCATTTGGGCATCACAGGTGGGCCTTTCCTGGACCTATCGCCTAACTAGCACCACACCATGCCTAGGGCAAAGAATTTAGGGTTTTAAATTTTCCGAGATTTTGAGATTTTTTGTGGACTACCCCCTTTGGAAAAAGTCGAGAATACAAGCTGATGGAAAAATGATATTTTTGGACATCTTCGAGGAGGGTTTCTCAGGAGACGTCCTCGTTAAAGTCGTAGGCCTTGAAGTTAGCTTTCCAACGAGCTCTCAAATGACCCAATCAGACTAACACAACTCTTGTTATGACAAAAATACCAAGATCGTGTCCTTAACTCCTATAGAAAGACACACTACCTTCATTCCGGGGACATTTGGGAATCTTAGGTGGCCCTTTCATGGACCTATCGCCAAACTAGCATCACACCATGTCTAGGCCAAAGAATTTGGGGTTTAAATTTTTTGAGATTTTCAGATTTTTTGTGGACTACCCCATTTGGAAAATCGAGAATCCAAGTTGGTGGAAAAATGATTTTTTTGGACATCTTCGAAGAGGATTTCTCAAGAGACATCCTCATTAAAGTCGTAGGCCTTGAAGTTAGCTTTCCAACGACCTCTCAAATGACCCGATCACACTAACGCAACTCTTGTTATGACCAATATAACAAGATCGAGTCCTTAACACCTATAGAAAGGCACACTACCTTCATTCTGGGACATTTGGGCATCTCAGGTGGGCCTTTCATGGACCTATCACCTAACTAAGATCGCACCATTCCCAGGGTAAATAATTTGGGGTTTTAAATTTTCTGAGATTTTGAGATTTTTTGTGGACTACCCCCTTTGGAAAAAGTCGAGAATCCAAGTTGGTGGAAATATGATTTTTTTTGGACATCTTCGAGAAGGATTTCTCAGGAGACGTCTTCAGTAAAGTCGTAGGCCTTGATGTTATCTTTCCAACGAGCTCCCAAATGGCCCGATCAGACTAACACGGCTCTTGTTATGACAAAAATACCAAGATCGTGTCCGTAACACCTATAGAAAGGCATACCACCTTCATTCCGGGGCCATTTGGGCATCTCAGGTGGGCCTTTCATGGACCTATCGCCTAACTAGCATCACACCATGCCTAGAAAAAGAATTTGGGGTTTTAAATTTATTGAGATTTTGAGATTTTTTGTGGACTACCCCCTTTGGAAATAGTTGAGAATCCACGTTCGTGGAAAATTGCTTTTTTTGGACTTCTTCAAGGAGGATTTCTCAGAAGATGTCCTCAGTAATGTGGTAGGCCTTAAAATTAGCTTTCTAACGAGCTCTCAAATGGACCGATCAGACTAACGCAACTCTTGTTATAACCAAAATACCAAGATCGTGTCCTTAACACCTATAGAAAGGCACACTACCCTCATTCCTGGGCCATTTGGTCATCTCAGATGGGCCTTTCATGGACCTATCGCTTAACTAGCATCACACCATGCTTAGGGCAAAGAATTTGGTGTTTTAAATTTTCTGCGATTTTGAGATTTTTTGTGTACTTCCCCCTTTTGAAAAGGTCGAGAATCCAAGTTGGTGGAAAAATGATTTTTTTGGACATCTTCGAGGAGGATTTCTCAGGAGACGTCCGCAGTAAAGTCGTAGGCCTTGAATTTAGATTTCCAACCAGCTCTCAAATTGCTCGATCAGACAACCGCAACTTTTATTATGACCAAAACACCAAGATCGTATCCTTAACACCTATAAAAAGGCACACTACCTTCATTCCGGGGCCATTTGGGCATCTCAGGTGGGCCTTTCATGGACATATCGCCTAACTAGCATCACACCATGCATAGAGAAAAGAATTTAGGGTTTTAAATTTTCTGAGATTTTGAGATTTTTCGTGGACTACCCCCTTTGGAAAAAGTCGAAAATCCAAGTTGGTGGAAAAATAATTTTTTTTGGCAATCTTTAAGGAGGATTTCTCAGAAAATGTCCCCTCAAAAGTCGTAGGCCTTGAAGTTAGCTTTCCAACGAGCTCTCAAATGGTACGATCAGACCAACGCAGCTCTTGTTATGACCAAAATACCAAGCTCGTGTCCGTTACACCAATAGAAAGGCACACTACCTTCATTCCGGGGCCATTTAGGCATCTCATGTATGCCTTTCATGGACCTATCGCCTAACTAGCATCACACCATACCTAGGGCAAGGAATTTGGGGTTTTAAATTTTTTGAGATTTTGAGATTTTTTGTGGACTACCCCATTGGGAAATAGTCGAGAATCCACGTTCAAGGAAATTGATTTTTTTGGACATCTTCGAGGAGGATTTCTCAGAAGATGTCCTCAGTAAAGTGGTAGGCCTTAAAGTTAGCTTTCTAACGAGCTCTCAAATGACCCGATCAGAGCAACGCAGCTCTTGTTTTGACCAAAATGCCAAGATCGTGTCTGTAACACCAATAGAAAGGCACACTACCTTCATTCCGGGGCCATTTGGGTATCTCAGGTGGGCCTTTCATGGACCTATCGCCTAACTAGCGTCATACCATGCCTAGGGCAAAGAATTTGGGGTTTTAAATTTTCTGAGATTTTGAGATTTTTTGTGGACTACCCCCTTTGGAAAAAGTCATCAATCCAAGTTGGTGGAAAAATGATTTTTTTGGACATCTTCGAGGAGGATTTCTCAGGAGACATCCTCAGTAAAGTGGTAGGCCTTGAAGTTGGCTTTCAAACGAGCTCTCAAATGGCCCGATCGGACCAACGCAGCTTTGGTTATGACCAAAATACCAAGGTCGTGTCCGTAACACCTATAGAAAGGCAGACTACCTTCATTCCGGGGCCATTTGGGCATCTCAGGTTGGCCTTTCATGGACCTATCACCTAACTAGCATCACACATTGCCTAGGGCAAAGAATTTGGGGTTTTAAATTTTCTGAGATTTTGAGATTTTTTTTAGACTACCCCCTTTAGAAAAAGTCGAGGATCCAAGCTAGTGGAAAATGATTTTTTTGGACATCTTCGAGAAGGATTTCTGAGGAGACGTCCAGTAAAGTGGTAGGCCTTGAAGTTAGCTTTCCAACGAGCTCTCAAATGGCCCGATCAGACCAAGGCAGCTCTGGTTATGACCAAAATACCTAGCTCATGTCCGTAACGCCTATAGAAAGGCACAATACCTTCATTCCTGAGCTATTTGGGCATCTCATGTGGGTGTTCATGGACTTGTCGTCTAACTAGCATCGCACCATGCCTAGGGCAAAGAATTTGGGGTTTTAAATTTTCTGAGATTTTGAGATTTTTTGTGGACTACCCCCTTTAGAAAAAGTCGAGGATCCAAGCTGGTGGAAAAATGTTTTTTTGGACATCTTCTAAAAGGATTTCTCACAAGATATCCTTGTTAAAGTCGTAGGCCTTGAAGTTAGCTTTCCAAAGAGCTCTCAAATGGCCTGATCAGACCAACGCAGCTCTTCTTATGACCAAAATACCAAGCTCGTGTCCGTAACACCTATAGAAAGGCACACTACCTTCATTCCTGGGCAATTTGGGCATCTCAGCTGGGCTTTTGATGGACCTATCGCCTAACTAGCATCACACCATGCCTAGGGAAAAGAATTTGGGTTTTTAAATTTTTTGAGATTTTTTATTGACTACCCCCTTTGGAAAAAGTGAAGAATCCAAGTAAGTGGAAAAATAATTTTTTGGACATCTTCGAGGAGAATTTCTCAAGAGACGTGCTCAGTAAAGTAGTAGGCCTTGAAGTTAGCTTTCTAACGAGCTCTCAAATGGACCGATCAGACCAACGCAGCTCTTGTTTTGACCAAAATACCAAGCTCGTTTCCGTAACACCAATAGAAAGGCACACTACCTTCATTCCGGGGCCATTTGGGCATCTCAGGTGGGCCTTTCATGGACCTATCGTCTAACTAGCATCACACCATACCTAGGTCAAAGAATTTGGGATTTTAAATTTTTTGAGATTTTGAGATTTTTTGTGGACTACAACCTTTGGAAATAGTCGAGAATCCACGTTCATGGAAAAATGATTTTTTTGGACTTCTTCGAGGAGGATTTCTCAGAAGATGTCCTCAGTAATGTGGTAGGCCTTAAAGTTATCTTTCTAACGAGCTCTCAAATAGCCCGATCAGACAAACACAACTCTTGTTATAAACAAAATACCAAGATCGTGTCCTTAACACCTATAGAAAGGCACACTATCTTCATTCCGGGGTCATTTGGTCATCTCAGGTGGGCCTTTAATGGACCTATCGCCTAACTAGCATCACACAATGCCTAGGGCAAAGAATTTGGTGTTTTAAATTTTCTGCGATTTTGAGATTTTTTATGGACTACCCCCTTTTGAAAAAGTCGAGAATCCATGTTGGTGGAAAAATGATTTTTTTGGACATCTTCGAGGAGGATTTCTCAGGAGACGTCCGCAGTAAAGTCGTAGGCCTTGAAGTTAGATTTCCAACGAGCTCTCAAATTGCCCGATCAGAGCAACGCAGCTCTTGTTATAACCAAAATGCCAAGATCGTGTCCTTAACACCAATAGAAAGACACACTACCTTCATTCCGTGGCCATTTGGGCATCTCAGGTGGGCCTTTCAAGGACCTATTGCCTAACTAGCATCACACCTTACCTAGGGCAAAGAATTTTGGGTTTTAAATTTTCTGAGATTTTGAGATTTTTTGTGGACTACCCTCTTTGGAAATAGTCGAAAATCTACGTTCGTGGAAAAATGATTTTTTTGGATATCTTCGAGGAGGATTTCTCATGAGACGTCCTCAGTAAAGTGGAAGGTCTTGAAGTTGGCTTTCAAACGAGCTCTCAAATGGCCCGATCAGACCAACGCAACTTTGGTTATGACCAAAATACCAAGGTCGTGTCCGTAACACCTATAGAAAGGCAGACTACCTTCATTCCGGGGCCATTTGGGCATCTCAGGTGGGCCTTTCATGGACCTATCACCTAATTAGCATCACACCATTCCTAGGGCAAAAAATTTGGGGTTTATAATTTTCTGATATTTTGAGATTTTTTGTGGACTACCCCCTTTTGAAAAAGTCGAGAATCCAAGTTGGTGGAAAAATTATTTATTTGGACATCTTCGAGGAGAATTTCTCAGAAGACGTCTGCAATAAAGTCGTAGGCCTTGAGGTTAGATTTCCAACGAGCTCTCAAATGGCTCAATCAGACTAACGAAACTCTTATTATGACCAAAATACCAAGATCTTGTACTTAACACCAACGAGGATCGTCTAGTCCGCAATTGTAGTCCATACCGTAGTCCAAATTATCTCATTGGCTAAATTGAAATTTCTAATTATTTTCTTAAATAAGTATTTGTACCTTATAATTTATTTTAATGCTTATCGGCCAATGAAATTAAAGGGACCATAAAAATGGACTATGGCGTTGGACTAGACGATTTTCACCGACTTAACACCTATATAAATGCACACTGCCTTCATTCCGGGGCTATTTGGGCATCTTAGGTGGGCCTTTCATGGACCTATCGCCTAACTAGCATCACACCATGCCTAGTGAAAAGAATTTAGGGTTTTAAATTTTTTGAGATTTTGAGATTTTTTGTGAACTACCCCCTTTGGAAAAAGACGAAAATCCAAGCTGGTGGAAAAATGATTTTTTTTTTCATCTTGAGGAGGATTTCTCGAGAGACGTCCTCAGTAAAGTGGTAGGCCTTGAAGTTACCTTTCCAACGAGCTCTCAAATGGCCCGATCAGACCAACGCAACTCTGGTTATGACCAAAATACCAAGCTCGTGTCCGTAACACCTATAGAAAGGCACACTACCTTCATTTCTGGGCCATTTGGGCATCTCAGGTGGGCCTTTCATGGACATATCGCCTAACTAACATCACACAATGCCTAGGGCAATAAATTTGGGGTTTTAAATTTTCTGAGATTTTGAGATTTTTTGTGGATTACCCCTTTTGGAAAAAGTCGAGAATCTATGTTGGTGGAAAAATGATTTTTTTGGACATCTTCGAGTAGGATTTCTCAGGAGACGTCCTAGTAAAGTGGTAGGTCTTGAAGTTAGCTTCCAACGAGCTCTCAAATGGCCCAATCAGAGCAACACAGCTCTGGTTATGTCCAAAATACCAAGCTCGTGTCCGTAACACCTATAGAAAGACACACTACCTTCATTCCGGGGCAATTTGGGCATCTCAGGTGGGCGTTTCATGGACCTATCGCCTAACTAGCATCACACCATACCTAGGGCAAAGAATTTGGGGTTTTAAATTTTCTGAGATTTTGAGATTTTTTTTTACTATCCCCTTTGGAAAAAGTCGACAATCCATGTTGGTTGAAAAATGATTTTTTTTGGACGTCTTCGAGGAGGATTTCTCAGAAGACGTCCTCTCAAAAGTCGTAGGTCTTGAAGTTAGATTTCCAACGAGCTCTCAAATGGCCCGATCAAACAACCGCAGCTCTTGTTATGATCAAAATACCAAGCTCGTGTCCGTAACACCTATAGAAAGGCACACTACCTTCATTCCTGGGCCATTTGGGAATCTCAGGTGGGCCTTTCATGGACCTATCGCCTAACTAGCATCACACTATGCCTAGGGCAAACAATTTGAGGTTTTAAATTTTCTGAGATTTTGAGATTTTTTGTGGACTACCTCCTTTAGAAAAATTCGAGGATCCAAGCTGGTGGAAATATGATTTTTTTGGACATCTTTGAGGAAGATTTCTCAGGAGACGTCCTCGTTAAAGTCGTAGGCCTTGAAGTTAGCTTTACAATGAGCTCTCAAATGACCGGATCTGACCAATGCAACTTCTGTTATGACCAAAATACCAAGCTCATGTCCATAACACCTATAGAAAGACACACTACCTTCATTCCGGAGCATTTGGGCATCTCAAGTTGGCCTTTCATGGACAGATCTCCTAACTAGCATCACACCATGCATACGGCAAAAAATTTGGGGTTTTAAATTTTATGAGATTTTGAGATTTTTTGTGGACTATCTCCTTGACACGGACCCCGCCTTAGGAGGAATTGCATCGTAGGACCTTCATTAACCCAGTTGGAATAGAACACAGTGGAGATACACTCCATTATCCAATCGAACATACCTCCATTCGATACTATCATAAGCTTTTTTTCGTGTCAACTTTTTAATTATATCTAAAAAATATTATATGTTTTTTTCAATATTTTTGTTTTTCCCCCCAAAAAATTTTAAAATTTTTTCTTTATAATACGTATGTAAAAAAAATCCCTAAAATAATTCATTTTAAATTCCTTTAAAAATATGTAAAAATAATTTGGTAAAATATGAACTTTTGTCCCCCTTCGTGGAATTCGGACACGACTGCACTGGATGATATCAAACTCGTTCAATCTTTTCCACTAAACGGCACGTGCATGTTATTAAATTTATAGTGGCCGGTGGAGTGGTGGCCACTTTCATAGTTTCATTTCATACATACCAAACTGCATGCAGCAAATCTCCGTCTTCGATCAATCACCGGGACTTGTCCAAATATGGCTGCAGAAATATATATAGGATAGATCCTGTGTAAGCAAGTGTTACTGTGTAATTTGTGAGTAAATCTAGAGCGTCGGATTAAGAAGATCAAACGGATGAAATTAAAAGTAACTTGTGAACAGTAACATTATTCGTAGGTACGAAGTGATTATTCGTATGTACATACATATGAATAATCTTTTTTTACTTACAAATAATTACATTTGTTCATACATACGAATAATTACATTATTATACACTAATAATCCCTTGGTACCTGCGAATAATTTCTCTGCTCACAAATTACACCGTAAGGGTTGCTTACACGGGATCCAACCTCTATATATATATATATATATATATATATATATAGGTTAGTTTCGGTGTAAACAAGTCTTATCGTGTATCATATACTCAGAAATTATTCGTCTATTTGTTTATGATTATTCGTCTGTTTTCACATAATTATTCATCTGTAAATAAAAGTGTAAAAAATGTAAATTTTATTCTAATGAATAATCGCCAAATACCACCGAATAATTTCATTCTACCGAATAATCTTCCAATGCCAACGAATAATCTCATTCCACCGAATAATCTCCAATAATTTCATTCCACCGAATAATCTCCCAATAATTTATTTTGTACACAAACCTTAGGGTGTATATTGTACACAATTGTGGATCGTTGATCTATATGAAATGGATGACTAGGATGATGCCACATCAAAAAAAAATGTATGGAAAAGAAGCCCACACTCCCCCGGATGGATGTGTAGCGCGTGCGAACAAATTGAATAAAACCCTACAAAGGGTGAGGGCGAAGATGTTGGTTTCAGATCCGTGCGGCGAAGAGGAGGTTGAAGATGAGAGGCGAAGGGCAACGAAGGACGCAACAGTGGAATGGTGGCTAGAATGGCAACAATGGAACGGTGGCTAGAAGGGCAGCGAAGAGGAAGGCGGCTGCGCATGTGAAGGCTGGTGGTGGCGATTGGGAGAGCGCGCAGTGTGTTGAATCGATCGGCGGTGGCGGTGATTGATTAGGGATTGGCAGGGATTTGGGAGAGGCGATCGACATCGGCGATTGGCAGGGGATGTCGAGGGCGAAGAGGAAGGCGACGTCGATCGTGAAGCCTGGTGGCGGCGGGCAGTGTGTCGAAACGATCGACGGTGGCGGCGAGATCCAATCCAGGCTATATGCGGTGGCGATTGGGAGAGGCGATCGACATCGGCGACAGCATGCAGTCCAATGGTTCACCATGGGCGGACTGCGGTGAAGGTCGGATCCACCATGGGTGGGTGAAGGGTCCACTAGTTTGTGATTTCTATTTCCTATTCCATTTTGTCTTTCAATTTCAGTTTAGGTTTTGTAATTTGCGATTCCCGTTAAATTGATTTTTGGGTTGATTAATTGAGTTTGATATGAATCAGTTTTGTGCAATTGATTGTTTTTTTCGTCAATTATTCAGACGTATATGTCGAATTTTGGGTACCAGTGGTAATGAGTTGGTCAATTATTCAGCGAAATCTGATTAATTATTCATCAGTATATGTAGTCTTTAGTTTGACAAACAACGCTAAAAGGCCTTCATCACACGAATATAACTACCCAACTAAACATTATTCGGTGAAATATGAATCATTATTCGTATAAATCGTAAGAAATGTTTAAGGATTTGGGGTTTCTTTTATCTGAAATTGATGAAGAAAAAAAATATTATTTGGTGGAATGAGTGTATTTTGTAATTCGAAATAAATATGTGATTGGGATCTGAGATTGTCGATCGATATTATTCGTCGAATTCTAAATAATTATTCAATGGAATATTTGTATTTTGTAATTTGAAATCAACGTGTGATTGAGTTTTGGTTTTCGATATTATTCATTGAATTCTGAATAATTATTCAACGGAATATGTGTATTTTATAATTAGAAGTCGATGTTTAGGAACACCATCTCCAACATTATTCGTTAAAATGTGAAAGATAATTCAAAATGTTGATTATTTTGTAATTTGAAATCAATTGAGATATGAGATTTTCGATATTATTCGTTGAATTATGAATGTTTATTCAATGGAATATGTGTATAGGAAAAGAGAAAAAAAAATAAAAAATAAAAAATTACAAACTCATCCAAATCTTAAAAAAAAACTTGAAACTCACGCACCCAAGAGGGAAAGAAGGGAGAGTGGAGGTGAGATTTAGGTAGGACCCACTCTCTTTTAACTAAAAAAATTCAAAAAAATATGGATCAATATATCTCCACCTTCCATTTGTTTCAATCAATGGTCTATAAAGAAAGATGTACCCACACCATATATATATATATATGATAAAAATTTATTATTTAAATTAATTGTCATTATAAATAAAGGGGTCTATATTAAATGAAGTGGCTAAAATGTTAAATCATTAATTAATGTGGTTAAAAGATGTGGGGCTTGTATGAAAATATATATGGAAAATAAGCGAAATTGAAACATAATTTCCAGACCGTTCGATGAGTAAAATTTGAGTAATAGTTTTTTTGATCGATGTACCAAATGACGAAGCACGTAAGTGATATATAGAATATCGACCATCAATGAGCTATCTAGCTAATTCCTAGCCATTTGCGATCTATCATCTAACTGGTCGATATATATTACGACAGTACCTACTAGCTAGATATATTACTACCTAGCTAGTTAATTTATACACCGAAAATGTTGGCCTAGCCTGTGGTAGTAATGTCTACGTACTTAGCTATTTAGTCTTTTAAATCAAGGATCTAGCTAGGTAGCTAGCTAATTAAACGCTCTGTCAAATTTGAGTTTGGACAAGGGTTCCCCGTTCCACATCAGATATTATAAGGATGTTGGGAGTGATTTATAAGTGATTCAAGCCCTACTCATATCACAAGAGTTCTTCCTTTTCAGGCTCCAAGTGAAGATAACGGGCCTGAGAGGGCTAGGTGGTATGGGTTGGCGCCTCTTAAGACCCCGGGTCTTACAGTGAGAACAAAAGAAGCAATTTGATTAGTTAAATAAAAAAACACACACGCATTTTTACTGAACCACTTACTAATATAACTGTTGAACCACTTAATAAGGATATATTGAGCCACTTACTAATATCTTTATGATTAGTGGTTCAATCATTTTACTCATAGTGGTTCAATCATTTTACTCGTAGTGGTTTAGTCGTTTTACTTGTAGTGGATCAGTCATTTTACTCGTAGTGGTTTAACCATTAGTAAGTGGTTCAGTATACCCTTATTAAGTGGTTCAACAATTATATTAGAAAGTGGTTCAGTAAAAACGGGCTCCGAGTGACTGAGAAAAAATTAGTAAGTGGTTCAATATACCCTTATTAAGTGGTTCAACAATTATATTAGTAAGTGGTTCAGTAAAAACGAGCGTGAGCAGTGCAATTTCAGCCAATAAAAAACGCTTCTTTTGTTCTCACCGATAGAGGTGTTCTCACCCGAACCCTACCCTATATATACACACGACATTTCTATCTTATACTCCAAGTCAAGGGGATATGATAAGAACCTTAATTTGAAAAGATTACCTATCAAATAAAGAAACGACTCTAGAAAAACAATATTATAAAAGGTTGATTCCGACTCTTTATAAACTCGGATGAGCTATTTATACAGGAAGGTGAAATAAAGAAGCGACCCTATAAAAACAATTTATATATCAGGTTAGTTAACCACTAGGATGAGTTATTTATATGAGAAGGTGAAATATTTGAGCAATTTTTTTAAAAATAATTTTTGTGTTAAAAGATGGATCCCAACTTCTTAGAAACTCGAAATTACTACGACATGTGTAACTCTCCACATAACCCGCCGACTAATTTCAAAGCAATGAAAATTTCCATTGAGGGTTAATAGGACTATAGTCCTTTTACGTATGTGAACTAACATAATCACTAACAACTTAACCTTTTTTTTAATATATTTTTTTATCCAAATGGTAGGACTGACAAATTAATGGTACAAAAATTACTATACCAACTGTGTACTAATCGTATATAAGTGTATGTGTATTGCTACTATTGAGGATATGGAGAGGATGGGAAAGTGAAGAAGATGTTCTTCTCCCATGCGAAAGAAAGAGAAGAAGATGGTCTTAATTATCACTATCGGTTGGGGATATGAAAATGATGAGAAATAGTTAGGAGCGTAAAACTAAAATCGCGAGGAGACTTACCCATATTATACATTGTATATATGATGGTGGCACGATTTAGCGTTCGGTCGACATGCACTATGAAGTTGCTGAAACATATTTCTTATTAGCTGACATGCAACTAATCACTAGGTTGTTTTTGTTCCCGATCCTCCTTCAGTGATACTACTTCTATTTTCCCTCTCTCCTCTCACTCTATCCTCTACGAAAAGCAGCTCCCCTCTCTAGCTCATATGTATTTAATGCTCCCCTCTCTCCCCTTTCCATTAAATGTTCTCCTTCACTCTTTCCTCTGCAACATCTCTATACTTTCTCTTTTTTATTTTATTTTCAATCTGGCCAGCTCTCACATTTAACCTCTCTCTCCTCCCAGATCTCTCTTTCCTCTCCCACTCTCCATCCTCTCAGCTTTTGCATTTAATACTCCCTCTCTCCACTAGCTAATCCCGGGTTGTAACGCTAGTTACTTTTGCAATTAACCAAAAAATCATCACTTTTGTAAATTTTGTGTTTTGTGTGTGTGTCATTCCCTGTTTTAGTAATAAGAATGAGATTATTTTAAAAAAATCAATAAAAAAATTAATATTATATATATATATATATATTTATTATCTTAATTAAGAAAACGTACGTGAATAATAAACGACTTATAAAAGTGAACGAAGGAGTATTTATTAATCATTAATGCTTTATTATAATTTTATTATATTATTATGTAATTTAATTTGAAATGTTAAACAAGTAAAACATAAAATATTATGTAATTTAATTTAAAATGTTAAAAAAAATTAAACAAAATATATTATTAATGTTTTTTTTCCCATCCTTGATGGTTAATTAGCATCGGTAATTGTGGTATTGCATATATAAAAATACAGGTGGAAATCTATTTCGTTAACCATAGTAGTATCATACCGATGATAACCGCAAACATATTTACCGATATCAGTGGTTAATTACTACTGTAGTTACCATGCCAACCCTACTAAGTACTGTATTGATTCGACCTGAAGAGTGATTGAGGAAGTCGAGAAACTTGTGGTGGAGTTGATCAAGATCGACATGGATCGATGAGCTTGATGTAGACTAGTTTGAATTTAAGTTGGAGGAGGCACATGCACCATCAGTCGTTGCAGACTCATGCTTCGTATCAATTCAATTCGCCGGTACGGCTCTTAAATACCTAGTCAACATCTATAGCAGGGCTGTACTAGAATCGGGCCGCTATTTATATACCATGATGGATGATTTGGAATGAACCCCTTCAAATAGGGCTTACGTGTCGGTTTCCCATTGGCTGATCGATGGACAACCACGCTATCTTTTAGTACAAAAAATTTCCACATCAACCAATATATATACTCCGATCGATGCCATATATATTGACTATTCTCCTACAGCTAGCTAGCCCTATACTGTCATAGATATTTGACAATTCTAATAACGCTAGCTTTCGATCATTACCTTACCTCAATTATAGTAAAACGAATTTTCTTTTGCTTTTTTTTTTTTTTATTTTTCGTTAGCTTTCACTTACTTTGTTTTACCTACCTACGCTGAAGTCGGTTGAAATTCTCTAATCCGTAATAACGGTTCATTATATGGTCCTTATCGGTTAATTTATTGGATGTGACGAATTATTTTATTAATTTTCTTAATCAATTAAATAGGGTAGTTTTATAATTGTTTTTTAACTAATAAGAGAAAGCGCACTATAAAAGAGACCATGATAGCTAGTCTATTACGTACCCTGAAGGTGGTTTACTTTGTATTGAGGTGAAATGATTACTCCCCGTTTGATCCTTGTGTAGCCAATTGTTTTATTGCTTTGAGGCTTCATTCGATGGGACCTTTTGCAATTTCTTTCACACATTCGTCGAGATTTATCATGGTAGTCGACTTGCGATCAGGTTGTGAATCTTTGTCACCGCATGTTATATAAGTCTTGAACCATATCTGAGTATAACCTTTAATCACTTCTTCCTAATATCATGAACCACTTATTTTTTAAATCTTGAACCACATGTTGTACAAGTTTTGAATCACATGCATATGAGTAAAAGTTTGAACCACTTATTGTTAATATCTTGAACCATTTTTTTCTTAAACCACTTCTTATTAATATCTTGAACAATTTCTTTTTAAAATTTTGAACTATGTGTTCTTCAAGTTATGAATCACACGTGTGTAAAAGCCTGAACAATTTCTTGTCAATATCTTAAACCACTTTTTTATCAAAATTTTGAACCTCGTGTCATTCAATTCCTAAATCAACAGCAACAACAACAACAACAAACATAGTATATCTCATTCAAAGCAGGGTCTTTGGGGGGGGGGGACTCATTTTACGCTTCATGCCTAAACCATCTAAACCTTGATTCCCATATATAGTTTGTCCTTAATGCAGCTAAATTGTACTTTATCACGAATAATCTCATTTCTGATTCTGTCTAGGCGTGTGTGTCTGCACATCTATCTAAGTATTATTATCTCTACCACCATAAAACTTTGTTCATTTACCTTCATTGTTGTCCAACACTCCACAAAGATGATGTTCTTTTATCTCTGTGGACTTGTTGATTATACATGCGAGTAAAGTTAGTACTCTGAATATCGCTACTAAGGCCAAATGGGTTCCTCTATTACACCTGGTGCACCACGTAATTATTTTTGCTATAATCACACATTGAAAAAATTAAAAATTATATTTATCTTATATTTAATTATATTGATATATTTATAAAATTTAATATTAAAAAACATGTTATAGAAAAATAGAAAAATCATTTGCTAAAATAATCGAGCTTGCTCGTTTAAATGTGCAATTACATTTTTACCCTTATATTTAATTTAGCCTAGGTTTTGGACTTTTGGTTTTGCTTTTGCAATTTTGCACCGCATGCGCTCACGCAGCCGTCGTCCCGTCTCTCTCATCTCTCATTCTCTCGAGTCTCTTCAAGTCCATGAGCGCCTGAGCTCTCTCTCTGCTCTGATCTCTCCATTGTCGCCATTTTTTCCCTACTCTTTCTCAGATCTCTCCACTCTCGCGCTTGTCATTTTCACCAGCTACATTGTCTCTTTAAGTCAGTAATAATTGTGTCAATGGTGACAACATTAATTCGCGGTGTCATCAACGTTAGCAGTATCAGAATAATTATATTAGCAATAACGATGTTATGTTATTTTGAACCCACGTTACACAAATCGTAATTTTATTACCTTTGTTAGCACCTCTAATGTGTTATATGAATCCACTTTGCGGCGTCTACAAAGTCAATGGTATATGTAGTGTCAACGATGTCGTCATTAATGGTGTCTACAATATTAATGGTGAGAGCAACGTCGACGTCAGCGGTGTCAACAACATCGACGTCATCAACATTGATCTCAGCGACGTCAGCAGCGTTGGTGTCAACAACGTCAACATCAACATCAACAACATCAACAACGTCATCGTCGACAACAACGTGTCAATAGCGCCAAAGTCAGTGAATTTTTTTATGAAAAAAATCAAATTTTGTTTTTTAAAAAATAATTATAAGGTGGAAGGAAATTTGGAGGAAGGAAGAGAAGAAACGAGTAGAGAAATGGGGGTCGACATTAGCAACATTGGCGTTAGCGTCAACAACATCGGCGGTAGTATCGTCGGCATCAACATCGTCGACGTCAACAATGTTGGTGTCAACAACATCGACATCAGCAACGTTAGCGGCAGCAACATCGACGTTAGCAACGTCGGCGTCAACAACATCGACGTCAGCGGCATCGACCTCGATGTCGGTGAAATTTAAAAAAAAAATAATAATAATAAATCAAAGAAAATAAAATTTTAGTTTTAAAAAAATAATTGTAAGATGGAGAGAAATGGGGGGGAGAGAGAATGTGGGAGGAAGAAAGAGAAGAGAAATTAGGGAAAGTGAGAGTAAGGAAGGGAAGGATAGGGTGGAGAAAGGTAATTAGTGGACATTTTGGTAAAAAAGACGGAAAATATATATGGACATTTAGGTAAACACTCCTTAAAAAATTTGTTGACCTCAAAAAATAAATTGATGATTCATCAAAACAATTTGGTGATTTATAATATTTGGGTTTACATCAAGTATTGGAAATCATGATATAAATTAGAGGAAAAAGTCATAAGAAAAACCTCGAATAGCTTCGCAGGAAGGTGCGTCAATCGATCGATTGAAGGAGTATTAATGAAAGGAATCAATGGAATGAAAGAGATTTGTTGTTACGATACCCGTGATTTGAGGAATATGGGCAAATATGTCATAGAAAAAAAATAGTATCACTAACAAAACAAAAACATGAATAATAAATATATCCCCTATCCCACAAAAAAAAAGTTACTTAATTTGACCTTTGAAAAAAAAATAGTAATTCGATTCAAACTTAGGCGGTAGAAGATGACAAGCCCTTTTGTGAGTTTTGTCTCACTCAATGTAGAAAATAAATAGATTTGTCCCGTTTTGATTTGTTCGTTTTCACTACGTACTACACACTGTATGATGTATCTGTACGTCGATGCGTTTAATTAATGTGGCTATATATATATAGCTTATTTGGATCAGGGGCGTCTATATCTTAGTTCTTACATATGCTACACTACTTCGGTACTCCAAATCTTTTTGGGGGATTCATATTTACACGTACAAGAAAAATATTAGCAAAGAGATGAGTATGATCACGGGTTTTGAAAAAATATGTACGTGGACGACTTTAGAAGCTGTGATTATATAGATGAAAATCATATATAGTTTGCCCTCTTTCTGTAAGACCCACCTTACCAAAATTAAATGAGAAAAGAAGTGTATGATGGACTAGCTTGTGCGGTACTATGCTGACTTGTGCAATACTATAGTGAATGCATGTTACATGTAGACTGTGCAATACTGTGTGTGTGTGGATTGCACATTAGAAATGGGGTTTCAAATCAAGAAAACTTCAATTCTCAACTATAGACACTAAAAAGTTGAATCGATTTTGACCCAACACCAGGTCACCAGGTCTTGACCCTAAAAGTCTCGAATAATTCGAGTTCGGGTTGATTTCGGGTCCCGGGTCTAAAACACCGGGTTCAAACGCGTAAAATTACCAGATGTACGGATCGGATTTTTCGGGTCGGGTCATGTTTTGACAGGTCTACTTGTCACTCATGCAAGAGTCAAAATAATCCAAGACGCTACTCACATAATATTTGTTGTCACAATATTGTTCAAATTTTTAAATGTGTATCTTTTGATTGTCCATGTTGTTAGCTTAGTTGTTGATGTTTGTTAGTTGATTGTTTCATTATTTACTTCCATTCTCTTCCACCTGATCCCAATTTCCTGTCGCAAAAAAACAGTTGGTGTGTGATCGAGGATTTTTAATAATGTTGCTCTATTGTCTTGATCTAAAGTTTTAATTGCTAGGGTTTACTAGGTTTTAATTGTGCTATAGTTTGCAACTAGGATAAAATAGAAATTATTTAAAATAGAAATTTAGAATAATTTGTTAATGTTTTATTAATAATATATTATATAATTCTCTGATCTCCGTTTAAAATACACGTCTTTTGACTGACATGTTTTTAATTTTTTTTACATAATTTTATAAATATTATTGATAAGTATAAAATTAAGTAAAAAAAATAATATTTTATATAGTTTTTTGCTCCTTAAAAAACATGTTAAAAAATTAAAAGACTTATAACTCGAAAGAATCGATATATCTATATACCTATATTAAAACTGATATATAGCGTCTTATGTGGCGTGTTGTGGTTACTTCTAGGAAAAAAATTTCTACCAAAAAAATCATTAAAATAATTATACAAAGTTATCATATGTCATAATTTATCTATGTAAATAAATTTATATTATATCTTGATTATATCTATTATATATAAGATGTAATATATCCTTTTCTAATTCTATATATATACACACACTAATTAGCTTTATTTTTAAAGCATAAAATTATATTTGCTACGCCAAAAATACACTCAGGAGACAGACCTAAGTCGTCGCCTGAGTGGTCATACGGTCCCTTAGACATTCAAACCACGCTCACTTTGTCGCCTGAGTGTTGTCGCTTAAACATTGTGCCTAGAGTATTCAACCCACGACCTTCCCAACATTCGTCACTTGAGTTATATTCAAGCGAAAGGACAACAATTGTCGCCTGAAAATTGAGGTAGGCATTGGAAGTCTTTCATGAACACTCAAGCGATGACATAGGTTTGTCTCTTCAGTATGTTTCAAGCGACGGACCATATATATTGTCACTTGAAAATTGAAGTGGGCACTCAAACCAGGGGCGGAGGCAGGGGGCATGCGGTGGCTCGAGCCCCCCTGGAAGTATTAAGTAGATACAAGTACATTGTAACACAACTGGTAGGGGATCTGTATAGGGAGACTAAAGATCCTAGGTTCGATTCACATTCAGCCCTCTTTAATCAATTTTTTTTAACCTCCTTCTAACCATTGAGCCCCCTCTGGACTGAGCCCTGGCTCCGCCCCTGACTCAAACCATTTAGGTGACAAGCAATGTTCCCAAAACCTGTATACCACACAACCAATCTGACAATCTACCCCACACAACTTCGTCAAGCTTTAAAAAAAATTCAATTTTCACAATAAACAATCGAATTCAAGCAGCTGCATATATAACACAAATATGACAATCCAGACCACACCACAATTGCACAACACATATTCAAATTTTCTGTTAAATAACGGTGGGTCATCCGACGTGGGGTACCCCACCGGCTTATATGCAAGGCTTGGATTCATCATTTTTTCAATGTGAGATACTATCTCATTTCATATTCTCAATATTTTCCACTCAAATCCAAGCTTCACAACACAATCTAGTTCGCTGGCCAATTCAAGTTTTACACAAAAAAAACCTGCTGCACAAGACATATTCATGTTCCAACATATTGGTTCTTCCCCCCAAATACCCAAAATCTATTATTTCTAAAATAAGCCTACGAAAATATATAGTACGAGTTCAAGAGTCTACTATACGTACCTCAGATGTTGGTTGTGAAGGAGCATATTGTCGCATGAAAGACCCTAATCCCTCCACACATTTCTCCTCAAGTCTTCATTCTCACCAATCACCTTGTCACTTCCCTCAATGGCAAAATGTTGACCAGCAAATGGAAATGCATATATATTAGTGTTAATTAAAAAAAAAACTTATTTGAATAAGTGGGTGTGATCATTTTATGGTCTAGTCACAAAAACATAAAACTTAACCGAATGGTTTACAAAAACTCAAGAACCTGATGTTCGTCGTTTGAAGATCATACCTTAAGCGACGAATTAATCTAATACAATCCGTTGCCTAAATGTAAATCTGGCGTAGTAATCTAATGCTATGTTGGTATATCTATCTATCTATCGATATATTATATATTTGTTCTAAAACAATGTCTTATATATTTTATGTATATCTTATATATTTATTTAATGTAAAAGCTGTTTTTCCATATTTTAATTTATGTATATCTTATATATTTATTATTTAATTAATGTAAACCAGTGACAAGCAACTGAAATTCTTTGGATTGTTTTACCACTAAAATTCGTTTTTTTAATTAGATATGTTTTCTTTAACCCAAGCTATTGCACGCTTCGTTAATTAATTATATTTTTTATATCTCATAAGTAATTTAGTAATAACTCTTATTTACATACTTTCTATTATTTTATCACTTATTTATCCAATAAAGACTTTCTATTATTTTATCACTTATTTATCCAATAAAGAGTACATAATAAAATAAAATATCTTTATTTTATTTATTATTTAAAAATACAAAACTATATAAATGATAGTAATAAAATATCACATATTTATTTCTTGGTGAAAGTCAGATAAAATTTTATCCCATAAGATGTAAAAGATTAAATCAATAGTCACCGACATAGACAAATTCGATAAAACCCCGACATATAAGACTTCATGCCTCTATTTGAGTATTATTATTATCATTGAATTTCTTCTTTGTATTTTATTCATATACTATATACAATAAAATAGTAAGGAGTATTGTATAACTATCTCAACTTTAATATTCAGTTATAAATTATAAGTAAATTTTTTTATTGAAAACATAATATTATTTATTTTACCAATCACTCTACAAATAAAGTTACAATAAAATCTTAATCCTTTAATCTAATTTTCATAATTGATATTTAATTAATTTTTTTTCTAAAATTTATTAGTTCATATATGGTAATTAACCCTCCAAAGTAAGTATATCATAATACTCGTAGTATAAATTAAGGTACTCCCAAATTCAAAAAAATAAGTAACTTAATAAATTTCATAATCTATCCGGCTTTTTAATGTAAATAAATACGTACTATTGTACGCGCAGTAGTGATTTATGTGTGATTATAGGATAATATGTGATAAAATTAATTTTTATTAATTGTGATAATTAATAAAGGTGGGGTTAGTTAGGATAAGTCACAAAATACTATCAAAATTAACCAATCAAGATATGAAAATAATTTATTATTTAAATTAATCATAATTATTAACAAAGGTGGGTCTTTATTAAACGAGGTAACTAAAAAATAAAAATTATTAATTGACGTGGCTAAATAAGATGGGGCTAAATTGTACCATAAAACGATATATACTCGCTAGCTAAGTAGCTAATCAACAAACTTGTTATATATATATCTCGTACGCCAAGACCAATCATTAAAAAAGTTATGCTTTATATATGGATATATATTTTATTTTCATATGTAAAATTCCCCAAATTTCGCATGGGTTTGAAATTCCGCTCGAAAAGGTTTAAAATAAATCTCGAAATGATTTGAATTAACAAATCCTCTACAAATCCCATAAGGACTTGAAACACGCTCGAAAGAGTTTGAATTAAATCCCGTTAGGGCTTAATTAGTCCGTTTTTGACCGGTCCTTCGTGGTGCGGTTTGCTCGATTGACGTTCAACTTTGCTTTGGTGCATCTAGGCATTCTTCTTCTTCGTTGGGGTACTCTGGTAGTCGGAGTCGGGACTGGTTGAGGTCAAGTTAGTGTGTATGGGACGACTAGGTGATCGAAAATGAGTTTCTTGGAGGTTTGTCTTCAATTCACTGTCCACAGAGATTTCTTATGTATCACTGACCAACGGTGTTATTTCATTATGGTGCTTGGCTTCATCCGTATTCTACATTCCCAACGTGCTAGATTTAGTTTTGTCTGAATTCGTCTTTGTATCGTACGTTTCTCTTATAGTATTGCACTTTTTCTATTTTCTGTTATATGTTTTGACGATCTTTTAACTATTGACTATCGAGATTCAGGTATGTCTGATCTCAAATTCTTACCTAATAATAATACGGAGTAATAAAAATCAACCCGCATATTCACGGTTAGGGTTAAGATAATGATATCTCGATCTGTGGCCCGTTGAAAGTACTACGTAGTAATTGGGTGGGTTGCTACCAGCTTGCTAGTGGGTCGGTACCTAGGTAGGTTAATTTTTGGTTTTTTGTTTTTTGGGGGTGGGGGAGGAACAGTCACAGATATTATTGATGCAACTGTGGGGTCCATTGATTTGCAAGCTAGGGACTAGGGCTACTCTGAAGAAAGAGACGTATCTTTAATGGTACTATGGTAGTAGTGAGATGACTATTTTTTCCAAAAAAAATATCATAATTATTTTTTATAATAAAATACTACTCCCTCCGTTAATTAAAACTTGACGTTTTACTATTTATGCACGCTTTTTGAGGTGTTAAAAACTATATAAAATATTAACTTTTTTAATATATTTTTTTAATAATTTCATACTTGTTACTATTACGTATGAATTTATAAAAACAAATTTTAAAAAAAGTTAATATTTCATATAGTTTTTATCATTCTAAAAAAGCGTGCATGAATAGTAAATGACAAGTTTTAATTAACAGAGGGAGTATAAAAAAGGGAGAATCAATAAAGTGGGTATCCTACTATGATACTCACCTCACATAAAAATTTTAGGTTAATAAAAAATCTGACATTTTTTGTTTTTCTTTTAAAAAAT
Source organism: Persicaria maculosa (assembly GCA_963922045.1). NCBI lineage: Eukaryota > Viridiplantae > Streptophyta > Magnoliopsida > Caryophyllales > Polygonaceae > Persicaria > Persicaria maculosa. The sequence goes on along the minus strand of OY998267.1, from coordinate 11,223,949 downwards.
TATTTATGGTATTTGGAGTATCATGAATAAAGATGGTCTAAGTACTATGAAGAAATTAGCAGTAGTGATCCATTGTGCCGGATTTCCCTATACCCTTCTTGTGCCTTCTCTCATTTTTGTTTTATAAAAACATATAAAAATAATTGAGAAAATTTGGTGTTTTGTACCCCTGTGCATATTTAATTAGGTAATTAACCACCTTACTTTTTTTATTAGGTGGGATAGACCCCTTTAATTTTTTTTAGCCGCATTAGACCCTTCCTTTACCCTAATCCCTCGTTCACTCTCCTTGTTCCCTCATTCTTTGATATCCATCTCTTCATTCCTACCTTGCTCGCCTCGCCCTCTTCTTTCTCACCACGCTCCCATGGCGGCTTGCTCGTCCTCGTTCTCTCCATTCCGGCCACGAGTCGGAGGTACTTCAGCCGCCGCCACGAGATGGAGGAGGACAATTTCGAAGGGGGATTAGTGTGGTGCTTCGTCATCTTCTCCTGGATCTGATAGGGCGAGGAGGAGGAGGAGAGCGACACTTAAAATTATGTAGCCAGTCCAGAGGTAATATTGAATATCAACAGATTGGAATGTCGGCAAGTTGGAATGTCATCATCTTTGTCATCTTCTTCCACCGGATCGATCAAGGAGGAGTAAGGTATTTCTTATGCTGGTTATTGTTTAAGCTTTTGTGTGAGTTAAGTTTTGAACCTGTGGTTGGAATGACGGCAGGTTGGAATGTCAGCAGATTTGAGCCTGTGGTTTGAACATCAGCCCCAACTCGAGTATTCCAAGGTAATTCCTACTCTGTTGGTTGTAATTGTTAAAGTGGAATCAAATAAAATAATGGAGATTTGAGATCTCCTTCCACTGGATGCAAGATATATTGAGAAATTTGAAGGTGCTGGATATGTTTGAATTGGGTGAGGTAAGAGTTGCATCCAAGGTGTTCAATGAAATGCCTAGATGAGGTAAGAGCTTTGAATTCGAAGAATTGGGTGAGGTAAGAGCTTTGAATTCGAAGAATTGGGTGAGGTAAGAGCTTTGAATTGAGAAATTTGAGATCTCCTTCCTTGGTCTGCAGTGTTTCTCTAATCTCAGAGGCAACAACTTTAGAATTTCTCTATTCTCTGAAATATCTGACAAGTTACTGTGGAATCAGTTATCAAAGATTTTCAAGTTATCTTGGTATATTTCTTAGTGCTTTTTGTTTACTGAAAATTGAGTTCTTATATATGATTGTTTGGTGCTTGTAGCTTGCTTGAGCCAAGGCCTTCAGTGAATGATCTGATCGATTAGATGAACTTAATCGAGGATGCTTTTAAGAGGGGTCAGTCTTTGTCCAAATCAAAGGTTTGAAGGTGAGTTTCTCAGGCTTTTCGGTTGCATTCCTCCTGTTTAATAACATCATATAGGTTTAATAGATGACAAAGGTGCTTCTTCAATCCTAAATTAATCGCATATGATAGTTTGGATTGAACTATGGGGTGAAATTCATGTGGCATCTAGATAGGTCTTCTGATTGCATATGGAATCGAACATGATGGCAAGCTTATCACTGTATTTTCAGCTCTGAATTACTGTGATCAGGTAATTTCACGAGCTTTGTAAATCTGCTGGTTTTTTTCTATGATGCTTTTAGCACTAGACGTGTCCTGATGAATTTGTTCTCTCCTGTAGATGGGCAATAAGGGTGTATTCATTCGATTTGAAGCCATGGAAATGAAGCTCAACATTGTCACTTTCTCAGCAGTGGTGAGTACAGAATCTCAATTGAAGATCCTCTTCAACTTCCAAATATTAGGATTGTCTTTATAGGTAACATTTTCTTGAAAAAAGGAAAATATTGCTTAGCAGATTTCATTCTGATCGACTGATTTTATACAAGTTATGTTGCCCTGGGATGTGATTCCTTGCTTGATGTCCAACTAACATAAAAAATGATGAGTGTTTTCTTCATCTTCTATCCTGGTTAAGAGGAGAGTTTTCAGAGTCAAAACTGATGGGTGTTTTCTTCATCTTATGCTCGGGTTGTGGTTTCTTACTAGATTTGAAATTGATGACACTTTCTCTTGTGTATACTTGAATCTATCTATTTCGAGTGTACTTTGTCTATATTATTTTTTTGCAAATTGTTGTTGTATACTCTGTTGTTGATTTAAAGCAAAAAGATTCATCCTAAATGACCTTAATGTATACAAATGACTACTTGATAAGAGTTTGGAATGCATATCAATATAGAACCCAAGTGTTGAATATGCAGAAACTACTTTGGTTTTTGCTTTTGGATACTTTGGTTTTGAGAGTGTTCTTGCTTCTTCTGCCTTTAATTTGTGTCTTTATATTCGTCTGGATTATGTGATCAAATTGCTTCAACAATTGGGGATTTTGTGGCTTTTGGAAGTCGATGGCAATTTGAAAGGTAGATGAGTAAAGACACCAGTAAAATTTTGTCCAATATACTAATGTTACAATCTAATATACCTCTTTTGATCTACATTATTTTCCTTGCAGTAAAAATTGGCTCAAATGCTCTCCCATTTGCTGAAGCTAGCTGTGTAATTCAATGTCGCGGTCTACATGACCAACCAAGGTATTTACAATGGACTTTCATATGTGCCATTGTAAATCTCGCTCCTGCCTCCAGTTTTGCATTTTGTGTCTTCAACCTACAAAAGGACATGCCCGAAAGTTGGCTGAAAAGTAGACGGAATCAAACTCCATTGATGCCAATGCTGAAAGGTGTTTCTGCAGCAGGTTTGGGCTCCAAAATTGCAAATTATTCAAGCTGTTGTTGCTATTATTGTATCGCAAATTTGAGCGGTTCAGGAGGGTGAGAATGGGGGTATGAATGGAAGGGCTTCAAGTGCAACAAGTGAGACCGGAAAGCAACAGACAAATTTGGAAAAAGTGATTGTACTGTTGTTATGACATCAATAATATGTGAGGAGTAACAGAGGGCTATTTGGTAGGACTGAAGTGTATATGGATTGTGGAAGAAAGCAATAGAGGGAGCTTAAGGAAAAATAGTGTTCTTCAATTCTTATGACCTGGTTTTTTTTACTTAAGTGATGTTGTTGATGCAGTTTGGCTTGTCCTAAAGTGAGGAAATATCAACATCATCTGAGGTTAATAATAATTGGTGCTTTTCTCTTTATTTATTGCTTGCTAGTTAGGTGATAACATGTTTTTAACTCCGCTTGTGTTTTGATCCACAACTGGTCCCAAGACCGGAAAAAAGGAGGAGGGGAGACATGTTAGGAGGTATTTTATGTTATTAGATTCTTAAATGTCATCACAAATGTGTCACCAATAAAAATGTCACCAATGAAGTGTAATAAAATTTTATGCTCATATGTTAATATGTTATCAATTGCACAAAGATGTCACCAATGAAGTGTAATCAAATTTTATGCTTATAGGTTATCTCTCTCTACCAAGGTAACCTCTTCCATTCCCTTACCTTAAGGTAAAACCCACAACCATGGGTTTACCTTTTAGTAACCTTAAGGTGAGCAAAACTCATGCTTGTTGATGCTCTTATAAGTACTCTGTATTAAATATGCGTGGGGATATTAAACCGCATCTTACGCGGTTTAGCAATTAATATTTTATTATGTTAGTCATTTTTAAATTAAGGTAAAAAAAATAAAATATTTAATAAATTATAGTTTTTTAAATATAAATAGAACTCGATTTCTTAATAAATAAAAATGTTGAATTTTTTTATAACAAAATATATTTCAATATATTTATATACATAAATTATACACCATAACCCATTTATGAAAACCGTAGTTGACATGTTCAGAAGATGAAGATCAAGTTGAGCTACCATTCGACATTTACAGATATCATGATCAGGCGATGGGACGTTCGATAGGCTTGACATGACCAGCTCGCAGAGGAATCTTGTAGAGTGCCGACTCACCGGCTGGGATGCCGTCTTTGGCTAACTGTGTCGTCTAAATTATCGTCGATGACAGGTGTCGGCACCGGCATCGTGTCGAATGCGAGAAATTAGTCATGCACATAACAACCCCCTTAGTAATGTTAACTGTTATAGTAGCTGATATAAACTATTAGGAGAAAAAAATAGATTTTTGTGAATATAGAAAAAGAAGTTATGAAAATCTAAGGGTGGACAATTTTGAAAATATAAATTTAAAAGCTAATTGAACTAAACTTTTTATTTTATCTCATTTAAAATTATATAATATTATAATCAAAAGGTCTAAAAAAACCTTTTGTATAAAGGAGCTGCAAAACTGATATAATGATTTAATAACTGACGGAGGGAAACCCTGTCGTTGATCCGTCAAAGAAAACTCAAACCTATAACTAGTATAGTAATAAGTAAGAGGTCGATCCACAGGGAGATTTGTTATTCAAATGTGATTTAAGTGCCAATTAAAGTAACCAAATGAGGGGGTTATGAAAGCAAAGCGAATTATGAAAGGAAAGAGTAAATGGTATTGATTCAAACAATTGAGAGAAGTAGTTCTACCTACAATTTTCCACTTTATTTGGTTGAATCGATCCTTGTAACTTCTTCTCGTCCTATTAAGTTTCCTATGAATACCCTTGTCCCGACCTAATATAGTTACTAGTCCAATCAGTCCTAGCAACTCTTATCAATCGAACAGTCCCTAAAGAAGGATTTAACCCAATTGATAGCTTTAAGTTCAGAGATTAGCCAAGGTATTTGCAGTCCCTAAAGAGGGATTTAACAACACATTCAACTTCCTACCTATCCAATTAGTTCAATCAGCCCTAAAGGGACAAGTTTGCTACTTAGGTTAAGGTTCGCAATCAGGAATCTACAAAACCCTAGCAATTGAATTGATCTAACTAGTTGCGCGGGCTAGATAGAACAAAACAATAATCAATCAAGCACAAAGAATTTGAAGCATTCAAATATAGGAAACAAGGAACGAGAATTAGAAACTCACAATCAATCCAAATAAAGCTTCAAATTGCAGGTAGAACAGATGAGTTTAGTTCCTCATGGAAGACATCGCTCAAATCTCTAAATTGTCTGATGAACGTAGAATAAAAATGAAAAGTGATAGAAAAATAACTTAAAGTCGGCCTTATAACAAACTAAGTCGGCCATAAAACATCCAACATAAAACTAGGGTTTTCTTAATTGAAACGCGTCGCTCTGGGCAAATGCGGCGGCCGCGGCATATTGCTGCGCCCGCAGCATATGGCAGCGCCCGCTGCATCAGTCTTTTACGGAAAATTCAGGTCGAATCAGCTCTAGACATTAACAGGAAAGTTGTAGCTCTCTGAAAGAGCTTTTCAACGCATGGTCATAATAGTCAATCGGACAACCGAGGCCTCCAAAAAGTGCAAAACAAGTTCAGCATGTCTGGCGACAACTTCTGCAGACTTGTTCTTCGTTTGGGCTCGCTTCTTCTTCTCATGACCTCTTTAGATCGTCATGTAAGCTTCCTCGATCAACTAGACATCCTCATCTAATGCTTCATCAACCCATTTCTCCTCCTCGGATCCACAGTTACCTGAAATAATCAATAAAAACGTGTAGATTCCGACTCCACCAACATAGAGAGCAAATATGCAAATTGTACTTAAACCATGCATGATATGCATCATAACTAAGATAAATGCAACCTATTATGACCATCTAAATGCATACTATCAAACTCCCCCACACTTAAGCTTCGCTAGTCCTCGAGCGAACAATATAAAAGCAACCTATACCTACGCTTTCCTTCTTCATGCATTAGCCCAAATCAAAAGCAATATCAATTTTAAATGAACACAAGACCAAGTGAATAAACATCATAGCATGTATTTAGCGATCAAAGCATAGAAGTAGAAATCATCCAACCTCACCAGGAATATGTGTTTCACTCATACTCTCATGTGTTTAGGCTTTATGGTTCAACTTTCAACTCAATCCAAAATGCACTAAGCTCATAGACATTGACCACCATATCACCAAATATCTACCGAAATGTCATTACTTGCGGGACACAATAAAGAAAACTAAATAAAATGTGACACTTTTTTTTTTCTTTTGTTTCTTTTCTTTTCTTTTTTTTTCTTTTTATTTTCTTGTCTTGGTGCTTTCCTTACGCGAGGCGCAAACATGGGTGTCATGAACGGCCCCGGTCTATCAACACCTCAACCTACTAATATGAAGTCCACTTGAACATCTTTTGACGCAAGTTGCAAACATGGGTGTCATGAATGAACCTGGTTACTCAATGATCAAGCTTTCTTTCATAGTGGATAGTTTTCAACACTGTTTTACGCGAATCATACCCATGGGTGTCATGCGTAGACCCGGTTACTAAGTGTATCAACCATTGCCACTTTATTGCCCTAAATATGCACAAACTAAAACAAAAAGACTCAAGATATAAACATAATCCGCAAGCAACAACTATGTGATACTAAAGTCACTGCCAAGAGGTAGCAACACAAGGAGAGTAAATCACACAATTAAGCAAAAGAATTATAAACAATTCCATATAAGGCTAACATTCTCACAAGGGTCATGTTCATAGGATTTCAATCATACTTTAGCTCAATCATACATGCTCAATTATATTTGCAAGGTCATGCTTCATATAAAATAAAGAATATAGACAAGGCCAAAACATCCAGAACTCCATGGGATTTATATGATCATGCTGAAATTTAAATTAGAGGACAAACTAAGCCAGATGGGTATTTAAATAACACATATGGATGCAATGCATGATTTTTTATTTTTTATTTATTTATTTATTTTTGCTGCATAAGTAAACAAGAAATGTAAATATGAAATGATTCAAAAATAAAAATGTGTGCAGAAATTTAAACATGATCTAACTGAATGCACTATATAAACTAAACTCACCTATATACACTAAATTTCCTTCCCCCACACTTAAATCTTTCATTGTCCTCAATGAAATATCAAAGACAACAAAAATAAATCAAATAAACACGATGTGAGGGTAAAGAAAACTAACTGCTCACTGAGGCGGCGGTGGCTGGTAGGGTGGAAACTGGGGCCACGCCATGCTATAGTAGTACTCCTGCTGCCTCCTTATGTCCTCTATAGAAGAGGCCATATCACGAACATTGCGACCCAAGTCGCTGAGCTCATACTGAAAGGAGTCCTGGCGGATCGAAAGCTGGTGCATCTATGCAAATATGTCCTCACGCCAAGTGGACTCATCATAAGAAGAACTAGGCCCAGCAGAAGGGCCTGCAGCAAACTGTGCACCACCCCCATGAGAGTCAGGCATAGGGTGATCATGTGCAACCGCCTGCTCCTCCTCCTCATCATCATCCTCATCATCATCCGCATCAGCCAATAGGTAAAAGGAATCATCAGTAGGGCCATAAGGAAGGGCCCTAGGTAACCTCAGTCTGTGGACTCCTCCTGGTCCAGCCTTCCATACAAAACCACTCGCCTCCGAGCCCTCTAGCAAATAGGCCCTCCGCAACTGGTCCTCAGTGTAAGTGAACCCACCAGACATAGGGACCCCGCTCTGAGTGTGATCAATGAAACGGCGGGCGATCAATGAAACGGCGCTAAATTTGACGGAGGGAAACCCTGTCGTTGATCTGTCAAAGAAAACTCAAACCTATAACTAGTATAGTAATAAGTAAGAGGTCGATCCACAGGGAGATTTGTTATTCAAATGTGATTTAAGTGCCAATTAAAGTAACCAAATGAGGGGGTTATGAAAGCAAAGCGAATTATGAAAGGAAAGAGTAAATGTTATTGATTCAAACAATTGAGAGAAGTAGTTCTACCTACAATTTTCCACTTTATTTGGTTGAATCGATCCTTGTAACTTCTTCTCGTCCTATTAAGTTTCCTATGAATACCCTTGTCCCGACCTAATATAGTTACTAGTCCAATCAGTCCTAGCAACTCTTATCAATCGAACAGTCCCTAAAGAAGGATTTAACCCAATTGATAGCTTTAAGTTCAGAGATTAGCCAAGGTATTTGCAGTCCCTAAAGAGGGATTTAACAACACATTCAACTTCCTACCTATCCAATTAGTTCAATCAGCCCTAAAGGGACAAGTTTGCTACTTAGGTTAAGGTTCGCAATCAGGAATCTACAAAACCCTAGCAATTGAATTGATCTAACTAGTTGCGCGGGCTAGATAGAACAAAACAATAATCAATCAAGCACAAAGAATTTGAAGCATTCAAATATAGGAAACAAGGAACGAGAATTAGAAACTCACAATCAATCCAAATAAAGCTTCAAATTGCAGGTAGAACAGATGAGTTTAGTTCCTCATGGAAGACATCGCTCAAATCTCTAAATTGTCTGATGAACGTAGAATAAAAATGAAAAGTGATAGAAAAATAACTTAAAGTCGGCCTTATAACAAACTAAGTCGGCCATAAAACATCCAACATAAAACTAGGGTTTTCTTAATTGAAACGCGTCGCTCTGGGCAAATGCGGCGGCCGCGGCATATTGCTGCGCCCGCAGCATATGGCAGCGCCCGCTGCATCAGTCTTTTACGGAAAATTCAGTTCGAATCAGCTCTAGACATTAACAGGAAAGTTGTAGCTCTCTGAAAGAGCTTTTCAACGCATGGTCATAATAGTCAATCGGACAACCGAGGCCTCCAAAAAGTGCAAAACAAGTTCAGCATGTCTGGCGACAACTTCTGCAGACTTGTTCTTCGTTTGGGCTCGCTTCTTCTTCTCATGACCTCTTTAGATCGTCATGTAAGCTTCCTCGATCAACTAGACATCCTCATCTAATGCTTCATCAACCCATTTCTCCTCCTCGGATCCACAGTTACTTGAAATAATCAATAAAAACGTGTAGATTCTGACTCCACCAACATAGAGAGCAAATATGCAAATTGTACTTAAACCATGCATGATATGCATCATAACTAAGATAAATGCAACCTATTATGACCATCTAAATGCATGCTATCAATAACCTAAAATGTAACACAACGTATATATATGTTTACATGAATGTTTACGATCTTAAAGTCCAGGCCATGCTCAGATCAATTACAATCTTTCAGTTTTTCATTCATGAATAATAGAAAGTATCGATTGCATGCATTGGGAATGAAAAAATTTCCCCATCGTATGGAAAGGTCAATATGCTAGTGGTCACAAGAGAAAATTGGTAATTGCTCTTGTGGATTGCCTCGTACGATCTATGGATCTGACATGCTTTTATCAGAATAACAAGTACGTGTAACCATATCAACGTTCTTGATCGTTCTCTTGTATTTGATGATATTTTACATGGTAGAGCTCCAACAACAAATTTTGTTGTAAACGAACATGCATGGATATACAACATGGCATACTACCTAGCGGATGGAATTTACCATGAATGGACAATGTTTATCCCAACAATTAAGCATCCCTTTGGTGCAAAGGATTCTCATTTGCCCAACACCAATAGTCAACTTGTAAGGATGTTGAGCAAGCATCTGTAGTGCTATAACCTTGTTTTCATATTATTCGTCATCCAGCACGGTCATGGGATATTATGCATAACATGATTGTTGAAGATGAACGTGACGTATATCAACTTTAGTACAACACATCAGATTATCAGAATTTGATCAAGTAGTAGATGATGGAATATCCCCGGTGGAATTACCAACTACGATGAGAAACTTCATTTCAAAGTGAGCTCGTGTATGAGATAGTGGTTCACACCATCAACTCAAGGTAGACTTGGTTGATTATATTTACCAAAATAATGACGGTGTGCATCATTATGCATAACATGATTGTTGAAGATGAACGTGACGTATATCAACTACAGTTCAACACATCAGAATTTGATGAAGTGGTAATGATGGAATAACCCCGAGGTGGAATTACCAACTAAGAGGAGCGACTTCATTCAAAAACGAGCTCGTGTACGAGATAGTGGTTCACACCATCAACTCAATGTAGACTTGGTTGAGTATATTTGGTAGAAATTTGGACCACAATTAAGGAGATGAAAATTAATTGTTTCATTTCAACAATTATTTAGGTTAGTCAACGAATTCATTGGGTTTTTATGATAACTGAATCAATTTTGGTGGATTTAGACCTAATTGGTAGAGATGAAAGACCGATTATTTATTGTTCATATAATTGGTTCATTATTCAATGAGAAATGAATAATTATTTAAATGTATGTGGCAAATTAGATGTAGGTTGTTCGATATTCATAATTTGTATAGAATTTTTCGTAAATTGCTCAATTATTTGGATTTTTAGAGTCATTATTCGTGTATATATATGTAAAAGGGAAATTAATTATATATGTATTCGTAGTTATGGAATGAGATTTAGTTTTCCTAAATTATTCAACTAAATATAAAGGATTATTCATTCATGTATGATGTATTTTATTGGTGAGTATGATGGGTGGAGTAGGAATCTATTAGCAATGTAAAGTCGGTTGTAGCACTGAATAATCCTTTGATAAAATTAGACCTGGGCAAACGTGGGTGGGCCCGATCAGCCCGTCCGCCCGCATTGGCAGGTGGACTTGGACATGGAGAAAAGCCCACGCGGGCTGCTAGGCCGGGCCCGCGCCTGCAGCGGGTGCGGGATTGGACAGATCAATCAACCCGTTGCGGGCCGCTAGGCCCGTAACGGGTGCCTGTCTTTTTTTATTAAAATTAATATATATAATATTAATTATTCATTTTTAAAATAAAATAAAACAATAACTATATATATAAACAGTAACTAACTAATACTCCTATTAATCATTCATGCAATTGATAAAAACAGTAACTAAATAATACGTAGTATTAATTATTCATGCATGTGTAACCTTACATATATACAACTTACATATAATAATAATAATAATAATAATAATAATAATAATAATAATAATGAGGGACTTTCCAGTGAGGACACTCCTTACCATGAAACGGGGGGACTATTCTGGATCGTTAGATCAAAAACAATTGATGATAAAATAAAAGGATAAATTTGTAATTTTGAAAGATAACTGCCGGATAGAAATCAAACTGATTTCTCTTAATGAACGGAATGTACAATTTTTTTTCCCAGTGTTCTCTCCATTGTTTTGCCAACAATGTACGTACAGTAAAGAGGTCATATGAATCACAATTAATTTGCTTATGAATTTTGCTTACCACCTTTGCACACTAGATAGTTTTGGATTAACTATGGATTATTCATTTTTAATGATCTGTTTATTCAAATCTAGATATTAATTATTCATATATAACCATTTAAATGTGAATACTTGCCAATTTAAATATGAATAATTGAATATTTAATAATTTAGATTTGAATAATTATATCAATAAATATGAATTTTAACAAATTTGGTGATTAATAGTTGTTGATTGTACGCTTAAGCGTGTACTAAGGCAAATATTCATATTTTATCTTAAATATGAATAATAGAGGTGGTTACACACTTGAGCGTGTTTTTTTAGTTAATCTAATCCGTTCATTTTTTTTTAATCCAAAAGCCTATATTTGTCCCCCCGTTTCATGGTAAGGAGTGTCCTCACTGGAAAGTCCCTCTAATAATAATAATAATAATAATAATAATAATAATAATAATAATAACAACAACAACAACCTAATTAGTATAAATTTAATAAGAAAAATTAATTAGGTCTGCGGGTACCCACGGGCTACCCGCACTACATTCGCGGACGGGTTTGGACACGACTTCCAACCCGTTAAGCGGGCTTAGCCCAACCCGCGCCCGCAACAACGGGATAAAATCTCGGTTAAAGCCCGACCCAAGCCCGGCCGCGCGCCGCGTTTGCCCGGGTCTAGATACAATCTAATAATCTTGCGATATTATTCGGTTGTATTACAACATACTCAATGGTCGATTATTAGTATTATTTGAAGTTTGGTCGATTATTCATTGGTATCGAGGGATTTTTTAACTATAAATATTATATTTATACTTCAAAAAGTAAAAATACACATGAAAAATTAATGTTTAAATTGCAAAATTACCAAATAAACTTGACAAAATAAAAACTTCATTCATAAAGGCTAAAGTTACTTGATCAAAGTTGACAATTCTAAATATCCCTAATATATCGCCTCGATATTGACCCGATATATTGGGTCATAAATGCTAAAGTTGTCTTATCAAAGTTGGCGATTCTAAATATCCTCAATATATCACTGATATATCGACGTTGACCCGATATATGATGTTGACAGATATTTTTCATCCGATATACCGATATCGTAGAGGATTCTAAATATCGGCGATATATCCGATATTTAGAACACTGACCGATATTTTTCATATGATTAATCATGTCATATCGTACCCGATATGACATGATTAATCATGTCATAATCTTTAATTAACATCGCGAATCACGATAAATCCGATATGTCCCTAATATATCATTTTTACTCCTAACCGATACGACTCCGATACGCGATATTTAGAACCTTAGGTGACCCAGAATGAATGAACGAGTACGAATTATACCCGCTGGCGACTAGGGAGTTCAGTAAAAGTAACGAGGTTATCCATCGGCCAATGGGAAAAAGGCACGTCAGCCCTATTTGAGCCTTGAGGGGGTTCATAATCCATCATGGTGTATGTATAAATATAGCCCATGCCTAGCAGAGCTCTATATAACTAAATTACTAGGGCATCAAAAATATATATAGATAGTGAATTAAGCAAAAGATGGGATCCCGTGGAGGAGTGGTGAAGCTGTATGGCGCGGCGAAAGCGGCTTGTCCGCAACGAGTCATGGCGTGCCTCCTCGAGCTTCATCTCGACTTCCAGTTCATCCATGTCGATCTCGACCAAGCCCACCACAAGTCTCCTCACTTCCTCGCTCTTCAGGTCGATCGAATCCATCCCTAACTCCATCCTTTTTTTTTAATCAATTTTATTTAATTAATTAATTGTAAGAGGCCGGTTAATTAATTAACTTTTATTATATATTTAGGAAGATGATATACGCACCCATAAAATTTACTATATGCACCCCATTCTGCCTCTCTTGAGTCACACATCTGTAATCTAAGAGGGGCAGATCGAGTTTATTTAAAAAAAATAAAAAAATTGGAATATATAGTGTGTATAGTAAAAATGGATAATTTCTTTCTTCATACCTTCATGTAAATCCAATTAAGCGTTGATTTTTTAAATCGAATATATATATATATATATATATATTATTAATCTTTTGTATACAAGCCTTAAGATGTATATTGTACCAAAGTTATTATTCAGTGAAATACGAAACATTATTCGGTAAAATTTGAAGCGTTATTCGTAGAAATTATAAGTATTTTATAGGGAATTAAGGTCTCTTTTATTTGAAATAGATCAATAAAAAAACGGAACATTATTCGGTAGAATGTTACAAATTATTCAGTAGAATTGGGACGTTTTCATTTGAATTGAATGGAAAAAAACATACCATTAGTAGGTAGAACGTTTCACATTTTATCGAATAATGCTTCAAATTTCACCGAATAATGTTTCATATTTCACTGAATAATATTGTGTACAATGTACACCCTAAAATCGATGCATAGTATCCTACATGACGTGTTGTGGTTGATCCTAGGAAAAAAAATTAATAAAATAATATGTTGTCATAGTTTATAGAAAGTTATATAAGTCACAATCTAACTATATATATATATATTTTAGTTAATTGAAAAAAATATAAATACAAAATATTTCATAGCTATACTAAACAAAAATATTATAGATAAATATGTATTATTTGATAGGTGTTATTTTACTTATATCTAGATTATTTTTTGATGGAGAATTATTTATATCAAAATTAATTATTTAATCATTGTTATTTTATTTATATTTATATTATTTTTGAGATCAAAATAAATTATTAAAATATTATGTAGTTATAATATGTAGTCACAATCCATCCGTGTATAGATATTTTAGTAAACTACGTAATAAATATGTAGTACATATTTAATAAAAAAAGAATATTAAAAAAAATTTAAAAATCAACTATCTATTATATTACATGAGATTTAATTAACTATAAATTAGGAATATATATATATGATTACAAACCAAGATAATAATCAATTAATATTAATTAATGGAGTTATAATTCTAATTCCACATTGAGTTTTTCATGCGTCTCCTTCAACCATCAATACGTGTTTGTTTGTGTCTCCGGCCATCAATTGGAATTAAATACTAGTACGGTGTTCATATCCAACTAATCTTCAAGAAGACTATTTTTAGGAATCTTTTGATATTTTTCCATTTTGGAGTTGAAAGTTGTTGGAAATGGAAAAGTTGTTTTAGTTGAAGTAAAAATAACTTAAAAAATACTCCACCATTATAGTAGTAGTAACAACTTTTCCATTTCCAACAACTTTCAACCTACACATACATTCTTTTTCCTTTGTTATTGCTGTATAAGAAGAGAGATAGTAGTAGCTTTTATGAGCCCTGCAACCTTTTTCTTTTTTTTTTTCTTAATTACAGAGTACTTGATTTAAGTTTGCATTTTTTTAATTAATGTGTCAAATGCTAAAACGTCTAATATATATGATCAAAGGGAGTATGTATTTTATTTCTCCATTATAGAGATGGTCTAAGAGCATTTCCAGTAATGGATGCTCCATAACTTATGTCCTTCCCTCATTCGTCCACCTCACTCCCACAGTCTCACTAATTTTATTCTCAACACTCTCCAATTCATTTTTATTCCCTACAATAGTCGAGTTTCTCAATAATCTCATCTCATCCTTAATTATGAAAAAAAGAGAGAAATGATTTATTACGGGAATATGTGGGCATCATGATTGGCTTCGGCTTGGAAAAGGTTTACAATATACGGAGTATTGAGATTGATCATAATGATTGGATTGCCCAAATTGAATAAAAAATTAAGTAAATTTGAGAGGCTACTCAATAGTTGGGAAAGCTCTAAGTTTTAAATATATTTTTTAAAAAAATAAAAAATTCTAACCTCGACTAGCTATATATGATAGGGTCAATTACCTTTTTAGTCCCTAACCTTTACCACTTATTTTATTTTGGTCCTTAACCTTTAAAATGCTAAAAAATAGTCCTTAACATTTTTCATCTCATTTCATTTTAGTCCTTAATCTTTCAAACGTTGCAAAACAGTCCCAAAACTTACATTTTTTATTTGTTTTAGTCCCTGATTTTAAAATATTATTAGAAATAATTACCAAAAACCACCCAAATTTTATCATAATGTATATAAAATCATTTATACAAAGAAAAAGTACATACAATCCTCCAACTCTATTATTTTAATTTTCTAAAAACACTCAGACTCTTTTAATATTTAAATTAACAAGATTTGGTGTAGTTAAGTAAAATTATTTACACTTATTACTAATGAGTATAAAAATATATAAAAAAATGTATAAAAAAATGTATAAAATTTTTTCACACTTATCACAATTATTCACAGTTATTACTAACGAGTATAAAAAATTATTCAGACTTATTACTAATGAGTACAATGTTCTAAAAGGCGCTAGGCGGTGGGTGACCGCCTAGTGCCTAGGCGGCTAGGCGGGTGCCTAGGCGGCGCCTAGGCGGACTTAGAAAAAACATGATTATTTCCTCATCTTTTAACGTATAACACATGTCAATGATTCATATAATGTAATAATAATCCATATTATCACTCATAAACCCAAATTTACGGTGCTTAACTAACATTTAAGTAAATAAACGCAAAAGTACACGTCCGACTAACAACTTTAAAACTCCTAAAAATCAAAACCATAGGTTTGACTTAAAAGCAAATATATCTGGACTTGGGGGATAAAAAAACCCTAAATCGACTAATCACATGCCCAAAAGCTAAAATTAAATAATCGTCGGGCTAGGCGGGAATAGGCGGTGCCTAGGCGGGTCTAAGCGGTGCCTAGGCGGGTCTAGGCGATGCCTAGACGGGTCTAGGCGGCACCTAGGCGGTGCTTAGGCAGATTTCCGCCTAGAGGACCGCCTAGGCTTAAAAATTCCTAGGTCCCCTCCCACCTAGCGCCTAGGTGCGATTTTTAGAACACTGAATGAGTATAAAATTATATAAAAAAAATTAACATGCTAAAAAGTCAAACGACATCTATTTTTGAACGAATGTAATAGTAAAAGTAAAATTACATCCAATTAATAAATTGGCTACTAAAAGTAAAAATATATCAAATCTTATGAATTTAAACACTAAAAGTCTAAAAGAGTCTGAATGTTTTTTTTTAAAATTAAAATAATAGAGATGAATGATTTTATGTACTTTTTCTTTATATAAATGATTTTATATACATTATGACAAATTTTGGTGTTTTTTAGTAATTATGTCTAACACTATTTTTAAAATAAGGGGATAAAATGAATAAAAATACGGAAATTTCGCGAGGTACCCCTGAGGTATTGCAATTTTCGCGAGGTATACAACTCTTTTACATATTTCGCGTGGTACCCCTGAGGTTTTGAATTTTTTCGCCTCACGCCCTTCTTGGTTAATCTAACGGATTCCGTTAGTTTTCAATAAAAAAAAGAAAGAAGAAAGAAGGAACGGACTGGAACCCTCCCAACTTTTCTCTCTCCCCGCGAGCCAACCCATCACCCTCTCCATCCCTTCCTCTTCACTGGTGCCGCGCCGCTCCGCCGTCCTCCCCTTCCGAAGCTCCCTTGCAGCAACTCTGGTGCCTTCTTCTCCATCGCTCGCCCTCAACCATTACCACAACATCAGACCGCCGGCGTCCACCTCCGCCCACCGTCGCCGGACCACTTCCTTCCCTCGCCTAACCCTCACCGGCTTCCCTAGGGTTTTTGATTTCTATAACATATGATTCAATTGGAAAAGTGAAAAGGTAACCCAACCCTATCATATATAACATCTAATTTCCCTAACGAATGCAGTTAACTATTAGGTAAAACTGGGCAATTGGCCTCAATTGAAACACTATTAGGTAGAACTGGGCAATCGGCCTCAGTTGGCCTCAATTGAACTTTGTTTCATCCACAAAACCAGAAAAAAAAAAAGGAAAATCAAAAACCCTACATGCTCTCGAGCGCTGTCTTCTGCAAACTCGGGTTCGGATATTGAGCTCGCTCCACGTACAACTCCAAGTTTTGCTTTAAGGCTAAATCCTCTTCGGACTAGAAACCAAAAATTTCACAATCAAACCAGCAGAACCGGCAAAAATTCAGCCAAATCGAAATCGAACATCGCACTGAGAACATAGAAATTAGGTTAATAGAGACAGATCGAGAGAGCATACGGGACCTTCGTCCTTCTTATCATCTTTCTTCTTGGGGTCCTTCGACGGGACCTTCGCAGAGGCCTCATGAGAAGGACAGTCGCCTGTGCTCTTCGTCGGCGCCATTGCAGCAGTCGCCGTTCCTTCTTTCCTTTCTTTTCTTTTTTTTTATATTGAAAGCTGACGGAATTGGTTAGATTTAACCAGGAAGGGTACGAGGCGAAAAAATTCAAAACCTCAGGGGTACCACACGAAATATGCAAAAGAGTTGTATATCTCACGAAAATTGCAATACCTCAGGGGTACCTTGCGAAATTTCCGATAAAAATACAACTTTGGGGATTGTTATGCAATATTTAAATGCTTAAGGACTAAAATGAAATAAAATAGAAAGATTGAGGACTATTTTTAAACATTTTAAAGGTTAAAGAACTAAAATGAAACAAGTGGTAAAAGTTAGGTACTAAAAATGTAATTTATCCTATATGATACGGTAACACATTAATTGAAAAGTCAATTCTCTGCTTTTAATTAGCTAGACGTTAGCTATATATACGAATTTCATGAATGGAAATTATATATATGGAATGAAATAATTATTTAACACTATCCATTTCAAAATTAAAGTCTTTATTTTTTTAACACATCTTTTAAGAATTTAAAAATTCAATCTATAAAATATTAAATTTTTTTATTAATTATAAAAATAATTTTATACTAATTTTCTATATTTTAAGACGAAAGAAGTCCTGTATTAAATATCAATGCAATAAACCATAAATTGCCTTTTCAATTCTGCCAATCAATTAATGCTAATTATAGAGTCTATATAAACCCAAATTTCATCCGTTCATTTCACCATATACTATCGGATTATAAGGTCCCATGTTTTGCCCTAAATCATGTTTTACTAAAAATAAATTAAACCAAATTGCGAATATGATTAATTATCCGTATATAACTTATATAAATATTTATTTTACTCTATACAAATGGTTAAATTATATAAATAAATATAGTATTATATATCAATCTGATCACACTGGTTATATGCAAATGCAGCCATTTGGACAAGTCCCGGTGATTGAAGACGGAGATTTCCGGCTGTTTGGTACGTAAAACGTGTAACTACCTCATACTGTACGTACACAGTACATGTTATTGAAAAAAACTAAGTTTTAACTAGATTATAAACTTCCGGGGGAATTGTGCTATAGGGCATAATTAGGGCATTTATTAGGAAAATGTCCACCCTTTTCCCAAATTGGCAAAATGTCCACCTTCCTTCCCTTGCCCCCTTTGCCCCTTTGCCCCCCCCACGCGCGCCCCTGTGCCCCCCTCCTGTTTCAGCACATTTGGTTTCAGCAAACCCTATTTCAGCGTTTTTTTTTCGCGCGTTGCTGAAACCAAAGTTGCTGAAATTGTTGAAATTAGTTTTTTTTTTTCGCGCGTTGCTGAAACCTAAGTTGCTGAAATCGGAGCTGCTGAAACCAGGGTTGCTGAAACCGGAGTTGCTTAAATTGTTGTTGCAATTGCTGAAATTAGTTTTTTATTTTTTCGCGTCAACGCTTCAACATTGGAGTTGCTGAAACTGGAATTTCTTTTTTTTCTTCTTTTTTTTTCACGCGTTGTTGAAACCGAAGTTGCTGAAATCGGAGTTGCTGAAACCAGGGATGCTGAAACCGGAGTTTCTTTTTATGATTCAACGTTTTTTTTCGCGTTGCTGAAACTGAAGTTGCTGAAACCGGAGTTACTTTTTTTTTTCTTTTTTTTTTCGCGTCACCACTTTGACATCGGATTTGCTGAAATCGGAGTTGCTGAAACCGTGTTGCTGAAACCGGAGTTGCTTTTTTTTTCCGCGTAACGACTTCGACACCGGAGTTGCTGAAACCGTGTTGCTGAAACCGGAGTTGTTTTTTTTTCTTTTTTTTTCCGCGTTAGCACTTCGACACCGAGGTTGCTGAAACCGGAGTTGCTGAAACTGTGTTGCGGGATATAAAGTTAGCCTAAGCGGGATTCGAACCCACGTATTTGCGCATAAGCACATCGCTCTACTATTGAGCTAAGAGGCTTTTAAAGGAGATTTAAAGCAAGGGATATCAAAATTCATTGCAGTCCGCATTTCAGCAATTGCTGAAACTGTGATTGCTGAAACCGGAGTTGCTTTTTTTTTCTTTTTTTTTTTTCGCGTCACCACTTCAACACCGAAGTTGCTGAAAGCGTGTTGCTGAAACCGAAGTTGTTTTTTTTTCTTTTTTTTTGCTGAAACCGAAATTGTTGATTCCAAAAGCAATTAATTTCTCAAATAAATTCTATTAAAACAAAGGGCTGAAATTTGATAGATTGGTAATTGAAAATGTGCGTCAGTCCACCTGTTTTATAATACAAATTTCTAGCAAGCTGAATGCATGTGGAATGTGGATACCACATTACCGCCTTTCTTTATTCATTACTATAGAGAGATACTGAATGCATCTATTTGATTGTTGTTGGCCATTGCTGTTGGGCATGACTACTTGAAATTAAGCCAAATATAAACTGTACCTTCGTTGATTGATTATCCCTTCTAATTCAACTAATATCATTCATCGGAGGGAGGGAGATCGGAATCTAATTCAACTAATATCATTCATCAGAGGGAGGGAAATCATATAAACTGTTAAAACAAAGGACTCAACTAATATAGTTAATTGATTATCCCTTCTAAAACAAAGGGCTCAAGTTAAAACGAAATCGAATTGGTCACATACCTCAAGTTTGACTCCGGTGACGGCGCCGTGATCCCAACCGTTACACTCCAAACAACGACATTGAAGGCGGCGGATCCATAGTCGGATCTACGCGCTCCTCACTCCTCAACGGATCTTGAAGGCGACGGTGGCGGAGGGAGGGAGATCGGATGCACCAGTACAACACCGAGCGGCCTCGCAAGCTCTCCTCGCAAGCGAGAACAGACGAAGTGAGATCTGCCGCCGAGCAGCGGAATGAGATCTGCCGCAGATCTCCAAACGAAGTGAGATCTGCCGCCGAAGAAGCGGATGTGGTATACGCGAGCCATTCGTGGAGGCGCTGGGGGCTGAGGGGAGGAGAATCGGGAGAGATTGAGGGAGTTTGGGGGCTCGATTAGGGCTTCGACGCAGATGGTAGAGTTGATGCTACGATCGCCGGCGCCGTTCGGAGGCGTCCGTCAGAGGAGAAGCCAACGGGGGAGGCCGCAAGTTGCGAAAGCGGGAGGGCGAGAGCATGAAGAGGAGCGAGAACGGAGCGCCATGGCCGGGGAGACGGAACAACAAGGATGAGATCCTCCCTGCTCGCGATCGATGTAGGAGACGGGTCTGATAGGGGGCAGTTGAATTGGGATTAATGGGGGTTGATGGACATTTCTCCAATTTGGATACATCCGTGGACATTTGTCCAATTTAGGCCAAAAAAATGGCTTGTTTGGCAAATTAATTCTAAACTTCCTACATACACAACAATTACTTTATACTACATCCGTTCAACAATATAAGTCCTTTTAGATTATACACGTATTTTAAAAAGCTAAAAAATATAGTAAAATATTAACTTTTTCATCAATTTTTTTTAGATTATACTCCCTCTGTTAATTAAAACTTGACGTTTTACTATTCATGCACGCTTTTTGAGGTGTTAAAAACTATATAAAATATTAAATTTTTTAATATATATTTTTAATAATTTCATACTTGTTACTATTAAGTATGAATTTATAAAAACAAATTTGAAAAAAAGTTAATATTTCATATAGTTTTTATCATTCTAAAAAAGCGTGCATGAATAGTAAACGACAAGTTTTAATTAACAGAGGGAGTATTTTTTAACTTCTTAAAAAAGGTGCAAAATCTAAAAAGACTTATATTATTGAACGGAGTGAGTATATATTTAAAACTAGTATAGTTCATCAAGGCACGGTATATTTTAAAATTAAATTAATTGATTACGTTATTATATTATCATCAAAGTAATAATAATGAAATTAAATTTAAGATTATTAAATATTTTATTTGTATCTCGGATCTTATATATACGACCCTTAATTAATTAATGGTGTATGTGTGGATAGACTTTTGAAATAGTTGAGTTAAGGTAGAGTTGTAAAAATATCTCAAATGCTCAAATAACTTTAAATGATTTAAATTTAAAATTCACGAGAATGACCCGAATTTTCATATTTAAGGTAGTAGCTAGTTTTTTATAAATTGCTAATTACCTGCTTAAACCCTATCTTCAATGAAATTAATTTAAGTTCATTTCCATTGTCCAAAATAAATTAGGTTAAAAAATAATCTATATCTATTTACTAAATAATCAACAATTTTAATTTTTATAAATTTATATATTAGGAATATATTATTTACATACTCATAAAATAAACTTTTATTGGTTTCATAAATTGTATGTTTAGAATGTGTCATTTTCTATGGTTAAATTAGTAATTCTAGTAAAAAAAACTATGTGTTTACTTATGAGTACATAAAGGATCCCTCTTAAACACTTGTGCTAAACATCTTTCAAAATATTCTTTAATCAAAGTGTATAATTGTCAAGAAATTACTAATTACAAAATGCCATCAGTCATAATTATCAATGAATTACTAATTTTTCATTTTTTATATTTGTAAGTCAAAATTCATATATAGTGTACTATTCAAGTCAAATAGGTTAACTATATGAGATAATTATTAGTCTTGTTTAAGGAGGAGTCGCCATGTGTCATCCTTGGTGTAGTGCTTTAGTATTATAAGATAGATTGTAAATTAAATAATTTGAAATATTATTAATTAATGTTTCACTGGTTTGTAAAACTGTCAATGCTAAAGTGGTTAATGTAAAGAAGAAGAGCATAGCTTATCACTCCCTCCGTCTCGAAATTTAGGTCGTTTTAGCCTTTAATTATTGTATCAAAATTTAGGTCGTTTTAGGTTTTCTAGGTAAGGGATAGTAATGATTTGTATCGATTTGTGTGTTATTGATTTTTTTTTAAAGATTTTGATTGGTTAAAAAATATAGTGGGTGTTAAAAAATAATAAAATTTATGAAAAAGTTAGTGGAATGATAATATTGATTGAGGTGTGAGTATTTTATTAAAACTTTTGCAAAATTCTAAAACGACTTAAATTTTGAGACGGATGAGTATATCCTATTATCATGAAATAATATACTCCTCAATCGGCGATGGAATAATAAGCTATACAAACACTAATTACCATTTCTGTTTCCCTCCTCAATCGGCGTTGGTCACCAAACGGGTGGAAACGTACACGTATTCCGAGCAGAGTCAAGGGCAATCATAAGATACCTAGCAACCAAACACGCGGAAAGGAACCCATCCTTGCTTGGGACAACCCTGGAGGAGCGGGCCACGGTGGAGCAGTGGCTTGAGGTGGAGGCCCACAACTTCAACGACCTCGTCTACACCATCGTCCTCCATGTCATCGTCTTCCCTCGCACGGGCCTCCAGGAGCCTGACCCGGCCCTCGTTGAGTCCTCCAAGCGCAAGCTGGAGAAAGTTCTCGACGTCTATGAGGGTCGGTTGGCAGAGTCTAAGTACCTTGCAGGAAAGGCCTTCACCTTGGCCGACCTCAGCCACCTACCAGGGTTGAGGTACCTCATCGAAGAGGTTAAAATGGAGCAGCTTGTGAGTGAGAGGAAGAACGTCAAAACTTGGTGGGACCGCATCTCCTCCCGTCCTGCTTGGAAGAAGGTCCTTCAGTTTGCGGCGGCTTAACTATCCTCGAAATATGCTCGATCTAAACGCCAGCGTTTATCGTTTCGTTTGAAAATTCAAGGACGCGAATAATGTTATAAACTATCGTAACTATTATTTGTCTTGAATTGGTATTTTCATATCCGTATCATTTCCTTTTGTAACGCAGTATTGTACTTTAATTTCGGGGATATGTATCGTATGTGTGTTCCTACAGGCTAATGTGCCATTACAAGAATCAACTTTATAAAAAATAAAAAAGGTTCGGCGAGGATCTTATTTTTCACTAGCATTCTATAAAGTTAATTCACACGTAGAAGTTGGTTTCGCTGTAGACAACCCTTACGACATACATATGTTTTATCGTCTATGCATATATAAATTATTTATTTATTTCTCATGATTATTGATCTGTTTTTACATGATTATTCACTAATGAAAATGTAATTATTCGTCTATATAAAAAGTGTAAAAAAAATATAATTTTCATTCTAACGAATAATTGCTCAGTATCACGAAATAATTTCATTTCAATGAATAACACCAAATAATCAGAAGTTACTTCTAATCTTAACTGTTGATTTTTTTAATTCAGTGACCCAGATTTGTTATACCATAAGTAATTAGATCGAATTAATATATATATATATATATATATATATATATATATATATATATATATATATACACGGATCCGACCAACAACATATAGATATTATCTAACTAAACAACTCAATGAACAAGCATAAGGGAACCTAAGAAAAGAACCCAAATGTATAGGAATAATGAGAAATCTGTGTTGTGATGTGAATGATAATTGTCCTAAATTGAAAAACATGAGAATCCAAATCTTGTATATAAGTTGGTGAAAATTTGTTTTTATGTTGGAAGTTAAGTTGGAACTCTGGTCTTGCTCGCCTTGAGCTACTTTTAAAATTATTCTTTTTATACTCTATCTTAATTTATATTAGGTCCCAAAACAATCCGAGGTAATAAGGGTTGGTTTCGGGTTGAGAAGGAGAGGATGAAGGGGATGAAGAGTAGAATTCAGAATAAGGCCTTGTTTTCCTATCTTTTTTTAGCGAGTGGAAAGGGTTTGGGGAGGGTTATTTTTTGGGTCTTGCGTCGTTCTGTTTGGCTCGGGGTAGAGGGGATGAAAGTCGACTGGTGGGGGAGGTGAAAGGGGGGGGGGGAGATGGAAAGAATCGAAGGATTTTCCCACCTTGTGAGGCGAGGGTGGAGGGTGGACGAAGTTTTGATCCACAATTGCCCCTCTTGACTAATCTCTCATGGCCAATTTGTAATTGCCCCCAAATCCAGAGACGGGATGAATCGTAGTGGTGGTAGCTGGTGGGTGGAGCTGGTTCGAACATCGGGGCCTCTGGTGGTGGTAGGGCGGGAACGGGCCATCATCTGCAGTGCCAGCTTGCGGTGACGGTGGTAGGGTGGAGCTGGCTCAAACTGTTGCTGCTGGTGGTGGGCGCCTTCACGGATCTGCCACGACCACTCCTAGGCAAAGCAACTGAGCACCAGGAGGCACAATGTTAGCGGGAGTTAGCGGCTGGGCACAATGTTAGCGGGAGTTAGCGGCTGGGCACAATGTTAGCGGTTGGGCAGTGCTCATGCTAATGTGGGAGAGGTACCCTTTGTAAGAAGTGAAGGGTTCAAATCCCATTCTTTACACAATTTGTGTAATTACTGGGTGCCCAAGCCTTCTTTGGTTTGGGTGACCCTGTCAGGTAGCTTGCCGCCTGGCTTAACGGTTCGCGTCCTTTGCAGGTTAGGGCTCGGACCCGTGGGGCGGAACGCCCATGTTACAAAAAAAAAAGGAAAGAGATATGTTGTGGGTCTGCCGAGGAAGAGAGGGGTTGATCGTGGGTTTATTAATTAGGGGTATTTTAGTCATTTTGTATTTCATAACAAAAAATAATCTCCATTCCATCAAAGAGATTATTTTTTTAAAAAAAAATTTATCTCTTCCACCCTAAAAAATAATCTTCATTCTTCCCACTCTCCTAAAATAATAGGAAATTTTACAGAAAACCACCCTTTAATTATCGAGGATTTCACTTAACCACCCCTTAAATTCAAAATTACAGAAAATTATCATTTAAATGGTCTTTACTTACAACTCGCCACCCTTTTATCTATTTTTGTTAATCTATCATTAAATATAGTATAGTTTACCATTTTAAACTCAAATTTGAATTTAAGGCATGATTATATTTTAGAGATAATTTCATTTATTTTTAAAAAATATTAATAACTATAAGCTAGAATTATTATCTTAATTTATGTTTGAAAATGTTTATAAAATTTAAAATAAAATTAGGTTATCGATTAATCATATAAATATTTAAACCATAAAAAATAATAATTTTAAGGTTATTTTTAACTTAATAAATAGAAATTATGATTTATAATCATATTATAAATAAAATAGTAATTTATATAATATTTAAAAATTTCTAAACATTTTCAAACATAAATTAAGATAATAATTCTAGGCCATATTTATTATTTTCTTTTAAAAATAAATTAAATGATCCCTAAAATATAACCGAGGCCTTAAATTCAAAATTTGAATATATTTATAATCAAATTTGAGTTAAAAATTTTTAAAATATAATATCGTTAATGATAAATTAACAAAAATAGATGAAGGGGTAATGAGTTGTAACTTGTAAGTAAAGACCATTTAAAGGGTGATTTTCTATAATTTTGAATTTAAGGGATGGTTAAGTAAAAACCTCTATATTTAAAGGGTGATTTTTTTTGTAAATTTCCGAAAATAATATCCACACCTAAAATTTTATCTACCAGAAGGAGATGAGAATCAGACGAGAGGTAGAAGATGAATAGAGAGGAGATTCACGTTATGTCTGTTCACATGCCCTCAATATACACTCTTTTCCCCTTATTTATGCTCTGGCCCATTTACAATAGCTGCTAGCCCATTTGGCCCATATTCCATCTATTCCATATCTTACCATGCCTTCCCGTTAAAAAGCTTTGTTCGATCTCAAAGTCTGTACCAAGTAAAAATAATACTACTACTAATCAAGCAATAAAAAATCTCATGTACTATAATATATTATATAAAAACAATATTGTGTTATAGTATATTCAAACAAACCCTAAAGTCCCTAGCCGTCTATGTGGGGGTAGAGGTGGTGATATTTCGGTGGATTATATAACGTGGGGGTCATACGTATGAGCGCACAATGCGCTAACCAAGTCGAGTATACAAGACCAATGGAGACTGTGTTCCATCCTAAAATTAATTGGCATTAATTGGCATTTAAGGCTTGGATTCTTTTATATGTGTATCCAGGGACGGAGCCAGAAACTTATCGAAGGGGGGGCGTAATTTTGTACAAAATTTTCAGTTCATCTTCGATAGATTTTTTCAAGTTTAGCATATCAAAACTATGATATTTTAGTTCAAACAACGATGTTTTAGTTCAAAACAATGACATTTTTGCTCAAAACTATAGTGTTTTAGTTCAAAATGATACAGTAATGTTTTAATTAGTTCAACATTGTATCATTAATTGTTGTAAATATTTTCTCTTTAAACGAATAAAACGATGTTGTTTTAGTCTATAAAGACATTATTTTTCTCTAAAAAGACACCGTACGTTTGAAACCTTACGATTCAATATGTAATTTGTTGTTCTCTTAGCATACAATAGCATGTAACAAGATATAAAATTTTAAATCTTACATAATTTGTTATCTGATGGTTGAATTTGGTAATATAACCTCTTGTTTTGAAGCTTTTGGGTTGAATTATATTATTAAAATACCAAGTTAAGTAGAATATAAAAGCATTGTGCTTTATTAAAAGACATTTTAAATAATTAATATGTGCTGAATTTTCAAACGTCCATAACTTTTTACTCGATTTTCGGATTAAGGCTTATAATATATCAAAACGAAGCTATCGATGAGTAGAACAAGTATAGGTAACTCGTCGAATGAAAGGAGGGGCGTATGCTCCCCTTGCCCCTCCCTAGCTCTGCCAGTGTATCATTTGAAGGAATATGTGTCCTTTAATTGATGTGCAAAATACTAATGATATAATAGGATTAAAATAGAGATTTATAATCCGAATGATCTAGGTAATTATAGTGCTTTGCTAGAAGCCAACTATAATTTATGGATTAAATTGGATTTAATCTATTGCTATTTTATTCGGGTCCTATAAGGTCACACACAAAAGAGTATTAGGAATTGGATAATTGATTAATGATAATAATAAGTTATTATTGTTGATATAATATCTTTATGGAAAGATATTGTGGATAGAAGATAAAAGGTGACTTATTAGGAATAAGCTTGACCTAGTTTATACATTATATAAGGAGACTTATTGAGAATAAGTCTTAACCTAGTTTTGGAATTGTGCATCTTTTCTTCTCTCACCAAAACCAATAGCATCCCTAAAGTGTTAGGTATGAGTTGCAATCCTTCGATCGTTCGTTCTAGCAAACGGAGACAAGGAGATCCAATTCCGTGCTCGTGTGGACCAAGTAGAGGAGTCGCGCTTGAGGCTCTATTCTCCAAAGGTGATTTCACAAGAAAGGTATGACTTTTCCCTTCTACATTGATCATATCAATTCATGCATGAGATCCCGAATTAGATGTTAGAAAATAGTTTTCTACAATTCCGCTGCGCATCTAATTTTCCTATACATTTCACATCTTCCACAGTTGCATACGCATTAGGTCGACTGATCGAGATGGATGGATCCGGTGTGCGCAAACTGCAAAGGGAGGGCCATAGGAGCAAGTGAATTATAAGAGCAAGTGGAGCAAATGGGAGAGTTGCGTGACTCATAAACGGATATATAGCAATTCAAGAATCATTCAGAAATGGCATTATCGCATCTGCTGTCCTCTCTTACCTATTGCTATTAATGAAATTTTCCATTGAATGAGTAATTGTACGTCCATTTCGTATTTTGTCCATTTGTTTTTTTTTTATGGATGGGTGGGGTTGGGGGGACTGGACTCAAATTAAACAAACAACTAACATATTAAAATATAATCCTAAGTGGAGAAATATACGAATATAAATTAAAATGTTTCTGGCTTTTTCTTTTGGTGGAATTGTAATGCGAGAATGGAACTAATAACAAATTTATAAGTTTTGATCCCTCCTCTCAACAAATTAAAAACATAAAATGAAAATGAACCAATGTTCTGAGCTCTTTCCAAACTCCCAAATCCTGCCTCGCTTAAAATACCATGGGTAGTTTTTTTTTTTTTCTTTTTCGTGTTTATGCAAGATTGCCGACTTGCCGTAGGCCCACTATGACAGTGAGGGATTGATTATGAAGTATCGTGCGAGCATACTTTCCATGAAGTGAATTAGGTTGTGAAAAAGGTGGTCCAGTTCAAACATATGATGGATCTGGGATCTTAGACTGTGCATCCAGAGTTTTTAGTTCTCGTCGATAAATACATTATTGGGTGGTCGATTAGTAGAACCCGACTCCACCCAAACCCCTTCCTTATATATAAAAAAAAGTGAGGAATTGATTAAGATATATCCACAAGGTACAACGGTGTCACGTCATAGTAGATTTAAAAATTGACTGTTAAGATTTTGCTCTCTCTCCTTGGGGATAGTATGCTACTCCTTATGCAGAGGAGAATGACCTCTTCTTCATGGAAACCTCTCCTAAAACTGCTCTCTTAATTAATGTCAATAAAACCTCTCCTTCGGAGTATATACTATAATATTTTAATAGGTCATAATTAGATTAGGTGAATGGGCTTATTTGTATTTGGCTGGGTTTTTGAGGGGAAAGAAGGGATTTGAAATTACAAAAGGGAAAGGTAAAGAGAGTGAAGTGAAGTGGAAGAAATTTGACTTTTCTATTAAATTCAAATCCTATTAAATTGAACCGTTTCTTTCCTCCTAATTGTCCACCCAAACACCAATTTTATTTTTCTCTCACTCTCCTTTATAAAAATCTCATCAAATCCCATCACCCAAACAAAAATGCTACAAATTTTGGAAGAAGGCCGAATGTGGTGATTTTTTTGGTGGCTAACGAGTCTAGAAATTTATAAGGAGACTTTTGACTGGTTCACGAAATTGAGTGGGTAACAACTCGTTTTTCCGCACGGAGGTAGTACTAATTATATACGCCGTATTGAACAAGTTTTTTTTTCTGACAAAAAAAAAAGCCAAGTTACTGCAAATATTTGGCTCACCTTTGCCTATGAATTCAGGAAATGAAATGAGTATGCGAAACAAAAAAAGAGTAATTAAGTTTTGTATAATTTATTCCATGAAAATTATATACAGTAATTGGGTAGAAATTCAACTAAGGTATGAAATTTTCCAGTTTGCTCGTCTATGTAGAAGCACTTTGGTACTGCAACACACACACGTACAGGATCCATTCCATAAATTTACAGTACTACATCATAAAAGGAAATGATACGGATACAACAGATAAGAGTTACTTACTAGAGTTTAACATAAGAAAATGCCTATTTATGTTTCCGAATTTTGCAAATAACTTGAAAGTTACAAGCGTATGAACAAAGATCAATAAGCAGCTGCCATCTGAAGGACCTTCTTCCAAGCAGGGCGGGAGGAGATGCGGTCCCACCACTCACCGACGTTCTTCCTCTCCCTCACAAGCTGCTCCATTCCGGCCTCTTCCACAAGGTACCTCAGTCCCGGCAGGTGGCTGAGGTCCGCCAATGTGAAGGCCTTTCCAGCTAGGTACTTGGACACTGCCAGCCGTCCCTCATAGACGTCCAGAACCTTCTCCAGCTTCCTCCTGGAGGACTCAACGAGGGCCGGGTCGGGCTTCTGGAGGCCCGTGTGAGGGAAGATGACGACGTGGAGGACGATGGTGTAGACGAGGTCGTTGAAGTTGTGGGCCTCCACCTCAAGCCACTGATCCACCATGGCTCGCTCCTCCAGGGACTTCCCCAGCAGGGATGGGTTCCTTTCCGCGTGTTTGGTTGCTAGGTATCTTATGATTGCCCTTGACTCTGCTCCAAAAATGTACGTGTCCACATTTCACAATTGAGGAGGGAAACGAAATGGGTAATCAGGGCTTATTTGGTTTAATTGAGTTGAAATTTTTGAAAAACAGTCTGAATAGTAAACGGCTTATATTTTAGAACAGAGAGATTATATCTATATAGAGGTTAGTTTCGGTGTATACACCTTATTATGTACGCAGAAATTATTCGTCTGTTTTCACATAATTATTTATCTGTAAAAAATGTAAATTTTATTTCATCGAATAATCACTCAATACTACCGAATAATTTCATTCCACCGAATAATTAGAAGTTATTTTTAATCTCATCCGTTGATCTTCTTAATTCAATGTCTCAGATTTGTTAACATGATACTCCCTCCGATTTTTAATATAAGGCATTTGACTTTTGTGCACGTGGTTTAAGGAGCTAAAAACTATATACAATATTAATTTTTTTAATTAAATTTTTTAACATTATAATACTTATTAATAGTAAGTATTATAATGTAAAAAAAATTAATTAAAAAAATTAAAATTTTAGATAGTTTTTAGCTCCTTAAACTATGTGCACAAAAGTCAAATGCCTTATATTAAAAATCGGAGGGAGTATATAATAAGGACGGTGTACCTTGATCTATTGTCTAATACTCCCTCCGTTCGGAAATAAATGATGTTTAACTATTTTGCACGTAGTTTTAGGAGCTAAGAACTATATAAATCTTATTTATTTTAATTAATTTTTTCACAGTTTAATAGTTAGTAATAATAACTATGAAACTATGAAAAAAATTAATTAAAATAAATAAGATTTTATATAGTTTTTAGCTTTTAAAACTACGTGTAAAATAGTCAAACATCATTGAGATCGAGGTAGGTAGACGTTCAATGCATACGTACCAAACAGCCGGAAATCTCCGTCTTCAATCACCGGGACTTGTCCAAATGGCTGCATATATACATAATTGAATATTTTTAGTCAAAATATATAATTGTAAAGCTACTGCAATAGAGACAGAAATGGAGAGGCTGATTCTCAACCAAGATCAAAAAATCACCAATTACTTGGTGTATCTGTTGCTTATTCTGGAGCAAATTAATGGGTCCATGTTATGTAGCTCTACTCTTGTCATCAAAAATAGTAAGGAAGTAACGAGCCCCATCCCTACTTGGAACTCGATAGGGACCCCATAGATATATATGAAGTAATTCAAACAAACAAGACGCAACTGAAACACTTTTACTGAAACTGGTATTGTGCTGTTTAGCTTTAGCACATACATCACAAACTGAAGTAGAAGAAACTAAGCCCTTACACTCGGGAATCCTATGCATCTTAGACACTGAAACATGTCCCATCCTAGCATGAAACAACTCATGACTAGATGTAGATCCCAATTGATTACAACTGGTGTTATTTGGGACTTTATTTACACAAGAAATCAAATTTGACAAAACTAAACTTCCATCAGCAACCATAGTTCTGTAAAGTCCTGCACATCTCTTTCCAGCAAAGCTAACACGACCACTTCTAGGGTCCTGAAAATAACACATCCGCTTAGTGAAGACTGCACACAGATCTGTTGCATCACATATTTTGCCCACAGACAACAGATTCTTGTTGAATTCAGGCACATATAAAACATTATGCAGCATGATATCACTTGTCAATCTCAAGCTTCCAATCAAATGAACTGGCTTAATAGTTTTATCAGGCAGACATATGTATATAGACCGATCAAGATTTCTAACATTCTTAAGCCAATCAAGATGACATGTCATATGATCAGATGCACCAGAATCTATTATCTAATCAGTAGCAGCATGAGTTTGCAGAGCAAAAACATTAAGGGAAAAAAATAGTGGTTGTACCTGAGAAGTGACTCATCTCAGTCTCTTCAACCTTGCCTTTCCCTTTCATAATCCTAATGAGCTCCTGGCAAACTGTATTGACAAAGGCAGGATTGAGATGTGCATTCTGGAGAGTTGATTCATCAAGAATCTGACCACCCAAAGGAGTATCAAAGACCAGTTCAGATGCAGCTGTGTTGGCAGATTTCTTGAAATCTTTTCCCCCTTCTTTAGCCTTGATTTCCATATACCAATCAGGATATCCAATCAGCTTGAAACACTGATCCACAATGTAACCTTTCATGCTACAATGAGAGCATTTTCTGTCCCCTTTATCAGTACGTCCTTTCTTCGACGGGCCTGCATCATTCCTGTCATAGTTCTTGCTATCTGTGTTACTCTTAAAGCTACGACCAACATTAAGTGCACTAGTCTCTCCCTGAGGGATCAAGCTAGTAACAATCTTCTGACGTTCAATCTGTTGAGCAAGATAATAAGCTCTGTTTACCGACGGAAGAGGCTCCATAGACAAGATCTAGTTTCTAACCGCCTCAAAGCCATCATTGAGTCCAAGAAGGAACTCCGATCCATCAACCTATTCTTGCTCTGTAACTCAAGCATACGCTTCAGCAAGCTACATGAACTATGCTTCTCAACAGCACCACACGTACACTCAGGAATACCTTCTAGATTATCAATTTCATCCCAAATCCTCTTCCGTTTCCCATAATACTCGGCCACTGATTGATTCTCCTGGACCTGACTACTAAGCTCTTGTCTCAATTGAAATACCAAAGGTCCATTCGTCTATCCAAACCTCTCAGCGATTTCCTCCCAAAGCTGCTTAGCGGAATTGGTGTACATGAATCCTTCAGCAATAGATCCAACTATGGAGTTAATAATCCAACATCGCACCATGTAATCGCATCTGATCCACTGCATATACTCCGGCGTGCCAAGATCTGGAAGCGCCACATTTCCATCAATGAATCCGAGCTTGAATTTGGCGCCCAAAGCCATTCTGACACTGCGACTCCAGCTAAGATAGTTCGATCCATTAAAATGATTCGAAACTAACTGCGCTCCGGGATGATCGAGTTGGATAAGGCCAAGGGATCATTGAATACACGACTGTTAACTTCGCCGGACTCAGTACGATGATCAGAATTCGAACTCCTATCTCCGTTCATCCTCAATTACATATCAGAAACGAAAACCAGCAAACAAAAAACGACAAGAAGACCTAGATCGTAGCAGATCTTAAAAAAAAAATAGATTCCGGAGCAACAATTTCCGGAAAAACAGAAAAAAACCAAACGAAAACTCGATTTGGAACAAACACAGAGTAGGAAAAACTTCAATCAATTGCAGTAAGCTTTAACGTTGCTCTGATACCATGTAAAGCTACTGCAATAGAGACATAAATGGAGAGGAAGATAGAAATCTTTATTCATGGAGGAAGGGAATGTGATACAACTTCCATTGTTACAAGCTTATACCACCAAGAACGAGTTAGTTACAATCTGTCGATGGTTCCCCTTTATTTATACTTCTCCAAGCCCTTTCTACCTAACTCTCTTTATTCGTTACTGTCTAGATTACAATCAGATGTGTGCACCCTCACATAAGTTAGTATGCACACTCTACAATAATCCATTATTAAATTTAAACATTTTAGACATATTTAATTCACTAAATAGACGATAAAATTTTCTCGCCCCTTCTGGTTTTAAATTTAGGTAATTTATTGAAAACCATCCACAGGATTTTGATAAACCCTCTAAATTAGAAAATTATATATATAAAATCGCACAACCGATTAATTATGTTTGTTCCTAAATAATTACTACGTAATATTTTTAAAACGTTGAAATATACTGGTGGCATTTGACGAAGGAGAATGGACTCCTAAGGGAAAAGATTGTAGAAGAAGTGGACAGAATAGGTGTGTGGAAAGTTGTAGATAATGTAGATTTGATGTGGGGTTATATGACGGAACGCATCTGAAGAATGGCTCATGGTCGGAGTCTTGAGCGTGTCACGAGATCACGAGACTTGGTGGAACAAAGAAGTGAAGGGGGTGGTTAGGGCTAAGCAGATGGCGGTCAAAAGGGTGATGAGTAGCACCAACGATGAGGAAAGAGAATGTCAACTAGCAGAGTACAAACAAGCTAAGAAGAAAGCTAAATTCGTTGTAGCCAAAGAAAAGGAAAGAGCATTGGATGGAATGTATAAGGCGTTGGATGAGAAGGGTTGGGAAATATTATTTTTCTCCATAACTCAAACCAAGGAATGAAAGAGTAAGTACTTGGATAGAGCAAGATGTATTAAGGACGAGTCAAGTAGTGTGCTTGTGGATGAATTACAGATTCAGCAAAGATAAAAGATATACTTTTACGAGTTACTGATAGGATAAAGATCGTTGTTTCCTATCAAAGAAGTCTCAAACCCACTAGCTAGTATAGCTGGTTGTCGACTAATCCTCATTGGCCCGAGTCCTAGCCTCCAAAGGACCCACTAGTTACACAAAACCCTTAACCTTTAATAACTTACAAGGGTCATCTCTCCCTTTCCACTAGTGTATAGGGTCATTGGTTGAGATATAGTATAGATTTATTACATTTAAATACTACTTCGGTATATATTTATGAAATTTTATATTAAATTACTCAAAATATTTAAGAATAAGATGACCATGAAAAATCTTTTAAAATGGCCCTTTTACCAAAGGGAATTTGGTTTGTTTTAAAAAAAACATATAGGTATGATTTTGTGTTTTTTTTTTCCATTTTAAAATTTCAACTAAACATTGTTTTTAACATAAAAAGTAAGGGCCCCACGTTAATTACTAACATATTCTAGTACAAATTAGAAGAAAGGAGTACTCCGTAAATGTTCTAGCTAGTACAATTGTTATAGAAAAGCACAGAAGAAAATTGCTCCGTAATTAAATATTAGAGCATCTACAATCATAATTTTTTATTACCTTTTGATAATTATAAGGTAGTCCATGGTTATAGGTAAAATTTTAAGATAAAGGGAGGGAAGGGGGTACGTGGAGATCGAGTTAAAGAGTTCTTCGAACCATATGCAAAAATTGTTACTTTATTTATTTTTATATATTTTTATTTAACTAATAATATTATAGTTAGTGGATTTAAAGTAAAAATATGAAAATCTTAAAGAAGGAGTTTGATAAGATGAAAAATTATTTAAAATAAAAAAATAAATAAAATGTTAAAATATTATGAAGAAAGAGATAACCTTATATAGTTGCGGATTTAACCCCTAAAACTCGATCTGGTATTTAGGAATCGAACAGAACCAGAGAAGGAAAACAAACAGTTATCCAGTTCACTGAATGCCACCTAACTATATACATCAACTTGTGTATATAGTTATACCGGCAGCTAGCTAGCTAGTTTGAACAAGTTGCGTTTTCCACTCAATTTATCTTGTCAGTTGTCACGTAATGTTTACTTTCAAGTCTTTATCTCAAACGTTGGATGGAGTTGTAGAACAACAACTCTTTAATACTCCCTCCATTTATTTATATTAATTTGACGTTTTAGGTTGACGCACGTTAATTAAGGAAATACACTCCGTACTTTTTCAATGTTGATTAAGGTTAAAGGGCTAAAGACTCTACATCTTCTCATCTTAAATTAACTCTTCAAATCACTTCATCTAGTTCAAATAAAAATAATTGAGAGTAATTAAACAAATAAAACAAAGTGGTGGGACTATGTACTGGAAGTCTGCAAACGTCTATTAATTTACTAAAAGTGAAAAAAATCAAAACGTCAAATATAATCGAACGGAGGGAGTAATATTTATGGGTACGTACATAATAAGCAATTTAAAAAGATCGAGAAAGATTGCTTTGTAAAAAAAACATTTTTAATTTTAATTTCAATGCATTTGATTCAATTCTATGGAACATTGAAACTAAGGTTTTTTTTTTCTATTTTGGGCTTCTAATGTGCATCAATGGACACACAGTAAAAATCTTACATAAATTAAATTGAAAAATTAAAAGATTTAGGAAATTCGACCTGAAGAGTGAGGAAGTTGGGAGACTTGTGATGGGCTCGGTCAAGATCAACATGGATGAGCTGGAAGTCGAGTTGAAGCTCGAGGAGGCACGCCATGACTCGTTGCGGGCAGGCCGCTCTCGCCGCGCCATACACCTTCACCACTCCTCCTTCCGATCCCATCTTGAATTGCTTGACTACAGATATATTGCCCTAGTTATGTAGTTATAGTCTGAGCTATATAATTGGTTGGGCTATTTATACACCATGATGGATAATGAAACCCTGAAATAGGGCTGACGTGTCTGTTTCCCATTGGACTATTTATACAGAATGTTACTGCAGATTTTTAAGTTATTTTGTACAAATTAAAATTTAAAATTTAGATAATACTCGTTGAATTTGGTAAATAAAGAGCGGTCATTCGGGGATCTTTAAATATTACCCACAAATTCTTTCTGGTTGAACCATTCCGGAATATAAAAAATACTCCGTATACACAAAAAAAATGACCGGCTATATATAATTCGATCGGTTCAAGTTAACATGCAGGTTACTAAAGTAGGTGAATTTTTTTTTATAAAAACAATATTCAGGACAATAATAATAATAATTAGAAAATTATTTACTAAATAAAAGTATTTATTAACATATTTAAAATTATGAGAGGAGACTATAAAACATAGACTATATAGCTCCGTTTGGCAATGCATGTACGTAGCTTTTCGAAACTTTTTATTTTGATATTCTATAGTTTAATTAGCTTTGGAAATTGGATTTTCAACTACTACTTTTTTCATTACTATACTTTATATATATATATATATATATTCACGTATCTATTCATCTTTTTATCTCTTATCAACTACCTT
This sequence comes from Persicaria maculosa, assembly GCA_963922045.1. Taxonomy (NCBI): domain Eukaryota; kingdom Viridiplantae; phylum Streptophyta; class Magnoliopsida; order Caryophyllales; family Polygonaceae; genus Persicaria; species Persicaria maculosa. Next base: position 11,187,211 of record OY998267.1, on the reverse strand, counting down.
GTATCAACTACTTTATTAGTTGGGTTAACAATCAAACACCTTACTAGTTACTAGTCTACAAACACTCTAATTTAACATATATTTAATACACTTAATCCATAAGTTTCAACTACACATCATATATTACACCAAACAGACCTATACCCGCGTTTCTACTCTAACTTTTATTGAAAATACTCAAAATTTATTTTTCTTTTAAAAAAATACAAGAAACCACATCGGATTCGATCAGATCCTCTCCTTTTATTTAATGCCTAATATTTACCTAATTAATTGATTTCATCCGTCCAAATAAATCAAAGGTCAAGATTATATCTATTTTAATTAACTTAATTTAATAATTAATTAGCCCATTCTCTCTCTTCATCTCCTCCATTGCCGTTTCGGTCTCTGGGCACCAGTTTGAGGTTTCCGGCGAGAGGGGCAGCGCAGGTTTCAAATTGGAGACTCCATCAGTAAGTTACCAAAGAAAAATTAGATTCGCTTCTTTGAGATTAATATATTTCACCGGCTATTTACAAGATTTCAAGTACCAGAAGGACTCGGTCTTGCCTCTTGGGGAACTACTTCATCAGTGGGGATCAGGGCAACTATTAGGCAGGTGTCAGAGGTAGCCACTTGCGTTCGGGTCCTTGCCTCTTGAGGAAAATTGATTTTAATTTAGTAATAATAGATCTTTAACATTGATTAATCATGATATATCTCAATATTTTCAACGTGGAACTACAACCCCATGTTCCAACGTACAGGAAGCGATGGTTTGGGCTTTACAATTAGCGAATGAAGATGGGTTACAATCAATTGTGATAGAATCCAATTGGTTGGCATCCATCGAGCTTGTACAGAAAAGATCGAGCTTCCGGGGCGTCTATGGCGGACTGGTGCACAAGGTCTGCAATTTGGCGAGGGACTTTTCGGTGTGTAGGTGGAGCCATTCTCATATCAGATATCAGACCTCGATATCCGATATCTAGTGTTTGGTATCCTCAAATATCAATATCAAGTGATATATATATATATATATATGATATATGATATTTGTGTTTGGTATTGTAAGATATCGATATTGTTTGATATCTAATTAAATATCATATTTGGGCCTATTTGATATCCTGATTTTGAAGAAGGTATCACTTGATATCAAAATATCACCCAATATCGACATCTTGATACTAATACCGATATCTTGATATTAAGATTTCAACCGATATCGATATTTTGATATCGATACCAAATGGGCCCTTAGGATATTCCGCGTTCATACTTTGGATCCTTAGCACCTCTAGCAGCACCGAGAATCGAAGGGTTTTGACTTCTACGTGGACGCTACATCACCGTCGACGCTGCCGACAAGGAGGTCAATGTCCACCCCTGTATTCTTGCCTATAGGACCCCTTATTTAAAATCAGCGCTAATTTACATCTTACAAGGGGAGGGAGAGAAAGCAACAAGGAGGAAGGAGAGGTGATTTGAGATGAAGGTGAAGCCATGGGGCCATTTTCGTGTGTGTCGACGAGGACGAGTGCCGGCCCCAACACCTTGGATGTTTGCTAGCGCAGAGTTCATATGGTGGAGGTTCTCTACTAATTGTCTTTCACCCTTCAGATCGCTAAATTAGTCGATCTCGATCTCTGTACCGGGTGTGTTTTTCAATTTGAGTGCTAATGGTATTGTTAAATTGTTGGAGATTTTTTGTAATGGATGTGATATTAGTGTAAAAAATTTACCTTCTAAGACGATGATTCTCATACTTATGTAATTCTTGCTTAGTGATTAATATAATATAATCTATTAGGCTCAATTATATATGCATCATTCTGGTGACTTTTTAACTAATTATATTTTAATTTTTCACTAATTATATTTAAGCATATGGAGTCTGTAATTTTTTTGAATGCCTCTATTATGCCCATTCTTTTTAATGCTTCTATGCCAATCTTGGTACAACCTTAGATTCAGCAACCTGATTAATCTTTTTTAATGCTTTTTGTTCCCATGTTTTGTAAGTCTTATTTTATACATCTATGGCTTCTCGTGTGTGTCAAGCGTTCTAGATTAATCTGAGGTTTCATTTTTTTATTGGCACTTTTAGTTGTTGACAAATGTAAATTGAGCTACCAACGACCTCTTGCTCCAACGGTAAGAGAGATGACACTTGTAAGAGATTTTCAAATCTGACTCCTTACCCACTTTGTATAATTAGTGAGTGTTGAAGCTTTTATTGGCTTAGATGAGTCTAACTGGTGGCTTGCCGCCTGACTTACCGATTTGAGTCCTTTACAGACTAGGGCTCGCGTCCGTGGGGAGATAAGCGACAACCTCGATCCAAACCCCCCATGTTACAAAAAAAAAAATAAAAAATTGAGCTTCACTGCATTTCCTTATTTTAAGGATGGAGCTTGGAGCTAGGATTCTTAATAATGATAATGTTAGACACTCTAATCCATCATGGCCATTTCAGAAAATTTGTTTTATAGTAAAATGATTTGCCATCTTCTTGTACCATCTACAGTATATATATCACATTTACCTTATGCATGATATTGTTGTAATCATTGCTTCTACAAAAAGACCAATAAAGCACAGTGTTTTAGTTGGTTCATGATTTATTCACGAGATTAAAAAGACTAATTGCATTCTTATCCTTTCTAGGTGTACATGTTTATAGATACTTCCTAAAGTAATTAATTAAGCTTCTTCCATTCTTCTTTTACATCTCTTTCAAATTTGAATTATACATGTTGTCCATCATATTAAACTCTCTTAACCGAATTGCTCGTAAATGTTGATCGAATACTAAATCTCTCTTTTTGACATTGCAGACGAGGGTTCCTAACTCTTGATTTCCTTTATTAGTTTTAATGTAGGCTTCTTCCTCCCCTTTTGTTTGTTTCAATTGTATAATCCATCATTGTAATAATTGTAATTAATTATAAATAATACTCCATCCGTTCGGCAAAACATATCGTTTACTATTCATGTACGCTTTTTTAGAAGGATAAAAACTATATAAAATATTTATTTTTTTATAAAATTTTTTTAACAAGTTTGTACTTATTAATAATAACTACGAAATTGTTAAAAAATTATTAAAAAACTAGATATTTTATATAATTTTTATCCCCTAAAAAAGCGTGCATGAATAGTAAAGTGACATGTTTTACCGAACGGATGGAGTAATAAACTATACACTTTTAAATTAAATATTATCAAATACCCGAGCTTAATCTCCTGGCATAACACAAGAAGCATTTCCCGCTCATGTGGCTTCACCGGTAGGCTCCATTCCTCATGTCATCGTTTGAAGGCTTTCACATCCTCCCCTCTCTTTCTTATTTTCAGCTAAACCACTAATATACATCCACATCATCATGGTAACCACCACATATCCACTAACCATCCCACTAACTCAACTATCAAGCTATTTATGTAATTAATAAAAAGGGGGAATTGTGCTATAGGCCATAATTAGGGCCTTTATTAGTAAAATGTCCACCCTTCCCTTCCAAATTGGCAAAATGTCCACCTTCCTTCCCTTGCCCCCTTTGCCCCTTTGCCCCCCCACGCACGCCCCCTTGTGCCCCCCTCCTGTTTCAACACATTTGATTTCAACAACTCCTATTTCAGTGTTTTTTTTTTTCGCGCGTTGCTGAAACTGAAGTTGCTGAAATTGTTGAAAATAGTTTTTTTTTCCGCGCGTTGCTGAAACCGAAGTTACTGAAACCAAAGTTGCTGAAACCGAAGTTGCTGAAATTGTTGAAATTAGTTTTTTTTCCGCGTGTTGTTGAAACCTAAGTTGCTGAAATCGGAATTGCTGAAACCAGGGTTGCTGAAACCGGAGTTGCTTTTTTTTTCTTTTTTTTTTCGCGTCACCACTTTGACACCGGGTTTGCTGAAATCGGAGTTGCTGAAACCGTATTGCTGAAACCGAAATTGCTTTTTTTTTTGTTTTTTTTTTTTGCGTTACCACTTCAACACCGGAGTTGCTAAACCCGTATTGCTGAACCCGAAGTTGCTTTTTTTTTTCCGCGTCAGCACTTCAACACCGGGGTTGCTGAACCCGGAGTTGCTGAAACCGTGTTGTTGAAACAGGAGTTGCTTCTGTCAGAACTTCGACGCCGGAGTTGCTGAAACAGGGTTGCTGACGCCGACGTTGCTGAAACCGAAGTTATTTTATTTTTATTTTTTTCCGCATCAGCAAAAAATGCTGAAATGCTGAAATGCTAATAACCAATTAGTTCCTCTTTCTTCTACAATCCATGAGCCGTCGAGATTAGAATTTAACAAATTAAAAATCACGAACAAATTTGAAGATTAGAATTTAGTTTTGTCATACAACTTGGATAATAGAACACTGAGAAATCCAAATCATGGATCAAAGCAAGAGGAAGGAAGCAAATGTTCAAGAGAATCAAATATATAGATAAAATTATGATTTGTGATAAATTATGATTAGTAAATTGTCCACTGTGATAAATTATGATTATTAAATTGTCCACCTCATTGCTAATTTGCAAATATTACAAGAGGAAGGAAGCAATGTTGGCATTACAAATCGAAGCCCGAAGAACGAGCTTTACACAGAGCTACAAATCTCCAAAGCAACGAGGAGAGAGGATGAAGATTTTGTTTTGTGCACTCAAGAACCTCCTCTCACCCTCCCGGAAAAACAGTGACCAAATGAAAAACATCCTAAAATTCCCAGTTAAATATGTGGAAGGTTAGGGGTAAACAAATCTCTTCAAAATCATTGATGCGGCTACAGATCTAAGTGAAAAGAACCTCAGATCTATGAAAGAGGGAGTAGGAGATAATAGATCTAGGATTTTCGGATCTGGAGAACAACTTTCTTACCCCCATTGATGCGGCTAGCGATGGACGGCGCCCGAGTTCACCGTCTCAGGCGCGACAGTAACAGATCCGACCCCGATCCGGTGAAGATGATGACGAGGATCCGACAGATCTGCTGAAGTGCGGCCGCCGGCGATGCTTCTCCGCCAAATTCTTCTTCTGCTGAAGGCGGCCGCACTGCTGCACCATCAGGGCGGGGAAGATGATGACGAGGAAGATCGACGACGCTCTAGATCTGTTGAAGATGATGACGAGGAAGATCCGAGGAAGAGGAAAGCTTTAATGGCGGGCGAGAGAGGAGTAGATCTGAGTTTTGGAGGAGGGCGAGAGAGGAGCAGATCTGAGATTGAGGGGGGCCTTTTTTTTATTAAAAAAAAGGTGGACATTTAGTTTATTTGGATGGGTCGGTGGACATCTACCTAATTTGATCCTTCAAATGGTCCTGTATAGCAAATTTTATCTAATAAAAATACAGCAATCAATCATTCTTTAATTTATGAAAATAATAAATTGAATCTAATTAAAAATAATCAAAACTCGAACAAATGATTACCAAAAGCCGAAAATAGTGATAAAGATTACTATATAGAGAACATACCGAACAGATTCAATATCAGGAATGATTGTTTCGACACATTGACCCAACTCAACTCGTCTTATAGTCCCCTAACTTTTATTTTAAGGATATACATGTTAGGAAGATGGCATATGTGATGTTGGATGAATTATGATGTGTTCCTTTTACTTTTTGGCCCCGGGAACATATTATTGTACGTACTGTAATTAAGTTCTTTTGTCTAATAATTATGTTAATTAATGGGAGAAAAAAGTAATTGTATATATATATAATACTCCCTATGTTTCCAAGCAAGTGACTTTTTCAAGTCAAACACCTATTTTTAGGAGGGTAAAAAACTATATAAAATATTAAAATTTTAATTAATTTTTTTAAATAATATTATACTTATTATTAATAAGTTTATCAAAAAAAATTATTAAAAAAATTAATATTGTATATTGTTTTTATCTCACTTTAATTAAAATAAGTACATGAATAGTAAAAGGTCAGTTATTTGGAAACGGATGGAGTAAGTTCTAATTAGTTAAATGTCCATCATTCAATATTTATTAGTTAAAAGTTCATCAGTCACCCTCTAACCGCTGCACGCTTACTTCCCTCCATCCCTCTAACTTAGTTAAATTTTTTATGCTGACAACGGACTGCTGAGTTCTAACTTCATCGACAAGGGAGAGCGGACAAATCTTCTTGCTCCTCACCCATGGCGACAAGGGAGAGCGGACAAAACTTTGTCTCCTATAGCCACCTTGTCTCCCTCCTCTTCCACTCTCTCCCTCCTCCGATTCAGATCCACCAAGCACAACCTCTGCGGACAAGGGAGAGTAGACAAATCTTTAGCACAACCTAATACTTTAGAAATCGTACTGCATATATAATGAAAATTTTATGACAAGTCTAAATATGATATCGCTATTTTCTGCTATACATGAAAGTAAGGTGTAGTTGTTGTAAAAGGCATCTAACCTTGTGTGAAAAGAAGCATATTTTGAGTTTTTGTATAGATGAAATTAACTGATGAAATCACCCCAAAAAAATGTTCGAATTAACACAAAATGAATTTCTAAATGTTCATCAAATATATAAAAATCAATACAAATAATCAAAAACAAACTACTGTGAAAAGTGAAACTAGAAAACATATGAAATCCAGAATCACCGAAGGCACAGTCAAGCAAACCGAAATCGACGGAGTTATTGATTTCGTGACAAGCAAACGAGTTTCAGCCCTAGGTGATCCCTAAACAACTTTTCATAGCCCAGCCTCCCTACTCTTCCACTCTCTCCCTCCTCTGATTTAGATTCACCAAGCACAACCTCTGCGGACAAGGGAGAGCAGACAAATCATCGTCACCCATAGCCACCTTGTCTCCCTCCTCTTCCACTCTCTCCCAATAGCATGTAAGAAACCATTAATTTCGGCATTGCATTTTCAAAATTCATCTATAGAATCACAGATTCAGGTAAAAAACACACAAAGGAAAAAGGAGGAACCTGGGAGTTCAAGAGAGTTGAGTAACACGCGAGGGATCGAGTCCAAGAGAGGCCGAGTTGATCCATACCGATACCAAATACAATCACAAAAGGCTTCAACACTTACGTTTGAGTTTTACAGCATTTTCACACCAAATAGCCGAACCTGGAAGCAAAGGCTAGAGATTTTTTGAAGAAATCAAGTTGTAGAGGGTTTACAAAAATCAAACCTAACAAGAGATATTGCAAACCTAATGTTCAATAAAAGTGCAAGTTCTTACTTGTAGATAAGGAGAACAACAATGTATGGATCTTCAAAGGTCAAATTAGGTCAACTAGTTTGCATCTTAAAACGTTCGACCACGGATCTGAGCGTGGTCTGGCGCCGCATCCACGGCAGATCTGAGCGTGGCAGCAATTGTCCGCTCCTTTGCCATTCGTGTAAAGAGAGGCAAACTCGACCTTGTAGAGAACAACGATGATTTCAGTTCTTCTTTGTTCGCTCTTTTGGATCACAGTCGGGGAAATTGAAGCACAGGGGATAGGGTTTGGGCAAGGTTTAATTAAGTGGGGGTAATTTTGTGACTGATCGGTGGACATTAAACTAATTTAAACTGCCTGGTGAATATTAAGAAAATATTCAAATGAATATTGAGAAAATATTCAGATGAAAAGTAAAACGTTAATTTATTCTCACTTTTAAATTTTTTGAATATTCATTTGAATATAAGGTATTATATTCAGATGAATATTAAGAGAATATTCATACGAAACCTAAATGTTAATTTATTCCCACTTTCAAATTTTTTGAATATTCAAATGGATATTCAAATAATATTTAGATGAATATTCAATTAACGTTAGACATTTTAACGTCATGCGTGTTTCTTGTAAATGTATAAAAGGTATTCATTTATTAAGGACAATATTTTTTAATTAATATGTTTAGAAATATTAATTTCCACAAATATATAATTTTTTTATTAATCATAACCATTCATTAGATTTTAATACAATGGCTAACAAAGAGTCTCACGAATGCATTATAAGGAGTGAATGCATGTGAAAGCTTTTATATATATATATATATATAGGGATTGACTCCGGTGAAAACCTCAAATTGCGGTAAAAACCGTAAGGACTACTTTATAGCTTGGTTTATTTTAAACCCGTGCTAAAAACCTCAATTACATAGTGACTTTACAACTCAGTTCAACCTAAAAACCGTGCTAAAAACTCCAGTTTTAAAATAACACATGACTTTATATATCAGTTAAACCTAAAAACCGTGCTGAAAACTCATGTTTTAAAATTACATTAGTGACTTTATATCTCGGTTTTATTCAGAACCAGGCTAAAATATGTGACCTTATAGATCGGTTCTATTTATAACTAGGCTATAAAGCTAGTGAACGGGGCTAAAAAGTCGGTCCTCACAGGTTTTTACCGCAATTTTGGTTTTCACCTGAGCGCAACTCTCTCTCTCTCTATATATATATATATATAAGCTTTCACATGCATTCACTTCTCTCTCTCCCTATATATAGACAATAAATCAAATGTACACAGCTCTTATTGTGTATCATGTTAACAAATCCGGGCCATTGAATTAAGAAGATCAACGGATGAGATTAAAAGTAACTTCTGATTATTCGTTGGTATTCGTAGATTCTGATTATTCGTTGGTATTCGGAGATTATTCGGTGGAATGAAATTATTCGGTGGTATTGGGCGGTTATTCGTTAGAATAAAATTTTACATTTTTTACACTTTTTTTACAGATGAATAATTATGTGAAAACAGAAGAATAATCATGAACAAATATAGACGAATAATTTCTGAGTACATTATACACGATAAGGGCTATGTACACCGGAACTAACCTCTATATAGATATATATGTGTGTATACCGGAACTAATCTCTCTCTATATATATAGAGAGAGAGTTTAACATAAGAAAACGACAATAATTCAAATACAAATAATACTCCGTAGGTACTAACTATTTCAGAATGGTTTAATTGGAAAGGACTTGTGGGTAGTACTCAATGATCTCCGGTTCGAACCCCGAATGACCGCTCTTTATTTACCAAATTCAAGATAATAGTCCTACTCCTACTACATCACAAAGGTAATAGGATCCATTCCATAAAATTACAGTACTACATCACAAAGGAAATAATTCAGATACAGATAATAGTTACGATAGTTTAACATAAAAAAAACGCATATTGGTGTTTTTGAATTTTCAAACAAACACGAAAAAGTCCAATGCTCTTGATAACTAGAATGTGACAAGCATATGAATAGGATCAATAAGTAGCTGCCATTTGAAGGACCTTCTTCCAAGCAGGGCGGGAGGAGATGCGGTCCCACCACTCACCGACGTTCTTCCTCTCCCTCACAAGCTGCTCCATTCCGACCTCTTCCACAAGGTACCTCAGCCCCGGCAGGTGGCTGAGGTCCGCCAATGTGAAGGCCTTTCCGGCTAGGTACTTAGACACTGCCAGCCGTCCCTCATAGACGTCCAGAACCTTCTCAAGCTTCCTCATGGAGGACTCGACGAGTGCTGAGTCGGGCTTTTGGAGGCCCGTGCGAGGGAAGACGACGACATGGAGGACGATGGTGTAGACGAGGTCGTTGAAGTTGTGGGCCTCCACCTCAAGCCACTGATCCACCATGGCTCGCTCCTCCAGGGACTTCCCCAGCAGGGATGGGTTCCTTTCCGCGTGTTTGGTTGCTAGGTATCTTATGATTGCCCTTGACTCTGCTCCAAAAATGTACGTGTCCACATTTCACAATTGAGGAGGGAAACGGAATGGGTAATCAGGGCTTGTTTGGATTAATTGATGTTGAAAATTTTGAAAAACAGAATGTGTAATCAGGGCTTGTTTGGATTATTCTAACTCAATCGATCTTTGTAAATTATATATTATCCTATGATAATAGACATATAAACTAGTTTAATCGATCTTTAATTTCCATTTTCCACCCAGTAAAAAAAATTCTATCTTTTTTTTTAATACTAAAAACAGAAAATCCATACTGTGTATAGCAATCGGCACGTTATTAAATTTATAGTCGTGTGAGGGTGAGGTAGGTAGACGTTCAATTCATACGTACCAAACAGCCGGAAATCTCCGTCTTCAACCACCGGGACTTGTCCAAATGGCTGCACACACACACATATATACCACAAACTCTATATTTTTAGTCAAAATATATAATCCATTATTAAATTTAAACATTTTAGACATTTTAATTCACTAATTAAATATATGATAAAATTTTCTCGCACCTTCTGGTTTTAAATTTGGGTAATTTATTGAAAACCATTAGAAAATTATATAAAATCGCATATAAAGGTGCTTTTTTTTATTGAGAACAAAGTGCTTTTCTTTTAATTAACCATCTGCAAGCCGATTAATTATATTTGTTCCTAAATAATATTTTTAAAACGTTGAAATATCACCTAATTATTTAAAGTAGTTTAGTTCTGACCAAAAATAAAATAAAGTTTAGAGTAGTATAGTTAGCTTATTTTACAATGAGGTTGACATTGACAATAAATTGAATTTGATATTATGTTTTATATTTTTTTAGCATAAATCGGTTATTGGGTGGGTTTATATATATAATATCTAATTTGTTAGCGATTTTATGAGATTCGTGTATATATATATACTAAAACAAAGACCTAAAGTTTGCTTTAATTTGGTGCAATTCATTTGTGTCATTTTCTAGTGTAAACTGACCTGGTTTTTTTTGACATGTTAATTAGCTGTAATGATCCAATATATTTAATCCAGGCTAGATAATGACCTCAACTATTTTATCCACTTGTCATTTTATCTATTCATCTCATACCTTAAGTGGTTACAAAATCTATCATTTACCATGAATTATTTTGTAACTATTATAATTTGAATTATTTTAGTTTATTATATTTAATTATCATATTTTATTATTAATTAATTATCTGTTGAAAAATAAAATCTTCTTATCAAAATATTTATATTCTTATAGAAATTAAATTGAAAAAATAAAAGATTTAGGGAATTCGACCTGAAGAGTGAGGAAGTCCGGAGACTTGTGGTGGGCTCGGTCTAGATCAACATGGATGAGCTTGAAGTCGAGTTGAAGCTCGAGGAGGCACGCCATGACTCGTTGCGGGCAGGCCGCTCTGGCCGCGCCATACACCTTCACCACTTCTCCTTCCGATCCCATCTTGCTTGACTATATATAGATATATTGCCCTAGTTATAATGTAGTTAGTCTGAGCTATATATATACTTGGTTGGGCTATTTATACATCATGATGGATAATGAACCTGAAATAGGGCTGACGTGTCTGTTTCCCGTTGGACTATTTATACAGAACTGTTCCTGCAGATTTATAAGTTATTTTGTACTGTACAAATTAAATCTTAAAAGTTAGATAATACGGAGTAATAAACATAAATAATGAACCGACTGCTTAGTTTCGCCCTTTTTAGAGTATATGTTAGCGTTGTTTGCGCCTTTTTTATTTTTTCTGTATTTTCGATTTTTATTGTATGTTCGACGATTCATCCGTCTGCCGACTTGTCGGCCTCTCGAATTTAAGTTATATCTGAGCTCGAATTATTACTTAATAAAAAAAATGATGAATCAACTGGTTCAAGTTAACAGTTTATAATAAAGTAGGTGATTTTTTTTAAAAAAAAATTCAAGACAATAATAATAATAATTAGAATTCTTACCAAAAAAATAATAATAATTAGAAAATTATTCACTAATTAAAAGTATTTATTAAATATATTTAAAATTATGAGAGGAGACTATAATACGCAGACTATATATGGCTCCGTTTGGCGACGCATATATATAGTTTTTCGGAGCTTTTGATTTTAATATTCCATGTTTTAAAATAAGTTAAATACTCTCTCCGTCCAAAAATGTATGTCTTTTGAAATTTTTGGCATATTTATTTTAGGAGTTAAAAACTATATAATGTATCAATTTTTTATTAATTTTTTAATAATTATAAACTTATTAATTATCTCTGTTCAGAAATACATGTTTTTTTTTACTTTTTAACACCTTTATAGGAGATACAAACTATATAAAATATGAATTTTAATTTTTTTTAATAATTATAAATTTATTATTAATAAGTTTGTAATTTTTAAAACAAATAAAATTAATTATATAATTTTTATCTTCTAAAAAAATGTGTCAAAAAGTAAAAAAATATATATATTTTCGAACAGAGATAGTATAAAATTTTAACTTATTTAACTTTTGAAATTGGATTGTGTAGATGCTCTCCCGGTTCCAGAGTTTCGTTTTGGTCGTTTTAAAGTATAATGATCGATATTTTTACCAGGTTTTATTTTTACCCAATTACCCTACCTGTCTTGTTCAATCAAGCTGCCGGCCGACCTCCACTGTCGATCTCCTCTCTCTGCTGCTGCTCAGCCTGCTGGGCTCGTGTCTGCTCTCTCCCTCGCTCAGATCTGGTCCCCTGGCCCGTGCACGATGCCTCCGTTGAATTGTCTATCTCGTCTCTCTCAGATCGATCTTGCTACACCCTCGCTCGCAGCGGCTCGCTCCTCGCATCAGGTATTCATGTCTGATCGAATTCTCCACCCGATCGATTTACAGTAATGGAATATATATAGGTATGTATATGGAGTATGGACTTATATGAAATTATCAAGTTAGTGAGGGATGAACCGAAATTATGGACTGAAATTTACACTTTGCAGTGAATATATATGGCCATATAGTATGGACTGAAATTAATTAGTGATCGAGGTTATTTGATTTATTTTAGTTTGTGGATGGAGTATGTATGATTGAAATTTATTTACAGCGGATATATAACATATATATTGACATTGAAAGTTGGACTGATTTTTTGGAATGAAATTAGTTTATAGCAGAGGCGGAGCGAGCTAGGGGGGTCACGTGACCCCCCCTCATCCGACAAATTAATTACCTAGGTGTATTCTCCTCGTCGATAGCTTCGTTTTAATATATAATACGCCCTATCCCGACATCCGAGTAAAAAGTTATGAATGTTTGAAAATTATAGGTGTATTAATCAATTTTATTTTATTTCAATATACTATAATGCTTTTATATTTTATTTAAATTGGCATTCACATATTATAATTTATCTCGAGAGCTTCAAAACCATATGTTATATTACTTATTTTGAGAATTTAGTAAGAAGTTACGCAAGTTTAAATTTTTTATATCTAGTTATACATTATTACGTACATGTTAAGAATACAATGTTTATTTATTGCGTTTTATATCCTTATTTTTGTTTAATTTATATATCTGTAGTAGTTTGTACACGTTGTGTGTTTTACGATTTTTTTCTCGATCTTATTGTTTACGTACTATGGTGACCCCCGCTGAAAACTTTTTGGCTCCGTCACTCCCTGGTTTATAGTGAATCACGTATTGACATATTGACATTCAAGTTATTGTACAGTTTGTACTGTTTGATTGCTAAATTGTGTATTGTGGATTGAACATAGTTTTGATTGTAGGTAAAAGTTTGACTAAATTTGTGATCTAATGTCCCTATCTTATTTTGACAAAATAAGTGTTTCAATTACTTTGTGGCTTTAGCTTCAATTTTGGAATTTGATTGTAGCTTTGTTATTTATATGTTATTGATGATCATGTTTAGATTACGTCGACTCCTTATGCCGATCGATGAGGATATTCACGAAGGAAAATATGCTTGCATTTACAGAGACACACCTTTGAAGGGATTAAACTTAGAATCTGTAGCCGGATTACTTTGTGTACGTGAGCTGTACGTTGAAAATCATGGTCATGGGTATATTCTAATTTATGTTTGCATTTACAGAGACTATATATTCAAATCTGAAGGACATTGATCGAAGAGTTAAAGATCGACAAGGTAAGATCCTAGATAATTATGATAGCAATATCAACTGCTGTTTTTGTTTCTTTAGCTTAAAGTACTGGTAATTAATAGTATTGAGTTTATAATTTTGTTTTGATTCTCAGATCAGATTCTGAAGATCATAATAAATTAAAGATCAAAAGTGAAGAAGTTAAGTATAAACAAGAAGCAAATTGGATCAGAGGCAGTACGTTTGGCTAATACTAATACTAACCGGGCGGAGCCAGGCATGGGGAGCACGTGCCCTCTCTCTCATCTGAAAAATTACTTAGGTGTATTCTTCTCATCTATAGCTTTGTTTTGATATATAATATATCATAATCCGACATCTGAGTAAAACGACATCGCACATATATAATCGTACCCCGCTACAAAATTTCTGGCTCCGCCAACCTCCAATTATTAAATAGTCCAACCTTTCCAAAAAATACATAGGTTTTTAGTAATTGGCACAAGTTTTAATACTGTAAAACACTTCACTTTTAAAAAAACATCATCATTTTACGAACTTTTTCATAAATTTTACGGAGTATATTATTTTTTAATACCCACTGGCCACTACACATTTTAACCAATCAAAATCTTTTAAAAAGTCAATAAGACACAAATTAATACCCCGTACAAATCATTACAATCCTCTGACTAAAAAATATAAAAGACCATCTACTTTGAAACAAAAACTATTATTAAAGACTCATCTATTTTGAAACGGATGGAGTACTAATTAACAAACAAGATTGTTGCAAAAGCATAAAAGGTGAAGAAATCAAGGACGTGAAGATGAAGTATAAATGTATAATGGTAGTATGTTCTGCTTTTTACAGTATATCCATTGTGCTAGTTGCCTAGTTGAGCTCTTTTTAGCTCTTGTTTAGAGTAGTAACAGAGACAAGATTGATAATAACTTATTTCCGTATATAGGTTTTGAGTCGTTAGGAATATTTTCCTTCGTGAATATCCTTGTAATGCAAAGCTACAATCAAATTCAGTTTTAGATCAAGTGTTGCTCGTGTCGTTGTGGTATTTGTGTGCGGTGTTGGTGTTGCTCTATTTCGAACTTTGTCTATTTGAAACTTTTAAGTATTCATGTCGGGTTTCGAGTTGTATTTGGACTTTGTAATGTCGAGTTGTATTTCGAATATTGGTGTAATGTTTTAGATTATTTTCAATTCGGTTATTCAGGTATGAGAAAACGAGCTATTCGAGCTCAAGTTCGAATCAAAAAACGAGGACAAATCGAGCTATAACAAGGGCTGTAACCGAGCAAACGAGCCCTAATACAAGTTCGGCTCGAGTATAAGGGAGTTCACAAGCTCGAGCTCAGGCTCGAAAACCCTTCCTAGCTCGTGAGCTCTAACTCGAGCACCCTTCCTAGCTCGTAAACTGAGCTCAAGCACCTGCTTTGGCTGCTTGGGCTTGTTTCCATATGGAGCTCGAGCTTGAGCTATACCTAGCTAACTATTCGAGCTCGTTTATATTATGATCCCATATGTTAGATATTATATTAGATTAGTATTTTAGGGTATAAATATATATACCGTTATACCTTGTAAATTGGACATAAAAGGATTAATCAAATACTTACTCTTAAACTTCTCATCTAATTTCTCTCTCGTTCTATCTCTCCTGTCTCTTCTCCGATCTTCTTCTTCTTCTAAATCTCCTCTCTAATCCCTTCAATCTCACAAAGATCCTATTTAGGATCATAATAGTTTACTTGTATATCAACACTAAGTTGGGAGCATCAAGCATGGATAAATATGTCATGTGTCATTGAAGGAAAAAAATAAAATTAACAAAATAAAAACCTAATTAATATATTTACCCAGAAAAATATGAAAAAAAAAAGTATAATTATGTGACTTAACAATAATCAAAACTCGAACAAATTATTACCAAAAGCCGAAAATAGTGATAAAGATAAGATAACCGATCAGATAATAATTATCACCACTGATTCTTCCGACACATTGACCCAACTCAACTCGTCTTATTGCCCTCCTTAACTTTTACAGTACTGTATTTCCAAGGATAGTATCATATGTGATGTACTGTCTTGAAGTGGATATGTGGTGTACCAATCAAGCTCCCTACAACACAAAATTATTTTGACATTTATTTAATCTTAAAAAAAATTATAAAAATTATATTTATATTACTAACATCTATTTTTATATATTTATAAAATTATATTTTTAAAAATCATGTTTTACAATTTTTAGAAATTAAAAAGGCAATATTTAACAAATTATAATTATTAAAAATTTCAAAACATGATTTTTCAAAATAAATTTTTATGAATAAATAAGAATAGATGTTAGTAATGTAAATATAATTTTTATAATTATTTTTAAGATTAAATAAATCTTTAAATATTTTTGTGTTGTAGAGAGTGGAGTATAAAGTGATGTAGAAGATCTTCATTGGTGATGTACTGCCCCCTCTACCTATAGTGTGAAATTGGATGCAGTAATGTACTGTCCCTTCTACCAATATAGGATAAGTTCTCCTTGGCCATTTCACTATCCTTGTTGTCTCGTCGAGTCTTTCTTCCCCGTTCAATCGGCCATTTCACTACTTGGTTCATAGGTGTTTTTGAGGGTTGTTTTCCGCATTCTGCCAGGCTTCTTTGGTTCTCAAATTGTACTTTGTTTTTGTTATTACATATAGTATTTTGAATTTTTACCTGATAATTACTTTTTGGCGGGGGACCATCGACCCAAATGAAGGAAGGGTCGATTTTATTCTCAGTCATCCTCAATTCATTTCCCACATCCTATAAGGGTCGAGTTTCTCAATAATTCATCTAACCTACTTTTTATGTATCAAACCATATTTTTCCTATAATTTTAAAATAAAAAATTATTGATTTAATTTTAAAATAAAAAATTATTGATTTAATTTTTCATTATATTCAATAATTAATTTTGATAAATTAAAATCTTTCAACTAAATTATTAATCAATTCAAAATTTTAAAATTATCAATTGAATACATTATATTATATGTTAATGAAAATTATAACTAGTTAATAAAAATTATCATTAAAAATTATAAAAAAAAAGAGAGGTAAAATTTAATAAAATTAGTCCCCGCCCCGCCCACGGGGATACCCAATGGGGAGTATGAAATCCCCATTTTTGTTTAAATCTTACTAAGTTTATACAATTTTTCTTTCTTTTTAAAATTTTTACTTTATAATTTACATTTATGAAATATTATATGTAATATTTATATCATACTTTATAACTTACATTTATGAAATATTATATAATTTACATTAATTTATGAAATAATATCTTATAATTTTCTATTAAATGTGGGAAAACCATGAGTTTTAAACGGGGAACCGACCTGATGGGGAAACCCGCGGGGAATGCAAACGGAAAAATTTAAGCAGGGACGGGAATTTCCCGACGGAGACAGGGACCTGCCGGGGACAGGGACAGGGGTGAGGATTGGGTTAATAAACGGGGACGGGGAGGGTAGCCCGCCCCGTTGCCATCCCTAGGCTAACCCCCATATACCGACATATTTCATCTAAAATTTATTTATAGTACCATCTTATTAAATTTTTGATATAGGACCTCCAAAATTTATTAGATGGCTCTGCCAATGATAGATGATTTTTTTTTAAAATTTTGGATCGACTTTCTATCAGTGCCCTAGGCATATATAGGATAATGAATTGGGAAAAAAATTCCAAATTAACTGTTATCTAAATTAAAAAAAAAATTAAATTAATTAAAATTTGAAACATAATTCTAAATTAACTGTTATCTTATACTCTTATGACATATGATAAAAAAAATGTACAAACAATAAGAGGTTTTGTACAATAAACAAAGCTAAGGATCACAAAATTAATTTCCTAATATTAGTTCGTTTTAAAACAATACTTTATGCAGTTTTTGCACTCCCTTCGTTCTTTTTTATAATTCTTTTTATTATTCATTCAAGTTTTATAAAATATTAAGTTTTTAAATCTTTTATCATTTTTAAAAAACGTACCGACATTCAAGTTTTGGATTCCATTGCATTTCAAGTATAAGTAATTATTTTGCCTTGTTTTATGTGAGTGTTTGGTTGTGCAAAAAATAATCTCATAAAAACCGAGATAAAACAGAAATTTAACTGAATAATCATATAAATCGAAATAAAATAATTGCATTATAATTTATTATAATACATTGTGGAATCCAAACACACCTTTAATTTAAAAACATTAAAAATTATGCTAATTAACCAAATACCACCTTATCTATTTATATTTACATTTACATTATAAACATAATATAATGGGAGTGAGTACGCAATTTCCTTGATTTGACGTTTTCACCGGCTTGACTTTTCTTCCAAAACATTATCAACGGGAAAATATATACTCCCTCCGTTCGGCAAAATATGTCATTTTTGGGTGTTATTTTTGTTCAAAAAAACTTGTCATTGTAGATATTTTGCATCTCACTTTACAAAAATGCCCCTGACATGATTGATAGTTTGTTAATTGTAATTTTCAATAAAGTAAAAAATGAGGGTAATAATTGAGGGTAAATTAGTACATTTGTTATGTGCCTTAAAACTTGTGAAAGAAGCTAAAATGACATGTTTTACCGAACGGATGGAATATTTCTGATGTGTAATAATCCACGCAACTCCGTATAATTCTTGGTTTGGATCCGACCTAGTACTGGACCATGGCCAGACACTTCTTCTTCCCCTCACAATAAGTGGCGCCTGGCGGTGTCGGGATTTCGGCCAGAGGTACTAAAAAAAATTTTACAAATTTTTTTTTGCTGTATACAGCATACCTATTAAAAGTTTTTTTTTAATATTAAAAAAATACTAAAATTATTATTTATTTTTTATATTTTTTATTTAAATATATAGTTAATACTTAATAGCAACAAAAAATATAGGAAAAAAATCAAAAATTACTTTAAAAACAATATTGCAAGAAAACTTTAAATATATAATTTAAATATCACCTTTTTAATTAAAATAAATGTGAGGAATAATGATATAATAAAATAATAAATAAATAAATATTTTAAATATAATATTTTCAATTGAAATAATTGTGAGAAATAATGATATAATAAAGGGAAAATTACAGAAAACCACCCTTTAAATATGGGTGTTTTCACTTAACCACCCCTTAAATTCAAAATTACAGAAAACCACCCTTTGAATGGTATTTGTTTACAACTCACCACCCATTCAACTATTTTCGTTACTTTATCTTTAAATATATTATATTTTAATATTTTTAAATTGTAAATATATTCAAATTTTGAATTTAAGGGCCCGATTATATTTTAGGGATCATTGTATTTATTTTTAAAAATAATAATCAATAAAGCCTAGAATTATTATCTTAATTTATGTTTGAAAATGTTTATAAAATTTTAAAACATTATGTAAATTACTCTTATTTAAAATATAAATAAATAAGAGTAATTTCCATAATATTTTAAAATTTTATAAACATTTTCAACCATAAATTAAGATAATAATTCTAGGCTATATTTATTATTATTTTTTTAAAATAAATAAAATAATCCCTAAAATATGATCGAGCCCTTAAATTCAAAATATGAATATATTTAAAATCAAATTTGAGTTTAAAAATATTAAAATATAATATATTCAATGACAAATTAAAGAAAATAGTTGAATGGGTGGTGAGTTGTAAACAAATATCATTTAAAGGGTGGTTTTCTATAATTTTGAATTTAAGGGGTGGTTAAGTGAAAACACTCATATTTAAAGGGTGGTTTTCTGTAATTTTGCCTATAATAAAACAAATAAAAAGATAAAAGGGTTGATATTTGAACCTAAAACCTTTTGATTCCCCTTCATTCCTTTACCACTTGAGCTAGATAGAACTTTTTCATCATTTAAAAATGTTATATGGAGTATTACTTTAATTTAAAATATTAAATATACGTATCTTTATTATTAAATTATCTTTTAGTAGTACCTGTTTTTGGAAATAAGTGATTTATTCTCTTTTTTAGGAAATTCTGTCTGGTGCTTCTGTATTTAAAGCAATTTTGGTTGATATCCCGAGATTTTTTTTTAAGGATAGTGCCCCTTAACTTTTAAACTTCCGCCCATACCCTAAATCTAATTCAAATCTAACTCAGTTAATATAAACATAGGAATGCAGTTGTCATTTCTAGGGCTGTTTTTCAAGCCGAATGAGCCGAGTATTGTTTGTTCATATTCAGTTTATTTAGGATATAAACGAGCTCGAGCCGAGCCTAAATTTTGACTCGAGCTTAAAAATGTGTTCATACTCGGCTCGTTTAGGAAATGAACAAGCTCGGGTTCGAGCTTTAAGCAATTCTACTTGCTCATTATATAGTAATTTAAAGGAAATTTTAGAAATTTCATCAAATTCGAGCTATTCGAGTTTAATTCGAACGAGCCGAGTTTTGGACCAAGCTTAAAAATGTGATCATACTCCGCTTGTTTAGAAAATGAACGAGCTCGAGTCGAGTTTTTATCGAGCGAGTACGAGTCGAATTCGAGCTACTCGTGTTCACATAACACCCCTAGTCACTTCAAACCCATTTGAAGATTCAAACCAAATGATAATTAATAAGTATGCATAATTTTTTTTTTGGGGGGGGGGGGGAAGCAAAAGTATGCATAAATCTTTGAAATACAAGTAGCAAATCTAAACCTTCATGTCTTCATCAGCATCACAAGCACACACGAACCCATCAATGACAGCTTCGGATTTTCCTCAAGCATCTTATCTACAACAACATTGAAATATGCCTCTTGTCTTCATCAAATCCTGAAACAACACCTTAGTACGTTGCTCCTTTAACCTCCTATTTAACTCATCCTCTCCCTATCGAATCCCTACTTTACTTCCACCACCTCGTCACACCCTTATATATACTTAATTCGACGGATTCGAACTATAATTGGATTCATTCATTGATAACTGATGGATAGTTTTCTTACTCAAAGCAATGAACCGAATGGTCGATTTCGGGGCTCCAATTGTTCCAATCAGAAGAGGTGTTGCTCTAGTTTTTTCAACACAAAGTAAACAGTAAACAAATTTCTTACTAAACAGTAAACACCACCCAAAATTTTCTCCCTTTTCTTCACCAGTCGAGCCTCCCACGCCGGTCTTCGCCACTGGTTGAATTTCCCACACAGTTTTGATGACTCACCGTAGTCTTCCTTTTTTTTAATGAGGCCAGATTTTGAGAAGGATAGCCATGCCCTACCTAATAACATGCCCTACCTAATAACATCTTGACAGATGAGGTTCTGAATACCTATATCGTAGATGATATATATCTCCTTGAAAGAGTGACAAAGGTGTGCAACCTTGTCCGTCACTTAATTTTCAATACAGGGTAGGTGGGAGAAAGAAACTTCCCTCTCTGTTATTTTACCATAAAAAAAAATAACAGAGTTAGAGTTGAAGTGGAGTTAGGCACAGGACGAAAGTTTACAAAAGTTAAGGGGCACCATCCAGGAAAAAAAATATTAGAACACCAACCGAAATTGTTTTAAACAGAAGGTCATCAGACGGAATTTACCTTTTTTTTGAAAAAAGGTATAGACGTTTAGATTAAGGCTCCGTTTGGCAAAAAAAATTCATCAGCTAGTTTATTGAACCTTTAGATTTTGATATTATATAGTTGTGAATGAAATAAATATAAGATTTTAGTTTAATATATTAACTTTTGGAAGGGGAAGATTTCAACAGCTACTCCCCGAAACTTTCGGAGGTTATGATTTTTCTATTCATAAATTTTCATCAGCTACTCTAACTGATAGGTTTACCAAAAATCATACTAACTTATTAACATATATTTAACTCAAATAGTCCATCAATTTAAACTAATATTTTATCAAACGGAGCATAAGATTGGCGTAGTGATGGACACGTAAGTATGTGCCCAAAAAGATTTTAGAGTGAGACGTGAGATCGACTGAAGGTGTGCACAGTTAAAATGTAGACGTCCGACCCAGCCAGGCCTAAGATTGTATATACTATATAGTGGAGTAGAAAAGGAGGACCAATCTACAGTAAGTACTATTCTATATGAGACAAAATCCGTACTCTGGTAATTGGGATACAGGGTTTCTCATCTTCTGCCCGTTAATTTTGAATCGAATCAGATTTCAATTTTTTTTTTTTTTTTTTTTTTTGGTGCTGATCAGATTTCAGATTTTAACAGTCAAAATAAATGGCTGCAAATTTTGAGTGGAACGACTAAACATTGTACTCCCTCTGTTCAGAATTAATGGTCGTGCTATATAAATGCAAAAGAATTAAGACCAAAAGAATTAAGACCATCTTAATTGTACACAAGTGGTTATACTTTGTACACAAGTGCAAGCTATCCTACACCGTAAAACAAAACCACTACGACAAACGAAACAATCAACCAACGGAGGACGCACACAGAGAACTCTAGAGACACAAGCGGACATCTCAGATTATGGACTCTGAAGAGCCATCAGATATCGATCGCAAATCCACGACGTCTTCGGATACAACAAATCAAGCATCGTTCGCATGGGGCCTGTATCATAACAAGAACAACACAGCACAACAGACCGCAAATCCAAACCCATGCCAAATCATTGCTCAATAAAAAACCCCAACCCGTCTCAAACTCTCAAGGACGATAACGAGATCGTAGGAGACTACTAGGTAGTCAAAATAGAGGCGATTGAGACAGGACAATGCAAAGAAATTGAACAACAATCTAAAGACAAAAGGAAGGAAGGACGAAATGGAAAGGAAAACCGCATCTAAGGACGGAACCACGGGAAACGGAGGTCTCACAAGGAGCCGGAGGAGCCGCCGGGAAGGTTATGCCCGAGGCCAGAGCCTAGGACAAGGTTGAGGTTGTACTCGAAATGAGTGGAACCGAAAGCAGAGCCTAGGGCGGAGCCGCGGAAGCCCAGAGATAGCCGGAGCTGAGGGACGCCGGAGGAGAAGCTTGGGCCAGCAACGAGTAAGCGGTAAACATGGTGGCTAGTAGAGCGATGGCGGCGGTAAAGCAGGCGCTCCCGAAGGAGAAGAAAGTCGGTGAGGACGGTGGCTGGTTGGCGGTGGTTGGTTGGTGAATGTGGATGGGTGAGAAGCGGTGGTAGTGTGATACTTTGTAATGATTGCTTTTCCTCTTTGCTTTTTCAACACAATTAATTACACTGTTTTTAATATTGAAAGGAAGATAAAGAGTCTGTCTGACTCCTTGGTTTTTGTGTTAACAGATCTAGATAATTGTAAAATATCAATTAAGAAAATTGTTTTAAAACGACATTAATTTTGAAACAGAGAGTAAAAGTTTCTTAAAAGGTAAATATATAGACGAGAATTTAACATCATACAAAAGGGCATAGATCATATCTTAAGGGTCTCACAAAATACGGAGTGTGGTATACCCGAGTATCCCTCTTCTATACAAAAAGTCTCTATTGTAAAAGCGTCCCGATTACATTACAAAAATAATTAGATAAATATTTTAAAAATTATTTAGCATTTTGAAATATAAGAAGATAATTACTGCATTTAAAATAAAAGACAGTTTATTTCCAATATTTATTTTTATTTAAATAAATAACTAATATATATTTTCAAAGCATAACACTTTATGTTTACGTATCGGCCTCTCCTTTTCACCAATCGTATTTTTTTCTCCCCCTCCTATTTTCTTATTTCTCATTTCCTTACACGTACTTCTTTCCTTTATTATATAACTATTTTTTAAGATACAACACATTTTATTATCAATCGGTTGTATTCAAAATATTATAATGCTAATTTTTTAATCAATCAAATTATAATAGAGTTTTTTTCCCTTATTATATTCTACACTTCCTAATCAATTGGTTTAATTTAAAACATTAAGTTTTTAAATTTATATCTAACTCTTAAATATACATCTATATCGGTCTATCTAATAAATTAAAAAAAATTGCTCCAGTCTCATGAATTGTACGTTAACAAGTGAAAATTTTACACATTTTTTAATCATCTATCTAATTATCTATATCTAACTATTAATTAATTATAAATATTTTTTCTTATATCATAACCATCTTAAGTTTTTTTTATATTTTTTACTTTATCAACTCGATCTATCATTCTTATATCATGCTAATTTTGTTAATATTTTATTTAATTTTATAATATTAATTTATTATATAATATTTCATTTAAAAAATGTGTCATGACACTAGAATTGCACTAGTTGTGGTTATAGTATTAGAATAATCGTTATATTTTCCTTGAAGATGAGATTTTTCATTTTAAAAAAAAATAGAGTTTCAAATAAATTATTATTTATAATAAAAAATAATTTTAATATCTTTATAAAAAAATTACTTTTAAGTTCTAAATATTTTGATAGTGAAGGACTGGAGGGAGTGAAGCATATAAGGTTATAGGAGATCTCCATTTATAATCAACTAGTAGTTGTTACCCGTAACTCCTTTCTATTTTGTTAATCAATTGTATTTTATTACATCTCATAAGAATAAGTATATATACTCTTATTTACACAAGTACTATTTATTATTTTATTACTAGCTTATTTATCTAATAAATAGTACATACTACAACAAAAAAAAACCTTTATTTTATTTATTATTTGAAAATATAAAAATATAAAAATCATACACATATTTATTTACCCAAAAAAAAACTTATTGATATGGAAATGTTGAAGGGTGTTAAGGTGTACGTGTTTGGATTTCGATCGATATATTTTAATTATAATTCCTATTTAAATAAATAATAAATATATATATATTTGTTTAGCATATTTTACAACATGTATTAAATAAATTTAGCTTAAATAAAATACCTTATGAATGAGATTAATCAAACACAACATCCACTATTGCATTAAGTTTATAATTTCATAATTGATTAATATAATTTATGACGTATTTTATTTCAAATTTATATTATTTTTCAATACACTATCTAAATATTTATATTTATAATTACACTATAAATAAAATGTACTCCGTACGTATTAAAAAAACAAACCAAATACACCCTAAAGTTTACGGAGTAATTTGCAAATGGGCGGTCACAAGTTAAATTCCTGAATCAGGCAGTACTGAAGAGGGCGCAGTGAGACTAAATTGATTGAAGTGGGTCGATTGGTGGAGACGTCCACAAATTGTGTTGAAAATGTAAAGGCTTGCGCTCAAACACGTACGTACTGATCCATATATATGTACGAAATGAAGCAAGCTAGGACCACCCTTACGTACCTGATTGCTCCGCTAATCCCTATCTACTCCCTTTTGAGTTTTTTTATTTTATATATATACATTGTAAATTTTTATTCTTTCATTTTTTAAATATTATTTTAGGTTTTGTCTAGTCATTTTTTAAATAATATGTAACAACAACATGCTTTTGTTGAAACAAAAGTTTTCAACAAAAGCAACTTGCTTTTGTTGACCCAAATCCTTGCCTTCTATCAAAAAAAAAAAACATGCTTTTCTTGACTATTTTTTAAATAATAACAACAACGTTAGGGCAAATTTATACACTTTTAGCTCGGATATATTATATATTAAAAGTGTACAAGTTTGCAATAAGATCAACATATATCCATATGGGTTTGATACCACTTTAAGATACGAGCTAAAGACCCTTAGGGCATATAATCCACATCATCACAAAAAAAAAACAGAAATGGGAAAAGAAGCATGAGTCCGGACAAGAGGCTCATATGCAAGAATGTTCTATTTTTTTTTCTTCTGAAAATCCAAATGCAAAACGCGTCGTTTTGGCTGGAAATTGACCCCCACTCAGCTCTGTCACGCGGGTAAACTCGAGCGCACTACATGGAAGCAAGTGATTGAGTTCAGTAGTTTCTCATATAAAATTATTGACTCTAAAGATATAGTAATATGAAGAAGACAAAATTATTTCAAGCACCGACAGAACTGGAAGCGCCCCTTCTTTCAAAGAGAGGAGGGCGGGTTATTCACATTTCATTTGATGGTCAAAGACGAATTGAAAGCTAAGCAGTGTCTAAATATTCTCCGAAAAAAAATAAAGATGTCTCCTACAGTCCTACGTTACCCATAATATGTATATGTGGAAGTATCGACGTAAGTTAAGAATCCTGCAGCGGGCTCACCAATAATCCGGTGAAAATGTGAAAAAGCTGGGTTGAGACTTTTCCGTTGACGGGCAACTGAAAAGAAATAGAATACGGGTGCATTAGTCCACAAACAACCATCGTTTCGTTTCCCTCCCAATAATCAATGGGCTAAATCATTAAATTTGGGCCGAAATCAATGGGCCTCCATGAAATGGACCTTTCGAAGCAGCTACTGCAGTCTCGATGGGCAAATCTCACTAATTGCTTTGCTTTTTTCTTGATTTTGCTTTGCCAAGTTCTTGGGGTAAGGTTAAGTGTGTTCCCAACAATAGGAAAGATTGACATGAATTTAGATAAATTGAAATCTTAAAAATCAATATGGTTGATTCATTCTCATTATATGCTTCACCCAATGTGGTTAGTTTTTTATACTCCATTGCCCTTAGGTATTACAATAGTTGTCTTTTTTTTTTAATAAAATTTACATTTTTGTGAGAGCAAATACTCTATTTTTCTACTTTATTAATAAATCATTACAATAGCAAACGTAGGTGTAAAATAAACACCAAAATTCTTGTTGAGCAAAAATGGCCAAACCCATACAAACGAGTTTCGTGATATATATAGAGGGAGTTTATGTTTTCATTTTTGGGTTATTTATCATTATAAAATCTCTTTGATCAAAACACTTAAAAAGTGATAATAACAGTTTTAAATACTCTCTCCGTTTCCTTTTAAATGACTTTTTACTATTTATGCACGTTTTTTAAGGTGTAAAAAATATATAAAATAATAATTTTTTAAATAATTTTTTTTAATAATCTCATACTTATTGGTGATAAGTATAATATTATTAAAAAAATTAATAAATTATTAATATTTAATATAGGTTTTAACGTTCTAAAACTACGTGCTTCACTTGAAAAAGTCACTTAAAAAGAGACGGAGGGAGTAGTTTATTTATTATAGGACCTAATTATTCGTAAGAAAAGAAAATAATAATTAAATAACATTGAATAATGAAGTAATGATATGGCTGAAATCTATATATTTTTTTTAAAGAAATATATAAAATATTAAATTATATATATTTATTTTATAGGTAGACACTTCCTTCCATTACAATAAAGAAAACTGAGAGTTGAACTCATAACCTATTAATCATTCTATATAATCTTACCCGCTAAATTCATATAAAATACGACAATACGATATATAATTTATATATTAAATAATCATTGAGAAGCAAATTGGAGGACTTTCTTCCAAGCAGGACGGGAGGAGATGCGATCCCACCAAGCATTGACACTCTTCCTCTCCCTTACAAGCTGCTCCATCCCAGCCTCTTCGATGAGATACCTCAGCCCCGGTAGGTGGCTGAGGTCGGCCAGTGTGAAGACGTCTCCGGCGAGGTAGTTGGACTCCGCCAGCCGCCCCTCGTAGACATCTAGAACCTTCTCCAGCTTCCCCTTGGAGGACTCAACGAGGGCCGGGTCAGGCTTCTGGAGGCCCGTGCGAGGGAAAACGACGACGTGGAGGACGATGGTGTAGACGAGGTCGTTGAAGTTGTGGGCTTCCACCTCAAGCCACTGATCCACCGTGGCTCGCTCCTCCAGGGACTTCCCCAGCAGGGATGGGTTCCTTTCCGCGTGTTTGGTTGCTAGGTATCTTATGATTGCCCTTGACTCTGCACGTTTCCGGCCGTTTGGTGTACATTGCGGAGGGAAACGGTAACAGAATTAAAATAGTAGGTATTGAATCTATCAGTGTACTACATATTATGTAGGGGTGGGCGCGGGACGGGACGGGACGGGATGAGGGTCGTCCCGCGTCCCGTCCCGCGTAATTTTTGCGGGACGGGACCGGGACGGGATTCACTACTTTTTTTTCAATCCCGCGCGGGCCCTGTCCCTCACGGGACGGGACGGGACCGGGACGGGACGGGCCCTGTCCCTCAAATAAAAAACATTATAAAAATTTTAAAATTCTTATATATTTTACGGTTTCAAAAGTGTAACATATATATAGATTTATAATATTTTACGATTTTTTCATATATATATCTATTGGACACATTATACATATAATTATACACAACATAAATATAGACACACACTGATACAAAGTATGCAATATATATATGTGTATATATGCAACGTATACAGTATGTATATATACATACTTCTTTTTGGCAAAGGGGAAGGGAAGTATATATATTAATATATATTATACAGTAACTCAGTAAGTATATATACTTCTTTTTGTTTTTTGACAAAGGGTATGTATATATATTTTATATATGCATAATATATATATATATGTATATATGCGGGACGGGACGGGATTTGCGGGATAGGAAATCCTCGTCCCGCGTCCCGTCCCGCATAATTTTTGCGGGACGGGACCGGGACGGGATTCGTTATTTTTTTTTCAAATCCCGCCGGGATCGGGACGGGCCCGGGACGGGACCGGGACGGGCCCGGGATTTGCGGGATTTGTGCCCACCCCTAATATTATGTGTGTTTATAAACACGTACCAAATAGTTTGAAATCTCCGTCTTCAATCACCGGGACTTGTCCAAATGGCTGCATATATCCATCAATATATATAATTAGATTGATTAATTTAGAAATTGTTAAAATATGGTAACAAATTCTCACGGTACTTTCAGGTTCTTATGTAGTTTTATCTATTTTCTTTTAAAATTTATCGCTGAATTTGGTTGATTAATTAAAAATATATTTTTCAATTGAGCGGACAAAATTTCAACTTACTTGGTTGCTTTAATTTGTTGTAACAAAAAAAAAAGCATATTCGATATCTCTCTTCATCGGTATCTATTTTACACCGGAAAAATATACCATAACGTACAGAGATCTCCAATTAATTAATTAAGTATATAAGACATTATAAGTAAAAAATATGTACATTTTTAAATTAGGCTTAAACAACTTTATATACAAATACAATCCATAATTTAATGTACTTTTCAATGATTATGAAAAAAAGAGTCGTACAAATTGGAATGTTCTACTGATTGATGAATTAGCCAATGAAAAAGCATCTTAAGTTGTCTTAAGGGTTTTCTAGTGAAAAGGTACACTGATTGAACCGAATTCTTTTTAATTATTTTAGGTTTAAATTCTTTTTAAGATTATATTTATTTTATACATTTATATAAATAAAAAATCGATCATCGTATAAAGTGATTTTTCTATTTTTCTAAAACATAGTTTTTCATGATAATATAGTATCCGGTCTCTTTGAACAATATCATATATACTATATACATGCATGTACTTCCTAAATTGCTTTTTTACACCGGAGACTTAGAAATGCCATATATTCTAATCTTTTCAAAATTAAAGTCCATATAAATATATTTACTTTTTGTCGCCCTATTTTTCTTAGTCGATTATGCATGAATAAACATAAAATTTAATTTAAATAATAATAATAATAATAAAGTGGTTAAGACATGACATATATATGTATTTATGTATGTATGTACCTGAAGAGTGAGGAAGTCAGGAGACTTATGTTGGGCTCGGTGAAGATCGACATTGATGAACCGGAAGTCGAGTTGAAGCTCGTGGAGGCACGCCATGACTCGTTGCGGACAAGCCGCTCTCGCCGCGCCATACACCTTGAGTATTCCTCCTCCTTCCGATCCCATTGGTAATTTGGTTAAGTAATATACAAATGTTGCCCTAGCTAACATTAGTGGGCATTATATATAGGGAGAGGATATAGGAGAGTCGATGACTTATACGTACTCTCTAATTAATGGACCCCTTTGCTCAAAAAATAAAATAAAAAAATTAATGGACCCCCACCTGGGAAATGGAGAGGACGTCCATGTTTACCTTTTGGGAAGATATACGGACCAATTTGGCTCCCGCCAGCATATATGGACTCATTAGTAGTGTACTTTTACACAGTTGTGTATCCATAATTTTTTTTTTCTTAGGGGAGACTAAAATATTGTTCAAGAAATATTTTATATATATATATATATATATGAAAAATAATTTTTCTTAAATATATTAGAAAAAATCTTGAATTTGTGATTTAAATCGGCATTTTTAATAAAAATTAAGGAAAAATAAAAATTATCTAAAACTGAGAATTTTGTTTATATGTATATATATAAAAAAATAATGTATTTGTTTAAATATAGAAAAGTGAGGATAAAAGGATTTAAATTCATGGTAATAAATACTCAATTCTTACCAACTAATTTAAGCTGTGTTTATAATTATTTACTCCATTTTATACTCTTTTATATCTAAAATTAGTAAAAAAAAATACTAAAAAAAATTTCATTTTTTCCTCAATTTTTACTACTATACAAACTAGGGGTTTCAACCACCCGAACCCTCCTAGATCCACCACTGCTTTTACTTAAAATATATGTTTACTCTCAAACTTTTTACTTGACAGGTAGCAAATTGTCATATACTCCGTATGATATATATTGTATGTGTAGCAACTAGCTAATCTTAATTAGTTAATTAGTTGCCTGTAGATTTTGGGTTTTGTTATCGTGAAAGTTTCACGTATTCTTTTAATAATCGATTTAACAAGTAAATAAGTCTAGGTAGTTAAAACTAATGTCATTACTATATATATATATATAGGGTGTGGTTCGGGTGTACGCACCCCTTAAAGTCTACCTTGTTCACAAATATTATTCGGTGAAATGTGAAACATTATTCGGTTAAATTTGAAGCATTATTCGGTGAAATGTGAAACATTCTACCGAATACTGTTATGTTACAAATTATTCAGTGGAATTGGAACGTTTTCATCTGAACTGAAAGGAAAAAGAAAACATAACAGTATTTGGTAGAATGTTTCACATTTCACCGAATAATGTTTCACATTTCACCGAATAATATTTGTGAACAAAGTACACTTCAAGGGTTATGTACAAATGATCCATACACTATATATATGTATATATATATGTGTGTGTGTTTAATTTTAATAGTTTTAGGACTAAAAGAGTATAAAAAGATTAATATATTATAAAGTTTGTTTAGTTTGGTTTGTAGGTAGTACTACCTTACAAACTAGTGTGTACTTATAACTTTGAGGTTATAAGTTCAAATCCATTAATTTCATTTTTTGACAATTTTTTCCATATATTTAAATAAACTTTTTTCATATATACATAAAAAAAAATCCAAAAAAAAATCAAGAGATTCACTACCTTAAACCACCAAGACCAATGCCCTGATGTACAACGTTTACTATCGTCTTTGAAAGAAGTCTCCTTCTTTCATGTACCCCGTCTTGGCAATAGAGTGGCTGATAAGGTTGCACACCTTTTCCACTCTACCTGGGATGCAGATGTTTATAACTATTCTGGTCTCTTAGACCTCATCCGAAAGGATGCCTTCAAGCCCTACCCGAATTTTTTCCTAATAAAAAAAAAAAACAAGACAAATGCCCTTATATTCCATACCCTAAGATTTTATATTTAAAAAAAAACAACAGCAACGTACAACACTCTATCTGAGGTGAAGCTAGCTAGCTAGCTAGGTTAATTAGGTTTTAATTAGTGGGTTAACAATTACCACGTCGACGAGTTTATACATAATATATAATACGGACAAACATTGCGTGAAAATAGAATGGGAAACAAATGTTGATTGATTATATATGATGAAGGTTGCCCATATCAAATCAGGGTTCTTATATATTATCGAAGACAACAAAATTGAAATAGGGGAATTACTACTAAATACCCCACTTTGATAATTGGTTTGCAAAAATACCTAGGTTTGAAAACAATTGCATCAATATATGAAAATTTACAAAAATACCTTATTTAATTATCAAAACTACCCACCATCCCAAAAAATCAGAAAAAAAAGTTAAATATTTTGAGTATTTTTTATTTTTCTTATATTTTAAAATTATTTTAAATAATTAAATAATAAAAAAAACTGAAATTAAAAAAAAAATTCTCAATCCGAACCCAATCCCTACTAACAGTATAGCCTAGCCCCGACCGACCCAATCCCTAACCAAAAACACACAAGAGTAGCCCCAACCCTAAGTCTCCGGCGCTCAACCCCAACTCCAAGTCTCCGGCACTCGGACCTGAGCCCACGTCTTCGGCTCCATCGCTGCGCCTACACTCCGGCGCCCCCGACCGACCCAATCCCAATCCCTAACCAGAACACACAAGAGCAGCCCGACTATCGCTGCCTTCACCCTCCGTCGTTGCGTGAGCACTCCGGCGCAATCCGACTCCGGCCTCGACCCCAAGAGTAGACCAACCTCCGGCTCCAGCTCCATCTCCCGTCGATTATAATCTAGTGGTTATAATTTAGGTCAAAACCGTATCTTTACTCAATCTCCCGCCGATTATTGATCATATCCTGTCAATGTTCATATTTGGGATTATCAAGAACAATATTCATCCTGTCAATGTGATAATATTATGATTTCAAGATATATATTGACAATCCTTTTGTAAATATGGTTAATAATCCTGAAGATATGATTTATCGTATCTTCAGTGATTCTCTCCTAGATTATAGCTTCAATCATGTCAATGTACATCCGCAGCTTTGTCACTATAAACATTAATCCTGTCGTAGTGAACGAATAACTTTGTCTTGGAGATGTCTTTAAAATCTAGTTATGGTAGGATAAAATCGTATCTTTATTTTCTTCCCTATTATAAACTACATCATGTCAGTATTAATTTTTAGCCTTGTCATAAAAAACATATATCCTGTCAACAAAAAATTTGTTCCTGTCAGTATTAATTCTCTTACTAAGGCGATGATTTTCATCCGGCTACTTTTATTATTTTTAAATTTCTGAGAAAAAAAATTAAAAACATTATTTTAATGTATATTTTATTTTTTATATTTTTTTTAACTTTTCTTTTAATTCATAAATCTCCTTTTAATGATTTTTATATTTAAATTTAAAGGTAAAATCATTCATTATTTTTTAGCACAAATGACCTATTTTTTAGCACAAATGACCCACCTATCCTATTTTTGCTATTCTAAGAAAACTGGTATACTTTTGCAAACCAAACACCGATTTGGTGTATTTCTGCAAATGGGCC
Source organism: Persicaria maculosa (assembly GCA_963922045.1). Classification (NCBI taxonomy): domain Eukaryota; kingdom Viridiplantae; phylum Streptophyta; class Magnoliopsida; order Caryophyllales; family Polygonaceae; genus Persicaria; species Persicaria maculosa. Next base: position 11,154,162 of record OY998267.1, on the reverse strand, counting down.
ATTGAAATATAATAGATATGATCTTTCATAATCAGTACGTGACAATAACATCATTCCATGGTTCATTGAATTGATGATTTGGTAAATACATACCTCGTTCGATGAATTAAGGGTTGGAGTATGGGTTTTTTCACTTTAAAAATTTTGAGATATCTTGAATAATACTCTCTGTATATAAGTTTGATATACTATATTTTTTTTATTATTAATTGATTGTGAAATAAAATCATGTTGAATTTACATGTTATTCGTATCTCTGTATGTGTACACACGATCTCGATCCCTCCAACATGTCTTGACACCACTAAACCCAGCCGACTTTAACATTAAGCAGCTAGCATTCGATGAATTGTAGATATTGATCATTACTGTTGTGATAGTGACAGCTAACCCATATATTTGTGCACATGCCAATGTGAGTTATTCGATTCATTCATATTTATTGTTTTTGTTATTTTATTTAAATATACATTATTTATTATTTATATATATTTTTTAAATTATAAAAATTATATAAAATATAAATTTATAAAATAATATTTTAAAAATTAATATTATTTTATATTAAGATATTTTCTATATCTTTTGTGAAAAAAAAAAGAAATATTAATTCGAAGAGGCCGTGGTTAATAACTTAATATGACTGCATGAAGGACAACATTTTTTAGAGAGAGAAATATAATGCATCGATTTGTTTTGAAAATATAAATGGTGTTTCAATTCGAAAATTGAAATTGATAGGATCAACCGATCAAGTAATGGAAATAATTTTATTTTGATAATTTTGATATGTAGTATTAAAATAATTAGAGCTAATATTAAAAAAAACTTAAAATAATATCAAATATAAACAAAAAATAATATGAAAAAAAGTCTCAAAAAAATACAAATTGAGTAGAAGATCCATATTTTTTTAGGGGAGGCTAAATTTGAGATTTTTTTTCGCATGTATATATGAAAAAAATAATTTTTTTTAAAAATATATTAGAAAAAAATTAAATTTGTTTAAATAGACATTTTTCTAGAAAAAATTAAAGAAAAATAAAAATTATAAAAAAATGAGAAAAATAAAAAATTATAAAAAATATATTGGAGAAAAACTTAAATTTGTTATTTAATTAGGCATTTTTAGTAGGAAAAAAAACTAAGAAAAACAAAAATAATGAAAAAGTGGGACTAATGGGATTTGAAATCATAATCTCAAAATAATCAATACCGTTTCCAAACTAAGTTAAACTGTCTTTGTAATTCATTACTCTTTTTACACTTTTTTTTATCTATATAATTAGTAAAAATAATAAAAAAAAATCGCATAAATTTTTTTTCTCCCAACGTTTATCTTCTGGGTTAGGGGGGCATCAACCCTCCCCCACCCCCCCTCGAGTCCCCTCTTGGATCTGCCACTGTATAGCTAGTAGCCTAGTACTCTAACTATCAACCAATAAACCAAAAATAATACAAACTATGAACTTTCAATTTAAAATAATACAAACTTTTGAACTTGGATTAAGGGACGAATCAAAACAAACTCTATTTATCAAAATTATGAAAAACATTCATAAATAGTCACACTTTGTACAAATCCACACCCTTTATTTTTAAATACACCAAATCCACTAATTATTTGTCTAACTTTATAAAAACAATCACTTTTTATTTTGAAATTACATAATTAAAATCACACCCACTTTATCTATAACTTATCAAAAACAAAAAAAATAACCATAGCCTAGAATTCATGTAATTTGTTGCACTTTTAAAAATTAGGGTTGTATTGCACAAAGTTGGACAAACAAATAGTGGTTTTGATCTATTTAAATATAAGGGGAATTTGTGCAATGTATGACTGATTATGGATTGTTTTTATAATTTTGATAAATAAAATTTTGTTTTGAATCTTCCCCTACCAAGTCCAAAAGTTTGTATTATTTTAAGTTTGAAGATCATATTTTGTATTATTTTTGGTTGAGTTTAAACTTTGATTATTTTTGGTTTATAAATTGATAGTTTGTATTATTTTGAGATTGTTTTCTGTTTGTATTTTTTTTTCATATCTAATACTCCCTCCGTTTGGCAAAACATGTCATTTTATATTGTTTCACAAGTTTTAAGACAATTAACAAATGTACTAATTTACCCTCAATTATTACCCTCCTTTTTTACTCTATCGAAAACTACAACTAAAAAGCTATCAATCATGTCAAGAGCATTTTGGTAAAGTGAAGTGCAAAATACCTACAATGACAAGTTTTTTTGAACAAAAATAATACCCTAAAATGACATGTTTTGCCGAACGGAGGGAGTAGTTTGTATTATTTTAAGCCATTTTTTCTTTTTTTAATTAACTTTTTAGTTTATAAGCATTTAGGCGTCTAAATGCTTATTTATAAACTAAAAAGTTAATAAAAAAAATTTCAAAACAAAAAGTTGATTTTTTAATAAACTAAAAAGTTGATTATTTTTAATAGAGAGCGGTCATTTGGGAGTCGAACTGGGAACGTTTGAGTACTACCCTAAGACTTAACAAATTTTATTTTATTTTATTTTATCATGATTAACATGATGTTGCAACTTGTTGAGATAGGAGTGTTAATTGATACTTACGATAGATCTCACATTGGGAAAAAAAAGAAAGTGGATTATCCTTAAGCTCTACACATTGACTTAAACATAAAGAAATTAGATCATGATCTCTTATAAGTTACTCCCTCTGTTAATTAAAACTTGTCATTTACTATTCATGCACGCTTTTTTAGAATGATAAAAACTATATAAAATATTAACTTTTTTTAAAATTTGTTTTTATAAATTCATATTTAATAGTAACAAGTATGAAATTATTAAAAAAATATATTAAAAAAATTAATATTTTATATAGTTTTTAACACCTCAAAAATCGTGCGTGAATAGTAAAACGTCAAGTTTTAATTAACGGAAGGAGATGAAAACTTCTCCCTACACCAAGGAGTATTTTTTTTTAATAAATAAAAAGTGGTGGTAGCTATATATATTACTCCGTAAGCGTACGTTGGGCGTAGCGATTGCCACGTAAGTAGGTACGTTTCCAAAAAGATTGGAGTATCCAATTTAGTAAATCGGACGGACAGTAACAGTGCGATCGATGGATGGAGCAGCCCATGCTCGATCTGCGCATTGCTGCAGCGACGTCAACACCAACATAAATCACATAACAGAGACATTACTTACACAGCAACGGAGTATTACTACTTACTAGATCGAGCTAGCTTGATGATTGGATGTTACGTTTGTCCTGTTCTGGTGAAGTTGTTATATGTATATACTACTCAGCTCCACAAATTGGAATATGTATATCTTGTAATTTTAATTTGAGTGGACGAGCCTCCGGACACGACGACCAATCTGTTCATCTTAAAAGCTTTCGGGTACTGTTTGGTTATATGTCTTTATAGTGTTTCCATTTTTCTTATAGGTGTTTTTACTTTTGGGATGAAAAAGATTGTCATTGGTCCCAGTCGGGGTGGTCCAGTAGTGTGACAGTGGTAAGGAGGTCCCAGGTTCGATCATTTCCTTGGTTTGCTGACCTTGTCTACTAGTGAGTCGAGCAGGTCGGTGCAAGCCCTAGTTAATCTTTTGTGGTAAAAGGGTGGATCATGACCTTATATTTTATGTTATTATACCACTCAAAGTGTGGGATGACAATTTCATCCCAACATTTACCACTTGTGAACTCACAAAGGTTAAGATTTTACAAATTTTCCATGGATTGCTTGTGTAAAAATGACATACTGAAACTAAATTAGTCTATAACTTATGCTCGGCTTATTTAAAATCAAGCAATATTATTAATTAAAATATATTCATTTATACAGTGATCGGATGAGTAGTAGCTAGTTTGGCGTGTGATGTCACATCTGTTGTCAAGTACTAATATTAAACGACGACGTATTAGACTGATGTCAAATTTGTTGTCGATGGAAGCAGGTGCAGGTGCAGGTGCATGTGGAGTGGGAAGGGGATTGGTGTCGCTTTAAACGTCCACATATTTGTTATCCTCAAGAAACGTTGCATTAACTCTAAAAGTACTTTCAGAGCGACCCAGGTGGTTCCTTGTTGTTATCTATTGATAAGATATTTCTCTCCTTTACCATGTTATCTTTTCCCTGTAATTGAATTGGCCGTCGTTAATTTTGTGGCTTTGGAGACCTTTTCGTGTTACATTCCGATTACGAGACATCGCCATCGGTGATCGACAAACCAATCATCAAGTGTTTTCATAGTTTGGTTTCAATTTTTCAACCACCCAACAACAAGGGAAATTTTTTATATATTTTTGGTTTTTTTTTTACAATTATAATAATGTGACTTTTAAAATAAACAATAGTTTTAGGTATTAGTAGTCATCTATATAAACTCTTAATTTAGAAGAGTTTATGATAATTTGTCAATCTTAGAGGCATTTTAGGAGTTTTAACCAATCATATTTTTTTGCCATTTTTCTTTGATTTTCTTTAATTTTCTTTTTTTTCTTCTTTATTCCTTTAATTCTCTTTTTTTCTTTAATTTTAATAACTATTGGGCTTAATTCAAAACATTGAATTCAATCTAATATAATCATTGGGCTTAATTCAAATTTATTTACTAACTGTTGAGCTTAATTCAAAACATTGAATATAAATATTGATTATGACACATCACATTTAAACAATGTTATAATAATATGGATATTATTATTCCTGAGTAATTTAAAATATCTATATTTATGTATTATACTTTACATAAGATTTTTAAAAAATAATTTTATGAGATAATTGTAAGATACATTTGTTGTAAAGTTTTTTTTTTATGATTTTTATCTTAACATTTATCAATATTTTTATATATAATATTTTAGTTTAAAAAAATCGCGCCATGGCGCGGGAATCATACTAGTTCTATTTTAAGCGCCGCCTAGACCGTATGTTAGGTGAGAGGTTGGGTACTTATAATTTTTAAGTTTAGATAGGTTTCTAGACGTGAAAATATGTTTAAGCGTTGTTTTGACCTCATCTAGTCTCGTCTAGGGCCACTTAGACATCATTTAGACCTGTTTAATCAGACGATTATTCAGGTTTAGCGTCTAGATAAGTGATTTGTTGACTGAACGTTTTTTTTATCCCAAAAATTGGGATGTACTTGCTTTAGAGTCAAACCTATGGTTTTGAATTTTAGGAGGTTTTACTTTTGCGTTTATTTACTTTAATGTTAGTTAAACACAATAAGTTTGAGTTTATAAATGATATTATAAATTATTATTTCATAATATCATCTAATGTTAAAATATAAGAAAATAATCAAAATTGTTATAAGTCTGTCTAGTCGCCTAGACACTAGTTGGATATCCATCATCTATCGGAGCTAACGGTTGCCTAAAACATTGTCTATTATTATAACAGTTTTTCCGTCGCCGTTCTTTCGGCCTCTCGTCTCACCGGGCATGTCCGGTGAGTCGAATTATTTCCGGAAAAAAATAAAAAGGGCTTGACGAGACACATAAACACAACAACCTTTTCCAAAGGGATTTGATGAAAGCTAAGCCCTCAACCTAGCTAGCTAGTTTTCTTTTTATAAAAAGAGACAGTTTTAATAAATAACATTAGGTGATGGTTTATTACAAAAAAGTTCACTATATCAATTTGTGTTACCCCTATAAACAAAAAAGTTTCATATTAATTCTGATCTGCCATCATTTATATTTGCGTCAACTGCTAGTGATAGTTTATCATCTCCTTATTTTTTTAGCGATTTGTTCCTTTTGATGTTAGTGTCTATTATGTTTTATATTTATTTTGATAATGATTTGTCTATTTACTTTCGTATAGTAAGTCGAAAAGTGACACATTATATTTATAGCTTAAGCTTAAGATCAATATCAATAGGAGGCTGAAACTAAACAAGTGACGAGAATACAAGGAGAAAGGGAGATATTAGGACATCTCCGGACTCCAATCGATTTTAAAATTTTATCAAAATAAAAAAATAAAGTTATATCCTCTAAATTATTTTTTTCAAATTCAAACAAAATTTTCATTTAGAAGATTTGAATAAACATTTATGTTATGGATAATAATATTGTAGATTTAAGAAAGAATCATCTTTTGGCTTCTTTAGTTTATAGAACGAGTCAAAAAAATTATTAGACAAAAACAACCCCAACTTCTCATAACAAAATCTAAATTTCTATAAAATGGGAAATTATTGGACATTCTCCTAAAAATATGACTTTTGCCGAGAGCAACTCTCGGTCGCCAAAAAAAAAACTTTCGATCTCTCAATAAACTAAAAATGTTATAATATACATATATTGAACAAAGTAATGATTCGAAATACCAAGTAACACCTCTACTTAATAAATCAAAAGATCGAAAAGATCGACTGACGAATTAACCGTCATGATACAACCAAGTACACATCAAACTAAGAAAGATACTCACCCCATCTTTGAAGTTTTTTATTCCTTAAATATTACTTTGTGCTCATCGATTTGTAACTTCTTGTTTTTTGTTTGATTGTATTTTCTTATGCCCAATTTGTTTTAGCCACGGACTTGTGCAACCTCTCACTGTTTCTAATATATTTGGACATCGAATCACTTTCCTTAAAGAAATCTTCAAATTTTCAACTTTTAAAAATCTCTACAAAAAAAAAGAAAATTAAATATTTTCCATTAAAAAATATATTTAAATCTACAAAACATGCAGCAAATATTAGTTTGTAATCATTATTATTAATTTATTACTCTTAAGTCTTAATATAAAAATAATAACAAAATGGGCCTTGAAACTGAAATGGGCCTCAGCCCATCGAAAAGCCCAACACTTAACCCAACACTGACCGTCCTATTCGGAGGTTGGGGGGAGGGGAGGTGGTGAAGATGGAAGAAGAGAAGGAGAAAAGGAGCTTGGAAAGCTTTCTACAGTGGGCAGCGGAGCTTGGTGTTTCAGACGCACCGCTGAACTCTGCAACTTCTTCATCGTCATGTTTAGGTCACACTCTCTCTCTGGCTTGCTTCGCCGATGGCGGCGGGTGCGTAAATCTCCCTCTCGATTGCTTTCTAAGTTGTTTTTTTTTTTTTGGAATCAGTAATGGATGTGGAATGGATGGATTTAGGAGGGGGCTAGGTGCCGCGCGCGATCTGAGAAGAGGCGAATTGATCCTCAGAGTGCCGAAGGTGGCCTTGATGACGACGGATTTTATACTGGAGAGAGATGAGAAGCTCCGTGGTGCTCTCAAACGCCATGGTTCTCCGTCCTCTACGCAGGTCTGTGTTTTTTCATTTTTGGAGGGAAAGTGTTTGAGTTCATGCTGCTGTGTAGTTTTATGCTAGTAATTTGGAATGCTGTGATCGTAGTAGCGTAATCAAGTTGGATTTCATCTACAGAATTCCGGAATTTGCAGTGGTTTAGCTGTGTAGTTAACTCTTTGTGTTTTTAATTTTATGAATTTGACATCTGTGGCGAAATGAGATGTGAAGGTGAAGTAGAAAACATGTCCTTTCCGATGGAATAGATTTGTAGAAGTGTAAGAAAAAATCAGTATTAGTATATGGTGATTTGAAATTTTGAATGTATCAACTGGCTAATTGTATCAAAACAATGAACTAACTAGGAGAATTTGAGGAACATGAATAATAGATTGGGGATAATGATCATCAATCAATTATATTGATTTGTCAGTTAGCATTTTTTTTAGGAAATAAAATTCAACATTACTTCAAAGAGTCTAATTCGATTGGGAAGAACAAATGCAGGCTCTGTTTCTGTTTGATGCCAACTTGTCACCTCATAAACCTGTATTCACAAATATTTTTGAGTCTTCAGTTAATGTCAGATATACTTCATATTTTATTATTGTGGTCAAAGGTTAGGATTAGTAGTTAGTACCCCTTTAGAAATCTACTAGAATTGCTTTTATATTTTGTCATCAATAAAGAGAGAAATATCAGTGCAATTGTGCAAACATGGTGTTGTCTAGATGATCTTATTTTTTGTATTTAATAGAGTTGCTGTTATATTTCGTCGCCTCATAAAGATTTTTCCTTCTTCATGTTATCTCCTGCATCTCCAGAATTGCTGCAAACATGGTGTTGCCTAGGTGTATAGTGGATCTATCTTCTACCGATTGTTTATGCTTCTTGATTACCTTGTCTGTTGTGTTGTTTGTATAACTTTTATGTTCGAGGTGATAAATAAACCAACCATTATAGTCTTTATCTTCAAATGTATTGACAATTGCGCCCTTTCATGTAGATTTTGGCAGAGGTCTTCTGTTGGCTGAAGTCAGTAAAGGGAGGAGATCATTTTGGTACCCATATCTGATTCACTTGCCCAGAAGCTATGACATTCTGGCTAGTTTTGGGTCCTTTGAGTTGAAAGCACTGCAGGTTTGTTTAAAAGAATTGTGACCTCTAAACTTTTTCTACTTTTGACACCACTTATATATCCTTTCTGCATCATTTTCATGGATAGGTGGATGATGCTACTTGGGCAACAGAAAAGGCAATATCGAAGGCTGAATCAGATTGGAAGGAAGCTATTGCTCTCATGGGACAACTGAAGCTCAAGCCTCAACTTGTCACTTTTAAAGTTTGGCTCTGGGCCTCTGCCATGGTGAGTCTGAAAATATGAAACTTTAGTAATCATTGTGTGCAGATAAAACGGCTTATTACTCATTAATGATCCAACTTGAATTCAATTGGAATAGCTATATCTTTGTGGTTGCACAGGTACCATTCTTTATGTGTTTACTGGAACCTTAGAAATTCTGGATTCAGTATGGACAATACTATTTCTGACAAATGGTAGTTTAGAATTTCAGATGACTTTGTAACATTTCTGGTGCTGATATATACTGCTTCATATTCCATTTACTTTCCGCTTAACATAGAATGGTTCAGTTGAGAAGACTTAATCTGAGGTTGTTTTCCCAAGATCTTAAAATTGCAACTCACCTTAATTGCTTTCTTTACTGAAATTTTTTATAATCAGGTAACTGGGTATTTGCATTACCAGTGATCTGATAGTACATATATTATGACTTGCATGATACTTGTGATCTGTTACTACTGTTAGTACATATTTATGACTATATATACTCAGATATATGACTTCTTCTTGAAGATATCATCACGCACATTGCATGTTCTTTGGGATGATGCTGGGTGTTTATGTCCTGTGGGTGACTTTTTCAACTATGCTGCACCTGGAGAAGACTTCTCCGACACTGACTGCATAGGAAGCTCGGGATATGCTTGTTCTGTTCAAGATAATTCAGTTGAAGTTGAAGATGGAGATGTATGTGAAGATACTACCATGAATGTGGATCAGTGCAAGGGGTGCTCATGGAGATTGACTGATGTGGGCTATGAGGAAAACATTGCTGCATACTGCTTCTATGCAAAGAAGAATTACCGTAAAGGACAGCAGGTATAGGCTGTTAGGCGCGTCCTAGCTTTATTTTCTGGTTATGTGATTGATCTTCTGGTTTTGAAGGCAAAGCTGCTTACGGTGCTTCATGCTCAAGTAATAGAATAATCAACACAATACTGTCTCTTATTTGCAGGTTTTATTAAGCTACGGAACATACACAAACTTGGAGCTTCTTGAACATTATGGGTTTATTCTGAGCAATAATCCTAATGACAAGGTCTTCATAGCGCTGCCACGCGAAATCATGGTTTCCTGTTCTTGGCCTGCAGATTCGTTGTGCATCCAATATAATGGAAGGCCCTCTTTTTCCCTTCTATCTGCTTTGCGGCTGTGGGCAACGCCTCCAAACCAGAGGAAATCCGTTGGACACCTAGCCTTTTCTGGAACACAGCTTTCCCCCGGGAATGAGGTCACTGTCATGCAGTGGGTAGCGTCAACTTGCCACACCATTCTACAGAACCTGCCCACTTCAATTGAAGACGACCTCAGATTGCTGGCTTCCCTTGATGAGTTTCAAGGCTCACTTCTAGAACCAAAAGACTTGCCTTGCACAATTACTAATGAGTTGGGCGGTTTCTTGCTATCGACTGGTTTGCAAAATGGAGAAATCGGCGAGAACACTGCAAGGGTCCAGAGCTGTCTAGATAAATGGAAGTTGGCGGTGAGTTGGAAGCTCGGATACAAGAAAATCCTTGTTGATTGCATATCTTGTTGTACTCGAACCATTGATGATCTCTCCGGTAGCTTTTCGACTGATCTAGCTAACAATAAACTCCATCTCTTTTGATTTTGATCCCTTTCTCTGCAACCAAATCACGCTAGTTAGCCCCGAGTTGTTATTGTATTTTAATTATTAAAAATTGTAAAACATGATTTTTTAAAATCAAATTTTATAAATACATGGAAATAGATGTTAGTACTATAAATTTAATTTTTAAAATTTTTTAGTATTAAATAAATGTTAAATATTTTTGTGATGTAAGTAAAGGAGTAGGATACGATAGCTGGATAGGTGTTGACGTGTTGTACTGGCTGGTATATCACCTTCCCTTGGCCCTTACAAATTGTTTAGTTTTTTTTTTTGGTGAAAAACGTGTTTTTTATTGGGGGAAAAAAAAAGTAGTCAGCCGGTGGCAATGCGAAGTATAGAATCATTGATTACGTCATCCAAAGATGGGACCCAATCATAGATGACGTCATCAAATTAACATAGGGCTCACACTGTATTACAGCAAAGGGGTCACAGTCACACTCGTACTATAAATAGCACACAGATCCAGCCATGAAACCAAACCCAAATCACAGACAATATCGAAGCAGCAAATCTCAATTATATCGATCAGATAGATGGAAATGGCCAATGGAAGAGCTGCGGCGGAAGAACACCCAGTAAAGGCAGTTGGCTGGGCAGCCAGGGATCCTTCTGGCCACCTCTCCCCTTTCACTTTCTCCCGAAGGTACCATCGATCTATATTATATAGTTTGATTTGGTTTTGTTTTTGTTTTAGTATTTGTAAACTGAGTATGATTTATACTACGTAATTAATTATGCAGGGCAACAGGAGAGTTGGACGTGACATTCAAAGTACTCTACTGTGGCATTTGTCATTCTGATTTTCACTACATTAAGAACGAGTGGTCCAACGTCATCTACCCTGCAGTCCCTGGGTAAATGTATAGTAAATTTAAATTATATATATATATATATATATATATATATATATATATATGTATTGTACAAATTAAATGAATTTTGAATAAGTAAATAACTGAAATTAAATTGCAGGCACGAGATTGTGGGGGAGGTGACGGAGATCGGGGACAAGGTGCACAAATTCAAGGTCGGTGACAAGGTCGGCGTGGGATGCATAGTGGGTTCTTGCCATTCATGCCACAACTGCAACAACCACCTTGAGAACTACTGCCCCAATATGATTCTAACTTATGGCTCTCGCTACTACGACGGTACCGTCACCCACGGCGGCTACTCCGACCTCATGGTGGTACAGGAGCACTTCGCCGTCCGCATCCCCGATGGCCTTCCGCTTGACTCCGCTGCGCCTCTCCTCTGCGCTGGGATCACCGTCTACAGCCCGTTGAGATACTATGGGCTCGACAAGCCCGGCCTCCACATCGGGGTGGTGGGACTTGGAGGGTTGGGCCACTTGGCCATCAAGTTTGCCAAGGCTTTTGGGGCAAAGGTCACCATTGTTAGCACTTCACCTGGCAAGAAAGAGGAGGCCATTTCCGGCCTCGGTGCCCATTCTTTTATCCTTAGCACTGACACTAAACAAATGCAGGTGGCTGCTTTTATATATATATATATACTCCATCTGTTAATTAAAACTTGTCGTTTACTATTCATGTACGCTATTTTAGAATGATAAAAATTATATGAAATATTAATTTTTTTAAAAATTTATTTTTATAAATTCATACTTAAGAGTAACAATAACAAGTATGAAATTATTAAAAAAATATATTAAAAAAGTCAATATTTTATATAGTTTTTAACACCTTAAAAAGCGTGCGTGAATAGTAAAACATCAGGTTTTAATTAACGGAGGGAGTATATATTTAGACTTGTTTAGTTCATACTTTTGACATACATATGACGAATAAGCGAATATATTGTTTGTACATAGGCGGCTGTAGGAACAATAGATGGGATCATCGACACAGTTTCAGCCGCTCACCCTCTGCCCCCTTTGATTAATTTGTTGAAATCACACGGCAAGCTTATCTTGGTTGGTGCTCCGGAAAAGCCCCTTGAACTATTGGCTTTTCCACTCCTTTTAGGTGATCAAGTGATCGATCTTTAATTTCTTTATCGATTGAACCAATTCAAAATCAAAGATTAGTGTTAATTTTGCTTGTCGGCCGGTAACTTGTAGGTAGGAAAATGGTGGCGGGAAGCGCCATCGGTGGGATGAAGGAGACCCAAGAGATGATGGATTTCGCAGCCAAAGAGGGAGTGAGAGCAGATGTCGAGGTTATCCCCATGGACTATGTGAACACGGCAATGCAACGGATGTTGAAGTCGGATGTTAGGTACCGTTTCGTCATTGACATTGGCAACACGTTCAAGGACTCTTAATTAAGCTCCATCTGAATGAAGACCTGCCATCGAATATATTTATATATAAGAAGAGAATATATATATATATATATATGGGGATTTTTAGAATTTTTTTTCAAAATGGTCAAAAAATCAAAAGAAATTTGCAAAATGGTTAAGGATCCAAACTAATTTGGTAAATAGTCAAAGTAGGGGTAAATCGCTGTTTAAAACAGCGACTTACTTTCCGATATTAAAAAAAATAATACAATAACAAAGTCGTTGTTTAGAACAACGACTTTGTATTTTTTTAAAAAAAAATTTCGGATAAAACTCATAATTAAAAAAGAAAGTAGGAAAAAAATATATAAAGGTAGAGTCGCGGTTTGAAATCGCGACTCTATCTAATTATATAAAAAAAAAGTTGAAATTGAAAGGAGGGAAAAAAGGTGGAGAGAGAGAGGATGGAATAAGGAATAAGAGGGGGAGGGGGATGATCTTCTACTCCACATTTACTACTCCCCTCCCTACATCACAAAATTATTTTAATCTTTAATTAATCTTAAAAAAATTAAAAAATTATATTTATATTATTAACATCTATTTTTATATATTTATAAAATTTTATTTAAAAAAATCATGTTTTACAATTTTTAAAAATTAAAAAGGCAATAATTTACAATATATAATTATTAAAAATTTTAAAACATGATTTTTCAAAATAAAATTTTATAAACATATAAAAATACATGTTAGGGATATAAATATAATTTTTTTAAAAAAATTTACATTAACTAAATGTTAAAATAAAATAGTGGAGTAGGGAGGGGTGTAGGGTGTGATGTAGAAAATCCGGTTTGGGTTAAAGAGAGAGGCATGGGGCAAATTGGGTGAGAGAGAGGGAGTAATAGTAGAATCGCTGTTCTAAACAGCGGTTCTACTTTTTTATTTTTTTTCTCCCACTTTTTTCTTCTAATTACGAATATTGTCCGAACAACGACTTTGTTATTTTATTATTTTTTTTAATATCGGAAGGTAAGTCGCTGTTTTAAACAGCGACTTACCCCTACTTTGTCTATTTACCAAATTAGTTTGGATCCTTGACCATTATGCAAATTTGTTTTGTTTTTTTTGACCATTTTGAAAAAAAATTCGAATTTTTACAGTTGAGAAATGACTTATTGTATTCCATAATGTTTCATTATGTTGGGCTTCATTGTTTTTATCAAAGCAATGAGCTGTATATATGTTTTATTTTATTTTAGTGATCGACCAATCATTTTGAGTTTTAAGTTTTGAAAATAAGAACAATTAGTATAATTCATACGCCATGACCCAATTGTTGTTCTTCGTGGTCAATAATTTTTTGTTTACATAACTAATCCTAATAGTTATACACATAACTAGTTAGGTAATCTATTAGGATTAGTTATAACTATTAAGATTAGTTATGGAAACTATAGGAGATTAGTTTACATATTTATAGTTTTAAATAAACAGTTTTAGGATATGATTTGTTCGATGTTTTACTCTTTAAGCACTTTTGGTTCAATAAGTCAAGGTCTAGCTTCTAATTCACTCAACTAGGACAACCACTATTTAGGTGCACTTCTTACAGTAGATTGTGTAAAACGTCACTTAAAAGAGGACGGAGGGAGTAAATAATATCAATTTATGAATAATATTTTTATAACAAAAAATAAATATTATAAATTAATCTAGATTTGAGAAAATTAGTCGAGAGGGGTATAATCGTAAATTGATTTTGTAGGAAAGAATGAAAATAATTATGGAAGAGGTGTATAATTGTAAATTGAATTGATAGTAAAAGATGAGTTTTGGGAGACTAAGAATGTTATTGATAACATGGAAAAAGTAAGAGTGGGATGTTAAAATGATGTGGTGGAGATATAAGATTAAAAAAAATAGTATTATTAGTATCCCTAGCATCTTTTGATAAGCATGACCTAAGGTTGATCTATCTATCAAGATATATATAATATATGTACCCCGGATGTGATGTTGGTAGCTCAAATTAAATAATGGATTTGTAGTGGTTGTTTATATTGTCTGGATGGTATTTATGTATGTCTTTGATAACGGTTAACAAGGGGTCTATATTGATATTCAAACGCGTTCTTGCAAAATAACATTCAACTATATATCCCCGGAGCATTCATCATACATGTTCTATTTGCTACTCTGCTTTCTAAAGAATACAAACCAGAATGTCGTCCGTTATATAAGGTCATATTATACCAAGAATTTGACTATTTTACACACTTCTATCCTAATGGGCATGCCACAAACATTTTTAAAAGCTCAGGCTTAACACACGAAATATTATAAAGTTATGTTTACCATGTGAATTAGGCCAAACTTGAGGGTTACCCGGCGTAATTTACATCTTTATTTATGTCAGTGTGTGTTAGAAACATCCAACATAAATAACTGTATGTATTTGGTTTGTATAAAAAAAACTTATTATTAATGTCGGGTGTTTTTTTTATCCGACATAAATAAAACGTCTTTTTTTTATCACACCTACCTGAAGCCCGGAGTTATATTTTGTTATATCTGATATAAATATACCATTAAGCCCGGTATAAAAACAAGTTTTTATAGTAGTGATTTAACAATTTTTCCATCGATTGCTTGAATTTAAAAATGACACACTGAAACTAATTAGTCTATAACTTATGCTCAGCTTATTTAAAAACAACCAATATTATTAATTGAACTTATTCGACTCGAATAATATAACAACCCTACGATATCGAAGTCTATATATTCATACAGTGATCGGATGAGTTACTATAGTTTGGGCGTGTGATGTCACATATCTGTTGTCAAGTAATATTGAACGACGACGTATTAGTCGACTGATGTCAGATTTGTTGTCGAGGGAAGCAGGTGTATGTGGCGTGGGAAGGGGATGATTGGCGTCGCTTTAAATTAAACGTCCACATATTTGTTATCCAACGTACATTGATAAGATATTTCTCTCCTTTACCATATAATATGTTATCTTCTTCCTGTGTACTTGAATTGGCCGTCGTTAATTTTGTGGGTTTGGGTAACGTTTCGTGTTTAAGGTGCCACGTACGTTCCTACGAAACGTCGCCGTCGCCGTCGGTGATCGACAAAACAAGAGAGATATCGACGTATCTATATATCCTCACCTGCTTGGTTTGTGGTTACATTATCGTTCAGGTGAACAAATACTACTTCAATGTTATACGTTGTTTTGTAAATTTGATAAAATTGTAGACACCAAGGGACATTTTATGTGTGTTTTTTTTAACAATTATAATGATCTCACTTTTAAAATAAACTATAGTTTTAGATATTAGCTAGCCATTCTATTCTATTATCAGTGTTCTAAATATCGTCCCTAATTAAGCGTCATCTAAATGCTAGGTGAGAGGCTAGGTACTTGGGAATTTTTAAGCATACGCGGGTCTCTAGGCGAAAATCTATCTAGACGATGTCTAGATCTCACCTAGCCTCGTCTAGGTCTGCTTAGGCACCGCCTAGGTCCGTCTAACCAGACAATTATTCAGGTTTAGTGTCTAGACAGGTAATTAGTTGACTTAAGGTTTTCTTTATCCCCAAAGTTGGGATGTATTTGGTTTTAAGTTGAACCTATGGTTTTAGATTTTAGGAGGTTTAAAGTCGTCAGTCGAATACGTACTTTTGCGTTTATTTACTTTAGTGTTAGTTAAGCACTGTAAATTTGGGTTAATAGGTGATATTATGAATTATTATTATATTATATGAATTATTGACATGTGTTATACGTTAAAATATAAAAAATAATCTAGTTTGTTCTAATTCCGCCTAATCACCTAGGCACTAGGTAGATATCCGTCATCTAACGGATGCCTAGCATTTTTTAGAACATTGTAAATAATAAATTGCATTAGTCTACCTGTGAACTTGGCCATTGTCGAGTACAAGGCCTTGAAGAGACATATAAACACAACAACCTTTTACAAAGGATTTGATGAAAGCTAAGCCCTCAACCTGGCTAGCTAGTTCTATCATTTTTTTCTTTTTAGAAAAAGAGACAATTTTATTAAGGCAAAATTACAGAAAACCACCCTTTAAATATGGATGTTTTCACTTAACCACCCCTTAAATTCAAAATTACATAAAACCACCCTTTAAATGGTATTTGTTTACAACTCACCACCCATTCAACTATTTTATTTAATTTATCATTAAATATATTATATTTTAATATTTTTAAACTCAAATTTGATTGTAAATATATTCATATTTTGAATTTAAGGGCTTGATCATATTTTAGGGATTATTTTATTTATTTTTAAAAAATAATAATAAATATAGCCTAGAATTATTATCTTAATTTATGGTTGAAAATGTTTATAAAATTTTAAAATATTATGGAAATTACTCTTATTTATTTATATTTTAAATAAGAGTAATTTACATAATGTTTTAAAAATTTATAAACATTTTCAAACATAAATTAAGATAATAATTCTAGGCTTTATTGATTAGTATTTTAAAAAATAAATACAATGATCCCTAAAATATAATTGGGCCCTTAAATTCAAAATTTGAATATATTTACAATCAAATTTAAGTTTAAAAATATGAAATATAATATATCTAATGATAAAGTAACGAAAATAGTTGAATGAGTGGTGAGTTGTAAACAAATACCATTTAAAGGGTGGTTTTCTGTAATTTTGAATTTAAGTGGTGGTTAAGTGAAAACACCCATATTTAAAGGGTGGTTTTCTGTAATTTTCCCTTTTATTAAATAACATTAGGTGATAGTTTATTGTAAAAAAGTTCACTAGCTATTTTATCAATGTGTTACCCCATCGATAAAAAGTTTCACATTAATTCTGATAAGCCATCATTCACTTGCTTCAAACCTTTAATTGATAGTCACTGTTCTAAAAATCCCGCCTAGGCATCGCCTAGTCCCCCCTAGGCGCTAGGCGGCCCCCATCTGCCTAGAGCTAGGCAGGTGGCTAGGCACGTCTAGACATCCGCCTTTACCGCCTAGGCGCTAGGCGACCCCTTACCACCTAGGATCCGCATAGCGCTTTTTAGAACACTGTTGCCAGTGATAGTTTATCATCTCTAGATTTTTCTTAGCCATTTGTTCCTTATTGATGTTAGTGTCGATTATGTTTTATACTTCATCTATTTCAAAATAAATGTCGTTGACTTATTAAGTATCAATTTGTAAAAAAAAATGATTAACAAAATAATATTTTATAGAGTTTTCAACTTCTTAAAAAACGTGTAAAAAGTCAAGAGACATTTATTTTGAAACAGATGTAGTATTTATTTTCATAATGATTTGTCTTACTAGACAAATCGCACGCCTAGTAAATGGAATATCTTTCCTTAATTATTAATTTTTAAAAAAAATCACCGCTCAATTGCAATTGGGCTAGAAAAGTGATACATTATAGCTTAAAGCCCAAGCTTAAGGTCCATATTAATAGGAGGATGCTGAAACTTCACAAGGGACTAGAATATAAAGAGAAAGGGAGATATTAGGACATCTCCCGACTCCAACCGATTTTATAAATTTTTATCAAAATAAAAAATACACCTATATCTTCTAAATTATTTTTATTCAAATTTAACTAAAATTTTCATTTCGAAGATTTAACAAACATTGTTAGTATTGATAATATTGTAGATTCAAGAAAGAATCATCTTTTGACTTCTTTAGCATATAGAATGAGTCAAAAAAATTTATTAGACAAAAAAACTCAAACTTCTAAAAATAATCTAAATTTATATAAAATGGGAAAATTAATGGACATTCTCCTAAAAATATGACTTTTGTCGAAGAGCTCTCGGTCACAAAAAAAAGACTTTCGACCTCTCAATAACTAAAAATTTTCTTTTATTTATATATATTGATCAAAGTAAGAATTTGAAATACAAAGCAACACCTTTGCTTAGTAAATCAAGAGGCTAAAAAGATCGACTGACGGACTAACCGTCATGATACAACTAAGGACACGTCAAACTAAGAAAGATACTCCTTGTTTTTTTATTCCATAAATATTACTTTGTGCTGATTTGTAACTTCTTGTTTTTTGTTTGACTAGTTTTATTACCCGCGATCTTCGCGGTTTTTTTATATGACTTTTATTATTTATATGCAAATTGTGTAAGACCATAAAAATTATATAAAATATTATTTTTTGACTTTTTAATTTCCTACTTATTATCAGTTTATTATTGGTGATAATTTTTTTTGAACAATTAACTTTAATCACTAAAATATTATAAAATACATAATTTCTCTTGCTCCACTTCACATATATATACACACACACACACTTTAATATCACAAGCATCTATAAAATTAAATTATTTCTATAGAAAAATAAAGATCTAATTATATTGAATGGTTGATTATGAATACTTAATGGTAAATTTTAATCTATAGGCCGGATTAAGGCCATTTAATTTCAAATTTGTATGATGTAATTTCATTATTCTTTTCATAATTTTTTCATAAAAAAATTTATTTTATCGCTAAACAAAGAAATATGTATAATGGATCTCATATTTGTATATGTGATCATCTGAATTCACAATAAAATATAGTTTAATTACTAAAATTGCTATTGGTTAAAAAAATGTGGAGAGCTAGAATTGATCAACAATAAATTAGATCAAATTGGTCTATCTTTATTATAAATTTGCAAAGGTATGTACGTGTGTGTATATATATATATATATCTTCATTAAAATAACCTTCATAACAATATATAAATGTAATAGAAAATATCAATAGTTTAGTGTTGAGTAAGTTAATATAGGTTTTTAAGAAAGGTGATTGGATTAGTACATAGTTAGAGATTATTAAGAAGATGACGAAGTATCAACTAAAATAATTTAGAATTAAGGGAAAAAAAGCAAAAAAAAAAAGTGAAATTAATTTTAAAAATATCAAGTAAAAGTTTGAAATCTAACCCAGACCTTTCAAAGATGTAGATACAACATTATAAGAGTCATACATGAGCAATATTTTGGTTTATAAATTAGTTTTTTGTTAAAGATAAACATTTATTGATTTGAATTATTTCTATTGGTTAATGTGATTGTTTAATAATTTAATTAATAGTATATATATACTGTAATCAATTTTCGTTAGTGATAAAACTAATCTAACCTTTTTTTCCTTTAAATTAATCTAATCTACATTTTTTCTAGATAAAATATTTATAAAATAACTTAAGATAAAATGATAAGATTTGTAACCACTTAAGATATGAGGTTGGATATTTATACTATAAATTAATTTAATCATTAATTAAAATGGACACATAGGATGACACATGTATAAATAGATGGGGTTATCGTCTTACATGACTTAAATATATTGGATCATCATTAATTGACATGTCAAAGACCCGGGTTAGATTACATCAGAGAACGACACGTAAACGAATTCAACCAGCCTGTCACCTTCATTTAGAATTGTAAAAGTTGAAATATTATTTAATACGCAGCAAGTAATTCTAAGCTAAATAAAGATTAAATTCATTTAGAATCAATATGTAACATACATATATATTACTAATAAAGTTTTTATTAATGATAATTGATAATTGAATGATAAATAATTTAATAAAATTGGGCCAATAAAAATTAATACGAAGCAAATTCAAATCGGTTCCTGAATTCAAATCCACGTTCATTCACAAGTAAATTATTTAAATGTGTATAGATCTACTAAAAAACTTTAAATAAAATTTTATATAATTTAATATAATATTTTAATCAACATAAACTAACACCAACATCTCCATCATGATATTCTTTAGAAAAAAGACTAATTGGAATATTCTATCTTAAAACTTATAATTACTTATCTATTGATATTATTTATATCAATATATAAATTAATATACAAATATTATGCCTAAATCTTTAAAAAAATTAAGATGGATTTTCTTACAATTTGATATCTTCAATAAATGATTGGAAATATATTTATAAAAATAGATTAATATTTTATACACATAGGATAACACATAGATAAATAGATTAGGTCGTTATATTTGTATAAAAAACTTTTTCGATGGTAATATATTATAAAAAGCAATTATATAATATGAAATATTATTATATATAATTATATATAAAAAATTAGACTCGTGCGTAGCACGTGGCTAAAACCCTATTATTTTAATAAAACTTCCAGTCGGTCATAAATTAAATTAAATTTAAATCATGTTTGGTGAAATTCAATATACAAACTAAGAGGTTAATTTTGGTTAGATGTCCACGTTTTCTCATGTAATCTAACCCTTTTAACCACATCAATTAATAATTTCATATGTTTTAGTCAAATCATTTAACCAAAACTATCTAAAATTAATAGAAAATATATATAATTGAATTATGTGATATCTTTATGTTATACGCTAATAATACTATATTTTAGCTAAATCGTTAACTTACCTCACATTTTCATATCTCCAAAACCCTAATCTCATCCCCAACTAAAATTCATACTACGATTTTTTTAAGATCCCACCATCATTAATCAATATATATAATTGAATTGAATTGAACACAATAACTGAATGGTACGGTTATTGGAATAAATTTTATTTAATTTATGTAAATCTTTTAGGTAAATATTAATCAAGATATGAATAACTATATTTTAAATATTTTTTAATTAAAATTATTTAATTGTAATTATCAATTAAGGTGGACACATAAGATGATATGTTGTTAAAAGAGGTGGAATCATTAATAGACGTGGCTTAAATATATTGGTTCATCATTAATTGACGTGTCAAAAAATCCGGATCAGATTGCACCAGAGAATGACACGTAAGCAAAATCGACCAGAGCCCGCCACATAGGATTTCCACGTCTCTATTTTAGTATTATACTAGTTTTATTTTATCCGCCCGTTGTGCGGTTTCTTAATAAAAAAATAATGATTTAATTTACATTTTTTTTCCTGAAATTTGAAGGTTATATCGATTCAAATTAAACATATTTTTTAAAATATTATAAAAAAAAATTGAGCAAAGGTATAATATAGTTGTATTATAAAAAAATGTACTAAAATAAGTGGTAATTTAATTTGTGGTTAATATCCTTATGACCCGTTAAAATAAAAAGAGAAATATGTAATTATTATGTATAGGTTTGATAAGATTGTTTATATAATACGTACTAAAACATATTATTATTAACAATTTTATTATACGATTAAAATATATAATATTAGATAAATTTATCTAATTAAGATATATGGTTATATTGGATATATTATTTGATATAAAATATAAGTTTTTTACCTAACTATATTGACTTATTAATTGATGTGGCCCAAATAAATAATACCAATTTAATTCAGAATATGACATGTAAGCAAAAATAATTCCGTTTTAATCCAAAAAAATCCACGTAGGCGAATCGCACCAGATGCCGTTTCAGGTCTCTGCTTTAGTATTTTATATATATATATATATATTGATTGATTAATTCAAAACTATCAAAATTAATATTCATCAATTTAATATTTCATACTATCAAAATGTAAATAACAATAAAAATTTATTGTTTAAATTAACCTTGATTGTTAATCAAAGGATCAAGTGGTGATTGAATTTTGTCTTTTTAAATGGGTTTATACTAATTCCTTCCTCTAACTAAAATTGATAACGTATAAAAGGTATTAGAATTTAGAAATTAAGTACATTTTACAATAAAAGAAACTGCACCCCGTACAAAAAAATTGACTCATGGGATTCATTATTAAATTAAGGTTAGGGTTAAAGGCTATAAGATAAAATTTTATCCAATAGTTTTTATTACGTAATAAATTATTATTGTTGTTGTAGATTTTAGTTTGTGAAATTGATACAGTGAGATTGTATTATTCAATAGATATTTAATTAATGATAAAATCTTATCTTCTAGTTTGTTGTTGTAGATTTGAGTTTGTGAAATTGATATGATGAGATTTTATTTTACACATAAGATGACACGTAGATAAATAGATTAGGTCGTTGTATGACATGAGTTAAATTTATTGGATACTCATTAATTGACGTGTCAAAAAATTCGGTCATATTGCACCAGAGAATGACACGTAAGCGAATCGCACCAGAACCCGCCACATAGGATTTCCACGTCTCTGTTTTAGTATTATATATTGATTGATATTGATGATGATTGTATTTTCTTAAGCCCAATTTGTTTTAGCCACGGACTTATTCAACCTCTCACTGTTTCTAATATATATTGGACATCGAATCACTTTCCTTGAAGAAATCTTCAAATTTTCAACTTGCGAAATTCTCTTACAAAAAAAAAAGAAAATTAAATATTTTCCATTAAAAAATATATTTAAATCTACAAATATGCAGCAAATATTTGTTTCTAACCATTATTTATTACTCGTAATATAAAAAAAATGACGAAATGGGCCAGGGAACAACGTAGGATTAAAAACTGAAATGGGCCTCGGCCCATCAAAAAGCCCAACTCCTAACCCAACACTGACCGTTCTATTCGGAGTTTGGGGGTGGAGCGGTGGTGAAGATGGAAGAAGAGAAGGAGAAAAGGAGCTTGGAAAGCTTTCTACGGTGGGCGGCGGAGCTTGGCGTTTCAGACGCGCCGCTGAACTCTGCAACTTCTTCATCGTCATGTTTAGGTCACACTCTCTCTCTGGATTGCTTCGCCGATGCCGGCGGGTACGTAAATCTCCCTCTCGATTGCTTTCTATGTTGCTTTTTTTTTTTTCCTTCCCTGATTCTGTAATGGATGTGGAATGGATGGATTTAGGAGGGGGCTAGGTGCCGCGCGCGATCTGAGAAGAGGCGAATTGATCCTGAGAGTGCCGAAGGTGGCCTTGATGACGACGGATTGTATACTGGAGAGAGATGAGAAGCTCCGTGGTGCTCTCAAACGCCATGGTTCTCTGTCCTCTACGCAGGTCTGTATTTTTTCATTTTTGGTGGGAAAGTATTTGAGTTGATGCTGCTGTGTAGTTTTATGCTAGTAATTTGGAATGCTGTGATCGTAGTAGCGTAATCAAGTTGGATTTCATCTACGAATTCGCAGTGGTTTAGCTATGTAGTTAGCTCTTTGTGTTTTTAATTTTATGAAATTTGACATCTGTCGCGAAATGAGATGTGAAGGTGAAGTAGAATACATGCCCTTTCCAATGGAATAGATTTGTAGAAGTGTTAAAAAAAATTCAGTATTTTATGGTGATTTGAAATTTTGAATGTATCAACTAACTAAATGTATCAAAACAATGAACTAACTAGGAGAATTTGAGGAACATGAATTATAGATTGGGGATAATGATTATCAATCAATTATATTGATTTGTCAGTTAGCATTTTTTATTTTTTTTGAGGAAATAAAATTTAACATGACTTCAAAGAGTCTAATTCGATTGGAAAGAGCAAATGCAGGCACTGTTTCTGCTCGATGCCAACTTGTCACCTCATAAATCTGTATTCACAAATATTTTTGAGTCTTCAGTTAATGTGAGATATACTTCATATTTTATTATTGTGGTCAAAGGTTAGGATTAGTAGTTAGTACCCCTTTAGAAATCTACTAGAATTGCTTTTATATATGTTATCAATAAAGAGAGAAATATCAGTGCAAACATGTTCTTATTTTTTGGATTTAATAGAGTTGCTGTTATATTTCGTCGCCTCATAAAGATTTTTCCTTCTTCATGTTATCTCCTGCATCTCCAGAATTGCTGCAAACATGGTGTTGCCTAGGTGTTTAGTGGATCTATCTTCTACCAATTGTTTATGCTTCTTGATTCCCTTGTCTGTTGTGTTGTTTGTATAACTTTTATGTTCAAGGTGATAAATAAACCAACCATTATAGTCTTTATCTTCAAATGTAATGACAATTTCTCCCTTACATGTAGATTTTGGCAGTTCTTCTGTTGGCTGAAGTCAGTAAAGGGAAGAGATCTTTTTGGTACCCATATTTGATTCACTTGCCCAGAAGCTATGACATACTTGCTAGTTTTGGGTCCTTTGAGTTGAAGGCACTGCAGGTTTGTATAAAAGAATTGTGAACCTCTAAACTTTTTCTACTTTTGACATCACTTATATATCCTTTCTGCATCATTTTCATGGATAGGTGGATGATGCTACTTGGGCAACAGAAAAGGCAATATCGAAGGCTGAATCAGATTGGAAGGAAGCTATTGCTCTCATGGGACAACTGAAGCTCAAGCGTCAACTTGTCACTTTTAAAGCTTGGCTTTGGGCCTCTGCCACGGTGAGTCTGAAAATATGAAACTTTAGTAATCATTGTGTGCTAAAACGGCTTATTACGTATTAGTGGTACAACTTGAATTCAATTGGAATAGCTATATCTTTGTGGTTGCACAGGTACCATTCTTTATGTGTTTACTGGAACTTCAGAAATTCTGAATTCAGTATGGACAATGCTATTTCTGACTAATGGTAGTTTAGAATTTCAGATAATTTGCAACAGTTCTGGTGCTGATAGATACTGCTTCATATTCCATTTAGTTTCTGCTTAACATGGAGTGGTTCAGTTAAGAAGACTTAATCTGAGGTAGTGATCTGATAGTACATATGTTATGACTATATTACTCATATGTATGGCTTCTTCTTGAAGATATCATCACGCACGTTGCATGTTCCTTGGGATGATGCTGGTTGTTTATGTCCTGTGGGTGACTTTTTCAACTATGCTGCACCTGGAGAAGACTTATCCGACACTGAATGCACGGGAAGCTCGGGATATGCTTGTTCTATTCCAGATAATTCAGTTGAAGTTGAAGATGGAGATGGATGTGAAGATACTACCATGAATGTGGATCAGTGCGAGGGGTGCTCAGGGAGATTGACTGATGGGGGCTATGAGGAAAACATTGCTGCATACTGCTTCTATGCAAAGAAGAATTACCGTAAAGGACAGCAGGTATGGCCTGTTAGGCGCGTCCTAACTTTATTTTCTGGTTTGGCCAGTTATCTGAATCTTCACTAGCTTTTATTTGATCTTTTGTAAAAAACATTGTGTCTCTTATTTGCAGGTTTTATTAAGCTACGGAACATACACAAACTTGGAACTTCTTGAACATTATGGATTTATTCTGAGCAATAATCCTAATGACAAGGTCTTCATACCACTGCCACGCGAAATCATGGTTTCCTGTTCTTGGCCTGCAGATTCATTGTGCATCCAATATAATGGAAGGCCCTCTTTTTCCCTTCTATCTGCTTTGCGGCTGTGGGCAACGCCTCCAAACCAGAGGAAATCCGTTGGACACCTAGCCTTTTCTGGAACACAGCTTTCCCCCGAGAATGAGGTCACTGTCATGCAGTGGGTAGCTTCAACTTGCCACACCATTCTACAGAACCTCCCCACTTCAATTGAAGACGACCTCAGATTGCTGGCTTCCCTTGATGAGTTTCAAGGCTCACTTCTAGAACCAAAAGACTTGCCTTGCACAATTGCTAATGAGTTGGGCGGTTTCTTGCTATCGACTGGTTTGCAAAACGGAGAAATTGGCGTGAACACTGCAAGGGTCCAGAGGTGTCTAGATAAATGGAAGTTGGCGGTGAGTTGGAGGCTCGGATACAAGAAAATCCTTGTTGATTGCATATCCTTTTGTACTCGAACCATTGATGATCTCTCCTGTAGCTTTTCGACTGATCTAGCTAACAATAATCTCCATCTCGTTTGATTTTGATCCCTTTCTCTGCAACCAAATCACAGTCACACTGGTTAGTCATGAGTTATTGTATTGTATACGTTGTTCGTCTATTTGCGTCTTCAGTCTTGTTGATTGCATATCCGGATGCCCCTTTTTCATTCTAAACTAGATTGACGAAATTTGAAGCTGTACAAAGTCTTTTATAACATCAATTTTATTGTTTTTTGTTTTTAACATCAAAAGCCATAATAATACGACCAATCACAAGTTGATATAGTGGTTATCTGGTTACATCCCATGCCAAGAGACCCGAAGTTCGAATTCCCTTGAAAACATGGAATCGCTTATGAGTGGGAGGGAAGTGGGGCGACTGAGTTCGCTTATGAGTGGGAGGGTCAACCCCTTAAATTGGTCACACAGTTCCAGATGTAGAGCGACTGAGTCGATCGAATTGAACTAAGATAAAAAAAACCCGTAATAATACGGTTTTTCTATTTTTCTATTGTATGTTCCAAGGGTATAAATAAGATAAGAGTACTAATTTGGAATTATATTTCAAATTTTAATTAATTTAGATTTTTTTAATAATACTTCCTCCGTCATTTTGGCTTTGGACACAATATTTAAGAAATATCTAAACTACCTAAATTACCCCTACTTTTATCTTAATTATCTCAAAGCAAAAGTATAATCACATCTTTCAAGGTAATTTAAATTTTAAATAAATGATGGTAAATTTATATGGGTAAAATATTTAAAATGACATGTTTTTTGGAATAAAATCAAAACTCTAAAACGACATATTTTCAAGAACGGAGAGAGTAATATATTAATAGGTATAAATCTTTGATTATGAAAGATTCTATACTAAAATATGCATAAATCCTAATAATTTAATTTTAAAAAAGCTAAAATAATTCTTGTAATACTATAAGGTTGTTAACCTATGAAACCAAGCAAGCTGCATTACGGATTTTAAAGATAACATCAAACGAATTAAATATGGAAAATAAAATCTCAATCTGATTGGAATACATTTATGATTATCGCAGACACAATAGTTAATTTTATAACTAAAAAAGGAAAAATTGGAAGATCACACGATAAATTAGGAGATTGTTAATTTAACTTAAAAAACAATTAATCACGTGTTTTTTCACAGCAAACTCATTTTACTCATGTGCTAATTCCAAATTAAGCATAAGATTTGGTAAATCACATGCCTAATTTTCAACACACCCAAAAATGTGCATTTTTTCCTAATCCAACCCGATTAGCCTTAAATTAGGCCTTAATACCTACCTTCCTACACTATTTTTTTTTCCTCTTTAAAAAAAAAAACAAAAATTACTGAAAAAATTTCTGGCCACGAGTTACTACGAAGACGGACAGGCGGATTAAAAATCCCACAAATCCGCGTATAATACGCCCGGCCGCTTCCAGCCAGAACGTAGTTGCATCTCACACGCGCGCGTGGAAATCACGGAGGCGCCACGTGTCGCTGGTGCTTTGATCGTGAACCACAAGATTCCTCGCGCTTCTGGAGACTTCTACAAAAATCTCCACCCCCATTTTTAAATTAAAGAAAAAAATAATCCCATATCTGCTGACGTGGCAGCCCCTGCTTTCTCGTTTTCATCTCCCCCCATTGCTCTCTCTTCTTCAGTTCTTCCCCAGCAGCTCATCTCCAAGCAAATCTCTCTCTCTCTCTCCTCCATTTTTCCCCTCTGTTCTCGCTCTCAGCGAATCAAGTTGGTTCCGGTTGATTTCCGCTTAAAGTTTGAGCGGAAGCTGGAATTTCTCTCTGATATATATAATTTTTTTCTCCGATTAATCTGTGTTTCCGATTTTTCTGGACTTCGTCGGAGGACTAGTGTAGTGTAGTGTAGTGTGATTGGAGCTATGGACGCCTGATTTGTGTGTGTCCGTGCAAGCTTTTTGTTTAATTTGCCGAGCTTGCGAAGAACAGAGGCCGTTTCTGGTGTGTTGAGCCGTGGAGATTTTTGTTGAGGTTTTTGTTTTGCATAATTGATGTGTTGGAGGAAGATTTAGACGGATTGGAAGTTTCAGCAACTAGAGGCGAGAGGGCTTAGTTCACGATCTTATTAGCTATGACGATTCAAGTAAGTCTCTTCGTTGTTGTTTGACTTGTTTCTCCTCGACTGTTATTTTCCTCGCGATCGAAGTTTTCCGTTTAGGCAGGAATTAATTGCTTTTCGTTGTTGAGATTTGAATTTGGATATATGGATGTATCTGTGGTCGAAAATTTCCGTTTAGGCAGAAATTAGTTATTTTCCGTTGTTGAGATTGGAATTTGGATATATGGATATATCTGTGCAAATTTGGTATTTGGGAGCTAAGCAACAGAACAATAAGATATTTTTGGATTCACCAGTCCCCACACCACATTCCACTGAAGTTGAAACAGTTCCTGCTAGAGGATAGTGAGATTTTTGTTAATTGACGAATGATACAAGACTCGCTAGTTGCATAATTTTAGTTTTCTACAGAATTAAGTTTACTGATGGATAGTTTTCGTTGGAATTCGACTTGCAGGATTGCAGCGAAGTCCGCCATTCAAGCGCTGTTCCCACAGTAGGCAGTGGGGTCAGCATGGACACTGGCGGCCAAATCATAGCTGAAGAAGGCCATGTACCAAAGGTCATGATCTTCCCTTGCCTTTTGAGGGCTTGTTATTTCTTCATGATTGACTTACTAGTTGTGTTGTCTATGATTATGTTTGCCTAAACTCTTCTTCTGGACACATTACTTGAATGTAAGCAGATTAGGAAACCATACACAATAACCAGACAGCGAGAGAGATGGACGGAGGAAGAGCACAAGAGGTTCCTTGAAGCTCTGAAGCTATACGGTCGTGCTTGGAGAAAGATTGAAGGTAATCTCTTGAAACTGTCATGATTTGTTTCGGATTTAGTCGAGGGGTAAATGTATTGATTTTTACTATGCTTTTGATCAGAGCATGTTGGTACCAAGACTGCGGTTCAGATCAGAAGTCATGCTCAGAAATTCTTTTCTAAGGTCTTTTATTGATCTTTATCAGAATTACATTTTCGACGTATTTAGATTGAATGTTTTACTTATTATGACCCTACTGTCATTGCAGATATGTTCATAAAAATTGATACTTCGGAGTAGTTTAATTTAGATTGGTCTGATTTTTTTGTGGATTTTATAGGTGGTTCGTGACCCAAGCTCGATTGAATTTGTTGAGATTCCTCCTCCTCGTCCCAAAAGAAAACCAACGCACCCATATCCTCGCAAACTTGTTTTGCCAGCGAAAAAGGGCACTGCTCTTCAGGAGCAGTCAGCAAAGTCAGCATCTTTGAATTCATCACTTGATCAAGAAAACCAGTCTCCGACATCGGTCTTGTATGTATCAGACACTTTAGGCTCTGCAGACTCGAACACTCTAGATGGCAGTTCATCTCCTGTGTCGACTTGTGAGGATGTTAACCCTGCTGCCAACATGACTTACGAGGATGATCCATCAAGGCAGGAGAATGTTTCTGA
Organism: Persicaria maculosa; assembly: GCA_963922045.1. Taxonomy (NCBI): domain Eukaryota; kingdom Viridiplantae; phylum Streptophyta; class Magnoliopsida; order Caryophyllales; family Polygonaceae; genus Persicaria; species Persicaria maculosa. Next base: position 11,124,419 of record OY998267.1, on the reverse strand, counting down.
ATTGGACGAGCCTCTGTCTATGGTATTTATCCTTCGATTTCTGGGACCATCTTTCTATCGTTCAGATGTTGCCTTTCAATTTTACATTATGAGTTGTGACGCCTCTAAATTCTATCTCGATTGGACAGAAACTAGAGCTGTTGCCCAAACATGAAGCCTTCGACAAGGAAGACTCGGTTGAGGCTACTGCATCTAGGAAAAGCCTAAGACTTTTTGGCAAGATTTTGTCAGTTGGTGAAGTTGAGAATCCGTCTACTTCTCAACATCGAGGTGAGGGATTAGCCTCAGAACACGCAGATACTGCTGGTTCAAATGCCGAAAATGTAGCTATTCCAGCAATCTGGTACAACAATACAAGCTCTCCCTCCCCTTCAGGTCCTTTACCATCATGGGCCTTTTATGGAGGAATGCCATTGCCAGTTTCATTCATTCCATTCAACATTGCTGGTGTTACAAAAACCGAGTCTCAATCTCACCAGTACTTCTCTGAACCTACCAAGGTCCAGAAAGACCTAGACCCTGTTTCGGAGCTGAACCCGAGTGCTAACACAAATAGCAGCAGTGCAGGAAAATGTGAACAGGGGTTTCTGCCATACAAGAGAAGTTCCTCGGAGATGGAAACCCAGAGACCAACAATTGATGAAGTGCAGAGGTTTCGCCTCTGCTTGTAGCAGGAGCTTTCGGTATCTCGATTCTTCTAGTTGATTAGTTAGGATAAATTCATAAAGAGGTCATTTTACAGCCAACATTGATGCAGAAGAAACCTCATCAAGAAAGGTTATGGCTCATAGGAGCTGGTTTGGCTGCTGGATCCGAAACGAAACGGTTTCAATGGAAATGCAGAAACAAGATTGTATTTTTCAGGACAGCTATTTCACCCAGCTAATCAAGCTTCGTTTCTGCTGTTACCAGTGAGGTTCCTCTGAATTTGTCTCTTCTATTTTTAAAGTTTAAGGCTAGTTAGAGACGGACCAGTTTTTATCTTCTTTACGTTTTTTTTAATGGTTTTAAGTTGTCAGTCTATCTCGTTACATATGTACAAAGGCTTCTCTTTACTCCAAAATTAACAAGAGATTTCATTGGATGGCTAAAAACTTTGCTTCCTTTATTTTCAACCAGACTGTAACAACTGTTAAACTAGTTTTGAACCTTGTATCGTCTAATGTCTGCATAAGGGTTTGGGTGGGTGGGTGGTCGGATGAAGGCGACGGGTGGGCAGTCCCGTGGACCTGATCACCTGAATACCTGATGGAAGATCCACCCACCCGGGTAAGGTTGACACACACATATACATCCCTTGCCTAACTCTCTGGTATGATCCTTCAATGATTTCTGTTTAGCCCCTGTTTACAGCTAACTGGGGATATTGAACCAAGTTCTGAGAGAGAGTGACAGTTTTACTCTTTCATAAATATCTCATCAAACTTTTTGTATTGGAAATTCAGTGTTTATAATCGGTGAAGAGGTTAACATTTCTGTTTAACCTCTTATGGACTCACAGACTGAAGGTATATCATATATTTTTTTACCGGTTAATCTGTTCTTCCATGGCAGCAAAAACGAAGTAAACAAGCCCCTACTAATTCATCATGCTTGTTTCCAGTTCCACAACATGGTTTGGGGGCTCATATAAATTCCAAACCAATTCATATAGCAAATGAGATTTACCCATTAATCATGTCCAAGATAACAACTACTTATAATGAAAAACTCAAAAAAAAAACAAGGGAGTGCTTTCAACACTCACTCGCACGGTACAATAGTTGGTTCCACTGCAGTTGATCCAGTTGCATCACATGTAGCACTTGTGATGCTTGAGATCTGCTCCCCCTGTGTACACATTGGTATTTGGTAAATACATAAATCTCACACGGATTATGTGAACCCAATTCAGTGAATGATGAACTTAGTTTTGTTTTCACGAAGTGGCAGTAAACAGTTGCAAGCATCTTACCTTAGCAATGTTCCTCAAGTATGTTGTTGTGTAGTTTCCGGTAGGAAAGAACGCTTCAACTAGGTCCGCCAATACTAACTGAGGCTGAGACACGGCTCCATCATACCAATCTTGGAACAAAATCAGAGATTTAACAGTTACATCAATTCACAAGTGTCAAACAAGGTAATTCCAACATAACTTCTCCATTTGGTGACCACATTTATCACAAAATCCAATTGTGACCCATCTACTAAAAGGCTTAGGATGTGTAAAGGTAATATGTAAATCTAGATACTTACCGAGAGAGGTAGAGTTCAGAATCTTCTTATCATATCTCCAAACGTTTTCTTTTGCCAGAAAACCAAAACAAGATTGGTCTTCAATGTTAATGTTATGGAGAAAAGTAGCCAGAGTATAGTTGTAGGGATCTGAAGTGTACGTTTCATCAATCAGCACATCTACCGTCTATCAAAGAAACAAAAGACCACTGTAAGTATCACCACACACCGAAGCCAAAAACCAAAGTAACATATTTCAATATGACAATAAAGCTGTAAAATTCTAAGTGCTGCTTTCCAATGGTGTGAACAATTTGAGCTAGCTATTAGCTTTAATTTGGAACAATGTATAAATAACTAAAATGAGTTGTTCTACTCCTCATTTTGTATGTGTATTTCAGTTCTATATCTTTGGTGACCGAACAAGTCTCCAAAAACTAGTAACACATGTCCCAAACTTTGCAAAATTTGTAATTGCAGCAGATTACAGTTCAGTTCAGCAATAGTTTTCAAATACTCATCCAGTCAATTTAGTGAACTTACACATAAAATAGCGTGAAGTTCATCAAGATCATCTGAAATTGACACATTATAAGTCACTTTGTTGATGGAATCATCTATATTCTCGCCGCCTGAATCTTGAACAAACTGCCATAGGTCAAATGAGGAAATAAATAAATTGATAGAAATAACAGCATACAGAACTACAAGAGCAAGTCAGCACAAGAGGAGTATTAGGGGAAATAATAAGTACTGCAAAAGATCTATCCAAATGTTTGGAGATAAGTAAAACCATCTTATATTATTGAACACATGGCAAAGCTAACCAGTACCCATTTATATCAGAATTTAAAAGATCAAGAAATGTGTTCATCCTAAGAAGGTAGATACCTTTGTTTTAAAGGCATCCTTGGTGAAAGACCATATTGCCTGCAGTTGCATTCATAGATTAGAAAAGACAGCAAATTTATTCAAATGACAAGTGTTTTAGAATGAATTTAAACTTCTTTTGTAATATCAAAAGTCAAAGCTTGTAAACACAAACGAAGGAAATGAAAGCAACTAGCTAGGCACTGTTGTGTTGGCTACTCTCCAGCTTTGGGAATCTAAAATACTGGAAAGTCGCACCAAAATACTCACATCGTCGTAACGCATCCAAGCAACTATAGGTTTGAAGGATGGCATCCTGCCCGCTGCCACTTTTGCCAAGCACATGTAATTTTGTTTAACCTACTCAAGAAAAGCGAGCCCGTTCAATGAGCAGCAATTAGGCAAAGTTCAACATAACATTACTTGGAGCATCAAAAGAAAAAACAATTATAAATAACTGCTAAGCCCTTTGCCTATCTTGCTGGTTGTTATATCCCAAACAGTTATAAAAGTGTTTCAGGACAACTGGATTTGAATGAATAGTTGATTTCTGTCAAGTCAGATTATTCTTTTTTTTTTCTGAGATGTAGTGATTTGTGTAATCAGCTGAAAAAATATTGAACTCACCGCCTCATAAACTTGATTTGCTCTAGCTTCCAAGTTCCCAAACACACCCACATACTTAATCCACTCTGCACGCTGGTATTTAATGCACAGATGTTAAGTTTGATAGAACTGTCAATGCACAGATGTTAAGTTTGATGGAACTGATAGAAGTGTTAGTTCACTTTAGGTGAACTAAAAGTAAAAGCATTTCCAAAATCACCCTTGAAGCTTCAATCCAAATAGAGGTGAAATGACTAGTAGCACAGTCAAAAGCACGAACCGCAAGAGGAGAATCTTCAGCCAGGGGTACAAAGGTTGCAAAGTTGCAGGATTGTGGCTGATCGGTGGAACTTGTAAAGTGGGCCGAGAACTGCGAAAGCTGCTGTGGTTCGCTCTTGTTTACTGCTGTGATTTCTCCGTCTTCATACAGCTTGAGTAGGCATTCAGATGCCACTGCACTTGAAGTAATGCCTTTGCAAAGCCCCAACAGTCCTAAAAGCTAACAGTATCCAAACACGCAGAATCAATAAATAAAAGCACATTGCAGATCCAACGATATGTTTGGAGCAAATGAAACTTGTGCATTTCTCGCGTCAAAGTTGAACCACTGATAAATTCTATACAGCTGATCGGTAGAAGAGCACTTGATAGGAATACCTAACTCATCAACTCTCATGAAAGTTGTAATAGAAGTTCAATTCAATGCGTCACTCACTCACTCCTAAGCCCTAACCCTAACGAATCTTGAAATAACCTAATGTAAGGTAGCTTCAAATCATCAAAAATTGAACCATCGCATAAGGTTACACGCAATTGGGAAGATCTTTACCTCGAAGAACGAAACTGCAAAAAAAAAAAAGGAAAACAAAAACAACGAACGGATCAGATTTTATCAAATGGAAAGCGGAAATTTGTCCAGAAGACCAATTTAATCGAAAACTTCCATCAAAAACAGATTTCGAAAGGAACAAGGAGACTGAAATTACCTGGAATTCCGGGAAAAGTGTCGGTGTCGATTGAGTAATTGGAGAAGGGAACGACGAAGGATTTGATCCTGGGGGTGCAGTACTTGGTCCTTGCCGCGATTCTCGTATTGCTCTGCGATTATCCATCATCCCTTGAAATCCTTAAATTGATACTTGCGCGCCAAATCCATGGTTTGGGCTGGGCCGATAATTGGGTGTTTCGGCGCAATTGGGCCCAGCCCAGACCCATAAAAAATGACTTCAACTAATATCAAATATAATATAACTTTCAACCAAAAATAATACTCCCAAATTTATAAATTATAAAAAAAAAATTATACAAACTATGATCATATTTATCAAAAATATCATGGTTTTAAAATCCGTTTAAAATTCAGACAAAAATGCTGTTGTGGCAACATTAATTTTGCCCATTGGAACAGGTAATTTTTTAGTTGTTAGCTGCAACTTTGACCCCATTTTAAAATCGTTTTATTTATGAATTTATAGTTTTTAAAGTATATATTATTTTTTATTCAATTTTTATTTTTCTTAGTATTTAAGGTAATTTTACTACTTTTTTTTTTTTGTTGTTGTTGATCTTTTGGGGGATGCACTGACTGACTGAAAACACTGACGCTGTAGGAGATTTAGGAATACCATGATGATATCCATCCAGTAATTTCCATTGCAGTCATTTTGGCAATGAGAACCTTTTCAGCCTTTATAAAGTTAAATTGAATTCAAGCTAAAAATGCACAGTTTACTTTATTTGAGTAAATGTAAATGAACGTCCGTCTCCAAGAAAAACTGACTCAATTAAATCATTTGAGTGATCCTAAAATAAAATCAGTCCATCAAATGGGCTCCTGATGCTGCATTATCGTATCATTTCAACTATTGAGCTATATATAATTTGTTCGAAATGAAACTATATAATAAAAATGTCACTTGTGAATTGAAACTTAATTAATAATAAAAAAATTAAAAACACATTTTTCTCTTCAAAATAATTTTTTCATTTCTAGAGCATCCACATTGCTGATTTTTTTTATAAAAAAAAGGTTAATTAACAAAGGATGGCAATTATGTAAAAATACCTGAAGAAGAAGGTAGCTTTGGCCATCAATGGCGTTCTTGATGACTTTGAAGCTCCTCCCATAATATATTCTGAAATTCACCGCATCTGCCACCGTTGATATGCTCCCTTGCACTTGCACCGCCGGCGTTGAAGCTTCGACCACCGCCACCAGCGCCGCCACCGTTATCAACACCGTCCGCACAGCCCCCATGGTTCCTACCTTCTTGAAATCACTGATTTTGAAATTTGAACCATACATAAACACTGGGGATCCGATTATTCACAGTGAAAAGCTCTTGCCTTTTTCAATTGATTTACGGTATGATCGATCTTGCAATACTCTGCAGGAAAAAAGAGTTTTTTTTTTTAAGGAAAAAAACAATGGTGAAGTGAAAAGCATTTGCAACTTTAAGAATTAAGCCCACAATGGGTTATGGTTTTATTGCCTGATGTTTCCTGTTTTGTCAGCTTCTCAAAATTTGTTTTCTATCTATATTTTCATATGGCCTACTGTTATTAACTCAAATCATAGGAGCCACATCAAAAGGATCGCATATTTGTGCACAACACACAAGCATAAATCCCAACAATGTGTAGCTTAAATGAATTGAGTAGAACATTAACTTTTATAGGTTGTTCAGTTTCAAGGTTAGAATGACAAATGTTATATATTACTCTCTCTCCGTTCGAAAATCAAGTCCATTGACTTTTTGACACGCTTTCTAAGGAGTTCAAAACTATATAAAATAATATTTTTTTATTAAATTTTTTACATAACTATATACTTATTAGTAATATATATAAGACTATGTAAAAATAATTAATAAAAAAAACATTATTTTATATAGTTTTTAACTCCTTAAAAAGTGTGTCAAAAAGTCAATGGACTTACATTTCCGAACAGAGAGAGTATTATCTAAATTTTTTTTTTAAAATTTTGAAATTAGAAAAATAAAATACATATTATCTAAATTAATTTTAGTCAAACCCTGGTAGTTTTCTCATTTCTCCTGTCTCCCCTGTTTTGTTCACAAACTTGGTGAGATGCGCCGTTGTTCTGGTCAAATTCCCAAAGGGCTTAACCGGTCCGTTTCGACCGGTTATTCATGTTGTAGTTTGCTCGGACAGCGTGCGTCTTCGCTTTGGTGTGTCTAATCGATTTTCTTCTTCATTGAGGTTCTGACATTTGGAGTTGAGACTGACTGGGATCAAGGTGGTGGGTGGCTCTGTGTTCGAGAAGGAGTTTTTTGGAGGAACTCTTTATAGGGTGCGTGTTGTCTGTTTTATTATACTTTTTTTATGTGTTATGTTGGTTGTTTTCGTCAATTTTCCGTCACACGACTTGTCAATCTATCGAATTTTGAGCATGTCTGCTTACTTTATTTTAAAAAATAAACATATTAGCATGTCTACATAAAAGTTATGAAGGGAGGGGATTAATTAAATTGAGTTTATGAGTGCATGTGATGGCATGACGAATTGGCATGTACTATTTGGCCTATGAATTGAAGGGTTGGTAATTGCTTTGTGAAAGGCGAAAAAGAAAAGAAAAAAACAGGGATCGCCCGTGATGCAAAGTTGGCCTCACTTTAGATTTGTCATCTTCTTGTGAATCCCTTTCCTTTTTGTCTCCATACGCCTCTTAATGACTCAAGGAGTCAAGGTGTCTAGTCTTCACAAAGCTACCCATATATTTGAAAATTACACAACATCACCTTAATTTTCTTTCAAATAATCAATCCGTTTTAGGGGAAGCCAATTGAGTATCAACGAAACTAGGGCCGTTTTAGGGGAAGCCCAGGGCGAGACCTGAGGCGAGGCCTAACAGGCCCTCGCCTCGGGCCCAATTACACTAGGGATCCATAGTGTATATATAATATGAAACCTAGGGCCCTGAAGGTTAGAAGCCTTCCAAATAAATCTCAGATCTCATAATGTGTTATGGGTGAGGGGAATGACCTTCCTACAAGATTGGGCCTACGACCCATCAATTGTATGGGGTGGTTTTATAAAGGTCAAATTAGATTTGCAAAAACTTCATGGAAAATTAAATATAACTAGCTATCTCCCCGCTCTTTACCGTAATTAGATTTAGTAAAGAATTATTTAAAAAAAAATAGTACTGTACTTCGTGAGATTTAAATTAGGATTGATATATGATTGTGTGCTAAAAATTAAAATTTGGAATTAAATTTTTAAGATTTAGGATTTCAAATTTGTTTTGGAATAGAGATATGCTTTTTTATGACTTGATATTCGTTGTTTTGTTGATGACTCGTAAGGGCACAATTTTCATAACTCGCCTCAGGCAAGTAAAATCTCAGGTCCGGCCCTGGGGAAGCCAATTGAGTATCAACGAAACTAGGGGTGGGCCTTGGTACAAAAATTACCGTACTAACTGATTACCGACCAACGACCATCCCAACATAAGTTGGTTACCACGAAGTCGGTAACGGAAAAATTGGTATCCGAAATGTCGGTATCGACCAATATTGGTACAGTATACAATCTTCAAATACCTTGGTACCGATTATATATATAACACGTAAATAAAAATTGTTTCGGTATCGTGGTAACTTGGTACCGACTACATAGATGATATATCCCATGTGCATTGCACCCACACCTGTGTGTACACTGTCGTCCTCAATACATCCACTTCCTAATTTGGAAAATTTGCACCAGAAAAAAACACTCCTTGTCCTTGAGAATCTTACTTTCAGCTACCAACTCGGTAAAAATTAAAATTAATGGTAAAATAGTTTAATGCCCTGTGGATGTGAAGATTTTTTTTATTTAATAAATTCTTTATTTTATTATTCAAAATAGATAAACAATAGAAAAAATAGATTCTTTTCAAAATCGGTAAATGTTTCTTTAAATTTTTAAAATGAAAAGTTTGTATGGATTAGAACAAAAATAATCTGGAAAATATATTTTTTTATTTTTCCATTTTGAATAAATTTTAGATATGCTATTTAAGTATAAGGATTTAATACTCAAATCTAAGTCGTTACTCAAATTTAAGTATAAGGAATTAATACTTAGTATACCTTTTTTTTTATTGGTTAAATATTTTGAAGCCCACAAAATCAAAATCCCTAATTCAAGCTTGTAGCTTTCGGCTTTCCCCACTCATGAAGCCCACAAAATCCATCCCAAAATAAACCAGGCTGTGAGTTTTAGTTAAGCCCAGCCCAAATTAAGCCCAATTTTGCAAGTTGGATCAATTAACTAGACAAATCAGAATTTAATCTAATTATTCTTACGTAACGCAGAACTTATCTTTATGGCTGGGGTCAAGGCAGCGAGGCAGTGTATATGGGGTGACTCTGTGATTCCCCGTATCACTGGTCAGCGATGTTGTCTCTGGATAGCGCTTGACTTCGTATATAGTCTACATCTCCAATATTTGTCTTAGATTTAGTTTTGCCTAGTTATATCATGTGTATGACGTGTTTTCGCCTGTTTAGACTGCACCATTAATGTTTCATGATGTATGTTTTGACGGTTTTCTATCTGCCGACTTGACAGTCATTGAGATTCAGGATTACCTTATCTCGAACTCTTACTTAAAATAAAATCGTGTTTTTCAAATCTCACCGGGATAAGGATCGGAATGAGTTAAATTTGCGATAATATAAAAATGTGTTAGTTAGAAGGAAATGCGATGTACCAAAAATGTGCATCAACGTATCGGAGCTGAACCCCCCAAAAAAAAGTTTAAGCCAACCGAATAATTACGTATGCACTGAACCTCTCATTACAGTTACAGCGATATTACACAGTACAGGGGACCTTGAACCTCTCATTACAGGTACGCCTTGTTTTTGCGACATTAAAGATTACATAAAACTAGTCATTCCCTATGAATCACGCTGATGATCTTGAACCCAAAAAAATGATATCTTAGAACTCGTTTGGTACAAACTCAATCACTTGAAAGCTTGTTCTCAACACGAATGCATATATATACACTCCGCTGTCTCCAAAAGCGTCTTGGCACTTGTGGAAGACGAAGGAGGAAGAAGGCCAATCCATTACAGTAATCGGGTGGGCCCACATACGGGAGACTCGAACAACACATAAACCCAACGGGTTCCATCTCAAAACCAATTGGCAACGGGTGGGCCCACATGCTATTAGGCATGGGGTTTCGTTCAACCTTTTACAATGCAGGCTAAAAAAGAAGAAGAAGAAGCTAATGAACTTATGCTGATGTTATGTTCTCTTTAATTTGTTCAATAAAGTTGTGTGGCTTAGACCATTCCCATTCGTGAGTCCAACATCGGGTTCTTAACTTACTTTTTCCCTTCCATCTTAGTTTAAGAGTTCTATATATTCCAACCTTTTTTTTTATTTTTCACCTTGATTTGTGAGCCCTAATCCCGAGGTATTAACTTACTTTTTATTATAAAAAAAATATAAAATTTCTGCAATATGAGTGTCTATGGATAGATAAAATTAAATAACATTCAAAATTATTTTTTTCTGATTTCAAAAAATACCAAAAAATCAATTTGGAAAAAATATATATACTTCATGCGACACTTGGCACAATGAACTCCACTTTTGTAATTGCTTGCAGATGAACTCCATCCCTCGAATTCATCAGTTTTTTTTTCTCCACATTTTTTCCACCTGGCACACGCGAACCTTTGGGTTCACCGTTGTGTGTGCAGTGTGCTCTTATACCAACTAGTTTGGCTGGAAAAATAAGGTATGGTGCTCATCGTACACGAGTTTCGTCTTTTCAATGACATATGCGCTAGAGGCACATCCAAGGGGGGCATGTGGGGTCATGTGCCTTCACCCTCGTCCCACGAGTCCCCTGTATATATATTTTCCTCGTCGATAGCTTCATTTGAATATATAATACGCCTTAATCTGATACCTGAGTAAAAAGTTATGAATGTTTGAAAATTAAAGGTATATTAATCACCTTAATCTTATTTTAATAACCTAGAATGCTTTTATATTTTATTAAAATTGACATTCACATACTATAATTTATTTCAAGAGTTTCAAAATGAGAGGTTATATATATTACTCATTTCGACAATTAGGTAAAAAGTTATGAAAGTTTAAATTTTTTATATGTGATTATACAATATTATATGTTAAAAGTACAACAACTTTTCTACTAACTCAATGTTTATTATCTTATTTTTCTTATTCTTATTTTTTTCTAGTTTTTTTCATATGCTATTCCATACAGTTATTGATTTTCCTTATTCTAAATCGATAATGTTTTTATCCTAAAACAAGTACTCTTTTTTTTTTAGCACAATTCAGATATTACTCTTTCACTCTTTGTAGCATTGAACTCTTTTATCTTTTTGTTCTTGTTTTATAGTATTGAGCCCATTTAATATTGTATGAGTTTTGTTATACATCGTTGTATCGTGTCTCCACTCTCGAAAGTTTCTGGCTCTACCACTGATGCGCAAATGTGAAACCCTACATTTGGCTACATACTGACATATTGTTTTATACTTAATGATAATATCGTGAATCTCAAACATAATATACAATTATACATGTGAACTCAATCATAAACTCCAAGCAAAGCTAAACAATGATTTTAAAATGTGAAAAATTAATATGAGATTCTTAAATTTATTATTATTATTATTATTATTATTATTATTATTATTATTATTATTATTATTATATCGTGTTGGTCTAATGTCTTGCAAAATTGGTTAATTTTTTACATTGTGTATTATTTTTAAAAAATGGCTTATAATTTCATGTCAACATCCAAACCATCCTTCTAATATTGTAGGAGTCATTTCCTTTGAGTCAAATTTTGACTCTATTAGCAGCCAATCCAAAAATACCTTGTGGAAAAGTATGAAAACAAAGGAGAGAAAATAAATTGACACAACAGATTTGAATTTTTTAAAAATCTCGGTCAAGTGCACTTTTTTTTTTCATTTGTAAGTTGTTTTTTAATGACAACAGGACATGAGAGAGAATTTTTTTTTTTATTATTAGGAAAGAATTCGGGCGAACGAGCTCTACCCGATGGCATCCTTACGGATGAGGTCTAGAAGACCAGAATCGTTGTTAATATCGACACCTCAGGCAGAGTGGCAAAGGTGTGCAACCTTATCAGCCACTCTATTGCCTAATCGGGGAACATGAAAGAGAGAATATTTTTACGAATAAGATTCCTCTGATGCAAAATCAACAAATTTACGTTTGAATCCATATTTTTATAAAATGAGAGAGAATGAGTTGACATAAAGTAATAATTTGGAGAGTATCAATGATCATTTATGATCTTTTATTTTTTTAAACTAATTATATCATAAATTGATACTGTAATTTTTTGTAGGGAAATTACATCCGGTAACCATGAAGTTTGACTTTTTTTGTATGGTGTCTAAACTTTTTAAGAATTTCGCATGGTAACTACGTGGTTTCGACCAATTTTGTACGTGTGGTAGCCATGAGATTTGAAAATTTTTCTTATGTTAACCAAATTGGTTTAAAATCTTGTAGAATTTAGGTAAAATCACAAGATAATCATCAAAAATACTTTTTTCACACAACCCAATTTGTTTTTTTTTTAAACGAAAAGAATTTGGCTGCTAGGATGAGTTCTAGGGGCGAAGAGGATCCGAGTGGATGAAATCACGGAGCATGGAGTCGTCAGGAGCCAATGGGCTATGGAAAGCAACATCTATGTGCGATAAACGGTCCGCAACACGGTTAGCTTCCCGATAGACACGATGAATCACAATTGAATTGAAGAAGCCAAGCGTGACTAGACTGTCGGAGACAATCATTTTAGAGTCACCCGTTGGCTTCCCTTCGCCTTTGAGGCTGTTTATGATAGTAAGGTTGTCTCCTTCGATCTCTAGTCTTGCTATGTTCAGCTTACGGGCCGCTTGTAAACCCATCCAGAGTCCCAAGCCTTCGGAGCCCGAGACGGAGGAAAAAGGAGAAGGCCCGGCCCCATAATATAGTGGTTCGCCTTTACAGTTTCTGATGATGTATCCGAAAGATCCATGTCCTATTGATGACATAGCACCATCAAAATTCAATTTGCAATTTTCGGGTTGTGGGGGAACCCATTTAGCCTTTTTTTTTGTACAGGTCTTGTTGATGGGTGCTGATTTCCTTTATGTTGGATCTCTGTACAGTCATCAAGATTTTTTGTCGACTTCCACATGAATATTTGTTCTCTGGCAAAGGATAAGATACTTCTTTGGTCGGGTTTGATACTGTCAAACAGTGATTTGTTGCGAAAGTACCAAATACTCCACCAAGCAAAGGCAAGCTTGGTGAAACGATCCAGCCCTATTTTATTTTTGATTTGTTGGATGGTATCATTTAGGTCAATTCCTTGTGTGAAGCTAGTGTTTATAGTGACAAATAGAGATGGATCCATCCACATGACCACATCTCGCGAGATCGGGTAGGACCATAGTAGGTGAGTGAGATCTTCATAGTGTGAGTCACATTGGGGGCAATTGGTTGGGATACCAAATCCACGAGATGCTAATCTTACCGATGTGGGCACTCCGTTCTTGGTGATTTTCCAAATGAAAGTTTTTATTTTAGATGGGGCATCCATATGCCAAATCCAGCTTATGTCAGACCTTTGATGATTTTTCCTGGCATTAATCATTTCAATTGCGGAGCTAGTAGAGAACCATCCGTTACGGCTCCATTTCCAGTACAGTCTGTCGATGTGTATGTGTTTGGGTACTGGGACTGTGAGGATTGCTTCTATTATATCATTGGGTATAATGTCTTTTAATGCGTCACGCAGTTTTCCTGAATCCCAGGTCTTGTCATTTGTCAAGAACTGTTGGATTTTGGTATTAATGTTAACTTGCTGGACGTCAGATATTATGTTAATGAGGGGGGTGTCCATGATCCAGTGGTCAGTCCAGAAATTAATATTTTCACCATTTTCAATCGACCATCGGATTCCTTCCTTAAACAGCGGGATTAATTTGGTTAATTGGGTCCATTGCCAAGAGGTGCCACTTCTCTTACGGTATTTCAGTATATTTTGCCCTTTCAGGTATTTATCGGTTATTATGGAAACCCATGGGTTGTGAGGCTCCGCAAGTATTTTCCAAAGCAACTTCAACTGAAGTGCTTGATTCATATCCTCCGATTTACGAAGGCCCAAGCCCCCATTTTCTTTTGTTTTACAGATCTCAAACCAACTTATAAGCGGTTTATGCGAAGGACCTTTGTTCCATAAGAAGTTCCTGTTAATCCTATCCAATTCCGCATGTACTGATTTGGGTAGCAGGAAACACTGCATAAGGTGTAGTGGTTTTGCTGAGAGTGTTGTTTTAATCAATGTACATCGACCCGCTTGCGAGAGACAGTTAGCCTTCCATTTATTCAGTTGGGCTTTAGTAGTGCTTAGTAACTCTTTAAAATCATCTTTTGTTGTGCGGCCACAGATAATAGGGCATCCTAGATAACTTCCCAAATTTGTAGTATATTGAATTTCTAGTTCATTATGAATAGTGTTTTTTTGAGTTGTTGTAGTGTTAGAGGAGGTTTGGAAGTTCGATTTGTTCCTGTTAACTCTTTGCCCAGAAAGAGGAGAATTCCCTAATAACCTTATTGATTTGGTCACATGCCGTTTTAGTGGCTGAGGCAAAAATAACAATGTCATCAACAAATGCTAAGTACGGTATTTTGGTTCCGCTTCTTGTCATCTTAATTCCAAGATGACTTTTCGGTTTGGCGGATTCAAACTGCAGCCCTCTGGCTAGAATTTCTGATAGGATCAAGAATAGATATGGTGATAGCGGATCTCCCTGTCGGAGACCTCTCTGGGGTGTAAATAAGTCTGTTGGTTCATTGTTAACTAAAACCGAGTACGTAACCGTCGTTATACACTCTTTTATCCAGCCCGCAAATCGAGCAGAAGGGTTTTTTATTTTAAAAAAGTTAACTACAACCATTTAAATATTTTATTGTGCTACACATTAATTGCATGCTAAATGACTAAATTGTACAAAACAACAAAAAATAATGGTAGTTTTTTATGTAAAAAAACTTTAAAATTTGAAAAAAAATATACATAATAACCTTTCTAATGTTTTAAAAAGATTACATAATAGATACTATATAATACAAAGTTTATTTTATCCAAAATATTTTAGGATATTTTAGAACAAATATGAATGACTGATAATTTCAAATATGTACTTAATTTGTGGATTTGAAAATAAATTAAGTACATATTTTAAATAATTTACTCATTCTTTATGTAAATAATTCAGTCTCTTTAAATATTAAAAGGGTTGTTGATGGTTTTTTATAAGCAAAACACCAAAATTGAGTGATTATGTGAATGAATTATAATATATTTTTTATTTTATATAATTTCTACATGATTTTAATAAGTTTAGTTATCACACAAAATTTGTCTAAACCTCGTGGTTACCATGCGAAATTCTTGAAAAGTTTGGACACCATGCGAAAAAGACCAAGCCTCGTAGCTACCAGGCAAAATTTCCCTTTTTTAACTATATCGTGAGTGAATCTATATTTTTAATTAATTATATCGTATATTGATATAATTTTTTTAAAAAAAAATTACTTATTCATGTCTATAAAACAATTTGATCACAAAACACATTTTGAAAAAAACATGCTTCTCTATCAACTATCAAGTCAAATTAGAGAGGTAACCCTTGCTCTAGTGGTAAGGGAGAGGTAACTCTTAGAAGAGGTCAAATGTTCAAATCCCATTCTTTACACATTTGTGTAATTACTTATTCATGTCTATAAAACAATTTGATCACAAAACACATTTTGAAAAAAACATGCTTCTCTATCAACTATCAAGTCAAATTAGAGAGGTAACCCTTGCTCTAGTGGTAAGGGAGAGGTAACTCTTAGAAGAGGTCAAATGTTCAAATCCCATTCTTTACACATTTGTGTAATTAATGGGTGCTCAAGTCTTCATTGGCTTGGGTGAGCCTGCGTGGTGGCTTACCGGTTCGCGTCCTTTGCAGGCTAGGGTTCGGACCCGTGGGGGATTAGTCGATAACCTCGGAACCCCCACGTTACAAAAAAAAAGTCACATGAGAAGTCAGTCTTCCTAATAGACTCAAACCCATTAGTCTTTGCAATACAATTTACAAAGTTATTTCGAAAATTCTTGCTAATAGACTCAAACCCATTCTTCCTAAACTAATCAACCCATATAAAGGGGCCTTTGTAGAAGGTAGATCCATACAAGACAACACTCTCATTGCACATGAAATATTTCATAGTTTTAACCGGAAAAAAGGGAAAACAGGCTGGATGGCCCTAAAACTAGATATGGAAAAAGCATATGATACAATAAATTGGAGCTATATTGAAGCGGTTCTCACCAAATTTGGTTTCCATAGTATCAGGATAAGCTGGATTATGAAATGTCTATCTACGACTTCCTTCTCGATGCTTGTAAACAATACTCCCGGAAAACAATTCAAACCTAACAGAGGGATTAGGCAAGGTGACTCATTAGCCCTTTATATATTTATCCTAGTAATGGAGGGTCTCTCTAGAGAATTACACAAAGAAGCCCTATTAGAGGATGCACTAGTAGGAATTAAATTGACAAAAAATGGTACCCCCATTCCTTTTTTAACCTTTGCAGATGACACTTTAATCTTCGTTAAAGCTGCACTTACCAGTCTTAACACTATCCAAAACATGCTAAACAATTTATCTAATCTTTCAGGATTAACCATTAATTACTCTAAAAGCTCAATTCAATGCTCAACAAACGTATCTCAGACTCTAACCAGAGATCTAGCACAACACATGGGGGTTCCTATCACGAGAACACTTGAGAAATACTTATGTATTCCTCTCATTAATGGAAGAATAAAAAATTGTGTCTTTGAAGATGCTATCCAAAGCCTAAAGAAGCAACTCTCCAAATGGAAGGCTTCGACCCTATCCCAAGCAGGCAGAGTTGTACTGATCCAAGCAAACCTTAGCTCTAAAAAAAATATCTTATGCAAAATTTCCTTTTACCAAAAGGAATTATAGAACAAATTGACTAGATCAATAAAATTTTCTTTTGGAATAAACTACAATCAGATAGGTACACTCCGCTTGTAAGTTGGGATAACATCTGCAAAAGCAAATGCCAAGGAGGCATGAGTATAAGAAAAGCCGAAGAACTTAACATACGCTTACAAATTAAACTCCTTTGGAAACTTTACACAGATGAAAACAACATATGGGTACAGGTCATAAAATAAAAGTATCTTCAACATGAAAATATTAGAAATCGTTCTAATCATATACATCATGGCAATTTGGTCGTCTTCTCTCCTTAAGAAACAAATTCGAGCAAGGTCTTCTCTGGATAATCGGGAATGGTGACAACACCAATGTATGGTCCCACCCATGGATCCCAAATCATAACCTTGAACAATTTAGAGGGAATTGTGATCCATACATGAAAGTAAATCGCCTCTTTAACTCACAAAAACAATGGAATACTCCGCTAGTAAATAGTCTCTTCCCCCCTGAAATATCTAGTAAAATTCTAGCTATGCAAATACCAGATTGGAACACTCCAGATAGACTTATTTGGAAGCCAGATCCAAGCGGGAGCTTCACTACGAAATCAGTAAAACGAATGACAAATAATGTTACTCAAGTTTCAAAAGATCTTAATTGGGTTTGGAAACTAAAACTCCCTCCTAGATTAAAAAACTTAATTTGGAAAATAACGGTTGTTGGTCTTCCTACTGCCAAACAGCTTAACAAATATGTGAATAGAGTTCCCAGCCAATGCAGTCTCTGCAATCAAGCAGATGAGGATACGAAACTCCTAATGATAAATTGTTCCTTCACTAGGAAAATATTTGCTCAATTTGAGCTACAAACAGGAAAATACTTCCAACATATGAATGCAAACGATTCGCAACCCCTAAATATAGAGGAAATTCGAGATGGAAACAAAAACTTTGAGGAAATAGCCTTCATATGGCAAACTATTTGGGAAATAAAAAATGACCTTATTTATAGGAATAAAAGACAAGCCCCGTTAGAAATTATTATCCAAAGAGTTATTGCAAACATTAGTGACTGGACCCAAATTGAAAAAGATATTCAAAGGAATGGAACTATAAATAAGAGAACTAGAGCTAAATAGAGCAGACCACTAGGGGTTGTCTACAAAATCAATGTGGATGGCTATGTTAATCTCACATGCTCTTGCCACGTGGGAGGGGTTGTTCGGGACTCCTTGGGGCATGTCATTGATATGCTTTATAAGAAAACCGTGAAAGGTTCAGCCGTTCAGTCATTCAAACTGAAGCTATCACTATTTAAACAGGTAGGGAGCAAGTAATAACGAAAGGACTTCGAAGAGTAACTATAGAAGAGGACAATCTCCAGCTAATCAAATCCATCACCAACAGCAATGACATCAGATGGGAAGTTATTCATCACATTGAAAAGATCAAGCGACTGGAATCTGCCTTTGAATTTTTCGAATACAGGCACTGCTATCGGGAAGCAAACCAAGTAGCGGATTTTATAGCTCGAAATTGTATCATTTGTAACAGCTCTACTATCCCTTTTAATATGGAACTTTGTTCCATCATCCTCAAGGATGATCAAGGAGCCAGATTATAGCTTGTGTAATCACTCCTAATTCTTGCCTACTAAAAAAAAAGTCACACGAGCATACATTTTCATACTTCATAGCTCGATTAAAAAGAAAACATCATTAACCCTAAACCATAAAATTTCAAAATCAAGAATTATTATTTAAATCTACCACCATCCTATTGGGGAATTAATTCCAACTCTAAAAAAAATCATCCAAAAATACAAGTCATGACAAATTTGAATTTGAAAATCCTTTACCCTTTTGGGTTTCCTCACTATCGTCTTCCCTCATTCTCCTCGATGAAGAAACAAGGGGAAATAAAGAAAACAACAATAAAATCAAATCAAAAGCTCATTTTCAAACACATCTAGGGCTGACATCGGTCTAAAACATAACCGAATCGAACCGAAACAAAAAATCTCAAAATTTCAAAGCGAAAGTATTAGGTTTGGTTCGGTTATTTGCCGGTTTGGTTTGTGTTCAGTTCGGTTTTAACATAATTAAACCGAATTTCCATAATTCTCTAAAATCGATCTATGTAATTCTCTCAAAATCGATCTCTGTAATTCTCTAATACAAAATATAGAATAACAAACCACATATTATCATGCCAAGAATATTCCACTGTTATTTTAGCAACACCTAAAATATTCCCCTGGTATACTTTTACTATATGTTTGAACTAACAACACCAACCGATTTTTTAAATATTCCACTGTAAGTTTATAATCCGTATATGGTATTATAAGCCTACAATGGAATATTAAAAAAAATTGGTTTAACACAAACCCAACTGAAACCGAACACAAACCGAAACCGAAAAATGGAAATTCTCGAATCGAAAAATTTCGGTTAGGTTTGGTTTGTATTGGTTCAGACCAAAAATTCGGTTTGGATCGAATCATGCACAACCCACACATCCATCAGGTCCGTGACACCCAAAGACCTAGCACAAATTTCATCTAAAAATAATTAGCATATCTAAAAATATACTTCATCCGTCTCACAATAATTGTCTTTGGACTATTTACGCACGTTTTTTAAGGAGCTAAAAACTATATAAAATATTTATTTTTTAATTAATTTTTAAAATAATTCAATACTTATTAGTAATATGTATGATATTATTTAAAAATATTTAATAAAATGTTGATATTTTATATAGTTTTTAGCTTCTTAATAAAACGTGCATGAATAGTTAAAGACAATCATTGTGGGACGGAAGGAGTATATGTTTATATATTTTTAATAATTTCCCTTCCCATTTGGTTTATAGTTGTAAATAAATAATAATCTTGAACTAATCTTGCAATTTGAAAACACTCTTGTTCTTAGTTTTGCCTCCAGGCCAATTGATTTTATGGTGTTATGGGCCTTGACTCGTTGGCGCGTGGTTAGTTTCGGAAGAGAAGCAATTATGCGACCCAATTGATCGGGTTGATCGAGGCAATCTATGATCTCCGAAGATCCCTCATCTAGGTGGGGGACGTCGTGTGATCCACACTTCCTCAGGAGTCATATATTGCCTACTAAGGATTTCTTCTTTTCGTCTCTCTGGCAGTGAGACATCGTGTTAACATCAGCTTTCTCATGCACTCACTCTCCCCTTCCTCTCGCTGAGTATTCCATTCTCGCTCAGCCGAATTTCTACTTGGTCCATCGTTTTGGGGGTTGTTTTCTTCATCTTACTTGATCGATTAGTTCATAAAATGTGGATTGTTTTGGTTTTTATTTGTATCATGACGGTTTGCTCGTCTGACGCTCCTTGCATCCTCTCAGTTTACCAGACTTGTGTCAAGTATTTTGAATTTTTACTTGTTAAAAAAAAGAATTAATTTTTATTTTTTTTAAAGAGTTGTCCACAATACTTAAAAAATTAAGAGTAAATTTATCTTTTTTTTAAGTATCGTGGACCACTCTTATTATAGTTTTCAAGTTTAGAATCTTATCATACTCTAAGTTTAAATTATAAATTCATAGTTTGTATTTTTCTTTTTTTTTTTAGTTTTAATTTTTTTTACTATTTTTTCTATATAAATCTATAATTTTTATTATTTTGATATACATAAAAAAAAATTGACATATCATTATAAGTATATTATTTTAACTCAATTTTCTTCGTATTTATAGGGGAGGAGGGAGCGGAGTGCAGCCAGCCAGCGGCAGACGTTTCCAACGCAAGCAACCTCAACAAAATAAACTACTCTCCCACCCGACCCCAACCCCACGACTCTGTGAGAGAACGTCTTGCCCTCTCTTTCTCTCTCCTCGCCCGCCATTGTTGTTCCTCCCTCCACCGCCATCGCCATGCATTGAGCTCTCTCTTTCCCTCCTCTATGTGATCTCGTAAGTCTCCTCCTCCCTATCTTTCGCCCCCCGACTCCTCTGCTTTCTTCGTCTCGCGTTTCTGCTATTTATTCCCGGGGAATCTCCCTTTGCTCGTATGAACTCCCCAAGTTCGCCGCGGGAGCCGACAATTTCGCTCCCGGTGATCGCTGTGGATTTCGTTGATCCCGGAGGCCGTGTTTCTGGTTAATTGACGAGAGGAGTTCGTGGATGAGTTCGAAATTTCTTGTTTTTTTTTTTGGGGTTTCATGTTTTTTTCTGTTTCTTGGTTCTTGTTGTTTTGGACCTCGCGCATTGAATTCCTTGTTGAATGTCGGTTGTTCCGTTTGGATTCGGGGATGTGATTGCTGAAATTAGTGTTTTGTAGTGTTGATTTGGCGGTAGGGAATGTATGTTGGTGTTTGATATCGTTCAATTTGTGCTCTCTGCTGCTTGTGTTTGAATAGGGCCTAGGGTTTCGGTGGAGCTTCTGTTTAGGGCATTGACTTGCTGTTCGCTGTGTTGGTATTGGGCGTTTGATCGCCTGTGTTGCTGACTGAGCTGAGGAGATGCCACTACTCAAGAGAAGCCCATTCACATTGCTGGAAACACCGTATGACATTGAGCCCCATGAGCTTGTATTTCAAGTTCGGTTTACAAAGGAGATTTTCCGTGATTATCAGTATCCTTTTTATTGTTTCTATTATGGATTGAGTTGAATGTATCACTTTAGTTTGTATTGTGGTTTCCTTGACTTGCCTTAGAGAGTATTTGAAGCGGATAGATTTTTATCGCAAAAGGTTGTGGACATGTAAGGTCACTGGGAAAAGCAATTTGACGTATGAGGAGGCACTAGTTGCTGAGCAACAAGCTGCTGAGAAGCTTCAACAGTTTCCTGAAGAGCTAATCGGACCTGTGCTGCAAATTGTTCAATACAGTAAGACTCATTTAGGGCTTGCACTGAATTGCCCATTTCTTCTTCTACATCATTTCCTGTCTATGAAGTGCTGGTGGTACTGGTTGTCGTGTAATTCTTTCTGTCAAATAGAAGATTTTTTCCATGTGGTTGATCTGTGATCTCTCTTTTCATACATAGGTTGGTAGAAGACGTCTCCTGGAGTTTACATATATATGAGCATGCATTTAGTTTCTGCTGTACCTATGTTTCATACTCTTATTTGATTTGCTTCAATGATTTTGCTTATTTTGTCCTACTTCATGAATTTGAATTTAGACTTCATTGCCATTCTTTTTCATTCCATCTTCCTCTTTCATACACATGGCAATGTGGAAGCTAATGTTCCCTTTGCAGGCATGCTCCCACTGAGAGATTTGCTCGTTGCAATTACGTCAAAGTTGCAGGATACTTTGGTGGAGGGTTTAGAACTTCAAGGAAAGAGGAATGGTTGTGTATGTTCATGCAAGATAACCAAAGTATTGGATGACAAGGAAGGAAAAAGATATGAGGTTGCATGGCTTGATAAGGACGACAAAATGGATGGTAGTGCAGTTGTGAGTGAAGGAGATTTGATAAAAAAGAAGCTTCCATACACTAGAAATGTTCTTAAATCATTCATTAGGGAATCTACTTATAGAAATGTTCCTTGGGTAATTCACAATCATTTGGCATCAAAGTATGGTATTCCTACTGATCCTCCAGAGGAATTGAAAGACAAAGTGTCAGTACTGAATGGATGCATAATCAGCTGCAGGAAAAGAAAGAAACATGATGTAAGTTGAACAAGTCCCAAACCGATTCATTTTACTTGATTTGCCTGCAATTGAAACCAATTGTTAAAAGTTCTTCCTGTGATCAGGTACCAGGAGAAGAGAACGGTGATATGAATATCTTACGTGAGTACAACTCTAATTCTTTGCAATTTTCTCCTTGGCCATACCCGTATTTGTGCTTTCATTATATGCTCTTTTGCTGCCCTTGACTCTGGATTACTTCTCCTTTACTTTCATTTAATAAGTTCAGTGCCATTATATCTTTAAAATAAATTTTGGAAACAAAGGTGGATCTGACGTGGTGTTGCTTCTCTGGAAATATGTGATCCTTAATTGACTTGATCATTTTTTTTTAATGAATTTCCAGAAGATAAAGAAGCAGAAAAGGAACATATCAACTACCCAATTGATGATCTCTTGGTGCAGCCTACTGGTGAGCGGCCATCCCCATCAAGAGACTTCAGAGTTCCAATGGACTGCGCTGGGGATCTCATGATGGTTTGGGATTTTTGTACATCTTTTGGAAGGCTGTTGAGTTTGTCACCTTTCTCGCTTGAAGATTTTGAGAGTGCAATATGCTACAAAGATAGCAATACTACTATCATTGTGGAGACCCATTCTGCTCTTCTTAACTTGCTCATAAGAGATGAAGGAGAATATTTTACAACTATCATGAAAAGAAAGCGGAAGCCTAAGGTAAGACTGCTTTGATATATTTAAATATCTATGTTTTTAGGAGTGCAACCCAGTATCTTTATCAATCTAGCTGTTAAGTGCATGGATAACAAAGGGAATAATTATAGTGGCATATAGAAATGTTTTGTTTTGGAAAACCATCTATGCAATACTTCCTTTCCCTTCTTTTGTCAGAATATGAGATCCATTTTTTTTTTATCTGACTTTTCATTACAGATATCAAAGGTCACTTGGACAGAGTATTTGTGTGACTTCTTGGATATGATTAATATTCCAGTGCTATCAACTAATATAGGAACCATAAAGCGGGGCCATTATGGCCTTTTAGATGCTCAAATTAAATTGGGTATTCTACATGAGCTGGTTGATCAGGCTGTTATCTCAGATGTTTTGAGGGAGAAGTTGGAGGAGAATATTGAAAAACGTCAGGAACTTGCAGCTGAAAAAAGAGGAGAAGCACTAGAAGATGGTAAAAAAAGACGAGAAGCAAAGGAACGTTTGAAGGCATGTGAATCTAGTAACTTTGTGTCTGAGAATGGGCACATAGCATCAAATGGAAATCATAGTCTACAGAATGGAAATCTTGTGGAGGAGGAAACATCTCAACAGAACCATTCATTTGAAAATGGGTTTGCTCTTTTTTCCCTGCTTTAGCAAACTTTGTTGATAAAAGTTGCATGTGTTTATGTTGTGGGTCGTGACACAACTTTGATTTTCTCCTAGTGAGAGCAATGAAGATTCTGAAATGAAACAAATGGCAAAGCAGCTTATGGAAGAAATGGAAAAGAACAAAGAACAGAGGGTGTGTTATTGCTTTCTATATTATACTATATGTATGTTCATTTGCCAATAAGGGTCTGTTGATTGGTTCACTTATTGAAATGCTATTTTTTCGATGATTTATGAAACAGAAAGAACTTCTTGCGAGAGAGATGGAGAAACGATTTATCCGCACTTCCTCCTTGGGTAAAGACAGAGATTACAACAGATACTGGTTCTTTCGTCGTGATGGGAGATTATTTGTCGAGAGCGCTAACAATGAGCAATGGGGTTATTTTTGTAGCAGGGAAGAGGTAATATCTGCCTCTTACGTTCTATTTATAAGCCAATATTTTGAGTTGGCTTTTTATACTCACCTTTTTTTTTTACACTGCTCAGCTTGATGCGTTGATGGCTTCCTTGAATCCAAAGGGGATACGAGAGAGAGCACTGAAAGGGCAACTTGAGAAATTTTACAACAGAATATGGTTAGTCTGCAACTTTTCTCTGGCATTGATCAAGTTATCTTATGCATTGAATATATAAAACTCCATTATTGTAGTGTGAGCTCTTTAATGAAGTGAACTCATTACACATTTGCCAACTGTTTGCATTCTTCGTGATGTAATACCTGGAGAAGCAGTGTCGCTATTTCTGTGATGCACTTGTCACATACTTGTTGCATAGTTGAGAAGCTTGGGTTGTGTGCTGGCCTCGTAAGGATCCAAATGAAGTTAATGTGTTGGAAGATAAGCATAACATACAAGTGTTACGTGATTAGTTTGAAGAATTTCCTCTCTTTCAAATGGACATACATTTTTCCCTTCGTCAGTGATAAGGAGCAGAACACCCACACAATAACATGACCTACGTGAAACTAATGAGGTCAAGCCAACCCTTGGCCAGAAATTCACTAGCTACAAGATGAGAACACACTCTTTACTAGCCTAAAAGGCAAATCCCTTTCTTACAGAGATGACAGTTATTTATACACAAGCCTCTCGTTTAAGTCACCCCCTACCCTTGACTTCAGTAGAATTCTCTCACAGCACACAACAATTGCTTGTGTGACTCTCATTTCTCACATTCCAGCTAGTTGCATATACCTATTGTCTGCTAACAATGCGTTTGGCTCACATAGTTTGTCTGTTTTGCTGCTGTGTTGATATCGTGTTTGTGCTGAATGGCATACCCAATTGAAAGTACATTTGAATCACTAGCACAATTTTCTATCACAGATTTAGCCACGGAATGGTTTAAATTTTAGAAGACGTATGCCTTCCAGTGGAAGATAAAGCTGTAGTATTAAGTATTAACTCAGATTAAGCAACAAGTTACAGAATAATAATATCATTTCAAGTGCTGGGGGTGGGGTCTGATGGTCATGTTGAATTGAGACCTTTATTTTTTCTCTTTGCTTTCCTGACTCATGTGGTCATGAGCCATCTTGAAAACCTAATCTTATGGTTTCAATTTAAAATTTTGTTTGCAGCTCGGAGATGCAAAAGCGTTCAAAAGAGGAGGCACACAAGGTCGAGCTGGATGGGGCGGTAGTTAGAAGGTCCACGCGTGTGAGAGCTCCTCCTAGGGATAATCCTGCCCTTGCCTTCCTGAAGTACACCAACAAGTGGAAAGAAGGCTGAGAGATTTATATCAAGCATCAGTTAAGTTTTCCGTTATGATTCATAAACAAAACCGGTTGGCCTTCCCTTAGATATATGCCTATCGTAGCGTATTTTTGTAGGGTTACATCCAAAGCATTTGCAGTGCATCCTTTCTCACTTGATTCAATTTTTTTTTAGCAGAGAAGCAGGTTTAGGTGCTCCAGTTGGCACTAAGTTTTTCTTCTAATTTACCTGTTTCCTGGGTTGGATGCATATAGCTTGAAAATACTGTAAATGACCAATAGTCGAGGATTCGGGTTCATTTTTTTCCGCATTGCATAACTTTGTAGTGCTGCCCTAACCTGCCCTCTACCTTCATATCTACTAGGATACTAAGAAATTTGCATCTTGACAGTTTGAGATATGTCGTGGATGGTGAAATTGTTTTGAACTTGGAGATTATATAGATTATATGGACAATGCAACATTTCCTGATTTATATGGATGACAATTTAAGTTGCGTACTGT
The DNA here is from genome assembly GCA_963922045.1 of Persicaria maculosa. Lineage (NCBI taxonomy): Eukaryota > Viridiplantae > Streptophyta > Magnoliopsida > Caryophyllales > Polygonaceae > Persicaria > Persicaria maculosa. Next base: position 11,098,424 of record OY998267.1, on the reverse strand, counting down.
GTTGAGCTGCTGTGATTGCAAGTTGCAACTATCCCGACACCCAGTGATGAATGGACTATATATACTTTAATCTTTTTGGATATGATGAAAGCTTATTTAGAATTAGAGGGCTAGTAGATCTTGCAAGGGCTAGGGCTGCTCCGGTTTTGAAACCGGGCCGATTTTTAGAAATTATGAACCGAAAATTGAACTTAACATGTTAGGTTTGGTTCGGTTTATGTAGATTCGGTTCAGGTTTTGAAGTTAAATGAACATATTTGACAATTAATTATAAAAAAAATTACAATGTTTATTTTAAAAAAAATTATATTATAGAAAAATTATTAAAATACACACAATAGCTTATAATGGGTTATGACATTTTTTTTTTTGAGAATTTTTTTTTTATTATTAGGTAAAGATTCGGGTGAGAGACTCTACCCGAAAGCATTCCGGCGGATGAGGTCAAGCAGACCTGTATTGTTGGATAAATTTGGTCCCGTGGTCGAGTAGCAAAGGTGTGCAACCCTATCCGCTACTCGGTTACCAATGCGGGGAATATGTGAGACTACAAAGTTTCTTACACCCAGAAGCATGGTTTGGATGTCCGCCATTACTAGTTCGATTTCCCAAGGGCAGTTGGAGCGTGTATGTAGGACGTCCGTAATTATCTTAGAATCACCTTCAATGATTAAGTTGTTAATCCTTAGTTCTTTGACCTTTTCTACCCTAAGTCTTAGCGCAAGTGCTTCCGCCATAAGTGGTGAGTTGTCACCCATTATTTTACCACCAATGCTGACGGGGTTACCATTCCAATCCCGAATAATGTACCCAACAGAACTCTTTGCTGCCGATAAAAAAGATCCGTCATAATTTAGTTTGTACTTTCCAATAGGAGGTCTCTTCCAATGTTGGTCTTTTTTTTATGTGTTTGGAGTGATCCTTTTTCCCTTTCTGAAAAGAGGAGTGACCCTCTTCGATGGCATTCAGGTTACTAGCTTTTTTCCAGTTTCCGATATTCTTCGTAATAATTTTCTTAAGACCATCTGCATTGGGAATATTGGCTTTCCTGAAGATAGTTTGATTCCTAGTAAACCATATCGTCCACCATCGAAATGCTATGTTTTGTTTATTATCTTTTGAAAGATTTGTTCCTATAAGATGTAATATTTGGTCCATGTCTCTCCTTTCTGATAGACGAGTGTTGATTGTTTGGGATATTTTCCTTGGAAATTGTGGTTGAAAATTATTGATTGGGCATTCTAGAAACAAGTGTACATCATCTTCCGTGGAGTGATTACAAAAGATACAAGTGGCGGGGACAGCAACACCCTTCTGGGACAAGCGTGTAGCTGTCGGAAGGCCTTTTTGCTTGATTTTCCACATAAAGTTTTTAATTTTTGGTGGGGCGTCAATTTTCCAGATCGAGGTAAAATCATCGGACGTTGTGTGAGGCTTGGATGAGATAAGATTATAGGCACTAGATGTAGTGAACCATCCCTTTTTGTCAGGCCACCAATAGAGCCTATCCGCAAATGGGTTGACTGGCAAGGGGATTCTGATAATTTCCTCAACTATTGGTTCTGGTAGAACAGAAACAAGCTTTTCCTTCCACCATTGTCCGCCCATTATATATTCACTTACGGGTTCATTCGTGTTTATTAAATATTGAGAATCTAATCTATCAACCTGAACTAGTATCGTTTAATGTTTTTATTTAATTTAGTAAAAGATAGGTTTGAACCGAAGCAAACCTAAATTGAACCGTGCGTCCCAAGCCGAAACATCACAAGTACCGCCTCGTCTCGGACCATCACAAGGAAAACTATAAACCGAAATCCTAACTGAATCTAAAATCGAATTTTTAGAAATTGTGAATTGAACCTAATCTCTTAGGTTCGGCTTGCCCGATTCAGTATAAAAAATCGGCTTGGACCGAATTTTGAAAATGTGCTCAGACTTAATTCATTTAGTAAATGAAGTTCGAGCTGAGCTTTTATTGAGCAGAACCCGAGTCAACCTCGAGCTACTTTTTTTTAAAACTAGTCAAGGCATACCCGTGCTACGCACGGGACGTAAATATAAGTTTTGCTATTTTATAAGCCTATTTAAGAGGTTATTTTATATCATCTCATTGACTAATCTAAATAGTATATGTGTACAAATAGTAAATCTTGGTTTTATATACTTGATAATTTGGTTTAAGTTATCTATTAAATCTTTATATTTTTATGAGTTTTTTCTTCAAGAAGACACCTTGTAAAATAATTTTTTAATAAAAAAACACCTTTGAATTTTTTGAAAACAAAAACACCTTATATAATATAAGGTATTCGATCAATTGAAGCACCAAGTTTTATTTTACAACTAAAATTTCAAGTTTTCAGTGATATTTTCTAATCTATAATCAAAATGCCCTTATTTAACTAACATTTTTTTAAAAGGAATTGTATATAATAAACACTCTATTATATAAGGTGCATTTTCAAAATAAAACCCTATTTTTTATGTTCAATATTTTATTTTTGAAGAAATAATGTTCTTTCTGATTGTCAATGACATATTATGGTATAGTTTATGTCTAGTTTGATATCTTATACTTACATGAAATTTAATTTATAATTTTATTATAAATATTGAATCAAAATTAATTGTGTATAGAATGGAGTGGGTTTGAGTTTTTTTTCTTTTAAAAAAATGAATAATGAAATCTTATTATGACCCTTTATTATACCATCCTATTTTTTGTATATAGATGAATCTTGCAAAAAATACATATAATAATACTTGATATTGTTGAATTGGATCGAGCCGGCCAATACATTGAATACAATGTATTTATCAGTTTCTTCATTAAGTGTCTTAATCTTCGTCTTCAAGGCTTACGATGACTGATTCGGGCACACCATCGGTTTAGTGTTAGTGGTCAGTTTCTTCACCTCTTTTCCGAGCTGTTGGTGTTTGAAAATTTGAAGACTTGTCAAAGTAGCTAGTAATGCTAAAATCACATTTCTTATCCATTTGACATAATTGTGTTGATAGCCTTTTTTAAAAAATCAACGATTCCCATTCCAAACTCTAAATTTTAATTTCTTGTTAAGCTCTCCTTTGATTTTTTTCATTGTTGATGTTTTTTTAAATAAATTAAAAACTAAAGGAATTTACCTTAATTATATCAATAAAAAAAATGAATTTCAAAGCATTTTGTTGGCATATAAAATAAATTCATCGAAAAAGAGAGTATATACGTACCGAGTATTGACCCACTCCAATCTAATTGATTATGTATAGATAAATAAGTAGATTCCAAAAGGCAAAAAAGATCTTTGAGTTTTTCCTTTCCTAGCTCCCCTGGTTTTTTATGAGCTCTTGTTCTTCTATTTTCTGTTTTGGTTTTTAACTTTTAATAAATTTACGGAAGACTCGATCTCATACCCTTTTTTCATTGATCAAATATATAAAAAGATACTGAGTAGTCGATGAGCTTGTAACAGTGGTGATTGAATTTATGGCAATCAATTCAATAAAATTGAAGTTAATTAACTATTTGTTTTTTCTTCCATCATTTCATATCCCTTCAAAGTGTCCAAATTAGTGGCCATTGAAGCCTTGAATTTAGCATGGGTAATAATCTATATTAATGGTTGCAAGTAATTAACCGTAATTCATCCACGTATAATAGTCCTCCATAATTATATATGATCAATGATATATGGTGATAATCATGATATATATTGGTACCAAAAGTAAAATATGTTTTTTATTTAATTTTCACCATGTTTTAGTTAGGAGATTAGAAATACAGAGTATAAAAAAGTGACATAAAAAAGTAATAAATGATTATCCATGCTAAATTTGGATTAACTTATATGTTTTATTACTTATATAATTATATTTTAGAAATTGTTAGGCGAAAATTAAAATTAATTTATTAATTATGTTAAAATCTATTAAGGATTCTAAAACTAACAAAATATATCGATAAAATAGACTTTTAATATTCGGTTTCAACCAAAAAATCCATAAATTGGGATCGTAAAGATGCTTTGATAGGTATAGATATATAAGATTAAGGATTAATTGATTTTTATATGAATATATGTTATTTGGATGATATGAATTTCATAAATATATTGGGGTTTAAAATGATGTGAAAGAGGTCATTATTATTGAGCATAGAAATTTAGGAAAATATAATTAAATTTTCATAAGTTAGTAAGAGTATATAATAAACCATTTATGAATACATTAATAAAATTAAAATAAACCTTTTATGAATACATTAATAAAATCAAAGGAAAAGAAAAGAATTAATAATGAGAATATCATTAATGAGAGCTATTAAGGGGCCTTGGGACACAATTTTTAAAGGTATATAGATAGATGATTTTAGTCCAGTTCAATCGAATTAGTCGCTCTACATCTGGATCGGGTACTGTGTGACCCATTTAAGGGGTTGACTCTCTCACTCACAAGCGACTATATGTTTGATGTTTCAAAGGAGATTCGAACTTCGAACCTCTTGGCATTTAACACAATATTAGGGTTGTTATAATCGATTGGCATGATCACTAAGGTGTGCAACCTTATCTGTCACCATATTGTTGCGTCGAATATGATTAAGAGAAACACAATGAAACTTGCTAAGGGAGATTAGAGTGTCCGATATGATCATCTCAATTTCCCATGGGCATGCTCAAGTTCTATTAAGGGAGTTAATGACTGTGAGGCTGTTCAACAATTATGTTATTGTATCATAATTCTGTTACAACATTTATCTCTTTCAGAACAGCAAACGATTCTGCTTTAAAGGGGTTTGTTTGCCTATTCTATCATGTCCTATCATAATATTTTCTCATAACTCATTTTTTATGATAAAACTTATCGTACTTTTCCCCGTTTGTAATGTAGATTCGTCAAAGTTTATTTTGACAAAACCCACCCTTGGTTTTTGCCATTTTACAAGGTTTTGTCTTATTGGTCCCAGCTTCGGAACGTGTGATTTTACTTGATCGTTCTCATCTTCCTCATGTGATTTGACAACTTTCCAACTCGTGATTTGGTTTTGTATGAACCTGTCTATATCATGATGAGTCGGGATTTGCCCCTACTCGAAAGTAATTTTGTTTATGTGGAGCCATATACTCCACCATGCCACTCCCAGATATACCATGTCTTCTCTTATCGTATAGTCAAATTTGAGGGGTTAAATATAATGTTATATTTTTTATACAGGTAATGATTTGGACGTGACTAGGTCCTCCTAGACCACCATTCAATGACATCCTTTCGGATGTAAATGCAAAAATCTCTATCCTGAAGAGGCGACGTCATGGCGGCAATATTGACCTCTCAAAATATTTGTGAGATTCCAATAACCTCAAACGGCTGAAGCACGAAGAGGATATCAGAGATACTAATCTCAATCTCCCAAAAGACACTATCAACCCTTTTTGCTAAAGCTGATCGCCACCCAAATATCACCTTACATAGAAATGCACAACTCCAAGCTTCAGAGCTAATGCCAAATCATTCTTTAAATATGTATACAATTATACATTTCGATTTCGATTAATACAGTATAATACTATAATTTTCTTGTATTTTACTGTAACTCCTTGAACCTCAATCATCAAATATCCGGCCGGGCGGCCGACGAAAAGCGACTGTAAAATCGAAGCAGTGCGGGGATCGAGTGATCGCCGGGGAAACCTGGAAACGACGAACCAGAGGCGGTGCAGAAGACGAACGGAGAGAGATAATGTTGTTTCAGGTTGGAGGACAGGGCACACGCCCCACTTTCTTCGAGATGGCAGCTGCTCAGCAACTCCCTTCCAGCCTTCGTGCTGCTCTCACTTACTCTTTCGGTGTACGCCTTTCTCTCTCCCCCCAACCCTAACCATGGAGAATTTATGGATGATGTAGTAGATTTCGCCTAGGTTTCAGTTTACATGGTTAATTAATCCGCGGGGAAACGCATAACCTAACCCGCGCTTCATCAAATCAACATACGATGTTGAATCATCTGTTGAAATTCATGATTGTTCCGATACAAGTAAAATTAGGGCTTGAGCTGTTACATATTGGATCAATAGCTCTTTTCCGGTTGAATTTGATATCTTCTGATATCGATTATTGGTTTATCTGTTGCGGATTGCAGCTCTCTATAATTGTATCTCCTGATGGCACTTTAGACGCTTTTCATTCTTCTGGCTGACTTTCTGGTTGATTGTTTATTTATTTCTTCTATATGGATGCTGAAGTTAAAGCTTAAACAGCCATGGATGATGCAATTTCATGATGTGGCAGGTTTTAGCTTTAAGGAGGCCAATTTTGCATAAGGTTTTGGACTATGAGGATGAGTTTTTTTCATTGCTGATGCTGGTACTCGAGATGCATAGCTTGAGAACAACAGGTTATCCATTTTTAGCTACTTATTCTTATCAAATTAGAGGGCCTGCCCTTTTTTCAACTTGTATTTTAAGATGGAACTAGTATGCAGCTTGCCTCCGTGTAAGATTGTAGGATGATATCTGAGATAAATAACTAGATCTAAATGGTTGTAATTCGGCTGCTTTTTGGTGCATGCTTAGCTAGAATCTCAAACAGCGCTTGATGAAATTGTTGGAGGATTTTTAGTTGATAGAACTACTGTGTTTCTAATATGCTTACGGGAACTACTTCGGTAACTGTTTTCCTTCTTTCATTGACAGTAATAGAGTTCAGGTGTCTATTTGGTTGAGAAAACAACATGGGAGGTCAACTGCCCTGAAACATTTTTTTTCATATGGATAGAATGATTCGTTTAAAAAAAACCCGACACTTTAGTAACAATTGTTTCTGTTGCTATGACTAAAAAGCATAGTAAATCCCCTTACTTTGACCCTGTGAATGAAATCTTTCTCAATCAGTTCTTTATGTTCAGTAAAAGTAATTTTGGTAGACGACTTGTGCTGAACTGAGCCTTTTGTATGAATTTGGTCAGATGCGTCTTTCTCTGAATCTTTATATGGTCTGCGAAGGAGGGCAGTAAGAACCAAGTTGAAGAAAGATGTTCTGATTTCATCCTCTACAGATAACATTGATTACTCTGGCCTAGAAAAGCAGCAAAAAGTTCTTTCAGTTGTTTTCATGGTATAGTCTGTTCCCTGGATATGGCTTGTGAAAAATTGTTCAATGATTAAATTTTCTTGCATGGATCTGATGGTTCTCATACAGTTACAAACATATCCAATTCCCTTTCATCTGTAACCTGTATGTCATGTCGTCCACTTTACCTATGCTTTTCTTGACAAGTTTGAAATTTCTGTTTCCTTATATTCATATGCAGTTTTATTAACTAGCATGATTTTCCAGGGTCTTGTCTTGCTCTACTCAGGGATTTGAATAGCTTTTTTTTTTTCCCTTTTGCTATAACCTTATATTGACTTGTATAAAGGGTACCTAATATATAGAGAGGATCAGATTTCAGGAAGTTCTATATCTTTTTGTCTCTGTTATGAAGAAGTGCATTTACTTGCTCATTAATTTTTGACCTGGGAATGAATTGTAAGAGTCTTATGCTGGATGTTTCTCTGCAAGTATATTCTATACAGACCCATATATTATTCTTTTCCAGTTTTTTTGAACAGTAGATAACTTCTCTTTGACATTGATGTATTTCTAGGTTGTCTTGCCGTATTTAAAGTCAAAGTTGCTTTCAGTTTATAACAAAGAAAGGGAAGCAGCACTTCAAGCTAGTTTGTGGGGACCCGGTGATGACACATTTGATGGTACCGATTATTTGGATGCAGGAGCTAGTTCAGTTGTTCCAGCACAACCTTCAGTATCAGACATGTCAGCAAGAGCACGTTTGTCGAGGAGGACTAGGAAAATTATAAGTGCTTGCTACCCATTGATACATGCTGGTCATGAGGGTTTGTGACATTTCTCTGCTGATGCTTATCTTGTCAATAATCATGAATATTTTTTCTGGTATTCTATAGAATCATACTTGAGCTCCAACCTCCATAGTCCATATTCAGAAGCACCACATTACCTCCTTTCCCTGACCCTATTTGCCACCAGTCTCATTATATTGCTATAACAACCTAATTTTACCAATAGTAGCTACCTCTGGAGTTTGGCCATTTGACACTGCCAGAGTGCAAGCCCATACCCAAACTATCATAACCATCATAGCCACCTACTGCAATAAAAATGCTTTTTCCATTGTAGACGAGGATAAAGCTGTTGCATAGTTACAGTCTTTGTAGGAATATATGGCCGTATTTAACCTCTGCAAGTGCAGCACAGATTGATTTTAGGCTGACAAGTATTTTATTGAACTCTTTAGTTCTATGTTAGTCTGCACCGTAATGAACTTGGCATACTATTATGGTTTGCAATAAGGGAAGCACCTCTTTGATTTTAGCAAAACTAATCATTCAGTATGTTATAGCTTGGTTTATGTTCTTGGTAGCTTCTTAAGAAGTGAAATAATAAAGTGTCCAGATGCTTAAATTTAATGTATGTACCCTTTCGAGTTTTGGTGTCGGATGTCCCTAAATAAGCAAGTGTTTGTTCAAATTTCAGATGAGTGCCATATACTTCTTGCTTTGACCCATATCAAGAAGATGTTTAAGTTGTTGGAACTTCACATGAATGAAGCAAGTCTCAGTCTTATATTGTTGCATTCTTCAGCTTTTACTCGTCCCATTTAAATGCAGTTATCTCTATTGAGTGGACTGCCCCTTGGGTTTTCTATGAATTCCTTTGTGTGGATCTGACTTTTCCATGAAAACTTTCAACTTTCTTCCCTGTTCATGTTATGTCTGGTTTATTTTGTTACAGATTGTAAATTTTTGGACATGCATCTATCTTTGATTACATGATATGCTCAAATACAAAGTCTAAAAGGTAAACTGCTACCATACAGGATTGACATTTGCTTACCAGCTTTTGTATTTGCTGGATGCCACGGGGTTCTACTCCCTTGGATTGCATATACTTGGAATTCATGTATGCAGAGCTACAGGGCAAGAGCTGGTATGTTTTTTCTGGAAAAATATTCCCCATTACTTGGTGAACTTTGTGTTTGTCTCATAAGAGAGTGATTCCTGAATTTCAGTGTTTTCATTGTCAAGGTAAAACTAAATGCTCGTTTATGCTATGCATGAGATACAAAATAATCTTGTTTTGAATTTCATTGTGTTTCAAGTAGATGGATGCTTCATCCAGAATATCAAGGATAAGAAGTCACGAACGAGCAAGACTTCGTGGTCCTCCTTGGCTAAAGGTATTATTTTCTTCTATTTAGGGTTATGTTGCAACAATAAATTGGCGTGCTATGGATCTTGTGTTTATGAACAATTGATGATTCTGGAGCATACTTTAAATATTTGCCTGTTTTTTTTGGTCATGGTTTGCTGTAACAGAGGACCAAGGGTGAAAGTATTGACTATTAATTTTGTTTTTGAACTACTATCTAATATTTTAGGGTATTTGTGTTTAAGATGAAATCTGGATATTATTTATGCATTTGTATCTGTATACTCCAGTTCTGAACTCCTGATTAAAAGAATGAAGCATTGAGCTACTTCCTCCTTGTCATATGTCAGACATTCCTAGGAGCAGCTCTCACTGGGACTTATGCAGTACTTGACTATGCTCAGACGGGCTTAATTGCTTCTGTTTTTATATTCAAGGTAAATGTATTCTTCATATGGTTATCCTACTTTTGTGGCCTTGGATTTTATGACTGCATTGCTTAACTGAATTTTTTGAGGGCTTGATCAAGCACATTACTAATGTGGTTTTGTAAAAAAAAAAAAAAAATTGACAAAGCCAAAATCAACTGTTTTCTGAATTGATTAGGAGATTGGCTAAGAAGCCAAGTTGGACTATTTGACAAGTCGATGATACAGGCTATAGAGAACATCAACTATCTTGACGCTGTATTTATTTTCTAACCGTATGCTTCTACGAATGTGCTTTAAGTTCCTTCTAATTTATTGCCATAACTTTTAGATGATGGAGTGGTGGTACCAATCAGCAGAAGAGAGGATGCATGCACCTGTTGTGTATCCACCACCTCCGCCTCCCCCAGCCCCTAAGGCATGGCAGTGTTTACACTATTCTCTATCTCTGGCCCAAGATATATTTTTCCCGATCCCAATATTTTTCATCTTGCAGAATTTGAAGTATTTACTATTTCATTTTGCTTGATTTCAGGTTGCTAAAGAGGGTATTCCGCTGCCCCTTGATAGAACAATTTGTGCCTTGTGCTCGCAGAAACGTGCAAATCCTTCCGTTCTTACAGTTTCAGGATTTGTATACTGCTATGCTTGCATTTTTAAATATGTCTCACAGGTTAGATATCTATACCCTTGCTCTTGAAACATAAAAGAGTTGCCATTGATTTTGATAATCGTCTGCTTTTCCACCGCAGAAACTTTACCTACAGTTAACAGACCTCATCCTCCTCTTCAGAGCAATTAAAAAGCTATAGCAAATTAGCTAATAAAAACGATTATTTTTTGTGTCAAATTGAACTCAAGGAGGGGAAGGAAAAAAAAAATCATTTAAACATCTCAATTCAACATTATCATTCTTGAGATGACTGTTCTTTTGTATCGTCTTCTTGTAAATACATTTTACATGTTAGTTTTCGTACCGGGTGTAGTAACTCTTGTTCATCTTCTGTGTTCTTTTCTTCTTTCCTGCAGTATAAGCGTTGCCCGACTACCCTGATTCCTGCAGAGCCTGACGATATCAGGAGGCTTTTCCATGACATGTAGGATTCTTGTCGTAGTTTCCATTTTTACGGTACATGTCTTATCGTTCATAAATCATTGCTAAGACGCGTTCAGTTCGATATGTATTTATATCGCCCTCAAACCACACTATTAAGTGTTGATTAATAAAAGCGCGTCTAGATGCGCTCTCCTTTTGACCAAAAAAAAAAATTTAAGTGTTGATTCTGGGTGTCAAATTAGTGCAAAAGAGCCTCAAAAGCTCGTATAGCCTGCCCTGATTTGGCTCTGAACAATCGCTTGAACAAACACAGGCCCACATTATGATAACTTGCAATTTGAAGGGGCTACGGAGGCACACCCCAAACTCCCAATAGCAATTAGGATACTCTACAACACTAGTGTATCACAAACAAAATTATTTTAGCATTAAATTAGTTTTTAAAACTACATTCATATTCCAAACAAGTATTCTTACATGTTTTATAAAACATTTTTTTTTTGGAAATTGTGTTAAAAAAATTTAAAATATATTTTAATAAAATATCATCTTTTTAATTTAAAAAAATTTTTAAAGCATAATTTTTTGAGATGAAGTTTTATCTACATATAAGAATACTTGTTTATAATATGAGTTTATTTTTAAAATAAATAAAATAAAATAAAAACTAATTTAAGGCTAAAGTAAGTAAGGATATGGATGCACACCCGTAACTCCCAACACTTTGCGATAAATATTGCTTGCTATTCTTCTCAAAAATCATACTCGATTTACAATACCATCTGTATTGATTGCTGGAAAATATGTTCAACCAATGAAAGTCATAATGATACATTGATTGATATGCCATCTATAAGCATTTTTTCATCTATAGTACAACCAGGATACGGCATAACCATTTGAAGTCACCAAGACTGATAAACTAGTGAAGAGTTTACACATCAGGAAAATGCATTGCCTTCATTCCAGTTAAAATGATTGTGAATGTGTGTTTTTCTAGGGATCACAGTTAAAAAAAACCCCAATATATACAGGGTTTTAATGTGCCAAACATACATCTTTTTAGTTTGTACTCATAGAAGAGACAAGTGATCGCAACTGCAGTTCAGCAGGAGATTATACAAAAACAAGATTTTTTTTTTATATTTTGGAACGATATTATATAAACAATTACTAACCAAATTACGTATACGAACACCAAAAAGAACACACACAACACAGCCTAGGTTTCCTTTCATAGAAAACTGAGGCCTCAAAACAAAAGAAAAAAGTGAAATCTCCTGATGACAATCTCAAACACAAAAGAAGAAAGTTGAAGTGAGGAGGAAAACAATTTTATTTTTCACTCGGATTGAAAGAATAGAAGGTTAACTAAAATGCCAAAAGGAAACTTACAATGCAAAAGAGGGAAAGGGAAAAGGGGTGGGGAGATGTTCTAAGCTATCATTCCCTTGTTTGTTACTGTCGCTTCATCCGGAGTAGAACACTCTTTCTCACATTAAGTGCGACCTCTATTGAACTAGTTGATGTGGAAGCTACTGCATCCTAAATCCATCGCGTATCTTTTAGAATCTTCCTTCACAACATGATATGAATTCAACGTATCATTTGCCTTTCATCCCCAGAGCATGAGCAAGAGCATGATCTCAAATAAACATGTTTTAAATGACTCTCAGCAAGGCCGGATTCAAGCAAAATCATCCCGACTGAGATATAAAGCCATGTAGTCAACTGGTGGCCAGCAGTAAAAGGAATCCACATCTTCTCATCAAAGCACCTACAGTCAATTTAAACGCAAATTAAACTCATTCCAGCAAGTATCAAATATGATCACATTTTTGTTACAAGACAAGGGATAAAAAAAATATCAGTATCTGAGCAACTTTTATGCAGTTTTGTATATAATCAAGATGTCAATACAGAACCAAAGAGCCACTGATTACTACAAGAGCATTTGCAAGTCATGAAACCATTGAAGGTGTTGTGGAACTAATACTGAACCATCTGAAAGACTAATTAGATATATTTATCAAAGGCACTAATAGGTTTAAAATGAAAATATAAAACACAAGTACATTATATACAACATTCTGCACTAAGCCTCTAATTTGCACATGGCATATAAAGCTATTATCAGTGAAGAAGAGCTTATGGTATTAGGATTTGATCAGGTGAAACTATTCAACTATATCTCATAACTAATTCAGATATTTTAAAATGCCAACCTTTTATGCAAATACAAGTTTAATCTGTGCAAGTAAGAAAAAAAGATACAGCAGCAATAAACGAGCACTACCATAACTCAAAATGGAGCCTCCAGCGATTCATCCCAAACATCCGCACTTCCATTAGAGGCATCATCAATATCTTCTTCCATTGAAAGCCGAATATACTCTCTGTGTGCAAACCGATCCCATTCTGTCAAGGTTGGATTCTGTCGCTCCTGTTAATCGGGCAACTACAGATTAAACTCACAGAATTCCAGTATTCCATCAGAAAGCAACCAAAAAAAATAGTGTAATGTACCTGACGCAGAAGGAATGGATCACGTGACTCAAAGGCCATGAACTTATTAAGGTTAAACAGTATGTTGAAGACACTTCCTGAAAGTTTACTTCCCTTCATATCCTGTAGAGTGAAAAAGCTCTCCTCCTGCAAACATCAACAATAGAAAACCTGTAAGGATCCTAAAACAGTACATTATCTAGTAACTAGGTATTTCAGATACAGCGCCAGGTCATATAAGAAGACCTAACACATCTTCAACGTTTTGACAGAAAATGTTTTTGTAATATATGCCATAAAATAATATCATGCATCATCAAATTAATGGTCAATAAACTAGCTGTAGATGTAGAAAGTTTGTATAATGTCAGGAGAATCTGTATGTAAATTTGTCTTCTAAGGCCTTGAGCAAAATGTATTAGCCCTAGCAATGTAGAAAACAGTTTGCCATTGATTCATCCCTACCAAAGATTCACCAATCAATAAGAAATCAGTCAGATCTGACTGGGGAACTAGAGTAAAAAAAAAAGCGAAAGTCAACAGTATCATCAGCATCCATAGCTCAATACCAAATAATGATAGAACGGGTAATTAGAACACAACCTCAGGTTTAATCATGTCAACAATTTGACACAAGATATCCTCAAAAAGAACAGACTCCTGAGCCATGCATTCCATGCGATGCAACTGCTCCTCATAGAAGAACTGCAACTCATTTCGGGTGAGGATACCATTTCCATCCAAGTCAATGCACTTGAACCTGAAGTTAACAATCAACATGAGACATACGCACTTGAGAAAAACTAATAACAGCCGAGGGAACCAATCTGAAGCTATTAATTTTTCCAGAAAGTTATAGCACATGAATGAAATTCCACTGTGATATTATTCAGCAAAAACATAATTCGCTGTCCACAACAGCATCATGAAGAGGCACATGAGTGCGGGTACAAGCCAGAAAATCAATTTATTGATGTCTTTCATGATGCTTGATTAATTTTTGACACTCACATCTGAAGAAACTTGCAATTAAAACATTGTTTCAGGGCTCTTAAATGAGCTATAGTTAGAACCAGCCATACCAGTATTCAAGGCCACAAACATCAAACAGGTAAACAAATTTCCAATATCCTCCTAGATTTCAGTTTAAGGAAATACATCAGAGGTGTCTACCAAGTAAGAACCAGTCATACCAGTATTCAAGGCTTGGTTCTGATGATTTGTCCTCCTCTGCAAGTATGAAATAGACAAAATCTTCATATCCCATCTTACCCTCTGCAGTTGAAGTGAACTTTCTAGAAACCTGAAATAAAAATTAAATACAAAAGGGGAGGATTAAATACGAGAGAGAGAGAGAGGATGAAACAAATTTGGATAGCAAGTGCCTAAGCAGTAACAATGAAAGAATAACTCCATGGATACATACCTGGGAGAATATCCTATCCACGATCCTATATGTAAGAGCATGGTTCCCATATCTTATTAAGTTCTCTTTGTCAATCAAAAAATCATGGTCTGTATCCAGCTCCCAGAACTTGCAGTATATGACATAAAAGTGCTCATAGGAGAAATATCTGTTATAATAAACATTGAACACGTTATAAACATAAGAATTTTATATAATCTGAAAAATAAGAGGTTATTTAACATGAAAGCAAGATGGATGTTTCACATTTTAGAGGTGATTCCTATGGAAAAATAGTAAAGTTAACCCCCCCCCCCCCCCCAAAATAAAATAAAATAATATATATATATATATATAAGAAAGCATACAACAGTACAGGATAACATCCATCTGACCAAGGGTCATAAATTTTATTATCAAAATGGCAACTATAAGTCTATAACTACAATTCGAGCTCTGACACATCCTCAGAAATGCCAAGCATGCTTCATATACTACATGAATTTGACAAGGGGCATAAGTTTTATTCACGAAATGAAAACTGAAACTCAATTTGCAAATCTGAGTTCCCACACATCCTCATAAATTCCAAGCATGCTTCATATAATATGAGCATATACACATAACATGAGTTCCCAAAAGGTTGCTTCATTAATTCTAACCTCAGAACTTTGTTTATGTCTTCTTCTTCATCTGTTTGTTGTAATGCAGCAATTAAGTTACCCCGCTTCAGCTCCCGGAGGGTGAGATGACCATTTCCTGCTCTATTTATGTAATAAAAAATTCTGTATACAACAGTTTCAGCTGCACAGCATAAAACAGCCCATACTATCAGAAAACTAGAAAAACAACAGCAAAAGTTGGTAATGAAGAAAATTAGAGAATGACAGAAACAAAGAAATATACCATATCTCTCCTGAAACTCGGGTGTGCTTTGCAAGAACTCCAAACCAGGGTGAGTAGCCAAAAGTTCATGAAGGACAGGCTTAAAGTCATCCTATGTCCAAAAGTTTAAGGTACATCCTTAGTCCACAACTCAGAAGAAGAAAATAAAATTTTAACAGACCCCCAAAACAAACTTCTACTAACAATTACAGCCAACATTGTCTTCTTAGCTACTTAACTGGGTCCTTTTTTGGGTGAGGAGAACGTCAAATGTATATAGTATACATCCATGTTAATTGGCCTAGATAAGGCTATTTCTTTGAAAATTCAAGCTGAAATGATGTCTGGCGCAATTTCAAAATGCTGAAAATACCTTAGTAAGGTATCTGTGATCCGGTTGCTTCAAAATAGTGAATAGTTGAGTAGCTGTGTCCATCGTTAGAATATTTCTGTTGACCCAGTAATCAACAAATGCATCCCTACGAAAATATTTGTCACCAATTAATAGTAAATATATAATTGGCTATTAAAAAAAATAGAATATATGATGCACACAGCGAATTATCAGAAAATATCGTACTTCCATTTTTCATTGAATCGATTAACGAAATCTTCTAATTGTTCCCGAGCAACTAGAAAGAGATTCTTTAACCAGAAAGAATAAAGATATAAAGATCCCTCACTGCACACTTTATATATATCTTTCTATATTATCGGCTGCATGCTATCGGAGAGAGAGCAATAAAGCTATGAGGACTGATCATTAAATGGTCCACAGTAAGATAATTGAAAGTTAATATGGAATACAAAAAGGAATATGATACACTCAATATTAATAGTGAGTCTGTGCCAATAATAGTGAGCTGGCATCTGGGTTGCAGTATGACCAGATTTATCTAACTTTAAACAGGACCCACTAGTATGCTCTGTTGAACATAACCAGATTTATCTAACATTAAACATGACCAGAAACAAGTGCAAACTAGACTATTGGTATATTAGGTACTGTACAGGAAGGAACTTTGAACTATTATGCTCTGTTTGAACTATTTTTTTTAAAAAAAAATTCTCAACTGCTATACATTGTGAGGCTACACAGATTATTAGTTTGGATTTCGGAACAAATGAAAACTTCCTCTCTGGTTATTGTAGAAGAGAAGAGTGAAATGGTAGAAAGCATCTAGTTCATATCTTCTTATGTCTAAGATAAATGCATTATTATTCAAATCAACCTTTCTCAAGTGTTAGTATGTCAACACAACTGTATATATCGAATTCCTGGAGAAAGCATATCAGTATCTAAAACCTTCACAAAGACCATTGCCAAATACATATACATACACTTGTTTTTAGGGTGAGAGCAAATCGAATCCTTGTAAACCACAATGTTAAAAATCATACAAAATATGGTACTGAAACTTGCAATGATAAGGAAGGTCAATAAAAAAGGATAAGCATATGGATGGCTCACTTCGTAGAAAGTAAGAGTAAAGTAATATGGAATATTTCACAGGAACATTATATATAAATCGGAAGTCAATGGAATATTTCACTGGAACATTATATACAAATTGGAAAAAATTATTTGCAGTGAAGCAGAATACCTGGTGACAATTCCAGTACCATTAGCATCGATTTTCCGGAAAATAACAGGGGAGAAAAATGATGGAAGCTTGCAGATTTCCTTTACTACAGCTTTAAATTCTGAAAGACAAGCAAAGATTATATCTTCGAGTCTTCAGCTCTAGAAGAAAAAAAAATGTATAATCATCATGCAATCTCACCATTTACTTGCAGTCCCTCAGGATGACTACGGAAACACTGATCTATTTTAGACAAGCATTGTTCTTTAAGTTCCTTTGGTGCTGGAAGACCGTTTTGAAAGTAGAACTGCAGAAAATATACGAGCAGAAAGAAAAACATCAAAATTTACAATAAGCCATGTCATATGGAACTAGTACAACCCTCGCTTGCATCATGACAAAAACAGAAGAGAAGAGTCTTACTTGTGGTATCAGCTCCTTTCTAGGCTCACTCAGTACTTTCAGAGGAGACCCTAGAGAAGAAGGGCCTGCCTTCTGCTTTGCAATACGAGGTGAACCAGATGAACATCTTGGTGAGAGCGGAGGTGCACTTCCAGCAGGAAACATGGACGGTTTTGGACTGCTAGAAGAAGCATTTGGACTAGAAACATTTCCAGCTACGTTCAATGACAGACCTGCTTTTGCATCACTAACCAATGATTTCACCTGCATTCACGTTAGGAAAAACAAATTAACTATTAGGTGAAAAACATTTACAAGAACATCATACAAGAGAACCAAACAAAGAAAGTAGAGAATTGGGATTAAAAACAAGAAACAAACATTTACAAGAACAGCATACAAGAGCACCAAACAAAGAAAGTAGAGGATTGAGATTACATATCAAACAATTCAAAGGCATTAGTTCCAAACGTCTTGTTACTCATCATAATGCTTAATGACCCTCTTATCATTGTCATGAATCGGATCCAATTCAATAATTACTATATTTTTCAAGAGATTTGGAAATTGAAGGGACTCGGGGAGCATTCCCTTAACTACATTCAACACAGTGTATATGTTTTAAAAAAACTCCACTGCCATACTTCTGATGCATTTCCATGACAATGCTATATGATGGGGCAAGGTAAATGGCAGTGAAAACCAATTGATGACACGAGTGGCCACCAACTAGGGAAAAAATAATTTGGAGTCAAAACATAATCAGGAATACACTCATGCTAGAAGAAACAGGAAAATAGTTGAACTTCTTTGTAATAATTAACAATGAATCTGTGAACGTTTATCCATCAAGCACTCTAAACTCCATTTGATCAGTACTGCAGTGCACAGTGCTTTAAATATATCTCACATGAATGCTCTCTCCATATTTACAAGCACCCACCTATCCCAAAACTTGTAGTCAAATTTGTTTGCCTTTTGCAAATAATAGTACATAATTAAACTATTAAGGAGAGTCCCCCCAACAATAGATTGTTACAGACATGCAGGTTTCCAACAAGCATATTGTTTTAAGAAATTTTATAGATTTATCATATTGCCATGGAAAAGGATATAGGAGAGGGTTACATTACTAGAGGTAATGACAAAAATATTAAAAACACACCCATCTTACCATTAAGCAAGAGCATAACAGTAAACTGCTCCAAACACTTGGAACATTCAACAATTCCAAGACAACTATTTCTCTAAAGGAAAAGGGAAAACAGCTACAAGCTTCAAAAGCATGACACAAGTAACAGTGATAATTCAACAGAAACAATATCACTTCAGCAGTATTCTCTTTGCACTGAATTCCTAATCAATTAACTAATAAAAGGTGAGAAAACTTTCCCCACCAGCAATATAGAACACCATAATAACGAGGAACAAGCATCCACAAACTACGCTTAAGTGAATGCACATATATAAGCTCAAACATTGCCCAAGTTAAGTGTAGTATCGCCAACCAGTCTTTAACGTGAAAGGTTATCTTAGATCAATGGTATCAAAGTGTGGCGCAAAAATATTCCATATTACCAACCTCTGCCTAAAACAGTAAAACCCGTGAGTGACAATGTTGTTCACATTCACTACTCATAAGAAACTTTCTTATGCCCATCTTTGAGAAGGGTTGTGCTATTAAAATTTAGGACCATTGACAAAATAAGCACATGAAAAATCCTCAGAAAATTTAAACGTGGGTGCTTCATATTCCCCTGTCATGCCAACATTTTGATCACATATCATTTCAAACTTCGATACTGAACAAAAGAGGAAGGTTCATGTGTCACAACTCAATAGTGGCATATAAATGCCGCAACTATAATAACGCATGAAGTTTGGTAATTTCTGTGATAGTAGTTTGACTAATCGGGAAACACTAGCATGTATATAAGTTGTTTCTCACAATTACATTACTTGTATTTTTCAATTAATTTCATAGCAGGAAGCCAGACATTCCACCAACAACATGATTTCCTCAACATTTAATACTTTACCTGTTTGACATACTTTAGGCCACATGTCAGACAATTTCATGGAGTTGGGAGAATATCTCAAATCACCAAAACTAACACAGTAAACATGTCAAAATGCAAATGAACACAAGTACACAGTACACATCATTATCACACAAGAAAACCTGACACCACATGGAAGTGGAAACCAGAAATTTCGACAACACACCAATCCGTAAAAAAACACACGAATCATATCACCAATCACACAGGGTCAGGGAAAACATACCAGTCTATTTGTATCGGGGAGCGAAAGCCACTGTTCAAAAATTTCCTGCGCTAGATAAGGATTTGATTTGAGCGCCAAAGGAGACAGCTCCTCAGATAGCGGTAACAAATCCGCATTCAGACACGACATCTCTCCGTTCAAATCCACATTCGTCACGGCCATATTCTCAATCTCTCACATCCACCACAAACAAAATCAAATACCACGGAACTCGACCTCCTCCGATAACGAAACCCTAGAATTAAAATCCAACAGGAATACCGCGACTCCGGCACTCTCCCGGCGATCGATTTATCGCCTTGTCTCAAGCGAAATCGTTTACTAACGAGAAACTAAAATCGAGATCCATAATCGGAGTTCCGTTATCCCTCCATAACGATAAAAATCAAACTGTTCGGGAAAATCAAGAGTAATCACAGATCTTGGAGGGAAATTGGAGGTGTGAATCAACGAGAGAAATTGGAGGTGTGAATCTGGGGAAAGGGGGAAGAAGATAGAATAGAAATCGAAGTCAAATTGGAGGGACGGGGAATGCGGATACGAAAGCCCCGAAATCGGAACCCTTAAGAATGAGAACGAGAGGGGGAGAGAGAGAGCTGAAGAGGAGGAACGCGTCGCTCCGTACGCCGATACACAATATGGAAAGAGAAAATATGGATCTCGTTGTGTTCTCTTGAAATTGACCGTTAGATTCTTCCTTTTTTTTCCCTTCTTTCTATTTTTATGTAATGGCTTTTAATCATATTTAGTTTTGCAAATTTTGTGTGCTATAAATTTACAAAAGAAATTGTATAATGATCACCAAGTTCATCAAACTTTGTTAGGTAATTAAACTTATTTTAAATGTCAAATTTGATTTTGTACATTTTTATAAATGGACAGATGTCACAAAGATTTATAAATCAAACGAAATCCAAAGTTTTATAGTTATAATGGAAAATTTTCCTAATTTATATGTAAAACTAATGAATTATAAATGTTGGAATAGTTTATAATGGAAGATTTTGTTTAATGTAGAATGAAATATTTGAATTTATTTATTTTTCATGTGAAATAAAAGATTTTAATATTACTTTTTTTATAAATCATTATGAAGTCAAACGGTAGTTGACTATCAAAATAGCAAATTAACTACACGTAGAAGATGGGTTTTAATGTAATGAGTTTGATGTAAGATCAAGCAATGTATCTTCCTTTTTTCCAAAAAAAAAAACTATTCCCTATAACTGATGCACAATTGACCGGCGGTGTCACTGTTTGGTGGTGGTTGTCGGTTGGCGTCGGCTCTTAGTCTATGTTGTCCCCAACATGGCCGGGTTAGGATCGTTTGTTCAACTGCATTTGTGTGCTTTTCACCATTTGTACTGCACCCTTTTTCTATTTTTATGTTGTATGTTTTGACGGTTCGCCGTCTGCCGACTTAGTCGGCCTCTCGAAGTGTCGAGAGTATGTCCGACCCTCGAATTATTTCCTAATAAAACAAAAAACAAGATGTGGCTCGAGCTTTAGGTTTGTCCGACCTCGAATTTTTACTGAATTAATTTTAAAAAAATTAATTAAGATATGGTTCGAATTTGCTACATTATGAATGTTCAAATGTTGGCTTAAATTGGCCTAATTGAACAAACCCTAAATTGATTGAGGATTTGAGCCACTATAGAACATTTAATACATTTACTGGTAAATGTTTAAAAAAAAATATATACGCTGACTCATGACACTGTGATACAAACTTCCTCCTCAATTCAAATTCAGCATCACAGTATAATCTTACAACAATGTTGATTCACAACACACAAATTTCTTCCTCAAAATCTGACATAAATTTTGTTATTCCACACATGAAAGCAACAGATGGTGGTACATCCAGGCACATATTATGCAAAAGTACATACAGTATGAAGATAAAAATAGCAAATCACAATGGGGGTAAAAAAAGACCATGCCTTCAGTATTACTTCCTCCGGGTGAGGGGAAGGTGAAGGTAAGTTTTAAGACGCGGAAAGAGCAAGGAAATTCGTCTGGTCCACTCTGATACAAGTGCTGCTCATAAGCAGCAGCGACGAATTATGTCAATCAGAAGAAGACTGCGATTTCGACATATTACAAATGTATAATGGGATCGGTTTTTTTTTTCTCTCCGTTGGTATTCACAAGATAAAATCATGTAGAAAGTTTTGAGCCTTAGCTTGACTGCAGTCCGAGAGGGGCGCGAATTCGGATCCATCCATGGATGTCACCACGGTAGAAACCGAAAAGGGTATGTAGTCAACAGCAGGATTCTGTGCAGAGCGACAACTTCACCTGGAGGCTAGACACTATAATGGAGAAAAAAGAAGGCATGAAAGAGCTCTTATTTGTTGTGTAAATATTACGGGCTTAACACGAATATATTACCCAAGTTTTCTCATTTCCTCCTGTCTCTGCCGATCTTAAGGAAGTCGAAGCTCTTAACAGTCTCATCAAGAAGGCCTTTGGCAGTGGTCGGGCGAGAGGGGGTTCCTAGCCGACTGGTGGACTCAGATCCAGGCTTCACTCTGTGACTGCTGGACAGCCGGGCACTGCTAGAGAGAAGCCGGTTGGAACGTTCGCTTGGTCCAGCCGAAGAGCTTGGTCTGCTCGTGGATGCTACAGCCTTCTTTGATGTGCTCCCGAATCGGGTAGAGGAGTAGTTGCCTCTCATGGAATCAGGCTGTTAATGGAAATTTCAGTCACATCTCATGAATAACTTGGAATTTCTGTTTATACATGTACAGAAAGCGAGCATCGATTCAAAAGTTCAGCTAACCAGCTGGAATGGAGGTGTAGCCTCTGACGCCTTTTGCTTTGAGCGGTCTCCTTGCAGTGCGATGCCAGGAGAATTTCTTCTCGCAAAAGCTTCAACAGCCTCTTGCCCAACTGGATCCAGCAAATAACAAGTATTGGAAATATTTGGAAGTTAATATCGAGAGAACGAGAGATAACCGCCCTAGAATTACTTCGCTAAAGGAAAACCAAGCAAATGAAATCTTTAACTGCTGCTAGGAAGAAAAAAAAACATGTGTAGGATTCTTGATAGATAAGCCATTCAGGCGAACATTTGCGCTGGAAATTTTAAGATATAAGCACAGACTTGATTAAGAACTTAAAGCCAATGAGAAACAAATTAATTGCTAATCACATCGGTAATCTGAGATTCAGATGCCTTCAAACTTGTCAAAAATACAAGCTAACACAGAAGTCAAACCTGGAGGCTTAATGGCTCTTTCACCCGAGGTTCCAGCATTTCCACTAGCATTTATTCCGTGTGGCTGCATTACAGATAATGATGAGAATGTGTATAACTGATGTATAATCGACTTACTGGGAAATGAAAATAAATATAAGCTAACCTTTAGTCTAGAGCCAGCGCTAAGTTGAGGGTACTTTAATATAGTCCAATCAAATACATAATCGAACTGGTACCCTGTAAAAGCAGATTGCATACAGAAAGTAATTTTTTTCAGCAGAAGTTTTATAAATGTAGAATTCACGTTTATGTAACACATATAAGGCTTTAAAAACGTAGAAAATAGTGGTGCAAGGAGTTGGGAAATAACAAATTTCCCATATATGGCCCCAACTTGAAAGATTTGTACATAAAGTCAACAGATAAAGTGGATAGCTTAAGAGTCACTTAATACGCATGCTCAATCAAAGAGGCTACACTAACATGAAACCCTTACCAGTTATTTCTTACTCAAGTACTCAAACAGATTTATATTAAATACACATTGTGCAGGCAATCATGTACCTTCTTGATCAAAATAAAGCTACGGAGCATGTAAAAAAAACGATGGCAGGTACCTTCTTTGATGAATAAGTCTCTGAAAAGCCGCTTCAAATATGAATAGTCAGGCTTGTCCTCAAATCGAAGTGATCGGCAATAATGAAAATATGATGTAAACTCTGCTGGGTGTGACTTACATAGTACCTGCAAATTTAGGGGAACTCATAGCATTGAATTATCCCTTATCCTGCCAGTGACTTTCAAAGGTACATTATTGGAGTTGTCACAGTGTAGGATGCAAGCATGAGAATAAATCAGTTACAGTCTCAGAGAACGCCCCCGATCAAGAGTTCAGAAAAATAAATAAGCAAATCAGATTGCAGAAAATTTAGGACCTTGTTCTGAAGACTCAAAAAGAAGAAATGCTTGCCCTCACCGCAAGAGCAAAACATCCAAAGCTATATTCTACAGTACCTCTATAGGTGTCAGCATCTTCTTCTCACTAATCCGGTCATACTTTTGCTTCTTCGTGCCTGCTTTTAACCCCTGCCATGGAAGACTGAAACACCGCGAGAGGAAAAGGGCTTTAGTATTAAAAATAACATAACCGGCGATGGTTCAGAAAAGAAAACCAGTTTGCGGCTGGATGAAGTATCTGACCTTCCCCTCAGAAAATACATAAGCACATAGCCAAGAGATTCCATATCATCCCTTCGACTTTGTTCTGCGCATAAAGATGAGAATTGTCTTGAATTGGGAATAAAATTGGACAAGAATTATCTGAAAAGGGAACTACTGTGATTCACTACCTACACCAAGGTGGGTGTTAACACTAGCATATCGAGCTGTGCCTGTGAGATTCTTATTTTCCCTACAACAAGAAAACAATTCAAAATAACATCCAGATCTCAAAAAATTGGTTTCCATCAAACAGATAACTAACTTCTACAAGCATAATACAGGACAGATATTAATTAGACAGCCTCTCAGGAAGCAATATTTTCACGTATCTTATTTTTTGTTTCCAGAATGTAATTTCTACAGAATATTTCAAAGAATATGCATGGACACTTCAGAACCTGTGACATACTCTTTTCAAATAGAGGTAGACAGGTATCGATTAAAAAATGAGAACACTCCTCAAGAGCACGCAAGACTGTTCCCTATGGAACACTTTATCAGGAAGAAAAGAAAGAACTACACAGTCAGCATGATGAAGGAGAAAAAGGGAAATCTAGAGGACTCAATGTTGCACATATTTTCAAACAACTATCTCCTGCAACACAGTAGTGTTATAGTCATGTATGATACTTCACCAAAATAATCGCAAACATAAGAAATATCGCTGCCAAGATCCAGTTACACGAATTAACAAAACACTAAATCATGGAGCACAGAGGCAAATATTGTTTTTGTTTGTTTTTTTGGTCAGAGGCACGCATCAGGTTAGATGCAGCCTTATGCAGAACTTCTTTTGTAAAGAAGATAGCTGTACTTCAAGAATTATATAAACTGCAAATTTCAAACAACATTTACACGAGTACTGAAATTTGGATAATATAACGGGCGAGGGAAAAAAAAGTCTCACGGAAGTAAATCGTGAGCAACATACTATACCATATAAATTTGGTATTTATTTCCTATATGTTCAACAACAAAATAAAATATCAAATGAGAAGCAACATAATAAAGATTACTTGCATCAACTTTGTAAACACTTCAATTTGAAGAAAGGGTATCAGTATTTAGAAAGTAAAAGTGGCATACCTATATGGAATGTGCTTATGAGTCTGTAGATCTTTATACTTCTTGGCAAGGCCATAATCAATGATGTAAACCTATAACAGGCAACGGTGTTCCATAAGATACTATTGCTTTCTATATGAGGCTAAAAGGACATGAAATGTATATGTAACATCAACTTGAAATGACAGGGACATAGATTAAGGCGGCAAGTCAAGTTGAAAGAATGAAGTACAAATCAAAGAAGGGTGCCTATGGTGCTATATTGGATAGCGGAGAGTCGGAGACTAAGCCTCCCATAGACAAGATAACATAAATACAAGCGATCATGTCAAATGCAATAGAGTTTCTTGGATGCTTTGGCCAAGATTCTTTACCAAACAGTACCTGATTGGCTTTACGCCCCAAGCCCATAAGAAAATTGTCCGGCTTTATATCACGATGGAGGAAACCCCTGAGGTGCATGTACTCAACTCTACTGATCTATGAAAAACAAAAACACAAAAAGAAGTTTAAAATTCTTCCCTCCCCTCGTAAGCAAATGGCATGCATAGATGCACTTACCATTTGATCTGCAAGCATTAGTACGGTTTTTAAAGAAAACTTTCGGTTGCAATAGTTGAATAAATCTTCAAGACTGGGTCCCAAGAGGTCAATCACCATTGCATTGTACTCTCCCTCAACTCCATACCACTTCAGATGAGGAATTCCAGCTGTATTAACATACTTTGGATTCTTTAGAAAATTTAAACAAATCATGCAAAATTATCCCGACTGCTAATGTTCTTTCTTTTCTTTCGGCCTTAAAATAAAAGAGTTTCCAAGTGAGATCCACGTCTCCAAGGCCAGGGACACCCTTTTTAGATTTAGAGAGGGACTTATGTATCGCCCAACCAAGAGATACTGTGGGAGTGAACTCAAGATCTCGAGATGTCTACTACTCTTTAATAACACAAAAGACTAATAAGAAGACAAATGAAACAAGAACTTACTGCCGCCTTGAAGAAGTGTGTACAATTTGGATTCGTAATGAAGTTGAGGATGCTTGGTCTTTGTAGGTTCCTAAGAAACATGAACTAGATCAATGAGAACCATCTCACAAGTGGATGTAGATCAACCGAAAAGCATAAAGAACTCTTTTCTGAAAGCATGAAAGACTAAAACAAGTTAAATAATTATATTGACCAACTAATTTTTAAGTTGTGAGTAAACACTAGAACATAACATTCCATATATTCTGCAACATAACATTTGAACAATCAAAAGGTGAGGTGACTAGAAATAAACACACACAGAGTACACAGCCAGTTTATGGATACAGATAATGATCACAATTGAAAAGCTTAGATTACATACCAATTTGACACCAACTTCTTCCCCAGTTTGTATATTGACCCCTTGACAATAAAACAACAACAAAAAGAAAACAAATATTCAGTAATTTAAGTTGCATAAGAACATATTTAAAAGCTAATGAGGATTCCAAAAGCTAAGGAGCATATAAAACTACATACCTAGATAAAGTTCACCAAAAGAACCACTCCCAATCTTCCGGCCCAGCTTAAATTTCCCACCAACAATTTGATCCATTGTTTTATGAACCCTCAAAAACCAAATGATAACCCCCAATCAAAATTCAATTAACATCCAAATTCCAACCTTTCTTAATCCTAAATCGGCCACAAAAACTATCTATCAGCTCAAGCAAAATCAAAGGAGCAATTAAAAAGCTTCAAATTTAACGCCCCGAATGTGCAGATCGTGGAACTACATTGTCTGGAAACATCAATTTACAACAAAACTGGAAAGACGCTGAACAAATTAATAAATCAAGCAGGTTGGAAACGGGTCTAATTTGGAACTACAAACGGATACGCAATCAAACTTATGTAAAAAGTATATGGGTAGGGGGGATTTCGGGGATATAATTGGGGAATATGAGGGAGATTGAGGATTAGAAAACGAAGAATTTTGTAGATTTTTCTGGGTCCTGTGGATTTTTCGCTTTGCCCTTTCCCCCTTTTGATTCCTCACGCTCTCGTCAGGGGAAGGTTGGTTTTGGGGGTGAGGAAGAGTGTGAAAGCGCACGTGCCAACCTTGGGGTTTTCTATGGACATGGGTAGTGGCACGTGTGGGACCAGCCAAAGAGATGGTTTTGGGCCATTTGCATCCCCAAACCAACCATCCATACTCGGAAAATCTCATCTCAATAATCTCATCACTAGTTCATTAGATTGTTTATTTATTATTGCAAATGTAATTATATTACTCCCTCTGTTAATTAAAACTTGTTGTTTACTATTTATGCACGCTTTTTTATAATGATAAAAACTATATAAAATATTAACTTTTTTAAAAATTTGTTTTTATAAATGGATACTTAATAGTAAGAAGTATGAAATTATTTAAAAAAAATTATTTAACAAGTTATTATTTTATATAGTTTTTAACACCTAAAAAAGCGTACGTGAATAGTAAAACGTCAAGTTTTAATTAACGGAGGGAGTATTATTTTTTAGTAAAACATACAAATTATTTGAAAATATTTTATTTTTATTTTGAATATTCCTGAAATGTCAAATATTGCTTTTTTTCTTTAAACATAATTAGGGTTAGGGTGTGTTTGGATTCCAAGGTGTTTATGGTTATAAATATAGACACTTTGAAAGTGTTTGTTTAACTAAATTTTTATGTATTTTAAATACTACGAATTTAAAATAAAATATTGTGTATATTGTATAAATCAAATATTCAATATTGTGTTAAGTTTGTAATTATCGTATAAACTTAATATAGTTAATGTACACAATTTATAAGGTATTTTATTTTAAAATTACATGATTTTAAATATCTTATAATTTTTTAACCATATAAATCAAATATTCAATATTGTGTTAAGTTTGTAATTATCGTATAAACTTAATATAGTTAATTTACACAATTTATAAGGTATTTTATTTTAAAATTGCATGATTTTAAATATCTTATAATTTGTTTAACCATATATTTTATAATTTTAAACTTAATACTGTACATTGGGAATATAAACACACTCTAATCTAAATCAGTTTCAATCAAATTCCTATAAAATGATTTTGTATTGAAAAGTTCATTCAAAAGTATACAAGTAATACGGAGTAGAACACATACAAAAACTATATCGGTTATATTATATCCTACACCAATTAAATTTAAATTTAAATTAACTCAACTCAAAATTGGCCAAATTCAATACTACTGATTATCATATTTAATCATGTTGACAACCATCACTTACAACTATATTATAATTCATGTACGTAGTATTATATAAGCAATTGCCACAATTTCATGTCTTGTTATCAAAAGTATACAACCCAGACAAAGACTATAATAATATCGAGTTGGTTCTTGATTTAATAATTTGATGACGTATTTGAAGATTAAAATTAATTGTAGATTAAAACCAAGGAGCGATTCTTATACAAATAACTATTACTCCCTCCGTTAATTAAAACTTGACGTTTTACTATTCATGCACGTTATTTGAGGTGTTAAAAACTATATAAAATATTAACTTTTTTAACATATTTTTTAAATAATTTCATACTTGTTACTATTAATTATAAATTTATAAAAACAAATTTAAAAAAATGTTAATATTTCATATAGTTTTTATCATTCTAAAAAAGCGTACATGAATAGTAAATGACAAGTTTTAATTAACAGATGGAGTACAATACTAATTTTAAGATTAAAATGAATTCTGAATTATGTCACTGATCT
Source organism: Persicaria maculosa (assembly GCA_963922045.1). Classification (NCBI taxonomy): domain Eukaryota; kingdom Viridiplantae; phylum Streptophyta; class Magnoliopsida; order Caryophyllales; family Polygonaceae; genus Persicaria; species Persicaria maculosa. The sequence continues at coordinate 11,069,389 of OY998267.1, read as the reverse complement.
ATTTATAAAACATTAAAAAAAACTAAACTTCTAATGTTGATTTCATATTCAATCACAAACTCAGTAAATAGAATCAAACAAACCTCAAAATATATGTGCAAAATTAGGGGTGGACACAAATCTCAGACTCGTCCCGTACCTCTTATATGCACTAAACTAGTTAGAAAATGAAAATGACAAAAAAATCAGTTTTCCTTTCTTTTAATATGGACGAGGTTATATGCACCTACGCTAAAATGCTAAATTCACTCATGAAAATGAATCTCAATCCGTTCGTACAATTTTATTAAAGCAACTGCATAGGGAAAAAAATTGTATGAATTGGGCGGCAAACTCGAGACCACACAGGAGCCGCATACACTTGCATGTAGGGGGGAAACCGAAACGACGTCGTATGGAGCCAAAAGGAGGCAAAACACAACGTTGAACGTCTCGGAAGATTAAAAAGAAGTTGGAATTGGGCTGCCATATGACCAATCACAGAGCAACATGTGGCAGCTCAATAAAAATAAACCCTTTAAATCTGATTTTTGTTATTTTCTATAATTAAAAAAAATTATATTCAATTGTGAATTAATTTTATCTACCCATAAACATCCATATTACACTAGTGAGTAGGCCCGTGCTACGCACGGGACTTATTTTAAATATATATTTTTAATTAATATATTATCATTATAATTTTACTACTAATAATTTTTATCTCTAAAAGTTTTAATATGTTTATTTATCTTTGAAATTCGACAAATATATTAACTTGACTCTATTTATCTTCTTACTTACTTCTATATTCAATTCAACTGTATAAGCAAAAAAAATGATAATTGCTTTAGAAATGAATGTGTTTAGGTTTAAAACAAATAAAAATAATATATTATAAACTTGAAAAATGTTGTAGTTAAAGGCATAAACTAATATAATTTAAAAAATACAAAAATAGTGTGGTTAAGGAGAATTGAACCTTTGACCTTATGCATATAAATTATTCCTTAACCATTAGGCTAGAACAAACTTTTGATTTTTTATGCTAATATCTAAAATATATTAGGTTATTTTTTAATCATTTAATAGGTGCAATTAATGGGGCAAAACTCAACTTTATATATATTTATTTATTTATATTTATTTATTTATTATTTATTATTTATATTTATATTTATTATTTATTATATATATAGTATAGATATAGATAGATAGTATAGATTTAATATGTTTATTTATCTTTGAAATTCGACAAATATATTAACTTGACTCTATTTATCTTCTTACTCACTTCTATATTCAATTCAACTATATAAGCAAAAAAAATGATAATTGCTTTAGAAATGGATGTGTTTAGGTTTAAAACAAATAAAAATAATATATTATAAACTTGAAAAATGTTGTAGTTAAAGGCATAAACTAATACTCCCTCTGTTAATTAAAACTTGTCGTTTACTATTCATGCACGCTTTTTTATAATGATAAAAACTATATAAAATATTAACATTTTGTTAAATTTGTTTTTATAAATTCATAATTAATATTAACAAGTATGATGTTATTTAAAAAATATCGTAAAAAAGTTAATATTTTATATAGTTTTTAACACCTCAAAAAGCGTGCGTGAATAGTAAAACGTCAAGTTTTAATTAACGGAGGGAGTATAATTTAAGAAATACAAAAATGGTGTAGTTAAGGAGAATTGAACCTTTGACCTTATGCATATAAATTATTCCCTAACCATTAGGCTAGAACAACCTTTTGATTTTTTATGCTAATATTTTAAATATATTAGGTTATTTTGTAATAATTTAATAGGTGCAATTAATGGGGCAAAACTCAACTTTATATATATAGTATAGATTTTTATGCTAATATTTTAAATATATTAGGTTATTTTGTAATCATTTAATAGGTGCAATTAATGGGGCAAAACTCAACTTTATATATATAGTATAGATATGTTTTTTTAAATTCTTCCAATACTATCTATATACTATTATGGTTACCCAATAAAAAGTAATTTTTCCACCCATTTTGCACTATTATTATTATTATTATTATTATTATTATTATTATTATTATTATTATTATTATTGAGTGGTTGAAAATGATAAATGGTAAAAAAATAACTTAAGGTCCAAGACTCGGACTCGCAAATGAGGGTGCACATAATAAAAGATTGGAATGATGCTCTTAAACCGATGTGACAGAAATAAAAAATAAGTTAAAGGTTCGGACTAAAGTTCACTAATGCAAATGATCTTAATACGTATTTAATATTAAGGGAAATTTACAGAAAACCGTCCTTTAAATATAAGAGTTTTCACTTAACCAACCTTTAAATTCAAAATTATAGAAAACCACCCTTTAAATTCAAAATTACAGAAAACCACCCTTTAAATGGTATTTGGTTACAACTCACCACTCCTTCATCTATTTTTGCTAATTTATCATTAAATATATTATATTTTAATATTTTTAAACACAAATTTGATTATAAATGTATTGAAAATTTGAATTTAAGGACTTAATTATATTTTAAAGAATATTTTATTTATTTTAAAAAATCAATACTATAAATATAGCTTAGAATTATTATCTTAATTTAGGTTTGAAAATGTTTATAATTTTGCAAAATATTATGCAAATTACTATTTTCTTTATAATATGATTTGAAATCATAATTTCTATTTATAAAGTTAAAAATAAGCTTAAAATTATTATTTATTTATAGTTTAAACGTTTTAGTTCAATAATTAAAATTTGTCAAATATTATTAAAAAGGTCTATAATTATATTTAAGTTATATGATTAATCGATAACCTAATTTTTTTTAAAATTTAGGGAAATTTAAAGAAAAAAGTTATCTATAACAAGTAAAATGGACCAAACTCATATTTTAAGTTAAAAAATATTAAATTTTTTTAATAGATAACTTCTTTTTCATATAAAAAACTTTATATATATAAATATATATGTATATATATATATATATGGAGGAATTCACATGCCTTTTGCCTCAAATTAAAAAAATAGTTTATTGATTAATCGTATGACTTAAATATACCTATAGACCTTTTTGAATTTTTATCAAAGATAATTATTGAACAAAAATATTTAAGCTATAAATAAAAATAATAATTTTAAAATATTTAAAATATAAATAAATAATAGTAATTTACATAATATTTTAAAATTTATAAACATTTTCAAACATAAATTAAGATAATAGTTATAGTCTATACTTAATATTATTTTTTAAAATAAATGAAATGATCCCTAAAATATAATCAAACCTTTAAATTCAAAATCTAAATATATTTATACTCAAATTTGATTTTAAAATATAGTATATTTAATGATAAATTAACAAAAATAGATAAATAGGTAGTGAGTTGTAAATAAATACTCCCTCCGTTCGACAAAACTTTTCATTTTAGCTTTTTCACAAGTTTTAAGGCAATTAACAAATGTACTAATTTACCCTCAATTATTACCCTCATTTTTTACTTTATCGAAAACTACAACTAACAAACCATCAATCATATCAAGGACATTTTTGTAAAGTGAAGGGCAAAATAACTATAATGACAAGTTTTTTTGAACAAAAATAACAACCTAAAATGACAAGTTTTGTCGAACGGAGGGAGTACCATTTAAAGGGCGACTTTCTATAATTTTGAATTTAAAGGGTGATTAAGTAAAAACTTCTATACTTAAAGGGTGGTTTTCTTTAAATTTCCCCAATATTAATTGCGTCTAATAGTGAAAAAATAACAAAAGGGTCATAAAACCGCTTGCACAATTCGAATAAAAGAAAAAAAAATTACGTAACCATTCTGAAATGGGTCAACCGAAAAAGACTTATGAATAGTAATATCATAGATCCCGGTTCGAATTCCGAATAACCGCTCTTTATTTACCAAATTCAATGAAAAGAATTATGCTGGCAGCCTCATTCTTTCAAAGTTGATGCCCGGGGGACTGGCCTGACCTCCAATCATTGTCACGTTCCCCATTTCCCCTTTCCCTTCCCACCGACGTGCCACGTGTTCTTTTTCTCGACATGCTTACAACTCACAAGACCTCACCACCTCCAAAACCCCCCAAAATCTCTCCATCTCTCTCGTCCAGTTGTTCCAAACTGTCGGGTTGGGTTGGGTGGTTTTCACACATCAATTGCAGAAATCGATCAATTGAGTTTGAGTTCGAGGAGATGGAGTTAGTCCCCTATTCAGACCCCAACTCCTCCTCCTCCTCCCAATCTCCGGCATGGCAGGACATGTTCCGATCGGCCTCCACCCGCAAACCCACTCCTCCGCCTCCATCTCCAGCTCCTCCTCCCCCTCCGCCGCCTCCGGCTGCTTCCGGCGACTCTCAGGTCAAGCTCGCCCTCTACATCGCCATGGCCCACGGGGGTCTCCTCTTCACCATTTTAACCCTCTACGGCGTCTGTAAGTTGCTCGAGGAATACCTCCGGCCGCTCATCTGGGCGGTCCTCTGTTCTATCCCCTTGCGAGGGATTCAACACACGCTCGTTGAGTTCTGGTCCGAGCCCTTGCAATTGGGCCTCACCGAAACCCTCTTGGCTGTCCCAGTCGCCGTTTTTAGGGTTTTCGTTGGCACCATCGTCGATTTCAGGGACGCTCTCTTCCGAATTTTGTTCAGAAAACAACGGAATCCGACCGTTTCTAGGAGGAAACGCAGTGGATTCTCGAAATTGCTCCGTTGGCTGCTGTCCTTTAGTGTCTTTGTGATTGCTTATGAACGATTAACCGCAGTTGGGGCTTTGGGGATTCTAGCGTTTGGGTTTTTGTTCAGTTCCAGCTCTGTGGCTTCTTCCATGGATGCGGTTTCATCTTTCAGGAATCACAGCTTTAAAAGGAGCAAGATCAGCGGGTTTTTCACTCGTAGGATCCTTACCCGATTGGAGACGATTGTCGCTGTCGGCCTGATTCTTGTGATGTTCCTAGGGTTCTTGGCCTTCGCCATGTTCTTTTCATATAAGATTGGTGTTGAAGGTAAAGATGCAATGTATGCTGTCAAGACTCGTGTCGAGGAGAGTAACTATGCAGGGTTTAAGGACTGGATGGAGGAGAACGACGTCCCCGGGATGGTGGACAAGTATACCAATCAGCTGTATCTGGCTGTGTTTGATCAGGTTGATGGTTACGCAATGCAGTATAATTTGACGGATTTTGTGGATGCGGTTAAGCATTTTGTGATTCAACCTACCAACACTTCAGGCCATCCGACGTCTCTGGTTGCGCCTTCTCCTTATGCCGAGAGGTTCCTGAGCTTGAAGGCGAAGCTTAAGGATCGGGAACAATGGGGGAGCATCTATTCAGAGCTTGAAGTTGTCTTCAGGGAATTGATATCCACCCGACTTGATTTGGTGGAGAAGGCGAAAGCGGTTGCTCTTCAGGGACTTGATTTGTCGCAAAGGGTGTTCCTAAGTAGTAAGTCTGTCTTAGGGGGAGGCGCCAAGTTCATGTTCACTATAGTTCAGTCGATTGTTCATGGAGCGGCTGGCTTCCTCAACTTCCTGTCGCAGTCGATGGTTTTCCTTTGGGTCCTGTATTACCTTATAACATCGGATTCAGGAGGGGTCACTAAGCAAGCAGTATTCATGCTTCCTCTTTCAAATGAGACGAGGGAGCGATTCGTTGAAGTTCTGGATAACGCAATATCTGGTGTCATGTTAGCGACAGCTGAAATTGCATTCGTTCAGGGTTGCTTGACTTGGTTGCTGTTTAGGCTGTTTTCCATACATTTCCTGTATATGTCAACTGTTCTCGCGTTTATCAGCCCTTTGTTGCCTGTCTTTCCTTCGTGGATCGCCTCCCTTCCTGCCCTTCTGCAGCTTGTGCTGGAAGGGAAGTACATATTGGCTGTGATCTTGTTCGTCGTTCATATGGTACTTATGGAGTACGGTGCATCTGAAATCCAGGAAGACATACCCGGGCACAGTGCGTATCTTACCGGGCTCAGTATCATTGGCGGGATGACCTTGTTCCCATCTGCATTGGAGGTATACACTTATAATGTCGTCTTCCTTGTTGACATAAATGCTGTTTCTGCTTGCATTTGTTCATCATACATGATTACTTGTTGAAAATGAGCATCAATTGTGGCTTAGTGTAATGTTCTGTTGGGATTTCCTTGGTTTGCAGGGAGCGATAATGGGGCCCCTTATCACGACAGTCGTGATTGCTCTAAAGGATCTGTATGCAGAATTCGTATTGAATGAACCAAAGGACAAGACAGAATGATTGGTCTCAAGGTTCAGCACAAGGCATTCGTATCCAAAGTGCGCACGCCTTATACACTACAGACCATACGGGAAGATGTGAAATCGTACAGCGGATAGTGTCTGGTTGGATTTTTAGCGTCATTGGCATCCCCTTGGGCAGCAGGTAAACTGTTCATTCTCTGCTGTTGTATGTGATTCTTTGTGTATAAGGAACATTTATTTAATCATCAATCATCATCTGTTCAAAGTAAGGAATTCGGAGAGCTGAGCTGTGCTGTTCAGTTTTGTTTCATTGTCTGTTTGTTTGTGAAGTTGTATGTGTATACAAAAGCATGAATGAATGAGTAATGAATTTATGGACTGTTTACTCTGTTACTCTGAATCACAAGGCAACACACTTGAAAATATACTAACCACTACAATCGCGCAACTACAGATTAATCTCACAGAATTCCAGTATTTCATCAGACAAAAACCAAAAAAATATGTATGTTCAAGGACTCCCTGAAAGTTTAATTCCCTTCATATCCTGTAGAGTGAAAAAGCTCTCTTCCTACAAACATCAACAATAGAAGACAAGGGCATCTCCCCCGTAATCCATAATGAAGGAAAATAGCCTATCAAAAGCGAATATTCTGACATCATCTCTCACCATAGGCTATAATGGTTATTTTAGCCTATTTTCTCTCCCATCATAGGCCATTTTCTATTTTAGCCAAAATTTTGGTAGGCTATTTCTAAATCAAAGGCCAAATTTGGCTTGGAAATTTGGAAGGCCAAATGTGGATTCCCCTTATTTTGCTATAACTTTTATTTTTAAATAAAAGTTATAATTATAAATTTTATACATAACTAATTTTATTGTTTATAGTTGTATAAATATTAAACAATTAAAAATAAATAATAAAAAAAATATATTAACATTTGGCCTTCCAAAATGACAAGCCAAATTTAGCCTTTCATTTACAAATAGGCCAAAATTTTCTCTGCCAAAATAGGTTTTGGCCTATGGTGGAAACAAAAATACACCAAAACCCAATTTTTGGCCTATGGTAAGAGATGCTCTTAAGGATCCTAAAACATTACATTAACTAGTAACTTTTGATACTTCAGATACAACACCAGGTCATATAAGAAGACCTAACACATCTTCAACTTTTTGACAGGATTTTTTTTTTTTTTTAAATATGTGCCATAAAATTGTTGGTCAATAAACTAGTTGTAGATGCCAATAATTTGTATATATAATATCAGGAGAAGCTGTATGTAAATTTGTCTTCCTAAGGCCTCTGAGCAAAATGCATTAGCCTTAGCAATGTAGAAAACAGTTTGCCACTGATTCATCCCTACCAAAGATTCCCTAATCAATAAGAAATTAGTCAGATCTGGCTACTGACTAGGGAACTAGAGTAAAAAACCTCAGGTTTAATCCTGTCAACAATTTGACATAAGATATCCTCAAAAAGAACAAGACTCTTGAGCCATGTATTCAATGCGACGCAGCTGCTCCTCATAGAAGAACTGCAACTCATTTCGGGTGAGGATACCATTGCCGTCCAAGTCAATGCACTTCAACCTGAAGCTAATAATCAACGCTGAGAAAAAAATAATGACAGTTGAGGGTACGAGTCTGAAGCTATTAATATTTCCACAAAGTTATAGCACATGAACAAAATTCCATTGTGATATTAGTCAGCAAAAACACCATCTACTTCAAGGGAATTTGCTGTCCACTACAGCATCATGAAGAGGCAAACGGGTACAGGTGCACACCTGAAAAATCAATTTATTGATGTCTCCCCCAAGAAGAAACTTACAACTAAAACACTGTTGCAGGGCTCTATTAAAATGAGCTAGTTAGATTACCAAGTAAACAAATTTCCAATATCCACCTAGATTTCAGTTCAAGGAAATACATCAGAGGCGTCTACGGCAATCCTACATGTAAGAGCATGGTTCCTATATCTTGTTAAGTTCTCTTCGACAATAAAAAAAATCACGGTCTGTATCCAGCTCCCAGAACTTGCAGTACATGACATAGAAGTGCTCATATCATAGGAGAAATATGTGTTATAAATTATAATAAACATTGGACAAGTTATAAACATTAAATTTCACACATTCTCCGAAATGCCAAGCGTGCTTCGTATAAACATAACATGAGTTCCCACAAGGCTCCTTCATTAATTCTAACCTCAGAACTTTGTTTATGTCTTCTTCTTCATCTATTTGTTGCAATGTAGCAATTAAGTTACCCCGCTTCAGCTCCCGGAGGGTGAGATGATCATTTTGAGCTCTATTTATGTAATAAAAAAAGATTTGGTATACAACAGTTTGAGCTGCACAGCATAAAACAGCCCAGAAACACTAGAAAAGCAATAGCAAAAGTTGGTAATGAAGAAAATTGGAGAATGACAGAAACAAAGAAATATTAGTGTGCGTTGCAAGAACTCCAAACCAGGATGAGTAGCCAAAAGTTCATGAAGGACAGGCTTAAAGTCATCTCATGTCCACAACTTTAAGGTACATCCTTAGTTCAGTACTACTCAGAAGAAGAAAATAAAATTTTAACAGACCCACAAAACAAACTTCTAATGACAATCACAACCAACATTGTCTCGTTAGCGACTTATCTGGGTCCTTTTTTGGGTGAGGAGAACGTTGATGAATGTATATAGTGTACACCCAAGGTAACAAAAACGAGCACTAGAGAGAAAACATTAACTGTTATTGAAAAAAATAATGTGAAAAACAATTGTCACGGGAATAAAAAATCAATTGTCATGGTAAAGAACTGTCACTAGAAAAAAAATCCATTGTCACCGGGAAGAAATATCACCACGACAGCACCAACTATGACCAGACCAAATTTTCACCAACAATTGTCACCTTAAATAATCAAGTGTTACCGGAAAAAATGCACCACTAAGGCACTAACAGTCAACTCATCAAAAGTAGACGTTGATCGAAATGATCAATGTTAACCGATTAAGTTCAAAATGAAAAAAAGTCACCAACAACTATCATCAGAAGTAGGAGTTGATCGAAATATTCAATGTTATCCGGTTAAGTTCAACATTATAAATGATCGAAGGAGGAGGGAGAAAGGAAAAGGGTGGAGAAAAGGAAGGAATGATAAAAATGACAACTATAGGCATTTACTTAATTTATTTTATAAAGTAGACATTTACTTAATTATGTTTATATTTGTTGACAATCATTAAATAAAGCCATCTTTTAATTAATTATCGGATAATATAAAAACGGATTTTCTATCCTATGCCCTTGGGGCATAGAATAACAACCTCAATCGGGAAAGATTCCCTAATTTTAAATCATTTTAGCTTTTTGTAATATTGCTTTCCTAGGGTCGCTTCTTTTTTTGGTAGGGAATCTTTCCCGATTAAGGTTCTTATTCTATGCCCCAAGGGCATAGGATATAGGATAGAAAAACCGATATAAAAAACATAAAGACTATTGCCAAGATCGCTCTAGGTTTTTTTTTATTTTGCCATTGATGGCGGCGACGAGTTAGATATTTTTTACAACCTTCTGATTTGAATTGAATCTTTAATACAAAGTATTAAGCATCATAGATGTTGAAATTTATTTGGAATCGACTGATTTCGCTAAGATTATGACGAACAAATTAAACATTTGTATGAACCTGATTAGGTTTCCCTCATATTTTCCTTTCGATTCATAAACATTTTCTCAAAATTGAAAAAGGATTAATTATGCAATTGAGTGGATTTTATCTTGTCAATAAACATTTCGATATCTTAACAATAGCCTCACTCTATAAATATAAAATAAAAATATTACTGTATCCATCATCCCCAACCTTTCATCAATGTTTCATTTACGTCCCTAAGCTTTAATTTGTGCTAATATGGTCCTCAAACTTGGGTTTTAGTTTCAAATTTAGTCCTTCTGTCAAATTGGACGTTAACTTACTATATGTGACCATGATGTGGCAATTATTTGCCCATTAACTTAGTATGTGTGGATATCTCATATTACACTGTAACACTTAGTTATTCCAAGCAAAAAGTAACAATAGTTTTTTTAAACAAAAATCATAGTTATACTCCTTAAGCATATATTGAGATATTGAAAAACATTTATTACGAAAAATTACGCTTTAAAAATTATCGATAATTGATAATAAAAAATTGATTATTTTAGAAAAATTATAGTTATACTCCTTAAGCATATAGATTTATTTTTTTAATGAATCTATACCCTATAGACTTATATTGATAAATCTATAAATTTTATTATTAAAATTTATGTTTTAGAAACATAGAAAATTTATTTATTTTCTAAAATAATCAATTTTTTATTATCAATCATCCATAATTTTTAAACCGTAATTTTTAGTAATAAATGTTTTTAAATATCTCAATATATGCTTAAGGAGTATAACTATAATTTTTGTTTAAAAATATTGTTGTTACTTTTTACTTGGAATAATTAAGTGTTAAAGTGTAATATAAGATATCCACACATACTAAGTTAACGGGCAAATAATTGGCACAACATAGTCACATATAGTAAGTTAACCCCCAATTTCCAATTTGATAGAAGGACTAAATTTGAAACTAAAACCCAAGTTTGAGGACCATATTAGCACAAACTAAAGCTTAAGGACTTAAATGAAACATTGATGAAAGGTTGGGATGATGGATGCAATTTACCCTTTATTTGCCAGAAGGGGAAAAAAAGAAGGAAAAACCACGTAGAGAACCCAACTACGGGCCGGCGTGGCCATGCGGCCATGCCCTGAGCTCCAAACCCACCTGAGCCCACACATATAAATTCACCCTCAGGCGTGTTCCGTCCCCCTTTCTTCTGGCAACCCTTTATTTCGGCTCTCACTCCAATCCCTTCCTTTGTGATCTTGCGAGTGATCAATTGTATTGGTCTCCCCGCTTTCAACGGATTTCAGTTCTTTATCTCCCAACTACATCCAGAAGGCAAATCTATAAATCATCCTCGCTCACCGCAAATCCCTAATTCGGCGCTTGTTACCACTTCTCGCGAGCTGTACAAGTTTCAGATTTCGCCGCGAGGATGCAAGGAGAGCTTGGCGATTTAGCGCAGCTGCAATCCGTCATGAAGACGATTGAACTCGCTTGCAGTTCGATTCAGGTGCTGTTCATCTTGCACTCGACCTCGCTGCTGTATAATTTTTTTTTTCTTTTGGTGTTTTAGTTAACTGTGCGGCGCTTTGCGGAGCGGAGGGGAGTTGAGTTTGATGACTTCATTTTGTGGCTGGAATCGCATTGTAGTAACTCGTGGTTGTTGCATATCGATATGAATGTTAGTTTTATGTTCAAGATCCCAATTTCTCTGCGGATGTTCTGTTCTTGATGAAAGAATCGAAGATGAGTTTATGCATTGAGAAAACTACTTTTCTATTGTTATGCTTTGATGTAATTGGGAAGTTCTTTTTTTCTAGAGGATCAGCCAGCATAAGCATAACCTCATGGTTTCTCAAACTTGAAGATCTTTTTTCCATTTTAAGCACAGGGTTCTTGAAGATTTTCAAAGAAGTTCTAAACATAAACCTCTTTCCCTTTGTACTGTAGCTGCTGGTTCTAACAACTGGAAATTTCATGCTGGATCAATTTATTGTGTTCCAAATTAGTATTCCTCTTACCTTAATAAACTTTTACATCGAACAACCATATACTTTGGTGAACGTCTCCTTTTTATCATTTATGCACTTTGTGAACCATTAATTTGTCGTTCCTTTCATAATTTGATTGGGTTATGGGCTAATTCAACCGAGTTATACTCTACATGGACTGAGGTTTTCCTCCTTTTGATTTTACTATATCACTTAAGTAGATTGGTTTGTTTGAAGTTTCATACTGTATCTGCTTTTAAGCCTTGTCTGAGTAATTTTCTTGAAGCAGATGCATATTAATCCAGCTACAGCAGAGGCAACTATTTTGTCTCTTAGTCAATCCCCTAGGCCGTATCAGGCATGCAAATTTATTCTTGGTAAGCATGTGTTATCAATCCTCTAGGCCTCTTTTTTTAGATTGCGGATTACACGACAGCCTGCCATCACTTTTGCTGAGTTCTTAGTGTTTATAAGCACAAATAGTTTTCTACTTATGCTACTCTTTTGATTTTCCACAGAATATTCCAAAGTGGCAGATGCTAGGTTTCAGGCTGCTTCTGCAATTCGCGTTGCAGCTCTTAGAGAATGGGCAATTCTTCCTTCTGACGACAAGAAAAGCTTGATCAAGTAATTCTTAGTTTTAATGCACTAGATGTTTTATGTAATTGGTACATTTTGTTACTACAGAAGTAGTGAACTTATTGACCTACTTACATTGGATGTGCTTGTGAGCTTCCATTCAGATAGTTATCTGTTTCCAGTTACCTTTAGAAATTCATATTTTTAAAACAAGGAATAGTAATAGACAGCTTCAGCCTGGGGGATATTTTTGGATGAATTTGATTATGATGTATGCCTCAATGATTTTACAGCATAAGAAGGTTTTCAAATTGTGGCTGATTTTTCTTAAAAGTTTTTTGGTCTTCAGCTATTGATTTTTAATTTTGATTCTTTGTAGCTTTTGCTTATGCTACATCATGCAACACGCTAACTCACTGGAGGGTTACGTCCGGTCTAAGGTGGCGTCTGTGGCTGCACAGTTGATGAAAAGGGGCTGGTGTGTTTCGTGTGAGCTTGACCTGATTCTGATTGTGACATACTCCCTCCGTTCACTTTTAATTGACTTCACTATTCACACACGTTTTTTTAAGGATGATAAAAACTGTATAAAATATCTATCTATCTATCTATCTATATATCATTTTAACAAAATGTGCATGAATAGTAAAAGTCAATTAAAAGTGAATGGAGGGGGTATTTCTTATAGACTACGGGTCTTTGTTGACTATTGGACATTGATTTATCTCATTTTGCCCGTTTGCAGGCTAGAGTTTACTGGCGCTGAGAAGGAGGCCTTTCTCCTTGAGGTATTGAGACATGTTTTAAACTTTGATGAGCTGATCCATTGCATATGCAAGACTGAACTTTGGCAAATCACATGTTCATACTTGTCCTCTTGTTATTTTTCCTATTTGTTCCATTTCCACATCCTTTATTTGTTTGAATAATGGCATCCAAATTTGTGGCATTTGATTGTACAATGTTATTGTTTTTCTCCTATATTCCACCATGCACCCCCATGTGGTTAATTGCTTCATGATTGATGTTTTTCTTGCTATGAGATTAATATATCTTTTGACATGTGTTTGTCAAAATTCCATGAATTTAAAGCATCAAGAACTCTCTTCCTTCTCTTTGTGATTCAGGAATATTAAGTTGAATATGGACTCATTTCTTGTACACATGTTTTTGAAAATTTGGGAATGTTTAGTGTTATTTTATTCCCCCATCAATGTTCAAGCCTCACGACTGTGTTGATTCTTAGTCAATGCATGAACTGTCTTTTTTGAAAAGAAAAAAATGTCCTTTCTTATATTTGGTCTTTCATGTTTTAAGATTGTCTTCTGATGAGAAAATTAATCTCATCTCTCTTTCAGCTCATTGTTTGCTTATGTAGATTTGTACAACTTCAATTTGTGTTTATAGGTGAAGCGTTCGGTTACTGGCTTCCATGGTATAGATGTACAGAACAGTGGAATAATTTTCTTGGAGTCTCTGGTATTCACCATCTTGACTATGTTTTTCATTGAATACAACTATATTTCTCTGCATATTGGCTGATTGTGGCAAATGATAAAATATTTTCTAAGGCATCTGAGTTTTCACCATCCACTTCGAGTGCTATGGCCCTTCCGAGGGAGTTCCATGAAAACTGCCGAAAATCATTCGAGCTGGAGTACCTGAAGGTTTTGGATACTTGTCACCCTTATTTTAGTTGTGGAGTTACTTATATCCAGTACATTCCCTATATATTTTTCCTTCTATTTTTGAGTTTGACACCTTGAAATGAATTTTACTGAAGACAATGTCATGTTTTATGATAGCCATTCTACAGTTGGGCTCAGGAAGCTGCTGTAGCCGTTACAAACAAAATAATTGAATCAGATTCTCCTGTTCCAGAAGCTAATGTTTGTGCTGCTGCACTGCGTCTGATGTGTCAAATCTTGACTTGGGATTTCCAGTGCAACTCCAGCAGTGGTTCAGAAACCTCAGTAAATGTTTTCTCAGCAGATATTAGACAGGATATCTCCTCGTCTCGGAGGTCAGAATGTGTGTTGGTTAAGGTGATTGCTTCAAGTATTTTGAAACCTTTCCTTTGTTAAAAAAAAAGAGATATCAGTTCTATATATTTTATGATTTTTGCACCTTGAATACCCTAGAACAAATCCTTGTTTTCGCAGACTCTTGTGAGGAATATCGGGTTTATATTACATGATTTTGTGATGCCCCTAGAATGGGTATTGGTTGGTCCCCCTTCTAAAATTGGAGCTCTATTGGTTTTTCTAAAATAATTATTTTCATGGCTGGGGGATTTAGTTGGCTGGAAGTATAGAACTCAATGCTTACCTTTTTGTATTTTGGCCTTGTAGCCTGGTCCCTCATGGCGAGAGATATTAATCACTAGCGGTCATGTTGGATGGCTGCTAAGTCTGTACGGGGCGTTGAGGCCAAAGTTTTCACTGCAAGGTTACTGGCTTGACTGTCCTTTAGCAGTTTCAGCACGGAAGTTGATTTTACAGCTCTGCTCGTTAACTGGAGCCATTTTCCCTTCTGGTATGTTGCTTGGTGATGCCTTGAAAAATAAGCTCCAAAGCTTGTAGCTTGCTCGTTATTTGTTAGTGTTTCCTAATGTTCCTACGTTTATGGATAGTCATGTTTTAGTTTCCAGAACATTGATACGATTGTATCATTGTTTAGTGGATCCCTTCTTGGATGTCATATTTCCATCTCATAGAATTCTACATTATATGGTTTTATTTAGTAAGTTTTGTCTCAATGTGATTGTTATGAAATACGGACTTATTTTCCAAGTCTTTTTAGTAAGTTTCACTACAAAAAGGTTGCATGTTGCTCTCTCCATACATACTTGAACATGACAATACATTTGAAGTGGCATTATATAAGAAACTCTTCATTAAATTTGGTCACAAGGAGAGCTGCTATCAAGGTTGACGAGGGTTATTCTACGCAAGGGAGGGCCGGGGGGAGCGTATCTCTTTAGTCTCTGCACATAAGACTGTTTCTTCTAATTCCTCTTTCCTAGTTTATTATTTTTGAGCTTGGTTGATTTGTTTGCGTGCCCCGTTTCTCTTTTATTTTGGTTCTTGCACTTTCACTTGCTCGGGTCATATGGAAACTCCCTCTCGATCTAGTCGGGGAAAGGGAGTCTACAACAAGACACCCCAGACCATACTCCGAGCGGGATATACTGGGTTTGTTGCTGTTGTTTATATGTTTCATCTACTTTTTTCTTGCTCATCTTCATCTGGAATTTGCAATCCTCCATGGAGCAATTGTTGAGATCAATTCCAATAGTTTGATCATCGGGGGTTGATGAAAATAGGGTTGATTCTGAGGGATCATTTGGTGATGGTCACCTGTTTTTGGTAGTCGAAGTGCTGCCAAAGTTGAATTTCCACAGGGTTTCCGGTTTTGGTGAGGGCATGCCCTTTTTTGGAGGGATGGGTGGTAGACCTACTTCAGGTTCAGGGTTTGAGTTTTTTTATCCATAAATGCAATTTTACAAAGACCTGCTTCACATTTCATGAAATTTTGTTGGTGAAATAAAAATGTCTTTAATGCCATGTGTATTAAATATGCAACACTTTGGCTCTATTTTATTTAATGTATTTTTTTTATCTAGTTGAATACAATATACTTTGAAAGTCAAAGTTGATGCAGTTACATACAATTATATATCTATATCCTCTGTCTAGTTGATACCATAAAATATTCTTCTAAAAGTTATTTACCTTCGATAAAGATACGAAACATTCAAATATTTTGTCTTGTAAGCTTATATTGCAGTATGACTAAAATGAAATTTAATCAGTTTATCATCCTTGTGGGTTGTCCTTTAGGGATTTCACTTCTGTTTCTTCAGTTCTATGCCGGTTTCTTGTGTGTTTCTAGGCTTTAGGCTGCCTAAAATGCTACCTATAACTTAGTTCTGCTATTTATTTGATGCAGACAACATTCAGATGCAAGAGCATCATCTTGTACAAGTACTTTCTGGAGTTTTGCCATGGATTTATCCGCCAGACCGTGTTTCACAAGAGCTTGAATGCGGAAAAAGTGAGAGGTTAAGACCCACTTTTTTTTTTCATGTTCTTGTTTTGTTCTCTCTGATTTTGTCTTTCAAGAATAAGTTCTTGTATCTTCTGAATCTTACGTTCAAATGCAAACTAGTTGAGGAGCAATGTAATTGTTCGCTGTTGTTTCTAATCTTCTGTTGATTGTCTTAATGTTCGTCTAGGGTATATTTGGTAAACATACTTTTCCTGATAAGGCCTAGTTTGGTTTTGCTGAGCAGACCCTACTTTATTTGTGTTCAGCTAAAGACTTTTTCACTCTGTTTGTTAGATGAATGTATAATGCCTTTTTTTTTCTGTTTATTTTTTTCAGTGAGATGCTGGATGGTTGCCGCACATTGTTAGCTGTTGCAACGATAACTTCTCCCTCTCTTTTTGACCAATTACTGAAATCTGTATGGTTAGTAAATTTTTTTTTTGTGCCTTTCCCTATTTCCTCGACACTATGAACTAGTCTATTATCAGCTAAATTCCAAGCTTTATTTTGCATTTTTATTCGCTTGAAAAAACAGTTACTTTTAGCTTGTCTTTTACATCGTTTTTCAGTCCCTTCGGCACAATCAGTCTATTATCTGCCCTGATGTCTGAAGTTGTAAAAGATCTAATGAACAAAAATACCGATGAAGAGACGTGGAGTTGGGTTGCAAGAGATATACTATTGGATACATGGACAGCTCTTCTCGCGGTATGCTTTTAGGCCCTTCGCCTTAATGTTGTATCAGGTTTTGCTTCTGCAAAAATTCTTATTCTCCTATGCACAATAGTTTTGACCCTGGTTTACTTTTCTATCTAAAATCTCTCTGGTCATTATACATTTTTCATATCCTGCAAATGTAGGGTCTGGAGTGACCTAAGCTCCACCAAATCTTTAGCTTCAAAGCTACGAGTTAAAAAATCTCACAATTTTTCCTTGCCCCTTCTTTTCATTTAAATCTATTTTGTGCAGCTTTCTACTCTTCCCTTCTCCTTTCCTCCACTTTATTCCTCTGTTAAAGATTTGGAAAATAGTTCTTTCAATCGAAACATTTTGAATGTTTGAGTTTTAATCTTATCTTATTATTGAAGAGTACACTTACAGACTATGTACTGAACGCATTATTATTTTATCATGTAAATTGTAAAGAAAATCTCTGAGGTTTTAAATATACAATTTACCGCATCACCTTTGAGCATGTAAAGTGAAGTTGGGTTCTTTCAACTTCTCCTGCAGCCAAATGACAATGGTGGCTGGAATGTGGTACTTCCTCCTGAAGGAAAAAGTGCAGCAGCTAGTCTATTTGAATTGATTGTCGAGTCTGAGCTAAAAGGTTAAGTTTTGACTTGAAGACCATATTTTCGGTTTTTATCTTCTCTTTGGGCCAGTTCTATCTCCTCTAACCTTGTCACCTCGCATTGTAACATGCAGCTGCATCTATTTCTGCTTTCAATGACGATGATGAAATTGACATTCAAGCTTCCATTTTCGGTGGGTTAATAAACTACACAATCTTCTATTTGGCAGTTTCATGCTTGTGCTTGTCTCCTCCATGGCCATTTGTATTATTGCAGCTATCTTTATTTTTTCCACTGAACCATTTTAACTTGTCTTCTTGTAGCAATGGATGAAAGGTTAAGCTCCTATGGACTTATTGCTAGAGCTTCCATTGAGATATCAGTTCCTCTCTTGACAAGAGTTCTGCTGGATCGTTTTGCACGACTTCATCAGGTTCTTCTCCCCCTGCTTCGTTTTGGCTGTGATTATGTGGTAGCATACGTGTTTCAAAGCAAGATGAGAGTCAAATGCTATTGTTTTTCTTTTGACCTTTACCTACGAATGTAATTATTAGCTTCATTCCGCTTCTCTTGTTTAGATATGGTTGATCCATACGTAGTATTACTTTTGATGTACTCTTTTTCTAAGGGCAAAGGAGGCAACTTCAAATTCAAGATCTAGTATTTGACTAAGGGGGAGGCATACCTAGTAAAGTTATGTCGTTTTGCAAACTTTATAAATTACCCTCTTCATTTCTAGGGCAAAGGCACTGCTGATCCCACAGCTACACTGGAAGAGCTTTACTCTCTCTTATTAATATGTGGACATGTTCTTGCTGATGAGGGAGAGGGGGAGGCACCGCTGGTAAGCACTTTTATTTTTCATTATGTTATGCAAGTATGGGATTCGATTCTTAGATTAGTGGATTAAAGTTAGTCTTTGCAGTTGATATCGAAACCCTTAATCCACTCTGCTTCTACTTAGAATTGAGTAGCTGTTTGGTAGAGACTCCCCCCGAGACAAGGGAATTTTGTGATTCCACATTCATTATCGTCTCTCACCGTCAATTATATATCTATTTTGCGAATTTGAACAACGAATCAATATTCTATGTTGGACTTATTTTACACATTTAATTATTTAAAACATAATGTGTGTACTCTTTTAAAAAACATACAATTTATCCCCTACCTAATTTACCAAGTGAATGACTCTTAGGTGCAGGAAGAAACTATCTAATAGTAGTTTTATTTTTGGTTCACATTTCTGAGGAGCTACCTAAACAAAACTCTAGTATTGAAAAAATGTAACAACGTCCCAGTAAATCCCACAATGAAGTGGGGTATGCCCGAGCTTGTCAATAGGGTGTTTCCAATACACCACAGTTCTATTTCTTACAATTTTGTTTTGAATCTAATATCTGCTCTTTTGTTCAATATTCAGGTTCCAGATTCCATACAAACTCATTTTGGGGACAACGTGGAACCTGACAAACATCCAGTAGTTGTACTTTCCTGGTAATTCTCTCTCTCTCTCACACACACACACTACCACCGCTACCACACACACAGACAACTCATTTTTATAAGTGATTATGCTTACTGCACAGATGTTAGTTTTGGATGAGATTTGGCTTCTTTGTCATCAATACACAACTTTGTGGTGTATTAGCTTTTAATTTACAGTGTCCATTGAAAAAAGCTAATACTTTACGTCTTTCCAAGGTTTAGTTCTCCAGAATGCTGAGCAGAAATAAGTTTTGCAGCTTCATAGCGCTTTTTTTTTTTTTTTTTGCAAGCAGCTCAATGAAATTTAGACAGAGGTTGCTTAAAAGTTAAATATTGGTTAATCATTGCAGCTCTATTCTGCATTTTGCTCAGCAGAGTATTGATCCTGAGATGAGAGCATCATTTTTCAGCCCTCGTCTTATGGAGGTAAAAGTGATAAATACAGATCTATTCTTCTTTAGGTAATTGTTTGTTATCCTTGGCAATTCTGTACTATATTTGCGATTTGTGCAGGCAATCATATGGTTCCTTGCACGATGGTCCAACACATATCTAATGCCACCTAAATGTACAAGCTATGATAGTGATTCAGCTCATATTCAATCACATCAAGGCAGAAATGCTTTGTTTGATTTTTTTGGAGAACATAATCAAGGAAAGTTAATCCTCAACGGGATTGTTCAAATATCCATATCAGCATTGATTTCATATCCTGGGGAGAAAAATTTGCAGGTATTTGTTGGAGGCTTCTACCAATATGTTTGGCTGGGTCTTGCACTGATCCCATTGACCATTTGGCTGGAGCTTTTAAGAACATAATAAAGCAAGGAATTGATGATTTACTGAAGCTCTTTGTCCTTTTTTTTAAAAAAAATTTTTTTGAAAAAATAATTGTTGATAGATTTATGACGTATGGCTGATACACTATAAGAATGATATTTTTCATGTCATTGATCATTGTTCTTTTAATATATTATTTTTATTAAATGAGTTTTCCTGTGTGCATCAATTAATATAGCTACTAGTTAGCTTGTATGCTTTCAATATTGTGGAAATTGAATAGTTTTTTTCACCCATTCTCCTGACAGGAACTAACGTGTTGCCAACTACTCCATGTACTTGTTCGGCGGAAAGAAATTTGCACTCAACTCGTTGCTTTGGTGAGTAATGTAGCAATGTCTGTGTGCACAACTGAGATGCTTGAATAATCAAAGGGCCCGTCAGGCTATTTGAGAAGTTGATTCTCTCTAAATGCTGCTTATCTGGCTATATTGTTTGCAGGATCCGTGGCTTAAATTTGCTCATTCTTTTGCAAGTGAGAGAAACTTATTTTTGCTAAATGCTGCACATCAGGTAAAGTTTCAAATGCTTGTGTTTAATGGTTTCTTAAAATTAGTATGCTGAAAAGTGAGCAGGGAAAATAAAATTTAGTTATCTTAAAGCAAGAATCTCGCAATCAAGGAAGCCAGAAATGGAAACTTCAATTTCATTTAAATTTGTATATTAGAGAAATAAAATAACTAACTCCTAGTGTTCAATAAAAGACTTAAATAAACAAAATTCAGGATGTAGTAAGAGAAATGGAGAATGTGGGGGAAATGCCTAATAACTAGGAACTGGGAATGGAAAAAATAATGAAATCAACTTAAAAATGCAGATCAATGAAGATATTAGTAACAGTGGGTTGGCTTTTATTCTTACAGAGATTGCTTGCTCAGAGTTTTGTTCTTTCAGCTGCTGGCATAAAGAATTCAGACGCTTCGAATAGGTATGTTATTTATACTATATTCACGTCTTTCTCATTGCAGGTTTCCTTATGTAAAAAATGCACTCTGACATATACATGTTTGTAGGTACGTTAGGGATCTGATGAGTCACATGACCACTTATCTTGTAGACTTGACTGGCAAAGATGATCTTGATAAAGTTTCTGAGAAGCCTGATACCATTATGGCCGTATGTTATACTCTGCCTGCAATCCTCTTTCGCTTCTTTCTGGATCTAGAGTTGTGATGTGACAACGGAGAATTTGTAGGTAACTTGTATACTGGAGCGGCTTCGTGGGGCTGCCAGTGCTTCAAATTCACAAACACGGAGGGCACTCTATGAGATAGGGTTTGCTGTAACTAATCCTCTTTTGCTTCTCCTTCGAGCCTACCGGCATGAGGTATTTGTAATGCATGCCTAACTTTTTTTTTCAACTTTCTTTAAAATAGATAGTATATCTTTGAGTCTATAACATTGTTTTTAAATGGATGTGGGGTGTCCAAGTGTAGGAATTTGACCCTAAAAAGTTTCTTGCACCACATTACCACACATTGGAGTATCGTATCACCATGAAAGTTAAAAAAATTGGGTTATTTCCCTTTATCTAGTATGGCTGAGTTTTTGGTCTATCAAGTTAGGAGGATTAAAATTGTGGTTCACATTTACTCCGGCCTACTGAGATTTTGGATTTATTGCTTGATGGAAGAACTAATTTGTAACATTGTAATATTTTCACATACTCTCAAGTTTCAAGCATGTATGAAAGGCTTCGTTGCTTTGACCATTTTATTTGAGCATCTAAAAAAGTAACATCTATGGATTTTTGTATCTAGAGCATTGGTTTTTATTTATCCCCTTTGGTCTTCAGTCCTTTCGCTCTTAATATTGACAAACACACATTAACTTACAAATGCGAAATGTTTTATAACCAGTCTAATCATATCTTTTTTTCAGTCCACAGTTGTTTATCTGATTCTCAAATTTGTGGTCCCATGGGTGGATGGTCAAATCAGCTTTCTAGAGGTTAAAGAAGCTGCGCTAGTTATCAACTTTTGCATGTGTTTGCTGAAGCAATATTCTGATCTGAATATTGGCAAGGTAAGATTTTTCCTTGAAGTTAATACACTTTGTTGTCTCAATGACGCTATGATTGAAATTCTGGTTTCTTCCCTCTTACAAAGAACAAGTAGTTCAGAGTAACTCTGGTTTAGCCTGATATGGTGTGGGAAATCATCACTGATGGAGAAAGGCAAACTGACTAGAAGAAGCATAGAATTTTTTAACATCACAATAAGACAGGCATTAGTCCCCAGATTCAGCGTTTACCTTTTTATAGTTGAGTTCACGTTCGCTGTATTTTTATGATGACGTTCTACTTCTCCTAATTATCATCATCATTACTTGTGTCGTTGCAGATATCACTTAGCCGATCAAGCACTTTGGTCAATGAGGAAAAGGCTGATAAATACAAGGATTTACGTGCTTTACTTCAACTTCTTTCAACTCTATGTTCAAAGGATCTGGTATGTTTACTTGCCCAATTAATCAAGGTCTTAATGAAATAGTGGCAATACTGCCACCAAATGTGCCCATATTTGATGCTATGACTATGCAGATCGATTTCTCAACTGATCCCATCGAGTCACAAGGCATAAGTATTGCTCAGGCAAACTCCTGCTTCACTTTTAAATCCTGACATTGGTATAGTAGCAACTTTAGCCCCGCGGTCCTAATTTGATAATTTCCACAGGTTGTGTATGCTGGATTGCACATAATTACACCATTGGTTTCCTTGGATCTCCTGAAATTCCCTAAACTTTGTCGTGATGTAAGTTGTAATCCTTTCAATCCCTTGGAAGATTGAAATTCGAAATTTCTTTCCTGTATTTGACATATTATTGATTTTGCATGCAGTACTTCTCATTGCTATCGCATATGCTGGAGGTTTACCCTGAAATGATTGCCCAGCTAACCGGTGAAGCTTTTGCACACATCATGGGCACTCTTGATTTTGGTCTTCGTTTTCAGGTGAATTGGGCTGTAACTTGTCGTTCACCATGCTATATGTAAGAATTTTTCACTTACGGGGCATGAGAGTCAAATATATATATGAAACTGCTTGCTAACTAATGTCGTTTTTTTATGATTTTCTAAGATATGCTTTGGCATATAAATTGGTAAGTGGTTTCTTAATGATCATACTATGTATTAGAAGTTTCCATTGATGTAACTCAACAGAATATTCAAACCTACGTTTGAAATTGTTTTTGCTAATGTTAAATGATTTTCATATGAATCTATCATCCATTTGCCTTCCCAGAACGTCCTCCTAAGATTCTTTTCTGTTCCTATCATAGGATTCGGAAGTTGTCGACATGTGTCTTAGAGCTACCAAAGCTCTTGCTGCATATCACTACAAGGAGACAGCCAATGGCGGTACAGGACTAGGGATAAATGCTACTGGTTTTACGGATGCCAATGGGAAGCGTCAGGAGGGTTTTCTGCATCATTCGCTGCCTTCTTTGCTGCAGTTGCTCCTATTTGAGGATTACAGGTAAAGTTTCATTATTTGGTTGCAACTGCTTCAAGAAAAAAATTTGAATCAGTTTTAAACAAATCACATTTTATACGGGATCTATGCATCTCTCCTCCAATTGTCTCCTTCTGGCAACCTATATCCAAAGATGTCCTTTACATGGGATCTATGTTGATTTTCCTTTTGATTGCTTTCCTTTAATTTATCTGATATCATCTTCTTCGGAGTGCTAGTTTGGAGATTGTCAGTGCCGCAGCAGATGCCCTTCTTCCATTGATACTTTGTGAACCAGCACTATTTCAGGTATCACTCAACTTATGTGATCTAGGTACTCCCTATCAATGATTCAATGCAAAGTGCAATTGCCTCATTGTCGTGCAACTGAGTCGTTATAATTATTGAAAGGGATTATTTTATTTTATTTTTTGTATTTCAACTAGGTATGCCTAGAGACAATAAAAAAGACATCATATGAACCTCTTTTTCTTTTTGGTGGAAGGACATACAAACTAATACAAACTGATTTTAACCAGACCACTGCGTTCCATAGTTATTAATTGGTTGTTTTGTTTCCTAGTCCTTTCCATTGAAAGAAATATGTTTTGCAGCATTCCTTTACTATTCTGAAATTTTCAATGTTGCATCTGTCAGCGATTGGGCAATGAACTCGTTGAGAGACAGACAGATCCAGGTCTTAAATCGCGGCTGGTGAACGCACTGCACTCACTCATGAGTGCAAACCAGCTTACTAATGTTCTCGATCGTATCAACTCCCAGAGGTTCAGGAAGAATTTGCGCAAGTTCTTGACTGATGTTCGGGGTTTTCTTCGAACAATGTGATGTAGATGCCCAGTAGTTGCATTCATTATTAGATGGTGGGTTTTTTTTTTTGTCCTGGGGGGTAAAATGTAGCTTCTGTTTAGGTCACTTCAACTGAACTGTTGTCCATAAACTAGAGTGCGTAAGCCAATTGCAAGTTTGCAACCAGATTGGGGTTTTCTCTGTGGGGGTACAGTTTGCCACTTTGCCGTCTTATGGTCATGGGGTCATGGCATTGTTGGATTAGCATGAGCCTGGCGATTGGGGGGATTGGATTGGGTTTGAGTTGTGGGTCATATTAAACATTACTTGCTCAGTCAATTGAAATGGGTTTATATTCATTTTGATCCGACTTTGTTTGAAGTTTAAATTTAGTTTAGGTGTTTGATCATATTCCGAGATTTGATCATTTTCCAATCAGGAGCTCACTGTGCACTCGATAAATTTTTAAGCTCACTCATTTTGTTCAAATGTATGCTTGTCGGTTTCGTAACGCATTCCGACAATTTGGCTGTTGATTTAGTTTTTAACGAGTGCATGTTCCAAAGTCCTTTCCATATTTCAGAACACGTCTTTGTTCGTTTCTTCATTTTTGGGTCACTTTAGATGCTTTTCTTGCAGCTGGTAACTTTGTACTAGGGAATATAATACATTATACAGACTCCATCAGCTACCCAACTTACAGTTGCGAGCACCATGAAGGAACTCAGTCATCTCTGTATGAAAATTTCAAATCATTTCATCTCAAAATCTCTCATTCCCTAAACCTCGTCCTCTACCCTGCGGCCATCACCGCACTCGTTTTCCCCTTTAAAACGCTGTTTCGAGAAATGAATGTCATTGCATGTTTATATCTACGCCCTAATGCTTCTTTATAAACAGTGTGACAATCTTTCAAAAGAGTTCAGTAAGTTCCACTTCATTCACACATTCAATGAAACTACACCAAGAGAAATAACCTGCCACAGTGCCACTCGACGTCATACCCTTCAGACGTTAAGTTGGAAGCTTGAATCTCATACATCTATGGAGTTTTTCTTAGCCTATTCATACAGATAAACCTGGAACGCAATATATACGGTTACAGCGTCATCAACCAAGCTCTAAGAAAGATAATGCACAACAATATAGAGTACATGAAAAGAATTACAAAGAATTGCCACAAAGGTAGGACGAAAAATGATAGACGTAACGTGGGAGTCGAGACATGGTAGCCTCATAACCCTGCTGAGACTAGTCCGTGCAACGTAACAATTCCAATCAATATGCCTTGATCGTTGATAACCGGCAGAAATTGAACAGGGGAGGGCGGAGATTCCATCTTCTTCATCGCGTCAACTGCCATTGCTTCCGGGTCAATTATCCTTGGTGTCCTGAAAGATACAAAGATGAGTGCTTTATGATAAGATTTTCATGAGAGATCTGCACAATATACTTAGGGCTCTTCGGCGCAGATTTACCTGTTGCACATCTCTCCAACCGTGAGCTTGAAGATCCTCTCGCCGCTAGCTTTGAGAGTGCGTCGAAGATCGCCATCAGTGAATGTGCCGATGAGATGGTGGTCCTTGTCGATAACAAGGAGGCAGCCACATCCTTTGCTAGTAAGCTCAACAAGCTGATCCATTATGAGGTCTCCTTCCTTGCAGATTGGAAGCTCCTCCTGCTTCTTCATTACATCTTTCACCTGCAAAACCACAGATCGCAATCATTCACACTCAACAATTAAATTTTAAAACAGATGAAGATTTTAAAGATCTGAGCTGCAAGAATCACGTTTTCTGTCTAAGAAATTAATTGCACTGTTCATGGAAAGGGATATCATATCATCACAACAATTTCTCAAAGATGTGACTAACATGGTGCAAATTTCGAGAAATATCATATCCTTGAAAATCAACAGTGGCAATCTGAACTCATCTCTAAAATCCAAGTTTTACAGAATGAATCTTCGATTTCTTGAGCAAAAAAATTTCATCCAAAACGAAAACCGGGGAAACTCATTCGAGAACACGAACAACTTCGCAATTGAATTCAAAAGGAAGGAAAGAGAAATCAAAGTACCTTGAAAATGAGGTGCTTCCCAATTTTCCCGGCGGGGTGGTTAGCCGCGTATTCCTCTTTCGTCAAATTCCTAGCCGCCATGAGCGCGATCGCAACCGTATCCCCAAAAACCATCTGGATCGCCGTCGAAGTCACAGGCGCGAGATCAAAGGGGCACAATTCCCTCTCCAGCGGCAAATGCACATTCAGATCGCAATAACTCGTCAGCCGATTGGACTCGGAAGAGGTGATCCCAACAAGATACGCACCCTTGGCCTTGGCGCAGGGCGCGAGACGGAGAAGCTCCTCGCTGTTGCCGGACTTACTGAACAAAACAAGCACATCCTTGGCCGTGAGGATGCCGATGTCGCCATGGAGGGCATCGACGGGGGAGAGGAAGCCGGATCGGATACCGAGAGAGACCAAGGTTTGAGAGATCTTGTTCGCGACGAAGCCGGATTTACCGACGCCGGTGAAGAAGACGGTGCCGGCGGTTCTCAAGAGCGTGCGAGTGAAGGCTAGGGTTTGGGCGTGGTCGAGGTTGTGGAAGAAGTAGTTCAGGTACTTCTGCTGAGACTTGAAGAGGTCAATGAGGGTGGATTCGTTGAGGTTGACGTCGTCGTCGGACTTGCGATCGCCATTGGAGAGGGCGATGTGAGCAATCGGAGGTGGGAGAGATCCCATTTTATTAGCAGCGATCAGAGAAGATGAATTGGGGAAGAAGAGGAATGGGGATTGTAGATTGGACGGTGCTCTCTTCCAGGTGTGTCATTCAGCTGTATTTATTTTGAGAAATAAACTGTCGGCGGGTCTATTATTTTAATATAAACACATTTTTTTAAAAATATATCATGAAAGAAATTGAGTGATAATATCTTACGACCCTCTTGAATCACATATTTCAAAAAAAAAATGGGATATATGGTTTATATAGTAAAAATTTGTGGTGTAAAAATCACACCCGAAGAAATTTGATAGATAAAATTATATTTACAAATAAACGAAATGCCATATGGTTTGGTAACAAAACAATCAATGTCTCTCCTTTTATTATAACTACATATATGTATTATCGTTATGAATAGTTTCGTTTTGATATATAATATGATCTAATCTAACATCTAAGTAGAAAAATATATATATTTAAAAACTAAAGGTATATTAATCACTTTACTATTATTTCTATAAACTATAAAGTTTTTATATTTTATTTAGATTGACGTTTACATACTATAATTCATCTACAAAGTTTCAAAACGATTATGTTACTCATTTTGAATATTATATAATTAGCTATGTAAGTTTAAAATTTTTAAATCTGGTTATATATTGACTTAATGTTTGTTATAATGTTTTAGATATTCTTATTTTGTTAGTATTTTTTTTCTTCGGCTCATTCATTCATTCATTTTTAAAGAATAAAATGACGACGTTTTATCTTAAACCAACATTATTTATTGTCGTATTATATAATGTATATATTTTTACTATTAATTTGAACTAATAAAGCAATATTACTTTAATTTAAAACAACATCAAACAAATAGCACCCTCCTTCGAAAACTTTCTAGCTCTGCTCCTGTATTCGTCAAAGAGCTTGACCTAAACATGAAAAGACTAAATCTTAGTGAAAAATAAATCATCCCGGTTCAAAAAATGAAGACCACCAAAAAAAAGCATTGTTATTTGTTACTATCAAAATCTGATTTTTTTTATAACAACATAATGGACCACGTATACATGCAATAATGCAGAAGGTGATTATACGTACCTTTTTTTCCTTTATTTTTAATAAAGATAAGAATTTCGGTGGGCCTAATCCCTACTTAAACTATCATCTCAAACATCATTGAGGATGAGAATACAGAAGTATCTATCTACCCAAGCATTTGGAGAGACGTCCGACTGGAAGAGGTGAGAGATGTGGTCGGTGCATATGTTCATTTCTTGAAAAGAAATGCAAAAGGCTAACATGCTCAAAGGGTCGGAGAAGTAGGAGAATGTCCATGGTGAGCATCTCGATTTCCCATGGGCAAGACCAGCATCCCTTTATTGCGTTGATCACAGTAAGGTTGTCACCTTAAATGAGGATGCTAGACAAACCCTAGAAGTTTCGTAACTTCCGACTTGAGCGGTGACCCGGGTGTAATCTGCTTGCCTCCGCAGCCAACCAGCAAACTCATGTGGTCGCGAATGATGAAACCTGCACCAGAAGTACCAGAGTAGTTGTAACTATCGTGAAAATTTATTTTGAATGTTTCTTCAGGTGGTTTATTTCATCGCATGTGTCGTTTCTTCCATATTCCTTATCTTTTTGTGGTAGCATTAATATTTGGTTTATCCAACTGTTTCTTTTTCCCAATTTATATGATTGTTTGTCTTGTCATATTTTCCATGTTTTGGATTGTTACGCTGTTTTCATTTTCGAAGATTTTCTTATTTCCGGATGTCCAAAGGCACCATCAAGTAGTCACCCATTTCTTCCTTCGCTCTGGAGTTATTGTTTCAAATATTATTGACATAATTCTCTTTATATCTTGTTCATTTCTGTTTAATTTGTCTAGTCGTTTTTCTATTTCAGGGTCGATTTTTATGGTACGTACCAAATTATATTTATGCCAATGGGTGTGATTAATGGATTAGAAATTAATACAGTAACAATTAATGTTAAAAATAAA
Source organism: Persicaria maculosa (assembly GCA_963922045.1). NCBI lineage: Eukaryota > Viridiplantae > Streptophyta > Magnoliopsida > Caryophyllales > Polygonaceae > Persicaria > Persicaria maculosa. Next base: position 11,040,264 of record OY998267.1, on the reverse strand, counting down.
CATTAATAATGTGAAAAGTATCTTTACCAAAAAAATGTATGAAAGAAAAAAATATACTTATAAAATTTTCATTTTTTTAATACTCCAATAATTATTCGAAATTGTAAGCACCAATTTGACAGAACATATTACCCAACTAAATATTTAATAAGCAAAACTAACAATAAGAGTTCGCGTGGCCTAATGGATAAGGCGCTCGCCTCCGGAGCGGGAGATTGTGGGTTCGAGTCCCACCGTGAACGTTTTTTAGTTTTTCCTACTTTTAATTTTTCGGGGTATTTTTGCGTTGTGAAATTATAGTTTCCACTGTTTTAGCGTTTTGGAAATATTTTAGTACGCCAGTGACCCGTGCATTTGCAAACGAAACACTTTCTACATTGACAAATAGTTTTAGTTTTGATCATACAGTTTGGGTTCAATGTTTGTGCAATTGGTTACTCCGGTGTCCCGCACATTGGATCGTTTCAATCATTGATTGATTGAAGGTGCCAACCCGTAAAAAAAAATGGCATTGAGATAGAAAACAATGTCTCTTTGTTTCTCTTGCAGATTAGGTTTGATGGCTGTGGCCTTGTAGGAGGTTTGGGTAGCTGCTTCAAGCACCTTGCTATCAGGCATCAGCTCATTCGGACAGCGATAAAAAGGCCACGAAACTTCAAGATCGAAAATCTGAGCATGGGATTCCGATTTGCCAGTTTTTCATCCCTTCGATCCCATTCTCTAACCATAACTACCAAATACGATAACCGCATCTCTAGCTATTCGAAACAATGCATCGAAACCCTGAAACTTGAAAGAACCTAACATAGGAAAATGGAGCTTCAAATGAACCCGGGGAAGGAGGATAACTCATGCTAGTCAGCCTGAACTTCACAACCATGCTAGATCTGCTATTGAGGTCGGGTGGGGTTCTAAACACCCATTTAACTGATAGCTGTTAATAAATTGGCTCTAGAAAGAGGATAACTCATACAAGTATCGGCAATCGCACAATGTAGCTGGCTTAACCTACAAATCAACCTCCCTTTTTAGGAAAAAAAGGCTCAGGAGTGATTATGTACAGGCCGGGATTCTAGAGTGCCATATGAACCCTATAATCCGGAACTAGGACCAAACTTGCAAGTTACATAACATTGATGGCCTATGAGTTTAAAGAGAGGCAGTAAATAGGGGGCAATGCCATCTGTAAGATTAAAGAAAGAGCATACCTTTGCCAGGTGCAATAGTTGCAACTTTTGACATTCTTTTGGAGCCGACAGCGTGACGAACTGTTTGACGTATGCTGGATGATGCTGATTTCTTATAAGAAACCGATAGTTATATGATACTGAATAATTCGATGAGCTACGAATGTGCTGATAAGGAATAATATATGCTGACAATGAACAAGTTAATGTTTGTCAAACAAAGCCATGTGATATGGTTTTTTAACACCCTTCATCGACTCCCAGAAAGAGAGTTCGGGATGATAAATAAGGTGTGCGGGGGGCTTGGAATCATTTGAGGCAGCATCCCCCGCAGCTACTATTGTACACAGTAAAAGAGGAAAAGGACAAGGATGACTACTAATAGGCACCCCTTACAATCAGTCCCATATGTTGGATTTCGGGCACTTGAAAGTGGAAAGAAAAGCTCACAGATGTTGTGTTTCATGTTTCCCTTTAACATCAGAGGTCATTTGCTCACCATGTCCATATACTTAATCTTGTGTCTCTTGGTCACTTTTGTTCATAACGATCTCTCTCGGGCTACAAAGCCAAACAAGGATTGCGCAGAAGCTGCAAAGGATTAATGGCAACAAATTATTCAGCACACAAAGTAAACGAATACAAGTGTATGACGAATAAACCACTCTACTACGAGCCTTGAACAAAAAATTATGTTTGATGTAGTAGTGAAAGTATAAAATTCCTTGCACACAGATGAGAGGAAATAAGGAATAGTGGAACACCACATCAGGACTGACGAGAGATGACAAAGCAACAAAAAGAAAAAGAAAAATATACTACATGGTCCAATTGCAAAACATAAAGCCAGTGCAGAAAAAGGGTAACGGGTTTGAAGATAGAAGGGATTTATGGCTATCAAAAAAGAGTTTCTTAAATAACTAAATTATTCTAAGTTATACCTAACATTCAAGATTTGCTTGCCTATTTCTCTCTAGGTAGGAAGCATCTACTGGTATTGCATATGCATTTGTACAATTACCTTGGCCCACGAGGATTCCAGATTTAATTGTATTTGATTCCAGCCGAGTTCCCAGACTTTGTTGTGACAGTGCTACTTCCGAAGTTGAATTTGGGCTTTTTGTCTGCAGGCTTCAATATCTGGAAAGAGCACATTAAAGTTTCATCGACACTCATCATGGCACCAGCATTGTCAAACTCCCCACAGTAATTAGGAGCTGAGAATATAGTAACAAGCTGTCGATCAGCAAAAAACTCATACCCATCTTCTACGACCTGCAACAGGAAACAGAGATATTTTATAATGAAAAGATACTGAAAAATGTTGTCACATATATCTTGTACAAAAACAAATATGCCAGCAATTGGGAATGGTTAAAAGGGAGAAATAGATTGAAACAATGGAGAGAGTTGGGAGTGTTGTTTAGAGAAATATTAGTAGCAAATGTGAATTCAGCAAGCAAAGCTTTATGAAGAAAACTAATATTGTTCAGTGAGGGCAACCTGATGGGCACGGCAGACGAGATCTAAATCATGCTTCTGAAGGAACTCTGTCACCGTGTCAGCACCAAAAGTATAAGAAACGCCTCGATCATTCATACCCCAGCCTTGAACCTCCTTACTGGGATCTGACCAAAGAAGATCACAAAGCAACCCTGCATCTGGAACATCTGTGGGTCTTTGCACGTTCCTAATTTGATCTAAATTTTGGAGGTCAGGAGAAAGACCACCGTGCATACAGAGGATCTTATCATCTATTAACGCAGCAACAGGTAAGCAATTGAAACAATCAGTGAACACCTTCCACAATCTAACATTAAATCTTCTTTTACACTCGTCGTAAAACCCATATATGCGATTAATTGAAGCGCATTCATGGTTTCCTCTCAAGATAAAGAAGTTTTCTGGATACTTAATCTTATATGCAAGAAGAAGGCATATGGTCTCCAAGCTTTGCTTCCCTCTATCGACATAATCGCCCAAAAATAAGTAATTGGACTGCGGCGGGAATCCACCATACTCAAAAAGTCTCAAAAGATCGGAATATTGACCATGAATATCACCTGCATACCATTAAAAAAACAATATTACCCATCTAAAGTTCCTCCTTGCTTGAAGCAAAATTGTAGGCAAGAACTATATGCCAACAGGTTAAACACAATGCTATGTTCCAACAAAATCGTTAAAAAACAAAATAAATCAAAAACTTCACATGGATGACATAGGACTGTATAATTTAACTAATCTCTGATCAACAAAACAGCTAAATCTCCAACAACAGCTTCTGACCCTCCAGACCCAGTTCAGCTAATTAATTTGCTACTTAGTATTCACTAGAGTCATACAAATATAAGAATACCTCCAGAGGCTTAAAAAAGCCACTTGGCTTGAGTTGGTCGGAGTTAAGATCAGAGTGATATCACATCTCCTCCTATACAAAAACTGTTCAAGACACTTGGCTTGAGGCCTAAAAAAAGCCACCCTCTGGACATACGAGTTTCTGTGCTAACTCTACACGAAAATGCAGGAATGAAGTAGAAAGCACACAAATACTAGACATTATAAAACTGAATCAGACACAATTCCAAGAATAATCGGACGATCCTTCGTCAATCGTTTCAGCAAATGCTGGTATTTTAAGGAACAGATGACAGTATCAAGAAAACTATTCTTAATAAATCAACTCGCCCATCAAAAGGATAAGCAAATTAACCAGCCAATATCAATGTTCTTCAAACTACCAAAAATCCTAAAACAACTTGCAGAGCATCAAACCAGAGCGTTTGCCCTGCTACCTGACATTAACAGCTCATGCCCGCTACTTTTTCATAGACATAAATTGGGCATACACATCAGCGGAACAATTGACAACAATTTTAATCCCCCAGAAACCTAATCTTAATCCAGCACAGATAGAAATTCCCCAAATTAGCTTGACTAGCTACAACTGGAACTAACAGCATTGCTAAAATTGAGCAGAAATTTGCAGAGGTTAAACGAAATTGAATCTGAAATCACTCCGGACGCCAACATGTTATAAAAAACATCAAGCCTTTTTCAAGCAAGATAGTAAAAAGAAAAAGAAAGGAAGAAGCTTCGATAAGCACGAAAGGTACGAGCCGAACTCTGCACACCATATCCAAACCTAAATCAACCAAAATCACAAACCAAAACCACGCCTATTGGATTAGGAGGGCAGTATAAGCAACAAAACCATCCAGAACAATCAAATCGGCCGATAATACTAGAAATCCCAAAAAACGATTAGAGAACTAAAACGACATAAAAGCAGCAATCAGTACCGCAAATCTTAATAGGAGCTTCAAGCTCGAGAAGATTAGGCTGTTTCAAGAAGATATCGTGGGAGACGACGCAGAGTTGACGGATCTCGGTCTCGGATAGCTGAACTTGCTTGCCTGGGCGGCCTCTGACTTCAAGGAGACGATTGATGATGTCGTCGAGAAGAGATTCTTCCATCGGTGACTGGGGGGGTTTATCTCCCTCTTCCTCGCCGTCGGAAACAGGTGTCGTTGAGAGAGAAAGAGGGAGAGGGTTGTTCTAGAGACTTCCGAGACGGAGAATGTGAGTTTACCCTCGTCGATGTAGAGAGAGGAAGAAACGTTGACGTTTTAGAACTGACAAAACGTCTTTATATAGTGATAATACAAATAATTCATGTACAAACAAATGCGGGGATAGCTCAGTTGGGAGAGCGTCAGACTGAAGATCTGAAGGTCGCGTGTTCGATCCACGCTCACCGCAATCCCTATCTTTTTTTTCCAATAGGGACTTTACTCAAGATGAAAAACATCCAATGAACCAGCTTTAAGCAATGTAGAATCATGTATGTAATGTAAGAGGATCGTATACGAATTTCAGGCACACAAGATGCTCCCTATTTCTTTGGATTGAGGTACTATATCGACTAGGAAGGATGATGAAACAATTAAACAAAGGACCTATACCTAGGTGAATGAAAAGCGTATACGAAGAAAAGAACAACGGAAATATAGAGTAAATGTCGATTAATGTGATCAAGATCATCGATTCAAGCTCCAATTTAATAAATGATACTGTATCATTTTAGCCCAAACGAATGGATGGAGAGTGTCAGCTTAGAGAAGAACAATCAAAACACAAGAAAGTTCAGATGAGTGTGATTATCATCATTCATTCATGGCTTCGTGCTATGAAACTGATCAGTATATAAAAGAACATATTGTGGAAAATGTGCTATACACATCATCAGTACTAAGCTGATGAAAATGTACTAAACGAAATGAACCAACCACAAACACGAATGTAACAGAGGTTCACATTCGACAAAAGCTCATTCTAAGACTCAGAGATGCAAGCATAGCCAGCTGCGGCTAATGCAGAACAGAAACGCAGGTGCAGGTGGGTGCTTTGCTCTCTAGACAAGAGTTAAGAGCAGTCTATATTAGTAGCAGTGGAACTGTGACAGTAGGTGTCATTCCTACTATAATGCTTTGATCTGCTTCCATTCAGTGAAACTACAAGTACAACAATGGCTGTCGAAACCTCCAACAGACTCGGGTTGATGATGGACTATCCAGAGGTGCTCTTGGGCTTTGAACTCTTCTTGGATTTGGAGCTCTTGGGGTTTGTTTTGATGTTAGTTGCAGCTATCAAGGAATCCAACTTCTCTGTCTTCTCCAGAACAATCTCAATCTGACATTTCAAAGCAATCAATCATCAATCAATGTTAGTGATAACCAACCAACAGGCGCTTCTTTTATGTCTTTATCAGATTCTCGTTCTACCTTTGCCTTCAGAACAATGCGATCTCGAGTCTCGTCTTTTGTTTCAACAGTAGATGTAGCAATCTCTGCACCAACCAACCAAGGAGTAAAAACCCGAATCAGATGAGCACATTGATAATTCCTAAACTAATTCAGGGAAAACATAGAACAAATAAACTCATAAACAATGGTATTAACAGTAGATGAAATCATGAAGAGAGTTACTCTTCTTTGTAGCAAGTCCTTTGTTCTTCAGAATCTCAGCAACCTTGACAACTGTAACAATAGCTGCAATATCATAGTGAATACTAAGTCTCAGTAAACAGAAGCACTCGGAAAATTGGCAACAATGTGTACTAGATTAAGGCCAAAACCATCACATTTTTAACTACATTTGCTCATTTGCAGGGAAGAGAGAGAGCTAATAACAGTGTCAGCAACATCAAGCATAACAATTCAGTAGTATTTCCGAAATCGCAAAGCCAAAGACCAAGGAATGGAAACAAACTGGACAAAGATTTCAGAAATTCAAGACTTCAAAAGAAAAAACACAGATGATATTATTTAATTTTCTAATCATTATGAAATCTGCAACCAAGCACCATTATTAGGGATTTTATTGATACACATAACTAAATGTTGCAGAGAGGGAAATTTCGTTGGTTGAAGTACCAAGATTGCTATCATACACACAAAAATTGTTATCAAGAATCAGAAATCAAAGAAAGAATTGATCAAAGATGAAATACCCATGCCCAATGCAGATAGCACCGCCTCGTCGTGCTGTTTCATGTGCCACTGCAAGCCAGATACATGTTCGCATCAAAGTACTGATCGCAAGCAGATAGGGGATCTTTCAGATCCAAGAAAATCCACAACAATAGACTATGAGCGGAAATAAACCCTAGCTAAAAGAATTGCTTCAATCGTCTCGTCTTCATCAAATCGGAGTTCAGGTTCACTTTGCAATGTGAAATTTCATGAAAACCGAGGGACTGAAGTACATATCCGGTTCATCTAGCGATCCAAGGAAGTAGAGATTGTGAAAAGGGAAGTTGAAAAGAGGTGAGAGAAACGATTCGATTACCTTAGCAAGGTTGACATAGAAGTAGAGAGGTTTCTTGGTGTTGGATACTTGAATTTTGTTCTTCATCGGCGCAACGATCGCTGGAGCCACCACAGACGGCGGTGGCGCCACCTTAGGCGACGCTAGTTCGGACGCCATTTTTGCTTTCTTCGATGACTTGTGCTTTGACGGATTTCTGTCTTCTCGCTCTGCTCAAGAGAAAGGAAGATTTTGCGAATGGAGGACGGGGTTTGTTACAGTGAGACGGGTACGGTATATATAAAGGGCAGTACAGATCTTCTACTCCCTCCTATACTCCCCTCCCTACAACACAAAAATATTTTAACATTTATTTTATCTTAAAAAAAATTATAAAAATTATATTTATATTACTACTATATACTTTTATATATTTATAAAATTTTATTTTGAAAAATCATGTTTTATAATTTTAAAAAATGAAAAAGGCAATATTTAACAAAATACAATTATTAAAAATTCTAAAACATAATTTTTAAAAACAAAATTTTATAAATATATACATTTAGATGTTAGTAATATAAATATAATTTTTATAATTTTTTTTAAGATAAAATAAATGTTAAAATATTTTTGTGTTGTAGGGAGGGGAGTATAGAAGGGTTGTAGGGGATATCCCCACTATAAAGGGAGCGAAGGTGTAATGAGCAACAAATGATTTGCCTCCACGTGTCATCGGAAGCTTTGGCGGTTACAATATAATTTTTTTAAAAAAAATAATAATAAAGAGAATTAAAATTGTTTTGCAGTACTCAACTTTTGTTTTAATCAGAACCTTTGAGCAAGCTATGACAGTAGAAATAAATCGAAGCTTTTGACCCTGCTGAACTTTATCTTTCTTGCATGGTTGGAACAAAGAGTTATCGAAAACATTATCACAAACACTCCAAAAAAGGCCAAGAAAGCTCAGACCATCCGCATCAATGCGGGTTTCTTGACTTTCTTAATACCACTTTATCACTTTCTCTCTCCTTAAAAACCCCAACTTACTTTTTCGTCTACATCCATATGAGTTTCTAAAGTTTCTTAATTTAATTTTCACCAACTATTATCTATTATATATTTAAATATACATAATAATAATATGTTATACATTATGTATATATATGTATTATATTTTGTGTTAATTAATATAATAATAGTATATAATAATTTTTTCAAAAAAAATCCAAAACGTAAAAATAGATAATAAGTTAACATTTAATGCAAACAACTTCATTGGAACAAAACAAACACCGAAATACAAGAACAATAAAAATAAAATACAAAGAGTACTCTCCATCATACATGAAATGGAAAATCATCGAAATACAAAAGTAATAAAAATAAAATACAAAGAGTACTCTTAATCATACATGAAATGCTTGAAGAAAATTTTAATTTTCCTAAGAGCCATTTCCAAAGTTTTGCCATATGTGTTCAACCAGATCTTGCTTCAGTGCATAGTTTCCGAAGTTGCGTTCGCTTTTCAATGTATTTCTCCATGGGGACGGGTCGCCTATTTGAATACGAAGTGCCGTTATCCTCAACTTGATCGAACTGCGACAAATCAAAGGAAAGACTGTAGTTCTCTCGCTCGTCCTCCACTATCATATTGTGAAGGATTATACAAGCTCTCATTATCCTCCCTACCAAAGTAATATCCCATGCAAGTGCTAGGTTTTTAACTATGGCAAATCGGGCTTGCAGGACTCCAAAAGCTCGTTCTACATCCTTTCTAGTAGCCTCTTGGTATTGAACAAACAACCTAGCCTTCTCTCCTTGTGGGAGCTTGATAGATGGTATAAAAGTCGCCCAGTTTGGATAAATACCATCCGCTAGATAGTAGCTTAAATGATATTGATGGTCATTGACTTCAAAGTTAACTGGTGGAGATATCCCTTGTAACACATCATCGAATACAGGAGAACGATCAAGAACATTGATATCATTACACGTACCTGCATACTCATGTGCAGCTTTTGCCTTATCGGTATTGAACAAACAACCTAGCACATCATCAAGAACATTGATATCATTACAGGAGAAAGATAGTCTTTTGTGCGACTGTATACTCATGTGCAGCTTTTGCCTTATCGGATTCTGTCTGGGCGTTCATGTGAACTCCTTGTTCAAATAATCCCCTCACAACCTCTTCAGCTTCTCTACTGGCAGAATCACTTGAGCTTCCAACCACCTTCTTTCCCTTTCGCTTCATTGCCTTTATGCCTTCAGGTCGCACCGGAGTACTCTCGGATCCACTAACACTAGAAGGGGTACCCGACCCTTCACTTGATGTGTATGATCCAAATTCATTAACCTTGGTCCTCTTCGAGCCTCCTTCATTAGCAGTAGCATTTGCTGCAACCCACCTATGGAATTTCGGCTCAGTCTTGAGCTCACGCCATGCATGCTCGAATAGGAAGTCATTTCCATGATCGCCTTTATAGATAGTGTGTGCATTCCTCATGACATCACAATCGTTTTCCCCGCTGCCTTGGCGATTTTTGGCACTCACATAACATCCTATGAATTCGGAAACAGCAGAGGAAATGGTATACCATCTTGGTTTAACCGTCGAAAGAACCCTCTCTGGCCAATCTTCATCCCTATTGGTGTTGTAGTAATCAGCAACTCTCTGGCAAAAAGTCCCTGCTGTTTGTTGAGTATTTGTTCGACCATCAGTGGTTGTGTTAATCCAACCACTAATGAGTAACAAATCTTCACCTTTGCTCCATGAGTCTCTAGCTCCCCTTTCACCAGTGGCTCTTCCTCGAGCGGATCTCCCACGAGTGACCCTCCCACGAGATGCTCCCCCACGAGTGCCTCTTGCATGGTTAGCCTCTAGGGGTGAATCTTGAATATCGTCAAGACTTGCCACTCCTTCCGCTTGGCTCCACATATTCACCCCATAAGAGCTCCCATGAGATCTAGGGGTAATAGGTGATTGCGATGAATACAAGTTGGGATTTGAGAAGTTTTGAGCATTAGAGTGATGGGTCATGGGAGATTGTGATGAATATAAGTTGAAAAAATCTGGAGAGTAGGAAAGATGTTGAGGATTCAAATTTGAGGAATCCTCCATACTAGAAAAAAAATTTCGGAAGTTGTACGGGTGTTGTGGGTCATTTGGATCCATCTCAAGATTGTAGAGATTCAATAGGGGAAGCTGAGAATTGAGGAGATGGTGGATGGATGTGTGGAAGAAGAGAAGGAGAGAGACATATTTATAGGGAAATAGATTATTTAATTTTATATTTCATAAATTCATCTTTAATTAACAATTTCGGTGAAAAAAAAATACTTCACATCTTTGTACCATCTTTAACAATTTTATTTAATTTTATGTTAGTGTCTATGAATAGATAATTTTTTTTTAATAATATCTAAAATAATTTTAATTTTTTTTATAAAGATAAAAAAACAACCGGAAATAGTTACAAGTGTAAATGAATTACCACAATTTGTACAAAATCTATGGGGGGCCACTTAATTCTTCTTCAATGGATGACTACCATCTTTTATATAATACAATATGCATAAAAATATTATGATGTACATTATTTATGTATGTATTATATTTTGTTCAACATATATAATATTGGTGTTTATTAATAGCTTAAAATAAATTATGAATTTTAATAAAAAAGATTATTTTTTATATTTAATGACTAAAAACTAGCTAAAATTATATAAAATTATACAAAAATTATATAAAATTATTGTCTCCCACTTGCATGCCAACAATATAGGTAGAATGGCTCATATAAAAAAATTAAAAAATGCAAAAATCACCCATATATATACATGGGGCCCACTTTATGGGGTTTTAGTGTAGTTTGGAAGTTGGAAACCCATAGGTGGGTTTTTAACTCAACCCTTCCCTCTCTCTTTCTTTTCCTGACATTTCCCCTCTAAAAACCCTCCTAAAAGCTCCGATGCCCATGCTCTCAGATCAAGTACCCCTTGATTACCATTGTTGGGCTCTTTACCCCGGTGCTCCTTTTGCTTTTGCTAAGGTGAACTGGGGTGGGCAATCCTTGGTGTTTTGTCTTACCCTCACCCAACACCCGAAAGTAGAACACAAAAACAAGGTACAAGAGAGTCATAACACATCGACGTATAAATGAACTTTACACAAATTATGAGAACATTAAAACAAACAAAAATGCGGACAACAAAACAAGAAACAGGACAACACTAATAATTGAGAGCCCGGGATGAAGATTTGCACGTGGAATTGTTGCGGCATAGGTAAACGAAATCTATGGACCGTTATAGAAATTTTCTGCAAAATTGAAAATATACAACTTATAGCTCTTATGGAAACAAAATCGGAAACCCAACCTCCGGAGACTGTATGGAAAAAGGCTGGCTTTGACTCAATCTGCTGGACTCCGGCTAGGGGTAAGTCCGGGGGGATCCGTATTCTATGGAAAGATTTTCAGATCGCGTGTGGAAAAGTTACGATTCTAGAAAAAGAGGCCCGATTTACAACTCTCCTCTTTGAAGACTACAATCTGGGAGCTACAATAGTGTGTTGTCTTGTTTATGCACCGGCTCAAGAAAGTGAGAAAAACGAATTCTGGCCAAAACTTTCCGACCATATTCACAAGATTGAGTTCCAAGTTGTCGTCATGGGTGACCTAAATGAAATTCAATGCACAGCTGAAAAATTGGGTGGGGCTCTGCCTAATCCCAGAAGATTCTCCAGAATCCTATCCTTTAAGGACCAGTGTAATTTACTAGATATCCCGACAACCGGCAATGACTACACCCGGAGGAAAAACAAAACCGATTCAAACAAAACCACTCCGTAATCGGTCATGCTAAACTCATGAGCTGATAAAAAATGCTTTAAAAGAAGTGATAAAACAAAAGATTGATGTAAAGGGTCTCTACAAGTTGAGTAGTTTTGGCTAAGGCAAACTGTCATAGGAGAGTTTCCGAGAACACAGCAGGTTACCATACCAGTACCGCTGAGATACCAGTCACAAACTTTCAATGATTTGCATTTGAGAACAAAAATAAATAGAGGACAAGACCATGTAGCTTAATGTAACTAGTCCTCCTCAAGATTGATGGAGTCCTTGAATTTAGCATATAGGATTTTCTTCAACTCGGCCATCTGTGATTGCAGCGATCCCTTCTCTTCTTCTAGTTTCTCCAAGCTTTTGGCTGTCTCCTGTTGCAGTTGCTCCAATCGGGTCTCTACTTCATCCCTTGGAATATGTGCAAACACCTCCCCAATCTGAAAGCGTATCACATCCTCGTCTGTCAAGATTAGTTCGTTGCTTGCGTCCTCTAAGTTGTTACAGTTTTCCTGAACAACGGCGTCTTGTGAATCAACAAACCAATGTACATAGTACAATACGTGGAAAGACCAGCAGAAGTCTCGTATCATTAGCGCTACAAATATGGTTCCAGACTCGGGAGCACTAGAGTGATCAATTATTAAATAAGCAATAAGATCATAAGAACCAACTGTCAATCGAGCATTCAGCGGGTGGAATAAAAAATGGAAATGAATGCCTACCAAAAAAAATGGAAATGAATTGTTTATCAAGGTTTAACAACATGACTTTGGTTTGCTAGAATCAATTGTTAAGACTATATACAAAAGTGATCGGTGTTATGTAAATATGTAATGATGAGAGAGACGCCAGATTTTACTAGTACTGAAGACTGTACATCACTAGCTAAACTAGTATGCAAACGTGCAAAAATCTATAATTATATGGGATAAGAGATTACCTAACGAAAGCCACGGGATAGTCAACAACTTGTTATGTGATCCAGAAGAATTGCATATATGCATCTCTATCTAGGTAAGTAGTGATCCAAGAATGACATCAAAACCATGCAAATATGATTGCACATCACCACATAACCTCCCAATGGGGAAGTCAATCAATCATTATTGACAATTGGAAATAGGCAACTTGTCACCTCTTCGGTTAGGGATTATTTTTTCTCGGCAGTATTGAGGAAGCAAAAATAAACTCAAAGATCAAACCTAAGGAGCTAATAATGAATATTCAATTTCTTTTGTAATACTCATTAATCAGAGAACATAAGTCTAATTCCTGAAGTTCACAAATGTTACGACCCAGCCTTAAAAATAAAACATAATTTCTAGGCAGAGTGATAGATATCAAGCCAGGTCCCTAGTTGCCTACTTCAATGGTGTTTTTTCCCCTTTAAACTCAAGAGATCCATAATGGGGCAGCAAAATGTCAGCAAAAACGCACCATAGTCCAATTAAATGAAGCGCTTAGGCACGCAATCGCAGTATTTCTGACTCACCTTATCAAGTTAAATGTAAATATATAAAACTGCAAAGGCAACATTGCATTAACATGTGAACCTACTGGGTTTTGCTTTTATCATTAATAATACATCACAGGTAGTCAGATGCAGCTAGTAGAGAGCTTTACCAGTGCCACACCTAGGTGATAATTTATCTAAATGTCCAATGCTTAGAGTTCAGCTCAAGTTTAAATGAATCATCAATCATCCTCCTGGACTCTTGTGAAACAAGTTCAATTTGATCACAATGCACAACAAGAAATATGCAGAAGCTAGGTTTTCAGCACATCGAACTATATCGAGATTCCTAAATTTCTCCAAATTCAATGCCACTTCCTTCCAAATTACCACACGGCGAAAACTCGGAACAAATCCCGCAGTTGACATCCATCCATAAACAACACAAATCAACAGAAAACATGAAGATTTCGAATGGAAATTGACGCATCAAGCCAACAAATTATACAAAATCAATATCGAAACGGAGAAACAAAAAGAGGGAGAAACCTTGGCAACTTTAATCTCATCTACCAACTCGTGGAACCTGTTGTTCAATCGGTTGAACTTGTTGATGTTCTGCTGATCCTCCCAAGTGACCTCCATCTCTGATCCCGAACCCTTGGTACCATCACGGAAGCAGATTCGGACAAATTAGGGGGAAAAGAAACAACAAAACGAAGTTGAGGAGATTAGGGTTTGGATAAAGAGGGATTTGTCAGTTGTGGCTTACCTGTTGCATCTTTGGGAAAAAGGTCAGGCGAGAGATTTGGCAGCTGAGCGTGAGAGGAAGCAAAGGGACAAGACCAGTCGATGACTGAAACCTAGAGAGATTAATCAACTGCAGCAGAACTACTCCACCATAGGCCCCCGTAGCTTCCCGGAACAAAAAATTATAAAAAAAAAAAGAAAAGAAAAGAAAATAAAAAAAGCGATTGTGCTATTGACACGGCGGGATTTTGCCATCTGTACAGTGCCGACTCGGAAAGTCGGTTCGGTGGATCTGCCGACCTAGGCTTCCTAAGTCGGTGAAACTGTCTATCCGTGTGGTGATTTCATGTGTGTGTTTTTCACTCAGGGAATGGTTGTCGACTAGTGCAGGGCTACCAACCTAGGCTTCCTAAGTAGGCAAAGCTCCCGACTCCAAAAGTCGGTAACGGCACCGTGCAAATAGCGAGAATTTTACCGTGCATATAACATCCCCAAAAAAGTAATGATTTTTATAAATGTCGAAAACTATATATACCGCAAATCCCTCACCTCTTTTAACGTGAAATCATGTTGCTTTGGACGTGGATCAAGTCAATTTCAATGTGAACTAATTGTCCTTCTAAAGATGATTAGAATGACTAATTCAATAGCATCTTTACGTATGAGGGTATGTAGTTATGGATCAAATAGGAGATTTTAAGGATTGCAATGCTATCTGTAGTTGTGTTGAATTCTCAAAATACATGAAAAATTACACTACCTCAAAATATTGAAGAATGAGCAGAGGCACATGGTGTCAGAGATTAAAATCTCTATATATCTTGTGGGCAATCAAACTATCTCCTTCAAACACAATGTTAGAAAATCCAAGCTCATTTGGTTGTGTTGTCTACACTAGCTAAAAACAATTGTCTATGTAACTAAAGTTGAACTCTAATCGCACTTGAGTTACCACACTCGATCAGCAAACCATTATGGGTTCTGAGGATGAAACCTATAATTATCTAATCAAAAGACGAGTTGAATACATCAAAATTAATTTTACAAGAGTTTTTTTACTGGTCTATTACGTACATCTCGAGTTTTTTCCCTTCCTTAGTGCATTTATTGGTAGGCATGCTTGGTCAATCCTTGACCCGGCGGGTTTGACGGGTTGGCGACCCAGTTGGTCATGGTTTCATACTTTCATGGGAAAAAAGGAAATGAGAGGTTAGACTGGACAAATAAAATAAAATTTCAATTTTATTAAACCCAGCCAATTATTTTCATAGATAACCAGCAAAACTTGTAATCCACCTACTCTTGTTATCGATCTCCTAGAAACCATTCTTTTTCCCTTGAAACTCACCAACGTTATCTCTTACAGAAAAGTAATGCTTGTTCAAATTAGAAAAAAAAATCTAGTTTAATAAATCCAAATTTTTATTTTGTTTGACAGGTCTAAGTTCCAACCCCTCATTTATTTTTTCTCATGAAATCATAAATTATATCCAAATTTAGTACTGATTTTGTAAAAAGGATGATTTTTTAAAAAAGCTTTTTTTTCCACGTTGTTAATATTTTTGCTGCGAAAAAACTAGTGGTAATATGTTACCACTCTCCTCAAAAGTTGGGGTAATTTTATTACATTTGATTAATTAGATAAATATAATTTCTCGACTTAGTAAACTATGTTATATTCTATGTTTTTTCAATTGTGTTATATCTCTCGTGGAAAAATTACGTTGTTGAAATGTTTTATGACCAACTAAATTAAAAATTGACCAAATTTAGTCAAACTTTAATAAAGTGATCTTACATTATTCCCCCCAAATACCAATTACTACTATTAAATTTCTCAAAAATAAAATAATACTATTAAAAGCGGAGAAAATAATAATTTTAACTATATATAATAGATTAAAAATAATTTAATTTCAATAACTATAAAAAATAATACAAACTAAATAAATTAAAAAATATATTCCGAACTTAATAAAAATTACTTGTATAAATGATTGAATATATAGCATAAATAATTTGTACTTTTTTTTTACCAAGAAAGAGTTCGGATAGAAAGATACTATCTAAGAGCATCTTTTCGGATGAGGTCAAGGAGAGACCTAAATCAAAACAGTTAATATCAACATCGGTAGAGTGACCAAGATGTGCGATCTTGTCATCCACTCTATTAGCCCATCTCTAGACATGAGAAAACTTTACAGATTGGAATTTGATCATTTTTTATTTGACATCTGAAAGAAGCAATTCAATTACCCACGTGCATTGGCTATTATCATTCTTTGAGTGATTTATTATTATTAATAAATCACCTTCAATATGAAGATGGGTAATGTTGAGTTCTAGAACTTTTAAAATGCCAATTTTTCAAAGCTCCACATTCTGCTCGGAATAGAGATTGGCAACCCAGTTTTGACGTCATTTAATAAGCTAAAAACTTTATAAAATATTTTTTATAGTTATTAATAATGATTAAAACTAATTTAAATATTTTATAGAATTTTTAGTATTTAAAAAAATAAAATAAAAAATCAAGTTGGTCCAATTGAAATCACAAATCACGCAACGGGCGAGTAATCAAGTTGGTCCGATCGAAATCAAAAAGCACCCCCTATAAAGAGAACGGTATCATCATAATTAAGTTTTTTTTTATTCCATGTATTGTGGTTTTTCATTCAAGGTGTTTTAATGGAGTAGATCAGTAGAACAAGTGACTTCATTCATAGTTGACGTACGTAGCTAGCTCGATCGCTATAGCTTTATTCATATTTGTAAAGAACTAAAGATCATCAGTCGACCTCGATGATCAGTTAGCAGCCGACGAACTGGTAGTTAACGGTGAGATGCCCTTGATTGAAACCTTGACCGTTGGTGTCGATTTGATTGAACACATTTACGTCCAAATCCAGGCCTCCATTGGAACACTGATCCACTATCCTCACCTTCGCTTGCGCTCCCGTCGCCGTGTTAGTCACCTACGCAACGAATTAAATCAGGCAAAAAAAGTAACGGATAAGGTTCGTTGCAATATAAAATATATGTATATGTGTACCAAGAGGCAAAGGCCGCAGGAGGCTTGGCCGTGTGGGGCGTTGGGGTTGTTTGCGCACCAGGCGGTCCAGCCGTACTGGGACCGCCAGGACAAGGGCTGGTTCGCGTCCCAAGTGGCGCAGTAGACGCTCTCCTCGTTGAGGTCCCAATTGTGTTGCTGCGGATTGTAGTTGTTGTACGTCGCTATAGCCGTCCCGCTTTGGGCGGTCGTGGTTGGAGCCAGGCAGAGCACCGCCAGCGCCGCCACCAGTGTGGCCGATACCACTGTCCTCATGCTCACTCCCTCCATATGAGTATTGATCGAGTTGTTGTACGTAGTACTATCTAGCTAGCTTGTTGGTTGCTCCGTTGCTTCTTTGTAACGAGGGGTTATATAGGAGAGGGCGGTTGGTAGAATTACCGAAATGCCCTGCCCATTGCTGCTACATTAACGGTCGAAGACCGGACAGAAACATTTTAATTTTATAATTAACAAAAATCTTACTCTTTTGTGATACTATCCTACAAAATTTCTCAATATCTAGCTATGTCGGATCTAGTTAAATCTGACTTTGATACTATGTGAAATATCCAATGAATAGTTAATAAGGGTAAACAAATTTCGGGTTATATTTATTATTATTATTATTATTATTATAATAGTTAGGTCAGGATTCACCAACTTAATACTCCCTCCGTTTTGAATTAATATAAGTCTATTGACTTTTAGCACGCTTTTTAAGAAGTTAAAAACTATATAAAATAATAATAATTTTATTAAATTTTTTACATAACTAATAAGTTATATACAATTAGTAATATATATAAGACTATGTAAACAAATTAATACAAAAAATATTATTTTATATAATTTTTAACTCCTTAAAAAACGTGCAAAAATTCAAACTAAAGCTTTATTTTTTCTTATAATCCATCATTTTTAGTCTTTTATAATTAACGTGATCTTTCATCACAAACCTCTCAACAACTTTCTATTTAATTTTAAAGTATTTTAACTTAATTTGTTTATGATAATAATTTTTTTTGTTAAGGTAAAAGTACCTCTCAACAACTTTCTATTTAATTTTAAAGTATTTTAACTTAATTTGTTTATGATAATAATTTTTTTGTTAAGGTAAAAGCTTAGTTGGTGTCAAGATTACTCGATCGTAGCAATTCAAAATGAGTCACAATGATGTCCAATGAAGAAGGTGATACATCGTAGCAAAATCTTATCCGTTGTACAGAGATATATAATTGTTGTCTAGAAATTAGAATAGTATTTATACAATGTCATTATAAGCCCATATATAGCGGTCTGTTTCAATACTCAACAAATTAAATCAAAATTGGCAGCTAAATTTGAACCGATTTTCCACGGCGTACATTTTTTCCTATTAGCACGCTAATATATGGTAGGCATTTGTCACGAGTCGTAGAATTTTCATAACAGTTTCTTGCTTTGGGTTACGAGTAAAAATTCTTTTGAATATTTTCAGGATCTTATAATTACATAAAACCTCTCAATTTTATGTGTTCTTAACCTTCATTTCTCTCCTCGTATTATGTTTTAAAGGTATATCTGATCTCGAATTTTTGATTAATTAAAAAAAAAATCACAATCTTTTAAGTAAACAACACACATTCATTTACTATTTTGTCGAATAACCCCGATAAGGCGATAACCAAATCGTTGTTTCATTTGATATTTTTGGACCTACTATAAAAGCATATATGGGGTGTCAAAGAAAATATCATCTTATCTTTAGAGTAGATCGACTTGTATTTTTTTAAGGAAATTATGTATGTAGTTTAGCTTCGGATGAGAATTTATAGTTATATGTTTGTATCAAAATTAGTATAATAGGTGAAGTGTTTCAGTTAGATCAACTTATTCGCAACATTATTAATTTTCTATAGATTGATATGAATTTAATGGTGACAACGTAGAGGAGCATAACTAATGGGGCAAAAGTGGTGTTAAAATAGAGAAAGAATGATATATGATATATTCGAGAATGTAACAAGTCTCAAGTCAAAAAAATAGCCCCATGGTCAAGGTCATAGTCAACAAAACCGGTTTGAATAAACTTGTTAGTTTTTTTTAAAATAAAGATAAGAATTTAAAATATCAGACATATTATCATCTAGTAAATCAAAAAACCGATGAATTTGGGAAAAAAAAAACTAACTACAACAGCACATCACATGAAAAACACAAATCAAATGAGAAGGAATGATTCAAATTCAACGGATTATAATAAAATAACGGTCTTTCTATTTTATGTTCTAAGGGTATAAGATAAAATCATAAATTGGGAAAGATACCCTACAAAAAAAATAAACAACTCTAGAAATCTAATCTAAATTTGGCTATTGCATTTTAATTAAGAATATTTTTTTTTCTAAAACGAGAATCTTATCTTATGTCCTTCGAGATAGTGGCGGATCCACAAGGAGCTCGGGGTGGCTTTATTAACTATTGTTTCTTATTTTATAGTTTATACTTTATTAATTTGTGCTCTAAATTTTAATTTAAAATTCAATTTATAGGTAGGATGTGAGAATTTATGGTTTTGATTTTGGAAAACAATTTTGTGAAATTAGGTTTGGGAACCAATTTTGTGAACTTGTAAATTGAATTTAGGGTTTGTGAATTGAATTTGTGATTTGAGTGATTATTTTTTAGTTTCGTAAACAAGTATAAAATTGAAATGCAAATTGAAAATTCACCAAACAAATAAGAACAACATCTTTACAAAATAATAAAACTTATGAGTTTAAACTGTGAGCACCAATTTGTGAAAAGCTTAATCCCTCCGAACACTAACAAATACGTAGTAAATTTCTGAAGCAACCAATATCCCTTGATTGACCCTCAACTTATTCACCTTAGATTCAAGAATTTAGAATTTTGGTTGTGATTATTTGAATAGGTATGGTACTTGATGAAATTCAATTGTAAAAATATTCTAAATACAAAGTAATTTGACTTAACCTAAAAATAACCTTACTTGTAATTAAATTGAAATCGGTCAGAAGTCCAACAACCTAACGTGAGTATCTTGTTACTTAATTTGTAACCATTAACAAACCAACAACCTAATTCAGTATATGACTTTTTATGTGAAATGAACAAAAACGACTCTACTGAATTTGATTCTTGTTATCATTGATCTCGATTCACAACTTGTCATAAGTGTTTTTCAATCCCCTTGGCGAAAATTCTGAATCTGTCATTGCTTGGAGCATAGCATAGACAAACCAATAAAATAAAATCATCAACCTATATGGAAGTGGAGGAATAACCACGAAAGATTATAAATCTTCAACCATCGCCCATCAGCAATTAAAATCATCTTACTGGGCCGGCGAATGTGATCCTTATTTTAGTTTGGGCTATTTGTCCAAATGGGCTGCATAACTTCGTAACATATTCATTTGGTACCACTAATCCATTATGCCAGGCTCTCAATGTAAAGTATATGGTGATATTTATGGGTATGGGACAAAATAACAAATTATACAGTATCATTTTAACATCTCAATTTAATATTTGAATTTATTTCTTAGAAATATGGATAAAAAAACTAATTATAAGAGCATCTCCAACAGACTTTCTATTTTGGAGAATGTTAAGGCATTTTTTGGTCTAACAAATTCTCCATCTCATTTTTCAAAATGAGAAAGCAGTAGGAAAAATATAGAGACTTTACTAAATTTGCAACATTCTCCAAAAGCAAATCATTCTCCAAATCTTATAAATGGGGAAGTTGTTGGAGTTGAAGCAAAAACAATTTAAAAAATATTTATTTTGTTTTCCCATTTTGGAAATTTTTTGGATAAACTGTTAGAGATAGTCTAACAAGTGTCAAAAAGAAGATCCAAATCACTACTTAGTTCACTTACTTCACTATCTTTACTAAACAAGCTAGTGTGTTATAGTGTTTTATTTTATGTGTGTATATATATATACACACGATCTATTTACACAACCCTTACCGTGTACAAATCTAAGTCATTGAATAAAGAAGATTAACAGATGAGATTAAAAGTAACCTTGGATTATTCATTAGTATTCAGAAATTATTCGTTTGAATGAAATTATTCGGTGGTATTGGGCGATTATTCGTCTATTATAAAATTTACATTTTTACACTATTTATACAAATGAATAATTACATAATTATAGGCAAATAATCATATGAAAACAGATCGACGAATAGTCATGAGCAAATAGATAAATAATTTATGTCTACACGTTAAGACACGTGTACACGATAAGGGTTGTGTACACCTCATCTTATTTTATTTTTATCCCATACATTGTGATTCTTCATTAATGGTGTTTAATGGAGTAGAACAAGTTACTTGATTCATAGTGGGCTTAGCTAGCTCCACCGCTATGGCTTTATTCGTAATTGTAACGATCATCGAGCAATAGATGTGGATCAATTAGCAACCAACGAACTGGTAGTTAACGGTGAGATGCCCTTGATTGAAACCTTGACCGTTGGTGTCAATTTGTTTGAACACATTTACGTCCAAATCCAGGCCTCCGTTGGAACACTGATCCACTATCCTCACCTTCACTTGCGCTCCCGTCGCCTTGTTAGTCACCTACGCAACGCAAACCGATACCAGCAAACCGCGACGAATTAAATCAGGCAAAAAAGTAACGGATCAGGTTCGTTGCAATATAAATATATGTATATATAATATACGTATATGTACCAAGAGGCAAAGGCCGCAGGAGGCTTGGCCGTGGGGGGCATTGGGGTTGTTGGCACACCAAGCGGTCCAGCCATACTTGGACCGCCAGGACAAGGGCTGGTTCGCGTCCCAAGTGGCACAGTAGACCCTCTCCTCGTTGAGGTCCCAATTGTGTTGTTGCGGATTGTAGTTGTTGTACGTCGCTATAGCCGTCCCGCTTTGGGCGCTCGTGTTTGGAGCCAGGCAAAGCACCGCCAGCGCCACCACCAGTGCGGCCGATACCACTGTCCTCATGCTCACTCCCTCCATATGAGTATTGATCGAGTTAATTGAAGTATTATGTAGCTAGTTTGTTGGTTGCTCCGTTACTTCTTTGTAACGAGGGGTTATATAGGAGAGGGCGATTGGTAGAATTACCAAAATGCCCTGCCCCATGCTTGCTGCTACATTAATGATCGAAGACCTGACGAAAGCGCGCAAGATTTAAATTTTCGATAGGTTTTATGTACACTGGATATCTCGTATTTTTTTTTATAAAGTAATAATTCGAGCTCAGATATACCTGAAGTTCAAGAGGCCGTACTTGGACTATACATTCGAACATACAATACACCGAAAAATACACTCTTACCTTTTTTCTATATATCGAATATACAATAAAAACCAAAAATAAAGGAAAGAAAAAAGGTGCGATCAGACAAAGTAACATACTGGATATCTCGTATGCAATACAATAAACCGAAACATTATATTTTCATTAACAAAAAAAGTCTTACCCTTTCGTGATACTATCATACGTGTAGAGCTTGTTCTCTCGAATTTTTACCTAATAAAAAAAAGAAATTGTTCAATACCCATATCGGATCTAATTGAATCCGACTTTGATATCATGTAAAATATCCAATAAATAGTTAATAAGGCCAAACACGTGTAGGGTTATATTAATTTATTATTAATATTATTATTATTATATACTGTATATTATGGTTAAGTCAGGATCCACCAACTTAATATAAAAAGTTAAAACTATTGTGTAAAGCTTTAACTTTTCTTATAACCCATCATTTTTAGTTTTTTATTTTTATAATCAGCATAATCTTTTATCGCAAATCTCTCAATAACTTTTTATTTAGTTTTTAAAGTTTTTTAACTTAATTTACTTATGATAAGATAATGTTTTTTTATTAAGGTAAAAGTTTGATTAGTGTCAAATTATTCGATTATCGTTCAAGATCATTCTTAAGGTTGATGGCTTCCAATTCGGGTGAGTCTTAATATGTTCAATGGAAGAAGGTGACACATCAAAGCAATCTTATCTGATGCACTAAGATAATTGTTGTCTAGAAAGTAGAATATCCACCATGTTAGAGATGTGAATGAGACCAAAAGTGTCCCACATCGGAAGGTTGAACATATCAAGCCCTAGTATATGAGTCGGTGGGCTACTCCTTCTATTGCCAATTGGTTTTAGAATGGAACCCCACTCGGCTTGTGTGCTAGGCTACTAGCGCATGTGCGCTTGTGCACATGACCCCAAATATTAATTTTTTTATAAAAATTTTTTAAACAAATTTGCACTTATAGATAGTAACTATGAAATTGTTTAAAAAATTTGAAAAAAAATTAGATATTTTATGTACTTTTATCCCCTAAAAAGTATACATAAATGGTAAAACAATATGTTTTTTTCCGAACTAATTGAGTAGTTTTTATACAATTTCATTATGCCCAATAGAGGGCAAATAGGCCATAGAGCATTAGAGCCATAGCGGTTTGTTTCAACTTTCGATAATCAACAAATCAAAATTGGCAGCTGAATTTGAACCGATTTTCCACGGCTTACATTTTTTTCTCTTAGCGCGCTAATATATGTTAGGCATTTAATACGAGTTACATAGAATTTTCATAACAATTTCCTGCTTTGGGTTAGGAGTAAAAATTCTTTGAATATTTTCGGGATCTTAGGGCAATTTTATCAGAGGTTATTGAGTATCGATACTCCACTTTATTTGAATAAAAATGATGAAAAGGGTAAGTATTGGGGGGTGTTGGGATACTAGAGTTAGCATTTCGGGTAGTATCGATTGTAATTAATGCAAGACAGGGTTTATGTCAGTCATTTTTTTTTCTAAAGAATACACAGTAACATATTGGATAATGATGTTGCTGGAACCTGAAAAAAAAAAACTTTTATTGTAAAAGTGTTAGTGGATGTAGGCCAAATTAGTTTCTTTGAAGGGGTGTAGGCGACCGTAAAGCGTGGTATGAAAATCACTGGATGAAAAACGTATTTGCCCCCGACAGTGTGCAAATAGTAAGTGAGGCAATGTCCCATAAGGATTTCATCGGTTTCTCTCACATGTGCGCGAGGTAACGTCCCATAAGAATTTCACCGACTTCTCTCACAGGTGCACTCGAGGAGTCGAGGGAGAGAAGATAGAACTGGAACAGGCGTCCAAAATGAGAAAAAGGTAGGAGAAAACCAGAGAGGGAGAGAGAGGCGAAAGCTTTTAGTGTGTCTAAACACTAGCCTTCGACCTCCAATCATTTTATAGCTAGAGAGATCAACTCCTTCGCCCGCAAGAAAGAATCTGCATGAGAAGATTTCTCGCTATATTTAGAAGATCGTGGCTATCCAAAACAGAAAAAATAGATATTCGCGGATAAACACTAACAAACTTATCCGTAATATATTCGGCCTCAAGAAAAGATTTTTTCCGTAAAAAATCAACTCCAACTTCAATCTCGGATCCCGCGACAAGACGAGACGAGCCGGACGGATGGCAGCGACGACGGACGCGCGTGGGATGAATGAGTCTCTTTAAAAATACTTTATTAGGATACATTAATTTTCCAATGTGGGATGGAAGTACAAGGAACACCTTAAAACCTCCCACTATAGTCATTGCCTCCTACATAAAATGCAACATTTCAGACGTATGGAGGATGAAATGCGGCGTTTTGGGCTACAAAAACTTAAACATCGAGTAGAAGTTTTACCATTCTTTATATTTTGTTATTTGATTTATGGAAAAATGAATGAAAATAATACGAACTATCAACCGTGAACCAAAAATAATATTGTGAGAGCATAAATCTGCCCTCAATAATTGTTGATGGAGAACAATCTTGAGGATGATCTCAACACGAACTCTGACGTGTGAAACAAGAACAAACGAGGTCGGGGCGGGGCTTGTCTCCCCCGGAGGACCCTCCGACGCTCAAGTCAGTGTTCTTCTCCTTCCTCCCCCGCTCTGGAGGCATATCTCATGTTTTATAATAAAGATTAGGGTTTGAGGGTTTTACCGTAGGAAAGACAATAATGCACTTGGGCCTTAGCGGACTTGCTTAGTTTTGCTCTCTCAATTGCCCCTCGGGCTTCTTTAGCGCTTGTCAGCGGTGAAGGAGGCCGATGATTTCCGATCCTTGGGAATCTTTATTATGCTTGGATTTTCCCCTTGATCACTTAGTTGGTCCTTGATCTCGTAGATGGGCACTTGGATAACAAGTTGCGTAAATTCTCTTGATTGCCAATGGTTGCATAGTATTGACCGTGATTGGTGCCGAGATTTTGGGCTGCAAATGGTGACTATTGACCTTAATTGGCGTTCACTGTTTGGCCTATAAATCGCGACTGTTGGCCTTAATTGGCGTTCGATTGGGTAGCCTATGAATGGCTAATAGGGGCCGTAATTGGTGAGAGATTGATCCTGTCATAGACTTATTTCGGCCGTAATTGGCGAGAGATTGGTTATGTTATAGACTTATTTCGGCCGCAATTGGCGAGAGATTGGTCCTGTCATGGACTTATTTCGGCCGTAATTGGCGAGAGATTAGTCCTGTCATGGACTTATTTCGGCCGTAATTGGCGAGAGATTGGTCCTGTCATGGACTTATTTCGGCCGTAAATGGCGAGAGATTGGTCCTGTCATGGACTTATTTCGGCCGTGATTGGCGAGAGATTGGTCCTGTCATGGACTTATTTCGGCCGTAATTAGCGAGAGATTGGTCCTGTCATGGACTTATTTTGGCCGTAATTGGCGAGAGATTGGTCCTGTCATGGACTTATTTCGGCCGTAATTGGCGAGAGATTGGTCCTGTCATGGACTTATTTCGGCCGTAATTGGCTTTTCTTTGGGTCTCGATTGACGATCACCTGAATGGCCTATGAGTGGCGAGAATTGGCCTTAAGTGGCAAACGGTTGGCCTTGATTGGCTATTTTTTGGGTAGACCTGCACTGGCAGAGTCGAGAGGTGCAAGGGGTATACCCTCGGCTTTGCTTGGCTATAATTCATAGCACTACATCCTCTGTCATTGTTGATGACAAATCTGCTCCAAATCTGAAGACACTGCACTTCAATGTAATTTGCAATCAATTAATCAACAAGCTTCCTTAACTTCTTGCCTCTAGTATAGCTAGCTCATGTCATACGAATGCAAATCAAATAAATGGCAATACAAGCGAGGCCGCTCGAGGGCAGTTGTTATGCGCTCAGGTGTCATCGTATGAGGCACACCTAAAACCCATGTTCTTGTGTCATTTGTAACACTTACAACCTCAAAGAATGTTGTTCCTACACCCTTCATGGCTTCAAACGACCTCTGTGACAAAATGATTGCATACGTCATGTGTAACCTCCGGGCTTGCAATAACGCCCATTGCAGCACCAACTTTGCCATGAACTTTAGTTTGCGATTGAATTATTAGAGCATCACTCAAAACATTAAAAATCATGCAATGAATATTTTTTTTTAACGGCGTATTTTACATTAGGACAATGAGATGATACATTTTATCATATAAACGAAAAGGTGAATTTAGAAAACTTAGCTTATGGGCTCTTATACATCTCGCGTGAGTTGAGCCAGTGGTGTCTCGATCATCTAATCTTCAACTATTTTGGGTTCGGTGCTCCTAGTATTGCTTCATGTCTCCGAGTTATTCCTGAAGGTTGGGGCAAGAAGGTTGGACCTTGCCCCAGTGTTGTTCCTAACACGTACTGGATCTCGTGGATGCGTTACTATTAATGCCTGGACTCGTCGGAAATGATGCGTTGAAACTCCACTTGGAAGTTGGTCCTTCTTTTGCGATGATCTCAAATATACAAGCCAAGTTGCGATTTTTCAAAATTCCGGGTTGATTTTGTAATTGATGCAAATGTGCACACCCGTCATCTTCTTCCTTCGGATTTGTAAAGAGCGGCGGCGGCGATTGACTCATTCGACTCCCTGAAGCTCTCGGAGAACAGATTCGAGTCGGATCCGAGGGATCTGCGGGCGAGGCGGCGGGAGAGGTCGAAATCGGTAAGCGTCACGTGGTCGGATTGCTAGATGAGGACATTCTCTGGCTCGATGTCGCGGTAGACGAGGCCGGCGGAGTGGAGGTGTTCGAGAGCGCAGACGATCTCGGCGATGTAGAATCGAATCACGGTGGGGCTGAAGACCCTGTCGATCTGGCGGTGGTGCGGCGAGGCTTGGTCAACCGGCGTAGTGCGGCGGTTCAATGACCAGAAAGGCTACGACTTCATCGTGCCCCAGTCCTCGATCGGGTCTAGCGGGTTTCGAACCCTGAGGAGGGCGATCGCGTCGAGTACAGCGTCTCGGTCGGCGATGACGGCAAAATCAGGGCGATCGGTGTGACCTCCACTGACGGAGGCGCTAATTCCTATAACGGCAGAGCGGAAATCTTTCCAGAGGTGGAGGAGGACACCCTGGTGGCTTCGGATTCAATGTTGGAAGCGGAGGCGGCGATGCCGGTCACGGTGGCGGTGGCAGTTGCTACTCTTGCCGATCCGCCGCTTCATCCAGCCTCACAATCAATCGATCTTTGTTGCTTTGTTCACCGAGAGATCCGATTTTATGGCCTTTTGATCGAATCCCCACGGACGGCGCCAATTGTGACAGCATAAATCTGCCCTCAATAATTGTTGATGGAGCAACGATCCTCAGCCAATTGTGACAGCATAAATCTGCCCTCAATAATTGTTGATGGAGCAACGATCTTGAGGATGATCTCAACACGAACTCTGACCTGTGAAACAAGAACAAACGAGGTCGGGGCGGGGCTTGTCTCCCCCGGAGGACCCTCCGACGCTCGAGTCAGTGTTCTTCTCCTTCCCCCCCGCTCTGGAGGCATATCTCATGTTTTATAATAAAGATTAGGGTTTGAGGGTTTTACCTTAGGAAAGACAATATGCCCTTGAACCTTAGCGGGCTTGCTTAGTTTTGCTCTCTCAAATATGAACTTTAAAAATTATAAATTTATACACAAACTATCCTTTATTAAACCAAAATCGATACAATGGGCAAAATTCACAAACCAAAAATTAATATGTACTCAAAATATAATTAACTAGCAAGTATTGTACAAATTTATAAAATTAAAAAGAACATCTACTGTTCAACTTCCCCAACCTCGATCTGTAGCCTCGTTCTACCGGATTTGAGCTATCTTGTTATCCTCTAATCCACAATCCTTCCTCTCATCTCCACACGCCTCTCAAATCCTTTCAATCTGCCACTTCCTCCTCTCTCGTGACCTCTCCGCCATCGAAATCGCCTACACCCACCTCTCCCAATCTCCGCCATCGAAATCGCCTACATCCCAGTACCGTTCGATGTTGTAGGGTACAGTGGTCAGTGAATGAGAGATTGAGGTTGGATTGTTGTTGAAAAGACCAATTTGAATGGGTTTTGGGACGAGCAGTTCCATTGAAGGCTTAATGTTGTGTTTGAATTACGGATTTGGGTTGTAATTGACAATTTCAGTTGACGTTGTTACTGGGATGTGGAAGAAGTTGTAATGGGGAAGATGACAAAGATTGATTTTCTTTTTAATTTTACAATGTTGTACCCAAATTGTCCGTTAATTCAATTTAGAGTCTAAAATTAATTTTTAATTTGTGAATTTTGCCCTTTCTATTAGTTTTAGTTTAACAAGGTATAGTTTGTATATAAATTTATAATTTTTATAGTTAATATTATTTTTGGTTCATGGTTGATAGTTCATATTATTTTCATTCATTTTTCCTTGATATATCCCTCAAACAGTCAAACCGACATGGGACGGGTTTTTTTTATTCAAACAAATATCAACAATCTACAAACTGGTAGTTGAGGGTGAGATAACCTTTATTTGCACCTTGACCGTCGGTGTCAATCTGATTAAACACATTTACATCCAAACCCATTCCTCCGTTGGAACACTCATCCACGATCCTCACCGTCACTTGTGCTCCCGTGGCTGTGTTAATCACCTAAAAAACCACAATTCATCCAATTAACTACTCATATCCTATTATTTTAAATTAAATAAATATAAGATTTTAGTTTAATTAGTTTTTTAAATCTAAACTTTTATAGAGCTATTTACTTAAGGGTGGGACCCGAGACGGAATTTTTTTTTTTTTAAATCTCACATGGGTCTTGTCCCTTGTGGGACGGTATGAGACCGGCCAGGACGGGATTCACTATTTTTTTTTAAATCCCATCGGAATCGACGCGGGACCAGAATTTGCGGGATTTGTGTTCACCCCTATATTTATTCGAGCGTGAACTTTTGATTTTTTATTCACAAATTTCCATTAGCTACCCTAACATATAGGTTTATCAAACATCATATTAGCTTATGAATCTATATTTAACTCAGATAAACCATCAACTTAGTCTACTCTATCAGTTTCAACTAATCTATTAGCTATCCTATCACTTTCAACTACTCTATTAGCTATCCATTTGCCAAACACCACCTAAGTATATCATAAACTTAGTGTATAGATATGTAGGTGTGCGTACCAGAAGGCAAAGGCCACAAGCGGCTCGGCCTTGGGGGCCGTTTGGGGCGCAGAAGGCGGTCCATCCGTACTTCTGGCGCCAGGCCAAGGGCTTGTCCCCGTCCCAAGTGGAGCAGTAAGTACTCGTCGCGACAAGGTCCCAATTGTTTTGTTGCGGATTGTAATTTATGTACGTCGCCCTAACCGTCGACGGACCGCTCTGGGCGGCTGTGTCTGCATCAAGGCAAAGGATCGCCAACGGCTCATTGTACGTTGGCCCCACGGCCACCGTCCCGTTCTGAGCGGCTGTGCTTGAAGCAAGGAGGAGCACTGCCAACGCCACCACCAGCCTCATGCACACCACCTCCATGTGTGGCAACTAGCAAGCCCTGTGGAGGAAGAGTTATCTAGAAAGTAGATAATGGATTTTTAAAATTATTGATGCATTGTTAATGTAAGGCGTATAATTTGCTAACTGTTTGAATAGTCCAAACAAATAAAAATTCGCCTCTCAGTTTGTACCCGTTTTTGCACGGCATACATCTTTGGAATGTTTTCCGGATTTCATGAATTTAAAATTGGAAAAATTGTAAAAAATAGTCTAACTTTTGGGGTTCTTGCGCTCATTATCTGAACTATAAAATAAATGTAGAAAATAGCCTCAAATATTTACTTGGTTGCGAAAAATACCCTCAAACTACATTTAATTAAGCTACATTCAAATAATTACCTTCAAATTCAAATTAATTATAAAAAACAGCCTTAGGTTGCCTTTAAATTCATATTAATTACAAAATCTCTCCAAAATAATTTTTATTTAAAAAATCATCACTTCTTATATAAACAATGTTAGACTTAATTGTTGTGATCTAAACTCATAGCTAAATTAATTATAAAAACTATCTCAAACCATATAAAGATGTTATATACTCATGTATTAGTTAGGATATAAATATACCCTAAGACCCTTGTAATGATCATCAATGAAATAATCAACAATCAATCTCTCTCTCCTTTACCCTTACTATCTCTTATCCCTAAACTCATCTTCTTCCCTAATCTCTTCCTCTTTTCTCTATCTTCCCTTCAACTCACAAGATCCCACTTAGGATCATGACAAATTGGTATCCAGAGCTGGTCGATCTTCCATTTCAGAGTAATTTCCAGGACCTTCCGCAAACGAAATCAATGCCTGTCGATGTATGTCGTGCAAAACAACGTGCACAAAAGTCAAACGACAATTATTTTCAAACGGAATGAGTATATAAAATATCCATCTTTTTCTAATTTTTTTTAACAAGTTCGTACTTGTAGATACTAACTATGAAGTTTAAAAAAATTTAAAAAAATAGATATTTTATATAGTTTAATCCCTTAAAGAAGCGTACATAAATAGTAAAATGACATGTTTTTACCGAATGGAGGTAGTAGTGTTTATAGTACAATGTCATTATAAGCCCCACAGGCCACAGGGCATAGGGCCATAGCGACCCGTTTCAACTTTCAATAATCAACAAATCAAAATTGGCAGCTAAATTTGAACCGATTTTCCACGGCTTATTACGAGTCACATAGAATTTTCATAACAATTTCCTGCTTTGGGTTAGGAGTAAAAATTCTTTGAATATTTTCAGGATCTTAGGGCAATTTTATCGGAGGTTATGAGTATCGATACTCTAGTTTATTTGAATAAAAAATGTTAAAAGGGGCAAGTATCGGGGTATTGGGATACTAGAGCTAGCATCCCGGCTAGTATCGGTTATTGTTAAAGCTTTGCAGCTTTGCCTTGCAATAAATGGATTTCTAAGATTGGGAAAGGTCGGATTTGTTATGTGATTCTCCATTTAAAATTGAGAAAAGCTGATATTGTTGAGGAAATTGGAAAATTGAGAAAATTTCAGGAAAGTTAAAAAAAAAGGGCTCAAAATGCCTTAAAAAGTTAACACTGATAAAGCATTTTTTTACTTAGAAATAGCATCACTTGTAAAGTTATAATACATGTAACAAACCCTGTAAATTTGTGTAGTGTATTGAAATAAACTGAACCAGTGCAGCTCAAATAAGATAATTTATGTGTACACACCTTGAAATGTTGAGCACCTCACATTTCTTGAAATCAAATGCACAGATTCTTGTAACAATCTCTCATTGTTGAAATAAACTGCGAAAAGATATCGGTTACTACGCAAACGATGGCGGACCATATATTGATGGCACATCATCTGTTTCCGTTCAAATAGACCAACCAATTCAAAGTGAAAATTTTATGTTCCACATAGCTATGCTCCATCGAAGATGGAGATACAACTCAGACAGGTAAATTTGCAAAGTCGGAAAAAATATAATCGCTTCACACCAGATAATGCATACTATAACTTGAAACTGGTGAAACACTGAGTTGTCTTCTTCGTCTTGCATCAGTGACCATCCTCAATCTTCTTCAAGCCCTTCATGTCAGTTGTTTCAACCCTGTTTGTTGGAAAAAGCTTATCAATGTTGTGTTTTTTTCCCAAAGCACGTAAATGGAATCTGATAGCATAAAATTCTTAACAGAAACGGATGTAAGTGAACATAATTCCCATCCCGGAACTTCGTTCATCCTCCCATAAAACAAAATTAAGTGAACAAATACAAAGCAAAATAAACTCACGTTGTCCCATAGAGAGCAATTTTTTGAACCCTGGTAACTTCAGAGCCGGATTGATTGTCTTCAATAAATATTGTCAAGCTGATCAAAATAAATCACCAGAATCAGAGAGAACCGTCAACACAATTTATACTGATCATGATCAATGCATAGTTACAACTTACAATGCTAGCTTATGTTATAGAAACTGATGGAGGCATGAGAACAACGTTACAAAAAGACAAAAAAAAAATGGAAGTATTTCTTACCTGCGAACATTTTGAAATTTGACATACTTCAGAAGTACTGGATTTCCCTGCAAAGAGAATATCATATCTGATGAGTATTCGGGTAAAGAAACTATTGTAACTAAGAATAATGTCATGGACCACTACTGTTGTGAGAGAGATCCATATAGGCGAATAACTCTTTTGAAGAGTAAAAATGCTGATGAAGGAGGAAAGCCTCCCAAAGAATAGTAGTAAATTCACCTTCAGATTATCTGGAGAAAGATCAACTGTGTCACTTGGAGGGAAATCATTCACATTACTGCATATCATAATGGACATATCTCAGCAAAATGAGAAAATAAGCACATGATAGCATCTTCCTTAAATCCTAAAGACATGCAAGAATCAGGATGTTGATCAGTTCAATATAAATGTTACCTAAATCCCATATGCTCCTTGTTTGAGAAAAGCTTAACAATCTTAGGACCTGAAATAACGCCAGCAATAAAATTTAAAGCAATGACAATTTCTTTCTAGTAAGAGCATATGCATCACCCAGTTCTAGTTTCCAAACAGAAACACATCGCAACCCACAAAAGATGAATCAAGCAATATGCAAGTTCCAAAATGGTTGTGGATAGGTTCAGTTATGCAAGTTCCAAAGGAAATCTGAAGAATGTCTTAGGAAAAGACACTAGTCTTTCTATGCATTAAACGTAGATGAATCCAGATTGTTCTGATTCATGGATCATTGATGAGAACAGTACAAATAAGAATAAGGAATCATAAGTACCCTCCCCAAAGGGCCTTTTGTAAAGCAATGAAAAACTTCAAGTTTTTGTTTCATGAAGCAAAGAAACACTGATTCCTACTTTGGTTGAAGCAAAAAGGTGATGACATCATATGACTATAAGACATACCTTCTTCTTCAGTCCCCTTGATGACAATGGAGTGCAACTTTATAACTTGGGTGAATGGTATGTAGATCAAGAGTTGCTCATCAGCATCACTCTCTAAACTTAAGCCATCATCTTCTCGGTAACCCTAACTCACCAACAAATCGACTATTTCAACAAAAACAATCACCAAATCGCTAGCCAGATTACATTAATACGAAATTTAAAGTTAAAAACTGCATAAACAATTCAGCACTAAAGCCCAATTAAACAATGCCCAATACTAAGCAGCCACCGAACCGCAAATCCATTGAAGGTTAAATAATGAACATGTGTGAAGAAAAAACCCTCCAGCTCAAATAAACAAGAATTAGTGATTCGATTTCGACCAATTCAGTGCGCAGGAGCCAACGACAGGTAGATAGAGGAACAATGGAGAGGTAAGGGACGAGAACCTGCTTGAGAGCGTTGAAAACAGATTCACTGCTACTCTGATTGAGACATTCGATCCCCCTCCAATCGATGAAATCAAGTAAATCAACCTGGAGTCGCAAATCAAATTCAAAAACTTGCACACACTAACAAAATCGCCGAGTTCTAGAGACAACGGAGGAAGAGAGAGTTACTTGGTTTCTTTGAATTGCAGAGGCGGATTCGGCAGACATGGCGGACACTACGAAATCGCAGGCGCGGAGAGAGAGAGTGTGTGTAATTGCCAAATTGGGGGGGGAGTCGAAGACTGCGAAGGAAAACAAGGAATAAAGGGGGGTTGCGTCCGTGGTGAAGGATAAAGAAACTCTACTTTATTTCGGATGCTCCGTTTGCTTCGCTGAACGACGTCGTTTCGAGGTTCAATCATAATTGTCAACAAATTATAAATGGCTTTAAATAATAGAATTGTTATTAACTTTTGATTAAAAAAACAACGTTAACTTTAGAAATTTGAAGTCTATAATATAAATCCAAACTAAACTCATAATAAAAAAAAATAGTTTAAAATTTGATTTTTTTTTTTTATCAAAACACTAATGTAGCAACCAAAAAATTATTTTATTTGAACTAATTCAAACAAAATAATAAACAATAGAATAGAATAATCAAGTATATCTGTATATGCACACAACACAAGCAATGTTAATGTTAACCCTTAATCTATTAAAATTTTAATCGATTTAGTGTTTTGTCCAAAATTTGATCGATTTTTAAAGCTGTATTTTTTAGTAAAAACATACAAACACATGAATTTAGAATTTATAAAAGTTAATAATTTTTATTAAAAGCCTTTTTTTTCCAACTTTGATAATATCATGACACCAAACACATATTTCGAAATAACTCTTTCAATGGTCATATAGTACCTCATTAAGACGGTTGAGTAAGATCGAACTAAATTTTTCTAATTTTTTTTTTAAAAAAAACACATATTTAGAATTTTGATTTTTTTTAAGAAATACAGATATTGGGCCTCATCCAGAGCCCATTGGGCCAAATGAAAGGCCCATCGAGAGATTCGGTAGCTATCCACAACCACCCTTACAAAAAACCCTAACCTCAGCTCCAGAGAGTCTTTCCGCTGCGCAGGTAGGGTTTTCTTTCGCATTTAGCCTTCATCCTCAGCAGCTGCTCCCTCTCGGAAGCCCCTCAAGCAGCCATGGCCGTCGGGTGAAGCTCCGATCTCTCTCCTCGCATCGCTTTCTTTCATCTCTTCTTCTTGTACTGCTCTTTTTTTTCTGACTATCCACCTGTTGCTTGCTTGATTCGAACCCCGAATTTGCAGGAAGAACAAGAGGATTTCCAAGGGTAAGAAGGGAGGAAAGAAGAAAGCGTAAGTACATCGAATTGCTCCAATTTCCCTTTGATTATTCGGATTCGGTTTCTTTTCGAAATGCATTTTGAATTTAGCTTCCGATCGCTGTGCTCTGCCGATTCACGATTAATTATGTTGATTATTTAAAACCTGGCACAGAACCGATCCTTTTGCTAAGAAGGACTGGTATGATATCAAGGCACCTGGGGTGTTCAACACCAGGAATGTTGGGAAGACTCTTGTCACTCGTACTCAGGGTACCAAGGTATCTCTCAGTTCCCTCTATTGCAGTGACATGCCAATTTTTTTATTTTATTTTTATTGAAGTTGGAAGTGTTATTTGTTATATAATTTTTATGTTTCTTTTTAATCATCGTTGATCATGGTTTGGATTTGTTTGTCCATGAATTCGGATGTGAAAATAGAGTTGATCAATCCCTGTTTTGATTAGGTTCCCTCACTGATGTGTTTCTAATACAGAGATTTTAGATAGTTAATATGATCACTTTGGTACTTAGTGACAGTGGAAGTGCACTGAGTAGCCATTTAAGATGTTTCCTTGGTGAAATTCTTAAGATTCATAATGCATTGTCGGTTGGCGAGTAGTTCAAGAGTAATTTCTGTCTGTAGCTGAAAACTGAATGTGCTCTCTCTTGATCTCAGCTTAGTTATAGTTATGCTTCATATTGTTTCTAATTTACACTTGGTTGCCTCATTTTACCTCTATCAACTTTGAGAGCATGTGAAATATTGTAAGTGGAACTGGGAACCCACCCATGTATACTTTTTGTACTTTGACACTTCCAATCGTCTTCATTTTTTTTGTTAGTAGTATGTGTCTGTTGTAAGTTTTTTCTGAGTTTTGTCTTGTATTACTTGTATTAGATTGCTTCCGATGGACTGAAGCACAGAGTTTTCGAGGTTTCACTTGCTGATCTCCAAGGCGACGAGGATCAATTCTTCAGGAAGATCCGCCTGAGGGCCGAAGATGTTCAAGGAAGAAATGTGCTTACTAACTTCTGGGTATGTGTACTGTTGAGTGTTGTATGTTTGTGTTGAGAGTTTGCTTTCAAATAATTTCTTCATTGATATGTAGTAACTTGGGTAATATTTGCTAATTTTGAAACCAGGGCATGGACTTCACCACTGACAAATTGAGGTCCCTTGTTCGCAAGTGGCAAACCTTGATTGAGGCTCATGTTGATGTTAAGACTACTGACAACTTCACTCTGCGTATGTTCTGCATTGGATTCACCAAGAGACGCCCGAATCAGGTGAAGAGGACCACTTATGCTCAGTCCAGCCAGATCCGTCAGGTATGGTATTAATTTAAAACTTCCCTGCATTCTTGTTAAATCCCTTACAATGTGTTTGGCACCTGGGTTTTTTAGGGGAAGGAAGGGGTGGGAAATTGGAAAAGAGAAAGGAAGGGGAGGGAAGGGGAGGAATTTCACTTTCCCATCAAATTCCACCGTTTTGATGGGGTGTGAAATCCCACCAAATTGAGCAGTTACCTACCTTTGTAATCCCTTCCATTCCTCCTGATTGTCCACCCAAACACCAATTTTATTTTCCCCTCATTTCCCTTCCTAAAAATCCCACCAAATCCCATCTTCCAAACAGGGTGTTAGTGGCAATCATGTAAAGCTGGAATGTGATGAATAAGCCTGATATCCTTCGCTTTTCCATTTTAGATCCGCCGCAAGATGAGAGAGATTATGATTAGCCAGGCTAGTTCCTCCGACCTCAAGGAATTGGTTGCCAAGTTCATCCCAGAATCTATTGGAAAGGAGATTGAGAAGGCTACCTCCAGCATCTACCCGCTACAAAATGTTTACATCCGCAAGGTTAAGATCCTCAAGGCCCCCAAGTTCGATCTTGGAAAATTGATGGAGGTATTATTGCTCATTCAACTGCTATGACATTAATTTGTGCATTAGTATACATTTTTAGAACTCAACTAATGTTTTTTCTCTGTCAATGATTTGCAGGTTCATGGTGATTACACAGAAGATATCGGTGTCAAGCTTGACAGGCCATCTGATGAGCAGATGGCTGAGGGCGAGGCTGCCCCAGAAATTGTCGGAGCTTAAACAGTTGGGTACTACTAGTTGAAACACAATTGCTGTGGTGTTTTATTAGTTGCTGCATATTAGCAAATTTTGTTTGAAGCATTACTGAATGACTTTTTTTTACCTCTTGATCTTGAGTTACGATATTTTATTTTCATGCACTGGAATCTGAACCTGGTCTTCATAAATTTGCTTGTTGAGATGTTTCTTTGACTAGTGCCTGCTCGTTTTGTTGTTCGTGACCATTTTCTTAATGTCATAGATGTCCATGTAGTTCCCCTTTTCAGTTGGTGGTCACTGGTCACTGGCCTTGAAATCAAATAGCTATTTGCTCTTGTTAAAGTCATAGATCTTGTTGAGTTGAGTGCCTGAGGCACTCATCTTACATGATCAAGAAGATAAACAACTCTTGACTTATCTGTCTACGTTAGTTGGCGTTCTCAATTGCTTTATACATCTTTGCCTCAAATTGATGCAAGTTTGGTGATTCGGATTATTAGTTGTTTCTGTCTAGCTAGTTGAATTTTGAATCTTGCTGTTTATCTAACAATTTATCATATTAGTTTTTATAATATAGTGTTGTGATCTCCACCTCCTAATTGTTGAAGATTCAAGTTAATGTGTAGGACTACACTATACTTTATATTTTGTTAATGTTTTCCTGTGAGATACCCATACCAGCCAAAATACTACTCCCTCTGTTAATTAAAACTTGTCGTTTACTATTCATGCATGCTTTTTTAGAATGATAAAAACTATATGAAATATTAACTTTTTTTAAAATTTGTTTTTATAAATTCATACTTAATAGTAACATGTATGAAATTATTAAAAAAATATATTAAAAAAATTAATATTTTATATAGTTTTCAAAACCTCAAAAAGCTTACGTGAATAGTAAAACGTCAAGTTTTAATTAACGGATGGAGTATTTCATATGCATAAAATGGCCATGATTAAATCAAGGGAAATTCCACGTGGTAGTCATGAATTTTTACAAATTCTGCGTGATACACAAAGTTTTAAAAAATTCTGCATGGTACCCACAAGGTTTTGTAAAAGTATATATGATACTCATAAGATCACCCACAGTGGTTTTGGGTAAAATGTACACATTTGCACAAGATGTGTAAAAATACACATCGCTTTTTAACAATTTGCTTACACACCATTCAAATACAATTCATTTAAAACAGAAAAAGAAAGTAAAATCATAAAAAATCAACCAATGAAATTGTCTTGCTTTTTGTAAAAGTTTTTGCACACAGGGGAGGTGGTGTGCTCAAATTTGCACATTACATGCTCAAATATGTACATTTGCACACACTCAAAACAACTAATGGAGTTAAAAAAGTGTCTAAAATATACACATTTGCACACCACCATTGTGGATGATCTAATGTGCTTTTATTTTGAAAATTCGAGATTTTGATTTAAAAAATTCTATTAGTTTGAATATTTCTAAAAAATGTTTTTTCATATACATTTTCTTAGAGATAATCCAACCAAATTTTTTCCCAAAATCTTGCGTATATAACTTTTGATTTGTTCTCATTTCTCAATGTTTTTGTTTTTATGGAAAATTGATAAAAAAAAAAATAATACCAACTGTTATCCATGAATCAATATTAATACAAACTTTAAAAAGTACTAAAAGATATACAAACTAAGCCACATTAAACCAATTTTTATATGAGATAATTTTCCAGTTAACTTTTGACGTAGCAATCGGGACTCAGAAAATTAATAATATGGTGCCACTGCCACATCATTCAATTACTAAATTTAATTTTTGTAAAAAAAAATTAATTTTGAGTATACATAGGATTTTAGAGTTAACGTGCTTATCTAATTTATACTCAATATTAGTATTTTTTTATAAAAATTATATTTCGGTATTTAATGAAGTGTCTCCATAGCATTTTTTTTAATTTTTAATACTCAATTAAAGGTGATATTTTATTCTAATGATGCATAATAGTGAATTGTATGATGTTGTTATATAAACTAATTTATCAAAACCTCGTGGTTACCATATGGATTTTTGCAAAACCTCATAGACACCACGCGGAATTTATCAAAACTTTGTGTACCATATGGAAATTGCAAAACTTCGTGGTCACCACAAGGAATTTTCCCTTAAATCAAATGTTTCTAAAACTACAAGCCATTGTTGTAGGTTTGGTGGGTTCCTGTCGGCTCCCCAATGTCAAGACGTTGCGTGAGTCTGCTCGTGATTTGTTTTTATATGTTGAGTTTGAGTCGTTTCTCTTGTTTTGCTTTGCATTTCTTTTTCGTGTAATGTATTGTGAGTTCATGACCTATATAAAACCATCCACCTATATATATAGGTGGATCTTTATAGATGAGGTCAATAAGACCACTATTATTGTGAATATCAATACCCCTGGTAAAGTGGCGAGATATGCAACCTTATCAGCCACTTTGTTGTCAATTCGGGGTAAATGAAAGGACACCTCTTTCAAATTTGATAATAGGAACCATCCACTTATTGAATTACCATGTCTAGATCTTAAACTTTTAACTTTATATATAGGGGTTGCATCGGTCTAAAACCGAACCAAACCGAACCGAAACCGAAACCGAAAATCTCAAAATTTCAAACCGAAAGCCGAACCGAAAACATTAGGTTCGGTTACGTTTTAACATAATTGAGCCGAATTTCCACAATTCTCTAAAAAAACAATAAATTGTTGAACCGGTTCAGTTATTTGCCGGTTTGCTTTGTGTTTGCCTAGGGTTTTTGCCTTTTCGGTTTGGGATTTTTGGAATTTTTTAACATAAAAAATAAATAAACAATAAATAAACTAATAATATGCATACAATATACGGATCATAATTTATGAGCCTACAATGGAATATTAAAAAAAAATCGGTTTAACACAAACCGAACCGAAAAATTGAAATTTTTGGACCGAAAGCCGAACCGAAAAACTTCGATTTGTGTTGGTTCGAACCAAAAATTCGGTTTGGACCGAATCATGCAAAACCTTATTTATATATATAAAAAAAGTTTGTTGGTTGGTTGGTTGGTAAGATAGGTACGTTAATTCATACACGTGGTTGACCCATCTTCCTTGTGGCGGAGCCAAGTGTCTATAATTACATATTCATATAGGTGCTTAATTTTGAGGAAAAGAGTTGTTTACGTTACAGTTTATACGACTATTCGTTTTTAGATGGCGTCGGTTTTGGATGGTGATTGTTACGCACGGTGCCGTTTCTGGAGAAATGCATACGTTACAATTTATACGACGACTATTTATTTTCTTTTCTCCAACGTTCGTATCCGGTGTAAAAGAGTTGCTTTCTAATAGGACCGACACGAGCTAGTAATTTTTTATTATATTTAAGTCTACTGACTTTGTAACGACGGAGTTTATAACTAGACTTTTTATAAACTTTATGAAATAATGGTTGAAAGGTTATATTCCTTCCGTTGCACAATACATGTTCTTTTGCTTTTCGCTCTATAATATTATATAAAATATTATAGAATTATTTTAAAAGTAGATCGGGAGTTCAAGCCGATGTTAAATTAGGGTGAGGTTTACTATTCTAGTCTACAGGCCACTTAGCTAAACGAAATCCTGAGTATCAACTTGTGAGTCTCGATGTGTAGCTGCCGTTAAAAGGCTATAAGTAACGGCATTCTCAGTTAAGATAATATGATTCAAGCTTGCTTGTGTGTATGTGCTTGTTATAAGTAGATGTAGATGTTTGAAGATTGATACAGAACTTAAAATTCTCGTCCGAAAAAACGCTCAAAAAAGGTGTCGAATTGTGCAACGTGGGGTCTCTTCCTAATTTCATGGCTTCCCACAAAAAAAATAAGACATAAATAGAAAGCATGAGAAAAACATGAGGTTAAATTACCGACGCTTTTGAAGTGGGGGAGAGGGACTCTACATTGCACTCATTAATCCGTAGATTATTTTTGAAAAACAACATCTAAACAGTAAATGATACTTCATCCTAGACATGGTCACGGGTCACGAGTCGGGTGGGTCGACCCGTGACCCGTCGGGTCAGGGTCCAAGGGTCGAAGGGTTGGCTCGGGTTGAAGATCAGGGTTAGGGTCGAGGGAAATGGAACCCGTGACCTGGCGGGTCGACCCGCCGGGTCACACGGGTTGTAACATTTAAAAAAGTAGCCGTTTGGGTGGGTCCCACTTGAACGTTTATTTTTAAAAAAAAAACTAGCCGTTGCTCGGGTTGAACGTAGGCTCGAGCCTATAAATAGGCATCCCCTCTTCCCCAATTCATTTTACTTACACATCCCATCAATCAAATAACTTACATTTCATTCATTCCCGTCGTTCCGTCAATTGTCGTAATGGCCGGCGGTAAAAGCGGATCCTCGAGCTCCTCCTCGTTGTTCAATCATTTCAACAAGGTCGACCAAGGCCCGGGGAAGATCGAAGCGGAGTGTCGTTATTGTGTTCATAAGTACAAGATAACGAACAACTTGGGTTATGGCAACTTGAAGAATCATCTAGCCAAGCATCCCGAAAACATCACGAAACCTTAAACACGAAACCTTATTTCACAAATTCACAAAACATCACGAAAACATCAAAACAATAAACCGACCCGGCCTTGACCCGGCGGGTCGGCCTATTTCCACCCTTCAAAGCCACGTGACCGACCCGGGACTCCGACCCGCCAACCCGTCGACCCGGCGGGTGACCCGAACCCGTCGACCCGTGGGAATCTCGGGTCAGGGTTAGGGTCGTACCCCCGGGTTGCCGACCCACGGGTCGGACCCGTGGCCATGTCTACTTCATCCGTCTCGAAATTTAGGTCATTTTAGGTCTTTGTTCTTGTATCAAAATAGATGTTATTGTAGGTTTTCTAGGTAGTGGATAATAATCATTTGTATCGATTTGTGTGTTGTTGACTTTTTTAAATATTTTGATTGGTTAAAAAATATAGCGGGTATTAAAAAAAATAAAATTTATGAAAAAGTTAGTGGAATAATAATGTTGATTGATGGGTAAATGTTTTATTAAAATTTGTGCAAAATCCTAAAACGACTTAAATTTTGAGACGGAGAGAGTATGTAGTAATTATTTTTGAATGGATGGATTTTATTTTATTTTATTTTTAGATAGGGAGAAGAACGAAAATTTTTATTTTAAAGAAAAAAAGCAAAGTGATTTGATGAATCATATACATGCTTAATCTATATATCTATATCTATATCTATATAAAATACTAAAACAGAGGCCTGGGCTCTGGTGCGATCTCGCGTTCACGGAATTTTCTGGATTAAAGCGGGATTATTTTTGCTTACGTGGCATTTTCTGGATTAAAGTTGTATTATATTTCTGGTCCACATCAATTAATAAACGAATATAGTTAGCTAAAAACTTATCTTTTTAGATCAATAATCTATCCAATATAACTTGAATTAGTTGTTATACATATTTATTATTTTCATGCTTTTGTTAATAAACTATACTCCCTCCGTTCGGAAATATAAGATCTTTTACTTTTTGGCACGTAGGTTAAGGAGCTAAATACTATATAAAATATTAATTTTTTTAAAATTAATTTTTTACAATATAACACTTTTTATTAATAAGTATTAAAATATAAAAAAATAATTTTAAAAAAATCAATATTTTATATAGTATTTAGCTCCTTAAACTACGTGCCGAAAAGTAAATGATCTTACATATTTGAACGGAGGGAGTATTATTTATTATTTTAAAAGATGAAGAAGGAATATTTGGTGCGTTATTATACCTTTTAGATCAAATTGAATATAATATATTTATATATGGTTTTATTTTTGTGAGCCACGTCAATTTGATTTTATTTTTTTAAGCCACGTCAATTAATTATCTAATATAATATTTTAATATAATCAATATAATAAAATATAATTTATTAACAAAACGCGCAACCGCGCGGATAACGAATACTAGTAAAATACTAAAACAGAGGCCTGAAACGACATCTGGTGCGATCTCGCGTCTATGGAATTTTCTGGATTAAAGCGGGATTATTTTTGCTTACGTGTCATTTTCTGGATTAAAGTGGTATTATATTTCTGGGCCACATCAATTAATAAACCAATATAGTTAGGTAAAAACTTATCCTTTTAGAGCAATAATCTATCCAATATTTGGTCAAAATTGAATATAATATATCTATAGATAAATGTGTATTTTTTGTCAAAAAAAAGTTATCTTTGTTTGAAAAATACCGTTATTTTACCAAAAAACATCTACATAATCTTAAAAGGCTATATGAATTTATAAAAAAGGCTTAATTAATTTTTATTTATACTACACCCGTATCAATTGTATCTACATATAACATATTGGTACGGGGTGTATTTGGTAATAAATTATAAGCTTTTACAATGTGGATATGATAATACCATTTTAATTTATTATTGTTTATATTTGTTTGATATATTTACATTATTACAATAATTTTTATTATGGTAAGTTTATCACATTATATTAATTTATTTGATTTCAAAAAATTTATGTTTATGTCAATTTTTAAATAAAGATTTTTTCTTCACAAAATTTTTCATGCATCTTATCTCTAACTAATTCAAATATATTTTTACATAAGTAGTAATTTATAAAATTAATATAAGGCGATATAGTTAGGTAAAAAACTTATCTTTTTAGATCAAATAAGATATCCATTATTTTGTCAAAATTGAATATATATCTATATATAAATATCTAGCATCAAATTTGGGTTAATTATTATACCTTTTACATCAAATTATGATAAAAAAACGCGTACAATTGCAACTTTATCACTAAAATGTTATATATCTTGATTAGTGACTTTGAATATATATATATATATATATATATATATATATATTATATAATAAAATTTATTTAAAAATCGCACAACAGGCGAATAATAAAACTAGTATATTGAAAAATAGAATAAATGAGTGGATAGAGTGACAGACTAATCATCATGTAACAAAAATATCAAAAATACTATGAGACCAATTCCCACACACATATATGTTCGATAACTTTTTTTGGTAGAGCATCTTTCTAATTTAAAATCTTATACAATAGAAAAATCGATATAATAAAAAAAGAGGTAATAATAATAATAATAATTTTTATTATTATTATTATTATTATTATTTCCGTTTCAAAATAAATGTCGCTTGACTTTTTGAACGTTTTTTAGGAGGTAAAATCTCTATAAGTATCAATTTGTAAAAACAATTTAATTAAAAAAATAATATTTTATAGAGATTTTACCTTCTTAAAAAATGTGTAAAAAATCAAGCGACATCTATTTTGAAACGGATGGAGTAATAATAATAATAATTAAAATAATCATAATAATATAATGGGATTTTCTATTGCTAAAGGAGTGGGGCCCAGATTGTCTCTCGGCTCCCCACTTATTCTTTGTAAACTCTTATAATAATAATAATAATAATAATAATAATAATAATAATAATAATAGAAGGAAAAAACGTGAAACTACAAGGAAACAGACCCCACCGGGCCCCCGGGCCCACCCATCCCCCGCCATCCACAAACAACAACTTATTTGAGAGATAGACACACAAGTCACTGTGTCATTCTTCTTTTGTTCTTCACCAAATAAAATTAATTTGTTATTCGCACGAATCCTCTCTCTCTCTCTCTCTCCTCTTTAATTCTCAATCTCTCAATTCGGTGAATCTG
Source organism: Persicaria maculosa (assembly GCA_963922045.1). NCBI lineage: Eukaryota > Viridiplantae > Streptophyta > Magnoliopsida > Caryophyllales > Polygonaceae > Persicaria > Persicaria maculosa. The sequence continues at coordinate 10,995,352 of OY998267.1, read as the reverse complement.
CAATCGTCGAATCTATTCAAATTTCAGTTTTCTTTCTCTCTCGATCACATCTCAAACATTTTTGGTCATCACTTTTCGTTCTTTGATCCGGAAAGTTTCCTATACCGTCTCTTTCCTTTTTTGTAGGAGACTAAATTAACTGAATTTCGATTGCTTTCCCAATCTCCTCATCAATTCGTGAACCTCATCTTCCCCGTTCCTCTTTATCTTGTTCATTGAGTGATTCCTGAACCGTGTTTTGTGAATTCCATTCTCTTCTCTGCAAATTTTCGGTTTTCCGACGACAATGGGAGATTTCAACGGTAAGATGTCAATGTTAATGCTTTTCGTTGCTGAATTTCTGGATTGATCTTCTCCTGACTGTTCCTGATTTTTTATTTCCTGGATCTGCTTGATTGGTTTTGATTGAAGTTCGGATTTTAACTTTGTGTTGTTGCGTGTCTTGATCATGTTAATCTCTGATCGGAGAAGAAGACCTTGTGCGTGTATTTTTGTTCATCGATTTGGATCGTTCCGGTGTCTGGATTTCGATTTGGAGATTTAGATCTTACTCTACTAATTAGTTGATGCTTTGCTCTGTGTTAATTTTCTCTAATGCGTGCTGATTATTTCACATCGTAGTTTGCATTCCTACATCCTACTCTCTCAAATTCGATTTCACTTTCTGTTTAAGAGTCTGAATGTGTCAATCGGTACAAAAAAAACCTCGAAGTTTATCAATCATTATAGCATCCCGTTCTGAATCTTGTGGCTTTACTGATGTTCCAACATGCAAGTTATCATTTTCTGTTCAAATCGGCTCAAACTTCAAACCCTTGCTTGAAAAAATGCCATAGATCTTATCTCCTGCCTTGCCTAGCAGCTCTGATCCTTTCATATTTTTTCCTGGTTTTTTTTAGTGATTGAGACCACAGATGGAGCTGTTTCTGTGGCCGCTGCTTTTGCTGGTCATCAAGAAGGTTAGTTCAAAAAATTCAAGCTCATGGTCTCAAATAACAAAGATTGAAGCCTCACATTTTTCATGGTCTATAATACATGTCAAAATTTTGAACCTCAAACTTATCCTTGTATTTACCCTCTTTTGTGTCTTACTTGCAACAACTTGGGCTTGCTTTTCTATCAGCTGTGAAGGACAGAGACCACAAATTCGTGCTAAAAGCAGTAGAAGAAGCTTACAAAGGTGTTGAATGTGGACATGGGGGTCCCTTTGGTGCAGTTGTGGTCCATAACGATGAAGTTGTTGCCAGCTGTCACAATATGGTACTGAACAACACGGATCCAACAGCACATGCTGAAGTCACCGCTATAAGAGAGGTCAGATCATAAAAAACACTTGGTCTCTGATTCTGAATGTGATTTTATTATCCTTAACTGGTATGGCAAATAAATCAGCTATGCAGAATAGCACCGTTCATTTTGTGCGGATGCCCTTATTTCCGATGTGTTGCTCTAGGAATCTAAAGGTTCTCAATTCTCATGTTTGTGTTGTTTAACACTTGAATATCTTGACTGAAGAAATATGTGACCGTAGTTGTGTTAATTAGTTTCGCCCAGGGCCTCCGAAAACCATTGGACGCCCCTGGCTGCGCGGAGTAGGAGAACTTGAAAACTTGGTTCATGTCCTAATCATGGAAAGAATCTAAAGGCTCTCAATTCTCATGTCTTTGTTGTTAGCAACTTATTATCTTAATTGTTTCAGCATGGAGGGATGGGACCTAATATGATTGTGATTGTTAAAAAAAAATGGACTGCTTACAGGATAATCGGTTTTCTGCTCATATATTGAATATAATTCAAACTGAAGAGAAAAGAACTGATGCAATGAAACTGAGGATTGTTTATAATTTAGTGCTATTTGTATTATAGCAAAAAAGGCACATCATAGATAAGATGTTGTATAGGGTTCTTGCTGATTTACTTCTATTTTTTTTATTTTCAGGCATGTAAAAAACTGAACCGAATCGAGCTGTCAGATTGTGAGATATACGCATCTTGTGAACCCTGCCCGATGTGCTTCGGTGCCATCCATCTCTCAAGGGTCAAGGTCATACATATATCGCATTCCCGGTTCAATTTCTCACTTATTATCCCATGTTAGTAAACTCTTTTCTTGTTTAGTAACATGGTCTTCTCACTTTTAAACAGAGGTTGGTGTACGGGGCCAAAGCTGAAGCTGCCATTGCAATAGGCTTCGACGACTTCATAGCTGATGCACTAAGGGGAACCGGGGTCTATCAGAAGGCTAACTTGGAGATCAAAAAAGCTGATGGCAATGGAGCAATCCTCGCCGAGCAGGTCTTCGAGAAGACCAAGGAAAAGTTCCGCTTGTACTGAACTGGTTTCTTCCGTCATTCTCAAGGAATAACGTGCAGGAAGAGTCTGCAGACCCGACTAGACTCTTCCGGTTGCAATTGAATCCCATGCTGTTTGGAACTATGAATGTGCCTCATCTAGGTCCCTTGCTCTTACCATCTGCTGTTGATGATGATGAATAGATTGCTTTGACCTGTGTAATTAACAGCATTTATCGTCATTAAACTCAATTTGCTTCCCTCCCTTTCCATCTATGATAAACTGTGTAAATTCAGAAAACTGCTCATCTTCTTGGTCATTTTTAAGGTTCTTCATATTTACGATTGCTTGTTTCCTGAATGAGCGTAAATTTGAGGTTGCGAACGTCTGAAGACAGCTTGTAACAGCTCACAAGCTGTCGTTGACAAATGGAAACCTACCTTGGGGTTCTTTGCTTGACATTACATGTACCGTTTTTCCTAACCTTTGGTTGGATCTTTTGGGTTTCCTATAATTAATCTTGGACGAGATTTTGGCTCATTCATTTATGCCGCTGGCTGGAAATGAAAACGTCGCCAACGAACAAGACGACTAGGAAATGAAGGATAAGGAAACGAGGCAAATGAAAAACGAGAATGGCAAAACATGGCTGTGTGCACAGCGACAGAACGACAAAGGACGAGGAAGACAGAGGAGGAAACAAGGACGAAGCTTAAGGGACCAAAGGTTTGGGCTACTTGATCCTTCAAAACTCCTTTCCTAATGCAATACCCATTCTCATACTTCATGGTCATAATTCCAAAAGTTTTAACTGAAGATCACCTAAATCTGTGTAAAAGCGGGCAATCTGATCAAAATACTTGGAAACACAATTTCCTAGCAAGCCTCGCGAAAGATAAACAAACTGTCTTGCACTGGCTGATTGCGATTCTATGAATAAAATGAGATACAAAAGGGCACGACTCACAAGTTCCTACCTGGAAGAGAAGCGAAAACCTGCATCAATGTTAAGTAATGGCAAAGTGTGATAACTGGTAAGAGGGTGCTAGAGAACTACATCATCACCAGCATTGTCCAGTTCCCGGGATTGCTGTAGAGTTGATGCAGTTCAGCTGTCAGTAGTTTATTCTTATTCAGAGCCACATATAAAACATGAATCGCCTAGGGTTGACATGTCGTATATACCTTGAAGAACGACCCACAAGAGTGAACCTGAGCTGTATCTGAAGATGAGAGGAACTCACATTCGGGTGGCAAACATGAATTATGCAGGATGATGTTCCCTTGGCATGTTCTTGTTTGAGGTTGCCCTTGGGTAAAAGCGATGTCAAATGTCAGGCCTTAAAATTAATCGAAAACCTTACCAACATAGGACTACAACAGGCAGCCAAGGCGAAGGATTAGAGTTCCTCTTCATCTTTGAACATCAACCGTGTTCAAAAGGGATTCTTTTGAACAAATTGTTCAACCTTTTCTCATCAAACCATGGACAGGTAGCCAGCCAGTCTGCCAGACAATCCAATCAGCTCAGAAGAAGCTTACCAACTGTAAAACTTCATCTTCCAGAATCTCATCAAGTAAATAAAGTCTTCAACCAATCAAATTCACAAAAGCAAATCTGGAGGTTCTAATCAAGGAGATGCTGCCCAATTATTAATAAAGCAAGATGTTTAGGCTACAGCCCTAAATTTAAGACAAGTAATAGACATTTTGGATGCGATTAGCCGCTTTTAGGATCAACAAATCCATAATCCAAACCCACCAAATCAATAGAAGTGTCATAGTGCAAACAGTTCATACAAGCAAAGTGAAAGCACATCACTTGAAAGCAAACAGATCATTGCAAGCAATCAAATATATATAGGATATAGCTATGTCAACTCCAACACTCATCAATTCATTCAATTCCCATATAAATACATATGAATTGAGCAAATCTTACATAAAACTCAGAGAGACTCGTACCTGAATTATTTCTGCAACTCATAAGCTGATTAAACAAGAAGAGATAAAGGATGCATCAAATAGTCACTACCTACACTATATAGTTAATCAGCCATGGATGAAAGACCAGGAAAATTAGAAGGCCCATATCACCTTCACTAGTCTACGAGTCTACAGCAATCAATACCAAACCTTTATTTCACGGCAATCAACTTCCTCTCGACATCAGGTCCTGCAATGACAACTTAATCTGATCTTGAACGATCTCCAATCGCTTTGAATACACTTCCAGCTCTAGTATCAATTGTTTCCTCCATCTCTCATCCATCACATCTCCACAACTTCCCAAATTCACCCCTTGGAAATTCATAGGGATAGCATTTGAAACCAACGATTCAATTCCTTTTGATCCACAACCATCCGGCCTGCTTCGATCAACAGTAATTTTATCAATGAACTCCTTCAACAATGGAGTCAAGCAACTCTTCACCGTCTCCTCCATTGATCCCTGCACCGATCTCGGTGCAGGATTAACAGGTTCATTCACACCGGAATTCACATTTTTGGGGGTCTTCTCCTCCACCTGCATCCTCGATCGCTTCCTAGACCTACTCGGAGTTCCCATGCTCATGATCATCATCTTGTTGTCTGGACTGTTAATATCGATGCCAAAACTAGCGGGAGTCCTCTGATCGCCCGCGCTGTGGGGCGTGGCGACGAAAGGCGTACCACCAGAGTTAGGGTTTTGATCATCGTCGTCAAATTCCGGCCGATTGGCAATCGAATCGCTCCATATTTTGCAAGAGATCTCAAATATGGTCTGATCGTGAGGGCTTTTGAAGACGGATTCCCTTCCCGAGCTGATACGGCTGACCGCAGTGCGGTACTTCTTCTTCAACCTCCTGAGCTTTTCCACCAGCTGGTTCTTGTTGCAGTCCAGTTGGATCTTCGACTTGATCTGGTCATAAAACGCCGTCGTATCGTGGTGGTGCCCGGTCCAATGCGGCCCTCTCTGCGTGTTATACTCCAGAAACCCTCGCAAGAGCTCGATCTCGTCCTCATCGGTCCACAGCTTCTGAAACAGCTTCCTCTCCCCCAACGGCGCCGCCGCCGCCACCGCGGAGGTGCTCGGCGAGGCCATCGACACAACCGCGGCGGAGGCTGGAATCGCCGCGGAGGCGAAACCAGCCGTACCAAGAACAGGATCGGAGCCGTTCACAGGAGCGGGCGCTGACGGAGGGAGAACAGCGATTGATACTGCAGCAGAGGAAGAACGAGGAGCGGCGGCAACGGCAACGGCGGCTGCGGAGGAGGTGGAATTAGTGTCATCGGAGTCGTCAGAGTCCCCATCGCCGGCGAATCTGACTCCGCCTGGCGCGTCGTCATCGTCGTCGTCAAGGACGACGTCCTTGAGAGGCTCATCCTCGTCGTCGTCGTCATCGTCCTCGTTGTAGACGATGTGATCTTCCTCCGACGCCATGGAAACGGAGGAGAGAGAAAGAGGGAGTGGGGGGTGGGGTTTGGGTTAGGTCAAGGGTGTGGACTTGTGGGGGGGTTCGAAAGGGTGGGGTTAGGTTAAAGGCTCACGAGGAGTAATGCGTGCACGACTGGCTTGTTTCTTTGGAGGAGAGTGTCCGCACGCGCTAAGGCGGGCGAGTGAGAGGGAATCCGGAGGTGGAAACGGTGTTTGTTTGGCAACGACCAACTAGAAATAACAAATTTTCACACGCAAAATCTTGACATGCTTAGAGCATGCCCAACAGCTTCTCTAAAACAATCTCCAAAATAGAGAATTGTAAATCAGATATTCTGAATTTTTTTTTGCCCCATTCCAACAAAGTCCCCATTATAGAGTTTGTCCCAAAATATATAGAGTTTTCTCCAAATTTAGAGAATGATCTCCATATTTTCTCACCATTCTCTATTTTGGAGATTATAATGGGAAAAAGTGATTTTTATTGTAATTTTTTTAATTTTTAATTACCGATGCTTAACTAACTAACCCCAATTTTAGGGATAATTATGGAAAATAGCATCAACTTTTAAAATTACAGAAAATTGCACTATCTCAAGTAGTGTTTTACATTGCATTAGCGAATAGATAGAGAATTGGGGCGGTTGGAAATGGTAGGGGGCGGCACCCAATCGACTAATCCCCTTTTCATAAATCAATATAATTAAATACTTTTTTTTAGCAAAAATATAATTTTGCTAAAAAAAACAAAATTATAATTAAATACTAATCCAACTAAAAAGTTAGGATTAAGAAACACAACTCCAAAATCATGATAATAAAGCATTGGAATTGGTCACACTTTGTTGGTGGGTCAACAAGGAGGATATATATTATGCCTATAGAAATATCATTCAAGCAAACATGGTTCTCATCTCATAATGGGGTGACGTATCATAAGCAAGCAATCAAATAATGAAATAAATAATACAAAAACTGCTAAACCATCAACTTCTCTTAATGATGATTATTTTTTATAAGCAGCATATTTACTTTTTTTTTTATGGAAAAAGAAGCAATTTACGAGACAAGGAGTTTGACAAAAATGTTATTTATTATTCCCGTACATTAAAAAAAGATAAATTATTATTATTATTATTAACAATTTTGTATTTATTCCTCCATTTGTATCCGTATAATTAACCTTTTAGTCAATTTCAACTTTTTAAGAAATTTAAAAAGGAAAGAAAAATAGCTAAAATATTAACAAATAATTAATATGAAAAAAATGGAAAAAGGAATAATATAAGAAGTTGAAGTATTAATAAAGTATCTTAAAAATCAAATACAATTAATGAGATAGATTTACAAAATTAAATTTTTTTATTATTAATAGTATTTAAAGGGACAACTATTTTTTTAATCAATTATATGGATACAGAAAGAAGTACTAATAGTAACAATAATTTAATAGTGCAGATAAAGAGCTCTTATCTATCTATAATACTAAAGGAGAAGTCGTTTACGCCATGTGACGGCTTCTCCTTTAAAGTAGGTTATTTTTAATTTTTTATTTATGATTTGTTAATTAATTAATTGGATTTTAAATTAATTTTATTAAATTATATTAATAATAATCAATTAATTTTTTTAAATGTGTATCCGGTTGTTATGATTGTTTTTACTTTTTTTATTTATGATTTATTAATTAATTAATTATAATTATTTGATCTCAATATATGAGCATTCAACGCTTAAATAATCAAATTTCAAACTATATAGCTAATTAAGCCAAACAAATAATTACAAGCAATATTGAAATTAGTTTTTTTTTTGGGTGTCAAGAAATGAAACAAATTATTGAAATATGTACTTTTATTAAGAACACATATTATTCGTTCTCAAATCTCAATACATAAGCATCCAATGTTTAAATAATCAAATTTCAAACTATCTAATTAAGCCAAATAAATTGCAAGCAATGAAATATGTACTCTTTTTTTTTTTTTTATTGTTATTATTATTAAGAACACATATATATATTCATCAATGTATTCAAGCCCAAATAAAATCAACAAAAATAAATAAGCTTGCTTTATGTAAACACAAGCATTAACCGAAATCGAACACATACATGAATTGTGAAGATTGAAGATGTAACCAAAGGATTGTCATTTGATGATGACCCAAACAGCATAGATGATCCCAGGCAGCCACCCGAACAGCGTCAGCAACAAACAAATCCAGAATTCCAGCTGCATTATATTTATATATATATATGCAATCAATCAATCAACGTACGTTGTCTTGAATAACATATAAGTTTAAACAACGTATAAAAACCGATCGATTTATAAACCTGACTGTACGTACGTACCTTGCATTGGTACTTGAGGAAGACGCCGAGAGGAGGCAGGAAGAAGGCGAGAATGATCTCAATGCAAGTCAATGTCTTTTCCTCTTCTGACTGTCCGTACGAACCTGTAGGTCCTGTACCTTGCTCCGACATTTTTATCGATGTTTGTTATCGTTTTTCTTCGTCTTAAACCCCCTTTTTTTTTTAGGGGAATTGGAGATTGTTGATTCAATTCAGCCCCTTTGACGTTGTAGAGAAATACAAAGAGAGATAGATAGAGAGAGAAATGTGTGTGTATATATATAAGGTTGTGAATTTGTGCAAAATAGAGGGCATTGAAAGTGGTTGGGGAGTCTGAGATGGATGGATCTCGTAGCTCAATATCCCTATATTCCCTGTGGATTTCAAATCAGAATTGGAGATGTGTTGGCCATGGATGGAGGGCCCTCTGTCACGCATTCGCTCAATTGCAAAATAGCATATATCGTTTCTTTAAAACATGTCATACAGTCACGCACGTTTCTTTAGTATGGTAAAAACTATATAAAGTATTATTTTTTAAAAAGAGTCAATAAAGAAGCATAAATGAAGTCAGAAAAGAAGCATAGACAAAAGGACACAACACCACATCCCAGAACCCTAAACATCGACAACCTGAATGCACCTTCTCCAATGGTCTCTATCCAAAGTCGTCATATCTTTCGAAAGGTTCAAATGATTGAAGTCACGTCGGATGACCTCCATCTAGCTTTTCTTCGGTTTCCCTCTCCACCTACGGGTAGCTCCAAGATTCAAGCTCGGTGCCGAACTAGGTCTCCTTATATGTCATTTTGCAAATTTTATTTTATCTTTTTTAGTATTTATCAATTATTATTAGAGTAATTGTAATTTTATGGAATGATCGGTTTGTTTGATTCATTTTCCTCTCCTATACATGAAATCAAGGTATGTTTTTTTTTTTTTTGGTCAGCATCAAGGTATGTTGTTTGCTTCACATTTTGAAATATTATTTGCTTACATAACACCATTCTAGTTTATGGGAAAAAAACAAAAACTCGCTTCTCTAGGTTGGGCTGTAAAGCCCATAAACTCTTACCTTTTTATGGGCCTAAAAATTTGACCGAACTGGCCCACCAAAGCCCACCAACTTCACATATTCAAATCCTTCAAGAAAGGGCGGGAAGAAACTCATGTGAGTAGTGAGTTTCCAATGCAAGGCAACAAACAGTCATATATCACATTTCATACTTTAATTATTTTTTTTTCAAAAGGAAGAAACTCATGTGAGTTACAGTTAGAGAATACAAGGCAAAAAAGAAAAGTTCCCATGTACAAATTCATACCAGCTTTTAACAAATGGCCCAATTTCTTTCCTTTTCAGGTCAATAGAAGTACATGTAGAGCCAATATTAAATCTTGCCTTACCTTATAGTAAAATCTCTCCTTGAGGATTGCTGTGGATGGTTACCTGGTTGTTGACAGTTGCATTGCTTCTTGGACATCCATGGACTCATCAACCCAAGCAAACCGGTGTTCCATCTGTGCCAACTCCTGCTTCCTCCTTTCCTCGTCGAGCCTCTCCCATTCTGCCCATCGCTCATCCAATCCCGCTCCCCCTAGCATGATCACAACCTCTGCCATGCTAGGCCGGTGCTCGGGTGCATTCTCGGTGCACAGCAACGCGACCTTGACTATCATCTCGACTTCCTTGGGGTCGTATGCCTTCAAGTTGGTGTCTATGATGTCGCCAACCCTGTCCTCCCTCAATAGTTTTTTAATCTGCCAAATCCCGCAAAATGATTTTTTTTGCAGATTGTAAGTTAAATTCAAATGTTGACACATGAACGGAGCTTTCCAAGGGGTGGATTACTTACATGATCGAGCAACAAAACATCCTCCTCCTCCTCCAGACGCGAGAAATCAATGGCTCGCTGACCCGTTACAAGCTCCAACAGTGTTATCCCATATCCAAAGACATCAGTTTTCTCTGAGGATTTCCCCGTTGATAGATACTCGGGCGCAATGTGGCCCATGGTGCCACGCACTTGAGTCGTAACATGCGTTAGCTTTGAATCAACCAACTTTGCGAGCCCAAAATCCCCAAGAATTGCCTCAAAATTCTCATCCAAAAGGATGTTCGCAGCCTTGAGATCCCGGTGTATGATCTTGGGATCGCAATGCTCATGGAGGTACTCCAGTCCGTTTGCTGCACCTAAGGCAACTTGCTTTCTTGCTGACCAGTCCAGACCCTGATCGCCAGGTTTCAGATCTGTCACAAGTAAAGAGCCGATTATTTCTATCGATTGTTCGGTCTAGATTCTATATTCTGAAATGGCGGAATGTTAACTTGTATATAAGCCACAACTAAAAATTTATAGCAAATTCGGTATTAATAATCTGCATCAACCTTGATAGGTACACTATATAGTACATGTATATTAGATTGATACTATCATTGAACCCTAGTTTTAATGTTCGTACCTCTCAAGCGATAGGCAACGCTTAGGTTCTTCATGAAGGGGTAAACCAGGATTCTCTCCCTCGATGTTGTGCAGAAGCCTATTAGCCTGAGGAGGTTTTTGTGGACTGCCACGCTTATCAGCTGAACTTCCCTTAAGAATGCAGACTCTCCTCCTGGGTTGTGATAGTGTATGAGCCTCTTCACAGCGACGTTTGTGCCATCCGTTAGTACGCCTTTGTAGACCTTCCCAAATCCGCCTTGTCCAATAACATTGGCCTCACTAAAGTCATTGGTTGCGAGTTGAATTTCACGCCATGAGAATCTCTTCACTTGTCCAAAGGAGATATCGCGATCATCTTCACCTAGAGTAACAAACACTAAAAGACTAAAAAAATGCGTTTCACATGATAAGATTATAAGGTAGCTAAAGCTAATAACTTGTGAAAATAAGCTCAATACAGTTGATATGCTATAAACTACTACCAATAGATTATGAAGATCAAAAATAATTTTAAAAATTCAAATTTAACAATCACAATAATGAGTGATGCACAAAAACAACATAGAGTATACTGTAAGTCTGTAATATACTATTATACTGTAAAGACCTGTTGCATTGCAAAGACTTGCCTGCAACATCAACGAACTTATCGTTGTTGAACTTGTAAAGTCGGTGCTTGAAGTAGGTAAAGATGAACCCTATCAAGAGGAGAATGAAAGCACCGATACTTGCAGCAATCATGAAAGCTGCTGCTCGTGATTTCTTAGCTGAATCTGGGTATGCCAGATTTTCATAACTCAGTCTTGTACCAAGAGAAACACAAGGCTACAACAGACGAAATACAAGAAGAAACGGGTATTTTAAGAAAAACACCTGGAGGAGAGGAACTTGAGAAACAAGGTTGGTCTAGGCTGTGACCACAAATGAGGTGAGTTCCTGTGAAGCTGAAAAGAGTAATGAATAAGGCATAGCTTCAAAAGAAGCCCTTGCTCTATAGCTTTATCTAGGGAGTCATAATGTAACACTTGATTCAAACTACATAAAGGTTAAATAGAAATTGGATGTAAAATTACTTGAATGTTGAGACTGAAAACAAATATGGCGGTACCCTCCCATTCAAGTTATTGTATGAGAGGTCCCTGCACGAAGAAGAAGGCTGTGACAATTAGATATAGAAGCTTAAAATTTTGAGCACCAGATCACAACATCGACGGTTGAAGTTCAAGATGGAAGAGCCAGTGGTTTGGCTTACAAGTCATCTAGTTTGGAAAGGTGAGCCCAAGTGCTTGGTATGGAACCCGTGAAACGGTTTTGTGCAAGATTTAGATTTTGCAAGTTCACCAGGCTGCCAAGGTAGTCAGGTAATTGACCATACAATTTGTTATCCTGCAACTCCCTGGACAAAAAGAATCCAACACGCATCATTTGCATCAAATGCAGATATATAGTATCTGTGATTGCAAAGCAATCATAATGCAAGCTTACAAATTCTCTAGAGACTTGAGTTTGGTGATTGAAGGTGAAAGAGTTCCCGTAAACCCATTCGAAGAGAGGCTCCTGAAGTATACAATTGAAAATCAGTTGGTTAGACTAATAGATTTAGATTATGCTAGCATATTTGGAAACTTACAGGGCTACAACATGTCCATCTCGACATGTGACCTTAGACCAGCTGTAGCAAGGGCTCACAAGGTGAATGTCCCAATTAATGCTCTTTTGGGAGTCATTAAGAGATTTCAGGAGATCCAAGAGGGCTAAACCTATAGATTGAGCACAAAAATCTATAATGCAAAACCTGGTAAGTTATAAGATATGATCTGTCTTGTTTCTTCCAAATTTTCTCCAACAGAGTGCGAGTAATCTGTATGCATGAAGTAAAACAATGAAACATTTACGTTCAATATCAGGAGCGGTGGTTGAGTATCCGACTCTAAGCAGCAAGATGAGAATGAAAATTCGAGTTATTGTCTCCATCGCTATGTTACAGGTGGTAGGAAATCTGAACAAACAGGTGCAGGCGTGCAGCTGATATCTGAACAATCATACAAGATTTTCATCAATGTAGATATATGGCTTAGGGAGAATGGATTGAAGCAGAGAAGAATATATGAACAAAATTATAATGACTACTTTGCAGCAATTCAAATTTCATTTCATATAATAACAGAGAGAACACCAACCTTGTAAGACTAGTTAAGCTGAAAGCCTCAAGAAAGTTTTTTCAATCATCGTGATCCATATTACTAACTAAAATTCTTAACTGACTAAGAGTTGATAGAAAATTTGTTTAGAGAAGTGCAAATTATGTGGATTTCCAATGATGATTTGTGTCAAGAACCCAGCCAAAGGAAATAAAAATCCTCAGCATGACACAGTTCATCACTGGAATGAAGCACGGAAAAACAACCAAACAAGAGCAGAACTTTAAGAACTCAGATATGGGATCAAATTCAAACAACTAGAACAAAGAGAGACTTCGAACTAGGAGACCAATGACGGGGAGTGAAATTTGGAAGTTAGTGCTTTCACTTACTATGCAATCTATTAGGAGGAAGCTACCATAATATAAGAAGAGTATAAATAGATAATGATATTCAAATAACAAATAACAAGAGGATATGGTATTGACCTTTGGAGTGATGATGGATTAGTGACTTGGTGAATGGGACCATCCACCACAACACATCTCATAGAAGTAAGGCAAAAGAAGAGAAAAGAAGGGATTTGTAATTTGTGCGTTAAGATTTACGATTTATGAAGCTAGGCAAGCTCAGTTAACTGTTAATTTGGTTAGAAAATATCATCAGTTGTGATCATATTGTCTATTTAGTGTATTATATCGAAAATTCAATAATCCAAGGCATAAAAAGCAACAGGAAGAAAAAGTCACCTATTTTTTGGTGTTTTAGTTTTTTATTACAGTTTTCATTGATTGTGTTGTGCCACTGTGTGGGTTTCTGTGCTGGAAAAGAGTAACAGGTATGATCCGATATCGCCATTGAAAGGGGAAAGGGCTACTTGCTCCCTGGTGGCCAGAATATGAATATGAATAATGTACCTATGAAAATGAATCCCACTACATAAAGAAAATGAAATAAATTGACAGGTCTTTCATTATGATAATAATACTTTTATTTCCTTAGCATTTTAGTCGTTCTAACTCTTTGTAAGATGCCTTTACTAAAGTTGCTAAGCACATATGCTAAGTAATCAAAGATAAAGAAGTTCCTTTTTAGTGGAGTGATTATATTCCCCTGTTTTGGATAACACTGCTTATGTATACCCTTTCAAGTTTGATTGCAAGCTTACATGAAACACAATGTGCAATTGTACACTGATCAAATTATTTCATAACCAAAAAGGGAACCCTACCCAATTATTTCTTGCCATCAAAGGGCACACAATATATGTTAAATTGGCAATAAGCTTATGCAAAATATTATTAATAGCAGAAAATTGAATGAATCTGAAATCCTATTTTTTTCTGACAAAGAAAAGAAAGATAGAGATGCCCATTATAAGCTGATAACTTTAGGCTGCCCCAATAATATAGATGGTGAACATAGAATTAAAGAGAAAGCATTATCTTGTTTTATTGGCTTTTTTAATAATAACTTGTTATAAAGACACGAATGTTTCTAGAACTAGCAAGGGTAAGTTGAAAGTTAGGCCAGAACCTCACCGCTATTGAGTAATGAATCACCAAAATCCGCTGATCTTGGCAGATGGCCTTGCTGTTAACAGACCCGACAGGAAGAATTGAGTGTGGCGAATTGATGCAAATGAGGAACTTATGCCAATTAGATCCCTCCCCAATTGCCCCCATATTGATAAATATATTTGTGTATTACTCCTGGGGCCAGATATATGAAATTATGAATCTTAAAATCATACCTTTTCGATTTTTATTTTCCCGCTTTTATGCATAAGTTAGTTTGCTCATTTCGATTTATCAAACCTTTTCTACCTTCATAAAACATGCAGGAGCTGCTTTTATGAAGAGAGTGGGGTAAAGTTTCACTTTCAAGTTCACCACAATGTCAAGAAAGCCTAAATGAAATTGCCAGAAAAATCTTAGAGCCCTGCCAAGATCAGAACCTGCAGTAGCACAAAAGCACAAACATATTTGAATTTCCTAGACAGCTAAGATGGGATTTGTAAAAACTGCAGTGCCACAAATACAACTTGCTACTCTAATTTGGTCAAGACCATTTCTTTATTTCTCTTTGTTGATTTGAGGGCTGACCGGGTTAACAGCCAACGTGTTTCACTCTTTCTATATATTTTGGATGTGGCCAAATAATATAGAAAGGATTAATTGGAAAGAAATGGGCAAATTTTCTTCTTAGACTTATATTAGCAGCTTATTTTCCTAATTTACCTTGTCTACATAAGGTCACTTTTCCTGTAACTATCAATCAAATTTTCAACAGATAAATATCATTCATTGCACATAACATAACCTATCAATTCTTCAATTGGATTCATATGTTAGGTAGCTTCAGGTTATAAAATCAGATTTTAGAGGACTGTTTAGCTTCTTGGGTTATGTTTTATGAAATACAAAATGAAAATAATTAAGTCTTTTTAATGTGGAAATAACTAATTTATGAATGTATTCTGACATGATCAAATATAGTAGGTGTCAGAACTAAAATAATGGCGCATAACATACCAGCTTTTTCATCCTGCAGGTATCCAGCAGATCTCCTCAATCTCAACCATCAAAAACTCAACACCCAACTGTTCCAACTTCCAACCCCTTTCCTCTCCCTTGATCTTTCTCCAGATCAAAACTTGCAACTCATGAACCGGAAATCTGTAAGATCAATGCAATGTCTCAAACTCCAAGCACTGAATTATAATTAGAAAGACCACAATTGGCAATTGCTGTATTGAGGTTTGCTCCAGATCACATAATGATCCATCTTCAATCCTTCATGGTTTACAGCATTACTGTCTTCAGAAACTCGGATTTCTCCTGCAGAATCCGGCATTGGGCTTCATTCCTTCCACTTTGATCATTCCCAAATCCTTGATTGTTTATGCAACCTCCTCGATCAGAAATCCAGACCTCTCTTCTGCAGAAATCAGCATTCAGAAACCAGAAGCATCATTCAGGACTTCAGGGTGGTGCAATGGCTTCCATTTCTCCATCTTGAAGCCTTTGATCTTCAATCCAATCACCCATAACAAAACCATTCCAAATCCTTCATCAATCAGAAAATTCAGAATCTTTTCCTCTCAACAAAACACCTTCATCAATTCCATATTTCCTTTGACTTTCTAGGGTTTCGGATTTTGGAAAATGCCTGCGGTGGAGAAGAACGTAGGGACCTGCTACGTATGGCTAATCACCAGCTTCCTCTTCGTCTGCATCACCGCCGGCGGAATCTTACTGGCGATTTACATGAGCAAACCTGACGCCTCCTCCTGGTACGCTGTCGCCGGGATCGCCCTCGTCTGCCTCCCCTGGTTCTTCTGGTTCCTCACCTTCCTCTACCGCGTCCTCTCCCGCCGACTCGGATTCCGCATGGCCTGTTGGGGCGTCCCCAACGATTCCCTCCCCCGGACCTCCACCACCAACGCCGCCGCCGCGGCCGTATCCCCGGCGTTCGCTAGCGGCGGCCAGAGCAACGACACTGGAGCGAGTGCAACGGCGGCGTTGGATTCAGGCAATGTTAGCGGATCTACATCCACGACGGAAGGCGGCCGTAAGGTTCGGTTCGGCGGTGTGGTGGTCGTCGGGGACGAGCACGAAAGCCAAACGAGCCACGACGGCAGCGATTCGGTGAGGTCTCACGAGAGCGAAGCGCCTCTTAGATACTCCATGGCCTCCTGATCGAGAAAGTTCAAATCGAGGATTATCGAGATCCAAATGTCAACTTCCGATAACCGCCATTACTGTTAGCGGACTAAATCAAGTCGAAACGATCGGATTGGTACCGATATTGCAAAGATTCACAAGTGAACTGGTAGTAAATCGCCACTGGCGATTCAAGATCGCAGATTTCTTTATCGAATTACTGGAGGCAAGATTGTAATCATTATTCTTTGATTTTAAAAAAATTTCGAGCTTGCAGATAGTGATTGGGAAGTGAATTTTGACAAGGAAACATCAATCATCAAACAAAGCGATTGCATCAGCTGCTGGGAGATCGGAATGAATGTGGACAACTTCCACTGAATTCATACTAGTGTTGTTCATCTGATCATCTCAATCGTCGTGTATGTGATGGAGTGATCGAATATTTTGTATGATTATTGATTAATCGAAATTTTGACTGTAGAGAGGTTGTCTGTCACGACTCACGAGCAAGGGAGTAAAAGCGAGGAGATGCAGAAGCCCATGTTGATGCTTAATGTGGGCTGGGCCTGATCTGTAGAAATGGGCCTATCGGCCCAATGATAAGCCTAATTGTAAGGCCCATCATATAGGAGCTACATGTAAAGTCAAAGAAAGAGAGAGGAAGGGCTCTCGAATACAATTAATTTTGGTTAGAGGAATAATTTGATTTCCAAATCCTCTTTTTGACTTTGAAGTCGTACCAAACACGTTGCAATAAGCCATCATCTCCCCACCTAACTCTCCTAAAATTTGATTATTTTTCATTCTACAATCATTGAACTTCTTTTTCTATTTTTTTATACCATAGTATGATTGAACTTTATACGATATATGTGTTGTAAATTGTAGTGAAAAAATTAATTTTATAAAAAGTACATTATGCAAGTGTTTTTTATTTTTTATTTTGATTTAAAATAGAAGCTTTTTTATTTTTATTTTCCATGAATTGGATTATGAGAATTCTTATAGTTAAACTCTTTAGTTTGTTGTTTTCCTTAATTTTGAATTTTTTTTATTCAAGGAAAATGATTTAGAGTTTTGGACATATTGGGAGACTAAGAAACTTAACAAGTCAACATATGGATAAATCAACATGGTAGTGCTTGTGCTACTAAAACCAATATAACTAGTATGATCACCGCGCCATAGCGCGATTTTTTATAAATAAAATCTTAATAATACGGTAAATTAATATTATAAAATAATAGTAAAAGTTTATATAATTAAATGTTTTGAATTAAACTCATTGGTTGAGAAAACAATTAAAGTAATATATATAGATAGATAGATATAGATTACTAATAT
This sequence comes from Persicaria maculosa, assembly GCA_963922045.1. Taxonomy (NCBI): domain Eukaryota; kingdom Viridiplantae; phylum Streptophyta; class Magnoliopsida; order Caryophyllales; family Polygonaceae; genus Persicaria; species Persicaria maculosa. The sequence goes on along the minus strand of OY998267.1, from coordinate 10,977,692 downwards.
TGATTTTATATTTTCTTATTATTAATTTTATGTTTTGAATTAATCACATTTAAACTACTAAAATTATAATTTAGGCTAAGATCATGGATCAATTAAATTTTTTAAAAATTGATTGAATAACCTACTTTTAAGGAGAGAGTGACACCTCATCAAAAATTCTTATCTTTTAATAGTTAGATATTGTTTTTTTTAAAAAACTACTAAAATTATAATTTAGGGTAAGATCATGGATTAATTAAATTTTTTAAAAATTGATTGAATAATCTACTTTTAAGGAGAGAGTGACACCTCATCGAAAATTCTTCTCTTTTAATAATTAGATATAGAAGATTATGAAAAAGCAAGATATTGCAATGGAAGGAAACAACCCTAGATTAGCATCGGTCAACATCTCTACACGCAAGATGTTAACGAAACAAAATAGAAAATACATCCACGATGCTTACCACGCAAGATGATCCTTAACACAACCAAGATCGAGCGTGCTCTACAAGTACTGGCCATTGGCGTCATCACTGGAAAGCTTCTCACATCCACATCCAAATCAAGGCAATATCAAGACTCAAATAGTCCAAAATCCAACACAAAAACACTCAAAACCTAACGAACCCATATACAAAAACGATTACGACAAAAATACCCAAATCTCTCGATCCAATAGATTAAACGACTTGCAAACAGCAATTTAACTAACAAAATTTTTTTTTTTTGAAAAGGAAATTTAACTAACAAAATTGAAATCCAGAGAAACATGAAGATGAGCGTACAAGTTTAAGGATTATTTTCGGAAAAAAAAATAAAAATAAACCGAGTGTAATTACATGAATCTCGTCTTGTCAATTGATAAAACCTATCATGCCAATAAATTTTATATTTCCCTAATCCATGTGCAATTTACAAAGGATTATATTCTTTCACAATAGCTTTAAATTTGAGCTGGAAATATTCGATTCCAAAGAAACAGTACGAAATTAAGTATTTTATAAGTATATCTTATAATAAAAAAAAACAAATAGTTATCAATATTAAAAAAAAAATGTACAGTGGATAGGAATTGAACTAACATCTCACGTGTATAACAATACAATAACCAAAGCTAACAAGTTTGATGCCAAAAAAATTACTATTTTATCTAAAAGATTCAAACAACCACAAACAAAATTAGAATCTACACAAATAAAATTGAGATGAGCCTAAAAATAAATAAACATAAATTGAAATGAAGCCTAAAATGGTCCGACGGGGAAGCAATAGCTTGGCTTCCACTTGAGCTACATTCGTCTTCACACTCGGGGTTTGGCTCACATCACATCGACATCACCATCGCCATCGCAAATTGGAGGACCTCCAAACAAAGCAAAGCAAACAGTTTCGTCCAACTCCAAGATTGAGAGAGAGAGAGATTTGAGAGCAGAAAACTCTTCGAGGGGCGAGAAAAATATGGCCGAACGGGCCCCCTTGGAGTATTCCCACCATGATAATTCCAAAGCTGGTTTCGTGCACCACGCTTTTTTCTCTGTCTCTCTCGAATTTGGTAAAAGCCGTAATTGATTGCTAGACTCCACTTTGATTTCTTTCCCTGGGTAATTGAATTGCTCCTGTGGATGGGAATTGAAATCCCTCACAAAGTGATCGACTTCCAGTTTTTTTTTTTTGATTTGCATGTGAGGCCGCTGAGTAAGTTTTGGGTCCGTGAATTTGGAGATGGGTTCAATTTGAGGTTGATTTGATCAATTAGGGATCTTGGCCTCTCCCGTGGTCTGCGGTTTTGCGATTTCCGCGGAGAAACCTAATTTAAGTCTCGTTTTGGTTGCTCTCAGGTGCTGAATCTCTTCCCTATTTGATCTCCTTAATTACTAGGGTTAGGAAGCTTTGATTAATTCAAACCGGTTTTGGATACCGTACTGGGTTTGAAGAGATTTATTTTAGCTCCTGTGTAGTGAGTGATTTTTACAGGAGTTGTGAGAATCTTGGGATTTGCTAGGGCTGTTTGTTTTTGCTGCTGAATTTCTGCAGATTTTAAGAAGAGCCTGTTGCTAATTCTTTGGCCGATCACTATGTCATCAAAGTCCTGTGATTGGAGCTTGTTAATGGCTTTGCCAGATGATGTATTTGCTATTATTACTAGGTCCTTGTCGCCCAAGGACATCTGTAATCTCAGCTTGTGCTGTCGAAGCCTCAATGCACTCGCAGCTTCGGATAAGCTTTGGCTGACCCAATGTGAAATGGTTGGAATCGTGTCATCTAGAGACCTTGTTGAGTGGAATAGAGTAGTGACATCTTATAAGGTGCTCTGTAAGTTCCTTGTCTGTGTGAAACCATTGATGGGCATATGGGTTCACCAGAATCCGGAGCTCGGTAATGTGGTTTATGTTATGCCTGGATTTGTTTCCGTGGTTGGTTGTCGGGTCATCCCACAAGAGCTAGGTCCTCTTGGTATTGAGGATGGGCCGCTTCTATGGGCACCTGTGTTTGAAATCGTATGTGATGATGATGGTTCGTCTGTGTTCTTCTTACACGGAAGAGAAAAAGACCGCGATTATGTCTATCCTGGATCAGTAAAGTCAGTTGAGAAGACATGTAATGTACTGTTGCTGGAAGTTGAGCCTAGAAAGTTAATGAAGAATGAAGATATTGTTTCACAGAGGAAAAGTTTACTCTATCCAGAAGCTGAACCTGGGAGAGCAGTGTCGAATTATTTGGAAGATTTGGTACCAAGTAAAAGCTTTTCTCACTATTCTGACGAGGAGCAAGGGAGAAAGGTTTCAAGGTCAGAAAAGGGAATCTCTAAATCTCAGAGGTTACCTGAGCAACATCTGTTAACAGTGCCATTTAGTAAGTTGTCTTTTGGTGATAGAAGGAAATTGCTCGAGATTGTTACTTGCCAAGTCCATCTGGAGGTTCCAGACCCTTCAGATAGCCCATTATTCCCTTGTTTGAGGGATGATGAAGTTAGATTTAAGAGAGAGATTATGCATTTATCTGAACGCAGGGCCTTGCTAATCAAAATGCACAAGCTTGAAAGAGAACGCCATAACTGGACAGACAGCCATGAAGTACCTAGTCTTCCCACACAGTTTGACTTAAGTGAGATCAAGAAGATGCTTGATCGCTCAAGTGGTTTCCGTAATTCCCTCAGCGGGGATGATACCCGTACCCAATATGCAAGGAGGAGATCCCTCACCGAGTGCCTTAGGAATAGTATTAAGCAGATGCTTAGAAGATCAAATTCAGTCAACAGGGTCCGTGGACTTGCAAACAGTGGTTCTTCGAGCAGTGAGAGTAAGCATGCTCAGCTCCATGAGTTTCTGAACTCAGGGGATACTGTTGGACTGACATTACATGCCTCGTCAATGAAACTGTCTTCTTACCGTGCATGGCCGAATATGCATGATAGTCGGTTTGCTCTGTACAAGCTGTCTATCCGGGCACCAACTGCTGGTCAAGAGTATGCTGGTTTGTGGGGAGGAACTTTCGGGTGGCCCCCAGGGAAGCCTAGTGAAGACAAGCCTGGAAAGGCTTTGTTCTTTCTAGTACTCTCTTATCATGATGAGTTGCCTGGAAAACGACTTCTGATTGCAACCAAAATTCTTGAAGGCACCCATTATGTTCTCCATCCAAATGGCTCAGCCATGTTTGTTGTGAATTTTGATGAGCCATCTTCAGACTCTTTCCCTTGGAAAACTGGTGCAGATGCACTCCCTGTTAACGTTAAGTGCGCCTTTACAGGAGAGGGCATTGCTAATGGATATGGATTCAGATATCCAGGGTCAAAGCCTGGCTCACTATTTGAGCTTGGAGATGGAATGCTGGCTTTTCTTTGGAAAGAATCTGGAGCAATATTAACCCTTAGAAGGCTTAATCTTGAGGAGTTGTTGAAGAAGGGCGAGCAGGTGCCAGCTCTCCCCCCGATTGCCAATTTTTCTTATTTAACCAAGTCCTACTCCAATGTATTTGCAGGATTCGCAAATATGACAACATCTTTGTCATCTCCAAGGTATGTCCGAATATTCAACTAAACTGTTATTTTATCTAGCTTGGTGCCCCTTGTGATGAACTTGTCTTCTGAAAGCTTGATGGTTTATGTTTCTGCCATTTAACAAATCTCAGTCAGTAGCTCGTAACAACTTGCTACTCAAAAGTCATCATTTCTCCTCGTGTGATGCTGCAGATTTGGATACTGTCATGTGTATTGTTGCTGATAAACCATGATAGCATATCTGATAGTGATGAAATTTCCAGTGTAATTAGTTTGACTTTGGCAAAAAATTAGGGAGTTCTTGGTCAAGTTAATGCATATGAGAAAATTAGGGAGTTCTTAGTCGATTTTATTGCACATGAGAAAAAATTTCTTGTTTGTTCCCTGATTGCCCAAAGTGGATTTCATTTTAACAAGTATCAGGGATGATGGATACTCACTCTTGTGATGCCAATTCTTGATCCTGTAACTGAATTCATCCCTCATTATTCTGACTCTACCTCCGTCTTCTGAACAGGCGAAACCAGTCATAGAAAGCTGCAGATTGTTTGTACAGCATTTGCTGTGCAGTCGACTTCTTCTTCTGAACCAGGCTTATGGCTTGTAACAGTGATGAAAGATCAGCAGCCACAGGTGTTCATCCATTTCCTCAGCACCAAGGTGATGCCATTGCTAAGGCAACTTCGAAAGAGCATCATTTATTCACTTTAAAAATAATGCCTCAAAGAGACGAAAACGATAGTCATTGTGTAATAGATACTATTTCCGTGCGTAACCTTTGTAACAAAAACAACCATAAATACAAGTCATCCTTTCATCAATCGTCATCAGTTTTTTCCCTCTCTGTTTTTTTTTTCTGAAAGGGATTCGAATTACCGAACCCCGGTAGGTTGATTGGCCGGAAAAATGAACACAGTCGCTTAAAAGGAGACAACACAGATTTAAAACAGTGGTAAGGAAGTTCAAACTGTTTCAGATTGGGGTTTTATTTACTCTATACAGGCAGAGAAATCGCCCACTGATTAAATTTTTCAATGGTTTTAACTTTTATATCATTTTTATTTTTCAATCGGTGATTTGTTTGTCAATTTTGTCTTAATCATGAGCAAAAATCATACGCAACTGGTGGATAGAATATAGGGATGACTTATCCCGTATTGAAATAACAAAAGATACCAGCTACAGCAGGAAGTTTCATTCCAAGGAACTAGTTTTTTAAACCAAATTAAAAAAAAAAACTATTTTTTTTTTAACACACCACACCACTACACCAGTAGACCACTCTCCGGTATTAGTTAGGGAACGTTTATCCATAACAATTGCAATTTCCTCTTACTATGAAAATCTATCTGCATATTACCATCTAAATTAACATTCAAGCTAACTTTGATTTAGGAAAGGTCATAAATGTCCAAGTTAATTATATAAAAAATATGTTACGACCTACGAGTATCAATTATACTAAGTATAGTTATAACGATTTTTCTATCCTATACCCTATAAGACACTAAATTGGAATTTTTTTTTAAACTTTTAATTAGTTTAGCCTTTTTTTAATTAGATTTTTTAGGGTCACTTGCTTTTTTTGTAGGGAATATTTCCCAATTTAGTGTCTTATCCTATGCCCCAAGGGCATAGGATAGAAAAACCGTAGTTATAATGGAATAGCATATCCGTATCCCAAAGTTATTTAGAATCATTTTCATGAAATTAGTTAGATTTCTACTCCATCCGTTCGGAAATAAATGATGTTTGACTTTTGTACACGTAGTTTTATGAGCTAAAAACTATATAAAATCTTATTTATTTTAATTAATTTTTTTTATAGTTTAATATCTATTAGTAATAAGTATTAAATTGTGAAAAAAATTAATTAAAATAAATAAGATTTTATATAATTTTTAGCTCATAAAACTACGTGCACAAAAATCAAACATCATTTATTTTTGAACGGATGGAGTAATGTATTTGTGAGTTGAATATTGATTGATTTTGTAAGTAAAATGACAAATTAATTTAAAAAAAATGTTTTTATAACTCATGTATTTTCGGCTTTAAGTATCTTCGACGGGCCGACTTTTCAACTTCTCGAGTTTCAAGTTTGAGCTCGAATGATTAGTTGATAAAAAAAATTAAAAAAAATTAGATTAAAAAAAATCTAAATTCAATTCGAATGAACCTTAAATTCATTGTGTAACCCGGCTACCAAATCTTTGGTAACGGTTAATCATCATCAAATGTGTTGGAGACATTGTTGTAATTTCCAACTGAAAAAAATTCGATTTGCACTTCATTTTTTGGTCAAAAATTTGATTTCACGTGTGAAGAACAAGTCTATATTTAAGCTCACCTGGTGAGATAATTTTGCAACCACCTGCTTTGCTCCGCCTTGACCATCGCCACCATGCCGCCGCCCACTCTCCGTCTCCTCTCTCCCCTCGTCGTCTTCTTCTTCCTCCTCCTCTCCCTTTCCCCGTCGCTCTCCTCTCCACCACCGCCAGCCACTGTCTGCATCATCGGAAGCGGAATCGGCGGGGCCTCAGTAGCTCACTTTCTCCGCACCTACTCCCCACTCCACCAGACGCCGTCGCCGATCGGCACAATCCATGTATTCGAGCGAAACGATGTCGTCGGAGGCCGGATGGCCACCGTTAACCTCTCCGGTGAGACATTCGAGGCCGGCGCCTCCATTCTCCACCCTAAGAACTACCACGCTTCGAACTTCACTCGATTGCTCGGGTTTAGGTCAACCGTGAAGAAAGACAACGATGATTATATGTCGCTAGGGATTTGGAATGGGGATGGATTCGTCTTCAAAACGCTCCCTGCTGATAGCTGGAAGTATCCGATCTTGCAGAAGATTGTGGATCAGATCAACTCCTTGAGGCTGTTCTTCCGATACGGCCTTTCTCTCCTCCGAATGGATACATTTGTCGAGGTCAGCTCTCTCTTGATTTCCGATTTCGTTTTTCAATCTTCGAAGCGAATTCAAATCTGTACTCCCGTATTATACAGAATACTGTGAACAATTTCTTGAAATACTACGAGAGCCATGATTCTCGGCCAGTATTTGAATCTGTGGAGGAGATGCTGAAGTGGTCGGGATTGTACAATCTCACTGGCCGGGCTTTAGAGGAGGAATTGATCGAAGCCGGATTATCACCATTGCTTATACAGGAGCTTGTCACTGTGAGATTCCAATTCTCTGCTTCAGTGCTCCCCCCTTTCATGTTTCCTTGAATCCATTTTACCTTCATTGAATGTCTGATTAATGTTCTCCTCAGAGTGAAACCCTTCAGATTTGGAATATCTGATTTGTTTTCAGGTGATCACTCGCATAAATTATGGACAAAGTGTAAGAATGAGTGGATTAGCTGGATCAGTCTCCTTGGCGGGATCTACTGCTGGATTGTGGGCGGTCGAAGGTGGGAACAAGCAAATTCCTGCTGGACTGATTGATAAATCAGATGTTGCTTTGCACTTGAATGAAGAGATAGCCTCCATCTCCCATGTAGGGGAAAATTACGAGCTCAAATCTGTTGCTGGAAACAACTATGATTGCAAGGTTGCAGTCGTTGCAGCCTCGCTTGATGAGCTGAACATTCAGTTTAATCCTGCTGTTTCCATTCCAGTGAGGAAGATGCAGCACACTTACACTACATTTGTTCGAGGACTGCTAAATCCTGTGAGTATTTTAGCTTGTTCTCATCAGATGCTTGAGTTCCTACTTCCTAGTAGTATCCTTTTACAAGTACTGACTTTGGGGATTTTATGGTGAAGGCTTATTTCGGATTGAAAGCTGCTTCTGAGATTCCTATACTCGTAGGCACTCTCGAGGATCCGAAAATTCCATTTTCATGCATAGCCATCCTGAAGAAACATGGCGAGGATGACATGTCTCACAAGATGTTCTCTCGCGCCCCACTTGAAGATGCATTGCTTGATCAGATATTCAGGTAATGTCTCGGATTATTTAGAACTAGGTAACTATGTATCAGATTCTGGGCTCTGACTGCTCTTTACACTTTGCAGTGTGAGGAAGGAGACAATCAAGATAGATTGGGCAGCATACCCTCATTACAAGGCACCTGAGGAATTCGCACCCTTTGTGTTGGATGGCTTGCACTTGTATTATGTTAATGCCTTTGAGAGCGCAGCTAGTACAATGGAGACTATGGCTGTGTCAGCAGAGAACATAGCTCGGCTCATCCTGTCAAGGCTTTCTCGCAGCCAACTGAAAAGCCGTTTAGATTCAGAGAGATCAGATACAGGTGACGCAGGTTTGCATGACGAATTGTAGAATCATGTTACAGTGAATACGGTGGTATGAAGTGTGACTGTGTTAGGTGTCTAATTTCAACTTAGCTTAAATTTCATCCACAGGTGTGCATAGCAGTTAATGGTTGATACTTCTGACAAATTGTAGAAGTTTTTTGTTGTTGCTGTCTTGTATAGTCCTTTGGGTGAATTTGCTTTGTTTGCAATATGCATCCTTATTTTGTACCCCATTTGTTCCAGCATTGTCTTGTTTATTTGGGCAGATTTGTTGATGCATGATCCAAATTTGTTCATCAAGTAAGAAAGAGATTGTTTATTTGGGCAGATATTAAAAGCTATATTTACATACACAAAGCTACCGATTTAAAGGAATTAAGCAAAACAATCTACCACAAAGTCACAATTGGCATCACAAGAAGCTACAAAAGAGTTGCTCATCAAGTAAGAAAGAGATACTTCTGTGCTGTTTTGGTGTACTAAGCATTGTCGCCAACTGCTTTGTCGATTTCATTGATATGCTCCTTGAGTACCTTCCACTTCAAGAATCAAACAGTGTGTGGGTAAGTTGACGTAGTTGAAGAATCGTTAAATGACCAAGAGAAACGAATAAGATATACCTGATCCATGGTGAGTGAAATGCCTGCAACACACATGAACATCCAATTAAATAGATCATCTATGACATTGGTATACATCTGAATCTTCAAGCCTTTGACACTCCACAACATTTACATACCAAGTTATATGAATTAGCCGATAGAATATATCGAGGCATCACTTCCCTTGAAATGAAAACTTGAATTGCTTATAAATCTAAATTAATAGTGTCCCATAGATATCAAGAAATTTGTTCAATAAGATCAAAGCTCTAAGCCTATTCTACATGAAAATCTTCAAATGATTCCAGAACTGAGAAGATAATTCTAAACAAGGAACCCAAACAATGTCAAAAGAGAACAGGCAGAAGCTAAATCTTTGATATGGTAAGCCCTGTGGCAGAACTGGAGAAGCACTATATCAAACACTTTGGTACAGTGAGAACACAATCACGTGAGGATACAATCGTTTAAAATTATTGAGGTTATAGTATTTAATTATTTATTTGACACAATTCTTCGAGCATTTGGTGGAACGTCGACCAATTTTTATGAGTCAAATACACACCCTCGGTCCAGTTCACCGAACCTATGCCTTATCCTAGGCTAGGTTCGCTGAGTTGAGGACCTGCACGCGGTCCAGTTTGCCGAGTCCTTCTCGAAGCAAATACAACCCTCTTATCAAAATAACAGCAACAAAATCACAACAAAAAATACAATCCTTCTGGTGTATGCACTATCAAGAGACAGCAGGATACCGTTTCCCTCGGTCTGGAGGAAAATCCACCCGAATGCTTTCGACACCTTCAACTATGCACCGGTGGCTCTCGGGCTGGCTATCGGGTTGATCATGGTCTGGTGGCTAGTAGATGCTAGAAGGTGGTTCAAGGGCCATGTTAGGAACATTGATGCCCAAACCCATAATGGTCAGGCTTGAAATTTTTATCTTCTAAAAGTTGAAGATATATACACATTTTTCAGTTATATCTTATCATACACACACACTTGTGTTTTTCGGAATGAGATCCGATGAATTTAAAAGTTGAAAAGATCTGAACCACTCGAGGACCAAATCCTTCTATATGCATCACCAATCGAGCACGAAATCCTTACCCACCCGAACCAGACCGAGTGCCTTCCGGAAGATGCAGCTGCTGGTCAGTGCCTTGAAGGTCTTCACCTTGGCGGGCGTGTAGGGCGGGTACCTCACCGAGACATCGAGACTGAAGCTCTTCCTCAGCACCGCCTTCTGGTGGCTGAAGGCGTCGAAGGAGGATTTCCCATGGTAGCATCCGATTCCGCTCTCTCCGACACCTCCAAATGGTAAGGAGTTGAGAGTAAACTGTGAATGCCAAAAATGTCATACATGAGTTTTCGTGTTTTAGAGACTTTTTTCTAGTGCAATTACGAGAGCGGTGGGTGTGTCGTGTTTACGTGTAGGATTGTGTCGTTTATCATCACTCCGCCTGCTGAGATGCTAGCGATGAACTCGTCCTTCATCTGCTTGTTGTTGGTGAAGAGATAGGCCGCTAGAGGCTTCGGCTTGGACTTTATGATCTTAGAACTCTCTTTAATGTCATCAACCTAGAAGTGTAGACAACATGAGGTTTCGAGTTTCAGTGAGGACAACGGATCAGAAAGGTTTACTTACAGTGACTATCGGAAGCAATGGTCCGAATATCTCTTCATTCATCAAAACTGAGTTTTCAGGAACATCCAACAAGATTGTGGGTGTAATCTTACTGCAACTCAGCAAACCAGAAACAGACCCAAATCAGTCACTGACTCACTGCTGAACCCAAAAACTAAGTTTACGCGTTCCTACAGAGTACGTCGAGCAACAATGAACTTACAGATGCCTTTCATCCGATTGACCTCCAACGACAATCTTGCCCGACACACCCTCTTCATCCAGCAGCTTGGTGAGGCGAGTGAAGTGCTGCGAGTTAACAACTCGCGACATCTCCTGACATCCAAGTAGATCCTTTCCATATGATCTCTCCAATGCTGAAGTTATAGCATCAATCTGTGCAAAAAAAAAAAACATCAGAAAGTTTGGTTTTTCGATTTCTCAGTCCTAAGTAGATAAATGCATTGAACAAGAAACCGAACCAACCAGCTTTGGAGCGAAATCTCTTGTCGTTATAAGGTAATCCGGAGATACGCAGGTCTGTCCATTGTTACATCCCCATTTCCCGGCCACAATCCTCTTAGCCGCCAACTGAACGAACATACAAGGCGACGAAAACATATTAGAGAAGCCTTAAATGATGAGCTTGATACGGGAAAAGGTTGCGAATCAGTGTACTTTGAGATCAACATTCGGATCCACCACTGCAGGGCACTTCCCTCCGAGCTCCAGCACCACTGGTGTGAGATGTCGCGAAGCTGCAGCCATCACAATCCTTCCGATCCTTCCACTACCTACGACGCACAGATGCTTTAGTTTATCAATCAAATAAGGTTCCAACCCAAGAAATGATTTCAGCTGAGGAGATCAAAACAACCTGTATAGAAGATTTTGTCCCACTTCTGATCAAGCAAGGCGCAAGTCTCTGCAACCGATCCCTCGACGACTCTTACGCAAGAGCTGTCAACGTAGCTCGGTAACAGCCTCGCTAGCAACGAAGACGTGGCTGGAGCGACTTCAGAGGGCTTTATGACCACGGCATTGCCTGCCGCGATTGCTCCAATGACGGGATCAATAGATATCACTAGATCGAGATCAGCCAAAAAAAAAATTGAATGTAACAGTTTCAAATTATGATTGATCTTGGCCATGAATTGAGTACCAAAACATAATTTGAAGCTTACAAAAGGGATAGTTCCATGTAGAAATGACGAGCACAAGCCCTAGAGGCTCGGAAACGATTGACGCCGACGAGGGGAACGTTATAAGGGAGGTGCTCACCTGAATTGGACTCAAAAGTTAGCTTGCAAATGACATGAAAAATTGACTGTTGTTGGATGTACAAATTGAAGGTTAGGGCTTAATTTTGGGATGGGATTAGTTCATTAAACGTGAACTAACTGTTCAATTGATCACCTTTTTCGGCTTCATCCAGCGTTTCAGCTTCCTTATGGCCAACTCACACGATGTCTTTAACGTCGAAATCTACAACAAAAACATGAACTAAAAACTAACAACCATCACAGTTCAAGGGTTGAGACGTTAACAAATATTGTCATAATAAAGACATGAATTAAGTGTCGCAAGATGAAAGTTAAAATATGGAAACTTCAAAACTGATCGAGTAAGGAAAAATACTAAATTGACAGTAAAAAAAAAATCCTCTACAACAATACCCGACTTCACTCCCTACTTCATTAAATTATTTTGATATTTATTTAATTTATAAAAAAATATATAAATTATATTATATTTATATTTATAACATGTATTTTTATATATTTATAAAAAATTATTTTAAGAAATCATGTTTTACAATTTTTAAAAATTAAAAAGGCAATATTTTACAAAATATAATTATTAAAATTTAAAAACATGATTTATCAAAATAAAATTTTATAAATATATGAAAATAGATGTTAGAAATATAAATGTAATTTTTATGTAAAAAAATTAAGATATGTCAGAATAATTTTACTCCGTATAATTCTTTCAAATAGTGTTGTAGAATATTTGGAGCGATAAGTTGGAGCACATTCACAAAATCTCCAATAAAAATGGAATTATTGGGTTTTTTCATAAAACGTCACCGAAAAAGGTAACGAATTTTTTTTTTAATGTCATCAATTGAAAGTCAGCGAATTATTATTTTTTTAATCGGTGTGATTTTCTTAAATAAAAATAAAAATAAAGTAGTAGTAGAGGAGGTGAGTAGGTGACCGTTGAACTTGCCTCAGTGATGTAGGCTTCAGGCTGGGGTTTGGAGAGATCCAAGCTGAGAGCTTCGACGACGTCGTTTCCTCTCTCCTTGATCATCTTGGAAATGCCTTTGAGTTGATCCATCCGCCATTGATAACTCAAGGTCTTGCCGGAATCGAACTGATCTCGGAGCTCCTTCACCAGCAATTCAGCATCAAAAGCCGCTTTCTTGCTCTGATCCACCATGATTAATTGAATCTGTAACTGTAATTGTTCAATCTGTGTGAGATATTCATGGAAAATTGGAAATTAATTATATAGAGAGATATGGAGTTGATGAATGGTAATCGATATATCATGAGGATGCATGTGGCCGGGTTGCTTGAAGTTGGGAGCTGGTGGTCCCTACTCGTCCCCCCTCTCCGCCATGAAAGCTGCTTCCGTGCTTTCCCCAAAACACTGTGGGTCTTTAATGCGTGCGAACAAACAAATTAACCTCCTCCATTAAAATGAGGAATTTGAACGAATTTACTGTTACAAATTGTATCACTTAGCATGTGTACTTCTTCGATTGATGTGCAAGACTTGATACCGTTTGTAACAGTAAACTGGGACCGATACAATAGGTGAGGGCAATCCGTGATCTCTCAGTGAAATTTTTAATGTGGACCGGTGAGGACCTGGGCGGATCCAGGAATTTTTTTAGAATGGCCACAATTTTTTATGGATAATTTTTATATTATTCTTATTAGAAATATTTTTTTCAAAAAATATATGGAGTGAATATCTTAAATTTGTAAGAAAAATTATAATTATTTAATTGTAAAATACCAAATAAATTGTAAAAATTTTAAAATAATGGAAAATGGATTAAGGAAAAAATAAATGAAAAAATGTGTCTAATGAGATTTGAACAAGGGTTGATTGAATTATATCTAAAATGGGGTGGGCTGAACTACTAAGCCACTAAAGATACTTGTATTTTACCTTTTAATTTTTTTACATAACACATATATTCTGGTATTTTTTTTTCTGGATCGGGGTAGGCGACGGCCCGGTGTCGCCTACCCTTGAATCTGCCACTGGTGAGGACCCTCGGTTGGTATAAGGTGGGGTAAAAAAATTGACTAAATTATAAATGAGTTGAAATTGAAAAAATTGTGTGAAATAAGTGTTGAAAGATTAGTGATAGTGTGAGACTATTGACAAGATATCGAAAGGGCTATTAACAAGACAAGTTTCACTAAATTACACAATAAGTCCTTTTATTATTCATCTAATCCGACCTTTCTCCCCCAAACCTCTCACTCTCTCCTCTTTTGCCTCCGCGAGATCAACTCTCCATCCTCTCCAATCGATCAGAGTTACTCAATTTGAAATTTTTAATGACGATCTAGAGGCGGAGGGCGGCGGACACTGAAACTTTTAGTCATGGTAGAGAGGCGGAGGGCGGCGGAGGACCATCCTCTCCAATCGATCGGAGTTACTCAATTTGAAATTTTTAATGAACTACCTTATAACCGGCAGCCATCTTGCGATCGCCCTTGTCTTAGTCACCGGTGCCACTCATCGAGGTATGCAGTTGGCAATCGCCGACATCCTCGTCTTAGTCGGCGGTGCTACTCATCGAGAGAGTTGCTGGCAGCATTCGAAAGGATAGAGGGAGTTGTTGTGCAATTTGGTAAAATTTATCTTGTTAATAGTCATTTTAACATCTTGACAATGACCCTTATGAATAATATAAAGGAAAATTCCGATTGGTACCCTCATAATTTGGCCTTTTCCTTTTGGTGACCACAAGTTTTTTTAAAATCCTATAGTACCCTCGAGTTTATATTTTTTTTCTTGTCCATTCCCCTTTTCCACTTTCCCATTATGTTTTAAAAGTTTTGGGTGAAAATTATAAATTTCTTATTTTGAGAGGGAAAAAAATATAATTAAACCTAATGTTGATTCATCCCTTCGCCTCCACTTGTCGATTGCTCCCTCTATATGGTGATCTTTATTGAAGTTTGCTGATCTTGGTCCAATTTTTTGCTCGTATGGATGATTTCAATTTTGTCCCCAACGAAGGGTTAGGGGTTTTGGTGATTTTAGTTGAAACCTTCCCCTAAATTTAAAAATTAGAGCGGTGCGGTTCGAATTAAGGGTGGAGACCGACAGATTCAGAGACTTTATCTTTAAATTATTTCTCTCTTAGATACACTCTTTTTAACTATTTTTAAATTAGATAATGGGGTTATACATTTTCTTTCTAGGTTTTCTTTGCCAATAAAATATTCGTATCTAAAGACACACAATAAACAAACCGAAATTAATTAACCCATTTTAATTTCATAGGTTGGAAGGTTCAGACTTGAACCCGATGCGATGAAATAGGGCAGTGGTACACACGTACAAATAACAATTTGATTTGGACGCAGACTGATCAATCGTGCGTGACTCTCCGATCCATATATATTTTCGTAACTAAATCGCACATTATGACTATAGCGTGTTGGGTTGGGCAGAGAGGGGTGGGGATAACTCATTAAGCCATAAGGTACTCCGTAGCTTTCAAATTCAACAATGTGAAACCAAACGTGAATCAATTTGCAATCGGCTTGACAGTAGGTGTTATTTGTGTGTGTACCACTGCCAAGTATTTAATACTCCGTACTGCACATAAAATGTCCCCATTGATGATATTTATAGCTGTACTTAGCATCTTTTCCTTAGCTAAAGACGTTGACATGGACCATCAATTATTAATACCCGAGTATTCAATACCAGGAATAAATTAGTTAGGTTTATCAACTTATCATCCTTAAAGATGATTAAAGATTTCCTTCGATGATATCGATGATGACGAGTATATTTATTTGAATTTGGACTAGGATCGGGAATTTCGTGTGGTATGAATTCCATTTAATAACATGATTCATTTTGATTTCTCAAACCTATTCATCGATTAAACAGTGATAGTGATCGATGAGATAGAAGAGTTAGATTTTTAAAACACATCCTTGTGACAATCTTTAGACTGTGAAATATAACTCATAGTTCTTGAGTGAGACTTGATATTTTGATTACATATGCGTTGGGACTTGGGAGCAATATTTTTGAAGTCAAAAGATCCCGGTTCAAGATAAATTCATGAGAAAGAGAGGATAAATATATTACCTCTTTTCTTGCAAATAAACAAATTGAAATGATTATAGTAATTCTATTTGGAATCGCCTGAAATAATTTAATTTTTTTAATACAAAAAATTAAATTATTACGCATTGATTAAATCTTTCCACTTGGGACACTTAATTTCCCGCCAAATTCGGGCTACACCAATCACCATGGAGTACTAAATGTAACATACATGCCACATGGTCCAAATGCGTTGCAACCACCTCTTTAATTTCTTACCTGAACATTGAGATAATTCACAACTCTCTCTTTTTTTTTTACTATTATTATTATTTACTTATACTAGTGTAAGACTCACACATTATAAAATTTAGGAAAAATGACTAATAATAATACGAACTATCAACGGTGAATCAAAAATAATATGAACTTTGAAAACTACCAATTTATATACAAACTAAAACACATTAAACCGAAATTAATACAAGGTCCAAAATTCACAAACTATTAGTTATTTTAAACTCAAATTATAATTACTTAGGAAGTCTGAAATTTTTTATAAAATTAAAAGATAAATTATACTATATTCATATGAAAAACCCAAATCACTTCCCCCAGGCCCCATCATCTTCCCCAGGCCTTCAACCATGGCTGTCTACCAAAACACAGTCTTCAACAATGGCCAGAAGTCGTACAATCCCCAACCCGCCCTGATATTTTCACCTTCGTTCACCCCCATTTCTCGATAACTCTTGCCAATGCATCTTCAAATACGCCGACCATTTGACGGTGGCCGCCGACATCATCACGGTAGTCCATGGGCACTCGACGATGGCGGTACAAATAAGTGACAATTCAACCTATGCGACGGCTGAATGTCGCTCCCACCAGATTACCTGGCGACGGTCACAGAGCCGCATCAATCATCAACCTCGAGCTAGGTCATCACCTCCGCTCCGAATCGTTGCCTTCAGTTGTTCTACAGATTTAGGGAAGATGGTGAAATTCTTAATTTCACATTTTTGACCCAGATTTATTATTAATTATATATTGAGTCTAAATGAATTTATCTTTTGTGAATTGTGGACCATGTATCAATTTTGGTTTAATGTGTTATAGTTTGTCTATGAATTGATGATTTTGAAAGTTCGTATTATTTTTGGTTCACCGTTGATAGTTCGTATTATTTTTTGTCATTTTTCCTAAAATTTAATGATGAACCTATTTGGTTTTCTTGTGGTATAAAAATTTAAAATAATATGGCTTGAAATTAAATAAAATTTGACAAAAAAAAGTAGCATAAATGATCAACATGATCATTTAGGATTTTGAAACTTATAATGTAGATATTTAATTGTATTAATACATATATTTTAATTTTATACGTTTTATAAATATGGATGTAATTCTTTTTTTTTAAACAAGTGTTGAAAATTTTATATGATTTAATTCATTCCAAATTAAAAGAAATTTGAAAGTAGTTAAGAATAGATAGTGAATGATTTGATAGATTTCCAAGTAACAAACCCTTAAGAAATTAAGATGGAGAGGTGGATGTCACTTGGGTAAAGAGGAAAGAGAAAGAGATAGGATGATAATGGTGGGTAATTTTATTTTTATATTATTTAGTTTTTAATAAGATGAGCTATAGGGATGTGAGTGTAAATTTTGATTGGGTTTCTAAGGAGAGAAAAAAATAAAAAGTAAAGTTAAGGAATCCACTATAGTTTTTATGGATGCGATTGCTCTAATTACATTGGGCTTGTGCCATGTGTGTATACCATGTGTGTATAATTTATATAAATATAAGAATAAAAATTGGTTATATGGATGACATATATGCTATAACATGAAGTTAACGAGGTGACTTCTTAAAAAAATGACTTGTTGAATGGAGCAATTTGGCGAAGTCACATAAGATTCAAATGCTTATGGTTGTATATGGAGATGTTATCACTCATCACCGCGTTATAGAACTGTCATCCGGAACGGGCCTATCACTGGGCCTTATCATGGCATTGGGTTTCGGAATTGGTGTGGATGTTGGACTGGGCCTCATTGTGGGCCTTGTTATGGGCTTCGGCATATCACTTCTTCGCCAACCATATAATCTCGTACCGTTTTGCCGTAGCTTAGCTCTACTGGTTAAAATACAGGGGTGACACTGGGAGCAATAGACCAGAATCGAGGCTCACCAACATTAGCGTTCGATTGAGTAAATCAAGGGGTGAGCGATTTCATATTTTGGAATATCACCATTCTCACAATAATAAATATCAATATTTTTAAATATTTTTGTGTCTATTGTACTAGATATTCGTAATACATACATTCATACGAGTAATATATAATTAAAGTTTATATTCGTAGTTCGTGCACTTGTTTTTCAGCATGTACGTACTGTATATTCATAGTTTATATATTTAATATTCATAACGAATTAACTATAATTTCATTTGCTATTGATAAGTCTCATACTAGATATTATTGTATATTTGCAACATACCAAAATTCCTGGGCTTTTATACGAGTGGTACTGATTCTCATGTTTACATTTTAAGAGGTGTTTTGCACTATACCCCCACTATGTAATTATACGAGTGGTATTTTTATTATTTCATAAAGTTTATAGACCTCATAATGGATTTTTTTAAATATATGGATCTTTTCATACATGTTATTTCATTTATATCTTTGAATTATTTTTATTTTTAAAAAAACTAACATCTTTAATAATAAATTTGAAAAATGGGTATCAAAATATTCAAAGATAATAGTATAATAATATATTATAAGGAAAAAAATAGTTTATTATATTCAATACCTAATAAAATATCTAAATACATACATTACAATTAACATTATTATTGTAATACATCTCATTATTATTGTAACACAATAACTTGTGTATTGTGATACAATATTTTACCTTTAGTTTTATACAATATATATATATATTATCGTTATTCTAACACAATATTTCACAACTATTGTAACACAATATATTACTAGTATTGTAATATAATATTTTATTATTACTGTAATGCAATATCTTAGTAAAAAAATACGTAAATGTAATTAAAATTATTGTAACGCAATAAGTAACCGTATTATCGTACAATATCTTAGTGTATAAGTATTACAAGATATTTGGCCCAAAGGCATTTTTCCATTAGCCCATTTAGTATTTGTCCTACGAGTTGGGCTTTGTTAGCAATTGTCCATAATATTTTCATAATATCCCTTTTACCCCTGTTTTAATTAAAACAAAACCCTTCTTCCCTTTCCTCGGTCCATCATATCACCTCCGCATTTCCATTCATCACCTTTGGCATCGGAGTTTCATAATCGACCTCGAAAGCATCGGAGTTTTGAAATCGACATCGAAGGCATTGTAGATCGTCGTAGGCTTCGAATCGACATCGATGAATCGATCTCTGGCCAACATCAGCGAATCTACATCTATGGTATCACAAATTTTCGCAGATCTCAGTAGATTTTGAATCGACATTGACAACATCAGAGGTTTACAATCGATTCTCCTTCCAATTTTACAGTCGATTCCAATTTTACAGTCGACATCATCAGATCTCGGTAGTTATCACTCCTCTCTTCCGTTCTCCTTCCATTTCACCTTAGATCTAGAATGAGAAGAAAGATGTAATCTTGGCGCCGGATTTAGGCGGGGGAGTTGCCGACGAGGAGGGCGGGGGAGTTGCCGACGCCGGTGGAGAGGTTGTCCGCTGTTGGAAGAGAAGAAAGAGAGGAGGGCGAGGGCCGGATCTCCAAGGCCTCTGCAATTTCCAATTGAAAAAGATATTTTGATGGAGTATAAATACTAAGGCCCACATACCTTCTAATGACAATGGGCCTCAGCCCAAGGAGAATCCTCAATGTAATGATCCATTTACAGCTGCTACATCCTAGTCAAAACATGAATTCACTCACGATTAGGGATGACAGTGACCCCGTAAAAAAAACTCGTAAAACGAAGGTGTCATCAAAAAATTTAAGTAAATTAGGCATTCATTGATAAGAGTGGTGACAGTGACCCCGTAAAAAAATTTTAAAAAAAACTCTTGAAACGAATCTGTCATCACACACGTGTCACCACTGTCACCACTGTCACCACTGACCACACACGTGTCACCACTGTCATCACTGTCAAAGAGTGGTGACAGTGACCCCGTAAAAAAAAACTCTAAAAACGAAGCTGTAATCAAAAAAATTTCATGTCACCACACACGTGTCACCACTGTCAAAGAGTGGTTATAGTGACCCCGTAAAAAAAAACTCTAAAAACGAAACTTTAATAAAAAAAATTTCATGTCACCACACACGTGTCACCACTGTTAAAGAGTGGTGACAGTGACCCCGTATTAAAAAAAAAAACTCTAAAAACGAAACTGTAATCAAAAAAATTTCATGTCACCACACACGTGTCACCACTGTCACCACTGTCAAAGAGTGGTGGTGACAGTGACCCCGTAAAAAAAAAAACGAAACTGTGTAATCACAAAATTTATATGTCACCACACATGTGTCACCAAAATTCAATGTCTTTGACCAGTCAATGGTCAATGATCAAATTAAAAAATGGGAAGGAGGAAAATGGGAAGGAAGGGCAAAATTGAAATTTTTGGACACCCTCCTAATTTATTCCCCTTTTTGTCCTAAGGCTTAATTTTTGCCCAAAATATGGACACTTACCAAATTTTCCCTAAGTATTATAACACAATATCTTAGCATATTGTCTTACAATATATCATTATTATAATAACTACAATAGATATTCCATATTCCAATACAATGATTAATTTAGTGTAATTGTCAATGTATTACCATAAATACAATTTCTATGGTAAATATATTGGAATTGAGTATTGTAACCCGTGTGTAAATATTACAAATAAAGCTAATGTCATTATTTAATATATATGTTATGTTATAAATTAGTGCATGCTCGTATTATGAATGTACAAATTTAAAAAAAAATATTGTAGTTATATCTTTAAGGGTTTTTTAAAATAGTTTTTACTTTTATTAGTAAATTATATTAACTTCGTATTAAACAAAAACATTTAAGGGCAAACAACTAATAAAATCAAAAGAAATGGTCAATAAAATTAAAAGATTTATTACGAGGTCTATTAACTACACTCATTATTAAAAGGGTTAATTGCGCTAAATATCCTAACCTTTATAGATAGTTGCGTTTAATATCCCGACCTTATAAGATTTCGCGAAATATCCTAAACTTTGGTGTTAGTTGCGCTCTCTACCCTAGATAAGTTTCTTAAATTAAAAAAATTCACAAATGATGGAAAAATTACACAAAATCACCTGTATTCATAAAATATTTTCGATGTACCCCCAATATATTTAAAACTGAAAAATAGAAAATTTACTCCTTTAAATAATTAATATAATTATTGAAAATAATTAATTTTAATTGTTTTTATTAATAACATATGTTATAAAAAAATATAAATTTATATATACCTATCTGTGGATTTGTACGTCTATTCCCTCTCTCTCTCTCTCTCTATATATATATATATACATATATATTGGTCCATATTATTAATATATACTAAAACTAATAGATAACATCTTACGAGGTTTATTGTGATTGAATATTAAGAAAATATTTTTCATATAAATTCCATAACATTAAAAAAAAGATTCTATAAAAAATGCTAGATATACATAAATGAAATATAATATTTTTACAAAATTAAAGTAAAATATATTTTTAAAAAGAAATATTAAAATATATGATAACTATTTATAATTAATAAAGATATGATAAACATATATTAAAAATAGGCAAAATCGGGTATATACTCATGGAAACTTGATTAATTGGGCATATAATATGGTACTTACATATTAATCTTACCTAAATTAAAACTATGACTTTATAAAATATAATTTTAAGGAAAAGAAGATACGATAAGACATAATTTTATTTTTAAGTAATTGATCTTATTTAAATTTTTTAGAGCACACATTTTTATATGTACGACATAAATTTTCTTTTTTATTTTGATTAAAATCATGGATTATTGATTTTTTTTAAATATGGGTGTTTTGTGTAATTTTCATATTATGTTAGTGATTTTATTAATTTAAGAAACTCATCCAGGGTAGAAAGCGCAACTAACAACAAAGTTCATGATATTTCGCGAAATTTTACAAGGTTGGGATATTAAACACAACTGTCTAGAAATGTCAAAATATTTAGTGCAATTAACCCTTATTAAAAAGGTTATAATTCTCCAATTGTCACTTTTAAAGGGTCCAATGTTAATCGAAAGCCCAAAAGGACCCAACGAACTACCCAACTTGTTTGAATGTAGATCCGTGGAGAATATTGTTTTATATTACTCGGTTATAAAAAAAATATTTCATTTGCTAATTATATGTTTTTTTATAATTAAAATTATATAAACAAATTTTTTTTATTAATTTTTGTTTTATAATTTCATACTATTGATAATAAGTTGAAACCACAAAAAAAAAATTGAAAAAACAAATAATTTATATAATTTTTTTAACACCTTAAAAAAACGTATATAAATAGTAAAATAATATATATTTAAAACAAATTGTGTATGTTTTTCATCAAATAAACAAACGAAAATACTCAGACGATGCAAATTTTATTTTAATTATTTTAAACAATTTCATTCGAGTTGTGGATTTTCATTCTCCATTTCTCAACTCAATTCACCTTCGCACCCTCTTATGTAGGATTGAAATCGCATCCAATTTCAACCCACCATCGGCCATCACATATATATGTTGTGCACCGACAAATGAAAGTAAGCTATTTGGTCAAGGCATTTAACGATATACTACTCCCTCCGTTTCTAAATAAGTGATTTTTTACTATTCAGATATGTATTTTAAAGTGATAAAAATAATATAAAATATTAATTTTTTAATAATATTTTTTGATAAACTTATACTTATTAATAATAAGTATAATATTGTTAAAAAAATAATTAAAATTTTATATAATTTTTATCCTTCTAAAAATACATATTTGATTTGAAAAAGTCAATTATTTGAAAACGGAGGTAGTATAATATTATACGTCTTTATCAAAGGTGAAACCAAAATTGAAGCTAAGGCCCATGCTTACTACTACAAAATTAATTTCCACTTCCCTACAAACTACAAAAGCGTACAAGGACTTGGTGTATTTGATCACTAAAACCGTGTTTATCGAGAGATATTAGAAATACTAATATTTTATTATTCTCTTTTCGCCACATCATCCTAATATCCCATTATTAATTTTTTAACTTTATCAATATCATCCTTATCATCTCAAAACTGGTCATTTACTACTAATTCAATTTACAAATATACCCCTCTTTAATAATTATTTTATTCTCGATTATATTATTATATTCATTTTTTATTATTAAAATATGATTATTACATTAATATTTTTATAAACTAAATATGGGTAAATACATATAATCCAATACTTATCTTTTAAAAAAAACCGGACTTTATTTATTAATTAAAAATATTTTTTTGGTATTATTAAACATAATTGTATTTTAAAAAAATGTTTTTTTGAAAATATACTCCAAAATATTCAAAATTGGTGTATATATATAGAGAAAAATGAATCTAGTATTGTGGTATTTTTTTATTTGCCGAGCTTGAGCAATATTTTAGGCTCAAATAGAAGTTGAGCTCGGCTCGTTTGTAAACAAGCCGAGCTTGAACACCCGATACTCGAGCTCGTATGCTCGTATATCACCCCTATTCCCTACTGACATCAGGTTGGTTTTGAAATCTGGCACATGAAACACATTTCTCAACAAAATTCCTGATGACAATTTGATATCCCCAACCTCTTTGACCTGTCTGATTGTACCATCAGGCAAGCACACTCTATTTGGTCTAGGTAAAGCACGCTTTCATTTCAGCAAATTGTCATCACATATCATGTGATCAGTGGCTCCGGAGTCAATGATCCATTAGATTATTCCTACTCTGATGTTTAGAAGACATAGTAAAAGAATTACCTACACAGCTTTGTTTATTTGTTTGTGCGGATTAGTATCGGATTCGTTATGGAGTTCATTCTGGATTTTAGTTTCATTTTGATTGAATTCATTAATCACGTTTTTTATTTAGTTTATTTGTTTGTGCGGATTAGCATCAGATTCATTATGGAGTTCATTTTGGATTTTATGCGCTTGAATTAATCTTTTTATTTTAATTTTTTTTAGATGATGAAAACCTTGATGGTATTCTCGTCATTTTCTTGGATTTTTGGACTTTCTTTTATTTCTCATTAAATATGAAATTTGTTGAGATATTCTCGAGATTTTTGTTATTTGTTTAGATATTCACTAGATAAGATCAAAATAACATAATGTTTATTTTAACAAATAAAAAATTACTTTATTCTTTATCTGTTTAGATTTTTAATTGTGTGTCTTCCTCTATACACCATCGTTTACTATATAATTGTCATTCTTCACACTTCCTTTTCATTTTTCTTCTTCTTAACTCTACCTCAAGTTTGTTGAATCCGTTGAAGGATAAATTCGTACAATCATATTGATGATACTAATCCAACACTGTGAAAATTATTGGTGAGACTCAATGTATTTGATTTGTCGCTTTCTTTTATTTTTGTATTTTTTTAATTTCAATTTCGCATTTTCAATTGATTTTGTCTATCGATATTTAAACTATTATTATATGTATAATTTGAGAATCTATAAATTTGACCATTACATCATTCTATATTGTTTTTATTCAAGATGGCTAGGATGACCGATTTTCATCTCATATATAGATTATCTAAAAGTGATGAAAGTGGGAAGCAAGGTCGACAAGTTGTAGGGACGATCATCCTAACAATATCTGTGTGCTTTTTTTAATATCTAGATATGAAAAAGGATCAATTTTATTTTCTCATAATAAACACTCATGCGATATATTTATATGACATGCAAACGACAAACTAATTAACTCATTTTACAAAAATGAAAAAGCAATAAAGCAAATAACTGAAATATGACAATTTAACTTACTATCATCGGTGACAAAGTTAAAAAAAAATTATTTAAAGAAATCCCGCACAAGGTGCGGGTTACTATCCTAGTTGATAACTAAGAGGCCAAACAATTCCTAGCAAAAACTCACAAGTCATAATCTACTGTCAGGGTCATCTTTAATTAATCTGAAAAAGTGGGTTCGGTATACAACACAATTGTAATTGATAATTAAGTTTTTTTTTTTTTTTTTTTCCCGAAAAAAGAACAGGAAAAATTATAAAACAACATTTTCCCTAAATTTATACTGAAATGTAGTTCACTTCTGCTGAGGAAATAAGTTAGAGGTGTGTAACTATTAAAATGAGTGATCCATCTTTGTCTTAAAGGTACCTGTCAATATGTCCAAACTGAGCTTCACAGTGAGACCTCCTCGTCGACTCTCCAGTCTGCTTTTCTCCACGGGACCAACGACGACCAGGAGATTTCGTATTGCCCATCTTGTCCTTGCAATATCGGACAAGGGTGCCGGAGGAAATCACTGGCCAGGAACCCCCGAAAGAGAGGACAAAAGCATTGTCACGAACGGAATTACGATTGCCCTTTGGCTCCAGTGCCAGCGGTATTCTGTTGGTCTCGCGGCTTGGCTTGGTAGATCTGCTTGGCTTCAACGCCTGACGCCTCTTGGTGCCTGTAGGGCATGCTGCCGCCTCCTCCGGGTCCTCTGTTGATCCACTTGGCTGGAGGCGCATTTCTGTTTTGCATGAAATTATTTGGCTGACTCATAGGGAAGCTCCCGTTCGGAGCCCTGGGTCTATTTTGTGACCATGGCCTGGCTCTTCCTTCCTCCAGTCCCAAAGTGGCCACAGCAGCCCTCAGATCACGGTGTTGTTCTTGATGAGGTGATCGGTCCTCCATCCTGTTGTTCGGCCTTCCATTCCGAGGGTCATAATGGGGAAATCTGGGGCCAACCGCGATGCCTCTAGGAACATTCTGGTGCCTGTAGTTCTGATTCATGTCGTCGTAGTACCCTCTTTCGTACCCTGTGGGACCAGCAGGACGGGGCCTGGGAGACATGAAGTTATTGCTCGGAGAATTTCGACGTGGCATATGCTCTGAGAATCCAGGGTGCGAATTTCCATTCTTGATGTTAAGTGTGTTCATGAGCAACCTATGCGAAGCTTCTCCCAGCTGAGGACCACCTATTGCCCCCGGTACTTGAGGCCTGAGAGATATGAGAATCATTTATCACGGAATTGCTAGAATGAAATGTACAATAATTCATGTGAAGGACGATACAAGCATGAGGTGCGTACATGATTGTAAAACGATAAAGCACAGGATACCGAGCACCTTAAAAGAGAAACACTAGAAGAAAGCGGAAGAAAATTTCACACGCCTCATCATATGAGTTTTCCCGCACCAATATGCCTTGTCAGATATTTTAAATGATTCTAAAGAACTTTCAAAATGGATGTTTTGAGGCCTAAATCGTTATAAGATGGTAAATGCAACGAGGTCAAGTAACTCAAGATTATAGTATTGCAGAAGCTAGAAAAGAGACTTATGAATAAGAGAAGGAAAACTAATACAGTATGATATTTATTATGCAATTATACCTTTCACGACTATTCCGGCTGTTTTCTTCATGCCACAGCATAGGGAATGGTTTTATATCGGAAGATTTTATCTCCTGTAAGCGGGAAACATACGAGTTAAGAAATATCATAATGCCTGTATTGAACATTCTTCAGGCTCTAGGCTTTGACACCTTGTTTCTAAGCAAATACAATTTACATGATCTAAAAAGATTAGTGCTTCCAAGGAAACTAGAAGTTGATAAGCAGCAAACTATGAGCTACTGTAATATGTATAGAGACTGCTTGCATATGAATATGATGGATCATTAACTCATTTATCAAGCCGTTTCAGTGTTACTGAACCAGAAACCACTGCTAGATGGGTAGCAATGGTTAAAATCACAAGACTAACTCTAATGGTTAAATAGGCAAATGTGTACATTTGCACAAAGTGTTAAAAAATGCACATCACTTTTTGATATTTTACTCCATTGGTTAAATGTGTATTATATACACTCATTTCTAAATAAATATGATTAAATTAAAAAGGAAAAAGAAAAATTTTAAAACAACCAATAGAAATGACCCATACTTTATTGAAAAGTGATAAAAGTTTTTGCACACGGGGAGGTGATGTGCTTATATTTGAACACTTTGTGTGCAAATATGCACATTTTGAACTCTCAAAAGTAACCATTGGAGCACAATTTGTATCAATGTGCATATTTAAGCATTTGCACCATACCATGTCTAAAGGGTTTTTCTATTCACTCCAACGGATAATTTCTTCCCCAACTCAGTCTCCTCAAGACAATGAGAAAAGGGAGGAAATATGGTTTAGCAGGCACATACCTTTGCTGGCATGATAACCCCCTTTGGGGGATCTGGAATGTGTTTATGTGGTAAAGGATTAAGATATGTGACATTTCTGCAAAAGAAGGCATATTCCAAAATTAAGAGTGACAATTATTTTCAAATTTCTCGGAAAAAAAAGGCAAGGCAACTTACAAAACTTGGTTATCCGCGAGATCTTGCAAACCATTAACAGGTGAAGGAACCACTGATCTCCACCCGTTCCTCTCGCACAACCAAAGATAGCCATTCATTCCATCGCTATATTGCATGGCATCAAAAAATATGAAATTAACTGAATCATGAAACATGAACCAGTACAATGAAATTTATCACGGTCACAGTCAACAGACCTGGCATTTACATCAATCGGCCAAGCATATCTCTCCTCAGGTGGTAACTGAAAATAGAACTGGTAGTATGACGTAATCTGTGGACCCAGTGGATGTGAAGGGTGCACATACAACAGATCAAGCAAAACACTATTTCGAACTCGCTCCTCTGCCTGTATATAGAATCATAGAAGAGCATAAAAAAATTTATTTTCTGAGGAAGAAAACAGGTAGACCACAGCTGAGTACAGAAACAACTTTCTAGGACACAAGTTATCGACCACCTTGACACAAAAGCATTGAAACTATTAGCACTTGAGAACTCTCTTCTGACGCGTACACTTCTGACCCGGTAGAAGGGTAAAAGGAATATACAAGGGCAGAGTACGATGTCTTTAATAGGTAAAGAACTCTATTCTGACACGTACATCTTTATACAGTATATTATCATTTTTATTTTTCCAAAGGGAACATCTTATATAGGCTCAAGTGATCATGCAAGAACACATAAAGAAGAGACAAACAAGAACCAGCAAAAGTAAAAGAAAAAATACACAGAAGAGGGGAGGATTGAGAGCAAACAAGTCACGCTTCTCACCGTCAGAGTCTCTTCAAGTCTCTTAGTTTCAGCAAGTAATTTTCGCTCATCAATGAATGGCAACTTGGCAATACCCTGATCTCAAGTAAAACGAATGAAAACTAGAAAGTTGAGTTGTGGGATTGGCTAAGAAAGAGAAGGCATAGTATTTAATTTGATGGACTTTACCTGCCATGCAAACCGCTTTCCATTCATGTCAATTTCAAAATCTGTAGAAACATATATAATTTCATGAGAGAAGAAAACATTAAGCTTAATTACATTGAAATTACACACTAGTTATCATTACCAGCAGGGTAAAACTCAAGAATGGGGGACGATGTATCAGTCATCAGCTTCCTGTACATCTTTGGCAAAGCATTGGAGCTATACCATGTAAAATCAAGTTTCTAGTCAAGGAAGGGTATGGCCAAAGATTACCACATACCACAAATGGTGAGTTAATGAAATTCAAGAGAAACTGTAGTATAATTGAAAAACCTTGCTGCTGGTAGAACTCCCATAAGTTGATCAAAAGGTTTAAATGGCTCCCCAAGGAAAAATGTAATTTCCAATCCAGCCAGATCTTTTAGATCAGATGCAAAAGGCGCATAATGATATGGGTAAAACCTAGGAAGAGAAATCACAGTGAACTAGCATGAATAATGAGATTTAATGACGAAAAAAATATAAATACCATAATCAATGTAGAATTTTAGATGCTTTGGGACTGCAATAATCATAATAGAAATACTAATATTCTTACAAAACTATAGCTCTATAAGCAACAAAAAGTGAGGCATATAAATGCTTTTATCAGCAACGAAGTATAGATCTCACCATTGCCATGAAGAAACACCTTGATAGTAATAGCGGCACACCCAGCATAATCCTTCTACATACTTCAAAACCTGTGAATATGATATGAAGTCCCAAAGCTTTATTGATGTATACATTAAGATAACATGGTAAACCCATCTCCTTTAAAGATTGGTATGCATGTTCAACGCCGACACCAAAAACAACAAATTATGCTGATCAGAGAAGATTCTAGAAACCACGAAAGTGTAATTCTTTATTTTGATAAGGAAAAATTACAGCTTATTAGCACCCATGTAAATGCAACAGATCTCCAAACGTGCAAAAAGGCTCCCAAAGAATAACCTAAGAAATAAGCACGGTAGTCAACACTATCATACTTGGATTTCCTTCCAAACTAATGGGTGATGGCTCAAAAAAAATGCAGATACCAACTATACCTAACTTTGCAGATACCAACAAAAATGCTTTCTGTTAGTTTGAAAAGGTGAAAGTATGGAAGATCACAGTTTTGTCCGTAGAAGCTTGAAGGTTCTCAAACTTCAATATTGAAGAGTAAATTATTTACTGAAGGGGAAAAAAATCATTCACCAAACTATCAAAAGAAAGCCCTATAATGATGGTGGTATATACAACACTTAAAATGCAAAAGAAAGCCAAGATAATTTGTGAGACTATCTGTTAGTCACATACATCCATATGACTCACAAGACATAATGCCAGATGTGGACACACAGAAATAGCATGAAGCCCAGGATTCAAACTTTTACTGTTCAAGTAGAGGATTTGAGTTATCCACAAGAGCCATAAAACTTACAACATCTTTTCTAACTTTATCAATCTCTTCTGGATCGGAAGTGCCAAATTTCTCCATATAATATCTTTCCTTGTACCCAGGCTCCCCTAGTTTGATCTGCACAAAGCCAACATAATGAGCATACAGTAGGAAATGATACTAAAGATCAATAATTTCATGGACCAATTAATTAATTAGTGATCAAGAATAATGACTGAAGATAATCCTATTGGGGTTCTGTTTTCATTTTGCATAGTATTGACAGTAAAACATCCCCTCTATCACTCTATTGAGAGGTTGTATCGCTTTGCTATCTATTTTTTTTTCATAATCTACTAAGGGCAATGCTCCTTGCACAAGCAAAAGGTCATCGTGGCAAACGAGATTCATAGTTCCTTGCAAGTTATGGTTTTCGTTAGTTGATCAGATCCAAAGAAGGTGAGACAAACATTCTCCATGGCAAATCAGCAATATCAACTTATGCTGACAAGACCACTGGCATACGGACAAAAATGACATTATCTTACAAGCATGCGACTCTGGATGTAAAAACTGACCTTGTCGACAGCGGGAGCCTGGGACGCCTGAGAAGTCTCTCCTCTTGCTTTCATATTCATCTCCTCTCTGTTCTCATATGCCTACAAAATAATAATGCATGTTTGGTACTTGCTTCCTTCCAATCAAATCAAAACAACATTTAGAGCATCCAAAGGGGCACAAAATCATCAGGTCATCAGCACACAATGCCATGAAATAATGCAAGACAATGTGCTTTCAATACCAAAACAAAGAGTACCAATTTGAGCTATGAACAAGTACAAGAAAAAAGCAATATGTCAAAAACATCCTCCCCTTTCTGCAAATGTAACAAAGTTCTTGAAAGGAATAGTTCCCAGATGAAACTCAAGAACCGTGTAAAAGTCGCATAACAGAAGAAGTAGTCCAGACATTAAGGTTTACCATCATTCAACTTTTTATGGTTATTGATGGGCTATAAAATTTTTCACATAAATGACTAAAACAAAAACATAAAATTGGAAAGCAAAGATGCTGCACCTGCTGTAAACGAGCTCTTTTCTGGAAAATCTGTTCTTCATGAACAGCAACAACTTGAATAAAATGTTCTATTCTATCCAAAAATACCTGAACATGCAAAATTAAGATACATGTATATGTAAATAATAAATAAATAAAATGAAAATAACAAATAAAAACATGAAATACCAAGTTTTTTTTTAAGAGCAACATTAAAACAGAACAAATGAAGGAAAAAACTTACATCCCCACCATCAGTAAGATAACCACCCATAGAATTGAACTCCTTTCGGTAAACATGCATCAGTAGATTTATGGCACCCTGGAACACAAAGCACTCCATTAAAACCTTTCAAACATAACATGTCATGAGAAGAAAACTTTATCCATGGGGTCCCAATTAGCGCATAAACTAAGACAATTCCATGAATCAGAGACAAGCAAATCAGTACAGGAAGCCTTGACCTACATACCTCCCGGATCTCCAGAGTTGGCATATGGGGAAGGAAGTCATTGCCAACGAAGAAACAGAGAAATACAAAATCATCCACCAGACGTTCAAAGTTGATCTCAAAAGGAGGATTAGAAACTTCCATTTCATAATGCAAATATTCTCGAAACACCCAGATGTTGAGGAACTGCAAAAAAATGCAATGGTTCAAAGTACAGTGAGAATCTTGATAGATGAAACTGGTAGGGAAATATAGCAGATGAACACAATAGCAAAACAAGACAGGGAATGCAGCTCTGACCTGATATTTTTTCTTGTAAACTGGGGTATCATTCTCCAAACTTCCATTTGAAGTTGCACAATCTGCAGCAAGATGACCAACTTGACCACAAACAAAACATTTCTCTTGTTGTGAAGGTGGAGTTATAACCTGCACATGACGTCGAGTTGTTAACAAGAATTTTGAGACATTGAGTTCTTAAAAAAATCCTGGAGATTATCGACTATGCTCAAAGTATCCAAAATGCCAAAATGACCAACCTCTCTTAAAATCGAAAAATGCACCTCGTGGGTAGCTAGGGACAACATAATCAAGTCAGCATCCTGTTCATTGGAAATCAAAATTTACATTAACAAGGCTTAAAAACAAATGAAGCAATATGCCAAGAAGAAAGAACTCACCAATCCATACAAACAATGTCGGGTATTTGGATCGAAACCTGGAAGATTGCGTTGCAACCTGATGTATGACATAATCTTGTGCTCTCCCTCTCCAGGAGCATTGGCATCAGACAAGATAACCTACAAATGTGAAATCCATCAAATCATCATGAAACACTGTATTCCGGAAGAAAATAGAGGAGTGCTCCAATATGAAGGAATATTATGTTCAGCAAAAGACTAAAGGGAGTAACTCTAATCGCGAACCTTTGTTTGCCTCCAACCAGGGTTGCGGTTCAAACTCTTTTGTATATAATATTGCAGGGCTACTGAGAGCACAGCCATAAACTGTGTCCCAGGAGTAATGACATTTGAGTCAAATGTCTCTGGTCTTTCCTTAGGAGTCAGGACTCTTCCTTCATCCTCAAATTCTTTCCTCAATCTCTCTTCCTCTGCTTCCTACAAGGCAATACAATATAAGGGACCAATGCTGTAACCAAGCACCCATATGATAGTGTGTAAGATGGGAATAAAAGAGTGAAGAGAAGAATCTTACAGCTTCAGCTGCATCTTTTGCAGCTCGGAAACGCCTGGAACGTTGCTGATTCATTTTAGCTCTTGGTGCAACTCCATCTATTAAAGCATACTGAGTTGACTATTTGTTGGTATTGAACAAAAAGCACAATTTGATATGAGCAACATATACCTATAGCCATGTAAAGAAGTTTCCTTGGACGAACCAACGAGAACAGATGATCAATGTAGTCAAATATTGACTTGAAGACCTCGTCATAGGTGGAAGGAGGGGGCTGCATAAATACAAGAATGAAAGTTCAGCAAAAGCAAAAGTTTTCAATCACCCAATAAGCACATGCAAAAACTGCCATGACACTAGCAACACTTTGATGATAAAAGAATCGGGATTTGGGAGGAAGTTTTTCACCCTAAAAAAGTACCAGTTGATGAGAAATGTATAGTAATTACTCTTTACCATTAGTTTCAGTAAGGATTCTTTAGTTTGCTAACAGGGGGGTAGAGATCCCTTGTGATCACACAAAAAGGTATTATAAGTGAATATAGAATCAATGGAGAACGAATTAAGTAGTCTTCTCCCTTAACAATCCTTCGCCCTCACCCTCGTGGCTACGAAACTTTCCTTTTTACAAAAGCGGACAGATACAGGCTACAGCAGAGAAGGTATAACACTGCTCATTAAACAGGAAGCAGATCCTATCAAGTGTACGCAAGGACTGCTCAGTAGTGGAGAACTAATTAAGTGGTCTTCTCCCTTATCCATCGCCCTCACCCTCATGGCTACAAAACTTTCCTTTGTACAAAAGCAGACAGATACAGCAGAGAAGGTATAACACTGCTCATTAAACAGGATGCAGATCCTATCAAAGTGTACGCAATGACTCCTTTAATCTAATATTTGATCAAAACCATGATCAACCATCATGAAAACTTGGCTAAACACAGAAGAGTCCAATATGTAAAGCCAGTGGGCAAACTCGGAGAAAATTGTGCATATATTTGGGGAAAAAAGGATCGCAATTGAGTTATTAAGAATTAGTACAGGAAACACGTTGTGATGTGATATGTCTCTAGACCCTGATATGGCTAGTGATAAATCTTGAAGAAAATGGTTTGGCTACAATTATGTTTGTATACTCCCCTTTAACTCATAATGGCAACCCAAATCAACCACATCAATCCTCTTTGAATAAACAAAGAAAATAATTTAAACCTTCAGAACCAGAAAACTTCCCCAAAATGGCACACATAACCTCAGCCAGTACAGAATGGCACTGCTCCACGGGGAGGTGAAAAATTACTTCCCTGGTTAAACAACCCTAATTCTATTTGACACACGAATTACACACTGCATCATCCCCTACTTCGGAGTTTGAAGGTTGCCGCCCAATTTTGATAGTACATTCACGATTTGCCATTGCATCCAAACAAGGTAAATTAAATAAATCAAATGAAAGCATAATAACATACGTTGCACAAGCTAAGAATCTTAATAAGTAAATCTTCAATGAGCTTGGAAGCAAGCAAGTGCCATAGAGAAGAAAAGAGGAGAACAAACCTTCCCTTCAGGATGAAAACAAGGGTGGATAATCCCATTCATGTCCAGATACAAATTATCGAACTCCATGCCGTTAGGGTTAGGGCCGGAGACATCGACGGGCAGCAGAGCACCATTATGGTCCTCCCTGGGCTCCTCTTCAATGACGTCAGAGATGGAGAGCGGGTAACGGTCAGCTAGCCACCTGTAGAACGCGGGAACACCCATGGAAGCTGGTCAAGCAAGCTGAGAATCAGAGATCTGGCAAAAATCGCTGGATGATTCACAATCAACGAAAAATCAGTGATTTGTGTGACAAATTCCCCAAATTGAGCGCAGAAATTTGGAGATTTGAAAACAGCAGGAGGAGAGGGATTTGAAAAAATAGGATTTGAGTTTGATTTCTGCTGGATTGAAACTTGAAAGGGACAAATTGGGAATTTCGGTGTGTAAAGGCGGTTCCTTTTTGGGGTGGGGGGTTGAAGTTTGGAGAACGGAAGGTATACGCAGATATTCGAGTCCCTGGAGAGGTACTCGCCGTGTTTTGTGTTCCAGCGGTAAATAGTACAGTAAATGATCAAATCATTTCGTGTTTGATTAATCCTTCCTTTTAACCTCATTAAATCGGATTAGGTATTGTACCTGAAAGTATTAGTAGGTTGTTTTTCACCTATAATTACAGGTTAGTGTATTGATTGTCTTTTTTTTTATTAGGAAATAAATTTGATTATCTGTACAAGTCTAGAGAAACCGAGAGACCGGACAACGCGATACATAAGCTAAACATCAACACGAAGCAACTGACATAAAGAAAATGCAAAAAGAAAACGTATAAGTCATCCTACAATGAAATAGCTAGTAGAACAAACGAAACGATCAAGCAAAAGGAAGGCACATAAACAGAATTCTAGGGATCACTAGCAGACACCTCGGATTATGGACTCCAATAGAGACATCAGATGTCGATTGTATTTTCACGACTTCTATGAGCATGGCAAATTAATCACAGTTCACATGAAATATGTAACACAATAAAAACAGCAAAGCACATCAACCCTCAAATCAAAACTCTAGCCATACTATTGCTCATTCAAACTCCCAAAACTCATCTCAAATCCTTAAGGATGATAACAACATCGTAAGACGAGATTGGAAAGAAAAAAATGAACGACAATAAACAGGCAAAGAGGCAGGAGAGCGGTTGAAAAACAAACCATAAAATCGAGTCGAAGGACGACGAGTGGCTGAGATAGAGGCATATACGCAGGCGGATGTGGGACAGGTGGTGACAGAGGCGAGGTTAGGTAGGTGCCGGACGAAGGCGGAGAGCGGCGGCAAACGAAAGTCGGGATTGGAAGTAATAGCTTTAGAGAAAAAAAGAACCATTCTAAAGGGATAAGAATATTCACACACAATACAAATCTTATTTGTTATTTCCTTGTCAGTGAGCAGTTTTGTCTGCAACCCTAGAAGACTGATGTTTCCAATAATAACATTGATACTTGACCTTATTTGCCAACATACTGCATTAAACTTTCATGTCTTTCCTTGCTAAGTGGAACCAGGTCTTGGAAATGTTTTGCTCTTTTGGTGACTACATGGCCTGATTTATCTTGCTCAGTGTTGTTAAAATATTGCTGAAAGCCTGAAATTGCATCTTGCTTTGTTCCTGTAGGCATTTTCCGTTAATTATGATATAATTCATCCTTTAGCTTAATATTTGGTTAATTTGATGGCCCATTGTTAGGGGTGTTATGTGAACACGAGTAGATCGAATTCGA
This sequence comes from Persicaria maculosa, assembly GCA_963922045.1. NCBI lineage: Eukaryota > Viridiplantae > Streptophyta > Magnoliopsida > Caryophyllales > Polygonaceae > Persicaria > Persicaria maculosa. Next base: position 10,941,904 of record OY998267.1, on the reverse strand, counting down.
CTCGTACTCGCTCGATAAAAACTCAACTCGAGCTCGTTCATTTTCTAAACGAGCCGAGTATGAGCACATTTTTAAGCTCGGCTCGTTCAAATTAAACTCGAATAACTCAAATTTTATGGAATTTTTAAAATTTTCTTTAAGTTATCGTATAATAAGCAAATAGAACTGCTTAAGGCTCGAAAAAAAAGCTCGGCTCGAGCTCGTTCATATCCTAAATGAATTGAAGATGATCGAGCAATACTCAGCTCGTTCCGCTCGAATAACTTGTTACTGCATTTAATTGCTGATATGATGCTTTTCTTGCTTGATCAGATTGTGAAGCTGAAAGCTTTTGACAAGTTTGAGAGCAAAGCCACCAAAAGGTCTATAAGGAAGTTATTGCGAGCCCAGCCATTGTCAAGGAGAGACGTTAGCTATTGCTGATTCTAAATTGGGCAATGCTATACAGGAAAAGTTGGTTTGTATACTCCTTGATTTTTCCATAAATAATGCATTTTGCTTTTGTTACTAAACTCCCTTATGTTTGTTTTGGCTTAATTGGTTGTTTATAGCAAATTGATTGTGTTCATAACAATGCTGTTATGGAGCTGATGAGAGTGGTGAGAACTTGTTACTGGATTAGCTTCTAAGGATCTGGCTCCGATGAGTTTGGGTTTGTCAAACAGCTTGTCGAGATACAAGTTAAAGGATTTTTAGTCCCGATAAGGTTAGTCAATAATGCACATTTCATTGTTTAGGCTTAGTGATTGGAGGATTTTGAATAGAATTTGCTTATGAATTATGCTTGTGATGTACTGATGTTTTGTCTTGTTCACTAGGGTGGATAACATGATAATTCAAACTATATAGGTTTGTTGGATGATCTTGATAAAGAGCTAAACACATATGCAATGGGTAATCGTGTTAATGCAACCAAATTAGATTTTTTACAAGGCAGAACTCAAAGAGGCCTGCTATGATATCCATGGGCACAGAAGTTAGTGATCTTGATTTAATTAACATCAAAGAACTCTGCGACCAAGTGCTTGTCCCTTTCTGAGTACAGATCGAGCTCAGCTTTATGATTACTTGAAGAGTAGAATGAACACGATTGCCCCAAATCTAACCGCGATACTCCTTAAATATGGATTGGAGCAGCACCGATATCGATATCTTGATATCAACTGATATCGATATCTTGATACCGATATCGATATCGATATCTAGATATCGATACCAAACGAGCCCTTAAAGCCCTCAAGGCAAAACACGATACTCCTAAATATGGATTGGAGCAGAGAAAGCACAGGTCAGCTTCTCTAATCAAAGATTCAAAGGAAAGATTTGTCGGTCTCTTGCAGCCAAAACTGCGTTAGCTATTCAATGTGATGCACTTGGAAAACCGGGTAAAGGTAGGAAAATTTCGAAAACTCAAACTTTGCTCTTTTGCAGCTTTTCACATGCAGGATCCTCTACTCCTCTCGGTGCTCCCTTCAACACAAAATTATTTATTTTAGGTATAAATAAACATGAAAAAAATTTTAAAAAATATTTTTAGATTCTATACCTTATATTAATATGTTTATAAAATTTTATTACGAAAATTCATGTTTTAAAAATATAGACAATTAAAATATCAATTCTTTTATAAAATAATTTTTATTATTTTTTAAAAACATGATTTTTCATAATAAAATTTTATAAACATATTAATATAAGGGTATAGAATCTAAAAATATATTTTTTTTATTTTTTTTGAATTTTTATTTATACCCGATATAATTTTGTGTTGCACCGAAGGGAGTACTGGAGTGGAGCAGAGGATCCGGCCTGTTTCACATGGGATTTAGGGGCTGTTTGACGCGATAAAGATATTAGCTTAAGATTAAAAAGCTAGATGAAATTTTAGAGATGTCAAAACAAAACAAAAAATTGTTTGGGATAACAAATTACATAAAGTTTGGTAAGGCTATTTTTTCAAAAATCGCGAAAAGCTTTTCAACACCGCTTTAATAAGCTCTAATAAGCTTCGAGGCACGACTAAGGTGCCTTGAAGGCAGAGAATTGGGTTGATCTGCTGGATCTGCCAAGGGTAAGCATAAGATAGAATTCTACGACAAGGATCGTAAGAAGATGGCTGAAGGACTGATCACTCCCGCCAAGGTATGAGTTATATCTACATTTTCAAAGGAGCAAAAGCCCTTTATTGTCACACAAAAAGGAAGACGGGAGCACCGTGCATAAGATGGAAGAGGAACGTCATATTCTCAACACACACCCTCAAATGCAACTGTCTGGCTACACATTATTTGCTAGTTGCACCGAACGTCTCAATGTCTTAAGACCGCCCAGGCAACTAGACTAAGAACACAAACAGCACGGTATACTATGATGACAAAATCAAACTTGAATCGAAGAGATGATCAAGCATGATCTTCTGAACATGAATGAAGAAGAGAAAACCGAAAACATAGATGAAAATGGTTTCTTGTATTTCATATCCAGGAGAGAACGAAAATTGAAAATACAAGCTTGAATCTCAGCAGATCATTTCTAACAAACTCGTAACTAAAACACAAAACTAACTCAAGAGCCACTTGCAGCTCTCTCAACACTCCTTCTCAAGCTTAGAGTTATGCAAATTGATTCAGAATAAAAAGAAGAAGGATTCTGTGAAACACATAAGCCATTATATAGAGATTCTCGATCCCTTCCTTATATTTTGTGTTGTTATACCACCTACAATGGGATGAATTTCGTCCTACTAGATTTGGATGCCGAGGACAAATAAGAGGGTTGAACCTCAAGTTGAGTAGGAGCCTACCAAGAAAGAGAAGAAGAAGAAGAAGCAGGCTCGTGGTGAAGACGACGAAGAACAAGTTGAGAATGGTGAGGCCGGAGGGAAGAAGAAGAAGAAGCGGAAGCATGCTGAAACCGAAGAGGCCGGAGCCAGAACCGGCCAGCCAGAAGAATGGAAAAGAAGAAAAAAGAAGCGATGATTGATATGCAATATCCGAAATTCACCCAAATTTTGGGTCCCCTGCAACGTGAGTTCCTCATGGGATGTTATGTTGTTGATCTTGGGGGGAGGTAGGTTGCTGTAATTATATGTTTAAAGAGCACTGCACAGTTTTATCATCTTTTCTTGCTGCAGGTTGAAACCAGGGAACTGGGTAGGCCAGTCTTTGTATGAGTGAAAAAAGAGGGAATGAAAACACATATCATGTCATTTTGCTGTTGGTATTATCAAGTATTGAAGATATATATGTTCTATACTTGATTGTCATGTATGAAATATCCCCTTTTTTTTGCGTAAATCAAGGGGGTCTGTGATCAGCTTTGTACCAGGCATGTCCAATAAAGAAAGATAGGGCGTGTTTGATTTTAAGGGATTGTGTTTATAATGTAATTATAAGCATGTATCTATTTTATAATGAGTTTAAAATAATATTAATTTAAATAAAATATCTTATAAATTGTATCAATTAATCTCTCTTTATCTGGTAAAGTTTATAATTACATTATTATTCTTAACGTAATTGATTTATATACTTAAAAACATATTTTATTTTAAATTCATGTCATCTTAAAAATATTATAAATTTTGTTAATAAATAATTTTAGATGTGTTTATGATTAAAAGAATAATACATTGGGAGTGACTTTTGAAGAGATGGATTATTTTTCAATTTAAGTTTTGTGAAATGGAGATTAAACTTTAAAGATATTTTATCTGTAATTTTGGCAAATTTCAAAGTCTTTTTTTCTAGATATATTAAAGGATTTTCTAACGTGTGCCTAAAACATATTTAGAAACTAAAAAAAAAAAGAGGAAAGAAAAATGTGTGGCCATTTTTAAAGGAACATTTAAAAAAATGTTTTCAAATATGAGAGTTTTTAGTATGTGTAGATGGACAATGTAAAATATTTTTTTAGAATTACATTAAAAGTTAACAATAATATAATAGACAATAAATTCAAATCTCACCTACTCTTTTCCTACCCATCTCCCAACTCCTGGTGGTATAAATATGTTCAACATCTTGGTCGTTTTTACATGAGCCTTATTTGTTCATAAATACTCTGTCCATTCTGAAATAATAAGTATAATATAATATTATTTTTAAAAATTAATAAAAAAAAGTTTGTATTTAATATAGTTTTTAACTTTTTTTTTTTTAAAATCACAAAGTCAAACTACTTATATTTTAAAATGGAGAGACGAGAAAGTACTTGATTGTTTTTACGTCATCGTTTGACTTTTTAATACATTACTTCATCCGTTCTAAAATATAAGTTGTTTGACTTTCTAGCATGTTTTTTAAGTAGCTAAAAACTATATAAAAATATAAGTCGTTTGACTTTCTAGTATGAGAGTTCTAAAATATAAATTTTTTTACATAGTATTATACATATTGTTAATATGTATAATACTATGTAAAAAAAATTAATATTTCATGGAGTTTTTAGCTCGTTAAAAAACGTGTCAAATAGTAAACGCCCTTATATTTTGCAACGGAGGGAGTATAAAATATTTATTTTGTATTATTTTTTAAAAATAATATTATACTTATTAATATTAAGCATAATATTATTTTAAAATTTTAATAAAAAAAGTTAATATTTTATATAGTTTTTAACTCCTTAAAACCGTGTCAGAAAGTGAAACGACTTATATTTTAGAACGAAAGGAGTATTTAAAAAGCTAAAATGTATCTTTTCATATTTTTTTTAAAAGTGTCCATGAGTAAAAAAAAATTGGATTATTGTAAATGCACACCTTTAAAAATAGACTTTTTACACTTTTACTTTTGTGAAGAAGAAAAGATTTTTATATATAAAAGGACCTTTTTGGTATTTTATTATTTTAAAGAGTAATAAATTTCCGAATTGGGGAGGAGCAAGGAGGAGTTGATAGAGCGCACACACAAGATCTTCTCTCCCCAACGGGCAATCCAGTGAGCTCCTCCGAGAGTAAATACCCTCTGCCACTCTCCCTGCAATAATAAATTACTGGATTACAAAAAAGCCAGGCACAAATCTCAAAAAGAGAGAGAGAGATTGATCTGTCGCGATTCACATTATCTCTCGCCGGCGATCGCGCTTCACCTCCGCCTCGGAGATTTCCAGATACGCTGCAGATTGAGGTTTGGAGCATCCCGGATTCAGTGGCCAAAGGTTCAGTTGAATCGCACTCTTCCACTTATCCAGCTTGTATGTAGGTTTCCATGTAGAGTTCGCTCTTTCTTCGCTGTTAGTTGAGAATTGTTCTTGTTTATGTGGAATTTATTTCGCCATTTTTCAGTTTGTGCGGATAGCAGTTGTTTGGAGTTAGGGTTTGTAGGTGGTGCTGGCGGTTGATTATTGATGTGAAGATTATTGATTAATGGATTACACACGATTCGTTTCGTATTATGTTGAGATATGAGGTTGTGTGGATTTATTGTGGGAGTTGGAGATGGGATGTGTGTTTGGGAAAGATAGTTTAGCTCGGGACGGGGCAGGTGAAGGGGCCAAAGATGGGGAGGGGAAGAGGGAGACGAATCTGAAGGTGGAATCCGGTACGAATCAGGCTGTTCTGAGTGCGGCTGCGGCGGATAAAGTGAAGGATGGTGAGAATGGGGAAGTGGTGATTGATGGAGTGGCCAAGGAGGATGGGGAAAAGGAGGAGAAAGCGGAGAAGAGTAATAAGCCACGGGGAGAGAGGAGGCGGTCAAGGTCAATTCTGAAGCCGAGTAATCTGCCTAAGAGTGTACATGGTGAGCAGGTTGCAGCTGGATGGCCATCTTGGCTTTCGGAGGTTGCAGGAGAAGCGATCAATGGGTGGATTCCAAGAAAAGCAGATACATTTGAAAAGATTGATAAGGTAGGTGAAACACTTAACTGCATTGTTTACTTGTTTTGGCAACATTAAGAAGCAACCAGTGATTGCTGTTAAGTTGTCTTATGCCACATTAGTCAGAATCAGTTTATTGCATTTGACATTTTTTAGTTTTTGCTTTTTTGGGCATGCTTACTGATATTTATTTTTGGGGTCTTGCCATTAAATTCTGTTAGATTGGGCAAGGAACGTACAGCAACGTCTACAAAGCTAGAGATTCAACTAATGGAAAAATCGTAGCCTTGAAGAAGGTGCGGTTTGACAACTTAGAGAAGGAGAGTGTTAAGTTTATGGCTAGAGAAATTTTGATATTACGGACATTGGATCATCCTAATGTTATAAAGCTACAAGGCTTGGTTACGTCAAGGATGTCTTGTAGTTTGTACTTGGTGTTTGATTACATGGATCATGACCTGGCTGGGCTTGCTGCAAGCCCTGAGATTAAGTTTACAGAGGCCCAGGTAATTCGTCGTTCATTTGTTTTTAACTTTTTATGGTGAATGCAGTCTGTATCTATTCCTTGTGATGTTGGACAATTTTATTGTGTTTCAATACCAGGTGAAATGTTATGTGAAGCAACTACTCTCTGGAATTGAGCACTGTCATAAACGTGGTGTACTTCACCGTGATATTAAAGGATCAAATCTTCTGTTGGACAATGAAGGCACTTTAAAGATAGCTGATTTTGGATTAGCTACATTCTATGATCCAAATCACAAGCACCCAATGACAAGTCGTGTGGTAACACTCTGGTATCGAGCTCCAGAACTTCTTCTTGGGGCAACTGACTATGGTGTGGGCATTGATCTCTGGAGTGCTGGCTGCATCTCAGCTGAGTTACTAGCAGGGAGGCCTATCATGCCTGGTCGTACTGAGGTAGATTATTTGCTTTGTATCGTCTTATGCTAAACTTTTCGTATGCAGGATCTTGTCAATGAGTAAGCCACTCTCTAGTCTCTAACCCCTTAAACCATTTCTAATCATAAGCTCCCATGAGAGGTAGATATATCAGAAGATTTGAAATAAGAATAAATCAGGGTTGCTCATATTGTTTACATTACAGGGCATGCTTTAATTTTTGGATGCAATGATTGTGACAAGCTCATGTTCCTGTTAATTAGGTTGAGCAGTTGCATAAGATATATAAGCTTTGTGGATCACCTTCTGAAGAATATTGGAAGAAGTCAAAGTTACCAAACGCAACCCTATTTAAGCCTCGAGAACCATACAAACGATGCATCAAGGAGACATTTAAAGATTTTCCTACGTCATCCCTGCCTCTTATTGACACCCTTCTTGCAATTGATCCAGCAGAACGTAGGACAGCTACAGATGCTCTTAATAGTGAAGTAAGTTTCATAGCAGTATTATATGCATCATAATATATCTAATATCTTATTATGTGAAGTATGAAAACCCCTTTGATATATTCATTTCCTCGATAGTTCCATGTTTGACGAAGATGTCATATGCTGGAAGGACCTAGTATAGTAGTTAAATGATCATCTGACTTGAAATCTATTTCACAAGTTCCATTGTTGTGACACTTCTCTCGTCACTTCTCGGTATTGACATAATTGAAGCTCCGACTCATGATTGCCTTTAAATTAGTGCACTTTAACATCTGAACTTTTTCTTGCAGTTCTTTAACACTGAACCATATGCATGTGATGCTTCATCACTTCCAAAATATCCCCCTAGCAAAGAGATGGATGCTAAGCGACGTGATGATGAAGCTCGAAGGTTAGTTTTTTTCCCAATGTTTTTGCATACAATCTTATGATGATACTGTCCTGATAGAAAACATATACACAGCATCCAACTACTGTTTACAGTCAACATTCAACTTCTTATGGTTGTTTGCTGATTTAAGATTATGACCGAAAAACTTTGAAGATTTTTATTGAGTTTATCAAGTATCAACATCTTTTTAGGACATTCTTATATTGGGATTTTTTTTTACATATTGTGTTTGTGAGTCCCCATGATGAACACTATTTATTCTCAGTAGGTGTTGCTCATAAGTCACAAGGACTCTACATGGCAGTGGTTTTCTTTTGTCATTAGGCACTAATACATGCTAATGGCTTTTATAGTAGTGTACCTTCCCATGATAATATGTTGATTGAATTGAACTATATACTTTATGTTTAAAAGGAATTGCTAAATGTGGATAAGCAATTTTAATTTCTTGTTATTATTGTATTACTATGATGTTTAGCATGAAAACACTGTATAGTAGAAAAACTTGATGCCACTCATCAATATTTTGAGCGTGTGGGTAAATTTGTTGAATACTGTAGCCACATTTGGTTCAAACTGTTTGAAGTTGGAAAAAAGGGGGTAATTTTCCTAAATTGTGTTAACATATTGTTCGGTTCATCTGTATAGTACTTGCTTTCTGCTGTGTACTTTCGCAGAGAATTTTTGAAATGAAGGCTAAATTGATTTATTATTCAGGTTAAGAGCTGCTAACAAAGCTCAGGGTGATCCTGCTAAGAAAGGCCGTGCACGAGATCGTGCAAACAGGGCGATGCCTGCTCCTGAGGCCAATGCTGAACTTCAGACAAATCTTGATGTATGTATCGGTTTCATTACATTTTGCTTTCACCTTGTCCCAATTATCTTAGGACACTGCAGTAGGGTCAATATATCCATCATACTCATTATCTTATTCTAGGTCAATATGTCCTTCATTTTATGTATCTGAACTATGAAAGCATAATATCTGGGAGCTTTGGCTTTGTGCACAATGTAAACCTGCAGAGAACTTTTAGATGAAGACATGTTCCAATTACATAACCTTGTAACTAAAATGTCCCATAGGCCATAGCCAAGTGAAGAAACTAACATAACTGTGCAAAATGCAGATTATTAGATACTTGAAAAGGTTTGGGAATTTAAATGTATGCCTGTGCTAGTTTCAGTGAGTTGCTTGCTTCCTTTCATTGGTCCGTTTCAACCTGTAGTCTCTAGATTTGCAGTCTGCCCTGAACCAAGGTTTCCCCAGTGTAAATTTACTCATAATTCCTGGTGCTCTCGGTTTTACATGTATTTATGCCTCTTAAAAATGTGTCGTATGTAAATATTATTATGATTTTATTGTTTTACAGAGACGGCGCTTGATCACCCACTCAAATGCAAAGAGCAAGAGTGAGAAGTTCCCACCGCCCCACCAGGATGGAGCACTGGGATACCCATTAGGCTCTTCTCAGCACATTGAGCCCTCGCTCATCCCACCCGACATCCCTTACAGCTCTACGTCCCTCATGTACACCAAAGGCCAAGGAGACGCCTGGTCTGGCCCATTGGTCGATCCCGCCTCTGCTGGGGGACCTAGGAGGAAAAAGAAGTCGTCAAGTAATGCCAGAGACCAGCCCTTGTCAGCGAGCTCCCGAATCAGAGTGAAATGAAGCAAAAAGGCTCATCCTGGGAACTTCTGCAGTTCACACTGCCCTGTGACAGAAAACTCGGAAGACCGGATATTGTATAAGATTGTAGTTACTTGGACATACAACTAAGTAAATTGTTTTAGCAGATCTTAAATTCCCTTTTTTCTTGTTTCCTTTTTATGGATAAGAGGAAAATTCTCCGGGGTCTTTTTTTTATTTGTGTTATACTATGATGTAAATTTCAATTTGGTGCGTGATGTGCTGATTGCTTAGAGTTTATGAAGACCTTATTTGTGCTAATAAAAAGTTCATCCTTAGAAATTAAAAATGATTTTGTGAAAATATGTTTTACAACTTCATACAGTATTTATTTGGTCATTCTAAGAAAAATATTCTGTGAAATTAAACAAGTTTTGCTGCAGGATGAGAAATAGATTGAACTTTTTTTTTTCCCTTTTAATCAGAACTCTGAAAATCGGATACCTTTTATAAAGATAGCCCATGAAATTTCAATTTTTTTTTAGTAGTAACTTCTGCATAAAATCTGTTTCTTCTGATTAATGAACTATCTTTGGGTTGCAGCAACAGCACAAATAACATGATATGATACATCACAAATATCAGACAGAAGATCTCTACTGTAATTGTCGAGCTTCTGAATTGGGAAATAACTGAATTGATCTGTTACACTGCCGACGCTTTCATTGTAACAGATGAGGTTTCAGCAAACAATCTGTGCAAAACTACATACTTTCGACTTCAAAGAAGAATCCGAATCCTCAACCATGTTCAAATGGAAGCACAACGAACACAGACTTCGCTAATTTCAAAGGCAGATTTGCAGAAACCGAAACCTGAATCCGAATCAAGAACTGTGGAGGTCATACCAAATTACCACAGCAAATATCAAGTTGGGTCTATCCTACACCGGATTCCGTTAAATTACACTCTACTGTTGAGGCTCATTTTGATTTGTAATCCAAACAAATCTTGGCGCATCTGATCTGGGTCCTGCAACTGATCTATAAACATACAGGTTCCTCACAGGAAGCTCGTGCGAGATAGAATCTGTACCTAGAGTAACTTTTATCTGTTGAGCGACGGCAGGCCCTCTGTCGTCGATAACCTCAACGTTTAGTCTCGGGTGCTTTAGACCAAGTGACTTGCATGCTCCATAGCTGACGAGGCAGGACGACATCCAAAGGGATCGCATTGTCTCGAGCTTCTGAGCATTTGCCAGCAATGCCTCATCGCCAAAAGGGCAATCCCTGATCTCCAACTTTTTGAGTTTAGTGCACCCTGAGAGAATATGATCAAGTCCTGAATCGCTATTCCCGACGAATGCAAGGGAGAGCATTTCCAGCTTCTTGCCATGGGTCCCAATGTATTCAAACAACCTGTCTGTGATCAGGCCACCAAGTGAGAGGCGTTTCAGATTCTTGCAGTGCTCCACAATGGCACCAAACCCGACATCCAGGGGTTGATGAGTTCGGTAATCGGGGAGATGAGGCTCGATGATGCATAGCCTAAAGTGGGTAAGGTTTGGCCTGTTCTTGGCAATTGTAATCAAAGCCTCATTTGTCATCTGATGGCAGAAATATAGAATAGAGCGAAGTTTCGGACATCCCACAGCAACAGAGACGAGGCCTTGTTCGGTCAGAGAGAAATCTAGAGCTGGACCATAGGGGTTGGAAAGGAACACCCTCAACTCTTGTAGCTCTTTGCATGATGCAGCTAGCTCCTCCAGACCAGCATCTCCGATGAGATCCAGTACCTGTCAGTTCTCTTGAGGTTAGTTTAGAATAAAGTAGCAAGGATGGGAAAATATTTCGTGATGGAAAAACGGGATGCTACCGAGTCCACAATATTTCCCCAAATATATGATATACAACTCTCGGTCATCTGGTAACTTGATTAAGTCGTAATTCAAAGAATATGCTTTTGTTCCTAGTGTGCCCCAGATTCAGGTTTCACTAGGTCAAATGCTAAATGTGTTAATAGTTGCAGCTTCTATAACTTAGTCCTAGAACTTACGGCCAAACAGGGATCTTGAATTTATTGGCAAAAGTCAAGATAGATACAACTTACCCAGAGACGCTGAAGATTCACACATTGGCTCAATAGTTTGATGAGGTCGGGGCCATGAATGACAGCGAAACTCAAGTTAAAAAACGTGAGATTAGAGCAGACCGGATAGACTGTTGGTAAATATGACGGGACGACATCCCAGAGACCAGAGAGGCTCTTGAGCCCCTTGCATCCTGCAAATGCCTCAGTAAGTTTTGTAAAGGCTTGTGGGCAGGGCTCCATGATTAACGAACCTGTACCCAGATCAACAAGCTGAGGAGCCTTTCTTAGGAGGTTTGCAAGCTTATCAAGTGGGAATGCACGATTCACTTGAAGAGTCTTCAGGTTAGGACACCTCCCCACCAAACGTTCCAGAGTGGAATACCGTAGCTCAGATTTGAGGCAGGAAACATTAAGGGCTTCCAGTGAGGTATATGAATCTGGAAAATGGGATATCCAATTCCCACCTAGATCTTCTACTACGGTCTCACACAAGTCAAGTGTCCTCAAGTTTCTGCAGCATTACACAAGGAACATCCAAGATAAGAATATAGTACTTTTACACAACAAATTATGAATATAAATAAGTACATGTAATTGGGCAATTTTTACCAATTTTAACCAGCACATCAAGAACCCAAGTCATTCAATAATAGAAGAGAGCATCCAATCAACCATCAACCATGGGAGTACTGTTCTTTGCATCTAATAGTATATGACTATAAAAAATTATAAATTATAAATTATACAGTATATTTTAATTTAAAGGGGAAATCATGCTTGCAACAGGTGCCCAGTGGATTCCTAGTGGGCAGGAAAAGCATATAGTTTAGAGTGTCCAGTGAGGCAAAGGCCACAACATGACTAGATGAGCAAATGAAAGATTTTTGAAGAATTCAAAAACAGCCACCAGTGTCCAAGATGGATCCATCCAAAAACTGGAAAAGGAGACCCAACATCATAGTGGTCCATATCAAACAAAAGAAGATAAAGCAAAAGCAACAACCAACAGTGACTTTACCATGCAGATCCAACTCAGGCACTTAAAAGCAAGACACAGATTCAGAATCCAAATAAATAGCCTACTAGTGGAAGAGTACTTTAAGACCAGATCACAGGTAGAATAACCTCCCTCAACTGTATTAACCTTCACAAAAACTCAGCAGCTTATGGTATGGTATTTCATAGTCAGATTGGGTCAACAGATCTTAATTGTATCTAATTTTGCCCATAGGAGATTAGGAGGATGTAATCAATCTATTACCTACTGAATTTGACAGACTTGGAGACATAGTGGTCCAGCTAAACATATGTAAGGGAAGGACTAATTTAAATCATTGTCAAGCCACTATCAGTCGGTCTCAGATGCCATCAACCCCCAGAAGATAAAAATACCAGCTAGTGGGTCTCATCAAGAGACCATAAAAAAGTTTCAACGTTTAAATAATACCCTAAGGAATTGCCCAAAACTGCAACCAGAGAAAGCTAATTGATAGGGTAAAACAGAAAGATGATTTCTGGAAACAAATTTCAAAATCAAGCAAAAATACCACTTCCAGATAACTCATCAAATCCTTAACTAGCATCAAGGAACACCACAGTTAGGCAACAGAAACATCAATAATAGGAGCAAAATAAAAAAAATGATAAATTAAGCAAAGACCTGCAATTGGCAGCAATGGAGGCCAAGCCATCAGTAGATAGCCCTTCACAGTAACACAGAACCAAAACCCTAAAATTCCTGAACTTCTTCCCAATCAACTCCAAGGCCTCGTCAGACACCACCATCCGCTTCAACCGGAGCTCCTCGAGCGCCGGGTACGCGGCCGCCAGAGCCGAGATCCAGGGAAGGGCGTGGGCGCCCCACCCATCCGGGACGAGGTTATAGTCGGCGAAATGGGGCTTCCCCTTGATAGTAAGAGACCGGACGTCCCTGAAGCGACTGATCAAGATCGGAGGGCTGACGGCGTAGCAGTTCCCGATGAACACGCGGCGGCGGCACCACCGCTCGATCTCGTACCATGATCTGCAGACCAAGGCGACCGAGTTCCGATCCGCATGGGAGTCGATGAACGAGAGCACGTGCTCGAGCACCTCTTCTGGAAACGAACGCCTCATTTGTATTTCGGAATCGGTTTCAGATGAATCTAGGTCAGGAAAATTGAGCTACACGCTGATGAATAGGGAAGAAATTAGCTGAAATTGGGCATGTAGGATCCGGTATTAACCCAATTAACACAAGTCAAAAGACGAATCTGATTGAGAAAATGAAAGGATACCTCTGAGGAGAGAGAGCGAGAGATGAGTTTGACTCCGGAATATCAAATGAATAAAGCAAGAAGAAGGGAGTGAGAGGCGAAATCCGAGATGAAAGTGGAGATTGCGTCAACAAAAAGAGTTGATTGCTTGCAAATTGCAAATGCAGTGAAGGAACAATTGGAGAAATTTGGTTGCGTTCTACAAAGTAATGATGAATGCCTCCCCACCCCCCCCCCCCCCCCCCCCCCCCCCCAAAAGTAGTGATTTTTATGGCGGATTAGGTAGTGAGACTGAGAGAGAGAGAGAGAGAGAGAGAGAGAGAGAGGGTGAGGGTGATTGGGCAAATGGCAATGGTAGGTGGATGAATGGGGTGTACTTGTGATGTGTCCATTGACGGTGATGATGGGATGGGTGGAATTCATTGCTAACTCCAGGAGGTACAGTACTAAAAAATACAGTACATTTAAAAAAAAAACTAAAATACTCCGAAAGTTTGGATAAATATTACGTAATGTAGTTCGATCGACTCAGTCACTCGGGTCCTGTGTGTCTCATTTAAGGAATTCGAACTTCTAACATCTTAGCATGGAATGTAACTTCAAAACCACAACATCAACTTGTAATTGATATATATATATATTGTTTTATAAATAAGTGACTTTTTAAAGTCGTGCACATTTTTTGAGATATTAAAAATTATACTCCTATGAAATTTTATTATTTTTTAATAATATTATATTTATTCCTAATAAGTATAATATTATTTTAAATAATTAATTAAAAATTAATATTTTATATAGTTTTTACCGTTATAAAAAAATATGCACAACTTTAAAAAGTCTCTTATTTGCAAATGGAAGGAATATTTATATTTATATAAAATATTAAAATAGAATATTTTTTTTCACGTCTTATTTTCGGCTTAATTTTAAGAATTTCGAAAAATAAATAATTTTCATTCTTTTTCATCTTTTTCATTAATTACTTTTATTATTTAATTAATCTTTAACCAATATTGTGATTAGAAATTAATTTTGATATAAAAGGTTTTTAATATATTTGTTCCTTAAATCATTGTTTATATTTACATTAGACAAACAATAATAATGTTAATAATTTATATATTATTTTATTGATAAATATGAAATGTACTACCACAATTTTAATTTAACATATTTTCTCTTAAAAAATACAGTATAAGATTTATAAAATAGATGTACCTCAGTTTGCATTTTTTTTGATAAGGTAAGAATTCGAGTTCAGACATATCTGAAACTCGAAGGCCGGACAAGCAGGCAGACGGTAGAACCATCTAAAAACCAAACATACAGGTGCAAACACACATAAATGACTCTACAAAAACACAGCCAGAAGACCTAATCCAAGCAGGAAGTGGCCGAAGACGACGGACGAAGCCAAACTCCACACTGAAGTAGAACCGTAGGCCAGCGATACATTATAAATTTGACAATACATTGTAAATTTGTCCAATATTACTAAAAAAAAAGACACAAAAAAAATGCAAGTTTTTGTTGTATTTTATAAGTTTGAACTTTTGGATCTTTTTGTTTGTGAACCAAACTAGCATCTAGCCCTTAGCCCTATATTTTGCCTATGAGACGGATTTATAATTTAACTGAATTAAAAAATATTTTTTATTTTTAAAATATAAAATAGTTGTGACTGTGTTTTTATTAAAGCCCTGTTTGGTATGGGTATAATAATCGTAATGGAATGAAAATTGGAATTGGAATAAGTGACTTCCAAATCGTGTTATTTGATATGATATCTAAATGAGAAATTCACAAATTCAACATAAACATAAAAAAAAAAATCATCAAAGTACCAAATTCAAAAGCAAACCAATTCAATTTCTCAAATTAAGAATAAACATTCACAAATTTAACAAACAAATTCAAAAATTCAACACAAAAATAAACAAATTTTATATCTGAAGCTTGGATGGTGGTTGAGATTGAGAGGAAACCCTAATCCAACCAGAGAAAGAGATTGCTAGGGGGACAACGACGAGTCGACGACGGTGGTGATAGAAGCGTTGTCAACCGATCTGGACGATGGTGGTGGCAACAACGTTGGATGGTGGTGATAGCAACATGGAGACAGGGCGGTGTAAATGAGAGACACTAGTGGAGACTAGGGAGGAGATGGGTAAATATGGGTGTGTGGGAATGAGGGATTCCTTTGATTTTTTGGGGGAATGAAAGTGACTCAAAAATGAGAATGGGAAGGTTATCAGGAATGATTTTGGTTTCATATTTTAGCATACCAAACACCAAAATGGGAACTTTCTAATTTAATTTGTTAATACAAAACGGGGGCTAACAACATAAATGACTCTCAAAATAAATAAGGTATTATTTTTTTTTGGTAGGAGAGACGAGAGCAAGCTCTCGATTTTATAAAGGATAGCCTACATCGGAATATCACGGGGGGTGGCCCTCCCATGGACGTCCTCGTCAATAAGCATACCAATATCTAACGGAGGGGCACTAAGCATATGCAACCCAACCGGAAAAGAAAAAGAAAAAGATGCGAGGGAGTCGGCGACACGATTCGCTTCCCTATAGACATGCCTCAACTGGATCTCCCAATCTCGGGCTAATAAGCTCTGGCATTGGCGAACCAGGCTAGATAACGGATGACAATCTCTGACTCCTTTCAAAACGAGCGTGGTGACGAGTAGAGAGTCGGCCTCGACCCTGACCCTCCTGTATCCATGTTCCCATGCCAGTCGGAGCCCATCAATTAGGCCCCAAAGCTCAGCCACTGGCACTGTGCAGTTGCCAATTCTGCGGACATACCCTGTCATCCAGCGCCCCTCATCATCGCGAATAATTCCTCCGGCGCCAGCGCCTCCATCATTCCGAACCGAGCCGTCTGAATTCAACTTAACCCAACCTGCAGGGGGTTTCTCCCAGCTAATGATCACCCGGCGCCGGCCTATATCAGCTCCTTTGTTGCTGTGCACACTCCATGCCTTAGCATATTCCAGCGCCTTCGCCTTAATAAAACGCGGCTGATCCCCTGGGTGTTGATGCCCATTAAAAACACGGTTATTCCGCCAACGCCATATCCACCACAGACTCGTCGCGAACAAGCTCGGCCAGTCCACATCTTCCATTTTATTAACCGTGGACAACAGGTTGCATCGAACCCAGGCCGCAAACGGTTCATTGAAGAAGCTCAGATCTGGTGACGCCATACCAAAAGCTTCCCATAGACCGGAGATTTCCTTACAATCCCTAAACAGGTGAACAAGTGACTCGGTACTGCCCGGGCAAGAGCTGCAGCAGTGGTCCGAAGCCATATGCCGGCGGCATCGCTCCTCGTTGGTAAGGATCGCCCCCCGGAGAACAAGCCACACAAAGCACCTTATTCGCTCGGGGACTTTAAGCACCCAGATCCGCTTGAAAGCCTGGGCATCAATAAAGCACAGTTCACGGTTTCCTCGTATCAAATCGTAAGCTGATCGAATTGAGTAATCTCCATCCGGAGACGGCCGCCAGCTCAACCTGTCCACCTCCGCTCCTGATTCATCCACGGCCGTAGATGCTAACTTCATAAGAAGCGTGGGCGGGAGCAGCTGATCCAAATCAACCCATCTCCACCCCTCCCCGTCGTCCCAGTAGGAACGGACCGTTCGTTGAAGTGTCTCCTCATCCAGAGTCTCCGTGGCAACCGATTTCAACGGGTAGTCGCCAATCCAGCAATCCTCCCAGAAACGTGCAAGCTTGCCGTCTCCAAGAATCCATCGCACTCCCCTAGCCACAACAGCACTCGAGCTAAGGAGCATGCTCGACCACACATGGGACGTCCCATTCACCCCGCTGGCTAACGACCGATTGTACTTGGCTCGGAGTATATCACTCCAAACTTCTCCCTCCGGGCTTGTTAAGAATCGCCACATAAGTTTCCCTGTGATAGCGAGATTGAGATCCCTCATCGATCGGATTCCGAGCCCTCCGTGTTCCCTCGGGCTGCAGACAACTTCCCAGTTGACCAAGTGCATCCGCCTCCGATCCTCGCTGCCTCCCCAGATGAACTGCCTACAAAGTTTATCAATTTGGTCACACGTATCCGCAGGTAAGGCCACTGTAGCCATAGTATAAACAGGAATAGAATTCAACACAGATTTAGTTAGGGTTATCCTCCCTGCAAGACTAAGATACTTCCCTTTCCAGCTGGCTAGTCGGGACCTGATTTTGTCAACCAAAGGGGCGAAGGTGCCCTTCGTAACTCTCTTGTGAAGCACTGGCATCCCAAGGTAGCTACCAAGATCAGCCGTCACTTCATAATCGCACTCCCTCCTCAACTCCGAGACTACCTCGCTCCTCACATTAGGTGAGATGAATAGCCTGGACTTTGACGGGCTCACTCTTTGGCCTGAAGCCGCACAGAACCTATCCAATATGCCTTGGATGACACGTAATTGGCTAACCGAGGCCTCCGCTACCAACACAATATCATCTGCAAAAAAGACATGAGAGATGTGAGGACCGGTCCTAGTTAGTTTCGCGGGAATCCACTCCCCCTCATCAACAGCTCGAAAGATAGCTTGGCTTAACCGTTCAATGCACAGAATAAATAAATAGGGGGAAATAGGATCTCCCTGTCGAAGGCCCCTAGTCGGCTTGAACTCTTCGGACATCTCGCCGTTGATAAGCACCCTTGTCGACAACGTGGTGATGCACTCCTCGATCCATCTGATCCAGTCTCCCGGGAACCCAGCATTACGAAGTGAATCCATGACGAAGTCCCACCGGAGTCGATCATAGGCCTTCTCAAGGTCAATCTTGAGGATCATCCAACCCCTCGCACCCTTCTTCTTTCGCATTGAGTGAACAAGTTCCTGCATAACAACAATATTGTCATATAGATGAAATCCTTTGCCCATGCATTTAGAAAAGGCAACCAAATTGCAGATCGCATTACTCGTGTTTGGTTGGCTTTAGACAACTCAGATTAGAGATCCTTTGAGATCGACGTTCTCGTTCAAAAAGACGCTCTTGATTGATGGTACAACTAGTGTTGACCACACCAAAACTATAACCTTGTATAAAAGAAATCCCTATGATAGGGTTTCACACAAAAAATTATGGGATTTGTCATCCAACGTTAAGGGCGAAATTGAATTTTGATTGCAACTCTTTTTCATACATAAGGAATCGATTTAGCTAACACTAAAACCTACTTAAGCGTTAATTGGTACTAAACGCATTTATCCCTTATTTAATGAAAGATAATGGTTAACCTTTTAAATCTAGTCTATTTTAAAGTTAAGATTCATTTATAAATATTCTAACCATTACTATTTTTCCCTCTTTTTTCACACAAAATATATTTCATTTCCCCCAATTTGGTTACCTAATTTGATAATAGGGTAACCATATCCCTAAGATCCTTTAACCATTTTCCACCCCCTTCTCTAAATTCCCAAAACAATGATTATCATATAAATTTTACATATAAAATATTTTCCTTCTAATCAAACAATGCTACAAATATAGAGATTTTTTCAAACACTCTCATCTATTCTCTATTTTAGAGACAGAAATATAAGAGTTATTGAGTGTAAAAAACTTCAATATTTTGCTAAGTTTTTACATTTCTCTATGATAGAGATCAATGCTATTGGGGATGCTATAATAGCTATCCTAACCTCTTTCTTTACATTCCCCAAATCTTTAAATTTTGTTTTTTACACCTCAAATACTCCCCCGTCCCACAATAATTGTCTTTGAACTATTTATGCACGCTTTTTAGCTTCTTAATAAAACGTGCATGAATAGTTAAAGACAATTATTGTGGGACGGAGGGAGTAATAAAAGCCAATTTATGAATTTATTTAACAAGATGTACTAATTATATATTTATTAACTGAATATTAAAAAATTCATTATATTCATTATATATATTAAATCAAATACAGGAAAAATAATAAAAGACTTAATATATATTTTCCCTGTATTTGACTTTATATATGTAATGAGTTTTTTAATATTCAGTTAATAAATAATCAGTACATGTTGTTAAATAAATCCATAAACTGATTTTTATGGTGAGTGGTAGATCGAAACCAAGTTGTATTATTCTTGTAAGATTTGTCTTCCTCTTCCAATTGCCAATCCAAGCCGTGGCTGGCTGTAAGTTACAACCAATGACTCATCACCGAAAATGATTGACTACATAACCAAA
The DNA here is from genome assembly GCA_963922045.1 of Persicaria maculosa. NCBI lineage: Eukaryota > Viridiplantae > Streptophyta > Magnoliopsida > Caryophyllales > Polygonaceae > Persicaria > Persicaria maculosa. The sequence continues at coordinate 10,922,110 of OY998267.1, read as the reverse complement.
TAATTGTTATTATTATTATTATAAACAATATATCTTCTTTTGAATAAATCAATTGAATATTCAATAAATGAATTATAAGTCTTTTCACCTTCAATTTTGCCATTTTGCATTATATTTGTTTTGGAATACATCTACACTTGCTGAGTCGATCAGTTATATGCTTCCAAATTCAACGAAATTATATATTGTAAATTGATCCTATAAAAAATAAAAATCAAGGACTGCCAAATAATAATTATATATAAATGATTAATGTATAATTTATGCATTTTTTGTCTATATCTAATCAAACTTTGTACGTTTGATTTTCTTGCAGCCCTCCTCCATTGCTCTTGGCCTAACAGAAACCCCAACTAGATATATAATCGTGATCGGGTGATTCGATCGTTTGGAAGGAGCGAGAATCCCACCACCAAGATGGGGACCTCCGCCGCCAGGACCCCGCGGTCCGTGCGGTTGTTTCAGGTTCCTTTGCCACGGATTTTGCCACCTCATTTCCACCTGGTAATTAAAATTAATTAGATTAAATTCTCATGCCAATCTCTTGTAACTTGTAAACTAACCTCCTTTAAATATGCCTTGTTTTGTCATGTATTGATTTTGGACAGCTTTTATTTTCTGTGCTGTTGCTGCGTACTGGAGTCCTGTTGTGGGCCGGTGTTTGGGCCACCAGGCCCACACGGCCCACCTCGCTTCTGAGCCACATTTCATTTCCCTTGCCAACTGGTGTTTGGGCCCTAGCTTGCATCTTGTATCCGATTCCATAACTGTGTAATGTGCTTCAATTAATGCAACGTTGTTTAAATACATAAAACCATTTTCCTTGGTTTAAACAAAGAGATGAACAAATAGAGCATGATCCAAATCAATAAACACATTACCACACTGAACAAGGAGAAACAAAACGGATGGAGAAATGGTGGAAGAAATGCTTAAATAATGGCAGGTTTTTTTAGGTCTTGCTATCCATACGGAGATACCTTGACAAATGCATGATCGTGCCAGCTGACACCGAAATCCCGAGTCAACAGAGGGCTGCTGTGAAAAGAAAGGAGTGGCTTCAGCTGACGAGGGGCTACTGCTGGGCTGCCACCTACACCCGGTGTCGGTGAATGGGGGATCTACTGGGTTTTGCATATGGTGTGAGTGTTTGCCGACTCCAACTCCACATGTCAGTGGAGAGGCCGTGCGTTTGGCGAAAAAATCTCCACATCAATAACAGAGCCCTTTTTTTTTTTTTTTGTAAAATTGAAAATAAGGGGTAGCTTTCTGAAAACGGCCACAGATTTTAGTACAACTTTCTGCAACAAGGAAAATAAGCAAGTTTACACTCAAGTGACCTCTACCAACATCCTTCAAGCCATTACAGGTCGAAACACGAAGTCCATTGATCGAAACCGACAAGCGAGTCCATCACACAAAATTTTAATACACCTTTCCGGAGTAGTTGATCTATAAAAACTATGACAGCACTCAAAATCACTCTTCCATTGCATGATTCTCCTCTGCTTTCTGTTGCTTCTTGATCTTGATCTTCGGTACAGTGACCTTTGGCTCCTTTCGTAGACTGCTGGGCGATTTGACGAGTGAGATGCCCTGCTCCAGCTCCATTTTCTCCTCCACCATACTCTTTGATTTCTTGATCTTTGGTAGAGTGAGTGTTGGGTCCTCTTGTAGCGCGCTGGGAGCTTTGATGAGAGAGATGCTCGTCTCCAGCTCCTTTCGGTCCTCCACCATGGCCTTTGCTTTATTCCCCTTCATCCTGACAAAGAGGATTTAAGCACAGAAATTTAGCACTTTTCTCAAACCGAAGAGTCATCTCACGTGAATAAATATATAACTCGAATGAATGTGTATACCTCTTCTCAATGTGTTTACTCTGCCTCTCAGCTCTTACTTTAGCAATCTTAGGAATAGCTTTAAGAGTCTCCTGGATGAGATTCCTGTCGTATCTCTCCGGCCTGTTCCTCTTTCTTTCAAACTCAAAGGTCGAATCCTATTCCAAACAGAGAATGTAAAACAATTTGCAATATATTTCTTGAACAGGAATCATAACTTTGTACATATGCTAAATATTTCATTGATGAAAACTCATCATACCTGTGTCATATCCTTTCCATGCAACCTTCTGTAAGCTTTGGTCCATTTCACCTTTCTAGGGTTCCTCTTCATTTTGAAGTTTTTGTGACATTTTGATCTACAAAACCTGAATATCTGTACAATGGACACATTTCATTAAGTTGGTCAAAATTGCAAAGCCCAAAAAATTGTCCCAATGAACAAAGACAATGTATTTTTTTGGCCAATTAACAAGGATGCACTTGTACACAGCACATGATGGTAAAATAGTACATAGTACTTGTTTGATCACGATCCGGCAATCTCTTTCTTGCACTCATGTGAGGTGATTAAGGTGGTCATAAAAGAAAGCATTTAAAGCAATACACACTACACAGGGACTTTGATGAAATCATAACACAGAGTGACAACTGACAAGAAAGCAAGGGCACCTAATTGACCAGTCAACAACTCAACAGTTGCTCAATTTTTTTTCAAGATATATAATAGCTGAGCCCAAAAAAATGTTAAGAATTTCCTACAACAAACACATGAGTTGAGTCAGCATTTGACCCTTTATTAAATGGTGCTTCACATGTTCATGATTCGGGTAATATACAGACCAGTATATCTAAGAAATTAGCAAGGAACTTTTTCTGAGGGTTAAGATAAATCAATAAAACAAAGACTGTGTCGTCATAGGCATTTATAATAGTTTCTTTGGCCTAAGTTGGATATAACATTGCCAATTTGGTTAAATTACACAAGGTATCATATGTAGGGATGATGGAATAAAAACTAGAAAACTGGGAAAAGAGATGCACACAATGCCAAAAACATTTACCAACTTATATAAATAATCACGTACTAGTGCATACCTTTGCATCATTACGTACAAACTGGATCCCATGCCCAGGGTATATTGTAGAAGAGCAGAACCAACACTTCTCCAATCTCATTGTTACTACTCACTACAGATCAGAGTCTACAGTCTGTATGCAAGATGCAAATCACGACTCAGCATAACAAACACGAACAGGACATTACCATTCATAAATGAAACTAGGTAGATTAAACTGAATACACTGATTCTGATCCAGAAACTAGAATTGTCAAATTAAAACTGCAGTGTAAGGGTGGTAGAATCAAAATAAAATTCTAGAGCATAGCTGATTCTTTATCATTCTAAATCACATTCATTAAATAAATGCAAACATAAGACGTAATTCTAAACCAGAAGTATTAAACCCCATGCTGAAAGCACCAGCTCAAGCTAATCAAAGAAATTACTTGAGCTGGCATTCTAATTCCTACATCAAACTAGTCTAACAATAAATAGTCAAACAATCAATTCATGTCTTATCTCCCAGCTAGTAAATGCCAACTTCACATAACACCAGGTACTCCGGTAGTGCAAAACTGGGAGAGGTAGTATATAAGAAACGAACACCAATCAATTTTAGGGTTTCGCTATCTGTGTTGAGGCATAAGATCTAATCGGCAAAAGGCAAGGGAGGATGAAAGCTAGCACAATTACTGCTCCAAACCAGAAACGTACACGCAAATTACTTCGAGCAGATGCCATTTTAGACTATAATCGAATTCCTGACTATCCGAGCACCTTCAAAACTCGAGATTCCCAAACTATCACAACACGATATGTAAAAATTGAAGCTCCAAACAACAACCAGGCAATGGAAATTTTTCAAAAAGCCCCAAAGATGAGCAACTGTAGCGGAGACAGATTACCTTGAGGAGAAACCCTTGGCGCCGATGAGAGGCGGCGTCGGAGCGGGAGTGAAATGAATTTAGGCGAAGCAGGGGTTTATTATCACTTTAGGGTGGGCTTTGGATCCGTTTGTGCCTTTTTTTTTTATCAGCCCAGTTAATTAAGAAATGCAGACATGGGCCTCAATGTCTGGTATTTTGTCAGGCCCATTTGACTCAACAACCGTTTTTTTTTTTTTTTTTAAAAAAAAGGGAGACTATTTGTAAGATGTCAAAACGATTATTGACAAGATAAAATTAAGGTAAATTGCAGTGAAGTCCTTTTAAACTTTAGAAATTATTTACGAATCAGATCGAGAGTAATTGAAAAAATGTAATTAAATGGGTTAACCCATATACTCAATCTATTCAATCCACTATAATTTGATAGCTCCAAAAATACATCCTAACCAATGATTAACCTGACCCTATCTAAAAATTAAGAGAAAAGTTGGTGAAAAATCTTGAATGTTGGACTTGAAGTTGCTTTGAGTAGAGAAGGTGTATGTATGATTGTGAATTGTGATGTATCAATTGAGGTGCATAGAGATGACAAATTACTGGGGGGTTTAAGGAAGATAAAATTCACTTAGGGGCAAAAGTAAGGATAAAAGCAAAGGAAAAGAAAAAGTCATCGAAATCGAAGAGAAAAATAGGAAATGAAAAGTTGTATGGCTATAGAAAACTAAAAAGCCTATTGTTAGTACCCAAAGATCTTCTGTTCGAACCCCGATGACCGCTCTTTATTTACCAAATTCAAGAAGTATAAAAGTTTTTGGTGTTATACGGAGTATATAACTAGCCTATTTTCCCGAATTTTTAGCACCACAAGTCAAAATATTTCTCATGTCTTATGTTTCTACCAAAGCCCCATTACAACCCTATGAAAGTCCTCATGATGTTGTTTGCAAGTAATAACTTTATGGTAAAATAGAGCATTTTGAATTGAGTTGGAAAATGTAATTTAAAGCCTACACAAATGAGAACATGAGAGAAATATTTTTCCAGTGAGGTTGGACTAAATTTGCCTTTACTATTGGATCACTCATATACTTGCTAGAATGTTTGTTCCCTTATTCATGACTCCTACTACTTGGTTTTGCTTTTGATGAGTTTATAGCATGAAATCTTATTTGTGGGATGACTAATTATATACTTGTTTTTCATTGCTCGAGGACAAGCAAAATGTTAAGTGTGTGGGAGTTTGATAATGCATAGTTTGACAGACGTAATATATATGTTAGTTTTAGGTGTATTTGCATTGTAATATAGCTCTCATTCTAGTTAGTTTACCACATTACACTCTTTGTGGAATAAGTCGGAATCTACACTACTTTAGCATTTATTTGCAGATAGTAGATCCGAGTTCAGATGATGGAGTAAAAAAGGAACAATGGAACTAAGAAGAGCTTGAGAAAGAAGTTCCAAAGAGTGCAGAGAAAGACGAGGAGCAAGGGAGTGGGGAATCAAGTTCCAAGAGCTAAAACGATAGCGAGCCATAAAAGTTGTTCGTGTCGCAAGCTGAACTTAAAACTCAATTTCCCAGGGTCTCAGATGTCCGATCGACTATTATGACCATGTGTTGAAAACCTCTCGACAAGCTCTACGTTGTCATACAATCAAAAGAAAAATGTGAGTGTGGCAATAACCCATGGGTACCGCTGTGTGATCTGCGGGCGTCATTGTAGATAAACTTGATGATTCATATCCTTATCCGATAGGGATTTGTTTCAATTATTTGGAAATCTTTGCTTGGAGATTAAGCACATTATCTAGGGTTTTTCAGCTGCATATGAGCCCTGTAAATACCTATCTAGCCTAGGGTTTTGAATGACCGCTTAGAAACAGTTTCGACTCACGCTTGGGAGACAACCACTACTACATATAAAGCCCTAATGTAACATTTATTATGTAACATTTTAAAAAACTGTTACCATAGGTATCTATTGTAACATATTTTAACCTTTGTTAACAAAATGTTACATTAGCACAAATTATGTTACACAGGATGTAACATTATTTAAAATGATGTAACGCTTTTGTATATGTAACACTATTTAAATTTTATTTAACATTATTTAAAATGATGTAGAATTTATTTTTTTCGAATGTTTAATTATGCCATTTTTTTTACTTTATTTAATTTATTTTAAACAAATTTGAGTTGAAGATTCTTATTGTATTTATTATATCCAAGAATTTCGTTGATTACCTTATGTCTAAAACATTTAAGGAAGATTTGGTAAAAAAAGAATTTGGGATCGATCTTTTGGGAAATAAAACATGCATGTGACAATATTTTATATTCATATATTATTAAAAACAAATTATATTTAAATATAATATTAATTGATTTTACTACTATATTATATGGCTTTATAGTTTATATATATACATATACATATATATATATATATTACATTGTATTTGCTATTTTTTTATAGATTCAATTTGATATATTAGTACCAATAAATTTAAAACATAAAATTAATAAATATTTTCTATTTCTTATCCATTTATTTGTTTTGTATTTTAAAGATATTTATTAAAACATAAATTTAATAAAATTTTAAAAAAATAATTAATAATATAAAAATCAATATATTTTCACCTTAATTTATCTGTTTTTATTAGATAAAAATTATCTTATTCTTAATATTGTAAACTTAAAAGCATTATATTTTCATATAATTATTTTTATCTATTTTTCAATGTTACAAATATATTTAATTATAAACTCTTCACTTAAGGTAAAGTAGACATTAGATCAAATGCAACGGCCGCAAATGTAATCCACAAAAAGTGTTACCTTCTCCCTAATGTAACATATTTATAAGATAATGTAATATTTTTTGGTGATACATTAGTCTTTTATATGTAGTAGTGAGCCATGCTAGGCTGATTCCAGGTTTTATCTTTCTATATTATTTCCATCCCCTTTATGTTTAATTGATTTATGTTGTTATTATATTTAGAGTCATGAACTAGATATAATTGCATCAAGCTAGGGTTTATACATCATCCACTTAGGGGGTCGAATCCATAATAGCAAAGACATCCTATATGAACGGGTATTGACGTTGGATATTGTAAGAAGATCGACATTTAAGGAATATCACTTTTAGTTGAGGCAATAGCTAGGTTGACAACTATGTGACAAATTTTTTTTTTTTACAGTAGGCAAGAATTAGGAGCGATTACACAAGCTGTAATCTGGCTCCTTGATCATCCTTAAGGATGATGATACAAAGTTCCCTATTAAAAGCGATAGTAGAGCTATTACAAATAATACCCTCCTGAGCTATAAAGTCAGCTACTTGATTCGCTTCGCGGTAGCAGTGTCTGTATTGAACAAGGTCAAAAGCAGATTCTAGCTGTTTGATCTTTTCTATTGACAACTATGTGACAAATTGCTAATACCGGAGTGGTATTGCTTTGGTGCTAGGACATTGAGACCTATTGCTACTCGACCCCCATGCTAAAGTAAGACAGGTGTGAATAACTCTCATGCATACACAAACTAATAACTAGAATAATAGATAAAACCAAAAGTCATAAGAAGAAACTCAAGGATCGAGAAACCAATCATGTTGAGCGGGTAAAACCATTCACACATTCATTTCTCTTTTCGCTATTTCAATTGCTTTGTTGCTACTTGATCTCAACTGTCCCTTTGCTTTATATTTTGCCTTTCTGTTTGAGTTGTTAGCCAGAGAACCCCTAATCCACACTCCGTGTGAGATCGACACCTGTATTTAACCACTATACTAGTGTTTTGAGTGTAGGTATTTATTTGGAGAGATCCAATAACCGTTTTACACTCGCCAATTTCCAACTTGCTAAGATTTAGTTTTGCCTAGATTCGTCTATTGTAAGGTGCATTTCCGCTTGTTGTATTGCACTTTTTCCGTTTTCTGTTGTATGTTTAGACGGTTTTTCATCCTTCCGACTTGTCGTCCATCAAGATTCAGGTATATATATATATATATATATATATATATATATATATATATATATATATATATATATATATATATGATCTTCCATTTACCCATATCGTTTCACTTCCAACTCATAATTGAATTTCTTTTTCTTTTGTTTATGTCAAAGCGCCTTTAGGTGCTGCAATGATAAGACTAATATATCATATCTTGACTTTACTCTTTTTAACGAATACGTGGAATTTGTACTTAATAAAAGAAAACTATCATGAAATTTGATCAATGAATTGCAAAATTGTGTTTGGTTGATTTTTTTTAATTTAGCTGATTAAATTGAAGAATTAAAATTTTCAAATACAAAAGTTGAAATTTGAATTTAGATTCACAGTTTTTTTTTTAAAAAATGGAGTAGATGATTAATTAAATGGTGCATTTATTGGAAAATGCCAAGTTTATAATATAGAAGATAGATTTGATACATGAACTTTAGAAAATAAATTATGACGAAAAAAATTCTCTCTTCATAATATATAAACTCTTTTGTTAATATATATACCCGCTTTTATTCCGTCACAATAGTACGTGAAACGACAATAAATCAGCACCCGGTGCAAAAACATATACTTCGGGTACATTGCATTGCAAAACAGTTGGGAGGACAAAGTTTGACGCAATCTTTGTCTAACTTACACTTTCCCGCATTCGTCGCCTCAGCCGCGCTTCCGGCTGTAACTGATTCACCCGTCGTCGTTGTTGTCGTTATCAATTCTCGGGCTGCTTCGACCCTCCCGAGCAAACCTGCACGAATTATAAAAAGCGTTGCAATATAGTAACGTACAACTTCTAACCAAATTAACTAATGGTTAACCAAAACGACGTTAATCGAGCTTACCTGTGGAACTAACAAGTAGCAAAGCTACCAAGATGAGCGCTCTGATTGCAGATTTATCCATTTCAATGGTGATTTTGAATTGAGTAATTCGGAATTCTATATTTTTTTCCTTTTTTCTTTTTAAATTTGTAATTGCAAAGTGCCCTCTCGATGTGTTATTTATAGAGTGAGTGAATTGTTGGTATGTAAGTGAAACAGGTAGGTAGTAATTAGGCAATCGCGTTTATTAAGCAACTTATATCCGTTCTTAATGGCGACCTTTTAATTATTATTACATTAATTTTAAGGGTACGTATTGTTTGTAATCGGTGTAGAGTTTCCACTTTCAATCTATAACAATATCAATAGTTTCCTCTTTTGAAATATTATTGATAATAAATGAATTTAAACGATGGAGTCTGGATTAGAGCCCCCAAGAAAAACTAAAATTCGATATATATATATAGTGCTCTTGTCATATCTTTGATTTGATATACTCCATATGTTATAAGTTTCAAGTCGACATATAAGTAAAAAGTTATTAACGTTTGAAAATTAAAGAATCATAAATCCCTTCAAATGTAATTTACTGAACCAGGCAGTGGCGGATCCGAAGTGTTCGTGGTGGGTTTAGCCCCTTGCATTTGGAGTAAGGATTAGTATAAGTAGAATGCATATGAGATCAGTAAATCCGCTTAGCCCACTTCGTAATAAGGAAGGAAAGAAAAAGGAAGAAAAGGCGGCTTCTCGAGTTCGAGCCCCCAGCCCATTAGCGATACGAGATTACGAAAACCTATTTAGAAATATGATCATTTTGATTAGAAATGACGTACGTCTTCAACCCCCAGCGAAAATCCTGACTTCGCCACTAGAACAGGATATGCTTCTACCTTCTACCAAATTTCATACTGATCTATATAATTACACTAAGAGCTTCAAATTAGTAGATTATCTAGAAATATTTTATAAATATACCCTTTTTTATTCTGATTTTATAAACTTACACTAAATTATACTACCTTCGTTGCAAAATATAAGGGCGTTTACTATTTGGCAAGTTTTTTAATGAGCTAAAAACTCCATAAAATATTAATTTTTTATTAAATTTTTTTTACATAGTATTATACATATATTTTGCAACGGAAATAGGATATTATTTGTGTTTTTCTTCAAATTGCGCATTTATAATATAGAAAAAAAAATTACCCTACTAATTTTTGGCTTCCAAAACAGAAGATTTAGAATCTGCCACTAGACTCAGTCAAGATGATATTCGAATTGAACGTGTTGAGTAGTGGGTGTTCCTCGACATGTCGAACGAACGCAAGATTGATCATCGTTCCGAAGGATCATCTATCTATGACATTGATCGATCCGATTAATTGCGCGATTGAATGAATGAATTATGATTATGAGTATATATATAGCCTCTAAACATTAAGCAAAAAAAAAATCCGAGATCAAAGAATAAAATCATTTGATGTGCAACACTTTAGGTGCCCACAACAACAACCTGACCAAACTATTAGCCGGGAACTTCCTAGCAAACAAGAAGCACACATTCCCTCCCTCGCCGTTGTACTCGCAACTCCGGTTGTTCCTCAGCCCCTCCAGGAACTCGACGGTCACCAACGGCCTAAAGAACGTCCGGGGATGGGGCCCGCCGCGGGACCAGTCAACCCAAGTCAACGTCCGGTTCGAGTTTTCCCGCCAATACTTGATGCTCACAAGAGTTGGCAAGTAGTGCTCGTCCCCGTAGCAAGACCCCTTGCAGTACTTCTTGAACACTCCGAAGTACTTGTTGTCGGAGACGATGTGTCGGGCCAGGGTGCGGTCGATTTGGAACCACTGGGACCCCTTTCGCCACTGGGAGAGTCTCACAACGGGCCTCATCTTGCGGTTGTACCGGTCCCGCCCCACCGTGCCTGGCTCGTCGTAGGCCTCGACGAAGTTTTCGTTGGAGTTGATGAGGTAGGAGTATATGGTGGAGAAGTTGAACAGGGGGATGCACGACTCCGACACGAGCACGAACCGCTGGTTCGACGCGTCGAGGAGGGCGCTTGCTAGTAGCCGCCGCTCGGCTTCCACCATGCTGAAACTGCCCCAGTGCACTTCCTGCAGTATTGGTAGATGCAAGAGTAGGAACTTTAGATACAATACTAAATATTGCTAAGCAATGAAAAAGTAAATTAATTAATCACAAATTGGTCTAGTGATTGTTCTATAGATTGCATGAATTGAGATAAGTTGTAGATTTATGAGTTGAATAGAAAATCAATTTTTTGTTATAAATAAAATAATATAAAAGTAAATCCAACAAATCAAATGACGCGCAACACATAGGGAGTATTACATCAGTTTTCGATTGTATGTTGTGATGGTTATCCGTCTACTGCTTATCGGTCATTGAGATTAAGGTATATCTAATCTCGAATTCTTACTTAATAAAAAAACATAGGGATTATTACATGCTTATGCTAAATAAAATTTGAACGGTAAGACGCTCTAACTCTTAAGTATGCAAATGTGTATTTGGAGCAAGTGATGAGCAAATATGAACACATGACCTCCCATGGTTATAAACTTCAATAAAAATCAAGATAATTTTTTTTGTTTTATATTAATTTAATTTGAATGATGGGTAAAAAATACATAAACGGAAATGCTAAAAAATTTGAATGATGATCTAATGCAAGTTTCAAAATGCAGGTTCTTATATGGGCTTTTGAGAGTAATAAGGCCCACTAAGCCTGCCCACGGCCCACTAGATCTAAAAAGTGAGATGCAAAATACATTTTGGGTGTGGGAAAAAAGGAGTAGAATCCAAGTAAAGGAGAACAGAAACAAGAAGAAAGGAAGACTTTGCTTTAAGAATGAACTCATAGCTAAATAGTACAACTTTTATTTTTATTTTATTTTTTTTTTAAAAAAGGGAAAAAGTGGTGGGAATGGAAGTTGGTACTTTGGGTAGTTGAAGACTTGAAGGTGGTGAACAAAAAAGGGCGAGTTTGGTACTTTGGGAGGTTTAGTGTCGGTGATGCTTAAGTTAATTTGGCTTCATTTGCAATCCACCATGTTAATTGTTATGTTAATTAATCATGATTATTTATTAGGGGATTGGTTGGTTCCACCTGAATCTAACTTTGTAGTATCTGCAGTTTCTTTTGTACCAGATTTATATTATAGTTATTTTTTGGGTCAGATGATTTATATTATATTTTATATGAATGAATTTTTATAAAGATGGGCCCAACCGAGGCCGTAATTTTCCCCTCCAAATTACGGCGTATAAAATGGGAGAAAGTCAACTTCAAAACATGTAGAAGTACTCCATTAAGAACTTGAAACTGAAATTAGTAGGGGTTTAATTTAAGTTTATGGGTAGATTTTAGATTATATATATATATATCATTAGAATATATTAGACTATGTTATTTCATTTTCTATGAGTAATTGTTGTATTTTTATATTAAATAATACTTTTCCCTTTCTATTAATTTGTGGGAGAATGAGAGGATAAAATTTACTAATATATTTATAGCAATGCCAAAAAAATTATAAACACTTCACATTAAATGCAAGTGTAAGACTCAATGATGATGTGATTTTTTTTAAACTAACCCTCAATGATGTTGAACCATGGAGAATTGGAGATAGAATAGAAAATTCTAAATGTTTTTTAAATGGATAAAATTGATAATATTTATAGCATATAATAAATACAATAAATTACAAAATAGATAAATTATTGAAGTTGTAACATAATTTTTTTTAGAAATTTTAATATTTATTTTTAAATTATAAATTTTTATTTACAAAATCAACAATCCCATGATAACTTTTACTGATAAAAAAAACATTAACAATTGATAACAACTAAACAAGGGAACAAGGAGAGTTAAATCAGAACTCACATCTCCATGTGATCGATGTAGAAATGGATGGGAACTCACATCCATAAGTGTTTTTTTATAATTTATTTATTTATGACGTGGAGATTACGAGGTTATCAATTAATTCTTCACGGATCTGAACACTAGTTTGTAAAATATTCAAATCTGAAAAATCAGACTACAAATCACTAGACAAGACAGACTCACTCAAACTATTAAGGATTTGAGTATTAACATTCTCACAAATAAGAAGTGAGATCTAACCATTCAACGTCCGGTTAATAATCATCTACCATTAAAACAAGAGTCCACTTGTTTTACAAAACGGACCATTAAAACAAGAGTCCACTTGTTTTACAAAACGGACGTGATGCTATATACTTCCTCTGTTCACTTTTATAAGACGCTTATATTTACGTTTTCTTATGATCATAAAAAAAAACTAAAATATAATTTTTTTAATAATCTCATACTTATGAATAATAAAAGACTTATAAAAGTAAACACGTATATTACTTTGACCAAAATTCAAATAAATTAAACATAAAAATGGTTTTAAAGAGCTACAATTTGTATGTAGAAAGTGACTAAATTGGTCATTTTGTGAAATTTAGTCAAAGTAAATTGCACGTGACCTGTGGGGCTGTTTACTCGCCAAAATTAGCGGTAGGCCGGGTTTTACCTGGACAGGTTTCTACCCCGGCCGGGGTTCATACGTTTGCAACCGATTTATATTCAGCTTTTCATTTCTTTTTTTTTGTGTGGGGGAAATGACATTAATTACCTTTCTATGTTTTTCTAAATTTATTAATTTTCATTTAATGACAATTAACGTTGAGATGTATAGGGATTGTAAAATCATTGAATTTTCTCTCTTGAAAATATCATCCATTAATTAATTGAACAACTTATCAAACCTCAAACACACGAGATCGAACTGATTAATGCATATCTACCGACACACATCAAGCAATTTAAAAATGAAAGAGATTCACTTGAAAATGTATATTTTTTTTCTAATTTTAATGCATTAACTTTTAAAATTAACAGGTTAAAAGTTAAAACAATGGTATTTTTTTTTTGAGTGTCTAATATATGTTCATGAACCCAAGTTATAAAACTGCTGGTTAATTGATAATGAAGAAGAAAATGAACTCACACTCATCATTTCAACCATCTTAACGTATTATGATATACATAGTATAGTAGTATGATTTTATTTATAAATAATTATTATTTATGCAATTCAAATTTTTACCACTTCCTCACATGTAAATTTTGATCAATAATATTTAATATATTATAATTAAAAACAATATTTTTATTTGATTATTTGTGTTCTTGAAAACCATATCAAACTACAAAATATTAAATATTGTTGATCGGTGGCAAAGGCGGATCCTCTTTGGGGCCAAAGATGACAGTTACCCCCACTCCTAATCAAAAATAAAATTTAATATACATGTTATAATCGTCGATAATTTCGATTTGATACATTATAAGCTCAATCTGATATCTGAGTAAAAAGTTATAAATGTTTTAAAATTGAACATATATAATTTATTTTTCACATCATTTACCAAATTGATATACTTAAATTATAATTATCGTTTCTTAAACTTTATAACTTAATACTATAATTAAACCTGAAAACTTTAAATTAATATGTTACTCTTATATTAAAATATTTGAAAACCATGAAATAAAGTAGGTACGATTTAAATTGTTATTATAGTTACACATTTATAATATTGATAATTTTTTTAAAAAAAAGTAAGGTTTAATTTTCCGCTCACTAAACTAATAGTTCCGCTACTTATTGCTGTAAAATCAGAAATTGAACCAATGAAAAATATAAAAACAAACCTTGCTTGGTATCTTTCTACCACGGAAGACGGAGCCACCCGGCGTAGAAAAGTTGAGATTACAAGACGGCGGAGAATGAACGTAGATAGAGTAAAGACCACGGTTCCCTTTAAAGAACCGCTCCCATAGCTCCGCCAAATGGAGCGGCCCCTTCACCAAGAACATGAACGCCACCTTCGCGACCTCCGGCGTCCGCTCCATCGTAGCCGTCCGGAGCAGCTCTTCGTCGTCCATTTCATGGACGAATTCAGATCCTATAGCTAACCCTCCTCCTGGTGACGGAGGAGGAGATGGCGAGGGTGGGATCGAGGAGGCGACGGGTACGGGGACGAACGGTGCGGGGGCCCATGCGATGGTTTTGAGGGGGAGGGAGGAGGAGCCGAAGAGGGCGGCGCCGGAGCAGAAGAGCATCAGGCAGAGGACGAGTGACTGTATGGTGGGCTGAGGCTTTAATGTCGTCGCCGGCGACGGAGGTTTGGGGGTTTCGGTGAGGGTCTTCATTGCAGGACGCGCGCGCGTGAAGGTGACGCGCTCGGATGGAGGAGATCGGCGTGGGGTGTGTATCGAGCTTGAAAGTGAGTATATATAGTGAAAGGTTGGAGGAACAGGGTGGCGCCCGCTGGGATGAGAGGAGGGCAGACAGATTCTTGGTTTGGTGTTTCAAGAAACTTTTTTTTTTTTTCAAATAATAAAATGATGTAGTACAAGTTGCTTTTGTGTGTGAATGCAACCTCTATTTCATAATAAATCTCAATTTATTTTTTAAATATTTTTTTAATAAAATTATACAAGTATAAAATTATTAAAACAAAACTAATTAAAAAAATAATATTTGATAGAGTTTTTACGTTCTTAAAAAGCGTGCGCATAAGACCAAACGACATTTAATTTGAGACGGAGGGAGTATATATATAAAGAATTACACCTTTTCTGTATTCGGTTGTATGTTTTGACGGTTTATTGTCTGTTGTCTTATCGGCCATCGAGATCTAAGTATGTTCGATCTCGAATTTTTATTTAATCAAAAAATATAAATATATATAAAGAATAATTTAAAAAAATATATATTGACAAAAAGATATTTGAATTGTTATTAAATATATTATTTTTAATTGAAATAATTGAAAGAAGCTATAGCCAAAAAACGAGAATTTTTTAACAAACAATATTAAAATAAAGTATTAAATTTGCTATTATATTATATTATATTATTTTTAATTAAAATAATTATTAAGAATAAGAATAAAGGAAATTGAATATCAAAATAGAAGATATTAGGGGTTTGAACTTAGAACCTTTTATATCTCTTTTTCTCACCCTAACAGTTAAGCTAAGGAAATTCTTTATTCTAATTTTCATTTGAAGGTTGTACATTACATTATTATATCAAAAGACTAAGTATATGTAAAAAAATAATTTGATTTTTTTTTTACTACTCATAGATTGTTGAAGCACTTGCTATCACCTCAACTCCATCGCTTGTATGATTGATCAGTTTTAGATAGTAGGCATGCACTCCCACAGCAAGCAGCCAACACAACCGTCATATCAATCTCGAGCGACTAACATCCATAAAACAAGAAGATAAACAAGGAAGGAGTAAGAGGAATAAACCTGGAAAGCCGAACAACAACGAAAGAGGAACCACGAGGAGCCAAGGAGGGAGTAATGGGTGCGGCGCAGACACTTAGAGGAGCCAATGAGGAACGAACCTAATGTTACACGATGGACAAAAGAGAAAGTTGTTGTAGCAGTTCCCTGGTGCCGCTTGAGGGAAGGAAGGAAGGAGCGATTGAGGGAACGAAGTTCGACACTTTGACGACAATAGGCGATTGAACGAAGCCACATGGGAAAGAGGGAGAAGCCGCTGAAGCAGTAAAGCGGCTTGGTAGAAGAACTAATCCAATAATCCTCAAGCCCAAAATACTATTCAAACTCGGCTTGTTTTGCCTATTCTAACGAGACAAGCTCGAGCTTTTTAGAGTCGAGTCCGAACTGAGCTCGAGCTCGAGCTATTCGGCTCAACCTAGTTTGGATTACTATTTTAGGTTTTTTTTTCAATTAAAAATAGAAATTGATTTATTTTCAATGGATGGATTATTTTGATTAAAGCAAATCGTTAGTGGCACATACAATTTGTTAACGAGTATGGACTATGTAGTATTTGATTCATTTAAATTGTACTGGCCTTAATTTGTCAATTTCTGGAATGGTTCCATAAACCGTATGACTCATTCAATAGCAAACTTAACGTCCTTTTCGTATCTTCTATATACATTGTGGACAAGTTTGATAAGGCGAGAGCGTGGACGGAAGGAATATGAGTTTTTATTTTATCTCCATGAATATTTTTAAAATGAAAACGACTTTGTGTAACTTTTTAAAAATAATCTTGTCCATAGTCTTTTAGTTTTCTCTCTCATTAAAAATTTTCAATCTGAAAACATTTTTATAAAACCTATTGTGTCAAAACACCTATATTCTTCTTCAAAATTGAATAATTTCAAATAATTTTTTTTTTGGTCAGGCTAGTAGAGATGCTCTTATGCATTGCATATTTGCAGGTACATGTTTTAGCAGATTGAAGCAATCTCTATAAAGTTATTTTAAAAACATATACTACTTCCGTTCGGAAATAAATGATGTTTGACTTTTTTGCACGTAGTTTTATGAGCTAAAAACTATATAAAATCTTATTTATTTTACTTAATTTTTTTCATAGTTTAATATCTATTAGTAATAAGTATTAAATTGTGAAAAAAATTAATTAAAATAAATAAGATTTTATATAGTTTTTAGCTTCTAAAAGTACGTGTACAAAAGTCAAACATCATTTGACTAAGTAATTTTAAGTTAAAAAATAATTGTATTGAGATCTTTAACAAAATCATTTGGTTAATGGTTCACAAACTGCGAGGGACAGTAGAGTGGGATCAAACTCATTTGGTTAAAAAAAAATACTATTATGAATGATCCTTTGGGTTACTATAAAATTTGGATTCAAGTTACAAGCGTATTTTTATGATGAGAAAATGAAGTCCATGGCAATTTTAGAAGAAATATGAGTTTTTTTTTACTCCAACAGCTTTTATAAAATAATAGGTAAAATAGAGAAATAAGAGGAGAGAGAAAACCATCTCTAAATTTAGAAGAAGGGTTAGAATATATAAAAGTAAATATATTCACCTCTTTCAATATCTACCTATTTTTTCATTGATTGTTTTCTATTGAATTAATTAAGCTATTGAAATTTTAATAACATATAGTATAGTCGGTATAGAGATAAAATGGGCTTCAAAAAAGAGATATTGGGCTGGGCTATTATTATGAAGATGGGCTGATTCCTAGAGCTTAATTGTTGAGCTTTTGATACTTTTCGGCTGTTTTTGACGGCTAAAGACAAAAGTACCAAATTGATACTCCCTCCTTCCCAGAATAATTGTCTTTAACTATTCATATACGTTTTCTCAAGAAGCTAAAAACTATATAAAATATCAATATTTTATTAAATATTTTTAAATAATATCATACATATTACTAATAAGTATATAGAATTATTTTTAAAAAATAATTAAAAAATGAATATTTTATATAGTTTTTAGCTCCTTAAAAAGTGTGCATAAATCGACAACATTGTACTGAGTGGAAAACACATATGTAATGGGTCGGTAGCTTACGTATAGGTTAATAGCCTCACCGGCACCGACTTCTCATGTCGGTACCGTGCATATGTCAATATCTCACCGTGCCGATATCAGGACCGTAAAAACTCAAAATAGATTAATTTCATCTAAGAGAAAGGACGGAGTCAGAATCAAATATAGGACTCCCATTAACCTTCTCACTCTTTACCATTGAGACAAGGTCGGATAGATTGATATTCTGATTTTATAACCTACATTGGGCACTCATTAAAAATTCATAATCTAAACATATCACAAATAATTATAATGATTATAAGATCCATGCCAATATGTTTGAAACCAGTGGCGGAGCCAGGATTTATTTCCGGGGGTGCTAAAAAAAATTTTGTGAAATATTTTTTTTTGTGTATACTTATTAAGAATATTTTTTCTAAGAAAATATTGAAAAAACACTAAAATTATTATTTTTTTAATTTAAATATAAATATAATATTTTTTTCAATGAAATAGTTGATAGAAACAAAAAAAATACAGAGATAAATCAAGAAGAATATTTAATGATATAGTAAAACATTAACATGACATTTTCTTAATTAAAAAACACTAAAATTGTGATTTTTTAATTTAAATATAAATATGACATTTTTTTAATGAAATAGTCGATAGAAACAAAAAAAATATAGAGAGAAATAAAAAAGAATTAATGATATAGTAAAACATAAATATGACATTTTTTGAATGAAATAGTTGATAGAAACAAAAAAATATAGATAGACATGAAGAAGAATTAATGAAATAGTAAAAGAAATAAAAAGTGAAGCATTTGAATCTAAGACCTTTTGTTTCTCCTTCCTTCCTTCCTTTACCACTTGAGCTAGACAACACTCTTGTTTCAAATATCCTTTAAAGATGTTATATTACCTTAAAAATACTAAATATATATAAAAAAACAATTATTATTTTTTTTGTATTTTTTTTCCGGGCCGGGGGTGCTCGAGCACCCCCAAACACCCCCTTAGCTCCGCCCCTGTTTGAAACTCAAAATTTTTTGAAATACATAAAATACTTTTAAAGGAGAGCCGATCCCTTAAATTGACTATATAGTATTCGATCAAGTGGTAATAAAATGACAAAACTCAATCGAACGTATCCCTTAATTTTTATATTCATATGTAGACACTAAGTCCACTATAATACAGGAGAGGATTCAAACTTATACCTTATCGGTCACTACACGTCATTTTTACCAATTAAATTAGTAAGGCTTGACCCTCTTCAACGTCTAATTGAATGTGTCCCGTAACAATTACTCTCTCTGATCGAAAATATTTGATGTTTTAGAAGGTAAAATTTGATCAACAATATTTGATGTCTTAGAAGGTGAAATTTGATCAACAATATTTGAGTCTCTTTTTAACTTTTGCAGTAATATCAATATAAGTTGTATTTTTTATGCTTAACCACATTTGTGTATAATAAATGTGATGGGGGACTAAAAATTACTCCCTCCGTTAATTAAAACTTGACGTTTTACTATTCACGCACACTTTTTGAGGTGTTAAAAACTATACAGTATAAAATATTAACTTTTTTAACATATTTTTTAAATAATTTCATACTTATTACTATTAATTATGAATTTATAAAAACAAATTTAAAAAAATGTTAATATTTCATATAGTTTTTATCATTATAAAAAAGCGTGCATGAATAGTAAACGATAAGTTTTAATTAACCGAGGTAATATTTGATAGCCTATTTAAAAGTGAAAGTATTAATTAAGAAGTTTCTTCATTGTGCGTAAAACTCTAAAATATCGTTTATTTCCAATCCGAGTGAGTATTAAGTAAAATATGAAATTTGACCAATTTTCTCATCAAACAAAGTCATAACAATTTCCGAGTCTCCGTCAATCTATACCGCACTCGGCAGCCGGCACCAACGATTAAACTAAAGTCACCGCACGATCGACGATCGACTCCATCGCATCTCTCTCATCCCCAATCTCAAAATCAGCTATGAAATTCCCCGCTGATTGAATTTTCAATCATAATATCGCTGCCGAACCCGCCGGCAGCAATTCAAATCTCATCCCCTTCTTGATCGTCTTCCTCCTCCCAATGCTCGCCGCCTCCGATCCACCGCCGGCCTCCGTCTTCTCGACCCCCAACAGCACGACCGACGCCAACCTCAGCCCCTCCGTCGGCATCCTCCTGATGGGGGTCATGGCCGTGTTATTCTTGACCAGCATCTTGTCGTTCTACTTTCGCCACTGCACCCGTTACTCGGGTTCCTTATCGGGCGGCGGTCTCGTCATCGCCCTGCCCGATCGACCCCGCAGCGAGGAGCGCGGCCTCGACGCTGCGGTCATCGACGGTTTCCCGACGTTGGACTACTCCACCGCCAAGACCCTCAAGATTGGCAACGGCGCCGTTGAGTGCGCTATTTGCCTAAGCGTGTTTCGAGACGATGAAACGCTGCGTTTAATGCCGAATTGCGATCACTTCTTTCACTCTTCCTGCATCGACACGTGGCTCGCATCCCACGCCACTTGCCCAGTTTGCCGCGCCAGCCTCGTCGCGCCGCGGTCAAACGAAGCCATCAAAGATTCTAATTTCGATCAAGTTCGTGGACCGAATCAGGTCCAAGACGACGATCGATGAAGGCTACAAACTAAGTGAAGACGAGCCACCAACGAAGTATATACAACTAATGTATGTTTTGAATGCGTTATGTAAGTCTATATGTACAATTATATTTGTTTACCTCATCGAACACTTCATTGATACGGACGAGTAACATCAACCAACAACCAGCCCCATCACCATCGCGGTAGTAAACCCGATGGTTCAATCGCGGTGGTGCTGGGGCTGGTGGCGGGATGGTGCTACTTCTAGACCAGCTCTTCGATCCATTCCGAGACAATAAGATGAAAAACACATTGAAAACTAAGTTGAAGGTATATATAAACCAATTGATGAGAACAAAACTATTTCTTAAAATAGATAAATGAGATTCACACGGATTTACCAACAACAACATATACAAAAAAATCTAATGTTTCAAATTCTTTCTTAAAATAGGTAAATTAGATTCCGACGGATTTACCCACAACAGCAACAAAATCAAATCTAATTTTTAATCTAGAGGGGAAAAAGAGTTGGTCAATCTAAATCCTCCATTATGACAAACTCTATTAAGATATCTGATCTTCTATCGAATCCAAAATAGATTTGATTAGTTTTATGATCCAGATTTTGGTAAATCATTGGTTACAACTTTGAAAGAATTTTAAGCATATATCGATTTATCAATATATACAAACAAAGTTAATCAATCATATCTAGACAGATAGATCTAGATTTGTTTTTTCACAATTAATTTTTAGGTTTCTCTTATCCTAATTTAGGAAATAATTTCTGAATTGAAAAAAATAGAGAAATAATTTTCAAAATAGAGGAAATACCTTAAATAAATACTCCATCTCTAAAATATATGTCGTTTGACTTTACAACACATATTTTAAGGAATTATAAACTATATAGAATAACAACGTTTTTCTTAATTTTTTTTTACAATTGAATACTTGTTAATATTGAATATTAAATTGTAAAAAATTAAGAAAAAAATTAATATTTTATATCATTTTTAATTCTTTAATATACATGCTAAATATTATTATTTTATATAATTTTTAATTCTTTAACCCAAAGATTCTGAAATACCTTAAATAAATACCTCATCCAATCCAAAATAAATGTCATTTGACTTTTCAACACATATTTTAAAGAGTTATAAACATATAAAATATCAATATTTTTCTAAATAATTTTTATAATTTAATACTTATTAGTATTCAATATTAAATTATGAAAAGAGTAAAAAATAAAATTTTATATAATTTTTAATTTTTAATATATGTGATGAAAAATCAAATGATACGGAGTATAAATCTTCGATAGAATGTAGGAGTATATATATAAAGTGGATTTGATTAGTTATTATATATCCCCTCAAAATCCTAATAAAAAAAAATATATCCCCTCAAAATTATTAATTAAATCATATCCTTACTTTTTCCTTACTGTCATATAATACAAATAAATAATATAAATTTAATTAAATATATAATAGGTATTAACTTTGTAATATGTCATGGATATGAACCTCGTTAGGAGCATTCTCTATCATCGATCAACCTCCTTAGTTATTTCTTTATATTTTTAATAATATTTAAGATATATATATAGAGAGAAGTAATTTGAATGATAAGATAAGAAATGAAATGAAATGAGATGGATAAATAATTATTAAAAATTATCATTTATCAATGACCCTTTGATCTAGTGGTAAGGGAGAGGTAACCCTTACAAGAGGTTAAGGGTTCAAATCCTGAGTGCTCAAACCTGGACCCGTGGGGATTAGCAGCGGCGGAGCCAGGATTTATTTCCGGGGTGCTAAAAAAAATTTCGTGAAATATTTTTTTTGGTGTATAATTATTAAGAAGATTTTTTCTAAGAAAATATTGAAAAAACACTAAAATTGTGATTTTTTATTTAAATATAAATATGACATTTTTTTCAATGAAAAAGTTGATAGAAACAAAAAAAATACATAGAGAAATCAAGAAGAATATTTAATTATATAGTAAAACATAAATATGACTTTTTTTAATGAAAAAAAAACTAAAATTGTCATTTTTTTAATTTAAATATAAATATGATATTTTTTTAATGAAATAGTCAATAGAAAAAAAAATAGAGAGAAAAATAAAAAAGAATTAATGATGTAGTAAAACACAAATATGATATTTTTTAATGAAATAATTGATAGAAACAAAAAAATATAGATAAAAATGGAGAAGAATTAATGAAATAGTAAAAGAAATAAAAAGTGAAGCATTTGGGATTAATGAAATAGACGTTCTCCTTCTTTCTTTTACCATTTGAGATAGACAACAATCTTGTTTCAAATATACTTTAAAGATGTTATATTACCTTAAAAATACTAAATATATGTAAAAAAAATTACTATTTTTCTGTATTTTTTTTTTCGGGCCAGGGGTGCTCGAGCACCCCAAGCACCCCTAACTCCGCCCCTAGAGATTAGTCGATAACCACGAACCCCATGTTACAAAATAAAATTAAACATTACCATTTTTTCGATTAAAATGTGTTACAATATCTAAAGTAAAATATAACATGGTTGAATTCCCTTGTTGGAAACTTTCTCTTCAAGAATCAAAGACCAAGAAGAGAGGCCGTACTCGCTAACCAACAAACAAGAACATCACTGCAACGGGCCCCACTCCTCCCAAAGTCAAGACAATCTGATACACCCCTCTAGCCAATAAAATCGATCACTCTCCCCTCTTCATTCAATCCCTGACAAACGATCGATCAAATTATTAATCAACGAGCGAGCTTCCATTCATCGCAATCTCCATCATGAAATCTCCTCCATTAATTTCTATCAATTGCATCATCGCTATCCAGTTACTGATCATCGCCGTCCTCCTCTCGCCGCCGGCAGCCTCTCAGCCGTCTCCGTCCCCGCCGCTTTGGGTTTCCTATCGCCCGAGCACCAACTACAGCACTATGAACCCCCGGGTGGGCCTGGTCGTGCTCGTCGCCACCGTCGTTATTTTCTTCACGGCCTTCTTATGCATCTTCGCCCGCAGCTGCTGCATCGACGAATCATCCAACTCCGTCGCCCGCCGCCTATCTACCGTCCGCCGCGGAAACCGCGGCCTTAACTCCGATGTGATTGACACCTTCCCGACGTTCGACTACTCTGCCGTCAAGGCGCTGAAGATCGGCAAAGGAGCGCTCGAGTGCGCCGTCTGCCTCAGCGAGTTCGAGGACGACGAATCTCTCAGATTGATCCCCAAATGCGACCACTTATTTCACGCCGATTGCATCGATCTCTGGCTTGCGTCGCACGCCACCTGCCCTGTCTGTCGCGCCTATCTCGTTCCCGATCCAGGCGAGCCAGTCAACGCCGATAGCCAAGCCGGAGCGGGAAATCAAAACGACGACGTTGCGATTGACGTCGTTGCGTCTCAATCCGGTGCTATTGCCTGCGAATCGATGGAGCGGCCGCTGAATCCACCGAGGCTCATCCGGAGCCGTACACGTGGCTCCATCAATCGATGGAGCAGTGCATCTGGACGGCGGAGATGGTTTGGATTGTTCGCGCGCTCGTACTCCACTGGACACGTGGCCGTGGCGTCGGAGAATACGGAGCGGTTTACCCTGCGGGTCCCGGAGGAGGTCAGGAGGCAAATTATCAGCGGGAAGCTCAGCCGGACTACGAGCTGCGTCGCACCGAGTCCGACCGAGGGTAGCTCTCGGAGAGGGAACCTTCGGATTGGGCTCGGTAGCGGCCAAGCTCTCAATTATTAAAAACAATATAAGTATCAATGTTTTTATTTTGAAAAAAATGAGATATTGTACGTTTTTTTTTAGTATAATGTTTGACACATCTTGGCTAAACACTCGATAAAAAAAAAAAATAAAATTGGCTATAAATAGATTAGGGTATAACTCAAATGAATGTCACAGTCTATATAAACAATGTATATTTCTTTTATTACTTGGTCTTGTGAGTGACTTTTTGTCCGAAGACCGTTTCATTTAGCTTACCCGCTCTTTTTAATTAGTGTAATTAATTTAACTCTAAATCACCTATATCAATCCAATCCCAGGGTGTAGATCAATTATATAGACTGTGACATTCATTTGCAGAAGAAGATCACTTTAATTAAGAAGAAGATCGATTGTAGAAGCTTTTCATCCTAGCTAGTTTAACAATACTAAGGCTTGTTAGTTAAAACATGAGAAATCCAGTTCCGTCATATCTCTAGAATAGCAAATTTTGTCACCAATCCTCTCGCATTGCTCGCTTTTCCTTTTCTGATTGGTTTACACTTACTCGAATATCCA
This sequence comes from Persicaria maculosa, assembly GCA_963922045.1. Classification (NCBI taxonomy): domain Eukaryota; kingdom Viridiplantae; phylum Streptophyta; class Magnoliopsida; order Caryophyllales; family Polygonaceae; genus Persicaria; species Persicaria maculosa. The sequence goes on along the minus strand of OY998267.1, from coordinate 10,897,126 downwards.
CATGTGAGTGTATGTATATTGAAGAGGATGTTGGGTTACTCTTCGTTTAGTTCTTGTGTAGCATAAACGTTTTTTTGGTTTATGGGTCTCCCTCAGTTGTCACTATAAAAAAAATGAAAATCTTACATTTAACACAAAATACAAAATTTTTGATAAAAAAAGTCTCCGCATGGCCGAGGCTTTGGCCGTAAGAGAAGGGTTGCTAAAGGTTAAATATCCATAAGAGATAACCTAGTCATTGAAGGTGACTCCCGTACACCATCATCCAAAATTTAAAAGAGCATGACAACTGTCCCTGGGGAATCGAACTTCTAATGGGGGACATCAAATGGTTAATAAGATCCTTCAGAAGAACAAATTTTTCTCAAGTGCCTCGGAAAGGGAACATGGTGACAGATGAAGTTGCACACCTTTAACCACTTGTTCGCTGAGGCTACATTGGCATCAAAAATATATCTTATTGATCTCATCCGAAATGATGCAATTGGTTAGATCCATCCATCCGAATTTTTACTATATCAAAATAAAAAAAAAAAACTTTATAGATCAACTTGTAATCCAATCAATGTACCTACACGCATTCACGGCCTACGAAAAGTCTCGAAGTTAATAATTATTTTAAGGGGGTTTGATTATTTTTTGAATCACGACCTGCGAAAATTCTCGAAGTTAATAATTATTTTAAGGGGGTTTGATTATTTTTTGAATAATTTTTTTGACTTATATATTTGAAAAAAGATTTTTTTAATAATACATTGAAAAAATTCATAAATTTATTACTTAAACAGCTAGTATGTTGTATGCAAAACAATTTTAAGAAAATTGTGTGATCTTTAGTTCTTTACTCGCTAAAAACCTCTCCTCATCGTATCCCAAAATTCAATGGGAGACCAGTTCAAAATCATTGAAATGTTGTTTGTTTTTATATATGTTGGTGTTGTTTGATGGTATCGGTTGGGCCTATATTTGTGATCTAGGTTGGGCTTCGTTGCTTTCAATTTTGGTCAAATTGTATAGACCTGTCCTTTAAATATACCTATGTATTACTCTCCAATGGTAAATATAAGACATTTGACTTTTGTACACATAGTTTAAGGGTCTAAAAACTATATAAAATATTAATTTTTTAATTATTTTTTGAAGTATTATAAATGTAAAAAAATAATTAAAAAATCAATATTTTAGCCCCTTAAATTACATGTACAAAAGTCAAAAGTCTTATATTTAAAATCGGAGAGAGTATAAATTATCCCTTCGTTTGATATTTCTGGGAAACCGCCATTTAAATAACTTTCATCACCTCTTGAAGTTCTTGAAAATATCAATTTAAATACCGATTATGACAAATAAGAATAGTTAAAAAGACAATTTTCGGCAATTTGACCTTGATTTTTTTTTTAATCCTCAATTGTCATTTTTTTGCTTTTAATTTAAATAGCCCTTTTTAAGTCTTATCGTAGGGTTTTAGTGAAACTGAAAATATGGTGCAACGGTGAAATAAATGAATATTGTGTCATATTTATATGAATATATGAATATTATGTTCTGTGAGTATGAATATGACGTCATTATGCACACATGATATTATTTATATCCACATAACATAAAGTAAATAACATTGTATTCATATTCACTCATCATAATATTCACATATTTATATCACATAACATAATATTCATTCATTTCACTGTTGTACCCAGTTTTCTGTTTAATATTTATAACTCTTGTCTGAAATCTTATATATTTGAGGTTTGTACACGTGTAGGGATGGCAACAGGGCGAGTTTGGGGCGGGTGTATCCTCACCGTCCCGATCCCCGCTTATTAACTCAATCCCTGTTCTCGTCCTCGTCCTCGCTCGGGGACTATAAATCACCCATGTCCAAGTCCCCAGCGGGTCCTTGTCCCCGTCTGGAGCACCGAGGGGAAGAGGCTGGAATAGCGGGCCAAATCTGAGACCAACCAGATCGGAGACCCAATCGGACAACCAGGAAGGGGGAGGAGGAAAAGGTGGTGCGAGTAGGTGCTAAACACGAAGGATCCGGAGGAGGGAGGCCGAAAATAGCTCCGGTAACACCTAACCAGGGGCAATCGAAGGCGGGAGAACGAGCAAGATCCAAACCCTACCCAAAGCGGAAACCGAACGGACTCCAAAGGGGAGGATGGGGAGAAGCTTGAAGGGCGCAACAACACCGACATGGGGGTGGAAATTGAAGTCGAAGGCGCCATGGGGTGCCAGAACGAGACAAGGTAGTTGTGTTGAGGGAGAGTGAGGCCACCGGCGGCGCCGAGACGGACACCGGAGACAGGATGAAGCGGAGGGGGTAACCAGAGAAAAGTCAAGGCAGATTGTTTCAATTGAAACAATCAATTGTCGGAGGAGGCTGAAGGCTCCAATTATTTCAATCGAAAGACAAAGCCCCAACGAGAGAGAGCGCAATTTGTCGATTAAGGAGTTTGCGGGAGACGATGTTGTTCGACCTCCTGAACGGAGTAATTTATACTGGTGATCGGGACACGGAGGAGCAAGCACGACTCCAGCGCTCCTGCGGAGCATCAGAAGCCGGCGGCGCACCCCATCAGCCCAAGGTCTACCGGAGGTTTATAGCCCCGAAGGGATTTCCGACTCCTCTCTCTAGAAACTAGAGTGAAGGGAGAGTTGTACCTCCTCCCCTTGGACATATTGGGAATTGGTATACTTGCATGGAGCTACTTATGAGATACTTTATGGTTTTAGTATTTCACTCGCTTGGAGCTACTTGTGCAATATTCATAGATTAAAATGTGTGTTATGCGAATTTGATGTTGCTTCCACATTGCCTTGAATATAAAATAGTAGTGTTTTAATTTGAGATGAATTACTACTACCATGCCACTTTCTAATTGCTTTTTACATGATGTTGCACTTCTCTAGCATTTTCATGAAGCATGTTTTAAAGACATTGAAGATATTCTTGATCTCTTGGATCCTGTGCGCCACTAATAATTAGGATAGAGAATAAAATTAATTTTTGTCGATTAAATATATCTAGAAAAATACTACCTCCGTTCAGAAATAGATGTTGTTTGACATTTGACAGGTTTATAATGAGCTAAAAACTATATAAAATATTAATTTTTTAAAATAATATGACACTTATTATTAATAAGTATTTATATTATATTAAAAAATTACTAAAAAAATTGATATTTTATATAGTTTTAAGCTCCTTAAAAAACGCGCCGAAAAGTCAAACGACATCTATTTATGAACGGAGGTAGTAAGTGTTTTGTTATGAATACAATAATGAAACACATCAATATTAATCATAGTTCTAATTTTATAGTTTTTCTAACCTAGACCTTTGGGGTATAGATTTCTTGGTGTCAATGGATTAGATTTAAGGAAATTTTCACAATGTGGTTTTTTAACCTATGTCTTTATAGCATATGTTAAAAAAATCAATGATTTTTACCTGAGTAAAAAATTTATATATTAAACTATGACCACTGATATTCAAAGATTAAGAAAATATTAAAAATGTATATATTAAACTATGTTTCCCGGACGAGTACTATGTTTTGTACGTCACTTAAAATGTACTCCCTCCGTTCTGCAAAACTTGTCATTTTAGGGTGTTATTTTTGTTCAAAAAAACTTGTCATTGTAGGTATTTTGCCCTTCACTTTACAAAAATACCCTTGATATGATTGATGGTTTGTTAGTTGTAGTTTTCGATAAAGTAAAAAAGAAGAGTAATAATTGAGGGTAAATTAGTACATTTGTTAATTGCCTTAAAACTTGTGAAATAAGCTAAAATGACAAGTTTTGTCGAACGGAAGGAGTATTGATTAATATGATAACTTTTGAATAATAAATTGAGTGTACTTAGATTAATTTTAAAAATCCCGTGAGTGTCGCACGAGGTCTAGACTAGTTTTTAAAAATTGATTAACGAATAATATTTTCGTTTTTATTATCTCAAAGTTCTTAACCGAACTTTCCTATGAATTTCGCTGTAATGACATTGTATGACGAGAGGGTTAATCTCTCCTGGTAAGGCGATAGGAAATTTCGGTTGTCAACATATATTGGATCGATTCAAAGTTGGTAAATGGTACGTAAATGTACATTCCTAGTGTTGTTCTTGACTGCTTCGAGCGTTAAGAAGGTGTGGGAGTAAATTAATTAATGCCTTTGCTATTTACGCACAGGAATTTGACTATTTGCACTCCAAATTTTTTATTTTTTTAAAAATTAACCCTATGCTTCATAAGATGTAAGTAGGGCTGGGCTTCCGGTCTGGATCGGACCGGATGGGACCGGAGATTGCTTCCGGTCTAGATCGGATCGGACAGGGCCGGAAATCTCGAGTCCGGTCCAAGACCGGTGGACCGTATTCTTTAAGAACTTGGATCGCGGATCGGACCGTGACCGGAACTTATGGTCCCGGTCTTTCCGGTCCGCGAACCGTAAAGACCGGTTGGACCGGAACTTTACAACATCCCTAGATCTAAAAAAACTAAAAAAGTGAAACGAGAGAGAGGGATGTAACCTACTCACTAGCGTTGAAGTCTGAACGGTGAGATGGTGGCTACTGGCGCCGGCGAGCACGGGGGGAAGGAGAGCGCAAGGGTTGGTGTGGCTACTGCCGTCGAAGTGTCGAACGCCCGAAGTGAAGGCGTGAGAGAGAGATGCAAGAGGCGGCTTAGCTTAGATGAGGGTGAGATACTGAGACGTGAAACCAAATACCGTAATTTTCGGTCCCAGGTTTGGACCGGAAACCGGAGATAGAATTTTCTTAGACCGCGGACTGGACCGTAATATCCCAATTCGATCCAAAGACCGTAATTTTCTGTCCGATCCCGGTCCGATCCAAATTTTGCCCAACCCTAGATGTAATAGATGTAAGGTCTATTTTTAAAAAAAAAATTCATAAATAGTAAATTTATGTTGTGTAAACACTAACATCCAACACATGTTTGGTCAACATATATTGACTGCCCATTTCCCAACTGCACATATATATTTTTCAATTTTACAATGATAACAAAAAAAAAAAGGTCCACTGTGAATTTTTCACCAGTTTTCACTGATATTGAAAGTCAGTTTTCACTAGTTGAAGAAAAACAAAAAAAATGTAATAGTACGTTGCACGTTGAGAAGCTGATAAGGTGTGGCTTAGCTAGCTTACTTGCCTTTGCCTTGGTTACAATGAGGACATACTCTAGTGTACGTACTTACGCATCGAGTTGGTATTGCAAGGCCGCACCCTTGTATAAAGGTCAGCTCGACACAACAATGTACTTGATCGCGAGCTTATATAATTGGTTAGTTTGATCAGTCAATACTCAAATCTCAACAAATGCAGGGAGATCGATTGTCTACTCTCCTGTTCGATCATTATTTTTATATGAAGAAACATGTGATGTATGTGAATATATGTCATCGAGGGAGGAGATCTAGAACTTTGGGTTTACAGAAAGAGAGGATTAAGACAATAATAGAGTATATATGTCATTGGTGTTGTGGGGAGCGTGAAAAACCAAGATGTATTGGTGAAATCCTGTCACATTAATTTAAAAGAAAGGTATTTTTTGTCGTTAGCGTTTCTTATCTGGCTTCCTGCTGATGCTGTTGTTGTTGCTTTTTAATCAACTCATCTCTATCAAAATTAGTGGTTCTCCAATGTTTCACTCCTCTATATATGAATTTGGTCTAACTGCATTAATATTAGTTGTACAGACATATCTCAAGTGCTAGCTGTGTAGCTAGACTGATTTATTAAGGTATGAAATTTGAATAGCTTTATATCATCATTTGTAATATATAATCTTGTATTGCATTTTATATTATAATGTAATATTAAATATATATTCAAATGGACCTATCAATTAATTAAATAATTTGCAGTTCATTCTGGTTAATTTAATTTAATACTCTAGTTTTAATAGGCGACATTATCTTTGGGGTGGATCATTGTTAACCACTAATCATTGGGTTGCTTAGCACTCAACCACAGTTTATATAAAAAAAATCCATTATTCATAATTTCATATAGCTTTAGCTTATGTTATTTCATTACTAAAATCAGCCAAATTTAAGCTAGTTTGCAGGGTAAAATATAAACATTTATAATATTAGGGGAATGATTTGAAAATATCCATTATGATTCTATAAACATTCATCTTTAATTATAAGATTTTTTAAACAATCACTTGTAAGTTGTAAATTAAAAAGGTAAAAATTATTCATAATTTTTTTAACCAAAATTCAGCCACATTCCTATTTATACTTTCAAAAAATCAAAGATGTTTATTTATTTATAGTCAAGTTAATTTTAATAAATAAAAATAATAACATAGTCTAGGTTACAAACATGGACAAATTATAGGTGATTTTAAATAAGCGAAATGTAATATATCCACGTAGAGAGAAATATATAATCAAGTCAACTGCAGTAATAAATTAACCGAGGAAAGCGACTTAAAATTTAATTATTTCCTTACGAAACAAAAAATATTTCATTATTTACAAAATAAAATATATGGACTACAATTTGTTGGGATTTTACAAGATTTTACCTTTTTCTAATGTTTTGCGAAAAAATAAAACGAAAAATAAAAAATCGATATCTGAATCCCACCCCGTCACAAAACTGCCGCCTGGGAAGGCGGAGGAGCCACCACGATCCGAACCTCCGGCAAAAAGCAACCGGCGGGAGGAGGAGCGACGGCGGCGCGGCAGTAGGGACACGTGGCGTGAGAGCGGAGCCAAACGTCCACGCAACCGGAGTGGAACACGTGTCCACAGCTAGGCATCAAACGCAGCGTTTCATTTTCCTCGAAAGCCCCCAAACAGACCACGCAGTCAGACCTGCTCTCCCCTCCGCTGACGAACTTGAAGCTCGGGAGCGTCTCGATCGCCGAGGCGTCGAGTCCTGCGCCAGGCCGCGGCGGCGATTGCGGCGGAGCGACGGAGGTTCGGAATCGCGGCGAGGACCGGTAGCACTTGCAGACGAGGATGAAGATCCAGATGGAGAGGAGCGCGGCGATGAAAGCGTAGAAGAAAAAGTAGATCAGGATGTAGAGAATTGAGTAGCTGGACCCGTCCATTGATGATTTGATTTGAAGGAGATGAAAATATCTGCGGTTCCGAATCGGGATCGATTTGTTGATTGAGGGAGGAGAGCAATTCAACTCTACGAAGCTTCTGGAAAATCAGAGGTTGAATTGTGGGCTCTTCTAATTAAAAAATAAAATAAATTTGAAGAAAATATCTTTATGTGGTGCACGAGTCTCTTGGTGCAATTTTTTTCCAGCAAATGAAGAAACAAATCCTTGATTTTAACCGAAAGATACTGTGATTTTTTTTTTGGTTAAGAGAATTTAAGGTCTTTTTATAAATTATTTTTTAATAATGAAAAATGCTACATTTCAGGTTAAAAGGTTTGAAGTTCGAATCCTCTTAAAAAATATGAAATCGGTTATCAGTGGGACACGGTACCCGATCCAAATGTAGAGCGACTGATTCGATTCAACTGAACTAAGATAAAAAAAAAAAGGAAAAAAACAACAAGTAGCTTGTATATGACCTAAAACTTTTAAATAAATTATATAATAGAAAAGGATCGAATTCAATAAAGAGAAATAAAAAAGGAGAAATTGTAAATAAAAAAAATAATGTGAAAATTCATATTATACTTTTAAAAATAGCTTTTAAAATGATTATCAAAATCCATAAACTAGGTTCTCAAAACCTTCTCTAAAACAACGGAGAATTTAAATAATTTAGAAAAACAATGGAATTGAATAAGTCATTTTATGTTTTTTTTTACATTTAACTAAATATAAGTCGTTGTACTGTACCCATTTAATCCCACATAAATTCAATTTGAAATTTAACCTGCCATTAACTGGTTTTAAATTTCGGCTCCAGGTTACTCCAATAGTGTCCGTAAATATTACAGTAGGATTTAATTATTCATGGAATTTGAAGAGCTCATTAATGCAATCTCATAATGGTAATCACTCAATTTCCATTTCTTAATTTGTGTGTAATTGCTAAAAAAACGACCTATATTAAAGAATATAGGGGTGTATAAAAGAAAGCATGTCGCCCCTATTGCTACATTTAACTTGAACCCCAAGCAAGCAACGGGTTGTGTTCATCCACACCTCATTGACATTTCTAGAAATATTTTTATAATACTCAATCTTTTGAATGAGTTTATTCATTCTTTAAAAAAAAAATTCATTTTTAAAATATCAATTTGCATTGTTAAACGTATATCATTTTTCGAATAATATTTTTAAAATGAAAAAATAAAAAATAAAATTGTCTATACACAAAATGATCTTAATTACACCGACCTCCTCACCACCAACAACAACAAAAAAAAAATAAAAAAAAAAAATCATAATCACACCGGTGATTCGTCCGTTGTCGGAGCCGTCAACGGAAGCTTGAGATAGGCTCGACAGCAAGGACACGTGGCATGAGACCGCAACCAAACGTCAACGCAGTCCGCATGGAAGACGTGGCCGCACACCGGGATCAAACGCAGCGTTTCGCCAACCCCGAACGCCCCCAAGCAAACGACGCACTCCGTTACCCCGCGTCCCATCTCGACGCTGCCGTCGTTTCCCCCCGCCTCCGAATCGTAACGGAATTTCGGAAACCTCTCAATCTCCCCCGGCTGCAGCCCTCTCTCCGGTGACGAGGACCCGGCGGCGGATCCATCGGCCGCCTCTTGGTGCTGGCGGTGCCGTAGGCAGCAGCGCAGCCAGTACTTGTAGGCGGAGAAGAAGCACCAGGTGACGCAAAACACGATGAACGTCCAAACGCCGAGTTGGAATGCAATACTTAGGATCGAATACCACTTCATGGATTATATTGGGTTTGATTTGGGGATGATTAAATGATTTTCGGCTTTGGAAAATATGATCGATCGTTATTCCTAATTGCAAGATTAAATAAATGTAATTAAGGGAAGGGTGGTTGGTAATGACTGTATTTATTTATTTATTTATTAACTTTTTGTCCGCTTGAGTTTGTTTATTTAAATTTATTAGAATATGTCCAAAATCATTGCTAGTTCAATAAAAATTAAAAATTGGAATCACTTGTTCAAACGGATAGAAAGTACGTCGCATAAAAATGGAAGAAATTAAATGGATTTTGTTAGAGATCGAACAATTGACATCGAATAATTGTTCTTAATTTCATTTGCAAAAAAGCATTGCAAGAGATTCATTTTAAACCTCTAACACTTATTTTTAAAATATAAAAAAATAAAACGACCTATATTTTAAATGGAGGAGTATTAAATAATCAAATTTACCCATTATTTAAATAAAAAATAGCATGGAAATCTCATAAAAATAGATTATTTTTAGAAAGTGGAATAAAATTTTGCCTACTCTAGGATATTGCTTTTTAAGTTTGATTTTTTAGATGTAAAGGTGTACTGATTGAGGGTGTTGTTAGATACCACGTAAATTTTGATTAAGCAAGTGTGTCCTTATTGACGTGGTGTCTATATCCAAATCAACGTGCAGGTATACACGGAAAATCGAAGACAAATAAGGATTTAGGGCACCCCGTTTATATGTACGTGTTACCCTAAATCATGATTTGCAATCTATTTAGTTTCCACGATTGATTAAATGGTTTTTTAGGGGAAAAATCTTTTTAATAATTTCATAATTGTTAATAATAACTATGAAATTTAAATCAATAACTAGTGATACTCTAATTTGAAAGAGAGAGTGGCTTTTGGTTCTCTCTAAAACAAAAAACCCCAATCCAGCAAACCACCACCCCGCATACCCACCACCACCACAACCCCGATCCCATGTCGACCACCATCACCCTAATCCTCACCCTCACCAATTGTCTACCACCATACCACCCCCGTTGTCCCCGAGAGCTAGCTGACCGTACCTCCGCCGCAGGTTTCTACCCATCCTAAACCCTAATTTTTAATCCAATTTCTCAATAGTTTCCTTCTGGTGCTTGGATTGGATTGGCTTTATGTCGATTTTGGACTCCTATCTTTCGTTCTCGTTGTGTCAACTATCAATTTTGGATCCCCGACACATCCTTGACTATCACTTGCCTGCGTTGTTTGAAACCTCCTTCCCACCACCTTTGCTACTCTCCGCCCGAGGTAGCTAGATGGGTGGGCCGTCATTGGGTTTGGGGCTTGTTCATGGTCCCCTCCGTCGCCGACGACTTTGGGTATTGCTCCGCCACAAGAGGTTGTCGCCTAAAAGGGTGTATACATTAGTACAAAAGGGGGGATCGGAGTACACTAAATTGGGTACGCTTATTAACAAGTGTTCTTGTTTTTTGTTTTAAGTACGGTTTCATAGGAAAAGTGTACTCCCACACCCAAATATAAGTACAGTTCTTATTAAAAATCGTTCTCTTAAAAAAAAGTACGGTTATTAAGAAAAGTGTGGTTAAAAAAATAAAATTTAGTACACTTGAAATTACAACCGTGTTAAATTTGACAATTAGGAACACAATTTTTAACAATCGTACTTGTTTTTTGTTTTAAGTACGATTTGATAAGAAAAGTGTTCTTAATGAGGTTTTAAAAAATTATGAGTACGGCTTTACATAAAAAGTGTTCTTGTTGGGAACCCGTTTTTTTTTAAACCATTCTTGTTTATTTGTAACAAAATATTTAACTCGGTTTTAGAAAAACTGTGCTTAAAAAATGAAAATGAGTACGGTTTTATAAGAAAAGTGTCTTCCCAAAACCAAAATTAGAGATTTTTTTTTAATAAGATTAAGTAAATGAACAAAGGGACAACTAAATTTCGTAGCTCAAGTGGTAGGCGTGTGAAGTGGACTGATTCGGTTTAAGGGTGCAAGAGGTCGTAGGTTCAAGTCTTAGATATATGAAAGCATAAAAAAAGTAGGCCTTTTATTTTCATTATTAAGTACGGTTAATAAGAACGCTTTCACATCAAAACCGTACTAATTTTTTAAGAACTCTTTCAGAGCAACCGTACTAATAAAATCACACGCCAATTTTAAGAACGCTTTCACATCAAAACCGTACTAAAAATTTATGAGAACGGTTTAACAAGAAGCATGCTCATTTGGGAGTGCGGCCGCTATAAGTACAGAAAGAGAAGCGTACTCCCATGCATAAAAAAAAAGCGTACTTCGGTCCCCCCCTTTTGTACTAGTGATAAACGGTTCTGTCTCGCCCCATTTGGGCCAAGAACGAACCTGGGAAAAAAACGGTGTGTGTGTGTGAAAGGGTTAAAATCAAATTCCGGAGGGGTTTGATCGAAATCCCGAAAGGGCTTCTCGGTGCATCTTATTAGGGTGGGTCTCAGTCGTGAATCTGGTTGTTCTTGGCGATCCTCTTCTTAGTTGGGGCTCTGGCGTCCGGTTTCGGGTCTGGTTGGAATAATGGCATGTCTGGCTCTCGAATTGTTTCTTAATAAAAATATTTAAAAAATTATATTTTATAGAGTTTTTATCCCCCCTTATTAGATGTGTATTAAAAATAAAATGCGTTTATTATGGAAAAAAGGGAGTAATTAACTAACTAATCTCCCACTTTTGAAGCTCATTGTAGAGCCTTTTTTTTTTTTGGTTTAAGCTCATTCTAGAGCCTTATATTGTCCAAAACCAATACAAAATAGAACCAAATCAGCCCAAAACCAACTACCCATTACAAATGGGCTTTTACAAAATACAAGTATGAATTATAAAATGAACCCCAACATATAGAGGTGGCTATGTGGACCCAGAATTGCCCTGTAGGCTGTATCCCAGATCCCATTGCATAAAATGAACCCCTGACTTTGTGGAGGAAGTTCAGTAGCTCTTGGTAAGAGCTACATTATAAATTTTTATTTTATTTTTTTATTCTTTATGTAGATAAGAATTTGGAAATGGGTAGATTCTGCTAGATCATTAACTAATGGTATCTTTGCAAAGGTAAATACTAAGCTTTCTATCCTGAATGGGTATCGCTGTAGTAGTTATCTAAAAAACTCCGACAACACGATACTAAAATCTCTATCCTGAATGAGTATCAGTGTAATAGTTATCTAGAAAAGTCCGGTAACACGATTAACGCATCGGCTGATCCAATTTCCCTATTGACTTGGTAAATATAATTGATCTCTCTCGCTTTTATCCCTTTTGTTAGTGAACCACATCCCTTTTGTTATTACGAGTTGTTCCTCCATTGATGTTCTCCGTCTTCTCAAACTCTCTACTCGATATATATCTTACTTCTTACGAATTAGCTCCTTTCGAACACAGGGCCGGCTCAAAGGGGTGGGCGAGAACGGCGACAGCCTAGTTGATAGGTTTATGGTGATTATACCACATGGTTGTAGGTTTGAATCTAGAAAAGAGCTCTTTTTTTAATTACAAAAATATTTTATTAGGGGCATTAATTTATTATATTTTGCCCAAGGGCCATAGATTACTCGGAAGTCGGACCGGACCTGTTCGAACAATACTCATACGAAGTTAGCTACACTTATGTTTACATAAATGACGGTATATATGTAAGCCCCTAAACTCGTAACACATTTACATGTTCTACTTCCCGGAAAATAAATTACAAATTAAGGCAACTCACGTTAATATACATGCATAGAATGCCAAAGACTATGCAATTTTCACACACAAAAAAAGGGTATACACACTGTAGATCATGTTCGATAAAAGGTAGTGATTGCCTGATTGGTATGATTTTGTGAAAAACATATTATTTACAATTTACGGGTGATTTTTAAAGATGACAAAAATTATATAAAATATTTTTTTTATTTTTTTTTAACAATTTTATACTCCCTCTATTCGCAAATATAAGTTCATTGACTTTTTGACACGTTTTTTAGGAATTAAAAACTATATAAAATAATATATTTTTTTTATTAAATTTGTTACATAACTATATACTTATTAGTAATATATATAAGACTATGTAAAAAATTAAAAAAAATATTATTTTATATAATTTTTAACTATTTAAAAAATGTGCACAAAATTAATGAATTTATATTTCCGAACGGATAGAGTAGTTGTTAAAAAATTTATTAAAAAAATAAATATTTTATATAATTTTTATCGAGATTAAATTCTTGTCGCCTCTATCAAATAAAGCAATCTAAAACTCTACAGCTACCGAGAGTTCTATACCGGCGACGGGTCGATCGTCTCCGGCGGCGGATGCAGCAAGTTGGCCCGACAGCAGGGGCACGTGGTGTGGGAGCGGAGCCAAACGTCGACGCAATCGGCGTGAAACACGTGTCCACAAACGGGGATCAAACGCAGCGTTTCGCCCTCGCTAAACGCCCCCAGGCAAACAGCGCATTCCGTGGTCCCTCGGGTCACCTTGACGCTGGCGTTCCCCTCCGCATTGGGGTAACTGAACGTCGGATACTTGTCGATCTGCGGCGGCTGCAGCCCCCTCGACGACCCCGCAGCCACCCCCCACGCCGCCGCCGCCGGCCGTAGCCGGGACCGGAAGCAGGAGCAGCAGTACTCCGATAGGGAGATGTAGAGCCAGATGGAAAGAACGAGTATGACGATCACCCAAATCGTGGATTGAACTACTAGACCTAGAATTGCAAACCACTTCATGTTTTTATTGGCGTGAGTTTGTTGTGTTATGACTTTTTGATATGATCGATCTATATGAAGATTTGCTTATATATAAATGAGTGATTTTTGGTTGTTGATGATTTCTTTTGTTTTCTAATTAATTTGTATTTTGCGTACCAGAAAAGGAAGGGCGATTTGACTTTTTTATTTACTTTATATATCCGTTCGGCGAAACATATATGTCATTTTAAAGTATTTATTTTGTTTAGAAAAATATGTCATTATAAGTATTTTGACATTTACTTTACGAAAGTGTCCATGTAATGATTAATTGATTGTTAGTTATAGTTGTAGTTTTCGATAAAGTAAAAAAATAATGTAATAAATGATGATAAAATAGTACTATGTATATTTGTTGATATTCTAAAAAATTATGAAAAAAAACTAAAATGACATGTTTTGACGAAATGAGGGAGTAATATAGTTCAAGTTAGGTTAAGCTCATACAACAACTAGAGATTGATTTGGTTGTATTTACAATTTTAATATTTGTTTATATATATCATGTGTTGTTCAATATATTTTCAAAAAATACAATTTTAATATTTGTTTATATATATCACGTGTTGTTCAATATATTTTCAAAGAAAATAGATTTGAAATAGTTGTAATAAATCAAGAAGAAAAAAACTCGAAAAGACCATAACGTGACCAAGAAATGATACATACAAGATTAGCCTATGTTTGATAAGTAGCTTTTCAGAGCTTTTTATTTTAATATTATAAATTTTTAAATGAGTTAAAGATAAGGTTTTCGTTAAATTCGCGTTTAAAGTTAACAACGACAACCCTCAATTAAGCCTTTTGAGATTTTTCCTTTATCTTTACAAATCGATCTATATATTCATTAATTTTCTTCTCTTTCGTTGGCTACTTTGTATCAGCTACTCTATCAATTGGGGTTAACATACAACTTACTAGCTTATGAACAGTTAAATTTTTGAGAATTGAATTTTCCCTTAACGTTATGTTCTAATCTATGCCCAACAAGCATGAGAATTTGGAAAAAAGATTTCACTAGATTCGTTATTTTAATTAATTTCTAATTATTTTTTTGAATTTACATATCTTTTCTACTAAATACTCCACATACGTTAGAAACTAATAATCTTAATTAGAAATTTACTATAGTTAAAAATCCAGTCAATATTTAGCTCAACTTTGTTTGTGTTAAATGTAGATAAGATGAACAGATACCTTCCAGTTGGGTTTGGACTTTTATGATGTACGTACGTCTTGATGTCCAACCACTAATGAGGAATCTGTAAAAAAAAACTAATGTTATTTTTATATAAATAATAGGTGAATATCTTTTAATACAATCGAAGGGTCCGAGTACAAGTGTAGAATCCATAAAGAATATTATTATAATAAATAATAATAATATGTGAATATCCTTTAAGACAATCGAAGAGTTTAGGCCACGCTGAATAGATCGTAGTATCAAGGTATCATACGTTTGCTTACACAATTAACTACAATGACATCTACCCTAATTAACTAATATTTAGATACTGCATACGGGTATCATTTTTGCTATATTGTAATTTCGGATTGATTACGAGTATATTTAAAGGATAAATTTGATAGATTATATAGGTCTTCTCATGTATAGTGGGCCCAAAGCCCAATAAGGCCCAATATCTTTGTAATATATATATATATATGTTTATCAATGAATGAAAACCCTAAGGAGGATTTTACATTAATCTTGCAATCTCACATGGTATCACAACCTTTTCTTCCTCACGGAACCCTACTTTGATCCTCCCGCCCCACCCCTCCTCTTACCGCCGCCGGCATCGTCACCTCGCCGCCGCACTTTCTCTCTCCCTCTCGGCCTCCCTCACCGGCCTCTCTCTCTCTCTCGGCCTCCCTCACCGGCCTCCTCCTCCCTTCCTTCCTCTCTCTCGCCCCCTCTCTTCCAACACACCTCCCTCCTCTCTCTCTCCGCTTTGCGAAACCCTACCTCCAACCCTCGCTTAGGGTTTCGGCGCCGCCCTCCCAAAAAAAAATATATGTCCAGCACTGATTCTAGCCGCGGCCGCGGCATATGCAGCGGCCGCAGCACATCAATCTGCAGCGCCCGCGGCTCTACACAACGGCCGCGGCACTCGTGGCCTCACGACCCTCGTCCTTGGAACGCCGCCCCTCGACGGTCCCCGGTACCTGGCTTCAACACCCATTGGATACACTCCGGCTCTCCTGCCCTGCAACATGCCGATCCTCAGGCCTATCTGACATCGTCAGATCACGCCTATGTTCCGTCTGCTCCTGCTACGCATCACGCCTTCTCCTCTATGCAGCCGACATCTCCCGACTCTTCGTGGTACTTGGACACCGGTGCCACCTCCCACATGACCAACTCCTCAGGTAACCTCTCATCTATTTCCTTTAACGGTCCTGCACACTCTATTATCGTCGGCAATGGTGGTCGTCTTGCTACTTCAGGGATTGGCCACGCCAAATTACAGACCCCAACCCACCCACTACACCTTAACAATGTCCTCATTGCCTCAAAGATTGTCAAAAACCTTATCTCTGTCCGTCGGTTCACTACTGACAATAACGTTTCCCTTACGTTTGATCCCTTTGGTTTCTCTATGAACGATCTTACTACGGGGGTTACTCGCATGAGATGTAACAGCACCGGGGAGCTCTACCTTTTCACACCACCTCCTGTGTCCAGTCAGTCGTGCCCGGTCGCCCTCTCGGCATCATCGTCCAGCCTTTGGCATGCACGCCTGGGTCATCCCAGTGCTGCCGTTCTAGATGTCCTCCGTTCTCAGAGTCTTGTCACATGTCCTAAAGACCTACGCTCTAGTCTATGTTCGTCCTGTCAGTTAGGCAAACATGCCCGACTACCGTTTCAGCGGTCCCTGAACTCTACCCTTGCTCCTTTTGACATCATTCATAGTGACATATGGACCTCTCCTGTGCCTAGAAAGGAAGGTCACAAGTACTACCTCTTGTTACTAGATGATTACACTCATTTCTTATGGGTCTTCCCGTTGCATTTCAAGTCCCAAGTGTTTTTTGTCTTTGCCAAATTCCATGCCTACATCCAAACACAGTTTCACACATCCATCAAATGCTTCCAATGTGACAATGGCCGTGAATTTGACAACAAAGATTTTCACTCTTTCTTCGCCGCAAATGGGATCTCCTATCGGTTGTCTTGCCCCTATACCTCCCAGCAGAATGGCAAGGCCGAACGAATCATCAGAACCATAACCAACATGATGCGCTCTCTCCTCTTTCACGCATCTATTTCCCTCACCTATTGGCCTTACGCCTTATCCACCACATGTTATCTCCTCAACATTCTCCCATCTACCACCCTTCACCATCGCTCGCCAGGTCAGGCCCTCTATTGCACTTTGCCTAGGTATGATCACCTTCGTACCTTCGGGTGCTTGTGCTTCCCAAACCAGTCCTCCACCGCCCCGCACAAGCTTCACCCGCGCTCCACTCCTTATGTCTTCCTCGGCTATCCGTCTGATCATCGCGGTTACCTCTGCCTTGATATCAAGACCCATAAGCTCATTGTGTCTCGACATGTCACCTTTGATGAGTCTCGCTTCCCCTTTGCTTCTCCTCCCCTCCCCTCTTCTACACCTCTTGTGTCTCAGTCTGAGTCAGAGTCATCGTTCCCTCACTTTCTTCTCCCCCAGGGCTCTCCCGGTGCTCCTGCCTCCCCCCCTACACCACCTCCACCACCCCCTACCACCAGACCACACACCCGCAGCGTCTCCGGTGTCTTCCGACCCCGTCAGATAGTCTCCATGACCACCACCCATCGCCCCGCCTCTCATTCCACCACACACTCGCCGTCATCCTCTCCTGCAGTTGTGATGCTGCGGCCGCAGCATGACACCTCCCGCAGCCCACCCCCCACCCTCGCCCCACCCCGCTGCCGCGGCCGCGGCCGCAGCCTTGTGCTGCGCCCGCCGCCCCCATGTCGCGGCCGCAGCCTTGTGCTGCGCCCGCCGCACATCCCGCCGCCTCACAGCCCCCCCTGCGTCCGTCCCTTTCGCCTCCCCACCCCCCTGCCTCCTCCCCGACCTCCCTCTCCCCCATACCCACCTCCCACAAAACAGCCCTCCTCGACCCGAATTGGCAGGCGGCTATGCTCAACGAATACAGGACCCTTACAAGGAATGGTACTTGGGTTCTGGTCCCTCGCCCTCCTGAAGCGAACGTCATCCGATGTATGTGGCTCTTCCGTCACAAGTTCCGCTCTGATGGGACGTTGGAGCGCTACAAAGCCCGTCTTGTGGTCAACGGTCGTTCTCAGCAGGTAGGTATTGACTGTGATGAGACCTTCAGCCCCGTCGTCAAGCCTGCCACTATCCGAGTGGTGTTGAGCTTAGCATTGTCGCGCAACAAGGCCATTCATCAGCTGGATGTCAAGAATGTTTTTCTTCATGGTCATCTGAATGAGACAGTTTACATGTTTCATCCGCCGGGGTTTGCTGATGCTGATCGTCCCCAGCACGTCTGTCTCCTGAAGCGATCTCTGTATGGGCTGAAACAGGCTCCGAGAGCTTGGTTCCAGCGCTTTGTTTCTCATCTGCTACGCCTAGGCTTCATTGGCAGCCGCTCGGATTCGTCTATGTTCATCTATCGCCGAGGCTCAGACATGGCCTTTCTCTTACTGTATGTCGATGACATCATTCTCACCGCCTCTTCTGATGCTCTTCGAACGTCGATTATTTCGCAGTTGAGTGCAGAGTTCGCCATGTCCAATCTGGGTCAGTTATCCTACTTCTTGGGGGTTGCTGTTCAGTGTCATGCGTCTAGTCTGTTTCTCTCACAGAGTAAGTATGCTGCTGAGATTGTTGCTCGGGCTAAGATGGTTAACTGTAATCCTGTCGCCACCCCGGTCGATACATCTAACAAGCTCAGTGCTCATTCTGGTCCTTTGGTTGATGATCTGACATTGTACAGGAGTCTCGCTGGTGCTCTTCAGTATCTCACCTTCACTAGGCGTGATATCAGTTACGTCGTTCAGCAGATCTGCTTGTTCATGCATGCACCCAGGGAACCCCACTTTCAGGCCTTGAAGCAGATCATTCGGTACATCAGCGGCACCCTCGAGCTAGGCACCACGATCACTCCTTCCTCAAAGCTTGACCTTGTTGCTTACACTGATGCGGATTGGGATGGTTGTCCTGACACACGTCGCTCCACGTCTGGTTACTGTGTCTTCCTCAACGACACCCTTGTGTCGTGGTCGGCAAAGCGTCAGTCTGTCGTGTCTCGCTCCAGCGCTGAGGCAGAATACAGAGGTGTGGCCAACGTTGTCTCCGAGTGCTCTTGGCTCCGCAATCTCCTTCTTGAGCTCCGTTGCCCTCTTCAGAAGGCCACTCTAGTCTACACTGATAACGTCTCCGCCGTATATCTGGCTAGCAACCCAGTCCAGCATCAACGCACGAAGCACATTGAGCTCGATCTCCACTTCGTCAGGGACAAGGTTGCCATTGGACATGTCCGTGTTCTACATGTCTCGTCCTCCTATCAGTACGCTGATATATTCACCAAGGGTTTACCTCGACAGTTGTTCATTGATTTTCGCTCCAGTCTCACTGTACGGCCCCCTCCAGTTTCGACTGCGGGGGTTTGATAGATTACATAGGTCTTCTCATGTATAGTGGGCCCAAAGGTCCAATAAGGCCCAATACCTTTGTAACCTATATATATATATATATGTTTATCAATGAATGGAAACCCTAAGGAAGATTTTACATCAATCTTGCAATCTCACAAAATCAATTAATTAAATTAGTTTTTTAATATAAGGGGAGAAATTCGGTTCTCTAGAGAAGTCTAGAGAAATCGAGAGACCAGACAAGTCGGTAGATGGACCAATCATCATGTACAATCAAAATCAAATAACATAAGCAAATGACAAAAAGGAAATAGCAAAAAGCAAATGACGGAAAGAAAAATGCAGAAATAAAGCACATGTCATCTTACACTGTAAACTACAAGTTAGCAAAACGAACCAACCAAATAAATGGAAAACGCTCACAGAGAACTCTGGGGATCACTAGCGGACACCTCAACTTGGACTCCAAACAGAATCAGTAGGTATCGATCACAATTCCATGACATCTACTAGCTTGGCAAATCAGTCATCGTTCACATGAAACATGTACCACAACAAGAAAGGCAAAGTACATCAACTCACAAAGTCAAACCCTAGCCATACCATTGCCCAATCGAACCCCCAAAAACTATCTTACCCTCAAGGACGATAACAAGATTGTAATAGGCTACCACAAGGGTAAGCCAAAATGGATCGAGGCGTATAAGACGAGACTGAAAGTAAAGAACGAACAACAATAAAAAGACGTAGAGGCAGAAAAGCGGTTAAAAACGAACCCACAAGGCTCATAGGCCTTTTTTTTATACGCTACAACATGCCGAGAGCCAACGAACACAAGA
This sequence comes from Persicaria maculosa, assembly GCA_963922045.1. Taxonomy (NCBI): domain Eukaryota; kingdom Viridiplantae; phylum Streptophyta; class Magnoliopsida; order Caryophyllales; family Polygonaceae; genus Persicaria; species Persicaria maculosa. Next base: position 10,877,047 of record OY998267.1, on the reverse strand, counting down.
CGTTCTCACATGGAGCCGAAGGAGCCGCCGGGAAGTTCAAGCGGCCCGAGTTCGGAGCCTAGGACAGGGCCGAGATTGTACTCGAAATGGGTGGAACCAAAAGCATAGTCGCGGATGCCCAGAGATAGCTAGAGCTGAGGGAGGTCGAAGGAGGAACCGAAAGCAAACCAGTGCAAAACTTCACAAAATCAGCCAGCCAGAGATGATTTTGGGGTGAAGGACGGAGGCGAATAGCACCGTTGCACATAGATGCGACCTAGAGGCGCGATTCGACAGAATGAGGCGGCCTAGAGGAGCGAGCTCATAAGCCTCTTGTTGACAGCGCTCTCACACTACGACAGGAGGATTGGCGGTGGGTTGGTAGCCATGGTGGTGGTGGACTGGTCGGGGACAAACACCAGTGGCGGCGACAGTCACCTATAGCTAAACGGTGAATAGTAATGGGGGCAGCGATAACCTAGAGCAAAACGCTCTCTTGGTGGGCTTGGATGATGTGTGAAGAGGTTTATGCATGTTAGCCTAACATGCATAAATTTCTTAATTGTTAGGAACTAACATAATTAAATTAAATTAGTTTTTACCTAGCTAGTTTTGTTTCAAATCACTTACAAGTTTAAGAAAATAAAGTTACTTGTCAACATAATTGTTCATGTCATCTCCAACAAAGTCAGTTGAGACTTACATTAGTTTGATTAGCGAGGTCACTAAGGAAAAAAAATAGTTATCCAAGGTGGAGTGTACTCTCTTTTACAACGAGGTCATGTCATCTTCAGGGAAGCAAACTGTATCGCCGACTCCCTCGCGAAATCAGCATGTCATGTCCGAGAGGTAATCATTTGTTATCAGAACCCCCAATGGATTAGTTTCGAGTCTTATCAATGACTGTAGGGAAATGACTACTCATCGCCTTATTTTATACTTAGAAAACAAATAGCAATTCGAGTTTTATTTGTTTTCAGTCTGGAGTAAAAAAAATATAAGGTATTCGCCAATTAATAACGATGGGAAACTATGGGGAAAAATAGATACAACGGCAATTATTTAATTTTCCAAATTTAAATGAAATTAAGCTAGCAAGAATATTCTTGATTCGTGATGAATATGCAAATGCCAAACCTTTTTTTTATCTTAAAGGACAAAAGAAAAGGATAAAAAACATTAAAGAAATAAAAGAATTTAAAGGGATTACTTGGATCTCTTATATTGTTGTCTCAATTTTTTGTCAACGGTTTAAACTTTAAAGAGCGTACGACTAGTCATTGATCAACTGCTTGATTAGTTTGTGAGAATTACCAATAAATAATTCTTTTATTTTAATAATTAAATAAATAATCGTTTTAACAATATGAGAAGTGTATATCCAGTATCGTGTATGATAATATGTTAACACAATAAATTTAAACTAGTTCTTTTCCCGAACCATGTTCGGGTTTGTTTTTCTTCATTCAAAGAAATTGATGGATTTCTTCATTCAAAGATTTTTAAAAAATAATTTTCTGAGATAATTATAAGATACATTTATTGTAAATTTTTTTTATGATTTTATATTAACATTTATTAATATTTTATATTATTTTTATATATAATATTTTAGTTTAAAAAAAAACGCGCCATGGCGCGGGAATCGTACTAGTAAAAGTTAAAATCAATCGAGCAGTGCTTACGGCCTTACAATTACGGGCCAAGATGAGATGAAACCTGTCCCTCAAATAAAAAAGAGTATACAAATACCTACAAATTAATTCATTTGTCCTTATGATTTGTTGTATTACAAGCACAAAGTAATATATCTATAGCTCACTTACTGTCATAAAATGAAACAACATCCTTTTAAGTTCTACCTCCTTGGTGTCCTACCGAATAAAAAAATAAATAGAAATTGTTCAAATGGATCAAAGAGCGTTGTTATGTATGACAACAAAATTAAGCCCAAATAGATAACTGTGGGGAAGAAATATAGAAGGTGGGAGAACGTGGAGAAGTTTTTTTTTAACTACTCATATTTCGACTTAATTTTTTTTTCTTTTCAATGGCTCAGATTTGGACTTGATTTTTCTTTTTAATGGCTCAGATTTTGCCACGTGGCTCAATATTTTACAAAAGAGTTGCTTCTGAATTTATATGTATTAGGGGTGGATTACAATTTGCTTTTAAAAAATTACTTTTCCAAAAATTTTAATATATTTTAACAAACTAAACGTAACTTTTTGAAAAAAATATTATTTTTATTGCTTAAAACAAATATTTTTTCAAGTTTTTTTTTAACAAACTTACTGAACCATACATTTTTTTAATTAATGAATATCATTAACCTTTAAAAAAATTAAAGTTATTTTTTATGCAATTAATTTTTTATTTGAATAATATAATGATGATAAAACTTATTCTAATAGAGTTTTAAATTAATACTTTCTTCGTTAAGCAAATTATGTCATTATAACGTTTTTTTTACACTTTTTAAAAAATACAAATAAAAATACACTCATGTCCATAATTATTACTTTATTTTTTTCACTTTTTTGAAAAATGCAAATAACAACTCTTTAATCATTGAAAGGGTAATTTTATACAGTTAACATTAAAATACCTAAAATGAAAAAAATTTATTAACAAAATTTATTTTCTTAAATAGGATGTTTTGTTTCAGAGATGGAGTACTATATATACAGTATTAATTAAGCATAATTAAATTAATTTATGGGTAAATCAATTTATGTGATATTTATATCTGATCGAAAGCTAGTGAAAGTAGTGACACCCTCTTGTAGGGAGCAAGATAAACCTTAAATTTTCACATAAGAAAAGGGGCGAAGATAGAGATCGAATGTGGGACCTCTTTACCACCCCTTTCTCACCATTGGACCACCCCAATCGAGGCTTGATGACAATTTTGTTTGATGTAATATATTATATATATTGTGTAGAATAACTTTGTCTTTGCCTAAAAGTTTCTTTGATGTAATATACTGACAATACTGTATAATAACTAGCTAAAAATTCTCATCCCAAATCAATTAGGTTTTACGGATCTCATCTACAAAGATATATTCAAATGACATCAGAATTTACCTTAATAGATCTCACCGATTTTTTTTCATACATATACTAGTTAAAAAATTAGAGAAATAACTTTTAAAGTTGACATATGGCTCTAATTAGACCCGGATAAACTCGGGTGCGAGTCAGGCTTGGGACGGGTTTTACCTAAAATATTATCTCAGTGTCGTAGGCGCGGACCGAAATAAGTCCGCTTCATGGATTGGATGTCTTGTCCAAGTCCATTCGTTATTACGGACAGGGGCTACCCGCGAGTACCCACAAAAATCACCTTATTTATCACATTCGTACTAATATAATGGTGAACAACATGAAAAAAAATACTGTATTTTTTCGGTTGTCCTCCTCGGCAGTCCATGGGCGGCGGGGTCTGGGCTTGGGGGGTTGTGCGCCATTTTCGAATCCCCCACCTCATTCTCTTCCCTTGTTTTTCGCGGTCTATCGCCCCCATCCTCCGGGCGCCTGAACTGTTGTTTCCTCCAACCTCGGTGGCTGTCGACATCTTCCTCCGGCTGTACGACCTCAGTGCTCTTTGTCGGTGGATGTCTGTCTCTAGCTTTGGCGTTGGAGGATCCTCTCTTGTGGATCCTTTCCTTGGCCCATTTCATATCATTTGGGCCCAATGCTAATTGTTGGGCCCAAAGCTGACCCAAAGATTTAAAAAATAAATAAAAATAAAATTTATAATAAATAATATCATAATAACTAATAATAAATAATTTCCGGATGGGTTCGCTATTTTCCCGTTGGGGTTTCTGGTGCTTTCGGTTCAGGCGGAGTGGGACTTTAGGTTTGGCGTGTCTGGACTTTCTTATTCGTTTGATGGGGTTCTGGCTGTTCAGAGTCGGGACATGCTGGGGTCGTGGTAGTGTGTATCAAGACGTCTCCTTTTCCCGAAAGGTTGTTTCCTTGGAGGTTTGTCTTCACTGCCCATAGGTGACTCCTGATGTACCGTCGGCCTGCGGTGCTGCTGTTGGGTAGTGCTTGGATTCGTTCGTCGTCTACGTCCCCATCTCGTTTGGTTTAGTTGTGTTTAGCTTCGCCTTGTAGAATGTTTTTGCCTGTATTTTGCACCATCTTTGTATTTTTGTTTATTCATGACGGTTATCCGTCTGCTGACTTGTTAGCTTTCGAGGTTCAGGTTTGTCTGACCTCGAATTTTTACCTAATAAAAAAAATGAGAATAGATATGAGAATTGAAAGAAGATGAGAGAGAGAGAGACATAGTACTGTAGAGTGAAGATTGAGGGTAGAGTTTAGATTTTTTTTTTAATCTTAGTATTGAATATATTATATAATTAATTAATTTTTATACATTTATTTTTATTAAAAAATAGCGAGTATCCGTTTCAGGTGCAGGTCAGACTCAGCGGCCCGACTGAACTTTACTCCTTATTCATGCCCGTCCACAATTGCGGACGGGCCGAACAGACCAACCCTCGTTTGTCCAGATCTACTCTTAATCAGTAAATCCTTCTTCTCTAATTTTGTATATGGAGCAATGAATGGATAAGGCCTATCAAGACCCGCGTATAAATGTGGATCTTTCGGATTGGGCCAAACTATAGACCATTAATATGAAGCCCACCTATCCTCTGTAAGCCGGCCGACTAAGCCCGAACATGAAAACGACACCGTTTTAAGTACTGCAACTCCAAAATCGGCTTATCGGAACTCGATTGATTCGTTCGTCTTGTAGCGGCAGCCACACCGACTCGAAGCTCCAAATTCAAATTACCCTCTCCACATTGAATTCCCTTTTATTTAACATTTGATTTCGATCCCCAACACCCTATTCGATCATCCCCCCCTTATCTCTTCGGATATACACACACAATCTCCACCGCCTTTCTCCTTGATTTCTTCAGCTTCAAGAAACTTCTACTTTCTCCTTATATATTAAACTGAACCTCAGCTCTCAAATTGATTCATTCTCGCTGATTATTACTTTCTCTCAAGCTTCAGCTACTGCAGATTCACCATGAGTAAACAAGATTTCATCAACGCCCAGGTTTGTTTGCTTCCCGCTTCCTCTGTTAATTTCCTCCCCTGTTTCACTTATGGTTGTTTTCTTACTCTGTTTTTGTTTGTTTATGCGCACAGACGCACGTTCTTAGCGTTGACTTCCGCTGCAAATGCGACGGCTGCAAACGAAGGATCACCAAGCAGCTTCAGAAAATTGATGGTACGGAGCTTTAATTAAACACTGATTTCGGCTCTGAAGAGGAGTTGGTGGTGATAAAGTTTCGATCTTTAACACTGTTATTGAATTGCTTTATTGCAACTTGCAGGTGTGTATGCGACCGCCATAGACGCGGAACAGGGGAAGGTGAGCGTCACCGGAAGCGTCGAACCTGACGTGCTGGTTCAGAAGCTGGGGAAATCGGGCAAACACGCTGAGATTTTGAGTTCCGAGAAAGGTTTGAGCGTGGTCAAGACTAAGAAGGCCGATCAATTCGATGTTTTAAGCAGCAAATTGAAGAACCTCAAGATGAGGAAAGGTGACAGGAAGCCGGAGGAGAAGGCCGGAAAGGGCAAGCAAAAGGATGAAGGCGGTGGCGGTAAAGCCGGTAAGCATAGTAAACAAATCGCCGTTCAGCAGATCCTCGAAGAGATGAAAGCCTCCGCCGATTCGAAACTGCCGCCGGTCAAAGTGGAAGATGATGATGGCAGTGAAGATGAGGCTTCTGGCGATGATGATAATGAGGATTATGGTAAGAAGGTTGTACAAGTCGCCGGTAATGGCGATGTGAAGGTGGCCGGAAAACACAAGAAAGGCGGTGGCCACGGCGGTGGGGTGATGTCTAAGATGATCGGCAAGGCAATCGGTGGAAAGATTGGGGGCAAATATGGAAATATAAGTAAACCTAAGGGCAAAATTGGAAATAAGGAAAGTGGTGGCGGGTTTCCGGATTTCGAAGTCACCACAAGCGACAACGGTGGCGGCGGCGGCGGCAATAAGAGCAAAATTGGAAATAAGGGCAGTGGTGGTGGAGGGTTTCCGGTGGTGGTGGGCGGTGGTGGTGAGGGTGGCGTTATATTACCGCCAGTTCAGGGCCTGGCGGCAACACCAATGGTGAGTAACAACGGTAGCGGTGTGGGCCCAATGGGCCATATGTCGGGCAACAGCCCATATCAGCAACAGCCGTACATGGGGCTGGTGAACCAACAGGGGATGATGACTGGTGGTGATATGATGCATCCACAATGGGGAGGTTACGGTTACGGTTACGCGCCACCAATGCCGCCACCGGCTTATCATGATCCGTACACCAATGTGTTCAGTGACGAGAACCCTGAAGGTTGTAGCCTCATGTAATGAATCTACTTTTAGATTTGTAGACGTTGGAGTTGATTTCCATAGTGTTCTATATTTTTTTCTCATTTCAGCTTGAAATAGGAGTTTACACTTAATGACTTGGTGTACATAGGTTGAATTTTGTTTAATTTTGAACTGTGTACTTGATTAATTCATATTCGTGTCTTGATTTTCCATGTTGTCGACATTCGCATTTGTTTTTGAATTTTTTTTTACTTTTACACAAGCTAATGATTGTATTGTGATCTGCTGAGTTCTTTCACTCTTTTTTAACTTAGTGTTATTCATTTGATATATCACGATAACATGTTAATCTGTCAACTTTTTTAATTTATCAGATAATTGTTTGTTTAGTATTTAAAACGCTTACCTTACTTTTTCAAAAAGGGTATGGTGGTATAAGTTTTTTTTTTACAGTATGCAAAGAGTTGGATGTGCTACAGACATCCATAATCATCTGAAAAGATAATGTTTTGGAACTTGTAACAGCAAGAACCTAGGATGATATTACAATTCAAAGAAGATTTTGTAAGGAAATCGACTGCTCGATTCGCCTCTCTGTAACTTTATTTTTCAACCAGCAATTGACGCGCCTCGGTTAATACCTCATTAGTTGCGTCATTGCCCCAAGCGCAAAGATAGTATGGTGGTATAAGTTGAAGTCTTAAGATCTTACACATTAATCCATTCGCAAATTGTCTTAATAGTTTTTTTTTATTGTCTTAATAGTATATAGTTAACTGTATAAATCTTTGTTTAACCTGTTTTTTAGTAGATGTTTTTGAAAAAGTGAATTGATGTCCGAATAAAATCGAAAAAACCAAAGACTAACAAAAGGTCGGTAGTCGGATAAAAAGCAACAAGCAAAAACTTGAACCTTTGAAGTAGTTAGAAAAGAGATATTGTCATTTTTTATTTTATTTTTGTTCGGAAGAGATGTTGTCATATTGTGTGATAACTTTTCTTTCAACATTGGTCATATATTAATCATTTACCATAGAACTGCAAACTGATTCTTAAAAGATGTGGATATTAATCTCATGAAAAGCTGGAAAGTGCTTCTTTAAAGGTGAATTTGTGTTGTAATTTGAATTTGATACATGCATTATTATGTCATTATAAGAAAAAAACACCACTACTTTCATACTTTGTAGATTGTTGGTATTGGTCTATCACTTTGTTATGCTTCTTGCTCGATCGACCACGTCAATTTTATTGGTTTATCCTATAGAGTGGCTCATTATAATGCGTAGGGATGTTAAATGAGCCAAGTCGCTCCAGCTTGGCTCGGGTTCGACTCGAAAAAATCTCGGTTCGAGTTCGCTCATTTTATGAACAAGCCGAGTATGGACACATCTATAAGCTCAGTGCAAAGCTCGACTCGCTCGATTTAAACTTAAACAACTCCAGTTTTGTGAAATTTCTAAAATTTCCTTAAAGTTACTATGTTTTGAGCAAGTTGGTTTGTTTAATGCTCGAAAAAACTCGTATCGACCTCGTTCATTTCTTAAACGAGTCGAATATGAAAACATTTTTAAGTTCGAGTCCGGATTTAGGCTCAGCTCAAGCTCGACTTGTTTCTAAACGAGATGAATATAAATAAATAAATAATACTCAACTCGTTCGGCTCGAATAACAACACTAATTATGTGCATCCGATCCGGAAAATTTAGATGGGGATCGACTCTCACGGATTGAGTCTTGGTTCGTGTTTTGAAAATTTTCGGATCTACGGGTGGGTTGAGTCAGACATAGTAGATTTTTGGTTATCAAAGTCGGTGAGGTGCGAAAGGGAGCTAGAACTCACCGTCGTCAATTTCATCCACCAGGGATAGTTGTAGAGCGAGAGTCGAACAGGGGTAAATAAGTATTAAGTTTCTTCATCTCCTATCTCCATCATCGCCTCCCTGCAGGGAGAGAAATAGCCCAATTTCCACCTCACTCTACCCCCTCCTTTCCACCTCTCCACCCTTGTCAAACACCATGATGCAAACCCCGGAAAAAAAAAAAACAAAAAAACTACTCTCACCTCGTCCACCCCGAGCCAAACACACCCTAATCTTACATATTATTTTTTTATAACAAGGGTAACCCATCAATAAAATACGGACACGTGACTCGGCTGGTAAGAGTCACGCACCGGGTAAACCGGCTTGCCCAGAGAGACTAGACCCAATAGTAATAGTAGAGATCGAATCCTAGACGTCTCATTAACCCCATCACTCTTTACCATTAAGTTACCTACCATCAGGGCCAATCTTACCTATCGTACCTATCGTACTGTGATTGGTCAACTCTCACCTTTTTTTAAATATTTTTTTAAAAACAAATAAATGCCTGGTAAATATAAACATGTGAATTGATATTGTGGCCCGCTTAACATTAAACCCAAGTAAACTGGGCTGTCCACTCCACGTTAAAACCAGTCAGTTCCGGGATGAAACCTGACCCATAATATGCCAAGCCTTGATAAATAACCTTTTTCAATATGTATATGTGAAATGGTCATGACTCATACAGTAAAAATTTCATTGTCATATGTGAAATGATGCTACCAATAGTACTACTACCAATAATTTACTGTGTTGATAAATAGAATGATGACATGATAATTCAGTTTTTAATTGTTGACTTGCTAAGACAATTCAGTTTTTTATGAGCCCCCACCCCCACCAAAAAAAAACAGTAGATTTAAATGTGTAAAATTTAAGGAATAAACAACTACCTATAACATTGTTAGCTCAAATGTGAGGGATGGGCTAATTTCGAGGATTTCGGATGTAAGCAACTTATTCTATTAAAGAAGGGGTAGACGAGAGACAGGACGGGATGTATTATGTTTCTCGTATAAAAAAACATCTAAAATTCTTATATATTTTATGGTTTTCAAATTCGTAACACATATAGATTTATATTATTTTTATATATTTTACGATCTCCCTTATATGTACACACTAGACATATTGTACATATAATTACACAACACACAAGTACACATATATAGACAGTAGATCATTTATGAACACATCTTACGATGTAATTGGTAAACAAAGATGGAGTATTGGATTATGAAGATCAACTAATGATATTTAAATGAAAATTTAAAGAGAAAAATTATTCATTTCAAACTATATGATTATTCGTATATAACTGATCATGCAAATAATTTTTCACTGTTTTTTTTCGAATCCCACTAGGATCAGGACTGGACTAGGACAAAACTGGGACGAGCCTAAGATTTGCAGAATTTGTGATCACCCCTACATTAAAGTGAGAGGTTGATTCTAGATTAACCTATGGGATGTTATTGACTAGACGAATTTAAGGATTAAAACATTCAAAAAGTATTTTTAAATGAAATTAAAAAAACAAGACTTTAATACGTGTTCGTATCCAAGATAGTTATAGTAAAATATTTATGCGATTTTTCAAATTTTAATTATAGATACACAATGAGCAACTATAAAAAAGATAATTACGAATCACTAGTATAAGAGAGGAGAGGAAGAAGAGAAAAGAGAGAAGTATTATCTATTGCTTGTTCACTTTTAAATGAGACTTACATGGTTTTATATAGGCAATGAGTACACAGCCACACATGATATATAAATTCTATTAACCTTTGGTTTTCCACCATATAGGAGTTTAGATAGGTAAAAGTGTGGGAGGTGAAACATCCACCATAAACCAATAGTTTTATAACAATGTGTAAATTTTTCTTTTGCTCTTATTAAATGTGTAAAATTTAAGGAATAAACAACAACAACCTAGCACATAGATTAGATTCTTACCTCAAATTTGAGGGATGGGCCAATTTTGAGAATTTCGAATGTAAGCAACCTTAACCCATTAAATAAGGGGTGTATATGTGATGGTACATATGTGATGGGACGTGACGAGTTTTGTTCCTCAAATAAAAAATAATCTAATTTTTTATATATATATATTTTGTGATTTTTCAAATGCGTAACACATATATATTTATAATCTTTTTTATATTTTATGATTTCCCTTATGTACACACACTAAACACATTTTACATGCAATTACACAACACACACATATATATAGACAATAGATCACTTGTGAACACATCTTACTATATAATTTGTGAACAACTGAACATTTACATTTGGAGTATTCGATTATAAAGATCAACGACTGAGATTTAAATGAAAATTTGAAGAGGAAATTTATTCATTTGAAACAACATGATTATTCGCACACAACTTATACAAATAATTATTCACTATTTTTTTTTGAATCCCATTGGGATCAGGACTAGACTAGGACAAAACCGAGACAGGTCCGAGATCAGTGAGAATCCTCTAGTCCGGTTTTATTGTCCCTTTTGTTGTCCGCTTTCTTTAATTGGTTGAAACCCATTATAAAACTACCCCATTTGTTAAGAAAATTAATAAAATAATTTAGCACATCCAATCAAGCGATACGAACTACATAATTGACCGTAATCACGGACCAGAGGATCTCAACCTGTCTATTTCGGTGATGATCCTCTAGTTCGCCTTTATAGGCTCTTTTGTAATTCGCTTTCTTTAATTGGTTGAAACCAATTATAAAACTACCCTATTTATTAAGAAAATTAATAAAATAATTCGGCACATCCAATCAAGCGATACAGATTACATAATTGACCTTAATCGCGGACTAGAGGATCTCAACATACGAGATTCATGCCAAGATATTCAAATTGGAGTTCTCTTAGTAATGATGACCTTTAGAGTGGGATATAAAGCATTCAACCTCTATTAACTTGGATAAAATAAAAAATATATATATAGGGAGATGGTTGATATAGAAAGTTTCAAATCAATTCTTTTTTTTGAAGCAAGATAAGTATTCGGTTCCCTGGACAAGTCTAGAGAAACCGAGAGACCAGACAAGCCGGTGGATAGACTAACCATCATGTACAACTGAAAGCAAATAACAAAAGCAAAATATTGAAGCAAAAGACAGAAAGAAAATTACAGAAACAAATGACAGAAATAAAATTACAAAGAAAACGTACAAACCATCCTACACTGAAAATTACAAGCCAAAGAGAAACGAAACGATCGTCAAAGGGACGGCGCACACAGAGAACTCTGGGGCGGGCACCTCAGATTATGGACTCAAAACGAGTCATCAGATGTCAACGCACATCCACGACGTTATCGAACATGACAAATCAAACACCGCTCAAAGAAGCCTGCAACACAACAAGAACAACAATGCACATCAACCCGCAAACCCGACTCCAAACCAAACCATTGTTCATTAAAACCCCAAACCCATCTCAAACCGGAAGAAGTGGGAAGAAACGAGGCCGTTGAACCCCGCAGAGGCGGCAGACCCAATAAGCTGGGAAGGTTTGTTGGGAATTAAGGCGGTGACGCCGTGACGGAGGTCGGTGTGAGGTGGAGGTAAACCGAGGGCGATGGCGGCGCTGTAGGGAGACGGCGGGCAGCCGGGGCGGCGAAGGAGAAGCCCGATGAGGGTGAGCGATTAGGCGAAGAGTCGAGGCGGTGAAGCATCGGAGTTTAGAAACGGCTAACGACGGTTGGAGTCGGTGGTTGGTGGCCGGGTGAAGCAGTCACTTGAGGGAGGGATAGAAGAGGCGGTGGCAAGGTGCAAGGTGGCCATGGTGGTGGCTCGGCTAAAAGAGGTGAAGAGGGCGGCTTACAGAGCGCTTTCAATAGGGTTTCAAATTGGGTATTGGAGTCAAAGAGAGTTGTTTCAAACATATTCAAGCATCACACTCCCTCGGTTCAACAAGTATAATATTGTTTTTAAAAATTTAATATTTTATATAGGTTTTAGATTTTAAAAAACATGTCACAAAGTTAAAAAATTTATATTTTATAGCGGAGGGAGTATCTTTTAATTTTTTGACCTGAAAAATACACTAAAATACTAAGAAGTTGATATTTTTTTAATATTTTTACAATTATTACTAAAAAATTGATATTTTGAAATTATTAAAAACATACTCTGCATTAAAAAGTTAAGTTTTTTTTTATTAGGAAAGATTTCAGGTGAGAAAGCTTTACCCGAGAGTATCCTTACAGATGAGGTTTTGCAGACCTAAATTATTTGAGATGTCGGTACCCTGGGCAGAGTGGCCAAGGTGTAGCCTGTCCACGGGTCACGGGTCAACCCCTGACCCGGCGGGTTTGGCGGGTCGGCTACCCGCCGGGTCATGGACCCGGCGGGTTTGGGTTCGGGTCGGGGATTTCGTGAAATTGACTCGCCGGTTCGACAATTTTTTTTTTTGAAAAGGTTGTTTCTGGGTAGAATTTAAAAAAAAATTGATTTTTTTTAAAACGGGTCGACCCGTGACCCGCCGGGTCACCTGACCCGCCAACCCGCCTATCCCACGGGTTCGGGTTCGGGTCCTGATTTTCCGACCCGTGGACAGACCTACCAAGGTGTGCAACCTTGTCAGCCACTCTATTGCCCATGTGGGGAATGTGAAAGAAAGAGACTTCTTTCACAACCGACAGAAGAGTTTTAATATCAACCATGATCAATTCAATTTCCCAAGGGCAGTTATGCTGGTTTTTCAAATGGTTTATTATTATTAGAGAATCACCTTCAATTTGTACTTTGTCTATATACAACTGTCTGATTTTTTGTGCACCTAATTTCAAGGCAAGAGCTTCCGATTTAAGTGGAGTTTGGGAACCGAGTTGACGAAATCCAATATGGAGCAAATTCACCAACCAGTCTCGAATAATTATGCCCGTAGAGCTATTTGAGTTAGACAGCTTTGAGCTATCAAAATTAAGCTTATAAAAACCTATAGGAGGCTTTCGCCTAGAGGTGTATTTCTTTTGATTTTGTTTGACCTGCAAAGAGTTAGCTTGCTTAGTAGGAAAATTCACTGGATTCAGGTCGTCATCGAATACTGATGCTTTTTTTTCAATTATCAATGTGAGTTTGTATGAGATGACTTGTTATAGAAAAAAGTTAAGTAGAGGAGGGAATAAATAACTAAATTAATTATTTATTGGTTAGAAAATGATATTTTTACTTACAAAATCAAGCCAACCCCTCTCCCACAATCTCCCTAGAACTTAAAGTTCTACCCTTTCAAGCTCTCTCAGTCTATCCACGTGGAAGCTCCTCTGAATTTTTTTTCTTTCCTTTTTTGCCCCTCTCTACTTCTTTCTTTTTTTTACGCCGCTCTCTCTCCCACGATCATTTCATACGCCTCAGTGCCTCACCTTCTCTAATCTCTTTCTTTGTAAACGGTTTGCCTTTCTTCTCCACGTTATGTTGTTCATCGTTGTCGGCCTCCTCGCCTCATCTTCTTGTGTCGACGACGGAGCCCTTCACCTCACCTCCCTCAAATTTCGCTCACGCCGTCGTCGAGCGGTTGAAGCGCAGAGGTCCACCGATGATATCATGGTAGGGATCGACTTCAGTAGTTCTCAACAGATGGATCTCCTTCGCATTAATCATGTCCCTTTTCTGCCATCTTCTCTGTCGAGCTTCGATGTTGCCATCTCATTCAGGCCCTTGGTCCGCAAAATTGAATGGGGGTGAGTGCTTCTCTTTGTTGGAAGTAATTAGGGTTAATTTTAGATTCAATGTCTCTTCCTCTGCCTACGAATTCTCCCTTGGATTTTTGCTATAGCGATTCTCATTGAGTGTTAATGGTGTAAATTTTGTTCTAAATTGATATTTGCTTTCTAGCGCTTCTGATTTTGTGTTTCTATTGATTTAGAATCTGATTCTCTCTCGATGTTCTTTGGTCTATCTCCAATTTCATTCCGATTCGGAAATCAGCGGTGTTTTTGAAGCATAAATGTTGTGATTTGTTCATTCAATCGTAGAATTATCATTTGTGAAATGTTAGTCTTCGGATTCTCCCTAAAAATCTAATCTTTACTTATATTAGAAAATCAGCTGCTGCTAGGGTTTGGATTTGGTCTGAACAAGAGATTCATACTATCTAAACCCCCAATTTGCCTCATAGATTTTGAATCATCTAATCTGTATGAATTGGTTTGTATCACCATTTATTAATAATTATTACTGCATATAGAATGGGAATGAATTGGTTAGCAGATTGGGAGAGGTGTCTCCCAAACACCAAATCTTACCCTGTTTTGTAATGTTTGTTGATTTCTTTACCTTTACATCTCTATTTATGATCATTATTTGATTGACCTGTTTGCAAATTTACTGTTTTTCAATTTTGTAATGCTTTAATTTGAATATTATTTGATTGACCTGTTTTCAATTGTGTTAACAAAGAAGGTTGAAGAATTTCCAACAAATTCAGTGCCTCGGATATTTGTTTGCTGATTCTGCATTAAATCATTCATGTGACTTGAAAATTGGCTTCATATATTCTTGCCTCTGCCAATTGTTTGTTGTTGTACAAGAAATGATTTTTTCTCATTGAAGAATCTGCTTTGTGTTGTCGCAGGGAGTCGGATTATTTGATTCAGCATCATAACTGGAACAAGAATTTCAGAAAGGGAAGGTGCGCATATTAAAGAGGGTTTCTGGAGGAGGCTGGGAGATGGTTTGTATTTCTTTGTCACTTCAATCTAATATTATCAATTTTGTTAAAAATTTATTGGTTTGTACTTTTTTTCCAGTTTCTTCAAGCCTCCCTTTTTTTTTTGTTTACTGTTTTATGGATTTCAAAGCTAATGTCTATGAACGTGCACTCATAACTACTTCAGTGCAATGAACCCGAGATTTTCAGTTTAGAAGTTTTTGGTGTATCAACATTAGCTTAGGAGTTTTCAGTTTAGGAGTTTCTGCAATTTTCAGTTTATGAGTTTTTGCCATTTTCAGTTTGTAAGTTCCTCAAGAATCTCACTGGACATTTCCATTGAGTTCACTTGACCATTTTGTTTCAATTGTTGTTCAGTTGCTATGCTAAAATTGGTTGCATTTCTTATTGGGTGCTTGAGAAATGGTTGGTTTTGCAACTGCATTTCTTGTAGTGAATGCTAACGACTCGAGTTAGTGCATATTGGTAAGTCCGAACCCATCATTTATAATCATTTTTTATTTGGCTTGTGCATTAGGTTCGAGCAAACGCATATTATTAAGTCCAAATCCATCAGTTAATCCGTTTTTCATTTGTCTTGTGCGTTGTTTTGGTTAGGTGAGTGATTAGCTTATTGGTTGAATTGGAAATTATAGGAATAAATCTTTAACATAAGGGAAGCTTCAAGGGCTTGCTGGTTTCCGTTTATGGTTTAATGGCAAGGGATTTGTGGTTTCAATTGATGCTTCCTTCTGAGTAAGCTTCAACCTCCCCACATTTGCTTGAATTTTAGATTTATTCTAGATAATTCTTCATTTAAAAATGTCTGATATGGAATAAATTATGGCAAGTCCTGGTCCTTTTTTTAGCTTTAACTTGGTTCGCTATATTCGTATGGATGAAGAAGCTAATCTTAAGAAAAGGGTTCAAAATCTTTCCAAGGATTTAGAAAAGAATGAAAAGAAATATCAGGTAACCTCAGCTATGTTTTGAGCATAGTTGCTCTGTATTGATTATGCACAACCAATATGTTCACATCTTAAAGATGTTGAAATGAAATGAAATTTGCAGTGAGTGCTTGCTGAAAACAGTAATCACAATGAGGACAAGTGTCTCGACTTGGCTTGGCATTCTGCATACAACTGGTGACTTGATCTTTCCTTTCTATATGCTGATTTTGGTGTTCTATTTTTTAATCCAGATTCTAACATATTTCTATCATGAATCATGAGATGTATAAATATCCAAAAAGTATTATACTGCATTTAACATTTCTATACATTGAACAGGATGAACTCATGGGAAGTTATCTCACCATCACTAGCGAAGTGCGTTGTGGCTCCACGTTTACGGTGTTACTTCCTTACAGAGTTTCTCCCCCTGTTGCGGAGATTGGCTAGATGACCCTCTTGCTCCTGATCAAGATAGTGGAATAGCAGAAAAAGAACATGCTATACATATCTGTCAGTAAGAGTGAGACTGCGAGGAACCAGAATTTGTTACACGAGGATGCATTCCCTTACAGCGTTGTTTCCTGTTCAAATGAGGCCCATTATGGAGTGCACCACTCGGGTGCGTCAACAACCAACCCCAACATGGATGGCTACACTCGAGAGCTCATCACGCTCAGTCGGTTCTTGTATTTTGATTTCAATCACATGTTGCTTCCTAGATGCTACTTAATTTCTTTCGATGAAGAACCTTTTCTTTCTGGGTCAGAACTGAAGAATGTGGGTTGTATGACTTGCATTTGCATCTGTGGTGTCTGAATAATACTACGGAGTAAATTATTAGGAGGCATAATAGAATACCGAAAGATAATTTATAGATACCTCTATTGTACTATATTCATATAAAATTGTTGCCAACCATTTTAATTGCAACAAATTGCAACTAGGAGTCTAGGATGGTGATTGATGGGGCCATATGATAGTCCTGCAATTTACTCCCAGCAAATGCTGTATTATTCACCCCACTCTCATATGTATAATTATATATATAGCTCAGCTGGTGTTATAGTTATATGGATAACAAGGTTTTTTTTTTAACATACATTGGATGTCCAATTTACTCTAAGTTTGTCGTTAGTTTTATCATTTGTCTTTTGAACTTTTTAATGTCCTAGATTCTACTTAAAGATTGGATATTGCATACGGTGTTCCCAAATTTTATTTATGACAACTATTTTTGGTTTATTAGTAGTTCGATTTTTCTACTGTGGTATCTGGTAAAGTGGTAAAGTATTGATCCCTGAAATATTTGGAGTTTTGGACTCTTGGAATGTGTACTTACGATACGAGGTGGTAGACTGATATTGTTAACGCGTTTTCTAAATACACTGCTAATTTTTACTGGATACACCGCTAAACTTCGCCACCCCCTGCGGACCAAGCTCCGCTACCCCTTGCGGACATCACTAGACATCGGGCCAAACACGCTCTAAAATGCCATCGAGAAAACGTCTGCATGACGTTGCGGAGAGAGGTCCGTGTTATGATGTGGAGTCTAAATTCAAAAAAAAAACAAAAAAAAAAGGTTCGCACTAAGGTGCGGAACTTTAGTGTTTTTATTTTCTTTATTTTCTTTTTTTACATATAGGTTAGGGACTCCGCATCCTAACGCGGACCTCTCTCCGCAACGTCTTGCGGACGTTTTATCGATGACCTTTTAGAGCGTGATTGGCTCGATGCCCGGTGATGTCCGCAAGGGGTAGCGGAGCTCGGTCCGCAGAGGGTGGTGAAGTTTAGCGGTGTATTCAGTAAAAATTAGCGGTGTATTTATCAACCCCCTATTGTTAAACTTTTTAATTTGACAAATGTATAATCTGACATATGATAAAGCCCCTATTGTTAAACTTTTTAATTTGACAAATTAGCAGTGTAATTTGACAAATTACACTGTATTTGTTTTCTATTTATAATGTTGTATAAAATGTTCTCACTATTGGGTTCGACCTTCGATAAATATATGACCCGTTCATTTTAAAGGGAGATAAATATACCATAGAGATGGGTTAGGATATGTTTCCGACATTCTTATAACATTAGAGTGATAGTATACAAAAAAAAAATTCATACATGTGCCTAAGGCACGAGTCATACACTAATAAGTCTAAATAATCATTTATAAATCCCGTGTGTAACGAACGGGGACTGCACTTCACTAAAAAAGTGCTGCCGAACTCCATTACAAAGTATAGTGATTGCGTGTACCTTTTGTCGGGTTGTACAACGCTGCGTTTAAAGGGCAAACTCGTCAACTCCAATTAGGGTTAGTTGCAGGCTTTATAGCAAAAAGGGCTCCGGACCGAAATTGGAAGCAAAATCACAAAATAAATAAATAGATTTTGGGAATCTGACAACACCAGCAACAGAAATCGCACACTTGCTCTCCCCTCCCCTCCTCGACAACAATTTCCAAGTTGTTTTCAACGCACAATCTCCATTTGCGGGTACTTTCCCTTTTACCCTTTCCCCCAATTTCAAATCGATTTTTGAAAACCCTAAAAACGGCAATTTTGGAAGTCATATTCATATTCATATACCGCCTGTATTTGTTTCTCCTGTACTTTCATCTTCCATCTTCCTTTTTTTAGCATCAGATGTTCCGCTTAGTGGTCCCTTTGGACTTTGATCTCCCTTTCCCGTTTTGTAGGCGTTTCCGCCGGACCATAATTTGACCGCAATTTTCCTTCTTTTTTTTTGTGCAGGTGGAATTCAAGTTCGCAGCTTGGAATTTGGTAGGTATTTAATTTCTCTGCTTCCGCTGTTGCATCTGCTTGCATGTCTGTTCTTTTTCGGGATTTCAGGATCCGGAAACGGAGACACAAGCGAACCCTGCAATTCGATTGCTTGATCCCTATTGATTTGATTATCATCTTTGCATGTCGATTTTCCGTTTTGATTTAGACGTTTTTCAGTCTCCTTTTTAGCTGCTGGGGTTAATTTCGTGAAATTGTAATTTGTCAATTGCATATTTCTCCTAGTTTCGAAATTCCTATCCCTCTGCTCTAGGTTTTCCAATTGACGAGTCATTTGTCTTTGGGCGTTTATTTTTTGTGTGCGTGTGCCTCGGTTTTGCTAGGCAGAAAAGCAAAACATTTCTGATTTTGATCAAGCAATTGCCTTTCCCTTGGAAAAAATGTCTAGGGTTTATCGAAAATGTTCTATATTCGCTAAGTGATCAACTAATTTTGAAGCTGGTAGTACTTGAGCGAACTTTAGCTACTAATGGTTCATAATTGCTCATCTGATTGCTTCTGTTTCTGGGCGGACAGAGTTAATGAATGGTTTATATGATTTAGTCAGCTAGGTTGACTGTGTGGTAAGCTGAGGTTCATTGATGGATAGTGAAAGACTGTGTGGTAGGCTGAAGTGCCTTTGGTGGTGGAAAAAGAGATTATAATGATGAATTACTTTCTGATTTATACTCGAGAATGGCGGTCCTGCTAGGGGTTATTTGATGTCTGTGAAGAAATTGATTGCTGCTCAAATAAATTTGGTTTTACGGGCTCACTTCTTAACCCGTGAATTTTCAATCATAACTCAATTAGGATAACTGGCATATGGTATGGAAAGGTGATGCTTTAATAACTACCGAGAGACTTATCTGTCCAATTAAAGTCAGACTTCTGATCTGGCTGGCTTGCAGAAATATCAGATTATTCTGCAGCAAAAGTGTAAAGTAACAGGATGTGCTGCCCTTTGTATGTACTATGCAGATGAATTGGAATTAGAGGCAAGATAAAGATGAATTTCCCACTTTGGTTGAGGTGAAAGGTTGGTTAAAGTTGTTCTTGTCTGTAATCCCTCAAGTGTTTACAAAGTGTTGTTTATGCCTATCGAAAGCTTTGATGGCCGTGCAGTTGAAGAGGAAAGTGACTGTTAGATAGGTTTTATTGGCCTTTGCCCTTTTTTGTGCTGTAGAGATCAATTAAAAGTCGGAAAAGCAGGGCAGGCATCCTCTTTGATCGAGGTCAAAGATGGCATTTCACTGTGGAGAAAAGTTTAGTATTCCTACATTAAAAGGAAGTAAAAGTTCCTTTGGTCTGATTTGAGGATGAAATTGATAGTAGGGTCATTAGGTTAGTTTTGCTTGATAAGAATTGGTGCTTGATGTAGAAATATCATAGGCTAATAGGTCGAGACTGAGGGATAAAAGATGAATATACCTTGTCAGTCACACTTGAGGATGCTAAAACTATCATCATAATACAGTTATTGTGCAATTAGGGCTGCTGAAAAATCCAGTTCCGATTGAAAAATTGGTCCAAAATAGCGGTTTTCAGAATTTTTGAACTTTTTTTTATTGATCATGTATGGTTCATTGATTTACTAAACTAGTTTTGCTTTATTTCTCTCTACTTTGGTTGGGAATTGGAGGTTGTTTATGGAAATTGAGTCTTGCTAATGTAAATTGGATATTGGAGCTTGTATATTAAGATTAAAAATTGGGCCTGGTTTGTTATCATGGTGTCTGTTGATTCTGTATCCTTGGGTTCCTGATTCGAACATGAACAATTCTGATTCTGCATGTCCTTGCTTCTTGGCACATTCAGTTGGCACCACTTCTTGAGTGTTTCCCAGGTCAATGTGCTTTACCCATGAAAAGTTGATCCAAATTTGTTAGGGGATTGGCAGCAGCTGCAAATCTTTTCCATTTTTTTGTGTTGTGTCATGTTAATAGGCATTAGTACTCTGCTTTTCATTCAAGTTGTGGTGTGGCTGTTATGGATATTTCCTTGCATTAAGATTTTATATCCTCTATTTTCTACATTGATAATGTTGGTATTTGCCATTGAAGAGGACAAGACACTGGTTGGGACTATTTTAGTTGAAATTCCAACTCTAGTTATCAGAAAATCTAGTATTAATGACACATCCAATCAGTCCAAGAAAAAACCGACTTGGTATAGTTCAGAACTGGTTCTGGTTCGATGGTTTAACTAATAACTACAACAGAGTCAGTTTTTCAAGTGGAACTGCAGCTGTCATCAGGTGTTTCCTTGCGAGGGGGGTGTTTTCCAATCTGAGCTGTATATTGTCATTTCCATGATGTTTTTGGTTATAAGTCGGGGATTGATTGTGTTGCTATTCTTAAATGACTATTTTAAGTGGTTTTGGATTTGTTTTCTTGTCTTCGTTGATACAAGGAATTTTCTTCGGAGTCCAGTAGTATACTAGTTATGCAAGTCAGTGCCTGTATTGTAGTCTGGGAAATAATAGTGTCACTTTTCATCTATGGACCTGTATCTCAACTTTGCTGTCAAATAGATTAGATCTAGACTGCATTTTCAGTTTTTAATTGCTTTCTCCGTTGGATTGCCAGGTTGAAGTATTCAGTTTGTGTTTAATTCTGTTTTCCCGTAATTGATTTTCACATTTGAATCTATTTTCACTCAAGAGTTGTGATCCTTTGGAAAGTTTGTTTATCTTTTACTCTTGCCACTAATTACAAACCATTTATTTATTTATTGATCCAATATAGAATGGACCAGCAAGGGAATGCAGCCAGTGGGCAACTTCCATATGGAGGCAGTTTCCCACCAAGCCAGGTGACTGCACCTGCGTCTGTTGGCGGGGTCCATTCTTCAGCACAGTCGGCAGGGAACCAGCTTGCTCAGCACCACCTTGCTTATCAGCAGATCCACCACCAGCAACAACAGCAGCTTCAGCAACAACTCCAGGCTTTCTGGGCTAACCAGTACCAAGAGATCGAGAAAGTAACAGACTTCAAGAACCACAGCCTTCCACTGGCGAGGATCAAGAAGATCATGAAGGCCGATGAAGACGTGAGGATGATATCTGCTGAGGCTCCGGTTGTCTTCGCAAGAGCTTGTGAGATGTTCATCCTGGAGCTAACCCTGCGATCTTGGAACCACACTGAGGAGAACAAGCGAAGGACTCTCCAGAAGAACGACATTGCGGCTGCCATAACTAGGACTGATATCTTCGACTTCTTAGTCGATATCGTGCCAAGGGAGGATCTTAAAGATGATGTCCTCGCCACCCTTCCAAGGGGAACCATGCCTGTCGCTGCACCAGCAGATGCGCTTCCTTACTACTATATGCAGCCTTCGCAAACCTCTCCCCAGGCTGCAAGTGGAGGCATGATGATGGGCAGGCCTGTGATGGACCCGAACACCTATGCGCAGCAGAACCAGCCTTACATGGCTCCAGCCATGTGGCCGCAGGCACCACCACAGAGGCAGCCATCGCCTTCCGACAATTAACATTTGCACCCTGCTGGTAAGTAAAGTCTCAACTTTAAACATATTGAGTCCAGCAAAAAATTTAGGAATCAAATGAAGCGAGTTCTTTTGCGTCTTCTTGGCAGATAGAGCGGTGAGCTGGAATCCGCGAAAGGAAAGATACTGGGAGACAAAAAAAAAAGCCCGAAAGGAGTTAGTTATAGCGGTAAGCTTCATCCCATATGAGACCTCTTAGTTTCTACTGCTTTAGTCAGTGTAATTTATCAAACTTTGTGTTGGAAGTGCCATAGGGGGTTTACTTTGTCTAGTACCTGTATAGGGGTGGTTGCATAAGTTTCCTGATTTTTCGTCCCCCGAAAATTTGCATGCTGAAGGATGGTGAAATGCCTTATTCCATGTATTTCCCTTTGCTTTCATATCGGAACCGTGTTGGATGGTATCTCCATCAGTCGGAAGTAGCTTTGCTGCTTCTTGATGCTGTTTGTTTCGGTATTGTATGATGATGTCCCGGAGGTGTCTTCTTCTTCTTCAAGTTGTAATACAGATGTTTCGGATCTCCCAAATAACTGCACTGGACCGTCTCCTTTTAAAACATCGTCTGTTGTATCTTGATCGTCACCCCTTTCATTCCTCACACCTTGTATGAATAGATTTTGTATGCAATCTTTTTTTCCACGATGCAATCTTTTTTTCTATGGGTAGGGACTAGGCCTGTCCACGGGTCGGACCCGTCAAGTCGACGGGTCGGACCCGGTGGGTCGCGGGTCAGAAAATCAGGACCCGAAGCCGAATCCGTGGGATAGGCGGGTCAGGTGACCCGGCGGGTAACGGGTCGACCCGTTTTTAAAAAAAATCAATTTTTTTTTAAAATTTTACATAGAAATAGCCCTTTTAAAAAAAAAAATTTGCCGACCCAGCGGGTCGGTTTCACAAAATCCTCGACCCGAACCCGTAACTCGCCATGATCCTTGACTCGTATGATCCAGAGTCGCCGACCTGCCAAACTCGCCTGGTCACGGGTTGACCCTTGACCCGTGGACGGGCCTAGTAGGGACTAGGCCTATTAGAATGTAGAGAATTCGAACTCTTGAGCTACACATGTCATCTTTATTGCGGACTAGAGGATCTCAACTCTAATGCTTGAGCTTTTTTTAACAATCAATTTTTAATTTTAGGGGATGAATATGTGGTGTTCAATAATCTTAGATAGATTATTTAATAATTTATTTTAATTTATCAAAACAATGATATTTTAGTTTAGAATGACATCGTTTGGTATTGTATTTTTTTTTTTGAACAAGAAATAATTTAGCTGTACGCAAAGCATACTAGCTAAGAGCATCCTTACGGATGATTTCGCTAAGAACAACATCAGGGGGGAGAGACGAGTCAAAGAAGTCGATCCCGATGTGAGATAGACGGTCAGCAGCTCGGTTACCTTCCCTGAAGACATGATAGATCTCATAATCTTGAAAATGTGCCAGAGCAAATAGAGCATCTGATAATAGCATCTCTATTTCACCAAAGCTAGACACACCAGTGTTGAGGCTTTTGATAATACTAAGATTATCGCCTTCAATACAGATCTTGTTGATGTGAAGTTCCCGTACTGTTGAAATACCCTTCCATAGTCCGAAACATTCGGATCCAATCACAGAAGAGATAAAGGAAGAGCCTGATTCTGAATACAGAACCCTACCCAGGCTATCACGGATAAGAAAACCATAAGTTCCGCAATTGTTAGAGGAATATGCTCCATCAAAGTTTAGCTTATACCAATTGGGGCGTGGTTTAGTCCATTTTATTGGGCGTTTTCTGCTTCTACTTGGTTTGGGAATGTTTGTTCTTGTGTTAGTGTCTATACTTAGGTCGTCGATTTTAGCTTTTTCCCAGTTTGACAATTGGTTAGTTATGTGGGATGCTATTGTTTTAGAGTTCGGTTTGTGGTTTTCGAAAAGAGCTTTGTTCCTAAAGAACCAAGAGCACCACCAAGCCGTGGCAAGAGTAGAAATTTCTGTCTTACCAAGGGAGGTGTAAAGAGTGCATAAGGCTTCGTTGGTGTTAGTCGTAGTATCATAGATGTGTTGAAGGGTATTATGGATGTTGGGGGAGAGTAGTTGTAATGTGTGGTTTATGCTAGGGCAATTGAATAAGAAGTGATCTATGTCTTCATAGTTCATATCACAAAGGGGACAGTCAGTGGGGATACCTGTTCCACGTGCAACTAGTTTTACAGAAGTCGGGATTCCATTCTTAGTTATTCGCCACAAAAAGTTTTTTATTTTCGGGGGCACATCTAACTTCCAAATCCACGAAGTGTCAGAAGGAGAGTGGTTTTTCATTGTGTGAATTAGCTCAATTGCGGATGCTGTAGAAAACCAGCCATTTTTACTGTAGGCCCAGTACAATCTATCTTGATGTATGTTTTTCGGTATTGGGATTTGGGTGATCATTCTGAGTGTATTGTTGCAGACATTGTTACCTATAGTTTCTCTCATTTTATTAATATCCCAATTCTTATCCGCAGTTATAAAGTTGCCCACCATAAGGTGGGGGTCAATTAGGTTTGTGTTTCTTGCTTTGGTCAGAAGCGGGTCTTTTCCAGCCCAACGGTCAAGCCAGAAGTTTATTAATTGCCCATTGGCAATACCCCATCGCAAACCGCTTTTGAATAGTGGAAGAAGGGAGGTCAGTTTTGACCATTGCCATGACACAATTCCTTTTTTCTCGTAATTGAGTATGTTTTTATCTTTTAGATATTTTTGGGATACTAGTCTGACCCATGGGTCGTTTGGTTCAGCTAGTAGTTTCCAGAGAAGCTTTAATTGGAGAGATTTGTTCATGTCTTCGGAAAGGCGAATGCCCAAACCACCTTTGGTACGCGACTTACATACTTCATACCAGTTTATAAGGGGTTTATGTTTGGGGCCCTTATTCCAAAGAAAATTTCTATTGATTTTATCAAGTTCTTTATGTATGTGTGAGGGAAGGAGAAAGCACTGCATTATGTGTAGTGGTTTTGCAGCTAAGTTGGCTTTAATCAGTGTGCACCTACCTGCCTGTGATAGATTGTTTGCGGTCCATTTTGTAAGTTGGGTTCTGCCAGCATATATGATCTCGTCAAAGGTTGAGTTTGTAACTTTGCTAGAGATGACAGGGCATCCTAGGTATTTTCCTAGGTTGGTTGTGTATGCTATGTTGAGTTCACTTTCAATTGTGTTTTGTATATAGTTATCTGTGTTCCCTGTGGTATAAAAAGCTGATTTGTGAAAATTAATCCGTTGACCAGAGTGCATACAAAAGTCTTGGGTAATTGTTTTTATTTGGTCGCATGCTTTCTTAGTTGTTGTTGCGAATATAATTATATCGTCCGCAAAAGCCAGGAATGGGATCTTGTCACAACATCTTTTGATAGAGATGCCAAGATGACTGCTAGGTAGGTGAGCATCATGTTGCAGTCCCCGAGCAAGAACTTCAGATACTAAAAGAAATAGGTATGGTGATAGAGGGTCTCCTTGTCGCAGGCCCTTTGATGGTGAGAACATTTCTGTGGGTTCGTTGTTAACAAGGACGGAGTAGGTGACAGTTGTTATATATTCTTTTATCCAAGAGCAAAATCTATTGTTAAATCCAAAATTTTCCAAAATTTTAAATAAGAAATCCCATCTAACCATGTCAAAGGTCTTTTCCATATCCAGTTTAACGACCATCCAGCCTGTCGTTCCTTTTTTATGTTGAAAAGAGTGGAATATTTCATTTGCGATCAAAATATTATCCTGGATAGATCGTTTAGCTATGAATGCACTTTGGAGCGGGTGAATTAATTTTGGGAGTATATGTCGAAGTCTGGTTGCTAGGATCTTAGAGATTATTTTGTAAATGGTAGAACAGAGACTGATGGGTCTGAAATTAGATGCCGTTTGCGGTTTGTCACATTTGGGTATTAGGGCGATGAAGGTATGGTTTATTGGTTTTAGAATTCTCCCACTGGAAAAGAACCCTTTGGTGGCTTTTATGACGGAAGGACCAACAATGTGCCAGTATGAGTGAAAGAATCCCGCAGGGAACCCATCAGGACCTGGAGATTTATCACCGGCTAGAGAGAAGACTGCAGATCGAATCTCCGAGTTTGAGATTGGTTTGGTTAACCAGTCATTGTCCGCGGCCGTGACTTCTGGTGTAATATGTTGTAGTAGCGCGCATTGCCCTTGAGTTACCGTTGTATCTGAATATCGACCGGAGAAGTCTGATTTAATTTCGTTTCGAATATGACTTACTGTGTTAAGAACAACACCTTCCTTTGTGGTGAAAGATTTTATTATGTTTCTATTTCTTCTCCCTGTGGCTACCCGGTGGAAGTACTTTGAGTTAGTGTCCACACTTTTTAGGTGTATCCTCTTAGCACGTTGCCCCCAATATGTTTTTTGGAAGTTTACTAATTGATTGTACTTGTTTAGGAGACGTTTATGTTTTGTGTCGATGTTTGTGTCATAATTTGTAAATAATTGAGTTTGCAGTTGTTGGAGCTCTGCTTCTGTTTTGGCAATTTGCATGAAGATATTCCCAAACGTACGTTTTCTCCAGAGTTTACTCTTTCTTTTTAGGTCTTGTAGTCGCTTGATTAGCTTAAATAGATGGGAACCTGCAGGATTTAGCCGTCACGCTTGCCTTACCAGATTTTCGTAGTCTTTATGTTTTGTCCATGCCAATTCAAATTTAAAGGGTTGCATGATTGGTAGCTCGTTTGGGAATAATTCTAATGTAATTTGGGTGTGGTCTGATGTTGTGAATGCATGATTTTTTGTCGTCAAGTTTGGGAGTATAGCATAGATGTTTTTATGTATCAAGAAACGATCCAATTTTTCGTATGTGTTTTGCTCTGTGCGTGAGCTTTTGCGCCAGGTGAATTGATTACCTGTTGTTGGAAGATCTATCAGATCATGCTTTAGTATGAAGTCTGTGAGCCTGTGAAGCCTTGTAGAAGAAGGGGGTGGCCCTCCTAGTTTGTCGGAGTTACATAGAATGTCATTAAAGTCACCTACGATAATGCATGGGTGTGGATTAGTTTGGATTATTGTTGAGAGTTCGTTCCAGAATTGTGTTTTTTGGCTCTGGTGTGGGGAGCATAAACAAATAAAATTGATATAGTCAATTTAAGGCTCATATTATTGTATTTCGTCAGAATATATCGTTCTTCTGACCTCATAATCTCAAAGGTATCATTGTTTAGGTGGGAAGATTTCCAAAGAAGGCAGAGACCTCCTGAGAGCCCTAACGAAGGGTAGAAGTAAAGGTTATCAAACCCGGCATGTCGCCAAAGAGATTCTTTAGGAGGAGTTTTAATCTTGGTTTCTGCTAATGCTAATATTTGAATATGTTCAGTTTTACATGTTGCGTCTATTTGTGTCCAAATGTTCTTTCTTGCAAGTCCTCTGACATTCCAAAAGCTTATTTTCATGTTTTGACACTTATTTGAATGAGGGGTATTATGGGGTATGCCTTGTACAAAGGGAGTAGATACAAGACTACTATCTTCTTGGTTTTTTGGTGATGTAGAATGACTACTATCTTCTTCCACATTTGAGGAAAGAGCAAAACTAGGATGGGTTTTTGATGCACTAATTTATGTGTTAGAGTTAGAGAATAGTATATCAAGGGTCGAGTTATTAATGATATAGATATACTTTGGGTTCTCCACTTAAGGAAGTTATTTACTAGAGGATAGCAGTTATATTCTAAGCTTATAATTTTCTTGTAATTAGTGGTATCAAATTTAGTAGCTTTGATTACGATGGTATTGCCAATTGATTTCTCTTGAGATAATATGGAAATTGGTCCTATGGGATCCTGGACAAGAAGGCACATAGTAGTTAGAGTGGTGATCGGATAGTAATTGGGTTGTGATCTTGAAAACTGCCAAGAAGATGCAAAGATCACTGGGCAAAAGCGACACACCAAAAACAACCAAACGGAGGCGATCGACCAAAGTACCTGAGTACTGTCTATTACATAGTTTAGTAAGAGAGGAAGTTCATGTAGTATATGAGACAAACAATAAATATTCAGGTAAAATGAAATTGAATTTATATGATTTTTTGTTTCAAAGTCTATCATGAAAGGGGATTTATCATTTTTAATAAGGAAGATGTAGTTAGTCCAAAAGGGTTCGTGGTCAAAGCCATGTAGAACCCTTGCAAGTACTGAGTTGGTAGAAATTACAGGAGAGTACATGTTTGTAAAATAGTCATAGTAAAACCTGTCAATGACTAATGTGGAACTTAGATCTTGTATTTGTTCACATGTAATAAAAAGAATACAGTAAGGATTATAATTATAGTTAATCAATTGTACAATGCTTGGTAACGAATGGATTTTGCAATTAGGTTTATGGTAGTCCTTTTCCAGAACCTTGGTTAAGCCATAGGAAACACACACATAATTCAGATTGTGATAGTAGATATATGGGATAGACGGTGATTGTTTTTGTTTTCCCATGAAAGCACAGAACCTAATCAAATGCAAGCATAAGGAAGAAATCCAATCAAGGGTGTCAAAGCGAAGCCAAAGCACCTGAGTATTAGTCGATGTAAGGGGATTTACTGCACTATAGATAGAGGAAGTAAGATGGGGATATGGACGAGGGTGGGAATCTTGGCATTTACTGCACAGAAGCCTATGCAAACCAGCCCAAGGAGAGGGCTTAAGAGTAGTTAATGTCCTTAGATGAATCAAACAGCAGATGGAAAAACCGGATGGAGTAGTTATAGCAAATAAAACTTGCAAAGTCAGTACGTTAGTAGTGCATTAATCATAGAGAGAGGGAGAGAGTGATCTTGCAAAGTAATTTGAGCAGTTAAAGCATAAAACACATGGAAGAGAAGTTGGGGTATAGTAATAGTTAAGGTGCATCAGTAGCCATTTGAGAGTAGTAGGTCCATGAATACAGTAAAGGTATAAGACAGAAGCAAACCTCAGCCAATTAATGTAAGTGTGCAAAAGCAGTTCATAATCTGAATACAGGTTGAAGCTTGGCTCATTGATAGTGATTTTTTTGACACAACAAGTCGATGGAAGATGCCAACAGTGTAATGTCAAAAGTAAGTTACAAGTGTTCCGAGTGGGTATGCATTTCATCAGGTAAATGTTCATAGGTGGTCGATTGAGACCTTGTTGGGGTGGGATGTTTTTGTTGGTATAAACTCGACCCTTACAGGATCTGCTCTCAAAGGAGCAAGTTGTTTCCTTGAAAGGGTTAACTTCCAAAACCATGAGTGGAATGAGACACGAATATACATAGGTACTCAAACAAACCAACTTAAAATGACAGGGAAACGAAAAGTCAAGATCGAGATGTAGATGAGATGCAATGTGAAGAGAGCACCTTCCAAAGGATTTAGTCATTCCAGGAGAGGCAGTGTAAAAGCGATGCTCACCAGGGACACCCCGCCAAATCCACACACCGAGCAGCACCCACAACAACTCCCAAGATGAGAGTGCGTCCTTCCGTCGAAACCGGGGAAAAGAACAAGAACCCCTAGACCCCCGAATCAGCCAGGAAAGCCAACGATCAACTTCAATACTCCAGATTGTAGACCACTTGAACATAGATAACGAATTTGAGTGACTCTTTATTCGCCCCTTTCTTTTGATTCTTCGAAAAAGGTAAAGATTTTGGTTGGGATTAGGCATATGAACTCTGGAAGCTTTTGAGTTTTTTGATTCGGGGAAGCTTGAGAGCACTAATTGCATGTGAATAGACGAGATTTGGGCAAGATATTGCATCTGGGGTAATAGAGAAATCTTATTCTCAATGGATAGAAGAAGAAGAAAGAAGGTTAGAGTTGAGGATTTCCATGGTAGAGCATGATCGAGGGTTTTTTGGGAAGGGATTGGGGGCGCGTTCTTTTAGCGCGTGAGGGTTTTTGTTATCCCAATTTTTTTTTTTTGATAAGGAAAAAATTCGGGTGGTGGTTAGCCAACCCGAG
Source organism: Persicaria maculosa (assembly GCA_963922045.1). Taxonomy (NCBI): domain Eukaryota; kingdom Viridiplantae; phylum Streptophyta; class Magnoliopsida; order Caryophyllales; family Polygonaceae; genus Persicaria; species Persicaria maculosa. The sequence continues at coordinate 10,846,964 of OY998267.1, read as the reverse complement.
AGCATCCCGAAGGATGAGATCACGAAGATCTAAAGAAATACAAATACAGAATACAACAAAAGAAATACTCAAAGCAAACCCGGAAAAACCTCAAACCCTAAGCAAACCAGCGGACACAACATCGAGAGGAAGGAAGCCCGACGTGGTGAACTGGATAGCGAGCGCATGGGATAGCACATGCTGACACGATGTCTCGCCGCCGGAAAGACGGAAAGCAGAAATCCTCGTAAGGCAAAGACGACTCCTGGGAAGTGTGGATCACACGGCGTTCCCCCACCTAGATGAGGGAACATCGGAGACCACAAACACCACCAACATGATCACTTCGATCAACCAGGGTCGTAGAACTGCTCCTCAACCGAAACTAACCACAAACCAACCGACGGACACCCAAACAAAACGAGGAAATGAAGCACAGCCGCGAGTAAAGCGAAGAGCGAGAGAAGAATCCGGAAATTAATTAACTTTAATTAATAAATCTTAGTTTGTAATGCTTATATATAAAAGAATTTATGAAGCGACACATTTTTTTTACTATTCCTCATCCATGTGCTGGGTCCAAACAAAAGCAAAGGCCCAAATGTATTAGGGCCCAAGATGCAACTAAGATTCATCCAAATGTTTACAATTGACAGAGAGACGTCACCGTAGAAGCCGCAGAGGACCAGAGGAGCAGCGCTCTGGCAACCGGCGACGACCAAGCCAACAAGAGCCGAGAAGCGCCCGAACAGGCAAGACCCGAGCCCACGCCAAAGCCAGCCTGCAGAAGGAAGCGAAGAAGAGGAGTCGGGAGGTTTAATAGAGATCGGCGAAGACCCGACTTCGGTGAAAACCAACGACGGTGTGGCGATGTGAACCAAATTGGTTGAGGACAACCTTGAATCTGAGATCCCCAACCCTGAAATAGTAAAAGCCCCGTGGGGATGAGGGTATTCTGGGGAGGGGGAGGCCGGGCACGACCACGAGGAACCGAGTTGGGGCACGCCAAGGCAGGGACGCGAATCGACAGCACACCGAGACCCCGAGATGGAGGACGGCGCCGAGCGACACCAGCCAAAAGGTGGATTTGGGGCCGGAATTTCAAGAAAAGAGAAACAAACTCTAGATCTGAAATTCCAGGCATAGTCACGAGTCTATAAGATTACAGAAAATGGGTCCGGCAGAAGCAAATCCGAAGAGGAGAATAAGATCCTCCGACGAGGAGCACCTCAATCGACAAGGATATCCGACTTCCGAAGAGGGGATTTAGGCCTCCGAAGAGGGTTTATAGGCCTCCGAAGAGGGGTTGTTGAAGGAGATCTGACCTCCGAAGAGGGTTTATAGGCCTCCGAAGAAGGGTTGTTAGCCTCCGAAGAGGAGTTGTTAGCCTCCGAAGAGGTGTTTTCAGGCCGGATGGTCGTCCGACACGGGAGATTTATCCCAAATTTTTATTCGTCTAGGAAATGTACATCTTTGTATATTTTTTTTCTTTAAACAAATAAAACAATGTCATTTTAGTTTATATGGTGTTATTTTTTACCAAATTCAAGGTGTTATTTTTTTATTATTAAAAAGACATTGTTTAAAACATACTCCCTCCGTCTTAAAATACATGTCTTTTTAGCCCATAAAATTTTGTCAAAAATACTCCCTCCATTCCTTTATATTTGACATTTTCAAATCTAGCACGTTTTTTTAGAAAGGTAAAAACTATATAAATATTAACTTTTTATTCAATTTTTTTAATATTAATATACTTATTACTAATAAGTATGATATTATTAAAAAAAATTATGAAAAAAATAAATATTTTATATAATTTTTATCACCTTATAAAATGTGTATGAATAGTAGAAAGACAAATATAAAAGAATGGAGGGAGTACACGTCTTTTTAGATTTAATCATTACACTTAACTTACTTTTACATCTAATCATTACTCTAATTTTTACATCACCCATACTCTCCTCCTCACAAATTTTTTTAAAAAAATAAACAAATACAAGTCTAATCATTACACTTAACCTACTTTTTACATCTAATCATTACATTTAACATACTTCTTAATTCTCGTGCTCCGTCCTAAAAAGACATGTATTTTAAGACGGAGGGAGTAATAAGTTAATTTGTAACTTGTTTCCTTGAATATATCAATGTATAACCAAATATAAAAACTTTAAACATGCATAGTTTCTTACCTAATTGTCAAATTGAATAATATAGTATCTCGTTTTGAATCCATCGAGTTAAATTATAGTATAAGATCAAGACATTTGAAGTGATGAATCCATGTTCAATTTTTAAACGTTCATTACTCGTTACTTGGGTATCGAATTTAGTTTTATAATATATATGAAAACGAAACTATAGATAAATATAACATATGTAGATGATTAGTATGATGATGCCCCTTGCATCGTAGCTCCAGGGCCGATCCGTGCTTTTTGAGGCGTTGTGCAACTTATACGTTGATGCCTTTTTTATTACTAATTGAAAAGGGAAAACGATACACCTAATCTATATTCTCGTGTCGTGTGTTCAATATAATGCGAGAAATAGAATATATAAGATAGATAAGTATGTTGAAAATGAGAACAAGGAGATTCGAACACAGCTACAGTTAGAAAGTGGGAAAAACACTCCTTGTCCAATGTCAATTGAGCTAAGAGCAAGCCCAACAGTTTTGGTAAAAAAATCTCTAAAATAGAGACTAAAATATCAAAATCTCTAAAAATAATTCACTGTAACTCCAACAGCTTCTCTATTTTACAGATTTTTACATTTATTACATACTATAATAAATAAATGATTTATTAAAGATGTTTAATTCTATATTTCTAAAAACTTATTTAAACTTAATTCTAACATTCAGCCTTACATTTGTTGGTGAACTAGTATATGTTACCTATCCTCTTACACGACATATTAATTATTATTATTATTATTATTATTATTATTATTATTATTATTATTATATTCTCACATGATATTTTTTAAAACAAACTCTAGTGATAAATTTGATATTTATTTTTAAATGGTATTAATATTAAATTTAGATTATTACTATAAAAGTTATCATAAAATTGGATAAAATATTATTCAAATTTAATCTTATTATTTTCAATTGCTTAATATATATTTTTTATTATAAATTAGATTGGTGATTGATCATATATGATTAATTAATTAACTAATAAGGCATACTTTATAATTTATGAAAATAAAATCATTCCAATATGAGTGATGAGTTCAAGTGAATATTTTTTAAAGTGAAAATTTTATGGACTAATTTTTTAATGTGAATTTTATAGAATTAAATTGGATGAAATTAATTATGCGATTTTATTTGTAAAAGTTAACATAGAATTATGATTTTTTTTTTATCTATCTATATTGATTTAACATAATTAATTTATATATTATATCAAATCATATCGATTTTTTTATTAATTTTAAAAATAATTATATTTTTATTACTGGTAAGTATGAAATTATATTTTTTTTCTATATTATGAGTGAAAATGTGGGATTGTGTCATTAAATTCTATATAGGGATAAGTGAACATTAAATTATAGAGATCAACTTCTCTTCCTACAAATTTAGAGATTTTTTCCATCTCTCCATCAATTTCTCTATTTTAGAGATGAGTTTGGAGAAGCTGTTGGGCTTGCTCTAACAAATCATTTATTAATTTTTGGCAAAGCTGTTGGGCTTGCTCTAGCAAATCATTTATTAATTTTTTCTCTATTTTTTATTTATATTAATTATATATATATATATATATATATATATTTTCAAAAAAATTTGAGGTCCTGTGCAATTGCACGTTTTGCCAGGGCAACGGGCCGCCCCTGCGTAGCTCTACCTATATAGCTCGAGCCTTTATCGTGATAGAATAAATTTTTTTCTCCAATTGTATGTCACATTACTAAATTTAACTTTTTTAATCAATCTCATATCGGATAAGATTAATAAGAGTGGAAAATAAACTTCACATTGGTTTTTAAGTGGACAGTATCGATTATTGAATGTTTCTTCGATAGGGATATCCATATTATTATTATTATTATTTTTATTCTTGATTTAGTTTAATAAGACAATCATTCTACATCCAAATCGAATACATATTATATGATCAATTTACAAATAGTTCGTCTAGGGACATAGGTATCATAGGATAAGAAGCCAAATTGAAAAACTATTTATCTAATCGAAACATAAAACATTTAAGTTTTATGCACGTATTTTAAGGAATTAAAAACCAGCAGTGACTTCTTATTTGTTTATTTAAAGAATAGAAAAAATTGACTAAAGCTAGAAACAAAAAAACGGGATGACTATATGCACCCGACGCAGGTGTTATACGCATTTCATACAGACGGATCCTTGATCTTTTTCACTCATAACTTGGCACTTGTCTAATAATCATTACAAGTTGTAAAAAAAATATACAGACAGATCTAGAATTCGTCCGTATTTTGAGATTTTATAGTACGGATCCATGATCCGTCCTATATTTTTTTTGTTTCTATCTTCTTTCTTCTTCTTTTTAATATACAAGGGCGGATCCATTCTGGAAATACCCACCTAAAAATATTGTCAAAATAAATGTAGACGCTTCTGTAAAAAATGGGGTACAATCTCAAATTGGATGTATCATAAGAAACAATCAAGGCCAAATAATTCGAATACATAAATGTAATGGTGAAACATATTCTGTCATCCAAACATAATGTTTTGCAATACTTGTAGGTATAAGACTGACAGCAGAACTTGGAATACAGAGGACAATCATTGAAGGTGACTGTGCAATCATTATCAATGCCATCAACCAGGAAAACAACTCACCATGGGAGATTACACAAATAGTGAAAGAAATTCAAACTCTAAGCAAAGAGTTTGAATTTATCAAATTCCAACACTGCTACAGAGAGGCGAATAGTGCAGCAGACTTTATTGCAAAATCTCGACTGAGCTGTAATTCTATCTTAAACTATAGCTGTGAATTTCAGAACATCATCATGTTTGATGATCATGGATACTTAGAAGTATCCTAAACTTTGCCTACTGTAAAAAAAAGGGCGGATCCATTCTTTTTTTTTTGTCTTTTAGTAATTTATTAGGATCTATCATTTGAAATTTTTTATTTTTTAAAAAAAATGGATGGATCCTAAATCCGTTCGCGTAGTGAAGGTGACATGGATCTATGATCTGTTCGTTGGAGCGCATACAACACCTGTCTCGGTGCGCACAATCTAACAAAAAATTTCAGTTCACTCCAAAAAGAATAAAAACTAGTATGATCCCTGCACCATGACATGCCATTTTTTATTATAAATAAACTCTTAATAATATGTTAAATTAATATTATAAAATAATAGTAAAAGTTCAAATCATTAAATGTTTTGAATTAAACACATTGGTTGAAAAAACGATTAAAGTATTATATACAAAAATATATAGATATAAATTACTGATATTAATTTTATGTTTCCTTATTATTAATTTTATGTTTTGAATTAATCCCATTTTTTTAAAAAAAAATTACTAAAATTATAATTATAGAAGCTTAATTGTAATTGGTTAGGAGCCCAAGAAATAAGGGGAGTGTGCACCTCATCTATTAAGCTTTTCTAATAATAGTTAGATATATAGATTGTTTTTTTTAAATTACTAAAATTATAATTATAGCAACTTAAGTGCAATTGGCTAGGAGCCCTAAAAATAAGAGGATTGTGTCACCTCGTCTATTAAGCTTCTTTAATACTCCCCCGATTTTTAATATAAGACATTTGACTTTTGTGCACGTAGTTTAAGGAACTAAAAATTATATAAAATACTCCCTCTGTTAATTAAAACTTGTCGTTTACTTTTCATGCACGCTTTTTTAGAATGATAAAAACTATATGAAATATTAACTTTTTTTAAAATCTGTCTTTATAAATTTATACTTAATAGTAACAAGTATGAAATTATTAAAAAAATATATTAAAAAAGTTAATATTTTATATAGTTTTTAACACCTCAAAAAGCGTGCGTGAATAGTAAAACGTCAAGTTTTAATTAACGGAGGGAGTATTATTTTTTAAAAATTTTTATGTTATAATACTTATTAATAATAAGTATTATAACGTAAAAAAATTAATTAAAAAATTAATATTTTATACTACGTGCACAAAAGTCAAATTTCTTATATTAAAAATCGGAGGGAGCAATCAGATATAGATATAGATAGATATTCCCTCCGTTTCCTTTTAATTTACTTTTTACTATTCATGCACGTTTATTAAGGTGTAAAAAACTATATAAAATAATACTCCTAATTTTTTTCAATAATCTCATATTTATTGGTGATAAGTATTATTATTTAAAAAATTATTAAAAAATTAATATATAATATAGTTTTTACCGTTCTAAAACTACGTGTTTCACTTGAAAAAGTCATTTAAAAGGAAACGAAAAGAGTAATTAGATATAGATTAAAAAAAAAAAAAGGCTTGGATAGAAAGAAATTGGCAAAGGCTTGAGCGAAAAGACTGCGGACTCTATTTAAAGCATCAAGCCCTCACCTTTCTCAGTTTTACAGATTCTCTGCTTTTGTACCTCCTCTCTCTCCCGCTCTGCCTTTGAAACCGCTGGAAATTGAGGTGATCTCTCTGTCTCTCTCACCACGATTTCAAATTTTCAATCAATCTGCGTTTTCCTGTTCAATTGCCTATTTGGTCAATCTCGCCATTAGAGATCGTTGATGTTGAAATTCGAGCTCTAGGCGCGGGCTGCTTTAGCTCCTAGAACAGCTTGGCTCAATGAATTGACTCTCGTGGAACCCGCCCCCGAAAATTAGGGTTCCTAATTGGTGTTTTCTATGTGAAGATGCCTCCGGACTTGTGGTTTAATCATTGATGATTTAATGAGCTTCGTTATCGCTTTTGCTTACAGTTTTTTTCTTGCTCTTTTTGCAGTTCTTATATATGGCGGCTGGCCAGGTTGGTGGTAGGGATGTTCTTAGAGTTGTTGTCGCCGGCGACAAAGGGACCGGAAAGTCCAGCTTGATATTCACTGCTCTATCGGATGTTTTTCCTCCTAGTGTTCCGCCCTTGATACCGCCTTCTCGTTTGCCCGACGACATCTTTCCCGATCGCGTCCCCGTCACAATTATTGACACCAGGTTTGTGGCTTCGTGCTGCCCTCTTTAACCTAAAATTTTACTCCGTATAAGGTAGTGTATGACATGTTCAATGAATTTGTTTTTGGGTAAATTTACACAAAATCACCCGTAATTGAGGCCACCTTGCAATAAGCCTCCCATTATCTGTACTTTGTTGTACCTTTTACTCATACTTCATAGCATAAAATTTTAAAAACGTTGAGTATCCAAGACAATCCTCACTTTCTAAAAATTGAAATATAAAATATTGATGTGTATACTTGAAGGGTAATTTTGCAGTTTTATCTATTCAGCAATTTATTTTTAAAATGGGTTTGAGTGAATTGCTAACTCACCAAGTTAAATAATTATTTTTTTATACTGCAGTTTTGTTTGTAATGGGTGTTATTATGGAAAGTATCCCTTATAAACTTGATTTTGTGCAATTTACTCTTTAAAAGGGTTTTAGTATCTGAATTCACATGTGTTGCTTTTCTTCTAAGAATTTTGGACTGCATTGTTGTGTCCGATCGATGATCATATTGATCACTTGAGTTGTGTATTTGTGTTTAGTATTGAGAACAGGAAGAGGCTTGCGGAAGAGCTATGCCGTGCTGATGTTGTCGTGCTTACCTATGCATGTGATCAGCCTGCGACGATTGATGCTTTGGGTACATTTTGGCTTCCAGAGCTTCGACACTTAGAGGTCAGGTTAAATACATAAATATGGTTCAATGTTCTCTTTCATTGCACCTGGATTAAGTTTGAAGTGGAACATTATTTTACAAGGACTATGGATTGCTAATTTTCTATAGACTTACAATTGATGAATTGATAGACTTTGTTATTTGTTTTGCATCAATTTTCCCTTGTAGAAATGAAGAGTTCTATTTGAATTCATTCTGATTATGTTATACTTATTTTTAATCAGGTCACGGTCCCTGTTATAGTTGTGGGTTGTAAGTTAGATCTAAAGGATGATCTTCCGCAGACGAGCATGGAACAAATGATGTTACCAATCATGCAACAATTTCAAGAGATTGACCTATGTATAGAGTGTTCTGCATTAAACAATGCACAGGTGAAACTCAGTCTTGAAATCATGTAGAAACCTTACATATAAATGTTTGAACTTGTTTTGCAAATAGATTGTCAATGGGTGATAGCTCATACTTTGGGTCTGGATCTTGATTGAGATGTGATCTAATTTGGATAATTGTTTTCTCCCATTTGCTTTCAGTTCTATATGTGGATATGTTCATGTGTGCAAACTATGTTTTGCAATTAGTTCATGTGGGTCTGGCTCTTGACTGAACTGTCATCTAATTTGGATAATCCCCTCCCCTGTGTGTTTGGTATTCAGGTCTTTGAAGTCTTCTTTCATGCTCAAAGAGCAGTCCTTCATCCTACACGACCTCTATTTGATCAGGAAACACACAACTTACGCCCTCGTTGTGTGAGGGCTTTGAAACGGATCTTTAGTTTGTTTGATCATGACCGAGATGGTGCACTTTGTGATGCAGAGTTGAATGCCTTTCAGGTTAATATCATTTTTTTTGTTAACAGAAAATGTAATTACAAATTATATTGTACATCATAGCAAGTACTGTATAATTTGTTTTGTAAATTTATGGTGTAAGTGATTATTTGGTATGTTTCAATAGGTTAAATGTTTCAACGCTCCTTTGCAACCTGAGGAACTCAATGGTGTCAAAAGGGTTGTTCATGAAAGGATCCATGAAGGGGTGAATGAACAAGGCCTCACTTTGCCTGGATTTCTTCATCTTCATGCACTTTTTATCGAAAGAGAGCGTATTGAAACAATATGGACTGTCTTGAGGAAGTTTGGGTATGATAATGATCTTAGATTAACCAACCATCTTGCTCCACCTACATTGAGGCGTGCACCAGATCAGGTGTGTTGGGCTTCTTTTATGTTGTTGCTGCTGCTATTTTTTAAATAAATATAATTGCTTTTGGCATGTTATCAGGTTCTTTATTGAGGTGTGAATATTTTCATAAACATACTTTTAATATATTGAGTTGTGGCTAGATAACAGATACTCATTATGTGCTCGTTTATTGTTTGTATTGATATTATCCTGTTTTCATTTGGCTTCATATTGTTGGACTTTCTTGCAATTTGTTTTGAGATGATTACTTGTTGCTCATGTTTTGCAGGGCGTGGAGCTTAATAAGAATGCTATTGAGTTCCTGAGGGGGGTGTTCACTTCTTATGATAGAGATAGGGTAAGCAGAATATTGTCTCCCTTGATATTCACAGTACATGTGAACATATTTGTTTATTATCAATATTTATTTTATAAGGAGGTTCATAAATATTTCAGGAATGGCAATTCTGTGTGTGAAACATTTTATTTTCCACTTGAACAGGATGGCGTGTTGCGACCTTTGGAGCTTCATGATGAGTTGTTTTCTACTGCCCCTGATAGGTACTTCGGTACTTCCTCTTTTTTGCTTGTTTTCTTGACTTATCTAACCTTCAATGCCCTCGTTCAGTGTAGTCTTTAACTATGTTCTCAACTGCGGCTGGTTGTAACTTTAACTTTCTAAGTCAAGCTCGTAAATTATGAATAGTTGGAACTTGGAACTAATATTCTCTATTTTGATGCTTCCTTGATTTGGTTTGTTATATCTAAGACTTGTTTGATTGTCTAGTCCTTGGAGGGAGGCTCCCTATAACGATGTGGCTGCAACTACTGCATTGGGTGGTATTTCTGTTGAGGGATTCCTGGCGACGGTATGTATTTTTTTTTCTCTTGTTCCCCATTCTGTTGAGCTCTGTAGTTATTAGTTTCTTTTGTGTTAAATTGTAAATGTAACAGTTTTTTTTTAATCTTTCAGTGGGCTCTCATGACACTTCTAGATCCTGCAAAGAGTGTTGAGTATCTGAGATATGTGATGTATGATAGTGATGCTGCTTCCGCCGTTCGTGTGACTCGGAAAAGAAGTATAGATCGTAAGAAACAGCAAACAGATAGAAATGTGTTCCAGTGCTTTGTCTTTGGACCAAAAGGGGCTGGGAAGTCAGCATTGTTGAGTGCTTTTCTGGGAAGGTATGCGTTGGATTTTCCCCCTTTTGTTTAACCCTATGTTAAAGCACATACTAGTGGGCGATTATTGCATTAATATTATGCTAGAACTGCTAGCCATGTGGAATCATACGATTACGAATCAAAATTTGATGTAGAAGTTTATTCTCATTTTTTGGTTGCATGTCATTTTGTCCAGTGTTTTCAGAAGCACATCTCTGCAAATAGCATTACTGCTCATTGTAATAGCTCTGTTGGATAGCAATAATACTTTTTTTTCCATATTGCAGACCATTCTCTGAGGCTTATACATCCACGGTTGAAGACCAATACGTTGTAGGTTTTGTGGATGAGCCAACAGTAAGTGCATTATCTGATACCTATACAATGAGCTTCCTGTTTCCCCCTTCTAAAGTTCATTGATGAATACAAATCTATATTTTGGAGCTCTTTGATACATATGATATAAAATGTGTTTAAGATGGATTTAGACACTCAATTCATGGAAGATTGTCACCTTTCATTTATTTTGTTACAAAACATCTCATTGTGCTTCCTCAATGCTTCAATGAAGTAATGCGTGCCTTCCATTTGTAATTGTTTATTTTGACAGTTATAGTCTACTGTGTTTCTTGTAGGGGGCAGAGAAAATCCTTGTGATGCGGGAAATTCCTGAAGCTGTCATCCCTGAGCTACTTTCTAGGAAAGAGTCCTTGGCTCCTTGTGATGTGGCAATATTTGTCTATGACAGGTGACTTCAATTTCATCGCCTGCGAGTTTTCCTTTTACAGAATATGATTGATGTTAGGTTTATATACATTATATACATTATAAGCTGAAAGTTTCTGCCACTTTACCGTCCTTTGCTATTGGATCAGGTTAATAATCCAAGTTCAATGTACTCTGTAGTCTTACACGAACTAGTGTTAGTGAATCTGTTTAGTTTTGGAACTCTTAAGACCTGGAAGTAGGAAATGTATAACTAATATAAATATGATACCCTTTTTGTTTTACATCAACTTTAATCTCAAAGAAGCAATTTAAAAGTACCTCCTGAACATCAGCCTCTTTGATGTTGTGACTCAAAGTTTGCATCATTTGTTACAAGTTTATGCATTTATCAGCATTTACTTACCTTGGATAGAACTTCTAGATTCAGTTTGAGCTGGAAATCTTGTTAATCATGCATGCGGTTTATTCACTGTATCATTCAATCGTTTCCCTACAGTTCTGATGCAATGTCATGGAGCAAGATGTCACAACAACTTCTGGATGTTGCTGGTCATGGAGAAAATACGGGTTATAAGATGCCCTGTCTCATTGTGGCTGCAAAAGATGACCTGGATGCTTACCCTTCGGCAATCCTTGATTCTACTCGGGTATTTATCTACTTCCGATCTTTTTTTTTCTTTTTTTTTTTATACAGGGCAAAGATCTGGGTGGCATCAGGCCCTGCTAATCCACCACCTAGTCACTTCCGATCTATTGTAGTTTCTTTTGGGAAATCCTTACCGTTAAACTTGGATTTTTCAGTTTGACAAGAATATAACCCGTGCTTTCAATTTCTACTGTACATGCCAGTCACTGTTCTTAATATACTATTTTTTGCTTCATTTTTCAGTTGGAACGAATAGTAAGAAAACATTGACATTTTAATCCCTTTTATACAAGATATAAGTAGCTCTGATCCATGTTTTGTCACTCTATATGATGAATGCCCACATCTGTAAACAATTACGAAATTTCTAGGTTGTACTTAACCTTCATCTGTACCTACGTCTATCTGGCTTGAACTAAAAGATGTCAAAATAGTATCATAGGATGGATCATATGTTTGCTCCTCAATCTCTGAGAACTGTCTCATTGTAGTGTTTAACCTTCATTTGTTTTAGTAAAATTCCTGCCCTAGAGCAAATTTTGCTAAAATGGTCATTCTATCACTAAACAGTCACAATTGGTCCTTGACCGCCCATAATATTATCAATGGCTCTTTGCACTTCCTCAAGCCTTCAACAAAGGTTCTTCCCCTTCCTCGCCGTTTTCATATGCTACTAGAGTACTAGTGGATTGACAGATAGAACAAGTAATAGTGTGACAGTCTGTCTCGGGATAGTGGATACATACAAACAATAGCAGAAAACTCCAAATAGTTTTTTCCCCTTCTCAAAATCCAAATTCATTACCATCTCAGTTTTGCAATTCAGGCCCGGTTGGCTTGATTTATTTACTGATGATATTGGCTCAAAAGAGTTAACATACATCCCCATCTCCTCGTGTGTTCTCATTTTTCGCTGTCTGTATTATATAATTTTTGTGCAGGCTAGCCAAGATTTGGGTATTGATGCCCCAGTACCCGTTAGTGCAAAGTTGGGAGACTTCAGTAACCTCTTCCGCAGGATCGTTCGTGCAGCAGAACGCCCTCATTTGAGCATCCCAGAGACCCCCTCTGGGAGTACCCAACGGCTTCTTAACCGCTCTCTCATGGTCATTTCAGGTGCAAACTTTCTCACATCTTTCGGCTTCTTTTATTCTTTCAAGTGAATGGTTTCAGTTGGGCCTCTTCTTGAATGTTCTGCATTTCGTAAATATGCTATTGTATTGCTCTTTGTAGTTGGAGCTGCTGTAGCCGTTGTTGGATTAGCTGCTTATCGCGTGTATGCTGCTCGCAAGAATGGCTCGAGTTGAGACGGGTGAAGTTTGCATTGCAGGTATATCGGTTCACCAAGCATCTCGATACGGCACCCTTTGCTGCGCCACATGGATGGGTGGTGGGTGATTTTATGAGCAATAAAAAGTGTTGCAGATATTGGATTGATTCATAATGCTACATAAAACATGATACAAAAATTTACATTTGTGGCTATTTATTTTGGCCTGAAATATTGGGGAAGATGGCCTCTCTCTTTTTGAAAAAACTTGGAATTGGACAATTGGTTTAATATCAAACCAAATACTGTATAGTTTATTCATTTTAATTGGCTTCTTTTTGGGTTGGAAATACAAATTGGTAGGTGGGATCCATGAGTAGGTGGATGAGTTTATGAGAATGACCAAACTATTTGTTGTATTGTTAACGGTTCATAAAGGTGTCTTCATCCTTTTTGGTAACTCAAAAAGGTGTCTTGGCTTTTCCAATAATGACTACTTTTCTGTGAACCTTTTATTTCACCATTTTTAATCAGTTGTTCAATTGAATTTTCTGTGCACCTTTTGGGACCATGTTAGAGATACCAGGGTGGTATTCTACCACCCTGCCACATCACCAAAAAAAATTACAACCCTTTTATGATTATAAGAGAAAATAATTAAATGCTAAACATCTTCATTAATTATTTTAATTGAGTATAAAAGCAAACTTTTCATTAATTTCCCTCCCACGCACATTCATCCCACCAAATGCTATTTCATTTCCCTCCCACATCTCGAAAATATTTTCAAAATCCCGCCTAAACGTTTCACGTTATAAATTTCAACCTCCTAGAAAATTATGAAATTTCATTTTTCCTCTAATATGAATTTCAATTTTTTAAAAGTGAGACCAAATTTCAGAAATTCTGAATTTATGTCTTTCATTTTCTACCTAAATATTCAAATTTCAAATTTTCGAGGATTTTTTTATACAAGCAAATATTCGAAATAATAGACATTACCTATGTTTGATAAATTGAAAGGTTGATAGAAATAATAGATTGAGTAATCTTCATGAAACGAAAAAAAGCAAACAAAAGAGAAAAAAATTGAAGAGTTAGGGTGCCCATTTGGGAAAAATGAAAAGTTTGGGCAGTTAAATAAGAGTTAGGGTGTTTTTTTTAAAAAAAAATTTTAGGCATTTGATTTAAAAAGAAAATTATTATTATTATTATTATTATTATTATTATTATTATTATTATTATTAAGAATCTTAACTACGGAGTATGAGATATGAAGTATAAAAAGATCATGTAAAACAATTCAAGTAAAATACTTTTAATTGTGATAAACAAAAATAATAAGTTTTTATAACTAAGATATGAGGTTGAATATTTATATTAAAAAATAAATTTAACAATTAATTAAGTTAGTGTTCATATGATTTTATATAGGTAAGATTTATCAAATTTGATCTGATTCTATCGGGTTATTATCTATCCATTTGAATTTTATCAGTTTATAACGAGCTTATATAAGAGGTTATATAGTCAATATTTATAAAATTGAGTAAGGTTTGATCATACAACAACAAGCTTAGTATATCCTGCTTAGAGCAGGGTCTGGGGGGTCACGTTGTACGCTCCCTTTCCCGACTAGGTCGGGATGGATTTTTCAAAAAATGACCCGAGAAGAAGAAAATGCAAGATCAAAATCAAACTCAGACAGAAAACGGGGACATGTAAGTCAATCAACCAAGCAAAAAAGCAGAAAAATAATAAACCAGGAAAGAGGCATTAAAGGGGAAAAAAACTTAAGCGCGGATAAAAAGGATACTAAGGTTTGATCATATAGATTAATTTTATGAGTTTGAGCTTATATAAATAACACTTACAAAATGATATCATCAAATTTTATTACTTTGAATTTATATGATATTAGATTTGGTTTAGTCAATATGTATTTTATGAATTTTATTTTATATTGATTATGTAGGGTGCCAATTTTATATTGATTATATAAAATAGAATTAGTTAATATATGTTTGACTTACTCTAAATTCATACTTGATATTAGAACACATCATAAAAAGGATGATACTCCATTTCATTATAAATGTAATCACTTAATTTTCTTCTTTAATAGTTCACTCATCTCATATATATACTTATTAATTATACTTATATAAAAAATAACTAATACTTCATATTTTCCTTGTATTATGGTTCATTATACTTGTTACCATGTAGTAACTAGTTAATGTATCTCAAAAGTTCATACTTACTAAATTATACCTACTATAAATTCATTCTTAATATATAAGAATGCATTGAAAAAAAGTTGATACTCCATTCCATTGTAAATTTAATCACTTAATTAATTTTCTTCTTTTCGTATACTTCACGTATACTTGTTAGGATATAATAAAAAATGAATTATTTAACTAAAATATATATAAAAAAATATTAGTTAATATATTTACTGTGCGGTGCCATTCCCTTCAAGCCAAAAAAATTGGATTTGATTTATATATATATATATATATATATATATATATATATATATATATATATATATTTACTGTAACTTATATAATTCATATGTAGGGTGTCATTTCCTTCAAGCCAAAAAAGTTGTGGATGTTTTAAATAATGATAGGGTGTTCATCCCATAACACAAAGAAGAAAATGGGTACTTGGTGATAATATGTGGAAATGTCAACCTATATACAAACGAATTCATTAATAATGAGACAATTAATGCTTTGGTGGTTGTGGATATAATAATTATAACTAATGAATGTATATATGGTTAATATGATTTATGAAATTGGATTTGAATATGTGTTAAATTGTATAAGTAAGATTTATGAAATTGGATTTAAATGACTTCTTGTAATATTGTTTTAACTAAATTTGGGATGTAAGTAATGCTTATTGTTTATCGAAGAAATAACATATAAGTTTATAAATAAATTAATGTGGGCTTACAAATGGGTTCAAAACAACTCATATAAGTAACCCTGTTATTATTTAAATAGATTTTAGGTTGTTCATTTGGAAGAAAAAAAATAGTAACTTTGAAGGATTAGATGAAATTAAAGTTAGCTAGGGTGTTTATTTCGGTAAAAATGAGAAGTTACGGTGTTTATTTCGGTAAAAATTGAAGCAAAATCAGATGAAACCATAGCTCCCTCACGACGGAAAGTAAGGAGGAGGTGAGTGAGGCACTGGCGGCAAGATTCCAGTGGCGACGGTATGACCTATCTCCGGTGGTATTTTTGACAGCCTTCTTCATTTTCTAATACTCCGTTGGACACCGGTGAAATTACTACACTAATTAAATTCACATTGGAACTTATCAATACATTAATTATAGCAGTAATTTTTTTTTTTTTGACAATACTCATCAATGTAGAACCCACTTTATTGCCAAGTAGGATTCCACCTCAGGGTGGTAGACTACCAGGGAGGTATTCAAAACATTTTCCCACCTTTTGTGTGTACACTCACCAATTCACCATGAAGACACGTTGGAATGTATGCAGTGGGTTGCAGTGAGCTAATTAATTGAAAAAATGTGCTAATTAATTAAAGGGCAAATTACAAAAAATAACACGAACTTTAGGGGTGGTTGCATTTTGTGGCACCAACTTTCAAAAATTCTACAATAATCACCACTTTGAAGGGTGGTTGTGGTTAATAGCAAAACCATTTTATTTTAAAAGTACACCCCTTATTAACATTTTGTTTACAAAAAAATCACATTTTCCATTGTTTTTTTAAACCCACTCACAATTTTCTTCTTTTTTTTTTTAAAAAAAATAATTTTCTTGTTTATAAAATCAATTTCAATTTTTCAAAAAACATCATTTAAAAAAAATATAATTGTGATATTAATTGGTATCTTTTTAAGACACTCATTTTTCATTTTAAAGACATTACTTATTATTTAATTTTTTGAAAAAAAACTGAGTTTATGGAGAAAATAAAATTAGTTTTTTTAACGGGGTGTAAATAATGAGTGTATTTTTTTAAGAAAAAAGGGGAAAAGTAGTGTTTTATAAAATAAATTATATTTTTTAAAATTAAAAATAAAAATGGATTATTTTGTAAAATGAAATATGGGCATTTTTAAAAAAAAATGAAAATTAGGTGATTTTTTTTTCTACAAAGAATGTTAATAAGAAGTGATATTTGAAAAAAAAACGTGTCACTTATTGCAACCAGAACCAAAGTTGGTGATTATTTTTAACATTTTTAAAGTTCATGCCATTAAACGCAACTACCCCTTAAGTTCATTCTATTTTTCACAATTTGCTCTTAATTAAAAAAGGGTCTACACGTTGGAATGAACGTGCGCTTAAAGAAGGAGATTTGCGGTGTATCTAAAAAGACCCATGAAGACCAATGCATTGCCAATCTCTTGGTTTGTCAAGACTGCGGTGTAGAATAAACATTCATCACAAGGAAAAGAAAATCCAAATGGTAGAAGAAATTGCGTTGATACTAAATTATGAGTGCCAAATCCAAATGTTATATAAAGACAATATAATTGAGTAGAAATAAATTTTTAAACATGCGCTTTTATAGAGGAAAAGAATTATCAATGATTTTGTATAAAATAATATTAAAAGAAAAGTGAAAAATATCTCAATAGAATAATTTGTTTAATTTTTTAAGTGTAATTCAATCAAAATAAGATTAAAATATGATTTAAGTTCAAATCAACAAATTAAAATGTTTTAACTCATCTTTAACATATTTTCAACTATTTTTTTTCCTAGATTAAATAATTATACTTCTACAGGAATAAACATAGGACAAGATGTCATCCCTATTGTTTTTCCTTTGTGGAATTTTCTTTGTTGATGTTGTATTATCCTTTGTTTGCTTTTTACAATTTTATCAGTTCATCCATTGCTATTTTTTTTTTGCCCTATCGACCCATCGAACTTGTGTGGTTCGTCGAATTCCTTTCCATTTATATTAAAAAATTAGGACAAAGTGCCAAAAGAATCAATTTTTAAGAACTCTACAAGATTGTTCTTCATCCCAACTCTACTTGTGTTGGTTCACAGTTTCTTCCTCATCCTGCCCCGGATAGTGCAGGATATACCTCTTGTCCGGCCAGTACCCTTCGTCCCTCGAATGTCGAAACAGCCCTGCCAACAACCTGTAAATGTCCTCACACTGCGGATGCATCTTGTCACATACAACAAAGCTATGAACGCTTTTGTCAATCTCAATCCAGCTTATCCCGGTTTCCTTGGCCACACCGGCCTCCTTCATTGCCTTAATAGTCCTCGCCCTTTCGTTCCACCTTCCTCGCGATGAGTATATGTTTGCCAGTAGTATGTAGGGCGCCTGACTGCTTGGTGTTAGCGCGAAAAGCTTCTCAGCTGCGTACTTTCCCGTCTCAGGGTCAGCATTGATCGTACACGCACCTAGGAGTGCTTGCCAAACCAGCACTCCTGGCTTCGTGGGTAATTCGCTTATGAAGCGCTTAGCCTCTTCAAGGAGGCCAGCTCGGCCTAGCATGTCTACAATGCAAGCATAGTGCTCCATTCTTGGCACAATGCCATGGAGTTTCGTCATGGATTCTATGAACTCCATGCCCTTGTCGATTAGCCCCACGTGGCTGCACGCGTGGAGCAATGACAGGAAAGTGATGTCCGTTGGTTCAACTCCCTCGGCTATCATTTGCTCGAATAGCTCAAGGGCTTTGCGCCCATCTCCATGACGGGCAAATGCTGCAATCATCGAGTTCCATGAGATTGAGTTGGTCTGAGGCATCTTGTTGAAGATCTTAGTGGCTTCCTCAAGATTGCCACACTTCGAGTACATGTTGATGAGGCCATTACCGACAAAAAGGTTAGAACCGAAACTTCTCTTGATGGCTAGAGAGTGGATTTGCTGACCCAGACCCAGTGAAGTATCGGCACCAAACACACCGAGAACAGCAGACACCATGTTCGGATCAATCTCAACTCCCGCCTTTACCATCTTCACGAAAAACAGGATAGCCTCTTCCTCGAGGCCGTTTTGGGCAAACCCTGCTAGAATAACAGTCACGGAAACGTCGTCAACCTTACAGGCAGAATGGAAGATCCGCAGTGCATCTTCCATCACTCCACATTTCGAATACATATCCATCAATGCACTCTCAATGCATAAATCTGAATGAACCCCCAACTTAAACACAAACCCTTGAATTTGTAGCCCTTCTCTTAGAGCCTGCAATCCGGAGCAAGCTGAAAGCAAGCTCAAATACGTTAGAGAATTCGGGTGCACCGATCCACCACACATTTCCCTGAACAGCATCAAACTATCCAAATAGCATTGATTCTGAGCTAGGCCTGAGATAACAGCGGTCCAAGTTACGACATTCCTGTCTCTCATTTCATCGAAAATCCGCCTACCCCTATCAGTACAACCGCATTCAAAATAAGCAGTTATCAAAGCATTGCCAACGGTAATCTCGCCCTCGAAACCACCCGAAACAGCCAAGGAATGTACCACAGCAATCGCCTCGACCAACCGCAGCCCACCACAAGCCGATAAAACCATGGTAAAAGTGGCCTGATCAACAACGCACATCCCCCACATCCTCTTGAAAACCCGAAACCCAGAATCAAAATCAGCATTGGTAAAAAAACCAGAGACAACCGAGTTCCAAGAGACGGTGTCTCTTACAGGCATTTCGTCGAACACCTTGAGTGCATGGCCCATCTCCCTGCACTTAGCATACATCGACAGGAGACAATTCCAAACCACAACGCAGTTTCGATAATCGTAGCAAATCCGCGGGTCGTAGGAGCCGAAATTCTTGACGATCGAAGCGTGAAGAGATGAACCCAGTGCGAGTTTGCCCTCTCTTCCACAAGCAGAGAGGAGACAACTTAGTTCTACATGGCTGAGATTGAGAAGCGAGGGTTTGAGGGTCGCTGGCGTGAAGCTCTGAAGAGTGGAGAAGGGAGAGGAAATCGAAGGAGGTAAGAGGGGTTTGAGTTTGTGGAAGACCCATCTCGATTTCATCCATGTAGACGGTGACGAAACACCACTCGGATCGTGTTCAACCCACTGTGCTTTGTGGGGAAGGAGGGGTTTGTGTTGTCTGTTAGCAGATCTAAACAGCGTTATGATAAGCTTTTGTGTTTTCAGCCATGGATTGGAGGGAGGGAGGGAGGAGGAATGTGCTTCCGACTACAGTACTTCAGACCAGACAGTTTGAATATGAATTCCGTAAGAAAAAATAAAGTAAAATAAAAAAGTTGAAAGTTTGGAAGGTAAAGGATAAATCGAGAGGTCGAAACACTCACTTGTAATATAAAATCAATAAATTAACTAAGCTAATTACTAGGCGATCCCGACCTTTTTTAACTAACAGTTGTTCAAATAGGTGTTCACGTAATGTACTATGTACATATAAAAAACAATTTTTAATTTTTAATACATTGATCATAAATAAAAATACAGTAAAATTTAAAATATATACTTTTTAAATTACAGGAAAACATTTTATTTTATTTTAGGTTGATTAATGTGTGGAAAAAGCCTTTAATCAACAAAGAGTAAACTTGTTAGAGAAACATTTTTATAGTGAAATAAGTCGGTCAGGTAACGGGTACAAATTTGAGTCATTAGATCTCCTACAATTAAAAGGCTAAAATTGTTGAAAAAACTCACGCTTAATCTAGTAACTACCTAGTATTAATATTTTTTTTTGGTACTAACCTAGTATTAATATTTAATGTTAAATATAAATTTAAATATAAGTACTAGTTCGTTAAACAATTAAAGCGTGTAACCTCTCACTATTATTCACTAAGCATGCTAGTATTCATATTTAATAACATAATTATGCAAATCTAAATTGTTAAATATTCATGAACAATTATCAAGTATTCTTATTCAAATAATAAAGTGTCGATTTATTATTTAATAAAGTGGTTAAATATTCATGAACAATTATCAAGTATTCTTATTCAAATAATAAAGTGTCGATTTATTATTTAATAAAGTGGTGATTTATGAAGTATTCTTGTTAACTAGTACTCCCTCCGATCTACAAAGACTATCGTTTTGGCTTGGGGTGTTTGATCCAATTTAAGTGACGTTTTATGTTAGAGAATTAAATATATCTCATAATTAACCTACAATTAACGTTTTTGACTTTTGACATTCCATTACCAATTGCATTTACTCCTATAATTACTGGCAATATACTCCAATATTTGGGCAGATTACGACTCCATGTGTATTCCCTCTCTAATTAACAATTGAAGTTACTCTTATAATTAACGTTTTTGGATTTTGGCATTCCATTACCAATTGCATTAATTTTTTCAGATCGGATGAATTACACAACCAATCATTTTTTAAATCCTGTGCGTTTAGTTAATTAAAACAACACTTATTTTGGATCGGAGGGAGTAAATAATAAAGTGGTTATTTATTCACATTTAACTTGTCAAGTATTCTTATTTAAAAGGCTATGCATTTCTAAATTTGAATAAAAACTTGTTAGTTACACTTAATAATCAATTATCCAACTTTTTTAAAAACTAATTTAACCCATCGTGACACAACCGACAGGAGCTACGTACACGTACCAGGTAAACCGACTTACGTCGACCAAATATGGTAAACTATGAGCACGTGACCCAACCGACAAGAGTTACGTATCCCAAAGAAAGAGGCGTAACCAATGATCAAACTCGGAATCTCCTTACCCCTCCTCTTACTCCACACCGGACACCCCATTTTTATGATATAGGTATACTCACTATAAGGTTGATTCAAAAGAGCTATAAAGTTGATTCAAAAGAGAGAATAAATCAACAGTATTGAACGAGTCTATTTTGGAGACGGTGCGAAACGGCGAAAAAAAAATCAAAAAACTATAGTCCGGCGACTTTCCCGCCGGCGTCCCCACCGCAGCAACCAAGTTTCCTCCCCGACGACCACCCCTTATCCACTCTCTTAATTATTGACACTGATTTCACAAAAGATCTCCTCCATTTCAATAATTTTTTAATTTATTGATTTATATCCTTTTTTTTTAAATTTATCCTCCCACTTTTATCTTGCTCCCATACTTATTTTCGGTTTCGTCCTCTCTTTGAACTCCGTGCCTGTTTGTCTCTCTACCAATCTCTCTGCCTCGTGGATCGCGAGATCGGATTCGGAGAGTAATCGGCAATGGAAGCGGTCGCCGAGCGTAGATTGAAGTCGATTCGGAGTCACTTGGTCGCCGTCTCCGACGATCCTTCCTGTCTCCTCAGTCCCAACGCCACCGCCGGCGAGTTCTTCGAAGGTCAGCTCCCTCTCTCTGTCAACTATCGATCTGTTTGTTCTGATAGTATGTACAATGGTGGGGCAAAATCGACGTTTTGGGTTTCATGTATCTTGTTCTATTTTAGGTTAATCGAAGAGCTTTATCGACGACCACTTTTTGTACCGAGCTGAAAAAAAGAACAGATCGAGAGTAAAAGATACTTGCTTTTTTGCAATTAAAAATCGTTTTTAGGAGATCTTATGATAGTGATTTTGCAGATTCCGGTTGTATGATGTTACTTTTTGTTCTAATGGAGTATATTCCTCTGCTTTTAGGGCACTGATATTGTTATTTGAGTGACCAATTTTGCGCCGGTACGTGGAATTGTTGAATTCGATTGTGAGTGATATTCGCTAGGAATACTTCTTTTGAGAGACCAGTCATGAAATGGCAGAGACACTCAATGGGGATTTAGATTGAGATTTAGGTACGCAGGGGCTATTAGCTTGTTATGTTCTAGTCTCCTCAATATCTGTCCTTTGCTTCCCCCGCTCTACAGCCTACAGGGTAATTCATTTGTTTAGGTCCTTAAAGTGTGTAGAAGTAAATGAATGGGGGCAGAGGTGTCTTGAAAAAGAATCAGTTTGATGTTTGATGGTCCTCCAAGTGCTGTTTCAGTAGAGGATATATTTGACCCTTCCGAATCCCGTGGCTCACTTGCCTGATGATGCTGATCAATTTTCGCATAAGGTGGTAGTTGGTCTTAAGAAAGGGGCTCATTAATTACACTATAAGGACGCTAAGTATGGAACATCGAAGGGTATTTTTACTGTTTGGGTGTTACTGATGATCTTGTGAGGAGTTAAATTCTTGCCTACCAAAGAAAATTTGCTTCTTAAAAGCCCTTGAAGGCTTGAATAATGAAATAATTTTTAATAGGTGCTAACTATCGACCCTGCTGGAGTGCTGGGGTTAGTGGTGTTCTTGTAAGGAGTTTCAATTCTTGATTTCTTGTCTAATAATGTAAAAATATCTGCTTAAAGCCCTTGAACATTCGCATGATTTTTCATGGGTGCAAACTTGCTTTAGCATTACAAAATACAAATAAAGGGAAAATAATACAGTATTCACTAGTCACACACTGGAAAGGTGCTCCTTTTTGCCATGTTTGAACTCTTTTGGTTCAAAACTTCAACTTTCTATTTACTGTTTCAACTTATTGGTTTCTTTCTTCTGGATAGTTTAATGATACTTGTTAGCTTTCTCCAGGTAAAGGATATAGTGTAATTCTCCCTGAAAAGTTACATACAGGAAAGTGGAATGTTTACCGGTATGACTCTTCATGGTGATTACTGCTAAATGTCATGCCCTATTTATGCCATGATCTTTTCCTGCTTAACTGGTTTTGTTGTGTACTATCGTGGCAGATCTGCCCGGTCACCATTGAAGCTCGTCTCTAGGTTTCCTGAACATCCTGATATTGGGACGTTACATGATAATTTTGTGTAAGATACCTTTTCATCTTTTTCAAACCACTAGTTTAGGAAGGAGGATCTGTTTTTTAAGAGCTAATGAATGAAAAATTGCCATTTTATGCCTTAATTGTCAGATGCACAGTTGAGAGATTTCCAGATCACAAGTACTTGGGTACACGAGTCCGGGTTGATGGAACTGTTGGAGAGTGAGTGGATTGGCGTAATCAATTTGACTTTCATGTGGAACTTGGGGCATAACCCACCAAATTTATTTGTCCTATTCTATTTTTGGTGCTAAATTGAAGGTATAAATGGATGACTTATGGAGAAGTAAGCAATGCTCGTTCAGCTATTGGATCAGCTCTTCAGAATTATGGACTGCCTAAAGTAAGTAAATTATGGATACCTGGTTGTTGTAACTGGGACTTTTACTTGTGGTTGATAAATGAGCTGATAGCAACTACCTCTTGTTATTCATATGTAACCCATACGGGCCATGCCTTCTTATGGTTCTCTTCTGTGTGAATATGATTGCTCATTGAATTAGATCACTATGTTGACATCCATAAGTTCAGCTGAATAATTGTGTAATTACCTGCTTTTTTGTTTTTTTAACAGGGAGCCTGTGTTGGACTATATTTTATCAACAGACCAGAATGGGCTATTGTCGACCATGCATGTGCAGCATATTCATTGATCTCAGTTCCTCTCTACGACACCCTTGGTCAGTGTATATCTATAGTCAATTGTGTTTTGTTTTTTGGTGGTTTATCCTTATCCTTGTTGCCAAGGCTCTTACATGCTTTCTTGCTCTCACTCTAGGACCTGATGCTGTGAAGTATATTGTTAATCACGCAGATGTGCAGGCCATTTTTTGTGTGCCTGCAACCTTGAATGCTGTGAGCATAATCTAATTTCTACGAGTTGTTCATTCGTGTTATTTGACATCTAAAACTCGTCCATGAGTCATTTGGCATTATTCTTAGCTAAATAATATACTTATTCTACATTGTTTTGTATAGTTCTGATATAGATGAGGGTAGAGTTGTTAAGAGAATCGTATGTCTTTACTTGGTGTGATGCATCAGAGTTTTGACTTGTAAACTCTCAGATCATCTATCTAGTCCACTTAGAAATTTGAATGGAAAAGCAGTGCAAGCAGAAAAAAATTGTCGCCTTGAAAGGAAGCTCATATTAAATGAGGGAAGAGGGGGTTATAAAAAAGAAAGAAAGAGTTGATTGAAACATAAGGGTGGTGTTGAAAAGTTCCTTGGAGTGGCCACCTTTTTATGATTAAAATGGTACATGTACAACTATAAGGGTAGTACTTGGGAGTAAATTGCTTGACTGTTCTAGGTTCATATTAGAGTTGATTGAAGCTAATTGCTTTTGTGTTTGTCTGAATATTGAATTTTGGGCAAACATTTATGTTATACTGATTTTTGAAATGTCGTTGAAGTTTAAACTACTCTCACCCTATTAATCTAGGCTATTTTTACTTCATTTTATTTTACCTTTTTCAAAACTTTGAACATGTGATTGATCAGGGTTTAATGGTGTTTTCTCTGGAAAATGCAGTTGCTGAGCTTCTTGTCTGAAATTCCAAATGTCCGCATTATAGTGGTATGCACTGCAAGATTATAGAAGTAGCATGAGTTAAGCGTGAATTGTGGTTATTTGCTCTATGAAATTAATTCATTTCTGATAATTTGGTGGAATGTGAAGTACAGGTTGTGGATGGTGTTGATGAACACTTGCCTTCCCTTCCGGACAAATATAGTGCTAAAATTATCTCATTCTCAAAACTGTTAAACCAGGTAAATGAAGTTCTATTGTCATTACCTGTGATTTATTATCATAGTCCCATAACACCATTATTTGCGTGTTGATAATATGACTATAGAAATGAACATGACAAAGAACTTTATGAATATATAGGAGAAATGTGGGGATCATAAGCAAATTTATGTTCTGATTCATATATAAAATTCAGTGTTTGATTACCACACTGTTCTTCACGTTTATTCTTATTGAATTGAGACTTCGTGTGAAAATTCATTTTCTAGGGGGCTGGTAAAGTATTAGCTTGAAATATCCTTTCTCAATATATTTTCCCTTCTTTTGAGACCTGTTGAATATTTGATCTAGCCATGGGTCAATGGCGTTATTCATGATTTTCGTATCGTATATGAATAAAGCACCGTATGTTATTCATGATTTTCTTATCATAATGGTTTATTGTATCTGGATTCATTACAAATTGACAACTTTTATCAATGCAGGGCCATATTAATCTGAAGCCCCATTGTCCACCCACACCTGATGACATTGCAACTATATGTTACACGAGTGGGACTACTGGAACACCAAAGGTAAGCCAGATTCTTATCAATGATTTTCTAATAATATATGTTGTCGGGAGTGACAGTTGTTTCTTTGGTGAAGGGGGTCGTGTTAACACATGGAAATTTGATTGCAAATGTTGCTGGCATGTCTCTCGCGGCCTCATTTTATTCAACCGATATGTGAGTACATAAACACATCCCATGAGTACAAAACAACATCCCATTTGTCCTTTCTGTTGTCTGCTAAATTATTTTCTATATTTGGCAGCTACATATCTTATCTTCCTTTGGCACACATCTATGAGCGAGCAAACCAGATTGCATGTGCACACTATGGTGTTGCTGTTGGTTTCTACCAGGGGGTATGTAATTTCATCCGTTATCTTACATTCTGTACTTCTCTATTTGACTTTTCAATATTCTTCAAACTGAATGGTTTGCTTGGAGGAACTAAACAGCTGCGCAAATTAAATACCAAAGATCTACTGTGAAATGATAAGAGTACATGGATCTGTTTGCTTGCTGAACATTAATTGGTCTGCTGTTGGAAAGGCCTATGGGCTGTCAAAAAATTGAATCCTCTAATGTGAATTCCGTGTATCATTCCCTCATTTTTAGCTTAGATGATATAATTAAATGTATGATCTCAGTAATGACATCTGATGGTAATTCATTGACTTGGGCTGATGTTTTGTCCTGCAAGGATGAACTAGTGATAATTTTCTTCTGTATCTACAACTTTTTTCTTCACTTAAAAAAGGTGACTTCGAATTTTTTTTATCCTGGAAAAGAGTTAGATGTGTGATAGAGTAGATGATAGATTGCCGAACTGATAATTTATAATCATTAGGTTGTACATCCACTTCATTTTGTTTTCTTATCAAATACTTGGGTGGCAGGACAATTTGAAATTGATGGACGACCTGGTAACTTTACGACCAACTATTTTTTGCAGTGTTCCTCGGCTGTTCAACAGAATATATGCTGGGTAATATCCCATTCTTACTGTAGTAAAAATTAACTTAGGAAATTAGCATCTGGATAAATGCTGATTCAGCTACGTCTTGTAGGATAATTAATGCTGTCCACTCATCAGGAGGTCTAAGGGAGAGGCTGTTCAATATTGCTTTCAATTCCAAGAAGCAAGCTTTGTTGAATGGTAAGGATGCAAATTTTCCTTTTCCTTTATCAGATGTAAAACTAGGATGAAAGATCAGCATCTTCTGGGGGCGGTAAGCTGCTACAAGGGTTTTAGTGCCCTCTCAATCTGCTGGGAATTATTGTAGCTGCTATAACCATTATGTACTGTTGCAGAGTCGTGTTGCTACATCTCAAATAGCTTCAGTTTCTGGACGCTTTTCAACATTACGTCACTGACTCATGTTTGTGACCTTTATTTTCTGCTGAAATTATTTTTACTTTTACAGGGCAAAATCCATCACCATTATGGGATAAACTAGTGTTCAATAAAATAAAGGCAAAGATTGGTGGACGAGTTCGTCTCATGTGTTCAGGGGCTTCACCTATATCACCTGATGTGATGGACTTTTTGAAGGTGTAAGTTGATTCTGACCCTTAAACGAGTTGAGTAGTGTTATTCACTCAATAGGATACTTCAACTAGCTGTCTATCTGCATTCTTATTTGGCATCACAGTGATACTTCTGAAATCGTAAATTTCATTGTATTCATCACCGTATAGGTGCTTTGGATGTGAAGTCCTTGAAGGATATGGAATGACGGAAACATCTTGTGTTATAAGCTCAATGGAGTTGGGAGACCAAATGACTGGCCATGTTGGCTGCCCCAATCCTGCTTGTGGTGAGCTCACCCGCTTCTTAAAAAGTCCTGTTAACTTTGAATCCTTTAATCAACTATTTGTTTGTAGATGTGTTCACTTTATGTTGCCAAGGAAAACCTGGATGAAAAGGAAACGCAGATGGAAATTTGTGGGGGGGGTTTATATGTCGAACTAATGGGAAAGCCTGACCATTGCACATACTTTTAGTGCACTTGAGCAGTTGAGCTTGAAATAATGCACTGCTCTTTCTTCTGGTTCAGAGATCAAGCTTGTTGATGTTCCTGAAATGAATTACTCCTCTGAAGACCAGCCCTACCCCCGTGGTGAAATCTGTGTCCGTGGTCCAATTATCTTCAGAGGCTACTTTAAAGACGAAGTCCAGACGTAAGGAAGCTCCATTGAGTTCTGTACCGCAATCTCGTGATTTCAAACCCTTCAATTGACTTGAGCTGTTTAAATGCATGCACAGGAGAGAAACAATCGATGAGGAAGGTTGGCTGCATACAGGGGATATAGGTCTCTGGCTAACAGGGGGGCGCCTTAAGATTGTAGACAGGTAAGCACCTTTTCTTCAACCCTGTATGATTAGTCCGGAATGGGCTACATACATGAGCTCCTAGTAGTTTACACAAGTTACAGAAGTTGCTTTACAATTGTGGACATTTTTTTACTTCTACATTCAAGTTCATTTGCCAGGCTGACAATTATCTTTTGCTTAATCCCAGGAAGAAAAACATATTTAAGCTTGCACAAGGAGAGTACATTGCGCCGGAGAAGATCGAGAATGTATATGCCAAGTGCAAATTTGTTGCACAGTGTTTTGTTTACGGTATGTTGAAGCTAATCAAATGACTGAAATTTTGTTACAGTTTTCACTTATGGGTTTGTTTTCCCTGACCCCTGATTGGTATGGCAGGTGATAGCTTCAATTCGTGCTTAGTTGCCGTTGTGTGTGTCGACCCGGATTCCCTTAAAGGGTGGGCTGCATCTGTAGGAATTAAGGTTGGTTATCACCCTACCTCAAGCAATAAACTACTTTGTTTTACGTCTCCCGCCCCAGCTGCATAATTTGTTCCCCTTTACATTTAACACGTATATGTTTGGTCGAAGAAATGTTGTCATTCTGGAAATTCGACTGAACCCTTGTTATTCTGACTCGGTGCAGCATGAAGATCTGGGACAGCTATGCCGTGATCCAAGAGCAAGGGCAGCAGTTCTAGCCGACATGGACGCTTTAGGAAGAGAGGCTGGGGTACGTATGCTGTGTGTTTAAAAAGTGTTATCGAATTCGGCATGTTTCATGCCAAGCACGCCCTATGCAATCAAGTCATGATTGTACTGGCCATGCTAACTGGTTGGGATCTTCTGACATTTCTCTTGCAGCTGCAGGGATTCGAATTCGCAAAGGCTGTCACATTGATTCCCGAGCCTCTCACCGTTGAGAGCGGTCTCCTCACCCCGACACTCAAGGTAAGCCTCAGGCATTCTTAACCTCTATACTCTCCTCCGGCTAGCTCTTGAACCACCTGACTGACCTGTTTTGCGTGCTCCGCGGCCTTTGATTGCTTTCCAGATCAAGAGACCCCAAGCGAAAGAATACTTCGCCAATGTGATATCGGAAATGTATGCTGAAATCTCGAAATCAGACCCCGCGGAGCAGAAGTTGTGAGAGCTGGGGAAAAAATGTAAGCCTGTACACTTCCCCAATTTATACCACAAAAAGGCCTTATTTTCATCTTCTTCTTTGAATCTATAGGGGATTCTTGTATAAGTTGTACTGCCTTGCCTTTAGGTGTTCAAAAAATCTCATATCCAATCTCATATAAGTTGTACTGCCTTGCCTTGCCTTTAGGAGTATGAACTTATTTTCATCTCCGAGGCATAGCTCAGTGGTTGAAATGACATGAGCTCCATTTTTAACATTATAATGCATACGATCCAAACACGTTCAAAAGATGAGCCATTTTTCAACCTCACTTGTTCGATTTTGGAAAGAATCATCCCGAATTCCCGACTATGGATCGGTTGCAACGCTCGTTAGGCACTGGATATGATTCAATAGCAGTACTTGTAAGGCTATCTTCAACAACTTTTTTAAAATTTCTCTAAAACAGGAAAACAAAATAAATATTTTTCAAATTATTTTTGTTTCAACTTCTACCGTTTTTTAATTTCGAAGATTTGGAGAATCATTTAGCTTTGAAGAATTATGCAGATTTAGAGAAATTTCTCTATTTTTTGTATTGCTTCAAAAACTTCTTAAAATTCATGCTCTAATAGGTTGTACATTGTACTGCAACGTATAAAATTCATGCTGTTTTTTGCAATTACTGTCAAAATTGGGGTCATATAGTGCAATTCGCACAATTTGTGTGGTTTATCTTTAAATATAATAAAAAAAATCTGGCGTCAGAATAAATTGGCGCGGTGCGGACAAGCGTCGACCATTCCTCACCTGCTAGTCCAAACTCCTTTCCCTTTCCCCCAATTTCGTCGGTTATCTCCTCCTCCGGCCGATTATCAACGCCACCGGCGCCGGCGATAGTGGATCCCCGGAGATGTCCGAGCGCGTTGACGTGGCGACTGTATGTCCCGCGGATTCACAATTCTCAGCCCTAATTTGTAGGGATGTCCTGCGAATCGTCTTCGAGAAGCTCTCGATCGCCGATTTGGCTCGCGCGTCGTGCGTGTGCCGGCTGTGGTTCTCGCTGGCCTCTGACGGCGAGATTCAGATAGCGTCCTTTAAGTCTCCGTGGAAATTGAAGGATGTGGTGGGGAATCCGACCTCTGGTAGCTTCTGGCGAGACAACAGCTTGACGAAATTCGCCATTTCTCATCGGATTTCCAGGGGCGATTCCGTCGCCAGCCTCGCCGTCAAGTACTCTGTCCAGGTTTTCCCTCTCGATTTCGACAAATTTGTTTCCATCAATAATGAATAATTTCGATTTCACATCTTTGGTGCGATTAACTCGAAGCTATAACTAAACGGATCTCTGTGTCTTAGATAATTAAGACTTTTTGCTAGAGGAAGAGAAGATAATTAGGTTTTTCAATTATCCGAAGAGAAGATAATTAGGTAATTTGGATTCAGGTTATGGAAATAAGGCGATTGAACAACATGATGAGTGACCATGGCATATACTCGAGAGATCGGCTACTGATTCCTGTAAACAACCCAGCCATACTCGAAGGAAGAACTTGCTACATTGAGCTGGACAAGCACGCGAAGAGGGAGGTCGCGGTGTTGTATCTTGAAGGTAGTCCAGATTCGAGAAACTCGGTCACCTCGGCCAATTCCTGCAGCACAACCGCCTCCTCGGATCAGGGGAGGAGAAGGGTGATTGAGTCATTGAGGAGGAGCATGCACGTAGACGATCAGACTGCTATGTATTATCTGTCGATATCCAATGGCAACCCCCGAGCTGCACTGTCTGAGTTCTCCGACGATCTCAGCTGGGAAATACAGTCGGGTACCATTTAGCTTGGGACCAAGTTGAAATCGGCTGCAACAGCTTCTGGGGCGATCACGAAAACAGTTTGGTGAAAATATCTGTAGGTGGTTCATAAATAAGTGTTTTCCAGAGCAAATTTGGGAGAATAAAAGCCCTCCATTGTTGCTAGCGAAGTAAGAACTCGCATTTGGGCTAGTGTGTAACTGAACTATAAAGCTTATCAGACGGTAAATTCATCATACTGGGAAAAAACTAGTAATTTTTTTTGTGTTTGAAGTAATATTTGTTCCAAAAATACACTCGAAACTTGTTTAATAAACCCATTAGGTAAAAACCTTGCTCAAGGCCATGTTTTTCTGCAAGATTTGAGTTTTTAGACGTAGTTTGAACTTTGAAGGGTATATTTTAAATCTGATAAGCTGTGGACAAAGGTATGTATCAATTTTGGCTTTGGTGCTACCTATCTATCTGGACTCCCATGTACTGGCATTTTATACTGGCATGTAAAAAAATCGACCTGGAACTCCTGGTTATCGAACAATAAAAATAAATGGATGTTAACTCCATTCCGGAAATTTGGCAAATAGACAAGTTGCATGAATCATCTCACCAACAGCAATACACAAACAGCCAATGTGGATGAATTTGTCAACAGTCGAGAACGCAAAGCAAGGCAAGCACAATAAACCATATATACACCACTACACCCACAACTCATCAAACATTGGTGTCTTGGTTGTTGAACAAAGCTCTTTGCTGCCCCCACCAGACTCTCCTTTGGATCTACATGAGAGGTTTATCTGTCAGAAATGCAGCTGATTCAAATAGACCAAGCTGATCTAGGTGTACAAGAAAACCCCAAGTGACCTTAAGCATTTGATGATTTGGGGGTTAAAAAGAAACCCACACAGCATATTAGCAGTGCCATATATATATATTGAAGGTAAATAGAAATGCAGAAAATGGGTCAGAATCAGATAGATAGTTCATGGATGGGAGAACCTGCTACAGAGAAACCCTGAAGACGGGCATTAGAATCCAAGGAGCAACAATCGGTGAAACAAGAGATCCCTGGATAGTTGACACTTACCCATATCCCACAAAATTGCCTTCTTTTCTGGTGAGATCAGCTCCTTTATGGAAAAAAGGAAAGAAAGAGTAGCGTAAAATCGTGGATTGTCAAAGGGGACGATAGGAATTACACAACTAGAAACAAGTCCACCTCATTGCAAGAAAAAGATACCATTTGATGGTAAAATGAAAAATATTCAAGCAAAAATACGTAATCAGGGCATAGAATAACTAGATAAGACAAGGCACGGGCAAGAAAATAAAACTGCAACCAGGTAGAGTACTTGGATGTTCTTCCACAGACATAAGAAAGTAATTAGGAACTCAAAAACCAACAATCAGGTGCTGATGCCGCCATAAGCATGCCTGCAATAGCAAGAACATACATAGTACAAAACGCAAAAATATTGACTCCAATGGATCATGGCAAATGAATATCCCGCTTCTCTGCAAATTTCATAACATTACAGCAAGATTAGAGATGTGAGTCCCAAACTTCCAACTAGTCATGGCAACAGGTTAGTAACCAGGTTCAGAAGATCTCCAAGAAACATCATGCCTGTAAGATAGAACAACGATAGCAATAAAGAAGAGTTAAGAGAAGAAGCAACTAATAATGTATCATACATGTTATGGGTTAAAAACAGATCATTAAACTTTGATTAAAAACCACAATTCATCATAATAAATATTTGACTTTTTTTGTTTGTATTTGGGCCTTGAACATCCCAGTACAAATACTGTATGGAGAAAAAGACCTAGTAATTACTGGCATGTAATTAAGTATATCAATGGTAATATGAAGTAAAAAGCATACAAGTTGACCAACAATAAGGTAAACACAAATGTTTGACACATCATCCTCAAAAGCTCACAGTTGGTACAGAGGGCAATATAGATCATCAATTGCCAGGAGATATATTATACAACCATGTAACACAAACCAAAAATCAAGATCTTAATCCACACCCTTCCCAGTCAACCAAACCTTTAAAGCCTGCAGAGAGGAACAGACGCATATATCTCATTCATCACACCAATTCCCAAGCTAGCAGATGAGGCAACTATTTAAGCATCAGACCAGTGAGCTCATGTGTCATAATTTCTATATGGCTACTTCATACATCCATTCATAATCTTTCAATTACCACATCATCAAGGTGCCTGCACAGCCCCAAATCACCCAACCCACTCCCATCCCAATTTTTAACGCCTCAACTGACTGGCCTATGGTCAACTAGATATATTACCCAGCATTTTAAAGAACTAAGATGGGTAACAGGGAAGCCATATATGACTGGTTTACTAACAATTATTTCATTACCTATCATTTTTTCTTTTTCTTGGGGTTGTTCTAACAGACACACACACTAAATATCAACATCCCCTTTGTGAAAAAAGGGGTTGAAACCATACAACCTTCCTTCTTCCATCATTTGATCACTGAAATTGCGAATATAATAAGATCGCATGGCTACCTGCAAAAATACCACAATGTAAACCAAACTAATAAGCAGGAAAGAAAATCTTACCTTAACAACAAAGAAGCACTGCATGATTAGAATCAGCTCATTTCTGCCATGAACTTCTCATATTCTGCATCTACCCCTTGACTTGTCTTTTCTACCGATGAAACTGGAGGTGCTGGAGGATTAGATGCCCATGGCACATTTGCAAAGCTTGGTGGCTGATCAGACGGCACTGCAGGAGGGGGTGGAGGAGGAGCTATTCCATAGTACATAGAATAGCCAGATGGTGGCATTGGGTATGGAGGTAAAGGAGGTGGTGCTACTGAAGTAACACTAGTGCCATAGATATTTGCAGACACAGGCTGAACAGAAGAACCACTCTGAGATTGGAAATCAGGGGGATAATTTTGTTGAGTATCACTGGTAGTAACTGTTTGTGGTTGTGTGCTACTGGGAAGAGGAGCCGGTGGGGGAGGATAATGAGCACTAAAGGGCGGCAAGGTTGGGTTCTGCCCAGGATTATACATAGTCGAGCCAGGGGGTGGAGGATAAGCAGCATAAGGAGGAGGAGGGGCAGGTGGCCCCCAAGGCATAGGAGCACCATAGCTTCCAGGAGGCATGCTACTAAGAGGCCCACCGGATGCAAATTGTTGAGATGGATAAGCACCTGGTGCCTGGGCAGTATTAGGATGCATTGGCATGGATGGAGTGGGAGGAGCTGGTGGCCCAGTTGGCTGGGGAGGCTTGCCTGCAATTCTCACAGCAATTCTCCGCCCTTCTAATGTATAGCCGTTCATACTAGCAATAGCAGCATTAGCCTGTTCAACGTTTGAATACTTTACAAAGCCATATCCCTTGCTTAATTGAGTAACCCTGTCTTTAATGACCTTAGCCATCACAATTTCTCCAAAGGGTGTGAACATCTGGATCAAGCCATCGTCCTCAAGAGTGGGAGGCAAATATCCAATATATAAATTTGTTTCGTCGTATTCCTTGAGTTTGATGCCATTAGAACCCAAGCCAGGATGTGCACTGCTGGTTACACTGTCACTCTGCCAGGGAGGATTAGTAGCAGAGCTTCCAGGACCTAGAGCAGCAGGATTTGATGAGATTGTTTTTGCAAGTGAATCGGGAACAGTTCCGCCTAGTTCTGCCAAGAAGTTCTGATATTCATCATCCATCTTCTTTCCGGCTGTTCCTTTGACAGGACAATCGATTGTTGGATGTCCACCATCTCCACATATTTTACAAAGAACGTCACTCTTAAAAGTCGAGTGTCGAGAAGGACACGCATATTGCCGATGTCCAGGCTCACCACACAATCTACAGTACTCCTCATCCCTGATCGTCCCATTCAGTGCAGCAAGCTCTCTCAGCTGCTGCCTCTTATGCTCGTTCAGGACCTCATCAACAGGCTGCAGTAGCTTCTCAATCATCTCAGCCGCAGCTTCAAGTGACTCCTGAGTATCAGCTTCAACCAGCACATGCAAATCCTCGTTCTCAGCCGGATCATGCTTCAAGCTTTGCTTCTGCTGCAGCTGCAATCTCCCTTCCTTAACCGACCCCTTTCCTCGGATCACAATCTTCGCCCCAGTCTCCTTCTCCATTCTCTTCTGTGTATTACCTCTTGGCCCAATTATCAACCCTATAAAATTGTAACCGGGGTACTCCTTCTGAGGTATGTAAAGCTTCTTATGTAGCTTGGGAGGCCTGTAATCAGCCGGAGGCTTATAATTAGGATTGATCTTCATAATCTGTGATATAATCTCCAATCTCTCCCTGTTAAGCTTCTCCCGAGCCCGATACTCCCTGGTGTTAATCCTAATTCCCATATTATCATACACAGGCTCAGGAGAAGGCGATCTAGCACCTTCCGGTGTATCATCATACGGTCCACCGGATTGCAATTTCCTACTAATCTCAAGAAGCCTACTATTAAGCGCTTGAATCTGAGGATCGAATTCAATACCTCCCATGAAATCCGGCAGCTGAATCACAGGCGTGGGCTCATCGTCCGCCCACCGCGACTTCCTCTTCCTAGTCCCACCGGCGCCGGTGCCATCACCTCCACCGCCCTCCTTGTTGTCCGACTCGGAAGGCGGGTCCCACCTGCTCCGCCGCTTCCTCCTCCTGCTGGTCGTCTCCTCCTCACCGGCCGACTGGTCCTTGTCGGTTCCGCTATGCGTGTTAGTGACGCCAGAAATCAGCGGCCTCGGCACGGAGGCGGCATATTCCGCGTTACCGTTGGCGAGATTGCCGTTCTCGGATTTCTCCGGATTGGAATTGCACGGGAATTGGTGGGAGGGCTCCTGTTCATCGGCGGAAGCTAGGGTTTTGGGCGGCTGGCAATCATCGTAAGCGGGTGGCTGGGATTGATTGTGAGAGTAGGGATCCTGGGGAGAATTCAGGGTCTCGGGGAGTGTATGGGGTTGCGAATTCGAAGAATAATCCATGGATTGTCCAATGCAAACTGGTGGGAGAGAGGGGAGAGATAGAGATTTTGTAAACCCTAATCTCACCTCCACAGCAGCCACAGGTATGAACAAACCATACGAAGAATCTAGGACGTGTGTTTCGACAGGAAAAGAAATTGGGGGTCGCTGACCTATTAATGACGCAAAAATAGTATGAACAGATTAATTATTTTATTTCACATATTAATTTAGATAGACCAAAAAAAAGTAGATAAAAAAAACATGTATCAAAAACCATCTATCAAATATTCCCTCTATAGTCTCTTCTAAGACATGTGATAAAATTGGAACGAAAATATTTCATCTATTCATCCATCAATATTTTATGTTTTAAATTATTTTCCTTTTTACAAAAATTTATTTTTGTTTTAAACTTATAAAAATAGTTTTAACTTTTTCTATGGTAATTTGCATAGATATACCAATGTCTTTTCATTTTTACAAAGGTCTATGACGTCTACGGGAGTAATTTGTAACAGGGCACAAATGACAGTTTTCCAGATTAATTTTTAACTTGTAATGTCGATTTTCGGTTTGGAAAGTATTAAGTAGAGAGAGGGCCTCTGATGAGTGAGAGGGGATGTAATAGGTTTTCAGTGCGAGAAGAAGGGAAGTAAGAATATCTAAGGAGATATTGGTGGATTGCATGAATTGAATGTGTCGGGAGAGAGTGGTGTGGCGCGTTAATTGAGGGGGAGTTGCATAGAGAGATGGAGGGAAGGTCATGGGGTAGTTGTAGACAGGCTATTATCGATTACATGATAGTTGAATCGAAATACATTACACAACATTAATATTACATGACAACCGAAAATTTATTCGTGACATCGTCATACAGTCAATAGTACAAAGCACTATAAAAGCATTTAGATGGAGGCAGGGGCGTAACTAGCAACGGGCTGACGTCCGCTCCAGCCCGTCCCATTTTTAAAAAATAAAAGAAAATAGATTAAAAATAATATGAGAGATAATATTTATTGTCCCGCTCCAACCCGTCCTACTAGTTTTGTGCCTGGATGGAGGGACAAGTGGGACAATATTTATTGTGGGTGGCATGTATGAGAGAGAATAAGACATTGTGTCGAATTATAGGGAAGAGATGGATATGGGGTGAGGAGGGAGCATTTATTGTAAGTGTATTCCTACCAAAATTTCAATAACAAGACAAGTTTAATTGAGATGTGTGATTGGAGAGAGACATGGGAGGTCAAGAGTGGAACTCGGATGGTTGACGTTGAAGGTTGCAGACTAGTTGCAGGTAAGTCGTTCCATATTGCATGTCAGCCAATATAACATATGTAAAACCAACAAATATTACATGACAACTGAAGACTTATTCATGACATCATCATATTGTAGAAAAGACATAATATTTATGGGTAAGTGTGATAACGGTTGAGAGTGCAAAGTTTTAGCGTGACACCAACAAAAAATTTCATGACACCCATATCAATTGCCATGCCCCCCACATAAATTTCCATAACATCCAGAAAAATTGAACAATTATGGTTCTTTGTGGCTTGTCAGAATCCTCCCCTCCCTTCACAATTCGCTAGTGTTGCACAAAAATGCAAACAACCCCATCGATCATTTCCCTTGGTGTTCTTGTTGTCGGCAACTCCCAATTTTGAGGCTTCACCGTTCGATGGTTCACCCTCCCTTTCCAATTTGCACTCAATCACTTTCCTCGGATTCTCTCGTTTCAAACTCCATGCGGATGGTGATGTGGAGTAACCAATGTTTCCCTCTCCCTTTCAACTTAAAAAGCTCTCTTTTTAAATTTCCGATTTAACGGACTCATTAATAACAATCGTTATTACCCTTGTATATAATAGGGGTGAAAGTCACTTATCATTTGTGCAAATTTTTTAAGGGACTTATTTGTTAAGCAATTTTTTTAGGAAAACAGAGCCTAAAATAATCTTCTATTAGACGCTCCCAAGTGCTCAGATGAATTGTGCATTTAGATGAGTGGTGCATTTCATATCCTCCCTTATGGCACTATGGGTTATGCCCTTCACCTATAGAACTATGAGCAATGTTCTAAAAGGCGCTAGGCAGCGAGTGACCGCCCAACGCTCAGGCAGATTTAGAACAAACTTGATTATTTTAATATATTTTAACGTATAAAACATGTCAATAATTCATACAATGTAATAATAATCCATAATATCACTCATAAACTCAACTTTGTGGTGCTTAACTAACATTAAAGTAAATAAACGCAAAAGTACGCATTTGACTAACGACTTTAAACATCCTAAAATCCAAAACCATAGGTTTGACTAAAAAACAAATATATCTTGACTTGGGAGATAAAAAAATCATAAGTTGGCTAATCAAATGCCTAAAAGCTAAAATTAAATAATTGTCGGGCTACACGGGACTAGGCAGGGGCTAGGCAGTGCCTATGCGGCACCTAGGCGGCGCCTAGACGGGTCTAGGCAGTGTCTAAGCAGATTTCCGTCTAGAGCGCCTAGGCTTAAAAATTCTTAGATCCCCTCCTGCCGCTACTTAGACACGATTTTTAGAACACTGACTATGAGAAGGCTTAACTGATCCATAATAGTTTAATTTTTAGGTCAAAACATCTAGGGTTGTGCTTCCGGTCTGGACCGGACCGGACCGAAGATTCCGGTCCGGTCCAAGACCGGTGGACCGTAATCTCCAAGAACTTGGACCGCGGATCGGACCGGGACCGGAACTTATGGTCTCGGTCTTTCCGGTCCGCGGACCGTAAAGACCGATTGGACCGGAACTTTACCCTACATTGAAATTTCTTAACCCTAGATTTAAAATCGGGATGAGATTTTCAATCTTAGTCTAAAATATTTATGATTTCTCCAAATCTATACTAAAATCGATATTAATTTGTCAAAATATACACAAAAAAACCTAGATCTAAAAGTGAAACGGAGAGAGAGGCACGCCTCACACATATTCACCTCTTCTTGTTTTTTTTTAATGATAAGAAATCCGGTCCAATTCCGGTCCGGACCGGAAATTACGGTCCGATCCCGGGTTTGGACCAAAAACCGGAAATAAGAATTTCTTGGACCATGGACCGGACCGTAATATCCCGGTCCGATCCAAAGACCGTAATTTCCGGTCCGATCCCGGTCCGATCCAAATTTTGCCCAGCCCTAATCTATAAATGACCACTTATAAAAGATAATTATAAGCTATGAAGGGTTATTTATTGGTCAACATCATGTTTTTTATATGCAAATACATTAGTCTGAAACATTAAGGGCTTGTTTGTTTATAGAGGAGAGAATTAAAAGAAATTAAATTAAATTTTACATATAAAACATACGGGGTATATGATTATCATTTTTTTTTTTATCTTAATCTAGTTCGATTGACTCAGTGACTTTACATCTCGATCGGGTACAATGTGACCCATTTAAAAGGTTGACCCTCCCACTCACAGTGAGAGAAATAATTAGAACATTATAGGAGAAATAGTTACCCTCCTTAAAATTAGAGAATGAAATGTGGGGAAATGTAACAAATTTTGTAAGAAAAATGAGAGAATGAGAGTAATGGTTAGAATAGTGAGTAATGAACCTTAAATTAAGGACTCGTTTGGTTTAAATTTTAGAAAGACAAAGAGAAATAAAATAAATATAGTCCATTTATAGTCTAAGATACATTGTTAACATTTTTAATCGTTATCTTTTTCTCCTAATTTTTCTTACAAAATTGGTTTTATTTCCCCCATTTCAATCACTCATTTAAACAATGGGTAATCATATCCCACATGCTCTTCTAATCATTACCTCTCCTATCTTATTTTTTCATACAAAAATTAGCATTATCTTATCTACTCACAAAATTTATATACAATATATTTTTCCATACAAAATTTATTTATGTTTCATCTACCTTACACGGTCTTATATCAAACGAGCCCTAAACAGAGACTAGATTAATGAAGGTAAATTATTACCTTTCTCTAAAAAAAAAAACGAGGGTAAGTTGTAAGAGGGGGTAGTAGTCAATAAAGTTTTTTTTCAAAACAAAATTGGAAATAACTATCTTACCGCATTTTTAAAATATAACAATAATTATTCAATGAAAATTTGTTTGGGCCAAAGCCCAATACCCCGTTTTAATATACTGGGCCGGAAGGCCCATTAACGAGCCCCGGTCATCATCTCTATCGCTGATCCCCCTTTCTGACCTTGCCGGCCATTGCCAGTGCGGGTTTTGGTGGTTTATGGAGGGTTTACTGACTACTGCGTATCCTCTGATCCCTCCCCCTCTCTAATGGCGCCATCTCCTTTCTCTCTCATCCTCCACCACCTCTCCAGAGCCCCTTCGCTCCGCTACCGCCATCTGCTCTCTCCAGTCGCCAAGCATTTCTCTTTCTCCCCTCACAATCCATCGGAAACTCCCAAGCCGTCCTCTCTCTCCGCCCGTCTGAGCATCGTCTTCGACCAGATCGATCAGATTGAGAAGGAGCGCGCTGAGAAGGACGATGCTCTGCAACGGATTAGAACATGGCGCGAATCGAGGAAATCGAAGCAGTCAGAGGCTGATGTATCCGCAGAGGGAAGTAGCGTGGAAGCTCAGGAATTAGGGCTAGTGTCTACACTACCTGCTAGCGTTGATTCTGCTGTGGATTTGGATAAAGAGGGAGGTAGAGAGTTGAAGAAGAAGGAGTTTGAGCTGGTGCATCCGTGGCCGGAGTGGATTGAATTCATGGAGCGGTTGGTTCAGCATAATTACTTTGATCATCGGAGGAAAGATGAGGATAAGATGATCGAGGGACTGGGGCTTGATGCGTCTGATGTTGTTGAAGAAGGTCTTGATTTTCTAAAGGACTGGAAGAGTGTACAGACGGCCGGTCTCAACTTTGGCCGTGATCGTTTTGATATTTTCAGGTTAGCTGTCATTTTTCGCGTTTTCAGCTTCTGATTCATCAATTCATTGTAGCGTGATTTTCAAGTTCTCTGAAATCTTGAATGGACATTCATTTCTGAAATGTGAATGGAAATATGAGGTGGAGTTTGGTGATTGTTGAACTGAAGTTCTTAAATTTTGTATATTGACAGTAACTGTGATAATATCTTTGGTTTAGAAATGAAAAGGTGTTACAAACTTGTATTGAATGTGACAGTTTAGATGTTGTAGCTTCTCAAGTCTAAACTCTAAACACAGTTTTTATCAGTCTGAAATAAAAATTCGATTTCAGGTCCTTGACAAGGCAAGATATTCAGATGTTGGTTGGATATGGATGCCCTAGTTCCGACAGAAAGGCTGTCTTTTCTTCGAAATTGTTGAGAAAATATGTCCACTTGGATGAAGGAGATGTAAGTGAATCTCCTCTTCTACATTTCACGTGCCATTACTAAATCTACACTTTAGCTCATGCTACGGAAAAAAAACAGGGTTTCATTTACAGAACCGTGATAGTGATGATGCACTTAATTGATGATTACTGCAAGATATTTTGTGCATTTACTTCTTACTTTTTTCTTTCCCTTTTATCATTTACCTTGCACTCGAAATTCAGGTCTGCAGTTCATGCAGTCTGAGGAGCACATGTGACAAGGCGTATTTGGTGACTAATAAGGAGGATGAAGCAAGAACCATGGATGTAGTGCGTGTCCTTTTGACATATGGTTTCGAGCCCATAAATGGGTCGGTTGTTAATAAGGATTTACTTAAAAAGAAGTCCACCAAGATGGCTATTCGAAAGTTGCTTCATGAAGTTGTGAAGCTTAGTTCAGTACCTATTGATCCAAATCTCCCCCCTCCAATAATAAAAAAGCGCCCTCCTAAGGTAAAGCAACCACCACCTCCCCCAAGGAGACGGATTGGACGAGATGACATTGAGATGAAAAAAGGAGACTGGCTTTGTGCAAAGTATGTTATTTACCTATCTGTTTGTGGGATTTGTCTTTTCATAATTCCTTTATTGTGATCCTTGTAAGATTTGAAGGTTTTGGTGTGATTTTCACTAGCTATGCATTTAAACTTTTGCACATGATATGGGTGGTTAATGTTGCCTTATTCTTGGTGGAGTGCTTAAAATAAGATATCTTCTGCCTCTTATTGTCTGCAATGTACTTATGTGTATGTTTCAAATCTTTCCCCTAATTTTTATGTTTTTTTAATGCTTAGCAAAAAAATTACAGTAAAGGGTTGTTTCTGATTTCTGTTTGAAATATTGCAAATTGTTTTTGGGATCGCAATGGATTTATATATCTGGAATATTTCATAGTGTCTGATCTTTTAGTTGTCCTTTATTTTTGTCCTCTTATCCAAAGATTTGTGCTACTAGTGAATATTTGCTATGCTTTAGAACCATTGAATATAGTCGTTATTGAGTCTTTTGGAAGCAACTTGGTCAGGGAAAAGGGTGCATACACCTCAACCCCGAGACCCTTTGGGCGGGATATACTGGGTTTGTTTATTTGTTGTTGTTGTATATTGTCCACATGTTTTATGCAGTTACCAAGCTTTACATTAATTACCTCAATACTGTTGATGAAGTTCTTCTCATTTGCTACAATTTGTATTTGTCTGTCACAGGTGTGATTTCATGAATTTTGCGAAGAACGCTATCTGCCTACAGTGTGATGCCAAGCGCCCGAAGAGACAATTGCTTCCTGGTGAATGGGAATGCCCACAGTAAGTTTCCTGTTATTTGATGTGTGCTTTTTTTCTGGATCTTGGTCCTTAAATATAAAGTGTTGATCAATATGTTTAGGCTTTGACAATGATCTCCCGGAGAACAGTGCCGAAAGTTCTGGCTAATTATGCTTTGATGTTCCATATAACTTCTTCAAAATATGCTTTCAAAGCAAACAGTATTTAGCTCTTTTGATGTTCCTAGATAAATGTTGTGCATAGGATTAGCTACAGAATCTTCTTGAGCCCAAAGAAGATGGCTTTAAACTTGCAAATATGTAAATTTCAGGCTTTAGGGCTAACACATCCAAATGTTGAATTGGTTACTGTATTCACTTGTTGAACATATTATTTTTTGCAGGTGCAACTTCTTAAATTACAGAAGAAATATGGCTTGCTTTCACTGTGAGCACAAGCGGCCACCTGATGAGTACACAGAGAGTGAAGTGCAAGATAGAAGACGTGGGCCTTTTGCAAGGCCCGAGAGAGTTGTCAACAGGCAGGAGGTTTCCAATGCGTGGAATTTTGATTTTGACGACGATGAATCAGATGGGGCAGATGTTGCTGCTTTTGAGAATGCAGATGCTCCTGGCACTCATGAAAACAATAGGTCAGATATGAAGGCTGAAAGCGCGCAGACTAGAAGGCCAGGAGATGATGCGTATCCAATGGACAGAAATCCAAGGATACAATCTCATGGCCAAAGGACACATGGAACAGGATTTGATGATTTTGAGGATGAGGAAGATGATGATATTGACAACTACGAGTTAGAGGATGCAAGTAGAAGTCAAAGAGAACAGACTTCTTCAGTAAACTTTTCTGACATTGAAGACTCTCTGTCCGAAGACGATGATGTTGACTTTTCGAAAAATCACAAAACGAATTCCAGATCAAGGAACAAGTCCCCTTCTCATAGAAGAGGAGCTTTGACTGGTTCAGATGATGACGCCTTAGATTTTGGCTCAGAGGATGACCTACCGATTCATCCAAAGTGGAAGTCAAGCCATGTTGCAGAGAGGGTTAGAGTTCCACGAGGCCGGTCCAGAGCAGGTTTCGACTCTGAAGAAGACGTCGACCTTCCATCTGGTAGCGACAACGATGATGCCATGGATAGAGGTTTCAGATCCAGAGCAGGAAGTCGGGATTCTAGAGGAGTCGGCTTACAATCAAGAACGAATGATAGAGGATTCAGCAGGGAAAATTTCAGAGACCAAAGACAGGCAGGACGGTTGGATAGGCAACCAAGGCACCGCCCTGATGAATATGACAACCGATCAGACGATGGCAATCACTTTAGAAACAATGGGCGTGGTGGAAGAGGGAGTCGTGGTGGTGGATATGATAGGGAGAATTCCAGAGACCAAAGACAGGCAGGACGGTTGGATAGGCAACCAAGGCACCGCCCTGATGAATATGACAACCGATCAGACGATGGCAATCACTTTAGAAACAATGGGCGTGGTGGAAGAGGGAGTCGTGGTGGTGGATATGATAGGGAGAATTCCAGAGACCAAAGACAGGCAGGACGGTTGGATAGGCAACCAAGGCACCGCCCTGATGAATATGACAACCGATCAGACGATGGCAATCACTTTAGAAACAATGGGCGTGGTGGAAGAGGGAGTCGTGGTGGTGGATATGGTAGGGAGAATTCCAGAGACCAAAGACAGGCGGGACCATTAGACAGGCAACCACGGCACCACCTTAATGAACACAATGACCGATCAGACAGTGGCACTCGCTTTGGTAACAATGGGCGCGGCGGGAGAGGGGGCTTTGGCAGGCAACGAGGACAGTTTAGAGAATCTAATAATTGGTCAGATAACGAGCGACATTTTGAGGAAGAAAGGCCGAGGAGACCACGAGTTAATGTGAGATGAGACTAAATTCATGGAATTTAAAGCTAAAGCCTCTTTGTCCTTTGCCGATCCAGGGTGTGGTCTAGTGAATTGGATGGGATGTGCGAACTTTGCGTGGTGCTATTTCCGTCTTTGCCTTCCTGTACAAGCTCGGGTTCTTGGTAAGGCGGGTGCGAAATCTCCCATGCTCTAATGCAACACCAAGTGCTTCAATTTTGCAGAAGATCCTATATAGTGAGGTATACTTTTACTGCAACTGCAATTGCTTCAATTTTACCTCTGTACAATTGTGTACCG
Source organism: Persicaria maculosa (assembly GCA_963922045.1). Lineage (NCBI taxonomy): Eukaryota > Viridiplantae > Streptophyta > Magnoliopsida > Caryophyllales > Polygonaceae > Persicaria > Persicaria maculosa. Next base: position 10,801,990 of record OY998267.1, on the reverse strand, counting down.
CTTTTCCCATTTAGGAATGGACGATTTGTAAAACGTTAGCGATAAAGAAAGCAACGGTATCCAGAGTTTTGCAAACCAAGTATTTGTTACGAACTCGTAGATGGTTTTCGCCTTTTCGAAAGTAGTTGAATACTTATTGTCTGCTTTACGTAGGAACTAGGAAGACAAGCCACAGAGAACAATGTTTAAAATCTTGCACAAACTTGAACTTGTGGAGCTGCATCAATGGGATCAATAAACCCTACTTTTGGGTTCAGCCTATTTGCAAAATAACCCTACAAATATATCCATCAAGCTTAAAAAACCAAAATGAAATCAATCCCTGCAAAAGTTTGCCAAGAAAAAAAAAACACATGATGTTAAGTTCTTTTCTAAACTTTGAATCAACAAATATGATCTCAAGCTAAACTGTAGGTTTTCCAAGAGCAACATGAGTGATCAACTTAAAAAGGCATCATCACTACTACAAACATCTCAAGGATAAACTGAAACCTAATAATCGAACCACGGGGAACACGCCTTAACCAGGTTCCTGAACGCTTTCCCGGTTTCACCTCCTGTTAGTAGCCGTAACAGCAGCAAGGTGGAGCTGACCCGAATTAGCTTGCAGGGGTGCATATAGGAAACTCTCAATTTACAGAATTTCTCTGATTTTTTCTTTTCCCCCGGTTCCTCCTGTATCCTGAATCCTGATAAGAGAATAAGACAAGGGTAAATGTAGGCCCAACTGCATTGAAGATTCTCGAAAAATCACCAAGAAGCTAGAGGATGTTGAAGCAAAATTGTTACTCTATCCAAGCAAGAATCTGAACACATCGCTTAGTGTAATTATTCCCTCAACACGCTTGCTTCCAGCCTCCACTATCACAAGTCTCCGAACCCCTAAAAGGACGGATCAGTGTAGAGAATGGTGAGATCTGTACGTAAACAAAAAAAAGCAGCAGCAAGGAAACAAGGAAAAGTTACACGTATACCAGGATTAGACAGCCTATCCATGACCTTTTGCAGGGGGTCCGAGGGCAAGCACATATGACATGTTTGCGCACTGAACGTACCATGAGAAGAATTAGCATCTTGTTCCAGCTGAAGTGCCTGCAGAGGAAAAAAGAATGAGAACCGCACAAAGTAAGGAAAACAAGCTCGAGATTGACTGCTCGCCAGTCACTTGGTTTGGAAAGGAGAGAAATGCCAAGGTATAAGACATCTGCATTTTTAACTTTTTACCATCAACACAACATCAAATAATGTCATTTAGTACAGACAGAACTCAGTTCGTTCTCAGGAGAGTGCTAGGCGTGGGTTCAAAATCCTTCTATAAAAATAGCTATACCTGATAGATGCTCATTTCATCAAGGTGGATATGTGCATACACTCTGTCTTTCGCCAAAGAAGTAATATTACTGAAAATACAACATAATGAGCATCAGAACTCAGATGGAACATTGATAGGATAACAGACCGATTCAATGATGATTTAAGTGCAGGATTACCTCCGAGAATATACGTCAATCAAAGAGTTATTGGCATCAACTATAGGTACACAGCTCACTTCAGCTACACGAAGGAAAGTAGCAGCCAGTGTAAAACAGATGATAGAATAATGAATATGGATATAAAAGAATTCAAAGAAACATAATCACAAAAGGGTTTTTATCAGTTCCAATAAATGACGGCGATTGACGTCATCAGTAACATCTTAAAGCCACCTAGTGCTTATGTTAACAAACTAGACCATAACAAACTAAAGAAATTTCACATAAGAACACAACAATCGTTGAAAAGAAGATTTATCTTAAGAGGCAACCAGCCACAAATTTTTTGATGAGTCAAATGACATTACTAATTTATTCATCTTATTAAGCAACATTAGAATGCCATGAGGGAGCAGATAGCAACAAAAAGAGACAATCTACCTTGAACTAGCAAAGACAAGGCAGCACCCAGTGAATCGTGTTGTCTCAGCATGTAAAATGGCCTATTTGATTCTCCAATCTTGGGAACCCATGTACCCAAAGGAATTGAACAAATTGGTTCATGGAGAATAGGCAAAGCACTACTGGAATGTTTAAAATGTCTGCAAATACCTACAAAAATGTACATGGCAATCAGTGAGAAACTCAATTATCTTATCACCAATACATATTAAAAACTCGTGTCACACACAAGATGTTGCAACTATTGCAACCTGTTTTACAAGAGGCAACATATGGCATGAATTAAAGGAAACGGAATGAACAATAGAAAGGGTTATTACTCAGGGCATATAATATACAAACTAAAGTAACTTGCATTTCAATATTTCTGAAAAACTAAAGCAACTTACATTTCAATATTCCTGACAACGATGCTAGATGTAGTAGCTGAGGTGACGAACCATCTGGTGAAGAGGAGTGAATAATGGGGATGGTGGAGATCTTGTTCAGTAAGAGCTTTAAAGCTACATCCTTTAATGAGTCATAAGGACCACCCTAAGAGAATTACATGGGTTAAAAAAATTAGCATAAATAGCAAGGACACTTGCCAATGAATCAAAGAACATTTTCTGTGAGGATAAGCTTAATGAGATATTGAAATATCTTGGAAATAGTCCAGCATTAAACATTCTTGTACTGCAAATTGGAGTGAAAAAATAGTTAGGCACACAAGTTGCAGAGAAACTAGCGTAAGACAACCAAGTGAATCAACGGTATAAGATAATGAGTAGTGAACCACTCCAAGAGACTCATGCCATCTTGCTAGCCACCGGATTTACATTACCTACCTACTAGGCTACTACTATTTTGGGAAGCATCAATCAAATATACTAAAGACTAACGTGAGTCATCATTCACCTGAGATAATTATTATGTAGTTAGACTAGACTATTAATCAAATAACTGCTTAGATCTGTTGCATAAAAGATTGAAGTGCTTACATGAACAAGCCCTCTTTTGATCATCCTTCCATTATTATCAATATGCCCATTCATGCGTGCTTTAGCATCTTTCCAGGCTAATATGGTATGGGTCTCCAGTTCTTCCTCTGTCAAATTTGACCCAAGTGTCCCAAGCTGAAATTAATAGATTCCAAGCACCAATATTAGTTGAATGTATACTGATCCAATATGGACAAGGTAACTGAGTAGCACAGACTAATTCAATCATTTCTCAACAAAAAACTTAAACTAAACAAGCTAACTTTCTTTTAGAAAAAATACACACATTTACCAATCAGTCTCAAATGGATCTAAACACAAAGGTGTGATTTCGGAAGATGATTCATATTATTTCGTTAATAAAACAAGGGAATGCGTGCGTGGGGACAACAATACTGTGGTAAAGGTAAATAGTCCAATGCAATAATTGGAAGCCTGAAGCAATAAGCAACAACGGAAACGGTAAATGATCAATCAAGTTATTAATAAATTTTAATTTATGGATCTCTAAAAATCCATCTTTCTTTTAAAGCACTAAGCATCTAAATACATATACTAAAATCGATGTATAGCATCCTACATGACATGTTGTGGCTGATTCCGGAAAAAAAAAATTTCCCGCCAAAAAAATATTATTAAAAAACTATGTTGTCATAATTTATAGAAAGTTATCATAAGCCACAACACACACATATATGTGTGTGCACGTGTATTAGTTAGTTAATAAAAATATAAATCAAAACTATTTTATAGCCCTCCTAACCAAAAATATTGTTAGTTAAATATTTGACGTGTTATTTTATTTATATCTAGATTCTTTTTGGTGGAAAGAATTATTTATATCAAAATTAATTATTTAATAGCTATTATTCTATTTATATCTATATTTTTTTTTGGTAGACTGAATTATTTATATCAATTAATTTTTATTTTCTATTTCCTGCACATTTTTATCATTATTAGTTTAATTCTCACATCGTAATACAGATATTGTTTTTGACATATGTTTAGTAGTTTTTTTATAGATAATAGATGTAATTTTATAATATTGTGTTAACATATTCCCATGTGCAGGACAGAACACGCACTAGTCTCACATATAACGTAAGAAACAGTATTTTAGAGCATCTAATGTAATACAATTGAAGAACGTACATGCAGGTCAAATATAATGGATTCTGCACTCTCCTATACCATATTTATGAAATATCGTATCAAAAGGAAATCCCGAAAACAGAAAGCAAAAGACTGCTAGCATTACAAGTCAAGGATGACTGAGCCTTGAATAGCATATCAAACACACAGTTTGGGAGCTAAATAGTATCACGTACCTCTCGCAAAATTAATATGAAATCAATTGCACTCAGAACTCCAACAAATTGGCTTTTGCTGAAGTCCCAAAGAGGTGCTAATGGAATTCCCTGAAAATTAAAGAAGATAGACATAAGGTAAAAGCATCAGTGAGATAAGCATCTTCCAAACCTTATCAAAGAAATGACAAATGTGAACTAGACAGGAAATGAACCAACATAATGCATTATCTCCACCAGTTACTCGAGGAATGTGACTTAGCAACAACATTAGAATAGAGATAGAACTAATATAATACTTGGAAAACCAAATATCAAAAAGACAAATTTCATCCAACACATCACTGCTTCGAAGTCAATCATTCTATGATGTTTCAAGCCCCCAAAATTAATATCAACCTTCAGCTTCATGTAGCAGATCAAGAGAAAGTATATGCATCGCATTAAAAGAGGGAAATGGAAAAAATTCACCTGCTCATAAAGAACGTGAAATGCTTGCTTGACAGGTAAATTAACATCCAAAGCAACAACCTGTATACATCACAAACATTATATACAATAAAAATATCTAAAGCAACTAAATTGTAATCACACATTCAAAACCCTAAAGAGAAGGATTTATCATCCAAACCTTGCCTGAGTCTGGAAGCAATTCGTAAGCAGTATGTTGAGATAAAAATAGAGATATGCGACTACGAGAAACCTCTATATCAGCTTTTGAAACTCTTGGAACTGCACCATGGGAAATAGCATCTGAAAGTGTTGGCTGGTTCCACACAGAAGAAAAAATACCATTAAAAATGAATAGATTTCATTGAAACAAAATTGATTAGAAGGTACCAGAGTAAAGCGCCAATTACTCCATACTTGATTAAAATAAGAGCTTTATGCTCAAACATAAATCAACAAAAACAAATTAAGTTCAGTCAAAATCTAGCAACTAAATAACACTCAAAAGTGAAAAGATTTCACTGTATCCAAAATAACTCAAATTTCTCCCATGAATTTTGTGTCAATAGATTAGTTCGACATTAAAGTAAAATATATACAAGCCCAGTGCTTTTTAAATCTAGTTCTAAATTAAAATAAAAATATATACAAGCCCAGTGCTTTTTAAAGAGAAAATAGGACACTGGGATTGTAACAATCATCATTAAAGATATTACATTTCTACTGCAACAACAGAAGCATGTTTCCAGAAGATGAGACCCCAATAGCTAAATACAACTCTCATCATGAGGAAAAGTATAAATGACTTGTAGTAAATTTGAAGTCGATAAAAAGTCTCTCACCATACGAACAAATGCAGTATCATCAACATCCATGTTTGTTCTCCCAGGAACTGCAGAATTAAGCATTACAGGGACCATGTCATCTCTAGCCAAAAAGCGGGTGTTCACCACCCCATAGCTTCCATTTACAAATGGTTGGTGCTCATCATGGCGCCATTCCCCATCCACATTGAACTTATACTGTGGATAAACAAAAAGTTCAGAAAGCAAGGATTGTATTATGTGCAAAATATGGAGTTCCTTTTCTAAGTTTAGAAAATATAGTTTCAGGTGGTGGCCATATTCCATTTTTTATCCATGATTGTTTTACCGGCAATTCATAGCATAACTTTCCACAATCATATAGCAATCTAATTTCTGCGTACAAATCTAATCAAAGAAGATGAAAGTGTCACTAAGCTAAACCCACTTCTCTGATCATTTGTCATTGCTTTAGAAATTTTCTGCCCCTCCACTGAGACTTTTCAAAGCAATTAAGGAACCCCTCCAGAACATTAATTAAATCAAGTCTAAAGTGCCAGAGATGGGTTTCTCTACCAGGCAACTAGCATCCTAACTCATAACATCACTATGACAATATCTTCAAAAGAAACGGTAACTATGATTCCAATTAAAATATTTCAAAATCTGAAGTCCAGTAATTAGACCGCGACTCATATTGATAAAATTGGATCATCCATATTGCATTATCAAATAAATAAAAGATGAACAAAAGCATTGTCTACACCTGAACTTCAAGAGCACACATATTTTAGGTAATTAGCATCCTGATATGACAAATAATGTCCATTAACACTTAAAAGTTCATTGATGTGCTAAAATCAAGTTCGCTAAGGCAAAACATCTACCCGTAAATCATGCGGAATAGGTAAGTTTCTAAGTTCAAAATGTCAACTCATTACTTTAACGATTTTTCTATCATATGCCCTAAAGATAACACTCTGTACTCAATATTTCGTAAGCATATCAAACCTCATCCACATTACCCCACATTGAATGCCAGATAGATTTCAAAATTGAAAAAAAAGTATTTTTATCCATAAACAGTTACTCAAAATAAATTACTGTCACGAGACTTGTTATGTTAAACAGTCTTTATGATGAATCATGGAATTATACATTTGCTGCCAAACAAACTTTTGCACAACCACACCTCTTCCTAAGGTTCTATATTTATATCAATCACTATCTACAATAGTAAAATGGATAAAGCAGAGTCCAAAAACCTCATGGCATCCAGGTGTCAAATTGCATATAGCCTGAAACACAGTTGGGCAACCCTCCATAGGCGACATTGGTATGTGTTCCGACCACCTGTACCAAAGAATTCCAACTGAAATCCATAAAAAAAAGGGGGAAAAACATGTAATAGTCAACTATATCAAGTAACAGATACTAAGCCCTCACCCTGTAAAAGAACCGCTGAGGAACACCCTTGTTCCCCCATATGGCCATACAAACTGGGTCGGGATAAGCACCGTGACTGTCCCAACGGGATTGCATTTATTTTGACCAGACTCCGCGCTAGATTGAAACATATCTCTTCAAATGGACAATAAGTAGAGCGAGATCTATCAGCAAATTTAACACCTTCCGACTGATTTACGATAGGAGCGATTTACAACTCAATATTGCAGTTAAATCAAACACAAATTCTACGACACGAACATCACCCACACATCAGATAAACAACAAATCAGAACCTGCAGTTTGGGGAACCTCTTCAGCAGGGATGCTCCACAACGGCGTAGTCTAGAGGACCCCTTAGGTCGCGAACATCCACACTCCAATATTTGAAGCCACGATCAGAAAACCCTAGAAACTCAACAATCAACCCTTTCAATGAGCCAGCAAAATTCAACCTACAAGCGACAACGATAATCCTCCTCTCGAAGCAAATCTTCAGACGAATTTGGCCATCTGTAACCCTGAGCTGATGACGAATTCAAACACCAATAACATTAGTCGTATCCCCGTAGACGGACCAGAAATACTCGCAAACGCGCAGATGATGATCAATCGATACGCCGACTCCGTCCGCTGATCTGAACCAAATTAGGGATTTAGGAATTTGTTGTTGGGACCACGAAAACCTAAATTCCGGCTATTCGCGTATCGAACGATATGGATTGGGGTCGAATCCGAAGATTAAGGTTCTAAACCAACGCTCGAGGAAGATGTAAAGGAGGATTACGACTACAAGGGGGGCTCATGGACTAATCGGCATTGTTGGATCTTCCAAAGCTGAGGAATCTATGGAGAGAGAGAGAGAGAGAGAGAGAGAGAGAGACGATTAGGAGAGGAGAGAATGAGAGAGAGGAGAGAGAATGATTACTTGATAAGATAGTAGTGTGAATTCCATATTTGGCAATAGCTTACTTTTATTTTATTTTATTTTTTATAAAATAAACAATTGTTTTTTTTATAGAAAATATTCAAGTGAATTTTTATACGGAAAAATATTCGAGCGATCATATACGATCTTTTGAGAGGCCAACGTATCAACAAGCAGACTAAATATTATGAAACAATACAAATCAAAACACAAAACAAAAATAAAATTAAAAAGGGTAGCAATAGGTTGGACTCAAACTACTACAAGTGGACGAATGCTAAAAGAAGCCGCTCCTATTGAAGAGCAGACAAATAATCAAGTAAATCGCATAAAATAAACAATTGTGGTTTTAAAAGGTTTTAATACTGTAAAATTTAGTTATTTATTATTTTAAAATAATTTATAGTCCGTGATATTTAGTTTTTTCAATTTATTACAAAAGTTACATTTTTTTAATGTTCAACCTATTTTCTAAAGTGATATATATTAAGTTGACAATTTTTTTGCCTATAATTTTCTATCTGATGAACTATTTTAATATTAAGGAAAGCAATCGATGAAAAATTAATTCATCAAAAAATGAAAAAAAGCATCCATTTGCCTTTTTTTATCTATATTTGAGAGGACTGCTATTGTTTTTCATATTGCAAAATACTACTACTATATTTATTGTATTTTTATTACTTTTTAAAAGAATTTATTCCATAAATTAATTTATAGTAGTACGGACTACGGATCATCTTTTTATTACTAACAGCAATTATTTGTTTATTATTTATAATTGTTTATTATTTATATGAGTCGCCCTATCTCTATCCCGTATACTTTAAATTTTAGATTCTTATAAAAAAATACTTTTATATTTTCAGATTATCATCTAAAATATTATTTTAAAATAAACTAATGTAAATTATCATCCAGATTTTTTTTTCTTTTACTTTCTTATTACTCTGTATGTTTAAAAATAAATCTTTTTCAAATCAGGCATGTTTTTTTAATAATAAAATTATATAAAATATTATTTTTTGATAAATATAATACTCCCTCCGATCTATATTTAGGAGATTGATCTTTTAGGAGATGAAATATGATCAATAATATTTGATTTTTTTAAATAATAATTACACTATTTTTACTTTTGTACTAATATCAATATAATTTGTATTTTTTTTTGTTTAACCAATTATATTTATGCATAATAAATGTGATGGATGAGTAAGAATTATTTGATGTGGTATTTAAATATAGGTCATTATGCAAAATGTCCATATTCCATGGACTAATTGGTGGAGTGTCCTAGCTCTTGGACAAATTTGCAAAATGTCCATCCCCTTCCCAACTCTAGTTTTTTTTGTCGTGCAAACATAACCGTATGTTGTGCTTGTGCAAATATAACCGAATGTTGTGCAAATATAACATAAGTCTAGTGTTTTTCGTGTCAATACATTTTGTCGTGCAAAAATAACATTATGTTGTGCTTGTGCAAATATAACCGTATGTTGTGCAAATATAACCCAAGTCTAGTTTTTTTTTCCATGTCAATACATTTTGTCGTGCAAATATAACATTATGTTGTGCTTGTGCAAATATAACTGTATGTTGTGCAAATATAACATTTTGTTGTGCAGATATAACTTTATGTTGTTCAAATATATTTTTTTTCCCGCTTTTTTTTTCGTTTAAGCACTTTTCGTTGTGCAACTATAATGGTATGTTGTGCTCATATAACATTTTGTTGTGCAAATATAATTGTATGTTATGCAAATGTAATTTTTTTCCGCGCTTTTTTTTTCGTTTCAACACTTTTTGTTGTGCAAATATAACTTTATGTTGTGCACATATAACTAGACATGGCCACGGGTCACGGGTCGGGCGGGTCGACCCTGACCCGGGGGTCGAAGGGTTGGCTCGGGTTGAGGGTCAGGGTTAGGGTCGGGGAGAAGATAACCCGTGACTCGACGGGTCGAACGGGTTTGCCTTTGAAACGTCACAAAATCATCACAAAACGACAAAAAAAAATCACAAAATCGTTCAACGGAAGGTCGAAACCCGCTCAACCCGGACATGACCCGGCGGGTCGACCCGGTTTCTTCCCTCTCCTCCCACGTGGGCGTGACGTGGCCCAACCCGGCGAGTCGACCCGTTGACCCGTCGACCCGCCGGGTGACCCGAACCCGTGGACCCGTTGGAATCCCGGGTTAGGGTTCGGGTCATATCCCCCGGGTTCTCGACTTGGCGGGTCCGACCCGTCTACCCGGGCGGGTCGGACCCGTGGCCACATCTACATATAACCATTTGTTGTGCAAATTAGAGTTTTTTCGTGTAAGCACTTTTTGTTGTGCAAATATAATAATCTGTTGTGCAAATATAAGTTTATGTTGTGCAAATATAATATTGTGTTATGCAATCATACCAAAAATCTAAACCGTCACCAGTTCGACTTTACATTTTCGGACTAAGAAAAAAAAGGGAAGGGGGCCTATACAGGTTGAGCTGGACAGGCCCCACACGCGGTCTTCTTCTTCCTTCCCTTCATCTGTTCGATTTCTTTGGCAAAAAAACGCCAAGAACACCATGAACATCATGCTCACCACTGTCCTCGACGCCGCCGCAGGCGGCCTCTCCTACTACCTCTTCGGCTTTGCCTTCGCTTACGATGCCCCCTCCAACGACTTCATCGGTCGCCACTTTTTCGGCCGCAAGCACGTCCCCGAGTTCGAGTTCCTCATTCGAGATTGGCGCCAGATCGGAGTTGAAGAGGAACAAGACAATCGGAGTCGAAGAGGAACAAGACGAATCGGAGTCGAAGAGGTCAAAGAGATCAGAAACAGATCTGACGCCGAATTTGGCGGTCGCGGGAGGGAGGGAGCACGATGAATTCCGCCATAGATCTGGCCGCCTCCGCCTCGCCGCTGCACGGTCAGACTCCACCGGCATCATCGTCACTGTCATCATCTTCGATTTCAACAGTCTCGTCCTCTCTTTGAACTCCGCCATCATCATCGGACGCTCTCGCTCTCCCACCGCTCACTCGATCTCACAGGTGGATTGAATCAATAAGGAGGGAGCAAGGAGAAGATTACCCAAATTAGGACGACACAAGGGGCGACGGAAGGATGTCGAGGGCGAGCCAGATCTAACGAGGCGATCGAAGGCTGCGAGCGAGGGCAACGAGTTGGTGGACAGATCTGAGACGGATGAGATAGACAATGGATGCAAACTAGATCTGAGCCGAGAATGAGAACCCGCAATGAGAACAAGGAGCCACGCCGGGAGACTAGATCTGAGCAGCGACATGAGACCAGATTTGAGCATGCACGAGAAGTCGCGACATGAGACCAGATTTGAGCATGCACGAGAAGTCGCGACATGAGACCAGATCTGAGCGAGGAGGTCAGGAACGAGACCGAGGGAGGGCGAGGAGGTCAGATTGAAGGATAGGGTGAAAGATCTGCAGAGGCGGAGGTTGAAGAAGATTGGATTTGAGGACGCTCGTGGCCATGGCGCAGAATTGGGCGAGAGGGAAGGGTTGGACAATTTCACAATTTGTCCAAAAGGTGGGACACTCTGCTAATTTGTACGAAAATTTGCGCATGCGACGCAAATTTTCTCTTTAAATATGAAAGTGACATTTTTTAAAGTGACATTTTTTTTTATGATGAGAAACCCACCTTCGGTAATAAACCCCTAGTACGTAACCCAACCGATAAGAGCCAGATACCGGATAAACTGGCTTGCGCCGACTGACTCGACCCAGTAGTAGGGAGCAAGACAAACCTTGGATTTACATCCAAAGAAAGGGGAGAAGGCAGAGATCTAATCTGGGACCTCCTTACCACCTCATTGCTCCACACCACTAGGCTACCCCGAATAGGGCAGTGACATTTCTTAATCATTGTGCATATCTCTAAGAACACCCTCATTACATGGGTGTCTTACTATTTAAAAAAATAGAAAATTAATTTTGACTTTCTAATATCGGAATAAAGTTTCTAGCAGTGGAAACTTTGAGGAAAAATAAAGACACCCACTGTCATTATTGCAACTTACACTAACACATTTATTATTTTTTTAATTTGAAGACACTCACAAAATGTGGGTTGTAGATCTTCTAAAACAGCAAATATTTTTCGATTAGATGAAGTATTATTAAAAACATAGTTAAAAATTAATACTATAATTTTTAACATTTTAAAAAGCGTGTATAATTTTAAAAAGTCACTTAATTTCAAGTGGAAGTGGAAGAAGTGTTATAATTTGTAGTTTGATTTACAGCAAATTAGGAAAGTAAAAGTGACAACACCTAATTCCTCCATACACCCAAATCGATCTTTTCACACGAGATTGATGTCTCCAGTCACTTTTGTCGATGGCTAAGTAGATTTCGTAAAAGTGATACCTAAACCCAAATTTTGGCGTTTATAGGGTTACTTTATATGGTGAGATTCAACTAAAGTCATTTTTCACTTTTCATTGCAAAATCAAGTCTCCAATTACTATCATTAAGAGATGTTGATGATGAAAATCAAGTCTCCAATTTAACCTCATTCGACCCACCATCCAAAAATAATTATAATATATATATATAATATACTCCTTTAAAATATAATGTAATTAGTTTAGCATCTACAACTCATTTAAAATTTTAATAAATTAGTCAAAATAATTAATTATTTATCTAAAAAACATACATTATAATTAAAATCTAAATTTATATAAGTCTGTCTCGATACATGTCGATTTGTGCATCTATATATTCCCTGTATATTATTTGCTACGATATATATTGTTTTTTTTGTTAATATTATGTTATATATACTAAAACTAATACATAACATCTTATAATGTATCACACATAAATTTCATGGTATTAAAAAATGATTCTATAAGAAATGTTTAACATAATAGTTTTACAAAAATAAAATAAAGTAGATTTAAAAAAATAAATGGTAAAAGATATGATAACCATTTGCAATAAATAATTATATAATAAAGCTATATTAAAAATAATATGGTAAAAAATAATAATTTTACCATATTATTTTTAATATATCTTTATTATGTAACTATTTATTACAAATATATGGTTATCATATCTCATACCATTTATTTATTAAAATCTACATTATTTTATTTTTTTAAAAGTATTATGTTTAAGATAAATAATTAATTATTTTGTTTAATTATATTAAAATATTAAATGAGTAAATGCTAAAATAATTATATTATATTTTTAAAGGAGTAGATTTTATATACCTGTTATAATTATTTTTGGATGGTGGGTTGGGTGAGCTTAAATTGTAAGAGATTTTTTTAATTTCAAATTTTAAAATATATTAGGAGTTTATTGAAAACATTTTATGAATATGGGTGATTTTTTGTAATTTTGTATGATGTGGGTAATTTTTAAGATTTAAGAATCTCATCCAGGGTGTTAAGTGCAACTAATGGTATATGTTAGGATATTTTGTGAAATTTTACAAGGTTAGGGTATTAAAATCAACTATCCCTAAATGTTGGGATATTAGTCGCAATTTACCCAAGATCTTAATTTGGTCCATATCTTTATAGGAAAAGCATCGACTATGTAAGATCTGGGGTTGGTCCGTATCACCAAAGCCCTCTCGCGATCAAGGTCTACTGCAATATCTTTGCTTGCTCCGATACCAGGAGGCAGGAGTCTTAAGTCATTTTAGGTTTGTTGTCTACATGTGGAGTCTAAAAAAAAGTCTTGTGATATGGATACGTGATTCATGAATTACTTATAAATCATTATCAACATTTTTATTATATCTGATACGAGGGTGACAAACCAATATATCCCTTGTATTTGTGAATAATCAAGGAATTAATGAAGCGAGATTTAGGCATTGATCCGGCCAAAAACCGAGACAAGGGCATATCCAAATTCAATTTGAAGCAATAAACATATTAGTGAAGTTGAGGATTGTTGTATTTTGATTTTGATTGGATTAGTTGATTGTTTCTTGGTGTGCTTGCGAATTTGAGTTTGTTTTATGGTTGTCGTTGTTTCGTATCATAACATAAGTTGGAGGCAGACAAGACATCAAAAAATAAAATTTGGATGGGCAGGATATATAGATTAATTTTATATATATATTCATAATGTTTATTAACAAAAATCTTATTCTAATAAAAAAAATTATATATTTTTTATTATTTTTTTACCTATTTTTTTATTTTTTAAAAAATAGGGCGGGCTGAAGCGGATCTAAGCTTGCCACTAGCTAGTTACTTAGCTGGTTGGAGGTCAACTTTAGAGCAACATGGTGCCTTATTCATACAGGCTTTATAACAACATGGTGCCTCAAACATATATTGCCATCAAATCAAATCATTTCATATAATGTCACTTGTGTGTTTGGATTCTCGGTGTATTATGCTTATAAGTAACACATGTAAAGTGTTTGATTAAAAAATATAAGATATTTAAAAGAACGTAATTTTAAAATAAAATACTTATAAATTATGTAAACTAGTTTTATTACTCGTGTGTTACATGTTTTAGTAATTAATAAACTATATTTTATTATATTAGTCATTTTTAAATTAATGTAAAATAAAATAAAGTATTTAATTTTTTTTTTAAAAATATAAACAGAACTCAATTTCTTAATAAATAGCAGTGCTAGATTTTTTATAACAAAATATATTTCAATCTGTTTATATAAATTATCCATATTTTTTTGAAATAATTTGGTCAAATATCCATCTAGGATATCTAATTAGGTAAATGTCCATTTATTTTTGTCAATTAAGTAAATGTCCATAATAATTTTATAAACCCCAAAGTACCCTTATTTTATTTTTATAAACCCCACTTCAGATCTTCCTAGGTTAATTCAGTAACCGTCCTCTTTTATTCTTCATTTCCTTCTGCCTCACCTCCCGCCGACGCAACTGTCTAGTATAGCCGAAGACGCCATCTCCATGTTTGCAAACATCTAGTCAAGATCGTCGGTTGTCGTGATCAGCGCTTCGACGTCTGTGGTGAGATTTGTCAATTTCTCGTCTATCAAGTTTCGATCGTTGTTCACTTTTGTTGGGGATCGCAGCCGGGGTGATCTCGATCAGGAGATGAGGCTCTTCAATCCGAAGTCCGGCAAGGTAGCGGTGGAAGCAACAGTGACGTTGGGGTGGTTGTGGGAGACAAGGAAGGAGTGGTTGTGGTCGTAGGAGTAAGTGACGAGGAGGAGGGTGGGATCGGAGCGGCTCCTCTCTACTTGCTTCAAAGCTATACCTCCTGCACAACCAGACGCAGCAGGAGTGGAAGCAACACTTTGGGGAAAACTGATCCAGATTCGTCGACATGAAGAAGCAATTCGACCCCAAGAACGTGCTTACTCCGGGCCAGAAAATCTTCCCAGCGACCTCGTCAATTTCTCAGTTACCCAATGTTCTAAAAGGCGGCGGGTGATCGCCTAGCACCTAGGTGGCTAGGCGGGTGCCTAGACGGACTTAGAACAAACTTGATTATTTTCTCATCTTTAACATATAACATATGTCAATAATTCATATAATGTAATAATAATCCAATATATCACTCATAAATCCAAATTTGCGGTGCTTGACTAACATTAAAGTAAATAAATGCAAAATTACGCGTCCGACTAACGACTCTAAACCTCCTAAAATCCAAAACCATAGTTTCAACTAAAAAAACAAATATATCTCGACCGGGGGATAAAAAACTTTAAGTTGACTAATCACATGTATAAAAGCTAAAATTGAATAATCGTCGGGCTAGGCGGGATTAGGTGGGGTGTAGGCGGGTCTAGGCGGTCAAGATCTTTAAAATATGAATTATCCTATATTTAATTATATTTAATTAAAAAAGATATGAATTATCCTATATTTAATTAAAAATATATCTCTCTTCATGGTAGAATTATATTTAAAAATATAAGTGGTTTTAGGTTTTTAGGATTTGGATATATTGCAGAAAGTAGTTATGATTCATTTTTTTTATTCCATTTTCTATCTTTTAGTGAAGCTTGTTTTAACTTTAAATAGATAACAAGTTTAATTAAATTTAAATAGTTTAATGTTCTCAACAGGTAAATTTTCAAAAAAATAATATCATTATAAAACCTCTTCCTTTATTATTGAAAAACCAATATAAGCAATTAAAAAACATGGTGTGCCACTAGCTAAAACATATTTGCACTAAAATTACGAGGCATTGAACTCCTTTGGTCAAAAGCTTTGGAGAACCAAGATCTTTAAAATCAAGTTGTTTACCATGGGTTAAGTTAAAAACATTACTCCGTAATGTTATTGATCAAACTCGTGATAAGTTACGGAGCACGGTAACTTTTAATTGACGGTAAAAGTTGAATTAACCAAGTCAATAGTAAATTTGTTTTGTCCACAACCACAACCACAACCACAAGTGGTGCATATTAGGCATAGAAGAAAAATGTGCACGGTGGGCGCCGGGCGGGAGGTGGGTCCGGTACGTGGAGGGTTGGTTTAATAAGTGGAGGTCTCTTTGTAAAATTGACGAAGCGGTCCCATCGCAACAACTCTTGACAAAAATCAGATTCCTTTTGTAATCATTAAGCCTTGTAACCCATCATTACCCAAACCCACGAGATATGTGGAATTACCCGTCAATCCGGCCAGTTGGGGACGACGACTGTAGTCTGTGTAGTAGACCTGGTTAGATCATCTTTAACTATATTTATTCAGAGAAGGAAGAATGTGAAAGAATGTAAAGAGAATAAAAGAGTTTCAAATTGATAATAAGGATTTTGAACAAATAAGACTTAGAAAATAATCTAGTGGACTACTCCTTTTAATGTTAATTGATTTTAGAATGGAACTCTGCTCGGCTTATGTACTAGGTTATTAGCGCATGGACGCACGTGTGCATACGACTCCCGATCCCGAGTCCCAACGAACTTCGGTATGGTATCAGAGCGAAAAAGTCAAACGACTCGACTCTCGATCCTGGGCTAGCTAAAAAGAGAACGAGACGCTAGACCCGTTGTCCATGTCTCAATTAGAGACGAAAAACGACCCTAGTTGCAGTGGGATACTCCTCTTAATGTCAATTGATTTTAGGATGGAACCCCGCTAGGCTATTAGCGCATGGGCGCACAACGGACCTTGGTAATATATGATACTCATAATATGTATTACTAGTATGTTAGTATTTTAAAAAAAATAAAAGGTTATATTTTTTTTATTAAACCAATGTAATAATGTGAGATGATTGAGTATTACATATACGATACTCATTTTATTAGTTATTTGTCATTTTTTTAATTTTTAATAGCTTATGATACTCATATAGAATATCATCATTAAAGATAGTCTTAATATGTTAAGTGATAACAGTAGTATTAATACATATATATAGTTGGTTAATGAGTTTCAATGATCGAGTAAATATTAATAAGTTCTTTTGAGATCTCATTCTCATAGGTGGTCTCATATGCAACTGTATTCATTGGGAGTCGATTTCTCCCCTCAGCGAGGAAAGGTTGACTACATCTGACCCCTACACTAACTTTTTTCCTATTGGAATAATGAAGTAATATTATGATAAAGAACAACCTTTGATAATATATTAACTCTCTATTAAACACGATCTATGTGACATATTTACTGATAAAAGTTACTTGATTCAGTCGGCTAGGATGTTGAGTTCTCTGTGAAGTCGGCATATTGGCTAGGATGTTGCAGCCACCATCAAGGGTGGTTCAATCGGCTCAACGAGATATCAAATGATATTTGGGGTTTGGGTTGGAAGCTGCGGCCGCTGAAAGTTCAGTTTTTCGCCCGACGTGCCCTTTTTGGATGCATTGGCAGTCTAGTCAAACCTTGCCCTTCGCCATGTAGTCGCGTCGCCGGGATGCACTGTGTGTGAGAGTGACGTGGAGACTGTTATCCATGCCCTTGTCCGATATATGAAGCAAAAGAGGGCGCGAAGGGGCTTCTGGAATTCTTCATCAATGCTTGGATTGCTTAAACGGCTCGGAACCACCGTCTATTACAAGATGACCCGCCAAACAACCCATTAATGCGGGAGGGTTTTTGGAAGATGGTGATTGTAAGACCCGGGGTCTTAAGAGGCGCCAGCCCACGCCACCTAGCCTTCTCAGGTCCGTTGTCCTCACTTGGAGCCTGAAAAGGAAGAGCTCTTGTGACATGGGTGGGGCTTGAATCACTTATAAACCACTCCCAACATCCTTATGATATCCGATGTGGGACGGGGGTGTTACAATGCACTACAATTGCTAGTATGGGGGCACAGGACGACCGTGTAGGAGCTTGAGCGCACCGTGAGGTGGGACAACGAACATGGAGCAAGCCACCCACATGAGTGATTAAGGTCAAGATGGATGTTGCGGTAGTGCTCAAAGGCTTTGTATGGGTAGGGGTTGTCACTCGTGACCATGAAGGACATACGTTGTGGGATGCTATTCACCGAGTCTGGGCAACATGGGGAGTAGAGATTGCTGAGCTCAAAGCTTCCCTATTTGGGATCGAAAAGGCCAGAGCACTTGGTGCAACAAACATTGTTTTAGAGACCGATGCACTACATGTGGTGCGGTGTAGGAAGACTAGCTTTCATAGTATGTCCTATATTGGTTTGATAGCGGAAGATATTCGTACGGTTGCATCTTGTTTTGAAGCGTTTTCATGTAGTTATGTTTATAGGGCTGGCAATACGCTAGCACATTCGGTTGCTAGACAAATACCATCGAATGGTGTTGATTGTACCTTCTTTGATTATTTTCCGTCGGGTCTAGTTGACCTCGCGAAACTTTATCTCATAAATAAGCGCAACCTTCTCTAAAAAAAATAAAAGTTACTTCATTCGGATCCTTTAATTTCCAATTGGATGCATTTTTTTAGGGGTGGGCGTGGGACGGGATGGAACGGGACGGGAACGGGATGAGGCCCATCCCGCTTTAATTTTTCTGGGACGGGACCGGGACGAGATTCACCTTTTTTTTAATCCCACACGGGACGGGACTGGGACGGGACGGGACTTGTCCCCCAAATAAAAATAATAAAGGGAAATTCCGCGTGGTGCCCACGAGCTTTTACAAATTCCGTGTGGTATAGAAAGTTTTGAAAAATTCCGCGTGGTGCCCACGAAGTTTTGTAAAAGTCCACATGGTGCCCACGAGGTTTTTCAAAAGTTTATGTGATAACAATAATGAGTTTTAATATTGAAAATTTGAGATTAAAAATTATATTATTGTACATTATATGGAAAATACTTAACAAGATTGTGTATTAGTTTGAATCTTTTTTAAAATTCATTTTTTATATACATTTTCTTACCTATAAACTAACCAAATTTTTTTCTCAAAAATCTTACGTATTTAATTTTTATTTGTTCTTAATATTTAGATTTTATTTATAAGCAAATGAAGAAAAAATAATAAGAACTATGTAGTAATATTACCCATTTACAATGAACCAATATTAATAGAAAATTTTAAAATTACAAGAAGATATACAAGTACACTTTTCCACATTAAACAAATTTTCATATGAGATAATTTGTAATACACAATTAAAACTTTCACATTTTAATTGAGTATTAAAAATAGGAAAATAGTATGACACCACGTTCTTAAATGCCCAATTTTAATTTTTATAAAATTTGATAAGTAAATAATTTTCCCTAAAATACGATTTATAAAATTAAATTGTTTAATTTAGTTTTTACAAAAAAAAATGAATTTTGGGAATTTATGACGTCACACCACGTTATTAAATTCTTCAACCTCGGTTACTACATCAAAAAATTCACCGAAAAATTATTTCATATGAAAGTTGGTTTAATGGGGAAAAGTGTCTATATCTTCTTGTAATTTTAAAATTTTGTATCAATTTTTTTCAATGGTGAATGGGTAATTTTTCAATGGTTAAATGTAGAGTGTTTATCCAAATTAGAATGTACAATAATATAATTTTTAATCTCAATTTTTCAATATTAAAACTCATTATTGTTATCACATAAACTTTTGAAAAACCCCGTGGGCACCATGTGAACTTTTACAAAACTTCGTGGGCACCACGCGGAATTTTTCAAAACTTTGTATACCACGCGGAATTTGTAAAAGTTCGTGGCCACCACGCGGAATTTCCCAATAATAAAATATTATAAAACTTGAAAAAAAAATGTTTTCATAGTTCATGCTTCATAGAATGATATCATCATAATGTTAACACTCCCAGCAGCACAATTTCATACAAAAAACATTGCCAGCAACACAAGCCTCCTGTAACCCTAACCGATTAGAATTGAATAGAGATTTCACTATTTTAAAATGGAGAATAAATTGTTTTGTTTGCCTACTAGAGCCCAAATCCCTAACCCCCAAGCCCATAGTAATTTTTTATTTTCAAATTGCTTACAAGCCTTACAGTATTATTGTAACTTGTATTTCAAATAACTAAATATATCATATAAATCACTACATTATTAAAATTTTTAGTACTACTAAAATTAAAACTCTCGTCCCGTATAAATATAAATATAAATATAAATATAAATATAAATATAAATATAAATATAAATATAAATATAAATATAAATATAAATATAAATATAAATATAAATATAAATATAAATATAAATATAAATATAAATATAAATATAAATATAAATATAAATATAAATATAAATATAAATATAAATATAAATATAAATATAAATATAAATATAAATATAAATATAAATATAAATATAAATATAAATATAAATATAAATATAAATATAAATATAAATATAAATATAAATATAAATATAAATATAAATATAAATATAAATATAAATATAAATATAAATATAAATATAAATATAAATATAAATATAAATATAAATATAAATATAAATATAAATATAAATATATATTTGTATTTATATATATATATATATTATATAATATATATATATGCGGGACGAGACTGGGATTTGCTGGATCCCATAGTCTTGTCCCGCATCCCGTCCCGCATAATTTTTGCGAAACGGGATCGGGACGAGATTCACTTTTTTTTCCTTAAATCCCACCGGGACCGGGACGAGTCCGGAACGGGACTGGGACGGGACCGGGATTTGCGGGATTTGTGCCCACCCCTACATTTTTTACCTAGAAAATTATAATTAATTTTTAAAATTTTACATAAAATACTTCCACTTTCTAAATTAGTAACACAAAACCACTAGCTATTTTCACAAATTTCCCAAATTTGATCACAACCACTTTTTTTTTTTTGTATATTTCAGCCCAATGTTTTTTTTACTCTTAAAACCAATGTTATTTGTCAAGAATTGTGAATTCACCACCCTGAGTTCCTTACTTCCTTTAAATAACAATGCTTGAATGCACTTTTTTTTTATTTCTCTTCAATTTCCTGAACAATTGGAGCGAAGAACATATCAGTGTATGTCTGTTGCCTGAGTTCCTTTAAATATTACTACCTCCGTTCGGTAAAACTTGTCGTTTATTATTCATGCACGTTTTTTTAGAATGATAAAACTATATAAAATATTCATTTAAAAAAAAAATTTAACAAGTTTGTACTTATTAATAATAACTACGAAATTGTTAAAAAAATTATTTAAAAAACCAGATATTTTATATAGTTTTTATCTCCTAAAAAAGCGTGCGTGAATAGTAAAACGTCAAGTTTTGCCGAACGGAGATAGTATTTTAAAATTCTCAGACCAAAATAGAGCGAGGAACGTATTTCGTTGCCTAAATATCAATGTCTGTCACTTGAATGTTAATGGGCGGGCTTGAGAAGCCCCTGATCAGGTCTGACAATGTATACCTAGGCGACGAACCTGGTTTTGGTTGCCGAAGGTTAGTTAAGTGACGGGCATCATGACATCCATCGTCTGAAGTCTCTAGGGATGGTGTCGAGCGAATGACACATTAGGCGGTGAATGTCCGTCGCCTGAAATTTTCAACCGCGAAAACCCCTTTCAGGCGACGGTTTTGGTCCGTCGCATGAGTTATAAACTGGCATAGTGTAGGCCATACATCCATTTGGTTGGAATGTGTGTACAAAAGTTCAAATGACCACATTACCCTGATTTAATTTCTTTAATTTGGATTTGTGAATTTATATCTTTCTTTATTATAACACATTCAAAAATCAAAATGATACAAATCCGGCCACAATGTTTTACATGCAAATAATGGGCGGTATATATGTATTGTGTAATTTCAAAAACAAAACCATCACATTAATATTATTTTAATTTCAAAAATAAGGATGATTTTGTGGAAAGATGGGAAAATGATGGGTGATTTTGTGTTATTTCCATAATAAGGATGTACGGTTATTTGCAATGTTGGACAAATGAAAGACTTATTTGTGATTTTAATAATAATAAAAAAAGAATAACTTGTGTATATTTTCATTTTATTTTTTGTAATTTTGACATATACTGGTTAATTGAAATAAACAAAATATATATATTAAAATATATATATATATATATAAACAAAAGGAATGGTCAGAAAAGAGGGGCGGGAATTGAGAAGTGAATGATAAAATACCTAAAATGGCAAGTTTTTTTGAACAAAAATAACACCTTAAAATGACAAGTTTTGCCGAACGGAGGGAGTACAAATTATCTAGCTATAAACTAATTAAACCCCATAAAATTGGTGAAATTAGGATTTGATTATGAGAATAAATTTTGTGAAATTTTCATTAGAGTTTGTGATTTTGAGAATAAATTTTGTGTTTTAATTATTGTGTATATGTGATTTTGAGAATGAAATTTATTAATTGAATTTGTAAAGCTTTATGCAATATTTATATTTTCGTACCTTACATGTCTTTGGGAACCAAAAGATATTATAAAGTTGACGAGTTTACAATCCTAGATAATATGCAAAAGCCTTGAATTTAGCATGATTGAATTTCGATAAATTTACACTCCTAAATATGACAAATGCCTGAATTTCCAATGAATGACGAGAAACCAGCAATCAAGCAAATGTAAGTACTTTTCTACAATCCATTGCTAAGTTGAAAGTCGTAGCTTAGGTAAAGGAGTTTATTCAAGGCCAATATCTCAGTACACACTAGAAATTTCGCGCCCGCCCCACCTTTCGGAGGATCCTGCGGCCGCCACTGGACATAATCTAGCGGCTTGTAAGACTCCATATATGGCTTAGAAACCTAAATCATTTCATGACTTTTTAAAAATTAACAAGTATGTAATAAGTATAATTTTGTTAGGTTTTGGACTTTTGGAATTATAATCTAGTGGAAATCGGACAATTTTATTGTTAACTAGTGTAG
Organism: Persicaria maculosa; assembly: GCA_963922045.1. Lineage (NCBI taxonomy): Eukaryota > Viridiplantae > Streptophyta > Magnoliopsida > Caryophyllales > Polygonaceae > Persicaria > Persicaria maculosa. The sequence goes on along the minus strand of OY998267.1, from coordinate 10,778,827 downwards.
GTCTCGTCCTATACATGGAAAATACGTTAATATAATATTATAAATAATTCAAATAGATTTAAATAAATAAAAAATAATAATTTAAATATAAATCATTTTCTTCATCAAAAAATAATATAGATATAAATAAAATTATTTCGATAGATTATATATAATCTAAATATCTTTTATTTAGGTTCTCTCAAAATATAAATAAAATTCACATTTATAATGTAAAAGTTTTTATATAAATAAAATAACAATTATTAAATAATTAGTTTCAATATAAACAATTCTTTTCACCAAAAAATAATCTAAATATAAATAAAATAACACTAATCAAATACTACATATTTATTTTGTTATATATTTGGTAAGAATGACTATGAAATATTTTTTATTTATATTTTTTCAATTAACTAAAATATATATAGATAAATTGTGGATTATATATAACTTTTTATAAACTATGATAACATATGATCAATAAAATATTTTTTTCCTAGAATGAACCATAACACGCCACACAGGAGACTATGCATCGGTTTTAGTATATATACTAGTGTAGGTTCCGTCCCATGCATGGATAATAAGTTAATACAATAATATAAATAATTTAGATAGATTCCAATAAATAAAAATAATAATAATCTAAATATAAATATTTTTCCACCAAAAAATAATATAGATATAATAAAATTAGTTCGATAGATTATATATAATCTAAATATCTTTTATTTAGATTCTCTCAAAATATAAACAAATTTCACATTTATAAGGTAAAATATTTTTTTTCTAATCTAACATTAATTGAATCTCATATAAATTAATCTCATATAATTTAATAATTTAATATTTAATAGATAAATAGCACTTATTAAACAACTGCTTTAGTATTATATTAGATATAGATATGTATAATATATAATATATAATATATACTAATATATAATGTTGATAAAAAATGGATATATATTGGCTATTGAATTGGTACGCAATTTATTTAGCTTTTTTTAATTAATACTATCACAATTTCTGATCCCTTTTATCTCTGGATTTCTTAGCTTTCCCTCTTATACCAACCAACCTCCCTTAACTTAATTAGTTTGAAATACAACTTAATCATAAAAAAAGCTAGAAATTTAACTAATTAATAGTTTTATATGGAATTACAAAACCAAGAAATAAAGGTATGTACCAAATGCAGTAAACCCACCAATGACAAGCTAAGTCAGTAGAGGATGTTGCATTGAGAGATGTATTCTAATATTTGAGTGTTCAGTTCTAATGTACTTGTCTTCAAACACTAAACTGCAGCTCTCACCATTTTATTTTTGCCATGAATCCGTCTATATATTTAAGTATAAATATATAAATCTCAACCTGAATCTGTATCCTATTTAATTAATTGAAATTAGGGCTTCTCAGAATATCTATTTCAAATTAGGCAAGGGGGTGATCTGGGAAACCCTAGCTAGGAAGACTCTCATGAGAGTTGAGAAGGTGCAGTTGCAAGGATGAATAAATCCGATCTCGAGATGGGTCAGTTTTCGGTCTTTCGGATGCTGGCTTGTTGGATGAATATGGCTGATTTTAAGCAAATATGGGGAGCAATGAATTGAAAGAGGGCTAATCACAAAACCCTAGCTAGCTAGCTACAGCTCAAGAAACTCAGCCAGGTATGGAATCTATCTCCTTCACTAATCATTATCAAACCATCAAAGATTCAAAGACAAGGGTAATTTAATTTGTATCAGATCAGATTAATTTCTAGTGAAACCAAAAAAGTTACCAAACCAATCTATATATAAGATCAATGAAAAACTAATAAAATTAATTCACCTTTTAGGTAGTGCAAAAATTGATCAACAATCTCTACTAATTGCACTTTGATTTGTTTTCTATATCTCTGATGAGGATCTTCTTGAGGTTTCAGCAGCTGCAACAACTTCCACTCCTTTGCCTTCATTGCTTGCAATCCCCAAAGCTTTTTCGCTTGCCTTGTTCCTCTCATACTCCCTAAATATGTGCAGGTATTTGGTGATAGCTTCGGCGTACTCATCGAATCCTAGCGAGCTAAGAGCCCAGCAGATGTCGTCGGCGTTCACAGTCCTCCTGTTCTCCTTTTGGCACTTCACAGAGGCCTCACTTGTCACAAAGCTAATGAACTCCGTTGCACACTCTTGCATTGTTTCCTTGGCCTCCTTTGAGATCTTGGCCTGGGGTGGGAGTGCTTGCTTCATGATCCTCCCAACGTTTGCTATTGGGAGTAATCGTTCCGACTCTTCTACCATATCCGAAAGTAGACCTGTCAATCAGGAAATTAAGGTAAGTGCCCTTCCTTTTGAGGTACAAGAAAGTCTCAAATTTTTGTGCTTCTTTTACCTCTTTCTTCTTCTTTTCTTTTTTTTCCCCTAATAATATCACTATCTAGATTCATCCATGTCGAATAAATAAAAGTCACGTTAAATAGTGAAAAATGGCTAATTAGGGTATCTAGGTGGGGTTTTCTGAAGATCAGAATCAACTAATTTCATACTTAGATCTGTTTATGAAAAGACACCACTACTTCTTGTGATTGTGATATCTGTGAATTTTTTTTATGTATAAAATAAACTTTCCCTTATATATATATATATATATATATATATATAATTAACAAAAATCATACCATTCATATTGGTTGATGGGCCAAGGACAAATTAATATTATAATTTATTGGCTCGAGATCCACTCACTTAATTTTACCCTAAGAATCCTATACATTCCTTGAAGAAAATTATATAAATCCAAAGGCAACAACTTACCCTCTATATATGCATAAATTCCTCCATGAACTTATATATGGTGCAAAGGCATTTCGAATCCAAGCAAATGACTTCTTTTTTAACTGTAAAAGAAAAGGCATATATTATTCATTTTCGTGAATATATATAAATATAATATATATGAATTTAATTTTGGGTTTGTGGGTTTGATGCTATATAAAAAATTAAAAAAAATTAAAGCTGGGATCCGACATGGAACTGTTCAATATGCTTCATCTTCAACACCATCAAGGTGGTCCCTGCATCAGGGGTTAATTAGAATATTAGGTTAAGGTAGTGAAGCTAATGGTGGAGGTTTGCACAGCCATTGCATTTTGAACAGTTGAGAGTGCAGCCATTAATTAAAGAAAAATAGTTTAAGAAAAAAAAAAAGGCAATTTTGTGAGAAGCAGTGCTTGAATTTGCTTGTTTTGATTAAACAGTGGTTCTTGTCACTTATCTTCTTGAATTGATTCTTTAATTTATCATTATATATATATATCTTCCCTAATTAATCTCTCACTTCAACAATATGAGTGTTGACAGATTCCTATATATCTATCCAAATTAAAGTACAAAGTTTTCATAACCCTAGGGGGGGAGGGTTAATTGATGAGATGAAATGAATCTCTTATAGTCTTATATGAAATCCATAAATATTAATTAATTTTATAATACTCCATATGATGAGGAATGCATGAGATATATCCAAGTGAATGAAACCAGTTTTTCCAAGTATTAAAACGTGACTAAATTTAATTTATTTGTATTTAATAACAGTAATTGGAAAAAAATGACTAAATTTGTTTTTTTATTCCATTCTATGCATGTGTACATATTCATCTGGTTACTATTGAGAAAGACTAGTAGCCCTTTATTGGAGATATGTTAGGATGTATTTATTTTGATATATTTGATATTATTGTATTACTAGCATTCGTTACCCGCGCGGTTGCGCGTTTTGTTAATAAATTATATTTTATTATATTAAAATATTATATTAGATAATTAATTGACGTGACTTAAAAAATAAAATCAAATTGACCCGGCTCACAAAAATAAAACCATATATAAATATACTCCGTATTATATTCAATTTGATCTAAAAGGTAAAATAACGCACCAAATATTCCTTCTTCATCTTTTAAAATAATAAATAATATAGTTTATTAACAAAAGCATGAAAATAATAAATATGTATAACAACTAATTCAAGTTATATTGGATAGATTATTGATCTAAAAAGATAAGTTTTTAGCTAACTATATTCGTTTATTAATTGATGTGGGCCAGAAATATAATACCACTTTAATTCAGAAAATGCCACGTAAGCAAAAATAATCCCGCTTTAATCCAGAAAATTCCGTGGACGCGAGATCGCACCAGAACCCGTTTCAGGCCTCTGTTTTAGTATTTTATATAGATGATAGCATTATTGATATTGTTATATTATGATAGAAATATATATTTGATAGGTTAAGTTTATCAATATCTTCTCTAATATGAGATCTCTATATAGAGATATTGAACAACAAATAGCAAATGCTGACAAAAGTAATCAAAGTAAAGACCATTAATTACAAATGAGATTTTTCGACACCTAAACCCTGAACAAAAAGCTACTGTCTTTTCCTGGTGGTGCATTTGGACTAAAAGAAACAATATTATATTTGAAAACCAGCATTTACAAACAGTAGATGAGCTGGTACCCATAATAAAAAAAAACCACATGAAAAACTGGAGAACAACTAAACAAGACGACTCAGACGAAGATGAAGGAAAACAATGAGAATCAAACCCATTAACAACCCTCGCAAAAGGAATATCATAAGATGGCGCAAACTTGAGACTGGTGTCTTCAAACTAAATTTTGATGGCGCTAAATCTCTGTCTGGTTTTGCTTCTGCAGGGTTTAATTTGTAATCAGAGATGACGATGGTAGGATGATCGCTTGCGATGCTTGCAGGTGTGGGAGGCTGTCTGTGGTCCAGGCCGAAGCAGTTGGTTTGCAGCTCGGATTGCTGGAAGCTCGAAGACTGGGGATCCGAAGAGTTGTAGAAGGAGACTGTCTCACGATCGTGGATGCGATCAATGACGTTTGGTCGACTCCTTGGGAGATCGAGATTCTTATTTCAGATGCACTCCGTTTGCTTCACTTGTTTGAGATGGCCTCCGTGTCCCACATTTTTAGGGAGGCGAATAGAGCGGCTGATCGATTCACTCATATGGCTTTGGAGCCTGGCTCGTCGTCTTGGAGTTCTGATTTAGAGTTTCAAACTCTCGTCCGTAGGGATGCTCTTCAGTGGTGGTACAACCGCGGTTGACATCCCCAAATTCTCGCTTGTATAAAAATAAAAATCTTCTATAATATGAGGTTTCCTCGATCCACCTATTTATTAGGGTTTTATCCTCTCTAAATTGTACACCCTTTGAGATCTAAGGGAGCACCGGGAGATTTAAATTCACTAGGCAAGGGATCAAGCTTTCAACTTGGTTTGGAAGGGCTACTTACATCTAGCCCCTCTAAACCTGATCTTCTCGTTGGGCTAGCAATCCATGTGGTAGGTTGTTGTTGTTGTTTTTACATACGTCTCTGATCTAAATTAAGTGATCGACATTTTAGATTTTGACACAATTGTTTAGTAAAGTATATATTAAATAACATTTATCTTGTATATTTTTTTCCAAATCTTACCTCTTGGAAGAATCTCTCTCTCTCTATATATATATATAGGCCTTAAGTCTTGTGCAATTCGCCTATGTGTCTTTTTCTGGTGTAATATGATCTGAGTTTTTTGACACGTCAATTAATAATAATCCATATATTTAAGTCGTATTAGATAATGACCTTGTCTATTTTTATCCATGTGTCATCCTATCCTATGTATCCATCTCATATCTCAAGGGGCTACAATTAAAATCTATCATTTTACCATGAGTTATTTCATAAATATTGTACCTTGAATTATTGTATATTTAGTCATTAACATTGATTATTTTAGTTCATTATATCTATTATCTAATGATAAGATTTCATTATCAATTAATTATGCATTGAACAATAGAATATTATCATCAAAATATTTATATTAATTCTCAACCTCATATCTTAAGTCATTACAAAACGTATTATTTTTTATGACAATTAAAATTATTTACTTTGAAGTTATTTTGCATGATCTTTTTATATTTTAAATTAATTTATGATTGCTTGAAATTTTGTATTAAAAAATTTCAAATAAACTATTTTAATCTTCACATAAAATTTAATAAAAAAGAATTTTAATATAATTTATTAACAAAATGTGCAAAAACACAAGTAACAAATATCAGTTTAAAAGAATAACAGTAACAAAAAAAATTCCAACTACAATTTTCACAAATCACTCTTATTTCATTATCTATAAAACTTAAAAGGACACTTATTTTGGATGAAATCCAAAATACTAAAATGTCACTTAGAGGAGTATATATAATTTAACCAAACGGGCCATAAGTGGCTATGAAAGCTGGAATTCCTTTTGATGGTGAAGGTCATCCTACACATGAAGTTGTTGAAGAGATGATTTATAGGTATTTATTTATTTATTTATTTATTCCTTATTACATGCATCTAATTCGCGATCCAAATTTCCAAATGAACCTTAAATTTTGGTGTCTTTTGAGCCGAATTAATCCAATAAAGAATGGGCCTAAGTGATTAACAATGCTGAGGCCCATTTAGGTTTAAAAATAGCTCTCCTACTTGGGTTTGGGCCTTCGGCCCAGTCATTTGTTTAATTTTCTTTTTATATTCTATTGTAAATATAAATATATGAATGATGAGAAGTCTAGTCTTGGTGGTCCCGTAAGGTATTCCTAGCTTACACTTTTTTCTCTGACTACAAGGAAAGGGTTTTGGTATTGGACTCTATTAATCTCGAATGACATTTTTTCGGATGTGAGAATGGAACTCTGAATGGGATGTGAGAGCTCAGTGGTTTATAAAGTATTTGAGATGAGTTATCTTGTCTACAACTCAATTGATTTCGCGAAAGACATGAGAACAAAATATCCATTCAAATGAGGAGATACTAAATGTTAGTGATAATCATTTCGATCTCCTATAAGCAGTGTCAGAGCCTAACTTACACTTTTTGTTTTCAATGAGCTAAATTTGCTACTTTTTTTTCGACTTGTTATCGACATGATTGGATCTCGCCAAACACACTGGGAGATCATCGACTAAAGTTGGTGGTAGTGGAGGAGGTAAGGCGAAGAAATATTGTGGGAATCAACGACTTAAGAATTTATCGACTTCAAATGTCGGTGATAGCAGGGGAGGCAAGAGAGCTCAGATGGGCATGAAGGGCCTATTGACTTCAGATATCGGTGGCAGTGGGCGCTTCATCGTCACCGGCTTTCAAAAATGGTGGCGTTAATCGTATAGTTGACAAGAAAATCATTGTCCCAATAGTTAACTCTTTTTTTTAACAAAAAAAAAAAAAAACTTTGTAGGCCTTTCAATGTAATATTATTATTATATACTCCGTATATGTTGAAACTTGAAAACAATGCCAACGATTTGATCCTACCACTATCGATGCAAATTGTTATAATTATAAATTGACCGATTACAATACAGCCATCTAGAAATTGGTCAATTTGTTTTCAATAAAAATGTGGCTGTTTATAATTACCAGACTAGTCAGATTAGGAATATCTTTGATTGAATTGAAACAATTGACCTTTTAAATATTGATAAATTATTAATTATACTTTTAGAAAAAAAAATATAAAGGAAGATATATTAGTAAATATACATTGGAGCATTTGCATTTCTCGAATCCATATTTAGGGGTTCTTAAACTCAACTTTTACCTTTGTGTCTCCAGCACATCATTTTAGCAATTAGGTGAATTAGCTTATTTTTTCATCATATTGTTAGAGGTCATTAGGCTCCTTAACGCACACATACAAAAAAAAAAGTACAATATATGCAATAATAATGTCTATGGGTTCATAACAAAAAAAAGTTATTATTATCACATGGGTTTTTTCAAATGGAATATTATAAAATTTTGACTTTAAAAAAAATATTTCGGGTAAAAATGGGCTAAAGCACAAATAAAATGTACATAGTTGGTTTTTAAGGATGAATCGTTATCATACTTCATTTGTCTCCTCATTCTATATAAAATAGATTTTTTTTAATATATGAAAATATTCAAGAGATCAGGTAACAACACACTATCTAATCCATTGAGAGGTCGACGGATCGATAAACAGACTAACCGTCATGATACAATACTAGGCAAAACATAAAGCAAAAAATAAAGGGGTAGCAACATGTTAAAACGCCTACTCAAAACCATCAAATCGAAAAAGCACACGAAGAACTAAGCCAATGACAGAGGCATCAATGGCAGAATCGATGGCCGATGACGACGGAGGAACCAATAGCTAATGAGGAGGTGGTGCTGATGAAGTGGGTGATTTGTGATTTTTTAAGTAATTATATTAATTATTTAAAGGAGTGGATGTTATCTATTATAACTGATATTTTTAGAGGGGGGAGAGGGGATTTATGATTTTTTCAAGTTTTAAATTAATTAGGGCCGGTTTATTTAAAATATTTTATAAATATGGGTGATTTTGTGTAATTTTTTCATTATGTGAGTTTTTTTTTTAATTTAAGAAACTCACCTAGAGAGTATAGAGTGCAATAAACACCAAAGTTCATAATATTTTGCGAAATCTTACAAGGGCATGATATTAAGCGCAACTATCACAAAGTTCATGGTATTTAGTGCAATTAACCCTTTTAATATAAAAAAGACTTGTTATAATATATTGGGTAAACTACATAAAATTACCCATTAACAAACAAACTGTTAACAAAAAGTCACCCATCATTCAATTCCGTTTATTTTCTGTTAGAGTGCTTGAAGTTACAATTTCACCCCTGGACTTCTATGTTTGACACTACTCTTTTCAATTAATCAAATTTTCTTTATCGTCTCTATTCCTTTTATTTATTTAATTATTTAAAACTAAAAAAATGATTTATTATAAAAAAATATAATAAGTTCACCTTTTTTTTTAACCAAACCGCTCTTATTTTTTTAAGAAAATGTGTTTTATATGTTATTTAACCTTAAAATATAATATAATATAATATTATTTTGAATTATTATTTAGGAATGCCTTTATAATTTAATTTATTTTACATTTTAAATTCGGTTGTTTTATTTACATTTTTTTATTATTTTTTGAGTTATCTAGTAATAAATAGCTAATGAAAATATAAAATTTCCTTCAAAAGGAATTTTTTTCATTTATTTTTTAATCCTAAATAAAAAAATATTTTTTTTATTTTGTAAAAAAAATTAATTAAATCAAGGCATTTTGACCAATAAATAAAATATCATTGAAAAATTGAAACATTTTTCCCAAAAAAATAGAATTGATATTAAAATTGAATGAATTATATTCTATAAAATGTTTTTCTTTTGAAAAATATAATAAAAGGTTTTGTTAGAAAAAACTATTTGTAGGGAAAAAAAACTCCAATAATAAAAGTAGAGGGGTATAATGGTAATATAGCATATTTTATCGACTACTTAGAGCATCAACATTGGTGGGACTTGAGACCCTTAACATCCGGACTCTTAACTTACTTTTCTTTTGCCACAACAACTTAAGGGTCCCATTCCAACTTTTAATTATTTACACCTCCATTCGTGAGCCCGGACTCGGACCCTTAAGTTACTTTTTACTATTTACATTTTCCAATTGCTCAATCGTCATTATTATTATTATTATTATTATTATTATTATTATTATTATTATTATTATAGGCGAAATAAGTGGGAAAATTGATTTTTTATATGGTAAAAATAATAGTATATGAGTATTATTGATATAAATTTGTTTTAAAAAAACATATGCAAAATGGGTATCTATGGGTAGAGAAAATTACTTCACACTTGAAAAAAAAATTTTAATTTTTTATTTACAAAAAATGATGAATAAATGGTTTAAAACTATTAATTTAAATGGTTGACCTGCTTATTGGAAGCGGACGATGTCCTTTTTGCAAGGTATGGCTGGCGTAGCGCATGCATGCCCTTTTCCTCCTCGATTTGGACGCTATGGGCTCACAAATTTTGGCCTCCTATATATGAATCTCAACTCTAGGCTCTTACCCCTTTAACAATTTCTTTTTTTTTTTCTAAATCCAACGTGGCAGGTATAAGGACCTAAAGACCAATTGATGCACATGCTCTTTGGTCATCCGCATTCGTGAGCTCAACCTCGGATCCTTAACTTACTTTTTTTTTGCCACCTCAACTTAAGATCTATATTCCAACTTTAAAAAATTTTCACCCTCATTCGTGAGTCCGAACCCCGGACTTATAACTTACTTTTTACTATTTCCCTTGTATTTTAATAAATTATTTTATTATTTATTTATTTATTTATCTATTTATGTAATAATAACATATAAGTTAAAAAATTTATTTTTTAATATTTAAAAAAGAACATAAAATTAAATTACATTCAAAAATAATTTTTTTTTCCAATTTTGAAAAATACCAGAAAATCAATTTGAAAAATATATATATAGGCATTGCATACTCACCCACGTGTCAAGAAGTGAATGGAAAGACCTGCCCATGAATCCACTTTAATGGGTTGCATACATGCGAACTCGTCCACCCCGATTCATCATTTTAAACTGTTTTTTTCCCAATTATTTTCACATCTGGCAAATTTATGAGTCGATCGATTCACCGTTGTGCATGCTCTAAGTAAAATAGTGAAAACGGGTGGCTTTTTTTAAACGACTTGTGCTTAATGGGCGGTTTTCTAGCAATTTCTTATATAAGGGGTTATTTTAACTTAATGTAGCATATATATTTAAAGGGTGATTTTATGTTGTTTACCCTAACATATTATACCTTCATTTTTTACTAGGGCTCCCGAAACATCAACTTGTAGTCAATAATCAAACATGAACATCATTGTTCTCTTAATACTATTACACCAAACTGGCCCATCCCCCATGAAATTTGTGGAAGAATGCAATAAATAGACAATTAAAATTTTATTTTTAATTGTCTATTTGAATTCATTAGAGTTTATGAAGATCTAGGAGTATGGTACTCCCTCCGTTCATATACGGGACTCCCTCCGTTCGGCAAAACTTGTCATTTTAGCTTCTTTCATAAGTTTTAATGCAATTAACAAATGTACTAATTTATCCTCAATTATTACCCTCCTTTTTTACTTTATCGAAAACTACAACTAACAAACCATCAATCATATCAAGGGCATTTTTGTAAAGTGAAGGACAAAATACCTACAATGACAAGTTTTTTTGAACAAAAATAACACCCTAAAATGACAAGTTTTGCCGAACGGAGGGAGTATTAATAAATATTTTCTTATATAAGATAAATTTCTCCAAGTACATGACATGGTGTGAAAATCACTAAAATTAGTTTATTTTTATGCATTGGAGTTGTATTTTTAGGCAAGCAGTTGAGTCAACATTTGATCCGGTCTAGTATTAGGCCTTAATTTGAGTCACTTGCCAATGTGATCGATGTGGTCCATTTGGATATGTTATTTTTAAATGCTTCACTATTTCTGAACTTTAATCCTCTCCATCTACCATTGTGCAGCGAATGTCCACATTAATGGGTCCTGTGAAATGGGAGCATTAGTTTCATTTTTTTTTTCAATGGTTCAGGAGAGGAGGAATTCGAACTTGTAAATTATTAGTAACTACGTGTTATTCTTATATTTTTTTTTACTGATTAAGTTAATAAGATATAATAATTTTGATATTTGTTTAAAAATATTGTTGAGATTGGCCTTCTAATATTGTTGATTTTTTTTTTGTCATTGTGCATACTTTTTATGGGTTAATTACCAAAAAGTTTTGTTTGATAACAAAAAGCTGATTGGATAATTGAATAAAATTGATGGGGTAACTATGCAAAATTGCAAATGCTAAATTAAATTTTTATATATTTTGATAAGACAGTACTTGATAAGAAGGATATCACATGCTTACTATAATTCGAGGTAATAATAGGTTTAATGAGTTTTTTTTTAGGATGAGATATTTTTTTACCACTATACTCCGTATTAATTTACTAAAGGTTAGAAACATTAGTGGTATGTTAGTAAGAATTAGTACATTTTCATGTTAGTGGTATGAAAAATTGCGAGTTTAGTATATAAAATAAACAAATGGCAGTTTTTGATAATTTGCTCATAATAGTATAAAATAAATTAAGGATGATATGTAGTCAATGGTGGTTGCAACATTTAATAGAGGAGGAGGGCGAAATCTTTGTTTCGAAAAATATTTTTTTTGTGGTATATACATAATGAAGAAATAAAAAAACATTGAAAGAAAATCTTAAATTGTGATTTAAATATAACATTTTTAGTAAAAAAAATCATACAATAAAAATTAATTGAATATATATATAGCATGATGAATAATTGTTTGAAAAATATTGAAAGAAAATTATATTTTTTTAAAAAAATATGTCATTTTAAATGGAAAGAATTAATAGGAATGAAAACTATTGTAAAAAAATCATAAATTGTGGTTTAAATATGACATTTGTAGTAAAAATCATTGGAATAAAAATTAATAGGTTTTTTTTAAATATATGTGTATCATGATTAATACTTTTGTGAAAAATATTGAAAGAAAAATATAAAATTTGATTTAAATATTTCATAAATGTTTTAAATTGTCAACATAAATTAACTTTTTTTTAAATAATTAGAATATGAATAAGTTATTTGATTTTTCTCCATATTTTTTTTATAAAAAGTATAAAATATATTTATCTATTTCTTTTTAAATGTCACTTACTATTTATTTACGCTTTTTAAGGATGACAACAAAATTATATAAAATATTATCATTTTAAAATGTTGAAAATAATTTAAGCAATAAATTAATAAAAATAATTAAAAATAACTTTTTTTATATATATTTTTATCATCCTTAAAAAGCATGTATAAATAGTAAGTGTCATTTAAAATGAAATGGAGAGCGTATAAAATATCAAAATTATTATTTTTTGTTTATAATTTCATATATGAAATTATAACTATTTAGGATCAAACTTACCCTTGAAATTAGCCTCGTAATATATATTGAGTGAGTTGTTACACCCTCAACTCTACCATCCAAAAAATATTCGATCCTATACCCCCTCAAAATTAGCCTCGAGTGTACCCTCTAATAACTTCATTGCTAACATCGCTTGACAATAGCTTCAAAAAGAGTACCCTCGAATTTTGTTCCGAGGCTAATGTACACTCGATGACGCCCTCGAAATATACATTCGTGCTTATATAGCATGGAAAAATAGCCCTGATTTTATTTCAATGATATTTAGGCTCCAAATATTTTTTTGAGTCTCAATTCGAGGGTAGTGGCTACGATGGTACCCTCGAAATAAATGGTAGCCAAAAACTTCGAGGCTATATAGCGTTTTTCTAACAGTGATACTTATTAAAAAAATTAGAAATAGGTAAGAAATTATATTAAAAATTTAATATTTTATTTAATCTTTAAATAACATTTCACAAAATAAAAAGATTTACATTTTTCAACAAAGTGTGTGTACGTGTATATACATATATAATGACCTAATTAAAGTTTCACAAATCGACTGTAAATTAATATTAAATGTTTGACAAAACAAAGCATTCACCTTTACTCGTTTTTGTTCGCATGAAATAAATAAAATAGAAGCACCCTATATTAATAATACTATGTATATACGTATATCGTTTTGGAAAATGTAAACCGTGGTCCGTGGAAGTGGGTTGCCATCTTATTAGCTTTCAACACCTCAATAATAATATTATCTTATGAGACCAATTAATTTTCACTAAAACAAATATATTAAAGACGAAATGAAGAACCATCGAATTACAATTTTTTTCATGGCGTTGTGGGTTGCGGTATAGAGGAATATATTTAAACCATATTGAGAGATCACATAGATTGCTTATGGATTTCGTGAAGCTACGAGGCATGGTCATCGACGCACATTTGGTTTGAGATGGATTCGCTATTTGTTTTCGAGCACATCTACATATGGAGGGTTATGGATCCCCTATTTTCACTATTTGATACGAAGTACTTTTATTACTAGTCATGTTCGTTGCTGCGAGAATATTGTTTCACCCATCTAGGTGTGGGTTGCGGTATAGAGGAATAGACTATATTGAGAGATCACAGAGATTGCTTATGGATTTCGTCAAGGTATGAGGCATGGTTATCGACACATATTTGGTTTGAGATGGGTTCGCTATTTGTGTTCAAGCGTATATGGAGGGTTATGAATCCCCTATTTTCACTATTTGTGACGAGTCTTGTTCGTGGGTTTGATACTTTTATTACTAGTCATGTTAGTTGTAGACTTGTAGTGAGAATATTGTTTTACCCATCTAGGTGTTGGATTGGTGTCACTAGAGGAAATCCAATGCAATTGATGTTTTCTTCTCTGATGATATAAATCTTTGGGTTTATATGGGGATGCGTTTATAATGTAGTTAAAGTTGAAAATATGAATTAAAGTAGTTTTTATCTTTAAATTTTAAAAGCTGTATGTGAATTTGTTTTTATTTTTTTTGAAAATATAAATAAACCCTAAAATAATCCGGGGTTTATTTGCCTTATACAAAGCCTTTTTTTTATTGTTCTTTTTTAACCGTTGTCGCTCTTTCAAACTTTTAACTCATTGAGTTTGTCAAATACATCGAATTTATAAACTTTTTTTTAAAGGACAAATTATTTATGCAATGAGTCAATTTGTTAATCTCATAATAGATTAAACAGAGAATATAATCCATTATATGCGATATCGAAAAAGTATGGAAGTAAATGATCACCACTGTTCCGCTAACGTATAAAAACTCACCGTAATGTTCAAAATCATTTAATAAATTATTTATGTAATGAGTCAATTTGTTAATCTCATAATAAATTAAACAGAAAATAAAATCCATTATATGCGATATCGAAAAAGTATGGAAGTAAATGATCACACTTTTCCGCTAACGTATAAAAACTCACCGTAATATTCAAAATCATTTAATTAAATACCCTTAAATAACAAGTAATCTTTAAAGTGAGGAACTATCCATCTTCATTTTCCCAGTCTCCATTAAAAGATGAAACCAGAAACCGCCATATTCACCCATCAAAACTCCCGAGATAAACCGTCGCCAGACTATCCGCCACCAGTATATGTATCCAAAACCCGCCGCGGTTTTGGCCCAACTCCTCACATTTGCAATGTGAACACTTTGTGATCCAAAACAAGTAAAAAAAGATGGAACAAATTTACCAGAAAAGGCTCAAAGAAAAAAGATACATACATGATACATTCATAATCTCATATTTCATTCATACAATAAGTGTAGCAAAGGCACCACTACACAACATTTGTATGCACCTGCCCCATTGTGTATATAAAGACACCATGCTCAAACCTCCTACACCCACCTCCTAAAAAGAGTAGAAAATTAAAAGGAATAAATCAAATTGAAAAACCCCCAATTTGCCCCCAAGGTCTACTTCCAATGGCGATCTGCAATTGGTTGACCAGATGGGCTATATGGTCTTTTCAACCCTAAGCCCCTCTCTCTACCTTCAAATTCACCCATTTCTCTCTCTCTCTCTCTCTCTCGCTAAAAAGCTCCAAAAAACACAAACAAATCCTCGGGCTCGCCCGTATTATTCCTGCTGCTTTGCTCTCCAAAAACGCTCTCTCGCTCAACAGCTTCATAGCTTCAGTGGCGAAACCCAGGTAAAGAAACCCTCTTTCCATGGCTTTGTGTCTTGTTTCTTTGGTTATCTGGACTTGTAACTGTGCTTTTGTTTCTGGGTTTTGCTTGTTTGAAACTTTGAATGTTATTTTTATCGTCAATTTGGCACATGGAACCCAAGAATCAAGGTCAATCAACGCATTTAGGTGCTACCCATTTGTTCATATCGAGCCCTTTGGGTGTTGTTTGTGTTCTGCAAATCTTTTTGGTAGAGGGAACGGGAACTGGTCATTGGTCAGCCCAATCTCTCCTTGTTAACGTGGTGCCCCTAAAACTTGTACAGTTTTTATTTTTTATTTTTGGGTTTTTGGTGTGGGTGTTGGGAGTGTTTAGTGACGGGGGAAAAACATGGGTAGGTGATGGTTTGATGTTCTATTAGTTTGATGTGAGCCTTGGTGGTCCGTGCATTTTGCTTGGAACGTTGGAAATTGTTGGGTGATGTTCTTTGTTTGGTTTGGAAGTAAATTGTGTTGGAAATGGTTTGAAGCCGATTCGGGTCGAGTAAAGTGATGCTTTTTTTCTTTCTTTCGTGCCCCCTTGCTGGTTTTGAATTTGGCTGGTGATGGATCTGAATCTGGGTTTTCTTGTTTGGTTAGAATTGGAAAGTTTTTGCGGGGTTTGAGGGATGCAGTCGGTGGGTATTTCTGGGTTTGCTTTGGAGTTGTCTTTGGTCCTGATCATGGATGTTTCATGATGGGAAATTCCTCCTGGGTATGAAATGGTAAGATTGTGGGAGAAATTTTGGAGTTTTTCATGAATCATGATCTGTTTTGTTGCTGGAAATTAGTGTTTAATAGTTGGAGAGGCATTAGTTTTTAGCATATATGATTTCATTCTGATTTCTTTGGTATTAGCTGTTTGGGAATTAGGGATTAGCTATCCGGGCAAATTTTTTTTTTTTTTTTCCTGTTCCTGCAATAGTGTTTTTTTTTGGGTACCAAAACTTAAGTTCATTACGTGCTGTCCAATGTCTAGCGTTAATGGTAGGAGTTGGAGTAGTGGTAGTGGTAGAGTTTTAGACCACTTCGTTTGATAGCGGTGGTGGCAAAACACTGCTCCAATCGTTAGTTGAAACGCCAAAGGCTATCGTGCCAAACAATGTTTCATGAACTAAAATGCTAGATACTACCTCAAACGTTACTTTAAATGCTTTGCCAAAGATGCTCTTAGTGTGAAGAGAGATTCATAACTATTGATTTCACTTGTCGGGATAATGAAGGAAAGTTAGGAAATCGGACCCTTAGGTAGCAGAAGGTAAATATATAACTGCAATCTGTCTGTATAGTCTGATTAAGTTGTGTAAACTGCACAATGAATTGTGTTATATAGGGGATAGTTCTGCCTAAGATGACTGTCTTTGTGACGATCATTGTGCAAGTGCAAGTGTTATTATTACCCTTTCTCCATGAAGTTCTTTTCATTGCATTTTTTTTTTTTTGCAGATGGACATTGAGGAGCAAGATCACCCTGACATAGATTTTGAGGAAAAATTTTCCGAACAGTCTGATTCTCCTGATTCAAGTGATATATTTGGAGAACCAGAGCTGTTTCCTCGAGTTGGCAATGAGTATCAAGCTGCAATCCCTGCCTTGCTGACACCTTCTGAGCGGCTCAAGTACTTCAGTAACCCGTGTGATTCTCAACCCTTAACCAATCCTTCCCATGATTTTCTGATAGGACTACCTGTCCCAATCAAATTAGCCAAAACTATCAAAGATGAAGGAATCGGAGATCATGATAACCAGTGTGTCACAGAATGTTCAGCTGCCTCAGATAAGACAGAGACGAGCCTCAAGGGAGATTGTGTCATTCAGAGGTGTGTAGCTAATGGGTACGACATCGTTCCAGGGTTGCCAGGAGACTCTTGGAGTGAGTTTGCAGTTGAGTGTTTCCTCCTGGGCTTATATTTTTTCGGCAAGAACCTTCTTCAGGTGAAGAGATTTATGTGGGGAAAAGAAATGGGCCAAATATTATCATTTTATTACGGGCAATTTTATAGATCTGCAAAATACCAGAGGTGGGCTGATTGTCGGAAGACCAAAGGCAGGAAATGTATTATTGGCCAGAGACTTTTAACTGGAAGTAGGCAGCATGAACTCCTGTCGCGCTTGCTTCCTCATCTCTC
The DNA here is from genome assembly GCA_963922045.1 of Persicaria maculosa. NCBI lineage: Eukaryota > Viridiplantae > Streptophyta > Magnoliopsida > Caryophyllales > Polygonaceae > Persicaria > Persicaria maculosa. The sequence continues at coordinate 10,761,058 of OY998267.1, read as the reverse complement.
TGAAGCATCTCGAAACACTTCAGTGGAGGTATACCCGTTTTTCTCTCTTTATCATATGTACATTGTTGCAGAAATCAGAATTCTATGCATCTTTTGTCATTGCTTTTACTTCTTTATTTATTTATCATAGTACTTGTGCTTGTACATTCGATTAATTGTTCTTAGTACACCATATTTTTCAAATTAGTCAGCGTAGGTTTGCATCTTTTACATCAATTGGCAAGCATGGCATTCTGTGACATAACATCACAGGTTTGATGCTTCTCCCGGTTGCATTAATCTAAAAAACGTTTGCATCTTTGTCCCATTGCATGAAGTATTTCCTTGTCTATGGTACTGAACGCGTGTTCAGGTTTCTGTTTAAGCACAACCAGCCACTCCGTTGGCTGTATTTATGGCTTGTCTGAGATCACTTTTGACCCTCGAATTTTTAATGGAAGCTTTCTTACAGCCATTTAGTATTTTTTTGCCATCTAAAAGAGAGAAAACATTAAGAAAAGAGGAATTGATAGCATGGAAATCGAATATCAAAATCTCATCATGTGTTAACCTGTTTGTCAGGCCTACAAGGCGTTTATGGAAGGGAGTACTTCGCTGGAGGAGTACGTCTCCACATTGAAGAGCATGGTTGGCATTCGTGCACTGGTAGAGGCTGTACGAATCGGCAAGGGGAAAGGGGACTTAACTGCTATGGCTATGGAGTCCTCAAGGAGTAATCACACCTTCCCTTCTCGTCATGAAATGCCATCAGGGAAAGCATGCTCAGCTCTCACATACGAAGAGATAGTCAAGTACCTGACTGGAGATTTCAGGCTGAGCAAGGCTCGGTCTTGTGATCTCTTCTGGGAAGCTGTTTGGCCTCGTCTGTTGGCAAAAGGATGGCATTCCGAGAAGCCCAATGACAAAGCATATAGAGGGTTCAAGAATCCGTTGGTTTTTCTCTTGCCCGGGATTAAGAAGTACAGGAGGAAGCTCTTAAAAGGAGACCACTACTTTGATTCTGTCAGCGACGTCTTGAAGAAAGTTGCTTCTGAGCCGGAACTTCTTGTGCTCGAGTCTGAAGAAAATGGAGCCAGAACTTCCAGTAAAGCAAATGGGTCTGGGTCTGAGCCAACTTCAGACGAAGATGGCAGTCCTGATCCTGAGCACCCTTGTTATCTGAAACCGCGATCCTCTTCTGATTCAGCAAGCCACATGAAGTTAACTATAGTGGATACTAGTTTACTCCACGAAGATGAACCGTCTAAGGTGAGGGAACTGAGGACTTTACCTGCTGAAATGAAGACCTCGTCTGCGTGTATTCGTGAGTCCAGAGAGCCCGTACCTTGCCTGCCCACGGATAATGCAGGGGACCGCAAGAGAGACAGACCGAAGAATCTGATCATTTTCAACCACTCCGAAGGGCAATCAAGTCTGTATGATCATCTGGCTGCTGACAAACTGTCTAAATCTGCGAAACATAATGCTGAGCATGCTCTGAAGCGCCGGAGAATCAAAGGTTGCTCTAAAGCGGAGAAGAAACCCACCACCAGAAGATTTCCCGAGGCCTCAGCTGCAAGACGAAACAACTTTGTGCTGAGCTTACCAGCATCCTCAACGAAGGCTGCTCTTGCTCGTGCTCGTAACATTGTGTCGCCCACGAACTCTTTAGCTGTGGACTGTCACCCGGAGAAGAGCCAGAAGGGAGATCATGTCCAAGGCTCTTGTAGCTCAGCCACTACGAGCGAAAGTCATCACCAGTCTCATCTACTAATCGACTTGAATGTGCCTCAAGTTCCTGCTGAACCCGAGGCCAACGGACAGGTGATGGACGTGAAGGTCGAAGAGGGCGACAGCTCGAGCCAAAATTGTAGCATCGATACAAATGCGCATTTGGAGGGTTCTGAACAAGTCATTGGATCGACAAACAACGATGCCTACCAAGACGAGCAAGCGGATGGAAACGCGAGAAGACACAGCACGAGAATACGCCCATTGAGCACCAGAGCATTAGAGGCCCTCGAGACGAGCTTTTGCAGCCCGAAACTGGGGAAGAAGCGCCACCAAGCCATGGACACACTAGACGAGAAGCCGAAGGTGGCTAGACGGGCTCGTACCAAGGCCTCTATCTCTGCAGGGAACTGCACAATTGACGCTGTTAAGGACTCAGACTCCATGAGATCGGATCAAATCCACATTGCTGCTACTGAAGTGCTTCGTGACGCCCTCACATGAGCCACGAGGTGCCTCCATTCGAGTGTGTAAAGGCGAGAGGTTGGGTGTTTGACAAGCTCATGAGCCATTGGGTCCGCTCGCCCAATGTGTGAATGGTAAAGGGGTAATCTTCGATAGGAGATGTCGTCGAATGTAGCTACTTAGTGCAAAGTTTAGAGCAGATACCATACTTGTTCGTAAAATCCGAGCACATTCGCGTCGTTCTTTTGTGTTAGTATGATCGACAAGGGAGCTCTTTTGGTGGCTGCATAGCTGCAAATATACATGTTTAGGTCAAAACCACAGTTTGAGTTTTTAGTTTCTCTTTGCTTTGATGTAAATCTGATGAATTTACATATCTTGTGATGCTTTTTTGCCCTCTTTGTAGACTGTGTATCTAACATGATCCAGCACCGTGATTCGAACTCGTGACCGCAATGTGCAATGGCTTCATTTCAAAGAGCTGGGTGAGTTGGGTTTTTTTTTTTTTTTTTTTTTTTTTTTTTTTTTACAGTTCAGGTGGTGTCAGCTCCTGCTGCTGGACTACCACCCGAGTGCATCTTTGCGGAGAAGAGTTAGCAGCTCAGGGTGGGAAGCTAAAGAATTGGAATAATAGGAAAATCGAAGATGAGTTACTGAGTCCGCAACCCTATTGACTACTCCAAAAACGTGGGAGGTCGCAGAAGGAGCGCATCCGAGACATAATTGACCTCCCACAGATAAAACCAAACACCTATGAAGACGTTGATGATCGTCAAACAGTCACCTTTTATGTGCTACTCTAGAAAGTTATGTTTTTTTCTTTTAGTTTAGGATTTCATGTATCTAAAGTTATTGTAACAGCTGAGTAGTGCTCGATAAAAGCTCGACTCAAGCTTGTTTATTTATTAAATGAGTCGAGCATTAACAGATTTAAACTCGATCAAAAGCTTGACTCGAATAACTTGAATTTTGTGGAATTCAGAAAATTTCTTTTAGCTAAGTATAAGCATTATTTCACGTTCGAGTCCGAATTTAAACTCAACTCTTCTCTAAACGAGTTGAATATAAAGCAGCAATACTCGATTCATTCAACTAGTCCGTATATTCACTGCAAATACAAGTTTAGCTCATTATTATATATATATATATATATATATATATATATATATATATATATATATATATATAGTCGGTGCTTAGTTTTGAATTACTTATCACAAAATGTGCTACTTATTTGTGGAACTATACACATGCTATATTTATTGGACAACACAATATTGATGATATTAAAAGGAAAATGTGAAAAAAGATTGAGTAGGGCATTATAATTTGATAGATAGCTTGATAAGACATTATAGTATAAATGAAATTAATTATGTTATGACAGAGACGTTATAAAAAAGGGAGACGTAAACGCAACGGTGGGTGGTCATATATCGAAGGTGGGGCAGCCCCCACATGCATCAGTATCATAACCACCCATCCATTTTCATAGCTCACACAAAATGAATTTTTTGGGTTCGTTACACAAAGTCACCATTTGTACTTGGAAATTACAAAAAACCGCCCCTTTCACAAAATTAGTCATATAATGCCCTCTTCATTAGCTTAAACTGGCAACGTCATCTTCATCCTAATCTCCATTAGACTTTGGGGTCAGAAACCAACAAACGACAACGAGCCTGAGATTTTAATAAATTATTCTTTAATTATGCGGCCTTATCCATTATTTGTATTTGTATTTAAATTTCGTTATATAGGGCTCATTTAGTATAAGATCGTGTAAGATAAAACGAATGAAGTGGATTTTGTATAGGAAAATATATTATACATAAGTTTTGTGAGTCTATATGAGATAAAAGGTTAATGGTTAAAATTTTTAACAATATATCTTGAAGTATAAATAGACTATATTTATTATGTTTTTCTTTCTCTTTTTAAAATTTAAACCAAACGTCCATTATAATAAAATGAGGTTAAGTGGTATATAAGATGAGATATATATTCAGTATTCTCATTAATGAAATATAATCCTTTATATATTTGTTTTTTATTCATACTTACCCCTCGTTTGTTTTTAGATAAGAAAATGTAATGGTTACTCTTCCGAATCTAGTCCATTTTTAATTCAAGATTTATTGATCATTATTCTAATCATTACCCTTCTTCTCTCATATTACATACAAAATTTATTTCCTTATTTATTTAAAAACCCTAAAAGAAGGGAAATAATTTTTTTTTTGGTAAACGAAGGGAAAGGATTATATTTCATTGGAAAGATCAATCTAATTTAAAATTTAATGATACTTTATTGGAAAAGAAAAACTCTAAAAAAAATAGGTGACCCCATAATCTAATTTAAAAATTGTTAATCGGATGTATCTAAGAAAAACATTTCTCAATTTTGCGTCCGTTAAAATTTGCTTCTGAAAATAAATCAAAATCAAAATTACATTATATCTTTGGAAAAAGGCGAAACTAATTAAAATAACCCAACCTTTAAGGGGTGTTAAAAATATATCTCTACTTTTCAAATGTAAGATAAATATCCCGACCTTTATAGCCTTATAGGTGGTGTTAAAATAATATCACAACAATTTTATCTCAAAAAAATGATGACATGGTGCATACATGACAAAAAATAATAATTTATAAAAGACAAAACTAATAAAAAAATCAGCATTAGTATAATTTTGTTAAACCATGGGTTTCTCGGATTATTTTTTTAAATCAAACCCGGTTTTCTTAAACCCTTTTTTAATTAGTCTCCCTCACACCAATATCTAGAATATTACAATTAATTGGTGTTTGCTTGGACTAAGAAATTGAATTCAGTATCTAGAATATTACAATTAAAAAGAAAAGGGATGAAATTCAACTAAATTTTACCGTTTTACCTAATAATCATATATTTTCTTAAGGAAACCGGGTTTAAGAAAATCGGGTTTGATTTTAAAAAAAAATCCAAGAAACCCATGATTTAAAAAAATTATATTAATGCTGATTTTTTTTATTAGTTTTGCCTTTTGTAATTTTTTTTTTTGTCATTTATGCACCATGTCAGCATTTTTTTTGAGATAAAATTATTACGATATTATTTTAACACCACTAATAAAGATCGTGATATTTATCTTATATTTAAAAAGTGGAGATGTATTTTTAACAACACTTAAAAGTTGGGTTATTTTGATTAGTTTCGCTTTGAAGAATTGTTACAATTATTTGGAAACTTTCCACAGTTGGAGACTTGGAGTTATAAAAAAAAAATACTGTAATTTTAAAGCTTTCCACGCAAGGAAATTACAAACGGCTATATGTTTTTTTGGTGAAATGTAACGGCTATATGTGGGACCGCTTATTCTTCACGCCATATCCCTTCCCACCGCCATATTTACAAAATTACAAGCAGGTGTAGCCTCTGTAATGCATCTCAGGCTCTCACCTCCTCTCTCTCTCTCTCTCCCTTTGATCTCTGGGTTGAGATCCCCGGCAATTCCAGGAGATTCCGTCTCCCTCCCTCTCTCGCGAGCGCGCAATTTGCAGGTAAAGATGTTTTTACTCTTTATCTTGGATTTGCATGTTTTAACTTTAGGGTTTTTGCTGTGTTTGATTTCCAGTCGCGCACCACATGAGACCTATTTCGTCTCTAATTTCGGCAGAAGGCGAACGGGAATCGCTGAAACTTAGATTCGATTTACCTAAACCCTAAGGTTCTGGCCCTGCGCGCATAAACCTGTCGGTAATTTGGTTTCGGCTTTTGATAGTTGTGTTTCCTAGTTTGGATATATAGTCGAGATTCGATCTCTCTCCCTCGCTCTCAGCATTCTCACATGTTAACCCTCGCAGAACGGCACTTGTTTTCTGATTAGTTTGGGTTTGAATTCTCGCAGTGTGTGACATCCTCTTGGATGGATTAACGAATCCGATTCGCGGCTAGGTCCTGGTTAATTAATCAAAGGATTCAGAGGTTCGATCTGATATGTCAGGTTTGTGATCACCAGAGATTCGGAGCTCTGGAGCGCACATATGTGGGAGATATGTGCTTTACTCTTCGTATGCTTTCTTGTATCTTGGATTTTGCTGTTTTGTTTTAGGATCTTTTTCCCACCTCTAAAATCCTTGGAAAATGAAATAATCAGATTCAGAGTTGCGGTATCTTTGAATATTGTATGTTCATAGCTGCGGTTGGGCATTATTGAACCCGTTAAAACTGTACACTCTCTTAGAGTTAAAATCCCTAAAGATATTACTAATTGTTGATGTTAGACTTGATTCTCACAAGTCACAATGTAAGCTGATCATGTGCTAAAAAATATTAGCATTAAATGAAGCATTATAAACATTTGCTCCAAACTAGACTAAATGATCCCTAAAGATATTACAAATGTTGTATGCCTGTATGGCTACTTATTAGCCCAATCTATCCTTCCCATGTGAAAGACCAAACAGTTTAAGATTAGATCTAGTTGAATACTTCCAAAATAACAATGCCCCATTTTGTAACATTCAATTTATGACTAAAACACACATTTTTCCCCAGGCTTATTATATGTAACTAGCTAGTTTTTAGTATTATTGGTGATCATAGTTATGTTTGTATTCTGATTTTGCAATCTATATATTTCGAGGCTTCAAAACAAAACTGCAAGAAAGAGGAAACGTTTCATGTCATCATTAATCTCGCCGACTCAGGGATTTTAAATTCAATAGATGTCTTTGATCCACTTACCTATGCCAGTGCCTTGAACTTCTTTGTCCAATACATTTAGAGGTGGGATGTGTTAACCTTTGTCATAGACGCCTTCGATCCCCTCACCTATGCCATTGCCTTCAACTTCTTTAATTCGTCTCATACAACCAGAGGTGAGATGTGATGACCTTTCCCCATAAATTATATAACTTGTGTTGGACTTGTAGGTGCTGATGGTACCATTTACGTACGTGCTGATGCTAGGATTTTCTGTGGCTTTGGAGCCACACCATTTTCACATTCTGAATGAGAAAAAGAGATGGAGATATGAGATTTTTCCAAATTGGTGAAAAATTTGAACTCTTATCGATCTTCTTAATTATGTTCTCTTTTGACTTGTTTGCTATTACTCTCTTTTGCCTTGCTTGCTATCTTCTTACTATTTCTGCATTCAGGTGACAACCAAATGTTGATGCTATAATGATTTTTGGATGTGAGTGAATTTGCAATGTGCCAGTTTCCAAAAATAAAATAAAATTGCAAGGTACGTAACACTTATTTTCCCTTCTCTAAGCTTCCACTTTGATGCATTGATTTTTTACAGCCTAATATTTGTTTCCTCTTAGTAATTTTCTCATTTTGGAACATTCACTAACTCAAATCTATTTTTATTTTGAAGAAGACTGCATATTGTTCTCTCTTCGACTACTTGGTTGATCATGGGCATTGTTTTGATTGCTAATTGGTCTATGCGGAGATGGAGTTAGATCAGACTTCGTTTCTAAGGTTAAGTATTTTTATTCTATATTGGTTTCTCATGTGGCAGAAAATGGAAAGAATCTGTTGGAAATTTCCCCTTCTGTTTTACCTTGACATAGTATGAAAAGACTTACCAGAGATGACTGGTGAGTGGACTAATTTAAGCATATTCCTGATTACTGATTACTGATTATGGTGGCAGAGTTCTGCTGTTCTTGAGCTTCTGGTATTCTACACTCCTCAAACTAAGATTTGCAACACATGCCTATTTTGCCTCTGCGGTTTTTGGTAGAGACTGGATCATAACATTAAAATTATATTCACATTAACGCACAAGTGTTTCTCCTTTGGATTCCCTTCATAGACTTATATTTTGCAAGTTTAGTTGCAAATACTTTCTTGCAGGCTAGTATTTCGTGAGATTCCGAATCATATAACAGAGCCGAAGTTGGTCTGTGAATTGTAACTATTATTTCCATTGTTGTGATTATTATTAACTTAATTGTGAATATCGTTGCTTCCTTTATCTAACTGCTGCTTCTTAAAGAGTGGAAATTTTGGAAGGATAAATGATACTCCTATGGTATATAATTTGATCATTGTAGAGGCAGGTAAAAACGTGTGCATTCTTCGTTCATTATAGTCGTGTAACTCTTCGGCAGTGTGTTATCAAATTACAATGTGCTATGCTTGATGATTAATTGGTAAGTGAGGATACATAATACCTGCTTAATCAATAGGGTAGATAACTATTCCTTATTGCCCCATTATTTGCATACATAATAATACCTGCTTTTTTCGATTTTGATGATCACTTGCTTAAAATGGAGGATGGTTATTTAACTTATTTCAGTAGTGACAAGAGTTACAGCTTGTGCACATCCATCATTATATTTGTGTGTGAATAGTAATCGTTAAGCCTTTTTTAAAAAAAAAAATAAAATTTAATACTGCCGACTATTTTTTTTCAATGTTCAAGGTTGTAAGAGCAGTTTCCCTTCACAATAAAATGCACTAAAAACAATTTTATTTTCTGCAGAAGACTGCTTCCTCTTCCTTCATTTGGTTAATCATGTGCATTGTAGAGAATATACGAGGAGTAGATTGGATAGCTTGATCTGTGTAACTGCAAATCATGGTCTAATAACATCAATGACATTCTTGTTTTGCGATGAAGCAAAGCGAACTATACTCCAAAATGAAAATACATTCATGATGCATCTTTCATCTATTTTAAGTCACCGACAGATCAAATGGATCAGGTAAACTTTTTCACCTTCAAAGTTCCAAAATTTCTTCTAGATTTCTGTTTTTATTGTTGGAATTTTACCTTGTGATCCATTTAAGCGAACTATACTCCTCTCGATTGTTTGAACTACGGAGGTTACATCCTGAAGAGGTAAATAGATAGATGATGTGGTAACTACTTACAAAATATGCGCATATCAAACTATGGGTCTAGCCAAAAGTGGAGGAAAAAGCATACCCAATAGTCCCCCTATACATCCCATCTACCTCTACCAATCCCATAGTAAACCCCTATCTCTAAATCCCCTAATCCGAGCCAGTATCTACTTGGTTATCCCTATACGCCAGCGGATTTCCCTTGACGACTTGCACTACTAACGGAGGTTACATCTCTAGAACTAAGTTAACACATTTGGCCGGTATTGCTATTTGGTTTTCTGTTTGTCCATTACTGTGAATATGTCTTATCTTCTGACTCGGGTATGTTGCCCTTTTTTATGTTATTTGAGAAACGGTAAATACAAGATGAATAGTAGTTAGCTCGATGAGTGTGAAACACTAGCTTAATGTCTAACAATGGTTTCAGCTGTTGGTGATCTTCGTCAAGTATGATTGTATGAACTTTAGGTCTTTGGATGCGCATAACTACAAAAAAAAAATGCTGTAACGGCTAATATATAAACAGCTGCAACGCAGAGTAAAGGGGAAGCCATGGTTTGACCCTTCCAAACGGACATCACATTCTCCCTCCCGATCTTTCAAGGTTAAACCCATAGATCCGCGTTCAACTCACCTTCAACCCCCAGCTAAACCCCTCTCGACATTATCGCTTGCTCAATTGGGTGGATCTGGGATAGAGATTGCAATGGCGAGGGCAACTACTGGCCTCGCTTACCCCGAGCGCTTCTACGCTGCTGCTTCCTACGCCGGCTTTGACGGATCCGCCATAGATGTTAGCTCTAAGTTCAAGAACGATGTTGCTTTGCTCCTCTACGGCCTCTTCCAACAGGTACTTTTCCAAACGCTTTCATCTGTTTTGTTCCCGTGTCTGGGATTATTGTGTGGAGTCGATGCATTTCGGTGTCTTTTGGTGTATGTGAAGGTAGGCGTTGCCTAAATTTCTGCTCAATTTCAGCGGATCTGGCTGATCCTTGTGTGAAACATTTGTCTTTGAGTGCTGTCAATTAAGTAACTTCTTGGAGATGGGTTTCTTTGCTTTTCATAAGCAATGGTGTGTTTGATTGTGGGATCTAATTTCTGTTGAGGTGTGGGTGACTGTTGAGTTTCGGTTTGAACTTTGGGTGCAGGCAACACTGGGGTCTTGTAATGCTCCAAAACCGAGTGCTTGGAGCCCTGTCGAGCAAAGCAAATGGAAAAGGTACTGATTGAAAAAATCAAAAACTTGAAGATTTCTATATCTATAATTCTGATTTGTAAGAGACCTGTTTTATCCAAGAAAATTGTGTTGTTTTCGCTCAAATGTGTCTTAAACATGTTTATATGATGTATAGGTCATAATGAGAGAAATGTGACGCCGATATGGTCACTTTTGGTCCGAAAATTTCACGGAAAGTTTTTCGCGCAGAGAGCTCCTATTATGACCTATACACCATATAAACACATTTGGTGCACATTTGAGCGAAAATAACACAGTTTTGGTGGATTAAGAAAGGTGACGCCGATATAGTCACTTTTGGTCCGAAAATTTCACGGAAAGTTTTTTGCGTAGAAAGCTCCCATTATGACCTATACACCATATAAACATGTTTGGTGCACATTTGAACGAAAACAACACAGTTTTAGTGGATGAAGAAAGGTGACTCCGATATAGTCACTTTTGGTCCGAAAATTTCACGGAAAGTTTTTCGCGCAAAAAGCTCCCATTATTACCTATACACTATATAAACATGTTTGGGATACATTTGAGCGAAAACAACACAGTTTTGGCAAAATATATAGTGTCGATTTTGGTCATTTCTCGCTGCCATCTTTCTTTGGTCGGTGGCAGGTGTTCAAAAGTGAAAACCCTGTTGTTTGCCATGATTGCTATTTGAAGAAATGCAGTAATATGTGTGGGTTGATGAATTGCTGTAAAACGATCCCCTTTATGAACTTCATAGGAGCTACTCTCACTCTACTTTCTTCTTATTATCTTATATCATTTTCCAAGGAGCTGGCATGCTTGGAACAATAGTGTGCTTTAGATTGATACAGCCTTGTTATCAAAGTCTGCTAGATTCAGTTGTACAAATCCTCTGGACTTTTATAATCAATTTCTTTATGTCTGCAGCTGGAATGGATTAGGAGACTTGGCTTCTACAGAGGCGATGCATCTTTTTGTAAAGATTCTAGAGGTTTTCCCCCCATTTCGTCCAGAATTGTATTTTATCATTTAAATTGAAACCATATTAAGTGTCTCCTTTTAAATAGGAAGAGGAGCCAGGATGGTATTCCAAGGTATCAGACTCTGTTTCTGAGCCTGTTGTTGACACAGAGATGAATGTGAGTTCATTTGTTTTCTTTATTCGCCTTTTTAACATCAGCCATATTCATCCAACTCAGCTGCTCAAGTGTCTTTGCATTCCTTGGATGCTGCAATATTTGTTTATGGTAGGGTGAATCTTATTCTTCTGTATGTTTCTTTGTTTGTCCTAGCATAATCCTAAAGTTGCTGAAGTAACAGAAAACGGGAATATTTCTCCTGAGACAAAAGCTATAGAAAACGGGAATATTTCTCCAGAGCCAAAAGCTATAGCTTCTGAAGATTTAGGCATAGTTGAAACCCAGGACAAAGATGTTATCTCACAAGGCTTAAGTTCCGTTGAAGTCTATGACCAATGGATAGCACCTCCTGTATCTGGTCAGATTCCCAAGCCTCGATATGAGGTATTTTCTTGTTTTCATACTGGTTTTACTTGTAGAAGGTTCTAGTACCACCCAACTCCATAGATTTTTTAGGGCCTTGTGCATCTTCACTGCCTTTTATGTTTATTCTTCGTCTAACAATATGTTGTTCAAATTTGCAGCACGGGGCTGCAGTTATTCAAGATAATATGTATATATTTGGTGGGAACCACAATGGTCGTTATTTTAATGATATTCAGGTGTGTTGCAGTTACAAGGAAATGATTAGTTATACTGGTTTATGTTTCTTTGCCATACTAGTGAACATATTGGGAAACTTTATTCATATTTTTTTTACTCATAGCTCTACTGACTATAGAGAATTGAGTGGTTTATACAAGATAATTTGTTCTGTTGATTTGTGGATAAAACATCCATCCATCCATTGTAATATGTTTTGTTGATTTGTGGCTTAAAACATTGAAGGTCTTGGATTTGAAAAGTTGGACATGGTCCAAGGTTGACATCAAGGCTGAACTTGAGGCGCAAGTATCACCCTCACCAGCAGTTCTGCCTTGTGCTGGTCACTCACTGGTTAGTGGGAGGGGAACTTATATAACACTCTACATGTTTAGTAATTTATGCCAAAAATTGAAGTTATAGCATTTGTTGGTTGGCATTTGTAGATACCATGGGATAACAAGCTTCTGTCAGTAGCTGGTCATACAAAAGATCCTTCTGAAACAATTGAAGGTACTACCGTACTACTTACCATGAAACATGAATACTAAATTTGTGCTATTGAAATTCGTTTACACCATCTTTTTTCTTGATATTTTTGCATTAATACAATTTAATCTTGGTTCTGTTACACCATTACCTGAGCAGTGAAGGCTTTTGATCTACAAACTTACACTTGGTCAGTCTTGAAGACATATGGACAGCCACCGGTATTTTTTCATTTTTTCTCCACAGCTATGATACAACATGTTGTGATGTGATTTAGTTGAATGTATTTAGTAGTTGGGTTTGTTCAATAAAAATCATGTATGGTTGCCTTGCTTTGTGATCATTTTGTTTTGTTTTCTCTTATGATGTTCATGCTCATGCTTTATCGTTTATCCTCTTAAATTGTGACCTTCAATTCAGTGATTTCTCCTTTCAGAAAGATGATGTGTAGTTAGTAGCTTTTAATTGAATAAAGTAGATTTCAACCTGGTAACTTTTTGATGAGTGAAGTATATATGCTATTTACTTTGATTAGCATGTCCGTTACTTGTCTCATCTCATATCTTTTATGGCCTTTAGGTGTCTCGTGGTGGTCATTCTGTCTCCCTTGTTGACAATAGTTTGGTCATTTTTGGGGGTCAAGATGCAAACAGAAAACTTTTAAATGATGTGCAACTTCTTGACTTGGAAACCATGACATGGGATGATATTTACCCAGGGTAAGAAGCTTTATTTCATTTAACCAGATTCTTGATCCTAGACGTAGGTTTTGAACATTGGAATTTGTCCTAGCTTTTGGTCTGTGTTTAGTTTACTCATATAGATCTATGTTGTTTGAGGAAACAAATTAGCATTTTTCAATTTCTGCCAGCATTTTTTTTACCATTGCTGTCATTTCAGAAGCTAATATACAGTATTGGATAAACCAGGGGGGCACCTCCTGCTCCAAGGTTTGATCATGCTTCTGCAGTATATGCAGAGCGTTACCTTCTCATTTTTGGTGGTGGTTCTCATTCAACTTGCTTCAATGATCTTCATATCCTTGATCTGCAGGCTGTAAGTTCCCTACAATTTTTATTATGCACCTTCTTGCACAGATGGATACCTCTTAAGTTTTCATGTTCTTGTTAATTTATAGATGGAATGGTCAAGGCCTGTACAGCAGGGTGATATACCAAAACCACGTGCAGGTCATGCAGGAGTCACAATTGGAGAGAATTGGTTCATTGTTGGTGGTGGCGACAATAATAGTGGTATCTAAGTTATAGACTTTACTAGTCTACCTGTTTGATACTCCGTACTATTTAGGCTTGTCCTAGAAGTGTGTACTTTGTTCACGATAGAACTTGATCATAAGAGCTGTTAATCTGGGGAATCGTAGAAATGTCTATTTATTGTCTTTCAGTTTTATTTCTTTGATAGTTGAAACTTTTCTTCGCCTGGGTAACGTGCTTTTTCACCTATCTATAACTTTTAGTTGTGTTGGTACTTATCAGGGTTTTGGTTATTGTGTTATTTGCAGGGGCTTCAGATACTATTGTTTTAAACATGTCTAAACATGTTTGGTCAGTTGTCACTTCTGTCCATGGACGAGTTCCAGTTGTCAGCGAGGTAAATATCCCTTAAGAGTGTCTGATCCGTTTAACTCCTCTTTGATGCACAAGATTTTTTTCTTGATTTTGCTGTTTGCCAACTCTAAAGTGTGAGATCAGGACCCTGTCTTGCCTGTATAAACTCTTGTTATGTAGAGCTTATGTTTTTCATTCAAAATAATATGACTATGAAGGATAAATCTTCTGGTGGCTCTTTTGAGCTTATGTTGTGCATTAAACCTCAGGCTTTGGAAGAGATTGATATACAATATTCATGATTGGTATAGGAGTCAGGCAGCCTTGGTATTGGTTAAAGATACGTGAGGGTTTCCGATGATTGATTCAATAATTCTACAAGAACATTGCATTCTTCAGATGTCGCTTTAGATGTTTGATACAGTAGTTTTGCAAGAAAAACTAGGATGTGGGCAATCATACAATTTATGCCATGTCTGTTGTTTATAATCAAACTACTGCCTTCTAGATTCTTGTCTGCAAAATCATTCTTAATACTAAGTTTAGCTTCCTTTTCCTTCCGGATTCTCATCTTTATAACATTCTTTTACCCAAGATTATTCCTGTTTTCGGCCTTCTGTCATTTGTGGTGGAGCTTAAACAATGAGTAACTTTTAGGCTGATTTTCATATTCTATAATAGGGCTTGAGCTTGGTGGCAAGTTCATACCACGGAGAAGATGTTCTTGTGTCTTTTGGAGGTTATAATGGACGCTATAATAACGAGGTGGGAGCTCCTCTTTATGTAAAGAGTTCCAGGTTTTCTCTTCCATTCCATTCCTTTTTTTCTTACTCTTGTATTCCGGCAGGTTCATGTTCTTAAACCCAGCCACAAGTCAACCCAGTCATCAAAGTTAACGGGTCCACCTGTACTAAGCAGCATCTCTGCTGTACATAATGCTACAAATTCTGCTAGAGATGAGCTTGAGCTTGATGGAGGTCAAGATAATGTTAGACAAATCATTGTGGACAATGTTGATGCAAAGGTAACCGAAGAATGTGTATCTAGTCCTTTTCTTTTCTAGAACAATTCAATTTATAATTCAGCTAGAAATTTGGAATCCCTGTGATGTGATGCTATCCACCAGTAGCAAAGTGATTCATCTAGGATTTCCCCCTTGCATCAAACCCACTATTTCCAGAGTTGAAAATTATCACTCGTCATAGTTCTAGTGTACATGCCTAGTGGGGAGGGAAGGACTCACATCACTTGTTCTCCGTCACTTAGTTGATGGGACATCTACCAAGGCCCCAAGATTCTATTGACTTTGAAAACCAGTGAATGACCAATATATTGCCTTCCAAGTGCCTTTTTGCACTTACCTAAGTACACGTGCTATATATTACAAGGACTTTCATTGTACATGCAAACATACTACAGCATACCCATATAGGTGTAAGAACGTATGTTCAATGTGATTGTCCTTAAACAATATATCATCCTACATTATTCCCCATGTATCACAGATTCACAACATCTCAGTATCAATTATCATTCACCTTTACAGAAAACCAAAGTTGAGAGTGTAGCAGCTCTGAAAACAGCAAAAGAAGAAATGGAGTCTGCACTGAGTCAGGAAAAGTTGCGGTCTCAGCAGTTGAAGCAAGAGTTAGCAGAGGCTGAAACTAGAAACAGTGACCTGTACAAGGTAATTTGTCGTTTGAGAATTGATTCTTTCTTGTGCTAGTCTGAAACTGGTGATATGGTAGAACGCTGGGATGTATATCATTTTGAGCAATGTGTTAAGATTAGACTTGACCATAGGTCTGCTGCTTGACTCAGTTACATTGACCCTTGTCCCATAAATTTTGTTTAATATTTGAAACTCGGCTTAATGTGGTAAAGATCTTGGGACGGTCTAGAAAATGAGTTTCTGTCCAGGGTTTGGGACATTTTGATGTCTATCTTTGTTCCAAACGATTTCAGACATGTTTTCACTGTAAGATTTCGCGTTGCAGGAGCTCCAGTCAGTACGAGGCCAACTTGCTGCTGAACAGTCTAGATGTTTTAAGCTTGAGGTATCCACACCTGCATTTTCAGATTCCGGTTCTAAAAGTAATTTGCTTCAAACTTCTAAGATTAATAGCCCTGATGAAAAAGGGATGAAACCATCATTGTTTGCTTGAATCAACTAACTCTAAAATTGATACTTTCAGAACACATACTTCCTCTTTGATGCATTTGAATCCGTAAAAATGAACATATTATGTGCACACCACCACAGTTTCTAGAACATAAATCTTACCATCACAAAAAAGCGGTTCCATCATGTAGAGTTTAAGTGCTTTTCGGTTTTGGGTCTGAAATCTAGTGTGTGTGTGTGTGTAAATTGGCAGGTTAGTGTTGCGGAGTTGCAACAAAAGCTACAAACAATGGAGGCCTTGCGAGAAGAGCTCGAACATCTCCAGAGGGGTGCTTCTGAACGAGCCGCTCTAGACGATAAGCAGAGGCAGAGCTCTAGTGGTGTGTGGGGGTGGCTGGCTGGGACTTCCCCTCACCCAGACGAGGCTTAACGCAGATAGAGAGAAATATTAACCTCCCTGAACTGTTAGTTTTACAATGCATCCTTTATTCCTTTTGTGTAAAAAGGGCATCTAAAAAAGATGATGCCAGGATCATTCATTCAATATGGAAGGTAATTGTAGATAGAGATTTCAAATTTTAGCATTATAAAGCATATATTCAACGAAACGTGTATTTTTGTAATGCAAAATAATGAAAACAGATAAATGAAGAGAATATAAAATTCTTGAAATTTAATTTAACTTATCAAAAGCAAGATTTTAAGAGATTTTTTTCAATTCGAATATTTTTTACGACGTTGGGAGATGCTCTGAGGATGTATTTGGATTTTAGTATTTTGTTAAAATTTATAATTATATTATAAAATGAATATAATTGATTGATATAATTTATAAGTTATTTTATTTTAAATTTGTGTTATTTTAAAGACGTTTGAATTTGAAATTGAAATAGAAAGATGCCCTAAACATTTGAAATCATTTTTTGTTGTCACAAGAAGAATAAGTATTAATAACAAATAGCATGGACGCTGGGGGTCCTATACTCCCATGTTACATGTATCAATTATGATTGCTTATGCTTCTTGCTACCTGTAAAATTTAAGTGTTTTGTTCGATTCCTTAATTTCAAAACACTTTTAATTGCAATTGACTAATTTCAAAACACTTTTAATTGCAATTGATTAATTTCAAAACACTTTTATTTGTTACATATTTTGATTGTGTAACTTTTCACAATCTCAATTCTACTTTTATAGAAGCAAAATTTCTATTTTGGAGTTTTGGTTAAATAGTTTAGTTAACATATTTTACAATATATTCAAAATAATGTAAATTTTAAATAAAATTTATTGTGAATTATATCAATAAAACATTCACTATTGCAACAAAATAATTATAATTAAATTATAGATTTAATATTCACTTTGTGATCTTCTTCCGATCGAGCGTTTGCAGTGTAGTAGAGGTCAACCCAAGAAGTCCTAGAAGGAGGTCATTAGGTGGGATCTTGCTCTGTTACACATACCCGAGGGTGTAGCGAGGGATCGAAGACAATGGAGAGAGGCTAGCGTGGTGAACGAGGGTTAGATTGGGCTAACCGAACTAGTGTCCTTTTTATGTGCTCTATTTCTCTATCTCTGATACTTGTGGGTCTATGTGTGTTACTCGTGCTTACCCTTTTGTTCATGTTTTGTTTGGATTAGACTCTTTCATAGGTCCGGGTCATACGGAAACTCTATCGACCTGGTCGGGGAAAGAGAGCGTACAATGAGACCCCCAGACCCTGCTCTAAGCGGGGTATACTGAGCTCGTTGTTGTTGTACTTTGTCTCAAAATATAAGTCATTTAATTTGTTTGACATAATTTTTTGAAATTAAAAACTTATTAAATATCAACTTTTTAAATTTTTTTTACAATAATTTCATACTAATTGATATTCCCTATGTTAATTAAAACATGACGTTTTACCATTCACGCACATTTTTAGGTGTTACAACTATACTATAAAATATAAAAAAATTTAATAATTTTTTAAAACAATATCATACTTATTATCATTAAGTATGAATAAAAAAAATGATATTTTATAAATTTTTATCATTCTAAAAAAATGAATACATAGTAAATGGCATATTTAAATTAACAAAGAGAGTAATAAATATAAATATATTTTAAAAATTATTATTTTATAAAGTTTTTAACTGTGTAAAAAACATATTAAAAACCAAACACTTTATATTTTGAGACGGATAGAGACGGTATAATTAACTGACACAAATTGATGTATTTTATATAAAATTTACACTATTTCAAATACCTATAAAAAACTACTCCGTATTAACCATTTACAGAGTAATTGTTTATATTTTTTATAAGGAAAAATGACCGAAAATAATATGAACTATCGACCGTGAACAAAAAATAATACGAACTTTGAAAATTACAAATTCATATACAAAGTATACCAAATTAAACTAATAATGATACAAGGACTAAATTTGGCAAACGAAAAATTAAGTTTGCCGGAAAATGTAATTAGTAATAAAGTTTGGAAAAAAATATTAAGAAAAATAAAAATCAAATCTTCTTCCTTATATCGGTGGTGGTTGAAGATTGACATTGACAATGGTGGATGCAGATCGAGATCCGAAGGCGGCAAGGCGAGCTTTATTGAAGAGGTTGAATTGAATCTTGGCTAAATTTACGAGATGATGTACTGATTTGGATGCAATTTTCATAAAAATTACCATTGGAGATATTCATGGTTGAAATGGAAGCAACTTGGAATGTTGGATTTTGTGTGATTGAATGATAAAATTGATTGATGGGTTTTGATTAATATGTGATTTTAAGTCTCCAACTGTACAATTTGAGTCATATCTATAATCGTTTTGGATTTTGATTAATATGTTCTTCGTCTATACGAAACTTAGGTTATCTAGATTTATTTTAGCTTCAATTTTTGGCCCAGATTGGGTTGCTATGAGAAATCCTAGGTTATCTGGATTTTGGATTTTAATTACATTTTGAATCCAAATTAATTTTTTATTTATTTTTTAGTATGCCCATTATATCATTATTATTATTTTTTTTTGATAGGGTAAAGTTTCGGCTGACTAAAACCTAGCCGATAGTATCATGCCGGATGAGGTCTAACAGACTTGTATGTGTTTCAAGTGCATATCCCCGCAAAGAGCGACTAAGGTGTGCAACCTTATCAGCAACTCTATTCCCAATGCGGTGGACATGCGAAAAAGATATTTCATGAAAGTATTGGAGAATTGTTTTGATATATCCCATAGTCAATTCAATCTCCCAAGAACATTTTCCTTTATGTGCTAGATGGTTGATGATAATCTGCGAATCTCCTTCTACCACGAGTTTTTTGATATGAAGTTCTCTAGCTTTAATTATTCCTTCTCTCAGGGCGAGTGCTTCCACCATAAGAGGAGATTGTTTACCTTTTTGTTTGTATCCTAATGTAATGAGTTTCCCCTCCCAGTCCCGGATAATGTACCCCGTGGTGCTTTCATCCAAATTTGAAGATGAATCATCGAAATTTAGTTTCATGACTCCTAGTCCCGGTTTTCTCCACTTGATTTTGTTGTTTTTTTTTTAATTGATCGGCTTGGCTTGTATCATTATTAGTTTAATTTGGTATAGTTTGTATATGAATGTGTAATTTTGAAAGTTGATATTATTTCTGGTTCAAATAGTTAGTATTATTTTGATCCATTTTTTCTATTTATAATTATATTACTCCAAATAAGCCGACTCTATGATGCGAGTTGCATTTGCAGACTTTGTAGGGCCCACCACACCACACAACCCATTTCCCACGAATCTCTCCCAAACTCTCTCCCTCTCCATTTCACCGTTCCCTCTTTCAGACACCCGCCCCAAAACTCCCTCGCTCTTCACTCTCTTTCTGTAGGACCTAGGGTTTCAACTGCCTGAAGAGCTTCCTCGCTCTGTGGCGAACGCGCTCAATCGGTACCTGTTACGGCGCTGACGCACCGCTTTTCTCCTTCCTCCGGCCACACACCAGAAGAGCAAATCTCAGCTCTTCGTTGATCCTTTTCCTAATCCGTATGTTCTTTTCATCTGTCGCTTTATCCCCCCTTCATTTTTATCTCTTCAGTTGTCTGAGTTCAATTGGTGTGTGTTTTGTCTCTTTATGCTGTAAAGAGCGCATCGTTATTCTGGACATAACTCCTCCGAGGCTCTCGGTGTGACTGGTTAGTCGAATCTTGGACATAACTCCGAGGCTCTTTGGTTAAGAACCTAAATCTTGTGAGGTATGATGCTGTTTTGTTCGAAATGGTGCAATTTTTTCTGTCTCTAGGGTTTTGGTTTTCGTTGAATGGCGTTGATTTAGGGTTTTTGCTGTCCAGAGTGGGGAGGAGAGCTGAGTAAAGTTTTTTTTTTTTTGCTGTGTTTAATTGGGCGAATTAGGGTTTGTGTTGTGTTTTATTGGAGTTAGTGCATGTCTTCCCCTTTATTATTGAAGTGCAAAGTACATTAAAATGGATATCACATTGCAATTTCAGCTATGCGCCTTCATTTTTACTGCAAAATACTTATCACTCAATTAGGGTTGTGAACTTGTAATCTGTTTGAATGCTCAAACTCTAGGTGCTAAATATTTTGAATATAATTTCCACTCTGGTGTATAGGCCCTATCTTATATTTTGACTTGTAAAGTTCACTATTGTTTTTACATGCCAGAATATTGATCTAGTGACTTTGTGGTGCCAGATATGCAGTCTAGTGTTAGTGGTGTAACTGATCGGTCACTGGAACCTTGTGGAGATGAAAGCATAAATATGATAGAGGTGGTAGAGGAACAGCGTCTGGGAGGGGACAACTTTGACTCTCAAATAGAAGGATTGGAAAATGTGGGATGTAATAACAACACGGTTAGCCATATGAAGGATACAAAAAATGCAGCAGAACAGCCCACATCTGCAATTTTAAATAAATTGGATGCTGAAAATGGAAGTATTGGAGAAACCATGGTGAGTAATGATGAGGGAGTGCAGATGGGTACAGTTGCTCAGGTTGAGTCCTCGAGTCTGACCCATGATGACCGTTCTTCACGTAATAGTATAAGATCCCAGTCTTTGGGCAATGGTTTTGAATTGGGTGATATGGTGTGGGGCAAGGTGAAGTCTCATCCATGGTGGCCTGGACACATTTTTAGTGAAGCATTTGCATCTCTTTCTGCTCGGCGTACAAAGAGAGATGGTCAAGTTTTGGTTGCATTCTTTGGGGACAGCAGTTATGGATGGTTTGATCCTGCAGAACTAATTCCCTTTGAACCTCACTTCGCCGAGAAATCACAACAGACGGCTTCTAGAAATTTTGCGAAGGCTGTGGAAGAATCTGTTGATGAAGCGTGTAGGAGGAGTGCTCTTGGTGTGACTTGTTTTTGTAAGAACCCCTATAATTTTAGACCTTCTAATGTTCCGGGACATGTGGCCACTGATGTTTTTGGTTACGAGGCTGGAGGAATCTACTCACATAATCAAATTCGGAAGGCGAGAGACAACTTTCAGCCAGAACAGACTCTCTTGTTTATAAAGCAGTTGGCTGTAGCTCCAAAGGAAGCTACTATAAGCCTTCATTTTGCAAAGGGAAAGGCTACTGCTCTTGCATATCGTAGAGCAGTTTATCAAGAGTTCGATGAACCCTATGCTCAGGCATTTGGGCAAAAACATGCGCGACCTATTGCTGCTCCACCACCCACCATCGATCAGTCAGTTCGAGGTATTTAGTTGCATTTATAGCCGATGCTATCAGTATTAATTTCTCTTGCCTACCATCTTGTTTTGTTGGATTAGTCAAGTCTCGTTGATTCTTTCATTTTGATTTGTGGTGAATTCTTAGTGATACATTTATTCGAGTTTGTTACGTGAAAGAAAATATTTTTTTTGCTGAAGGTTCTTCAGATGGGTTGTATCAATTTTTCATGTCTTTTTTTTATTTAATTGAAGTCTTTGTTCACATTGATCCTTAGTGCTAATTCCGTGCAAAATTGTTGCAGCACCATTGAGTGGTCCTCTGGTGATTGCTGAATCTCTTAGCAACCATAGGAACTCCACAAAAGCCCTTAAATCCAAGGAGCAGACAAAAAGAGACAGATATCTCACCAAGCGAAGAGATGAATCTGGTGACATGGGATTTTCTCAGATTGGACAAGGGTATTCAAGCTCCTCATTATCTGCTGTAGATCAGAAAGAGGATGCACCTCCTGCCAAGGATGAACAGTCATCTTTGAGTTTTAGCCTTAGCAAGGCTGTGGCTGAAGCAGGCAATCAAATGGGGCAAGCCAGGTCGTCTATCATTCAAGAGAAACCTGATGAGATGACAGTTAGCAAGAAAGCTGGTTTGCAGAAAGGGGCGTTGAAACGGTTAAATCCCCAAAAGTCTGATCTCGGGGAGAAAAAGAAAAAGAAGAGAAGAACAGATTCTCCTGGGAGCTCAGATGATCTTCTGAAGCATACTCCTGCTGGTCTTGTTGGTGGAGCATCGGCAAAAGGAGAATCACCTGGAAGCTCCGGCCAGATTGATGGTCCGTCTCAGGCTGTGCTTGCAGAAGAATCACCTGGAAGGCCCAACCAGATTGTTGCTCTGTCTCAGGCTATGCCTGCAGAAGGAAACATAAGTGTGCTAAAACGGGTATTGGCTGATTTGAAGGTTCTTGCTCTGATTCCGTCCCATGGCAGGGATAGGAATAGGCCAGCAATCACACGGCAGATTTTCCTGAGGTTCCGGTCCCTTGTTTTCCAGAAGAGCTTGGCTGTATTACCTCCAACTGCCTCTGGTGACACAGAAGTCTCTGAAACTCGATCCTCAAAAACTCCATCTGGTGAAACCACTAAAATTGGGCCTCCCTTTCGGCCACCAAAGCCCACAGGTAGGACCAACGTCCCGACGAAAGGAGGGAAAAAGCGGGACCCATCTGAACGTCAGGAGGATCTTGCTGTGAAAAGGGCAAAGAAGGTATCTACTGCGAAGTCAGCAGCAGCTTCAGCTTCCACAGAGAAGACGAAGGCCATCCCTGAAACCCAGCATACAGATGGGAAAACAAAGGGCCATGGTGCAGCTCCTCAGAGAATAGGAGCAAAGGTGGTGCCCCGTGTGAAGATCCTGCCTCCAAAGAGGGAAGAACCGACTTTTCTGGTGTTGAAGTACTCTCCTGGGACCTCCATACCTTCAAATGCAGAGCTGAAGGCCCGATTTGCCCGGTTTGGCCCAATGGACACGTCACAGAACCGGGTGTTCTACGCCATCAGGACGTGCCGGATTTTGTTCCTCTACAAGGAAGATGCGGAGAGTGCACAGCAGTTTGCCCTGAGGAACAAATCTACTTTTGCTCAAGTCACGTTAAAGTCCAACTCTGTGGCTCCGGACTCTCAAGCCGCTGATAAGCTTGGCAGAGACCCCAGTAGAGCCGGGGAGGATGTCTCTGTTGATCGAGTACAACCGATACCTCCAATGATGATGCCATCTTCTGCAGTGCAGCTGAAGTCATGCCTGAAGAAGTCGATTGGTGATGAGGGTGGAAGCCAGAGCTCTAGTAGTGTTCGTGGGGCTCGGGTGAGATTCAACATGGGAGAGACGACAAGTTCTGATGCCAGTGGAGGAGCTCAGGCGAGGGATCCAAGAACCAGCGATAGTCCTAGTTTGCAGGAGGCTCGTCCCGGTTCTTCGTTCTCGTCTTCGTTGTCCGTTTCTAAGGATTCACATAACAATAAACAGAAAGTGTTTACAACGCTCCCATCGCAGCCTCCCCTTGTTTCCACCACGCCCCAATACTCCCCGGCCTCACGTAACAACCCGGCCCATGTTGAGGCTCCGTCAAGGAGCCATTCTCAAAACTATAACTATTCCCCCATGTTGCTGCCACCACCACCCCCCATCCAACCACCGCTCCCACCACCACCACGGGTGGATATCTCACAGCAAATGCTGAGCCTGTTGACGAGATGCAACGACGTTGTGACCAACATGAAGTCCATTCTAGGCTATGTCCCCTACCACCCCTTGTGATCCTGAATTATGCCAAAGGACATCACCTTGGATTACTTGAACATAGGCACGGCCATGTCTAATGGTGCGTGTTTGGGTTCCTATCGATTTTGTGGGAAACACAACTACACAAGCCTTGAACACGATGGGTTCGGGTCAAGAACCGATGAATCCTCTATCACTGGGAGCAATATGGGAGGGGAATGAGCCCGAACCCATGACGAGGGTAAAAAGAGTCCCAACTCAAGAGCAACCCAAATGTGAAATCTCTTTCTTTATTTCTTATTTTAACGTACCAAATGTGTAATTTGATCGTTAAAACGAAGTATCATTTTCCTCATCTTCCATGGTATTTTACTTCGTGGTGACTTCTCAATTGTTAGGATCCATCTAATAAAATTAAACGAATTGAATGGGATGGAAATCATGGAATCCTTTACAGACTAGACGAGCAAGGCATCGATCGATCACAAAGGGCCAGAGAAGAACAATGTCAGTGCAATCGACCTCAAGGCCGCCGCTGCCTCGGCCTCCTAAAGAATCTAAACTACCTCCGACCATGTGACCTATCACTGCAGAGCGCGCAGCCAGAAGGCGATGGCCGATCCTCTAGCTGTGGCGGCGGATCAGGAAAGCTAGTAATGACGGCCACCTGCAGCCTCCGAAGAGCGTTGGTGAACTCAGAAGCCTCGGTAGCAGCTCTTCGGGCTTCCAAAAGCGCATGGTGGAGTTCGCGGTTGCAGAAGAGGCTGTGCGAGCAGACCTGGGCAAGGAGCGCATCGTGACGCTCTTGTAGCAAATCAAGTCTCCGATTGGCTTGATCTAGCGCTTCGCGGATGATCTTCAGCTTCACCATCAAAATCTTGCGGTTTGAGCGCCGGTTCTTGAGGAGTATAAACAGGGAAGAGAACGAGAGGCCTACCAAGAGCGCGACGATGGAACCATTAGGCGAGGGGGACATTTTCTCGGGTTTTGGTGTGATTCGGAAAGGGCAAGTTTATACGGTGCAACAAATTCCATGCTTTCGTTCGAGGGCAAGCAAAGCATTCGTTGTGACTTGTGGAAAAAGTGTATCATTGTATATTTGTATTGTACCAATATATGGGTTTTCGAAGAGCACAAAACATTAAAAAAAATGTAGACTATGCGCATCCGGGGAATCGAACCCCGGTCAGTACCGTGGGAGGGTACTATGATACCACTACACTAGATGCGCTTTTGTGATACATTTATTATCATTTAAAAATAGATTTTAATGTAGGTGTTGTAATTGATGACTATAGTTTTGTAGTATCATTTGAATTCACATTACAAGTTTGGTATAGAGAAGGAGAAGTAGACATATATGATTATAACCGGATGAAACAATGTTGAAAGGTCGTGTTGAATAGAATTTTTTGATTTGTAGGCGCTTATTTTGTGAGTATTTTTAAATGATTTTTTTTAATTTCACTGAGACACATCCTGCGATTTACCTCTTTCACGATAGGAAACAAAATAATTTTACTTTAAAAACATAACAGTTTCACTTAACAAATGTTACTATGTTAGCCATGAAGAGTTTTATGTTTAATAACAGTGAAGATCCCCTAAAACACTATGTATAACACTCGGTGTTACACTTAATTATTTATGCTATAAATGCATATTAAAAAATTTATAAAAATTATATTTATATTCTATAGACTTATATTAACATATTTATAAAAATTTATTATGAAAAAATGTTATTAAAAATTATGAATAATTAAAAGATTGATTATTTTAGAAAATATTTTTTTAATCTTACTAAATCCTTTATTTTAATAATAAAAATTTATAAACATGTTAATATAAGTGTATAGAGTATAAATATAATTTTTAAATTTTTTAATGTTAATTTATAACCGAAATAATAAAGTGTAACATCGAGTGTAACACACAAAGTGTTATAGGGGATCCAAATTGGTTTAATAATGACAAGTTGAACTATAAACTTGTTTACGTTGGCGATTCATTTCATTATAGGAAAAGGGCAAGAAAGCCATATATAAATAAGGCCCGCCCTTTGTTCCCGCCAAGAGCGATTGGAGGAGAGAGAGAGATGGAGTGGAGTCTGAGTGGAAGCGTTCTCAAGACGTTCGCTCGATCCGTCACCGCTCTTGCTCGCATCGGCAACCAGGTTTCCATCCAAGCTTCGCCTTCTCAGGTTCCTCCATCGATCCGTTCCGCTCTCTCTCTCTCTCTCTGATTTCTGTTTCGGTTTCTGTGTGTATTGACGAACTAATCAGATTTATCCTGCATTCAAATTAATTGCTTTTGACTTCATAACTCACAATTTTAGCCCTAGCTCTCGATTTTATACAGAAACTATGAGTTTTGGAGGTTCAATTTTGTAATGCGAGTAGTTGATGGTCTACTGTTTGGTGATGGTTAGGGTTTCCAGAAGCTGGCTTTCTACCTATGCCAGTTAGGATGATTCGGAAGCAGCTTATGTTAGAGGAGCTATTTATAGCTTAATATTTCATATTTATGGACTTCCTAAGTTTTGTGGTTTCTTGGATAATCACTACGACATACTTGCATCTCTTTAGGGGACTAAAAAACATAACTATACCTGAGTAGAGCAAAATTCACAAACAGAAATTTTTATTAATCTTCTATTCATATTTGTTGTATGGAGATGAACTCTTTGGGTTATTGAGTTTTGGCCTTCTTCATATCCCCCTTTTTTGGTCTTGGTGTGCAGCTTACATTTGTGACTATTAATTCATCCCGGTCAGCGTTCTTGTCAATCATATTTAAATCTGCTTTTTTCGACGAGTATACGGTTTCAGGCACACAAGTGCAATGCAGCATACTGTTGAAGGTATATAGTTCACCTATTGCTTATAACAAGATCTTTTATACTTATCAGTAAATAAGAGGTTTTCCCATTCCTAGGCTCTTAGCGCTGTTTTAAGGACCTCAATTGGAAGCATTGATCTGCTGCGAATGCGTTTAGCGGATCCTGATGCATCAAGAGTACATTGGACTCTGGACTGCTCCAATGGTGCGATTCATTTTCACAATCACACACAGTCTTCTTCCAAGGCTGCATTTTACTTGAATCTAAAATATGATATCTGATAGGTATGAAGAAGACCTACTGGATTGCTTGCAATGTAGAACCTGATACACAACAGTTGTCTCTGGATAAGGGAAGATTTCCAAGCAATTTAGTTGTGAGGCCTCGCGATTTCAACCGATTGCTTTCCAACTTTCAGTCTTCGCTTCAAGAGATAACCATCATAGCTACTGACCCTTCTGCTACTCCTTCTGACATTGCAAGTGAAATTGGAGGAAAAGCCATGGAGCTTAGAAGTTACATGGACCCAACAAAAGGTGGGGCCTGAATCGCCTGATACTGATATGTCAATGCTGCTGTTATTTCTTTTCTTCCATGTTGTTCACGACTCTTATCCTTTTCAAATGACAGATAATGATTCATCCTTGCACACTCAGCTCTGGATAGATCCTATGGAAGAATTTGTGCAGTATACTCACTCTGGTGACCCAGTGGATGTTACATTTGGGTTGAAGGAGCTAAAGGTAAACCAATACCTTTATAGCTTCATATTATGCTATTTTGTATCACTTGATTTAGTCATTATTTGTTATTCGATGAAGACAATGACAAGCTCATTGCACCCCCGCGGCTAACTGAGTAATCTTATTTGTACCAGGGTACAATTATGAATTTATGATGTTATTATTATAGCATTCTATGAACAAAAGGTGGCAGAGCTTTTGTTTGCATTGTTTTTAAAGGCTCTGGAGCTGGAACAACCTATTTTCCCTATCCTGTGTTTGTTTTCATTGTTGGCTAATATTCTATCGGTCATTTACTGTTACTCTTTCTCCAATAGATCTGGGCTGAAA
This sequence comes from Persicaria maculosa, assembly GCA_963922045.1. Classification (NCBI taxonomy): domain Eukaryota; kingdom Viridiplantae; phylum Streptophyta; class Magnoliopsida; order Caryophyllales; family Polygonaceae; genus Persicaria; species Persicaria maculosa. Next base: position 10,733,048 of record OY998267.1, on the reverse strand, counting down.
TAATCTGCCATATTTCAGGCATTTCTTTCCTTCTGTGAGGGTGGTGAAGTTGATATTCACATATTTTTTGAGAAGGCTGGCGAGTAAGTTTCTTCTGCTTGTATTAACTCAGCTGTTTTTTAACAATGAAACTTAAGTATGTTGTTGATATAAATGTATTAGTTTTAGTTTGTTGTGCTTTCTTGAAGATGATATTCATGGCAGTTGATAATGTTATTTGTAGTCTCCTGCTCTCGTATATCTTTCTTTCCTGAACTTGGTATATAATTTGAACAAAACAATTTACCTGCAACATTTTGAACTTAATACTGAACATGAGGGTGCACGGCATTCATACTTTATATGGCTAAACATGATACGGATAAAAGTATTAGACATCAAACAATTTAGCATTTTTCAGCTTAGTTTATTTTTACCTTGACAGAGTCATCTTTTGATTAAATAGGCCAATATTGATGGCACCAAAATTCATCGTGGATGATGGATCTACTTCAAACTATGATGCCACACTAGTACTTGCAACAATGTTAATGTCACAGCTACATGAAAGAAATCATGCAGCACCTGAGCACATGGATGCTGCTGGAGTTCATCAGACTGATGAACAACAAGAGGGGTCTAGAGTCAATATCTCCAGCCATGCATCTGACCACACCAGAATTTGGTCCGATCTTTCAGGTAATTCTTTAATTAGCCATTCACCTATCAGCGTACATTTATGACTTGTTGAATTCTTTCCTTTTTTTTGAGAACAGACTTGTTGAAATTCTAATCCTCCTGCATTGCAGCAAAACATGCTAGTGGCACGGGGACTGGGACTGGTACGGGAAGTAGAGGAGCTCAAGAGGGAACAAGTACAAACTTGAATGAACAAAGAGAAGAAATTCAAAGGTTTAGCACTATGCAGATTTCCAATCCTGCCCATTCTAAGCAAAATCCGCCTGGTGCTCCAGATCTGTATCCTAAATCTCTCATCACACTCAACCTACCAAAGATTCTCATCGTGTAGTTTTGCTTCCTGTGCTTCTTAAAATCTCTCTGTGATTGCAGGGAGCAGTATATCATTCTTATGCCTCAAATCTGTGAAGAGGGTGATTTGTTATTCTTATGCCTTGAATATGTGCAAGTGTCATATACAGATATACCTGGAGTAGTATGTGGTTAAAAGTGAGCTGATAGGTCCTTTTATTTTGTGTTAGCAATGTTGTCTAAGCCAAAACCACGGGTGTAGCAATATATAATTCACAGTGACACCTATTTCTATTGCGTAGTTTCATTGTGAAGAATAATTATGACGTTTTTGATTGATCAACCTACTAGCATTATAGCAGTTAACTCGAGATCTAGAACATATTCCCCTTGACTGCCTTATTAGACACTATGCAGCTGAAGCTGATAAAGCGCAAGAACATCAAGGTTAGCAGTAAAACTGATTTATCTTTGAAAGATTGTCTTGTCTTTGTGTTTGCCATCACCTGCAAATTTATTAGAGCTCTTTCTTGCATTTCTAGGGGTTGGAGATGGCAAGGGATTATCTCAACGTCACCCAAGTAACTGGGTAGGACCAGATGAGGACGAGGACGACACTGAAGATGATGAGCAATGCATACAGTCAACACCTCCTTACCACGAGGAACAATGATCAAGAAGTGAAGGTCATAGTCTCTCTGCTTAATCTGTAGGCGCAAGTACTTTCCTCCATCATCAGAGGAATAATGGCCATGAATGAAATTTGGCCTTTTTCCAATGATCTAGTTTTAGCCAAATTAATTTCCTTGATGAATGCCTGTGCTAATTTTTTCCAGAAATTCTGCAGGATTACCTATCGATAGGTGTCTTGAGCAGTTGAGCTGATTACAAGGGTACGAGGAGAACTACAGTTTCACGAGATTTACGAACATGAATAGGTACTAATATGCAACCACAAGGAACAGGTCAGAAGATTGTAGAGTACATTTAAAATTCAAAAACATACAGGCTGAGAATTTTATTTTATTTTTCAGATTTTATATTTCTATACATTAAAAAAAAAAGAGAGGTCAAGATGGGTTTGACATGCATCTAGCAATGTTAGATTCCATTGCCCTACCTACATTCTAATTGATCATGATTTAGTCCTTGTCCTGAGGTCTGCAATCATTCAAGAAGAGAATGAATTATGAAGCCATTAATCATAAGCTTGTTTGATCATTTAGGAATACTAGTGGGTTCGGTGCATCCCATCAGTTTTGCAGAGTGATTAAAGGATGAAAAAAACTGGGCAACAATGTTTTGTTTCTTTTCGATATTGGTTTCGTTTCCATGATATAAACAAACTTTGAACATCTCACCTCCTCGTTTGGGTAAGGTAAAGATGTTTTCCTAGGTAGGAAGGATTAGGTATGAGCATATGTTAATATTCCTCTAGATAAAGCACAAATGAAACTCTGTAGGAGATCATAATAGAATGTAAAGCTGGGTTGGTTTGGTAGGTATGGAAGGGGTCAAAAGTGTTGACACCAGCTGTGCTGTTGCTCCCATAAACGGATAAAAACCTTTTGTTGTCCTATTATACAAGGAAAACATCTATACTGCAAAGTTGTTGTACTATTATATAGAGATAGAGACGCATCTAGGCCTTGATGATCTGTTTGGGTGTTGGTGAATCTTTGCCTTATCAAAGGGAAAATAAATTTATGAAGATAGAGATGAGGGAATGAATATATTAATTATGAAATGTAATATTTTTTTTTTATCTCATTTTATAGGTGTTTTTTATTATATTACTAGAATTTTACAGTTTTTTTTAGTTATATAATAAAACACATAAGTATAAATCAAGATAAAATAATGAAATCCAAGCGCACTAAGCTTTACTAGATACCATCTAGAATTTAGATGGCCATTGAAATTTCATTTATCTATTACTCCCTCCGTTCGAAAAAACATGTCATTTTAGCTTATTTTACAAGTTTTAAAGCAATTAACAAATTTATTAATTTACCCTCAATTATTAACCTCATTTTTTACTTTATCAAAAACTACAACTAACAAACCATCAATCACGTCAATGACATTTTTGTAAAGTGAAGTGTAAAATACCTATGATGACAAGTTTTTTTTGAACAAAAATAACATCCTAAAATGATATGTTTTGCCGAACGGAATGAGTATTTTATTGGTCGAGTCATCTTATCTATGTGTATATTTAAATACCCATTATAATTAGTTCATCAACTTTTAAAAAAAAAATTACAAACACATACGGTATTTGAAATCTTTAATTAATTTTGAAGTAATTTTGTTAGCCTAAATGCGTGAACCAATCAAACAAAAACTAGGGAGAAAACGCGGAGAGGAGTAAAGGAAACCGTGTTCTGTTGTTGTATGGGCCTTGTAATGGGAGTATTTTATACATTATTTAAATAAATACATTTTATAATAAAATAAAATAAAATAAAAATAAAGTGACAATTTCGATTTTTTGGACGGACGCGCGGGATATCCGTTTTGGCACTGTAGTTCAAATTCAAAGGCTGGCCTGACGGCTTGATTGAAGCAGATGCACCCACTTTTTAGTTTTCAGATAGGCAACTAAATTAAACAACATATATATCTATTGCCTGTCTTTTAACAATTTTCTTTTGTATCATGTATCTCTTCATTCGACAAAATAATCTATTTTAAAGTGTTAGTTTTATTTTTAAAAAATTGTTATTATAGGTATTTTGATATCTACTTTATAAAAATAATATTTATAATGATTAATAGATTGTTAATTATAGATTTATAGTTTTTTAAAGGTAAAAAAATAGTGTAATGACGAGGGTATAATATTATGTTTGTTGATTTCCTTAAAATTTATAAAAATAAGTTAAAATGACATGTTTTGACAAAAGGAATCGGTAATTTTAATAGAAAAACTATTTTTCTATATATAAGTATATAAATTTTATAGTTTAACAAAAAAATATGTAAATTTTATATAAAAAAAAATTGATATTGGAATTTAGCAAGCAAGCTGAATTGATAATAGAAAAATGAAAGTGACGAGGATCGAACATAAGGCGAAGAGTGTAAATGATAGGATCGTGGTTGTGTTCGTGGTCTTCGAAGATCCTTTGATGGGGGTAATGTCGGTAATCCTCACTTTTGCAAGTTTCGCAATGATGTGTGAATTCGAGGGTCAAACATTAACAAGTTGTAGTCATTATGTTGTGTTTTTTTATAAGTAAGAATTCGAGGGTCAAACATATCTGACACCTTAAGTGGCCAACAAATCGACAAACATCAATCTACCCGTCGAACATACAACAAACTAAAAACACAAATTAACATAGATGAAAGAAAAACCCAAACAATCCAAAAAAGTCGTCAACAAGCGAAAAAATTAAGAAAGATCCAAGGTGAACCACGAATGTCAAGGACACATGAGAGTGCGATGACTCACGGCGTCTCGACGCCGAAAAGGCGGAGACAACATCACCCTCATTAATGCTCTTCAGAATGCGGGAGCTGTATGTGGGAGATCGACATGCTGGTTGCAGATACCTTGATGATGGCCCAAACTTTTCAGTCAATCTCCTTCAAACACATTATCAGGGAAATCAACGCAGTTGCAGATGATGGTGCTAGGATTCGTCGTTCGGCCCCTTCAACTCTGTTGGCTAGACATCCAAAGTTTCAAACTCTCATCCGCAAAATTATTGCTTTTGGTTGGAAGACCAGTTGTAGCTGACTCCTCCTAAATTATTGTTTTTTTTTTAAAAATTATTACCACGAAGACATAATTATAAATACTCCTTTTGGTAAAAAAATATTTTTTTTCTTTTCAACATTGGTTTAAAAATTATATAAAATATTAACGTTTCAATTATTTTTTATAATTTTATATTAGTATTATTATGAATAAGTATAAAATTATTTTAAAATTTAATAAAAATTTAATTTTTTATATAATTTTGACTCATAAAAAACGTATTAAAAATTTTAAAATAAAAACTTATGTTTTGGATTAAATTTAAAAAAAAAAACACATAAGGAATTATGAATCTCGAAAAGGAGGGATACAGCTGGCAGCAGCACGCAGAACAGTTAAAAACAGTAATTGCGTAACCAATTACAAGTGCTAAACAGTTTGTATGGCATTATCGTAATTATCCCCCACTTTGAAGCCTCTTTCTCTAACGACCGCCCGCCTAATAAATCCCCACAAACCCCCCCCACCTGTAGTTTCCAAAGAAATCCAGCGCGTCCCCCACGCTCCCAATTCCAGAGAGAAAGAAGAAGAAGAAAAGCACAAAACGTTGATCTCCAATGGCGACCAAAACCCTAAGCTTGATCCTGGCCGTTGCTTTCCTAGCTCTCAGCCTCCAATCCGCCGCATATGCCATCGGTGACTTTGGATCCGAGCTCAGCTGGATCCCGGCGCCGAGATCCGGCGGCTGCGACGGCCCGATGGGCGAGTGCGGCCTCGGCGAGTTCGAGCTCGACTCGGAGATCAACCGCCGCATCTTAGCCACCTCGAGGTACATCAGCTACGCCGCTCTGAACAAGAACAGCGTCCCGTGCTCTCGCCGCGGCGCGTCGTACTACAACTGCCGCCCCGGCGCGTCGGCCAACCCCTACAGGCGCGGCTGCAGCGCCATCACCCGCTGCAGGAGTTAAGTTTTCTTAGCCAGTTCCTACTTCCTGCTGCGCTTTGGGTTGGGAGTTAAGGTTGGGATTGGGAATGGAGATTGAGGGGGGCGGAAAAATGGGAATGTAAGATCTGTATTTTTTTTTTAATTTTTAATTTTGTTGATGAATTCTTTATTTTGATTCTTTTGGCTCTTGGGGATGGATTTTGGATGTGGAGTTTGTTATGAAGAAGACTAAAGCGTATGCCTAGATTGTAGTATCTTGTATGTCAAATTTGCTCTGTAAAGATCTGGATATCTTATGAATGGATCAATAAGGAGGATTTCCGGTTGTGGATTGGTCAAATCTGGCTTGTGTTCTTCAGACTCCTTAGATCTTCATTGTGAATTTGATATTTGAATTTGAAGAATCATTGGAAGGGGTAGCTTTTCTATGAATTTGTACATACACTTGGTGTTTAACTGCTATAGTTTACCTTTTCTATTTCTAATCTTTGATTCTTCAAACTTGTAAGTTGTAAGTTGATGATAGTACATCATTGGTTGTTTCCAGATTGGAGTGTCCTAAGATCTGTGGATTTGAAATGTATGGTTTTCGGCTATTGAATTGATCTTCAAATTGGTAGTGGGTCCTTTAAAGATTCCAACTTTTTTCAAATTTGGTGCTTTAGCTTTCGGTTTCTTGCAAAATCTTTTCATGGGGGGTCACCATGTCTCATGACTGTTTTTTTTTACCTGCTCAACAAATGTCCATTGATTCTGATCAAAAAAAAAAAAAACAAATGTCCATTGATGGAAGCTTTTACATTTTATGATTTTTGGAAAAATGAAAATTTTGGGTTCTTTGCTTTTCCATTGGGGCTTTTTAAAGGTGTGAATATGGAATTGTTCTATCTTGAAATCAGCAAGCAAAGCTTAAGAATCAGAAAGAACTTTACATCATATGGCATATGCTTTTGTCTTTTTTTTAATCATAAATTGATAATATGATATGATATGATTGAATATGCAATACTCCCTCCATTCGGCAAAACTTGTCATTTTAGAGTGTTATTTTTGTTCAAAAAAATTTGTCATTGTAGGTATTTTACCCTTCACTTTACAAAAATGCCCTTGATATGATTGATGGTTTGTTAGTTGTAGTTTTCGATAAAGTAAAAAGGAAGGTAATAATTGAGGGTAAATTAGTACATTTGTTAATTACATTAAAACTTGTGAAAGAAGCTAATGTTGCGTCAATTCGAACTTGCTCGATCTGTTCAATTGCGACCTTATAATGCCAAGTTTTGCCGAACGGAGACTATTAATCAACAAGAGTTACTGTTCATACCATATTAGTGGGCCATATAAGCTTCGGCCCATTACTGAAATGGGCCAGTGGGCCCAGTAACTATTAATTATAGGCCATTGGGTGGATGCCACAAACATCAATACATCACCCCGCAGGATCTGACCGACTTTTATCATGTCGGCGTCATACCGAAAATATCTAGTTCTCGACCCAAAATATTTTTAACTCCGTGGGATGTTTAGTGTAAAATATGGATCGTCTTATTGACAAATTGGTTTTAGTTAGGAATTTAATTGAACTTATGTGATGAATTTTAACGCAGATATATTTATGTTTATGATTTTTACATTGTTTTTTATAAGGAAATAATTCGAGGGTCGAACAGATCCGACACCTCGAGAGGCCAACTAAGTCGGCAAACGGTGAACCGTCTAAACATAATTCTTACATATTTAGTTATTAGTTCATCGTACATTAAATATTTTGTATTGATAAATTACAATTAATTATGCGACAGATCTAAATAAATTTACAAGTAAAAAAAATGATATTGATAAGTTACTATGCGAAAAAAACTTTTAGTTTTCAATAAAATCAATTTTTATAAATATATTGTGAAATGGTGTAATAAAAGTTATACTCCATACATTCCAATAAACATGTCAGTTTGATATTCACATGACCAAAATATTGCTAGGTTCACAATCATGACACCGACTTTTCAAACTGATAGATAGTTCTTTTATTAGCATCAACCCGATGAAAACAGCTTTCCAAATCGACAAGATGCATATAGTAGCCCCTAAGCAGCAAGTCGGAAAAACCATCAATTACTACATCAAATAAACCTATATCAATTTCTTCTTTGTTTTAGGAAATTTTGGTTCTTCTAGGTAGAGAGGAATCATTTGGGTGTAATATTAGACTCAAAATTTGTTTACACAAATACGAGTATTTGTTATCAAAGTTTATTAAGAAAAAATACCATATAATATAATCAATAAGTTAAATTTTGATGAATTAACCCAATCTAAATCTTACTCATCTTCAATTTATTAGACTCGATAATTAGCTGATTTGAATGCAAACTCATATGACCGGATTGCTAACTCTTCTATATCTCACATAGATTAGCCTTATACCATGTGCAACCATGGGTTTTACTTACCTTATAGGTCTTAAAAGGTAAACCCATGGTTGTAAGCCAAACCTTAAGGGAAGAGGTTGAAAGGGGTTACCTCTTTCTACTAAGGTAACCTCTTCCCTTTTATTTTTACTTTATCTTTTTTTTTAAACACACAAGTGAGTCACTACATGTTATTTTATATTTTTTTAAACACACAAGTGGGGAATAAGGTAACCTCATTGTTGCAAGGGTAACCTATAAAGAAGAGGTAGAAAAAATAGAAAATAATTTAGAGAAAAAAATATATGAGGTGGTAAATTATAATAAGAGGATAAAATTGAAAAGGGGAAGAGGTAACCCATGGTTGCACATGCTCTTAAGCGTCTGTTTGGTGGGAGTTAAAGAGGGGCTTTTGGAGGTTGGGAAAAAAAAAAACAAAAACCGGCAAGAATGTTTGGCAAAAAGAGATTTGAAGGAGGTCAAGTTTACACTAAGAAAATTTGAATCTCAATAGACAAGTTTTTAGAGCTTTGAAAACATATACTTTCTTTCTTCATTGGTGTGGTGTTGGTGAGAGGTTTTCGAATTTCAATAAATGATTTTGCCCCTTCTTCAAATGTGTTAGGAGAGTGAAGGCTATATAAGCCTATGTGTAACTAACTACTCTCTCATTCAATAATTCAATACACATACTCCTATACTCCCGTTCTTGATTCTGTTAGGCCAGCCGTTAGAGGGCTTAACAATTGGTATCAGAGCTCTAAAGTTCCTTGGCAATGGCGGACGGTACACGGCTCAAATCGACGGAGAAGGTTGAGCAGCAATTGCAGCAGCTCCACCAGGCAACATCTTCAACACAGGAGCAGCTGCTAGAGACGAGACAGAGACAGGAAGATCAACATCGTCTTCTTCAGGAGCAATCACAGAAGATCTCGGAGGTGCAAGAATCACAGGTTCGCATTGATCACGCACTAACACAGATCGGAGAATGGATGCGAGTACTGTCCCAGAAAGCCGAGCGACAGGCAAATGCAGGGGGCGCGGCTCTAGAACATCAGGAGAAGACACCGCCGGTGGGGAATCGGGAAAGTCCGGACGAGACGAATGCGTACAGACCACCACCGATGAGAAATGAAGGATTTCTTGCAAATCATAATCGCTTTCCGAAGGTGGATTTTCCACAGTTCGATGGGAAGAAACCGCGCAGTTGGGTGCGAAAGTGCGAGAAATACTTCTCTCTTTTCGGAATTCAAGAGCATCAGAAAGTGGAGCTCGCTGCGATGTATATGCAGGATCGCGCAGACACATGGGTTCAAGGATATCTGATGCAGCGAAAGGGAATTCGTTGGAAGGAGATGAGCGAAGCCCTTTGCACACGCTTTGGCGAGAAGCAAGGGGTGGACATTGTCGAAGAATTCAACAAATTGTGCCAATCGGAGGATCTAGAGGAGTATAACGAGCGATTTGAAGAACTCCGAGCTGGGATGCTGTCTTACAATCCATATCTTCCAGAGAATTATTTCGTCACCAGCTACATTAGTGGGTTGAAACCCGAAATTAAACCATTGGTGAAGTTGGGAAGACCTCGAGATCTTGCGGAGGGCCTTGAGTTAGCAAGATTGCAATGGGATGCAGTGCAGGCGATCGTAAAAATCAAGAATCCATGGAAAACACCAGTCACAGCAAATCAAGAATTGGGCAAGACGGGATTCCAGAGCAAAAAGGGACCAAACGAGTTCAGAAGAAGCCCAGGATTATGCTTCAGGTGTGGGGACAGATATTTCGTCGGGCACAGATGTAAACCATCGTCAGTCAAGCATGTGTTAGCTCAAGAGGCAGATATTGAGGAGGAGGAAGGAATACCGGAAGAATCAGCTTGCGAATTGACTGAAGAAGAGAGGAACCAGGAAGGATTCGTGAGAGTCTTGACAGGGAATGGATCAGACACTTCAATTATGGTCAAGGGATTCATAGGAGACAGGCTCATCAATGTCTTGATTGATAGTGGATCAACCCACAGCTTTGTAGATCCAATGGTAGCCAAGGAAACTGGGTTTAAACTGTCAAATGCCAACCTGATGAACGTCGAGGGCTTGAACAAAGGGAAGATGTTTTGCAGGCAAGAATGCAAAGGGTTCAAGTGGACAATGCAGGGGGGTAGCTACACTTTTGATATCCGAGCTCTAAAGATTGGTGAGTTTGAGCTGCTGTTGGGAGTGAATTGGATGAAGAGATATAGTCCAGTTCAGTTTGATTACAATAGAATTACCATTGCTTTCACTAAGGATGGGAAACTAGTGGAACTCAAAGGGATTGTAGAGCACAATAAGAAAACTGTGGTTAGACATATAACCTGTAAGGAGTTACAAAACTGGGTGAGTGAGCAAGAAGTGGAAAGCACTGTGGAGATTGTTGAGGCATACCAGCTGAATGCCAAAGAAGAGGAGTTACCTGATAATGTACAGAAGCTGCTAGAGGAATTCAGTGATGTTTTTGAAGAACCCAAGCACCTGCCTCCTGAGAGGGGGTGTGAACATGCAATTCCATTACAGCCAAATACTCAGGCCATCTGCTCAAAACCATACAGATATCCACATAGCCAGAAGGATGAAATTGAGAAGCAAGTTAGGCAAATGCTGTCCACAGGGCTCATAAGGCACAGTCAGAGCCCTTTTGCATCTCCCACTCTACTAGTCAAGAAGAAGGACGGGTCCTGGAGGTTCTGTGTGGACTACAGAAAGCTGAATGAGGCAACTGTCAAGGACAAGTTCCCTATTCCAAACATAGAAGAGCTCCTGAATGAACTACATGGGGCAACTGTGTTCTCAAAGCTTGACTTAAGAGCTGGGTACCATCAGGTTCGTGTGGCCGAGCAGGATATTCCAAAGACAGCTTTTAGAACTCATAATGGACATTATGAATTTAATGTGATGCCATTTGGATTGACAAATGCACCTGCAACCTTTCAATCTTTGATGAACATGGTGTTTGCTGATCAGTTAAGGAAATATGTTCTGGTATTTTTTGATGATATTTTAGTTTACAGTGGAGGATTGGTGGAGCATAGACAACACCTGGAGGTGGTTTTGAATTGTATGAGGAAGCACCAGCTATATGCTAAGAGATCCAGGTGCAGTTTTGCTGTACCCAAAGTGGAATACTTGGGGCATGTGATCTCTAAGGAGGGAGTAGCCACTGACATGTCCAAAATTGAAGCTATAACCAGTTGGCCTACACCTAAGAATGAGAAAGAGCTAAGGAGTTTCCTAGGGTTGGCCGGGTATTACAGGAGGTTCATAAGAAATTTTGGAGTTATATGTAGGCCCTTGACTGATTTACTAAAAAAGGAGGCATTTCGGTGGACTGAGGAAAGCATGCAGGCATTCCAACAGATAAGACAATTGTTGTCTTGTCCACCTGTACTAGCCTTACTGATGTGCGCGCAAATTGCCATATTTTCTATGCACATATGAATTCATTTTGTTGTCTTTTGCATGCACATTAATGGGAAAACATGGGAATAGTGTAGTTTATGCTTAAATGTCAAATATATGGGTTTGCACGAGTTTCCATGTGATTTCGCAGAAAACAGGATGAAAATAGATGAATTCAGAAGAGCGGAAAAGGAACTCGAAGTCTTCTGAAGAGGTCGAAATCGACTGAAGACCTCGACATCGAGTACATCGAGACATAGGAATCGAGCAGAAAGGAAACAGAGCATCTCGACACAGAAGAGGTCGATATCGACGTCTGGGGGTCGATATCGATGCTGCCAGATCGACCAAGTTGATAGAAGTCGAGTAGGAGAAGGAGAAGCTCGAGATAAGATTTTGGAGGGGTCGATATCGAGTGGAAGGGTCGATATCGACCATGCCAGCAGAGGAATTCGACTCCGATTTTGATAGAATTATATCCAAAGCTTGCAATATCTATCCAAAGGTCGAGATTTCCTATCATCAACATCAGGTTTATCATGAGGAGACTGATTTCACCATAAAGTTTTAGCTTTTACTTTTATTTATTTATTTATTTATCATAGAGAATAAAGATAAGGTTTCGAGTCCTTATCGTCATCTACAAATAGAAGCCAATAGGGCTGAGATTGGGGGCATCATTCAATATTCAATTAGAGATAATTCAGTTGCAATAGAGAAAGAGAGAGAGAGAGGTGGCCGAGTGGAGTTGTAAAGCGAGAGCGGAGTGGCTTGTTCGGTTGTACTTTCTTTCGGAGTTTTAAATTCAAAGTAGTTTTCTTTCAATAACAAAGATGATGATGTGCATGATGAGGAGCGAGTAGTCAACCCACTTCTAGGGTCGGGGTGAGCCCGACGATAGCAATGTGAGGTAAGTGCATCAAAGGTATGACTTTTATGCGATTCCGTCTTCTACCCCATGCATGATCCTTTGCGAAAGTTAGGGAGATTCATTATTTGCATTATTGAAGCGAAAGCCACTCATATTGCGAACTTGAATTACTCATGAATTGGATAGTAACTCTTAGGAATTATGCGAAAGCCTCTAATCACCTAAGTGTTGATAACGAAAGTTATTTGACGGAAAGACATAAAAGTTCATATTTTTAGCATGAAACTTGCATTGTTATCGTTGTGGCATAAAACCCCGACTTTGGAAGCTTTTTAATTAATTAAATTCTTCATAAAAGTCTTAGTTTTGCTTCTGTTCATCTTCCCTCTCCATTCTATTTTCTTCGGATCCTTTTCCGACAAATTGGTTACAAAAACAGTTTCTGTGACAAACGTCGAAATCGACTTTAAGGGTCGATATCGAGTACTAACATCGATATCGAGGTCTCTGCTCGACGTCGACTTGCTGTTTTGTCTTCTGCAGGAACTGCGCTAGGAAATCGATCAGAACTGAGGTCGATATCGACCAGTATACTCGATATCGAGTGTCTGCTGAGGTCGAAAGCATTGATCGTGAATACAACAAAGGAAGCGCTGACCTACCTCCTCGTGGATTCGATCCTGAATTACCCTACTACTACAAGGGAGGGGATTCTTGTATTATTTGTTTGGGACAGGGAGATAGTCTAGTTGTGCTTTATTTTATTCTCCTATTTTACATACATACACTTCCCCTTTATACCCCACAGCCGAACACTTACCTGACTTCTCTGTCCAGTTTCAAGTGGAAATTGATGCTTGTGAGACAGGGGTGGGGGCAGTACTTATGCAACAAGGAAAACCATTGGCATTTATAAGCAAAGCACTCCATGGTCAAAATCTGTTACTGTCCACATATGAAAAAGAACTCCTAGCCATCCTTTATGCTGTGGATAAATGGAGGCATTACTTAGAGCCTTGTCATTTTGTGGTCATCACGGATCACCAAAGTCTGAGGCACCTTCTGGACCAGCAAGTTACTACACATCTTCAGAAGAAAGCAATCAGGAAGCTACTTGGATTGTCATACTCCATTCAATACAGACTGGGAAAAAACAACTCTGTAGCTGATGCCTTATCAAGAAGAGGATTGTCAGTGGAGCAACCAAGGGAGAGCTCTTGCAAAGCCTTGATTCAAGTCAAACCAGATTGGATACAGGAAGTAACTGAGAGCTATGAAGGAGATGCAGAAATTGATCAAGTCAGGTCAGTGGCAGCCATCGATGATTCTTCCCCGTTCAAATGGAAAGGAGACATTTTGAGATACAAAGGCAGAATTGTGATTGGCAACAGGGTGGAGTTGAGGAAGAAAATCACTATGGCTTTTCATGGGGAAGCAGTAGGAGGCCATTCTGGGATAAGAGCTACCTATCAGAGGATCAAAGCCTTATTCTACTGGCCCCAACTAAAGCAATTTGTGGAAAGTATGGTCAAAGAATATGATGTGTGTCAAAGACACAAGCATGAGACAGTGGCATACCCAGGCTTACTGCAACCATTGCCCATTCCAGAGCGTCCATGGTACTCAATTGGCATGGATTTTGTGGAAGGTTTACCCAAATCAAGAGGGTTTGATGTGATTCTAGTGGTGGTTGACAGACTGACAAAGTATAGCCATTTCCTACCTCTCACTCATCCTTTTTCTGCAAGTCAAGTTGCCAAATTATTCATGGAGAATGTGTACAAGCTCCATGGGTTACCAAGTGACATCGTGTCAGATAGGGACAAAGTTTTCACAAGCCATTTCTGGAAAGAGCTCTTCACCAGCTTGGGAACCTCTCTCAAGTTATCTACAGCTTACCACCCACAAACAGACGGCCAAACTGAGAGGGTGAACCAGTGTTTGGAGTCTTACCTGAGATGCATGACTTCGGCCATGCCTACACAGTGGGCCAAGTGGCTAGCCTTGGCGGAATGGTGGTACAACACTACATTTCACACAGCACTAAAAATGTCTCCCTTTCAAGCTCTATATGGATACCAACCTCCACAACTGAGCATCAATTCAGGTGGGTCAATCACTACGGCTGCAGTAGATGAATGGGTTCAGGAGAGAGATAGAGCATTGAGCACGCTAAAGGAAGGCTTAGAGGTAGCTCGAGAGCGCATGAAACATTTTGCTGACACTAAACGCACGGAGAGGGTGTTGCAAGTAGGAGATATGGTCTACCTTAAATTGCAGCCATACAGACAGACTTCCCTAGCCATGCGCAAGTGTGTGAAGCTGAGTGCCAAATTCTATGGACCATTTGAGGTGATCAACAAGGTGGGGGAAACAGCATACAAGCTGGCCTTACCTCCGACTTCAAGACTGCACCCCGTGTTCCACATCTCGCAATTGAAGAAGAGAATTGGACCAACCATGGCAGTACAATCAGAGCTTCCATCCACGGATGAATCAGGCTCAGTCATAGTAGCTCGAGAGACGGTCTTAGACACAAGAGTGCAGTACTTAGCCAGCGGGGAACCAGTGACAGAATGGCTAATCAAGTGGGCAAATCTACCTGCAGATGAGGCTACATGGGAGCCAGCAGGGCACATAATCCGCCAGTTTCCGGATTTTTCTTTACATTGAACCTTGTGGACAAGGTTTTTTTTTGTAAGAGAGGGGGTGATGTTAGGAGAGTGAAGGCTATATAAGCCTATGTGTAACTAACTACTCTCTCATTCAATAATTCAATACAGATACTCCTACACTCCCGTTCTTGATTCTGTTAGGCCAGCCGTTAGAGGGCTTAACAAAATGTCGTCCCCTCGATCTTCAATGTTCGTTTCATTGTGCTTGTGATTGTACTGTGTATATGTGAAATGAAGTTATGAAATCTTTGACAAAAAAAAAAAAGGTATGAAATCAATCATAAAAATGAAGAAGAAAACTAGATATCATGAAGATGGAAGAGGCAATGACATTTTCCTTTCAATTTGTCTAGCAAAAATCAGGCATGGAGGAAGGACAAGTGGACAACCCAAGCAGCCAAGCCCCCGTGACTCATTAGTCATTACAGTATGTGTGAGCAAAATAAGAGATTGGCAGTGTAAATTGTGCGAGCGTACGTGATACTTTCATGATTTTTCATTATAATTTTTTTTTTGTCATTTTACCTATAACCCCCCCCCCCCTTTTTTATTAGGAAAGAATTCAAGATCAGATAAATCTGAACCTCGATGGTCAACAAGTCGGCAGATGGGTAACTGTCTAAGGAAACATAAAAATACAAACTTGGTGCAAAGTACAGGCCAGAACTCTACAAAGGAGAGACAAAACACGACTAAACCAAACAAGACGAGGACATAGACGAAAGACGAAGCCAAGCACAACCCTGAAGCAGAACCGTAGGCCAGCGGCACATCAGGAGTCACCCGTGGGCAGTGAAGACGAACCTCCAAGGAACCATTCTTCAGGATAAAGGAGACGCATCGATACACACTACCACGACCTCAGCCTATCCCGACTTCGACTGCTAGAACCCCATCAAACAGAGGAAAAAGTCATGACACGCCAAACGTAGAACCATACAACGCCTGAACCGAACGCACCAGAAACCCAATCAGGAAATACGCAAACCCCACTGGGAATTATTTATTTTAGTTGATTATAAATTACTATTTTTAATTTTATTTAATATTTGCTATCTTCCAATGGGTTAGATTTGGGCCCAAGGTAAAGCCTTGGCCCAAAGAACTAAACACGGGCCTGAAAGAAAGATGGGCAAAGCACGGCCTGAAGGGTTTTTAGGGAGAGACGGGCAAAGCGTGTCGCACAACCAACCGAGGCCAACGACACACAACCAGCCAAGGATTCACGGGCGCGAGGCGCCATGGGATTCGAGGGCATCCAACGTCCGAGCTACTATCTACGGAAGGGATGCAGATGAGGGCAGCGACACCAACGACCAAGAGGGCTCCGCCAAGGGCCGCCGGAGAGAGGCGCCCACGGGAGGCCGGAGACCGGACTGCGAGCAGAGGGGGGGGAGTCGTGGGAGAAATCCAGGGAGAAGCCAACGCAGCAACCAACAGAGAGGAGAAGGGCAAACCATAGATGGCCACAGACAGCCATCGAGTACAGACCGGATGTGACGAAAACCCTTTACCCGGCAACGGACCACCAACGTACCCCTGTCAGAACAACAGAAGGCGACGACGCCACCGCCAAGAGCAACCGGATTGGGATTTATGGTTGATTCAAACAGACACAAAGAGCCATAGAAAAGAGGAATCAAGAGCTCAAATTGGGCAAGCCAGAGGCCGAAAACGACAAGGGTTACCTATCGTAGGACAAACGAAACCAGCCACCGTACAAGGGAGGGGCCAATCGGAAAGGAGATTAATGGTGGGGCGGCGGTACGAGAAACCGGAGGGGATGGATTTGGGCTCTCGGAGGAGATTTAGGGCTCCCGGATGAGGTGTTAAACTGCCTGAGGATGTGAGATTTATGGGACGAACCCATCTATAACGGATTGGTACGAAGTACGATTGTTTCATCGACGGTGGGAACTCCCTGAGGATAAGGGAGGAAGAGAGCGTTTTTTCTCATCTGCCCGCCCACTTATTCTTAATAATCTTCAGTATAACAAACCTGGTTTTTTCCCCTTTACCTATAACCCCTTTTAAAACTCCATAAACACCAAACACTCAACGATTTTTACAAAAGTTTTAAATTTTTTTTAAAAACTAACCATTAAGCATTAACTACTAATACTATGTCCATCTTGAGCTCCAATCTTGGTGTGACAACGTTTGACCTCGTCAGAACCACCATGTTGAAAGGTTGCAGTTTTTTTTTTTAGTTTTATCATGACAGTTAATTCGTCTAACATGTTTTTGTCGTCTCAATTTACCATACAATATTTTATATAATAAGGAGCATGCCAAATTTAGGGGTGAAAATGAGTCGGTTGATGGACTTATTTTTTCATCCGAATTATCACAAAAAAAAAAATTCATTCGACCAATCACCCACCCGTCTAATATTTCAACCATCACCCAATTCATCGGGTGGTTAATCGGGTGAAATAATTTAAGAGGAAATGAGTCACAAGGGTTTGTCAAAGTTTGATCACTGGCTCCGCCCCTTTCCTTGGGTTAAAATCTAGGGTTTGCCTTACTCCCTATCAGTGGATTGAACCGGTCGGTGCAAGCCGGTTTTCATGGTGCATGACTCTTGCCAACTAGGTCATGCGTTAGTGGATTGCCACCAAATGGTGGGTTTTCTCATCATAGAAAAAAACGAGTCATAAGAGATACTTAAAAACCATTCATATTTGATAATTTTATAAACTATGTCAATGTATGAATCTTACTAAATAAATAAAAAAACTCATTCATACGTACATTATATCATTATCTTTGACTTACAAAATCAGTATTAGAAGTTTAATATTCCATATCAAACAAGATGAGATGAATTTAACTCAACCACTAGATTCACAGTAAAAAATATATAGAAAAATTATGTATTTAGAAAACAAAATCACGTGCCCTTTCTTTTAATATCATTGCATGAATAGGATTATTGTTACAAATCGCTTGATAAATTGGAAAAATATGGTTTGGTTAGTTATGCATTAATACACTAAATGCTAACAAATTCATTGGAAAG
Source organism: Persicaria maculosa (assembly GCA_963922045.1). Lineage (NCBI taxonomy): Eukaryota > Viridiplantae > Streptophyta > Magnoliopsida > Caryophyllales > Polygonaceae > Persicaria > Persicaria maculosa. The sequence goes on along the minus strand of OY998267.1, from coordinate 10,715,011 downwards.
AGTCAATTTGCTTACACTCTATCGGTATATTAGAAAAAAAAAATTTTTTTTAAAAAGACATGGAGTTAAGTAATGCAAGTTTATATTTATTTTTAGATCTTTTTTGAACAAGAACAATCCGAGAATGAAGAAACTAGTGGTAGAAAAGGAGAAATATATTAGTTATGTTAAATTATATTATTTATATACTAACATTTTTTTTACTAATCGGGTGGGCTAACGGGTGGTTAAACGAGTAGGGTGATGAGTGAAAAATATATCATCTTTCACCCGACCCATCACCCATTTCACATATTCACCCGACCCATCACTCTTATAATCACGTCGGGTGGATCGGATGGGTCATCCATCGGTGATTTCCGGCCCAAGTCATAAAGTCAAATTCTTACATATATTTTAAAAAAAAAATATTGCAAACGTTCTGGTCTTCTAGAGATCCTGAAAGAATCCAGGGAGAAAACCCCACAAGTTAGCTTAACTGCCAAGGAGCGGCGCACGTTAGCCGGGCCCCACCAGAAGAAGAAACCCCATAAGGCATCCTCCCATGGTTTCCATCTTTGATTTCCTTCCTTCTTCTTGACGCAGAAATCTCAAATCCCCCGCAAACGCGATCTCGTGTTGCCTTTGTTCCTCCCAGTGTTATAAATTTCCCTCTCGCACATCCCCAAATCCTCTCAATCATCTCTCAACGACTCCATCGCAAAGAAATTGCTTTCGATCTCGCTAATCCACAGATCTGATCTGTCACATGGCCGGAGGAGATTCCGAATTTCAGCAGAAAATGGTAGCCCCCTTTGCTTTGATTTTCAATTTGCGTTTTTTAGGGCTTACTCGTTCCTTTCGACGATTGCTACGATCCGTCGATCTTGCGAGTTGTGAAAGTGAATCGATTTCATTTTGATTTTCGTGTTTGTTGTTTCTGAAGGATGTAAACGACGCGGAAAGGCTCAAGTATCTAGGGTTTATCCAGGCGGCTGTTCTTCATGCTGTTCTTTACTTCTACAGCATATACGCCTATGCGAAGGATAAGTCTGGGCCTCTGAAACCGGGCGTAGAATCCGTCGAGGGTGCGGTCAAGACGGTCGTTGCTCCGGTCTATCATAAGTTTCACTATGTCCCCATCGAGCTTCTTAAATTTGTTGATCGAAAGGTAAGTCTGTAGTCTTCTTCTTGGTAGTTAATTTCCGTGTTCTTGTTAAGATCTGGTTTTCATATGAAGCTTCAATCTTGCTGTTAGTTAGCTTGAGTTACTGCTTCGCTCAGTTCATTGTGTTATGATTGTTCTGTCGTCCATTGGATGCCAACCGAGAACTGCACTTATCAATTTATCGCTGCTAACAATTTTTCGGAACAAATTTTGGGATTTGTATGCTTCTGTTTGGTACAAATCTGTTGTTCATAGTGTCTTTTAGCGTCTAAGAAGGCTGGGATTTTGATGTTCAACTCTGGATTGACTGGTTTGTGTATTTTTGTTATGAATGTGCTGAATGTGCTGAATGCCTGTCCATTCGAATCGATCAATGGTTCTAATTTGTATGCTTCTATTTGGTACAAATCTTGTGCTTTAGTGTCTAAGAATGCTGTGATTTTGATGTTTAATTCTGGATTGACTGGTTTTGTGTATCTCAGTTTGCAGTTTGTTTTGCTAATTAATGTGCTGAATGGCCGTCCTATTGAAACTCAGTTCTTAATCATGTGTCAAATTTGTTCTATAATAATCTTGGGGGAATGGGAATTTACTAGTTTTTGGCTGATTTACTACAGATGGATGCATCGATGACCAGCTTGGATCACCATATCCCTCCAGTAGTAAAACACGTTTCAACCCAAGCAATCTCAGTAGCTCAAAAGGCTCCAGGGGTAGCTCGTGGCGTAGTCTCAGAGGTTCGCCGTGATGGGATGATTGGTACAGCTAAGAATGCGTATGTGATGTGCGAGCCTGTGGCCAAGGAGCTTTACTCCAAGTATGAACCTGCTGCCAAGGAGCTTTACTCCAAGTATGAGCCAGCAGCCAAGGAGCTTTACTCCAAGTACGAGCCAGCAGCCAAGGAGCTGTACTCCAAGTACGAGCCAACGGCCAAGGAGCTTTACTCCAAGTACGAGCCAGTGGCTGAGCGGTATGCTGTGGTAGCCTGGAAGAGGTTGAACAAGCTCCCACTGTTTCCCCATGTAGCTGAGGTGGTGGTTCCGACTGCTGCCTACTGCTCTGAGAAGTATAACCAAGCTGTGATCTCAAAGGCCGAGAATGGATACTGGGTTGCGAGCTACTTGCCCTTGGTTCCCAACGAGAAGATCGCAAAGGTGTTTAGCGCTGAAAATCATGAAGCTGTGACTGAAATCCCTGTGTCATAAATAGGAATTTATGGCTCTGGTTTGGTGTGTAGGATAAAAACTGAAAGTTGCTGTAAACTGAAGGAAGTTTGTCATCTAGAGTTGTGAAACTATGGTGTGCCTTTGTACATGGTTCTCAACGTGGATTTTGATTGAAGCTTAATATACTTGTTTGAATTTTGATGGATTGAAGCTTAGTATACTTGTTTCAAATGATATATGTTTGCCCCATTTGAAGAGAAGAAGAAAACTACAATTTGTGTAGGCGATTTTGGTTTATTATTCAATCAAATTTCTTGGTTTAAGTTGATGCATTCACCCCCCCAAAAAAAAAATTCATGAGATTTTGATTTTTTTTTTTCATGATGTCAAATAGTGAAAATTATGAATATGGGGAACATGATGTATGTATATTCCCCTCCGTTATATACACCACCTCGGAATTAATTATTTAAAAGTGCAGGGTTAAAAGTGAGTTAATTAATTATTTAAAAATGCTAATTAGTGATTGTGGCGAGTTAATTAATTATTTAAAAATGCTAATTAGTGATTGTGGCTTGCACGTTGAAGTGAGATGGATTTGCGTTGTATTTAAAAACACCCATGTATATTTCTCTTCGTCTAGTTTAAAATTAAAGTTGAATTTGTTAGTTATAGAGCACATCCTAGTGTTATGGAGCAAGGGGTGGCAAGGAGGCCCCCAACTCCCGATTCGATTCCTGCCTCCGCCCCTGTACCTGAAACGTAACTCTTGTTGATCGGATAAAAAAAAAACTGTAAAATTAAAGTTGAATTTGTTAGCTTTATATAATTTTGATTTAGATTTAAATTAGTTTTAATCATTTTTTAATCTATTTTTTTTTATAGTTGATAAATTTATATGGAGTAATCCTATCAAATCTAGGATCCTACCATATAAAAAAATGGACCTTTCCTTCTTCTCACGAAAAGAAAAAACGTTTCTTTTTTGTCAAGACACATCTAATCTTTGCCGTAGAACAAGAACTCAACAAAAAACGATCTACCCGGCCCGGCGCACTTTAACACCAGACCTTGAGGCCTTTTAAATTCCGCCGGCCTCCCTCACATTGCCGCCATCGCTTTTTCTCTTCCGAGTGCAACACCAACAAAATTGGGACTTCAATTCCTCCTTTCCGTTCGTAATGGCGAGCCACTGGATTGACCATGAAGATCTGTGGAAGAACAAGGCGCGGATTCTTCATCTTCAACTTAGGCAGAGGTTCCGCGTCGCCGTTGATCGCCGCATCCGGCGACCTATTTTCTCCGACGACGGTTACTACTCGTCTATGGTGACGCGATGGCTCCACAGGTGTCGCAATTTCCGCCGAGACTCTCTCGCATCTTCATCTGCCTTCTATCGCAAAAGAGGTAATCGCGCTTTACGATTTTGCTTCGTGTTTAGTTTAATCGTTTGGATTCGTAAAATCGGCTTGTTTGTCAATTTCGTTGATGATTTGCTGTTCGATAGTTCGACATTGTTGAATTTGTGTTAGAAAAATATAACTGTCAAACTAAGAAGGATTTGCTTTCACACTTTTAGAAGTTCAGTCAAAGTTGAAACTTTATACTTCCGTTTGTGATTTGTGCCCCTTTTTTTTTGTCTCTGCACCTGCAAGTAGGCAGATATGCAATTTCACAACAAAAAAACAGCTAGCTTGACAAAAAGAAAGACCAAAAGAACATTTCTTAGACCATCTCTAACAACTTCCCTAAAATTTTGGGATGGGAAACAATATACATATTATTCAAATTATTTTTTATTTAACTCCAACAACTTCCTCATTTAAAAGATATGGAGAATCATTTAGTTTAGAGAATGCTGCAAATTTAGGGAATCCTCTCTATGCATAAGTTGAAACTTTATACTCCGTTTGCAAATTTAGGCTACTTCCATTGTGCTTGAGGATGCTTAGTAGCCTAGAACATTTAAGGTTGTTTGAACACTTTAGACCAATTAAAAGATATGAGATGGGCAGGTTTGTCATGTCAAGTGCTAGCAATTGGGGTAGTGAGAACGGTAGTGGTAGTGTTCTAGACCGCTTCCTTTGATAGAGTTTAAACGCGTAACATTACTTTCTACGCAATGTCAAACATGCTCTTATTTGTTGGATGTGAACAAAATAGCATGGAATTCATGATATGAATTGTGTTGTGCCAATTTGATTCTTATTTGGCTCTGAATATCTATGTTACTTGCTCTTCATTTTAGCTAGTTGAACTCCTATTTATGAAATTATGCATGCAGTAAACAAGGATATATTCGCCGATTATGATTCTGCAATCATCCGCATGCTTCAAGGCTTGGCAGTTCCAGTTATTGGAAATGTTTGCCATGTTTTTATGCATGGTTTTAACTGTGTACAGGTACCGAAACAGTATTAAGTTTTATTCATTGGCCTGCAAATCAATTAGGGAACAAAAGTGATTGTTCAATAATTTGTCATTTTGATAGGTGTATGGAGCAGAAAAACTCCATCAGGCATTGCTGTGCAGAGATAAAGACAAGCCACTTGTTACAGTAAGTTTTGTGTTTTCGTAAAAGTCACACAAAAATTCATTAGTCCGATATCTGTATAACTTTCCTCCAATATTACAGGTCAGCAATCATGTTGCTTCTATGGATGATCCACTTGTTATTTCTGCATTGCTTCCACCAAGTGTTCTTATGGACGCGCGTAACTTGAGATGGACCCTTTGTGCTGCTGATACCTGTTTCAAGAATCCAGTTACTTCAGCATTTTTCAGATCTGTTAAAGTTTTGCCGGTTGCTCGTGGTGATGGGGTTTATCAACAGGTGACTCTTGTTTTATCTCCCAGTGCATTTGATTTGCTGCTACCAAGTTACTTTGGCTAAATTATATTGGACTCATTTTTATCTTTACTAATTTCAGGGACTTGATTTAGCCATTTCAAAGTTGAATGCTGGGGGCTGGGTCCACATCTTTCCAGAGGGTAGGCTTTCATGAGACGGTGGAAAGACGGTTGGACAAGCCAAGAGAGGCGTGGCAAGGTAAGAATGTCTGCTAAAATCGTCTGAAGCAGTGTAATCACTTCTCATATGCAGCATTGCAGCCAACCTTCACGCTGGCAATGCATAGTAAGTTCTCTCTAATTTTCATGTTATATGCTACTCTACAGGTTGGTCCTGGATTCGGATAATATTCCAATTGTCATCCCATTCGTACATACTGGAATGCAGGAGCTCATGCCTTTTGGTTCTTACCGCCCAAGGATGGGAAAAACTGTGAGTATTTGGCTTGTTTGTGACATTAACACTCTAGATTAGTATTATCCTTCTTACCCAAAAGAGTTTCGAAGGAATTTAGGCACTCAAGAGCGTGACATCTTCGACAACCACAATATATTGTGTTTCATTGAATAGTCCAGGTCTTGAGTGAACATGTGTTTCCGTTATCCTCCAACACTGTTGTACTATTCTCATGAGCAAGCTAAATTTCCTTGTGCTGTATAGAAACACAACTGCCTTTGCTTTTAATAATTGTGATTTGAGTATGAAGATGTAAAATACGTATGTAACTGCACTTGTACTATTCAGGTTAGGTTTGAATCGCATAATTAGATGATTACATGACATGAATCTCAAAAGATAAAAGATCTTTGCTACATGAATACGGTTAATTTTGGTTTTGCTTCTTCCTGGAATCTGTAGGTGACTGTACTCGTTGGTGATCCAATCGAGTTTGATGACCTGCTGTGTTTAGAAAGCGAGGGACTTGCTTCCAGAAAGGACATATATGATGCCATAGCTTTGAGGATTGGCAACCGGTTGCAGGATATGAAGGGCAAAGTAGAAAAACTGGCTCAAGAGCAAATGCTTCAGATGACAAGCACTAGCTCAAATGAGCACTTCCCTTCAGCTGCAATCCTGATTCATTCCGATTGGGAGCTAATCGCGATGGACACCCATATGGGTGCACATGACAGCTTAACATCAGAAAAAGTCGCCGAGCAAGCTGAAGAAGAGCAACGCCCTGGTATGCAACCACTGCAAGGAATCTCACCCGAGAGGCATTACAAATCAGGCTATGCATTCGGAGATGAAATCCGGAGCTATAAGGAATTCACGGAGATGATTGGTTTTGCAGCCAGAGGCTTATTTGCTCATTCCAAAGAGAAATTAGCGAATATTGAAGATGTGAATCCATTGAAGGAATGGAAACAGTTCTTGGAAGCGAATGTGATTTGGTCGTCGAACTTGTATAGTCATATGAACTATGTATAGCTGAGATGCAACGTGCTTCAGGCCGAGATTTCGACGACTTCACCCTCTCATGATTTACACATTGAGGAATCTGAGGGTGCAGCTACTACTTGGCGTGTTGCTGCGGCAGAACCTAAACCTTACATACATTTTTGCTACAAGAGTTTCAACATACAAGTGTTTCAAAGGTAGGTAGGAGTCTAGTGCAGTTCAAGCTCCCCACTGTATTTTTTTAAATGAATACTAAATATATAGCTCGTGACAAATTAAACAAGCAACTCGACATCAGTTCGATCATACCCTGTTTTAAAAAAATCTTAATACGCAGTTCAAAATTATGAAATTGAAAAGATGGGTTTCTTTCTTTTGTAGGTGAGTTAGTTTTGTTTTCCTTTTGGTTGCACTTATTGTTATTTTCGTTTACCGGCTTGCTATCCGCATGCCGCACACGATGAGTTCATCAGCTTTCAGTGTCAATAAACTTTTTGGAATGAAAAAAGTTTACCGATACAGGAAGTCGATGTTGATAAAAATGACTGGCAATTTTGCTGCCACTGATTTTTCGTGTCGACAAGTTTTTTTCATGTTAAAAAAGTTTTGTGGCACCAGAAATCGGTGAATAACTGTACATTTGACAAAATTTTGACCGTGCATATAACATGACCCTTTTTGTTTAATTTGTTGTATTTCTATGGAGCTTAAACATCGAAGCTTCTTAATTTCCCCTTACAATAATGAAATTAAAGGATTTTTTAATTGTCCACACATTCTTAAAAAGCTTCATACATTGTCACGTTTTGAAGAACCTGAAAATTATAGAAAATAATTTCGTACTTTTTACTAATATAAGTACCAAATTATTTAAAAAAATTGATAAAAAAAATTTAATATTTTACTATAATTTTTAGGTTCTTAAAAAACGTGTAAAATTTAAAAGTATCTGTATAATTAAACAGAGGTGTTATTTTACAAGTTATATGCACAATCTTGAAACAGGTTGATTTGCCTTGCAAATCGAATCGTTTTTTGAGATGCCATCGGTCATAACTCATAACTATTGCTTCTTTTAAGTATTGCTTCATAACTTTGCTGAGGTCCCCATGCTTGGTTGTGAGTTGTCAGTTTTAAAGGTTAATTTAAGTTGTAATTTTGTCATTCTTGTTAGTTGAGACAAGTCCTGAGACGTGCATATTTTTTTTATACCTCAAATAGTAATAAAAAGGCCTAAAAAACAACAAGAAGTAGTTATTCATTGAATGATTACTATGATTCATGATATGTATTTCTTCCAATCAGTGGCGGCCGTAGAAATCGCTAGAGGGGGGCGAAATTGTTTGTTGGAAAAAAAATTTTCCTCGGCATATATAATAAAGAAATTTTTTTAAATATATTGAAAGAAAACCATAAATTGTAGTATAAATATAATATTTTATTCCAAAAATTCATACAATAATTTAATAATTTATATGTGTGTAGCATGATTAAGATTTTTTGCAAAACTAACCCGGATTGGTAAAAAATTGCAAAAATAACCGGTTGCCTCCACCGGTTTTAGGAGGTAAATGGGGTAAAAAAAAAGGAAAAGCAAGTTATTTGTTTAAAAAAAAAAAAAAAAAAAAACAAGTATAAAAGGGAAGTTTATGAGAGATCCCATCAAAAACCCTAGAAACCAAATTCGCCTCCTCTCTCTCCTTCAAGCTCCCTCTATCTCTCTCCAGATCTACTTCATCTCTCCTCTAAGAAGATCGCCCACGTTGAGCAACTTTGTTATTTCCGCTCCCAGCGAGCCGAGCAAGAAGATCGACATGTATTCCCCGGAGTTCTACGTTGGCGCCTACTTGGTTTTCAATTGTTTCGGTGGAAATACAGACACGTTAAATCCTTGAAGTGACACAGCTATATAAACAGGTGACATGGTTCATTTCGAAAACAAATTGCATGTGAAACTCTAAACTATGACACTGTAATTCCTTCCGGTGACACGACCATTCAAACAGGTGACAGGGGTGATTTCCTTAACAAATTGGCAGACACTCAGAAATGTGAAACTTCAAAATCAAACAAGTGACACGGTAAATCCTTCAAGGGATAAGACCATACAAACAGGTGACATGCATAATTCATATTGTTGACATATACGATTTACAAAATAAGTGATTATATTGTTATATTATTAATTGAATGTGAAACTTTGAACTTTGACATGGTAATTCCTTCAGGTGACACGGCCATACAAACAGGTGACAGGGGTGATTTCCTTAACAAATTGGCAGACACTCGGAAATGTGAAACTTCAAAATCAAACAAGCGACACGGTAAATCCTTCAAGTGACACGCCATACAAACAAGTGACAAGGGTGATTTCCTTAACAAATTGGCAGACACTCAGAAATGTGAAACTTCAAAATCAAACAAATGACACGGTAAGTCCTTCAAGGGACACGGCCATACAAACAGGTGACATGCATAATTTATATTGTTGACATATACGATTTACAAAATAAGTGATTATTATTATATTATAAACTATTTAAAGTCTATTAGCTCAAGGTAGAGCAATGTGTTAAATACACATAGATGTAGGTTCGAATCCTACATAGACTATTAACATCGTAACATATGTAACAAGAAAAAAAACTAGTATTTGAACAAGTGTCAAGAGAATCTAAACGTGTGACAAGAAAAAAGTAGCAGGTGACACGCAAAATCCTTCAAGTGACACGGAATGTTTAAAAATTTAAAACCCTATACAAGTCTTCAGGACTATTATTTATTCTTGATTTTTTTGGCGGGAAAATTTTTAATTTTGACGGAAAAAATTTTAGCATGTGACCAGCAACCGGTATTGTAGGTCACCAAATTTATTTGCAAAACTAGCCTACTAAGTCACTTTTGCAAATTTTACCAAACTATGACATTTTTGCAAACTTTCAAAAAAAATGGTCTAGTTATGCAAAATCGCCTTTTTTTTAAATATTGAAAGAAAATTATAATTTTTTTAAAGAATTTGTCATTGGTAAATGAAAAAAAATTGATAGGATTGAAAACTATAGGTTTAATTATGACATTGATAGTAAAAAAATTTCATATGAATAAAAATTACATTTTTTTATTTTTTTACCTTTTTTTTAATTTTTTTAAGAGAGAATTGAGGTAACTAACCCACAAAGTTGGAAAGTTTGCAAAACTAACCCTAACCCTTGAAATTTTGCAAAACTAACCCGGATTGACAAAAAATTGCAAAAATAACCGGTTGCCTCCACCGGTTTTAGGAGGTAAATGGGGTAAAAAAAAAAGGAAAATCAAGTTATTTGTTTAAAAAAGAAAAGAAAAGAAAAAACAAGTATAAAAGGGAAGCTTATAAGAGATCCCATCAAAAATCCTAGAAACCAAATTTGCCTCCTCTCTCTCCTCCAAGCTCCCTCCATCTCTCTCCATATCTGCCTCCTCTCTCCTCCAAGAAGATCGCCCACGTTGAGCAACTTCGTTATTTCCGCTCCCAGCGAGCCGAGCAAGAAAATCGACATGTATTCCCCGGAGTTCTACGTTGGCGCCTACTTGGTTTTCAATTGTTTCGGTGGAAATACAGACACGTTTTAAGTGACACGGCTATATAAACAGGTGACATGGTTCATTTCGAAAACAAATTGCATGTGAAACTCTAAACTATGACACTGTAATTCCTTCCGGTGACACGACCATTCAAACAGGTGACAGGAGTGATTTCCTTAACAAATTGGCAGACACTCAGAAATGTGAAATTTCAAAATCAAACAAGTGACACGGTAAATCCTTCAAGGGATAAGACCATACAAACAGGTGACATGCATAATTCATATTGTTGACATATACGATTTACAAAATAAGTGATTATATTGTTATATTATTAATTGAATGTGAAACTTTGAACTTTGACATGGTAATTCCTTCAGGTGACACGGCCATACAAACAGGTGACAGGGGTGATTTCCTTAACAAATTGGCAGACACTCGGAAATGTGAAACTTCAAAATCAAACAAGCGACACGGTTAATCCTTCAAGTGACACGCCATACAAACAAGTGACAAGGGTGATTTTCTTAACAAATTGGCAGACACTCAGAAATGTGAAACTTCAAAATCAAACAAATGACACGGTAAGTCCTTCAAGGGACACGGGCATACAAACAGGTGACATGCATAATTTATATTGTTGACATATACGATTTACAAAATAAGTGATTATATTATTATATTATAAACTATTTAAAGTCTATTAGCTCAAGGTAGAGCAATGTGTTAAATACACATAGATGTAGGTTCGAATCCTACATAGACTATTAACATCGTAACATATGTAACAAGAAAAAAAAACTAGTATTTGAACAAGTGTCAAGAAAATCTAAACGTGTGACAAGAAAAAAGTAGCAGGAGACACGCAAAATCCTTCAAGTGACACGGAATGTTTAAAAATTTAAAACCTTATACAAGTCTTCAGGACTATTATTTATTCTTGATTTTTTTGGCGGGAAATTTTTTAATTTTGGCGGGAAAATTTTTAGCATGTGACCAGCAACCGGTATTGTAGGTCACCAAATTTATTTGCAAAACTAGCCTACTAAGTCACTTTTGCAAATTTTACCAAACTATGACATTTTTGCAAACTTTCAAAAAAAATGGTCTAGTTATGCAAAATCGCCTTTTTTAAATATACTACGAAGTTCCGACGCCGGATAGGATAATTTAGATTTTATTAGGTATTTTAAAGAGTTAAAATTACTTGAATATTAATTTTTTTTTTAAAATGTAATATTTTTTATTAATAAATATTAAGTTGTAAAAAAATAATTTAAAAAGTTAATATTTATATACTTCATCCTATAAGTTGTTTGAATTTTACAGACGTATTTTAAAGGATTGAAAAGTATATAAAATATCATATTTTTATTAATTTTTTAATAGTTCAATACTTATTGCTAATAAATATTAAATTATCAAAAAATTGATATTATATATATTTTTTAGCTTAATAAAATACGTGCTAAAAAAGTAAAATATCTTATATTTTAAATCGGAGAAAATAGTTTTTATTTTCTTACCATACATATTTAAAGGTAAACAATCTTACATTTTAAATCATGGGGTAACAAATAATACCCCATACATTGTATATTTTAATCTCGTAAAATGTTTATTTTTATAAATATTAAGAAAGATCGAGTTGCTATTGAATAAAAGAGACATATTCGATCTGGTTTACAAATGATTTAAAATATATTTATGACATAATAACTCTTTAGTTATAGATTTCACCTCGATAAACCTAATAAAAAAAATAAAGAATAACATTAAATTCTTACAAATCACAAGTTTTTATTTTTTTTAATCTTTAAGCTTAAACTTGAGATAATTAATTAAGGCTATGATAATTGATAAATATAATTTCTGTTCACTAATACTCCCTCCGTTCGGCAAAACTTGTCATTTTAGGTTTTTTTACAAGTTTTAAGGCAATTAACAAATGTACTAATATACCCTCTTTTTTACTTTATCGAAAACAATAACTAACAAACCATCAATTATATCAAGGGTATTTTTGTAAAGTGAAGGACAAAATACCTACAATGAGTTTTTTTAAACAAAAATAACACTAAAATGACAAGTTTTGCCGAACGAAGAGAGTATATTTTGGTTCTCTCTCTTCCTCCACGCTGAAATGATTTCAAACCACGTTCCTTGCTGCACAAAGTTCAAACAAACGAGATACAAACAAGGAGGGAAGTAGAGAGAGAGAGAAAGAGATTGACAGAGAGATAATGGCGGACGATGAGTCCCAAGAGCCCGAGCTCAGCGACAAGCAGAAGAAAGAGATTGCGAAATGGTTCCTGTTAAACGCTCCCGCCGGCGAAATCAAATACGTCTCCAAAGGTGAAGATAAATCATCTTCTCCTTGCTCTTTTCCGCGATCTGTGATTTCTGGCCCGAAACCGTGTTTATTTGCCGATTTTGCCTTCCTTTTCCGAATTCGGTTGTCCAGCGCTTTGATTTTCGCGTTGCATTTGTGCCGTTGTGTAGATATCAAAGCGATTTTGAAGGATGATGATGTTTACAATGAGGCTGCGATGGAGGCGTTTCCTGAGTACAACAAATCTCATATGATTGCGCTTGAATTGGCTGACAGAAGCGGCGATGTAAGTTTTGGATCTGAGCATTTTCGGCTCCGAAACCTTTTGAAAAAAAATTTAGTGTTGTTCGAATGTGATCATTTCTGATCATACGATTTGCCTTCGGTTAAATTCTAGGGTTTCCACCTTTGATGTGTGTGTGTACATTTTATTATCTGGAGTTATGTGGAGAAATTAACTTGATTGATGGAAACTTGAGGTGTAGATGAGAGATTGGAAGGTTCTGAATCCTTGGTCAACAAATCTTTACTAATTTTTTTTTCGTAGAACTGTAGGTGGGGAGAGTTTCATCACTAGTGTAAAAACTAAAAAGTACTCGTATCTGTTTGTCCACATAGACACTGGTATATTGGATAGCTCACTTGCACTTGGAAGACTGAGCTTTTCTCCTGAAATGCATGTGATGATGTGAATTACAGTTTATCAGAATTCTTATAAGATGTCTGCATTCTGCACTTGATGTTCGTTCTTACTAATGACTACAACCTCAGAGATTAGTTTTTGCTGCCACCATGCCATCTTTCATGGATTCGTGCTGTTAGGAACTTGGGCTTCTTTTTTTTTGTCCTGGATAGAAGATGACATCAGGATTTCGCACTATTTCTGGCCTAAAATCCGCTCAAGTCAAGACTGTGATATGGATTATTGATGATTACATATAAACTTTTAAGCTAGACAATTTTGCATTACAACATATGATATATTTTGGTTAACCCATATTCAAACTGTCTTTTGCAGCTGGCTATATATTCAAATGGCATGTTTGTAAAACCCCTGAGTAGTTGAGTTTAACTTTACTGCATTATTAAAAAATGTGCCCGAAATTAGGTGAAATGTGGAGTTAGAGACTTAAGAGTACAACCGTCAATAAAAACACTACAAAGCCAGATAAAATACAAAAAATTGGAATCTAGCAGTTGTACATATATAAGTATAATACCTTGATTAGACCTTCTGAAATTGGGTATGTTCTTGCTGCTTATTTTGTGCCATCAGGTGATTGTAACATCTTTTGGCGAGATTAGTGAGAATGAGTATCTTGATCCTAGGACTGCAAAAGTTGCAATAATTGATCATGCCAAACAAGTAAGTTCTCAAGTCTGCAACTATTTCTTTCTTTCCTTTTTGCCTGCACTCTGCATGATGACCTCATATTTCTATTGCAATATAGAGTAAACAGTGCTGTTACATGAAGATTAAAAATATAAAGGAGGGATTAGAAATTACATGCTTTCTTGTGTTTCCTGAAGTATATATGCCTCTGAACATCCATATACTTGACCTTGCTAATGTTCAAAAAGGATTGAACTTTGAGTGCTGAAAAAAAAGGATTGAACTTTGAGTGCTGAAAAAAATCTCAGTTTCCATTAATTTGTAGCTTTTGATACTGAATCAGGAGAACAAGAGCGTTGTAAATACTTAGTTTGCATAGAAGGATTATTGTAAGTACTGTCTATCTATTGTTAACTTGTCTTCTCCAAGTTTGGTCCATTTCAGGAAATGGATGGAACCATGGTTATGCCTCCTTAGATACTCTTAATATTATGTTTCGTTAATAATTTAGTTTTGTATCATTGATTTGTACTTGCAAACTGGACATACTATTTATTGATCTGCTATTGTCATACTGATGCTGTATTGTTGTTGCCTTGTTTTCACACTTCTATTATTATGACTTTCTAAACTGGTTCAGGCTTGTACAGACGTGAGAGATGCAACTGATGAGGAACTTCCATCTCACTATGTTGAAGACTTTAGGTAGGGGTATAACCAATTTTAGGTGTTGGTGTAACCTTCAAGTAAGAGGTTCTCTAATTCATATTTGCTTATTTACATTTACAAATTACAGTTACAGCTATAGGTTTTCTAGAAGGGTTCAATTGTTGAACTTGGGTTTGTGGTTGATTTTAGGTGCCCATAAATTTGTAAAGAATACTCGTTTTATTTTGGAAATTAATTCATTTGACTTACTGAACCCTGGTTGCTAAAAAAACATGGCAGCAAAATTACCCAAGTCTCTTCTTAAGTGTCTTTCGTATTGGCAATAGACCTCCTCCCCTACCTCTATGTTGAGATCTCTTTCTGTTTGTTTCTTCTTCATAGAACACAAGTTTCTCCTCACATTATAGTACTTATGGTTAGTAATTCTGTACTGCTATGTTGCTTCTAGCTATTAATGTTAGTTGATTTCAATCTCCTCCCTTTTTTCGTTGCAGATGTGCATTAGATGTAGAATTCATGAAATATGTGATTGAAGTTTATCCCAAAGGTATCTGCTCAGTTTATTGTGTGAAAGGGAAGGATGTGGAAGGACCAGGATCTGATTTTGAGTTTGTTTTGCTAATTTCTGCTGCCAGACACAGTCCTCAAAACTTCTGGTAAGTTCAGTTAACCAAATCAGCTTGCCCAACTTCTTTCCTTGTTCTTGTAAACTGGTCCACCTTTCAGAATTTTCTGGGCTCTGTTTAAGTTAGGACTGTGCATCTTATTTGAATTTATACACATATCACAGTTTGAAACTTTTAACTTTAGAGTAGTTAATTGCGCTTCTCAACTGATTGATTCTTCTGTTTTGCCTAGCAATGGAAGTTGGAGATCCATTTGGAATGTTAAATTTAAGGATGAAGAACAGACAGTGGATATCACTGGCAGAATGCAGGTAACCAAGAGATATTGTCCTTCTAATTCCTATATTCCTGTATACCTTTAAGATTCCTGAAAAGGACTTTCTTGAGCTTGTCCAAGCAGTAATGGAGTATTGAAAGTTCTAAGCTAAATGTCCTTATTTAATCTAATTGCTTTAGGTTGGGGCTCATTATTTTGAAGAAGGGAATGTGCAGTTAGACTCAGATCATGATTGCCATGACTCAACAATATTTCAGGTAGCTGACTTAGACACTGATTCTTCATGCTTGCTAGATACTCATTTCTCTAGTAGCTTGCATCTGATAAGCTATCTTATAGCTTATTTTCCATCACCTAACTTATCACATTTTCATGCCAAATACACCCTAAAACATCACAAGCTGTAAGCTAAATGTATAGCCCAAAGACAGCCATAGTCTCTGCTTCTAGACCCATATAATTCATAAAACTGGGTTCTCCAAATTCTTCATTCCTGTAGATGTAGTCTTGTATATACCTTTTTCTAAGTTGTGACATTGGGTTAGTGACTTGTTATATTGATTCGGTTATGCTTTCTTCTAAACAAGTGAATATGTGTCTGTGCTGAAGAATTTTGCTAATGCATGTGGTGTGAGACAATGTTCATTTATATATAATATTATACTATAATGATTTCATTGATACAATTATCGAATGCCTGTTTTTTCTGCGGTGTGCTTAGTCTGCAGAGGATTCAGCAGTTACCATAACAAACATAATTCGCCACCATGAAACAGAATATTTGACGTCTCTTGAGGTACTAAACAGCCTGCACTTCTTATCCTTCATTTATGAACTTTTATTCGAAAGATTTAAGTCTCATGTTGACGACTGATACATTCTGCTTGATTTACAGGCATCGTATGTCAATTTACCTGATACCACTTTCAAGGTACTCAATGTGTTCAATCATATAGGCAATAAACTTGGATGGCATTGTGTTCAATCTCATCCTTTTAAGCCCTTGTCTACTTGTGACTGTGATTTGCAGGATCTCCGAAGAAAGCTGCCAGTGACGCGAACCTTATTCCCATGGCATAACACTCTGCAGATCAGTCTGACAAGAGACATCTCAAAAGAACTCGGAACTGGGAAGTGAACAAAGACAGTACAATTCGCTCGCTGACAGTATGTATGTATCGAGCCTATCCTCCGTGGATGACGCTTGTAGTTTGAGGGCTTGAAGTTTGTGATTCTAATCTTAACTTAGCTCAGATTGTTTTCATTCTGCATCCTCAGCCTAGTGATGCCTCATTCTTCTCTCTTTGCCCAATTTTTGTGTTCTTTTTTATTTGGCCCAAAAGTTGTAAAGGTTTTTAACTGCGATGAGTTTGCACTGACAAGTTGATGCAACTGGAGAAACTGAATTTGTAGAAAGTTTGCTTCATGTTGTAATATTTATTTTGATTTTGATTTGGCTTCTCGTTCTGCATAAAGAAGGAAAACATTAAGATGTAATTTGTTGGAAATACAATTGACTGAATTGATCATTAACATTAGTTCTAATAAGTATTAAATTGTTAAAAAAAAAACTGACTTATACGGAGTATTTTGGATTGGAGCCTTTGGACTTTGGAGGTAGTAGTTTTTAGCATTTATTTTTATATACAGAAATAAGTTATTTTTTTAAGCAAGATAATAATTCGGTTCTCTAGACAAGCCTAGAGAAACCGAGAGACGGAACAAGCCGGTAGATAGACTAACC
Source organism: Persicaria maculosa (assembly GCA_963922045.1). Lineage (NCBI taxonomy): Eukaryota > Viridiplantae > Streptophyta > Magnoliopsida > Caryophyllales > Polygonaceae > Persicaria > Persicaria maculosa. Next base: position 10,697,904 of record OY998267.1, on the reverse strand, counting down.
ATCATGTACAACCAAATTAAAAAAACAGAAGCAAATGTCAAAAAAATAAATAACATGAAGCAAATAAAAGAAGGGAAAATGCAAAAATAAAATAAACATGCAAGTTATCCTACACTGTAAAACAAAGCCAACACAACAAACGAATCAATCAGCCAACGAAGGACGCACACAGATAAGTTATTTTTTCTTGACGGTATGAGAATTTAGCTAATTTAGCTTTTGCTTACAATATTGGTTTGACTGTATTGTGTTACCCGCCTAGGGTGTTTTAAGTAGACCTGGACAAACGAGGGTCGGTCCGCCCCTCCGCTATTACTGACGGGTATGAGCAGGAGGTAAAATCCAGGCGGACCGCTAAGCCCGGCCCGCATCCGTAGCTAGCTGGTACAGGGTTGGACGCCCAAATAATACCATTACGGGCCTAGCGGCCCGTATTGGGTACCCGTTGTTTTTTTTAAATACATGAACATTAATTAATAAATAATTATATTTATATCACATATTTAATACTTACCTATAACAAAAAGGATTAAAAATTAATTATTATGGTTAAGTGTTGATTTTTGTGCTCAAGTGTTGATCGATGATGTTAGTATTGCTATGACTGTGATCTTTTATGACAAGCAGCTCACTTTTATATGTTGTAAGTTATTAGTTTTCTAGCAGCAACACAGTAGTGGTTATGTTATAAATTGTAACGTCTCAGTAGATACTTCATTAGTTTTTTTTCCAGCAGTATCAAACTAATGAATTAGGAAAAACAGCTCATTAATCATAGGCAAATAGGCAGGGTTTACGGGTACCCGCGGTCAACCCGTGCCCGCAACACCGGACGGGCTCGGACAAGACATTTAGCCCATGAAGCGGGCTTAGCCCGGCCCACGCCTGCGACATCGGGATAATATTTTGGGTAAAACCCGTCCCAAGTCTAGGCCGTCCGGCCCGTGCCCGCATTTGTCCGGGTCTAACTTAAGCTTTCTGCTGCGACGATGTTAGGGGTCGGACTATCCCCGTATGCTGAATATTTAACCCTTCTTTTAATATTAATAAAGCGCATTAGAAGCGCTAAATCACATTAGAAGCGCCAAAGCGCATCAGAAGCACGGAGAGCACCGCCTCTCCTTTTGAAAAAAAAAAGAATAATGAGATTAAGAGGTGTTTGATGACAATCAAGAAACTAAACCAAATTATGGTGCTAACATGATTTATTTGGGCCGGGCCCAACTGAATGGCCCATTAACGATTCATGGGCCGAGTAGAGAAAGCATCTTTTCATGCTCGTCGTTTCTTCTAGCCCAAGACAACGCCGCGATCTCTTGCTAATACCTTCTCTGCAACTTCCCCAATCTCCATCCCCATTTGAAGCTCTCTGAAGTTCCATTTCGATTTCGATTGAACTAGCTCCTTCCTCTTCCAGCTCTCTTTCCTTTGGTTGAAGATGGCGACGGAGATGGTGGAAGATACGAATTTGGAGGAGGATCAGCTTGCCTCGATGACCACAGACGACATAGTTAGGGCTTCTCGTCTTCTCGACACCGAAATTCGAATCCTTAAGGTTGTCACTTCTTCTTTCTGTTATGTAGTTTTGTTTGATTTTTTTTTTTTTGTGAGAATCGATTATCGTAGTTGTTGTTTTTCTCCCTTAATTGTCCTTATTGGAGTTTGGAAGTGTAATTGTTTCTAAACCCTAACTTTTTTCTATTTTGGGAGGGTAGGAAGAGGTGCAGAGGACGAGTTTGGAGTTGGATTCGTTCAAGGAGAAGATAAAGGAGAACCAGGAGAAGATCAAGCTTAATAAGCAGCTACCGTACCTGGTCGGCAACATTGTTGAGGTACTGTTGAGTTAATTGATGTTTTGCTTCTTATGTTCTCTTCCGTTGCCTCGAATTCTCCATTTTGATGATTCCTTTTTATTGGAATTTCAAGAGGAAGCAAGAGATTTTTACAAGGATAATTTAGATGCTCTAATTGGAGTTTGGAAAATTGTTAGAAATTTGGAACTGGGATTCGTAATAAGGCACAGTTGAAGTTTATCATGAATCCCTTTCAGAGCATTATTTTTGGCTACTATCTTAGTAGCTGACTCTGCTATCCTCAAGCTTAGGGTTAGAACTAGTGTGATATATCTTTCTTACTGGTTGAGCTAGATGCATATGTGGAACATTCCTTGTGCTGGCCGGTAGATTTTGAACTTGCTGTATGAGTTATCACTAACTGTGGTCAAAATTGTAGCTTGGTCATTTTCATAGCAAGATCTTTTGGTGATTGTTATTCACTTTTTTGTAGAAAGCTAACCTTTCTACCTGATGTCTTCTCATAGATTTTGGAGATGAATCCCGAGGATGATGCAGAAGAAGATGGTGCAAATGTCGATCTTGACTCCCAAAGGAAAGGAAAGTGTGTTGTGTTGAAAACGTCTACCCGTCAGGTATATTTAATGGTCCCTCCCCCACTCCTCACCCGGTTATCCCTCAACTTATATAATTGAAAGTTTAAACCATTATCTTCAAGTAGCTTTATCCTTCTCTTTTTCAACAATAAGCAGGAATGCTGTTTATCTTGCTTATAATGTGATAGTAGTTTGTTTGAAGATGTGGAAACTAGTGCCTTGTGTATCGTTTACTTTTTATGCAATTCTTCTTTAATTATTGAACCCTTGTAGGTGGTAGTTTCAGGCAGAAGATTATGTGATTCTATGTACGTACTTGCTATTTTTTTTACGACAAATCAAATACTGATGTAGTCTTTTTGATGTAGACTATATTTCTTCCTGTTATTGGATTGGTTGATCCTGATGAGCTGAAACCTGGGGACCTGGTTGGTGTGAATAAAGACAGTTACTTGATATTGGATACACTCCCATCAGAATATGACTCACGTGTAAAGGCCATGGAAGTTGATGAAAAACCAACAGAAGATTACAACGATATTGGAGGGTTGGAGAAACAGGTAAGCTAGTATGCGTATTTTCGATATTTGAATATCTGGTGTGCCCTTTCATTTTGTACTTGTTAAAACGTGTCATTCCTTGTTCTTCTCAACAGATACAAGAGCTAGTTGAGGCAATTGTCTTGCCCATGACTCACAAAGAACGGTTTCAAAAGTTGGGAATTCGTCCTCCAAAGGGAGTGCTGCTCTATGGACCTCCTGGGACAGGAAAAACTTTAATGGCCCGTGCGTGTGCAGCTCAAACAAATGCTACTTTCTTGAAACTAGCTGGTCCTCAGCTTGTTCAGGTATGTTGTGTTTCATCCCTGCAAATGCAACCTTATTTAGGGAGAAGGAAGTAAACTACACTTTAGTGTGTTTATATAACACATATTTGTGCATTATTGTCATGTCACCTTGTATAGAAGAATTTGTACATCCTAGGATGGTTGATATGGGGGCCCTTGACTCCTTGCAGACTTTCTCATATGGCTGAGCTTGATATTTACATGAGTTTGGTTGGGTATTGGGACAAAAAAATTAGTTTCTTATATTACTTGAGATTTTTACCATTTATGCAGTTTTTATTAATCTAAATTGGATGATTTTTCTTGATTGCAGATGTTCATTGGAGATGGAGCGAAGCTTGTGCGTGATGCATTTCAGCTCGCTAAAGAAAAGGCTCCTTGCATCATATTTATTGACGAAATTGATGCTATTGGAACCAAACGTTTTGATAGGTATTCCTTCCTCTCAAATGAAAATAATGTCATGAACAAACATAGTATTTCCGGATAATACTTACTGTGCCATTTGATGGTCTTTCTAATGCTCTATCTGTTATTTAACGTGTTTCTCTGTCTGCTGCAGTGAAGTGAGCGGGGATAGGGAGGTTCAAAGGACCATGCTGGAACTGCTTAATCAGCTTGATGGATTCAGTAGTGATGAGAGGATTAAGGTCACAGATCTCCTTTGGATTGACCCATAGTTCTATCCTTGCTAGACATCTAGATTTGCATAATTTGTTGAAATACTGAATATATATTTGGTGATGGCTGCTCTATAGTCTATCCTACACGTGCTGGGATTTTACACTGATGTATTGGTTGTTTTTTATTTTCAGGTTATAGCTGCTACAAATCGTGCTGATATATTGGATCCTGCCCTCATGCGTTCCGGTAGACTGGATCGTAAAATTGAGTTTCCTCATCCCACTGAAGAGGCAAGAGCCCGAATTTTGCAGGTTTGATTGTGGCTCCTTCATCCTTTTCTTTGTTGTGTATCTGCATCTGGTCTCATTCATGGTAAATTGCATGCATTAACTCTGCGAACGTCGTTGAATTCTGGAATGGATTATTAGATCCACTCAAGAAAAATGAACGTCCACCCGGATGTTAATTTTGAGGAGCTAGCTCGGTCCACTGATGACTTCAATGGAGCACAACTAAAGGCTGTCTGCGTTGAGGCAGGCATGTTAGCCCTTCGAAGAGATGCTACAGAGGTATCCTTCCTTTGCTCCCCTTTTGCCTGCAACTGCAAGGTTATCTGTGTGCTTGTGAAATTTGTGGTTTACTAACTTCTGAATGCTTTTTTCAGGTGAACCATGAAGATTTCAATGAAGGCATCATCCAGGTTCAAGCTAAAAAGAAGTCCAGTTTGAACTACTATGCTTAAAACTCTGGTTTCAACAATGTCGTGTTGTTTCAGAACATTCTGCTTTCTGTAAAGACATCTTTCACCTTCATGATACTGTATCCGACTATCCAAAGCAGTTTCGAAATCGTGTGAAATTTGCATTCAAACCGATCTAGCTTAGCCCCTCCTTGGCTACTTGCTGAGCTATTTATTTGCCCAACTGAAAACTTTGGTAATGTTATTAAGATTTGAGAGTATGACAATTGACAACTATCGAATTTTCAAATTCGCATACTTGTCAAGTTGGTATTTTAAAAGACCTCAAGTCATCTTTTAAAGATCTTAACTCTCAGTTCCTGCAAATCACATACTTGTCAAATTGTTCACCCACAACAGCCATCACCTCATATTCCATACAACTGGGATTATGAAGCCAGATAGGCAGATACCACTACCAATGTCAAATAGGCCAACAGATAATAGGCCAACCATTATTATCTGTTGCTGTTTTGTACACTGCGGCTCCATGTATCGCTTGACAAATTTAGTAGTCCTCGGGAGATGAGTGTGGACAATCCTGTGAAGTTATGAAAACCATACATGAAAGTGCCCTAGGAGCGCTGCTCCAGGCATCAGGCATCATGTATGTGTACTACTATACTACTATATCAACACACTAAACATTTCATGTAGTCCGAATCCTTGGGGCTAATTAAAAGCTCTTGTGCAGGTGCAAGTGATTCAAATGTTGTTTTATAGGTCTTCCTTAAATATTCTCTACCAAACATAGAATGGAAAACAATTTACAACCAGGCTTCTTATCCTATGTCACGTTGATTTCAACGTGCACCACATTCAAATAGACGTGTTAGAATTTCTAATTAATCGTGTTTTTAAATTTTTAATCAATCAAGGGATCAATAATGCACGTCGAAACTCGAAACTCACATGGTCTATGTCCAAAGCAACGTGGTAATTTGCGATACATTTTAGTTTACGCGGTATTATGAAAAACCAATTATACCCCCCTTTCCATAACGTAGGTGTAGGCATCCTGAGCGGCACATCTCATACAGTTGTATGTCCAATCCCCTGACCTCGACTGATTTCTTGATTCATCCTAGTGAGTTTTTCCAATTTCCAGGGCCAATCTTGAACCAGATTTTGCTTTGGCTGCTTCTGATCTTTGCTTTGGATGTAAATCTGAGGTTAATCGTGTAGGATTTGTGGTGGATTGGAGCCTGAGTGTTTCTCTTTCTAGGTTTTCTCTCATATGTCTAGTGTCTTTCCATTCCATTTCCATATACGGAAGTAATAATTTTTAAAAAAATAAATAAAAAGACTAAAACCTCCCTCTGCATAAATTGGTGAGTTGTTTAGCGCTGTGGTGACTCTCCTCTGCCGCAGTCTCTTCATCGTCTACACGCCGATTTGCCGCCTGCCCACCAAGTTACCATTTTTCCTGGTAAGTGGGTTTAGTTGTTTCCTTCGGGATATGCAAATTTGTATTACAGAAAATTCATCTAGTGTTTTGTTGATTCGAATTAAGGTGCTGGTTGTCTCCTTTGGATAGTTCTCGTCTCCCCGATATAGGGTTTTGATCGTTTCAATCGTGGGTTTCCATTGGTTTCAATCTGTTTGTTGTCGCTGGCAAGTGTAACCATTTTATATATGCATCTTTACTCAGCAATTTCAATTATTTTATTTGAACCTTCATTAACCGGTCTCAATCTCAATCTCAATTTCAGTTGTGTGTTTTCACTGATAAAATTGGGACAAAACAAACAAGATTGCAAATTTCTTAGGTTAGTAGTTACACAGAGGGTTACCATACAAGATTGCAACTTTGTGGTAGTTTCACCTTAAACAAATATAGATCTCTGGTCAAAGTAGAGTGGTAGTTTGGATTGTTTAATTGTGTGTGCAGTTTCACTTGGTTAGCATAATTCAGATCTTGGCTCTATCTTCCTGAACCTTAGGTTTACCAGCAACCTTTTTGCATGATGTGTTTGGAATTTAGACCAAATTTTGTTCCTGTAACTTCTTTTCTGTGCTCAGTGATATTTCAGTAATGTACTGGTCTATTTTCTATGGGCTGTTATGTGCCCGCTTTCTTTCATCGAGGATTAGAATTTGAAGCTATGCTCAAAGGGAGGTACGGATTAGGATCTAATAAGGCCTCAATTAGTTGAGAAACCATGGTTTGGTGAGGCACTACATTATTTTCAGTTGAACATTCATGCGTGATCTTTCTTTTTACTTGTTGTTATTATGGGGCTGATTGATCTTACTGCTTAGATTTACAAAGTCATATTTCTTCAAAAGTGTTAGTTTCATATTATGGATAAGTGCTGTGCTTTAAGTCAGGTATGCAGGGCATAGTTTAAGTTGGGGAATAACTTCAAGTACATCACATCAATCTCAAGACTGAAGTTCCTTATATTTATTCGGTTCTCAAAAGTTAGCTCTCACCGTGCTAAATACCTGATCACTCATATGAGATGAAATTCGCGAGCATGACTCATTGGTTACATCTTAGTATCAAGTGGGTGTCTTCCTGGTTCTTAAATTAAGCATTTACGTATTGCGTTAGTGCAAGGATCTAGTTTGTTAACCTTTTTCCTGGATTCTGCTCGCTGCTTTTTCCTTTTAGTCTTGCTGTCTTGATTTGTTTCTTTTCAACTTGCTGGAATGGAATGATTTTGACATCAGTTGGAGTAATGTCTGATGTTTGTGTCTGTGATCATTATTTTACTCTGAACTTATGGAGTTTCCAAGTGGTTCGTTAGTCAAGTGTTTTGAAGATTTAATTCAAGTCTTTACTTTCCTTGAAACAAGCTCCTCAAATCCATCTCAGTTTATGTTGATTGACATATTCTATTGGCATTTGGATCATTAATATTAACCTACTTGGATGACTTCAGTGACCGCATTGACAGTGGAGTCCTATTGATCCTGATTCACTTCTTTACCATACAATCCATGGGCCACAACAAGCCCAGGCGATTGAATCAGCGCTCTCACAGGGGCCAATCTAGCACTAGCCATAAGTTCTCTGTAGAATCTACATCTCTCCCACATGAGAATGCAGCAGAAGAGGAGGACCATGTCCAGACCCCAAGCATTCAGCTGGCAATGTGGGATTTTGGACAATGCGACGCAAAGCGTTGCACGGGACGCAAGCTCGCACGGTTTGGCCTGTTGAAGGAGCTGCGTGTAACAAGCGGACATGGTGGGGTTGTGCTGAGCCCAGTTGGCACACATTGCGTATCTAGGGAAGACCAAACCCTAATGAAACAGAGAGGATTGGCAGTTGTGGACTGCTCATGGGCCCGTCTGAATGATGTCCCCTTTGTGAAACTGCGATGTACTGCGCCCAGGCTGCTTCCATGGCTGGTTGCTGCAAACCCTGTGAACTATGGCAAACCATGCGAGCTGTCCTGTGTCGAGGCGCTGTCTGCCGCATTGATTATATGCGGGGAGGTGGAATCTGGCGAGTTGCTCTTGAGCAAGTTCAAGTGGGGACATGCCTTCTTGTCCCTCAACAAGGAGCTTTTGAAGTTGTATTCAGAATGTGAAAACAGTGCTGCTATTATTTCTGTCCAGAATGCTTGGCTAGCCCAGCAAAGCTCCCCGTCTGCAGGCGTTGATGGGAATGAGGATAAAAAGGGTGGCGAAGAGCACACTGGGGACGAGAAGTCGGACTGCTCGGACTCTGATGATGGACTTCCACCCCTTGAACGAAATATGAATCATTTGCATTTGGAAGAAGAGAGTGAGGAGGATGAAGAGGAAAGCAATTAATGGACATGGACATGATTTCTAGGTTTTATGGTGAGGGACAAACTGTTTCTGTACTTGATTTTTAGATGTTACGCGGGGTTGAAGACGTTAAATTTAACAATAAAAAGAGTTGGTCTGTCTTGGTTGCTGTCTTTTGTAGTGTTGGGTAGTCGAACACACCAATGGATTCGAATAGCCTCGAAAATTCATAACTTTGGAATAGACCTGTCATTCAGGTCATTTGGGTCGGGTCATTCGGGTCCTGGGTAAATCGGGTTTCGGATCAATCGAGTTACCGGTCATTTCAAGTCGAGCTAACTCGGGTTTATCCCGGGTTCAGGTCGACCCACCGGGTCAAAAAAACTTGGAACTTTTTGAAGAATTTTTAAAAATATTAAAATAATATCAAAATTAAATTGTAAAATAAATATGTCAAATTAAACAAAATAATAATATTATAATTAAATTTATAAATATTATTATATTAATATGTTAAACATAAAAAATCATATTTATACAAATAAGTGTTATAAACATATGGCGCTGACTCACCGGGTCGATTTTGACCAAACAGGTCACTGGATCTTAACCCTAAAAGTCCTGGATAATTCGAGTTCAGTCGATTTTGGATCCCGGATCTAAAACACCGGATTCAAACCCGTAAAATTACCGAACGTACTAGTCAGGTTTTTCAGGTCGGGCCATGTTTTCACAAGTCTACTTTGGAAGCTCTTAGCCTTTGCAGAATTACTATGTAAAAAGCATTTGCCAACAAATCTCCAGACAGGTAAAAAAAATTGGGTTATGAACCCAGATACCAAGTGTCAAACAGCCAACCGGTTACCCGGTTCAAAAATACAAATCAAATTTACTAAGAACCACAACTAAACTTTATTACCTTCATGCAACACAAAATACTCATTATATCTGTTGCTGTTCCAATGAAGCCACTACATCACCAAAGTTAAAATGAGTACAAATCACCACAGATTCAGCAGTCCAATCCAAATCAAGATAGAGCTAGAGCAGTTCTGACTTCTGAGTAGATACTAGACAGCAGTCTTTAACTTATTTATGATCACACCGGACTCTCCTATATTGTAACCTAAACATGTAATACAGCAGGAAGTCCAGGCACCTAGTGACATAACTACAGTCGCTAACAAGGTTTAGCACAAAACTAAACTAAGCCCTTGCAATTCAAAGACCACGAAATCACCCCTCGTACCAGACAGCGCGAATACCTCACTCAGTATTTGCCAGGAGAGTTAACTGAATGGCTACTATCAGATTTCACCTGCAATTTAGAGCACCGTAAGCAAGATTCAGTGTGGAAATTTTATGTTCAAATCACACAAATATAAGAAAGTGAGAAGGGTCCATACAGGAGTACGAGATTCTGATCGAGCTGGGCTCCTGGGCTTCGCGCCTCTAGGCTGAATCCAATTTGAATTTGAAATAGTGAGAACAAGCCAAGATTTGAATTAGTATGGAAATGAAAGAAAAACTAGCTCAGTTTTCATGCTTACCAAGCGAACTGGAGACCTCGAAATTGAACGGGACCTGCAGAAATAAGAAGTTAATGGTCACATCTACTGTTTTGTCCACTGACTTTATCGCTTCCCAAATTAAGTAGTAGTTTAAAAGCAAATAAACTACACACGCATCTAACATAATACAAGTGCATACCAAGTACCAATCTTTACCTCACCCTCCATAACCTTATGTCCTTGGGAGAAGAGCGTGGAAAAGCCTATGAACCATACACGAAAGAGCCCCCACCCCAGGCATGTGTACTATATCAAACACACTAAACATTTCATGTAGTCCAAATACTTGGCGCTAATTAAAAGCTCTTGTGCAAGTGTAAGTCATTCAGTGTTGTTTTATTGGTCCATGAGATCCGAGAGCTTCATCATCTCAAGATATGAAAAACCAACTATACACCCCTTTCCATAGGGCATCCACCATTGACAATAGACAAATAAACATTTTACCCCTAGTATGTGCACTTCTGAAAGGCTCCTCAGCAACACAGTCTACCTCCACAACCATAAACGTAGGTGTAGGCATCCTGAGCGCCACATCTCATACAGTTCTATGTCCAATCCCCTGACCGCAGCAATAGGCCAGATCTAGATGACAAAGAAAACAAACGAGCTTCATAAACAGGTAATACAATGGTCAAGTCCCATATTCCCACACTTTTTAGAGATAGCCAGCTTCAAAAACGTTTTTTTATGGCCAAAAAATGTCTTCGAAACTTTTTCCTCTGACAATCGAGAAATCCAAAATCCATCTGGGACAGTTTTATAAGAAAACATTTCACTCAATCTCCCCCACAATGATGAATGGATAGTATTGTTTAGATGAAAACATGCATCCATAAGATTGAACTACATTTGAACCGCTGCTATTAACGCTGTCTATTTTCATGGTTAGGGAAGGGTAGCTAAGGAGATCATTGGCTGAGAATGTTAACACCAACTTCAATTGACTTGCATCCTACACTACAACAAGCACCACTACAGAAGAAGCCCTCTGTTTCATCTTTAAACATCCATCAACAACCCCCCCCCCCAACACACCAACACCACCCATTAAAAAAAAAACTCAAGGTTCAAATGAACGGAGGGGCAAATTTGTGTAAATGTTACTTTCCACTAACACAGAACAGCAAAAATTCTAATCCAGGAAGTTCTTTATACAAACTAAGAATAATACCTGGAAGGAGACCTTGAAACAGATCTGGAATAGGATCTTCCTGAACGTTTTTCTCGTGGAGAGATGCTGTAACATTTTGAATAATTAACATTCAACTTCCAAACAAGTCAATTTTAGCACAGAATGGAAGTCACCCAAATACAACGCCACCTACCTGTAGCTATGACTTCGGCTGTAGCTACGATCAGGAGTGTAACTTCTGCTTCTTGAACGACGGTAAGGGGTCGGGCTCCTAGAGTCATACTCCCTCACCTAAAATTGAAAGTATAAGAAGCAGACAAGGAGAATACGAAATCATGAACAAAATTAACTGTTTAGTAAGAGTCATTCAATTGGAACATACTCTTATGTAATAACCGCGTGAAAATGCATTGCGAAATTCAGAATCATCCAGCTTCCTGATCTGTCACCAAATAATTCAAGTCAATAATTCTTCAGTAAGAGATTTTCTTTTCGGACATGCTTTTGCTTTTATGTATGTAGATCACAATATGAAATGATAAACACATCCCGATTGAAGCAACTTACTGCACGCCTCACATCATCATAGTTGGTGTAGTCCACAATCCCCGTCACACCTGCCAAAAAAATGTACAATTTCAGATAATATTTAAAATCTACATAATATGCAAGTAACTAACTATGCAAGTCCAATTGTGTAATTCATAACTGATAGACCAGACTTGGGGGAAAAAATCACTATGGGGTGATTTCCTCAAAAACACTTCAAATCAGTCTAATTTTAAACCTAGCACTACAAGATGTATTCCAAATTTTAGTATTACAAATCTAAGCATTATTTCAATAAATTGCATACCTCGACCACGGTCACGGAAAACCTGAGAAAAGCAAACATCGCCAGCTCTTCTCATGTGATCCTGAGAGCAAAAAAATTGCATAAATTAAGACAACAAATCACTAAAGGAAGCTTGAACATTGGAGTTAAAGATATCTTCACACAAGTGCATGAAGGAACTGAGATTGACAAGACTAACATCAACTTTGTCTAAATTTGTATTCAATATTTTCCTAACTACTCGTTTTAAAATGGAGGGATTGGCAAACTAACCTTCAGGTCTTGCCATGAGGCAGAAGAGGGCAACCCGGTGACCATAACTGTGAAAATGATCAACATATAAGGAATTTCTTATGGCCAAGTATAATTTAATGACGCTGCCCAGAAGAAGACTTACCGCGATAATCTGAGTGCCTCGAAAGTCCACCTCGAAGACTACTGCCACTATAGCTGCTGTAGCGATCTGATGATGGTCTCCCACCATGTGCAAACTCAACCTACAATGAAAACGAACATAAGGGTGACCAATGAAAGACATAAGAAGAAAGTTTACAAGATTAAGAAAAAACTCTTGGTTGAATGAACTGATTTAAAAGGATGACTAACCCGTAAACGATGGCCATCAAAATCATATCCATCCCGACCACGAACTGCGTCTTCAGCTTCTCGTTCATCTTCGAACTGCACAAATGATTGCCGTGAACTGAGAACTGTTTGTAAAGAACATATGAAAGATACAATTCAACAAGATGCTACAATTACCTCAACAAAAGCATAACCTGGAGGCCTCGGCGGAATCTTCAAATCAATATCAACAATTCGCCCATACTGTGTCAATACCAGGGGTCAAGATAGCGTAAATCCAGTTGCCATAGCAATTAATCAAACATGCAGCAATTAGTTTTCATTTTGAAAAAAGGAATACACTTCATATCACATAACATAAGGACAACCATCTACTATTGATGCAGGCCTCTCATTCTATCTTGCCACTGAATGAACTCAGTATTTTAACCCCCTTGCTCCCACAGAGAGCAGTAAGTGCACTAGTTGGGATGAAAACTTGACAAAGAGCCTAAGTACAATTACTGTATAACAAATGGAACAGCAATAGGCCAATTCAAATAAACACTTCACACGTGCAATTTGTGACAGAGCAACTGAATGTGAAGGCTAATTTCTAGTCTTTAACGCCACCACCCAAGAATATGGAGAAAAAAGAGTTAGAAATCAGGTCTACATGAAAAGCAAAACTATTTCCCATTCTTAATCTTCAATTGGATATGAAAGAAACAATTTCAAAGACAACACCAGAGCTGAAATGACTCTACATCAGCATATCTGATAGCAAAACGTTTCTAATCAGTAAAGCAGATGTTTCGTATTTGTTTTACGGACTTTCAGGTGGCAAAGATTTGTGCACGTTTTTAGTGGTATCATGAAGCTATATTATTCTAAAAGCTTGCCCAGTCTCGCCATCATATTATAAGAATTAAGTCATTGTAGTAAGCATTATAACATAGTTGTCTAGCTATGAACATAGAATTACCACCACAATGGGGTGCACAATAAAGCTAACTACAAAAAGAAATGAAGAATGAAAAAACAGAATCTAAGAAAAGTTTGAAGTCCTCGAAAAGCAGTAAGCAAAAACCTTGTAAAATAGATCATCTACTTCTCTCTCTCTTGTGTCACCGGGAAGGTTTCCAACATAAATTGTCCGTTCCAAACGCCTTGTCATCTTTCCAGATACCTATGCAACAAACAGATCGTGCTACGAGTTAGAACCAAACGGCATGCAGAAATCCCAAACATTATCACTGACCACGCATCTAAAAACACCGCTATCTAGAGACAATCAGACAAGTTAGAGGTTTGAAATGGGAGATTTATTCGATATCATCACGAATTCTTAAAACTTCCTATCCAGATAGCAATAAAACAAAATAACTTTAATCATGATATCAATCACCTGGAAGCAAACCCTAGTCTATCCAGATAGCAAGGGGGAGAAGAAAAATGTCGTGAATGCTGTGTACAGAAAAACCAGAAAGCAACATACGATCGAATTCCACGACGGAATACAAAACAGAGAATCGAAACCCTAGAATTCGAGCAATGAACGGAATCAGAGACACAGCGAGAACAGCGAAAATTTAGAAACGATGACAGCAAACAGTGGAATTGCGAGAGAGAATCGAGAACGCGAGATAGGGGTGCGAGAGGAAGAGGAGAGAGAGATACCTCGGAAAGTTCTCGAAGCTGCAGGTATGTGTAGAGAGAAGACCGTGACTGAAACACGGAAAAGAGAGCAAAAACAGCCGTGTCGGTTTTGGTTGGTATTTAAAGCGGCTAGGTGGTAGGGGTGGGTGGGACTAGATTGGGTAGGACGCTGCCCTACGGTGTTACTGTGCACCGTAGATCAGGGATTCGTCATCATATGAAGAGGAAATCTCGACCGCCAACGTGTCTCGTCTCTATATGGTGCGGCTTTTTTTTTTTAACCGGAAATAATTCGACCACCAGACATGCCCAGTGGGTCGAGCGGCCGAAAAGATCAGCAACGGACAAACCGTTATGAAAAGAAACGAAAAATACAAGACCAAACAACAAAAGCACCGCAAACAATCTAGAGAAAAAAGCTCAGAACTAACGAAGGCGAACGGAATGTCCTTGATATGATTGATGGTTTGTTAGTTGTAATTTTCGACAAAGTAAAAAAGGAGGGTAATAATTGAGGGTAAATTAGTACATTTGTTCATTGTCTTAAAACTCGTGAAATAAGCTAAAATGACAAGTTTTGCCGAACGGATAGAGTATTATTTTCTAATATCCACTGTATTTTTGAACCAATCAAAATCTTTAAAAAATCAACAATACACAAATCAATATAAATCATTACTATCCCCTACTTAAAAAACTTAAAAGGACATCTATTTTGATACAAGAATAAATTCCTAAAGTGACCTGAAGTTTGAGACGAATGGTGTACTATAGTGAAACAATTTAGAGTATGCTTGAATTACATTGTATTTTAATTATAATACAGTTATTTTATCTCATTTTACGTGAGTGTTTGATTGTATAAATAAAAATCTCGTCAAAATTCAGATAAAACAATAATTTAACCAACCAATCTCATTAATTGAGTTAAAATAATTGTATTATATTTAATACAACATGGAATCCAAACACACACTAAAATTAAAACATCTTAAAAATTATGTTAACTAAACATCACTTTATATATTTGCATTATAAACATAATACAATTGGAATCCAAACACTAGTGTTTCATTGCATTATGTTTATAATGAAATTATAAAGTTAAAGCATTTTTATATTGTTTGACGTGCACATATGACAATGTATTTTATTTTAAACTCATCTTAACTTAAATATATTACAAACTGTGCTAATCAACTACTACCTTTCAATTTTGGATTGTAATGATAATACAATTAGAATCCAAACACATCCTAAAGAAACAAAAAAAATGACAAAAAGGTGAATTAATTCTATAATACTCCTTAGGGTGGATGGGTGAGAATTCTTTCTCATGATCTTAAAAGTGTCATACTATCTAGCATTATTTACTACTCGTTCAATTAAACAAAAACAAATCATTTAATATTTACATATATTTTAGAAAAATAATAAAAACTAAATTCATACTTATTAGTGAAATTAATAAAAAAAAATTGATATTTTATTTTTGGATCTTTATAAAGTATGCATAAATAGTGAAATGATTACATAAATAGTGAAATGATATATCTTACTTAAGAAGTGGAGTATTGATTTGTAATTGTAACATTTCAAAGTGATTGTTTTTTTTTGTTCCTAACCTAAAAATGACCTATATTTTAAGTATTTATCTATATATCTATATCTATATACATATACTAAAACAGATGTATGACGTTCTATGTGGCGTGTTGTGATTGATTGTATAAAAAAAATTATTAAAATAATATGTTGTCATAGTTTACTGTTTATACAGTATAAATTTATCATAAGTCATAATCTGTCTATATATATTTTAGTTAATTGATAAAAAATCATATAAATCAAAACTGTTTCATAGTCATACTTACCAAAAATATTAATAGATAAATATGTAATATCTGTTAGGTTCTATTTTATATATATCTATATTATTTTTTGGTGGAAAGAAATATTTATATCAAAATTAATTATTTACTAATTGTTATTTTATTTATATCTATATTATTTTGAGGGGCCAAAATAAATTATTAAAGTATTTTATGACCATAATATTGTAAGACCCGGGGTCTTAAGAGGCGCCGGCCCATGCCACATAGCCCTCTCAGGTCCGTTGTTCTCATTTGGAGCTTGAAAAGAAAGAGCTTTTGTGACATGGGTAGGGCTTGAATCACTAATAAATCACTCCCAACATCCTTATGATATCCGATGTGGGACGGGGTGTTACAAATATGTATACACAGTTCATCAATACATATATATTTTAGTTAACTAACATAATAAAGATATACTACATATTTTAAAAAAATGTAAAAATATTTTTAAAAATTAGTTATCTATTAAACTATATGAGATTTAATTAATGATGGATTAGAAAACCTTTTACCTTATAAATGTGAATTTTATTTATATTTTGAGAGAATCTAAATAAAAGATATTTAGATTATCTATAATATGTCAAAATAATTTTATTTATATCTATATTATTTTTTGGTGAAAAAAATATTTATATTTATATTTATTGGAATTTATCTAGTATATTTATACATTATATTAACATATTTTTCGTGCATGGAACGAGAACTACACTAGTATAGTTTCTAAAGTACCTCCAATTTCTCATAAACAATCGAAAAATTTTAATTTTGGAGGATATATATATATAGAGGTTGGATCCCGTGTAAGCAATCCTTACGGTGTAATTTGTGAGCAGAGAAATTATCGTAGGTACCAAGCGATTATTCGTGTATAATAATGTAATTATTCGTATGTATGAACAAATGTAATTATTCGTATGCAACAAAGGATTATTCATATGTATGTACATACGAATAATCACTTGGTACCTCGAATAATGTCACTGTTCACAAGTTACTTTTAATCTCATCCGTTTGATCTTCTTAATCCGACGCTCTAGGTTTGCTCACAAATTACACAGTAAGACTTGCTTACACATGATCTATCCTATATATATATATATATATATAT
This sequence comes from Persicaria maculosa, assembly GCA_963922045.1. NCBI lineage: Eukaryota > Viridiplantae > Streptophyta > Magnoliopsida > Caryophyllales > Polygonaceae > Persicaria > Persicaria maculosa. The sequence continues at coordinate 10,680,824 of OY998267.1, read as the reverse complement.
ATATAATCCCATTTTTTACAGAAAAAATTACTCCATTTTCATTTTTCATTTTTAAAAACAATTATTTAACAAGTTCAAAGTAAGTTCTTTCACAAAACTAACCTTATTTATTTATTTGAGAAGTTTAATTAGGTTGTTAATTTGCTTTGGGGAAACATGAAAAAAATGGTTTAATTATGGAAAACACTTATTAAAAAGAGAAATAAAACTGGAGTGATTCCTTTGGGAAAATATAAGATAAAGAGTAGTTTTTGAAATATTATCATAAATTATAAATTTTGAATAATTTACAAGAAATATAAGGTTAAGGTGGTTCAAAATCTTCAGATAACATATTCTTAAAATACGGGTCATTTTATGTAATTAAGTCAAAATATTTAATTATTAGCAACACAGGAACTTGTACAAATAAAAAAATAAAAAATAACAATCAAACTTGGGGGTGTAGCTCATATGGTAGAGCGCTCGCTTCGCATGCGAGAGGCACGGGGTTCGATTCCCCGCACCTCCATTTTTCCATATTCATTACGTTGTCCCTCGGTGCATATATATTATTCGCTAATATGAAACCAAGCTTTGTCCAACAAAACCCAAATAGTAACATTTCATTTTTTAAAAATATATATTGTTGTCCAACAACTCCCAAATACTAACATTAAATTAAAAAAAATATATTGTCCCCAGGTGCATATCATTCACCATGAAACCGAACTTTTACCATTGACCAACACACATGGTTAAAGGAATTAGGGAATTTGGGCGGTGAGATGTGGTTACAGGTGTTGCTACTTCACTCCCAAACAGACGTTTTGCTGTAAAGTTGTTGACTCTCAATTGCTCTAGAGTTATCACTTGTATCATCTCAATTGTTCGTTTATAATGTCATGACAACGATGTTTATAATGTATTATTAATTATAAGCTGTGTAAATATAAAAAAAAAACATTTCTTTTTCAAACAAGCCTCTATAACAATTGCCACTTTGTTTCCCCAACTGGGTCACTAAAATTCCTTCCTTCAACTCCATTCTCTACACCATGACCTGGAATTCCTTGTGAAGTAGGGCAACCCTTGTGCTTATATGACTACTTCTGTCCCATAGTTGAGCCGAAAACAAGCAACACCGCGGATAATAAGAGGATCGGATATCCTAAAGATGATGTTGAACCATCACTTGCACAAGCTGTTGCTCTTGTGCCTGGTTGGCGTTGGCTTGGCTGCAGGAGGTTTAGGCCTCGGCTGCAACTGGGGCCTCCGCGCAACTCACCCACTTCCTCCTAAGATAGTGGTCAAGCTCATGAAGGACAATGGGTTCAACCAGGTGAAGCTCTTTGAAGCTGACCATAGAGCCTTGACTGCACTCCAGAACTCCGGCATCCAGGTCATGGTCGGCATCCCTAACGAGATGTTAGCATCGTTGGCCAGCGGTACTCAAGCTGCTGTCGATTGGGTTTCGCATAATGTGTCCACTTTTGTTTCCCATGGAGTCGACATAAGGTGATTCCTCCTCCCCTTCTTTAGCTTTTTTTCTTCTTTTCTTTGCTCAATTTTTCTTTTGCACTAAAGAGTTGTCTACTTAAAGCATTGATGCAGTAACGGATTAAGGGGCTCTTATGTAGTTTTTTTATAATAGTTTTTAGTAATTTTAGGGATGAAATAGCTTAAAAAGAATAAAAAAGACAATTTATCTCAATTGATGAGTATTTATTGTATATCTTGATGTCATTTTTTATAATTTTTTTTAGTTTTTTTTGTTACTAAAAATGTCTTACTCCCTCCATCTCAAAATACATGTCTTTTTAGCCCATTTAATTTTGTCAAAAATACATGTCTTTTTAGCTTTAATCATTAACTTAACCTACTTTTACGTCTAATCATTACTCTAATTTTTACATCACTCCTACTCTCCTCCTTACAAATTTAAAAAAAAAGAAATAAATACAAGTCTAATCATTACACTTAACCTACTTTTTACATCTAATCATTACACTTAACCTACTTCTTAATTCCCGTGCTCCGTCCTAAAAAGACATGTATTTTGAGACAGAGGAGTATTAAATAACAAATTTATGGTTTTCTCTATATATTTAAATAAAAACATTCATTTTCACATATCCATATACATACAAAAAAATCTCAGTTTTTGATAGTTTTTTTTTCTTAATTTTTTATACTAAAATTGACTACGTAAAATCACAAAGGTTTTTTTTTTTAAATTATCGAATTTTTTTAACCCCTACAAAATTTTATAAATCAGCAACTGTAGTAATGCTTAGTTGAATTTACAATCACAAGTATTTAATTATAGATGCGGGATACACTTTTAGATGCGGAATATAATGAGATGATTGTTGTTGTAGGTATCAAATTATAGCAATTGGGCTCTTTTATTCTTTAAATTTTGGTATCTAATCCACAATTTCACAAAGCTTCCGTTTTTTTGACGCATGCTAGATATGTAGCGGTCGGAAATGAACCATTCTTGAAAACGTACAACGATCAATTCATTAATACGACGTTTCCAGCGTTACAAAACGTCCAAGCTGCACTGATCAAAGCCGGGTTAGGGTCACGGATTAAAGCCACCGTGCCCTTGAACGCGGATGTATACCAAACGGATAGCGGGTTGCCTTCGGGTGGTGATTTTAGAGCGGATATCCGAGACCTGATGGTTTCCATAGTGAAGTTCATAAGTGACAACAACGCTCCCTTAACGGTGAACATCTACCCTTTCTTGAGCCTCAACGCGGACCCTAACTTCCCCGTCGATTTCGCCTTCTTCGACGGATCGACCCACCCGGTTGTAGGGGATCGATAACCTACTCGAACGTGTTCGAGGCCAACTACGACACCCTCATTTCGGCCCTCGAGAAGAGCGGGTTCGGGTCAATGCCGGTCATCGTAGGCGAAGTGGGTTGGCCGACCGATGCCGACCCGAATGCAAACAACGTCAACGCCCGAAGGTTCACCCAAGGGCTCATCAACCGGGTCCTCCAAGGTAAAGGGACCCCGAAGCGATCCACCCCGCCCGACATCTACATCTTCTCCCTCGTCGACGAGGACGCCAAGAGCATCGAACCCGGGGCCTTTGAGAGGCACTGGGGCCTTTTCTACTACGATGGGTCAGTCAAGTACCAGCTCGATATGGGCTCGAACAGGAGCCTTGTACCTGCAAAGGGCGTCGACTACCTGGCTCGAAAGTGGTGCGTCATGGCTCCTCAGGTACGCTGAGATAAATGTTCATCCCACATCGATTATACAAAAAAAGAAATAGCATGCATTTCATTTATCTTATTGTCAATTGGTTTTTGGATGGAATCTCAGGCGAATCTTGCAGACCCGAACTTTGGAAACAGTATCAGCTACGCGTGCCAGTTCGGGGACTGCACTAGCCTTGGCCCAGGATCCTCCTGCAGCCAGCTGGATGCAAGAGGCAATGCCTCATGTGCATTCAACATGTACTACCAGACGATGAACCAAACCGCGGAAGCCTGCCAATTCAACAACTTAGCCACCACAACGACAACCGATCCTTCGCAGGGAAGCTGCAAGTTTGAGATTCAGATAGACATCTCAAAGGATCGGAGTCAGTCGACGAGTCGCAGTGCTAGATTGCAAGGGCATTATTCAGCTGTGAGCATGGTCTTGATGCTTGTAACCTGCCTCCATTTTGCTACGTGTTACTTCCTATGAATTGCCATTTTAAATTTAGTGGGGTTTTTTTTTTGTGTGGGTACATAGATAACATTCATTCTTGCTCCTTGTACAGACAAATAAACTCATCATATAGTGTATGGTTTTTGTTGTAAATTTAAGTGGCCTTTAACATTGATGATCTGTGTCTATAGGCCGTAAAACAGTTAATAGATGAGTAATTTGTTAATTAAGAAAAGAAATAATAAACGGTGGGAGAGATATAGAGAAAAAAACAAATGAATTACACAAAAGCCATCTCGATTAAAAAAAATGTTACAATTTGTGAATTGCGGAAGCAAAGAAAGAAAGAGAGGAAAACAGAGTATGAGATGATTGAATCTGTTTCGTTGAATTGAATGACTGAATCAACAATGTACATCGGAGGAGCCATAGGCCATTTTTGTTCACACTCCTTCATTTTTTATTTTATTAGGTAAAAATTCGAGTTTAGACAACACGATAGACTGACGAATCGGCAGATAGATTAACTATCAACATACATCATATTAAACACACAAATTAACACAGATAAAAGAAACAACTAAAAAACGCAGTGACCCGACATCAAAAAAGGAACAAATACAGGTAAAAAAGGAAATCAAATTACACAAGCAGGACCGGCCCCCTAGCAATTAGCATTCCATCTTTATCGTCGCCTCCACCGAGCCGCTCCCACCGCTTCCCTGTCCCGCTCAATCGCCTTCTCTGTTGGCCGCAACGTTGAGATAAGCCCTACTCTCTCTCCATCTCCTGTGTAAAGTACTTTGAATCTCCTTTAGTGAGTGTCCACATCTCTAATTTGGATAACCGCTCTCTATTTACCAAAATTGAGGATTTCAATATAGTGAGCAGAGACGGACCAAGGAGGGTCATGAGACCACGTGCCCCTCCGGCCCTCCCACAACCCAGTAATTAAGTGTTTACCCAAAAAAAATAAAATCAAACGACGTCGTTTTGTTCTGAAAATCTGAAACCCTAGCCACCCGCTCGCTTCGTCTCTCTCTCCCGTGCCGTGAATCTGAGTCCTGAGGTACTTCGTCTCTCACTCTCGCCCGCCCACTTCACCTCGCCGTCGCAGAACGCCGCTCATCGCCGGAGTCCTGTCACCGAGCTCCATCTCTGATTTCCGTCGCCCGTTGAGCTCCATCTCCATTCTCCGGATCCGGCCGTCGTCCGTCGCCGTTCGCGCTTGGTTGCTCACTACTGGAGTGCTGGACTGCTGGCGTCAAAGTGCCAATCTCAAATCTGCCATTACCGAACTTGCCGAGCCGAGCCCCATTAACAAGGTATGTCTACTACCTACTCCTAACCCGTTGATTAAAATTTGATTATCATGATTCATGAGGATTTTTCTTCTTGTTTATTCATCGAGTTCAATTGAAATTTGGAATGCTTATTATCGGTACTGTGGAGTGTGTGGTTTCCTGATTTGTTTTCAAATTCCTATTCAGAATCCTTTTTCTGTGTATTGTTCTGTTTACCTTCAGTGGGCTTCACCTACACTTCAGTACTTCAATATAGATCGATACATTGCTGTGTATTGTTCTGTTTACCTTCAGTGGGCTAGTTCTTGGTCTCAAACAACCAACTTACCAACCTGTTGGTCTGCAAATTTACAAAGTACCGAGTATCAATATAATCCTTTTTGTGTGTCAAAGTAGATTGAATATAATTGATACTGAAATTCTTTCTTTAAAGTACTTAATTTTGAGTGTTATTTTCTGATGCATATCTAGATCTTGATTCATTTGATTGAATGTAATTGACATCCTTTATCACCATTGAGGTTGGAAATTGTATCTAAAGAGTTCCTGTCAAATTGGCTGGGTTAAAGATAGTGAGAAGCTTGTATAGACTTAAGTCTTGAGCAAATTGGATTAGGGGATATCTTTTTGTGTGTTTTACGACTTCTTTTTCTATATTGTTGTTCCGTATTTTTCACTCCGTCCCTGATCGTCCTTGATGGTGAGCATATTGTAGTTGAAACTTTTTGTTTTTCCTTTTAAGGATTTCAACCCTATTGTATAGTAATTTTTAGTTTTTAATTACTTAATTATATGATACGGTTCTGATTGAATAATGCTTATTAATAATCCTTTAATTCACTTGGTTCATCCATGGTTGATGGGTGGGTAAAGCCTGTGGAAACATGAACCAGGTGATGCTATCATTCATCACCGGACCCATTGCAATCCCTTGTATTGTTATGTTGTATATATAGTACTTCATAATATTTTTTTGAAAATTTGTTCAAATTTAGTAATAATACCATGTTTTGCTGCAGCAAAATGCTTCTGTCAAGAGTTCTCAGAAGAGCATTGTTGGCACCAGCTAGGTCGGAAGGTGCTGCTGCAATGTCAACAAATGGGAGTTCAAGCAATCCACTCGAGCAGTTCTTTGAGATTGACAGAAACCCAGATGATGAGAAACCAGTCTATGGTACAAGTTTTTTTCTTCTTCTTTTTATATTCCCAGGCCCATTTGTATAAGAACCGAAAAAATCAAATGAAGATAGGCAAACTGATATAAAACATGTCTATAATAAAATATCAAAGAACTATATGTTTTCAGTCCTCATAGATGGGTTGTCTATATTGTATTTTGTTCCAAATGTGAATGTCCGTTTATATTTCTCCCCTTTCAGGCAGAAGTTGGAAGGCTCCAGAGCTCCGACTCAAGTCTTGGGATGACCTTAATAAGCTTTGGTATGTTCTTCTGAAGGAGAAGAATATGCTAATGACTCAAAGACAGATGCTTAATGCACAAAATCTGCGATTTCCTAACCCTGAGCGTATCCCCAAGGTCTGTCTCCTTCCTTGTATCTTCTCTTTCTTTTTTCTAGCTGTAGCAGATGGCCGTCTAAGATGTTGGGTTATTAGATCTAGGTCTCCAATTGTTTAAGTAGAGTTTCTATTGAGGAGCCTCCAATTAATAATATGCAAATGGTATTTTGTTTCTCCTGTTGAGCACAGATCTAACAAAACTGGAAACTATTATCCTTTAGAGTTTAGAGACTTGTCAGGTTCCCGTTGTATACCTTGTTAAGAACTTTTTTTATTTTATTCTCTGCCTGCCAGCTTTTTAAAATACAATATAAAAACCGGGTAAATCTCGTATTCTCAAGCATATCAACCTTTGCTATTGAAGTTGTATTGGTCAAAGATGTTTAATGAAGTTGATTTAGAGGTGGCAATTGGGTTGGTTTTTTTTTTAAATAGGAAAGTGATTCGATCCACAATTGGTTTGGTTGTGTTGTCTTCAGTCAGTTCGGGTCATTTTGATGTTTGGATTGGGTCATTCAGGGTTAGGGTCATATCATAATTTAGGTTGTTTCAAGAAGGCACACATTTTGGCTCTGTCGATTGGGCTTTATATTTTTCTTGCATTTCATGTCAATTTTGCTTAAGCTTTTGTTAAATTCTGTTATCGGGAGTCTTGTTTATTTTTGTTTGATGTTATTCTAGGGTAAATTTCGTGTCAATTGGTTTGTCTAGATTTTGGGCTTGAATCAACTTGGCTATTTGATTTATGGGATACGGAGTATCAGTGAAAATTTTTCATAATTGGGGGTTTTGGCGATTCAGGCTTGTGTTGTTGGCTGCGTTTTGATAGAGTCTAAAGTTGATATCATTCGCTTTGTTGTTGAAATCAGTAGTATTGATCAGGCTTGTTATGATGCTGTATTATATTATATACATACAGGTAAGGAAATCAATGTGCCGAATCAAGCAAGTATTGACAGAGAGGGCGATTCAAGACCCTGATCCTCGGAGGAGTGCGGAGATGAAGAGGATGATAAACTCTCTGTGATGATTAGGTTCCTTGAAGCATTTCCTCAACCAGTTTTGCTGCAAATCGGAATTTTCTGCAGCTTCTCCTAAACCTTTTTCTAGTTTTAGGAACAAACTTGGGATATCATATGGACATTTTTTCTGCATGTTTTTGATGTGAATGTACCACCTAGGCTTGAACATGCACTTTTAATGTGTACTGCTTGGAGCAACTATCAGATATGAATGATTGGAGCTTGGAATAAAGTAGAAATAAATTGACAGAAAATAAGAGTAACAAGAGCACACAAGGAATGAAACCTTAGTAAGCTTCTGTCAACTCGAAGTAGCCATTGGAGATGGTTCATCTGTTCCGATTCACTGGGCACACAATTTCATTGCTTCCGAGATGAGCTCTTCAGTCTTCACTCCCGCTGGGTGTCGTTGCTCTTCAGTCTTCACTCCCGCTGGGTGTCTTCGCTCCATGGGGGGTTTTCTTCAACATTCAACTGCAGTTTCTCATCACATTTCACCGCACCATAAGTAGAAATTACACAAATTAGTCATCCGCCAAACATGGAATCTCTTGTTTTTTTTTTGTTTTTAACAGGAAAGAATTTGACCGATTACTAGCGTAATCTAGCCAAGGGCATCCTTGCGGATGATACTACGGAGAACGACATCTGTAAGGGGAGAAGGGCTAGAGAACGAGGATCCAAGGTGAGATAGATGATCAACAGCCCGATTGCCTTCCCTAAAAGTCTCTTCGGAGACATCTGATAAAAATGGATTCTCTTGTTTAACTTGCGACTTTGTGAAGCTTACGAAATTATATTATTGTGCTGGCGACAAGATGTTCTGATCACCCAAACTGGCCATAGCCAGATCCTACAACCCTCTACAAGTGTTAAAAGAGTATTGAATAAATGTAAAGTTTCGTTATCTTAACAATCCTAATGCAAATATACTCGATCTAAAATTATATATAGATGCAATCCGATAAAATAAATTGTTAGTGTGATAATTAGAATAGAGAGAATAGAGAAAGAGGTATAGAGATATGAGAGGAGAAACTCATATCTATTCGGGTTAACAATGAGCCCTATTTATCCTTTATATAACTTTGATTAAAAAAAACTAGTTTAATGTTGTCTTGGGTGTTCTATAAAAATTGTGTTATTTTTTATTTTTAAAATATATTGGTGGTAGTGTGAGAGTGTGAGCACATAAAATTAAAATTCGTATTATTTTTGTTACTTTTGTTAAGTTCGTGGTGCTCTCTGCACACTCAATCAAAGTTTGAATTATTTGAATTACAAACAGATTTTCATTATAAAGAGAATCTAACTGTCAACATGAAATAACACCAAACACCAGCAAAGGTCATTACAAAAACACCACAGATAAAATATAAACATTACCAAACTAATACATGAAAAAAAATAAAAATAAAAATTCTATTACACCCAAAATTATAGCATATGAGTTTGATAGGAGTGGTTTATTCTATTTCCACATACTTTAGAACCCATTTTAATATCCTATTTGTTGATAGCAACATTGACGGTGCAATTAAAAATGTAAGTCTGGGGTGTACGTGAAGCTTTCTTTGGTTTTTTGAGATAATTGCTTTTATCCTGTGCAATAAAATAAACATATTAAAATTTATTCTATAAAAAACTATACTAACATGTATCAATTTTTTAAAGTTTACTTACTTCATTATTCATTTCATATAACTTTGTAGCCGTTGTTTTCGAGAATATTTTCTGCATTCTCAACACGTGTAGTTAGTGAAATTGTTCCACTTCCATCTGTAGCTTTAAAATTGAAGAGAACCCTAAATAATATTTTAATATGAACCAGAAAAACAAAAATAATAAAAATAATATATATTTAAATAATATCATTCCTATATTTTTTAGAAATTAAGTATTGAGTATTGAGTATATATATTAATTTAAAACACTAGCCATACCTTGAAATTTACATACAGTCATGCTCGGCACAAGAGGGACATTCATATATCATATTTCCTCTATATCCAGTATTTTTATAGCATTTGTTGCAGCCTAAGTAAATAATTATTTCTTTAGGGTCAAAGCTTGGAATGTAGATATGCAACCAATGTTGTTCTTCTTGAATAGTGTCACCACGCTATAAGTTTTAACAATCTATTAGTAAAATTATATAAGTATTGAAACTATTCTATCTTTATTAATTATATTATGAGAGGCTAATATATTTCATACCGTTTTTCAAAGATTTCTTTTATGGATGTCACAATTCGTTCCTTTGGTAGTTCTCATGCTTTGATAACTTGTGCTTGATAGTGAGACAACACTTTCAAGTTTGAAGTGACCCTAATATTAGAACAATTTAAATAATATAATACTTTTATTAGTATAAAATATATTTATAATAAGATTGTTAATAATAAAACTGCGTATCTAAAATGACTCTCCATTTTTCGAAATTGTCTGGCCACTCTCCTTGTGGTTGGTGTTGTAAGAGTTGTTGACGTTGTTGTTAATAATGAAAAACCTTCATGCACAATATACATATATTCATTGCACTAGTTAGCAAAAGGTAAATTATATTCTATTGTTTATAAAATAGTACAATTTTATGAAATGGTATAAAATAGCTTAAAAAATTACCTTTATATTGTTACACTTTTAAGTAAGTCACTTGTTGCATGTGCTAGATCATTCCAAGCTCATACTACTGCTGTTTGCATACCAAGTAAAAAAATATTTTTTTAAGTAGCAAAAAAAAGTAATCATAGGTAATTTTAATTAAATAAATTAATTTAATTGTAACATACCTGTTATCTGTAATCTATTATCACAATTTCTATAACATCCTTTTCTTTTCCATAGTAAGTGTTGACTTTTATCGGGTGATCCACATAAAGCACTATTGCAACAACATCTACATTTTGACAAATATAAATTGTAAAATCAAAATATTGAAAATAACATGATAATTCTAAGTTTTTTTGGTCTTTGACATGCCAAACTCTTCATCATCGATTGACGTATGTGGTAAATTTTCAATGCTTTTATATTCAGGGACTATTGGACCATCAAAGTCAGTTATTTGTTGAATAATCGTACGACCAGTAAATATATCCGGGAAGGCTTCTCCGGTTTCCGTAATTCATGCATTTGAGATATTGTACTCCTTATGTTGTTGAATAAGCTCATCATATGTGACTATATCTTCATTGAACAAATTAGCAAACATTGTATAACCCTGTAACATTTTCAGAATTATGTTATTAGAAACATATTAGATTGAACACACACACACACACACACATATATATATATGTATGTATGTATGTTATTAAAAAGATAAAGAGATGACTTAAAAATTATTTAATAAGAAGAGGAAAAATGTGAAATATTTTCGTCTTCAAGGGAAAGCTTAAGATATTTAGTATTTGTTGCTAATTTTTGTACTCTTCCTTTGCCCTTCACTTTGACTCGGTATATGGCCATTTGGTAGTACTTGTAAGTTCATTCAAATATTTTTTTATTGACTTCATTTATTTTCCTATAAAATTCTAGCAAACGATTAAAAAAAGGAAATTTTAGTACTACTATAATGGCTTATTATTTAGAAAATGAATTATTTAAATAAATAGACATACAAACAAATTAATATTTTTAAAGTAATAAATACAATGAAATGAATGCTAATAACAAAACCAAAGTTTGAAAGTATTATGCGTGGTTAAATTGAATCTATGATAGTATAATTAAAATCTAGCCTTATGTTGGGATTAAAAGGTCCAACATTGGTGGTAGATCAAATACAATAACAAAATATAAGGGGAGGGAAAGCTAGTACACAATGACTTAAGTTTTTGTGTTAGAAAGATGAATTCCGATCTTATACCAAAAAACAAAATATAAACCTAACACAACTCTCGTATTCATACAACCCGACCGAAGTTTCTCGGAATTTCACAAGATTATGATCGGGAAAGAATACAATCCATCACAAGTAAAGAAAAGATATCATATGTCCCGCGAGGCAACATCCATTTTTATTTATTTTTTATTAGATAAAAATTCGAATTCAGATATACATGAAATTCGAAGGTCGACGAGATCGACAACTAATAATTTAAAGAATAAAAGATCCAACATGTATCTTGTTTTTCCATTCAGACCGAATAAATTTTAAAGAAACGGTTTAATAGTAGTTAATGTAATAAATACAGGTAGAGCAGTAGATCGAGGTTGGTGGGCCCAGCCACATGAGCTAATTAAATCAGCAACGAACTTTTCAATCAACGCGGTTTCTCAACTCCCGACTGCTCTAATCTCACAAGAGACCCTCCTTTTCGCCCCGTCACAGCCCATACATTACCCTCCACGTGTCCCCCTTTTTCTTAATCCAGTTGATGTACTCTCCTGTCACCGTCATATCCCACCAGGCCACTACTACCATTCCCTCTTGCCCTTTGAACCTTTCCAACCTTACCTTAATGCTTTAATCTTTGGGAACCTTCCTACCTAGAGTGACCTAAACAAATTAAAATTTTAATTTCATATATTCTCAACTTGTTATTTAATTTCTATTGTGCCCAACTTTATAATTTTTATTATTACAATTCTATAATTTAATTCGATATTATTGTCTCAATATTTATATCTTTAGAACTTATAAGTAGATTATCACAACATCTAATTTTTTTTTAAAGTCGTGCTTCATATATATTGCAGAAATAACTTAAATAGATATAAATAAAATTAGTTCGAATAATTATATATAAACTAAATATTTTTTATTTAAATTATCTCAAAATATAAATAAAACTCACATTTATAAGATATATATTTTACTATTCTTTTTTATTAAATTAGTATATATTTATTATGTTAGTTTACTCGAATATCTATGCAAGGATAGATTGTGGCTACATAATATTTTAATAATTTATCTTGGCCACAAAAATAATATAGATATAAATAAAATAACAATTATTAAATAATTAATTTTGATATAAATAATTCTTTCTATCAAAAAATAATATAAATATAAATAAAATAGCACATATCAAATACTACATATGTCTATAAGTCTATTAATAGTTTTGGTAATATTTATATTTTTTCAATTAACTAATATATATATATATAGATCGTGGCTTATATAACTTTTTTATAAACTATGACAAGATAATATTTTATTATTTTTTTCCTATAATCAACTACAATGCGCCACATAGGATGCTATACATCGCCACATCGGTTTTAGTATGCGTATAGATTTAGGTTCTTATCCTAAGGGCATAAGATAAAAGACCGTAAGAATAATCGTTTGTAGTAAAATATCTACAGAGAGAATAATATTTTAATTTGTTCTTTCTATCTTATATTATTGGGGAATAGATAAGATCATAAGAGCTCTAATTTAAAAATATTTTGTAATTTTTAATTAGTTTAGATTTTTAATTAAATTTATAGCATTGATTATTTTTTTACCGGGAATCTTTATCGATTTAAAATCTTATCGTATATGACCCTAGGATAGAAATACCGATATTAATTAATAAATGTATTTTGAAACTTTACCAGTCAAAATCACTTTTCCCATCATGTTATACACAAATGCATAACATGATTGATAATTCCACCTATAAATTCTGTCCAAACGATCATTTACAAATGGGATGTCCACTTTTGACTCTAAACTTGTATAGAAACAAAAACAGGCGAATCATTTATCAACCAAAAAAAAAGAAAGGGTAAACTACAAGAATCACCCTAAAACGTAACAACTTTTCATAAAACCACCCATAAATAATTTTTGTACAAAACAATTCATAAATTTAATTCCATTTTTATGGGTAAAAATGTTTAAAAAAAATATTAAACTTTCATTCTTTTCTTATATGACTTGGTTACTTTATTCTATAACAAGACTAGATTGATTTTTTTTTTAAAAAAAAATTATAATTTAACATTGTTTACCCATATATAAATTGATCATTGGTGGTTATTTGAAAGATAAACCAGTTCATCTTATATGAATTTTTTTATTTTATAAAAACTCACATATTTTATGGGCGGTTTGATGTGATTAACCCAAAAGAAAAGGTACACAAATTTGAAGAGTAGAGGATGGCACGCATCAATAGACAATGACAAAGCCGATTATCCAAATATTATTGCAAAATCCCCGTCAAAGTATCCGCCTTTGATCCATTTCTCTCTCCCTTCCCAGTTTTAGGTTTTTCAATTTCGCACCCACGAAGTTGTTTCTCCCTCTCCAATCCCCAATTCAGGGTTTTCTTCATCTGGGTCTTCTAGTATTTTTTTGGGTTCCCAGTCAATTTCATTGGGCAATTCACAAATCATAACCTTATAGGGCGTTCTTGATAAGAACACGAAGATGATTACAATAGAAGGGTCGATGGATTCGAGCGTATTGGATGACATAATCAGGAGATTATTAGACTTCAAAGGGGGCAAACAAGTTCAACTCTCTGAAGGCGAGATCCGGCAGCTTTGCGTCAACGCCCGAAACGTTTTTCTATCTCAGCCCAATCTCCTCGCCGTCCGTGCCCCCGTCAGGATCTGTGGTTTGTTTCTTACCCTCTTTTCTTCTTCTTCTTCTTCTGGGTTTTTTATATGCTTTACTTGTTGGGATTGTGTGAGATGTTTTTGAAATTTTGGATTTTTTTTAGTTTTATAATTCTTCATTTGCCATGGTGGTTGATCGGGGATTGGCAATTTCTGTTACAAGGGGAGAAATTAGGGTTACCGGGATGGGGGTTCTGGCTTTAGCTGGGTTCTTAGGTTGTTTTCATCTTCGATTGATTCTGAAATTGGGTGAATTTTGGGATGTAATTGAAGCTGGCTCTGCAGCTTCATCATGTTTCAGCATTTGAATACCCTTATGTCGAACATTTCTATGGAGTGGCTAGGACAACATCGGCTCCAATAAGATGCACAGTGGCTTTAGAAAGGGCTTTTAGACCTGGCTTCCGTGTACCTTAAACGCAGTTTGATCTCGTTTGAATTGCTTTATATGGGCTTTCGGTTTGTGTGTTTGTGAGCACCATTCAAGATTTCTGTCACAACGAAAATTGGATGATCTTCCCATTGATAACATGCCAAAAGTTCAACTCCCGACTCTCCTGTGACAGTTTTCTTGCAATGCTCGTGTTTCTCCAAGCCACTCTTGTTAGTTTTACCCGTAGAGCGTAGACATTGCAAGAAAAAGGTGCATTATGTCTCCATTGGGTCTGTGACACCGAAACATCAAAGTTACTACATTTGATTGCGGATATTCAATTTTTTTGTTGTTTAGTCATGCTCGTTGGAATTCATAAGTTATGGAACTTGTACAGGTGATATACACGGGCAGTATCAGGACCTACTCAGGCTCTTTGAGGTTGGCGGCTACCCTCCTGATGCAAATTATCTCTTTCTTGGGGATTATGTGGACAGAGGGAAGCAAAGCTTGGAGACAATATGCCTGCTTCTAGCGTACAAAGTACGATACCCTGATAACGTCTACCTTCTGCGTGGAAACCATGAGGATGCAAAGATAAACCGGATCTATGGGTTCTATGACGAGTGTAAAAGAAGGTTCAATGTTCGGCTTTGGAAAATCTTCACGGACTGCTTCAATTGTTTGCCTGTTGCCGCACTCATTGATGGGAAGATACTTTGCATGCATGGAGGTTTGTCTCCAGAGTTGCGGGAATTGAAGCAAATAGAAGAGATTGAGAGACCGACTGATATACCAGATAGCGGTCTCTTGTGTGATCTTCTCTGGTCAGATCCGGATGCAAGGGTTGAAGGTTGGGCAGCTAGCGATAGAGGGGTTTCGTGTACATTTGGTGCTGATGCAGTCACTGAATTTCTCGACAAGAACGATCTTGATCTCATTTGTCGCGGTCATCAGGTTAGCCTTCTCATTCATCAGTAAGCTCAATTCAGCAATTTACTGTATCTGTCAGAACTTCAGAATTCCTTCATTCTTATGTTGTTTGTTAAATTTGCTCAATCTAAAGCATCCAGATCATCCAGGTTGGTCCCAACTTGTGGATCAGTACACTTGCATAAAATTAGGGCTATTTGCACAAAATCCACCCCCTTAATCCATAAATTAAGGAAAAGAAAGAAACAACCTTCAATGCCTGACCATTAGCAAAACACGACCTCCTGCATAAAAACCTTCAGAGTGTAATTGATATTTAGTGAATGTCAAAAATGCCAAATGTGTACGGTTCTTAGATGATTAGTTTGCTATTGGCGACAATCTAAGGGTTATCATAAACAAGGTAGTTGATCAATTACATTTCCAGTCACTGGTTTAAGCCTACTTGAACTAAGAATTCATGTTATGGATTATAGGTTGTTGAAGATGGATATGAATTTTTCGCCAAGAGAAGACTAGTCACAATCTTTTCAGCACCCAACTATGGCGGAGAGTTCGACAATGCTGGCGCTCTCTTGAGCGTAGACGAAACTCTTGTTTGTGCCTTTGAGATCCTGAAGCCACGTGACCTACCGAGTGGTTCAAGGGCCAACCTTAAGAAGGTAGGCTTCTCTTTAGGAACGCCATACTAAACTCTCTATTCCTTGCCTCATATAAGTTAAAAACACTCGAAAACTTAATTTTCCCTCTCTGGTTGGATCAGGTACCTAAAGCAGGAAAGGCTTGAATCAACGGCTGGCACGCACAACAATGATTACTTGATCAACAAACGCTAAGTGTCAACCCTCAGGTTCGAAACATAGCGAAAAAAATAGATTGTGATATCCTTCAAGAACAGGAAACAACTACTCGAAGCATTGCAGCGAAATCTCCCTGTTTTCTGACAACTTGTAAATGATCATCCACAGCATCATCCTTTGTACAAGAATTGATTTATTTTCCCCATTTCTCCCACTGCCTCTCTTGATTGAACTAGACATCCCTCGTCGACTTCTCGTCTTATACGAGTAAAAAAAAAATGGTGACTAGCTTGCTTATAGTGATCTTCTCTTCTACTAATTTGTTAATGGGTGTTTAGCCTGCCTTTGATTTTTGATTGTTGCTCTTCTATGTAATACTTAACATGTTTGCTTACTATCACTTTGTTGAGCCTCTGAGTCGCTCGCCGTTTGATGCTGCAGGCAGTTGCTAGCTGTTTGATGAATGAAAATCTTGAGACAGAACTTAAGTTCTCAGAGTTGTTTTCAATTCTGTGACCAATTTCAGATCCACCTGTTACGAGTTTTCCCATTACACAACTAGGTAGATCACAGCTATATATACATCTGGAGCTGAATCCGGGGCGACACGATTACTGGAATCATTAGGGATTCAATACATTGTGTTAAACAAACCCTAAGTCGTTCTGACAATGATATTTTTTACTTGAAACATGAACCCAAGAAAACCTAAAAAACAGGAGACAAAAATTAAGCAAGATTGTATATGGTCATTAGGAGGAAATGCTAAAACTAGTAGGAGATGCAAACACTTGTTTTTAAACTAATCATCTATGATATCAAAACAAAACCAGTATCACCTAAGCATGATTTATATGGGTCCCAATCTAACACACTGCTTTAGAATGATGAGCATCTTAAATATCATCACCAAGAATTTTAAAAACCATCACATATTGTGTCAAAGTCAACGCTATAATCGTTACACCACAGGGATCGGATGAACCGTGATTGAGCAATTCAGGAACCTTTGGCAAGTTGACCTGAAAAAATCACCTCTTCCTGATCTGATTATTAGGAGGCGTCTGGCCAGTCCCTGGGTCGAACCTCCTAGTCCGAGCAGTTCGTAAGATAGCTGCTGATTGCTTCCTTCGCTGGTTGTAGCTATGTCTTTTGCTGCAAAGTTGAAAATTTCATTAACAAAATAGTTCAGTATAGTATAAGACCATTTTTACAGGAAAAGATACAGCTTTGAAGTTCTTCCTCCATCAATGAGTTGTTCAACACAGCAACTGAAAGAGTAACAGAAAATGTCTGCTCCAAACTCTGCAGTTTATCTTAATGAGGTTTAAAATTTCTAAAACGATTTTGAGCTCTCACACAATGATACCAAAGAAAAAACAAAAACTGAAAAAACAAGAAGTTTGATTTGTAACATCTTCAATTCTTCATATACTGAAATAGAATAAAAACAGCAGTGCACCAAACATTTCTTTCACAGAACAAACACTTGAAAATGTGAGACGGTGATTAAACAGGGAACACGGACACTTCACAAAAAGAAGCGGGAGTTAGACGGTTACGAGTATCTGCTTTAACTGCCCACAACAGGGAAAAACAAACAAACAAACAAAATGGATAACCTATTAGTTGTTACCACTTACCAGCTTCTCTAACCCAAAAGAGATAATTTTGAAAAAACTC
Organism: Persicaria maculosa; assembly: GCA_963922045.1. Classification (NCBI taxonomy): domain Eukaryota; kingdom Viridiplantae; phylum Streptophyta; class Magnoliopsida; order Caryophyllales; family Polygonaceae; genus Persicaria; species Persicaria maculosa. Next base: position 10,662,967 of record OY998267.1, on the reverse strand, counting down.
CTATTTAACTTATCGTCTTATCCTCAGTGAAGCTGTACTTTCCAAATGTTCAAAGATAGTTTCTTTCTAGTGCATGTAACTACATGGCTTGAATATAAAATAGTGCCAGGGGTGTTAACATTTTTAATGGTTTTGGTTTTCATTATTCATGCTTCCCACAATTTATATTTTATCCATCAAAGGAATCTCAATATCATTAACAATTAATGAAGCTTGCAATAGACCTAAACTAGAAAATGCACCAGTAGAAAGAACAAAAATGTATCCTGCATCGCTTAATGAACACATTCCGTAACTTCTAATAGGATTTTGAAAACCAGAGAGAACCGGGGGCCACAACTGTGAAGCTGAAAGCACAAGCCATGAATTTGTTTCCACGGCCTTTTATGTACTACTTAGTAAGCAAATCAAAGGAGAAAGGACAATCTGCATGTCAGTGGATGATCTTAACTCATATAATAGAAATGTAAAAGCTTAGGCAGTTAGGCATGTAAATTATGGGTGGGGAAACCCGAATAAGGTCAGGCAGGCACGAATTTTTGCAGTAAAGGTAAAAGAAAGTCGTACCTTATAAAGAAGAGCCCTGCAGTAAGAACCAGCCCTCCTATTGCCCATGATACTCTTTCTTTGAATGGCATCTCCGTTACCCACTGTTGGAAATCTTTTAGAACCCCGAAGCTATCATCTCTCCTCAAGTTCCCAGATTTCGATTCCTTCCATGAATCTTTAATAGAATCTAGACTTGCTTTCCCTCCATAGCAGGCCGTTTCTCCATTGTGAAACCCGGGTTGCTCAAATTTCTTAACAACAAATCCTGCTGCTCGGCAGAGCTCTGTCCCATTAGAGACCCATTCAGAGGCTCTACCACACACGAAATCATTTACCCCACAGGGTGCTAGAACCTGAGAAATGATACCTAGTCAAGTAAGTAGGTATTCTAGTGAGTAGTGACTGATGATATTGTCATAGATCAAATTTTATTTACTGCTTCACAAGTTGAATTTGGTTGAAATTTTACAATGGAAATTAAACATCTAAACTGTTATTTGTTGCATCCTGAGCATAGAAAGATGGTGCTTCAATCTTATTTTTAACAAAAAAGTTATGATAATCAAGCAAACCTGTGTCTTGGCATCCAGAGAAAAATAAGCACTAGAGCAAGCTTGGAAAACCCTATCACAAAACGATGCACAAATCACTGGAGGACCAGGTTGCACTCCTACTTTAGGATCGCAGATTGAGCATTCAAGTAATTCCCACAAATGTAAACAGTCTGGGTTTGCTTCGCCTGTCAAAGCCAACTTCCTCACAGAAAGGAGAGCGCGATGAGTTTGAGACGCATCACAGCATGTTTTCTGCCGAAACATCCTGCAGAGGGTCAAATCTCTGACCCTCCTGGGAGGTTTCCCTTCCAAGGAGAAGCGATCAAAGCGGCCACCAGGAGAAACACAGACTCCATTTGATTTTTCTGCACTAGCCAAAACCCAGGACTTTCAGAATTAAAATTCACAGCCTTATAGAAGCTTTCAACATAATCATTTTGAAATAGTTGCAACATTCCAAAAGTAGAAACCGAAAATTGATTGACTCAAATGCATAGCTATTAAAACCATGATCTACTATTGAGGTGTAGCTTCAAGATACTGCTGAGTCACATTGAATATTTCCTGATTCCAAACCTTAGATATGCAGTATCAAAAGATTTAGATGTATACAATAATACAAGTGTTAAGTGATAAGCGAGAATATAAATCCAACAAAGATACTGCCAAATACAGAGTCAACACATTCAGCTGCTACTCGAGCTTCATTACTGGCAATGCAAATTCTCACATGGAATGGATCACAAGAGGTTCAAGCTTAAATTAGTTAAACTACTGTGAAATCTGTTTAGATCTAATCTCCTCTGGTAACAGTGTTAGATTAGATTGAGATTAGTGACTACATTGTATCCCGACATTTTACTGATAAGTTATTCATCAATCAATGATCTCTCCCCTTCATCTTTCTCTACTTTTCTCAATCCGCGTTGAGTTATTCAAAGAACTGGGAGAGGGACAAAATATGCAAATTGAAATGATTCCATAAATCCTCAAATCTCTAACCAGGCAACAGCTCAGTAGAATGAATAGAGCTAAAACACCAGACAAACCCTTCAAGGCTTCAACTACTGCCCTCTGAAACCCAAGATAATCAAGCAAAAATAAAATAAATTCTCCATCAACAAAGTCGTAGCCTTTCATTGTAGACTATGGAAATCAATACAAATAAAGAAGTTCTATCCACCTTAATAAGACAGTACTGAATCCATCAAAAGGGGCAAATAACATATATGATGAAAAATTAGGGTTTAATGGAAGAAACAATCGAAAATTGAGAAAATTAGAATAAACCCACAAAAAGACAGGCAGATTCGGAGTGGTAAGAGTGATTGGAGAAGAAGAAAGTACCGGAGGAGGAGGAGGAGAAGGAGAGGAGAACGGAGAAGAGCAGGAGCAGCAAAACGACGTCGTGCTTGAATCTCATAATCTTCAGTGGGCAAAATTTGGGCATCGCTGAAGCATGTCTGTGTTGATGGTGTTGGTTTACTTTGCCCAGGTCAGTCTACCCTCCCTTCATCATCTCCGTCACCACGCTTCAGTCGCACCTTCTACCTTTTTCTTTTTCCTTTTTTTTTTTTAAAAATTATAGGTGTGTTTGGACTTTGGATGCCCTAATGCATAAATTAATACAGTATTTTATGACGGTTATCCGTCTGCCGACTCTCTGCCTTCGTGGTTCAGGTTTGCCTGACCCGAATTTTAAGCTAATAAAAAAAATTAAAAAAAATTAATACAGTACATTGTGGATGTACACGTCTTTATTTTACGTTGCATATTTGACGGTTCGTCGTCTGCCAACTCTGTCGACTTCTCGATGAGCAAGGTTTGTTTAGTGATCGAATTAGTTCCTTACAAAAAAAAATACAGAACATTGTGAAATTCTCTAAAGCTTCATTTCAAACGATAATTTAAAGTTCTTCGTCATACTGAAAAAAAAAATAGTAGAGCTCAAATGGTTAAATCGATTAGCTACACTATCAATCTCTATGAAAATATTTTTCTAACAATATATAAAACATAGGTCGTGATGTAAGTACCATTTATGCATTATATTTATATAAATAGTTAGGATTTATTAAACTTATAACAGTACAGTATTTTAATTGTTGATTGATGGGTGAAATGCCGCATAGTGTTTGTGCTACATGTAATCTCAATTGTTTAAGTTGCAATATATGTGAGATGTTTTGTCAATTTTGTGTTGCAATAAAAGCAAAACACTTCAGCAAGTACAATTGAATAATCACATTTGTTAAAATTTGAAGGGATATTGAATGATTAATCCTCAATTCCTTACTTTTAGACTTTGATGTTGAATTTCCATGAAAATCCTAGTAAATGTTATGCTCAATCCTCCATCTTGATGTTTCGTAAGTCGTAACACATTACGGAACAAGATCTCTACCGGGAAGTATCCTGGTGAGAAGTCCTTCAATTTCAGACATAATAAACATGTTCTGATCTTTGAATCAGATCAGGTTAGTGAGTCTAGAAAGTTTCTAGTTGCTGCAGATGGGAAATTGATAAACGAGTTCGAGTCTTGTGGATACGAGCAAGTTCCCACCAACATTATGGAAATGATCTGATACCCGGGGAAAGTAACAAGTAGGGCTTATATGTCCATTTTCAAAGATCTAAAGCAGCCTCAACTGAACAAGGAAAGCCTGAATGTTCGCTTCAGTGCGCATGATATGATGTGAAAGCAAGTTCAAGAAGGCGGCTTTCTGAATGGGATCAGAGAAGCTTGACACCGGCTGCAACCAAAGAATCAATCACTGCTTTCACCTTCCCGTGATACTTCTGTTCTCTTTTCAAGGTGACAGCAACCGCGGGAATGTCCTTGAGCAGCAGCCGCTCCCCAAGGATCTTGCCAATCTTTGCAGCTGCAGCTACGTCCCTGGTGATGTCCATGCTCGTTCTCAAGCCTTTCTCCTGGGAACTTGCCGAGGCTGCTACAGTGGCAGTTGGCGAGTGAATGACTTGGGCGTGCACAAACTTGTTAGTGAAGTGCATTTTCAGCAAATATGGCTTCAAAAAGGTGATGATTCTTTGAGGCCTTGCCGGTGGTGGGATAACCATCTTTTACCTTGACAAAATTCATTTATCACCCATCATTAGGAAAGTCATTACGATGTCGGGTAATAATTGACAATAAAACACAGGGGAGTGCGATTCAAGTATCTTGGGAAGATATACAGTGACAAATTAAGAAATGGCCATAGTGTTCAGCACATCAAAGCGAAAAGATAGTGATTCAATGTCATTCCACCCTTTCTAATCAGAATACAAAAAACCGTGGACATAGTTGAACACGATTGCAGTTGCTTGTTTTGAGAACTGATGGCTCCATTTATATATTGCAAAACTTCATTCAGAATTCATGATGCAGTGTATCCGCTGCCTTTTTTATCTACAATTCTTGTAGCGACCTTTTGAATACTAAATATTCACTTAACCAATCAAATTTATGAAATTAAGAGGATGAGCAGCCTAAAAGGCTAAAATAGACACCCAATCCTTATGGCAAAAGAAAATCCTAGAACTAAACGAAGAGAAACACAGAACCAGATATTGGCGGCATTGCATAAGGCACCCAGATCAAAATCAAACCATCACACAACAGATAGATGGAATCAGAAACAAATCAGACCCAATACATGATCTACAAACTCGGACGGATAAAAATGACGAGTTTTGAGTGCCCCCGAACCGATAACTATTTCATCAGCTTATTATAACTTGGAACATGTCAAAGCAAAAACCATTGGATAGAAACAAGACAATAATATCACCTGATTCCACTCACACGCCTGGCAAAACAAACCCATCTAAAGAAGCCCACAGACCTATGACAACAACTACCAACAGAGACTACAAAGTAGCTCAAGATAAACAACATTGAACATAACATGTATTAGAAGACCATTAAACCAACTTAACTCTTCAACTTCAATAGTTCAATGTCCTTTATTAGTGATACAATCAATAAATATGTTACACTAGTAACAAATTTCCAACCAATTGACCAAAATGATGTAATGTCACTCACATAGATAGTAAAATCAAATGCAAGAAATAGCTTGCTTCAAACAAGTGGAAAGCAAAAACGCACTCGACTATGACTTCAACAATGAAGCTTTGTTACTATACAAATTAAAACACAGTTCAAAGCCTAGAGGCATCATCTCGCACAAAATACAGCCAATCTGTGTCAATTTTTTTTTTTTTTTTTTTTTTTTGCAGAGTGGTAAAGCGAATGGAAATGGTAGTAAATAAGCAATCAACACCAATCCTGACAGTGCTAATTCCAGTGGCCTATGCATTGAGAACCAAACAAATTTTCCACAGATCAAACTATCCTAAAACCCTAATTTTCACAATTCAATATAGATCCAAACCATGCCAGCCAAATTGAAATTAACAAACTCTAATCTCTACAAACAATAAACTAGACATATATATATATATATATCAGAAACTGAACTTACGGGGTTTAACGTGGACGAAATGGCGAGGGAGAGAGATCCTGGAGGTCTTCGGACGGGGTTGCCCAGTTGCTCTGGGAGACGATCGACGGACGTGGTGAAGAAGAGGGGTTTAGGTTTTAGGTTTAGGTGGTAATTTACGAGAAGTAGAAGGGTATTTTGGACCGTTCATGTATTTAGATGATTTTTTTTTATTTACTTATATTTTATTTAGGGCTGGAAATGGGGCAGTGATATTCAATTCATCCGCTCCATCTGCACTATTTTTGTGGGTGAAAAGTGAAAACCTGTAAAATACGGGTGATGGGGTGATGAATGAAGTGGGTGATAGGGCGGGTATAGATGATGATTTTTCACCAAAAAATCAGCTCTAATAAGTAATAACCCGCCTCATAACTCGCTCTATTAACCGGCACCAATAATCACCCAATAAGTATACAATAACTCAATTAAACATATGATTTTATCCTTCTACTCCTTAAAAAATCTTAAATTTCTTTCTTTTATTCCTCACATTTATTTTTTATTTTCAAAATGTTTTATATTTAAATTTATATTGTTAGTAGAGTCCATAATTAATTTGAAAAATAGATTCAATAGTGAATTCGAAAATGCTTCAATATTGTGATCTTATTGAAGATATTCTCATTTTTTTTTATTTATAAGTTATGTATATATTTTCCACACATTGTTGAATTAGAATTCAAAATATTTTTATTTGATATGTTTGTATTGCTACACTCAAACTTCTTGAAGGTTACTACGTGTTCTAACACAAAAATTTCATTTCCTATTTAAAAATAACGATATTTATTTCGTCTTATTAGATATCCAATAGTCACCCGCACCATCCATTCACCCACACGAATTAGATACGAGACGGGTGTTAAAATGATGATTTTCACCCATAAACCGTCTCATTGCCCATTTCCACCCTTAAAATTTTCAATTTCCCCATTTTGCCTTCGTGTATGTATTTAAGCACAAACAGAGATTGCAGCAACGGAAGTGCGCAAACGCAAGAAAGGGAGCTTCGTTCATCACCGACCCACACAGACACTTCACTCTCTCTCCAAAATGTTCAAAAAGTAAGCTTTCTCTATCTTCCTTTCTCTGTTCAATCTATCCGGTAGCGGTTTATTGTCCGTTTTAAGTGTTTTGATTAGATGGTTTGGTGGTTCTGCTGCGAATTTTGCGATGTTAATCGTATTCAATCATTTATGAATCTGAAACCCTAAAATCGCTAGGGTTGGATCCTCTTTTTGCTGGATCTTCGTGTAAAACCAACTGAATTGAATCCTGAGAAAGCTCTCGTTGCTGAGTAAAGCCTATTGATGTCTGATTGGAAGTCAGCCGGTGTGAAATTCATAACCTTTTTCATCTTCCTCTAGATGTCCGATTTTCCAATTCAGCTGACCATCTTTTGAGTTTTGTGCGTTGCAAAATTACACTGTTATTAGTAGTGTGTTGGTGAGTTTGTGTGGCACTTCTCTATGGAATTCCTGTTGATCTTTCCAATATTGTTAGGTTTTCCTCTGAAGAGGTATCTGCCCAAAATCAAGTCAAGGCATCTGTGCAGCGGAGAATCCGGCAGAGTATAGCTGAGGAGGTTTGTTTTGCTTGCTTCGGTCCATTTTTGAACATTTATTCTTTGTTTCTTTTTTAAGCTTGCAATTGCTATGAGTTGACAGTAGTTGTGAGCTTGTTCATTGCAATGTTGCTGGGTTTTGGATATTATGCAGTATCCTGGACTTGAACCAGTTTTGGATGATTTGCTTCCTAAGAAGGCACCTCTTGTTGTTGTCAAATGGTATGCATCATTTCCTTGGTGCTTGCCTTCATTTAACGACTCAATATACTTTTGTTAGCTCACATGCTTATCCTTTCCTGCAGTCAAAACCATTTGAATCTTGTTGTTGTGAACAATGTTCCCCTCTTCTTTAACATACGAGACGGACCTTACATGCCTACTCTGCGACTTCTTCATCAATGTAAGTTTTCAATGGGAAGGAATTCTGCATCATGGTTGAGCCGTTCACTGTAGTTTTCTCGTCTTGAGTTATCCATACAGTAGTTTCTCTTCTGATTTTTCTGTTCTCCCCTCATATATATAGGGAGTATTGGATAAATCCACATTAGTTACATCTGCCGATATCTGGTAAAAGAGTATTAAATGGTTCCTGATGTATAGTCTTCATGTTATGAGATCTTGTATCCTCTAATAGCCCTTTTCCTTTGGAGGGGATCGTTGTGTCCAATAGCTCCTAGTGGTAAGTGGATATAGCGAAGCTTCTAGTCTGATATAACAGGAATGGAGCATTGTATTAGAATGACACAATGAGTTTCTCTTTGAAGCTGTATTTTTCATTCACAAGAGTCCGATAAGGGTCCAGGCTATTTGTGAGACAAAATTTAATGAATGAACTCGTTTTCCTAGTTCACTTCATATTTGACCTAAATGTCTATTCTTTTACTTGCAGATCCTGATATAATGAAGAAGCTACAAGTAGACAGGGGAGCCATAAGATTTGTGTTCTCTGGTGCTAACATAATGTGTCCTGGACTTACATCTCCTGGAGGTGCTCTAGATGAGGAAGTTGAGGCGGAATCCCCAGTGGTAGAGAAAAATATATATGACCCCTATATTTACATTTCTAAGGTGACATCATTCATTTCACTAAGTAAAGTTGGACTATTTCAGGCAATCATGGCTGAGGGGAAGCAGCACGCACTTGCTATTGGCTTCACAAAAATGTCCGCAAAGGATATGTAAGATTTGTAGTACAAAACTAGAAATTTTCAGCGAATCTCTCTTCCCTTGCTTTATTTATTTCCTTTGACACATCTCTTCAACTGCAGAAAAGCCGTGAACAAGGGAATTGGCGTCGAGACATTGCATTATCTGAATGACGGTCTGTGGAAGGTAATTCACCTCTCATTCGTTATCTACTAATACACATTTATCAAAGCCCTTTTTTTCAACTGGAAATACCCCGTAGATAGCACCCAGCTGTAACAAAATTATCTAAAATGCATCATCTAAGGAGATTTGCAGCACTGAGGTGTCTAAAAGTAACATTGGTCCATTCATGTGTGCAGATGGAACGACTAGATTGATGGCAGTTGGAACATGGTCGTTTATGGTAGCAGATCCAATCTAAATGCTCAGCTAAAGAACTTGTTTTGTCTGTTTTTGCTGTTATGACAATGTAATTGGTTTGCCCTTTTCTCTGATCAAGGACTACAAATGGTATGATGTTGAGCATTTCATTGGTTCTGATTTATAAAGTGAGTGCTTTAGTTGCTAACAACTGGGATTGTATTACCTTCCCAAAAAATGTTGATACAATTCTTCAATATATTGAATGAAAAAAAACATTGGGAGTGTAAAATAACCTTTGGCAATGGTAGCGTTTAATGATTCAACTAGAGGTTGGAGTATCGTTTTGGCACTGTTAACATTTAACACGCAAAACACCTTAGGCCGTGTTTGAAAGCCGGTTAGCTTAGGTTATAAGAGGTTAATTTTTTTTCCCAACTGATTGCCTGGTGTTTGGAAGCGTCTTCTCTTGCAGTTGTCGGAGGTGGAGTTGCAGGTTATTTTCACCAAAATCTGAAGATTGGGGGGTGGGGGGGGGGGGGGGGGGGGGGCAGCTTTTAACAGGTTATGCAATCAGCTTTGTGAAAATTGTGCAATTTTGCCCTTGAAGATCCTTCGCTCCACCTCACTCTCCTAGGGTTGGATTGCGTCTTCAAAAAACTACATAAAACCCTCCATTAACACCCGAAATTCAATCCAAAATTCATGAAAACCGAACAGAAAGGCAACCCAAATTCATCGAAATCCAACACTGGAAATCTCAACTCTTGAAGAGGAGAAGGGCTTACCTATTTTCGAGCGTTCTTCAAGGTTAGGGTTGCCGACTGCCTGCTGCAACAATCAGTAGAAGACGAGGGTGGTGGGTGGGTAAGAGATAAATAACTTAAGGGCATTTTAGTCATTTTCCCCATAAATACATCTCCAACCCCTTATACCAACTAAACACCAATCAACTTTTTTACAAGGTTATTTTTTTAAAAAAATATTCACCTCCCACACATCCATAATACACAAATTAAATTCAAACTCCTAAAAAAACCCCAATTGCCAAACACGCGCTTAATTCTTGCTAATGCCAGATACTTTTCGCCAAAGCCAAAGTACCGAGCTCCTTGTCGAGCTAGACTAGGCGAGAAATCATCCGCCTCGTCCTTTCATAAGAGCAGATTATACCTCCAAAACCAAGCTGGTTCAGTTTGTGCTAGTGGGTATGATATAACGAGGGCAGGGGCGGAAAACCTTCCCGTACGCTGTCGTCAATCTCAGCTCTGTCTACAACGCTGTAGGGTTCTTGCATCCCTAGTCGATTTCAATATCAAAATGAGTTTCCTATGGCTTGTAGAAGAACTCAATGAGCTCGAATGCAACTTTCTCAAGCAACCAAAAGATCATTATCAAATCGGACGCCATGTTGCTTTCAAACAGATTCGAATTAAAGCTTTGAATCAAAGACTCACAACAACCGATTCGAACAGTAATACTACTACAGAGTGAAGACTCCTGAACGATATTATGAGCAGTGTACACACACATAGCAGCAAAGAGAAAATGGTAACCATAGTTCACCATAACATTCATGTTCATGATCCTCTTATTAAAGACTAAACTAAAATTGCATGCAATACCTATGCCTACAACTGAAGGATCAACTGCCCAAAAGACTGCAATCACATATCATACTCCGGGATGTTTTGGAGATCCCAACCAACCTCAATGTGATGTTTTTTTCGCCTCTCCTGGATGTCTGCATCCCAAGTAGAGAGGCTGGTTTGCCATATGCATGAGCATTGAAATCTTCAGTTTTTCGATGGGTTTAATCCCATCCAATTTTACAGCCGGTAACCGACAGAGCCATGAGTACCTCGGCCGAGAGAGTTAGTTTGCGAGAAGTATGTAATTTCACCTTCTTTAGCCTTCCGCAGCAAGATTTCAGGGCATTCTCAAGGGCCCCTGTCGAAATGTTGGTCAGTTGCACTAGCTTGGCAACCTGAATACTTGAAAGAGTACTCATTACCATGCACAACGCGAAGTCCGAGATACCACAGTAGCTCAAGTTTATCTGAACACAAATAAAAAGAAGGTTAAATAAACTCACTGTTTGCAATGCAAAAATCGCTAAACAAGATTCTTACACAAGCACAGAATGCAAACCTGGCGTAAATTCTTGGAGTAGTAACCCAAAGCACAAAACGCCATGTCTTGAATGTTTTTACAGTGCTTCAAATCCAATTCCGCCAGTTTTTCACACCCAGCAGCCATTGCTGTCAAACCAGCACCTTCAACACCTTCCAAACCGCGCATGTCAAGATCAACCAGCTCCTTTAGCTGCCCTATATATGCTACCCCTTTATCAGTCAACCTAGCGCAATATGACACATTAAGCTTCTTCAACTTCTTGCAACCATTTGATATAGCTGCCAATCCATCATCTCCAATGCCCGGGCAGCTGTTAAAATTCAACAAATGAAAACATATAAATAGATAAGCAGCATTTTTTCAGTAATCATGATAAACAGGAAGTCTGGTTGCAAGGATCAAGTTACCGGTATAGATCGAGTTCAACAATCTTGCTACAGTTAGAAGCTACATAGAATAATCCCTTATTTGATATTTCCGTGCAGAGACCCACTTTCAAGCATTTCAGATTTGAGCACCGAGACAAGTATTTAAGAGCTGCAAGCGAAGAATGAGCAACTGAGCAATGAGCATGAGTGGATAGAAATGAAATGCATCTTGGCATATAAAATGAGCTACACAAAAAGTCATGAAAGTTCACAACCCTAATTTTCCTTGAGCAAATCAGTGGCATGGAAGTGATCTAACCTGTATCATTGACACCACAGCAATCAGTAAAATCAAGCTCCTCGAGCAGACCACAGTACAAGCCAAGCAGCTTCAGACTTTTCTCAGAAATGAACTTACAGGATTCTAACTGCAAAGATGCAAGTTCTCTACAAGAATCCGCTATAGCTGAAATTGCATCATCGGTTATGGAATCACAGCATGCAAGATTCAGAGTTTTCAAGTTGCTACATCCAGTTACAAGCTGCACCACGTGTATATCCGTCAAACCTATGCATTTGCTCAGGCCAATTTCAACCAGAGACTTGCAAGTGGTACTAAGGGTCTCAAATACAGACCGAGAAACACGGGCACCATCAACTTTGAGTGTAGCTAGACATCTCAAATTCTTCAAGCAATTGAGAAATGTGAAAGAAAGATCCTGCCAGATAAAAATCATTATATTCTGTCTGGGAAACATTGATTTTTTCGACTTAATTTTCTCCATTTTTGTGCCTAGAATAATGACTAGGAACAAAAAGAGTCGATAGAGTAAAAGGCATATTAAGCTTACAAATTCTAGAAAATACTCACGACCATACAATGACTAGCATTGAGCTTCAACAAGCCAAAATGTCCTTTAGTAACCGCACATAAGCCAGCCGAAGTAATACCATCACACCTTGAAACACTTAGTACCTACAACCGCAGAGACGATAAACAAATGAGTACATGTGATCACCCAAATTGATTCATCTCTCATCATAGTGAATCCATTCATGAGCTAGCTTGGTCACCAGCCGCTATTACGGTGCATCAATTGCTCACTAAAAACCCTACTTTTGTCAATCGAATGCTTGATAAATCATTAAATCAATTCCATTACATTTTCTTGACCAAAGAAACACTTTCTTTTCCCTACAAATATTTGCCCTAGATGAGATTTCCACTCTATTACTACGCTCATAATAGATTCTTAGACAGTGGTGATCTTTCGCTAGTCGAAGCTGTTTTATTGGTGGTTTTCTGTAACTCCTTATTTGAAACATATTTTTGAGGGGGGGAAAAGAGCTATTCGACTGTTGGTTTAATTTAGGTTACTAATATCCAATTCCATACCTTAAGAAGAGGGCATCCATTGCCCAGAAAACGCAGGCCTGCATCATCAACTGATGAACACCCCACCATTACCAAACCCTCCAGCTTCTCCAAGCACGAAATCGAACGCAATGACTCGCTGGTCACCTGTAAAGCAGACATAAACCAAACTCCTAATTATACTCCATTCTATAAAATTCACAAAAATCAGAAACAGGATATTTGAATTCCCGTGTTCCATGGCTACCTCCAAGTAAGAGATATCAAGGTATCTGAGATTCAAGCACTTCTTGGTGAGAAGATCGATTCCCAAATCAGTGATCTCCAAGCACCACTTCAGGCTCAATCGCTCCAAACCACCGCACCCAACCGCTATATGCGCCAATCCAACATCCGTGACATTCAAGCATTTGTCTAATCGGATGTCTCTCAGCCCCGCCGCGCAAGAAAGCGTCTGAAGTGCCCTGTCGCCGAGCGCGAAACAGTAAGAGATATCCACCATTTCCAGCCTCTCGCTGCAAACCCTAACTAACATCTCCAGGCCAGAGTATCTCAGCCCATTCGCCCGCTTTAGGTTCAGGCACCGAATCCTCCGCGTCCAATTATCCGGATCTCCGAAGCAATGGAGAAGGAGATTGGCCACAGCGACCTCGTCGAAGCGAGGACAGGCGGAAAAGTCGAGAGACTCGACGGAGGAGAACTTGGAGAGGAGGGAGGCGGCGAACTCGGGACGGAGGATGCGGAGGTGAGTCCGACACAGCGAGTCAACTCGGTTGAAGGTCTTGCAGACGAGGCGGAACGATTTCCTGTCAGAGTCATCAGCCAGTCCGGATCGGATCCGAGCAAGTAGGTCGTCGGTGAGGAGGTAAAGTATTCGGGGTGCGGTCATCAGGAAACAAAGAGAGGCAGAAAACAAGCAGACGACAAAGAGGGAAGGAGATCGGATTCCGATTGGGGGAGAAATTCAGGTCGGGACGAAGAGGAAGAGGACGCGGAGGTGGAGGAGAGAGACGGACTGGCGGCTGAGGGAGGGAATCAAACGGCGTCGTTTCCTTAGCACTCGCATCTCGTATGATCGGATTTGATCCTGCCTTGCGGTGTTTCCCGGTGTCTCCGGCGGGTTCCCGACAGACGGTGTTGGCGAGGAGAGAGAGAGAGGGAGGAGGAGGAGGGAGGGAGGGAGGGAGAGGGTAGAGAGAGAAATGGGGTGTTTTCTGGTGGTTACAGGCTGCCTTGTGAGTCCATGACGGGGTTTAAAAGAGAGGGAGCGAAAAATCACCGTTCCGTCGCGGGGTAACGGGTGAGAGTATCATGTCTGACGTGGCATAAATCTAGTGGCTGATTAGTTTAAGATAGATAGGTGAAATGACCAAAGTCGCCCTTACTCAGGAATCGGGATCCATTGTTTGCGTAGTACAGTACGGTATGATGTATGGTAAATTAATTTAGGTGTTGACCGATAAAGTCACCAAATTACAAACAAGTGCCTCTAAACTCTAAAGTAATGCTCCCTTCGTCTCAGGGTATTTTATTTTTGATGGTATTTTTTAAGAATGGTAAAAATTATACTACTTTTTTTGGAAATATCATAAAGTTGTTAATATTTTGGTACTTTTTTAAAGAGTTAAAAATTATATAAAATAATATACTTATTAGTAATAGGAAAAATAACTCAAAATAATATCAACTATGAGAAATATACCAAAAATAATACGAACTAAAAAAGTCTCAAAATAATACAAACTATCCACCTATTAACCAAAAATAATACAAACTTTAAAATCAACCAAAAATAATACAATCAATGAAATTTTTACTTTAAATAATAAAAACTTTTGAACTTAAATTAGGATAAGATTCAAAATAAAATTTTATTTATCAAAACTATATAAAAAAATCTATAATTGTTCATACTTTGCACAAATCAACCTTTTATATTTTAAATACATCAAACTCACTATTTGGTTGTCCAACTTTGTATAATACAACCACAATTTTTAGAAATCACACAAAATAACATGAATTCTAGGATATGATTTTTTTTTTGAATAATTATGGATAAAGTGGATGTGATTTTATTTAATATCAAAATAAAAAGTAGTTTTTTATAAAGTTGAATAAATAAATAAATAAATAGTTGTTTTGGTGTATTTAAAAATAAAGGGGATGCATTTGTGCAAAGTGTGACTATATACACATATTTTTGTAAATTTGGTAAATAATGTTTTGTTTTGATTCTTCTCTTAGTCCAACTTCAAAAGTTTGTATTATTTTGAGTTAAAAATTCATAGTTTGTATTATTTTTTGTTTGTAGGTTGATAGTTTGTATTATTTTGAGAATTTTTTAGTTCGTATTATTTTTGGTTCATAGGTGATAGTTGGTATTATTTTGAGTCATTTTTCCTTAGTAATATACATAAGACTATGTAAAAAAATTTAATAAAAATTATTATTTTATATAGTTTTTAACTTCTTAAAAATGTGTCAAGAAGTCAATAGACTTATATTTCCAAACGGATGGAGTATAAAATATCAATAATTTTATTAATTTATAAAAATAATTTCATATATATTATAATTATTTATGAAATTATAAAAAATTAAAAAAATGGATATTTTATAAAAATTTTAGCTTTTAAAAAACATGTTAAAAAATCAAACAACAAAAAAGTCTGTGAAACGGATAGAGTATTTTACATAGATTTACTATATTAGACTAGTAAATTATTGGCTTTCTGTGGACAAATTACATGGAGCTTGTTTGGATTCACTCTTTATAACTCTATGTTATAATGCAATATTATAGATTATAAATCATAATAAGTGGTCATCCAATCCAAACAAACCTTGAAGTTGTTATCCGAAGACAAATTTAGTCTTAAAAAATAAAATAAAAAAAAGGAGCTTGCTGATCCATATAAACGTCATATTTATCACTATACCCATTTTTAATTTCCTAGTCATTTTTGTCAATCATTAGGATATTATCTCAATCTAGATACGCACAAAAGTTTCATAATCAAATTAGGTATACACTTTTTTATGAAGATATATTTTACACCTAAAATTAAGATTGATTCTTATTATAAAAAAAAAAAGAAAAAAAAAGAGAGGAAAATGGGAAAAAAGGAAGGTTTTCCTAATTTGGTAATTAATTTATTTAACTTAATTCAGTGAAGATTTTATTTATTTGATCATAGAACCTATTTGATGTTTGAAACAAATTATCTTAACGGTAACATTAAGGGAAAATTTGGTAAGTGTCCACATTTTGGGCAAAAATTAAGCCCTAGGACAAAAAAGGGAATAAATTAGGAGGGTGTCCAAAAATTCCAATTTTGCCCTTCCTTCCCATTTTCCTCCTTCCCATTTTTTAATTTGACCATTGACCATTGACTGGTCAAAGGCATTGACTTTTGGTGACACATGTGTGGTGACATGTAAATTTTGTGTTTACACAGTTTCGGTTTTTTTTTTTTTTTTTTTACGGGGTCACTGTCACCACTCTTTGACAGTGGTGACAGTGGTGACACGTGTGTGGTGACATGAAATTTTTTTGATTACAGTTTCGTTTTTAGTTTTTTTTTTTATACGGGGTCACTGTCACCACTCTTTAAAAGTGGTGACACGTGTGTGGTGACATGAAATTTTTTAATTACAGTTTCGTTTTTAGAGTTTTTTTTTTTTTACGGGGTCACTGTAACCACTCTTTGACAGTGGTGACACGTGTGTGGTGAAATGAAATTTTTTTTATTACAGCTTCGTTTTTAGAGTTTTTTTTTTTTACGGGGTCACTGTAACCACTCTTTGACAGTGGTGACACGTGTGTGGTGACATGAAATTTTTTTTATTACAGCTTCGTTTTTAAAGTTTTTTTTACGGGGTCACTGTCACCACTCTTTGATAGTGATGACAGTGGTGACACGTGTGTGGTGACATGAATTTTTTTTTTATTACAGTTTTATTTTTAGAGTTTTTTTTACGGGGTCACTGTCGCCACTCTGTCACCACTCTTTGACAGTGGTGACACGTGTGTGGTGACATGAAATTTTTTTGATTACAGTTTCGTTTTTAGAGTTTTTTTTACGGGGTCACTGTCACCACTCTTTAACAGTGGTGACAGTGGTGACACGTGTGTGGTGACAGTGATGACACGTACATGGCAATAGATTCAACAAATTACTAAAGAAATGGAGTTTGTTAATCGGAATCTAATTGAAGCTACTTGTTTTTCCCTATCACAACAACAACTTCCCCCATTTTTGTGCGCTCCCTTAACTAACAAAACGTGAATCAAGCCGGTAAAATACTCATAAATCCCAATGTTCTAGAGCAATCAAAAGATGTCAAAGGGATCCAAATTGATCAGTTAAAGCAAAACCAGAGTCTCCACAATACAAAACAAAGATCCAATTTAGAAAGGGAAGCAAATCAGGGACGGACCTCGAAAGAAAAAAAATATCAGATCTTCTGCATCCATCCTCTCACTTGTAATCTCTTTGATGACGAACATGCTTAAACTGATTAATAGCATCATTGTGGGCACCGTCACCGCCATTGATGACACCGCTGCCTCTCTTGTTCTTGTGGTTGTGTAGTCGGTGCCGCAGAACGGCGGCGGGAGCGCAAAAGGCGCTTCGAGGTCTCAGATTCATTAGCAGTAAATCATCTTCGGCTCGTCGCAGTCGGCGTCGCAGAACGACGACGGGGGAGCGGATTCGATCTGGCCTCACTGTGTCGTCATCATCATCAGAGTAATAGCGCGCCGATCCTTCGATCTGGCCTTCGGAGCAGTCAGATCCGAATTCGAGGGGAGACGGCGGAAGGAAGGGAGATATTATCACTTCGATCTGGCCTTCGGAGCATGTCTTGCTGTAATCACTCTCTCGCTCTCTCAATTGCTCTTAATTGAATCCAAACCGTCACTTGCTCGTGCTACTATAACCGAAACAACAATGGGGAAGAAGGGTGTCGGGATCCACCTGTTGACGTCGCGGTTGCAGCGAACCAGATCGATGGCCGGAAAACCCCACTCGAAGCCAGATTTGGAGAAGACTCTCCAATCTCCGATGTGATTTGCAGCCAATCTCTGAATCTCCATGTCGCCTCCTCTATGCAGGCATCCTAAGAGATTTCACCTTTATGCTGTCGGCAACAACCTCCGCCGCCGAAAGAGCAACTTGAGCGAGCTGTAGGGATCGGAATCGTCCGCGGGAGTTGGCCGGAGTGATAAGGCAGTGGAGGTCGAGGAGGGGAACCGACGCCGTGGAGGTCCGGGGGGGGAGTTCTGAGATGCGGATGAGGACTAGAATGGGAAGCAGATCTAAAAGCCTCAAGAAGAAGGGGAGCCGGGAAGGGTGGGGTAAAATAAAGTAAGGGTAGTTTAGGGATTATGAAAGTTTTTTGGACAAATGCTAGCAAAGCTCAAACCATGGGACAATTTCTAAATGGCCCAAAGGCCGAAGGCCTTTGGGCCAAATTTCTTGTAACATTAATATAATAACATCAATTTATTGTTATTGTTTTACTAATTTGATAATTCAATCATTTATTTAAACTCTAATACTCCGTATTTGATTAAGAGAGAAAAGTTTCCAACCAATTTGACCACCTCGTCCCCACAATAAACTAATTAGTACGTGTGTGAAATAACAAGAATTTTGTAGGTAATAATTTTATATTAAATGTGTTTAAACCATATTTGATAAACCATATTTGATACATATTTGATAAAATGAGGTTTCATTGATAAACTTTTTTTTTTATTACAAGGCAAGAATTTAGATTGTGTCAACCACGATTGTAACACCAGCCAATGTCATTGATAAATTTGTTAACTTACCTATTTCATGCTCTTTTTTATGTATATTTTTTAAAAAAAATTGCATTTTCATCCAAATTAAACCAATGTTGTAAAATGCGAGACTCCGGTAATCGGGAGTGATTGAAGGAAAATATGTGTAAAGATCTCATAGATTTGAACTCCGTGGAGTTAAATAAAAAATGGCTAAACCAATTTAAATCTAAACCAATTATTTATAATTGAGTGACTAAGATTTAATCAAATCTATGTGGATTTATTTTATAAACTCCATGTAATGTAAAGTGGAAAAAAAGAGTGGTGTGACAAATTTGAGCCTAAAAATTAGGCATATAAGGAAGAAAATGTAATCCAACATACACGAGATTGAGGAATTAAATGCGAATTTTCGTTAAATAGATCGCTCCTCCACACGTGACCACATCTATCTACAGGCATATGAGGCATATTGTTGTCTAGCTATATCAATTGATTCAAATTCTACAGGTTTGGGTAAGGTCCCCCAACCTAGAATTGATTGGCCTCAATTTAAATATATATAATAATGCTTTCATTTTAGCATATTTTATTTTTTAAAAAACTAGTCTGGTTGAAATATGGGTTGTCTCATATTGAAAATATTGAGATTTATTGTATACTCCTTTCGTTCTTCGAAATTTGACGTTTTACTATTTACGCACGCTTTTTTATGAGCTAAAAACTATATAAAATATCTAGTTTTTTTAATAATTTTTTTAACAATTTTGTAGTTATTATTAATAAGTACAAACTTGTTAAAAAACTTTTTTAAAAAATAAATATTTTTTATATTTTTTATCATTATAAAAAAACGTGCGTGAATAGTAAACGACAAGTTTTGCCGAACGGAGGGAGTAATATATAATTAAGCTTGTCGGTCTGCTTTTCTCATTATTAATTTGTTTTGTGATACAACCCCATTGAATTTATATGTTGTTCGTATCGATCTCTTGTACGTAGGCACACACGACCTCCCTCCAACTTGATCCCATTGGAACCGAGCTTAACAAATCAAAATCCATCTCATTATTGCTACGTCAATTTATAGATCAATATTAATATATACCGCTCTCTTTTTCAAAATCATTTTGTATTGTAAGTGATTCACAACATACCGGAAATGCCTGGTAGAAGAGAGAGTACGTGTCTATAATTTAACAGTCTTCTGTCTACTTACTTGTCTGCCATCGAGATTTGAGGAATACCAAAGTATATGTTTTATGTTGTATGTTTTAACAGTCTTCCGTCTACCGACTTGTCTGTCATCGAGATTTGGGTATATCTGATCTCGAATTCTTATCTAATAAAAAAATGTATGTGTAATGCACATAAATATGTTTAAAATAATTATAAAAAATTGTTATTTAATAAATACCCTTAATTTTAAAAAAATAAGTAGTTATTTTTGTTATGCAATTTTTTTTGATAATACAATGTTGACAAAAATTACTATAATAGATTTATAAATTAATATCAATTACAGGATAATTATATCCATTTATGGTTTGATATATTTATATTATAGATATAAAAATATAAATAAAACAAAGTTATCAAATATTTATCTATTAATATTTTTTTATAAATGCAGATATGAAATATTTTTCATTTATATTTTTATTAGTTGATTAAAATATAGATGGATAGATTGTTGTTTGAAAATACTTTTTATAAATTATGACAAAATTTTGTTTTAATAAGTTTTTATTGGGATAAATTCTTACTATAATTAATCATATAATGGCACGCCACATATAATATCATGTATAGATATACTACTTCAATTAATTTTCATCTAATCTCTTTACATCCACTCATATAAGTCAAGCGCTATTGTTTGGCAAGAATTTGATTATTTGTCTAATATGAAATAAATGAAATGAACACTAGGTGGTTTTTCGAGTTGAACAATTCATTTTTAATAAAATTGAGTTCGAGTGAACTCGAATTTAGAAATCAATCAAGTTTATTTAAAGTATGCTCGTATTCGATTTATCCGATAATATAAGTTTTTTTCAATTTTTTTTTTTTTGATTAGGTAAAAATTCGAAGGTCAGACAGGCCTGACTCATCGAAAGGCCGACAAAGTCGGCAGACGGCGAACCGTCAAGCGTACAACCTAAAAAACAGAAATACAAATAACGAGTGAAATGAAACAAGCAGAAAAAACCCTACAACAAGACGATCCAAGAAGACCAACTCCAAGAAAGTTGAGGAAGTCGCCGAAGAACGAAGCCAAGCACCACCGAACAGTGGCACCGCGGGCCAGCGGTACAGCAGGACTCTATATCCTGTGGGTAGTGCAGGCGAACTCCAAGGAAACTCAATCCTAGATACGGAGACGCCCTGAGCGCACCACCACGACCCATAAGTATTTTTCAAGTTGAATTATAGTTGTTTGGCTCGTATAACAGTTTAAATAAATTTGTTGTTTAAGTTAAATGAGATGAATCACTAGATCTCGAGCTTAGTATGTTTAATCATGTAATGCTCGTTTTGAACCGAGTCTATCGAACATAATTATTATTTTTAACTTAGTAACTTTATATTTAAATCAAGTAGTGTGTAACTCATTTAACAAATATTTCTATATTTTTAAAAGAATTCGAATTTCTAAATTTCTAAAATGAGATATAGTTTTACAGTCAATCTATCAATGTGTTTAAAATTCATTTGAAGTCATAATCGTAAAAAATGAAGCAAAACGCTCTCTTTTGAGCATGGAAAAAAACCCATTTTGGAGATGGAAAACACCATCGTCAAACCGCTCTTTAGAGGCCCTCAAAATCTCGGCTTCAGCCTTACATCGGCTTTAGCCGCTCCAACCGGCTTCGGCCACCCTTGCACCATCGCAAATCGCCTGGTTTCATGTGTTGTTGACACTTGGCAGTCCTAAAGGTTAAGATGCGAAAAAACCCTAACCGATAAATCGGTGATCTTGTGTCGTATAAAAGACTTAATTAGTTTGGAGTCTTTGTTGTTGTCGGGATCTCCTTCAATATCGCATCCCTTTGCCCAATTTTGGTTTGCAAAACTCAATCGTTCAAACACAGCGTTTGTGCGTCTCTTCCTCATCTCTATTATCTTGGTGGTGTGGGAGGGGAGCCTTCCACTGGTATCAAAACATCCGCCGGTTCGCCCTTGGCCCCACCTCATGGTTCGGCTTGAACCTCAATCTCCCAAATCTAGCCCCATATGGTCATGTGCGCACCGGCCTCGTCGAGCTTGGGTTCGCTAGCGGTGGGCTCTCCTCCGTCGTTCGTTTGGGTTGGTGGGTGCAAGACGTACACCATCTAGCTAGCATGTGCTAGTCGGCCCATTCGATGGCTTGTTACCACCGACGACCATCTATAGTGCGTCCCACCTTGGCTTCATCGCCTCGATGTGCTCTTGTTAGACTTGGCCCGTTTTCACGCTTTGGGCCCAAGGTTTTGTTTTGGGCCCAAAGCAGCCCGAGAAGGAGGGAAAACAGACGTTTTTATATTTTAATTTTGTATATTTAATTGTATATATATACATTTATATAAATCCCGCTCATATGGGCACCAGGGCATGTACAAAATCTTGTTATGGTTGATTAAATCCCGATAGGGTTTCTAGGTGCTCTTTTCTCAGGTTGTGTGTGTCTTTGTGGTGGTGTGACTTGGCGATTTGATCCGTGGATTTGGTTCTAGTTGTCGGAGTCGAGATAGGTTGGGGTCATGATACTGTGTACCGTAGCGTCACCATTACTGGGTTGATTGCTTACTTGGATTTTCATCCTCACTGCTTACAGATCGGGTCCTGATGTATCGTAAACCTATGGTTCTACTTCAGAGTGAGGCTTGACTTCATATGTCGTCTTTAGCCACTTCCAGTTTGGTGTAAGTCTTCTTCGTTTCGTTTTTTTTATAGTGCGTTTGCTTGAGTTTGCACATTTATGTATTATTGTATGTTATGGTTTTAGACGATTATCCCATCTGCCGGCTTAGTCGACCTTCGAGTTTTATAAAATAATAATAATAATAATAATAATAATAATAAATCTACCAACATGTTTAATAACGTTAAAAAGTCATTACTCGACCTGTTCGCGAAAACTTATCACTTTAGCTCCGTGCACAATATTTAAAAAATATTTAAACTACCTAAATTACCCCCACTTTTGTCTTAATTATATAAAAGCAAAGTACAATCACATTTTTCAAGGTAATTCAAATTTTAAATAAACGAGGGTAAATTGAGAAATATATGGGTAAAATCAAAATTCGAAAATGATAAGTTTTTTTTTGAAATTTAAACAAAATCAAAACTCTAAAATGACAAGTTTTTGCGAACGGATGTAGTATATTCGAGTAGTTTGATAGTGTGGACATTTGTGGTGCGTTTGTACTCATGGAAGAGGGACGACGGAAGAGGCGCCCATCCAGAGGCGTGAAGGGGCAGTTCAACTACTGAATGTGGCGTGGCGTGGCGTATATCGCATCGTTTTATAGGTACGTAGAGCCGTATATGGCGACGACGAGGATTCAGATATTATAGGAGGAGGAGGAGGAGGTTAGTTTGGTAATTTCGTAGGGACCCGTTGAAGAGGGTAGGCCCCCACAAGCATCTAATCTGACCGTACCTATATCTTCGTTCAATCGACGTTGACGCAACACGTACGACGCTAGTACACTTTCCACAGTTATTTCGCTATTTACCCATTTTGCCTCATCAATTTTAGGTATTTACGTTTTCCACCCCCATAAATTACGTAGTATAAGTTAGGTTGTGACGTTTTTTCCAACCTAAACAATAAAGTTAGGTAGTGACGACGTTGAATTAAAAAAAAAATTAAAATGGAGGAATTTCCTTTTCCATTTCTAATTTTTCAATAGATGTTTTTTAGACTATTTATATTTGATACTGGACCTATATAAAAATAGGTTTTGTGTTCTAAAGAGTAAGGACATATGATAAATATACTTTATTAGAAAAGAAAACCCTAAAAAAAATAGGTAAACTCTATAATCTAATTTAAAAATGGTTAAGTCGGATGTATCTAGGGAAAATATTTCTCAATTTGACTTCTTATCCTGTGCCTTAAGGATATAGGATAGAAAAATCGTATAAAAATTAACAGTGTATGAGAAAGATTAGTTATCATCTGTTTGTAAATAAGCGGCTTTTTCAAATTATGCACGCTTTTTTTATTTTTTTTTTAAATTGATTTCCCTTTTAAAAATTTCTCTCAAAAGAAAGAAGCTGAAGAACAGCCCTGGGAGCAAACGACGGAGGACGACCACCAGGCAGCACAACGCAAGGAGCAGGAGGGCGGCGGGAGGGCGGAGCCGAGGGTGACCCATCGGTAACCGGAACCCAAAGACGGAGCAGCGGAAAGATCACCGGAGAACTGGCAAGGCGGGGGAGGCGGCAAAACGATGCTAGGGGCTGGAGGGCTAATGAGAAAGGATTCGGCAGAAGGATCCGGTGGGAGGATGCAGAGGCGTTAGCCAAGGCGGCGGCAGAGAGAGGGGGGACATGGCACCCCACACACAGCCGGAGAAGCCGCAGGCTGCCGACGACGGGAGACGGAAACGGAGGGCCGAGGTGTTCGGTGGTGCTTGTTGGCACCGGAGAAACGGTGAACGATAGTACTGTAGGGTAAGGACCAAGGTTGTCGGTGGCTGATGGCTGGTGGCAGGCTGCTGGCATGGTGAGGCAAGGGAAGGGAGCAGGGGCGGCGCAAGACAAACGCCTCTCAAAAGAGAGCGTTTTTAGGTCAAGCCCCAAAGGCTTAGTCTAATAGAATACTGATCATGCATAATTTGCTCTAACTTTTTTTTTTTTAGTATTTATCTTTAATTATACTATATTATTTATAGTATAAAAAAGTATTTATTTTTATTTTTGACATTTTCTTTGCTCCACCCGTAGTCACAACTGTTTTGATGGACAACAAAAGGTGACGTTGATTTTGCCACTTTTGATCCGAAAATATGACAGAAAACTTTTCGCGCAAAAAACTCACATTATGTCTTATACATCATATAAATGTGGTTGATACACATTTGATCGAAAACTATTCAGTTTTGATGAGTCACAAACTCACAACCGTTACTCCGGAAGTATCAAGTAATTAATTATGGACCTAATTGTTAACAATTGAAAGGTATTTTCCATCATATATGTAAATGTTTCTATCTAAAGAAGTCATGGAGAATATATCGATACAATCATCACAACCACAAGGTCCACACCCAATAAATAACTTGACATCGGTCCGTCGTTCGAGTCTCACGCAGGCCTAAAGAAAACTTTGTTTAAAAGAAGTGAAAGTAATTTGGATGGTTAATTTACACTCGATGTAGTCTATTCCATCATAGTGGACATTAAATTAAAAAATAAATCAAAGTCAACACAAAAAAAGTAAATAAATCAAAGTCAACACAAAAAAGTAAATAAAGAAGTGAAAGTGGTTTGGATGGTTAATTTACACTCGATTTTGCACCTCAATGAGCAAATTTAATTTAAGTGAAATTTCTTTTGTAATGATGAACTTATGTAACTTTTGTGTGGCTCACGAAGTTTTTTTAAATTGTGTGATAACTACGAGGTTTTGCGAAAAATTGTGTGATAATTACAATGTATATTAGTTTGAATCTCTTCTAAAATACTTTATAGCTTTGTACATTAGTTTGAATATCTTATAAAACTATTTTTTATATACTACTCCCTTCGTTCGGCAAAACTTGTCATTTTAGCTTCTTTCACAAGTTTTAAGGCAATTAACAAATGTACTAATTTACCCTTAATTATTTTCCTCCTTTTTTACTTTATCGAAAACTACAACTAACAAACCATCAATCATATCAAGAGCATTTTTGTAAAGTGAAAGGCAAAATACCTACAATGACAAATTTTTCTGAACAAAAATAACATCCTAAAATGATAAGTTTTGCCGAACGAAGGGAGTATTTTTTATAGATGATCCAATTTTTTTTATTTAATTTTGAATTGTTTTAAATATTCAACTTTTATTTTTAAAGAAAAAATTACTCAAAATAATATCAACTATCAATTATAACTGATATTAATACGAACTTTACAAATTAATAGGGTATACATATTACATACTACTACCATACAAAGTATTAAACAATTTTTGTTGTGAGACAAATTCTGACCAATTTTTTGATGTGGCAGCCAGATGTTAGAAAATTGAATGACATAGTATCATGTCATTAAATACCAAAATGTAATTAAAAGTAAATAAATTTGACTTTGAGTATATATAAGATATAGGGTTAATGTACTTATCTAATTGAGTATTCAATAATGTGAGACGCTATATCATTTTTTCTACTTTTAGTTATTAGTTAAAGGTGTCACATTATTATTCTAATAATAAAAATTTATAAGATGATTATTTAAACTAATTTATGTTTACTATAATAACTTTTACGAAACCTAGTGATTACCACACGAAATTTTTAAAAATTTGTGATTAATGTAAGAAATTTTCCTTAATTTAATTTAAGTTGGCTAGCTATAAAACAAAATCCGTCAATTTAATTTATGTTGGCTATAAAACAAAGTCAAGTTGAGAGGGAATCATATGCTTATTAACGGGTAAAAAAAAAAAAAAACAGATCAAAGATACAAAGCAACATAGAATAAGATTCCGATGCTTATAATTACGATATGACGAGTTATGTATCATCCACTTCTTCCCCAAATTCAACTTTCATGTATTTTTTCATTCGTGCTTATCATTATCAATCTCCAATTTCTATAAGTGGCATGGCATTTTTGAAAAATAATAATTTGGTGTTTGTACTATTAAATTGCTTATTAATAACCATGAATTTATAAAATTATATTTGGTGCTTGTTTTTGGAATATGCATGCCTGCACAATATAATATATTATTAATCATACACTTTCTATTAATAGCCATATATCTTTTGTAGATTTTTGTCTTGTTTTCCTTGTAAAATGGATGTCTTGTCCTTTATTTATTTATTTATTTATTTTTATAATCGGATTTTCTATAATATGCTCCAAGGGCATATGACAATAGACCAAGTTCAGAAAAATATTTCCCCTAAATATACCTGATTTAACCATTTTTAAATTAGATTACGAGGTTTATTGATTTTATTTCTCAATTAAGTATTCTTATCATATGCCCCTAAAATACACAATAGACAAACCGTTTTATAATATATGGCTACTTCAATATATTAAATTGATAATTGTGTATGGGTATTTTGTTGTTTAACTTGGGTTCTTTTTTACACCAAACCGCACCATCAATTAGTCGCCACCATCAGTTAGTTTTTCAAATTTTTTGATATTATTTTAAATAAAATAAACATATAGTTTTAGTTTAATTAGCTTTTGGAATTGAGACTTTTCAACATCTACTCGCATAATTTTTTTGGAGCTTTTGGATTTTTATTAACAAGTTTTCATTAGTCATCCTAATAACTAAGTTTACCAAACATCATACTAGCTTATTAATTAACATATATTTAACACAAATAATCTATCAATTTTAATTACCTCCTCAACTATTCTTTTACCAAACATAGCATTACTCTTACGAATTCCCAGTGTTTTAATTAAAGGTGATCCATTTTATTCCTCACACAATAATTATATTGAAAGATGAAGATTGGATAAAAGATCAAACAACTCATTTAGCTAGATCAATCACCTAGTGAATAATGATTCAGGTCTCCGTGACCTCGTCCGCAAAAATGTTATCGCGTAGGCTTCACCCTCCCTGAATTCTTTCCAAATAAGAAAAAAAACTAGTGAATAATGGTTTGTAAAAAAATAGAATTGCAATGGCAAAATAATTATAGAAGACACGATTTTTTTTCTCTCTTCAAATGGAGCCGTTTGGCAAAAAAAGAAAAAATTCTTCAGCTAGCTTATTGGACCTTTTAATTTTGATATTATATAGTTGTAAATAAAATAAAGATAAATTTTTAGCTTAATTTGTAAGACCCGGGGTCTTAAGAGGCGCCAACCCATGCCACCTAGCCCTCTCAGGTCCGTTGTCCTCACTTGGAGCCTGAAAAGGAAGAGCTCTTGTAACATGGTAGGGCTTGAATCCTCCTCCGGGAGGAGCGTACCCGAGCATACTGTCGGAGTACCTCCGGGTCCAGAGTCGGCTCTGATACCATCTGTAAGACCCGGGGTCTTAAGAGGCGCCAACCCATGCCACCTAGCCCTCTCAGGTCCGTTGTCCTCACTTGGAGCCTGAAAAGGAAGAGCTCTTGTAACATGGGTAGGGCTTGAATCACTTATAAATCACTCCCAACATCCTTATGATATCCGATGTGGGACGGGGGTATTACATAATTAACTTTTGAAAATGAAGTATTTTAACAACTAATACTCGAAGTTTTTCAAAGCTTATGATTTTCTATTCACAAATTTTTATCAGCTATTCCAATCGCTAGGTTTACCAATCAATATATTAGCTTTTTAACATATATTTAACACAAACAATTTATCAGTTTCAACTACCCAATCAGTTTCAGCTAGCCTATCAGCTAGTATTTTGCCAAACAGAGCCTAAATTTCTTACAAATAAATTAATGAACAGTAAATGTCAAATTTGCATATTAGCTCATATTGTAATTGCATTGTAAAATTTGTATAAAAATTCGCGCATTGTTTTAATTTGAAAATGGCTGTCCAATTTTTAGATGATTATCGAGAAGAAAATCAAATGGCCGATTATCTTACACCACTTGCAACTTGATTTTAAGTGGTGAACCTTCAAACTTAACAATGAAGGGGTCGAATATTACTATAAAAAATAATTTATTTAGGGTTTGAAACCCGATCATAAGGACTTGAAATCCCGCTCGTTAGAGCTTGTATTAAATTCCGTTAGGGTTTGACCGGTTCTTCGTGGTGCATTTTTGTTCGTGCGGCGTGCGGCTATGCTAGGGTGTGTCTAGGTGTTTCTGTTTTTTCGTTGGGGTTCTGGCGGTCAGGGTCGGGACTGGTCAGAGTCGAGGTGGTGTGTACGGGACAACTCCGTCAACCGAAGAAAATTCATGGAGGTTTGTCTTCACCATCCACAGGGATTCCTGTTGTATCGCTGACCATCGGTGTTGTTCTGGATGGTATTTGACTTCGTTTGTAGTTTACGTCTCCAACGTGTTTGATTTAATTTTGTCTAGTTTGGTTTTTTTTGTAGGGTATGCTTTCGCTTGTTTGTATTGCACCTTTTCCATTTTATGATTGTATGTTTTGACGGTGTACCGTCTGCCGACTCGTCGGCCATCGAGATGCAAGTATATCTGATCTCGAATCCTTACTTAATAAAAAAAATTAATTGATATTATACCAATTTAATCTCTAACTTCAACTTAACTATTCTTTTATCAAACATAGCTAAATATCATACTTTTTTTTTTCTTGATAAGGTAATGATTTGGGAGGGGCAAGTCCCTGCTGAACCACCGGTCCAACACCCAAGGATATCCTTAATGGTGAATACATGCATATTCATGTGAGCAAGAAGATCATGAGAGGGGACTGAGTGGAGAAGATCGACAATCTTGTCGGCAACCATATTGATCTCTTAAAAGACGTGGTTAAATTGAACCATGTCGAAGTGTTGGAAGAGGAAGAGAATATCTGTGATAAGAATCTCAATGTCTCATAGACACTTCCACAACCTATAGGTAAACAAATTGATGACAATGAGATTATCGATCACCCTCGATCGATCACAATGTTTAAAAGTCCGAAAGCTTTAGCCTTGATGATGCCTTCCTTTAGCGCCATGGCTTCCACTGCAAGTGCGGAATGAGTCCACATTGAAGTATTGAACACCGACACAAGCCACACTCAACATAGCTAAATATCATACTTTCCATGACTGGCCTCCAAAAACACTTTTTTTTTTTAGTTTTCCTTCATTAGATGAGGGGTGTGGGGGCAAACCGCCCATGGTTTCATTGTGGGAGATACGGAGTATTGATAAGGAGACCAATCATCTACCCAAAAGCCCAAAACCCTATCCAACTCCTTAAAATTAATATTACAAAAATTTTTAAAATATAGTATTTATTTAAAATATAGTATTTAGTTTATATATGATTATTATAATATATTTTTAAAAAATAAATTCAAAAAAATACCATATAAAAATTATAGTAATTAAAAAGAAGTAGACTGTTTTTTAAAAGTTGTAAAATGATGTTATTTTACTATAGTACTCCGTATAATTTTTTATAAGGAGATTTTTATAAAAAAAAATTGTGAAATAATGATATTTTTTTTAATTTAAAGTGTTTTATTAAAATTTGGTACATGGCTAAAAACCCGTATATTTTAGAACGGAGGTCCGTATGAAGCATAAATTCAATATTGGGTTCCACCTTGCCCGGAGTTACATACTGAGGCAGGCAGTATATACCATACTCCAACCCCAAAACCCAAATCTGTGGGTTGGGTTTGGATGGTTTTGGTGGGGCTG
The DNA here is from genome assembly GCA_963922045.1 of Persicaria maculosa. NCBI lineage: Eukaryota > Viridiplantae > Streptophyta > Magnoliopsida > Caryophyllales > Polygonaceae > Persicaria > Persicaria maculosa. The sequence goes on along the minus strand of OY998267.1, from coordinate 10,633,089 downwards.
TCAGTGGAACCACCGACCCATCTGACACTCTCATGTTACTGCACGTTTCCTTTTTTTTTTTTTTTTTTTTTAATATAAGTAAAAATTTAAAAAGATCGAACAACAAACTTGATACTCGAGATACCGAAAGTTTTTTTGATGGACTAATTGTCATAATATAATATAATGGAAAAATAAAACAAAAAAGAAAGGTGAAATAACGGGTTGCATTGCACGTACAAAGCCTTTCATAATTCCCTTAGTTTATTTATTTTAATTTAAGTCGTTTTAGGATTTTGCCTAAATTTTAATAAAATACTCACCTCTCAATCAATATCATCATTTCATTAACTTTTTTATAAATTTTATTACTCCCTCCGTTCGGCAAAACTTGACGTTTTACTATTCACGCACGCTTTTTTAGGAGCTAAAAACTATATAAAATATCTAGTTTTTTAAAGAATTTTTTAAACAATTTTGTAGTTATTATTAATAAGCACAAACTTGTTAAAAAAAATTTAAAAAAAATAAATATTTTATATAGTTTTTATCATTCTAAAAAAGCGTGCGTGAATAGTAAATGACAAGTTTTGCCGAACGGAGGGAGTATTTTTTAATAGGTACTACATTTTTAATCAATCAAAATCTTTTAAAAAAATCAACAACACACAAATCGATATAAATCATTATTATCCCATAGCTAGAAAACCTAAAATGACATCTATTTTGATATAAGAATAAATTATTAAAACGACCTAAATTTTGAGACAGATGGAGCATAAAATTATAATAATATTATATATATAGGTTGGATCCCGTGTAAGCAACCCTTACGGTGTAATTTGTGAGCAGAGAAATTATTCGTAAGTACCAAGCGATTATTCGTGTATAATAATGTAATTATTCGTATGTATGAACAAATGTAATTATTCGTATGCAACAAAGGATTATTCATATGTATGTACATACGAATAATCACTCGGTACCTACGAATAATGTCACTGTTCACAAGTTACTTTTAATCTCATCCGTTTGATCTTCTTAATCCGACGCTCCAGATTTACTCACAAATTACACAGTAAGGCTTGCTTACACAGAATCTATCCTATATATATATATAAACTAATTAAAAATCATGTCAAAAGTAAAGTTATTTAGACTTTGAGACAAAAGTAGCAATATTTAATTGAAAAAATAGTACTACTAACTTCATTAGGTACATAGTCGTTGACTTTTTAGTACGTTTTTAAACAAAGCTAAAAAATATATAAAATATTAAATTTTTTTTGTATCATTTCATACTTATTATTAACAAATATAAAATTATATAAAAAAATTTAATTTATATAATTTTTAATTTTTAAAAAATGTGTTAAAAATAAAAAAACCATGGAGTATTGATAAAGGGAGGAATACAAAATGCTATCCAATTCAGAATCGAAAAAATCCAAATCGAAGGAGATTCTAGTATAATTATTAATCACTTACTTGAAAGATCGAAATGTCATTGGGAGATCGAACTAATTATGTCAGATGTTAAAAGCCTTTTATCGAATTTGAAAGAAGTATCTTTCTTTCATATTCCCCGCTTGTGCAATAGAGTGGCGGATAAGGATGCACATTTTTGTCACTTTGTCCAGGGAGTCGATATTCACAACAATCTTGGTCTTTTAGACCTCATCCATAAGGATGTTGTCGGGTAGATTCCACTCGCCTGAATTCTTTCATAATAAAAAAAAAAGATAAAGGGAGGAAACAGTACTAAATAAATTAATTGTCAAAGCAAAACGAATACAACATATACATTCAACGTCATCTCCTTCTCCCACGCAACCGGGTGATTGACCACGTTACCCATCTCAGTTTAGAGACGAACTTCTTATATTAGAGATCTATTGTAGCGATCGATGACCTGACCCAAAAAGACGTTATTGGGTGATGATACAACTGTGGTTGATCCACCTCCAAAAATTTGTCTTGTATAAAATAAAATCGAGATTGATTCGATTGAAACAAATAGGGGGATCCATTATCTACTTGTTGAGCAAACATCATATGCTGAGTATTATTGAAATCTTTATGAATAAGGAGCCCTAAAAGCAAAGGGTTGTCTACTTGGGTGGACCCTCTAAGCTGCTTCACGCCATCTACATGGAAACTTCCCGACCCTTCCATCCCAATCTTCCTCCTGCCAGCCTGCCATTGCCCTAAGGCTGATATTCTAAGGTAAACGAGACGAGTAGTGATTGTTCATATGACACTAAAAATTATATATTTTCAGGACCTAATAAACATTGTCCGTCGAGTTGTAGACTCGACATGCAAATTTTTCAAAAAAATAAATTATAGGTCTAACAGTGTAAGTGTGTAAAACTTTTTGCATGCTAGGCCCGACAGTGCAAGTATGTACTTTCTTTTAAAAAAATTATTAATCTTTTTTTCATTTAAAAGATTTTTTTTTAAAAAAAATAATGTCGGGCCTATGGCTCAACCGGTTTGCAAATGGTTTTTTTTTTCCGGGTACCCTTAGTAGTTTTATTTTTTTGGAATTAGGGAAATTGGTTCATATTCATTCAATTTGTTTAGAAACGAATCGAGTTTAAGCCAAATCTAAATTTGAACTCAACCTTTAAAATGTGTTTATACTCAACTCGTTTAGTAAATAAACAAGTTTGAGCCTAGCTTTATTTGAGTTTATAGCAGCTCTACTAACTCAAAACATGTACAATAACTAAGTTTGAACTCAATCTTTAGAATGTGTTCAAGCTTGAGCCGAATTGAGGCTCAATTTAAATTGAGTTTTAACTATTTGTTCATACTCGACTTATTTTGACAAATGAACAAACGAGTTCGAACCGATTCCGAGCTAAACTCAACCTAGCCCAGTCCATACGCTGCCAATTGTTTGTTACTTCTTCAAACAAAACAAAATAAAAATAAAATCATAGGTACTCCAAGCACATGGAAGATAAGTGGGCTTGGGCCAAGCGCAAACTAGGCTTTACAAACAGCAGCAAGAATCAGAAAGAACTAACAAGTTGATTTTTTTTTAAATATTCACTAACAAATAAATAATTAATGAAATATTTAAACTTCCAAAATATTTATAAAAAATATTCATTTTTTTTAGATCGGGCAGAAAAACGAGATCTTATACCGCGTTTTATTCAAAAGATGAAAATTTTAAAATCAGAGTAAAATACGAGGAAAATTTAAAAAAAAAACGCGATTTGAAACCGCATTTTTTTTGTTAAATTTATTTTGGGCTGAATTATGTAATTATGTAAAATTTATAAGCTTAGAGACGCGGTTTCTCTCTCTTTTTTTTTTCTTTTTTTTTGGGTACTGAAAATTGAAGCAGAGGAAGGCTGGTCTGCCGGAGGCCGGAGAGAAGGGCTTTAGGAGGAGAGAGGGAGGCCGGTCCACCGGAGGCCGGAGCATGGAGAGAATTGGGAGGCAGAGGGAGAGAAGGGCGGTCGGGGTCAGAGGTCGACGAAGGGGAGAGCTCAGGGAGGGTTTTCGGGATCGGAGGTCGACTGTCGGGCACTCGAGAGGGGACTCCGCACCTGCTGCTCGAGAGGTGTTCCGCCGCCTGCTGGTGGACGAAAGGGGGCTCGAGATCAGGAGGAAGCTCGCCGGAGCAGGTGGAAGAAGAAGCTCGCCGGCTCGGTGTAGAAATCAGATCGAAGCAGGAGGGAGGAAGATGCTCCCTGTCTCAATTTTTTGTAAAAAAAAAAGAAGAAACATAATTACATAATTCAACCCAAAATAAATTTAACCAAAAAAACGCGGTTTCAAACTGCATTTTTCTGTTAAATTTTTCCTCATATTTTACTCTGATTTTAAATTCTCCACCTTGTGAATAAAAATGAATATTTTTTTGTAAATATTTTATAATTTTGAATATTTCGTTAATTAGTTATTTTTTAGTGAATATTTTGAAGAAAAAAAATTCTAACAAGTTATCTTTCAACAAAATTTAAATATCTGTCTTACAAGTTACATGAAAGCAAATCGAAAACCAAATACAAGTAACATCTGCCATCAATCTCCACAATGGCATTTCAATGCAACTCACCAACAGCAAGAATTTACAAAGATTTCGAGTTTCGGCAACACCCGTTTCAGACAAGAAGAATTTACAAAGATTATGAGTTTCAGCAATTCTCATTTCAGACCTTCAATGGCTATTTCTTCCTCTTATCTATGAGATGATCCCCCTCTTGTACAGTTTATCGCCGCCTTCTACCAACGAGAAAGGCAGCACAGGTTGCCTAATCGCCCTTTCAGCCCCTTCTCGCGAGAAAAGGGTAGTCCCGTTGCTGCCCCAGTACCAAGGCTGAAGATGGGGTGAGCCTGAAATGGAAGGAGCAAGTGTTGAAGAGGTGTGAGGATGGAGCATGACGGATCCCCAGTCTTGGGATCCAGTTTTAGTTTCCTTTAGCCTCCTTCGAACCAGCAAGCTCCCAGCGTCTTCCTTCTTCATCTCGGAGACGCCTCTCACTATGGTCAAGCATAAGAGGAGGACGAAGACGGCGTCCTCTTCCGGTAACAGTTCGACCACCTGAAGCTTCCAGTTCAACAGGGCTGTTGCCTTCCCTGTTGGATTCTCTTCCGTGTACCTAATGAGTGTCACAAAGTGTTCTTCTTCCCTGTCGTGTTCCTCAACTTCTTTGCTCGTCTCGTACTGCATTCTTCTCCCTCTTAATAGCTTCACCTGAAAGGACAGTTGCAAAACTTTTACTTCCATGGTATGACTACACAAAATCACCCATCATAAGCACTTCAACACCTAGACCTGTTTAGTAGCACATCATCATCTGTTATCTTAGAAGAACAAGAAGAGCACCCGGTTCTGGAGACAACCACTACCACACAAGTGAACAAAAGGCCCAATGTGCAAGCCCATCAAGAAGCCAAGAGCTAGTTCCTCATGCCTATAGGCGTCTCTGAAGATACAGCTGTATCGCAATTCCTTTATTCTAGAACATATATGTGTGTATATAAATCTTTGTAATTCCGTTAGAACGAATCAATTAGAATCATCAGAAATTGCTCAAATCCCACTACTGTTTTATCGCGTATGTGGTATTGAGTGTTGAATTTCTTAAAAAGACGTGTTTTGTATTGACTGAAGGGTGTTTTAATGCAATTGTGCTTGTTAACAGGAAAAATAGGTATGGCAGAACATGATGAAAGTTGAGAATCTTACAGAGGATTTGGAATTGTTTTGGTTACTGAGGGTAAAGTTCAGGCCAGAAATTGTAGCAGTTGGATCCCAGTAAATGGTAAACTCGTCTCCTGTTGAAAAGCTCCACGTAGCTCTCCTCTCTTGCACGGATTCTTCTTTAGGGGTTGCTCGTCCAACAACTTTCTCTATGATAAACATAGAATATTGACATTTACGGATAGATACTTGGGAGTTCTGCGTGCTCACCCAATGTGATTTAGGGAGAAAAATGGTTTAAGTAACATACCAGGTGCTGTACCAATCGAGTCAGCAATATAAGACCAAGAACCTTCTCGAACTTCTATGATCCTGTCCTCCCATTTCACAATCTCAGGTGACTCCCCTCCTCTCCTCCAAAATCCTCCTCCAATCCTGTTGAGAGTTAGGGAAATAGACAAACAAATTTAAACAATCAGCAAAAATCAGATTATGATAACAGTTTTTAGATGTTCATATGCAGGATAAAGGCTAACACCTTATACGAATGACAAAACATTCCCGCCCTGCATGATCCAGAACAGTTCGCGATAACCATCGCCCTTCCTGAGGCCGATACTGATTCATTCTGAGTATCAAATCAGAGACCATAGCCCCAGAATCATCTGTGACACGGTCTGGTACACATTTCAACAAGTACGGTGCTTGAACGGGTGGTGTAATTGAGGTGAAGATTTTGATTCTGCGATCAAGTTCTCCTGTGAGAGCCAGAGAAGGGGCTCTTAGCAGGTCGTTCCACTGAAAAGGTGCACTCTCAAGCAATCCTGTACCCTTAAAACAAAGACTGCCTGAGTGACGAAGTTCAAGCATGATTCCCTTTGTTCCGAACTCACAATAAAGGCACCAAGCTTTCTGCCATGAATTTCGGGAAAACACTGACAATGGTTTGTCAAGTTTGAGCTCCCTGTGACCTTTCAGCATCCTAAGGCGTAAGAGCTCTTGTATCTTCTCTGTTTGTGTGGCATCCATGTCTAGCATTAGCCGGACATATACACATAACTGCTATCAAAACATTATGTAAGCAAGAACAGCAGCAACAGCTTATCCTCAACACAAAATCATAATGCCACAAAGCTCAAAGCCTTTTTGGATTTTATTTATCATGATTCAAGCACTTGAACTAATTTGAGATTGAGTAGCTACTAGACCATTTAAAAATTGAAGGTATATTTCAAAGGAAAAACTGGCTATACTTGTGGCTACAAATTTACGCATACAAAATACTTCGAATTCCAATAATATCCCAATCACAATAATCAGAGCTTCCACAGCAAATTATTTTTGCACTAAGAGACTTGTGACAAGCTCATATTCAATTATTCATGATATCATAGAATGCACCAAATGTAAATCCACGATTTCAGTCTTACCTCTAACAGGAATCTTGGGTGCATAGATTTGTATTTGCTGTTGGCATCTTCTGAATCCGATGCCATCCAGTAAATTGGGGGCACTGTCACTGGTTCACCATCCCCCAAATCCACAGGTATCCTAGCCCCTGCTTTTTCATAAGGCTGATCAAATGTGGATTGCCATATCTTCTCGCTTTCCTCGACAGCGTCCCTTTGGACCATTTCCCATGGCCCTACCACCTTCCCCATGGCATCTTCCATGTGCTTGGTATCAGCTGCATACACTGTCGGATAGCTCTAAATTCAAATCAATATGGCGAAAAAAGGATCACTGAGAGAATGATTCAACTCATAGAAACAAAAAACAAATATAACATCACAAACAATCAATTAATTCTAAATCTGCCAAAGGGAAAACTGCCAAGAAACACAGATTAAACTAAAAATTGCAAAAAACCACCCATTATCATCCTTCTTATAACCAATTGTCAAATATTTCACAGATAACAGTTAAAAAACACACTAATTAGCCAATGATTTCCCCCAATTCCCCTTTGCGAAAATTACGGTCCAAAAAATCTGAACTTTCAGCACTGTTCATTTCTATTGTTCATGTTTGACTAACCATGTGGGTGATCCATATGAGCAAAATATCAACCGTCGGGACCAAGCAAGAGCACTGGTCAGAGGACGAAACCAACAAGGACAATAACTTCTGGTATCTCCTCCGAGCAGCCATCAAATACAACGTCTCAGACATATACGCCTCCAAGCACAAAGACACCAGTACCCTCCTCTTCAGCACACGGGCAAGCAGATCCCGATGTAAATCAGTCGCAACCGGATCCTCCGAATCCGGATCCGATTCACTCTCGAATGGCTCGTTCGGGTATCTGGAGCTCCAGATTCGCCTGCAGCGGTTGAACGCGTAATCCTCATTCTCCACATCGAAGATCGCCGGTTTCCCTACGACCTTTGAAAACCTCGAGACGCAGTAATCCCTGTAATGAACCTGGAGAAAAAAAGGGGAGCCGTATAAAACCCTAATTTTGAGGGTTACGAAATTGGGAACCACGTAAATGGGGAACTTGAAAGGGAAGGAGAAGAAGATTAATTACGGGGTCTAACGAGTGGCAAAACCAGACCCACTCGATGTCGAACGGGGGAACGAGCACGGGCGGACACGTATCGACCGTCAGATCGGAGATCAACGGCATCCACAATTCATCGTACCTAAAATTCAGGGAAAAAGGGGGTTGAAATTAAGTTATTCCGTTTTCAACGAAGTTGACTTGAAACAGTGAGACTGGTAGAGAGAGACCTGCGAATTGATTCGAGGAGGGTGGGAGAGTGATGGAGCCAATCGGAGTCAGCCACGTTGCGGAGGAAGGTGACGTTACGCCTGGCAGCGGCCACCAGATCGACCCCTAGACGGACGGCGGCGGTGGCGCCGGCGGAGGAATCATCGGAGGGATCCGGGGTGAAGAGACTCCGGGAAGAAGTTGAATTGGAAGCGCTGACGGAGTCTCGCGACATTGTTAGGGGTTTGGATCATCGGAGAGAGGAACGCGGAAATTGGTCGAATTGGATATGTAAAGCACTCACTGTTTTGTTTTCCCAATGGATGATAATAAAAATACAATAAAAAAAAAGTTCTAAATATCATCAACGAGATGAATTGAAAGGCCGAAAGGTATTATTTTTTTAGATCCTTTCCAGTTCAATTGGGCTATGGTCACTACACCAACTTGTGATTGATGGGCGAAAGGTATTTTAAATCGTCATGAAAATAACTAAAAAAAAAAAGTCAACAAAAAAAAGGGAGTCTAGCCTCTAGGATTGATAGAAATAGCAGTGGCATAAAGCCGTAAGCGAGTAATGATAGACCACCAACTAATGTACTCCTTAATTATTAATTCTTATATTGAGCTAATTATTTCATCATTTAGCTAAAAAAAACTTGTTAAAAGTTTAGGAAAAAAATCATACTAATATATTTATTTCAGAATCTAAACATACCCTTAAAAAGAGGATGAATAATAGTCTTTGATCCTTTGCTTGTCGATTTGGGTCCACATCACTGACCCAAATTGAACAAAATGCAGACTTTTTTTTAATCTTTATCAAAATTCGATCGATTCAGCGGTGTAATTCAACTTATGATTGGTAAAAAAAAAATATTATATGACATTACATTGTGCTGAATGATAATACGAGAATAGAGATTCCATGGTTGCAAATGCAAAATAAAATCATAAAAGTTGTAAAAGTAAAGCAGCGATGGAATTAATTTATGGGCCATAAAGGCACATATATATGGGACACTTCTAGCGTTACTCAGACCCTCCGGCTAATTAAAAGTGTTAGTTTAACCAATGTGGACTAAATCATGATTACTCGCTCCACTTACATAGTTACATGTATATACTCTCTCTATTATATTGTTAAGTAAATTTACTGTTTTTGATTATTCTATTATATTGTTAAGTAAATTTACTGTTTTTTATTATTATAATTTAGTCATGTACGTGGACTTAATCATGTTTGATCAGGCATTTATTTATTTAGCCTGATCAAGTATTTATTCAAAAAAAAAATTGAACAGATGGAATTCATGTAGGAAACAAAAGGGTTTATGCATCAAACAACGGGCAAAGGATTTCAATTTCCAATAGACGTGGGCAAATGCGGGTAGGTCCGCTCGGCCCGCCCCGCCCGTCCGCTAACGCGGACGGGCTTGAACACGGGAAAAGTCCATGCGGGCTGCTAGGTTCGGCCCGCGCCTGCAGCGAGTGCGGGATTGGACATATCAATCAACCCGTTACGGGTGGCCCGTAACGGGTACCCGCCTTTTTTTATTAAAATTAATATATATAATAAATAATAGTAAATATTCATTTAAAAAAATAAAAACAATAATATATGTATTCATTTAAAAAAACAGTAGGTAGTATATTTAAAAAAAAACAGTAGGCTTATATTATACTATGTAATATATATATATATATATATATATATATATATTAAAAACAGTAAGTAGTATTTTTTTTATTAGTGTAGGCTTAGTATATAAAAACAGTAGGCTTAGTGTATAAATAATATATATATATATTAAAATTGATTATAATAGGATTATTATAGCTTTAATAAGAAAAATTAATTAGGTTTGCGGGTACCCGCAGGCTACCCGCATTCGCGGACGGGCTTGGACACGACTTTCAACCCGTCCCAAGTCCGGCCCGCGTCCGCGTTTGCTCGGGTCTAATTTTCAACAACAATAATTTTTTTTAAACTAATATATTGTACTCGTAAAGGGTTACATACGTACATACAGTGGCGGAGCCAGAAAATTTTCGAAGGGGGGGCACAATTATACATGTGCGGTATAGTTGTGGATTAAATTGACATAAAGAATAAGATGTAATACGATAATAAATTATGTTATTTTAAGATAAAATGTTATCGGCTTATGATAAAAACACTATCATTTTTTCACGCCTAAAAAAAGAAATATAAATATATAAATGAAATATCCGAAAAAAATTAACTAAATAAGTATAGGAAACGCAATCTAATAAACATTAAGTTAAGGTTATGTTTGTTATATAAGCTAAAGCTTGGTTTGAGTTTAGTTCAATAAAAGCTCGTCTCGAGCATCAATTACAAAATGAGTTGATTACGAGCACATTTTTATGCTCAATTCATAATTCAGCCCGGATCCATTGAAACTCAAATAGTAAGAATTTTGTGAAATTTACAAATTTTCTTTTAACTTACTATGTCATGAGCAAGTAAAGTTGCATATACTTGGGAAAAAAACTCAGCTCAATTAAGTTCGTTCACTTACTAAACAAATCGAGTATGAGCTTAAGTTCAAATATAGGTTCGACTCGAGCTTGACTTGTTTCTAGATGAGCTAAATATAATCAAACAATACTAGACTTGTTTGGCTCAAATAACAAGTTAACAACCTAGTTAATATATAACTTGTTGCACTCATAACATATAATAATGTATAATCAAATATAAAATTTATAAACTTGTATAACTTCTTATCTAATTGTCGAAATGATTAGTATAACCTCTCATTTCGAAGCTCTCAAGATGAATTATAGTATGTGAATTTTAATTTGAGTAAAATATAAAAGCATTATAGTCTATTGAAACAAAATTAAAGTGATTAATATACCTTTAATTTTAAAATAGCCATAACTTTTTACTCAGATATCGGATTAAAGCGTATTATATATCAAAACGAAGCTATCAACGAGGAGAATACACATAGGTATTTCATCAAATGAGAGAGGGAGCTTGTGCCCCCTAGGCCCCCTTCAGCTCCGCCCCTGCGTACATATGTTGTTGCGTTAGCTATGTGGTGATCGAATATGGATAATATACATATATTTACATATAAAGTTAATCCAATAATGGAACGCCATTGGTCAGAATAAGACACTTACCTACCTTAGGCTTATTTATTATTTATTTTTTATAACATGGTGTTGTGTTAAATGACGTCTTAATTGGTCCAACGTACACTACCCACGTTGGATGTATTGACATATTGACATTGACACATACATAAATGCACGCCTATACTACCCATATGCGTGAATGGTCATTCCTCAAGCGCCTAACCCGATTTATATTCGTTCCGGCTATATACACCGCAAATCCTCACGTCCTTAAGGACGTGCAAGGTATTATGCAGCCACCCGTGCCCGGACGTGCAAGCACGTTTTTATTTTTTTTTAAAAACGTGCTTGCACGTCCTTAAGGACGGGCATGCACGTCATTAAGGACGTGCAAGCCCGTCTACAAAAGACGAAGAGGACGTGCCTCTTCGTCTTCCCGTCGTTTGCTTAGAGAAATCGAGAGAGAGATTGCCGAGTGTGAGAGAGAGAGATTGCCGGAGTGAGATAGAGAGTTCGCCGGAGTGAGAGAGATGGAGCCGGAGAGATCGAGGGTGGCGGTGGAGCCTGTGGGGGAGGGGGTGGCGGTGGAGCCTGTGGCCGGGGGTGGTGGTGGGGCGGCGCCCATGGAGGTTGAGGAGGGTGGTGGTGGTGACGGTGGTGGTGGTGGAGCAGCGGCGGCGGCGTCCGGTAGTGGTGGTGGTGGTGATGGCGACGGAGTGGTGGAGGCGGACCTATTACCGCCGCGGAAGCGGCGGTCTGTAGAGGTTTCGCCGGTCCCGACCCCACCGGTATGTTTTTTGATTTATTTAATTTGTATGATTTATTTTTATAGTTTTATAATATAGTTTATATTTTAATATAGTTTTATAATATAATTTGATAGATTATTTTAGTATATAGTTTGATAGATACTATATAATTATTTAGTTTTAGTATATAGTTTGATAGATATTATATAGTTTGTATATTTTGATAGTTTTAATGGAAAAACAATAAAAACGATTAATATATATTACAAGATATTAAAACATATTAAAATATATTAAAAGACATTAAAATAAATTAAAATAAAAACATTAAAATATATTAAAATATATTAAACTACATACAAATAAATTCTAATTGAAAGACAATAAAAACATTAAATTTCATAATAACAGGCAGGGAGGCTCATGAGGGGTGATGGTACCCTCTGGCCTGTTACGATCGCCGGCCGGACAGCGGTCAGCCAGATTCCAGAGGAGACGGTACCCGACATTCCGACAGCCACAGTCGACGATCTGCTTGCGTCTGCAGAGCGGTACCAGCAGTCGATGGGTACCCCCCCGGCCGACGAGCACGACAGCTTTTGGAAGGGTCTGCCAGCTTGGGATCCTTCTGGCGATGCGATGATGGGGTTGCAGCCTTCTTTGGAGACCGCTGATGTTTTGAGTAGCTGCATTACTGACGTAGTCGTTGGGCGACGGGGCGACATGGGTAGACCGCCTACTCGTGTTATACCCACCATCCCGGAGGCATCTACTTCAGCCGTTCCGGAGACTTCTACTTCAGCCGTTGCAGAGGCTTCTACATCCGGCACCCAGGAGGTCGAGCCTTCGACCTCCCCCACCCCAGCGGCGATCTCCTTGGCCTCTGCAGATGATGTGATCCTTGACGTCGTTGAGGAGGTTGTCGACGGTCAGGAGGGGCAAGCTCAGGGCCAGGGGGGCCCACAGGTAGAGCCCGAGCCCATACCTGCGCAGGCAGCCGCCCCGGCTGTGCAGGTCGACCCTTTATTGCCGCCGGGAGAGCTGCTTCTGGCTTACAGACATCACCGCGCGTATCAGGTGTGGAGAGATTCTACTGTGGAGCTGCCGCTGCTGAAGATCCACCACCGGGTGACCCACCTGCAGCCTTTCGATCGCTACATATTTGAGGGCCCGGGGACCTGGGTGCAGGATCTGATTCCATCCGGCATCCCGCAGCCGAGGTCCCTCCACTGGGAGTGTGTCGACGAGTTTACCTGCACAGCCTTCTTGGAGCATTGGCACCCGGAGACCAGCTCCTTCCACTTTCCATGGGGCGAGATGACCATCACGCTGCACGATGTTGCCTGCCTCATGGGACTTCCGATCGATGGCCTCCCTTGTACGTCAGATCTGCCCGCGGGCGCGTTGATCCCCACCGTCGCGGAGTACTACCAGCTCACCCCGCAGGCCCTGAAGTCATACAGACACGCTGGCGGACCTCCAATGACTTGGTTGACTGAGCTCTGGCAGCAGAGACACGACCCGCTCGTCGACCCCGCCCCCGCTGATGACCCAGAGGCCGCGGCTGATCCTGAGCAGATTAGGCTGCGCATGCATGTGGGAGGGGGGCAGCCCCAGGATGACCCTGCACAGCGGCGGTTTCTCCACATAGGTTACATGGCCATCGCTCTCGCCGCGACTTTGTTTGTGGACAAGTCGCAGAGCCGGATCCCATGGAGGATATTCGGCCTTATTTGGGACATCCCGCGTACGGCCACCCTTGCATGGGCAGCAGGTGCCCTCGCATCTCTTTACAGGGGCCTAAGCGAGGCTACCCGCTCCGGTGCGAAGGGTATAGATAGCTGCACGCCGATCCTACAAGTACGAGACCGCTGAAATAGAGTTATAGTTTCAAAAAATTTATATTATATATTAACGAAATTCTTTTTTGTGTCAAGGCTTGGATATGGGCGTACTTCCCTCGCTTCCGAGGTGATTTCTCCAGCGACCCGGCTAGGAAGGCGGACCCTCGCTTCTACGCGAAGTTCATCGGTCCGAAGGCGCCACAACGCATGAAGGACGCCGCGAAGCTGAAGAAGGTGCGGCAGCTGCGGGACGAGGTGGACCGTCTTACCGTCGCCGACGTATGTATTCGAGACTCTATCTATATGGGCGTACTTCCCTGCGCATGCACGTGCAAGTATTGCACGTCCTTAACGACGTGCAAGAACGTTGTTAAGGACGTGCAAGCCTTTGCTAGTGGACGTGCATAGTCCCAGACTTGCACGTGCAAATCCTTAATCCGGATTTGCGGTGTATATAGCAACACCCTTTATATTTCTTTCACGTTTTTTTTACGATTAATTAGCCGTGTGAATGTGAATATTTTGATGTGAAATATGTTCTATTTGTTTTAACCTCTATTTAATACGTGTCCAGTATTAAATGTAACTAACATTAAAAAGGTAACAAACAGATATTAAATCCGTTCAATATACCTAACAAATTATATATCTGTTCTGGTGTTTGTTCTAAAAAACAAGTTGGAAATTTTTGAGAAAAAAAGTAAAAAAATAAGTTGTGTCTAACGAATTAATGATTCGTCTGTTTCTTTTCTTAAGTTTCAAACTTTTTAACAAAATTTAACACCTTCTATCCGTTCGTTACTTTTTTTTAATATCAGATGTATTTAATGTTTGACACATCAATCTTAGGTTCAAAATGGATTTAGGATCCGTTCATATTGAGTGCATATAGTATCTGTGCTCGGTGCATATAGCAACATCCTCCGCCAACATACGGCTCCACCTACCAACACACTCAGTTTATCCTTCATCCATTTTCATTAATCGTTTTTTTCTTCTAAAAAATTCACTACATTGGAGGGTGTATTTTTTTTTACAAGACGATAATTTGGATAGTGTCAAATTCTATTAAACTGCTCATTAATATTCTTTTAGATGACTCTGAATAAGAAATCAAGAAAGGTGAGTCCAATGAAAAGTGAAACTCAAATCATTTTATTTGCTACCTGATTGATCTCTTGAAACATATAAAGACAAATAATCATCTCAAAGAATTAAAAAGAAGAAAACCACTCCCAATCAACATCTCGATCTCGCAAGGACACCGACCTTGTCCAATTGACATCTAGTGGATCGCTCTTTGGGAAAAAATGAAAAATATATAATGTTGTCAAGTAGTCCATTGTCCAAAAACCGAAGCACTGGGTCAATAGGCCCATTAAGGGATGGAAGCCCATAGGTCCAAACCATGTCATCAAAACGGCGCGTTTTATTGTTCCACCGTCAACTAGTGTCGAATGAGAGTCGCCGGGACGGCGAAGCCTGATATTTTTCAGTATCAATTTCAGTCGGGATCGGAACCCTAGAAATTCGCCGTCGTGACCATGGCCACCAAGACATCGCCTCCTCCTCCACCGCCGCCCTCTCCATCTTCTTCCCCTCTACAATCTCTGGTGGCTCTGGATACAAATTTGTCCCTCCACATCCACAAGGTCACGTCCGCCGTGATCCCACGCGGCCTACTGAAGCTTCTCGAGCTCTCCGGTGACGGCCTATTATGGTTCCCGGTGTCGATCGCCATCTTCCTCTCTCCCATATCACTCCACTCTTACCACCTCTACTCTTTCTTCCTCGCGCTCGTCCTCGGCCTCTTCCTTGACATCGCCGTGATCGGCCCCATCAAGCACCTCGTTCGCCGCACTCGCCCCGTCTACAACAAAGGAATGCGCATAGCGTTCGCCGTCGACGGCTGGTCCTTTCCCAGCGGCCACTCATCTAGGGTTTGTTTCGTAGCCACGCTTTTTTACCTATCAATTGCTGAGATTATAGCCGGTTTGGAGCAGCTGAAGCTGAGAAAGGGGGAGATTGTGGATCGGTGGATTGGAGATGTTGATGATATTGGTAAGATTGTCAATGTTTTTGTATATTGCATGTGTATTTGGGCAGTGTTGACCTCGGCTTCTAGGGTTGTGCTTGGCCGGCATTTTGTGTTTGATGTCCTCGTCGGTGCCTCTCTTGGTGTTATTGAAGGATTGGTTGCTTACCACTACTTAAGGTTTTAGAGATACTCTGAGATCCCCTGAGCCTGGCTTGGTTTCATTTGTATACGTGAAACATTCTGTATTTTTTTGTCCAAAGTTAATGCATTCATGATTCATTACATGGTAATATATTGCCATTTTTCAGATTGTTCCTCCCAGTGTTCATAATTTGTGTGACCTTCTGTTGTATCATTCAAAATTAGAGTGAAGTTAATTTGATGGACAATTGAAGATCCATACCTGTTCATTACTGTGGTGTGAGATGTGATTTTTGAGTGCAGATCTGTTAACTACTTCTAATGCTAGTATTACTGATTTCCTTAGAATGGCATACATCAATGCTTGTTTTAATAGCTTCTTGGAAAGGAAGAGATAAGAAAAGAACAGGTAGAGAGTGCTTATCTTGTTGGGATAAACCGAGGGATGGAAGCAAGGGATTATACCCTTAAATCCCCTTAGATTTTAGACCGGTTTAACTTTGAAGAGTTTGAAAATTTGGAGGGATTTGTCCTCTTTCCAGTTATCTTCATTTTTTAACTTAGAAGAAGGGATTTTTATGCCCCTTTCCCAAATTTCACTCACTATAGATTCAAATGGGAATGCCATAACTCAAAACCAAGCTTCACTATTATTGCATTGGACATTTTTAGCTCTTCCTTGGTGGGAAACTGTCAGTTTCATGTGCTTCTTGTCTGCTTTGTTCTAAACTAATAAATAAAATTTGTATTCTTTGGTTTTCCTTTCCAGTCTTCATTTTTACATTTAGGATAATTGTAGCGTAAGATGTATGTTTGTTAGAGTTTGTCTTGTCAGTTTCAAGTTCAGGTTTCAGATTTTTTTGGTACAGGCTCCATCAAGCCTCCCTTTTGCCTTTGTGCACACTCTTTTGTCATCTTTGCATCTCTTTCCAGCCTGGGCCGTGCCCAATTTGTGTTCATTTTTCAGGTAAGAGTTTGAATCTTTTTTGAGGGCCAAATGATGGAATTTGGACACTGAGACTGTGAAGATTGATATATGATTGTTCATTTAAAACTTGCCACCTCTTTGTTTTGACCTTTGCTTTTCTCAGTCATTCAGGGTCGTGATAATGTTCTCTCTGTTAGCAGATGATGATCCCCTTCTGTTCCTTCTGTATCATTGATATGTTTTGACCTCCTGTTCTGTTGTGGCTGCCAAATTTCCCTTTTCTCTTGAAAGATTCGAACTTTTAGCTTTCTTTGAATAGATTAAGTGTGAATCAGAAAAGTATTTTCCACTTGAAGTAATTCTGATGGTCAATTGGCATAAACTAATTTTCTTTTAGTTTGGTGTTTAGGTTAATTAGTTAACTTTATAGGCTATAACATGCTAAGATTCCAACTTTTAGCTTTCTTTGAACAAGTATATTATTCATGGTTATTTGGCTGCAACAGATAATGTTGTGTGTTTGAAAAGGAGCTTACATTGAATATTTAATTTTAGTATGGTAGTAAGATCTAGGAATGTGTTTTTACTTGTTGATGGAGCTTTCATTGATTATATTTTTATGTCATGTGCAAGTTTGGAGCTCTAGATAAATCTTGCCACAGACTTGGTGCTGAACAAGTTATAGGCTCAATGAACTTGATGCACGCAAGGCCTTTTTTTTTTAACGCTTTGTAACAGAATCCATAGTGACTCTTGAGTGCATTTTAGTGGATCAGACCATACATTCTTGAAAATAAATAATCTACCGATGGATGTGTTTGCTCGTAAAGCATAGATATTGAATGGGGTATGAACACATGTGATGTACTATTGAGTGCATTTCTGGATAATTGAACTTGTTGAGATTAGATTTATTATTTATATATTTTCAACTATAAAGCTCTCCAGGGGGCAACATGAGAATTGATTTTGTATACATCATCTTTATGATGTACTGGCTTTTAGGCAGCAAGAGCGCCTTTTGAGTTGCTTATGTTTATTGCTGATTTTGGAGGAAAGTTTGATCCTAGTTGACTGAATAATTTCCTGATGCAAAAGTGGTACCTCCCCTGCCCCATAGCTTTTCTTCTCATGTCTTCAAGGGGGCTGCATTCTCTTAGTTTAATCCCCTCTTTTATGTTTGGCGAATGTAAATTATGTTACCTTGGCCTTGTTATCTCTTTAGGCTTTATCATTCAGTATAAGCATGTTTACCAAACATAAGATTATATGGATCTGATCTACTTAAAAAAATGCAGTACTTATTTCTAATTCATCTCATCTCACTGAGTCTCTGGAGATGGACTAAAAGCTACTGAATGGAACAATGAAGTGTGAAGTTTAGGAGAGTTTTTCAAGCTAAGTGGACCCTAATTGTGTTGTTTCCCATGTTTAACTGTCATGATTACTAAGGGATCAGTGTGTTTATGAAGTGAGGCCTACGTGGACCCGGTTTTTGTTTTTAATTAGCTGCTACTGTGTGATTTTACTGTTATCATGCACCTTTTAACACATTGGTTAGATCTAAATCTAACCAATAGATTCTTCCTTTATTGTTAAACTGGAAGCACAAATACTCTTGTAGACATTGTTTGTCAAATTGACATGTCCAGCTATATTTTTTGAGGTTTGCTGTGGTTTAGTGGTTATAAATTGTATGATTATTTAAATCTTACTCCCTAAGTGATATACTTGGGGGTGGAAATGAGTGTGTTATGGGTGGATGAAGCAATTCCATCACCTGCCCTGCGGGTAAATAATTTTACCCGCTCCACCCATCACCCGCAAACCTCTTCACCCTCATCCGACCACACGGGTGGAGCGGGTGCCCAATGGGTGAAATTAATAAAGTTATAATTTTTTTTAATCAAATTGAAAAATGAATAAAATTTTAATTTTAATTTACAAATACCTAAATATAAGTTTGTGGAAGTTGAATACGCATATATATGTACACATAAAAAAAAAATTAGAGGGTAAATATTCCATCAATATGATCTTAGAAGTTGAAAATTCAAAATTCCATCAATATGATCTTAGAAGTTGAAAATCTTGAAATTTAAAGAAGGTAATGTGGTTTTTAGAATTTGATAACGAATTCGGAAAATGTGATTAGAAATCCATTAATTCCGTTTTAAAAATGACATTTAGTGACTAGTAGGTCATGAGTTCGAATTAAAATTTGATATTTGAAATAATTTATTAAATGACACTATTAATAATTTATTAAATGACACCATTAATTCTGTTGAACAAAATGTGTCTATTATCCATGTATGCGTTTTTTTATGATGATAAAACTATATAAAATATTAAATTTTAAAATATTTTAACAAGCTCGTAAATGTTATTAATAAGTAAGAATTCGTAAAAAAAATGTATTTTATATAATTTTTATCATTTAAAAAAATAAGTGTAAATAGTTAATAACATATTTTTTCGAACGTAAGGGGTAATTTTTATCTTCTAAAATGCTATCTCATGCTATCCTTGGTGAAACTTGAGATACCACCTGCAGTTTAACCTAAAGATTGCTTTAGTTTGTGAAATTCGTAAATGAGATATTGGATTTTTTTTCAAAATATTCACTAAAAAATATTTATTTACAAAAATATTCACAACTTCAAAATATTTACGGAAATATTCATTTTTTGCATGTTACTCAGAGAAACGCGGTGCGTCGTTGTGCCTGGGCTGTGAGGGCTAGGGGTGGAAATGGGTCGGGTGATGGATGGGTGGACCCATTTTTTCACCCGACCCATCACAAAAAAATTTCACCCGACCCATCGCCCACCCGTCTCATGTTTCACCCATCACCCGGCCCGTCGGGTGAATCGGGTGGGTCGGGTGGTTAATCGGGCGAAAGAAATTTAAAGAAAATGAGTCACAAGACATACCCAAAAATCATTCATATTCGATAATTTTATAAACCATGTCAACGTATGAATCTTACTAAATGAATAAAAGACTTATTCATACATTATATCACTGTCCTTAACTTACAAAATTAGTATTAGAAGTTTAATATATCAAACTAAATGAGATGAATTCAACTCGGTTACTAGATTTAAAATAAATTAAAAAAGTATAGAAAAACTATGTCCTTAGAAATCAGACTCAAGTGTCATTTCTTTAATATCTTTGCATAGAGAGGATTATTATTATAAATCTCATGACAAATTGGAAAAATACGATTTGGTTAATCATGGAAAAATGCAGTAAATGCTAACAAAGTCGTTGGAAAGAGCCAAATTGCTTACACTCTATCGATATATGCAATATAAATAAAAGAAATTTTAAAAAGACATAGAGTTAAATAATGCAAGTTTATATATATATTTTTTAGACCTTCTTGAACAATAACACTTGAAAAATGGAAAAACTAGAGGTAGAAAATGAGAAATATATTAGTTATATTAAATTATACTCCCTCCGTTAATTAAAACTTGACGTTTTACTATTCACGCACGCTTTTTGAGGTGTTAAAAACTATATAAAATATTGACTTTTTTAATATATTTTTTAAATAATTTCATACTTGTTATTATTAAGTATGAATTTATAAAAATAAATTTTAAAAAAAGTTAATATTTCATATAGTTTTTATCATTCTAAAAAAGCGTGCGTGAATAGTAAACGACAAGTTTTAATTAACAGAGGGAGTATTATTTATACACTAGCCTCTTTTTTATAATAATCGGGTGGGCTAACGGGTGGTTAAGCGGGTCGGGTAATGGGTCGGGTAATGGGTGGAAACTATATCACCCATTTCACCCGACCCGTCACCCATCCATCACCCGGTTTTTTTCGGGTTTTTACCCTAATAATCGGGTCGGGTGGGTCAGGTGAATCGGTCACCCACGGGTGATTTTCAACCCTAGTGAGGGCTCTCAACCACATGGATAGTCTCTTATTTTGATTTCTCGAAGCGAGAGATCTGAAATCGTGTTTCTTATATAAATCAGTAATATGAACGTAGCACCAGAGGGGAAATGAAATGTTATTATAGAAACGCGTTTTTATAATAACTTTTCATTTCCCAAAATAAAATATCATTAGGATAAAATTTGAACTAAAAACGCGGTTTAAATCTGCGCTTTTCTTAAATTTTATTTCCAAATTAAATATATATGTTTTTTTATTTATTTTTACGAGAAACGCGGTTTAGAACCGCATCTCTCCTATAACAAAAAAAATCGTGTCTTCTCCATTTGCAGGGGCTCGTTCTGAAGGAGGAGAGAGAGGATTGCAATGGAGGATACACTCAAGGGGGAAGAATTTGCAAATGCTTTATGCCTTTATTTATATACAAGAAATAAAATTGGTGAAATCCATAGCAGTGCTCGAACACATAATCGGACGCCATCGCCATTGTCTCCGCTCTCGCCACTGCAACACGGAAGACGCCGCCGACCTTGCCTCCGAACATGGAGCCTGACGTCGTTGTTGCCCTTGCCTCCAAACACGGAATCAGATGTTGTCTCGCCGCCTCTGTCGCCCTTGCTTTCGACCTTGCCATTGAACACCGCCTCCGTTGCCCTTGCTTTGAACCTTGCCATTGAAGCCGCCTTGCAATTTCTCTCTCAGATCTAGTTGGAGAGACGCTGAACTAATTCGCGTTTCTCGTTAAATAAATAAATAAATAATATATATATATATTTAATCATGAAATAAAATAAAAAAACACGCTTCTAAACCCCATTTTTAGTCCAAATTTAATCCCAATAATATTTTGTTATGTGAAAATTAAATTTTGCTATAGTAACATTTAATTTTCCATTCGACGCCAGGTTCATATTTTTTATTTACACAAGAAACGCGGTCTCATACCGCGTTTATCTGAGTAATCTGCAAAAAATGAATATTTTTGTAAATATTTTAAACTTGTGAATATTTTGATAATTAAATATTTAAGAGTGAATATTTTGAAAAAATATTCTGAGATATTTGATGTAATTTCTCCAATATTATTGTCATCATGTCCCATTCTTGAAAGTGATTTATTTCCAATTTTTATGCATATTTTCTGATTATTATTATTGTTAAAGATGAACAACGTGGGCCCGGAGGCCCCGCCCGGCCGTTTCGTTCCCAAAATACATGCGGGCATGGCTTTTGTGGTCCCGGTGTCTCTTTCCGCACTTGATGGAGGTGGCGGGAAGAAGACCAAACCTTGCTTTGGTTCGTATTACCCGAACCTGCCATTTGAATAATTCGAACGTTACGTGGATTTTCTCTATTTGGAAAAAAACAAAATCACATCAAATAATTTTGGAAGAAGATTATTCGAATTATTACAGGATGCTTATCTGTAATTATGAAGTAAATAAACTGTTCTTTACCTTTTTTACCCCCCATAATTCTCATTAAAATAACATTTATTATTGACATCAATTTAATGAGAAATTTAATGTATTAAGTAATTTTTTTTGGTTGTTGAAATTTCAAATTCTTTTACGCACTTATTGAATATTTTGTTTATAAATTTCTATTAGGATATTAGTTAAATTCCATAGTTTTATAGGTTTAAACCTTTTAAATTCAAAACAGGTTAAAATAGCATTCCCTTCTCTGTTTACTTTTATTTGTCGTTTACTATTTACGTATGTTTTTTTAAGATGATAAAAACTATATAAAATATTAATTTTTTTAATTAATTTTAATAATCTCATACTTTATAGTAATAAGTATGATATTAAAAAAAATTATTACAAAAATAAATATTTTATATAATTTTTATTATCTTAAAAAAACGTACTTAATTAAGTAAATAGTAAAAAAATAATTAAAAGTGAACAGATAGAGTAACTAAAAACAACCAATAAAAACTAGACAATAACGAATGTAAAATTTTATTTTACAAATATAAATTTAGTGACTATGGAAATCATGCAAAAATAAAATAAAATTCAAAACATACAAAGTATAAATCTGTATGTTTTTAGTTATGACTTGGATGCAATAAATATAATTAGTTACTTTTTTCGCAATATAATTAGTTACTAATAATGCAAGTTAACTTGTTATAATATTGTTTCAAATATGGTAAAATTAATTATTTCATAATTCCTTTGTATTTGGTTTTGGTTAGATTCCTCCTTTTAATTTAACTTACCATTAAAATGACTTGTATAATAACTCCTTAACCTTTATATATTAATATTCAATTGTCATTTTATAGAATGAAATTAACAAAAATGAGTAACTTTTCTATACTTTCCTGATATTTTATTACAACAAATAGAGGGTATACACAACTATAAAATCATCCATGAAAATTGGCAATACACCTCCAAATATTATGTTAGATTAAATAAAAAAAATGGCCAAAGACGTGCTAAACCTGTGAGGTAGGTGGGGAGCAACTACCAAACAATAAATATGTTTTTTTCTAAATATAAAAAATAAAAATAAAGACTAATTTATTTTTATTTTGATTTTGATTAATACAGTAATATATTTTAAAATACCTAAAGAAATCTTTGGGCGGGAGGTTCGGGACTAGCTTCGGGGGTTCATTCATAGTCGTTTCCTTTCCGCAGATACAAACTCGAAAATCAGAAAGGGGATGAAGAAAGCTGTAAGAGGAAGAGAGAGACCCACACACATCCATGGCGGATTCAAACCCCATTTTCTAAGATTTTTCCAATTTAATATTAATCGGAAAAGAAAGATTCGCCTTTCCTCCACATCGTCTCTCCAATTCCATTCCTCCTCTTCTATAATTTCCCTCGCAACTCCAGTTGCTTTCTCTCCAAGCTTCTCTCTCTCTCTCTAGAGATTAATCGAAGTTTTCACTGATTTTTCCGGTTCGGAATTCTTGTTCTGGTTCTTGATTCGAGAATTAGCGTTTGTAACATCACCAGTTTTGGATTTTGTTCGAGTAGATTAGAATTTTGGGTGTTAAGTCGGTCAATTTCGCCAATGGCGTCATTTTCCATAGCGTCTGTGTTCGAAGACGTTCTCCGAGAACAAGAGGCTAGTTCGGGAGACATTGGCTTGGCTTCACGGAAAGCAGAAGAAACTTGTATGTTTCTGCATTATGTTTTGACGTCTATTTTCTTTGATCATTTCTCAGAAATTTAATTTCCGTTTTCTTTAGGTGTATTTTAGTTCTTATGATTGAACACAGATTTTGCTGTAAATCTCTCTGAAAACTCCGTGGGATGAATTAATTGAATTATGGGTTTAGGGGAACTGATTTAGGGTTTGAAATGATGATTCTGTAGCCCTAAGAAGGTATGAAGCGGCGAGGTGGCTGAGGAAGATGGTTGGAGTTGTTTTGGGCAAGGATTTGCCGGCGGAGCCTTCTGATGATGATTTTAGGATTGGGCTGAGGAGTGGTGTTATACTGTGCACTGTCCTGAACAAGATTCAACCTGGAGCAATATCGAAGGTATGACTTCTGTTTTTAAACAGAGTTTTTAGGTAAGAAAATGGCCATCTGGATTGTCTTTTGGAAAATGTTATGAATGCATTGTGCTTCTGTCTTCTAGGTTGTGGAAGTTTCCAATGATTCTGTTATAATTCCTGATGGAGCAGCTTCAATGGCTTACCAATATTTTGAAAACGTGAGGAATTTCCTTGTTGCTGTGGATGAAATGGGGATTCCAACTTTTGAGGCCTCGGATTTTGAAAAGGTTAGTGGTATAGGTCTACACTGAGCCATTGAATAGAGAACTTGGCAACTTCGTTTTTGTTCCAATTTGATACTGCTAGATATGTGCTTGATCAGGTTTCAACAAGAAAGATGCTAATCATTGTGGTAGAATTACTACTTATGTAAGTTGTAACTGTGGTTGACTTGATTTATTAGGGTGGAAACACCTCAAGGATAGTGAATTGCGTCGTGGCATTAAAGTCATACGCCGAATGGAAACAAGGAGGGGGTTCTGGATCATGGAAATTTGGCGCGAATGTGAAAGCATCAAACACAGCAAGGCCTGTCGCTAGGATAAACTCTGAACCCTTCATGAACTCAGTATCAAGAAGCTCTTCTTTCAGTGAAAAGTCATTGGAGAGTATATCTGTTGACGTTGAGTCGTCTCCTGCCTTTAAAAATGCTGTAAGTAACCCCACATTCCTGCTCATGTGGACATGTCCCTTCTTTTTGACTTATTGGGTAAACTGTCAATTAAAATTGGTTATTCTACTTCTTTTCACAGGGCAAAAATCATTCCATAGGTAGTCTTGTCCGTTCTGTTCTTTCAGGCAAGAAGCAAGATGAGATTCCATCAGTAAGTTCTCTTATTCTATTTTCACTTATGAGTCCTAGAGAGAATTGATAGTGGATTTATCATAAATTTTAACTTACTACATTATCTAATTGTTTTAAACCTATTTAGAGTGAAGGTAAGATATATTGAGTCCATGCCCTGAAAAAATTTCCTTATTCTTTTTGGCATCATCTCCTTAAGGTGATGACACCTAGTAGAAAGAAGTAATGCTTGTTTTTATAGAAGTTCTGTTTTGTTGTTCCAGATTGTTGAATCAATGTTGAGTAGAGTCATGGAGGAGCTTGAACACCGCTTAGATAACCAAGGAGAATCGGTATGTGATTGAGATTGCAATGAGTTGATATCATACTCCTCCACATTTATGCTTTGAGGAAAGATTCAAGTCTACTTACCTTTTTCCATGCCTGTACATGAACTGTTCTTTCTAAGGCAAATAATATGTGAAGTATCACATTCAATTTGTTCTTTGACAGGTAAGAACACCTTCAGCTCACTCTTCACTTTCAGATCTTAACCATTCTCCCTCTGGACCATCTTTGCAAAATATGCAGGTGAGTTTTTATTTTCTAATATTGTATTTCAAATTATGTGTTATAATATCCTTTTTGCCAAAAGAAGATTATGATTTTCAATTGATTTTGACACTAACCTCAAACTTTTACTATAGCTTTCATTTTGTGATGAAATGACTGAAGTTGATGACAAGAACAATGCACTGGTGAGTGTTCATGTACCACTTTTCAGTTCTTTAGTTAATGTGGTAAATGGTCAAGTTTCGCATGAGTAGATTATAGTGACCAAAATTGACTTTCACTTTTCTGATATCCTGCATGGTTTGACGAAAAGACTCGAACATTCGGCAAGAGCATCAGGCAAATTTCCATAGAAGAAGATGGAAATATGTTGAATGTGTATGAGAAAGGTTTATCAAAATTCAATCTAGGAAAACAGCAGAGTATGTTTGAACAACAGAAAAACGATTTTAAGGTAACTGGAATTCCAAGCAATCTAAAGTGAATCGCGTCTGTCACACTTGACACTTAAATATAAATTCAACACACTTTTATATTGTATATTCTGTTAACATGTCGATTACTTTTAGGAACTGAAATGTACTGTCCATTCTACGAAAGAAAGCATTCATGAGCTGCAGATGAAGTATCAGGAGGATATGGAAAACATAGGCAATCAACTCTACAGACTAGCTTATGCTGCCTCTGGATACCAAAGGGTTCTGGCCGAAAACCGGAAGTTGTACAATATAGTCCAAGACCTTAAAGGTATTGCTGTCTTTGCTAAATTGGCTTTGAAAAGTCAAATTTTCTTACAATCATAACTGAAGCTCTGCTTTCTTCTTCTTCCTTCATTTGAACAGGAAATATTAGGGTGTACTGTCGAGTACGGCCATTCTTGCCTGGACAAACTGTATCTTCTACTGCTGTTGAACGCATTGAAGAAGGGACAATTACAATAAAGACACCTCAAAAATATTGCAAAGAGGGGTGGAAGTCATTTACTTTCAATAAAGTATTTGGGCCATCTGCTACTCAAGGTTTCCGCGGCTGCTATATGTGTTTTTATTTGGTTCTTCCTTGTCTTTGGCCTTCTGCTGAAGGGCAAAATGTTTTCCCTTGCTCTTGCAGTGGAGGTATTTGCTGATACACAACCACTTGTTCGGTCTGTTCTTGACGGTTACAATGTTTGCATCTTTGCTTATGGCCAGACAGGATCCGGAAAAACTTTTACAATGGTATGGGCAGACCAACTTGTTACAAATTCACTATAACCGAAAAAAATGTTGGATATTCTTGTTTGATTGTATTGTCCATGTGATCACAAATGACAATGTCTGAATGATTTTATGCAGAGTGGACCAGACAATCTCACAGAGGAAATGTTCGGAGTAAATTACAGGGCGTTGAATGATTTATTTTTCCTCTCGGATCAGAGAAAAGGCACAGTTAGCTATGAGGTGTCGGTGCAGATGATGGAAATTTACAACGAGCAAGTCAGAGATCTTCTAGCCACAGATAGTTCAACCAAAAAATATCCTTCATGATATTCATACTATATGAATCTTTCCTGGTTCAGTTCACTATGCAGTGCTGACAGCAATTTAGCCAATGTTTTGTTCTCCTTAACACTTGGATACGTTAGAAATTCGTAACAGCTCTCAAAACGGGATAAATGTACCAGATGCAAACCTAATACCCGTGTCATCAACTGATGATGTTGTCAGATTGATGAACCTTGGCCAGAAGAACCGTGCAGTGAGTGCTACTGCCATGAATGATCGCAGTAGTCGTTCTCACAGGTCTGCTTTTATTTTCTCATACTCTCCTACTTGGCAGATAATTATGCTAACTCCCTTAACGTGTATTGTTTTTAGCTGCCTGATGGTTCATGTTCAAGGAAGAGAGGTGGCTTCGGGAGCCATTCTTCGTGGTTGTATGCATCTGGTTGATCTAGCTGGAAGCGAAAGGGTTGAAAAGTCTGAGGTGACCGGAGACAGACTGAAAGAAGCTGTGCATATAAACAAGTCTCTTTCTGCTCTAGGAGATGTAATAGCTGCCCTTGCTCAAAAGGGTGCACATGTTCCATACCGAAACAGTAAACTCACACAATTGCTCCAAGACTCACTTGGTTAGTTATTTACCGAATGTTTACCTTTTGCCTTAGTTACTTTCCTTCTGCACGCTGACAATGTACGCATAACTCGATGTTTCTTTCAGGAGGGCAAGCAAAGACACTGATGTTTGTTCATATAGCACCAGATCCAGATGCTGTAGGAGAAACACTAAGTACGCTTAAATTTGCTGAGCGTGTGTCTTCGGTGGAGCTTGGAGCTGCCCAGGTTAACAAAGAGAATGGGGATGTCAAAGAGCTCAAAGAGCAGGTTCTTATCTTTCATCTTCTCTTTATTCCTGTGTATTGAACATGTGATACTTGACTCTGTTTGAGGCACATGTATCGGTTTTGAATAATTTTTTCTTGCCTGTTGCTAGATTGTGAATCTGAAGGCTGCCCTGGCAAAGAAAGAAGAAGAACAGGAAGTCCTTTCTAATTCAGTGCTGTCCAGCAGCCCTGAGAGTCAAAGAACAAAATCTACCGTATCTTCACCTTCTCATCCTACGTCGCAGCCCAGTAAAGACATGACCAATGGTCGCAGAAGTCCCAAGGATGGCAAGGTTTGTTCACACGCTGCTAATAACAATACATCATTTATGAGTTACAGATATATATGCATTGTGAGCAAGTTACACATTCATAGAACATTTGTCACAATAACTTTGTGAATTGTGATCAATGTGCATTTGATCTAAGTTACAGACAAGTAGCGGCCCTGTGGCGAATGCAAGAAGGCGATCCTTGGACTCAAGAGATGTATCAGATTGGCCTCCCCTTGGTGCCCGAAAAGGAACAAGTGAATGGGTTGATAAGATCCCGGTCAAGCGTGACAGTGTAGATAGAAGTAGGTCCCTAATCACCCTTGAAGACAAAGGCCGGAATCGATTAGCAGCTCCTTATAGAGATGTACTGAAGCCCAGCAGTGAAGCAGCCCCTGCTGACGAGATCGACGAGTCTGAGGTTGCAACTACTCCAACTAGTGACTCTTCAGAGATCGACTTCCAAGCACCTCTCAAAAGAATTTCCAGCATGCCTGATGGTTTGGGGGAATCCAAGCTCAGAAAACCTCAATCAAGAATCACAAGAAGCCAGGATATTAGGTAGCTTTCACATACCAAATTACCATTAAAAAAAGTATAAAAAAAAAACTACTCCAAATGTTATGTTATGTGATGTTATGTTTATTTCCTTTGTGATTCAGGAGCATGATCCCGCCACCTCCAACACGGAGGCAGTCGATGGGGTCAGGTCCGTTTCCTTCATCAGGAAAGAACGAAAGGCAAGGCGTATATCTGAAGCGGAAAAACGCAACTTCAAAGTGATTTTCCCATATACCATGAGGTACATTTTTTGCACTCTTGCTTGCTTTCAAGAGTAAAAAGAGGAAGAAAGGGGCAACATGTATTCTAAGTTGCCTTATATGTCTCATAGTGGTGATGTTGGAGTCAACTGATTGCCATTTTCTGTCCATATGATACACAGAGTGTTGATTTTTATTTTTCACAAAATTTTGATGAAAATCTCTCTCTACCTATGAAGAGGTAAGCAGAGAAGTTAACCATGAGAGGCCATTTTTTGGGGGTTACTGTTTCATCTTGTGTTCTGTGAATGAAATGTAAATCAGATTATTATCCATTTCCTGTTTAAAGACCTTTTAGTTTCTGATTTGTGCAAACAGGTAAGTTTTCATCTATGGAAATATCACAGGAATACTGTAATATCTTAGCCATTTAAACCCTAAATCTCAACTTCCAACTCCAATATAAGCTCAAGATATAAGCTTAACATCAAAATTCGACGCGGTTTTATATCAAAACCAATGTCAATGAGAGGAAAAGTCTCATATCTTTCATTATTTTTTGTGTGATAGTCTCATATTCTCAACATATTTCGATTTCCTGGTTGCCCACAATGTGTTCGACAACACATCCAAACCGAAATGTTCATCTCTGCGTGAAGTTAAGAACTACTATAGCTTACCAACAGCACCTTTAATACAATTCAGCATGTAAAGCTTCATTATACATTGCTGTTATATATGTACGAACAACGTCAACAAATTCTTACATCTTCGAACCCCATCCAATGGATTCATTACTCAATGTATGTTTATCTCATACTAACAATAACATTTTTTTTTTGGTTGCTGCTCTCTGTTTCAGATTTTTCTGGCGCTCAAACTGGACCAACAGAGCTAGTCAGAATGGCTATCAGGGTGCACTTGGGGCAGGAATGAATCCGATGCTGACGCGCAAGATGAATGGAAGAACAAGCAAATGGCAGAAATGTCATCCATGGCGATCCCACGCCTCTTTCTCTTCCATGCCTGCGCCGCGTGCTTCACCAGCTGCTTAGCAGCCTTGGCCCTATCAGGGGCTGTCGATACGATCCTCACAACTTCTTGGTTGGATAGTACGTCCCAAACCTGCACCGGAAGATGCACAAACTCATCCAAGTTAATGTGATGTAACCAAAAACTCAACTATGCTCTTAGTCATGACTTATCATGTAACGATTGCGGTTACACATAAGTCATGAACACCGAAGTAGTCGGTAGCTAGAACCACATACCCCATCAGTTGCAACCACCAGGAATTGGTCTCCATTGCCTATACATCTTTGAGTAACGTCAGGAACCGATATCAACCCGAAGTCCTTGAGGCAGTAGTCCCCGAAAGCCCTTGACATCGCGAGCCCTGGGAAGTTGTCATCCGGGAGCCACATTCTATGAAGTCCTGGCTCGTCGCGTAGGCTGAACACTCTACCGTTGCATTCAGCTATTCGCGCTGCCTCCTCTGCACGCTCGTACAAACAAATCCGATAGTTCGTGAGTTGGAACTCATTGAGATCAATGTGGGTTCGAAGATTGTATTTAAGCAGTGAGCTTACCGGGTAGATTGGGCTTGAAATCGACTGTGAGCTGAACTGCTACCAAGCTGCCATCTTCGGCTGTGGTAGCTACGATGGCCCGTGAGTCACCAACGTTCGCTACTATGATTCTTTCGCCCTAACGTGAAAGGCGAAACGATAACGAAAATCAACCTAAGTTTGTTAAACCGAAACATTTGGATTGTTGAGTTTGACATCGCTTATAAAGAAAGAAAAATAACATTATCCAGAGTTGAGATCTTCTACAACCTATGATATACCACAAAATTATTTTTGTTACATAACAACGTTAAAAAAAAAATTCTAAAAATTATACTCCCTCCTGTCGGAAATAAACGATGTTTGACTTTTGTGCACGTAGTTTTAGAAGCTAAAAACTATATAAAATCTTATTTATTTTAATTAATTATTTTTTACAATTTAATACTTATTAGTTATTACTAATACCTATTAAACTATGAAAAAAATTAATTAAAATAAATAAGATTTTATATACTACGTAGTTTTTAGCTTCTAAAACTACTTGCACAAAAGTCAAACATCGTTTATTTCCGATCGGAGTGAGTATTTAACTTATATACACTCATATATATTTATAAAATTTTATTATAAAAAACATGTTTAAAAAATTATAGATAATGAAAATACGAGTTATTTTAGAAATAATTTTTCTATTTTTCTAGAACATGATTTTTTATGATAAAATTTTATAAGCATATATATATATATGAGTGTATATAAGTTAAATATAATTTTTAGAACTTTTTAACATTATTTTATAATAAAAATAATTTTGTGGTGTACTATAGGGTATATTGTATGTTGTAGAAGATCCCAACTCCATTATATAAGGGATGATCAAACTCAGCGTTGAAACATAAGTTTTTGCGTTAGAAGGAGCAATGCTATGGGTCCTATAAATTGAACAAATTCAGCCCAAATTCAACAAATTTATAGGAAAACAAGATAATCTTCCTAGAAGTTTAATAGATTTTCTTCCAAATACTTATCAAATGAAAAGATAAACACAAATTTTTTTTTATTTTTTTTTTAGAAAAGGGGGGTTAACCAAATTGATTAATTGTAGTGGAGAGTTTGTGGGTGTCACTAAACTCTTACAACTTGCAGAGACACCAAAATTTGTTAGCCTCAGCTGCTAATTAGGATGGTTATATGTATTAAAAAAATATGGTAGGTGACAAAATGTGAACTCAGCTTTAATACCAAACAACCCTTTAATTCTATAGGCAGATTCATATATATTAAATGTTTAATGTATAATCCGTACTTACTACTAATCACGGGATTACATGCTTTACATGTTCAATGTGGGGCTGAACCCCTCAGATTTTGACCAAATCAAACTAAGAATTATATTAACCTATTAATTAATTACTTCTTATTCATATATTTTATTCTCTTCAAAACATATTCTTAATTCATTTTCAATCTTCCGGCCACCAATGGAAAACCACAAAATCTCAATAATTGTTAGATTGGCATATACTTCAAATAATACTCTTGATTACAATCTCAATTCAATTATTGTGGATTAGTCTTCATCTGAGATGTAATTCGCTAAAAAAAAAGCAACATTAATTGTGGATGAAATGAATTTCGATATCGGAGAAATGATTCTTATTAGAAAATGAATGACTCGTGTGTGTCAAATTGTCAGTAAAGAAAAAAATGTCCTTTTAAGAAAGTAATTTTATTAAGAAAAATAGTATCATCTTAGATATTTTAGTTTCAGTTTCTAAAATTACCCTTGAAGATATTAAGTGTAGTTTTCAATAAAGTGAAAATGTAGAGAATAATTAGGGATCTAAATGTATGCAAATTAATATTTCATATATAGTACTCCCTCCGATTTTGAATAAGTATTATAATATAAAAAAATTTAATTAAAAAAATTAATATTTTATATATATTTTTAGCTCCTTAAACTACGTGAAGAAAAATCAAATGTCTTATATTAAAAATCAGGGAGTACTTGTTAAGGTAGATTCATATACAGTACTATTTCATGATCCAAAAATAAAAGTAAAAAAATCAAGTTGTCGAGCTTATAATCTCTAAAAGGAAGAGGAATTTGTACCTGTTTGACGACGGAGAGCGCAGTGGAGCCGCTATGGAAGGCATCAATCCTGCGGTGGTGCTCGAGTTCTTGATCAATGGAAGCACATGCCTTCAGGTAGGAGTTCTTCCATATGTCGAACCAATGCAGCTTCTTAGGATCCTTAACGTCGAAATCTTGATCCAACACGGCCTTAGCAACAACCTCCTGCCATTCGCGCAACAAGCAAGAAGGCATTGATTCGCACACCCTCTTCGACACGAAATGGCCCCATGCCCCGTGACCATCAAAGACCCCGCAAAACATCATGTCCGGTTGGCATCCGAATTCCTATCGAAAAATAAAAGGTTAGGGACTATCATGAGAAAACGATCACTAAAGATGGAGGTTCAAACATGTTTTATGTTTACCTCCCAAACAATGCAACAATCTTGGTTAATGCCTTTTTCGCCTCTTTTTGTATAGACAGAGGCGAAATTCTTGGATTTTTCGACATTCACAAATCCCGAAGATCTCAGGATCAAGTCATTCTTCTTGGCATCTTTCAAGATGTCTTCCACTGCAGCTTCTCCTCCGCCGCCATGGCTACTAGAATGCTTCCTCTTTTTGATCGAAAACGACCTCACAAAACCGCTAAACATGGATGAAAAGTGACCCATTTCGCGCCCTACATAAAAAAAACAAACAAAAAAAATGTCACCTTCTTATAAATAGGTCAATCTGAATCACAACATGGGTTGTGTTAGCAAGAAAGCACATTGGTTTGAGTGTGTTGAAGCAACAAGCAATGAGGGAGATGAGATAATGACTTGTTTAAGCATTAAAAGAGGATGATGAAGCTTGAAGAGATTCAAAAGGGATTACTATTATCCAAGCAACACTAAAGGATATACATCTTCATTAACACATAAATTCTAATCTTTCTAGTCTATGGGACCCTTTATAAATTATACTCTCTCCGATTTTTAATATAAGACATTTGATTTTTGTGCACGTAGTTTAAGGAGCTAAAAACTATATACAATATTAATTTTTTTAATCAAATTTTTTTACATTATAATACTTACTATTAATAAGTATTATAATGTAAAAAAATTAATTAAAAAAATTAATATTTTATATAGTTTTTAGCTCCTTAAATTACGTGCACAAAAGCCAAATGCCTTATATTAAAAATCGGAGGGAGTAACAACTTGTTAGAGACTTCCTTTTTTATATTAAAAAAAATTGCAAAAGAAAATAAAAGGTGGGAATTGATCTTGGGAGTTCAAAAACTCAGGTGCCCATGCCCTCCATGCTGGAGTTGTTGCTACCAAGTTATGGGTCTGCGTCAAGTCAAGGTGGAAGGTGATAATTTTACGATTATCAATCCCATCATAGGACTCTGTGTTTTTGGGAGATCGAGATGTTGATATTTAGCATCCTTTTTTAGCTCAATTATTTTGAGACGGTGAATTTTAACCATATCTTTCAGGAGATCAATGTTGCAACAAATTGTTTAGCTCAACTTTAATACACGATGGATTCTGATAGAATGGTGACTCATTCAGAGTTTCAGGGTCTCGTCTTACGAGTATCCTATTGAGTGACGAACGGATTGGAGATGACATGACCCAAATATTTGCTTTATCAAAAAAAAAAAAAAACTCATGGTGCCCATCAAGTGAAATTTTTCCTGAAAAATGACCTTAGTTTCTTTTCAAAGTAAAAAACTCATTGCTTTCAAAATCAACAAGACAATTATGATTTATGGGTCTAAAAATCAAGGGAAAAATTCACCTCAAAATAATGATATGAATCTCCTTAATTGTGTATAGAAAAAGCTTAGGGAAATATATGAATCATAAATCGGGAGGGAAAGGCCCACAAAGTACACAATTATGTACTCGAAAAGGGAGATTTATAGAAACCTTAATTATTTATATACCTTTTGTGTTACCTTTATATTCAAGTAGGTGTGCCGGAAAGTGACGTCATTGCCGGTAAGTGAGGTGTGTTCGTCAGAGAACCACAACGGAGCTGGTAGAGGCTGAAGAATGGAGATTTTGAGGAAGATAATAAGGAGAGGGATCCAATTCCATCTTCACCCTTTTCAAGCTCTCTCTTTTGTGAGGAAAACCCCAAACGCTAGCACCTTAAAAATGATTTTCCTCCATGAAAGCTCTCTCTCTATATGTATATATATATAGAGAGAGAGAGAGAGTAGGGAGATTACATACATTGATTATTATTTTTTGGCTATTATAAACAACTAGTGTAGATGAGATAAAAGGTAAGAAAAATATTTAGTCAACTACCCATAACGTCCTTGTATATAGTGACATTAATCATTATCATATAATATTTAATTTTTGACAGAAATTAAAAATAATCTACTAAAAAAAGAAAGAATGTTAAAAGGTGAAAATGGGTCGTTTTAGAGAGATAGTGTTGTTAAGAAAAAAAAATGTCATTTTATATATTTTTGGTGTTCATTTCCTAAAATTGTTATGCTAATGATTAGAGAAATAGTAGTTAGTAGTTTTCGAAAAAGTGAAAAATATAGCATCTTAATAATTATGAGTATAATTATAAGTGTATTTTTATTTGATTTCTTAAAAAATGTATAAATCTCTAAAATGACATATTTTAATAAACGAAATGATTATATTGAAAAAAAAATGATTGTGCTAATGAGTGCATATAGCGGAATTAGATAATTGAAGAATAATCAATCTCCAAATATGTAGCTAACTTACATTCAAATTTCAATACTCCGTACTAAGCAAAGATTTATTATGTCGCTCTCATGCATAAATATATGGATACATTAATCATCATTAAATCATTATTAGTACTAATTAGTTGTTGCAAATTAATTATGTGGTGGATGTATCAAATTAGAAGTTGGAAATGGGACTTGCAAGGATCGATATATCATCACATGCCCATATCATTTTTAACACTTGTTTATATATGTTTACTACAAATTAAACATTATATATATGAAGTTGATATTATAAAATATTTGGATGATTTTGTTGTCCAAACATTATATTGCAAGGTTCAAAATTGGCAATAAAAAAATTAAAAATCAAAATCAAATAGGAAACGGCACAACACCAACAGGTTACAGGAGGAATCAATTAGCTCATACGCTAACCTGTCAGCAAACAAAAAAAAAAAACTTATAAATAATAATAACAAGTGTTGATGATAATTTTGATGAGTTTTAGTTCATATTGAAATGATAGCAACCACATACGTGGCTGACTACCAAAATTTGTATGATGATTGTAGAATTTATTTTTATTTTTTTGAAAGAGGAAAAAAAAACACTTTAGAATTTATTTGGATATGTCCTAATTTGTTGGTTAACCGAAAGTAGTATGTTCAGATGAATAAAAAGTGTTTTTTTTCTTCCTATTGTTAAATATATCGCAAATTATATCTCGTAAATCTACGTTTAATTTGACATGGGCAACGTCTAGGATAATTTTCAATTAATCATACTTTTAATTATTTTTATAAATTATAAGAAAGTAATTACTCAACGTCCAAACCAACGTGGTCCACATTGGAAGCGACGTTATTCCATGTTAAAAGAGATATGTCTCACGTTATATCCAACGATAATTTGTGATTTATATAATTTCTGCTTCTAACTATATTGAACTTTCACTGGATTTTATATTAGGGGCGGATCCATAATTTTTTTCGGGTTGGACACATTTTTTATGGATAATTTTTATATTATTTGTAAGAAATATTATTATTATTATTTAATTATAAAATATCAAATAAATTTTAAGAATTTTAAAATAATGAAAAATGGATTGAGAAAAAATAAATAAATAACAAGGGTTAATTGATTTCTATTTAAAATAGAGTGGACTCAACCCCCAAGCCACTGTAAATACTTGTATTTTACCTTTTAATTTTTTCATATATAACATATATATTCTTATATATATTTTTTAGATCAGGATGGACGACGACCCGGTATCGTCCTCCCTTGAATCCGCCCCTAATTCGGTTATATTATTTAAAGGTAGGAGTCAGAAATAATTTGTTATGATATGATAAGTTTCTTAAATTGACACATAAATAAATTAATAAAAAAAAGTACTTAATAATGGAGTAAGATGATTAAAAATAAAATGGAGAGAGGAGTAGATGTTAATTTATGTAGAGATTGTAAAAAGTCGGCATTTGAAGCGAATTAAAAAAAAAAAAAGGATGTGTGGGCGGCAAAAGCAAATGTCACCGAAACCGCAATTTTCCAAGCGCACTCGTCACCACTCTCCTATTTTATTCTGTTTGTCTCTTTCTAATCTTGATATTAATAAATTTAATAAATCTTACGGAGTATTGTTATTTGCTAATTCTATCTATATTTTGATTTGATGTGTGTTGGTAAACTAAAGCCTCCCATCGGAACAAAAACAGACCACAAATTATAACACATTGTATCAAACAAACCTATAATATAAAAATAATAGAAACTCAACATCACTCCAGTTCATACGATCTGGATCTTACCGATATTTACAACTTTTAATAAATCACAAAAGATTCGATGTTTTTAAGAGTATAGGTTAAAAAAAAATCAAATCAGAAAATATTTTAAAATTTTAATCATTTTAGCGCTAATAGTTTTTCTGTTTTAATCATTTAGTCGGTGTCCTCGACTTTTTTAGAGTGGTTCTTCTTAGTTCATCTTGTTGTAGGATTTATTACTGCTTGCTTAGTTACACATGTTGCTTAGTTACACATGTTTTCTATTTGCATTTTATGTTTAGGCGGTTTTTATTTGCCGATTCGTCGGCCTCTCGAAAATCAGACAGCAAAACACATAAAAATCCACAACAGAGATGCAAACGGCAAAGCAATTGTAACTAGTAAAGTACACAAGGATGAAGGATCAGACATCTCAAAATGAGACTACACACAAGTCACAATACTGAACTCGCCCCCAAGTTCAGATGTTTGCTGATGAACACTGTGAAAACCCAAAACAAGCATGACAATCACTCAATCAGCAAACGGCATGGCCAGTTGGCCACGCGCCAGCCAAACCAAGGCGCGTGAGCCATGCC
The DNA here is from genome assembly GCA_963922045.1 of Persicaria maculosa. NCBI lineage: Eukaryota > Viridiplantae > Streptophyta > Magnoliopsida > Caryophyllales > Polygonaceae > Persicaria > Persicaria maculosa. Next base: position 10,595,468 of record OY998267.1, on the reverse strand, counting down.
TCTACAGACCATTTACAAAAATATGCGGTCCAAGTCTGAAAACCAGGCTCTAATCCAACTCCTAATGTTAACAAGCTACCAATTCACAATTCCAAAACCAAGCGACTAAACTACCACCATATATTCCGCAAATACTAGCTCTAGCAATCAGTTGAAAAAAGCAAACCTGGAAACGTTAATGTCTACCATGCCCGGTTTCTAGCAACGCCCTTCGTCGCTAAAACCCCTCCTGCTTCTCTCTGATAAATGGCGGTATCACGGACAATGCTCCTTTTTACTGTGAGTCCTCTACTACTGCTGGTACCTGATGATAAACGGGCATGCATGTTTTCAGCAGAACAAGGGATGATAACTCTACCAATTTCACACAAGTGTATTTTGGGGAATCATATGAAAATGGAACCTGCATAAAATTTTACTTAATTCTAGTAACGTATTTTTACTAGAAGAATGCAAAATATAGCAATAAACTGCAACTTGCCTCTTTTTGTGCTCTTACTTTCTCATCGTCCACAAGCACATCAGCAACTACCGTCTGTTCTACTATGCATGTGGCCTGTAACTTGTTAGATCTGTCAACATCAGGAATGCTTGGCTGACCATCTTGACAAACACTGACGTTTAACTCGACCTCCAATTTCTGTAGAACATTCACCAAGGTTCAGCCATTAAAGCTAGCCTATGCTAATGATTTATGAATTTAGTTTCAGTATACTTACGTCACCCTGTTTGTATGAAATAACAGTTTCTTCTTCCACGGTATATGTCTCCAAATCCACACTGCAAAACATGAACAATGTTAAGTTAAATGGCAAAAACTTGAAGTATATAGATAAATTCCGTTAAATGGAGAGAATATTTATAAAGCACCAACCTGGTGATATCTCCAGGAGTATCAACAGTTCCAGCCTGGTCTTGCCGCCGCCTCTTGATGCTATCTAGTTGGTCATCCAGCACAGCATCACTGTCAGCAGCAACCTCGGATTGTGTACAATCTTTTCTTTTACGGTGAGCAGCACCAAGAGTTGTTTGTTTTGAACTGTTTATCAGGTCTCTCTGACTTTCAGAATCCAGACCATTCTTTTCTTCTACATTGTCACCGATGGAAGGCACCTCATGAATTACTTTTGGTTCTTCAGGAACCAAGGTCCTAGACACTGAAGACTTTTCATTTCTTGAAGAATGCCCATCAGGGGAGTTCTTAAGTATCCTCGAAGCATAATGTTTGATCCATGAAAATGAATAACTAGGTGGTGATGCACCCACTTCAACAATATTCTTACCCTTTAGAGCCATGCTAACATCTCGAATTGCATGCCGCTTGGGTTCTGCGGTCATTTCAGAGAAAACAAATTCATCAGCAGGAATTTTCAAGTCCTCCAATTTTTCTAGGTGTTCAATCTGAGAATAGATGAACTCCCTATCAGCATGCAACATCTCCCTCTGTTTCTTTAACTTTTGCCTTTGCATCTCAAGCTCTTCGATCAAACTAGTCAGTGCTGCCCATTCCCTGACTCTCCTCTCATTATCCAGGCTGACTTGTAATCTTTCAGTTTCAAGCCTTCTCCTTTCTGCAGCTACATGTTCTTGTTCTTTAGCCACAGCTTCTTTCAAGGATCTGACATCTTCAAGCTCTTTCTTTTTCACTTCCTCAAGTTCTTTCTCCTTTTCTTTCAAGTAGCTTTCAACTTCTTCTCGTCTTTCTGCCACACGATCCTCCAGCTCTTTCTTTCTTATCTCAATGTCCAACAAGAAATCATCATGCTCTTTCTGAATCTTGGTAAACCACTCAGAACGTTCATGCTGACTCTCCTTCAAAAAGTTCTCCCGATCACGACAAAGTGATTCAACATCTTGCTTGTATTGATCACGCAATGAAGCTTTCTCCAAGTTTAAGCTATCGCGCTCAGCCTTGAGGTACTTCATAATAGTCGATCTCTCTCCATCAATATGTTCTTTCTCCCTCCTTAGTTCTTCTCTCTTCTCATCAATTAACTCCCATTCAGACTCGAATTTTGCCTTTTCAACCTTCAGTTTGTCTGCATCAGCCTCGAGTTCCAGTTTTTGGGCCCTCACTAAATCAATTTCCTCCTTTAGTTTTGTTTCAAGTAGTAGTAGTTCAGTTGTCTCAACTTTCTGAACCTCGAGAGTGGTTTCATCACGGTTGATCAGTCTCCTTCTCTCTTCAAGAGATTGCAAACTCTCAAGCTTCATACGGTCAAATTCTTCTTGCTCCCTTTGTAAAGAAAGTCTCTTTGACTGCATTTCTTCTACAGCGTTGTTCAATCTAATTTCTTTCTCATTCAATGATCTCATCTTTCCTTCCAAATATTTCTCCTTTTCAGCAAGCTCCTTGGACTGAACTTCCAACTCCTGCGCCTTCTCATTGATCACATCCTCTCGAAGTTTAAGATTCAGCTCATTAAGCTCCCAAGCTCTTCTTTTACCATCAAGTTCTTCTTCTACTAACCTGCGTTTCTCCAACAGCTCTTTTTCTAATTCATTCATCCTCATTTTGATGGTATTTTCATGATGAGCCAACAATCTCTTCACATCATCCTGCAAGCTCATTCAACGAAAACATGAGGCTACAATGTTCAATAAATGGCATAAACTCCTAAATATAAATATACATTAAAACTTCTCTTTTCAGTTGATATGAAGGTAATTTGCAATGAAAAGAAAGCATAAAATTAAATATGAAAATATTAGATGCTTTTATTCTTTAAAATCTTATATAAGTTGAATATGCTCATTCGGCCATACAGCAATTTAACACATACATGTTCCTGAGCTGAAAGTTTTTCCTGTGAAGCAAGCAGCTCTTCTTCTTTCTTGTTTAATGACATCTCCTTTTCATTTATAGCCTACAAAAACAGCCATTGTGTTCAGATACACAAATAAATGTATCAAAATCAACAATCGTTGAATAAGAACACCAAAACAGCAGAAAATAAGACCTTCTCCCTTTCAGAAATAGATGCTAATTTCAGATCGATATCAGATTCTTTATCTGTCAAAACCTTCCCCTTGAATGAAATGTTCTCCCTCAGAGCTTCCAACTCTTTTTGAAGCTTGTCCAATTCTTGAGATTTGCTAAGCATGTCAGCTTCTCTTCGATTAAGCAAAGCTTGACCATCAAGCAACTTCTCCTGTGCTAGACTCAAACTTTTCTGCCTTTCAGCTAATGATTCCCTTTCCAGCATCATTTCTTTCTCTCTTGCTTCACAACTTTCAAACAAAGAACAAAATCTTAGATGGTTGACATTGAAAGATAATGAAGCTCCAAGCTTAAACCATACATAGAGAGTGAAAACCACATGGATCTCAGACAAGTAATAAATATGTTAGATTTCCAAGTTAACCCAAGAACTAGGTATTCATATCTAGAGAACAAATGGTAGATTTGTAGTACAAGACAAATATGATGTCCCTAAATAAATTAACGTATAGTTACTCACCAAATGAATATCATGTTACCAACTAAACCTCCAATGGTAAGCACAGATAACCTCCTTAGGATTTAGGAAACTAGATTAAGTGCATATAAGGTCTTATAAAGTCAATTATAATGGCCACAAAAAAACTCTTTGGCCTTGTCAAACAGACCCTAAAGAACCAAGTTGTTGGCAATTTTTTTGAAACAGCAGGTAACGATAAACTTGCACAAACTAACCTAGAAAACCTCAAAAAACAAATTAGCTGACGCTAAATCTGAAAGAATATACTAACTCGGATGTAAAAGATGTAATCCGACGGCGCAGATCATCTTCCCGTGCTTCTACTTCATGCAGCTTTCTTTCTGCAGCTCGGTTGTATCGCCTAGCTTCGTCTTGCGAAGATTCGCCAGCACACAACTTGACCTGAGCATCTGAGAGTTTTCTCTGAGCATCTTCCATCATTTTATTTGCTTCAGCAATTTTACTCTCAGCTGCAACCTTCACTTCAGCACACTCAACCCGCATTTCATGCAAGGCTTTCTCAAGCTACAAAAGATACATAAGTGACTCTTTGAGCCGAAAATTTATATTGCTTATAAAGCTAAAAACACAAGCATGAAAACTTACATTAGCAGTACATTCCTTCTCTATTCCTAGAGACTTCTTCAAATTATCCGCGTGCTTCTTTGCTTCAGCTATAGCAGACGATATTGCAGCTTGATCACGTTTCTGATATACACTAGATGATTCAAGGGATGATTTAACTTCATCATACTTGGATTTCCACTCTTTTCTTTCCAATAGAAGAAGACCCATATTATGTTGCAAGTCGTAGACCTAAAAACAATTTGAAGAAGTGTTTGTCAACCCTTTTGTGGATGGAACATCCAGAAACTTTTGCATGTCATTTATACTTTTGATATGGTATAATAATACTTAACCTAATAAATCGTTATAAGGAAAAAAATCATAAAGAACATATAATTTGGCAAACCAAATATTAAGCATGGGAATACAACTTTACTCAAAGCATTGAAGAAGGTTCAGTTAATATCCTTTCCCTTGAGAGCAAATATTGACGGTTGTTTCTTTTAACCCTTGAACAGCAATAAAGCATTCCAAAATGGCAATCAAAAGTACCAAATCTGCCCATTCCAGCTTCTAACATTGCGAAAATTGCTTCCAAATCTAGTGTTACTCTGCTCAAAGAAGATTCTGTGTTGTTTTCTTCATATCATGAACATAGTTTGCATGAACATATTATAAGGTATCAGCAATAATTCTTTCCAACAAAGTACATGCCACAAACCACAAGATACATGCTTAGATAGATGGAAACACACATTACTATATATCCTTCTATGCCTAATGTCAAGAGGAAAAATTATTTCTAATGTTGAAAATATACAAGTCTAACTGGTCATATTTTTAGTTAATGTGGAAAGATGAACGTATATTTTAGGAATCAATTAAAGACAGCATTATTGCAAATAAATATTATAGTAAAGTAAGTAATAAATAAACATCAACCCTAACTAGCTTGTATCTTCTATACAAAATAAAGTCATGATTAATCTATATCCTTTTCTTACAAGGGTGAACAACTCTTCCCGACTCTGTTACACAAGGTGCAAGAAACATAAAAATATTTTCAATATAAAGAGTGAGTGGTAGCAAACATGGAATGTAAGGAAGGGATAAAATTATATATAGCAATCATAAACCAAGGGGAGTAAAATATGCAAGCAAACGAAGCAGCGAAAATCTAACTGTAAGGAAATATGATTGTGCTTCATATAGACATAAATCTAGGCAGGCTAGCAAAGTACATCAAAGTTGTTATTCAGCACTAATCTTAAAAGACTCCCCCAACTTAGCAAACAACATCAACCTCAAATTCATACTTTCCTTCTAAATTTGCCCCTAAATGAGGCCCATCCGCATTGCTTACTTATCAATCATAATGTTGATAGTTAGTTACATTGCCAATACTAGACAGAACGATTGCAGATTACAATGAGTTCATTTGGAATCTCCCAAAACTCATAGATATTACATTTCAAGGAGACATTCAGCTCTCTCCAAAGCTCACCATTTCTTTCACATCCCTTCTTTTAACCCTAGAATTACCCATCCCAATAATGTGATCACCTGAAGTCTCTTTTTAGCAAACACTCTTTAAACAAATCCCAGCACTCATGGAACTCGATTCTCCCCTCGGAAATCCAGGGAGGGAGGAGGCCAATAGAGAAAAAATCGTATCATCGAGGTGCAAGAAATGAATTGCATACGCCTAATAAGTCGCAAATGTTGCTAAAATTATAACAGTGAAAACGCTGATCAATTGTTAGCCCAAAGTAACCCCCACCCCCCTTTTGGTGCAAATATTACTAATGTTCACTAACGCAATTGCCCAAGTCAATGAAACAATTCACCTAGAGGAAGGGGCGCATTTTGTTCTCTGATTCGAGGTAAAAGAGCAGAAAACCGGAATAGGAGCTAAAGCATAACCAATTGAAAAAACAAAAAATGCAACAAAACGAACCATAAATCATCAAATTGGCATACCTCAGCTTCAAGCTTCGCGATGTAGGCGATGAGGGCGGCCTTATCCCTCCTCTTGATCGACTCCTCGTCAAGCCCCGAATCTCGAAGCCGCCTCCAGATTGCATGATCGGAGAGCGGGGTGCGAGCGGCGGTCAACGGCGTGGAGACATCAAGAACCCTAGCGCCAGGAGTAATCGATGGGCTCCGAATCGGGAAAGGCGACACGGCCAGCCGCTCCGGCTGTGACCTAGCCATATCGATGCCTCGGAGAATCTGTAGTTGCTCTATCCCCGATTCGCCTTTGCGAGGTGATTTGAAGCTTTTTCCAGAGTGCGATTGTGAAGCGGGAGTGGTAGATTTGGCTATGGCGGTGGCGAAGACTCTCGCGGAGAGAGAAAAAGTGAGTGCGGGAGCGTGACGCGTTGAGGCTCCTTTTGGTAATCCACCCTTTTTACTTTCCCTTTTTCTTTTTTTTTTATTTTGAACGAGTAGCCGAAATTTTTCAATTTAACAGCGCCCGAATTTTACCTCCATTGAGTAAACGGCGTCGTTTGATGCAGGCGAGCGATTCCAAGTTTCAACTATGGCAATTTTTCAAATCTATATATAAACTCTTAATTTAAAAGAGTTTAGAATGATGTGTCAATCTTAGAGGTATTTTAGGAGTCTTGACCAATCATATTTTTTTTGCCATTTTTCTTTGATTTTCTTTAATTCTCATTTTTTTTTCTTCTTTTTCCTTTAATTCTCTTTTTTATTTAATTTTACTAACTTCTATATCTATATAAATCTATATAAACTCTTAATTTAGAAGAGTTTCGGATGATGTGTCAATCTTAGAGGCATTTTAGGAGTCTTGAGCAATCATATTTTTTTTGCCATTTTTCTTTGATTTTCTTTAATTCTCATTTTTTTTCTTCTTTTTCCTTTAATTCTCTTTTTTATTTAATTTTACTAACTATCTATATCTATATCTATATAAACTCTTAATTTAGAAGAGTTTAGGATGATGTGTCAATCTTAGAGGTATTTTAGGAGTCTTGACCAATCATATTTTTTTTGCCATTTTTCTTTGATTTTCTTTAATTCTCATTTTTTTTTCTTCTTTTTCCTTTAATTCTCTTTTTTATTTAATTTTACTAACTTCTATATCTATATATCTATATAAACTCTTAATTTAGAAGAGTTTCGGATGATGTGTCAATCTTAGAGGCATTTTAGGAGTCTTGAGCAATCATATTTTTTTTGCCATTTTTCTTTGATTTTCTTTAATTCTCATTTTTTTTCTTCTTTTTCCTTTAATTCTCTTTTTTATTTAATTTTACTAACTATCTATATAAACTCTTAATTTAGAAGAGTTTCGGATGATGTGTCAATCTTAGAGGCATTTTAGGAGTCTTGAGCAATCATATTTTTTTTGCCATTTTTCTTTGATTTTCTTTAATTCTCATTTTTTTTCTTCTTTTTCCTTTAATTCTCTTTTTTATTTAATTTTACTAACTATTGGGCTTAATTCAAAACATTGAATTCAATCTAATATAACTATTGGGCTTAATTCAAATTTATTTACTAACTATTGTGCTTAATTCAAAATATTGAATATAACTATTGATTATGACACATCACATTTAAACAATGTTATAATTGGTATTATTATTACCGAATAATTTAAAATATCTATATTTATGTATTATACTTTACATAAGATTTTTAAAAAATAATTTTCTGAGATAATTATAAGATACATTTATTGTAAAGTTTTTTATGATTTTATCTTAACATTTATTAATATTTTATATTATTTTTATATATAATATTTTAGTTTTAAAAAAAAACGCGCCATGGCGCGGGAATCGTACTAGTTTTCCCTTTAAAGGGAAAGTATGGAAATTTCCTTTTACGATGATGGAAATCTCTAGAGTGAGGCTAGAGGCAAGATGTTCGAATGGCTATTGACAAGATAATTTTAAGTAAATTGCACGCATGTCCTTTTTATTTTTTCCGAACACATTGCAAAAAGGCCTAAAACTCTCTTTTTCTCAAATCGAAACCTAAATATGTTGAACAAATTGTTTTGATCGAAAACAGCCTAAAATCGATGAAATTAATCAAAATATCAATTGATCGCACACGAATTGGTATATCGTTCGCTTTACATGATTATCGAATGGCGATTAGTGGTCTTCGTTCGAAAAAACCGTCGAAGTTCGTTACATGAAGGAGCTCGGCAGATATAGACGAGGTGCATAAGTAATCTCGGTGCATCAAAACGAGGGTATGACGGAGACTCGTCTAGTTTTTTCGAGGTATATAAGGATCCCTTTTGAAGATCTTGTCTAAAGCCTCATTGACTTAAGCCGAGCTAAATAAATAACCTCGGCTCCATTGAGTGAGGTTAATGAGGGAGCTCGGTGGATATTGGTAAGGTTATGAAATAGCCTCATTGACTTAAGCCGAGCTTCATAAATTTTCTCGACTTCTATTGTCGAGGGTTTGTGATTTAGAAATCGCACCCAAATCGCAAACAAAACAACCAATTTCTTTCATTTTCGTTTCAATTTGTACTCATATTTCAACTCAAACAACACTCAAATCAACGACAATCAAAGAAAAGACACAAAAAACAACCAATTTCATTAATTTTAATTCCAATTTCAAACTCTAACAAATCGCAAACAAAACAACCAATTTCTTTCATTTTTCGTTCCAATTTGTACTCATATTTCAACTCAAACAACACTCAAATCAACGACAATAAAAGAAAAGACACAAAAAAACAACCAATTTCATCAATTTTAATTCCAATTTCAAACCCTAACATGGAGGATGGGTTGGGGATTGATTTTTGTTGGGAAAGACTTTGTGTACAATTGTTTGAAAAAAATGAAAAGGACCTGTGTATAATTTAGGTAAACTTATCTTGACAATATCCCTTTCTCCATCTTGTCTAAAGCCCTTATGAAATCTCTATTAGGCATTTCCTCTTTATTTTTTTATCACTTGTGAGTCTGTCACTATCTGAGTGATTCTATTGCGATCAAAAAAACTAAATTGGGTTGAATTGAAATTATTGAATCTCAAATTTAAACTATTGGATTTGGCGGTGAATGAGATGGAATTGTCGTCTTTTCAGAATAGAGACCTTTGCACATGCATCTGTAAGGATGTGGATTGTGGATAGTGGCCTAGTAGGTTTAAATACATACAAATAATAATCTATATCAAAAATAAATAAAATGGCAATCTTTATCGAGAGAGGTGTTAAAGTCCGACTCAGACCGATGACTGGGGTCTCGTGTGCACGGGCGCACATGCGCTAATAGCCTAGCACACAAGCCGAGTGAGGTTCCATTCTAAAAACCTATTGGCGATAAAAGAAATAGTCCACCAACTTACAAGTTAAGGCGAGTTATGTTCAACTTTCGATGTGGAACTCTATTTGGTCTCATTCACATCTCTTAACAAGTGGGTATTAGCGTATATTTTGATCTTCCAAACCCTTTGAGTTTGACGAATATAATATACTGAAATTATTGATATAATCACGACAATCTTTATTCCGAAACAAGAGTGAAAGGAGATTATTATAAAAAAGCAAAAAATGCACAATGGTGAAGTCGTGAATTTTTCAAAGGTTTTGACCCAAAACAACATCATTATTATTTGTTTAAATATAAAAATGATATGTAATAGGATAATAGAGAACATCATTTTATAATAAAACGTAGTCAGTTTAAAATAAAACACAGTTATTTTTTGGTTAAAAAGAAAGAAAAATGTATTGATAAATACATGAACGATCTTTATAATGTGGACTAAAGACATAGGTTAACAACCTTACTATTGTTGGGCACGGAAGTGCGTCTGGGGTAAGCTGGGAGTCTAATGACAATCAGACAGCAATCCGACTACACCATAAAATAGCCCCAACTCAAAACTACACAAATCAAGAAAACATCCAAGCAACGCAAACAACAAAATAAGTACAGATAGTCAACACAAGATTTACGTCGGAAAAATCGCGCCTAGGCCGTGTAGGTGCTATGCGGGAGGGCACCTAAAAATTCGAACTCAGACAAGCTCGATGCTCGAGAGGTCGTTAAGTCGACAGACCATCAAACATACAACAAATACAGAAAAGGTGCAAAATATCAGGCTATACAAGCAACGAAAGATGAAACACAACAAACCTAAAGCTAGCAGGTTGGGGACGTAGACTACGAACGAAGCCAAGCAACATCGTGAAAAAACAGTGTTGGTCAGCGATACATCAAGCATCCATGTGGGCAGTAAAGACGAATCTCCAAGGAATATTTCCGTACGCACCACCACGATCCCAACCAATCCCGACTCTGACTGTCAGAACCCCAACAAAGCCAAAGACCGCCAAGTCACACCAAGAGAAGCCGAACACATCTCGAACATAACGCACCCAAAAAATATTACTAATCTAATAATATTGTTTACTTAAGCTCTAAATGATTTTAGGATATAAAGAAGTTTTGCTCAGACCCTTACGAAAAATTGGATAACCGATCGGGGATTAGATTAAACTATTTCGAAAAAATTTCCAAACCCTTTTCTGGTTTCCTGCAAACCCTTACACGCCAAGTTTTGACAACCTAGGGAAAACAAAGTACGTGTCAAAATCACTGGTATATTTTCCCTTGGTTGTCAGAACTTGGCGTGCAAGGGTGATAGTGGACCTTGCACGCCAAGCGGTTGGCTTCCAGCTTTCCACACGAAATCCCAACAGCGCATCAGAGCTCTAGGCAAACTAGAGCCGACGACAGGGAGCCGAAAGCGGTGAATGAAATGGGACTGCACGAGCAGCGCTATGGCCATGGTAGTGTTATAACTTGAGTGAGGAGACCGGTGAATTCCGGTACACCCTGCACCACCACCGAGAAGACAACGGATAAGACCTCCAACGAGAGAGTGAGGACGTTGGCGTCGAAGAGGACGATGGAGGTGAGGTCGGAGCCAACGACGAAGCCGTTGAAAAGCGCAAGGCCCTCCATTGACAGAAACACAAGCGTATGGGCGAAGGTGGTGGATGTGGGTCGATGAGGTGCACATAGAAGCCTTCAGTCGCCGGTGGAAAGCTTAGACTGAATGTGGGAGGACGAATCAAGTTGAAGGCAGTACGGAGGACTGCCATTAAATGTCGATTTGCAGAAGGGATGGAGAACTACGAGATTACGGGAAGAAGAAGAACCGACCCGCCCAGAGATTAGGAAAATGACTAACATACAAGATTATACCATTTTTTTTTCTTTTTTCCACTCGACTGCCGCCACCATGCCTCCTTTTGCTCCCACCGGCAATTCACAACCCTCTTCAAAGCTAGCCCTCCTATGGTGGCTCGAGTGTTTTCGGTCTCGATCATAACCTCCAACCCACCCATCTTCCTGCTTCCGTCAACAAGCCGCCACCAGCTTGGTTTGCCTTGTCACCACCACACCTGCCTCACATCGGCACCTCCTCCGCTTTGGTAATCCCGCCTCCCGGCTTGGCCTTACCTCCGACGCCAATCACCTTGGCCTCCGTCACCAACCGTCGTCTACCTCCTCCCCTCGCCTAGTTGGTTCTCCGGCGGTCCGTGTTATGCTCCGCTCTTGTTTCCGGCCAGTCGGCCACCGAAGCTAAGGTACACCCTTAGCTCCGCCCTCCTGCCGCCTTTGCGCTCCATGAGTTCTACTGTCTGGTGGTGTGCTTCATCGCATTGTCCATCGGTTTTCACTCCTCGAGGTTGCCGTCCATCACCATATGTTAGCGTTCGAATAACACTTCTATATTTTTTTTAAAAGAATGATTCATATCAACCATAGCTCTCTGTGTAACAACGCCTTTTCAGGGGTTCTCCTTTCTAAAATTTCTTTGCTCTGTCCCATCTCAGTCACCTCTAATTTGACTACCTAGTAGTCTCTTACGATCTCGTTATCGTCCTTGAGGGTTTGAGACGGGTTGGGTTTTTTTTATTGAGCAATGATTTGGCTTAGGTTTGGATTTGCGGCATGGTGTGCTGTGCTGTTCTTGTTGTGATGCAGGCTTCATGTGAACGATGTTGTGATTTGCTGTATCCGAAGACTTCGTGGATTTGCGATTGATATTTTGATGGCTCTTCCGAGTCCATAATCCGAGATGTCCGCTAGTGTCCCCAAGGTTCTGTGTGCGTCCTCCGTTGGATGATTATTTCATTTATCGTGTTGGTTTTATTTTACGGTGTAGAATAGCTAGCCGGTTTATTTATTTTTGCATTTTCATTTATGTTATTTGCTTCATGTTATTTCATTTCTATCATTTGCTTCTGTTATTTGATTTGGTTGTACATGATGGTTAGTCTATCTACCGGCTTGCCCGGTCTCTTGGTTTCTTTGGGCTTTTCTAGAGAACTGAATTCTTATCTTGTTTAAAAAAAAGATTATACCAATCTCGAAACAAATGAAGGGGGCACGACAAGCAAGTAAAACTTGCCTGATTACAACCTATAAAGAGGTGAAAAGGGGCGGATTAGGGCATTGAGTGAGAAATTCATCCCGTCGGACTAAGGGTGTGTTTGACAGTAGATTATAAAAGGGAGATTTTTTTTGTAGATTATGTAGATTTTGAAGTTTGAGATTTTTTTTTAGATTTTGAAGATTTTGGAGTTTGAGATTTTTTTGTAAAAAAAATCTTGTGAAAAAACTAAAAGGTGTTTGATGTTTATAAGATTTTGAAGCTGTTTTTCAGATGAAAAAGTCCAAATTACCCTTACTTTTTTACCCTCCCCTCCCCTTTGTACTCAGCCAAACAAACTCTGCCCTTGTTCGACGATCATCTTCCTCCTTTGGCTCATGTGTTGTGACTGGAATGCTAGTCCCTTGCCTTGTGCTCTCCTTCCGTTCCTTCGAAGTCGGGGCGCTTGGAGGTTCATCTAGCGACGACGATCGGCACTCAGACAGCAGCTCGGGACAGTCGCGTGAGGAGATCAGTGGAATACGACGACAAACAGAGACACAATTGGTACTATGCACTCTTCGGGGGATTTCGATTGATTAGGGTTTTTGACGAATTGGGATCGAAATGATTGGGGTATTGTAGAAATTGAAATAATAGGGTGTTGTTGTTTTGAATTGGGATCGACAATGACTGGAGATGCGGCACGAGTGATTCCGGCGGATGACGAGCGATCTGGCTTGCGAGGGGCGGAATTGGCCAATGGAAATGATAATCTCTACAAAAGCTCCGAAATCTGCCACCCTCAAGCTTCCATTTTGCCCGAAAAAAATCTCTAAAAGCCCCTCCGAAAGCTTCAAAAGCTGCCTAATAAGCTACTGCCAAACACCATGCCCTCAACTTAATTTTTTTTTCAGAAACCTCCGAAAGCCTAAAAAGCTACTACCAAACACAACCTACGATTCACAAACGAGATTAGCGGTCCCGTAGGAATTATTTTTACAAAAATCTCTCACTCTCTAGTTTTCTAGAGAGAAGATAGAGCACCAATTAAAATCGGTTTTATATAAGAATAACTAAACGAAGTAACGAACCAGGTTACTCCGCATTTTTTTAATTTACATACCAGTACTGTATAATTTATAATTTATATTTTCGACAAACTTATCCCGGTACAAAAAACCATTTGAATAAAAATGGAGTATTAAAAAAAAAAGTACAAAACCATGAAATGACATCAAACTTCTCCGCAGACGGATATCGTGAGGGCAAATACGTAATCCTCCAGGTGCAAGCGTGCGAGATCCGACGGTGATGAATAGGTCATCCCATCATCCAACGGTCGAAAACGTACCAAATATACCTCGAAAAAAGTTTAATTGCTGCCCCTAAATTTCTCTTTTTGTGTTTTTAAAAAAATTATAAGAACCTCTCCGCCCTCAGAAATCCCCTTCGGAACATATTTTCCGGTGCTGTCTTTCTATCTGCTCTCTCAGGTACCAAACCCTCTCCCTCTCTCTCTCTCTCCCCCCTTCGGTGTGAAGCTCGATCGTTTCCCTCATTTCCTTCTCTTTACGCTAAGCATTTTGTTCGAATACGAAATTGAATTGTTCAATTTCATTATCTTCTGTAGTTTTTTCATCATCTAGCTTTCCGCTGGTGAAATCGCCCAGGGTTGTTGTGAGGGTTTTATTTTGTACGCCTTTCCAGATTTTAGTTCGGTTGGGGATAAATTGGTTCGCCTAGTTGCTTCTTGTTTGTTTTTTGCCTGTCGAGCTTGACAAACCGAACTGAGATTTGTGGATTAGGTGCATGATTTTGATGTTTTTTTCCCTGGTTCATAATGTTGTGTGTTTGTGTCCTGATGGCTGTGGCGTCGGGTTACTCCTCTATAATTAAGGGAATCTGACTTATGGTCCGTCATCCTTTCTCTTAAAGCTTAGATTTGAATTCGAATTGATCCAAGTTCGGGTTGGAGCTTTAGAATTATGATTTTTTTTTTGGTTTAAATTTGGCCTTTATGATTGAGCTGGAGGGGTGGCCTTTATGATTGAGCTGGACATAGAAATCAAGTAAAAAAGAATTGAAGCTAAGTGATCTAGAAATTTTCCTTAGATTTCAATTGCTGCCTGTATTGTATTATTTCATCAGATCCCTTTTTCCTTAACTCATCGCTGGAGTTACAACGTGTTTCGTATGCTTTAGAATTATGATTTTTTTTTCTGGTTTAAAGTCGGCGTTCGTAATGGAGCTGGACATAGAAATCAAGTAAAAAAGAATTGAAGCTAAGTGATCTAGAAATTTTCCTTAGATTTCAATTGCTGCCTGTGTTGTATTATTTCATCAGATCCCTTTTTCCTTAACTCATTGCTGGAGTTACAACGTGTTTCATACGGTTTTTTCTTCAGATATCACCTTGTTTTAAATTTTAATGCTATATATCTGAATCTGAATTTTCCTTATCAGTCTAATACTGGTACTCAGTATCAAGGTTGAGTACAAATCTGTTTTTAATTTAATTCATGCATTGATATTTGATAGGATGCCTAATATTGCTTGATCATGGTCTAAATGTTTCTCAGTATAAAAATGATGCTTCCTAGGACGAATATAGGTGCTATGTATTTAAGTTATTCATTTCTTTGTTTTGTTGATGTTTCATTCAGCATTATTGTCTTATTGTTTCTTGGTCTATTGTTGGTTGTGATGATAATAGATGGGGAGGGGAGAGAGGATTGGCTCAAAGAACAACAGTAAGGGACATGTTTGGAAAAGAAATGTGAAATCTGATGATTCCGATGAAGACTATATGCTAGAAGAAGATGAACCTGCTGATCAGTCTGATGAGCTGGTGTCTTTGGTTGGAGATGCTTCAGATGAAGAAAGCTTGGGTAGTTTTGTGGAGGAGGAAGAGGAAAATGTGAGGAAGGCTGTCAGGCAAAAAACTCCTAAAAGATCCAATGGGAGAACGGAAAATGGGACCAGAATTTCAAAAAGGCGAAAAAGGATAGTTTCTGATGAAGAAGATGATGAAGACTATGATTATGAGGAGGAGGATGCTGATGTGCAAAACTCTCGTAACAGATCCATAGGGCGAAGGAAAAATGGGATTAAAAGTTTTAAAAGGCAAAAAAGGATAGTTTCTGATGAAGATGATGAAGACTATGATTATGAGGAGGAGAATAATGCTGTTGCAAAAACATCTTGTAAAAGATCCATAGGGCAAAGGAAAAATGGGATTAAAAGTTTTAAAAGGCAAAAAAGGATAGTTTCTGATGAAGATGATGAAGACTATGATTATGAGGAGGAGGACAACGACGCTTATGTGGAAAGATCTTGTAAAAAATCCATAGGGCAAAGGAAAAATGGGATTAAAAGTTCAAAAAAGGGAGAAGGGATAGCATGGGATGAAGAGGATGATAAAGACTGTGATTATGTGGAGGAGGACAACGATGCTTATGTAGAAAGATCTTGTAAAAAATCCACAGGGCGAAGGAAAAATGGGTATAAAAGGTCAAAAAAGAGAGAAACAGTAGCAGCATATGATGAAGAAGACGAGGATGACTATGATTACGAGGAGGAGGAGGAGGAGGAGGACAATGATGTTGATGTGGAAAGATCTTGTAAAAAATCCACAGGGTTAAGGAAAAATGGGATTAAAGTTTCAAAAAAAAGAGAAACAACAACAGCATATGATGAAGATGATGATGATGATGATGACTATGATTATGAGGAGGATAATGACGCTGATGCTGATGTAGACAGCATTGGTGGGGGTGGGGGTGGCGATGATGATGATTATGATGATGAAGATGAATATGAAGAGGACGACGATGACGATTTCACTCTAGAGGAGCTAGATTTTTTGGATGAGGAAGAAGAGCATCCATCTTCAAAGGGGAAGAAAGGTCAGGGCTGCTTAAAGAAAAAAGGCCTAGTGAGAAGTCGAAAAAGAAAAACCGGTACAAATCTTAAAAGACATGGAAGTAGTAGATCAAATATGCCTACCTCTGGTAGAAGTAGAAAATCCATGAAAAAGGTCCTATCATCAAGAGGTAGATGGAAGAGAAGATCCGTACACACAAAGAAAAAAGCAAAGCCGTGTTCTGATTCAGATTTTGTTAGCTCTGAACCATCTGACTATGTGTTTACCACCTCTGAAGAAGAGCGTGAACAGGTGAGAGAAGCCAATGAGTTTTGCAGGAGATCAAGTTCAAACTTGAGAAGTTCAAAGCAAGACGAACAAGATGCAGCTGGTAAACAGCTGAAGAAACTTCCTAAAAGAAAAGGAAAAGAGAAGGTGGATGATATACAGTGTGATGTGGGAAAGCAGGTCTGTGGTATATGCTTAACAGAAGAAGGTAAAAACACTACCCGTGGGGCATTAGATTGTTGCAGCCATTTCTTCTGTTTTGCTTGCATTATGGAGTGGTCAAAAGTAGAATCCCGTTGTCCTCTTTGCAAGCAAAGATTTTCTACAATCAGCAAACCTGCAAGAAATGCTACTAGGATTGATACGAGGAATGAAGTGATACACGTTCCCGAGCGCGATCAGGTAAATTTTGTCATTTGCATATGTTCACCATGAAGCAGAAAAATAGAGAAGCTAGCCATGATATATTTATTTCCTCTTTTCACAGGGTTTTGACTTGGATTTTGTGTTTTCAATTCATGCAGGTCTATCAGCCTTCTGAAGAGGAGCTGAGAAATTATCTCGATCCATATGAAAATGTGCTATGTACTGAATGCCATGAAGGAGGAGATGATGCTCTGATGTTACTATGTGATCTTTGTGATTCCCCTGCGCATACATATTGTGTTGGTCTTGGACGGGAGGTGCCTGAAGGCAACTGGTATTGTGAAGGTTGCAGGCCTTCTGCTCTTGGATTGACATCATTACAGGCTCAGGATCTCACGCCTGATCAAAGATTACACAACAGTTCCTTAAGTGAACCGTCTTTTGAGAATATGGCAGAAATAGACCTCAATATCACGATACCTGAGACACCAATGACCCCAGTTAATGGGTTTCGCGTTTCACCAAGACAACTCCCAGGTGGAAGCCTTCAAGCACCGCCTCCTACTGTATCTGGCGTGGGTGTATCAACTTTGTCTGGAAGGCGAAGGGTCCACCTTTTTCAGTTCCGTAATCAGAGAAGTCCCAGGGATACAAATCATACAATAGTTGACAGAGCTTCCGGTCTTGGTAGGACAGACTTTTCTGGGCCTTGGGGGAACCGAGCTGCTCAATCGGCATATCTTGAGATTGATACAGCTGATGTAGGAACATCCTACCACGCTGACAACATCAATAGGTTGCAGGTTCTGTCCAGCGCTGCACAAAATACAGAATGTTTCTCCAGAAGACCAAGCCTCTTGAGGGGGCAGGCACTTCTGGCTCCTCCTGCTGATAGCTCAGACAATGGTTGCGGGCAGTTAGGCGGAGTAGTTGGGATTAACTCGGAGCATAATTGTGCACCAGGACGTGAATGGTTGCAACCCTGTCCAAGCAGATTGAACTTGACATCCCAGGCTAGCACATCTCCTTCGTACAACAGGGATGTGGACCAAAATATAGTGAAACAGCAAATAAAATCATCGGTGAACGGCCACCTGAAAAACATTCGCAGAGATGTGGACCTGGGTAAGTCTAGTTTTGCTTTCTCTAGATTTACATTCAAACCAGTTTTAGGACCTAATTTCATCTAGTAACATTTTGAATAAATAGCTGCAAGGGGGGCTCATTTGTATCACCTCACCGATACATTCTCATCCAACTTGTGCAGGATATGACACATGTAAGCAAATTGCTCGCGGTTCCGTGCATACCATTCTTGCCGCATGTGGGCTTGATCACTCCGTGAGGGAGGTCCATGAAATGCGATCTCCTATTTGTCTCCATTACGAGGAATTGGTCGGCCCACAGATGAGTCTAATCAAAGGCTGCTGCCAAGCCTGCTTCGATTCCTTTGTTGGGGACGTGGTAAGGACGATTATGGACGTGAAAGCGACAGCGCCACAACAGTTAAGTTTCAGAAACTATTGACTTACAGATTCTTCATTTGTTGTAGAAAATAGTGGGAACATTTTTGCTGATCATCCAGCTGTGGATAGAACAGATTCTTGTTTATAATTTCGTAGAACAATCACATTGCCTAATTGCATATATCCATCAAAAGAAAAAAAACAAGGGAGAGAGGGGAAAATGAAAAATCCCTCATGCTCAGTTCTTCCTTGTGATACCAAATTCAGAATACCTTGTTATCTTCCCCACTGTTTTCTCTTCAGTTTATTCATGTCTGCACTCACATTTTATGCTTTGTTCATTCAATCTAGTACCATAGTTACAGTTGCAGCCTTGCAATTGATCTTCATATTTGGATTCCGCCGGATAAGGTAACTACTAATGGGTATGTTCATCAATAGTTACCAGATTGGAGTTGCACTGCAGTTGGTAGAACTTTCATGTCAGTACTGTAAACTTGAGTGCAATGATTTCATATTTTCATGGCAGTACTATAAACTTATACGGAGTATTTATCAAATACGGAGTACAGTAGATTTCATACATAAAGCCCAAGATATCCAGTCCAGGTACCCAGGCGATTTCAATTCGGAATTAGGTGGGTAAAACTGTAAAAGTAACAATGTGGGATAGAGATACCTAAAATAGAGGCTCTGTTTTACTACCTTGTTTTTGTTTCCCCAATGGTAAAACAGAAAAGGATGGGTGAGTCATGAGTGTGTAAGACACGTAACATGTGGTCTGTAGATACTCTTACGAATGAATCTTGGCAGGTGTCCTATCGTCAGATACTCAGAGCCTTGCAGATTTCAGAATCCAGATGCTTTTTTTTACGAATATAAATTCACGGACTCTCTTAACTTTTTTCCAGTGTTTTGTGTGACCTTTTGACGTTCTCTGTTTTTATCATCTACATAGACTCCACTTTCATTTGAAAGGCCACTTATCAGCTCACAGAAAAATCACGGACATCAGTTCATTAATCCCAGCTTCAATAGTGTACTTAATTTTCAGATTAGCTCTTAGGGAGTGCTTTACTTTCCTGCAATTTGTTGATTACTTGTGAGATTGATGGACTAGGAAATACAGTAAAGTTAGTGCTAAATTCCATGGTGGTGTTAAAGAGGATTGTGACTTGTGATGAGAGGCCGATTTAGACTTGCTTTTCTCTTATTGTCCCCTCCTTTAACCAGTTTACCTCACCAACCATGGCAGACAAAATTTATTGACAAAATATTCATCAGCAAGTTGCATACTCTTTTTGCTAGAGTGTTTGGTTTGGCCTATGAGATTGGGCCCCAATCGCCCTACTAAGCTTTCACTAGCTGTCCCATTAGTTTGCATTTCAGCTGTATCCTAATCAGAATTGACAGATTAACCACTCCCTGGTTGCTGCAATTTGCACATTAGGGTCTGTTTATAAGCTATTCATGCACGTTTTCTTAAGAAGCTAAAAAACTGTATAAAATATCAATATTTTATGAAATATTTTTAAATAATATCATATATATATTACTAATAAGTATAAAATTAATTTAAAAAGTTAATTACAAAATGGATATTTTATATGGTTTTTAGCTCTTTAAAAAGCGTGTATAAATAGTCCAAAAACAACCATTGTGGGACAGATGGAGTATTAAATTAAAGTGTTCATCAGTTGGTGAGGAGTTTGGTAACCTCGCTGATACAAATTAGTATGAAATAAAGAGAAAATGAACATATTTGTGAAGAGTTTGGGATTGATCGCTATTGAAAATCCAATTTTAATAGCTAATTAAATTAAAATCTTATACTCGAAAAAGATACATGCATTACCAAATGGGGCCCTAACGTCTACTCACTTTTAAAAAATGTTTTAGCTGTAACACTTCTCAACACTTCTTTTTACAAATTGATACTTATTAGTAATAATTATTAAAAAATGTTAGAACTTTTAGCTCTAACACTTCTTATTAGTAATAATTATCAATTTATAAAAAAAATTTGATTAAAAAAATATTATTTTATAGAGTTTTTAGCTCCTTATAAAATATTTAAAAAGTCAAACGATACTTATTTTGAAGATTAACGGAGAGAGTACGTGGAATTGAAATGTAGCAAACCAATAAAAGCAAAGATTAGAGAGACTGAAATTTTATGATTTCGAATATGAGTTCTCTAGTGACCAAAGAGATTACATCCATTTTTTTTTCATGATCATCATATCAATCTAAAAACTAACAAACTAAAACAATGGTTAATTTCACAAAGTGGGTGTGTCACTTCATCAAGTTCTCAAGAGAATTTGTTCTCCCCTCCCACCTTTTGTGCCTTTGAACCAGACGAGTCGACAAGTTTGCACGCCACTAAAACGCCACCGTTTCACCTGGTGGAGGTGTGGCGTTTGGCCGCGGAAGATCCCCTCGCACCCGACCCCCGTGCCTGCTTTCCGTGGGACGGATCAGGGCAGCCGAAGTCGAAGCTCACCCCTTCGTCGCCCACCATCTCCACAAACATCTTCTGCAGGTCTTCTAAACTATCCGGCTGCCAATTTATCATACATATATACAATTTTCAGATTAAACCAAAAAACGAACCCTAAAAATCAGCAAAAATAAAACCCAATTCACCAAAACCCCAATTGATTGAGAGGAAAATAAGTAAATTAAATTACCTCGCCCCTTACACTATCCATCATGCTTAGCATCTCTTGCATGAAATCAGCGAAGCCCTGTTTTACAATTTCACACCCAATAAATAAATGCAAAAATAACCCAAAATAGAGCATACTTCTAAGCGACGTCGTTTTAAGAACACAGGTCTCATCAATCTTAAGCGGAGCAAACGACGCCGTTTTAGGAACACAGTTATTCCAATCAACAAGTATCAATGTGAGATGAGGAAGACGAACCTGATCTTCCTCCTCCGTCGGATCATAGAATCCGGCATCGTACATTGATCGCTTCCCCTTATCGGATAGAACTGAAAGAAAAAAACAATTAAATTTTCATTTGTTTGATACCAAAACGGCGAAATTAACGTCTTTGATGAGCTAATCGCGGCAATTGGAGAGAGAGAAAGGGCGAGAAAAGCAGGGGAACCTGAGTAAGCCTCCTGGATTTGCTGGAAGTGGCGGTTGGCTTCACCGGCCACCGACGGATTATTCGCCCACCGATCGGGATGCCATCTCTACCAGGACAGAAACACAACAACGAAAAAAGGAAACAAAATCAGATGCCTGAACCTGAAATTCCCTTCCTGTTCAGAAGAAATCGAGAAGATCTGGAGGCTAACCAGAGCGAGCTTGCGATAAGCGGCGCGAATGTCAGAGAAGGAGGCATCCCGTCGAACCTCGAGAACGGAGTAGTAGCAAGTTCCATTGGATCCTCCTCCTCTGTCCATCCTCACTTGCAAATTTCCAACCTTTTTGAGTTTTTTCTTCCCCCAACTCGATTTTGAGCAAAAAAAAAACCCAAGCAGAAAACTCAAGTGGAGATTTCCCGTCCGTTGGCTAAATCATAGCCTCATAGGTGGCTGGGCGAAGAAATCAGAGAGAAGGAGTGGAGGGAGAAAAAGGGGGAGAGGAGAAAGAGAGGCCGTAAACGCAGAGGAGAGAGAATAAAATATCTTCCCCCCTCCGACGATGGGGAAGGCTGGGTCACACGCAGTGGGAAAGTTCCAGAAGAGATGAAATTCAATGGCAAAGGCTGAAAGGGAGGTTAGATATTTTCATGGTTAGTTTCATTAATGACATTGGATATCGATTTATTTACGGGTTTGCCATTATTAATACTATGGTGGTTACTAAGTTACTATTCACACGTTTTTTTTTTTGCATAGTTTCCTTGTATTATTGTTTTTTTTTTCCTTGTACATTTCCCACAAAAAATCTTTGTATTATTGTTTGTTCCTTAACAAATAATAATACACGCCATCATTTACATATTTGATCGAATCTTCATCATTTGTGGGAAATGTACAATTTCATGGGTTAAAATTAGCAAATTTTAGATTTTTTTAAACAAATTTTATAATTGGTATTTCTATCCGTTAAGATCCTAATTGGAAAATATACTCTACCAAAAATAAACGATCCTATAAATTTAATTATTATTTATATTTATAAAATATAAATTAATAAACTAAATTGGAAAAAATTTCATAAATTTCAATTTATAAGCTTTATAAAAATCATTTTTAAATGGTTAAGATGATAAAAATTAATTTTTTATTAATCTCATAATTTATGATATTATGGTATAGTTTAGAAAAATATACTCGTTTTTTTAATTAAATGTTTTAGTGTTTAGTGATTATTTAAAGATATCAAGACCTATCATTTTTTCCTCAAAATTGCATCTAAGTTGCATGGGATTGAACTCCATAAGTTCCATGAATTCATGACAATTTATTCATTTACTAATTTATTTTGATCTTTCAATTTCGTCTACTTTGATGCATCAAATTTATCCATATTTATATGAACTATTAAAATAGAAAAGTTTTCGGGTATTTGTCACATCTACCTTAAACTCCTTTTCAACCAATCACATTTTTGTTCCTATTTTGAAATTGATTTTCATCTTTCATATAATGAGCAGATTTAATTCAAAATATTAAATTAATATATAACCTATATCTATTTGTAAATCTTTATATACTATCATAATGAAACCATCTTAAAAGAGCTTATTACACCTTGCTTTTATGAGTCTGTTCTTATAAGTATAATCCAAATTATTAAACTAATATTTTATTTAATTATACAATATTAATTTATTTTATTAGTAAGATTTTATTTTATAAAAATTGTACCATGTGCGAAAACTGAACTAGTTTCATTTAAAAAAAGCGGTGAAGACAAAAAGGTGGGAAGGGGATAGGCCCTCTAATAATTGCACATAACTGGACTGGGCCCATGAAATATTGGGATCGTATAAGGTTGAAAGTGGGCCTAGCCCACACTTGTTGAGGTGATAAGTTGTACATTTGATGTTTGTTGTTAGGCCAAATTTGAGAAAAACCACCCTTTGAATACACCATTGGCATAAAATTACATTTTAAATTAAAAATTTCAGAAAACCACCATTAAAAAGTTAGATACTTGTAAAAGACCACACATGTCACCTTTTTCCGCTAAGATTGCAGTTAAATGTAGAAATTACCATTTTACTCTTAGGGTTTGTATGGATGTGTAAAAAAACCAGGTAAAAATTAAGTACAAATAGATGTTTATTTTATAAGTAGTTTAAATGGGTGTATGGGAGGCCAAAAACAAGTAAAATCTGTTAAAAAAAGGGTTAAAATATAAGCTACAAATCATTGCTTTTTTAGGTGTTTATTTGTGTGTTTATTCTTCCCTTTATCTTATTTGGTTTGAAAGTACCACAATACCCCTAATAACAACCAAATAAACTCCACTTTTTACAAACAAACTGTTTTTCTTCCCATACGGAGATTATCTTGTTGTTTAAATTTTTAACTACTTTTACCAACAGTTTATAAATTTTACCCTGTTTATAATTTTAGTCAGTTTATTAACTTTGTCCCATACGAACCCTTATACTGTTAATATATTTGAAGGATAAAGTTGAGATCACCCTTCAACAACTTTCATTTTCCATTTGAGGAGAGGACCGAGAAGTGGAGGATGAACACCTAAGAGAACTTCAAACCAACTAAATCAAAGATAAAATATCTTGGAATTGTCAAGAGATGAACTAGGATATTGGGGATAAAGGGCAAAATAGTAATTCTACACTTTTAACATCAAACTTAATGTAAAAGACGGGATGTTGGTCTTTTGCAAACCTCTTGCTTTTAAAGGGTGGTTTCCTATCATTTTCAATTGAAGGGGTGCTTTTGTGGAAAATTGTGTATTTAAGAGGTGCTTTTTAAAATTTGACCTTCTTGTTACATATGTAATCTATATGTACTAATGTTCAATAATCACTCTATTAATTTTTGGCACAGATACATCAATAAATTCAGGTTTGGATCTTATATTGTACTACCTCTGTTCATAAATAGATGTCATTTGACTTTTTAGTACCTTTTTTAACGAGCTAAAAACTATATAAAATATTAACTTTTCAAACAATTTTTTTTAATAATATGACACTTATTATTAATAAGTATTTATATTATATTAAAAAATTACTAAAAAATTGATATTTTATATAGTTTTTAGTTTAGGTTAAAAAAGTCAAACGACATCTATTTCTAAACGGATGTAGTATGTAACACAACTGTACTCGTATCGTAGGAATGGACTCCCCTCAAGTACGTTATTTCACAAATGTTCAACCTAAAAATCTTTTCATTTGTTGACATACAACAATAGATACATACATCCTGCAGGTTTGCATCTTAAACGGTAAAACCCCTCTACCTATATGCATACATCTGATCATGTAGAAGTAGAACCCCATTTTTTTACACTCCACGCAAGCATCACAAGGTTTAGTAGCTACATATCAATATTGACACAAGGTAGATCCTACTTCATAGCGGATTTGTCATTATACGAAAACCTTTTGAATCGCGGTAGCTGAGACCATCGTAGGTGACTCCGACAACGTCCAACACACAGTTGAAAAGAAGGACACAACACCCTCCATTTGTCTGAAGAAGGAATAATAAAGATGATTGTTTACCGAGCAAGACTTTGCTTGCTTGACAATTGTGTCCCACTTGTTGTTTGAAACATGAAGAATCTGTAGTGTCATAAGAGTCATAATGAAACAGCAGTGTGCATTACAAGTTCTGTATCAAACACCCTATCAGAACATACTATAACAAGTGTCTTTCTTGGTAACTTCATTAGGCCAATTGAAGCATATCACATCAAACCGAACAGCGCGCAATCGCACAGATCAAGATCTGCAAGCTAGTCTCCTTATTTTGATGAGCCTCAAGGCCATGCGAAGTTTAAACACAGCAACCCGAGCACGGACCCAGACATGTCCAGCTTCGCTGCTTACAGGCTCCCAGCTTGAGCCTTGTCCATGAACCATGTAGTTTGCAGGAAAATCGAAATCTAACATGGATAGTGGATGGTTTTCGCGGTCTATGATGAGTGAGTCCCAAAGCATAGTATCACTTCTTGTGATAGAACAAATGCCTGCTATATACTGACTTGCAGAGTCTTCTGGTTGAGAATGCAGAATCTCGGGATCCAGCAGTTGTGACGGGGAAAAAGACGAACGGCTCAACAGAACCTGGTTATCTTGCACCGGTTGATCTGCAGCAAGACGGATCCAGACTTCATGATGCATAAGCGTAACAAGGAATAATTCATTCAAATCAAACAGCATAAAACTGTGTCATAACAAGAAAGTAACAGATGAATATAACATGATACCCTGATGTGCAGCAGGGATTAGAGGATTGTCTGGGTTCGGATATGGAGCCATACATGGGCTGATACTAGCAGATGACCAATCAGTAGGGAAATTATTGATCTGAACTAGTCTACTTGTATCCTCAAATGCACGTCGTCTTAGTTGTTCGACATTGCACTGCCACATAGTTAAAAAGATGGATATCACATGCTTGCAAGATGTCAAAGATTCATCTCAGTTGTTAAAGAATCATCACTCACCTTCTCACATTCAAGGAGTGTTTCAACAGGGCGATAATTTTGGTGATCAAAGAATACGCCTATGAGCTTGTAGAAACAGTCGAAGAGAAGTGCAGCGCCTTCTTCACAGTCATATCGGAAGCATTCACCATTTGCTGGGCATTTTGTCGCGTGTTGAATAATGGTCTCCCAGGCTCCATTCTTAACACCAAGAATCTGAAGCAACAATAAAATAAGGAGTAATGACAGAAATTATCATATACTTCCACACTAAGGATTCGTCAATTACCTTGCGCAATGATGACTGATCTTTGTAATAAACTTGCAGAAAATCCTTCACACTCCGGATGCCTGCTTCTTTCAACCTACCATGGGACTCTTTTCCTATCTTCTCTAAGCATCGAACTTCATCATCCCATAATGGGATCGGGTGCTTCTTATGAGCTGTGTCATCAGACAATGAACATTAGCTCATGACAGTGCATAGTGTTCTCTTATAGCTAAGGAGCAGAACTGCAGAAGTACTTACGCTTTACGCGCTGATCCTTGACACGAAAAGAGCCACTTACTGCAGGCCGTATTTCCACCATTTCAGGCACTTGCACATCTTCTGCAACTTTAACTACCAGCCTGAACATTTTACTCGGCACCCAGCTTGAATTATCCACAAACTTCAGATCATCAAAACAACAACTACTGTGATCCATGGTTCTTACACAACTTCCAACTAACAACGATCCCTTTTCCTTCCGTGCACGAACAGAAATCGATTCAAGTTCCGCTCCTATCCAATCCTTGGATTCCTCAGCCTTAAAGTCACCATCAACCACAAAAACTTCAAGCTTAAGTGCAGATAGGTGACCTTCATTTACTGCAACATTGTTTTCATCACATAGACCGACCATCACAGGCACTTTTGGCTCTGTGCCAGTAACATATATTATGTCAGCCGTGAACAGTACATTAGGCAGTTCATAGATGAAGTACAACTGCAGTCTCCTTTGCCCGGATGACTCAGCCTGACTAAGAAATGATCTGCAACCATAAGAACCCTATATATGAAGATTGTGCAGATTCATAAACTAATCAAGAAATTGAGACATTCAATACAGATGATGATCAGCTCAGAAGCAACACAACGACAAATTGACAATACCTTGGATTTGACTCCAACCCTGCCGATGAGTTCACAATACGTTCCATCTCCATCTTTCGGAACCATTTCTTGAGGCTCTTCAACTCCCGTGCCTGATTCTTAGACAAAAGCTTTAACTCTCCAACCTCTTTTTCCTGATAGATAAATAGACAGTTGAAAGGTCAATCCGCTGTCTGATTGCAACAACACTTCATATACACTGGACCAAAAGGGGGAAATGGTGTAAATCCAGAAGCAACAAATCGTTAATTTCACCCGAAAAGAAGGGAAATTGAAACTCGTAATAGCAGCAAAAACCTAATTTCATTTCAATTGTCATATAACAAGGAGAAAGGGAAGAATGGAAAAGAAATAGTCGATTACCAAGCTCCGAATCTTAGCTTTCGAAGACTTGGAGTTGGAGGTTCGTCCAGTAAGCGTCTTCAACCTCATGGAAGCTGCTCCGCTTCTACAATGAAAACCACATTATCAAGCTTTTCAACACCGTAATCAAGTGAAATGAATCTTTGTACCTGGTAGATTCAGATCGTTTCGAGGATTTCATTTCGTCAGTGCCGTTGACATAGACCTCTTTGGTCTTTTTTTTTTTTTTTTTAATTTATCACTGGCTGATTCCTGTCTCTCAAATCCACGCGGGGATTGACTTATTTATACAGGAATTTTTAAACGATTTTATTTCTCCTTTTTTTTTGTGGGCAGCATAAATTGAACTTCAATGTAAGTTTTCAGGAAGTTGTACTTATTCGGATGGGAAATTTACGTGGACTTCAACTTTTGTAGTAGGAGTAAGAGTGCTTGAGATCACCTAGTTAGTCATTAAAAGTCAATTATATATTTTAGTCTCGAAATTTAGATCGTTTTAGCCTTTAATTCTTATATCAAAATTTAGGTCGTTTTAGATTTTCTAGTTAGGGGATAATAATTATTTCGTATCGATTTGTGTGTCATTAATTTTTTTAAAGATTTTGATTGGTTAAAAAAATATAGTGGCTGTTAAAAAATAATAAAATTTATAAAAAAAAAAGTTAGTGGAATGATGATGTTGATTGAGAGATGAGTGTTTTATTAAAACTTGTGCAAAATCCTAAAACGACTTAAATTTTGAGACGGATAGAGTATTTTTTTTAATAAATGAGGTAGTTTTATAATTGTTTTCAAATAATAAAAGAAGGTGGACTATAAAATAGACCATGATTGCGGTCTAGAGAATCTTCACTGTTAGTCGAGTGATATCCCGCTTCTTCAACCTCCCTGTGAGTTGTGTATCCTCATTCGAAAGACTGTTTTTGGGTGATGGTCTAAGAGGACGCTAGAACTTGACCCACCCAAATCTCCGCCCTATCAAAAATAAAATAATGATTCGACACGAATCATGTTTTAATTTTTATAATTTGACTAGTGTTTATCAAAATCTCATAAATTATCCTCTTTTTGTTCACTTTTATCTGTCGTTTAATATTCACACACGTTTTTGTAGGACGATGAAAACTATATACTCCATTTATTAAAATATGTCTTTTTAATTAGGCTTAAATTTTTGTTTGGAAATATAAGTCGTTTTAAATTTTTTAGGTATTGGGGGACGAGAATTGTTATTTTTTCGACTTTTTCTCAAATTTTATCGGTTGATAATGGTTGTGGATAATTATTGAAGGGTATAAATATAATAAGTTTATGATTTTCTTAATTTGTGTGCAAATGTCTAAAATGACTTATATTGTTGAACAGATGCAGTATAATATTAATTTTTTAATTAAATTTTTTTAATAATCTCATACTTTTTACGTAATACGGAGTAAGTATGATATTATTAAAAAAATTATTAAAAAAATACTCCTTCCTTTCTTTTTTATTTGACATTTTACTATTTTTAGGCACGTTTTTTATGGTACTAAGAACTATATAAAATATTTATTTTTTTGAATAATTTCATACTTACTAGTAATAAAATAATATTATTAAAAAAGATTGAATAAAAAATGAATATTTTATATAATTTTAACCTTTCTTTATAACGTGCAAATTTGAAAATAACAAATATTAAGGAATGGAGGGAGTATATTTTATATAATTTTTATCACATTAAAAAACGTGCATGGATGGTAAAAAAAACAATTAAAAGTGAATGGAGTAGATGTATAGAAGGACAAGATAGTCATTTTACATTCATTTTTCTGTCGTATAAAACCAGACATTTCGGTTGATTTGGGATTCAAGCAAGTAACTATGATTCTGTTATTCTCTCTCGCTTTCATCTTTCAGTTACTCAAATATGGTATCAGACTTTCTCGATCTCAGCTTGTTTCCGTTGTCGTTCATCATTGTAGTTCAATCGTGATCAATTGTTCGCATTTTGTTCTCTGTTTTTCTGGTTCGATCATGCCGAATACACCTGTGAATGCTTGGTTTCCTGGTTCTTCGCCTGATCCCTTGGATCCGTATTATCTTCATCCTTCAGATTCTCCAAGAATGATGCTCGTTTCCAAGATTTTTGATGGATCTGGATTTTTCACTTGAAAACGTACTGTTACGATCTCTCTTTCTGCCAAAAAAAATAAGATCGCCAATAGGAACCATCACTTTTATAACTAAAATTGTCAATTTGATAGTTACTGTACGCTTAATATATTGCAAATTCTATCTGATGTCCATTATTTTTTTTTTACCAAATTTCATTGAAGAAATTTGGCCCAAGGGCCATCCCCAAAAACCCATTCAGAATCTGTCCTAGGGATTGGGCTTTGCTAGCAAATGTCCAAAAATTTTCCAAAATCCCCCTTTTACCCCTGTTTTAATTAAAACAAAACCCTCCGTCCCGATTTCTTTCTCCAGATCTGAGAACCACACCTCACCTCTCTCTCTCTCTGCTCGCTCCGTCCAGAGCTCCTGCCCGAGAATCTCTTCCCCAATTGCATCAATCCGATACACTCCCATGCCTCTTCGTCTTTCTCATCGCGAATGAAGGTTGTAAAGGCGTCGCTGAGGAAATCTCGTGCGCCGTCGCCATACCTCTTCGTCTTTCTCACTTTCGTCTTGTTCGTCGTCGTTTTCTACAGCCACAACTACTACTCCGTTCCCGACAAATTCCGCCCCGTCGATAGTCACACTGCCGATCACCTCCTCTCTTCCTCCGCCGCCTCCATTTGCAGTCCAGGTAATTCATCGCGTATCTGCTAATCCAGATTGAGGCGGTGTTTTTCGTTCATTCACTTTAATTTTGTTTGAATTTGAATTTGTACTAGTTGTATTCTCTGTTTTGATTTACTGTTTGAGGTTGATTGTTGGTTGTCAATCTGCTGGTGTCGTCCAGTTTTGAATCTGCTGGTGGTGTCTGCATAATTTTGCCAATTCAATTTATTCTGAAACGAAGAGACCTACCTCCGTGGCGAGTGATCGGAATCATTGGAGGTCGCCGAGGAGGTTGTCAATCTGCTGATGTCGTCCAGTTTTGAATTTAGTGCTTTGTTGGATGATAGCAAAATTGAATTCTAGTAACTGTTGGTGTCGTCCAGTTTTGCATCGTTTTCAATCTTGCGTTTGCTTATGTGTTTCGATTTAATGGAATTAATAAGATCCTACAGTCATGTTGCTTATGTGGTTGATGACATGATTAAGAATTTATTATATATACTAGTTAATTATGCATCCATGTTGCTTCTGTTGTGTGATGACATGATTATGAATTGGATGTCATATATACTAATTTAGTGGAATCTATTGCTAGTTTGTGTACATAGTTAGTGTTTCATTCAATGGAATTCATGAATTATGTGTATTTATATATCCTACAGTGTCAATGATCTTGTTTTTCTTTGGTTACAATGTCTATGACCCTATTTTTATTTTGATTACAGTGTCTATGACCTTGTTTTTGTAGTGGTGACAATGTCTATAACCCTGTTTTTTTTGTTACAGCGTGTCACCACTGATAAGAGTGGTGACAGTGACCCCGTAAAAAAAATTAAAAAAAAACTCTTGAAACGAATCTGTCATCAAAAAATTGTTTCCCTTGTCCTAGGTTTTCCCTTTGATTACAGTGTCTATGAACCTGTTTTTATTTTGGTTACAGTGTCTATGGCCTTGTTTTTCTTTGGTTACAGTGTCTATGACCCTGTTTTTATTTTGATTACAGCGTCTATGATCCCCTTACCCATTCATTTATTAGAGGAGAATTGTCACCACGTATATTTTGGCTTCTCATTAGTCCCTATAGAGTTTGTGCCTCCCTTGTCATATGGTTTTCCTTTGATTACAGTGTCTTTGACCCTTTTTTCATAGTGGTGACAGTGTCTATAACCCTGTTTTTATTTTGGTTACAACTGTAATCAAAAAAATTTCATGTCACCACACACGTGTCACCACTGTCAAAGAGTGGTGACAGTGACCCCGTAAAAAAAAACTCTAAAAACGAAACTGTAATAAAAAAAATTTCATGTCACCACACACGTGTCACCACTGTTAAAGAGTGGTGACAGTGACCCCGTAAAAAAAAAAAACTCTAAAAACGAAACTGTAATAAAAAAAATTTCATATCACCACACACGTGTCACAACTGTCACCACTGTCAAAGAGTGGTGACAGTGACCCCGTAAAAAAAAAAAAAAAAAAAAAACGAAACTGTAATCACAAAATTTACATGTCACCACACATGTGTCATCAAAAGTCAATGCCTTTGACCAGTCAATGGTCAATGGTCAAATTAAAAAATGGGAAGGAAGGGCAAAATTGGAATTTTTGGACACCCTCCTAATTTATTCCCCTTTTTGTCCTAGGGCTTAATTTTTTGTCAAAATATGGACACTTACCAAATTTTCCCAATTTCATTTGGTACTTTTGAGTTATTCTGAAAATTCGCATGATAACCCAAAATGAAGTCCCTTTTGATTTATCTTTGGATGTATGTGTTGGTCTTTTGTACCTTTTCTGTATTTCTGATGTATGTTTGACAGTACTCCGTCTCTCGAACTTAAGGTCGAATTATTACTTTATCAAAAAAGTAGAGCTAGCTAGCCTAAGCTAGGCAACTCAATGCAATTTGCAACACAAGAAGCTCGTTCTGGGGGTGTCCGTACAGAGAGTATGGAAATAAAGTACAACAAGTGCAGAACGACGTCGTTCTGAGCAGAGATACACTGTATAATTTAGAACCAGAAACTAAAAGGGCTGAAATTCTCAACAAGGGCATATATAAATGAAAAGGCACAAAAACTGGACAAAAAAAAAACAAGGTGTCAAGTAGGGAAAAAGATTTATCTACACAATCTACCACAAGATGGCAAGGGCAACAACACATTACCCAGCTGCATTGCCTACCGACCATCCGACGAAGTGAAGGACTCGGCGAATCCAAGAGGCCTCGACGGGATGCTGCTCTTGCTGTCCTCCAAATCCATGTAGCTCACGTCCTTCCCTTCGGCTTCTTGCCATCCCTTCACCATCTGGTTAAGGGGAAGGCTGTAGTCGATGCCAGAGAACTCCTCCAAATCATCATCAAGCGGTTTCCATTTCTGGACGAGCGAGGCCAGCACGTTAACAGCGTGGCCCATGTCGGGTCTCTGGCCAGGCTCTCTCGCGGTGCAGTGCCCTGCTAGTTCAGCGACAGTGGCGACACTTTCGAGAGTTTCTCCTTTGACATCGAGAGTCGGGTCGATGGCGGCCATCAGCTTGTCGTTGTCTGCCTTGATTTTCCAGAACCATGCTGCTAAGTATTGCTGTTCCTCTGGTCTGTCTTCGTCGAGTGCTACTAGTCCGGTGAGTATCTCCATGAGCACGACACCGAAGCTGAAAACATCCACTTTTGTTGTGATTTTTCCTGTCACTGAAATCAATTTGGAAGCAATCAGCAGATTTTTTTGGATGGTTATAGCAATCCAAATGAGGATATTACACAGTGAAAAATATTCAACTACTGACTATATATGAATGATTACCTGCATACTCGGGTGCCAAGTATCCGAAAGTCCCAGCAAGGCGAGTAACCACAGATTTCTCACCATTAGGAGCAAGTTTCACCAGTCCAAAGTCTGAAACTTTGGCTCGGAAGTCATCATCGAGTAAAATATTCGAGGATTTGAGATCCCTGTGTATGAAACTTTGGTGAGCCAGGTTATGGAGATACTCCATCGCCCTTGCGACATCCAAAGCAATGTTTAGTCGCCTCTTCCAAGATAAAGGCTCCATTTGGAAGCTCTTCCAATGGAAAAGATGCCTGCTAAGAGCCCCCTGAGGCATGTACTCGTACACGAGGATTCTCTCGCAGCCCTCAATGGAGTACCCTAACAGAGAGACCAAATGGCGGTGGCGAACCTTGGAAAGAACAGCAATTTCAGATTGGAATTCATTCAAGGCTTTGTTGTTGATCGCTCCAGATTCCATTCTTTTCACGGCGATTTGAGTGCCATCGTCGAGTCCTCCCTTGTATACAACTCCAAACCCACCACGGCCCAGCTCATTTTCTGGAGCGAAGTTGTTGGTTACATTTCGGAGGACTTGTACTGATATCACCATATTCCCAGACTCGATCACATGGGACTCACCCATTCTACTACTACTCGCAGAACCACTTCCTACTGATGTGACCCCATTTGCAGCACCGGCTACAACGATTTTAACTGCGTTATCTGAATCAGCTGGATCTCTTGGTTGAACCACAAGCGCAGCTGGAGCAGGGTATACGTCTTTTTTCTTTTTACAGTAATAAATAGACAGGGGAAACACCAAAAATACAAGTATTGTAGCTGTCGCGATAGGAGCTACAACTGCTACTATCTTAGGCCATTTGAAGCTGCTTTGACTTTGAGTGTTTGATGTGGGAGAAGAGGCTGTACCCTTTGAATGTGAAGAAGACGGCTTGCTAGATGAGGACTGAGAACCAGTTGCTGCTGATGAATTTGATGATGTTGACTGACTCGAATTAGAAGCTGCTGGGCTTTGATCAATCAAAACATTCACGGTCTTTCCGAATTTGGGAAATGGAGGGGAAAGGCTGTTGCCACTAAGATCCAACAATGTGAGGGACTTCAAAGCAGCCCAATTCGAGGGAATTGAACCGGTCAAATTGTTATCCTTTAGTATGATTTTTGAGACTGAATCAAGATTCGCAACAGACGGGCTCAAAGTACCATTAAGGTCATACCTTGGCAGGTTTATAACATCAACTTTCTGATCAGCATTGCATGACAAACCCAACCATCCGCCGCCACATGGGTCATTACCGGACCAAGAACTCACAAGCCTCGAAGGGTAATTCAATCCACCGAGAAAGTCAATCAGTGCAGTAACTTCAGGAGCACAAGGCAACCCCACAGTGGACTGACAAAACGAATTCGAGTCATACGTAGCATTTTCGGCTTTGAACTCGGGGATGGGACCCATGAAATGGTTGTTGTTCAAATCCAACTTAGTTAACTCCATATTGGCCAAGCTCTCAGGGATAGGACCAGCCAGATCATTACTGTTCAGATCAAGCTCCTTCAGAGAGACTAAATCACCAATATTGCTAGGAATTGTCCCACTGAACTGATTCCCATGAAGCCAAACACTAGTCAGAGAAGTCATAGTAGAGATCACATCTATAGGACCATTCATCCCACCTCCACCCCTCCCATTCAACCACAAAATCTGCAGATTAGATCCATTGAAACTCTCAGGGATCCCACCAGACAACCCATTCAGAGAGAGCTTCAAGGAGCTGAGAGAAGCCATACTCCCCAAGAAATCAGGCACTGGGCCAACTAAGTTACAGGACATCAATGAGAGATTAGCCAATTGAGCGGAATCAGCTAGGGTTTTAGGAAGTGACCAGCCAGTGGTTGCATTCAAGGGATTGTAATCCAAGGCCATGACCTCTAAATCAGTCAACCCATCAAAGAAATCGGCCGGGATCGAATCGAAAGCGTTGTAATCTAAGTAGGCATACCTCAATTCAGACAAGCCAGCAAAGGAAGGAAGCATACCAGATAGCTTGTTGTTCTGGAGACCCAAATTGGAGAGCTTGGAGAGCTTGTTGAAGTCCCTGGGCAAAGAACCCTCAAGACCCAGGTTCTTGGATTGAAGCTGAGTGACCCTGTTACCCGAGCAGAAGACATATTTCCAGGCGGGAGGGCCACAGGGGTCATCCCCTCCACTGGGCCACTCCAGAAGCTCGGGGTTCTTCAGCCCCTTTCTGAACTCATTGAGAATTGCT
This sequence comes from Persicaria maculosa, assembly GCA_963922045.1. Classification (NCBI taxonomy): domain Eukaryota; kingdom Viridiplantae; phylum Streptophyta; class Magnoliopsida; order Caryophyllales; family Polygonaceae; genus Persicaria; species Persicaria maculosa. The sequence continues at coordinate 10,560,116 of OY998267.1, read as the reverse complement.
AAGTCGCCTGGGTCAGTAATGCCACACACCACTGTAATCAGAGACACACACACCAGTAACACAATTGCAGGTTCCCTAATTCCACTCTCACCCTCCATTGGAGGAAGAGGGGTAAAGATTAGGCTAATTGGTTGCAAAATTGCAATTAGGGTTAGGGGTATATATGGCGGGGGAGACAAATTGGCTGAATTCAGTCAATTCACACACAACCCAACCCAACTACTGTGGAAATCAAGAAAGTGAAAAAGAAAAAGCAAAAGAGAAAGCAAGGAAAGATGAGAAACAATGACTGTTCTTAGATCTGGAAGGCAAATTGGTGGTTACAGTGACACCAAGAAGGAAGAAGAAGAAGAAGAAGAAGAAGGGAAGATAGATCTGATGTGGGTATCTGATGGAAGAGGGAAATTGTGGAATGGCATTTGCGCAGTTGGGAAAAAAATCAAGGGAGACTGAGGAGTGGAATTGAAATTGGTCCCTCCACACATTACAAGTAGTAGTTGAAGTAGAGTGGTACTGCTACTCAACCACATGCCTTCATCTCCCTCTCACACAAAATTTCCCCAGCGAGTTGTACTGTGGGAAAATGACTGAAGATAGGTGGAGGGAGAGGGGAGGACACATATCGAAATGAGATGGAGATTGCAGGTGAGGTGTGGAGTGACAATGGAGGTGGGGAGGGTGAGCTGGACTGTTTTGTTCCTTTTAAAAATAACACACCCTCCCCCTTCCTTTTGCCCCCACCTTCATTTTTCTTCTTAACTTGTTTCTTGCATATAAAAATATAAAATCATTCATTTCCGTTTTAGTATTATATAGTATATTACATACTCCCTCCGTTCGGAAATATAAGATCTTTTACTTTTTGGCACGTAGGTTAAGGAGCTAAATACTATATAAAATATTAATTTTTTTTAAATTAATTTTTTACAATATAACACTTTTTATTAATAAGTATTAAAATGTAAAAAAATAATTTTAAAAAAATTAATATTTTATATAGTATTTAGCTCCTTAAACTACGTGCCGAAAAGTAAATGATCTTACATATTTGAACGGAGGGAGTATTGATTGTTTTAGATTTTGTCAATATTCAAAATTATAGACATTATTATTATGTTGTTTAAATGACTAATTTTTGTATAAAAAAAAACAATGCTAATACATACAAATAACTATACTTTTAGATCTGAATACTCATGTTATTGCATATAATTCGGTGTATTATTATGGGGTTTAAAAACATATGCATTGTGTTTTGGCTGTATGCATGGATAATGCATGTAATGATACAGAGTACAAGTTATTTTTGTTTTTATTGTTGTTGTTGTTTAATTTGAATTAAAAGAATGGATTTAAATAGTATTGGGCATGGTCATTCATAGTTCAATATATTTTTAGTTGGTGTTTTGTAGTGGAATTTCTTAAATATGAGTATTTGTGTTTGATAATTTGTTGTTACTGTGTGTCGGTAATTAGCCAAAAAAAAAAGCAAGAATTATTGGACTAAAATCCAATAGTGGTGGATAGAATGTAGACTTGTTTCTTGGCTTATTGGAATTAAATTATATTTAAGTGCCCATAAATCAGGGGGGATTGGAGGAATAAAATATTGGAAAGAATCACAAAAGAAAAGACAATATTTACGTCAAGGTCTGAGAGCTTTATCTATAATATCTATACTATATATATAAAGTTGAGTTTTGCCCCATTAATTGCACCTATTAAATAGTTAAAAAATAACCTAATATATTTTAAATATTAGCATAAAAAATCAAAAGGTTGTTATAGCCTAATGGTTAAGAAATAATTTATATGCATAAGGTCAAAGGTTCAATTCTCCTTAACTACACTATTTTTGTATTTTTAATGATATTAGTTTATGCCTTTAATTTATTAGATAAAAAAATTTAATATTTTTTTGTTATAAAAATTCTAAAGGTGTCTTAGACAATATAATTATAATACTTTTTTTTGATGTAGCACCATAACTTTTTATCTAAAAAGTATGTTTTTAAATTATATATTTTATGTTTAACTAATGGTTATAATTGTCATTATAATACATATATTATTTATGTTTAATATAGTGAATACAAAAAATGGAGGGCCTTAATTTATATTAATGTCAAAACATTGATAATAATATGTTATTTTTCTTTACAAAATGTGATTAAATAAATGTTGTAAAAAATAAAGAATATATAATTCTATGCAAATTAAGTGGTTATCAATTGCCAAAATAAAATGAATATTTTTCTAAAAATTACAACATATTTTAAATTGTCATAAAAATGATCAATCTATATATCTATATATCTATATATTCTATATATATCTATATAAAGTTGGGTGAAACCCAATTAATTGCACATATTAAATGTTTACAAATAAATCTAATATATATGTAATACTAGCTTAAGAAATCAAAAAGTTATTGTAGCTTATTGGTTATAGGTATAGTTTCAATCCATCATGTCAAGGGATCAAATCTCTGTAACTACAACATTTTTCAAGTTTATAGTATATTGTTTTTTGTATTTTGTTTTAAACCTAAACACATGCAATATTTCCAAAGCAATTATCATTTTTTTTTGTTGCTTATATAACATGTAGAAGTGAGTAAGAAGATAAATAGAGTCAAATTAATACATTTATCAAATTTCAAAGATAAATAAACATATTAAAACTTTTAGAGATAAAAATTATTAGTAGTAAAATTACAATGATAATATATTAATTAAAAATATATACTTAAAATAAGTCCCGTGCGTAGCACGGGCCTGCTCACTAGTAACAAGAAAAGTTGTGTGCAAGCCTTCATTAATGTGTATTCAATTTATTTTTTTTAAACAAAATTGTGTCAAAAAATCATCCATAATTACAATCAATTCGGGGAAAAAAAATTGAAATGAGATTAGATTGGGTTAGCTGCCTTCTCCCTTCTTTAGATGTACTGGTGCGCATTCTTCCTCCTTTAATGTCATCTAGGCATTCAAATTAGGCGTTTTACATATCTCACAAGTTAATTTTAGAGGATTATTATAGCCTTTTCATCTACTCACACTTTAATTTGTGTAATGGCAAATTAATGAGCTGTTTGTTTCTTCCAACTTCATATATAGGGTCTGCTATGCTATCTCGATCCCATTCACAACGTAGATGGGTTTCTTCTTCATCCTTTTTGGCGTTTATCCCATCCAGCCCCAACATAGACGAGTAGAGGTAGTAGTGCTAGCGCTCGATTTCGTCCTGCGTTAATTAGTCAATCATCATGGGGAAGAAGGGGAGGCGAGCTCAATTTGTCGTTCTCATCGAGATCTCATATTTAAAAATTGAGGCGACGCTCTCCGCTTCGGACTCCATGGCGTTAAGAGCAACATCATTGAATCGATCTCACCCCCTCGAATCGGCTTACAAATCTGTAATGTCCCCTTTTTCCTTCTCTCGGTTTTGAGTGTTTTGCTTCAATTCAATCTCCGGGCTTTCGTGCTGTGTTTATTGATTTCGTTTGGATTCTTCTTCTTCTTTTTTTTTGTAGGCGAAGCAGGTGCACGAGGACATGAAGAGAAAAGTCCTCGCGAACACGTACGGATCGACTTTTCCTCTCAAAATGGACCTCGATCGACAGACAAATTCTCTCTAGGTATTTGTTTTGTGTCGCATCTTTTGACATAAATTTGTCTTCTTAATTGGTTTATTTTGTTTAGTAATTTTGTGGGATTAAATAGAGGTGAAAACCAAGCCTTAAATTTGCTTTGTAATGAGGCATTAGGGTTTTTTGAATGAGGCATTAGGGTTTTTTGCTTTGTAACCCCTTTCTTCGTCTTGGGTAAAGTTTGTTTGTAATTTGATAATTACTTGAATATAAGTTTGTTTGTGATTTGATAGTTGCTTGAATAGCTCCGTGTTAACTAAATTTTATCTGATTTAAGTATGAGAAATTTAGTTTAGCTTTTGCTTTTAGTGATTTGGGTTTTTTGATTTGAAGCCAAGTGGCCAACTGATTAGATATGCAAATTTAAGGCTTGGTTTTCTACTCACAATGGTTAGGAGTGACTTTAGGTTTAGAATTTGGACTTTGGGATTGATAGCTAAATCTTTTCATAACAAACTAAGAATTAAATAAAATTATTTTCTACTTTTAATTTAGAAAATCATCTACTTTTATAGTTTTATATACGTTATTTCAAGTTCGCAATAGGTAGGGAAACATAGCTTTTATATACTTCATTGAATTACTCTAATTATATATTTAGGTGAGATAAAATATACTTTCTAATACTCCATATGCAAATTCTATATTTAGGATTTTTTATTCATAGCTCATGTGCAAGGTAAACCTTCTTTAAATTATAAATATTCTAGCAAATTAAATTATAAAATGTAACCCTATAGATTTTATTTAAAAATAGCTAAAAGAATTAGTCATTTTTTCCGATAATATGAATATATTTTTGTATTCAGTTTATAATAGTTTAGTAATTCCATACATTTAAAACTAAAAGAATTAGTTTGAAATAATAGTCAAACTTGTTTTGCAAGACAAGGATATTTACATGATTTACTTCCTACATGAAATATAGAATTATATTATTTTTCAATACACAATAATTTCAATCCCACACAATATCATTGAACATAAATTTTGTAGTCATAAGAGCAGGCACTATTATCCCTCAATTTGAAAATTTTTGTAGAATTAGATGGAAACGTTTTTTAACCAAGTGTTATTGGTTAATTTACAATGATAAGTAACAACAACAAGACTAATAAAAATATTTAAGCGTAGGCGCTAATCTTAATATTAAAGAATATGCAACTCTTAGTCTCTCTCTCATTGTGTTTCAATTTACTAATTTTATGCATTGGAGACTGTGAATACTACTTTTTCATATTTTTAATATATATGTTGATTACTCTTATTTTGTTGAAATAATATATGAATTTTTTTATCCCTAATTTGTATTTTTATTTTTAGTTGGAACATATGAAGATGAAAAGACAATCACTGATTTTTACTTGGAATCCAAAGAAATTGCCATTTAATTATTTGTAGTCATTTAATATTTTACAATTAAGGCATTCAAGTTAATGCATTGAAGATAATATGTGAAAAAATAAATTAAATTAGTAAATAGATATGAATAAGAAGATAAAAAGATATTCATTAATTTTTAACTAAAAACTAAAGGAATTAATTGGTCATTAAATAATTTAGAATATGAAAAGATAGCCATTTAAATTTTTTTGCATTTAAGAGTGTAATATGAGAAAAAAAAATTAATGAATTGGAAAATGAAAGAATTTTTTTGAATTCAATGAAATATAATTTTGCAATTCAAATGAGTATTAAAATATTAGATTTTAATTGAACATTTCGAAGTGTTCTTTATAAAAAACTACCGAACATCATTAATAAGGTTATTGAAATTATTATAATATATTTACTTAAATCAAATACGTTCAAATTCAAATATATGTTCTTTCGTTCCATTACGAAAAATAGGTCATTTTATGTTTTTTTTTGCGAGTGAACTGATAATAGGGTATTTTATGCTTTTGCGAGTGAACTGATAATAGGATCTTTGAAGGTGCTGTCATTCAGCCGGAGGTGACGGCGAGGAAGGCTATGGTAGTGCTGGCTGATTACAGGGGTTACACAGACCACACAAGAGGGCCTTGTAGTCGACCGGAAGTTGGGCCGAGAGGATGGGTAAAACCGACGGGAGCGGTGATCAAATTCAACTGCGATGCGGCCGTCTCAACTACGAGAAGGACGACGATTAGTTTTGTCCAACGGGATGCAATGGGAAGATTCATAGCGGCAGGCCACCGTCAAGTCCAATCCACGACAGACATAGAGATTGCGGAAGCGGAAGCAATCAGGTGGGCAATTGTATTTGCAAAGGAAAGGGGGCTTAGCTGTGTTCAGTTTGAGACCGACTGTGCTTCAATTGTTACAAAGATTCAAAACAGCAGCCCGGGGAGAGGGAGCTTGGGATCGATCATACATGAAATACTCAGGAAAAGTCAAGGATTTCGCAGTGTTGCTTGGTCCCATGTTAGGCGGGGAGAGAACATGGTAGCACATTCGATTGCTGCTATGAATGGGGTTACTTCTTCTTTGTATGCTCTTCCAAACAATGTTATTTCGATTATTTGCAAAGAAATGGAATGAACTGGGTGATTGGTTCTCAAAAAAAAAAGTCAACATCTTTAATTAAATAATAAATATAGAATTTTAATTATTACTTTATTTACAACTAAAATCCATTATCATAGATTATATAAATTTATTGAAGCAAATTATAAAGGTCGATATATATATATATATTATTCAAAATTATATATACTCTTAGATCATATCTTATAAATTAATTTATTTTCTTGCAAAACAATCACATATATTTGATATAAGTTAATTAGGGGGCAAAAATATATGAACAAGAAGATGTTCATAGTTACGCTAAAAAAAAATGTTCATAAAAAAAAGGTCTCAATTGAAAAGAAACATGTCCCGTGCATCGCACGAGCATGCTCACTAGTATGGTTAAAAAAAAGTTTAGAGAGACATTTACAACATCTCTTTAATGTTCATGGACCTCGGATGAACTTCAATCTAAAAAAAAAATCACATTAAAGTTAACAACGTTTTTTGGTAGTAAAGAAGAAAAGAGTTATATCAGTCTTGATTGTACGTAAATGGGCCGGGCCCATGAAATGAAAGGATGTTAGAACAGTGGAAGTGGGCCTAGCCCAGGTTTTTTATGGCAAGTTATATACATAACGAAGGATGGGATCATGAAAATTTAATGTTAACAAACTATGAGAGTGGTAATTTCCTTCGGTGAAAATTCAATGTTTGTTTTGCTCTTTATTACTAGATCAAGTCGATTGTCGCAAGTCGATTTACCTGTTACGTGACTCTTGTCGGTTAGATCACGTACCCAAAGTGTATCACCGAATGTGGATTTCTCATCATAAAAAAAAACCTATGTAAGTAGCCATGATAGAAATAGGATATAGCCTATAAGATCAATGGGGGTTGTTCGAATGCGGTGTTTATTATGAATAGATTGATGATTCATATTTATTGATGGGTTTTCATATGAAAAATATAATAATAACATGATTATTTATATGAGTTATGTATGAATATTGAATAATCATATTCTAGTATATGTGTTGTTCAATTTTTACTTTAAATCCCACTTGTTAATCTTCATGATCTAAGATTTATTCACAATTTACACGGTAAAATGTGTTTACATTAGATCAACTCCCTATAAATGTACAAACATGGTAAAAAATTACGTTCACACAAATATCACTATCTAATACTCTTCGTATTTTGCAAAATATGTCATCGATTATTTATTCTCGCTTTTTTAGGATAACAAAAATTATGCTCCATCAGTTCACTCTGTTCACTTTTATTTGTCATTTACTATTTACGCACATTTACTTAGGATGATAAAACTATACTCCCTCCGTTAAGAAAAACTTATCGTTGACGTTTTAGAAAGGAAATCTTGTTAAGAAAACTTGTCATTTTAGGTATTTTGGCATTCACTTTACGGAATTGCCCTTTTAATGATGAGATAGTTGTTAGTTGTAATTTTTTAGAAACTAAAAAAGTAGAATAATAATTAGGGATATAAATTTATTTTTGCTTGTTTCCTTAATAAGTGTGTTGATTTCTAAAAGGACAAGTTTTAATTAACGAATGGAATATAAAATATAAATTTTTAATTAATTTTTTTTAATAATCTCATACGTTTTAGTAAAAAATATAATATTATAAAAAAATAAATATTCAATATAGTTTTTATTACTTGAAAAGATGCACATAAATAGTAAGTATATAAAATAAATTAATAGTTGAAGGGGGCCATAAGCCCATAAGTATATTTTTATTGTGGTAATATAATAATGGGTTGCCCATTCTAAGTCTTATCCACCGGCGGATTTGCAGCTCGATCTTCACAACGTGCAAGCTTTTGTTTTGATACCCCGCGATGTGTCCTCCACATTCTCCCTTCTTCAACCACCGTCAAATCACCTTATACCGGAGTATCTAATAGAATTATTCTTTAAAAAAAATCTATGGGTAAAGTTAAAGAAAATTTTTAACCGTTAATTTTAAAATTAAGGGTTAAAATTTTCTCTTTTCTTCAATTCCTACGAATCTCATTTTTTTTTAAAAAAGTAAATAATTCTATTGGTAGAATTTTTTCTTAAACTTGAACGGATCCAAACCGAGATAATAAGTAATTTTATGGTGTAATTTTTTTTTACAAAAAATACGATCTTTTAAGTATGTTACTCTTTATTTTTCTACCATTATTATCCTTCCAATTATTAGTATAAGTTGTGATTTTAAATAAAAAGATACTATATGTTAAATACGTTAATATTTAATTTTCTAATCTATCTCCTGAGAATATAGGTTAAGAAACTACATTTGAAAAAAAATCATAAAATTCGATGCATTGACCTTAAAAAACTATTTACAAATGATTAAAAATAATTATTTGCTTCATTAATTAACCAACATATGTCATTTACTATTTATGCATATTTTTTAGAATGATAAAACTAGATTAAATATTAAATTTTTTATAAATATTTTTTGATAATTTCATACCTTTTAGTATTCGTATGAATATATGTATATGTATATGTATATATATAGGGATTGACTCTGGTGAAAACCTCAAATTGTGGTAAAAACCCGTGAGGACTACTTTATATCTTGGTTTTTTTGAAACCCGTGCTAAAAACCTCAATCACACTGTGACTTTACAACTCGGTTCAACCTAAAAACCGTGCTAAAAACTCCAGTTTTAAAATAACACATGACTTTATAGTTCGGTCAAACCGAAAAATCGTTCTAAAAAGCTAATGTTTTAAAATTACATAGTGACTTTATAGCTCGGTTTTATTCAAAACCGGGCTAAAATTTATGACTTTATAGATCGGTTCTATTCATAACCGGGCTAAAAAGCCGGTCCTCACGGGTCTCTACCGCAATTTTGGTTTTCACCGGAGCGCATCCCTCTCTCTCTATATATATATATATACTCCCTCCATTCAATAAATTATGTCATTTTATATTGTCAATTTTGTTCATAAAAAGCATATCATTATAGACATTTGGTATTTAATTTATAAAAATGTGCCTAGAGCGTTATTAGTTGTAGTTTTTAATAAAATAAAAATAATAGTGTAATAAATAATGATATAATAGTATATTTATTGATTTTCTTAAAATTTTAAAATGTTACTCCCTCCGTTAATTAAACTTGAAGTTTTACTATTCACGCACGCTTTTTGAGGTGTTAAAAACTATATAAAATATTGACTTTTTTAATATATTTTTTTAATAATTTCATACTTGTTACTATTAAGTATAAATTTATAAAAACAAATTTTAAAAAAAGTTAATATTTCATATAGTTTTTATCATTATAAAAAAACGTGCATGAATAGTAAACGACAAATTTTAATTAACAGAGAGAGTATATTTTATCGAACAGACAAAGTATTTTATGTAATTTTTACCTCGTAAAAAAGAGTAAAATGAATAGTAAAAATACATGTGTTTTGATTAATGGAGGTAATGCTGTAAAAAAAATGTCAATATTGATCTTAATCGATAGATTAGAAAAATGGAAAAGATGTATAAAGGGTCCAAATCAAACACACATATGTGTGTGTACAATGAACTAACCGACAAAAGAAGACAAACTAAGATTTCTTCAAGATTCCATAAAATAAACAAATTGGGGTATTTAAAAGATCAAAGAGAACACCTCGATAGTGCGTAAAGCTATGGCTTGGCAGGCTCATTAGTTTTGTTTAATGTCAACGATAAGCACGCAAATATGTGATCTTATCATTAACATTAAAAGTATACTACCTCCGATCCAAAAAAGATGTCGTTTGACTTTTTAACACGTATTTTAAGGAGCTAAAAACTATATAATATATTAATTTTTTTATTATTATTTTTTTATAATCTAATACTTATTACCAATAAATATTAAGTTGTGAAAAAATAATTTTAAAAAAGTTAATATTTTATATAGTTTTAGCTCCTTAAAATACGTGTTAAAAAATCAAACGACATTCTTTTTGGATCGGAGGGAGTATATTCCTGCATTCACCCCATGTATGATTCGCGTTTTTGACGTATTTGCTACGTCCGGTTCTATTAACGGCTACTCAATAAGGATTATGAGGTAAATTGTAAAGGAAGAAAAAGAAATTAAGAAAGTGTTGAGAAAACTGGGCATTAATTTGCAGGATTATATATTTTCTTAAGAGCATTTCAAAAAAAAAATTTAGAGTTTTTGAATAATTTTAAGGCATTTTTTAGTCTAAAAAAATTTCAATCTCGCTCTCCGAAATAGGAAAGCAGAAAAAATAGAAAATCTTCCCTAAATATATCTAAAATCTTAAAAATGAGAAAATTATTGGAGTTAAAACAAAAATAATTTAAAAAATATGTATTTTAATTCTTCTTTTGAATTTTTTTTAATAAAAGGTGTTAGAGATGGTTTAATAGTCATCATGTTTTGGAAGAAAACTACCATTAATTGAAATGTAAATGTATAAGATTTTCAAATAACTTACTCCCTCCGATCCAAAATACACGTCGTTTGACTTTTTAACACGTATTTTAAAGAGCTAAAAACTATATAATATATTAACTTTTTTTATTATTTTTTTACAATTTAATACTTATTACCAACAAATATTAAGTTGTAAAAAAATTAATAAAAAATTAATATTTTATATAGTTTTTAGCTTCTTAAAATACAAGCTAAAAAGTCAAACAACATGTATTTTGGATCGGAGGGAATAATATATTCCCATATAAGACAGGATCGGAGGAGTTAAAATATTCATTAAACACGCTGCAAGGATATTTATGATAAATTTACCTTAATTTAACGAAAAGATAAATTAAGCGTCTTTAATTAAAAAAGTAAGATATACTCCGTATATTCCAATAATGACTAAATATTTTCCCCAAAAATAAACTTAATTATATGATTCCAATATTGTCAATTAATGTCAAAAAAGTACTCAGATATTCGTAGAGCCATTTTTTTTTAATCAAAGTAGAGATATATTAAGTCTAGGCCAAATTCTAGAAAACCATCCTGTAAATATACTATTTGTATAAAATTACCCCTTAAAATAAAAATTATAGAAAATTTTGCTTAAAAAGCTAGATGTTTGCAAAAGACAATCCATCTCGCATTTTTCATTATGATTGCTATTAAATGTATGAAATTAACACTTTACCCTACATCCAGTTTTGTACGTAACCAAAGACGGGATCATCATAAGTGATAAACAATAGATTAGAGACCAAATATCAAATGAAATGAAAGAGAGATTTGTCATCCATAACACAACCCCAATTGACCATGACAAAATAGAAAACATACAAACTGATATTGTACTCAGTATGGTTGAGGACAAAACTCTTGATCCTGAGGGCTTTCCCCCATAATTCTATAGTCAATACTTGCACATAGTAGGGCCTTCGGTATGCAAGCCTTTTTTTCATTCAGGAAACATGCTATTTGAAATAAACTAAACCTTCATAACCCTTATCTCAAAAATAGATAATCCAACAACTATAAATAGACCTGTTAAACGGGTCATTCGGGTCGGGTTCGGGTCGGGTCACTTCGGGTCCCGGGTAATACGGGTTTCGGGTATTTCCGGATTGAATCGAACCCGGGTTTTACCGGGTTTCGGGTCATTTCGGGTTGGTCAATTTTTCTTTTTTAAATTAAAAAAATCATAATTTGATAATTTTACGATAAATTTAAAAATCTAAAATTAAAGACATTGTTCATAAGTTCTAGACTCTAGTGCTTGTAATTATATACTATATCTGATCTAAAATATTTGATTTTTATTATTTCTCGTAATTTTTAATAAAATGTAATAATATATAAAATTTCAAATTTTCAAATAATTTTTTAAAAATAATTTCATGCAATTAGTAATAATAAGCATATAAATTTTTTAATATTTGAATATTTTTTAGAATTTTTATCTTCTTAAAAAAGTCTGTTGAAAAACAAAAAATCAAATACTATCGATCGGACGGAGTATTACACAATACAAATAAATATAAAAGTTGATTTGAAAATGAAAGATCAAGTTTTTGTAATTATAAAATGTAATAAATTGGAATCTCCATAAAAAAAATTTAATCATATATAATTATAAATCAACCGGGTCAATCGGGTCGCCGGGTCAATTGGGTAAATCGGGTCACAATTACCGGGTCGATCGGGTCACCAGGTAGAAACCCAGATTACCCAGAAAATTTTCGAGTTTTCGGGTTCGGGTCAAAAAAACATTTTTGGGTCAAAATTTCCGAGTTCGGGTCGGAAATTTTCCGGGCGTTCGGGTCGGGTCGACCGGGTCGGGTTGTGTTTTGACAGGTATAACTATAAACCATTATAGACACATTAGTCTCTGTAATACAATTTACAAAATAATTGCGAAAATCCTAGCAAACAAACTTAAACCTATCCTCCCAAAAAATCAGCAACCCATTCCAAGGAGCATTTGTCGAATAAAAGTCTATTCAAGATAACACACTAATAGCTCATGAAAAATTTCTATATATACCTTCCATAGGCAAAAAAAGGAAAGAAATGATGGATGACTCTAAAGCTAGATATGGAAGAAGCGTATGATAAAATCCGCTAGAACTACATTGAATGTTTTAACAAAATTTGGATTTCATCCCTTATGAATAAATTGGATAATGAAATGTTTCACCACTACGACTTTTTCTGTCCTAATAAATAACTGGCTTGGTAAGCAATTCACACCAAAACGCAGTATTCATCAAGGTGACCCCCTAGCCCCTTATATCTTCGTAATTGTCATGGAAAGTCTATCAAAAGAACTCCACAAAGAAGCATTATTAGATGATGCTCTTGTTGGAATTAAAGTTACACCAAGAGAAAACCCAATTCCTCTTCTCACTTTTGCATATGATATGTTAATCTTTGCCAGAGCCTTCCACAAGAGCCTCCATACTATCCAAAATATGATGAACAAATTCTCAAATCTTCCAGGATTAACAATCAACTACAATAACATCTCCTTATAGGTCTCCAAAAACATTAGTACAAGTATGGCAAGATCTTTAGCTCAACATATGATCGAATATTCCAATCTCAAAAGACCTAGAAAAATATTTAGGTATTCCATATTCCTATCATCAATGGCAGAGTAAAAAAATGCGTTTTTGAGGAGGCAATTCAAAACTTAAAAAAACAACTATCAAAATGGAAAGTAACGACTTTGTCACAAGCGGTAAGAGCGGCTCTTATACGTGCAAACCTTAGCTCAAAAACAAACTATCTTATGCAAAGCTTCTTACTAAAAAAAAATTCTCCAACAGATTGATCAAATCAACAGAAACTTCTTTTGGAATAAACTTCAAACTGAGCGATACACTCCCCTAATTAGCTGGGACAAAATCTACACCCCAAAGGAGCAAGGTGGACTCGACTTTAGGACTGCCGAGGATATGAACATTAGCCGTCAAATGAAACTACTCTGAAAAATTTACACAGATCAAGATAATATATGGGTAAATCTCAATCGACGATCGTGATAGAGGAAAGAGGACGAGATTAGGCGAGACCAAGTGGGAAAACGTAGATTAGGCCGACCTAACTCAGGGCGGAGGCAGAACGCGATAGAAGCAGTGTCGCTTGAGGATAGATAGGGGCGAAGACCCGTTCAATACGGTGGGGTACGATTTGTGCCGGACGGGGCTGAGGTGGACTGCCGGAGTTGGGCGGCCAAAGCCGGTTTGGATTGGCCGGAGCGGGGTTAGACTGGTCGAAAACCGGGTTTGGACTCTCTTTCTCTAGAAAGAGAAGAGAGAGAGTTTTTAAAGCTTTGTTTAAAACTTATGCAAATTATTAAAATTCCATTTATTTAGTTTGTAAGAGGTAAAAGGAATAATGAAAATGCAGTGTTAAAAAAGCCAATGTTATTTACACCACAAAATTTACTATTTACACCACATATCTCACTTTTTTATATTTTTTTTAAAATACACCCTGCTTCTCTTGAGTCACACACCTGCCCCTCAAGAGGCGCACGATATTCTACAGAGAAAAAGAAGTGTGATTCAATAGACGTAAGTGTGGTACATATAGTAAAATTTATGGGTGTAAATATTATCACCGTTAAAAAACTGAAGTAGCAGGAAGCCCCGTTATAAAAGTACTCAATTTCCCACGGTTTCCAACTACCACTGAAAATCATGGAAGACCTTGAACCTCCAACGGCCACTACCACCACCACCATCACCGCCGACCTTTCCCCTTCCGACGACTCATACTACGTCGATAGCAACTGCTCCACTCCTTTCGTCAGCGCACCTTCCAGCCCTGGCCGCGCCTTCGATGGCCGCTCCGGTGGAGGATACTTCTACAGCGCCCCGGCGAGCCCTGTGCATTACGTTCTCTCAAAGGCCTCGTTGAGATCGTCGGTGCCGCTGCCGTTTGAGGCATCGGAGACTGCGAATTCAGGTTCCGGATCGTCTGATTTTGAGTTTTCGGCGAGATTCGCTGCGACCTACGACGCCTTCGCTGCTGCGGAGGAGATCGGATCTATGTCGTCGGCTGATGAGCTCTTCCTCAATGGCCAGATCCGGCCGTTGAAGCTCTCCACGCATCTCCAGAGGCCACAAGTGCTGCCTCCGTTGGTGGATGCGGAGGAGTCGGACGGTAATGGCGACTCCAATGAGGAAATCGGAGAGGTTGAAGACAGGGATTTCTCTCCGACGTCTAGGGATTCGAGGTTGCGTAACAAATCTGTCCGGCGGAGGACCAGATCCCTGTCGCCGTTAAGGGATACGACGGCGTTCGATTGGACTGAGCAGGTCGTTCCGGGAGAGTCCGACGGAGGAGATCGAATCGGTCAACGAGCGCAGACGATGTTGAAATCTCACAACAATGGCGATGAGATTGTGTCCAACGAAACGACGCCGTGCGCTTCGGCGAGCTCTTCGAGGTGCTCATCGGCCGGGAGGAGCTCAAAACGCTGGCTGTTTCTGAAGGAATTTCTGAGGAGCAAGAGCGAAGGGAGAAGCAACCACAAGTTCTGGACGAACATCTCGTTTTCTCCGGCCAAGGACAAGAAATCGGCAACTCCACAACAGCCAGAACCTGTCAGTAATCCGAGCGGAGGCGATCCACCGCAGCAGAGTCAAAAGCCGCGGAGGAAATCTCCGGCGAACGGAGTAGGGAAGAGGAGGGTCCCACTGTCAGCACACGAACTGCATTACACGGCAAACAGAGCACAGGCTGAGGAGTTGAGGAAGAAGACATATTTGCCTTACAGACAAGGCTTGCTTGGTTGCTTAGGGTTCAGCTCAAAGAGCTACGGCGCCATGAACGGACTTGCCAGAGCTCTAAACCCCGTTCCTTCAAGGTAAAACAACTCTCGATCATACTAGATCTTGCCATGGGGTTTACATCAATGGAGGGTGTATAGATTACTCATTACTTATTTAATCAAATATTTGTTTCCCCAATTAGTAGCAGAAGTAGTAGTTGTTGTCAAGAATCAAGATTGTGAAGTTCAAATTGATGGCCCATTTCTCTTTCTTTTTAGGCTAAAAGAGAAAGATGTTCACTCTTCACATCTTTTTGGGGGAAATTTGATTGTGTGTATTTATTTGTCATGAGATGCCTCTGAACTGAAGACGATGATGAAGATGAGTGTGTGTTGTGTAGTTTCATTCATTTGCCATGAAAAACATATTGTAATTCCACTGGTTATTGTTTATGGAGGATCAAATCAGCTGAGCTTAAGAGCTTATTTGTTTAACCACTAAATAACTCATAAAGTTTAAAAACCTATAAAGTATGGTAAATATAGGTGTTTGATTATTTTTTTATTAATACTAAAAAAATCCAAAATTTTGAGAATTTCTAAAATGGGAGAATTTCACTTACTTAGGAGGATAAGGTAAGTTGCAATTCCACCATTTTTTCTTGAAAAATTTAACTTTCTCTATTTAAATTCTTCATGTTTTATAACTTAACCAAACAACTCTTTAAAATTTATGGGAATTAAATTCATTGAAAGTAATTTCTTAAGAAGCATACTTCCTATGTTCAACCAAACAAGCCCTAAGAAGATGAGATGTGTTTTATTTTGGGTATAAATAAAATTGGAGGTGTTGGGTTTATCAATATTGGGCCAACTAGTTGTTAGTTGTTACTAGTTGACAAAGGAAGTTAGGTGCATTAATTCATGAAATTGCATGACCCACAAATTATATTTGCAGAGAAAATATGAGCCTGCATGTCTCTTGACATGGGCTGTCTACTTATATTTTTCTGGACTTGTCTCTTGTCAAATTTCATTTGATAACTTATAAGAAAGCCTAAAGTTGCAATGTATGATGTTGGTGAAATGTCAACAGAAGAGGTTGAGAGAGAAGATGAAGTTTCTATCATCACTATTTTTTGAGTGCCGACGAAGTTAATTATACTAGTAGATAAGCTAAAACTGAGTTGTTGATTTTAGCTTTTATTCTACTGGTGGTGTAACTCAATTCATTTATAACAAGACGTTAGGACTATATAACTATGAGTTCAAAATTTAAAAGTCTTGAAACTACTTCAAATGCAGGCAATACATCATAATAAAAAACTTTAACCTACTTAATAAACCGACATGAAATAAAGATAACAAAATGTCCCTTTAGGGATATATAGAACTAGAGCTGGCAAAATTTGACCCGACCCGAAAACCCGACGACTCACCCGAACCCGACCGAAACCCGAAAATATGGAGTCATCCGTAACCCAAACCCGAGATCGAACCCGACCCGAACACAGATAAACCCGACCCGACCCAAACCCGACCCGACTCTGAACCCGACCCGACTCTCAACCCGACCCGACTTTGAATCCATATTCCATAATTTGTATGAATTATGATAAATGATTATTTTTTTTGCGGAAAGAATTATTTATATCCAAATCAAGAATTTTGTAGTTGTTATTTTATTTTTATCTATATTATTATATTTTGATAGAATTAATTATTTATATCTAGATTTGTTAAAAACTAATAATAATAATGAAAAAAAACTAATGGGCCAAAAGCTAAAAATGAAATGGGCATTGAAAATGATATGGGTCAATAATATAGTCAAACCACAATTAAGCTCATTTACAACTTGCTAGTTAAAATAAGGTTAAATCCTAAATGTACAATTAATTTGATTTAATTATAGCACCGATCAATTAGTTTAAATGTTTTAAAAAAGACGATGTTGCCGAGTACCGAATTTTCGATTATGACTTTTTTGAAAATTGGTCGACAACCTATGAGTCAATGACAATGAGTGTATTCAACCGAGTCAAAATCATTTATTTTAAGTAAATTACATATTTAAGTATTCAACCGAGTGAAAATAATTTATTTTAAGTAAATTACATATTTAAGTATTCAACCGAGTCCAAATCAACCTAATTATCCAAACGGGGCGAATATGATTCGACCGAAAACTCAAACCAACTATACGGCTATACCCACTTTGATTCGAAACTCAAATGAGACGACCCGCCTCTTGACCCGAAACCTGAACGAGCCCGACCCGCTTTGACCCGAACCCGAATGTGCATGACCCGATTTAACCCGAAACCCGACCAATCTAAAATTCATTATGACCAAACCCGACCCGAACCCGACCCGACTAGTATCTGACCATAAATTTTACCCGAACTGACCCGATCCGTCTGTGACCCGACCCGAGCAAGCCTGACCCGAACCTGACCCGAATGACCGAATTGCCAGCTCTATATAGAAGTATGGGTTCAAGATTTTAAAATATTGAACATAAAATATAAGATAGCAAGATAACTATGGGCTCAAGATTTTTACCTACTTTAAATGGAGGCAATGTATCATAATAAAAACTGTAACCTACTTAATAAACCGATATGAAATATAAGAAAACAAGATGTCACGCACTTTAGAGCTGTTATAACAACGGGTTTAAGATTTAAAAATCTTGAACCTACTTTAAATAGAGGCAGTACATCATAATAAAAACTTGAAACTACTTAATCAATCGACATGAAATATGTAAGACAACAAGATGTCACTTTAGAACTATATATAACTATGAGTTCAAGATTTAAAAATCTTAAACAACTTTAAATGGAAGCAATACATTCTAATAAAAACTTAAACCTACTTAATAAACCAACATGAAATGTAAAACAACAAGATGTCGTTGTAGGGTTATATATAACTATGAGTCCAAGATTTAAAAACGTATATTGACATATATATTACTAATTAACAATTTGATAGGTAAGATAATATAAAAAATTCTTGAACCATAGTTATAAAAAATAATCTTCAACCCACAAGTATAATAAAGATTTTGAAAATATTTTGATATTATTAGAAAGTTTAAGATTTAAAAATCTTGAACCCATAATTATAAAGCAATATGTTCAAAATTTTATTAGATAGGTTTAAGTTTTTTTATATAAAAAAATTTTGAGCTTACAATTATAAAATTTTGAACTTATATTTATAAAAATCTAGAACCGCCATTATAAATAAAAATCTTGACCCATATTTATAAAAAAATCAATCCAGATCTAATATGCTAATAAAAAAAATTATACATTAAATTTGATAAATATTAAAGCCCACGATTGGTAGACAATTAAGATGAATAAAAATTGATGTGAATATATTTAAACATTGATGTGAATATATTTAAACAGATGCACATTAAATCAAAGATGTTTCTTAGCCCAATTGGTGGGATGCGTGGCTGGTAATTCTAGGGGCATCGGTCTAAAACCGAACTCAACCGGGTCAAATCGAACCGAAAATCTCAAATTTTCAAACCGAAAGACGAACCGAAAACATTAGGTTCGGTTCGGTTATTTACCGGTTTGGTTTATGTTCGGTTCGGTTTTAACATAATTGAACCGAATTTTCATAATTCTCTAAAAAAAACAATAAATAATTGAACCGATCAGTTTATTATCACCAATAATAAACTGATAATAAGTAAAAAATTGATAATTAAATTGCAACAATTATATAATTTTTATAATCTTACCATTGTGCATAAATAATAAATAATAAAAATCATATAAAAAACTGCACAATCTTACCCGTTTATGTAGAAATTTAAATTAAAAAAACTGCCTAGACCGGCATGCAATCTTACCCGTTTCATAAAAAAAACTGCTTAGATAACTAAGTGGAACAATTAAGTTGGAAGTATCGACTTTTTAAAATTAAAAAAAAAGAAATATAATTTTGAACAACATGCAATCTTACCCGTTTCTGTAGAAATTTTCTGTCTTCAATTGTGGATTTATTTACCGCAAAGACTTTTCCCCAGAATGATAGGATTTCTACGTTTTATAGTTATCAAGTTCCTATCCTACAAAAAAAAAATATCTATCAAATTACTAAATCTTTTAACATTCTGTTTAAATATACTTTGAAAAGCTGTTCTCTGTCTATTTCTTAACCCTCCGCCATGAGTTCTCCTCATCCTGCCCAGACCGGCAATGGCCACCACCATAGCGCTGCCGCCTTCGAAGATGACCTTGAACTCACCCTTGGCCTCCCATCTTTCAACAATGTACCACCACCAATGCTAATGCAACAACCCGCCTATTCATCGCCAACGCCAGTCAATTTGCAGCCCTTTTTCTTCCGCTCCTTGCCAACCAACCCTAACCCTTCTCCCTTTCCTGCTCAACTGTCGTCGGTTCAACTACCAATCGCAAACGTCCACGATGCACCGTCATCGTCGACAGGCATCGTGGACGATGCACCGTCATCGTCGACAGGTAACCCACCGCGACGTCATCAGCCCCGTCAGAAGCAGTCACGCCCCAGAGGCAACACCACCAAGGAGGAGAAGAGCGAGACCATCCCGCCACCGTATCCATGGGCGACGGACAAGCGGTGTGGGATCCACCCTTGCAAGACCTTAATAAGCAACGGCCACAAATCGATTACGGGTCAGGTCAAGTGTAGGAAATGCGAGAGGAGCTATGAAATGGCGTTGGATTTGAAGACCAAGTTTGTGGAGGTTGGGTCCTTCCTGGGGAGTCACAAGGAAGAGCTAAAACACCGAGCCCCGGATATCTGGATGAACCCGGCCCTGCCGGATTGCGCTTTCTGCCACCAGAAGAACGCCGTGAGGCCGGAGATAGAAGGGAAGAAGAAGAACATCAATTGGCTATTCCTGTTCCTCAGTCAGATGCTCGGGTGTTGCACCGGGGAGCAGCTTAAGTACTTCTGCAAACACAACTGTCACCACCGCACCGCCGCCAAAGATCGGTTGCTCTATCTGGCCTACTTGTGCATGTGCAATCAGCTCGATCCTACTGGTCCATTTGATCTTCAATTATGATATCTTTTTGCTTGATTTTTATTAGATCTTCAAAGATTCTGATTTATTTTCTAGATTTTATAGATTTTAGGCTTTAGTGTTAAGGTGATGGATCGATATGGGTAATTGATTTGTTATTAGGATTAAATATATATAATATTAGTATTATTGCCCCGGTCTCTTAATTAATTATATACTAGCTAGTTTTATTAATCGTTGCTATTTATGTAATTCGCATACATATCATATAATAGATTAATATGTTGTTATCTTTTTTAGCCACATTAATTAATAAGCTAATATAATTTTTTCATCTCATTTAATGATCCCACATATTTTTATAAATATTCAAAATTATATATTAATTAGTTAAAAAACTTATTTGTTCAAATAATCTATCAAATATTTGCTCAAAATTGAATATAATTTATCTACATATAAATATGTATATAGCATGCAGTCCAATTTGGGTAAATTATTATACCTTTTACATCAAGTTGAATATAATATATTTAAATAACTTGAAGGTTATATTTTCTTTATGAAATTTGAATATAAATTAATAAAAAGTTTTCATAAACTTTTTGTGCTTGATTTTAGGGTTTGTGTTAGGGTGATGGACGATATGTGGTAATTGATTTGTTATTAGGATTAAATATAATATACTAGTATAGCGTATTTTTCTTTTTAAAGCAATAAAAATAAAATTTTATAAGTATAAAAAATTACTACTATAAAATGAAATAAACTATTACCATACGTTAACATATAATAGAAAAAAATAGATTTGATAAAGTCAGTAAAAAAAATAATATTTATGAAAAAATGTGTAAAAATTACATGAGGTTGAGTGAAAATCTTAAAATAAAGGTGCTTATAAGTTATAACACCTAATAAAAAATGCTTACGATTTATTAGTTAGATATATATAGATTAATTAAAGAAACTTGTCAAAATTTCAACAGTTGGATTTTTTTTCTCGGTTCAGTTGATTGGGAGAAAATTGTAAGATTAAGGTGATTATGACATCTAAGAAAAAATATTTATCATTTAAAAGTTAGAATAAATAAATCCCATTGGTTAAAAAATGTTTAAAAGTTTTATCATGTGAAATTTTATGTAGATTAGGTTGGTTGGGTGAATTAAGGTTATTATAAAAACAAAAATAGTTTTCATTATATTTGGAATGTACTATACATATATATATATATATATATATATATATATATATATTTAAAAAAAGTGTTAAATTCATCCAATTGTTTAAAGAAAAATAGCTTGAAATGATATTATATAATTGATATAGAATGAAATAATATTGTATAGTTAATATTAACTTTATTAAAAAAAGTTTTGAATTAATCCCATTGTTGAAAAAATGTAGTATGAATGATATTGTGTAATTAATATAAAATGGAATAACATTGTGTAGTTAATATTAACTTTGTTAAAAAAATAAGGTTTGAAGTAATAAAAAATAGATTTAAATGATATTGTGTGATTAATATAGAATGAAATAATACTGCATAGTTAATATTAACTTTATTAAAAAAATTGAATTAATCCCATTGGTTAAAAAATGTAGTATAAAATGATATTGTGTAACTAATATAAAATGGAACAATATTGTGCAGTTAATATTAACTTTATTTAAAAAATAAAATTTGAATTAATCTCATTGGTTAAAAAATGTAGTATGAAATTTTATTGTATAATTAATTTTAGATAAAAATAGGATATATGAATATATATATATCTATAAATATATTATATAAATTAAAATGTAAATATAATAAATCAAATATATATTGCCAAAAAAACTATTTCTAAATATATTCAATATAAATATTTTCAAAAATAACTTTGCATGAGAGGACGATATGTGGCGTAAGTGCTTTGGTTTTAAGTAATATATAGATAGATTTCATGTTTTTTACAAGCTGTTATTCGATTCTAGTATTTTATCTGCAACTAAATAATCGACCATTAAAACATTTTTAATGCTTATTAGGAATGATAAAAATAAAAAGAAGAATACTCTGTAATGAATATAACAATTTAATGTGGCCTGCGGTGCTGCTTTAGGGTAGTGTTTGACTTCGTCCGTCGTCTACGTCCTCATCTCGTTTGGTTCAGTTGTGTTTAGTTTTGCCTTTGTTGAGTGTTCTTGTCTGTACTTTGCACCATCTTTATATTTTATGTTTGTTTAGACGGATCGACTTGTCGGCCTTCGAGATTCAGGTATTTCCGACATCGAATTTTTACCTAAAAAAATATAACAATTTAATGCAATCAATACATATACAGAGTATTACATTCTTGGCTTCTTGCAGCTGTCAGCCTATGTTCACGAGACAACCCAACCGCGGTTAACCATTATAGGTCTATATTCTATAGTCTATAAAATTGTATATGAAATTCTAATCCATCCACTCTAGAGAAGTAGAGAGTCTTCTCCAAAGGAAGATCCATACATGATAATATCCTTATTGGTCACGAAGTTTTACACAGTTTCAGAAACAAAAAAGAAAAGTGGGACATTTAGCTATTAAACTAGATATGGTAAAAGCATACGACTGTATTGAATGATCTTTTGTCCTCAATGTATTTCAAAAATTCGGTTTTGCTAACCAAGTCATTGATTAGGTTAAGGAATACTTCACAATTGTCTCCTACTCGATTCTACTAAACAATGAACTAACACATCAGTTTTTTCCAATACGAGGTCTCTGTCAAGGGGACCATTTATCTCCTTTTTTTTATTCATTCTTGCAGCTGAAGTTTTAGCTCATACTCTTCAGAGAGAAGCGAATAACTCAAAGAACATCGGTGTTTGTTTCTCACAAAAAGGAATAAAAATCTCATTTCTCACTTTTGCAGATGATATTATTATCTTCTATAAATCGACACTGATAGCCCATCAAAAAATATCCAATGTATTGCAACGATTTTGTACTATCTCCGAACAAAAAGTAAACTTATACAAATCCAGCTTCCAAGAAAACTTAAAAGGATTAAGTTTTTTGCATTAACACTCAAACTTCTAATTACTAGCTTAGTAGTTAGTAGCTTCTTTCTTCTTTGAGGCATTCTATCAAACAATTGACATGCATGTCATTCTATCAAACAGTTGAAGGGCATGTTTTTAGGGAAACGAATCATGTCATCAACTCTCTTGACGCTCTTGCCTTTTCTTTTTCGTTGGGTCTCCATGTTCTTCCGGACCTGTCTATAGGGTCAATAACTTTAATTTCAGATTATTGTCGTGAAAGGGCTACTCCCCGTCTTACTCTTGTGTAGATTTTCTTATTTTTTTTTTTGGGGAGAGGTTTGTCTCCTTTTCTCCACCAAAGAAAAAAATAAAAATTCAAACAGTTGGCGGGCAAACACTGCGGAAGCGGAAATGAGGAGCGCCAGCCGCGAAGTCGAAAGAAAAATCCTTCGACACCTCCATGGCCAGAAAACCCGAACGAAGCTCCGCGAAATCCACGCCCACTTCCTCCGCCATGACCTCCACCAGTCCAATCAGGTCCTCTCCCACTTCGTCTCCGTTTGCCGGGCTCTGGACAAGATGCCGTACGCAGAGCTGGTCTTCGAACAATCCCGTCACCCGAACATCTTCCTCTACAACTCCATGATCAAGGGGTACTCCACCTGTGGCCCATTCGAGAAATCGCTGGGTCTGTTCTCTGTCATGAAGGGCCGTGGAGTTTGGCCCGATGAGTACACCTTGGCGCCTTTGGTTAAGTCCTGCAGTAATCTGGTTGATTTGAGGTATGGGAGATGTGTTCATGGTGAGGCTATAAGGCTTGGATTTGTGTGTTATGAGTCTGTCTGTATTGGGGTTATTGATTTGTATGTGAACTGTGGGATCATTGAGGATGCACAGAAGGTGTTTGATGAAATGCCTCATAGAGATGTGGTGGTATGGAACTTGATGATTAAGGGGCTCTGTAAGATTGGGGATGTTGATAGAGGATTGCAGCTGTTTAGGCAGATGGGTGATCGGAGTGTTGTGTCGTGGAATTCGATGATTTCGTCACTTGCTGCCTGCGGGAGGGCCTTGGATGCCTTGGAGCTTTTCCACGAAATGCGTCGCGATGGGTTTGAGCCAGATGAAGCAACTGTGGTTACAATGCTCCCTCTGTGTGCACGTCTGGGTGCTTCAGATATCGGAAAATGGGTACACTCGTGTGCTCAATCGAGTAATCTTTTCAAGGATTCTATCACAGTGGGCAATTCGATTGTCAATTTCTATTGCAAATGCGGTGATACAGAAGCTGCATTATCTGTCTTCAAACAGATGCCTTGTAAGAATGTGATTTCCTGGAACACCATCATCTCAGGCCTTGCTTTTGGCGGCAAGGGTGAGCTTGGTATTGAATTGTTCGAAGATATGGTGAGTGGAGGCGTGGAGCCTGATGATTCAAGCTTTGTCGGCGTATTGACTTGCTGTTCCCATGCAAGGCTCGTAGAGAAAGGTCAATCATTGTTCTCATTGATGTCCCAAAAGTACCTACTGGAGCCAAAACTTGAGCACTATGGGTGCATGGTGGACCTACTTGGGCGAGTAGGGTGTGTTCGGGAGGCCTATGACATGATCAAAAGCATGCCAATGAGGCCGAATGCTTCTTTGTGGGGATCTTTGCTTAGTGCCTCTCGGACACATTGTGACTCTGACCTTGCAGAGTGTGCTATCAAAGAGCTAATCAAGCTTGAACCATGGAACTCGGGCAATTATGTGCTACTGTCAAACATCTATGCGGATGGTAGGAGGTGGGATGAGGTTGAGAGGTTACGGGTGCTGATGAAACACCAAAGCATTTCGAAATCTGCAGGGCAGAGCATGGTTGGATAGCATCCCGCTCAGGCAACGACAACCATTACCAGAGTACTGACATGTCGGATCTTGGATTGTTGAACTAGACATCGCCAAACAGCGAGCTCTACCACCAATGCAGGGACCGATTTTTTTGGCTTGAGTCCTACGAAAGCGATCGCTTGTATCCAAAGCCCCCTCCTCCATTCGCAGTCGATGGAACCATAGAAGAGAACTATATGAGCACAGCAGAACTAGCATTTTAGCTTGCAATGGGCACTGAACACAGTAGCGGTTGAATTACTGCCTTCAAATGTCACAATAATCTATATTTCTTTTGTGTGTTTATTCTGAATATGCGTTTCTCAAAACAATTTGGCTGCTCATTTTCCAGTGCCCCAAAATGTGCAAGTTTATATCTGTATATAATATAATGATCTTCAAATGGTAAAAAAATTCGGAAGTTGGAGATGCGGGGTATCGATCCCCGTACCTCTCGCATGCTAAGCGAGTGCTCTACCATCTGAGCTACATCCCCATTCATGAACATTGATTTATTTTATTTTACAGATTTTTCACGAAGTAACTGTGGTATAGTTTAATTCGTGTGATAAACAAAAGTTTCAAGTTTTTCGCTTGGTAACCCTATAGTTTCAAAATATTTTACCTCGCGTCCAAAAATTGTGTTTTGGTTAAAAATTTAATATTTTATATAGTTTTATAAAAAAAACATAATAGAAAACAACGTATATTGAATAACCAAACTAAAATTTATAAAACGGTTTTTCTAATGTATACTCATAAATATTACAATGAAAATTTTATGTTTTCATAAAAATATAATTTCAATATTCATTTCATAAATATAAAATTGTTTATATATGATATTATTATTAATGATTTTGAATTTTATATAGTTTTATAAAAAAATAATAAAAACAACAACGTATATTTAATAACCAAACTAAAATTTATAAAACGGTATTTCTAATGTATACTCATAAATATTAAAATGAAAATTTTATGTTTTCATAAAAATATAATTTCAATATTCATTTCATAAAATTGTTTATATATGATATTATTATTATTAATGATTTCGAAAAATTGGGGGAAAAAATATTGTTTGTTTTTTGGAGATGCGGGGTATCGATCCCCGTACCTCTCGCATGCTAAGCGAGCGCTCTACCATCTGAGCTACATCCCCATTATTGTTTAAATTTGAATAAAAAAGGTTTATATAAACTTCAAATTTTCTTTAACCACCAGTAAATATAGTAGTCCCTCTCACAAGTGGTCCTATAAAAGAATTCCCCACAATATGCTTATGTTCATTGATGATACGAATAATAAAGGGTCATGTTATATGTACGGGTATTCACTGATTTTCGGTGTCAATAACTTTTTTTTTCAGGCAAAAAAAGTTTGCCGACTCTGAAAATCAGTGAACTCATTGTGTGTTTAGCGAAATAGAGCCCGTGCATATAGCAAGCCAGATAATAAAGCAAGTGCCTCCGGCAGCTTAGTTTGTGAAAGTAACCTGCGATATTGCTGTTGATGGTCTAAAGGGGCAAAAAGGCTATGGGATCGAGGTTTTGATTCGGACGAGGAAGTTCATTATGCTTGTGATGCTGGTGGTAAGGTGCATTCAGGGCTCGTCGGATGTGGAGTTGGCTGAAGCTGTTTTATGAGCTTCGCAGCTCTCGTCATCGACGAGGATTAGTGTAGATGTTGACGTTGTTCCAAGAGTACGTGCAGTTGGAGCTAATATTTTTCGACAGACATATATATATATATATGATATATCAATGGGGGTATTTTCTAGCTACTATTAGGCAGATTTCGAGTTTTCTTCAGCTACTTCTGAATCTCAATTTTCATATAGTACTGAGTTGTGGTTTGCTTGGAAGAGATAATTCATGATTTTGCAAAAATATACAAACCTGTTAGTTTAGGGTAAAGACCTATATCCAAGTATTAAACCATACTGCATGTATTCCTTCACTATGACATGTTTATTTGACAAATTCAGATCAATTTGGCGCATATGATGTAAGGCCTAATATAAATTACAATGTCCAGGAATTGCTGGCTCCCCCATTTGTAGTTGATGAAACCAAGAACTATAGGAGATGCGGGATATCAATCCCCGTAGTCCTAAGCGAGCGCTCTATCATCTTAGCTACATCCCCATTCATGAAACATAGATTCATTTTATTGTATAAATAGGTGTGACTTACAACAAAACATTTGCCAAATAACCCTGAAACATCTGGCATAATTCAATGTTAAAGAGTGGATTTTGGAATAGGGTGAATGAATCTCTATAATAATTAAGGGACCACTTGATCCGAGCTGAAATCCTCCATTGCTGCATTGATCTGAGCTTCCGTTTCCCCGGCGATGAATAAGGGCGTCTGCGGATAACATGGAAGGTTTAGCAGAAACTCATTCTCCAATTCACCTGCAAACCAACACCAAAAATAAAATAAAAATGGATTCGTCAAATACGATTGTAGTATCAATCTAAATATGCTGGATGTGAGTTTCATCTCATATGAGTCTATGACGCAGTGGCGGAGTCAGGATTTCGGTGCTAAAAAAATTTCATGAATTTTTTTTGTGTATATCTATTAAAAAGAATTTTTTTTAAAATATTGAAAAAACACTAAAATTGTTAATTATTTATGATAATTTTTATTTAAATAGTTGAGAGAAACAAAAAATATAGAAAAAATAAAATAAAAAATAATTACTTCTAAAACAATATTGAAAGAAAATGTTAAATATAAAATTTAATTATAACATTTTTAATTAAAATAATTGTGGGGAATAATGATATAATAAATATATATATATAATTTAAACACAATATTTTCAATTGAAATAATTTAAATAGTTGAGTGAAACAAAAAATATAGAAAAAAATCAAGAAGAACTACTTTTAAAACAATATTGAAAGAAAATATTAAATATAAAATTTAAATGTAATATTTTAATTAAAATAATTATGAGGAATAATGATATAATAAACCAAATAAATATATAATCGAGAAATAATGATATAATAAAACAAATAAAATGGTGAAGGGGTGTGATTTGAACCTACTACTTTTTGATTCTCCTTCCTTCCTTTACCATTTAACTACTTAAGCTAGATAAAACTTTTGCTTTGAGTATCATTTAAAGATGTTATATTACCTTAAAATACTAAATATAGGGAAAAAAATTTATATATATATTTTTTCTGGCTAGGGGGTGATCGAGCACACCCCAAGCAACTCGGCTTCGCCCCTAATAGTACGTACCTTGTTGTGTGGCAATACCAAATGGGTTGGCCTTAGCGGATGACCACCAAGTAAGAGAGTCGGTCCGAACCATCTTGCTTCGATCCTCAAATGCACGTCGCCTTAGTTGTTCGACATGTCTCTGTCGCATTGAAACAAGCAAATGATCGATATGAAAACTACAGATGTCTCAAATGTAATTAAAACATGGGTAAACAGAACCCGAATGAACCTTGTCAGAGTCGCCAAGAGTTTCAAGAGAGATCGCATTTTGGTTACCAAAGGACACGCTTACGAGTTTGTAGAAACAGTTGAAGAGAAGTTCAACTTTTGATTCATGGCTTGAATACCGGAAACCTTCGTTGCTCGGATTGCATACTTCCGCGTGTTCAACAATGGTCGCCCAGGCTCCATCCTTAGCGCCAAGTATCTGAAGCAATATCGATCCCCTCCTTCCGTTACACGACGAATACAAGTCATTTTAACACTTACTACTAACAGTTACCTTTTGCATAGATGATTGATCTATGTAATACCGTTGCAGAAATTCCTCCACGGTCTTAATTCCTTCTTCTTCCAATTTCTTATGATACGGCCCGTCTCTTCCGATCCTTCTTAACCGCCAAACCTCATCACCCGGTGATGGGACCGAGTGCTTCTCATATTCTGGATAATTCAGAACAGTAAGAGAAAACAAAATACATATTTTATGAAATTATTTTTTCTCAAATTATAACAATTTCTTTATTTTTTTTATATCTTCCAATTGCGGAGAATACAAAAAAAATGAATATGAAAGTTGTTGGAGATGCTCTAATAGATAATAAGGGCGTTATTGCTTACGCTTTCCACGCTGATCCTTGACTGAAAAAGGGGCACTTAGGGCTGGCCTTATTTCGACCATGTCTGGCAATCCTGCAACCTCAGCAACTTTAGCCACCAGCTTGAACCTTTTACTAGGGATCCAACTCGAGTTGTCCCTAAACTTGAGATCATCAAAGGTGCAAATGCCGTTTTCCATTATCCCTGAGCAGGCCCCGAGTAGTAGTGATCCCTTGTCTTTCCGTGTAGGTACGCGACTTGTTTCAAGCTCTTTCGCAGTCCAATCCTCAGGCTCAAAATCACCATAAGCAACAAAAATGTCAACTCTAAGTGAAGACAACGGACCTTGATTCACCACCTTATTATGTTCTTCGTCGAGTAGTCCAACTCTTACTGGCGCACACGTCTTGGTGCCATCTTCAGTGGCATATATTACGTTGGCAGTAAATAGGCTAGTAGGAAATTTATCCAAAAAGTACAGGTAGAATCTTTTTGTTCCCTGCTTAGATGTTTCGGCCTTATTGAGCCATGATCTGCAACCACAAGACGCCTGAAAGTCGGCATTAGGTACTACACCGCTCAGAAGACGAAGGATTTGTCGGTCCTTTTTCTTCATCTGCTTGCGGATCTGATTGATTATGAGGCAAATTAAAGGTAATTACATTTCACTCAACATATATTAGGAGCTGTTTGATATTGATATCTAGATATCAGATATCGGATATCAGCTCCCGATATATATGATATCTAGTGTTTGATATGGCTAAATATCGATATCACTTAAACTGATATCGATATCTAGTGTTTGATATCCACAAAATATCAACACAAAATATCAACACAAAATATCAAGTGATATATGATATTTGTGTTTAGCATCGCCAGACATCGATATCGTTTGATATCTAGATATCAAATTTGACCTTTTTCGATATACTGATTTTGAGGGATGTATCACTTGATATCGATATCACCCGATATGGATATCTTGATATCTATATATCAATACCAACTTAATTTATCATTTATTTCGGGAAAATTCAGCGAAAATTTAGCAAAACCGTAAAAATTAAGTTGTCAATTGAAATTCAGCGAAAATTTCGGAGTAGTAATTACTGTAATTACCAACTGCAGGTCATCTGACAGCTTAGAGACCACTCCGAGGAGCTCATCCAACTTTTCCGAATCTCTTCCATTTCTGCAACCAAATCCACATTTCCCAAACAAACGATTCAACAGACATGGAAAGGGGGAAAAAAGGAAGAAGAAGAAGAAACAATTACAGTCAAGTAAAATTACGAACCCCGTCGTTGACTTGTCCTTTTTCGTTGGAGCCATCTGCAATATTAGGAAAGCAAAATCCCTTTACCGATCCTCCAGGCTTCCGACTATCCACTTCCACAAGTTCCATTAACAGGCGTGCAGTGCGGCTATAAAAGCTTCTTAATTAAGGGGATTAGCAAAGGATTTAATTTAGATTTTTTAATCTCATTATTTTAGTCTCAAGGCAAAAGAGTCCAGAAAAGAGCAAACCTGACTAATTAAGTTTTCAAGAAGTTTAAAGGGAAATTTGTTCCAATAAACTGAGTTAAATTAAGGATTGAATGTGACAGTTTGTATCCAAAAAATATCAACAACAGCGGGGAAAATATCAGAGAAAAAGAGAGAGTGACGTGGGGCCGGCTAAGGGAGAAAGACACAAATGTATTTAGTAATCCCATTCAAAACCATACATCGATGGTGGTTCATTTTTTTAAAATTTTTATATAAATTTAATAATAATAATAATAATACTGATTTAATCGATCAACGAATCAATTTGGTCCAACACTTCTTATAATACTAGGATTACTTATATAAAACATGATGAAAGTGACAATATATCTATAAGTTAAGTTAGCAAATTACAAATCACAACGTTATATGAATATAAATTACAAAGTCCATGATAATATGCCTAAATAATGTTGATAATGACAATGAAGAGAATCGATTCCAAAACCAGTGAACACAAAACAAAGACTTATGTATTAATAATGAAAAGGAGTTTACAATCAAATCAAAACCAAAACAAAAGCTAAGTAAGATAATGTAGCGACGATTAGCCTCAACGAGGACACCAGCCACCAAGATCAGAACCAAAGGGCAAAGAGCTACAAATCTTTCTCTACACTGTGTCACTAAGAGTTTGGATGGAAGGGAGCTCAGTATACGCTCACAAAGCAGTTAGGGCATGAAGAACCCTAGAAACCCTTTGGAGACAAGAACGGAGCACTGTTCAAGCTGGCACCTCTCTCTACTGCTCTTTAGGGTTTCATTACCCTTATATAGCAGAAGCCTAAGCAATACGGCGTCGTTGGTCTTAAGCAAAGGCAGGAGAGTGTGTGTCTGTATGGGTTAAAGGCCCATGGGTCACCTGAGATCAGATTTGGGCTTAAGAGCCCAAATCCAATACAATCAGACTCAAACATACAACATCCTGTCTACTTAGAATTAATGTCAGAATGGTTAGAGCCTAACAGACAAGAACTAAAATATCTAATATCTGATAATAAGGTTGATCAATTTAATGGAATTAATGTCAGAATGGTTAGTATCACACTTGAAATCATTTTAGAATAAACAACCTGAGTAATATAATGATATCACTGACAAATGCTATAACATATCAAAAAGAGCTTGAAATACAACCTTCGAAAATCTATATATGCCACTAAAAATGTGAACAAATCGAAATGGACTCCAAATTAATATGTTAATATATAATTTGTTGCTCCAACCTTGCAACTGTCAACAGATTCCCAAACAAATAAAAAGGGAAGAATTTTAAAAATATCAAAATGGAATATCTCATACCAAAATTGAATCCCAAAATCATACATTGACAAGGGAAATGGAATAAGAGATATTAGTAAAGTTTCTGCGCCATGACACGATTTTAAAAAAATAAAATTTTAATAATACAATAAATCAATATGTCATGTCCCAGACATGATTTAGGTGAATTTGATAGGGAAAGAAGGGAGATTAGGAAAAAAGATTAGGGAAGAAGGAGTTTAGGGTTAGAGAAAGGTTTAAGGATGAAGAATACAAAGGTAAAGGTAAGAGAGAGAGAGTAAGAGAGATAAGGAGAAAGAGTAAAGAGTAATTGGATTGATTATTCATTGGATAACTCCCACAATTACAATTAAGGTATATATACTAATACCCATACATCTATAACCCTACACTAATATCCATATACATGACACAATATTCCATCCGTCCACAATAATTGTCTTTGAACTATTTATCAACACTTTTTAAGGAGCTAAAAACTATATAAAATATTCATTTTTTAATTAATTTTTTAAAATAATTCTATACTTATTAGTAATATGTATGATATTATTTAAAAATATTTAATAAAATATTGATATTTTATATAGTTTTTAGCTTCTTAAGAAAACGTGCATGAATAGTTAAAGACAATTATTGTGGGACGGAGGGAGTATTATATAATTAAATAAAATATTAATTTAATATTTTACATTAAACTTATAAGAACAAACTCATAAGAAATGATATAATAGACTCATTCAAGATGGAGTCCTTTATGAAAGTATATGAAGATTTACAAATTGATATAGCTTATATATTAATTTAAAATTTTGAAATAAACCCGGCCATTGTTTATTTCAAAGATAAAAAGCAATTGCAAAAAGGAAAAAAAAAGAAAAAAATGATTGGTTGAAAAGAAAAAGATTAATGTGGGTGTGACACATAAGTGAAAACTATTCTTAATAGTTTATATAGATATAGATATAAATATATAGATAAAAAAACGTAGGAAAAGAGGACAATCTATATGTAAGATCCATGATGAATGTACCTTTTGTTAATAGAATTAAAAATATGTGGGAAATGAATCGACTTTATAGCATGACCCATATTCTTTCTAATTTAGACTATACATAGTAATATTAAGAATGAAAGCAAATGTGCACAACGTAATTTCTATAACTTTGTTTATCATTGAAACAAAATGCAATGAAATTTCTATAACTTTGGAGCCAACGGTATGTTACCTGAACTTTTTCCTAGAGCTGATGCAATAGAGAAAATGGTCATCTTGGAACTTCTACAAGAGCAACCGATGCAAGTTTCTTAGTCTCTTCATTCATACCATTTTGCATGGTTGATTAATGGACTACAAATTCATCCAAACCTGCAATAAGGGGAAAAAAAAGTTAGGATAAAGTAACAAAAATATACACAAGATTCATATGAGAAGTTCTATTATTTATGGGAAGGCTGGGATTTTCTTGAAAGAATTATTGTGCTTTAGATGATACGTACTCCTTTATTCATCAGTTCCCAAATAACATCTATCCGACAGGTGATGAACTCAATACAGACAGAAGGTGAGGCTCCAGCTACAACATCCGCAACAATCTAAAACCATGACAAAGGTATCAAGTAAATATATAACCACCGATATGTAGATGACATAATCAGTAGCAGGCTCATCACCTGAGTATGGTTTCACTGATGACGGCAGGTTACATTGTCTGGCAAACTGGACGAATTGTTGGTAGGAAAAGAGGTAGAATCAGCAACTGGGGCCTTATTAGTTCGGTCTAAATGGTGGTTAGCTCGCGACTTTGCAATGAAAACCCCCCAAATCGGATCTAATCCGATTCAGTTCGATGGTTCATAATTTCCTCTTATTAGTACACACAAATTCCGAATTCCAATCAATCAAAATCTCTATTTCGATCTAGCAAAATAATCCATATCTTATTTACCACCAATTAAATCAAGATCCACATAAAAAATTAACAATTAATATATGGATCCTATCAATTTATGCAAGATGTTAATACCCCAATTGAAGGTAAAATTAGATGGTTAAAGCGAAAATACGTTCAGAACTATTCTGAACATCTAATACGCTGATTTTCATGCATGAACGATACTCCCTCCGTTCGGTAAAACTTGTCGTTTACTATTCACGCACGCTTTTTTAGAAGGATAAAAACTATATAAAATATTTATTTTTTTTAAATTTTTTTTAACAAGTTTGTACTTATTAATAATAAATACAAATTTGTTAAAAAAATTATTAAAAAAACTAGATATTTTATATAGTTTTTTAGCTCCTAAAAAAGCATGCGTGAATAGTAAAAACGTCAAGTTTTACCAAACGGATGGAGTATAGATCATACATTGTTCATAGGAGGAATAATTAAAAATTTAAATTTGGAGATGCGGGTATCGATCCCCGTACCTCTCGCATGCTAAGCAAGCGCTCTACCATCTGAGCTACATCCCCATTCATGAAATAAAAATTCATTTTAGGATATAAATAGGTGTGACTTACAACAAAACATCAAGAGTGGATTTTGGAATAGGGTGAATGAATCTCTATAATAATTAAGGGACCACTTGATCCGAGCTGAAATCCTCCATTGCTGCATTGATCTGAGCTTCCGTTTCCCCGGCGCCAAGTCAAGCTTCCATCTTTGCTTTGTTCATCATAGCGAGGACTTTATCCAAAGAGACTAATTAAGGCACTGCCGCCATCGCCTCAGCAGGCCTTTTAGGATTCGTCGTTGCTGTTGGGGTTGAAGCCGGTCGATCGCTGGTTGCCGAGTCGCTACCGTCCTCCTTATGCCACCTGTCCGAAGTGTCCGAGGAATTAAGCAACAGAGTCCTGCGCCGCCGTTCTCTTCAAGCATAAGCGATGAAGACGATGGATTGTTCCAAATTTGGAATAATTACAAAACCAGTCCAGGGTACTCAGAAATTGTGGGATTGGCCCACACGTACTTTTCTGGTGATTACAGGGAAAAAGAAATCCGAGCCTCAGGAGTTGCGGATCTTTTCTCGAGCGTGAGATTGTTACCCTTGGAAGGCTGCCTTTGGAGATAAGTATTTATTAAAATATATATGTGCAACGTTTTGTGCTCAATTTTGATTTAAAATTAGATATATTCTTGTTATCTTCCTCCTAAATTGAAAGGAGAGAAATCAAGTGTTATTAAGTTCCATCAGGAATAAAGTAAGCGCCCAATGTGATAATTAATGTGCTATGAAGTCTTTGTCTAATTAGGTATATAGCTCACGTATGAAATCATATGACTTGTTGTAGTAGTGGTTCCAAAGCATACCCCAGACTCTCCAAAGCGAGAGTTTACAATTGATTTTGCACATGGGTAAGGACCCTACAGCCTACACTCTAGAAGGGACTGAAACCATGCTAGACTTCACTCGAGGCAAAGAATCAGCACCTAAGTTTACTCTCCCTCTTGTTTCAAACATATAAGATATAGGAAAATAACATATAAGATATAGGAAAATCTGATCTTCCGATCGTATTGCATGATGTTCACAAGTGACTTGCGATATGACTTAATCTAAGTTCTTACACGGGTCATCTGACGTGGGGGGCCACGCACGCCCAAGCGCACATGCACAATTAACCAAGCCGAGCACACAAGCCGAGTGGGGTTTCAGGCTTATATGCAAAGCACACAAGCCGAGTGGGGTTTCAGGCTTATATGCAAGACAATATCTGCATATAAGCCTGGAACTCTGATACCATGTTAAATAACGGTGGGTCATCCGACGTGGGGGGGCCACGCACGCCCAAGCGCACATGAGTTGCATATAAGCCTGGAACTCTGATACCATGTTAAATAACGGTGGGTCATCCGACGTGGGGGGGCCACGCACGCCCAAGCGCACATGAGCAATTAACCAAGCTGAGCACACAAGCCGAGTGGGGTTCCAAGCGCACATGAGCAATTAACCAAGCCGAGCACACAAGCCGAGTAGGGTTCCATCCTAAAACCAATTGGTGTTAAGTGGGGTAGCCCACCGGCTTATATATATGCAAGGCTTGGATTCATCATTTTTTCAATGTGGGATACTATCCCATTTCATATTCTCAACACTAAAGTTGTCTACTACATTTGATGCTAGAATTACATTGATAGTTACTTAGTTAGGGTATGAGGTGCTCTTAGTGAGTACATAAAAACAGTTGATCAATTGAAGGGGCATGGTGTGCAGCTCCTGCACTAACTGCCCCATGTGAATCCAGGGAGAAGTAAAAAGATGAGACAATGGTCTTAATTTTCAACACATTAGAGATAACGAAGTTGGAGTTTCAATGTAGGGATGTGACTTCATTTGTTTGGGCTATCTATGCGAAATAACAAGCTTTCGTTCTGCTAAGTTTTCTCATCTCAGATTCGATTATATATTTGCACGCAATATTATTGTCAAAGTGTTTAATAGGAAGGGTGTAGCGATCGAATGGCACCATGACAAGCATGGATGTCAAGAATGACACCGTCCTCATTGACCAGAAGCCCTCTTGTCCCTTCTACAAGTTTCGTCCCATACAGCTAAAGAATAATAGACGAGTGAATAATATCATCATTGGGAGGAGCAAAAGAGCGATGTGAGAGGGAAGAGAAGGGAAAAGAGGTCTCATCAAAGGTGACATGACGAGAAATGATGATGGTGTTGGAAGAGAAATCGAGACACTTATATCCACGATGATTGGACGGATAACCCAAGAAGACATATGAGAGGGATCGAGGTTGTAACTTGTGGGAGATGACGACGCCTTGGTTAGGATAGCAAAGGCAACAAAAAACACGGAGATGGTCGAAGGTAGGAGTAGTGTGAAACAACACTTGGGTGGGAGATCAATTCTGAATAGTGGTGGAAGGAGTGATGTTGAGGAGGTAACATGAGGTAATTAAGGAGATCCTGAGGCCAAAAGGTGAAAGGAACAGACCCATGAATGAGTAGAGACCGCATCATATTATTGATGGTGCGGATGACGCGTTCGGCCTTACCATTCTGAGACGAGGTATACGGGCATGAGAAGCGAGCCTGAATGCTGTTAGTAGCTAAAAATTGGTGAAACTCATTACTGTTAAACTCACGACCATTGTCACATTGGAAGATTTTTATTGATCGATTGAATTGAGTGGTGACAAACTTGTGAAATTGGACAAAATGAGCAACAACTTGTGATTTAAATTTCAAGGGAATAACCCAAAGAAAATGTGTAAAATCATCTAAGAATAACAAGTAATACTTAAACCCATCCCAACTGGTAATGAGAGATGTCCATAGATCACTATGAATAATATCAAAAGGAGCCATAGTGGTAGTAAAAGATCGATGAAAAGAAAGACGATGATGTTTGCCCAGTTGACAAGCATGACAAACATGGGAGCAAAGACCCTTATTACAACCATGAAGAAAATGTTTGCGGAGAACATCAAAAACATGGTGGCCATGATGATCGAGACGAGCATGCTAGAGACTAGAGGACGCGACAAACAAGGCGACGGACAGTCGCTGACTCGACGATGGACTTGAGGTCATAGGATAGAGATCGCCTGAACTATTGCATTGCATGCGGGTAACCTCTGTACTTAAATCCTTCACAGAGAAACCAAAAGAGTCAAAGTTGACAGAAATCCAATTATCAAACGTCTAACAGACATAAGGTTTTTGACGATATGATATTAGGTGTTAGAAGAACATTGGGTAGGGTAAGTGAGTGTTCTTTTGTGGGAAATGACGTGTGACCAACACTGATGGATGGGATTTTCATACCATTGCCAACAATAACTGAATTATAAATGCCTTTATTCGAAACAGAAAAGAGAGTGACTTGTTTGTTATGTGCGATGAGCCCCCGTGTCCATGTACCACTGACTATCCGGCGAAGTGAGTGACATGGATGAAAAGGCCTGATCCACATCAGTGAATGTAGGATAGGCTTACTGAGCTAGACTGTACGAACCCGACGGTCTAGGGCCGAGAATACCAGTGTCGGAGGATGGGGGGTACGGACATGGAGACGAGTACCACTGCATAGGAGGCCGGGCTGGAGACTGCCATGATGGGGACTCGTTGTTGGGGATCCATCCGTGTGGCTTTCGGAAGACGAAGGAGAAAGGAGGATACCCATTTTCACGTCCTCCCCTGCCGCGCCCGCGTTTGGCATGGAATCAATTTCTGACAAAGATACCAGCTAGGGCTTGTTTCTCGGGGACATAGTCGTTTTGCTTGGACAAATAAGTCTCCTTAAGCTTGAGTTAGGAGCGGGCTTTGCCAAAGAAGGGCAAGGGTTCGGTTTGTTGG
Source organism: Persicaria maculosa (assembly GCA_963922045.1). NCBI lineage: Eukaryota > Viridiplantae > Streptophyta > Magnoliopsida > Caryophyllales > Polygonaceae > Persicaria > Persicaria maculosa. Next base: position 10,521,568 of record OY998267.1, on the reverse strand, counting down.
ATGTGAGTGGCGGCCGCATTGTATTCTGCCGGAAGACCGACGAGCATTTGGAGGACCAAGCGTGTAAAGGCCCAAATATAAATATTCGGGCTACGTTTCGAAGGTTGGATACCTTCGTTTGGATCTTGCAATCCAGGTATGGGTTGAGGTTTTAAAACCTCAAATGAGTGTTTTAAAGTGGGGATTTCGAACCCCAAAATGCGCAAAGGGCCGCTGGGTACCCAGAACCTGTCCTAGCTAACTAAGTCGCTCAAAATCTTTTGAAGGTCAAACCTGTCAAAAAACAGAAATCAACGTACAACTTGCCACGGTAGAGCCGGTTCAAAACCAAAACATGATAAATACGAGTATCGAAAACATCCAAGTTTATAAGTTTGAAAGTCGGTCTCTCGGTCCAAAAATCGCCAAAAGGGAAAACCCCACCATATAGACATCGAGCAATCAGAATATGCAGAAAATACCTTTAAAAGAAGAACGGGGAAAGGAATCAGATCGAGCCACGCATGCAGGACCTGAAGTCCTCGCTGAGGCCACATAGTATGTGCTATGCTAATAAAGATGCTCTAATGTAGTATGAGAATTAAATACACAAAGCATGCTAACAGTTCATATATATAATAATATAAATGCAATAAAGGGGCCCACATAGAATGCCAAGCGGCATGTCCCGACTCTCGCTCGTGGGACCCTCGCCTCAATCGGGGCGAGGCATATGTAACGCAACGTCCGCACCTAACATCAAGTTCAGAGTACATATGATCTATGTAACGCACTAACGCACCGTCCGCACCTATCCTCGAGGTCGGAGTACATAGTTTCTATGTATCGCACTGTCCGCACCTAACATCGAGGTCGAAGTACATAGGGTGAGTGGGATCTATGTAACGCATCGTCCACACCTAACATCGAGGTCGGAGTACATAGGTATGAATGAGATCAGGTTGTGCTCTCACCGACTCTATCAGGTTAACTCGATGGTGTTGGGCTGTCCTTTGACCCTAGCAAAGACTCTACGACTCACAGATCACGACCGTTCTCTTTCCAAACACACAAAGTAAACAGATGCTCATTTAATTAGTGCAACTTAAACAGGATACTACATGATCATACTTTTATGCATATGCAACACCTAACATAAAATGCAACAACAGGCATGAGAGTCCAACTTGAGTAAGCTCCCTAGGGAACTTACTTGGAATTGTAGAATAGCAAAGCAAAGCAGCAATGAAGATAATAGTCAAATGTTCACAGATCACCTAGCAGATATGAATGAACATAAATATAAGTCTATGTCTTAAGTTACAAAAAGCATAATTAATATCACACACATAAGCTTCACATAGTCATAGAACTCATCATCACATCTTATCCATATTATCATCATCATCATCATATAGTAGCTCATATATCATCTCAACATATATCATCACATAACATCCCCTATCATCCCATATATATATATATATATATATATATATACCATCTCCTATATTTCATCTATCATATCTCATTATAAAATATATCATCATACTTGCAACTCATATTCATACTCTATGGCATCTTCATATTCTCATCAAAGAGCATACATCATACTAAATCATAGCAATATAGCAACATATCATAATTCTCATAATTCAATACAAGATTCCATCATGTCAAATTATGCTTCAATTCATATAATCACATCATATCATATCACATAACATATCATGCTTCTCATTCTCAATACATAATGCTCTTAATCAACTCATATACACATATATCACATAATTCTCAAGTTCTAATAACACGATTATTACATCTTAAATCTCAACAGAATAATACGTACAAATATAGACAAATATAATATATGGTCTATCATGAAGTAAAATGATAAAAAGTATTTTCAGGCTCAGTTTACTAGAGGAATATCAAAGCCAATAACATCTGATGGCTCAAAGCCAATAACATCAGACTCCAGTGGTAGAGATGGTTGTTCATTCCGGTGTGGATTAGTCGTCACATTTGTATTTTGGAAGATTACCCCAAACAGCATTACCTGATCAGGTCGTGTAATCTCATTCTTTTCAGAATTAGCGTTTACTGCCGAAGAAAGTTTTAGTGCTGAAAACTGGTGCAGTCCAGATGGAGACTCGGCAGAGATTTGGCACCCACCTGATTGAAACAAAAAAGGGATGAATGATTTATTGTGCAATTACATGAGCGGTTGTTTTCTTCGTCTTAATTTGTAGATAGCAAAGCTACAAGATGATAACAAAGCATTGGATCGGCCTTGCAAAATCAAAAGAAGCCGCTTTACTAGATGCCAAAAAGCAATACATTGAAATTTCCGATACTTGTTTGAAGCGTCGCCAATAAATTTACCTTGAAGAGGAGGGTCTGCACTTGCAAGATCTTGTATATAGGGATGATAGTCTTCAAACTTTTCCGTTGCTGAATCTATGCTTTTTTTGAAAGAAAACATATTACTGTTATTTTTTTCAATAGAAAAATTAACAAAGCTATAAAGGCAAAATATACACACGCTCCCTGATATCAAAATTAAGCGTTTTAGAAAACATGTCAAAAAAATTATATGGTTTGTTGGCTCCTTGATGATATGCTTATATGTTATATATTTTTATATGATGGAAGCCAAATAATATCAATCAGTTTTTATATGCTTTTATTTGTTTTTATATATGCTGAATTATCTATTTATTTGGATATATTTATTTGTTAAAATATTGTTGTTCTAGAAGATTTGGTTGTTGGAGATTTGATGGTTTTTTTGTTGACTGATTTTTTTATTGATTTATTTCAATAATGGATTTGTTTGTTAAGGGTCTTTTATGCAGATTTTATGGGGCATAAAAATCTCTTTACGTTGAAGATTTGAAGCTGTTTTTTCGGGCCTGTTGAAGCCAAGTTTTTGAACTTCAAACCGGCTGAAATTCAAGGTAAAATCTGGGTTTTCCAGCAGCAAATATTCAGCCCCTGCGCATATATAAAGGCGAGAAGAGGAGATAGAAGAGACACGACGACAAACTGAAGCATTCATCCTCTAAGAAAAGTGTTCTCCATTGTTGATCACCCTTTGATTTTCTCTTTCTCTCCTTGTTCTTCTTGTTTTATCTTTTGAGAGTTTGAGAGTTTATTGAGCTTTATCGTACAATTTATTTTGAGTTATACTCAGGGTTCTTTACCCATTCATAGAGGGTACTTCGGTATCCTTAGTAGCTTTATTTCACTAGAGCGCGTTTAGGTTGCTAGATAGGAAGTTAGTCTAGAAGAGGGAAGGTCTTGTAGAGGTTGTATCTAGGGCTCATAAGATAAAGTGAAATAAAGTTGTTGAATCCTACGGGTTGGATAACCCTAGGCGGGGACGTAGGCAGTTGTGCCGAACCTCGTTAACAAGTATCGTGTCCTTTACTTTCTGCTCTTTACATTCGTGCTTGTCTTTTCTTTACATATTGTTCACCACGTTTTTATTAACTTGTTTCTGCATTTCAGATAAGGTCTTACCTCTGGCTGGTAAGGTCTTACAGTTTCCTGCATTTTTGAAAAGTTGCCATACTCTATTCTTCTCCCTTTGCTAGAGTATTTGTTAGCCTTTTATTTGTCTATTCCGCACTTCATGATTTATATTTTTGAACGGAGGGAGTAAAAAGTAATAATGAAGTTTACGGTAAGTATATATATACAGTGGCGGAGCCAGGATTTATTTCCGGGGTGCTAAAAAAACAGATTATTTTTAAATGAAATTATTATTTTTCTAAAAGAAATTATTTTAAAAAAAATTAGAAAAATTATTATTTTTCTAAAAGAAATTATTTTTAAAATTGAATAATGAAAACAGATTATTTTTAAAAATGAAATATGAGCATTTTTATAAAAAAAAATTGGGTGGCTTTTTTTTAGAAGAATATTAATAAGAGGTGATATTTAAAAAAAAAAAGATGTGCTATTGAATGCAACCAGATCAAAGTTGGTGATTATTTTAAATATTTCGTAAGTTTGTGCCAACGGATGCAATGACCCACCAAATTAGTTGGTGATTATTTTTTAATTTTTGAAAGTCCATGTCATAAGATGCAACTACCCTTAAAGTTCATGCTATTTTTTGCAATTTGCCCTTAAAGTTTTTAGTCACTTAACCACTCTCTATATACTGAACCATTTACTATAAAATTGATGAACCACTTCTATTTAATTCATGAACCACTCTCTATTTATATGTGCTGAACCACTCTCTATTTAGTCACTGAACCTATCTCTATTTATTCACTGAATCAGTCTCTATTTACTCATTGAATCACTCTCTATTTAGTCACTGAATCAATCTCTATTTAGTCACTGAACCATTTTTATAATTGAATTTTTATTTTTAACATGGTTGAATCATACTTTTAACATGATTAAATTCATTTTTACTCTTAATGATTCAACTAGTTGAATTCAACAAATAATTAAAAAAACAAAACAAAGCATTGCATTGAAATTTCCGATACTTGTTTGAAGCGTCGCCAATAAATTTACCTTGAGTAGGAGGGTCTGCAGCTGCATGATCTTGTAGATAGAGACGATAGTCTTCAATCCTTTCCATTGCTGAATCTATGTAATATTTTGAAAGAAAACATATTACTGTTATTTTTTTTTAATAGAAAAATTAACAAAGCTATAAAGACAAAATATACACACGCTCCCTGATATCAAAAATCATTGGACTACTAGGTAATAACGAAGTTTACAGTAAGTATTAGATGTGTATATATATGTTGGGTCGTTGGGATGACTTGAATTAAAGTATTTATTATAGAAGATGGCCGTCAACCTCCATATTGTTGATGCAACTGAAACAGTAACGAAATTGAAATCACCCGGAGCAATCCATGCTGGACTATATGTAGCAGTAGCATTACCTCATGATTGACCAATATTCTTTGTTATTGTTTTGAAAGAAAACATATTTTTAGAATAAATAACAAAGCTATAAAGGCAAAATGTACCGATATCGTCCCATATAGCGTCCTGTTGAACACCTGCATCCTCCAACAAAAACTTCTTCTCAACTGCAACAGTCAAGAGATGAAATTATTTAGCAAACTGTTATTTTTTGTTTGAAAGAAAACACATACTTCAAAATTAAAAGTAGATTCTATTTTTCAGCAATTTTTTTCAAGTCTAGATTAAAAAAACTTGCACTGGACTACTATGTAATAATAAAGTTTATGCATTAAGTATTATATATATATATATAGAATGCGGTTCAAATGTTAACAGCTCTTACGGTGTTAAATGTTAACAAATCAATATTCGGCAAAATTTATCAAATATTCATCACAGTCACTCAATTATTCATCAAAGCTTTTGTTAAAATTAATCAAATATTCATCACAGTCACTCAAATATTCATCACAGTGAATAATTGAGTGACTGTGATGAATATTTGAGTGATTGTGATGAATATTTGATTAATTTTAACAAAAGCTTTGATGAATAATTGAGTGACTATGATGAATATTTGATAAATTTTGCCGAATATTGATTTGTTAACATTTAACACCGTAAGAGTTGTTAACACATGACCCAACCTATATATATATATATATATATATATATATATATATATATATATATAAATTACCGTGTTGTGGATGAGGGTCTACAGGATGTTGTGGATTCAGGTCAGGAAGGAAGATGTCCTAGTTGGTTTTAGCAGATATGATCTCTGAAATGGATTTGATCTGAACCAACTTGGTTTGATCCTCAAATGCACGTAGGCATAGTTGTTCAACCCAGCTCTGTCAACAATAACAATACATCCATATAGCTCAAAATGATTTATATTGTTTGAGTAGGTCTTATTGTGAGCAAATTTGGAGCATCAAACTAAGAAAGTCAAATGCATAAGATTAGAAATCTTGTGTATAATGAAATTATTTGCAGTTATTAAGTGATTATTCATGTGTGTGTGTATATATATATATATATGAACTCACCTTATCATCTTCAGCAAGATCATGGAAACGTTGATAACTTTGGCCATCAAAAGATACCCATTCCAGTTTGTAGAAACAATCAAAGAGCAGCTTAAACTTTGCTTCAGGACTTGCATACTGGAAACCCTCATTGTTCGGATTGCATTCTTTCGCGTGCTCAACAATGGTTGCCCACGCTCCATCTTTAGCACCGAGTATCTGAAGCAATACATATAAGTTAATAAGTATCAAAGAGTTCACTAGCTAGCTTGCATTGTCTATTTTGTAACTTGGATTTATATACCTTGCGCAACGATGATTGATCCGTGTAATACCTTTGTAGAAAATCCCTCACAGTCTTAACTCCGGCGCCTTCCAAATTTTTGTGATACGGCCCATCTTTTCCGATCCTCCTTATACGCCAAACTTCATCGTCCCAGGATGGGATAGAGTGCTTCTCATACTCTGGATGATTTTAAAAAAAAATGGAGGTTAACTTGAAAATAACAAATTAAAATTTCTGTAGTGACACTGAAAAATGATTAACGAGTAAAAAGTGCATACGCTTTCCACGCTGATCCTTGACCGCGAAAGGTTCACTTATGGCTGGCCTTATGTGTAACATGTCTGGAATCCGCGCACTCTCTACAACGTTAGCCACCAGCCTGAACGTTTTGCTCCGCACCCAGCTCGAGTTATCCCCAAACTTTAGATCATTGAAAGTGCAACTGCCTTTTTCCATGGTTCTTCCACAACTCCCAAGTAGCAATGGTCCTTTGTCTTTCCTTGCAGTTACACAACTTGTTTCGGCTTCTTTGGTAGTCCAATCTTGTGATTCCTCCACCTTAAAATCACCGTAAGCTACAAAGACCTCTATCTTAAGTGAGGACAACGGACCTTCACTTACTACATTATGTTGTTCATCAACTAGTACAACCCTCACAGGAACATTCGTCTTTGTGCCATCATCAATTGCATATATTAAGTTTGCAGTAAATAGTTTAGTAGGCAGTTTGCACACAAAGGACAGCTGCAGCCCGGAAGAAACCTTCAGGAATTCGGCACGAGGCTGTGCAGCCGGTGCTGGAGGAGTGCGCAACTCTTCACCCGAGTCATGAAGACGGTCAATCCGCCTGTTTAGCTTCTTCATCTTCTTATGCATCTGATAATAGTGATATACCTTATTCAGTATTAATGATCACCACATAATCTAATCAATCTTATCCGATAACAACAACACCAGATCTACGCATCCATACCCAGATCGAGTAAGTCGAGAGAGGGTGTTTCTAATCAAGTGAATCTTAGTAATCCAAATACATAATCATTAACATATACAACCGTCAATTGGTTAGCTATATATATATGCATAGAGGCAGTTTAGGAAAAATCGGAAACATCAAATTACCAACTGTAGTTCATCTGACAGCTTAGAGCATACTCCGATCACCTTATTCAACTTCTTTAAAAATCTTCTATTTCTGCAACAAAAAACACATTTTTTTAAATATTTATTAACGTTTCAACAAAAGGAAGTAACTAAGCAAAGCAAGCTCATGATCGATGCATGTAGTGATGGAAAGTTGCTTACTGTGCTGACTTGGATTTTTCCGGGAAGCTCTTCGGGGCCATTTGCAGAGAGCTGTCCCCAATCTTAATTCCTTGCTTCAATTCCTGATTTCCATTGACTCACCACCGGTTATATATGAGCTTTTAAAGATGGCTTTTTTATTTTCCATTTTTTCTTTTGGCATTTTCTCTTTCGCCCAGTATGAGGCTGAGGTAGCTAGAGGAGAGACTAAGCAACTTCATTTAAGTTTTTATGAAGTTTCGATTCCTTACGAAATTATTGAATCCCCCCTCCCAAATTTTTATTGACACGCCGCCGGTTGGGACTTTTTCAGCTTTCAAGATGGCTTTTTTTCTTTGTTTTTTTTCTTTTTCCTTTTGGCATTTTGTCTGTCGCCCAATGTGAAACTGACCTAGGACGAGTGAGCGACTGAGCAACTTCATTGAAGTTTTATGAAGCTTCATAAAAATGTAAATAAGCAAATATGAATTTAGAGAAGTTTTATGAAGCTTCATAAAATTTATGATCATCTAAAATCAACCACAAACCCAAGTTCAACAATTGAACCCTTCTAGAAAACCTATGGCTGTAACTGTAATTTGTAAATGTAAATAAGAAAATATGAATTAGAGAACTTCTTACTTGAAGGTTAGACAAACACCTAAATTAAATTGGTTATACCCCTACCTAAAGTCTTCAACATAGTGAGATGGAAGTTCCTCATCAGTTGCATCTCTCACGTCTGTACAAGCCTGAACCAGTTTAGAAAGTCATAATAAATTATTTATTCTAAAAAAAATAAAAATAATATGTTTTCTTTCAAAACAATAACAAAGAATATTGGCCAATCATGAGGTAGTGCTACTGCTACATATAGTCCAGCATGGATTGCTCCAGGTGATTTCAATTTCGCTACTGTTTCAGATGCATCAACAATGGAGGTTGACGGCCATCTTCTATATTCTTTATTTGCTTGATTTCTCCCTTGCAAAGCGCCATCTTGTGTTGGATTCTCCTTCCTAATTCATCTTAGCATATCTTCTCAATGTAATCAAAAGCACTGTTGATTTTTAGAGTTCTTTATTCAATTGATCATTGTATTCGGAATCCTTGATTTAATTGATATATGCAACATTTTCTATTTTGTAATTCATTGTCGACTCAAAGTTGAAAATTAAGTGATTCAATAGATATCTAAACCCTATGATTTTAGTTTTGTTTCTGCCAGTGTCCCTGCTATGATTCAGTTTTCTAATCTATTTCTAATTTCTTATTACTTCATTCAGTTTATTTATATCCTTCCTGAATTTGTTAAATACTTGATTCAATTGCCTTTTTTACTTGATTCAATTCATCTGATTTCTAAATTCACTACTCCTATATGATTTTATCTATTTTTTTTGCCACAAACTCACCATTGTGATTCCATGACCTTTTTTATTTGATTTCTATTTTCGAATTACTGGATTCAGTTGATTTTTAACATTCTTGAATTTTGATCAAATTACCTAATTGTATACCTGATTAAATAATTTACATGTGTTTTAGTATTTTGATTTGTAGAAATGCTTAGGCTTTATAATGTCCATTCCGATTATACTTGACCTATGCACAATTAAAAAAAAGCTACTTGATAGCTTTGGCCTGGAAGGGATCAAGAGGGAAAGGGAATTCCTTGACTTTATGCACCGTTGAACAGTCGGGCGATTGTCGCCTCCAACCGTCGATTGTCGCCACCAGCCACCGATTCCACTTTCACCGACGAAACCGCCTTCCAGACTCGTCTTCGTATGCCCATCACCTGATTGATCGAGTAGCCTTCGGTCATCGCCACCCTCGTCTGCCCCGCCGGTCGACCTGTTAATTTTCTTTAAAGCAATGGAATGAAGAAGGAAGTTGGATTGAGAGTTAGGGAGAAGAAAAAACAATGGAAAGAAGATGGAAGTTGTATTGAGAGTAGAGAGAAGAGGCTGAATTGGGAGAACGTGGGGAGGAGAAAAGAAAAAAAAATATAGTTTCTTATTTTTGTAAAATCTAGACACGTGGCTCAATTTTTAATAAAGACCTGCTTCTGAATTTATAAGTATTATAACTAGTTTTATTATTCGCCCTTTCTATGTTAAATTTAACCCTTAAGGGGCGCGAGGTGAAATCTATCCAAATGTCAGGGGTATCACGCGAAATTTGTCAAACTTTTGTATACCCGGCGAAAATTGCTATACCATGAGGGTACCTTGCGAAATTTCCGTTTTTTAATAAAGTAAAACGCGGTATAAAGCCGTGTTTTACTAATTAATTTTTTTAAAAAAATTTAAAATGCAAAACGTTAAAGAAGCGGTTTGAAACCGCGTTTTATCCAATACGGATTATAAAACGCGGTTTCAAATCGCGTTTCTATAACAATTTCAAATTTGACCAAATTTTTCCAGGGGTGAGATATAACCTACTAATAAAACGCGGAATCAGACCACGTGTTTCTGATTACTCTGCAATTTTTTGAATATTTGTGTAAATATTTTGATTTCGTGAATTTATCCGTAAATATTTATTTCTTTTTGAATATCTCAAAAAAAACTTCTTTTATTGACACGTCAATTAATGAGCATCCATTAAATTCAAGCCACATAAATTAATAATTTCATCTCTTTTAGCCACATCATTTAACTTATCGTTAGTAACAATCACAATTAATTTAAATAATAAAATTTTATCATATCTCGATTAGTTACATTTTGAATAAATTGAGCTGCTCCCCGGTGCAAGAACCGAGCATCTGACTGAGGAACAGGAATAGCCAATTGACGTTCTTCTTCGTAGTGGATGTATAAGTATTATATGAGACGTTAGGAGAAAAAGTAATTACGATAGTATAAAATGTACGCACAGTTTATTATACATTAATATTATATGAGGAATTATTCACAAAATATAATGCAAATACATATAGACATAGACAACGAGGGTCACTATCTACCGTACGGCGGTACGGGGGGGGGGGGGGTTCAGTAGTCTCTTGGCCAACGTTCAAGGCTGCCTCCTCTATGCTCGAATACTTCGAGAAGAAGCAAGCCATGGCTGATGCCCTCGCCGACTGTCTTCAACCAGTTTCAGACGATGACTTTGCTGCTTGTATGCTTCAAGGTCTTGATGCGTCATATGGTCCTTTTCGGGATGCTCTCAACATGCGCTCCGACCCGGTCACCCCGACTGCTCTGCTTGGCCATCTTCTGCGAGAAGAGCAGCGACTCGCTGATGAGAGTCGTGGCTCTGGTGTTGATCAGCCTTCGGCCAACTACGGCCACTCTCGTCCTCCGGCGTCTTCTCAGCAGCGCCCCTCTTCCGATCATTCCTCTGGTCGGTCTTCCCAGCCCAGGCAGTCCGGTTCCTCAGACCCCTCGGATCGCTCAAACTCCTCCACTCAGGGTTCTCGCTCTCGATCGAAGGTCCCCTGTCAGATTTGTGATCGCACTGGTCATGCTGCAAAGGACTGCTTCCGCCGGCTTGATACTCAGGCCTTTCCGTCACGACATCCTCCTGAACGTCTGCAACGACCTTCATCCTCCAATCCTTTGGCTTACATGGTATCTCCGTCGACGATCACTGATCAGAATTGGTACTTTGATTCTGGTGCCACAGATCATATCACTGGTGATCTCAGCAAAGTGTCCCTAGACTCACCCTATGGCGGAGGTGACCAACTGTCTCTCGGCAACGGTAACACCCTTCCTATCTCTCACATTGGTCATACTGTCTTAACCCAATCATCCAATCCGGTCAAGCTCAACCATGTCTTAGTTGTTCCATCTATGCAGAAAAATCTTATTAGCATATCCCGTTTAACAAAAGACATTAATGGCTATCTTGAACTACACCCCTCACATTGTCTTTTGAAGACCTTGCAGGGAAGGGTGCTGCACAAAGGAATCGTTGACAATGGGCTCTACCGTCTGCCGATATCCGTCCCTCCCCGTGCGTTTGTGGGTGAACGCACCAGTCCGAGTCTCTGGCATCATCGTCTAGGTCATCCAAGTCATCAACTATTTCGTCTTCTTTGCCGTCAATTTCAGCTTCCCGTTCTTGGCAACACTTCATTGCTTTAGTGTCAGTCCTGCTCTTTAGGAAAAAGTCATAGGTTACCTATTATTTCTACGCATGTGTCCAAAACTATTCCATTTGAACTTGTTTATTCAGATGTCTGGGGGCTTGTCCCTTCTCTATCAATAAATGGATGTCGATATTTTGTTCTCTTTGTGGATGACTGTACTCGCTTCACATGGATTTATTTTATGTCTCACAAGTCTCAAGTCTTTCATTATTTCAAACTCTTTCAATCAATGGTGCACACTCAATTTGGGAAACACATCAAGGCCTTACAAACAGATTGGGGTGGCGAATATCGCAATGTCTCCTCTTTTCTTCAAACACAGGGAATTCTTCATCGAGTGTCATGTCCTCACACCCCTAGTCAAAATGGAATGGTTGAGCGCCGCAACCGCACCATTCAAGAGAAAGGTCTTACTCTGTTAGCCCACTCTAAATTGTCACCTGAGTTCTGGGAACATGCCTTTCACACGGCAATCTACCTTCACAACCGCACCCCCACACCTGTTCTCCACAATCGATCTCCCTACCATTGCCTCTATGATCGGCATCCCGATTACTCCATTCTCCGCTCATTTGGGTGCTTGTGCTTTCCCTTTCTTGGCCCTTATCGCGCTAACAAACTAGAGTTCAAAACCAAAGCTTGCATTTTCATTGGCTACAACTCCAGTCACAAGGGATACCTATGTTATGACTCCCTCGCTAAAAGAGTCTATGTCAGTCGTCATGTTGTCTTCCACGAGTCTCTCTTTCCCTCCACTTCCGCCCTTACATCTTCCCCGTCTTCCACTCCCTCTCAGTCGTCCCTTCCGGCAGACTTGCTAGTCGTTGTCTCCTCCTCCATCGCGGCACCCTCTGAACCAGTTGCGCCTATTGTCAACGACTTCCCAGTGGCGCCCTCTCCTTCGCCAGCTCCCACAGCCGCCTCCCTGCCTGGTGAGTCCGCATCCTCCTCATCCTCATCGCATCAACTTTTGCCCTTACCCATCTCACCATCCTCCTCTGCCAGCTCCCAATCTACTCCCGCTTTGGCTTCGCCCACCAGCCCCGAGACCACTGCATTACCGTCTCCCCCATCTCATTTTCCTCACCTCCGTCCCTCCGATACCTCCGTCCATCCCATGACCACTCGTGCTAAAAAAGGCCACCTTAAACCCAGAGCCCTAACTGCATCCAGACACCCATTACCCCCATCCTCTCTCCCTGAAACTGAACCAAAAACCTACCGTCAAGCCGAGAAACATCCTCATTGGGTCTCCGCCATGCAGTCTGAGTTTGACGCTCTCTCCAGATCAGGTACATGGACTCTTGTTCCTCGTCAGTCGTCCATGAACATTGTCGGCTGCAAATGGGTTTTTCGGATCAAACGGAAAGCCGATGGCTCTGTTGATCGCTATAAAGCCAGGCTAGTTGCGAAAGGATACAATCAGGAGGAAGGAATTGATTACTTTGACACCTTCAGCCCCGTTGTCCGCCCCACCACTGTCCGCCTTGTTCTCTGCATTGCTTTGACAAAGGGGTGGCCTATTTGGCAACTTGATATCAACAATGCCTTCTTAAATGGGGATCTATCTGAGGACGTGTACATGGATCAGCCTCCAGGTTTTATCAACCCTTCTTGCCCGTCGTTTGTCTGTCATCTTCGCAAGGCCCTCTATGGCCTCAAGCAGGCTCCTCGGGCTTGGTTTGGCAAACTTAAGTCTTTCTTACTTCAGTCTGGTTTTCGAGCTTGTCAGTCGGATTGCTCACTGTTTGTATTCTCCTCACCCTCTGATGTGATCTACATCCTTGTTTATGTGGATGACATTATCATAACAGGAAGCTCCTCGCCTGCTATTCACCGATTTATCACCAGCCTCAACGAGATGTTCTCCCTCAAAGATTTGGGTCCGCTGCATTACTTCTTAGGAGTTGAGGTCACTCGTACCTCCGTTCGGCTTCTCCTGTCACAGCAGCAATACATCCAATCGTTGCTTCTCCTGTCACAGCAGCAATACATCCAATCGTTGCTTCTTCGGTCCAAGATGGATGAGCCTAAGCCGATCTGTAGTCCGGCTGAACCTCACTCGCGTCTTCAGCAAGCAGGAGATCCTATGGTTGATCCGTCACTCTACAGGAGCATCGTCGGTGCCCTTCAATATGTGGTTATTACCCGTCCTGAGATCGCATATGCGGTCAATCGAGTGTGTCAGTATATGCAGTCGCCAACAGAGGATCATTGGTCAGCCTTTAAACGGATCCTTCGCTATCTGAAAGGTACTCTACCTTACACCTTTCAGATCCGTCCGTGCACCCGCTTCACCATCACTGCCTTCACTGATGCCGGTTGGGTGTCAGACTTTGATGACTGTCGTTCTCAATACGGGTTTGTTGTCTATCTTGGCGATTCTCTTATCAGTTGGACGTCTAAGAAGCAACGTGTACTTGCCCGCTCCAGCACAGAGGCGGAGTATCGAGCAATCGCTGAAACTGTCACCGAACTCAGCTGGATTCATCAGCTCTTCCTCGATCTCCGTCAACGTCTCCCAGCAGTCCCTGTTGTCCTCTGTGACAGTTTAAGTGCTACATTCATGGCCCGGAACCCGGTTCTCTCTAGTCGATCCAAACATATTCCTGTTGACTTCCACTTTGTCCGGGAAAAGGTCGAAGCTGGTGAACTTATGGTCCGGCATATTGGGTCTCATGACCAAACTGCAGACATCTTCACCAAGGCCCTCAGCAATCGCCGATTTGAGTTGTTGCGCAACAAGCTCCATGTCGTTGCCCCTCCATGAGCTTGCGGGGGGTATTAGGAGGATAATTGTAAAAGATTTGTATCTATCTATTCTTTCCATATATTTTGTACGTGATCTCCTCTTATCTTATACTTTGTAAAGTCTATTATAAATATAATGTACACTGCTAGAAACACGCGTGATTGCCACGAATTTAGTCACAGAAGTAGCCACGAAAATACCCTCGAAAAACCTTACTAACGAAAACAACCTCTAATTTAGCCTCGAATCCAAATTCGACCCAATAAACGCGAGGCTAAATTTGGTTACGAAAAATTAGCCTCAAAATGTTTATTCGACGTTAAATTAGCCTCGAATTCTACTTTGAGGGTAATTTTCGTAACCTTGAGCTCAAAGTATTTAGTAGGGGTGGGCGCGGGACGGGACGGGACGGGATGGAGGTCGTCCCGCGTCCCGTCCCGCGTAATTTTTGCGGGACGGGACCGGATTCACTACTTTTTTTTCAATCCCACACGGGCCTTGTCCCTCACGGGACGGGACGGGACCGGGACGGGACGTGCCCTGTCCCTCAAATAAAAAACATTATAAAAAATATAAAAATTCTTATACATTTTACAAATTTTAAAAGCGTAACATATATAAATTTATAATATTTTTTATATTTTACAATTTTCTTTATATATATACACACTAGACACGTTATACATATAATTATACACAACACTAGACATGTTATACATATAATTATACACAATATATGTATATATACACACTCTATAGAATATATATATATAGTTATTATATTATGTAGGCTTATGAAATTGCTAATTAATTAGAACAGTATACACTTGTATATATATATATATATACTGAATTACAGTGTGTATGTATGTACACAGATGTACATATGTAATCAATTATATATAAATACTATATATATATATTATATGATATACGTAAATACTATATATACATAATATACTGTATAACATAATATTATATATAGTATTATAATATATTAATATATATGCGGGACGGGACGGGATTTGCGGGATTGAGACGGGTCGTCCCACGTCCCGTCCCGCATAATGTTTGCAGGACGGGATTTACTATTTTTTTCGAAATCCCACCGGGATCGGGACGGGACCGGGACGGGCCCGGGACGAGACCGGGATTTGCGGGATTTGTGCCCACTCCTAGCATTTAGCATCGAATTTAGGTTCAAATAAATTTCGAGACATTATTCGAGTATAAGTTTTCGATGCTAAAACAATATCAAATATTGGCCTCAAAATTGTTCGACGGTAAATTTCGAGGTGAAATTACCCTAAAACAATATCGAATGTTGGCCTCGAATTTGCCATATTTTTTATAATATTATAAATTTAGTATTTATAATTAAAACCTACATATATAAAATAATAATAATAATAATAATAACAACTATTTATATACAAAATGTGATATATTAAACAATAATTCATATTTTTACAAATCTATTTTTTTCCAAATACAAATAACACTAATTGAACCTTAATACAAAATTGTGTATTACAGAGCTTTCATTCATCTTCAATCCATACACAGACACAAAGCTTTCATTATTCTTCAATTCATCATCTTCAATCCCCTAATACACAGAGTTTTCATTATACACCAAATCTAAACAAAAATCAAGAAAGTGGCTCGAGGCCAAATCTGAGGAGTCTGCGGTGAATGCCACGATGTTGCTCAACAATGGAGGTGCCAAATCTGAGGAGGCTACGCCGCTGCGGTGACGAGTCGACGATGAGCCGAGACGGGAGCCGGAGGAGTAGAAGTGTTAGCGGCGGAGACAAGAGCGGTGACGGATCCGAAGCGAGAGAACTGGGAGGAGGAAGATCCGGTGGAGGAGCAAATCAGTGAGCCGGTGACGAGGAGCTGTTGAAGGAGCAAATAAGGAAGAAGTAGAGAACTGGGAGGAGGGAGATCTATGGACAAAGAGAGAGAAATTGAAAGAGGATTCTCAGATCTGAACAAATGAAATGAAAATTGAAAAGCGGCTGAGAGGAGAAAATTAATCCAACGGTTGAGGTATAATGGAATAAATGTCAATCAAGGGCTCTCAATTGATTTAAGATGTTGACATGGATTGCTGAATGGGCTGTGGGCAAAATAGTTCAAAATTATTTTATTTTTTATTTTTTTTGGTGGGGAACGGTTCAAAAATTATTAATCAAATAACACCAATAAAACAATTACAAATATATCAAAAGGTAATTTTTTATACTTTTTTAATCGTAAAATTAATTTAAAAAAATTTATTAAATTACAACTATGGAAACAAATTTGAAAATTCTTGAAATCTCAAAATTAACAATTTTAGATTTATTCTTACTTTTATTCATTTAGATAAAAATATTTTCTGGGATGAATTATTTACAATTACACATCAACAAAATTTTCTATCTTTAATAATGGGAGATTTTAACGAAATAGAATCAATTAATGATAAAATTGGTGGAGTAAGTCCACAAATAATAGATTTACTCATACTAATCAAATCAAGGAAGAACTAGATATTCATACAATTTCTTACACTTGGAGGAAAAGTCAATCTCCTATTAACAATACCTATGAACGTTTAGATAGAGCAGTGGCTCATACAGATATCTCTACTCAATTCCCAAATCTAACAATCCACAACCATCCGTTCACAAGTTCTGATCATTCCTTAATATCTATCTCAATTGGAACAAAAATAATTAGGGCTGGATCACCCTTTAAATTTGAAATGTCCTAGACAAATAATGATAACTATAATAAACTTGTTAAAACAACTTGACAAAATAAACTTCACGGATCATTTATGAGACCAACTCCTATTACTACAATGTACAAACACAACAAATTAATGGAAATCCTAACAATAATACAAATAATAAACGTAATAGATTATTAAATAAGCGTGAAGCTATAATGGAATTTAACAATACCTTTTGGAAACAGCGTGCTAAATGTAACTTTATCAAATTTGTGGACAGGAACACCAAATACTACCAATCAATATCTAAAATTAGAAACTCAAAAAACATCACTCGTAACGTAACATATGGCTTAAGGTTAATTAAGAAGTCTTGATTTCGGCATTAAAAGCTACGAGCATATTTCCTTCGAATTGTCCCTCAAACTTGACCTTAAATTAACCCTATAAATCCCGAAGAATAGCCTCAAACCAAAGAATTCAAGGCTATATTCGATGCTACTAGCTTCAAATATACACTCAAGTTCTTACTTTCGAGGCTACTAACCAATTTTTTCTTACGCATTTCATTTTTCTTCCTTTTTTATAATTTTAATTCAAGCTATTGTTTTGCATTTCAAAAATCATATCACATATACTTCTCAAACTTTCATTTTAAATTAGATATAAATTTAAAAAAATAATTACTACACATAACTACTGTAATAAATTAAATATATATATGATTAAATATTACAAAAAAACTAAAAAATAGGATCACTTACCGATTAATGTTATTGATTGATTTTCATTTTTCACCATACTTGAACAAGAAAAAGATTCAAATTTCACATTTGAGAAATCCAAAGAGAGAGAGGAATGTTTGGATTGATGGGGTTTTAGTTAAGGATTCGTAGTTGAACTTGTATAGTAAATGTGTCATAGTAAATGCGGAAGGTGTAACATTTAATGTGATTGGTACATAATAGCCTCAAATAAGGCCTCAAATTTTCTCTCAAAAATTAATATTACATGTTTGTCTCGAAGATGACCTCAACTTTAGCCTCGAATACTGGGCTCAAGTATTAACCTTAAATTTAACCTCGAAAATAAATACAGTGGCCAAACTACACACGAATGTAGCATCGAAAATAGCCTCCATCTTGGTCTGAGGCTAATTGCCCTCGAATAAGGCCTCAAGTTTGACCTTGAATATTTGTCATTGCTATATGGCCTTGAGAAGGGCCTCGGAATATTTTTTGTTGCCAATTAGCCTCGAATTTCAGCTTCGGTAATGATTCGATTCTATTTGGCAACGAAAAAAACTTTCGAGAGTAGATTCGAGGGTACTAGCCTCAACCTTAACCTCGAAATAATCCGAGGCTAACACTTCGTAGTAATCACGCGTGTTTCTAGCAGTGGTATCTCTTGTTGAAGAGATCAACAGAGATTACAACCAATCATTTGTGTAATCTTTTACAAAGAAACCACCATCGTGCAGCGCTGCCCGCCAAACCTATGCTAGGGGCAGACCTAGTACCTCGGTGCCTACCGATGAGCAACAGGTTTAAGACATATTAACATAATACTATACCTAAAAATATAGGGGATGCCTAAGAAAATCCCCTACTTTGTCTACTCTCTGAACCAACTCCAGAGGAAGTCTGTAACGAGTGTGCTGAGATCACTACTATGTACATAAGAAAATACCCTGGCCTGAAAGCTCAAGGCAATCGGTCTACTTTGTCACTCTTTGGATCACCGGTCACCGGCCCGAGAAGTAGTCTATAATGAGTTCAGTGTCTGTTAGGAAGGAACCACTTGCTATAGGACATAAATCCTCAATTCCTGCTGCATTGCTCTGAGTTAAGGTTTGTTCTTGTTGAGGCAGTTCCTCTTCCGAGAAGACGGGGGTCTTGGGAAAACCTGGAAGGTTTTGGTAGTAGCCTTCTGGAATGAGTGGCTCGAAACCACTGTGCGATGGGAAGGCCTCATTACCAAAAGAATCTGACAGATACATTGACTGGTTGGAATCTGTTGGCAGGGAAGAGTTCCCCACAAAGGAAAGAGAATGAGCATTTGCTGCCGGAGGAAGTTTTGGTGCTGAAGACTGGTGCAGTCCAGAATACGTTGCAGCTGAAGACTCGGCAAAGGTTTGGCACCCACCTGATTGAAACAAAAAAGGGATGAATGATTTGTTGTACAATTACATGAGCGGTTGTTTTCTTCGCCTTTGTAGATAGTGAAGCTACAACACGACAACAAAGCATTGGGATCGGCCTTACAAAATCAAAAGAAGCTGCTTTTCTAGATATATGCCAACTAAGCGTCGAGAATGGCAGTGCCATTTCTGACATCAAAATTTCCTGACACTTGTTTAAAGCGTCGCCAATAAATTTACCTTGATAGGGAGGAGGGTCTGCAACTGCATGATCTTGTTGATACTCGTCAATCTCCATTGTTGATGCATCTGAAACAGTAGCGAAATTGAAATCACCTGGAGCAATCCATGTTGGACTATATGTACGTAGCAGTAGCACTACCTCATGATTGGCCATTCTTTGTTATTTTTTGAAAGAAAACATATATATTATTGTTATTTTTTTTTTTACAAAAAATAACAAAGCTATAAAGGTAAAATATACCGATATCTTTCCATATGGCCTCCTGTTGAACACCTGCATCCTCCAACAAAAACTTCTTCTCAGCTGCAACAGTCAAGAGATGAAATTATTTAGTACTGTTATTTTTTGTTTCAAAGAAAACATGCATATATACTTCAAAATTAAAAGGAGATATGATCTTTTTTTCAGCAATTTTTTTAAGTCTAGATTAAAAAAAACTTGCATTGGACTACTAGGTAATAATAATTAAAGGTTATACATTAAGTATTAGATGATTATATATATAATGTACCGTGGTGTGGATTCGGGTCTACAGGATGTTGTGGATTCGGGTCCGGAACCAGGATGTCCTGGTTGGTTTTAGCAGTTATGATCTCTGAAAGGGATTTGATTTGAACCAACTTGGTTTGATCCTCAAATGCACGTAGGCGTAGTTGTTCAACCCGGCTCTGTCAACAATAACAATACATATAGCTCAAAATGATTTATATTGTTTGAGCTGGTCTTATTGTGAGCAAATCTGAAGCATCAGATTAAGAAGATCAAATGGATAAGATTAGAAATAACTTATGTATAATGAAATTATTCGCAATTATTAAGTGATTATATATATATATAGTGTATGGATCATTTGTACACAAGCTTTAAAGTGTACCTTGTTTACAAATATTATTCGGTGAAATGTGAAACATTATTCAGTGAAATTTGAAGCATTATTCGGTGACATATGAGTATTGTTTAGGGGAATGAGAAACCTTATTTGGTGAAATTTAAAGCATTTTTTGTATAAATTGTAAGTATTGTTTAGGGAATTGAGGTTTATTTTATTTGAAATAGATGAATAAAAAAATTAAACATTATTCGGTAGAATGTTACAAATTATTCAGTGGAATTGGAAAGTTTTCATCTGAACTGAACGGAAAAAGAAAACATAACAGTATTCAGTAGAATGTTTCACATTTCACCGAATAATGCTTCAAATTTCACCGAATAATGTTTCACATATACATACATATATATATATATATATATAGGATCGAGATCAGGTGAGAAGCGCTCCATCCGGTAAGAAGTAACCTGATTGGTCAGATTTATTAAAATAAAAATTAAAAGAAAATTACGCTAACGCGCTTACTGTCTCCCTTTTTTTCCATCTCTTCATTCGCTTCCTCTTCATTCTCCGCGGTGTGGGCGCCAGCGACTTCGCCATGTCGCTCCCGCTGCCGATTCATTGCAAGCGTCGATTTGGAAGCAGATTCATTGCAAGCGTCGATTAATCAACTCATTGATTCGATCGGGATATATGCATTATGAAATTGCTTATGTAAACGGCGAATTTAAGTTGATCTTTGCTTCCATGGCCGATAGTCAACCAATTCAGACTGTCTTTAGGGAGGCGGAGAATGACGTGGCAAATAAATGACAATATAATTTCTGTAGTCAACCAATTCTTCACATGGCCGATGTGAAGAATTAGGTTTAGACTTAATTTAGATATATAGATAGTAATTAAAGACTACATATTAAGACAACAAGTAAGAGGGGGCAAAACCAGAGAAGACGAAGTGCAATATTTAATGGGAGGGAAAAAGGCAAAAAGGCAAAAGGGGTTTTATATTAATTGGTTCAGAGGTTTATATTAATTGGTTCAGAGGTTTATACCAAGTGGTTCAGTGACTAAATAGAGAGTGGTTCAGTGACTTAATAGAGATTGGTTCAGTACTAAATAGAGATTGGTTCAGTGACTAAATAGAGATTGGTTCAGTGACTAAATAGAGATTGGTTCAGTACTAAATAAAGAGTGGTTCAGTGACTAAATAAAGAGTGGTTCAGTGACTAAATAGAGATTGGTTCAGTACTAAATAAAGAGTGGTTCAGTGACTAAATAGAGAGTGGTTCAGTGACTTAATAGAGATTGGTTCAGTGACTAAATAGAGATTGGTTCAGTGACTAAATAGAGATTGGTTCAGTACTAAATAAAGAGTGGTTCAGTGACTAAATAGAGAGTGGTTCAGTGCTAAATAAAGAGTGGTTCAGTGACTAAATATAGATTGGTTCAGTGACTAAATAGAGATTGGTTCAGTGACTAAATAGAGAGTGGTTCAGTACTAAATAGAGATTGGTTATGTACTAAATAAAGAGTGGTTCAGTGACTAAATAGAGATTGGTTCAGTGACTAAATAGAGAGTGGTTCAGTGACTAAATAGAGAGTGGTTCAGTGACTAAATATAGATTGGTTCAGTGACTAAATAGAGAGTGGTTCAGTGACTAAATAGAGAGTGATACAGTGACTAAAAGGGCTGAACCACACGAGTAAAAGGGCTGAACCACTATGAATAAAAGGAATGAACCACTAAAAGTAAAAGGGTTGAACCACTAAGAGTAAAAGAGCTGAACCACTAAGAGTAAAAGGGCTGAACCATTTCTTGGTAACTTGATGAACCACTTTTTTACAACTTGTGACCCACTTTTTTTTTTCAAAAAAACATATACAAAGTGGGTGTCTATGTGTAGATAAAATTAAATTACACCCAAAAATATATTTTTTATATTTTTTTTAACAAGTGAAAATGCCAAAAAATAATTTTTAAAAGTCCATGTAAACACTTTTAACATGTACGTAGTGTTACTTGTGAGAGTAGAGTGTTACTAATTAATTTGTGTAGGTGTTACTAATTAATTGGGGTAATCCGTGTGTCTCATATTTCTAATTCAATTTTGGACACGTGGACCAATCAGATTACTTCTTTCCTTATCACCGGTTCAGCGCTTCTCACCTGAACCCGACCCTATATATATATGAACTCACCTTGTCATCTTCAGCAAGATCATGGAAACGTTGATAACTTTGGCCATCAAAAGATACCCATTCGAGTTTGTAGAAACAATCAAAGAGCAGCTTAACTTTTGATTCAGGACTTTCATACTGGAAACCATCATTGTTCAGATTGCATTCTTTCGCGTGCTCAACAATGGTCGCCCACGCTCCATCCTTAGCACCGAGTATCTGAAGCAATACATATAACTCAATATGTATCAAAGAGTTCATCACTAGCTAGCTTGCATTGTCTATTTTGTAACTTGGATTTATATACCTTGCGCAATGATGATTGATCCATGTAATACCTTTGTAGAAAATCCTCCACAGTCCTAACTCCTTTGTCTTCCAACCTTTTGTGATACGGCCCATCTTTTCCGATCCTCCTTATACGCCAAACTTCATCGTCCCGGGATGGGACAGAGTGCTTCTCATACTCTGGATGATTAAAAAAAAAAATTGGAGGTTAACTTGACAATAACAAATTAAAATTTCTGTAGTGATCGACACTAAAAAATGATCAACGAGTAAAAAGTGCATACGCTTTCCACGCTGATCCTTGACCGCGAAAGGCTCACTTATGGCTGGCCTTATGTCTACCATGTCTGCCATCCGCGCACCCTCTGCAACGTTAGCCACCAGCCTGAATGTTTTGCTCGGCACCCAGCTCGAGTTATCCCCAAACTTTAGATCATTGAAAGTGCAACTGCCTTTTTCCATGGTTCCTCCACAACTCCCAAGTAGCAATGGTCCTTTGTCTTTCCTTGCAGGTAAACGACTTGTTTCAGCTTCCTTGGTAGTCCAATCTTGTGAGTCCTCAGCTTTAAAATCACCATAAGCTACGAAGATCTCTATCTTAAGTGAGGACAACGGACCTTCACTTACTACACTATGTTGTTCATCAACTAGTACAACCCTCACCGGCACATTCGTCTTTGTGCCATCATCAATTGCATATATTGAGTTTGCAGTAAATAGTTTAGTAGGCAGTTTACACACAAAGGACAGCTGCAGTCTTCTTCTTTGGGCGGAAGAAGAGTCGGCATGAGGCTGCGCAGCCGGTGCTGGAGGTTTAATATTGCGCAACTCTTCAACCAAGTCGTGGGGAAGACGGTCGATCCCTCTCTTTAGCTTCTTCATCTGCTTCTTCCTCTTCTTTTCCATCTGATATACATCACTCAGTAGTCAGTACTATAATAATTATCACCAGTTGCGGAGCTAGAAAAATTTCGAGGGGGCACAATTATACATGTACGATATAGTTATGGATTAAATTGGCATAAAAAATTATATGTAATACGATAATAAATTATGTTATTTTAAGATAAAATGTTATCGGTTTATGATAAAACGCTATTATTTTTTTTGCGCCTAAAAAAAGAAATATAAATATATGAATGAAATATCCGAAAAAAATTAACTAAATAAGTATAGGAAACGCAATCTAATAAACATTAAGTTAAGATTATGGTTGTTATATGAGCTAAAGTTTGACTCGAGTTTAGCTCAATAAAAGCTCAGCTTGAGCATCATTTACAAAATGAGTTGATTACGAGCACATTTTTATGCTCAATTTATGATTCAACTCGGATCCACTGAAACTCAAATAGCACGAATTTTGTGAAATTTATAAATTTTCTTTTAAGTTACTATGTCATGAGCAAGTAAAGTTGCATAATACTTGGGAAAAAAAACTCAGCTCAAGCTCGTTCAGTTACTAAACAGGTCGAATATGAGCTCAAGTTCAAATATAGGTTTGACTCGAGCTTAACTTGTTTCTAAATGAGCTAAATATAATCAAACAATACTAGACTTGTTTGGCTCGAATAACAACCTAGTTAATATATAACTTGTTGCATTCATAACATATAATAATGTATAACCAGATATAAAAATTTTGAACTTGTATAACTTCTTATCTAATTGTCGAAATGATTAGTATAACCTCTCATTTTGAAGCTCTCGAGATAAATTATAGTATGTGAATTTTAATTTAAGTAAAAATAAAAGCATTATAGTCTATTAAAACAAAATTAAAGTGATTAATATACATTTAATTTTAAAATAGTCATAACTTTTTACTTAGATGTCGGATTAAGGCGTATTATATATCAAAACGAAGCTATCGACGAGGAGAATACACATAGGTAATTCGTCAAATGAGAGAGGTGCCCCCTATGCCCCCTTCAGCTCCGCCCCTGATTATCACCACATAATCTAATCAATCTTATCCGATAACAACAACACCAGCTCAATGAATACCGCCAAAGCAAGGGTCTGGAGGATCTAGATCTACACATCCATGCCCAGATCGATCGAGCAAGTCTAAAGGGTGTTTCTATCTACTCAAGTCAATCTTATTAATCCAAATACATAATCATTAACATATATAACCGTCAATTGGTTAGATATCAGCTACGGGGAATTTAGGAAAAATTTGAAACAATTACCAATTTTAGAGTCTGTACTTCATCTGACAGATTAGAGCATAGTCGGATCACCTTATTCAACTTCTTCAATAATCTTCTATTTCTGCAATAAATTAAAAACACGCTTTTTTAAATATTTATTAACGTTTCAACAAAAAGGAAGTAACTAAACAAGCAAGGTCATCATGATTCCTTGCTTGGATGTAGTGAAGTTGCTTACTGTGCTGACTTGGATTTTTCCGGGGAGCTCTTAGGGGCCATTTTGCAGGCAGCTGTCCCCAATCTTGATTTCCTTGCTTCAGTTTCCGATTTCCGTTGACTCACCGGCCAGTCACCACCGGTATGAGCTTTTAACGACGACTTCCTTTTTTTGTTTCCTTTTTAATTTCTCTTGTCATATGAGTGACTGAGCAACTTCATTTAAGTTTTTATGAAGTTTCGACTCCATTAGGAAATTACTGAATCACCCCCAAAATTTTTATTGACACGCCGCTGGTTGGGACTTTTCTTTTTGAGCTATCACACGGGTCCACACGGATGCTTTTTTTTTTTTTTTGGCTTTTTGTATAGATAACCCATTTTTTGGGATGGTTTGCATAGATATCCCTTACTTGGGAAAAATAAAAAAGTGGGTTAGAGGTGTACTTTTGCAAATAAAATTTGTGACCTCTTGGGCCGGTTGCAGGTTGGAGAGAGGAGGGACCACTTGAGGAGGGAAGGGCTGATGGGTTTTGGCGCCAAAATTTGTGGGGATGGGTGATGTGATGGTTTGCTTTCTTTTACCATTTTATATGGTATAAAAAGGGAGGATGAGAAAAAGCTTTTATTTTTCTCTCTTCTCTCAGATCTTCAGCAGCATAAACTTACCTAGAGAAAGAGATGGAGAATGTTCCACCATTGAAGACAAGCTGTCGGCTTGCAGTTCCAGTTGCAGAGCACTTGTCGCCTTCAGTCGGTGCTCTTGTCAGTGATCAGAATCCCCGTGTCACCTTGATTTCCCAGAAACCTTTCTTCTCAGATGCAATGGGTAAGTATATTTGATGAACTACTCCTCATCTATGGTGAAAAGTAGATACTCATGAAAATTTCTTCTCGTCCCTCGTTTCATTTTCAAGTGGAAACGCCTTGGTCTGCATCACTCTTATCTTCGATAGTTGTTGGGTGTTCGAGGGAGGCGGATGAGTGTTTGCTAATCACTTTCTTCTTCCCCCTATAATCTAAGACAAAAGAGATGGAAAAGATGACCACCATGGAAGACAAGCTCTCGGCCTGAATTTCCACCATGGAAGACAAAACTAAAAAGGGAGGAGGGGGGAAGCCATTCTCTCACATCTTCAGCTGCAAAAAGAGATGGAGAAAATTCCACCATTGAAGACAAGCTCTCGGCTTGTAGTTCCAGTTGCAGAGCACTTGTCAGCTTCAGTCGGTGCCCATGTCAGTGATCAGAATCCCCGTGTCACCTTGATTTCCTAGAAACCTTTCTTCTCAAATGCAGGGGGTAAGTGTATTTGACGAAAATTACGAAATACTTTTCATCTATGGCAAAAAGTAGATACCAATGAACCTTTCTTCTCATCCCTCATTTCATATTCAGGTGGAAACGCCTTGGTATGCGTCACTCTCATCTTCAATGGTTGTTGGGTGTTCGAGGGAGGCCGATGGGTGTTTGCGGGTTGGAAGGCGCACAAGAACGTCATGATAAAAGAGGGCATCGACTTCACCGCTTTGAAAAACCCGATCATGGTCAAGCTTTTGGTACTTCGGGGTTACGCACATATGTCAAACTTTAGGTCTTTTGAAGTTATGCACATATGAAAAACTTTTACTATTTTGGGAAGCACATATGACAAACTTTATGTATTTGGGGGTTAAGCACATATGTCAAACTTTTGGTACTTTGAGGTTACACACATATGTCAAGCTTTTATGTATGAAAGTTGTTTCTGCTATAAATGATACATGTCAACAATTGGAATTATACGTGCCACCTAATATATTTTCTCTTGTCACTATGAACAGTCTCACATTATATTTCTTCTGAAAATAATGTATGTCATCTGTTCATATCGTCATGTCATCTGAAAGATGTAATTTGTCGCTTTTTGTGTTTCAATGTAATCGCTCCATGTCCAAGCACTTCCATACAAGACCAACCCATATTCAACTACATGTAATATTGCACAAAATAATTGTCACAACACATGTTCATGAAACACTACAACTATTAACCTATATAACATATGACAAAATTTAGGTAAGGGGTTAAGAACTTGGGAGTACTTTTGGAAATGGGTTAAGTACTTGGGAGTATCATGGGGTCCATGCACATATGACAAAGCTGGGTTTTATTTTGTCGTGTCCAACTTTTGTGGTTGCGCAATTCGTTATTCTGTTAAACGTATGTGTCAGCAATATGAAATATGCATGTCACTTGTCTGAATGATCGTGTCACCTGATGGATTTAACGTGTCAGTTGTTTAATTTTGGTGTTTCACATTTCTAAGTGTCTACCAATTTGTTAAGAAAATAACTCATGTCACATGTTTGAATGACCGTGTCATCTGAATGAATTTACGTGTCACAGTTTGGGGTTTCACTTTAAATTTATTTTCGAAATGAATCATGTCACCTATTTATATGATCGTGTCACTTGAAGGATTTAACGTGTTACTTATTTCATTTTGACATTTCACATTTCTTAGTGTCTGCCAATTTGTTATGAGAATAACCCCTGTCACCGGTTTGTATAGTCGTGTCACCTGAAGGAATTAACGGGTCACAGTTTGGGGTTTCACTTTAAATTTATTTTCGAAATGAACCATGTCACCTGTTTGTATGGCCGTGTCACTTGAAGAATTTAACGTGTCTGATTTTCCACCTAAACATTTCAAAACCAAGTATGTTCGTAAAGAAAACCCCCAAATGTATAAGATGTTCATAAAAGACTAACATGTACTGACCAATCAGTGTCATAAAATACTACACCTACTAACTAACAGAGATCATAACATCCTACAAGTTTTGAGCAACAAAGTTCAGAAAATACAACCCCAACAAAGTTTATAACAATCTAGGGGTATGAAAAGTACGCCTTGATAAAAAGTTGGCGGTGGTTTATTACAGTCTACCATAGAAGATGACAATAGCAAGCAACTGCTTGTACGCCTTGATGGCAACAAAGATCATAACCTCTTCATAAGCTCCGTGTCGTAGTCTGTCATCCACTTCTCCCCATCCCTGCTACACACCCACGATGACAATGTTAGGTGAATGACATCGTTTGTAGAATAAGTTGGAGACAAATACAGATGCGGGGTACCTTGACATCCACTACTTCTTAAGCTCGATCCTGGAGCCTTACTAGTCTTCTTGCCTCTAACATTCTCAACTTTTGCAGCCTCATAGATCTGACAAATGTTTATGAAGTTTAAACTCTCATTATGAGATTTGGATATCCCATGTCACCCAACTAAGTAAACCATGTCACTTAACTGCAATAACCTTGTCACATCAACTAATATAGATTCATATGATTGACATTCCCAGATTTTTTTTTATCCCGTGTCACCAAACTAAATAAACCTTATCACTCAACATCAACAACCTTGTCACATGAACTAACAACAAACAGATTCATATATGACATTCCCGGATTTTTTTATCCCGTCTCCCCGCGCGCCCTTGTGGTCGTTGTCCTCAGTCTCCCCATCTTTGTTCCTTGCTAAATCGCAGGCACCTCAACATCCATGTCCGGGTCCTCTTCACCCTTCCCTCCATCCTTGACAAGCACCTCCACATCCTCTTCCTTGCTAACATCTTCGACACCATCCTTTCGACGAACCACAATAGCTTACCTTGTCACCTTGTCCTTGTAGGGGCTTCTCCTCGGCTTCAGGTGCAATCGCTGTAACCACATCAACATGAACGACCGGAAAAACAAATTCAAACTTTAAAGTGGATCCCCGATTTCCCGTGTCACTCAACATAAAACACCATGTCACCCAAAAACAAACTTACCTCCTCATCCTTTCGTGCCCTCATCCCCTTCCTTTTCATCGACAAGTTTGGCTTCAACTCCATCTTTCCCAACATTTCCCTCCCTCTCTACATCAATGTCAAAAGAAGCGCTAGCATCCCTTTCTCTTTCTTCCCCGGCTCTTCCCATCCCTTTAGAAACCCGCAGTCCATTGACGACCTCCTTAACACTTTCATCTGTAGGGATTAGGTTTTTAGCATCACTCATACAATCATATGGACTAAGATGAACAAAAGCGTTCAAAAAACAACATCAGTTGACCTGGATGTCAAAACTCATTTATAATTCAGAAACAAGCCCAATTAAAATAGAAAAGGACATTGTTGTCCAGCAACCAATGAAATTGAAATAAAAAAATAAGAGAATGACATCAAAGGGAATATATGGTATTCTTAGGGACTATTCAAATTCATATCAGATTCTAATCATCGCTTAATTTCAGATTGAAATGATTAGGACAATATCTTTTAAATATCAACATTTACGTGTCACCTTGAAAATGTCACGTGTCAGGAGTCCATTTATCCTTGTCACCTAAGTTATGCAGATTCTGCAGAAAACGAAGATATGCGAATGAATGATGTACTTTCCCATCCAATTCGAAACTCATGTCACCCAATTTCTCTTTCAAACAAAAAAATTTCAAATCAAACATGGCTCAAACCTCAATCGTTCTTCTTCAATCGCCCACCAAAACATCCCCATATCCCAATTTCAATTCTCACCATTGCCACCCTCTTCGGCTTTCCTAAACCCTAACCGCATACCCCAAAAATCCTCCTCCTCATCTTGCAATCACACCCACCATTGTCACCCCTCCACAACCCATCACTCAACCCACCATTGCCCTTCAATCCCTAACCCCCATTGCAACTCCTTCACCCACACACCCGACTCCCCACGTTCACATAAAACGGAAAGAGAAAGAATGATTGTGGGTTGATGGAGAGAGGGCGTACCTTTATAGTCCGACGGCGGCGTTCTTCGCTTCTTTTTCACACTTCGACAACGGTGGATCTTCTCCGGCCTCCTCCTTCCGAAATTGCAGGTTCGTTCCCCGTTGCTTTTCTTTTGTTTGAAATGGAGAGAGAGAACTGAAATGGAGAGAGAGAATAAGGAGAAGCAATTATTGCTTCTGATTTTTTTCTTTTTTTTGGACACTTTTTTCTTCTTTCCTTTTCTTTTCCTTTTTTATTTTTGGTCCCTTACCTCCTATCCCAGGTTAACCAACCGGGACTTTTTTGCAAATTTTTGGGTTTTGGGTTACTTTTGCCATTTTTCAAGGGAGGAGTTTATTTGTGCAAAGTTTGCAAAAAAATGAGTCATATATGACCATTCTCTCTTTTTTTTTTCATTCATTTTGTGTTTCCCCCAATGTGAAGCTGATTTGGGAGCAAGTGAGCAACTTCATTCAAGTTTTTAAGAAGTTTCGATTCATTAGGATTTTTTTTTGCAATCAATGAAAGTACTTAGGTTGGAAACTGTCGGCACATAATCCAGCACCTTGCTAGAGTGTCCGTAGCCCCAAGACAAGTACCCCTTCCATGGGAAAGAATATTACCCGCATTATCTCGAATAACGAAACAGTAAGTGGTCTCTCTCAAAACAAACTTAGATCCGTTAAAATTAAGTTTAACAAAATCTGTTGGGGGTTTATCCCAATAGCTGTGACGTTAGATGAATCACAAAATCCTCGATTGGAGAAACAAGTATTAGGATGAGATATATGTGCAAAAGAGTCAACCGAATCGTCCTCAAGTTCAAATTTGGAAGCCTCATTCCATGTTTGTAGGCATGTAAGAATGAAAAATCAATATTTTAGAAATCCTAATAGTATTAGGATGAGATATATGTCTGAACATTAGCTGGCTCCTAAAAAACCAAAATTTCCATCAACAGTACGCCAAATCTGTCATTTTTTGTTTACCTATTGTGTTATAAATCTCGTTTAACGTGGCATGCTATTTGTAACTTGTGAAAGGATTTGGGATAGCAGGTAGCGGATTGATGCCCATCTCTTTGAACACTTGAGTCGTAACTCAGTAGTCTACCAAAAGACGTTCTACCATTTCATTTGACGAGTCGCAGAACCCACAACCCATAGGGATGTAGATATGCGACATCGAGAGACACTCTTTAGTGGGTAAGCAATCTTTGGCAATTTTCCATAGGAACATTCTTACCTTATGGGGAACATTTAATTTTCAAATCCATTCGCACTCAAAATCAATGGTTGTTGCCCCAATAGAAACCAACAAGACAACCGATTTTGTCGAAAATCACCCATCTGTACCAAGCCGCCAATAAAAGCGGTTCGAGAAGGAAGGAACGAGTAGGACCGTTTGTTGTATTTGGTGGATAAACTATTGAGGTAGAATTCCTGATAATTTACTGTAAATTGTTTGTATTCCAACTCTTGGTAGGAAGGATATAATGACAAAACTTTAGTATTCAGCTGGTGATCATCCATATCGTCAACTATAATAGAAAGTAGATGGGGATTAAGTATCTAGTTGTCAGACTAAATGTTTGATAGACATCATGTTTGATAGACATTAACTTAGCTCACTGCTAAGAAAAAAAGTTTTTCCTCTGATATTCTAAGATATGGGATGTTTTCAAATATTTTTCAGTAACAACTCGGACCCACACATTAGTAGGCTCTGTCAGAATCTTCCATTAGAAAATTATTGAATCCCCCTATTTTTTTATCTAAATAAAATTAATTTCTTCATAAAATGTAATTTTAATATTAGTTTTATAAATATAAAACTAATTACATACAATATTGTTATTACGAAGTTGATTTAATATTTAGCAAATTATTGAATCCCCCCATTTTTACGTAAATAAAATTAATAATTTCTTCATAAAATATAATTTTAATATTAGTTTTATAAATGTAAAACTAATTACATATGATATTATTAGGGCTTTTTGCACAACTAGACACGTTTTTTTGACTTTGCAAAAATGTCACCACTTTTTGGAGAATGACAAAGATAGCATAGGAGTCAGTTTATGCAAAATAAAAAATGGAAGGGAGCAGCCGGTTGAAGGTAAAAAAGAGCAGGAGAGAGAGGAGGTTTTGGTGGGAAGTTTTGGCGCCAAAACTATGGGTGACAAGACATCAATTATTACAAGGGAAAAGGGGATATGATAGGGGCTTTTTCTCCAATTTGCAAAGTATAAAAAGAGAGTTGGGGAGAAGACAATCAGTTTCTTCCTCCCCTGGACAAAAGGGCTGGAGAAGAAGGTCACCAATGAAGATAAAATGTCGGCTTGAAATTCCAGGTGCAGAACACGTGTCACCCTAAATCCGTGTCCGTGTCAGTGATCATGATCCCCGTGTCACCTTGATTTCCCAGAAACCTTTGTTCTCAGATGCAATGGGTAAGTGTATTTGACAAAATACTCCTAATTTATGGCCAAAAGTAGATAACCATAAACCTTTGTTCTCATCCCCCTCCATAATCTAAGACAAAAGGGATGGAGAAGATGACCACCATGGAAGACAAACTTAAACACCATGTCACTTTAAAATGGAACCTAGATTTCCCGTTTCACCCAAACTTAAACACCATGTCACCTAAACTTAAACACCATGTCACCCAAAATGAAATTGGAACCCAGATTCCCCTTCTTTTTTACACCCGCTTTCCTTTTTTCCCCATTCTCTCGGCTTGCAATCCAGTTGTAGAGCACTTGTCGCCTTCGTTCGGTTCCCTTGTCAGTGAGCATACCCCGTGTCACCTTGATTTCCCAGAAACCTTTGTTCTCAGATGCAATGGGTAAGTGTATTTGACGAAGTACTCCTCATATAGGGAGAAAAGTAGATACTCATGAACCTTTGTTCTCATCGCCTGCATAATCTAAGACAAAAGAGATATGACCAACATGGAAGACAAGCTCTCGGCCTGAAGTACCAGTTGCAAAGCATTTCTCGGCCATATCACCTGAAAGATTTAGCGTGTCACTTGTTTGATTTTGAAGTTTCACATTTTTTAGTGTGTATGCCAATTTGTTTAGGAAATCACCCATGTCACCTGTTTGTATGGCCTAGTCACATGAAAGAATGCATTAAATGTCATTTCAACTCAGTCTTTAAACTAGAACCCAGATTTTCCGTGTCACCCAAACTTAAACATTGTGTCACCTAAATTTAAACACCATGCCACCCAAATGAAACTGGAACTCAGATTCCACTTCTTTTTTACACCCGCTTTCTTTTTTTTCCCACATTTTATTCGATTTGACCTGCATTAAATGTAGCAGGCTTTTTTTTCCTTTTCAATTTTCCTTTTTATTTTTTTCCGTAGCATTTAATGCTTCACTTTTTTTCCTTTTTCCTTTTCTTTTCCCTCCCATCCTTTTCTTTTCCCTTTTTTTTGGCCGGGTAACCTGCTACAAGAGGTGGAGATGACTTGCCATTTTGTGCAATTTTGGGCAAAAATGGGTCATGTGTGCTAAATTTCAAGGGCTAGTAACAAAAGTGCAAAGTTTTTTTTTTTTGGGCTATTGACCTCCATTTCCTCGTATTATTATTATAGAGAATGGGCATAGATAGCCCAACTTTTTATACAAAATTGATTTTATTTTCCATTTCTCCATTTCAATCACCCATTTGAACCGGGCAATCCTATTTTAATTTTCATACGAAAAATAGTATTCATTCTTGCGTCTAGACTCACAAAACTTATATATAATATATTTTCTTGTACAAAATTTATTTTCACTCTGTTTACATTACATGATCTTATACCAAACGAGCTCTAAATGAATTCCCGATAATGTGCTTATACGAATAATAAAGCAAGTTCGTCCAGTAGATTGGTTTGTGAAAGTAATTTGTGATGTTGCTGTAGATGGTGCCAAGCGCCTATGGGTCGAGGTTTTGACTCGGACAAGGAAGGTCATACCTATAATACCTGTAATGCAGTGATGCTGTTGCTGGCGAGGCGCAGTATGACGGAGCTGTGAAGATCTGTCATAAACGAGGGGTGCAGATGCAGGTGCCGGTGCACGGTGTTCTCGGTGCTTTTATGAGGAAGATAGTGTAAATGTCGACGTTGTTCACCAAGTGCAGGCAGAGCCATATTTTTCGACAAGCTTATCAATCTGCGTATTTTCGAGCTTTTATTAGGCCGAACTCTAGGTTCCTTTCTATGAATCGGGTTCGGCAAATTCAGGTATGTGGGATTTTTGGCGCATAAAGTTACAAGGCCTAATAAAGTAACTCGAATGAAACAACGTGCTACTACGGATGCATCGTACATTATAATGTAGGGATTAAGTGGAGCGAACAACTAATCATCTAAGGTAGAAATTTGATTCATAAAAATGTGTGTTCACTGTGCGGTTTTGCACCTCAGCATTGTAAATTGATAGCATAAACAGGCTACCTTTTGTTCTAGTCCCAACTACCACAAAGCCTATCAACTAAACATTAAAATCAACTAAATGAAAATTGATTCTTCAGGCTTTCAATCCTCCTTCCTCACAGTTCATCCTGCAGGTGAAAAACAAGATGAATCAGAATAATTAGCACTCACAAGGAGCCAAGGGGGAACACCGAAGCATGATGAAGTGGAAGGGTATGATGAAAGCTTACATGCTTAGCATCGCTGGAGTCACTGTCTTCATTGTCATCATCTCCGTCCTCTTTGTCAGATTCATCCTGGAAGAAATATACATATTGGAGTTAAATGAGATGGATAATGTGAAGCACAAAGGGTGTAGCTTTCAAATCCAGTGTGGCTATGATCAAGTACTTACATCTGACTCTGGTTCATCTTTCGATTCCTGAACAAGGGAGAACATATACGAGTCAAAATCTTCCAACAAGTGCAGTAGTGATTCTAAAACATATCCTAGATTACTTTTAACACATTACCTCCTCTTCTTTCTTCTTCTCGTGCTCCTCAAATGCAGCCTTCTCGGCCTGAATGTTAAAATCATATCGTTAATAACAGCAAAGCAAATGGTTATGAAGATGAGTTTTTTCTTTATACGAGAAAGAGCACAAGGCCGTGTACCTCTTTCTGCTTGCCCCATGTCTGCTCAGCTAGTTGCTTAGCATACTCGGGATCATCGCAGACCAACACATTGTCAAACAGAGTTCCAGATTTCACCTGAAATAAAGAAGCAGACCTCTCATTAAGTCTACCAAAAAGGGCAGTTCAAAACTAAACAGCTCATCACAAGAAAGTTCAGCTCTACCTGCCACAGCTCAACGCCTACATACTTCAAGTTGGGGTAAACATAGAGCTCTGGGTCATCCTTGAATTCTGCAAATAATATCATTATAAATTGCAGATATTAGACTCAGAACTCAAATCACAAACGCCCTCTTATAATGGTTTTGTGATTGCAGAAAGTCAAACCTGGGTTGTCAATCAAGGGTGCCTTCCATTTGCCCTTGTAGTTGGGGTTCTTGATTTTCTGCAGGGCATTGCAAGTAAAATATTTCATTCAAATTGCTTCACAAGTTTTCAATCAAAACAGAGGTGAAAGCACATACCTTTGCCATCCATGGACCCTTGTACTCGGGGTTTGGAATGGTTGGAGCAACCCATTCACCATCTTCCTCATCATCCCAATCCTCAGGCTAAATTAAATGCAGTTTACACATAAGAAGACGAAACTTGGGATGTATAAATGAAGCAACACACTAGCTAGTTCAAAACAAAATACCTTTTTGGCATCAGCATCAGTAATCTCCTTAGGAATG
Source organism: Persicaria maculosa (assembly GCA_963922045.1). Classification (NCBI taxonomy): domain Eukaryota; kingdom Viridiplantae; phylum Streptophyta; class Magnoliopsida; order Caryophyllales; family Polygonaceae; genus Persicaria; species Persicaria maculosa. The sequence continues at coordinate 10,485,843 of OY998267.1, read as the reverse complement.
TCATCATATCCCTTCAGATCAAAAAAGGAAAAAGATTAGATGAATCAACTGCAATGAATTATATAATTGCTCAGGGTAAATCCATTCATAGTTCATAGGTGTATGTCCTTAACTACAGTCAAAACGTTACATATTCAGTTTATGATATAAAACATTGATAATTTAACATCAAGGTAAAAAGTACCTCTGGCTTCTTGTCTTCAGGGTCAGGAATGTACTCCTTCTCATCCCAATCTCCAGGCTGCATAAAAATGCCAATAACTTAGCAATTGTGAAATTTAAACTCAAAACCAAACCACTGCTTATTATCTATCTGCCAAGTGCCAAACCATCTACCTTCTTTGCTTCAGGATCCTTGATCTGCTTTGGCGGAAGGATGTCCCAGTCTTCATACAAACTACCGGACTGTTTCTCCACATTGTCGATAAGAATGGTGTATGTAGCATCAGGGCGGAGAATGAAGGTGTAAACATGAGTTAACTGATCTGTCTCACATGGGACATCCTTCTTGATCAAGTGGTTTGTCTCATTGTGGGTCAAAATAGCATGGACTTTTTTTGTGCTGTAGCCACAAATGTCAGGGCCAAACATAATACTGCAACAGAAGAAGGCATGACTATCAGTAAAATCACAGAGCACTTAACCTATGAAGAAAAGATTGAAGCAAAACGGAATAGGCCAAACCTGTATGGGGTGTCACCACCGAATTTCTTTTGGTCAACTTCACCACTGAGCAACTTCATGTATCCACCACCACAGTCAAGCTTTTGTTCATGCTTAACAGAAAACTGGAAGACTAATGTCTTATCCTTGTTGCTGAATTCTGGGAATTCAGCAGATACGGCGTAAAACCTATAATCCTCGCCGGTCTGGATGCCTGAAAAAGAGCAGTTAGAGTGAAAACTCAATGTAGAATGTGTTGGGGCAAAAGGAAGTATTATCTTCAACAGTGATTGTATCTTAGTTCTTTTATGCAACAATATAATAATAAATCTCAATCAACAAAATTCAGGTGTAATACTACTGTAGGTGTCAAAATACCTTTATCATTGGCATCCCCATTCCATTTGCCAGAAGTGTAGTTCCATTCTCCAGCCATTTTCTCATCTTTTTTCCACTCAGATTTAACCCAGCGACTTTCCCATCCCTCTGAGGAGTCATAAGCTCAACATCAGCTCAAATGCAACAAATTCATAACATCAAAAGTGCAGCAATACACAAGGCATTAAATAAGTTCCAGATGTAGAAACAAAAAATTAAATACTGCCAAGTCACTGGCATAAGGCATTGAACTGAACTACTATGAGTTTAAGATATACAATAGACAGTACGAAAAACAATCGAAGACCAGTCACCATCAAAAACAACGAGATGAAAATTGGGAGATGCAAAAAAAAAACACACACACATTAAACTACAGTCTAAAGGCAAAAGAAAAGGTCAACTGAATTCATCTGCAACTTCCGCTTCACACTGAAAACGCTCGCTAATATAATGACTAAAACTGAAATTACAAAAACGGATCAGATCATCAGATCAAGTTGTTCAATGGATCTCGTGCGAGCAAAAGAGCATATATATTGAGAGATCCATAAATACCAGATCCAAGCCAAAAACGACCGCAATCACATCAATCAGCACCAAATCTACGCGAATTAATTCAATCACATCAAATTCCAAACATTCAAATGTCACATACCAACAGTATAGTATAATCAAATGACATTGCTACGCAAATACAACAACATCAAATCAAACGAATTGTTCAAATCAAGAGATTGTTAGCGCGCTTACCGTCGAAGCGTTCTTCGAAGAAGACCTTAGCAGAAGAGATCGCGAAGAGAGAGAGGAGAAGGAGAGAGAGAGCGGTAGGGTTACGACTACGGATCTCCATTGCCAAATTAGGATCGTGGAAGTGGAAGAGTGAGATATGCAGGGATGATCCAACAGCTGCTTAATATAAAGGGCTCGCTCCATCTTTTTTGAGATAATCACCTCAACTGATCATACCTTTGGCTTCGGAGTTGGTGGAACCTCGCTGGAAATTGGAAACTCGGTTTGGACGAATTAAGATTTGCCACGTGGAGGTAGCGTGTCATTGGGTTGACGTGGCATTCTGTTATTGGCAGATCACACGAGCACTTTCCTGAGGTTTGTGTCATTTTACGTTTACAGGACTGCCCTTAATTGAATGGGTATTTACGGGACTGCCACACGGGATTTTTTTTTTTCCATGGAAGATGTTGGAGGTAATTTTGCGTTAATAAAAAGGGTTATATTCTCAATCTCTATTTTGAAACCATCATCCCAATTAAAATAGATAAAAATCTATATAAAAAATGGCTAAATGGATAAATCTTTGAGAAAAATTTCTTCAACTGTAAATCATAATCAGTATTAGGGTTAAACTCTACTAGATCACTATCCAATGAATGACATAAGGAGGTAAAAATGGCTTTATGTTAAGAACTTGTAACCACATTGATCGAACTTAATTATTAGAATTTTTTGTCTTAATTTGATTTGATTAGAGTAATTGTTTTATGCTATCACTAGTTTTATTGTCCGCGATCTTCGCGGTTTTATATATGAATTTTATTATTCATGCACAAATTGTATAAGATCATAAAAATTTTCTCCTTATTATCAATTTATTATTGGTGATAATTTTTTTAAACGACTAACTTTAATCACTAAAATATTATAAAATACATACTTATAATATTTATAGAGAAAATGATACTATATAGTAAAGAATGAAGATAATGCAAAATTGCAAATGTTGAATTCAAAAAAAAGAAAAAGAAAAAAAGAGAGAGATAGGAAAATAGTCAATATAAAATAAGTTACAATATTCTTTAGGACAACTCAATAACTCAATTCATCTAGCAACACAGTCACTCAGCTTTTGCATATGGCAAATGCTTAGACTTTAAGCTAAATCAAAGTTCCAATCCAATGAAGCAATGATCATCAATTAGTAGATCGAATCCATCATATATCCTTAATTTAATTACCAGTTGAATTTTAAATCCTATCTTCCAGACATTATATATGAATGGTGCAAAATTTCAGATTCAATGTAGCATCTTAAACCTTAATTATAACATCATTCAATTCAGTAAAACTGTATATAGAGAAAACCATTAATTAAATATAATTCATAGCAGCCAAAAACTCATAAAATAAAAATTCAATTCATACAGTAATAAATATAGGTTGTGCTAGTAAGTAGTGACTAAACAGATTTTTGAGTCATATGGTATTTGATGATTGAATACAAATCCCCATCTCCGGCTTGATTCATCATCCCATCCATCATCACAGCACCTTGACTGTTCTGGTGACTCTGGTGTGCACCATTGGGGGCCAACACCGCGCCACTTCCGTCGGTTGGAGGGCTGGTAGAGCTGTCTATATTGGCAGGCAAACGAGCGCCACTTGATCCGTCGGTTGGAGGACTAATAGAAGTGTCTATATCATCAGAAATTAAACAAGGCATCTCCCAAAACATCGGATCATTGTAGTACTCCTGGTTCGGATCAGTAGTGGTGACCAACTCCGCGCCACCTCCATTGGTTGGAGGACTCGTAAAGTTGTTGTGTCCATTGACAGACAATGGTAGCTGAGACGCTTGGTGATCTCCCCATGGAATTGAGACACAATCTACATTATGTTATAGGTAATTAAATTAAATTGATATTGATACAAAAAAAAAGTGTTGGAACATGGTAGTATATTTACCATATTGATTAGGGTACGGCGGACTTGAAGGTGATCCAACGAAGGAAAGTGAAGGTTGCTGATGGGTTAGCTGAAGCTGATTGAGGCTATCGTTGCCTATGATTCCAGGGAAACCATTGTTGAACACATTGCCCTGGCCTAGAACTCTTTGGGTGTGAAAACTACCACCTGCAACAATGAAAGATAAAAAAAAATGTTGGTTAGTGCAGGGTAAACTCGTAATGTAAGTCAAACACTAGATATTGCATTATAAGGTACCTGAGATCGGGGGTGAAATATTGTCGTCGTAGTACATTTGAGAACAACTCGGGTGATATGGTGGTAGAGGATGGTGTTGCACATAACTCGCGGAGGGAAGATAACTCTCTCTGGTATGATTGTAATGTCTTTGAACTTGTGGTTCATATGATGCAATTTGTTGTTGAACTTGTGGTTCACAAATGCTCTTCACATTTTGAACACTCGAGCTTGCCTCAGGCTCCAAAGGTGCCTCAGGCTCCAAAGGTGCATCTATCAAGTCCTTAAGCTCCTTCAATTTGCCAGCAGCAGCCAAGACCTTCATGTGGAGGTTTATGAAGTGCTTCGCTTCGAAATAAATGTCATGAAGCCTGTACATCACCAATGAGTCATAACATTGGTGTTCAACAAATAAATTTCTCGACGAATAGACATGAAAATTTACGCATCAAATCAAAGATCTCATATTACCCTTGTCGCCGAGCCTTAGGATCCAATTTGGTAAAATCTTCGCAAGAATCCCAACGCGAGTGCTTATTGGGCTGTAGATCTTGCTCGCGGTAGAACGATGGTGTATCCCTACTCTTCATCTGTGCAAACCAAGAGCAATACAAAATGTCAGCAGTGTTAATGTTGAAGTTATGATCAGAAAGGTATAAAATGCAAGAGAACTTGTGTAAATTAGAAAAACCATACCAAGATTTCAAGTTTTCCTCCATTTTTATTGGGTATATTGCTGAAATGAATAGCTTGGATAGTCTTCCATAAGTATTCAACCTTCATCTTCTTCGTCCCCATCAAAGCTTCCCACGCGAATCTTGACTTCTTGAAATAGCATCTGAATGTCATCTCTTCATTGTGCCATTTTGGCTCATTCTGAAGAATCAAACAAAGCTTGGATTAATGGAATTGCAAACAGATCAGTTACCAAACCTCAATCTTGGAACATAAAATATTAATTAAATTTTTTACAATATAGTGCATAAAAATTAAAAAAAAATCTTATATTTATGATCGGAGGGAGTATCAGCTTGCTTTTTAACCATTGGTCAAATATGTTAGCCCAAAAGTGCATTATCCTAGTTGCACTTACAGTGTGAAGCAATCCTAGTTGTACTTGTGGGGGTTTGTTGAAACATTACTTCTCTTATTGTCAATTAGTTTTATAATGAAACTTCAAATCCACACGATCAGGTCATAAGTGGATTATGATAATTGTTTACCTGCCATGTACCGATTACGATTTTGTGTATAGGGACGTTGCAAGCCTTCTCTACATCCTCATCCTCCAAAGCCGTCTTCTCGCGGCTCTTCCTCCGTCGCACAACAGCCTCCGCCATCACAAACAAACCTCGAGTCAAATCAGCGGCCACAATAAAAACAAAAAGAACAAGCAATAACCAAAAAAAAAGGCAAGAAAACCATACCACCTCCCCTTTGTTTTCAGGTGCGATCACGAGTTCCTCATTCGAATTCGTGGCCTGTTGGTTGGATGTTTCGCCTTCCATGTCTCGTCGATCTTCGCCTTCTTCTCGAATGAGTCGAAATCTTCCGATTTTGTGAATGTTAGTATGAATCCATCGTAACCGTGGACGGTATAAATTGAGGGAGCTATGTACTCTGAGACTTGAGGGATTAGAGTTGGAGTCCTAGTAGGACTATGAGTGCAATAAAGAAGATAAATAATCTGTTAGTGTCCTAATCATTCAATAATCTTAATTTTGTATTGAATTTCATCTGGTTTTATTATAAAAAATATTTATCTTGTGTAATATTTTATTATCTTCCGATTTTTCCAAAATAATTTCTTTTGTCCGTCGATAATTGATAGATTTTTTCTTTTTAAAAAATAATTATTTTCATACTGATAGATTTTCTAAAAACGATATTACAGGCTAGACGCTAGAGGACAAAGAAAACCGTTGATTTTTTTTTATAAATAAAAACATTATTTATAGGATTTAATTATACACTGCTTTTTTTTTAAGCCCGAATTTAATTCAAATTTCCCAAAGGGATACTCCCTCCGTCTCACAATAATTGTCTTTAACTATTCATACATTTTTTTCTTAAGATACTAAAAACTATATAAAATATCAACATTTTATTAATTTTTTTAAATAATATCATACATATTACTAATAAATATAAAATTATTTTAAAAAATTAATTAAAAAATAGATATTTTATATAGTTTTTAGCTCCTTAAAAAGCGTGCATAAATACTCTAAAGACAATTATTGTGGGATGGAGGGAGTAACATGTTTGGGGACAACACCTGTTGTGACCTCTCCTCCCCCGAAATTAATTTAAAAAATGATTAAAATTTAGAAGAAAAAAATAGTAAAGGGTGGGTTTTTAAGAAAAGGGACAGGGAGAAAAGAGACAATAGATCCGCTCTGAATTTAATCCACTTTGTTGAATGATAGTTGAATTACTCCCTCTGTTAATTAAAACTTGTCGTTTACTATTCATGCACGCTTTTTTAGAATGATAAAAACTATATGAAATATTAAATTTTTTAAAAATTTGTTTTTATAAATTCATACTTAATAGTAACAAGTATGAAATTATTAAAAAAATATATTAAAAAAGTTAATATTTTATATAGTTTTTAACACTTCAAAAAACGTGCGTGAATAGTAAAACGTCAAGTTTTAATTAACGGAGGGAGTACCCAATTTTATTGCCCTGTTTCTTGTACTTCTCCAACGGTTTAGTTTAGTGGCTGATAAATACACCGTTAATTTTTACTTAATACACTGCTAAACTCTATAACTTGTTACTTAATACACAACTAAACTCTATAAATTGTTGAGGAACTATTGTCAAAGGCGTCAAAAATTTGGAGGAAAAAAAGTTTAGGTGAATATTTACAATGTATCCTGTAAAAATTAACGGTGTATTTAACAAACGCATTAGTTTATAAGGAAAAATCCTCTTGTTAACATATTTTATTTGTATAGATTAATATGACAACATCTAGGAATTTATATATTTTTCAATAAAATAAATGTCGATATAATTAATTATTTTAACCTATAATTTTAAATAGGTCATAGATCATATATTAAAATTGTCTATACTTATCTATCTATATTTTATATTATATATTATATATATAATGAACAAAAAAATACTTAAAATAACTAATTATATAGGGGCTCGTTTGGTTAAATATAGGAATTTCAATTCCTGAGAACTTACTTCACGAGAAATAGAATTCCCATTAATTCTACTTCTCGGGAAGTATGAAAATATGTTTGTTTGCAAATAAATTCTCATGAACTCAATTACTGCATTTTGTTTGGTTCAACACGGATATTTGACAACAATTGTTTTTAAATTACTTTTATAACCTTTGTATAAAAATAAATTCATCTTATTAATAGGGACAAATTAGATATTTTCTTTATGAAAATAATAAAATAAATAAAAGATTTGGGGAAGAAAAGGGGGAAGTAGATCTTACCCACCCCCTCATGGTAAGTTGAATTCCTCCATTTTGTAGGAATTCCAATTCCTGAGAATTCTAATTCCTGTGTTTTTTAGTTTAAAAAAATTGTACCAAACGCATATACTGAAAACCAATTCCTAGGAATTTGTACTTCCTATGAAGTAAAAGTGCAACCAAACGATGCCTAGGTGTATTACTCGATTTTAGATTTTTTTATATATGCAAATCTAGACTATTTATTGCCTTATCCCATTTTTATTTCAAATTTATAGTTAATTTTATTAAATTTAATCGGTTTGATTTGGTGTAAAATTCAATTGCAAACCCGTCAAAATAGGAGTGAAAGGTTTGCCTTGGATACTTAAAATATAGAGTTGGTAAAATAACTTTGGGTTTTAACTCCACGGGATCCTTATCCGTGCTACATAGGGCTTATTTGGTTAGCTCTTTGCTTTCCGCGAAGTAGAAAATCTAAAAAAAAAATAGATGTCAATATATATGTGTTTGGTGTTGTTTTTGAAAATAAAAAGACACATGAATTTCAATTGCTTGGAATTCCAATTCCCACAAATGGTGGAATTCAGGAATTGAACTTACCATGAATTGAAATAACCTAGAAAGTAGATTTCAATACATGTGTTTGGATTATAATTTTGTTTTTAAAAAACCCAAGGAGTGGAATTCCTGGGAATTCCAATTCTACCAAAATAAATGAATTGAAATTACCATGCGGGTGGGTAAATTCAAATCTACCTTTTTATTTATTTAAAAAATCTTTTCTTTTTCTTTTTAAATCACAAATTACATATTTGCCCATAATTTAAATAAATAGTTTTTATTAATAAGGGTTACAAAAATAATTTTACACAAATTCTCATAAAAGTTCATATTCAACCAAACAAAATGCATGATTTTAATTTATAGGAAGTTAAATTTATCCAAACCTGTTTTCTTAAATTATAGTAAGTTCAATTCTCATAAACTTAATTTTTCATAAATTAAATTTCTAGGAAGTTTACTTCCCAAGTTCATCCAAACGAGCACTAAAATCTACTTCCTCCAATTTTTTTTTATATAAAATCTCTATTATTTTATTTCTTTTAATAGCAAAACTTTTAATTATTAGGTAATTTGAATGTTCAACCAAACAAAATAGGGTAATTAAGTCCATTGGAATTTATTTTTAACCAAAGACATTTTTATACTCTCCAGGAAATAGATTTCATAAGAATTACACTTCCTACGTGCTTCTGGGAAGTTCAATTCCTACGTTTAACCAAACAAGGTCATTCTCCGTCACAGTAATAACTAATAAGAAAAACTTCACAAAATCTCCCCAATTCTATGAAAACTGCATTAATTAACCCTCCAATTTTCAGAAATCGTGATTTTATTTTTTAATTTTTTTTTTTGTGTAGTTGAGAAGTTTCCCCTCTGAGGAGCAAGAGAAACCAGAAAATTAGAAGAAGTGAAGAACGCATCAGCGCTAACGACCACTCGACATTTGACATTTCTCTGATATTTCTCTCTTTCTCCATCTCAAATCCAGCCGGAATCAAAGGAAGAGTGAGGTGCAATCAACCGAAGCTTTTTCACATGTTTGCTACTGAAACTCTTTACTTCTCGATTTCAAGTTTGTCCTCTCTTTCAATCCCGTCTGCTGATTTCAACTCAGCCAAGGAGATCGGAAGGAGCCCCAGTTTTCACGTTTTTATGAGAGTTTGAACAAGAAGAGGAAGGGATCGGCAGGCATGGATTTCGATTTGCAGAAGAAGAGAGCTCAAGTTCTGCTGTTCATTGTTGGCATCATTGCTCTCGGCATCACTGGTATTTCTAATTTGATGCTTTTGTTTCCTCGTTTGATGTTAATTGGTTAATTGCTCACCAAAACCTTCCAGTTTAGGGCTTCTATTATTAGCACTCGTTTCAGTCGTTTGAGATTAGCCTAGGGTTTGGAAGTACATCTGCTAAGGCGTTGGCTTGAAATTCGTTCAGTTGACCTTGATTTTGGGCTGTTCTGGAATTAAAAGGGGCGTCTATTGCAATCCCTGTTGCTTATGATCCATTCAGAATATATCATACATTGATTGTGTTTCCTTGTTAAGATTTATAAATAGTTCATAAATTCTCTGTGATTGCAGTGTTTAAGCAGCAGTATAAACTTTCGGATATATACTAGGCTGAACTAGTTCTCCAATGGCAGTATTTTTTTTTCTCAGGACAGGCCTGTCTCTTTCCTGTATCCAGTTAGTCAATTTCAATAGCTCGATCTGGCTGTTGTCTGATGCTTGACAACTTTAGATTTTGGGTTCATGACTTCCCATCTTGTATTTCAACCTAGATTTCCTCAGATAAGAATGAATGAATGAACCAAACATATTTCACATGACAGCTCTTTGGTTGTTGAAGAGCAGTTGTTCAAAAGAGCTGTATGTAGAGCTCATGTCTTGGGGTTGGCAATCTTTCCCTTGCAGAATAGTGGAAGCTGTATCCTTACGACAAAAGTTTTCGCTTAGATATGTTTTTCTATTGTAGCATTTAATGTCATAAATTGGCTGGTATCATAAACTGCAAGCCTTCCTTTGACATCTTTTACAACTGGACTCACCATTAAGCTCCATCAACCACCAGAACCATTAGGGGCATATGCCTCAAATGCAATGAAGGGATGAGATTGAGAAAAATGAGCAGCAAAAAGAACTACGATTGGATTTTACTCGGATATAGGAGGAGCAAGCATTTCTTGCTTGTTTTTTAATTCATTGCAGAATCCATTGGCAGTAGTCTTGCTGTGTTCTGAAACAGGGGCTTGTATTATTTTCGTTTTTATACTCCTAACTCCATTTCTTGGACCAGGATCCTCTGGTTCATTTATAGCTGCCATATTTTTTCAGATGATATGCCATCGATTACATGACCAGAAGTTTAAAAAAGTTGTCAAACTTGTCATCATCAATTTTGAGATGTTTACATTGTTGCAGCGGAATTTCTTGAAACTGATCATAACTTTTTGTTCAATTGTTATATACCTATGATGGTATTTGACCACGAGTATCTTGAAAGAAATTTCTTTAGCTGAATCTCTAAGATTGTTGTCTTGGATGGATTTTATCTCACTAAATACTTATGTTTAGTAGATTGCTGTTAATTTTTATGAGCTGGACTCTGATTAGATCTTTTCTTGCCTCCTCCAGAAAATCGTAACTTGCAACACGCTCTAACTGCCTTTTGAGTTTCAACTGCACTATTTAAGATCTCGATCCACTATATCAAAGTTTCTTGAGTTTGGATCTGTAACTTTTTTCTTAGAACCAATATATCTTGCTCAGAAAACAGTTGTAGGGTTCCAACTCATTCATGACCCCGGAATCATTCGTCACTGAGCAATTTTTCTTTTCATTGCAGCTCAGAAATGCAGGGAAATGGTTGGGGAAGAAGCATCCTCCAAGAGTGGAAGGTTCACACTCTTAAACTGCTTTGATATGAGCACTGGAACTCTAGCCTGCACGGTGAAGGAAGCCGTGAAGCTCTATGCCAACAACATCAGAGCCTCCCATGTCGAACTAGCCAGGAGCAAAGCAATTGAAGCTACTATTGCCGACGCAATTTCACAGGGCCTGCCTGCTAAAGATGCAGCTAAGCAGGCTCAGATAGAAGGTAAGAAGGCAGCCAAATTGGCTTCTCGGCAAGCCAAGCGCATTATAGGCCCAATCGTATCTTCTGGTTGGGACTTCTTTGAGGCCATGTACTATGGTGGGACAATGACAGAAGGTTTCCTGAGGGGAGCTGGGACCCTGGTGGGGACCTACACTATTGGGTTCCACGGGGAACAGAGGCTTGGTAGGTTCGGTTATCTTATCGGGAGCCATCTGGGCAGCTGGGTAGGAGGAAGGATAGGGCTGATGGTATATGATGTGTTCAATGGTGTTCACTTCTTGCTCAACCTTGCTCAAGATGTTGAAGCTGCATCTTCCGAAAGCTCAAAGCCAACCGAAGACTCATATGCTTACGATCAATCAGAAGAGCCGAAGGCATCAGAAGACTCATCTTCCTATGATGAGTCACAAGAGTCGAAAATATCAGAAGACTCTTATGGTTACAATGAGTCACAAGAGCCAAAAGCATCAGAAGACTCGTATTCTTATGACCGGTCACAGGAGTCGCAATCATCAGAAGACTCTTATTCTTATGAGCAATCGGAAGACCACAGCGAATTATGAGGATGGACGACATCACTAGGAAGGCACCCATTAACGCTCGAACGTAGATCTCGAGTCCAACCTTTGCGATGTCGATTCACGAAAGAGCTGGGTAAGTGAAGTGTCTTGTGATATTCTTGATTTACAGTGGTTTGTGTGTAAGCTAGCTTTGCAGCTATATACATGAAGATTAGAATATGTTACAAATCATATAGCAACTTGTACTTGTTATTATCAATCCTTAGATGTACAATTCATTCTTGCAGTGGGATTTCTTGGCTTGATTGTATAGTTTGTTCACGTCTTATACCTCTGTGAAGAAAATAAGTTGCTTAGTACTCTTATTCAAACTTATGTATAATTTTCAATAGAAAAAATGACTAAATGTTGAGTTACAGGAGTACGATATATGTATAATTTTCAATAGAAAACTGATGTAGAGGTATCTTTGTACAAAAACAATACAAATTTTAGAAATGGTAGACAAATATGCAATTAACAAAAAAAAAACATGGTTTCAGAATTCAATCAAAATTCCAACCAAAACAATAACATGACTGGGGTGGGCACAAATCCCGTCCCGTCCCGCATCCTGTCCCGATCCCGGTGGGATTTAGAATTTTTTTTTAAATCTCGTACGAAGATTTCGAATCCCGCAAATCCCGTCCCGTCCCGCATATATATCTATAATTATATATATTTGATATATTTAATTAAAATTAATAAAAATATATAAGAATATATTTATATTATACCTTAACATTTATTTAAACCCAAAATTTCAAATTTCAAATTTCAAATAATAATAAAAACATTAAAAAATAAAAATATATGTGAAACAAGTAGTAATTGGGCTGTTTCGCCTACTGTATTTTCTGTCTTTGCCTTCAATTAGTAACTAGTTTAGTACCCGCACTGTGTGCGGTTTTTTTAATTTAAATAAAGAAAAAAAAAACCATTACCAAGCCAAAAGATAAAACTTGTTTATTCAATTAATTAATTTCTTTCATACTTATGATTTCTCAAATCTGAATGAATTTGTACTTAATTAGTATAAAAACTAAGTTCTCCTTACTCCTTAATCCTTGCTAGTTAGTGCATATTAGTGGAAACAACATTTCTCAAATCTGAATGAATTTATACTTTATTGACAATATATGAAACAACATGTGAAAAGCTACTTAATATTAGTGGAAACAACAAAATAAACATATCTTGTAACCAATCAGCACATTATTTCAAAAAGCTTACAAAGAAAATCGTAAACAAAGTCGTAAATAAGCTACAATAGCAACACCAAAAAGAAGGGAAAAGAAATCAACGTTTTGAAATAACATTAACAATCTAAACTATATATAGGTCAAAATCTAAAAATCTATCCATAATTATATATGTATAAAATCCAAAAATATATCTCATAAATATATCAATACCTTCAAGATATATAGGGAAATTTTATTTCTTATTGAATTCCAAAAGTTGATAACTTTTACACGGCTAAGTATTATTTTTTCAATTTACCCAAAACCTTTTATCTTCTTCATATTGATAAAGTTATTGATAAATTTATTTAATTACTATGACCATACTAAGTATTATTTCAATTTCGTCAAAACTTTTTATCTTCTAAAAATATTTTCATATTGATGAAGTTATTGATAAAGTTATTTAATTAGTATGTCCATGTAATATATTGATAAAGTCATTATCTTCTTAAAATATGTTCATATATGGTGAAATAGGTAAAATATTATCTTATATAATAGTCTTTAAAATTAGTTAATACGGAGTATCTTCTAAAAATATATCCATATCTAATCAAATTGGGTCAAATTTTATCTTATACATATATAGATATATTGATTAAATAGAGTTAGAATAAAAATTTATCTTATGCATATATTTTAAAATTAGTTAATATCTTCTAAAAATATATCAATATTTAATAAAATTGGGTCAAATTTTATCTTAGGCATATATAGATATATTGATTAAATAGAGTAAGAATAAAATTTTATCTTAGGCATATATTGATTAATTCAAAAATTTGTGATTGGTTCATACAGCTACGATTAAGGAGAAGCCGCCATGTGTCTCAGACGACTTCTCATTTATTATAATATATATAATTGATGGGATGTCCTTACCTTCAATTTGTAATGGTATTTCAGATTTGTAATGTTTTATTATGCGCAAGGTTGCCTACTGTTTTATCTTTGCCTATTGTTTTTTTTCCTACTGTATTTTAGATTTGTAATGCTTTATTACTTGTTATTTTTTGGATTGTATTTAAATTTTTTTTACGAGGGACAAATCCCATCCCGTCCCGTCTCGGGAGGGATAAGACCCAGCGGGATTTGAAAAAAAATATTCAATCCCGTCCCGATCTCGTCCCGTAAAAAATACGCGGGACGGGACGCGGGATTACCCTAATCCCGTCCCGTGGCGGGATTACCCTAATCCCGTCCCGTCCCATGCCCACCCCTAAACATGACAACCAAAAAACTATCTGTATAAATCGACCAAAACCTAAGATGACAACTAATCAAAATTTTGCCCCAAATTTAAAATTTTCAAGTATTTTTTTGGCCAACACATCATGGTTTTAGTTGAAATTTTGATTGGATATTGAAACCATTTTTTTGTTAATATGAGTATAATTTGTGTATGAATTTAACATTCTAAAGTTCATATTATTATTTTTTTTAATAAGAGGAATATTTATTTTAGAAAGCAAACTCTAAAACTCACCAATAATTAGGGGTGTTATTCGAGCCGGACGAGCCGAGCCATGTTCAAGCTTGGTTCATTTGTTAAACGAGCTCGAGCCGAGCCGAGCCTAATTTTTATACGAGCTTATTTTTTTGTTCAAGCTTGGCTTGTTTAGAAAATGAACGAGCTCGAACTGAGCTTTTATCGAGCTTTAAGCAGTTCTACTTGGTCATAACATATTAATTTAAAGGAAATTTTAGAAATCCCATAAAATTCGAGCTATTCGAGCTTAAATCGAATGACCCGAGCTTTTAACCGAGCTTAAAATCTTGTTCAAGCTTGACTTGTTTAGGTAAGTCAACGAGCTCGAGTCGAGCTTTTTTCAAGCTGATCCCGAGCCGAGCTCGAGCTGTTCAGTTCATATAACAGCCCTACCAATAATCAAATATTTTTAAAGATATACTTTTTTTTAGAAATAAATATACTCCGTATAAATTAAAAAAAGATATGAAAATGGATATTCAGGGTAGGGATGGCAACGGGGCGGGGCGGGTAACTCTCCCCGTCCCCGTTCCCGCTTAATTTTCTCCGTTTGCATTTCCCGTCGGGTTCTCCGTTTAAAACTCTCCATCGGGGATTATACAAACTTATGTAAATTATAAGGTAAAATTTTAAAAGTGAAAAAAAAATTATACAAACTTATGTAAGATTTTTTAAAATTTTGGGATTTCATACTCCCTATCGAGGATTCTCACGAGGTTCCACAACAGGAGCGGGGATCATGGTGGGGATTATTATCCCCGTCCCCATTCTCATCCCCGTCTCATTTAATTTCTCCATCATCTACGTCCTTACGACGAGGATTCCCCGCAGAGTCCCCGTCCCATTGCCGCCAACAATTACTTTAAAAAAAAAGCATGATGAGGCACAAATAATTGGAGGAGTAATAACGAGCATACTACAGACAGAAGATAGATGGATGACAAAAAGAAGATAAAGGTTGCAAGTTGCTGTCTTGAATCGTGTGGCTGCCACGAGCTTCCGATCCTTTGTTCGAATTTCAACGCATTCTCCATCCATATTGATGTTATGATATGGTCCTATGGGCCCCACAATTCACTTCCCATCAGACAATTTTAGATTCTCCTGTATATTCTTCACCCTAATTTAACGTCTTCATTTTTCATTTTTACAAGCAGAAATATTTGTTAGGAGGTTTTGTACAATGATTTTTTGCCTTCACATCTATTATAATAGATTAAAATTTTTTATTTTTAAGATTTATATACTTTTTTAAAAAAAAAATACACTTAGAACTCTACTTTTTTACTTTTTTTTCAAAATTAAAACTTTCATTTTTTTTTAATAATTACAATGACAATTTAAAAAAATTGAACACCAAAATACTTCAAATAAATTTTTTTAGTCATATCCCCACACTCTGTAATCCTTTGGAATAGGAATACACTCTTCGTCTAGTCCCTCTCTTGAATATGGAATATGGAAAGGGAGGGCTTTTATTTCTTTAAATGGTCAAAAGTATGCACATTAATGGGTTATGGAACTTATGGGGATCACATTATTCCATTTGAATACTTGAAAGGCATTAGCAATTAGTAGCAACTAGCATAATTGGGTGATTTTGACTTTTTCAAATTGTTTTTTTTTATATAAAAAATACATATCAATGAGAGAGCTAGGAAGTTAGCCAAACAAAAAATATTTATAAGCATTATTATAAATGTTTATATTATTGGAGATAAGTTTTTTGTAATATAATTACTAAGAATGGAATACAAAAATATACCATGAGATATATGGTTGATATGATTCTAAAGAATGGAATACAAAAATATTTGATTTTAGATACCTTGAACGATTGTGTGTTAAATAAGTAAATCGCATTCGTGGCTCGCCTTTGATCTCTCTCGACTCCTCCGTTGACTGATGACTTATATGGGTTTTTGGGATGCTTCTTTCATCTGTGTTTATTTGTGTGTTTAATATGTTGTATGTTGACGGTTAATCCGCTTTCCAATTCGTCGGCCTCTCGACCTCCAGACTTGTCTGAGCTCAAATTTTTACCTAATAAAAAAAAGTACCTCGCATGTAAAATTTGTTTAATGTTTAATTTAGAGGGTAAATTTTAATCAATAATTCTTTATATTATTCCGAATTAATTATTCCACTTTATCATCATTAAATAAATTATTTATTTTGGTTAACCCATACTCCTTCCAATCCAAAATATATATCATATGACTTTTCAATACGTATTGTAAATACCTACTGTAAAAACTATATAAAATATCAACTTTTTTTCATTAATTTTGTTACAACTTAATACTTAGTATTTGATTTTTTATATATTTGATATTTTATTACTGTAATTTATTACTAATAAGCGTTAAGTTATAAAAAAATAAAAAAGAAGTTAATATTTTATATAGTTTTTAACTCTTTAAAATGCGGTTGAAAAATCAAATCGCATATGTTTTAGTTTGAATGGAGTGATGATTAAGAAAGTTGAAAAAATTAAAATTAAAAATTTCATAAAACTTATGTAAAATTCTAAAATATCAAATATATATATATAGTTGATTTGAGAGTATACTCTTTAGACTGGATCGGAAGGAGACAATCTATGTCAAGTATGGGTAAGTCAGGTATGAATGAAATACTACAGAAAGATTTTCTTCCCTGTCTTCTTCTTCTCTCTCAATATCTCTCGCTATGAACTCTACTTCTCCTTTCCCTTTGTCTCTCCAAATCACCATTGAAAGCCAAGCTTTCACCCACCGACCTTCGGGTCATGATAGTCTACTATTCGGGTGATTGAGGTATTGGCGTCGTGGCAGTATCATTCTTACAATTTCTTTTATTCGGGTGACTCAGTACTACTGAATAATCAGAAAGTTACTTTTAATCTTATCTGTTGATCTTCTTAATTAAATGAACTAGATTTATTAATATGATATATAGCAGGAGAGTTGTGTACAAATGACCAATATAATTTATATTGTATTGCTCTATATATAACTACTTACTTTAAAATTTAGAAAAAGAAAAGAAAAAGGTAAGGGAAATAGTATAGGAATTAGAAAGGAGTGGCAATCACGTAGTCGAGTAGTCGCACCATCGAGGAAACCAAATTGGCCAAATTATGCTCTCAAACCACAAAACTACACAATCCCCCACTCATTAATTTGCATATTCATAATAAAGCTAGGAAAGGGGCCTATCATGTTGTCGAATTGGGTGCCGATAATGCAATTTTGATGGATGTACTATCAAATCTCTAAAAAAAAATGTATGTGGACACTCTCAACTTATATGGTACTCCCGATCAACTCCAAATACAGAGAAAATTAGACCGGATGATCCAATTTTCTAACCTAATTAAACAAATATTCACCGAACAGTCAAAATTAAGTAAATGTTCATCGGGCATTCCAACCCCCTACCGCTTCCCAAACCCTACCTTCAGCACCTCTCACTCCCTCTGACAACCCTATTCTCCGTCTCTTCCCACGCTCCCAGCAACCCCGTTGGCGCTCTCTTCTTCCTCTCGATGTTCTCCTGTCAACATTGACAGGGATCAAGTGCTGCTTCAAAAACACGCGAAAACTCCTGCCTTGCATGTTCTCAGGATTTTGCAGTCAAGGAAGTAGAGATGCTCTCCACCGACGATGCCATCCCCGGTGATAGGAGGAACCCAGGTCGACTCCTTCAAAACTCGGCTCTACCATTCGGAACTTCTCCAATTGACAAAGAAGATGGCTGACAAGAAGTTTTTTTTGTGTCGACCTTACAAAGAAAATGACTGGCATCCATCCTCTCGTTCTTATTTCTCCCGCGTTCGCTCATGTTCTCTTGTATGACTAAGAGTGAGTGGTGTGGGGCGCATCAACGCCAACATTGCACAATCGAAATCGAAGGAGTAGACATCGTTAGAGGGGACATTTATTATTATTACTCCCTCCATCTCAAAATATTTGTCCTCTTTTGTTCGGGTCGGGTTGATAGTCGGATCGGGTTCGGGTCGGGTTCGGGGTACGGATGACTACAGATTTTTGAGTTTCGGTCGGGTTCGGGTGAGTCGGTCAGGTTTTTCAGGTCGGGTCAGTTTTTGTCAACTTTAGGTGTACGTTTGATAGAAGAGGTTGTGATTTTGAGGGATGGCAGAGGTGGAGGTGATAAAGGGTGAAATCATCCTAATAATCCCACCCTCGTGGAGCAAGGTGAAAATGGAGGTGGTTGAGGTTGTTTTCGGATTGCCCTCCTATCATCTTTTCTCGTTCGTTCTCGAAAGGTTGGCACTCTCCTCTCCTCTCGTTCGCTCTTGCTCGTTCTCCAGTGCTCTCCTTTCCTCTCATTCAATCTGGGCAATTTTGAAACCCTAATTTCAATCCCGAATCTATTCCTCTTTCTCTCTTTGTCAATCTTCATCTACTCGCCAACTGATTGATTTGTGGAGCTTGCAAGTGTGATCACCGCACCATGGCAGACAGCGGTGAGCACAAGGAGCTAGTGGTTGAAGATGTAATACCCCGTCCCACATCAGATATCATAAGGATGTTGGGAGTGATTTATAAATGATTCAAGCCCTACCCATGTTACAAGAGCTCTTCCTTTTCAGGCTCCAAGTGAGGACAACGGACCTGAGAGGGCTAGGTGGCATGGGCTGACGCCTCTTAAGACCCCGGGTCTTACAGATGGTATCAGAGCCGACTCTGGGCCCGGAGGTACTCCGACATTATGCTAGGGGAGATTGTAATACCCCCGTCCCACATCGGATATCATAAGGATGTTGGGAGTGATTTATAAGTGATTCAAGCCCTACCCATGTTACAAGATCTCTTCCTTTTCATGCTCCAAGTGAGGACAACGGACCTGAGAGGGCTAGGTGGCATGGGCTGGCGCCTCTTAAGACCCCGGGTCTTACAAAAGAGGAGCATTTTTTCCTCGGCGATACCACCACCACCACGTCAAGAAGCCACACGACTCGTTGTCTTCTTCTTCAGATGAAGAGCACGAGAAGCTCGCTCTTGCTCCTGCCCGACCCCACTCTAGTACAGGTTATCGCGCCGGCAGTCGAGGAGCCTTCTTCTTCCTCAGCTACCTACTTGCGTTTTTGTGCTGCTGAGTACTTTTGGCAGCTATATCCAACAACAAGTCTACATAAATTAAAATAAGGCAGCTTGATCTTTTTTTTTTCAAAAAATAATCTTATACCCACCAAACACTATATAGGACATGTTTGGCAGTGAATTATTTTGTTAGGAAAGAAAAGGATTATTGGGATGAAGATTGTTTTTGTGGATTATGAGCGTTGAGAAGATATGGTGATTATTTTGTAAAAATAATCATGTTGTTGTTTGGAAGAATGAGAATTATAATTGGATAGGTAAGGGGAAAAGGCAATAACCCTCATCACAATTCCCTTAATTTAAAAAAATAGGATTGGCGGACAACATTTTAGATCCCATGGAGTTGGTAAAATAACTTCATATAAAATTGATTAAATCTTAACCACTCAATTATAAATCAATGGTTTAGATTTAAATTAGTTTAGCCATTTTTTTAATTTATTTTTTAGGGTCGATAAATTCTCATAGGGTAATCCTATCAACTCCACGGAGTTCAACTCTATAGGATCCTTACCAGTCCGACAATCCCCTTAATCCCATCGATCCCTTTAATCTCATGTCAAACACCACTACACACAGCCTAGTGCATTTTTTACAATCCCCATAATCCCTAGTCAAACACAAAGATAGTGTTATGTGAGAGTTATTTTTTTTTAAATAATCTCCACCTCTCCTCGACTTTGGACTCGTCTCCGATCTGGGTGTCTCGGCACCCTCTCGCTCGTGGTCTCCAGCAGCCTGTGCCGCCTCAGTGCTGCTTTCCTAACGCTGCTTGGCTGATGCTCTATTGCTGCTATGGCCCTTAGGTGCTCCTTGGGCCCTAAGGTGACCCATAGTGGGTAGATCGGGCCCAAAATTCGTGCTTCGGGCTCAAGGTCTTATCTGGACTCTAAGCAGCTCGAAGGAAAAAAATAATCAGGATTAATTATTTACATATTCATATTTATTAACATGTTTCTTTATGTATCTTTATATATAAAGAATAAACCCACCCGAAAGGGTTTCGATCAAAATACCAAAAGGACCTTTGTACAAATCCCAAAAGGGTTTCAAAAATCTCAAAAGGGATTGGAAAAATCTATTTTACAAAACAAAACCCCATGTGGTTTTGGAAAATCCAAATTGTAACCGTAATAATTTGACCTTCCCAGACACTCGATCTGCGTTCTTGGGAGCTCTGCACACAAATTTTTGTTAGATGTTTGATCGTCCCTTATTGGCCCGATTTTGTTCGTTCTTTTGGCGTTGAGTCGTTGTTGTGGCGTGGCTGCGTTTAGTTTCGAGTTGGGTTGCAGCATCGGGCTTCCTATATGATCAAGAGGATCATGGCTATGTTCGTGGTTTTCGAGGATCCCTCATCTAGGTGGGGGCAACGTCGATGATCCGTACTTCCCCAGGTTTTGCTCTTTCCGATGGTGGGTTATTGTTTTCCTCTCGTCGATAGCTTCAATTTGATATATTATAAGCTCCAATCCGATACCTGAGTAAAAAGTTATAAACGTTTCAAAATTGAAGCGATATAAATGATTTTTTCACATCATTTACCAATTAATATACTTCTATCATACTTATCATTTGTTAAACTTCACAACTTAATACTATAATTAAACTCGAAAACTTTAAATATTGATGACTTTTTCAAAAAAAAATAGAGGTCAATTTTCCGCCCCCTCAACTATGTGCTTCAGGATTGTAATACCCCGTCCCACATCATAAGGATGTTGGGAGTGATTTATAAGTGATTCAAGCCCTACCCATGTTACAAGAGCTCTTCCTTTTCAGGCTCCAAGTGAGGACAACGGACCTGAGAGGGCTAGGTGGCATGGGCTGACGCCTCTTAAGACCCCGGGTCTTACAGATGGTATCAGAGCCAGGTTTGGGCCCGGAGGTACTCCGACAGTATGCTCGGGTACGCTCCTCCCGGAGGGCAGTCCCTTGGGCCTGACGGGGTCGTCCGTGCTTTAAGTGGGGGAGATTGTAATACCCCGTCCCACATCATAAGGATGTTGGGAGTGATTTATAAGTGATTCAAGCCCTACCCATGTTACAAGAGCTCTTCCTTTTCAGGCTCCAAGTGAGGACAACGGACCTGAGAGGGCTAGGTGGCATGGGCTGGCGCCTCTTAAGACCCCGGGTCTTACAAGGATCCGCCACTGATATGTATTTTTATCTGAACTCGAATTCTTACCTAATAATAATGATAATAATAATAATAAAAACAATCCCCCCTCTTCCACCTCCATAATATATACAATGATCTTCCGCTCAATTAACCCCTAAAAAATCATCTACACCTCTTGAAAAATAAGTTTTTTTTGTCAAACTGGGTCTTAATCTAAAAATTCACCTACTTTGAGAACATATTATAAATTTAGTATAGTTAATTAGTTACTTTCACGAATCGGAACAGTTTAATCTCGTATAGAGAGGGGAAAATATATAGACATAGTCACATAGATGTTATTATCAATGCAAACACTATATAGTAATTAAGTGTGCACGCTATAGAAGAAGTCGTGTATGTATTAAACTTGGGCGAAATCAAAAGTCACTTAATATACTTATTTTGCCCCTCCAACAATGTAAAAGACGTCAAATGGGAATTTCCCTATACATAATTTCACATCCCCACAAATTAAAGAAGGTATCAAAATATAAGGTGGGTGTGAAAGGAATTTAACATATCAAGTGCCACCCTCATGTCCCATAACTTATCTTCACCACGTCATCAATTACTTTATTTTAATTAAGTTATAATACGAAATCAGACATAACTGATTTTTGAAAGACTGGTAAAATTGATAGATGCAAACACCATCATGATACAATACTAAGAAAAAAGAAAAAATTTGCCAAACAAGCACTTTTTTTGGACAAATTGGTGAATTGTCCAACCTTTTGGACAAATTGGTGAATTGTCCACTATATATACTAATTCCCCAATTATATATCAAAACAAACAGATCCATCGAGCCTTGAATAGGTTCTCGATCTCTCGACTCTCTCGATCTCTCCGGCCGCTCCCTCGAGCTCGCTCGCCCTCTCGCTCTCTCGTCCTCGCCCTCGCTCGTCGCCGGATCTGGAGGCGAAGCTTCGACGTCGCCGGATCTCGCATCCTCCAGATCGTCGCCGGATCTCGCATTCTTCGATTGTTCTTCCAGATCTGAAATCAATTCGACTAATTGATTCGGCAAATCAATTGAGTCGGAATCAATTAATTCGAAGCCGATCTGAAACCGGTGGATCAATTGGAGTTGCGGCGTCGTGAGCGAGCGAGGCCGAGCGAGGCGGAGCGATCGAGGTCGAGCGAGCGAGCGAGGGACTGGAGGCTTCAGATCCGGCCGGAGCGAGGTCGAGCCGCCGGAGATCCGGCGAGGGACTGGAGGTTTCCAAGGTCGAGCGGGGCGCGGTTCCTGGCAGATCGAGCAAGGTCGAGCGGCGGAAGGAAGAAGAAGGACTTTTCTATGAAATTACAAAAATCACCCTACAAATATGAGAAATTATAAAAACTATCTATATTTTATTATGTGATCCATAATCTATATTTTTATTTTTATTGTTGCACAACAAAATGTTAAATTTGCACAACGTACTCTTATATTTGCACGACAAAATGTTTAAAAAAGAACAAAAAAAAACTAGACTTGGGTCATATTTGCTCAACATACGGTTATATTTGCACATCGTACTCTTATATTTGAACGAAAAAATGTTAAAAAAAATTTTAAAAATAAAAAAAATAAAAAAAACTAGACTTGGGTCATATTTGCTCAACATACGGTTATATTTGCACATCGTACTCTTATATTTGCACGACAAAATGAAAAAAAAAATAAAAAAACTAGACTTGGGTCATATTTGCACAACTTACGGTTATATTTGCACAACGTACTCTTATATTTGCACGACAAAATGTTTAAAAAAAAACTAGACTTGGGTCATATTTGCTGAACATACGGTTATTTTTGCACATGCACAACATACTCTTATTTTTGCACGACAAAATGTAAAAAAAAAACCTAGCCTTGGGTCTTATTTGCTCAACATACGGCTATATTTGCACATGCACAACATACTCTTATTTTTGCACGACAAAATATTTAAAAAAAAAAACAAAAAAACTAGACTTGGGTCATATTTGCTCAACATACGGTTATTTTTGCACATGCACAACATACTCTTATTTTTGCACGACAAAGTGTAAAAAAAATAAATAAAAAAACTAGACTTGGGTCTAATTTGCTCAACATGCGGTTATTTTTGCACATGCTCAACATAATTTTATTTTTGCACGACAAAATGTTAAAAAAAAAAAAGAGTTAGGCTATAGGCAAAATGATAAAATTGCTATTGGCAAGATGATAAAATTGCTACGGGCAAGATGTACACTCCACCAATTTGTCCCAAAATGTGGACATTTCACCAATTAGGACAACTTTTTTGGACATTTCACCAATTACCCCAAGAAAAAAACTTAACTAAATAAATAAGTTATAATACGAGATCAGACATAACTGATTCTTGAAAGACTGGTAAAATTAATAGATGTAAACACCATCATGATACAATACTAAGAAAAAAAAATACAACAGAAAATTAAAAGCGCAGCAACTGGCTAAACGCGTCATACTAATTTGAGACATAGAGAATAAAATAATTTTAGTTTATTTATTTCAAAATTTGTGGGAATCCAATAGCACCTAATTATAAACTCATCTCGCCTCCGGTTTAGTAGAAATAAACGCAACTAAAATGATAACATTAACTGATAGTAATAGAAAATAATGAATAAAATAAATTAGATTTTGTAGACAAGTACGTACAAAATGGATATACCGGGCGGTTCATCATGCGTTGCGTGCTTGGCGTGTGTCCGGAAGAAAGATACTCCGTAAACGAGAGAGAGTATATAAACTAAAGTGATACTCATAAATCATCATACATTAAAAATACCAATGCAACCTAATTAAGGTGTGAACGAGTCCGGATCCTTACAACACACCTGCGCATCACATGGCGATCCTAGGAAATCAATTTTAAGAAAAGCTAAAAATAATTTAAATTTGGAAAATGTTTCCCGATTGAGCTTGTTATCCTATGCCTCAAAGACATAAGATAGAAAACCCGTAATTTTATATTAAAAATATATTTACATTTCACATAATTATACTTATATGTTTATAAACCTTTTTATTTGGAAAAAGTCATATTTTAAAAAAATGTAAAATTTATTTTATAATATAATCGATCTTTTAATTTTATAAATTTTTTAAAATGAATTTTTTTATAATAAAAGTTTATAAAGATAATGTAAATATATTTTTAAAAAATTTTCTTTAAAATAAAATTATACTCGAAACAATTTTGTGGTGGGTCGGGTGTTGTAGAGGATACAATTTCGGTGTGAACACATTTACAACAAAAGCATATTTGAATATGCGATGGCCTTTTTATATATGCAGATTGCAGAAGATCTGAAATTGGGTTTGGTCAACTTTACATGCATGTATGATGTATAGGTGTACGGTCCAGTTTCGACGTCTTAAAACATGCCTTTTCATTGGCATCTGTTAATAAAGGAGAAGTCGTCTGAGATATATGACGGCTGAGATACATGACGGCTTTTCTTTAATCGTAGTTGTATGAACCTTTTTGAAATAATTACTATATGCATAAGATAAAATTTTATTCTTACTTTATTTAATCAATGCATATATATATGCCTAAGATAAAATTTGACCCAATTTGATTAGATTTGGATATATTTTTAGAAGATATTAACTAATTTTAAAATATATGTATAAGATTAATTTTTATTCTAATTCTATTTAATCAATATATATATGCATAAGATAAAATTTGATCCAATTTGATTAGATATGGATATATTTTTAGAAGATATTAACTAATTTTAAAGACTATTATAAAAGATAAGATTTACCTATTTTCACTATATATGAACATATTTTTAGAAGATAATGACTTTATCAATATATTACATGGATATACTAATTAAATAACTTCATCAATATGAAAATATTTTTAGAAGATAAAAAGTTTTGACAAAATTGAAATAATACTTAGCATGGTCATAATAATTAAATAAATTTATCAATATCAAGAAGATAAAAGGTTTTGGATAAATTAAAATAATACTTAGCCATGTAAAAGTTATCAACTTATGAAATTCAATAAGAAATAAAATTTCCATATATATCTTGAAGGTATTGATATATTTATGAGATATATTTTTGGATTTTATACATATATAATTATGGATAGATTTTTAGATTTTGATCTATATATAGTTTAGATTGTTAATGTTATTTCACAAATGTTAACGTCTTTTTCCTTCTTTTTGGTGTTATTATTGCATGTTATTTACGGCTTTGTTTACGATTTATTTGGTAAGCTTTTCGAAATAATGTGTTGATTGGTTATAAAGTATGTTATTTTGTTGTTTCCACTAATATATGTTAACTTTTCATATGTTGTTTCATAGGTTGTCAATAAAGTATAAATTCATTCAAATTTGAGAAATTATAGCTTTTCCTATGTTGTTTCCACTAATATACACTTGCAAGGAGTAAGGTCGGAGAAAGGAGAAATTAGCTTTTCTACTAATTAAGTATAAATTTATTCAGATTTGAGAAATCAGAAGTATGGAAGAAATTAATCAATTAAATAAACGGGTATTATCATCAAATTTATTTAAATTAAAAATACCGTAAATAGTGCGGGTACTGAACTACTCTTATATTATAGGAGTTGTTTGTCAATGAGGCCATACTCAAGACTGATAGGTTGACCATTCCAATCACGGATAATGTATCCAAAAGAACCGTTATTGTTTGATAGAGAAGATATGTCAAAGTTTAATTTAAATGTGTCATGAGGCGGTTTTGTCCATTTACCTTTTTTTCTTTATTTTCTTGTACTCTCCTTTGTTTTTCTACTTGAACGTGGTGTTCTTCATCTTTGTAGTCGTTGTCT
The DNA here is from genome assembly GCA_963922045.1 of Persicaria maculosa. Lineage (NCBI taxonomy): Eukaryota > Viridiplantae > Streptophyta > Magnoliopsida > Caryophyllales > Polygonaceae > Persicaria > Persicaria maculosa. The sequence continues at coordinate 10,459,351 of OY998267.1, read as the reverse complement.
ACTTTGTAAGTATTATACCATTTATCCATGTGTGAAGATACAACGTGTTTAAAAGTCGTTACAGACAGGGGAGCTTCGTTTCGGAAAGTGACCTTGTTTCTAGTGAGCTAGATTGTTCATCATGTGAAAGCAAGTTGTTGTTTTTTGGATTTATTTAGTGTATTACTAATCAAGTTTAGAATTTGTTTGATATCTGTCGAACTTGTTATAATTTTATCTATATCCTAACGGATGTTGGGTTTTAAAGGTGAGTGGATATTGCTATACTAACATTCAATGAACAGATGTGTTTCATCCTCCTCTGCATGGTTACACATCACACATTCAGAGGGAACTAGGACACCCTTTTGCCCTAGGCGACAGTTATAGTTGGAAAATCATTTTGCCTTTTAACTTTTGAGGGAGCATCAATGTTCCAAATCCATGAGTTGACATCATTTTCCATTCGGTTCTGACTGGAAATCAAGTTGAAAGTGCTCATAGTTGTAAGCCATCATTCCTTATCTGACCACCAATAAATTCTATATTCAAATTGATTGATAGGGAGAAGGATGTCCATAATCTCTTTAATGATGTTTTGTGGTAAATTTGCATATATGAGATTTTCCTCCCACCATTTGCACCCTTAAAAGGTATTCCCTAAATGACTCATTAATGTTATTGATAGGTGGACAATCTTTTCTTTTCGAAAGAGGTTTAGTTGTTAACACTAGTACATGTAACACCCCTATCCAACATCGGATAGTGGTTTATAAGTGATTCAAACTCTACTCATGTCATAAGAGCTATTCGTTTAGAATTTGTTTGATAGTGGTTTATAAGTGATTCAAACTCTATTCATGTCATAATTAATTTCATTTGAAGTGCTTCGTTCATGTGACGTGTTTCCATAAGTCCTAATCCACCCTTTCTTTTTAGCCTAGTAAATAAATCACATTTCATTCAATAAGTTGGCAGTTGTAGTGAGTAGTGGCGGAATTGAGGGGGTTTGGGGAGAATGTGATTTGCTGTTCCAAAGGGGACAACTTCATGTATTGAGCTCCCCTCACATCGAAAATAAAAAAAAATGATTAAAATTTGAAAAAATAATAGTAAAGGTTGAGATTTTGTGAGAATGGATAGGAGACAGAGAGGGTTTTGTGACCATGGATCCGCACTAGGTTTAGGGTGTGGCTAATTAAAGTCCCCTAGTTTGAAAGAGAAATCAAGAAAATTCTCTTTTTTTTTTAATTTTTACATAAATTTGGATTAACTTTCAACAAAAGTAAAGGAACTCACTATCATATTACTATTGTATACATTGACACATTTATTTCTTAATTTTTATTTAATTTGAACACATTCCTTATCGCGATCTCTCACTATATATATGCTCAATGCAATGCCGTAATGATAAGAAGTTCAAAATCTCCTTAATTTGATTCCATCACCATTTGCAAGTGATTTTCATATTTGGTATAGTAATATATGTATACGCATGCAGCATGCCATTTTGCAAGTCAATGACAAAAACATCATGCATTTTTAATTTGAATACTCAATTAGCTACAAAATGATATATTAAATTTAGGAATGATTTTGAAATTGAATTTAAGTCATTTACTATATGTAATTTTCATTACCCCGTACTTATATATTTTCCATTTCACTTTGATAAATTAGACCTTAATTAAGAAAATTAGATAAAACTGTTGTGTTTTACAAACGAGAGTTTAAATGTGCTATTTTTAGAGGAAAAAAAAAGGGGTTTTAAATCCCAACAACACCTGACAATAGTAATGTGTCAATGTGTACAATAGTAATGTGATATATCTATATTTGAATATAAAAGTGAAAGCTTTTTCTAAATTAATGCTTGGCAATTGAATTTGTACCGAGGAATATAATATAATATAATATATAAATCCGATACAATAAGATGAGAAAACACAGACAAAGAATAATAGGAGATTAATCATAACAACTAACAACAAGTAGTTTAGCTTTTGAATTAGGTTCTGCTGATCGATAAGATACTACACTACACTACACTATATAAGTGAAGAGTGAAGTTACAATGTCGACACTAGACACCAACAAGTGCTTCTTACAACATCATTTGCCATTTGTGTACAGTATCTCCCACAAGAGATCGATCATCGAGGGATCTAAGTTTCGTTTCGTTTGGCGTGAATGTAACCACTATTTTTGATAACATATGCTTTATCCGTTTCACAAAATATATCGTCTGTTATATATATATTTTAGGATAATAAAAATTATATGATCTATTTAAAAATATTCATTTTTTTTACAATTTAATAGTTATTATTAGTAACAAGTGTGAAATTGATTGAAGAAAAGAAGATATTTTATATAGTTTTATTATTTTAAAAATCATATGTGAATAATAAACGACATATGTTAACGAACGAAAAATTAGTTGATTTAAATCCCCACACAAATACAACTTTTTGAAAACTAACCAATTCTCTTACCCTAGTGGTAAAAGTGAGGTATTCTTAGTGCCTCACTTTTAAATCCATGGAGTATTAGACCATCTCCAACAGATTTCCTAAAATTTTCTCAAAATAGAGAAAGAAAATACATATTCTTCAAATTATTTTTGCTTTAACTCCAACAGCTTCCCCATTTCGAAGATTTGGAGAATCATTTAGTTTAAAGAATGCTTCAGATTTAGATAATCCACTCTAATTTTTCTGCTGTTTCTCCATTTTGGAGAATGTGATGGGTAATCTGTTGGACCAAAAAATACCTTAAAATTCTAAAAAAAACTCCAAAATCCCAAAATGGAAAAACTGTTGGAGATTCTCTTAGTCAATAATCTCAGTAGTAGTATTTATGTTAGCCACTTAACTTTTTTGATTCGCTTGTTTTGCAGAATAGTGCTTGAATCCGTAGAACATTAGTCAATAATACGTAGAGGATTAATGCTTGAAGTCATTTATAATAAAACTTTTTTAAAATATATAGTTTTCAACCATCAAGGTCATTTCCCCTAGTGCAAAGATCAGGGGCCCTTTTATTGCCCATCTTAATTTGGGGCTATACCTTGTGTTGGGGCCAATCATGTATAGGTAGTATTTATCTAGTTAAGTTGGTTAGGGAAAATGGTAATTAGTCAATGAATCTTACTTATGTCCTAACATCAAGATCTCTTTGTCAAAATGAATAAAAAAACAAAGATCTCTTTATCAAAGTTTTAATCTATCAATTAACCTTTTCTTTTCAGCATATAAACTATAACAAAATGTCATTAACATTAATCTTAAACTAAAATAAGTGGGTACCACGCGCACTTTCACTAGCCACAGACCGACTATTAATTTATTTGCATTGCCTAGGTATAATTAATTTGAGAAAATGAAAAGAAAAAACTTTATTCAACTATCTATTGTGTCGTTGTAGATAACTTTGGTTGATATTATTACAAGTTTTTTAGTCTTAATTATAGTATTTTTATTTTATTATATTTATTGAAATAATCACTTTTTTAGTAATAAGTATGAGTAAATGACTTATAAAAAAAATTAATAAAAATAATATTTTATATAGTTTTTATCATCTTAAAAAAATGTGAGTAAATAGTAAATGACTTATAAAAGTAAGCGAGAGAATATTTTATAAGTGTGATAGTTATTTAATTCGTATTTCCTTCGTTCACTTTGATTTATTATTTACGCATATTTTATTAAAATAATAAAAATTATATAAAATAATAATTTTTAATAAATTTTTTTAATTAGAATCTCATATTTTTTTTAGTAATAAGTATAATATTATTTAAAAAATTATGGAGTAACAAAAACTCCATCAACATTTTCCAAATGTCTCAGCTTCATATCGTTTCGCATCATAAAGATGTGACATCTAGTAATCTACACACAAATTTTATGGTTACCTACCTTTAACGAAACGAGGTTTTAATGAATTTAACAATTGTTAATTGTTAAATGAAATTACCAAATCACAAATTATCAAAAAACTTTTTTCCCAAATTAAAAACTCCTTTGTCATGGGCCCCGCAATGGCCAATAAATAACGGCCTCTCCTCTCTCAAAAACCTCACAGCCAAACCACACACAAACCTTTCTTTCTAGTTTCTACCATCGAAAACACTCACCAGTACCAACAATAACATGGCTTGCCTGCAAGAAGAGCCTTTGGTAGCCAAGATCCTTGATCTCTATCACAAAATCTCAACCCTAGAGAGCCTCAAGCCCTCCGACGACGTCGACACGCTCTTCACGGAGCTCGTCACCGCGTGCATCCCTCCCCAACCCGACCTCGATGTCACCAAGCTATGTGACAAGGTCCAACAAAAGAGGGCCAGGCTTATCGAGCTTTGCGGCCAAGCTGAAGGCTATCTCGAGAGCCACTACTCGACCATCTTAGGCTCGTACGATAGTCCACTCGACCACCTCACCATCTTCCCTTACTTCAACAACTACATCAAGCTGAGCCAGCTCGAGTTCACCCTCCTTAGCCAACACCTCACCCATGCCCCTAGCCGGATCGCCTTCGTGGGCTCTGGCCCGCTCCCTCTCACCTCCATTTGCCTCGCCTCGTTCCACCTCACCGCCGCCTCCTTCCACAACTATGACATTGACGCGGCAGCTAACTCCATGGCTTCCGCGCTTATCAAGTCTGACCCTGACTTGTCAGAGAGGATGTTCTTCAACACGGTTGACATCATGAACGTCGAAAAGGACGAGCTCGAGGCATACGATGTTGTGTTCCTAGCGGCCCTCGTGGGGATGAACAAGGCCGATAAGGCTCGAGTCATCAACCACTTGTCCAAGAACATGGCTCCCGGAGCTATCCTGATGATCAGGAGTGCTCATGGCGCCAGGGCCTTTCTCTACCCGGTCATCGACCCTCGCGATCTCAACGGATTCGAGACCCTTTCCGTCTTCCACCCAATGGATGAGGTTATCAATTCCGTTGTCGTTGCTCGACGGCTTCCTTACGAGGCCGATTCAATCTGCTCGGTCCACCACGATCACCTCGCCCCCATGATTCTTCCAAGCTGCAAATGCTCAGATTACCAGGTTTTCAATCCCCTTAACCATGGAAACAGAATTGAAGAACTGGCTATCATTAACGAGGAGCAGTGCTAACTGCTTAAGAGTCATAATTCGGTAAATTACTCAAAACCACCCATACAAAACTACCTATTCATCAAGATAGGTTTGGGTGGTTATGTGTAGTTTACCTTCATAATACCGTGTTTGTCATCGTCGATCTCCATATTTGGAATGCTACATCTCTGTCTGAAACATGCTTCCACAGTTCCTGTATTGTTATAGTCCAAGTTTCCTTCAATAAATTCTCCTTGTTTCTCAAGTTGCCAACTTTGTGGCATCTTCGGTCGCTGTGTTATCTTGCCCTTTATTCTAGTGGCTGTGATGAGAGGACACAACCAGAAGTTTACATTATATCTAAATCATTGTTTTTTTTTAATGTGTAACATTGACCATGGCAGTTAATATGAGATGTCTTTTTTGGTGAAGCTTTCAAGTTTTAAGATGTCTTCTCTCATCATTACAATGTACTGATTACTTTTAAGACTAGAAGAGCTTAAAAATATATAAAATGTCTATGCGATATAGACCCAAATTTGGCATGATATTTGCCATAAAGTAGTGACACTGTTGCTAAAAAGAAAGAAAGAAAGAAACTAGTTGCACTAAAATATACCAAAACAATGACATGGCAAAATTGAAAGTTAGTGGGACAGCAACACAAAATGGAGTTACTAAGCTCCATAAAGTTTCCATTTTTTTCTGCATATGGGATGATAAGTCAGATAAGAGATTGGTGAGCGAATATTTCCCATTTACTTGTGTAAATTGTACAAGAGCTATCAAATTAGGATTCATGTTTGATTGGATATGTTGAACTTTCATACGGAGTATAAAATTTGGTAATTCTATAATTATCAGCATGAAACTTTACTTATTTTTTACTGGATAAACTCTATTGATCAAGTAGTTTTACATGATGAGTTGCAGACTATAAGTAAATTAACATTCAAAGGGCAGTGGTCATAAAAAGCCAGGGAGAAAAAATAGCAGCATCCAACAATAGATTGCAAAGAGTAAACCCTTCAGCAGAGTGTGGCCGTAATTTAAAAATTAATCATGAAGTGGTTCGATCCAAATGCTCATAAAAACCAATAAATTTACTAGAATAAGCATCTTCATTAAGTCTAGGATCAACTTCTGAACTACAAAGAGGTCTGAAAGTGAAACAGGCTACAAAAGAAAGCTCGAAGCCATACCGGTCATTTTCTTTCCCAATGTGCTCCTAGTTGTAAGTTGTAAATACATTAACAAACTGGGGTGAACGAAATCTCCTGAAGATAAATGCTGCTCGGAGTCAACTTTTCTGATGGTATTAGACATGAAGACGGAAAGATTTAGGTTGGTAATTCAAGCGATGGAGACCATTTACTTGGGCCGCTTGGCTCCAAGGGGGAAAGAGACTCTTTGTGGGGTCTGCATTGAACCTTGATCAGTAGCCTTTGGCTCTTGGGAACTCGGAGCAGCAGCCTCTTCCTCTTCTTCAGTTTCTTCTTGTGCCTCTGCTGTTTGCTTTGTCGGTATCACTAGTTGGTAATTAGGGCTGATAAGTGTATCCTCTTCTGGTGGGAGCGACAAGCCAGGGCCTCCTAAGCTCTTAGGTAACGGCACCTTGTTTCTGTTTCTTGCCAATTCTAGTAGAACCTAGTTGAGTTAACAAGTTAGAAGCTTGCAATTTATAGAACAGAAACTCAATCATTCCCTACAAATCGAAAGAGACGATTGTAAAAGAAGAACAAGCTCATAGATCACTACAAGGGAAAGGAGGATTCAGACTCTTTACCTTATGTCATAACGGTATTACTATGCTTTCATGTCTAAATAGGAATCAGTGCAAGCTGCTAGAACTAAGTACCCAAAATGGAAACTACACAAAACCACCCGTAATGTAAGCTTATTGGGCACAGTTACACTGTTTCTTCTATTCATCATGACAAAGAAACAGTACAATTGCGCCCAATAAAAAAATTGCTATGTTCAAACAAGATCACATATTCACATCCCTAACAGAAACTAGAAGCGAAAGGAGGATTCAGACTCTTTACCTTATGTCATAACAGTATTACTATGCTTTCATGTCTAAATAGGAATCAGTGCAAGCTGCTAGAACTAAGTACCCAAAACAGAAACTACACAAAACCACCCGTAATGTAAGCTTATTGGGCACAGTTACACTGTTTCTTCTATTCATCATGACAAAGAAACAATACAATTGTGCCCAATAAGAAAATTGCTATGTTCAAACAAGATCACATCCCTAAAAGAAACTAGAAGGGGTGAATCAACGTCTAAAACTCAATCAAAGACCCTAACAAAAAATTTACAGGGTAGCGTTTATATTTGTTTCCTCAAGAGCTTCACCCCACCAAGCTTATGTAGTAAACAGAACACATGCACAATGTTCATCATAAAATTGCAGCAAAGAAGATATTGTGAGAGGGTGAGACTACCTCTCTAGGAGGGGGTTGCGAGAAGCTGAAATTGACTTTAGATTGGACTGCAAGCTGAACATCATCGGTGTCAATTGAACTCTTGCCGGCATGCTCTGAGTAGACTTGCGCATCAGTCAACACATCAACAGCATAACGATACCACAACTCCAAAAATTGGTGGATGACACGAGGCTCGTAATCCTCCACACCCATCGACTTCAATAATGATTTCACAATTTTTGCATCTCTTGGTAAATCTTCATCTCTATCTGCCATCACTATCACTGTTCTTTTCTCACCTGTAGCTGCTATCCAAACTACACTTGGTTATCCGAGGCGTCATCTACCTTTCTTTTCAGGCATCAATCTCAACATAAAACTAAAGGGGATAGTAATAGCACTGTCATGACTAGGAACATGTTCAAACTGAAGGTGAAGGGGGTTAAAAAAAAGGAACACTGAGCACAATCCAATTTGTTTTTATGCTCACATTACAAGTTAAAGAAGTGCGAGATTATATAAGATCAACATGACACCCAAATATGTGCTTTTAATTGTGAGCATGGAGATTGAATCTAACATTGTAAAGTGTAATTTGACAGACCAAAATAAAATCCATGTGAATATACATCGAATCACAATCCTCTTATTGCCTAATTAACCACAAGAACCTGAGTATTGGTCCCATTCAAGAGGGCTTATTTGACCTCTTATCGGAAAGTTTGCACAAAATGTTCGGGTTTTCGACCTAAATGGCTGAATTGTGAAAATATGCCAAAGATTTTTCTTTCAGATCCAATTTTCAGTTGTGGAAACAAGAGCGAGTATATTCCCATTGAGTTAAATATCCAATTAGGCATGCCTCTCATCAATTTGCTAAAGATTCAGATCTTCTATGCGCAATTTGGTAGAATTTTCACCGACTGGACGGTACGATACAGTGATTTCCCCAACTTCAAAACCCTAACACATGACTTATGAGCTAAAAAGAAAAAGATATTTAGCTTCTAGAACTCCTTTGAGTGCATTCAATCGCAACACAGGCCAAAAACAAAAAACCTAACCGGTTGTCACAAATCACGACCATTTACCTACCTGGAAGATATCCGTCGGCGTTTGAATTCAGCGTTCAGCTTGGATCACGAAAATATCAGTTGCGGAGAGCAAAATCGCATTGAGTTGCTTTGAATCGCTGCACCGATGCAATCGTTCGAGTTAAGCGTGGGACACAGCCTACAGGGAGAGATAATCGACAACGAGGAGGAGGAAGAGGAAGAACGCACCAGCGGTTCTTCTACTGTCATTAAATATTTTTTTGGCCAGCCCACTTTGCTGATCATTACTCCATAAATAATGGGCTATAGGCTATAGCCCACTTTGCTGATATTAAAAAAAAAAAAACAAGGTTTTTCCTTGGATAATCTAATTTTATATAAACTCAATAAATAAGTTTTTAGAACATTATTTGGTTTCAAGTTTATGAAATTTTAATTTAACTAGTTTAGTACCCGCAACTATTATGTGGTTTTTTTTTAAATTAATATATTTAATATTTCATATTAAAAAAATATAAATTTTTTTGTTTGTACTCTAAACTCTAGTAATGCTCACCTCGAAAACTATAACGTTATATATTGAGTGGGGGCAGAAGAACACAAATTGAACTAAATCAAGTCGATTGTCAAAGTTTTACTTTTACACTATCCTATAAACAAACAATTGCATGCACATACTAATTACGGTCAATTGGAATAAATTATAAACAAACAAAATAGAAAGATAAAATGCTAAAAATTAGATCGGTGACAAGATTGCAAGCAATTAAAATGATCAATAAAAAAACTTACAACAGTGAGGAAGACAACATTGATGAAGAGATGGTAGAATTTATACAATTGAAGACACAAGAGGTATTTTTGTATAAGAATCTTATTGAAGAGATCCAATATAGATTTTGTTAGTTATTTGAGTTTATCCGAAATTTTATTCAAATTCAAAATTGCAATCATATTCAATTCAAAATAATTTTAATGAAATTAATAAAGAGAAATTTAAAAATAAAATCAATTGGTTAAGATTTAGGGGAAAAAATAATTAATTAATTATTATGTATTTAAATAAGTAATTTGATTTATAATAAATAATAATTGAAGAGATCCGATATAGATTTTGTTAGTTATTTAAGTTTATCCGAATTGTTATTCAAATTCAAAATTGCAACCATATCCAATTCAAAATAATAATTGATTTTTCTAATATTTTAATTAGTAAAATAATAATAATTAATTAAGTAGATTTGTTTGCTTAATTAGATAAGATAGAATCTTTACTTAATTAGATTTTCTAACTAACAAATCTTAACAATTAATAACAAATCTTATAATAAAAAATAGTCCTACTTTAAAGGAGAAGCCGCCATATGGGTTAGGCGACTTCTCTTTTAGTATTATAACTAGTGTAATTCCCGCGCCATGGCGCGTTTACGAGGAAAAAAATAGAATATAAAATATTTATTATAAGGAAGAACCAAATAACATTCTAAAAAAATGTTCAAAAATTTTAATACGATAATATTGGTCGGGGACAATATATGTGTTCACAAAGGGCACAGAGTTGCTGCAAGTTTGAAGTTGGAAATCGTAATTGTTGCAAATTCCCTCATGTGCTTAGCACTCTTTCCCATCAAGTTAGAGCGGATTGTTGCCTCGATTCGATATCCCTAGATTGGAAAAAACCAAACTGAAGTATTAATTTTAGTTCAAACAAAGGAGTTTTATAACGTTATAATTAAATCAAGGGAAGTAAAGGAACAACACGTACCATTTCATCAACACAAACCAACTAAAGTATTGGTTTAAATCGGCTCCCATGATATGGAGGCTTAGAGTATATACCCTATAATTAGAACCACTTTGATGATGGAAACTTCAACAATATCATTGAGGCTAGTGTATTAAACAATTGATCTTGTCATCTAAGCAAAGGATGAAAATAAATTATGAGTTTGATGCGTGAGGAAATGGGTTTTAGAGGACCGTATTTACAATAAAGTAGGGCAAAAAGGATGATCCAAAATCAAAAGATTATGTACGACATGATATTGGAAGGGAAAAATAGAGAAGGAAAAGAATCTTTGACTTTATTTAATTGAGATGGATACAATGTAAGGGATGATGATAAGAGAAAGAAAAATCGGTTAGAAAAGAACCATCCATATCTGATTTATATAGGAATAATAATGGAGATTACAATAGAGTAAGGTTATGAGGTAAAATTTAGTTAGGAAAGAATATGATAATATGACTCTTAATTAAAAAATAATAGACCGAAGATTGAAGCAAATTAATTTCTAAAAAATAATATAACAAATAAAGTAAACTAATCCGAGTATAGATAAAAGCTTCACAGGGGACCCCTATATGGATTATACAAATGGCACATTATTTTCTAAGTAGATTACATTGGTTATTATAATAAGTGGAGATAACCCCTAATTTTCATCTGAATGAATTGATGATGATAAACATGATATTTTGGTGGAGCAGTCAAAGAAACATGGTTGCAACACCAGTTAGTCAACCATGCTCAATTAAGCCGGATTCAGGTATGGCGTTGTCAATGCTCCCTGATTGAGTGTATTTATGCAAATCTAACCCGAAAGTTTAAAAAATCACATGCAATTCACCACTCTGTTCACCCATAATCAAATAAACAAATAAGCGATTAAAAATAATAAGATTTTCCTTTAGATAATCACTTAGAAGCTCTGCACCTCATAATGATTTTCCCATTAACAATTTATAGTACAAATTAACCGAACCAACCTTGTAAGATCTCTTTATATATGGTTCATTCTAAAAGACCCATAAATTTAAGCAAACTACATTAAGACAACATTACATTTTATCATATAACTACTTCTGGTATGTAATGCATAATAATATTTAAAAAAGTTAGGAGATGAAAAACAATATAAAGTAGTTAGAAGATAAAACCTTTGAAAGTTAATTGGGAAAGGAAAATATAAAATTTAAGAAATATAATATGTTGGAGTATTATATAGGATCCAAAAGCCCACAAACATTCCAATGAATACAAATAAATTTACATTTAGTGGAATTTTCATCATAAATGCACATAATTAAAGCTACTTGGTCAAATTGTAGGTGCTTAGGGAGATTGATACTTATAGGGTTACAACATCAATAATATGACGTCAATAATTGCATTATAATTTTCACATATTCAGTCGTTTGATATGAACATTGCAAAGATTATAAACACATTGGAGGGAAAATGATAAAATCAAATCAAAAGATAAGATATAATAAGATATAGGAAAAAATAAAAAAAAATTGGTTAGGAAAGATTGCAAGATATTTAAAAGCTAAGATCTTAATTTCTGTAATTTCTGTATTTAATTTGAAAAACAACAATGCAAAAACTGGATATGTGCAATGATGAAATTAACATCTTAATATTTGGTGGTTGTTGAACATACTTTATGAGTTGCATTTGCAAAATATATGCACCATGTAAATGTTGCAATGAAGACATAGGCCTTCTAGGGGTGCATTTGTAGATGATTCAGCAATGCAAAAACTCAATCGAAAGCAAATAGAATGAAGAAAAAAATCCCAACTCAATCGGCAGAATCCCATTGCATAAACTAAATAAACAGAAAAATCATAAACTAATAGAATTAAATATTAATGAATCCAAGTAAGATAAATAAATACCAGTATAATGAAAATGTAATTAAACAATCATCATCAAAGATTAGGGAGTGTAAACAACAATTGAATAAAAAAGTGCCTACAAAAATAAGTAAAATCTAGATAAATGACAATAAAATTTAGAACAACTTTTGTTCAAAGAATAGGTCAGTCATGTGTAAGATGAGAATGTAAAATCCAGAAGAGGAGATTGGGCAAAATAGCAAACTCAATCAGGCAAATAAAGGGGCGGATGCAAAATTGGTTCACTAACCTCTTCGATTGAATCCGTTGTTGGTGAAAGGGAGATCAATTCTTTGAAACGTATATATAGAGAATGTGTAAGATTTGAAGAATCAGAGGCAAAAAATTCAAGGAATCCCGGATGTAGCCATGTCGGAAAAGAGGAGATCAGGCAAAATAGCAAATTGAATCAAGCATATAAGAGAAACATTAACGATGCACAATCGGTTCACTAACCTCTTCGATTGAATATGTTAGTGCTAGGAGGGACATACATTCCTTGAATCCAGGTAGAACCCTGACAAAAAAAACTCAAATCAATTGTTCTGATATGTTGTAAAAAATAAGTACTCCGTATAATAATGGGTAGATATAGAAGAAGATTACCTTGGACTCTTGGAGAGGAGAAACACCATAGGGAGGAAATCCATAGAAGATGGAAGTTGTGAAGGAAAAGAAGCCGAATCTGTAAAAATCTGGAAGAAGCAAGAAGCGCCTTACCTTGGTATGTGTACCACCTTCGAAATCTGAAGGAAGAAAAATCTGTCAAAATTTAAAAGACAAAAAATCTAAAAGAAGCAAATTGAAGAAGCAAGCCAGCGACGTCGTCCCGCCAGCATCCAAGGCAAAGCCCTATATGGTTGACTATTGAATTGACGTACAAACGGGAGGAAAGAAGCGGTGTCAAAGGCAAAACCCGGGCTATTGAATTGAACATTAGAGGAAAAGGAAGACAGAGAAATTAGCAATAGACCTAACTTGTAGGCCACGGTTGAAGCAATCCGGAGGCAGCGGGATCCTTTCTCCATGAGCTTATCGGCGAAATCCAAAGGATTGTGAATCAGAAGACAACCAAAAGGAGGCGTCTAAAAGAAGGAGAAAGAACGGGAGAAGAAGGAGGCGTCAAAAATGAAAATTAAACCCTAAGTATTCTTTGTTCCTGGGAAAAGGGGGAAAAAATAAAAAGATAAAAAAAAGATAAAAATTGATTGGGCGGAAGGGAGTGAATTATGGGGAGACTGCCACGTAAGCAAAAGTCTTCTGTTTTAAAGTATTATATACATATATATAGATAGATATTGATGATTTTATATAAAGTCGGTTATTTGTTGCTTAAAAAAATTGCATTTAAGTAAATACAGTAACATTATTAACATAAACAAACACTCCCTCCTTTAATTAAAAGATTTCATTTTATAAATTTGCACATTTTTTTTAAGAAAAAAAATAAAAATATATTTATATCCCCCATTATTATTCTACCTTTTTATTTTATTGAAAACTAGAATTAACATCTCTTAAACATTTCAAGAACAATTTTGAAAAGTGGACACAAAAATACATAAAATGACATCTTTTTAGTAACAAAATTTTATCCTTAAAATGATATTTTTTTCTTAACGGATGGAGTATTTAAAAATAATATAAAAAATATATATTGATTTTAGGTTTTTAGTATTTTTTTATAACATTAAAAAAATAATATAATATGATAAATATATCAGATTGAATAAATAAATAAATAAATAAAATTAGCCAATCCAAAGGTATTTTTTTCTAATAAATAAAATTAGCCAATCTAATAAATAAAATTGAGTACCTATTTTAGATGGAACAGACAACAGAGCATTTTTTTTTGCATGAAGGTTAGTTTAAAAGTGAGTTACTTTCTTTAAAAAAAAAGAAAAATGAAATATATGTTCTTCCAAAAAGAAAATTGTGAGAAACCGAACCCTCCGCTTCCATTTTGTCCCCAAAATCCCACCGCCTGGTCCGCCTCAAATTCTCGAACGGGTAGCACAAACCCTAGCTATCTAGCACTCATCTTCGAATTTGTTGTCCAACTGTTTGATCCCTTCCTCAACGATAAACCCCACCGCCTCGAACGATACCACAAACCCTAGCCCTAATCTTGGAATTTCCAGTCCAATCGATTGATCCTTCCTCAACGATGACCATAGCCCACATCTTCGAAGCTCAACAGAGCTAGATCGACCTTCTGATAACCCCCACCGCCTCGAAAGATAGCACAAACCCTAGCCCACATCTTCGAAGATCAACGAATCCAGATCGACCTTCTGATAACCCTACTGCCTCGAAAGATAGCACAAACCCTAGCCCACATCTTCGAAGATCAACGAAGCCAGATCGACCTTCGGATAACTCCCACCGCCTCAAATGGTAGCACAAACCCTAGCCCACGTCTTCGAAGAATAACGAAGCCAGATCGACCTTCACAACTCGAAGTCGGTAAATCCTTCGACAAAGGAAGCCAGATCTCAACAGCAAGACACAAATCGACCTTCACAATTCGAAGTCGCCAGTCGATAAATCCTTCGACGAAGGAAAGAAAAAGCTCGATTTCGGCCCGTCTTCAGATCTGTGAAAAGCTCCGTCTGTAGATCTAGATCAAAATTGGAAAAGCCTTCCAGATCCATGAATTTCGTGGATAGGAGAAACAGTTGCAACGTTACGCTCGATTTCGGTCGACTACACCGCTGTTGTCAAATCGTAAGTACTTCGATCACCGAAATTGGCACCGGTGACAATCTGAAACCCTCTATTCTGGTCGATGGCTCATGCCTCCGTCACTTGCAGTGAACGATGAGGAGTACAAAACAAACTCAGGTCATGTCTCTACACTCTTTTTATTAACCCTTAGCTTTCATTTGTTTTCTGTTGTGGAAATCTGTTTGTTTTAAGGTGTATAGATTCTCATTAATGCTTGCCTAATGTACCACCTTTCAGTCACGGGTCGATGGCTCCTGCCTCTGTCACTTGGAGTGAACGATAGATAAAAACTGAACAAGAGGAGTCCAAAAGCCAGGTTTTGTCTCTCGATCTACTCTTCTTACGCAGTTTGATTGTTTATAGTAATTAGCTTTGATTTGTTTGCTGTTGTGGAAATCTATCTATTTTAAGGTGTAGACTGTACAGAACCTCATTGTTGCTTGCCTAATATACCATCTTTTACTTCATTCATTGGTTGCACCTACCTGTTTGCTTTGCTGGTTTCTTTCCTGCTTACTTTTATTGAATCTTTTACATAATTCTTCGGTGTCACTTTCCTGCTTATTTTGAAGTAAGATAGGTTGCGTTTCATTTAGTTGTCATTCCTTTTCATATGTTTCATGTGCTGCATAGACATCATCATAAGATACCTGCATGTCCCATATAATCTAGACGTTGAGTGTTGTAAGATTGTCCAGAAAATGAAAAGTTCAAATGCCTCAAAACGTGAATAAAATTCTATGTCCCAAAAATCAGGAAAAACAAATGAGCAAATGGAATGTTCAAATGCCTCGGTTGCCATTTTTCGTTAATGAAAAATGGAAGACAATGAGAAATGGAATATAGAAAGATTCAATGTCTCAAAAAAAAGTTTGTGTCCAACTCTTGGAAAAGCAAAGTTCAAATGCCTCGAAACGAGAATTAAATTTCTCAGTCCCTATTGTTGCCTTGTGAGAGAAACTTCAAATGCCTCGTCAAGTCAAGAAATGAGCTTCTTGATCTCATAATACGGAAAAAAAAGGCTCAGTCCCGAAAATAAAGATTGTGTCCAACTCTTGGAAATGCAAAGTTGAGAGATGCCTTGAAACGAGAATTGAATTTCTCAGTCCCTATTGTTGCCTTGAAAGAGAAACTTCAAATGCCTCGTAAAGTCAAGAATTGAGCTTCATGATCTCATAATACAGAAACAAAAAGGCCCGGTCCCGAAAATAAAGATTGTGTCCAAATCGGAACATGGTTCTAGTCCCAAGTACGACTCTCATGAGAATATAATTTCTCTGTCCCAAAAATGGAATGTTCATTTCCCGAAACAATGAGAAATGGAATATAGAAAGATTTCATGTCCCTAAAAGAAAGTTTGTGTCCAACTCTTGGAAATGCAAAGTTCAAATGCCTCGAAACGAGAATTGAATTTCTCAGTCCCATAAACAAATATTTGAATATTGTTGCCTTGAAACAGGAACTAGAAATGCCTCGTCAGTCATGAAATGAGCTTCTTGATCTCATACGGAAACGAAAAGGCCCAGTCCCGAAAATAAAGATTGTATCCAAATCGGAACATGGTTCTTGTCCCAAGTCGGTTCTAATGAGAATGTAATTTCACTGTCCCAAAAATGGAATGTTCATGACCTGAAACAATGAGAATGGAACACACAGAAAGATTCGATGTCCCCAAAAGAAAGTTTGTGTCCAACTCTTGGAAAAGCAAAGTTCAAATGCCTCGAAACGAGAATTAAATTTCTCAGTCCCTATTGTTGCCTTGTGAGAGAAACTTCAAATGCCTCGTCAAGTCAAGAAATGAGCTTCTTGATCTCATAATACGGAAAAAAAAGGCTCAGTCCCGAAAATAAAGATTGTGTCCAACTCTTGGAAATGCAAAGTTGAGAGATGCCTTGAAACGAGAATTGAATTTCTCAGTCCCTATTGTTGCCTTGAAAGAGAAACTTCAAATGCCTCGTAAAGTCAAGAATTGAGCTTCATGATCTCATAATACAGAAACAAAAAGGCCCGGTCCCGAAAATAAAGATTGTGTCCAAATCGGAACATGGCTCTAGTCCCAAGTACGACTCTCATGAGAATATAATTTCTCTGTCCCAAAAATGGAATGTTCATGTCCTGAAACAATGAGAAATGGAATATAGAGAGATTTCATGTCCCTAAAAGAAAGTTTGTGTCCAACTCTTGGAAATGCAAAGTTCAAATGCCTCGAAACGAGAATTGAATTTCTCAGTCCCATAAACAAATATTTGAATATTGTTGCCTTGAAACAGGAACTAGAAATGCCTCGTCAGTCATGAAATGAGCTTCTTGATCTCATACGGAAACAAAAAGGCCCAGTCCCGAAAATAAAGATTGTGTCCAAATCGGAACATGGTTCTTGTCCCAAGTCGGTTCTAATGAGAATGTAATTTCACTGTCCCAAAAATGGAATGTTCATGACCTGAAACAATGAGAATGGAATACAGAAAGATTCGATGTCCCCAAAAGAAAGTTTGTGTCCAACTCTTGGAAATGCAAAGTTCAAATGCCTCGAAACAAGAATTGAATTTCTTACTCCCTTAAACAAATATTTGAATATTGTTGCCTTGAAACAGAAACGTCAAATGCCTCGTAAGTCATGAAATGAGCTTCTTGATCTCTTAATACGGAAACAAAAAGACCCAGTCCCAAAAATAAAGATTGTGTCCAAATCGTAGCATGGTTCTGGTCCCAAGTTAAGAGTTTAATGAGAATTTAATTCCTATGTCCTATAAATAAAGATTGTGTCCAAATTGGAACATGGTTCTGGTCCAAAGTTACGGTTCTAATGAGAATTTAATTCCTCTTTCCCAAAAATAAAGATTGTGTCCAAATCGAAACATAGTGCTAGTCCTATGTACGGTTCTAATGAGAATTTAATTTCTCTGTCCCCAAAAATGGAATGTTCGTTCCTCGAAACAATGAGAAATGGAATATAAAAAGATTCCATGTCCCCAAAAGAAAGTTTGTGTCCAACTCTTGGAAATGCAAAGTTCAAATGTCTCGAAACGAGAATTGAATTTCTCAGCCCCATAAACAAGTATTTGAATATTGTTGCCTTGAAACAAAAGCTTCAATTGCCTCGTCAAGTCAAAAATTGAGCTTTATGATCTCATAATACGGAAACTAAAAGGCCTAGTCCCAAGTACGGTTCTAATGGGAGTGTAATTTCTCTGTCCCCAAAAATGGAATGTTCGTGTCCCGAAACAATGAGAAATGAAATATAGAAAGATTTCATGTCCCCATAAGAAAGTTAGTGTCCAACTCGTAGAAATTCAAAGTTCAAATGCCTCGAAATAAGAATCGAATTTCTCAAGTCTTATAAACAAATATTTGAATATTGTTGCCTTGAAACAGAAACTTCAAATGCCTCCTCAAGTCGAGAAATGAGCTTTTTTGATCTCATAATACGAAATCTAAAAGGCCTTGTCCTGAAAATAAAGATTGTGTCCAAAACGGAATATGGTTCTAGTCCCGAGTATGATTCTACCGTGAATGTAATTTCTCTGTCCCAAAAATGAGATTTTCGTGTCCCGAAACAATGAGAAATGGAATATAGAAAGTTTCCTTGTCCCCAAAAGAAAGTTTGTGTCCAACTCTTGGAAATGCAAAATTCAAATGCCTTGAAACGAGAATTGAATTTCTCAGTCCCATGAACAAATATTTGAATGTTGTTGCCTTGAAATAGAAACTTGAATTGCCTCATTAAGTCAAGAAATGAGCTTCTTGATCTCATAATAAGGAAACTTAAAGGCCCAGTCCCGAAATTAAAGATTGTGTCCAAATCGGAATATGGTTCTGGTCCCAGGTGCGTTTCTAATGAGAGTGTAGTTTCTCTGTCCCCAAAATGGAGTGTTCATGTCCCAAAACAATGAGAAATAGAATATAGAAAGATTTCATGTCCCAAAAAGAAAGTTTGTGTCCAACTCTTGGAAATTCTAAGTTCAAATGCCTCGAAACGAATATTTGAATGTTGTTGCCTTGAAACAGAAACTTCTAATGCCTTGACAAGTCAAGAAATGAGCTTCTTGATCTCATAATATATAATCTAAAAGTCCCATCTCTGAAAATAAAGATTGTGTCCAAATCGGAACATGGTTCTGGTGCTATGTACTGTTCTAATGAGAATTTAATTTCTCTGTCCCAAAAAATGGAATGTCCGTGTCCCGAAACAACGAGAAACGGAATATAGAAAGATTCCATGTTCTAAATGAAAGTTTGTCTCCAATTCTTCGAAATGCAAAGTTCAAATGCCTCTAAACTAGAATTGGATTTCTTACTCCCTTAAACAAATATTTGAATATTGCTGCCTTAAAACATAAACTTGAAATGCCTCGTAAGTCATGAAATGAGCTTCTTGATCTCATAATACGGAAACAAAAAGGCCTAGTCCAGAAAATAAAGATTTTTTCCAAATCGGAACATGGTTCTGGTCCCAAGTTACGGTTCTAATGAGATTTTAATTTAATTCCTCTGTCCCAAAAATAAAGATGGTGTCCAAATCGGAACATGGTTCTGGTCCTATGTACGGTTCAAATGAGAATTTAATCTCTCTGTCCCCAAAATGGAATGTTCGTGCCCTGAAACAATGAGAAATGGAATATAGAAAGTTTCCTTGTCCCCAAAAGAAAGTTTGTGTCCAACTCTTGGAAATGCAAAATTCAAATGCCTCGAAACGAGAATTGAATTTCTCAGTCCCATGAACAAATATTTGAATGTTGTTGCCTTGAAATAGAAACTTGAATTGCCTCATTAAGTCAAGAAATGAGCTTCTTGATTTGATAATAAGGAAACTTAAAGGCCCAGTCCCGAAATTAAAGATTGTGTCCAAATCGGAATATGGTTCTGGTCCCAAGTATGGTACTAATGGGAGTGTAATTTCTCTGTCCCCAAAAATGGAATGTTCGTGTCCCGAAACAATGAGAAATGGAATGTAGAAAGATTTCATGCCCCTATAAGAAAGTTTGTGTCCAACTTGTGGAAATGCAAAGTTCAAATGCTTCGAAATAAGAATCAAATTTCTCAAGTCTTATAAACAAATATTTGAATATTGTTGCCTTGAAATAGAAACTTCAAATGCCTCATCAAGTCAAGAAATGAGCTTTTTGATCTCATAATACAAAATCTAAAAGCCTTGTCCCAAAAATAAAGATTGTGTCCAAATCAGAATATGTTTCTGGTCCCAAGTATGATTCTACTGAGAATGTAATTTCTCTGTCCCAAAAATGAAATGTTCGTGTCCCGAATCACTTAGAAATGGAATATAGAAAGTTTCCTTGTGCCCAAAAGAAAGTTTGTGTCCAACTCTTGGAAATACAAAAGTCAAATGCCTTGAAACGAGAATTGAATTTCTCAGTCCCATGAACAAATATTTGAATGTTGTTGCCTTGAAATAGAAACTTGAATTGCCTCATTAAGTCAAGAAATGAGCTTCTTGATTTCATAATAAGGACACTTAAAGGCCCAGTTCCGAAATTAAAGATTGTGTCCAAATCGGAATATGGTTCTGGTCCCAAGTACGTTTCTAATGAAAGTGTAGTTTCTTTGTCCCCCGAAATGGAGTGTTCATGTCCCAAAACAATGAGAAATGGAATATAGAAAAATTTCAAGTCCCCAAAAGAAAGTTTGTATCCAACTCTTGGAAATTCTAAGTTCAAATGCCTCGAAACAAATATTTGAATGTTGTTGCCTTGAAGCAGAAACTTCAAATGCCTCTTCAAGTCAAGAAATGAGCTTCTTGATCTCATAATATTGAATCTAAAAGGCCCATCTCTGAAAATAAAGATTGTGTTCAAATCAAAACATGGTTCTGGTCCTATGTACTATTCTAATGAGAATTTAATTTCTCTGTCCCCAAAAATGGAATGTCCGTGTCAGAAACAATGAGAAATGGAATATAGAAAGATTTCATGTCCCCAAAAGAAAGTTTGTTTCCAACTCTTGGAAATGCAAAGTTTAAATGCCTCTAAACTAGAATTGAATTTCTCACTCCCTTAAACAAATATTTGAATATTGTTGCCTTGAAACTGAAGCTTCAATTGCCTCGTCAAGTCAAAAATTGAGCTTTTTGTTCTCATAATACGGAAACTAAAAGGCCGAGTCCCAAAAATAAAGATTGTGTCCAAAGTTTAAATGCCTCTAAACTAGAATTGAATTTCTCATTCCCTTAAACAAATATTTGAATATTGTTGCCTTGAAACAGAAGCTTCAATTGCCTCGTCAAGTCAAAAATTGAGCTTTTTGATCTCATAATATGGAAACTAAAAGGCCGAGTCCCAAAAATAAAGATTGTGTCCAAATCGGAACATTAATGGGAGTGTAATTTCTCTGTCCCTAAAATTGGAATGTTCCTGTCCCGAAACAATGAGAAATGGAATATAGAAAGATTTCATGTCCCCATAAGAAAGTTTATGTCCTACTCTTGGAAATGCAAAGTTCAAATGCCTCGAAATAGGAATCGAATTTCTCAAGTCTTATAAACAAATATTTGAATATTGTTGCCTTGAAACAGAAACTTCAAATGCCTCGTCAAGTCAAGAAATGAGTTTTTTGATCTCATAATACGAAATCTAAAAGGCCTTGTCCCGAAAATAAAGATTGCAAATCGGAATATGGTTCTGGTCCCAAGTACGATTCTACTGAGAATGTAATTTCTCTGTCCCCAAAAATGAAATGTTCATGTCCCGAAACAGTGAGAAATGGAATATAGAAAGTTTCCTTGTCCCCAAAAGAAAGTTTGTGTCCAACTCTTGGAAATGCAAAATTCGAATGCCTCGAAACAAGAATTGAATTTCTCAGTCCCATGAACAAATATTTGAATGTTGTTGCCTTGAAATAGAAACTTGAATTGCCTCATTAAGTCAAGAAATGAGCTTCTTGATCTCATAATAAGGAAACTTAAAGGCCCAGTCCCGAAATTAAAGATTGTGTCCAAATCGGAATATGGTTCTGGTCCCAAGTACGTTTCTAATGAGAGAGTGTAGTTTCTCTGTCCCCAAAACGGAGTGTTCATGTCCCAAAACAATGAGAAATGGAATATAGAAAGATTTCATGTCACCAAAAGAAAGTCTGTATCCAACTCTTGGAAATTCTAAGTTCAAATGCCTCGAAACGAATATTTGAATGTTGTTGCCTTGAAACGGAAACTTCAAATGCCCCGTCAAGTCAATAAATGAGCTTCTTGATCTCATAATATGGAATCTAAAAGGCCCATCTCCGAAAATAAAGATTGTGTCCAAATCGGAATATGGTTCTACTCCCAAGTACGGTTCTACTAAGAGTGTAATCTCTGTCCCCAAAAATGGAATGTTCGTGTCCCGAAGTAATGAGAAATGGAATATAGAAAGATTCCTTGTCCACAAAAGAAAGTTTGCATCCAACTCTTGAAAATGAAAAATTCAAATGCCTCGAAACGAGAATTGAATTTCTCAGTCCCATAAACAAATATTTGAATATTGTTGCCTTGAAACAGTAGCTTCAAATGCGTCGTCAAGTCAAGAAATGAGCTTCTTGTTCTCATAATACGAAAACTAAAAGGCCTAGTCCCGAAAGTAAAGAGATTTCTCTGTTCCCAAAAATGGAATGTCCAAATCGGAATATGGTTTTGTTGTTATGGTCCCAAGTAAAGTTCTAATGAGAGTGAAAATAAAGATTATGTCCCAAGTACGGTTCTAATGGGAGTTCAATTTCTCTGTTCCCAAACTGGAATGTTTGTGTCCCAAAACAAAAGGTTCAAATGCATCGATTGTCCCACTCTTGGGAAAGCATAGTTCAGATGCCTCATTGTCATTTATCGGTTCTGAAAAATGGAATACAAAAAGATTCCTTTTCCCAAAATGAAAGTTTGTGCTCCTCTCTTGGAAAAGCGAAGTTCAAATGCCTCGATTATCACTTCCCGGTCCTGAAAAATGGAATAGAGAGAGATTTCTTGTTCTAAACAGAAAGATTGTGTCCCACTCTTGGAAAACTGAGTTCAAATGCCTCAAAAAGAGAATTTAGTTTCTCAGTCCGGATAAGCAAATATTTGATTATAAATTCCCGATAAACAAATATTTGAATATTTTTCCTCTGAAACTTTAAATTCAAATGCCTTGTTAAGAAATGAGTTTCTTCATCTCAAAATATGGAAGCAAATATACCCAATCCCTAAAAGAACAATTGTGTTCAAATCGGAACATGGTTCTAGTCCCAAAAATAAATAGTTTTGATGAGATTGTAATTTCTCCGTTCCAAAAAATGGAATGTTTATGTCTTGTAACAAAAAGTTCAAATGCCTCTGTTGCCATTTCTTGGTTTTGAAAAAGGAATGCAAAGAGATCCCCTGTCCCAAAAAAGAAAGTTTATGCTCCACACTTGGAAAAGCAAAGTTCAAATGCCTCGATTGCCATTTCTTGGTCGTGAAAATTGGAATAATAAGAGAATCTATGTCCTGAAAAGAAAGTTTGTGCCTCACTCTTGGAAAAGAAAAGTTCAAATGCCTCCATTGTCATTTCTCCGTCCTGAAAAATGGAATATAGAGAGATTCATTGCCCCGAAAGGAAAGTTTGTGACCCCCTCTTGGAAATGCAAAGTTCAAATGTCTTGTAACAAGAATGAAGTTTCCTAGTCCCAATAAATAGATAGTGAGATATTGTCGCCCTAAAACAGAAAATTCAAATGCCTTGTGGTGAGGGGGATTCTTGTTGTTCTTTGATCAAGAAATGTCTTTTTGGGACTAGGAAACTTCAGATGCATGGACGATTTCTTGCTCCTGAAATATGGAAATGGAAGTGCTCTATCCTGAAAAGAAAAGATTTTATCTTAAAATTGTGGCTTAGTTCTGGACTTGAAAATAAACATTCAGAATATCTTTGTCCCCAAAAAGGTCAACAGAATGAGTGGCTTGAAACGGAATATCAAATGTCTCGACAAGATATGAGTCTGTTTCCTAATAGGCTGATGTGACTATATTCAACAAAGTTTCTATTTCCATCACCTTGTTTGTTTGTTTTTCTTGCTTTTTGTTGAATTGGACAATCTCTGGAATATGTTCTGTTGTCTAATTCTATTGTATTCTGACTGGGGAAAATAGTTTCATAAATATTATACGCAAGAAGAGAATTTGGTTTGGTCAGGGAAAAGCAAGAACAGATACTGCATCACTCATCAGCTGTTAAGAGTGACTATATTATTTATATAGCAGGATGAAGAGCATGAAGCTCAATAGCAATGATAAAGGCACTTGGAATTTATGTACATAAAAGGAAGAGTTGTTATCCATTGGCTAAAATGAATATTGAAGTAAAGATCTTGGGATGTCATATTACATGATACCATGTACAAGGACTTGTGGAGCTTTACGGGTAGAGGGGTCATGTTTCTATGAAAAAATCATAAAAATGTATGATTTTCTAATGACCTTGAGGCTTGACATCATATGGATGCAAGTCAGTCTTTCCTCGCTTAAGTGAGCATTGGATTGTGATTCATGATATGGTTGCGACACGGTCTTATTCTTATATTCAGCCTTAAGGTCATGAACCAGTACGATTAGGGTGTAAAATTACTTGATACTATATGCAAAGATTTATGGAGCTTTAGGGGACATTGTGTCTCTGACATCACATTGAATGCAAGTGAGTCTTTTCTTTAGCCTATGTGAGCATTTGGCTGTGAAGTTTTCATGATTTTTATGGTCATGGACTCATGGATGGAACACAATCATTGGATGGGTGCTTTTGAATTATTGGATTTCCACTCACATAGAACAAAGACCTTAGGATGTTGTATTAAAGCTTAGTGAATTACATTCTGTTTTATGCAGTTTCCTCTTAGATTTCAAATTATGTGGTTCAGAACGACATTACTCAGTTCCTAACAGCGGATAACAGAATGTCTTTGTCCTGAAAATGGAACTTCAAAACCAAACCAAGAGGAGTCCAGAATGTTTCAGTCTTTGATCCTAAAACCCTTGAAGATGACATTACCCATGAAACAAAGGATCAACCACCAATCCTCCTTTTCTTATGTTGTTTATTGTTTGTGCCTACTGCTGCTTGTTTGTGGTGAGAGGGGATTCTTACTGTTCTTTGATCAAAAAATTTCTTTTTGGGACCAGGAAACTTCAGATGCATGGACAATTTCTTGCTCCTGAAATATGGAAACGACAATGCTCCATCCTGAAAAGAAAAGATTGTATCTTAAAATCGGGACTTAGTTTTGGACTTGAGTCTTGAAAATAAAACGATCAGATTATCTTTGTCTCCAAAAAGGTCAACGGAATGAGTGGCCTGAAATGGAAAATCAAATGCCTCGACAAGAAATGAGTTTGTCCCCTAATATGTTGTTGTGGATATATTCATCAAAGTTTCTATTTCCATCGCCTTGTTTGTTTGTTTTTCTTGCTTTTTGTTGAATTGGACAATCTCTGGAATATGTTCTGTTGTCTGCATCACTCAGTAGTAGTTAAGAGTGACTAAATTATGTATATTGCAGGATGAAGAGCATGAAGCTCAATAACTATGATAAAGGCACTTAGTAATTACGTACATAACAGGAAGAGCTGCTATCCATTGGCTAAAATGGATGTTGGAGCATCTTAGGGTGTTAGATAACATCATATCATGTACAAAGATTTGTGGAGCATTACGAGTAGAGGGATCATGTTTCTATGAATAAGATCATAAAAATGTATGATTTGGTTATGACCTTGAGGCTTGAGATAACATGTCCAAAGATTTGTGGAGCTTTATTGGTAAAAGGGCCATGTTTCTCTTTATAATATCATAAACAATTATGATATAGTGCTGAACTTGAGGCTTGAGTTCACACGGATCCAAGCTTTGCTTTCATGTCTCCTAAGTGAGCATTTGGCTTTGAAGTTTCATGATTGATATGGTCATTGATAGAACACATTCTTATTGCTTGATTCAGCCTTAAGGTCGATCATGAACTAGTACGGTTGGGATATAAAAGCACTTGATACCGTGAACAAAGATTTACAGAGATTTAGGAAAAACGAGTCATGTGTCTTTGGATATCATAAATAAGTATGATTTGGTGATGACATTGAGATCACATAGATGGAACTCATAGTCTCTCTTGTAGCTTATATGAACATTTGGATGTTAAGTTTCATGACTGATATGGTCATGGACTCATGGATGGAACACATCCATTTTCTTAGATTCAGCCTTAAGGTCATGAACTGGTACAATTAGTGTTGACGTTGGATGTTCGCTTTTATCTCATTCCCTTTCTCTAGAGCAATTGATCTATTAGAATTCTTGAATTTCCACTCACGTGGAACAAAGACCTTAGCATGTTGTGTTAAAGCTAAGAGAATTACATTCTATTTTATGCAGTTTCCTCTTAGATTTCAAAATAAGTGGTTCAAAACGATATTATTTAGTTCTGAATAACAGATAGTCGTTGTCCTTAAAATGAAACTTCAAAACTGAACCAAGAGGAGTCTAGAATGTTTCAGTCTTTGATCCTAAAACTTTTAAAGATGAAATTACCCATGAAACAAAGGATCAACCACCATTCCTCTTATGTTATTTATTCTTTCTACCTATTGTTGCTTGTTTGTGGTGAGAGGGGATTCTTATTGTTCTTTGATCAAGAATTTTTTTTTTGGGACTAGGAAACTTCATATACATACATGGACAATTTCTTGCTCCTGAATATGGAAACAGAAATGCTCCGTCCTGAAAAGAAAAGATTGTATATTAAAATTGGAACTTATTTCTGGACTTGAAAACCAACTGTTCGATTATCTTTGTCCCCAAAAAGGTCAGCTGAATGAGTGGTCTGAAACGGAAAATCATATGCCTCGACATGAAACGAGTCTTTTGCCTAACAGGCTAGCTATTGTGGCTATATTCGACGAAGTTTTTATTTCTGTCACCTTGTTTGTTTGTTTTTCTTATTGTCTGTTGAATTGGACAATCTGGTGAATATCTTCAGTTGTTTATTTTTGTTGTATTCTAACTAGGGAAAATAGTTTCATGAAAATTAAAAGCAAGAAGAGAATTTGGTTTGGTCAGGGAAAAGCAAGAACAGATACTACATCACTCAAAATCAATTAAGATGGTATATTGCAGGATGAAGAATATGGATCTTGAAGTAAAGATCTTGGGGTTTCAAATTACATGATACCATGTACAAAGATTTGTGGAGCTTTACGGGTAGAGGGGTCATGTATGATTTGTTAATGACCATGAGGGTTGAGATCACATGGATGTAAGCCAGTCTTTCCTTTCGCCCAGGTGAGCATTTGATTGTGGTTCATGATATGGCTGAAACACGGTCATGTACTTAGATGCAGCCTTACGGTCATGAACCCGTATGATTGGGGTGTAAAATTACTCGCTACCATGTGCAAAGATTTATGGAGCTTGAGGGGAAAATGGGTCGCTGAGATCACATGTATGCAAGTGAGTCTTTTCTGTAGCCTAAGTGAGCATTTGGTTGTGAAGTTTTCATGATTGTTATGGTCATGGACTCATGGATGGAACACAATCGTATTCTTATATTCAACCTTAAGGTCATGAACTCGTAAGATTGGTTTTCACTTGTGGATGGTCACTGAAATTTATTTAGATCTGTTTCCCTAGAGCGTTTCATCTATTGAACTCTAGGAAGTTATGATAATGAAATAACAAAGGTCAGCCTAGAGTTCAAAATATGACTGCTTTGTAGTGTAGATGATGGATTGATGTTGTTGTGGTTAAATGATTGAATGTGAATCTGGAGTTATGGTCCTGTGGATGGTGATCTTTGTATGTTAAAGTGAATTAGCTAAAGTAAAGAAGTATAAAAGGGGAAATGAGGAGTCTTTTTAAACAAAATGTTCTATTGCCCCCACAAGAAATGACAATATACATGGATGCAAGTCGGTGTCTTTCATGTCTCCTAGGTGAGCATTTGTCTTTGAAGTTTCATGATTGATATGGTCATTAATAGAACACATTCACATTTCTTGATTCATCCTTAAGGTCAATCATGAACTGGTTCGGTTGTGGTATAAAAGCACTTGATACCGTGTATAAAGATTTACAGAGATTTAGGGGAAAATCGTCATGTGTCTTTGGATACAGTCATAAACATGTATGATTTGGTGATGTCGTTGAGATCACATAGATGGAAGTCAGTCTCTCTTGTAGCCTAATTGAGCATCGGGATGTTAAATTTCATGACTGATATGGGCATGGACTCTTCGATGGAACACATTCAAATTCTTAGATTCAACCTTAAGGTTATGAACTGGTACAATTGGTGTTGACTTTTGGGTGTTCGCTAGAATTTATCTCAGTCCCATTCCCTAGAGCTATTAATCTATTAGAATGCCAATCCTGAGTTATGATCCTTTGGATGAGTGCTTTTGAATTATTGGATTTAATTGAAATAAAATGTTAAGTTGCTTCCATAAGTAATGACAGAGATATTGTACATCGAATCAAATCTGGGTGGCTAAGTTGGAGAAGAGCGTCAGCAGTATTATGTGACAAGAAAATCCCAGCTAAACTAAAAGGTAAGTTCTATAAGGTGGTGGTTAGGCCGACCCTTCTGTATGCCTCTGAATGTTGGCCTACCACAAAAGCTCAGGAACAGCTATGGCCGAGATGAGAATGTTGCGGTGGATGAGTGGGCATTCAAGATGTGACAGAATCAGAAATGTTGACATTAGAAGCAAGATGGGTGTTGCGTGCATTGTGGACAAACTGAGGGAGTGGGCATTCAAGATGTGACAGAATCAGAAATGTTGACATTAGAAGCAAGATGGGTGTTGCGTGCATTGTGGACAAACTGAGGGAGTGTAGACTGCGGTGGTATGGACATGTTCGTAGGAGGCCCACATCGGCTCCAGTTCGCAGATGTGAACACTTGAATCTTGGAGATAGCCGCAGGGGGAGAGGTAGACCTAAGAAGAGTTGGATGGAGGTCATCCGTCATGACCTTAACCTTCTAGATCTTTCGGAAGATGTGGCTTTGGATAGGGACCAATGGAGGAGGTGTATACGGGTTGCAGATGTTTAGCTGTCTAGTCCTTGTTGCTATGTCTTTCTGTCTGCGCCCCCCTTCTCTCCCTTTTTAACTGTGCTTTTTCCTTTTTAATTGTGCTTTTAACTATGCTTTTTCCTTCTGTGATCTTGGGGTCTCTGTGTCGTGTTATTATGGGTCTCTCGGAAACACTCTCTCGACCTGTTCGGGGTAGGAGTGCGTACATCCTGACCCCCCAGACCCCGCTTTATTGCGGGATATACTGGGTTGTTGTTGTTGTTGTTGTTGTTGCTTCCATAAGTAATGGCAATATATTAGTCCCAAAAAATGGAAGAGGAAATTTTGTCCGAAAATGAAAGTTTGGCTTCCACTGCTGAGAAAAAAAAATGGGAAGTTTAATCAGAAGAGGATGCCCAATGATGTGACGATTGCAGAAGGAATATAGATTGTGTGAGAGAAACGCTATGATGAGGCTTAAGAACAATGATCGAGATCCCTTAGAATTTATGTACATAACAGGGAGAGCTGCTATTGTGGTATAAAATTTAGTGATGCCTTGTGCAAAGATTTGTGGAGCTTTATGGGTAAAAGGGCCATGTTTCTTTGAATAAGATCATAAACATGTATGATCTGCTGATGACCTTGAGGCTTGAGATCACATGGATCCAAGTCAGTGTCTTTCTTATCTCCTAAGTGAGCATTTGGCTTTGAAGTTTCATGATTGATATGGTCATAGGTAGAATGCATTCATACTACTTGATCCAGCCTTAAGGTCGTGAACTTGTACGGTTGGGTATAAAAGTACTTGATACCGTCTACAAATTATTATGGAGATTTAGGGGAAAATGATTCATGTTTCTTTGGATACAATCATAAACATGTATGATTTGGTGATGATGTTGAGATGACATGGATGCAAGTCAGAGTCTTTTTTGTAGCCTAAGTGAACATTTGGATGTTCTCATGACTGATATGGCCATGTACTCATGGATGGAACACATTCATATTCTTAGATTCAGCCTTAAGGTCATGAACTGGTACGATTGGTGTTGATTTTTGGATGTTCGCTAGAATTTATCGCAGTGCTTTTCCCTAGAGTTATTGATCTATTAGAATACTAATCTTGAGTTATGATCCTTTTAGATGTGTGCTTTTGAATTAGTGTTAGCATGTTATGTTAAAGCTAATTGAATTACATTCTATTTTTATGCAGTTTCCTCTTAGATTTCAAAATAAGTTGTTCAAAATGAAGTTCTCGGTTCTGAATAGCAGATAACAGAATGTCTTTGTCCTGAAAATGATACTTTAAAACCAAACCCAGATGAGTCTAGAATGTCTCTGCCTTG
This sequence comes from Persicaria maculosa, assembly GCA_963922045.1. NCBI lineage: Eukaryota > Viridiplantae > Streptophyta > Magnoliopsida > Caryophyllales > Polygonaceae > Persicaria > Persicaria maculosa. Next base: position 10,429,019 of record OY998267.1, on the reverse strand, counting down.
GATTCTGAAACCCTTAAAAGATGAAATGACCCTTGAAACAAAGATCAACCACCAAACCTCCTCTTCTTATGTTGTTTATTCTTTGTGCCTATTGCTGCTTGTTTGTGATAAGAGAGGATTCTTCCTGTTCTTTGATTAAGAAATCTCTTTTGGGGACTAGGAAACTTCAGGTGCATGGACAGTTTCTTGCTCCTGTGAAATATGGAAACGGAAATGCTTCATCCTGAAAAAGAAAAGATTGTCTCAGAATTGGGACTTAGCTCTGGACTTGAAAATAAACCATTCAAATTATTTCTATCCTCAAACAGGTCAGCTGAATGAGTGGCCTGAAATGGAAAATCAAATGTCTCGACAAGAAACTGAGTATGTCCCATAAAAGGCAAGAAGAGTATTGTGGCACCTTGTTTCTTTGATTTTCTTGTTGTCTGTTGAATTGGAATATCTGGTGAATACTTACTGTTGTATTCTAACTGGTGAAAATAGTTTCATAAAAATTAGAAGCAAGAAGAGAATTCACTTTGGTAGGGGAAAAGCAAGAACGTATACTCTGCATCACTCAGTATTAGTTAAGAGTGACTAAACTGTGGTATATTGCAGGATGAAGAACATGTGAGTTCTTACATTTTTTAAGCACAACATTCTGAAACCCATACGGGATATAAATGTCGCCAATGGAAATCAACATTATCTGCATAATTCTGCAGTTCTTGAGCTCGTTCAGTACATATGGATTTGAAGGTATAGTCTTGCTTAAAGCCCAATTCCGTTCATTACTTATGTTGATTCTTTTCAGGATCAACTGAGGGTGTATGAAATTTTATGGTCTTACAGGAAGAGTAGATTTGTTGATTACTTGCGAGATTGGTTTTATCAAAACCTGTGAAAATCTCACTGGTGAAAATTTTCATCATCAAAGATGAGGGAAACCTGCTCTACTTGAGTTGTATTGGTTATGTTGCAAGTTAGTGGTCTGGGTTCCTGGAGGGACTTTACCTATACATTGACTACATTCATGTTGGGGTACATAAGTTCATTCATCGTGCTTATGAAACAATCTTGACGCACACTATAGACTTGATATGCAGTATATATTAACCAAATTTTTTTAGATCTATATTAACTACATTTATGTTGGGGCATGTTTGTCATGCCCCAAACAATCTTTAACGCACACTATGAACCTATTACTTTTGTTCACATGTAGCGTGCAGGTCGATCTCCAATGCCACTTATGGATAAAAATAGATTAGTCTATGCTCAACATTTAAAAAATTATATTATGGATTTTTTTAGGACAATATTGTGGTTAATTTATTTTTTGTAAAAAAAATATACTTTTGCATAGATATTTAAACCCGTGTTGATCCTACAAGTATATGTTGTAAACTTATTTTCAGTCATAAACTATACATTACTTTTTCAAAATATCTTTAAAAAAATATTCACATTGAATCCCAAGTATATCTAGTTTTTCAATAAACCTACCTTTATCATCAATTTTATAATGCATGAGAGGAAATTTGATCGTAAAAATCTTTATAAACAAACTTTATAAGGATCATTTACCTTTTTGATGTGATATATTTGATGTTTTGCTTGATAATCAAATGTAGTGTATGAAATGTAATCGTAACAAACTTTATAAGACCATCCACAATGGTTGTGTGCAAATGTGTATTTTTTAGACATTTTTTAGCTCCATTGGTGTTTTCACACTAAACTCACCACTCCTAGAATGGTGTCACACACACAAGGGAATCGGGAGTCGACGCATCCCCAAATGAAGCTTCAACAGTACAATCTCCGCATCACAAGGGAGAAAAGCCGAATACACAACATCCCTATCCCAGCCCCCAGCTTCCCAATCAATGAACTCGCTCACCTTATAGTATGTAACTCCCTCCCCTCGACATTGGCTGTGCCCTCCTCTAATAGTCTCCGCCCCTGAATGGTACTTCGCCACGCATAACTCGGGTTGTAACCCACCTTCGCCTCAAGAAAAGTTAAGTGTGAGAAGTATCGTGTCTTAAGAAGCCTTGTTGGAAGAGTATCATGAATATGATTGTCTCGCCAAATAAACTTATAATGAGCAATTTTGTGTGAATAGGCGACTTTGTGGGACGATTATGTGCAATATTGAGATTGGGAGTTTTTTCTGGTAAAAAAACAATCTTTCCACACCGAGGGAGATCTTTTCAACCAACAAATTTCTTAATTGTTGTGGATAGGAAGTAGACCTGTCAAACGGGTCATTCGGGTCGGGCTCAGGTCGGGTCACTTCGGATCCCGGGTAATACGGGTTTCGGGTATTTTCGGGTTGACTCGAACCCGGGTTTGACCGGGTTTCGGGTCATTTCGGGTTGGTCAATTTTTTCTTTTTTAAATTAAAAAAATCATAATTTGATAATTTTGCGATAAATTTAAAAATCTAAAATTAAAGACATTGTTCATAAGTTCTAGTGCTTGTAATTATATACAACATTTGATCTAAAATATTTGATTTTTATTATTTCTCGTAATTTTTAATAAAATGTAATAATATATAAATATCAAAAATTTAAATAATTTTTTAAAAATAATTTTATTAAAAATTTGATATTCTATATATTATTACATTTTATTAAAAAAACATTTGATTTTTTATTATTTCTCATAATTTTTAATAAAATGTAATAATATATAAAATATCAAATTTTCAAATAATTTTTTAAAAATAATTTCATGCAATTAGTAATAAGCATATAATGTTTTTAATATTTTAATATTTTTTAGAATTTTTATCTTCTTAAAAAAGTCTATTGAAAAACAAAAAACCAAATACTATCGATCGAACGTCGTATTACACAATACAAATAAATATAAAAGTTGATTTGAAAATGAAAGATCAAGTGATTGTAATTATAAAATGTAATAAATTGAAATCTCCATAAAAAAATTTAATCATATATAATTATAAATCAACCGGGTCTATCGGGTCACCGGGTTGAAACCCAGATTACCCAGAAAATTTCCGGGTTTTCAGGTTCGGGTCAGAAAAAATTTCCGGGTCAAAATTTCTGGATTCGGTCAGAAATTTTCCGGTCGACCGGGTCGGGTTGTGTTTTGACAAGTCTAATAGGAAGAGTTGTATCTTCTATTCTTCTTATTTCAGATATACGAATAGATCCCCTATAACACTAGGTGTAACACTCGATGTTACACTTAATTATTTCGGCTATAAATTCACATTAAAAAAATTTATAAAAAATATATTTATTTATATTCTATACACTTATATTAACATATTTATAAAATTTTATTATGAAAAAATGTTATTAAAAATTATGAATAATTAAAAGATTGATTATTGTGGAAAATATTTTTTTATCTTACTAAAACATACTCCCTCCGTTCGACAAAACATGTCGTTTACTATCCACGCACGCTTTTTGAGAATGATAAAAAAACTATATAAAATATTTATTTTTTTATAAATTTTTTTAATAAGTACATGCTTTCCGGAACGTTTTTTAAGGAGCGAAAAACTCTACAAATTATTATTTTTTAAATTAATTTTTTTATATAATTTTATACTTATTACTCCGAAAAGCAAAAGAACATGCATTGTGAAACGGATGGAGTATCGAATTAAAGAACACTTTATATGTTGTTGTATAACCCAACTCGGCCCATTATAAATATTGTTATCATTTCGGGTTGTTGTATCAAAATAAGTAACTTATTTCGTCTTTCCAATTCACAGACATAGTGTTCTTTCTTGTTCTTCATTCCCACCGGGATCGGGACGGGCCCGGAATTTGTTCCCACCCCTAAGATTACTAAAAGTCTCACCAAGTTTCGATCCGTAATTTATTAGTTCTATATACGGTATATTAGTTCTGTAGTGTTTTGTTCTCTTCTAGTCTGCAACAAGTTTTGATCCGGAGTGTTTGAGTTGGGTAGGGTTGAATTTTGACAGCTCTACTCTTGAGTGACTTTAATTCATTATTAATCTCATGCTGCCACTTCTTAATATCGTCCTCTTGAGTGACCTAATAAAGAACACGCATTCAATATATGGGTACGATGTTGACATGGCTTGGAGGAATGTTCAGCTTCAATTGCAGCTCGAACATGTGTAAGCTATTGCTAAGAGTATGTGGGTTATGTGTTTCCATTGGCATCATTTCCGTTCTTGCCATCTTTGCTGCTATCGATCAATAATCGAAAAGTCTGTGGCCGTCACCCGCTATCGGAAGAAGTGGCACAACAACCCCGTATTGCGGTGGGAAAATGGCATGTATGATCATTGCATTTCTGATTATGTTTGGCATCAACGTTGTTGTAATCTGGCATTTTAAGGCAATCAAAGCTAGCGAAGCAGCCAACGAGCATGTTTTGTGGGCGAAGTTGCATGCGTTCGCCACCGCGATCATCGTCGTCAGCCTCACTTTCTACGCGCCTCACCAAACCGTGTATGAAGTCGCCATATCAGTCGCCTTTATCGTTTGAGTTGATTGATCGAGGTTTCGTTGCAGCTCAAGACACACACCGAGATAGCCATGACGATGACCACCATTCGCCACATCTTCAACTTGGAGCACGAGCGCGATCAACCGAAGAAGTTGGGTTTGATCTTGATCCCGTCGGTGGTTTATCTTGGTTTGAGGATCATCAAGCTCAATTGATTCAAGAATGGGTGTCTTGCTTTCATTGTCCAGAAAGTCAAAGAAACCCAAGATGTAGATTACTAAAAGACTTACCAAGTTTCGATCCATAATTTATTAGTTACATATACGGTATATTAGTTCTGTAGTGTTTTGTTCTCTTCTAGTCTGTAACAAGTTTTGATCCGGAGTGTTTGAGTTGGGTAGGGTTGAATTTTGACAGCTCTACTCTTGAGTGACTCTATTTCATTATTCATCTCATGCAGCCACTTCTTAATATTGTCATCTTGAGTGACCCAATAAAGAACATGCATTCAATATATGGGTACGATGTTGACATGGCTTGGAGGAATGTCCAGCTTCAATTTCAGCTCGAACTTGTGTAAGTTATTGCTAAGAGTATGTGGGTTATGTGTTTCTATTGTCGTCATTTCCGTTCTTGCCATCTTTGCTACTATTGATCAATCGAAACAAGTTTGTGGTCGTCACCCGCTATCGGAAATCTCAAGCTGTAAGACAAGAGTACAGTCACAATCTCAAGCTGTAAGACAAGAGTACAGTCACAATCGAAAATCAATACTACACAAAACAATATCAGCCGACTATCTACTGTACAAAACAATTTCAACCAAAAATGACGCAGTCGAAGACGCTCAGTTCCGGTGCCTGAAGGTAAGTATCTTCAGGTAGGACTTGTTGTAGCTTCCCATATCATTGTAGATTTTACCACCATGGTCAGCTACCAACGGTGTCGTGTCAACTGGGTGCAGGAGGTTTAGTTGTTCCTGCGGAATCACCCGTCCCTCATGTTGGGACTCCAAATCAATGAACTCCAATCCAGTAGCTGCTGCTGCTTCTAGCTCCCTTGGATAACCCTCAAAATAGGACTTCCAGATCGGGATGAGAAACATGACAAGCATGTATGTCCACCTTGATTTGTAAACTGCATCAAGGGATAGAAGAATACCGGATGCCATCGAAAGGAGGGTCTCAGAAATCTTGAACCGTCTCATCCATGGTATCTAATACTCAACAGCCAATGCTTGCCAGAAAAGAAGGGAAGTAATTGCCAAGCAACTATAGCTTGATGTCTTGAACATGTGGAGTGCGCTGCATACCAGAGCTAGAGCGGCTCTAAGCAACCATTTGATCACCCACTTCCACCTCTTCAATTGTGGGCATCTTCCTCTAATCTGAGTGTTGTAGAACTTTTCAATTAAACCACAGCAAACCTGTGTAACCATACAAACCCCCAACAGAACAGAGAGGATTGCAATTGCCGATGGACACCCCTTCTCTTTCCCCTCAAACTTGCACGGGTCTTTCGTTGAGAGCATGAATAGCAGCCACAGAAGTGCTAACACCAATGCCAACACACCACACGATATTGTCTTTGAGTTAAATTTCGTATATAGACATGCTTTTAGTTTATTCTAGTTGACTTGCAATTAACGTACGTACGTACGTAATATCCAAGGATTCAAATCATAAACCGATAAGATAAGTGTTTTTTTAGTTCAAGTTAACTGAGCGAGCTCTTATAATTTTGATGGTGAGAACTACTAGATTGATTGGTAGATAGATGGACAAATGGAGATTATAGACATCTTGTTGTCCTGTTGGATGCAGATTGCCTATGAAAAAAATGATTGTGTTAAAGAGTAAAACCACAAGTAATAACATTTTCATCAATTTCAATTCCAATTTTTACTCATTACTCGACGCCGATAACAAACAAACAACAATCAAATAAAAACTACAAACATCATCCAATTTCATCAATTTTAATATCATTTTCGAAAACTCTAAAACCCCCCAATTCCAATTATATATATATATATAACAAAACGAATATAAATGTTAAATGATAGATCGGTTGAAAACTTGCGCAAATACTCCATGATCGCTTAAAATCTCTTCAATTCTCTATGTGAAATGATTCTCCCCAATGATGAACAAGAGAGATGAGAGACTTGTATATACTAAACGAAGCGAAAGGCCGATAGACGGGATCTCAAGGATTTTGAAGCAAATTGTAAATATTCTTTAAAATGATAAAAGACTTGTGTGCAACTTCGTAAAAAATGTCTTGTCAATAGTCGTTCTGTTGTGCTATCAATAACCCTTATATATATAAGATCATCTGCAACCATGTGGAAACCTCTTTCCCTTTTTTCTCTCTCTTTCTATCATAACTTTACATCTCATTTATTTTTTTTGTTTAAAATTATTTTCATTTTTTCTACCTCTTCATAAAATTTTCCTCTACAACCATGAGAAACCTCTTTTACCCCTTTTCAAATTTATTTTCACCTTTTCTTTTCCTTTATATATCTTTCCTTTGTGTTTATAATTTTATAAATAAATAAAAATAGCAAATACTTGATATAAATATATTTTATTACATATAGATTAAAATTAACAAAGTTAGAAATATTATAACATGCGTAAATACTAATCGAGCTACCTATAAATTCGGAATAGATCCTTGGAATTGGTTCCACAAGTGGCACTCCTTTGAACAACCGGAGAATGCTAAAAAGATTGTTGGTTTGGAAAAAAAAAAAGATTGTACAGATTAGTGATTATATGGGGTATAATTTGGATATTCGGGTGTTAGAGGATTGTTAAGCATTTGTAACATCACTTGAAATTGAGGATTTTTGAGACATCCCCTTACATTAAGGTATAACCTAAAACCATAAGTTTACTTTTTAGTGACGTTAAGGTGAACAAAACTCGTGGTTGCTATGCTCTAAAAACACCCTTAAAATATACCGTACTTCAAGGTAGCACAAATTGTTAAAAATTATTAAAAAATAGATATTTTATATAGTTTTTATCTCCTAAAAAGCGTTGATGAATAGTAAAGTGACATGTTTTGCCGAACGGAAGGAGTATATTTTAATAATAAAAATTTATAAACATGTTAATATAAGTGTATAGAGTATAAATATAATTTTTAAATTTTTTTAATGTTAATTTAACCGAAATAATTAAGTGTAACACACAAAGTGTTATAAGGGATCCAAATTGGAACACGAAAAATTTCTACCTTGATTGATTTTTTTTTTGTTAAATGAAAAAAAAAATTAGATCCCATTTGGTACCAATATATATATATATATATATATATATATATATATATATATATATATATATATATATATATATATATATATATATATATATATATATATATATATATATATATATATATATATATCATATATTGAGGTTGATATTAGATACCTAGTGTTTAATATATTCCGATTTTGAACTTATTTGATATCTAGATGATATCTAGTGTTTAATATATTTCGATTTTAAATTTATTTGATATACTAATTTGGAGTGATGACTTATCTCATATACTAATTTTGAAGAAGGTATTACTCACCTATATCGATCATTTTAGAAAAATCTGACATAGAAAAAAAACACATTGTTTTAAATACTCGTGTAATGCTTGCTTGTTAATTGTTAGCTTTAATTTCATATCTAATATCGAGATGGATATATTATAAAATTCGATATAGAATTTGATATAGCACTGGTATATCGATATCAAATTTATATCTTGATAAGCTGATTCAACGGAGTAATTACTAAACCACTAATTCCATGGCAATTGTTGTAGTTCAAATTAAACATTAACAAAGCGAATCCCCCAACGTAAAGGTATCAGAGTTCATAAACAATGAGCTAACCAGGAATTCATGATCAGTAGTGATTGAAAAACGCAAGCCACATAGAGATCTCCGAGTGAATTGAAAAATCTAATACGATGCAATTTAGGATAAAAATCTGTCAATTCAGGGATGGTTGGAAGTTAAGGAGGTCACGCGATGGGGCGGTAATGGATCACTTCGTTGGCGTGATCGCCATCGACGACGACGATTGCGTAGAGAGCGTAGATGATGCCAGGGATGTAACCGAGCATCGTCAACAAGACGGACAACCAGAACTCACACTGCACGAAAACGCAAACCAGATCAAATCAATCAGATCGAACCAATTGAGACAGCGGAAGATCGATGAAATTCACCAAAATCGAGAGAGAAATCGTACGCTGCAGCATCCATGGCGGAAGAAGACGCCGAGAGGAGGGAGTATGATGGCGAGGAGAACTTCGCAGAAGAGCTCGCACCTCGTCGCCATTGCGGTTTAAGGGGGTATGAAACTTCGGAGGAGCGGACAACAGGCAACCGAACAACCAGGTGGGAAGGTAAAGTATATCTGTGGGGCGATTTCTCTTTCAGTTATGAAAGCTAAGGGAATGGCCACTTCTTTGAAATATTGGGCCGGGCTTTGGTATTTGTTGGGCCGGGCTTTTGAAAAGATTTTGAATAATGGAATTTCGAAGGGGTGTTTTCTGCAAAAATAAAAATAAGTGGAGATTTTCTGAAAATACCCGAACATAAGGGTGGTCATTCTTTTTCATTTTTTATTTTTGAGTGAGGCTTTAGACAAGATTTCAGAATGACTATTGTCAAGATAATTTCAACTAAATTGCACATATGTCCTTCTCATTTTTTCCAAACAAATTGCAAAGAGGCTTAAAACTCTCCATCTACACTGCGAATCAATTTACCCTAAATTCATACACTACTAAATCCGTCAACAAATTTTAATCAATTTGTTGTTAATCGAACCCTTTAATCAATTTGCCCTTTTAATCAATTCGATGTTCATCGAATCCTTAAATCAATTTTAACAAAGTGAACAATTTGCTGTTAATTGACTTTTCAAAATCAACTTAACAAACTTAATTACAAAATCAATTTGCTGTTAATTGGCCTCGTCGATGCGCAGAACCCTTTGTTAAGGTGATTTGAGAGTTTAAGCACATATGTACACAGGGCATCGACGGAACCCTTTGCTAATTAAGTTGATTCGCTGTTCATCGACGCCGGTGGCGAGGCGGATGGCCTCCTTGGCCCTCCTCGAGCGCGCATGGACTGGATGCAAGCGAGATGGAGACTCCGGCGCCCTTAGAGGCGGCGCGGTGGGCGAGGCCGATGCCGATGCCGCTGGATCCACCGTCGATGAAGGCTGCAAAACGTTGACGCCGGTGGCCAGGCGGATGGCCTCCTTGGCCTCGTCGAGCTTGGACTAGTTGCGGGGCGAGGATGGAGACTCTAGTGCCCTCAGAGGCGGCGCGGTGGCGAGGGCGAGGCCGATGACGTTGGATCCGCTGGTGATGAAGACATGGTGGCTCTTGATGGGGATCTTGACGCGCGGGACGAGGGCGGACGATGAAGTAGAGGAGGACGAAGATGAGGAGGGAGAGGAGTTGGTATCCATCCGCCATTGAAGGTGGAGTACTGAGGTATCTGAGGTGGATTGATCGATTGAATCCTCTTCCTCCATCAAATCCCGAATTGAATTGGGTTGATTTCCGTAAAAACCCTAATCCGTTTCCCTAACTTGGAGAATTCATCCTCATTTACAGTTTGTTTGAAAAAAATAAAAAGGACTTACGTGCAAGTTAATTGAAATCGTCTTGACAATAGTCGTTTTTGAATCTTGCCTAAAGCCCCTATGTTTATTTTTTGGGTAATCACTAATGAGTAATCACCCACCGGCTATCGCACATTAGATGCACTTTATTAACGAAAAAACGAGAAATTATCATTGCGTTTATATGTATCACTAGCCTAGTTAATAAGGATGACACGTAACGTAATAATCAGTAGGTCATGAATTCGAATCCTCTTCCTTATATTATAATGGGTCTAAATGTCTAATGCCTACCTATGAACAAAAAAAAAAACAATTGCGTTTATATGGGAAAACTTGCACATCTTAGATTATCTATACCTAGAGATTCCTTGCCAAGAGAGACAGATCTTCTTTAGGGTCAGGGTGGCAGTCGCCCCCCAAATAAAAAATAAAAAATAATATATATATTCCTCTCGTCGATAGCTTCGATTTGATATATTATAAGTCGATACCTGAGTAAAAAGTTATAAACATTTCAAGACTTAACAAACATAAATTATTTCCGACATCAATTATCAAATTGAGTTACTTCTATCGTAATTATCGTTTGTTAACTTTTATACCTTAATAATATACTTAAACCCAAGAACTTCAAAAAAGTATGTTATATTGAAATATTTGAAAACTGTTAAATAAAGTATGCACGATTAATATTTTTTATTCTAGTTACAAATTCATAACATTGATGATTTCTTAAAAAAAAATTAGACAATTTTTCGATGGTAATTTTTCGCCCCCACAAATAAAAGTTTTATGATCCGTCACTGCTTACCAACACATACGTTGGAACGTATGTGTTGCCCAAGTAATGTTCAGAAATTTCCAACACCACTTGGGCAATGGGTCTAATGTGAGTAGGATCGCTTAGCCACGCTTTATAATTGGAAAACAAGCACTGGAAATACAGGTGACCGTCACTTGGTACAGTAGCTCTAATAAGTCCGTAGCAGGATGCGGATTTTGAGTAGTTGAAATGCATGTCACTTGAACAATCTTGTTTTTTCAAGACAAAATTAGCAGCGGAGTCGCCACCTTATTACATTCTCGAAAAATACGAGTCAATCTTACGTTCCAGCGCCGATCATAGAAACCTCGACAGCATAGCATCTTCACCCTTCTCAATGAAATTAAGTACCAGTTAAAAATCAACCTCAACCGAATACGTCTCTATATCTTCAATCCTACCGCGCCAACCCAAAGATGACGCCCCATATTTTCGTGTGAGTCGTGTTAGGAGACACGTTGAAGACCTTCATTGTTGATAGTTCTCAGTTCTTGTTTACAGCTTGAATCGAAATATTTTATAATAATACTATACATCGTTAGTAATTTAGTATTGCATTTCCAAATTTTCATGCATATGTTTCCAATTCAATCTGTTATTTCAATAAAAGCAACTCACACAACAAATAAAATTGAAAGCGCCAAAGTGTTGAAGATGGTAAGAGTTAGGTAAGCGTTTAATCAACCCCAAAGACACATTATAAATGACCATTCAATCTCTCATTTGGCAGAGACTGAAAAAATTATCATCCAACCTTAAGAGCATCCAAATAGGCAACCAAATAGCAATATAAAGCATATGCTGCCACATGCTAACAAGAAAGCCTCATCATCATAACCTACCTTCTCATATGTGAGCCAGAGTAAAGTAAAACCTCAAGATTATGACCACAAACATCCATGGCTTACAAAAAGAAGAAACAGACTGAGAGTTGACAGATTCACAAAATGCAACATTGCTTGTGTCAAAAAAAAAAAAAATAGTGTCATAACATTTGAGCTCGCACAGTTCTTATTATGTCAGAGACAAATTCAAGGAGCATTGCCCCTTATCCGGTGAAGAGAGCACAAAAGAACAGACAACTGCTGGCAGATGAATTGCTTAAAGTAGAAAAAGAGATTCGGGAAGGAGTTACTCCTCTTCAGCAATGACGCTGATCTGACCCTTATCCAGCATGTCATAAAATGATCGGACTTTTCTTTGCTCGTTCCAGTGATGCATTTTCCATAGAGTGCCAGCTGCCAAACCGAGAACGGATGCAATCACTATCTCCTTCACCACGCTTGGGCCTTTGAGTGTAACATGAGCAACCCTACCCCCAGCCATATTGGTTCAACTGAGAATAAACAAGAACTTGTTGGTGAGCAGAACCAAAGAAAGCACTGGGAATTCGTTGAAATGGGAGAAAATAGCTGCTCAAATATGCCTCAAAATCTATCCATAAAGAACCATCTGATGATGCATAGACCAGAATCTCTGTAAAGATTTGTGTTGTATCTATGCCCAATCAAAAGTAAATCAACACCGGACATATCTCAAGTCTCAACTGAGTATATCAGCATTAACATATAAAAAATTTCAATCCAAGACCGACCTAAAGACCCAAACAAGGAATGATTAACTAAAGACCCAAACAAGGAATGATTAGGGTTTCGATTAGTCAACCTGCCTAAATCATGCATTCCAGGGTAGGTCAAACACACCATTTAAACCAATGCTGCCCAGAAATGGAACCAAATTCCCAAAGACTGTCTAACCTGATTGACTGGTAAAGTTGCATCTCTTATGCACCTTACTGAATCACTGTCCTGAAATTTCCTCCAGTTCATTGCTTTTCCTACAAAATCTTGTTATGCTAATTTCTAATTTACTTAAATCATTAGCAACAATTCAACTTCAACTATTAGGGAACCGAAGCCCAAAGAGCTTTAACTCAAGATTCCCCTAACCGACAACACCGGTGAAATGGAAACAAACCTAAACCAAATCTCTATACAAACAAAACATATTCTCCAATTGAAAAAATAATTCATGTCCATATCACGGTTAATAGGTCCATGAGGTTAAATCTGCAAAACTCAGAGTTTGAACCGTCCAATAGAAATAATAAATCTTCAAACAGCCAAATCATCCAAGCTTCAACAGAGGAGATTCAACCACAAGTCATTACGAAATCTCTTCAATTTCGGCAAGTCAAACCATCAAAAACAATTGACACAATTTTCACGCAAATACATCAAATCGCGAGAACGCGACACAGCGCTTAGATCCAGCGAATCCGAACAAGTAACTATGACGAAAAATCAGATCTACAGTTCCACATCCAAAGAACACACAGGAAGAGAGAGAAAGAACTTACCAAAAATCCCGCAGCCGAATCCGAAGAGAGATGAAAAAGAGGCGTCTATGGAGTCGCCAAGGACAACAGCGAACAAAGGGGGAGGAAATGACGACTCGTAGAACAAATGGAGACCAATTTTTCCCCCTTTTAATTACGGAAGACGACCAGTTGTCCGATAAACATCGGCCAGAAATTTCACATGGCTGATTGAGCCGGATAAGCCCAATTACATCTTGCGCCGGCCCAATATCATAAGGCCCATTTCTAGCCATGCCTATGTTGGAGCCTTGGAAGAGTTTTATAAATGAGTGAGGTTATCGGTTAGGACCGGAAATGGGGAACGAATATCCAATTCACTCGTTTCACCCGTATTATTTTTGTGGGTGAAAACCTGTAAAAAGTGGGTGACGAGTGATATGGGTAATGAGGTGAGTATGGAAGGTAATTTTTCACCCAATATCCGCTCCAATAACTCACTCCATCAACCCGCACTAATAATCATTTAATAAGTATCCAATAACTCAATTAAGCATATGATTTTACTTTTCAACCCCTTTAAACCCCTAAATTTCTTTCCTTTTTTTATCACTTCTTCACATTGATTTTATATTGTGCTTTTATATTTGGGTTTATATTGTACTGTTAGAAGATTATGTAGTTACTTTGAAAATTAGATTAAGTAGTTAATCAGAAAATGTTTCTAAATTGTAATCTTATTGAAGATATTCGCATCGTATTATTTTATAAGTGTTGTATTTTTCACGTATTGTTAAACTAGAACCCGGAATATTTTCTATTTTATTAGTTGTGTATTTTTCACGTATTTTTTATTCGAACTTGATATGTTAGTATATGCTTCTAAGGTAAATATTTCATAAAAAATAATTAGTTCGTCTTATTAGATCTCCAACAATCACCCGCACCACCCTCTTATCTGCACCCGCGGGATGGGTGATGGAATGATGATTTTCACCCATAACCCTCCCCATTTCCACGGTTCCACCCCTACTATTAAGAGGACGAAAAAAACAACTATTGACAAAAATAATTTTATGTAAATTGCACAAATGTTCTTTTTTTAATCAAAAAACATTTACACATTGACCCTATTAGATAGCTCTACAACTGAAATTTCAAGGTCCGACAACTCGGCAAGGAGCGCGATGGTGAAGACGACCTCTTACCTCCCATATTCTCCATTGTTGACGACCCCCAAGCGGCAGTATCGCCACCTCCTAGTTCTTCAGTAGGGAGCACGGTGGTGAGGATGACACCACCAAGCCTCAAATTCAACGAAGGTTGTCTTACATAATCAAACACCAACCAGCCACCCATGGTTGAGAGCTTAATGTTCGACGTCAATCTCTTACCTCCTATAATCTTCTTCATCGACAACCCTAGGTAGCAGCACTTCCATATCATAGTTCTCCAGCAACGAGCACGGAGGTGAGTGCGACACCACAGTCCAAACCATAAATCTATAACCGCATAAAATCAAATAGCAAAAAAACTCACCCCGATTTCACTCAATGTTTGAGAAGAAGATGTTGCACTAGGGTCTCTATTTATCGACGAATCTCAATTTTCATCCACCTTAACGGATGTGGGATAAGGGTCGAATTCATACCCTACTATCAAATGCAGTTGTTGAAGGGCGATCCCTCTTTTACCCTTAAATTATATCAAGAGTACAATGCTAAAATGGTAATTTCATGCATTTGACAATAATTTTAACGGAAAAGGTGAAATAGATAGTCTTTTGCAAGTATTTAGCTTTTTAAGGGTGGGTTTTGGAATTTTTAAATCAAGGGGTGATTTTCTTCAAATGATGGATTTAAAAGGTGATTTTATGAAATTTAGTCTTTTAAAAATATTGATTTAAGAGTGAGGTTATATGTCGGACATAAAAACGACTATTGACATGATAATTTTACGTATACTGCACAAATGTCCTTTTTTTAATTAAAAACCATTTGCCCTAATACACATCCTCTGCAACTCACATCCTCCGCAAACATAAACAAGCGGCAGCGCCCCCACCTCTTGTTCAAGGTCCGACAACTCAGAAAGGAGCACGGTGGTGAGGATGGCCTCTTACCTCCCATATTCTCCGTCGTCGGCAACCCCCAAGCAGCAACGCTGCCACCTCCTAGTTCTCTGGCAGGGAGTACAGTGGTGAGGATGACACCACCAAGCCTAAAATCTGCCGCCATGGCTGAGAGCTCAAGGTCCGACACCAACCTCTTGCTTCCCATAATATCCGCCATCGACAAACCTAAGCGGCAACCTAAATCCCAAACCTCAATTATTGATTAGGGTTTCATATTCAATTAACTTATGAAGTACCCTAAATCCCCAATTATGAAAATTAGGACTTTATCCATCAAAATTGAGAGCAACAATAAGCAATACACACATCACAAACGTCAAACACATCAAGACAAGAACAAACAAAAAGATCAATAAACTAAGTAGGCAAATGATGAGAACTTCAATGAATCCCTTACTTACCAAAGCCTTTGGGCAAATTATATTTTTTTTTAGAATGAAAAGGATTTGTTAGGCAATTAAATAAAGTTCGTCTTGTCAATAGTTATTTTGACGTCTTGTCAATAGCCCTTATGTTGATGTTATATGGTTTATGAAAAATGAGTATTTAAAGGATTGTACTATATGCACCCATGACAGGTGCTATATGCACTCTATAAGACGGATCATAGATCCGTTGTTGAAAATTTTTAAAAAAATATACGGACGGATCCTAGATCCGTCCGTTATACATATAAAAAAAAGAAACGCAAAAGAAAAGAAAAGAAAAGCTGTAACAACTTTTTTATAAAAAAAAAGGAGAGACTACCCTTGTGAATTTTCACTTTGTGAAAGTAAGGCTGCACATACTCTTTACTCACTTTTTTTTTAATAATACATAGGATAGATCTAGGATCCGTCCTATGAATTTTTTTTATTTTTTTTTATAATGGACGGATCCTAAAATATGTCCATATATTTTTTAAAAAATTTACAACGGACAGATCATAAATCTGTCTTATAGAGTGCATATAGCACCTGCCATGGTGCACGTAGCCCCGGTATTTAAAAGGGACTGTATTTAGTGCAATTTGACCTTTAATTTAAAAAGGAAAAAGGTAAAATCCTCTCTCAGTCTCTCACATCACAATCGGCTCACATACTCCGTGCATTCCTTCCAAGTTCAAACTACTCCTGGGGCGATCGTAGTCGAAGCTGAGATTCACCGTCGGAGAGTGCTTTACCTACGGATCAACAATTTCGTTTTGATCTAGGGTTGTTTATACATTTAGATTTCTGGGGAAAGAGCTGATAACGAATCTGTTATTTTGAATTTTGTTTCGAGGAGGAGGTTTAAATGAGCGATTAGCGGTTGTTGGAGATCGGGGATTTCTGATAGGAATTCGAATTCCTCCGGTGAGAGTTTCCATTGGTTGGCTGCGGTAGGTTGATAGTGGAAAGGAGGGGAGGAAATGTCGACAGGAAGCGACACTTCGTGGGTGGGGAAGAAGCCGCTGAGACGCGTTGGAGGCATGTCGGATGCGCTTTCTATCGCCTCCGATTTGGGATTCCATGTCTCTCTTCCTCCTTCTCAGGTTCTTATCTTCTCCCTCTCTATCGTTCTGTTTGGATTACTGTTAGTTTTTGTGAATTTGTCAGGCGGTGTAGATCTCGGTTGGTTGCCTGCGTTGTCTGATGCTTCGTTGGATCTCCTATGTACATATTTCGATAATTTGATGGAAATGCGCATGTGTGTTGTAATTTTGTTTGTTAGAAATAGATGGTTTAATACCCTTAGAGGATTCTATTTGAAGAATTTGGAACCACATGATGCTTTTGGGAATTATGAGTACTCTGGAAGGGTTTTTAGGTTCTATGTTGACTATAGTGCTATTTAGGTAGTAACTGAATGCCAAATTGGTAGAGATCAACTCATCAACACAAAAACAACTTCCACGGAAGTTAGTTGCACTATTAAGTGCAGTAGCACTTGTCTCGGAAATTGAGGTGAGGAAAATGAGGGTTATAACTTATAAATAGGAAAAATTTACATTCTTTTGAGCTAAGTTAACATCTAGTTTTACCTTTTGTCTGAAAGGATTTTTGGCTTGTTAGTGATTAGTTTTTGGTTCATTTCTTTTCAGTTCAGTAGGTAATGTCATTCTTTGTAGTGGAATGTGCCATTTTTCTTGTTCAGTTTATATGAAGGGTTAGAGAAAAACACACATAGGTGGAACAAGTCATGCTTGTGACCAAGCTGTGATTGAGTTTGGGCTCTTGAAGCTCACTAATCTCAGAGCCTGGCAAGATCAAGCAAGGTTTTACTTTGATACACCCTTATTTATGTCTGTATCTGTGTTGCTTACGGTGGTATTATGATATTTGACGTATAGAACTGTTCCTTTTAACATATCTCATAGAACTATACCTATTAAATGTCTTGTTCTATCCTTAACCATGCAATCTAGGTGGAGTTAATCGTAGGATTCGCAGCAGTCTTTCTTACATTGTTGAATGAAATATATGTTTTTTGAGACTTGGAATTTGAGAAGCTATTGATTTCTTCTGTGTAGGAAGAGCTGCAAAATTCTGTTTCTGCTACTTCAGAAAAAGATGATGATTTGGTAAGAGTTCTGAGGGAACTCACTGCAGTTCAAAGAAAGATAGCAGATCTAGAAGTGGAGCTTCGAGGGAGAAAGGTATTTTCCCTCAATATTTTATCTCTTCTGCGTCTTAGGTTTCCTTTATTAACTTATTTTCATCATTCTTGGTTTAACTTCTCTGAATCAAATTATGTTTTGATTTTTATTTTATGTTCATCTTTGAATGGGATGCATTTATTTTATGTTGAGTGCATGATAAATTTGTTTACTGACATGCTTCAAAACCCATATCTATATAGTGTAGAGGATCAAGTATGTAAAGCTATTGGTTTTCTTTTCCAATTTTTATTGTTTAGCAAGTGGAGACTAGAGAGTAGAGAATTAAAACGCTTAACATAAATGTGGCAGTTAAGAATTTTTACTCAATTAATCTAATTTTTATTTCTGTGTATCAACATAAAGTAGAAATATAAGAATTTTAGAGTTTTGCTCTGTGGATGGAGTGGTGGACAGAAGTGGTTGATAATAGGATTGCATTTCTTTTTTCTGGTTTCGTATTCAATGTGAAACAACTTAAATCATTATGAATGAAAGATACCGATTTTGGAGTTTTGCTCTTTGGATGGACAGAAGTGGTAGATAATAGTATTGCATTTCCTCTTTCTGATGTTTTTCATGGATGAACAATTTAATCTTTATGAATGGATGATGGATCTCCTGAATGGTTGATGGGTGAAAGATCTCTTTCTCCAACAGCTGAATCATTAAATACACTGGGCAATATCACTTTGAGCTGACTTTTGGCTTATTTGTGATCCCTAGGATGATAAGAATGTTGCCCATTTGACGCATGTGACTGAAATGGAAAAGAAGTGCGAGACGTTGGCAAGAATCACCACTATTTTGAAAGACGTAATTCAAAATAAGGTAGGTGCATGTTGTTTTCTTGTCTTAATATAAACTCTTACTCGCCATGGTCACTGTTTGTTTTGAAGGGGTTCTTTTGTCATTGTCTTCATTGGATTAGTCTTTTATTTTCCAAGTGCCTTTCTACCACAATGTTTTGGATATGGTTTTGTTTGGAATTGCTTCGAGACAAGTAAGCATTTCAAATTAAACAGCATCTTGCCCCATCACGTAGCCATTCCATTAAGAGAGATCGTGTGAAACTAGCAACTACAAGACAGATTATATTGAATCTGTTCTTGGATAGTGTTCTATAGTAGCAGACTTTAGTTTGCTGACATTTCTGTTAATAGCTTTGTTATATGGTTTAAAGCTGTTGAATGTGTTCTCATGTAGGACCGCATTATTGCTCGTCTTCAGCAACCGTACTCACTAGATTGTATTCCTGTGGAGGCGGAATTCCAGGTTGGTAGCTAGTAACATTTGCTGAGATGCATGCTCTTTGTCTGTTTTTTTGTCTATACCATGATGAAACGCTAATGCTAGAGTTATATTTTGCTTCCTTGATAATTCTTCTTAACTTGAAATGACACCCTTGACCCCTTTTCCGTTGCATTTTACTTTTGGCTTTTTACAGAAACAATTTTCAGAATTACTAATGAAGGCTGCAAGTGATTATGGAGCTTTGACTGCATCAGTTTCAGATTTCCAGTGGACCCAAAACTTCAAGGAGCCACCTTCTGTGTGGGCGGTATGCCTTTTTCAAATCTAAAATTATCGCTCGCACCTTCTCATTGTAACTTTAAAGTGTTCTATCATCCTTTCTAACATTGAACTTATTTTCACTTCATACAGTTTTTAAAAAACTATTGTTTGTGTTGCTGAATAGCTTATCTGTCAGATTTTTAGTGATAATCTCAATCAAATTCTCGTCTCGTGCTGATACATCACACTTCTTTTTTCCATCCTCATCTAGGAGATGCTTCGTCCAATCCCAGTTGCACTAGCATCATGCACGCGGTTCTTTGAAGCCATGTCTGCAATGAGAGAATCATTTGCTACCCTCCAAAATCTACGAGTTGGGCATTCAACCTCTCTATCCTCCCTATCTTCTACACCTGCATCCGCCAGAGATCCCTCTGGAAGAATCCTCGGAGGCGATTCAGACTGTGTGACCCCACCCGCTTGGAGAAACGAACAGAGCTCCTTCGACGACTTAACCCTCAGGAGCTCGAGGAAGCAGGATGCAGAGCAGCAGCAGCAGCAAGGAGGAAATGGGTATCCCGAGGGGCTCGAGGGCGATGGCGGCATCCACAGGAGACTCTCCTGGCCGCCTCATGTTAACAAGAATGATGTGCAGTAGCTGCTTTTAGTGTTGATATTACCACCTTTTGCTGTTTTGTATTGATTTGTTGCAACTTGTTTTCCATATTGGCTAAACAGTGAACATTATCTCTGTAGCTGTCTCTGTGTATGGGAGTAGTGTGTGTGTGAGCTTTACGAGCAGGTCATCTGTTAGACATGCTGGCTGATTACTCAACCTATGAATCGAAGAAATCGAGAAAAAAAAAATCTCTCTGTCGCTCTATCTCCACTGATATTATTACTTTAGATGGTTGTTTACGTTGATTAAAATTCAGCTTGCTATATGCACGGTTCAATTGTGTCAATTGTACAGTGTTGTCACCAACGTTCAGGGTTTTTGCCTGAAAAAGCTTGTTGCTATTGGCTTCTCATATCGATATTATTGATATTGACTCCACCTTGATGAATATATATGTGATATATTTTTGTAGTAATGATGGAAGATAAATAAGGTAATATTTTATGCAGATATCAATTATATTACGTGGTCCTTTTATCTGATTTATTATTCTCATAATATATTTATTTGACTCACAAAATTATATATACAATACTCCATCCGTTCGGCAAAACTTGTCATTTTAGGGTGTTATTTTTGTTCAAAAAAACTTGTCATTATAGGTATTTTGTTCTTCACTTTACAAAAATGCCCTTGATATGATTGATGGTTTATTAGTTGTAGTTTTCGATAAAGTAAAAAAGGAGGGTAATAATTGAGGGTAAATTAGTACATTTGTTAATTGCCTTAAAACTTGTGAAATAAGCTAAAATGACAAGTTTTGCCGAACGAAGGGAGTATATTTTAATTGGGCGGATGTTCTAGAAGATTTGTTTTTGAATATATGCTTATTTATTTGCTTTATGATTTTTTTTATGATCTAATTATTTTTGTGGAAATTCCGATCAGAGTAGATTTGGTGGTTATATAGATATATATTTCTTAATTGCTTAACAAAGTAGATTTGGTGGTTATCTAGATATATATTTCTTAATTGCTTAACAAAGTAGATTTGGTGTTTATCTAGATATTTGTTTGAGATTAACATGTGCAGGGCTTTTAGATACAACGACAAGATTTGTTAACATACATGTGCACCTATTTTCTGGGTGAAATTCAATTTAAAGAAGAGCTGATTTTGTGGAAAAAAAGAATTCAAAAATTGAATTCAAACGACTGATTTTTTGTGCAACCAAAAAGCAAGTTTGGTGGGATTTAAACTTCAAACGACTTCAAAAATTTGTCACTGCAGCCTATAAAAGAGACGCTACAAGGGGAGAAGAAGATGACAACTCAAGAATTCAATATACAAGCAAAGCGTTCTCCTCTGCATTCATCTTATTGCTGCCCATTTATTTTCTTTCTCTCCCTCATTATAATTGCTTTTATTTCTAGTTAAGAGAGAAGAAAAAACACGAGCGATATAGGATAAATCATTCTTGTTATAATAAAAGTATCTCTATACTTAAACGTATACACACATTGGTATGGTTAGGGCTTTTATTTCTCTGTAATTTGGGTTGACTAGATTGAAGCAGGTAAGGCTTCGAGAGGTAGAAGAAGAGAAGTTCTTCTAGGTTGTATCTAGGACTCATAAGGAAAAGAGAAATAAGAGGGTTTGAATCCTACAGGTTGGATGACCCTATGCGGAGACGTAGGCTGGTTTAGAGCCGAACTTCATTAACAATTCACGTGTTCTTTATATTTTATTTCCGCACTTATATTTAACATTTTATTTTCGCAGAAAAACAGGTTACTGATCTAGCTCAAGACCCTTGACATCTAGTTCAAAACCTTGAGATCAGTTTCAAGACACTTGAAGTTTCTTTTGCAGAAAGTTTGTGATTAGCTTGCGAAAATCTCTCATACTCTATTCAACCCTCCCTTTTAGAGTATTTCTACTACTACATTACCTACTTCGTTCTTCAGTTGACACTAACAAGACTTATAAAAAAAATGTAGTTGTGGTTATGCATCACAACAATAAATTTAGGGTTTATTAAAGTTTACTTGTGTTGTTAGGAAAAATATAGTCAAAACAATTTTAACTACTGTAGATTATAAAATTATAATGATATTTTATTATTAACTAGTCTATTAATCTTTTGCCAAACAAGACCTCTATTAGACTAATCGGCTAGGTTTATCATTAGCCGAAACATTACCTTATTAAAAAAAACACTCTATTAGATTGTTCCTTCCTTTTTTTTCTTTTCTTTTTTTTTTAAATAAAAAGTCACTAAAGACGTTTTTTTTAGAAAGTGAGAATGAAGCTCTCAATTTATCAAACTGACAATGTTGGCTAAACAGAAATCAATCGGGGGATAGTCACCCCTAACATCATCCGAAATCAATTGCCTAACACGCCTCGGGGGGCAAACCAAAACATGAAAGCCTAAAGTAAAGTTGAAAGCACAATTAGCAAGACCGTTAGCAACACGACTTGCTTCTTTGTAGATGTGGATAAAACGGATTGTCCAATCCTTGGATAAAAAGTCATGTCACCTGGCCTACGTACTAGGAAGAAGAGGGGGTGGGGGGTTGAGACTTTGACACCCCATGCTTGAAGAACCCTACTACCAGCTCCAAATAAATTTCAACATTCACCTTTGTATGTCTATCTTCCCATGCTATCTGAAGCCCAAAGCATACCCACAATACCCTGTCATTGGCGTCGTACACCATCCGATGCTCACTCCAAACCCACAAAGCCATTCCCCATTTGAATCTCTAATGCAATCTGACCAAATCAATCATAAGCTGCTTTCAAGACAAGCACCTCAATTTTAAGAACCCTTTGATTTACCTCATCGACTCCAGAGTAAAGTAAAGACATATTCTAATAGAGAGATGAAATTCATCTATTGATTATTATATTATCTTTATAACTAAGCTAGTAATGATGATTGAAAGTGATATTGAGACTAGGTATATACAAATTAATATTTTAATGTTTTAACTCCTTTCAATCCATTTCTCATCAATATTTATAGTGTTGTATGTATCAACAAATTTAGGGTCATGTAAGTCTATATGAGATACTTCAGTTTATTGTCGAATTGCAAATTCGAAGTCGGGCTATCTTGTGCTCCTCCTTTAAATCCAGCTTGATCTCATTTGAGTGGTGACTAAATAGACCTTCCTTGAAACATATGTGTAGAGTCACATGGTTCATATGCAAAGCTTGAGCAAGTGACATTAACATGGATCTTTGATTTAACTATTTAAGGGTACATCCTTGATATGAGTAAGGTCAACTTCAACTCACTTCCAACCACAATTCCTTTTTTTTAAAAACAAATACATCAACCGAAAACAAATTAGACACCTCTTCCACTATATTACATTTTAGTTTTTTGCATTGACACTACTCTCTAGTAAAGCCCCATAAACAAGCTTTCTTTCTTCTGATAAAAACTTGTCAAGTCTATGTTAGTTTTCACCCTTTTCTCCTTCCAAAACCAAGAGCATATTATAAAGACCCACTGTATCCTCTATTCTAGGCATGAGTTCTACAATGAACATAATTCATTATTTCAATCTCCACTTGTCAAAATTTACAAATAATGTCGATGAGTGACGTGAAGAGCCTTGTTTGGGAGGTAATCGCATCTTTGAGCCACCATCCTGTAGAAATCTTAACTCAAAATTATTTGCCAATATAGACTTATTGTTTCATGTTCTCTAGTCTCTTCAGTATATTATTTAGTCAATTCACAGGAGGTTCAACTTTCAAGGTTGTGTCTTTGAATGGTTTCATGCTCAATTTAACTTGTAACTCGGCAAATATCTACTTTCAGTCTTTCACAATCTATACAAGATCTTGAACGTCTTCAAGTCTTTGAACGGTATGACATAAAAATGTTATTGTACATGCTTACATTACCTTTATGAGAACTATGTGTTTCCATTACTTGATTTTTCACGGCATACACATATGTTGATTAAATTTTCTTGAAATAGTCCATTTGAAACAAACCCTTTCAATAACAGTTGTTGATGAAGCCTCAAACAGCCAGTTGGCATCAAAGTAGAAACTCAGCCGGTAATTCCAATTTAATCATCATTGGCTTCAGATTTTGAGTAACAAGGCGACGTATAAAAAGCAAGTTTGGCAAACATAGTTAATCAAATTCTCAGATTCAGCCGGTACTTGCACACAGACTAAAAATCAATTAAGACACAATTAATGTATAAATCCACTAAAGATAACAAATTGTTCATATAAAGCCTCAGAAAGAGAGTCAAATTTGGCATCAAATTAATTTCAGCCGGTAATTCCAACAATTGTTTAAAATCCTCATTGGCTTCGCATATATTAGTTTGAAACCCTCCAATCAGAAACTAGAAACAGCAAATGGAATGTAATCGCACGAAACGGCACCACAGATCCAACAAACGTCAAGATCTACAGTTTCCTATCAGAAATGCGAAACATGAAATCGATCTAGGTTCAATCATAGCATCGCTGACCATTGCTCTCGAGCTATCAGCGACGTGGCATCGAACCTCTCCCACACCAAAAAAAATGATTTTGGGGGATGAATAAAAACACAATCAATTCAATTAAACCCTCAGAGACCCGTGCAAAATCACACACACAGCCGGACAGAAGAACAAGATTCACCGGTTGTGCCGCCGACGAAATCCCCTGACCGATCAGAGCTCGAAGAAACCAGATTCCGGTGAAGGAAATTTCCGATCAGCAACAAGCCGCGATCGGTGGATGGAGAAAATCACAGAGACACAGGCGAATCGAGATCCTTCGAACGCAGCTGCTTTTTTTGAGTGTCATACGGCACTTCCTATCTTTTTATGGGAATTTCTCCTCACAGGGCGATATCTATCTATCTATCTATCTATCAAACCCTAGCACAATACCTTTCACAGTACAGCCTATGGCGATGATGGAGATGAAGAGGGGGAAAGAGGCGTTTAAATAGATGGTGGGGAATGAAACCCTAATTTTTAAGCTTTTATTGGGCCTCGGCCCATTTGTGAATTTGATTTGGGCCGAAAAGCTCAAACTCTCTAGCAAAACTTGCCCTATTGTAAAGGTTCGCGTGGAGTTGTAATTTCCACGATTTTTTATTTTCTTCTCCGGCGATTTCTCCCCAATCTCTCGATTCATCCCAGCCATGGCGGCGACACCGGCGAGAGGGGAAGTTCTCTCCCTCCTGCGCTCGATACTGAGGGTTGCGCGGCAATTCTCGGACTACAACATCAGGGAGTACACGAAGCGCAGGGCAATCGACGGATTTCGCGAGAACAAGGCGCTCACCGACGCTTCCGCCATCGCCGCCGCCTTCGCCGACGGCGCAGCGCAGGCCGAGGTCGCGCGGCGTCAGGCGGTGGTTTACTCCCTCTACGCCCCCAAGGTTAAGAGCATCATGGAAGTGGGGAAGAAGCACCAAATCTGAGCTTCAATCGTGACGATATCTTGTATCTTTTGAGCTTGTTGTTCAGTTGAATTTTGAATTTATCTACTTTGTTCAGTCGGAATTCAACTTGTAATCCCCTCTTGATCGATCGGAGTATTGAATCCTGACTTTTAGCATATGGATAATGGATTGATTTTGTTTCCGACGTTTAACCGTTACTGTTACTGTGTAATCGTTACATTTTTGCATCTGCTATATGTTATCGTCGCCTTTTGACATTGTTGTATACATAGTTAATAAGAAAATGTCACTTTATATTCACTTCGGAAATTACGTTTCGTATCAATACAATCTACATTGATGAAGGGAAAGCAAATCACCATTTTTTGTGATCTTCAAGGGTTTCTATTCCTATTGTTGTATAGTTCATATCTGCAGCGCAATATGATCAACACCTTCACAGATTCATCCCAGATTTTGCCGAGAAGGGGTTTCAAGTGAGCACGAAACTCGCCCAGATTGAATGGGTCATCAAAGAAGAAGAGCTTTCTTTGTTCTTCTGTGGGATTCAACAACCATTGACAGAAGACAACTGCTGCACCCACCACTGAGACGAGCGACAGCATGGCGAGGAATCCGAAATGAGACGTGTCATTTGCTACAATTGCGACGCCCAGCATGAGGAACTCTGCCAGACTTGCAATAGAAACTTCTGTTGCCCCTATGAGATTGGCTTTGGAGGATGGGATCCCGGTTTGAAGAATTTGGGAACCCACCACATCGTATGACATATGCCCCAGCCTTGATAATACCTGGAAGAAAAAAAAAGCCAGATAAAGCAAGCAAATCACCACAGCTTCGGGCGGATTTCTTGGTATTACTAGAGCAGCCAAGATTCGGGAATGTGTAAAGAGGTCTTACAATTAAACACAAGAAGAAGAGGAGGGCTTTCTTCTGAACGAAAAACCCACTCCAATACACAGCAACAGCAGCGGTAAGAAGTGCTGCGTGGATGATCAACCCTGCAGCTCCAGCCTGCACAGTAAGTTTTATTAAATGGTTTGCTCTGATTGGAATACCATGGAATATCAATTATGTACACGAAAGCAAGAACCTTTAAGATGCCGAGTTCCCTGACTAGGGCAGCAGAAAGAAAAGTCGCTGCCACGCCCATGAAAGCACACAATCCACTAAAGCCTCCAATTATTGAGGAGTTCAGTCCTGGTGAAATACCAACGCTAAAGTTTAGGAAGGATTGTCAGGAGAACCATCACACATTCATGCTTACACGTGCAATAAATATATACATGGGTATCATTATTGTCCTTCCACTGCATGCTAGATTAGAGATCAAAGAAAAAAGTTCAGGTTCAAGAGCAAAAAGAATACCACGCTGCACAAGAAACGCTGTCATCAATCCACCAGGTGCAAGGACAACATTGAAACAGAGGAGTACATAAGCTATACTCGCAGGAAGAACAGGTTGCTGCAAGTATTCGATCCACCCATGCTTGATAGAGTCAAAACCTATTTCCACTGATCCAACAGATTGAGAACTTCAGTCATATTTTTTCATCAAAATTTTTGGATTTCATAATTCTAAATTCATTATCTAATTCTCAAGAAATACAGAAAAACTTAAGATGTTGACCTGTACTTTTTGCATCCGTTTGAGATGCAGAGGCTGTCTGTTGACACTTGACACGATCAAGAACTCCGGCAGAAAGATTATTTGTCAACCACGTAAGAGAAACCTAACCATGGAAGTGTGTTTCATTACTCATAAGCAGCTAAAGAAATGAAATAATGAGCAACCAATTAGATCACAAAGCAGCTGAATAGTACCACAATTGGTAATGCCCATATCATCAGACCAGCAGCGAGCTTCAAGCAGGTAACGGGATCATATTTTGAGAAGAGGACACCAAATAAGGATGCTCCCAGGATCTATTCTAACATAATAACTTAAATATCAGCCAGGTCAACATTTTTGCCATGTCATTTATGAAAATCAAGGTCATTCATTCAAACAGAAATCTTGCAGACAATAAAACAACTATCAAATATTATGATCCATGTTTTGACAATTCACTTCTTTGTCATCTATCAAGCAAATGGGATGCTTAGAAAATTCTCAGTGAAGTTCAAACAGCTAAATGATTACCTCACAGAGGAGATCAATTCTACTGAGTGTGGCATTTGCTTGGGCAAGTGCAATAGGCCGGTTAGTTCCAGCTAGCTGCAAAAAGGTGGCTTCACTTACAAGTGCATAGGAAAAGAAAACCATGTATATGAACACAAATTTATGTGCATACATACCAACACAACCCAGTCACGCTCCATGGCAACACCTAATGCCAATCCTGTCAACCTCTCAACAGCCCCAGCCATCACAAGTGTAAGAAACCACGGGCGGACAAGAACAGATGAAATGGTAGTGGAAGGTACAGTATACCCATGAACTATCATGGCTACAGATAGCAACTGAGCTGCTGCCTGATATTTTTATAGCAGGTATTAGAGATTCAGAGATTATTAAGCACATATAACATGTACAGGAAAGAGAAAGGTTCAGATGGAAATCCATCAGAGGATAATGGTGATCACCTGAAAGAGACTCAAACAGTTGTAGCAAGGCACCCTGGGCATAAAATCCATAAGCTTTCCAACCAATGGGCCACCAAGAATCACAACAAGCTGTTTTTTGCATCAAGCTGGTTATAAGAGGCAATTCTCTTACAGTGCATTTGGATCACTTACACTAGGAAAGAAGAGAATGAAAAAGAAAAAGAAATTTCCATCGTATAAAGATCTCAAGGGAAATGCCAAACCTTAGTGAAGAAACTCATGACTGCCACAGGTAGAAGACTTGGATGAATCAATGCAATAGCAGCAGGCCAGGCAAAGTTCCAAAGTTGTTCCACCAAATTTCCAGCCAAGCAATTTGCATAAAGAGCTGAAAAGTGCATATAAATCATGTCAAAAAACATTGTCATTTAAGATATTGTCAACTTTGAGCAGGACGTTTACTACTTTGCTGCATGCAAAAGACATGAGATCAATGATCCAAGAGGAAAACATAGAACTATAGAAGGATTATAATTGTCTTTATTGTGTACTTATACTTTTCACGTGCGAAAACGTAAAGGTATACAGTTCAAGTGTATTCTGTTTTCCATGAATAGAAGAAAGAACACTATAGTCCTGAAAATCATGACATAAGTTGTGAAAAATACTTCATAGAAATGCTTCTGCTTATATTTTTCACTAAACTGATCAAATCGGTTGCTGTAATATTATGCTTTTCAACAAAGAGCAGCATATACCATATAATCCAGCAGGATGAGCTGGGGTTGCAGCAAGGGTGCTCTGTTCTTCCTCAGTTAGTACCTGAAATAAAGAATCTAATGATGAAAAAACAACAAAAAGGTAATGTCACAAGGAGAGATGATCAGGTGACACTTGACAGAATGCATACGGGCAGTGATGTCAAAACTCTGTCAACATAACTTCTTTCCGATAGCAAGTTCAGAGAATTGGCCTCAAGAATATCAGATTTCAGATGAACGATAGAGCTGGAACAAGCAGAGCTAGAAGATGATGCTTCTCCATCCTCGTCATGGGAAGTGACATCGTTAAGTTGTACATCAGCATCAGATATTGAACATTTTGCACTCCTGCTGTTAAGCCTACAATAAACATAGACAAGCCAGTGAGCCAATCTTTTGTTTGTGATCAAGAAGGAATCTACAAGGTCAGAAACAGCAGCCAGTGTGTCTCGTATCAAAGATAATTGTTGAATAGACTTTTTAATTATCAAAGAACTGAATTTGATGGTGAAATTTTGAGGGTTGGATCAATCACAGTGGGTCAAAAAAGTCAAGACCGTCCTTATTTTTTTAACAAGTAATGTCTGAAAAATAAATAAAATGATAGTTAAACGAATTTCTTTAATCTAAAATGAAGTTCTAATGATGCTAATCATGCCACTGACAAAGAAATTCGTTGTATTATCATCAAATCTAAAATGAAGTTCGAGTGATGCTAATCACGCTACTAACAATGAATACAAATGAAATCAACTTTCCACAATATTGGGCAACATACTAACATCCAGCTTGGGTAATTTGCGTGAGAAAGGTTTTAATTTACACATCAAAAGAAGCTGACCCTGGCTCTAAACCATCGATAAGTCAACAACCAGGACTCAAGAATGGACACTTCCCAAATCCCAATTCGATTACTGTTTGAATTACTTAAGGTTCAAAATGTTTAGCTAGAACAAAATAAGAATAGCTAGATACAATTAGTTAGTACTAACATTTACACAATACATTTAAAATCAATTTAAACCAAATGAAAGATTTGCTTCTGGAGTGTAACTACGTAAGAGTACAGTATACAAACCACAAGCGTGATTTCAACAGTACCAGATAAAGAAAAAGCGGCAAACACAATTATCGGAGCAGAAGGTAATTAGTAATGACAAGAAATCCAGAGCTGAAAAAATACACAGGATTTCAATCTTTCCGAATTCAATCCAATAATCCAGCCAGTCATATACGAATCAACAAATTGACTAACAAAAAATAGAGTGTTACCTGGGAGGTGGATGAAGCAGCGAGAAGGTCAGCCATCCGCGAGAAGGGGAGCGAATGCGTATTCTAGAGGAAGACGGCGGCGCACGAAAGCCTTGGCAGTGTTGTTGCAGAGGGATAGACAGAGAGTAAGGCGGTGTTGAAGACACAGAAATCTGAGGGACGGTAAATCCCCGGGCTGCAACCATGGAAGCTTCAACTCCAGGTAGCAACGTGACTTGAAGTGGTAACAGCTATCCGCCGAACTACTCATGCAGTCGAAATTCCGGCGAAATAAATAAATCGGCTCAGTTCATCAAAATCCACAGAAATGAAAACCAGGCGGCGAATTTCCTAAATCCTAGGGCACGATAGATTGAAATTTCAGCTAGAAGTGAGGAATCCGGTGCCTGATTTCGCAGCTGGTTTGAAGTATTTCAATGGCGGGTGGGATGTTGGTGGCTGGGAAGGAGACGTGAGGTGGATTCCCTTATCTCGCCGCAGTCGGCTCCAAATAGCTGCCCATTTAAGCTATGGCGGACGACTTCCCCACGTTTAACCATTTAGACCCGGCTCTTCGCTTTGGGCCCATTGGGCTTGGGCCTTTTTTTGTAGCAATTGGGCCTTTTTTGGGGTGTTATATGGTAACTTGTGTTTAAAGTTGCAAAAGTCACATTTATATGTCAAAATTTAGCATTATAGAATTTGGACAAATTGGTTGTGCATTGCATTATTTGCATATACGACTTACCGAAAAGTAATAAATATGGAAGATGTGAATTTAATGTTAAGAGTTTTTTTTTAAATTAAAATTTAAAAATAGTTCAGTTATCTAAATAACCTTCAAACTATTGAAAGATCAAAGAAAACAACATCATCAAAAGGGCATTAATAGACTCGGCATAAAAAAAATACGAAGCACCAATCAGAAAATGATGTAATCACGTTTTCAATAAAAAAAAAATGAAACTTAACCAAGTGAAGGCACATGTGTATTTATTTAGGAAATTTATGGTGTATAAGATCTTTTTACTTTAGGGTTTTGCAGGTAAGTTGACACTGAAAGAGATTGATTGGGGTGGGTACACACCCGAGGGGTGAAAGCCCATTCATGGCGGGACCTAAAGAGGATGAAGATCGAGAGATTTTTTTCCTTACAATTTTGTCATGCAAAGTTAATTGTGGAGATATTTGAAAGGTTGTAGATTGAGAGCAATAACCCAACCATCATCAACGTCCTCAAGGATTCCTGATCTTGTCCATGAGAAATTGAGATCATGATTACATATATTCTCTTCATATTGTGGCAGTTCGAGGAAGTGGAGTTCCGCCACATCTTCGGGGAAGTCAACTGGTGCGCAGATCATGTTAGGATCTTTCACACAACTGCGATGACGGTGTCGCTTGAAGACGAAGAACTTATTATTTACATCCGTCAATATGCTATTGGCCGGTGGTCTAGGAGAGGCTAGTCACTACCAAATCTTTACTTGTATAAAAAAATTGTAGAGAGATTTAATAGATAAAGAACCAGATTAATGGGTGTGATTGGAGAAAATCGCTTGCAACCAGCAACTCCAAATGACAAAGTATATTTGGTTAAAATGATATCAATTCCCATCTTTTTTTTTCCTTACAATTTGACCGATAACTTTTAAAAACATACATTTTAATCCTAAAACTAAGTATTGAGTATGTTACAAAATAATATATAAATATAAGGTTATCAGATGAAATAGTAAAAGAGCAACTAAGCAAGGTTACCTTGTGAAGAAATGAATATCACAAAGTTACCACGTGAAATTTTTGAAGGTTTTTAAGGAGCTAAAAACTCTATAAAATATTATTTTTATAAAAATAATAGTATTATACTTATTAATATTTTAAAAATATTAATATAAAGCTAATATTTTATAGAGTTTTTAGCTATTTAAAAAATATATTACAAGTAAAACGACATATATTTTGAGATGAATGTAATATAAAATTACGCGGAGTACTCGATAATCAGTATTTAGTTCAAGCCTTGCTAGCTTAGCTGGTAAGGATGACATATAGTGACTAATAGGTCACGAGTTCGAATCCCCTCCCCTACTATAATGGTGCCTAACTATGAACCAAAAAAAGTATTTAGACAAGAGGTCGGTTATGCCCTCGGTTTAGCATATAATTACGCTTACCCGCTTAATCCGTTAAACGATTTATGTCATATCCAGGGACATCTTCAATCGCAGTCTGAACTATAAATTGAGTGAACGAAATCCACTTCTTAGTCCTCACCACTCGGACGCTATCGGAATTGATCGACGGAGAGAGAGACAATGGCGATGCGGATCGCGCCTCCGCTCTCACACTCCTCCCAACGCAAGTTGCTGCTTCCAATCTCTCATGGCGGTTTGTTGAAATCGGTT
Organism: Persicaria maculosa; assembly: GCA_963922045.1. Taxonomy (NCBI): domain Eukaryota; kingdom Viridiplantae; phylum Streptophyta; class Magnoliopsida; order Caryophyllales; family Polygonaceae; genus Persicaria; species Persicaria maculosa. The sequence goes on along the minus strand of OY998267.1, from coordinate 10,396,474 downwards.
TCGTTGACGAACTCTCTGCTTAAATGGCAGTCGGTGAGGCGGAGCAGAGCGATCACCACCTTCACGGCGTGTGCTCGTGTGGAGGAGCAGAGGAGTTCCGCCGTTGCAGCGGGGAGTGAGTGGGGTAAGGTATCGGCGGTTTTGTTCGACATGGATGGGGTGCTCTGCGACAGCGAGGTCCTTTCCCGAAGGGCCGCGGTCGATGTCTTTGCCGAGATGGGGGTCGATGTCACCGTTGAGGATTTCGTTCCTTTCATGGGGACTGGTAGGTCGATTTGTTACTTTGAGCTTGATTAGCAGTGAATCTTCTATTTTCTGGTAATTTATTTTGCAATTCGGTTTTGAATTTGTTGTGTTCAGTTATCGAAAGTGTTCAATTGTGGTTACCTTTCTATTGAATATAGTGGATTTGGCTTGAACAAATCGTGTAGGTGAAGCCAAGTTCTTGGGAGGTGTTGCAGAAGTAAAGGGGGTGAAGGGCTTCGATGCCAATGCAGCAAAGAAGAGGTTTTTCGAAATATATCTTGAGAAGGTGCTGGCCTTTTGCATTGCATTAGCTTTCCTGTCGAAGAAATATATTACATCCTGAATGTTCCTTCTTCTTTTGGCTGTTTCAGTATGCAAAACCAGGTGCTGGAATTGGGTTCCCAGGTGCACTTGAGTTGATTACTCAGGTATAGATGTTCATATATCTAATGCATTAAATATCCTGAGATTCTGGTAAATCTAGATCATAAAAGAGTGTCTATTTTACAGTGCAAAGAAAACGGTCTTAAAGTTGCTGTAGCATCTAGTGCTGATCGTATCAAGGTGGATGCAAATCTTGCTGCTGCTGGTTTGCCACCGTCACTGTAAGCTACAAAAAAAAAGATCTATAATTCCTTTTGTTTTAAAGGGAAAAACAGAAATTGTTTGTTTATCTAGCCATGTTCGACTATTCGTCGCTTACGCTTATGGCTGTCTAGTTTCCTCTATATATCAGATCAGAAACATGTGTTTGCAGTTTATGGTCCCCTGTTGCATTCTTTAAAAGAGAAAGGGTCAAAAGGATCTCACAGTTTATTGATCAAATATGACATATAGATTCACCAACATTAGGTTATTTTTCCACTATGTTTATGCATGCTTCTCAAAGCTGGATGTGATTTGTTGCCTATCTTTTATTCATCTTGGTTTTGCAATACAGCTTCCATTCACCAAAAGATTCTTAAACGTGCATATGTGACTTCTTTCAAATCTAAATGTGGTTTTGTCTCTTTACTGCCAGGTTTGATGCTATCGTTTCAGCAGATGCATTTGAGAACTTGAAACCTGCTCCTGATATATTCTTTGCTGCATCAAAAATATTGGATGTACCTCCAAGTGAGGTATACTTAATATCACTATAGTATAGATTGATAATTTTATCTTTGGAAAAAATTTCCAAGTATCTCATGTTATACACTAGTGGGAATTTTGAGTTATTCGTGGATATATTGATTAACCTCTGTACTATCAAGTATTTTGTTAAGTGTTGTTTGAGCATCTATACTCTTGCTTAACTGTAATGTTCCTAGTTGAGGATATTATAGGCTGGTTTTGGATAGTTGGATAGGTGGTGGTATTAATTGAATAAGACGGGCATGAGTTTTGCATAGTGGTTTTTGAAACAATAGTCTTTACCTGTTTAACTTTTTCATGTTTTGTCAGTGTATTGTAATTGAAGACGCTCTTGCTGGACTACAAGCAGCAAAAGCTGCACAAATGAGGTTAATATGTTAAAATCTTGTTTCCAAAATCTTCCTTCTATATGCTGTATATACAATAGCAGATTTCATTCCTCGCTTAAGATTTTTGTTTCTTTGTGTCCCTTTTTTTGGGAGATTAATAAACTACAATTTGCTATTGCAGATGTATAGTTGTGACAACTACATTGTCAGAAGAGGCTTTGGCAGCATCTGGGCCAACACTAATTAGGAAAGACATAGGGAATATTTCATTCAGTGATATATTCAGTGGTGGATCTGGCTTTACTAGTATGTAGTTCTATGAGTTTTTATCAATGTCTTTTGGAAATAAAATGTAATTTCAAGTTATGATTGGATTATCCTCATGGAACCAATTTCATGCAATTTTGGTGTAACATTTGGGTGTATAACCAAAACAAATTTGCTTATGCTATGCCATAATGTGTTTGGTGCCAATTTGTTCTTTTTCTTCAACTATCACTTTTAAAATGGTCAAGACTTGTCTGCTCATCAGATTGCTAAGTTATCGATTGAATTGCTTGTTCTCTAGCAGAGTCCCTTCTGACAAGGAAAAACTTTGCAGATGAGAGGACGCAGAACCCTCAGGATAGTGATACTTCTGGACAATCATCTTCATCGATGATCCAGAAAAATACCACTACAAGTATCTCATTCGGAGGGTATGATGAGTTTGACATCTTATATGTTTTTGTTGACAATTTTTGAATTAGCATACATTATCTATGCCTTAAATTGATGTTCAGCTCCGTCAAGTTTTTAATTGTGTTATTGACTCCATCAAAATTGCATGACTTCCTCAATACTAGATATTAGGGTATCTGATGGAAAAGTACTATGAACATGTGTTTTGAAAACATTGATTTGTGGCTAAGGTAGCAGAAGTACTTTATGGGCAGGCTGCAGGTTTCAAGGCGTAATGTTATCAGATATGGAAGCCTTGGAATTTCTCTATCTTGCTTGGCATTCACAGTTACAAATTGGAAGGTATTTATGGCTCACTTGGTTCACATTTTTTCATTTTTTCTTTCCTTGTTTTAAAGTATAGGAAAAACAGGGTTATATATATATATATATATATATATATATATATATATATATATATATATATATATATATATATATATGTTTCATGGTTTTTTAATACTATGATAGCCAGGAGGTTACTAGGTGTAATTTACTTGCATGAACTCTAATACATATTTGCCCATGGAAGTTGCTATCCTCTTGTAGGCAATGCAATATGCATCTCCAAAAGCTTTATGGAATCTACTTTTCGGAGTGAGTAGTCCAGCTTTTGAGTCTAAAGCAGGTAGTGGTCTGGTTGGTGTCTGCTTTGCTTCATGCATACCCATTTACTTGTCCCTTTTGTATTTGTCTATGTGATTAATTTATGACACTTCTGTGATGAGATTGGATATCAGTCTCTCGCCTTTGAGGTGGATTGTACTATTGTAGTTATCTAACCTGATATCTCAATGATGACTAACTTGATTATAAATAAAAGTATACTTAACTCTGTCAGTGTGACAATTCTTCAGAGATGGTTGGTTTTTTATGCTGGAAGGAATCCTTTTATTATGCATTTTTTTAATCGATAATGGAACGTGTTGCGTGGTCTTTATGGGCCAGAGTAGCTAAACTAGTTCCACATGAGTCTTAAGAGAAGCTTAATGTGCAATGTCCATTTCTATTCCGAAGCCATGTTTAGTATGATCGAACATAAAATGAGCTGATATTCCCCTACCTAATGGTAGGTGAAACTCGGAATACCAGGGTGAAACAGTTTGTTAACTATGTATCAGATCTTGAAACCAAGTAAGTAAATATATCACATGGTTTATGGATGCTGCCTCTCTAGAAGTTTCTTAGATTTAATTATATTTGATTTTCTTCATGCTTGTTCTAAAAAATTATGTTAATTTTTCAGGGGAAATGGACTTATCGTTCCTGAATTTCCTTCTCGGCTAGACTGGCTAAATACAGCCCCTCTTCAGTTCCGCAGGGTGAATTGCTTCCCTCCCTTCAGCCTGTGCATTGCTGTTAATATGCTGTGTCAAACTGTATAAGCATCTCTGTTGTGTAGTTTGGTTATACTTCATGGTCCTTGATTTGGGCCTTCACTCCAGGAATGCTGCCTATGATATGGCTTTATCTGTCAAAAGTTTAAATGCATGATCTTTTACAATTTTGCCCAGTGCATGAAGTTTACCTCTCTTTTGTTTCATCTTGTGTCATTAATGTTCCTTTTCCATCTTGAAATTAGCTAATTCTCTTAGCTTCCCATTTATCTTCAACTTTGTTACTAAGTTCATTTTAATCTTGTTGGACTTAAAATAAGTCTTCTAGTTCTCCTTGATCCAGAACAGTCAGAGGATGCCCAAATTGCATTCTTATCTCTTGGGTGTAAATCGAACATAAATCATTTGAATCAGCCTTTTTGGTAATTATTGTGTTCCGTTCAAATGTAGAATCTTTTGGTAAGTTAAACTCTTTTCTCTTGTCTACAGGATTTGAAAGGGAAGGTGGTTGTATTAGATTTCTGGACATACTGTTGTATAAATTGCATGCATGTGCTGCCAGACTTGAATTATCTTGAGAGGAAATACAAAGACAAACCAGTATGGTCCTCATCTTTGATCAGTTTATTAGTCTTCACCGCTCTCCCCTTTTTTCCTGCCATTTTTTTCTCTTCAGGAATGTATTACATGTTATATTTTTTGGTCTATTTTATGCATCTGAAAGTATCTTCATACATCCTCAGACCTTTACCATCTTTTCTGCCTGCATGCAAAAGTTGACCTTCTGCCCTTGGCTATAATGTATGCCTTGTGTCCTATTTAGCCACAGTTGTCTAATGCACTCAAATCAATGTGGAAAACTCTGTTTCTGGAGATCTTTTTCCTTGTTACAAAACTAGCTAGTTGACTCTTATTCAGTTTAATGTAGCTGGTTACTTCTCCATAGATGCTCTGCCTAAGCTTTTTATCATCTAGCGATTCTAGCTGGTTATATTTCTTTGAATTTATTAACAGATCATTGGTGATAATTCTCTCTTGAGATCTTTTTCATTATCAATGTTTAAAATTCTGTTTTCATAGAATTTTATCATGTATAGTAGTGAAAAATCATTGTTGTGCAAATGAGGTATATTCTATATTCAGGGACAATGTCAAATCACCATTTGGCCATTAGGATGATGTGTTAATATTTCACGATTTGCACATGTTTTATTCTGCAGGAGGGATTCTCCTAGTCGAGAGAGAAACATTTATTTTTTCACGTTATGTTGATGGTTGTAGTATGTTGATAAACCATTGGTTTTAGGTTTCATGCAGTAACTCTTCAGTAGTTTTGTTCAACAGTTTGTTGTTATTGGTGTCCACTCGGCTAAATTTGACAATGAGAAAGATTTGGAGGCAATTCGTAATGCAGTTTTGCGATATGGTGTTTCTCACCCAGTAAGTGAACCAGTGGGTTTTATGATAATCATATTCTTTAAGTTCCTTTATAGCACTTGAGATTGCAACAACCAAAATGTGTTGTAGTATTAATATTATAATTTTTTCTATTCTTTTCTTGTACAGAATTTAGAAGATGCATGATGTTTCTTCTTTATTTCCATGCAATTTATCAAATGACTATTGCTAAAGTCACTCTTCCTCACACAACAATCCATATATATTTCTCAAGTTATGACTCACATATGGCAGAGTTAAACTGGGAAAAGTGGAAAATAATTCTGTGCTTCAAGAATACTTGCTAAATCAGGAGTAGTTATTTTACTATCTCACCTAAATGAACAATTATGATGATGAAGGTTGTAAATGATGGAGACATGTATTTGTGGCGAGAGCTGGGGGTTAACTCTTGGCCAACACTTGCTGTAGTTGGACCCAATGGGAGGCTTCTTGCGCAACTATCTGGTGAAGGTCACAGAAAGGTCCTATGTTGTAATTTTTCTTGTTCTTTCAAGCATGTCAAAATTCAATTATGAGTTTATTTTAGGAAAAGTAGATGATTGATTCTTTTGTTCTTTACTGAGAATGGTGTGTATGAAGTTTCTATGGCTCTCTTTTTGTATTATTGTTTTAAGATGAGGAAGGATATGATGGTGATCTCTATATACATAGAGAATTCAAGGACACTTCTTTTTGAAAAAAGATTATAAGTTTCTTTTGTCCAGTATATTTTCAGTGCTGAATGAGAATGTAATTGATTGCTGGGACTGAGGGAGTATTGGAAGGAATAAAACCACATTTAATAAGAGGTTGCCTTGCTGCTGTCAGTTTGAAGTTACTCTTTTCTAGCATGAGCAACAATGATGGCAATTTTAAAAACCGAGACTTCAAAGTTCAAACACTACTGTGATCACTTGTATGAGCAAGTATTATTAAAAACTATTTGCTTTACAAGATGGTTTCGTGATATCCGTTATGAGGTTTTTACTGTATCATATATGAGGTACACGTGCCTTTTGGCATTGGCCTTGTCAGATTTTTAATTATATGCTGTGATAGTGAGTCTCTTCTTGGAGATCTTCTCATATCAAAAGCACTTTGTGATACTTGTTCTTGTGCATTTCCCCTCCATTATTTTCTCTGATTTCTTTTTCAACTGGAAAATAGTTGAAAGACAAAATATTGTCCATGCCTGAATTCTCGTATGCGTACTTTGGATTTATCTTGCATCTTTGTATTTTTTTTAATTTATTTGGAGGTTCTAGTGAGCATCCATCTATATTTTCTTTTGCAAAATGTATATTCTATTGAGTGTTTGTTTGTACACTGTCAATATGAGATTGTTCATATCCTTGCTTCAGGATGTTGATGATCTGGTAGAGGCAGCCCTTGACTTTTATGGTAGAAAAAAGTTGCTAGACAATTCACCTTTGCCAATAAGTTTGGAGAAAGATAATGATCCACGGCTGCTGACATCTCCTCTTAAGTTTCCGGGAAAGCTGGCAGTTGATGTGCTGAACAATAGGCTGTTCATTTCTGACAGTAATCATAACCGTATTGTGGGTTTTTTTACTTCCTCATTCCTTCATCCACCCCTCATTATTATTGTGTCACTTTTTCACATTTGACTTTGTGTGGTATGTTTCCTTTATCATCTTCATGTTTAGTGACTTTGTTGCCATAGTAGTAGAGAAGAAACATAAGAATTGTTAAAAAAAATTAGCATATCAGTGCGGCCAATATTTTGTAACTTCTGTGACATCCTTTGTCATAATGCTAGCCTTTGTGACTTGATCAGTTTATGTTATGCCTTGAAAGAATAAATTTTGACTGATCTCATAATGTCTTGATTGATACCTTCACTAGAGATGTTATACCATGACCATGTGTCTTTAGCAATCAACTTGAGCAGTTAGCTGAGAATGTGTCTCGAGCAGGTTAAATATCGTGCATATTGAGGGTTAATATTACCACACAACAACAACAGCAACATCAACCCAGTATATTCTGCCTGAGTGGGGTCTGATGTCTGGGGTGTTGAGGTGTACGCATCCATACCCCCAACAAGTTTAGAGGATGTTTCCAAGTGATGCAGTGACAGTAGAACCAATATATAAGAATAAACACAAATAAAGGATATAAAAATACTGCATATATGAGAATTAATTACTACATGACTATTAATGTGCATGCTCATATGTTTATGTCTCCGAGATTTAGATGTTCTGACATTAAATTTTGCAATTCATCTTTAACGTATTTATAATCCCATCTGATTGTAGGTTGTGACTGATCTAGATGGTAATTTTCTGATGCAAGTGGGCAGCACAGGAGAGGAGGGTTTGCGTGATGGCAACTTTGATGAAGCCACCTTCAATAGACCCCAAGTAATATCAGAAATTAGAAATTTGCATATTTTATTATATTATCTTTTTAGCGCGTACATGTATTTTAGTTTTTTTCCCTGTATTTTTTTATTAGAACATATTTTTCTTTCTCTGATTATTGCATTCTCATTTTCTCCATGAACTTGTAGGGCCTGGCTTATAATGCAAAGAAAAATGTTCTTTATGTCGCAGACACTGAAAATCATGCATTGAGGTATGTAAAGATTGGGTTGTCGCAAATCTTTTGTTTTAATTTTTAAATATTTATATCATAACCAAACTTTCATTTAGGGTCTTCCATTTCCATACAAGAATGAAGTATAGTCTTTTCTTGCATCTGTTTGGATTAGACAAGTACACGAGGCTACATTTAAAACAATTATATATTTGACGACCCTCCATTATTATTTTAAAACCATACTATAAAGCTTGACTCTCCTTTCTAGTGCTAAATAACGTGAGGAGAGATTGCATCATAATGTCACTGAATCCCATTTTTCATCAATATGGCGTCTCTCATATGCATCATGATTGAATCCTGGCTTAGAACATAACAGAGGAAGCATACAACTGTGAGTCTTTTTATCACTTTTCAGGGAGGTTGATTTTGTAAGCGAGGCAGTGCGAACACTTGCTGGACAGGGAACCAAAGGATCTGATTATAGTGGGGGTGGAAAGGGAAATTCTCAGGCAGGACAGAATATTCTCAAATTCTTAAATGTTTTCGGCTGGCTTTCATTTTTCTACTTTCCATGAAGGCTCTTGTTTTTATTTGCCAGTATATTGTTTCAGCTTCTGAATTCTCCATGGGATGTCTGCTTTCATCCTGTCAACGACAAGGTTTATATAGCAATGGCTGGGCAGCATCAAATCTGGGAGCACAATATCTCGGATGAGACAACTAGAGCTTTTAGTGGGGATGGCTATGAAAGGAACCTAAATGGATCAAGGTACCAAAAGAAAGTTGTCTGACCATTGTGTGAATGGACCTCTATCCAAGTCTTTTCTTTTATATGTAATAAAAAAATCGGAATGCCAAAAGGATGCTTTGGTTACTTGCATGCTTTCCTTACTTCTATATAGCTACTTCTTTCAATTTGGAGACTTTGAAGCCATGATTTTCTTGGCTCTGATGTAAACTATCTTTTCTTTTCTAATTTCCTTGCTGTTATTGAAATAATGCTGCAATTTATTGTTGCTTATTCCTTTTATCCCTTTTGCATAGTTCATCAACTACGTCATTTGCCCAGCCTTCTGGAATGTCGCTGTCTCGTGGTAATATGTCAAAATCTAATAGGAATCTCTCAATATCTTTTTTTTTTTGCAATATGAAAATAGTATGAGGGCCTAGTTTTTATATGCCAGATCTCAAGGAGATGTACATTGCTGATAGTGAAAGTAGCTCTGTTCGAGTGCTTGATCTCAACACTGGAGGATCAAGGCTTCTTGCTGGGGGTGATCCTTTTTTTGCTGATAATTTGTTCAAGGTATGATATTGCTGAACTGATTTAATGCTTCATGCAACTTTATATGTTCGTATGCAAATATTTTATGAGGAAATCATGATCAGGCCTTATCCATGCAAGCTTGAATTTTCCTTATTTTCTTCTCCATGATTGGTTGCAGTATGGGGACCATGATGGAACAGGTTCAGAAGTACTTCTTCAGCATCCACTGGGTGTTTGCTGCGGACAAAATGGGCAAGTTTATATTGCCGACTCGTACAATCACAAGGTTATTTTGCTTACTGGTCTTGGTTTTATTCTAAAAAATGGACTTGTACCTTCTTTGCAGTTCCTTGTTTACTGGTATTGGTGGTGGCGTTATCCTTTTGGTTCTCAAAGGGGTTATTCATGTGTTCCATAAAGTTTTTTAATCATGGATTGTTTGTCCACCCGATGGTATAAAATTCATTTTAAGTTCTTACAATTTGATATTTTCAAAGCTGTTGTATGTCCATCACAGAGTGTGGACCTGCAATACTAGGATGATGACTAAAAGTGATGTTGGGAACTCAACAATGAGTTGCTTAGATTCTCTGCCGGGGGAGTGTTGTGTGCTTAGTTTCCAAGGCCATTTCATCATTTAGGTGTATGAATAACTGTTGATGCTTATATAACTTAATTCTTTCTCCTGAAACTATAATCTTTTTGTGGATTTATAACGAGTATCTATATCTTTGAACTGTATGCTATTATTAATAATATTGAGCTTACCAACAACAAATAGATGAGAATGGAGGTTTGTTATTTTGCTTTTCAGATCAAGGTTCTAGATCCATCAAGTAAACGAGTTGAATCACTAGCTGGGATGGGCAAAGCTGGATTCAAGGACGGAGCTGCTCTTAAAGCTCAGGTCAACCTCACCCACCCTCCATGCTTGTCTAGAACACCACTGTGTTTTGAAAATTTCTTTAGGAGCTCGTGTACATATGCAATCAAATTTTCTCCCATCAATGATGACTTTTTTATCCAAGAAATCACAAAATAATGAGTAGAGCTGTTGGACTTGCTTCATGGAAGATAAAATGATAAATCACACAAAATAGCTTGCTCACATGAATATCTGATGAATTGTAGTTCCTGCTATATGATATTTTCTTGCTAGTTGGTTTTGAACAAATTGATTCTACATAGGCATTACTATGTTGAATTAAAATTCTTTTGATGCAATTATTTATTTATTTTTTTTCAAAATCACGCAGTTATTCGTATGGCATGAATGTTCTATTCTGCTAAGATCCTTTCTGTTTATTGCAGCTTTCAGAGCCATCAGGAATCATTGAAGTGAGCAATGGTGATGCTCCAGCTTAATCATTCTCTTAACCTCTCAACTCCTGGATCCTATCATTGTGATTATGGAATAGCGTATCTTGTTTGATCTTCAGCTTAATATCTGTGGGTTTACTGAACTTGCTGATGTTGTCGAGCTCTACTCTATCTCTTATCTTGCAGGAAGACTTTTGGTGGCTGATACGAACAATAATGCGATCAGATACCTGGACTTGAACAAGGGAGAACTAGGCACATTGGAGCTGAAGGGAGTTCAGCCCCCTACATCAAAAGCCAAACCTCTGAAGCGTCTTAGAAGAAGATTGCCAGCTGACACACGGATTGTCACTATTGATGGCGGTTCATCCAATGAAGGAAACTTTTTCCTCAAGATATCAGTACCCACAGGATATCACTTCTCAAAGGTCTCTCTTAACAATACCATAACCCTGCATCACTTCACGATTGCGCTTGCATAAGCTTGTTCATCTATTGATCTTATGTTCTTCCTGTACCATTAATATTGCATAAGCTTTTAGCTCCATTTGAGATGTTAACTGGCAATACAACACCACATACAGGAAGCGCGTAGCAAAGTCATAGCAGAGCCTGGTGATGCAGTTACCATTGATCCGTCAGAGGGCAATCTCGGCCCAGATGGATCTGCTTCCCTTCACTTTAAGAGAGAATCTCCTTCGGCTTCATCAGGACGAATAAATTGCAAGGCAAGGATTTTATATTCGTGTTGAAGCCAACGTTTCTATAAGAGCCACATTAGATTGTCTAATACATTAGCCAATTAAGAACATTTTGCCCCCTTTTTTTTCAGGTCTACTACTGTAAAGAAGACGAAGTATGCTTGTACCAGTCGGTTGCTTTCGAAGTGGCATTCAAAGAAGTAATTCCAGATTCTGCTCCTGCTAAAATTTCGCTCGAGTATGTTGTGAAGCCCAGGATCAGTGACAGCAGCTTACAGCTACCAGCTGCTAGTTGACAATATTGGGTGCTTTTGTCACGAAATAGTGTAAATGGGTGCTTTGTTGTAATATTAAGTTTTGACGGGTCTTTTTTGTGAGTATACTTATTACATTGATACCCCAATTACGATTGAACGTTAGACCTGTCAGTGACTCAACGATTCAATATGTATATTTTTTTCTATATTAGTTAAATTATCATTATCATTATCGTCCTCATCTTCGCCATTTCCCAAACTGCAGCCATGTTGGATTATAAGTTTGTCTACTTCTAATGTCTTAGAACAGCACCATCGAAGGAGCTTCATAGTCATTGGGGCTCCTTCGACGGTCTTTAGTTCTAAGATTATAGTTGTGTCATCCCAATTAACTATGGAACCATTGTAGCAGCTATGGTGGATCATCTCTTTTGGATGTTTTATTTTGTGTCAGTTTTTTTTAACAAGGTAAAGATTTGAAACCACTGACACGACTCGTGTCATATAAATTGAGAGGCCGAAACAATCGACAGATAGACTAACCAACATGGTGCAATCGTCACTTGTGTCAGTTATTTGGCAATGAAGGGATTCTTTCTTTCTATTCCGGTTAGCGACGCCTTTTTTTGTTTGTTCAAGTGAATCTACAAATTATGTGATACAAGGCTTTACATAAGTAAAGATAATTTATATTTTATCTGTTACAATAATTTTTGTTGAAATTGATTGACTTAACATGGTTGATAATAAGGTTTAGTTTGATAATAAAGTGGTAAATTGACATTTTTAAAACATTTTGTGCACATAAAAAGAGCTTTGCGGGGATTCATTGAAAGAAAACCAAATTTAAAAGTGGTTTTCTGTAATTTCCAAATGTATGGATGGTTTTGTGAAAAATAATATTTTAAGGGCGGTTTTCTGTAATAACCCCTTGATTCTTATGATTCCGGTTAACCGAAGATGCGCACACAGCGAACCGATGAGTATAGCAAAGGGTTATCAGTTCTCTCTCTCCCGCAGCCGGTATTTCGGTCCAGACACTACTACAGTAGAGTGTGCCTCTTCAGTCCTCCATAGTCGCCACCTCCAAAAACCTCTCCCGCAGGTGAGTCCGATGGCTTCTCCTTCCTCTCTTCGACATTGCTCTCGCTTTAATCAGCTTCGATGTTTCAAGTTCAAATTCCTCTTTCGTTTTCGACCTCCCGCTTTTTGTAACGGGTTAGGACTTAATTAGGGCATTTTCCATTTCTGTGTGCTTTGTTGTTTCTTTTCCATCTTCTTCTTGGCGGCTCCCCTCTTTGCCTTTTGTCTCGGTTCAGATCATTAACTTACTGCGATTTTCGGCTCCTTGTGACAATTGAGATTGATTATCAAAATTTTCAACTTGCCTGATGAAATTTTGCAATTCGCTGAGTTGCTGGGTGTCATGTTTGTTGTTTTGTGTAATTACTGCCTCTTTGTAATCCCAGTAACGAAGATAAAGTTCAATTTGGCCTCGTTTTCTTCTGAATGCTGAATCTTAATATGCTCTCTTTTCCCCCTTTTTTGCTGTTGCAGATAGAGTGTTGTATATTGTATATTCTTTGTCTGGAGATTCTCCACATGTCATCTTTCTTACAGAAGCAACTACAGAGATAAATCTTGTGTGCTGAGGATTAGTACTTTCAAGAAAATTTAGGCTGCCAAATTTGTCATTGTAGTGAGCAATTATTGGAGCTGTTTACTTATAAAACCGCTTATAAAGATGATTGGTAGTTCTTCAATTCAAGCTCCAGCATGCACAGCAGGGCTATCTGCTACAGTAATTGATTTTCGACAAAGTTATAGTGGCTTTTTGCCTCTTCTTCCTTCTAGACATCAGAAAAGGGCAGTCTTGGTTAAAGCTGTTTCAGCTAATGCAGAGCAAAACAAACCAGACTCTTCCCCTGAAGCACGGCCTGCACTTGCCTCCATTCTGGATGTTCCTCGCAGTATTTGGCGACAAACGCTGCGCCCATTAAGTGACTTTGGGTTTGGTAAGAGGAGTATCTGGGAAGGCGGAGTTGGGCTGTTTATTGTGTCAGGCACAGTTCTCCTTGTGCTTAGCCTGGCTTGGCTGAGGGGGTTCCTGATCCGTTCTAAATTTAGGAAATATTTGGCTGTATTCGAGTTTTCGGAGGCTTGTGGTATTGCAACAGGTACACCTGTGAGAATCAGAGGGGTAAATGTTGGTAGTGTAATTCGTGTAAATCCATCTCTGAGAAACATAGAAGCTCTTGTGGAGGTATTGAACCTTTCATTTTGTACTTATTATGATTGGCATCATTCCCCTTTCTCCATTTATAGATGCACTCAACAAGAATAGTTGAGATGAATTGAATTTCTTTTGCATGATAAGCTGTCTCTGGTTTCAGGTTGATGATGATAAAATTATAATTCCTCGAAATTCACTGATTGAAGTTAACCAATCTGGTCTTTTGATGGAAACTATAATTGATATCACCCCTCAAAATCCACTTCCATCACCTACTGTTGGGCCTCTTGATCCTGAATGTGAGAATGAAGGCCTTCTTGTATGTGATAGACAGAAGATTAAGGGATACCAAGGCGTGAGTTTAGATGCATTAGTTGGAGTGTTTACCCGTCTTGGGCGTGAGATGGAAGAGATTGGGGTTTCCAACAGCTATGCACTGGCCCAGCGAGTTGCAGCTGTCATTGAGGAGGCAAAGCCCCTGCTCACAAAGGTGTGGTGTCCATATGCTTCTTTGACCCTCTTAACTAACTTCTTACATATTTGTCCAGTGAGAAGAATCATAAAACTGTTCATACTTGTGTGTGTGTTTTTAAATATTCTGTAATATCTTAAAGGTGAATTTGATATTTGGGTCTGGATCGTTGATATTTATAAATGAAGTTTCTCCATTTGTTAACAAGTTGATGACGACTTCATTAGACAAAAGACCAATGCATACAGGTTTTTACTCATTTATTTTTACTGGATATTGCTTTCCAAGTCCCATTAGTTTGTTATTGTCTTTTTTGTTATTGAGAAATTTCTGATATGTTCATTCTTATTACGATGACATTGGAATGCATATGGTTTTCCCTTCTCCTTGGCATAGCTTCATCTTTCTGCTAACCACAGATCTGGGAAGCTATCATGCGAAGTTTGGACCTTAAATTTGCTAAAATGGCTTGTAATAAGTAATCCACATTTGTTTATATTAGAGGACAACCTGAATGAAGGTATATATCCTCATGTTCTTACTACTCCTTTGATGTAGTGACTTTCAGATTATGGCCATGTCTGAAGATATTCAACCTCTTTTGGCTGAGGTTCGTGACAGTGGTTTGGTTGGAGAAGCTGAGAGTTTGACAAAAAGCCTTACACAGGCAACTGATGACTTGAGGTTAATATCCTTGCCAAATTCTAGAGTTCCATGATATTAGGCCATACACAGGATGATAGATGATGGTTCATATAAGTTGCTATTTTCATTGAATGTCCATACTCCATAGTCTTGGACTGACGTAAAATAACAGAAATTTGACATTTATGCTATACTTATCTCCAAGGTTTACACTAATGCGTCCCTTGGCTGCAGGAGGGTGCATTCATCCATTTTGACACCCGAGAACACTGAATTGATCCAGAAGTCGATTTACACTCTGATCTTAACCTTGAAGAACATTGAGGTGAACAACCTTACAGCTTTGTTTCTTTGCTAAAACATTTTTTTCTTAGATTTTATAACAATATTGCCCCTTTCCATATTGTCTCAGAGCATAAGCTCTGATATATTAGGCTTCACAGGCGATGAGGCCACAAGGCGTAATCTCAAGCTGCTGATCAAATCATTGAGTAGGCTATTATGAAGTGTGTAGGCTAGTATGATGCAACGCTTTCGTTGACAAACTGGTCGCTGCTCTCTTTGCAGTGCAGATAGTACTGTAAGAACAAGCTAAATGTTCTGTCAATTGTATATCATTCCATTATTGTCACTCAAAAACTAGGGGAAGGCTTTGGATGCTCATAGTGATGCGCAAGACGTACGCTAGTGTCGTCTCTCTACAGGTAGCTGCTTTCTTACCTTGGTATGTGGATACCTTTCGCAAAGTTTTAGTTTTCGGGTCATTTTGAAGGTATTGTCTCCTATTCGGATACCACATGGGATGTTTCTCCAATTACTTATTTCTTTTTTCCAGTTACTATCTTCAACTCTTCGTAGTCCTTTACAATTTTCAGATGGCATGACGAGATTGAAAGCAGGTGTCACTTCATTGCCGTTGGGACCTTGGTTGTGCGTTGTCTGCTAACGCCAAATGCGGTGAGACTTTCCAATCCTTTCTAGTATTACTACTTTCTGCTGATGGAACAAGCTCTCTTCTATTTCCTTTTCATTGGATCAGATGAAGTTTTCGTTCTGATGTTCAATACCTGTAATTTTGATGCAAGAATTTTTATTTTTTTATTTTTGATTGGGAAAAGTTTCAGGTTGCTAAACCGTAGTTGCTTGTTTACAAATTTGCCAATGATTATATATAATAAATTCCATCAACAATCAAATTTCTTGGTACATGCCTTTTGGTACTAAATATGGAAGTATTTCTCAACATTCAACACTCTTTGAGGTCCCATTTTTGAAACATGAGTTATGGCTGGTTTCGAGTGTCAATCGACCCCCGTTGGTACATAATGTCTATGGTAGTTTAGAAGTCTATAAAAGTAATTTGTTAGGGTAACTTGTAAGCTTCGGAGTACTAAACATCTATAAATTATTCATCAACGTTTAACTCGATTACTAATTTTCAAATCCATGTATTCAGAAGAGTAAAACATCAGCATTGCCAGCATACTTCAACGTACGTGCTTCCAAGGAACTTTCGTGCTCATTTGCGCACCATAATTTGTGCTCATTTGAGTCGCGTGTGAGAGTGTGAGTGGGAGGGTCAACCCCTTAAATGGGCCACACAGTACCGGATTCAGATGTAGAGCGACTGAGTCGATCGAACTGGACTAAGATAAAAAAAAAACAAAAAGAATATTTTAATTATAACGCATTTTATTATAGGGTCTAATGAATTGAGGGAAAAAACACATTTTTATAACAGATATCTTTTTAATGATGAGGAATATACTTTGGTAGTAAACCCTGGGTAAATGACCTAGTTATCAAGAACTATGAACTAGACTTGCATTGATTGGTTTAACTTAGCGGGTGAATTGATTGGTTCTACTCAAGGGGATGGAGGCAGAAATAGAATATATTATCTCCTAATATCATTTGTTCCTTGTCACTGGATCACCTCAATCGAGGCACAATGTTTTAAATAACAACTGAGGGGTGGAGGCAGAAATCGAATATATTATCTCCTAATAGTCTTTGTTCCTAATATTCTTTGTTCCTTGTTACTGGGTCACCTCAATTGAGGCACAATGGTTTAAATAACAACTGAGGGGTGGAGGCAGAAATCGAATATATTATCTCCTAATAGTCTTTGTTCCTAATATTCTTTGTTTCTTGTCACTGGATCACCTCAATTGAGGCCCAATGGTTTAAATAACAACACGGCTCATCAAAACCATAGAAATATCCTCATCGCAAACTATCGTGCATTTTATGCAATCAAGGCCAAAAAAAAAAAGCAACCAAACAAGGCTATCTCTATTCTCTAACATCCCTATAAAGGCGATACCAACTCTGGTATCGATTTTTCATCGACACTATCAAAACCAACAATAAACAATTATAAATATCTCCCTAACATCGCTCTTTTTTTACCGATAAACAGAGTTAGTAGTTGGATGGTCCAAACTCTGAATCACATTTAATGATGGTATATTTAGAGAGGGATAACATGATGACAAATGTGGAAATTGATAATAGATGGATGGAGCAAGGCAACACAATCACACATAATTGGAATTAAAGTTAATTATAATAAAAAAAGGTCTTGTTAGATACACCGTAAATCCCCTTCTTTAAGTGCACGTCCATTCCAACGTGCATACCCTTTTCAATTAATTAGATCACTGCAACCCTACACGTCAATTCCGATGTGCAAGATTTGTTGTGTATTTAGTTTCTCCGTAAAAAAATTATTATATATGAGTATATATAATATTTTAATTATATTAAATCTATTGCTAAGGAAAAATATATTTATCTAATCAAATCTAAGCCATATGATATCATCTAACATATTATAGAAATATCATAAACATGATATTCAATCCAAATCGATACTCCCTCCGTTCACTCTCAAGTATATTTTTACTATGCATGTTTTTTAAGATGATAAAAACTATAAAAAAATATTTATTTTTTAAATAATATTATACTCCGTATTTATTACTAAAAAGTATGAGATTATTAAAAAATTAATTAAAATTAATATTTTATATAGTTTTTATCATTCTAAAAAGAGGTGCTTAAATAGTGAACGTAGCCCTATATAATTTATTGGTTCCATTAAGAATTTTAAATTTGGTTGAAAATTGAGAAATGCATCCAGCTTATTGTACATGCATAACTATTGTAATAGTATTATAATCTATAGATTTATAGTGAATAACAAGGGGTTGATTTCAGGGTACTTTATATTTTTTTAAGAAGTATAGGAAATAACAAGGGGTTGATTTCAGGGTACTTTTTATATATATTTTTTAAAAAAAGCCCTTGCTTTGATTTATTTTCAAGTTTTAAGTGCAATTAAAAAAGACACCACATTAGGCAAAAATAACACAAATTAATTGCTTCTCTTGGAATTTAAATTTCAAGGAGTTTTATTTACTGTCCATGGATCGCCAGAAGCCGTTTTAGACCTTTGTTTTATTATTTTACTAGTCTTACTACTCGCCCGTTTGTGCAGTTTCTTAATAAATAAAATGATATTTAATTTATACTTTCTTTCTGGAATTTTAAGGTTATAATAGTTTTGTTGAGATCTTTGGATCTTTTAGTAACAATAAACTAAATTAAGAGTATGTTTACTTCATATCAACATACGACATATTATATATATATAATAGATAAATAAATTATGTTTGATTGAAATTAATATACTTAAAATATAACACGTATGCAATATTAATTGATGTAGATAAAAAAAATATAACACCATTTTAATCTAGAATATGACACGTATAAAAAATCAAAACCCTTATAAATTACTCGATCTTAATCAACTTATTTAACCATAAATTTATTGATTTTATTGTTCAAAATCCATCATTATGTATTACTACGTACCAAAATATAATAGCTTATCTATGACATGTCATGTTTTTTTTTATAAATTTATTTGTAACCCTTATAAATTGTTTAATAATTAATGATATTAATGGGTGTTGTTAGATACACCGCAAATCTCTCATCAAAAGTGCATGTCGGAATTAACGTGCAGACATTTTCAATTAATTAGCACTCTAAAAAAATTAATTACCCACTTCAATCCTGCACGTTGGAATTGACGTGCAGGATTTGGGGTGTATTTAGTTTCCACGGATATTAATTGCTCACGTACAAAAATATATTATATGTTTTAGAATAAAAAGTTAGTTAACCAAATATTTCAAATTAAGATGAGATAAAATTATAAAAATTAAAGTTATTATATTGTAAAGATTGTTTCTTAGACGTGAAGTATATATACAAAGATGAGAGGTTTTTCTCTCTCCTAGGAGAGAGAAACTCTCTTTGGGTACTCCGTCCAATGGACGCTTGAATACCTTTCTTCAACCTTCATCCATATCCTGTTCAATCTCGGCCAATTCTCCATCTCCAACCACCTTTTTTTCAATTCCATCTCTTGCAAATAACCTCCTTGGGGGCCTTGTGGTCGGTTCCATGGCGCCCTGGTGGTTCACGGAAATAACCCCAATTCAAAACCCTAAATTCGTACCTTCGTCCCCGATTTACCATCTCCTTCCCCAAATTGTCTTGGCCTTTTGGCCGTCGGTGGGTTTCCGGCTCCTGCTTCGTTGGTTTCGGCCCTCAATTTCGGGTTTGGCTCATCCTTTGGTATCGATTATTATCTACTGTCTCCGTTAGTATTCCGTTTGGTGTGCTTCCATGACGTCTCGTGCTGGGCTATTTGGTGTGGGGTCGATCGACTCTGTCGTTTTCTAGCGCCGTTGTGACTTCCTCCTCCTTGCTGGTGTCCCTTTCGATCACCCTGTCGGACTGGTCGTCCCTCGATCCCGTCTGTTCTTTGGCGTGGTCACGGGTGCAGGCTTGGTTTCGATGTTTGAGAATCATCTCCACCTGGTTATCTTCCTCCCTTTCGCTCCTAAGCCCGTGGTGGCCCGGACTTGGGTTGGTTTCGGCCCGGTTGCAAGTTCTTTGGGCCCAAGCTAAAATGCTTGGGCCCAAAGCATGGAAAAAAAAAGAGAGAAAGAAGAAGAAAATGAAGAAAGAGCAAAAATCCGGATTGGATCCGTTGTATTTGGCTTATTACCGAGTTGCTTGGTGGTGTGGTTGTGTGGCTCTCGGGCTAGCGGTTTGTCTGAGCAGTTCTCTTCTTATTTGTCGACGTGCGAGAGATCGTGGACGTGATCGAAACCTGAAGGCTTGTTGACAGAGTCCAAATCTGAGGTTTCCACTTAGTTCCCCAGGGATTCCCTGCGTCACCTCTACCAACTGACGGATGACGGTTTGTCCGTCGCCGATTTCTTCGGCCTATCGACTCACCGGGTTTGTCCGGTGCGTCGAATTTTTACTCAACTAAAAAAAAAAAAAAGTATATATACAAAGATAACTTTTGACCGGTCTAGCCATGACCCACATTTTATTTTTTTGGGTGAAATTCCGGTTCAAAAGGGACGTTGTTTCATCCCATTTTATGTCGATACGTGGTGTTTCGCTGATTCCACCCCACCCTGCAGCGTCAGCCACATGGGCCAACCAAGGTGCGCCACGTGGCGTGCTAGGCAAATGTTTTTTTTTTAATCCGTTTTTGGCTAATTTCATTAATTTAAAAAAATATTTTTGAATGTAATTTTTTTATCCACCCATAGACATTCATTTTGCATATATTTTTTTTAAAAAAAATTCAAGATATCAATACCCATATTTCACAAAAATTCATTTTTATCCCATTTTTTTCTATATAAATTCATTGTTTATCCCATTTTACATATGTTTTTTTTAAAAAGAAATTAAAAGATATCAATACCCATATTTCATTCCTTACCCATTAAAAAATTCATTTTTCATCCCATTTTTTCCCTTTAAATTCATTGCTTATCACATTTTACATATTTTTTTGAAAAAATAAATAAAAGATATCAATATTATTATTATTATTATTACTACTACTACCACTAAAATATGACGTAATGAGTGTATACTGCTTTCTGATGAGGGAATCGAGCTCTCTTCTTTTGCTCATCTTCGAGCTCGCGGCTTACTTCAATGGCTGGCATTTCAGCCCACCGTTGCTTCATTGTTCTGAGGTGTTGGGGATGGTGACGATGAACAGTGACAAGTTTTCACAATTTTATAAAATTTTCCCGAACTTGATGTTAATTGTATTTTGAGTGTAGATTGTTTTTTAGTTTATGAATTTTAGCCATGGTATCAAAATCGGTTTAATTGGATATAGTTTGTATACTAATTAGTAATTTTTAAAGTTTGTATTATTTTTGGTTTATGAGTGATAGTTGGTATTATTCTTGATCATTTTTCCTAACAAAAACAACAACAACGGTTTTTTGTAAATTAGAAGAAAAAAATGGAATAGATTAAAAATGAAGTTAAGAGCCCCGAAACGAACTTACTAATAATTTACTTAAAAAGTTGGGTTGGAGCTCTTAAACCAACGTGACAGTTGAAAAGTAAGTTGAGAGTTTGAAATGATGCTCACTGATAAACACGCTCTTACAATATATTAATTTTAGATCAATGTATTAAAACAAAAGTTTTATTTCTATTTTGAGTTTCTAATATGTATCTATTTATTATATTTAATAGAAAAATCGTTGTTTAAGACCAAAGAGAGGAGATGGCACAAGATAACACTGACAAATGACATCAAAACTTGTCCACATTTCTATAAGCTATAATAAGGAGTAAATTCAGTACCAACTTACCAAAGAACCACCCCCTAGCTGCTAGTAAATGTAAATGTGTTGTGCTGTCCACTCCCAACTAATTACATAAACAACCTCCCCTTCTTTACTTACGACTTTAATACCCCCAACTGCTTTCATTTACTTCTTAGTCATTTCATTTACTTCTCAGTCAACATCTGTCCTTCCCAACCTACAACCGATCAACAAGTTACTGCATATAGAGTATGACACTGGTGGTTCTTGTAAGCTTCTTAGATAATAAAAATAAATAAATTTAATGGAGGAGAGACTAGAGAGTGAGAGATCTTCAAGTTGTTTTAAACATTTGATAAAGGAAAAAAATGAGTTAACATATTAGGCGGATCCAGAAATTTTTTTAATTGTTTAAATATATTAGAAAAAAACTTTAAAATTGTGATTTAAATAGAAATTTTTATAGAAAAAAACAAAACTTATTTAAAAAATGAGGAATTTTTTTTATATGAATATGTAGAAAATAATTTTTTTTGTTAAAATATATTGGAGAATACCTTAAATTTGTTATTAGAAGAAAACTAAGAGAAATGAAAATTATAAAAAAATAAAGCTAATGGGATATGAACTCATGACCTAAAGCTAATAAATACTCCTTCTCAATTAAGTTAATCTATCTTAGTGATTCATTATTCCTTTTACACTCTTTTATATAAAAAATTAGTAAAAATTACCAAAAATTGTATATAAAAAAAATTTTCCTACGTTTTTTTTTTCCGAGCTAGGGGGCTGAACCCCCAAGCTCCCCTTGGATCTGCCAATGACCACATTGGTTTGTGCAAGTTCATAGTCGAAAAGTTAATTAGTAATCACTTGCTTCTAGACAATCATTCTAGATTAAGCTGTAGATCTATGTAGTTTTCTAATTTGAACAGTACAACAAAAGGGAAACTACCCATAGGGAAAGGACACAAGTTTGGCATACATGGTTGGTTTCACCATATAAGCCACACACTCTTGTGACATTTCCCTTCCATATGACCTAAAACTCGCGTACTCTTGTGCACGCTTATGATGTGATTTCTCGTCGTATTTCTGGTACTACTATCACCCGAGGCACTAAAAACTACGGATTTCTTTGCTTTATGTCTCTTCATCCTCTTGACAACGATACTAATAGGGGATGTGAAGTTCCATGGTTTGAGCGGGATACAATGAGCGTTAGTTGGTGTAGCTCTTAGCCCAAAATTTACCTACTATATACTTCCAAGGGAGGTGGCTTGAGTAAACCAAGTGGGAAAGGGTAGTTAGGTAATTGTCTCATAAATGGAGGGGCAAATCTACATCTTCCTACCTATATATTGAACCCACTACGAAAGTATAACCTCAATCTTCCACTACCCCACCTGGCACCAGCCCATATTGTAGGAGTACACACCACTCAAAACTAGAAGTATACACACACCCTTTCTAAAAACCTAAAAGGGGGAAACATGTCTTTGATCACAGAAGACATCAGGGCCAAGGCCACCATTTACCGTGGCAAAGAGATCAAGGAGCAGACACAGAGGCTGCTCCGAGAGGTCGGCTTACCCAACGGCCTCCTCCCCATGGAGGATGCAGAGGAGTGCGGCCACGTGGAGGAGACCGGCTTTGTGTGGCTCAAGCAAAAGAAGAAGACAGAACACAAGTTCGAAAAGATTGGCACGCGTGTGTCCTATGGGACCGAGGTCACAGCCTATGCCGAGCCCACCAAGATCAAGAAGCTCACAGGAGTCAAGGCCAGGGAGCTCCTGATGTGGATCAACCTCACTGAGATCACAGTGCCCTACATGAATGCCGAAAAGGTCACCTTCCAGTCCTCGGTAGGCATCTCCAAGACCTTCCCAGCTGAAGCCTTCATGGTTGAAGATGTCATCAGCACAAAGGATGCCAAGGAGGCGAAGAAGGTTGAGCTCATCAGCGAGCCAGCTACTGCTGAAGTAAAGGAAGTTTAGAACATACAAGTTTTCTAATATGTTTCAAGTCCTTGGAAGCTAATGATCTAAGGAAATCTATGTCGTCTCGTGCCTTCTGGATTTCATATATATATATATATGTACTGTGATGAGAATTTTCTATTCTCTTTCTCACATTACTTTATGATAATTTGAATCAGTTATAATAACAAGTTCTTTGGTTGAAAGATTAACAAAGGGGGTAAAACAAGCAGCTATACCAACTCAATTCGCATTCAACAACACCATGAACATTGAACAAGAGAACCTGAAAAACTAGCTAACTCATAAGAGATCAGAAGCATAGATCGGAACTTCTCCTTCATTGCAGATACACAATCGGTACCAACTACCAAAAGATATCAAAACTGTACATCTTAGTATTATATAGACTTGCAAGTAATAGATCATGTATAAGATGCATGGTGGTTAAGCTACTAAGTTTGTTAAAATGTCTACCTCAAAACAGGGTGTTAGAACTTAAAAGCAGCAGATTGAAATCAACGTCACCCTTTAGATGCCAGTAAAGCATTCAGCAAGTAGAAAGACATTTCTTTAAAACTGAACCAAGCTCCTCGTGGAAAGGTCAACCCGATGCTTTCCTGTGTCATACATTCGGGGATGTAACTGGTGAAGATGGTTAGGATCCATTATTAAATTGGAAAATTCAACATGATAACAAAAGGAAAAAAAAATCTGAAACATGCCTCACACAAAGCAATGTAATTGAGTAGTAGATTGTAATAAATCATCGAGTTCATTAACACCTCATTTATCTTTTCTGTGTGCATAGTTCACATGGAACATGTGATTCAAAGAGCAAGCAAGAGAAACAATGACACCAATTCTTGTTAGGGCATAAAATCATCATGGGCTGTTGTGGATTAAAAAGGCAGGTACTCAGCTAGGACAAGACCCTTGAGAAACACGAAGACCATTTGAAACTAAGGGCCATAATCAATTTTTCAGACAAGCACGCAGACAAGTATCCAGAAGCCGAGATCCTAGAGATGGAGTTAATTAATAGATGATGGTTAATGAAAATAGGATCAAGACACATACAATGTACACATACATGCCAATGCGCATGATCTGAAAGATGCTTCCCATAATCTTCAGTCTCCAATTTCAAAGACCTGTGAAATCCGAAACACATTCTGTAAGAACAATTGACAGCATTTAGTTAATTTTAATGCAGGTTCTATTGATCTACATATGTTAAACAAATAAGAGAGGAAGTTCATTGTTTCCATGGGACAAATTCCACTAGTTCCTTGAATGTCTTCTTTTTTTCTTTTAGAAATTCCACTTAAGGCAAACTCAACATTTTAATTTTTTCCAACTTATGAATCACTGAGCAATATTGTCCCTTCTCTTGTCCTCTTTTTTCATTCTTTTCTTCTCAACCAATGTTACCTCACCAATGTCGTTCCTACTTTTACTTGTTCTCTTTTTTCTTTGTCCTCGCATCACCTTTGTCACAACCAACAATGAAATCACAAAAAATTGGTTTTACTTTATTCTTCTACAATAACCATCGATCTAAGATTTTAAGGTTCTCTCCACTAAAGGAACAATAAAGCACAGGGAGAAATGATGGATCATTGGATCAAAAGCAAGAATAGTAATTAATCCAATTCTTTTAGCATTATTTGTTTTGTATGGAAAAAGTCTACAAGGAACAAGGTCAATGTATCTAAGTGAAATTACCAAAACTACAACACAACACTATGTGAAATGTCTCCAAACCACAATACCCTAAAATGGAATTTTCCACTAGTTTTCAACAATTGGTTGAGAATTCAGTGACTTAATTGGTTATTATTAACTTCTTTACACAAGATCTGTCACAAAAATGTATATCATCTACACTCTTAACCAACATCATATAAAATATTATCGGCACTGAAGCAAATAATGATTTACCAAATACAATCAAATATCTTGTTTCAAAATTACCATATTTTCACCACCTTTTTACTAATCAACTTAAAGCACTTTTAAAGTAGTTAATATATATAATAAAAAGTTTAATTTTGGTACACTTCTTTTGTGTGTTACACTAATTTAAAATAAATATTAAAGGGAGACATTTTAGGTGAAAGGTTGCATATTTTGCAATACTCTAATGTTGGAAAAAACAGAAAAACTTGGCTAGGTTAGACCACTAGGCTCCTTTTTCTAGAGAATAAATTATGAAGAAGGCTACATTAAGAGAGATGGTGTGAACCTAGACAAACCATGTCTATCCAGGACATGATGAAGACTGAGATTAAAGATATTTTCCATACCTTAGAAGTAGTGACCCATTTACCATTCATCCAATCTTGATGTAGCCTCAGCAAGTCATGCTTGAACTTTAATTCTTCATTAGATTCCTTGAAGAACACCAGATACATAGAATCAGCAAGCACTTTGGAAATAACCCCTACCCACCATCCATCATTGTAGAGAGCATCAACTTCTTGATAAAGACTGAATCGATCAACCATCCCTGTTTTTGGAGGAGTTGGCCTAATGTGGAAAGTATCAACTTCCTCTTTCACAAATTCTGTATCATCATCTGTCCTTAGCTCCTTGTATTCTATAAGGTACTTTCCATTCTCAAGAACTTGCACCACTGTTGCATCAAACCAAGCACCTTGATAACCATCTTCATCACTGCTTACTTCAACCAGGCATCCTATGCTGAACATTTCCCCTTGAATCTCAGTCGCATGGTTCTGTCCTGAAGTTGATGATTTCTACAATCAAAGTTTCAAAGAGAAGATGATTAAATAAACAAACTAAAAGTTACTATTCAGTTGTCTAGAAAAATAGCTAGAATAAATAAACCCAAGGCAACACAAATAATTTTTGTCTGAAGGGACTTCCCTAGTATATGACAATGTCATCTAACAACAGAAAGATTAAGAAAAGCATTCATAAAGAAAGTAGACTTGTGAGTTGATGTAGATATATTTAATGCATTGGGAAGATTTTTACAGAATTATACATCCACTTCAATTAGAACACTCTGCCATACACTATTTTTTCCATTTTCTGCTTGCTTATCGCGTTATTTAGAAACAACACCCAGGAAATGGGCAATGCCAGGCTTTGCCAGCAGACAAGAAAATGAAACACTGTGAGGTGTCAGCAGTGTCAAAAGCTAAAATTTACTAATGACCCAAACAAGAATTGAAAACAAGGATTATGTTCTGTTATTTTCTATTTCAAAGACAATATCAAGTTATAAATGGAAAAGAAAATAATAAACCAAGGGATCTCTCTATGGAAGCCAGATGGTGATTCCTAGGAGGAGAAAAGAGAAGCGCCCTGAAGAAACTCCAAGTATTATGTGGCACAGTTATTTGTTATGAAGTAATATTATATTTATGTTCAATATTTGTTAGAACAATCAAGCAACATTGACAAGGTAAAAAACCAACATTCTCAAAACAAATGGTTAGAGATGGTTGTATGTAAAATATGAAGGATTAATGCATCATCACATTGTGCCTAATAACTCAAGGGTAAACCCCGCTAGAACTTTAATCCCCCCATTGTATGTTCTCACACATTAAGGTGCTTGTGAGGCACTTAAAATGGTTTTTAGTTCCATAAAAAAACTTTCCAATACGTACACACCTTCATCTTGAACACTGTACAAACTTTCCATTGCTGTTAATTTGTTCACAGTTCACACATTCCCATAGTAAAAGATTGAGGTATTTATATCATTATCAGATAAACAAATTATTTTCAATGATTCAAACAACATTCGCTTGGGAGTGATCAGTTGTGCAATTCCATTAGCATTGATCTACATATCATTTTGCCAAACAATATCTGCAATTCCACTAAGCTTTACATATTTATCCAACATGCACGTACTGAATGACTGGTGAATTGGTAATCTTGATGTTAACAAAACACATTTCTCTTCAATTTTTTGGTCTCCAGATTTCAAAGATTAAAAACCTAGATAGCCAGTATAATAAAGATACAGCGCTCTTCTTCCTTGACCCTACATTCATACATGCAGCTTCTTGTTCGACTTCCGTGCAGTAAAGTTTACCACGATTACCGAATAATCGGAAAATTATAGCAAGAACAGCAAAGAAACGCGCACCTGTGCTTCTTGGAAGGGGGGAACCCAGTTCCCGTACATCCACTCGCGGTGAAGCCTCAAATTCGAGGCATCGAACTCAATCTGCTCCTTGGAAGGGCGAAAATACACCGAGTACTTGGAAGTAGAACCTTCTCCAACTACATCCATGACAATGCCTTCCCACCATCCCTCGTTGTGGTACGCATCGACTTCCTCGCTCACATTGAAAGTCGGATCAACCTCGCGGGGAGGAACCGGCCGGATTTTCACCAGATCGACGGAATCCCTCAACGGCTTCGTTTCGTCCTCTTCGGACACCAAGGTGTCGTAATCGATAGTGACCTTCTTCCCCCTCCTCGTCGGCGGCTTGATCACGGTGGCGGAGAACCAGGCGCCGCGAAACCCCTCCTCGTCGATGCTGATTTCGACCTTGTCGCCCTTCTTGAAGGGGGTATCCGCCATTGTTGCTTAGCCTTTTTTCGCTCCCGCAGGTTTATGAGGGTTGCGCACCTGTGCCTTTTTGTGGGGTTTACTTGAACCCACCTTGACGATATGCGGACCCCACAACGGATCTTCCCCGTGTTTTCCCGGTCCAAAATACTACTCACTAGCTCCCTCCTAAAATATAAGTCCATTGACTTTGTAACACGTTTTTAAGAATTTTTTTTTCTAAATATTCACTCAAAAATAGATAATTACTAGTGTAATGCCCGCGCCTTCAAGGCGCCGAATTTTATATCCGTGTCATGCGTGTAATTTTTTAAAAGTATTGTTCAACTATATATACTGAAGCCATACAGATGACATGGCTTCAATAGGATTATTAATATTAAACTTTTTTTACAATCTATTCATAATCATAATAATTACTTCTATATAAGCATTTTTATATAAAAAAAAATCAATCACATCTATTATATAAAATCACGGTAAATTTGTATCTAATAGGTTCAATGTACATTGATATTTTAGAGACGATTGTTATAAATTTAAGATTGAAAACATATATTTAAGTTTTCCGAAAATACAATTGACTAATAAAAAATTAATTTCAATGTAAGTATACCGTTTCGGAGCGATTGCAATAAATTTAAAATAGGAAACATATGTTCGAAAATTCCGAAAATAAAACCGACCAATAAGAAAAGAGGTAGATGGTTAAAAAATTCAACTTTAATTGTGGGCGTGCCACGTTAGCTAAATGCTAACAGATTTAGTATTATTAATAGATAAAAATATTCACACTTTCAAATTATTTATGAAAATATTCATTTTTGTCAGATCAGGCAGAAAAACGCGGTTTCATACCGCGTTTCATTAATCAAATAGAAAATTTGAAATTAGAAAAAAAAATTAATGAAAGAAATGCGGTTTCAAAACGCGTTTCTTTCATTAATTTTATTCCGGATGAATAATATTTATATGTTCAATATTATTATTATTTTTTAAGTAGAAATGCGGTATGGTATTGCGTCTCTCTACTGTAATTTTTTTTTTTTGAGTTTTACCAGGTTGAACCATGGAAGAGGAAAATAGGAGGTTGGAGCAAGGCGGCTGAGAACAGAGCTGTCGGAGGCAACGACATTGACATCGGAGGCAAGGGCGACTATTGAGGCGGCGAGAAAGGACTCAAGCGGAGGTGCGAATTCGAATAATTAGAGGAGAAAAGAGGTCAGAAGGAGGATGGAGACGTCTCCGACACTGGTTGCCAATTGGGGGAGGAAGGAGGAGGCGGGAGAAAGTTCCCACATAAAGTTTGATAGAGTTACAAAAAAAAAATTCCCTTCGACTTTAATATTATAGCACTTCGCATTCTTCTTAATTAAAATCATGGGTGAAACTTAATCTTACATATATCAATTTTTTAAGAAAAAATCTAAATGATCGAATTAACATGTGTGATCGTTGGTTGACTTATATTCTTGTGGTGTCATTCCTTCTTAAATAGTCAAATTGGACAAAATATTGAAAGAAAGGGTTGGGATCGAAAAGATGATAAAGAAAATATAAAGAGGATAGATAAAAGAAAATTAAAAGAGGGGAATGATGTATGCGCCTGAAGTTCAGCGTTTTAGGGTTATGTTTTCGTTTGTTCATCTGGATCTGTTTGATTGTCACTGTTTGTATCACACCTTTCCTTTTTAGGTTATTTGTTTGACAATTCATCGTTCGTTGACTTTGTTGACTTTTTAGGATCTCAGATTTATCTGGCCCTCGAATTGTTTCAAAACTTTATAATAAGAGAATTAAAAATAAAAAGTGTGAAAAAAAATTGTAAATAGGCATAATTATAATAATTTTTTATTCATTAGGTGAAAACACAATCAACTAAGAAAACTATATACGGAGTATTATAAATTCATGGGCATGATATATTATAGATTTATAATTAGAGAACATTTTATATGTTCTACACTTCCTTGGCTTGAGTAGCAGTGGATTCGGGCGTGACTACCTCAGCCTTCTTCACCTCCTCGGCGGCCTTGATGGCGTCGGCGGCGACAGCTTCTTCGGCCATGAAAGCGTCGGCAGGGTAAGTCTTAGTGATGCCGGACATGGTCTTGAAGGTGACCTTATCGGCATTTATGTGAGGCACCGTCATCTCAGCCAGCCTGACCCACATCAGGAACTGGCTGGCCTTGACGCCGGTGAGGCTCTTGATCTTGGTAGGCTCGGCGGAGGCTGTGACCAGGGTCCCGTAGGATACGGTCGAGCCGACCTTTTGGAACTTGTGCTCCGTCTTCTTCTTCTGCTTGATCCACAGGAAGCCGGTCTCCTCCACGTAGCCAAACTCCTCGACACCGTCGTCCACGGGGAGGAGCCCCGTGGGGAACCCGAATTTCCGGAGGAGCTTCTGCGTCTGCTCCTTGATTTCCTTGCCGTGGTAGATGCTGGCTTTGGCCCTTATATCTTCTGTGACCAAGGTAGTCATGTTTTTTTCCCTTCTAGTTGTAGTTCTAGCTAGTTCTAGAGAGGATGTTGAAGATGGAGTTTACCCTTCTAGTTGTAATTCTAGCTAGTTCTAGAGAGGATGTTGAAGATGGAGTTTACCCTTCTAGTTGTAATTCTAGCTAGTTCTAGAGAGGATGTTGAAGATGGAGTTTACACTTTCTTGGTGTCAATATATATAGGTAGTAAGGGGTGTGTTTAGATTTCATTGTATTTTAATTATAATGTAACTATTTTATCTCGTTTAATATGGAATCCAAACACACCTTTAATTCAAACATCACATTATCTATTTGTATTATAAACATAATATAATTGAAATCCAAACAATCCTCTATTTACTAGACAATTACCTAACTATATATCTTAGATGTTTTGGTAATTGGTATTGAATCTTCTTCTTTACCTTCATCTTGTAACTTAATTTTATTAAATTTTTAGTTATACACTTATACTTGATATACAGAAATCTATATTTAAACCATGTAAATTCGTTAATTTTAGAGTTATCTTTCTCAAGTACTTGATATACAGTATATGTTTAAACCATGTTGGTTAAATTTTAAAATTACCATATTGGGCTTATCTTTTAATATTAACGCTCAATTAAAAGTACCTCCAAATCTCCAATCGAATCTCGATCTATTAATATTTTAGAGAAAATCTAGGTTTTTCTTTAACCCATAAAGCTTCTCTATACGAAATGCATGTAAAACAGATATTTTTGGAGAAAAACTAATTTTTCCTCGATATTTGTAGCAAGTTAAAATATTTTAAATACTCCGGTATTAATTATTTTGCAATCCATGTAAAGTTTACAGTATTTATAATTGGGTGATTTCGATAGATAGTCCTTTTTTAATTTTCAATTGGGTACTTAGACCCCAAACTAATTTAATTAGTTTTTTGTAGACCCCGTACAAATAGAGTGGAATGGTCAATGGTCAACTGGTTGACCGTTGACCAACTCATTTAAGTTTTTTTTTGTTTTTTTAGTGATGTAATTTTTTCATTATATTTTATTTTCACTTTGATGCCACTTTTTTAATGAAATGTTTGGAGACACTTTTTTAATGCGACTTTTTTAAAATTTGATGACATTTTTTTGTTTACTATGATGTCGCGTTAATCATTGATGCTATGTTTTTTACTGATGACACTTTTTTATGTCAATTTTTTTGATGATATTTTTTTTACCGTGATGCCATATTTTTTCAAACTAGGGTTTTGATGACATTTTTTTGTTTAATGTGATGCCATATATTTTCAAAGTACTGTTTTGATGTCATTTTTCTAATGTAATTATTTGATGCAACTTTTTTAATCAAATCGTTTGATGCAACTTTTTTTAAAATTTAATCAATTGTATATCGATATATTTTTACTTTTAATCACTGATGACACGTTTGTGATTACACTTCAATGATGCAATCACTTGATCACACAATGACATAAAATGTGATTAAACTTCATTGATGATAACTTTTATTCATTGATGACATTTGTGATTACACTTCATTGATCTTAATCATTTGTGATGACATTGTATGTTGATGACAAATAGATGCAAGAAAATAAAAGGTCCAAGTGTTGATGACAGAACCATTTTGGCATCCTAATTTCAAAGTTCATTTTATCTAAAACACCAGTCTTGATTCCATTCTCTTACAACATATTCACCCTGAATTTGAAGACATATGAACAAGATCATACAACAAGAAATCTTAAACCACATAAAACTTCAAGAATCTCACAAATGAAATAAAGGATCCATGATCAAAATAACCAAAGTTACATCCAAAAGCACAGAAAAGAGAATCAGTTGCCTCTTTATCCTCCCCCAGCTTAGTGATCTTCCTCTCATTCTAGCTAAAATAGTTGTCTCTTCCTTAGATATGCGCTCCAATCTCCCTTCAAATTCATCATCACGGGAGCCAAAAACTCCATGCCAAATCAGAGAGATCGATCCCCTCTGCTTCTTCTTCTTTGTCATCGCAGAGGGTTTCTTGATGACATCTTTTTATTGATGACAATTTTATTGGTTACTTTTATTCATTGATGACACATTTGTAAGTATAAGCATTATAAGCATTATATAAATATATGTAATATACTAAGAATCCAAAAGCAAATAAACCATCCGAAACATATTTATAAGCCCACTCAATCAAAATAAAAAGCTCATAACCAAGGACAACATTAGAACAGTACTAGCACACATTCCAGATGCCAAGAACAGTGTTGATTCCGCTCTTCCAAGGGCACTGCCCATGATTCGCCAATCATATTAGTCAACACATCATATATTAAATCAAGGCATACATAAGATAATTACAAAGATGAACACATA
Source organism: Persicaria maculosa (assembly GCA_963922045.1). Lineage (NCBI taxonomy): Eukaryota > Viridiplantae > Streptophyta > Magnoliopsida > Caryophyllales > Polygonaceae > Persicaria > Persicaria maculosa. The sequence goes on along the minus strand of OY998267.1, from coordinate 10,363,739 downwards.
CCTAATCTTTGATTCAGCTGCTTCAGTAGTATAGTTTCCATACCGCTCATATTCAAAACATGGATTCCGTCCCTCTTGGAAGATTTATTGAGTAATGAGTCACATATAGAGTAACATTGATGACTTACAAAGCACATATAAAAATAATTAAATATGGATCTCGGCTCAGCAAAACAATTTCAATAAGATGTTGTATCAAATGATAGAGCTATATAAACTTATTTCAATTGGACATGAAAGAAGGGGAAAGTATGAGATTCCCAACTGCTGAAACCATGAGGGACAAGGAGTAATTGCAACCTGTGTGCTCAAGTACAATGATGTCATCTAAGACAACATAAACAGTAACACTTCCCTCACATCATCACCAATCCTTAGAATCGTTCATAGACAGCCAAGATTAACTAATCAACTCTACTAGACATTTTGACAAACACTTGATATGCACTATGAATTTCCAAAAATCTACACGAATTTCCACTCTTCAAACCACTTCCAATCATCACTTTAGTTTCCAAATCACCAAATTTCTTATACAGATTAACAATAGCTGAAGGAATCCAATTTATGAGAGGATATGAAAACTCACAGTGAGTACGATATTGAATCGGTTGCAGTCGATTCAACCCTTGCTTCACTCACCTGAACGGGAATCGTCGTCTGGGCGTTCATCATGCCAGACAGAGCCATCGCCGCCACAGAAACACCCGCGGCCTACTGAAGAATTTCGCAACTCGGAAGGCCGTGCGCCCGCTGGCGCCTGTCCTGTCCTCGGCGGTGGCCGCGGACGATTCTAGAAAGCTTGAGATCTCGGCTTCCTCTAAGCCGGATGCGGCGATCACCTGGGAACTCGACGACTGGGACCTCGCTAGCTACGACCTGGAGGAGAAGTCGCGACTTGTCTTTGGCCCCGCTCCTTTGATGTGGCGAACAAGGAGGGGCGCCAATCGCACCAGATCTGGGCAAAACCCATCAACAATGGCAGCCAAGTAGAAGGAAGGAAGAAGTCTAAGCGGCTAAAAATAAAAATTAAAGGGGTTTGGTGCGCCTAATAAAAAAAATAAGGGGGCTAACCTAATCAAATATGCTAAAGGGTCTAAATCACCAAATTCCCTCTTTATAATACTCCATCCGTTAATTAAAATTTGATGTTTTACTATTCACGTACGTTTTTTGAAGTATTAAAAACTATATAAAATATTAACTTTTTTAATATATTTTTAATAATTTCATTACTATTATTAAGTATAAATTTATAAAAACAAATTTTTAAAAAAGTTAATATTTTATATAATTTTTTATTATTCTAAAATATGTGCATGAATAATAAATGATAAGTTGTAATGAATAGAGGTAGTATTATATATGTAATAAATGCAAAAATTTATAAAATAGAGAAGATTTTAGCATTAAAGTATAAATTTGAGTCAAATTAGTACAAAGTCTCGTTAAAAGGTAGGTGGTGGTATTCGAAATGAATGTAGTATGTATTTTATAAGGTATTTTTATTTGAAAAGATTTTTAAAATGTGTTTTTATCAAAAACATTACTCCCTCCATTCTTCAATATAAGTCGTTTTTGGATGAGTACACACAAATTAAGGAAATGCAATGGGGTGATTAGATTACATTAATTACTTATAACTCGTTTGATTTAAATTTTGGAAAGGTAAAGGAAATGAATGTAGTCTATTTACAGTTTAAAATACATTGTTAAAATATTTAATTATTACCCTTATTTCAATCCCTCATTTGAACAATGGGTAACCATATTCCCTATACTCTTCTAATCATTACCCATTCTATCTTATTTTTCAACAAAAATAGCATTCTTCTCTTATCTAGATATATATATATATATAGGGTTGCGCTCCGATGAAAACCAAAATTGTGGTAAAAACCTGTGAGGGCCGGCTTTTTAGCCCGGTTCACTAGCTTTATAGCCCGGTTATGAATAGAATATCTATAAAGTCACATATTTTAGCCCGGTTCGGAATAAAACCGAGCTATAAAGTCACTATGTAATATTAAACACATAGGTTTTCAGCACGGTTTTTATGTTTAACCGAGATATAAAGTCACGTGTTATTTTAAAACTGGAGTTTTTAGCACGGTTTTTAGGTTGAACTGAGTTGTAAAGTCATTGTGTAATTGAGATTTTAAACATAAGTTTCAAATAAACCAAGCTATAAAGTAGTTCTCACGGTTTTTACCACAATTTGAGGTTTTCACCGGAGTCAATCCCTATATATATATATATATATTTTTCTATACAAAATTTGTTCCAATTTCGTTTATCTTATATACTTATACCAAACGAGCCCTTAGTGACTCTTCAATTTCCATGAATAAATTAACTATCAATATTTACGCACAAGTACTAGACTAATTTGGAACCAAAATTTGAAGGGAAATTTACAGAAAATCACCCGTTAAATATATGATTTTTCATTTAACCACTCGTTAAATTTAAATTTACAAAAAACCACCTATTATAAGGGTACTGTCAACAAAGAGCCACCCTTGTCAATGTGCCGTCTTGTTTCCCGTTAAGTTTGGATGGCATAGATTTAAAATGTAATTATTTTTTTCTGTATTGGGGCTCCGTCTTCGTCTTCGATGTTCCCTTCCATATATCTTTTCTAAATCTCCAACTTTTGTTCTCCTAAAGGACCCAATCTTTTCTTAATTAATTGCCTCTGCAATCTCTATAGCCGTGTCTTTTCTTTTGCTCAACCAAAAATCCAAATACAATTTTAAGGATCATGCAAATTCCTAAATCAAAAATAATTTACCCATAAATCCTAATTCCCCAGATCCATATCAAATTATCAGATTTTTACAAATATGCCTTCTCCTTCCTCGACGGGTGTGGTCCGTATGGATTTGGGATGGTTAAAATATTATAGGTTGTAGATGGCTCGATCCGACTCTTCCTCTCCTCTCTCCTCCAAATATCTGCCCTCGTCGACTACCATAGGACCACTTCGTTTATCGTTGCCTTTTTCACCGGTTACCGAAATTCCTATTCCACCGACGGGCCTGATGAGATCTTCCTTCTCTCATCACACCTCCCTTCCCTTTGGCATCCCCTCCTATATCTCTACTTTAGCATTAGATTTGCCAGCACAACTAAATCAATAAATCAATGTCTTTCGTTGATTGTCTCCTCTCGCACCCCTTGTCTATATCAGTTTCGTCTTTTTTCCCCAAATTTCTGGACAATTAATACACTAAATTAAGAAAACAATTCACACACACACACACACACATATATATATATATATATATATATATATATATATAAGCATTCAGATCTAGATTAGCAAATCAAATGAAAAGTAACCTATATTTTCAAAGAAAGAAGAAGAAAGAGAAGCAACCATTGTTTCAACAATTAAATCAACCATTCAGATCTTAGAGGATTAGAGATCCGGCTAAATGGTGAAAGTGAGGGGCAATTAGGTCTTTTTGCATGAAATTAAAAGGAACTGGACGACATAAATCATTTGGGTGGCTTTTTAACGGTACCCTTATAACGGGTGGTTTTTTTATAAATTCAAATATAACGGGTGGTGAATTGAAAAAACTCACATTTAACGGGTGGTTTTCTATAAATTTCTCAACTTTAAAAGCAATGAGGTGATTAAATTGCATTAATTACTTGTACTGGTGGGTGGTGATTAGTAGAAAAAGCACCCATAAGGGTAGACCTGTCATTCGGGTCGGGTTCGGGTCGGGTCACTTCGGGTTTCGTGGTAATACGGGTCCCGAGTAATACGGGTTTCGGGTATTTCCGGGTTGAATCGAACCCGGGTTTGACCGGGTTTCGGGTCATTTTGGGTCGATTTCGGGTTGGTCAATTTTTTTCTTTTTTAAATTAAAAAAATCATAATTTGATAATTTTGCGATAAATTTAAGAATCTAAAATTAAAGACATTGTTCATAAGTTCTAGTGCTTGTAATTATATACTATATCCGATCTAAAATATTTGATTTTTATTATTTCTCGTAATTTTTAATAAAATGCAATAATATATTAATATCAAAAATTTAAATAGTTTTTTAAAAATAATTTTATTAAAAATTTGATATTCTACATATTATTACATTTTATTAAAAAAAATTTAATTTTTTTTATTATTTCTCATAATTTTTAATAAAATGTAATAATATATAAAATATCAAATTTTCAAATAATTTTTAAAAAATAATTTCATGCAATTAGTAATAAGCATATAATTTTTTAATATTTTAATATTTTTTAGAATTTTTATCTTCTTAAAAAAGTCTGTTGAAAAACAAAAAATCAAATACTATCGATCGGACGGAGTATTACACAATACAAATAAATATAAAAGTTGATTTGAAAATGAAAGATCAAGTGATTGTAATTATAAAATGTAATAAATTGGAATCTCCATAAAAAATTTAATCATATATAATTATAAATCAACCGGGCAATTGGGTAAATCAGGTCAAAATTACCGGGTCAATCGGGTTACCGGGTCGAAACCCAGATTACCCAGAAAATTTCCGGGTTTTCGGGTTCGGGTCGGAAAAAATTTTCGGGTCAAAATTTCCGGGTTCGGGTCGGAAATTTTTCGGGCGTTCGGGTCGGGTCGACCCGGTCGGGTTGTGTTTTGACAGGTCTGCATAAGGGTAAATAAACAAGTATATAAGCTTTTAATGGGACTAGATTGATAAATTGATTAAAGTTAAAAAAAAAGTGTGTGAAATAAAGCATAATTAGTTAGTCTTATGAAATAGTGTGTGAAATGAAGTTTGAAGTCTTATAAAATAATATAAACTTATCTATAAAAAAATGGGATTTATTTCATTCTTATTAAAAGTAGCTAGTTTTGTTTGATTTGATTTATCCTGTTGTAGATTACGTGTCAACAGGTCTCTTGTATTGCGCCATTTTCTTGTTTTTTCTTGTATATTCAACGGTTTTTTGTCTGCCAACTTGTCGATCCATCGAGATTCAGGTCTGTCTGATCTCGAATTCTTATTTTATATAAAAAAGTAGCAAATTCGGTATTTTAATACCAATTAAACTCTCATAACCCTAATCTTTCATTTGAAGCTTTTTAATTATTTCAATTCAAATGTAGATCAAAAGCTCAAAATTATTGCCTCTATGTAAGGTTTAGCAACCAATCGAAATTGAGTCCCCATATGCACTGATGAGGATTGTCTAGTCTATAATTATAGTCCATTTTATATTAATTCACTTACTTTTACGGGGCAAAGTCATAAAAAATATCCTCATTTAATAGATAAATAATAAAATAAACTATTTCAACCAATTAAATCATGGTTGTGGACTAGACAATTCTCACCGAAATTTGTAAAACCTCACAACATTCATAATTAATTAATAAGCATCTAGGAGTTTTTTTAATAATAAAAACACATTTTAAATATCTTTTCAAACAAAAAGAACTACTAACACTAATTACATTTTACTTATTTCAACTACTAACAAGAACTACTTATTAATTACACATTTATTTGGTTGTTTATTTTGAAAGCATTTGTTTATTTATATATACACATTAAACATTTGAGCATATATCTTATACGGAGTATTTACAATTAGAAGTGCGAGGTGGACCAAAAAGAAAAGTTGTTTTTTATTATAAATATTATATAAATATTATAAATTAGCATTTTATTCATAAAATATTATGATAAATTTGACCCGATAAAAAGTTGATTTTTTTGCAACATATTTTATATTATACTGTGTTAAGGAAAATAAATTTCAATATTTTTGCTTGGCTAAAAAAAGAAAAGAAAAAAGAACTCTTAATTAAGTGATTAAAAACAAACTTATAAATTTATTTAAAATTAACAATCAAATAGATGAATAAATCAAATAAATTGATCCAAGGGAATTTGGGTCAAAAATAGGTATTCACGGTTATATATATATATAATACGGATAAATGTTAACAACTCTTACGGTGTTAAATGTTAACAAATCAATATTCGGCAAAATTTATCAAATATTCATCACAATCACTCAATTATTCATCAAAACTTTTCGACAACATTTAAGAGATTCATTTCAATTAATAATTATTGCCAATTAAAAAAAATTATCACCCAAAAAACTCAAACCCTTGCGCGTGTATCCACCCCCAATCCTGTAATTGTGCTACTGTGATGAATATTTCTTACATGTTGCCGAATATTGATGAATATTTGGGAAATTGTGAATAATTGAGTGACTGTGATGAATATTTGATTAATTTTAACAAAAGCTTTGATGAATAATTGAGTAACTGTGATGAATATTTGATAAATTTTGCCGAATATTGATTTGTTAACATTTAACACCGTAAGAGTTGTTAACACATGACCCAACCTCTATATATATAAAAGAAAAGAAATTCGATTCTCTAGACAAGCCTAGAGAAATCGAGAGCCGGACAAGTCGGTAGATAGACTAACCATCATGTACAAGCAGAATCAAATAACAGAAACAAATGACAGAAAGAAAATAACAAGAATCAAATCATGAAAAGAAAAATGCAGAAATAAAGTATATGTCATCCTACAATGTAAACTACAAGCTAGCAGAACCAAAACCAACTAGCCAAACGAAAGACGCTCACAGAGAACTATGGGGATCACTAGTGGTCACCTCAATTTGGACTCTAAATAGAATCAACATGTATCGATCATACTTCCACGATGTCTATAAGTTTGGCAAATCAGCAATCGTTCACATGAAACATGTACCACAAAAAGACAGACAAAGTGCACCAACCCGCAGACCAAAACTCTAACCATACCATTGCCGAAACAAATCCCCAAAACCCATCTCACACCCTCAAGGATGATAACAAGATCGTAATAGACAACCATAAGGGTAAGCCAAAATAGAGTCGTATAAGACGGGATAGAGAATAAAAAAATAAATAGGTATAGAGGCGGAAAACGGTTAGCAAACGACCCATAAGGCTCACAAGACTTTTTTTGGGTCTGAAACCCACGCGTTACACCAACGCACAACAAGAGAGAAACCCATGGTGAAGAAGGGCGATGCAAGGCCAGAGCCGAGGGCTGGAAAACAGAGCGGAGCCGAAGGGGGACCGCCGGAGACCAGCTGTGCTTGAAGGCACAACGACTTTGGAGATGGAGGGCCAAGGTGATTGGATGCGAAGGCCGGCCTCGGTGGGAGGCAGCAGCGTCGATGGGAAAGGCGGCGACCAAATGAAGCAGTGCAAGGCTAAGTCGACAATGAGTCGAGGCGGCCGGTGGAATAAGCTTTGTATTTTGACTTTCTATTTATTTATTTAATGTTAGATGGAAGTAAAAAATGATAAAGCCTCTAGACCTAATGTCTGCTTTCTTAATAAGCTTTGACTTCCTTGATATTTTAAGTTTTTTTTATACAAGCAATAATTTAGATGGGGCTAGACCCTACTAGTACAACATCCAATAGCATCCTCACGGATGAGGATGTTGAGTTCTCTATCTGTCCGAAGATCTGGTGTGGAATGGGTCTGGAAACACTGAGGAAACACCGAGCGATACAATCCACATATCTATTGACTTCACGGAAGACGTGTGAGAAGGACACTGCCTCGAAGTATTGAAGAATGTGAAAAACATCGGTGACGAGCATCTCAATCTCCCATGGACATGACTATCATCTCTTCAAAGCATTGACTACCATAAGATTATCCCCTTTCACGATAATATTGGAAAGACCAAGCTCTTTAGCCTTCAAGACCCCGAGCTTGAGAGCCAACACTTTTGTCATGATGGTCAGTCGTTGTCTAACCTGCGCCCCTCCACAAGCAACCTTTCACCATGATGATCTTGAATAATGAATCCAATCATCGCCAGGTCGAGGTCACAATCACTACTATCAGAATTTATTTTGTAGGTTCATTCTGGTGGTTTTTCCCATCTAAGATTTTTTCGTTTTCTAGGCGGGTTGACTCTAATTGTTATTTTTGGTCCTTTTGCTCAAGCTTTTTGGTGTCTTTTCAGTTCTTTAATGTCTGTCATGCCGTGTATTCCTTGTATTGTATTGTAGTTAAGTTAGTTTGGTAAAAAAAAATCCCCGTTTCGATTTGTCCACAGACACCACCATGTTATAGCAAGAGTTGCCTTTTGTTTGTGTTTTAGTCTGTTAAAGATTTCTATGGTGTTTCTCTTTATATTTCTATCACTTATGTCAATACCTTGTAGAACTTGTTCAATTGTTGGGTCTAAACATCGTATGAGACTTATAGTAATGAATAAGTATGTGGGGGTTTCTTCAACCTGATCGCATAGAGTGCATGATGATGGGATGCTAACTCTTTTATTTGCTAGTCTAGTCTTGACTAGAATTTCGTTGAGATAGAGTTTTCATAGAAAGTTTAAATCTTGGGTTGGATATCTAGTTTCCAAATCCATGTCGTGTTGTTTTGCTCATTGAGATGTTGTGTTTCGTGCACTTGCAGTGGTGAACAACTAATTAGTATCCGTTCTCCAATATAGTCTATCATCGATTGAGTTATCTGGGATGAATGTGTCTTCAATTTTCTGCATAATTGAAAGGGCAATATTTGAGTCAGTTAATCAATTTCCATCTATGGTTTTCATTTATGAAGCGTTCAACTTTGGTGTTTTCATCTATTTGATTGCTTTGTAGTTGTCTTCCTGCTAGCGGCTCTTCATCAAGCCATCTATCCTTCCAAAATTTAATGGTTTTTTCATTGCCAATTTGTCAGGTTAATCCTTTGCAGAATTATTCTTTTATCTCAATCAGTTTCGTCCATTGCCATGATACATTTTTTTCCTGATATGTAGGATATGTTTTTCTTTTAAATATTTGTTGGTTATTGTTATGACTCCGGGGTTTTGCGGTTCTGCAAGAATTTTTCATAATAATTTCATTTGCAAGGCCTTGTTCATATATATCTTTAGTTTTGTGGATTCCAGCTCCACCTTCTTTTTTCCTTTTGCATATATCTTATCCCATCCGATTTATTCCAAAATAGAAGGAGGTGAGATTCGAACTCCTAACTTTTTTATTATTATATGTCATTCTTATCAACTAAACTAATAAAGGTTGAATAATCTAAAGAATCTAAGAATTAGTGTTAAAGCTACCTAATTTGCAGAACTAGCGAATTCATGTAACATATTTCTTTCATTTTCTACTACTTGCTTCATCAAATACATTCAAATAACTAATTCATATTCCAACTAACTCCTAGCAAGTTTATATATGCTCTATGGTTAGAACTTAGAAGGTAGCTTCCAACTTGTACTTTAAAATTTTCAATAACATCTGTAGTTAGGTAATTGTGTCCTAAATGGAGGGGCAAATCTTAACCTCCTTACCCATATATTGATAGTTTTGACACCATCTTTAACACCGTACCCTCACTGGAATTAACTGGAACCTCAAAGCAACAACATGTCTTTCAGTCTTTGGTTACAGAAGATATGACTTATGAGGGCCAGAGCCCCCATTTATCGTGGCAAGGAGACCATCAACGCCCTGGCCGAGATGACGGTGCCCTCCATGAACGCCGATAAGCTCATCTTAAAGACCTCGCCAGGCATCACTAAGACCTACCCTGTCGATGCCTTCATGGCTCAAGCTTTGAGTGCTCATCAAGTGTAGATTTCGTAGAACATATAAGATGCTCTCTGATTACAATATAAGCTAATAATTTAAAGAAAAAAGCTAGGTTTTATTGTGAGGAGAATGCATTCTCCTTAATTAAGTTCTCATGTTATTCAGTAATAATTTGAGTCAGTTTACGGCTAATGAGTTCTTTGCTTTAAGGGGGAGGAACTCAATTCGAGCCTTAATTTGAATCTGAGCTTTAAAATGTGTTCATACTTCTACTCTGCTCATTTAGGGTGTGTTTGGTAACGGGATGGAGGAGGTGGGAAGGGTGGAAATTTTTTTTTGGGAGACAAGCCCTCATGTTTGGCAAGTAGTTGGAAGAGAAGGAAGGGGTGCGATTTTGGGATGGAGGGGGGTGCCACGGGGTGTGAAATGGAACCTCCTCAAGGAGGATGGAGGGGATGGGGATGTCAAGATGCCCCTTTTTGCCCTTTGGCTTCCCTTCAAAGCTTCTGAAGTGACAAAAAGGAAGAGATGGTTGTCTTCCTCAACCTCCCTACCACCACAACCGCCGCCGCCTTCTCCGCCACCCCCTCACTTCACCTTCCTCCCTCTCTCCTCCCACTCTATCGCCACCGCTGCCGCCCCTAAGCCCAAACCCTCATCTCTATCTCCTTCGCCGCCGCCGCCCTTGCTGGCCGACCATCACAATCGCATTAGTCACCTCCACTTTGGTTGCGATGAAGACGGCGACGACGACGATTCCGGATTCCAGGAGAAAGCATTGTATCTAGACCCGATCGGGATTGTCTCCCTCTCCGTCCTCTCCCGCGACCCTACCGTGCTTGCCTCCACCACACTCCCCGACCTCAAGCTTCTCTCTGACTACCTCTCCTCCCTCGGAGTCTCCTCGTCCGACCTCCGCCGCCTTGCCTCCATAAGGGGGTATGAAATTGGGGGCATTTTTGTCATCGTGTGTGGGTTAGTGGGGGCAATTTGGACTTTTCTCGTTTCTCTATCCTCCAAACAATCAAAATACAACCAAACACAAATGAGATTAATTTTATCAAAAATCTTCATCCCGTCTATCCACAAAAATAATCTCCATCTCTTCCATCCCCCAAAATAATCCCCATCCACTAAAATCCATCCCGTTACCAAACACACCCAGTTGTTAGATGAACTAGATCTAAACCGTGTTTTTTTCTAGCTAGAATTGTTCAGGGAAAATTTTGTAAATTACATGAAATACAAGCTCAAGTCAAGTTGAACGTTAATTTGAACCGAGCTTAAAAATGTTTTTATACTCTGATCGTTTTGTAAACGAACGAGCTCGAGCTACTTTAGCCCTAAACTCAATCAATCACTTTAACCCAAATGGCCAACTGAATATAGCGTACATACACTTACAAGTAATGGATCATGTATATAGTGCACCCTGATTTAGCCACCGGAGTTCGCTAGAGCGGTCTACCTTAACTGATCGTTCCGACGTCTTGGAAGCAGTATAGATCGTCAGTAGCTCATCCTACTGAGAACTGATGAGTTGTCTCATTTCGTCGAAAACTAGACCTGAGCAAACTCGGGCGCTCATACGCTTCGATGAAAAGTATGAATCTCAATTTCAGCAATGAATGTATCCTTTCCGAGTGTCACGGATTGGAAAAATCTGAATCAGATGGCAAAATTGTGGCTTTCATCTGTCATTATGATCCAAGAGAGACATTACAAGTGGTTCCTGTTCCTTAGCTCTAGCCAGCTTCGTCCCGCCTCTTTCTTCCTCGATCTGTTCATCTTTTTCCGCATCTCGACGAACTCTTTCCACTTTCCGTCAGCTGCGTACATATGCGACAGCGCTACATACATCCCTGGCATGTTTGGCCTCAATTTCAGCATCCTTTGTGCTGCCAACTTGCCGTAGTTGGCCTGTTTATGTGCTCTGCACGCCCCAAGGAACGCGCCCCAAACAGACTCATGAGGCTCAAACGGCATACCCTTGATCAACTCGTAAGCCTCTTCGACTCTCCCAGCACGTCCGAGCAAATCAACCACGCATCCGTAAACCTCCTGATCAGGAGCTATGTTATACTTTCCCATCATTAATTCAAAGTGTCGTAGACCTTCGTCTACAAGGCCTGAGTGGCTGCAAGCACCCAAGACAGCCATGAACACGATCCGGTCTGGTCTAATACCAGACTCGATCATCCTATTAAACAACTCAACCGCCTCCTTTCCATACCCATGAGTCCCGTATCCAATCATCATAGAAGTCCACGAGAGTATGTCTCTGCCGTGCATTTCACTGAAGACTCTGCCAGAATCCGCGATATTACCACACTTTGCATACATGTCTATCAGGGCATTCGCTAGAGCCGGGTTCTGATCAAAGCCTCTCCTGAAAATCGCTCCATGTACTTGCTGTCCGCAGTTCAACAATGCTATATTAGCACAAGCTGCCACGACACTCGTAAAGGTGAAGCAGTTTGGACGAAAACCCTCCGAGTCCATGTGAGAAAACATAGAGAGGCACACACTCGAATTTGACCCTTCGTAACCAGCAATCAAAGTGTTCCAAGTGATCAAATTCTTCTCGGTCATCTCATCGAAGCATTGTCGGGCTTCATATAGATGACTACACCTACAATACATGTCTAATAACGAATTCATGACTGCAAGATTGGATTCAAGACCATGCTTGAACACAGCACCATGTATTTGCTTCCCATAAACGCATGATCCGGTTGACGAACAAGCTCTTACAGCAATTGAAAAGCTATACGCTCCACATTCGCCTCCTTCCTGTCAAGAAAAGCTAAAAGAACGTTAGGAATCATCCATTAAATTCAACAATTGAGTCATCGGACAGATACTTACCGATAACATTCGTCTAAAAACTCCGAGTCCACTATAAGCATCGCCACGATGAGTGTATCCCGTGATCAAAGTAGTCCAAGACACCTCATTTTTCTCATGGATCTCCTGAAAAACCAAGCATGCCTCATCCATGCTAACGCAGCATGTAGCGTAAACATCCAACAGCGAGTTATCGACGTAAATGAACCCGACCAAGCCATGCTTAAAGGCCATGCCATGAGCCAATGCACCATATGAGTAACACCTCAAGCCCTTACAAGCCTTCAACACACTCGATATAGTAAACGCATTCGGATCGGCACCGCCTCTCAGCATCTCGCAGAACACCATCCAGGCACGGGAGTGCTGGTCACAGTAGGAGTAGCCCGTGATCATGGCAGTCCAAGCTACCACGTCTCTCTCAGGCATTTCGTCGAACAGTTGGCGTGCTTCATTGATCAGGCCCCTTTCGAAGTACGAAGTGAGGAGGTTAGTAGCTAGAATTGATGGGCTTTTCGGATGGAATGTCGGGAGTGATCGGGTGGTGAAGCAATTTAGGGCACAAGTGATTGAATTGAGGACGGTGGTGGGGATTGGGCGGAGATGAGCTGTGGTGGTGGTGAGGAGTTTCTTTGCAGACATCGATTGCATAATATTTGAGAGAAACGACGTCGCTTCGATAAAATCATAGACATGACGCATAGTGCGATGATTAAAGAGATTTTCACTTCTATAAAGACCCGCTCACGTGCATGATTGGATCCCGGCAATGAGTCAATCTTGCTTAAGATATCTTTACTTTTATAGATCAATTTCATAGGGTTTGTTTATAAATTAGTTTATTTTCAAGGGTCGTTTGGTATAAGCATGTAAGGTAAACGGAATGAAAACAAATTTTATATAGGAAAATTGTTAAGATTCATCTCTTAAAGTCGTTTGTATAATTCTAAGTGTTTGTAATATGTGTAAGTGTATGATATAAATGCTTTGGATCTGATGGTATTGGATTTGGGCTTTGGCCCAAATCTGATCTCAATCCGAGCCCGACTGAGTTGGCTCACTCAGCCTATGCTTTGAGCATTTATGGCCGTTGGAGCTCGACGTTGTCGTATCACCTTATGCCTTGCTTTATAAGGGTTTTGGAAACCCTAATTGCAGGCAAGAGAGAGAAAACTCTATGAGCTTCCTTGCCTCTGAGCTCTGCTAGGGTTTCAGATCCCTTGCGCTCCTGAGTGTAGGAAGAGCTCCCTTCATATCCAAACACAGAGAGACCTTGAGCTTGTGAGATTTGAAGCTTGATTGCCCTTCGGTTCTAACCTTGGTGATTGGTGTCCTAGTTGAGGCTATCGTCTTTATTTCTCTATTTTGTTTTTGATGTAAACTCGTTTGTAAACTGATTTTGATTGATCAATACAAGTTCTGTTTGTTGATTTTCTGTGTTTTGATCTCTTTCTTCATCTGCATTTCAAAAATATATCTAGATAAGAGAAAAATGCTATTTTTTGTATGAAAAATAAGATATAAGGGATAATGATTAGAGGGGTATAGGGGATATGATTACCCCTTATTCAAATGAGTGATTAAAATAAGAAGGAATAAAATCAATTTATATGAAAAGCTACAAGGAGAGAATAATGATTAACATTTTCAACAATGTATCTTAAACTATAAATAGACTATATTCATTTTCTTTCCCTTTATCTTTTCAAAATTTAAACCAAACAAGGCGTTAATTTAAATCAATTAGAAATTGTTGGAAGTATTTTGTTTTCGAAAATATAAATAGATCTAAGAAAAATAGAGGTTTTAGAATAGCTTTCTGATCACATTTTTTTTCTTATTTTATACAGTAAATTTTAAAAGGAATGAAGAGGGGATCAAATTCTTGAGTTCATATCACAAATGGATAATTTTCATTAACAAGTATCTTAATACAATAAGTAAATGGATAATTTTCATCAACAAAAACTTATTCTTTCTTCATATTTTCTAATTTTGTAAAAAATAGGGTGAGTTGGAGACTTGGAGCATATCCCAGCCAACCCTCACATATTAAACTAGGTAGTAAATGAGTGACATTCATTGTGCATTCAACCACAAAACGAATTTCAAAAAGCTTGTATCTTCCACATAGGAAGGCACTAAACAGTACACACATTGAGTCTATGGAGGTTGGAGAGCATCTAAATTTCAAGTGAAGGTTGTGAGAAGCATCAGGAAACAATATTATCAGAATAAAGGACAAACTGTGTAATGAATTCTCTTTCACTGAGCAGCTTGGAAATACAAATCTCTGCAGAAAATCTCTATGTAGCTAACAAAATTCTTACAGCATCCTGCCTGCACACCATTTTCTCTATTCACAATGTTATGCCAACAGAACCGAATCCGAAGGGAAAAAGGACAGAACATACGACTGAACAGCAACAGACAGCTCCAGATACGAGAGGAACGTCAAAACAATGCTCAAACTTAGTTGTGATTTCGTGAGGGGAGACGATCTGTGATTTAAGACCGGATTTCATAAACTCCAGCTAGAGTACGCGCTCTGAATCCCTTGTAAACACGATTTGTTATGTTCTTTACTTCCAATTTGTCTATCTTGAGGCCGGACAGAGCAACACCCATTATATGGAAGGAAACTTGAAATGTGGGGAATACGTTCAGCTGCTCCATACCTGACTGCAGCGCTAGAGTTCCGGTCAGAGAAGGGGCTTTATCATTTGGTATCTTCCCAATGGACCAAGAGCAAGTCTGAAAGATTTCCATTAAAGAAAATAACCATTAAAAAACCCTTAATTCAGATGTCACAAGTGCAATGTAGCAGAAAATCAAACAAGCCATGTATACAATTGAATGATGCCTTTTAGTAACTAAGAACTTTAGTTTACAAAATTATAACCAGTCACAAACTACCTACTTTTCAGGATTATTTGCACAAAACCACTTCTTAAAGTAGGAAATTGCATTAAAATAATTGCAATATGCAGCCTATTAACATTTCAAATCCTTTGCTTAGCATTTTTTGAACCAAAAAGTACCTTCAAGTTGTGCAATGCTAAAGTATAACGTACTAACGGTGGTTAAATGCAATTTCCTTTTGAATGAGTGGTTTTGTGCAAAAGGTCCTAAATATTGAGCAATCTTGTGTAATATACCCCAATCTATGAGTCCAGTACTTAATCAATAGCTCATAACTGCAATTAGGCTTCTTAGAAGAAACTTTGCTTCAAAAAAATAAATACCTTATTTGCAAGTATGTCTATTGTGCCATGATTTGTAGACAGGTCAGACGAGGCAATGCAGGGAGGCAACTGGAATTGCACATTTATATTCTCAATAACCTTTCCCGGATCATTTCTTATACCAACCAGAACGCTAACACGACATGTTCCAGCATCTGATGTTAGCTGGGGCTTTACATATAATGGAATGCTCTTCAAGCTTTTGATCCTGAAATCAGATACAGAGGCATCTTCAAGTGAACAAGGTAGGCCAAAAAATACAGAAAACCAAATTTGTGGTGAATTTGTCAGCTTGCCTGTAACTCATGAGTTTGAACTCTCCATCTGGAGGAACAAATGACATGATTTGATCCGACTCCCATGGCCGAAATCGAACGCAAGGATGGAATCTAACGTCATGTAGAATGGCAGGGTTTGCTAATGTGAGTGTTAGCTCAGGGATGCCAGATAGATGGCAGTTGACTCGAACTTCACCATAGGCTTCACACTTCACTAAGATCCCATCCCTGATTAAAGAGGGAAATGGAAATAGAGTGGATTCGTAGGTTAATATATATAATAACACATTTAAGGTAAATGGGGACCACCATCCATTCCAAGTTTGCAACCAATGAGTTACAAACATATAAATCATGAAGATGAAAGGATATAAGAAATGACAGGGCTTATGAAAATAACTGGGTAGGCATATTAGTGAGAAAAATCGTATTCACAAACAATGAGGTTGGTGATTACAGTGATCGAAAGCAAATTGGTAGCTGATGGGACCGATTTATCATGGCTCATTTTCATTCAACCATCCGAATTCACCTAATGACTTGAGAAGAGAACCAAGCTTGAAGTCATAAAAGTGATGCAGAAGATTCGTATAGAAATGGATTCCCTCAGCAAAATTATTCATCCGAATTACTTCCATAACAGCAGTTGTCCTTTTTATCATATAATTATTTGAAACTAGAGTAAATCATCAACTCCTACTGTAATATTTTTCTAAACCACAGAAAGCCTAAAGGCTTGCAGCAAAAGATTGAGACAGAACAATACAATTGTGCTTCACAACAAAGCTCATGATTAAGCAGTAATGCTGTTGGATTCATGCTCATTTGAATATCTAAGAGGTTCATTTGCACAATGCCATCCTGGGATTGATGTCCAAGATCCACATGGAAAGAGAAGACAAAAATCGAATCCATTTAATTGCTTACCTGTTTGTGACTGCATCCATTTCCTCAACTAGTTCGACATATACTTCATTGCTTGAATGCTCAACTTTTGCCGGTCTCCAGGGGACGCATGTTGACGTAGAGCCTGGGAGGGTGCCATTCACATTGGAACTGTTACCAGTCATAACACTTATTACCTTGCTAACAAGATTCGGCGGCGCGATCATCTCTCTCAGGATGTTAGGTTCTGTCGTTAGAGGGAACCCATTGTCTATCATCTCATCAAGAAGCTGCAAATGGTGACTTACTTTTAGTCCCACTAGATAAAGTAACACCTCAAGTTCAAACAGAGGACTTCTTTTCAGAAAACAAACCTCGTATACAACAACGAAGTTGTCTTTGATCACATCTTCATTCAGCTCTCCAAGATAATCTAACACGAGATCAGCTGCTCGGCAGAGGAACTAGTAGTCATAGCCAAAGTCAAGGACTTGGTTTCATTTCAAACCATGCATAAAAGATTTGGATTTAGATCATAAGGAAGGCCACAGCATACAATTTCAGGATATTGCGTACAGTACTCCCGAGTTTTGATCAAATTCACAACTAACCTATCCACATTAATCGACAAATTAACATGCCCACCACCTGTTCGACTAATTGCTTCAACTAAACCCTAATGAGCTTTTTCTCAGCATCAATTGACTAACACTGTAAATGTGCAGGAATCAATCTCACCTCAATTCCCATCAGTGGCGGCATCTCAACTTGGGTGCAAGCCAGAAAAGTGATTCCATTTCGAACAACTTGAAAGATGTAATGCGTTGGAGAAGCAATTACAGGCGGAAGCTGAGTTTCACACCAGATGGAATTAACTTGGCAGCAAATTAAGCACACAAACCTAAATTCAAAAGCACGAGAATGGATCCCTCATATTCCAAAGAGAAAAACGGGTACCTTGGACGGATCACCCTGAGAGATCACTTGATCCCAGAACCAATCGCAGATTGAGCGGTCCACGCGGTGGCCAGTGAGCTGCTTTTCAAGCATCACCTCACTGCAAAAATTGCAAACTAAATTCCTTGAATCTGCATCGAAAATCCAAAAAATAATTGGATGCGCGAAAAATTGGGGAAAAGACCTAACGTTACCCGGTATCAGATAGGATGAATATGCACTGCAACATCTCTTGCGTCTCTGTGAAATCGATTGGGGATCGTGGAATTCGCAGCTTACAAGTTGGGCAGATCAAGGTAGAAGACAACCAGCTTCGCTTTAAACTAAAGTAATGGAACGGATCTGAACGGTGAATAATCTGACAATGCCGCTTTTGTGTTCCTCAAACCTCCCTAAATCCTCCCTAAATCTTTGGTAAAATTTTGGGTGTTTTTTAACCCTAAACGCCTAAACGTGGAACTTCAACGGTAACAATATTTTATTTACTTACTGTAATACAGTACATATTTTTGGAGGGTTTAGCCGTATCTATTGTCAATAACACTACCGTTCTACATATTTTTAGTATTATAAAATTTTCCGATTTCTATAAACCACATTTATACACACATATTTCCAATAATTGATCTGGGGCATTTTATACTTTGATCGCAAATTATATTTATCTACTTAAAAAACATATATACACACATATAAAAAGAGACTACAAGTAAGAATGAAAAGCTGAAAATTAACATTACTCAAATGTCCAAACATTTCAGCCCGTTTATTTGTTTATCGTGCTTTTACAACAAGGTTAATTTAATACTATATGTCTATAATAATTTGGTTTACGATGCTACAAATAAGTTAAAAGTACACTGATAAGGGTTCTTTATATTATAGAAAGGTGTAAAAAAACCTCAACATACATTAAAACAAAATAATAACACACTTGTAGTAAAGGTAATGTGATCAAAAAAGAAGTGAGAGGAAAGAATACAGGAGAGAAAATCAAACATTTTATAGCACTGTTGTTTATACAAAATCATATTAGCATTGACAGAAACAACCATCTTCATAGAAACTGGTCACTCGAATTGGATGCAAGTCCAACAAATCAACCAACTTCTTACACTAGCAACTCTGCTCACCGTATACAATAGGTTTGGATATTTCTCATTGCACATGTTTCTATAATCTCGCATTAATCAGACTACGCTAAAAGCACCCTGTATGGTAGACGTAAAACGAGATGCAATTGTTTGAGTTGCAAATTGTTGAAGCTGCTTCTTCGCATCTGCAAGATACAGGGAAAAAAGACTTTTCAGTTACTGGAGACTAACTTGAAAACAACACAAAAATCTGCAAGCCAAGGAATGAAGTATGAAGGTAGCTTATAAACAGTGTTTTCAGATCATGACCTGAAAGTCACATGATCATCTTAAAGGGAAATCATGTTTAAGAAATTAGGTTTACTATATGGTAAAATTGTCATAACGAGAAATCTTGTTTGCGCATACATCCCGCAAGCAATAAAGCATATGAGACAGTAATCATCAGAAAGCAGCATAGCAAGCCTAGTTTCCCCTAGCAAATCATTCCCCCCCAAACAATTAAACATGCAAGTGGTCTAACATCAAATATGTTTCAACATTCACTGTGAAATGTTAACACGAAGAATATCCTCCATATGCCATCAATCTATGATATTATTCACAAACATATCCACACTAGGATCACCACCGGTGCTACATTTGCCATGAATCTGAAATTATATGCATGTTACATACTTTTGTTGCATTTAAAAAAAAAAATTGCACCGCACTTTATTCATTGGGTAAATCCTCCTTCTTAAGCGCACGTCCATTCCAACGTGCAAACCTTTTTAATTAATTAGCACACTTTTTCAATTAATTAGCCCACTGCAACTCTTGCACCTCCATTCCAAAGTGCAGATTTGTGGTGTATTTAGTTTAGGCGTTATTCATTACTGAATCAGTGTATAAAGCAAAATTTCCTCATGAATGTTCTTAATCACAGGCAAGGCAATGTTAAAAAATATAAATATAACCCCACTCACCTTTGCGACATTTAGTGAAACCTACAATATTAGCAATACTGAGGGACACACAAACAGCCACAACCAGTAGATAATCAGCTTGGAATCTTATCAGAGAGAATATGGCCAGGACAATCCACGCAGCAGCCTACATATCAGACGAAACACCTTTGTTGTCAATTTCAAGCAAGGAGGTTTCATAAATACAGAATGATTACGAAGGAGGGAAGTCAATAGACAATCAGAAAACCAAATGATGTCATTGATCACTGACCGTGAGATAAAGGGTCCACCAAAACAGCCACGAGTCCTTCTTATTCATGCGAGCCAATGACTGGAAAATTGCATTTGCAAGGAATACAAGGTTAAGAAAAGAGGAGCATCAGACTTTCTCAAAGGTTTTAACATTAAAATGTGCTCAGTTAATGCCTAAATGCAACTTACAGACCTCTTGATCAAGTGATTCAAACTTCCATACACTTTCCCCAAGATCATTGATTTCATTCCACCACCTCAGACCAACTAAAATTCTCCCACTTACATTCTTAACGACCCAGAAGTCAAGAGCAGAAAGAAGGACAGTGACCACAAATATAATGACAAAGTTCGATATAAAGAGGGCTGATAGTATGTAAAATGCCAACGCTGCAGCCTGCAAGAAGTAAAGCAATTTGGATCACAGACGGATCAAGCAAATTCGTAGTAAACAACCATCTCAATGTTAGAAACATCCAAGAACAAACCTTAAAGAGCACATGAAAGAAACATGTCCTTGGGTTTGCATAATTTTCCCCTGGCGGTTGAACCTGGAGAAGAAAAAACACATCAGATCTTGCATTAATCCATGAAATTACGCATTCACAGCACTAAGCGACTAAAATGCACAGCAATCTTACAGTTCAAAAAGAAAAAACTGCATGCTGCTTCACCAAGAGCCCTAAAAGTATAGATATTGGCATATGATCACACACTGACCAATAATATCCCCAAGGGCCAATTTTTATCATCTAAAGTACCATATGAAGTGCTGTTTCCAGGGATCCATTTCATGCAATTCCCAGAAGTAGTAATTGAATTGCATCCAAACAGATCCAGTATCCGTTAATACATCAAGACTAATTAGCAATCAAGATTTCTATAGTTCCAAACCGAGCATGAAAATGCCGAAATCCAAATATGCAATTTCATCTCCATCATTAAGGCTCTAATCGAAATCAAACCAGCTCATCATCAACGCCGAATCCGAGCAAAGATGAGGAGCGAATACGATACAAACCACAAAAGAACGAATACACAGATTAAGGTCACGGAGAGCTAGAAATTGACATGTCTGAATCAGATCTACTTTGAGAAAGGAATCGAGATCAACACATCCCACGCCAATGCTATAGAGAAACCAAATCAACAGGTTTAAGGGTTTAACAAGTGATTAACCCTAAGGGTTTCAATGTATAGGAAGAGAGAGAATGACTCACTTGTATCGAACTCGATTCCATCAGCAAAATGGGAGGAAATCAGCGAACCGGATGCTTAGCCAATTGAGATCTGAAACCGTAAGCAGATCGAGAGATCGAGCTTTATCGATCGTGGAACTAGATGGGAGCTTTTCAACGTGCCCGACAGCAAACGGAAACCTCTCTCTCTCTCTCTCTAAACTTGACGAAAATACGAATGACAACAAACTCGGGTGACCCGGATAGTTTACCGGGTCGGACTTGCTCAGGTTTTTTCTCAGCACGGCCCACTGGACTATCCCAAATACAAAGAAGGCGCCCAAACAAAAAATCATATGTACATTTGATACGTTTTTATACGATAAATTGCACTAAGATATTTGTAAACCTTTTAGCATTGTTTGTATTTCAAACGAACTAATAGTCTTCAAGTCATTCCATTTTAGACTTATCAAATACTCCCTCCCTCCGTTAATTAAAACTTGACGTTTTACTATTCATGCACGCTTTTTGAGGTGTTAAAAACTATATAAAATATCAACTTTTTTAACATATTTTTTAAATAATTTCATACTTGTTACTATTAATTATGAATTTATAAAAACAAATTTAAAAAAATGTTAATATTTCATATAGTTTTTATCATTATAAAAAAACGTGCATGAATAGTAAACGACAAGTTTTAATTAACAGAGGGAGTATGATTTTTGTTTTGAAATTGCTCTACCAATCTCTTTAACATACATACATTATAGGTAAATATGACTATTATAATAAAGGGAGAAGAATTTAAACTCGTAACTTATTAGTTATTAAATGGTGTAAGGTGAATCAATCTCTAACATTTTTAAAATAAGAGTCTTTTGAAATTTTTATAAATATTTTTTTATACAAGGCAATGATTTGAAAGATGTTAGATCCTGTTGATACACAACGTCCTTTTGGACGAGGGACAAGAATTCCGGGCGGGATGTAAGAGCCTCGTGGTACATGGCGTGTCTTTGATGAGCCAACTTTTCTGTTACTCGATTTATTTCGAGGAAGATATGAGAACAAAAAACCCACTCAAAATTGCTGGACGCGATTTATTTCGTGGGGTTTATAAAACAAATACTTTTACATACCTTACTCCGCTTATTTATACGGAATGGGTTACCTATTTTAAAAATCAGATTGGTAGAGATTAAAACGAGCCAGTGTTTGATAAATGAAGATTTTTTTATTAGTTGAAGCTGATTAGATAGTTGAATCGAGTAGCGGATGAGATGAACGGTTGATTATTTTTTTATAAGCTTAGGAAGTGTTTGGTAAAAACTAGCCGATGAAATAGTTGAATGAGATTAAAATGACCAAAATGGACATTACATTAAAAATGAAAAAACTAGGGGTAAGCAACATGTGAGAGGCACATGACAATATGGCATTATAGTCTTATAGATCTGATGGTTTTTCATCTCCTACCTAGACTCCTTCAATCAAAGGTATTGGGGTTGTGATTTGTGAACACCGAAAGGCTTCAAATTGAAGAATTATTATGCACTCTTTAGTGCTCAAATTAGCTAGGTAAGTATTCAATTTTTTGGGATTGGGATTACTAAGAAGTAGGGGACTGATTTTGCATTTCAAGAAGTAGGGATATACCATGGGAGGAATTAATATTTTTGGATGGAAAATAACCGAGCACAAGGTTGAAGATGAATCAACAGTTGAAAATATGGGGAAAGGTAGTGGTCACTTTGAACAGGTTCTCGTAATTGATTCCATTAAATCCCATGTCATCTGTTATCGATAAGGTTATTTGATGAGAAATTGCCGTGTTAACCATCACAAGGTTTTCATTACAAACTTGTGAGTTTTGTCCATGGTTGGTACTTCAACCAGATATGGGTGGTTTGGGTTACACATGAGCAGACAAAGACTTGCATTACAGTGGTGTTAATCCATCAGAAAATCAGAAATGATGAACTCGGGTTTTAACAAAACGGTCATCATGTAAGGCATTGCTTAGCCAAAATTTAGTCTTCCTTTCATCCAAACCCATCAACAATGCCTCGTCTATAAGAGCAAACGGAGAGCCAGACTTGACCTGCGGCTTTCTGCCACATAAACACTGGTCTACGAAGATTTAGCCCCTGAATGCGCCAATGAGTATAACGTTCAGTAGATGATGAACGAGCTTTACTCATTTCCTATACTTCTAACGTGTTGTTTCCTTGCAAATGTGTGATTTTTTTCCCAAGGAATAGATAGGACGATTCTGAATGAGTACAACTTATTGATGGCCTTGTTAATTTCTAAGGTATCAACCGAGATGGTTCAAGTCGTTCACTATTGTGCCGATGTAAGATATCCATCCAGCCTTTTAATATTTACTGTTTGCACTAGTAACAGTAATATTTACTTGACATCGGATGGAAGACGTAAAGATCCTGGTGAAATGAAGGGAGACTTGTCAGACTTGTGACAAGTCTCGTAACCATAAGTCAGAGGTGGTTGCAGAGAAAAAGAAGTTAGAGCAGCCCATGCCGGAGATGAATTTACAAGTGAGGCTCAAGTGCAGGGGGGCGGTGGCAGTCATCTCAGACCCCACGGTGCCCTTGATGCTGGGTAAGTTTTGGCTTTTGTGGTGTGCCAAAAACAACGCCTGCTTCGTACTTTCTACGTTGGAAATCTACCTGTGTGGGAATTTCTGTTCCAGAGCGAAGAATTTGACGAAGGGCGGAATCGAGAAAAGATGTAACACTGTGGATGATGTTTCCTGAACTTGTCCGGATGTGGGTGGGAATGAGCAATAAGCAACTACAAGCCCACCACCGCCCCTGACAGCGACACTCTCAGGAGAAAACAGAGTGAAGACTTTTTTAGTTAAAATCCTATGACAGCTACTGGAAATAGAATCAACGGTTACTAGTTACTACTAATTAATGGCAAAAGCTGTAGGAAAATGGAGGGGTACTTGAAACAAGAACAACTTTAGCTACGTTCAGAAAGAAAAGAAGTAGCAAATGTCATAGAAAGATCACATTCGAGAAGGATCACAACCACCCTAAAGAAACCAAATACGAGAGGGCTACCAGCAAAACCCACCAAATGCGAGAGTATGGAAAGTCGGGAGACAGAGAGAGTGAGGTGGAGGAGCCGCTTCAAAATCCATTGAGGGTGGATTAAGGCCTTAGCCCTTAAGAGTCTAAGAGACTTAAGACAAGTGTGGGCTATAGAGGCAAGGTGGAGCTCAAAATCAACCAAATCCTATTAAGGGATGCATATGTAGTAAATTTGTAACCACTTCAGATACGCAAGTGATGAATACCTCCTACAAATTTGGCACCTGCTTGACAGGAAGAAACACTGAAAAATAGACCCGAGATTGAGATTCCAACATTTCTAATTTTCAACAGCATCCAAGCTTACAAGAAAAGATTGCCAAAAAAAGATGAATGTTATTCTTATATTAAGTGCAACAGAAATCTGTAGAAAGTATAGAGTTTCTGGATCTACAATATAACAAGATAGTTTTTTCATGATCACAATACATCATGTGATCACAAAAACAAGTTCTTAAATCGGACACTCATGAAAGAAATCAAGCTCACCATTCAACCTTTGATTCAGAAAACAACGCCATCAGCCCTCTATAACTGGGATAAAAATTCAGTTCATTCCTCGAAAATCTCACCATTTCTAAGCCTGCAATTAAGTTAAGCTGGGGTTAGTAATTCTGAGCAATAAAGTTGACACAAAGAATAAATGTGATCGCTTGATGAGCTCAGCAAAAAAGTTAACCTTATTGGCAATGTTGTTCGAGAGCCAATCAAGTCCTTCGTATAGTCCTTCACCAGATGTGGCACAGGTGCTCTGAATATACCTGGAAAACAAAAACTCTGTTAACAGTGTAACAACATAAGAAACGAATGGGCAGTGCAGAAAAGAGCGTCTGATTGTTACCAATGGCGTTGACGTAGAGAGTGGAGACCGAGCTTATCAGTGATTTCAGCTGCATTCATTGCGTTTGGAAGATCTTGCTTGTTGGCAAACACAAGGAGCACTGCATCCCTCAACTCATCCTACTCGAAGCCACACCAACACGTTAAGATTAGGATTGTTAGTGGAAGCTAAGTTCACATTACGCTTATCGTATTTGCGAGATAGAAGTTAGATGTACAGAGGACCCTACTTCATTCAGCATCCTGTGGAGTTCATCTCTAGCTTCAACAACACGGTCACGATCATTGCTATCCACCACAAAGATTAGCCCTTGAGTGTTCTGGAAATAGTGCCTCCATAATGGACGGATCTGAGTTTACCAAAAGAAAGGAAACACAAGATTGTCATAAAGCTTTGAGTCAAAAAGTTCAAACAAGAGGGAAAATGCATTCAATTATAATATATTGAAGAAGTTTAGTGCAACAACCCTTCCAAAATCATAAAATATACCCAAAATAGAGCAGTTCATTCATCGTCATGGTCACCATCTGAGCAAAATTGTAGTTCATTGCATCATGAAAAGCAAACTAATTGACATGAACAGCTTATGATTTGTATAGTTTATTATGACAGCGTAGAGTGCTGACTCAAAAACATGCAATCAGCACTGGATTGACATAAGCAAATTTCAATACTTGAAACATAATGTGAGCACATCCGATTGCACATTTGAGCTATCCAATTTAGGAATTGATTCCATCATGGGAAAAAAATATAAACAATTAATTCCTAATGTCAATAGGATGAGTGAATTTAAAAACCATAAAACAGTGCAAACAACAGTTATAAGAGGTGAAGAAATGATAACAGTTTCACGAATATGCAGCAAAGCATGTATGCTTGGTAAAATAACTAAATAAGAAAAAGCTACTCTCCTGCATCTTGTTTCACATACCTTGTCTTGACCCCCAACATCCCAAACAGTGAAGCTAATGTTTTTGTACTCCACAGTTTCAACATTAAATCCTGTATTGGGATTAACATAGAAACATAACAAAGGTGAGACTCAATCTTAAGATGAAAATTGCAAGAGATTACACTTTCAAAGTGAAATGTGGCTGTGTAAACCATGTATTTCACCAACATGACAAATGAAACTTTCGAAGGTCAGTGATATTAACCACTGAGTATGAGTTTATTGAATAAATGTATTAATTTCTGAATAATAGTCCATGATTACATAGACGCTAGAATAAGGGGAAAAAAAAAGCAATGACTTTATATAGGCCTAGAATATTAATGGGATAAGGGATGATAATCATAGAATAAGGAAACACCGGATAATATGATAAGCTAATCCTATAATATAAAGATTTATTTCCTAAATTACAAGGTAATAGAATCAATTAATTAAAAGATAAATAAACTAATAAACTAATTAGGTTATTGATTTGGGAATCATATCAGTCAGGAAAAAATCAGTTTGATTTGCCAATAACTAATGCTTTAAAAGAACAGTAATAACAGTGGTTTAAACACGAATCCATTTTCAAATGAAACATGAGAGACTTTCACCGTGATTTTATCACAATGTTTGTAGAGATGCAATTTCAACTAAAATTGGATAATAGCTGTCTATACTGCAAGTAGTATCTAAATCACTAGAAAGAATTAGGTTAATATTTGAAACAGAGATCAGGTACTTACCAATGGTAGGAATGGTAGTGACAATCTCTCCCAGCTTCAGCTTGTACAAGATGGTAGTCTTACCAGCAGCATCGAGACCTACCATGAGAATTCGCATCTCTTTCTTGGCAAACAGCCGGCTGAAAAGCTTGGTGAAAGAGAGCCCCATCTTGCTACAAACAGCACAAAAATCACTGGTCAGGGCCAACAGCAAAATCCCACAGCAGACAAGGTGAATATGACATCACACAAAAAAAACCACAACAATTTCTTCACAATTCCTTCCTTAAAAACAAGCATCGAAGATCTGATGAGTCGAAATGGAAAACAACTAAACAAGCCAATCCACATTAACCTGTTGATTCAGATCTTAAATCACGCATTCAAACACCTCAGACAACGCACGGATTCTTGAATAAATGGAAAACTGATTATAGTTCTCTTTGCAGAACAATGCAATCGTCAACGAAAAACAACAACAACCAATCCAGATCCAGATCCAGATCTGATCGGATCTGTATCATTTCTCATCGCGTCTATCAGCAAATAAGCAGATCATAAGCTAACACAGTTCAAGATCGATCAATTGCGTAAGATCTATACAGCATAACATGAAAAGAACGATCTACAGTTGCTGTCAGCAGATCTAGAGAGAAGGTGAGAGAGGCTTACGAGGAGGTGGAGCGCTAGAACTCAGGAGGAGCAACCGACTTCGGATGGCCGGGCAGATCTGGGAAATTGTTGGTGAGCCGGTTCAACACGCAATCTCTGCCTCTCGGGCAGATCATGCGGTATTTATAGACCGGAATCGTTCGAGGCGTAAATCGTTTTGTTTTTCCTTTTTTCGTATGTTTATAATTGATGATGGGCGGTGTTAATGCCACCACAAAAAATCTGTTGGGGCACCAACAAAAAATACACGGAATTTTTTTTTTATTAGGTAAAAATTCGAAGGTCAGACAGACCTGACTCATCTAGAGGCTGACCGAAGTCGCCGTCTAACAGAACAACCTAAAAACAGAAATACAAAAACCAAGCGTAATGAACCAAACAGAAATAAACTCTACAACAAACGTTCCAAGAAGACCAAACACCCGAAAAGCTGAGGAAGCCACCGAAGAACGCAGCCAAGCACCACCAAACAGTAGCACCGCGGGCCAGTAGTACAGCAGGACTCTAACTCCTGTGGGTAGTGCAGACGAACTCCAAGGAAACTCTATCCCGGATACGGAGACGCCCTGAGCGCACCACCACGACCTCAGCCAGACCCGACTACAGACTCCACACCCCCCAACCAAGCAGAAGATCTCCTAGAAACATCGGAAGCAGAGCCGCAAACTGCTCGAAACAAAACGCCAACAAACTTTCACCTATAAAATATCGACAAGCCCTTGCGGGATTTTCTCAAATCCTTTCGGGTGGGTATACAAATTTTTTTTTTCTCTCCAAACTCACAACCTTGGGCCCGAAGGGACCCAAACTTGGGCCCAAAGGGACCCAAACTTGGGGCCAAAGGACAATTGTAGGCACTGAACAACGGGCAACGTCGGGCCAAGGAAACCCGAACACCACCATCAGCCCAAGGAGCAGCATCCCGGAGACGGACTACCCAGGCGGCACCACCACCAGCACGACAGCAACCACCGGCGGCAGCAGACCGAGAGCCGGGACGCCAGGACTCCCAGAACGACAACGAGGAAGAGGCGAGACTAAGACCAAGGGGAGGAGGGAGGCCACGATCCGACACCGGACCAACACCTCCAAGACACCAGATCGACGAGGACGCTAAACGACTTGAGGGAGGAGATCGGAACCTACAAATCAGCAAAAGCCCCAACTCAATTTGGCGAAAGAAGGAAGGCCCGATGTCGAACCCGGAACTCGACAAAGAGGACAAACGACCAGAAAAATCACATAATCCGACCACCATACACAAATAGAAGGAGATTAGAAGAAGAAAAGATCGCAAAGTAAGGATTTAGGGATAATTTGAGGGGATGAATGGATGATTCATCCGATTTGGTTAGGCAAAAATTTTGATCGGCAAAGGAGGCTATACAAGAGGGAGTTTCTCTCTCATAAGAGAGAGAAACTCAAAAAAAAAAAATACACGAAAATGAAAGTTGGTGGTGTCTTCTTAGTTATTTTTATTTTTATTTTTTGGAAAATATTATATATCTATACCTCTATGCCTATACCTACTAGTAAAAGAAGTTTTTTTGCTCATTTAATGTCAATTAAAAATAAATCTTTTTCCAAAAGTAAAATTAATATTTTAGGAGTATTAATGCACATTACCAAGATAAAAAAAATGATTGATGACAATAAAAAATTATACTTTTTCTTTTAAAAAAGTGTTTTAGTTTGTATATTTATATAATTAGTATTTTAGGAGTATTAATGCACATTACCAAGATTAAAAAAAATGATTGATGACAACAAAAAATTATACTTTTTCTTTTAAAAAAGTGTTTTAGTTTGTATATTTATATATATATACACACAATTTAAAGAGTGGAATAAAACAACTTTCGGGAACATCTTTCGGCAACTCAAGGATATAGAAGAAAAACTGACAAAACTCCAAAGTACAAATATATCAATACAACAAGGTGACAACAATAGTAGACAACGGCGTCTATTAAACAAAAAAAAAAAGCAAAATCCTCCAATTTCATAGCCTATTTTGGAGACAAAGGGCGAAAACAAAACACATAAAGCATTCCAATACGAACTCAAGATATCACCATAAGGTAGCTACAGGACGCAGAAAGAGAAAAATCATTCGAGAAATAGTATCAACGGAAGGAACGACAATTATAGGCGACGAAAAAATCAGAAGAGAGATTCGAAATGATTTTGAAAAGCGATTCAAAGAAGAGAGGATTAACCAACATCTCTTAAATGAATATTTAGAATTAATAAACTTAGAAATATCGCAACAAGACAATGATTTCCTCACAAAACCAATAACAAATCAGGAAATTAAAAGAGCTTTCTTCTCCATGGGGAAAGACAAATCTCCCGGACCAGACGGTATGACTGCAGAATTCTACCAACAATACTGGGACATCGTTGGCCCGTCAATTATAAAAGCAATCAAAGGTTTCTTTCACTCTAGAAAATTCCTTAGACAAATTAATCAAACGTTTATATCTTTAATCCCTAAATGCGATAATCCAAGAACAACAAACAACTATAGACCTATAAGCCTCTGTACTACTCTCTATAAGGCAATCGCGAAAATTCTCGCGGAAAGACTGAAAATGGTGTTACAGAAACTGATCCACCCGTTGCAAGGAGCCTTTATCAAAGATAGAGCAATCCAAGACAACGTGCTTATTGCACACGAAATCTTTCACTCCTTTCGTATTACAAAAGGACGTGAAGGATGGATTGCGATCAAACTTGATATGGAAAAAGCATACGACAGACTGAACTGGGACTTTTTATTTGCTGTGATGACTAAATTTGGTTTCTATTAGAAATTCGGAAACTGGATTAAAGAATGCATCCAAACCGTATCATTCTCCATACTAGTAAACGACGAACCTACTGACACTTTTCGACCTCAACGGGGACTAAGACAAGGAGACCCATTATCCCGGGGGCAGAAATCTTGGCACGAAAACTACAGCGACAAAGAGATCTTCAGAACAATGCCATCGACTTTAAAACATCGCGAAGCGGACCTACGATTCCCTTCCTCTCCTTTGCCGATGACATTATGATCTTTTCTAAAGCAACAACGGAAGCCTGTAGTTTGGTAAAAACTATCATCGACGAGTATTGCGACATATCAGGCCAAAAGGTAAATTTCCAAAAATCGGCCTTCCAAGCCACTAAAGGAATTCCAAATGGACAAAAACAACGACTCGAGTCCTGTCTACAAATAACCAATCACATCGCCCTAGAAAAATATCTTGGGTGTCCCATAATCTATGGCAGAGTGAACAAAGATACATTCGAGGAAGTCATACTAGTGCAAACAAAGAACCAACTAGCTAAATGGAGAGCAAATGAACTCACCCAGCAAGAACGAGCAATACTAGTGCAAGCAAATCTAGCGGCGAAACCGAGCTATACTATGCAAAACTTTATGCTTCCTACAAGCATCCAAAATGACCTGGACCGTATTAACAGAAATTTCTTTTGGAACAAAGGACCACAACATAAGCCGCTGATAGGATGGGATAAAGTGTGTAGACCGAAGAAAGACGGAGGGCTTGGACTCCATAAGACAAAAGACATGAACAAGGCTTTACAAATGAAGTTGTTGTGGAAAATACTGGCCGAACCAGAAAATGAATGGGTCAAAACTATACAACATAAGTATCTCAGAAGTGAGAATATATGGAATTATAAAAGGAAAAGAAACTCCTTATGGCAATGGGCAAAGCTAATGGATATCAAAGATGAGTTCTGTGAAGGGCTGATTTGGCAAGTTGGAAACGGGAAGACCATAAGATTTTGGAAGGATCACTGGATCCAGCATGAAGGAAGCCTGAAAGAAAAAAGCCTCATAGACCAAATAGATGAAAACGAGTCTGTTGACAACTTCATAAGACCATATAAGACCTGGGACAAAGACAAGTTGAACTTCTATCTACCGCACGAAATTGTTGATAAAGTTCTAGATGTCTACATACCCTCCAACGAAGTTGAAGACAGACTTTATTAGAAAGCCAGCAAAAATGGTTGGTTCTCCACGGCGAGTGCATTAGATCATGTGACTAGATTTAGGAGGGCCAACATAGACTCAGTGGACTGGATATGGAAAATCGACTACCCCCAAAAATAAAAAACTTTCTATGGAAAAATCTACTGAACGGAACCCCAACAAAAGTTCGACTACAGAGCAAAGGAATCCATGTGCCACTACAGTGCCCCTTATGTTCCCACCAAGATGAAGACAACATTCACCTCTTTACCGAATGTCAGATCTCGTTATCCCTTGTAGGAAGTCTCGACAGGAGAATTGAACAAACGATTAGAAATACATACAAAGGAAACAAA
Organism: Persicaria maculosa; assembly: GCA_963922045.1. Taxonomy (NCBI): domain Eukaryota; kingdom Viridiplantae; phylum Streptophyta; class Magnoliopsida; order Caryophyllales; family Polygonaceae; genus Persicaria; species Persicaria maculosa. The sequence continues at coordinate 10,331,809 of OY998267.1, read as the reverse complement.
GTCATACAAGGATATTATTATGGAAATTTTCCACCAGCTACCCACGGAACAAAAATCAATCTTTGCCTTAGCGCTTTGGGGCATCTGGTCGATGAGGAACAGAATCACTTTTGACAATTGCAATTGCAACTCAATGGAAGATTGGGTACAACATATCAAGCAATTTAGAAAAAACGTGGAAACAAGCAGAATTAGACAATCAAATAGATCAATTTGGCAAACAAAAATCTACCCCTCCTAAAAAGAGCACATCAAAACATAAAACTATCAGATGGAAAAAGCCTGCTGAGGATTTTGTCAAACTAAATTTCGATGGTGCTCGAACGGGGTCGAACCGTGCGGCGTCTGGTTTTGTTATCCGTGATTTCCAGGGTAGGGTGATGTCCTGTGGCGCCTGTGGTCATGGGTCGGTTTCGGCCATTCAGGCGGAGTGCTATGGCCTTGTCTCGGGCCTTCTCGAAGCCTCCAAGCGGGGTTTTGGTCAGTTGGAGATTGAAGGTGATTGCCTCACTGTCATAAACGCTCTACGGGGAGTTTGGCAATGTCCGTGGGAGATTGAGATGTCGATCTCGGATGCTTTGAGACTCTGTACCTCCTTTCAACGTGTCACCTTCACACACACTTTCAGGGAGGGCAACCAGGTGGCCGATCGGCTTGCGCACATTGGCCTGTCATCGCACTTCGTCACTGACTACGTTCCCGCTGAGATCGTCGATCTCGTCAGCGGGGACGGCATCGGGCGGTGGTTAATCGCTATTAGTCCACCTCCGAATCCTTGCCTTGTATAAAATATATATATATATACACACAATTTAAAGTCTTAATTCATCACATATTATAGAATGAGATAAAAATGTCTAATTAAAACTTGATGTTATAAATAAAAAATTTAAAAATATTAGTAGGAAACACGATAGTAAAGTAAAATTTTTCTATTTCCATAAATGAGATAAAAATTGACGACAACAAAAAATTATACTTTTTATTTTAAAAAGTGTTTTAGTTTATATATTTATATAAATAAAATTTTCTAAAATATTAGCAAGAAACATGGTAGTCAAGTAAAGTTTTTATGTTTACATTTTACATTGATAGTAGGAAACATTAAGTTAGCTTTATATATAGTAAAGTAAGATTTTTATAGGTCATTTATTAAAAAAATATTAGCAAGAGACATAAAGCTTATTAGAATTACATAAAAATTCAAGTATAAAAAAACTAAATTAATATAATAGTTTGATTTTGTTAATTTTACTTTTGATTGACTTTATTCTTTAAACCAACTTATGAATATATAAAACTCTTCAATGATAAAAAAATTGATAGTCCCGTGCGTAGCACGAGATAGCCCACTAGTACCTTCTGTGTTTAAAAAATAGAAAGTCAAATTCACTTTATACCTTTCGTTTTTTAAACACGAGAGTAAAAAATTGTTTCTCGCCTTCCGTTTTTAAAAACTGAAAGGTTAAATCACTTTATACCTTCCGTTTTCTAAAAACGGGAATATTAAACTGTTTTTTGTCGTTCGTTTTTAAAATCTGAAAAGTCAAATCTCTTTTTTGTATTTCATTTTTTAAATATGGGAGTACGAAATGGTTGGTTGCCTTCCGTATTTGAAACACGGAAGGCTAGAGATACAATTTGTATTTAATATGACGAAAATATACAACGGTAATATGGTATTTTGCTTGAGGAAGAGTTAATTTTTGTTACGGAATCACTTTTGTTCAACATCCTTGTTAGAATATTTTAAAGGTGCAACTCTTTATTAAAAGTTTATTTTTGTCTTTCTAGTTTGTGGATAAGTTTTGTCTGTCGATCACATTATGTTTTTTTTACTAAGAAACAACAACAACAACCTAGTTAATCCCGCATTTAAGCAAGATGTGGGGGGTCAAGATGTATGCACTCTTTCCCTGAACAAGTCGAGAGAGTGTTTCTGATAGACTCAGAATAATAGGGCAGTAGAACCACTCAACCACATAATAGCAGGCCTCACAGAAGGTAGAAGAGACAGGAAGGTAGAAGAAGCAGAAAGGAGAAAAAAGGGAACATGAAAATCAACAAAGACACCAGGACACAACTCTAAAGAAGACCCTAACATGCAACACTAGATATCAACAACCCGAATACTCCTCATCCGTTGGTCTCTATCCAAAGGCATATCCTCCGAAAGGTTCAGAAGATTGAGGTCATGTCTGATAACCTCCATCCCGCTCTTCTTAGGTCTACCTCCCGCCCTGCGCGTTTCTCCCAAATCCAAGATTTCGCACCTACGAACCGGAGCCGAAGAAGGTCTCATACAGACGTGCCCAAACCAACGCAATCTGGACTCCCGCAGCTTGTCCACAATACTCGCAACTCTAACCTCTTTCCTGATGTCGGCATTACGGATTCTGTCAAGTCTCGTGTGCTCACACATCCATCACAACATTCTCATCTCTATCATTGAAAACTTATGTTCCTGAGCTCTAGTAATAGGCCAGCACTCAAGAGCCGTACAGCAAGGCCGGTCTAACAACCACCTTATAGAATTTTCCTTTCAGTTTAGCCAGAACTTTCCTATCACAAAGCACCCCCGACACTCTTCTCCATCTAAGCCACCTCACCTGAACCCGATGCTAGATATCTCTATCAATACCCACATCACTTTGAACGTACGAGCCTAAGTACTTGAAGTACTCTTTCTTGGGGACTAAATTATCCCCCAAAGCAACTGCAGATCCCTGATCTCTCCCCTCTCCGAAACTAAACTGGACATACTCGGTCTTGGTCCTACTCAATCTGAAACCCTTAGACTCCAGCACCACCCTCCAGTTTTCAAGTCTGCGCCCCAAACCCGCTATTGAGTTGTCCACTAGCACAATGTCGTCGACAAACAACATACACCAATGAACCTCTTCTTGAAGTGAAGCAGAAAGGCAATCCACGACAAGAGTGAACAAAAACAGACTGAGAGCTCAACCTTGGTGAAGCTCCACTCGAACCTGGAAGAACTCTGAATCTCCACTTGACATTCTAACACTAGTCAAAGAACCCTCGTACATATCTCTGATAACTCTGATATACGCCTCGGGCACTCTTTTCTCAACCAAGCAACTCAAAAGCAACTCTCTCGACACTTTGTCATAAGCCTTTTCAATATCGATGAAGGCTATATGCATATTCTTCTTCCTATCTCTGTGCAACTCGATCAAATGCCTCAGCAAGTGGATAGCTTCTATCACAGATCTACCCGGCATGAAGCCAAATTGGTTCTCAGACACCTGCACCAGCTTCACAAGTCTTACCTCTATAACTCTTTCCCATAATTTCATCGTGTGACTCAGAAGCTTGATATATATGGTTAGTATTATATTTTCTACTAAGAATGAGTGGTTAAAAAAATAAATATTTGATTTTTGGGACAAAAATCCTGAATAAAAGATAGAAAAAAATGATATATATATAGATAGTATTATTTGTCGTCGAGTTTAAGTTATTCTAGTTAAGTATGATGGAATAAGATCGACGAGAAATTAAAAAATCTCTGTCGATCTACGATGCATGACTGATAAATATACGAATAAAAACCTTTACCCAATCAATTAAATTTGACAAGAATAATACTCCATCTGTTAATTAAAACTTGTCATTTACTACTCATGCACGCTTTTTTAGAATGATAAAAACTATATGAAATATTAACTTTTTTTCAAATTTGGTTTTATAAATTCATATTTAATAGTAAAAACTATGAAATTATTAAAAAAATATATTAAAAAAGTTAATATTTTATATACTCCAACACCTCAAAAAACGTGCATTTTAACGTGCAGTAAAATGTCAAGTTTTAATTAACGGAGGGAGTATTCATTTATTAAAATTAGGTGTGCAGAAATTAAACACTTTGGTTCATCAGCCGATGGATGAGTATATTAGAATCACAGCTAGAGCGATCGACCTCACGGCTAACTACTTCAAGGCTAGGCACAAGCTTGAGCAGTCGAATGTGCCCCCCGTTGAGAAACCTGTGGCGCTAGAACGATGGTTAGCGCGTCAAAAGGGAACCCGGGCCTAGCGGGGGAGGAGGTGGTGTGCTGCTCGCAGCTTGCCATGGCCTAAAAGTTGAGTCAGAGCCTAGGAGTGCAAACTCATCATCGAGACTTGTGGCTTGCCCACCAGGGGGTGCCCCAACGTTCACCTAGACACTACTACCTCGCTGCCAGTTGATCGCTAAAGAGGATTGGGAAGTGAGAGCTTGCTATGCCCGCGGCCCGCGGCGGCCAAGCTAATGGTGCGGCCGACGCCCTTGCCCAGTGGTCCTTCACCTTATCTACTAGCTACGCAGGGAGTAGCCCTACTGACGAATCAAAAAAAAGAAAGAAAAAAAGGACGAATTGAGATCGGGTCGAGTCTTGTTCGATCGCACCACCACAAAATATATTTGTGCTTTTAATATTTTGTAGGCCAGTCATGTCGTGTTTCGAATTCGCAATGACAATCACGTTCCAAATGCTTTTAAATTATATATTTTCAAATATCCCAATAACAACTGTTCAGCAAATTGAAAAAAGCTTCAAGATCCACTTCCCTCTCATCTCTCCCGTTCTCCCAATTGCTTTCGCTGCGCCGGGTTTGAATTTTTCAGGTAACTTCACGGGATCTATTTTCTGCGACTTTTTCTTCTGTGTATTCCAATTGGCTGCGAGTTTTTTTTTTAGCCGGATTCGTGGTTGTGATTGTGTTTTCCGCCAATTGCTTTCATTCATCGCTACGGTATTCATGCCGAAAAAGCTCAATTGCGCTGCTGTCTCGTTTAAATCGTTTGAATGAAAGTCAAGTTTGATCATTTCGTCTCTAAAGTGAAATCCATGGCGTCTAATTTGTGAAATTTCGTTGCTTTTCTGCTTATTTTTTAGTTCATACTTTCTTCTAGGTATTTTTGTGCATTTTGTTGTTGTTGTTGTGTTCATCTGAATTGAAGTTTTAGTGTCCAGATTTAGTCGAATTAGCACTTCTCTGGCCGATCCTCTCTCTCTAGGAATCTTATCTTATCTGTCATGGAATGATTTATGAGGTTTTCAGATAGGTGGATAGGCCTTTGTTTTGATCTTGATTACTCTGAAGAAAACCAGGAACCCTAGCTCAGATATTGATATCCTCTACATGTACAATTTTGTGCACTGCAGATTAAGAAAGGAATGGATACCTTCTTGTTCACCTCAGAGTCGGTGAACGAGGGTCACCCAGACAAGCTCTGTGACCAGGTCTCTGATGCCGTGCTCGACGCTTGCCTTGAGCAGGACCCTGAGAGCAAGGTTGCTTGTGAGACCTGTGCCAAGACCAACCTGGTTATGGTATTTGGTGAAATCACTACCAAGGCCAAGGTAGACTATGAGAAGATTGTCCGGGACACTTGTAGGAGTATTGGATTCGTCTCCAACGACACAGGCCTTGATGCCGACAACTGCAAGGTCTTGGTCCACATTGAGCAGCAGAGCCCTGATATTGCTCTGGGTGTCCATGGTCACTTCACCAAGCAACCTGAGGAGATTGGTGCTGGTGATCAGGGTCACATGTTTGGGTACGCGACTGATGAGACCCCAGAGTTCATGCCTCTTAGCCATGTTCTTGCCACGAAGCTTGGTGCGCGTCTTGCTGAAGTCCGGAAGAACGGTACCTGCCCCTGGTTGAGACCTGATGGCAAGACCCAGGTTACCATTGAGTACTATAATGACAATGGTGCCATGGTTCCTATCCGGGTTCATACTGTTCTTATCTCGACTCAGCATGATGAGACTGTCACAAATGCTGAGATTGCTGCTGATTTGAAGGAGCATGTGATTAACTCTGTCATACCCGAGAAGTACCTTGATGACAGGACCATCGTCCTGCTTAACCCATCAGGCCGATTTGTCATTGGTGGTCCACACGGTGATGCAGGTCTCACTGGCCGCAAGATCATCATAGATACTTATGGTGCTTGGGGTGCCCATGGAGGTGGAGCCTTCTCTGGGAAGGACCCGACCAAGGTTGACCGTAGTGGAGCCTACATTGCCAGGCAGGCGGCTAAGAGCATTGTTGCGAGTGGCCTTGCTCGTAGGTGCATTTTCCAGGTCTCCTACGCAATTGGCATCCCTGATCCACTGTCCATTCTCGTCGACACGTATGGGACCGGGAGGATCCCAGACAAAGAGATCCTCGAGATTGTGAAGGAGAACTTCGATTTCAGGCCCGGGATGATCACAATCAACCTTGACCTGAAGAGGGGTGGCTGCGGGAGGTACTTAAAGACGGCTGCTTATGGTCACTTCGGGAGGAATGACCCTGACTTCACATGGGAGGTGGTGAAGCCCCTCCAGTGGGAGAAACCGCAGCAGTCATACAGAAGTTTTAAGGTGGGAAAACTGCAGAAAACGCAAATGAAGTTCATCAACCTGGACTTTCCCCATCGGATGCCACCCCATATAGTTCTTCCGCAGATGCCTTGCAGAACATACTCATCTCTTTGCCATTAAGGTGTTCGCTCGTAATGTTCTGTTCGACTCGGGAACGTTGGTGCTGGTTGCTGCAGTTGACAGTTTGATCATTGATATAATTCAACTTGCACTGTGTATTCCATTAGCACTGTAGCTTGAGCTGTAAAGAAGCTTCAGCTGACAAATAAGCCAATGTGTAGTGAAAATAAAAACAAGTTTTGATTGAGCTTTTGGTAAGAGTCAGTTTCAGAATTTTGAAAGGGCCAAATGTAATATCTAATGTACCAAATGGGAGTATAAACAGTAAACTTTACACATGAGGGAGATTAACACAATGTTTATACACTGCATTGGAATAAAAAAAACACTTCTATTAACTCAACATCAAACTGCATCTGCATCTGACTACAACAAGTTAATTACAAATTTAAAGCATTCAAAAATAAAATGCAACCATTCACACCATTTTCATTGAAACAAGTAATATACACTAGCTGCTGCAGAAGCCCCATCAGTACAACCTTACCTTCTCTGGAAATTCAACTTTCTCATGAAGATGGCAAAAAGGGAAGCGAAGGCAAGAGGAAACGCGATCAGGATAGCAGCCACGAGACCCAGCTGATTGCGGTGAAACCCAAAGTAGTCTCTCAAGAAACCAGCAACCGTGTTGGTCTGACCAAACACGTTGATTGGAGTCTCTATGTCTCCATACTGCGAAGAAAGCATACCGTAGAGTGTCCAGGATGTTGGGCACAGATAATATAGCCAGATCCACCATCCGGGAACACGCTGCAAGAACAGAGAATATACACACTACTAATGAGTAATCTGAATATCAGCCATCAACAAAGAGGCAAAACAGCATACTTCAAAGACAGCTTACAGGTCTAGGAATCAGAAAGCCAGCAAAGAGATTGAATAATGAATAGAATGCTGACGATATAATCGCTGCCACTTGGAAGTTGGGTGTCAGGGACACAAGCATCATGCCCATGAAGTTGAAGTACATCAGTGAGCAGAACATGGCGTAGCAGTACCAGAAAACCTTGTAGGCTGACGAGTAATACCCGATCATAGGGTAAGTGATGGCTGTGAAGATGATTGCTTCCGTCAAAAGGTAAGGCAGCTCAACGACAACCTTCATGATCAGAGAGTATCAGAATGAGACAGTCAATAAATCTATTAATTGCCGTTGAATGTTAGTAAGGTAGGGTGCCTTTTGATGTACCTGCGCGAATGAATTTGCCCATGAAGAGTACATCCCTGCAAATCTCTCTCGATAGACAACCGTTCTCTCCATTGCAACATGTGGTAAAACGTTTGCACAGTTGTTTATCCCCAGGAAGATCACAGCAGCAAACATTGAGCCAAATACAGTGAACAAGCTCTGCTGATTTTTTCTGTCAGTTAGAAACATAGGGGCTTTTATTTACTATCAGAACCAAAATCTACACTGAATGATTCATATGATGGCAGATAGTTGATCAACATACTTACATATTTCTCCCTTGCTGCCAGAACAGAAGCCCGAAAATCAGAGATGAGATTAGAGTATGCATGAGTCGCATGTTGTTGTATTGGGGGCTTCTCCAGTAAGACAAATGTAGCTTCCACAGGCAAGATTTGAATTGTTTCCATCCATTTTGCGAGAAGCGAGTAGGGAAGTGAAGATCTTCTGAACCCGAAAGCGGATTACTTATTTGCTTCACTAGCTCTTCAGTATTTCTGAAAAACAAGGCATATACCTATCAGCCAGATTATCTTATATGGATCTGTAAAGTATTAGCTTTTGTAATACTCCCTCAGTTCGAAAATACATGGCCTTTTTAGTCATTTACATGAGTTTTAATAAAAACACTTCACTTTTAAATATAAAAGACCATATATTTTGAAACAAAAACTATCATCTAAAAACCCATCTATTTTGGAATGGAGGTAGTATATAAAAAGCTCGTAAAAGCAGGATCAACAATTGATCTAGTGAACTCACGTGCACAATATGGAGCTGCGGTAAATTTGGGCAAAATCAACTCCAAGTTCATGTTCTGCTGAGGTGGAAGTGACCTCCAACATCCATGTGGATGGATTGTAATTATCTCTGATCTTTGGCACCCCAGGTATAACCTAGTTGATAGTTTCAAAGTGAAGTTTAACTTCAATATATGCAAACAATAACAGTAAAAACATGTTGCTAGAGTATCCTTACCTCAAAATATTCAATAACCTTCTGGGAATGCTGACCCAATGGTCCAGAATAAATTATTTTCCCTCCAACTTTTAAGAGAATCAGCTGCAACAAACATGCTTAATCTTTACCTTGCAACCAACAAATGAGAAAAGTAATAACCGAAAGATATCCGAGATCTATCAACAATGAAAGAAGCCATATGCAAGCGCAACGCGGTGCCTGAATAGTTGAGGAACTAGCTTGAAGAACCAAGTAGTGTTCAATATATGCTAAATTAAAGCACTTAGTTTCAAGAGTTCATAAAAAGTAAAAATAGTTTGATGTTTGTTCTTTTGTGGTTTCCTTTTCAAGGACAAGCCCGAATCTACTCTTGCTCAACCAAGGACTTAGAGCATCTCCAACATATTCCCCATTTTAGAGATTTTGGAGTTTTTGGAGAATTTTAAGGCGTTTTTTTGGTCCAACAGATTCCCCATCTCATTCTCCAAAATGGGAAAGAGCAGGAAAAACAGAGAGGCTACCCTAGATCTGCAACATTCTCCAAAACTAAATCATTCTCCAAATCTATAATTTGAAGAATATGTATTTTGTTTCCCCATTTTGAAGAAATTTTGAGGAAACTGTTGGAGATGGTCTTAGACTCTTAGCTGCCAGAAAATGCCATTATGCCACCCAGACATGGAAAGAAAACTGGTTTGATCTATCAGGCCAATAGTCACATGAGTGCCACATTACCTCATCAAATGCTTCAAATATGTCAATACTTGGTTGGTGGATGGTGCAAACAACCGTCCTCCCAGTATCAGCAACATTCTTTACTGCTCTCATAACAATAGCAGCTGCTCTTGCATCTAAACCTGTTGTAGGTTCATCCATAAAGATAATGGATGGGTTGGACACAAGCTCAACAGCTATAGTTAGTCGCTTCCGCTGCTCTGTTGATAGACCACTGATCCCAGGAATTCCAACCAAGGTATCTTTGATATCATCCAGCTCAATTGTCTCAAGAACTTCTTTGACAAATTCCTGCAAGTTGTTGATTCAAGGATAAGTCTTGCACATATGAACATTAGCCAGGAAACAGCAATATATCCATGAATGGAGTATACCTTTTTGGTTTCTGAATCAATGTTGTTAGGTAGCCTTAGCCAAGCTGAGAACATCAATGATTCTTCCACAGTAATTTGTGATGAATGTATGTCAGTTTGCTCACAGTAACCGGATACTCGCGCAAATGTCTTTTGAACCTTTGGAAATCCTGAAATTCTAATATCTCCTTCGACGTAACCAGTAGTTTTTCTTCCAGCCAGAACATCTAGAAGCGTCGTCTTTCCAGCACCAGTGACACCCATTAGTGCAGTGAGAACACCAGGCCTGAATGCACCTGTTATATCACTCAGGAGTTGCAACTTCTTGTCAACAAATCCATGTTCCTTCATTTCCTGCGACCAGAAAGCTTACACCATTGACTTTACAAGATCTCATTGCCAAGAGCAGCTTGAGGGCACTTGGGTGTAAATTAGCTTTTACCAGTGGGGTGTCCACATAGTAGTTCACACTTCTAAACGATATTGTGAGAGGCCGAAAGGGCAAAGCCACTCTTCCTGCCAAATAAATGATAAAAAGGTAAGACATATAGAATACAAGAAGTTGATCACATATCTTTTTCTTCATCAACCTTTATCAGCTCCCAATTCAGCTTCAAGCTTCTCAAGAACATGACCCTGTTCACTGGAACCAATTACGTCTTGCATTTGAGAAAGTTTTTCCCTTGAGATAATAGCAGCACATGTTTCCGGGGCTAAGCATGGTATCATGTCCAACAACAACAACAACAACAACAACAAAAAAGCGTCAGTAAAGTGGATAAATTTCCTTCATGTTTAGAAAGCAAAGCAACATAACAGAAGGACTTCTTACCCTTCAAAAAAGTTAAGGCTAAAGTATAACCAATGTTGGCAAGTATGGAAAATCCAATCAAAGCCCCAACTGAAATCCAGTAATAGTAACTGGCAAAATCTAGTCCACGGACTTCAAGCACCTGCTGACCTATAGTCGTGTTTGGGATTGCCATCTACAAAGAATATTGAAACTAGATTGAGACAAATCAAGAATATTATGATTCAATGATCACACTACAAGTAGATCAAGACTGAGGCATGCCAAGCAGAAAATTAAACCAAATTTAACAGGGGGATTGCCAAATTGTGGAGGTTTCATTAAGGCAGGAAGTTTGATGATGTTCAAACAAGGAAGTCTCAAAAGTAATCAAATCAAATGTTGTATGAAGAAAATATGTTTGAATTATTTTTAAAATGTTCTATGACCAATTTAGCAGGTGCAGGCGCGGTGAAGCTACTGCAGCTCTGGCCTCTGGGTCATATTTTCCAAACAAATCCATGGTGCATGAGTAATGTTGAAACCTAGATATCCATATATTATGCCAAGATTCTCATCTTCTGGAATTTTTATTGGATTTTTTTTTGCAAAGATGTTAATGGTTACATGGAGCTCACCTTCTGCCATCTTGGAGCAAGAAATTCGTTAACAGAAAGACCTATCTCTCCATATGAAATTGGTGCAATCCAAAATCCCCACTTCAACCATTTTGGCATTGAAGCTGTACATAAATTACAGCCAGATGAATACCAATAAGATTGTTGAAATATCTCTTATATGTAGATAATTTATTCTTACCGAGAGGGATTATGAAGCCGCTGAATATAAAGACAAATAATATGAAGAAACTGCCAGCTGATGCTGCAGCAACCATGGTCTGGAAGAAAGCAGCCAAGAAACGGAACATCGATAGTGATGAGAAGTGTACTGTGGCCAATAAAAGGAATTGGCGAAAGAACCTGTAAATCATAGCAAATATCCCATGATTTATGTGAAACTTCTCTAAAAATAATAGCTATACCAACCAGGAAACACGCATGAATGGACAAGAAATCAGAAAAAATCTAAACTCGGCTCAACTGCCAGTTATCAAAGTCCGATGACTGGGGGTCGTGTGCACAAGCGCACATGCACTAGTAGCTAGCCTAGCACACAAGTTGAGTGGCGTTTCATTCTAAATTGACAATAGGAGTGAGGTTCCATTCTAAAACCAGTCTATCATCTAGATTTATTGTTTGCCTTATCAGTAATCCAAGCATGCTGTATAATGTTAGGCATACACATACATTGGAGGAATATAATTCGTGGAACAGGAAGAAGAAAAAGTTTTCCTAGTTGTGGCTCCTTATATCAATGTTTTGGAGAGATTAAGCTTTTTTTAGCTTCCCAAAAAGCAAAATCCGTTAATGTTGGACTTTCTGAAATGGAAGTTATGAAAAGCATACCTCTCAACTTCAGGACTGAATCCAATGACATAGTAAGTTAGAGATGTCCAAACAAGAGATTCAACAATTGACAATGGAATCTTCAGAACTGTGGCTGGGATTGTACATGCCCAGGCTGGATAGAAATACAAGTCTCTTTGTTTAAAGAAAATTGGAAGCCTCATGATAGTGAATGCTGCCTCTGGGAATCCATCAACAAGAAGCATGACAAGGCCAAAGAACAAGGCACCCAAGTAGTAATTTGCATTAACAGCATTAACTCCCAATCGGTTTCGTAAAAAAACAGTCATTGTTATAATAGCAACAATGACTAGCTGCCATAATCAGTAGTACTCTATTCAATCCATTAAACTCCCTAGAAAAGATAATATATGAAGTTTAAAGAGGAACATGAACATAACTAACTAATTTACCTGAATGGTTTTGAATATATATAGGAAAGAGTTTCTCTTCATCAAAAGGTATTCCCTGGAAGCACAAGCTTTAAAGAGCTCCCACATTGACAAGGAATACACACTGAAGGAAATGGCATTTTCATCATTTGGTGATTTGACATATTGCTGTGAGAGTTCCTCAAACAGTTTCCTCCCAATAGTTGACGCCTTAAATTTCTCGCAGAACATATCAACTGAGAAATAACTGTAAGGTTGGTCATCAAGGAACCAATACTGTTTTTGATCCTTTCTTGAAATCACCTGCAACAATACATAGTGAGAAAGGGAGTAAGGCAATCAGTTACTTCGATAAAGGTCTGAATATCTTTCCACGGATATTACCTCCTGAAGAAAGTCAGCTACACCTTTTCTCTGGGGACACCTAAATCCACATTCCTCAAAAAACTGCAATACAGAAGATCGCGGTCCATGATAAACAATCTTCCCTTCTCCCATTAAGATAATGTCGTCGAACAATTCAAAAGCTTCCGGGGCTGGCTGAAGTAGTGCAATCAGAGCAGTAGCATCAGTTAGATGTACTAGCTGCTGAATGCATGACACTATCTGGAAGGCAGTGGAACTGTCCAGGCCATTTGTTATTTCATCCATTAGTAATGCCTTTGTAGGACCAACAATCATCTCCCCTGTGGTTAATCTCTTCTTTTGACCACCGGATATACCTCTTCTCATATCATTCCCGACAATGGTATCAGCACATACATCAAGCCCAAGAATCTGCAAGCATGGATACGATGAACAAAAGATAATGAAGAAGAATGAACCGATATTTATTCTGAGATAATTACCTTTAAGATATAATCTGTTTGCAGTGTACTCTTCAAGCCTTCAGCAGATACTGCCTGTTTTACAACTCAGGAATAAGGTGAAATTTGTTAATGACGTAAACAACACAACAATGAGATTTAGTTCTAGAGCAATAAGATGCAAATTTTCCATTACTACCTAGGATTCAGCTAGGAAAGAGCTCAAGTTAGAAGCAGATAATAATAATAAAAAAAAAAGATTTCAAATCTGAAAAGATGCTAAAACATTGTTGGCACATGAATGTTTTTATATCTCTAGGCTTAATTTTTTTTTTTATGAATTCAATCACGTACGCTACTAATGAACAATATGCTCTACTGTAGCTTCTATATCAAAGTGCACAAGATATCCAGTAAGGTGCAGTTGCTTCTAGTCACAAGAGTAAATGTATGAACCGCTAAAGTTGAGTACCAAGATCAGCTAGTAGATATTATTATGGCAGGTAAACTATTAAATTCACTAGCAAGCGCTGCATGTGGTAAGCCAAAGAGCCAAATAACTGAATAAAGAACCAGGGGGTACCTTCATGTAGGCATCTATATCAGTATCTGGAACAATCCCTGCCTGTTTTTCTCTTCTGCAGAGCTCAGCCATAATCTCTTTGAAAAGTAAAAGAGTAGTATTTTGTCACTACTGACAACATACTTAACAGGAAATAACGAGCGAATTCACTACTAGATATATTATTGAGAGACGCTACCTGTGCGGCTTCCAACACCCTGGCAATGAGCTGAAAAATCCAGACTCTCTCTCACTGTAATCTCAGGAATGTGCAGGTCATACTGGCTTACATAAGCAGAATTTTTTTGTGGAACAAATTCATTAAGCTTGTAGCCATTGTAAGTAACATCCCCTGAAACCTGTTAACCCATATCTTGTAACTAAATTATGTTTCATCAGAGGATTGTAGAAAAGGTAAAAAAAAAGAAGAGGAGGTTCTTCTTCTTGTAAGGCAAGATGGCAGTTTACATTTCAGCAGATAACGGATACAAGATGAGTTGAATAAAAGTGCACAAAAACCAGAAGTGAAAACAGACAGAGCTTTAGTATTCCTACATATATATATAAAGCAATATATGCACAAGTATACAGTAAAAAACCTTGAGAGATTTGGTCATGTTTCCAGAAAGTGCCAACAAAAGGGATGTTTTTCCGCATCCAGGTGATCCAAGCAACAGCGTTAACCTACAGGAAGATGTAGTCCCGATAAATGTTTAAGCTAAGCATTTTTATTCTACAATCACTTCCGATAAAGATTCAATTTATCCTAAAAAAATGGATATACTATCATTTGGTATGACAGTGACTGAACAATGGATATACCATCATTTGATTCAATTTATCATCTAAGAGGGCTTAGATGAATATGTGATTGTGTTTTTAGATTAGTAAATAGGAACAGAAAGAGACATCAAGAAAACGAAGAGAAATTCTGTAGATCCATCAACAAAATTTACTTTGTAAAGCTTCTAAAACTGACCTTCCAGGCTTTATTATACCACTGGCATTTTGGATGATACTTATTGTTGCTTCCTGTGATTGAGACCCTAGCAATTTGGTGATCCCCTGTGAATAAGCATAACATTACAACAAGAGTTTAAAAATACTGGAACAAAGCAATGAAGTTGCTCTCTGACATGCTATGTGTGCACTGATCATCTGCAAAAATTAGTATGTAACTTACTGCAAAAACTAAATAGATGTGTGCACAATAAGATATCAAGCCATGTAAATACACAACACTACAAGAGGACCACATATGCTTACCAACAGTGCGACTTTCAGAGAATTCCAGAGAGTTGGGAGAGGTTTTCCATCAACTACTTTGCACTTGGCTTCCACACAGAGGTTCTTATATCTCACCTCAACAGCAGGCAATTTAATGCCAACTCTACAGAAAAGGGTAAAAAGCACAACATCAAAAAAAAAAAAAATTGTTTCTGTGAATGACATTAAAGTAATGAATCCCTGTCTTCAAGAGAAAAATGTCACAGGGGAACTAGAGGTTAGATAGAAATGTATAGAGAACTTACTTGTCTATTCTGTGTCTGATTTTCCGCAAAAGGCGAAGATTATCAGCCTCAATCTGTTTAATAAGATGTTCTACGAACAGATGGCGATCTAAAGCTCCAAGCTCTCTGACATCAACCAGCCGTTTCCCTTTGACATCTGCATTTTCATTATTATACTCGTCGAACAGACAGGCCTTTGATCTTTCATACGTTGGTAATCTCTCAATCTTGGCCCATTTCTGAATGAACTCCTCATCAAGAACATCCTTTGAAGAACCAAACGAAGAATTGCTGCGTACACTGGAGCTATGAAGCCTGAATGATGATCTCAAGCTACGCCCTACGTCAGCCAACTCAGTTCGTAGAGATTCTACTTCGTCTGCACCAACAAGCTGAGCCATACTTGACAGTCAGCATGAAGTGAAATAATGAAATGTGGGAAGGGGGAGTTTAAATTGTTTTCAATGCCACCATTTCTGCTTTGTGAAGAAAAATGAATATATATAGATGTTCAAAGCATCAGGGAAGGTTGACTTCCAAAGGCAATATCAATCTGACATAGATTTATAATATAAAGCTAATTAAGTAATGCAACAATGACATTTACAAAGCCTTTTGACAAAATCAACTTACACCTAATGAAGGAAAATTTAGCCATAAAAGAGAAACAGGTATATATATAAGGCTGCACCAGGGGCTTGCAAAAAGGAACATATTTTTCAAAACAAAAGGAGTAACAATTTTACAAGATTGCGAACATGAGAATTTATATCGAATAAATAGTAGAGAAGTGTTGTGATGTGTGGATCCCGCTGGTCTTATGTGACTCGGCTTGGGTGCGTATGATGCGCTCGGACGTGTGACCCCCACGTTATATGGCCCACCGGTATTCATTCTTTTGAAGATCATAAAGGTAATTGAGTAATCAACAGTAAATAGCGTTCTTAAATCCAAGATTTCAATCAACAAAAGGCATTATATAGGACATTTTCCTTAACCGAGTACTTTAACCCCTCGTTTGTTTTTTGGTAGAGAAAGGTAATGATTACCTTATGAATATAGTCCATATTTAAGTTAAGATTCATTGATCACTATTTTAATCATTCCCCTTCTCCCATTTTTCATACAAATTTGTTACCTTTCTATTCCCTAATTTGAAGGAGGGTAACTAAGAGCATGTGCAATGGAGGGCCTTTGGGTCCTTAGCCATGCCACCTCATCAAGAAAAACAATAAAATAAGGTAATAGTGTAAGGGCCCGGGAGTTGGAGCGTTTAAATAAGAGTCCGGAGAGTAGAGACCCTTAACGGGTCTGTCCAATCTCTGTCTGCCACGTGGCAGTGCCCATAAAATACCCAATTGAAAAATGATTTTTAGCCATTTTCTATAAATAAAAATAAATAAAAAATTTATTTTCAATTGTAAATTAATTTTCTCTACCTATAGACACCCATTTTGCATATGTTTTTGTAAAAAAAATTATGAGCAACAAGAAAGTTAAGGGCCCGAGTTGAGGCTCTCCAATGAAGCTGCAAATAAGTAAAAGTTGGATAAGCGTTCTTAAGCTGACGTGACAGAGGAAAAGTAAGTTAAGAGCCCGAGTCTCGGGCCCTCTGCTGTGCATGCTCTAATACCTCTAGGATGGGCTAATAATCCCTCCCACCCTCTCCTCCAAGCTCACAAAAAATGATAATCATATACATTTTATATGTAAAATTTAATACCTTACATTTCCATTCCCCTCTTATATAAACAAACGAGCCCTAAATATGGCTATATACTATTACTACCCTACATTCCTACATCACCTTGAAGTATATCCAGATTAGATGTCTTAAAATTAATACAATTCGATCCTAATGCATCTCTATCATTGAGAGATTGAAAATTCAAGAATCAAGACCTTAAAGAACTATGAGAAGTTGCGTCACCTCAAATAAACAAATTTATAGTTTGCTTCAAATTTTAAAATGCCACGGAACTGCGG
The DNA here is from genome assembly GCA_963922045.1 of Persicaria maculosa. Classification (NCBI taxonomy): domain Eukaryota; kingdom Viridiplantae; phylum Streptophyta; class Magnoliopsida; order Caryophyllales; family Polygonaceae; genus Persicaria; species Persicaria maculosa. Next base: position 10,314,559 of record OY998267.1, on the reverse strand, counting down.
AAGTGTATTATTACTAGATCCATGAATAATTCCAAGCAAGTATTTATCTCACATAATTAAAAATTGCAAAAGTAAACTGGCTTGGATAGCAAGATAATTCATATAGAGGTCGTTTGGATATCTAGATATCGGATATCAATTCCGATATTTGACATCCAGTCTTTGGTACGGGGATATCGATATTAAGTGATATCCTTGATATCCTCGTTTCACTATCTTCGGCCCAAAGTGATTCGTTCAATTTTATAAGTCGTTTACTCTTCACGCACATTTTTTTCGAATGATAAAAAAACTAAAAACTTTATAAATATTAATTTTTTAAAATAATTTCATAGATAATTGTACTATTAAGTATGAAATTATTTTAAAAATTAATAAAATCATTAATTTTTCATATAGTTTTTATCATTCTTAAAAAATGTGTCAAAAGTAAAACAACAATTTTTTTTCTGAGCAATAAGTAAAACAATAGCTATTTTTTGAGACGAAAGTAGTATAAAATATAAATTTGTACTAAATTTTTTTAATAATAGATTATTAAAAAATTAACATTTTATAGTATAGTTTTATACCATTTAAAAAAAATGTATAATCGATAGTAAATGAGTAAATGACCAGCCTTCTCTCGTTCTCTGTTCGCTCTTGTCTGGTAGACAGCGCTCAACAGTTACGCCCTCCTTCTCTTCTCTCTCTTTCTTTGCTTCAACTATCGCTTGTTGGAATCTATTGCTAATCCCGATTTGGTAATCTAGGTTTCGGGCTGTCCGATTTTTTTTTTTTTTGGTTGTAGATCTAGGGTTTGTTGTTGTTTGCTGCGATTTTGTGGTGGGATTTGCATCTGATATAGTGCGTTTTTATTGTTGTTTGTTGCGTGATGGTTGCTGAAATTTCAGCATCTCTTTGCAGATCCCAAATGAAACCATAGGTTCTTCGCTTCTTCTTTATTTTCTTCTCGCCCTGCCGATTGGGTTCGCCGACATCATCGATCTTGTTCGAGATTTCGAACGCTTTCGGTTCGATGTTCTCGTAACGGAAATTTACTGAGGGCATAGCATATCGCGAATCCAACTTCAAAGTAAGATGCTTTGGTTTTTCTGATTGATGTTGATTGCTATGATTGTGATTCATGGATTGGGCTGACTTGAGTAAAGTATTGATTTATATCATTTTGGGTTATTGTTGCAAGTAAGAATGCAGTTCTTTGGTGGCTCTGAGATCAATCCATCGCCCCCTGCTGTGGCGGCTTCAGGGAACAATGCCCATATGTTGTATATCTTCAACAGGAATGGCGTTTGCTTACTTTACAAGGAGTGGAACCGCCCGCTTCGTACTTTGAATTCCCAGCAAGATCACAAGCTTATGTTTGGCTTGCTTTTCTCATTGAAATCTATGACAGCCAAAATGGATCCAACTAGGTCTGTTTTTGTTTTGATTTGTTTGTTTAGATTTATCCAAAAGAGGTGCAAAAACGCATTGTATTACATGGAAATTCGTAGAATTGGATTTTAGATGTTATTCTTGCGCCCTTTTCTCCTTCTGTTCTATGGGACATCCTCATCCATGGGTTTAGAGACTTTTTCACAAGGCTATTTTCCAAAGAAGAAGATCTTTGTAATTGTTCAATTAGAAATTTGTTAAGAAAGCCTAAAAGTTGTTCAAACTTATGCACTATAGTCTTCTGATACCTGTGTTTTCTATTATCTCTTCTATGCAGCATTGAGAAGGTTAATCTTGGAGTTCCTCAATTACCCGGCGAGGGTTGTTCCTTTCATAGCTTTCGCACTAATACTTACAAACTGACCTTCATGGAAACTCCATCGGGTATAAAGGTAGGTTGAAAATGTTATTTTCATGTTATGTTCCGCTTAGTTGTGTGAACCTCAACTTTTGAGGTTGTAAATGTTATTGATGAATGCATTTTTACTTTTGGAAGAATTTTAATGATATTTGAGGTTGTTACGATTCAATTCTAGAGGAGAATGGATAGGAATTTTTGGGATTGTTTGGAAATGATGTTTTCCTTTGATGTTCTTATAAGATTGTAGTTAATTCTGATACTGCTGCATAATCATTGGGATAAGATAGGGAAAATGTGCAAAAATTTATAGGAGAGGAGAAAGAGTTAAAATGAAGAAAGTGAGAATATGAGAAAGAGAGAGTTGTGAGAGGAGTAAAAGAAACAAAGGAAGGCCAAGGATAAAAAAAGGAAAGATGAGTGGAGGAAAAAGCGAGGAGTTCTGACTTCTAAGTGACAGGAAAATGTTTTGTTTTTTTTAATTTATTCATTCATGTAGTTTGTAAGAATCTTAAATCTTTAAAACCTTTGTACTTCCAAATTAATGAGAAAAGTACCTAATAACATTTACTCGTATATATATTATTAATTGATGTAAAAAGGATTTATAGCCCTAATTTGTAGAGTTTGATGGTCTTGAATTGCATATGAAGAGATTTCTAAGGAAAATCAATTCAGGGTCCATTTGGCATACATATCATGCTAACATGGTCCTTTTTTCTCATAAGGCCTAATAAGGTAACTTATAAGACCATCCACATTGGTTGGGTCAGGTGTGCAAATGTGAACATTTAAACAAGATGAGTAAAATGGACACCATTTTTTCTACTTTTACTCCACTTGTTTAATATCTATTTTTTGCACATCTCCATTTAATGGGTTAATTTGAATCAACTAATTTAGATCAAAAAAGAAAAGAAAAAACAATCAATAGAAATGGGTGGAGGATGTCTTGAAAACTAGGAAAGTTGTAGACATGGGAGATGGTTTGTTCAAATTTACACGCTTGATGCTTAAATGTTCACATGAACACTCTAAAAACAACCAATGGAACACTTTTTTTTAATTATCAAAGTGTTCATATTTAAGCATTTACACAACCATTGGAGATGGTCTAATGTTGTTGACAAGGTTAGTACATGTTGATAAGGTGCTAAGGTGGTCAGAAGGCTGATAGCATTGGGTCTGGTGATGGGTGGGCTCATTTATATCAATAATGCACTTATTTATTTTGATAATGAGTTGATAATGGATAAACTTCTCCCGCCAAATGAACCCTTAATGCCTTGGTAGAAACTTTCACTACACGTATTTTGTTAGACTTAGCTGATATGATTGTCATTCTTTTAGGAAGCACATTTCTACTCGTAATTTAGTTTTCCATGCATTTTCATCTTCCAACTTGTGTAAGAAAATGTGAATTCTTGACATGAATAGATTTTAGATGAGGTTAAAGTCTCTGTGATGCTCTAATTAAAAATATGGAAATGGCTTGCACATCTCCATTTAATGGGTTAACTTGAATCAAATAATTTAGATCAAAAAAGAAAAGAAAAAACAATCAATAGAAATGGGTGGAGGATGGCTTGAAAAGTAGGAAAGTTGTAGACATGGGGGATGGTTTGTTCAAATTTACACGCTTGATGCTTAAATGTTCACATGAAAACTCAAAAACAACCAATGGAACACACAATTTTTTAATTATCAAAATGTTCATATTTAAGCATTTACACAACCATTGGAGATGGTCTAAAGTCTCTGTGGTGCTCTAATTAAAAATATGGAAATGGCTTGCATTGGTTATAGTTACATTTATGTCTCTCTGCTTTGATGTTGACTGAAACCTTATGGATTCCCCAAAAATTGTGTCTGTGTAGACACTAGTGTTCGTTGGACTTAATTATCACAATAACAGAGCATTGATGAGCATGCAAAGAAGAAAATGCAAGCATGAAGCTGAATCAGCATTAAGAACCATTTGAAGTTTACGTTGACAAGATGTTATGCTTTGTTTTTTTCAGCTTATCCTAGTTACTCATCCAAAAACAGGTGACTTGAGGGAGTCACTGAAGTACATCTACAATTTGTATGTTGAATATGTGGTCAAGAATCCTCTTTATACGCCTGGATCTCCTATCAGGTGACTAATGCTCATTTGTGACATTACACCTAACGCTTTATGCATTTGATTGAATAATCCTGGCTTCAAGTATGTTCTGGTCAGACTGGGATAATGCTTTGTAAAATATGAGCATAGAGTAGGAGATTGAACAATAGAAGCAGCACATCTACAAGAGCTAAAGATAGAACATAGATGAGTTGCTCAATATCAACAAGTAAGAAAATGCATAGTGGTTTGCACGTAGAGACCGGCTATATGACCTTTATGGTGGATTGGTGTTTTTTGTGCATTTGAACTTACAAGAAATGCTGCATTGGTGAAGGAAGAATGATTTGGTTGAGCCTTGACGTTGATAGGTTTAGAATGGATGCAGGTGTTGGATGGGAATTTAACACTAGGAAAGCATTTTCCACATCGCCCGATACTTGATAGCCCTGTAGCTTAGTTGGGTTCACGGTCTAAAGCTTCCCAACAAGTTCTCAACTGTTTGTAGTATAGAAGATATCAACCAATATTATGGACTTTTCAGGGATCTGAGGCATGTTTCTCATTTGAATAAAGATTAAGATGTCAGTTTGTCATTTAAATGGAGTGCTTCACCCAAAACTCATTCAGCAATGGCTGAAATCAATTGTTGCCGTACTTTTTATAAATGTTAATGAATTGTTTGCTTTTTGTTTAGTTCTAGTGTTAGCTCTAATGCCTTGACAGTCTTGTGATATACTGTATTTAATTAACAATTATGATATACTAGCACCGTAACTCATTTTATGAAAACCTTTAGGAAATTATGCAAAGTCAAGGAATTCATCCCAGTTCAATTCCTTATCTGTCATTTATTCTTTCTGCTGCAGATCTGAACCGTTCAGTGCAACTCTTGACCAATACGTGAGGGGCCTCGGTTAGTATCTTTCGACACTGTATTCTGGCCCCTTGTTGTAGGTGGTGTATGATGCTTGATGTCTGTTTGAGTCATTGATTTTCAGAATTTCCATTGACCTCCTTTGTGATGCTTCTGTAGTCATTGTAGTTCTTTGAATTCTCTAGGAAGGAATTCATTAGTTGTTTCTGTATGCGAGACTTTATCCAACTTTTTATCTTTCTTGTTTTTGCTTAATACCTCGATTGACATTGGCAAGAAATTAGATGTTTTTTGTCCATTAAAACATATATATTCTACAGTATTTTTCTAAACCAAGTTTAATGTAACAACTTTGCTAAACATAGAGAAATGTTTTGTTCATATTCAACTCATTTAGAAACAAGTCGAGCTTGAGCCGAGTTTAAATTGGTGTTTATACTCAGCTTGTTTTGTAATTAAAAGAGTTTGAGCCGAGTTTTTTTTAAGTATTAAACAACCTCACTTCCTCACCTTTTTTTAGCTTTGTCCCAGGAGTCAAAACAAATTTTTTTTTTTAAAATGTGGAGAGCAAGACAGGCTTAGACAGCAGTAATAAACTTTAAAAAATAAAAATAAAATAAAGCTGTCTTGGATTGAAAGACAACTATCACTACTTGTTTTGCAAGAGAGGTATGATGTTGACCTTAGTTGTAGCACATGTAATCAATGATGCAAATAGGAAGTCATGTAGAAGATAGATGAGTATGTTTCATTACCTAAGCCATTAGGTTTACAACTTGCAAAGATCAGCCATTCAGCTCCCAGATCGAGTATAACTGGTCAATCATGGATCAATTAGTTGATCGCCCTGAAAAAGGTTAAATGAATGAGCTAAAGAACATCTTAAAAGATTAAACCATTATCAGATTGCCTACCTGACTCGAAGAGGAGAAAACGCACAATTCATGAAGCAATTGATTGCGACAAATTAGGGAAATTGAATGGCTTTTAACTTTTAAGGATTGGAATTTCAGCCATGGCGGTGAGAAACAAACGATTCCGAGGTCGCACCTGCATCTGAGCCTTCAATGGCGGTATTCGTGAGGATATTTACTCGAGATTTTGGAAACTGGCGGGAATGCAAATCATAATTCCTATGGGGAGCTATTTATTGTCGGCGTTGAATTCACGGTAACTCTAAAGTAAGCTCGAACAAAAATCCGGACTTATTTTTAGTTTAAAAATGAAAATAGGTTTTTTTTTTTTTTTTTTTTGTAACGTAGGTTCCGAGGTTGTTGATTAATCCCACGGGTCCGAGCCCTAGTCTAATTATACAAATGTGTAAATAATGGGATTTAAACTCTTGAGTTCTTACCATCCCTTGCTACTAGAGCAAGAGGTCATTGGTTAAAAATAAAAATAGTTTTTTAACATTAATTAACTACTACGGAGTTAAAAAGGTCTATGAATTATTAAATCTTGAATTGAATGAATGGTTTCAAAAAACTCTATCCATGATTAAAAAAATAGTTAATAAAAACAAGTTTGAAATTTAAAAAAAAAACTCGCAAAGAGAGTACTCCTAGTAAAATACTCTCTCTCATGTGAGGGGTTAAAAAGGTCTATGAATTATTAAATCTTGAATTGAATGAATGGTTTCAAAAAACTCTATCCATGAATAAAAAAAATAGTTAATAAAAACAAGTTTGAAATTTTTAAAAAAAAAACTCGCAAAGAGAGTACTCCTAGTAAAATACTCCATCCGTTAATTAAAACTCGACGTTTTACTATTCATGCACGCTTTTTGAGTTAAAAACCATATAAAATATTAACTTTTTTAATATATTTTTTTTAATAATTTCATACTTGTTACTATTAAGTATGAATTTATAAAAACAAATTTTAAAAATTTTAATATTTCATATAGTTTTTATCATTCTAAAAAAGCGTGCATGAATAGTAAACGACAAGTTTTAATTAACAGAGGGAGTAGTAAATAAGGAGGAAAAAGTATAAAGCAATCTCCAAAAAATTCTCCAAAATTTCTCTAAAATGGGAAAACAAAATACATATTCTTTAGAATATTTTTGCTTCAACTCTACCAACTTTCTTGTTATTAAGATTTGGAGAATGATTTACTTTTGAAAAATACTGCAAATTTAGGGAAGCATCTCCATTTTGCAGAATGAGATATGAAATCTATTAAACAAAAAAAACGCCTTACAATCCTAAAAAATCCAAAAATTTTTTTTACAGTAGGCAATAAATTGGATGTACTAACGACATCCATGATCATCTCGCAAGATGATGTTCTGGAACTCACAACAACAAGCACTCAAAATAAAATTACAATTGAAACGAGATTTAGCAATAAAATAAGCTGCACCATTGGCCTCTCTATAACAATGCTGAAATGTGATGTACTCAAAATCTCTTCTTAAAGAATGGATCTCTTGGACTATTTGAGCGACCTCCTATGGTATATTGTTCGCATGATTGATGGCATCAATGATGATAGCACAATCACTTTCAACTATAACTCTTCGAATCTCCATCTCCACTGCCAGTCTTATACCTGTATATACAACAAAAGCTTCTGCAAAAATAACGGAACCCATCCTAACGTTACATTTATGTATCCGAATAAGTTGACCTTCATTATTCCTCACAACACAACCAACCTGTGGTTGAATATCACTTTTCACAGAAGCATCTACATTGATCTTAATAATATCTATTGGAGGACATTTCCAAATCATTTTATCAGGAGGCCTAACACGTTTAGGTAATTTCGTTTCAACCTGCCCTTTACTCCAGCAAGAGATATTATCAATAGCTCGAGTTAACGTATAGATCGTACCTGTATCAGAAGTATTGCGGAAAATAATTCTATTTCTGAGCTCCCAAATTGAATGCCATAAGTGACACAAATCTGTAAATTCAAATCGACTTCCTAAAGTCAATCAAGTTGCTGATAAGTGGTGCATTCCGACACTCTTTGGATCTGCTATTGCTTCCACCAAGAGCTCTTGGCTCTCGTTCACAAATCTTTTTACGAGCTTTTATTTAACCAAGTTTGTCGATCCAAGAGAAATTCTCTTGTTAAGAACTATCCTGTATCTTCTAAATATCAGCAGTACTTCCTGCATTATTGCAGTTGCAATCAAACACATTTATGCCAGTTCCTCGTGTTCATTTCGTTCTTGCCAACGAAACGAACTTTGCCTAGGAACACATGAAGCTTTTATCTGTCATCCTCTCGCGAAATCTGAAATTTTCGGACCAAAATTAACCATATCGGCATCACCTTTCTTTATCCACCAAAATTGTGTGGTTTTCACTCAAATGTGTCCCAAACATGTTTATATGGTGTATAGGTCATACTGGGAGCTTTGTGCGCGAAAAGCTTTCCGTGAAATTTTCGGACCAAAAGTGACCATATCGCCGTCACCTTTCTTTATCCACAAAAACTGTGTGGTTTTCGCTCAAATGTGTCCCAAACATGTTAATATGGTGTATAGGTCATACTGGAAGCTTTGTGCGCGAAAAGGTTTCTGTGAAATTTTCGGACCAAAAGTGACCATATCGGCGTCACCTTTTTTTATCCACCAAAAATGTGTGGTTTTCGCTCAAATGTGTCCCAAACATGTTTATATAGTGTATGGGTCATAATGTGAGCTTTGTGCGCGAAAAGCTTTCCGTGAAATTTTCGGAACAAAAGTGACCATATCGGCGTCACCTTTCTTTATCCACCAAAATTGTGTGATTTTCGCTCAGTTGTGTCCCAAACATGTTTATATAGTGTATAGGTCATACTAGGAGCTTTGTGCGTGAAAAGCTTTCCGTGAAATTTTCGGACCAAAAGTGACCATATCGGCGTCACCTTTCTTTATCCACCAAAACTGTGTGGTTTTCGCTCAAATGTTTCCAAAACATGTTTATTAGAAATGGAGGGAAATTCTTTGATGTGTGCAAAGGACCTGGCTATTTATGTTAGTTTTTAAAAAATTTATTTTGTTTCACAACTTTCATTATGGTTTTAGCCTTTTAGGTAACCTTTCATCCTACATTATATTTGGTCTCGACCTACTGTTTCAAGAAAGAATTATGTAGTTTCAGGGAAATAGAATTTCTTCTAGTGTATTTTTCATGTTACATTTGACTGGATCCTTGACAAAGTTAGTAAAAAGATATCTGAGTCTCAGATTTTGTTCTATATTGGTTTAATCAGGCTTACCGCCGTCATCAAAATGAAGTTTCTTCTGGCAGTGAAAAATCTGCAGCGAGAACTTTACTTGATTGCAAGACTCGGTCTGCACAGCTTTGTGAGATAGTCATGGATTACGAAGGAAGCAAGCACATTCCTGATATTCTAAAAGTTGTTATGAAATGTGTAGAGTATGCTTTTACAAACATACCTAACCATCTATCCTTTCTGGAGTGTGGTTGACTTTGTCTCCAAACTTCCTGCAGCAGATGTTATTGACATGTAAGATTTAGATTTTGATTACATTCCTAATTGAATCTAACAGTTTTCAAAGCAACAAATGTGAATTTTTGTTCCTTGATTTGCAGTCTCAAGGATGTGCAAGAGAGAGCAGAGAAGATAAACATTGATGATGATCCCAGTGGTTGTCGCCCCATATTTTTTTCTTTCTTGACATCCTACAAGAATTTGCAGGTATCATTCTCTTTGTTTTTGTCATATATATGCAGTCGCTTCACTTAACTTGTACAGTGTGAACTTCTCTCTTTAGTTTTTTTGTTGTTTGTCAAACCTTATGTTCTTACACCACTTCTTGCAATCTCTTCTAAAAGTTTGTCTAGGCTTCACTTAACTTGTATAGTAATTTGGTCATTTCCCCCCCCTTCAATTGAGATGATTTTCAGTTGTTTCATTTGTTGACATAGTTATCTGTTTATGAAGGTGAAGGGTATAGTTTGTGATCTACATACATTCTGTTCACATTTATTTCACTTTAGTTCATTTAATTTAATACCACTATTACTTTTGAGAATGTTGAAACAAGCTGCTTGACTACCTGCCAAGCTGATGAATTATGCTATTCTTTTGGATAACATGTTATTAAGTACTGTAAATTAAATGTTGTGGATAAATGAGCAAACACATTTAGAACACACCACTTTGCTGTACGTTTATTGAACAAGCACATTTAATAATTGCGATATCTACAAGGACATGGCCATGGGTTTTAATCCTTGATAGTATGATTGATATCTATAAGGATGGAAATTATTATTTTAATGACGACTCATGATAAAATATAATTTTTTTACTCGAGTGATTCATTGTTATCAAACTTTTGCAGGCATTAGCTTTGATAGAAGCATGTCACGAGAAATACAAGATTGTTATACATCTTCTGATTTTTGTGGAACAACTGCAATTGGCAGTCATTATGATGGTGGTTATATTCTTTGTGCGGATTCAAGATCTTCAAACGAGGCTTTGCGAGAAACAAATCCCAACCCAAAAGACCTAAAAAGTTAGCCTTTTTGCTTCCCTGAAATTTAGTTGAAGTTTAATTTAATACTCCCTCCGTTAATTAAAATTTGACGTTTTACTATTCACGCACGCTTTTTGAGGTGTTAAAAACTATATAAAATATTAACTTTTTTAACATATTTTTTAAATAATTTCATACTTGTTACTATTAATTATGAATTTATAAAAACAAATTTTAAAAAATGTTAATATTTCATATAATTTTTATCATTCTAAAAAAGCGTGTATGAATAGTAAACGACAAGTGTATGAATAGTAAACGACAAGTTTTAATTAACAGAGGGAGTATGTGATTTAAGTGATTGTGATTGAGGATGTCATTTTTAACATGATTGTATACTTTTTAACGGTTTTTCTTGTATACAGTTGAAGACAATTGGGATAAGTTTTTTAGGATATCAAGCCGCATTATGGGCATAATGGTAGGGAATGCACATCGTTCTTTAGCAATGAGACAAGAATTGATTGCAAAGTGTGCACATTTGGTAAAATATACGGAGTATTACATTTTTTTTATTCTAACTCTACTTGTAACGCAAAATAAAAAGTAAATTAATATTTGAGTTTTTCCTTAGGACTTTGATGATGTCGTCGAATATGTTAAAGGATACTTTAAAAGGTACAGTGATTGTTCATTTGCGATTATCCTCTGTGGGTCAAAGGTATAAATTAATTCTCTCTCATTATTTTGTTGAATTTGCTTAGTAAATTTGTTTCTTTGCATATCATATGAGTTATTTTTTATTTGTGCTCGCTCAATCCCTTATTATTATTTGTCACTTGAAACAAACACACATCAAAAAAGACAATTTTACTTTACTTGAAAACATAAAAAACCTTGTAATTGTGATTTTTTTTCTTCTTAATAATTACTATCAAATTTAACTACTTGATATACATGTATATCCTAGTAATAATGGTAGCCTTCGAACTCTACAACTTCCATCACTTCTGTCATTATAATTTAACAAAGAAGATTAAAAGTTCATTGTTAAGTGATTTTTACTGCAATTAACTTGAAAGATTTTTTTTTCATCCAAAATCTCAAATAAAAAGGGATGAATGGAGTATTAGTTTGATAGAACTATTTTTTGCATTTTTTTATCTATTATAGTCTGGATCCACGCACCTCTGTTACACCTTTTTCCGAGTGTGTAAAATTCGTAGAGAAATGTATTCTTCATGCATCACTTCATGATAGAAACACCGGAGGATATGCTGATGGTATGATACTTATCATTTTTATATGTTTAATTATAATAGTTTAAACTGTCCCATTCTAATTTTTTTTTATATTCAGTTTATTATGAAACGGACGGGAAGTGGATGCATTATTCCAGACGGGATCTTATTGATATTTATTTGGAATTCTTTGATTATTACAAAGATGAACCAGCCATATTTCTCATAGTCGGCAAAAAGAATGCATCAGACACGAATTTAACTTCAAATGACTTGATTGGGGCGTTTAGGTAAGAACTAGTTCGGTACCCGCACCTTGTACGGGCGTTTTTTTAGTTTAAAATAGTTATGTGTATCAGTGTATGTAACACTATATATATGTACATCATGCATACCATGAGATTTGTTTTAGTTTTTATCAATTAACAACTACAATTCTTATCAATTAATAACAAACAAATCCTAGCATATCTTTCATTTTTTTAGCAACGAACCACTACAAATCCTACGCCATATCTTTTTTGTCTTTGGCAAGCAATTAATTTAATTTGCATTTTATTTTTATTATTAATACAATTAATTTAATTTGCAATTAATCTAATTAACACATGGGTTAGGCGACTTCTCCTTTAGTATTATTAACTAGTATTCGTTACCCGCGCGGTTGCGCGTTTTGTTAATAAATTATATTTTATTATATTAATTATATTAAAATATTATATTAGATAATTAATTGATGTGGCTTAAAAAAATAAAATCAAATTGACGTGGCTCACTTACCCTCGAAAATAATAATTCGAGAGTATTGGCAAGGGTAATCATAATAGTTTACCCTCGAATTTATGAACTCGAGGGCATGTCCGAAGTTAATATTTACATATTATGTGACTACATTTTCAAGCTATCTCTCTAACGGTTTCTAAATCATATAGATTTTCTTGCTTTCCCATCATGTAACTTGTATGAAAATAAGAAAATAATTATCAAAATGATGATACTTACCAGAAATGAATATCAAATACCACAAAACTCTTGATCCAATCTAAGAAAGCATACAAAATGGAAGGTAGGTAGATATATTAGAAAGTTGTGGGAGAAAGAAAAGTGTACGAGAGTGAAAATTGATTAACCTTGTATGTTTTAATTGATAAAGCAAAATAGGTAGTTGGGATATTTAATGTATTAAGTATGACAAATAGATTTACTCTCGATCTTGCCCTGGATGAAAATTCAATTTTTTCGATGTTATACACCTACAAATATACCCTCAAATACATAATTTGAGGTTATTTAGCCACACTGTTAGCCCCCCAAAAAAAACGTAACCATTTAGGATCAAACTTACCCTCAAAATTAGCCTCATAATATATATTGAGTTGTTACACCCTCAACTCTACCCTCCAAAAAATATTCGATCCTATATGCCCTCGAAATTAGCCTCAAGTGTACCCTCTAACAACTTCATTGCTACACTCGTTAGACAATAGCTTCAAAAACGTGCCCTCGAATTTGTTTTTGAGGCTAATTTACACCCGCCGACGCCCTCAAAATATTTATTCGTGGTTATATAGCCTGAAAAAATAGCCCCGACTTTATTTCAATGGTACTTAGGCTCCAAATATTTTTTCGAGCCTAAATTCGAGGGTATTAGCTACGATGGTACCCTCGAAATAATTGGTAGCCAAAAACTTCGAGGCTATATAGCGTTTTTCTAGTAGTGAATAAAACCATATATAAATATATTATATTCAATTTGATCTAAAAGGTAGAATAATGCACCAAATATTCCTTCTTCATCTTTTAAAATAATAAATAATATAATTTATTAAAGAAAGCATGAAAATAATAAATATGTATAACAACTAATTCAAATTATATTGGATAGATTATTGATCTAAAAAGATAAGTTTTTAGCTAACTATATTCGTTTATTAATTGATGTGGGCCAGAAATATAATACCACTTTAATCCAGAAAATACCACGTAAGCAAAAATAATCCCGCTTTAATCCAGAAAATTCCGTGAATGCGAGATCGCTTCAGAGCCCGTTTCAGGCCTCTGCTTTAGTATTTTATATATATAGATTGATGAAGACCAATTTATATAGTATTATTTATAATATATTTATCGTTTCTATATTATATAAAACAATAACAATATTTTGATGATTTGAATAGGGAATATGGAGAAGTTACAAATGCTCACCGACTTTGTGAGATTTGCTTGAAAGGAATGCCCGCATTTTACTTTCACAGACTCGCTTGCAAGACAGTAGAGGACTCTAATAATATATTTTGAAACTTGCAGAGGACTGGTATATTGAAGTCGACTGGTATATCGAAGTCTGGAAAATCATTTGATGAGGTTTATAAACTCCTTGATAGCTTCCTTCCTGGTTTTGTAATCAAAGAAAAGAATATCAAGGTTTTTGTGGCCAGGGCGACGATTGGTGTGCTAGAGCACATCCGCAATTTAAAGACCCTCGAAACTGAGGAAAAACGTACATCTTAGTAGTAAGTACTTTTGAAATAAAATGAAACGTGGAACATTTTATTATAAAGTTGTTACAATTTGTATTGCAATTAATTGGGATTCTTTGAAGTATACTCACAACTCGTGCAAATATTGCAGGCACTTACAGTAAGGCATAGGAGGCATGGAATCTATGTAAATTGCGATCATAGAGTACACGAGTACCTTCAGAAGCAAGATCAGCTTCACATTGTTGTTGCTTTTCTTTGAAATGTGAGGATATTAGATGGAATTGTAGGAACTTATCAGCTCAATGCATTTGCAAAAAGACAAGAATGAATGAGTTACTTGATGCAACGATGTATTTACAAATTGTGAGCAAAAAGACAAGAATGAATGAGTTTTGGCATGTGAAAAACTCCATTGAATTGATATATCGTGGTTTGACTCATAAAGCTCTACACCATGGTCCTAACGTCCCGATGAGCATTGTTATACATGACTATGTGAGGAGCTGAATCAAACCATGGTGTAGCCATTGTACAAAGGAAACTTGTTGTCTTCGGTGAAGTTTGTTCTTTTGAGACTTGAGAGTTGCAACAAACCCATTCTTTCAAGATCCAAGCTTGATGCTGCTCTTTCCAAGGAGCTCTGTTCTTGCTTAGAGAGCTGAATGTGGAGTTCCTATTCCCACACTAATTTGAAAACTCTTTCGGCCCTTCTTATCAAATCATGCCTTACTTAGTCGGAACCTCCTATGTAGAAGACTTTTTATGAGGCTATGGCGTTTTGAGGCTGGTCTGCATTACAATTATAACACAAGGGGTTCAAAAACTCCCAAGCACATACAAACAAGTGATTTCAGGACCCCCAATACTAGCAACAACATTAAAAACCATATACAAGTAGTAGGTCAAAACCATACAACCTATGAGATAAAGACCTTACATAAAACAAGATAAAAACATGGTCTTGTTAAGAATAACTAGTGGCCTAGCTGGCCTCGCCTAATAAGTACAGCGTGCCATAATTTAAGAGCATAACTAAGCAAGTTTAAAGCTAAATTACACCAACAGTAGGTAAGTCTGCAAAGTTGAAATAAACAACTGAAACCAGCCACACTACACGAGACTGTCTCAAGTCCAAGTCTAGTAGAAGAAACACAATCAGAAACCATGCTCATCAATCACATAAAATCCTCAATGTCGGAAGAGACTTCACAAAGTGATCTAAACAAATGATTATCATCATTGTGGAATTTCTTGAAACACCGATCATTATTCTCGTGAAGGGCAACACATCTGTAGGGACACATATGAGTGTAATGGTCAGCCATTTCTTCACAAAGAGAGCAATAAGCAAACCAGTGGGCAGGGTAGCCTTTTGTCTCCTGCTGCCCCATTGTGTCAAAGTCTGGGTTATCTTCACAAGTATTAAGTTTTGGCCTTTCTCGGACGTCTCTGTCAGTAGTAACTTCAATTGAGCCGGGAGGATCAAAGTTCATATCATCATCCGAACCCAAATCTTCTAGTGTGGAAAAGAAGTGGACGCCTGTGACGACCTTCCCTACAATGCAAGTGATATCCATCCAAATCAGAACACAACTAGAACTAGAACTAGAACTAGAAGTGGGGATGTGAGGATTGATCCCCAAATACGGTTCAAAAGGAAATCAGAAACCTAGCTACCTGCCTATGTACTCAATTAATTTATGTACGAAATCGATTCTCAACTGATGGAGATAAATAAGCTCAAAAAACAAGATAGCCTGCGTAATGCCTTGATCAACAAAATCAAATTTATCAAATTCTCCTAATCAGAATAGAAAGAAGCTAATGCCCCAAGGAAATTAAGATTTGTATCGATTCTAATTGCAACTGAAATCCCTAAATATCAAAAGGAAATCAGAAACCCTACCTACCCTTAAACAAACAATCAGTCATGGAATAATTCCATTCCTTATAGTCGATTCATTCCAGGTATGTAACAAAAGAGGAGGTTTAAGCAAACAATCAATTCAATTCTCAATTGTGGATGGAGATTGGGCGGCGTGAAGAGAAAGAGGAAAACAGATTGATTGATTGAGTGCATACCTTGAACAGAAGAATCTATCGGGTAAGAATCCTCCGGGGATTCGGTGTGCCTAGATCGCTTCACCGGTTCGGTGGTTGCTTCCGCCGACCGCTTTTCAGGGAGGATGGCCATGCCCATGGCTGAGCCTGAGGGAGACGAAATCTAAGCCTGATAGATTATGAATTTATGATAGAGAGAGACTCCTGCAATTGCAATTCAGAATGTTGGCGTCTCTTCTTCCTTCTTTTTTTTTTCTTTTTTTTTTGATAAAACGACAATAATTTATTCCGAAACCTTTAAGTCTCCGAAAACAATCTATCTATCTAAAACCCCCGAAGAGTTTAGTTAAAAGAGAAAACCCATCCGGTGTAAAAGAACGCGCTCACACGCGCGGTAACCTTCCTCTGGCTTTCCCTTCCCCGACCTGTCTCTTCGATGCTCATCCCCATCTGCTAAACCTTATCTGCCCGTACAATTTCGATCTATCTTCCTCTTGCCATTCCTGCCCTAAGTATGGATGGTTGGCCTAGTACCCCTACGATCGAGTGGATCGGCTACCTTCTGGGATTGTTTGTTGTAGAATTCCAAGTGGTTGAAAGGCTTTCCCCTAAATTAGGGTTAGCGTATGAAATTTGCTTAAGCCTCAATCTCCTCGCTCCAGTTGGATTTTGCTTCAATTGGGGAGTAAATCAGGCGATGATTGCTCTATACTGGTCTAATCGACCACCGTCTTGGCCTATTCTGTGGTGTACGGAGGCTATTACTGTTGATGCTTGGCCAACTCCAATTGGCTCCGGGGTGCTCTGGCAAGGGATGGCCGGGAGGGGTTACTGCAACAAGGTTTCTTGGGGCTCTTTCCTTCGTCCTGGATGGGTTCGTCCTCTCTCCCCCTCACTCTCATCTTTCTCCTCTAAAATCCTCTATTTAAGAGAGGCTGCGGGGTGCCCGGATTTCTGCACCTCTTCTTCTTCTCTTCTCATCTACAACAACATTACTCTTTCATTGTCTCACTCTAACAGTTGCCTCTTTTATGTATTGAGCATGGCTCCATTTGGAGTGGATAAAGGGAAGCAACCGATGGCGGCAGAAGATCCTGCCCCTAAGAAGTCTAACACCCGAAAGGGGATGCCGGAGGGCAAAAAACTCATGGGTGATGCACAGGCTTCCTTGGCTGCTCAAAGAAGCTGTCAAAAAGAGAAAGCTGAAAAGAAGTTCAAGAAGAGAGCAATCAACAGGGAGAAGCTAATTGCGCTCCAGGAAAGGGTTCAAGAGAACATCTCAGTTCTCAACCAGTCATCCATCTTTGCTACGATTATTGGAGATCCGATGGAGGCTAAGGAGGTAAGAAAGAAAATAAGGTATGTCTGGAAATTTCTGAAAGGCGGATTTCAGCTCATTCCAATTGCAAATAATTGGTTTGAGTTGAGATTCGACTTGGTGGAGGATCGCACTTTAGTCTGGGATAATCGCCCTTATCATGTGTCTGGTCAACTGATTATTCTCCGTCCCTGGAGACAGGAATTTGATCCATGGTCTGAGTCGATCACTCTCATGGACCTTTGGATCAGATTTCCAGGACTCCCTCCTAAATATGTCAGTGATGAGATTATCAGAGACATTGTGGAGCAGAATGAGCTGGGACAGGTGATTAGAGTTGCGGCTTTTAACTCTAAAGGTGCTAGATACCGTTACCCGCGGGTATGTGTCTCTGTTGATATCACCATGATTGCTGGCAGAAGTATTTTCGTGGTCAATGAGGCTGGTGTGGTGGAATCCTTCCCTATATGGTTCGAGGATTTTCCATCAGGCTGTGGAAGTTGTGGTGCTGAAGACCACTCCTTTGAGGGTTGTCCTAGAAGGTTTATGTGCAATGCTGCTGTCCCTGCTCCTGAGGTCCAACCTACTGCTGAGGCTGAGCAAGTTGTTGAAGATATCCTTGGCGATGCACCTGGCTCTGACTGGGTGAAGGTGGTGGGCAAGAAAGCTGCCTTTGCCCCACCTCCTACTTTTGGCCATTCCAAAATTGATCTGTTGAAGTGTTTTGGTAAGAATGTTTCTCTGTCTTCTGACTCTTCTTCTTCTAAATCTTCCGAGAAGAGTGCAGATATATCAACCACCACACCTGTTGAGACTATGTTTGTGGAGACAGTAGCTCCGGAGCCAGAGAACCCTGTGTTTGCTGAACTGTTTCCCCTGCCTGAGCTGCCCCCACATGATGATTCCTTTCCGATAAAGGCGGAGCTGCAACCCGACCTTGATTTCTGGGCTGACGACGATGATGATATCTTGGAAATCGATGAAGAGCAGTTCCTGGATGAGATATTGGCTGAGGAAGGACTTGCAGATCCTGGCTTCAACCAGGCTGATTATGATGCAATGCTTGTAGATGTTCCACCTTCTGTGGAATTTATCTTACCTGATCTGAGTAGGCCTGCTCAGCTTGCTGCTTCCATCCATGGCCAATACATTGATCAGGCAAGTATTCCAGCTACTGCAAAAGAGATAGAGAAGGAAGAGGCTAGTGCAGCATCCAAGTCTGAGTCGGGGAAGCGCAAAATCAAGGTTGAGGAAGGCGACTCCGCTTGTTCCACTTTGACTCTGATGGGTGGCACAAGCAAGAAGGGGAAACATGTGTAGCAAGCTCAAGGGAATAAGGCTCACGGTGCTCATTGATGATTTGGAGCACTGTTTGCCTTCAATGCGAATAAAATCATCAAGTAAGCGGTTATTGGAAGCTCCTAGTAAGACAACTAAGTATTGCTTTATTATCTCCCTCCAATTGTTCTACTCTGGCTTGGAGGTTTGGTTTCACTTGCAGCGGGTAAGGCATTTTCTGGGTATGAAATCTGTAGGTCTTTTGGCTAGAAAGGATGTATTGGCATGCTTTTTTATCTTGATCCTTTCTTGTATTAAGAAGTGCTGGATGTTTAAGCTTGAGAATGTAGGAGTATATGGGCAATGTACTAGGCATAGAATATTATGGATTGCAATTGGAGATGATAATTGGATTGTAAATCAAAAATATTATGAATGGATTATCATATTTAGTAAGAAATTTTATGGGCTTACTTATGATCAAGGAAACTTCATAAATCTTAACCAAGCTACTTTGAGAAGCAGCTACTGGTGGATGAATGGATATTGCCACTGTCCACCTACTAGCTCTAATTATGTGGTAAAGCACTGGTGTAAGTTATTTGGTGAGGGTATCTCAGGTGCCAAAAGTAATCATGATCGAGTGAATTCAGTGCTAGAGAAATACCAATGCTGGCAATTCTCAATAACACATCGCTATGATCATAGGAAACTGAGTAAATCAAACTATAATTTAGCAACCTTGATAATCAAATATGTATTGAGGAAAACTGCATACAAGGAATATGGTAAATGGGTAAAATCTCATGATAGAACTGCAAGGACGAATCATTCAAAAGGAGCACTGAATTGGAATTGCCGGCGTATACAGTGTTGGTGCAGCAGGTTTGATCAGTTAAATCTGAAGTGGGACTTGATGGCTAGCTTTCGACTGATCAAATGTGAATTAAAGAAGAATTTGCCCAACATAAATGTGACAGAGCTTATTCAAGCCAACAATCAACCTTTGCTGGGGCTCTTAAGCAACAACACAATGACAAATCTTAGTAGTACATGTGGTGCGAATCCATATGAAAATAAGGCAGACCATGTTCATAAAAGGCAGCAGATCACGACAACTAGATTTATAATTTTGGTTTACAAACCTTATAGGAAATATCATCAAATCCGAATTTTAAAGGGAAGACTCAAGTTCGAATTTTCAAAAGAAAATTATACCTTTGTGCGACTAAAACAGTTTAACCAAAGAACAACAATCAAAATATTAAATGAGAAAAATTATCAAAGCGGCACGAAACATTTACAAAACCAACAGGACTCAAAATATAGAGTCAAGTTACTCAGCACACCCCTGACTTCCCAGTCTTCCCCTGTGATTCAAGAAAGTAAACAATGGAGATATGATCACTACAAAAGATCGATTGACATCAATACACCAAAGGAAAAAATTTATCTGCATGGGCTTGGACACTATAGCCTTCATACAGATCGGAAAGGTGACCAATGAAAGTCTGCTTCTGGAATGTACGTGGTGTAGGGAAAAGAACTTTTTGGACTGATGCTAATGCTATGAGAATAAACAACCACCTAAACATCCTAATTATCGCAGAAACAAAGTCGGACACTACTCCAGAAGAATCAACTTGGAGAAGCAGTGGCTTCACTAAGGCAGTTTGGTCACCTGGGGTTGGGCGCTCAGGAGGCCTGGGAGTTATGTGGAATGATAACCATTCACTTAATGAACAAATTACAGTTAGGATCCATATGCCACGAATTATTGGGATGGAATATGTAAATCATGAGTGTAATTTTAGAGGAATGATTTTCGCAGTATACGACCCACTGCAAGAAAGAGATAAAAATGCGTTTTGGGAAACACTTACAAACTACATAACACAGGAAAGACTACCATGCCTAGTAATTGGAGATCTTAATGAAATCAGCCACAGTAGTGAAAAGGAGGGTGGAGGGGAGCCCTCTCTTACCAGGTTCAATAGGCTAAACCAATTTAAAAATTCATGCTCCCTAATCGAGATTCTGTGGTCAGGCAATCATTTTACTTGGAGAAAGAAACAATACGGAGAAGGCAATATTTTAGAAAAACTAGACAGAGTATTAGTTCAACAACAATTCTTAGACGTTTTTCCTAACATAAGTACACTTAATGGCGCATTCTCGACGTCAGATCACTGTCCAATTTTTATTCAACTTGAATCAAAGGACGTATTTAAACCACCACCATTCAAGATGGAAAACATATGGTTTCATAGACCATATTTCAAGAACATAGTAAAACAATCATGGAGAGCAAAATGTGCTGGTTCAAATATGTTTCAAATAATGTATAAAACCAAAATTCTTAAAAAGAAAGCAAAAGATTGGAATAAAAATACATTTTGGCGGAACCTGACAACATGTGGGTTAGAATCATTCAACAAAAGTATCTGAAAACGGAACACATACTAAAATATGAAGGAATAGGTCCTGCCTCATGGCAATGGTCTCAATTGCGAAAATTAATTCCAACTTTCAAGACAGGACTTATATGGACATTGGGAAAGGGCAAGACCATTAAGTTCTGGCAAGATAGGTGGAATAATCTTCAACAACTTATACAATATTGTACTCAGCCAAATGTAATAGACATAAATGAGACGGTTGATACATATTTGAGTAATGGAAACTGGAATGTCCAAAAACTTGGAACGGTCCTTCCGAGTAGTATAGTAGAGCAAATAGCACACTTTCATGTACCGTCAGTACCTTTGGAGGACCGACTTTATTGGTGGGTAGACAAAAACGGATGGTTCTCGACGTCCAGTGCATATAAATTAGTGACAAAAAACACCGAATTGATAATAGATGACAATAATTGGATATGGAAGACGGATGTTGCACCAAAAGTAAAGAATTTCTTATGGAAAGTGGCACAAGAAGGGTTACCAACTGCGGCATTACTATCTAGACGTGGTGTCGCTATACCTCCGTACTGTCCAATATGCAACCACCACGAAGAAGACGCAGCCCATATTTTCTTGGAATGTAAATACAGTTCTTTTTTCAAGAATACTAACAACAAGATTCGAGGATTAGTAACTGACATGATGCAATCGTCAAGGAAGATTAAGCCCATCATGAACAAACTAGCGGAACATTTGAACGGGAAATGGAGACAAGAAATGGCCTATAGCTGGTGGGTGGCCTGGCTCACGAGAAACCAAATAGTTTTTAGACAACAGAAACAACCATCAATAGAGAACCATAACCAAACCGTCAAAGTGCATATGACCAACTGGATTAGGGCCACAAGTGAACATACAAAAGGAAAACATAAAGGAAATGGTAAGGAAATTCATTTTAAAAACACAAAAACAAACAAGACGAATATAAAATGGATAAAACCCCCAAAGGACTTTCTGAAATTAAACTTTGATGGATCAGCGCCACACCTAGGTGATAGCTCTACAGGTTTTATTATCCGAAACTGGAAAGGAGAGCCACTTACAGCTGGAGGAATGACATTTGGAAAAGAGTCTGCCCTATTATCGGAGGCACGGGCATTACTTTTAGGAATAAAAAAGGCAACTCATTTGTGCATAGAAAAACTCATAATTGAAGGAGATTCCCAAATAATTATTAATTATCTGAAATATGGGACGAAATGCCCATGGGAAATCGAAATGTTAATGTCTGAAATTTCTTGCCTACTCCAGGGGTTTCGCGAAGTAAGAATTTTCCACATACTTCGCAAAGGTAACCAGGTGGCTGATTGTATTACCAAATTGGCCCGTTATACCAGAAACCCAGAAATGCTTACTAATCCAGGTCTTCTCGACCTCATCCGAAAGGATGCTATCGGATAGCGCCTCGGCGAATCCGAATTTTTACCTAATCAAAAAAAAAATCTATCTATCTATATCTATATCTATATATCTATCTATATCTATATAAAATACTAAAACAGAGGCCTGAAACGGGCTCTGGTGCGATCTCGCGTCCACGAAATTTTCTGGATTAAAGCGGGATTATTTTTGCTTACGTGTCATTTTCTGGATTAAAGTGGTATTATTTTTTTGGGCCACATCAATTAATAAACGAATATAGTTAGATAAAAAACTTATCTTTTTAGATCAAATAATCTATCCAATATAACCTTATATTTAGATTAAAGTAGAATCTTATTTTAAATTATATTTATTTAGATTTTTGTTTTGATTTTTATTACTAATATTAATAATAAAATATTATCATATTTTTTGTTAGTTATATTTTGATAAAAATTTATTGCTTATTTGAATAAAGCTTATAAAAGATCAAATCAACTTAGCACACGTAAATCTTATTTGAATAAATCTTACAAAAGATATAATTATAGCACTTCCGATTGTAGTAGTATTTTTTAATAAATAAATAAATTATAAAATAAATAGGTTGTTAAAAGTTTTTGATATGTGTATGATATATTTATAAAAATAGATTTGGACCATTTTTTAATAAGAGAAGAAATATGATTAATTTAGATTCAAACATGTTTACATTCTAAAAAAATATAACACAATTGAAAACTATATATATATAATTTATATGGAGTAGTAATTTATATTAATTCAAAGATGTTTTATATAATAAAATTTATTAAAAAATCGCACAACGGGCGAGTAATAAAACTAGTAAAATACTAAAACAGAGGCCTGAAACGGGCTTTGGTGCGATCTCGTGTCCATGGAATTTTCTGGATTAAAGTGGGATTATTTTTGCTTACGTGTCATATTCTGGATTAAAATTGTATTATCTTTTGGAGCCACATCAATTAATAAATCAATATAATTTTGTCCTCTCAATTATTTTTACAAATATTCAACTTTATATTTTAATAGTTAGAAAACTTATCCTTTTAGATCAAATTAAATATAATATATCTACATATAAATATGTAACATGATATGCCGAAAGGTTTTAAAAGATGAAGATTTTTTACATAATTGATATCATAAATTAAATTAATTATTACGTTTGGTTAAAATATAAAATAACCGGCTAAGATTTGGATAAAAAAAATATTAGAAGTTTGAATTACTCCGTACTTCAATGAGAAGGGACAAAAGGCTTTGGTTTATGTCTAAGGCATCTTCTTTGGAGTTCTAAGAATTGAAGGGTTAGTGTGGATTATACTGAAAAATTAGTATATATAGGACTATATATAGGAGTAAGTGAGCGAGTAATCTGAGTCACTGATCAGTGTGTAACTATATATATATATATATATATATATATATATATATATATATATATATATATATATATATATATATATATATATATATATATATATATATATATAAGATTTTGCTGATGTTTGTAACTTTGTATGAAGTTTAAACTAAAAAAACAGTTTATCTTTGCAACTCATTTATTTTAATTTTGATATTCTTGGTATTTGTTTGTTTGTTTATCCTGATTAATTTTTTTTTGCTTAGGTTTATGTCAGATTAATTAGGTGAGACTTGAGAGTAAAAGTAAGAGTGGCCTTAAATAATAGTCCATCAGTACATGCATGTAAGGCCGGTATGCTACTATTGTTTTCCAATCTTAATAAATATAAAATAAAAATAATTTAAAGTACAATATTTATAAAATACTCATACTAAAATGATAGGTTTTTTATATTAATCGTACCCCTAACACATCATTATTGACTACCTTAATTCAAAAGTATATATTGGGGATTAAGTTAAAATTTAAGTATGAATAAAATACTCATACTAAAATGATAGGTTTTTCATTTTTAAGTTGTTATGAAGAAATTTATTTATACATGCTATATATTGATTTTAAATGAAAATGATATATGTTAGTTTAGTTTATGATTAATTGAAAACTTCCAGAATAAAGGTTCATTGAAGTAATGTTAATCTTTATAATTTAATAAAAAATAATAGTTTAAACATAAATTAATGTTGTAATAAAATATAATTTATTAAGAAGCCGCGCAAAGTCGCGGGCCACAAGACTAGTAAAATACTAAAGCAGAGGCCTGAAACGGACTCTGGTGCGATCTCGCGTCCACGAAATTTTCTGAATTAAAGCGGGATTATTTTTGCTTACGTGGCATTTTCTGAATTAAAGTGGTATTAATTATATTTTTGGCCCAGATCAATTAATAAACGAATATAGTTAGCTAAAAACTTAACTTTTTAGATCAATAATCTATCCAATATAACTTGAATTAGTTGTTATACATATTTATTATTTTCATGCTTTTCTTAATAAACTATATTATTTATTATTTTAAAAGATGAAGAAGGAATATTTGGTGCATTATTCTACCTTTTAGAGGACTATATTGAATATAATATATTTATATATGGTTTTATTTTTGTGAGCCACGTCAACTTGATTTTATTTTTTTAAGTCACGTCAATTAATTATCTAATATAATATTTTAATATAATTAATATAATAAAATATAATTTATTAACAAAACGTGCAACCGCACGGGTAACGAATACTAGTAAAATACTTAAACAGAGGCCATAAATGGCCTCTGGTGCGATCTCGCGTCCACGAAATTTTCTGGATTAAAGCGGAATTATTTTTGCTTACGTGTCATTTTCTGGATTAAAGTGGTATTATATTTCTGGGCCACATCAATTAATAAACGAATATAATTAGGTAAAATACTTATCTTTTTAAATCAAATAATCTATCCAATATTTGGTCAATTATTCTACTAATTAAAATGCAATTTTGATTGGATTCGTTCTTGATCAAATTTCCAGCAATATGGTTTGCCGTGACATGGAAATTGAAGGGAAAAAATACTTAATAATGTTACAATACACTTTATTAATATAAATAAAATTTTGAAAAATTATGGAATTAAAAAGGGTGATACAATGATTGGTTACACACTTACACTGAATGTATCACCATTGCAATTTGTAAAAATATGAAAACAAAATTGATTTATAAATGGATTAAAAATCATGTTATAAATTTATATTTTTAAAATATGTCATCATGTTATAAATTTTTTTTTATATTTTATAAAGTTTTTAGTTTATTAAAAAATATGTCAAAAACTAAAGTAATTTAAATTATGAGACAAAACCCCTAAAAAATTTAAATGCACAAAAATATTACAGAATATAATTGTACTTTTAGAAGATTTTAATAATCGGTCATGGAATTAAAGTAAACATAAAATATAGTTTGATATATCTATATCTATATCTATATAAAATACTAAAAAAATGTCTGAAGTCTCCTTCGGTGCGATTCGCATACGTGTCATATTCCAGAGCAATTCATAGAAGTGTCATATTCTGGATTAATATAGTATAAACCAATATAATTTTGTCATCTCAATTAATGGTCCACTTATTCTTATAAATATTCAACCTTATATCTTAATTAGTTAGAAAACTTATCTTTTTAGATCAAATAATCTATCCAATATTACATCAATTAATAAGTTATTATCATATCTTACTTAGTTATATTTTGATAATATTTTGTTATAAATATTTATATTTATTTTTTTATAAATAAAAATAAAAATGGATTGAATTTACATATGGAATTTATAATGTGTTTCTTTCTTTTGGATTTAATACGTAAGATTTTTAATCATTTAATATTTTTTTATTAGAAAGTATAAAATCTAGACTCAAGATAAAAAAAATATATTTTAACTATTTTTAAAAAAAGAACAAACGTGATTAATCTAGACTCAAATATGTATTTACATTCTAAAAAAATAACACAATTGAATATTATATATTTACTTTATATGGATTAATAATTAATATTAATTCAAAGTTGGTTTATATAATAAAATTTATTAACAAATCGCACAACGGGCGAGTAATAAAACTAGTAAAATACTAAAACAGAGGTCAGAAACGGGCTCTGGTGCGATCTCGCGTCCACGGAATTTTCTGGATTAAACGGGATTATTTTTGCTTACGTGTTATATTCTGGATTAAAGTGGTATTATCTTTTTGAGCCACATCAATTAATAAGTCAATATAGTTAGGTAAAAAACTTATCTTTTTAAATCTATATCTCTCTCTCACTCTCTCTCTCTCTATATATATATATATTCATTTTTAATAAAAATATTAACATCGTAATTGTAGTTTGTTATAGATGAGTTTGTTACGTTTTGTTATCTTGATGAATTAATATTCACGTGCACCACATACTCTAAATTTTATAATTCTTAGCTTCTTTCAATTTCAACCAATGGTTAATTATATTTAATTATTAATTTAATATTGTTTCTAAGCTAATAAACTTTATCCTATTTTTTTAAAAGATGTTCCTCTAAATTATGATTTCAAACAAATCAATATATTTAATTTAATATTGTACCTACCCTACTTAATTTGAGTCGTAAAGTTTTTGAAGATTTTCCCCTTGAATAAAATTTTTCATAAAAGATAAATATTATACTTGATTTAATTAATAAATATTTTATTTACTAAATTAAAAGATAAATATTGTAATAAATAAAATAATAACTTAATTTGAGTCATAATTTGTTGATGATACAAAATTTTATTTACCAAAATCACATATATGGGTTCACCCTAATTGCATTGATAATAACTTAAATAAATAGTTTATATTAATAATTATTTTATATTCAATAAGATAAATTTTGTCTCATAATCTTTAAACTCTAATCGTACTTTTTAATTTTATCTTAAAAAATTATAAGGTTTTGATTTATTTATTTAAGAAAATTTTAAGTATATTAATTTCAATCAAACATAATTTATATATATATATATAATGTTGTATATTGATATGAAGTAAACATACTCTTAATTTAGTTTATTGTTATTAAAAGATCCAAAGATCTCAACGAAATTATTATAACCCTCAAATTTCATATAGAAAATATAAATTAAATATGATTTTGTTTATTAAGAAACCGCACAACAGGCGGGTAGTAAGACTAGTATCAAATAAAGCAGGAAATAAATCGTCCTCAGACGTAACAAAGAAGGTCACCGAAGGTCTCAGCTTTGCTAGGAAATCCGCAGTCATGTTCCCATCCCGCTTCACTAGACTCCATTCGCATCTTCTGAACCGACGAGCCCGGCACACAATCTGATGGATTAGATTACCAACAACCCCCCCTGAAAGAAGGAATCTTCCCCTTCACTAACTGGACTAGTTGACGACAATCTGATTCCACCATAACACTATCCATGTCCAGCTCGTCCGCGATCTGAAGTCCCCACAAGACTGCTTCAAGTTCTGCAACTAGCGGCTCCGACCCCGCTTGAATGGCCTTTGTTGCCGCCCAGACCAGTGCACCGTCCGCATCCCTTGCTATCGTACCTACCCCGCACCCTTTCTTAATCAGCCCCCCATCAGGTGGACACCAGCGCGCAAAGCTCGACATCGCCCTGTCCGTCCTCCGAGCATCCTTCATCTCTGCCCATGTCCTCAGCGAGCGTGGAGCCAAACTCTCTAGACATTGTAATGCCTTCCCTGCAAGAGACCATCGAAAGGATTTTAGTCTAACATGTTCCAAGTTCACACCATCAGCAATAGTCTCACATAAGTCCATGAATGTAGAAATATGTTGCAGGGGGCATTCATTTGGTCTTCCTTCAAAAGTATTTCTTTTAATTTCAGACAGGAAATTTATTTTAATCTCATAATTAGAGGTAGGAATTAAAATAGCATATTCAGGAACATGAAGCGGCGGATGCAAGTCTGTGGATACTAATTGAGCCTCTCCTGGGCTTGTCTGCGCGCATCCTCCTCTCTATCAGCGCGGGCTCGCTCTGCAGTGGCGGCGGCCCTTTCAGCAGCGATTGTAGCGTTGTGGTCCTCTATCTCCTTACTCAACCGCTCAATGATTTGAGCATGTGTCTCGTTCTCCCCCATGATTCTAATAGCTTTGTTGCGAAGATGGAGAAAACGTTCAGGCTCGTCAATACTTTCCAAGATAGGTTCGCGATCAGAGCGTCGCATAAACCTGCAAAATCAGCACTAAAAGAAGATCGTGAATAAAACTTAGGGCGCGATTGATTGCCTCCCCGGCAACGGCGCCAATTTGTTTGTAAGGGGAGGAGATCCGCTAAATTAAAATATCAAACTAGACCGACTCCCTTGTCCAAGCAAATAAAATACAAGAATCCCTTCCGATGTAGTGGTAGGGTAATTCAGGATCGAATCCACGAGGAGGTATGTCAGCTCTTCCTAAGCTTGCAATCACGATCAAGTTTCAACTTTAGAAGACCACTCGGTATCGAGTAGACTAGTCGATATCGACCTCAGTTCTGGTCGATTTCCAGCTAAGTTCCTGCAGAAGACAGAAGCAAAGTCGACGTCGAGTTAGGTACTCGATATCGATGTCAGCACTCGATATCGAGTTTTCAACAGTAAATTAAAACTAAGCAGATTTTGTTGGAAAAGATGTCCGAAGAAAGTAGAATGATGATGGAAGGATGGAAAGAAATAAAAAAAAACACAACTTTTTATATGAATCAATAAACTAAAAGCTTCCAAGGTCGGAGTTTCATGCCACAACGATAGTCGTGCAAGTATTATGTCAAATTCATGAAAGATGATGCATTTCCGTCAAATAACTTTCATTACCAACACTTAGGTGATTAGAGGCTCTCGCATAAAACCTAAGAGTTACTATCCAATTTCATGTTTAATCCAAATTCATAATATGATTGGTTTTCGCTTCAATAATGCAAATAATGAATCTCCTCAACTCTCGCAAAGGATCATGCATAGGATAGAACACGGAATCGCATAAAAATCATACCTTTGATGCACAAACTTACATTGCTATCGTCGGGCTCACCCTGACCCTAGAAGTGGGTGAACTACTCGCGCTCCATCATCATTGAACTCATCATCATGGAAAAGAAACTACTTGTATTAAAATTGCAAAGAAAGAAAGTACACCGAACAAAGCCAACTCTCCGTTCTCGCTTCCCTCCAACTCAACTCGGCTCTCTCTCTCTACCTCATCTATGCTTGTATAATGTAAAAACCAAATGCTTCTGGATGATTGAAACTAGCCCTAATGGCCTCTAATTATAGATCTCTCACCTCGCTATCCAAGGATTCGAAAACCTATCTTTATTCCTGTTGGTTGGAGGAGTGTCAAGTTCTTAAATACAAATATAAAGATATATAAATGTGAATCCGAATCCTAACCTATGCAAATAATTACAAGACTTCCTCCCGTTGTAGTGGAAGGGCAGTCAGGATCGATCCACGAGGAGGCAGGTCAGCGGGATCCTAGTAGCGTTGGAAAGCTCACGTCTTTGGTCGACCAGAAGCCTCGATCTCGACCTTGGTGGTCGATGTCGACCTTGGTTGTTGATCCTTTCTGCAACAGAAGACCTGCAGAGAGAAAAACAAGTAGTCGATATCGACTAGGAGAGGTCGATATCGATGTTAGCGAACGAAATCGACTGGCTCAGAAGACTGCCAGTCGACACAGGGGTGGTCGATATGGAAGATGTGGGTTGATATCGATCTCAGTAACTCGTGCAGGATGATCGTCGTCGACACAGAAGACCGTCAACGAAGCAAGTGGTCGATATCGACGTCTGGTGGTCGATATCGATGTTGGTTCCTACAAAGGTGTTAGCTCTTTGTCCGCAAAGAAAGGCCGAAGACTCAAGGATGAATAAGGAGCGATGAACAGAATAAAGACAGTGGTTTTATGTGTATAAACTATATAAAAAGCAACTCCTAGGATTTGGGTTTACCACAACGTTAACCAATGCATGCGATAAGGCAAATAAGACGAACAATTGCGCTATTTCACCCGAGGGACAAGCTTCCACTGGACATCAATTGTTAAATTTGGTATAATAATTAAAAGATTTTTCCAACTTAACACCCAGATTTTGAATAAGGGATTTTGTGATCTGACAATTAAACAATAAATGATTTGTATCTTCTACATCAGAATTACAAAGAGAACAAGTACTAGGAACTCTATTTATATATCTATTTAACCGGACAGCCGTGGACAATATATCTAAAAAAATTTCCATATAAAATTTTTAATATTCGGAGTAATATTAAGTTTCCAAATCCAGTTTGCTGGAATTTTCTTTGTATTCCTAGTATTAAAAAGAGAGGATGTGGATTTAACAGAGAATTTTCTATTATTACTGTAAATCCAAATTAACTTGTCTGGAATATCAGTAACTGGGATATGGATATTAGTAATTGCTTGAACAATATGAGAGGGAAAAATACAATTTAATTTATCAGTATCTCAGGAATTGGTATTTGTAAATAAATCACATACTTTTAAATTAGGATCACGATCATTACGAAACCTCTGTAGATATTGCGCATCTACCCAAATGTCAGACCATACATTTATGGTTTTTCCATTACCAACTAGCCAAAGCAATCCTTTAGAGAATAGATCTCTAATTTTAAGAAGTCTTCCAAATTGCCAAGAAGTTTTGAAACTGCCTCTTTCCATTAGAGATTCTGTTGAGAGATATTTATCCGTAATAACCTTCGACCAAATATTATCAGGATTAGCCATAATTCTCCAAAGAAGTTTCATTTGCATACCAATATTAATTTGCTCACCCAATTTAAAACCTAACCCACCATCTTTTTTAGGAGTACACAGATGTTCCCAGCTGATTAGAGGATGATAGTTATCCGATTGAATTTTATTCCAAAAGAAATTTTTGTTGATCTGATCAATCTTTTGTAGAACTCCTTTTGGAAGAAGAAATGATTGCATTAAATAATTTGTTTTAGAATTCAGGTTTGCCTGAATTAGTACCGATCTACCAGCTTGAGAGAAAGTATTAGATTTCCACTTTGACAGCTGCTTTTTAAGGCTACTTATTGCCTCATCAAACAAGACATTACAAACCCTACCACTAATAAGTGGTATACCAAGGTATTTTTCCATTGATTTTGTAACTGGAATATTTAGCTGTTGAGCAAGGGACTGGGCTTTACTGAAAGGAATATTTTTAGAAACTTGTAGAGAACTTTTATTATAATTTATAGTTAATTCAGACATGTTGGAGAAAGTATTCAGAAGATTTCTAATCGTATGAAGACTTAAGTCATCAGCTCGTCCAAAAATTAGAGTGTCATCTGCAAAGGAAAGAAATGGAATAGGATCACTATTATTTGTAAGTTTGATTCCAACCAAAGGGTCACATTCCAAAGATTCATGTTGCAACATTCTCCCTAATAGTTCCATAACCAATACAAAAATATATGGTGCAAGAGGATCTCCTTGTCGAATTCCCCTATAAGTATAAAATGTACGGCCCGGCAAATTATTAACTAAAACTGAGAAACTAGTTTTAGTTAGACAGGTCATAACCCAATTAATCCATCTAGAATCAAAACCAAATTTGTTTAGAATAATTCGAATAAAACTCCGGCTTATTTTGTCATAAGCTTTCTCCATATCTAGCTTTAAAGCCATCCACCCAACTTTACCTTTTTTGTTATGAAAAGAGTGGAAAACCTCATGAGCTATTAGTATGTTATCCTGAATATTTGTACCTTGTACAAAAGCTCCTTGAAATGGATTAATAATACGTGGTAAAATAGGCTTAAAACGATTAGCCAAAAGTTTCGAAATAACCTTATAAATAGTATTACATAGACTAATCGGACGGTAATGGTTAATGTTACTAGGTGTAACA
Organism: Persicaria maculosa; assembly: GCA_963922045.1. Classification (NCBI taxonomy): domain Eukaryota; kingdom Viridiplantae; phylum Streptophyta; class Magnoliopsida; order Caryophyllales; family Polygonaceae; genus Persicaria; species Persicaria maculosa. Next base: position 10,282,258 of record OY998267.1, on the reverse strand, counting down.
ATTTTTGGAATAAGTGCAATAAAAGTTGAATTTACTTCATTGAGTAGCACACCAGAATGAAAGAAAGATTGAACAGCTTTGCAAACTAATTTACCAACAACATCCCAGTATTTTTTATAGAACTCTATTGATCCGAAACCCGATTTACCCGGGACCCGAATGACCCGAACCCGAACCCGACCCGAATTACCCGTTTGACAGGTCTAGTTATGGATGACATTGAATAATTCATTCCAGAACCTATTTTTATCTATTTGATTCGAAGGAGCATAAATGAAAGTAATAATAAAACTAAAGTTATCTGAAGCTGAGATTTGTTGAAAAGATTCAGTAAATTTAGAAGTCTTCAGTAAAATCCAGAAACCTCATTTTGTTCCAGTTGAGGCAATATGAAGAGCATTGTTAAAACCTGCTCTAATATAAAGGGATTGAGTTGGCGGCTGAGTTGATTTGGTTTCTGCAAGGACTAAAATATCTTGTTTATTTCTTTTTTGAATATAAGCTAAGTCTTGCCACAGGTTAGGTTTTCTCACACCCCTGATATTCCAATATGCGATGTTTGTCATTTAATAAAATATTTTATACATACCCGCTTTGTGAGCACTTCTAAAAGCAGGTGTTAAATACACCCATAATTTTTACTATTGGCACCACAAATTCATTTTTTTGTTGTTTTATTTACATATATGTGCGCATCAAAAGGCGCAGCCCTATGACTTTTGAGGCGCAGGGCTGTGACTCATGAGGAGCGGATCACACAATAGGTAAACATATGTGACTTAAGAGTCACATGCCTGTGACTTATGAGTCATAGTTTTACGCCTCAAAAGGCGCATGAACTTGAAAAAAAAAAAGCAAAAAAAATGAATTTATGGTGTTAATAGTAAAAATTTGTGGTGTAAATAATAATACCCCTTCTAAAACATATAGTAACTATGACTGACAACATTGAGTAACCATTACAATACAAATTCTAATAGCATGATAATTTATCCCATAAACCAACCTATACCCCACTTTTGCCGGCCAGTAATTTAGAAGATCACAATCCCGATTATTTAACAAAAATCTCATCTGATAACCATTAACAAATAATCTGTTAACTACACTGAATTCCCCAAATTTCAGCCCATTACGGAAATTACATCTAATCGGATCTTGATAGGCCACCCATATATGTTTATCAAGATGGACCTCAATATCTTTTAATTTAATCAAGAGGGGTGTTAAGCCATAAAACTTGGTGTGAAACACCTTTAGTATCACTTTTGAGGTAATGTTTTTGAGAGAACAATATAATCACCCAGAAATACTAAATCAACCCACCCATGAATCTCAAAATTTGAAAAGCAAAAATGGAAAGGTGCTAAACCATAAAAAAAGGCTGTTAAGGCAATTAGAAGCAATATTGAGGCATACTTTGTGAGGAATTATATAAATATATAAACCTGTTGTGAATATAATAGTTGGAAATTTGAAATAAAAAATTACTTGGTTAATGAAGCAAAATTTATATACCCTTATGAGATAAATATTATAAGTAGGTATAATTAAGATTATTATTATTTAATCTATTTTTAATAATTCTATCCATTTTATTTAACACTAGATTAAAATGATTGTAGATAGGATAGAATCTATGAAACCTATAATCAATATTGCTAAGAAAAATATTATAGCTATCAGATTTGTTAGGATATTTAGAATATCTCCAAAAACGTTTCCATTTGTACAGGTCCATATGAATTGAATGAAGGTAACCAAAATTGATCCCCTATATACTGCCCCAAAAATATGGCTGTTAAGCCAAAAAGACACAAACTTTGCCTCACAATTATGAGAACACACCAGCAAAAACGTTTCCATTTTTTTTTTCCATAAAAAAAATCCAAAATTGGTTGGATATGCTATAAGAGGATGTAGTTGGAACTTGGAAGTACATACCACGGCACCTCTATTTATTGGAAATGAAGCTAATTTTATTGTCATTAATTAATTAATTAATAATAATAATAATAATAATAATTACAAGTAAATTAAAATCAAGTTTGTGGATGGAACCAGATGACCAATTGATTTATATTATTTTTTTGAAACCACTACCAAAATAATCAATTGATCGTTACAAATGGCAATGCGTATAACCCCTAGTCTTCAAAAAAAAAAGCAAAGCAGCAACACACCATGAGATGTACGTACGTAAGTCCACTCCTGGAGGCTGCATTTGTTACGTACAACCATCGACCTAATTCGACTTTTCCTGCTTAATTAATGAAACACATAATACAAATATTTAATTAGTCATACTTAATATGGATTATTTACCTCAAGTATAACTTCCAAAAAAGTTATTGATTCACTCAATAAGAATTTTTTTTATTATTATTATTATTTGGTTGAAATATAAACTTTCTTGACCTCAACACAAAATAACCAAATACTTAATGATATGTTTGGCACGTAAGCTAGCTTTTTGGAGCTTAAAAATTTGATATTATATAATTTAAAATGAAATAAATATAAGATTTTAGTTTAATTAGATTTTCAAACATTAACTAATTTTCAATAGCTACTCATCCAAAATTTTCAGACCTTTTGTTTCTATTCACAAAGTTTATATCAACTATCTTAATAGTTTTTAGTATCAAAAAAATTGAAAAAATACATATATGAGTTTGTAATTTGATTTCAACCAGATAGCATCTCGGCCCTCCAAGTGGCGCAATATCAACTTGCTTCTCTCTACCACCATTGCTAGCGTGACACGTATCCTATAAGTCTGATTTTTGCCAGAAGAGTTCAGCCCTTATGCGTTGCGTTTTGGTACTGCACACTTCTAAACAACGCTGTTTTAATTACTGTTTTTTCGAGAAAAAAAATTAAGGCAGCTGACACAATCCCACTGTCTTCCATCCTAGTATCGATACTATAGAAGCATCGCCCAAGTATCGCTCGACCTCTTTTTCATATTTTTTATTCATTTAAAAGCAAGTATCGATACTTGCAAGAGACCAATAAAAATGCCCTAATACTAAGATATAGACTTTGCAACTATTCCAAAACACAATTAAATAGAAAGAATCTTCTCATGTCCTCCGAAAACAGAGTGGTTGATAGGGTTGTACATCTTAGCTGCTCTTTGCAAGAACATAAGTAATAAATGTTGGTCTGCTAGACCTCATCCATAAGGATGCAATCGACTACTGCTTCAGGGTAGTGCTTGGCTTCATCTTTCATCTACGTCCTCGTCTTGTTCGGTTTAGTTGTAGTTAGTTTCGCCTGTGTAGAGTTTTCGCCTGTATTTTGCACCATCTTTGTATTTTTCTATTTGCTTAGACGGTTATCCGTCTGTCGACTTGTCAACCATCGAGGTTCAGGTTTGTCTGACCTCGAAGTTTTACCTAATAAAAAAAAACTTTGTGAAATAGGAGTTGAAGAATTATAAGATAATATAAACTATGTATCGGATGACAAAGAGATTATTTGTAGATATTAAAGTTTATTTAATTGTTATCAGGGATAGTTTATTGTCTTTTTTCAAACCAAATAAATTGAAATAAACCTCTTCTAAAATATAATTATTATTTAAACTCTGAAATAATTTCTCATATTACACAAACACGTGCCTATACACAAGCTAGGCCGGTGTGTTTTAAATTTTAAGACCACCATCAAATTAAATTGAGTGGGTGAATCACACATGCCTTGAATTCAACTCATTATCTAATTATTTGTTTCCAATTTTCCATTATAATTTTGATTTAAAGGTTATCAGTTTTTTTTTTAACAAAAATGTACATGCTTCTCTGGATCACTGTTAAATTTCCTTTTTTCACACTCATGAAAATGCATCATCTAGTCAAAATAAAACATTAATTAGCAAATAAGTATGGTTGTTATTAAGTTATCTTATATATCTATATTTATACCACTTGTGAAACATGACACCGACTTCTCCTTAAACCAGGGATTATGTGACAATTTATCCTTTAATGTGACCTCATCTAAATAATTGATTCAATTTAATCAATTATTAATCAAAATAAATCTAATGATAATTTAACAAATTTACTAGAATATTAATTTCTCCGTAACTTAAATTTTTTTTTAGCCAGTTGAATTAAAAAGATTAAAATTTTTAATTAAATTAACCATTTAATTACTTTCTATTATAATTATAATTTATTTTTTCTCATTTATTTTGAATTAGAACTTAATATATTTGTTAGTTACCACATTTTACCCCCATTTTTTTTTATCATTCACATTGAATGTGGGCCCACCTAGCAATAACTAACCATTTATATCAATTTCGGAAATCATTTCAAAAAAAAGTTAATATATTAACTATTGATAGTTTTTGGCAATTGATTTTTCTTTTTTTTTTCCCCATTAATTGATCGATGATTTAACATGCATTCAATTAAACTATGTTTATATATGCAATTTCAATTGGGTTTTCCTTATAAACTTGTTAAACTACAAAACCTCACATAAGATGCGGTTAATTGAACTAGTAGAACTAGTATGATGCCCGCACCATGTCGCGATTTTTTATGAATAAAATCTTAGTAATATGTTAAATTAATATTATAAAATAATAGTAAAAGTTTAAATAATTAAATTTTTTGAATTAAACCCATTGGTTGAGAAAACAATTAAAGTAATATATATAGATATAGATTACTAATATTAATTTTATGTTTCCTTATTATTAATTTTATGTTTTGAATTAATCCCATTGTTTTTTTTAAACTACAAAAATTATATTTTAGACTAAGATCATGGATTAATTGAATTTTTTAAAAAAAATGATTGAATAACCTACTTTTAAGGAGAGAGTGACACCTTATCAAAAATGCTTCTCTTTTAATAGTTAGATATAGATAGATGTTTTTTCAAAAAATACTAAAATTATAATTTAGACTAAGATCATAGATTAATTGATTTTTAAAAAAATTTGATTGAATAACCTACTTTTAAGGAGAGAGTGACACCTCATAAAAAAATGCTTCTTTTTTAATAGTTAGATATAGATAGATACATAGATAGATAGATAGATATATAGATACTAAAACATTTACCTTTTTGCCACATATCACATTCTTATGAGTTTGTTCCCATCCAAAACTAAGTACTTCCATAATTGTTTTCTAGTTGTTTGTTCATAATTTTTTTATTTAATACTATATTTATATTTATATGAATTTTATTTTGGTAATAATATATATATTAGACAAATATCTTAATTAGTTAATCTGTCTTGATATGTTAATAAATTTTGGCAAGAAATTTCACTTTTTTTAGCTATTAAAAAAATCATTAGTTGTATTTATAAGTTTCATTGTTCATCCTCTATTTTCTTTACAAGAATAAACTATACATGTATTTTTTAAAAATATGTAGGTGGTGGACATTGAATACCGTGGTTTAAATCCCCAAAAGTAAATATCTCAAACTGAAGCAACTAGTATTAGTGATGAGTAGAGGTTGATCAAAAAAGTGTGTACAACTTGATAAATGTGATTGTAAGCAAAAGCAAGTAACAAAGCAATGGGATAAAAGTAGTAAAAGAAATGAAAGTACCAATGATTGGTTGTAAGTAAAAAATAGTGATGGAATATAGTTTCACTCACATTTGCAATAATGGTGATTTCATAATCATTGGGTTGTATTTCTAATACAAATTAGTTATATATGTTACTCTAGGGTCGGTTTGTGCATAGAATTCAATAGGTCGTACTTGTCGATCACCATCTAACTCCCTGAACTCTAACATGAGGGTGAGTAGCATGAAGTCCCTAACACCTAGCATATAAACATTATCTCTTCCTTCTCGTCGACTTCTCACCTAGTTGTCAACCCAGACATCGCTTCCACTAAAAGAGGGAATCTTTACCTGCCCATCTTTCTGCAACATCAAGTTTCCTGAAGCGTTCTTGTGTGCATGAAGTGTTGGCTACTATATTGGATTATGACCCGCAATAGAGGTATGAAGTTATAACCCTTAGTGTGATGCAATTTATCTTACTGACCAATTAAGACAAACTAACAACATATACGCAATAACGGAACAAAGTTAGTTGAAATAAACAAATAGCATAAACCTTAAAACAACCATCACATGTCTTCAACCATGTCTTGAAATGTAAGCAAAACTACTAAGAGATTGAGTTGTGGTGTTATTGTGTTGTGATAGGTCCAAAATGTGTGAAAAACTACGCTATTAATAGGGCTTAAATGACTGAGAAAAACCCTAGTTCCATCATCCTTAACGGGTAATCAATATTTTATATAGTTTTTAGCTCCTTAAACTACGTGAAGAAAAGTCAAATGCCTTATATTAAAAATCAGAGGGAGTATTATTTAACTAAATTCAACACAAAAGTGACAAAACCACATTTATTTTTTAAAAATTAACAAAATCATACATTATTACCAAAGTTTTAGCAAAAAATAATCCATTGTTTCCAATTTTTTTTAAAGAAAATCAGCCATTGGTTTTAAACATTACATAAAAGATCCGTTATATATTTTTCATACTAAAAATGAAATTGACATTTTAAAAAATAAAAAGTGATAAAAATAAAATCAGTAGAAAATTAATTTTAAAAAATTGATATTTTATATAGTTTTTATATTAAAAAAATGTGTCGTTTATTTTTTAACGGCAAAACTTAAAATTGCATATTTGTGAAACAGTTACCATGAAATGATGAAAATCTCCATCCCCATGACTTTGCCCATGCATAAAAGTTAATGCCATTTTCATCAATGTTAACGCATTGTTCAAAAGTCCCAATGCCCCCTTTAATTTATCTTCTCTTCTCTCTCTATCTCTCTCTGCACTCTGCACTCTGAACTCTACAATATATGTGGCTCTTGGGAAGAAGAACACAGGAGAGACTCTCCTTTGAATTTCTCTATTAAGCAAAGAAGTTACAGTTCAAATTATGGGCATATTTGGAAAAGAGAGAGTGGTTTACAAGCCAATTGATGAAGTTGACATTGGCCCTCTTAGTGATCTTCCCTACATCTCTCCTCTTGTCAAAGGTATTCCCAAATTTCTACTTCCTCTGCTTGGATTCATTTGCTCTTTCTATTGCCAATTGGTTTTACATTTTGTATGCATTCGTGTGTAGCTCCTCGGATGACCGGATTCTTAGTCATACTTTTCTCATGGATCCTCGAGTGCCCGATTATTGGTACTATACTTGTACACATACTAAAGAAGGACAACTTGATCTTGAAGGTACATTTTTTTTTGTTTTTGGATGTGGTGTGTTAGAAAGGGTAATGAGTTCCAATGATCCTAAGAGTACACTTTCTGCAGCTCGTGTCGGATGCAGAGATTCGAGAGCCACCGGTGTATGTTCCATTGAATCCTTACATAGGTTTGTCCAATTGTCCTTTGAAGACATTCCATTTGGCTATTTGTTATACATTGGTGCATTCTTGATGAAACATCTGACTGTTACAGAGCGTGATGAGCAAGAAGTTAAGTGTCTTGGATCCAATCTTATGCCAGCTGAACGAGTTCGCGAGGCTCTTAAATGTTTGCCGAATGCTTTGAAGGACACAACACCGAGTTTCAAGCGTTGGAGTGTATCGGATTACTCACTAGCTTATGCATCCGGTCGCCTAACTCCTCTCAAAGTACATCATTGTTTAGATTCATCTATTGAATGCCAATCTGTAATGATTGATGATCAAACTTTAGCTTTGATGAATGCTAATTCTTTAACCTGGCTGCATTTTTTGGTGCAGGTTGCAGAGAGTTTTATTGCAGCTGTTGATAGATCTTCGGATTCTAAGTGCAACATGTCGTTCTTCATCAATTGCGATAAGTACGACATTCTAAAGCAAGCCACTGAATCTACCTCGCGGTATGAACGAGGTAGGCCACCGGCATTGGTTTTTAAAGCTAATTTGAGCAATTTTATGGTTCTCATTTTGATCCATCACATTCATAGGAGAGCAAATCTCGGTCCTGGATGGAGTCCCTGTGGCCATCAAAGACGAAATCGACTGTACACCATATCCAACCACTGGTGGCAAATCTATCATGACAAGCTTGTTGCTCTTGTTATGGATTTTCCTTTGTACTAATGTATGGTCTTTTAGGCGGTACGAAATGGCTGCACAAAAGCAGGTCCTGCAGGGATGATGCTTGCTGCGTCGAACGCCTTAGAATGTGTGGTGCCTTACTGGTTGGGAAGACTAACATGCATGAGCTTGGTGCAGGGACTAGTGGCATAAATCCTCACTATGGGTACTAACCGGATTGTTCGTATCAAGTATGAGTGTATGACCATTGAGTTTGCGCGAAATGAATGTAACTTTTGTTCATTTTTGCAATGACATCTAGGGCTGCTAGAAATCCGTATAATACGAGTAGGATCTCTGGTGGCTCATCCAGTGGATCCGCGACAGTTGTGTGTGCAGGATTGTGCCCTGTCGCCCTTGGTGTTGATGGCGGTGGTAAGTCTTGTAATAGCCCTTTTCTCCGAAGCTTATACATGAACATGTGATCAACAGACCTAAGAAGATGGGTTATTCCACTCAATGTCAATTGGTTATTGCTTTGTTAGGGTCTGTCCGGATGCCTGCAGCTCTCTGTGGCGTTGTTGGCTTGAAGCCAACCTTTGGCCGGGTGCCTCACACGGGGTAAACAATATGTCATTCTTGGTATCTTATTCGATTCAAAATCTATATTGTCACCTTCGTGTACTTGCTTTCGTTTACTTCCAGAGTTCTTCCTCTGAACTGGACTGTTGGATCAGTCGGAATCCTAGCTGGTACCATTGAGGACGCGCTGTTAGTGTTAGTGTCTCCATCGCCTACATCCGGTTCATGCCTTTTTAAGGAACATTTTCTTTGTTTCTCACAACTTCTCTTTACAGTTATGCAGCCATAAGTGGTGAAGACCTCTCCAACACTTTAAAGGTACAATGTTTTTCGCTACTTTCGTATCATATGCTGTTAGCTTTTCATCCATTCCTTGTGGAATCTGTTGCGACGACATTTATTGATTTCAGGTTCAGCCTAGACTAAACCTGCCACTGCTAAATCCAACAGCTTCACACAATAAGATCAAGTTGGTAAAGTACAATCAGGTTTGTCAGCAAACAATGATAATGTAGCCCTTTGAAATGTGATGTTGAGGCTTTCATTTGCGGTTATCCGTTTATTGCTTTGTGCAGTGGTTCAATGACTGCAGTGAAGACATCAGTCTATGTTGTTCCAATGCATTGGACCAACTTCAGAAACATTACGGATGGGAGGTAAGCTTCGTGTGCTAATGTCTCATCCGATCCATTCGAGTAACTTTAGTGTTAGTTAGCCTTCAAATATATGCGCGGTTTTGTAAATTGCAAGGTTGTTGAGATGACAATACCGGATCTAGAAGCAATGCGCCTTGCACATTACATAACGATTGGATCCGAATGTACTACTTCCCTTGATGGTCTTCTAGAGAAACGGTATGCTAGCACACACACCTTCAATTACAATGTACTTGGTTTTTCGGTTATGGAATCTCATACTCTTGTTGTTGACAGAAACGTCGCTCAACTAGGGGGTGATACTCGAGTGGCACTCAATTTTTATGGCTCCTTTAGCAGCAAGGACTACATCAAGGCCCAAAAAATCAGGTAACATTCGACAAATAAACCATGGGAAGAACTCTTAGAGTACGAGTTGCTTGATGTTTGCTATAACGCGTGCTTGTAGGAATCGAGAGATGCAGTTCCACAGAAGGATATTTTCTCAGGCTGACTTCATTGTCACACCAACCACCGGGTAATTTGTTTATGGTTATGTTTGCCTGCACCTTCAATCTGCATCTCTTGCTTCCTATCAATCATCTTCGTGTACTTTGGCTCCATCGTTTTCCAGTGTGACTGCATACGAACTCAAGGATGATGCCCTGGAAGTTGGCGAACTAGACTATATCAATGGAGGTATTGCTTTTCATTGAATCTTGAAAAGGAAGAGCTCTTGTTCATATGGAAAATGTAATCGCTTGCATCTCTTTATCTCAGCTGCACTTGTGAGATACGTGATCTCGGGCAATTTCCTTGGTTTACCTGCAATCTCCATACCAGTAAGATTTTTTCCTTACACCTTAACTTGCATCTCATGTGGACACTCTCGTAACCTCTTTCGCTGGACATCTCTATCGCAGGTTGGATACGACAAGGATGGATTGCCCATTGGCCTTCAGCTCATAGGGAAGCCATGGTCTGAAGCTGCATTACTGCAAGCTGCTTTCGCTGTACAGGTAAGAACGCGGTGTTAACATCCAATCGCATAAACTGTAACTGCATTTCGTACTGTTATATGTATAATCGGTAGTAACCTAACAATATACCATATGCTTGGTTCAGGCCTTGTGCATTTCAGAGTACAAGAAGCCACAGGTGTTCTATGATCTGTTTGCTTAAGCCCTCAGTGATGCTATAAGTTGATGAATTTCGGGTCTCGGTTACTTTCCAACTATGTGAGTAAGGCGAGTGCATTACTTATGTGTAGGTTTTGGTACATTTGAGAGATTTTTTTTTTCCTGATTGCGCATTTGTAACAAGGAAATCGATCTTGTAAACCCGGATGACGATTTTGAAGTAATAAAAGAAGGAAGCTTGCAATTTATAGGTGTTCCTGAGCAAATCCAACCATATATGTCATACACTGATATGTGAAGCTAAGTAGGTATACATTTCTTTGAATGCTAAAAATTAACAAGAAGTGATGAACTTTAATTTAAAAATTTTAAAAATGCTGAACTGCCAAAACGAAGGTGGGAATTTAAAAAAAAAAAAGGAGGTCCTACCGGGAGTCGAACCCAGGTCGCTGGATTCAAAGTCCAGAGTGCTAACCACTACACCATAGAACCTTTTTGATAACGTTGGAAGGTAAATTATTTACAATTTAAAGTTCTGTCGTTATCAAAAGTGACGCCGTAACTGAGACGGAGTGGCCCACGGTTTTTGGATAATCGGATGATGGGGTGGGCGAAGTGGAGAAGACGGTATCAGTGAACAATGACAGATTAATTATTTGAAAAGACTTGAAGATTAAGGAAATTTTGTAGAGCGCATGCTTTGATATTTGATTTTAAGTGATAAAGTGTGATTTTCTTACTAGTATATTTTAGCAGATGATTATGAGTTTTTGGGGTAAGCGTGGTGGATCTAAACATTATGTACGTACGTGGATGATGCCAATCTTGATAATATTCAACGTGTATGGCTCATTAATTATTGGGTGTGGGGACTGGGAATCGTTAATATTTGAAGGGATATTTATACTACACTAGGTAGGCAGATCTGTGCTACGCCCGAAACATGTGAGTTTGTTCGAAATATTATAGTGAGATCGGACTTGTTAAATAAAGAAAACAATAACACATTATATAAATTTTTAAAAGAACAAAATAATAGAAGTGTAGTTTTTACAAACAACAATTAAATTAAAATATTATTATTCAAACAAAAAAATAAACAATATCTATTTCTACATATATAGCAAAAAAAATCTAGACACATGAGAGAATAGTTCAAATGTGAGAGAAGTTTAAAAATGGAAAAAATTTCATGTATTTGATAATGTTATAATTTTTTATAACATGAAAAGAATCAATAAAAAAATATTTTATACTAACGAAATTCAAATTATACACACTTTTTCATTAGGTTTTTTTGCATATGGTGACCAATTAGAATTTTCGATTGTAAACTTTTTTAAATCTACAAAATAAATAAATGGAATATAAATTAGAATAAATAAAAATAGTGATAATATAATTAAAAATTATTGGAAAAAACAAAATAAAAAGAAGATAACAATGCATGCATATTATTCACTACTAATACTTGAGCGAATGACAATATCATCTTACCAGAAGAAATTATCGCAAAGTTTTATTTTATGACCTTCCTATTTTTTTTAATGAAATTTATGACCTTTCTATTAATCTTGCTAACTACGGTATTAATATATATAGATAATTTATATATACATATACTAAAACCGATGCATAGCGTCCTACGTGGCGCGATGTAGTTGATCTTAGGGAAAAAATCCTATGTGGCGTGTTGTGGTTGATTTTAGGAAAAAAAATTAATAAAATAACATGTTATCATTGTTTATAGAAAGTTATATAAGCCATAATCTATCTATCTATCTATATATATTTTTATCTTACCAAAAAAATCTATATATATTTTTAGTTAATTGACAAAAACATAAATAGAAAATATTTCATAGTCATATTTACCAAAAATATTAATAGATAAAAATATATAGTATTTGATAAGTGCTATTTTATTTATATATAGATTATTAATAGATAAATGTGAATCCTATATATATTTTGAGAGAATCTAAATAAAAAAATATTTAGATTTTTTTATATAATATGTTGAACTAATTATATTTATATATATTAATATATTAATTAATGTATTTCCCGTACACGGGACGGGACCTACACTAGTTTTATGTTAAATGCCTAAATACTATGATCAAATAAATTTTCCTCAACTAAAGGGGAAAAGAGTGATAAAACTTACGGAGTATAATAAATTAGCAAGAAACATGATTAAAGTTTAGTAATAATGAACTTAATTACAAAGAAAATGGGTAGTAAATCAATTAAAACAAATTTGTAAGGACAAAAAACTCTAAAATAAATAAATAAATAAACAAATTGAAAAATAAAATATAATTTTTTTTTAGAAAGATAAATCTAATTAGCAACTCACCACCAAATCCATTATTTACCCTCAATGTTAGCCATGATGGTTGTATCTTCTAAACGATGTCCAACTATAAATCCCCTACAAATAATACTCTTTTGATTTGTATTAAATTTAAATATTTTTAGAGTGAATTATAAACCGTTACAAACATACACATTCAATTCAATTAGATAGGGATAAAATGTTTAGAATTAGAATTGAATGTCAATTATTACATATTCAATTAAATTGACATTAATTTATTCAATTCAATCTTTTGACCACCTATCGTTACAAATTTTCCATCTTCCATTTTTATTTATTTTGCTATAATTACCGGAACAATAATGACTATCATTCCATTCTTATTCATGAACAACAAAATGATACATTTTGTAAAAAAAAAGAAAAAAAGGAAATGTAATTACCATAATTCTTAATTAATTTCTTATCAAATGATACATTTTTAAATAGCTTGTAGGGTCTTTTTAAAGTTATATGAGGTGTGTTCTTAAGAGCATATAACATTTAACGACTATATATTAAGATATTAACTTTTATTTTTGATTTTGTAATTTTTAAATAATAAGGAAAAATTAACCAGAAATGAGATAAAGTAAATAAAAAAATACTATTCGAACTCTTTTAATACAAAAATAAAAATAATAATTATTTGAACCAATGAGCTATGAATAAAAAATTGTTTGGAATATAAACAAAAAAAATTAATTGTTAAATATCAGTTATCAAATAAATGAGCACTAAATATGTCTTCTATACAACTTTTAAGGTTTTATATAGAGATTGATATTCGATTGTGTAATCTTATTTTATCTATTTTCTAATTAAATAATAATATATTACTTATATAATAACATTTAGGGAAAGGAAAAAATAGTTTACTAAAAAAAGATCAAATAGACTCTATATGGGGAAAAAGAATTATATTAAATATATATACTATATATATTAGATGTATTTTGTATAGACTCTAGATGTATTTTGTATAGATTTACACTCCTTCAAAAATCGCAGGCATGGGGACGGATGGACGACCATCAAATTGGACATAGAAAAAGCTTATGACAGACTTGCTTAGGACTACTCTTTTGAGATCCTCAAAAGATTTGGGCTTCATCCGACCTTCATTGGCTGGATTAAAGAATGTATTTCAACTGTCTCCTTTTCTGTCGTGGAGAATAATTCCCCTACACAAATTTTCCACCCCTCCAGGGGCATTCGTCAGGGTGATCCATTATCTCCCTTTATATTTATCCTGGGAGCTGAACTTCTAGCGAGAAAATTGCAACAGGAATCCTTTTTACAACTCAGCCAAATTGGATTCAGATTTGGTAGAAGAGGTTCATGTATTTCTTTATTGCCTTTTGCGAACGACATTATTATTTTTGCAAAGGCTACTTACTCCGCAAGCCAAAAAGCTAAAGAAATAATTGATGAATATTGTCTTCTCTCAAGTAAAAAGGTTAATTTTCACAAATCGATTTTCCAAACCACGCCAGGGGTTCCTGTCTCTAGAATACATATGTTGGGTAATTCTTTGAAAATTCCACACACTAGGGCAATGGAAAAATATTTAGGTTGTCCTATTATTAATGGAAAGGTAAACAAAGAAACGTTTGAAAACATTTTGTGTCAATCCAAATCTCAATTGTCAAAATGGAAGGCTAATGCCTTGTTGTAATAGGGTCGATCTATCCTAATTAACTCTAATCTATCCTCTAAACTATTATATACAATGCAAAGCTTTATGCTGCCAACGACTATCCACAAGGAATTAGACCAAATAAATAGAACTTTCTTCTGAAATAAGGACCTACAATATAGACCACTCATAAGTTGGGAAAGAATCTATAGACCGAAAAAGAAATGAGGGTTGGGAATTCGGAAATCTCAATACATGAACGAGGCACTTCAAATGAAGTTGATATGGAAAACTCTTGCTGAACCAGAAAACATATGTGTATAAGGCATGAAAGAGAATGACATTCTAAACTAAAAAAACACTAAAAATGCTTCATGACAATGGAGAAAGACAACCTCATTAATCAAAAAAAATCAAAGAGGGAGTTATATGGTCAATTGGTGATGGTGAGTCAGTCAGGTTATGGACAAATAAATGGGTCATCAACTCTCCCTTGGCCCATAAGATCATTGGGAACCAACAAATTGATATGAACACAAAAGTAAGTGAATACATTATAGCTGGTAGGTGGTGAAAAGAGAAGTTAAGTAATATCCTAGATCAAAACACAATTCAGAAGATAGTAGAAATTTCGTTACCAGTCAACCCAACCCCGGATCGATTATACTGGGGGCCGGATAGACAGGGTTGGTTCACAACTTCTAGTGCGATGAAACTTATATCAAACCAAGATTGTCTCACTGATGACCCCAGTTGCTGGATCTGGAAGATTAATACTATTCCAAAAATTAAAATCTTCTTGTGGAAAATTTCCCAAAATGGACTACCCACAAGGGAGCAATTAACGCGAAGGGGTACCCCCGTTCCAAACTACTGTACTTTTTGTGACACCTGCACGGAAGACGAAGCCCACCTGTTTGTGGATTATTCTTTCTTACAAAACTCCATTTTAGGAATTCAAAAAGTCTGAAGCATTGTTAGTAACCTTCCGACTTTAGCAAGGAATGCCAAGCTTATCATGGAAAAATTAGGACAATCCCTTAATAAGGTTGAAAAAGAAGAAATGACACTTAAATGGTGGACAACATAGTTCTATAGAAATAAAGTTTCTTTCAGAAATCAGAAAAAACCTACGGATGCGGAACTAGGGATTTTTATGCAATCTATCAAAGGAAATTGGAAGAAAGCGTCGTCCGGTGACTTCCTCATAGACAATGATGATAAAGAAAAAAGGTTGAAGCAACGACGGAAATTGAGTAGGAAAAATATTAGATGGAGAATACCAGATCGTGGGTTCCTGAAAATGAATTTTAATGGTGCTTCATTTCCGGATGATAATGCAAGTGTCGGATACATTGTTAGACATTGGGAAGACAAAACAATCAACATTGGGTATAGACACTTAGGGATCCACTCACCACTAATGGCATAAACAAATGCCCTTCGAGAGGGCATTGTGTATGCAGCAAATACTAGGACTAGTAAAATTTTGGTTGAGGGCGAAATCACAAATAATTATAAACCACCATAGATCTAATGACCCATCATGTCCTTGGGAAATCGAGTTATTAATGGGAGACATTAAAAGGATTTTTCAATCATTTCAGAAAGTAGTTTTTTCCCTTATGCCCCACAAAGATAACAAAGTGGTTGATAAGGTCGCACACCTTGGTCGCTTTGTTAGCGGGTCTACACTGGCATCACATACATATCTTGTAGATCTCATACGTCATGATGCTATCAGTTAGGTTTTCCAACCGAATTATTACCTAATAAAAAAAATCTACTACGTACCTTTACCTGACTACATTATAGTATCCTTATTTGATACCCCCTCTGTTAATTAAAACTTGTCGTTTACTATTCATGCACGCTTTTTTAGAATGATAAAAACTATATGAAATATTAACATTTTTTTAGATTTGTTTTTATAAATTCATAATTAATAGTAACAAGTATGAAATTATTTAAAAAATATGTTAAAAAAGTTAATATTTTATATAGTTTTTAACACCTCAAAAAGCGTGCATGAATAGTAAAACGTCAAGTTTTAATTAACGGAGGGAGTATATTTTAATGCCAAATAATCATTATACAGTAACAAATTTAAATTTTCAATGTATTCTTTCGGAGTATATATTTAGGTTTTATTTTTTTTATTTTCAATTACTTGATATGATTGTGACTACTACAAAATAAGTGAAATATCGCAGGTATTTTGATTAAATTTACTATTACAAATTTTATTTCGCCAGATCAAAGGTTAATTAGAACGAACTATTTATAATTTAAAAATTATAATTGTTTATCATACATCAATCAATTTTTTAAAAAATGATATTTTATTTCATGAGATTCTATCACAATATACCACCATTTACATAATTTCATTGATTACAATATCTTAATGAAAAAAAAACAACCTTATGACTTTACGATTTTAGTAAAATAGGGAGAAATACTTTATATATAAAAAATGAAACGTGATTACTTTATATATAAATAAAAAATAATTTATTAATTTATTCAAATCAATAAAAAATTTATAGATAAATAAAATCTTTAAAAAAACCGCGTACGACACAGGTAATAAAACTAGTAAATGTAAAAATCTATAAAATAGATAAGTTGTTGGAGTTAAAGTAAATTTTTTTTAGAAATTTTGATATTTTAATCTTTATTTTAGAGATTTTTTTACCAGCAGACTCTTAGTTTCTTACCTATAAAATTTGGTCCATTTCCTCTCCATTCTTTAATCATTTCACTCTCTAATGTTGTTTTCTCTTTGGGTTTTATATACATACATATTAATCTAGTAATATATTGTAAATATTTTACTAGATTTATCAATTATTTCTCTCTCTCTCTTGCCCATGTTTAATCTTTAGTGTTAATTATGTCCCTCTCATGCCCATGTTTGTTTTTCCGACACTTTGTTTTCCCTTGCCCTTAGCATGTCTACTTTGTATTTGAATCTTTCGAAAATAGTCTCTCAGATTAGTTTAGAGAAAGGGTGCTTAATTACAATAAATACTAAACTATTGTTTTTATTGTAATTATTAAGAATATATGTTAACCTATATATGACAAGCCAATATGTATAAAAAATATAAATGACTTCATACACATAAATTACAATATTTAATTAATAGTGCGTTGGAAAGTCTAAAGCAACTTCTGTGACATAAGGCTCGGTTGCCTTCACATGCTGGTCTCCATAAGTCTTCATCAAGGCTTTGCATTTTTTGGTTGACTTTCATAAATTCTCTACTAATTTCACATGATTCATATACGACAAGACTTTATTGCAAGGAAAATCATCAAAAATGAAAAAAGAATACTACTATGTTTTTAATATATTTGTTCGGGAAAAAAGGGTCAAATGCAAGGAAATACACCACTGTTTTCTGTTGAATATGCTTTAATAGGATAAAAGATAAAAGATAAAAGATAAAATTGGTAGTTCATAAGTTTTAAAGTTTCTTTTGCACTATATTGAAATTCTGATATTTGATTTAAGAGAATTGAAAAATGCATCGTACTAACAACAAGCTATATTCATTTTAGATGATTATAACTTTTATTTTCGGGTATGATTTTTACACCATAAATTTTTACTATATACACCGCATATCTCATTTTTTTAATTTTTTTTAAATACACTCGGGCACTCGACCCCTTTTGAGTCACACGTTTGTAACTCAAGAGGAGCAAATGTGTGACTCAAGAGGCGTAAGTATGGTGCATTTAGTAAATTTTATGGGTGCAAATATTATCACCCTGTATTTTTTATTAAGAAAAAATTCGAGGTCAGACAAACATGAACCTCGATGGCCGACAAGTCGGCAGACGGATAACCGTCTAAGCAAACATAAAAATACAAAGTTGGTGCAAAATACAGACAAGGACTCTACAAAAGCTAAATTAAATATAGCTAAATCGAACAAGACGAGGACGTAGACGAAGGACGAAGCCAAACAACTACCCGAAGCAGCACCGTAGGCCAACGACATATCAGAAGTCACATGTGGGCAATGAAGACGAACCTCCAAGGAAACATTCTTCCGGAGAAAAGAGACACCTCGACACACACTATTATGACCCCAACCTATACCGACTCTGACTGCCAGAACCCCATCAAACGAAGAAGAAAATTCAGTCACGCCAAACGTAAAGTCACACAACTCCTGAACTAAAAGCACAAGAAACTCAAGCGGGATTTAAGCAACCCTACTGGAATTTATATATTATCACCCTTTATTTTTTACATGTTAAGTGGAAGTAACTAGTGAATATTAAAAAAAAATTGAAGTTACAAACCAAACTTCTAGAGACCTAAAAGAACGCGCTCTAACAGTTGGACCACACACCTCTATATATCCAATTATATATGTTTAATTGAACCATAATTTTCCACCTAAATCTCCTCAATCCACTGTTTTCTAGTGAATTGTTGGATTCAATGCTTAGACCTTCCAGGGTTCCAAGCTGATGCATGGCTAAATCCAAGTTTAAGCATATCGGGGTGCCTGGTCGGGTTCGTTTTGGCTTGGTGTTGATCTCTCGTTGTGGTCATCGACTCATCGCTGCTGTTTGGGCGGCAGGTTTCTCCGATGCCATATCCTTCATAGGCTCGTCCTCGATTGGTTGCAACATCCCTCGCTGGTTGTCCTCGATGTCGTCGCTCGGGTTGGTACTGGTCCCTTCGTTGATTTCTCGTCCAAGGCTTCCTTCGTCAGTGGTTGCTTTATGCAGTTGCTAGCCCTATGGCAGGCGATGGCGCTGGCCCCATCTCGTTTGCGTTGCTTTGCAGGCTTCGCCACTAGTCAACTAGTGAGTAGGACTGGCTCTGACTTCCTCCCTCCCTTGACGTGTACAATGCACTAGGTGGGCCTTGCACACCAAGGTTCAAGGAAAAAAAAACTTATATATAGAGAGAGGGAGGGGGGAGTTGGATCCCGTGTAAGCAGCCTTTAGAGCATCTTTAATGGTGATATTGGGGATGAGTATCATACCTATTTTTTATAATAAAATATTGTAAAATGAGGGAGAACCAATAAAGTGAATATCATATTATGATACTTACCTCACATAATTTTCTTGGTTTAATAAAAAAATCTGACTTTTTTTATTTTTCTTTTAAAAAATTATCTATGGTACTTGGAGTATCATGGATAAAGATGCTCTTATTGTGTAATTTATAAGCAATGAAATTATTCGTAGTTACCAAGCGGTTATTCGTGCATAATAATGTAATTATTCGTATATATGTACAAATGTGATTATTCGTATTTAACAAAGGATTATTCATATGTATGTACATACAAATTATCACTCAATACCTATGAAGAATGTCACTGTTTGTACTTTTAATCTCGACCATTTGATCTTCTTAATCCGACGATCAAGATTTGCTCACAAATTACACGGTAAGATCGTATTTAACAAATAATTATTCATATATATGTAATTACGAATAATCACTCAGTATCTAAAAATAATATCACTATTCACAAATTACTTTCAATCTCAGTCGTCTAATCTTGTCAATCCGACGACGCTCGAGATTTGCTCACAAATTATACAGTAAGACCTGCTTACACATGATCTACCCTCTCTCTCGTGCTACCCCTTTATGGTAATGCTTGACTTCGTTCTTCGCCGACAACCTCAACTTGATGGTCTTAATTTTGCTCAGATTCTTCCTTTTTAAAGTTTTTGCTACTCGTTGGTTGCACCTTTATTTTTTAAATTTCTATTGTATGTTTTGACGGTTTATCCGTTTGTCAACTCATCGACCTATCGAGAATCAAGTTTTTTTTATCTCTTGAATTTTTTACTTATAACAAAATACTCCATCCGTTTCCTTTTAAGTGACTTTTTCAAGTCATGCAAGTAGTTTTAGAACGATCAAAACTATATTAAATATTAATATTTTAATAATATTTTTTTAATAATATTATACTTATCACCAATAAGTATGAGATTATCGAAAAAAATATTTTAAAAAATTATTATTTCATATAGTTTTTCACATCTTAAAAAACGTACATGAATAGTAAAAAGTCAATTAAAAGGAAACGGAGATAGGAGTGCATATTTACTTGCTTCTTGATTTGAAGTTTGTACATTAATCATTCTTAATTCGACTATAGTCATCACCATTATAACCTAGTATAATTAGTTTTCATCAATTATTATTCCAAATGACAAGCATACGTTTCAGTGTTTCACTTTATGATTAAAATTAACGCTTTATATTGCATCGTTAATTATTTGGAATCATAAATATACTTTGCAGAAAAAAAAAACAGTGTGTGTTTTTTTTAACTAGGAATTTTTTTAACCTTTGAAACATACTCCGTATTTGCTTATTTGATCGAGTTAAAGTTAACGTGAGTTCATTTTACAATTAACTTTGTAAAAAAAAAAGGTTAGGTATAACAAATTTTGAAAATGGAAGATGATAATATGTGTTTTATTAAATCATTGACCTATTTTATCCATCTATGAAGATAGACATGTTATTTGTATTCATTGTTTTAATCCAATATATTTTCAATTAATTAACTAATGTTGCAAATGCTGTTGAAGTTTATACAAGTAAAATATCAAATTTGAGGTTCCCACCTGACTAGAGGAATATTAATGGTTTTTGTTATATTTTCTACACATATATAAATGAACTAACCATGAGTTTTTTATGTTGCGTTACACATTTTGTTTTAAAAAAAAAATAGAATTAGAAGAAGCTTGTAAAAAGAAAAATAGAGAAAAATGACTATATTTTTGAAAAGTCACGGCAAGTCTCGGGAAATTTGGATTTCATAAAGGCGATCTCTTGGTCACCTGTTCCTTCGTTTCGCTGTCCTTCCTCGTTCCCGAGGGTGCAAATTGGTGTATTGCGTCCCCACTTCGAGCGAGCGACCGAGCGAGAGAGAGAGAGAGTACGGTAGCTCCAACAGCTTGTACGCTCTGCAAGGAGAAAGAGAGAGAGAGAGAGGTTGCGAGAGGAGAGGGGAGTGTTTGATCCGAATCTGATGGGTTTCCTCAGTGTCTTGGATTCAATCGAAGTCTCGCGGGTACGGTGATGGCGGTGTTCGATCGATTGCGACATGCGTCTTAGCTGAATCTCTGAAATTCTGGGAAGCGAGAGCAAAAACCCTAATTTTCAGGCGCAGTCTCTGCGGAGTAATTTTTTTTAAAAATTTTTCCTTCTGGTGGAGGGGGGAGCAGAAGGAAACCGCGTTTTGTAGAGCTTTGGGGTTTGAAGATGGAGAATGGTGGGTTGGCGGAAAAGTTTGGTGGTTTAACAATGAACGATGCCAAGGACAATAGCTTGTTTCAGGTCATGAAGGCCGTCGAAGCCGCTGAGGCCACCATCAAACAACAGGTTCTCTGCCCTCCTCTGCTCGTTCTCTTTCTCGCATGTGAATTCAAACACGCGGCTCGATCGTTCGTTTGAATTCTGGAATTAATTACTTGAATCATTAAATTAGGTTATAGGTGTCATTACGGATAGGGCGTTTCTGGTAAACTTAAGTGAAATTAGAGCGTAAGGAGTGAGCAGTTTCTTTGTTGTTGTTAGGTGTTTAAGGACTATGGTAATTTCTGGTTTCTGTTTTGATGTCGATAGTTAGGAGACAATGAAAATAAAAAGCAGAAGCAATCAAGAAGTGTCACATAAAGGAGTTGTTGAAGAGTTTGCTTGTGGTGTTAATTTCTGAAGTGATGGATTGATTGAATTCACTATTTAAGCCTGTCTGCTAGAAAGTTAAACTGCCTAGCCCTAAATTGCTTCTCATGTTCTTAGAAGTTACAGGTTAGTTGTTTTAGCGATCGGAGGTCTAGAATATCTCCTGTGGTGGATTGAAGGCAAACACTCCGTTAAAGAACAAAGCAAGTACATATGTAGTTTTTATATTGTTTGCGTTTCATTGCTAGAAATGCAACCATGATTCTTAATGCATTCACGTGTTTCTCTTAGACTGGTCATAAAAAAACTTGAAAATCTCACCCCTTTTCTTGAAGGAGATCAAGGAATGGGTGGATGGCATAGGGGAGGGGGTTTAGGACTCCTTTTAGGCTGTTTCTGATTTTCCCCTTGTTATATATATATATATATATATATATATATATATATATATATATATATATATATATATATATATATATATATATATATATACATTTCTGTGGTTTGTTTTATAATGATTCTAGACAGATTTGTAACATGTTTGCATGACTTTCTTCCAGGTCGAGGAGAATAATAGATTGAGAGCAGAGCTTCAAAAAAAAGATCAAGAACTAGAACAGATTGTAAGTGTTTTCGCAGCAAGCCAAGAGTTTTAGTATATCAACTAGTTGTTTCTTCTTTGTTGTGATTCTATGAGGATATAAACATATGCGAGAGAAGAAAATCTGATTTCTTCTTTTTGTTTCCTAATATAGATGTTTATGTGCAGAGAGTGCAGAGAGTGGACAGGACAGTAGCTCACAGGTATCCGTCAGTTGAGCTGTATGATCAGCAAGGGGATGAAGCTTTTAATTCACCTAAGAAGGCTTCTGCGGCTGATCCTCAAAGTACATTTCTGTATAATGCTTCAATACAGAGGTCTATGGATCCTGCCAAACAATTCCATATGGAGAGGAACTCTGGTATAAGCAGGAATAATGGGAGCTTAACTGCATTTCCTCATGGACAAATGAATGCAGAAAGTTCTGCTCACAGGTATCTGATGGCTGAATGGGATGAGATGCTTATGGTGTAAACTTCCATCTTGCTATTCAAATTTGAGATAAAAAGGTTTAATGAAGGATGTCCAACCTCAACATCAGAGTCTTTATAGTGTCAAATACATAGGGTTTAAAAGATACCAATATGATATGAAGTTGGTAACAGCTTAAATGAGATGCCTCTGGTATATTTAACTATAACAGAGAAGGTAAACTAGTTTTACTTTCTGTGGTAACAGGGAATTAGGGATAAAGGCTATGAGTCAAATATAGGAGAGAAAGCTAGTTCAGGGAATCCGGGAAATTGTTTATGAAAGCATATTTGACCGTCAGATAGAATAATTTATTTGATGTGTGTGATAAGACAAGGATAGTGCTTATAGAAGATAAGAAGAGAGAAAACCCGGTTGAAGCATTTGGCTTTTGGTTGGAAACTTGGGATCTGAGAAAGAAATATTTAATCAACATTTCAGAGAACAAGAGTGAATGTAATCTGTATTAATATGTGAATTCATATAATAGTGAACCATCTTATGACACTTTCAATAAAACAAATTATTTTATCAGAGTTATGAAAAAGTACGGCTATTATATATATATATATATTTATGATTTCGTCATGGTTTGTCAAAGGTATCCTATGGATGGAGAGTATGAATCCCAAATGAATGTCCATGGTCAAGGGATGATGTACATAGCTGAATCCAACAAGTCTAACAATTTTTGGAAGCAGGTAGGATAAAGGTTTTGGTTTTGATTTTGGTCTTTCGGTGTGTCTATTTTTTATTTGCACTTATTTTTCTCCTTTTCCTTTTTATGATTCGGATTTTGGGTTCCATATAACCACACACTTTTATAGGAGCTTCTTCAAAAGATTGGAGAGCAGGAACAAGAAATCATGCAGTTGAAGAAGCACCTAGCAGACTATTCTATCAGAGTAAGCCATTTATTTTTGGTCTTTTCTATCCCTGGCTTGTCAAATTTTTCTCTCTTCATTATAAATAGCTTATCTATTCTGTTTAAACCATTGTGATAGGAGGCACAAATACGCAATGAGAAATATGTGTTGGAAAAACGCATTGCTCAGATGCGAATGGTAACACATTCAATCCATTCTCTTTTGAATTTTTAATAGTTTACTAGCATGTAAAAACTAGAAAGTAAAAGTTTTTAGACAAGTTTTTCTACCTTGGTAAGTGGGGTTCTTTTAAAATTGTCAACGTTTGCTACCAGGCATTTGATCAGCAGCAACAGGACTTAGTTGATGCTTCATCAAAAGCTCTTTCTTATAGACAAGATATAATTGAAGAAAATGTTCGCCTAACATATGCATTACAGGTATTGTGTTTTCCACCTATACAGTATGCCTTCATTACTACTTCATTTTAGTTTCTCTTATTCCTAATTATATTTTTTGAAGAGCAACCTATCACTAGTATAGGTCATTCAAATGATTTAGGCCAAACATCTTTGTGAAAGATGATGTTCTGAGGAAGTTGTACTTGTTTTAAATGTGTATTAGGTGTCTGTCTTAGTTTTTACTTAAGAGAATGCCCAGCTCATAAAATGCTTTCACTGTGGTATTTCAGGATGTACAACAAGAGCGATCAACTTTTGTGTCATCGTTACTCCCTCTTCTTGCTGAGTACACTTTGCAGCCACAAGTTCCTGATGCCCAATCTATTATCAGTAATGTCAAGGTCAGTACTGGTTGGCTGTCACTCATGTTTTGCTGCTGCTTTTGAATATGTAACTCGTATATGTCGAGTATTGCTCTTTCTGATAGTTTTTTTATATAGTTTTTACACAAATGTATAGTAAAGCATGAGAAGTAAATTGCACTTTGTGCGGTTGAGTTTGGATATATGAATGCCCAATTGTTGATTAATGTTGGTGGACAGTGCTACATGTAAAAGGCTATTCAAGGTGGAAACAAGTACTGACTGAATAATGTCCCATCATTTAGATGGTGCATCTGAAAAATCTTGAATTTCATAAATCCTCTTAAAAATCCATAAATGCTACATTGCTTTGTGATATTCAATAGATGGTCTTGTTTATTTACTTCAAGTCATGTTAGTAACTTAGTATCCTGTTTCATACTAATAAAATCTGTTATCCTTCTTGCATCTGTAATTCATGGCCTTGTTGAAAGTGAATCCAAACTGATATGAAACATTGATGTGAATCTTGGGATATAAGGGGTAGATTCTTTGAAATTAGCATTCTATGTTTGACAAGGAACTTGATCTTCTGTATTTTGTTACTTGCAGATTTTATTTAAGCATCTTCAGGAGAAACTTCTTATTACTGAGGTAATATTCTACATGGAAGATCAATAAGAATACCTTAAAACTTAAAGCTTTTTCAATGCTTGCATGACATGGAATTTTTTGGAATCTGAGAATTAAGATTTGCCTTACAAGAATCTTGCTTTGTCGTAGGCAAAGATGAAAGAAACTCAATACCAGTTAACACCATGGCGCCCTGATGGGAATAACTCAAGTTTGGCTCCACCATCACCTCAAAATTTCAGTGGTGCAGCACTTACTTCAGTATGGTCATATATCTTATCATTACACTTACTTTGTCATGTTATGATTCCTTTTCTTAAAACAATGTAATCTCCTGCCGCCAGAGCAAAAATGGGTTTGAACTTGTGGCGGCTCAGCCGACATATTCTTCCCCAAATATAGCAACTTCAGATGCTCCGATGAGTTCAGGTTGGGATATGGGAGGGCAGCAGGCTGGCACGAGTGGTCCTGTTGTGAGAGGTACAGAGCCTGATGACATGGGGGGGTATTCACCTATTGCAAACAGGTGAGCCTCGTGAATGGAGATTGCTCTGTGAACTCTGTACACTTTTCAACCATCTGCTGTAGTTGGTGCGTTCTGTTTTCATTGATTTCTCTGTTGATTGATTTTTATGCTGCAAACATTAGTTGGTGCCTGGTGGATTTAAAAAATGTAGAGCAAAATATTCTTCTTCTGAAAGATGGCATCTTCCGAAGCGTTGATTTTAAATATCTGATTGTATTGGTAGTTCACTGAACTTTATGCTTCCCTGAGTTAAAGAGTCATTCTTTGGAGGGTGATCTTATCTACTGGTTGTCACCTAGTTGCTTTTGAACCTTAAGTCCTTCCACATTTTACGGAGTGAAGAAAATCTTCTTGCTTATTCTTAAAGTGAACAGCTCTTAACTTATTGTCAACTAGGATTCCTCATCACTTCTGTTCCAGTAACTTAAGCTACATCTAGAATTTTTCTTAGGATATTTAGGCAAGAGGAGGGGCTTACAAGGTAAGTATTGGGAGCATCGTGTCATGCTGGATCTGCATCCCTTCTACAATAGGAACAACAGAACCAGGTTCCAGCCCACCACCGTTATTAAATCTCTGCCCATATTATAGCCTTTTTGTTCTATTTCTATACCGGGGAAGTTATTACCTTTCAAGTCACAGGTTTTGTCAACAAAGGCTTCTTAGAAGTTATAGTTCTTCCATGTATTATTTTAGGGCTGGAGATACCAAATATACAGGGAATTATAGAAGTGTGCCTAGACGAAGTGCTCTGAGCATGTTAATATCATTTTAAGGATGTTCAAGAGCTGTATGGTGTTGGAGTTATATGAATCTAGTATGAATTGCAACATGTGCAACAGGGGAAACTCTGGTGAGGCACAATGAAGTTGTCAAATATGAATTCGTCAAATAGTAGTTTCATGTTATAGTTTGAAAATGAGGCAGCGCATTCATTTTAGGTCTGCAAGTATAAAGTTGTATTATCCATTTAATGTTGCCAATGTTCTTTACAACAGTAGACGTGTAGAACTGTATGGACTTTCAAACCTCCAAGGCTGCAGGATGTCTTGTTCTGTAATAAATCCATTGTCCCAGATGTGAATAAGCTGGACTAGAGTGTTAGAAAATTATGGTGCTCAGTTCGATACAATCTTGAAGTTACTCTTTGTGTGCATCTTCATTCATTTATGTGCTGATTTCTCTCAACTATTTGGTTACAGGAATCCTGCTGACATTGGGGAAAACATTGATCGGCATGTCAAATTTAAGGAACCTGTAAGTAATTCTGGTATGGAAGATTTAGATCCTGAAAGACACCAGAACGCAAGAGAGCAACCTGGAAATTGGGTTTCAGGAAACCCTCCTTATCCAAATGTAGTCGATGATACTTCTATGTATTCCCCATACCTTCAGCCAGTGCCTGAAGAACCTTCGTCTTCATTTTCTGAAGGTGAGATCTTATTCCCCTGTGTCAAAAAGATCTGATATTCTGCCATTCTGGTGTCTCACAGTACACATTCAAAATGCAGCTGCAGATGATGACCCATTACCAGCGATTCAAGATCTTCAAATAGTGGGGGAAGCATATCCTGGGCATGAACTCCAGGCCTGTGGATACTCCGTTAATGGAACTACAAGTTGTAACTTTGAGGTGTTTGAATTCGGAAACCTCCTTTGAAGAGCAGTTTCTATAGCAACTTTGTATCAAACTTCTCTATATTTGAACAATTTTTTTTTTCCCTATTTTGCCAGTGGGTACGTCACTTGGAAGATGGATCAGTTAACTATATTGATGGTAAATAAGTATTTTGTAAATGTGTTGTCACCTAAATCATTTGTCTCGGGAAGTCAAATCTTACATAATTTCATTGCAGGGGCAAAGCAACCAACGTACCTTGTAAATGCTGAAGATGTGGACACATACCTTGCCATTGAAGTCCAACCTCTGGATGATAGGAAGAGGAAGGTATGCAAGATTCTTATTTTAATTTCCTTGTATGTTGTTCAAATTGGTAACAAAACAAAGTAAAAGTTTCTAATCTATTATATAGTATAAAATTTATCAGCATTCAAATTAACTTTGCCACCTTTGCTTAAGAATATTATCTAATTATTTTTAACATCAGCATTCAAATTACTTTATCTAATAATTCGGACTTGGCTATTGTTGTTAAGAACAGATTTACTCTACATCTCCAATATCTGGGAGTTATGGAATAGTCCCTGAAAATAAATTTTGATGTGTCGTAATAAATTGATCCTTTTCATGCAAAATTATCCTTTTTTTTTTTTTATGAAAATCCCGGGCCAGGATTTCAGTGAAGTAAATTGAGCAGAAGTATTTTTCGAATTGTTTCTCAATTTAACGAATTTTTTTAATGATATGAATATTTAGCAAGTAGCTTCCTGTGGATTCATTTTCTCCCTAGAAACAGAAATCCGAGGGATGGTTCTTTCCCTAAATATACAATTGACATACTGTGGATAACTTGAAATTTGACTATTTTGCAATTGGTTTGGAAATGAGTACTTGTTCATGTTAGTTGCTGTTGTCTCTAATATACCCACTGTAATTCATTCATGCTCATATGAAATGCATATATACATATATAAATAAAATTTGTTCTTAACTTCTGTTATCATCAACATTTTTCTTCAAATTCCAGGGTGAACTTGTAAAGGTCTTCGCTAATGAGCACAGGAAGATCGCTTGTGGTATGCTGCGTAACTACTCAAACAAATTTTCTGGATGCAATTTTTCTCTATGCATGCTCATTCTTTTATACACTACTTGCGCTTTCCATTATTTTAGGATACAGAACATCATGAACCTATTGTTATATGCTTAATCAAAGGTGGATCCTATTTTTTGCCCTGTTTTGTAGCCTTGTCAATTTTGAGAATCACTGGCTTATATATTATATTGAGAGGATATCTTGCGGTCTCTTGTTTTGTTTGCTAAACTCCAGAGTAAACCGTCTATGATAATATAAACCAAGCAATGTCATGTGTAAATGTTTTATATGGTACAAGAAGATTGGATCATCTATTTTATTACTGGCTTTATCTAATCTTCCTGGAGAATCTGGCCTTATTTACCCTATTCCCCATCTTGCAGCACTACTATACTTGAGAAAGACATAACACTTGCAATTTTATTCTGGGGTAGAATGGTATTGTGTGAGCAGGGGGTGACGATTTTTGCCCAAGCTTAGAAAGTTTTCAGTAGCTTTCAGATGCTGCTAATTCTATTTTTATTCTAACTTGATGTTACAATTTTTTCTTGTCATTTCCAGATGCTGCTATGCGTGATCACATAGAAAAGAATTTGTACAGTGGTCATGCTTCTTTTAAAGTATCTCAATCGGTATGTTGTATGTTGGTGTTTGCCTGTTATTCTTTGATTCCTGGAGAGAAGTATTTGGCTGGCTGATTTGCAAAAGGTTGGGACAAAATGTGAAAACTTGTTGACCTGTTAATCTGCTTATTGTGCAGATTGGTTATCTTGATATATGGGAGCCAGCTTCTTTGTCTATCAAACGTGAAGGTTATAGCATCAAATGCAGTGGGCCTAATGGTGTCCCTGTCACAGAGAAGTTCTCACATGCAACAACTGTATGATTGCAGCTTTCTGTTTTTCTGTATATTCTAGTGTTTGAGGCTGGGTTCTAAGCTATAGATGGTGATTGTTTGAAAACTTTGGATTATTGCTGCCAATTTCGTTGGTGAGATTAAGATATAAAATTTCATAACAACTGCAAACATCATTATTCTGCATCCTTTCTTTCTTATAGTCAATAGTCTGTTCTAATATTTTGCCTTACATGAGTTGGTGAGTGATGCAACAAGTCAAGACAAAGTATAGTTAAATATAAGATGTTTTCTGCTATTTGTCATAGTACCAAAGCGACGTGAGATATGATATAAAATATTTTAATTAGTATATGTTTTACTTGAACTCTGGTGCTTCATTAATTTTAGGAGCTTATTCTGCCCTTGTGGAGCTTATTTATTGTGCATCTTCACTAGTAGCTTTCATGATCTCTTTTCCCCAAGTGATGCTGCCATAGGATAAATTGCTATTTACTTCTAAATTTATATACATGATAATGGCTTAAAACATACGAACTTCTTTGTATGTATTATGTATACTGTTAATGGCGATATGAAATATAATATCTGGATCTTCTATGAGTGGTGAACATGCTTTTGAGATGGAATTCTTTCCTATTTCCTTGGATATCGTTGAAGGGCATTTTCCATGTTTATGTCATCTCTCTCCAGGACCTGAACATGCGTATTTAATTACACAGGTAACCGTTGGATATGCGCATCCATCGGAGTTTGCTATCATTACACCTGCGGGTGTTCAGCATCTTTTACGTGCAGAGAATAGCATACCAGATATTACCAGGTTTGTCCTTTGGCTTGTTCCTTCCTGGTTTTTGCAAACAATTCCATGGCTCTCGATTCTGTCAGAAACGTTCAAGTTTTGTTAGGTCTTGGATTCCA
The DNA here is from genome assembly GCA_963922045.1 of Persicaria maculosa. Taxonomy (NCBI): domain Eukaryota; kingdom Viridiplantae; phylum Streptophyta; class Magnoliopsida; order Caryophyllales; family Polygonaceae; genus Persicaria; species Persicaria maculosa. The sequence continues at coordinate 10,251,805 of OY998267.1, read as the reverse complement.
TACATATTTGCTAATGGATCTAACCAAATTAGCAAGGATTGAATACTTGAAAGCTCTTTCATTCTTGCTTTCTTTCACGAGTTGAAAGTTAGTATACTTTGAAGAGGTGCAATGACACAATCCAAAGAAATATATTTATAAATGATTTTGGGATAGTTGCAATGGCGTGTAATGCTCAGGTGAAACTTCTAATATGTCTTGAGATTTATCAAACAAACTACGCGTGGTTTAGTGTTCTTGTTAGTGTCAGGTAGACAATAATGGGCTAATTTACACTAATGTGTTACATAAGTAGTTTGTTCTATTAAAGCAATTCTAAAGGATCTTGCATTACGTACTCTAGCATGACTATTTCACTGTCCTCCATATGTGCAGTGCAAGAGATGCAATCGTCCTCACATTGAGATTATTCATCCTGAAGGTAACTTGTACGTTGTCTTTATTAGTCGCTTTGCCTCTGATCTCCTCTTATAAACTAAAATATCCAAGTTTGGTTGTTCGGTTAAAACTTTTCTGGCCTAATTAGAGATTTTGTAGAAGAGCCCTTTTTGACTCTTGCAAGACGTGAATTCAAAATGTTGTGTTTATTTATAATAAAGCCAAGAGATTTGACCAATTTCAGCTAGAGCAATCCAGATTAGGCATTTAGATGATGCTAATAATAAGAGACGCGTGCTGTATTATCGTGCAGGCCGGGGAGAAGAAAAAAGGAAAGAAAAGGAGTTTGTTCTTTAGCAAGTGAAGGGAAACTGCACGATGTCGAAGCTTAACATGTACTCGCTTGTAGAGCAAGAAGATTTTGTATTTTGTTGATAACGTAGCGCATTCTTTTGTAGACTTATGTCGAGGAGCCAGCCTCTATAGTATGTGAAAGTTTGTAAACAAGTTCTTTCATTTTTGCCATCTTAGGGTGATCTCTTTGGAAGTATTAGCGTACAGCCTCGTCAGTAGATATTCTTATGGTCCAGGTTGGCTGAGGTAGTATTTCAATAGAGGCAGCACTATCAATTTGTACTGTTGATCCCTTTCACCTCAAAGCTCAACATATATCTTATTCAGTTTGAGTACACTTTTTTTTGGGGGGCTCTTAAAGAGTTCACTGCATGTAATGTAATACTTTATGGTAAGTGCTTAGCTAGGGAGGGGCATGGATGGGCTAAGATGATGACCACTTGGCATGTAGATTCATTCAACATGGGTTGCACACTTTCCGAAACTTAAATAATGATGGTGCTTTACTTTGCAAAAATAAAACCCTAAAATACTAATCTTGATTGTAAATCTGAGTTGAAATTCTTAATTTATACACCTAAAATACGTTTTTATGAAAATGTTACAACTGTGACTAAAAGTTATGTGACATACAAATTATTTTCCCTTGAGCTCATCATGAAAAACTTTCATAAGCTCCTCCAAAAGCTAGAGCTTGAGAGAGCTTCTCTTACCAAACACCTACCAAAAATCTAATTATTAGATTTTCATTATTTATAAGCTCTCCTAAATTTTATACCTTATCAAACTCAATTGATAAAGTTAAAAATTTTGTTGGTATGTTTGAGCGCTCGAAATCTTAATTGGTTAAATTTAATGGATATAACCATGACACCAACTTGTAATTGGTCGATAATGTTATTTTTACGCGTTTGCTAAACACACCACTAATTTTTACTGGATACACCGATAAACTCCGGAACTTGTTGGCTTGTTGCAGAGCTTACTCCGTAAGAATTGGCGGAATACTTTGTCGGATGCGTCAAAATTATGAAGGAAAAAAAAACGAAAATTAAATATTGCGGAGTTCCATGCCTATTTTTTTAAAAAACTAAACCCTCCCATCATGCAATCTGCAAGTAGGTGCAGACTTCTTTCCTTTTTTTTTTTTAATGTGTGGGAATTCCGCAACCGAATTTCTATATTGAACTTTTTTTTTGTCTTGAATTTTGAGGGCATCTGACAACAGTTATGCAATAGGTTGCGGATCCCACTCCGTAATAGGTTGCGAAAATTCCCACTCCGTAATAGGTTGCGAAAATTAACAGTGTATTAAGTAAAAATTAGCGGTTTATTTATTAATCAAATTAGTGTATCAAGTAAAAATTAATGGTGTTTAATTAGTTAATTTGCTGTAGATTGGGTGAAATATTTCAAATAAATACGGACTTGGACACAGATGTTAATGGGCTGGCCCATGTCATCATCGTTGATCCAAATTGGAGGGTAACACAAGAACGGAAAATTGCTACTTTGTCAGTGAGTCGAAACGTTTCACAATCACTGCGGTTCCAATTCCTGTCGTCTCTCCCGATCCGGCGATCTCGCACCTCTCTCTTCTCATTTATCATAGTAAACACGCTCTCCATATCAAGCTACGTTGTTGCAATAGTCACCAAATCTTCTTGCTGATTCTAATTTGCTGTCTCAGATTCCTAGGGTTCGTGTTTTGTTCAATTTAAGGTAATTCAGCTTGAATTTGTAGCGAGAGATTCCGTGAGAAGGCAGGAGTAACAGATAGAAGAAAATGGATCCCGATTCTGTGAAGTCGACTTTAACTAATTTGGCCTTCGGAGAGGTCATGGCTGCTGCCGCTCGCAATCTTCAAAAGGTCCGAGCTTTTTTTGTTTTTGCTTATTTCGGATCCCTCATGTTTATCTGCTTGCCTTGGAATTTGATGATTTTTTTTTTTTTTGAAGATTTAGGATCATTGTGAATTGCTCAATTTGATTAATTCGATTTTTATCATTTATGCGTTGAAAATTGCAAAATTGGATACGATTTGGTCGACACGTTGTTATCTATTTCTACTGTTAGTCACGGCTATCTGCTGGCTCTAGGAGTTAGCTCCCTACTCCTAGCGCTTCTGATGATGAATTCCCAATCGGTTTTGCTTTATTTGGAGTATTTACTAGAAAATGAGCTTCGTTAGCATGGTTTTTTATGAAACTTATCCCTTGATGCTTCACAAGTCTCTCCTTGAACTGATGATGCAGGAAATGGTTACTCAAGGCAAGCCATCAAGCTCTGCTAATGAAGAAGTAGATCTTGATGAATTGATGGATGTGAGTACCATGGTGCTTCTTTGTTGAGTGAGAACAGATTTCATCTATTTATAACTGTTTCTTATCCATGTCAGGATCCGGAGCTGGAGAAATTGCATGCAGAAAGAATTGCAGCGCTAAGGGTTTGTACTCACAAAACTCCACCCTAATACTGGATTGTGCAATGCAATATTTTGTGGTTTACTCTGTCTTTAGTTGTTAGAAGTATTTACACTAGGGTTTCTTTGGGTAGAAAGAAGCTGAGAAGCGACAGATACTAAAGAGGCAAGGGCATGGTGAATATCGGGAGATAGCCGAAGGAGATTTTCTCGGTGAAGTTACTGGAAGTGAACTTGTGATCTGCCACTTTTACCATAGGGAATTCTACAGATGCAAGTAAGTTGTTCTTGACATTGATATTGAATTGCTTGGATTGTTTTCTCATTGATGTTGCCTGTATACAGTTAGGTCTGAATCTCTTTAGTCTTTACTATGGAATTTAAAATTCCTTTTTATGTTATAAGAATTGGTCAGTAGTAAGTTGCAGTCTATTTTGCTACCTTCTTAATTATACATTTCATCATATGAGTAACCATAAAAAAAAGATCTCATCCAAACATTGTGAACTTATTCATGGCTTATATTCTTCTCTATTTATGCTTAATTTTCGTATTATGATTGATACTGTCTTGTACTGTAGCGGTTTGCTTCTTTCCCTGTGGTATGGTTGTTCCAATCAAATTGTAATTACTGTAACCACTGACCTCAATTGTCATACATCGGAATTGATTCATCTGAACTCAATGTAGCTTTCGTTTGTGGTTTGTGTGCCATTCTAATGATTGATCTAATAGCTGAGAGTTTTGTACTGGATCTAGCTGTTCTTTCTATTATTTGTATTTGTACATGATTTACTTCTAAACATCTGGTGTGCAGTACTCCAGTGCTTAATTGTCATTGACACCTCTTCAGGATAATGGATAAACATCTGAAGGCTCTTGTACCAAAATATCTAGACACCAAGTTCATCAAGGTTGATGCAGAGGTATGTTATTATGTTAGCCTGTTGGCTTTCTATAGAGAATATGCTGTGTTGCTTTTATTTTTCCCTGGTATTTACTAATTACTACTACTACTAATAAAAGCTTGATAATCTGGCTCCTTAACTGAGTGGGACGATAATTATTATACAACTAACTTTTCCATTGGTTTGATTTGAAATGCAGAATGCACCCTTCTTTGTCGCCAAACTTTCAGTGAAGACATTGCCTTGCGTTATATTATTCAAGTAAGTGATTACATATCTAATTCTTACAAGATTTGCCTCCTAGGTTGCATAATTTGCAGTAATCTAGGAGGCACATTGTTAAATGCGGGGAGGAAAATGTATAATTTTGGTTTCAAAGTGCATATTTGGGAATAATATTGGATTATACTATTTACATTAGTAACATGCCTGTAAATATCATCGAGTTCCTTGAGGAAGTACAATGGGAATAGATATCTGGCCCTTTATGCAAATGTCAAGGTTTGAGACCTCCTCTTGCAGGAAAGGAATTGCATTTGATAGATTGGTTGGTTTCGAAGATCTTGGAAAAAAGGATGATTTCACAACAAGGACCTTAGAGAAATTATTGATCAAGAAAGGTATAATTCTTTTCAAATGTTTGAAAATCTAGCATTCAACACAATACCTAGATGTGTTTTGGCTTCTAATCTGTTATACCCACAGGTATCATAGCTGAGAAGAAGATTGAAGACGATGATGATGCTGAGGATTATTCTGACAGTAGACGTAACAGTGTCAGATCATCAATATACCCTGATTCAGATTGAGGTTGAGAGTGACAGCAAGAAATCAGGTTGAATCACTTCACATTAGTTGATTGAAATCGGTTTTTATCATAAAACCTATGTATTTCTAAGACGTTGACTATTTTTATGATTTTAGTTATCCATGTTACTAAAATTCACTCCATGGACTTGTTTTGAGCCGTAATTGTCTGATCTGCCCCCCTTTGATTTTTTTTTTGTTTGCAGCAACTGGATTGTATCTTTTTTTCTTCAAATTTTGTGTGCACTTGAACTTTTCTCCATGAGTTCTTCGATCTTTGTTCTCCGTTCCTTTGTTGATTTATGAAAGTTTGATATTTGTACATCCAATTAGTGTGCTGTAGATTAATCTTGTTTGGATTGAGCAAGTTAGTAGCTAGATAGCTCATCATCTGTAAAATACACCAAATCACCCATAAGTTAACCGAACATCACACATCCCATTTTTCCACTACACGAACTGCTTTATGACATTTTAAAATTTAAACCTACCCACCACTTCAAAAACAACATTCATAGGGCATTTAAGCATGGATGAAGAAAACAGAATAGAGGGGATGTGCAGGATCTCTGTCTGTCGAAGGAATAGAAAAGGCAAGAATGCAAAGATTGGCATAGATGGGAACACGGGTGTGGTGTGGTGTGATTTCAGACATGAAAGACAGGAAGTTATGCTTTTATTTACCCAAAGATTGAGCTAGAAGACGATGCTGACAACGGGACAGAAAGATTATTCTTGAATGAAAGCTTTTGAGGATGAAAAGTAGTTGATGACGGTTGAAGCCCCCTTCGACCGGAAGAAAAACATAGAATTTTTTTTATTTATTTTGGATTTTTTCGATAATTTTTGCTAATTTTAGGGATAAAAGAGTGTAGGACTTAAAAAAAATTCAATCAAGGAAAATTCCTAGATTTGCCACTGAGTTGATCCAACAATGTAACTTTTGATCCCTTTTAAGATGCAAATATTTGTCGAAATTAACCGAATAACATATATATATATATATATGCTGAGAGTATTACTTTGAGCATATATATAATCGATATAAATTAACCAAATAACATCATTCACCACAGTTGTCACAATTATCTTGGGAGTAAATGAATAAAAGAAAAGAAAAAAAAGTAATATGATATCCAACACAATTTATATAAATGTTATTATAGTATTAATAGACAAGAATAATCACTTCTATAAATAAGAATAATCTTTTAAATCAAATTCCGATATGATATCTAACACATACAAATAATCTTTTATATCTAACACATTCTAACTCAATGTAAATAAGCTTATGACCTAAAATAAAGTAACAAATTGTATGCATACTTACGAAATTACGAATAAAATAAAAGTATGCATGGACATGAATAAACTAAAATTACATGTGGAGGAGCAGTGACCAACATATAAACATGTATTGAGTTAATCATTGGGGTGGGAAATGTCAATTTTTATTTATTTATATGAGAATATCAAATTTGGGAATAATATTTAGCATATTTTTTGGGATGTAATTAATGGATTAAAATATATATAATTTATCTAACCCAATCTTTGAATGGATTATTAATTAAAATTAACTGCATTTCTTTGGGTTCAACTATTGATAATGAGTACAACAATTTCTAATATACACACTTTTAGCTTCAAAATAAACTACTCCCTCGACGTTTGAGGGGTTTAACTTTGTGATATGTTTTCTAAGAAATCAAAAACTATATAAACGATTAACTTTTTTTTTATTAATTTTTTAAAATAATATTATACTTATTAATATTAATAAAAATTTAATAAAAATTTTAATATTTTATATAGTTTCTAATTCCTTAAAAATACATGTCATAGAGTCAAACGACTTATATTTTAGAATGAACGGAGTGATGAATCTTAGCCATTCGATCATACATAAAAGCCTTAATGTCATCTATCAATGCCGATGATTCAGGCAATTCAGGGAACACGTTGAAGCCATGACAGCCATTCGGATACTCTATCACCATCACCTCCTTCCCGCTCTTCTTCAGCCACTCGGCATACTTCCTCTGCCCGTCCTGCAGCGGGTCAAACCCGTCCACCGCCACCATCGTCGCCGGCAGATCCAAACCCGACAAATCCTTCGCGTTGGGCCCACTTACATTCTTGGCCCAATGGTCCGGCCCAAGCCCATCTGGCAGAAATGCTTTCCACATCCAAACCGTACGGTCATTCGAAACCACCGGATCCCCCTTAAGCCGGATCTCCGACTCCGATAGCTCCTCGCCGCCGAAGAACGGCTGGATGGCGACAGTGCCGAGAACTCTCAGCTCTGACAGATGTTCCTCGGAGGCTCTCACGGCCGTGTGGTGCGCGATGTTTCCGCCGGCGCTGTCTCCGGCGATGAAGCACCGGCCGACGTCGGCGTTCTCCGGCCAGTGAGCCAGGGCTTTCCGGCGGTGTGACTCGTCGAGGAAGCGGAGGGCGTCGAAGGCGTCGTCGTACTGCGCGGGGAACTTGTGCTCGGGAGCGAGGCGGTAATCGACGGAGGCGACGACGGCGCCGAGGCGGCGGGCGAGGCGCCGGCAGAGGGAGTCATAGACGGACGAGGCCGCGCTGAGGTAGACGAAGCCGCCGCCGTGGTAGTAGACGACGACGGGGAGCGGGGAGGGGGCGGAGGGCGGAGGGACGAAGAGGCGGATCCGGAGGTTGCGGGAGGGGTCAAGGCTGAGGTCGTGGGTGGAGACGCCGTGGCGGTCGGGGGTGGCGCTGGCGGGGGATTTGCGGTCGAGGAAGGTGAGGAGGCGGCGGTTGAGGGAGTAGTCAGGGCGGCGGATGGAGTCGAAGACGAAAGTGAAGATTGAGATCCGGAGACGGGTTTTGAGGGGAAGGATGAGCTTCTGCTTCGGGGGGTTTGAGTTCGACTCCATAGCATTCATAAGGGTCCGTTTGGATGGTCGCAAAATTAAAGATATTCATCATCTATGACTATGAGAGCATGCTTGCCACTAAATTATTTCCCACATAATTTTACTTTTAGAAAATTTTTAAAAAATACCTATTTACGTGTTTATAAATTTTTATTGGGAAAAAAATCATGTTTTTTAAAAATATATAATTTATTTTCTAATATAATTGATTTTTTAATTATATAAATGTTTTAAAATAATTTTTTTATGATAAAAAGTTTATAACCATGTAAATACAAGTATATGGAATGTAATATATTTTTAATTTTTTTAATTTATACTGAAAATAATTAAGTGGTGCATCGAGGAGTGCAACTTGAGTTGTAGGAGATTCTGACTCTTCTAAGTGGGGATCTTACTCAGTAATAAAGTAGGCCACTAAATTAGTTATGTTATAAAATAATATTAAAAAAAATTATAAAATGATACTCCATATTTGACTTCTATATTTTAGAAAAATAAAGAAATTATATTTTAAAATAATCCATATTTTACTTATCTATAATTTCAGGATGGGGAAAAATTTGTGGGATCCTCACATCCACACACCGCGTTAAAAAAAAATAGGGTAAATTACATCAATGGCTCCTAAACTTTACATATTTTTCTTTGTTAGTCCCTAAACTTTAAATCATTCTAATAAAGTCCCTAAATTATTAAATCATTCTAATAAAATGATTACACCATGAATGCATGGGTCCTTCTCACATTATTAGAATGATTTAATAATCATTTTAATAAAGTCCCTAAATTATTACTCTCTCCGATTTTTAATATAAGACATTTGACTTTTATTTACGTGGTTTAATGAGCTAAAAACTATATACAATATTAATTTTTTTAATTTAATTTTTTTACATTATAATACTTATTAATAGTAAGTATTATAATATTAAAAAAATTAATTAAAAATATAATATTTTATATAGTTTTTAGCTCTTTAAACTACGTGCACAAAAGTCAAATGTCTTATATTAAAAATCGGAGGGGAGTAAAATGATTGCAACATGTATAGGTAAAAATGACTATTGAAAAGATAATTTTAATGAAATTATACATGGGTCCTTCTCACATTTACCCGAGAGCATCTCCAAAACTCCATCTACACGTTGAACATCATCTTTACTGCTTGTCCTCTCTAAAATTGATTTACTCTCTCAAACAAATAAACCAATTGTTCCAATTTCAACTTAATTTCCTATTTACTGAGTCGTGCCTAGTACAATTAGCTCAATGGTTATACTTAAACTTGCAAAATTGAACGACAACAAGAAGAACCCCTTATTGTTCTCCCAAAACTTCAACTCATGAATGCATCCAATTTAACAAAGTTTGTGATTTTCTTCCCAATTAAAAATAATGAAATTGATGTTCATTTAATTGGGTTTACACAATGTTAATTCAAGAAGCAAATTAATTAGGATCCCGGCTTGTACCCCAAGAACAAATTGGGTGAGGGGTTGAAGATACACATTAATCCCTCAAAATATATCTAACCAATCTCTCAGACCAATTCGCATTAGCTCATTGACGGCGCACCTCGATTAGTCACCTTCTTCTAGCCATCTCCACCAGCGTTCGCATTAATTTTATCTATAAACTCATATATAGAGAGAGTCATATACAAAATTTCAATGGATTAGAATTAAATAAATGATCACCATATACAAATTTTCAATGGATTAGAATTATGAGTTGATGTAGTGGTCATACTCCCTCCGTTAATTAAAACTTGACGTTTTACCATTCATTCACGCTTTTTGAGGCGTTAAAAACTATATAAAATATTAACTTTTTTACATATTTTTTAAATAATTTCATACTTGTTACTATTAATTATGAATTTATAAAAACAAATTTAAAAAAATGTTAACATTTCATATAGTTTTTATCATTCTAAAAAGTGTGCATGAATAGTAAACGAAAAGTTTTAATTAACAGAGGGAGTATCATTTTGAAAACCCGAAGTTTTCACAAACAATCCTATAAATGTAAAAACCAGGGTGAATACTATATCTTATAATATGGCTCCAGAAGAGCATTAATATTGTTACCATTTTACATGAAATTAATCACCCTAGTTAATGATAAGGAATAATGTGAAGGTATCAGTAAATTTTGTGCAGTGCGAAAAAGTGGTTTAAGTGATCAACAAACCCATTGGTTGAAAAAACAATTAAAGTAGTATATATAGATATATATTTTTTATTTTTTATTCATTTATGAATCATTGGGTTTAATTCAAAGCATTGAATTCTACTATATATCAATCAATATATAATACTAAAACAGAGGCGTGGAAATCCTATGTGGCGGGCTCTGGTGCGTTTCGCTTACGTGTCATTCTCTGGTGCAATATGGCCCGATTTTTTTGACACATCAATTAATGAGTATCCAATAAATTAAAGCCACGTCATACAACAACCTAATCTAATTTACCTACGTGTCATCGTATGTATCCATCTCAATTGATAACTACAAATAATTTTTGATATAAATATTAAATCACATAGTTTAAGTGGTTACAAAACCTATCTTTTTACCTTGAGTTATTATATAATTAAATATTTTACATTAGATTATTTTATCTTTATTCATTAAGATTGGTTAAGTTAGTTCATATATGTAATGATAAGGTTTCATCATTTTCACATTAATTTTTTTTCCAATTAATTTCATTACAAAATACTCCGTAAGGTTTTCAAAAAAAATTATTAATTTGATAAGATTTGATAAAGTTTAGTAAATTCTTTTGTTCATATATACACCTAATACAGTAGTACGATTTGATTTTGATAAAGTTTAGATATTTTTACATATATAATAGTAAGATTTGATAAATTTTAAATTCTTTTGTTCATATATAATATTCCATAGTACGGTTTTCATATTGTAATACCCATTAAATGTATATATGATTTTTTACATAGATTAAAATAATATTCAAAGTAACCATGACTAATTTCATAAGATTTGATAAAGTTTAAATTCTTTTGTTTATATAAAATAGTACGGTTTCATTTTATAATACTGATCGAATTCGCTTACGTGTTGTATTTTGGTTCAATTTGATTCCGCTTATTTTATCCACGTCAATTAATGAAATCTTATCTTTTAACCACATCATTTAATATGATCCATCATCATTAATATTTAAAACTAATTTAAATAATAAAATGTTATCGTATCTTAGTTGATTATATGTTGGTAATATTTTATAGTTATAGTTGAATAAATAAATAAAAAAATCATGGAACCTTCTTTTTCTTTTTAAATAATTTGTTTATTTAGATCACCCTAATAATTTAGGTTACTGCCAACCAAAAAATCAATGCGTGTTATATCTTATGTAAATCTCCGTTTTTTTCACATTACATAGTTACAACACGTGACTTTATATCAACCTAATGGTTTATATAATTTTTTCCCAATTAATTGATACCCATAATTCAATACTACGTGTATATACACACACACTAACATAGAGACCTCAATTCTTATATGTTGGGTATAGATCGAATTTACTTATGTGTTATTTAAGGACACTGTCTATTTTATCTATATGTCATCTTATATGTCCACCTTAATTGATTAATACAATTAATTTTTCATCATTTGGATAGATTATTTTCATTGATTAAGTCTTATACATTTTTATAATTAGTTGCAACACAATTTTGTTTATTTTTAGCTTTAAATTTGTTAATGATGTTATTTATTTAATTAATATGTTTTAATGGATTGTATATTGATTTTATAGAAAGGTTTCAATCAAAATATTTTTTTATCTTTATAATTTAATTTTAAAAAAAATCAAAGATAATATATATAATAAAATAATATTTATTAAAATGCCGCGTAACACACGGGCAATAAGACTAGTTCTATCTATACCTAAATATTATCTAACTATTATTAGAGAAGCTTAATGGACGAGGCTTCTATAATTATTTCTAGGGCTCCTAGCCAATTACAATTAGACTTCTATAATTATAATTTTAGTATTTAAAAAAAAACAATGAGATTAATTCAAAACATAAAATAAATAATAAGGAAACATAAAATTAATATAAGTAATCTTTATCTATATATATATATACTACTTTAATTGTTTTTTCAACTAATGGATTTAATTCAAAATATTTAATTATTTAAACTTTTACTATTATTTTATAATATTAATTTAACATATTATTAAAATTTTATTTATTAATAATCACGTCATGGCGCGTGAATCATATTAGTTTCTTCTAAAATTGCCCATTTTCTTTATTTTATACATGATGTAACACCAAACCACGATTACTGGTGAATCTTAGCAATTTGATCATCTATGAAGATCTTAACGTCATCAACGAACGCTGAGGTTTCAGGCACGTCAGCGAAACCATTGAAGCCATGACAAACATTGGGATACTCCACCAGCTTCACCTCTTTCCCACTCTCTTTAAGCCACTCGGCGTACCTCTTCTGCGGGTCCTTCAGCGGGTCGAACCCGGCCACCACCACCATCGTCGGGGGTAGATCCAAACCCGACACATCTTTTGCGTTGGGCCCACTCACATTACTGGCCCAATGGTCCCGGCCCTGGCCCAGCCCATCAGGAAAAATCGCCTTCCACAGCCAATCCATTCGAGCCTTTGAAATGAACGGGTCCCCTTTCAGCCGGAGCTCCGACTCGGACGGCTCCTCGCCGCAGAAGAACGGCTGGGAGGCGATTGTGCCGAGGAATCTCAGCTCCGACAGCCGCTCCTCGGAAGTTCTGACGGCGGTGTGGTGCGCGATGTTTCCGCCGCCGCTGTCGCCGAAGATGAAGCACCGGCTGATGTCGGCGTTCTCCGGCCAGTGGCTCAGGGAGTTCCGGCGGGAGGAGTCGTCGAGGAGGCGGATGGCCTCGAACGCGTCGTCGTACTGCGCGGGGAACTTGTGCTCGGGAGCGAGGCGGTATTTGACGGATACGATGACAGCGCCGAGGCGGTGGGCGAGGCTGCGGCAGAGGGAGTCGATGACGGACGATGCCGGGCTCATCATCACGAGGCCTCCGCCGTGGTAGTAGAAAATGACAGGGGCGGAGGAGGCGGACGTCGGGACGAAGAGGCGGATCCAGAGGTCGCGGGAGGGGTCAAGGGTGACGTCGTGGGTGGAGACGCCGTTGCGGTCGGGGGTGGCCCTGGCGGGGGTTTGGCGGTCGAGGAAGCTGAGGAGTCGGCGGTTGAGGGTGTAGTCGGGGCGGCGGGCGAAGTCGAAGAAGAGAGCGAAGAGAGAGATATAGAGACGGGGTTTGAGTGGCATGGAGAGCTTGGGGTTGGAGTTGGACTCCATTGCTGATCTGTAGCTCTGATCGAGTTCAATCAAAAAGTAAAAGCCGGAGATTTATGGCGTGGGGATGGAGGGAGGAGGGAATTGAAATAGAACAACACCTCGCATCCACACATCCATTACCATTAGAGGGAATTTAATGGAAACAAGAGAGTACAATAAATACACAAGGTTAGAAAGGGAAAGGGAAGTAAAAATGATTGAAACGGTCAAAAACCCAAACTATTTTGGGATTTAGTCAAACAGCGACTTTACCCTAAGTTTTTTTAAAAAATAATATAATATATAAGTCGCTGTTTACTTACTATTTTAAAAAAAATAAAATAAATTGACGTAAAAAATTAACAAAAGATGGTAAATAAATACATACGGGAGAGTCGCTGTTTGTAACAGCGACTCTCCCGTATGTATTTATTTACCGTCTTTTATTATTTTTTTACATTAATTTATATATATATTTTTAAAAAAAATAGTAAGTCGTTGTTTCAAACAGCGACTTATATATTATATTATTTTTTTTAAATTTTGGGGTAAAGTCACTGTTTGAAACAGCGACTTTACCCAACTTTGGCTAAATCCCAAAATAGTTTGGGATTTTGACCAGTTCGCTAATTTTTTTTTGTTTTTTGGCTAATTTTAAAAAAAATTCTGAAATTTTCTAAATTTATGAAATTTTATGGGAAAATCAAATTGAAATTCTTAAAGTTACTATGAAACTATAAGTAACTATATATCTCACTCTAGAATGGCGCAAACCCCCTAGGGGAACCCTAAAACTAAATTTCGATGGATCCACAACCACAAATAATGAAAGCTCGGCTGGAGTTGTAATCCGGGACTGGGAGGGACGTCCTATTCATATTTTCTATCAAAAACTTGGTAAACAGAGTCCTTTGAAAGCGAAGGCTCTTGCTCTTAAATTGGGAATCCAACATGTTCGACAACTCCGTATCGACAAAATCCATATTGAAGGTGATTCCCTCATAATCATAAACCACCTAAAAGGAAAAGCTAAATGTCCGTGGGAAATCGAACTGATTTTATCAAATGTCAAACTCCTCTTATCGACCGTGAAAGAAGTGTCGTTCTTTCATGTTCCCCGGCTAGGTAATAGAGTGGCGGATAAGGTTGCACACCTTTGCCACTCTGGCTGGGGTGTCGATGTTTACAACGATTTAGGTCTCTTAGACCTCATCGTAAGGATGCTGCCGGGTACAGCTTGCTCGCCCGAATTTTTTCCTAATAAAAAAATATATATATATATCTCACTCTAGAAAATAAAATAAGTTCGTTACTTTTCTTTATTTAAAATCAAAGATATAAAATTTTTAGTTTCTTTAAATTTTCACCACTCTTTTCACCCTTTACATCATTTTTTACTTTTTTTTTCCCCTTCTTTTCATTTCTATCCATTATTAATTTATCAAAAACAAGGTTAAAGACATTGATTCAGTTCAAAACTAGTTTGTAGACAGTCCCATCTAGCGATCTAGTATCATTTGTAACCCATATAACTATTTCAAGTATAATTTTATATTGTCACATGTTTTAAAACTTATATCATAAAAATCTATGTTTTGGAATAATAGAGAAATTATTTTCTAGCGTAATCAATCTTTTAATTATTTGTAATACATTTTAAAGTAAAATTTTTTTATAATAGAAATTTATAAACATATTAATATAAATATATAAAGTATAAATATCGAGGGTAAAGGGTTATATCACTTGACTCCAACTAACACAATGTTATGGTTATGGTATGTTTATGTAAGCTACTAAGCTGGCTCCAGTCCTTATCTTGGAGTGATGTGCCATCGGGTCGCTATTAATTAAAACTAACCAGCTAGGTATCTATATTCTCAAGAATTGGGTAGCCAGCTTTACCACGAACTTCATTGTTTGGCCATCACCCTTAGAAGTTAGAAGTAGCTTGGGTTGTTATATATTCCGATTAGTCTAATCTCGGCTCAAGTTTGATTTGAACTTATTCATTTACTAAACAATTTTAATATGAACACAATTTTTATCTCGATTCAAGCTCAACTCAGCTCGATTAAAACTTAAATAGTTCGAAGTTGGTGAAGTTTACAAAATTTCATCTAACTGCATTGTTGTTTTAAAAGCAACTAGGGTTCTTAATACTTGAAAAGGCCCAACTATACTCGAGCTTGTTCACATTGAGCTTGTTTCTAAATAGGTTGAATGCAATACTCGGCTTCAATGGAGGATAGAGGTGAGAAGAGGAGGAAGTTAAGAGATTGAAGGAGAAGAAGAGAAGAGGAAGAAGTTGTTATGTATTTATCGATAGTCCTATTCTTTACAACATATAAGTATTTATACGACCACACCACCACTTTTTAATAATTACAATACTAACCCCTTATATCATAATTCCTAACATCATCCATTATTTAAGCCAAATGAAAAAGTTTAATGATCTTAGATAAGTTTCTAGCTATATCAGAGTGCAATTTCACAAGCATATCATCACCAATCATAATAGAATCAGAACAATACATTTCAGGAGGTTTAGAAAATGTTACCAAACTTACTCTCCCACCTAGTGTGTTAGTGTGTAACCTCTGCAGATTGCTTCCATGCCCCCTTAGTTTAGTTGGGACATTTCCTCCATTTTCAGCATCTCCTTGTTGAACTTGACCATGACCTTTGTTACCCTTTTCTTGCTTTAACTTCGGTGATGCATTCCCTTGTTTCA